>OX465519.1:235000-6100946 GCA_950022985.1 Udea ferrugalis
ATTAACAAACTTAACAACTAGACGAAATAGAGTTTTTTTTTGTGTTTTGAGTCTTTTCACTCAAAACACAAACGGTAGTTACAAGAATAGTTTTCCTCAACGGAAGTTGAACCTGCGACCAACTAATCCAAACTAACTCAAACTGAGTTCTTTGCTTTAGCAATGAACAAGTACTCCCAAGTACGCATACCCAATTCTCAGCTGTCTGTATGTGAACCACTAAACTAGTAACTGCGCCGCCCAGCCAGCCGCCCAACCGGCCGCCGCCCAGCCGAGCCGTTATTGTCAGCCGCTGAGTTATCGGCGACCACTGCCTGGAATTCATTAATTCCACTTCTAATCGGAACAGCCTAGACTTAGTATTGGACGTACTCAGGTAGTACTTGCGAATGCAAGAGCTAGGCTTTAATAAGACAAAAGTTGCATACAATTTTGCATAATATAGTTAACCACACAACCTTACGACGCGGATGGTCGAGTTGCATAACGAACAATATTGTCATAGTGTTTATTAATCATTATGTGCTCCACTCCACTCAACTTGAGCTGCTGACAGTTCGGTGTATTATTGGTCGCCTAGGGTTTTCTGAAGCCCAAACTCCTTCGTATAGCACGTGTGACAAACGCAGCGGTCAGCTCAACACAGGGGAGTTTTGAGCAGAGTGAGCTAGGAAACTACAAGAATGCACAGTAACGCATGTGTAATTTTCGCTGAATTATGACACTCTGAGTGGCCAATAATCTGGTGACTCCTAATATCAACCCATACAAGTCCAAAAATGTGTCTTTCAAATTGTAATATTTCGGGTAGTATTGATACTATCGAAGTGATTCTTTCAGGATTGCGTTCATAAATCGAAGGTATTTTTAATAATGAACAAAAAAAAGAACAGTCGTCTAGCCTATTTAACAAGACCCCTTCCTCCTTGATCTGGCCCTGGCAGGCACGTCCTCAGCAAAAACGCGCCATTTGAGAGCGTAACGAGCAGACGACCTCGAGATAAGAAAAACTCATCTGTTTCCCTTGTTTAGAAAACATTCGACTAATAATTTATTTATTTGTTCGGGATAATGAACTTTTTGTTGCAAACAAATACTTAATTATGTTAATTAGGATGAGCTACGGCAGATGTATATCAGGCATGAGTTTCAGGATTATTTGCATAATTTGTGAGGAAAGCGGTCTCACTTCGGGTGTTTATACCTTTTGGAGGGTAACTCGTTTTGAATTAGGTCTGAAATATTTATTTATGGTTTAAAACAAGTATTTGTTACATATAGTAAAAAGGAATGAATACTTTAAAGTATTATATTTTCTTAACAATCAAACCAAGCAAAACTTATACAATAGGAACTAGACAACGAACAAATATACCTATTTATTTATATTTTATTGTAAATACATACACGAGTATTTTAACTGTACGGAGATTGAACCCGCAACCTCTGCTGTACTATTCAAATTCTTAACCACTACATCCAATCTGTCGTCACAATTCAAGCAATCTCTCAGGTTTTGGGCAAGACATAATATGTTCTTCACAGCATTACGACTATCACTTCCAATAATTGTGATGTCTTAGTAAAAAAGCTCTACTTAAAAATTTGGGACTTGACCTCAGTTCGAACAACATTTTTTTCAGCTTTTTCAGTTTTTAAGTTCATGATCACTAATATTGGAATATAACGTACATTAACTTAATAACTTTTCAGCGAAACTCTCATCAAGGTATAAACACATACACAGATTTACTGTGATATTCTTCGCAAACGAAAAGCGTATGTTGATTTTTAATTATATTCCACTGACCCGAAATTTAGGGCGGTTTTGGGGCGGAACGGTTTTCATTTGTAGCACTTGTAACATCAGGATTGTGATTTCGGTTGGCTACGTATTAACACACGAATATGAACCTTGATATGTTGTTTTAAAGCTCCATATAGAGATGTCAGAGGGTGCGCTTACACGGAAAAAGTGCAATAGAGAGAACAATGGACTTGGTTGATTGTTACTCGATACTCGCGCTCCCTCGAGGTTCGAAGCCGTAAAATGTTAGACTGCGTTCAAAAATCCACAGAAAGCATTTATAAATCATTGAAAAACAACGACTTTAAAAACAAACGAAAACCTTATACTGGAGTATGGGTTCGATGCCATAAACAGTTTACTTAAACAGAGTACGTAACTGTAACAATAGCATTCTGATTCACATTGCTATAGAAATAGCTTGTTCAGATACTGATCACTGGCAGGGATATATTTATATGTAATGTACTAACTATAGTACTAATGCCGTTGTTAGTAACTTGTCCGAACTACTATTATGACAGAATGAACTAGTACAGAGCTAGAAATGACTCAAAAACCATCAAAAATTTAGAAGAGAAATACTTACTTTGGGGCCGCGACGGTCATGTTATTTGAAAAAACGGATCTTTCATGAAAGTTGGTAAAACGTAAAACCCGTCATGTATCGTGTACTCAAAACCGCAACAAGTAATAGACATGATACCTTGACAGAAGAAAAAAAAAATAACTATGTATTAACATCTCAACACAATAATGCTAAAAAGGGCCTTTACCTGCAAGCAGACGATACAGCATACTTGCATATGCACGCTGCACTGGTCGTGCCGAGGCGGGCTCGGTGCACGCCCGTGAGCACACCGGTGCACCTTGTTTAGCTTCGACAGGGACGTATTTAGGGTGGCGTATTATGATACTTTAAGACTTGGAATGCCCAATTGCAAAAAAATAATTATTACCAATCCTAGTTCAGTGAGCTTTGAATGGGAATCACAAATTTTATAACCATATTGCTACCCTTCTCTATTACTTAGTAATGATATCTGGCAGTGATATATTAATATGTAATGTACTAACCATAGCACTGATAGAATTTGTCAATAACTTGTCCGAAATAAATAAATTACCCTTCATTAATTAATTTTAATTAAAAAAAGGGAATTTTAGTTTTTAAAATTTATTTTAGTTATTAATTTCATTCATTCATTCATTCATTTTACTATTATGAAACAAAAAAACTAGTCTGGAGCTAGAAATGATCAAAACCATCTCAAAAAAAGAGAAATACTTTTGAGCCGCGATGGTCATATTATTTGAAGAAACGTACCTTTATTGAAAGTTTGTAAAACGTGTACTTCAAACGGGAACAAGTAGTAGACAATATGATTACTTCCTAGAAGAAAAAAACAAAATATTTCAACTATGTATATTAATATCTGAACTCAATAATCCTAAAAAGGGCCTTTACCATCCAGCAGACGATACAGCATACTTGCCTATGCACGGTGCACTGGTCGTGCCGAGGCGGGCTCGGTGCACGCCCGTGAGCACACCGGCGCACCTCGTTTAGCTTCGACAGGGACGTATTTAGGGTGCCGTATTATGATACTTTAAGATTTGGAATGCTCAATTGCAAAAAAATAATAATTACCAATCCTAGTTTAGTGAGCTTTGAATAGGAATCTAGTTTTATTACAATATTGCTAACCTTCTCCATTACTAAGTAATGAACACCGGCAGTGATATATTAATATGTAATGTACTAACCATAGCACTGATACCATTGTCACCAACTTGTCCGAAATAAATAAATTAACCTTTATTAATTATACTTTATGCCACAAAAAAACTAGTTCAGAGCTAGAAATTCTAGCTAGAAACTCAAATCCATCTTAAATTTAAAAAATCGCGATGGTCATGTTATGGTCAAAGAAACGGACCTTTGATGAAACTTTGTAAACCGTAAAACCTACATGTATTGTGTAATCCAAACGGCAACAAGTAGGAGACAATATGATCCTTCCCAGAAGAAAATAACAACACATGTATTCATATCTGAACTCAATAAGGCTAAAAAGGGCCTTTACCATCAAGCAGACGATACAGCATACTTGCATATGCACGGTGCACTGGTCGTGCCGAGCGCGGGCTCGGTGTGCGCCCGTGAGCACACCGGAGCACCTTGTTTAGCTTCGACAGGGCCGTATTTAGGGTGACATATTATGATACTTTAAGATTTGGAACGCTCAATTGCAAAAAATATAGGTAGGCTTTTATTACCTATCCTAGTTTAGTGAGCTTTGAATAGGAAAGACAAATTTCACTACCATAATAAATTAATTATATAATTATGAAACATCACCCTTCTTTTTGACGTGATAACGTCTTTAAAATCGTTTTAGTCGGGTGACATGTTCAGAAACTTGTCACACCAAAGCGCAGCGATCGCAGGTATAACGAGAGAAAGACGGACCGATCTCCCGTCTCATCTCGAGCGCTGCCAGTAATACCGTGAAATGCCGTTATCACGTAAACATCTCGATCGTAAACCTACTTTACAAACAACCAATTTTTGTAGTAAGTTTTTGGCTATTTGAAACACAATTTTCTAATAGACAACAATTTTGATCACCAAACTCATGGACTGAATTCTCCAACATACAGCAGGTGTTACTAATTAATGTATTTCCCGGTAATACACGGGTTTTGCAAACGTTAAGCAGTCGGTCTCTGCTGGCATCGTTGGGCCTAGTCCTTATAGTGGCTTAATAACATCTTACATCACTTCCTCAAATAGCATTACAGCAAGGTTCATTGCTAAGCTTATACCCATGCAACAATAAAAACTGTGAATCCTGTTATAACGAATCATAAGTACGAAATAATGTAAGTTATGATGTTTAAATCTGAATTTTCACCTGTATTTGCCGGTACATCTACATTGACAGTGCTTGCAAAACAATAGTCTTGTTATCCCCTAACTCCGGCCCTCTCGATGCGCGCTCCATTTTAAACAACTCCTAACAACACGTTCTGATTTTGAGAAAACACTCAGCGTTTTCCTAAAAGTGTTATGCAAATCGAAGACTATTTCTACGGAGAGTTTTCGATACGATAGAAACAAACAGAATCGTTTTGTTTGCCAAAAGTACAACGGATGATTACCATAGTGATTTTAGTCATGTCTTAGTCATATTGTCTTGCTTTTTTTATTGTAATATCATTGCTTAGCAAGGCATAAGGACTATCATTCAAGGAGTTTTCAGCAAGGGTCAGGTCATGAAAGTAAAAAGGGAAAAGCGCAAAATCACACATCCCCCAAAGTATTTATGTATTGTATTGCACACTTTTACACTGGGTAGGTACACGTCACATTATATTGTATGTATTTTAAATATTTATTTTTATAATTATCATTAAGCTTATATAGTCGCTGCGAATGTCCGTGCGGCCACTCAGCTGGCCCCACTGAAAATCAGCGTCTGAGCCTATCAGGTCCAGGCATTAGCTGAGTGGGGTCCATTTAATTTTGGACATCGTGACACTGCTGCCTGGTGGAAATTATTCTTTGTTTTTCTAGTGTATGTTTTATTTTATTTTTGTCTTTTCCTAACCACCTTGTTCTGTATGTTTTTATCTGTTGCGATGTTCAGAATCAATAAACGTTTTTTCTTTCTTTCTTTCTTTCTTTCAAAATGTGTGTCAATAATAGCAAGTGGAGAGTTTTCTCATCTGTTTTGGCCTTCAAAAGGTCTTGCTTTTTTATAATTGTGTAGCTCAAGGAACCAATCGATTCGCGTACCTTAGTGCCACTTACTTGTATGTTTATTTAACAAATTTAGTGTTGGTGTGGTAAACAAACACACGCCCATTTCATCCTTTACTGGCGCTAACAACTACGCCTAAACGCTACAAGGTTTGTTCGCACCAAATATTCCCCATATATTTAAACAGGCTGTGTGCTGTATCTTTGTCAATTCTGGAAATTGATCATTGAACCTTGAATTTCAAGCATAGTAAATTATGATAATAGATCTCAGAGAGTTAAAAGGAAAAATACAATTTTCATAAAGTCAAAGCTTTTAGTTTCACTAATAAAATACAAATGATTAAGTTTCGTAGCTAGTGAATCGTAAAACCAAAAATCTTTATGAGTTAATAAATGTTTCAATGAAATATGATTTTCTAGCTCACTCAACGAGCTTTATTGAATTTCACCTTTAATTAACTTCATTGGCTTTTACCTACGATCTTTCATTCGACTGCAATATTACCTATTCAGACGTTTTTTAATTGGACGGGTTGAGTTTCAGTTAGAACTGTATTACTTACTGTTCTAGTACTCTATTCATTAAACTACGGCACTCAGACAGGTAAGAATGGGAAAAATGTTGTAGTACCTGCAAGCAAGTACAGTATTTATATCGGTTTAGGTATCATCAACGCCTATTCAAGTTTTGGCAACTTACATCACATTATGTTCATTAGTTTGCGAATGTTCAAAGATGCCTAGTAAAAAAGGCTTGTACTTTCTTTTGCAGTAGGATTTCACTTTTAATTTTTTTTTTAGTAAATTCAGCTCTTATATTATATACCTTATATGACCTTAGGGTATATCTAGTCCACAGACTGCTGCTGTTTATGTAAACTTATATATGGCATAAAAAAACAGAAAAACAATGTTGTTCAAATTTTGGTTCATTCGAGAAAAATGTTTCGCATTACAAATACCTATGTACTAAATTAATTCAGCATTTTTCTCGTGATGAATAATGAGGATATTTATAGGAACGCAGAACGTTCAACGCAGTTGTGTAGCCGTCAGCTGCAAGTGACTGATGAATCACCCTGCGAGCGAGCGAGCGAGCGAGCGGAAGTTACGAAGAGCCTTTTAATGTCCCACAGCAGGGCACAGGCCTCTGAATAATCTAAACGAGACGGTCTGGATGCATCAAATAAAACCACCCGTAAACCGGCTATTAGGACTAATTTTGTCATAGAATCTCCAAAGTGTAAACCTAAACCATACAAGATGTCATTTTCAGTGATCGCTAAAAATCATCATCATCATTTTCAGCCACACGACGTCAAAACCAAAACAGTAGATTGCTGGTGGACTCCCTCGAAATTCTGCAACCCCTATAGGGTCATCCGTCTACTCTGCTTTGCCATTAAGGTTTGCCCTTAATGGTCTCCAATTTAGAACCTTCCGGCCCAAACGGCCATCAGTTCTTCGCGCTATATGCCCCGCCCACTGCCACTTCCACTAGCGTTTATGCTGAGCTACTTTCAATATATAATTAGACAGTTAGCGTTTGAAATTAAGTGATACAATTTTCGGAAAAGCTCACTTCAAAGGCTTGCATAAATAAGAGCTGCGGTATTTCGCTACAAAACATGTTTTTGTGAGCAAGTTCGCCTGTTGTGGTGTAAAATTCCTGTCGGCGAATGCTCTCAAAGAGGAGCTGAGTAACGAACGGAACTTCCCGCGCTGAGGCGGCTACTCCGAAATTAGCCATTTTGTTTTCTTGAGAGTTTTCAGCCTCATCGCACACTTGCGACGGCCTCATTGAGCCACTACTGTGCTTAAGACTGCTTAGGTAAAACACAACCATAGCGCAAGTTCTGCTTAGCTTTTGGCAAATGTGTAAAAGATGACGAGCTATTTAGTAGCATTTTTTCTTCCTAGCTCAAATGTATATTCGTTAAGTGTATTTGTTTAGCGCTTTCTACTGTTGTAAATTCTTCTGTACTGAAGAATTTACAACATAATTAACAACTGTCCTGCTGTCAAGCGACCTGTGCATCTTATCGGACACGATAATCTTTCAAGACAAGTAATAAAATGCTAAAACTATAGGTCAGGGGCTTGGCAGGTACAACCTTGTGTATTTGCATCGTTTTTGCTAACACAAAATAAATAAATCAAGTTTTTCATAAACCAGAAGGATCGGAACTGACCCTTGGCTTCTAAACACATTCCTCTGAGTGTTGCGTGAACCCAGATACCGAGGGTCGCTGGTATGCGCGACTTTCTCATAGCAACCCTTTTATCAACCCGGAACGGGTCCACATTAACTTTATACATTTAAGTAGCCTTTTTGTATATTTTTGGTTGTCCAAAACTCGCTACGTTTTACTGAAATATTAGGTACCAAACAAATGTATAGCTTATAAAGAACATTTAAGTAGCCTTTTTGTATATTTTTGGTTGTCCAAAACTCGCTACGTTTTACTGAAATATTAGGTACCAAACAAATGTATAGCTTATAAAGAATATATATGTAATTATATTGTATTATTTGTTAACCCCCCCCCCCCCCCCTACTTTTATTTATAATAAATATATTCACATTTTTGTTATTATTCGTATTTACTCAAATTATTACTGTTGTGTCTTGCTGTTAATTTACTTGAAAGTTATTAAATTTTTGTCGCACCGCCTACTGTACTTCTCTGCTTAGCCTTATGGTTGACTGATAGAGAATGCCTCATTGGCATTAAGTCCGCCTTTTGTACCATTCATTGTTGTGCAATAAAGAATAAATAAATAAAGAAGCACAATATTAAACTCGGGGTTCACTGTGCGTTGAACTTCCTAGGGGTTTTAAATTAATACATTTTATTTGTGTGATGATTGACTTTGGAAATCATATTATTTTAATTGATTAAAAAACTCTTTATAAGTTTGACGTAAGTGTATTTCTTCAAGGGATGTGCGAAGCAACTTAGCAGTGCGTATTATGTTGATATTATTATAATGTTTTGTTGTTTCAAGATAACTAGGAGAGTGTAAGCTGATAACCTTGGTCTAGAAAGTAAGATGATCTAGATGCTGTCAGTCAGTCATTGTGATGAGTTATCCCATGAGATTGAAATTTGCTTGGGTGCGTAAATGCGTGGGTTGGGCGCGTCATTTCAGCTTAGACGATCTGCTACACCACACAGAACGCTCATAAGTATAGCCAAGTCATAGTAAAACAAAAATGCTATTTTTCCGCGCCGCCCAGCCGGCAACACGTGACGTCAGTGAAATTGCTTCACTGACGGTAACCCATTACAGGCAGATCAGCGACTGGAACGGGAAATGTGTTACTTGCAGGAAATACCATTTTTATTGGCACATGCTTGTTGGAAAACTATTTCCTAATATTTTTCCTGCTTTGAAAACTATTTCCTAATATTTTTCCTGCTTTTGAAAACAATTTTGGAGGGATACGTTTTGTTTTAATTAGCTGAAGATACTAACATAACAAACATTTAACATTTATTGGCCATCAATTCGTGTCAGATAACATAACTAAAAGAAGAACTAACTAGAAGATGATATAGGAAAACCAGAAAAAGTCATTCGGTCCTGGCATCAGGCGGGACTCGAACCCGCGTCTTTCGCAAGCCGGGCGACTGCACTACCAATTATGCTACCGAGACCATTAACAGACCGGACGAATTTCTCTGGTATGTTGGTAGTGCAGTCGCCCGGCTTGCGAAAGACGCGGGTTCGAGTCCCGCCTGATGCCAGGACCGAATGACTTTTTCTGGTTTTCCTATCTTTAGTAAGATGATAATGCATTATCCCTAATGCTAAAAATAAAATAACCTATCAAAATCGTAGTTTCATCTTAATCGAAAGTCAAATATTTGCAATAATGTTTCTTTCGAGTGTTTAAGGTATATGCCTAAACATTGGTGAAACCAACCTGGCTGTCAGGTATAACATACCAGAGAAATTCGTCCGGTCTGTTAATGGTCTCGGTAGCATAATTGGTACTGCAGTCGCCCGGCTTGCGAAAGACGCGGGTTCGAGTCCCGCCTGATGCCAGGACCGAATGACTTTTTCTGGTTTTCCTATCTTTAGTAAGATGATAATGCATTATCCCTAATGCTAAAAATAAAATAATCTAGAAGATGATATGGGGCTAAAGTTATTTTATTTGATCCAAAACGATGTTTTTATTATCCTTATTAGATGATCTCATTATTTGTTCGTTAAAAAATTGTGTTGCTGTCTCACACACAACGTCTCATTAAAAATGAATATTATTTGAACCGTCAAAGTTTACTTCGCCACATTTTGTTTGCTTACGTGAAGTATCGCTAATGTTGGCGCGACGTTGAAAGGGGTCGCTTGGAATAAGGCGATTGCATTACGCCTCGGCCTGTTGTAGAAAGCTGGCCAAGTCTCAAACTTGTATTCCCAAACACAGATAATAAGCATCTTGACTATGAGGAGGATTGTTCAAAAAGGTTAGGCTATTAAAGGTTAGATATAATATCTTACTACCAAAATGTAATTATTTCCCGTTAGGCCTCCGTCTACGATTAGCATCTGATGTCTGGTGACGTCAACTTTCATCATATGCTTAATATACAGCACAGAAATGCCCGAAAAATGCATCACATATGTCTGGCGGGCTCATTACCACAACAAAACGAAATGTAACTTTTCAATGTTACATTTATAAACATAACATTTCTCAACGTTATTGTTGCAATTCACTGTCAACCAATGAAGCGTGAATTAATAGTTGATCATATTTATGACTCTCTACAATTTATGTTGGGTACACCAGATGTAACATACGCAATTTGTATTATCTACGCTTCTATTAAAAATATCAAACAAACATGTTTTAATCCGAACGACCTGGTAATCCCTCAGCAAAAACAATATTCGTCCATCGCGTTTTGATTAACCAGGAAAGGTCCGACACGTTTGTTTAAATATTCATAGCGACCTAAGCCACATTATGTTAAAACTATGCGTTGCTGGCCACAGTATAAACCATACAGTAGATCATCTACATACAAACGTGCCACTGTCGGTTTGAATGTGTGCGTGCGCGACACGCGCCGTGTCGTGATATCACGCACGCGCGATTACACGCACACGCTAGCATAAAATAGGGAGGCATAGGGAGGCGGCAGTACGGACGGGCTGTGCCGCGTGTCTGTGTGCACGCTAGGCTAATAACTCGGCGGGCGGCCTTAGATAGCCTACTGTATGGTTTATACTGTGTCCACGCCGCGGGTTGGATAAATCGTCGGGTTATTATAACCCCGAATACTTGAATGTTAAAAGGGAGCCAAGCAGGATTCTAAGCCTGTCCCTTGCTGTGAAACTTTAAGATTAAATGACGAATCTGCATACTGTAGTGATGCAAATATCTTAATGAATTCTTGCGGTTGTAAGCCGTACATTGAATAGCGGAAAGCAGAACTATGTTGATTTGTTGGATAAAACATATTGGAAACAATTGGAAATTCTTGACAAAATAGGTCTCGAGACTTTTGTTAGCATCTGCCTAATACTCTTTACAGTTTTAGTATTTGACTGCGCCCAATTGAAAATAACCTGTATACATGGATACCGGGTGATTTGTTGTTTTATCGTGATCATCTCGCGATATTATAAACTATCGATGAAATCATAAACAGTGACATCTATTCACAGATCGCATCAATAACGCAAGTCGGTTTTTTTTTGGTTAAAGAAATTAATAGTAATAATTCTGATCTAATAGAGTTGGTTTTGCCCCGACACTGGTTATGGCCAGGCAAGTACCACGGCGAAAAATCTAAATTGTATACTTGTAGTTGATAATATCCGTCGGTACGGTTGGATAAATTATAAACTACGAGAATTAATATATAATGCGTTAAATTGGTAAAAAGATGTCACAGTCCACAGACAGATTTTAGACTAACGATGTTTATAAATATAATTATTCGGTGACATAGCTTTTATGACCTATAAAAGCTCTTCATACACGGTTTGGTTACTAACCGGCCGGTGTAACGAGAGGTCAAGCCTTCCATCCGCTAATTAGACCTCCCCCCTACCCCCTTGACGCCGACCAGCTGGCTTCGAAACCTTTGATACTCGTTAATAGAAACATATTATTTGATAGGCTCTAGAGGGAAAACATTAGACGGGATTACTTCCATTTTGATTGCTCTGGTTCTAAAGTTGAGTGCGGTTTTTGATTCTGGAACCAGAAACTATGCCAGTGCCACACACCCAGACCCAGTACGAGTATTATTATCTTTTCCACTAACAAAAACTCAGATCCAGAACGCCGCCTAAAGCCAGTAGTAAATTCACATTATGAACAATGTGTTTTATGTATTGTTTATACATATATGTGTATGTTTATTGAGTGGTTTAAATGAAGATTCTTGTCGATACAAATGTACTGTGTAATGGTTTTCTTAAGATAAATGAATTTGAATTTGAACACGAACCTGTGGACCTTAGCTTATAACTGGTGATTCTAATCACTCACTGCGTTAAACGGGGTGACTCTGTTCACGTGTTTATATTAAGGTATTCATAAATAATCTAATGTAGTTTTTAATTGGCACGAAGTTTCAATGGTAAACTGTACAAATTACTTTGAGTTGTGTATAACAAAGTAAAAACTATTTCATAGACACCGGCCACCCTTGACTTAGTTCTGTTATTCACTCTAAAATGAAATAGGTCACTTTAAATAAGGCTTTCAGATTTGCCTTCCTTCATACTCGTTATTGTTGAATAATAAAAAAGGTTTTCGAATGAATGCAACCGAGTGCCGCATTGACAGCTGTCAATAAGTAGAAAGTTCGTCCTTTGTCATCGCCCATTAAGCCTGTTAGGGCGATAAGCCAAGCAGTCTTTGGACCCAGATTGAAAAAGTGTCCATCAAACTAGTGATGTACAAGGCTCGAGTCGTCCAAGTCCTTTTGTTTAGTGCTCGGAGTCGTTTACTCACTTCGTTTGAATTGCGCTCAATGACTTTTAGTCTTTGGTAGAGCTTATACCCTTTTAAAGACCCCATCCTTTTCGCAAGAACTCGAATCTTTTTGAAAGCTACGTTACGGAGACATAAATATCATGATCATAAAGAAGAAGCTCTCTAAATTGGTTTAAGCTCATTTGAAGGCTCGAACTCTTTAAAAGCATCGAACCCTGGGTCAGATAGCCCATGGCTCGGCTAGGCACGGGACTCTAAGCTTACCGAGTTCATTGAGTCTTGAAATTCCGCCTGGAGGCTTCAAAAATAGGAAGCCTCGAGCCTTGTACACATCACTACATCAACCGGCACTGGTGGCTCCGGTGTGGTGATGCGTCAGGTTTGTAATTAGATCACAATCGGGCCGGCTCGTGAACGGATTGAGACCGGATCATGCCACTGTGATGAAACTGGCTTCCTGCTAGCTTTTCGTCTGCGATTTTGACTACAAACTCGCAACTAGAATTTAAATAGGCCAACAGGTCTACAACAAGTGCTTTTAAATCGCCAAAAACGAATTACTTAAAACAGAAGATAAACTAAATGAAAGTCATAATAAACAACGTTAAAAATTACATTATAAATATACAGCATAAGTCTCATAAGACACCACCAATGACACGGTGCCAGAAAATTGTTTCTGTACAGAGAAGAACCTGCCAAAAACTCAGTAGTTCCTTTTAGCATGATTTGAGTAAACTACAATTTTAATCATATTTGGAAAATAGAGCACTGCTTTACAATCAATCAAATCAAATCTCTGAAAGTCACTAAAATCTTTACCATTATAGCGTAACGGATCAGTGGTACAAAAGGCTATACCTATGGCATGAGACGAAAGTATTATGGTAAGCTCGTCTCCGAAACATTTTGAAAAACCCAAAGGTTGTGTTGACAACAGCGTGTATGAACGAATAGATTACAAATAGTGCGCGCTCGGTGGCGCCGCGGTGGCGACAAATTAGCTCCTGGCGGTAAATCAGCGCACCTGGGGCGCTGCCGGCTGCAGCACAGGAGGTAATTACTGCCTGTCCCTCTGCCTCTTCGATTAGTTTAGTAACCTCACTATGTACGCTACGTCGATGACTTGCCACTTTAATAAATTGTAAAAAGGGTGTTCGATGTTAATAGTAATATGAAATCTTTTTTAAGGTGCCCGTGGCGCAGTTGTGACAGTGATCGGCGACGATCGCTGTCGTAAAGCAACACACGCCGGGTCGGAAAAAGGATGGGTGACCACCAGGACCATGATTTAGTGATGTGTATCTCGGGTATCTTCGTGCTTCTGAAGGCACGTTAAGCAGTTGGTTCCAGCTGACATCGTTAGATGTCAGTCGTTAAGGCTCCTACTAGCGTCTAAAAGCGTGCAGCGTGTGGTAAAACAGGCTCTGCTTATATTGGCTTGTTACCCAATTATTTTTGAAGCTCCACTCCACTTTTTGAAAAACTCGAAGGTTGTGTTAACAACAGCGTGCATGAACGAATAGATTACAAATTGTGCGCGCTCGGTGGCGCCGCGGTGGCGACAAATTAGCTCCTGGCGGTAAATCAGCGCACCTGGGGCGCTGCCGGCTGCAGCACAGGAGGTAATTACTGCCTGTCCCTCTGCCTCTTCGGCGATTGGTTTTGTAACCTCACTATGTACGCTCCGTCGATAACTTGCCTCTTAAATAATTTGCAAAAAGGGTGTTCGATGTAATTATTTAAAATGTTTGGCAAGGTATGGTAAGCGATTAATTGTTTGTGTACGCATGTAACCACAGGGTTATCACTGGTATTTGTAAGAACCGACTGTTTGATCAACAGTCATGTCATTCCACATTTTAAGTGTCTTTCAAACTTCCTGTACAACAAAAGTTAAGCTGGCTGAGAGGGTCACTTTTCTTTGTAAATTCTAGCGGTCCCTGTTAGCCCATATAGTGGTTATCAACTCCAAATTTATTTACATATTTCAGCCTCCTTTGTACTAACTCGTTCTTAAGCGAGAACGCAAGCGATCATTTGTGGCACACTGACAGTACATTAGAAAGATACTATCGGGGACATTCGCGCCTGGTCAGTCCAAGGGCTAAAGTTTGAATCAACAGTGTTGCCACAAACTATGTCACACATCACAGATAAGCTACAAGACCTTGAACACCGCCGGAGGGTAGCTTGTCTGTCGGTTTTCTACAGGTTGCACTTCGGAGAGTGTGCGAAGGAGTTGCATGACCTAATTCCACCAGCTCCTTTTCTTCATCGGACCACTAGGCGCAGACTGGCTTTCCACCCCTATGTTGTTGACATCCCGGCAATCCGCACCAACCGTTTTGGTAACTCATTCATAATGCGAACAGCAAAGGAGTGGAATGGGCTTCCCGCTGAAGTGTTTCCACAGCAATATAACTTGGGCCTCTTCAAGAAGAGAGTGAACAGCCATTTGTGAGGCCGGCATGTACCACCTTAGGCCACATCATCACTTACGATCAGGTGAGATTGTGGTCAAATGCGCGCCTAATTGAGTTATAAAAAAAAAAAAAAAAAAAACATCCTCCGTCCATTCATGTTTTGTGTTCAAGCAGTCATGGTTTGGCAATGTCGTAATATACATTATAGAATATAATTGACTGAAGTTCATAAACGTCATAAAGACGTCCCACTGCTGGGCACAGGCCTCACCTCAACTCTGAGGTGGATCGAGCCATACTCCAACTGGGTTGGAGGGGTGTAAGGCTAGTGCGCAACCTTAATGCCAGATATTATCATGCCACCCTAAGGCCTCTGACTAGGCTTAACGACTTACATCTAGCGACGTCAACCGAGACCAACTGCTCAACGTGCCTTGGGTGGTCACGCATCCTATTTCCCACCCGGCTTGTGTTACTTTACAACAGTGATTGTCACCAGTCACTGTCACAACTGCGCCACGGACACCTACCACTCCAATTGTTTGTAGTAGAATACGTGACCAATCAGCTACATAGCTACCTATAACCGGTGCGATGCGCTCGTAAATGAAAATTCCTACAAAGTGGTAAACCGCCGTTGTACTTACGTGCTGCCGATACAGGGTGTGCAAACACGCGGTAACTCGACGCCTCTCGTAAACCCGCCGCCGGTCAAGCCCCGGCTTCTACACAATATTACATTCTTGCTCTACCTTCGTGTTTTAAGTCTCTATTCGAAGACTATCATAAAGCTTAAAGCTACGTTTAGCAAGCAAAGCAAAGTCGAAAATGCACTTTATTTGAGAAATATGGCATATTGAAATTCCTCTTTGGTTTGAATGTTATGTCAATGGAATAAACTTAGAATCCTACTAATATTATAAACTAGCGACCTGCCCCCGCTTCGCACGTGCGCAATAAGATGTTATTATACATATAAACCTTCCTCTTGAATCACTCTATCTATTTAAAAAAACCGCATCAAAATCCGTTGCGTAGTTTCAAAGCTTTCAGCATTCAAAGGGACATAGTGATAGATAAAGCGACTTTGTTTATACTATGTAGTGATGCGAAAGTTTGTATGTGTTGATGGATGTGCCGTGTTGCTCTTTCACATTAAAACTACTGAATGATTTCACTTCACAATAATAACGCTTATTATGACCTAAGTCTACAAGGACTAAGTCGCGGGCGGTTGCTAGTAAATAATAATAAAAAGCACATTTCATTTCAATAAATCAATCAAATCATGTGTTCATCAAAAATCTAGTTTAATGAAAGTATGTGAATATTTAAGTGAATACAGACAAAATTGGCGTGTTATCCACAGTTAGGTATTTACGTCAGAATCTACAAAACCTAGATAAAAGCTTAACGTATGTAACGGATCGCAATCCATCGCCGTAAAAACGGGGACATTCGAAGGGGACGTAAAATATCCCCTGATCATGCGTGGGGATTTACAGGGTAACACCACGACGATGATGCGACGGAGACGGATGAGCTGCCGTGAATCACCTCACCTCGCGCTTTTTGTTCAGTTTCGATTATAGAAGAGGGAATGCAGTTATTAGGTTAGTTCTCAGATGAAAAATATTTGAAAGTGTATGATTAAAGACCGGTTAGCTTAAAAAGAATATAAGATCGATAGAAAAATTGAGGGACTTAATTAAAGTATCAATTAGAGAAAAACATTATACTTAAATAACAGAGAAGTCGTAAGGCTTAGTCAGGGGCCCAAGGGCGGCTTCATAGCATCTGACATTAAGGTTGCTCGCTAACCTTACACCCCTCCAACAATCAGCACTGAACTCGTGTGTTGGATTATGGCTCATTCCACCTCATAGTTGAGGTGAGGCCTGTGCCCAGCAGTGGGACGTATACAGGCCGTTTATGTATATGTTATGTTTGTAAGAAAAACATTATACTTGAATAACAGAATAAGACCGAAATTAATCAAAACATAGCCAAAAACATTTTGAAACATAATTCCCAGTATATTAGCAATGTTATCAGGCTGATAGCTCCTCGGCTGCTATCAGGCGCATATGAGGGATGCGTGGAGGAGGCTCGTAATTGAGCCATAACTCACCGCGGCGGGTCGATACTTCACTCTTAACATACATAACCTACACAGCCTATATACGTCCCACTGCTGGGCACTGGGCAGGTTAGTGAGCAGCCTTAATGTCAGATGTTATCAAGCCGCCCTAAGGCCTCCGACTAGGCTTAACGACTGACATCTAACGACGTCAGCTGGTACCAACTGCTGAACGTGTCTTCCAAAGCACGGAGAAGCCCGAAATACACATCACTAAATTTCGGTCGGGGTGGTCACCCATCCCACTTCCGACCCGGCGTGTGTTGCTTTACAACAGCGATCGTCGCCGATCACTGTCACAACTGCGCCACGGGCACCTCACCATTATACTTAACCCACCGAAATGAATCAAAACATAGCAAAACACATTTTCAAACATAATCCACAGTATATTAGCAATGTTATCAGGCTGATAGCTCCTCGGCTGCTATCAGGCGCATATGAGGGATGCGTGGAGGAAGCTCGTAATTGAGCCATAACTCACCGAGTCGGGTCGATACTTCACTCTGCTATTGAAAAGAATTGTCTCGGTTGGCTGGCGTCGCAACTAGAAGTTGATGAAAGAAAGAAAGAAAGAAAGAAAATACTTTTATTGGCCACAAGGCTCATAAAACAAGTACATTTTAAGTGCATTGCACAGCATATACAAAAACAAAAAAGAAACATTAACTTAAAAAATAAATGATAACAAAAACTTAAAAAGGAAGACAAAAAAATAAAAACGTTAAAGAGCCTATGGAGTGGGGCCAACGAGGTCCCTGTCTCAGCATAGACCGCTGCAGCTAAAAGTTGCAGCGATGCTGGTATTCTGACAGGGCCTCTGTGGTGACGTCGTCCGGCAATACCGGAAGACAAGGAATAAAAAAATAATAAAAAAAAATAATTAAAAAACATGAATGAATTAAAAATAAATAAATCTTAATAGCATAAGTAGTGAGGGGGTGAAAAATATATATATATGAAATAATGAGTCTAATAGAATTAAAAGTGCGAAGTAGGGCTGTCAGCTCAGGTATCACTGCCACAACTCGGACCGCAGCTAATACAAACGAGCCGTGAAGCGGTGACTGTGACAGAACGTGACAGCGAGCAATGACAGGGGAAGTGTAAGTGGTGTGTGTATAACCTATAAAAACATGAGTTCCACGCCACCACGCCACGCATGCATAGACACGTATGCAAAACGTTATCGTGATGTGATTCATGTGATACTATTTGGCCAAATGATTGCCAAGAACTGTAAACAAAATAAATAAATATCAATGAGGTGAGGGTCCGTGGTTTATGGGAGTACAAGTCAACTCTCGGATGGGTTTCCCCGCGAACACGTCGCGAGTATCTCGAGGGTAAGTTTTGGACTTTTACTTTGCTGGTTTGACTTCTGAAGGAAAACAAGTGCCCTTTTAAGAGTGTGTCTGAACGTGTACAATGTTTTTAGATCGCGCAACGGCGGGGGGAGATCGTTCCAACACCGAGTGGCAGCAAATCTGAACGACCCACGGAATGCCATAGTGCGGTGCTTTGGGGTTGAAAAAATGTAAGTGCACCCTCTTCTAGGGCACCCCTTACGCTCTTGAGCCCACGTTAGCTTGTCCCAAAGGTATTTTGGCTTCATTTTTGCGATGACACCAAACAGCATTGTGGCAAGATGCAATCTCCTGCGAGCCTCCATCCTTAGCAGATTTGCAGAATTGAGAAAAGGAGTTACATGCGTTCTCGGCGGTACATTAAAGCAGAATCGTGCACAAGCATTCTGCACTCTCTGTATGAGCGCTGCAGTTCTAGCCAGCAAACATGGTCCATAGACAGTGTCGCAGTAGTTCAATCTAGACAAAACCAAAGACTCACACAGGCTTATCCGCAACTCCTCACTCAAATAAGGCCTTATCCTGTATAATAGCTTCAACCTGAAGAAACTATTTCTCACACATTCAGCAATATGATCCTCAAAGTTGAGGTGGCGGTCAAAAATTAGCCCTAGATTCCTGGCTTTGTCCACATGTTCAACAAGTTCACCATCAATTACAATATTCAGGGGCATGCTTTTCTCAATGTTTTCTATGTTAACCTTTGAGCCAATTGTCATCAACTTCGATTTCTTTGGATTGAGAACTAGGCAGTTGGCCCTGCACCAGGCCGAGATACGCGCTAAATCTTCATTGACCATAGATACCGCATATGACTTGTCTGCTGGTAAAAATGGCAGGTATAACTGCAGGTCGTCGGCGTATAGGTGATACTGACAGTGCTTTATGTTCTCTATGATGTCAGCACTGTACAGTATGTAGAGGATAGGGCCCAGTATTGAGCCTTGTGGTACCCCTCGGGAGACAGGTCTCGATGCTGATCTTAATCTAGAACCATCTGCCATTTCCAGTTCAACAAACTGCTGCCTATCTGTCAAGTAGCTGTTGAACCATCGGACCGCATGATTATCCAGACCATAGAAAGCCAGTTTAGCCAGAAGAAGATCTATGTTGATCGAGTCAAATGCGCGGGAGAAGTCCAGCAAGAGTACAATGTTTAACATTCCCCGATCCTGGGCAGCCAGCAAGTTGTCGACAACATCAGCGAGAGCAGCCGCTGTGCTGTAGCCCTTACGGAACCCAGACTGAAAATGAGGTAATATATTGTGATCCTCAAGATATTTAGTTAGTTGATTACACACTATGCGTTCCAAGACCTTGGAGATGCAAGGAAGCAAACTGATAGGGCGAAGATCTTGCAGTGTAGCAGGTTGAGCAATCTTGGGTAGAGGCTTCACTATGGCTGTCTTCTAGTCTTCCGGGAATATGCCTTCCGTGATGGACCGATTGACCACAGATGTGATAGCCTCAAGTGACTGTGGCAGTGTCAGCAGCAGCATGTCCAGGCACAGGCCATCACTGCCCTGAGCATTTGATTTGAGCCCTTTGATCGTCTTGAGGACCAGATCCCCGCTCACTGTGTGCAGTGAGAATGCAGCACCGCTATGCCTATGGTACTCGTAAAGAGTAAGGTGCGAGATTGTTACCCTGTTGTCACCTGGAATGCTGAGAAAATGGTCGTTTATTAAGTGTGGGTCATTAAAAAGTTGTGGAAGTTCTCCACCAGCCTTTTTGTTTGGTAATATGGTATTCCTAAGGTTCTGCCATAATCTTTTAGGGTTCCTAGTGTTTGAGTTTATGTGCTTGGTGAAGAAGCATTTTTTTTCCCGCTTGAGAGCCTCCACCACTATAACTTTCATTGCTTTATAGGCCTCATTGAATGATGCTGTGTTGTGCCGCTTATATTTACCATAGTAGCCATCCCTTATACGCATCATGTCCTTGATGGTGTCTGTTATCCAAAGGTGGGGCGGGTGCTTGAACTTTTTTGATTTTACTGGGGCATGTAAATCAAATAAACCTACTACACATGAAGTGAAAGCCTTGACCAACGCATTGACATCACGGCTTACCCTGAAAAAACTCCAATCAATTTCCTCCAAGTCACTGCTTAATTGGTCATGCTGAATATCTTTTAACGGTCTGAACACCACCCATCGGGGCTGAGCTCTTTCCTTTTTTATTTTGAATTCTGCTGTCAGCATGGCATGCCCACCCAGTTCCGGAGAATGCTTCACCTTGACCCGTAGAGTGTGTGTATCAGTGCAGATAAGGTCAATGAGGGTCTCACTATGTGCTGTGAAATGGGTTGATTCAGTAACCACTTGATTGAGGTCAAAACCTTTTAAAAACTGCAATAGCAACCTAGCTTTCCCACTGCTCATGTCATTTAGGTCGATATTGAAATCTCCAACCAGTATCAACACATCCCGCTTGGAGACAGAGGCGACAGTGTCCGTAAGGGCGTCCAAAAATGCCGCCACGTCCATCCATGGTGGCCTATACGCCGTGCCAATTACTATGTCCTGATTGTGTATTCGAACTAACAGCCAGGTCTGCTCAATGGACACTGCAGTAGTAGGGTGATGAATGACGCGCGCATTCATACCTCTTTTGATGTAGAAACCCACCCCACCGCCGCGACCTCTTCTCATGTGATCCGGCCTAGGAGTAAAACGTAGTCGGTAACCAGGCACCTTTGGTGCTTCATCGCCTCTGCCAGTTCTCAGCCAAGTTTCATTTATGGCCAATATGTCCGGAGCCGACTCCTCAACCGCCACAATAAACTCTTCATGCCTTGTGCTCAGAGACCCAGCGTTGAAAAGGCCAACTTTGAGGTTACTATGACTAGCCATTAGATGTGTAGAAATAAGATTGTAAATAGTGTATATATATATTTGATCTCAATTTTCCAAATAGTTTGTTTATTTTCAATTTCTTAGGCAGTATTAAATACTGAGTGGTTTTTAATTCAGGTACTGGCAAGTAAATGTGTATAAATTCCTCCCAGTAGTCGTACAGTATATTATGGATAAAATGAATTGTGTAGTAGTAATAATTGTAAGAAAATAATATGTCTAGATGATATTGGCAAAGAACTGCATTACTGTATAATGTTTCAATAAAAATATATATATAGATTATAAAGCTTGAGATTTTTTTTTCATGAATAACACCTGTCACTTGTGGCCCCTCCCAATTATTAACAACTACTATTAACAACAAAAACAATGAAAACATCATATAGCACAAAAAGAGAAACATACAAAAAATGGCAAAGGAAACACCAATTACAGAGCTTTCAAGTGGGTACAGTATGAAAAGCAAACTAAAAAATAAAAAAAATATAAGTAGTTTTTTTGTGAGCAGAATCCTTATGTTGCAGGACCGAAAGCACGTTCGAGGTCGCAGTCGGTACGAAAGAGGAAAACCTGCTTCCCATCTCCCTGTCTGGCAAATATCCTTCCCCGCTTCGTCCAGGAGTAGCGCCACTGAAGCCTGCGACACTCCTCGCGTACCCGGTGGAAAAGCTGGCGGTTTGGGCGAGTCAGGCGCTCGTTGAGGTAGACGCGGGCGCCGTCCTCGGCGGTGACGTTGCGGCGCGCGCGCGCGGCCTGCAGCAGCTCGTCGCGCAGGTGGCGGCGCGTCAGACGCACCACCAGGCGGCGCGCGCGCGGCCTGCCCGCCGGCCCCGACGAGCCCGAGTCCCCCGGCGGCACGCCCACGCGCTCGGCAAAAACCACATCCCGCTCCTCCAAAGTTACCCCCAAGCGGACCGCGAGCACGGTTACAGCGTGGATAGGATTCTCGCCTTTAGTTTCAGGGAGGTTACCGATATCTAAGTCGGCCGACAACGCCTCCTGGTCCCGGTCGTTGAGGTCTCGCTTGAGCTCGGCTATGCTGCGCTCCATTTCCGCCGTCTCCTCCCGGAGCTTTGATCCTGCTTCTGCCTGGGCACGCTCAACAATCTCGAGCCTCTGTTCGACGCTGTCCAGTCTCGCCGCCACTGCCGACAGAGATGCACCGAACCGAGCCATCTCCTGCCGGAATGCACGCATCTCGGCCATTCCCCCGAGAAACTCCTTACGAAAGTTCTGCATGCTAAGCGCGTCGACTGAGCCGGAAGGCCGTCGTACTACGCATGTAGGCGATGGAGTCCTGAAGCCACCGGCATCCGAGGTAGCTTCATCGGTGGCAGGGCGTGCCTCTCCCGGTGGCAGGTCATCGCACGACATGTTGAGATGGTCGATGTCGATGTTTAGGTCATGCTGCCCGCGCGCCGGTGTTGCGTCGTTCCTAGGCCGGCGTTTAGCGTTTGTACAGCAAGGACACATCCAAGACTTCTTTAGATCGTGGTGGTACGCATTATAAACTTTCGCTGGCATACCCAAACATTTGTAGTGGTATGTCCCACCACAGGGCATACATTTTAATAAATCTTCTACTTTGACTGAGCCGTCGCAAGCCAGGCACTTCATAATGATTGATAGGTATAATAAAAAGAAAAAAAACAAAAACAAAACTAATTGCCACTACTCAGGATCGAACTCTCAACCTCCGGCTCAGAAGCGCCGTTTGTATAACTCGGCCAAGTTGGTCTTAGTAGGACTGATGAAATAAAGTTCGCTATTCGACTTTGTAAAAGTCTGTAATTACGTAATGAGATGGGTCGTTACTGTTTATTTTAGTTAGACGGTAGAGTTATTGCTAATCACCGCACACCTTTGTCACAGAACTAGAATTGGCCACAATTATTTCCAGTTTTTGCTATTTTATCACACTCGAATCTTGCAATGAATTATACCACTCAATAGCTAGTTATTCTGTCTCACTATTAATGTACTTTTTATATCGTTTTTTTGACTTTTAACATTTATTATGAATAAAATTATATGGAGTAACTCAGAACACTGTTTCTCTTGCGAGCACCGCCGGACGAGTCCCGAGATGAAACACTAAACTGTGAGTACAACATAACATAATATACGACCATATCTCTAATGGGTTAGTCAGAGGCACACTGATTGTTGCCGTCATGGTTAACGGAACATTATGAAGCCCACATTCGTCGAGGTAGTTTGAACCCAACGTGGGAAAGGGGCGAGCCTACCGCCGTTATCCGGGTTGCTTGGGTTTCTTAACGGTGTTTTCCATCACCGGAGAGTTAGCCGCAAATTGTACAATGAACACAAAGTAGGTGTGTTCGAGTTCGTGCACGACGCTCTCGACGAGCGTACAAGTAGGGAAAAAATATCTTCTGTGCATAGATTTAAAGTGATACTTCATTTCTGGTCTTCTACTAAGCTTAAATGGAGATCATCCATTTGATTTACTAAAGCAAGCTGTAAATCAAACCATGTTTTGAACCGGTGACAGCATCACATTTATTCATAACTAGCGGCCGCCCGCGACTTCGTCCGCGTGGACTTAAGTAACAAAAAAAGTGATATTTTTTTATAAACTGTATCCTATGTGTTATTCGAATGTATAAGTTATATTATTGTAAAGTTCCATTCAAATCCATTCAATAGTTTAAACGTGAAACAGCAACACGGCACATCCACACATACAAACTTTCACATTTATAATATTAATAGGATTTTTGACAGTCATTGTCATGAAGGGCTTAAAGCTTAGCCCCTTATTCATAAGAATGAACGCAACGCTAGCGAATAGATTAGGCGATTGGTGTGGTTTGTCACTAACTCGCAAAAGGCGTTAACAAGAATGAAAGGGTCAGAGCGATACAAAAGTAACGTGATGTTGGTGCACTGTTTAAGTTTTATAAATAAGGGGAGGGGGTAGACGTTTAATTACTATTTTTATTTTACTTTACCAATATCATCTTAGTATAAAATGTCCTAGATATCTATATTTGTTAGTTAATACAATTACTATTGCACGCAAGTAAATCCAATATCTCAGCGGATTGGCTCAATCACTTAGCCACATAAACAATGCACGCTGAGGTCACGCCTAGGTCTTGTCCGCTCGAGTTAGTATAAATTAGGAACGCTCTGAGTTTCAATTACATTTATTCTAACAGTGTATATTTTTCGCACTCAAGTAGAAAATAAACTTAAAATCATCATCTTTAATCTAGGCTAGTCTTAATCGGAACTTAAATATTTGAAATGGGTGCCTTTAGCATTGATGAAATTTAATCACCCTAGCTCATAGGGTAAAATATACCGGAAAGATTTGACCGGTCTGTTAATGGTCTCGGTAGCACAGTGGTTAGTGCAGTCGCCCAGTTTGTGAAAGATGCGGGTTCGATTCCTGCCTGATGCCAAGATAACCAAATGTCTCTTTCTGGTTTTCAGATCTTCATATCAGTTGATAGGTTTACAAAAAGCTTTGTTTTCGTAATAAGATAAGATAAGAAACACTTTATTGCACACAAACTAAACACAGTAGTTACCAAACAAGAAAAAAATGCATGCGCAACTTAAATTCCGAGGAGACGATGAGGTTATGTCAGACTCCGACGGACGTATAGGATGGGGCCTTATTGGCCAGTTTCATTGTGTTAAACTGATTAATTCGTTGAAGCATTGCAACGGTAATAAAATGTATGTAAAACGATACAGCAGTTGCCGCTGCGGCAACAGTGCAACAATCAACTCAGCTCATTACTGTTTAATCAGCTCCAATAGATAAGATAGCAGTTGCTACTTCTTCTGCGAGGCTAAGTGCAACCAAAAGCAGGTTTTGCTGGTGCCCAGCAGTCAGTTTGTAGTAACATTTCCATCATTGTCGTCCTATCGCAGTCTACAGCTGGACGTAGAGCTCCCTCAGGGTACGCTACGAGAGCTGTTAACCCGCTTTTGCCATGCAGTCACTACCAGCCACCCTCCTCAAGTCGTAAACTATGTTTGCCAAGCTACGGCTTCCATTCAAGACTCTATCTACTTTGCTGACCATCAAAAGATTTGTCCAGTTTTGTTACATTCCTGAACTATGTATTTCAGCCACTCTGGGCTTTGCTGGATAATTCCAGACTTTGTACCTTAGCAAGATCCGTAGGATGGATAGATCTCTGAGTGTCATGTAAGCTAGCTTCACGGTCAGGTTCCACATCAACATTTTAATCAAGAAAAATGCCCCTAAGTAGAATCCGTAACGCAAGTTCCATTTCAAGTGTTTCCCCCTTTAATTCGGTATTTCCCCAACTATTACCTCGAATCACGTGAAATCTCACTGAACTGGGAGCATTGTTACTTAATTCTCGTATCGCGTGACGCCCGCACGTTACCACCAGTTAGTACGCACTAGCGGGGATTAGGAATCAATAGGGCTATTATCACATTAGCCTACAGATGGGATTTAGGCTACAGTTGGTAAATGCTAAAGGGTGTGAAGCATTTGAAGTGTCGTGTGGAATCTAAGTGAGTAGCAGCACAAATGTGTTTTTTATTTTGTTTTGGGAAACATTAGGACATCTTAACGATGGATATGGTTACTGACGTAGGTTAAAAAATTATAACCAGGCGATCTAGTTAAGTACAAACGGTAGCTCCGAGGAAAAATATTGCTGAAAGAATCTAAGCAAGAAATCATTGAAAATAGTGTCATTGGAATTGGGCAATTTTACTGAGGCCACGTTTCACAGAGAGTATAATTAGAACACGTATTGTTGACCTTTATCGGGTGACCCTCAAGCTCGTTTCTGTCTTTTTACAAAGAAAGTATAAATTTGCCATTGGGATACTATTGCTGGCCTAAGGCCTATCTACCGCCCTTACATGCCCGTCTGCCTCAGATTTTCCTGGCCAGTCCTGCTCAAAAACATCCAATCCATCGCGTCATCTGTGGCGTGACCTCTCTGGTCGCCGGTGCTGTTTCAGAGAAAACTATTAAAATAAAATACTAAATATTGATTTGAATGTTTAAGTTAGTATGCGAATATTCAAACGTGAAAAAATATAGGCAAAAACATTTACTTTTATGCCGATAGCAAAATATAAAATGTAGACTGATATTTTTTCGCTCGTAAAATTATTTCAGGCACGTTATTGTACTAGGGATTTGTGAATAGTTTTCCAGAGAAGACAGCTTGAATTATTTTAACCGTAAATTTCATAAGAACAACCAAGAAAAATGTGTTCGAGATTTTTCGGTTAGGCAGAGAGATTTATGTTGATTGCGTGTGTCTGGCGAGTGGTTCTCTGGCCATATTTTTTCATGGCTGTCCGTCGGCATGTCACGGCTGCTGGCTTTGTTGTTTTAAAAGCTTTGGTATAACATATTCCTTTATCAGGCTGAAATCATCTCACATGTTTCAACGAGCCGTAAGTTACAAGTCTGTTGCGAAAAATGAAAAGTTAGCGAGGTCTTATTACATTTGGCTAGTTCATTTGTGTGTCGCTTTCGCAGGGGGTGGTAGGTATGGTGATTTTTTTGGAAATCGATTTTATGTAGAATAGTGCTCTTGATATATACGTCTCATAGCATTACGTAGCCATTTTTATACTTACAGGAAGACAAAAATAAAAGATTATTAGCTTGGCATGCCTTGACCGTGGGCGGGATGACAATCCATTATGCCAATGTTTATTGAATGCCAATGTCAATGTAGGTTATTTCGAGTTAATTTTCCCGCTAAATACTCACTATGCCACACCGACAAGATTTTACTCATTAGAAAACTGACGCTAAAATCTGAATATTTTTTTTAGAAGTTGAGGATTTAACAGATGCATACTTTGTTTATAACACAATATGACGAACTTCGCTTAACAGCAAATACTTGGGTCAAACGTTATAAATTGAAGTTACCCATCTCTACTGCATGACATGAAAATAGGGGAAACCAAGATTTACGAAGTCATGATAGTCCGTGCGAGTTAATGAATCACTTGAATAAACACAAAGTGTCTTCCATCTTGACAATACTATTTAATATAAGCATTCAAGCCCAAGTTTTAAAAAATGTGTTGAAAACCAAAATGACATACGAGAGGAAAATGTTTTGTGACAAAAGTATTAATTTTAGTTAGCGGCTAGCGGGTGCTCCAACATTACGCGCGGACGGTGACGTCATTCATTACGGCTAAGTTTGCGTTCGTCCACTGGTTGCACCACCACCAATGGTTTATCAAAGTCCAGAAGGGGCGTTTAGTGAAAAATATGTAATTACCATCAAATGTAGCTAGTTGTTGCTGTTGTATAACTTAAAGTTAAAACTACTTAGTTTCAAATTATTAGTAAATAGGTAAGAGTTGTGTCGTCTTTGTCCCATGTCTTCAAGTGTTCCTAGTTAAAGATAGGAAAATCAGAAAAAGACATTCGGCGGGAATCGAACCCGCGTCTTTCGCAAACCGTTGCACACAAATGTTTAAGTATACTGTGTTGGGATCGAACCTGTGACGTCTGGTGTTAGAGCACTTCTGAACCATTACACCACATCTTTCGTCTAATATGCGACACCAAAATGGTCTATAGGTATTTCATGCCTCTCTCAAGTGAACTGGTTCTACTGTTCTTCTATGTAAAACACCTACGTGCGCTAATAATGCTAATTAATTCGCACCGCTGCTGAAATGTCCTGCTAGTGAAAAGCAAGAAAGATAATAATTGCAAAGTTGTTTTATACTATTAGTCTGGTGGTGGAACTTTCAACATTAATTTGACTTGCGTTAGAAAAAAATATTAGCCACAGTTTCATTAAAATGGAGATATTTAAAATGGTGAATAAATTCTGTACTTTTCGAATAGTAATCTTTAATCAGAGACTTCCCCTTTTTAAATGTTTTGATTGAGATTCGGATTTTCTAAACTGCCTCAGGCCTTAGATTTTAATACTGGTATTGAGTCATTCGAACCGTGGTTATTACCATGTACCTTTTGTTTAATGAGCTCCCGAAATTTCGGCACTGTTCAGTTGCAAGCACCATGATCACGGAATAACTAGTTCAAACAATTTTAATGTTAGTGACCATGGAAGTTTAAAGAATTCAATTGGTATTGTTATTGTGGTGTTTATTGGTATTGTGGAGTTATAAATCGGCTAAAGTGAAAAGACGCGTCCCTCTACCGCATCTACGCAAACAAGAGTGCTTGCTTGTATGCGTAGATGCAGTGGAGGGGCGCGTCATTTCAGCTTGGACGATCTCTAGATGTACAACTGAAACCAAAGTTGAGCATCCCGGACAAGTACCTATAGCTGTCACTTTCAGTTCCATAGACAATGAGATGGCATGAGCTTGACGGCGTACTCAAAATTGATTGACGTTTGTGAATAGGAGCCTCAATGAATAACATAGTTTATGCTATTACTACCAAGAACATGTTGACACCATTTGCTGAATGAGGAATTCGCACCGTAAGCTATTAATATGTTTAAATTATATAATATATAAACTTTTCCCTATACTCTGAGATTAAATTCAAATCAAGACTCTCAGAGCAACCGGTTGTGTATTTCTCAGAAGGAAATATTGTATCCCATACGCCAAGCATCCAGGATTAATATTACAGTATGTGTGAAGGGTATCAAATTATACAAGTACGCAAGCGTAAGACGACACTTCCTGTCCTATCTCACATTTTCGTCACGGCGGCGCGTATCTGCGTGATGTAGTTGCCTTCGCGACCGCTGATAACCCCAATACGTCACGTATAAAAGGTTTAATAGCCTCGTAAAATTTACATATCAGCCCATAACCCACGTATAAATACATACCTCAGCCCTTTATACTTTCTCAGGAGCTACGTCATGCTGTATTGCTGTTATTCAGCAGAAATTCAGATATTATCTTTGCTTCATAACACTGATTTAAGTGGGTACAAAATTCTCAGGGACTGGATATTCAGTGAAATTCCGCTGTGGAATTGGAACGTCGTTCAAGCGACCACACACATGGCGTCGTAGTAGAGGATCCAACTAAGTTATTTCATTCCTCATCACGTAGGTATACAATAAGATCTGGAGACTCACAGGCAATAAAATCCTCAACGTTTCCCAGGCCTATGACATTATATTAATTGCCATGGAACTGACCCCAAAATAACTAAACAGAACGTTATGCCAAAGTAAAATCAAGTTTGGCTTTGACAAAGTAAAATGAAGTTTGGCTTTGACAAAGTAAAATGAAGTTTGGCTTTGACAAAAGTCAAAGCATTTATTCAAAATAAAGTTGTTAATCCTGAATCTCTGTGAACATCATTATGTAGGTAATTGTTTCATTTTTGCAATGAAGTACCTTATCTTATCTTCATTACTCAGTTATTATACTGCTAATAAAAATATGAGCACCTTCTCGGACTAGCGTGCCAAATTTTGCGGTCGGATTCTGAACTAGTCGGAATAAGGCTCGGTCCAGATAGGGCATTTCACGCGAGAGCAGTCATATTCGGGGTCACCACCATATTTCAGGACTACTTAACGGCCCGGACATGACGTCAACAAGTACTTGACCGTATTACTGCGCGCACTTGTGCAAATATCAAATATAGGATAGCTGTTGGTAGAGTACGTTCTGCTTGTGACTCATCTGTTTATATCCTACTGTGAGAGGAAAAGGAGGGTAATGTGATGAAAACAGTTACAGACAATTTTGTTTACTTAAAATAATACTAATTATTTTCATTTGTATGCTTATTTGTATCTCAGCGATCTGCTGGTTCTTCCGGATTATTATTATAAGCCCTATTATTATGTCCCACTGCAGGGCAAAAGGCTTCCTTACTTTTCTTCCACTGCCTGCAGTCGAGAGCTAGTGATGACCAGTCCTTAAAGTAGCCGTCCAGTTCGTTTCTCCACCGTCGCCTTGGTCTACCGAGGCGCCTCTTGTTGCTCGGCTCCCAGTCAGTAGCCCTCTTGGCCCAAAGCTCAGCTGGCATGCGGCAGATGTCCAGCCCAGTCCCACTTAAGTTGAGCAGCCTTCTGCATCTTCTATTTGAGTTCTGGAGCGCAGGTGTGTTCCGAATACGGTCTACGGTCGGTATAATAATACCAATAAACAATAATATTAAAGTTTTTACATTGGTTTTCACAACACAGAAACAGGCGACTTGAAGGTAAATTACAGATTATTACTTAATCAGCATCAATTTTACAACTTACATAAACTACTAATACTTTGAAGTCATCCGCAGGCTACACTAATACCAACTTGTAAATAAAGTTGAACATAAAATCTCGGCGATGTTAATCTTACAGTCAAACATATTATTCAAGCATATGACTTACGCGTCCCGCAAACTCGTATTTTTTCTGTCATATTGCATCAAAATATTATTTCCTCATACGTTTGCCCTCAAAGACATATCTAACCCCATAAATCTCCCTGTTGATTTTATGGGGCACATGGGCGCTGCCATGGCCCCTAATTACCCCATGGATAAGTTATGGGGGGGTAGCGAAGTTTGGCGAACGCCTGAAAAATATCAGAGTTATCTACATGTTTGTGTTTAGGTAACGCCACCTAAACGTAAGGTCGACATTTTGGTTACGCACAAAACAGATATAACAAATGCTAAAAGATGATTGTGTACTACCAGATTCTGAAGAGAGTCACATTTATTTATTTATACGTTGACGTCATGTCAATACCGATTATTTTAAGCTTATCGAATGGTTGAGGTTTGTTATTGCACTAGAAGTTGCGGGTTCGATCCCTGTACAGTACAAACATTTGTATGCACGAACATCTCTGTTTGTATTGTTTGTGTTTCCTATGCAAATTATCTATGTATTTACAACAAAATGTGAACAGGCTCTAAATATTTAGAGCCTGTTCACAAGTAACGTTTTTTTGGGCGATTTCACCGCGAGGCGATCTCTGCAGCGATAGTTCCGCGAAGCCCGCTTTTAATTTGACTGATGGATGAGGCACTCACCCGGCGCTAATAATGTCCAGTGATATTCATTTAACTAAATTTGAGCCTACTTATGAGCTTTTCGACTCTAAACCATGACATTTCTCTTGCTCCAAAACCAAAAAAGTTATCAGAATGTGTTGCGTTGCGCATCTTAGCTCGCCTTGACTTTAAAACATAACATAACATACCCTCACGACCTTATCCCTGATGGGTTAGTCAGAGGCACACTGATTGTTGCCGTCATGGTGAACGGAACATTTAGAAGACCACATTTCGCCGTAGGAATTTGAACCCAACGTGGTAGGGGCGAGCCTACCGCCATTATCCGGGTTGCTTGGGGTTCTTAACGGTGTTTTCCATCACCGGAGAGTTAGCTGCAAATTGTACAATGAACACGAAGTAGGTGTGTACCGGCCAGATTTGATCTCGGGAGCCAGAGTATTTAACCACTAGGCCACGATGCTCTCTTTGACTTTATATCTATAGCGAGAACAAATTCAATAAAATTAAAACATTAATGTGTGTTCAACCAGTCAATATTAAGTAGGCTTTACGCAATCACGCGACAACGCAAAAAAGATAAACAAGTAAAGGCAGAAATGAAATACCTTATAATAACCTTCCTCCTTCGAAATAGGCATGAAATGTTTACATGCACTGGTTCATAATTGTTCAGGTTATGCCAGAGAATGGAAATACAATGCTGTACCAAAATAAGAATAAGGAAATAATGTTTTATTTTGGTTAGAAGGAAAATATGCGCGTAACACGATACGCAGATTCTGGCCGTGAAGGCGTTACGTACGGGGTAACATATTTTTATTTTTATAATGTTGTTTCTCAAAGTCAACACGGTATTATACATACTTCCTCATGCAAGCATTTGCCTGAGTTCACACAAAGAGAAGAAGGGTTTTTTAATGAGCAGACGCTAAGAAATAGTCTTGGAAATGTTATCTTCAACTTTGTATGAAAGTTTTTATTTTAAAAGTTCAGCTGGTAAGCATGAATTTATACTACAGATTGTAATGTGTTAGTATATTACATAATTTGTTATTTACCGCCACCAAGCCACCACAAATGTGTGAAAAATTGTTTTTGTTTGCACACAAAAAAAACCCGACATTTTAGTGGATCGTGATCCACTAAAATGTACAAATATTTACCTTATTGTCGGGTTTTTTTTGTATACCGACAATATTCTTAATAAACAAACCAATGAAACCACTTAACACTTCGGCAATCATCAATCCTTTTCCTTTTAACGTAAAACCAATCATTTACAAAACTGTAATAAAAGTGGAATAACTCTATTCCAATAAAGAGCGAATGCATATTAGCAATGAGTCGAGATCGTTTTAATGGAGCGATTAAAAACGTCCATTGTGGGGGGTGGTGGGATGGGCGCTGGTAAATGGTAATCAAAGAATTAATCGATCTGCGGGCGCCTGGCCGAGGCACAGTTTAAACAGTAGGTTATGGCTGGCTAACACGTCAACTTGTGAACAGGTGCCACCTTCGGGAACTGGTCTGCTCAAGTTTACTTAGTTTACCCAAGTTTACTTATTAATTTCCTGTTTTATTTATTTTCATGTCAAAACTGTATGACTTCGTTGGTCTGATCAAACATTCACTTTGTACTGTAAAACATTGGACGATTTAAAAAGAGTAACTGCTGAGTTTCTTGCCGGGTCTTCTCAGTGGAAACAACCTTCCGACGCCGGTGGTAGAGTCACATTATGAACATGCCCCCCCTATTTTATGCTCGCGTGAAATCGCGACCACATATCGTCACCGTCGTGTCAAAATTAAATAACTAACAAAACCAAAACTCTGAGATATTCACGTTTTTGTGTTTTTTTTCCACAAAAATGGCAATAACTTTTTAAGGTGAAGAAAATTTACCGTCGATCTTTCGATATGTTATACAGCAGGTTTACTTTCATAATTTGAGTAGTCTGCCATGATATTACTTTTTACAGTTTTAAATAGAAAAATAAAAAAGTAATTATTTAGTTTTGCCACACACTTTTTTTGCAACTTAGTTGCAGTTATCAAGTTTTTGTATGTCACTTAGCAAGTTTTGCCACACCCAAGAAGTAACTTATATGAATATTTCCAGTGAATATGAGGGCTTATTTAATTTTGCTTCACTTTAACTGACCTAAATTTTGATGTATTTATTTTATTTTATTTCATTTATTTATGCAGTTTTGGTGAAAAAACCTGTAATCACGTCAGCCGAACGACGCCCACTGCTGGGCAGACCTCCCCCAAGGATCTCCACAACGAGCAGTCCTATGCTGTCCGCATCCAGCGGCTTCCTGCGACCTTGACCAGATCGTAGGTCCACCTTGTGGAGGGCCTGCCCACGGAACGTCGTCCGGTACGCGGTCGCCATTCCAGAACCTTTCCGCCCCAACGGCCATCGTTTCTCTGAGCTATGTATCCCGCCCACTGCCACTTCAACGATGCAATCCTTCGAGCGATGTCGGTTGTCTTAGTTCTCCTGCGGATCCCATCATTTCTGATTCGATTCATCATGTCAGCCGAACGACGCCCACTGCTGGGCATAGGCCTCCCCCAAAGATCTCCACAACGATCGGTCCTGCGCTGTCCGCATCCAGCGGCTTCCCGCGACCTTGACAAGATCGTCGGTCCACCTTGTGGAGGGCCTACCCACGGAACGTCGTCCGGTACGCGGTCGCCATTCGAGAACCTTTCCGCCCCAACGGCCATCGGTTCTCCGCGCTATGTGTCCCGCCCACTGCCACTTCAACGATGCAATCCTTCGAGCGATGTCGGTTGCCTTAGTTCTCCTGCGGATCTCATCATTTCTGATTCGATCAAGCAGGGAAACACCAAGCATCGCTCTCTCCATTGCTCGCTGGGTGACTTTGAGCCTTCTTATGAGACCCATAGTGAACGACCACGTCTCACTCCCTTATGTCATTACTGGCAACACACACTGGTCAAAGACTTTCGTCTTGAGACACTGAGGAATTTCGGACGCGAATATATGCCGGAGCTTCCCGAACGCTGCCCATCCGAGCTGGATTCGACGAGAGATCTCTTTCTCGAAGTTGGACTTACCTAACTGGACTGCCTGTCCCAGGTAAACATAGTAGTCAACAACTTCGAGTGTAATGTTCCCAACGTTAACTGGAGCGGGTGCAACATGGGCATTGAACATGATTTTCGTCTTGTCCATGTTCATCCTAAGACCCACTCTTTGGGAAGCATTACCGAGATCTTCGAGCATTATGTTCAGGTCTTCCAAGGTCTCAGCCATAAGAACTACATCATCGGCAAATCGTAGTTGTGTTAGGTACTCGCCATTGATGTTGATGCCGCGTCCTTTCCAGTCCAGAAGCTTGAAAATATCCTCCAACGCAGCCGTGAACAATTTCGGAGATATGACGTCTCCTTGTCTCACGCCTCGCTGTAGTTGGATCGGATTAGAGCTCTGGTTCTGTAATCGGACCGACATGGTGGCGTTTTCGTATAGGTACCTTAGCACCTCGATGTACCTGTAGTCTATTTGGCACCTTTGGAGAGACTGCAACACTGCCCAGGTCTCAATCGAATCAAAGGCCTTCTCATAGTCCACAAACGCCAGGCAAAGTGGCAAGTTATACTCTTCGGTCTTCTGTATAACTTGCCGCAGCGTATGAATGTGGTCTATGGTACTATAGCCTTTTCGGAACCCGGCTTGTTCGGGAGGTTGGAAGTCGTCAAACCTGCGAGCGAGACGATTCGCAATGACTCTCGAAAACAACTTATAGATTATGATTCGATTAAGCAGGTAAATTCCCAGCATCACTCTCTTCATTGCTCACTGGGTAACTTTGCATGAGCCTTCTTATGAGACCCATAGTGAACGACCACGTCTCACTCCCATATGTCATTACTGGCAACACACACTGGTCAAAGACTTTCGGCTTGAGACATTTAGGTATTTCGAATGCGAATATATGCCAGAGGTTCCCGAAAGCTGCCCATCCGAGCTGCATTTGACGACAGATCTCTTTCTCGAAGTTGGACTAACCTAACTGGACTGCCTGTCCCATGTGTCCCAACATGCTCGAAGATTCTCTCCTTTAAGAAGCATTACCGAGATCTTCGAGCATTATGTTCAGGTCTTCCAAGGTCTCAGCCATAAGAACTACATCATCGGCAAATCGCAAGTGTGTTAGGTACTCGCCATTGATCTTAATGCCCCATCCTTACCAGTCCAGAAGCATGAAAATATCCTCAGCTGTGAACAATTTCAGAGAAATAGCGTTTCCTTGTCTCACGCCTCGCTGTAGTTGGATTGGATTGCGAATGTGAGCCGGTATAGGTCGGAGCGTGGATGTCATCAGTCGCGCTCTCTTAAACTTCGATATTCAATGTGCCTCTGACCATGCGGTGATCGCTTCCTATCTTAACAGCGTTGATCACAGCGACATCATTGAATATTATGTTTCTTCGTCGTGATAAAATTGATCTCGTTTTTGACCTTACCGTCCGGACTGATCTAGGTCCATTTGCGGTTTACGGGCTTCTTGAAGAAAGAGTTCATCATAAAGAGGTTCTCCTTCTCCATGAAGTCGGCCAGCAGTAATCTGGCCCCTATTGTTCCGTTGCCCAGATCCAAATTGCCCTACTCTCAGCTCATCACCGCAGCGTTGCTCCAACTTCGCATTGAAATCCCCCCTCACAACTATGTAGTGGGTTTTATGGCTATGCATGGCTTTAGAAATCTCCTCATACATAGCCTCCACCGCGACATCGTCGTGTTTGGAGGTCGGAGCGTAGACCTGAATGACATTCAGCGAATGTCATTTCGATATTCTGAGTATCAGGTACGCTACCCTGTTCGAAACACTTCCGATAGTGATCACGTTGCTGACAGGGGACTTGTGAAGATGAACCCAACACCACCTAGGGACTGTTGGTCGCCCTCTCCGTGGTATAGTAAGTTACTGGATTGCAGGGTTATCGAGTCCTCCCCCTTTCTTCGGACTTCAGATAACTCAATAATAGGTATGTAATAATGTAACTTACCATTTTTTCCAACTCCACGAGGTTCGCGTCGAGCCTCAGTGTGCAGGAGTTAAATGTTGCCAGGTCGAGTCGTCGATGGTGGCAGCCGGATCTTACCCGGGGATTCCTAGCACCCCCTGCTCCGCCGTTACCATAACCGCCGCCGTAGCCAGGAATCACAACGCTTGGTTGAGGATCAAATGCTTACGTTTTGAAAAACAATTTCCGGGCATTTTTGATTTTAGATATGGTTACAACGGCCCATATTTATCCATAGATACGTTAAACAAGCCTAGTCGACAAACAAGAAGTACACCTGCTGCTGCAATTACTGAATATAGCCTTCAAAATCGTGAACTACATGCATCGTATCGTCGTAAAAGTTTACCTGCATCATCAGCTCAATTTGACGTCAATGAGCTAGATGTTGAATCAGAATAGTTATCTGTATTTATTTTAATTTTCAAATTTTAATATTTGTTTTGGGTGTAATCTGAAGTTGATTGTCAGAGGTTGGCTTCAGATACATATTACAATTTTATTGTTTTTGGATTACCTATTTAGTTTGCTTGATATTAGCTTGATTTTTATTCACGGCTTTAAACAGGAAAAACTGACTAAGCACACTTATCAATCTCAAAATTTATGGCTAAGTATCATTTTTATAATGAAAAATTAAACAAGCGCATTTATTCAATTTTGCCACAGCTAAATTTTGTAACAATGTTTTGGAGTGAGTTGTGGCAGAATTCAACAAAGTATCTTATTGACTTTGTTTTTATTGTAGTAGCCCTTATAATGTAGTTATTTAATTTATTTACCAGTTATTCAATTGTTCCACGGAAATTCTAGTACAAACCTTGTTGTAATATATGGTCAATAGATTTACTAAAACGAAGATATCTAAGCGAGTATTACACATATCGCAACGGGCTACAGACTGAAATGTAGATCACACTTTCCTATATTCAAAAATCTCATAAACTGAATTTTGGCAAAGGTGTCAGTTATTTAATTTTGACACGACGGTGACGATATTCAAACCGAGAGTGGCACGTTTGTATGTAGATATTTTACTGTTCTCTGTGTACTGTGGCCGAGGGAAAATTAAAGAAACCGTTTGACTTTGGCCCCGGAGTTAATAGCTACTGGGTAATATTTCAAATTATAACAGGTGCACTGGGATAATTAAGAAATATTGGTGATTTTCTACTAAACCACCTGTAACATGGCGTAAATGACTTAATTTACATCATTTTGTTTTGTTTTCCAAAGTTCAGTTATATGTGCTGGGTTCACTAATTCATCATCAGTTAAGTTGTTATTGCTTTTACTAACTTAATTTTGTAAGAATGTATATTATTTCAAAAATCTTGTCGGGTTCTCTGAGTACAGTAACAACAGGTCACGTTGGTGGTAAAGTCACATTATATTTTACTTAGTTTATATTCTTATTTTTGATGCCTTTTTCAGTATATTTACCTTTATTTAATTTATTTGGACGATTTGAAAGTACTCACCGACAGGTCAATATGAAGAAAGGTAATTTTGATTTCTGTGTGTCTTAACGGCTAAGCTCGCCTTATCCCATTTGGGATAAGGTCGTGAATGTATGTTATGTTGTTTAAACTTTTAAAAAATGGATTTTATGATGATCTACGAGAATTTCACTTTATTATTATTATTGCTATGAAATTCTAAAATTTATTAAGTGCTATGAATTGAGATCATTAGAAAGGTCTTATTTTCTTTTTTCTCAATATTATTCGTCGTAATTTTGAGCATTTGAATCAACATACGCGCTACTGTCTTGATTTCCGTTCCGGCTGTGTCAGCCCAACTTGGCGCTGCCACCACCGTGCAGATAATAGCTCCATTATCACAAAGCAAACATCAGATCGGTGTAAACGCATCTCTCGTCACGCGACCTCGATCGTTCGTGAACCGTAAATGCGATATTTAATGGAGTCTGGTCGGGATTTACACGGATCTACTTCAGCTGGTCTGAGTGTAGCTTTTCGGGGATTTATTCGTTGAATATTCTGTTACAGGATTTCACAATGTTGAATTTACGATAACTTGATTGCGAAATTAACAAAATTGAGGATGAACTTTAAAATTTAATTGCGTGAATATTTTTTGAACAGAGTTTTTTCTTTACTAGTTAACTGGCCTAAACCATCTTTAGAGCTTATATTGGTTGTTATTCATATTGGAGCTTTTAAATTGAAAAAATAAAATATAAATACAGGTTGGACTAACTAAGAAGCAGGAGTTTCTCGAATAAATGTATATCATGGAAACTTGCGCCTCTAACGCAGCAAATCACTAAATACAATACTTAGCGGCAGATTCGCTACTCTAAATCTAAACAGCCTTTTTCATAACAACTCGAATAGCCCCACACTACTTATCACTTTAAGGGTTAGTTGCACCATAGTAGAAGTTAAAGTTAAAGTTAAAGTTTTTGTCAAATTTGTCAATTTGACGACCAAGAATGACGTCGAATTGTCAAATTTAACAAAAAATTTAACTTTAACTTTAACTTCTACTATGGTGCAACTTACCCTAATAGTGTTAAGGTTTGTCTCCTTAATTCAAGTGCTGTGACAATTTGCGAGTAAGTGACAGGACACGTCAATCGCCAAACGTTTTTCAAACCGAAATACGAGTAAAAAGCGGCTATACTACGCACGCTGAATGATGATCCCTATGACAGTTCGTTAGCGCTTAACATTGTACAGACGTCCTGTCACAACAAATCCTTTAGAGGTCCATTAAAAAATCGAAAAAATCATAAATGTGTACATTTGTAAATTATAAAGATGAATATTAACAAAATATTACTTAGGGTAAGTTGCACCATAGTAGAAGTTAAAGTTAAAGTTTTTGTCAAATTTGACAATTTGACGTCATTTTTGCTTACCTGACCGGTACTTTAACTGAAATTTTGATGTTTGTTATTGTTGAAGTCAGATGGTGCAACCCAACCTTATTGTCGTAAATTATGGTAAAAAGCTCAATGCAAATGTACATGGTACGTGCTGCAAAAGTTACGTCGTCCAGCTGTTATCGTCTAAGAAGGGACACATCGATAAACAAAATATCGATAATTTGTTGGAAAAATTCAACAATTGCTTTGAGTTTGTATATTATTTATATCAATCTAAATCTGAAACAGGGTCAAGCGGATCTTCAAGAACTGAGTCTGAACTGGAGATATCCGTGACAAGACGTGACAGACTGAATTAAAAAAAATACGGTAGGTCTGTGGCCTCCTTTTGAATATTTTTCCATGAAGCTGGCAATTATGAATTCTTTAAAATTCAAATCAAAAATAATTCTTAACTCTTTAAATTATGCAATTTGGATAAAAATTTAACTATAGCAAAATAAAATATCATAAGGCTGTTACTTTTGTCCACCAATGCGCGTAATCTTTATTTTCAGAATAAATAAATATTGCTTATTATGTTGAATGACTTGACATTTGCCTAAAAAATAGTATTTTATCGAAATTGTTTGAAATTGTTTCGCATCACTATTACAACTGTCAGTTGAAACGTCATAGGGATCATCATTCGCCGTGCGAACTATAGTGTCATATTGCAACCTCAACAAAAACAATTGACAATACAAATCTAAGCAAGTTATCACAGGTGTTTGATTTGATGATCAAAGGTACCCTCAAAATAAGTCGACAGCACCATAACTCCAAGGCGTTTATCCTTTGTCTCTCTGTTATCCTGCAGTAATCTTTACTTAACCATCCGTCTTCTATCTAGTCGGCGGGTGTGAACCCCTCCACGTCGTTAGAGGCGAGCAATCACGTGACGGAACTAATCCTTTAATCGTCGACACGCGTAACCGTAGCTATTACCGAATCAAACGCAACCGGAGGGTGCTTGCTTAAAGATACATAACATAAGCGGCCTATATACGTCCCACAGCTGGGCACAGGCCTCACCTTAACTATGAGGTGGAAATAGCCATACTCCAACACGCGGGCTCAGTGCGGATTGTTGGAGGGGTGTAAGGTTAGTGAACAACCTTAATGTCAGATGTTATCAAGCCGCCCTAAGGCCTCTGACTAGGCTTAACGACTGACATCTAGCGACGTCAACCAGGACCAACTGCTTAACATGCCTTCCAAAGCACAGAGATGCCCGAAATCACTAAATTTCGGTTAAAGAGACAGCTTGGCTTTTTATTATCGGCCTGTTGGTGGTGGTGGTATGATTAGTGTCGCTTCGATTCCCGCTCATGGCTAATACTCAACTGACGAAAGTAAGGTTCGCTTTGTAAATACAAACATTCAAGGTGGTCTTTACTAACTGTGGCACAGTTTTTGACTACTGCAGTAGTTAAAAACATTGTAATTCGGCTCTCATATAATTCGTCATAGTTTGAAACGAAGATTTGTATTAATTGTTCTTGTTGAACCTATCTTCAATCGTCATTCCTTTTGTAGTGCAAATCTATTTTGATTCTGTATTTCGCAACTCGATTTGATTACCAAAGCAGTAAGTTAGTAAAGAGTAAATAAGCAAAAACAGTTAAGGAAGTTAGGTATCTTGACAACTGGATGGATTGCAATCCATCATTGTCAGAAAAAATAATAGCTAATACTCACGACCATGCAATGAGAGAATAAATACATTTAAGTATTCCCTTAAGGTAAAGAGTACTCCTCTTTACTTTCTTTCTTCATAGTTTGTGCCTGACTTGTCTCTACCCTCGGGATATTTTGTGATGCTTTATGCAAGGACCCTGTTTATAATGGAGGTTTCACGCAAATCATATTTTTAGATTGGCATTTTGCCTGCCTAAAAGCAGTAGGGAATTAATCTGTATCGTGGGGTAAATAGTAAATCACAGGGTTTAACCAAAAGAAACAGACTTGATTTAATTTAATAAATTTTCTGCCCCTGACAAAGTTTATTTACGTGATTGGACTATTGGTATAATATCTACCAACTGTAAATAATGGCAAATTCATGAATGAAATAGAGTTCTAGGACAATAACATCCAGAACATCTTATGTGGGGCTCGTATTAGGTACAAAATTAGGACAAATCTAAATGTTTTGTTTGAAATCTAAAAATTGTTTTTACTGATGCCCACTGAAACTATCGGTGACCTACATGTTCACTGAAAGTGCTATGCTTGGTGTTTGGCTACCTGACCGAATCGTAAATGATGCAATAGCGAGAGGAATTTTTTGGCAATTGATGCAGAAAGATCTGTAGTTAGGACTTTAATGCAGGCACACACGTTGCAAATATCCGCCACCTTTAAGCAAACTCTTTCATAAATCTTTTAGGAATGATCTGTGTTCGAAGTGGACATCACAATATTGCTTGCATTTTTTAATTATTATTTTTTTCAAAATGGGTTTTGCGTTTAACCCCAGTCTCACCTTTTGGTAAGCAATAACGACATCGAAGGTGTAACACGCTTACCCAAAAAATGCCTATTCACTCTTGCCTTGAAGACTCCAAGGTTGTATGTTTCCGATAACACAGACGCAGGGAGAGCGTTCCACTCCAGAGAGGAAGCACCAAACCGCCTAGTCCGGACGGCCGGATAGTCGACCATATGGGGGTGAAAGCCCTCAAGGCGTTTAGTGGTCCGGTGGTAGAAAATAGAGCGTGGTATCAGGTCATGAAGTATAGATAAGTGATACATTACTAAGTGATAGACAGACAGATCTTTAATTGTTTACATATAATAATTTATTAAGAGTCGAACTTTGCTACTGTATTCAGCGGTATCTGCTGAGACAAGGACCTCTCTGACCTCACACAGTCACTTCATTCTTTATTTCGATAGTATTTTTTAATTTTTACTTGTTTTGAGTAATTTTATACATTTGTTTTTAATCTGATGCTGTTTTCTTTCTTCAGCTCACTGAGCGTACATTGGAATAATTTTCTATGTATCTTTCCTTATCACACATGAATAAATGTCTTTGTAGTAACATGATGACAATAAACAATAAAATAATGATCCGCGCTCATTAGCTACCTATTTCCAAAATGTAACGACGAAAAATAAATTCAAACTTTAAAAACAATTTTAAACGTTCTGCTCCAAAACGGAAAACATAAATAAGCATAGGGCCCGCATGTGCCGCTCGCACGCGCGAACAGGACGGCAGCCATCACAAATAATTCAGTCTGAACTAGCAGCGTTTAAGTGCCCTCCAGCCTCGGTTAAGCTCTATTTTAATACTATCCTCTATTTTCCACTAGCTTTTTCAATCTAATCTCAACTGTATTGTAAGTTGAATAGAGGTGGGAATAAAACTGAGTTTGAACCGGGTTAGTACATTCATCGCCGCTCGGGGATTTCTTTCGAATGTCTTCTGTGAACGTCCTTACGTTTATTATTTATATTGTGCTAACAGCTTATCAGCTTTTTAATAGGTTAAGTCACAAAAGTTTTATAGCAAAATCAATGTCAAAAACAAGTTAATTAACCGTTTTGTTTAAAAAGCGTAAGCGTTAGCAGCATTAGTCATTGATTTAAACAAAAATAAGGAGATACGTTGCGGTCATGATTCGCGAATTCAAAAACTTGCACATGATATTGACGTATTAATGACGTGCACGCAAACAAGTCGCTGTCATATTGGCTTTTAAACAGGTCTATTAGACCTGTTTTGTGTGGCTACTTTTGGTACGCGGATGTATCTTCCTCTTTTCGTTTATATCAATGTCGATTAGTATCTATTATCATTGAGTTTTTATTTAAAAAGACGATTGGTAACGTTAAGTTTTCATAGTCCAAAAATCCAATGAAAAATCAAACCTAAATGCTAGGACCTTAACAATCCAAGAGCGTATAATCCACTGTATTCGCGCGAGAAAAATCTCTATTGCACCAGCACCGATGCATTTCCTCTGATTTCCCACTTTCGCCGGGAGAGGGCGCGGGGACTGCGGTTCTTAACCCGGTCTCGCCGGGGTGCAGAATGAGTAACTGTACTGATAACTTTCGTTCGCATACTCGTAATGCAACGGGTTTTTGTACAAGTTTTTTTTAGGAAATGTTGTACGATATCTATCATAACTCAGTATGCTATGGTTATTTGGTTTTAAATTCATGCTATATTATACTAACAAATATTGTAAAAAAAAAACAGTTGAAAACAGTAACTGCTGACTTTCTTGCCGATTCTTCTCAGTACAATCTACTACTACTACTTGTGTGACTACTTGTGCTAAAATAGTGGCATCCGAAATCAGGACTTCGACCACCTAAGCAAAGCATTGAAAGTTTGAGAAGACACTGCGCAACATGTACCTGACTCGTTTACGCTCTAGTAAATAATCATTCCATCTTGTACACACGGTCAAATTATAGGTATGTACGCCAGGGGATAATTTTTGACCTCATGTCAGTACTGACATAACCTTAGATATGTTATGTCAGTACTAACGCGCGCGTCTTTTTTATTGTAATATCATTGGTCTAAATGCCCCCGATGTTTGAAGTCTATAATATTTGCCCCAGAGAAGCCTCAGGAAAGATAAGATAGGATAATAATTTACTGTGATAAGGAATGCAGTCTGGCTCGAAGCCCGTTTCACTCTGAGTTCAAATCTAAAAAGCGTACAAAGAAAAGGGACTACTATTCCTTTCTAAATATAAGCAGTCCCTACCACACGCCACAAACTATCCAACAAATAAAACTTCCACTCTGTACACTTTCACTAATTCCAGACACTTCAATCAGCCAATATACTTGTATCTACCCTTGTCGTCATTGACCCCACCCACGCGGACCTGACACCGGACTACCGGATAACAATCCTTTGATTCGGAACCCCTGTTGCCCGGAATGCCTTTACGACGGAATATCCGGAAATAGGCTCAAATAAGCACCCGTATTCGGTCACTGATATCGTAACTAGCTGATTCAAGTAGATACTACTTGTTTCACTATTAAGGGTTTTGTGGACTAGAAATTGTAGATAACAAGAAAATATTTCTATTAACAGCCATACAATTATAAAAGCAACTGTGGAGTATAATAATAAGTCTAAACTATCAATAAATAACCATATACGACTACATCTCAAATGGGATAGTCAAAGACGCTCCTACTGTTGCCGTCATGGTGAACGAAACATTCAGAAGCCCACATTTAACGAAACGTAATTGAAACTTTACGAAGTATTCAGAGTTAGAGAGTTGGCGGCAAGTTAATTAAACAAACACATAACAGGTGTTCCGGCCAGATTTGAACTCGGGGCCGATTCAAGTCTGAGTGCTTAACCACTGGGCTTCCAGGACGCGTTCCAGAAATACTAATATTTCAACTTAAAGTTTACTTAATCGACAATTTGCTAATCGTCAGAACCGTCCCCACACACGAATCAAAACCGCCAGCTCTCGAAATGAGATTTTTATTTGATTACGAAGCAGTGACTTATTACCAGCGGGTGGCTCCCCCTTCCCCCCACCTAGTCGGTCAGGGTCCATGTGGAAATAAACGGGATTTAGCACACAGTTATTACTTTCAAGTCTCGAGTCCATCTATCAAATTAGTTATTTCTTTGCTAATTAGTACGATTTTAATTAAGGTTCGCTACTAGGGTCGGCCGTAGAGAAAATCTGTCAAATTTGAAAGCGATCGTGACAACTATGGTCACACAGTGGTTGGGCCGTGCAATCCGTGCATAAATGCAATGCATAAATCCGGACGACCGTCTTGGTGTAATTGTTTAGAAGTCGGCTACTACACCAAAGGTCGCGGGTTCGATCCCCGCACAGTACAAACATTTGTGTGCATGAACATGGTCTGGGTGTTTCCTATGTATAATAAGTATGTATTTACAAAAGAAAAAGTATTTGAGTATGTTTATCCGTTGTCTAGTATCCCATAAAAACGGAGTATAATTAACTCACTTGGGGCTAGATGGCGCTGTGTGGAATAATGTCCAGGGATATTTATTTATTTATTATTATTATAAATCGCGGCATGATAATCATTTGATGCGGTCACCAAAGATATTTTTATTTCGCCACCCAATATATTTCAGGATATAGGGCAAACAAAAGAAACTAACCAAAAATTTTATTTTATTAATGTACGAGCTAGCTCGCACATGTAGCAGCCGTCAGCAGCGACCTACTTCTAAACCGGCGACCGATGGACCCTCAAGGTGCAGCGTCGGCGCTTTACACCGACGACTCACTAGCAATAACCTATAGTAGTGTGTATTGGAACAATCATGTATTTAAAGCAATAAGCATTTACCAATAAACTAGATTTCAACCGTCCGCGTTGAGTCTCATTTCCCCACCGCTGCGGCCAAGACACCTTTAGCCGTCAGTATCATGATCAGTAGAGTGAGCCTGCTCTACTGGCAGCGGTTCCAACAACCCTACCTACTGTCCTAACTATTCCCGCTTGCACGCTTGCTATTCATTTTGGTCCTTCTTCCCTTCTAAACCAGCTCCTATGGACCCCTCATTTGCGTCCTTCTTTTCCAGCATCCAACCTATGGATCCCTCATTTCGATCCTCTCAGTAAATATCGAATATCTCAATCATAACTTTTCTTAGGTCGGAGTTACGCCCGATATTAAAAATTATAACATTCAATATTTTACAGATAAATACATTTTTCAAGTTATTTAGATTATCAAGTTCATACTATTCTTGGCTCCGTAACCGAAAATGAACCTTGCATCCATTAGCAAACAATACATTCTAAAAACATAATAATCACTTCAGGTGCAAGCAGTTCGCGCGTTACGTCCAAATAGCAAACGTTGCAATTCTATTTATAGACTACAATCAATACAAAGTTAGGTAATTTTATTAATTTTGCTTTTGCAAACGTAGCGTCAACATCGACACAGTAGGTAGTTGGGGAAATTATCATCTCAAATCATCATTCATTTATCATATAAGACGGGCTCTCAATATGCTCGCATTTTAGCGTTTAGTTTGGGGCGGGTCATCAAGAGTACTCGTACCTCTAGCATGTCAGTTGGTCCAACAAGGGTCCTATATTCTGACTTTATCAAGCGTTTCGGGTCGAGCAAGCAGTAAGTCTCGAGCTCAGAAAAATCAAGCGTTTTGTGCGGTCGGCAGGCGGTGCCTTACAACCACCCAGCTTCCTGACCGTACGTATTGGGTCGGACCAAACAAGGGTCTCGACTATCATATCAAGCGTTTTGGGTTGGGTCAACAAAGACCTACAACTCGTTAACACTCAAGCCATTTGAGTTTGCCCAACAAGGGTCTAGCATTCAGCGTTTTGGGTAGAGCTAGCAAGGAGCTCCTACTCAAATATTTTCATAGCGTAGAATTAAGTTTATCATTTTGGGGCGGGTTAGTAAGTACACTCGTACCCATAGCGTTCATCTTCATTATTTAGAGTCGGTCCGATCACAAGACCGTTCTCATAGCATCATTATTTTGGGTGACCAGTCCAACAACAAAATACTGGCATTCTAACTTTAACATAAAGAGCAAAGGAAGAAAAAATTCCGCTCATTCAGATTCGCGTCTCATAATTTTCATTCTTGTGTGGAAGGCTCTCCACCAAGACGAACGAAACAGCTTTTTTATCTTCAACATGAAGAATTGTTATCCCCACTCGTAACAAACAAGTTACAATATTATTTAGCATTCAACATTTTTTTCGTATTTACATTTTCTCGTGGGGAAGGCAGCGACTATACGTCACTTTCGCTGACCTTAACACAAACATTTCAAGCATCGATTTTACATAACATAAACATGCAAGTTATAGTACCCAACAAGTAAACAATAGAATATCATTTTCACGATTATCACGATAGGCAGGATAACTACAACTTGGCCAGCAGATATCAACATCAGCATCAAGCAACTGACAGTAGCGGATCGGTCACTGGCCTCCCACAAGCGGGTCTCACCAGTGTATTGAGAAGTCGCAAATACTGTTCAGTTCATCAGCCATCGGCAGTACCCAATGATGGACAACCAGTCAAAGCAAGCAAACAAGAAGGTGTGACGTGACAAGAGGCATCCACCAATCAGCAATAGCAACAATGCTTCAGTGTGAGCACGAGCATCTCCACTGTAGCACACGCCACATGAGCATCGGCACATCAGCAAGATCCTCCATCGGGTACAAAATCAACATCAGGCGACCACCAGCACCACCTCTCATCTCTCTCAACATCATATCACACAAGCAGACCGGTCACTGGCCTCCCACAAGCGGGTCTCACCAGTGTACTGAGGTGCTGCATGTGATAATATGAAAACAAAGAGCACCGTGGCACAGCATCTCAGGGTGGGAAGAGCGTTGCCACAGCAACAGCAGCACTACTAGCGAATGCAAACAACGTCCATCGTCAGCGAGATCATCGTCGTTGCTGCATACATAATTGGGAACCAGAAGACCAATCAGCAGTCATCACCTGGGGACCTGCCCACTACACACAGCTTCGAGCGGCAGCCCCCTGGCTCCCTTCTCCTCTTCTTCTTCTTCTTCTGAGTTGCCAATATGTACGAGCTAGCTCGCACATGTAGCAGCCGTCAGCAGCGACCTACTTCTAAACCGGCGACCGATGGACCCTCAAGGTGCAGCGTCGGCGCTTTACACCGACGACTCACTAGCAATAACCTATAGTAGTGTGTATTGGAACAATCATGTATTTAAAGCAATAAGCATTTACCAATAAACTAGATTTCAACCGTCCGTGTTGAGTCTCATTTCCCCACCGCTGCGGCCAAGACACCTTTAGCCGTCAGTATCATGATCAGTAGAGTGAGCCTGCTCTACTGGCAGCGGTTCCCACAACCCTACCTACTGCCCTAACTCTTCCCGCTTGCACCCCGGGCACCCCGGGAGCAAGCTCCTTTCTTTACTATCTATTTATGTATTTATAGTTAGGTAGGGCTAGGGCTCTAGTGACCTAGCGTCTCGGCGCAAGGGGCTCTAGGCTTTCTAGGGAGTTAGTTCCCTTCCTTATCTTATATTCCCTTCTATGTGCGGCCGGGATGCGGTGCCTTACAACCACTTAGCTTCCTGATCGTACAATTAAACATACTAACAAGCGGTTTTGCCAATTATTTTTTTACACTATTATTTGCAATCTATTCTCGTGACCACGTTATTTGCACAATGTTATATCTGGTACTTGACGATTCCATCGAGATTTAGTTGTAACTTGTTTTATCCGTTCGATCATCATCAACACAAAATATTTCTTACATCCAATGCATATGATATAGCAATACACGGAGCCATTTCTAGTAACATGCAGAAGAACCCACTAATTAATTGGTCTTACTTGTAATGAAAAGCTGCAAGAAGCATTAAACGGAGCTATCTTGTTACTAACTAAAACGAGGAATTTAACAGTTGTCAACAGTTGAGACACTTTTAGTGGATAATTTATTTTAGATAATAACACTTGAGTAATACCTTTAGTCTCCTGTAGAGGCCATCGCGCTGAATTTAATACAGAATCCACCGTGATCTGCATCTTACTGGAATTGATCTACGAGTAGAGCATAGTATGAAAGGAAGTCACCCTCCGCGTTTTTTTGTCTGTTTTTACATAAGCTTTCACTATCTAAATGATAGTTGATGCTAATTATATTTTCTAGAACGTTTGTCTGTATAGTTCATTCAAATTACTACAGGGAAAAGCTGTGTGCAAATAGCCAGTTAGAGATAAAAATGCTTGCACTGCCATTTTTCCATGGCTGACGTAAATATGATAATTCATATTTATATCAAAGTTCTATCTGATCCATTTTTTTAAAATTTAAAACGGGTTTGCGTTAGACCTCAGTCTTGCCAGCCACGCTTACCCAAAAAATGCCTATTCACTCTTGCCTTGAAGACACCAAGGTTGTATGTATCCGGAAACACAGACGCAGGGAGGGCGTTCCACTCCTTAGCGGTGCGGACCAGAAAGGAAGCACCAAACCGCTTAGTTCGGACCGCTGGAAAGTCGACCACATGGAGATGAAAGCCCTCGCGGCGTCTTGTGGTCCGGTAGTAGAAAGTAGAGGGTGGTATCAGGTCATGAAGTTCTTGCGCACACTCTCCGAAATACACCTTATAAAAAACCGATAGACAGGCAACTCTACGCCGATGCTCCAAACTCGAGTTTGGTTCCAACTAGCGTCTCGTCACCTATCAGTCTCCTGGCTCTTCGGTCTACTGAGTCCAGTGCATCCAGCTGATACTTGGCAGAGCCATCCCAGAGGTGGCGGAAGTACTCCATACACAACCGAATTTGTGCTTGGTACAATTGTAAAAGCTGTTCCGGTGTGAAGTGTGTTTCCATTTCGAATAACTTGTCATTATGTTCTATTGCAATAACTATTTCTGTTTCGTAAAAGCAAACGCAAACTTTAATTTTTTTTGCTCGAGATCTCCATCCTAATTACTATGGAACGAGTGAAGTTTCTTTGACAGCCGTCTGCGCAGTCTGGCAAGTCAGTCTTCCACATGACGCCGGGTGAGTGCACGTCACTGCGTAAAGAATAGGAAAATGAAATGGCAACTAGTACGAAATTGTCAAACCCAAGAGAGCTTTTAATCAAGTGTACTTATAAATATAAACCTGCCATATAACTCTCATGGTGAATCATGATAAAATCATACGTTTGATAAATTATGCATAATGCATATGAACAAACAGTACGGAGGAAAAAAAATAAAGTTGTACTATTTTCAACAAAAGACCCTATGTGCGCCTATTTCGTGTAAATTATCCGCGTAATTATAAATGTCATTTTCGTCAAAAGCGACGTGCGCTCACCTTGGGGACATGGGGGGGAGTGAGCTGCGACGGTGCGCGGACAGCTATCAAAGAAACTTCACTCACTCCATAGTAATTTGTATGGAGATTCCAAGCGAAAAATTCGGAATGTTTGGGAATTTTTTGCACAAAACTCAAATAAAGCAATGAAAAACAACTGATTGGCAATGCTTCATTGATATCTGATCTTTACACGTTATTTAAAACACGTAAGTTGTTAGTTTATATGATGCCTAAACTTTTGAAATACGGGAGTGCGTTTTGCACGTTTTTAGCGATATTCTGATTTTTTTTCACATTAATCTTGTAAGTTGATCCATATACTGGAAGTTTGAGCTAATTGTGCAACTCTTTGACTACTATGACGATTTTTTTCGTGCCTCATACTTCATATTTTCTATATAAAACTTTAGTTTTCCCGAGAGCCGTTTTCCTGGTATCGCGCCTTAAGTTGCTCGAATATGAAAGCAAGATTATTATGAAAAGAGTAGGTTTTAAGGTTTTAGGGCTCAAGACGGGTTGGTTTCAACAGTGGATTTGTCGATGAAATTAATTATTTTACTGAACCCTAATGAGTCCGACACCGGTGACCAGACACACTGTATAAAAACATATAGATCCGATGACAGTTTTTCTAACGACGACACAATAAAAAAAAAGGTTTTAGTTCATATTACTATCTCATGGGAGGCTTAAAATATGTTTTTTTTGACAGTGAAACACGTGAAAATAGTTAATACCTTCCACGTGTCAGAAAGCCTAATTTAATTTTATCGACGTATGTTCTAAATAAACCTTCACCACTTCAGTCATCATTATTTAGTCAGAATCAATTAGATCCGGTGCTACCATACCCAGATCCTAACCAACAAACTACTTGAAAGCGCTAAATACGTCTAAAATTAAACAGCCCCTAAATTCTAGCCCAGCCCATTAAATCCGGCTAAAAAGCGCATGTCTATAATTTAATCAAGCATCTACGTCTTAAAAAATTCACGAGCACGTAAATTCTGGAAGCAGTTCAGCTGCACCACTTGGAAAGTCGCGTTCCTCTTCTAGTGGGACGTGGACGGTGTACCGGATGAGAGAATCGCTCGCGATATTAGGGCACTGTCAAAGACACTGTCGCCTTAAGGCAGGCATTTTTTTTTTATGTAAGAGGGAGCCAACGAGCTTCAGGGTCACCTGATGGGAAGTGATCACCTCAGCCCATGGACAACCGCAACAACACCACTGGTGCCGCCGCTGTGTTGCTTGCCTTTTAGGAAGGAATACACATATTTATTCGAAATTAGGAATATATTTATTTATTCGAAATTGCACATCAAAAAATACAGGTAGCAGACTACATGCCAAGAGGCATTCTCAACCAGTCGACCACACGGTAAAATAGAAAATTGGTACCGTAAACAATGATGCACAAGATTATTGATAAAACTTACCTCATGCTATAACATAAAAAATAATTAAAACACGATGTTTACATAAACCAGAATATTATGCAAAGTATAAGTTGTACAGTATGTAATTGAATTGTTCAATGACTTACTATGATGGTGTAATATTGTGCAAATGTAATTGTGTTACTTTTTCCGATCTGAGGAACTAGGAATAAAAAGCATTTTGGGTTCACCTACTTACTTAAAATTTAGTAGATTGGTGAATAACAATGCGACAATAATAACAATAGGGTAGATGACTATGAGTGATTTTGCATGTTTTTTTATGTTCCCCAAAAATAATAATTGATTACAAATGTTATTGTAAAACCACAATCGAAATTCGTTTCAAAATGAGGCTACAATAGGCCTGCAAACTTGGGTGGGCAAGTCCATTTCATATGTGTTAAATTTTTGTAAAACAATATCACTTTTTTGTAACCCAAACTATCATGAAGGAATTATGTTAGGAGACCATTATCATAAACGCAATATTGAATATAGCTGTCGAACAAAGTTATTACGCGCTCCTTACAAAAACAGCGACAGTGACGTCACTGTCGCTGTCACTTTTGTATGGAGCGTTTTTGGGCAAGTCCAAAAATGTGCATTTCAAATTGTGATATCTCTGGTGGTATTGATCCAGATGAAGTGATTCTTTGAGGATTGTTTACATAAATGTAAGGTCTTTCGATAATAAACAAAAAAAAAATACAGTCATCATGCCTATTAAGCGTTATTTTCGTGCTGGTGATTAAAAAACAAAAAAGTTTCACGTTTAATGAACTTCACATAGTCATTTAGGCCTTCTCATAATTTTGAATCAATTGCAAACATAATTCAGTTATTAGATCACGAATTGTAACCCTAATTAGTTGAAATTAACTTTGATTGTGGAAGTTAATAAACCGTTAACATTTAATTAATGAATCAGTCTAAATGATTTCATTAACTAAACAGGATAATCTGTTTAGCTGTGAATGATCGTATTTTTTATTGGTTTGCATGCACGGACTTTCAGAAAACGATGAAAACATATGACTGTGAAAAGTTAAACTGAACAGTTAAGTAGTTACCCAAATCAGATTGTCACACTACTGAGAAAAATATCAGTAGAGAATAATTATGCTAAAGTAATAAAAGTTTTCAGTAACACCCTCAGCTTAGCAAAGTTGCTATTTACTCATAAGTTGCTAAAATCAAAACATGTAAGAAAATTGTCGCACACGCCTTGCGTAAACTATCCTTGGCTTGCGATTCCACCATCGTTCGAACCCGTTGGCTTGCAACGCAACTTTATCTTAAGGACCCTACAGACTCTTGAGGACTCTAAATACATTTCGATGCTGTCTACGGACAAAGCGGACCCAGTTTAATTAATAGGAGGGGGGAAAGGGGGGGGGGACTGCTGCTGACAGGGACACTATTATTCTTATCAACTTTTAAACTAGTCTGAATAAATTACCTCTTCCAAGTTTTAATGTTCCTGATTGGCTTTTTATCTCTTCTTTGAAGCGGTTAATCGACGGTTGGAAAGAAGGAACCCCTTTTGTTAGTACTCGCAGTTCCTGGTAGGTAAATGAGAGGTTGAGGAAAGAATATGGTAACCACTTGTAATGTCCTTGGGTAGGTTCTGCAGTTTATATTTTTAATTACACTTTACCTAACAGATAAAAAAATGAACACAAAAATGTTTACAGAGGTTTAGGAAATACAATTTAGTCGGCCTTTCAAACAACCTAAAGGTACAAAAATGGAAAAGAAGACTTAGTAGTCAGGCATCTTGTTTTTCATCCTCCGTTAAAAAACCAAGCTACCCGGACTTCGGCGGTAGGCTTGTCCTTTAGCAGGTTGACTTAATTATTTCGTGGGACAGAATGTGGGCTTCTGAAGGTTTCTTTCACCATGGCGGCAACCGTCAGCATTCTAACCCTTTGACTTAGTCATTAGCGTAATTTGTCCATTTATTACACCTACAGCACAAAATAATATACAATAGTAGAAGATACCCTATGTCGTTTTTCCAAACGCACCGCATAAACATTTTACTTTAAAATAGGACAGGGGTTTCCTCCTCAACCCTTCCTTTGATAATGCAGCAATTGATGACTGAAAACTTCCTTAACTGACAACATCGAGCATTCCCGATTTGAGCACTCGCAAGGACAATAAAAGGTATTCCCTTAGCAACTCTCATTCCACTCGCGCCGATACATTTTAGTAGCAATCTCGGGAAGGCAATTACCCCCACTTTTCCGGTCGATTCCACTTTGTTTCCACCACCTCTTTAATGTAGGGAACCACTTCGTTTTCTGTGGGAATAGTTTATTTTTAAGCGGTTTCCATTTCGTATAGGTCTCTTAATACATCTTTTGCAAAGGTTACGCTAGCACAGTGAGAAAAATAAACAAGAACAAGCTTTCAGGTAGACTTAGTTCACTTAGTCCTAATGGGTTAGTCCGAGGTACAATGATTGTTGCCATCATGGTGTATGGAACATTCAGAAGCCCACATTTTACCGAGGGAATTTAAACCCAACGTGGTGAAGCCTACCGCCGTTATCCGGGTTGCTTGGGTTTCTTAACGGTGTTACCATCACCGGAGATTGGCTGGTTGTAGGAAATCCTGTGACCTTTCCTAGGTCATTCGAATGATCTCCATTTAAGAACTTCAGCCCCAATGGTCTTCAGTTCTCTGCACTATGTTCTCTACCACTACCAGCTGGGCAACGACGGCTACTCTATTTCTTTAAGAGATTCCCTGATTAATGATTTGATTATTATTTTAGCTATTTTCAGATAATTATGTGATACAGTAGTATTTAGGGGCACCACACTATATTTTCAGAACCGAGCTATTCGATCTATGAATACATTTCTAAAAAGTAATGGGGATTATTACTATGAAAATCAATCTTGCAATATTTTAATGAGATATCTATGTTACGTACTAGGAATAGAGATAAAATTGCTCTTCCATATTTCAGGTTACAGAGAGTTTAAGGTTATGGGATAAGGTGTAAATTGTAACAAAGTTTCAGAAACAACTTTGTAAGCTATGAAAATACTTGGGAATAAACTCTCTCCTGGTAGCAAAGTCTAGCCATTAAAATAATGATTTAGAAACTGAATTACTGAAAGCTGAGGATCCAAGCTCAAATCCTACACCTACCTAACTCCTCTGTTCTGCTGGAGGTGATTCCAGAAAAACATTAAATTAGAAAATTATTAAGAATATCGTTCAAGCAAAAGGTTTGTGACTGATTTCCCGTCAATTATTTCACTATAGCCGATCTTTTACCCACGCTAGCAGAAAAGCTAAGCCCACAGAGCGAATAGCCACTTAATCCATTTCCAGCGTGTGCTTGCACCAATTCGCTGCCATTTTTTATTTACTAGCCACTGCTTTGTTATTTAGAGGGTAAACTGAAATATAACTCGGGAATATTGGGTTGAAGCTAAACCGCGTACGTTCTAGCTGAATGTGCGCGAATCAAAGTGCAGTAACCACGGATGCTCGTGTTGCAAGGTTTTTAGTAACAAAACGCGGTGCGACATGTTTGGTATTCTGTTTATTTACTAAAACACAAGTCAGATTACACCAACAATCTGCTGAAATTGAACACTGTGATTTTAGGGTGCGTTTTAATATAGAAACTTTGGAATTGGAGGAATACAATAACCCACCGAAGGGAAGTGCCAAAACCTCTGCATTTCGTTCAGACATCCGTCGGGGAAATAAGACGAACAAACCAGCCATAAACAGAAATCCGGAGCTATCGTAGAACCTAACAATAACCTAGTCTTACTTTGGCTTTCTCTATAATGTCGATAGTCTTTTGATAGGCTATCGATAGTGGACTATCTAGTGGCAAACCCATTTACGCAATGAAATGAAACAACCAGAATCTTTTCGCCGTTCCTTTAAGACTATTTTAAAAACCAAAAATCGGGTCAGATGGAAATATAAACTGTAAGTAAAATGCACAACTCTATAGTGTGTTCCATAAAACTGTCGGCTGAAGTTCCAATTTGGATTCTCGTTGTAAATAAGAGCCTCAAATAAATACTTGCAATTACGAATTTCGATTCGATTTTCGTTCAAAATTCGACCTCATCTCGCTGCAGCGAATACGAATTCTTTTGATGTATATTTAAAAGGTATGGGGGGTGATTCGCAACACGATCAAAGGATTGTCTTGTTTTATTGCACCGTATCGTTTTCAGCAGGAACTCATTATTTGTGAACGAATTAAAGGGATTCCAATATACTGTACTTTTAACGTGAAATAATGGGAATTTCAGATAAATCTTCAACAGCAACAATTCTGGTTTCGGAATCAGCTCAGCTGGAAATGGTTAAAGGCAAGGCTTTAACCATATAGTACGAAAACTTCGTCTAAAAAATATTTTTTTATCTGAATGTGTTACATTCTCAGGAAACATCAGGGCATAGAAAAATGTCCGTTGTGAGAATTGAAATTTTGAGCGCACTGGACCTTTTGCGAGTTGGTCATAATGCGCCCAATCGACTCAACTATAGAGTCTAGAGTTAGATCCATCATCATTACATTTTCAAGTAGGGCTACCATCAACTCATTGCCAAACGCATGTTCCCAGCTGTGCGACGGACATGCCAATCTTTAGTAATTCTAACTTATTTTAGAAAGACACATTATCACGTCGCGTCGGGATTTTATGCTAATACTAGGTTTATGGTGTTTAAATTAATCTGCTATTACGCGAGCCCTTGAGCCAGGGCGTGAAGTGAGCGTCAGCGCGCGCGCCGTGGCTCGCATATTCATCGTGCATAATGCCTTCCCCCCGCCCCTCCTCCCCCCACTGGACCACGATGAATATTTAAACTGATGCACTTACGACTGCGGGCTTGAGTGCGCGTTTGAGAGGGAAAATAATTAATTTTGTGGTCTGTAATAGAGTGGTATTTTTGTTAAAAAAGTATAAGCTAAAAATCGAGTTTTAATTCGCTATTATTTCTAAAAAATCACAAAGTTACACTGAAATGAATAAACCTAGTGAGTGTGTATTAAAAAAGAATATACGAGCGCATTTGCCGCAACAAAAAACTTTTTGTTTTGATAACCATGAACTCACTCTCAGGACGGGCGAGTCCTTCTGAGGGTAAAATTCAATAATTTTGGCTGCATGCGATATCATAATATGTAATTGGCACCCCATGGTATTCTAACATTGAGGACGCATGTTCCGTAAAAATTAGACGCAGGGTCCATTACACAATCCGATATTTATACTCGATACTGCATAGCGACTGACTTGACTGATTTTTGCACTTACTGCTCTGAATAGCGGCACAAACGCAATACAGTCGCTCCAGTGATACTCGTGCAGCAATTTTATTGGAATTACTTAGTTTGTTTTATGTAAATAAACTAATAATTGATACGCGTTGAATCGATTAAATCACAAGTCTGAAATACTTGGTGATCACTGGTGTCGCAATGCAGTCCCGCAGCTCTGAAACTCGTGTTTGTTCCTCTGTAAAAAGTCGCAATATGTAACTGCTCTTAGCTCTGGACGCGGTCACGCTCTGCACGTCACGCCGAGTGGGAATATACAGAAGAGTATTTACCACCTCACTGGAAAAAGTGTAGTGCGCTGTATACCGCTTTTGTTGTTCCAATTTTCACACACTGTACGGATAGGAAGCTATGTGGTTGTTAGGTGACTGCAATGTAAGAAAAGGTTGAGCACACCAGAGCGCTACAGGTCCAGGGGTCAATTCCCAAACACATTTACGTAACTTACATTTTGGTTGTTCTGCGATTTATTCATTTAGAAATTGCTCCCTTGCAGCTATAAATTAATAAAAGAAAAAAAGCCTTGGATAGCCTTCAGACTAAAGTTTTTGGATTGAGCGGGAAACAAATACAAACAACATGTCTGTTAATTATTTTGTGTAGGCTGCAATAAAATCATCTTCGCTTCTTGTACTTATCTGAACAGCAAAATAATAAACGCTATCGATGGGTCAATGTTAATATAATCTTAGGGATAAAGATATTAATATTCATCCTTGTTTTCCTTACTTGGTCACGGATTGTCGCATGTATTTACACTTCCTAATTAAGAATCCTCACAGGCAAATATGCTATCTTGCCATTTTTATATCTCATGACATATTTTCACAGAATATCTCTAGAGATATAACGTTGATTTTGCACCTACAATACATAGTGAAAAAGTAGACTCGGTGTTTGCCGTAACCTACAGAATGCAAGGACTCGGTTGAAGTCTCAAAATAACAAATTCAAAATTAATGTACTTACCTAATCCATTGTTGTGTAAGAGTTCAAATATTGCATTTTCTGACTGCGAATGTAGATTTCGAATCTTCAAAACTGTATTAACGGACAAATACACCTTTCTAGGAACAGCCATGCGCCATGATTGCTAGTTACAATTCTCGTAACGTGATTCAAATCATGAAGGAGTCCAAAACCACATATTATGTATTTACCCGAACATGTCAGAGGGGTGTTATGTGCAACCTCGAACAGCCTTAAGAATCCACCCTCCGCTGGGAGTGGAAAAAATATTTACATACAATTAAGGGGAAGACATTAAACGCATCCTTCAACTCTCGCGCTATAGAAAATAAGCCAAGGTTACTCAAAGATACCTCTTATTTTTATTTTTTTATAGTGGTCTTCAAGACGACCTCACTCCACCTGATGGGAAGCAGCCGTGAGGTACAGACATGGGGTTGACAAGCACAGTAATGGAGAACTCCTTTGCTAGTCAATTTCATTTTGAAATTTAATAAAAAAAAACATTTTGAAATTTAATAAAAAAAACATTTTGAAATTTAGTAAAAAAAACATTTTGAAATTTAATAAAAAACATTTTGAATTTTATTAAGAAATATATCCTTTATTTGACTTTTTTTTCACATCAAATTCTAAAAAGATATTTTTAATTTTTATATTAGTTTTTGGAACTACAATCTAAATCTCTTCTAATTCTTGATTTAAGAACAGAACAAGATAAAAACTAACAGATATTAAGCCAACATGTGTATATTGTTAACAATGATCTAATTATAACTAAATATTATTATGAGATAAATAATGTCGCACTTCGGTAACAATGTGCTGAAATCTAGCGAGAATCTGCATCTAATTCATGAAAGATTTATAAAAAGCGCTTATGACAAGTTGTAACATAAGAAAGAAAACTAGTTAAACCTGCATGATGTGAATAAAAAAACCTTATTTTTGTGGATACATAATTAATATTCCTACACATTATCACTGAGGCAGGGGTTGCATTCAATTGTAACACATCAGTTATTGAAATATATTATGATACTAGCGGCCGCCCGCGACTTCGTCCGCGAGGACTTGAGTTAAAAAAAGTGCTATATCTTTATAAATTGTAGCCTATGTCTTATTAAGATGCATAAGCTATATTACTGTACAGTTTCATTTGAAACCATCTAGTAGTTTTTGCGTGTAAAAAATGGAGTAACTTCTCCCGTTTTCCCAATATTACCCATCACTGCTCTGCTACTATTTATCGTAGGGTAATGAAAAGTATACTATAACCTGCCCAAGAGTATGAAGAATAATTTTGCCAAATTTCGTTAAAATCCGTCGAGTAGTGTTTATTTCCATAATGAATATACAGCAGACAGACGGACAGACAGACAGACAGATAAAAATTTTACTGATTGCATTTTTGGCATCAGTAGCGATCCCTTATCACCCCTAGATAGTTATTTTTTAAATTTATTTAATGTACAGAATTGGCCTCTCTACAGATTTATTATATTAAGTATGGATTTTACACATGCACTTAAAGAACCTTAAAATTAACGATTTATCTAGTTAGATGTGGTATAGAGATGCTTCTGAAGGAACGCCCGCCCTTAACACATCGTATCGCGTGCGCAAACAAGCTTGCAGTTATTTACTCTACGCGTGAAGCACTTAGCTCTGCGAGTCAATTACGATTCCATCGATTATGTCAATAAGACGGCTAGAACCTAAAGAGGATTGTAAGGTAATAAATAGATAGTCTGCTAACCCACCCAAAAATTAACATGTAAAATAAATAATTGAATCCTACTAATATTATAAATGTGAAAGTTTGTTAGAGTTCCGTGTTGCTCTTTCACGTAAAAACTATTGAATGGATTCAAATTTACAATAATACAGCTTATACATCTGGATAACACATAGGCTACAATTTATAAAAAAAACACTTTTTCTTTCTTACTCCGCGTGGACTTAACGCGGACGAAGTCGCGTGCGGCCGCTAGTAATAAATAAATATCCCAAGACATCTAGCCCTAAGATGAGCTAATTTAAGCCCGTTTCCTATGGGCTACTATACAACGGATAAACATTCTTAAATACTTTATCTTTTTAAAATACATACATAATATACATATGAAACATCCAGACCAATACAAACAGTCAACAATTACACCAAATTGATCGTCAGAAAATGTTGCCGAAACGTGGGCCTACCACGCCTATCTACCACGGATACACACCTGCCACTTCCGATAGGTTCTAACTGTAATAAGTGGCCTTTGTATGGTTTTATTTCGTTTTTGGTCGATATCTTGAAATTTTAACTTTTAATTTGACATCTTTATGGGCTTTTCTGTGGATATATTTATTTCTTACTAACTAAACTGAGTTATATAATTACTAGAATCAGAATCAGTTATTATCTTGAATGTAATACACACCCCTGAATTTTCAAAAGTTAGTCAACGTTGTCACTTAAATAATTGTCTATAGACTGACAGTGACAGTTAAGTATACTTGAAAGAGCTGTTCTACCATTATTTGTTAATTCGCCATTAATGGGGTTCAATCAATTACACAGTGACTTGTTGCCTTCAATTACTCGTATATATTAAAATGAAGGATTGAATGAATGCCTTTTTCATACATAAACGGCCTATCTACGCCCCACTGCTGGGCACAGGCCTCACCTTAACTATGAGGTGAAATGAGCCATACTCCAACATGCGGGCTCAGTGCGGATTGTTGGAGGAGTGTAAGGTTAGTGAGCAACCTAAATATCAGATGTTATCAAGCCGCCCTAAGGCCTCTGACTAAGCTTAACGACTGACATCTAGCGACGTCAACCGGGACCAACTGCTTAACGTGCCTTCCCAAGCACGGATATGCCCGAAAAAACACATCACAAAATTTCGGTCGGAGTGGTCACCCATCCTATTTCCGACTCGGCGTGTGTTGCTTTATAACAGCGATCGTCGCCGATCACTGTCACAACTGCGCCACGGGCACCTCCTTACCTTTTTTATTCGTCTTAAAATATGGATTTGTACATTTTTCATTTTATTGATAGCAAAACGTACGCGGCGTAAGATATACAACGTTTTGTACATTTGAATGCATTACATCACTGAACCATCGCATTAGCTCACGCGAGCACTTAACTCTTAAGTGGGGGATGATTGCTGTAAGTATGTATGTTCGTCCTCTTATTGATTCTAACGAACACGGCGCTGAATAACTGCTTGTAAAAGCTGAAGCTTTAAAGGACAATATTATTGCCGAATTATCGGTTGAAGTATGAAAGTTGTCTAGATGACGCCGCTTCCTAGCGATAATACCGTCTAAATTGTACATGTTAACCTATCGCCTGTCATTAGTAGTCTATTGGTATACACCTTTTTTTTCTATTTAGTTTCCGGCTACAAGCCTTAAAATATTCGGTTTCACGTTCCGTTTATATCAATTCGGACAGTTTGATGAAGAATGTGGATTGTGGTTGTATGCTTTCAGTTATTCGTAACATTTTAAAAAAAAGTAAAAAGTCCATCTGAATTCCGAGTAAAAAAAGATCACGGAAAATTTGAAAATTTTAGGTTACTTAAGTATTTTATTTTATTTTATTATGAGGTCGAAAAGTTTTGTATGTAGCAAATGTTTTATGTAGCTTACAATCAAGCAGTTTCCGTACTTTTTTAATTTCCGACAAATCTGTTTAAATAATGCATGATCAAAGCAAACATAGTTACTCGTCGGTTGTAACTCAATCTTTAAGAAATTATCATAAAGGTTTAATATCTTCCGCTTCGCCGTCAAAACGGTCCAATATAAAACATATAAAACAAACAATGTTTATAATAATGAACCCACCTGCACGTCAGCAGATAAACTTGAAGCGTTGAATGAAGCACCGCAAATAAATGAACGTCTGTTTGCGGCGAGTTTGCGCAGCGGGAATCCACTGGATAGGGTAAACAGGGGCCAAGAATTGATTTATATTCAACAATCAATAAGTTTAGTATAATCTTTTATTTATTTATTTTATTTTATTTACTCGGACATACAATAGCAAATCCATGAGTACAGATTAAGAGATAACAGTTATACCTGTAGAAAGCAGAAAGAAAGAAAAGTATACCTATTATTGGCCTTACAGACAGTCGATTCATTAAATTAAAAAAAGCAGCGGTGAGGTTGACAAGTACAGTAGTAAAACAGTTGCTATTTAGTAGGTCAATCTCATCGGAAATTTTCGCATCATAAACTTTAACTTGTTAAGAGTGCAGAGCTTATCTTATGATTTTTCTTTTTACTCGGCTTAAGAAATCGGAGCGAACGCGTGGACTCATACGTCAATTGAAACTCAGTTTTGTCACAGAACATTATTATCTCGTAGAAAACAACGAATGACGAAGAAAACAGAAGCCAAACTTTGGGTAACGTTTCATAATTCAAGAGACAATGTAGCAACTTCCCAGTCATGTAATTATGCCGGCACACATACACAATATTTACTCTCCTGCGTACACACTCGGTCGCTTAAAATTCCCGAATCGACGAAGTGACTATAATGATGACTTTGAAAAATTACCTCCATTACTCAGTCGCAGTTTGTCGACTGACGCGGCTGCGACGATCGGCGTCGTGTTGGTTTAGGCACACAACTTAGCGTTTTAGTAATTACGCTCTGACTAAACAGGCCTAATTTACGAAAGCAACCCTTGCTCTGCGAGTTTTCCTTTCTGTTCTGGACGCAAAGATAACTTTAGACCTAAGGCCTGACATATACATATGAAAAGAATAAAATTGGAGCTTTTTGCGGTGTTGGTATTAACCTTGCTCAGTTCGTAGTGGCTCGTAATTCGCACCCTGGACAAAATACCTATATTCACAGGTGACGTTTGATCTATCGTATGTACCTGTTAAAAAACAAAAATAATATGTATGCTAACAGAGTGGTTATAAATATATTGATGAAACCAATGAAAAAGTACCTATAATCCGTTCGCGTTAAGAGTGCAGTAAGTTCATAGTTGTCCTTCGATCTAGCACGCCCCATAACCGATCAAATCGTTCCTAATTAGAAAGTCAAGACCACAGTGATCAGTTGTGTTAATGACGAAAGATTAATGAAACTGCGATGGACTGTAAATAAAATATAATGAGATAATAAAGTAATTAAAACTAAAAACCAACCAATTATTCCTATCCACCAAAACAATAACAACTCAAATCTGACACAATCACTCTAACAAAAAAACATATAAAGATAACTAGACTAAACTACAAAAGAGTCCGCAACAAGTTGAACGCATACTTTCGAACGCAAAGGTTGTGGCTCTGAGTTTTTTTGTGTGCAACAGAATTAAATTTCAAAATCACTGCATTCTCAGAGTTAACGGACTATAGAATGTCGTTTAAAGTGTCATTTGAAATCTAAAAAGGTTGTTTTCGTTAAAAATACAGATGTAGTTGACCATTTCTTTCATAAGCTAACGTTGCATATTTTGTATTATCTTAAGCCCGTAAAATAAGTTCTGTTGAGTTAGCAATAAGAAAATTTCTATGAAAACCTAATATTATGAATTTCTACACTTTTGACTCAACGTCTCCTCGTTATTTTTAGAATAACAGAAGAAAACTATTTGCTTTGAATATCTCAGTAACAAAGCCGTAGATAATAGTCAGAGATAGCATTTCTAGGCCAGCCGAGAAGCTTGAGTGCATATCCCTTTGACAAGGGCCACTTCCTAATAGAATCACCGAGAACCAAGAGAACTTTCATAACTTTCGCAAGGATAAATTGAAAAATGTTTCTTTGAATCATAATTGTGTAGGTTTCATCTGTTAAGCGACTATAACGCTATCTGTTCTTTAAATAAGTTTCTAAGTGAATATTTGATCAAAGCTCTTTCGGAACGTCTATCCACATTGAGACCGCAAAAGGGTTCACTGGCTGAAATAATGTTGAAGGACGAAACTAGATGATATTTTAGGAATATTGGCTCGGGGATGTACATTTTCATCTCTCAGTACCTGTGGTTAGAGACCTTAAAATAGATGTTTTCTGTTATGAAGCAGTATCAGTGCTTTATCTTTGTCAAATAAAGGAATACTTGAAAAACACAATCAGTTAAGGTTTGGAAGGACGGGATTTGAACCTGTTTTTGGCTCACATTTAATGTATCTATTTCAATCGAATGGTTCAGGTATTGGCTGGCCAACAGTTTAAATACGTCCGAAAGACCGATCGTTAACGGCCTCGGTAGCCTAGTGACTTTTGGAAGGCGCAGGTTCTTCTCACGATTGTTTTTTTATAAATAGTCAATAAAACATTAACTGTCACAAAGCCACGTGAGAAAAGCTACTGCTGTCTTAAAGTGGAACTGGGCAGGCTACGTTTTCAGAATGCACCCTATAAATAAAGCCCAAATACCCAAAATAGGATAAATTCGGTTTTCTTTGCAATTTAGAATTTTGCACCTCCAACAGCATTTTTCTCTAGCCCAATGGTTGACTGGTAGAAAATGTTTTTAGCATTAAGTCCGCTTTTTGTACTATTCACCAACTGTAGATTGTCATTATCAGAAAGGAAGACCTCGGAAGTGATGGCATATTAAATCCCCCTTATTCCAGCTAGTTTTTAACCCAGGTTCGAGACAGGGTCACCTGGAAAACCTTTGGGGAGACCTTTGCCTAGCAGTGGAACAGTGGTTGAATAAAAAGCAAAAATTACTCGTTATTACCTATTCCTGGTTCTTCAAATTCTAACACGTATCCCTAAAAGCAGGCAGAAGATCTATACCCCAATTCCAGCCGCGAGCATAAAGGGGAACTCTTTAAAAGTAAGAAGTCGTAATGCGGACTTAAATCGCGAATTCGGACGTATAACGCGCCAGGGAGTGCGTCAACGTAATTTATGTGCCAATAGGCGCAGTTCTGCTTGAGGTACTTCACGTGCATATTTAATGCTTTTACTTGTATTATACGTCGTTATAAAACACACATTAAATATCGCTAAGTAATCTGATGGTTGTACTACTATCATTAACGACCCACTGCTGGACACAGGCCTCATCTCTACTATGAGGTGGATTGAGCCATACTCCAACACGCGGGCTCAGTGCGGATTGTTGGAGGGGTGTAACAAGCCTTACATCCCTTACAGGGTTGCTCATTTACCAGTGAGCAAGCGAGCAACCTTAATGTCAGTTATCAAGCCGCCCTAAGGCCTCCGACTAGGCTTTACGAATGACATCTAACGACGTCAGCCGGGACCAACTGCCAAACGTGCCTTCCGAAGCACGGAGATGCCCGAAATACACATCACTAAATTTCGATCGGGATGGTCACCCATCCCATTTCCGACCCGGCGTTTGTTGCTTCAGAGTAGCGATCGTCGCCGATCACTGTCACAACTGCGCCACGGGCACCTCTACTACTACTATCAACTATTGAAAAATATGTGTGTATACCTATACAATGGCATTTTGATTTGAATTTGGTTCCTAGATTTTAAAGTTTTCTTGTTTAATAATTCTTGTATCATCTTTTTAGGCAGTTTTGTCAATAAGTACCATCTGCGGTTTTTGTTTTTGCCAAACGTGACTGCGAATCATTTGTTAGTATTTTTACGGGGTGAATAGATAAACAAATATAAGTTACTCAATTTAGAATCTCATAGTACTAACAGTAAATAGCTTTTAAAAACTAGTTAAAATACCTTTCCCTTAATTAATTCCTATATCCACCACGTACCACGTGTACCACGTTGGGTGCCAGCACCCAACGTGGTACCAACAAAAAATGTAATATCACTATTTTTAAACGTGTTTTTAATAAGCAAACGTGACTTTAGCTACAAGCGCTTTCTTATCCATATCAAGCTACCAACTTGACAAATTGCACTTTTTGGTATATTGTCAGCAATTTATGCGACGTCAGGTAGCTGCGCTGTTGCCACGATCCCGTTTAAGTCCTGATTGTGTTCATTACCATATCGCTTTTGATATACTATTCCATTTAATTTAGAAAATTTACTTAAAATCTCATGTGAAGGTGATGACTGATTTGGTGCTAGATTGGCGCCCAACGTGGGGCTCCATCAAAAATATCATTCCAGCTAGTAACTCAAACACCTCTTAAATTTAGAGTAAACGGAATTCTTTTCCTTCGGGAAACAGATATACGAGGGTTCGTCTCGCTCCCAGGCCCAAAGGTATCAGTTACTCGATCAAACGTTAGAATCTAATTAGATACCCTAGCGGGAGAATACATGGCGCAGGTAAATGGGTCAAAAACATACGTAATGTGCTTTTATAGAATTAGAAAAGTGCTGAACGTACATGACGATTACGATTCGCGAGACACAAGATGTGCGAATCGTGTTCGGGACGGCAGGAGCGCGCCGTCGCAGCCAGTCGCGCGGCACCCGCCGCAACGAACGCACGTGCCTCCCTCGCGCGCCGCGGTCCCGCCCAAAATATCGGAAAAATCTCCGCTCGTGACGCGAGCTTCAACCTATCGTAACAGTGAACAAATTTTACTGAGTGATAAATTCTGACAAGTGTACCGTGCAGTGACCTGTGAACCTATGGTGAATTTTTCGAAATGTATAGTGTGTGAATAATAGATCGGGGCCACCTGAGTGCCGGCACCGCTCAAGGTGGGTCTTGCAATATTTGATGAGATTAATTTGTTAAGTCGAGCAGGTTCCAGGATTACGAATCTCGGCGAGGATTAGCGAGTAGCACGCCGCGATAAGCACCCTTCACGACGACCGCAGTTTCCGACCCACACGAGTTTACATTTTCTTTCCCACGATTTAGTGGCCGCATAAATACAGAGGCGGTCTCTCAACCCTCCGCCGTTTCCACCATTGTGGGTCCATTGAGCCCAAACGGGAAATATCGCCAGTAAATTGCAACCACACTCACTGCTAGTATTGGAAAGGGTACAAGGGTTACTCAAGGTGTTTTAGTGAACGAAACTTTTACTACCTCTACTCGTACCCTAATACCCTAATGAGTTATAAATCACTTGACTTGTAAACTACCCACATAAATTGCTACCACAATGACTGTTAAGAATTAGAGCATTCAGCTGCTGAAAGCTGAATTATTAACGTAGTTTAATCTTAAGCGTAGAATAATATTATAACCCACTGGCTCGGAACCCGTGTGTTTCGAAGTTTAAATCTGGTTAGAACACTACTTTGTGTTAATTGTTTAACTTGTGGCTAACTCTGCAATGGTGGAAGACACTAAAAAACGAGAAGTCAGACAACGGCGATGATAGGCTCACCTTACCACGTTGGGTTCAAAAATGCTCGGCTGACTGTGGGCTCCTGAATGTTCTGTTCTGCAATAAATAGTGTTTTGATACAGATATACCATACCATCAATACGCCTGCTTTCTGAAAAAAATCGAGGCACATGTCATATAAACGTGTTTAAAAATGGGAATGGAAAAATATCATAAAATTAGCGCCTAGGTGCTAAATTGACCCACTTTTATGGTTTTGGCACAAATGAAATGACAGACGATATATTTTATATCAATTGTAGTGTTAGATTTTGCAACTGATAGCAGTTACTACAAAATGATTATTGTCTATTGATTTGAAGAAAACGTATTTGTAACTATTCCTAGAATTCAGGCCATTTCTCAAAGTTACATTTTACCCATCTAGATGCATTCGTATTCAGATGTGCACAAAGTACATTGTACCTTACATTATAATACAGCTTAATTTCACGTTTAAGGCAGTTTAGTGTTACTGAAATTGTAAACAAGGTAGTCAGAAGATCAAAACTCATTGGGGAGCTGTCGTGCGGTCTGCCTACCCACACAAACGTTCTCTTTTGTCTTATAACAACGGAAACGCGCGAGTAATATCTTTTGTGTTGCATAAATCCTTAGGTGAACCATTTTATAGTATTGGAAAAGTGAATTAGAATTATATAGTTTGACGTTCACGAAATTAGAAATCACGGTTTGATCCTTATAACAGCTTACAAACATTCGTGTGCTTGAACAGGGGGTCTAAATAGGCGACATTAGATGTTTCATATCTGAATCAGAAATGATTAATTTTTTTATTCAAAAATGGCTACTCATTAGGTGAATCATAATGTGAACAAAATATGATTCATATTGAATATTTATGATTTAGTTATGAAACAGATCGAGTTTCACCAATATAGCCATGGGCAGCATCTATGCCAATCAGGCACAGCAGGTTACTTTTATTTTAAACATCGTGACATCATTTCTGTTGAATGATATTCATTGAACTCAATTATCGTTTTTTTATATTTTTAGTAATTTATTCAGCTTTTGGTCCCTATGCTTGCCCAGCACAGTTTTACTCATTCTCGTACAATACGGAACTTAGTATCTAGGGCAGTATTTAACTAGCACAACAATTTGTTTAGTTTGGGATCAAATCGGCATGTTGTGAGGCAAACATTTTGGATCTAATCATGAAAATCCTGATTTGTCTTTCATTATGAATAATTATTGTTTTACTCCTACATAATAAACTGAAATGATTACTAATTTTACCACAAATAACACTTTGGAATGCACTTTAAAAAATAAATAGTACAGTCAGGTACAGAAGCCATTTTTAAGTACAAATAAGCCTTTTTCAGATTTTTGTCTGCCTTCGTGTGTTCTACCACCACGCAAAAACTACTAGACGGATTTTCATTTTAACTTCTGCAGTCATAGTATAAAACTGGTCCATACCAGGAATCCAGGTTCGAATACATCGTGTAAGGTTTCAAAGTCCCTTACGAAGTCACTGTTAACAGTAATTTAAGTCTTAACGTGTTATATTTCGGAGATTGAAACTCGAAGAGGCTTGCCTAACTAGCTATCAGTTAATGGGTGTTTCGTAGACAATAATTAATATCAATTACATCGGATGGAGGAGGCCGCCCCGTTCATTATGGCGGATAGCGACACACGCCACCAGCCGAAATGTTAGAGAATGATGATACTGTGAGCCAATCAGTTAGGATAAACATTCATTCGAGTGTGCGAGTATCTGTATGCATAGGCTATTAACCACTCGTGAACCAAATAATTTCGTAGAAAGACTAATTATAAAGAGTCTAGATTGACTTCGACCAAAGCGGTTAATTTCCTAGAGATTAACCAGGTATACTGGAGATATTATAGTACACAACTACGTGCACTATACACAGGTGAACTCTCTCCTTCATAACCTTACTATGACCCAACACGACCATTTTCTAAATGGGTGAGTCAAAAACACACTGATTGTTGCCGTCATATCTAACGGAACATTCAGAAGCCCATATTTTGCCGATGGAATTACCCGACGTGGTCACGGGTGTGCCTACCGCCGGTATGCGGATAGCTTGGGTTTTGCCGGTGTTTTCCATTACCGGAGAGTAAGCCGCAAATATAAATAACACAAAGAAGTGTTCTAGCCAGTCTTGAACTCAAGGCCACCAGCTTTTGAGCCAGAGTGTCCAACCACTGGGCCACTACGCTCTCACCTTGTCCCTGTGGGAAGATAAATCGAGAAAGGCCGGAGAAAGGTGAGGCGCAAGACCGACTGTTTACATCCATCCGACAGCATGGATCATCTTACTTGTCGGACGAAGGTCGGTTCAAATTCCGTTGTGCCGAATATGTTACTTTCAAAAATATAATAAGTATTCAGGGAAAATACATTTAAGTAGCTACCTGATCCCAAACCTAGCAGAGTTCGAAAGGGTTCCCCATTTTGATTAAAAAAAAATCTCCACCAACTTGGATATATTTTGTTTATTGTATGTATGATTTCACAATGGCTGTGATGGCAATTCCATTTGGCAAGATTTTACGAGTAAGTTCCGTCAAAATTCATCAATTGAAATTACGATTTAATGACTTAGTAGACCGTCTATATAACTATTTATACAGTCTTAAAAGGTTAAGTAATTATCTTACGTAATTCCTATTAGATTTAAGGAAATTTAAATTCGCCGAAGCTTTGTACTTAATACCAAGTTAATTTCAATTACGGATGAAGAGCAGCAATTATGACGTGCCTCTGGTAGGTACTCCTAGATCGAGCTGATGAGATACTGCGAGGTTATTCGGTAAATAGTCTTAAGACTGTCTCGACTGCTTAAAAAAACGCTGAAGTAAAAGTCTGTTTTCACGTCACGTCAAATACAAAGCAAAAGTCACGATTTTGGTACAGGTTTCTCCAAGTATCCTATAGGTATAAGGAAACATAGTAAACTCAGAAAAAAACAGTTGGTCTTTGGCTCAGGCGAGACTCAGGCAGGACAAATGGGACTTAGTAAGTAAATAATGCATTATTCCTAATGCTAAAATAAAAATAACCTAGGTATAAGTGGTTTTAAAAAGCTCGGCTCTTAACAGTAAGGATTATCACACAACAAACGCCTTGCTTAAAACCCCTGACCCGATAACTGTGTCTTTTACTTTTGGTGAAGATCTGTTTCCTACAAATATTTTATTTGCTATTAGTAGAGTACATACAACAGTACCTACATGAAGTTAACAAAAAGTCTGCTAAGCTTACTTAACTGTAATTAGGAGTTCCCAGTACTTCCGAACTCAGGAGGACCCCTTAGTTGGCCTAGTGGTTAAGGGGCCTTAGTAGGTGAAAACGTCAAAATGGACTGTTATCTATGAGCTATAATTAAAAATATTGAATGTTTTTCGCACAGAAATTTCTAATATATATTACAGAACGTATGTGTGATGGGATGACTGTTTCAAAAACACGATTGGAAAAACTTTGCTCGATAGAAAAAAAACCTGAAGTTACGTCTAAAATATCATATAAATGCTCATTACAACCGCATTGTACGATAATAATTTGTATAAAATCACAAAAACATAGGTATTTACCTTTTCGATTTCGTGACTGTTTTAGATTTAGAAAATACTGAATATTTTTGTTCACTTTTTGATAAAAATGTGAATGGCGCTTACGATTTTTAGTTTCGAGCACGTTGATTCCATACTAAACGCGGACGCTCACCTCCTCCCCCACTCCCTTACCTCAGGCGAATTTCGCTGACTGCCTAACCCCCCTTAAGCATTCTGTATCAGAGCCCATGTCACCTCGAGTATAAAACGGGCTGGAACGCCATATCGTGTGTTAATAACACAACTTTCAGTTAACTCTCCGATAGCGAGAAATAGCACCAGCCTTATTACCGAAATTACAGTCAGTACTTCAGAAAATGCACTTCTCTTTCACCTCTAAAGATACAACACAATTCATTAGTTAAAACAGCATTGTTCTGATTTAGGATTCACGAATAGAGAAAATCTCTCGTAGTATCACCGTAAAATACAATGGGAAAGAGTTTATATTCCATTTTCACGGATGAACTACCCGACGAATTTCGACGAATTTGCGAATACTCGCAGCCTTTGTAATGGAAATCAACATAATACTTTGCGATGTCAGTGTAATATATTTAGCGAGCATAAAAAGCGTTTGATTTTGTATTTTTCTCGTTTGTCGCATTTTAACGGTGGTATTTACCCGAAAAAAAATTGGTATTTATTCGTTGGCTTGGTCACAAACAGAAATTGAAAATAGTAAATAGTGACGTTAAATTTCAATATTGCATTTATGTCTGAAAAGGTTAGTTTTTCAGTTTTTTAAAACAGTAAAGTGGGTTATTAATAAGCCTAGTTGAAAAAACTCATCTGTGTTCCATTTTTCTTAATAAAATTTGCAAAAGCGTAAAGTGAAACTTAAATTATTGTCCAAATAGAAGTTGCGATTTTGTGTAACGTTAATTAACACAAAATGCGACTGTAATGAAATCTACTTAACGAATATGTAAAAAATAGTCTTTGAATCGCACGCTAGCAACCTTTTACAACCCTCACCGTGAAAATCCCAACTCTGCCGAGTAATTGAAAAACCTCGTGTATGATCTTTGTATTGAAACAAGGTGGCTCAAGTAAAGTAAGACGTGTTTATGAAAAGGTACTTGTCATTCCTGTCACGGAGCGGAAGGACGTAACTGACGTAACGTATAGACGGAGGAAGTGGCAACTGCTGGCGTGCGCAAGTTTGCAAATGTTTAGTAACAACTTTTACACTTTTCGCTACTTTATTTTGCCGGCTTTCTTTGAGCAGTTTTTCCAGTTTTGCCACAAAAGTGTTACTGTGTGAATAATATTGAAGAGACGGGTTTTTTATTCAGGAACTATTAGTTTACGTTTGATTATCTTATCATGGGGCGTGACGAAACATATAGAAGACCTCAAACACAACTTATAATTATTTTCTACAACTCAATGATTTTGTTTTTGTGATTAAAAAAATATGTTGATAATGATTTCTAATATTTACGCGAACACTATACATCGAAATAAAACAACTTTACGGATTCTACTCGCGGTGTTATATTTTCTTTCATTTTCTAACCCGACGTTTCGACTCCTTTACAGCAGTCGTGATCACGGGATGACAAAGATGTTCTATGTCACAAAACAGTACAAAATTTTAGCAACCCTCACTTAACTACCGTCATTTCCACTAACATTATTGGAAATGTTCCTATCCACGCAGTACGAACTAACCGTATCCTGAGACCTCACAGTATTGTGCTGCCCTCTGGGATTGATCAAGCGTATAACAGGCTCCCAAGCTGGTGGTAAATTCCAACCATCCTCACGATTGAAATTCGGATGTTTTTTAATTTCAATAGCCTCTCGCAGCATCCTTGGTAAGTAACGATTCTCCCTAGCAAGGACCTGCGGTTTATCAAATCGTATGAAATGGTTGGGCTTATCAAGGGCATGTTCACAAACTGCTGATTTTGTAGATCTCCTATTCTTAATATCACCTATGTGTTCTTTGATACGTGTCCCTATGCTTCTTTTGGTTTGACCTATATACGAGAGCCCACAGTCACAATCAAGCTTGTATACACCCGCTGTTTGAAGAGGAATATTACACTTAACAGGTCTTAAAAATTGATTAATCTTCTTCGGCGGCTTAAAATAAGTTTTAATAGAAGCACGCTTCAAGATGTTCCCAATCTTGTCAGTGACACCCTTCAAATATGGCAATACAGCAGGCTGACGCTCAACTGTGGCTGGTTTCACTCGGTTTCTGCGACGTCGCGGTGCTTTGAGCTTGTTTTCACCCAGCACACGCTTGACATGCTGGACTTCAGCATGCAGGTGGTCATCATCACAGATCCGTTCCGCTCTCTGTAACAAAGTTTTACCAACAGTAGCTAACTGCGAAGGATGGTGGTGAGAATCACCGTTTAAGTACCTATCAGTATGGGTAGACTTCCGATACACAGTATGGCCCAAACTATGATCAGGATTCCTAATAACTAACACATCTAAGAAAGGTAGTTTACTGTCAGCTTCCAATTCCATAGTAAATGTTATCCTAGGGTGTATAGAGTTAAGATGGTCTAAAAATGCTGATACTTTGTTGGATGGTAAAATTGTGAAAGTATCATCCACATACCGCTTGTAAAACCGTGGAACGACAGGTGCTGAAGCTAAAGCTTTTTCCTCGAAATCCTCCATGAAGATGTCAGCTACCACAGGGGACACGGGAGATCCCATCGCTACACCATCAAGCTGTACGTAGAATTTATCATTCCAGTACAAATAACCTGCCCTAAGACACAGGTTAAGTAACTCTGCATATTCAACGGGCATATCACAGTCCACTAACCTTTTCCTAGTAATTTCTATGCAATCCTCTACTGGTAAACATGTAAACAAGGACTGAACATCAAAACTAACCATTGTCTCATCATCAGAAAGTTGTAGTTGTTGTAACTCACCAATGAACTGGTAGGAATCCTTCACATGAGATGTAGTCTGTCCTCGCAAAGGTGAGAGTACCTTCGCCAAGTGCTTAGCCAAACGATAAGTAGGTGAGTCGATCTGGCTTACTATTGGCCGAAGGGGAGCAAGTGGTTTGTGTATCTTCGGTAACCCATACAGCTTTGGAGGCTTGGCACACGATGGTATAAGATACGACACGTCTAGATTTAACTTTTCACTGTGTTTCTTAAGAAGCTCGGTGGTCTGCTTCAAAATCTTACTAGTCGGGTCGGTTTTAACAAGTTTGTAGGTGTTTTCATCCGACAATAAAAGTGAAATTTTGTCATTGTAATCCGACGTATCTAACACCACCGTAGCATTTCCCTTGTCCGCACGAAGGATAGTCAGCTCTGGCCTAGTACGCAAGTTCTTTAAAGCGCGATATTCATCAAGAGGAAGATTCAGTTTGGGCACTTTGCTCCGACGCAGAACGGATGACACATCCTGGCGTATTGCCTCCAAATCCTCCTTCTTCATGGTATTCTTATACAAGGCATCCTCAACACTACAGATTATCTCTTCATAAGGTATTTTACGCGGCGCTACAGAGAAATTAAGACCTTTTTCCAAAACTGAAACGGTAGGCCGGTCCAATATTTGTTTTGATAAATTGACAACCGCTCGAGACTCCGGTCGATCCGTTCCACAGATAAAATCTGATTGGCCAGATGTCACGGCCGCGTTCCGTTTCTCGTATCGACCTTTGTTTTTATTCATTAACTTTTCAAATTTCTGAATCTGACTTTGCTTGCAGTTATTATATTTAGATGTTTCTCTACTGTTTAATCGTTCCATGCAAGATGCAAAATCTAAACTCGGCAGTTGTGCTCTCAAATAATTAGACAAATTCTCAATATCTTTACGCAACAAAGAAAGATCGAAACGGTGTTGTCTTATGAGGCTACTAAGCAATTTTTGACTTGCCTGCTGGAAGATCCTGGCACTTCCCCAAATGTCCTTTTTTGGTGATATTCTCACGCATGGTGGAAGGAGATGATGATCACGACACCTCTTCAAGAAATTTAAAGATGTTGTTTTTCTTGCGCGCCTGGTCTTAAGGTCTTCCAGCCGGCGAATGCTTTTGGCAGTTTCCAGTCCGTACTGGTCTACATAATGATTTCTAATATTTACGCGAACACTATACATCGAAATAAAACAACTTTACGGATTCTACTCGCGGTGTTATATTTTCTTTCATTTTCTAACCCGACGTTTCGACTCCTTTACAGCAGTCGTGATCACGGGATGACAAAGATGTTCTATGTCACAAAACAGTACAAAATTTTAGCAACCCTCACTTAACTACCGTCATTTCCACTAACATTATTGGAAATGTTCCTATCCACGCAGTACGAACTAACCGTATCCTGAGACCTCACAGTATTGTGCTGCCCTCTGGGATTGATCAAGCGTATAACAGGCTCCCAAGCTGGTGGTAAATTCCAACCATCCTCACGATTGAAATTCGGATGTTTTTTAATTTCAATAGCCTCTCGCAGCATCCTTGGTAAGTAACGATTCTCCCTAGCAAGGACCTGCGGTTTATCAAATCGTATGAAATGGTTGGGCTTATCAAGGGCATGTTCACAAACTGCTGATTTTGTAGATCTCCTATTCTTAATATCACCTATGTGTTCTTTGATACGTGTCCCTATGCTTCTTTTGGTTTGACCTATATACGAGAGCCCACAGTCACAATCAAGCTTGTATACACCCGCTGTTTGAAGAGGAATATTACACTTAACAGGTCTTAAAAATTGATTAATCTTCTTCGGCGGCTTAAAATAAGTTTTAATAGAAGCACGCTTCAAGATGTTCCCAATCTTGTCAGTGACACCCTTCAAATATGGCAATACAGCAGGCTGACGCTCAACTGTGGCTGGTTTCACTCGGTTTCTGCGACGTCGCGGTGCTTTGAGCTTGTTTTCACCCAGCACACGCTTGACATGCTGGACTTCAGCATGCAGGTGGTCATCATCACAGATCCGTTCCGCTCTCTGTAACAAAGTTTTACCAACAGTAGCTAACTGCGAAGGATGGTGGTGAGAATCACCGTTTAAGTACCTATCAGTATGGGTAGACTTCCGATACACAGTATGGCCCAAACTATGATCAGGATTCCTAATAACTAACACATCTAAGAAAGGTAGTTTACTGTCAGCTTCCAATTCCATAGTAAATGTTATCCTAGGGTGTATAGAGTTAAGATGGTCTAAAAATGCTGATACTTTGTTGGATGGTAAAATTGTGAAAGTATCATCCACATACCGCTTGTAAAACCGTGGAACGACAGGTGCTGAAGCTAAAGCTTTTTCCTCGAAATCCTCCATGAAGATGTCAGCTACCACAGGGGACACGGGAGATCCCATCGCTACACCATCAAGCTGTACGTAGAATTTATCATTCCAGTACAAATAACCTGCCCTAAGACACAGGTTAAGTAACTCTGCATATTCAACGGGCATATCACAGTCCACTAACCTTTTCCTAGTAATTTCTATGCAATCCTCTACTGGTAAACATGTAAACAAGGACTGAACATCAAAACTAACCATTGTCTCATCATCAGAAAGTTGTAGTTGTTGTAACTCACCAATGAACTGGTAGGAATCCTTCACATGAGATGTAGTCTGTCCTCGCAAAGGTGAGAGTACCTTCGCCAAGTGCTTAGCCAAACGATAAGTAGGTGAGTCGATCTGGCTTACTATTGGCCGAAGGGGAGCAAGTGGTTTGTGTATCTTCGGTAACCCATACAGCTTTGGAGGCTTGGCACACGATGGTATAAGATACGACACGTCTAGATTTAACTTTTCACTGTGTTTCTTAAGAAGCTCGGTGGTCTGCTTCAAAATCTTACTAGTCGGGTCGGTTTTAACAAGTTTGTAGGTGTTTTCATCCGACAATAAAAGTGAAATTTTGTCATTGTAATCCGACGTATCTAACACCACCGTAGCATTTCCCTTGTCCGCACGAAGGATAGTCAGCTCTGGCCTAGTACGCAAGTTCTTTAAAGCGCGATATTCATCAAGAGGAAGATTCAGTTTGGGCACTTTGCTCCGACGCAGAACGGATGACACATCCTGGCGTATTGCCTCCAAATCCTCCTTCTTCATGGTATTCTTATACAAGGCATCCTCAACACTACAGATTATCTCTTCATAAGGTATTTTACGCGGCGCTACAGAGAAATTAAGACCTTTTTCCAAAACTGAAACGGTAGGCCGGTCCAATATTTGTTTTGATAAATTGACAACCGCTCGAGACTCCGGTCGATCCGTTCCACAGATAAAATCTGATTGGCCAGATGTCACGGCCGCGTTCCGTTTCTCGTATCGACCTTTGTTTTTATTCATTAACTTTTCAAATTTCTGAATCTGACTTTGCTTGCAGTTATTATATTTAGATGTTTCTCTACTGTTTAATCGTTCCATGCAAGATGCAAAATCTAAACTCGGCAGTTGTGCTCTCAAATAATTAGACAAATTCTCAATATCTTTACGCAACAAAGAAAGATCGAAACGGTGTTGTCTTATGAGGCTACTAAGCAATTTTTGACTTGCCTGCTGGAAGATCCTGGCACTTCCCCAAATGTCCTTTTTTGGTGATATTCTCACGCATGGTGGAAGGAGATGATGATCACGACACCTCTTCAAGAAATTTAAAGATGTTGTTTTTCTTGCGCGCCTGGTCTTAAGGTCTTCCAGCCGGCGAATGCTTTTGGCAGTTTCCAGTCCGTACTGGTCTACATAATGATTTCTAATATTTACGCGAACACTATACATCGAAATAAAACAACTTTACGGATTCTACTCGCGGTGTTATATTTTCTTTCATTTTCTAACCCGACGTTTCGACTCCTTTACAGCAGTCGTGATCACGGGATGACAAAGATGTTCTATGTCACAAAACAGTACAAAATTTTAGCAACCCTCACTTAACTACCGTCATTTCCACTAACATTATTGGAAATGTTCCTATCCACGCAGTACGAACTAACCGTATCCTGAGACCTCACAGTATTGTGCTGCCCTCTGGGATTGATCAAGCGTATAACAGGCTCCCAAGCTGGTGGTAAATTCCAACCATCCTCACGATTGAAATTCGGATGTTTTTTAATTTCAATAGCCTCTCGCAGCATCCTTGGTAAGTAACGATTCTCCCTAGCAAGGACCTGCGGTTTATCAAATCGTATGAAATGGTTGGGCTTATCAAGGGCATGTTCACAAACTGCTGATTTTGTAGATCTCCTATTCTTAATATCACCTATGTGTTCTTTGATACGTGTCCCTATGCTTCTTTTGGTTTGACCTATATACGAGAGCCCACAGTCACAATCAAGCTTGTATACACCCGCTGTTTGAAGAGGAATATTACACTTAACAGGTCTTAAAAATTGATTAATCTTCTTCGGCGGCTTAAAATAAGTTTTAATAGAAGCACGCTTCAAGATGTTCCCAATCTTGTCAGTGACACCCTTCAAATATGGCAATACAGCAGGCTGACGCTCAACTGTGGCTGGTTTCACTCGGTTTCTGCGACGTCGCGGTGCTTTGAGCTTGTTTTCACCCAGCACACGCTTGACATGCTGGACTTCAGCATGCAGGTGGTCATCATCACAGATCCGTTCCGCTCTCTGTAACAAAGTTTTACCAACAGTAGCTAACTGCGAAGGATGGTGGTGAGAATCACCGTTTAAGTACCTATCAGTATGGGTAGACTTCCGATACACAGTATGGCCCAAACTATGATCAGGATTCCTAATAACTAACACATCTAAGAAAGGTAGTTTACTGTCAGCTTCCAATTCCATAGTAAATGTTATCCTAGGGTGTATAGAGTTAAGATGGTCTAAAAATGCTGATACTTTGTTGGATGGTAAAATTGTGAAAGTATCATCCACATACCGCTTGTAAAACCGTGGAACGACAGGTGCTGAAGCTAAAGCTTTTTCCTCGAAATCCTCCATGAAGATGTCAGCTACCACAGGGGACACGGGAGATCCCATCGCTACACCATCAAGCTGTACGTAGAATTTATCATTCCAGTACAAATAACCTGCCCTAAGACACAGGTTAAGTAACTCTGCATATTCAACGGGCATATCACAGTCCACTAACCTTTTCCTAGTAATTTCTATGCAATCCTCTACTGGTAAACATGTAAACAAGGACTGAACATCAAAACTAACCATTGTCTCATCATCAGAAAGTTGTAGTTGTTGTAACTCACCAATGAACTGGTAGGAATCCTTCACATGAGATGTAGTCTGTCCTCGCAAAGGTGAGAGTACCTTCGCCAAGTGCTTAGCCAAACGATAAGTAGGTGAGTCGATCTGGCTTACTATTGGCCGAAGGGGAGCAAGTGGTTTGTGTATCTTCGGTAACCCATACAGCTTTGGAGGCTTGGCACACGATGGTATAAGATACGACACGTCTAGATTTAACTTTTCACTGTGTTTCTTAAGAAGCTCGGTGGTCTGCTTCAAAATCTTACTAGTCGGGTCGGTTTTAACAAGTTTGTAGGTGTTTTCATCCGACAATAAAAGTGAAATTTTGTCATTGTAATCCGACGTATCTAACACCACCGTAGCATTTCCCTTGTCCGCACGAAGGATAGTCAGCTCTGGCCTAGTACGCAAGTTCTTTAAAGCGCGATATTCATCAAGAGGAAGATTCAGTTTGGGCACTTTGCTCCGACGCAGAACGGATGACACATCCTGGCGTATTGGCGTACGGAACGCGGCCGTGACATCTGGCCAATCAGATTTTATCTGTGGAACGGATCGACCGGAGTCTCGAGCGGTTGTCAATTTATCAAAACAAATATTGGACCGGCCTACCGTTTCAGTTTTGGAAAAAGGTCTTAATTTCTCTGTAGCGCCGCGTAAAATACCTTATGAAGAGATAATCTGTAGTGTTGAGGATGCCTTGTATAAGAATACCATGAAGAAGGAGGATTTGGAGGCAATACGCCAGGATGTGTCATCCGTTCTGCGTCGGAGCAAAGTGCCCAAACTGAATCTTCCTCTTGATGAATATCGCGCTTTAAAGAACTTGCGTACTAGGCCAGAGCTGACTATCCTTCGTGCGGACAAGGGAAATGCTACGGTGGTGTTAGATACGTCGGATTACAATGACAAAATTTCACTTTTATTGTCGGATGAAAACACCTACAAACTTGTTAAAACCGACCAGACTAGTAAGATTTTGAAGCAGACCACCGAGCTTCTTAAGAAACACAGTGAAAAGTTAAATCTAGACGTGTCGTATCTTATACCATCGTGTGCCAAGCCTCCAAAGCTGTATGGGTTACCGAAGATACACAAACCACTTGCTCCCCTTCGGCCAATAGTAAGCCAGATCGACTCACCTACTTATCGTTTGGCTAAGCACTTGGCGAAGGTACTCTCACCTTTGCGAGGACAGACTACATCTCATGTGAAGGATTCCTACCAGTTCATTGGTGAGTTACAACAACTACAACTTTCTGATGATGAGACAATGGTTAGTTTTGATGTTCAGTCCTTGTTTACATGTTTACCAGTAGAGGATTGCATAGAAATTACTAGGAAAAGGTTAGTGGACTGTGATATGCCCGTTGAATATGCAGAGTTACTTAACCTGTGTCTTAGGGCAGGTTATTTGTACTGGAATGATAAATTCTACGTACAGCTTGATGGTGTAGCGATGGGATCTCCCGTGTCCCCTGTGGTAGCTGACATCTTCATGGAGGATTTCGAGGAAAAAGCTTTAGCTTCAGCACCTGTCGTTCCACGGTTTTACAAGCGGTATGTGGATGATACTTTCACAATTTTACCATCCAACAAAGTATCAGCATTTTTAGACCATCTTAACTCTATACACCCTAGGATAACATTTACTATGGAATTGGAAGCTGACAGTAAACTACCTTTCTTAGATGTGTTAGTTATTAGGAATCCTGATCATAGTTTGGGCCATACTGTGTATCGGAAGTCTACCCATACTGATAGGTACTTAAACGGTGATTCTCACCACCATCCTTCGCAGTTAGCTACTGTTGGTAAAACTTTGTTACAGAGAGCGGAACGGATCTGTGATGATGACCACCTGCATGCTGAAGTCCAGCATGTCAAGCGTGTGCTGGGTGAAAACAAGCTCAAAGCACCGCGACGTCGCAGAAACCGAGTGAAACCAGCCACAGTTGAGCGTCAGCCTGCTGTATTGCCATATTTGAAGGGTGTCACTGACAAGATTGGGAACATCTTGAAGCGTGCTTCTATTAAAACTTATTTTAAGCCGCCGAAGAAGATTAATCAATTTTTAAGACCTGTTAAGTGTAATATTCCTCTTCAAACAGCGGGTGTATACAAGCTTGATTGTGACTGTGGGCTCTCGTATATAGGTCAAACCAAAAGAAGCATAGGGACACGTATCAAAGAACACATAGGTGATATTAAGAATAGGAGATCTACAAAATCAGCAGTTTGTGAACATGCCCTTGATAAGCCCAACCATTTCATACGATTTGATAAACCGCAGGTCCTTGCTAGGGAGAATCGTTACTTACCAAGGATGCTGCGAGAGGCTATTGAAATTAAAAAACATCCGAATTTCAATCGTGAGGATGGTTGGAATTTACCACCAGCTTGGGAGCCTGTTATACGCTTGATCAATCCCAGAGGGCAGCACAATACTGTGAGGTCTCAGGATACGGTTAGTTCGTACTGCGTGGATAGGAACATTTCCAATAATGTTAGTGGAAATGACGGTAGTTAAGTGAGGGTTGCTAAAATTTTGTACTGTTTTGTGACATAGAACATCTTTGTCATCCCGTGATCACGACTGCTGTAAAGGAGTCGAAACGTCGGGTTAGAAAATGAAAGAAAATATAACACCGCGAGTAGAATCCGTAAAGTTGTTTTATTTCGAAATATGTTGATACAATTTTATAATCTTCACATTGCAAGTAGCTACAACATAATCTTATTCCCTCTTACCACATTTTCTTATTGAAAATGGTAGTAAAATAATTACTACGTTATTACAAACAAAATGTTGTATTTTTGTTCACTTTGCACGTAGTTATCGTTTTTATGAACACGGTGAGCATGACGATATTCCCTCTTATGTGAATTTCCTTTCCATTGATACCCTTGTTTTAGCCCTTGTTCCGCCAGTCATCAGATCGGAACGCATTCATCATTATTTACAACCAACATTTCATTTTTTTTTTGTGCCAGGTTGCTGATTAATTAATTTAAAGCAAGATCTTTCAACGAATGTAACATAAAAAAATGTGAGTACAATAAACAAATTAATATGTTCCATGACTGATTACGCCAAGTGGCATAATTAGGTACCTAGGTAAAGGAGACACAGTTACTATTCCTTTCCTTGTCACACGTAGTGTGCTCCTTGTGCCTCTTTCTCTTTCTCCCCTCCCCTTAGCTCACCAATCGGCGCGAGGCGAACACTGCTCTGCCGCGCCCTCTGCACTTGTTGTTTTGGGAAGAAAAAACGAAAACGTAGCTCCTGTGCTCCCACGCATTTTTAATTGCAAAAACCCGGAAAAATGCTATAAAAAGAAGATAAACTTACTACAAACGTTTTGTGTTGGTGTTAGTGCTGTGAAAATAAGGGTGGCCACCCTCCCTGCAGATAAGTGTTCCATGTGGACCTCAGGTGAGCTCCTTTTCTAAGTCCTATCCTATTTCCGATAGTAACTGTGTTTTTGGGGAAATTTAAGCTCTTAACTAAAATCTAAAACCTATCTAAGCCAGCGCGTTATCAATGACGTTTGCCGTGAAAATGTGGGTTTTAGTTTAGGAGGAGCTTCCGCGCTTTTACTAAACCGCTGCTTTAGACAGTGATTTACCATGTTCTATCAAATTTATATCACGAAACGGCAACTAAGCCAAAATACTATTGGCACAGTTTTAAGTAATTACATAAACGGCCTAAATACATCCCATTATTAGGCACAGGCCTCACCTCAACTATCAGGTAGAACGAGCTATACTCCAACAGGCGGGCTAAGTGCTGATTGTTGGAAAGGTGTAAGGTTAGTGAGCAACCTTAATGTCACATGTTATCAAGCCGCCGTCAACCGGGACCAACTGCTTAAAGTGCCTTCCGAAGCACGGAGATGCCCGAAAAACACATCACCAAATTTCGGTCGCCCATCCCATTTCCGACCCAGCGTGTGTTGCTTTACAACAGCGATCGTCGAGGATCACTGTCACAAATGCGCCACGGGCACTTTCCCTTGTCATAACTAAATAACGCGATTTCAGAATAAACATATCTTATCCTAAGCAGAACGTTCGCACGGCATCAGCAAAACAAAATCCGTATATTGGAAAACCCGCACAAACAGTATAATCTCAAACCGTTACACTGATTGCGAAATAAATGAGATGCAAAAACGCCAATACTTGTAAAACAAACATCCCCCAAAGTCTTTATTTCCCATTATCATGATGTTTTCCGCATCCGTCTTAGAAGTTCAATAAAAAAACCGTTCTGTCCGCGACCACAGTATAAATCATCCAGTAGGCTATCTAAGGCCGCCCGCCGAGTTATTAGCCTAGCGTGCACGCAGACACGCGGCACAGCCCGTCCGTACTGCCGCCTCCCTATGCCTCCCTATTTTATGCTAGCGTGTGCGTGAAACCGCGTGAGCGTGATATCGCGACACGGCGCGCGACACACATTCAAACCGAGAGTGGTACGTTTGTATGTAGATGTTCTACTAGATGATTTATACTGTGCCGCGACGCTCAGCCAATCATTCGGCCAAGGAACTTCATCGGTCTCGCGATAAAAAACATTTAGCCTTCCATTTTACGAGATCCGTAGCGTTTGGGAAATAATTAAATCCTTGCTAGGGGACTATAAACTAGGATGTTTTAAAATTTTCAGCATAATAGCAACAATCTGGCGGGGCCGGGCATAAACGCTGAAGAGGCAAGTCTCTCCTTGTTTTTATTGCAGGCATAAAACAAGTTTATGACACGCTTATCAGATGCTGAGACCTAGTAGGAGCTGGGCCTCCAAGTAAGATACACTCTGATAAACAAGCTGCCCTTTCAAATGTTTATACAAAGCAATAAAGCTGCATGTGAGATTACGTACAATCTCGGAACTGTTACGCAGGGAAATTGAATAGGAAAACATCACGAGGGAAATAAATGAATAAGTATCATCGGATATTAATCCATACAGCGTTTTCAAGCCAAGTCAAGCAATGTTTAGACTCTGAGAACTAGACAAAAGATAAATATACTTGTAAAATTTTTTTCGATGAACAGAAAAAATAACATAATATGAATGTTCATGCACGAAAATTCAGGGTGAAAATTCTGGAACAAAATTAGATTTCTGGTATAGTAATCAACGGTTTAACCATCAGACCAATTTGGTCGTCACTCGCAACAATTAAAATCCCATAAGGTAAAAGTAACAAATACCTAATTAATAATTATTGATATATTCTCTACATTGGTTTATTTGAATAGGACAACCAATATAGCTACTTACGTGACATTATACACGTTAAATTTTACATCTTAGCTTTATTTTTATCTTAGCTAATTAGACTAGGACCATCTTTAATTCAGTAAGACACTGTTAATTAACTAGGCAATAAAAATGATATAATTATAACTTAAAACAGTGAAGCAATTACATGTTAGAAAATTGCTCCGTAAATAACTACCCTTAATTGGTATGTATCAGCTGTTAAAAGTTTCAAAGGTTATTATACCTTCTGAGAAAGACGTACGGTAGTATTTACCGCTGAGCCTGTACTGTGTACTTTGACATTAAATCGTAATTTCTATACTCGAAGAAAATTTGTTGGGAACGAAATTAGTAAAAGCTCCCACACAAAATGAAATTTAATCTTGGCGAGCGAAGTTTGACGCGAACGAAATCTAATTCAGTGTTAGCCGTCTTAAACTTCTTTGGGCTGGATTTAATTATTTAAATCTGGATTTAGAAAATGCGTTACCAACATTTCGTAGTGGCTCAAACTGAGATTTTGGAAGTGAATCAAATTGTGATAATAACTAACTTCTTGGGAGTTGCTTAATTAATCAATCTTTATTTCACGAAGAACACTACAAGGGGATGGTTGGTCTGGATGAGATCGCCTAAATTGTACATTTAACTCTTTATTGTTTTTTATTATATATCTATCTTAACGGTGATTTTCATGCCTGAAGGTACTAGTCAACCATCGGGCTAAGCAGAAATGTTGTTAACAGCGGATGTAACGGTCACTGTTAGTCTTGAATGAATTCCACTGAGTAGAAAGGCCAGAAGATGTTGGCTTCGAACATGGCAACAAGGGTTTCCCGATTGTCCAATATCACTTTTAATCACGTGGAAACCCTATTATTTGATAAGTTATTCCAGTCACGCAGCGTCGCGAGGCTTCTGGTGAAGAGGCTCCATCCTCTATCCTCCTCTAGCAGGAGGGAAATGAGAGAGATGCGAGGTAAAATCGCTGATGTCGTGATAAATGCTCTCGTCACGCGCAATAAAAGCTAAAAAGGACTTTTAAGTTTCGTTTGAACAAAAAGTTCTTAATTTGTGATAAAGTATCATATTTATGTATAAAATTTCATATTTATTTATTTATATCATTTATCTATTTATTCGTTTGTACAAAAATTGATAGGTAATAAAGCTAGCAGAAGGAATAAACAAAGTACCTGCAGGTGAAATCTCTATTAAGAGATTTTTTACAGCAGACCATGGTGACAGGAGAAATTTCATATCATATCATTCTGAAGAATCTAGAACATCACCTTGAAAAGTTACTCAAAATAAGCGACCACAATATTTAATTTCACTTTCACGTTGCTTTCCAACTCATTTTTTAAATGTTAAACAGAGTTTGCTAGCCTTCGAACGAATGTGAGCTCGTAGCAAGTCATAGTAAAAGTAAACCTGTCAGTTACAATTCTAAAGACTGCATAATTATGCAAAAAGTTTTAAAATTCAGTAGTGTGACTTCACTGTCAAAAGTTTTCAAACAAGGCAAATATGTCCTAATGTCCTCACAGGGGACCCACCATACTTTCCACATGGAATGTTTCAAGTGGCTTACTGTCACTTTGTTAAATACACATGAACTCTGAAACCACACTTTCATTAATATTTCAAGAGCTATTTCCAAGTAGCTTATATTGCCCTTATTAGAAACGAGCACTGTCCATGAGGTGTGATAAACATAATTTAATTTATTTTTTATTGTAATATTGTACAATAAGTACAATATAATTTTGTTTATTATCGAAATGCCTTTCGTTTATGTAAACAACCCTAGAAGAATCACTTCATTAGGATCAATACTACCAGGGATATCATAATTTAAAATGCACATTTTTGGACTTGCCCAAAGACGCTTCATACAAACCTGACAGGGGACGTGACGTCACGTCTACTGTTTTTGTAAGGAGCGCGTAAGAAATTTCTTCGGCAGCTATATTAAATATTTTGAGTTTATGAAAATGATCGCCCAACATAATTGCTTCATAATAGTATGGGTTACAAAATAGTGATGATGGACTTGCCAACCCAAGTTTGCAGGCCTATTGTGGCCTCATTTTGAAACAAATTTCGACTGTGGTTTCACAATAATTTTGGAAATAAATAAAAAATTTTGGGGACCCCAAAAAAACATGCAAAATGACTCATAGTCATTTACCCTATTGGCGGAATTAATGCTTAAAGGCATTATCTACCAGTCATCGTTGTCGAATTTACCCAAATATCGAACACTCTCATGATTTTTAAATCTAAGTACGAGTAAATAACATAGACCTTACAGTCAGTAGACTCCTAATAACAAGCAAACAGCGTCTGCCAGCAGGTCGTAATCCTAAGTCTGTCATCAAAGTCTACCACCCCATCAGTTTCTAACATTGCCGTAAGCTGTCAAGCGACAACGTTGCTGATTGGTCAATAAACCTGTTGACCAATCAGTGACGTTGCCGCCTGCCTCAGGTAGTTGACAGAATTAATTGAATACATAAAATAGTACGAATACATTTCAATTCTCCAACTTCGTAGTAATATCGGAATGTAAAGAATAAAATAAGTAAGTTGGCCATATTCAAAAACAATAAATCTTGTGACTTGTTTTGCGTGAACAAACAGGACAATAAGTTAAAAAATCAACCAGTTTATTTTTCTTTCTATGGTTTGTTATAATCACTTTACTGAATCCTTATTTGTTTATGAGAATTTCAAATAAAATACCTTTTGTTTCAACAACTATTCAGAGCAGAAATGAAAGTGCCTAATTATTAGGTAACTTTCAAAAGGTTTATGAGCCCTTCAAATTTTAATTAAGTACTGATATTTTATTTCAAACCGTGTTTGAAATACGACCTCACCTGCTTTTTGCAAATAAAATCCCTTTATGAAATGAAGCGAAGAAGCCTTTTAATCAAATCAATTGTAATAGAAAAACAAGATTTAAAGCAATGGGAATACCTAATTGATCTTGAGACGAGCACTTCATTGATCCCACCTCTATTGCTTTGAAGGCTTTGTGAACGTAGACAACGAAATATAATAGTTTGTAATTGACGCTTTGAATTGAAAATGAATTGATGCTTTCAAGTTACGAATTTGATTTATTTCAGATCGAGATTTATTCAGAACGGTGAAATTTATTGCTGAAGCAGATTCTATTGTTGTTCCTGCGTGATTAAAAGCTCAAGTGAATACGATTTATAGTTATAGTTTAGTTATAAATACATACTCGTACAAACATACGCTCCGGAATGTATTCTAGAAGGATAAGATAGTGGTGCACTAATTGTTGCCGACGCAGTTAACGGAACCATTATAAGTGTGGGCCACTTTGCTGAGTGAATTGGAATCAAACGTAGTTTACGGTTGGTCTCACTTCGCTTTTCGGTGTGGTTTGGTCATCACTTTAATCCATGTTCTAGATTCTATATTTATGATGATTCTTCTGAAGGAGTCTCAGTTATATTGCCATCTTTATTTTAAAGCCCTAGTGTCAATAAAACCCATAATAAATACGGTCTTAGTTTTGCTTAACATGTAAACCAACACCGTTCTCTTAGCTATTTATTTTCCTTTCTTTTTCCCAACTGAAAGAGTAATACCCAGCATTAGAGTAGTATCCTTAGTTAAGGCCGGTGGCTAACGACTGTGAACAGGGCCCGATTTGACGCACGATTTGTCTCGACGCGTCTGCCCTCCTCTTTAACCCCCTCGGTCAACATTGACACTTTGATGCCTTCACCACCCACGGCCGTAATGCTGTATAAAGATGTCACTGAAATAGGTCAGGTTGCATGACTAGTATAAAAATAAAAGGCTTATTGAGAGTTATGTCACGTTATGTATGATCGTTCGCGTTAAGAATGCAGTGATTTCATACTTGTCCTTTGACCTAGCACGCCCGCTAACCAATCGAATCGTTCCTAATTAGGTAGCCAAGTCCACAGTAACCAGTTGAACGCATACTTTGTGTGCGACAGAATTAAATTAAAAAATCACTGCATTCTCAACGTGAATGAACTTTGATGAAATCTTATCTTGAACTTCTTTAAGTATTTAATGCATGTCTTATTCTTCTTCTTCAACCTATGTAATTACAATATGTACCACTTTCCTTCAAATTAATAATTTTGATTCTGCTCATGATAAATTCAAAATAGATTAGATAATTCATTGTAATTTAATTGATATTGCATTATTATTGATTGATTTACTTACTAACATAGATTTTAAGGAAAATTTTTACTAACACTTTGTGGAAATTAGTCCGAAATAAATGATTTTTAATTTAATCTGAGTTAATAATTAGTATTTGTATTATAATGAGAATAAGTTTTACTTGTAATAACTTGACTAAATACGGGGCACTTTGATCGTGGAGTTTGTTGTAAGCTCTTGGCCAGAAAAGTTCGAATTTCCGGTCAGGCAACGAGAGTTTTGGACTTACGTAGCCACTTTATACTAATAATGAAAAACAGAATAGAATAAAACATTTGAGGTTAAAATTACTCAGAATATGATTTGTTGAACAGTGTTTTGTTATTGTAATAGCGTGCATGTGTCAATCTTCATTTTAACCTTCAAAAGTGCAAAATACTAATTATCTTCGGTTGCATTAAAAGCAAAGTAAAAATAGTCGTTATTCCTGTAAACTTATTAAAAAGCACTTATGACAAGTCACAACATAAAAATTAAAAAGTAATAATCTGATTCTACCACCGGTTCGGACGTGTTGATTCTACCGAGAAGAAACCGGCAAGAAACTCGGTAGTTTTGGTCCGTGGTCTGTGGTTATTTACATGCTCAGACAGCCGATAACATTACAAATCCGATTATATTCAAATAAATTCCATCAGTTCCTTTTACTTAAATAAGCACTTTTGACATTTGATTAGTAAACTGATTTCAAACGTAATTTACCAAATTCTGGGCCTTATTTGGGATCCAAAGTGCCATCGGACAGTTGGGGTGGGGCATATAAAGTGAGTACGAACGGCGCACTTGAAAAGTTACAAGCCAGGGATAAATCGACATTGGGCTTGTTCGTAATTCCCAGTTAAGAGTGTACAGTCAACACAGTAGCCAAAATTAACCCAAAATTAGTGTTAAGTCCGCCATATCGAATGTCAATTGATCGAGAATCTAAATTAATTACTCCTTTACTATTTTGTTTGCTTATTAATATATTGATGCGAACACTACATACTGAAATTTAACCACGAAAATATAAAACTAGGAGTAGAATCAAGACAACTGTTTTATCTTTTTAATATCATGGGTATGAGTTTTTTTTTTTAAATAGGGGGTAAACAAACTAGAGAGTTACCTGATGGAGAGTAATCACCTCTGCCCATGGACATCAACTTTTTAATGAGAAAGGTGTAAAATAAATAAATATAAATAAATAAATAAAATAAATAAATATCCTTGGACATTATTCCACACAGCGCCATCTAGTCCCAAGTAGGCTAATTATAGTCCGTTATTATGGATACTAGACAACGGATAAACATACTTAAATACTTTTTCTTTTGTAAATACATACTTAATATACATAGGAAACACCCAGACCAATACAAACAGACATGTTCATGCACACTAATGTTTGTACTAAAAAAAAAAAAAAAAAAAAAAAATGCATGGTTGCAAAAAGTAAGTTGCCCATTTGGCCAGCTAGCTCACTATTCAACTTTGCGGACTGTACCAAGTGGTAGTTAAATCCAACAGAAAGTTGTCCGGGTCACAAATCGCGAACTACTTGAGGCCTCAACGAGCACCAAGATTGGTCGCTGCTTCGATTGGCAACTTGAATTATTTCCTCTGTTAGTTTGTAGGGTAGTTACAGAGTTTGTACGCTATTGGTTACAGCCGTAAATGAACGGATTCGTTGCTCGAATAAGTTTTTGAAACATATTGACTGGCTTTTTGTACAGTGGGCAAAATGTCTGCAAGTTATAGGTTCAATTCCCGTGGAGTGTAAATATAACGAGACAAACATAAGGGTTTGCACTGTGACTGGCCGTTTAACCTAAATCCTACTAGATACTTAATTGTTCGGTCTGAGATATAGCTATGTGCGTGTCGATGAATTTATCCGTCTCTATCACCTATAGCACAAACTCTGCTTGGCTTAGGATCTGATAATCTTGATGGAAAAATAACCCAGATATACATGTAAGATAATATAGGGTCACTTTATTAAATTCGAAACATAGTTTAGTCTTAAGAACTGCACTAGTCTATTTATTTATTTATTTACAACAGTTGACAATCGATACATTTATGTATTACAATAATGGTACTGGAGACGAACTAGATTGACAACTTAAAAAGCATACGCACGACATTATATACATTAGCGTTTAAGAGTGAACTCTGTTTCTATCCCCTAGAATGAGGAAAATGTATTTATGCAAAAACTATACATTACAAATAACAGCTCGGAGGAAAACACCAAGCTTGAGCTCAAATATTGCGCTACTCTAATGATCTGAGTGCACTCCCGACGGTTCTGCAAAACCTGTTAGAGTTACGCTCAAAGATGTCCAGTACGTCACCAGTCTCCTACTAGTCGCTCGGTTTGCGAAAGACACGGGTTCGATTCCCGCCTGAAGCTTAGACAGAATGTCTTTTTCTGGTTTTCCTATCTTCATTAAGATGATAATGCAAGAAGGCAAAATGCCTTATGCTTAAATAGAAAAAGCCTAAAGTTCAGTCTTGTATTTCATGGTATAGTTACATTCGTTTATCAATCGAAATAATACCATAGTAATGTATTCTTTAATGATTTTTTTTCCATTAGCAAGTAACAATTTTGTCCGATGGTATTCAAGTAGTCTTAATGAGTCAAGAATATTTTTCTTCAGATGAAGGTCTCTTAAAAACATCAAAAAAGTTCACACAAAAAAACAAACATAATCTCGCGAAATTAACAGTCTTTTGTGAGGAAAACCTTTTCATGTCCAACATCGGCTTTCCAATACTGGAACAAAGAACTTTTTAGTCCTAAATTAATTCCAAAACAGAATTATGTAAAAGACCGCACAGATTATATTCTTATAATCCATTTAATTCGAGGCACGAAACTTTAATGAAGCCATGATTAAGGAGTGTGCCGTAAAACGTCTTTTGTTTCGGCGAGGGGTCTGAGAACCCCGGACCATTAAAATAGGCTCCAAACTCCACCCTGTCTTTTATACTACGTGTAGAGTTTTGGGGTTCAGTCGGGAGATAAGACCTGAGGTTGTACGAGTATAAAGAGGCTGGGAGTTAGCGGGACGTGTGTGTACTCTGAGCTTGGAGTAATTAAATTCCGTTGTCTACTTTATTTGTTAACTGATTTATCTCCATACCGCCTCCTACAAAGATAAAAAGCACTCATTGAGTTTTTTTGATCTTCTGTTAGGAGCTTGTGACAGTGATAATGAAGTAGTGGGCTCTAATTTATAACTCTATTTGTCTTAGAAATAGAAATATAAAAATAATTGATTTCTAGATACATTTCACGAGTTGTATAGGTACCTACATTCAGGATTAACAATCTAAGGATATAGGTATGCACCAATAGCTGTTATTTATATGAACTAAACATTGATCACATCACCACCACCAGATCACCCATATTTCTATTAAACATCTCCATTACATTCAAGGAAAAAAATATTAAAGAATATTAATAACATGACACCTCACCTTCGGTTTGCCGACGATATAGTGGTCATGGCAGAGTCGCTTGAAGAGCTCGGCAGCATGCTCGAGAACCTCAATCGAGTCTCTCAACAAGTGGGCCTAAAGATGAACTTTGACAAGACGAAGGTCATGTCAAACGCCCTTGTTATGCCCACTCCAATATTTGTTGGAGGCTCGGTTCTCGAAGTTGTCGACGAGTACGTCTACCTAGGACAAGTTGTCCAAGTAGGCAGGTCCAACTTCGAGAGAGAGGTAAATCGCCGAATCCAACTCGGCTGGGCAGCATTCGGGAAATTACGCGATGTTTTCTCTTCAAACATACCACAGTGCCTGAAGACGAAGGTATATAATCAGTGTGTGTTACCAGTGATTACGTATGGATCGGAAACGTGGTCTCTCACTATGGGCCTCATAAGAAGGCTCAAGGTCACTCAACGTGCTATGGAGAGGGCAATGCTCGGCGTCTCGCTACGAGATCGAATCAGGAATGAGGAGATTCGTAGAAGGACTGGAGTCGCCGACGTGGCTCAGCGGGTTAGCAGGTTGAAGTGGCAGTGGGCGGGGCACATAGCGCGTAGAACTGATGGCCGCTGGGGCCGAAAGGTTCTGGACTGGAGACCATTCGAGGCCAAACGCAGAGTGGGGCGCCCACCCGCAAGGTGGACCGACGACCTGATAAAAGTCGCGGGATCCCGGTGGATGCAGGCCGCACGCAGCCGGGCGCTCTGGAAATCAATGGGGGAGGCCTATGTTCAGCAGTGGACTTCTTGCGGCTGATAATGATGATGATGAATAACATGACAAAATTTAAAATAGAGGATTTATTATAATACATTTTACGTAAATAATATAGTATTGGATAAACAGAACAAATCATTTTTTTTCAGTTACCAACCACTAATAAGTAATTGACCAAAACCAGAATTCCTTCGCCTCAACATCTCGTTCAATGGCAGTTGACTAGGTGAACAGTACTACGCCGTAGGGCTTGCTACGAGAATGAGCGCTACGAGACCAAACTATGAAATGGCTGCTACAAAAGCAGTGCCATTTAGTTAGCATGCTACGAAGTACTATAACGCGTAACTAATGTACGCTAGATCATAAATCAAGGTGTATCACGTTGACAGTCTATCAATGCACCAAATGTCATTATTCAACTAAGTAGTTACGTTTGACGTGTGAGTGTAACCCTCTGTATATTTGCCGAAAGATATTTGATATTTGAAGACAGATATTTGAAGACATGAATAATATTATTTTGAAAAAACATTTTATTTTCCTGTAAAGTACTTTTTTATGTTTAGATTTTACTCCTAATTAGATTAGTAATTTTTACTCACTTATTTTCTTGATATAAGCTTAAATTCTGTTATTTAAATGTATGTAAATGTAAATATTTTACTTATTGTTGTAAATGCAATTAACGTCAACTTACCTCTTTAGGTAAATGTTCAGGTAAATTCCTGTTTTGTTCGCTGGTACGGCAAGTTATAGTGGACTATTTTATTATAGGTTTTTATTGTATTTCAATATTGAAATACAATAAAAACCTATAACTATCAATATAACTATCAATAAAATGTTTTTTTGTTTTGAAACGTCACTGTAACTAAACATCAGCTATCGTGCATTTATTTAAGCTAACTTGTTCAAATAAACTTAAAAAATGATAAAGCTTCGACTCTTGATGCTGCAGTCCTTTAAAAGGCCTGAACTTGTGGCGATTTTTGACGGCCAATTAGATGCAATGGTTCAGAAGTGAGCTATTACACTAGAGCTTTGAACTGGTCTGGGTGTTTCCTATGTATTTTAGTATGTACCTATTTACAGAAAAAAAATTAAGTATGTTTATCCGCTGTCTAATATCCCATCCCACAAGCATTTAGTAGCTTATTTTCGGGGTTTGGTGGAATAATGTCCTGTGATATTATTATTAACTACACACATCAAAAGTGTCTAGGGATATCTCAAGCATTTTCATACAAAGTATAGCTATTGGGGAGGCTGTAAAAATTAAAATATTGATACCAACGTTGAAATTTTTAGGACACAGAAACTGCTATATCTGCCCTTTCAGATTGTATAAAGAAATTCATTGTGGTAGCATTATTGTATAATCGTAAGGACGTTAAAAAAAAGACAGATTTTTCTTTTATAAGGTTTCAAAATTTTAGCAAAATCAAAGATATTAGATAATGCTCAGCATTATCTTAGAATAACTCGAGGAAACAGGCATAAGATAAAGGTTAAGAATATTACAAAAAAAACGTTTGATTTTGCTAAAATTATGAAACCTTTTAAAAGAAAAATCTGTCTTTTTTTTAACGTCCTTACGATTGTACAATAATGCTACCACAATGAATTTCTTTATACAATCTGAAAGGGCAGATATAGCAGTTTCTGTGTCCTAAAAATTTCTACGTTGGTATCAATATTTTAATTTTTACAGCCTCCCCAATAGCTATACTTTGTATGAAAATGCTTGAGATATCCCTAGATACCTACTTTTGATGTGTGTATAATCACTATTTGAAAGTAAAACGTCGAATGAAAGATTTTTACACCGTTTTTGGGTGGGCTGAAGGACAGAAAGCGAATTATACGTGACCTTTGGTTGGATGGAATAAAGGTATGTTTGACCGTATGGTCGACTGGTAGAGAATTCCTTTAGTTATTAAGTCCGCCATTTGTACTTTTTTCATGTGTTAGTATTTCAATTTATATTTATGAAACTATGTACATAATATAACTGCCAACAACAAAGCACCAGTGCAGGTACAGCGCTTTTGATGAAATTCCAAATCTGCTGTTATTGTTTGCATGTTACGAATAAATATTCATTATTATCCACGGTAATATTGTAAATTCCAAATTTTGCTGTGAATGTTACGAAATAAATACTATATTATATCTACGAAAACCTCGCAGTTTCGTTTTTCATGTCATGATTACATATAAATTCGCTTTGAGCAATGATATTGTAATAAAAAAGGCGTTGATAGGTTCCTTGTGCTAAAAAAGTGGCCCCCGAAATCCGAACTTCGAACACCTGAGGAAAGTATTGACAGTTCGTGACGACACTGCGCAACGTGTATCCGTCTCGTTTACGCTCTAGTGAGAATCATGCTATCTTGTACACATTATCGAATTATAGATACAAACCCCAGGCGTAAATTTTTAGACTTTGCATCAGTACTGACATAACGTATCCAGCTCTTTTACATATCATTGGCTTTGAGTGCATCTGTCTGTATATTCAACTTAATTAAAGACCTAACCTGGAGCAGGAGTCAGCGTCACTAGATCATCATCATGTCATGATGATAATGATACCCACTAATTCGAATTTATAAGTGCTCATTTTGGTAGGAATTTTGATGGAGTCTTCAATATCATTCAGATTTTTGTGGGTGGTGTGAACCATCACCATTCACAGAAAAAACCCAGCTGACTAGTTAAGTAGATAAAAAAATATATATTTACCAAGGTAAAATTGGTTGTTGTATTTTAGCTTCAGGGATAATGCATCATCATCTTACTAAAGATAGGAAAATCAGGAGAAGACATTCGGTCTCGGCTTTAGGCGGGAATAGAACCCGCATCTTTCGCAAACCGGGCGACTGCACTAAGCACTGTGCTACCGAGACCCAACGATGCGACGCGAGACCGAATATAATTTCTGGTGTTCCTATCAAATAAAATTATTTAAGTGGCTGTTGGTCCCGATGGGCTCACCTCTACTATTGTTTACTATTCAAAATAAACCCGTAAATTACGTATTAATTATAGCAAAGCACGTGCCTTTTTAATTGAAAGCGGCCAAAGTTTTAATGAAGGAAAGCAAAAAGTTGCACATTTAGCCCAGGTCGAGTCCCCTCTTGTCTTAATTAAGGGAAGTTTCAACTATTTTCTTGTCTTTTGTTTAAGAGCTTCTGTTGAGGAAGGCTGGTGTTGATGAAAAGAGCCGCGATTTCTTCAGCGATAACATTTGCACGGGCCTTTTATTAAGTACAAAAATGTTTACTAAACTTTGTTTATCGACAGCTCTTACTCGACTGTGCCGGAAGAAGTGTTATGTTTTTCGAATGTATGAATGCGCTCGGATATAAAAGTGCTTGGCACGCTCTGCAGCTTGAACGGCACAATGGATTTTAGCTTGAGAGGTTTTGCTGGATTCGTAATTACTACGAAAGTGACACTGGGGATAACAAAAACAAAAAAACATTTAAAGATAATTGAAAAAATGTCTGTTAATAAAAGAAAAAATGTAATAGTCAGACTTATTAAAGAAAGTCAGCTGTTTAAATCTGCTGTGTAATATTGAATTATGGTCAGATTCTGTTTCCAGTATAGGTCCCGCCTGTTTTTTTTTAAAGAAAGAAAAAAAGAAAGAAAAAACTTTTATTGATTTTGGAAATCGTACACATACAGGTATAAACAAACAAAACAAAATGGGAAGGGAGAAAATAAATAGTAAAAATAACAAAAAAAAAAATAACAAAAATTTTCACAAGACAGTAGTGTCACGATGTCCAAGATTAAATGGACCCCATGGATGGATTTAAGTATATTGCAATCGAGTATGCCGACTTTCTTGTTTTAGGGTTAGTTATTAAACAGAATCATGTTCAGGTTTAACAATAATGATAATATCGAAGTTAAAATAACGGCCTATATGCTCTACTTAACACGTTCACGGTCGAATGAGCCCACAGTTAGCTCTTGCCTAGGTAGTTATACTCATCTGCCGGTTAGCCATATGAGCTCATAACTCGACTCTATCAACATCAGTTAAATGGATCCAAGTGTCTTTTATTTCAATTAAATAAAATCCCTAACGTGACCGTAGGCTCACGTGGAATGTTTTGATGATGAACAGTTTTGTTTTGTTTCTGCTTTCTATTACACAAGGGGAAAAAATTAACACTGCATCGATGTTGTCTCATATTTTTTATATTTATTAACGTCACAAAGGTGAATTTAATAGATGATTTGTATTACTTGTTTGTTTTTTAGAATCTGTTGTCTGTACGCAGCTGTTAGTTTATTTCTAACTAGCTTTTCAATAACTCGCTTGTTACCATGTTGCTTGCTGGAAGATTACCTTTTTTAGAGATGAGCTTATCCATACTACTTCTGTCCTAGATATTCACCATTGTAATATCGAATTGTGTACGAAGAAATAAAAAAATGAAAGGTTTCCCCTACAGTATCTTGAATCACGAGAACTTTTATAAGCGTGATAAAAATATATGTGAATATTCGATTCCTGGAAACAATTGAGAAGTAAGTAACAGTTTGGGCTAAAAGGTAATTGGCAGGCTTTCAGCTTGAATTCACTTTACCAGGAAAACCTATTTTGTTGTTTAATATGGGGAATAGGAAAAGGGAAAAAAATAAGTGACGGATTTGGCGTTAGAGTATTTTTCACAATATTTATGGAGCTGCACTTGTTGGCTTAGTACTAACTCTGGTATTTACAGATTTTGAATATTAACGATAAATATCAGAAAAATAACTCGGTCGCAGTTTCAAGGGGATCAAACCAGTGCTAAGAGCAGCCACCCGGTTTGCGGAAGACGCTGGTTCGATCCCTGCCTGAAACCTAAACCGAATGTTTTGTTCTCGGATTCCTGTCTTTCCAAACAACCTCATGGTCTTCTTGAGGCTTAATCTTATTATAAGGTTGATGACTATCTCAAAAATATGCTCTCCTATTGGCATTAATTTTTAATAATCATAAAAGCTGTGTGGTCGTTTGTGATGTTCAAACTTTGCAGAATTCATTGTGTGGTCATAGTACCTACGAGAGTGCTAGGGAAATTTAAGTTATTAATGGATGAAATAATCATATACCTATTAGATGAATTGCAGCGAAATAATAGATAGAGAGAGATAGAACAGTAGGTAAGTATATACTGCCAAAATAACCCACGATTTATGACGTATAAAGATCCATTCATTCATTCATGCGAACGAGAACGAAACCCTTGTAACAGTCTTATTATTAGTGGTCTTCCCTGTAAGAGGGACTTACACTTATAACAATATTCTTAGAAATCAGAAGTGTAAATGATTTTTAAAAAAGAGACACGCTATGACCTAAAAATAATTTAATGCAACCACCAAAAATAATAATTATGAGTGTACAAAGTAATCGACTGAAAAGCACTAGAAGGCACGTCCGTCGCTTCCGAGCACCCGAGGCAAAGTGAGACGTCGCTGCGCCGGCCGGTGTGGCGTGATTACCCGCCCCACCTCACCCCACCGCCTGACGTCACTGTGTAGAGGGGCCGGGTTGCGGGGAAATCTCTAAGACGGCTTCTCCTGACAGCTGAACGTCCTCGTCAGCTTGATTTCCCTCAGCTTGGTCAATTCCGAGTTCCTCCGGCTGGTCATGTCCAAGTTCCTCTGCTTGGTCCCTCTGGTCTTCCTCATCCTGTGCTTCCAGGGCGGTATCGTCTAAAAACAAAACAAATCTATAAGTGGTTGTTTTACATACCCCGTAATTTTTAAATTGCAACCTCCTACAGTAAAATGATCACTAGAGTGCACTTCCAGTAACCAAATCACAGCAGTTGGCAACAACTAATGTCAAAGCATAATAGCCACAAAGCTTTGAAACTGTTTGTCTCACCAATGCACGAGTCCGGATTCTCGGACATTCATGAAACAAACCCAGGCATTTATAAATTCAAGTAGTCTTTAAATTAATCCTTTCTAGTGTTGGGATTCTAGAAAGTAATAATAGACCCTGTTTCGGGGCTCATAAAATTACCTCAATGTCGGGGTAAGCGGTCGCCACAATGTCAGGGCAAAGCAACAGCCACAATGTCGGGGCAGGTCAACAGCCACAATGTCGGGGCAGGTCAACAGCCACAATGTCAGGGCAGATCAACAGCCACAATGTCGGGGCTAACAAGGCCACAATAGCGGGGCTCAAAAGCTGCAACAGCGTTCTAACACGGCCATAAAAGCTGGGCAAACCACAGCCACAATGTCGGGGCTGAGTATTAAATGGCACTTACCGCTGCCAAAGAATGCTTCGCATGCTTCGGGAGTCCATTCCCCGCGCCACGGAACCATAAGTTCTGCAGCCGTTTGAGTTTTCTTGCCGTATGATCCGGCAAGCAGCTCAAGCTCGTATCGGTGATGCGGCAGCGCACGAACAATCTTGTACGGCCCTCGCATTCCAGAGTCCAGCTTTCCAGTACTCTGTGAACCCTTGTTAACAAATGCGAAACTGCCAACTTCAAAGGTGCGAGGTTGCCGACGACCATCATTGACGTAAGTATCCTGCTTTCGCTGATTAGCAGCCAGCAATTCTGCAGTTCTCTGTCTTCGCAATGTCATTAGGGCTGCTCGGTTTGGATGGGAGTTGTCAAGCGCAACATCTCGCACGAGGGACCTTAAAACCGGGGTAGTCCCCTCGATTCCGGTTAAAAGCTGGAGAGGAGAGGCACGAGTCGTAGATTGCCTCGTTATGTTCAAGGTTAACTGCACCTTCCAGAGTACATCTGACCAGGAGGCTTCCTTATTGTTGACCTCAATCCGCAGTATGTTGAGGACCGTTCTACAATACCGCTCGACTTGACCATTTTCGCGGTGCATTTCTGGGGTTATAAAATGTAAAGCAGAACCCCAGCCGGCCACCCAATCTTGAAATGATGCACTTTCGGACATCCTGGCTCGGTCGCATACGATTGTAGATGGAGTGCCAAATAAAGAGACAGCATTAGTGAAGACACGTTTTAGTTCATCTGTGTCTTGTCTGTATAGTGGGTACAATAGGCAGTATTTAGAAAATGAGTCAACAACTATGAGAATATACTTGAAACCGTTTGACTCCGTTAGCGGTCCAAGAACGTCTACATGAACTACAGAGAAGGGTGTGTCGGGTTTAGTCCACGACTCAATTGGTTGATTAGGTGCTCTGGGTACCTTCTTATGTGCTAAGCATACGATACAATGGCCAATATACTTTTTTACGAAAGCTCTTATCCCTGGGAACCAAAAATGACGCAGTATCAAGTCTGTGGTTTTATCAATCCCAATGTGGTCATGATCATCGTGGAACACTCTAAGAAGACTAAGTCTATGCCCTTTCGGAATAAAACAAAGCAGACGAGAGTCTTCACCTGTCTGCGCATACTTATAATACAACAACTCATTACGTATTACAAACCGGGTAGAATCTAATTGACCCTCTCTGAGTTTTTGTATTAGATTTTGAGTCTCTAAATCAGCTGTCTGAGCAATTTTCGCCCAATTGCGAGGGTTTTGAATAGTTAGTACGTTAACGGGCTGTCGGCTAAAGAAGTCAGCGTGTTGCATAAGACATCCTTTCCGGTAATCAAGTTTGAACTGAAAATCTTGCATGTAAACCCACCAGCGGGCCACGCGCGGTAACAAATCCCGTTTACGCTCTGTCATTTTCAACGAGTTACAGTCAGTAAGAATTTTGAATTCAATTCCAATTAAATAATGCCTAAAATGCTGTAATGCGCGTACAATTGCCAGAGTTTCAAGCTCGTAGCTGTGATAACGCGATTCGGCACCCTGAGTGGATTTACTAAAATAGCCGACAACTCGTTTTCGTTTCCCTTCATGCTCTTGTAGTAGTATCGCACCGTAGCCTAACGCACTGGCGTCGGTATGGAGCTCGGTGGGTAACTTAGGGTCGAAAATTGCTAAAACGGGTTCCTCTGTAAGACACTTAATGACGTAATCACGAGCTTCGTCTTGTTCTGAGCCCCAAATGAAAGGCTGGCCTTTTCTGAGCAGCTTAGCAATACATGCCGTCCTAGTTGCATAATTTGCGATGTATCGACGGAAATAACCTGCCAGGCCCAGAAATTGGCGAACCTCTCTTACATTGGTTGGTTTTGGGGCTTTAACTAACGCTTCGGTCTTGCTCGGGCTCGGCCGTACCTGACCATGTCCAATCAGTCTACCCAAATATTCAAGTTGAGTGTCCAAAAATGTGCACTTCTTAAGGTTAACTGAAAATCCTGCTTCCTTAAGCGTTGTAAGTACCTCACGTAAAGTTTTTAAACCATCTTCGACCGAATTGGACATAATAAGGACGTCATCTATGTATGTAAGTACTTTCCCAGCTTCCATCAGATGCCTTAGAGTTTTAGAGATGATTCTTTGATAGATAATAGGCGCGTTAGCGAGCCCGTAGGGCATTTTGAGATATTCGTAGTGCCCTTCCGGCGTTACGAAGGCTGTTTTGCTTACGGAATCATCATCTTTCATGGGCACCTGATGAAAGCCAGTAGCCATATCGAGGCTGGTAAAATATCTAAAACTACCCAGCCGGTCGATGTGATCATCAATTAAAGGTAGTGGAAATCTTTCCTTAACAGTGACGGCGTTCAATGCACGGTAATCGACGCACATCCTATCATCTCCGTTCTTTTTCTTAACGAGGATGATAGGACTTGCGTAGTCAGAATGTGACTCGCGAATAATGCCCTTGTCCAACAGGTCTTTGACTATATTACGCACTCGTTCTTTCTCATCAGCTGAAAGTTTATACGGTCTATAACATATCGGAACGTCACTGTTAAGCCTGATCTCCATGCTTCCTGTGTTAACCGTAGAGGTCGCAGTGCCCGTAGTAAAAGTGTTGCTAAATTCCTTTATCAAACGCAATAAATGATCTCTGTTTTCACCTTCCAAGGGCGTTTTTACCAGATCGACCTCTACAGTCGACACTTGCAGCACATTACTGACCCTAACTATGCGCTGAGAGTCATTTGTGCGTATGTAAGTGACTCCATTACGATTCAAAATGTCTGTACCTATCAGAATCGGCGCCTGTATACAATTTGAAGGTACAACATACAAATCTACCTCTAAAGTTATTTCAGGAAATTCTAACGTTGTATTTACAAATGATGTTGACTCTATGTCCTGACTACCAATCCCGCGCATTCGGCGATAGGTGGGAAGCCTATTAAGATTAAAGTATTTCAAAACTGACTCGGAAATCAGTGAGATATCCGAACCGGAGTCTATTAATGCATCGACAGGTAGTTTCTGAATAACGACTGGCATCACATGGTTTCGTTTGTAGTCGTTTCCAAGCAAAAATTTACGTTGTTTGAATTTGACTTGCCGTGAGCCTTTGACTCAACGCGCTCTTTGTAAAAACAAGAATCTACAAGGTGACCACTTTTTTTACAGAATGTACATAACTTAATATGTTTCGGGTCAACCTTAGTTGGCTGCGATTGGGAGGTAGAAGCAACGGGTGGCCTAGACCCCGCACTATTGCTGTCGGTTCTGGGTTTCTTAGTACAATGAATTTGCTTATGTCCTATTTTTCCACACGTAAAGCAAGACAACCGATCGTACCTAGTAGCCTCACGTTTACGCGGGTTAAACGTAATAGTGTTTGGCAAGCGAACAGGATTGCTAGCAGAAGGCGCACTCTATGGCTTCACATATACCGATAAAAATTCGACCATATTACTAGGCTGCAACTTAGCATTCGAGGCGGCGGCTTTAACTTGAGGATCGAAAATGCCCCGGATCACTATAGAAGTTTTTAATTCGTCAGAAAGCCCCTTCACAATGTTCAATCGTAACAGAGACTTTCGGGCGTACTCGGCATGTTTACGTGGCGTATTTATTAGAATTTGTGCTCATGACATCATATAAGACGGTGGCCATATCAACCTCACGGGGACACAACGATCTAAACTCAGTTTTAAAGTTGGTCCACGTGCGGTCAACGGTAACCCACTCATCTAACCATGTCTTTGCATCACCACGTAAGCAACCGCCTATGCGACCCAGACATTCTCGATCGCCCCAATTATTTAATTTTCTAGCGCGATCTATTTCTACGCACCACGCGTCAAAGTCATGCACACTAGGGTCGAAGTTCGAAATGTAATAATGGTTAGATCTTACTTGAAGTAATGAGGATAGCGCGCCAACAATCCTGTCCGCTGTGCCGGCACTGTCGTCGCGAGGCACCTCGGAAGCTTGGCCCGTGGCATGCGACTCCGCGCAAGCAACAGACACCTCGCTGGCGCCTGGTGCCAACGTCGGGGTGCAGCCTCCGGCGCTGGGATGCGGTAACGGGGTCGACGTTATTGGCGCCGTGATAGGCAGCCGACCTTCTAGTGCATCTAACCTCTCAAGTATTTGATTTAACGGATCACACCGAACACTTTCACGACGGCCAAATGAACTGTCGCGGCGCCTACGCCGTGCGTCTACGCTAGGGGATTTACTGCGCACATTACGGGAGCGATGTTGTCTACCCGAATGTTCGTTATCGTTACTGCGCGAATCGTTATAACGTTCACGAGAATCCTGCCTGTTTTCTCGCCTTCTAGGTGGGGTATAACGACCCACAGATCTAGATTCGTGGCCAGGCATATTATTTAGCTAAAGCAAGTCACTCAAATCAAGTAATAAAGCACAAGTTAGTTAAAAACAGAAAAAGTAACAAAATCAGAGGGTAGACGAAACAATTATTCAATTACGGTTTTAGATTCTTTTAAACATTGGCGAACGGTCAAAAGCACGTGTATCATCCCACTTCTGATCTTAGAAATCAGAAGTGTAAATGATTTTTAAAAAAGAGACACGCTATGACCTAAAAATAATTTAATGCAACCACCAAAAATAATAATTATGAGTGTACAAAGTAATCGACTGAAAAGCACTAGAAGGCACGTCCGTCGCTTCCGAGCACCCGAGGCAAAGTGAGACGTCGCTGCGCCGGCCGGTGTGGCGTGATTACCCGCCCCACCTCACCCCACCGCCTGACGTCACTGTGTAGAGGGGCCGGGTTGCGGGGAAATCTCTAAGAATATCATTTCACGCTCAGATTGATTTAAAATATTGCCAACCTAACCAAACAAGTGTCCTCTGAGTTCCTCTCGAGTGGCGCCCTCTTGAGGTAACAGCGCAAACACGATCGCCCTCGAGGAGCGGGTGTCTAAAGACACGTGGACTATTTGTTTAGGCGAGGTACGATGGGCCTTGTTATACGTGACAGGTAACATTATTACATCAAAACGTAGTTAAACAGACTGTTAGCAGACGCAGTGATATGCAGGAAATTATGTTGTTATTAAGTAAATTATGTATATCTGTGTAACTAGGTAGGTAGCTTAAGTACATACAACCTTCTACACACATGAACATAACTTCCACGCACTGTCCACGGTACTAAAACAAATGTGCTTAAAACACGAACCTGAATGTAACAAAAACATAAGTAAACCTTAGAAATCATATTTCTATTTACTTTTTAAATAGGTTAAAACAAATTAGACAGCACGATATACCTAACTAATAACAGAATATTTTTTGGAACCTATTCAGGCACCAGACCGTCACAAATGTAGGCTAGATTCTGTATCTAATTACCATGTGCAGATTAAACTTAAGTACCTACCCATTGTGATGGATGAATAAATATACATTTGAACCAATCCGTGGCTTCTTTACCATACAGATCCCTCAAAACTAACTCATGTCGCTGCAACTGGGTAATTACAGTACAATGATGCTTATGACCGAACACAATTTGACAACACTGGAAATTTAAGAACTATGGTGGCATTCCGGCTAACATTACTTCACATCTCGGTGCTTCACGCTTACTTCAATCATTACTACGCTTCACCTTTACTTAGTATTTTCCCTCATATTTGATGTAAATAATTTAAAATATTGTTTGACTTTTCTTTTCTCTAAAGCGATAACAGTTGATTTTTGAAGATTCCTCACCAGGACCGAGATGGGATTCGGCGCTAACTGGAATAGCATTATTGTTACTCTTGACGACCGTCTTGGTGTAATTTTTGTAAAGTCGACTACTAAACCAAAGGTCGCGGGTTCGATCCCCGCACAGTACAAACATTTGTGTGCATGAACATGTCTGTTTGTATTGGGCTGGGTGTTTCCTATGTATATCAAGTATGTATTTACAAAAGAAAAAAAGTATTTAAGTATGTTTATCCGTTGTCTAGTATCCCATAAAAACGGACTATAATTAGCTCACTTGGGGCTAGATGGCGCTGTGTGGAATGATGTTCAGGGTTATTTTACTTAAAAAATATAAATGCACATGTTGACAATTTTTCGGCAGCTCCACCCCCTCGATATTTGCGTGTAAATGATCTGAGCACAAGTAATCCTCTTAATGCCAGTTCGCTCCGATATTAATTAAATATCGATAATTGATCACATAATTGCATCTCGATTTTATAAGCCACGGACCAGATATTTAGTGATTAATTTTACAAATTACGCTGCGACAGGTAATTGATGTTTGATATTAACGAAATTCTTCGTTTAATTTATTTTACCACAAATTTGTGAGCACCAAAATGAAACATGAAATGTTTTTGTATTATTTCTGTAGAGGTTTATTTATCGAATGAACAAATTTTACAAGTTGACTCACGGTTTATCCAAATTGTCAACATAACTAGCATGTTGACAATTTGGATAAACCAAACATCAATCATGAATCATGTGATAAATGACATAACTTCTACGTTATAGTTCATTTATAATTATACTAGCAATCCGCCCCGGCTTTGCATGGGTGCATATTTATGGCTTTGCATGGGTGTACATATTTACCTTCCTCTTCAATCACTCTATCTATTCAAAAAACCGCGTAAAATCCGTGGCGGAGAAAGCGACTTTGTTTCATACTACGAGTGTGTAGTGATAGTAAAAACAATAATTAGGACCGAAAGTAATAAAGCAATAATAAATTGATGTCAAAATTAGACGAACACTCACTCCGATGGCTCTGCGACCCAAAGTGCTCTGAATAATGAGAAGTCACCATTCAAAGGTCATAGGCCATTATATCGGCACCGCAACTGCATGGCTGCGACCTAGCAAATATCTTGCCAGTGAGCATTAAATGGTACAATATATTTTGTAATATTATTATGAGGAAGCCAACGGCGAGCCTACGACGAGCTGTCAGCGCGATCGCCGCTAGCTATAACACCACTCAAATCGCAGCTCACGTCCTTACAACTTAAGGTTCTAATTTAAATGGCAAGATAATTGCCGGGTCGTAGCCGTTCAGTTGCCGTGCTGGCAAAGTGTGCTACGAGTTTTATGGTTTTGGCGCAAGTAAAACCAATGCATGTTAGGCTCGTAGGTCGACAAGCTAGAAATTAGGTACCCGTCATTACAATTACATTCAAACTAGAAAATATGCCAAATGAAATTCGAAGTATTGAAATTATTACAATAGAGGGAAGTAATTAATAGCATTATTTTTAAAGTAAAAACTATTTAACTCTGTCCTTGAATGTATTTTTAATCTAAACTAATAAGTAATTGCGGTTAATTACGAAACGTGTAATTCAGTTAATTTATTTATTTCACCTGCACCAAGTTTGAATGGTTTTAGTGAGAATAACCGTTGAGGTTGTTCCCAAAGGGAGTGGCGGTTCCAAATTAATTATTCTTTGCGAAGTCCAGTGACGCGTAAAATGGCGACGAAATGGTTACTCTAGGGTCTCCTGACAACGTTGCCTCATTTATAATTGGTTCTGTTGTAACAATTGAATCTTATTCTTCCATAGCGTGGCACACTTAGTTTTATTCTCATCAAATTAACTGTGAGTAACTGTTGTTTAAAGCAGTGCAAAAATCAAACGGTAAATTTGGCTTTACGAACCTAATATGTTTTTTACCACGTTGGGTTCAAATCACCTCTGGAAAATGTGGACTTCTTAATCTGCACTGGTTACTCGATGACCTTAGTTCTTCTAAGAATTAATTTACAAACCTATTTACTGTACAAGGTACCTATGTGTTTTTTTTATTAGTTAGGGCTTAAAGAGAATTTAGGCTTTTTATAGAGTTGGTTACCTTCCTGACCTTATATTCTTCCTCTCTGCGGCCGGGAGGCGGTGTGCCTTAAAACTTAGTTTTCTGACTGTACAAGTTTACATTGGATTTTGTTAGAGTGGTTGTGTTTCTGAAGCACTTACTGCCTTCAAGTAAGCACTCCAATTTTTCCTCATATATCTAGGTTATAACAAGAAGTAAAAAAACAGACAGTTAAATCAAAGCACACAAAGCAGAACACAGTTTTAATTATAATTTCAGTCAACCCTGGTCCTGCGGATGTCATAAAATATTATTCAAGCTAATTTAACTAATAAAAGTTTGGAACTAGTTTCCCCGCCCGGCTAGCTAAACGAATCAAACACATCGTCGCTCCCGGCGTGGCGGGCGAAAGTTTTAATGTTTCCACTTAACACCCTTGTGGGGGTGTGTATGTAAATGGACGTTACCTTTTTGTATCATCACACAACGTTATAATCACAATCATTTATTCAGCAATCAGTTTTAACTACATGGGTGATCTGTACATTTATGTGGACGATATACTCCTGTTCACGGAAATATTTATGACAACAAATTATAGAAAAGCGCTCTTTTTAAATACATTCGAAAAATTTATACGCAAAAACGCACCCTTCATGTGCACCCACTACATTCACAACCGCACACATACATGAATTCACCGATACCTATTTTTTTAAATCAACCTGTTTTGTCCCACTTCTGAGCAAAGGTCTCCCCCAAAGTTCTCCAAACATCTCTGTCCTGAGCAAAAATCTGCCACTCCCTGAAATAACTTTATGACATGCACGATCGTTTCCGAGGTCTTCCTCTCCGGCGATGACCATGTGTGGGGTGCCAAAAGGATCACCTTTTGACACCTCAAATCACCAGATTTTGGGCCCATTTAAATGGAATGCATTCTGCAAACGTGACCTGCCCACTTCCAGTTTAGATTGGCAATCGCTTTTCCCACGTCCCGTATCCCTGCTTCTGCGAATGGTGGTGTTTCGAGATTTGCTTGACACCTAGAACGCTTTGTTCCATTGCCCTAAATTATTATTAGCTAATTTATTCACTAAAACTTACTTAGTAATAACAAATGGTTAAAATATATTGACCATGCTTATCGTTTGAGTACCCGCAAAAACTCCTACGTAACGCCTTACATTTTTGCGTTACGGTATGTTTCAAATTCAAACAGCTAGCACTAGCACCAAACACTTAGCTATCAACCTAAGTTATCCTGATCGTGATAAATGTAGTCGTACCTTTCTTTTAATAACGCCTCGGGCAGCGAAGGGCTCTCAGCTGGGCTAAGTGAGCCCCATCAATCACGCTGAGCCGACTCGCGACTGCTCCGGAATAGTGATGGCGTTAACACTACATTATGGGACTACAAGTCGTAAAATTGAAGTAAAATATAATATTTCACTACGAGATAGAACTCATTTCTAAGACTGAGGAGATTTGTGGAACTAAAGTAGTTCAGCGGGTGACGAGTTGAAATGTGGTGTAAGCCGGAAAGTTCTAGATAAGAGACCATTTGGGGCAAACGCAGTGTCAAGTGCCCACCAGCAAGGTGGATGGATGACCTGATAACGGTAGCAAGATATCGGTAGATGTAGTTGCAATCGAACGCTCTGGAAGACTAGGACCTAAGTTCAGCGGTGGACGTCTTGTTGCTGAAAAAGAGTGTGAAATTAAACTTACGCAGTTGAAAAGGAGAATAAAATATGAGTTAATAAGAACACGGCAAAAATAAAATGTGCATCAATAAGAACAAGGTTTCACTGTTTTAATTTAAAGCGGATTGTAGTTTTAATTGAACAGTTACAGTGTGTTCTGTTACTAAGTTTAACTACAGTATCATCATCATTCAAGAACGGGAAATCGAATTGCGACCAAACACTTTTTTATTGTTATTGTTTATCGTTATCTTGTTTTATTTGTTACTAAGTTGTTAAGCGATTGCGTTGTGTTCTATGAGTATTTTCTCCTTCACGCTGTACAAACGGGTACACACAGAGCGCGTAGCGGCAGTAACGCGTGAGAGGCGCATTCTGTGTGCTGCAAACTTCACTGACCGATATTCCATTCTTGCATAACTATTGTATTATTTTAAGTTATTGTTTGTTTGATTTCATTTGAAGAGATTCGTTTATGATTTTAAGCAATTGTCGTGGCCCATTTGTTTAACACTCTGGCTTAGAACCTGTATAGTGCCAATTTCAACACCTATTTTCCCGGCCTTCCTTGCCTATCCACTGTCACAATAAAGCCAAAGGCACCTCCAAAACGAAACGCAATAGTAGTAAATAAATTGTTTATTCAATTTGTTAAGTAGTTTTATTTTTTCTTGTTAGCCGTTGAAATGATTTTCAAACTGTCACAAGCAGCATCCAATTTATGTATTCTATAGAACTAAATTATACATATACAGCACGTTATTTCGCAAAAATGTTTTTAAAGAGATGTTCAGTTCACAAAAGGTAGAGTCGGAATTTATTTCGTCGACGTACGCTGAACAAATGCGGCCCCATTTTTCCAGGTTATTAAAATCTCATCAGTTGGCCGCACACATCCTCGCGCGAAACGGACGAGCGGCCATATTGTCTGTCGTCGGTCGTCGGCAAGTTTTAATGTCCACACTTAACGCCGGTCAGCGGTCAGAACGTAGGTTTACGATTATTGTCGCGCCGATTGATGACGTCATCAACTGTTAACATCTCTATTACCTAGCTTACTTCGAAAGAAGGTTGTGATTTGATTGGCTGTCTGATAATGACTTTTTTAAATGTTTTTTTAACGTTAGATATTTTCTAGATTTGTTGTTTGGTTTTTAATAACACATTACGATAAGTATTGGTGGACTATCCGAAATATTTTGTTATGACAAATTTCGATATTATTGTCATCATTAGCAGCCACAAAAAGTCCACTGCCAAAAATAGGCCTACCCCATTGATTTTCAGAGCGGTTAGTTGCCGGCGACTTTTATCAGGTCCTCCGTCCACCTTGCGGGTAGGCGCCCCACACTGTGCACTCAAATCATCATCAAACCTGAGCTTTCTTGGCGCTATGTGCTCCGCCCACTGGCACTTCAACCTGCTTACCCTCTGGGCCACGTTGGCGACTCTACTTTTACAAATCTCCAACTTTATTACAGAAAAACACTAGTGGTACCTATATAAGAAGGAAAATGCGGTTATCAAAAAAATTATCAACATACAATATAAGCTTAGTAAGTACAATACAACGCAGACTCCAATTGAGTAATTGCAAAACAACTCAAACGTTGCACTTTCTTTAAGCAATGTTTCAATGGAAGTAGCACTGTTTTTCTGTTCTTTTCTCCGTTTCTTTCGTTCAACGATCAAAGGAGTGGGATGCTCCACAACGCGTTTGACATTTGCCTTTGAAGATAATGGCTAAAGAAAAGTTTCATTACGAAGTTTTTTCTCGATCGTTTGCACAGCAATTGCTGAATGTTTTTTCCTTATATAGAAATCCCTACTTCGAATTATTTTCATATTTTAAACAGACACGCAAACTGTGCTAAGCTGCAACTAATAACTTCTAACAATAGGGTTTGTAACAATGATATTACCATAAAAAAGGCGTAGATAAGTTATGCCAGTACTGACGCGAAGTCAAAAATTGTCCACGGAGTACCACGTAGTTAATTTGACCGAGTTATAACGTCTGAACAAGACAGTTCGATTATTTAATAGAGCGTAAACGAGACAGACACATGTTGCGAAGTGTCGTCTCAGATTGTCAACAAAATCAATGCTTTGCTCAGGTGTACAAATCGTTCTGATTTCGGGTGCCTCTTTTTTTGCACAAGTAACCTATCTACCTAGTTTTATTTTAAAATCATTGGTTTGAAATGCTTAAGTAAAACACCAAATCACTGCGTTTTTCAGGCCTCTTCCAGGTCAAGCCTTCTTCTACCGATTATAGTACAGTAGTAATAGGAAGTTTATCGAGCAGTGAGTTCTAGGTTGAAAAAAATCTTCCTGAAACATACATTTAACCTACCTAAACGGCCTACATACGTCCCACTACTGGGCACAGGCCTCACCTCAACTATGAGGTGGTGCGAGCCAAACTTCAACACGCAGGCTCAGTGCGGATTGTTGGAGGGGTGTTGTAAGGTTAGTGAGCAACCTGAATGTCAGATGTTATCAAGCCGCCTTAGTCTCGCCGCCTCGCCTCTGTCTAGGCTTAACGACTGACATCTAGCGACGTCAAGCGGGACCAACTGCTTAACGTGCCTTCCGAACCCCGGAGCTGCCCGAAATACACATCACTAAATTTCGGTCGGGGTGGTCACCCATCACATTTCCAACCTGGCGTGTGTTGCTTTACAACAGCGATCGTCGCCGGTCACTGTCACAACTGCGCCACGGGCACCTTTACATTAATACTATGATTAAAGGCACTGAGAGGGATTAAACCTCCGACCCTTAGATTTTTAGTTCGTTAGCTAAAATGGGCCACATCGCGTCAAGACTTTTCCCTCTTTTATTGTTATTCGTTCGACCAAAATATTTCTCGAGCGCTTTTATCAAAAAACCTTCTCCCATCGCATATTATTTCGTCGCCAGGGGCGGATTTTCGCGGTGGGTCGCTTATTTTTCCGTAATACATTTCTAATTCGTCTTCCGATACCGCCAGTAGCACTTGGCGTTATTTATCCGACAACAATGAATATAGGGTGACCTTGCTTTGTAAAATATAGCTTTACAGATATTTCTCATATAATATCATTTATTTGGAGATGCCTGTGGCGCAGTTGTAGCAGTGATCGGTGACGATCGCTGTTGTAAAGCAACACACGCCGGTCGGAAATAGGATGAGTGACCACCCGGAAATTTAGCGATGTATAATCCAGGCATCTCCGTGCTTCGGAAGGTACGTTAAGCACTTGGTTCCGGCTGACGTCGCTAGATGGCAGTCGTTAAGCTAAGTCAGAGGCCTTAGGGCGGCTTGATACCATCTGAAATTAAGGTTGCTCACTAACCTTACACCCCTCCATAATCCACACTGAGGCCGCGTGTTGGAGTATGGCTTCTTCCACCTCATAGTTGAGGTGAGGCCTGTACCCAGCAGTGGGACGTATATAGGCCGTTTCTATATTTGGATAATCTCGATGTGAGGCAGACACAATATGGCTTTGAACGTCAACTTCTCGGCCACCCTGTATAGCCATTGGACAACATCATACATTAACTTGATTTACCCGTAGGTAATGGGAACCAGAACCAAAGAAGTTGTAAACCAGACTAAGCACAAAATATCTAATTGCAATGCTAAACATTTATGCTGACGCGAGAATGAATCGGCGAGCTTTTGAGCCTCGAGAGGTCCCCATAACCACTGTGCGTAGCGGGTCGTCAAAACATAAAAGAAACCATTTCGATGTCAGTTCTAGGAAGGGAATTAAACCTAAGACCATTGGCTTAGTAAGCAGCATCACAACCATCCGATTCAGTGAACCAATCCTTTTAATATTATGAATGTGAAAGTTTGTATGTGTGGATGTGACGTGTTGCTCTTTCACGTTAAAATTACTGAATGGATTTTTATGAAACTTTACAATACTATTGTTTATACATTCTGTCGTCTTTTTCGTCTACGCGGATGAAGTCGGAGGCGCCCGCTAGTCAAAAATAAAAGTTCTTTCAGTTTTCCAGTATGTATTTTTGATTTTGCGGATACTAAGTTAATTATTAAATTAATGTTTCCTTTCACTTTAACTAACTGTTTCTACTGAATCAGTAAATCGTCCTTGCGATTCAAATTATTTTCAGCTAAATACTCAAACGTGTCGTTATTGAAAACTTAGCAAGTTCCTTATAAGTAAAACCTTATAACTTTTTCTTCCCCTGACATGTTGCCAGAGACTAATTTCAGGGCTTACAGTGACTTCTCAGAATTAGGGGTCAGAAAGCCTTTTGGGACCCAGCCTACTGTAATTGAAGGTATTATTCTCATTACAATAATTGTATTTTGTATCGCTCATACCTACGTCATATTGGCTGGAAGCGTCCAAAGGAATAGTAAGAATTCCTGACCCGACATATTACGAATAAATAGGTAGCGTCATATTAGGACATTCCTACTAAATTGGAAGTATTTGGGCTTCAGTTGACAAGTGACGCAATTTCTGTTTAGGCTGGCCGATTCCTAACTCCACCCTTTTTTAATAAGAGGCCTATTTGCTAGTTAGTTGGTGTAAGGTCAGTGAGTAACCTTAATGTCAGATGTTATTAAGCCGCAATAAGGCCTCTGACTAGGCTTAACGACTGACATCTAGCGACGTCAAACCGGGACCAACTGCTTAACGTGCTATCCGAAGCACGGAGATGCCCAAAATACTCATCACTAAATTTTGGTCGGGGTAGTCACTCATCGCATTGCCGAGCCGGCGTGTGTTGCTTTACAACAGCGATTGTCGCCGATCACTGTCACAACTGCGCCACGGGCACCTCCTAGATCTACAAAAAAAAGCTACAGCCATACATTGAATATCCAAGTAGGCGAGTAATATATGCGGGCGATGATCGCGGAATGTGCGGGGACCGCATGCGACCTCCGCATTTGTCAACTGGAGATAATCCGTTACGCTCGAGCTTTTCCGCGCAGATTACTGTAACGTGGGAAAAGATAAATATTTGTTGTCATTTCGGTTTGGCTAAAAAATGCGAGTTTGAAATTGAAAATTGCGTCCTATGTAAATCTCTTGCGTCGCTGGTTGCAAGTTCAATTACCGCCCAAGATAAAAATCACAGACATTTTTATGTATGTGCTAACTAAAAAACTTCCATTATGTTAGCAGATTTATTAACTATTAGGAAACGATTAACTTATTGTAATATAACATTGGATTATAATTAAAACAAAAACTAAAACTAATTAAAAACGACCAACTAAACTAAAAAGAGAGAGAAAAAGAAAAAGTGTAACTAACTTAAAATTAAGAAAAACAAAAGTAAAAAAAAAAAAAAAAAAAAAAAAACCGTTACAAAGAATTGTCCACCGCCTCAATTGGAATGGTGCCCAGAATACTGGCAGCATTGCCTCTTTGAATGGCCAGACTTATACGCTGGCCGAGGTAGCTACCAGCCTTCTGATCACCAGTAACTTCAATCAGGCGAGTGGACAATTCTTTGAACAGATTACGGGCTCCTTGGCCCCACGGACCCAATGTTTCCACGCCAAAGGGAACGAAACGGTAGCAGCTGTGAAGAGCGGAGTATTTATTAATTTTTTTTAACTCGGCAGCTGCCGCCGCCGCGCCCGCCTTCAGAGATGTGGCATGGACATGGGATGGGGCCAGGGTGTCAACACAAGTCGCATCCCACACTAACGCCTTGCCACAGCTCCACGGAATGAGTGTCATTCCGTCCGGCCTCTTACCGTCATTCCGGCAAACTCCTAAGGGTTCAAGGACAGCCGGAATGCGGGTAGCAACAAAGGCCCGGCGAAGCGTGTCATTGAGAGTGGCGTGGCGTGGGATACGACCGGCGCTTAGAGAACATGAAAGCCCATGGTGACCCGATCTACCTACAAACTCGCCACAGCGACAGCGATGAGGATGAGTCAAATGGGCACCAAGTCTAAGAGAGACCGTGATGGACAAAGAAATATTGTCCATCACGGTACCGACGTTGGAGGATGGCAAAGCGTGCAGCCAGAACCCAGACTCCCTTTCCGCAGAAGCCAGAAGACGAGCACGCTCTGCATCAGAAGTCGAAGTCTGTAGAAGCCCGTCGAAAACTGATTTACAAAGCGGCTCGTCCCAGAGCTTCTGCGAAGAAAGAGTGCTAGGTAAATCGCCCGGGCAAACGACAGACCAGGCGTTCCTGGCATCAGCCAGACATGCAACCTCAACATCGCCAAGCGACGGGTTTATAATAGAATGGAAGAGGTTGCAAGTACTATAGGCTGAAGACAGGAAGGCCGGTAAAGCTACATCGGACGAATTACGGGTGCCTAAACCACCAAACCGAATAGGTAAGGAGGCCTGAGCCCAGGAACGGTCGGTGAGAGGACAATTTAAAATTTTACAAATGAGGGTTTTCAAAAGATTGTCTAAAGGAAGAAGTAGGTTTTTGAATTTATAAAGAGGTGAACATCTCAAAAAGTAGGTGAATTTAGGCACAAAAGTACAAAAACGGATAATGGTTAGGGCCATGTGTGCGTTAATTTCGGTTAGTTTTTCTGAAGAACTCTCGAATTTTGACATTTGATCCAAAATAAAAGAAGGTATAGCTTCGTCTAACACAGGGGCCCCAAGTAGCCGAAGAGAATTAGCACCAAGGATATTGATGTTTGGGGCTAAAACAGAAAACTTTTGGATTATTTCACTCCTACGAGGGGTAAAATCTGGGATAAAAAGTTCACATTTTGAAAAATTTAAATCAAGGCCAATTTCACGAAAATTAATAATTAAAAATTTTAAATCCTCAAGGACAGTATCAACATCTCCGCCAAAGGTGCCGTCATCAAGATACCAAACGTTCAATTTAGAATTTAGAGCCGAAATTATGGGATGTATTGCCAAACTAAAGATAGCCGGGCCAAGTGGGTCACCTTGCTGACAACCAACAGAAGAATGGAGAAGATGATTTCTGTATATTAATTTAGTAGGTTTACTGTAACATTGCCAAATATACTTATAGATTTTGTTGGTTTTCTCTTTAACTTGGGACAACAAAGCACCCCTATCCACAGAGTTGAAAGCATTTCTAAAAAACTAAATTTATATAATATTTTAGTTTGTCTGTTAGACTCTACATCTTAGTTTGGATAATATTCTTAGTATTTACTGAATTACCTTAGCCCCAAACTTCAATTCCTTGTGCTTCCTTGCACATTTTGGTGAACCTGGTCACTGGTCTTGAAAATTATATGTAGACCATAATGTTTACCTGAAACTATTCAAATAAATGTGTTTGTATTGTAATAACATAACATAACAAAACAATTTATCAAGCTTTCCTAGCTTTTAGTGTGGCAATTAATCATGGGCTAAAACTTTAGTTTTGTTTGTTTACGTACGAGTATACTAAATCAATTTGAAATAAAAGATAAAAAGGTCATTTTTGAAATGGATATGGTATCCATGTCGTGTTCTGATTTACGGGAAAACCGTTGTTTATAAAGAGGAAAATAGGCAGAGGCATGGGATAAGTAAAAGAAGCTTTAAGCCAGCAATAATCAAATAGTAATACCTAATCATTTCATGTAAAAAGGTTCAAATGGCAACTTTGGTTTTTGTGTTCCAGACATACCCAGAACGTTGGTCTACAACATGATGTCAAAAGTCAAAAGTCAAGTTACAATATATCTTTATTTGAATAAACCTGTTACAAGCGCTTTTGAATCGTCAACAAAGAAAACAAAAATACACTTTGTAAGAAACTTAAATAATCACTACATAGTATAAAACAAAGTCGCTTTCTCTGTCCCTATGTCCCTTTGAATCCTTAAATCTTTGAAACTACGCAACGGATTTTGATGCGGTTTAATAGATAGAGTGATTCAAGAGGAAGGTTTATATGTATAATAACATCCTATTGCACCCGTGCGAAGCGGGGGCGGGTCGCTAGTATAATATGCGATGATGATGAGACGATGATACAATCGTTATTTTTGTATGATACGTTTAAATACATATAAAAGCAAATAAAAGTGAGACAGTTTTCATACCATCATATCAGTTCATCTGTTTGATTTCAGGTCATCAAATTTTTGGTTTTAGTTTCATGTATTCATGGGAAACACTACCAGTCCTCTCGTGAGAGTTTCTTGACTACTTAATTCCCCACAGCTGAATAGCTGAATTCACCGAGCTTAGCTATTTCACTATACTAACGCACACTTTAAAATACAGTCATCATCGTATTATTGCTGATTTTATGTTTATTTGGGAGTATGATGCTAATTTTAAAAGGAAATGTCGCATTTCCGTTCATGCCCTTTGTAACATGCACGAATTTAAACAGTTTTTTTCAAAGATATTGCTTCATTGATGACGTAGCTGTCAACAACTTGAGTTACGCGGACGACATGGTGCTGCTGAGTGCGTCGGTTTGTGGCGTGAGGAGGTTGATAGGTGTTTGTGAGAAGTACGTGACAAGTCATGGTCTCAGATATAACGCTGCCAAGAGCAAGCTCATGGTCTTTGGAGCCGCCGGCGCTAGATTTGCCGCACCTGTCCCTCCTGTTCGTCTTAGTGGTGTGGCACTAGACAGAGTGGAACAGTTTAAATACTTGGGCCACATTGTAACGCCTGGACTAGGCGATCAAGCAGATGTCGAGCGGGAGCGGAGGGCCTTGTCGAGGAGGGCGAATATGTTGGGTCGTAGGTTCGCGCGTTGCTCAGTTGGGGTGAAGATATCGCTCTTTCGTGCGTACTGCACCTCTCTGTATACGTGCGCCCTGTGGGTCGACTATTCGCAGAAGGTCTATAGTTCCCTCCGCGTCCAGTTTAACAATGCGTTTAGGGCTGTGTTGGGGCTGCCTCGCTTTTGCAGCGCCTCTGGAATGTTCGCGGCCGCACGCGTCGATTGTTTTTACGCAAGCATGCGAAAAAGGTGCGCGTCTCTGGTGCGCAGGGTGCGGGCCAGCTCCAACACTGTCCTAGCGATGATCGCCGCCTGAGTGGATTGCCCATCCGGCACTGCAGTGACAGGCATTTCACTACTGGTGTATTTTAATGTTATGTTTAATTTGTTATTTTGATTACAATTTTTTATTTTTAATTACTTTCTTTTTTTAATCATTTTATTTCATATTAATTGCTCATTTTAATTTATTGGCATTAACTTAAATTGTATTTTGTGACATAATATCCATTTGACATAATATCCATTTGACATTCGTTTTTTCTTTTTTAATCATAAGTGATGTATTTACTATGTTGTGAATATGGGTGAATAACCTGAAATAAACGCTTTTTATTTTTATTTTATTGCAATACGTGGATTTTAATGAATATGGGTTGCTGATGTTTAAAAATAAACCATTGATTAATGATGATGAAATAACCTAAATATGGCAATCACTAACAAATTCTGGCCGGTGACCAATAAAAAGTGACCGGGCTTATAAATTTATAGCCACAATATAAAAAGCTTTGCTATCTACATCAGATAGGACAACCGCTATAAAATCGCTTGCAATCTCCTCGTACGGAGACATTAATATTTCATGAGTGGTCGGATTGAGAACAAATTAGAGGTGTCCATGTATTTGCAGCTTTAAGGAGACCTGGTACGGTTATACAAGTGAACAAGTTAGGTTTGAAGTTTGTAACGAAATTTTATGTTATACCCATTCTCTATAGTAGCTATAGGCACTCTGATGTTTGTTGACATGGAACAACTGTTTTAGTTAAGACTAGGCTTTACTAGTAGAGTTTTTTTTTAAACAACGAAGGTGGCAAAGTGGCATGCGCACCTCCTGATGCGGTTACCGCAGCCTCGTTGCCGACCCTGCAGGAACCATTTCAAACCCCTCTAGAAGAATTCCATGCTATAGCACATTGGTAAAACCTGAGTGGAGTGGGAGTGTCTTGAAATTAGGTTTGGCCGCCAACGTGTAGGTACAATAAAACTAAAACCTGTAATGATAGGTAACCATAGTGGACATTTAAGGTCTAGGTTATTTTTTAAAATTAAAAATAGTATTTTTTTATCTTTTGAACAACCAGTGACCGTGGCAAACAAGTATGTGGACCAGCTGATAATAAGCGGTTACCGCAGCTTAAGGACACTAGGCACATCACACCGATTTCGGCTCTGCAAGTACCTTTTCAAACCCACATGGTGGAATGCGTCAACATGACTAAAGCCATCTCGTTAAAAGTTCAAGAAGTATGCAGCTATGATTTCCTGGCTTCTGTCGGCCGCAGCCCCCGGGACACAGAATCCTAACAAGGGCCTCGGAATTGTTAATTAACTCACTATATTTAAGACGAAACGTCGCCTATTAAGCTTTTGGGAGAGGCTTGAGCAGACGTTGAAATATAGCGCAGGCGACGGCGAGCAAATGATAGCTTTGTTTTGTAACTAGTCGCAGCAAATTTGAGTATGTTTTGAGGTTTTTTCATCATTAAGGACTAAATTTCTTGTCTCGTAAACTTGACATAACACAACAAATTTTGTCACGGCTAAGTATCTCCCAAATGGGATAGTCAGAGTCACCGATTGTAACCGTGGTAAGGGACGAACCTACTGCCGTCAGCGTGGGTCTGTTCTGGTAGCTTGGCTTTTCTAGCGATGTGTGTACAAATACCAATAATTGCTCCAACCTAAAAATCTGAAATTCTGAAATTCTTCTTCCGGTTCTGGTTGATTAAAATATTTCTAATCTCCAAAATTAAAGCAATATGTAAGTACGTAAAGGTCTCACCTCAACTTTGGTCATTCTCAACTTAGAATATACTTAAAAGTGATCATAACCGAAAACCTTCAAGTCCACATTAGTTTTATGTCTGACCCTATTGTTGTTGGAAGATGCTTTTTGGCTTTAAGTCAATAATTTGTATGTTACTTTTTGTGCAGTTGAGAACGTTTAAAATCGCGCTGAAATCATCGTTAACGATAAAAAACAGCCCTTTATTACAAAAGACATAAAATTTCCCTGAATATTTGAACAGGTAAGTATTAGACATAATTGTACTTGTAATAATTTGAGAGCTAATTAACCGTACCTAGTAGAATACCTCGTGGTTAATTAAGTAAGAGAAGACAGGCTATTTGTCTGTTCCTAATGATAGCGGTGTTATTATATGGAATTTTTAATTAAAATGCTAGTCGTTAATGGAAAATGGAATATGAAATGATATTAATTAGTTTTTCTGCCATAAACTATGGAAGGAGTATATACTCCTAGTTGTATAACTAGATATATTGTTTTAATGTCGTACCGAATACAAACAAGTATTATTGAGAGGATTACGTATGACAATAACTGTAATACGCTAGCTTTAAATGCGTGGAAGTATATATTACATAAAAACTCTTCCATCCTGTACGGGATGCCCACCGCTGGGATGCGTGATTTTATACATAGAGACTTGAATTTCAAATATCACGATTAGTATTGTAGCCCAATGACGACGATATGAACCATATACTTATTTATAAAATCGATATGAAATTATTATCTGTATCCCTTTGTCATTTTGTCATTCAACTGCGTTTTCATGTGACATTTAATGACATATACTCGTAACATAGTAAGTCTATATTTTTAAAATTACCTGTTACAAGTAACATAATTAAGGTACAGCTTTTCATACCCTGTTATAGAAACTTAGCTGTACGAATACAGTGTTTTGCTTTTACGACTTATCTGAAAATTTACCTTTATTTCTATATACGATCAAGAATAAAGGAGAAAAAGTTAATGTGCCCCCAATTTCTACAAGTAGATTACAAATCAACGATACATCGAATCTCAGCGGAGCGCGATAATGGTAACAAATCGTCTATTGATGCCGCGGTTGACGAAGGCGGCCATTTTTCGTCGCTCGTCAGCCGTCGTATCGGACGAATGGCCGCTGACCGTCGATAAATCATCGGACACACTTCCATAGTATAAACGGTAGGTTATCTAAGGCCCCCCCTGAATATGTCTCCACCTTGTCGTGGTAGGGGGGCTCAGTACCCGGGACATGCTGCTCCGGGGAAGCGAAGAGAGACAACCCGCGCGGCGGGGAGTCCAGTGTGACTGGTCGTTGCCGGGCGGGGCCGTAACCGCCACTGACGCGGCCGGTTGGTCACCGTCACTGAGACGGTGACTGCGTGGAGAAAACCACTCTAAAAATCCCCAAATCCTACGGTGTGTTGCGCGCCTAAGGGATGAATAGCTGGGAGGGTCAGACCAGTCGCGAGCGGACAGCCGGCCGGCTTTCGGTCAAACAACGATATGGATTTAAGCAGTTTTAAAGTAACTACCCAGGAAGGTCCTATTGCCTCAGGCAGTAGGGAATCCCTCCCCGCTTTGGCGGGCAGCCCCCAGCGTATTCTGGGAGGGGGCAAAAAATTGTTTGAAGGCATATCTACGGTGGTTGTGGTTGAGGATGTATTGAGGAGAGGAGAAGATGAGAAGGAGGTGAAAGGTGGTAAATTAGCCAAATGGCTAAAGGCCAACGAGAAGAAGGGAGAAGACAGCAAACTGTCCAAGCGCGAGGAGAGAGCTCGCAAGAGGAGCGCTAGGCAGGAAAGCTCAGAACTAGACGCGACAAAACAGCCGCTAGACACACTGGCAGAAGTTGAAGAGATAGTTGGGGTTGACACCTCGGACTCTGACCATTCTGACCACTCTTTTGTGTCAGTCACGGAAATAGAATCTGATGACGGTAGGAGAATGTGCAGCCCAGACAACAGACGCAAAAGGTCTGGTGATAATTCTGACGTTGAGGTTTTGAAGTCACCGTCGGCACGTAAGATCTCCACAACAAAGAGGGGAAGGGGACGACCCCCAAAATCCGGTCAATACATTGCATCGGCTCAGACACAGGAGCGCAAATTAGCCACTGAACGTATGGAGTTGGAATTGCAAGCCGAGCAAACGATTGAAAAAACGGCGGCACTTGAAGCCGAAAATGCGTGGCTCAAGGCAGAGCTTAAAAAGGCCAAAGAAGAGGCCAGGACAGCAAACCCAAGTCCTGCCATCTTGAAAATGGAGAATACAGCCCCGGTTACGAGGATGGAAGATGAGGACATGCAGTGGACTCGAGACGAGCCGATGGGTCAGTTTCTACACGAAACTGCTTGTAACGAAGCGGAGAAGCAACTCGTCTCTGAGGAGTTCCTGAAAGGCCTTATTAACGTGGTGGTGGAGAAAGTGTCCACAGCTGTAATCCAGCAGGTCAGGACATGGATGGACCTCAAACTGGAAGCCAAGCTAGATCGCTACGAAAAGGAAAATGAAACACGATTGAGGCCACCACTAGCTCATGAGTTGAGAAAAGGGGCTACGGCTGCCGCGCCTATACCAACAGCGAAACCCGCCCTCGGCCAAATCAATGCCGCAGAAGGAAAGTCCGGAAACCCTATCCCACCCCCACCCTCAACAAAGGGGAAAAGGGGAAGGAAGGTGAAGTCCCAGGACAATGATAAGACTGCCCCTGAGCGAGTAGAGCAGAAAGAACAGAAGGAGCCGCGAATGCTGAGGCCGCCCCCGGCCCTAAAAGAAGGGTGGAATGTTGTGACTGCCAAAGGCACCAAAAAGACGAAAGCTGCAGAAGCAGCCAAACCAAAAACGGCGATACCCCTAAAGATGGCCCCTAAAAAGGCTAGGAAGGTAAATAAAACCGTAATTCGTCCACCTCGCTCAGCTGCTGTGACCATAACATTACAGCCGGGTGCAGAAGAAAATGGGCTCACGTACGAGAAGGTGCTTAAAGAAGCCAAAAACAGGATTGACCTTTTTGGACTCGGGATCCCGCCACTTCGAGTTAAGTGCACGGCAACCGGCGGCCGCATATTAGAGGTAACTGGAGAGTCTAATGGGGAAAAAGCGGACACTCTCGCAGCTAAGCTAAGAGAGGTATTAAATGGCGAAGAAGTGAAAATCTCCAGACCCGTAAAGACCGTAGACGTACGGGTGGCGGGTCTGGATGACGCAGTATCTACTGACGAGGTGGTGGCTGCAGTGGCTCACGCTGGCCAGTGTCACGCCGAAAATATCAAGGCGGGCGAAATAAGACGCAGTCCGTCAAACGGAATGGGAGTAGTGTGGCTGCGATGCCCGGTTGCGGCTGCAAAAATGGTGGCTGAAAGCGGCCGATTATTGGTGGGATGGGTAGTAGCGCAAGTCAGGGTTTCTGAGCCCAGACCTCTGCGCTGCTACCGCTGCTTAGAGGTAGGCCACGTCAGCGCGCGGTGCCCATCAGAAACAGACCGCAGCGGGCTGTGTTACAGATGTGGCCAGCCCGGACACAAAGCTGCGCAATGCACTCAAACGCTGCAATGCATTCTATGTCTAGCAGCAAAGAAACCAGCGGGTCACCGGTTGGGTAGCAAATCGTGCTCAGCTCCCAAACCTGGTAGAGGGAAAAATAACACCTGGACGAGGACAAAGGAAAGTGATGGCCCCAGGGTCCCCTCACAGACTACCAGCCCATTGGAGAGGGCTTCGGAGGTGGCAATGTCGATGGAATAAATGGCGCTAAACCTTTTACAGGCGAATCTCAACCACTGCGCAAGAGCTCAGGACCTTCTGACACAGAGCATGGCGGAGTGGTTGATCCAAATAGCGATCATTTCTGAGCCCTATTCGGTTCCATCGAGAGACAACTGGGCGGGAGACTTACAGGGAGACGTTGCAATCGTCACACAGACATCCGCTGGCTTCCCGTCCTTTGAGAAGGTGGAGAAAGGGCAGGGATGCGTGGCGGTGTCAATAAAGGGCGTGAACGTTGTCGGCGTTTACTTCTCACCAAACCGCCCACTAGCGGAATTCGAGCAATTTCTTCTGCGCCTCACCGCCCTCATAAGTGGAAGTCGGGGCCCTGTGATCGTGGCTGGTGATTTTAATGCCAAATCCATGTCATGGGGCTCTCCAGCAACAGACCCGCGTGGAAAAGTTTTGGAGGATTGGGTGATCACGACTGGGCTGATGATACTCAATCGGGGGTCGGTACAGACGTGCGTGCGGCAACAAGGGGGATCAATAGTGGATTTGACATTCGCACATCCCGCCCTGGCGCGCCGTGTGCAAGACTGGGAGGTACTGGAGGGTGTGGAGACGCTTTCGGATCACAGATACATCCGGTATAAGGTTTCCACCCCTTCAGATGCTCAGACCAGTTTAAGCCGTCCTCCTGAGGAAGAGCGCCCCAGATGGGCCCTAAAGCGGATGGACAGGGAGTTGTTCGTTGAGGCGGCTGTCGTACAAACCTGGTTACCTGGTCCAGACGGTCCCATCAACGTTGACGAGGAGGTTGTCTGGTTAAACAACGCCATGTCCGCGACATGCGATGCGGCAATGCCTCGGGTCCGGCCGTTTCCACCAAAGCGCCAGGTGTACTGGTGGTCGGTGACTCTCACACAGATGCGCTCCGCCTGCGTAGCTGCTCGTCGCCAGTACACCAGATCTCGCAGAAGGCGCCGCCGGGACGAGGCCAGGGAGGCTGAATTATACGCGGCATATAGAGCCTGCGCTGGGACTCTTCAAGTGGCAATAGCCAAAGCGAAGGCGGAAGCTTGGGAAGAGCTTCTTGAGACCCTTGATAGAGATCCCTGGGGCAGGCCCTATAAAATGGTGAGGCAAAAACTTCGTCCGTGGGCCCCACCGCTGACAACAACTCTCGAGCCGCAGTTCTTGCAGCAGGTGGTGGAAACCCTGTTCCCAACCACAGTGGACCACGTACCTCAGTCGATGGCTCCGCCAACTGGTCCTTATGCGGAGCCCGATGAGAGTGTGCCTGAAATAACGGAGGAGGAAATGGGAGCGGCCGTATTAAGACTGCAGGCCAAAAATACCGCTCCGGGCCCGGACAACATCCCCGGGAAAGCCTGGGTATTGGCATTGAGACACGGAGGCTGGGAGCCGCGGGTCCGGAATCTTTTTGCAGCCTGCTTAGAACAGGGCCGGTATCCACACCAGTGGAAAACCGGCAAACTTGTCTTGCTGCGAAAAGATAGCCGTCCACCAGACTCGCCGTCGGCATACCGACCCATTGTTCTGCTTGACGAGGCCAACAAACTGTTCGAGCGGCTGATAGCTGCTCGCCTTGTAAGGCACTTGGAGGACGGTGGACCGGGTCTCAGCGCAAACCAATACGGTTTTAGGCGAGGACGTTCCACCATAGACGCCATACAGAAAGTGAAGGTCGCGGCACAAGAGGCGGTATCCCAGGGTGATGTGGTGTTGGCGGTATCCTTAGACATCGCCAATGCGTTCAACACCCTCCCCTGGGAATGCATTAAGGAGGCCCTTAATTACCATCGAGTCCCACCTTATTTAAAAAGGATTGTGGCCGCCTATCTCACGGACAGAGCGGTAATTTACCCCACGAAAGAGACCTGGGAAAGGCAAGACATGTCATGCGGTGTTCCACAGGGTTCAGTTCTCGGTCCTCTCCTGTGGAACATCGGGTATGACTGGGTGCTGCGCGGCGCCAATCTCCGGGGGGTCGAAGTGACATGCTACGCCGATGACACCCTCGTGACCGCCCGCGGCAACTCATACCGACAGGCGAGCATACTGGCCACAGCTGGAGTAGCTAACGTGGTCCAGAGGATTCGGACATTGGGGTTAAAGGTGGCCCTTCACAAATCGGAGGCCCTCTGCTTTCACGGCACCCGCAACTCGCCACCGGATGGAGCTCACATAACTATTGGAGGGGTGACCATCGACATCAAGTCGACGATGCGGTACCTTGGCATCGTCCTTGATAGCCGATGGTCCTTCAAGGAGCATTTCCGCCAGTTGGCTCCAAAGCTTATAAGGGCGGCTGGTGGCCTTTCACGGCTGCTTCCAAATATCGGTGGACCAGACGTAGCTTGCCGCCGCCTGTACACCGGTGTGGTTAGGTCGATGGCCCTCTATGGCGCACCAATTTGGGTTAACGCGCTAGGTTCCCAAAACCAGGCCCTCTTGAGAAGACCGCAAAGGGTGCTGGCCATTCGCGCCATACGAGGGTACCGCACCATAGCTTGGGAGGCGGCGTGCTTAATGGCAGCAATCCCACCATGGGATTTAGATGCTGCCGTCCTCGCGGATATTTACCATAAATGTGCGGAAAGAAAGGCTTGCGGCGAAAATCCAGCCGCGGACGAAATCTTGAAATGGAGACAAGATTCCCAAACGGATCTCCTAGAGTCATGGCGGGAAAGATTGGAGAGACCCAACTATGGTCACCGAGCCATAGAGGCGATACGTCCGTGCATGGACGACTGGATCGGACGTAGGCACGGGGCGCTGTCCTTCCGACTCACCCAAGTCCTCACGGGCCACGGGTGTTTTGGGAGATACTTGTGCCGCGTGGCCAAGAGGGAGCAGTCCACCATCTGCCACCAGTGCGGGGATGGCGACGATACGGCCGAGCACACTGTGGCCCACTGCCCCAATTGGCAAACGCAAAGGTTGGAGCTGGAGTCAGTAGTAGGCTGTGATCTCTCACTGCCCTCTATTGTCAGTGCAATGGTGAAGAGTGAAGAATGCTGGGGAGCCTTCGCAGCGTTCTGTGAGGCTGTAATAAGTGAGAAGGAGTCGGCGGAGCGAGCACGAGAGGCGGACCCCATGTCCCACCCGCTTCGCCGCCGGAGAACTGGGCGCAGACGGCGAAACCATAATCGCGTGATGCTGCCGTGAAACCGGCTCAATTTCTACGGGTGACAATAGCGGGGGCTGTTTGTCGCCTCGTAAGGGGCCAAAAAGATGGAGGGTGTGCTGAGTGCTCCTCGCACACCCTGACCAAAAGGTGATTTAGTGGTGTAATAATACCACACAAGATGGGTCCAGACGTGGACAGCCGTTGCCGGGTTCATGGAAGCGCGACAAAGCGATACCCACGATCCCAACAACATGATGGCAGCGTTGGAGCACCGGGGGGTTTAGTCAGTATTCCCAAGTGGGCGAGTCTGACACAGGTTATCTAAGGCCGCCCGCCGAGTTATTAGCCCAGCGTGCAGACAGACACGCGGCACAGCCCGTCCGTACTACCACCACCTTATCCCCCCGTATTTTATCGTGCCGCCACCACAGTACACAGAGAACAGTAAAATATCTACATACAAACGTGCCGCTCTCGGTTTGAATGTGTGCGTGCGTGTCGCGCGCCATGTCGTGATTTTACGCACACGCTAGCATAAAATAGTCGGGTATAGGATAGTGGCAGTACGGACGGGCTGTGCCGCATGTCTGTGTGCACGCTAGGCTAATGACTCGGCAGGCGGCCTTAGATAACCTACTGTATGTTTATACTGTGCCGTCAGTACTGCCACCACCTTATCCCCCCGTATTTTATGCTAGCGTGTGCGTGAAAAAGGCGTGAAATCGCATGCCGGCGCGCGACGCGCACGCACACATTCAAACCGAGAGAAGCACCTTTGTATGTAGATATTTAACTGTTCTCTGTGTACTGTGCTACTTCGCGGCGCTCATTGTGCGCGTATCGGTCCGTGTACACACGGCCGTAAATGTTATTGCTGGCATTTCGGCGACAATTTCGGTGCTTTGAGCTTTTTGGTTTGAAATGACGTGATGTTGTTTTTATTTCAGATGACATTATTCATATCGTGTTAGTAAAGACTTACAGAGTAGGTGAAATAATGTATTTTCATCCTACAATCTCATAACGCCTACAAAAGCACCTGTTAAACATCCAACCAATGAACAATTTCTACTTGAGAAATGTTCAAGTTGTAAGCTCTATTTATAAAAAGTACAGCAGCTTAATTATAATTTTTATAATGGTCTTCAAGATGACCTCACTCCACCTGATAGGAAGCAGCCGTGAGGTCTAGATATGGGGTTGACAAGCACAATAATCGAAAACTACTTAGCTAGTCAATCTCAAATCCAAAATATACAAGATTGGGATGTTTTTCAATGTCACGAACCGTTTTTTTCGACCAGTGTGGCAAACAAGTAGGTTGCGAAGCATGGTTAGGATGAATGATGAAAAAGTCCATTATAAGTGAAATGTATAGGTACAAGAATTTCATCAAGAAGCTGCCGAAAAAAACATACTTAAAAATGAGAGACTCTATTACAGACCCTTTTTATCAAGTCTACATGAAATAACAGCCTTTGAATCTTGAATCTTGGGAGATGAAAATTATTAGAAAAAAACACGATTCATTTTAATCTCGACAATACATTTACGCAACGTTTGAATGTATCTTGTTTATAAAGAGTTCAAAGCTCCACCCACTGCCTGAGGGTTAAGATGCTAAGTTTATAAAACAGGCCAAAGGTTGCGTCTCCATTGTTCCACCCAAATCCAACGACGCCAGTGATTGATCGCGTTGTCACCTCAGCTCACCACTGGCCAGTAATGGAAACTAATCACCCGTCCTCTTCAGAAGTAGATCAGAGCTCGGCCTCAAGAGGCCAGTGACAATAAATCAGGGTGTACACTACTGCTTTTGGATGGGTTTGCTCAGATATCGGGTGCAGTAGTGTGTACAACCTTAGATTTTTTTGACGGTAGGAAAGCTTTCAAAGACAATGCGTTAGCTGGAGTCGTTAGTTTAGCGGCCATCTTAAAAAACCATAAAGCGTCATTGCCCCCAGCAGAGTGTGGCAGCAGCAGTGGACGCACCAAGCTAATGACACGAGCATAATATTTTCATATTTTTGTTTCTAATCATAACATTGTATTTTAGTTTACTAAAATAGTAACAGGTGTGCAGAAAAGCTCAGGATTGTATTATTTACTCAATAATTTACTAAACACGTTTCCAAGTTATTTATGATGTGTTTTTTTTTGTTCCAGGTACAAATGGTTTTCGTCTAGTGGTGCTTATAGGTAGAACTACGTATAATTTCAACCTACATCGGAAAATGGTTTAATATTTATTATCCATGAGCAATTACTTATGTGGCCTCCAAATGTATCTATTTGCCTTAAACGTGGAGCACGCAAATAAAATATGTTTAATGCTCTGAGCTGTTTACAAGTAGAACGTCAATATCCAATATCATTTAGAGACACTTCAAACGGTATAATATTTAAGTACGTCATCGTTTGCTTGCGTTTTATCAAAAAACGAGCCTGAATTTCGCGAGCGCCTTTGATACGTATCAACTTTGACACAAATCCCGTCCACAAAGGAAGGTAATTTTTGAAGATTTCCAGAAACAGTATTAAAATACCTTTGAGCAATGTGCGCTTAGAATTTTTATACGTTACAGTTCAAAAGAAGAAATGCGATGTTTATCCGATCATAATTACAAAGCAATATCCGAGTATTTATAAACAGATGTCCTTCTGCCACTTTCCTCTTGATTTAGAACCTCACTGGTGACTGATGCAGCATCGCCCTTAGTTACCTTCATTTCATCGAACCGGAGCAAACTGGATGTTAATTAATTAATTTGTTTGTTGAGTTTATTTTTGAAGATGTAGGGAAAGCTTCCAGTGTCAATCAATGATGTTATAATAAAAAAAAGACGTAGATAGGTTACTTATGCTAAAAAAGTGACACTCGAAATCAGCACTTCGAACACTTGAACAAAGCATTGTCAGTTTGAGACGACACTGCGCAACATGTTTCTGTCACGTTTACGCTCAAGTAAGTAATCATACTATCTTGTACACACAGTCAAATTGCAGGTACGTACGCCAGGGGACAGTTTTCGACTTCGCATCAGTACTGACATAACCTACCTATCTTTTTTTCATCTATTTCTTTGTACATTAAATAAGACATTTTTTTCATAATAACCTTGTCAGATAATCGAAAACACAACGAAGAAGTAGACGTAGACATTCCTCAAATAAAACCGTATCCTTCGTTGAGACTCTTGCGTCAAGTCTCAACATTATCAAAAATTACCATAATTGGGTTTACAATAATTTATCGTCAAAGAAGAAAAACGTTTGCCTAACGTTGTTACTCGTTAACTTTCTTTGGAAATGTTTTTATGTTAAATGCCTTGTTAGAATTGATAGGACGAGATAACCTGAGACTGGTTATTTGCGAAGGAATTTCGGAGCTGGCTTATTTTCTGTTTTTCAGTTAGTTTAGGTCTGTAATAAGTTTTACAATCCTGTTTGCTGTTAGAAATCAGCAAACAATATCCTAACATTATTATGAACCGATCAGTTTGCGATTTTCTTTACTTTAGGTTGTATGACATTGCTAGGATTATGCTCCTGCAGCTCCCTCGAAAAGTCATATTTGACTGAAACTAAGGTACCATGAAGACTTAATAGAGACATTAGATCCTAATCCTAACTCAGCTGCTTTCAGTAAAAAACCAACGCAACATTCCATTTAGCTACTTCTACCCAGAATTGACGAGATCCTATTCAAACAAACCTTTTTCAGCCAGCCAAAGTCAACATATTTGAAAACCATATTCCATCATAATTCCGTCGTTAAAATGGACCGGGAAATAGCAAACTATTACGCAAAATGCTGGCAGCATGATAATCACTTTCCATCCGGAGGGGGGAAGGTTCCACCCCATCCCTATAATGTAAAAATGAAGAATTAGATCCATTTTGCGAAGGGACTTTTTACGGGTGGGCTATCTCGCTGACGCTTCCTCGATACTCAGGGTTGATAGGCTTTTATTTCGCCCCTCCTGAGCTTATTCGTCGTCCAGTTTCTATCTCGTTACAAGTCAAAAGTTTCTTTCATTTTATTTTTTTAGAAGCCTTTCAGATCATGATTTATTACGAAAATGCGGAGATTTAGCCCTTTGTTGTTCCCTTTCGCGAATTTATTCTATTACAGACTATTGTGTTCGATGTTTCACGTCGTGTGACCGGTGAGCAATTCGTTTGATGAAAGTAGTTGGATTTTTGTAAAAGCTGATATTTTGGGAATAATGTGTTACAAAAGTCACACATTTAGTGACAATGCTTATTGCTTGAATGAAAGAGAAAATAAAAACTATTTTCAATAGGGATTAACAAGCCATAATTTATTAAGAAAACATAGACCAAACATATCTATGTCATAAGAATCCTTACGTAGACGCTAGCATTAGTAGGCGAGACCTTCGTGGTCCAGTGGTTAAACATTTGGCTGCAGAACCCGGCTTGACCTCAGTTCAAGACTGGTCGGAACTTTTGTGTTCATTGTACAATCCCGTATCAGCCCATAAAAAAGCCTATTATTGACGGTAATCATCATGAAAAGGATTTCAATCGTATTTTTCAGTGTGAGAAATCAAAAAAAGCTTTCCTTTTTATGCCCTTTGAGGACACGGGATTGTAGTTTTACAGGCGTACTTATACTAGCGGCCGCCCGCGACTTCGTCCGCGTGGACTTAGGTTTAAAAAATGAAATATATCTTAATAAATTGTAGCCTATGTCCTATTCCGATGCATAAGCTGTATAATTGTAAAGTTTCATTAAAATCCATCCAGTAGTTTTACGTGAAAGAGCAACACGGCACATACATCCATTCACACATACAATCTTTCGCATTTATAATATTAGTAGGGTATTATTATTTGAAAGTTTCTATCTTATCAGGTTGACTGTCTAAAAAATAAAACAATTGATAGCAGAAAGTTGTTGACAGAAATAGCTTCTCCCGTTTTCCCAATATTTCCCTTCACTGCTCTGCTCCTATTGATCGTAGCGTAATGAAAAGTATACTATAACCTGCCTAAGAGTATGAAGAATAATTGTGCCAAATTTCGTTAAAATCCGTAGAGTTTTTGTTTCTATAACGAATATACAGCGGACAGACAGACAGACAAAAATTTTACTGATTGCATTTTTGGCATCAGTAGTGATCCCTAATCACCCCTTGATAGTTATTTTTTAAATATATTTCATGTACAGAATTGGCCTCTCTACAGATTTATTATAAGTATAGATAAGGATATTGAATGAGTAAAAATAATGGAAAGTTTTGTTATGGTGAAATCTGTATTTTCAGAAACCTGAGTCCTGAACTTTGCTAAGCGGATTTCCAATTGTTTGAAAGTTTAGGTCTGCAATCAACAATCCGTATTTAGCAATAACGTTGATTAGGTCCAGTGGAGTGACAACGAGATTGCATTGATTGAAGCTATGTGATTTGGCTGAACTGTTGTTTCTAGTTTACTAAATACTAGGGGCTTGGTAAACTCTGGCGCCAGAATCTGAATTTCTTAATTTGTTAACAGTTTTTAAATTTTGGTGTAATGGGAAGCTAGCTAAAGGCCAATGCATACGTAACGGGACGGGAACGTAGTTGCCAACACTGTCAACTCATACGCAAACTGACAGAAGTCACGTCACGTGAAAAATATTTGTATGAAAAAACCCCGTCCTGTTCCCGTCACGTATGCATTGGCTTTAAGTCTATACCAGAGTTCTATACCGATCCCCGTAAATTATAGAATGTCGGTGTGCACGAACGCACATTCTGTATATATTCTGTATGTGTCACCTGTCATGTTCAGGTATAGATGAAGTAATGAATGTCCAGATATTTTCGCAACTAGGGTGTAAAGTAAAGTAAAGTAAAGTAAAGTAAAAATATTCTTTATTCATGTAAACTTATTAAAAAGCACTTATGACAAGTCACAACATAAAAATTGAAAAGTAATAATGTGATTCTACCACCGGTTCGGAGGTGTTGATTCTACCGAGAAGAAACCGGCAAGAAACTCGGTAGTTACTCTTTTTTAATCTTGTTTGTTTACAATAATTGCGATAGCAGAGTAACAACAGTAAAGTCAAAATACATGATGTGCAGAGGAGCAGACTATTTCTGAGATGACCACAAATCCTTGTCGTTCAAGTAATCTTTTACATTGTAATAACCTCGTTTCATTAACTTTTCTTTTATTTGCGATTTAAACTTGTGAAGAGGTAGTTCAACAAGACTTTGAGGTACTTTATTAAATAATTTTACACATTGACCCACAAATGATTTTCCTACTTTATGAAGTCTAAGATTAGGATTTACAAGTTTGTTCTTGTTTCTTGTATTGAATGTATGACTATCACAATTTTTCTTGAAAAGGTGCAAATTTTTACGTACGTACATTATGTTGTCATAAATGTATTGAGAGTGTACAGTTAATATATTTATCTCCTTAAAAACTTCTCGGAGCGAGTCGCGTGGTCTAAGGCCGTAAATGGAGCGAACGGCTCTTTTTTGAAGTACAAAAATAGTATTTAAGTCCGCCGCTGACCCCCACAACATTAGTCCATACGACATTACACTATGAAAATAACTGAAATAAACTAATCTCGCTGTTTTAACATCAGTCAAGAGTCTTATTTTCCTTACTGCATAAGCAGCCGAACTAAGTCTTCCTGCCAGGGACGTAATATGCGGACCCCACTGTAATTTGGAATCTAAAGTGACTCCTAAGAATACAGTGGAATTCGCAATTTCAAGTGGTTCACCGTCCATATTAACAACAATGTCAGCCTGTTTAACATTAGGCATGGAAAATTTTATGCATTTAGTTTTCTTGGCATTGAGTAATAAATTATTACTAGTGAACCAACGCACTACTTTTGAAAGAGTATTATTTACGTCGTCAAATGCGTTTGTACCTCTGCCGACTTTAAATATCAACGAGGTGTCATCAGCAAATAATACAATCTCACATACTCCTTTTACACAGAAAGGAAGGTCATTTATATAAATTAGGAAAAGCAGGGGTCCTAATATTGATCCCTGGGGCACTCCCATACGTATGGTGGCACCGGAAGAGTTCGTGCCGTTGACACTCACTTTTTGAATCCTGTCTGTGAGATAGGATTTTATCAGGCTAAGTGACATGTTTGAAACACCGTAATGTCTCAGCTTAATCAGTAGGATCTCATGGTCTACGCAATCGAAAGCTTTTGATAAATCACAAAAAACTCCTATTGCATCTAACTTGCTTTCCCACGCATCGAATATATGTTTCATTAGTGCAACTCCTGCATCAGTAGTGCTTCTATTCTTAGTAAATCCAAATTGCTTTTCATGTAATAGCTTATTTAAATAGAAATGAGAGAGTAACTGATTCATGATAATTTTTTCAAAAATTTTACTTAATGCTGGTAGTATCGAAATAGGTCTATAGTTAGATGGGTCACTTTTTTCACCTGATTTTAAAAGAGGTATAACTTTACTTAATTTCATTAAATTAGGAAATTCACCTTGGTCTACACAGTTGTTAAAAATTGAAGCTAAATTAGGCGCGATCAGATCTATGATAGGTTTAAGAATGTTAGTTGATATACCCCATATATCCTCAGTGTTTTTTATATTAAGTTCTTTAAACGCTTTGAGGATGATATGGGGCGTTATAAAATCAAAACTAAAACTAATGGCGCACTCATCAACACTAGATGCAAGGAGGGACCTAGCTAGTAACGGACTAGAGTTAAGTGAACTTGTAGTAACAATAGGTATATTCGAGAAAAATGATTCAAATGTATTTGCTATATCAATGTCGGATACTACAATACTGTCTTCAGTTTTAAGAGAGAAAGAATGATCACGAGGCTTAGTCTTACATGTTTCTTTATTTATTATGTTCCATGTTGTTTTGATTTTATTCTTAGCGTTTTGTATTTTTTCGCGCAAAAAAATGGACTTTGCAATACTACACGACTTTTTAAAGATTTTAGAGTAAGATTTAACATAATCTACGATACCGGGGGTACTAAAGTTAGCTTTTAAATCGTACAACTAATATAATTTAATCCTACTTTTATGAATACCAGGAGTAGCCCAGTCACTAAACTTAAATTTGAAATTATTCACTGTTACTTTCTTCTTGGCAAAGATATGATTGTGTTCATTGAGTAATAAATCAGATAATTGCCTATACTGTTCATCTATGTTCAGGTCTTCCTGAGATAAAGAGGGTAGTTTTTTATTCAAGTTATTTTTAAATTTCTCTACTCGCGTTTTTGTAACAGGTCTGTAAGTAATATCTACTGATTGAGGGACATGACGGTGTTCGAAACTGGTAAGCAAACCACAGTGGTCTGACTTTAAACAGTTAATAATGGATTTTTCAATTCCATCATTTTCACAAAAAATATTATCCAAGCAGGTAGCTGATGTTGCAGTAATTCTAGTGGGTTCATTAAAAAGATTAAATAAGTTGAAAGATTTAAACAGATTTAAAAATCTTACTGTGGTCTGGGAAACATCTAAGATATTTATATTAAAATCACCACAAACAACTACCTTCTTGTTTGACTTGCACACTTTTTTTAAGACTTCTTCCATAGTCTCTTCAAACACAGAATAATCAGCCGAGGGGGGCTTATACACACAAACAATAATAATCTGCTCTAACTCCACACATGAGATTTCAATAGTTCGCTCAATTGAAAGTCCTACTACATCTTTACGCTCTTTACATTTAAATTTATTGTGTACTAGAATAAGTGACCCACCACGAATAGCAGTACTTCTCAAGGTGTACTATATTTTATGTCTGTGAAACAGCTCAGAAGTATTTAGTCACCTTGTGTGCTTCAATACGAGTATATCTGATGCTGACTTCACTGATCTGGGTGTTCCTATCTGTACCGGAACGTAGTTCAATTAAATAATTGCTATTTAAATTTAATTGCTCTATGTATGGCTTTTATAAGCCAGCACTTTTTTTCTAATATTATAACTTGTCTTGCGCCGCCGCTTTTGTCTTTTCTTGTTTCACTTTCTGAAAGACGAGTAGGTCTGAAATACAAACTTCAGTTTGTTTGTTTGTCGTCGTTTTCTATCAGGTGAGATGGCGGTCAAATGCTGATCTATCCAAATTTAAATAAAAACGCACTAAATTGTACTTTGACTTTTAAGAAATCTTGTCATGTCTACAAGTTATCTTGTTTTGTGGCAAGCTTGTGCGGCTACCAAACGAGGCTGATTGCTTCCGAAACTGCAAGTCGTGTTTACCTCCATGATTGCCTACACGCGAAAATAAATTAGCTTTCCGCTAGTGTGTCCGCTGCGGATAAAAATCCGACGTCCAGGGATGATGGATGAACCCTGCCTCCCCCTTCCCCCCACTCGAGGCCCCCCAGCCCGCGGGCCTCTGGCACTTATTGCGCTCGAGTAACAACAACTTTTACGGAATTTACTCCGACTTAATTACGGTTTGACGAAGTTGCAGAAAGAATTTTAATGTTAGTTTGTTCAGCCAAGTTGTAATTATGAATGTTGTTTTGTGCTTAGTTAAAGCACTCTTGTCATACCTACTCATTAATTTCAAGGCTTTTTGTTGGAAGTTTACGTATTTAAGGTTAGGTAATGTGGGTCATTGCCACGAATTATAGATGAATGAATGAAAAGGCATTTATGCAGGACTTCAATATGAGATTGACCAGTATGGTAACTGTATTACTGTATATACTTGTAAACCCCATACCTGGATTTCACGGCGGTCTCCCATCTAAATACTTTTCTCTCAGATCCTTTCCTCTTCTCAACTCTATTGAGGTGTGATATAAACTATGCAGTAGGCTGGTACACCAGTTCAAGGTCACTTAGTCAAACAACAGGCCTTGCTCGGAGTTACTAGAAAGGATAGAGTCCGTGATTAGGTCACCTGACACAGACCTTACGTAATCGACGCTCCTCTTAAAATAAGTAAACTTTAGTGGCAGTGAGCTGCCCACATTTGAATTATAACCGATAACTGGTGGAGTGGATGCATTAAGCTGAGGAGAGGGTAAGATGGCACGCATAAGGAGTTACCTCCTATGTTGAGCAGTGAGATTATTTAGTAATCATGACGGTGCCCGCGGCACAGTTATGACAGTGATCAGCGACGATCACTGTTGTAAAGCAACACACGCCCAGTCAGAAATGGATGGGTGACCACGCTGACCAAAATTTAGTGATGTGTATTTCGGGCATCTCCGTTTTTCGGAAGGCACATTAAGCAGTTGGTCCCGGTTGACGTCGCTAGATGTCAGTCGTTAAGCCTAGTCAGAGGCTTTAGGGTGGCTTGATAACATCTGACATTAAGGTTGCTCACTAACTTTACACCCCTTCAACAATCCGCACTAAGCCTGCGTGTACCTCATAGTTGAGGAGAGGCCTGTGCCTAGCAGTGGGACGTTTAAAGCCGTTTATGTTATGTTATGACAGGTGAAGCTTTGAATCAAGAAGTGAAAAGGGTACTGCTTTTGTTCTAATTTGAAAATCCGATCACGCACGTCGAGAGTCCAGGGTTTGATAATAGCTTAGATGTACTTACTAACTAACTACTATGATACTAACATGACAGTGGTTTTCTTTATCGCGAAGCTGAAAATCATCATAGATCGGATTTTGTTACCGATACCCTTTTTAGTGAATGTAGCACAGAAACAAAAGAAACACCTAATTGGCACTATTTGCAACTGCCTTGTTCCATCAGAGCTTCTGAAAGCAGTTTTTGTTCCATGTTTAAATTGAGCTTTCAATGTTGATTTTAATTTTTTAAACTTTAAGCATTTCCTCGCTGCCCTGTAAACTACAAACGCTCCGAGACCTCAGCGGAACGAGGGCGATTCTGCAACAGCTTCTAATTAGGACTACATTACGACTGGAAATTGTTTGCGAAACAAAGTCAGTTAATTAGTAAGCTTCAGAAAAATGGCTTGCTGTTTTTGCCGGTGCATGAGTTTGACAACTGAAAGCTTGCCCTTTTGATAACCTGTAATTACATTTAAATAATCACAAGGTGCCCGTGGCGCAGTTGTGACAGTGATTGACGTCGATCGCTGTTGTAAAGCAACACACGCCGTGTCGGAAAAGGGATGGATGACCTCTCCGACCGAAATTTAGTGATGTGTATTTCGGATATCTCCGTGCTTCGGAAGATACGGTAAGCCGTTGGTCTCGGTTGACGTCACTAGATGTCAGTCGGTAAGCCTAGTGAGAAGCCTTAGGGCGGCTTGATAACATCTGACATTAAGCTTTGAATCAAGAAGTGAAAAGGGCGTATCTACTTTTGTTCTAATTTGAAAATTCTATCACGCATGTCGACAGTCCAGGACAATAGCCAAGTATATTTGTACTGACCAACTACTATGATACTAACATGACAGTGGTTTTCTTTAACGCGAAGCTGAAGGAAATAAGATCATCATAGATCTCACTTTGTTACCCTTTTTAGTGAATGTAGCACAGAAACAAAAAAAAACCTAATTGGCACTATTTGCAACTGCCTTGTTCCATCAGAGCTTCTGAAAGCAGTTTTTGTTCCATGTTTAAATTGAGCTTTCAATGTTGATTTTAATTTTTTAAACTTTAAACATTTCCTCGCTGCCCTGTAAACTACAAACGCTCCGAGACCTCAGCGGAACGAGGGCGTTTCTGCAACAGCTTTTAATTAGGACTACATTACGACTGGAAATTGTTTGCGAAACAAAGTCAGTTAATTAGTAAGCTTCAGAAAAATGGCTTGCTGTTTTTGCCGGTGCATAAGTTTGACAACTGAAAGCTTGCCCTTTTGATAACCTGTTATTTCATTAAAATTAGCACAAGTGTAACAATTTTCGAGTGCCTGTGGCTCAGTTGTGACAGTGAAGCGGCAATGATTGCCGTTGTAAAGCAGCGCATCTTGGGTCAGTAATGGGATGGATTCACACTTTGTACTGTGAAACATTGGACGATCTAAAAAGAGTAACTGCTGAGTTTCTTGCCGGGTTTTCTCAGTAGCAACAATCTTCGGTCGCCGGTGGTAGAGTCACATTATGTACATGAATTAAAAGTATTGTTTAAATATTGGATTATTATGTATATGTTTATTAAGTGGTTAAAATCAAGACTTTTGACGATTCGAAAGTACTGTGTAAAGGTTTACTTGAATGAAGAAATAATGATTGGTCAGTCATGTGTTAGACCGAAATTTTGTGTTGTACTTTTCTGCTATCATGGTGTTTTAATCGACTATAGGTTCTGGCTGATGAAGTTAAAAATCAGTCGTTAAGCGTAGACAGGTTCATCACTAACCTTACACCACTCCATCAATGCTCACTGAGCCCGGCTGGTGTATGGTAACCTCATGGTTGAGTTGAGGCCTGTACCCAGTCGAACGTATCCTTGGTATATCCTTGTCATCGTACATTAAATATTTTGTGCAATAAAGTCTTATCTTAGGTATGTAATTATTCACACCTGAATCATTGCAGCAATTGAAAAAGATATTTGTTTAGTCACCCCTTTTTTAACAGTTTTTTTAAATACCACATGAACAAAGAGACGAGTAAAAAAGCGAATGAAATTCCCGCTCAACGTTCAAAGTATAATTTATCTCAGTCATTTTTTCGGCCATTTTGGTTCATAGGCTCGTTTAGAACGCAGTAACGAGCGCGGGCGAGCTGCGTAAATATCGGCAACAGGCCTCAGTATGCAGATGTGGCCAATTGGTGTTTACGGGCCTTTACTGGGCCGTTACCGCCTGATGCCGGTGCAGGCTGAACGATACTTTTGGGCCGCGAAAATATTTTGTCGGAAAATATGCATTATAGACCTTGAACAGGCTTGCGTGAATTTTGATTGTATTTTTGCGTATATAAGATAATTATTATCAATTTTGATGTGTGCAACCGCTTAATTGATGGGCGCTTTTCCATCCATTCCATCCATTCCATTTCCGCTTCTCTATTTAAAATATTGATTCATTAAATTTCTTTTTTCTGCAATGAAGGTCTTCTGGCAGAAAACTGTTTCACCCACTTAAAAATTTTCATTAAATATATTGTTGTTCTCGATAATTGTCGCTTACTCAAGGATAAAACTTGCTGCACTCAATAGATGGCTTTTTTTAACTTGTTCTTGCTTAATTTTACGGGTTAATCAATTGAAGTGTTAAGACACTGTTAAATTTTAAAGAAGATCATTTGATCCAGGGTGGGACCGACTCACAGAATTAGATTAAGATACCAGATTCTACGATCGACTTAAGGCACTTTATTGGAAATACCTTTTTTCTTAATCGTAGTGCTTATTCGAGTTCCTATCACTGAATATAACATTTTCAAGTTTGACTTCCGACATCATAGTCTCTTTCTAATTAAAACTCAAAACACTTAGCTGGCGAAAATTATTATAAACCTTTTGATCAAACTCCTAATCGAACATTCGCAGCCTTTAAGGTTAATCTTAATTAATCGGTTGTAATTAAATTTCTAGCAGGTGCCTCTCCACGCTTGTAGCTATTTATAGTTAATTAATAAAGCAATCTCCACCTTAGCAATTCCAAGATTATTGCTAAATGTATGTCAACAACGTATGGATTGAATGAGCGACATAATTATTGGATTAGATTTAGGTATGATTGAAGAATATCGATCCCGTTCCACGCTATAGTAAGTAAAGTAGCAGTTGATTTTAATTAAAGTATATGGTATTTCTCTTCAAACATAATATTTTTAATTGCTAACAGTCTTAAAATTAATAATGAATTAATATCACAAGTCAGCGTCGTCTATCCCCAGAGCTGAGATTGTACTATGGGATGCTAGCCTTTAACCCCTCCAATCCTGCACCAAGTATGGCTCTCCCACCAGCTCATATTTGTGCAGCCTTAGCCCAGTAGTGGGACGTTTTGCAGTCAGCAACAGAACTTTTTAATGTCTTGTTTGGTGTAAATAAATTTATTTTCACTTGTCTTTTTTTACACAACCAAGTCTTTTCATTTTGTATATCAAAATAATATTTCAATGCTGTGAACAACAACAGGACGTATGAAGCGACAGCCTTGAAAATAATAATGTATATTACACAAGGTTTTATTACCTCAAAATGATCCGAGGTCTGGTCTCTGCTCAGTAACATCCCAGTGCTTCAACAATTCTAAATTACAAACCTCAAGATTGTTCTGTCTGATATTACGATACTGAACCCTTCTCGTACAGGTACTTAAAAAGTAAATACACGATAAAAGTTTCATTCTCGACGGGCTCAAAGGCACTTAATAATAAATGATCCCTGTTTCAGAAACGCGTTTCTTTAACATCAAAGAAAAAATATCGACACAAATATTAGACACTTATTTGGTCGTTTTCAAATTGTGGAACTGACAATGGAAGTGATTTTTCTGCGAGTTTATTAATAAGTAAACCTCTACCATTGATGGAAGAACCTTCACTTGCGTATTAAGTACAAATAAGTGAATATTTAAATATATAAATGCATTGTTATAACTTAAAGTCGTAACAGTCGTTTAAGTTATTTCAAAAAGCTGGTCTCTGTTTCATAAATATTAACAGCCGCAAGAAGTACACTGCTGAACATAGACCTCACCTATTTATTTCCAGAGCACGCTTGCGTGCAGCCTGCATCCACCAGGATCCCGCGACCTTTATCAGGTCGTCCGTCATAATTGCGGGCGGGCGCCCCACTCTGCATTTGGCCTCAAATGGTCTCCAGTCCAGAACCTTTCGGCCCCAGCGGCCATCAGTTCTACGCGCTATGTGCCCCGCTCACTGCCACTTCAACCTGCTTACCCGCCGGTCTCTGCTTAGCCAGTGAAAATAAAAGTGTAATGTGTTTGCATTTTGATTATTTGCATATTTTTTGTCTGTCAATTTACAATATTAACAGAACCCAACTCATATTCGGAAACAAAGAGAATACCTCAATTTTAATCTCCCTGACACAACAACAATTTCTTAATTTGATACCAAAAGCTCCCGCCCAATTCCATCTTTCGCAAACACTTGACGGATTAATTTTCTTTCCGCAAATTGTCCGTAAGTCGGCAAATTATCCGGAATTCCGGATAACTTTAGTATAATTAATTAGTTAATCTAGATTTAAAAAAAAAAAAAAAAAGATGCGGTGGAAGGAATTATCTCTGAGAAGTATCTGGGGAGTTCTGGAACGTAGGATTTCCGATACATATATTACAAAAAGGCTTGCAAGTAGTAAAGTCTGAATCAGACCTGAGCATCGAGGGTTTTCACGAAATAAAAAACAAACTTTCTCTAAATAGACCTGTTACAAAGTACTTTTGAATCGTCAAATCTAATTATCAAACTAAACATACTTAATATCAGACATGAATACAATAATATTAGATGTAAACAATAAATATACTGTACTTAATTAAATGTGACGCTACCACCGGATTGGAAAGTTGTTTCTGTATTGAGAGGAACCGGCAAGAAACTCAGCAGTTACTCTTGTAAACTGTTTCGCTTTTTTACAATAGTTGTCAGTTAACACACTTAAATCCCTCTTAACAATGATATTACAATAAGAAGACGTAGTTAGGTTACTTGTGCTAAAAAAGTTGAACCCGAATTCAGGACTGTCAATCCTTTGCTCAGGTGATCGACACTCTGGTCAAAGCATTGACAGTTTGAGACAACACTGCGCAACATGTATCCGTCTCGTTTACTCTGGTAAATAATCATGCCATCTTGTATACACGTTATAGGCACGGAGTTACATACTGTTGTGCACCCTCTGTGCGCAATACCATGTCGTAAATCCAATGACTTATTCATTTAGTAACTTTATGAAAACTTCAGTAGAGATCTGCTCAAACTTGAACCATTTATTATTCTGATAATTAAAGTAAGGCTCAAATTGCGAAGAATAGATTTAGACTTGCTGTCTTAGTCCTAAACTTTATAAAGATAATTAATTTGAATTTACTCCTAAACATGTCGAGCTTCACAAACTAATACCGAGTTTAAAAGCACCGAGAATAATGCCCTATCACGATAAACAAAATACAGAGGCCTTCAAATCAACCTTTACAAAATTATTGAAAAAAGGGTCTAATGTCAGCAGGATAAGGTGGTGGATCACACTATACTGACGGAAATCCAGTGATAAATAGCGTACTATTTATCACTGGATTTCCGGAAATTCTTGATCTTATTCCAGATTCTGGATCGTGATATTAATCTTACGTTTGGTGTCGCTTGTCAACATGACTGTATGTAAATAAATCATACGCGGCGAGATACTGACCACCATCATCATCATCATCATCAGCCTGTTGCAGTTCCCTGCTAGACATAGGCCTCTCCTATATTTGGTGTAATTGGCTTCTACACTAGGAGTTAGTGTAATGGGTATGTGCACAAAACACATAGCAACCCTACTCAGATAAATAGCTTCGAGTTATTGCACCAGCTTTATTTCACGCAATGATCACCACCTCCCTCCCTCGGCAATGAGGAACACGAATGTAGATTCCTTTATATGTAAGTAGATCCATCACACAGCCCCATTATTGCCGAGGGTCTTAATCACACTGAGCGTAGAAAAAGGGGGGTTTTCTGTTTTTGATTCGACGAATGATAAACGAGAGAATGAGCCCCGAAATGAGTACGGGTTTTATTCAAGTGATTTATGCTTAAATTTACTTTGGCCGGAAACTCATGACGTATGGTCTGGGTCAAAGTTTGCGAATATTAATTATTTTGATTGCATTATTTTGATTGTTTTGGAGAAACACTGCCTGCGTTATCGTTCGCGAGGAATTTGTTTCAATATCTTTTTGTGATTATTTTTAGTCAGAAGATCATTTTTTAAGATATTTTTATAAAGTCCCACTGCTAAATAAATTATTTTCTTATGTTCCTTCCAGCTAGTCTTTACGTTTTTCAGACAAGTCCGAAAAAATTAGACTAGAAAGTGTTTAGGTACTTTAGACGTGGCTTTATAAGTTTGCACTCGCAGGATACAACGGGCCGCTCTGAAAGTATGTGTATAAGGAAATATTGGTTTTCTCTGAATCCATAGATCTATGATCAGGCTGTGACATAGGATTATAATAACCTGAAAGGCTTAGTTGCCATTACAGGATACATGACGTAAATACGAGCACAATAAGATGATGCTAGATTGTACTCTAGTAATAAGACTGGCTTAAATAAAAACTTAAGTTTTCAAAGTAAACCATCTCTGCATCAACTAAATAAGTATGCACTTATACGTTCTTTCGGTAGTTTATCTTTGTTCAAAAAGTAGGTAGAAGTTTGTCGTCTATTAAGCAACTTTGCACTTATTAAGGAGTTTATAGTGAGTGGAGTTTATTATGATTTAAACTTTTTGTAAATAAAAAACCTTTAAAATATTGACTTAACCCTCGCTTCATTTAGTTTCCAAAGCGCCAGCAGTAATGTCGTAAATCACTCGGACAAAACCGGCTTATTTCAGCTCACTCGCTCATTTATCATTCGCTGAATCAAAAACAGAAAAACGAGTCTCAAAGAGCAATAAAGACTTCAGTTGAAAGAACCAGTATTTCTATGATAAATTGACTTCCAACACCTTTTTATCATTGGCTTGCGAGAATATGCCTTTTACTATTTATATTGAAATAGCTTTTGGCCCGCGACTTCGTTAGCGTACGTTATTATTATACTTCATAACCCACAGATATATCAAGAACCTACATAAATGTATCACAATTTTCTAGGAAAACCCACCCTTTTGAATGATTTTTAACAGACAAGTTCAGAACAATTATAATTAAACAATTAGATTTAGGACAAAATCGTGTAAAGAACACATATTTCAGCTCAGAACTTTTTTAGAACTTTCAGAGGGTATCATCTTCATACATGGTTTCTGCGTAACTTCAACCATTTTATTACTTATTTATTTATTTTATTTATTGGTTCGTACACAAATTGATATGTTTTACAGCTAGCAAAAAGAAGCAGTTAGTTAATTTTCACGTGAAGGAAGAGAATATTTTTTAGGTTTTTGCAACCACAAGAGTGGGGTGAAGTAGCGTAATTTAATGTAGCTCATAGTTTTCCTCATTAAACGAACTATCTAATGAGAAAGGATTTTGAAAATCGAACCTGTAGTTTCAGAGTTTAGCGTATTGAAACAAGCAAAGTAACTCCATCATAAATAGTTATGATTCTTTCTGTCAATATTGTGGCAATGAAATCCAAGGTTTTTGCTGTTTAATAGCTCTAATTGAAACGAAAGCTTAGCTAGAACTTCATCATTATAAACATCATTGTTACTAGAATGTTCGGCCAACTCTCTACCCGATTGAATTGCTGTTCGCTACATACTCGTACAACCCGAATCAGCTATAGGCTTGTCACCAGACACGTTATATACGATCAGTGGAGTACGGGCTTCTGAATATTCTAGCAACATGACTGAACGGTCGCCTTGCCTTTGACTACGTACCCAATTTGGGAACCTGTTCATGTTTCGACTGTGTCTTAGGTGTGGCTGTTACTTTGCTTTATTTGTTGGATAACTCACATTTACACAGTTTTTTTTTAAGAGAATGCCTTTTTGTTATTTAGTCTGCCTTTTGTGCCATTCAATGTTTGAAATAAAGAATAATTAATTAAATACATTAAAAAATATATCAAATTTTGTTGTAGGCTTTGACTGAGAATGAGGACCGTTGAAAGAGCTTGGGGGAAACCTTTGCCTTGAACTGGGATCTAGATGGTAAAAAAACAAAATACAAACATGCAGGCTAATGTGCGCCTGTGTGGCTTAATAGGCAACACGCTCATTTCGGAAATACCGTTTTGAAAAACTGTTGAAGTATGATGTATTTAGAATTAATACAAGCAGAATATTATTCATCCAATGCTATTTACTAATTTTACTGTCATCCATTCAATAAATAATAAGTAGGTTTTCTAAATTTTCTACACAAAACTGTAAAATAAGAGCCTTTCCCTCTAGGAATTTAGATTGAACACGGGTCATGTAGTTCGGAACTGTTCAACTATTTCCTTCACCTTTCTGAGTGGAGCGGAAATTCTGTTTTTCAGTCCGCTAAAAGGAATTGCGGTTAGTGGATTTGTTTCTAAAACTAAATAGCAGAGTTCCGTACATGTTTTCAGATACTAATTTACCTAATCAAATGTTAAATATTTCAATAGAGTTACATTTAAAGCGTGATAATATTGTATAATAATTATGAAAAAGAAAGTAAGAAAATTAGTTTATTTAGTGACACAATACGGAGAATTTAAATAATAAAAACTAATAACATTGGTATTATTTTGGCACTAAAAAGCCTCGTACTTAATCGTTCATTATAGAGACGGCGTGATTGTATGAGTAAGTACTCAAAATAGGTGTTTGAAGGATATTCAAAATTAGTCGTGTTAATTTCATAAAAAAGTTTAGGTAACAGTGACTAGGCCACCCTGTTTGTATATGACTTTAGATTTTCATTCTAAACTGGCATATACGCCTGATTATCCTTTTTGTTAAAAGGTATTTCGAAGAAGCAAATTTCCACGACAAACTGTGATTACATCTGAATAAAACCCTGTCCATCGCAGGTTTTTTAACAAGCAACTGCCAAAATGAAAAGCACACGACAGCGGCACTGGCACTCACATAATTGCCCTAACTATTATTCCACAAGATATTTACCGTTCCTCAAACCAAAAATTGGACTAACAACCTCTCATAAGCATACCGCAAAGTAAGTGAAATTACGATATTATTTCCGCACGTACGATCTCCAGTTACCATAGAGGCCGACTGGTAAGGACTGAGGAGCTACTCCCACCGGTCACACAAAGAGGAGGTCAAACGTCGCCTTTGATGTCGCCGCCACTGACGCTTAACCACGCCCTTTCTCGCTGCTTACCGCACCGTTGAGGGTTTTGGCCTAAACTTAATCATATTTGTGATACGAGCTTATGGACAAGTTTTTTGAATCTAGATCTAAATGGATCTTGTTTGGGCAATTTAGAACGCATTAACTTTTCGGGCTGTGCTCAACTATTGTTGTCAATTTTACAATTGGTTAGCTTTATAATTAAAAATCAGTATTTTCTAAATGAATCACAGTGAGAGGATCATTGACGGGAAATGAACAAGAAGAAGTTATCTAGTAAAGATACCTCTTTCTCTGCATAACCTTTACAGATGGTAATATCCTGCTGATATTTTGAATGCGAAAGTTGGAAAAGAATGGATTTCTATAAAACTTCACAATAATACGTATAGCTTACATACATCTGAACAGGACATGGGCTACAATGTATACAAAAATATATCTTTTTTAAAAAGTCCACGCGACGAAGTCGCGTTCGTCCACTAGTACTCGTACATACATAAATTTTCAAATCATTATCAACAGAATATCGGAGTCTACTTTTGACCAATAGACCTCTCCCAAGGTGCGACATTACTTCCGCATCTGCTTAGTACTTAAATAAAAGATTGTAATTACAAGTGTTATGAAAAGCTAAATCTCCTTTAGAAAAATACATGAGTGGTGTTGGCCGCCGATAGCATCAGCTCTTTTCCACGCAGGGTGCGCACTAAGCATGCTAGCAACTGCCAACAGACCGCGCTATCCATTTAGCTCGATGACTTTTTGGGGAAAGTCCACGATGCCGACGTATTCGCTGATTCTCTGCAGCTCATTGTAGCGAAACTGCGACACTATTTATCACATAAGAATATTTAGATATAAGAATCAGATATATAATATTTCATTTTTTAGAATATTAACGTGTTGGCTTAATGGCTGTGAGTTTGTATTTCTGTGTTATAAATAAATAAAAGCTCAGCTGTCCAGTCAGAATTAAAATGATGTGAACTACTTCTACTGCACTTCTAATTCTGTAATGAATAGGTTACTTTTCTTAAATACTTTAGACATAAATTTACCACTCTGAACGCACAGTTCTATCATTATTCTGACAACTGCTATGAAACATGACATGTGGCCCACTGTACTGCTCTGCTTATTACCAAAGTTTGCAAGTTTCGAGCTAAAATATGACTACGTATATTTGCTTAGAAATAATAAATTTCAGTTAGTTCGTGGAACAATCTAAGCGCAAGTAGGCAAGACTATTTGACTATTTACTGAGTAACTCGAGATCGTAGTTAGTTCTGAGAGCCATTATTGATAACTATGATTAATGAACCGTTCGCATACTAATGGTGATTGAAACTAATAAATTACAGTGAGATAGGAGTATTAATTCATATTTGTTATGAGTTGGAATCATTTGAAAATGTAATACGTTGTTGGAGGAGTTGTTTTCGTCGTTAAGCTCGATCGGAGGCCTCAGGGTGACTTGATAATATCTGACAGTTGGGTTTATCACTAATCTTACTCACCTTTAACAATCTGCACTGAGCGAAGTATTGGTACACATAGATTCGACGTTTGTGAGGTGAAATTTTAACAAAATCTATATTATTGATGCATTTCTCAGGCATCTCCGTGCTTCGGAAGGCACGTTCAGCAGTTGGTCCCGGTCCCGCTTGATGTCAGTCGTTAAGTCTAGTCAGAGGCCATAGGGCGGCTTGATAACTTCTGACATTGCGGTTGCTCACTAACCTTAAACCCCTCCAACAATCCGCACTGAGACCGAGTGTTGGAGTATGGCTCGTTCCACCTCATAGTTGAGGTGAGGCCTGTGCCCAGCAGTGGGACGTATATAGGCCGTTTATGTTATTGTGTTATGTATGTACCTAAGTATAAAAGCTTGTAAGGTTTATTGGAACACTTGTAATTACAGAGTTTTATGGTTTTTGATAGGATGGATTTGTCTCTTAGAATAAGAGGATTAATATCATAAATAGGACATTCTCAAAATAAAAAATGATAATTTATTCCGTCGTTTGTACTTGTCAAACGGATAGAGCGACATCCCGTTCCCAACAGGGGAAAGCTTGTGAAGAGAATTATGCAAGTACCTAGTTCTTCTAGCAAAACATTTCTTAATTTGATTGAACTAGCAGCCGCCCGCGACTTCGTCCGCGTGGACTTAGCTGTATGTGAATTTCCCCGCTTGTCAGTTGAAATTTTCCTGAATTTTCTTTGCTGTAAACCTCACGGAGCCCGAGACCTTTCCAACGAATGCAAAACCGTGGAAATCGGTTGGTGCGTTCTGGAGTTATAGCGTCAGGAAGGAAAACCCGACTTATTTTTATATAGTAGATAAATTAATAAAACCTTTTATTGTTTCAGGTAAGTGAAGCATGGTATTCCAGACGGCCCGGTTACAAATATTCGAGTTATGTTCTTGTCAAATCACTACGCACAAAGTTATCTTGTGAAATGTGCGGGTAGTGAACGATAATGTCAGACAACTGAAGATTGAAATCACCATTGGATTTGACAAAACGGTAAGTACATCTTGCAATTAATGATGAATTACAAATGTTAATAGTAGTTTATAAACAGATGTTTTAACTAACTGTGAAACTGCGTCATTAATTAAAAGTACATACAACATTGGTAGTTACGTGAAAACAGCTCGAATTCAACATAAACAGCTCGTGGTAGAACAAAGTAAAAATAACAATTTATTTCATATAGCAGATATTTATTTTTGTGTCACTAACAGATTTTTTTCTACGAATTATTTAAGCCTGATACATAAACGTGTCTGATATTTGTTTTATTTCAATACGTTTTACCATAAACCTAGTCTTTTTCATTTAGACAGCCGTTACAATTTGCATCAAATAATTAAAGGCCAAGCGACTTCTGTTTGTTTCCTATGCATATTATGTATGTATCTACAAAAAAACAAGTTCAGCCGTTGTCTAGTATCACAGGACCATACTCGTAATACAATCTTTGGCTTAATTTCGGCCTAGACGGCGCTGTGTGAAATGTCCAATAATAATAAGCTATTATAAGGGCGATTTCTCACAGCCCTAGCGAATTCTAAAGACACGGCAACCGGAAGGAATGCAAAACAGAATTAATTTCTATTCATGGAACTGCCTTTATGTTGGCTTACAGTTTCACTTTTGTAATTGAATCGGACAACTTTCCGAAATTGGCCGGATATAATGGCGATTTGTAGAAATATTAAGCTTCTGTGGGAGCTTTTCAATTACGGAAAAGAGCAATCTTTCGACTACCATCACCTTTATTGGTGTAAAGGTCGTGGCATATTAGACGTTTCAAATCTCCGACTTTAAAATAATAAAGACTAATTCGTTTCGAAACATTCATTATGTCAAAGAATTATAAATAATCTACATATAATTTTCAGCATTAGCATAATGTCGATTGTTTTATTTGAACAGTTGTTTGTGAATTCTTGAAAAGCGCTGATATTTCCATCAAACTTTGCAATTCTCAGTAAAATATTCATTTTAAAATAAAGTTTGCTATAAAAAAGTCTCGTATAATTTATTTTATGCAAGTTGTTGACATAATATCAGCAGCATCATGTTGCTTTGTAGTCATTTCCAAAACCATATGTACGTAATTTAAAAAACCAGCACACATTACAGCCAGGTCTTAAATATAGTTTTTGAGTAAAAGATTAACAAACATTGGTCACATCTATTTAGTACGTGCCTATAACATTTTATTCCCAGTAATTGGATATTTGTGTCACTACCAAAAAGGCGATGGCGGGACGAGTTGGACTCGCATTTGCATGGCTGGTTCAGCATGGCTCTAGACCGCACTCAGTGGAAGAGGGGTAGGGAGGCCTTTGCCCAGCAGTGGGATAGCGCAGGCTGATTATTATAATAATAATAATTGGATATTTAAAGCAAAGTAAAATTGTATATTTAAGTTTAACTATAATCGAAGGCCTTTTTATATTGGACATTTAAGCCTATCAAAGCTATTAACTGGCCGGCTGAAAAAGTCACAACTGCCCAACCAAAGCAAACACTTGAAATAAGAAATTAATCCAGGCAAAACCCCAATAAATACAGTTCATCGAGTATTTAAGTAAGTGAGCCTTCGTCAATGGGCTATTCATGCGAAGAGGAATTAATTAAAGCCACTAATGGCCCCACCCAGACGTCGAACCAGCACCGCGGCACAGTATAAACCATACAGTAGGCTATCTAAGGCCGCCCGCCGAGTTATTAGCCTTGCGTGCACACAGACACGCGGCACAGCCCGTCCGTACTGCCGCCTCCCTATGCCTCCCTATTTTATGCTAGCGTGTGTGATATCGCGACACGGCGCGCGATGCGCACGCCCACATTCAAACCGAGAGTGGCACGTTTGTATGTTGATAGCTTACTGTAAGATTATACTGTGACCGCGGCCTTACCGAATTTGCATATTAATCTGGTACAACCCAAGCCACCCAATCTCAGTGGATTCGGTTACAGTTTTTGTACACAAAAAAAGGACATTTAGTTGGAACATTTTTTCCTTTTGTTCAGCCCGGGATACACTGTAATGGACTGGATGGCTTCCGCGGTTTTGTTTTCGAGATTCATAATGACGGAAACGGAATATATTTAACGAAGTTTGGGTAAGGGTGGCGTTTTAAGGTTATAATTTACTTTTTAGCATGAATGACGCTCTATTTAAAATGATGACCAAAGTTTGAAAAATACGTAATTTATATTATAAAAAATCAACAACTTCATAATTGTACTGAAATTTAAAGTAAGTTCGGTTTGGTTTGTAAAAATACGAAACACCATCAAATTGATCAAAATATTTTAGAATTTTTAAGCAAACAGAGTATTTTTTTTTAAGGTTTGTAAGTTGTAATGCATTAAAATTATTATTTGAGTTTTAAGTGAGACGAAGGCACGCCATCTTCATTACCATTTACAATAGGCATGATGACTGTATTTTTTTTTTGTTTATTATCGAAAGACCTTACATTTATGTAAACAATCCTCAAAGAATCACTTCATCTGGATCAATACCACCAGAGATATCACAATTTGAAATGCACATTTTTGGACTTGCCCAAAAACGCTCCATACAAAAGTGACAGCGATAGTGACGTCACTGTCGCTTTTGTATGGAGCGTTTTTGGGCAAGTCCAAAAATTGTGCATTTCAAATTGTGATATCTCTGGTGGTATTGATCCAGATGAAGTGATTCTTTGAGGATTGTTTACATAAATGTAAGGTCTTTCGATAATAAACAAAAAAAAAATACAGTCATCATGCCTATTTTTTATGTCGTTTCGATTCTTTTTTAAAGATTTTGTTCAAAAGCTTTGTGTAGCTTATGGCAAGCTCCCCAGGTGTTACGGCGAAGGTGATTTTATTTGACAATATATTATTTCCCATTTCGACCGTAAATAATACCTCCTAACTGTTACCTTTGTTACGCTTTTTACGCTCCGTTTAACATTTTATTACACTCTTATATTTTTTCTGAACACGGAAATAGTTTTCTATGTCAAATAATAAACGTTTACCCGCTTCGTAAATATCGAAATAAGTCATAAAACGTAAGTAAATCAATGATATTTGTGGGGTCGCCAGCTACTTCCTTTGTGTTGTGTGTAAGAAAGCGATTTATAGGTTTGAGCGTTTTTTGACTTGCAACATAAAGCTGTTGGCTTAAGTTTGACACCGGATGGACGTAATTTATTAACTACACAGAGGTATATGAATACTACCACAAGTATTTGAATTTCCAAAATCTGTCTTGAACCATAAAGCATTTAAGAACCTACGAACTAAAAGTAAATAATTATAAATTTAATTTGAAAGACTATCTATTGTACATTCCTTAGTTTGTGGTAACAGCCTCCAGCCTACTTGCCCTTTGTAACTACCTGTTATTTCATGAACATACTTATGGAATTGGTTCTCGTAGGCTCTGTCCTAAAAAATATTTGAATATCTGGAAGATCATCTTGTCTCATTTATAAGCTACCTCTTAGACGTAGGTCGTGGTTTTTTCAAGGGGTGAACATTCAACTGATGAGTATTTCAAGTCACAAGTATTGTGTATAAATTAGGTAAGTATTGCAAATAATTCAGGTGTGGTTAGCCTATGATATAAATAGTACAAGTTAGTTACTTTGTTTGGAGCAATCCGGTTTGTCCAATTACGTAAGTAGGGTAACTTTTTAAATGTCTAATCCAAATGTCCAAAAATATAGATTTTATTTACTTTTACGTCCTCCAAATCTTCACAAAACTTCATAAATATAGCACCAGATTAGATCTGTAGTCACGCGGAAATGAACGCTCAACGATTAACCGTATATTTTTGCGCTTTCTTTTGAATGAAAGTATTTCTCTCCATCTCAAATATAGTGTATTTCCCATCGCCAGTGATCGCGGGTCGAGGCAGCGAAGGGAGCGGAATGCCCGGGAGCGTATCAGAAACACATTTGTTCCTGAAACGACGCAAACCTTTGTATTTTTGCTCGGCTGGGCAAAAAAATGAAATATTTTTAGGAATAGTGTATCTATCTACTTGTGTGTACATTGTGAATGTTGCTTGATGTCTTATTTGGATTGTAATGTTTTAGTCAACAGAGTTAAGAGTGTTAACTATGCAAAAATAATTACTTCATTTAATTATAAAAGGTTTGTTATGTACAAACAAACAAAAACATTTATTTGCATAGAATACAATTTGAGCGATGAGATGTACATGAAGTGGCTAGACTTAGTATTCGGCCTGCTGGCAGACGTGCAAATTATTATTATTTCTATTAGTTAATCTCATTTTATGTAACTTTAAGATAATGGAGACAACAATATAAAATTACAAAATAAGACTAAGACTTTATTAACAAGATTATTACCTACATAAAACTAAATGTATCTGTTTTCTACAGCTATTGTTATTATGCACATCACTTAATATTACTTAATCACTATTTTAAAAATTAACTAAATAACATTATCTTAGTCATGTTAAAGATATTCTTTTAAATTATAAAAACATTTTCCGAGCTGCCAATTTGTTAAGTTATTTTTAAAGTTGTTTCCTTCTAGGTTTTTTATATACATAGGTAATCTATTATATAACAGTAGAGACATATTCTGGACATTTTGGTTATACAAATAGCATTGACTTGGTGGCTGGTATTATGGTGTAGTGAACAAACTCACATTAAATCCAAGAATCCTTAGTTAAAATTACAAGCTAAGCATTTGCCAAATGAAAAGAACACTGGAAGTTATCCCACACCGCACCATCTAGCCCCAAACTGAGCAACTAAATGCTTGTGCTATGGGATACGAGACAACGGATAAACATACCTATACTATAAATACTTTTTTTTTAAATACATGCTTTTTATACATAGAAAACACCCATAAAAGTACAAACAGGCATGTTCATGCAACCAAAATGTTTGTTCTGTGCGGGATCAAACACACGACCACTGGTACTGAAGTATCGTCAGAATGTATGCAACTAATATAAATTGTAACGAAGCTTTGATTGGGATCAAGGCAATCAATCGGTCATTGATATGACAAATTGCATCAATTATTTGTCACTATTTTGCAGAATTTAACCACAAACGGGGACGAGTCAAAAACTAGTTCACACAGTGCCTCTAGCGAACGAAATTTCAATCCCGTCATTTTCATCATTTGGTTACCGATCGGGTGTATTTTTGTGTATAAAAGTACCTTTTGCCATCTATCAATTTACGTTCATTCATTCAATAATTGGATGCATCTGGCCTTTCAAAACTCAGATTAAATCCGAGAGATCACAATCCGAATAAAATTAATTTAAATCATTAAATTTCTTTCAACCTTCACTGCCTCAGCCAATGTAATTACAATATTAAAATTTGTTACCAGTTCGTTCAGATTTTGATATTTAAAATTTAAATCAGCGAGAAAAAGCAGAGGCGGGTGAATTTAGATTGATTTGAAGAAAAAGTTCCATTCGCCAAGTTTGGGTAACAACTGGACCAACCCTTTCTCCCCCTTCCCCCCAAAATCTTTCCGGGAATATAATGAGATGTTGTTGAGAAATTATTTACCCGATAACTTGAATTATTACTCGACCGACCGGTTCGGTATAATCAATGATGTTATAATAAAAATACGTAGATAGGTTACTTGTGCTAAAAAAGTGGCACCCAAAATCAGGACTTTCGACCACCTGAGCAAAGCATTGACAGTTTAAGACAACACTGCGCAACATGATATTTATTCGTCGTATTTTAGCTGTTTGGAACAATTCGGACTTAATGGACTCGACTAGGATTGCTAGCCCAGTCTGTTAATGAAAACGAATAGGTTTCAAGCTATGTGGAACAGAATAACAGAGTAACAAACGGAACTCTATTCTACGCAAACTTCAAAGAATTGTTGCGTTATATACATTAAGCAATTCAAGTTTACATGGTGTTTAAACTTCTAATATACAGGGCGTTTCCATATTTAATATCAATTAAGTCATCGTACTGTATATCTTCTTCATTGTCAGCTTAGATCAGGGTTTTTTTCCATGTTTGCCATCATCGTAAAGCCACCGGTAAATGATAAAATCTAAATCTAAATCAGCCATGAGGATCCCACTGCTGGGCAAAGGCCTCTCTTATCCTCCTCCACACCATGATAAAATCGTTTATTAAAATTAACAAAAAGATTTATTTACATTACAAAAAGGTTTATTGAAATTAACTTGAGACTGAGCCACGACGCTCATAAGGGTTTTTGTCATTTTAAATAAGTATTTGAAATGGTAAGAATTATCCGGTACTACCAAAGCCACACCTGCTCGCGATTTATGTCAGCAAATAATTTTGATGTACGGCATCCCAAGGGCCCCATCGGGCCCCTGTCATCGGTCCCCGGATTACAACATGACCCGTTATTTATAATAATGCTGGCAAAATGATACGTGCCGTACAAAATATTTATTTTATTGTTGTGTTTAATGTGAAAGTAATGTTTTATGGTGGTGGTTACCCTGGTGTTCTGTCTGCATTAGCTGCGGTAGCCACTTGACATTAGGAAATAGAAATAGGAAAACGTTTATTGGTACAGACGCGGAATAAAAAGGTTGACCACCTTAAGATCTGTTTTTGCTTGCTCTATGATGACATTGACAGGAGTTGTTAATAATATTTGTAGTTTTAATGATTATGAGCAAAGGGAATGTTATTATTCGACACAGAGGCGTATGGCAAGATCAAACCAATATAAAGTATTGGTTCAACTCAATCGTGAAAGAACATACATCTGATCGAATTTTTAATTATAATGCCAAACATTAAGCATTATTTTTGACACAACACTCTAGCCTGTTACACAGTTTAAAAAGGTAACATGTGCTTGCAAAGCGTAAACGAATTTATTTGAAAACTGATCAACCATTTCATTCCGCGACTCTACATACATTTCACGAGTTGCATAGGTACATTCAGAACACAGGGACATGAGGCGGTCCGTATGCTTATTTGCTCTAACGTTCTGTGTTTAAAATTAAAATGTTTATTACATGAAAAAAGCTTGAGCCATTTCTGTAAGCTGTGTTGTATGTGATGGAACATACACACAACGTTAATCTTCTTTCTTCTTCTAATTAATCTTTTAACGTTCTGATTGGGATTTTTAAAATTTTATTTATTTCATGACTTAATTTCTTATTTTTATTCCCTTATTCATTTCATTCGTATTTCATTACCGCAGCACCTACGTGCTGAAGCGTTAATTCAGTTCACGAAGGCTTTCTATTTTGTGTAGAAGGAATTGTAAAATATCATTACCAATCTATTGTTAGCAACACAAACAGACTTGGCCCAAACGTAAACAGCCATCTTTAACTTAATTTTAACTTGCAGAGCAAACTCAGTAGCTGCCGTAGTCAATATGTTGACTCAACTGAGATTGTTGAACGAAAAGTTTTTGTACTCCTAACAAATTAGATTTCAATTTAGGAAATGTATTGATTCATTCGCGCTACGTTTGCCTTTTGCTTTCGAATATTAAAGGTACACTTTATAATTCGTATACTCGTACATAGAGGTTGTTAATGAATCAGAGAACCTTTTTTTAGAATCAACCTGCAATAAACAGCAGTTTTCCTAATTTAGCTTACAAAATCTAGAGAGTGGAACGCTCTTTTTCTACGTAGCTGTTTCTAAAAAGAAACAAGTTGTAATTTTTTTTGGGTATGGTCATTTTTTGGCTAAGCGTGTCCTATCTTCATTTATACAAAATTTCCTTCGCTATATTTTGTAACCGTGATTCTTAATCTTTTTTGAACTAATAAGGTGAAAGGTGTCAAAGATACCCCTAGATTCCAAAACCCAGACATTCGTTTGGCTTTAACAATAATAAACCAATTACTATACAATTTCATGAAAAAAAACTTAGGCCAATTGAAACAGAAGGTTTCTATTCGAAATAAAATCAAATGTATAATTTAGAATCGGTAACAGGGGCACAAATCAGGTAGAATGGATACCCCAATTCCGGCCATCGAAACGACCCGCGACTAATTCTGGAACATTACCGACGTAAGCCAAGAGTTAAATAAATCAATGACATTACCAATATTGTGTTAGCAATCAAGCTACATTCACGGAGCCTGCGTCGAATGATAATGGGGTATCGCTCGGCTGCGGTCCGGCGACGACGGTGATTCACAGATTGGGCCTTTGTGCTCTTTTGTTTGGCGACGGCAGGCGTTGGGTTAGAAACTTTTACCAGGTTCGATGAGGACAAGATTGTATTAGATGAAAAAAAATAATTACACACATAAATAAATAAGACGATAGATAGATATTTTGTTCATTATTTGTACAACAAACAACAAAATAGGAGTAAAAACAATCGGATAATCTGTAGTGTTGTTGGGAATAATACTGTGAAAGCGCTTCAGACTTATTATTGTCACTACATTTGGTATGAAAACTATGGTATGGAGTTTTCCTACCAAATGCAGTCTAGGTCAGCTCTTTCCTATGTTATCCTAAAACACAACCACTTTATGATATAATATTATGTTTTATGAAAGCAACTCCACCTTCCAAGCCAACCTCCAGTATTTAAACAAATGCAATGCGTTATCTCCTAAGCCTCCTCAAATTAGCTTTAACCAACTATTATTTTTAGTTTTTGGTGCGAGAAAAAACTGTTTCCTCTTTCCCAGCATCAATGGTTTTACTTTTTATTTGACGGGCGCGCAGCAGCCAGTTCGCGCTTAGACCCTCGAAGGCTTTGTATCGCTTACGTGAGAGCTTAATTTGGCAAGCTTATGGCTACTTTAGTCTTAAGTATTATGTCATCTAATAAATTGTGTTTCAGCCAACAGTTCAGTTTGTGTAACTCGTCGACGACTTTGGTTCTCTATCGTATGATCCTGTTTCGAATTGTGTAATAAAGAGACACTCCAACCACAGTTTTCCACAGCTCGCTGAGCGAATTTGTGCTAGTGCATCAACCACACAGTATTTGCATTCTGACGCTGTACGTCACGTACAGACGCGGTCTCATCAACCTTTACAAAACCATTGCGAAATAGGTCTTAATAGCAGTGTAAAGTACCCCTGTGTAAAGGTTGTTGTGAACGCGTTTGTACGAGGTAGGCGCATTGGTTTAACCAAAAGCCTTTGTTTTCTGGCATTGTGAAGTTGCCGTATAGTTATTTTTCATATAAATAGGACTCCAATCCTAATACTGATTTTACGAAATTGTAACCAGATAGATATTTAATATACGTCCCACTGCTGGGCATAGGCCTCACCTCAACTATGAGGTGGATTAAGCCATACTCCTACACGCGGGCTCAATGCGGATTGTTGGAGGGGTGTAAGGTTAGTGAGCAACCTTAATGTCAGATGTTATCAAGCCGCCCTAAGGCCTCCGACTAGGCTTAACGACTGACATCTAACGACGTCAGACGTTTTATAGATATTTAATATGTCAAATTTCAATAATAATCTAAATTTGGAATCCGGCCAATTATTTCAGTCATTTGCAATCGAGGTTATTGAATTCAATATTATATTACAGAAAGGAAAATTAGGCCCGCCCAAGTCTCAAATAAGCCATTGCGTGATTTTCGAACTCCGCCCGAACGAAGGTTAATAAATTACCAATTTTGTTTTTAGCAATCAGGAAATAAAAACGGAACATTTGGGTCACTTAATTCGACTGAGCAGATTTAATCTAAAATTGAATTCATTGTTTGTTTTGATCATTTAGCCAAAGTTTAATTTATTTGTAAGTTTCAAAGAAATATTTGGGAATATTAATTTATTTTTAAAATGCATAATATCAAGTAATTTTAGTCTTGATGTACTATGTTTCCACCTTTGTAAAGGTAATTTAAAAGTAAGTGGAAAATAACATTAGGTTACGTAAAAATTTAAGCGTGTTGGTGTAAATTCATAACCAACAAACATTTTCATATGTCCCACTGCTGGACACAGGCCTGACTCGGGTTTATTATGGATTGTTGGAAGGGTCTACGGTTAGCGACAAATCTTAATGTCAAATATTATCAAGCCTCCGACTTTTCCGACTTGACCTCCGAAATTTCACTTCGACTAAGATCAAGACAGCTTCGATTCACAACCACTTATCCAACTTGAATTCGAAAAGACTTCGCAATAGAACATCTTTTATAAAATTTCGAGTTAAGCATTATAAATCAAAATATTTAAATGATTAAAAGCAAAGCTTACTTCCAGCGTTTAATTAATTACAGCTTAAGCTTTTGTATAGAGCTGGGTGGTTTTTGCAAAAGAAATAAGCAAAAGCAAGCAAAAAACCGATGGATAGGCTCTCTGGGTGCGCGCGCGGCAGGCTTGCAAAAAGTTTTGTGCAAATTGCGAAGGTTGTAAGTACCATCAACAAAAAGCGGACGATGCAAATTCGTTTGTACCGTTAGCGATAGTTTCCCGCAGTATGTACTACAGTCATATTTTCTATTTTACTTTATGGTAAATGCCAAGGGCCATAAATTGAGAGCCCGACCACCTGCTGTGATCAATTATAACTATTTTAAAGGTGTTCTCACATGCCCGCAGTGGGTGAGGTTTTTCAAAAATAATATTGGCTAGGAACACAAGCCATAAGCGAGTCTACAAACGTCAGCTAAGCTAGGACAGCATCATCATCATCATATAATTATAAATATTATACTCAACGGTTGACATGAGAACTGCCAGCACTAATAAATAAATATCGTTGAATTATATTTCACTAAACGCCGCCGTCTAGTCCCTTCTCTATTTATAAAAATAAATTGCTGTTCATTATTCTCGCTAAAATTCGGAAACGGCTAGACTGATTTATATGAATTCAGTTTTGAAATATTTTTGAAGGTCCAGGGATGGTTTAAAAGCTGCTAAAGTTTGATTACATTTGACAGAATGTAGTCTGCCGGTACATCTAGTAAATAATAAATAATTGGTGATCTAATGCAGGGAACAATGGCAATCATAGGCAATGATTGGGAGAGATGATAGAGTTCACAGCGACATAGTACCTATTTACAATCAAAACCTTGTAGCCTCTACAGTAAAAGTTACCTCGTTGTGAGTTGGCAGCCCACTAAAGGTGATATTTTCGTAGTAAGTGAAATGAGCAATGGTGAAACTAATGAAACTTAGCTCCCTAACCGCCAACTTAACTGCTTTCGATAAAAGCTCTCCTAACTCTTTTTTATCTGTTAGAAATAAATAAAAACATAAACAACTTGTCATCTCGTTTCAACGACAGACTTCATAAACCTATCTCAATTACGTTTGCAACAAAAATGTCTCATACACGGCCCGCTCCGTTCACTCGCCTGCCGTCACGTCAAATTGAAAAGTATTCAAAGGGACACAAAGGCAGGGCGGGCTACCTGGGACCTCATAACTGTCCGTTTTTCCTTACAAACTTATTCAGGGTCCTCACCTTTCTTTCGACCTTCAATGATACGGCCTCGGATATTCTGACGAACTAATATTAGTTGGGAAGGAGGACCTCAAGTTTGGCGACTTATGCAAATAGTTCGGAACTATGTGACTTGGTGTAGTTTGGGTCGCCGTTAAAGGTGTTTTATGATGTAATATCTGGGTTCTGTTGGTTAATAATAACATAACATACGCTCACGCTTAAATGAAGAATTGGTGACGTTCGAAGTAAGCTGAGTATTGCCGTCTTTGTGATTTATGTAGTCAGTTAGACGCGTACATTTCACCAAGTGTTTTTAGAATTAAAAATGCACTTTGTTTCTATTATTTGATGTAGGTGAAATGCCACCTTTGTAACAACATGGAACTCAATATTGTATTGAATATTGCTAGTCACACTTGATTTGTACAAAACGTAAATGCAATGTAGTTTCAATGAATATTTTCTTGAAATCTTTTATCCTCGAGTAAAATGTTTCTTTTTTTTGAATCGTAACATAATGACAGAGGATAAACCTAATGAACTAACTATTTTAGAAAATATTAGTCATTATCTATTCTTTCCACAATGTTCAGTTATCATCATCATAACAGTAAAATTTCAATAATAAAGCCTGACTAAAGTTAAAAAATAGCCTCCATATTTGGGCTCGTAAAAACACCTCAAATGGAATCCATTTAGTCCATCTGTAAATGTACCTTCCCCCAGTGTCACCACAACTCACAGCCGAGTGACAGACGTGCTCTACCCGCTCAACAGCCCACAGATTATGACACCACATTTTTCTTGCGACTGCGACAATGTCCGCGAATTCATTGGATTAAAAGACCTCCCCCTGGAACTTAATTTTTGAAATTATAACAACGTTGCTCTTACAAACAAAATGTTTTTGGAATGTTTGGACATGAAAGACATTTTTTATCCTGTCTTCTTAATTTTGAAGTCAAAAGACGACTTGCGTTTTGTGTTCTAATTTTCATGAGGTAAACAAAATATTCATGGCGGTTTAGAGGGGTAAAGACTTTATTCTGTTTTGAACTTTGCTGTTTTATCTTTGTGTAAGTGATTATCATTTGGATTGTTAAGGATCGAAAAAGGATTATAACCAGTTTCAACTTCAAATGCCTCAAGTAGCTTAGAGTTGACTCACTATAGTATGTGCTGTAGATTGAAAGTTGGTCGTTCAAACGTAGCGACGTTTTTAGGGCAACGAGTTAGGCCAGCATTGAATTAAAAAAGTGGAAAAGCTGGGTAGACTCGGTAGACCGATGACCTGATGCAGTTTGCGGCAACCAGTTGGATGCAGACGGTCCTAAGTCGCTTACTGCGACGTTCTATGTTCTATGGGAGGCCTATGTCTAGCAGTGGACCTCTGGCGGTTGCTGATGACGATGATGTAAGCTAACAGGGTGATAAAAAGTCAGTCGGTAAGATATGTTTAGGCAATGTGCCATTCAATAATTATGGTAATCTTCGGTATATCAACTTTTTTTTAACCAGCACGTTCCCACTGCTGGGCAAAGGTCTCGCCCAAACCTTTCCATCGTTCCCTGTCCTTTGCAAAAGTCCACCATTCTCTCGAGTAGTATGCCATATCAACTTATTTCGGTATATTAACCTCCAGTAAAACAGCTGAACTGAGATGGGTATTTTTTCTTTGAAAGATTTACCAATAAATGCCTAGAGTAAGGCACTTAATACTACTTTATTTAAACACAGTCCATAAGTATACAGAGCGCAGAGTAGACTCACCAGAAGAAAATAGCACAAATACAACGACTGAAAGCAGAACAATCTTTGATTAAATAAAAAATAAGTTTAAAACCCAATTAATAAATGCCACTAGCTGAACTCTGACGAACGACCAGTTTATGTGATAAAGTAAAACTGTTCACCGTTCGATCATTTGTCGCCCATGGAACGCGTGACGTCACCCGTTGCGTTCCGAAGGCTGCAAAGGTAGCCGGTAATTGGAACGCCCCGGGCAACTCGTGGATTTATTTACTAGTTTATTAAAATTCCGTGAATTTTCATATGCGGAAAATATCCGGGCTTTGTGGGTGCATTGTTTATGAAACTAGCTGCTACGCACAACATTAAATAGCCTGGAATCGCATTGCAGAATTTCACTGAACGGAAATGAAATATACAGTTATTGTTTTATGCTGCACCTGACAGGATGGGAAATAATGAAAGAAGGATTGATATAGAGTGAACAATGAATATAAGTAAACTTAAGACGTGTTGTAATTTGTGCTGCAAGTTACGGCCTGGCTAATCTTATGAATAATCTTCATTTAGTCGCTGCAGGAACTGAAAGTATGCAAACAGTTGTGATAGAAACTACTACGTAAATAGTAGGTGCCACGGTAAAAACAAACAAAGGAAAATGCTCACTTACTTTATTTAGTCGATGTATTATATTAGTAATGTGGTTTTTATCAATATTATTTGAAATTACTTCGCAATTAATAATCTGCTTGAATGAAGATATATACCAATCAATTTTTTCATCGAAAATCGCCCAAACAACTGCCATTGTTATATAGTTACAAGGCTAAAAAGTATAAAGGTTGTACATTTTGCTTCCACTATCGATCCAAGTCGACCCTTACCTGAATTCCAGGGCGCTGAAAAGGTACAAGCGGTTCTCTTTGATTTTAATGAGTTCTTTAACACATTGGCAGGTTGGGCCTCCTCGCTCTTTAGAACGGTTCAGAAATGCGGAGATTGAACATTTTATATTAGATTACGCTGTGTACAAGGCTCTCGCTTATTTATTAATTAAGTTGCTTACATACCTAGTTTAAAATATTTCTTTTGACGATTTGATTCACGAATTGGGCTTATTAAGGGATTGTATTCAAGTAAATTCAATCAACGAGCATGTATGAAAGGACTCATGAAAGTAGAGAAGGCGCAAGGTGTGTGTCACGACCGTAGCAAGTGGAAAGAAGTGGTCTCTGTCTACCCCGTTGGGAAAGAGGCGTGATGGTATGTATGTATGTATGTTTAAACAATTGTGACGACCAAGGACAATTCTGCCCTCAAGACCGTTAGAGAAAAAAAGTTTTATACTATGCGCAATAAAAACGTCATTTTTATAAAGGTGACTTCAGCACTAAATAAAATCAAAGAACATCAATTTCTTCTCTCTTATCACTGTCACTTTCACTGCCATTGACAACTAACGGAATGGCATTAGGTTCAATGTTGGCATGCTGAGCAGTAATCTACGTTTGTGAATTAGCCGAAAACCACACATTTTTGTGGCAAAATGTATCAAAACTGCCCCGAAAACTTTACGAAAGTTGAATTTAAATTCGAATACCGAAATGAGCACCAATCAAATCATAATGTCGACTGTAATAGCTAACAAGAAATGATCACAGTCGAGTTAATTCAATTCGAGGCCATCAAGCCGTGCAAATGTTTGACGTCGGAACCTCTCTACGATTATTTCGGCCTTTTCTTCCTTTTAAAGTCGTTAATGTGAATTGAAGTTTAAAACGAATTGCTGGGTAGTTGTTATGGTTATAGCTTTATAATTTGGTATAGGAGTGAAAACATTTAGGTAATTTTATGTGAGTTTGTTTTTAGAAGTTACTCCAGTAGGTAATCCGGAAAATATCGGGGACGGTGTCTGAACTCGACATTGTGGAAGAGATCAAGTCTGCTAAACTTCATTGGCTTGGGCATATTGAGAGAGGCGTCTCAACAGACTCTCGCCCAGCGGAGCGGCAGGTACCGCTGGAGTGTCCTTTAAGGCTGGGTTAAGACCTTTTCGACTTCGCGAGTGCTGCTTGCCAAGAGCCAGCCCAGGGCTGGGAAGCACGTGCCCTGTGGTTAGGTTAGGAGCTACAAATACTACCGAGGTATTGCTGCCTGTTTTATATCTATACACTGGATCTGAGCTTGCTCCTCTTGACACTGGAGGGTATGTGTTGCTCCCTTTGGGGTTCCGCTACCCTCTAGTTCCACGCGAAGATGACCACGTTTTGGGTTCCAAATACCGCTATTGTCCTTAACTTACGGCCCAGGCCTTTACCTAAAAACCTTTCCTGACCTAAAAAAAGGACTGAGAGGAATGGCGTGTTGTAGTGCCTGACCTTACAACTAAGTTGTGCCCTGTCCTATGTACAGTGCTTTATTGTGTTCAATACATAACATTGATTATAACAACATCAATTTCTCGTACTCGCTTGTAAATGTTATTGGTTGTTAATTAAGAATTAATTCAATATTGTGCCTACAAATGTTTCCACCGAATTGAATCATCTATTTATTTATTTATTTATTTATTTATTATAATTACTGCCACATGGTACATATTAATACAGTGAAATAGAAAACATTGACAAATAAAAGTTCTGATATGTACCACAACAACGGCGTAAATAACATTCAAAATATATAGTACAATAACGGTGGAATTCACAAAAGCAAATTAAATAGTTGAGCGTTTAACAAATACTTGAACAACGCTCAAACTGTTTTTTCGCATTCACAAAGGTTCATCAATTGCTCCTCCTCTCACGTGATTAAACTAAGTTGATTAAGCACTCAAACGAGAAAATCGTATTCATGAAAGACAATCAACGTGCCACAGATAATAAAATGCCATAAAATGTGACAAATAGCATGCTCAAATATTTAAAAAGTTGAGAGCGGTCGCGACCTATCTTAAATATTTGATTTGGAAGTATTTCAGCTTTAACGCCCGTTTTAAGGACTTTGGTAGAAGAAGTACCCCTTGTTAGAAGTCTCTGTAATGTGTAATACCTAAAAACACTACAGAAATATGTCAAAACGCAATTTCAAATGCTACTAAGAATTGCAGTTTCCGACAAAAGAAATTAGTCAGTACGTCCCCAAATTGGAAGAAAAGCAATCAAGCAACACAGCCAATATACGGAATACTCCTCGCTCTCCATCATTATGTCAAGGGCAGTTATCAAAGACCCACAATCAGAACAGGATACTACCATTTCCAAAAGACTCTTCCAGACTCCAATGTTTGCTAAACTGTAGCTTGGATGCCAATGCCAGTTATCAAAAATCCTGGGTCAAAAGAATAATTAGTTGCGTTTTACCTGAAATAAAACGTTTATTAAACTACTTACCCTTATTAGAAGCTTTAAATATTGAGATAGGCACTTCCGTTTCCCGTTGCATTTTACCTCTCTTTCTACCCTATACATCCATCTCTTTCGCACATCCCTCTTTTCACCTGGCAGTGGGGGCGGCGCGAGCTGTGGCCTAAGCGCGCCATGTTGATCATTGTGTCGAAATATAGGTAACACCAGGCAGGATTAGAAACTAAGCTTCTAATAAGGGTAAGTAGTTTAATAAACGTTTTATTTCAGGTAAAACGCAACTATTAAACCACTTGACCCGTTATTAGAAGCTTTAAATATTGAGACGTGTTTGTTATCGCCTGGTGAAAATTAAAAACGCCAATGTGACAACGATCTTATGTATTGTATTGTGCGAAGAAATGAAAAAATAATAATATAAAAAAAAAACACAGACTGTAAAGTAAATGAATTGTTTTATTGACTTTAAATCAAAAGCTATGATTACCTTATAGATAACCATAAACCCGGTTTTGTATACTTGATACAGCTGATCAGGATGTTTACGAATAAGTACGTAATACATTAGGTATGTGTAACAGATACATCAACCTGTACATCTGGTAAATCAACCAAAATAATCAAATGAAAACAACAAAGAATGCACTTCATAGCAGGTACAAAACCAAACCAATCACATTAAATATTAAAGAGCATTAATTATTTAATACATAAAATTAGGTATAACTTGACTTATCATTTTCGAGTGCTTGATTTAATGCACAGGGTTAAATAGATTGGTAATAGACGTATTGTTGACTGTAGGAGGCATAACTTCACGACAGTAGAACTTTTGGAAAGTTTTGGCTGATTTCCAGTTACCTCTGGCCAGAATATCATCCAGGGGGTAATTGTTCAGCCAATTTTTTGAGGCTACGGCAGAACGTACGCTTCCCGGAGTTGAAGTTATACCTGCTTCTTTCAACAAGGATTTGATCCATCCTGCAATGACTGCCCGAGAGGCAGGAGATGGTGATCCACGTAAGTTGGTAAACAATTTGCAAGTATTAGCACAACCACGTCTTTCATTCAAAACCGATATGGTTTTGTTAATCCAGAACACTGGATTTAAATTTTGGTTTTGTGGATTGAACAAAAGTTTCCAGCCGGATTGCCTGTATTCGCTACAATCTGTTTTAGAGCCAAACAAAGGCCAAAAAATAACAAAATCATCTTCTATAACGCAGTGGTTGCTGTCAACGCTCAACAGAGTGAGGTCGTGAATTCTGCGACCTGAGCACAGAATCAGTAACGTCGCTGTATGTCGAACGGTTTGAAAAATGTTTTCGGAGTCGACTGAGTAGTTTCCCAAATAATCGGTGAGGGTGTTAATATCCCAAACTGGCGGTTTAGGTAATTTAGGTTTTTCTAACGCAATCGATTTTAAAATATGCTTGACTATTACATCGTTACTCAACTTACCAGACAACTCTGTATTACAGAGCGTGGAAATGACCGACTTGTGAAGCACAATCGTATTAAATGATAATTTATGTTTCAAATGTAGGTCTGCCAAGAATTGGGCTAGCTGTGAACCTTCAGGATGAGTAGAGCTTATTCCATGTTGATTTGCCCATTTTACCCAACGGTTCCACGCCGTTTTATAAGTTTTCTGTGTAGATGGTCGCCACGATGATCTGAGCAGAGCTATTTGAGCGCTATCCCAGAATTTTACTGTCTCTGACCACCCCCACATTTCCATATTTCGAGGACCATGTCCTGGACTTTTGGAGGAGGGCGCCCGGTTGTCGTATCGATCAGAAACCGACTGAGATTCGTCAACGTGAATGGGGCCTCGATGGCTCGCGATTTGAGGTCCGCTCGCCAGAACACCTTTTCCCACCGAGGGACTACAATCAGATACACACCTGTCGCTTGGTTGAGGTGCATTAGTACTCTGGGAATGAGAAAAGGGGGCGGAAAAATCCACGCCAGCGGAAAATGCCACGCTACGCTGAAAGCGTCGTGAAACATTGCTTCGCGATCTTTGAGGTCCATGGTTGCATAATTCGCTACTACTCGAGCAGTTCTGGATGCAAATAAATCGACTACTGGTATTCCCATCTTCGCAAAAACCATCTCCGTACAACTCGGAAGTAGATGCCATTCCGGAGATCGGCGGTGCCTGGACAGACCGTCCGCTTGGTGGTTGAATTTGCCGGGAATGTGATGAACTTTCAGATGAATTTGATGATCGTCTAAAATACGAATGATCTGGCTCGCTAGAGACATGAGTGGTAGAGATCTGGTCCCGCCTTCGTTGCGGAGGTAAGCTATCGCCGACTGATTGTCGGATTGAATCAGCACTGATGATTGTGCCATGTGCTTTGCCTGAGTCTCTAGGACTTTCAAAATGGCAAGCAGCTCCTTTTGGTTGCTGTGGAGCAATTTCTCCTCTGGGTTCCAGCTGCCAGACATTGTAAGATTGTTCAGTTGTGCCCCCCACGCTATATCCGAGGCATCTGTCGCCAGATAATGAGTTGGCGGGGGCACGTGTATCGGAGTCGGGCAATGGCAATTTCGAAGCCACCAGAGCATTTCCTCTCTCACTTGACAAGGCAGGGAGTATTTTTCCGGACCTTCGTGATCTGGTAATGTATTTAGAAACTGCAGAGCAGATCGGTGATTCAATCTGCCACGAGGAACTACAAAGCTGGCAAAATTTAACAGGCCTACTAGACTCTGTAGTTCTTTCAATGACACCTTGCCCGTCTTTAATACGTGCGTGACTTTTTTGATTACCGCAGCAGATTTTTCTGCTGGGAGGTACTTTTGATTTGCCCAGGGGTCCCAGACTACTCCTAGGTATGTAGTGATCTGTTGCGGCAGTACTACAGATTTCTTGTGATTTATTTGGAACCCTAGAAATTCCAGTGTCGTTAGCAGCAGATTTACGTGTTCGGTCAAAATACTCGGATTTTGATGTGCGAGGAGAAAATCGTCGAGGTACACGATTAGCCTTACATTTTGCTTCCTGAGCATTTGCGCTATCCAGTTCGTTAAGCACGCGAAAACCCTTGGTGCTGTGCTTAATCCGAACGGGAGGCAGGTCATTTCTAGCAACTCGTTTTGGTACATCAGCCGCAAAAACCGTCTGTGAGACGTGGCGATGGGCACATTGAAGTATGCCTGGGACAAATCCACCTTGCACATCCAATCCTGAGGTTGAAGGAAGTCCGGGATACGGTGCATGTTTACAAGCCGAAACTGATCGGTTAACACATATTGGTTTAGCCGTTTTAGATTGAAGATGGGGCGATTTGTGCCGTCGTTTTTTGGTGTCAGAAATAGAGGAGAAATAAAGCTCCGGGTGCAGGCGGCCACTTTCAATACACCTTGTTCCTTCATTTGCATAACGACCTTTGTCATTCCGTCCGATTCTAGAGTCAGACGATACCCTTTTTTGAGGTCTGGTATTTTCAAAGGAGGCTTTCGTCGAAAAGGTATGCGATACCCTGAAATCACCCGCAGAACAAAATCTGGAGCTCCCATTTTCCTCCAACGACTTACATAATGTGCTAACCTTCCGGCTTGGAAAGGTTCCGAGTCATTGTCTTTGTCTCTTACTGCCCCTGTTGTCAGAGGGTGAGAAACGACGTTTCTGTCCTCTATGGGACTGTCTTGGTCTCGATCCGCGAGATCGAAAGGAAAAATTCCTATTGTTGGAATTATTATATTGTTCATGTCCTTTCGACAGGTAATTAGATGGCAATCCACCCTGCGAGGGTTGGTTATGCTGACAACTGGCAAATGATGTACTTGGAATAGCATCACAGCAGTGTCCGGAAGTACCACGCGATGGTACGTTAATACGGGCGTGCCCCTGCGAGGGGAGCCGTGTTGCAGTGGTGGGTTTTGCTCGCGAAGCATTCCCTCTGCTAGGCTGATTTAACGGCCAAAAAGTTTTGCGTATTCCACCTGCGGTCTCCAGCGCAGTTGTGAGGGGCTCAGCGTTGAAAATGTGGGTGTTAGACGGAGGTATTTTGTTCAACCTACACTTCACCAATGGGTCGCGAACACATTTCAGAATATTATCCCTTCTCATCTCTATAGCTTCTGCCCTGTGCCCACAAGCTAGTTGCAGCAAGTCAGTAGACACTCTATGAAAATCACCTTTAAGAAAAATTTCGTCTATTTTACAGTTAAGATTGATAAGATCTGCATCAGATGTTTTAGACCAGGCTAATAACCTACGACAACTTTCTAGAAAGATTTCTTTTTGTTTTAAAATACAGAAAGTCAGAGCCGCGTAGGATTTATCAGAGTACACTAGATGGCGTATATTATCGTACGCCTTTACCTCTTCGTTTGTTTCAAGCTCTGAAAATCCGGGCGAATGATTGTACAATTTTTGGGTTTCAGTATACCGTACGTCTGACCACGTACTGCTACAAAAACGTTGTACCTCGTTTAACATTTTTAAATATTCTGGTGGTGTTGACGGTACTACAGGATCTTTCACTTTTGTCTCCATGTCAAATGTTAAATTAGGTACAACGTCAGGATTTGAAATAACAGTAGGTGACAACGATTGCGAAGGACAATTATTGTAAAGCTCGCGGCTAGCATCCGATAACAATGATTCATTGTCACGATAGTTGTCGCACCTATCCATATTTTGCCTTAATTCACCTACTTCTTTCGACAATTTTTCCAAAAGGTGACGGTCACGCTTCTGCTTTTTAGAACGGCGATGACGATGTTTTTTCATCTTTTTCTTGTTCCTTTCATCCTGCGAGGATTCAGAAGAACTTGAGGAAGAAGTCGAGCTTCCACTGCTACTCGAAGTAGACCGACGTAGCGATTTATTACGAGATCGAACGCCAGAAGTCCCGGCGACACCCGGTACATTTGAAATCGCTTCATCATTTTCCATCATAAATCAATTAGGTAGGTAACTATTTTTCGTTACTAAATTCAACACGGTCCTAAAATAGAACGGAAATATGGAAAAAACAATAACTAAAAAAAAAAATTTGTGGGTAGAAAGACACAACTTAATTATATTTTATGTTCGAACGGTAACACCGTTATAATAGCATCGGAAATTAAGCAACATTTGTGCAACTTACGTGCGTCCAACCAAGCTTAGAACACTTTGATTTTTCACAACGATTTTAAAAGTTAAAATTGTAACAGCACTTTTGAAGCACAAGTTTATTCAACGGGAAATTTCACGCCAATGATCAACATGGCGCGCTTAGGCCACAGCTCGCGCCGCCCCCACTGCCAGGTGAAAAGAGGGATGTGCGAAAGAGATGGATGTATAGGGTAGAAAGAGAGGTAAAATGCAACGGGAAACGGAAGTGCCTATCTCAATATTTAAAGCTTCTAATAACGGGTCAAGTGGTTTAATAGTACCATTATCAAAAAAAGTCCAGTGTGCGCCTTTCTAGAGTGTAGTGAACTTGGTGATTCAAAGTGTGGCTACCCATGTTTCTTTCTCAATTTTAAGAATAGCTGCTGGACAAACACATTATTGCTTCATTAAAGGCTCTGGACCACAATAAAGAGACTGTTTGGTATTCTCAAAAGAAGATTTCTTGTCCTTATCTATATCAATTATTGGGAATGGCCTATGTTGGTATAGTTATAATCCCACCAACAACAGTGGAATGTGCAGTGTACTGTAAGCTCTGTTAGGAACACATGATGTTAAGTCGTTGGTGTTGTGTAGAAGGCACCTAACATGATGTAATAGTGTAGTGAACACGAACTGCATAAATAAACACCGTCAAATCAATAATTGTTTTATTTAACAACTAATTATTACATCATATTGATTAGTTCTAAAACACAAGTTCTTTTCCTAATCTATCCACCTATCATGTCTCACTGCAGGGGAAAAGCCATCACTCCCAGTTTTAACCTACTTAAGGTTGTATGTTTGTTTCCCACTATACACCTAAAATTGTGTAATGAATATTTGTGTCTATCCTGTGTTTGGGTGTTATATCTATTTACTAAAGTACCTATGTATTAAGAAACAATATTGTTTGTTCAGTCATCTTGATCTATGCTAAATTTTGGGAGCAGTGACCCCGGTGTGGATCTTGAATATAAATTATGAGTTTCATGATAATTAATGAAAACACAAAATAAAAATGAATAATTTATTTTATATAATTCAAAAATAACAAATAAACTATATAGGTTCACACAGTTGAAATAGAACATTACAATGTGAAATCACAACAAGATAACAATTTGTTAAGATGAGGAACACTTTATTGCACGCACACTAAATTATTGTTATGAAAGTAATACATTTTTACCATAAAATACAAGTTAGGCAGTCTTATTGCTGAAAACAATCTATTTCAGACAACCTACAGGCAGAGGAATAATGATAGAAAAGGTTAGCAAGTCAAGCTAGTTTGTTGCTGAAATACCCAGCAGAACGGTACTGTCTTTTTAAAAAAAGGCTATCATTTTAAACATTATATTTATAACATATTATATATTCAGTGTCCACTATTGATTTGATGCAAGTGGTTAAAGATTCAAACAGCTATGAAATACATATTTTGCTGTAATGCCTGCCAAATTAAAGTTTATAGTAAGTTATGTGTTTTACAAACAATACCAATACATACAATACATTAAATGCTCCTCAGTGTCAATATTCTATTGAACAAATAGTCTACTACCAATAAAATTGATTGTTTTGGCATAAATATAATTCTTCTTCTCTTGCACCTTCTAGGTCTCCTTCTCCATATAAAGTTAGTCACTATAGCGGTCACAGTTGGCAAATAATATGCAATATCATCATATTTTATGTTTAACTTTTGTGGTAGTACTGCCTTATTAATTATTTCCTTCATTTTGGTTATCTGCTACTCCATGAAGAGCTGGAAAGTAAAATACTTGTTAATTACATTTGTTTTTCAGCAAATAAAGAAAGGTAGGTAATGGCTAAATTTACACAGTGGAACTTTTAACATCAAACAAAAAACTGTTTTGATTTTAACTGACTGTATTGAAGATTGTAAACTCAGCTAAATAGAGTTATTTACTTACCTAATAATCCATTTCCAAACTATCCATTTTCAGCTTGGCTTATTTTATTTGAGTTATTGTCTTTGCAAGTACTTTATCTGCAGTCAAGATCTGATAAGATCAAGTGCAAGATCTTACACTGACTGTAACGATGATCCTCCAGAAACCCAGATAATTACTTGGAAATGTAGTTACATTTAAAATTTAATTTAATACGTAATTCTAACCTAAATTCTTAAAATGACTGATTGACACATATTTGACATTTGGTTGCGTTCCGTTTTTACATAAATATTGTTTTAAAAATGAAAAAGTATTGTTTTGTTTATTCCATTTATTTTTTTTGTTCAAACATGCGTAAATTTCAAATTAATAACCAAGCTACGTTACAGTCATCTTAAATTGAGATAGATCTGTAAAAAAACCCAAGAATTGTTCATTTCCAGCAATAATTTCGACAAACAACGAAACGAATCGAGGCACAAAACCATAGTTCCATCAAATGGTTAGCGAGAACGAATGATTCTTTTTGCAATGTTGGCATTTCGGTTTGTTTGAGAGATGCTCAGCTGATCACGGTAGAAAACTGCTTAATGAACGTTTGTGAATAGCATTTAAGTTAAGCGTGCGATTAAACTAATGGCTTAATTAGCTGAGTGAGTGATCTGATTTGCCTTTGTGAATTCCACCGTAAGACAAACAATAATATTAATAAAGAAAAAAAAAGAGAGATAGGCTATTACATATTAGGTTGGGTTAAAACCTTTAATTTAAAACTAGGCAAACTGTCACCAAACACATCCAAACCTGGAACTTTGCTAGCAAGAGCGTTATACTCGCCACAAATACGTGCTAAGGGAGACTAAAGACCAAGGTTGGTTCTGGCAAATGGTATCGCGAACAATTTGGAAACCCGATGTCTTGGATATCTATGTGGCACCGACAGACACACGCGCGACGTAAGGTCATTGGACTGTACCTGCCCGTTAATTAATTTATGCAGGAAACCCATGTCCAACAGGCTTCTTCTATCGCGGAGACTGGTCATCCCAAATTTTGCTAGACGCTGGTCATAGGGTTGCCGGTGTGAGAAACCACTACAAGAGAAGGCAAGATGTCTGGTAAAAGCTCTTTGTATGCTCTCAATTCTTTGCGAGTGCACGGTGTAAAAAGGACTCCAGACAGAAGAGGCAAACTCGAGATGGCTGCGTACCAAAGCGTTGTACAGCAGGATCTTGGTGGATACTTCTTTGAAGTCTCTAGTGCTGCGTTTAACAAAACCCAACATTTTAGCAGCACTTGTTACTATCGCATCTATGTGTGTGTCAAACTTGAGTCGGCTATCAATGTTAACCCCAAGATCCCGAATCACTTTCACTTCGTTGAGTCTTACGCCACCAATTTCGTAGCTTGTAACAAGTGGCTTTCTCTTTCTGGAGTACCTAATGTGGAAGCACTTGCCGACATTGAGAGCCATGCAGTTAGCGTCACACCATTCGTTTATCCTATTGAGGTCCTCTTGGATGAGTTCACTTTCTTCTTGAGATGCAACAGATTTGTAAATCTTTAGGTCATCAGCAAATAAGGAAATTCTACAATTTTTGATGTACGTGGTGATATCATTAATGTAGATCAAAAAGAGAAGTGGACCCAAATGAGAACCCTGAGGAACGCTGTAATGCCTGGTTTTCGGCAGAGAGGCAGCGTCGTCTGTCTTCTACTGATCGACTCAGACTCTGACTCAAGACTCAGGCGATGCCAATCGTCTAAGTTCCTGGCAGAGTATATTTTTTAGCGTAACGCAATGCTTGCGCGATTTAAAGAACTGCCACTGTCATCTATTGGTAATTTAGTGAAATTTGTCCCTCACCTGTCATCCCTCTGACGTTGTCACACCTATGACGTTGACGTTTCGGTCTGCATTCCCCGGGGTCCGTACTGTGCCTCAGGGTCTCAGAAAATTGAGCAAACCTATAATAGATGAGATGAAATGAAATTGAATTATTTGCTAGATTTTGAGTGAATACAAAATAGGATGTCAGTTTGTATCAGGATGTCCAGTTAAGATCTACTTAGATCCAAGCGTGCGAATGTGGAGAGCATTAAATATGTTGGCAAGCATCGAACTGACAAAATAATCATTGATGGCGTAGCGACCAGCTGTGCAGACTCTTTTTTTTGAATTTAACCCCACTCAACCCCTGTAAACCCTTAGGCAGAGCATTGAACATATTAAACGCCTTTACCTGAGAGACTGTCTTGCTTTTGAGAAAATGTTGTAAATGAAAATAATCAAATTCCCATCACCACATGCATTTATTGAAAATCGTCACCTCGATGTGTGTCCGAACCGGATCACCCCTCAGTCGCGGCGGAACGTGAGGTTGGCTCGGGCGCGCGTCGCCAAGCCGCGCGCGTGTCTTTGGCTAGAAGAAAGGAAAAAAAAGGATGAGCGATTTGTCCATGGGTTGATGACGTGAAAAAACATTGATTCGGGGACGAAATAAATTGCTGATTTTAATTACGGTGGCCGTTTCTAGGGCTTTTAATGGAATTTAGGAGCGTGATTGTGCATTCCGTGCGGTGATAAATACGTTCGGTTGATTTGGTGGTCCACTTCCGTTTCCTGGCCAGTGTTTACATTGGCGGTTATCGACCCCGGCTATCGATTCGCCTTTAGGGCTTTGAGACCCTTGTTTCCACCGGGATTAGCATTTCTGGGTTCCCAACTTCGTCCCTCAGACTGACTTGCGGGCCTTTTGGGTTATTTGTCCCGAAAAATCCATGAAAAAACAGTAATTACCTTCGGAAAAAAGTTCCTGTCAAACTGTCCTCTGGATCCTGAAATATTAGTTTATATCGTGAAAACGATCATGACAACGCCTGATTTAGAATGATACCAAGTGGACTGGAACCCATTCACAACAACTGCCTGAGGCCTATCCTGCAAGTACGACTCAAACCATGCTAACAACGAACCACCGACTCCAAAGGCATTCAGTTTTGTTACAAGTAAAGCATGGTTGACCTTGTCAAAAGCGTTACTAAAGTCGGTGTAAATAGCGTCTACCTCAAGTCCTTTGTCAACATTCTCAGATAGCTCTGTTACAAACGGAACCAGATTTGTGAGAACAGAACGACCAGACATGAAACCATGTTGATGGTCAGAAACAAAATTCTTGTTTAATTTGGTAACAATAGGACATATCAGAGTTTCAAATAGCTTAGCAAAACAGGATAGCAATGAAATCGGCCGATAATTACTAATAGAGGCATGATCGCCTTTTTTGAAGACGGGAACAATGCGTGCCTTTTTCCATTCTTCTGGGAAAATACCTTCCTCGAGAGACCTATTAAATATTAAGGTCAACGGTAAAGTGATGCCTGAAGCACAACGCTTGACAAACAGGGGTGGAAGGGAATCAGGCCCCGAACCCTTAGTAGGATCAAGTTTTTTAATTTGTTGGATGACTTCACTCTCGGTCACTCTTAACTTAGCTACATAGTTGCTTCCGTTATTAACAGCAGCAGCGGTATTACCAGGGCTATCAGAATATACAGAGGAAAAGTGAAGAGCAAACAAATTCGCAATCGCAGGTCCGGATTCAACAACCGTGTCGCCCAGCTGCATCCTAGCTGGTATAGAAGAGTGACCACCACGCTTGCCTTTAATAAAACTCCAAAAAATTTTAGGATTTTTTGGAATATTCGCCTCTATATTACCAACGTAAGCCCTGTAGCAATCATTCAAAAGTTTGTGACCTCGGCTGCGGAGTAAATGATATTCAATTTCGTCTCTAGGGTTTGAGTACTTTAAGAATTTTCTTCGCACCCTATCCTTCTCCGCCAAAAGTCTCACCAGAGCAGGGCTGAACCATGAAGGACGCTTACATTTCTTAGAACTATCGAATCTTGGAACAAATTTGTCTCTGATTTTGTGTAAAACTTTATAAAATTCGGAAACCCAATCGTTAATACCATCACAGTTTGAGAATAATCCCTGCCAGTCTATCTCCTTCATCTCGCGGACAATGTTACAATAGTCCGCCTTGTAGTAATTAAATACAATATTTTTCTTTGGCTTCAAATAGGACATGCCAGAATACGGTATATTTATCAAGAGATTTGGATGTATCTGGTAACACTTACTCAACACATCAAGCGGTTTTGCAACAAATGCGTCTGGAACACTACTAATGACCAAATCCAGAAAACGACCCTCACCATTACTTATATTATTAAGTTGATTATTTGCGGATAAGAAGTCCACAAAAGTATATCCCAAACAAGAGTTATAATCAGACGGATCCATAATATTATTACTGACGTCGTTAGCAGTCCACTGAATAAACCCAAGATTCAGGTCACCAATAATCACAATATCCTCAGTCTGGTTCATTGCAAGTTCAATATTAGCGATAAATTGCTTTAGGGTTTCCAATTTCACCGGTGGCGGTAGATACACAACGCAAACCGTAAGATTCTTAATACTACCATTTAAATTATACTGCAAATTTACCCAAATGCTTTCTATTTCACCACATTCTAGACCTGATAAACGAACCGAGGGAATGTCACGGGAAACAGCCAGAAGCACACCGCCACCATCTTTTTTGGAATGCCTAGAGCACAAACGGTCCCTACGATGAACAATATATCTAACTGTATTATTCAAGGCGTGATCACAAACTATATTCGACGAGAGTTTCCACTCCCACACACACATGTGCATCTATTATTAATAACTGGTGTACACCACAGTACAGATATAAACATTAATCTTCCGTCCTGTTGTTCATTGATTGGTTTAATAGGTTTTATGGAGATTTTTAGTAAACTTCGTTAACAAGACTACCTTTTGAATAGTCATTTGGAACATCTTATGCTTAAGTGGATGACTGTACTTTTGCTGTCTTGAATATTGTCTATTGTTACTTTCAATGTGTGTACAAAAGAATAAACAGATAATAACTCGACAACTATCAACATCGCGGAACATACATGGAGGTGATTTGGATACACCTCGATATTAAATTTGAGCTTTGAGCGTCAACTCAAATACGGCCATCTTGTAGCATGAACACCTCATTTTCCAGAACACTGTAATCATGAGAATAACACGCTAAATGAATACCTTATTTGTACACTTTTACGATTTGTCACCAAAAAGTCGTCCTAGAATAATTTACGATGTTCTAGTTTCCTGCTACAAATTAATTTACGTAAATTAATGCAGCTTTGAAAGAACTGGGTAAAAGTGTTGGACCTGTTACGTTTCTTTTTAGTTTCTTTTTTACTCATTAAGTCAGTAACTCGACGTACAGAGTCGCAGAGAGTTGTCTACGATTTTAGATCCCATTGCAATGGCGAAAAACAACTATAGTAACAGTTACTTACGGAGGCGATGAAATTAATGAAGTTTTTTTTTAACTACAGATGAACTTTGAATGACCAGCATTTTATATATATTAATAATAATCAACAACAGAAGCTGCAAGCGGATGGGAAGGGTTTCCATATTTTTTGACGTGATAACGTCTTTAAAATCGTTTTAGTCGGGTGACATGGTCAGAAACTTGTGTCACACCAAAACCTCACGATCTCCCGTCTCATCTCGAGCGCTGCCAGTCATTCCGTGAAATGCCGTTACCACGTAAACATCTCGATCGTGAACCTTCTTTACAAACAACTAATTTTTCTTTATAAATATTACCCACTCATAATTTCGGATTTGGCAAGCCAAGCCGATTTAGAAAGAACAGTCTGTAAATAATAAAAATATGAATGACTTCATATGGGTTTATTTTAGTTACCTAGTTTGACAAAATAAGTAAAAACCAACAAAAAAAACAAGTGAAAATAACGAAGAAACAGTTATTTGAAATTCAGTCAATTATAACTGGATTTGCTCTGCGTTTTTATGTATCGATGGAACATCAGCTCTGGTCAATGTTACTGCGTAAAGGGACCAAAATCAGGAATTGTCTTTCATGAAAAATTAGTGACGGGTTGTTTAAACACAATATCTTAGCTCTGCTTCGCTTTAGTACAAGCTGGGCCTTAGACTCTCTGAAATACGTTTATCGCTTCGGTAAACGTCAGAATATTAAATTCGAACTTTCGCGAAACTCCCGGTGTCTTGACTTTTAGTTGACTTGACTTGAGTTACATTCTGTCGAGTTAGGTAAGCCAAAGTTGGTGCAAACTTCCGAACGTCTTTATTTGTCTTGTACTAATTCCTAAGCTGTTTTCGTTATAACTTCATATAAATTCTATTTACTCATCTACGTACTCACTTACTCGTATCAATCTAATTCCAAAATATCTTTATATGCTTAAAACCGCTGTTGATGAATAATATATATCAATGATATTCTAATAATAGAGATGATTCTATAAATAAGAGAGGTAGATAGGTTACTTGTGCTAAAAAAACGTGGCACCCGAAATCATAACTTTCGAATACCTGAGCAAAGTATTGACAGTTCGAGACGACACTGACTGCGCAACATGTATCTGTCTCGTTTGTGCGCTAGGAAATAATCATTGGTATATTTGACGGTCAAATTATAGGTATGTACGCCAGGAGTCAATTTTTGACTACGCGTCCGTTCTGACATAATCTATCCACCTCTTTTTTATTATGATATCATTGGGTCATATAAAGTTTGATGTCTTCATCGATTGAATATGAAAAAAGGGTTTCTATTGCTCTCGACGTCGTCAGACTTTGCGTAATCATCAACCTAGGTACTGGTAGTTCCACTACATCAATTAATATTAGTATTTATTGTTTACTATGTATAAGTATATTTAACACACCCTATTTTTTTACCTAAAAAGTGAACTACGCCTTCTAAAACGGTAAAGCAATTTCCAACACCTAATCTACATGTTTACAACTCTCAGGAGTGCAGCGAGGTGAAACGCTACCTTCATTTTCATTAGCTCTCCCATAATTAATTGATAAGGTGCAAATTCAATCTACCCTCACCAGCCCATAAACAACCGCGTTATTAATGAAATAAGGTAACAAATAGGGAACAGGAAAAGGTCAATACTCCGCAATCAGCCGATATCGGGATTGCCTTCCTATCTATCCCGGAACGGAAATTGCATAACGATGAACAAATTCCATTAAGATTCGTCGTCTTTGATATATTGTTGGAATGATTTCGACTTTGGCTTGAAATTTAATAGACCCGTTTTGATCTTGATGACAATTTTATTTTACATTTGATAAACTGATGAATTACCTGTTATCAGGTAACTGATAAGAAAATAAGTCCGGAAACCCATCACTGAGCTTCATCAATCTTCAATCAACGATTTTCATCTCCCATGTAAGTAAGTGTAACTATTCATAACATTTATCATTTCGATACCTCCTACGTAAGTTGTTGTATCCCACAAAAATGCGATTTTGCGTTTTTACTAAAAATGAGCTTTATTATTAGTAATCTATGCGTAAAAAAATTAAAACTTACGAAAACACAATTATTTCATGCAATTTCAAGACGTAAAGAGTGGTAACTTTTGAACGGGAACGGACTATAACACTGTATAGTCCTTGACAACCGTTTACACGGTGCGCGGGGCGGGGCAGATCGCGCGCTCGCGTGTTGTATGGGTTAGATAAAACAGACTACGCCGGAGAGAGGGCTGAAACGGTCCGTGTGTCAAGCGCTTCAAGTTTTCCGCACATGTTACGTTATTAGGACTTGATAATTGATTAGAATACGTTATAACTATGCAACGTACAGGTGTTATGACAAGGGGGTGCATATTGTGTGATTTAGTAAATCATACGAGTACACAATCTCAGACATCTGTCCGAAATATCGATGTGACAATTATTGAATCTCAACAAAACATTATTTACGAAACCAGTCTCAGAAATATAACAGGTATGTTTAATTTTTCTTATTTTTAACAGGCAATAATTAAGATCACGTATTTTTTTAAAGGTACTAACCAAAAATGTTGTATAGATTACATACAATAGTATACGTTGTCACGTAAACATTCAACAATGTTGTATGTTTTACATACAACATTTTACGCTGTTGAGTGAGTATAAGAAAATGTTGTATGTGATACATACAACATTTTACGTCGTAAAGCGTCCATTAAAAAAAGTTGTATGTAATACATAGAATGTCTTACGTTGGAATAAAATCAAAATAAATGTGGTATGTAGTAAATTATAATGTTTGCATCGGAATTTGACAGTCAAAATTTGTTTTATTTTTTGCTTAATGTTACGACACATTCCTATATTTTTAGTTAAGTAATTTATAGAGCGCTCTATCTTTACTGATTCACCGATAAATAGCCTTAACCTTGATCGTTTAATTGATAGCTTGCTTACAAGCAATAAAATTTCATATTTCATTTTTGTTTTAGAGTCTGCATTACCAATACACATCCCCCAAAGTATTTATGTATTGTATTGCACACTTTTACACTGGGTAGGTACACGTCACATTATATTGTATGTATTTCAAATATTTATTTTTATAATTATCATTGCTTAGTCGCTGCGAATGTCCGAGCGTCCACTCGGTTGGCCCTACTGAAAATCAGCGTCTGAGCCTATCAGGTCCAGGAATTAGCTGAGTGGTGTCCATTTAATTTTGGACACCGTCACACTGCTGCCTGGTGGAAATAATTCTTTGTTTTTCTATTGTTTGTTTTATTTTTTCCTAACCACTTTGTTCTCTATGTTTTTATCTGTTGCGATGTTCAGAATCAGTCAACGCTTTTCTTTCTTTCTTTCTTTCAATAAGTTTCAATGAATCGGAAATGAATGAGCTTGCAAATTTGATAGTTAGTGATTTTTTCGATAACACAACAGAAGAACAAACTGCTTATACGATACGTTCAAAGTAGATGATGTTTCTGACGACGAGTTAAGGTTTTGGACTGAGGAAAAAGAGCCACGTTCAACGATTTGCTGAGTCAAATACTAAGCCTTAATCAGTCCTTAAATACTCCGAGAAATGACTTGGCTATCTACGTTTCGATCAGGGGAGCCGAATAATAGAATGGCTTATTTTTTTAATAAATTCGAGGGTACCATTGGAAGAAAAATACATAAAGTCAGGCAGTTTCTCATTACTGACTTTGTTCCATTGCACCTAGACTTAGACCATATTACCAGGGACGAAGTGATAGCCCGCAAGCGGGTTTTGCCAAATGTTTTGTTTGGTAACGAAGAGTCACCAAAACCAATAGTTATATTCGATGGAACCTACATAGAAAAAAGTTCTAACTTTTTATTTCAACGCCGCAGTTATAGCCTTCATAAGTATAGGAACTTAATAAAACCATTTATGATCGTGTTCGCGGATGGATATATTTTGGATATAATAGGTCCGTACTCTGTACGGACAACCGATGCTGATATAATGAAAATGAGATTGCAAAACCATGATGGACCCATTGAAGACGGACCGTTCCACTTTTTTCCCATGAAGGAGACTCATTTATTTTGGACCGAGGCTTTATTCCTTTAATAGAAATATATGGCTCTATTGCTCACATGCCGCCAACCAAACGACCACAAGACACGCAATTAAGCACCGAAGAAGCTAATAAATCACGACTCATCACAATGGTGCAATGGGTCGTGGAAACTATAAACGGGAGATTCAAGCGCGACTTCAAGATATTTAGAAACAGAGTATTTAACAAACATGTGCCGCTTATACCTACTCGAAGATTTCGAAATTGCTGCAGCTTTAATTTATTATTTTCAAGATCCTTACGGAGACAGTCCATACACAGAAGATTTCATTGAAATAAGTAATCAAAATATACAACGCCCCAATCAATTATCTGAGTATGTGGAGGAAAATAATTAAAACTGACAAAGAGTGTCGTTTCACAGGAGTGTTTAAAACAAACTGACTGGAAATCATCCGGATATTTAGCATTTTCCACAATTAACAATTGAAGAGTTAATTAAATTGCTTAGCCCTATGGTTGACTGGTAGAGAATGCCTTTTCCGGCATTAAGTCCGCCATTTGTAACAATCTCATTGTTGTGCAATAAAGTATAAATAAATAAATAAATAAATTCTCAATCGGCACCTATCACGTGAGGTTAGCACGGTCGTATTGCAGTGAGAATTTCAAAGCCGCGGGAGTATATAATATGGAAATATATAGACATCCAGCGGCAATAGGCTGCAGAAACAATTTTGTTTCAAGAGATATTATAGAAATTCAATATCACTTTATATCGACATACCTATTAGTTTTATTTTTATTTGTTTCAATTCTGAAACCCAAGTGATAGATCATAATCATCATCATTTCAATCCATAGCTTTCTACTACTAAACATAGGCCTCCTCCACCGCCAATTGACAGATGCTACTAAATAATCGAAAATCTACCACGATTTCAATGAATCCTAAGTTGATCGTTGTATTACGAGTTTATTTATATATCCAACTGCATCTCCATCACCTAGATACATACCATAGCTATTGTTTCGTCATTTAATTACATAGTTATACGAATTTTATAGATAATAGGCGTTTTGCATTTTTTTAGTGTATCGCCTGAATAAAAACATACGGCAATATTTTTTGGTGTTAGCCATTGATTTCGAATATAAAGTATATTTATTTTAACACTACACAATCAAAAAAAATGAGATGTGTTACGTTTCTGTCGGGCCTGAGTTTTTTTGTATGGGACGTGACCATGCTTCTTTGGTATTAATAATTGAACTTTTATTTCTTAACTGTCAATATTTATTCAATATTAATAATATACACTTAAAATAGTATTGATAATGTGACATACAGTGAGACTAGAATCATTTACAACAGCGATCTTTTTCTTAAATTTCATAGAATAATATTGTAAGTATGAGATACAACTAAAGATGAAACCAAGACCCCACCGTATAATCTTGTAAGTATGAGATATCACAGCTGGCACAGTCTGTGTTCCACAGTATAATGTTGTATGTATGAGATACAACAGTTGTCACAGTCTGGATACCGTAGTAAAATGTTGTAAGCCACAATTCTCAGAAAATACGCAATTATTTCATATATTTGTTTCAACATAATCAATAAAACCATATATTTTATTCATATAACAAATTTCACAAAGCTACATAAATAAATGCAGTTTCTAGGCCAATCTGAATGTTTAAAACGCTCTCCTGTAAAATTGCAGTTTTGGGGATACAACAACTTACGTAGGAGGTATCGATTTACAAAATCAGTCCATTGTTATTTACTTTCTTAATTACTATATTATTTTCATTGAAATAATTTCGCATCAAAGTTTTGTTTCCCATAATTTTGCTGTCAGGTTTGATTTGCTAAAAAATGAAAATCCAGGAACATTTTGGGGAAAAAAGCAACATTTCCAATAACGATTATATTTGTTTTAATCGAATCGTCATTCGGCGAATTTGTCATGCAGTTCACAAGTTTTGATTGTTCACCGGAGTTTATTTATACACTCGTTCGGAGATGACCACTAAATCTATGCATGTGAGAAAACTTATTTTCTGCTTTATTGATAAAATAAACGTTGTATCGCAAAACCAGTGAACACTGTCTGTTTATTTGCGACAACACTGATGGGATCGAAGGCTCAGTTTTCGCGAGTTCGTCCGCTCAGCGCCGTCCGACCATTGTTCGACGGAACTTGATCCGTATTGTAATCGAACCTGAGACGGTTTAAGAATGTTTGTTTAGAAAATTGGCTTTTAGCCGAAAGTCCGGGGAAAACATTCTCCTGTTTGCGCTCCTTGAGGGTAAATAGCATTTACGTTCACTTTTAGGGAATAATTTACTTATGTGTGTCGTGTGCTGAACTTAAGTTACGTTAATACACATGTGTAATCCTACACGCGTCTGTTTTTGTTCTCTGACTGAGCCCCCTTGTGATTTGAGTGTCAGATACACACTGAGAAGTTTCTTGGATTCAAAGTTTGAGACCAACGTCGTTTCAGTGGTTTACAAGAGAGATAGTTCGTCGTCATAATTAAAAGTGCTAGTCAAGTTTTTATTCAGTTAGAGCGCCAGCCTGCCAACTGGTTACTGAATGCTTTGACAGCCAACTACTGACACAGAGAACACTAGCCAGCGTATGTGCGAAACTCTCGAACTTATTCGAGTATTTACGCAGGTAAAGAAGGACATATTATTTCAAAAACGAAACTGTCCGCTAACATTGTAGTTTTGACAGAGTATAAGTATTTTCTTTTATAATGGCGGGTGTTCTTTTTTGAATTGAATACATTGTATACTCGTAGGTGGCAGAAAACGCCCAGATAAGCTCATAAAAATAAAGAGAAATTAGAGTTTGTGACGCAGTGAACCAGCAGTGCACATTTCGACATACAACATAGATTTTGTTACTTTCAGTTGCATGCTCAGACTCAGATTAAATCCTGACTTCATTCCATCCAGCTAGGCCGTCTTGTCGCCGCAAATCGGCACGTACTTCGCAAAGTTAGATACGCAACGCGTTACGCTGGCGGAATTATTTAGCCAATCTCTGAATAATACGAGTATGCAGCATACAGTAACATGAGCCGCAGAGTAATGTGGTTGAATTTACAGTGAGGATTCGACAAATAGTAAATTTACTGATAATTTTACAAATAAATCGTGCATCAGTGTTATTTTCAAAAATAATTAATATTTCACTGCAGTCCTGATTTATTCTGCTTGGACTTTTATTGCTTTAAAATATTCTTCCACAAAATGACTTCATAATGCTGACGCGTTGTCCATAGTTGATTCTCGAGAATAATGATTTTGTTTTGCTTTTTTAACAGGGCTCTCTGCGTTAAAACCTCATCGTTCAGTCTGTTTTTAAATATTAAATCCAGCGTGTCAGTGGCCGACAGGAAGATGATTGATGAAAGTAAAACAGTCAAGATACAATGGCCGATACGATTGACTAGACAACAATTAAGATTAAATCATTGAAGTCCTTCATTTTATTTCCCACCAACTAGAAACACTGTAAAGTTTGGTTTATCACTGAAAAGTTGTGGCAGAATTTCATGAGCAATGCGGCAGATCTCTGTGTTTGCAATAGTCACCGGCGTTGGTGACTAGGGGCAGTTTTTGCATCGCTGATGTTTAAAAACGCAGTTGGCCTCACAATCACTTTTGCCGCACCACAACGTCTCCAGGCCTATAAGTTCCGCGTTCAAACATCCATTTGCAACATTTAATCACGGACGTAAAAGAAAAACGGACGTCACCTCGTCTAATCATGAGGAAAGCATATTAAGAGCTGCCAGTTTAGGTGTGTGCGTGACTAGCACGTGTCATTGGCACTGTCACACGCAGTAAAATAGCTTAGTTTGTATAGTACGATTAATAATTGTAGTCAGCGAAATGACAACTTCAACAGTGACTGATACAAAAAAGGGTGACCCGCTACAATAGTGACGTTCGGCAATCACTAGACTAAGACATTTAGTCATGATTTATTTTATGAGGTATCAAAGCCTTTTTTAAATAATTGTAAATATTTAATAGTGTACAAAACGAATTGAATAATTACGATTTAAGAAATATGGGCCCTATCTCCATATTAAAACTTCTCACTAAAAAATTATAACCATAGCTGGAAAAAAAATGTTCAAAGAGGTTCAGGGGAATTAACACTTGAAAGTCAGCAAAATACAAGTAATTATATACGTTTTTATTCGTTACGGTTGCTATTGATTCCGACTCCGATTCTGAATTCATCTCTTCATGATAGTCCATACTATTATTATTTGATTCAAAAATAAGTAAACCGGAATCTACAAAACCTTCATCACTGCCTATATATGAAATTAGAAGGCGTCGTCCTTTGCCGGTTGGGCCCTTTAGGCCTGTAGTCAAACCTTTAGAAAACACTTTGTTTTACTGTTGTATCCTCCCAAACTTTTCCAGTTGTATGACCTGTTAATAAACGAAATTCTTACCTGTAAATAATATAATACAGAAACAAAACATTTTGAAACTGAAAATCTATTTACTAAATACAGTTTACCGAAATACCTCTATGTCTCAAAACGAAAGTCTGACCAGTGTGTGTTGCCAGTAATGACATATGGAAGTGGGACGTGGTCATTCACTACGACTTTTTTGCCAGGCTGTAATGTCGACTAACTTTTAATTGTAAAAACTCGATTTACCACATCACTATTTATTTGGGACTGAAAACCTGCCACACTGAAAATGTCATTTCACTGACTACAATTAAAAATCCGAGTATAGCACCCAGTCTGTTTGATGAGAGTAACAGGTCGTGTACAATAAACGAATAGAATAGAATACGTTTATTTGCTTCAAATGTGATGTAATATTGATGTCAATAATACTCATTCAGTTCACAGCACATTCAACTAATTGACTCAGCATGCAAATAATTCACAAAATACAATCAGTAGATGTCACAATATTCAAAATAAAAATCAATTACAGTTCACAATAAAATTCCCATAGAAATTGGAGCACCTGGCATGCTTCACTTTTTTTTTTAATGTGATGTTCCGTCCGTCTTTCTTTTAAGTCCGTGCATTTAATATGTTAAAGAATAAAGTAACAGCTGAACGCGCTCTGCGTTCACACGAATGGATAGAAATGGTTCGAATGATGCGTTGGAATTATTCACCGCCCTGAATTATGCAGCTACGATCGGTGACGAGAGGCCGGAGGAATAATAAATAAGCAGAGTACATGCCACTCGTTCAACACTAATTCCGGACCGAACGCAAATATTGACACGAACGCCGATTTCAATCCGTTTTCAGGGTTTGCTTTTGAATGAAATGAAAGAAAGAGACGTTGTCTCTGGGATATTATTTTGCACTTTGACCCTGAAATAAACATGGTATCACGGGTGATTGAATGATTGAAAAATGATTGAATGTACTTGATCATTCCGAATAAGAAAACTATTTTTTAACTGTTTCTCATGGTGCGAGGAATCATGAGCACGCTTTGCACAACGCGTTGAAACATTTTGTCTACAACGACGTCCATTAAATAAATGAGAGCGTCGCCTCGGCGTCATGGCCCAATGGTCAAACACCCCCGGTTCGAAACCCGTGTGGTACCGAGTTCAAGACTGGCCGGAACACCTACTTTGTGTTCATTACACAATTGCGCTCCATGGATGGAAGCAGCGATAAAGAACCCAAGCAACCCTGATAACGGCAGTAGGCTCATCCCTCACCCCTTAAAGTTTATAATAGCACAACAAATGTGAACTTCTAAATGTTCTGTTCACCATTAGTGCAACAACCAGTATGCCTTTGACTTACCTCTTTGGGACATAGCCGTCAATTTAAACGTGTTAAGCGCTTTGCAGACGAGAATGGGAATCATATTCTACCAACGCACATGAAAGGCAAAAAGTCCATGCCGCAGATGCCCGGCGGGCACTTACATACTTTGTGATCGCAGTGATTTTGTCTTTGTGTTATCGGCGGGGGAGACTCGGTCTTTATTACTTCGCGGTCAAAAAGACCGGCCTGCCCCGTCGTCTACAAAGCGCTGTATGGTCTAAAAAAGCAGCGGTTGATACAGTGATGAAACAGCGTAAAAATTAAAGGAAATATTATTTTTCCTCGAGTACTGAAGACTACTCTCCGCTACTCAATCATTCATAAAGCTTCGGTTTCACTTATTTCATTATCATATTCATGACTCGTTAGGATTGTTAATTTTCTACAGTTTGCCAAAATTGACTCTTTATTGGTTCAGGGTCGGTTTGAGGTGAGCACGAGGATATTTCATATCTACGGGATTCAATTGATTGGTTCAATAGCGGTCCGTTATGATAACCTCGTTTATTAGACTGTGGTCGATACCCCACCTTGGGCAGACATTAACGTCATACTTAACTCGTTCTATTGTGAAAACTTCCTACTTAAGACGGCCTAAATTGCAAAATCAAAAGTCTGCTAGCAGTATGACCTCCTGCATTATTTGATTGTTTGGATATTAAATGTATTGAATAATGTATTTGTTATCACTAAAGGAAGGAAACCCGTCACTTGAAATTTACTAGTCCAAATTTCATTTGACCGAAAACTATAGACCAACGTTTCATTTGCCAGATGTTTTGTTTGACATATTTTTAACCCGTCGAAGTATCTTTTGACATAAGGTTCGTTTTACCGAACTACGTTAAACCGAATTTCAGAACAAACTTTTTACTATTGCCCGAAGTCTTCTTTCAACTTTTTTCGTTTACCAAGTGACTTATTTGGCAAATGATCACTTTGCCTTAATCACATTTTACCGAATATCACTAGGCCACAACAACGATAACGTATGATAACGTTCAACATCTCGTTAACGTCGATTTTCAGTAATTTCAACTTCAGGGCGAATCCGACTCAGTCAACCCCGCCACCACGTGGTACTGGTTTTGCCCTACCCCAAGAGTGTTATTTAAAAGCGCGTAGGCATGGAAGAGCGAGGCGGCCCGCGGGCGGAGGAGCAGGTGGCTATAAGCGAGGCGCCAAAAAGCCGAAGCTGCGGTGCTGAGCGAAAGCCATCTGCGACGATTAGCACGCGAGGAACCACCGGAGCCCCGTAATGCCGGAGCCGTGACAGAATTCTTGTGTTTTCCTTAAACTTGCATGTTGAATACTTGCATGCTGTTTAGATGCTGTCAATTTCTTATTTTATTTTAAATCCAAAAAATCCAAATTTAAATACTGTATATTTCCTGAACAATGAATAAAATAAATAATCCTTTTCTGCTTTAACGCTGCTTGCATTAAACTGTAACTTTTTATGATCGTTTGGTAAACTGAAAATATGGCAATCAAAACAGTGGTGTAACGATTGTTCTGGAAAACAATACTTCGGACAAGTGTCATTTCGGCCAATCAACACTTCGGTAAAACGTTTTGTGGCCTAATAAAATATCTGGCGAACGAAATAAAACCAGTTGATAATTGATCAACTGATACAGTGGCAAACGTCATTTCGGGAAAATGAAAAAATGCCGAACGAAAAAAAACGAAACGTTTTCGGGAAAATGAAATTCGGGAAAAGAAAATTCGGTCTTATGATAGGTAACCCTAAAGGAAATATTCGATTTTTGGTTTTATATGTTTGTTTAGTGTTCAAAGAAAATAGGGAGATCAAAAACGTAGGGTTACGACATTAAATAGGCAAAGATGAGAGTAGGGATATGAACGGACAGGGTTGCAGCCGGAGGAGGTGGTTTTTGACTGGCAAACACATACAATTTGTTTTTAATTATTAACTTTAGGCAATATTTTTTTTAATGTGCAATAAATAATAAATATATAAATAAATACTAACATAATATTTTTTAGACTATAATTATGAACGATTTGTTAGGCCCTTTAATAAAAGAGGCAATGCGCCACACTCGCAAAGTTTGAGTTCGTATCTGTACGTATGTAAATGGCTATTGATATTAATAACATCCGCAATACGACAGTTACAAATGTATATTGTTTTTACTAATGTTTAGCGGTGGATTGTCCAATTAAACGCCACACAATTGCAAACGACACTTAATTTCCTCGCAACATGCTGGTTATTGAATTTCAACAGCTTTAGCTTTGAAACGGATAATTTTGTGTTCGAACTGAACATTCCTCCAGTTATCAAACTTAAACTGCTATTGATTGGCTCACTAGCTCGATTGGTAGTTATCCTGGGTGTTAAGTTGCAGTTCGGAGCTGGTTAGTTCAGTCAAACTATGACAGACTTTTGTGTGCAATGTGTTTGTGTTATTATACTAGAGGCCGGCCGCGACTTCGTCTGCGTAGGCTGAAATTAAAAACAAAAGCAATGTTTTTAAATTATTGTTAAGTTTTATTCAAAACTATTTAGTTGTGTTTAAGTGTAAGAAAAATGAAAAACAGCAAAAAAGGAGAAACAGATTTTGTGGAAAAAAAAAACGCCAAAACACCTTTTCTTCATCGTACAGAGGCGTTCACATCAACCTTTACATACGGGGCACCATGCTAATTCTAGACCGTTTTGTTTGATGTGAAAGTAGACGCAAAATAGCTCTTCACTCTGATTTTGTCTGTATTCCACTGCTTGTGCAAACGTTGCACACTGCTTTATTAGATTTAATGATTTTGAAAGACGACGACGATAATTTTTCCTGTGACTGGAAGGCGGTACACCATATAAGCCAGTAAGTAAAATAGAAATAGCTTGAAATATAATTTTTATCAACCGGTAATATACCGATATACTCCGATATGCACTGTTAGCTCTTTTAAGAAAAAATTAAAAGAATACCTTTTAAAGACTGCATTTGATCCATAGATTTATTATGTGTAGTATATTTAAGTATATGAATATGTATTATTAAGTAGTTTAGTTATAGTATGTATGTATTTTACGAGTAAATAATTTAATTTAACTTTGTTTAATTTGTGCACAGCTGTTTATCCACCTTAACTTAAAAATCTTTCCTGTCAACGTGGTCTGCTGGAAGAAATCTCTTTTTAGAGATAAGCTCACCTGTACTTTTAATCTCCCAATTATCTGTTTATTGTAATTGTCTTTTTGTGTACGAAGTAATAAATAAATAAATAAATAAATAATAAATATCCGGCTTGCTTTGGCTTTTCATCGGTGGTTCCCATCACCAGAGCCGGAATCGTACAATGAACTCGACTCAGTCTTGAACTTCGGACAACCGGGTTCCGAGCCAGTGTTTAGCCACTGGGCCACGACGCTCTGTAAATAGAAATACAAAGGGCATGAAGAGTTCCGAAGCAAATATTTAAAAAAAACTACGGAATTGACCTCGATCGAACTATTCAGTTTAAAATAAAACGTAACCTCAACACCAGTTTTGAAGACCTAATGTTGTTTTTGGTTTCAGTTCTATGTATATTTATTGTTTTTTTTATCTTTGTGTTAAAACCTAATGCGGTTAACAGAATACATCTACTTGTTAATTTTCAACAGTATAGCTCTTATCCAGACTCAGGCTCAGATATGACGAATACATGAGGGTTGCGGAATTTATACGGAACCCTAAAATAGTCATATTATGTGGCTAATATCTAACATGTTGATTTTACCAAGAAGAGAACATTACAGAAGCATTGTAAGTTTCCAAATGGTCCGATGGCATGCACAAAACTACACGCCATTCTCGCAATCGAACATCACTACCGCGAATTACATTAAATTTAATCGTAACGCGCTCCTGTTTCCAGTAGTTGAAATCAAATTCAACTATCTAATTCAGTTTTATAACAGTTAATTTGATTCCATTTGAATTTCCCTGTGCAGTTGCTAAACTTCAGTTCGTTGGTGAATCGGTCTGATATTACAGGGAAATGTAAAATTTTATGTGTTTTGGTCAGGTTTATTATGTAAATGTTTTCATGTAGTATTTAGAATCCAGTAAATACGTTTTATATTACTCGGTAACGTCATGATAGCTTGTTGCATCTGCTAATAACTCAGTTGGAGAATTTTACTTATTTAGTTGGTAGTTAGTTTAAATTCAATTCAATTGATTTTCGATTCATTTGGTTAGTTTTATCGAGTTGAATCTAAAATCATCTTATTTAATTCTATGAAATGTGATTGTGTAATTTCCATTTTTGGCATAGACAAAATGACTGAGGGCACGTATCTTACAATAAGATGATAAAACCGTGATTGTGAGGATACAAACCAAATCACAAGCCGAACCTACTGCCGAACTTACTCATGTATATTCATATGAAAATCGATAACCAACAGACATAAAGTAACGAATAGAAATAAGCCGACGTATAGAAATAGTTCATTTACAAAGGATACAGCACAAATCTTGTTTAGTGCGGTCTAAATCCCGCGGTGACAGCGCTCGTTTTTGTCTCCTGACGTATCTGCGACGCGATGTGAGCCATCTTAGTGATGTGCGTTCGATATCGATTATATTAGCACTGTTTTAACACACAATAGATAGATAGATATTTTTCATTGCACACGAAAACAACAGAAATCGACAGCAAAAAAACACAGAAAACCAATTAGGCAATCAATAAGGCTGAAATCCAATTTGATCGAAGTGTTTTTATCGCTTACTTTAAAAAGAACTCCACTATCATGCAGTCGTTGTCAGATATATGGTTTAGGAATGAGGATGACTAGTAAGCATTATAATGCTGTTTTTACATTTTGACCGAAAGTAAATGACTTTTCACGCCCCCTAAGAGAACGACAGTATCGAAACTAGCAAATACGGGCGGGAAAACAGTCTTAAATATGCATGGTAAAATAGAGAAAGTGACTGCACTAAACCTTTCAGTGCAAGCCAGTAGTTGCCTGTTTTTTTGTGAATAACGTATCCTGCATTGAAGATATAACAACGATATCCAATCGCTAACGGCACCATATATAACAATAAAGGCGATTTCGTTCCATTGAAAAACTACTGAATAGTGTTACGTTTATAAACACGTCAGTAGACAAAGGAACCGAGTCATTTTACCTAAACCTAATCGGAGAACTACGGTTGAGAAGAGAGATTAACTCTCTTCTTCTGGTACCAGTAGGTACTGGTGGTAGTTGAAGCGAAGCCTATGTGACTTTAGGCAGTGAACTTATCGATAGTGAATGTACCTCACCACTAGTGGTAAACATACCCCTTGTCGTAAATCTAGGCGCGTATGGCGCAAACGACGGCATGATAAAGCTGTTGCGGGTTGTTTTGAGAGCATACATTTCTTTCTGTGTTGGATGCAATGTGCAATTTAGAACGTGATATTGACGTATAACTGATACTCTAGTATTTATTTATAAACTATTTCTTCACCTGTACTCTTACACACAGGGTACACGGGGTCATTACGCTTCTTTAACATTTTACTGAGTTTAAGGAAACTTAGGGCATTTGATAATGATCTCATGTTCAAAACGCTACTTTTCCTTATAATTATTTCGAATTGTATTTTATACGAATTGAGACTTTGAAGGCGAGGACTTTTTATCTCAGCTGTAGAAAAAGTCTTGGGGATCTGTGATGAAAGGTGTACTTTGTTAAAAAAACATGGTATGCTTTCGTTAATAATGAAAGTCCCACTCAAAATGATCCATTGATTTTTTTTCTTGATATTTTACAAAAAAATACGTTACTTAACCATCATCTTTAAAACGCTATTATCATGATAAATCAAATCAGTAATAATAGGTTTCATCACTTCAAATATAAAAATTAGTGTTTGCTTCTTCTATCCCTTCCTTTTTTTTAATAAACAGCACTTAACCTAGCAGTTGATTTGAAAAGTCATAGCAGTTCAACATACTGGCGTATTGGTCCCCAATAAACGACGAATATTCTTCGTCTCCTATAAAGGCCGGTCCCCTAAAAGGTAAAAGTAATCTAGAGCCCGGTTGGTTTCGACCTAGCGCCTCAATTAGCACAGGCTGGTGTTTTCAATTAAGGCCAGATTGTGCCGATATAAAGGCCGCCGATTGGACCCAGCTCCCGGCGGCTTCCGGCGGCTTCCGGGTACTTCCGGCACTTTTTGTCTCTTAGCTTACAGTTTGTCACTGAATAAATTATTTATTCAATGGGTAGCGAAATAATGTTGCTGTAGCTTATTGTAACATTTTAATAGGATATTGTTTCGTTATATTTCATTTTGTATTGTTGCTTAGACCTTTTGATACTATGTGTATGTCATGAAGGCGATGCCATCAGTGGGGGCAACGGGGAATAAATCTAAAAAAAACATAAATATTTTTACCCTAAAATTGAACCATGCACTTCTCACAGAATTCTCATTTCTATTTAAAAAAACTATCAAAGAACTTACTACTTCCCAATGGAGAATGTTATAATTCACTTAATTATGAATAACTTTATTTATTAGGATGATCAAGGTTCAAAAAAACACTCTAAAATAATGAACCATAAACGAATCCTTCTACGGATTAAAAAATCGTCTGCTAAAGTTACTGTTTAGCCAGCTTCGAGTTATAAACATTATTTTCATCATATCATTCACGAATTGCAGTAAACTCTGCTGCAAAATTTACTGGAGTACATAATAAATTGAAAACAACCTGTGTTATTGCGCATAGTTAATGTTGCCAAATTAAGAGCATGAACCAACGCATCAAGCTCAATGAGGCACATGTAATTGGGGATAATATAAACCTCGGCTAACGAAGCCGCTCCATGTAAACCCACGCTCCAATAATTGGATCACTGTCGATGGTCGTTGCTGACCGCGGATTGGTAATGAAATAAGTTATAGATTGGAGCTATCGAACAATCAAGCTCGTTTTAATTGGGTGCATTGGTTTCAGTACTTGATTAGGCCATACAATGCTGCAAATTGCAAACGCAGGCAGGAAGGCTTCGCGCAATTTACCGCGTTCCCGCTATGGACGATGAGTGGGAGTTCCTGAGTTGGTAGGCCACTGAGTTATCTCCAGTGCAGCGGAGATACACCGGGGTCGTTTTAGTGCGGTAGACCTGCCTTTTACTGGCAGAGAGTCCCACATCCGTTCCCCCGAAGGGTGGGATAGCGTATAAAGCATTTTTTCCCCGTTAAAAAAAAGGTCACTGAGTTATCACCTTCCCAGGGAAGAGGCCGATATAACCTGTTAGCCCTTCGATGGGCGGGTATGCCTGAAGCATTTCATCAAAGTAAAAAAAAAAGCCGTACAGTGGTGAGCTGCTGCAGTCAGCCGCAGTGTTGCCTGTGGACTCACTTAGAGCGAGGTGACACGCTTGGAATTTGATTTCTAAAAGCTTCAAAGAAACCAGAAGTGTAGTTTGCTCAACTACTGTAGTCAGCGTTATGCAGTTTGCAGTCTGCGGTCGTTAACTTGTACCACAAAACGCCGCTTTTCATAAACCGCTAGTTAATTATAGCAACGTAGAACTTGTCCTGTTTCATAGACTTTTTCATAACCTAAGATTTTTGAATCTTTTTTTTTGATAATACGATTTTTGTTCATAGGAGGAGATTATAATGAAATCGACTGTATCTTTTTTTGTTTATTATGCTCATTTGGACGTTGCTACTTTATCGGATATAAAACGTCATGGAATCCAGCGTACCTACATGACTTCCTTGTCAAGGTTAACATCACAGCAATGAGGCAGCGACGAGGTTTCTTTATAATAATACTCGTAGTAATTGCTAGGCTGAATTTCCCAAACAGACTTTAGTTATATCAGCATTAAGTTAGCAATCTTGCAAGACAAACGATCTTCGACAAGTACCAGCCCAAACTGAAAGTATTTCACGGGAACGTGTCTCAAGCATCTGTCTCTGAATTTAATAACGCGACGTATCCATTCTGGCTTATGTGTAAAATAAATTTGCCTAATTCCACCGGCGAAGTTGCTCGGAAGTTCTGCATAAATTACGACAGGCAAGTATGTGGGTGCCTCGGGAGCTGCGGAAGACTTGTGATGGGAAAAATCGGACCGGGGTAAATGGGTGCCTTTGGAGAATGACAAATGGTACAGGCAGCAACGTTCGTTGTTGAGCGTTTTTGCACTTTGGAATAAGTAGATGACATCAAACCTCATCTACGGTATGACATCTACATTATGATAGTAACATAGTCGAAGTTTTATGTTTTCTGACTAGATTAAGAAATAAAAATAGTTAGTCGCTTTTAAACTTTTTCAATTTGTAATCAAAGTTAATTGACGTTACCCCAGTAAGCGATTTCGTTGGATGTAAAGTTATTTACTTATTTGATTAGTAGGTAAGGGAGCGTACAATTTAGTCAATAAAATTATAGGGAAAGAAAGGAGAAATTTATACCATTGTTTGAATAAACACTCATAATTGTAATGACATACAAAAACACAAAGAAAATCAAAAGTAAAGGAAAAAAAATACACAAAGTAACACACGGATATTCCGAAAAGCATTAAAAATCAGTCAATCTTATGTGAGTCTTCAAATCACTACTTTTACAATCTCATTTTCTTTTTGTTTCAAAATAAACTTATTTGCTTTGCATTTTATGCAACTTCAAAGAACATAAAAAAAACCTCAACCAAAAAAAAACTTATTAAATAATTTTGTATGCTGACTGTACCAGTACGGAATTATTTGCGGGCTGACTGCACACACGGCCCTCATAATTCCGTCGGTAATATGCCAGCCATGAATTTTTGATACCACATTTTGGGCAAAAAATTAATATTAATACGCCATTCCTGGCACAAATGATCCATGTAACGTAATTAATTAATAATGGCCAACCATTGTTGTCTAAACTGAGTTTAATTTAATTTAATTTTAATCTATGCTTACCTTTGGCTTTTCTAGTGAGTACTTCACAGTGAATGCTATTTTAATAACTGACATCCTCTTACGCTGATAAAACAATTCATTGAAATAAATATGAACCTTAATAATAAATTTCAAGAAGTTATTTTTCTGAATGACAATTTTTCATATGTTCGACGACTTTAAAAAACAATTTCTATGATAAATCACTCCAAATGTGCCACCGGCGTGACTTACCCCCGAAATTAACGTTGAGCATTCCTCAGAAGTGTAGCTGTCCCTTTCAGTTCTATTGACATTTTGCGGGAAAGCATGAGCGTGAGCGCGTGCTTACCGTTGATTGACGTTTGTAAGTTCGGGGGTTAGCTGGATATTAAACGTTTGTTTAAGAATTGTATGAATTTATAAAGTATTTTTTATGAATGCAGTAAAGTTATTTCACTTTATTTATCGAAAACGTATATAATTATTCAGTTAGAAAACTATACGAAAATTTGCTACTCCAATATACGAAAAGAAATATAAATAAATGGAACTTAAAAATTACAAACTTAAAGGAGAACAACCATTTCGTACCCAAAAATGAAAGTGCCGACCAGACAAAAATAATACTGACACCCTATTGGGAATGACGCCCTGAAAGTTTTTTTATAGCACAAGAACCGTCTACAATTAACCCTTTGACTGCTACTGAGTTTAAAATTAAAAAAATACTATTGTTTCCTAGGATTAATGGATGAACGGATTTCACTTTGTGAGGTGTCGTTAGATTCGTCTTTACTGTGAGAGTGACACTGGGTATGTCAAAATTAAAAAAAACAAAATGGCGGATTTTTGGCGCTTATTTCAATGTTTTCACGCTCTGCAGCCTGAACGGCTTGGCGGATTTTAGCTGGAGAGGTGTCGTCTGATTCGAATTTACTGTAAGAGTAACACTGGGTACATAAAATTAAGAAAATATGTAAATAAAAAAATAAAAAAAAGTATTATTTTTACATACCTTGTGTTTCTCTCACAGTAAATAAGAATCTAACAACACCACTAAAGCCAAAATCCGCCTAATCGTTCAGGCTGCAGAGCGTGAAAACATTGAATGTGGAGTCAAAAATCCGCCATTTTGTTTTTTTTTATTTTGATATACCCAGTGTTACTCTCACAGTAAAGACGAATCTAACGACACCTCACAAGCTGAAATCCATTAATTTATTTAATCAGGAAAATAATGTTATTTTTGTAATTTCAAACTGAAATAGCAGTCTAAGGGTTAATTGTAGACGGTTGCTGTCCTAGTAAGAAATCTTCAGGGCGTCATTTTCAATAGGAATCCAGTATTATTTTTGTCTGGTCGGCACTTTCATTTTTGGGTATATTTTGTTCGAGACTTGGTTGTTCTCCTTTTTTTGGGTTTATTCCCAACCAATACCAAGAAAACCTTTTACTAGGTAAATCAGACAAAACCGATAAAAGGTATTTCAGTTCCAAACAAATATTGTTCTGAATAACCCATTAAAAGATTGTTCATTTCATTTAAAATGGCTATCTATTGGAGGGCGGGCGGTTTATTAAGCGGAAAGTTGTGGGCGGCGCCCGAGGCAACCCGATCCGGTCACGCAGGCACTCCCAATGTTTGTTGTTTAAATCAATGAAAATCCATTTGGTGGAAACTATAAATAAAATCGCATAAAATTTTGTTTAACTACAAAACGACTGCACCAAATGAGATTCAAAAATTAAGAGAAATGTGCACAGAATCACATGATTTCAGAATACAAAACAAATATCATAACTGCGCCCGACAGTTTCAGAAGTCTAACAGGATAGCTAGTTGTAAATAAATCAACTAAGACCAACTTACTAATCAAAGCTTTTACTCGCAATGGTCGGAGACTGAAATAGACACGTGATGCTCTGCAGCAAACCCACCTAAAGATTTGTATGTTTAATGAACAAAGAGATTTACTATGTTTTATGTATATTTTTGTGGGCTAAATTTTAAAATTTTGTATAGCTATTGTTCCGATGTAAAATTCAAATCAAAGTGGGCCTGCTGGGGAGCATGCTCTCTAACAGGCCCATTTTGATACTTACGACTTTCCAAATACATTTATTACACCAAAGGTAGGAAATTAATTGTACCTACACTGCTCAAAAGTGTCTAGGGATATCTCAAGCATTTTCATACAAAGTATGGCTATTTGGGAGGCTGTTAAAATTAAAACATTGATACCAACGTAGAAATTTTTAGAACACAGAAACTGTTATATCTGCCCTTTCAGATTGTATCAACAAATTAATTGTAGTAGCATTATTGTACAATCGTAAGGACGTTAAAAAAAGACAGATTTTTCTTTTAGAAGGTGTCATAATTTTAGCAAAATCAAACGTTTTTTTTTGTAATATTCTTAACCTTTATCTTATGTTTCTGTCCTCGCGTTATTATAAGATAATGCTCAACTTGTAAACAAACTTAACTTTATGAAATATTTGAAAAATGATATCCCTATGATATCCCTAGACAGTTTTGATGTGTGTATATCGGGCCATAGCAGTCAATTTGTAATGTCGTTTAGACCATAACAATTTATAGGCTATAAGGATAACCCGAAAAAAAGTGACTAAATTTGCAAAGCGTGACGTAGCTCTGCATTTTGAGTTTGTTGTATGGATCTGTTAGGATAGTGCGTCTTCAAATTTGCAACTTCGGAAAACTTGTGAAAATTGAGAGAATCGAGAAAAACTTTATAATTTTGGCACTTTTTACACTATTTGCTACTTTTTAGGCTTTTTGCTTCTACTTTCACTTATCTACAACGTTTGGCACTGTAGGCGGGACCTACTCTACTCATTGCACCTCACCTTATGACGTACGTAATTTCAACGTTTTCAGGTTTTATTACCTTGAAGTTGAGATCTTAATTGCACTATTATTCGCTAATTTTAATAAATCTCACTTAAGTGTGACGAAACCTGTTAAATAGTGTTAATGTATGAGTGTATGACTTCTACAATTTTATCACTCGCTACCAAGAGCGAAACCAATTGATCTTGGAACGTAAACTTTTTATTTGTTTACTTCATTTATATTTGCAAATTATTTATGTAGAGAAGAAACGGTCTGTTTTGATTTGTATTCATAGTTACCATAATTAAACCATAATTACATAGAAACCACAATTAAAGTGTTAGCTATCACAAGCATTCAGCTGGTCTGTGTCGACTTCCACTCACGATCTAGCAGCTATCGGCCCGCATCTAAAGGTTCGGTGATACGTTCCTGGCCGGTGCTATCCAACCGTGGAACGCTCTTCCAGCGCATGTGTTTCCTTCTTACTAAAATCCAGGTTTTTTTAAGCGTGGCGTGAAAAGGCACGCAGGCCCTGCAAGATCATATTAGTAGTTACTAATATCATATATTAGCATTACTGTCTTATCATCCTCATATCTGGATCTCTCTACTGCTTTCCATAAGGTGGATTAAAGCCATGTTGAACAGAACAAAAAAAACTATTGAATTGAATTAAAATCCGATTCACACTAGGCCGGTTTAACCTTTAATTATTTTAGAAATATTGATTTTTAGGAACAAAACACTACGTATCAACATAAAATGACATAGTAACGACGTATTGTTGGATAAGCGAAATGCCGTAGTCGCGTTGTGTCAGAGGTAGTGCGTATTGTTGGAGTTCCGTCATATCGATAAAAGACGTTTTGACACGTCTTCTGTTCTGTTCAGTTTTTGAGTGAGTTCTGAGAGAGAAAAAAGATTTATAATTCCTTGGCTTCTGTTGACGGTCGTCCAACTGCAATCATTAAGTGTGATAATTTCAACGAACCGTGCTATTTGGGTCGATTTTCATTCTTTACGGCTAATTAAAGATAACAATATAAACATCATAGCATAAATAAATCTTGATAGGCCTATAAATAGGAAACCGGAGCATCTTTAAGGCATACTGACTTCAGTACGCTCAAGTCGCTCGCTCGCTCTCCGCACAATACGACAACATGTTTTCCACCGCTCGCGGCGCTGTTGGCGTCATCGCGCTTTTGGCGCTATGTGTGACCGTTAGAGGAATCAATCGCGATCGTCAACAGCAACGACAAAGTGTCGCAGGCGCAGAACAATGTTCTACACCTGCTGTAGTTGGTAAGAAACTTATTTATTTTGTATACTCGTACTCAAATTCAATTCAAATTCAATGTTTGTTTATTCAAGTAAACATTACTTAGTACTTCCGAATCGTCAAAAATCAAATTTTATTTTATTTTTATTTTTATTTTATTTATTTAAGATCACCAACAAGTTTACACTAACACTAAGCTGAAGTTGAACATATGAAATTGTAAGCATTCTAAGTATAAACTTAATTATAGGTGACGACAGCATGCATGACGACAACAGCAATACTTAAAAAATATATATATAAAGTTTAAAAGAAAATGTTTGTAACAATAAAAAAAACGATAACCCTCGAAAACTAAAATTCATAAAATTAAATTTAAATTTAATTGCGCCTCAGCTTGCCCAACCCGTGAGGGTTTGGCTTGACATTTGTGCCTAAAACTATTTAAACTGTCGGAAAAAATATCGATCTCATTATTTTTCGACTTAGACAGTGAACAAATTCATAACTACATAATTAACTTCCTCATCATCATCATCAGCCTGTTGCAGACTTATGCTGGACATAGGCCTCTCCTATTACACGCCACTGAAATCGAACTTCAGCTGCTCGCATCCAGCATGCAAGCCATCCTGCGCAAATCATTACTACACCTTAAAGTTACATACAAAAATTATACGATCCTAACAATTCATAAAATACATAGACTCTTCCAGGGTTGGAAAGTTGTTGCTGCCTTCTCTTCACTCTCTCTTTATTTAACCTTTTACTTCTGTCACTTTCAGGAGATGTATCTTCAACGACAGCGGTTGACAGCTATCAATTATTGGGTTTCGGCAGCAATTTTAATGTAGCTGTCGTTGTAGACGTAAGTAAAACACAAAATAATCATCGTCATCTTCATTCTAGAAGACTTCATTTTAACTTTTTTTTTTTTCAATTAGAAACAAATGTTCCGATTCACGACCGATTTCGTGTAATGGTTCAGAAGTGGACTATTACACCAGTGGTCGCGGGCTCGATACCCGCAGAGCACAAACTTTTGTTTAAATGAACGTATCTGTTAATACTGGTATGGGGGTGTATTTTAGGTATGTATTTACAAAAGAATATATACTTAAGTATGTTTATCTGTTGTCCAATGGCACAAGCATTTATTTGCTTAGTTTGGGGCTAGATGGCGCTGACGGCATAAGTTTGAATGTGTGCTGAAACTCAGTAACACCGTTGGGTCAGTAATTTTTTTACGTTTTATTGCAGGGATGTCCGCCCGGAACTCACCATGCAGGTTCAAGATTAGTTGCATGCGACCACGATGTTGCTCCTAGAGTGGTCTGGTTCAATACAAAACGAGGCCATGTCCTTAGAACTGGTAATCCGAGTCAGGTAGGCTTTGCGACAGTAACAGTATTCTGTAACCCGGGAAGCTGGGACGATACCGTCAGGGCCACGGTTGGCGCCGACAACAGAGACGCTACTGAAGGCAGAGAAGGCCGACCGGGCAGAAGTTTTGTCGTTGCCGAAGCTGTTCAAACTTCATATGGTGAAGCTAGCGCCAGAGGGCAATGAATGCCAAAGGGCTCGCTACATATTTAAATATGAAATAAAATCACTCTTTTAATCAAGATTTTTATTTTAACACCAACTAGTTTTTAGAGATTACTTTGAACCAGACCGTTAATCAAACCCAGTTAGAATCAATTTCTACTGATAATGTCCAAATCCACTTATTATACACTTTTTTTTATTATTTTAGCCTTTTATGTAAATAACATTTTCTTAAGGAAGCAATTGCTTTAGAATTGAATTCTATGACCTGATGTAGAATATATTTATCTTTTAGGATATAAGTTATATATTTTCTACACGTCACTACATAACATGTATGTGATTTATAAAGCAATACACACTGGGATACATATCATGATAACCAAACTTATTTCAACTACTTTCAACATGACTACGCTTCATTCGCACAATTAAATTACCAGCTTCAAACGCCTTTTTTTGATTAACCTGAGATAATTTTCACCCACAACCAACGTTGTGGTTAGCCCGCATCCAGCGGGACCCCGCTGGATGCGGACAGCGCAGGACCGATCGTTGTGGAGATCCTTGGGGGAGGCCTTTGCCCAGCAGTCGGCGTCGTTCGGCTCATATGATGATGACGATAAACGGCTTATATAGGTCCCACTGTTGGGCACAGGCCTCACCTCAACTATGAGGTTGAACGAGCCATACTCCTACACGCGGGCTCAGTGCGGATTATTGGAGGGGTGGAAATAAACGAGGAATGCAGTCGTTTCGGGAGTAAAATACAAGGCACGGGGCGAATCTCGGCTTGCGGCTGGAAAAGAGCAAGTCTGAAAAGATTGAGGGTGGGTGTCTGTGTGCCTTTTATTGCACCAAAGAGCAGAGTAGCACATTGGAGAGCTTGCCTGGACCCTTAATTGATTAGGGTATTATTATTGAGAAAAGGTGTGTCATTTGAATTGTGAATCAGTAGGTACCTAGAACAAGCATTTTGGAGTCTTTGGATTGGAGTGCGTAAACATCGCCAATACTGTATTTGCGTGTATTTTAGCTTTGGAAAAATGAAAGTCACACACAGCTCAATTTGTCTGGGCCATGTGGTTTGGGGCGTTAGTATTCGGCCAAGGTTCCCCCCGCCTGTCGTAAGCGGCGACTTAAGAGGGGTCATCAGGAGTGGACATGGTGGAGACTGTGTGCTTACATTGCACAAGCGATCCTGTGGAGGGCGGAGGCCGTGAACGCCCGCGGGTGTATGAGGGGCGGCATAACTCACCTCGTGAGGAGCTGGATTCCCGGCGCGCCAGGGGTCCACTGATAGAGTCCCTCACGGGGGTCCTCGGGGATTCCTGGTACCGCGCAGAAGATGTCCTCCGCGGAGTTTAGTAGGTATGCCCACTCCCACCCACACTCCCCGCTCTCGTACTCAGGGAGCGGGATAGTGCGTAAAGGCATTCTCCGCGTAAAAAAAAGGTCAATTCGTCTGTCTTCGTTTCTAAATTGACAAATATGATAAAAAACTTTTAACCGGTACTAAGAACCAGTTCTTGACTATTTTAGCCACATGCTTCTAAAATCTTAAACTACTATTCATCTTGACTCCCAAGTTCGCGACTCAGTAACCTGTTGCATAACGTTTCCTTTTTTACCAATAACGGACTATGGCCGTTTACCCTAAATATTAGGTATTCAGTTTTTCTCAGTAAAGTACTTTAGAAAAATAAGGATCAGTAGAAAATATCAGTCGAGACTTTTAGCCCGCAGGGATTTCTCTCCCTGCCCACATGGCGGGGGCCGCTTCCGGCCCACCGTGTAGGCAGCCTCCGTACAGGGGAACGCGTAGTAGGCTTCGCGCCAATCACCGCAGTTCCCCCAACGTGGACGTTGAGTGGGAGTACCGAAGTTTTTAGTGTGTATGCCACTGGGTGTCTCCTCACCAGTGATGGGTCCCACATAACCCTTTCGCCCTCCGGCGGGTGGGTATGCGTAAGTGCATTTCCTCCAGGACAAAAAAAAATTGAATTCATATTTGCTTTATTTGGACACAATAAATAGGTATGTTAAAGACTTTTTCTAGTTCTATAGTCACGCTCTATAGTACTGCCGACGTACGACCTCACTAAAGCTGCAAAACGACTGCACCAAATGGGATTCAAAAATTAAGAGAAATGTGCACAGAATCACATGATTTCAGAATGGGTTCCTTCTATCTGGCAGAATTTTTTTTCGCAGAATTTCATTTTGCTGAACACACTTGGCATAATCTCCTTTGGCCGAATATGTTTAAGGCAGAAAAAATACTAAACATAATCATCATTTGGCAGAAAGTTTGTATGGCCGAATTTTCAATGGCATACTATTAAGATAGAAGAATTTTATTTGGCAAAATTCCATGATGCATAATTACTTTTTGCATAATGCTTATTTGGTAGAATTTCACTTGGCATACTATTGTCATTCTATTTCTCTCGTGGATTCGGGTATTTGTTGTAACAACAAATTGGGATACTTGTCTGCCCTACACTAGAGTCGGGGCGAAACCGACACGGATAGATTAGGTTAGAAAGCTTAAGGCGGGAGCGAAGCGGAGCGAAGCTCCCGCCTTAAACCTTCGTGGTTATTTATTTTTAAACCCAAAAAACGACTTGCCTTATTAGATTGCTGCTTCATTCCATATTTTTTATATGGATGTAAAAAAGTATGCCAAAAGGTAATTCTGCACATTAAATTTCTGCTATGTGATGTTTCTGCAGGTTAACTTTCTGCGTTACCACGGTTCTGCCATGCAAAATTATGCTTTTTGAATGTATGCTAAATGAGTGTATGCGAAATGATTTTCTGCGAAGTGAAATTTCTGCCATCCGTTGTTATGCATTATAAAATTATGACAAAAAAAGTTCTGCGATAAAGGGTAGACCCTTTCAGAATACATACAACTATTACAACTGCGCCCGACAATTCTGCGATTTCCAGGATAGCTAGTTATATCAATGTCTGGATCAGCTTAGACGAACTAATTATGCAAAACTTTTACTGGCGATGTCGGAGACTGATAATAAACAATTTACAAAAAAGTATAAAGTATGCAATTATTTATTACGATCGTACACACAACAATCAATTAAGTAGGGATCTTCTAAGCTGAAATGACGCGCCTTTCCTCTGCATCTACGCTTATAAGCAAGCACTCTTGAGGGCGTAGATGCGGTAGAGGGGCGCGTCATTTCAGCTAAGACGATCTCTATCTACTACTTATTAACAATTACAGTTTTAAGGTTCGGTACATACGCGAGTTAGTCCATTTTTCAAAAAAAACGACATGTTGTAAGCGTCATGTCGAATCAAGTTTGACATTATGCTACTTAGAATAACATTAATGTAGAAAATGCCTATTTCTCAGACAATTGAGAATCTCCTCAAACATAATAAAAACTTCTGTTCAAAACAGGCGTCCACTGTATGACCGGTTTACATAAAAACAACGATATTCGATTTTGCAGATGTTTTCATTTTGTGACAAAGGACAAAGCTCACAAAGAGACTATAGATAAAAATACTTTAGTATTTCTAAATAAATACAATGCAGATAAGACATAGCATAAGACCTCAAACGAAGCCAAATACTTATCACATGAATTTTTGATTTGAGGGAATGAAATCTATAACTTTTGGCACTGTAGGCGGGACCTACTCTACTCATTGCACCTCACCTAATGAACTTAACTTCAACGTTTGCAGGTTTTATTACCAAGAAGGTGAGATCTTAATTGCACTTTTATTCGCTAATTTTAATTAATCTCACTTAAGTGTGACGAAACCTGTTAAACAGTGTTAATGTATGATTGTATGACTCCTACAATTTTATCACTCGCTACCAAGGGCGAAACCAATTGATCTTGAAACGTAAAGTTTTTATTGTGTTAATTTTATTTACATTCGCAATAATATCTAAGTGGTAAAAAACGGGTCTGTCTTGATTTGTGTTCATCGGTCTTTAGAACATAATTAAAGTGTTAGCTATCACAAGCATTCAGCTGGTCTGCGTCGACTTCCACACACGATCTAGCAGCTATCGGCCCGCACCTAAAGATTCGGTGATTCGTTCCTGACCCGTGCTATCCAACCGTGGAACGCTCTTCCAGCGCATGTGTTTCCTTTTTGCTAAAACCCAGGTTTCTTAAGCGGGGCGTGAAAAGGCATGCAGGCCCTGCAAGATGATATAGACAAGCTCAGTAGTTACTGTTACTGTCTTGTCATCATCATATCTGGTGATCATCCCCACTGCTTTCCAACAGGTGGATTAAAGTCATTTTGAAGAGCACAAAAAAAACAATTGAATTGAAATAAAATCCGATTTCAGAAAGATTAATTTTTGGGAACAAAACACTTCGTATCAACATAAACTGACAAAGTAACGACGTATTATTGGATTAGCGAAATGCCGTTGTTGCGTAGTGTCAGAAGAGAGCAGTTTTGGGGTTAGTATTCGGCCAAGGTTCCCCCCGCCTGTCGTAAGCGGCGACTTAAGAGGGGTCATCAGGAGTGGACATGGTGGAGACTGTGTGCTTACATTGCACAAGCGATCCTGTGGAGGGCGGAGGCCGTGAACGCCCGCGGGTGTATGAGGGGCGGCATAACTCACCTCGTGAGGAGCTGGATTCCCGGCGCGCCAGGGGTCCACTGATAGAGTCCCTCACGGGGGTCCTCGGGGATTCCTGGTACCGCGCAGAAGATGTCCTCCGCGGAGTTTAGTAGGTATGCCCACTCCCACCCACACTCCCCGCTCTCGTACTCAGGGAGCGGGATAGTGCGTAAAGGCATTCTCCGCGTAAAAAAAAGGTCAATTCGTCTGTCTTCGTTTCTAAATTGACAAATATGATAAAAAACTTTTAACCGGTACTAAGAACCAGTTCTTGACTATTTTAGCCACATGCTTCTAAAATCTTAAACTACTATTCATCTTGACTCCCAAGTTCGCGACTCAGTAACCTGTTGCATAACGTTTCCTTTTTTACCAATAACGGACTATGGCCGTTTACCCTAAATATTAGGTATTCAGTTTTTCTCAGTAAAGTACTTTAGAAAAATAAGGATCAGTAGAAAATATCAGTCGAGACTTTTAGCCCGCAGGGATTTCTCTCCCTGCCCACATGGCGGGGGCCGCTTCCGGCCCACCGTGTAGGCAGCCTCCGTACAGGGGAACGCGTAGTAGGCTTCGCGCCAATCACCGCAGTTCCCCCAACGTGGACGTTGAGTGGGAGTACCGAAGTTTTTAGTGTGTATGCCACTGGGTGTCTCCTCACCAGTGATGGGTCCCACATAACCCTTTCGCCCTCCGGCGGGTGGGTATGCGTAAGTGCATTTCCTCCAGGACAAAAAAAAATTGAATTCATATTTGCTTTATTTGGACACAATAAATAGGTATGTTAAAGACTTTTTCTAGTTCTATAGTCACGCTCTATAGTACTGCCGACGTACGACCTCACTAAAGCTGCAAAACGACTGCACCAAATGGGATTCAAAAATTAAGAGAAATGTGCACAGAATCACATGATTTCAGAATGGGTTCCTTCTATCTGGCAGAATTTTTTTTCGCAGAATTTCATTTTGCTGAACACACTTGGCATAATCTCCTTTGGCCGAATATGTTTAAGGCAGAAAAAATACTAAACATAATCATCATTTGGCAGAAAGTTTGTATGGCCGAATTTTCAATGGCATACTATTAAGATAGAAGAATTTTATTTGGCAAAATTCCATGATGCATAATTACTTTTTGCATAATGCTTATTTGGTAGAATTTCACTTGGCATACTATTGTCATTCTATTTCTCTCGTGGATTCGGGTATTTGTTGTAACAACAAATTGGGATACTTGTCTGCCCTACACTAGAGTCGGGGCGAAACCGACACGGATAGATTAGGTTAGAAAGCTTAAGGCGGGAGCGAAGCGGAGCGAAGCTCCCGCCTTAAACCTTCGTGGTTATTTATTTTTAAACCCAAAAAACGACTTGCCTTATTAGATTGCTGCTTCATTCCATATTTTTTATATGGATGTAAAAAAGTATGCCAAAAGGTAATTCTGCACATTAAATTTCTGCTATGTGATGTTTCTGCAGGTTAACTTTCTGCGTTACCACGGTTCTGCCATGCAAAATTATGCTTTTTGAATGTATGCTAAATGAGTGTATGCGAAATGATTTTCTGCGAAGTGAAATTTCTGCCATCCGTTGTTATGCATTATAAAATTATGACAAAAAAAGTTCTGCGATAAAGGGTAGACCCTTTCAGAATACATACAACTATTACAACTGCGCCCGACAATTCTGCGATTTCCAGGATAGCTAGTTATATCAATGTCTGGATCAGCTTAGACGAACTAATTATGCAAAACTTTTACTGGCGATGTCGGAGACTGATAATAAACAATTTACAAAAAAGTATAAAGTATGCAATTATTTATTACGATCGTACACACAACAATCAATTAAGTAGGGATCTTCTAAGCTGAAATGACGCGCCTTTCCTCTGCATCTACGCTTATAAGCAAGCACTCTTGAGGGCGTAGATGCGGTAGAGGGGCGCGTCATTTCAGCTAAGACGATCTCTATCTACTACTTATTAACAATTACAGTTTTAAGGTTCGGTACATACGCGAGTTAGTCCATTTTTCAAAAAAAACGACATGTTGTAAGCGTCATGTCGAATCAAGTTTGACATTATGCTACTTAGAATAACATTAATGTAGAAAATGCCTATTTCTCAGACAATTGAGAATCTCCTCAAACATAATAAAAACCTCTGTTCAAAACAGGCGTCCACTGTATGACCGGTTTACATAAAAACAACGATATTCGATTTTGCAGATGTTTTCATTTTGTGACAAAGGACAAAGCTCACAAAGAGACTATAGATAAAAATACTTTAGTATTTCTAAATAAATACAATGCAGATAAGACATAGCATAAGACCTCAAACGAAGCCAAATACTTATCACATGAATTTTTGATTTGAGGGAATGAAATCTATAACTTTTGGCACTGTAGGCGGGACCTACTCTACTCATTGCACCTCACCTAATGAACTTAACTTCAACGTTTGCAGGTTTTATTACCAAGAAGGTGAGATCTTAATTGCACTTTTATTCGCTAATTTTAATTAATCTCACTTAAGTGTGACGAAACCTGTTAAACAGTGTTAATGTATGATTGTATGACTCCTACAATTTTATCACTCGCTACCAAGGGCGAAACCAATTGATCTTGAAACGTAAAGTTTTTATTGTGTTAATTTTATTTACATTCGCAATAATATCTAAGTGGTAAAAAACGGGTCTGTCTTGATTTGTGTTCATCGGTCTTTAGAACATAATTAAAGTGTTAGCTATCACAAGCATTCAGCTGGTCTGCGTCGACTTCCACACACGATCTAGCAGCTATCGGCCCGCACCTAAAGATTCGGTGATTCGTTCCTGACCCGTGCTATCCAACCGTGGAACGCTCTTCCAGCGCATGTGTTTCCTTTTTGCTAAAACCCAGGTTTCTTAAGCGGGGCGTGAAAAGGCATGCAGGCCCTGCAAGATGATATAGACAAGCTCAGTAGTTACTGTTACTGTCTTGTCATCATCATATCTGGTGATCATCCCCACTGCTTTCCAACAGGTGGATTAAAGTCATTTTGAAGAGCACAAAAAAAACAATTGAATTGAAATAAAATCCGATTTCAGAAAGATTAATTTTTGGGAACAAAACACTTCGTATCAACATAAACTGACAAAGTAACGACGTATTATTGGATTAGCGAAATGCCGTTGTTGCGTAGTGTCAGAAGAGAGCAGTTTTGGGGTTCTGTCACATCGATGAAAAACCTGTCATAATTCCGTTTTCGAGTTTTAAAAATGCCCCTTTGCAAAATATTTTACAAAGGATTTATAATTCCTTTGCTTTTGTTGACGGTTCTCCAACTGATATCATTAAGTGTGATAATTTCAACGAACCGTGATATTTGGGTCGATTTTCATTCTATACGGCTAATTAAAGATAACAATATAAGCATCGTAGCATAAATAAGTCTTGATAGGCCTATAAATAGGTAACCGGAGTATCTTCGAGGCATAATAACTTCAGTACGCTCAAGTCGCTCGCTCGCTCTTCGAACAATACGACAACATGTTTTCCACCGGTCGCGGCGCTGTTGGCGTCATCGCACTTTTGGCGCTATGTGTGACCGTTAGAGGAATCAACCGCGATCGTCAACAGCAACGACAAAGTGTCGCAGGCGCAGAACAATGTTCTACACCTGCTGTAGTTGGTAAGAAACTTATTCATTTTGTATACTCGTAATCATATTCAATTCTAATTCAATATTGCTTTATTCAAGTAAGCATTACTTAGTACTTCCGAATCGTCAAAAATCAAATTTATAACTACATAATAAACTTCATCATCATCATCTGCCTGTTGCAGTCTACTGCTGGACATAGGCCTCTCCTATTACACGTAACTGAACTCGAACTTCGGCTGCTCGCATCCAGCTCCTTCCAGCCATCTTGCGCAAATAATCACTCCACCCTAAAGTTAAATACGAGTACAATAATAATACGATCTCTAAGCAATTCATAAAATACATACTCTTCCAGGGTTGGAAAGTTGTTGCTGCCTCCTCTTCACTCTTTCTTTATTTAATCTTTTACTTCTGTCACTTTCAGGAGATGTATCTTCAACGACAGCGGTTAACAGACACCAATTATTAGGGTTCGGCAGGAATTTTAATGTAGCTGTCGTTGTAGACGTAAGTTAAACACAAAATAATCATCTTCATCATTATTATAGAAGACTTCATTTTAAATATCCACTTTTTTCAAGTAGAAACAAATGTTTCGATTCACGAACGATTTAGTGCAACGGTTCAGAAGTGAACTGTTACACCAGTGGTCGCGGGTTCGATACCCGCAGAGTACAAATATTTGTTTCCATGAACATCTGTTAATAGGGTCCATATTGACTCACCTAAAGTTGTTTCTCCGAAATTGTTCTTCCTAACGATTTGTGATCCGAATGATCACTCTTCCTAAAATTTTTAGTCCTAAAGTTTTCTTTCATACTTTTTGTAGTTCTAATGACGATGTTCATAACGCTCATGTTTCCTAAAACTTCAATTCATAATATTTGATCTCCTAATGTTGTTTTTCATAACGATATAATGAAAACACACATTGATAAATGCACATTGCTAAAGATCATAAAAAGTGCTGGGGTTAACGCAAGCGGGAGCTTCGCTTCGCTTCGCTACCGCCTTAAACCTTCTAACCTAATCTATCCGTGTCGGTTTCGCCCCGACTCTAGTATAGGGCAGACAAGTATACCAATTAGTTGTTATAACAAATAATTCATAGTTTTTCATAGAGAAAAGATTCATTTTCCCAGTGTAGAATTAGGGTCAAAGACGGTTATGTTGACAAAAATTAGGATAAAAGTGTTTATGGCTATCGAAATTATGAAGTTGAATGATTCGGAACTGAAACATTAGGAAAAGAGAAGTTAGGAATTGGGATTGTTAGGATGAAAAATTTTAGGAGGAAAATTTTCGGAGTTCCGATTTTAGGAGTTAAAATTTTAGGTGAACTTTGGCGCACCCCTGTTAATACTGGTATGGGTGTGTATATTAGGTATGAATTTTAAAAAAAAAAAATATTCAAGTATGTTTATCTGTTGTCTAGTTTCCCATAGCACAAGCATTTAGTTGCTTAATTTGGGGCTAGACCAGTGATTTATTTTTTTAAGTTTTATATTGATTCATTTATAGACAATTGACGGGACGGCATAAGTTTGAAGGTGTGCTGAACCTCAGTTACACCGTTGGGTCAATATTTTTTTACGTTTTATTGCAGGGATGTCCTCCCGGAACGCACCATGCAGGTTCAAGATTGGTTGCATGCGACCACGATGTTGCTCCTAAAGTGGTCTGGTTCAATACAAAACGAGGCCATGTCCTTAGAACGGGCAATCCGAGTCAGGTAGGCTTAGCGACAGTTACAGTATTCTGTAACCCGGGAAGCTGGGACGATGACGTCAGGGCCACGGTTGACGTCTTTGGCAGATCTGACTCCGGGGCTAACGTTTGGGTAAGAGAAGATAGTGGAGGCAGGGCCGACGCTTGGGCAAGAGGGAAGAGGTCATGGGAAAATAATAACAAAAATACCAGAGGAGACAGGGGCAGCGGAACTAATGTTTTGATCACAGCTGCTCAAGAAGGCGAGGCAGATGCCTGGGACAGAGACGCGAATGAAGCCAGGGCTAATGCTTGGGGCGGAGCTGCCGACAACAGAGACGCCACTGAAGGCAGAGACGGCCGACCGGGCAGGAGTGTTGTCGTTGCCGAAGCTGTTCAAGCTTCAGATGGTGAAGCCAGTAACAGAGGGCAATGAATGCCAGAAGGCATACTACATATTTATGTGAAATAAAATCACCCTTTTAATCAAGATTTTTATTTTAACACCCACTAGTTTTTAGAGATTAGTTTAAACTGACCAATTAGAATCAATTACTTTTGATTATGTCAAAATCTACTTATTTTACACTATTCTTTTATTATTTTAGCCTATTCTTGTAGATAGGGGACAGAAGGCATCCTATGACATTTACTTATGGAAGCAATTGCTTTAAAATTGAACTCTGTAACCGATATTTATCTTTTAGGATATAAGTTATACATTTTCTTTACGTCACTACCTGACATGGATGTGATTTATAAAGCAATCTACACTGGGATACATATTATCATGGTAACCAAACTTATTTCAACTTCATTTTTTTAAAAGTTAAAATGGGTTTGCGTTCACCTTGGAGAGCTCGCCTGGACCCTTAATTGATTAGGGTATTATTATTGAGAAAAGGTGTCATTTGAATTGAGAATCAGTGGGTACTTAAAACAAGCATTTTGACGTATAGTTTAGCTTTGGGAAAATGAAAGACCCACACAAATCAATTCGTATGTACTCGTTTGTAAATTGACATACACGTTAAAAAAAACAACTGGTAAGTAAGTACTAAGTAAAGAGTCTTATGCTCTACAGATTGAGCTAGCCGGGCGAGGTGTCCGGAAATGGGATGGGTGACCACCCGGACCGAAATTTTGTGATGTGTATTTCGGGCATCTCCATACTTCGGAAGGCACGTTAAGCAGTTGATCACGGCTGACGTCGTAGATGTCAGTCGTTAAGCCTAGTCAGAGGCCTTAGTGCGACTTGATAACATCTGACATTAAGGTTGCTCACTAACCTTACACCCCTCCGACAATCCGCCCTGAGCGTGTTGGAGTATGGCTCAATCCACCTCATAGTTGAAATCCTCAAATCTTAAACCGCTATTCATTATGACTCCCAAGTTACGCGCCTGGCTTGCTTTACTAACCCCTTTTTGGACTGTGGCCGTTATGCCTAATCACTTGGTTTTATTTATTGATTTAATTTTTAATGCACAAAAAGCTTAACTACCAGCTTGCATCATTTGCTGTATTTGAATAGACAGCGATATACAAAAAAAAGATATGACAAAAACTTTCACTGAAAAGTGCCGTGGGTCAGATAAATAGTTCCTACGACGTGCTTGCGTTTATTGCATGGCAGTTTGTGTTGGGTTGCTGGTGTTTAGCGACATGATTTACCCCGGGAGTCGCTCAGGCCCTCCCTTTTCTTACCTCCGTTGGCCGTCAGGAGTGGACTCTCACCCCTGCCTCGCCTTGCCTGGCCAAAGTCGGACGACGAAGTTAAAACTATGTGAGCATTTGTTAATATACCTCCATGAAGCTGCAAAAGCAATTGCCTTGTTTCCATTCAAATTTTCAAAAAGGAGTATGAGCTTCTGAATGAATTGAATTAACGAATAGTCTGCTTTGAATCCCGAAAAGGAGGGAACTTTTAGTATGACAAGATATTACTATAGTTATTTTTTTATAAGTTTATTGACAGCGTCGTGACCCAGTGGTTAAACACTCTTTAAATATCCTTGGACATTATTCCACACAGCGCCATCTAGCCCCAAGTGGGCTAAATAGTCCGTTATTATGGATACTAGACAACGGATAAACATACTTAAATACTTTTTCTTTTGTAAATACATACTTAATATACATAGGAAACACCCAGACCAATACAAACAGACATGTTCATGCACACAAATGTTTGTACTGTGCGGGAATCGAACCCGCGGCCCTTGGTATAGTAGCCGACTTCTCAACAATTACACCAAGACGGTCGTCAATACTCTAACTCTTACTTAATTAATGCAAAAATTATAAAACAATACAATCGTGGTGCATAAACAGCTGTATATTATAGATCTACACGGGACTGCATTAGGTACCTAATGCAAACGGATGATTTTTAACTAAGAAGACAATGTTCTCTTTAACATACAGAACCAAGAAACAGTGACTATTTTCTTCGATTAAATTAAGAACACCAACCTGTTTTTTATTTTGACACAGATAGGAAAAATGTTTCGGTAACCAACCAAACCAGTAAATTTACAGTAAAGTAGAGTACAGTAGGTAACAGTAAAGTCTAGAAGAGTTGTTAAATGCTCTGCTGATAATATGTCACTCAAAACGTTCTAATAACCAAATGATCGTTAGTGGCTAACAATTTTAGCAAATTCGTTTCGCAAGACCGTTTATAATCATTTTATTTGGAACAATTATGATTTCATTTTATGGTTTTAGAGCATTGACAATTACAAGCATTGGTTATCCTGATAAGCGTTATAAATAGTTAAGAAGAGCGTCGTCAAGTTATTCGACTCAGTCGTAGTCGCTCGCTCGCTCGCTTACGCTCAACCTGTGCAATGTTTGTCCCACGCTTCGCTCTCGGCTCTGTCGCGCTTCTGGCGCTATTCGCATCCGTTAGAGGACAGACGCAATGCTCTTCTGATGAAAGAGGTAAGATATATTTTGTCTTTGGATTTGTGAAAAATTACTTCAACCATACAACCAAATTGTTGCATCACCTTAAGATTTAGACTATCCTCTTCAATTTTATTTATCTTTGCCGAATTACAGGAGATACATCAGCATATCCAGTTCAACTTCCACCTGTAGAGATTCCACCTGGTGTGGATTTTGATATATATGTACCAACAAGTGTAAGTAAAATGCAAAATATATTTTAGGACAGACTAAAGTATTATGTATCTCAATTTATTACTATCAATAGTCCAACACCGGTAGTAGAGTCGCATTCTGTTTCATTTTTCAAAATAATATTTTTTTTAAATGACTATTACTTATTAACATTTACTGTCATTCAAATTGAAGGTTTGAAAATACTTGTGATAGGTTTTTGAATTATGATAATTGGAGTTTGCTTTCACTTCTTATTCTAATAGCAAACCTTGTATTTAGATATAACATGACATGTAATATCTAATTACAAGGTCACATTGTTTTTGTCCATGTCACAAGTTGATTGGTACAGTCATTATGCAGATCTCATGGTTAGTTTTAAGTCGGACTGAGGTCTCAGGATGCCGAAGTATAAAGCGTTGTATTCTCTGAATATCGCATTTACTTTAACTCAAAAATATGTTAACAGGTATGTTTCTTGTTATTATTTGTTGTATATATTAACTCATTCTATTCCAGCCGTGTCCATCGGGCACGAAACATGTGGGCACAAAATTAGTGGGATGCGACAACGATGTTCCTCCTACTGTGAAACTGGATAGTTTGAGCCATGGCACATTCCACCGCAACGGCGTTCGAAACCAGACTGGAGTGGCGTATGTAACGGTGTACTGCAGGGCTGGTGCACGTGCTCAGGCTGAACAGGCCAGCGCTGCCGCTGGGAACAGACAAGCACAAGTTTCAGTAGCTAGAGCTTGGCAATAGACGTTAAATTATCTTCTTAAACCGTTTGACCTGCGCTGCACTTGATAAAAGACATAAATACATTTATTCTAAGGAACTATGTTAGTAGTTACTAAATTATGATTGCAAATATTAATTTGACATTCCCCGACCACTGTTGATATAACGACCGAGCTGAGTCGAGTATATCCTGTTTCCTATCATACTCGAGACTGCGTTTGGACCATAAATAAGTCATTCAAGTGGAAAATTTCCTTATTACAAAAAAAACTTAACATTTCATTGAATACCAAGCATCCTGTACATCAATGAGATTAAACGGTTTGTAAACAAAAAAACTGGTTTAAGAATATGAAATAAATTTAATAAAACGTTAAATCTGACCGTTTTTATGCTTGCATTTCTTTTTTTATTCTATTAACAAACCCAACCAACCCAACCAACCCAACCCAGCAACAAAAGATAATTCTTGTATTTGACGGTACGCTGCAAGCCCCGTGTACGTTCATATTATCTGATTTTTGACTTTACCACGATGTTTGATCAATTCAATATGTTTAGTAATAAATCGGACAGTTCAAAAAAACAGATTGAATTGATCAATTATAGCAGCAGTAATAGATAGAATACATAATTGGAAAACACAAGGCTCTGACCAAATTCATCAAGAAATTTTCTCACATACACACATACCTCTACAATATCATAAACAATGATGCTACCTATGTCTGGGTTTAATGAAATACCCAGTCCCTAACTGGGACCCTCAATACATCACTGCCAGCATAACATACATGCAAGTTTTAAAACCTGTATAACATACATGATCTTAAAGCAACTTTAGGACACTGACGACCCTTCCAAAGTATAGACCGATTACCTGCCTTCAAACTCAAGTCTGACTCAAGTCATATTATACACTCATGTAGAAGCACACAATATTATTACAGAACAACAAAAAGTATGCAAGAAGAATAGCCAATGATGTAAGGAGCAGCTCACCATTGACTCTATCGTTCTCATGCAAGTTCAAAAAACGAAAGCTTACCATTTATTTATGTATATCGACTATAAGAGCTTTCTTATAGTCGACGACTCGATTCCTCGTAACTGGTTACTAGATGTCTGGGATATAAATAAAATTAATCCCACAATTAGCATCTTCTTAAAAACTATAATGAACACATGGACAACACAACTTGAAGTCAACACTGGATCTGGTAAAGTGCAGTCTGAACCCATAAAAATCAGACGAGGTATATTTCAGGGTAGTGCACTGAGCCCGCTTTGGTTTTGTATAGCCCTCAATCCCTTATCTAACTCTTTAAACTTTACAGACTTAGGATACACATTTCAGTACCAAAACATTGCTGTGTCTATCGCAGATGAACTTGAAAAACTTGCAGATATTACTGATAAATTTTCGCAGGATATTTATATAGACTTTGGTATTGGTAAGTGCAAAATAAATCCCATTATACGAGGAAAACGCTATCAACATGCCTACAGGACTATTGCGGATGAAGTGATCACTCCCTTAGAACACAACAAAACTTATAGATACTCAGGTTACAATCGGTCCAACTTAATAGACAATAAACAGACCAAATCTACATTAACTAACAAATTCATAAACCGGTTAAAAAAAAACCAACTCAATGAAATTCTCGAAATACAATTGAAGCTATCAACTCTTATGCTATACCTATATTTACATACTCTTTTGGTATCATTAACGGGTCGAAAACAGAATTAAAAACGATGCAACGTGTTACAATAATACATTGACCAGACACAGGAAACACCATCCACGATCTTGTGAACAACGCCTAACACTACCACGCACTGAAGGAGGAAGAGACCTAATAGATATAGGTAACTTACATGCAAAACAAATAACGAATCTTAGATCTTACATCCACAATAGAGCATATAAATCCACACTTCACAAAGTTTTGTATGATATGAAACTGACTCTACTTAACCTTCATGATAGTAACCAGCAGCTGAATGAAAAACAGACCAGCAAGCATACGAAGATGCAGGAATGGATAAGGAAATCCTACGACACTTCCAAGATCTTTGCCAAAATAACATCGACAGTGTAGCGTCGAACGAATGGTTAAAGGAAGGTGTTCTTTTTCCGTAAACAGAAGGTTTCCTCAGGGCCAATCAATACCAAGTAATAGAAACTCGCAACTACCAAAAGTACATTAAAACAGGGGTCTTGTTATAATAGATAGATAGATCTTTATTGCACAAAAACATTACAGTTGTATTAAATTACAAAGACCAATATACAATTTAGGCGGTCTTATCGCTAGGGAGCGATCTCTTCCAGACAACCTTCAGGTAGAAGATCGTAAGAAAACAAAAAAAAAGTGTATAATGTACTTTTGGTAGTTGCGAGTCAGACAGACATTCGCCGACAATGTAATGGATCACCTGAAACAATACAAAAAATAACTGGAGCATGCCAAGCAATAGTACAGACTGATTATAAACATAAGCATGACCATTTTTGAAGTTGTATATTCTGGTTGGCGCAGAATTTCAAAAAGCATATATTTTGAATACCTGTAGAATCGTTCGAAAGCTCTTACAAACACAGTAAAAAGGTAAAGTGATGATCACTTGGTAAATCCAACACCGTTGTTTAAGAACATCGAGCTGCATGAACGGGAAAGAAAAAAATATAATAATCGTTTATTTGCTAACCATAATTAATTTATGCATAATTGACCCCGAAATATAAGCAACAATCCATATTTTGGATTGAATTTATTAATTTTTTTTAGTATAGTCGGACACGGGACTACTGAAAGACTAGAAAGTGGTAATCTGTAAATTCAGAGTGGTACACGACTGTTTTTCTTTGGAAATACATCTTCCGATGGGAAAAAGTGCTATGAACACTGACTACACAGAATGCCAAAGCGCATCGGATATCACGGCGAAGATTTTGAAAATATTTTTATTATTATTACTATCACTAGATGCTTATTCAACCGAAAAAAAGGTTTTCTTAATGTCTATAGATAGTCTCAACCACGTAACTGCTATTTTGTCGATCTTGCTCACTGGCAACTTCACTTCACTACATGATTTGGTTCGATTTAATAGAAATGGTATTAAAAAAACATAGAAAATTCATGCACCATAAATAAACCTTACCCCCTTATTCATAACAATTCACGCATCGCTAAGGCCCGCGCTCCACCAAAGCGGAGATGTGCGGAGCTGTGTGGAGCTGTGCGGGGCAGAGATGTTTTTCAGATCAGGTGACTCCACCGAAGCTGTGCGAGGCAGAGATGTGTGCTCTGTGCTGGCTGGCTATGCGAGTAGGGTTGCCACCTTTTTTGTTTTTATTGAATAACAAGGATGAAAAATTCAAATTAAGCACTCTTTTATTTTATTTATTTCAAAATGAAAAAGAGACAAAAAGTTAATGTGACGCCATAGGGCCGTTCGAGTTTTTATGCATAAGGGGGTGAGTCATTAAGGGACCATAATGCCTAAGTACAAAACTTTGCAGTGGGAGGCACTGCTCACAGCACGCCGCGTGACCGCTTGACATCGCTTCACATAGCTCGACCTAGCTTCACACAGCTCGCCATACAAATATACACATCTCCTCTTAGTGATGTCTATAGCCTCCACTAAAATTCAGCGAGGACGAGATGTGTGAATAACTCAATTCTATTAGTTGTTGAAAACACAGCTCGACGCCGCACGTCTCCGCTCAGCTTTGGTGGAGTCTGGGCCTTAAGCAAAGCTTTAGCAATTGTCGTACTTTGTCTTTTATTCGCAAATGGCGGCAGCAACAAGAATAAAAGATACAAAGCAATACAAAAGTGTTGTTAAAGCACTGTTAAAGTTTTATGAATGAAGAGGTTAAAACATATAAAACATTTTGTGTGTTATGCAAAAACCTTGCTTTTAATGTCGAGCAGTGGAGATCTAGGTACCTAATGCAAACGGATGAATTCTTAACACTAAGTAGATAATGTTCTCTTTAACATACAAAATCGACAAACGATGACTATTTTCTTCGCATAAATTAAGCACACCAAGCTTTTTTCAATGTTGACATATGAAAAAAGTTTCAGAAACCAAAGTAAATTAACAGTAAAGTAGAGTACAGTAGGTAAGAGATGAGTCTACAAGAGTTGTTAAATGCTCTGCTGACAATGTGGCACTCAAACCGTTCTAATAAGCAAATGACCGTTAGCTTACAATTTAAGCGTTATTTTACAATAAAATTCGTTTCGCAAAACCGTCTATAATCATTTTATTTGGAACAACTATGATTTCATGTTTCAAGGTTTAAGAGCATTGACAATTACAAGCATTGCCTGTCCTGATAAGCGCTATAAATAGTTAAGCTGAGCGTCGTCAAGTTATTAGACTCAGTCGTAGTCGCTCGCTCGCTCGCTTTACGCGCAATCTGTGCAATGTTTGTCCCACGCTTCGCTCTCGGCACCGTCGCGCTTCTGGCGCTGTTCACGTCCGTTAGAGGACAGTGGGGACCTTGCAATCCTTATCAAATGGGTAAGATATATTTTCAAGCTGTTTCAAGACAAAAAGGTCTTTGGATTTAGGAAAAATTACTTAAAATTAATTAACCAAATCTTAGGACTTGAGATTTTCCATTTCAATTTCATTTATCTTTGCCGATTTTCAGGAGACACATCAGGAGTGCGAGTTCAACTTCCAACTGTAGAGATTCCACTTGGTGAGGATTTTGATATAAATATACCAACAAATGTAAGTGAAAAGCAAAAGATATTTTAAAACATACTAAGGTATTTTATGTATCTCAATTCATTATTATCAATAATAATAATCCGGAATAATAATAAGTCCGACACCGGCAGTAGAGTCGCATTCTGTTTGTCTACAGTGTATTTTATATTTCCATATTATAATTTTTATAAATGCCTATTACTTGTTAATATTGACAGTCATCCAAGTTGAAGGTTTGAAAATACTTGTAATAGATTTATTTGAATTAAGATAATTGGATTTTGCGTTCATTTTTTATGCTAATAACAAACCTTGTAATTAGATATTACATGTTTTTGTCCAATTGGTTAGATACTGATGGTCACTGCCTGCATCATTTAAAATATTCTTTAAATGCTATTTAAAGGACGAATTTAAGTGCGGCAGCTAGTTAAGCAGGCCTCACAAGTTGATTTGTATAGACATTATGCATTATTCATGGTAAGTTGTAAGTTGGAGTGAGGTTTCCGGATGCCGAAGTGTTAAGCGATGTATTTTCTGATTATCGCATTTACGTTAACTCAAAATAATATTAGCAGGTTTATTTCTTGTTTTTATTCGTTGTATATATTAATTTATTCTATTCCAGGCGTGTCCGTCGGGCACACATGTCGGCACAAGTATAGTGGGATGTGACAGGTACTCTTCTCCTACTGTGAAACTAGATAGTTTGATCCATGGCACATTCCACCGCAACGGCAATAAATACCAGACTGGAGAAGTGCGTATAACGGTGTTCTGCACGCCTACAGCACGTGCCCAGGCTGAACAGGCCGGAGCTGCCGCTGGGAATAGACAAGCACAAGTTGCAGAAGCTAGAGCTTGGCGGCAATAGACGATAAATTATTTTCTTAAACCGTTTGACCTGCGCTGCACTTTATAAAATATATTAATAATTTTTTTCTCAGGAAATATGTTAGTAGTTACCTAATTATGATTGCAAATATTAATTTGACTCTCCCTCTGTTGGTGTAACGACCGAGCCGAGTCGAGCACATGTCTTTGTCTCTCATCATACTTGAGACTGCGTTTGGACTATGAATAGGTCAGTCAAGTCGTTTTTTTTCTAATGACAAAAAAACTTAACATTTCATTGAGTACCAAGCATCCTGTGCATCAATGAGATTAAACGGTTTGTTTACAAAAAAAACTATTTTAAGAATATGAATAAATTTAATAAAATGTTAAATCTGACCGTTTTTTTATTATGCTTGCATCTATTTTTTAATTCCATTAACGAACCCAATGTCTTGATTCATATAGAAATGTTTTGAGCTGAAAAACTACACTTCACACCCCAGATTAATGAGTTAGGCTTAAAAACGTTGTTGTTTTGAGATTATGGTGTGTAACAAAAGATAATTCTTGTACTTATTTGATGGTACATACGATTCAAGCCCCGTGTACGTTTAAACTACCTACCTAATTTTTGACTTTGCAACGATTTTTGAATAAATTTTAGTTATAAATAGGACAATTAAAAAAACTGATCAAAATTGATGAATAGTAGGTACTAAGCACCGCATCCGCTGCTGATGATCAAGTCTGCCAGTATGTTTGAGGTTTTATGCGTTCGTATGCAACCTCTTTGTAGTTTTGGCGGGAATTATTATGTAGACCTTGGACAATAAACACAGGATTTTAAAGGGCAAATATGTTTTATTGATGAATTAATAGTTCAAAATCCAAGGACAAGTGAAATCAAGCGAATATCAAGCAAATCGGGAAGTAACCCCGTTTTCACAGTACAGGACTTGAAAAAAAATACATTTAACAAAAATAAAAGGGGTAATAATAGCCTGATCATTTGTGTGTAAATGATCAACAATAACTAAGCTCTCTCCATAGTTTCGTCATTCAATGCAATGGATCTTTTTCATTTGCTGTAGGTTTAGAAAGTAATCGAACAAAAACTATTAAGGCACCAATCACCTATCAACCCCTAGATCCCGTTAAGAACAACAGGTTATTGCTATAATTATTGCCATAGAAATCAAACGAGGTGTATTCCAGGGTGATGCACTAAGCCTGCTTTGGCTTTATATTATAGCCCTCAATCTCTCATCTAACTTTCTAAACTCTACAGACTTTGGATACACATTTCAGCATAAAAACATTGATGTGTCTGTTCCGGACGGCCATAGTTTAAGTTTCTGTAAAATAGTTTGTTTAAGTTTATAGTTTGTTTTTTAAGATTAGTCTGTGTAAGTTTATGTTTATTTTATTATATCTGAATAAAGAATGGCACGGGGCAGATAATTAGTAACCGTAGGTACACATCCTCACATAGGACGTGAGGACATAGAGAAAAAAGAGATAGATAGGCACCGCTCTCAGGTAGCTTCCTTGACCTTGAAAAAAGAGACCCGCTATATCACCATAGGCCAGAACTTGTGTGAACTCGTCACACAAGTAACTACTTGATGGCAAAAAAAGGGTATAAACTTGGGCTTAATCCCCATAGAATCGAGTCAAGTTTGCAGTCTACGAGCCAAAGGAAAAAGGAAGCTACCTGGGAACCGGAAAAACAGGAAGACTTTAAATAGGAAGATAAGCCCTAGAAGACCTGGACTATCCAGAACTTAGAAGACCTAGGATACCTAGAAGACCTAGGATACCTAGAAGACCTAGGATACCTAGAAAACCTAATATACCTAGAATACCTAGATTACCTAGAAAGCCTAGAAGACCTAGAAAACACTACTCTACATAAATAGTGAAGAATAATAGTGAATAGTGAACAGTTATTAGTGATTTGTGATAGGAACTGCCGCCAAATTGACAATAGTGAAGTGTTTTATTCCGGACCCCTACCCAGTGATAGACTGAACTACCTTGTAAATAGGACTGGATTAATTATAGTGAACTCTGGTGTTGTGAACAAAGTGTCGTGAAATCAGGCAAAGCGATCTCGGATTAGAAAGACAGGTGCATGACAGCGCAATCCAGCGATGGGTGCATACGGATCACAGTTAATAGTGAACGAATAGTGAGTGGTCCGGCACATGTCTACCGAAGATGCACTTGAAAAACTTGCAGATATTACTGATCAGTTTTCGCAGGATATTAATATGGACTTTGGGATTGATAAGTGTAAAATGAATTCCATTAAACGAGGAAACGCGGATGAAGTGATCAGTCCCTTAGAAGACAACGAAACTTATAGATACTCAACTTACCATCAATCCATCTTAAAAGACAATAAACAGACCAAATCTAAATTAAAAACCTATTATTTGCGAATGGCGGAAGCAACAAGAATTAAAAAGACAAGGCGATACAAAAGTTAACGTGTTGTTGATGCACTGTTTAAGTTTTTATGAATAAAAGGGTTAGACTTTAGGGGTCTGAAGTTCTTGGATCATTCTTAAGAGATGTAGAGGTACCTAATGCAGACGGATGAATTCTTAACACTTAGTAGATAATGTTCTCATTAACATATAATCTTCCTCAAACAAAACTGTAAGACTCTGACACCCCCACTTACACATGTTTTTAAGCTCAGTCTTCCTTCTTCCTTCTAGAAGAAAGAAAGATAAAACGTTCCTTTCATCTGGACATCGCAACTTAAAAGATAAAAAGACAAAACTAAAAACAAAACTAAATTGTTACACAAAAATGAAATACTAACAGACGAATCAACAAAAAAAAACAGACCTCCAGACAGCAGTGTCGCGATGTCCAAAATTAAATGGACCACACTCAGCTAATGCCTGGACCTGAAAGGCTCAGGCGCTGGTTTTCAGTGGGCCCAACTGAGTGAAGACATGGACCTTCGCAGCGGCTTTCAAATGATCCACTATGCGTTAACGTTATAATTTAAATTCGATGGGCACCAGGTACCTTGACTCTGGTCAATGCTGCGTGGGTGTGTTTTTGGACCCGGCCAGGGCTTTTGGCACTATCATATTGTAATAAACCCGTTCCAGCTACCAGAACAACATTTAAAACAAGAATCATGTCTAAGAGTAACAAAGATTATTTCCACTACTTATTTATTAAAGAATTAGAACTGGTAAGTGACGCTATGAAATGTGAACCAGATGTAGATGAGAAAGTGAACATTTTTAATAGACCATAATAATATAAAACTTTGCTATTACACTGCTTTTTCGTTAGAAACTCTTAAGAGTCACAAAACAAACAAAACAAATGCTACTAAGGGAATACTCATTTCGAAAAACATATACAAAACTCTGAATTTGTTTCGCAAAACCGTTTAACACGTTGAACGCCACGCGGGTCACAAACAATAGAAATTCGATTGTTACAGTGACCGACGGCGGTGAAAAGCTAAAAATCATTTTATTTGTTTTAGAGCATTGATAATTACAAGCATTGGTTATCCTGATAAGCGCTATAAATAGTAAAGCAGGCGTCGTCAAGTTATTCGAATCAGTCGTAGTCGCTCGCTCGCGCGCTTTACGCTCAATCTGTGCAATGTTTGTCCCACGCTTCGCTCTCGGAACCCTCGCGCTTCTGACGCTGTTTGCGTTTGTTAGAGGACAGAGGCAATGCAATTCTGATGAAAGAGGTAAGATATAATTTTCAAGCTGTTTATAGACAAAAAGGTCGTTGGATTTGTGAAAAATTACTTCAACCAAACAACCAAATGTTTGTACCATCTTAGGACTTTAACTATCCATTTCAATTTTATTTATCTTTGCCGATTTACAGGAGATACATCAGCAGAGCCAGTTCAACTTCCACCTGTAAAGGTTCCACCGGGCGAGGATTTCAATGTTTATGTACCAACAAGTGTAAGTAGATCGCAAAAAAAATTCAGAGAAGACTAAAGTATATTATGTATCTCAATTTATTATTATCAATAATAATAATCTGTTATAATAATACGTTTGACACCGGTAGAGTAGGGTTGCATTCTGTTTGTCTACTGTGTATTTTATATTTCCATATTATAATTTTTATTAATGCCTACAGTTATACATATACAGTTACACTTATACAAGTTGACGGTTTGAAAATTCTTGTAACAGGTTTATAAAACACACATAACATAAACGGCCTATATACGTCCCATTGCTGGGCACAGGCCTCACCTCAACTATGAGGTCGATTGAGCCAAACTCCAACACGCGGGCTCAATGCGGATGTTTTTGTTCAATTGGTCATATACTGATGATCACTTCAGGCAGCTTTTAAATATTCTTCAAATGCTTTTTAAGATATTATTTAAAGAACGAATTTTTTAAGTGCTGCAGCTAGTTAAGCAGGCCTCACAAGTTGATTTGTACAGACATTGTGCAGAACTCATGGTAAGTTTTAAGTTGGAGTGAGGTCTCAGAATGTCGAAGTGTTAAGCAATGTATTTTCTAAATATCGCATTAGCGTTAAGTCAAAACTATATAAGCAGGTATATTTCTTGTTAATATTTGTTGTTTATATAAACTTATTATATTCCAGCCATGTCCGTCGGGCAAGACACATGTGGGTACAAGATTAGAGGGCTGCGACCACGACGTTGCTCCTACTGTGAAACTGGAAAGTTTGAGCATTGGCGCATACCACCGCAACGGCTTTCTAAACCAGCCTGGACAGGTGACTGCAACGGTGTTCTGCAGGCATGGTGCACGTGCCCAGGCTGAACAGGCCAGAGCTGTCGTTGTGAACAGACAAGCACAAGTTTCAGTAGCTAGAGCTTGGCAATAGACGTTGAATTATATTTTTAAACCGTTTGATCTGCGCTGCACTTAATAAAATAAATAAACGCATTTTTTCTCAGAAATTATGTTAGTATTTACTAAACTAATATTGCAAATATGAATTTGACTCTCCCCGGCCTATGTTCAGCTCGGTCGTGGACTCGACTCATCGAGTCCATCCTGTCTCTAATCATACTCAAGCCTGTGTTTGGACCATGAATAAGTAATTCAAGTGAAAGAAAGCAAAAGATAATTCTTGTATTTACGATAGGTACGATTCAAGCCCGTGTACGTTTAAATTACCAGATTTTTGACTTTGCAACGATTTTTGATCAATTCAATAAATAGTAATAAATAGGACAATTAAAAAGAACAGATTGAATTGATCAATAGTAGGTGCTAAGTGCCGTACCCGCTGCTGCTGATCACGTCTGGCAGTATAGGACCTGAAAAAAATACTTTCATCACATAGAAAAGTGGCTAATAATCACCTGATCATTTGTGATTCTATTCGCGGTTATATATTTTCTTACTCGACGTTTCGACTACTTTACAGCAACCGTGATCACGGGATAGCAAAAATGTTTTATGTCACAAAACAGTACAATTTTTTTAGCAACCCTCTCTTGACTACAGTCATTTCCACTAACATTATTGGAAATGTTCTTATCCACGCAGTACGAACTAACCGTATCTTGAGACCTCACAGTATTGTGCTGCCCTCTGGGATTGATCAAGCATATAACAGGATTCCAAGCAGGTGGTAAATTTTAACCATCCTCACAATTGAAATTTCGAAAGTTACTTTTTGGTTGAATTAGTAACTTCCTATTAACCATTTTCTTCAATGCGTTGTCTGTGCGTTACATTCATCGTCATCGGGGAATAAAATGGGTAAAGACGGCATTTGAACTAAGAGATCTTTCAGAGTGGTGAAATACTCATAAATACATTGTTATTGATATTTTTATAAGTTTTACCATATCAATCTTGTATTAAAATTTGTTTTCTCAAACTGTACCTAAATCGTATTTTCAGTCACTGTGAAATCTGACTCAGTTTCAAAGTTTCACTGTACTTATTATGAGGCTCGTTTATACTTTTAAGTAATATGTATTCCCTTGTGGAGTAGGTATTTCGTTTGAAGTAGAAATAAAATAACTCACTTCATGAATATGGCTATGTCGCACAATGTAAAATAAAAAATAAAGAGTGAGTAAAAAGCAAGTAAATAAATCAGAGTTTTTTTAATAAAAACTCTCCTTAAGCCCCTATGCTTATTATTGATGCCAAAGCGACCAATTGTCTTTTTCTGGGTTTCTTTAGTAAAGATACTGCATGTAAAATGCTAAAAACAATAATAACTCTATTTGAGGAACCTGTCTCCTACAACGATCAAGCTTAATTTTATGACACTCACCATTTTACCCATGTTTTTTTCGTTAAATGTTTTATACTAATCCTATGGAGTACTTTGTTTTATAACTTATCTTCAAGACTGTTATGTGGGAGAAAGTAAATAAGTTGACATAGAAAAATAGTTTCAGAAACCACTGTAAATAACGTTGTACGGTAACAGAGTTTGGAAGAGTTGTTAAATGGTCTGCTTACAAAATGTCTCTCAAGCCGTTCTGATAACCAAAATATGATCATTAATAAGTAGGTGATAATTTAAGCGTAATTTTTTACAGTAAAATTCGTTTCGCAAACCGTTTATAATCATTTTATTTGTTTTAACGCATTGACAATTACAAGCGTTGGCTTTCCTGATAAGCGCTATAAATAGTTAAGTAGAGCGTCGTCAAGTTATTCGACTCAGTCGTAGTCGATCGCTCGCTCGCTTTACGCTCAATCTGTGCAATGTTTGTCCCACGCTTCGCTCTCGGCACCGTCGCGCTTCTGGCGCTATTCGCGTCCGTTAGAGGACAGGGGTATTGCGCTTCTGATGTTATAGGTAAGATAATTGCTACTTGTCAACCAATGTATCACTGGGCAATACTGATACCTTCAACCCTGGAGGTGGTCGCTAATGGCTGCGACACAGTTTCTTTAAACTCATGCAGACATTATCATACACTGACTGTTGTTATACCTCTGTACAATTATTCTAATAAAGACATTTTAATATTTATATTAACATAACATAACATAATCGGCCTATATACGTCCCACTGCTGGGCACAGGCCTCACCTCAACTATGAGGTGGAACAAGCCATACTCCAACACTCGGGCTCAGTGCGGGTTGTTGGAGGGGTGTAAGGTTAGTGAGCAACCTTAATGTCAGATGTTATCAAGCCGCCCTAAGGCCTCTGACTAGGCTTAACGACTGACATCTAGCGACGTCAACCGGGACCAACTGCTTAACGTGCCTTCCGAAGCACGGAGATGCCCGAAATACACATCACTAAATTTCGGTCGGATGGTCACCCATCCCTTATCCGACCCGGCGTGTGTTGCTTTACATCAACGATCGTCGCCGATCACTGTCACAACTGCGCCACGGGCACCTCTCTCTCAATATTTATATTATTTATTTAAATATATTTTCAAGCTGTCTAGAGACGAAAGGATCGTTGGATTTGTGAAAAACTACTTCAACCAAACAACCAAATTGTTGTATCATCTTAGGACTTGGTCTATCCATTTCAATATTATTTATCTTTGGCGATTTACAGGAGATACATCAGCAGATCCAGTTACACTTCCATCTGAAGAGGTTCCTCCTGGTACGGATTTCCAAGTACATTTATCAACAAGAGTAAGCGTAAGTAGAACGCAAAATTTTTTAAAACAGCCCAAAGTATGTGAATCTCAATTTAAAATAATCAAACAGTACAATACCTGTAAAGTATTAGAGATACATTATGCCTGTTAAGCTGAAGTTAAAGCGACGCACACCAGATGGGATATAGGATGGACCGTCCACTCCAACCGAAATATAGTGATGTATTTTTCGCGCAGATAGATGCCCGAAAAAGAAAGGCACGTTAAACATTTATGGTCCCGGTCGACGTCGCTAGATGCCAGTCGTTAAGCCTAGTCGGAGGCTTTCGCGTGGCTTGATAAAATCCGACATTAAGGTTGCTCCATAACCTTAAGCCCCTTCAATTATTCGCACTGAGCCCGTGCATTGGAGCATGGCTTGCACCCTACCTCATAGTTCAGATGAGGCCTGTGCCCAGCAGTGGTATTATGTAGGCAGTTTATGATGAGTGATTCCTATCATTCCTATTTTTGTTCACCCAAGTTGACGACTCAAAAATACTTCGAACAGGTTGATTTGATTTTGCTTTTATTTTTTAAGCCTTGCATGTATTTAGATACACCTGTTTTGTTCTAATTGGTTCTAATATAGCCACTTCAGGCACAATTTAAAATAGGAGAAAAATAGTTAATTGGTGATATTTGACTTCTAGTTAAGCAGGCTGCACAAGTTAGGCTTAAGTGGGCTTGATTTATACAAATATTTTACAGGACATAAGGCAAGTTTTAAGTTGGACAAAGGTCTCAGAATGCCGAAGTATCCTCTGAATATCGCATTTACTTAAAGTCGAAACTAGGTTAGCAGGTATGTTTCTTGTTATTACTTGTTGTATATATTAATTTATTTTATTCCAGCCGTGTCCGTCGGGCACTCACGTGGGCACAAGATTAGAGGGATGCGATAACGACTTTGCTCCTACTGTGAAACTAGAAAATTTGAGGTTTGGCACATACCACCGCAACGGCAATCCAAACCAGACTGGGAAGGTGACTGTAACGGTGTTCTGCAGGCATGGTGCACGTGCCCAGGCTGAACAGGCCAGAGCTGTCGTTGTGAACAGACAAGCACAAGTTTCAGTTGCTAGAACTTGGCAATAGACGTTGAATTATTATCTTAAACCGTTTGACCTGCGCTTGACTTAATAAAAGAAATAAAAAAAATGAAAAAATCTTTATTGATCTCTGAATTATCTTAGACTAAACATGTACATGGCATTTTAAGGCTTTTGTCTAATACTAAACAACAAAAAAAAAATACATTTATTCTCAGGAATTACGTCAGAAGTTAATAAATTATAATTTGACTCTCCCCGGCCCCTGTTGATGTAACGACAGAGCTGAGTCGAGTACATCTTGTCTCTCATCATACTCGAGACTGCGATTCGACCTGCGTTTAAGTCATTCAAGTGGATTTTATTCTTTTGACAAAAAAATATATTTTTTAATTACATTTAATACCAAGCATCCTGTGCATCAATGAGATTTAACGGCTAGTAGACAAAAAACAGTATAAGAATACGAAATAAATTTAATTTCATTATGCTTGCGTTTAATTTCTTATTCTATTAACAAACCCACTGTCTCGATTCACATAGAAATGCTTTAAGCTAGATTACTACACCTCACACCCCAGATTATTGAAAAAGGCTCAAAAACATTTTTGTCTTTAAATTATGGTTTGATGGTTTGCAACAAAAGGTAACTCTTGTGTAATGCAGTGGATCTTAGGCTTAGTACCGGTAATAGTGCAGACCGCCGGGAAGCGGAGAAAACTCAAGCGTGGCAGCGTGTCGGACTTGACATCCACCCGCTGAGGCCCATAAGTGCGACACGCTGGGTTGCAGGCCCAGTGGGGCCTGCAAGCACCCTGAGACAACAATCGGTTGGTGGTGGCCAGTGATCCGAGGCTGCCGGATGCGGCAGCGAAGCCGCCCTTTTTGTGGCTCGTGGTTGGGGGCCCAGTAGGGTCTGCGTACAGTGGGTGCCAGAGGGCCAGAGTGAAAAAAAAGTAAAAAATTAATCATTCAGTGGCACTTGGTACAACAAATTAAATAAACTACACAGGAGCAAAAAAAGTGTCACTGGAAAGGTATTAGCTAAGCATATGCTGGGTGTCATAATTACACCGCAGCGCTGGTCGACTGGGTGGCGAGTGCGGTAGTGCTCTGGCTTGTATTGCACGGCGTCCACCGTGATGGCGGATAAGCCTGCTTACTCCAGCCGTTTTCGTGCCCTCCCCCCTTTTGACGGGAGGTCGGTTGGAGGCGGCCCCGTCAGGGCCAAACACTGGCGGCGGAGCAGTGCGACATAAGGCTGCGTTTACAGCAGAGATGTGCGAGGGATGTATTTGATAAGAATAACTATAATCGCTCAGTTACTTAGCTTTGCTCAATGAAGCGATTCCATAGGTTAGGGTGGTACTTATGTCGAAGACCTGCGTAGCCTTTGAACTCCCACGTCAACTTTTACGCCACCTTCGGTCTGCTCAAGCATACATGGATTATTGAAGTTTATTAAATTTCTTAGTTAGTTTATTTATTAAACATAATAATATTTTCAAGGCAAAATCGCTGCTGAGGTCTTTTCCGTGTCTTATTACATTAAAATCCACAGCATTATCAGTAGAAACAACCGTCCGACGCCGGGGGCCATTAATTATGTAATACCTATGCATGTTTATCGAGTGCTTATTTTTCGTCAATTTGGACGATTCGAAAGTACCGTGTAGTGCTTAAAGTATAAGTATCTTAATCGTAAGCTAAATATTTGTAACAATATTTCTTTCGAGTGTTGAAGGTATCTTTAATATTGATTTGATAACCCTAGCTGACAGGGTACATAATAATATACCAGAATGACTCGACCGATTCGTAAATCGTCTTGGTAGCTTAGTGTTAATAAGAACAGCTGCCCGGTTAGGAGCACCTTCAATTCAAGCCAAGGCCAAATGTCTTTTTCTGGTTTTCCGATCTTAAGTAAAGAAACATTGATATTGCTAAAATAACAGAATTTAATGATAGTGGTCACAATCCAAGCTTGTGTTGTACTGCTAAATTAGCAGAGAAATAAGGCTATTGTAGGTTCAACTATTACCTGTCATGTGGTGGTCATTAGGTGCTTAGAAAATGCACGGATCTGAATAATATTCATCAGCTCATTGGAGTCCACAGCTGGACATAGGCCTCACTCACACGGTGTGCACAACTCCAAGCACTGAGCTTCCAAACCTCACTCACATCGTCATCATCATGTCAGACGAACGACGCCCACTGCTGGGCATAGGCCTCCCCCATGGATCTTCAGAACGTTTGGCCCTGCACTGTCCACATCCAGCGGCTTCCCGCGACCTCGTCCAGACCGTCGATCCATCTTGTGGAACCTTATTATTTCAATCCAATTATTGACAGAACAACAATTATATTTAAAATAGGTATGGATAGATACGTTATGTCAGTACTGACGCAAAGTCAAAAATTGTCACCTGGCGTACGTACCTTTGATTCGACCGTGTGTACAAGAAAGCATGATTATTTACTAGAGCGTAAACGAGACAGATACATGTTACGCAGTGTTGTCTCAAACTGCCAATGCTTTGCTCAGGTGAGCAAAAGTCCTGATTTCGGGTGCCACTTTTTTAGCACAAGTAACCCTAAATACGTAGATAGTCTACGTATTTGTATTATAATATCAATGCAGAATAATAAGGAAAGTTGATGTACTTCATTGCTCCAACACTCAGTCAAAGAAATAATGGTCAAGAACTACGAGTATTCTTTATCATTATCAGCCTGTCATAGTCCACTGCTGGAGATAGGTCTCTCCTAAGATGCGCTAGAGTTAGCTAAACCTTCGTCAGATCCGAACCCGCTACTATTTATTTCGTCCACGCAATCTGTTGAGGACCGATCGCATACGCACGGGAGGAAACGTGCGGGAGGCATCACCGCCGTCGTTCGCCCTTCCACCGCCGAGGTCGGACGCCCGCCCGCTCCGCTCGCCCACTTACCAGCAGCACCCGATTCAGCTTAGACCTCGGCTCCTCCGATCGCGATTCCTTAATTTTTAACACCGTGTCAGCAATAAGAAGTTTTGTAAACGGAAATAAACCAGCTCCTATAGAAATACAGTCCACTCATTTCACGTCCCGTTAGGACACGAACACAATCAGCAGATAAAAATAATATTTTTGTATGAATTGCATAGCAATTTCACTTATTTAACGGCTTTGATATGTAACGTGAAAAAAAGCAGAGAAGGTGAAAATTCAGTAATTATTATTGTGAATAATATGTAGTTACGAAAGTCATCTATACTAATAATAAAATGCTTAGAGTTTGTGTGTTTGTTTGTTTGAACACGCTAATCTCAGGCACTTCTGGTACGAATTGTAAAAATCTTTTTATATTGAGTAGTCCGCTTACTGAGTGAGACTATAGGCTATTAAACATCACGCTACGACAAAAAAGAAGTGGAGTAGGCATCAAAATATTGTGAAACGCAAAAAAAAAAAAATTTTACGCTTTCCTTGCGTGCGCTGAGTTATTGGTGAAAGTTAGGAAAAAATGATGTACTTGTGACAAAATTGACCCCCTCTAAAAGATCTAAAAAAAGTCCGCGACATCATAAGTGTAGCTTTTAAGGTTGACTCACTAAAACCATTTTTATGGTATGGTATGGTAAGGAGAGGAGCGCCCTCCCTGCGTCTGTGTTTCCGGATTCATACAACCTTGGTGTCTTCAAGGCAAGACTGAATAGGCATTTTCTGGGTAAGCGTATTACACCTTCGACCTCGTCATCGCTTACCATCAGGCGAGACTGATTTCAAAAACAAACCAATTTTAAATAAAAAAACACAATAATTCTTAAATAATTCACTATTTGTGAAGGTATTTCAATAAACAGGATATTAATCCTTATCCAAATGAATGAGGTATTTATCATGGGTATTTATTTTAAACAAAATTACCTGCTACAGTATTTGATTTCCACCAACATGTAAAGAGTTATCATAGTTGTAGCGGCCGCTAGTGAGCAATATAATTATGGCAAGGAATAAGTGAATTGATGAGTGTGATGAGTCAAATGTTCTGAGTCATGGTCTTAGAAATGAGGAGGAAATAAAACTTTTTAAAAATCGCTTGTATTTGTAAATTTATCAATAGCGAATCGAAATCAGTGACTAATTAAACATGAGTTAATTTTATCGGATGTTAAAATATCTTAACGGTTAGTTGATAACAAAACGAGCGCGTGTAAATTCGAACTATATAAAGATGGTTCGAATTAAGTTGCTTTGTGTATTCGCCCTGTCGAAACCCACTTGGCAAGATGTTCGTTGCAAGGAATACTCGTAGCATGCTGGTCGTGGTAGCGCTCGTTGCGTTTTGCGGCCCCGCTAGTGCCCATGAAGTTTGCAACACCAAATCTGCCGGTAAGATTTTTTCAATCACTAGATTCAACCCTTTCTAAGGCAGTGGAACTATGTTGCCACCTTATTTTAAATCTTATATGGTTGGAATAGGGTCCGAAACCAATAAAGAAAAGTAAATTAAAAAGTAAAGTAAAGTAAAAAAATATTCTGAATAAAAACTTAACCTAGGTAACATTTGGTATCAATTCATTCTAATAACATAATTTCAAATCTGCTGATGATGATTTATAAACAATAAATCAAAAAAATTTCAACACGCTCTGCCACACAAAGGGTTAAGTCCAATGATAAAATCGAGACTTTACTTTTGGTCAGAATATTACCTATTATGTAATAAACATTTCATTTACCCTTCAGACGAGTTATAGGTGGCGCCAACTTGGTCCCTCACTAATAATATTGTGAATTCTGATATGGTAAAGAATTTATAATTTCTTTATTGCACAAAGTAAACAATTACACAACGATGTTTACAGAGATTTAGGACGTACAATATAGGTGGCCTCATCGCTCAAAACGATCTCTTCCAGACAACCTTTTGGTAGAGAAACAAGGTTTTTTTCATTTCCGCATTTCTTTATTTTTCTTGCCAGTATTTTGTTGTTATTTTGGTTGAGTATGTTTTCCTTGTGGTCAAGTTGCTTGAAACTGATTGTGTCTTGGTCTGCAGGACAAGTTTCCCCCCCGGCATTCCCTGTAAAACTTCAAGACGTCTATTTGCCACCTGGAATTCCAGACTTCAGCTTCGAGATAATAGACCCGGTAAGAACAGAGTATTATTTAGGTGAAAAATCAAAATATATGTATATCAGGAACACATCTACACCTGCCATTTTTTTTTTATGTACATGATAGTTACACTGCTTCTAGCGATAATGTGGCTCTAACAAAATATAATCTATCTTCTAATATATAAAAGAAAGTCGTGTTAGTTACTCCACTTATAACTCAAGAACGGCTGAACCGATTTAACTGAAAATTGGCGTGGAGGTAGTTTAGAGCAAAGAGAAGGACATAGGATACTTTTAAATAATTTAATTTTTTTTCATTTTTTTAACTTTTTTTTATTTATTGCCCTTAAGGCGGAACAAAGTTCGCCGGGTGAGCTAGTATTTCATAAAAGCGACCACGTCAAAAGTCGGGGTCTGTCAGTGAGCAATGAAGCGCAGTGTTCTAGGGGTCAAACTGACTGACTGAATTAGGAATTTGGACCTGCGCTCTATAACAAACTTCACTGACGTGGAAAATATAGCCGCCAGGCTTAAATGTAAATGGCCTAGACACCACTTTCGGTTGAGCTGTGCCGAGACGGTAACGAGAAGAATTGAATATGGATCAAAAGGATTAGGCTTTTGTCCCGCAGGGTGATGGACTAGATTGATTTGGATTTCGATTCCTGTAATGATCCCTGCTATGGATTTCGTTACGCAAAGACACTTATGTTTAATATAGATTTTCATTTTTAACCTATGACATCCCACTGCGTAGCCACAGTAAACAGAGAACAGTAAAATATCTACATACAAACGTGCCGCTCTCGGTTTGAATGTGTGCGTGCGCGCCCCACGCCGTGTCGATTTCACGCACACGCCAGCATAAGATATGCTGGCGTGGCTGTGCCGCGTGTCTGTGAGCACGCTAGGCTAATAACAGGCGGACTGCCTTAAATGACCTACTGTTATGTTTACTGTGGCTAAGCTTTGCCAAAACTCCTGCTGTCTTAATTCCACGCATAATGTTTAACTGGGCCTTATCGATTTGATTATTAAAAAAGCTTTTAATTTCAGGTTTGCCCTCAAGGTACATATCATGTGGGCACAGTGGTGCAGGTTTGCGACGAGGGCGTTGCACCCGATTTTACGTTTTATAACATAAAATCCGGTCATATACATCGGCATAATCCGGTCTCTACTGGCAGGGTGCGCTCGACAGCGTATTGTCTACCATATTCACACCGCAGAAGTGGTTCAGCTTCGGCCACCAGTGCTCAGGCTTCCGCTAATGATTCTGCCCAACCTACTGCCCAGGCTATCACAAGTGCAGAAAACCCAGGCAGCGCTGGTAACACACCGAAGCTTGCAGTCTTGAAACAGTGAATATCGTCACCTAATCTACAGAACTTTACATATTTCATAATAAAGATTCTGTTGTAAAACTAAATTGTTTTCTTTTACTTCCAATTAAATGTGTAGACCAAACTTTCATGACTAGTTATTATATTTTTTCACAGGGAAAAATCAAGCTCCGTCTACTCATTGTGAAAAATGATAGCCTTAATTATACGTCTCACAGGGTATACCTCAATTATGAATTGTTATGAGTCGTACTCCACCATCCAGTGGCTTCCTTCGATCTTGACCAGATCGTCGGTCCACCTTGTGGAAGGCCTGCCCACGTAACGTCGTCCAGACGTCGTCGTCTAGAACCTTTCCGCCCTAACAGCTATCGGTTCTCCGCGCTATGTGTCCCGCCCACCGCCACTTCAACGATGCAATCCTTCGAGCGATGTCGGTTGACTTAGTTATGCTACCTGTAAATCTCACAATTTCTAATGCGGACAGCGCAGGGCCGTTCATTGTGTAGGTACTTGGAGGAAACCTATGCCCAGCAGTGGGCATCGTTAAGCTGAAATGATGAACATACTCCACCATGCGGATTGTTGTAAGGTTGAAATATTCAGAAATTAGGTTATCCAGAGGAAAACTGGAGTTGCTAATTGGTAAAATGCCCATAGGGACATTTCACGTTTCAAATCCATGAGGAATCACCGTTGTTTGTAGGCAATGAGGTATGTTAGAAGAGAGAAAATTCAACATTCCTAAATGCTGCCCTATTTTGATAGTAAACATAAATGATGATAATAAATTAGAGGCTCCAGTTAAATCACAATACTATTATTACTAATACAATTGCCTATAAGTTGATGATAAGAGTATGTTGTGTTTTTCAACAAAACCTCTCTGTTATTGAATTGGAAATAACAATCTATATTTATAATAAATCTGTAGAGAGGCCAATTCTGTACATGAAATATATTTAAAAAAATTAGGATCGCTACTGATGCCAAAAATGCAATCAGTAAAATTTTTGTCTGTCTGTCTGCTGTATATTCGTTATAGAAACAAAAAATACTCGACGGCTTTTAAAGAAATTCCACAATCACAATTATTCTTCATACTCTTAGGCAGGTTAAAATATACTTTTTATTACGCTACGATCAATAGGAGCAGAGCAGTGAAGGGTAATATTGGAAAAACGGGAAAAGTTACTCCATTTTTCACACATAGTCCCAGTTTGCGAAAGATGTCGGTTCTATTCCTGCCTATTGCCAAGACGACCAAATGTCTTTATCTGGTTTTCAGATCTTTATTGTAAAGTTTCATTCAAATCTATTCAGTAGTTTCTACGTGAAAGAGCAACACGCACATACACACAAACAAACTTTCATATTTATAAAATTAGTAGGATTTAAAAACCACTAGCAATTGTTAGATGCCAGTCTTAAAAACAAATAACAAAACTTGGTTCAGCTTGAACAACAAAGTTTCACATTTTAAGCCTAATGGAACTGCTGTGAAACAGTTGCAGACCTAAGACATTAAGTCAACGAGCTGCTACGTGATGACCTAGAACTGAGCTGGGGCGGGATGCAGAACGTTCTATATTAGAGCGAATATGCTTGCTCGCAGGTTTGCTCAGGGAAGGGAAGCGAAGAGAAGCTACGCGTGGCAGTGTGATGGATTTGCCACCCACCCGCTGCGTCCCTTAAGGGCGACACGTGGGGTTGTGGGGCCAGTGGGGCCTGCAAGCACCCTGAGGTGCGTGACAGGTGCCATGGCGCATAATCAGTTGGTGGAGGCCAGTGATCCGTGGCTGATCCCCCCTGTGCGTCGCGGCCCGGCGGGGCCGTACCGCTGGTTGCGGCAGCGAAGCCGCCCTTTGGGTGACTCGTGGTTGCGGGCCCATTAGAGAAATAGGAATCAGGCGTGGCAGTGTGGTGGGCTTGCCACCCGCTGAGGCCCGTGAGGGTGACAGGTAGGGTTGCAGGGCCAGTGGAGTCTGATGAGTAGACTTGTCCCTTCGTCCCATAATCCACTGTGATTGTTTATGTAGATTAGCAATAGCGTCCGTCCGAGCACACTACCTAGTGGAACACCATATGTAATGGTTTCCATCGTACTACTGAAGTCAGATTTTTTCAACTCTTTTTTGCGCTCGGTTAAATAATCTTTTAACATATATTTTTTATTTTATCCTTCAATTACAACGCTATCACAACAGTTACAATAATTAAAGATTACAATTTATTAGGGACACACGTGACAGTCATGTATATCTCTCACAGAGCATCAAACACACCGACAATATATCCACTTAGATCACATTCAGGATTCTTATCCAGCAGGGAGTTTGAAGAACTAAGGACCCAGGGTAGAGGCGACTGTGCATGGTAGACTGTCCGACATGTAGCCACAGCTTGTAATCTGTGGTGCCTGTTTGGAAAATATTTATTTGGGGTAAAGAATTTGCACAGCTTCTCATGTGAATTTATGGCATCAACCTACCCTCTTAGCATTTTATTTGCCATAACAAGCATGGTGTACTAACGTCTCACTTCCAACGGATTATATCCCAGACATCCTGAAATAAATGTTGTAGAATGAGAGTGGCACGCCTCGTACCTAAACTTTAAGTCGACGTTCGGTCTTGCTAGTCACAATATCAGAGCCCATCGCCAGAAAGACCCAACCTGAATGGTTTGCAGGAGTCGCCATCGCCCGACTCGGTGTGGACGACATGACGTGATAATGACCTATACTTTCAAGTTTTTTCAGCAGTATTTTTACGGTATCGGTATCGAAGGCCTTTTTAAGGTCAATAAAGGTTGCAACTCGAAGCAACCTACCAAAAATGCAGAACTACATCACAATTTGCGAACTTAGCCACGTGATACTCTGCAGCAAACTCACCTAAAGCTTTTTATGTTTAATAAAAAAGGTGATTTATTATATTTTATTAAAATATAACGACGGGTCATCAGAATGGGTATTTACGAAGCTCAATTGCTCGTCCATTAAGAGGAATTTATCTCAAATAAATAATGCAGGCGTGAGACCAATGTGGATTTATTTCGTTCGATGCTGAATTTCATCAAAAATCTCCAGAGCGGCGTGATGTCTTCTGATGTCTCCACGACACTTGATTTTTTTGACGTCCACGTTTTTAAAACAAACAGCCTTCGCAAACGTGAGGTTGGATGTGCTACAGTTCCGATATAAAGTTCAAATCAAAGTGAATATCCACCTAAATTACCATTTAGGCCCTGGAGAGCAAATATTGTAAAAAGTACCAAAAATTATGAAGTTTTACTCGATTTTCTCAATTTCCATAAGTTTCCCGAAGTTGCAAATTTGAAGACGCGCTATCCCAACGGATCCATACAAAAAACTAAAAATGCAGAGCTTCACCATGCTTTGCAAATTTAGTCACTTTTTTTCGGCTAATCCTCTTAGGATCTCCTCTAATCCTTTTATAGGCTAAGAAGCCTATAAAACGTTATGGTTCAAACGAAACTACAAATTGACTGATAGGGACCGATATTAATTTCCTAGCTTTGGTGTCATAAATGTATCTGGAAAGCCGTAAGTATCAAAATGGCCCACTTTAATTTGAATTTTACATCGGAACTATAGATATATAACAACATCAGCATCTTTTTAGCTTAAAATTTTTCATTGTAGTTTGTAGCTTTATTATTGTCATAATATTTTTTGCCTTGCCTGTACCCTTTGTAAGATAGGTACCTTAGTTTGCTCGCTTTTTGTTTATAATTTAAGTGGAAACTTAATTGGTTTAAGCATGAATTTTTTTGTGTTTATTGTGTGATCTATAATAGCTGTCTGTTTCCCAAATAACTAAAATAAAATAAAATAAATACAAAATTTAGCCTACAAATATATACATAAAATATAATAAATAACCTTGTTAATTGAACATAGAAAGCTTTAAGTGGGTTTCCTACAGAGCATCACGTATTTAGCCCCTGTTTTAGCGTAATTCTACTGAATTACGCCAAAATTATACGTGAAAATAAGGGGCCAGTAGGCCTATGGAAAGTGGTCGTTTGAATTTCGCTAAACGTGGGTCTGATTGATTATGAGCTTGTACAGTCAGAATCGTCCTCATTGTCCGCAGTTTGACAAAATTACTGGACAATCTAATATGGCAGTCTTTTTGTTAATTCATTAACGACATAATTGTTACACGACATGCATAAATCACAATTAAAGAATTGACCATTAATTGGAGTGCATAAATAATTTGTTTACAACGGTGATTTGTTATGGTTAGTTATTATCGATCCAACAGCGTTCACTAAGAGTATTTAAAGACGTTCCCCACTAAGCCATTTGTGTAGTCGCTCTATCGTTCAAGTTGTAAACATGTTCTTGGCAAGAAACAGCATGTTAGCCGCGGTTGCGTTGCTCGCTCTCTGTGCCTCCGCGCAGGCGGGGCGAGTCTGCAGACCCTATCTTGCAGGTATTATTATTTTTTATCAACCCTCATAATTTTTTGTTTTCTATGATGTTAGTTTCGAAGAAATTTAGTAGTGGATTGCAGCTTTTACAGATTTCCAGCGTCACTGGAAGAGAGAGGTATGAAAGTGAATGTGAGTAAAACTAAAACGATGTAAAACTGAGCGATAGAATAAAAAACTGTGCAACAACAGAGCGAAGTGGAGTGAAAGAAGACGTTATTACAAAAATTGAGAAGGGAATGCTGAGGTGGTTTGGTCATATGGAGAGAATGGATGACAGGCGATTAACGAAACGGATTTCTAAGGCTAGGGTGAATGGAACTGTTGGAAGGGGGAGGGCTAGACGAACGTTTCTTAGACAAGTTCAAGATGTTCTCAGAAAAGGTCAGGTCAGGATTACCTTTAACCGACGAGCATGTATGAAAGGACTCATGAAAGTAGAGGAGTCGAAAGGTGTGTGTCAGGATCGTAGCAAGTGGAAAGAAGTGGTCTCTGCCTACCTCGTTGGTAAAGAGGCGTGATGGTATGTATGTTTGTATGTATTACTAACCACGAATTTCAGTATGGGTTATCTAAGGACAATTGGAATTCATTGCAAATGGTAGGAGTATAAATGGTAGGAATATACTCCATACCTCTGGTGTGATGATCTTAGAACTTACTGAAAGTTAAAGAGCCTCTAAGTACTGGCTTGTTGTTCAAGAGCTGTTTGAAGGCTGTGCCCATCTCCTGGAGCTAATGTATTGGGTGTCTTCACTCGAGTGTCAGATGACCTAGCTTCTGATTCGTCGGCACTGGGTTATAAGCACGTTAGCTTTTGTGACTAGTATTCACCTTTCCAAAATTTATTTACTACACCACTTACTCCCCTTAAGTTTAGTTCCAGCCGGCTTACCAGATACGTAACAAAAAAATAATGGTTAAAGCTAAGTTGTTGCAGTAGCTATACCATACAAAGACTTCTCATCCCTTCTCTACACTGCATAAATATATTTTTTTTATTGATTAGTTACACCTGCGACAATACAACAATATCATTTAACACTTATATAAAAAATACACAATTGGGTCTTAAAAGATGTGCCTTTACAGGTGTTAACAGCATTCACAATCAAAATAGAAGAATAACAGTGCTTAATTTCCACAATAATATTGATTGCCTTCTCCAGGATTTGAGCTTAGTATTATCAAACACTTGATCTTTCAACACGTTCAGAACGAGTTACTTACTTCTAATATATTACTTAAAATGTAAAGAAAGACGGAATCTCAAAACACAAGCAAAATTATTGCTTAAATGGGGACTCCAACCCCTGTAATGTAATTGTAAGAAACCGAAATAAATATTTTGTATTTTTTTTAACTGATCCGCAGGGAGCAGAACGGGTCATGAAGTTCAATTGAATGATATCCATTTAGAACCTGGGGTACCAGCTTACAACTATGCCGTTCAACAACAGGTAAGAACAGCATACCTTCATACACTCTCGACCATATCTTTAAGGATTAGTCAGAGGCACACTGATTGTTGCTGTCATGGTGGACGGAATATTCAGAAGCCCACCTTTCACCAAGAGAATTTGAACCCAACGTGGATAGGGGCGAGCGTACCGCCGTTATCCAGGTCAGGTAAGTACAGGCTAAATACGATTTCGTTTATTTTTTATAGAGTATCATCGCGATACAATATGGGTGTTTAACAGCTCTGGCATAGTGCGATTCATTCTTTAGGCGTAAGTATGCGGCTGCCTAAATTCAAAACCTAGTAACACCTGATTTGGAAAAAAAAACGTTTTTTGCCATTTTTCGACTTACTAGACAGTGCCGAATCGATAGGGACCTTAATACACCAAGTTTCATACAAAATTTCAAAAATAAAATTTAGCAAGTATGTGGAATTTGGCATGGTTACGAAAATTTCGACAAAGTACAGATTCTAAACCTAGTAACTCAGAATACAAATTCAAAAACCTAGCAGGTCGAGAGAATTGCTAGGTTTTTGATACTGTTTTTACAGTCTTTTTTGCATAAATTCACAAGAAAAAATAAAGTATGAGTGATTGAAATAAAACTATTCATCAAAATTGCTAGAAGTATAAAAAAATAAAATGTCAACAATATAACACAATTTTTCGCCAAACACCCAAAGCGCTATGTCATCTGGATTCATCGGGGGAACGAGTGAAAGTTGCCGACCTGTTTTTGGGCTCTCCTGAACATTTATGTTGGAAGGACTTACTAGGTTTTGATTTTAAGCACCCGTATGTACCCAGTACAAGCAATTATCCGGACGGCCATCCGTACTCTGTTGTATGTATGTACATTATGCTTTCCAGTATAAGGTAAGTCGTATCGTTAATCTTGTGAATCGCCTCACTTTCTCTGTTTGAGCGTTTGGTAGACTAGTAGAAAATGCTTCTTGACATCCACTTGTGCTTTTTTATGAGCGACGAAGAAGAAATAAGTGATGATAAAAGAAATGCGTTCAGTTTTTCGTCAGTATAACTGTTTCTTTATCATTGCTTCCAGCCTTGTGGTCCCAACCATGTGCATGTCGGCACAGAACTGACGGCTTGTGACGAGGGCGTTGCACCTAACGTCTCCTTCCAAGATGTAGCCCACGCTAGAATATCCAGGCCCAATCCAATTGGACATGGTGTGGTCCACGGTAAGATTTTCTGCGCCCCACGACACTGGGCTCAAAACCAGGGAGTAGGAGCTGGTCAAGGCGCCGGGGGAAGCCAAGGTGCCCCATCTGTGGTAGTCAGCGCACGCCAATAGACAGTGGTCTTTTCAATCAATAAAGATTCTGAACTTTAGATTTTTTTTGTTTTTTACCCCATCATCACCAATTACTACCGCGTGACGTATGATCATGAAAATAATAATATTAAGATTCTACCATCGGTTCGGGCGTAAATTCTGCCTAAAAGACTCCGATTTAGATTTCCTGCTTTGCTGAGTTTGTCCTTAATATATCGTTTCCAATAGAACCATTCCGTCCCAACGGTAACCACGGGGGCTAAAAAGGCAACATTTTAGATGATTCATATTATGAATCATCTAACTGACGTTTCATCTAGAGCGCGGTCCGTTTCGAGTCAAAAGTGATAATAGCGCGCTCACACGCGTCCCGAATTGATAAATTGTATGAGCGTGAGCGACGTGAGCGCGCTATGATCACTTTTGACTCAAAACGGACCGCGCTCTAGATGAAACGTCAGTTAGATGTTTATATATGTTATTGATATTATGAATCATCTAAAATGTTCCCTTTTTAGCCCCCCAGTTCCTCGCTCTATACGCCCACTTGCTGTGACGTCAATCTCACTAGAAACTGACATGAGAGCTACTGATTACATAAAAGGCCTATATACGTCCCACTGCTGGGCACAGGCCTCACCTCAACTATGAGGTGGAACTCCAACACGCGGGCCCAGTGCGGATTGCTGGAGGGGTGTAAGGTTAGTGAGCAACCTTATTGTCAGATGTTATCAAGCCGCCCTAAGGCTTCTGACTAGGCTTAACGACTGACTTATAGCGACGTCAACTGGGACCAACTGCTTAACGTGCCTTCCGAAGCACGGAAATGCCCGAAATACACATCACTAAAGTTCGGTCGGGGTGGTCGTCGTGGAATCCTATTTCCGATCCGGCGTGTGTTGCTTTACAACAGCGATCGTCGCCGATCAGTGTCACAACTGCGCCACGGGCACCTCAGAGAGCTACTGATTACATCAGCACTATTTTTGAACCATTAGTAGTTAACAACTGAAACGAAATTGTAATGTTACACTTTTTACTACTTTCAACGGTTATTAAAATATTTAAATTAGTTACAAATAATACGATTGCGTGATTACTGATTCAGTATTGTCGTTCACTGCCTAGAAACAGGACACAATAGAAAATACATATCCTGGAAATCGCAAATAACGGAATGAGCTTAAGTTTTTCAGATGAGTTGAATTTTGACTCAATTACCACCAAATTCACAAACGTCAATCAACGCTAAGCACACGCTCACGATCATGTTGTCCAGTAAAATGCCAATAGAACTGAAAGGAACAGCTATACTTCTGAGCGATGCTCAACGCTGATTTGCGTTTGTGCATTCGGGGGTTAATCATCCTCAAAATCGCTAGGCTCCCCAAGTTATTGTAAAGGTGCTTAGAGATGCTATATTTCAAAACATGGTGTTAGTTTGAGTATCAGAGCCTGGTCACGCCCGGTCAAATAAACGCCGCGAGAACGCAGCGCTCTCGCGGCAAAATCGCCGCAACCTCGCTGCGAAGCCGCGGGCAGTACCGCGGCGCGTGAACGCCTCATCGATCAGTCAAATTCAAAGCGCACATCGCGGCTTGATGGCGGCGACCTCGCAGCAAGATCGCGGCGTTCTTTTTATTGCGGATCTATCGCTGCGAAATCGCGGCGTGTACGCTGCGAAACGCCACGCTCTCGCGGCGATATCGCCTCTCCGTGAAATCTCCAACAAACCTTAGTGTGAACAGGCTCTTAGAAAACGAGAACGAATTAATCTTAACCATGTTCACTGACGTTGTCTGACACGACTGATATCGTTCAGCCATTCAGTCCATCATCTATCCCATACATCACAATAGCCCATTCGAAAAGTACAAATGGCGGCAATGGATCACTCTGCCGTTTTTCCTTATCAATCAACAGCGACATCTGGCGTCGACGCGGTTACCGCATTCCTCATTCCGCGGTGATGCATCGATCATCGAGAGGTCCTGAGCAGTAATACTCATTTTTTTGATGCATTGACTCAAATGGACTGGCCGTTTGAGTGAATTCATTTAATGCCTGTAATAGGGGGTACTTTTAGGGTCGTACCTGTTGGACGGTGGAATAAACTACTTTTATTACATACTTTCAGCGTGGAGAGGTTATTCAGTAAAGGTGTCATAAGTGGCCGAAGGCCAGTGAAATGAATAATAAGAACCCACACAATTAAATGAGTCCTTTGAAATGTACAGACGCGTCCACATCCACCTTTACATAGGGGCACCTTATGCTGCTGACTTAAAACCTATTTTGCTGTTTTGTAAAGGTTGATGAAAGCGCATCTGTACATCTGTATGTTATAGATATGTTTTCTTTTAAATATTGATATAATATAGAAAGTGAAAAAAGCCCAGCTCTGCGTTTGCAAATTGGCTTATCGTGATGAACTTCTATGATTTGTTAGTGTTTACAGTATCAGGATTTGTAGGATACAAAAGGTAAAACTTTATGCCAAAGATAACGATTAGCCTGTCTTGTGTTTCGAATTTGGTCAATTCAGTAAAGTGTTTATTTAAGTTTATCTACCTTGTTATAACCTCCAAAATATTAAATCTCACTGTTAAGTATGTACAGTGTGAATAAGTTGTTCTGTCTGAAAACTCATTATCTTGTGCTTTTTTTAACATAGCAAAATGCAAATGACTGGTAATAGTATCAGATTGATCTGCTAATGGAAATATTAACGAGCAGAAATGGACTTGCGATGAACTTCGGCCTACATTAATGAGTGCTTAGAAGTTTCTGCTCATCAAAGCCGACAAGCGCGAAGGCTTTGTGGGTTTTGGTTCTGCATTATATAATAAGTATCTCATATCAGTGATCCAGAGTTTTTATTTGCATACCACACCAGATCAGGTCTTTCGGATCTTCAGTTCTTCTTTATAGTTGTTCTATCTCACTCGCAGCCGGCCACTCGCCGTAGGATCGGTTCAAAGCGTACGCAAGCAAAGACAATGTGCTGTACATTGACATTGAAAATATGCATGGATAATATTCGTATATTGTATTTTGCTGTGCACTACCAGGGTTACATGTCTTGGGATGCTTAAATGTGAACATCTTTTTTTATGGAGAAAAAAGATGTACTATCCAAAGATGATTTCGTTAGAAAACGAAACCTTTAGGGATTAGAATCTCTCTCATAAGAAAAATCAAGGTTACTCACTCAATGTGTCATTGTTGTGTCCGCGATACGCGGAGCTTGAAGAATTAGATACCTAGCAAATAAATATATTGTAATTGGAATTACCTTGTGCTTTTTATCCGTTTTTTCACTGTAGTCCTGGAGAGGGGCGCCCCGTACACTTCACACACACCGCACAGTTGTTCTTCTATTTAATTCCGTATTTGTTCCGCACATAATATAATAAACATATAATAACACTCTGACTGAAGACCACTTAACTTTGAGATTCCCATTAAACCGAAAACCGAATAGCAATCCGAACCGAGACATGCATCACACGCTAGAACCAAAGCTTCTTTCTTTGGGACGCGATGCCTTTACAAAACTATCTATCCAATAATTGATATACGATCTCACTAAGTTACACTTCTATCGTAAACTTTTAGTTTTTTTTATTAATTTTTGAAAGACGTTATTCAACTTGACATATTATTTGAAAACTATTGTCGGAGCATTATTGTGAACTACGAGTAAACCTTTTCTTTCTGTCACTTGGATCAAAATCTATTTTACTCGTATACGCAATCTCGTAGAACTGGCTGTTGCAGGTATCGAGAATATAATAAAACTAAAAATTTCAAGTTTTGTATAATTAAAAACAAATATTGAAATTAGTCATTACAGATCTAAAGTAATGAAACAAGCTGAAACTTTTGTATTGTTCTACAGTATGTTTTTTTTTGTTTCAGGTATATTTGCGACGCTTGTGGGAAGCGGTAAAAATTGATGGAGTAAATAAAATAGTAAGATCTGGTTTGCAGAGGTAGAAACATAATGAATACTAATAGAGCTTATTAAATTCAGGTCTTTTAAAATTTTAGGTACTTACTAACAAGAAAGTCAAAAAAAACATTCCGAGATGAGTGTTTATCAAAATTCCATAAAAACGGGGTTTTGAAATAAAGCAACTTTTCGGATTCTAGAAGAAATAAAAATAGAAAAACGTTTATTGGTTCCCAAACAACTTCACAAATTAGTTATACTTAAACAACATTGTCAATTTAGGGTGTGCACCGAGTCCAAGATTCATATTTTTATTAATTTTCTGACCCGACGTTTCGTCTACTTTACAGCAGCCGTAATCACGGCACTACAAAAAGTTATTTTTGTACATAATATGCGTGTTCGTGTAAATATTAGAAAACAATAAGGGGTATTGAGTTCCAAATCCCCGCGTGCGAAGTCACAAGAAAAAGCTAACCAAACAGAAAGCAGGGAAGTGAAAAAAGCAAAGCTATCATTTCCAACCTTTTTCCTACAACAATATGACGTGATTATTTGATTCCCTTCGGCGGAATATAAAACAAGATGGCGGCTTGACAAGACGCGGCGCCGATCCCGGTAATAATATTTTATTTTTATTGATCACGTTACGGCTTCCCCACGATTAGATTGCTGATACTGACTCGACCTACTTCCAGATATCGTCTATATTAATGTTATGAGAGATTGTTTGGGTGTCTATTCGTTTTTGGGTAGAAAACGTGTTAAAATTTTGATGAGTTGGACCTACCCAATATGAAGTACTGATAAGCAATAGTGTGCTTAGTGTGTCTAGTGTAATTCACCCTTTCCCTAAATCACAAACGCAAATCAAAGTTGAGCATCCCTCAGTAATATAGCTGTCCCTTTCTGTTGAGCTTGAGCGCGTGCTTAGCGTTAAATGACGTTCGTGAATCAAAGTACTACTCGTATTACTTTTAACTTACCTATCACTTACCCTTTTTGAAGACTAGTTTTTGTTTCCATGTATTGAGTCAATATATTAAGTATTTCTTACTTTCTCTTTTACTAATGCCTTATCTTATTTTCTGTCTCTACACTCATTTTCAATCCCAATCATCAAACTCATTATGCTAAAAAACGCCATAGACCCTAAGGTTATGGAGAAACGATCATAGCGCGTCATTCCATCAGCGTACCTTCGCCTTATTTCAAAAATGAGTCGTAAAATTCTTATCGACACCAATTTCGCGAGTTTTTTAAATATTCATTAGACGAGATGAAGTTTCCGATTGGGCGCGTTTACGTTTCGTGTTTTTCCTTAGTCTCTTTGTGTTTGCTTTTTCCATTTGATTATTACCATGCATATACTGTGGTATTTAACATACTTACCTACTTTAACATCTGCTAGTCTGACTGAACATAAATCACGACATCTTTGTCCAAAATCATCTGATTCAAAACTAAGCGGGGATTTGATATGAGCATCAAAGAGTGATCAACATACAGAAAAGAATTAGATCCTTTATATGTGCCACTGCTAGGCACAGGCCTAAAGGCCCCAATTTTGAGCGAGTCATATTTATAAGCTGGCTCAATGAAGAATGTTCAAGGGGTGTAAGGTTGACGATAAACCTAGCTGAAATATGGCTTTAAGTCACCCTGAGGCCTCCGACTAGGATTTGCGACGCGAGCCAATACCAACTGCTTATCGTACCTTTCAATGCCCGACTCAATTTCGGTCATAAAGTATACAAAAATTAAAAAATAACAATCTAGGACTCATTTTCTCAACACAAGGAAGGATCAACAAAAACAAGCCACCTTTTTTTTTGTTTTTTCCGGTATCCATTCAAATCAGAGCACAGGATACGTACCAGATTGTATCACAATATTTATCTGGAATAGGTTTTTTCTTACAGCCAATCGAAAACCCGGAAGGAAGTCACAACGCAGTTTTCGAAAACGTTTCCGCTTGCAAAGATTAAGAGACAGATTGTCTGATTGGCTACGTTAGAAATCAAAAAAGCTGAGGGGAATTTATTTAAATGAACATTATTGTAAAAGATGTTATTTATTTATTGACGTTTTAGATACTTAGCCCTAAACCATTGACTTTTTTGCACAGTTGTTTAAATAGCACAACTGAAAATATATTTTAAGCTAGAGACCACAAAACAAGAAGTACGGACTGAAAGAATAAACGAATTTCTAAGAAAGTATTTACTTCTTTTTAAGTCATTGATGATGATGATAATTACTTTTTACTTTCCACGACAAGGCTGGTAATTTTTGTTCATCATGATGATATGCAATAATATAGAGCGTACTGCTTAGCAATATCCCTCATATAACCCGCAAGCAGAAGAAATCCTCTGAAAGGCGACATCGCTTTCCCCTAAATTATTTTTTGCCACGTCACATACCGAAAGGAAAGCGGCGGAAAGGCCAATTCACCAACTCGTTAATGGAACTTACCTAAAAAATGTAATGATTTTTTTCAAATTCATCTAATTGGACGTGTCGTTAATTTCTTTTTGCGCAGACGTTCCTAATTATTTATAAATAAGTCGAACTGAATAGCTGAATTTGAAAGACAATCGAACTATTATATTTATTTGTTATCCTACAGCAAATCCACAGCACTTATAAAAAAGAAACACTAGATATTTTTTAATACTACCTGCTCGTCAACGGCACATTATGTGTCATGCAAACCTTTCCTAAAGTCCCCAAGGTCTAGTCGGGACATAATGTTGTACTGGCAAGTGCTTTTAAATCGTCAAGAACTAAATGAAACAAACAAAAATACATTAAATAAAAGAATAAATAGATACACAAACCCTTAAAAGGAAACTTTACTACCAGATACGGCAGATAATATAATTCTGTGCGTAATCTTTAATGTATACTAGCAAATAACTAAGTGTGTCTTGGTGGTGAATGGTGCTCGCCACTGAAGTTGAATGGCACGTTATGGCAGAACCGCGGTGGTTTTCACCATTGAGTATCTCAATAGCCTTGACCTATTATGGTTGCTGTATCGCACTCGTTACGCTTAGTATGCTTTTATTGTATTTTTCCCCCCTCTTCCTCACTTACATCATAAGGTACACTAACTGGTAACACAAATACTGTCAAAAGCTGCATGACGGCAACAGATTCTATAGAAAACAGAAACCTCAGCACCCCTACCTTAACAAGTTCATTTCAGTCTTATTCATCATTTCGGCTAGTTCTATAAGTTGCTAGGCAGGTAGCACTGAAAACCCAAACTTTGCATTGAAAGGTAGTTGTTTTCAGATCGATATCAATTCGCATGCAGATGAAAGGTACTCGGATATCGGTTTCATGTGACATGGGTCGTACCTGCGCGGGACGGACTCTGCAGGCTGACTATTGTCACTGCATAAGTTATGTCGGCGATCCTTTGTCAAAAACTCATTGATTTATTACAGAAGGACCCGGCTCCTGCTGCCTAAAACTAACCCAGAACTAAGTCATGTGTAGTGATATTGTTACGATTGGGATGTCAACGGGGTTGTTTTCAGGATTGTCTTGTCTGCCTAGCGATTCCCACTAGCATTCACGTCATCTCGATGCAGTACGCTCACTTCACTTTACGTTGAATTAAGATTATTTTTTGACCGTCTTGGTGTAATTGTTGAAAAGTCGGCTACTACACCAAGGGTCGCGGGTTCGATCCCCGCACAGTACAAACATTTGTGTGCATGAACATGTCTGTCTGGGTGTTTCCTATGTATATTAAGTATGTATTTACAGAAGAAAAAGTATTAAAGTATGTTTATCCGTTGTCTAGTATCCATAATAACGGACTATAAATTAGCCCACTTGGGACTAGATAGCGCTGTGTGGGATAATGTCCAAAGATATTTATTTATTTATTTATTTTTATTCGCCCTCATTTGTATAATAGTTTAAAATCTCTAGTGGCTAACCCCCGAATTCACGAACGCAAATCAACGTTGAGCATTCCTCAGAAGTAAAGCTGTCTCTTTTAGTTCTGTTGACATTTTACGGGGCAGCATGAGCGTGAGCGCGTGCTCGTTGATTGACGTTTGCGGATTCGGGGGTAAATTCTTTTCACTCAAACGATCACAGTCACGAAGTTATTGAATATCACAGAAGGCAAAAATCAAAATGAAGTGAAGCATGAAGTAAAGTGTGCACCCCTGACAGTTGGCGCAATAGGGAAAACCATAATTTCAATAGGCTGGTTATAGCCAATGTTACAATTTTTGTGAAGACGTGTCTGTTGCATTGGTAAATAAACAAATTTTAATCAACTGTTTCTTGTGGAGAACAAAATATTTATTTCTTCTTGTTCGGTCTGGTGTTTTATAATTTTTTTTGTTGGTCTTGGCCAATAATTCCACACAGAGTCACCTAGACTCAAACTAAGCTTAGCTCGTACTAGGGTTACTAGACGACGGAAAAACATACTCAACTGATTTACTGTGCCGCGACCGGTATCAAACCCGCGACTTCTGGTGTATTAGCTAACTTCTCAACCATTTGACTGAATCGTTTGTCACTAATTCTAATAATAGGTTTAATACCTATTTATGTCTATTTCACACCCCCTATAAAAGAAACCACCACTTCCGGCAATATCTCGATCAGTAAGACACGACAAATAAGGTAAACATAGTGTTGAATAAAAACATAAGAAAGCTTCTAAGCATCACATCAAACGGTTCCCCCAACGTCCGCGACTGACAGACATCAAGGTAATCCCGTCTTACGTGACATCCCCCCCCCCTCCCCTCTCCCCCCTTACGTCCCGCGAGTACGGAGAGGTAACGGATACAAGCGGAGATGTCAATAGTGAGTAGCTAAGTTGTAGCGCATGGTGTGCGAGAAACGATATGGGACTTCCAAAGTGGCTACGAGAGTAGTAGATCGGGTTTTACATGTAAGGTTCTGTAGGTTAATGCCAATACTTATGGTTTGCGATTAATATATATATACATACTAGTGAGTGAGTGAGTGAAATCGCATGTATGTATTAAAGGCGTGAGCCTTTTTCCCAGCGGGGTAGGCAGAGACCACTTTTTCACACACACCTTGCGCTTTCTCCACTTTTAAGAGTCCTTTCATACATATTCGTTGTTGATTTGTGAACTGTTGCGATTAATATTTGAATTTAATTGAGGTTTTTCTAAGCTGAAATTCAAAGCGAAGAGAATAATTATTCATTTTTGAGCTACACTATTTTATTTAGCGTGTTCCATTTATATGGCTGTCTGGAAGAAGTCGCTCTCTATAAATAAGAAAGAATAAATTGAACAATTCGAAACATCACATTCATAAGATAAGATAAGTTATACTTTATTGCACAAAGAAAACAATTACATAAAAATGCTTACAGAGATAAAACAGTACAATGTGGGCGGCCTTATCGCTAAAAGCGATCTCTTCCAGACAACCTTCCGGTAGAGAAAAAGGAAGAAAAATAGATGTGGTGGTGCAAGATGGTTATTGAGAGATAATCATTTCTATAATAAGTTATTTGAATAAAAAATAAAAATAGACATACATACAATTAAATACTATGAGCAAATTCATTCATTCATTCATGGCCATTTATGGTACTTTTATTCTTTACAACTAACTACAAAAAATCATATTCATCATATTTTTCATGAACAGATCAAATCAATTCTTCGCATTGCAACCATAGCTCCTCCTCTCAAAGGTGTTTTTATAAAGTACTATTATCTGGAATTAGCTTGCGGCTAACTCTCTGGTGATGGAAATCACTGATAACGGTAGAAAACGTCATTACCTTAATGTTGGGTTTCTGATTTTGAATAAACCTAGCGAACCCTAAATCGTAGTAGTGATCGGGAACCTACCTTCTTTGACCCAGTTGACGTGAAAGTACAGCCCAATCCCCTCTCAGCTCGCTTCTGTGAGAGGAAGGAATTAAACGTAAAAATAATAAATATGTCGACTTTTGCCGACCCTTTTGGTGTAATGGTTAAGAAGCTACTACATCTAAGGCCGTGGGTTCGATCTTCGTTTCCGGTTCACGTACCTCGATTGGTTGGTTGGGTGTTTTCTATGTATCACGGATACAAAAATACTTAGAAACGACAGTATTAGGACCATGATCTGATCAGCGTCTGAACCACGGCGGTAGACTGTCAAGTAAAACTGTAAATAAGAATACGACCAATATTGTACGACATTGACGATAAATAAAAACTTGCTTACTCACCTACTTCACTGTATGTATATTCTGATATAGTAAGTGTTTTTGTCTTGACCTGTGTTAGGTGCTTACTGTTTTCACTTCACTTTAAGATTTATATCAAGGCTAAACACATTTAAATACTCAACAAATTGTAGAAAAGGTGTATCAGAAATAATATTTAAATTAAAGCCTGTGGTCAGTTTCTGCATTCAGAGGTCTGCGGTTTGCAGTCTGCAGTCACTATGACACTTACTTTTAATATCTTCATCGGAATAACAAAGATGCGAAGATACCTTTAAAACTTCGTCGATTCCTTCGGCTAATGTTGTACGAAATCCCACAACACCGGAAGCCTACACTCCAATTTCAATATACCTGCCACCCCCAGTCGCAGGTCCTGTCACAACCAGCGGTCCCCCATCACCGAGCCGACCCGAACCGGTCCTAAGTGGCTTTCATCTACATACGAATTGATCCTGAAGATATCCGAACGGAATCAAATACAATCCGAGGGTAGGCCGGCGAATGTAGTTTGGTAACCATTTTGTTTTGCATATTGTTGAGTTTTGGTAAGTAGGACTTAGGACATTAGGTTACCGAATTTACTGTATAAAATACATTATTTCAGTGTTCGAGTAATTGTAAAGACATACATAATGGGTTTTATAAAATACTGACACGGGTTATGTTTTTAAAGGTTTTTTTAAATTAAATGGCCAGTTCAAAAGGGTATATCGCCCGGGCCAATTTTTTGTGTGCAATTTAAAGGATAATCTGTCTCTCTATCTTTATTTGAATGACTTAGTAAACTGCCTGACTTTACTGAATACACTGATGCCTAAATATTCACGAAAAACCACTTACTATTCATTAGAAGAAACGAAAGAAGATCGACCATACTTGCCGTTTACCGCATAAAGCTCAAATGTTATATTTTTTCTAAAGAAAGACCTTATCAATCCAGTGTTTCTAGATTTTCACCTTCTTCTAGGAGAGTAGAACAATACCAAGCATTAAGAGACTACGTTTTGGTAAGAGAAAAAAGACGATAAATGGTAATACGTAGATTAAGAAACCAAAAAATTGAAGCTGAATAACCATCATGATTACCGTAACACATTAAAAGCCAATGTAGATATAACTGTTGGAAACGGAAGGTTTAGCTAGATTAACGTTACGTTACTTGACACCGTTAAATATTTAAGAACGTTACCTGGACAAGTTCACGATGTTCTCAAAAAAGGTCACTAGAGTACCTTTACAAGCCGAGCATTTGCAGCAAGGGATTAATGGGAGTGAAAGAAGAGCAAGATATGTCAGAATCGTAGCAAGTTAATAGATGATAGCCTTTTGCCTTTAAACCATGAGGAAATTAACGTGATGGTATTTTGAACATTGTTTTATTCATGTTTTAATGTATTAATGAACATTAAAACATGAATAAAACAATGTGTGTTTAATTACATAAGACGATTTCAAAGTACTTTGTACCGAGTTATTCGGTTTTTTTTTCAAATATTAACATAAACTTTAAATGACCTAAAGCACATAATACACAAGAGAAAACGCAGCAAATTTTATAAACTAAACGCAAAAAGGAAATAAGTGCTCACGTTCTATTAAAATATCGCTTTAACCTCGCTTCAAAAGTTCTCCACCGCTTTAATATTTCTTAAAACTCTAAAACGCTCCGCAAGAATTCCCAACTGCCTGTATTTTCCTTTGGCGGAATATGCTTCCGAGTGGCGCGTTATCGGACGAAACCTCTATAACTTCGCTTCAGCCGACTTCTGTAATGTTTGAAGTTTGCTTTATTTTAAGACTCGCTTACACCCGAAGCTTTTGCTGTATTAAGTTCTGTTGAGTATTAATTACTGAATGAGAGCGTATATAGCTGTTGATGTAGATCAGATTTTTTCGGCGGTGTAAACGATATTTATTAATTTACGGTTCTTCCAGTTATGTTTTCTGCAATATTGTCATTTGATACTGAAACCCTATTTTACGTTTGCTGAGAATATTCCAAATTATTTTCCGGTTAGTCAAATATCGAAAATAGACTTAAAAATCACGAGCTGCTTATAAAGCAAAGTCAGGTTTGTTAGCGCACTTATACCTAACCCTGTAACTGCTAGAACGATTAAAAACAATAGAAAATAGTCTTACCCCCGAATTCACAAACGATAATCAACGCTGAGCACGCGCTCATGCTCATGCTGTCCCTTTCAGTTCTATTGACATTTTACGGGACAGCATGATCGTGAGCGCGTGCTTAGCGTTGATTGACGTTTGTGAATTCGAGGGTTAGAGTTTTGTACGGGACGTGATCGACATATTTTTTGTTGACCGTCAAATATTGCAGTTGTTCAACCTTGACAGAGCGACGTCTGTTGAGATAGCGAATACAAAATAAACAAAAATTAGCCCTACGTCCCACTGCAGAGCACAGGCCATAATTTATTCTGTAATGATGTTTTATCACTTTCTCAACTACACTTATTCTTCTGAAAATGTCTAAAAAGTCTAAATAGGTATATTTTTGACGTCACCCTGCCAATTGTTCAACAGTTCAGCGACCGTAGCTACTAAGATACTAAATGACAGCTCCCAGAACGTAATCCTTATAAATCGTATTCATATGTGCGTCCAACGTAGAGACGCAGTGGTCACGAGTGGTGGGCGGAAGACAAATTGAGCACTTGTGTCTGGAACAGGCCAGCAAGGGTTAGAAGGGTGTCTCGCCTCGGGGCGACGGGTTTCATGCGAATAATAATAACTAATGTTGTTAACCCTTCTGTGTATCTCAGCGACATTTGATATTTTAGAGTTGGTATAGAAATAATTATCTTACACGTTATGTTTATAAACATTATATTTAAATATAAGCATTATTATAATATTGATGGTTTTTTTTGCATAAAAGATATATTTTATTAAATGAAATTAGCGATGAAGTAATTGCTGACATTGTGTAGTTTCTAAGCTACGTCAATCGTACAAGAAACATTATGAATACAGATTTAAGGTAAATTAAATGTCAAGGTTTAGTACTGCACTCAATATACAACGCGTGGACTTCAGTTTTAAAAAATAGTATAGAAAAAAGATTACGACCTTTAATATTCTCCGATCAAATATACCTACTCATATTTTTGAATTAAAATCAATCAAAATGAGGTTGGCAACGAACATCGCGACACGACAATTTTATAAGTATAAAGTATGTAATGACGCGCTACACAAAACCACCATGCAAGAAACATTTTACCGAGCGACTGGTTTTGCCTTTAATTTTTTTTTTTATAACTTGGTTAGGCGCGTATTTAACTACAATCTCACCTGATCGGAAGTGATGATGTGGTCTAGGGTGTACAAGAGGCGCAAGTTGTATTGCTGTGGAAACACTTCAGCGCGAAGCTCATTCCACTCTCTTGCTGTTCGCATTATGAATGTGTTACCAAAATGGTCAGTGCAAATTGCTGGGTTGTCAACAACGTAGGCGTGGAAAGTTAGTCGGCGCCAAGTGATCCAATGAAGAAAAGGAGCTGGTGGAATCAGGTCATGCAACTTCTTCGCTCACTCTCCGAAATGCAACCTGTAGAAAACCGACCGACAACACAGACAGTTCCCACATACAGTTTGATTGGGTCGGCATTTAAGTGCTCCAAAACACAACAAGATCACAGTTCCAAGAACCAGTGTGAGCTCTGAGGCAATTCACAACACTTTGTGTTGTTCGAACTAATTTAGCTTACGGACGAGAGTCGTCGTCAAACGGTCTGAAACAGGGTTAATTGGAAAACTTGTGTTGGCAACACCGATTGTTCTACCATGTAGTGTTGGGTGTGGTTTGATAAATTGTTTCACAATTCTAATAGAGTATTTTGATAGTACAAATTGATTTTAATAAATCAACTCAATTTATTCTACTCGCGGTTTTATATTTTCTATATTTTTTTAAAGCTAAATTTAGACTGCTTTACAGGTGTAAGAATTATGTTTGAAAATGTGTTTCATTATGTTTTGAATTAATAATCCACTACCAGTAGAGATCGTCTTAGCTGAAATGACGCGCCCCGTCACCGCATCTCCGCAAACAAGAGTGCTTGTTTGTACCTATGCGTAGATGAGTGTAAGTGCGCGTCATTTCCGCTTAGACAATCTCTACCTATACTAAATGTGATAATTACATTGATAGTTAAATATCATGCCAGCATCGTGGCAGCCTATAATTAAGACGACACTTAGCTATAAGTCCTATTGTTTAAAAATCTTTTAAATTGTATGTGTGTTTTTCTTGTTGGTTGTCCTAATAAATAAAATAAATAAATCATGATCATGTTAATGTGGCTGATGTCATATTACCTACTTATATTTATTTATTGTTTATGATTCCAAAGAAGTTAATGTACCCCACCCCCATAATAAAATTACAACCACGACCTAAAAACTATCTTATCTTAATTTGTTGATGGTTGGTGGCAATAAAGAATGGAATATTGACGATGGTATTTGTCTGCAGGCAAGCACCGCGTGATGGCGCATGGATTACGCGCGGACGGCGTGGTGCGCGGCGCTGGTGCTCGCGTCGCTGGCGGCGGCCGGACCTCGCTACAGCTCGCGTATCGTGCACACACATGCAGGTGAGAGTTCAAGCTGTACTACATACATACATACATACCATCACGCCTCTTTCCCAACGCAAGCACCGCGTGATGGCGCATGGATTACGCGCGGACGGCGTGGTGCGCGGCGCTGGTGCTCGCGTCGCTGGCGGCGGCCGGACCTCGCTACAGCTCGCGTATCGTGCACACACATGCAGGTGAGAGTTCAAGCTGTACTACATACATACATACATACCATCACGCCTCTTTCCCAACGCAAGCACCGCGTGATGGCGCATGGATTACGCGCGGACGGCGTGGTGCGCGGCGCTGGTGCTCGCGTCGCTGGCGGCGGCCGGACCTCGCTACAGCTCGCGTATCGTGCACACACATGCAGGTGAGAGTTCAAGTTATACTACATAGGTACATACATACCATGACGCCTTTTTCCCAACGCAAGCACCGCGTGATGGCGCATGGATTACGCGCGGACGGCGTGGTGCGCGGCGCTGGTGCTCGCGTCGCTGGCGGCGGCCGGACCTCGCTACAGCTCGCGTATCGTGCACACACATGCAGGTGAGAGTTCAAGCTGTACTACATACATACATACATACCATCACGCCTCTTTCCCAACGCAAGCACCGCGTGATGGCGCATGGATTACGCGCGGACGGCGTGGTGCGCGGCGCTGGTGCTCGCGTCGCTGGCGGCGGCCGGACCTCGCTACAGCTCGCGTATCGTGCACACACATGCAGGTGAGAGTTCAAGTTATACTACATAGGTACATACATACCATGACGCCTTTTTCCCAACGCAAGCACCGCGTGATGGCGCATGGATTACGCGCGGACGGCGTGGTGCGCGGCGCTGGTGCTCGCGTCGCTGGCGGCGGCCGGACCTCGCTACAGCTCGCGTATCGTGCACACACATGCAGGTGAGAGTTCAAGCTGTACTACATACATACATACATACCATCACGCCTCTTTCCCAACGCAAGCACCGCGTGATGGCGCATGGATTACGCGCGGACGGCGTGGTGCGCGGCGCTGGTGCTCGCGTCGCTGGCGGCGGCCGGACCTCGCTACAGCTCGCGTATCGTGCACACACATGCAGGTGGGAGTTCAAGCTGTACTACATACATACAGACATACCATCACGCCTCTTTCCCAACGCAAGCACCGCGTGATGGCGCATGGATTACGCGCGGACGGCGTGGTGCGCGGCGCTGGTGCTCGCGTCGCTGGCGGCGGCCGGACCTCGCTACAGCTCGTGTATCGTGCACACACATGCAGGTGGGAGTTCAAGCTGTACTACATACATACATACATACATACCAGCGGGGCTAGCATGCACGCCGCGAATAAATCCGAGAGAGCAAATAGCCAATCACAGGTCGCCCTGCAGCCATTTCTCCATTTTCTCTACTGTGGCTAACATGGCCGCTTAATGTCAGATTTGAAATATTGTATGGAAAATACGGATTTCTCGACAAGCCCTAACATGCCACCACTTTTTATCACGGATTTATCGATTTTTGACATTTCTGTTGGCTTAATTACTCGTCGATCGGAAGGGTGGACGAGAAGTGACGAGACGAGTGAAATTGTATGCGAAACTATTAAAATACAACGCGTGCAGCTTTGTCAAAAAAAGAAAAGGATTAAAATACACGTCAATGCTAAAACGATACGACATAACCTTTTAGAATTCGGAGTAAAAGGACATTATATTTTTGAAATTTGCTTACCATCATTAGAGTGAATTAAAACGGGGCCGCAATACAACCCAACTCCCATTCGGTGTCACATCACATCACAATAATTAAAGATAACATTACAAATATTCGTTCAACAACAATAAAATGACAAGACCGGACTACTTTTATATGGAAAGTAATCTTCACAGATGGCGCCGCTAAGCCCAAATTAAAAGTTCTCCAATAGGGTATTACACCAATTTTTGAAAACTGATTAAAATCAATCTTTGGGCCGTAATTTACTACCAAAAATTTTATTTTAATTTTTAAATAGCGATAAATGGTCTAAATTTATGTTTTAAATTAGGACTTGACTTTGACGTGCGAAAACGCTAGCCGCCATGATGTTTTTTCGCGTGACGTCACTCGGATAGTAAACAAGTAAACAATACGTACAACATTTATCATTTAATCTGAAAATAATGAGTTCTGGTCCATATCATTGGTGTCTGGTTCCTGAATGCAAGAACACAAGTGTTAAAACGTCACAAAAACTATAGATTCAAGTGCAGAGTGATATCAAACTGAGAAATACTTGGTTAAAACTGGCTAGAAGAGATCCAAAATCATTATCCACAAAGACTAGACTGTATTTCGGTGAAGACCACTTTGATGTAAGTGATAAGAACTATAAATAGTAGAGTAATAATCTAACAGGACGGACAAAGAACTAAATATGAGGCTTAACCTCTTATTTAGTGGTTTTGTCTGCACCTAGTGCATTTATAGGTTAAGTTTTTGTACATAAGTTATGTAATATTATTTCATGTTTTAGCTGGAAAATTACACAGGGTATAAATTAATGGGTTCTGTCAAACGCATTCGTATGAAACCAAACTGCATACCATCCAGAGTTGATTGCCAAGTGGAAGGGAAACATAAGTTAACACCAAGTGAACCTCGACTTGCATTTAACAAAAGGCAATGATTTTCTACCATTATGGAAATTGAAGAAACTATGAAGAATAAGGAATGTGATATCTCATTACCTTCTTGTAGTCAAGGTACTTATTTCCTTTTGAGTTGCTTATTCAACATTGCCACTTAGACCGATATTACAATCATTGACTAAACTTTTCTATTATTTTCAGGTTTTATGGTTCTTGAAATGATTAAGAATAAAGGTAAAGCAGTCTGATAGCACCAACTCAGGAACAAAAATCCATTCAAGTCTGTCGGATGACACACTTTTATTCGTTATTATAATAAATATTTACTAAGAGTAAAATTGTTTTATTGTTTAGTTTAATATTATTTGTATGAAACATACAATAAAGTATAATTTATGAATTTCTTCATAATATTTCGGCATAAAGGTAGCAATAAAATAGCATTTTTTATAAAATGGATATATTTTGATAAATATCTACAGAAATGGCAACTATTAACTATGAGTGCACGACGGGGTTTCGGTTCGGCGGTGTAACCACAAAAAAATGCAACACTATGTTTGCAACCACCTTCTGATGAGGCACAATCGTGGCACTTGACACTAGTCACAGATTCTTCCTCTTCATTAACAATACTGTTACTGGTGTTACTGCATATGGCTTGGTACGCACTTAATGTTCAGGGCATACCGTACACTTAACCAAGCATGTGTTTTGAATTCGCTTGACCTGCACATAGCCTATTGCGTCGTGTATTTAACATTTCTCAACTCAGCAAAACAAAAATAGGGATTGGACACAAAGAAGTTCGCCACCATTAACGAATCAATTTTTGGCAGATTTGTACTATCTGCTTTTACAAAACCGTCTTCCATGATGAAGTTTTAATAATTTATCCAAAATAGTTTAAACAATGTAGACTAACAACGAAATAACTTAGAAAAATTAAAAATTTATCACAGAACACAAACGAAAAGTTACTTGTTTACTATCGGAGTGACGTCATATCGGATTCCAAAATGGCGTTTGCTGTTTTTGACATATTAAGAACAGATTAAAAATATCGATTCTTAAAATTAAATTATTAAATTAAAACATTTGATTTTGGCGAAATGTCAACGTTTTTCTATTTATTTTGTTCAAAATCTATCACATAAATGCATTGTTATATTTTTTCTTACATGGTCTAAAATACCCTATTAAAGAAACTTTGACAGGCGTTGTCTAAACACCCTATTACGGTTGCTTTTATACCATTCATAATTAAAAAGTAATTTTCACATATCAATTTCTTCAATAAACACAAGTTTTATTAATGAATGGCTATGTGAACAAAAAGCAACTGAGCTAACAGTGTGCAACTTGATTGTGGCAAGTGGCGACAGATGGCGCACGCGTGCTTGCTTTTTACTTTAGAGTCGAAATACTCGGCCAATTTTCGTCTCAAACACACAATCAATCTAAAAACAAATTCTTTCTATTTTTTGTTATGAGATAAGCAGTAACAAAATATTTTACTTACTCTTGATTGAGTCTTTGTGTGAATTAATTTTACAAGTGTTACCAGTAAAAAAATGAATTTTCTAATTTTTTTTCTGTAATATGGCAGCACTGTCGAGAAGCAACGAAGTCAAGTCATGCCCTTCGATTCTCTCGAACGAAAGAGGGGGAGATGGCTATTTTGTCGATGTTGCGCATGCTAGGCCCGCAGGACGCCTCTTTCCCAACGCAAGCACCGCGTGATGGCGCATGGATTACGCGCGGACGGCGTGGTGCGCGGCGCTGGTGCTCGCGTCGCTGGCGGCGGCCGGACCTCGCTACAGCTCGCGTATCGTGCACACACATGCAGGTGAGAGTTCAAGCTGTACTACATACATGCATACATACATACCATGACGCCTTTTTCCCAACGCAAGCACCGCGTGATGGCGCATGGATTACGCGCGGACGGCGTGGTGCGCGGCGCTGGTGCTCGCGTCGCTGGCGGCGGCCGGACCTCGCTACAGCTCGCGTATCGTGCACACACATGCAGGTGAGAGTTCAAGCTGTACTACATACATACATACCATGACGCCTCTTTCCCAACGCAAGCACCGCGTGATGGCGCATGGATTACGCGCGGACGGCGTGGTGCGCGGCGCTGGTGCTCGCGTCGCTGGCGGCGGCCGGACCTCGCTACAGCTCGCGTATCGTGCACACACATGCAGGTGGGAGTTCAAGCTGTACTACATACATACATACATACATACCAGGACGCCTCTTTCCCAATGCAAGCACCGCGTGATGGCGCATGGATTACGCGCGGACGGCGTGGTGCGCGGCGCTGGTGCTCGCGTCGCTGGCGGCGGCCGGACCTCGCTACAGCTCGCGTATCGTGCACACACATGCAGGTGAGAGTTCAATCTGTACTACATACATACATACATACCATGACGCCTCTTTCCCAACGCAAGCACCGCGTGATGGCGCATGGATTACGCGCGGACGGCGTGGTGCGCGGCGCTGGTGCTCGCGTCGCTGGCGGCGGCCGGACCTCGCTACAGCTCGCGTATCGTGCACACACATGCAGGTGAGAGTTCAAGCTGTACTACATACATACATACCATGACGCTTCTGTCCCAACGCAAGCACCGCGTGATGGCGCATGGATTACGCGCGGACGGCGTGGTGCGCGGCGCTGGTGCTCGCGTCGCTGGCGGCGGCCGGACCTCGCTACAGCTCGCGTATCGTGCACACACATGCAGGTGAGAGTTCAAGCTGTACTACATACATACATACCATGACGCTTCTGTCCCAACGCAAGCACCGCGTGATGGCGCATGGATTACGCGCGGACGGCGTGGTGCGCGGCGCTGGTGCTCGCGTCGCTGGCGGCGGCCGGACCTCGCTACAGCTCGCGTATCGTGCACACACATGCAGGTGAGAGTTCAAGCTGTACTACATACATACATACCATGACGCTTCTGTCCCAACGCAAGCACCGCGTGATGGCGCATGGATTACGCGCGGACGGCGTGGTGCGCGGCGCTGGTGCTCGCGTCGCTGGCGGCGGCCGGACCTCGCTACAGCTCGCGTATCGTGCACACACATGCAGGTGAGCTTTCAAGCTTTACTACATACATACATACATACCATGACGCCTCTTTCCCAACGCAAGCACCGCGTGATGGCGCATGGATTACGCGCGGACGGCGTGGTGCGCGGCGCTGGTGCTCGCGTCGCTGGAGGCGGCCGGACCTCGCTACAGCTCGCGTATCGTGCACACACATGCAGGTGAGAGTTCAAGCTGTACTACATACATACATACCATCACGCCTCTTTCCCAACGCAAGCACCGCGTGATGGCGCATGGATTACGCGCGGACGGCGTGGTGCGCGGCGCTGGTGCTCGCGTCGCTGGGGGCGGCCGGACCTCGCTACAGCTCGCGTATCGTGCACACACATGCAGGTGAGAGTTCAAGCTGTACTACATACATGCATACATACATACCATGACGCTTCTTTCCCAACGCAAGCACCGCGTGATGGCGCATGGATTACGCGCGGACGGCGTGGTGCGCGGCGCTGGTGCTCGCGTCGCTGGCGGCGGCCGGACCTCGCTACAGCTCGCGTATCGTGCACACACATGCAGGTGAGAGTTCAAGCTGTACGACATACATACATACATACATACCATCACGCCTCTTTCCCAACGCAAGCACCGCGTGATGGCGCATGGATTACGCGCGGACGGCGTGGTGCGCGGCGCTGGTGCTCGCGTCGCTGGCGGCGGCCGGACCTCGCTACAGCTCGCGTATCGTGCACACACATGCAGGTGAGCTGGAGACTTACATTGGAAATTGTCAGATGGACTTATGCGATGTCTAGAGGAACTGGCGATTTGAATTAGGCGTTGCACGCTATGAGAAACATGCTGGCCATGTAACCACGAAGACACAACGGCTGGGTCTATCCACAGCTATCGTGGCTCACCACGATAGCATCGCATAAATCTAATTTATAATGTTTATTAGATTTATGCGTCTAGATGTGTTTGTGTATGTTTTTGGTGATGAATGTGTTTTCCATGACAATAGCGTATTGTGCACATTCTTGCGGCTGTGAGTTCAATCCTCCCTTGTGGACTACACTTCTAACCCAGCTGATGTGTCCAAACCCAGCGGGATCCTCTGTCTGGGAGACTTATGAGTGATACAGAGAATTAGATCTGAATATGTTCTACTGAATTATGCTGAAATCAGAATTCAGAAACAGTAAAATAAGCGGAAATATTCGCTTCTTTAACCGACCTCCAGCCATAATTCAGTAGAACATATTCAGATCTAATTCTCTGTATCACTCACAAGTCTCCCAGACAGGGGATCCCGCTGGGTGTAGACACATACGCAGCTGTACATGCAATTTTGACAATCAAGACGGCTAGACCTTTCTGAAACTCGTATGGTGCTCCACTGTAACTTAGAAACTGGATATTTGCTTATCTTAGTAAGCCAGCTGACCGAGTGACCGCGAAGTCAATGGCCGTACCTCACTACAACTCGTGTGTCGTGAACACACATGCAGCACACAACATTAGCTTTACCCTAGCTTGAATACAAGCTGCAAGTTGAACGCATACAATACGCGCTGCTAGAAATCTCTATTAAAGCTAGAAATGTGACTTCAGTGGCTGAATCTTGCTTCAACTCTCGTATACCTACTAATGAAGGTGCGTGCATAGAACACGTACGTTTAAGTAACAATATGTTTTATTGCATTTTATTGTATTTATTAAGCGGTTAAAATTAAGATTCTTGACGATTCGAAAGTACTGTGTAATGGTCTACTTGAATAAAGAAATATTGAATAAGTTCAAGGTGAGAGACAGGTCTTCAGTAGCCTATATACGACCTCTTGAACTAAGCTACACATTCCAATATACTCGCATCTAACACACTTGAATAATTCAATGAAATTCCGTAATCAACATACATAATTATCATTCAATTATAAATATCCACACGACTAGTTGAGTATTGATCAAATACCGAATGCCTAGTAACTGAACCCTCAATTACGCTTAACGGCGGTAAGCTGAAGTAAACAATTAAAAGGGACAGCGAGCCTGAGCCAGCCCGAGCCAGCTCGAGCCAATAATATAATTAATTTGGCCCTCCCGATCGCTATACGCGGCAGCGTATTTAGTCAAGTTCGAAACAAAGGAAGCATTTTCTTTTAATTTTATGTCTTCACTGTTGGTGCTGATATATTCAACTTTATTCATTGCGTTTTATTACCTTAAGTCTGAAGATTTCTTAATATTCCGTTGGTTTACTAAGACAGTTTAAGTAATTGATCATCTCAGAGTGAGAGAGAGTGTATATTCATTTATTAGGTCACCAACAAGACTTACACTAATGCAATGATCCAGGATTCCAAATTTATATATCAAACGTCCTATATTATTCAGGTGATTTGAGATATTTGTGATAATTAATGAAAAAAAATCAATGAAAAAAACAGTAGTTTAGGCACACATCGGCAGAGTTGCTTTCGCAATGATAAAATTAGTATGGACTAGGGCAAGATCTTGGAATAAACCGTTTTTAACCAGTTGATGAATATTTTTTTTCATCGTACACTTTAAAACTTCCCCTGATACGCAATTTGATATAATTTCTGGTTTCCCAAATATTAGATAGGCAGAAAATACCTTTAACACTAAATCCACTTATTGTGCTGCTTTCTAAGTATGTTTTCATTTATAAACATAAACCGTTTCGACTTACACGGTCTAGTAAAGTGGCGATGAAAATGTTTTTCTAAGTTTTCCGTGTTTTTTACCGACACTTCAATGTTTTTTTGGGAACTGATTGTTCTCATCTTAAGATGGAAAGGCATGATTTGACATCTCGTTAATTTCGGTTGACTATTTTGTGCACTTGCTTACCCTCCTCATCAACTTTCTTCTACCTTTGGGCTGTTTGGAAGAGATCCCTTTTTAGCGATGAAACCGCCCAAGTTGTACATGCACGTGTTAGTTTTATCTACTGGCCTGTAAACTATTGTTGTTGGTTTAGTGTACAATAAACGATATTTACTCATTTTACTCGTACAGGAATCGACCTTGTGACTTTGTGTCACAGGCGGCGGCCATAGAACAAAAATCATGAAACTAAACCTAATATAACCGCGATAATACTAGCTTAAATTTTCGTTATATTACCTCTATTTACAGCAAAGACAAATCCAGGATTATCCTGTTCTCATTTAAATCCGATCTTGTTTTGTCTCGTGTAATAAATCCGAATTGTTTAACTGGACCAAAGAACTTAGACCTATTTTACATGAGAACTTTCAAGGGTTTCGGTTTACAAAACGCAAAGAGGTCACCCGGGCTTGTCCGGGAGGCTGATTGGGTCGGGGGAATTAAACTTGACCCCAAACATGGCTGAAGGCTTCGAAGGATTCGCCGGGATTACCCGTACTTGCCTACATTTGAGCGGAAAGGTAACAATTAAAACTAGGAATATGTTATGCTGAAGAGAGACATCAAAAGTTAATTGCTTGTTTGCATATTTTAATCGTTTATTTCCAAGACTAATGAATACATACAATGGTTTGAGTTAAACGCCAAGAGAGTAATATTATTATAATAACGTATTATATCGCATTACTCCCTTTTATTGTGTATTTCGGGCATCTCCGTGCTTTAGAAGGCACGTTAAGAAGTTGGTCCTGGTTGACGTCGCCAGCTGTCAGTCGTTAAGCCTAGTCAGAGGTCTTAGGGCGGCTTGATAACATCTGACATTAAGGTTGCTCACTAACCTGACACCCCTCCAACAATCCGCACTGAGCTCGCGTGTTGGAGTATGGCTTGTTCCACCTCATAGTTGAGTTGAGGCCTGTGCCCAGCAGTGGGACGTTCACCCGCTGTTTGTTTGTGTTCCTAAACCGTATGAGCTAATAGCTTAGCATAATAATTATCAGACTAATCCAACCGTTCACAAATTAATATCCAACAAATTCCGAGCGAGTTCACGTCGTTTATTCAGTTTAACAGTTATTAGTTTTCGCTCTCGACGTTATTTAGCGAATAGTTGACGAAGAGTTAACTGCGTTTGATATATTACTTTAACCCGCCAGTAGTCGCGCATGGGTCGAAAAGACCCAGAGGTACAGAATATGATCTGTAATTCCTTTAATTTTATCAGTTTTTGCTTGCCGTGCTAGATACCTTCAAGTGACTTTATAGTGAACTCGTACCCCCCACCTCGGCCATTTCACCTGCGGCGTTTGAATAGAACGGAGGTGTCAAGTGAGTATGGGTCGTTTAGACCCTTACGCGACGGTTCATGTAAGTGTTTTTCGTAACTATTAAAGATATAAATTATTATAATTTTTGTTTGCAAAATGTCTCGTATGCGATTAGATGCCGGGAATATTGAAAAAATACTACATTAAGATGAAATCGAGAGGGTAGAATGTTCGGAAATCGAAGATAACTTAGAAATGGACGATCATAATTCCAATTCTTGTCAAAGTTCGGAAGAGGAATCTACTGAGTTTGTGTTTTCAAATCCAGTACCTACATCTGATGATTTATTTCAAAGAAGAACTGATCTTCATGATGTGCCATAGACCCACATTCGTTAAGGGAACTACCTCTCTAAAAATGGCTCTGTGAAATGGAATAATGAAGAACCTCCCAGATCAGTACTAACGCGCAGCCACATCACCTATCGGATGCTTTGGGTTTTGGTGATGCCTTAAATTCCAAAAAGGTCTTCTATCACTACTTTACCTAGGCTCATACGTAGTTAGATGTATCAAATACTCGAGCAAGAAGAAATCATAGGAAGATCTTTACCATCAGGTGTGTCAAGTAATGTTCGTGCTCGATTTGCGCTCTGCCCTCCTAAAAAGGATAGGAAGACCAACACTCAGTGCCATCACTGTCAGGCATTTTTTGCCGACATCATACTATGTTTGTATGTGAAAAATGGCAAACAAAAATAATAATTAGAGTCCAACAAACATAAAAAAAAAACGTCTAATTCTAAAATTTATAATTTTATAGGCTTTTTTTGTGACAAATTTTGAGGCTGATTGTAATAAAACTAAGATTGTACAATTACTTATAAGTATTTTTTTATACGAATATACTCATATACTATTATAAAAACATAATTGTAGTTGTTGATTATTGATAAAAATGAATAATTACCTAAGTTTTCTGAAGTGAAGTGTTAAAAGTAACTTTTTTCTAGCATACCTTTAGTAGTATAGGTAAAGTTGATTGTTCCAGCAAAACAAATTAAAATGTTAAATTATATTACTTGTTTTACTGTTAAATGTATAACAAATACATTACTTCAGCTTCAGCTGAGCCAGTTTGGAGTGGTACCTCTGTGCTATTTTATTTTACTGTGTTCATTGATGTGTGTTTATTTTTATTTCCGTTATATTCTTTCGTATTTTTTCATTTTTTTTTGGTTTATTAGGTCTATGTATAGTGTATTGTTATGTTGTATTAATATGTGTATAAAATATATATATTGTAACTATATTATTATTTATTATTTAGATAATTATATTTGTATCTATGTATATTATAATTTTTACCTTAATCTTGTGCACCGCCTTAATTTCTCTGTTTGACCATGTGGTTGACTGGTAGAGAATGCCTCTTGGCATTAAGTCCGCCATTTGTACTTTATTTTTTTAATGTGCAATAAAGAATAAATAAATAAATAAATAAAATTACTTTATTCAAAAATATATGTCTTGTGATTTAAATCATCTATATTATATCTGGGTCCTTTCGACCCGCATGCGACTGTTGGTGTCCCAAAATGAAGCGCGAGTACTGGCGGGTTAATGATGTATGCTAACTGCGCAAGTAAACTTCGATTACGTCGAAGAATAGGGTATTTATTATCTTATCTATCTTTAGTAAGATGAAAATGCATTATCCCTAATGCTAAAAATGAAAATAACCTATTAAAAAACCTAGTTTCAAGTCAAATATTTGCAATATTGTTTCTTTCGAGTGTTTAAGGTAATAATTATTGTCTGGTACGTTTACCCTATGAGCAAGGGAGATTCCATCAATGTTAAAGGCAGATACGCCTTCAACACAGTGCAGTCGCCCGTTTTGCGTAAGATGCGGGTTCGATTCCTGCCTGATGCCATGCAGACCGAATGTTTTTTTCTGGTTTTCGGAACTTAAGTAAAGATACTGCATGGAAAATGCTGAAAATAATAATAACAAAATATTGTTTTGTTATAGGAGCAATCCGTGGGATCATAGTGGAGCCAGCGTCCCGTCGGCTGGAGCCAGTGGAGGTGTTCTGGGGGGTCCCATACGGGGGCCGCCCCCCGCGGCTTGGGCCCCCGCCGCCCCCGCCGCGCTGGCCCGGCACGCGGCTCGCGGACGCGTTCGCGCCGGTCTGCCCGCAACGATACCCGGACATATCCAACAGGTGAGTTAAGATACTAGTTCAGTTTTTTAGCTAAGGCTGAAAATAGTTCTTGACGTTAGGTGTAGTTTGGTAACCCTGAAGGCAAAAATAGAATATTTTGTTAAAATTTTGGCCGAAAGTAGCTTTGGACCGCAAGGAGTGGAAAGTGGGAGGGGAAGCTTTTGCCCTGCAGTGGGACAGCATTGGCTTAAAATAAATAAAATTAATAAATTGGCTACAACAGCTTTTATTTAAATGAATATACGAATATGTCACTCAATATCTTAACTATGGGATATTACGAGCCATTTCAACGAATTCTCTTAATGAAGATTGTTGGAGGGACCATGATGAAACCTTTCTGACAGATTTTTTCAAACTGCCTAACGCACCTTCCAACGCACGGAACTTGCCACATATTATGTTCCTTATCTCATAACATTCCATCCATGTGTTAGTTAGAATAACACGTAGTTAATATTACAAATGCTACGATTATTCACGATTATTCACCAAGTAATTGGTTGTGGCAATGACAATACAAACATTTGATCCATCAAACAATGAACACAATTAAATTGCTATTGTATTATCACTAACTTCTCAAATTTCTGATCCCTCCAACCTTGTTAGAGGTACTAACTAAATACCTGAAGCATTCAACCTAACCCCATATGGGGTTTTGATTTTGTAATTGAGTCTTAAGGTCTGTACCCAAACACAGCTGTTATGAGACCCCTTTGACACGCCGAAACTAAATTACAAGTTGAATCATTCGGTCCAGATGGTATGTTTCGAGGGTCTCGGAGGTGGGTACCCCTGTGACGGTAAAGCCATTTATAATTAATTTAATAGGCATGATGACTGTATTTTTTTTTTGTTTATTATCGAAAGACCTTACATTTATGTAAACAATCCTCAAAGAATCACTTCATCTGGATCAATACCACCAGAGATATCACAATTTGAAATGCACATTTTTTGGACTTGCCCAAAAACGCTCCATACAAAAGCGACAGTGACGTCACTATCGCTGTCACTTTTGTATGGAGCGTTTTTGGGCAAGTCCAAAAATGTGCATTTCAAATTGTGATATCTCTGGTGGTATTGATCCAGATGAAGTGATTCTTTGAGGATTGTTTACATAAATGTAAGGTCTTTCGATAATAAACAAAAAAAAAATACAGTCATCATGCCTATTACAAGGCTAATACCTAAAGTCCATCATACAAACAATTTAACTCAACGTCCTAAAATGAGTAGATCTGTATTTTAATTTTAGAAATATCATCGTGCTAATTTTATCTAACAATTACTAACGTTTTAAACCACGGTAAATGTAGATTAGAATCTCATCTAAGGCCAAATTATTTCATAATTTATAATTAACATAATAAATTATGGATGTCTGGAGTTATAAATGTAGTGTCACCTAAATGTTATTTTGTTATGTCGAACCGCCTACTGTAGTTTTCTGCTTAGCCGTATGGTTGACTGGTAGAGAATGCCTTCTTGGCATTAAGTCCGCCTTTTGTACCATTCAATGTTGTGCAATAAAGAATAAATAAATAAATAAAATGTCTAAGCAAATATTGAGTAAGTTTCCCGTTATAACTTTTTGCCAGGTTATTATATCTCTAGAATCTTAAGTTGAGTTATATGAGTTCTTCTTTTTATTTATATTCGTGAATAGTTCAGGGTAATAGTAGCTGTTTTGACTACTTGAAATTTTGATGTCTCAAACGGAAATTAACGTTGAGCATACCTCAGAAGTATAGCTGTCCTTTTCGGTTCTATTGACATTTTACGGGATACCATGAGCGTGGGCGCGTGCTTAGCGTTTATTGACGTTTGTGAATTCGGTGAAGTTGTACATTCTTTCATAATAATATGGTTTTACTACGTATAGTTAAACAATTAATATTTTGTTGCAGAACGGCAGCGTTATCCAAGATGCCCTTGGGTGTGTACAACGAGCTGAAAGCTACCATTCCATTTGTAGCCAATCAAAGCGAAGACTGCCTCTACCTCAACATTTATGTTCCCGGTAGCGGTAAGTCATTATCTTTAAAGAATCTATAAGAATACTAGTTTATTAGCTAAATTATGTTACCGTGGTTAAGCATATTGGCTTGTCGTCGTCTTGTAAGCTCTATAAATATACTTACTTTTTCATTAGTAGTTGATGCAACAGCGAATAAATTCAACAAAGTCATTGCGACTTTACTATGGATAGCAGAACGATTTAGGGTAAGTTGGACCATAGTAGAAGTTAAAGTTAAAGTTTTTGTCAAATTTGACTGTAACATCAACGTTGACTACGTTGACGCGTTTGTCAAATTGACAGATTAATTAACACAAACTATTACAGTAACCAGGGAAAATTGAGCGGTTATGGTTAATGTTATGACGTCATTCAACTACTTTAACTGAAATTTAGGTGTTTGTTATTGTTAAAGTCAGATGGTGCAACCCACCCCTATTTAAACGTCAACAATTACTTGCCCGCAAATTACGAAACCTAAAAGCAGCTGCCAGCATTCGAATAACTTCGTGACGTTTTCTCTTCCAACATACCTCAGTAAATAAACTCGATTAAAAACCTCCCGACTCACGTCAGCTAACACAAAATCCACATTTCTTATTAATACAAAAGTTTTTATTTCCTCATTTCATGCCAAAATATATTCCAATTGGCGTAAAAATTTGCTGAGTGATTATTGTAGGGCGATAAAACATAAACAAGAAATTCTATGAATAATAAAGTAGCTGAACTTGCGGACGAGGAGACAATGGACCCAAGAAACCTAATAATACGATATATTTTTGCCTTTTATTTTGCTTGAATTAACATTTTTAAATCCTGTTTATTCTGCTTGCTAAAACTCTCACCGCAATTTGACCGCGGCTTCGAACACCAACTGTACACCTAAATGGCCTAATTTATGTTAAATGTTTCCGGTTAACTATCCTTTATTATGTAGAGGATAATTAGTTGGACCTAAAGCCTGTGTCATATTTAAATGCCAATCAAAAGACCAGCCATGTTTTTAGGATTTGCCTTAAACCATTACATAATTAGACAACTGATGCAATGCACAATGTTTCAATGGTAGTATTGTGTACATGACTTCCATTCCATTGGAACCATGAACCGTTGCTTGAGTAAGAACCTCGTCGGTATGAAATGAGAAAAATCGATTGAAACGAACTATGAATACAAGATTCGACAAAAGCGTACTCATGTCGTGTACGGATTCAACATAATAATGTGAACCAGCCAAACATTTTTTTCTTTGAATTGTATAACTGGATGTGAACCTCAAAACTCCTTTTTTATAATGTTAACCAGTAGTCTTTTCTAAACAATATTGTTAATTGCTTTTAATAATTTAACATTATTTTGTGCCCTTACCATTTTCTTGAAATTGTATAACTGTATGTGTACTTAATAAAATTGTAATTTACTAACGGATTATTGTACAGAACATATTGAAAAGAGTAACTGCTGAGTTTCTTGCCGGTTCTTCTCAGTACAGAAACAACTTTCCGACACCGGTGGTTGAGTCACATTATGTTTGTATACTGTGTATTTATTTATTATTTCTATTATAGTATTTAAGTCTATTATTAAGTGTATTTTTGTTTGTTTGAGTAAGTTTTTGACGATTTGAAAGCACTTGTATCAGGTCTATTTAAATAAAGATATTTCTGATTCTGATTCTGATTCTGTGTGCGATAGGGCTGAATGATTAGCTGGCAACTAACTCATAACTGGTTCTGCCATGGCAGTCAGTCAGAGAGCGACTGACTAATTCTGACAGCGGATGGGTTCAGCCAGCCATTATAGGCATTATCAAGCTTACTGATCAAGAGGTAGGTTAGGCACGGACGACACCTTTCCATTTCAGATCCTAACACCTATCTTGTTAAGCTTTCGTGTTTGATGGGTAGGTACTCTTGAACTCACTATAACTAAAAACATCTCACCTGCCTTGTTATAATTTAAGTTTTATTTGTGTAACAGGCGCGCGCGGCGTGGAGGCGCCATACGCGGTGGTGGTGTGGGCGGGGGGTCCGTCACACGAGTGGGGGTCCGGCAACACGCTCGACGGCTCCGTGCTGGCTGCGCGTGCGCACCTCCTCGTCATCACACTTAATTATAGGCTAGGATTATTAGGTATGACTCTTGAAAGTATGGATCAATGCTGCAACATTGAAATTTGGTGATAAGTAAGTACGTGGGTTGTTTTCAAGACCGGACAATTTTTTTAAGGTTCAACACTCTGGTTAGGTTTAAAGAATCATTTATTTCCCATAAAGATTACAATAATCACTTACATGAGAAAACAGTTACATTCAAACATTTTGTTGGGCTTTACTTATGCTTACATTCAAATCAGACAATTAAAACATATCCACAAAGCAATAGAGGAAAAAATATTTTTATGAATCGAAGGTAGCTTAACATTTTATCTAAATCTGTTGATTAAAGACAATTTCACGAAAGTTTTAGGAAGAATCATAGCCTTAATCATGTGCACCGCCTTTACGAGTATTTCTCTGGATGACCGTGTTAAAAATGACTCGTGGCTGTGACTACGCTATTTTCACTTTTTTATGTGCATTAAAGAATAAATAAATAAAATTTAAGCATGCCCCAAAAACTTTTATGAACCAGTACTATTTTACAAGTTGTTGGTTTTGTCACTTAATTTTGGATCTGTTCAAAATTTCACCTACTTCCCTTTTTTACTTACAGTAGTATTCAAATGTTGTGCGCGGTTGTCATTGAAATGCGAATTTAATATTATGTATTTAGATCAATATTTACATGTTTATGTACCGATTTGGATTTTGTTACTGTGCCAAAGAATAAATAAATGAATATACCACAAACCCTATTCTATCTCTGACCCAGGTTATTTAACTTCGGGCGTCCGCTCGGACCCCGCCCACCGGGCCGGCGGCGCGGCTGCCCTGGACGCGCTGGCCGCGCTGTCCTGGGTGCAGCGCAACGTGGCCGCCTTCGGGGGGGACCCGCGCCGCGTCACCCTGGCAGGACACGCGGCTGGCGCGGCGCTGGTTAATGCGCTGCTTATGATGCCGGAGACTAAAGGTTTGTGGATGGACGTTGAATAAATGCAGCAAGTGGGATTTCAGAGTGTCTTACCACTACTATGATTGTACTAGAAACAACAGTCAGAGTCAGGCAAAAAAACATTCTTTCAAAAAGTGTCAGAATGTTCTTCCTGGACCGTTTAGAACACTGCGTGCAGGGTCTATGTCGGTGAGAAAACAGGTCAACCCGCGTAAAATGGCTGTTATAAAGGCGTAAGAGCGTTGCCGGAACTGAGCTTTACAAAAATAGGTATGCCAGAACGACACGCACGATACGGGTTATAAACGTCTCACATGCGTATGTGCATGTGAGACCATGTGTACTGATACATTATTGGCGTTCTGTGTGCGTACACAGAACGCCAATAATGTATCAGTGGGCGTAGTGGAGCATACATGTGCGTCATAGTCTGATACGGTGTAATGGGCAGGTACCATAACATTGAATTACTACTGCCAAAATGCGCAGCATAATTATATGTAATTAACATACCGAAAATATCAGCACTCAGTTTCGCATGAAACATCAACAAATACTAGCTACGAATTTGTAGTTTGGATATAAGCTACGTCGTAGCAAATAGATAAGTCGTAGCAAGTAGCTACATCGTAGCCGATAGGTACGACTTCAAGATTCAATTACAAACTACGAATACGAGCATGTAGGTGTAATTTATCACGAATGCAATGCTTTGAAAATACGCTTGTAATATTTTGGCACAGGGACGGAGCGCTATCCAAATGGCGGATAATTTCCTGAAAACTAAGGCAAAAATAACTGTTATTAAAACAAGCAAGATATTGTTTTGTGAAGCTCCCAATATGCTTAGCATACAAAAAACAATGTGAAGGCAAAATAGCTTTATTGAAAAAATTAAAAAAAAATCTAAAACCCTTGTTTCGCTAACTGGTGATGTAGCTGGGCTGGATGTTCTAAACAGCGATGATTACCGTCCGTAGTCTTCACTATTTTTAGAATGGTAATACTTTGAGACATCAAATAATGGTTAACATTATGATGTTTTGTGGTCCAGGTCTAGCATCCCGAGTGCTGTTGCTGAGCGGCTCAGCGCTCAGCCCGACGGCTCTCGCGCCGGACGCGGCGCTGGCGCGGGACCACGCCGCGCAGGCGCTGCGCTGCACGCCGGAAGGGTCCAACGACGAGAATTGGTAAGATTGTGTGTTTTGGTCCTCAACCAGGTCTGGCATCCCGAGTACTGTTACTGAGCGACTCAGCGCTGCACGCCAGAGGGGTCCAACGACGAGAATTGGTAAGATTATGTGTTGTCCTCAACCAGGTCTAGCATCCCGAGTACTGTTGCTGAGCGGCTCAGCACTCAGCCCGACTGCGCTGCACGCCAGAGGGGTCCAACGACGAGAATTGGTAAGATTATGTGTTGTCCTCAACCAGGTCTAGCATCCCGAGTGCTGTTGCTGAGCGGCTCAGCGCTGCACGCCAGAAGGGTCCAACGACGAGAATTGGTAAGATTATGTGTTGTGGTCCTCAACCAAGGTTAGCATCCCGAGTACTACAGCTGAGTGGCTCAGCGCTCAGCCCGACTGCACTCGCACGCACGCCAGAGGGGTCCAACGACGAGAATTGGTAAGATTATGTGTTGTGGTCCTCAACCAGGTCTAGCATCCCGAGTACTGTTGCTGAGCGGCTCAGCGCTCAGCCCGACTGCGCTGGCGCCAGCCGCGGCTCTGGCGCGGGACCACACCGCGCAGGCGCTGCGCTGCACGCCAGAAGGGTCCAACGACGAGAATTGGTAAGATTGTGTGTTGTGGTCCTCAACCAGGTCTAGCATCCCGAGTGCTGTTGCTGAGCGGCTCAGCGCTCAGCCCGACTGCGCTGGCGCCGGACGCGGCGCTGGCGCGGGACCACGCCGCGCAGGCGCTGCGCTGCACGCCAGAAGGGTCCAACGACGAGAATTGGTAAGATTATGTGTTGTGGTCCTCAACCAGATCTAGCATCCCGAGTGCTGTTGCTGAGCGGCTCAGCGCTCAGCCCGACGGCTCTCGCGCCGGACGCGGCGCTGGCGCGGGACCACGCCGCGCAGGCGCTGCGCTGCACGCCGGAAGGGTCCAACGACGAGAATTGGTAAGATTGTGTGTTGTGGTCCTCAACCAGGTCTGGCATCCCGAGTACTGTTACTGAGCGACTCAGCGCTGCACGCCAGAGGGGTCCAACGACGAGAATTGGTAAGATTATGTGTTGTCCTCAACCAGGTCTAGCATCCCGAGTACTGTTGCTGAGCGGCTCAGCACTCAGCCCGACTGCGCTGCACGCCAGAGGGGTCCAACGACGAGAATTGGTAAGATCATGTGTTGTGGTCCTCAACCAGGTCTAGCATCCCGAGTACTGTTGCTGAGTGGCTCAGCGCTCAGCCCGACTGCGCTCACGAGGCGCTGCGCTGCACGCCAGAAGGGTCCAACGACGAGAATTGGTAAGATTGTTATGGGTGCGAAGTAAAAATGCGTAAAAAATGCGCGGACGGTGGCAGTATATCCTTGCTATCGAAGTACCGTCCGTGTTTGTGAGGTTGAATGACAGCGAGCATATTGCTATCGCTTTCGCACGCTGGATTTACACACCGCGCGCAGATCGCTGACTCAGTCTGCCTGGAAATGCGGCGGTGTGTGCACGTTTGTCTCCACAAGATTACACTTATTTATACATATAATTATTTGACCCCCGTGCCCGTGACTTAGTTGTCACAGTAGACCGGCAACGATCGTCATTGTGAAGCGACACACGCCGGGTCAAAATAAGGATGTATTTTTAATGCATCTCCGTGCTTCGAAAGTCTTGTTAAGCACCTGATGGCATCTCAGTCAGTAAATACAGCCCGAGGCCTTACAGCGTCTTGGTAACATCGTTCATAACTAACTTTAGACCCTTCTAACAATGCGCACTGAGAGTGCATGTTGGAGTATGGCTCGCGCCACCCCATCGTTGAGCTGAGTTTTTGTTTAGCAGGCTGTTGTTGTTTGTTTGTAACTTTAACGCTTAAGCAAGTAAATCAATTTTTATTCCTATTGCTGTAGAAATATACCGAGAAAAGAATTTTGGAGAAAGACCGCCAAACCCAAAGTCACAACTTGTAACAAACAGGAAGTAGTAATTATGCATTTGGGTAAACAAATACTTGCTCTTGTTCAAGTCAAGCCCTCTATTCAAGTTGTTGAGCTAAAACACCTTGTTCTTTCCCCTCAAGGTTAGCAGCATGCGTGTCATCCCGTGCCCTGGGTGCCCTCCTAGCAGTTGAAGCGCCCCGAGCGCGGTTCCTAGCCGGCTGGGCCCCGGCAGGGCCCCTACGAGACGCCCCCGGCCACGCGACCAAGGCCCTGCACGCCAGCGAAGCCTTCCTTGACTGCGCGTTGGCGGTGGTGGTAGCCACTACGGAGAGCTACCAGTTTTTTAGTGAAGATGATATTAGACACGGATTTGAGGAGGAGCATAGGTGAGTTTTAAATTAAGTTCTTAAACTGTCTAATTATTTATTAATTTATATACTCGTCAACATAAAAAAGAGTTTTTGATATAACTGATGAATGAGAACACATCGTTGCATGAGGTTGACTGCTTTTACAACTATTAGTAACCACCATCATTATTAAAAAAACTATTTCGAAACATCAAACACAAAAGCAGTCACTTCAGATGTTTTACGTCTACATTTATTCTTGCCTGGCCTCTAATATTCTAATCTCCAAAATAATCTCGTGCTACCTAATAACCCCACAAAACAGACCGAGCCATCACAAAAGCATTTAAAATAAACCGAATACCTTCACACACGAGAACACGCGGGTAATATTAGAGCACAATGTATGTATTCGAGCAATAAATATAACTTCAAACAAAAAGGTTTAGGGGAAAATTGCTTTTAACTTCAGCATTTACGGTACTAGTAATTAACGGCCCTTTCTCTAGTGGGTAGCAAAGTGAAAACTTGAGGTTCTGACTTCGATTTTCAGGTAGACTTAACACTGCGGAAGGTTTGAGGCTGTTGTATGGTCATGTACAAAAGACAAGTTTAGTTGTTGTTCTCCATCTTCTTCAACAAATGGGATATCTTTCATTTATTTATTTTTAAAGTTTTGTTTTGCTTATCCCTAATTGAATTAATATTTACTAAAGATCTGAAAACCAGAAAAAAGACATTTGGTCATGTTGGCATCAGGCAGGAATCGAACCCGCATCCTTAGCAAACCGGGCGACTGCACTAACCACTATGCTACCGAGACCATTAACAGACCAGCCGAATCTTTTTGGTATATTTACCCTATTAGCCAGGGTAAAGATACTGCATGGAAAATGCTAAAACAATAATAAAACATGTAAAAATATTGTTAAAAAAAATAACTAACTTAACTTCAACTATCTTAGCGAACCTGTCACACGCCACACCCACAAAACGCCGCCATTAGCAGAACTCTCTTTTTCTCGCGTGTGGGGGCCACAAGTGAAAACTATGCAAAATATGCCATGAGGCCTGCCTGTGGGATCATGTGCACTGTATAAAAGTCCAGTTTATGCAATTCTGGTAGATATTTCAGTCAAATGTGTTAGCATTTTATTTTTATTAAAATCAATCGTTAAGTATTCTGCTGTTACCAAATAGCTTTAACAAAGCATTTCAATAACATTTTAATCTTGAAAGCTAAACGATCTTCTGGCAATCTCCTGAAAAGCTGATGGCTTACCCATAGCTGCCCTTCATCCCATCATTTTCATTGTCACACAGAAACCGTATCCTCCGCACATACGTCCGCAACGTGTACCGCTACCACCGCAACGAGATCTTCGCCGCCGTCCGCAACGAGTACACGGATTGGGAGAAGCCTATCCAGCACCCGATCAACATCAGAGACGCCACGTTGGAGTCGCTGAGCGACGCCGCCGTGACTGCGCCCGCGCTGAGAGTAGCGCAGATGCATGCTAGAAGAGGAGCGAAGACTTACTTCGCGCATTTCGCTCATCAAAGCCGGGACGCTGACTACCCACAGGTAGGTTAAACATAACATTACATACCCTCACGACCACATCCCTAATAGGTTAGTCAGAGGCACACTGATTGTTGCCGTCATGGTGAACGGAACATTCAGAAGCCCACATTTCGCCGAGGGAATTTGAACCCAACGTGGTAAGGGCGTGTACCGCTACCACCGCAACGAGATCTTCGCCGCCGTCCGCAACGAGTACACGGACTGGGAGAAGCCTATCCAGCACCCGATCAACATCAGAGACGCCACGCTGGAGTCGCTGAGCGACGCCGCCGTGACTGCGCCCGCGCTGAGAGTAGCGCAGATGCATGCGAGAAGAGGAGCGAAGACTTACTTCGCGCATTTCGCGCATCAGAGCAGGGACGCTGACTACCCACAGGTAGGTTTAAATAATAATATGCCACTGGGCACAAGGCCTTATCTCAACTATGAGGTGGCGCGAGCTATACTCAAACATGCTATAGGCCTTTATATGGAAATCTTAATATCTGATGTTATCAAGCCACCCTAAGTCGTCCGTCTATGACGTGGGGGGGGACTGCAATCTAGCGACGTCAGAGGAGATGGAGAGGACGCATGGAGATGCTCATATAGTATATTATTAAATCATGGTGCACATAATATATGAGTTAAAGTTGAAGGCCGGCCTTATGGCAACGTGACAACATCTGACATTATGATATTTCACTAGACCGTGTAGGTCCGCCCTACCAATTTCAGATAAGGCTGTTAGTTAGGATGAGGCCTGTGCCCAGCAGTGGAACTTATTAAGGCCTTCTGTTTATCTACAGTGTCTCACGAGAAATTAAATAAGTTTCCCTTATGAATAATGGCTTCATAAAATGTAATAGTAATCCTTAGGCATCCTCTTATCTTCGTCATTAGGGCCCGAATGTCTCACTTAGTTAAAACCATTAAGTCGTATTACAGCCTTAATCTACTGTTATTTGTCATCTCGATGTAGGTATAACGTAGAGCCTATTTCTATAGAATTCTATAACAAATCAAAAATCTGAGATCTTAGTAGCCTTCATGTATGAACTTGTATAGTATTTTTTATACAAGGACGGATAATACTGGATTAGTATGTCCACATCATATTTATGCTGATTATATTGACAGAATTGCATTCTACATAATTCAATATTTATTAATAAACTAGCGGCCGCCCGCGACTTCGTCCCTGTGGACTTAGTTAATAAAGTACAAAAAATAGATTACGACTCAGACTTGACAAACATACTCGTATATACAAAATTTCAGCAAAATCGGTCGAGCCGTTTTGGAGCAGTTTGGCAACAAACACTGTAGTAAGTAACACGTAAGTAACACGATAGTATTAAGTTTTAGATTTATCTCCTACTTTCTGACACATATCCCTGACTCCATAATTTGTTCAACAGCGTCTAGGAAGCGTGACCAGCGAGACTCTCCCCTACTTCCTCGGCCTGCCCCTCGTGGGGGGCACCACCTCCAACCCTCGGAACTACTCCCGTGGAGACGTGGCAGTGGCCGAGTCTGCGGTGGCTCTGCTCGCTGCGTTCGCGAAGACCGCCGACCCGACCCCCAGGACCGAGGGGCACCATGATGGCACTGCCTGGCCGAGATATGAGCTCAACACTCAGCAGTATCTGAGCATCAGTAAGTGTTCGAAGTTTACTTATTTATTATTTATTTATTTTCGTTCGTACACACAAAGACAACTACAATAAACAGACAATTGGGAGAGTAAAAATACAGGTGAGCTTATGGTGGCAAATCTACTTCAAATCGTACTTCAACAGTTCAAAAGCGTACTTTTTACCTGTAAGCTCTGTTTGTTCCAACAACAATGAATTTTTATTCCAACATTATTTATTTATAACACAAATTATATTTAATTAATTGTATTATATTTTAAACGTTGTTGCGTCGCATAAAGTTATTTTCTGACTAGGCTTTTAACAACAATTTATGTTTGTGAAACAAAAAGTGAATAAATTAGTTTGGACACTACTTGAATGAAATTAGTCACAAAATATAAGTAGTCCCAGGCTCATATCCCACCACCACCAATTTTAACCAATAGTCTAGAAGTCTAGCTGCTCGTAAACAATGCAACAAGTGAATGCCTTCAAGTTCAATAGACCTATCATAATGCTGACAATTATAGGAATGTTAATAGTTGATCTTTTCGCCAGGCACTAAGCTGCGAGTAAAGAGTCACTACCGTGGTCACAAGATGGCTCTGTGGTTGCACCTGATCCCCCAGCTGCACCGGCCTGGCGCTGCGCCGAGGCACCACCAGTTCCGGTCGGTGCACCCGGATATGTTTGCAGGTGAGTAATGACACGACGAATGCGTCGTGGATTGTTTTTAGCTCATTAGGTTTCTCACAGGTATAGGTGAATTTAGGTGTAGGTGTGTAAAAGATGAACTTCATATTCTGATATTGGAATGGATTTCTAAGACATTCCCATCAGAGATAATATGGGGTCAATATCGGTCTAAAGTACTTTAAAACTCCTGTGTTTTTTCTTGTTATGTATGGTGTTTTTTTGTGTTTCTAGCCAGGTTCCCGGAGTCATGGGCTAATTTCTCAGGTCAGGCAGAATTTGTCAACCTCAGTCTCAATTCTTTGCGTCTACGAGTAAAAATGTGTTGTTAGGTAGTGCTTAAAACCTACTGTTTTTTTTGGCTTTAAGAGACTTAGGTTCTTGATTTCCCGACTAGGACAGTGTCTTCTACGACTTAGCTACTTAACTATGCACTTGAGTCTATAATTTATGGCCAGGCCGCATTTAGTAAGCGTCGATAACAATCAGTCCAATCACTGTAATGATCAATTGATTCTAATGTCTGTCTAATTATCCTCTGAGTATATCTTAGAATCTGCATAAACGTAAGCCTTGACAGAAACCGCCCATATATTGCACAAACCAATCTTAATCCAGGTTCCACACTTGAAGAATTGAGGTACTTAAGTGTAAGTGCGCACGAATTGAGTTAGTGAGTGTGAGTGTGTTGGTACAAAATTATTTAGCATGAGCCGTGGAACGTCAAAAAATATAAGGATAAGAAGCACATAAAAACATTTGCCAACCCGTTAAGCGCAGTTACTATGAGACGCAGAAGGTTACCGCGTTCGATTCCCACACCGGCACAATTGTTTGTAAATGAAACTGATATTCGTGCTGAGTCTGTGTTTGAGTAGTGCATTCGTTGGAGCTCAAAAAATGTAGGGCGATTTAATGTCACATTTATTTATTTCATCTGAAAATATCAGATATCAAAGAAGCCTCTGTCACTAGTGAAGGGTTAAAATATATTCCTCAGTAAAAAGAAAAAGACTAAAGCCAAACAAACTTCGTCTTGAAATTTCCAGCGTTCTAACTAAACATATTTTTTCTAAGACAAAAATAAATAAAAACAAACATCGTTTTACATAATTAACCGTACAAAAAGCGACCAAGTCGGTAATAAATTAACCCTCTCCTAAACCAACATAAACCCGTGCTGCGATTAAAAGTTACGAGCTTTGTTTAACTAACAATCTTTTACGGGCCAAATCTGGGAAAAATGTAAGTGCTTCTCTCGTTGCTACGTTACATTTAAGATAAGATTAGCCAAGAAACGTTTTTTGATACCACAAAAACAAGTTCCTTTTTACTTCTCATTACTAAACACAGGCCAAACTTCGAGTTATATAACGTTCAGTGCTGATCAGAGGACAGAGAACTATTTATTTTACTCGCTCTACATTAACTATGTATTTCAATGCTCTGTTTTCAGCTTACACACAAATTAAAACTATAATATTTAAATAGCATGCCAAAACGCTATTTTATCACCCTAACCACAAATCTGGTATATATCGGGTATCTGAATGTTTATTTACCTTCCCCAAACCATTTTGATCAATTTAGACAAATTTTAGTATTTTGTTTTGATTTCAAACAATATTTGAGCAATTCAAAGAATCGTTTCATAACAATAACCAATTAAAATTCTCCAATATTGAAATTTAGAATTTAATAAATAAATTGTTTATATAAAGCTTAAATACCGAAAGTTAAAAACAAAACTCGCCCTCACCAAAAAGTTGCTCAACGTGAATTTGTTCAAATTAACATTAAAACGTAAATTACTTTGTATGTTGTGCAACAGCGGTTTTTATCTTGTTTCCTACCCTCCAACAAGACCGTAACCACAGTATAAACCATACAGTAGAACATCTAAATACAAACGTGCCACTCTCGGTTTGAATGTGTGCGTGAGTGTCGCGATATCACGCACACGCTAGCATAAAATAGGAAGGCATAGGCAGGCGGCAGTACGGTCGGGCTGTGTCGCGTGTCTGTGTGCACGCTAGGCTAATAACTCGGCGGGCGGCCTTAGATAGCCTACTGTATGGTTTATACTGTGCCGTAACAGCGTAATATCAAACCAGGTCACGCCCTCGCAAAAACTGTTCTAAATTAAATTGCAACTCATCGCCTGTCACCCCATTAAAAGTCGCCTTCAACCCTTAGCCGGGGCGACGAAAAGTTCATTTTATTTGGTATTGTAATAACTCGGCATAATTCAATGCCGACTCCGCCCCATCAGATAGTGATTCTGAACATTTATTGAGGGCGCAATGGGAGAGTTCCGTATACGTGTAGCTAGGGTGGCAAAGGTTTCAGTCATGACGTGAAGGATGTTTGAATTATAGCTTTTTTAATAATATAAACATCATAAAAAGACAATTCCGTCAAGGTGTCAGGCGGGGCTTCCTACCTAAAGACCAAGACCCTAACGAGCCAGCTGAAGCTGTTTGGTGTATAGCTGTAAGCCAAACTTATTTTATCAATATTATCAAAGCAACATTAACAAAATTAACACTTAAAAGGTTTTTTTAATATTTTTGATTGTCGATGAAGTAATTAGCTTTTCCATTTACGATTCTATGTTTTAGCATTTATCTCAACATACATAAGCTTACTACTATATCCCGATTGAGGTAGTCAGAGGCATGCTGTCTGTTCAGTTGCCCTCATACAGAGTGGAATATTCCGAAGCTTCAAACCCACAGTTGTAAGCCGCAAATTTTCGATCTAAATGTCGATAAGAGATAAATTATAGTATTTACTTCAAATATTTGTCTTAGTTGCTTAGTTTAAAGGACAACTGGTCTATTTGAATTGTAACTAAACTCAAATCAAATTTTAGCTAAAGTAACGCTGTCCTAAACTAGGTCGGAGACGCGTGGTCCCCCCACGTAAAGGGGAAGCCGCGTAACGGCGCCGGTAACAAGCGTGCTCTATTTAACTCGCTTAACATTTGCGATTTGAGCATTCTCCGGGCTCGACTTCTGCTCACGAGCGCTGGAGGTCGGGGCTGATGAATTTTAAACACTTTTCATTGGTTAGCCACTTTAATATGCATCACGTTAGTCTCGTAGCTCTAAATAAGAGGTACTTTGCGTGTAAGCAAAGACATTGCTTTAGTTGCTCAGTTGTGACAGTGGATTGGAAAATATCGCTGTTTTAAAGATCTTAATGGTATGGGTGACCACTAGGTAATTACATACTAAGGTATTAAGTTTAATAGTCTAAGTTTTGAGTCATCAAAGTCAACAAGACAGATGGCCGTCGAAGTTCTGTGATGACTACTTGGTTTTTAATGAATATAGGTTGGCTTTAAACAGTTTTCCATCACCGGAGAGCTGCAAATTGTACAATGAACGCAATGTAGGTGTGTTTTGGCTAGATTTGATCTCGGGACCATCGGGTTTCGAGCCAGAGTGTTTAACCACTGGGCCACGACTATGCAGTCGTAGAGTCGGCGCCCAGTGGTAGCGGTTGTTTAACTTTAACGGACGTTAAAGTTGAACAACCGCTACAAAAATGACACCCGTTTTGTTTGACAAGGATTAACGATATGTTACCAAAACAGACGTTCTAAAGTAAAATGCACAAAGGAGAGACATAACAATTACTCAAATCTTTTCCACGTCTGACCCAAGCGTTGACGCATGACAGTCCAGACATTACAGACCGACCATGAATCCAGTCGTTTGTCGAAATTAGTCATTTGTCACTCACGACAAAAATTATGAACACCGCTTTGTCATGTCACAAGCGATCTTCATTTGGACGAACACATTCATTCAAAAAAACATACATTGGATGAAAGCGAAATTACAAAATTTAAATGAATATTTTTGCGTGGAGAAGATCGACATTTCAACCAATTTGAAATGTACCTTTCTCATTAGTATGCATGAGATATTAACCGACCTTTAAAAATATTATGTTGAAATGCTGAGAGAATATTATTATTAGGCCGATTTAAACTTCACCTGATCTTAAATGAGGATGTGGTACAGAAGACAACAGGTCTAGTCTATGACACTCTGACAACTCGTAAAATTTCATACCAATGCATAAGGTTAACAATTGGCGGGTCTAGCAGATACCTACCTTATTCTATTTTTTAAGGCACTGTAATTGTAACTCTAAGAAATCTTTCCACCTCGTACCATCGTGTTGTTTTAGGTGAGGCCTGTGCCCATCTGTGGGACTTACGTCCTGCTAACAAAAACGTTATTCATATTCTATTCACAAATTACAGAATGAGTCTGCTATGTAACAGTGTTTGTTTTTCATCATGAAACGGTATACGGTAGAATTAATTACATTGAAACCTTTTTGTGCCGTACATGACCGCTGAGTGGTCCGAAACGCCCAACAGTTAGTAACTCGTTTGTGTGAATGCTTCATTTTGTCGCTCACATCAAAGATAACGAACATCACTTTGAGCTCTATATTTTTAGACCTCATAATAGTCCTATGCTTCGTGTTTATTACACACTTAAATCATCTATGTGTACAATAAAACGAAGTCGGGTTTGATACAACTCTTATAACTCGAGAACTGTTGAAATTTGTTGGATTTGTCTCCTCTCTAAATTGACTAAATATAAATAAAAATTGCTCACAACAAAGTACTTATAAATTACGAGTAGATCAGTTAATTAAATTGAAAATTTATTTTATATAAATATCATATCATAAATCAGTTAATTCTATTAAGCCTAACCGGTAGAACTTTATACGGCTTGTTTCAAACCAAAAGGTTTGAAAAACTAGCACCTCGCTCTTAGCAGTGTTGTACCTGGGACCGAGGACCACGGCAAATCGCAACGCACCTTCTCTGAGGTAGCATCTGTATAGCTTATTAACAGTTCATAAAACTCATTGAAAGCTCTGATCAATCGGCACAGCAGCATCATATCGTAAGCGTAGCTTATGTTATTGATAAATGTACCGTTAAAAGAACTAAGAACTACCTACGCCAGGGCCGCTGAGCTCAACAAAAAGTTTGTTCAATTATGCTGGTTGAAAAGCGTGGGCGAGCTTTTTTCACCCTGCCTCACCCCACTTTCCATGGTACATGCTTAACAGCTTAATTCTTATAAGAGCGACCAATATTATCAAATAATATTAGTTTTCGCCACATTTCTGCAATTGAAATTGTCCACACTATTAGTCTTTCGAGCTTTGTAGCCTGAATTTATCCTATCAGTGATATCCTATCTTTCCTTCCACGAACTGCAGCAGAAGTAGTAAATTACCAAAACAGAATCACGTTGACTTAAAGCAAAACAAGCTAAAGCTAATTTCCTAAAAATCTTTCCCTGTTCGACACGAGCACTGAGCGGGCCGAGCCGACAGTCACTCAACTCGTTTGTGTAAGTGCCCCGTTTGTCACCCACATCAAAGATAATGAACACCGCTTTGAGCTCGATCTCAATCCGCCTCAAACCATTCAAATTTCCCATCGTTTTGTCTGAATGTTCGCTTACGCCTTTGTGAAGTCGTTACTTTGGCTGTTTCCGCGGCTGTTCAACTTTACTGGTTTAGTTGAGATGACTATAATATAGATATGGAGTTGAACTTTTGAGAAGAAGTAAGTAAATTAATGTGGGCGCTTTCAAAGTGAACGTTTGTTGTGAGACTTACAGCGCGAGTGTCGAACCACGCATGGGCAATTGTTTTTTGTTAGACAGGTGATCCAATGACAAAGCAAAGCATGAATGTGTGCAAAGGCACACAAAAACCGCACAAGCATGACGACATTAGTTGCACGCAAAAAAACAACTGTCTGTACACAACATAATATGATACCTAACAAACATACTTGACATTTTCTTTTTTTTATCTGAAATGGGTTTGACCTCAGTCATGCCTGGTGGTAGGCAATAACGCGGCCAATGGTTGAATAGGCTCCCTCAGGAAAAGGCTATAAAATACCTCCTTACTCTTGGTTTGAAGACACCAAGGTTGTATGTAACCAAATGTGCAGACGTAGAGAGAGCGTTCCACTCCTTAGCGGTGCACGCCAAAAAAAAAGAAGCGACTCAGGATCACCACCAACGATCTCCGGGTTAAGAGTCCTTCAACGAGTGGTTACAAAAAAGTTTCATATTTATGATAGGTAATTGGATGTATAAGTGTGAAAATATTTGAATCTCTTTCAGGGGCTCACACGCGTCCCGAATTGATAAATTGTATGAGCGTGAGCGACGTGAGCGCGCTATGATCACTTTTGACTCAAAACGGACCGCGCTCCAGATGAAACGTCAGTTAGATGTTTCATATTATGAAACATCTAAAATTTTGCCTTTTTAGCCCCCCAGAAAACACAAAAGAAATATCTACTATCCTAACAAGAAAATCTCGGGCGACGATTGGCCAAATCCAATGTTTGCGATAAAATAATTTTTCCCAATGATACAGCAGCCTAATTGTTCGGTAAAAAGTGATTAATGGCGTGAGCACAATAGATCGAAGAAACGCGAGTAGGTTAGCGCGGCTGTTATTAATTGTCTTTCATGGGGCGTCTCAAATTCCTTCATAATGAGGTATGCGGGGAGGGTGGCCACACTGCCGGGAAGGTCTAGTCTGAAACCACAGTTTTTAAGGATCTTGAATGTTTTGAAGCCGCAAGTTACTTGTGCGTGTGAGTTTCAGAGGTTACGAAACTTACGCAAGTAAGGGCCGGCGGAGTTAGAACGTGTAGATTCAGCAGTTTGGGATTAACTAAGAGTAACTACCGAGTTACTTGCCGGTTTCTTCTCGGTAGAATCAACACATCCGAACCGGTGGTAGAATCACATTATTACTTTTTAATTTTTATGTTGTGACTTGTCATAAGTGCTTTTTAATAACTTTACATGAATAAAGACTATTTTTACTTTACTTTACTTTACTCTCATTAGTCAGTTTCATTTGCTTGGCTTGTAGCGTTTCCGAAATTACAAGGTGAGCGAATAACACCACTGATTTGTTGTTTTTTGTTTTATGATTGTTCCAACAACAGTTTATGAAAAACACTAAATAAATAAAATAATATGTATTACTTCAAATGCAAAAGAATACAATTTGACTATTAATGTTTTCTAATATTTACGCGAACACTATATATCGAAATAAAACAACTTTACGGATTCTACTCGCGGTATTATATTTCGACTATTAATTTCAAAACGCGCAGTATTTTTTTCAGGTCTGCAGGGTTCATTTTGTAATATTGAATGAAATACCTGTAATTTACCACATGTATGCAAAAAAGAAATGAATTATGAAAATCTTAATAGACGCGCAAAAATGTCCCATTGAAACCGATTGGCATTGTAGCCGCCCTACAGCCCGAGCGCCGGGGCAAGGCGGGGGCAGGGCGGGGGCAGGGCGGGCAGCACGGGCAAGGCGGGCGGCGCAAACAATGGCGCTATTGTGCGCCGGCGCTGCCGTTAATTGCCGCCGACAAAGCCGGCTACTGATATTCCAATTTCTAAGTCCACCTCAAGAAAGTTGCTGATCAAATTAATATAATAAAAGCTCGGTTTTTCGCGAGGTTGATGTTGCTTAATTTTAACCAGGGGTTAAAATTCAAATTAATGTCAAGCTTTTGTTTACCGTACGTCAAGTGATGTTTTTAATGTTATTTGACATGCATATCAAAAACATTGATTTATTTTGGAGCTGGTAAGCGCCTTTGTAGCTACTGGGGTGAGTTTTCAAGTCAGATTTATTAAAATAAAACGGTGCCATGCTGTTTCGAACCTGAGTTACTGTAGGTACGTCACAGTATATTACAGTGACGTCAACAAAAATATAAATTAATATAATATGAAAATACTGCGTATCGTAAGTCTTTCACTGGCCATAAATTTTAAATTTTCATGATTTTGATCATCAGAAGGGGCCTTTTGAGTTAATAAGTCGATTTTTGGTTATGATGAAATTCAAAATCTAATTAACTTTTTTAAAATTGTGTACCTTTGCAGGTCACCGATTTATTACAAGATTTGCTTCGCGCAGCCAATGACGAAATGTAATGAAAGTGACCCCGCACCAATTTGGCGATCTCTGCCAAGCTCTAGAAATTGGTTGACAGTTAACAAAGCGATATTGTGGTGCACGTGTTTTGGTGCAGTGGTGGTGTGAACAATACATACTGGTATCGATATCAGTGTATGCCGGTCTATTCACCGGAATAGTTAACTAAGCCTTTCTGTACTGTGGCCAGCAGATGAATGTTACGTTATGTTACTTTTGCTCTTCCACGAGTAGCTTAGTTTTGAAACATAACATAAACATAACATAATCGGCCTATATACGTCCCACTGCTGGGCACAGGCCTTACCTCAACTATGAGGTGGAATAAGCCATACTCCAACACGCGGGCTCAGTGCGGATTGTTGGAGGGGTGTAAGGTTAGTGAGCAACCTTATTGTCAGATGTTATCAAGCCGCCCTAAGGCCTCTGACTAGGCTTAACGACTGACATCTAGCGACGTCAACCGGGACCAACTGCTTAATGTGCCTTCCGAAGCACGGAGATGCCCGAAATACACATCACTAAATTTCGGTCGGGTGGTCACCCATCCCTTTTCCGACCCGGCGTGTGTTGCTTTTTCAACAGCGATCGTCGCCGATCACTGTCACAACTGCGCCACGGGCACCTCCAAGTAAAGCAAGCAAGCAAGTTGTGAAAGAAAGAAAAAAACGTTTATTGATTTTGAACATCGCAACAGAAAAAAACATACAGAAGAAAGTGGTTAGGAAAAAACAAAAAATAAAACAAATAATAATTTCCACCAGGCAGCAGTGTCACGATGTCCAAAATAAATAGAATAAATTAGTTTTAATGAGACCCAAGTGTGGGTACTTTACAGTGTAATTGTGTGCTATATTACGTAATGATATGGGGTATGTAAAGTATTGTGTAAAATAGCCACTAAATACTCACTGCTTTATTTCGCTACATTTAGTCGAATTGGTTGAAATTCGACGAACGATGTGAAGTAAACATACCTGAAACAAAATAGTTTACCTATACAATCAGATTATGGAACCAGTATTTATATTTTGTAACGGAAAGTAAAAAACCAACAAAATGTGGAAATTTTCAGTCGCATAGATAGGTACTCGTAAAGTAAATAGATAAATAAAATACATATAAAACAATGCATGGAAATATTTTTCATTGCCTTCATTTGGCAAAAAAAAAACTTTCAGAAAAAAACCCTTACAAAGTCATTAAGTCATTATCATTATGCTTTTGGCATTTATTTTAATCAACCTTGTACTTTAAATCATAACCAGTAATTTGAAAAAAGAACTTGTAGAAATTAATTTGAGTACCAACATCAAATTAAATCTTTTATGTGACACAAAATGCAAATGGAACGCGCAAACTTGCCGCTGATACTGTATCTTAAGATCAGTAATAAAACCGGAGAATACCGTTAAGATAACCAAATAGACGGAAATGATTTACCGATTATTTGCTTACTTTATTCCCTTACAAGTCGGAGGAAGTCGTTAATGAATGCTGATTCACAGCGAGGGTTATCAGCGAAGTTCTGCGTACAAAAGACTGGGACAATAGACCCCACACTCGCGGTAACACTTCGCTAACTCAGTTCTCTTTAGAAAGAAGCCTAGCCGAAGTTTTTAAGATAAGATAAACTTAGTTAGTTATGCTGTTGACGCGTGGTTTATATCTGCTTCGGAGTTTAGGTGATACTTTGTTAAATATTATTGTTAGTAAACACACAAAGAGGATAGGATACAATCAGGTTATAAGGATAACGAGGTGAATTTTTCTACCAAACCAAATATTGATGATTCGATGCGGTAGCTGTTCTTCAACACGACATTCCAGTTTGTTACAAAATGTTCAATGAGAAGTGCTGAAACGATTTTCGTAGTTTCTAATTTACGAAAAAAATCATGTTTCCAAAAATATTCCTGGGTTTTCTACCTCTCAAACGGGATGAAACGGACATGTTTGATTTGATCATGGAAATTTTGACGTTATTTATGAAATGATATCATAATTACGGAGTTTTTTCTGGTACTCAAACGACAAGAATAGAATAGAAACCATTTATTGTCCCTGATAATCACAAAATAACATGCAGAAAAAAAAATTACGTATAGTTTTGTTTAAATACGACAAGGGCCTATCTGGTACACCACATGCCGCAACGGTCAAATTCCTGAGCAGCGCTGATTTCAATCAGCAAGAGAAACAACAACAACAGCGGTCGAGCTATTTTTATAACGTTTCATTTATACTAAGTGAATATATTCGGTATCTGTGTATTTAGTAAACTTCCTCGCCGATATTTGCTAAATAATTTATAAAAATAAATCGTTTAAACCTGACCATTTGAGTCATGCGGTTTGCCGTCGGATAAATCACATTTCTTCTGCAGCTACAAACGGTTTTATCAAGTACTCCGCTACCTAAAACTTTGATGTTCTCAAGGGGACATTTTACAGTCGCAACTACGTTTGCTACAATAGACATCGTTTCTCAAACTTTGAGTTGAGACAACGTGATCTCTGTAGGTGCTAATTACAAGTTTGAAACTTTCAGGGGCTGATACGTTGCTTGTTAAAAGGGTAGACTGACTTTTAGAAGTCGAGCAACTGTTTGGTTGCTATGACTGTTTTCAGCAAAACAATATTAGTTATTTATTTATTACTCATTGCACAGCGATGTTTTGGTACGAATAAAGGACTTAATGCTGATAAGCAATTCTTTATCAGTCAACCATTGAGTTAGGCAGAAAACAACCTATTAGTGGGCGGTGCGACATCGCTTCTAAAAAAAGACAACAATTGATCAAAAAAACAAATATTTACAACTTTATATTTTTTGTTGTTAACAGGTACCATGTACTCGTTATTCTGGCAGAATATTTTAAAACGTTGTTAATTAGCTATCAAATAATTGTCATTTAGACAGTTCTACTTTTCTTTGGCTTGCACATATAAATTCAAAACATCTTTCCCAGGTGACATCTTTCCTGAGCTGTATACCACAGCAGCGTCTCTGGATGAAGAGGAGGAAACAGCAGAACCTGAAGAGGAGTCTTCAGAAGTGGAAGAGTGCGAGCCGTCCCCTTCCCCGCGCCCCGCACTCTCCGCCCTCCCGGCTCCACATCCTTCGCCTAAAGAAGATTCGCTGACGAACTTGGACACGCAGTATTACAGGTATGACAGGCAGAATCAATAGGCATGATGACTGTATTTTTTTTTGTTTATTATCGAAAGACCTTACATTTATGTAAACAATCCTCAAAGAATCACTTCATCTGGATCAATACCACCAGAGATATCACAATTTGAAATGCACATTTTTGGACTTGCCCAAAAACGCTCCATACAAAAGTGACAGCGACAGTGACGTCACTGTCGCTGTTTTTGTAAGGAGCGCGTAATAACTTTGTTCGACAGCTATATTCAATATTGCGTTTATGATAATGGTCTAAGCTCCTAACATAATTCCTTCATAATAGTTTGGGTTACAAAAAAGTGATATTGTTTTACAAAAATTTAACACATATGAAATGGACTTGCCCACCCAAGTTTGCAGGCCTATTGTAGCCTCATTTTGAAACGAATTTCGATTGTGGTTTTACAATAACATTTGTAATCAATTATTATTTTTGGGGAACATAAAAAAACATGCAAAATCACTCATAGTCATCTACCCTATTATAATACATGCGCATACGATGAAAATTATCTTGGGATCGATCGTTGTTCCAGGATATTCATCCAAAATATACGTGAACGAAGACAAATCGTTCGTCTATCTGCAATATACGAAATAACGGTGAACAGCTTATAATATATATCTGTCAGTTAATAGCTGTCCCGACAGACTTCTAAACTAAATTGTTGTTTCTTACTATATTCCTAGCGTTTTCTTATGTTTACTCACCTTTTAAACCTCCCTGGACCTTCACAAAAATTTTGAAACCAAAATTGGTCAAATCGGTCAAGCCGTTCCCGAGTTTTAGCGAGACTAACTAACAGCAATCCATTTTTATATACAAGATAAACACGAAATAGTGTTAAAGCTATTACTATTTAAAATCTCATTACTAATAAACACTAAGGTAGCTAACTTAATTAGAAAAAAAACTCTTGGAAAGAGTTGTGCACTACCGCGTTTGAAAGGGTGCCCAGAATTAGCGCCCAGCCTGGTCTGGTCACTAGAGACTTCAATCCGGTGAGTGGACAATTCATTGAACATTTTATTGGCTTCTTAGCCCCGGGTCAACGAAAACCTGAATTTTATTATAAAAAGGCCCAGTTTCAAGGAAAATGGAATTGGCTTATGCACAAAATAAATCGACGCTTACAATTCATCAAATGCAATATGCACTAAAGGAAGTAAAACAAAACTCATTTGTCGTAGCTAGACTAGAAAATGGCCTAGTAAGCTTTTCCAGAAAAGATCTTCTATCGATAAGAAAATCAAGCTTGTATTTATTATCACTGCAGATTCTACCTTGGTTTTTTAACGACCAGCATTTTCCCACCCGCAAATTGAAACTTAAAAACTGTTTAGCCTCTACATGTTTTCCCTAGCGAGCCACTACACAGCCTCCATTTAACCTGTGAGCAATATTACCTGCAATATTGCTTAGCTGAAATTCCCTCACATCTTAATTAGTGGCTTTCCCAGCTCCCTCGGTAACCTCCAACGAGCTTGTACCTTCTAATATTGCTGGTAAAAGCTTATAAAAGCTGGCGAAGGATTTTCATGTATTATAACGGTTGGGAAAAAATGCTACGCAATTGCCGGTTTGCTGAGTGAGGAGAGGAAATACTCCGAATAGTAAATTACACAACCGGTTGTTAATAGTTTGAATGGAGGGAAAAAGTTGAAAAAGATTGCCTTTATGGATGAGGCTTCACTGTAGGAAACCAAATAAATGGTGAACAAAATAAAATAGTCAGAATGTTTTGTCAGGTATTTTAATAAGTTTCATAACGTAATTTGATTTTTGGGGCAGTTGCTGCTATTTTGGTAGCTTTTGTGATGTTTCAGTATGAACAAAAAAAAGATGACATATTTTCTCAACATTGCTATGTTGAGAAAATATGTCATCTTTTTGTGACTTATTATTATTGTCACAATCATCACTTAAACATCTATTGTACACAGAAAAATCATCAAGTTGCAACGTTGCAGTTCGTTTACGGCTTTGTTACTCGATAACGGAAATATTCGTGGGCTATGCAATTCAAAACCATTTAGTTTTAAAAATAAAACCTGTCCTAAATACTGCTGGTGTGTTTTAAAACAAAACGGTTATACAAAACGAGTTTTTTGTTTTATTTCGTAGCCGCCGTGTGTGTGTGGGGAAGCAGTGTTTGTTTCAAACAAATCAACCCTTTGATAGCTTGGTAAAGAATTAGTTTTTGTTTGACAAAGTCAATGGAATAGAGGCACATGTACCGCCTATTATTAGATTACGCATTTCATAGATTTTGAACCTATCTGTGTTATTGCACAAAAGCACAAACAATTTAACACAAATTCACGTTCGTTGTTATTTTCATTATCATCTCAGACTCGATCAACACAATATGTCAATATGTCATATTTATAGAAGGATTCCTATCGCCAGTTAATAATTCTACAGTGGCATAAAAAAAGAAATTAAAAATAGTGTTTTTTTTTCAAGTAGTAGACCCATCAGTGAGCTAAGACCTTCGGACTTGGTCTGATGACTGTTCTTTCAATTGATCTACTTAAGATTGTGTTTAAATTGTATTTTTTGAAGTTTCAACACATTTTACAAGAATCTTTCCAACGTAGTTTTAATGAATATCATTTGTCTGAGAAACCAGTGTGCTTGATTAACGCTGGAAGAAGGAAACAAGGCAGATTGATCGCTACCGTTGACTTTTGGTGTAATCTCGCTAATGTGTTTGCGCACTTCACCTGAGTTTTGTCGGTTCTTTTCCGTAAATAAACAGTTATTCCCCTTTTCTATAAGTGGTTTTATTTGTTAATGTGAAAAATAACTAGCATAAAACGTCTTTGGCTCACATACAAAAACATATTGCATGCTGATTCATTCAATCATACCATCGCGTTTCACGTAGATTACAGAAAATATCTTTATACCTTTATAATCCTGACATACATTGTACTAAAATATAATATTCAATGAAGTTTTGTTGATGAATTTGAATGGCCTCTTTCAATGTGAACATGGAGATTGGAGCTAACTAGTTTCAGTGGACCGAGGAGGATTATATGACCTGACTATAGCCGGTTTATAAAGGAGTAATTGAGAAAACCTAAGTACCTTAATCTAGTTCTATTGCACGTTTAAATATTTTAACGTGTAATAATTAAGCTTATACGTCTTGAGATGAGCCCAGTAGGCGAATTAAACTAATAACTGAAAATACTTATTTTTATGTACAATAGTATTCGTCTAGGCAAGACCTAAGTCGATTAAATCCGACGGTCCCCAGGATATCTCAAAATATACACAGTCGAAAAGATAAATACCTCAGGGAGATTTACTTTTAATTGAATTTCATTCGACTGCACATCCCCCGAGTGCGTCCCTGGCGTAATCTTACTAATGTGTTTACGCAGTTGCTTACCTGAGTCCCTTCCTTTTGTCTCACAAATAAAGTCCTAATGCTGCCATATCTCAACTGGGCTTTTTTCCACGGCGACTGGCTTTGGCTGATAATGGATATGGATGGCGCCAAACTTCCGCCAGCTAACCGGCTTGGACAAATAGATATGCCGAGTTATGGCGTTTTACTGCAACAATCCAATTAGGTTATTGGGTTATATTGCATTCGTAGGCAAAATTGAACCTATTGATCTCGCAATGTTGGCATAAATTGATCACTTCGGTTGTTCGGTTAAACTGTTTAAGTAAGAAGTTCATTTTGCCGATATAATATAATTGTTCACCGATATAAAACCCAAGCAACCCGGATAACGGCGGTAGGCCCGCCCCTTGCCACGTTGGGTTCTAATTCCCTCGGCGAAATGTGGGCTCCTGAATGTTCCGTTCACCATGACGGCAACAATCAGTGTGCCTCTGACTAACCCATTAGGGATATGGTCGTGAGGGTATGTTATGTTATGTTATGTTATGTTCATTTTGCATGATTACAATGTTTACAATGTAAAATGTTATGACGATGATGATAGGTGTATGTAGTAAAATAATATCCTCTTGATTGTATTAGGCATACTTACCACCTAATTACAAACGCAAATCAAAGTTGAGCAGCTCTTAGAAGTAAAGTTGTCTCGTTAAGTTCCACATAAACAATTGACGGGACGGCGCGGCGTGAGTTTGAAAGATTGTTCAACATTGATTGTTGTTCGTGAATTCGGGGGATAGTGAGGCTATAATGACAAGTCTAGACCTAATTGTTCCTAAGTTACTACGAGTAGTGTCTTTAGAAATGAGAGAAAGTTTTGGTTGTTATCGTTAACATCTAAACAGTCTTATATACAAAATAATACTTTGAGATTTCCATGTGGTACAAGATCAAAAAATAGTAGAAAAGTACTCGTACGATAAGTTTTTGCAACACTTGCTTTTTCCCTAACAGCTACACAGTAGCTCTGGGCGTAACTGTGGGAGCAGGCTGCTTCCTTCTGGCGCTGAACGTACTGGTCTTCGCCGGAATATACCTCCAGCGAGGCAGGCGGAGGAATACACATAGAAGACCAAGGAGAGAAGGTACACTTTACAGACTCTACTAGTGGTTTTACCAAGTCTACTTGGATTTTGGGGATGATGGGCAGTAAGAATACATCTATTGAATAGTGTCATTAAACTTGAACTTTGTTTGTATGACCACCTGACTCAATTTAGCTTCTTAAACAAATTTTAGTTCCTAGAGCTCAAATCATGATCTTCACAGGTAGTAGCAGCAGCCGCGCCGGCACAGGCTCCTTGACCAGCGACCCAGTTCTGGCCATCTCACCAAGAAAAAGCACTCTAAAGGTAATCATATCTTTCGAATTTATGGACTAGGTTTGGAGTTCATGTCCCCGTCACTGCCCTGGTAATGTTTGTTGTCTATAGTATTTATAAATGTCTTATCTATGTCTATGTCTATCTTTCTTTGATCATTATGTTATACTCGCATTACCAAGTTTTTCCTTTATACTTTGCAGTCGATTCTTTTAGTTCAAACCCAGCACCACATTTTAAATGCTTTCTATATTTCTCTAAAAGAAGTAATTTTAAAATTCGCCTGTGAAATATTCAGCCTGCTTCAGCTACTTTACTCAAATATAGTCAATTAACATATTCACCATTTTCACAGCGCAGCAGCGAGTCAGAACTAAAAGAGAGGCCGAGCAACGCGCCGCCGCCCGCCAAAAAGCGCGTTCAGATCCAAGAGATATCTGTCTAGATGACTTCTGACTAGGACACCGCGATGGCGACGTCCATTGCTGATGGTAGACTTCCGAACTTGACATAGTCTAACTTCTTCAACCCCAAATAGACAATCATCTACATAAAAATTATCTAGCGGACCTACTATCATATCATCAGGATAGAAATCCTTTCAACTCTTCGGGAGATTTTTTCGGGATAACGGGAACTTTTTCTGTCAATAAAAGTCCAGTTCTGATTTTTGGTTAACAATGACCAAATATGAGGTAAAATGTGTGAATCGTGTGTGTATCGGTAGGATCTTAACTTAAACATTCAGCGAAGGAAAGTCGCTACTTAGTAGCAAAAGTGAAGTGCAAGTGGTAACCTGTCAATGATAAGTGTAGACTTTACGGCAACTTGCCATATACGAATAAGTACTTTAAGTTGTAAAAGTGGTATACATTTTCTTGTTACGGTTCAACAAGAGTCATCTTGAAGTAACGGATACCTAATCTGTAAAATTCTAAATGTCAAGTTATCGGTTTCAAGAACTTTCATTTGAGTGACATTACTTGAAAAAAATATATATTGTGTTATGTTAACAAAGAAAAAGATGAAAATCCAATCATAACATTAAATTGAAATATGAAGAAAGTATATTATGAACTTTTGGCATATGTTCGTAACCTTTCTTGCCAAAACTTGATCACCTTGGACCTACATTTTAATCGTAAGTCAATTTCAAAAATGTTTATACAACGGTAATGCTACTTCAATGAAAGTCAACTTATAGAGGGTAATGTTAACCCATGTCTATAGGGTGCAAGGGTTTGTGTGTATCTACCTCCTGACCAATTTAAAGGTTTGATGTTTCCATGTTCTAGTTACGTTTGTATATTTGAATCCTGTTCTATGTTTGTCTCAAAAGCTTCGTCCATGTAGCTGAGGTTATAAAACAATTGTGACTTTAGTTGTATTGAAATTAATTCAAAAAAAAAATATCCCAACAAAAAACACTTCACATGTGGAAGTTCAGTAAGCAGGGACTCCTTTAAGTTGCTAAGGAGTTTCAGTAAATAAATTATTTTGCAGGTACCTTAACTACTATGATGGTTGAATAGAGCGCCGCAGTAAGACCGCCATTCGTACAAATATATTTTTGTGCAGTCAAAAAAAATAAGAATACTTCCACATTTTCATGTTTATGTAACAGAATTAAATTTATACAGTAAAGTTAGTTAGTTAAGTTTTGGAAACGTAATTGCTAATACACATACATGGACGAAGCTTCACTCTGTTAGTAATATATATTACTGTTCATATAATTACGTACCCATGAGTAGAGTAGTGAAATGTTAGTTGTTTACTGTCCGTATTATTGTTTATGAAATCTTTATCTCATTTGTGAAATGATAACGTTAATTTTTATACTGGCTTCATCTGAGTGCACTTTCTATGTCACCAATTTTAAAGAAAAATAAAAATGTATGATAAACATTCCTATATGGATGTATAAGTATTTTCTCGTTGAGTATCAAACTGGACAAAAGTTTTTTTATGTATGAAAAGTACACCAATTATTCCAAATTAAAATACACATTTGCTCTCGTGGGTACCTACGACTATTACAAGTCTGACTTTTTAGGTTTTACGTATCCATAAACAGGTATTTGAATCAGCATGTTAGGCTGTTCTTGAAGTGATTGAATGTTTTTGTATTTGTTTCCTAAAACTAGAAAGTGTATTCATTAGGCCCTCTGATGTACCAAATTATTATACGTTACGCATATTTGCGATTTTAAACTAAATGTACGATATCGTATGACTGTATATACGGTTCTGTTTAAATTATGTACATATTAGGGTCGTCGTAAATATCTGTCTACATCGGCGCTCTCGTCGGTAAACACGAGGTTTTTAATAAAAACCATTTTTTCCTGGTACACTGTGTTTTATTTGATACAATTTTACCGAAATCTTCCTACACGACCGTTCAAGGAAGATCGTTTGAAGCAATTTATTAACTTTTTTTCATGTTCTTGAATAGTTAATTTAAACTGATATACATAGGAGTAGCATTTCTTGCAAAAAGTAATTTAATTAATGATTGTTTGGTATCGACGAAATAGGCGGGAAAAGGCATTTAAGCAGACCTGTAAATTACCTAACTTTTTTCTTTCAGTAATTATCTAAAAGTTTAGTGACGGCAATTCAAACAAAATAAGTGAAATAAGGGATTTTCCCATCATTATTATCAGCATGGTGCAGTGCAAAACTGGACTCCTGGATTACTGAACACGTAATTCAAACTTCACAGCTATCTCTGCTGAAAGGACGTCATTCCTCAGCCCTTCGACTTAGGTGGGAGGTTTGTGGAGGCTGCTCGCAGGCAATGGATGCGCCTTGCAGAAGGTAACCCACGATGACGTGCGTTAGGCCTACATCCACCAGCGGATGAGTTACGTAAGTAAAGCCCATATTTTATCAATCTTCTTCCATACTATTACCACCCATTTCCGCAGACCAGTTCTCTTTCCGGAAGATTACTTATGATTACACTTCTTCTCAATCTGGTTTCGACGCCATTCCAGAGCCTTCTGGGTAGTGATAAATCCAACAGCCCGTACACAATAACACGTGCTACGATTCAGCATCGTTTTACGTTACGATGTCGTGTCGTGGGTACCTACCACGTACGAGCAAGCGTCGTCTCATGATATCGCATCGTAGCACAATGCGACGCTACATCGTATCGTTTAATTGTGTACCAGCCTTTCCTGTAAATTCAAACGTTAAACTGTAAACCATAAAGTTTGTCAACATTGCTTTTAACAGAATAATCCGACAGAAATTATCAAAACAGGAAATATTTATTCATGATAAACAAACTCAACACGGTTGCCACAGACGTGTACAACTCGGTAATTACCGCTATCGCACTGAAATCATGAAATTTAACACAAAAAAGTTTTAATACCGGAACTACGCTTAACTCCTCCGACCGCGCAGGGAAATGTACAGAAAATGACACAAAACTATGAGTAAAATGTTACGACATACAAGTAATGTATGGGTGAAATTCAGATCGTTCTAATTTCATTTTCGGATGTAGTTTTAAATATTCAAACTCTTTGAAGGCTAGTCGCTAGATGTCAGTCGTTAAGCTTAGTCAGAGGTCTTAGGGCGGCTTGATAACATCTGTCATTAAGGTTGCTCACTAACCTTACACCCCTCCAACAATCCGCACTGAGCCCGCGTGTTGGAGTATGGCTTGTTCCACCTCATAGTTGAGGTGAGGCCTGTGTCCAGCAGTGGGACGTATATAAGCCGTTTATGTTGTAACGCAGCGCATGGTGGACAACGCGAAAGGGAAAAGTTCAATCTAGGTTGTATTTTAGAATGTAAAAAGCACTGAAATTAAATTTGTGCAGATTTTGGTCAAGTGGCACTCTCAAATACATGATTGAGTATATTTAACTAAGTACTTACCTAACTAGAGATGAAAGGACATGAGCCTTTTAAGTCCTTTAAGTGAGACTAGGACTAGAGTCAATTTTCACTACCTGACTCTAGAAATACGACTCAGGATTATATTAATCTGAGGGACTCCAGATAAGGCTTGGAAATAAAACGACTTCTAGTTCTTTATTAAAAGACTCTCAACTTAGTCTCGAGTTATCCACAAACATTCCTAATACCTTTCTTATTACAGCGTATGGGCGCGCTTAACTACTTACGACTCCAACGAGTCGAGTATTTATGAAATGTTGGAGTCCGTTCGTCACGACTGATTCGTTTAAACATATTGAGCCTTTATAAGTCTTAAGTTTCTTCAGTCTAAAAATGAAACTCAAGTCATAGTTAAAGGCTCCTAAAAGGCTCAGAACTCAGGGTTCAAAGACTTGATCGAGTTGTGAGCTGTCATGAGTCGCCGTTACCAGTCGAGTACTTTCATCTCTTCAGCTAGCTTATCACGCTGCAACCAATAGGCCCACTTAAAACTAGCATCATAACCTGTCTGAATTTGAAGGTCTATTGATAAGCTGATTGTGGTTCGTTTTATCTTGAACATCATCGTGACACTGCCTGGTAGGATTGCTTGTCTATTTCATTCAATTTTCGTAATTGGCGATGTGTTGAGAGCCTACATGTCTTTGCTTTCTTTCTTTCTTTCTTGAACGTAAACATTCCGCACACGATAGCACATCACCCTGAAACAAGCTCCCATTAATTTGTTTATCACCCCATCCCACCGCACACCTAAAATGCTCCCCCAAAAAAGTTAAAGTACCCCAAACTTGGAATTAACTATTCGGCAGAGTTTGCCGTCCCAAATTATACTCATCTTTATGTTTCCATATTTTTAGGAACATTCTCGCGCCGCCCTCTTTTTGTTATCTTTAATTTTTCAACTTCTTTCTTTAGGGATATAAAGTTTGGGAGATAAAGTATCCTTTAAGGTTATGATAAATAAGCGGGGATGCGGATGGAGTTAGGGGTCTGTTTGTAAGTAATATAAAGTATAATTTTATGTTTTAAAACTCTCCAATTAAGGTACGGCTTTATTATCTTAATTGGAAGGTTTTATTTCGTAAAAAAGGAAATAACTGTTCAAGATTGCTTTTTCGAAACAAATGCAGAAATGAATTTAATGAGATTCGTACATTCAGTACGAATAATATTAATTTGTAGTTTTTAAATTATTGAAACACCTTTTTGTGCTGGAAATAGCTGGATATTTGCTTCATCATATTTAAGTGATTTAAACTCAGAATACAAAGATATCTATTTAAATCTCATGTTGAATTGAGAATCCATGATAATCCAAAAATAATTCAGTAAATTACAACAAAACTGTCATTATGTTGATTTACTTACTATTCGTAATTAAAAGTAAAAAAAATAAGTAAGTAAGTTGGTTAAAAAAACTATAAAAGGTACCAAAAAAGGAATCCAAAAATAACGGCACGTTTTATTACTTTTCAATATTCAGCCTAAAGAGAAGGCATTAATATCTTCAAGGTAAGAAAATCTCGATGAGGCAATTAGTCGAAAATAGTATACGAGGAAATGAGCAAATAATCCTGAAAACTCAACTTTAAACAAAAGCAATAAAAATGGAAGGAAAAACAAAGTGGTACTTGAGAATTCGCCAATGAATCCGAACAATACCTCTACTATTATTCACTACTACAACTACAACTCTCCACAACAAAACACTACACTACACAACTTACATAGCTGCTACTCCTCAACATAGCTACCTTTTGGTGTAATTGTTAGAGTGTGAACCCAGATGTTGTAGGTTTGAATTCCGCGCGGACCAACAACATGTTATATTTGTGTTTTGTTTCAAGCTGGCTATGATAGTGGAGGCTGATCACCTCGTTTCCGAAAAGAAAGATGATTCTGGCTCTCAGATTTGTGTATAGTCAGTCTGCACCTCACTATTCTTCAGTCGTGTCGATCTATCCTTGCACCGATAAAGGAGAGTTATCTAACAATTTGTCGGTTTGCCACAAATAGAAAGAAAGAAAAATATTTTATTGTCCCAACATAACAAAGACAAACAAAGGAAACACAGAACAAAGTGACAAAATTCGAAGAAAATACATTCAATAAATTATGTTAGGTAACCTAACATAATTTCTTCTTGTACTTCAATTATAATTGGGACAATCAGGACCCTACCTCAGCATGTGCCACTGCAGTTTAACTGCAGAGGCGCTGGTGAGGCGCAGATAAATTAAACCATCCAAATATTATCCATTAAACTGTACTCCAAGGAGCCCGTGGCGCAGTTGTGACAGTGATCAGCAGCGATCGCTGTTGTTAAGCAGCACACGCTTTGTTGGCAATGGGATGGGTGACCACCCCGACCGAAATTTAGTGATGTGTATTTCGGGCATCTCCGTGCTTCAGAGGGCACGTTAAGCAGTTGGTCCCGGTGACGTCGCTAGATGTCAGTCGTTAAGCCTAGTCGGAGGCCTTACTGCGGCTTGATAACATCTGACATTAAGGTTGCTCACTGATCTTACACCCCTCCAACAATGCACACGGAGCCCACGTATTGGAGTATGGCTCAATCCACTTCATAATTTAGGTGAGGCATGTGCCCAGCAGTGGGACGTATATAGGCCGTTTATGTAAACTGTACACCACGGTCGCAGATCACAATTCATCGATATTTTCGAGATATAATATGGTAAACTAACTACGATACGATACGGTAACATAGTGACTGCACTAAAACAAGTGATTCTCATTCGTGTATCGATCCTCTGACGGGCCGGATCCGACATCAATACCATTCGTGAGGTCAAGATCCGCGGGCGCCGGCTCTTTTGTGATGCAAATCGATTGGACAACGCTCTCGAGACCCGAGGACATTGCAGACGTGCTAACTTGCAGATGCAGTCACTTGCAGTTTGCTGGGACTTGCCATTTACGAGTAGAACACGTGTTTCATTTTTTTTAAAATAAAAATTGACAAAGCCTGTGAAAGTACGGACGACAGTCTAGATACTTTTTTTCTTCATTCTCTAGATTGCTACAACAATTGAATAAAAAGTTTCTAAAAGTCCATCAAGTATAAACAATTCCAAATTATTATTTTGCTTCAAATTACGAATTTCTTTTCTTAATTCAAACTAATATTCGGAATATCGGATTGCTGAAGAAAAAGAACTTGCCTTGAAAGTTCTTTTTTCTTCTGAGATATGACTATTTTGTAAAGGGCTACTCTCAAAATTTCATGGGTAAACTCGATTATCGAATTCTAATGTCAAATAAATTTTCTGACTATCAAAACAACTTATCAAGAAATAAAATAAAGTAAATTAAACCTAAGGTATCTTAAAATTGGAACCTGTCTCCAATTGCAGCTTCTATGTGGTTTTTCACACTTAATAAAAACATAAAGTCACCACAACGTGCTTTGAGCCAACAAGTAAGTAAAATAAAAAGTTACAGTAAGGGCACATTTCACGATCCCCTCTCCTCCCTATCAAGGAGGGGGGAGGAGTCTCGCGACCTCCTGACGTTTGTATTTTGGTTACAATGTATTTACTCACATTTCCTGACTGAGAGATTTTCTGTGTGCCAAATGGATTTGCGCAGATTCCGTTCACAAAATATCACGCGTATGCAATAAAAGAACAGCTCTGATTTGAGAGTTCCAAATTTTTAGGTATTTGGAAGGAATCACATAATCTTCGTGGATGGTTATCAAATGGATGTGATATCAAATTTAATGAGAGTAATGATGAAGTTTACAATAACACTCTCATAACCTCATAATAACTAAAGTTAAGACTAAAATAGAATGTCTGAAGTTTAAGGAAAACAAACAACTTTTTGGCCTTTGCCAATAATAAATAAAATAATGATAAATAAAAATAATAATAACTTTTGCAGTACATAATAAAAATTAATGCCGGTTCACTTGGTTTAGATTTTAGTGACGCTGCAAGCGACGTACAACTTCGTCACTATATTATTACAATTTGCCTTTGTCTAACCGTCAATACCTCATTTAGCCCACTTCGTTGGCACACATTATTTGTTGCTGACTGTACTTATTTTATTTACTGTACTGTATCTTCAAAAAGAGGTTCACGTTTGAGAAAGAAGTCACTCAAAAAAATCCAATTGACTGAGTTGTGGACGAGTTTCTGCACGACTTTTATATTTATTTGTTCAAACTTAGTATTGATTGCCTATTTTAAAAAAAATATATAGGTAACCAATATTCGGTTGAAATAAAGTAATCGAATTAAATTATAAATATTTATTTGTTACACTGTTTACATAGTTAGCATGTCTTGGCCATCCCCAAGAGTGTTTTTTTAAAGATCTGATTCTATTATACCATAGCAGTTTTTAAAAAAATAGTGATGGGTTTCATTATGAGTACACAGGTCAAATTTTCAAAAGGGATTTTCTGGGTAAAATATCTCTGAACCTGCTATTTAATACAGTGTTCAAAGGATTGATTTTTCCTGAGTATTTTAGTGACAAAAAATAAATAATTTTTGTGCTAGTGATTTGTTTATTTATTTATTTATTTATTCTTTATTGCACAAAGAAAAAGTACAATTGGCGGACTTAATGCCTAAAGGCATTCTCTACCAGTCAACCATCGGGCGAAGCAGAAACCTTGTTGGCGGTGGATAAAATATAATAAACCTATACCTACTGCGATAAACTTACACATATACATATTATATAAACATACATATATTAATATAGTACCTACAGAATTTAAATATTGTCATACAGAACATGCTAATGAATGAGAAATCGGTCAAAAGGAAAGGAGACAAAAAAAGAAAATTGAGAAAAATAAGCTCGTTGTTGAGCAACATGTTCAAATAAAACAGTTTTTTTTCATGAATTAGCACTTTATATGGACAAGTACCTACATAGGTAAGTTATTCGGACATTCCGATTGCACCTAATAGGGTCATAAGTTAACATCGGATCAAGGTAATGGCCGCTTTACATATGACAAGCTAGTTTGTGTACGTTTAATCGAAATAGCTATTGTAGCAATGATTTGTGTCTGACTTAATTGGAGATAAGGCTGGAGAGTGCTACATGAAATTGTCATGATAGAAGAGACAATTTGTTGAGGGGTTTTTTATTTACTGTGTGGTGGTAAAATCCAATGACGGATTTTATCTTGTTTTTTAGTATGATATTTTGAACATGAAATACGTAATAAATACTAAAAAAACGGGATTTCTGCAACATTTCAACTAAGTTAAAAACTACTATTTTAGTTTTTGGTGTTTATATAGTGAAAAATGCAAGAAGAAAGTTTAAAAACCTATGAAATACGCTCACAACCTATATCCGAAATGGGGCAGTCAGATGCAGGCCGAGTAACTGTAACTAGCTGTAAACGGAACATGCAGAAGCCCGCACTTCGATGAAAGAATTCGAACCCAGCGTGGTAAGGTGCAAGGCTGCCGCCGGTATACATGTCGTGTGGGTTTTTTCGGGTCTTAGCATTGTTTAGTTAGAATAAATCTCAGAATGAAAGAAACATTCTTGTGATTATTAAAAGGTAAGAGAATCTCACATCTAAGAGCTAAGCTCGAGGTCGACCAAACGTCAATCGATCCGCATCCTCACATTGGCGTCTTACCGTAATAAACACGGAAATGGCAAAATGCCAACGAGCCCCATGTTACAGGGCAGCTGACAACTTGTGAATGTGGAGTCAAATACGCGAGCGAACCGAAAGAAACGATAGCTCAGCCAATATGTTAGGCGTAATGTTGTTCAGTGGGCAGTGATCGGCTCCAGTGGAGCGGTGGAAATGCTTTCTCTCATTTTTTATTTTGGGGGAATAAATCGAGAGCACTGTGCACTTTGGCTTGGAACTCGCCTGTTCCCGAGTTCATAGCTGGCTCACTTACTTTGTGTACATTGTGCAATCTTCAGCTACCTTTGCAGTGAAGGAAAACGTCGATAAAACAACGCGGATAGCTGCGGCAGGCTTCCCATACGTGGGGTTCTAGATAGATCAGTGAAAAATGGGATTGTGCCGTTCACCATGGAAGGCAACAGTCATTGTGTTTCGGAGTACCTACACATTGCGGGCAAAGGTGTGAGCGTACGTTATAAGCTAGGTCAGGTGTCTTTAAAAGCGATTGATAACGCGATTTTGCATTGCCTTACACGAGACTGTAGTCAAATGCCCACCTACTTTTGAGAATAAAATAATTTACAGTAAAACTCTATTTGCACAAAATCCACAGCCCTAAGAGATCTAAAAACATTACACTCAGATATTTCTTACAGCCAATAAAGTATTAAATTCGAGCTTTACCCGTTCTTTCAAAGATTTTACTGTGTTTCTCAATTGGATTAATTAATAAAACATTTTTAAACCATTTTTTCTAAACAAAGAATTCAAAAAACTAAAATTGTTTGCTAAGCAAAGACAAAGATCTGTATAAGTGTTGTGTGGTTCATCCGATCATTCTACTTCAAAATAGTTAATATCGAATGCAGTTGCAGGTATAATGGTCGGATAGCGATATCAATTTACAACAGTCGCTCGAATTTCGTGAACCTAATAGCTCTGAGTCGTAATTTATTGCCATAATCCTGCATTATACGGCATACAAACTAATGTTCGAATATTACAGTATTTGCCCTTAATGAAATATTAATGAAAGTGGAAAATCACCAACAAGCGCCAGATACATTTTTCATAAACATTAAAATTACATAAAATAAATTCTTTAGATTTGATATTTTTTGTTTTTGACCTTTGTCTTTCGAACTTTACGCGAAAAAATAGCCCATTTCTTTATTATTAACCTTTCTAGCGAAATTAACGTCCATTCCGGTCCCACTCGCAGATAGGCGGCAACAGATAAATTGTAGCCCCGCTCGTGGCCTAACTGCCGGACATATTTTCAGCGAGAATTATCATAAACGCAAGTAAACAATTCCGTTTCGGTAACCTTAATGCTCTCGGTATAATCGTGGGCCGCCATTACTTGTAATAAGGGCTTTGACTTTGGACGATGAGAACGAAAGAAATGCCTAGTTTATTAGGCAGAATGGAGAATGAAATTTAGTAAAACATATTCTGTTCCACAAAACACAATAAACAATCAAAAGCCAAAAACTAACCTCTAGGAAAAGCTATTGATTGAATGAGTTACTGAAGACTAATCGGTTACATTATTTTGTGTATCTGTGTTTCTTTACATTTTTATCTATGTGACGTTCTCTCCTGTTCTATGTTATGTTTGGGGTCCCCTACTAGGTGTCATGACCAAGGTACAGATAATTGTTAAATTAAACGAACTTACCTTAAGTGAAGTTCTATTTCAATTTTACGAATTTCACCATCATGGAACACTATGCAGCAATATGGAATGTTGCACTAACTTCACAATCTATAAAGCAATACAAAAATCCTGAATGCATCCTTCTTCTATGTTGCGTCGATGGCGCTCCTCTATAATCACTAATAGTTTAGAGTCAAGCGCGAACAACCTTGAAACATTTTATGGGAAAATTTTATAAATTGGGTAGGGAGGGTTGTTCCATGATGGTGAAATTCGTAAAATTGAAATAGAACTTCACTTAAGGTAAGTTCGTTTAATTTAACAATTTTACTCTTTCACCATCATGGAACACTATGCAGATGTTCAAAGTTAAGGTTGTGAGCCTTAGTTATTTTAAATATAACAGTTTTATTATTTTTAATTCACAGCATGTAATGAAAATAAACATATGAAACAAAACAAAATATTCTTCTTATTATTATAAATCAATTAAATCAACACAAAACTTTGTCATTATACAATTCAAAAGTTTCCAAGAATAACATTACTTAAAGTATCCGTTTGGAGCAATGGTCTATTATAATACTGAGCAAATATTTGCGAATTGTCTCCCCATCCAGCACATTTTCTGATTGCGTCCACGGTCATTCCTGCTCTAAATGCAGCTGAGGTCGATGCGTGGCGAGTGCTGTGTGAGGAAAACATTTCAGTGTCTATTCCAGCCTCCTTTAGAGTTTTTTTAACCCATCTACTTATGCTTTGGGTTGAAGCTTTTTTATACGGTTTTTTGAAAGTGAGAATTAAATCTTCCAAACCAGTTCTAAATTTTTTTGTTAAGTCGATATATGAAAGGATAGTCTTAGCTGGACAAATTTCGGGTTTTATATTAAAAAACGGTAATTTTAATAACGGTTGCTCCTTTCCATGTCTCGAGGTTTTAATTATTTCTGTGATATTAATTGTGATACCAATACTATTTTGGAATATGTTACACATTTTGATAACTGATAGTGTTTGTAGCCTGTGACCCGTTGTAAGAGCTAACAGCGTTACCAGCTTACAGGTTAATTTTTCTATTCCAATATTTTCATTGGGGTACCAAGTGCTCAATAAATTAAGAACTGTACTTGGGTCCCAAGTTGCATTATATCTTGGCTTTAATGGTCTTATTTTAAAGACACCCTTGAAAAATCGTTTAATTCTGTCGTCGGTACCAACAGAGGGATCTATTAGGAGGGATAGCGCAGATCTAAAGCTATTTAGGGTTCCATATGATGCTCCAGCATTAAATCGGTCAGTTAAAAAAGTTATGATGCATGGAATTGAATTTATGTATGGATCTAAGTTATGTTCATTGCAGAAGTTCCACCACAACTTGAGTCCAGTATTATATTGTTTGATTGTATTCAATGACAATGAGGATATCAAAATATCAAGGGAAGACTGTGGAACTTCTCTTTTTCTTAAGGCTTCGCTGAGAGCAGACCTGCAGCCAGGGTAAGTGTTTGATGTAACGGGTGATGTTCTCTGAAATAGGATGATAATAATTTTTTATCTGGTTGAAAAATAATTGGTCGCGTAGTTAAAAGCGACGAAAATAAGGGGAACCATGGTTGTGTGGTCCAATAAGGAACCACTAATATACCCCTGGCTTTGTCATTTTTAATCTTGTGTAATACCTTCAATATTAAACTGAATGGAGGGAAAGCATAAAAATATATATCTGACCATTTTACTGTGAAAGCATCAACAGTGAAAGCGTCGGGATCTTTTTTCCAACTGATAAATTTTTTACATTTATTATTTGATCGTGATGCAAAGAGATCAACATCAGGTTTACCAAATTGTGTACATATTTCTTGAAAAGCATAATCACTCAATTCCCATTCAACATCACACTTTCGAGATTCGTAGTCAGCTTCTACATTGTCTTTCGTATTAATGTAAGACGCGAATAAGAATATGTTTCTACGTTCACACCATTGCCAGATATCCCGGGCTAACTTATTCAGATTGGGATATTGAACCCCCCCCATTCTGTTAATGTACGAAATGGCAGTGGTGTTATCAATTCTGATAAGAATTTCACAATTGTTAAAATTATGAGCTAAGCATTTCAGTCCGAAAAATGCTGCTTTCAGTTCCAGTTGGTTAATGTGGCATTTTTGTTCTTCTTCTGTCCAATGTCCTGAAATCTTCTCAAAACTAGTAACTGCTCCCCAACCAGACTGAGATGCGTCTGTGAATAGCTCAAGCAAGTAATTTTGTTGTCTAATTGGGTTATTAGAGGCTCCTAATTTATCGAGCCACCAACTAAATTCTGGTTGTAATAACTTATCGATTTTCATTCTGGCCTCATAATTTTCTTTATTTGAACGTAGTGCTAAAAATCTTTCTCTTTCTAATAATTTTGTGTACAAGAGACCGTATTTTATGCCAGGACAGGCAGAATTTAACAATCCTAGAAGTTGAGCAAACTCTCTAATTTTACATTCTTTTTTGTTTTTAAACAACATTAAACTCTTTTTTAAACTCTCGGCTTTTTGATTCGGAAGAGACAAGGTCATAGTTTCTGAATTTAATATGAATCCTAAGTATTTACATGATTTATTAGGTGATAAGCAACTCTTGTTTTTGTTTATAACGAAACCCAGGGATTCTAGTAAATCGCAAATTGTTTGTACATTTTTACAACACATGTTGTAGTCATCATTCAGACAAATAATGTCATCAAGATATATGGATATTATTATATTTTGCTTTCTTAACTGAGATATGACTGGTTTAAGAATTTTTGTGAAGACATATGGAGCTGTGCTCAGTCCGAAGGGGAGACCATTAAATTCATAGATTTTGTTATTAAATTCAAATCTCAAAAATTTTTTACTTTTCTCTGACATTTTGACAGAAAAGTATGCATCTTTTAAATCTATTGTTGCCATGTAACAGTCCTTGGTCATCAATTTGCAAACAGTACGTATGTCTTCTATCTTAAAATGTTCCGTTTTTACAAATTTATTAAGACTTTTTAAATTAAGTATAAATCGGTAAGAACTATTTGGTTTAGGGACAAGAAATATAGGTGAAAGAAATTGGTCATCTCGGAAATTACATTCAGATATAGCACCTAGCTGCATCATATTTTCAATTTCTGCCTTTAAGTTGTTAAAATCATTTTTTGTCAGATGACGTGTCTGCAGTTCACTTCTATTAGGAATATTATCACAAAAAGGAATATCATATCCTAGAACCCAAGATAGTATTGTTCTATCATTAGTTATTGACTGCCAGTTAGGATAGTATCGACTTAATCTACATGAATGTACCTCGGTTAGCGGCGTGTCCCCTTCGGCTGATTTTTCCTGTGGAATTGTTGTTGCTTCGGATGATGGTATTGATTTTTGGGCCCGCCTCGTTGTTTGTTCTCCTTTTGAGGAAGTCGCTGAGACGGGCTCTTCCAGTTTAAATTCCTGTTGTTGTTGCTGAAGGCTTGTGGTGTTGGCTGGTATTGTTGTTTTTTGCTGACTTGCTGTTTAATGTTTGAGGCTGACTGGGCTATAGCTTTAGTAGCTTTCAGCCTCTCATCAAATTTCTCACCAAACAAAAAACTGTCAATAGGCACGTTTGTTGTTGCCTGTTTTACGCAACTCTGCACAGATGTCAAGATTAATCGTCTCCTTGTAAGGGACTCATAATAATTCATGTTGCAAATTATTTTTGCAGCATCATTGATACCTTCAATCAATTTCGTACTGTTGATATTTCCTTTCATTATGTCAGTTAATATCGTACCCAGACATGAAAGTACTTTTCCGTTCAGGTTTTGTTTGTATTCAAGCTTCTTGTCTCTTTTTAATTCACTGTCCGAAACTGCAGCAACAATTTCTGTGTTCAGTTTTGGTGCACTTGCCATAGAAAAATTTGATGGGCATGGGTATTTACTGACGATGGCAGAGAGGTTCTCCTTTTTAATTCCAAATTTTATCATATTTGTCCACCGCGCAGCAATCTGCTGGTTTATCTCTTTGCCTTTTTCTTCAGTGATTTTACCCTCTTCACCGAGTGCTATCAAATATTCCTCAGGAATATCTTGTATCAAGGAAATTTCTGTAATAGTATAAAAAAAAGAAATCATACAATATTTCCTCTATGATTGTAAATATAATAAATATCTCCAATAGATGGAGCAGAACAATTAATGTTCGAGTCTTATCACAAGACTTGCCTTTGTATAGGCTGACCACTAGTGACTGTTTTTATCAGTTAGGTTTGTCTGCCCACTGGGGACAGCTCTAAAATATATGGTCTGTGTGACTACTAGGGAAAGTTCAACGATATACAGTCCGTCTGCCCATAAGGGACAGCTCAATAATATACAGTATGTCCGCCCACAAGAGACAGCTCTATAGTATATATATAGGACATGGTGGCAATGTTGTTACACATATAATTACAACTGTGTCTACAGAAGACGGTTTGCTTCATTCAGTGGCACTTCTACTATTCAAGAGCTTTAGGCCAAAGGATTAGAGAAGTACTTACTAACCTGATTCATCATTATTTGCTGGAGCAGGTAACTCGGGAGGCAACTCAACCAACTCCGGAAGCGGTGACTTTGGTTGGGAATGATTTTGGTTTGAATGTGAATCTTCATCGTCACTTAAATCAAGTGATAAAGATAAATCTTTATATACCAGCTTTTCTTTTTGTTTAGCCAACTTCTTCTCTAACTTTCTGATCTTCTTTCGCACTTCTTCTTCATCCGTTCGGTTTCTTTTGTTCATTTTAACTTTGAGAATTCACGAATAAAGGTAACGATTTTAAACTGTGGTGTGGTACGTACCTACTAGGGAAGGGCGACAGAAACCTTACCTTATAAGGAAAAGATACCAAAAACAAAAAGTCACTTTTTTTTTTTTTTTTGTTTGATGTCAACATAACCTATCTCGTGTGTAAATTACGAGTTTTTTTATTTTTACCTTAAAACAATTTTCTAGATTCTATAAGCTTCCATGAGTTACTCCCAAATTTTAATAATAGTAAATTAAATACCTTTTGAAGACTTATTCACGACATGAATAACAATCATGAATACAAACGTAACTTGCGGCGATTGCTTCAACTTTCATGAATAGTATGAAAGTTCTGTAAAACATCTTCGTAACACATAACACATCACATTATAATCATAATTTTCTATATATTATTCACTTAAAACATGTTTTAAACTAAAATAAATAAGAAATTATCGGAACGATCGTGAAGTTTTTTGGCACAAAAAACCATAGTGATTATAGAGGAGCGCCATCGACGCAACATAGAAGAAGGATGCATTCAGGATTTTTGTATTGCTTTATAGATTGTGAAGTTAGTGCAACATTCCATATTGCTGCATAGTGTTCCATGATGGTGAAAGAGTAAAATTAAAAACAGCTACTGCAAAGAAATGTTACAAGTAAATAAATAAATTTATCAAATACTCATCATATTCATTCCGGTCTGATCCCCCTTATTGTGATCCACTTCTCGTGGTTATGCGTAAATACTAGCAGGGGGATCACAATAAAAAGTATGAGACCGATAATGCCCCATTTTCTTCGAGTAACCGGTCACTAGTTTTTCTTTCTACTACTTTCTACTCTTGGATGAAGAGGAAACAAATTTACCTACAGCATCAAAAATGAAAATAATTAATGATAAAGAAAAACTATAGTTAGTATTAACCACCAATCACTGGTCTTAAACAACTTGCCACCTTGTTAACTCGCCACAACATCCATTTTACCAAAACGGTTAACAAATCTGGCTTAACAACTACGTTAACTACGTACCCAAGTTTCTTCATAGTACCTAGGTGCTTTAAAATTAATTAGCATTCAGTATTTACCGCTCATAACGGCACGACTTCAACAAGTGGCGAATGGAAAATTTGAAGACGAGCCCGAACTTTGACGACTAATTAAAAATTAATACAGCCGTGGAACTTGGCGGGCTGTCAGTCAATCGCATCTATCGCTCTAGTGATGTTACTGACCACAAGGATTGGGGTATCGATACAAACGACAATGCCATTACCGTCATTATAAAGAAGTTTTTCATAGTTAAAAGCTCATAGCTGAAAGCAAATAATAACACCGTTACTAAGCTTACAAAAATCTGTCTTATTCGCGTAGGCTCTAAAACTGTGGTGTTGAAATAAATAAAAAGAACTTCACACGTTCCAATTTTTAATAAATAACGGGTCTAGCAGCAAGTTTCAAAAGAATCCGACGCGAAAAAGCGGACAAACCCAGTTTGGCCCGCTTTTCGCGTAACTTTTTTAGGTCACGGACGTAGTTAACCAATAACAGTTTTCTTATTATTCACAGCGTAAAAAGTAGTATTTTTTATGAAACTTGAAAAGGTGGCAAAAAAGCATGCGTATCGCCTAATAATAACCGGCTATCGCAGCCTGAAGACACAAATGTCAAACCCTCTTGAGAACACCGTATAATATTACAGAAATACCAAGAAAACAAGAGTTACACTCTTAATAGTTAGAAACAGTGAAGTACTTTATAAATAACATAATCTATCGATAAAATTGCGCGAGGAAGGCATCAGGAAAGTTGCCCCTGGGAATTAGACCGAGTAATCGCATTTGGTTTCTACTCGAATTATAAAGTTGCCTAGGATTGATTTTAAAGAGAGCGAGGGTAAGCCATTTGAAAATTATGAAATTTCAAAGCAAAATATTGAGAGAATTTTGAGGCAGACCGAGTACTTTCTTCACGTTGCCATTAAACAATTTGTTTGTACATCCGCTTTCTTCTAAACGCAAACGGATTTTTACATGCGGTTTATGATATTCAGATATTTTCTTCTCTATCGTTTACAGGTAAAAAGCGAAAAGTCTACCGAATCGAGAGCGGCTTACTAGTTAGTTCCATAACAAATTAAAAATCTCAAACTGAGCTTTGAAAAGATAACAATACCCTATCTGCAACACAATGTCTGACGTAGTATTCTGTCACGCAGACTTTCACTACTTACAAACGTGCCACTCTCGGTTTGAATCACGCACACGCTAGCATGAAATAGGGCGGTATAAGGTGGTGGCAGTACGGACGGGCTGTGCCGCGTGTCTGTGTGCACGCTAGGCTAATAACTCGGCGGGCGGCCTTAGATAACCTACTGTTTATACTGTGCTTTCACATTCACATCAATCTCAGGAGTTTGACGACGAGCTCATGCGTTATTCATCTAACCGATGATACCGATTGTCTCGGAGTCCTCGGTTCGGCCGTGTTTAGAAATTCACTTTTCAACTCATTTATCATTCATTCCCAATTCGTCTACGTTTCCTGCCAATGTTTATTAATTTCGCAACGATTTATGCGATATTTAATAACAAGGCAGCATGAAATACAGTAAATTAAAATGGGAAAATAAAACTCTAATGATAGGATTCATCTGCGAAAATACGATGCGAATTTTAAATCTCTCACGTCAACATATATACCGTGATTATGCATGTAACACTAACCGTAGCATTATAATAATGTTTAATTTTGCAAAGCAACATTTTCAAAGAACTATTAAAATTAAAAATGGAATTATAAATGAAAAAGCTATGGTACTATATGAATGGGAGATTACACAAAAGCGAAATAAGTAAAATCTAGTTTCATCTGTATCGAAAGCAAAACTTTTTTGTAAAAATATTTCTCGCGAGTGTTGCTTCAGCTAACTAATTAGGTTCTTTGATAATTTTTCTCTGTCACTGAGCGTTATCAACGCTGTATCTTTTATTAAAAATAGGAATGCCAGCAAAAAACACGCGGTCTACGTTGTTTTTAAGTATTTGCCTTAAATTTGTTAAACCACTAGGCAGCGGCACTCTCCGCTTTGACCTTATACCTAGTTATACCTTATATACGACAAAATGATAATTTGGAAAGAGGCAAAGGCATAGGCTTAGCACTTTTGGCAATTCCAAAAGTGACCAACTAAATTATGAACTCCGACATCTAGGTTTCCTGAAAACTCCGACCTCAACATTTTAACACCCTTTTCTACAGGAGCATGTGTAACGTGTTTAAAGTTACAACTTATATCAACCAGTTACCTCATAGACCACGCTTTTGTCGTTGCTATTTTATTTGACAACTAGCTGTCCCGGCAGACGACGTTATGTCAAATGTTATTTACATTTTTGACAGAACTGGACCTTCATAAATATTTCAAAACTAAATAATTTATCTTAATCAGTGTAGCCGTCCCCGAGTTTTAGCGAGATTAACGAACACAATCCATTTTTATATTGCCCGGCTTGCGAAAGATGCGGGTTCAAGTCCTGCCTGATGCCAACATGACCAAATGTCTTTTTCTGGTTTTCTTTAGAACAATCCATTTTTGTTTGATATCATCTCTGATTGGGTAGTAACAAGAGCAACTAAACCGATCACTTAAAAACAAAGAACAACATTAATTTAGCATCGTATTGGGCAAGATCTAGTCGAACCCGAAACTCGATTATTGAGACTAAAAGTGGTGGTTTTCCTTTGTTTAATTAAAAGTGTAATTAAGACTGATCCAAGAATAGACCAAAATTGTAACAAGCAATAAAAGGAAATTCTCAGTTTCTCTAAGGGTATTAATTATCCTCTGCTGTAGGTAACACTATACTAATAATTGCGAAATACTGTTCTCAAGAGATATCTTGAGTAATTTTATAATTAAATGTTGCAAAAATCTGCCTAAGTCGTTTAAAGTAAAGTCAAATAAACATAATCTTTATTCATATACGCTTGATAAAAAGCAATGATCACAAGTCATAACATAAACATTAAAAAATAAAAATATTATATGATTTTACCACCGGTTCGGACGTGTCAAATACAAAAAACAATAAAGTATAAAAATTGCTTTGAAACGATTTTGTCAGCATTTTAAGTGTTTGACTACTTGCAAATAACTTACAGAAGTAAAATAACTAAAACTCACCTGCGATAACGGATGAGAAGTTTGCCAGTCGATGATCTCGGCATATGCTGTATCCTGTCGATGTTCGCCGGCGCTTGTGCCGAACTTTTGGCTTACAGGATCGTACTGTCAAGAAACGTTCCATTTCAACATAACACCACCAACTAACAACACTACCTATTCATTCTTCCCACTGCTGAGTACAGGCCGGGCTCAAATATTAAGAGATACGAGCCATTCTACGGTCAGATGTTATCATAAAATCAATTTTTACAAAAAGAGGAAGAGACTTTACGTTCATACATCGCGAATTCGAAAACTGGCACATGACATTGACGTATAGATGACGTCAAACAAGTCTTTGTCATATTGACTTGCAAACAGGTCCTTTGTGGCCACTTTTGGTACGAGGATGCCCTGCCCTATCTACCTCTTTTTGTTTTAATCAATGTCTAAAAAAAATTAATTTTACCTTTACTAAAGATCTGAAAACCAGAAAAAGACATTTGGTCATGCTGGCATCAGGCAGGACTCGAACCCGCATCTTTCGCAAGCCGGGCGACTGCACTTCCAATTATGCTACTGAGACCATTAACAGACCGACCGAATCTTTCTGGTATATTTTACCCTATGAGCCAGGGTGATTTCATCAATGTTATAGGCATCCACCTCTAACAATTAATTTTACCTGTTTTTTTCTCTTGGAGGCTGTATGCTGGAGGTTTTGTTGCTTGACACTTCACAATTTAAAAAACCTCCACGATTAGAGATTAACGTTTTAGTTAACACACTCATCACAATATCACTTCGAACTCACGTCACACACTGTTCCTAATTAACAGAACGATTCTGTAAACAATTGAACCCGCATTTGGATTCAGTTATGGCAAAGGACTCATTGCTCGCGTCATTTTATTATGCGAAATGTCTTAATCTTATTCGACTTTTATACTCACAACGAGTTTAGACGTTATAAATTCGAGTTGAGCTTACAGAACCGTTCTACTTTTAAATGAAACAAAGGTAAACGACGAGCGCACACCAAATGTTCATCTTGGCAAACTCAAGACTAAAATAAAAACTTACGACAAACTACCCACATTTTTAATTTTTTTTGAGCAGCGGTCCGAAATGGAAGACAGTCGCCTAGGGTGCTGTAAAAATCATTCTAGTCGGTTTTAAAAAGGTTGGTTCAATTTTGTACTGAGTTTCAAAACGCTTTAACGTTGAACAAATTGTTAATATTTTAAAGTTTTCCTATTATACTTACCGTTCTTTCTCTGCGTAAATGAACGATTAGTTAATAGCTATATTTTACCAACCAAAATATTTAGGGTAGCGTTTGTTGAAAGTTTCAAAACGTTTGTTTTAAAAAAGATTCGTTACTAAAAATCTGAAAACCAGAAAAAGACATTTGGTCGTCTTGGCACAGTGGTTAGTGCAGTCGCCCGGTTTGTGGAAGATGCGGGTTCGATTCCGGCCTGATGCCAAGACGACCAAATGTCTTTTTCTGGTTTTCAGATTTTTAGTGAGGATACTGCATGGAAAATGCTAAAAACAATAATAACCAAAGATTCGTTTTTCAGAAATTAATACAATTGGAAACAACAAATGGCGACTAAATTTAATATTCCGACATAAACTCAGAAAAAACAGCTATGTCCTCGCAGGTGATTACAGAACGTTCCTCCCCCCTTCCCACCAGCCAGCCCTCCACCTTTGCCCACTCGATCTGACTGCTTTTATAATGACAGGCAGGATTAGGCAGTGCCGCGGGCGGGCGGAATTTGATATGAATTAAACGCAAATACGGAAAATGGGGTAAAGATAGGATGCAGTGACAGACGGTTTGTAAAATGGATGTAGGTGTGTTATTGAAAACATTTGCCAAAATACCATTTTGTGGACCAAAAAGTAATCTAAAGAGCAGATAAAATGTTAAGAAAGAGCCATGGCTTTGTTTAGAATCTGAACGTTCCACGTTAATTCTCTCGCAGATCTGATGTAACACCAGATTCATATCAAGTTGACTGTTGAAGTAGGTATCTTATTAGCATCACTGCATACGTGCATACGGACCACACGCCAGAGTCACAAAAAGCTGTCAGCGGCATATTTCCTGCAGTTTTCATACATTTTATATGGACTAGAAACACGGTTGACGCTGGTGGCCGCCACACGCTACTAAATATAAGAATTGTGCCAGTGACGGCGTTTCGTGGCTGTGGCGTGTGGTCCGCGTGCCGGGAGGCCAAATGGTTACTTTGACAGTTAACTTAATTTGAACCTGGTTTTACATCTTTTTTGCGAGAGAATCAACGCGGAGCACGTTTTAGAATCCCCCAAAACGACACCATTACCATTTCATGCTGTCACTTAATAAAAGTTAAGGACGTAGTTACTAAGAAACCTTCATTTTCTTGCAAACTATCTGAAGCACTAAAACTTTGATCCAGTAGCCAATCTAACTTTTTATGATGTTTCGAGATACCCATACGAGAAAATTTTGTCACTAGTCTCTTACTACAAGCATGTATAATATTCTTAGTCTGTGTGCACATAGTCTTAAAGTACAAAATAGGTATTATTTGCTCCATTTATTCGGATATCTGAAATAATTCACTCATCCTATCATACTTACTTTTCAACGTGAAATCAAATCATGCTAAAAGCTTCAACCCGTTACTGCTCGTGGATTACCTAGTTGTGTTCAAATTCAAACATGATTCCGTACAGATTAGCTGAAGCGAGATTGTTAATCAAGCAAACAGACAGATAAAATCGAATACACTCTAATATTGAGCCTGTGTTAGTAAAAGTACATTGCAAGCTCAATCAACTTTCATCATTTACAGCAATCAAGCAATCTAAGCTTGGTTCTTTTCCGAACGTAACCGAATCAGAAATGAGGACATACGTGAAAGAACTAAACAGGGTTGTTATTTCCAATGCAAGCTACGATTACGAACGCGAATTCACCTGTCTATGTTTGTTAGCGTTAAGAATGCAGACATTTTTCAATTTAATTCCGTTACACACAGAAAAACTCAGGTACAAAACCGTTGCGTTTAAAGAAATGCTTTCATGTGTGGGCACTGTGAACTGGACTTCCTGATTAGGAACGATTTGATTAGTTAGGGGGCGGGCGAGGTCAAAGGACAAGAATGAAATCAATGCATTCTTAACGCGAACGGACTATAGAAAATTTACTTTTATATCTTTTTTAGATGTGCAAAGTTTCTTTTAATCTCAAATTACGGAATGAGCTCAGTTTTTCCATAAATTGAATTAAATTTTACTTTAGACGGACGATCACGACGCAATTAGTTAGTTATCGGATAGCTGAATTCGAATTCAAGATCGTTTTTAGTCCCAGAATTGATAATCAAATAGGGTTTTCACTATCTCCAGATGCTCAACTGGGTTTACTTCGAGCTCTATCTCTTTGTGTTCTCTCTATCTATCTATTGCAACGTATTTTTCTAGAGAACCAAAAGCCTTTGAGTTTGTTTTAAGTACTAAAAGCGGTACTTATATACCGAAAATTACACGTCCAAAGACTACAGGCGTCCGACAGGTCACGTTTCGCTAAAGGGCTCATTTCTGCACTTTCATCTTTAACACAAGGGTGTAAAGTTGAAAACAGGTGAGGGCAGGGGATTTTTAAAAGAATTCCGCTCGCGTTCGCGCTTCAGTCTAAACTTATTAAGTTTACACGTATGGTGGGGATACACAGTGGAGACGAATGTTCTTTTGCGCGAAGTGGCGTCAAGGAGATTTTTTTATCGTCAGTTACATAACAGAGTAATAATTGTTTCTGTTGAAAGATAAACAAGCACATAAGACGTAAGTGAAAGCCAATAACGTTGTAAACGTAGAAGTTCAGATGGTCTGAGTTTATGCTTAACTAGCTTATCCTTGATTTTGATTTTTTTGTTTTTGTTTTTTTTTTCAAAATTGACGAATCGCCCGAAATGTAATGGGACACAGAAAAATTGACAGGTCCTATTACATTTCGGGCGATTCGTCAATTTTGAAAAAAAATCAAAAACAAAAAAAACAAAATCAAAAATCTGGGGACAACGTTTCCCCACGGGCCTTCAAGCGGTTATACCTTTATAAGCTAGTTAAGCATAAACTCGTACCTTTGCGTTTAAGTTATTAGCGCTTCTAATTAAACAGATACTAGTAGTTGACGACCAATAGGGTAGATGACTATGAGTGACTTTGCATGTTTTTTTAAGTTCCCCAAAAATAATAATTGATTTCAAATGTTATTGTAAAACCACAATCGAAATTCGTTTCAAAATGAGGCTACAATAGGCCTGCAAACTTGGGTGGGCAAGTCCATTTCATATGTGTTAAATTTTTGTAAAACAATATCACTTTTTCGTAACCCAAACTATTATGAAGGAATTATGTTAGGAGACCATTATCATAAACGCAATATTTAATATAGCTGTCGAACAAAGTTATTACGCGGTCCTTACAAAAACAGCGAGAGTGACGTCACTGTCGCTGTCACTTTTGTATGGAGCGTTTTTGGGCAAGTCCAAAAATGTGCATTTCAAATTGTGATATCTCTGGTGGTATTGATCCTGATGAAGTGATTCTTTGAGGATTGTTTACATAAATGTAAGGTCTTTCGATAATAAACAAAAAAAAAATACAGTCATCATGCCTATTTGGTGTGAAGGTTCAGAACCGGGCTATCACACCAGTGGTCGCGAGTTCGATCCCCGCACAGTACAAACATTTGTGTTCATGAACATGTGTGTTTGTACTGAGTGTATATACATACATACTTAATATACACCGGAAGTTTATTAAGTATGTATTTACAAACGAATAAGTGTTTAAGTTTGTTTATCCGTTTTCTAGTATTGCAAGCGTGTAGCTGCTTAGTTTAGGGCTAGATGGCGCTGCATGGAACAATGTACAGTGAATTATGTGTTTTCCTTGCAACGAAAGAGACGATAATGGTTGAGCAACTACGAGTACTGATAGTTTATACAAATGAAATAACCAGTAAATGCAAATACAAATAATAATACTTTTATCAAGGCAACTGCATAACAAGTTCTTGATGAAAAGCCAGACCTATCGATCCGGGAGTGCTCGCCTTTGTAAAATATTAATTATTTGGACGAAATGAGACCGGATATTGTAAAGTTAATTTTGACACAGAACAAAGAGCAAACGTACCGCCTGATAAAATATTAACTCGTCGAGTGTGACGATTGGCATTTATATTTTTCGTTGCAACAATATATTAATTTTACTGTAGGTCAAATCAGATTGGTTACCTGAACAAATTCGTCTGTCTGACGGTGTGTAAATTAATTGATATGGAATGAAGTGGTAAGTAATTTAATGTGAAGTTACTAAAACGTTTTGTATTCAACTATTATTCATCTCTTTATCGAAGCATAAAGCAAGATTAATTTATTAAGTTTTGAATTTCATTAGTATTTATTATTTTTGAATCGTTTTAAATTGGTGTTTTATTTGCTCCTAATGATGATAAACAAAACATACATAATATTGAATTAGTACAATTAGTACAATAAATATCTCTTGTTATTCTTCATAACACTAAAGTAAACTAGAATCTCAAGCAGGCATTGAAGCGTAAACAAAAAAATAATCAAATAATAATTCGACCTATTATAACACATACGACTAAATCTTAAACGACGAAGTCAGAGGCACAGTGATTATTGCCGTCATGGTGAAAAAATCAGAAGCCCACGTTTCGCCGAGAAAATTAAAACCCGAAGAAGGGCGAGCCCTCCGCCGTTATCCGGGTTGCTAGGGTTTTTATCGGTGTTTCCCATCACCGGGGGATAGCTATATGTATAGGGATAGATATATTGGGAAAAATATTACCCACCAAAATTTTCTTTGCCAGTTCTTAAAACACAGTTACCTAGTCTCAAAAGTATGTCCTAACCCAAAAGCGTAAGTTCTTAACCCTTTCACCGCTGTTGTGTACAATCTCAGCGCAAGGGGAATTAATTCCCGTCTCCGAGGTGCTCCAAAGATAAGCATCAGCTGTTTTTATGGAAGAGGTGACGAGGTCGAATTAGGTGGGGAGCCGTTATTTTTTTATGTCATTTTTATCAGATTTGTGTGAGGTGAAAATTGAATATGAGAACGTGGGCGTAAGCAGTTTTTTAAGAGATGAATAAAATTGTTTTTTGAATGTTACTGAAACGGATTTTTAGATTCAAATGGTGGCTTTAGTAATGTTTTTCTGTAAACGTAATGTAATGTTTTCTGGAATTGACGTTATTTAATCCCTATTTATATAACAGAGGGGATTCTGTAAATAAATCTCAAACTCAGAATCACCGATCACAAAACTCACTTCTCGCGTTTTTAAATATTTAGACCATACATAGACACAGAAATTGGAACATAGAAACAAAACTGTTTCGCGAAATCAACAATAGTTGACATCCGTATTGCAGAGCGTCTTTTTTAAATCAACTATAGTTGTCATCCGTAGGTAAAGGGTTATCTTCTAATTTCGGTATTGTTAAACCAGCGTGTATATTACTCCAACGTTTTAAAAGCATTAACACAGCGTACAAGAAAACGCCAGTGGAGACGGGGCTTAAATCACAGCGGTTCCGTTGCTCAAGTACCCATGTGTGAGTATAAAAGCCTGCTAACTTGATTTTATAGTCCAGTACTCGTACGTAAGTTATATTCTAGCATAAACATGTCGTGGCTAGGATTTTTCAATTGTGCTCCTTAAGCTGTACTACTGGCTCGTTGTTTCTTAAATACACTGCTCAAAAGTGTCTAGGGATATCTCAAGCATTTTCATACAAATTATAGCTATTTGGGAGGCTGTAAAAATTAAAATATTGATAGCAACGTAGAAATTTTCAGGACACAGAAACTGCTATTATCTTCTCTTTCAGATTGTATAAAGAAATTCATTGTAGTAGCATTATTGTACAATCGTAAGGACGTTAAAAAAAGACAGAGTTTTCTTTTAAAAGGTGTCAAAATTTTAGCAAAATCAAACGTTTATTTTTGTAATATTCTTAACCTTTATCTTATACCTTTGTCCTCGCGTTATTCTAAGATAATGCTCAACTTGTAAACAAACTTAACTTTATGAAATATTTGAAAAATGATATCCCTATGATATCCCTAGACAGTTTTGATGTGTGTATATTCCCACTCGTCAACTACTGGCTCACACAGAATGGTTACATACACCACACATAAACGGCCTATACTCGTATACGTCCCGATGCTGGGGACAGGCCACACCTTAACTATGAGATGGAACGAGAAATACTCGAACACGCAGGCTCAGTGCGGATTGTTTGAGGTGTGTAAGGCTAGTGAGCAACCTTAATGTCAGATGTTAAGACCTAAGGCCACTGACTAGGCTTAACGACTGAAATCTAGCAACGTCAACTGAGACCGACTGCATAACGTGCCTTCCGAAGCACGGAGATACTCGAAAAACACATCACCAAATTTTTTGGTTGGGATGGTCACCCATCCCATTTCCTACCCGGCGTGTGTTGCTTTGCTGCAACAGCGATCGTCGCCAATCACTGTCACGACTGCGCCACGGGCACCTCACTGCGCCACGGGCACTTCACTGCGCCACGGGCACCTCCGACGCGAATGGTTAGTTTCATTAAAAGCGTTCCAGACGTGGAACGCTGTTTTAGCATTTCCTTCTTTATATAATTCCGTATTCAAAGCAAAGTCTGAAAATTGAGCTGTATGTGCCAAAAACATTTTGCTTTTTCTTTCTTTCACTGCACAGAGTCCCAAAACACGAAAAATGGCGTTCACCTGTGTCAGAAGCTCTTATTGTGCGTCTGAACCGTTTAATGTATGACGCGGGATCAACACTCGCCCTTTGTTCCCTCAGGACTGAGGCACAGTATCATTTTACAGTAAGCTATCTACATACAAACGTGCCACTGTCGGTTTGAATGTGTGCGTGCGCGTCGCGCGCCGTGTCGCGATATCACACACACGCAATTTCACGCACATAGCATAAAATAGGGAGGCATAGGGAGGCGGCAGTACGGACGGGCTGTGCCGCGTGTCTGTGTGCACGCTAGTCTAATAACTCGGCGGGCGGCCTTAGATAGCCTACTGTATGGTTTATACTGTGCCTTTGTTCCCTCAGGACTGAGGCGCTTGAATTTCAAGGCGCGTCCTCAAAGAAATGTTCTGTTTTTAAATATGACCCAGAAACATCCCTCTTGGGCTGAGGGAGAGTAATGGTTGTAAAGGAGCCAGGAAATTGAAGTACGTGATTAGTAGTCGCTTACGCTGAAGGAGTTGTATTATTTTTTAACGTGTTGACTTGAAAAATACCGTAATAGTTGCTAATTAAACATATGGTGTAGCATTCAGAAGCCTCTAATATGTCACCGCATTAATAAAAATAGTAAATAATCAATCTTTAGTTTGGACTACAAAGATCCATATTGGTTAGTTATATAATTGACTTATGGCTAGTGTTAGTATCTACATGTATCGAAAGAAATACATTAAATAACAAAAAATAATTATGAAAAAATTAAAAATGATGGGCCAAAAACGCCAAATAGGCGTTCAGCATTAAAATGATGCATTATGTACTACAAAACAAAGTTGTCAAGTGGAAGAAACTAGTTCAGACTGGATATTCAGTCCAACTGCGTACAGCCAACCAAACTTCTGATTGTGTTTGCATCCTGCGCAGCCTCACCTCGTTACTGACGGCTTCATAAGCAAATCGGAGCTGGCGCGTGCCTAATAACATAATGCCTCTGATACAAATGAGAAGTTTACTCCATCAATAGTCTGGAACACTGCCAGAGGATTACCACCTCACCAACCTAGCCTAAACGGCATAGAGTCTCATTTCCTCTGACCACTCATCAAGCACAAATAGGTCAGAACAGCAACTCTATCAGAAAAGCTTTAAGTTGAAATTTCAGTAGCTTTCTGGTGCATTTTAGTGGAAATTTGTGGCGTTCGGAAATTGTGCCGATTAGCTAAAAGTGAGATTTTAGTTGGTCCATGCTGCAAACTCTTTTAACAGCGTTATTATCGGAAAGCTCTTTGAAGAGCTTGAAAGGCATTGAGGATTTATATTCCTGCCCAATTAGGCTACTCTGGGCTTAAAGACTAGTGGATTTAGCATCCACAAGAGCGATAATTTGAAAGCATTTATCCTACTAATACTATAAATATTGTGAAAGTTTGTATGAGTGGATGTGCCGTGTTGCTCTTTCACGTAAAATCTACTTGATGGATTTCAATGAAACTTTTAATAATATAAAATGCATCTGAACAGGACTTAGGCTACAATTTATGTAGATATTTTAACTATTTTTATCTAAGTCGCGGGCTGCCGCTAGTAATAAATAAATCTCTAATTTTTGTCTCGTTAAAGCTGAAAGTAATTATACGAGATCATGAAGTGACCACAACTGGTTACTGGCCACTAAATATTAGAACCTATTGACAGCAAATTTAATGATTAAAACCACAACCATGTTAGTCACGGTTTGCCTAAATATTTCTACGGTAAACAGAAGAGTTCACAAAATAAATGGTCAGAAAAATTCAAGAACAGGTCCTTCACCTTTAAAGTAGTTTTTCACCAAAAGGAAAGCTCAATGACGTAAATGTCAGTATTTGAGCATTTTCTCCGTCTGCTGCAAGTGACAGAGCCTCGCGAGCATCGAACCCATTACCCTTATCGTCGTGAATCGCAGACTTATCTCCACGGATCAAATCGGTCTGTCAGTTTGTCATGTGGCTGAATTGTGCTCGTCTGTCATTCTAGTTTTATTTAGAAAAATCTTAAAAACACTGAAGTTGGTCACAGAAATCCACCTTTAAAATGAGAAGTCACTCACAAAAGAAGTCTATACTTAGGGATTTTCAGTCAGACGTGCAATGTTCATTCAGTCCATGTGTCTTTCTTCCTTTATTCCCGGGTTATTTAAGGGGGCGTGAAAGGGCATAGGTTGATCAGGTCAGGAGTATGTCTGCACTTCTCAACCTTGTATGTCTATCTCACGTCTACTTCTCAAATGTAGTGAGGGCAACATGGACAGAACAAAAGAAAATGTTGCTAATGCACAAACTTGCCCAAAGTGTTGCCAAAGTGACGCTTCCCTAAATATCGTGTTGGATCTAGACTGTTGTGTTAGCGGATTACGAGTTTCAAGAAGCAATAGAGAAGTAAACATATTTTATTGCACTTTGGTAATAGAAATCTTAGCATGAACTCGTTTAGGCCTAAAAAGTTTCAACAAGCTCTCTGCTTTCTAGTTTGTATTCCAATGCCCCACTGTGCACATACTTGGAAGGCCTGCTGTGTCATTGTCAGCATGTAATTGCTTCCGGCCCTGCTCACTTAGCAGAGTTCTAATGCCGAAGTTGCGTTGTTTGGTGCCAAGTCGATACGCTGTGTTTGACTCACAAGTTTAGTTTGATTGTCTCCATTATGTGTTGATTGTGTTGGCAATATTGCTTTATACAGTCTTGATCGACAATTCTGTTTGGGTCAGTAGGTCTGAGAGTATAGGCAGCATTGTTTTATAAAAGGAAATATTTTTCTGTTCAGACCTATGACTGGCGGGACCCGTCTACCCGTTGAAAAAAAATTGTAATGATTGTTTATTTAATTACCTTTAACCGACGAGCACGTATGAAAGGACTCATGAAAGTATAGGAGGCGCAAGGTGTGTGTCAGGATCGTAGCAAGTAGAAAGGCGTGGTATCTGCCTTCCTCGTTCCACATATTATGTATGTGTATGTATTCCCTAGAACATCAATTTACTATCTACTCTATCCCTGTTCTCTCATTGGCGACCTAAGTAAACTGTTTTGCCAACAACTGGACATCTGGTCCGAAAGGAAAGCTTTTTCTTTGTTGCAGTAATTAAAACAATAGAAGCAAAAAACTTGTTCTGGTTCATAAATAATACAAAGCACTGTTAAGTTTGCAATTTACAGCCCGTATTTAAATCACTGCCAACATTTACACTTTCATAAACAAACACACCTAATTGTGCTGGTGTAGAAATCAAAACCCCGTAGTTTTCCCTCTTTGCGTCTCAACCGGTGCTCTTAAACACACAAGAAAATTCGTCAACATTTTAAAATTACACAAAATCTAGTTAAAACCGAAAAAATCAGCGCATATTTCAAAATGCACTTTAGCAAAGCAGTTTTGATTTAAATGTATCCGAGTACACCGCCGTCGTCACACGTCCCGTATAACTCGCGCTTATTCGTGGGCGGGAAATAAAAGGCTCAAGTTGCTTTGCATTAGCGCAAGTGAGAACGAGTAACTGCCCAGCGCAAGTGAAGTACTGCTGGCGACGTTAGTTCTGAAAGTTTCTAAAGGTAACGTTGTTATTTTATCGCTCTGCGGAGTCTGCGGCGGAGTCGATAAAAGCGGTTAAGACATCAGGTTATCTGCTATCGTTCAATTTGTATAGAAGTATTGTAAATCGCTAGTCGTTAGCTATTTATTATTAAACATGTAAGCCCAAAACCGTTTAGTTATTTCAATCATGAGCGATATATGATTAGTAGTAAGTATATTGTCTAAATCGTCTCGCCAGTTCTTTTGCGGGCTTTTTGTTCAACAATATTCGGGATTTGATTTCCCAATTTTATGAAATATAAAAGTATTGAAATTAATATACCTACAATTTTATACCATCATATTTTTTTAATTTGCTATTAATTGTAAATGAAACAATGCTGTAAAACTGCTGCTGCTGCTGCTAAGTATGTTTAACAACATATTTACATGTCGACACTATGACTTTGACTTTAAATGTAGTGAATGATGTAGTACACATCAGAAATTTAATCAAGATGTAGGTTCGCTTCATTGTAAGTGGATTTCAGATACACGAATGTTCTAGTTTGCACCAAGAAAGCATAAAGATTAAAATGGTTCTTCCACTTTGATAATTATTCAAAGAACCAGCAATTTTAGTTCAAGACTTACTGCAGTTTATTCAAGTTCTGTAAGAAACCTCAGTTAAATAGTTCATAAGGCAGTAGAAGCGTAACAGAGAACAGAAAAAAATAGAAACGGCTTGAACTGATTGATTTAATAACCAGTACGCAGATACTCGAATTAACTACTAAATAATACATTAAATACTAAATTGACGTGTTTTGTCACTTACTTGCAAAGGCGGCAGCAACAAGAATGAAAGAGACAAAGCGATACTAAAGTGTTGTTGAAGCGCTGTTTAAGTTTTTATGAATAATTAGGAGGAGGAATATAGGAATATATTGTCTGAATAGATTACAACAGCGCATTTAAATTTACTGAGCCGAGTTAAAGCTGTCGGTTACAGCTAATATCGTAAATTTAAAATAGAGCAAGGCAACATATTGATTAAAAATATCGGTTCACAATACAAAGATAACAAGTATAGAAAAAAGAAATAACTGCTTTGAACTATATTTTCTTTACTATTCACTACCTCTTTTATTGCCAACCCTTGATGCAATAGACCTTGGGGGCTAAAATGGCGACATTAGACGTTTCATATCTGGGGGGCTAAAACAGCAACATTTTAGCATTTCATATTATGAATCATCTAACTGACGTTTCATCTAGACCGCGGTCCGTTTCGAGTCAAAAGTGAGTAACAGCGCGCTCACACGCATCCCGAATTGATAAATTGTATGAACGTGAGCGACGTCAGCGCGCTATTACTCACTTTTGACTCGACACGGACCGCGGCCTAGATGAAACGTCAGTAAGATGTTTCATAATATGAAATGCTAAAATGTTACCGTTTTAGCCCCCCTGAAACATAATATGAAACACTTTTTGAAATCGTAAAATAGCAACTTATTAGGTGAATCATATTATGAACATATTATGAATCATATTTGTTTTTCATACAATTTGACAGTTTTGTATGGGAATTCGTAAAATGGTGCACTTTTAAACGTCAAATTGGAGGAATGTTAGATGTTTAGGGTCAGTTCGCCTGTTCGCGTCCACCACCCCGTTCGCGTCCATTTTACGGAAAATCCTCGAAATTAAGTAAACTAATACAACAGTTAAAAATACGTCACTAATGCTAATACTTCAAAGTTAAGTTCAAAGACACACGCACATAAGGACAAATAGTGTGCAGCGGCGCATTCGGATGTTCTTTATTGATTTATGTGAATTTTAAGCTACATTTTTAACGAATAAAATGAGGTAGACGCGAATTAAATACACCTTATTTAGAAACTTAGCGTTTGCGTCCGCTATGGCCGCAAACTATACCTACAGGAGATAATAATAAACCAAATTGCGTCCACTACTTTCTTGAATGCAATAAAATTAACTTGCTTGTGAAAATAATTTCAAATGTATTGTTCATAATTATGATACATTTTTAACTAAGACTACGGCTAATAATTATATTTTTAAATGAAATAAGTAATTCCTTTTATTATTTTTATTAGTCAAGACATTAATTAGGTGTTCGGTGACAAGAAATAATGATGAAGAGAGAACATAAACTGAAGACCATTTCAAGAAAGCGTAAAATGAAATGCGAAATGAAGAGACCTGATTACTGTTTATTCATTCATAGACAGACCACTGGAAAACAGACACAGGTGGACTTATATGCTACACGGACGGATTCAGGAAATAATCAATCAAACTCTTGGTTGCTGGCGTGCACAGACGCACTATGTGATGATGGCTCGGCAATAAAGAGATCAGTACCAAAATGTATGCATTCTGGTTTGCGCTTACATAGCAGGCAAGCCTCACAACCATGTCACAAAAGTGACGGTCTACAGCGACAGCAAGGTAAGAGTAGCACTGCAAGCATTCAACAACCAGCGACAACATCAGCGATTGTCAAGGAATGCAAATCAGCGCTAGGGAGACTAGCTGGCAAAGCGGAAGTTGGATGTGCAAGGATCCCCTGCCAAGAGTTAATGCTGGCAGTAAAGCAGCTGATAAATTATTCCCGCGAAATGGTCTACAGTGGACGCTAATTGTCATTTCTGGAAAAATACCTGATTCTGTAATTTATCTATTAAAAAAATGCAATGTTCCGAAAAAACTTTAATTTGATCCTAAAATAAACTAGAATATAATGGATACATAATATATATTTTTTATATACATCAGTGCTGGAGCATTTTTTGATTCACTGTCAAATTTAGCAACTGCACTAAATGGACGCGAACAGACGAAATTACCCTACTAGATGACAGCGCTGAGCTGTCAAATTCACATAGCAGTAAACATTATTTAATCATTTTTAAGATAAATTTAAGTATTCGTAGTAAAATGTGTTACTGTGAATTATTATAATGACACTAAGAATACATAATAGTGACAATAAATTGAACCTATTTCCAAGACCGTGGTGGAAACGACACTGAAGGTTTATCACATTTTGAATGAAATTCCTGAGAACTTAGCTCATCACATTTACGTTAACTAGCTGTCTTCTGGTGAATATTCCAATATTATTGAGTAAATAAGAAACGTTTTTGTTATTATAATGTGTATTATTTAAAAAATGTACGGCATTAAAACCTAAAAATCTGCTCCCAAATAAAGTCGTCTTGTACGCCATTGCCGAGGCAGAAGTTTGGCAAATCACTCGGGCTTTGTTGTTACAGAGTCATGTCTCCTTGCAAATATCTTCAATATCAAGAACATGCCTAGCTAGCACCAATTTCTTGTCTTCATTCATAGTTTCCGGTCGGAAAATGATTTTTATCACAAGTTTTCACGAACATTATTTACAATCTCGATTGACAGCTGTGACATTATTGTTCTTAGGCCACCTGTCACGGTCCTCATTGCCAGACATAAAAATTGTAAATTAAAAACATTTTACAATTATTAGTGATAAGAAATCACACAAATTCAATAATAAGCTACTTTTTAAGCCTTAAATTATTAGTTGTAATGATGAAAATATTTGTTTAATGAAAACCGTTAAGTTTACAATTATTAGGCGCGACACTATTTTTTTTGGTGTAGCAATGTCGTCATCAAACTATGTCTAAGAGTCCAAGCCATGAAATAAATTTAAAAAAGAAAAATATGTCTAAGATATGAAACGTCAAGTAGGTGTTTCACTTTTCATGTCGCCGTTTTACCGTTTTTAGCAATTCACCAGATGAAACGTCACTTAGATGATTCATATATGAAACACCTAAAATGTTGCCATTTTAGACCCCCTTAATATAGAAGTCGTCTTTTTGGGCACTTTTGTCAGAACGTCGTAATCGCCCTGGTGATGCAGACAAAAACACTTCATCATTGCCTAGTATGACTGTTTTGGCAAAGTGTTACCAGTTTCAATTTTGCCGGTTGAAACAAAGCACGGTGATTTTTATCTTATTAAAAAAGCTAATTAAATCTTAAATTGGTGACAGTAAACTCGTCAGTACCTCCTTTGGGCCATTGTTAAAAAAGTATCTAGTTTATTTTTCAGCACAAACGGAGCTGTTGATGTAAATTCGCGCATAACTATGCCTGCTCTCGTTGCGTTCAGTCTAGAACTAGGCATTACTTACTGCACTTTCTGCCTACTGGAATCTTAATAAGACTTTCATTTACAATTGTATAAATCTTGCATTTTTTTTGTTCTTGTATAAGTAAGTGTTATTTCTTACTGTTGGCATTTATTGTTGGGGATGGTTTCTGGGCATAAAATGATGTGAACTCACTGATCACGATCATATTCATGGTTGATGTACTCTACAGTAAAAAATCAAATATCATTACCATAACTCTTAAATTTCTCAAAATGCAGTAGCCCTTTTAAACAAACGAACCATAGCCCTTAATGTATCGTCTTACTACTGACCTTACTGTCAAATTGTATCAAACATTCCTAAGGCCTACAACTAGGCTTAACGACTGACATCTAAAGTCGTCAGCTGGGACCAACTACCTAACGTGCCTTCCGAGGCACACAGATGTCCCACAAATACATCACCAAATCCCACTTCCAAACCATCGTGTGTTGGTTTGTGCAGCTAACATATTTGTTTTATTAAGTGAGCAAGTTGCAGTAGCCATTGGTAACAAAACCAAATTTTTCCACAAAAACAACAAGAAAATAATGATTACTTTGTTCATTAAGAATCGTCAAACCGTCTTGCTTAACTCAATTTAATGAATGATTTATTAAAACCTCTACATCTTAAGGAAAAATATTTCCCACCTTAAACCTTCCTCACCGCTCCATCTCCAACTCTTCGACAGGCTGATTGATCGTCTCATTATTGGATGTTCCTTTGATTTTAATTAATGCCAAAACTTAGGAGTCGACGTCGTCTTGTTTCGGCTGTAACTTTGAAGTTAGATTGAAGACAAATCGATAGCCTTATGCTTTGGAAGCGGTAAACAAGATAACGCAGGAATAGCGATTGGTAATGACTGTTTTGCCATTCAAAGTTACTTAAATGTTTACAGATTTTTTGAGGGGCAGTTAACTCTGCAAAATTGGGTGATGTAAAACATAGAAAAGAAAGCTCTTACTATTATCCAAGTATAAGATTTTAAATAAATGTGCCATAATATTAATAATAGTAATTGTACCGTTTCGATAAAACGTTGCAGAAAACCCGGTTTTTAGTGTTTAATTATGGTGTTTGGAACTTCCAAAATTACTCTTATTTGAAATGTGCTTATTTTTAGTAATTTTCACTCTACAAATTTGGTGCTTCAGAACAAAGAACACCGCGTTCAATACGGTAAATTAAATTATTTCCTAGCTTTATAATTTCACACAAAATATTAAACTTCCAACTAACTTCCAGTCTAATTTGATTATCAGCGTTTTATTTATTGTTAGTTGATGTTCCCGATACAAAACTATCGGCAAACTTTCGAGTTGTCATACTTTATCACGAGGCTGAAACTAATGATGAAGCATGACAGTTAAGAACTCTCCCCAACTCGGTAAAACATTAATTTACAGTTGGTTTTAGTTTATACAGCGATAATTCAAAATCGACAACTAACAAATAAGTAATAAAAAGCTTTTGTTCCTGTTATTTGGCATTTTTAATGCTATATTTTTACTCCTAAGTTTGCACTGCAAGCCGGTCTTCTACTTTTTCATTTGCTACAGAGACCTCAACTCACTACCGTCCTTCAGGCAGACTTTAATCACAGCGGCTAATCTCTCTCGCTCTATTTTAGGTAAAAATTGTGTACACTCACTCTTTCACTTTTTGTGACCAGGTGGGTTTTGGATTGCACCCAACACAACCGGAGAAAGGTGAGGCGTAAGAGACTGATTATTGACTTTTCTATCAGATAGCATAAAACCTCTCACTTTTTGGACACGAAGCGATCATTCTTTCTTTCTGATAAAGTGGAGATTCTCAAAGATACGTACGTTACCTTTTGTCCGGCGGGCAGATTGTTGTGTTTCCGGCACCGAATCTCAGTTTTCTTTTCTACATTAGGTGAATCGTACATTACTTTAATCAACAGTAGCTGAGTTACTTGTTATTGAATAAAGCGTAGTTGAGGTGCCCATAGCGCAGTTGTGGCAGCGGATCTGCAACGATCGCTATTGTCAAGCAACACACGCCAGGTCGAAATGGGATGGGTGACCACCCCGACCGAAATTTAGTGATGTGTATTTCGGGCTTAACATTCCTTCCAAAGCAAGGAGTGATGACTCCTTGCTTCGGAAGGCATGTTAAGCCGTTGGTCCCGGTTGACGTCGCTAGATGTCAGTCGTTAAGCTTAGTCGGTGGCCTTAGGGCGGCTTGATAACATCTGATATTAAGGTATCTCACTAACTTTACACCCCTCAAACAATCCGCACTGAGCCCGCATGTTGGAGTATGGCTAAATTCTCCTCATAGTAGAGGTGAGGCCCTAGCCCAGCAGTAGGACGTATATGGGCAATTTATGTAAAGCGTAGGTGAGTTAAGTATATTGTTTACGTGATTTCTTTGAGAATCCCATAAGAATAAATACAAATACGCGAATGCATCACAGACGGCGCACACGTTTTAATAAAGGCACTGAACACCGCTACGTGCAAACGTTTTATCTGAAATTTTAAAAACGTGCTCCAGCGCCTTCCCTTATTGCTATTTATTTTTCATCTTTAAAAAAGACTGTGCTTTCATTCTTTACGCGTTTGTAACTGAAATAAAATTTTAAAACCACGACGAATTTTAATTTTATCACAGTTTAACAGACTGTTAGAAAATGGAATTTAATTGTACTGCATTATCTTTTTTCGTTACAAGATGTTTCAAATTCGTAGTATCAAAGTCCGCCAACCATTATGCATTTTTGTTAGTGCGATTTAAACATAGATTGTAGTGATAGCGTGCTTAAATTGAGTATGAAATTAGACAGTAATGATAATATACTCGTAAGTATCTGAAACTAGGGTTCTCACTGTGGACCTCATAATAAGGCTATAGCTAAGCCAACCTTGATGTCACCCAACGAGAAACGAGGGCTGTTCTGGCTTATAGTCGATCTATTTAGAAATGAGGACATTGATGTAGAAGTAGCTAAGTACTGAACGTTCAGACGCAGATCTTCAGAACGTAGAACGACGTATTCCGAAAGACCTAAGAACTGAAGGCCATAGTGATACAAAAGTTTCTATTAAGGACCCGAAAATCTAACTTGGAGCTGATAGTGTATTTTCGGTGATCTTCGCCGATTCACCGTCGTAAGTGCTGTGATTACATAGCATTGTTTTCCTTACCTCGAAATGAAAAAAAAGAATTCATGTAGGATCACGTTTCTGTATATGAAGGTACGAACGCTAGATCTTGTAATTGGATGCATTGACCTGACCCCTATCGGAGCCACCCAGCTGTCGTGGCTAGAAATTATTCTAGTCCAAGATCTTAGGGGAAGCTTGTTAATTTCTGACAGTAAGGTGACTGGATTTACTGGTTTTATTTATTTAGTTATCTATGAATCTGCACTAGACTCGCGTGTTGAAATATGATTCTTACACCCGAATCCACAAACGTCAATCAAAGCTAAGATCGCGCTCAAGCTCATGCTGTCCCATAAAATGACAATAGAACTGAAAAGGGCAGCTATACTTTTGAGATATGCTCAACGTTGATTTGCGTTTTGTAAATCCGGGGTCTACCAATACGTTGTTGAGGTGTGGCCTATGCCCAGCTGCTGTAAGGTGTGTAAAGGATATTGTTTAAAGCTTTTCAAAATGATGACATTGACAATAACCAAACCCGTCCCTACTCAAGCTAAATCAAAGCGAAATAATTTACTAAAGAGATTTCAGTCTAAGACAGCAACATGTTTATTTAAACAAATACGAGGATTGCATCAGCACTAGACTTAGTTCAGGACTAAAGTGATTCCAATTTACGTATTAAGCTAAGTGGTACTATAGTGGTGTTTGTTGCTATATCTAGGGCAAACTCCCATCGAACGCTCTGACGCGGGAATATAGACGGCAAATACCTATCTTATCTGGAGACACACAGGCTCAAACGATATGCAGCAGTTAAGGTAAAACGGTAAAGAGTAAGGATAAACGGGAAAAAGTGTATTTTATGGTGGTATCTTATCAATGGCAACATCAGAACGCAGAAGGTCATATATCTATGGAGAGCGCTAATTTGATACTACGAATTTGAAAAGGAATGAGGTAACCCGTGGAGCATGCGATGCTCGAGGATTGGCAATACTCATCGCTATAAAGCAACTTACTTTGAGTCGTTAATGACGGGTGACCGATAAAAATTTAATGACGTATTCTTGTCAGTTATTGAGTCTATTCGGAGGCCTTAGGGTGGCTTGATAACATTTGACAGTAAGGTTTACAGTAGTTTGGCTCGCACAACTACTCAGCTGAGGGGCCCAGTGCCCAGCAATGGGACGTATAAAGGCAAAATATGTAAAGAGGTAAGACTCAATTAATGCCACCAGAAGGAAGTGAATGCGTCAAGTTGAATTAGTGGGGCCTGACGTTTAGAAGTATGTTGCTATAGGCTTATGATGACCATTAATCTTTGGACAAAAATCAGAATATCACATTACTTAAAATTCGGTCGGGGTGGTCACCCGTTACCATCCCATTTCCGATCCAAGAACCACAGCCATCAGCGTGTTTAAGAAAAGCGATTGTTGCCGATCCACTGTTAACTGCACCACGGGCAATGCATCACATTGCCCGTGGTTCAGTTTGCGCCATGATCAACCAGCTACTAAAAATGCATCGAAAGCTCAGTATCGTTGCCAGCAGTGTGTCCCAGCGAATGCACGTAGAGTGGAAGGATTAGCGTTAATATAGACAGTTTACTGGGTGGGTGGGTGCAAACGTACTCTTCGGCGGCTCCACCTATCACATGCCTGAACACATGCGCTGCAAATTAATATTCTGTTTAAGGCTGGAGCGAAGTGATTTGGTTTAGTTTAAATAGCTTCCTATCACTATTCGTGGAGGTAGACTTAGCCGGATTCTTCAGGAGTTGGAGTTAAAGAACAATGTGTCAGGGGTGACATTTTTGCACAAATCAAACGTCTCACAAGCGAATTCAAAGTGTTCTGTTTAACTCAATAACTATGCGAATTTGATCGATTGAGTCATATATTATTTTTTCATCCAAATGAGGGAGAATACTAATTCAAGGTGAAGCGAATATTCGTTTTCTAAAAGAGATCGAAATGACCGGTTTTACCCAAACCCTAAAATTCTTTATCACCTTCTCATTCAACCTTTCAGAGACATAACGTAATTTTATAACTGTCATACAGAAGGAACGCATAAAGTTGGCCACCGTCCAGTGAAGGTTTACGAGGTGGTGTAAATCTGACTGAACGGTTCTCGCCCGTCACGATATCAATTCGGAGCGTTGTAAAGGATCCTTTTACGACTTTTAAGATATTCTCACCTCGTTACTCTTCTGTTTATGAGCAGTTAGGAGTACAAATGGGTGACGTCATTGCAAGTTTTGCTTACTGCATTCGGTTTGAGATGTTGTTGCTGCCTAAGCCATGTTTGTGCCGGAATTAACATTTCTATTTTCTACATCTCACAGACGTGCTTCTAAAGGAAGACGTTGTTTAGTACTTATGTTAACTATTCTAGAACTTTTATAGTCAAATTAATTTGAGAAGTGCATTGAAAGAGCTTCCAGTGTTATTGAAATTAATCTTTACGGGATGCTAAAAAGGTTCGAGTATTCTGTCAAGCTTAAAAATAACAAGCACAGCTGATAAATTGTATAAGTATCTATGGAATTGAAGTAACATTTTGATAAAATTCACTTCATACATTATTAATACAAAAATTGAAAGAGAGAATAGTTATCATAGGTTATAGGCAACGTCTTCCTTTTGATGCATTGGTTAATTAGCAAAAGGATTAAAAAAGTATATTTACACTGTTTTGGTGACATTTTAATTATCAGCGATACCGAAATAATAACAAAGCTTAATACAATCAAACAACTTTACCTGCGGCAAAAGCTTGAACATATGCACAAGCACACACAGAGGACGCAATGAATTTTTAATTTAGGGTCATTGTTTATGAACAGCAATTTAATGAAGTTGACTATTTGGGTCATTCACAATTTACCGGCCTGCGGAAGTGTGATACGTTATGACATGTTGTTTTAATTATTAACAAAGTTAAGTTCAGGCAAGCTTTTATGGCAACATCGGTCAGCATGTTGACGCATTTACTGGTTTTGATAATTAACAGGGTCTCTTTCAAGAATAATTCATTTGTGCACAAATCGATTGATGGTTTTTGGAAAATTGATGGGTACAACGAATAGGTTAATATTACTAACTAGATCCAAGTACACTTTATGTTCCCGAAATAGAAAATTAAAGTCATAACTTGGTTTGAAGACACTAACTGTCGTTCGTAGAGACGTCAATTCAAATTGAGTAAGTCAGTAGTCTGAGAATATTACCCTCTACCTGAAGGTTGTCTGGAAGAGATCGCTCTCTAGCGATAAGACCGCCTAAATTATACTTTTTTTCTCTGTAAGTTGCTTCAAAAGTAATGTTTTTGTACAATAAAGAATATCTATCTACCTATTAACCTTGATAGACGATTCTGAGGGATTTATTTCATGTTATTATTAGAATATGTAAGTAGTTACTAGATCTTTGTACCCACGCACAAACTATTGTCAAGTAGATACCTACTTATATTCTATTCACGGAGTTATAAAAACCATTACGCGAAAAAAATATGTTACTAGCCAAAAATAGAGACAACGTATTGAACTAATTTGTTAAGTGTTTTTTTAAGAAAGACAATTGGTGTTGAATACGAGGAGAGAGTGGGTATGTCACATAACGAATAAATAAGGAGAAAAGTGATATAAGATACTTGTAGAATAAAAAAGCTGAAAAAATGAGAAATAAGTGGTGTTGGAAGATTAAGCTCCAAGCAAGGGGCTGTGAGTTCGGGGGATAGAGAAATAAACATTTTCTGTATTTGTAATAAACCTTTTTCTAAGAATAACATGCACAGTCAGCTTCAGCTTAATGTTTTGCCCAACACATTGTACGTGTACAAATAACTCAACAGTATCGTACTATTAAAACTATTAAACTTGTTTGTACAAGATCGGTTTATGTTCAACAGTGATTCAGGCAGTCTTATCACTTAAAAGTTTTCTCTTAGTCAAGAATGAAAAATAAATCTACAACGTTTCGTATGAATATTCGATCAATAACTTTCGGACAACATCCAGGGCGACCTCGGACGACGTCGTAAAGACCAAGTTTGAGTGCCATACGTGAGTACGAAAATTGAATAAACGTGGTGTACATTTCCCTTGTGGAATTTCAGAGTCCTTTTAGAACATTGCTTCTGAGTATCTGTGATTTAAACTTCAACAAGCACTTTTAAAAATGTAAAATATTATGAAAATAACTGTGTTGATCTTTAACATTGACGGAATAACCCTGGCGCATAAAGTAAAAATACCAGAAAGAATCGGCCGGTCCGATAGTGGTCTCAGTAGAGCTCAATGGTGAGAGCAGGCGCCCGGATTGCGAAAGACGCGGGTTCGATTCCCGCCTAAAGCCGAAACCAAATGTTTTTTTTCTGGTTTTCGGATCTTTAGTTAAGATACTGCATGGTAAATACAAAAAAAAACATAAAAATACCTGTCGGATTTGTTGGTGTTCCTTTCCATGCTCAGTGTACCTGTAGGACAACTTCTGACAAGTTAACCAGCAAGCTTAGCTTTTCCCTCACCTGCACAAGCGTTTGATGTAGAATTAATCTGAAGAGTTTCGAGCGAATGCGTTGAATAGGTTCAAAGTTTCGCTGAATGTGTAGCAGTTTACAAATAACACTTTCATTAATCCAGAAAATGATTATAAATGTTACATTGTGTAATTGCATTCCCATAATTAATTTTACATTATATTGCATTGAGGGGACAAAAAGGTGCAGGTAAAATGCTGCATTAAAAAAGATGTTTGACAATTAATTTTAAACTTTTTTGTGGATATTCAAGTTCCCTCTTGACAGTTTAAAATCCGAAAGCTCCGAATAAACTCAGTTACCAGTAAAATGCACTACTGCCACAGTGTAAGTAGAAAGCCGCTTTCTTATCCTAAATCGAGTTTGTCACTGAGCCCTCTAAGTAAGAATCATAACACTTTAGTAGATCCAACCAAAACCGTCCAATCTATTCCGTCCCCGTCGATCCGCCGTAACCTCGCATTTCCGCGCCAGCAGCGCTCGCCATCGACGCCGGATCCGCAGCTCTCGAGCGCCGTCTCATTTCGCGTCCCACTCGTGACTCAACCACGTCACATCTTTCGCACATAAAATGGTAAGGGACATAAACACGGGTGGTGATTTTGAGTGGTGGTAGTGCGGTTTTAGGAGAAAGGCCTACGTACGTAAGTATACTAATAATTTTGGTTTTTCTATTATTATAACGTTGATCAGCCATCAAGAAACTCAAAATTGAGCCAGCGCTTGCAGGACATAATAGGCTATTTGGAAGTCGGTTAAAATATAAGTCACCTTTAAGGTACATTACAAGTACACTACAGTAGATTCAACCAAAACCGTCCAATCTATTCCGTTCCCGCCGATCGCCGTAACCAGGCATTTCCGCGCCAGCAGCGCTCGCCATCGACGCCGGATCCGCAGCTCTCGAGCGCCATCTAATTTCGCTTCCCACTCGCGACACAACCACGTCACATCTTTCGCACACAAAATGGTTAGGAGCATACACACGGGTGGTAATTTTGAGCGTTGGTAGTGCGTTTTTAGGAGAAAGGCCTATACGTAAGTATACTAATAATTTAGGTTTTGCCATTATTATTACATTGATCAGCCTTAAAGAAACTCAGAATTGAGCAAGCGCTTACAGGACATAAAAGGCTATTTGATAGTCGGTTGAAAATAAATATAAGTCACCATCAAGGTGTATTTCCGAGACCGTGTCACCCGTGCTTGGAATAAGTTGGTAGAGATTCATTCAAACCAGTAGCTTGGAGTAAGCGTCTCCAATAAGCGGTCTGCGGTTCGCAGTTTGACCTTTAAGCTGTCATTAGGCGGTTTTCATGCTACTTGCCCACTGCCATTGTCAAAAAAACCTCATCTACCTGATTATTTGGCACCTTCTCTTGCTACGCTCACGCTAGCAAAAACCACCCGTAAGTACCCGCATTTTCCACAGATATTGCTCCGAAGTCTATACGTTCCGTTCCTCACAAAAACTTCTAAATTCAAACGCACACTGAACAAAAGTTGGTCGTTTTAATTTTATACGTGAATATTCATCAGTGCAAGAGCCATTAGTCCATAAGGGGTCTAAAACGGCAACATTTTAGGTGTTTCATATATGAATCATCAAAGTGACGTTTCATCTGGTGAATTGCTAAACACGGTAAAACGGCAACATGAAAAGTGAAACACCTACTTGACGTTTCATATCTTAGACATATTTTTCTTTTTTAAATTTATTTCATGGCTTGGACTCTTAGACATAGTTTGATGACCAAAAAAAATAGTGTCGCGCCTAATAATTGTAAACTTAACGGTTTTCATTAAACAAATATTTTCATCATTACAACTAATAATTTAAGGCTTAAAAAGTAGCTTGAATTTGTGTGATTTCTTATCACTAATAATTGTAAAATGTTTTTAATTTAGAATTTTTAAGTCTGGCAATGAGGACCGTGACAGGTGGCCTAAGAACAATAATGTCACAGCTGGCAATCGAGATTGTAAATAATGTTCGTGAAAACTTGTGATAAAAATCGTTTTCCGACCGGAAACGATGAATGAAGACAAGAAATAGGTGCTAGCTAGGCATGTTCTTGAGATTGAAGATATTTGCAAGGAGACATGACTCTGTAACAACAAAGCCCGAGTGATTTGCCAAACTTCTGCCTCGGCAATGGCGTACAAGACGACTTTATTTGGGAGCAGATTTTTAGGTTTTAATGCCGCACATTTTTAAAATAATACACATTATAATAACAAAAACGTTTTTTATTTACTCGATAATATTGGAATATTCACCAGAAGACAGCTAGTTAACGTAAATGTGATGAACTAAGTTCTCAGGAATTTCATTCAAAATGTGATAAACCTTCAGTGTCGCACAGTGATTCGTCCCATACAAGCATGGTGGACAAAATTATTTAGACCCTAAAATTAAGTTTATATGTTGCGTCTTTATGTGGATTATTGTAATGAATAAGAAAAATAACAATATAATGTAATAACTACTTCAAAAACAACAACCAACATAACTTGAACTCTTCTTACCTACTTGTACTATGGTAATTGAGGCCAGCTTATAGTGGGTTTTTCAATAACCATTCTTTGTTGATTTTTAAGCATAAATCACTAACTTTTAGCTATTTTTCCTATAGCTAAGTGTGTAACTGCTACAAAACTATGACGAGTTCATAAAATAATAACAGAGATTGAACAAAATAAAATGTAATTCATAGGTATAACCAACCAAGTAACAAGGTGAGTACATATTAATCTGATTCCTCAAAACTAGGTATGCTGATATTTGCTGAGGATTCTTCACCTCGTACTTTCCTTATAAAATCCAATAATTTGGAGCGCGTCATGGCACCTACGCGCTATCCAATTCGAATGAGAGTTTCGCAAAATCCTGATTTCTTGGGTCCCTGGTAGCTACGCCACCGAATTCAACATTACTCAATGTATTGGTACTTGCACGTACATCAGTGAGGTCCCACTGATCTCTTGCATAAATCAGGGGAATCCACAATGTCTTGCTCCGAAACCTGCGTTTCCTTGTCCAACGACAGTGACTCTAGTGCAGGTTTTTCTTGGGAATTGACGACGAAGAAGACTTTCTTTTAAGCATACCTCGACTTAAAATACTTGGAGAAGGATACTGGTCTTCATTTAGACATTTACAAAGTATTATTTCTACCTTAGGGCACCTCAATCAAAAACATAACAATTAGTACACGGGAACACGTATGGCAACTTTTTCATTTAATTTGCTGGAATTCTTAGATATCACCATCTTCAAATACCTAATGGACTCTTCACTAGCATGATTCAAATCAAATTTTGAAAGTAAAATCTTTAATAAACGTTCGTTTTATCCATTCTTCAAAAAAATCTTTTTTTGCAAGGTAAATATTATGTTTTGCAAAAAAAATATTATGACCACCTTCCGCTTGAGTCCGCTGCTTGTAATCATTATTTTTATTAAGTACGTTAATGTAGCTACCGTGTTTAAAAAAATGCAGCCTGGGTACAAGAGGGTACATGTAAGTTCTAGTCTAACAAACATTAAAAATGTAGGAAAAACCTAGTATCTCTGGAGTTCGACTGTACATATCTCAATAACAAATCACGTATTTGCTTTGGTGTTTTATAGTAAAAATACTACATACCTACTACTACACGACTCATAACTAATAATTTAACTTTCGCTTTTAATTTGACGTTAAGATGTTGTTAAAGTGACGACCAGAAATCAACTAATTTTGTAATTATTTACCCAACTTCTGACACTAAAATATTTATATTTTAAAACTTAAAGGTATTTTAACAAAACTTTTATTTAATCCATGTTAGCTAGGATGTTAGCTATCGTTAAAGCTAGTGCTACGGAAGGAACTCGATAACCCTTTTTGTCCACCATGATCGGGAAAACGAATCACTGTGATGTCGTTTCCACCACGGTCTTGGAGATTGGTTCAATTTATTGTCACTATTATGTATTCTTGGTGTCATTATAATAATTCGTTTACTAGGAATTTACTAGGAATAATTAAATTTACAAACAACATTTTACTAGGAATAATTAAATTTATCCTAAAAACGATTAAATAATGTTTACTGCTATGTGAATTTGACAGCTCAGCGCTATTTATAAGCTGCGAGCACGGGCCTCTCTTAGGGATCTTTTTAAGGAAATTGGTATTCTGACTGTAGCTTCGCAATATATTTACAACTGTATTGTCTTGGTAAGAAAAAATATCAATCTTTATACCAAACACAGCGATATCCATGCTAAAAATACTAGGAATAAAGACAAAATTGCGCTACCATTTTTCAGACTACAGAAAGTTTTAGAGTCATTTATGGGGCAAAGTGTACATTATTATAACAAAGTTCCGGAAGCAATTTGTAAGCTACCATTACATAGATTTAAAAATCACATTAAAGCTAAGTTGCTGAAAAAGGGATATTACAGCACTAGAGATTATATCATGGATAAGAATGCTTGGGAATAAGCTCTCTGCTCCCGACAGAGTCTAATTAACTATTGTAATATCAACAATTAATACTTACGTTTAAGACACTAACCATTTTTGTTTTATATAGCTTCTCGTCGATGTACTTACTTAGAAGTGTTATTCTTTTCTTATTTTTTGAATTATGCTATCTTGTTCAAAGTTCATATTGTAACAACGACTAACAACGATTGTAAAAAAGAGAAACAGTTGAAAAGAGTAACTGCTGAGTTTCTTGCCGGTTCTTCTCAGTACAGAAACAACTTTCCGATCCGGTGGTAGCGTCACATTTATTTAAGTACAGTATATTTATTGTATACATTTAATATTATGGTATTCATGTCTATTATTAATTGCATTTTGTTTGTTAATTAGATTTGACGATTTGAAAGTACTTGTAACAGGTCTATTTAAATAAAGTTATTATTGTTTGTTTGTTTGTTTGTTTCTGTCACCTAGTAGGGTAATTTCGTCTGTTCGCGTCCATTTAGTGCAGTTGCTAAATTTGACAGTGAATCAAAAAATGCTCTAGCACTGATTTATATATAGAATTTGGTGGCGGATAGAATAGACTTGTTTTCGTGTGCGCTGAGTGAATTCACAAAGCTAACAATGTATGTTCTGTGTTACATAGCATAAGTATGTTTTGTTTTGTACTATGTTATCGCATAAGGTCTTTTCCTGTTATGATAATGTATTTGGTTAAATAATAAATAAAAATAAATATATAATGTATCCATTATATACTAGTTTGTTTTAGGATCAACTTAAAGTTTTTTTCAAAACATTGCATTTTTTTAATAGATAAATTACAGAATTAGGTGTTTTTCCAAAAATGACAATTAGCGTCCACTGTAGACCATTTCGCGGGAATAATTTATCAGCTGCTTTACTGCCAGCATTAACTCTTGGCAGGGGACCCTTGCACAGCCAACTTCCGCTTTGCCAGCTAGTCTCCCTAGCGCTGATTTGCATTCCTTGACAATCGCTGATGTTGTCGCTGGTTGTTGAATGCTTGCAGTGCTACTCTTACCTTGCTGTCGCTGTAGACCGTCACTTTTGTGACATCGTTGTGACGCTTGCCTGCTATGTAAGCGCAAACCAGAATGCATAAATTTTGGTTTCAAGAACGCTGGCCAGCCTGCCCAAGCGTACTGATCTCTTTATCGCCGAGCCATCATCACATAGTGCGTCTGTGCAACCAAGAGTTTGATTGATTATTTCCTGAATCCGTCTGTGTAGCATATAAGTCCACCTGTGTCTGTTCTCCAGTGGTCTGTCTATGAATGAATAAACAGTAATCAGGTCTCTTCATTTCGCATTTCATTTTACGCTTTCTTTAAATGGTCTTTAGTTTATGTTCTCTCTTCATCATTATTTCTTGTCACCGAAGACCTAATTAATGTCTTGAATAATAAAAATAATGAAATTACTTCTTTCATTTAAAAATATAATTATTAGCCGTAGTCTTAGTTAAAAATGTATCATAATTATGAACAATACATTTGAAATTATTTTTACAAGCAAGTTAATTTTATTGCATTCAAGAAAGTAGTGGACGCAATTTGGTTTATGATTATTTCCGAGTTTGCGGCCATAGCGGACGCAAACGCTAAGTTCTAAATAAGATGTATTTAATTCGCGTCTACCTCATTTTATTCGTTAAAAATGTATCTTATAATTCACATAAATCAATAAAAAACATCCGAATGCGCCGCTGCACACTATTTGTCCTTATGTTCGTGTGTCTTTGAACTTAACTTTGAAGTATTAGCATTAGTGACGTATTTTTAATTGTTGTATTAGTTTACTTAATTTCGAAGATTTTCCGTAAAATGGACGCGAACGGGGTGGTGGACGCGAACAGGCGAACTGACCCTAAACATCTAACATTCCTCCAATTTGACGTTTAAAAGTGCACCATTTTACGAATTCCCATACAAAATTGTCAAATTGTATGAAAAACAAATATGAAACATATTATGTTCATAATATGATTCACCTAATAAGTTGCCATTTTAGGATTTCAAAAAGTGTTTCATATTATGTTTCAGATATGAAACGTCTAATGTTGCCATTTTAGCCCCCAGGTTAGTATTTATGGTCTGACCCAATAATGGTACCTTGCGGTTGGTTTGAATATGTAGGTATCTGTGAAATGTTATGATTTGTTATATATCCCGCCTGATCGCGAAACATTTTCTATTGGGTAATTCTATCTTTATTACTTAACTTCTAATTTAATTGATGACCCGAAGGAAATTCCTTGAATAAAAAATCCTTAAAATCACCTGAAAGCCTGAAGAAAAAAATTATACCTGAGAGAAAAAATGAAATCGTTGTGAAATTTCTTTGTAAGAAACACGAAGGACAGCGGTTCCTGTATTTTCTTTGTAAGAAACACGAAAGACAGCGGTTCCTGTATTTTCTGGGAAGCTTGCCACCATCAGTGTTATATCAGTTCAGTAATCTTTTGGGTTTCAATATAATTATATTAATCAAAACATAAAATAACTAAATAAGTAAAAATAGGTAAAAAGAGTAACTTCCGACTTTCTTTTTTTACTTTTTATTTTCGTGGGAAAATCCTCATGGATACCTCACCACCCAGGGGAACGACGAGGTTATATCGGACTCCTACAGAATAAAAAACCCCACGGCACTCAACCGTGGCACTTTGGTGGCAGTGATGTATCTACAAGAGATTAACCGTACTGTTCTGCCGCCAGAAGCCCCTAACGGAAACCAAAAAAGCACCTGGAATACACAGGAACTTCCATCGTCTCGGAGGTAGCAGGCCCGCCAAGCCGCTGGATGCGGACAGCGCTGGGCCGATCGTTGTGGAGATCCTTTAGGGAGACCTGTGCCCAGCAGTGGGCGTCGTTTGCCTGACACGATTATTGCATTAAAATTCATTGGGTAAAATGTGGGCTTGTTGTGAGGCATGTTTCGTGGCAATTTGAAACAACGCGAATAAAAAGTTATCCATTTTGCCCATAAAGTTATGCGTCACATCAATATCTTCATATTCAGTGTTCCGGATCCGATTCGAGTGGGAGCAATCTTCAGGTCCGATACAAGCGGCCACTCGCGGACGCGTTAATGGCCATGAATAATTCAGCAGAACCAACGACATGGGGGCAGGGATGGGTAGCTTTAAAAAATAAACAACTAATTTGTCAGTTGAACAGAAACGTTTGTCGTGGTCATTAAAAATGTTAGGCATCCGTTTTAAGGCTGTAGAGGACTATTTGGTTTCAAGAGACCTATTGAATTGCTATTCTTAATCATAGTTGTGAAGCAAAAATGTAAGTAGATAGTAGTAGTAGTACATCGCTGTGATTTTCAAAGTGAACATTAAGGGGGGTTAGGCGGTCAGCGAAAATTCACATTTCGTAGGTCTTGGCGCCTGAGGTCCGCGTTTAGTATGGAATCAACGTGCTCGAAACTAAAAATCGTAAGCGCCACTCACATTTTTATCAAAAACTGAATGAAAATATTTAGTATTTTCTATATCTAAAACAGTCACGAAATTGAGAAGGTGAATACCTATGTATTTGTGATTTCATACGAATTGTTATCGTAAAATAAGTTTGTAATGAGCATTTATATGATATTTTAGAGGTCACTTCAAGCGAAGTTTTTCCAATCGTGTTTTGGAAACAGTCATCCCATCACAAATACGTTCTGTTATACATATTAGAGAAATCAGTGCGAAAAACATTCAATATTTTCAATTATAGCTCACAGATAACAGTCCATTTTGCTGTTTTCACCTACTAAGAGGTTTTTATTAAAAATTACAGAAAAAATAAACAAACTTCTTTAGATACAAAATCATTGGAATCCAATCAATGGCTTTTCGGTTATAATTAATTACTCTACGGTTGGAAAGTTGCAGATTTACAATAATAATCTGCATTGTAGTCGTACCAGTCCAAAACTTTTCCGTCATACCACACATATACACCTTTCAAATCTAGCGGAGCATCTAGTACGAGGTAAACAGGAGTTTTAGCCGCTTCATCAGTATTGAAGAACCCCACGCCATGTGTCATATCAGTTCGTACAAAGCCTGGGTGCATGGAATTGACGGATATATTTTTTAACATCACTTCTTTTTGCTGCAGAATCGTTAAGGCACTTAAGGCTATTTTGGCTACTCTGTAAGCACCTATTGTGCCTTCATCAGCTAATTCCTCATTCTTCCACGTTCCGTTCATTAATGCTTCGGAATACCAACTTACAAATTCTAAAACATCATCTTTTGTGTAATCCTTTTTGGACAATCGCTCAATCCAGTGTTTATTTCTTAGATTAGATAAATGTCCACAGTCACTCGATATATTCAAAATACGACCTTTTTCCTTCACTATCGGGTATAAAATTTCCTCAATAGTCAAAATACTGAAGAAATTGGTTTTAAGTATTTCCTCACCTTCTTCATGTGTGTTGTAAAGTGTTATGCTGTTGGCTACTGCTGCATTGTTAATTAAAATATCAAGGCCTCCATGTGTAAGTTTGATGTGGTTACTCAACTTGATGATACTTTCCGTGTCTGTAACATCTAATTGATGGTATTTCGGATACAGACCGAGTTCGTTAAGTTTTTTCACAGCCGCTCTTCCTTTGTCTTCGCATCGTGAGGTCAAATACACAGGTGCCTTCAAGTCTCTGCAGTAGAAGTTTGACTATGGCATATCCGATGCCTTTATTAGAACCCGTAACCATTGCTACTTTTTCCGACATGTTTATATGTATAGTCACTGTAGGTAGTGGACTGAAATTGCTGAGTCTTCACATTTTATAGTCGACACTAAAAGATAAGGGTTATCGCTGTTAAATAAAATAGTCGGAAAAAGATAAACAACTGCAATGCTAAATAGGATAAATGATTATTTTTTAATACCAACGTTGCAGTATCGAAATAATGTTTTAATTAGATGCCGATAGTAACCGACTTTGGGACTTTGCACAAATGCCCGACTTATAAGGTTTAAAAAGCAACGATTAAAAATTTAGATAACTAACTATTGTCAAAGGATATAATATCAACATAATGGAGTTAAGCAGGTGAAAGAAAAATGCATGATTAACATCCCGAATGTTTTATTACACATGATATTCGGTAAAAGTAATATAATATTTGTTATGTTTTGTGAATAATCAAAATCCAGTTTTTTCCACTAAGTCATTATTAAATTTAGTTATAATGACAATCAAACCTATACTGAGCAGACCTACCCAAACAGCGGGTAGCGCTAACAATTTAATTGGATATGACAATACATTTTTCACCAGCTGCGTTCTCACTGAACTAGTTTTAAAATAAAAAGGCTTCTTATAATCATACCAGTCAACTTCATCTTTATCAAACCATATGTATTTTCCTTTTAAACTTTGTGGGGCTTCTAGCGCTAAATATATAGGTGTTTCAGCAGACTCGTCTGGGGTCAAACGACCAATTTTCATGGTCATATCTGTACTGACCAAACCTGGATGCACAGAGTTGACAGAAATACCTCTTGACTCGAGTTCTCTTTGCTGAATAAATGTAAGCGCACATAGAGCTACCTTTGATACTCTGTAAGCAGCTATGGATCCATTATCAGCAAAATCCATATGATTAAACTTCCCATTTTTTTCCGATTCTAAATACCAGTTCACAAAATCTTCAACCTCATTCTTGGTCAAATCCTTTTTACTGAGTATTTCGATCCAATGTGGATTTCTTAAGTTAGATAAATGGCCACAGTCACTAGAAATGTTGATGACGCGAGCGTTATCCCTCAAAAGTGGAAAAAGGTGCTTTTCAACAGTCAATACTCCTTTGTAATTGGTATCAATAACAGATTTTTTACTTTCATAGGAGTTGTCAAATGCTCCACTGACACCGGCATTGTTGATCAAAATATCGATACCACCGTGTTTCTCTTTGATGTGTTCTCGAAATCGGATAACCGATTCTTCATCAGCCACATCGAGTTGGTGAAAGTGAGGATTGTACAGCAGTTTCAACTTAGCTGCTGCCTTTTTGCCGCGTGTTTCATCTCGAGAAGTCAAATAAACCACACCATCAAACTTATTACGCAGTGCTTTAACGATAGCAAACCCAATACCTTTATTTGAACCTGTAACTATAGCCACTTTTTCTTGAGACATGACTACACGATCAAATCAAATGCACAACACTAAGGCACAAAGTTTAATTTACTCTGATAACTCAGTTTTGTTGTTGTTATCGTGACATGATAAACGTAATTATTATGTTTGTTGATAACGCTGTATGTTTTAGTGCACGTTTTACTTATCATTAATCATTGGTTGTAGTAACATTAATAAGATTAAAATCGTTTTTATTCAATTGCTTAAAATTATACAGCTAAGAAATAGGTTAAAATTTATTGAAAACAACATTTTCTCAACGAAAGTCCTCGTGAACTAAGTCGCGGGCAGCCGCTAGTCTGCCCTCTCTGATGTATAAACTATGGTTTTGTGATGTTTCATTGAAATCCATTCAGCTTACAAATACTCACAAACTATCGCATTTATAATATTAATAGAATAGGATTCAATAAAATATTTATTATGATAATAAGAAAGATTCTAAAATGAAATAGAAACAAACTCAAATAAATGGATGTTTTTTTATTATTTTCAATAGTAAATGCAAATTATAGTAACACAACAATTTATTTTAACTAGCTAGAAATATTTCAATGAGTTTAACGAACTAGCCTAGCAATGTCTTTGATTTGAAAAAATAGTCAGCTTTCGAGTCGTACCAGTCCAAAACTTTTCCATCGTACCACACGTATGCGCCTTTAAGATCTTCTGGTGCATCTAAGACCAAATAAATAGGTATCTTGGCAGCTTCATCTGTGCTATAGAAACCCACACCTTTCGTCATGCTAGTGCGGACTAGTCCAGGATGCATAGAATTCACTGATATATTCCTAGCAGCCAGTTCTTTCTGCTGTAAAATCGTTAAAGCACTCAACGCTACTTTAGCTATCCTGTAAGCAGCTATTGTGCCTTCGTCAGCCAACTCTTCGTTCTTCCACGTTCCGTTCTTTAATGCTTCGGAATACCAACTCACAAATTCCAAAATATCTTTCCTGGTTAAATCTTTATTCGTCAATTTTTCGATCCAGTATTTATTTCTCAAATTAGAAATGTGGCCACAGTCGCTGGATATGTTTAGTATACGTCCATTTTGCCTTACTAACGGGTATAGTAGCTCTTCAATAGTCAAAATGCTGTAAAAGTTGATATTGAGAATCTCCTCACTTTCTTCGGTTGTGTTGTAAAGTGTCGCAGTGTTGGCTACTGCTGCGTTGTTGATCAATATGTCAATGGCTCCGTGAGTAGTTTTGATGTGATCTCTAAACTTGCTGATGCTGCTTCTGTCTGTCACGTCTAATTGATGATATTTTGGATGAAGGCCAAGTTTATTTAGTTCTTCTACAGCTGCTTTGCCCCTGCCTTCGTCTCGTGAAGTCAAGTAGACAACGCCATCGAATCTTTGCAATAAACCTTTGACTATGGCGAACCCGATGCCTTTGTTGGACCCAGTAACCACTGCAACTTTTTCCGACATCGTTCAACGAGTAGAGTTCACGGACGACTGCCGCAGTTGTATCGCAATGTCATGGGCTGGAGCCGCGTACTGATAAAGGTTATCACTGCCGCCTGAAAATAACATTGATATGATTACAACTTGCAATACGATGAAGGTTTTTACAAAATCAGAAATTTATTGCTTCAGTATTGTACATCAAAATTTATAGCAAAACCTCGATAAGAATAAGATTAAGCAACTCCATCTTTTATCATTTAAGAAAATATATAACCATTATGATTATTATTAAACACAATGTTTTAATATTATGATAAAAAAGAGCACACAATAGTATTAAATTACCAAAGAGACCAATGTACAATCAGGTTTTATCGCTAGGGAGTGATATCTTACAGACAACCTTCAGGTCCGTAAGAAAACTAAAGATATCCAAATGTGTCATCAAAAGATGGGACCGATAAAAAAAGGCAAGCGGTTACATCATAAACACAACAATTACATACATTAAAAAACTTTACATATCGATAAATCACAACCAACATACATTACGAGTACAATGTTATTATACACACTCATCGGTTAAAGTGCCGTTTCTGATAACTTTTTCAAGCAAAGGGACCAAGAACCAGCAGATAGCTATTTTGCTGACTAGACTTACTTCTTTTATTTTTTTAAGCATCGTAAATATAGATAAATACCCTTTTAGCTTCAATAAAAGGTCTCATTTATAACAGCTTGACAACACAAAATGCGAGGCAGCCCACGGGTGAAATAAACCAAACAGGAAGCAATATCATTCAATCAATTCGCGAAACGCTATAGATTCCGCGAGGAATTATATGAGAGCATCTATCCATCATTCGACGGCAGGAGTCGTTGTTGAGACCGTAGGATTGACGACGTTGATGCTTAGGGGGCGAACTTTTGGCGTTTGTGCCAAAATCAACTTTCCACCCAGTCTGATAAATTATTCTATAAAATTTATTTAAGTTTGCCTTCGATCCACTATCTTATCTTGTTGACAATGTAATTACCATTTTAGTGTATGTATGTGTATCCTACCTTAAGTTCATTTAAATTACTTCAAATATTTATGAGCATGTAGATTTAATATGTGTACGGTTGTTTATCACTGTGTTTTCTGCCTCGCTCGATATTTGGCTCGGTAGTGGTCAAAAGTCGATAGATAATGCTTTTGGGAATTAAAATCGCAAATGTTATGTACTGCTTCCCATCAGGTGGAGTGTGGTTACCTTACAGGCCACTTCAACTGAATTCAGCCGGGGTAGTCAGTTCCAAGTCTTATAAAATAATGGGCAACTTCGCATCTGTTGCCGTTTCGCTGTCATCAGCACCTCTTTTTTAATATAGTGGTTAAATAAATAACCATTTATGGTAGCGAATGACACCACGTCAACATTTTAATAATACTAAGTTAGGTACTTAAATTGCGAGATTCTAACAATAAGAATCTCACAATCGATCGAGTTATCTAAAGAAACCCCTAAAACTGAAAAATCTCAATTTCCTTTCTCGATCTGCGCTCGTACCTTGTGCATCCTTTATTACGTCTCAATGGGGACATTCAAGCTCCTACCGACTCCAATACGGTCTGTTTCTCATTTATGCATTTGAAACCATATTCCGCCTGCATAAGAGTGTGAATAAATCGTGCAATTGATGTTCTGTCTCAAGCTCTCCTCGATTATGTAAATTTGTTGTTGTCGCCGGCGCGGGTCCTCTTACTGTCGAGTTCGTGTTTGCGCTCGTAACGCGTTCGACGAATGTAAACAAACAGTGATTAGGTTCAGGCTGGAAGATGTTTACCAAAAAAAATTGGAAGCAAAAATATGCCATAAGGTTTAATAAGTAGAAATAAAAAAAATATGTCGATGTCATTGTTGTGTTTTTTTATTCGACTATGGGCTGCTTTTTCGTTAGATAAAATTTATTAGACCAATGAAAATTAAAAAAAAAACCAATGACTAAAATGAATGATAAAAATTATCTTTAAAATTATCTTTATTAGCTTTAAGCGAAATTTGGTGCCGGAAACACGAAATCGAACGAGTGAGGTTATGTTGTTATGCACTCGCTGATTGTTACTGCCGCACGACTACCGCGCACGGCGGGGTTGCACTATACGTACGCGATGGCATTAGATATATACAGCGGAGGGACCTACAGTCCCTCTCGATACAGTACCACTGCGAACTTGCGGCGATTGAGATTAGCAATTATAAATTAATTATTATTGGATTGTATAGAACTGGCAAGGGAGATTTTGATGTGTATTTAGAGACTTTAGAACTATTGTTAAGTAAACTTACTGACGAAAACAAGAGATTTCTCATAGTCGGCGATCAGAATGTGGATTTTCTATCTGACGACAGCCATAAGCGGCGTCTCAATGACTTGTTTAGCAGTTATGGTTGTGGCAACGTAGTAACGTTCCCCACTCGCGTGGAAAACGACAGCGCGACATCCATCGACTGCGGTATAGCGAACCATGCTCGTGATTGCCTCATTGTGTCACCCTTGGAAACCGTAATAAGTGACCACAGCGCCCAGCGGTATGAGCTCGAATTGCCTCAGAAAAACGCGGCAAGTGGGGAGGATTTTATTGAATGTCGACTATTTAATAATGATGATGCAATTTTCTCATTTTGTTTGGACATTTCATATTATGATTTTAATTTTATTTACGATAATGACATTGATATAAATGAAAAGTTTTCTAAATTATTTAATATTCTGACATACTACATTGATATACATTTTCCAACTAAAAAGATTAAATTAAGTAATAAAACGCCTGTACCGTGGATGACTCATGATTTATCTAAGTACATCGACAAACTTAATGACTTATATGAAATTAAGCGGCAATACCCTAACGAGCAGATCTTGGACGACTGTATTAAACATTACTCTGGTTTGATGAAGTCGGAAACATTGCAGGCTCGTATAACTCATATCGAACGGAGACGAGTGGAGACTAAAAACCCGGCCAAAGAGATATGGAAAATCGTTAATGAAGAAATAGGCACAAAACCAAGATCTCATCAAATCCACCTCGAGACCCAAAACGGAGACGTACCGTGCAGTGAAATCCCAAACAAATTCAACTCACATTTCATAGGTATCGCTTCAAAATCTGTGATAGTAAATGATAAGTCCAAGTCAGCACAACATCTGCTTAAGTACCTTAGCGATACCGAAGTGCCGGCGTTCACTCTTCCTACAGTCACTCGCGACTGCTTGGACAGGGAGCTGCGACGCATGTTTAAAACACGTACAACATTAGACATATATGACATTTCACTAAATTTATTATTAATTATTTGGCCAATTATATCTGACATTTTAGTAACATTGATTAACAATATCGATACCTCCTACGTAAGTTGTTGTATCCCACAAAAATGCGATATTGCGTTTTTACTAAAAATGAGCTTTATTATTAGTAATCTATGCATAAAAAAAATAAAACTTACGAAAACACAATTATTTCATGCAATTTCAAGACGTAAAGAGATGTAACTTTAGAACAGGAACGGACTATAGCACTGTATAGTCCTTGACCACCGTTTACGCGGTGCGCGGGGCGGGGCAGATCGCGCGCTCGCGTGTTGTATGGGTTAGATAAAACAGACTACGCCGGAGAGAGAGCTGAAACGGTCCGTGTGTCAAGCGCTTCAAGTTTTCCGCACATGGTACGTTATTAGGACTTGATAATTGATTAGAATACGTTATAACTATGACACGTACAGGTGTTATGACAAGGGGGTGCATATTGTGTGATTTAGTAAATCATACAAGTACACAATCTCAGACACCTGTCCGAAATATCGATGTGACAATTATTGAATCTGAACAAAACATTATTTACGAATCCAGTCTCAGAAATAACACAGGTATGTTTAATTTTTCTTATTTTTCACAGGCAATAATTAGGATCATGTATTTTTTTAAAGGTACCAACCAAAAATGTTGTATAGATTACATAGAACATTATACGTTGTCAAGTAAACATTCAACAATGTTGTATGTTTTACATACAACATTTTACGCTGTTGAGCGAGTATAAGAAAATGTTGTATGTGATACATACAACATTTTACGTCGTAAAGCGTTCATTAAAAAAAGTTGTATGTAATACATAGAATGTCTTACGTTGGAATAAAATAAAAATAAATGTGGTATGTAGTAAATTTCAATGTTTGCATCGGAATTTGAGAGTCAAAATTTGTTTTTTTTTTGCTTAATGTTACGACATATTCCTATATTTTTAGTTAAGTAATTTAAAGAGCGTTCTTTCTTTGCTGATTCACAACTAAAGAGCCTTAACCTTGATCGCTTAATTGATAGCTTGCTTACAAGCAATAAAATTTCATATTTCATTTTTGTTTGAGAGTCTCCATTACCAATACACATCCCCCAAAGTATTTATGTATTGTATAGCACACTTTTACAATACAGGTAGGTACACGTCACATTATATTTTATGTATTTTAAATATTTATTTTTATAATTATCATTGCTTAGTCGCTGCGAATGTCCGTGAGTCCACTCGGTTGGCCCTACTGAAAATCAGCATCTGAGCCTATCAGGTCCAGGCATTAGCTGAGTGGGGTCCATTTAATTTTGGACATCGTGACACTGCTGCCTGGTCAAAATTATTCTTTATTTTTCTATTGTTTGTTTTATTTTTTCCTAACCACCTTGTTCTGTATGTTTTTATCTGTTGCGATGTTCAGAATCAATAAACGTTTTTCTTTCTTTCTTTCTTTCTTTCTTTCTTTCAATAAGTTTCAATGAATCAGAAATGAATGAGCTTGCAAATTTGATAGTTTGTGAATTTTTCGATAGCACAACAGAAGAACAAACTGCTAGATGACGTTTCTGACGACGAGTTAAGGTTTTGGACTGAAGAAACAGAGCCACGTTCAACGATTTGCTGGGTCAAATATTAAGCCTTAATCGGTCCTCAAATACTCCGAGAAATGACTTGGCTATCTACTTGTTCAAAATTCGATCAGGGGAGCCGAATAATAGAATGGCTTAATATTTTAATATATCCGAGCGTACCATTGGAAGAAAAATACATAAAGTCAGGCAGTGTCTCATCACTGACTTTGTTCCATTGCACCTAGACTAAGACCATATTACCAGGGACGAAGTGATAGCCCGCAACCGGGTTTTGCCAAATGTTTTGTTTGGTAACGAAGAGTCACCAAAACCAATAGTTATATTCGGTGGAACGTACATAGAAAAAAGTTCTAACTTTTTATTTCAACGCCGCAGCTATGGCCTTCATAAGTATAGGAACTTTATATGATCGTGTGCGCGGATGAATATATTTTGGATATAATAGGTTCGTACTCTGTACGGACAACCGATGCTGATATAATGAAAATGAGATTGCAAAACAATGAGGACCCATTGAAGACGGACCGTTCCACTTTTTTCCCATGAAGGAGACTCATTTATTTTGGACCGAGGCTTTATTCCTTTAATAGAAACATATGGCTATATTGCTCACATGCCGCCAACCAAACGACCACAAGACACGCAATTAAGCTTCAAGAAGCTAATAAATCACGACTCATCACAATGGTGCGATGGGTCATGGAAACTATAAACGGGAGAATCAAGCGCGACTTCAAGATATTTAGAAACAGACTATTTAACAAACATGTGCCGCTTATACCTACTAGAAGATTTCGAAATTGCTGCAGCTTTAATTAATTATTTTCAAGATCCTTACGGAGACATTCCATACACAGAAGATTTCATTGAAACAAGTAATCAAAATATACAACGCCCCAATCAATTATCTGAGTATGTGGAGGAAAATAATTTAAACCGACAAAGAGTGCCGTTTCACAGGAGTGTTTAAAACAAACTGACTGAAAATGATCCGGATATTTAACATTTTCCACAATTAACAATTGAAGAGTTAATTAAATTCTCAATCGGTACCTATCACGTGAGGTAAGCACAATTTAAAAGCCGCGGGAGTATATTATATGGAAATATATAGACATCCAGCGGCAATAGGCTGCAGAAACAATTTTGTTTCAAGAGATATTATAGAAATTCAATAAAACTTTATATCGACATACCTATTAGTTTTTTTTCTATTTATTTCAATTCTGAAACCCAAGTGATAGATCATAATCATCATCATTTCAACCCATAGCTTTCTACTACTGAACATAGGCTTCCTCCACCGCCAATTGATAGATGCTACTAAATAATCGAAAACCTACCACGATTTCAATGAATCCTAAGTTGATCGTTGTATTACGAGTTTATTTATATATCCAGTTGCATCTCCTGATCACCTAGATACATACCATAGCTATTGTTTCGTCATTTAATTACATACTTATACGAATTTTATAGATAATAGGCGTTTTGCATTTTTTTAGTGTATCGCCTGAATAAAATCATACGGCAATATTTTTTGGTGTTAGCCATTGATTTAGAATATAAAGTGTATGTATTTTAACAATATACAATATACCAAAAAAAATGAGATATGTTACGTTTCTGTCGGGCCTGGGATTTTTTGTATGGGACGTGACCATTCTTCTTTGCTATTAATAATTGAACTTTTATTTCTTAACTGACAATATTTATTCAATATCAATAATATACACTTGAAATTGTATTGTTAATGTGACATACAGTGAGACTAGAATCATTTACAACAGCGAACTTTTTCTTCAACTTCATAAAATAATATTGTAAGTATGAGATACAACTAAAGATGAAACCAAGACCCCACCGTATAATCTTGTAAGTATGAGATATCACAGCTGGCACAGTCTGTGTTCCACAGTATAATGTTGTATGTATGAGATACAACAGTTGTCACAGTCTGGATTCCGTAGTAAAATGTTGTAAGCCACAATTCTCAGAAAATACGCAATTATTTCATATATTTGTTTCAACATAGTCAATAAAACCATATATTTTATTCATATAACAAATTTCACAAAGCTACATAAATAAATGCAGTTTCTAGGCCAATCTGAATGTTTAAAACGCTCTCCTGTAAAATTGCAGTTTTGGGGATACAACAACTTACGTGGGAGGTATCGATATGTTTGAGGTAGGCATGTATCCTGATGCATTAAAAAGCACACGCGTTTGTCCTGTATTTAAGGGTAAGGGTGACAAGGGGTACGTTAACAACTATCGCCCAATTACCATTGTCCCTACTATATCAAAAATGGTGGAGTCCATGTTGTCATCTTGCTTGATGCGTCACTTAGAAGAAAATGACCTACTGACAGACAGACAATTCGCTTATAGGCAGAATAAATCCACCACTGCGGCTGCTCATAAGGTTTTTGATTGCATCGTAACTGGCCTTGACGATAAACTTAAGATGGCAGGTATACTGTGTGACTTGTCAAAGGCTTTTGACGTTGTCAATCATGAGCTTTTACTCAGTAAATTGCGGTTGTACGGTGTCCAGGATAACGCTTATCGATTACTTGAATCATTTTTATCCGACCGTAAGCAGGTTGTACAGGTGTCTGTAGGAGGTAGGAAATTGCTCTCTGACCCTCGCTGCATAGATTTAGGGATACCCCAGGGATCTTCACTTGGGAACACCTTTTTTGTAATTTTCATAAATGACCTTCCCTCTTCAATCACGACTGGTCTTTCGGTATTGTTCGCTGATGACACAACTGTGGTGGTCGGTGCGCGCACGTATGCGCAACTTAATGCCAAGATCCATGAGGCGTGTGATCAGTTACGGGGATGGTTTTCCGCAAATGGTTTGTTGTTGAACGTGACAAAGTCAAACATCATGCTATTCTCCGGGCGCCCTATCTCAGTGCCCCCGTGTTTGTCAGACTGTCCTATGCCATTTTGTGATACCAGCAGATTTCTTGGCTTCACTATCGACAGTAACCTGAACTGGAAGTGCCATGTAGACAGGCTTTGCGATAGATTGAGTGGTGCTGTCTTTGCGCTGCGCAAGTTGAAACCGCTTATCTCTGCCGATGCTCTGAGGCAGGTCTATTTCGCCCATTTTCACTCCTTGATGACGTACGGAACACTCATCTGGGGTAACTCAACGGATGCCAGCAGAGTGTTCATTTTGCAAAAACGTGCATTACGTACACTTGTCGGGGTGAAACTCAGGCATTCGTGCAGGGATTTGTTTCAGGCGCAGCGCATACTGACGCACTACTCAGTCTATTTATATGAAATTTTAACTTTTGTTAGATCCAACAAGGCAGACTTCCAGACCATGAATTGCAGTAAACGATCGCATTTGGCGGGCCGCATGAATGCCGTCCCTCGACGCATGGCACTTGCGGAGAAAAATCCCCGTATTATAGGTCCTACCTACTACAACCATCTGCCAACTGCATTGAAAGATGAACCTTCTGACGAAGCATTCCGACGCCAGCTGAGAAATCTTTTGTCGGAACATTCTTTTTATAATGTAACGGAATATATGAATACGCATTTTGATTGACATTTTTTTGTAATTTTTTTTATTGTATTTGACTTGTGAATTTACCTATTGTGCTTTATTTTGTGTTATTCAATTTTTTGTTTTGTTTTCACGTTGTTTTTGACATTATTATTTGACATTATTATTTGACATCATATTTTATTTATTATTTTAATTGCAATTATTCTATAACATTTGACGATCTCAATATTAATTACTTATATAGGACATTAATGTAATGTATAATGTATTATTAATTTTGAGAAATAAATGAATCTGAATCTGAATCTGAATATCAGACTAAAAAATTGTCTAATAAATGTCAAGGTGACATATTGCAATTAAGGAAACAGATTTCAACATCCCAAAAGCTGCCGACTTGTAAATTATTGGCCTGATTTTTATCTAACTTTTGGAAAAACAGCCATTCGTTCTAGCAGCTCTCAAATTTCACAACCGCAACTTATTTTTGGTTAATCAAAGCTTCCAAATTGTTGGAATTCATAAACAATTATTAATATGGATGAACGACATCATTCTCTGAAATAAATGATTTTTTATTTAATTTAATTGGTAGTATTTGATGTGATTTTGTTTTTTAAGATTTTAACACATTTCATAGTTTTGAACTAGCCACTTTATTTCCACTTACGTTAACGATATTCATTTATCGAACGCATTACCTTAACATTTTAGAGATTACCTAAATCAGCTCAAAATAAATGCTAGGTGGATTTTCAACTCTACATCCATCATGTGTGTTTGTATGTTGAATACGGTCACCATTTTTATTTTTTTCTGCCCCATCGGCCATAAATTCTATGCACTATGCCTTGCCTTGCTCCTCGGTCCTGCCCCACTTAAACAAAATGGCGGCGAACAATCAGAATAAACAAGGGGGTAATGTGTGTTGTCAGTCGGGGCCCGGAGTAGCCATTGGAGCCATCCCACTCTTTTAGCGAAAGGATGTGTCAGCGATATACCTAGTTTGAGCTCTACGAAAAACATTCGTTTTGTATTTTGTACAACGAAGGTAACAAATAAGCATGTACGGTGGTATCACTCTTTCTCTAATTGCAAAGAAATGACATTTAGCAAGAGCGAGAGAAAAAACGGAAATGGGGTAACCTGATGTGCTTTTGAATGTACCTAAAAGGAAAATCGGTTTAACAAATAAATACAATGATATCTGAATATTAATATTTAAGTACTTGACCTAAACTTCTCGGTACTCCGCTCATCGTTGTTTGACCGGTTATTTATTCTAAAAGGATTGTTTGTACGTCATTAATATTTGATTTGAATTTAAGTGACCACATGTCGGATAGATTATTATGTAACATGGGTGGTATACTACTAAATTACCATGACATTTAGACGTTAGGCTTAAAAGTAAGGATAGCTTTCAATAAGTTTAAAACAGTGATAAACTTCGTATATTTAATTATTTTATTGTTAAATGTACGAAGTGACTAGATCAACATTACTAACATTATATGCTGATGACCAATGGTATTATAATAAAAAAGAGGTGAATAGGTTGGTTACTTGTGCTAAAAAAGTGGCACCTGAAATCAGAACGATCGCAAAGCATTGACAGTGTTTATAGTTTGAGACGATACTGCGCAGCATTTATAGGTACTCGTATCTGTATCGTTTACGCTCTAGTAAATAATCATACTTAAATAGGTACGCACGCCAGGGGACAACTTTTTCACAGTACTGATGCGAAGTTCAAAGTGAAAAGAGACGTCGAAAAGATAGAGAAGTAGATAGGTTTATATACCTCTTTTTTATTATAATATCATTGCTTACGACTATACCGTAAACGGTGTAGTCAGTGGCAATCTGATTGTTACTGTCATGGTTACGGAACATAAGAAGCCCGCACTTCGCCAAGAGAATTTGAGCCCATGAATGTGGTAAGGCCGAGCTTTTAGCTAATATCCGAGTGGACTGGGTTCTTAATCGGTGTTTTCCCTCATTAAAGAGTTAGCCGCCAATTGTACCTTGTACACAAAAGAGGTGCTCTGGGTGGATTTGGACCGGGACCGCATGGCTTCCGAGAGCTCTAACTCTCCTCACCGACGCGACGCTCTCTTCATGAGATAATTATAGCCTATCATCACCACTATACTTCTATCACATTTATTACGAGTAGAATCTACTACAAAGCCTACATGAGAAAAAGAAAGGTGTTTGCATAGATTTTTTATTTTGACGACAATTTTAGATGTCATTCATTTCAAATACTTCTATTCACAAACAGATTGAACTCATAATTTTATATTTAGTTTTTCAAATTTCATAACGGAATTCCGAGACGGAACCTAGTCCACGTGTTCGCATGAATAAAGTATGAGTAGCCAAAGGAACCTGTAGGACATCCTGGGCCCAGTCGACCACAGACAAGTTACAACAGCTGCGCCGCTCTGTGGGGTAACCGATTTAGCCACAGTATAAAATGAGCAGTTACTTCACTGTGAGTTTTTACTGCGAATATCCGTTTTTGTTTTGTTCCTTTAGTTTTAGCTTAGCTTAGCTCAGTTAGGGTTGAAGTAGCCTAGCTAGCTGATAATCACCCACGTTCCCTGGCGTAAATTGCGTGCGATCCGTAAAGGCACCGGTGACCTGTAACGTAGGTTTATTATAGAAATCCATCTTAAGCACTAGTCTCTCACAATTAAACCGGGATATTGTTTAATCATTGTAATGTAGCTTCATTATTCGTACTGTGAAAATAACTCTTTTATAAAAAACAAGCATATTATGTTAATATTATTTTTTAGCATTTTCCATGCAGTATCTTCATGCCAGGATGCCAAGTAGACCGAATGTCTTTTTCTGGTTTGCGGATCTTTAACAAGGATATAGTTCTTGATAACTCAAAATCAAGAGAAAAACACAATAACTATTGTAAGGTACATAAAAATATTCATTTGAAACTACAGTTAAAAACGTGCATTGACAGAAAGACATGAATATGTTACACCCATCCCATCCCATCTCTCACGCCTATAGGTGTAATGCAAGCTCCGCTTGGTTTGGAGTCAGATAAATGATCTCTGCTACTCAATCGGCTACTCTTTTGCGCCTTTGTACTGCATACAGCGAAAGAGTAGAATGACCTGCATTCATTCTGTACGTCTGGTCAATAATTATAACCAGAAAAGTTTTCTAAATAAGAGTGGTTAGGATACTCCTTACTAAGCTGGCCATATCATGGACCGCATCTCTATTTTCAGACAGATACTCCTCAGAATACGAAATGAAATACAGTATTGTGAATTCTAAGCAGCAGCAATAAACAAAATAACCGTAGTTGTTATTGTGCATAAATCTAGTCTGTGGCATGCGCCGGCTACTAAGGCAGACAAAACATAATTCTGTTAACTTGAAACTTATTCCGCCGAAGCTGCGGTTTCCGCCCAACTCTGAAGAACACTGAACACAGGACTTTTGTGCTTCTTTACATGCAAGTAACAGCAATAATTTTACAATTCAGTGAGTTTCGAGTGCAGTCTGAATGCAGTTTTGATTTAAATATTTTTCCGCTGCGCTTTCATTGGGGAAGTTTTCACATTAGAAAGGCGATACAGTGAATTGAACACATTCTGGGTGTGTCAAAGAATTTACACTGACAAACTGCAATTGGTGTTATGCAATTGAGATGATGTTAAGGTTCGAATAATAGCTTTGTTAAGATAATTTGTTTATCACAGTGGATGAAAGTACCGCTTAAGCTGTACTCACCTTGTCGCTAGTTCGATGCCCTGCCTTGATGAAACAGGTAGTTGATGTAAATTTCATTTTGTATTGATTTCATTGTTATACAGTGATCAATATCAAATGAAATTTCAATTTTGCGAATGGTCTGTGGCCTAGTAGAACTATAAATTAGCGAATGTGCCTGGATACACTTCTTAGGGCACTGACTGTACATAATTATTTTTTTGAATTTAGAACATTTGACCGCGTTCTCACCTGATGAAAAGCGACGATGCGGTCTACGATGGAGCATGCTTGTCTAGAAGAAACCTATTCACTCTTCGCTTGAAGACTCCTAAATTGTACTCATCGGGAAACACAGGCGCCGAAGATTTGTACTGGATTTAAATAAAATTGATCTTTTTGATTTAAAACATAGTGTTAATTTTACTTGACTGACAAGTAACTTACTCTAAATTATATCAGGCCAATTTATTACAGTACGAAGTTGTTAAGGTGTTTTCATGTGTCCACGTGGAGTTCAGCCAATACCAACCAGCAGATAACTGAATGTCGATGCATTCAAACAAACGTGGCATTTCCGTTATTTATCGGCTGGGCAGGCCACCGACTAATGCGTTCGATGTGTATCATTTAGTATAAACTATGTGGCCTTTACTAAACAAATGTTGTTGCTCTTCGACAGTAAATATTTCAGATTGTTTAAATTAGACAATGCGGCCTTTTAACAAACAGACTACCACGTTAGTGTACTTACAAAACTAGGTGCTATGTGCAGGTCATGGCTGAATGGTCAATTAAGGCTGAGTGGGAGGATGACTGGCTACTACGTCAACTTGTCAACAGGTTGTCAACACTTAATTTAACTAAATCTTATTCATTTCTCGTTCTATTTTATTTTATGCCAAAACTTTCTCATATTCATCTTGATTTATTTGAAATATTGTTTTACTGTGAAAACATCCAAGCTAGGTATAGGTGCAAAGAGTAAAGCTGCTGAATTATTTGCCGGGTATTTTTAGTAGTAACACACTTCTGACGCTAATGGTAAGCCAGTGGTAGAGTCAAATTACTCGCATGTGGTTTATCAAAATTTATCAGTTTTTTTTTTCAAATTAAGTTTTGATACAAATTAAGAAATTTTGACTTACATATTATTTACAGATTACATATTATTTGTTTCACAAATATTTCCAAATCTCACTATCTATATCTCCAGAAGCCTCTACCATTAACAAGTCACCCCAACCCCTACCCAGTTAGCAAGTAGCCACCGTTGTCCTCGAGGACAAGACCGCCAGAACTGGCTCCCAGCCAAACTCCTGCGCTGGCCGCGCGCCAGGTCATCGACCCCGGGGCTTCGCTTCCCTGAATTAATTAACAGATTTCCCGCGGTACTTTTCAAAGCTATAAATCACGAAGTCTCCGTTATTGAAACCTGTCGCGTTTGTTAATAAAAATGACAAAGCGATTCTGCTGTGGTTATTAATTTCATTTTTGGGTAAATGGGCGGAAAAAATCTGTTAAAAGATAACATAATTTGAGGTTTATTGAGAACGCGAATCTCAAGAAAAATTAATAATGTCCTTACTTATAGGAAAAAACTAGTGGCAGATAAATTATGTCAGTACTGATGCGAATTCAGAATTTGTCTACTGCGTACGATGTACCTATAATGTTGTAACGTTTGAACAAGATAGTATGATTACTTATTTACTAAAGCGTGAACAAGACAAATACATGTTGCTCAGTGTAGTCTCAAACTGTCAACACTGATAATTCTTTGCGCAGGTGCACTAATTGTTCTGATTTTGGATGCAATTTTTAGCACAAGTAACCTAAGTATTTACTTCTTTTTTATTTTAATAAATCAGTATTATATCATTGGGCTAAACATGCAAAACTCAACAAAAGTTGGAATCGCGTATAATTACGCAGCGCCATACTGTTTAATGAATAAAACAACAAGCATAAACAACTGATTAATTTATCGAAAATCAATGCAGGCCATTTTAACATTCAAACTGAGTCCAACTGCGCTCACAATCGCAGATCGCGGGTCAGTACAGTTAACATTCCTCAAAAAAACAACCAACTTGAACAGGATTCAATAGTGTGTTTGTTCTAAAAACCAGTGTGACCTCGTGAACACCTTTAGAACCGACTTGACTATTAAATTCCTACCTCAGACGTTGCCAAAACCCATAAGGCGATTTACAGTCGAGCAAACACGTTCAAAATTCGGATTCAAACATGTTCGGGGCAGGCTTGTGTAGGACGCTTTCGGGAGTGCTCTCGGGCTGAGGAGTCAGGAGCCTGACTTCCACCTGGCGAGGAGCCAACCTTCGCGATTCAAATACTCACTTTTGGGGTATCCGCAATTTTACAGAAGTTGTGGTGATTCTACATATTCACATTCATACATTTTTTTACAATTTTATTAGTATGCTTATTTCGCCAAAGGTTAGGCTTGTAAGTATGGATATCAAATGTATGTGTATTCCACAAGAACTGTTATTAAATTCTACTACAGCCAAAATTCCTTTGTTGTTTTTTGACAGAGTTCTCGAAATACACTCTGATAACACTAAGAATATATTAAACTTGACTACGTTGCCAGATCATTGGCAAGCAAATGAAAAGTAAGTGGGTAAGTACACACCTACGCAACTTGTCAGCTAAACCAGCCATGATTGCTCCTTGATAGTCCTTGATATTAAAACGTGAGACGTAAAAAAGAGGTTTGTTTGATCAACACATTTACACAGCTTTGTAATATTCAGTTTCTGACCAGACCAGACCCTTAATATTAAGGGATGTTTATGATATTATAAAACCTCTGTTTATTTTAGGGCTAGAAGATTAACCAATGCGGGATTTTTAAAATTATGTTTATTAGAGATTTCTAGATAAAAACTACAGTTTCACAACAAAGCTGATTAACATTCATAAATTTCAGGTAAAAAATGCTTGAATTACATTTTTCAATGAGGTGAGGCAACATAAGAATTGAATAATATGCAATTATGCCTCGTCCATTCCCCTAAAACGATTCAATTGGTGTCAAATCTCGTGACCCTATGCAGAATTCTCGACTTACCCTTTTTGTGCCTCACAAGAACGACTTCCCAAGTGATTTCCATGAATTAAAATCAGCTCCACTTAGCAACTCCACTGCCGACAGCTCGTTACAACATTTCAGCCTAGATTCTCTAATAAGTTAGGCCGTAATAGGAATAGTTCGGATGAGGCGATCGTCTAATGAAACCGGCTGCATTCATGCGACTGCGGACCCGCGCTTAATCGTCTGCTGCTGCCAAATGCCACTGATTTGTGAATAAGAACTCTATTTCATTTAGCAGATAAGAGGCTCATTGTTGTGATTTAGGAATATGGGAAATTCGATCAAAACGAAAACGCATGTAATGTTAGTACGGTACGTACATCATTACTAGTGCGTCAGTATGTCCGCGTGTTACGCAACACGCGTGCGTTTCGGTTTACTAATTTAGGCGTCTAAAGACGTAAAGCGTTGAAATAAGGGATGTACGTTTGTATAGAAATTACGCACTTTTTGAAGGTAGAAGTTTGAAACTTTTTTTTTAGAATTCAGATTTAGATATTAATAAATACGACATAGGTACATATTAAGTTTGTAAAATATTTGTAAAAGTTTGTGAAAGAAGCGCCGAAAGTTTTCGTGGTGAAAAATAAACTAATCGCGAAGTCGCGGGCACAGCTAGTTTTGAGATAAAGTAGGTAGGTACCTTATTTTGAGACTGCTATAGGTATAGCAGTCTCAAAATTTAAGAAAACTTAACGAATATTTGACAACGTGTGATGACAAGACACCGGTTCTACCAAGAAGCGTTTTTAAATTAATGACTGTTAGGCATCTGTTTGAAATGAGAAGAAATTAATATTGATGAAAGATTTAATTGATTAACGTGCCGAAAACACTAGATCAATCCGTGTCGACTGCAGCGACGGTGCGCAAAATTAAATGATTAAGACAAATACATAATCTAATGAGATAATAGGTCAGCTTTTAAGATTTTTTTTGTTACTTATTATTGTGATGCCTAAATAAATATTTTTCTTTCTTTCTTTCAAATAGTCTATGAATTAAATAACACAATACACATAGCTTCATAATATTACATTATTTTTCAGTTTGAACAATATCCCAACACAACTCATAACCTACATAACATTTCTGGTTAAAACTCTTTCGTAGTAAAACAGAAAATGTTTTCTAAATTCCAGCCAACTAAGACCAGAAACTTGGCATTCTCAGAGTTTAACGGCACGCATACTTTTACACTGGCTATATTTCACAAGATTATGCTATGAAGAAGCAAAAATATTATATAAAACTGCAGGAAGATCAGCGTAAGTTAGTTATAAACAGACGTCAAAATATCACATTTTGAGCAAAAGTTTCAACACTTTTATGCAAGGACTTCGAAATTATGCGATAAGAAGAAAACAAGGGACGAATTGGTTATTTTATTTTAGCATTAGGAATGCATTATCATCTTATTAAAGATAGGAAAACCAGAAAAAGACATTCGGTCTTGGCACATTGGTGAAACAAACCTGGCTGCTAGGTAAAATATACCAGAAAAAATCGGCCGGTCCTTTAATGGTCTTCGTAGCACAGTGGTTAGTGCAGTCACCCGGTTTGCGAAAGACGGGTTCGATTCCCGCCTGAAGCCAAGACCGAATGTCTTTTTCTGGTTTTCCTATCTTAAGTGGTGGATTTTTTAAAAATGTATGTGCAATCCTTTTAAAGTCATTTGTTACTAGCTGCGGGAAAGAAGAACTTGAGAAGATATATGGATAGTAATTTAATATAGTGGGATAAAATAGAACAGTGCAGCAATCAAAGCGGTGAATAAAACAGTGGAATTGATCGGACCAGTTGGAGGTATTTGATCAGTTTTGAATTGGATATTCGATAATACTCTGTCGAATAAAACTTAATTCGTAGTGAATTCACCGTCCAAAATTGATGATAAGTACATTTTTCAGACATCTGTGAGCTTTGCAAGGCTTGCTAAATAGTGGTTACCGGTTAAGTCAGTAGTCGGAGGCCGAGGGTGTCTAAATAACATCCTACTAATATTATAAATGCGAAAGTTTGTATGTGTGGATGTGCCGTGTTGCTCTTTCACGTAAAAACTAACAGAATGGATTTTAATGAAACTTCACAATAATGCTGCCAATAGCCGCGTTATCCTGGTCTGCTGTTAAATTCATGTGTCCAGGGACCGAACTAAAGTGGTCTACTGAAAGCGATGGCTTTTGTGACAGAATAATGAAGGAAGTGAGGTTTTGAAAAATTTGACAAATAATAACATTGATTCATAAGCTTTTAGTAAGCATTAATATCAAGTTTTTTCAAGAAGAGCGTCGTGGCCAAGTGGTTATACACTCTATCTTGAAACCTGGATAGTCCGAATTTCAAGACTGGCCGGACTATCTAGTTTGAGAAGGTAGTGGTGGGTTTACGAGAAAACACCCGAACACTTCGAATACGAGTACCTAACGCCGGTATGCTCACCACGTTGCATTCAAATTAGCTCGGCGGACTGTGGGCTTCTAAATGTTCCGTTTACCATGACGGCAATAATCAGTGTGTAGGCACACCCAGGTCTCCGCTGCAGTCAGTTTTTGTCCTTCTACTGTTTTTCTATCGGATCACATGGCGAAACTATACTAACACCACACTAACACATAGTTAAACTGATACAATTTATACCGGATACCCAGTTTCTATACTGCCGTTAAACATATTCTGACTGAAAATCGGGTTTTATGGTCAAAGTTACAATGGCCTGGCTCAAATGGCTCTTGAGACTTTTTATGTCTATCGAGAAGGTGTATTTTACGGCCACACGACCATTCAGCTCGCAATAAATACAATATTTGAAATTGTTATTAGCCTTGCCCAATAAAATTATTTTGAACATGGGAATATAATGAATGACGTGGAAGCTAAAAAGTTTTTATAGGTAGTAAATTATTACGGCTATCTTTAGACAAATAATTTTAGTGAGGTGAACCAAACTTTATCGGTATTAGAGACTAAAAAAAATTATGGTGGGTGCTCATCCCATTACCGACCCTCCGTGTGTTGCTTTACAACTCTGTCCACAGTCGCAACTGCACCACCGGCTCCTCGAATACAAAACAGATACGCACGTGTAGGTGAAAATACAATAAAAACGGTGAAAATACCTGAAAGTACCTAAAGACTCAAAGGCAAGTAAGGCCAGGGCAGCAGTCGTATGAGGGAAAAAAGAGCACTTAGATTTCATTTTGATAGAAATTACGTAAATTACACGAAACAAATCATCACACCTTCACTACAATAAAGAGAAAAATATTAATACAGAAATATATACCTGTATAAAAAAAGACAAAAATCTCTTCTAAAATTTTTTTTTTTAATAACCCTCTAGATCCCCCTGCTGGGCAAAGGTCTCCCCCAAGCTCAAAATTAAATATGGAAAATTACAAACATTAAAACCATATAAAAAGGTCTGTCGCCAACAGCAACAATAATAATAATTTAAGCACAAAGTGAAGATTACTTAAGTGAAGTAATCTTCACTTTGTGCTTAACAAAAGAGCAAGTGAGCGTTTAGCGCGAGGGTCCTCCTGACCCAAGTTATTCAGTGTTCAACTCTTTTATCAAAGTTTTCGCGCGACCCTGCCTCTTAATACAATTACACTTGTGAAGTTTTTTCTTTCTGCCTTTGAATTCGAATTTAACAGATCTTTTTGTGAAAGGTTTATTCAATTCACTTACTTGTACCTACTCTGTAAGCTGTTATTGAACAATGACTTTTATGTCAATGAAGCTAAGCCTTTTTTATCCCTTTTCTTCCTTTTTTGACATGGTTTCCTTTTCACCTTATTTCGTCTCTTTCCTGGTTCTATAACGATAGTGTTGGTTCTATGGTAGCTGTACAGTATGTGCTCATCGTATTTAGTTGATCAATAACTATTTATTGATTAGATCAACTCACTTAGCACATTACTTATGCATTTGAGTTTTGTGTAAATATTTAAGTTTGTACCATTTCATGTTAATTTCAAAAAAATGTATTGGTGGTTGATAGGAAGAAATCACTTTTTTGGCGATAAAACCGCTCTAGATCTACATTAATTACCCAACAGTAAACTGTTGTTGTTTTTGTGAGCATGTTGTACTACTACACGTACTTACGTAAGTAAGTAAATAATACTACTATTATTTAAGTACTTACTTTCTTCCACTGTTGAAGATCTCTTGGTCTCTGTATCTCGAAATGCCGTCCACGTAGGGTGGCGGTGGTCTGCCACGCTTTCTGGTCTCCTTATTCTTGGACGTTGTATGTCGAGGACCTGCGTCAAAAAACCGCAGGTGACTCTCTCACTATCATTTTTTTTTGCATTTGTTGAAAAATGCATTCTAGTGCTAGTAAACAACTACACTTGTTGTAAAACAGATTCTACCTCAACATCATCATGTCAGCCGAACGACGCCCACTGCTGAGCATAGGCCTCCCCAAAGGATCTCCACAACGATCGGTCCTGCGCTGTCCGCATCCAGCGGCTTCCCGCGACCTTAACCAGATCGTCGGTTCTCTACATTAGCCGGTATATAGTTTATACCAGCCAATCTGGGTTGAGCTTACTCTGTCTCGGAACCCGATGGTCCCGAGCTCAAATCTGGCCGGAACACACCAAATTTGTGTTCATTTTACAATTTGTCATCATCACTCTCCGCTGATGGAAAACACTGGTATAAAAGACAAGCAAGAAAATAACGCGGTAGGCTCGTCCCTAGCCATGTTGAGATCAAATTTCCTTCGGCAAAATGTGGGCTTCTGAATATTCCGTTCACCATGACGGCAATAATCAGTGTGCCTTTGACTAGGGATATGGCCGTGAGGGTATGTTATGTTATGTAAAGTTTAAAAAACAGGAACTCATTATCTAATAATAATAACCTGCATGTAAAACATTCAAAATGTTAAACAAACAAAAAAGCGGACAAGTTGAGAACCTCTAGCTGTTTTGAAGTCGGTTAAAAGAGTTTCCAAAACAGACTCTCGCAAAGCATTATTTGTATTTCATTAATACGCCCGTTTCGCAATTAAGCCGCGGCTCACAAAAATCCAGAACACGTAATTTGTCCCAATCCTTTTTCACTCGCCTGCCCTAATTAATTAAATTCCGTCAAAAAATAGAATTCATTAATAAATAAAAAGTTCTGCAGACAAAAACGGCTTTACACGATGCGATACTAAATTATTTCCCCTACGCGCCTTCGCGTACACGTTACACGTTTTTTCACTTCTGCAATTATCATTTATAGTGCTGTGACCCAATTAGACGCCCTAGGTGTTTTGGCGACTGGAGCATTTGAGCGCTAAGTACCGAAATAGGTAAAGACCTAAAAATTGTAAATGGTGGCCATAAATGTACTGTTGGCGATCCTAACTCAATACCTAAAATACTTCGGAATTACTGGCTGGCTAGAGCTACGTAGTTCACGACGTGACGTATAGTGTGGTGCAGACATCAAGATCCATTTTGCACTTAGCTAAAATAGTAACAAGGTTTTAAATATAACTAACAACAAGTGTAAAAACTTGATAATTTAGATACCTGGGCCCCAAGTCTGCTAATTTAAACGAAACGTCCATTCAACCGAGGCTCAATAAGGATAACAATACGATTGACACGAATTCGGTAGTCTGCTAAAATCAACAATCGTCTCAATATGAATGCATTTCTAATCGGAATGGACGCTCAGTCTTAATAACCAACGGTATTGCCAACTAAAATCTACCATGCCGCTGAATGAATGAACGAATGATTTCTTTAATTTGAATGATCATTTTCTTCAGTTTCTCAGATTAGATTACATTTCTTTTGCGTGGACTTATTTGGTTTGATTATTTAACATGACCACACGTTTTTTAAAACACTTTATTTTATAATACGGTGGCTAAAGTATTAGTTCTCCATGCCAAAGTCTGCCAAATTAAAAGTGTCTCCTGTCTATAGCCTGTCATGTCTCATTGTCAAATGTCAAGTTGTCAATTTGTTCGAAAACACCATTGCAAATGCAATAAAATCAATTTATTTTTGGCTTTGTTTATTTGTTAAACGAGACTTGAACTTCGAGATAAGAACTAACTGTATTGGACAGTAAATAATATAGGTACTTTCTTCCCTTCGTATCGGTAAGTATTCGCACACCATATTTCATTTTTGTGTTAGTTTTTGGTGGTGTACGTCGCTTTTATTTCCTGATCTTTTATATCTTAATTTCAGGTGAAGATTAACTACCTCAATGCGCAGTGCCACGAAAAGGTTGGAGGCCAGGGACCACCTAAGCGCACATGGTCCGCGGGAGCATGCGCAATCCACAAATAGGCTAGTCACGGCCACAAGGGCCTTATGTGATCTGCAGCCTTTCTATATAAACATTGTAAGCACACACGGTACCTTTATTTATATATTTTGAAGGCAAAGTCATTTACTGAAATTAATTATTTTCACTAAGTCGTTTTTACAAATACCTTCTTCTTTTTCAGGCTCCAGAAAGAGATTTCATACCTAGAAGACAAAGTTGCTTCCCGCTGTCTGTTTGTTCAAATGTACCTATGCTTGAATCCAAGTACACAATGGATGTTGATGCAGTATTTTAACTCAAAGTGATTCAAGGATTAAGTATATTGCCTATTTTATCAGAGAAACACTGATAATTTTAAACATGTATGAAAAATAAAAGATTCAAAAATTGTTTAAAGAATTGTTTTATTTATTATATTATTACACTGATAATCACTCCATAGCCTCAATGCAGCATTCTAACAAATTCCATCAGTGCCGTCTGTTCCGCCTGTGCCCAGCAGTGGGACATTAAGCCGTTAATGTTTTGATATGTCCTTCTTTCCCCTGTGTTAGGTAAGGGGGTCATCATGATCTCTGCAAAGTATATTCACTGTCACCTGGAAATATTATAAAACAATTACCTATAGAAAAAATGCTCATTATACTTCAGCTTTGAATTCAAAGTTAATGTAGTTACGTATTTTTTGGTACAACCAATTTTGTGTTCTGGTTCAAAAGTGGGCTCCTACACTAGAGGTCGCGGGTTCGATCCCCGCACAGTTCATTCTGCATCAAAATGCTGTGTTCATATAGAGTCCTCAAATCATTTTGATGCTGACTGTACAAACATTTGTGTGCATGAATATCACTTTCGGTTATAATAACGGTCCCGTTCCTCATGTACAATGGGTCTCAGGATGGCTATGTGAGTTCATCGATGCAACTCAGAACACCCGAATCGATAGAATCTGTAACATCAAGTTTCACCTAACTATTTTTGAAAATAAATACAACAAAAACTCCAAAATACCTACTTGTATAAGAGATGGCTCCCTATTTTTTTTCCTTGATTGCATTCCGGCTTTGGATCCTTTTGGGCCGTGTTGTATACTGGTAGTACAGTGCCAAAAAAATGGACTAACCTTAAAATTGCATCCTTTCGCCGCTGTTGTTTTGTAGATTACTTCCTCTTTTCCGAGTATGCATGGTTTCATAAATCGGACTTGGGCATCCCCCTAAATGCATGTAAGCATTGCCGTGTTGGAATTTAGAGCCCGAGATTCATGGTGCTGAGCTAAAAGCCTAAAGAAGTCGGTGTCGGCGGTCACTCGCGTTATCAATGGTCAAAACATGCCAACGATTCGTAGGAAGTAGTGGCCAATCTTTTAATTCACCTCGAAAAGCACTCACTTCAATTTAAAAGCAGCTTTTAAGTTAAAATATCTAAGCACAATGACTGCAAGAGGTGTTGTTGTTCAATAACACAATTGTCAAAGAGATACGATTGAGCTAAACGTCAAACAAACGTCAAATAAGGAGCGGACTACCGTAATTCTTACAATCGGCTTACCAATGTACCGCTATTAGTGAGCAGACTACCAAAAAGTGCAATAACCAGTTTCGATGGAGAATCATTGGTCTTTTTTAAGGAGCGGAATACCAAATGTGTCAAATTAGATGATTACGATTCCATGCCGACTCGATTGCGGCGTCTTAAAATTAGCAGACTTGGGACCCTGGTGAATATGTAATTGTGACAGTTGTTTTACACCTTGGATATACCACACGCTCCAAATGTATGCTTACCTACTTTTTTTTTTTTTTTCGTGGGGAAATCCTCATGGATACCTCGCTGTCCGGGGGGACGACGGACTATGTCGGACTCCTACCGACTAAAACCCCACGGCACTCGACTGTGGCACTTTGGCGGCGAAGCTGGATCCTACCGTAAGTAATGCCGCACTGCTCCGCCGCCAGTGCTAGCCCCTAATGGGGCCCCCATCAACCGACCCCCCAACGAAGGGGGGAGGCCACAAAAGCGCCTGGAGTACGCAGGCACTTTCGCCGTCTCGGTGGACGCCGTGCAATGCAAACCAGAGCACCCCCGCACTCCGGCCCGCCGGCACCCACTGTTCGCAGACCCTACTGGGCCCGCAACCACGAGCCACCCAAAGGGCGGCTCCGCTGCCGTAACCGGTGGTACGGCCCCGCCGGGCCGCGATGCACAGGGGGGATCAGCCTCGGATTACTGGCCCCCACCAACCGGTTGTGCGCCGCGGCCCCAACCACGCGCCTCAAGGCGCCTGCAGGCCCCACTGGCCCCGCAGCCCCACGTCGCCCTTGCGGGCCGCAGCGGGTGGGTTCCCAGTCCACCACACTGCCACGCCTGGGTTCTCTTCGCTTCCCGGTGGTTCCCCTATCACCGGTACTAGGCCCCCTCGCCACGCCGAGGCGAGAACCCATGAGGGGGATGCTTACCTACTTTACTTAACCTATTGTTTCTCATTGTATGTGAATTGTATTCTGGGGGGCTAAAACGGTAACATTTTAGCATTTCATATTATGAAACATCTAACTGACGTTTCATCTAGGCCGCGGTCCGTTTCGAGTCAAAAGTGAGTAATAGCGCGCTGACGTCGCTCACGTTCATACAATTTATCAATTCGGGATGCGTGTGAGCGCGCTGTTACTCACTTTTGACTCGAAACGGACCGCGGTCTAGATGAAACGTCAGTTAGATGATTCATAATATGAAATGCTAAAATGTTGCTGTTTTAGCCCCCCTGTTTCGAGAAATAAATGTCTTAAACCGTAAATTTTGCTTAATTTTAATGCTAGTGGCAAAATGAGGCATCAATTGAGTGAAAAGAATGATCGATGAGTGTGAAAATATTATCTCGCACTATTGAATCTACCGTCACGTGTAATGGCCTCAGAATAGACGAGAATTCCCGGTGTTATATTAGAATTAGGCGGGATTATGCGGGATCGGACTTAATTACGGGATCCTGCTGAATTACACGGATCTTTTTTGTAAGAAGGCTTTTTGATGTATGCACGCTGTGTCTGCCGCACTCCACGGCGTAATGAGCTCGCTTTTATCGACCGTGCTTCAGTTTAATAACCAAATATTGTTGTGTTGCGTAACAATAATGAGCGTATTTCATAAGTGACAAAAATTCGAGAAAGATCGGGCCAAAATATTGAACTACGCCCTGAAAATCGTTATTATATTCGGCGAAATTTTAATTTGAAGTGCGGTTTTTAGTTTTTTATTAATCTATACTTATAATAAATCTGTATGTGGGAGAAAAAAAATAAATTTATTATTATTATTATAATGATCGCTACTGATGCCAAAAATGCAATCAGTAAAATTTTTGTCTGTCTGTCTATCCGTCCGCTGTATGTTGGTTATAGAAACAAAAACAACTCGAAGGATTTGAACGAAATTTGGCACAATAATTTTTATACTCTTCTGCAGGTTACAGTATACTTATCATTACGCTACGACCAATAGGAGCAGAGCAGTGAAGGGAAACGTTGGGAAAACGGGAGAAGTTAGGTCTGTCAACTATTGGTTATCAATTGTTTTATTTTGTAGACAGACAACCTGATAAGATAGGAACTTTCAACTAATTATTACCTACTTATATTTTAAATGCGAAAGTTTGTATGTGTGGATGGATTCATGTGCCATGTTGCTCTTTCACGTAAAAACTACTGGAAGGTTTTTAATGAAACTTTACAATTATACAGCTTATGCATCGGAAAAGGCTATGTCCTATTTATAAAGATATATTAATTTTGTTTAACCTAAGTCCACGCAGACGAAGTCGCGGGCGGCCGCTAGTTCATAATAAATATTACTACACACAGCGCTGCCAGCTCTGAGGGATACATAAACGGCCTCTGTACGTCTCACTGGGCACAGGCCTTACCTCAACTATGGGGCAGAGCCAGCCGTACCTACTCCAAAGCGCGGGCTCAGTTTGGATTGTTGGAGGAGTGTAAGGTTAGTGAGCAACCTTAATGTCAGATGTTATCAAGCCGCCCTAAGGCCTCTGACTAGGCTTAACGACTGTTATCGACGTCAACCGGGGCCAACTGCTTAACGTGCCTCCCGAAGCTCGGAGATGCCCGGAATAAACATCGATAAATTTCGGTCGGAGTATTCACCCATCTCATTTCCGACCCGGCGTGCGTTGCTTTACAACAGCGATCGTCACTAATCACTGTCACAACTGCGCCACGGGCACTTATCTCTCAATATTGCTAAAAATATAGTTTTTGCTAGTTCCACAGAAAAACTGCCTAAACCTAGTTAAAGGTGAACCCTTATTTAAGCAAAACATTCGCGTTAGCAAACGAAAGCTGGGAATAGGTACATCATTTACGACATTACATCATCCGTTTGCTTCGAGCCAATTTTATGCTGCGGTTTTACGATCGGCGTTGAGGATCCACGTTTTAAGATCTATATTTAAGATGAAATACTGCTGCCATTTTTCCCATATGAAATACTTGTATTTTCGCAACATTTTCTGTGTCCTAACTGTATTCTGACAGCTTTCCGAAATATTGTGGAGCTCACATAGAATCAATCTATATAGTTAGGCCTTTAAATCAATAAGTATACTAGGTTATTTTTATCATTAGGGATAATGCATAATCATCTTACTTAAGATAGGAAAACCAGAAAAAAACTATCGGTCAACCTGGCATCAGGCGGGAAGATGCGGGTTCGATTCCCGCCTGATGCCAGGTAGACCGATTGTCTTTTTCTGGTTTTCCTATCTTTAATAAGTATACTAAGTTAAAACACTTATGCAGTAGCTACTAGTCCTAGTCCTTAGTGCAATTAATAAGTTATGGATTGGCAGTTTTCTTTGTAGTCTCAAGAGCTCGAGTTTGGCAGGTAAACTGATAAATTTAATTTCTTTAGTGGTGGAGGTCATGAGTTTGTTAAATATTTTTATACAGTCATGGCCGAGTGGTGAAGTTTCATCTATGTTTTTTGTGCTACGTCTTTATGCTTCTGCAACTTGAAAGGGGAGAAGAGGCATTTTTTTTGCCCAGCAGTGCACTACTTTAGGCTAATAATTATATAATAACTTCAACCTGCTGATCAGCTGGACAATGTCGACATAAATTCGAACTGTTGGCGTTTCCATTTAAGATCCACCCGCCAAAAAATAACTGTTAGTCGTCTCAGGGGATCCGGTGTTCGTTTGTTTCTACTTTTATTGGTTTGACCGATATTTGTGTAGGTATAGAACAAAGCAAAAACCGTGTATCGGCAATTTGTACCTTTTATCGACTTTCATAAGTCAGGGCGCGTAATACTTGTTAGTAGTTAAGGCACACTTTGGAGGGTAAGCTGTAAGACAACCTAAGATTTCATGTTGCATACAACAATGTACTAGTTTTGTGTGATTGTGTGGAATTGTATGCCTAGGTAGGTAGTTACAACATAATGTAAAGAAAAAAACAAAAAAAAACTTTTTATAGGTCGTAACTTATGAATGTGTTGATTTGTACAGTCGTAAGTTGGCTATTTCTACTGTTCGAGGGGAAAATATTTTTTTTAATGTAAGGCTAACCTCAGATGTTTGCACGTTGACCCGCTTACATCCTTACGCGAATAAATCATTTCTAAGTATCGTGCGCGTAGACGCGCGTTCATGTGAACGGTCTGATGTATTTACTTAGAAATTCTTTATGCACGTAAAGACGCGTCAACGCGCGATCGTCTGAACTTAGCCTAATTCGGAGCAAGAAATGTCAAATTTGCAATCAATTTGATCGAAGTCCAGTCTTACCAACTGGGAGTACCTAAGTGTGCTTTATCACTACATGGTATAAAACAAAGTCGCTTTCTCCGTCCCTATGTCCCTTTGTGTGCTGAAATCTTTGAAACTACGCAACGGATTTTGATGCGTTTTTTTTTAATAGATAGAGTGAATCAAGAGGAGGGTTTATGTTTATAAAAACATCCCATTGCACCCGTGCGAAGCCGGGGCGGGTCGCTAGTTATTATTATTTTGAAACCACTTTAGAGAGGGTGTGTTGTATTAACAGGCTGGGATACAAGATTTTTAAGCACCGGTGAACGTTTCCGGTTTGGCGGTTTTTATAGGCAACATTTGAAAGAGTTTGCGAGTGAACTCAATGAGTTGGTGCAGGATGCAGTTCCTCTTTGAAACACTTATTACGCCAGAAAATAGAGCCCAGACCGAAAATTACTAAAAAGACTACACAAGTTTTGAAAACATAACGCAAAAAACTTATTTTTATCTTTATCTAAAAAAAACTCAAACATTCTCGCGTCCTTTGAATGGAAGGAAATCTTAGAAGTTATTTACCCGTGAAATAATGCCAACGTCCCAACGTGCGGTTGATAACCGGTTTTTATTTACCGGGCCGGGAAAACCGGTGCCGGCTAGTTTCCACGTCACCGCGCTTGCCGCCGAGTTCTTTCTAGTTGGGTTTAATGATGCGGTTTCTAGCTGGTCCGAGGGCTGGAGAGCTTTGAATGGTTTGTAATATTTTAGAAGAACTATTCAACATTTACAACTACTTCAAATCTTCAGGAACGATACTTAATGTATTCTTACGAAAACTGGTAGAATAAGCGCTGAGTCTAAAGCATCCATTAGTGGCATTGCATCACAAAAGACGGGACGCAGACAACAAACTGCAACCGCAAACTGCAAGCGGCACACTTTTGTTCCCAAGCAGTGCGGCCACGTTGAAATCACTTTCATAGCGATTCATAGAAACCAGTAGTGTCGTTTGCAGTTTGCGGTCCACCTTGGGATTGTACCTTCCAGGAGACTGGGTGAAAGTGGTCCATGAACCAATAGCGATTCTGTTGTGGTAAGTGCTGTGGACATCCCTTTAAGCCCATCATAGCTAAGGTCTGTGCACATTAGTGGTACGTAAGAGCCGTTGTTGATAATTAAATCCCCTTCTGAGACACTTGTCAAAAACAAATACTTTTCTGTATGAGGGTTGTATTTCATTGCTGCAACAATAATACTGAACAAAAACCAACAGTAAGTACAGAATCTGATCAGTATTAATAAAAAGGGCAAACCAAACAATCTCGCTTTCGGGATTAACATCCCTTTGTCTAATATATTGATTAAAACACCCCGCTTTTTGCTACTTCAGAAGTTACGTAGCCGCAGCGGTCGGCGCGACAAACTGTGGCAAAAACTACAGCCCGAGCGCTGCAGATGACGCCAAAGAAATATAGCTCTTATGTCCAGAGCAGCATATGCAGTGTTTTTATGAGCGGTATTTTATAATATCTATTTTACGTTCAAAAACATGTGATAAAGACTTTGACTAAGAGAACTTTCAGAGCCAAGCTGACCACGGTCGGAGTTTGGACGTTAGAAAAAGAGGATATTTTCTTCCATTTACAGATTTGGCTATTGTGTGAAATATTTTAAACTCGGCATTGCAATACGAGGTTGAATTAGAAATGGTGGAATCCACGGAATAACTAAAGTTGCCGATATAGCTCAGAAGATAAATAGGTTAAAGTAGCAGCGTGTGGGGCGAAGAATGGCGGTCAGAAGCGAAAGGTTCTGAAAAACAACATGAGTGCAGCGTTTGAAACCCAATATCTATCGCATAGTGCATTATGTAGAAGTGAGTTCTTCTGAATGCACGGAATTTAACTCACTACAATCATGTCCACGCTCGCCGTAATAGAAAACTTCAGACTACTAGACCTGTGACAACTTATTTCGCCAGTGGCTACTGCTTAGCACAAATACGTTCATGACTGCAATGCATGAGCAGCAACTACGGGTGCCTGACGTTCAGCCAAACACGCACCAATCTTAGTAACGACCTTATAACTAAATTTTATTAACCTGTTTATCGACTCCAAGCTTAATTCTGAACCAGATGTGAGAAATTAGCATTTCTAAAAATTACCAATTTTTTTATCTAAAACTGTGTGAATCGATTCACAAGAGTGTCCACTGCAGCAACATGTTTGTTTTTGTAAACACATCTAATACACAAAACTAACCCATAAAATGATCGTCATTTGAACATTTGCAGATACCAAACTGATCGAAAAGTTCCTTTTTAGATTCAAATGCTGGCTTGTCTGATAACAATCAGTTCACAAAACTATCTAACTACCTGTATTTTGTACCTATTTACTACCTTTTTTCAGTTTCACCTAAAACTAGATATGTAGTTTGTCGATTGAACAATGTTGAAACACGTCTTTTTGCACGAACAGGACGGGGTCCGCAGCTGTCGTGCGTCAAATGAAAGCAAAAAAGATCTCATGTGGCTGCGCTGCAGATGACGCTTGGCAAAATATCGCCCTTGTGTGGGTGGACGGTGAAACTATAGCGAATATTCCTTGTGGAACATTCTAAACAAGTTGTGGTATAGAGGGGGGAACGGGAGTTGTTTTTTTCATAGATCGATTTAGCATAGTACAGTCGGGACACAGCATACACAGCACAGCATATGAAAGGGTTGACCACCTAAGATCTTTTTTTGCTTGCTCAATGATGACTTTGACAAGACCAATCCAATAAAACGTATTGGCTCAATTGTCAATCGTGAAGGAACATTAATCGATTTTTCCAACAATAAAGCATACTTTTCGACATACTCTATACACAGTTTAAAGAGGTAACATGTGCTTGCAACGCGTAAATAAATTTATTTGAAAACTGGTCAACCTTTTCATTCCGCGACTTTACAATACTGTGGATTTAGGGTGGAGGTAGTTGCAGTACGTTGCTCAGTTCTATTACATTGCGTCAGATGACGCAACGCACAACGCACTAATGCGAAACTAAGGGTGCCCCATCCTGAGGGATAAAAAAATCCAGTGACGAAGTATTGTGACATTGTGGTGGGTACCACTAAGTGGGTGAATTAGAAGTGGCTTTAGGCAGGGCAAATAACGTGAATATCTCATGGTCGTGGATAAGAATAGAAATGAGGGCAAGAGAACAGACACAGAAAAGGTGATCGACTATCAGACTGAAAATATTTTTAGCGACGAAGAAAAATTATTCTAAATGTCAAAATTAGCCGAAACAAACAATACACTTCAAAATTGAAAATAAAAAGGTATAAAAAGAGTCTTCAAGTCTCCTTGAAGTGAAGACTCCAGTCGTTCAAGCTTTCAAGTTCCGTGACTACGGATCCGCATGACTGCACTCGGGGAAGATAATTCAATGTGAGAGAATACTTTATAACATTGTTTTGTTTGCCACAAAGGTGAGTAACTACGAGTATACGCGAAAAGTGGTATCCATTGCGCAAGGGCAATAGTGAATCGGCAACAATCGCCGGGTACTGCTTAACGTGTCTCCCAAAGCACGGACAAATGGTGCAATTAGACACAACATAGTCGTGGTACACACATAACACATAAACGGCCTATATACATCCCACTGCTGGGCACAGGCCTCACCTCAGCTATGAGGTGGAATGAGCCATACTCCAACACGCGGGCTCAGTGCGGATTGTTGAAGGGGTGTAAGGTTAGTGAGCAACCCTAATGTCAGATGTTATCAAGCCCTAAGGCCTCTGACTAGGCATAACGACTGACATCTTGCAATGTCAACCAGGACCAACTGCTTAACGTGCCTCCCGAAGCACGGAGATACCCGAAATACACATCTCTAAATTTCGGTCGGGATGGTCACCCATCCCATCTCCGATGGCGTGCGTTACTTTACAAAAGCGATCATCGCTGATCACTGTCACAACTGCGCTACGGGCACCTCACACGAGGAACAGCAGTGCCAAAAACAAAAGGATGCCACGTTACAGCTTCATTCCTCCCATCAATATAAGCTAACAAAGGCACTCTGTCTTCTTCCTCGTTGGAAATCTCCTCGAGTGCCACAGACGCAATACATCACCCAAATCCGCCGTCTGTCGGTTCGTTTGTATGCCGCCGGCGTCTCCGCCTTATCGACTCCAGACGGAAGCGATAATCGATCTCGAGTCGACGATTCGATTCCATAATACTTCGGAAATACTTCAAGGGTTCGGAATAATCGTATGCTCTGTTAATACAGAGCATACGATTATTCCGAACCCTAATGGTTTGTAGTTTTTCGAGATGTCGGCATGAAGTTTTTTTTAGGTTTTCAAAGGCACAGGTTCTAAGCGGCAGCATTCATCACTAAAAATGTTGCAAGCTTTACTAAGTCATCCTTCAGGTTCGGTTATTGCTAAATATCAGAGAAAAAGTGTAGAACGCATAAACTAGTTTGATTAATTAAAATTTATGATCAATCTATACTTATAAAATAAAGCTGAAGAGTTTGTTTGTTTTTTTGAACGCGCTAATTACAGACAATACTGGCTCGATAGGAAAAGTGTTTTTTGTGTTGAATAGTCCATTTATTGAGAAAAGCTTTAGGCTATAATAACACGACTCCACGCGGACGGTACTATGAATATATTCCGGACGACGTTCCAGGGGCAGGCTCTCTACGAAGTGGACCGACTGTCTGGCCAGGGTCACGGGAACCCGCTGGATCCGGCAGCGTAGGACTGAACGTTGTAGGGATCCTTGAGGGAGGTCTATGCCCAGCAGTGGCATGTTCTTTTTGTTTTTCATAAGAATGCTCACTGCGCAGGTTCATTGTTATTAGTAAGCGGTACCTAACAACACAATAATGATACTGTTTTCGCATTAGCAAGCGGAAGTAGTAAGTGCGGTGAAACGTAATTAATAAAACAAAAGCATTCGCTCCGCCGACAGCTGTTGCAGCGATCTTGCGCAGACATCGCCGCCATTAATTATGGCTTATTAAAAAAGTATTCATTTCAGTATAATGGAACATGAGTTTTTCCATTGTTTGGAGGATAGGTTAACTAGTATTGCAGAGTAAAATATAATAATACCCGTTTGTTGGATAACACAATGTATGAAAGGACTCCTGAAAGTAAAGGAAGCCTAAAGTATGTGTCAGGATCGTAGCAAGTGTAAAGAAGTGGTCTGTGCCTACCCCGTTGGGAAAGAGGCGTGACGGTACGTGTGTATGTTTAACACCATAAAAAACTTCCATGGTATTAGTTGTATCGGTAAAATAAGACATGACTGAAATGAAATGTTTACATAAATTGTTTTGTATTTTTTCATTTTCAGGTATATATTTTTTTGCTCTAAATGACTACTGACTGATGTTTAGTCGCTGATAAGATTGATAGTTTGACCGGACTGTGGGACCAACGCAGAGGGCTCTCAGCCCTAAAGTTTAAAGTAACTTGGCTTAGGGCGCCCCTGAGTGGGCACGGACGTTACTTGCAGAAGGCAATCAGACACAATAGTATGTTGAGGGAGGAAAGCGGTCCAGCAAGTAGGTACTGGTAGTGATTATCGAAACGAAGGTTGGATATAACCACACTTGAAGCATCATGATCTGTCAAAAACCTCTTCTCAATTTGGACGCATGTTAAAAATACACGTGCATTGATATGTAAACAAAAAAAGAAAGATACGGCACCCGCGCACCAAAAGTGCCCACACAAACCTACTTTCAAGCCAATATGACATTGACTTGTTAACCTCCCTCTTTGCGTTGGTCTTCTCAATGCAAAGGGTCGTGATCATCTTCATGAAACACCTTGCCGCGGACTATTTGTCGCCATCTGCCTCTGTCAGAAGCAGAGTTAAGAGCATTGTGGAACGTTATGTCAAGGGTAGTGCGAATCTGATCGCTCCATATCATTGGACTCCTATTCCTCGGTCTTTTACCCTCGACCTTGCCAGTGACAATTAACTTATCCAGGTTGCCACGGTACGTTATTCCTACATAATTGTAATAAATATGTATTTTCATAAAATTGCGTTTCCTCTCTCCCAGCGCCATGACCCATAATACTGATCTCCCCTAAAATGTTACACCTTCTTATAAACATCATGGCTTTGCAATAACTTATTGAATTGAATTATCATGTGCCAATTGTAGGTACCTATCAATGGCATATGCAAAGTTTGCAGCTTTTGTTCAATATCAAATCACAAATTGCGTTGTGAAATAAACTTGGCAGCAGGTAGTAAATGAAGAATCCTGTATTCCTTCGGTATAGCATGTATATAATTACGTAGACGAATTTCCCTTTATTCAAATAAACTTTACTTTCCCAGCCCGTATGAAACTGGAGTCTAATTACGGAGCCATATTATATTCCAAGTTCCAAATAAACAGAATCACAAACATAAGATGTCTACATTAATTTGTACAAACGCAAAGAAAACATCTTCTGAGGCGAGTGTTGTTCTCAGATTCGAATTAGTGTTGTTGCGATAGCGATGGTTCTTTTATCGATAGTTTGAAGTTGTTGATCCATAACAAAATCTTCATAACATAACATGTGCTCACGGCTTTAACCCAAACATGACAGTCAAAAGCACGCAGCCGTTGCCGTTATGTTATCATGTCGGCAACGGACGGGATTTACGGTAGATGTTCCGTTTATACGGAACATCTAACGTAAATAGACCAGTTACAGCCCAGTAGACTAGTGGCAAGTGATAGGAAGATCCAGTTGATGTCTTTTAATGAACGTGAACTTGAACCTTACCGAAAACTAACTTACAAGCAAGAATTAACTATTGTTACAAAAATGACAAAATAATGCTGAGGAAATTCAAGGGCTTGATTAACAAATCCACCATAAGACCAGTCCTTATATATTGCACAATATTACGCCAAAAAGGAAGTCATTGTCGCTTGTAATGTATGGTAGCGAATGATGGCATTCAGATTAGCAAAATTAAGATAACCCCATCAACATGCGGACATATAGCCAAGAAGAAAAAGAGGGAGGGGGAGTAGTATAGATAGAAGACTAATTTTAGGCTACGATAGAATCACGATAGATCATCGCAACAACACTGATTCGGATATATTGTGGGGTTTTAATTAGTCCACCCTTAATGAGCTTGTAGGAACTGTGAATGCACGGGGCGGATCTCACTTTGAATGCTTTGAATTTTTATTGAGATAAGTAGAAGTTCATAACAGCGTATTTTGCAAAGATATTAAGTTACGTAAAAAATGGTGTGCCAGAGTCCCTTTGGCACAATTTCGCGAAATTGAATTAGATTTCTAATAAAGACTTCATGAAAAACCAATTTGAACATTTTTATTTGTAGATTAGAATATTTTTTTACAAAAAACACATTTGAATATTATAAGCTTACGAAATACAAGTTTTTTGACAAATGAAATTAAATTGAAGCTTCATTGTACAATTGTGTGGCTAACTCTCCGGTGATGGAAAACCCCCATATAAACCCAAGCAACCCGGATAGCGGCGGTAGGCTCGGCCCTTACCACGTTGGGTTCGAATTCCCTCGGCAAAATGTGGGCTCCTGAATGTTCCGTTTACCATGATGGCAACAGTCATTGTGCTTTTGACTAACCCACGGTATGTTACGTGATGTTGGGTTATTAATTTTTTCTCAATATATCAGTTACAAACCATTCAGCATTATCAAATTTAGCACCTACAACCAGTGGATTTCAGAGCGACTATCCAGCTAATCCCCATTTGCGGCGACCGCAGGCGCATTGATAACCACAACTATGTCCAAGCGTGTCCCAAGCACTGCACATTGCCGACAAACCTACTATTAGTTAGGTATTGTACGAGTATAACGTTATATACAATTGAGTAATCTAACATAACAGACTTTAACCCAAACGGGTCAGTCTAAGGCACCTATTTGCCTGTTTGCCTTTTGTACTCTGCTTACTCCCAAGAACTCATGTGGGGGCGGGGTTGGTACTGGTGGTAGGAGCAACCGCCGGGAAGCCAAGAGAAGGCGTGGCAGTGTGGTGCGCTTGCCACTCACTTGCTGCTGGCACAGAAGGGTGAGGTATGGTTGAAGACCCAGCAGGGCCTGCGAGTGCCCTGTGGTGTGCGGTGGTTGGAGGTTGGCCTCGTCAGGGACACGCACTGGAGACGAAGGAGTGTGGCCTTATAAGTAGACCCAGCTACGCCGCCAAAGTGACGTGGGGTGTCAGTCGGTAGAATTCCGACATAACCGCGACGTTCTCTCGGCCGTTGAGGTAGCTATTTCCCAAAAAAAGCCCTGCTTGTGCAACAAAGTTGAAATGAATAATCTGCAGCTAGGTTTTTTTTTTAAAAAAAAGATTGCTTGATTTTCAAATGCCTTAATGCAATTCATTTCAAACAAAAAGACTAAACTACCTTCCGAACTGTCTAAAACATACAAAATCATGGCAACAGGCAGTAGTTTGCATACTCATTAAATTATTCATACTACAAACGTTGGGACTTATACACTCATACTCATAGTATAGCGATAACCCGATTCGACGGACCCGGGCACTTCGGAATCGAAGCCAAGAACTTCTGATAAAAGATTCATGTAGCACTAAATTATTTCATATCTCTGTTCTTCGTTTTAGAGGAGGGAAATGTTACATTGACTAGTTGCAAACGAAGTTTGAAGATAGTTTTGAAAATCAACTGAGCCAAGCGTTTTGGAAAACTTATTTACCCATTCAATGCTAATCAAAAAATAGAATAATGTTCTCACAGTTGGAGGTGCTTGTGGCGCAGTAGGGGATCGGCAATGATCGCGATTGTTAAGCAACACACGCCGGGTCGGAAATGGGATGGGTTACCCCCCTGACCGAAATTTAGTGATGTTTTCGGGCATCTCCGTGCTACGGAAGGCACTTAGGTGCCGGTTGACATCGCTAGATGTCAGTCGTAAAGACTAATCGGAGGCCTTGGGGCGGCTTGATAACATCTGACGTTAAGGTTGCTCACTAACCTTACACCCCTCCAACAATTCGCACTGAGCCCGCGTGTTAGAGTATGGCTCAATTCTATGGCTATGAGGTGTCATAGTTGAGGTGAGGCCCGTGCCCAGAAGTGGGACGTTTATGGGCGATGTATGTATTCATGTTTATGTTCTCACAGTTTCATATTTATACCGTGTCGCCGCCGCTTTCACCTACCCATCATCTCTCATCAAATGTCACAATCGAATCCCATTCTCTTCACTGTTCCTTGCTCTTGAATATCAAATGCCGCGGTGTTCCGGGTCAAGTTACGTTGCTTACTTATTAACTGAGGACATGCAATGCATTTTTAAATGCCGAATCCACTACAGACACGTAGGCACTCAATTATTGCTCAAACTATAGTTTTTGTTGGCAGAAGCCTCCTTCAAGCCTGACCATTGGTATTTATTGGAGTGTCCACTGCTGAACATTGCTTCATTGTTCAAAACGGCCTGTTGTAGGCAGCCTGCAACCACTGAAAATATGTAATCTTTATCAGGTTATTAATTTCCCATGTACACTTTACGCTGCTTTTGCTGTCAATGATATCCATTCTAGATTTTCATTATTAGGCCATCCAATCAGACTTTTTGCGACCATCTGGTTGAAGATGTAACTGATGTTTGAGTTAAACGCAGATACTTTTCACAAAAAAGCTTATTGTGTCGCGTTAAGTACACCATTATCTATAATATAAAAATGAATCTCAAAATGTGTTGGTAAGCGCATAACTCAACAACGCCTGGACCAATTTGGCCAAATCTTTTTTTAAAATGTTCGTTGAAGTTCAAGGATGGTTTTTACGGCGAGAAAAATTAGAATTATTGCTGAAAAAACCCTAAAAATAGCCCTTTTCTTTTTCCCATACAAATGATTTCTAACTAAAACGTAGACAATTTGAGCTTTATTGCTATGGGATAACGTTCATATTGAATTACAAGCACTCACTGTTGTCTAAGCAATGTAGGTGTGTTCCAAACGTCAAAGATCATATCTATCAAAACAATGTGCGTGTGTGCGTTGGAGCACAGATAGTTGGAGGAGTTTAATGTCGCGTTCCGAAACTCGCGTTTCGTTTAGTAATTTAATAAAACAATTCGTACGGCTTAAAAGGATTTGACTTCAAGTCATATCAAATTTTAAAAAAAAAAGTTGTCTGTTACCTAATCTACTGAGGGTGCGTTCCGAATTGAGTCAAAATCGATTACAGCGCGCTCACCGAGCGTCCCGAATTGTGATATCGCGCTAACGGGCCATCTAACGTCAGACAGCTTTACGTCATGGGTGACGTCACTAACGGCGCCATATTGCGCTCACAACGATAATGCTCCAGAGCGATATCGCCGTGGGCCTTATATCAGATTCATAGATGAAACGTCAAACAGACATTTTCGCGTAAAAATATTTCTGTCAATATTCCTCAGAATAAATCTTTGCTAGGACAAATCTTTCTCTGTGATAACGTAACAGGAAGTTTTACTACAAGAACCGCAAGTTTAAACTGAGAATGATAGAAATTAAAAGTTAAAAAATTGTTAGGTCATGTGTCACTTTCTAGCGGTCTGAATTGGTTTTGACGCTGACAGAGCTGTGAGCACTGTTGACGCGATATTTCAATTCGGGACGCCTGATATCACCGTAAGCGCTCACAGAACTGTAATCGCATTACGGACCGCACAGTGAGTTTGCTTTTGTCAACTGATACACGAAGCAACTTCAAGATGAAGGAATTGGGATAAGCAAATTGTTACATTGGTCTAAGAATCTCATATGGTTGCCAAGAAATATCTATAGACCAAACAAATTACATAGAAAGTGTATTGAAAAGATTCAATATGGATGGTTGCAAACATGTTGCAACACCTATGGAACCAAATACAAAGTTTTCCAGTAATTCAAACAGTGTGAAAGGTGAAGTGCCTTACCAGGAAGCAATTGGCTGTTTACTGTACATTTCACAAGGAACACGCAATGATATAAGTTTTGCAGTGAACACACTCAGTCGATACAACAATAACCCAACTGCTGAGAATTGGGGAGCTGTCAAGAGAATACTTAGATATTTAAAAGGAACAAAGAATCTGCAACTTAGTTATAGAAGTGATCTGAACCAAGATGTCACTGGGTATTGTGATTCTGATTGAGCATCATGTACTGAGGAAAGAAGATCATGTACAGGATATGAATATATGGCTCTCTCAGCTGCCACACAAGAGGCTTTGTGGCTGAGACAACTTAGCTCTGAGCTGTTGCCTTCTGCTGTGGCAACTTCTACAACTTTGTTATGTGACAATCAAAGTGCAATTAAACTTTCAGGTAACTCTGCTTATCACGACAGGAGCAAACATATTGATGTACGTCACCACTACCTGAGAGACAAAGTTGCTTCTGGAGACATCACTATCAAGTACATCTGCTCGGACTTGATGGTTGCTGACTGCCTCACCAAGGCCCTGCCCAAGCCCAAGCATCACCAGTTCCTGAGAGACATGGGGTTGCGCTCAAGGGAGGGTGTTGGAATGTGAACGCACCCGAACTGTCAGTGTGTGATTGTGTAATCTGTGGTGCCTCTCTCTAACGTCGAATAAAGTGCTCATGTACGGTTCACACTCGGTCCATCTTTTATTTAAAAACATCGTAGTATTTCCTAATAGAATTAACTTTATAACTAATCAGTTTGCATCAGACATGCATGTCTTTTATGAGAATAAAGCTCTTTAAACTGAACAATAAAGAAAGAAAGAAAGAAAGAAAGAAAAAATATTTATTCAGGAACCACAACAATAAGTAAAAATACATTTCTTAAAAATTAACTTATTATCTCTAAGATTATTGTGGAACTGAAAGGGTCCCCACTCAGCATATTGACGGCAATAAAGCGATTACTTACTTTTAAATCCTTATATATGATTTATTTAATTATTTTTTATTCACAACGCCCTATCACCAGGGTGACGGTTCTGTTCAGGGGATTTTTTTAAAATACGACGGCACAAAAACTGCCACATTACAAATCTTTTTGACAGGACGAAGTCTGTCGGGTCAGCTAGTAAATAAATAAATAAATAAATAAATAAATAACATTTGCGGCCCATACTTAGCGTCGTGACCCAGTGGTTTAACACTGTCTCAGAACCCTATGGACCCAAGTTCAAGACTGGCTGGAATACTTACTTTATATGTTCATTGTCTATTATCATCATTATCATGTCAGCCGAACGACGCCCACTGGGCATATAGGCCTCCCCCAACGATCGGTCCTTTCCGCGACCTTCACCAGATCGTCCGTCGGTCTTGTGGAAGGTCTGCCCATGGATCGTACGGTTCATTGTACAATTTGCGGCTTAAACCGATAAGATAGAAGATAAACAAGGCCACCAACCCAACCACGTAGGGTTCAAATTTCTTTAGCCTAATGTGAGCTTCTATGACGGCCAATCAACAGTATCAACAATCAGTGTGCCTTTGACTCCCCCACCTGTATCTTATATGTATTTATACTTAGTATCTCACATCCAATGTCAAAAATCAAACTACACTCAACACTGCTCCTTCCGCCCGAATATCAAATGGCGGAGTGTTCGGGCCAAGTCACGTAACTTATTAACTGAAGGCATGCATTTTTAAAACGCCAAATCCACTACAGGCACGTATGGAAACGTCGAGAACGTACCTCGCTTTATTTGCTTGGAACAAATTTGCAAGTACTGTAATTCACTTGGAAATCTGCGGATTCAGAATTCGACTTTGGTAAGCTGATTATGAAGCTGCTAATCCGTGTTTGGGTATGTAATTCGTATGTGCTTAGGCGAAATAGAGATTAGGTGTTGAGTATGTCTAGGAGTGTCTAATAAGGAGCTAAGCTGGAGACGTATTGAGTTGCTAGCAAGTGGTTGTAATTTAGACGCTTCATGCTTATGGAATTCGTAAACCTAAACCATATTTTTAACCTCATAGTTCATTGATTCCATTGAACTTTCTATTCTTCGTCTAAATTTTACCAACAATTCCTGTAATTTCTCATTTTCCGACGAGGGGCAGATTGGGTGTTGATTAAGTCAGTGAATATGTCAGGTCTTTTATTTTCGTACACATATATATTTTTCTTGGATTATTCTTAAAGGGCAATTTAAGCTAAGATTGCTATTAAATACCTAATAACTTATCCAAAAGGGTTCTGCTCTATTAGACACCAGGTGTTCGTGCAGTGGTCGCTGCTGACTACTTACTACTTCTTCAGCTTGGGCAGCGTTGGTGATTTCAGCTCTTTAACAGGTTGACTATTTACCGATGTGAAGAGTTTATTTATTTATTTATTTAAAGACATACCAACAGTGTACATATTAAAACTATACCATAATTAACTAACTACATATACACGGTCTGATATGTACACCTATTACAGGTACGTACAACATTCACCAAGTTCAAAAATGGTTAAGTAATGGTTACCTAGTTAAAAGGCACGTTAACCACGTTAGTTCGTTTTTAGGGCCTTCTCTGTCTGTCTGTCTATCAAATACACAAATTATGTATATTCGTTGCCACTATAACAACAAATAGTAAAAAAAAAAAAATATTATGGGGGTTCCCCATATTATGAACGTGGTTTTTTTTCTAACTAAATATTAATATCTCATACTACAAACATATTTTTTGGGCAAGTTTTTGCTCGATGGTGGCACGGAACTCTTCGTGTGCAATTACGACTCGCTCTTGGCCGGTTTTTGTTTATCTAGACCAAAGCAAGCCCAGTAAACCACCAACTTATTGAATGACTTCTATTTAAATTTTCACTCGTTTTCAACACAAACTCTGCGAGTTCACCGCCGAACCAGTTTTGTGTTGTTGTATTAATTGCAAGCAGCAACCAACACTGGTTTAATGTCCGAACAACGTTTGAATGGGAATGGTTTCGTTTCATTTACGTTCGCAACGTTTGTTTCATTGATTAGTTAGCCATTTGTTTTGAATTTGGTGACGGTTTGTGTATACTAGCGTATAAATTGTATTTCAACAAACATTTCACACCTTGGACGAACAATTTTGAAATTTTGACCAATTTTCTCTGGTTCGCTGTCTACCCCAGCCATCATAAAAAAAGGGTTAGTTTATACATGGATATTTCAGATGCATACAACTTTGGTATCTCCAAGGCAATTAAGTGCCACGGAGGTGCGAAAAACCAATTCAATTTTTTTAAAAAGTTTGTGGGACGAATTCAGTCCAGACACAGATGGGGCTCTAACCCCTTTTCAGGATTAACTTTAGTCGATGAGTCAGTCAATACCAACTCTTATGAATGACCTTGAAGAAAATCAGATACATCAGACACCTTCCTCTAATCCCAAAGTAAGGTTTACTGATGTCTAATGACAACCAGAAACAACTGAAGTACTACAAACACCCACACCCAGGATTAATCATCTCGAACCAACGACTTATTGCTTTTAACCCACGAACGTTCTCTCTACTATAACCGTGTCCTTATTCCTAATTTTTCCAAGCTACTAATTGCCGCACTCAGAGACGTCAATTAACGTTAATTGTTCATTAGAGTCAAAATTTTACATTCTTTAAAGTTCTTTAAGTATTTAATTTGTTATAAAATCTCTTTTGAAAAATGAAATTTTGACTCTAATGAACCATTAACGTTAATTGACGTCTCTGAGTGCGGCAATAAGACACTTAAAAACAACGAAGTTAAATAAACCCTCAGAAAACACCCAAAAAGACGTAATGACTGAATATAAACTATTGAAGTACAACAAAGCAGTTGGTCCAAGTAGTATCAATTAGTAAAATTCACTGTCCAAAAAGTTCATAACTCCAGCAAATTGATTTACTAAATACCTCTAAATACCGCTCAATGGGGGCAATGGACCCGATACAAATTTAATTTTCCCCATAACAAAATCCGTTGTACCTTCATTTTAGAGATGAATTTAACATTCTGCCCACAATATTATTAACCACAGATATACCTAAGCTGGGTTCCATATTAGGTACAGCGGCCCTTTTCTCCCCAAGGGACCCTGTATCGCTGGTTACAGTCAAAAGAAATACCAACTGACCAATTTTTATATCTTTGGGATTTTTCCGCTATTTTATTTAGCAATATGTTTTTCGGTAAGGGTTGTAAAATTATGCTATAAATACAGCCTATGCGTAACTACTGCTTATGCGATTTTGTGCTGAAGTATTTTTAAATGAATTGAATAACATTGGACATTGCTGCACTCAGCACTAACCTTTTTTTAATTAAAGATACAGCATAGACAATGTTTAATGATGAATTTTATTGACTATGGAGGTGCCCGTGGCGTAGTTGTGTAAAGCAACACACGCCGGGTCGGGAAAGGGACGGGTGAGATTCCGACCGAAATTTAGGGATATATTTTTCGGGCATCTCCGTGCTTCGGAAGGCACATTAAGCAGTTGGTCCCGGTTGACGTCGTCGGAGGCCTTAGAGCGGCTTGATAACATCTGACATTAAGGTTGTTCACTAACCTTACACCCCTCCAACAATCCACACTGAGCCCGCGTGTTGAAGTATGGCTCATTCCACCTCATAGTTCAGAGGGGCCTGTGCTCAGAATTGGGACGCACATAGGTCGTTTATGTATGTATGTATTGACAACGTTAAATAACAGATTGAAATATAACATTTTATGTTACAGTACTTACTGAAATCACTCATGGAATACTTGAAAAATACACTCTGCGTAATATTATTAAGCAAGCTCTGGTGTTTCAGCAGCATTTAAATCTCCCATAAAAATATATTTACGAACCGCAGTTTGTAAACAGGTTTTTCGAAAAAAGTTTTCAACAAATAACATTAATATTTATTCCAAAACAATTTTCAATTTCCCCACTCCGCTACAGTCGGCTTAGCCCCGTTATAACACTTCCCACCTTCCCCCCTCCCCACGAGGCTTAAATTTGATTGGCAGCCACACCAAATTGGATCACCAAAGTCCACCGAGTGAACACCGCAGGGAGAATAATGATTTTGATCAAGAAATAATAAGGGCGCGAAATATAATGAAAATAATAAGTTCAAAGACGAAGATGGAATAATAAAATCAATTTTGCTTTAATGAAGTCAAGACTTATCTGTAGGGAAATTGCACACTGGGTTGCTCAGGGGTCATTTTTGATACCAAAGGTCATAATCGTCTGATATAAATATAAATATGGCTGGTTTTGTTTTTCACACAGCGCCATCTAGCTCCAAATTGGCAAAGCTTGAAAACTAACTTGTGCTATGGTATACAAGATAACAGATCACCTATTTATACTCAAAACTTTATTTTTGTAAATACATACTTAATATACATCGGAAACACCCAGACCCGTACAAACAGACATGTTCATGCAAACGAATGATTGTACTATACGGCGATTGAACCCGCGACCTTTGGTGTAGTAGCCAACTTCTTTACCATTAGACCAAATGAGTCGTCCAAAAGTGTGTTCAGTAAGCAATTTGCGTGACTCTTCTAACGTGGGGTTACAATTGGGTTGTAAAAGTTAGCTTCTGCATTGTTCGTTGACGAACAATGCAGAAGCTAACTTGACCATGACGGAAACAACCACTGTGCATCTAACTAATCAGTTTGCAAAGTAGTTGGGAGCATATAAATAATAGGTAGATTTTCTTCTTTCTAGCGATTCCATTACCAGACGTCAAAAGTTTCCACTACACCCGGGTCCGCGGGACCGGCGAGGTGGCCCGGATTCCGGAGATTAGCCCGGGATTTAGTTCTCACAGTTGGCAGCACTGGTGTTCGGAAACCGGCTATAAAAATTCATTGCAGCACTCGTAAAAGAGTCTGCCCAGCCCATCTATTCCATGTGAGAGTTTGGCAAGTGCCTTTCTTTTTGTTTTGATAGTTGTTCATATTAACTTTATTCAATTACTTAATTTGCTTGTTGCTGTAGTGGAATAACGAAATAAAATTTAAAATAATGTCGTTTAGCGATAAATAACGCTTATACTGACTCAAAGTTGGTAGGACACTTTTAGATTCCTTATCGAATAAACCAAATTGATCGTCAACTTTGAACTACTAACGCAAATTAGAATTCAACTTAGAAGTTATAAACATTACAAAAATAAAAGGCACCGCGGACGCAGACTTAAGTAAACCCAAACTTACTTAGGTGCTCCTAAAAAGCCAAATAAGTATCCCGCTTAAATAAATTTGAGATCCATTACTTTTAAACGTAAACAACGTTATACAAACCACCCCAAAAATTAATCCAGCAACACACAAAAGCCTTCAGAAGACGCGAATCCGGCACAATAGGTTAAGAGAGTTTTAGCATGTTTAACGCGAAAATTAAACAATCCAGGCTAAAACAAAGCTATAGAAGACAATCGGAGAGGGCCAGCGATCCTTTTTAAACAGTCATAATGTTTGTAAAAATTGTGAACGGCCCAATAGTGTTGGGAAAGCTTTTTGGTATCGGTATTCTGAAACACAAATTACTGATACCTATTTAGGGTCGGAATCGGTCGGTTGGTTTTTGGAGAAGTAATTTTTGTGGTAACTGTAAAGGCAAGCATAAGAGTGGAGTTAGTTATGTAAGTTATTGAAATAAATCGGTTTAGCACGACTATTTAGGCAACGTGGTTGGCGTCGAACAAACCCCATAATATGACCTTATGGCACGTTAATAAGTTGAAGCCGTGCCACACGTGCACAGAAACCTTGAGTCAGTAACAGTAAGCTTAGAAAATGAATTAGCACCAAATCAAACTTATTAACTTGCCCATGAAAAAGCATTAAAAACGAAATATTTACAGTCATCCAGCAGGATCACATCAACCCCGCATCCCGAGCAAGCCTACTAAAGTCCTCTCTTAACTGCTAATGAATTTTGATAACCGGGCAATTAAAATTTATTTTCATTCCTTAAGCGGACTTCGAGGTGGAAAAAAGTTAATCGCTTCTTTATTTCGCTTGTAATTTAGCATGTTTACGTTTACCATTCCTTTAATGTGTTTATATATTATTATTTTCAAGTTCAAGTAGGTATATAACTCATCATTAATAATGTTAAGTTATCTCTGAAAAAGTGAGTACAAACACAGTGCAGTTGCGGTTACCGAACATCACGCATTGCACGCTAAAAAGTGTATGTGAACTAGTGTGACTAGATTTTTTAAGTTTATTCATAAAGAAACCAAAAAAAGAATAATATGATTTTCGTTAAAATTGATCGAGTGAGTGTTAGGTCTGGGCGTTTGTGGTTCCTGTTTTAAAACTTGGTTAGGTATTTCCCAACCTACAATACAAGCAAGACAAGCCTAATATTTACATCAATGATCCCTTGATCGAAAATTTGTTCTCATATACCCGCAATATTTCTTATCGACCTATACACCCAACGATATATGGGTTACGAGAGAAAAAAAACTAAATTTAGAGATTCTCACGACGTTTGCTGAAAGTATTAAGCCGCGGACAGACATCTGAATATCGTGAAACTATTCAGGTTCCTTTTGGCCCACGGATCACAAGAAATGACAGCCATTAAGTCAAAAATGTAACTAAGAAGGGTTGTCGTAACATATTTGCACGAAAAGCTTAACATATCCAGTTAATATGTTGTTACATTAGCTGAAGCAGTTTGAGTGTCAATGGACTGTGAATACACTTTCATACGCTCTCTATGGCCCAAAACTCGTTTCAATGCTTTTAGGACCCGCGTTTCTATATCGGCTTTCGAACGGAAAAACTGTACAAAAAGCGGTGAACTAGCTTTCTGTACCGAACCCGAAGCGACTGTTGGACGATATTGGATCGGTTTTTACCAAAACAACTGTACTTGACGACAAGGTCGACTGTTGTCTAGTAACTCGTCAGGTTGTAATTTGCAAGGTGGTGACAAGAACTTCGCAGTGCCCGGTATAACATTGTAAACGATCGATGAGCAAGGTAAAGAGGGAGATCACCATCAACACAGTTTAGATGTCCATGTCACTCAGATTATGTATAGCCGTCGCAGACTATGTGCGGGGAGGACGCTGTCGGGGGAGCGTGCCTGCCATAGCTTATCTACGTCTTTATTATTGTAATATCATTGGTTCTAAGAGCATAGATTCTTAAGGACTCTTAAACTGAACAAGCAATGGTGTTTAATTTGTTTAAGAACAATGTGGCATTAGTTCTCCTAACAATAACAAGTAAGATTGATGGTTAGTTGAGGTTCATTTTGACCAAACCCATTCTTTCCCTTGCTGAACATTTCGGACCACACACGATTATGTTTTGTGTTGCTTTGTAAGTACTTGTAGGATATTTCATACCATAAGATGGTTTGTGAGTCTCGAGTCGAACAACCAACAACCGGACGATGGCGCTCCATTGAATAAAAGACATTACCATACTACAAACGAAAAAACATGGGCACAGATTTTTTAAATAAAATGGCGACAAATTGTTCACCAAACTTTCTCGGTCCAATTGGAATAGTGCCAACAGTAAATCGGTAATAATTGGAAAGCCGATTACGTCCTCCCAATCCCAGTTTGAGAAGCAGCGTTTTCACCATTTTTTTAAGTGCCACTATCCATTTAGTGAAAAGCCCACACGGAAATTATACCGCGCACCGGAATTAGGCGCAAGAAACTCATTTCACCGCTTTCAGACGGACCGTTCATTCAGCGAATGGAGAACGGAGGACCGGCTGAATGGGAAGGGGTTGGGAATTAGTGAGGCCTCGAGTGTGGATTAAATAGGGCCCCGTTGGGCCCCGTAATTAAACCGGGTGTAACTGTGGCCGGGATCAAATTGACGACAGTCCGAATGCCTTGTATTATTTAACGCGCGTTCAAATGGGATGCGAACTTGGAGCTTGAGTAAAAGGATTTAGCTAAGAGTGTATTGAGAAGGGTCTTTGTTTTGTATAGAGTGATTTTGAAGGTTTGCTGAAGTCTTGTCTACGCTCAGGCACAATTATTGTATCGCTACCTTCATGGTTTGGAGGGGGTGTACTACGCCATATCGAATGCCAATTGATCGATAGTCAAATGATCGACCACTATAAATCGAAAGGTTAAATCATCGAACGTTCAAAATATCGAATCGTCAAATGATCGAACGTTCATAATATCGAATTGTTAATAAATCGAAAGCTCACTACAACGAATGCTTCATTTATCGAACATTAATACGTTGCATACTTTATCACATCCTGAACGGGAACATCTATTAAGCTGGCGTAGTGAAGGATGAAAATTGGCACTCATGAGGGGGTGAGTTCTCGCCTTCGCGTGGCGAGAGGCCTTAGTACCGGAACCACCGGGAAGCCAAGAGAACTCAAGCGTGGCAGTGTGGTGGACTTGCCACCCACCCGCTGCAGCCCGCAAGGGCTACTCGAGGGATTGTGGGGCCAGTGGGGCCAGCAAGCGCCCTGAGGCGCGTGGTGAAGGCCGCGGCGCACAATCGGTTGGTGGGGGCCAGTGATCCGAGGCTGATCCCCCCTGTGCGTCGCGGCCCGGCTTGGCCGTACCGCTGGTTGCGGCAGCGGAGCCGCCCTTCGGGTGGCTCGTGGTTGCGGGCCCAATACGGTCTGCGTACAGTGGGTGCCAGCGGGCCGGAGTGCGTGGGTGTTCTGGCTTGCATTGCACGGCGTCCACAAAGACGGCAAAAGTGTCTGTGTACTCCAGGCGCTTTCGTGGCCACCCCCCTTCCTTGCGGGGTCGGTTTGAGGGGGCCCCATTAGGGGCTAGCACTGGCGGCGGAGCAGTGCGGTATTACTTACGGTAGGATCCAGCTTCGCCGCCAAGGTGCCACGGTCGAGTGCCGTGGGGTTTTAGTCGGTAGGAGTCCGACATAACCGCGTTGTCCCCCCGGACAGCGAGGTATCCCTGAGGATTTCCCCACGAAACAAAAAGAAAAGATGTGATAAACTATGCAACGGATAATGTTCGATAAATTAAGCATTCGTTGTAGTGAGCGTTCGATTTATTAACAATTCGATATTATGAACGTTCGATCATTAGACGATTCGATATTTTGAACGTTCGATGATTTAACCTTTCGAGTTATAGTGGTCGATCATTTGACTATCGATCAATTGGCATTCGATATGGCGTAGTACACCCGTTTGGAGTTTGGAGGTGCCTGGGACGCAGTAGTGATAGTGGATCGGCAACGGTCGCTATTGAAAAGCTACACTGTTGAAATGCCGGGTCGGAAATGATATAGATGACCAACCCGCAGTGGCAATTTGAAAACACTAACGGTGGAATTCACAAAAGCAAATTAAATAGTTGAGCGTTTAACAAATACTTGAACAACGCTCAAACTGTTTTTTCGCATTCACAAAGGTTCATCAATTGCTCCTCCTCTCACGTGATTAACCTAAGTTGATTAAGCACTCAAACGAGAAAATCGTATTCATGAAAGACAATCAGCGTGCCACAGATAATAAAATGCCATAAAATGTGACAAATAGCATGCTCAAATATTTAAAAAGTTGAGAGCGGTCACGACCTATCTTAAATATTTGATTTGGAAGTTTTTCAGCTTTAACGCCCGTTTTAAGGACTTTGGTAGAAGAAGTACCCCTTGTTAGAAGTCTCTGTAATGTGTAATCCCTAAAAACACTACAGAAATATGTCAAAACGCAATTTCAAATGCTACTAAGAATTGCAGTTTCCGACAAAAGAAATTAGTCAGCACGTCCTTATATTGGAAGAAAAGCAATCAAGCAACACAGCCAATATACGGAATACTCCTCGCTCTCCATCATTATGCCAAGGGCAGTTATCAAAGACTCACAATCAGAACAGGATACTACCATTTCCAAAAGACTCTTCCAGACTCCAATGTTTGCTAAACTGAAGCTTGGATGCCAATGCCAGTTATCAAAAATCCTGGGTCAAAAGAATAGTTGAATGAATGAATGAATGAATGATTTATTTCGTCATCATAGGTACATAAATGAGGTGTTAGGTACAGTTATCCAGTATCACTATGATCCACCTTAAAATAGGCATACGAATAAACTTGTATTCTTATTACATAAAACTGAAATACTAAAAAATAATCATACACAAATTTACTATCCTAGAAACTAAACTAAATTATCATTAAAGTATTCGTCTAATTTATAGTAGTACTTATTTTCTAACAAATGAACTAAAGCTACTTTAAACTTTTTAATTTCCAGATCCTGTATGTGCCCTGGAAGTTTATTATATATTCGAGATGCCATACCAATAAAACTCTTGCTCATTAATGCGGTCCTACACATTTTATTTTGTATTATTGGTTTCCTAGGACGTATGCGATTAGCAGCAGCTATCGGTTCTCTTTTTAAAAATTTATCGGGATTACTTTTCACAAACACGCAACACTCCAAAATGTATAAACAGGGAAAAGTGAGAAGTTTCATGGCTTTAAATATGGGTTTACAACTAACAGTAGACCTTATCTTGTAAATGGCTCTTATACATCGTTTTTGTGCTCTGAAAAGTATCTCTCGGTAGTTAGTACCATTATCAAAAAAAGTCCAGTGTGCGCCTTTCTAGAGTGTAGTGAACTTGGTGATTCAAAGTGTGGCTACCCATGTTTCTATCTCAATTTTAAGAATAGCTGCTGGACAAACACATTATTGCTTCATTAAAGGCTCTGGACCACAATAAAGAGACTGTTTGGTATTCTCAAAAGAAGATTTTCTTGTCCTTATTTATATCAATTATTGGAATGGTCTGTTGGTATAGTTATAATCCCACCAACAACAGTGGAATGTGCAGTGTACTGCGGGCTCTGTTAGGAACACATGAAGTTAAGTCGTTGGTGTTGTGTAGAAGGCACCTAACATGATGTAATAGTGTAGTGAACACGAACTGCATAAATAAACACCGTCAAATCAATAATTGTTTTATTTAACAACTAATTATTACATCACATTGACTAGTTCTAAAACACAAGTTCTTTTCCTAATCTATCCACCCATCATGTCTCACTGCAGGGGAAAAGCCATCACTCCCAGTTTTTAAGTTATTGAAGTAAACAAGGTGTGCACCTAATTAAGGTTGTATGTTTGTTTCCCACTATACACCTAAAATTGTGTAATGAATATTTGTGTCTATCCTGTGTTTGAGTGTGATATCTATTTACTAAGGTACCTATGTATTAACCCGGCGTCATGGGGGTTAAAAACTGTTACACGGACGTGGGGGTTGGGTCTATTTGACCCTGGTAAGATATGTAAATATTTTAGTCTCCAGTTGAAAGAAAATGTTTTTATTATTACCAGCATTAATTTAGAGTTATAAGGGTTATCCAACACCAAAAAAAATTTGAAATATATAATTTTTATCATGGAAACGAGACTTTGAAAAAATAAAAAATAAAATCTATAAAAACCGCTCAAACATGTCTTTTGCGCTAACAAACTAAATAAAAAAGGTTTAAACTACAATAAAGAAGAAGTAATACAAATAAAATATAAATATAAAAAAACCCATTTTGTATGGAAAAAATGGAGTGAAATTGTTACACCGAGTACAGGCATGGGTCTAAATTACCCATTTTCAGGTTACGGCACTTATAGCTCCAAACTCAGGCGTTTTCTGACTTATTTCAGGGCACAAACGTGTGAAGTGATTCATTAACTCCAGCTATAGGAAAAAACAGCAATGTCGGGTGAATAGTATAAAAATTATAGAAATTCTAAAAACGGCCGGGTATCTTAGACCCAACCCCCATGACGCCGGGTTAAGAAACAATATTGTTTGTTCAGTCTTCATGATCTATGCTAAATTTTGGGAGCAGTGACCCCGGTGTGGATCTCGAATATAAATTATGAGGTTCATGATAATTAATGAAAACACAAAATAAAAATGAATAATTTATTTTATATAATTCAAAAATAACAAATAAACTATATGTTCACACAGTTGAAATAGAACATTACAATGTGAAATCACAACAAGATAACAATTTGTTAAGATGAGGAACACTTTATTGCACGCACACTAAATTATTAGCAAAATCATTGTTATGAAAGTAATACATTTTCACCATAAAATACAAGTTAGGCAGTCTTATTGCTAAAAACAATCTCTTTCAGACAACCTACAGGCAGAGGAATAATGATAGAAAAGGTTAGCAAGTCAAGCTAGTTTGTTGCTGAAATACCCAGCAGAACGGTACTGTCTTTTTAAAAAAAGGCTATCATTTTAAACATTATATTTATATCGTATTATACATAAATTCAGTGTCCACTATTGATTTAATGCAAGTGGTTAAAGATTTAAACAGCTATGAAATACATATTTTGCTGTAATGCCTGCCAAATTAAGTTCATAGTAAGTTATGTGTTTTACAAACAATACCAATACATACAATACATTAAATGCTCCTCAGTGTCAATATTCTATTGAACAAATAGAGTCAATCTACTACCAATAAAATTGATTGTTTTGGCATAAATATAATTCTTCTTCTCTTGCACCTTCTAGGTCTCCTTCTCCATTTAAAGTTAGTCACTATAGCGGTCACAGTTGGCAAATAATATGCAATATCATCATATTTTATGTTCAACTTTTGTGGTAGTACTGCCTTATTAATTATTTCCTTCATTTTGGTTATCTGCTACTCCATGAAGAGCTGGAAAGTAAAATACTTGTTAATTACATTTGTTTTTCAGCAAATGAAGAAAGGTAGGTAATGGTTAAATTTACACAGTGGAACTTTTAACATCATCGAGTTATTTACTTACCTAATAATCCATTTCCAAACTATCAATTTTCAGCTTGGCTTATTTTATTTGAGTTATTGTGTTTGCAGGTACTTTATCTGCAGTCAAGATCTGATAAGATCAAGTGCAAGATGCACTGACTGTAACGATGATCCTCCAGAAACCCAGATAATTACTTGGAAATGTAGTTACATAAATAAACAAATTTAAAATTTAATTTAATACGTAATTCTAACCTAAATTCTTAAAATGACTGATTGACACATATTTGACATTTGGTTGCGTTCCGTTTTTACATAAATATTGTTTCAAAAATGAAAAAGTATTGTTTTGTTTATTCCATTTATTTTTTTTTGTTCAAACATGCGTAAATTTCAAATTAATAACCAAGCTACGTTACAGTCATCTTAAATTGAGATAGATCTGTGAAAAAACCCAAGAATTGTTCATTTCCAGCAATAATTTCGACAAACAACGAAACGAATCGAGGCACAAAACCATAGTTCCATCAAATGGTTAGCGAGAACGAATGATTCTTTTTGCAATGTTGGCATTTCGGTTTGTTTGAAAGATGCTCAGCTGATCACGGTAGAAAACTGCTTAATGAACGTTTGTGAATAGCATTTAAGTTAAGCGTGCGATTAAACTAATGGCTTAATTAGTTGAGTGAGTGATCTGATTTGCCTTTGTGAATTCCACCGTAAGAACCCTACTGCGTTTCTGTGTATAGGAAATGTTATAATCCTTAAACATGAACATCGGCATACCCGTTTGCACTTAAGAAAAATTGTAGCAGTCCGACTCATTCCAAAAAAGTCAGACATCTTTATATGCAACGTAATTTTAAGGATTCGCACTGAATTTGCTAAGCCTCCATTTCTAGACTGCGTCCCGACTGTGCGACCATCCTTCATACAAGTTACTTTCACTATAGAAAATTAATCCGACTCCAGTGCCATTGATCTAAGAAATTCATTTTGAAAGCTATCATTGGGAATGTTACTTCTAACCAAAAGAAATACGATTAATTAGCTGTGGCTTGACTTTTGAGCCTGAACCTTTTTAACATTGCTTAAAGTTCAATTTTCTAATGACACTGGCAGCTGCCACAATGTATATCTTACAATGTGTTACAATGTGTGTATGTAGTGTTTAGACTATAGGTAATAATAATAAGTGGGGGTATTGCAATATACACAAATTAAACAGTACAATCAAGTACCTCTTTTGTAGAATCTAGGTGAATCTGCGCATATTCATACTTTGTCATTCGTGGTCATTCATTGTCAAACACACATTGACCTATGGGAACCGGAAGTGACCCGAAGTAGCCCGATAAGTGAAAACGATCTTTATCCACCGTACGTTGGATATAAATTGTAGCACAAGTAGAGCCACAATTTATCAAATTGGTGTAGGGTTGTCGACTTCATAAGAACAGAATTTGAAAAAACTTCTTGAGAGTTAATTAACATAGTTAACTGAATGAAATTTTGGCGTGAAGTATTTCTATACGGAATAAAAAACTTGTCTGTGGCAATTATAGTTTGTTTATTTATTTTTAAGAAAACATTTGACTTTATTGACTAACTTCATAGCAGTAATTCATACACCATATTTCCACTAAAATGAAACGCACTTTAAAATTACATTACATCTTCATTGCATTCAATTTTATTTATCAAAATCTGCGGGTGCCAATGAATAAGTGTGTGCGCAAAACAGGTGCACTCTTGTTTCCATCACCTGCCTATGACCCGATAGGACAACAAATGTACACGACCGGAGAAGGGTGAGGCGCAGAACTGACTATCTACATGCCCATCCGAAAGCACGAATAATCTCACTTCTCGGACATGAGGTGGTCAGCCTCCATGTTCCTGGCTAACTCGAAACAGATACAGTACCAACCAACATAGATATTAACATGTTAACATGGAATTCCCCCCCACAAACTCCTGGCTGAGAGCCCCACGATATTCACCATGGCAATTTCTACGAGTATGTTTGACAAGTGCAAAAGTACAACTAACAAAACAAAGAAAGTCGACCAGTAAAAAACTTAAAAATCACAGCAACCCTGTGACCCACTTACGAGCAACTATATAACTCAGCTGATATCCTTCGCTCGACGACTTCTGTTCGGGAACGTGCAAAATTGAACAAGATACCCTCAGCCGGCCCGCGCGCGACTTTGCTTAAATTATTCCCGTACCACAGTATAATCTTACAGTAAGCTATCTACATACAAACGGGCCACTCTCGGTTTGAATGTGTGCGTGCGCGCCGTGTCGCGATATCACGCACACGCAATTTCACGCACACGCTAGCATAAAATAGGGAGGCATAGGGAGGCGGCAGTACGGACGGGCTGTGCCGCGTGTCTGTGTGCACGCTAGGCTAATAACTCGGCAGGAGGCCTTGGATAGTCTACTGTATGGTTTATACTGTGCCCGTACCCACTTCCCCCCACTTCCCACTTCTCGGCTGGGAACTCCGTTTTGACAGCCCTATTGCGAGTTATGCAAATTCACGTACAAGTATCGGCAAAGAACGGCTTGCTATTGATGTGCTTTGCTGTATTGCGTTTCGATTTGAAAATATTGGAAATGCAAATAGCTTTAGCGTTTTGCTTATTTTAGGTCGTTTTGACATTTCTTTATGTTTGTAGCATTTTTGAACAAGATATTTTGGTGTGTCATAGCGCCGCCAAACTATTTAAATATATCGCTCTTTATCAATTGTTTAGTTTTTTAGAAATTAGAAACCGCCAGCAGCCATCTCTTTGAAATGGCATACAAAAAAAGACAGACTGTACGAAAAATATAACACTACCAAAACCAATGTAAAAAGGCGGTCTTATCGCTCGGGAAACATTCAGGTACAGACAACATTTAAGTAAAAGTTGGCGAATAGCAAAAAGTGTGTAACAAGATCTCCTTGTCTCTAATTAAGTAGGAAAGTTCCAAGGTTCTGCAGGTATTCCTAATATGATAGTGCTACAACAAAATTAGCACAAATGGATTAACAGAAAGCTGTTCTGTTTATGCAAATGTGGTCCCTGGCTGCTCCGCGCTGCAACTGCAAACGAACTAAATTTGCACAATAATTTTTAATTGCACTTATAAAATGGGTGCTATTTAAACAGTGTAAGTAACTTCTACTACTTTACATTGCAGAGCGCACTAGGAATACCTGGTTTGTATTTATTTTATAATTTGCGGCTGAATCTACGGTGGAGGAAAACACTGATAGAAAACCCAAGCAACCAAGACAACGGTGATAGGCTCGCCCCTTACCGCGTTGCGTTTAAATCCGCTCCGCCAAATGTGCGATTTTGAAGTTCCATTTGCTATTACAGCAAAAATATGTTAGTCTCTGACTAACCCATAACCCCTGCGATGTATTGCAGTCGTGAGCGTACTTTCGTGTGTAAATTTTCATTGAAAACTAGCAGCCGCCCGCGACTTCGTCCGCGTGGACTTAGCTGTATGTGAAAAAAGATTTTCCCGCTTTTCTGCTGAAATTTCCCTGAATTTTCTTTGCTATAAACCTCACGGAGCCCGAGACTTTTCCAACGAATGCAAAACCGTGGAAATCGGTTCGTGCGTTCTGGAGTTATAGCGTCAGGAAGGAAAACCCGACTTATTTTTATATAGTAGATTATCTAATTGGTAAGTTTTTAACCTCTAGCAAGGTTAGTGTCTCTCCTAAATTCAAGCCATAAGAGATGTTCCGACGATTTCGAAAACTCTAATTTGTTTGTCGTAAGCACAAGAAAAGGTAAAAACAAAACCCAGTTCAGAATCAAACAGTGAAATTCCGGAGATAAAAGTCGAACAATATTTAAGATCTAATTCTCCGCAACGTTAGACGCAATTTTCAACATCACACAACATTGATTCTGAGAGAAAACTTAAAAACATTAAACTTTCCAGACTTGTTCGTGTCAATTACAAGGGGGGAGAGGGGGGGAGAGAACTGCAACAGTTGCAGCTCCTTGTAACGATGTTGTTGTCTCAATTTACGTTATGAGCTGACTCTCAAGGTACTTCTCTGACTGTAGGTAGTCACAGGAACGTAAGGCTGCGTCTTCACCAGATGGTAAGAAACATATTTTTTAACATGTACATTGAAACAAGTATGTAGTAAAAAGAGCCCCTGACTTAGTGTGAATTTCAATATTCACCGATTTGACCACCTGAACCAAAAGTCGATAATGTTTTTAAGGGCATTTTTGTGTTTCAACAGCCAGATGTCGATCGTTAGGCCTAGTTGAACATTTTGTAGCGGCTGAATATACACTATTATATTTACATATTAATAAATTATCATCTGACAGTGAAGTTTCTTATTAGGCTTATGAATTTCACTGTACCATTGTGACTATCGTAAGTTTACAATCTATTATAAGCAGTATCAATGACATTGTGAACTGCATTATATTTTTACAATTCACCGCATTATTTTTCGATATTTTATAATCTATGAGTGACAACCTCAAGTCAACTTATGTACACTTATTTTGTTGTAATTAATTTGTTATTGTTTTGGTTGTTTAATGTTTAGTAGTTATACGAAAGGAATTGTTCTATTTTTGTTCTATATATTTAAAGATAGTTCATCGTTTTTTTAAGCATGTCGTGGTTACCTTTAATTGTTAGAACAGTTGGCTAACTGTTGATAACTAAATAAAAAAATATGGTTGCTCATGGGAACGAGCAACCATATTTTATTATTTTGTTTGAAATGCTGACTCTTATGTTGGTGATCCTTTAATAAATTAATAAATGAACCAAACCAAACTAAGTGCATTACTTATTTGTAGTTTACTTTCTGCAATAATTTCACCAATAAAGTCGCGTATTGCCCAGACTTCGCAAGAAGGATTCGCTACAGCTGTATTGAAGGAACTCTTGAATAGTTGTAACACAATGTCCAACGGTTGTTATTTGTTAAGTCGGAACCTATTGCTAGCTTGTTTTCATTTCATTTTCTGAATGATGAAAAGCAAATACTAAGTTATTTACTTGTTTGAACACGATAGATCTTTCAATAAAATAGAAACTTAAATGAGATTGCTACGGAACTGTTGGTATGGCTTAATAGGACTGAGTTTGCCACATGCTTGGGTTTGATTTAACTTAAGAAAGTATAAAGGAATTCTATTTTAGAGGAAAAAAAATATTTCATAGATCTGAAATGAATTTCCATATACTTATAAATTGGGTTCTGCTTTCAAGTCTCAGTGTTTCGATAGTTTATTAAGGGACTCCATAGTTCACGCAAAAACACCATAAAGAAAAAATATATCATTATGCTATCGATGACACACAGTGGAATTCCTTCATACTTATTTAAGTTAAATCAAACCCAAGCATGTGGAGTTTGATTTAACTTAAAAAAGTATAAAGGAATTCTATTTTTAGAGGAAAAAAAATATTTCAAAGATTTGAAATGAATTCTCATATACTTATAAATTGGGTTTTGCTTTCAAGTCTCAGTGGTTCGATAGTTTATGAGGGGCCCCATAGTTCACGCAAAAACACAATGAAAAAGAAAAACATTATGCTATCGATATCACACAGTGGATAGAGTAAAGTGAAATAAAAAATATTTTTTAGTGACTTGGGGGTACGTTTTTTTATAAAATAAACAAAAAGCAAATTAAGGAAAACATTACAATTCAAAATGCTACTAAAATGGTATCGAATCAGAATTACTAAGTCGGAAGAAATTGTAACGCCACGACACTGGTCTTCCGTAGATTCCAGAAGTTCGTAAGGACAGCATCATTAAGCAATCTGTAAGACCGGTATTGAAGTGAGTTAAAATCACGCCCAGTGTCGGTGCGAAAGCTTGTTGAAACGAATGTTGCTAGTATTAATCTCCTATTTTCATGGGAAAACAAAATCGTAACTAGATTGCGTCAATAAGCTCGCGCGGCAATTGCGCGCACGCGTCGCACCGCTTCCTGCGTTATTTACGCGACGCGACAACACTACGCTCCAGCTAGGTACAATTTGATAACATTTGTGCAGGCAAAATCTAGAAAAGGGATATGGACAGGTTTGAAAAGGGAAGTTGATAGTAGAACGAGTTCAAATTTCGACGATTGAAGTTTTGAAAAATATTAAAGAGCACTTAGCTTAAAATCCATAGGTTCGTCAAACTTGAGTTCACATTTAAATTTTTGTAACTAAGTTGTATTTTTATTTATTAATTGTGGTTGTAAGCCAACGGATTTGCTCGATGAAGTTAATAATGAAACACACAAATAAACAACAGTCATAACACGTCCTACTGTGGGCACAGGCTTCAACTATGAGGTGTCGCGAGCCATACTTCAACAACCGGGCTCAGTGTCGATGTTTGGATTGGTGTACCGTTACTGATTATAATGTCAGATGGTATCAATCTGCGAATGAAATCTAGAGACATCAGCCGGGACCACCTCCTCAAAGTGCATACCAAAGCATGGAGATACCCGAAAATATATGCTACTCAGTCTATTTATTTGAAGTATTGTTGTTTGTGAGGTCAAATCTATCAACATTCCCACGGATGGATGTTGACGGCAAACGTAAACACGTTGCAGGCCGCCTAAGAGCAGTCCCTCGTCGCATGGCACTGTCTGAAAAAAACCCGCGTGTCATAGGACCAACGTATTTTGAGCGACTTCCTATTGAGCTTAAAAACGAACCGTCTGACGAAGCATTTCGGCGCCGACTGAGAAACCTTTTACTTGATAATCCTCTTTATTCTATAAAAGAATTTATGAATATGACCTCGAACCCACCTCATTAGACGAATTCTGGATTATTATTATTATTTGACCGATGACATTTGTAAGTAATTAATTATTGTTTTTTATATGAATTTTGTTTTTGTTTATTGTAATTATTTTGACATTTTTAGGTACCCTATTACCTAGCTGTTATATTTATTGTGATTGTTTCTTTTATTTTTTTATTGATTTGACAACATTGTAAATTATTATTTTCTGACATGATTTTTTTTTTTTTTTTTTTATTGTTTTGACGATCTCAAACTGGACATTCATGTATTTTAAATGTTATGAAACGCATCAATGTATTTTGAGAAATAAATGATCTATCTATCTATCTATCTGTCTATCGATCTATACATATATCACAAAAGTCTCATTTCTGACCGTGTGTTGACGGCGATCGCTACCGACCTACTGCCCCAACTGAGTCACGTGTACTTCTATAAACATTTTTAAAATAAATTTTGCATTTCAGCATTGTTATTTAGTTCAAAACAGCCCAGCAAGCCTGCCATTTAAATAAAGCTCGTGCGGCAATTGGTCGCACGCGTCGCCTCGCTAACTGCTGTATTTACGCGACACGGCGGCGGCGCGATACCAAGCGACGTTGGATATTAGCAAAGGGATTTATTGTGTATTGTTGTATGAGATGTCGGGAAAATATGGTGTAGAATCTAGTGGAATAGTTTTGGAATTAAATTCGCTAATATCGACTGGATGTTGGCATTATGTGTAAAGATCCTGTCTGTAGGAGGCTAATTCGATGAGGAAATCTTAAGGTCATTTTTATTTCAGCATTAGGGACAGTGCATTATCTTTTTCCTTGAGATAGGGAACCCAGAAAAAAATATTCAGTCGTGGGCTCAGGCGGAACTCGAACCAGCGTCTTCTGAATTTTGGGCGGCTGTACCAACCACTATACTAATGTTAATGTTAAGTATATTGTGTTTAGATAATCGAAGCCAAAACGAAAACTACTTTTTCAAATAGACCACACTTCAGACTAGGTACGCTAATAGAAAAAATGAACAATGGGCAGAAAATCAGGGTCATCTAACAATTACCACAAATTCAAGGCATTTAAGTTACGTTAGAGAGAGCCACATCATAATAACCTCGCTTTATTAGATGTTCTCTAACTTGTAAGAGATAGACCCCACTAACCCCACTATGATCCTTCACTGAATTGACCGCATTAACCAGCTGAATAGGTACTCATCGGAAAGCTCTTTCAGTAAGCTTTTTGTAAATAACCTAAGCTCTGTTTAGAACGACGGGTTGCAAAGGTCACAGTGTTATACCATCAAGAAGAACTAGTAAGAAATAGATAGATAGATATTCTTTATTGCACAAAAACATTACAGTTGCATTAAATTACAAATACCAATGTACAATTTAGGCTTAATTATTATTATTTAGGCATTATTTTAGAAATAATGTTTTTTCCCGGTTCTTCTTAAAACAGAAACAACAGTCCGACACCGTTGGAAGAGTAACATTATGTTTGTATACTGTGTATTTATTTATTATTACTGTTATAGTATTTAAGTCTATTATCAAGTTTTTTTTGGTTCGTTTGATGAAATTCTTGACGATTTGAATGCACTTGTAACATGTCTATTTAAATAAAGATATTTCTGATTCCAACCGTGTACACGCGTAGGTCCAAAATGAGCACCCATAGAGGTAATCTTCAAGAAGCAAAAGATTTTCTGTACTATCCTACTTTAATTTCTTTGAAAATTGACTGTGTACCTACATTGTTTATCTATGTTATTTTAATTTCAAATCTATTATTAAGTATATTTACTGCGGTCAATTTGAGGATTTGAAAGTATTTATGAAACAACATCATTCCATTTGAATGATATTTTTTTAAAATATTTTTTTTGATTTCATACTATTTCATACGCCATGGTAAACGAAACATTCAGAAGCACTCCTTACCAGCTGATTTGCACCCAACGTGGAATGGGTTGATTGAGATTTTTTCGCTGTTTTCCATAGCTGTAGATTTAGCCGCAAGTTATTTCTATGAAACTAAAGTAGGTGTTTCATTCAAGGCCAAGTGCCTAACAACTGGGCCATCCCTCGTGTTATTGTTAGGTAAATAACAATTAATACAATAGGTATGGCCGTTACTCACCGTGGCCTGTAATGCGGTTAGGTATGCATTACGTGCGACATTAGTGGCTAATCTAATCGACTGAGTTGTCATAAATGGGATGCCTCACCATCGGTCGGTTCGATATCGATAGAACACCAATGGACAAAAGATGACGGGTCTTAGTGATAAAAAAAAATCTGAAATGTTTTTTATTTACTTTGTTGTAAAGTTGCTTCTGCCTTTTACAAATTCAACTAAATGGTTTTTTAAAAGATTAGAACGCACTCAAAGTTAAAGTTTATATAAATAATTACATCCCAGTGAAAAGCATTGAGCATGGCCCCTTTAAAAAGCATTTCTATTCAAGCTTTGAACAAATCAAAGAACAGCGTACAAATAGGCATTCTAGCTGTCTCTGAACAACTCCACACTCCGACTAAAGCGTTCGAGTTTCACCTATTGTCAGTCACAGTCAATATGAGTTCCAGCTGTGACACAGCTCAATATCACGTTGAAAACTTCGAATTGCTCAAATGGTTTAGAACATTATTTGTTTTACCGTTGATTGTTGTTGTGAAGTAAAAAGCGACGATCCACGAGTTGCGTTCCAAGGTGAGTTGAAATCGGTTTTATGTTGCTCCTTCAACTACGTACGAGTAAATTGAATACTATCGATATTCGCCAGTCGTTCGACATCACTAGCCTTATTATGCATGTAAACATGTGCAGATGCTATGACACTCGTACTGTATCGTTGATTACGCCTGTAATAACCATGAACGTATTGCTTAAGTGCACCGGGCATTAAAATTGCTTTGACGCTGCTCGATTGCTCAGAAATAATCTGATATTGATAATGGTACAATAACTACAACATTTAATTTTGTTATAGTAACAAACAAAAACTAGCCCTAAGGCCAAAATTCTTCACATTAAACCAAAAAAGACAAAATTCAAAATGTCTTCACTGAAAGTTGCCCATTTTAATAATATTTTCGAATTGTCAAATAGCTTATTTACCAAGTAGTTCCAAAGAGAGCTCAAGATTTTAAGCTCCGTGCCAGAACTTTGAAATTGGTACACTTATTTCGGGTTTTTTAAGAGTCAAAGCAAGAGGTTTCCTCAAACTACAAGTCCTTATTACCCTTCTCTTTTGTTGGCGGACCGTCCGGGCACAACGAGCCAAATGTCTCGACATAGATGTCAAAGTGCACACTCGGTCTGAATGGACGCTTTTGTGGTTTCGTGGAAGAAAATATTAATTATATAATACGGTGTTATCTAACAGTATAGGGTTTCTGTCTACTATGACATTTAAATAGGAGCAAGTCTAAAAGAAACGACTCATGGCTTGACTTACTGATCTTGTAACTATTTTTCAGTTGTGATTAATTTTAGTGTTAGGGTTTTCGCCTACATACATTATTATACATTATTGATACTTAACTTTACTTTACAATATTAAGGCCATTCAACTAAATTAGCTTTGTGGTAAATACCCATTTGTGATATTAGCTTTCCGTTTTAATAAAACAAGAGCATGATCGATTTTCATGGTTTTGATCTGTTGGATTCGAGTCCGTCTCAAATATTATGAGGATAAAATATGAAAAAAAGGGTAATAGTCGCATAAAAAGCGTTTATTTTTCAAAAATATTCGTTTTGCTTGATAAATTTACAAACTGTAGGGGATCGACATTTTTGTTAGTTGTCAAATATTGTTTTCATCACAACCGCCATAGTCCAATAGCTTTTAATAGAGCAAAGTCTGTCTGAACAACTAGTAATAAATGAAACCCACAAAACGTCCAGCTTCTGTGGCGGACAAAGGGCCTTTAATAGGTTCCATTCTGATCTCAAGTTACATAGCAAGGTTACGACGGTCTGAAGCCATGTTTGAACATCGTTCGAAGGCTCGCAGGGTTGTTACTAAGTAACAAATTGATCAGGTTACATCGTTGCACTGTACCTTATCCAACAAGCTGATGAATTTGAAATATCTTGCAGTTCCGTTTCTATGACTATTTGATAAGCTTAAAGATTGAAGAACCAGCAAAAAATGCACAAAGATAAAAGTGTGGTTCGGAATTTAAACCTACATCTATTGCTATCCGGCTCGTCACCGCCCGCGGGCGGGCGGGGTCCGGCGGTCCGTGCGGCCGCGCTACCAATTAAGATTCCGAAACCTTAACGGACCGGCCGAGTTTTACTAGTATATTCAGCTGGGAACCACCGTTATTCTAACAAAAATAAATATTGCTGATAATATCTAAGTAGACGTATTGTTATAAAGCTAACCAGTTTGTTTACTTTGTTGCACTGGCTAATCTCAGGAATTATAATCTCAGGTTGTATTTTTATTGCTACATTACGTACTCATAGTAAAGGTGAGACCTGTGCACAGCAGTGGGATGTTCAGTTCATGTTTTGTTCGTTTTTACTACTTTGCAATTGCATCAACTTTGCGAGAAGAAATACGATTAAATGCCACGCCTTCAAAGGGATTAATCAATTTCCTGAATTGAACTATAATACTTATGAAGTCAATGTATAATGCGGTCTAGAGACAACCACTACGCCTAGTGGGTATCTAGCACGTTGTCAGCCATGTCTAACACGGTCTCGGTGTCTGCATACCTCCGACGCATCGGGCATTCGCAGGCATGTTCGCCGTCAGCATGCCTTGCAGCAACTATGTCAAGTCGTGTTCTGTTGTCTGGACTTAGACAAACATACTTGGCTGAGTACATCTAGGGGTGGCTTGGAGCAACACGCCGCCAGGCGACATGTGGAACTCACTATACAAACATTTGGAATGATGACACATGAACATTGTCTGTATCAATTGGTTTGGGTATTTCCTATGTATTTTATTTATGTACTAGAGGCCGCCCGCGACTTCGTCCGCATGGATTTAAGAACAAAACTATATTTTTTGAAATTGTAGTCTTTGTGCTATTCAGATGTATAAGCTATATCTATTATTTCATTCAAATCCATTCTTTAGTTTTTACGTGAAAGAGCAACACGGCAAATCCACATATACAAACTTTCACCTTTATAATATTAGTAGGATCTACAAAATAGTATGTTTGGGTATGTGTTTACCTATTGTCTAGTATCCTATATTGTACAACATTCCTTTATATGGGGTGAGAAAATCACACTTGTATACAAGAAAGCAAATACAGTATCAGAACTACGTGGTCTATAAGAGCGGTCAAGTATTTTTTAAATATTTGTCATAATCAACCCTACTCCTAAATAATTAGAAGTATTTTACTTATTTTGAGATTTTCGTGAGGCTACAATCTACATGCAACTCTATCACTGAAGTATTAGAATTTCTCTTCACGATAAAATAAAAATATTTTTGGCCACTTTGAAAGTTGTAAAAATAGCGCGCCAGCTGATAGCAGAGCCCAACCCAGGAGTACGATTAAACTGTAAGAGTGTTAAGGACAGAAATATACTAAAAACGCGTGAGGGCCCGTGAGGATAGCGATTGAGGTCCGACACGACTGCATTCCAGTCACGCGATATTTGTACATAAACGGCCTATATACGTCCCACTGGGGCACAGGCCTCTCCTCAACTATAAGGTGGATTGAGCTATACTCCAACACGCGAGCTCAGTGCGGATTGTTGGAGGGGTGTAAGGTTAGTGAGCAACCTTAATGTCAGATGTTATCAAACCGCCCAAAGGCCTCAGACTAGGCTTAACGACTGACATCTAACGACGTCAGCCGGGACCAACAGCTTAACGTGCCTTCCGAAGCACGGAGATGCCCGAAATACACAACACTAAATTTCTGACGGGGTGGTCACCCATCCCATTTCCGACCCGGCGTGTGTTGCTTTACAACAGCGATCGTCGCCGATCACTGTCACAACTGCGCCACGGGCACCTTTGTCAATTTGATATTTGTACGAACTTACCTAATATTCTTTACAAAAACAATTGTCATTTATTCAGAACGAGGTGAAAACACAAACATCACCTCCGAACAGCACATTCGAGAAAAGCAATTTCGTCCAACTCAAGCTAAACTAGTATAAACCAATGCAGTTGGCAACTAGAAGTCCCTGCTTCACCGGGACACTACCGCCGAATTAGGATAAGCCACAAATGACAGCAGTGACCAGAACGTAAAGATCATTCTGCATGTATAATGTACATGCGGTTTGAACATTCTACGTACGTGAAGCAGAAATGTTTAGCGTGATTTTATACAGGGTGATTTTGCAAGTACCTAAGTACTTGCCAAATTTTCAGGAGCGACTTAGTTTAAAAACGGAAAAGATTTCCTTTACCTTAATACAGACTAACGGCTGCCCGCGACTTTGTTAAAATTTATTAGATTTAGGTTAAAAAAATTAATATAATTATCTTCATTAATTTTAGCCTATATCCTATTCAGATGCATAAGCAATATTATTGTAAAGTTTCAATACGACGAAGGAAAAAAAAATTCAAGTACTTGCAAAGTCACCCTGTATAAGCCGCAGTAGCAACGTTGCAATGCAGGAATACTGCAAAATGTGGTTAGTACTTTACTCTTTAACAGTAAACGAATAATAAACAAAGGGTAGTCAGAGGATCTTCCAAACGATGAGGGTTTAATGCCCCTGTTGTAGCTGTCTGCAAAATTGTTCGGTTTTTAGCAACAAGTTGCTATCATTTCTGAATAAATAACTTGCTTGCCTTTTAAGGTTGAATATCTTTGTGTTGAATATCTTTATCTATTGAAGTGCGCCTAACCCACGACTTCCTCTACTGAAGGTTGCCTAAAACAGATTGCTATGTAGTGCATATGACGTCCTGAATTATACTTTAGTTACCCTCATCCTTCTTCTGCCATACTGCTAACTTTCATATGCAAAAGTGCATGACACCAGTCAGGCATTCCCTGACATTTTGTAAAGAACAAAGGAAAAAATAATCATATTAAGAAGTTATTAAAATTGAAATTATTTAAATTATAATTTGATTAACTATTGCTTATAAAAACATGCAGATCCTCGTTCTCCCTATCACCTGCATTCAATTCTTTCAAAGTTAATATCTTATAAACCGTTCATACTTATATAAGTATATCCGTATCTTCCTGAACTTAACCGTTAACGGCTAGAATTCATCTTAGGCTGGACAAGAATGGTAGCCCACTGACACAGAGCCCCAGCAGTTCCTAGGATGGCAAATTACCTGGTGCCTATTTAATTTCGGAGTCGGCTGAGGCTGTTTGAAGCTGAAACTTTGTGGAGACAGACGCAGTTTTCTGTTTTCCGCTGTTGGTTTAGAATGCCATTATTGTGCTTATACAGCTAAAGGTTTTACATTCAATAATCGTTTTTGTCAAGATCTTTGCTCAGCAGTGGGACAATATAGGTTAAAAAAAGCACTTTTTGTAAGCACTCACTTATTTTTTATGATTACTAGTTATTTAAGTTATTATACTTTAGCGTGTTTAATGGGCAGTATCTTTACTAAAGATCCGAAAATAATTATGATGCTTGAAAGTTATTTAATTTTTGTCGCACCGCCTACTGTACTTACTTTTCTGCTTAGCCTTATGGTTGACTGGTAGAGAATGCCTCATTGGCATTAGGTCCGCCTTTTGTGACATTCATTGTTGTGCAATAAAGAATAAATAATAATAATGCCCTATACCTAAAAAGTTTTTGAACGATGCCGCTGGGCCACCCTGTATAAGTCAGTTTGTTATGCTTTAAGTGCGTTTCCGCTTATACTGCAACCAAGAGGGGCTGACCCTATAATTGGTAATTCAAATTTGTATTTTAGGGGAAATTGCCGCCTAACAAAATATAATACAATAATAAAGGGTGAGAATATTTTAACACTAAGTTACGGAAACTTGAACGGAACTCTTCAGATTGTCGGCGAATGATTAATAAATAAAGTTCTGTCGGAAACATTGGAAGAAGAATTATTGTTACGAATTTCTGTCTATTCGCTACATTAGGAATCTCAATAATATCCAATTGTTATGCTTGATATTTCGCACTGTATGCTAAATTAAATGAACAAAAGGCAATCTTATCTTTTATCTACAAGCTAATGCCAGCTTGACAACCACGAGCAGGTTGCTTTTGTTTTTTTTATTGAAAACAATTTCTGGTTAAAATAAACTCAAACGGTATTTTTAATCATCAACAATAGCAAATGCGTTAGCAATGTCACAAACGACTATATCCTAAACGTGGTAAGCAGAGGCAAACTGATAATTGTTGTCATGGGGAACAAAACCTTCAGAAGCCCACATTTTGCCTCACTAATGTAAACCCAATGTGGCAAGGCGCCTTTCGGTATCCTGGTTTATTTTGTTTTTACCGGTGTTTTCCGTTTCAGGAGAGTTAGCCGGAAATGCTTCTTTCAATGAACGCAAAGAAGGTGTAGCCAGTCTTGAACTCAAGAACACCCGGGTCCGAGCCAGAATGTATAACCATTGTGCTACAACCCTCGACGAAAATGATACAAATCGTCAAAATGTATACTACCTGTGTCCTTTATACTTTAAAATGGTTATTTAAATTGCTAAAGCTGCAAAATGAAAAGGATTATTTAAACAAACTCCAACGATTCGAGTCTAGGCTCCTAAGCAAAGCAATCGAATTTCCACGGATTTTCGTCGACTATTTCCATTTATCATAATTTCCAAAAAAAACGTTAGCACTTTTTCCAATCCTACCGGAGTTTGCAGCGTAACAGGTGGTAATGCTGCCACGAGTTCTAGACCGTATTTCACGTAGTCTTCGTTTTTGTCCTGACTTTAATAACTACGTTCATCCGATGAGGCATCGGTTTGCTATTCATGAGTACGGCAAATTGGAAAATTACTTGTGCCTTTGGTTTAGGCACGGTTTTCAATAGATAAAGTTTAACACCTTTATTTATAAAAACGAATGCGAAGCTAAGGCATAGTTTAGGCAATTGACGTGTTATGTCACTTAATCGCAAATGGCAGCATCAAGCATAAAAGAGACAAAGCGAAATAAAAGTTAATGTGTTGTTGAAGCGCTGTTTGAGTTTTGATGAATAAGGGGGTTAGTTGATAAGTGGCGACAGGGACAACGATCGTCCTTGTAAAGCAATAGTAAGTAACCAATATAACAAACTGAAGTACTTTAGGGGCTTAAGTTTCGGGCGTCTTCGAGCTTTGCAAGCTACGTTAAGTATTCGGTCCATCCTGATTCCGCTAAGTAGATGTCAGTCGTTGAGCCTAGTGGGTGGGTGGAGCCTACAGGCTGTCTTGCTAACATCTGACATAGACAGTCATTTTGCTTTTAGTTAAAAAAAATGTTATAATTTTACTATTAGTTACTCCAAAAGGATCAACATAAATCAGTTTTCCTCCCAATTCTCAAAGATTATAACTCAAAGGTAACTACTGTCGTTGACGAACCAGTTTCAAAACCACGACTTATATCAAGCTGCTCAACTACAAATGAGAATTGAAAATGGGATGGTTAGCGACACATTTCTGCATTTTAGAACATTTTTGTCTTACCTTTCCTAATGGTAGCATTTCAAAATAGCTTTAAGCATAAGTAGCCGCAGTTTGAGGACTAATTGCTAACATACTTCTTAACATACATACTTTCTAACAATATTTCAATAAAGTGCCTTCAACTTAAGTGATAATCTAACAATTTTTCAATAAAGTGCCTTAAACTCTTGTTGACTACCCTTGCACTTATTGAAGTCGCAAATCAAAGCCAAATCTTCTATTGACTCACTTTTTAGCATATTTTTAAAACTACATTATCACATAATGACTATGAAGACGTAGTTTAGTATTATTTAACAGCGCTTATTTTAAAAATTTGGCCACACCGTGCAAAGTCAACCTTTAAATACGACTACCAGCGTTTCCCCAAACGCAGCGCGATCGTTCATCTATCGCAATCGCGCTCGCATCGCAGAGAGATTAAAGCCCAGACTCCACCAGAGCTGAGCGGAGATGTGCGGCGTCGAGCTGTGTTTTCAACAACCAATGGAATTGCGTTATTCACACATGGAGATGTGGAGATGTGATTCTATTGGTTATTGAAAACACAGCTCGACGCCGCACATCTCCGCTCAGCTCTGGTGGAGTCTGGGCCTTATTCGCGGTCGATGCGCGCCGACCGGTCACTGTTTGTGTTTACAAATTAAACGTCACCGCGATCGGTGAGGAAATTTACATACACAAACTTTTGTACAAAATTGTATGTAAAATAAGGCGGTGTTTTGTCTAAACTTACCTTTTATTTTCATTTTGCAGAGTTGATTCGATCATAATCACACGGCGTAAACTGCTGCTTCAAACTATTTTAGGCGGTCTGTATTTGCCTAATTTTTGCTACTTATAACTGGGTACTTATACAACACGCGTCCATTGTAAGATCCGTTTTATTCATGGTCACCATTTCAGAATATCTTGGCTCCATGCATTGGTCAAAAGTCCTTTGATCAATGTGTGCCACGCCCACAGCTCACACACATTCAGCTCTTTAGCTGATTTTATTATTTTAAATTTCTTTAGGAAAAACTTGAGAATAATAATACCAGCAATTGAGCTAGGGTACATATCTTGCAATTAATGCTACAGTGACTGCATGGTGAAAAACATAAAAATTGTAACATACTAGAAAAGGGAAATAATCTTTCACCAGGCAATGCGTATTCACCGCACAAATAATATTTTATTCTCTTTTTCTATAGTGCCAAACTGCGTTCTTTCTGGTAAAAATCATAATCTGACGGAACAGAGGGTTTTATTGTTTGATCAGTCTTTTTTCTAAATTTTTATCTCTAAAAAAACCGTCTATGAAATAATCTGATGGTAAAGAAACATCAAAAGTGACGAATTCAATCTTAGTAGGTTAATATCTCTACATATGTGAGCTTTCAATTACAATTTAGGATACTTAAATTTACAAATATTCCAACTATTCCCACCAAACGAAGTATTACATAATAAATGTAATATCGGAATAATTTTTACTTCACCGTCGTTATAATAATGAATTTTGAAGTAACTACTCGTACTATTACTGTCGACAGAAAGCATATTATTCTCTAAGCGCGGTGCAAAAATCCATTCGAAATCAGCACTTATATTACTTCCCAGAAGTTTTTCATTCCAAAGACGACAAAAGGCGTTATTAAATAGGTCTAACACTAACGCTCTGTTCATCCGGTCGTTAGTACGAAGCGTAAGGCCGATATGAATGCATTCTTACCTTAAGAACTGAGTATTGAATAGGGCTGCCACTGCGCTGGCGCCGCGCCAACGCCACGTCGCGCCACGCCCGGCTTAAAACTGGTGGCTCTATGGCGACATGCTTGAAATTTACGACTAGAGTGCCTTTTTATAGGTATTTTCATATAAGGAAGCTCATGTTATACATTTGACTTCTTTCAACAGAATGTTTACTGCCTTTCAATTAATTATACTCAGCCCAAATCTCTTGCAAATATTTTTTTAGAAGTGCCTATAAGGTCTACGTAACCCAGATCTTTAGTATTTTTGCTAAAGATGCGTTTTATTATTTAATTTTTTTTTTGCTTTCTTACAATTGGTAAACCATTGTAGGATTTGTAGGTTATTCAATAACATATTTCGCGAACAGAGCTATTATATACACATTTATCATTATGGCCGCATTTTTGCCTTACATGACTTAAGGTATACCATTAAAGTTGGTGAATAAAAACTTAACCCCAAAAGTTAGTTATGTATATAAAAAATCCACATTTGGTGATCAATTTAAGAGCCGAAAGTGGATAAGAATCCTCCCCTTAATATTTGCAGGAAAGGTTATTTTATTTTCAGCATAAGGGATAATGCGTTATCATCTTACTAAAGATAGGAAAACCAGAAAAAGACATTCGGTCTTGAATGGTAAAATTTACCAAAAATTCGGCCGGCATGTTAATGATCTCGGTAGCACAGTGGTTAGTGCAGCCGCCGAACTTGCGAAAGGCGCAGGTTCGATTCCCGCTTGAAGCGAAGACCGAATGTCTTTTTCTGGTTTTCCTATTTTTACTGGATAACCGGTCATGGGCAGAGATGCATCTCCCTTGGAACAAAATCTAGCCATTGCTATCAATCGCGCAGGTTCAAGGCGTCTGACTCTGCGTCTGCTATACAGCAGTCTCCAATCAAAATATGAATCTGTTTTAAGATAATTATCTCACAGCAAAACTGCATAATCAATGTAAATTGAATATATTCCAACACCATTGCATATTCAAATGAGATATTATTGTCGCTCACCTTATTCCCGTCACAATCTGGTGCATTCAATAGGAGACAGCTGGCGGCTTGCCAGCTTGAGCCTCGACCGAGGCACGTCCACGTCACGCCACGCCACGCCCGCGCCACTCCCGCCTGCAAATAGCTCCACGTCACTTACTGAAGGGGAAAATTGCATTAACCTAAAGGTTTTATTGAGTTATTGGCAAGGCATTTTGGTTTAAATCCAAAAGTTAATAAGAGGTGTTCGCTCGGCAGTTTTGCCGCAAAGCTCTTTGTAGTTTAAGCCAGCAAACGTTTCACAAATGTAGGACACTATAGTCCGTTCACGTTAAGAATGCAGTGATTTTTAAATTTAATTCTTTCACACACAAAAAAATTCAGATCTACAACCTTTGCGTTCGAAAATGTGCGTTCAGCTGGTCACTGCGAAGCTGGTGACTTGGTTTTCTAATTAGGAACGATATAATTGGTAAGGGGGCGTGCTAGATTGAAGGACAAGTACCTTGAAATTACTTGCTTTTTTAACGCGAACGAACTATAGTCAATAAGTCTTTGACTAAAGTTGCCAGAGCACGGAGTATACGGCGGTCTGATTGCTATAAGTGATTTATTCTTTCCAGATAGATTAGATAGATCGATTCGATTTGATTGAGACACCCGATTTTCAGGTAAGGTGCATTTGAAGTGAAAACGCTCTAAAAATGAATCACGCAGTTTTTACCTATAAAACAAGAGGTTTAAAGATATTTATTATTATTTCTCAGATAAACAATTTTAGATCGAAACAAAAACCATTGTCAAGTCCTTTGATAACAATATTCACAATGCCGCCTACATTTCAATTACCAGTCCCTGAATCCATTGCTAAGCGTGCCAAAACCTAAATAAGGCTTAATACTGTCAAAACAATCACAAAGGCTTTTAGGATATTTGCAAAATAATAAATCGAGGCAAGCCAACGTTCGTCCGAACTTTGTTTGTTAACCGGAGCTTATCTGATCGCACTGGGCGTGGGCGGGCGGATGCGTGGGCGGTCTTTCTTTAACAACAATCTGGGTATTTTGCACTAAAAGTTATTTTGAAAAATAACTATACAATTGAAGTGTTTGGTTAGGAGGTAGGATTTCAGAAGCGAGAACGATCGACAAACTTATTTGACAAACGGCCTCTATTACCTACCTAGAAAAAAAAAATTGGTTGTTTGTAAAGTAGGTTAACGATCGAGATGTTTATGTGATAACGTCTTATTGGTGCTTTGTTTCACTGTTATTCTTGTTATTCAACGAAAACTTAACCGCACGAGAAAATCTCCATTCGTTTGTATGCCGCTAGAGTGAGAGAGACGGAAGATCGTTCCACTCACTCGAACGCTATGCCTGCCTCCGCTCGTGAGGATTCCGCGTGACAAGTTTCACGGAAACACTGGCAGCGCTCGAGATGAGACGGGAGATCGGTCCGTCTCTCTCTCGTTATACCTGCGATCGCGCTCGTGAGGTTTTGGTGTGACACAAGTTTCTGAACATGTCACCCGACTAAAACGATTTCAAAGACGTTATCACGTCAAAATTGGTTGTTTGTAAAGTAGGTTTACGATCGAGATGTTTACGTGATAACGGCATTTCACGGAAAGACTGGCAGCGCTCGAGATGAGACGGGAGATCGGTCCGTCCCTCTCTCGTTATACCTGCAATCGCGCTCGTGAGGTTTTAGTGTGACACAAGTTTCTGAACATGTCACCCGACTAAAACGATTTTAAAGACGTTATCACGTCAAAAAAACCCAATCCGACGATTCACTTCGTTTTGGCAAAGACCGAACCATTTGGCTTCTGGATTTGAGTGCCTGCATAGCTGTTAAAGATCTGATAAGCTTTGGTTAGAAGAGAAGTAAGTAAATAATGTCACAACATTACTTATTAACTAGATACCTATATTACTCAGGTACGAAAGTAAGGGTTTACATTAAGTTATGGAAATTTTGAAACATACTAGTATAACTCTCAGGAAAGTGTAACTAATACGAAAGTTATGGAAATTTTGAAACATACTAGTATAACTCTCAAGTGAAACTAAAACGAGTACATTCAATTAGTACCTACTGAAGCAAAGGTAAATTATAAACTCCGTCGAATACATAATGTGCAATCTAGTCCATTCTGTATAGACTAGAGGTAGCAAGTACGATGCTAATGCAACAAATCCCCGCGGATTCGGCTTACACTACGTCACGTGATCCGTGAGTGCTTCGTGGACCGCACTATGCGACACGTGCAATTAAATAATTACACTGTAATTATGGTTATTATTGGTGTTAGCATTTGCCATGCAGTATCTTTACTAAAGATCTGAAAACCAAAAAAAGGCATTTGGTCATCTTGGCATCAGGCGGGAATCGAACCCGCATCTTCCGCAAACGACAGGCGACTGCACAAACATCTGTGCTACCGACACCATTAACAGACCGGCTGAATCTTTCTGTTATATTTTACCCTGTGAGCTAGGGTGATTTCATCAATGTTAGAGGCATCCATCTTCAACGGAAGAAATGAATTAATCTGATGCCAAGATGACCACAAATGTCTTTTTCTGGTTTTCAGATCTTTAGTAAAGACACAATAATTATTTTGTTCCAAACTTGTCATTTGAAAAAAAAGATTATTAAAATTGTTGGTCTATTCCAATCAATTACCTTGAACCTAAAATTAAGCTAAGTAGGTCCCTATAATACGTCATATACCTACCCCTCGTTATAAAGCCTACACGAGTAAAAATATATTACATTGAGTACCTACTTCAAAGGCTCGTCTAAAAGAAAATATGATTTATGTCCTGTTCTTTATCGGCGGCCAATAATGACAGCATTAAGGTCCCGCCTTGAAATATAAGTGGTATTTTTCACCGAGAACCGTCTTACAGGGGATTAACTTGCCAAACCTATCTTCAAGTTACTAATATCACTCAATTCGAAGAATACAATAAGCTTTTTGCGACGTTTCATATTTCAAATGTAGACTTTTATTTATAGCGCTTTTATGAAATTAGTTTTAAACCCGAAGACTAAAATATATATCTGATACATTTGTAAGCTTACTAACTTCTACTACATTATGATTCGTTTCCAAAAATGGTTCTCAAGCTCTGTTATTCTGCTTTTGAAAATATCAGCTCATATAAAAACATCGATGAGATCTTTAACTAAATATACGAACTTACATTTCGTTTTTTAAGTTACAAGAACACAGACAGAGATATTTTATTTTATACTTGTTACTTGTTATGTACTACGCACATTCTACCTACTCGTGGATAGGTAAAGTAAAGTAAAAATAATCTTTATTCATGTAAACTTATTAAAAAGCACTTATGACAAGTCATAACATAAAAATTAAAGAGTAATAATGTGATTCTACCACCGGTTCGGAGGTGTTGATTCTACCGAGAAGAAACCGGCAAGAAACTCGGTAGTTACTCTTTTTTAATCTTGTTTGTTTACAATAATTGCGATAACAGAGTAACAACAGTAAAGTCAAAATACATGACGTGCAGAGGAGCAGACTATTTCTGAGATGACCACAAATCTTTGTCGTTCGAATAGGAATCTAGATCATACAAATTTGAAATACCAATCGGTCAGGGTATCACAGACTGGGGTCGACCAACTTTTCCCTATCCAGGCGAATAGGAGGATAAGTAACTATGTTTTTAAATTACCTATTAGTAGACAATTGCCAGCAATTTCCTTTGGAAGTAATTTCTATTTTCATTGTCCTACAATTTTTTTAAAAAGACTACGTTGCGAGTTTTGGGTGTAGAATGGTGTTTGGGTGTACCGTGCACCGCCTTAATCTCTCTGTCTTACCATGTGGTTGACTGGTAGAGAATGCCTCCTGGTACGAATGGTGGACTGCCATTTGTACTTTTTTTATGTGCAATAAGGAATAAATAAATATAGCGTAGTCACTAACTGCAGGGTATCAGTAGTATTGAGTTTGTTTATACAGTTAATAAAAGTAGTTAACGCAACAGAGCTCAAAGCTCATAAAATAAACTTCATCGGATCCACAGTCAAATGAATTCAGGTAATAGTCCCAACGAGTTTTGATCGAAAGCAATTTTGGGCCGCTGTAACCGAGTCCCCTGTTTCAGGGAATTTACGGACCCAGAGATTAAAACTAAAACTACAGTCGTTTGTGCCGGTATGCTGGCTGTTATGAGTTTTTATTTACCGAATTTATCGTTCCAACTTTAACCCTTTAGAAAACTAGGCTATTATTTTTAGTGCAGTTTGTCATTTTAATATCTCAATTTGTCATGATTGATTCACTGAATTATATATCTGGTAATGTTATTTAAATTCTACGGCTTAGTCATTAGTTTAAGTTAAAAAAAAGTTGCAAAGAACTTCGCTTAGAGCTTTTTTTTTAAATAGTTTAACTTCGTTTGAAGCTTTTAATGAAACAGACTATAACAACTATTTCGGCCAATGATATGATTGAGACTGAAACAGGCCGAAGAATGGCTATCAACTATCATAGAAAAAAGTATAACTACTAGGCTCTTCTTTCGATATCCAAACCTCAGTTTCACTAAGAAAGTAAGTAGTGATGGATGCCAATGTCTAACATATGATAGAAAGTGCAATCTCAAAATGAATGTCTCAATCTTGCAAGAACTCTTCCAATCTAACGCATTATGAACACACAATATGCACGTGTTTATGCTTAGACGTTCTAGCCTCGATATTAACTCAATATGGCCGGATCCTCCCGACTGTACTTAGTCTCAACATTCCACTGTGCCACAGTATAAACAGTAGGTTATCTATGGCTGGCCCTGTGGTTTGGGGCGTTAGAATTCGGCCAAGGTTCCCCCCCGCCTGTCGTAAGGGCTCGCACTGCCGTGAACGCCCGCGGGTGTATGAGGGGAGGCATAACTCCCCTCGTGAGGAGCTCCCAGCACAGCGCGCAAGGGGTCCACTGATAGAGTCCCTCATGGGGGTCCTCGGGGATTCCTGGTACCGCGCAGAAGATGGCCTCCGCGGAGTTTAGTGGGTATGCCCACGCCCACTGGGGTGGGTGAGCCCCACACTCCCTCGCTCCCGTACTCAGGGAGCGGGATAGTGCGTAAAAGCATTCTCCGCGTACAAAAAAAAAAAACCATGGCCGCCCGCTGAGTTATTAGCCTAGCGTGCACACAGACACGCGGCACAGCCCGTCCGTTTTGCCGCCACCTTATTCCCTCGTATTATATGCTAGCGTGTGTGTGAAATCGAGTGCGAGAATCGTGCCGACACGGCGCGCGACGCGCACGCACTCATTCAAACCGAGAGCGGCACGTTTGTATGTCGTTATTTTACTGTTCTCTGTGTACTGTGACTGTGCTCTCAGCGCTTGAGTGGGCCGAAGGTTCTATAGATTAATCGGCGTAGGCCACTCTTGGGATAATGTCAACAAAGGCACAAACTTAAGCCTATTTTAAGCGCGATTGAGCTCGATTGTTATATTTCTTCACAAAAACATCAGCATAACAATTCCTTTCGGGTTTAATTATGATGACAATAAATAAAGTAGACACTCTTCACACACATTTACGGATTCACAATCCTAAAACTCGAAACATAGAACAGCACTAATTTAATTAGATGCTGTCAAAAACGTGAACGTTGAATGTTTTTGTCAGCCTCACGCTTTGACTCGCGCTTTAAATCATCTATTTTTGCTTTTTACCTCATTTATATCATGTGTGTATGCTGTTATAATATGTCAAACTTTTAATATGACGTCCGATTCGTGCATAGCAGCCAAATGCTTTTTATTACGTTGAAGTCACAAATGTACTTCGCCTGATTAACTACGGGAATAACGAACGCAATTGTGATAATATTTTAAACTGTAAAGTAATTCGATTGACCGCTAAATCATGCGGTACTGTTCCATTGACAAATCATTATTTTATACTCAAGTAACATTAGCTGTAGTTTGTTCGGTTGAATGCGATAATCTCAGAAACGACTAGTCCAACTTGTACAATTATTTTGGAAGGTAACAATATATTTTCGATTTGTCTTTTTTATCTAGATGGGATAGTTACTTTGAGAAATGAAAGAGGTTTCCAATGCAAAAGCTGATGTACCCACTCAAATGTCACTGGTAACTTGAGCTACCAATGCCAATGTCGTCTCAACTGTCACTGGTAGCTTTAGCCACCAGTTTTTGAGGCACTTGAGAGGTGACTCATTTTCCGTTCAGAAACGATTTTGCTGTTACTATTTCAATTTAATATTTTTCTACAATTTGTCTATGATATTTGTATCGGCCTGGCAACAACGGACCGTCCCTACGAGACGTCAAAGTAAGAAAAATAAAAAGTCAAAAGGTCATGTTGAGGTTATGTTATGATAATAAGTGCATGCTATGAGTTTAAATTAAACTTGTAAATAGATTATTACAGATTACACACTATAATATATTTCAAAATAATTAATTATTTATGTATTATACAGATGCAGTGAAAAAAGCTTACAGATTTGATTTTTAAATACTAAAAAAATTAGTTAAGTGAAAGTCCAAAAAGTGATTTTTTTTCGCCATTTATTAAATTCAACCAATTAATATTAATTTGCTAAAAATGAAAACTCGTTAGTCTGTATTCAGTATAATCGCTTATTTAATGAGCTTTTCGTCTGTGTGTTTATCATTTTGCGATCCTATTCGGAAAATTAGCAAATAATTCTCGGAAAATTCGCATAAATTCGCAACAGAAAAAATCAATATGGCGTAAACGATGTGACAGGTGAGAAGACATTAGGTATTTAGCGGTGACGATAGAGTGGGTACACGTAATTTATGTTTGCGCATACACCTTGTTCTTAATCATATTATTTGAATTGAAGTTTTTTAATTTCTACCTCTTCACCAACATACTTCAACAAATCCAACGTAACTACTGTTCACCCACCGGTTCCGATCCAAAACTACCGTTCGTTCATGAGTGAAGTACTGCTGTTACCACAGCAATACTTCACTCATGTGAAGCAGGGTAGGAAGGGAAGGGAGAGAGCTGCCAGGTACTGGCTGGTGACTTTTAAGATACATCATAGTAAGTTTACCCGGCGATTACCAGCAGAAAGTAGCTTGTCTGTCTAGGTCCTACAGGATGCATTTCCACAACTGTGAAAAGGGTAACATGACTTCATTTCACTAGCACTTTCTTTGAATGGTCCACAAAACGCACAATGCTTTTTCATGCTCAAAAAATCCGCGCCAACAGTTTAGAGCAAAGGGGTGACAACGCGGAATCCTTCACGAATTAAGAGATATATTTCTGATAGGCTGGTGGTACGGTGAAACAGTGGTCAAATTCTGGCCTATTAAGACCAACAATGCAGTTTTATTCTTTGTACTGTTGAACAAAGTTAAGCGATACATATACTTCTTATAGTGATCCTGTAGCTGTTCTTCCAACATAAAGGCACAGTGAACATAACAGTAGGTTATCTAAGGCCACCCGCCGTGTTATTAGCCTAGCGTGCTCATAGACACGCGGCACAGCCCGTCCGTACTGCCGCCACCTTATCCCTCCATATTTTATGCTAGCGTGTGCGTGAAATCGCGTGCCGACACGGCGCGCGACGCGCACGTACACTTTCAAACCAAGAGCAGGACGTTTGTATGTAGATATTTTACTGTTCTCTGTTTACTGTGATAAAGGGCACCAGTGCTACGCAGATAACTGACACGATCCTAAAAGCTGATGCATCGTCATTTGAGCAAACCAAACCTTATAGCAGCCAACTGAACGTGAAGGCCGGTGACCCGTGTCGTAGGCGATAGCAAACGCAACACCAACGCAATAGCAAAGTGATGCTTATTTTTTAAATAAGGCATCTTTTTGAATGAAAATGATTACAAAATAGAATTCCTTTTTTTCAGAGCCATAATACCTACATGATACATCATTGAATATAGCTCCAACACCACTGAAAACATATTAGAATGAGGGGTGCATAGATTTAATGTTAAACATAAATGAGTACCACTATGCATCCCATCCACCCTTACGCTGTTGATATTCCAGCCATCCAGGTCAATCTGAGTAAATGAAGAGTGAATAAGCCTGTACTGGCCAGTCATGAACCACCGTTAGATCACATGATCACTTAGTTCCAGGTGAGAAATTGACTCAAATCAAAATGACTGCCCAGTCCCTATCAGAGAATAAAAAGTACCTCACAGCTACACCAAATACCTTGTACCGTTAATGAATAATTACAATTATTTCTACCATTATTCTTTGCATCATGACCTCATCGTTATCGACTTGTACAATCAGATGTCATTGTGTCCAATACGTCACGCACATAGCCCAACGCGCTAAAAAGATTGTAAAACATATAAATAACAGTCTTGCTAACGAACAGTTAGTACAACCTTGCATCTTCTCAGTAAATCTAGAATAATCATCAAACATGTTCCTAGTATTATTATGCCGAGGTTTACTCGGCGTCTTATTGCTCACTGATCTTGGTACATGTGGAAATCCTGAAAAGAATTGTCGCACTGCAACAGCAGGTAAGTTTGTTTTGTTGCTGTAAAATATAACATCCGACCATAGTCATTCTCACACTCTACAACTGCTACCTTTTGCACAATTAGGCTTTGAGAACGTTTCCTCCTAGGATCAAGAAATTGTTGGATGAAGTAATTTCACAATTTATTGATCTTGGAAACTATTGATTCTTGTAAAAAGCTCGGGTGCTCAAGTCCGTTCCGAGATTTTTTCTATGAGCTGAAGCAAATTTTAGGGCTTTGCGGTTCTAAACCCATTTAAAACTTTGATACAACGTTGTGCTATAGTTGTTAAAACTATTATTGATTAAAATACGGCTCGGACTTGTATAATCAGAGTATATTGTTTATGTAGATTTTTAATAACTAGTTCAACTTCATTACTTGTATATTCAGAGTATATTGTTTATGTAGATTTTTAATAACTAGTTCAACTTCATTACTTAATTTTCATTAAAATACAGTATTGCAATAGCATAAAATAAACTAGCTAATACTAAAAGTGTTAATCAATCGGTATAATTATTAACAGGCCAACCAGACGGAGAGCGGTTGGAAACGACGGTAACAGTATCTAGTGAAGATATCGTGGTTCAAGATGAAGTGGTAAGCATTGTGCAGGATGACAAACATTTAGCTAGTATAAAGAATGTAAACGAAGTATATCTCAGCTCATACCTGACGCACACAGCCCAACACAATAATTGAAAGCTTGTGTAAGCCTACACGCGAAGTTTTAAAACACATTTCTTTCTATATAACAGAAGGGGTGTTCTTAATTTTGAATGTTTTATTTTTTTCCATCAGAATTGTTCTGGTCAAGTTGTTGGAGTGGAAGCACATGCGTGTAGCGGCAAAGCATTTTCCTTGGAAATTGACTCAAATCTCACCACAGTTCACGTTTCCCGCAAGAAAAATTCAGTTGCAATTACAGTCAATTTGAGGGTCTACTGCCAAAGTAAGCACAGCAAATCAAAGCTAGCCAAACTTGCAAAAAAGAGGAATAAGAAACTGAACAAAGTCAATAAACCTGTGAAGTCTGAACAAGAAACTGCGACTCAACAAGATGAAGAAGCAGGTGATGAGAACGTAACCGAAGAGAAAAACGTAGATGAACCTGAAAATGTCACAAACGAGGTCCAGGAAGATGCAGAGAAGGTTGAACAAGTCAGAGCTCGTCGCAGCATTTCTGACTCTGAAACCACTAACACAGCTCAAGACAGTAGCTTCACCCATCAAGAGAGCACGAGACAGGTTTATCGAAGAGTTACAAATCGCAATGATGCGGTTGAAAGGGCCCAAAGAGCAGTAACAAGGGCACACCATGATGTGGCTAGGGCTCAATATCGAGTACACAGAGCTGATCGAAAAGTGGTAAGGTACCAAAAACGCGCAGACAGAGCTCAGGAAAATCCAAGAAAAAGTCAACGTCATGTAGACAGAGCGGAGAAGAAAGTGCATAGAGCTCGTAAATATCAAACAAAAGCTGTAAGAGTATTAGTGAAGACTCACCGAGGCGTGAGTAAAGCAGAGAAAGGAGCAGACAAGGTTAACCAAAGCGTGAGACAGACAAATGTAGTCACGCCCTCTAGAGCAGTCACAAGGGAACAAAAAAGGACGGACGAAGACCGAAATAGTCGAGAGCAGGATCAACAAGCGTAGATTTTTTTTTTCAATATTTGAATTTTCGACTTTTTTTATTGTTATTAAATAATTAGAAACTGAACCCATTGGTTTTATTTCTTAATATTTTGTTCCAATATCTAATTTTAATGAATATTCATCAATTTGGTCCTTTATTTAGTTCAAAATTAATTAGCTTTTAGCCTATTTGAATGTTAAACTGTCAAAAAGAATGCATAAGACTTATTAAGATTCAACGATATTTTCAACATGAAATAAGAAGAAGCTGTACTCAACAAGATCCTTTATTCAACAAGATCCTTTAAGGGTTAAAGCTAATTTATTTTTTAAATAATTAAATTATTTTATTCCAACTAGGTAGCTAATTCACTCTTTTCTGGAAGGTCACCGGGTTGTTTTGATTAAGTACCTAATGTTTGGTGTAATATCTAAAGTCAGGTACCGAAAGTTCCTTTAGGTCCGCCAGTTGTACTCTTCTTTGCTTAACTAAGAATTAACAAAGTATTATACTTAAAAGCCATCGGTTCCCGGTGGGGACAAATCGTTCCACACTTTACTTGCGGCAAATTTGAAACATCCTATAGCTCACTCACTCACTCACTCCATCTTAGTTCCAAGATTACAAAGTTTACATGAAGAGTTTAGATAGATCATGAGCAAGTGCAAGCCTATAAAATGACATACGCTCACGACAATATCCCAAACAGGGTAGTCAGAGACACACTGATTTTTGCCGTCATATTAAAATGAATATTTAGAAGCATCAGAGAGGAGTGGCGGCATGTTGTGAAGCTTGCCACCAACGCTTGAAGTGACGACCACGACCACTCTGTCAAGAGTGATACCGACAAAGAAGAAGAAGAAGATTTAGAAGCCAATGATATTTAAAAGAGGTACGTATGGATACGTTATGTCAGTACTGAAGCGAAGTCGAAATATGTCCCCTGGCGTACGTACCTACAATTTGATTGTGTGTACAAGATAGTATGATTATTTACTAGAGAGAAACGAGACAGATACATATTGCACAGTGTCGTCTCAAACTGTCAATGCTTTGTGAACGAAATTCTGATTTCGGGTGCCACTTTTTTAGCACTAGTAACTTATCCACGTCTTTTTTAATATAATATCACTGTTAGAAGCCCATACTTTGCCTACCAAATTTTAACTCAACGGCGAGTCTACTGCCGTTATCCGCATTGTTTGGGTTTTTTATCAGTATTTTTCATTACCGGAGAGTCAGTCGCTACAGTGATCACAAAAATGTTCTAACCATACTTGCCCTGAATTCCGGACCGAATAGATTTTATTTTTAAATGACACTAATGAGCCTCTAGTTCTACGATTTCACGAGTTGGTTTTGTCAATGTGAGGAAAATAAAAATATTTTATTAAAAGTTAGACCTTTCCTGCAGTTTGCCATATAATTACTTCCAAGAATCCTTATAAGCGGCTCTACGAGATAACGCAAAAATACCGGGAAGTATCATATTCCCTATAGATTAGGAGTCGGTCTGCCACGAACTTAAAAAACTCAGCCTGTATACACATATCCGCACGTTTGCAGTGATACGCAATTTTAATGCAGGATCAAACGGATACCTACTACGAGTTACGTTAGAATTAGTTTCTTTAATATGACATACTAAATACTGCTCTGTACAATCGTAAGGATGAAGTTTGTCAGTGCACAAATAATAATCAACTACACTATATAAAAATAAAAATTATGTTTAAATTAAACATACACTTAAGATAAATAGCTTAAGTATCCGTTGTCTGGTATCCCATAATACAAACTTGAATTAACAAGTTTGGTTTTTTAGGTTTTTTCTACATTCACCCTAACATCACTTTTTACAAAAGTACGAGCAGTGATCGTTGCTAAGATAGCACCTTTTTTTTCGGAAGGAATCCCTTTGCAGACTCGTCTGACGACACTACTGACTTACTGACTTAACCTCCCGGTGCTCCTACGTTGCCATCTGTTGATCGAATTCGTGGGAACTATCCGTCATCCATGAATCCGGCAACGGCTATCCACATCTGGACCCATCAAGTCCTCAAAGCACATAATACCGCGTACCTAGTGGTCAGGGCGTGCGAGAAGCACTCGGCACACCCTCCATCTTGAGGCCCTTACTAGGTGAGAAGCAGCCCCCAGCTAAGACAACACCTAGATGACACTTGACCATGTCCTGCATGTAGGTATAACAGCTGCCAATAATGTATGTTGGTTTGCTTAAATCATAATTAAATAATTATTTGTACAAAAAACTCACCCACAAATTGCTCACCTTTAAGCGGTCATAATGACGATAGGCTGGGTTATACGAGAGCTCGAGGAAATTCTAAGTTTATACTCATATAAACTTGAGAATTTGTTTCGGTAACATGTAACATTCTTATGAGAGGTATAATACAGACAAAAGCTCACTTGGCCTAAGCGTTTCCATATAATGTAACGTAACTGCATAACATGCTCGGGGTTGTGTTGCGCCACCCTGCACCCTCGGATCACCCGCACTCGTGCAAAGATTCGGCGAAATCTTACAACAATATGCTTGTTTATTCTAAAGGCTGTAATAAAACATCGAGTGTCGTGTTCGAAGACCGGTTCGAGTAAATTGAAAAATGGCGAATGGCGAAATAAACGTTGAGTTTTGGGGCACTCTGTAAACCGATATACCATCAAGGGATTAGTAGCAGCATAGCAGGGTGTCATTAAAACCAAAGTGTTGTTGTACGTATCAACCCAGTAACAAATAATATTATACTTCGTCGCTGCATCCTCGGGATTTTATCACAAGGTAGTACATTTCTTCATGTACCAGGCATCAACACGTTTTAGAGCTGGTATCACTGAAACAGGAAAAAAAAACAAATTCCCTCCCTACGGTAGGTGCGTCGCTCTGACAGGTGACAAGTTCATCATTCGTTTCTAGTGTTCGGGCATCGACACACCCTCTCTCGTTATATTTTTTATATAACGGTTTCTTTAAGTGCTGAAGTGTTTGCAATAGTTGTAGTAGTGTAATTCGATAGATCCTAAATGAAATACAACGTTAACATCGTACTTACCTTTCGTTTTAAACAATAACTAAATACGATCTACAATAAAAATCTACCCACATTTTCTTGCACAAAATGTTTTAATAAGAGAACTCGTGATTAAAAGTGAATCTTCGTATGACTGTAAACAAAGCTAAGCAATAGCATGACGATGCAATGTTTAAATTTAACAAAACACGTCAATGATGAGACCGTGAAGTGGTCTTAATCAATGTTGGCATTAATTTTAGCTGTTTATGATCCTGTTGAGGCCTGTCCAAAATGGACCCACCGTAACGAGATTACGATAAAACGCACACTGAGTGTGTGTTTCCAACAAACGAGACAAACAGAAGAAGAAGATCCTGTTTTTTCCCGTACCAAGTTGGTCGGTGCATTTTCAACAAATTAGCCAAGCAGAATAAAGGTTCCTGTTTATTCCTGTCCAAGAGGACGTCCCGTAACGAGAGCACGGCCAGGCCCACAACGCGAGTGTGGTTTCGAAAGCATTTTAAGGTGAAAATCAAATCGAAGACCAAACTGTAAGTTATTTTGTGCTATCCTTGCATAACAAAAACCTTTCTTTCTATATACATTAGTACCTAAAAACTTCTAGAATAAGATTGTAATTTCAATTGAAGACTAACGACTAAGAATAAGTCTTAGTAATGGAAGTACCTGACATTGAAATAATGTTTCATTTTGCTACTACACAGACACATCTGAGTAGCCACGCCACAGCTTTTGTAGCTATACAGCTATGGCTAACATCATAACTTACTCTAGTTGCTATAAAATTTATATTTAAATACATTTGATACCACTTCGTGGTTACCGTTTACAATATTCATAATAATATGATGAAGGCTAACACCCGTGTTACCACGGGATAACCACTCACGTAGGCTTGCTGCCCACGAAGTTCACAACATAATATGAGAAAATGACAATCCAATGCGGATTTAGCAGAATATTCAATTAGCTATGTAATTAGAGGCCGACGCCGAAAACCATCCCGGTGAGTACCGGTGCCTAATAAAAAAATTATTATTTATTTACTTCTTAAAAAACCTGGGGGTTGGCCGAGAGTCATCACGAAGGTATTGAAAAAACCTGGGGGTTGGCCGAGAGTCATCACGAAGGTATAATAAAAACCTGGGGGTTGGCCGCGAGTCATCACGAAGGCATATAAATACAGAAAAATGATCTCAAATTTGAGACTCAATAGCTTGATCTGTACATAAGGAACAAACCTGGGAGTTGGCCGTGAGTCAACATGACGGTAACGATATCGCAATATCTGAATTAAGGGCCTATATTCAATCCGTGAATGGCCCATGAAATGAAATAAAATAAAATGAAATAAAATGAAATAAAATGAAATAAAATGAAATAAAATGAAATAAAATGAAATAAAATGAAATAAAATGAAATAAAATGAAATAAAATGAAATAAAATGAAATAAAATGAAATAAAATGAAATAAAATGAAATAAAATGAAATAAAATGAAATAAAATGAAATAAAATGCAATTAAATGAAATGAAATGAAATGAAATAAAATAAAATAAAATAAAATGAAATAAAATGAAATGAAATGAAATAAAATGAAATGAAATGAAATGAAATAAAATTAAATAAAATGAAATAAAATTAAATAAAATGAAATAAAATAAAACATAAAATGAAATGAAAAGTATTTTCATAGTGATTATGAAAAGTCAGGTATGTATTAAACAACCTAGCCTTACCAGTATTTTTCTGTATCTTACCTTGCTGATGGTTTGATAACCTTACCTGGTGGCAGAGAACCCATGTAAGTTTTCCAAAATTTCCTTTATTATTCAAGAAATAATTATCTTTGACTAGCAGCCGCCCGCCACTTCGTCCGCGTGGCCTTAGCTGTATGTGAAAGAAGATTTTCCCACTTTTCTGTTGAAATTTTGCTGAATTTTCTTTGCTATCAACCTCACGGAGCGCGGGACCTTTCTAACGAATGCAAAACCGTGGAAATTGGTCTGTGCGTTATAGCGTCAGAAAGGAAAACCTGACTTATTTTTATATAGTAGTTTATTTTAATATAATAAATAAGCAAAAGCATTTGAAACAACATGAATTGAAGAGACACTTAAATTCTTTATTATTAATAGTTTATTCTTATGAAGCGATAAACCTAATCCACCTAATAATTAACACAGTAAGTATTTAATGCAGCCACGCGTTTAACAATAACAAGTTGAATAACAACACTTAATAATGGTGTAAGTACATAAACACAGCCGTCTTTTAAATGTATATGCATACATGTATCTACTTGATTTACTTGTTGTTGAGTGGTGTGCTACGCACGCGGATTTCTTTTATATGCAAAATGCTACACTTTTGCCGTTTAGCAAACATTAGTGACTACTCATAATTCAGCAAGCGTTAAATTTGTCTTTTAACGATTGAGTAGATGATTTTTAAAGGTATAACTGCTGTTTTAGCCGTTCAATAGGCACAACTTGTAATGTAGACTTGATTTAGTACCTCGATTCCGTGGTTATTTTTTGAAATAACAAAATCAATCAATAGGTATAGTGGATAACCATATCCAAGCCATGACTGGTTTTGACTTGGGATTAAAAGTTATAAATTGAACTAAAACCATCTCACATTGATCGCATTTCTGAATACATTAAATGTATTGGAAAAATATTTTTATCTTGTCTCGATTTCAGTAAGACTAGTACTTAGTCATTTGCAGATACTCTGACAGCATATACCTAAAGACAAAAATGTTTGGTAATGATTTGCAGATTACCAATTTATAGGAAGTAGTTTTAGCTTTTATTGTTCGCATCTGGCAAGGTTTGTTGATTAAGAAATTAATTGCAATCAGATGCTAAATTACAATTTAATAGTTTTAGTATTTGATATTATGTAGGTAGGTGACCTACCATTAAGAATTTGTTGCATACGCACTCACGAGTAGAAGACATCGTGGTCTTTCATTTTAAAATGACCGCAATAGGTTATAAGTTAAGTTTTTCGTGAGAATAGGACTGAAATCACAATAATAATTTAATGAAAAATAACACCTTCGCATAAGCAACAGCTCTTTTATCAGTTTACACTTTAGTGGTGTACCAAGCCAAACAAGATTTGACATTTAATAAGAAATTCACAGTAAGAAGATTTAAGGAGAGAAGTCAGTAGAATATCTTAATGCAATTCTAACCTTCACTGTACCAACAGGGAACTGTAGGTACCTACCTACTTACAGTGTTACGGATATTATTCGCATAGCGATAGTTAAAAATAGACGATTTCCACTCACGAAAACATTGTCATAAAGAATAGTAAGACGTCTCATCCTTACAAAACGCCCCAGCTTTCACCAGAGTGGCATAAATTACCTGACTAATAATACCTCAGTTAGGTTATTAGATTAAAAACATAGGCCAGCTGCATTGACTAGGTCATGTGTAGTTTCTATCTTGGAAGGACATTTCAATCAATGAGAGTCATAGAAACTCTTAAGAAAAATAATAAAAACTAAAGCTTATTATGCCTAGGTTATTATTCTTTCGGATTCTAAAGTCTGCTTACTCTGTGCAGTAGACAACATACTTACATTAAGAAATATTATTAGCAAAAACTAGGAGAGTAAGTTACTAACTAACTTACTTTAGTACCCACTGCCGTTGGGTTGTATTTGGGAATAGGTTTTCCAAACAACAGCTTTAGTTGAATTAAGTTAGGTGACTAATTATGTGTCACCCACACAACGAGCACATACTATGCTGGGCATTTAAATTGTTGTAATAAACCACTGCCCAGTGTACTTGTATATAATTATGTACCACCTTACTTTACATTTATTACGAAAATATTAACGGAAAAGTTGCAGCTCAAGCTGCTAACCTGTTTCAATAGACGTCGTTCTTTGATCCCGAATTTACTATGGATTAAATATTCGAGTAAATTAGGTTTTATTATTGGGTGGTATATGTATACCTGTTCTTGTGTGTGGTAACAGCAAAGTTCATACAGTTACCATTAAGTTTTTTTTAATTAACATTGCTTAAATCAATATTAATTATTATGCAAAGCATATTTATAACATGAAGTTATCTTAATATATATTCATCTTGGAACATAATACTGAAGCTGCGATGATCTTTTGACTTTTGGTCATTGGTCCTTAATTTTGTTGCGTTTTTATAGTAAACAGGTAAAATTATAATAAACGTTACCTATTTCACATCAAAAATAAAATTTGGTATCAAATTCAATTTAGTAAATCCTTGATATTGATTTCCCTAGACCTCTAAACATCTACCTTGTGATAAAATCCCGAGGATGCAGCGACGAAGTATAATTGATGATTAAACGAACTTACCTTAAGTGAAGTTCTATCATAATTATATGAGTCGCTGCATCCGAAGGGATTTTAGCTCCCACCCTACCCATAGTTACCATCATACCCTTTGGTAACTAACCCGAGTAACTTAGGGAAATCTGTCTCTAAAAGAATGATGAACTTGTCACCTGTCAGAGCGACGCACCTACCGTAGGGAGGGAATTTGTTTTTTTTTCCTGTTTCAGTGATACCAGCTCTAAAACGTGTTGATGCCTGGTACATGAAGAAATGTACTACCTTGTGATAAAATCCCTTCGGATGCAGCGACTCATATAATTATGATAGAACTTCACTTAAGGTAAGTTCGTTTAATCATCAATTATTAGTTAGTAGTTAACAATCATTTTAGCATGGCATTAGTGAACAAACGTGACTACGTTGTTTGTTAACAACGTAGACCTTTGTTCTATTGTTACGTCATAATAATTATGCCCGTTATAAGTTTAGATGAATATGAGTAAATTATATGCACTTAATACGATTAACAAGTGAATCAAATCAGACCAATGAACAATGCTTCAATTAAGCAGCGTGAATATTACAGTGGTATAAAGTTATGTTTCAGTGGTCCGAACAATCAGTTGCATATTCGATTCGTGTCAAAATTTGTAAATAATCAAAAACAAAAATTAACAATGTTGAGAAAATTAGAAACTGTGTTCGGGATTATATTACTCGCCAATTTTGTAACTAGTATCGAAGATCACTGCGAAAAAGTTGAAGCTGGTAAGTTTTTCTGTGACTATTAATGTGTCATTTCTCAATTCTTGCCTATTATGAGTTGATCACAACTGATTACATAGGATTATACTAACCTAAAGGTCCTGTAACTAAACCCAAGTTCTACGCTATTGCTGTCACTTTGAGCTTTCATTTTGCATTTTGGAAAGTGCAAATCTAAGTGTTCCTTTATCTAAGAGTGACGTTTCTGAATTTGAGAGCTAGCCTGACAAAGACAAACGACTCCTTTCAATTACGAAAAATAAAGCAACGCGCTTAGTGAATTTCAACTCAAATAAACCATAATTTCACTAAATTTGACGCTTTTGATGATGAAAGTATTTTATTACAAACCCAACAAGCAATAAATATAATGTTGAGAATACACAATAATTCGGCACATTGCAGGTGATAAGAATGGACAACTGATAGAGAAAAAAGTAAGATCCAATAATGCCGCTGATGAGATTGACATCACTTTGGAAGCGGTAAGTTTTAAATTCGATCTTACGAACAAGGTCATAAAATAAAAAATAAGTATACCCTACCACATGGACACAATTTTTTAAATATTTTTTGGCTTAAGTTTTATTTTAGTTTATATTATTTGGTTCATAGTTTATGCTTAAGATGTGTTAATTCATTGTTTTTTAATTTTTATTGTTTGTTGTGTGTATAATGTGGAGTGTCAGTTCTTCACATTAAGGTTTCAATGTCGAGAGTGCTAAGGACTGATGTCGATGTATGAAATGATAGGAGTTCTAAAATGTTCCATCTTGTAGGCTTTATAAAAAGCACCTATGACAAGACGTAACTAAACAAAAAACAATTAATGCTAACTACAGCAAGGAGCTCGATAGTTACTCTTTTCCACCTTGTTTGCTTATAAAAATTGCGATAACGAAGTATAGTCAACAAACATAATGTGCAGATTAGCAGACTATATTATATTTCCGATAACCGCGAATTCTTCTCGTCCTAGTAATTCTTCATATGTTATACTCATGCGTATTCAACTGTGCTTTAATTTACGATTAAACCTTTACTTTATTAATGAATTTTCCAGCAATGCAATGGTCACCTTGTTGGCTTAGAGGCAACCGGATGCTACCCAGAAAACTTCACCATGAACGTTAATCAAGAATTAACTAGACTTTTCGTGACTCGTGAAGAAAATGACCTTCCAGTACAAATTCTACTAGACGTAAATTTCTACTGCAGCCCAGGCAATCAAGCTCAAAATGGTTTAGAGCAAGAAAATGATAATCCACTGCAAGCTATAAATACTGCTCAATCTAGAGTGTGGCAAGGTGTTAACAAGGCACAAAGAGTTGTAGATAAAGCTCAAATGGGCGTACTTAAAGCTCAATTTAGTGTGGAGCAAGCACAAAAAAACGTTGAGAAATCGCAGAAAGTCGTAAATAAAGCTCATCGTGCTTTAGAGAAAGTTCAAGAAAATATAGAAAACGCTTACAAAGGAGTCATCAGAGCTCAAGAAGGAGTTGAAAAAGCTCAGAGGAATGTCGATAAAGCACAGAAAGGTGCTTACAAGGCTCAAGCTGGAGTCGACAATATTGTACACCAATACTGAGAAATATTTCAAATGGACCAAAATGTATATTACCTCGTGCCTGGAGAAAAGTATTTGTAATTATTTATGAACGTTTAGGATAAGATAGTTTTAAGATTGCTTCAAACATCATTAAAATGTTTAAGTATCATAGTTCTTTTATTTTTCTACGTATTCATCTGAATGAGGATCTCCTCATGTAGCTTATGAAGCTTTGGTGTGAGGTAATTCATTGAAATAAAGCTAGAATAGCGACCACTCAAAACATAAACTCCATTTCTGGAAAGTGTACCAACCTCAAGTAATAAGAATAAAACAAAAAAAGAAAAGAAAGAACATGATTCCCGTATCATCGAGCTTTGCAAGCAACATAATTATTTATTATTATTGTTTTAATAATTTGGTAACTTTTTGAAAATCAACATTCAATAATATAGGGAAACTTGAAAAACAAATATTCGGTTTAGGTATCACGCGAACGAGCGTCTTCCGTAAACCGGGCGGCTACTCTAACTACTAAGCTTATCTGTATTTTAAATGAAGATACATCACTGATAATGCTCAATAACAGAAAATTTTCAATAATATACTTTATTATAATATTCAGTACTTAAGAACCATTCAAACTAATACTGGAAAAATACTTGAGTTATGAGAACAATTTAAAATATAATACTACTATACCACTCTCCTTAGTGTCCGCTGGGAAGACTCTGGCAAAAAACTTAGCATTTTATCTTTTTAAAAACGGTTTATGTTACAATTCACTTTAGAAATTCAGTTTTGTAGAAAATTAAAGTGTTTCTTTGTCGAACTAAAAACAGTTTTTTTTTTTTTTTTTTTATTTAACAATCAGGCTTGCTTACAGTGCAATCACCAAAACACAGGCAGAGGCAGCATTAATAAAGTAGTGTTTTTTAGAAGTGGTGGCCATTCTGTTTACAGGAAGAAGTGTGTGGGCACTGGCCGGAGTGCCAAGTACGGCAGGCACACCGCTTTTGCTCACTAAACTGTCCCGAGTCGGTAAACGCGAATTTGTATGGCATTGAGACACCGCCATCTAGTGGCGATAAGGAGGAATTTCTCCTGGAGGAAGATGACGTTTGCGAAGCGTCAAACCAAGACCCTGACGAATTTGAAAGTCATCTACATCGAGAAATCTACCAGTAAATAATGACCTCCTTTATTTTGTCGGCTAACTGCACTTATGCAAACTTATGAAAAACAAAGTTTAGTGAATGCTCGATAAACTTGACCGTGAAGTAACTCGAAACTGTTTGTGCCTGTCGTACTTGGCACTCGGAAAAAGAAAAAAATACAAAATCGTGCAAGAATTAGCTACTGCGTAAGCATTTTGTGGTACTGTGCCTATTTCTTCCTACTGTGCCTATAATAACAATATCCTTGCAAGACATTTGCGAACAATATCAGTCCTTTCAGAACACCGGCGTCCTTTGTAAACGACTTCTCAAAGACATCTAAGCCCATTGTCTAATTGTAATAATCCCTGAACGCCCAGCTTCGTAAATTAAATTATGCATTTAATGGAGCGGATTACCGTTTAAGGTCTGAGGATAATAGAGATCTTGGTAGAGATTTTCTTTATATTTAAGCTTATAAATACACTTTGGGTGCAATGTACTCTCCTTAGATGATATTTTTTACTTTTTTCAAATATTAATTCCAAACTTTGAGTTTAGTGAGTTCGAATCAGAATACTACTTAATAATTTAGATAGCAACGTATCCCCCCCCCCCCCCCCTCTTTCGGTTGTTATAATATAATTCTTCGTCCTGTTTACATCTCCTAGCAACTAAGTAGTACACTACTTACTTCATTACAATAGTATTTGATAACTACCAGGACCAGCCGCCCGCGACTTCGTCCGCGTAAACTTTAGTGTTTCTCTTCCGGAAGGTTGACTGGAAGAGATCGTTTTCAGCGATAAGGCCGCCTACTTTGTTCGTCCTAAATCTCTGTAAACACCTTTTTTTAAAACTCCAGCAGAAAACATTTTATCACTAACTTAGCCGCAGGTACTCGCGAAAAGCACTGCACTATGTTGGCACCAAGTGAATTCATCCCACTTAGACTGCAAGATATTAAAATTTTCAAAAACACGTAGTCCATATCACGCACACAGTAAAGTTCAAAATGGGACAGCATCAAAATGAGCTGGTTAATTCTGAAACATTAACTTCGTGAAGCTAGTTCTTATTTATGCTCGACGTTTATTATTGTTTTGAGCTGGAGATACGTCGCCTGAGGGTTAAGCACCCTGGCTCGGAACCCCGCATCCTGGCCATCTGTGGCTGGCTGGGGGTCCAAAATGCCCCGGTAGAGATTAGCCAGCGGTAATTGAAACCACTTGAAAGATGCACCTGCTTGAATAAAGATGCTAGAGTTATTTTTGTGGCCAACACAGGGAAATGCAAAAAAAGCTTCGTCGCTTGTATTATGTCCTGAAACTTATTTATTATTAAAATATAAGTTGTTAGCTTTTACAAAAATGTAATATTTCAAAATGTTTGTAACATGAAGAGCCGAATGCAAAAGAAAATAAACTATGAGATTACTATGGCGCAGTGGCGCAGTTGCCACAGTCGCTGTTGTAAAGCAACACGTGCCGGGTCGGAAATGGGATGGGTGACCACGCCAACATTATTAAAAAAAACTTAAGTTCACGTGAGAACTTTGTAATCATGCTGAGTAAATGGCTACAGTTATTGAAATAAAATAGAATACCAAATTCAATTTCACTTTAATTCCTTTTTTGTTCCCATTTTAAACTCTAATAGACCCATTTACAACTACATTGTAACTTTGTCAGTCAATTTCCTATTAACTTCATCGTTGCGGCACAAAATTATTGTAAATTAATTAATTTCAGCAGGGCAAAAGAGGCCTATTCCGGGCCATTAAACCTACTCAAATGGAACCACCTCTAAAACAATTTTAACAAGCCAACTTCATTCGGGCAAATCTAGCCACCTCCAAATTGCTTCAAACGCAACTAAAACAACAGTTAATCCCGTAATGATGTTCCGTCTAGTGATGCGAGATGGATCATTTCAGTTATCGATATTTAAAGAAGAGGCCAGATTCTGATTTCTTTATTTGCGAAAACATTGTAGTACAGGTGAAAATGCAGTTGCAGTTGTATTGTGTGTCAGGAGTCAGGCTATGTAAAATCGTACGTAAGTATACAAATAATATTTTTACACAATCGCTTTATTTTCACACGACGACACTCCGCAATTTGGGATAGATTCGTTTATTTTATTCTGGGTATGTCGCTCAGTTTAGAATTTATCCAGTGTTTTTGTGTTCTTTCGACTCCATCTAAGTAATGTTAATCCATTCACTACAAGATCATACCGGTAAAACATCTGCCAAAAGTTGGTCAAAATAATTTTATCAGTGGTACATCGTAATAAACAAAACTAACTTCACAAAAAGTAGGTACCGCAAAAGGCCATTGATATGGCACCGCGAAACTGGTCTTCCTTGAAAGATTTAAAAGAAATAAATAAAATAATGAATTATCAAGCTGACGATCATACCACAGCACTAGTTCCGTCCAGGATGGAGTGCAAAGATCCCGCGCCCGCGACCCCAGGATCCGGCTATTACGCACAAAGCGGTCCTGGCATTGTGAAGGCATAAAGGAGAACCGCTTGCTTAGTAAATGATAGTTAACACTTTTGATATTGTAACAACAGAATTCGTACACCAATTATGTAAATTATACAAATTTATTTATTTATTTATTAATTAGTTCGTACACAAAAATATAGTTACATTGGAAATAATAAGAATACAAAAAGTACAGGTGAGCTTATCTCTAATAAGAGATTTCTTCCAGCAGACCATGGTGACAGGATACGAATTCAATAAGTTTGACAATTTAAGACAGTAGTGTACAAAAAGAAAAGTAAGAAAAAAAAAACAAAATAAAATTTAAATTAAAATATTCAACAACAAATATATTTTTTTTTTTAATCGATTCGTTTCATGATGTCTTTTGGCAGGACAACTGAAAGATCAAGAAAATTATAACTCTGCATAATAATAAATGACTAATTTAGAATCGTTCTACAAAGTATTTTCAAAGGTAACATTACGAGACAAAAACCTTTGGTCTAGGTAAGTAAGTAAGTAAGTAAATATTCTTTATTGCACACTAAAACAACAACAATGTTACAACCAGTAAATACAGTTAACGTGAATGTACAACTTGGGCGGTTGGTTAGGTATCAGGCGGGATTTGAACAGGTGTCTTCCGCAAACGGCTGCTCTCAGTTTAAAAGTAAACCTTTTATTTATTCACTTATTCCTAGCATAATATGCTGTCCCACTGCAAAACAAAGGCCTCCCACCCTCAAATGATAATAATCATTCACAAAAATTAAGTACTCAATGTTCAACGAGCTTCTTTAAACCTTTCGTCTCCAAAACCAACAGAGGTTCTCTCTAAATCTTTGAAGTGAAGAGCCCGTGTTCTTCGATTGGGGAAGGTTTAAAAAACAATTGATTCCACTTAACCCGCCGCTTTCGCCGCCTAAAAGCAGCAATTTTTGCCGTGAGGGTAAATAAGACCCGGTTTTAAAAGCTTTTTGTTGATCAATGTTGAAACTTTTACTGATAATATTGTGCTTTAAAAGTTGAGTTCTGATAAACAGTGTCTTATCTTTATAAATTTATTGCTTGGGTGATTTGTTGTGTAGGTGTTTTTGTAAATTAAATAAGTAACTTCGTAGTAGTAAGTCTGTCACCAACTTTACCTGTAAATTCGTTTTGGCTGTAAAATTCAAAGTTAATAATCTGGTTTAACTTGTCTGATTAGCAGATAGTCACCTAGTACTAAAATTTTAACGTTTTATTCTACCTTCATTACTTAACAGCGTCATACATCATTCAATTTCCAATTGAAATTGTCGGGGTGTTATGTACCCGTCTGATCTGGTGTTGAACGTTGAACTGGAGTGGGTTTCAAACGACAGCCAATAAAATGACAGCCAAACTGAAGAGGTGCTTAATTTAAAATCCTCTCAGGTGTTTGAGGCCCTATCTTACATGCACGCTTGAAGAAGTGAATATTTGGTCGAACAAAAAAAGTTGAAAAATAAAGAACAATGGATCCTTAGTATTGAAATTATTTCACTTAAAAAACATTGACAGCATTATTGTGCACTGGAAAGCAGGCGATTTTGGTTCGGCTGACGACACAAATAAAATTTCGAGGGTTTAGGGAGGTTTGATTATATCTGCCAATAAGGTTGTACACATTATACTATGTTAGTGTTATATGTTAGTTAGCAAAAATATTAATAAAAAAAAATAGTCTCAACCAAAGCGTGTCCAAGTGAAACAAGCCCACAAAAGTGTCACAAGAAGGTATTAAATCCTTTTGTCTTTGATTCGACAAGTCTATGGAATCCGAACTCCTAAGAGCTCTCGCTTTGTCTTTGGTTTGTTTCTTTTTTAAATCAGTACCCACCCTTTTTTATGTCCAGAGAGCTCTTGAAATCTGATTTTAAAAAAATTGGAACAATTAGCGGAAGAGAAGTCATGACAATGACTAATCATCGCGATAAATAAAAGATCAAGCGACATGAAATAGTCAATTTTGAAGGAATGGAAGGAAAGGAATGGCTTTCCAAGCTTTTACGAAAACTAATTTTAGAAAAGGATCAAAAATATTAGGAATCACACCCTGTACAAGGAATCGATTCTGGTAACATTGATTTTGCAACAAATAGTGCTAATTTACCATTCCTTTTTCCTTCATTTATTAATACTCGCAGATGCAACTGACAACCAACTGTTCCATTTATTGTTTTTCATTTTGTATTTCATTTTGTTTTCCAGGCAATGGTTTTGAAATAAACTTGCGGTACAGGAATTACTCCAATAGCACCTGACTGTCATCGGGCTAGCGGAATCACCCATTCCAGAATTAAACGGACTTAGCTGGTGGACTTTCTACACAAAAGCTGTCTGACTGATTGATGCCTTTCTGACTTCTCGATTATTTTGTCAATTTATTTATGCTTTATTGTACATAAAAAGTCTGCCAAGTGACTTAAGTTACCACAACCACGCGTTGTGTGTGTGTCTTTCTCTTTATATACACACTTTGATCTTGGCCAAAAAGCCGAGAAGCGATCTCTCTCACACACACACGCACACACAGTCCATAGCCAACTAATATTGAATTGATATTTGACTTTAGCTTTTATTTTAACATGTTGCATCAAGTAGAAGCCTCCAAGCATCACAAATTAATAAAATGAAAACACGAATAAGTCCATAAAAGCAACAAAGTTACAGTCGGTGAAAGAAGCGGAGCTGTGTAATCTGGTTCATTTCCGACCTGTTCCAGAGTTCCAGCATTCACAATATCAACTGCAATAAAACACTGTTAGAGCAACGGAAAACTTATAACTTTCCTAGGAAAAAATATTCCTTTGACGAGAACCAAACAGAAGTACCTAATTTGTAAGTAGATGGGGTTTTATCCATTTTATTAGCAAGTAGTTATATTTCAAAGAACAATTATTTATTACTAAACGAAAGTTATTTAATATAACAGGTCACTTTGAGGACCAATTTAGTAAAGTAAAGTAAAGTAAAAATATTCTTTATTCATGTAAACTTATTAAAAAGCACTTATGACAAGTCACAACATAAAAATTGAAAAGTAATCATGTGATTCTACCACCGGTTCGGAGGTGTTGATTCTACCGAGAAGAAACCGGCAAGAAACTCGGTAGTTACTCTTTTTTTTTGTGTGATGGTTAAGAAGACGGCTACTACAGCTCAGAGGTCGCGGGTTTGATCCCCTTCAAGAGTTCTCGCCTTAGCGTGGCGAGGGGGCTTAGTACCGGTAGTAGGGTCCAACCGCCGGGAAGCCAAGAGAACTCAGGCGTGGCAGTAGTACCTACTTACCCCGTCTGATAAGCCGTTGACTGTACGTTCATTTTCGAAACTCATTGGACTCTCTCTGGCTAATTTGAAGCCAAATGGCACAGATATGATTTCTAACGTTTAGTAACCTCACAGTAACTGAATTTGCGTTTTATTAAACCCTTTCCAAACAGCAGTTGCGACGTTCGTTTCCCGCCTGACCAAATATTTAACTTGCGACTTGGAAACTTGTCTGACTAAACAAACGCAGGATCCTACTTCAGCTCGTAAATTCCGATATGTTTCTAAGGCCCCGAACAGACTATCGTTTTCCAGGCGTGCGCGTTTTATCAACGCGACCGTTTTATAAGCGAACGATCAGTCACCTTAAGTAAACATATAGTCCTTCTTCGGGTCATATTGAAACACATCTGAGGACTGCGGTAATGTGTGTAGCTGAGTTAATTTTAAAATACATCGTTATTCATGTTCACGTTGGATTCCGTTGAATAAAATCGTTTTACTATTACTTTTGATACAATGTGTAACATACCGTCAAGCCTTGTATGGTCTAACCGTTTTAATTTACAAAATCTAGGCATGTTGAGATCTCATATGAGGAGTTCTTGAAACGCTGAACAGTACCCACCTTTAATTTAAATAGCTAAGTATTTAGTTTATTTAGGTAGGTATTTTTTTTAAAGCCGCTAGTATGGTTGGTGCCTAACTACGCCCATTAAGTGTTGGAAGCACGCGCACGCCTGAAAACCGCTAGTCTGTCGGGGGCCTAAGTGAAACAAGCAATTAACAAGGGGAGAGGCTGTTTATTGGCGAAGAGGCGCTAATCGCGCGATTTACGACTGGTTAACGACTCGGCCTCTTTATGGCTTGTCCACGACACCGATCACAAAACAATACATTCTCACATAGTAAAAGGAAACAATGTTGTTTTAGATAGTAGTGAAAGGAAAATAAAAAATGTTTGGTGGTGCTGTTAAAATTCAGGTGGGAATGCTTAAAATGTCAGCTAAATAGATAGCTAAATAGATTAAAAGCAATTAATAAAACAGATCTTCAAGGTGAGGAGTAGGAAAACAGCTTGGGCAACTTTGAGCCAGTTTTCGCATCTACGAGTAAGTTTAAAATGAATGAATGCTTCGTAAGGCAGTGAAAATTGAATCCTATTTGTTGCTTCTACGCCCACGTGCCAAAAGGTCTGTGGGTTTTAGTAGGTACATAGTCGGTATGAGGTTCTCCCATAGACGGTGAGTTTCCTATGAGGATTGGTCTCTCTTTAAAAAAAAACTTTAGATTAGTTTCTGTTTTTTTCTAGAAGCTAATCATAATCCACCTACAACGGCTCCAATCGCTCCACTTAGAAACTTGCTAGTTTGATCAGAAATCAATCAAGCAGCGCGCAAACGGTTTTAGATGGCGCAACTTGTCGGGATTAGTTGCTAACTAGGTACATGTTTATATCGGTTATTGTTACAGAACTCGGAGCACTCGTAGGTCCACATATTCTAAGAAGCTTATCCGGTATTACTGTTGAGTAATTTCAGCAAAGTAAACAGGAGAAGTTAGTTTTGAAGACATAATTATCAGTGAAACCAATCTAGATTTGATAGCTTGGGAAGTCGATTCTTGATAACTGGCTTGCTTGTATAACCTTGTTTTCGATCGAATCAGTTGTTTTGTCTCTGATTTAAATTCTTATTTGTATTGTGACCTATTTCTTGAATTGAAAGTGAAATTATCCACAAAACGAAGTGCTGGGCGCTGGGTTTGTTGTGAGTTCAAGTTATTTAGAGGAAAAAACTTTTGAAAGTATAACTTTTAATTTCAAAATGTTCAATAATTCATTAGTTACCATAACATAACATAACATACCCTTACGACCGTATCCCTAATGGGTCAGAGGCACACTGATTGTTGCCGTTATGGTGAACGGAACATTCAGAAGCTCACATTTCGCCGAGGGAATTAGAACCCAACGTGGTAAGGGGCGAGCCTACCGCCGTTATCCGGGTTGCTTGGATTTTATATCGGTGTTTTCCATCACCGGAAATTTTGCCGCAAATTGTACAACGAACCCCGCCATTCCCCCGGAGGGTGGGATGTCCGTAAACTGGATTCTCATGAAAAAAAAAGGTAATCCGCAGAGTTAGCGGTTCACACAGAAATATTACCTACACTTGCAGTTTGCAAACCCTATTAAAATGTTACAGTTTGCAAACCCTATTAAAATGTTACTAAAAGTAACAAAATGCAGGTGCCAGTTATGTGTGCCAATTCCTGGCAATCCATTCACCAACAATGAGGCATTATGCTTTGTTGGAGCGCCACAACCTGAATGTGCATGAAAATAATAAATACTCCGAACTTGGTGCTGCCATCACAAACATCAGTGGCGACTAACCGCGAGCTAGTGTTGTTACTTGGTGTGTAAATATCGATATATCGACAGTTTGGAAATATGAAGACTTCCGGCAAAATTGACAGTTAGGTTATTTTGTTATTAAAACCTTGATCAAGAGGGAAAATATTTTAGTTGTTAATAAAACAAATGAAGGGTCCCCTGCAATAATGATGAAAGTCCAAAAATATTAAAACCTTAGTGACTAATGTCATTCGGTTCAGTCGACCGAATGACATTAGTCACTAAGGTTTTAATATTTTTGGACTTTCATCATTATTGCAGTGGACCCTTCAAATGTTTTCAACAAAAAGTTGAATTACCTAACTACCAAACATTTTATTGTGATAGTAAATTGCCTTAGAGGTACGTACACGTGTTTATTTATTTATTATTTTTTATTTATTATTTAACCAAATAGGTACATTATCATTTATTACAGGAAAGACCTTTTATGCGATAACATAGTAAAAACAAAACACACTTATGCCATGTAACACAGAACACAGTGACAGTGGTCGGCGACGATCGCTGTTGTAAAGCAACACACGCCGGGTCGGCAATGGGATGGGTGACCACCCCGACCGAAATTTAGTGATGGGTATTTGTAAGGCCCGTAAGGCCCGTAAGGCCCGTCAGGCAGTGGGTCCCGGTTGACGTCGCTAGATGTCAGTCGTTAAGCCTAGTCAGAGGCCTTAGGGCGGCTTGATAACTTCTGACATTAGGGTTGCTCACTAACCTTAAACCCCTCCAACAATCCGCACTGAGCCCGCGTGTTGAAGTACGGCTCGTTCCACCTCATAGTTGAGGTGAGGCCTGTGCCAGCAGTCGGACAGCCTATATACCGTTTATGTAAATAGCCTTAGCATTCACTAAGCCGTATTTCAATCGAAAGACCAGTTTACTAGAAATACTAAAGACAGATCAACTATTGATCGTTACTTCCAGCAATCAACAAGCAATCAAACATTATATCCAACGCTAACAGCCCTTCACAGTATTGTGCTGTAGTTCCATTGATATGAATTTGTAATAGTACTGATAACGTAGCTATTATTAATTTAATTGGAGTTTATTATAACCTTCAAAACTGTTATGCTGCACTTTTAGGCTAACAAAATTGGTTACATACTAGTTACTACAGAGGTGTCTAATATCTAATGAAGATGGTCTTGGTTAAATGGAGGTTCTTCATCGTTGCGTTATTTTTCCTTTACAATAAAAATACTTCTTGTGGGACAGTGAACGACAACAGTGCCTATTCACTAAACTTTTGAACCATGTGTGTGATAGAAACATCGTAATTATCGTAGCCAGCTAATCACCTGTAGTGAGACTATCGACTGAGCACAACACTAAGTTGTGCTAGTTGCATTTGCGTATCGCGTTTAGCCAAATAGAATGAAAATTTGCACAATCAACATTAAAATTCAGCTGGGCTTATAAATTTCAACAACGTGGCGTGCGCATAGCTCGAAGTTAGGTCTTTATGTACGATGGGAAATGGTGAGTGAACACACAGAGTAATGGTGAGCTAGACAATAAAGGAAATAAGCTATTGTTAGACTAGGCCGCGTAACATTAGAAGGCATGTAGGAATGTGAAGCGATCACAAATCAGTCTCGAAGACTTTTCAACGAAGAACAGTGATTTATAAAAGATGTTTTAATATCTCAGCTAGTGTCAAGATGAATGCGGCATAAATGCAGTATGAACGCCCGTATCTTTTATATCTTTTAATTGCAGTAACTTCCATTTTTAATTCCTTCACTGCTCCAAGTCAATTCAGATTTTAGATTTTGGTGATATCTTGATATTTCACGCGTTGCTCAGAAAAACAAAAAAATATACAGTCGAATTTATAACCTCCTCCGTTTTTGAAGTTGGCTAAAACATGGTATTGACAAGCGAACAGAGGTACAACCATGACTTTACAGCCACAGACTAGACACCTGATGTTTGATTTCTTGTATGAAATTAAGCCTGTCAACTATTTGAGGCCGGTGGCAACTTCACTGATTGGTCAATACGTTTAATATCCAATCAGTAACGTTGTCGCTTGGCAGCTCAAAGAAAAGATAGGAGCTCATTGTGTAGTAGATTCCAAATTCCTTAGTATTTATCTGACTTTGTGACAATAGCCTCTTGCCTGACATTAGGAGTCTATTCCTTATGAGGTCGACGCGTATAACAATGGGATCCTAAAAGTGCGTTTTCTCTCAACGTACGCACTCTTGAAACAAGCTTTCAAAACGTAAAACCTAAAATACTTCGATCACAGACCAAGTGAGGCTGTCAGAGCGATCATCGAACCGGCCACGGGGTGGGCCACGGCATTACAGCCTGCCGTTAACTCGACCCGTTAACTTTCCGACATTTTACGGATCCCTAAAATGTTTAACGACGGCCTCCATCAACATGTTTCGAGTGACGATTGCGAGGTTATCGGTAACTCGGGCAGAATTTCGGTTTTACTGCGGTACCAAATTTTAGAAGCGTATAACGGTAATTAATTTTGGTAACGCCAGTACGGAACCCGTAAAATGCAGTGGAGGGTGAGGCTGTAATTCAAAAGTTCAAGTAAGTACGGGTTCCGCTAAGATTAAGAGTAATTCTCATTATACTGCTTTTGAGCCATAAAATCTAATAAATTGAGTGTACTCGTACTGTGGCTTTTATGTTTGTTTCTACTTAAGCATCGTTAAATATCTCCAAAATGAACGAGAAAAATATTAAATTGTATGAGAAAAATATACTTAAATCGACTTTTTCTTTAAAACTCGCTTATGGAGAGGGTTAAATTGTAATATTACATTATTAAACTATCTTTACAAAACGAACGTGGCTAATGTAATATTAGTAATGAAGTAGTAGGTATGTAATATAGCAGAATTCTTGACTAAATCATGGTAAAACCATGTTTCACAGAAGCAACCACTATCTTCAGCTTAGTGCTCTAAAATCCTATTAATCCTTTTATCCTATTAATATTATAAATGCTAAAGTTTGTATGTGTGGATGTATGTGCCGTGTTAATCTTTCAATTGAAACTACTGAATTAATTTCAATGAAACTTTACATTGACATATCTTATGCATCTGAATAGGACATAGGCTTCAATTTATAAAGATATCCGTTTTTTTACCAGAGTTCACGCGGATAAAGTCGCGGGCAGCCGCTAGTACTTTAATAACTTGCAAACATTGACAGCCATGTTGTGTTGCGCACGACAAATACAGTTACCAAGCTACGAGACCAGTAATCCTATTGAACCGTGGGCGGCGTAAAAATCTAGATAAACCCGGAGCCAGTTAAAGTTTGAGCCTGAATAAACTGAGAGCGACAAAAAGACAGTTTGGAAATTACTCCATTCACTGGGATTTTCCGCACTGAACCGTACGGATTACGTATTGGGTACCTAGTGGGCAGGATGAATAAGTAAGAACGCCCAGAAATAATCTGATATTGACTGTAGAGAAACCACCCAGAAGGACGTGTTTGCAAATTCGTGGACAAAATTTTTCGCTTTTGCGTTTTTTTGCTGTCAGACATAAAGAAAGATGAGATGAATAATATGTAGTGTACAAAAAACATACATCAAGGATTTATTGAATTGTATCCTTAACTTCATTTGCAAAAATTGGGACTTACCCAAATATTGAATGACATGAAATGATGACATGATTTAGTTTGGGCAAAGTTTATTTTTGAGGCGTGTATTTTTATTTGTCGCCTGTGTGGCGTTTCAATGTAGCTGTAACATTGGTTTTTGGATGTCAACATGTTCTGTTTAATTTGCCTTACTGTATTGTAAAGGTGACATGCAATTCATTTTAAACAAAAACTTTCTTATATCATGCTCAAAGCCCGAAAATTAACTGAAACCCATTTTAAAACACAATTCGCGACTTAGTTTTTGACTTAAAACGAAAAATGTTTAAGCAAAAATTTCCTTTCACTTAATCAGTTTTACGAGTATCATACGCAACATGACTACACATTGTGACGTAGAATATAATATTTTGTTAAACATAAACGATAGTTTCCTACCTATGTTCTCTTAAACGAAAGATAGTACATAAAACGCTCGCGAAGGCACGCTTAAAATAATATGTGCATCGCTCCTCAGGCAAGCGGAACGCATAAATTCTGAGGCTCCGTCTGCTCGCGGCTCCTCGGAAAGGCTTTCAGGGTGCACTTATTGACGTGTTTGCGGGACGAAATAAAGGCGGGATTGACTGCGACGCCTCGGAAGAGCTTCAATAGAGCTTTTGTGACGTACCAAATATGGTGGCTGGTAATCTTTTATCGAGTGGTATCTGACACTTTTTTTGGTATGATGTAATTTTTAAAAGAAAACAAGTAAATGTAATGTAAAAAAAGGTGCAATAAACTGTTTACCATTTGCAAATATTCATATGTGTGTACCAATAAATAAACACAAATAATTTAGCCTTCATTAAGTTCTATGGCTACGTTTAGGGACCTCATCATTAAAATGAAGACACTATTGAAAGTTTATTCACTTAACATGACTACACATTGTGACGTAGAATATAATATTTTAATAAACATAAACGATAATTTCCTACCTATGTACTCTTAAACGAAAGATAGTACACAAAAAGCTCGCGAAGGCACGCTTAAAAGAATTTGTGCATCGCTCCTCAGGCAAGCGGAACGCATAAATTGCGAGGCTCCGTCTGCTCGCGGCTCCTCGGCAAGGCGTTCAGGGTGCACTTATTGACGTGTTTGCGTGACGAAATAAGGGCGGGATTGACTGCGACGCGTCGGAAGAGCTTCAATACAGCTTTTGTGACGTACCAAATATGGTGGCTGGTAATCTTTTATCGAGTGGTTTCTGAATTTTTTTTTGGAATGATGTAATTTTTTTTTAATGTGAGAAAAAGATGCAATAAACTGTTCACCATTTGCAAATATTCATGTGTGTAAGTACCAATAAATATCTTCTCTATATATAAAAATGGATTGCTGTTCGTTAGTCTCGCTAAAACTCGGGAATGGCTAGACCGATTTGGTTAATTTTGGTTTTGAATTATTTGTAATGGTCGAGGGAAGGTTTAAAAGGTGAGTGAGCATGAGAAAATGCTGGGAATATTGTGGAAACAACAATTTTAGTTTCCTCTTAGCAACTGTTCCTACCAGTCACGTGACACTGAATGTTTGACAACAGAACGAAGTCTGTTGGTACAGTTAGTACACGAATAATTTAGCCTTCATAAATTTCTATGGCTACGTTTAGGGTCTTCACCATTAAAATCAAGACACTACTGAAAGTTTATACACATTCGAAACTATCTTTCGGCTTTTCTAAAGTTGCCTAGCTCTAGAATTTAATATTATTCAGTGGTAACATGAGTCTGAATCGATAGATTCCCAGTTTCCGATCCTAGCATCCTTCGGAGTCTCTGAGGATCTGAACGACAGTTGTTATCTTGCACGTATTGTTGTTGTTGGCTGCGCTTCCCAAACTAATCGAGACCCCCGGGGGCGCGCATAGTTTGCACTTCGCAACTGTAAAGCTACTGTATTTAGTTTTCGAACAGAACAGACACATTACAAGATCCGTTACAGGGGCAATTTGTCCGAAGTATCAAGTTTCGCAAACTGGATTAACCTAATTTGATAATAGTGTGTGACGTTGTTGTAATAGAGGTGTTCTTTCCAATAATTATAAAAATTAAAAAAATATATTATTCTTAAATTGTAAAAAGGTATTCTGAAATCGAAAAACTCATAGTGAACGCTGTCGTACCGCCAACTAACGAGACTTTCTCTTTCCTCTTACCTGACCATCAGTTGTATTTGTTTGTTTTTCCAAAATATAACTGATAGGCTTGAACGTTTTCCATTTCTTGCTTGCTTCGTTCCATCCTTCGAGCTTGAAAAACAAGGTATATTATGCAGAATACCTATACAGCAAAGAATAAGAAAAACACAATTCAGTGTGTCATGACAAAATCAAAAGTGTAAAATGATGATGCAGTTAACTTTTGTTTTTTAACTGTCTCGACAAAATTAGTAGGTAATCCAAAGATTTATAATAATATCTCTCATTCCTTAAGATGTTAACCCAATAATATTTCAATACCTTTGTTTATTTAATGAAACAATAAGCTAACTAACTTAGCTTATTGCCTTCTAAACTTTTTTTTAAACTAATGATGAACGACGTCCATACCCTTATAAATTGAACCAGAAAACGCCCTACCAGCTATAAGTCAAACTACAATGTCAGCTGTTAACCACAACCAAACAGCCGTCAGCATGAGCAATAAAAAAATATGGATTATGGCAAAAAACACCGCCTACGGCAATGTCCCAGTTTTAAAGAATATATCGATACAGTGTCCTCAAGATGTTGAGTTAAAAGATTGAGAAGCTATAGCCAAGGGACGTCTGTCGGCCCGTCTTGCCTATAGGCTGTAAGACGTAGACATCCGAGTGTCCTCGGCGTCATTGAGGGCTGAGCTGTCTATTGATGGCAACAAAATCTTCATCTATTGTTGGGCTAATAATCAGTATCTATATACTATTTGCTGTAATAAATACATACAGACAGCTTTAGAAACATTTTATGTTTCAGTGGTCAATAATTTTAATACAAAATTTTTAACAACGGATTCTTCTCAAGGTTTCAACATCATTTTCTTGTTAATTGTTGTGAGTGAATAGTTTGCGTAAGCCTTGGAAGAAAATGTGGTCATCAATTTTATCCAATGCATTTATGAAAAGCAAACTTTACTACAGAATGGAAATAAAAGAATACAATTTACGAGATTTAGTTTTGAGTGACGCTACATACACCATACGACTGTGACAGTAGCTTTCAACTTGCTTTTCACAAACAGCAATGATCTTTTTGGCCAGTCTGAAAGCTCATGTTTTATTAAGTTTGTCTCTTACTTCAATAAAGTCTGAATTTATAATATATTACACAGTGATTCGAAAATGAATACTGCAAATCTCAAATACAGATACTAGGCACTCGAAACAGTTCAACATTGTTTGGCATTTCATGTTTTTTTACATCTGCGCTTAAAGGGCATGTTTGGGTTGCAAAGCTAACAAGCGCTTTTTTGTTACTTGTATACGTGTTTGTTTTGCAACAAACAAAATTACTGGTACAAATTATTTAGTGGCATGATTTTAAACAGCGCAGCGCAGCTGGTCCACCGAGTGGGGAGGCCCCCCACTCGGTGGACCGATGACCTGGTTCAGTTTGCGGGAAGCCGTTGGATGCTAACGGCCCAAAGCCGCTCGTTGTGGCGCTCTATGGGGGAGGCCTATGTCCAGCAGTAGACTTCGAGAGGTTGATGATGATGATGATGATTTTAAACGAACTTAGCCCAAGCTATGGGTATGGCTTATGTGAGATAGATAACTTCTACCACCGGCTTCAATTCGCCAAGGCAGAACATTTATACGCTCAATATATTTTCAATAATTTCAATACGTCATACAAGGCTGCAATCATGCAGCCTGCATCAAGCAATGTGTGAAAACTGCAAACGTGGCCTGCTAAATTGTCGAAAGAAACTATTACTAAAAAGTGAATAAGTAATAAAATGTGCTACCAATAGTTCTGTTTGAAGTCAGTGCCAAGCCCAATAGGCATCGTGGAAAATTTTATTCCTATCTTGTGGTTTTTTAGGACTTTTTTGTAATTTACTATGTCCTAAATTAACAAACGTTTTTTATTTTTTCTTTCTTAACTTCAAAGGGCTGGCCCGCTGTTCTGTTTGGGCACCGAGTGCAAAGGGACAGATAGGTAGAGCTTATTTCATTTTTTTGCTTTTAGATAAGTTTAGGTACATTTCTTTCATCCTTTTTTGTGTTTAATTAAAAAAATATATATATTTTTCCCTTTTTGGGTGTAATTAGTTTTAAGCTACCACTTTCTAACAAAGAACCGATAAGTTCGTCTTTTTTTAATTTAAACCACAAAACTACTTATCACACAATTTGTTTGTTTGCTTGGTATAGAAAAACAAAGTATGATGCGTTACATCGTTAGCAATTCATCGATAATTAAAGATAGATTCTAAACTAACGATGACAACACTAAAAGACATAAATCCAAATCATTATCAGATGAAACTAAGCAACTAAATTAGTACTAGTATTAGTTTGCGTATTTGTCAAAGAGCATCCAGAACATTTCAAAAGCAAGACAGTCTCTCAGGCAAAAGCGTTCAGGAATAGGCCGAAGAACAAATTAGAAGTCCCCATAACAAAATTGGATACAGTGGACAAGAATGTGTTTAACATGGCGGTGCGTATGTTTAATGCTCTGCCGGAGGGTTTACGGGGATTGAGTGGGTTAAAATTTAAAAAGAGTCTGCACAGCTACCTTGTCGAGAACTGCTTCTACACCATCAATGATTTTTTGTCCAAATCATAGGCCAGTTGGATGTTTGCCAACATATTTAATGCTCTACACATTTGCACGCTTAGACCTAAGTAGATTTTGACTGGACATCTTGACACAAACTGACATCTTATTTTGTATTTACTCAAAATCTAGCAAATCAATAAATTTCATTTCATTTCATTTCATTTCATTTCATTACTTTTGTAGTCTTTTTGGGTTAAATACCGCTGCCAAGACGACCAAAACCGTTGCTCAGCAGTTCCTTAATTTGGCAGGAACAGTGCCAAATAAACTTCGGATGACCGAACCAATGTACCTTGGCGAATACCTACTTATCTACGTGATGGGGGTAGATAGGGATGCGCAGATAAGAATAAATGTATGTATGATCTTGTAAAACGAAAATGGAAAACTATTCAGATGTCAGTCAGATGTTATCAAGGCCTCCGACTAGTCTTAACGACTAACATCTAGCGACGTCAATCGGGACCAACTGCTCAACGTGCCTTCCTAAGCACGGAGATGCCCGAAAAATACAGCACGGAATTTTGGTCGGAATGGTTAAAACTATTTATTATTATGATTGCTCTAAAAAGGATCACTTCTCTGAAAGTCGTAGTGTTCATGCGATGATGTTCTCCGTTTTTTTCTTTCCTCTGATCAAGGCTATAAAACTCAACGAAGGTGGGTGGCAATCAGATATTAGGTTGGTTATTTTATTTTTAGCATTAGGGATAATGCATTATCATCTTACTAAACGCGACGCGGGTTCAAGTCCCGCCTGATGCCAAGACCGAATGCCTTTTTCTGGTTTTTCTATCTTAAGTAAGATGATAATGCATTATCCCTAATGCTAAAAATAAAATAACCTATCAAAAACATAGTTTCATCTTAATCGAAAGTCAAATATTTGCAATAATGTTTCTTTCGAGTGTTTAAGGTATATGCCTAAACATTGGTGAAACCAACCTGTCTGTCAGGTATAATATACCAGAGAAATTCGTCCGGTCTGTTAATGGTCTCGGTAGCATAATTGGTAGTGCAGTCGCCCAGCTTGCGAAAGACGCGGGTTCGAGTCCCGCCTGATGCCAAGACCGAATGCCTTTTTCTGGTTTTTCTATCTTTAGATATTAGGTTGTTTTCAAAATGCATTTAATGTGCCTCATCACAACTAAATGCAGAGAGAAAATTAGACTTATCTTCTATGATGATCATATAGATAGACGAGTGCACAACAGTTTACACTCACTTATCACTTGTTAGCTTTTGGGTATAACTCATTTTTGACTCTATCTCGTAGCGAATTGATGAGCATAGCGCTCTCCATAGCACGTTAGGTTACATGTTAAATATTGTTGTAATTTCATTAAGCAACTGAATAACCAACTTCAACTTCACTTATTCTGTGACTTGAGTATCGGTCCGTGTTTTTATGGCGACAATAAATGCAGTTGCATTTTCCTGGCCACTCGACCAGGGCAGAATGAGCGTTCTTTCGGCAAACGTAATGAGCGGTGTGACTTTGACTTTTTAGACCTATCGCATCGCGTGCTTCGGCACGCTTCGAACTATGGAAGTTACAAAAAGAGAAAGATTGAGCAAAAATACCTGTGATTCTAACAATTGTAATATTTTTTTTAGTCACAGCAAAAAGTCCTCCAACTCTTACATCACTGTGTGAATCGTCTGTAAAAGACGCAGGCCATTGATTGAATCATTTCTAATAGCTTCCGACCTTATCCAGAGATCTACAGTTAAATCAAAAATAAATCGCCAAAACTGTAGAGTGATTGTTCAAAGAAATTTTTAATAATCATAAGTTAGTAGTTATGAATAAGTTCATATTATTATGTATTTGTATAATTTATTAAGTAAAACACATTTCAACCCTGTCATATTTGTGCACTTGCTTAAACTTTCTGTGTTCTTACATGTGGGTTGTCTGGAAGAGATTGTTTTTTTTTTATATTGGTTTTTGGTTTTTTGTTTTTTTTTATTTTTAGTTTTAGCAATAAGACTGCCTAATTGTACATTGGCTCTAAAATGTTTTTTTTCTTTGTTAATTTTTCTGTTGTGTTTGTGTGCAATAAAGTGTTTCTAATCTTATCTTATCTTAGTCTAGGAAAAAAAGGTCCCACTGAAGGGAGGGTTTTGACATGGTGTGCTGTACCTAAGTAGATAAATATTATTTTAGTTAAATACTTCAGTGTACATAAAATAGCCTAAGTTAGGTCAATTCGTTACTGATAAAAGTAGGATAACACCCCACGTTGAATTTCTTTAAACTTACCTACCTACGATTGCCATTTAAATTCGTAAGCTCCAACTTAAATTCCGTCAAGCTTGTAAAAAATGCGCAAACTTGCGTGGACTTAGGTAGACGAGATGGCAAGAACGACAATATCCTTTACTTTGAACGTGAAGCATTTTTCAAAGGAATTGCAGCAGATTTTCTCATCGCTAACTCCCTTACGTCGTTCCAAGTTTTTGTCAGGACTTAAATCCTTGTCTGACTCGTCAGTTCGCTTCCGAGGAGGTAACGGACGAGCTCGTGAAGGTAACTGTTCTAGTAGCGTTCACTTCTTGTCGTAGCTGACGACTCGGTTTGCCGAACGACTTATGTTGGGTACATAGACGTCGTTCAATAAGTTTGAAGAAAGGAAATTCACAAGAAAAAATAGCTTAAAACTGTCAAGAAGCACAGTAATGCTTGAAACTTTCAAGACGGTAAGGCTTAACGGTATTCGCACGTATTTTCGTAGCGATTAAACTGCGCGACCCCATTGATTTACTTCAATTTGTATTATAAAAAATGTTGGGTATATAATTGGTTTGCAGGAAGTAACTACCTTTTACTCACAGATAAACATTGATGTTTCTAAAATAGCTCAAAAATAGCAAGTTGCACTGCCCAGAATCCTTAAACTCTCTGTTGTTGTTAACTCTCTGTTACGGTCGACTTGTAGAGAACTCCTCTAAGCATTAATTTCACTAGTTTTTTTTTGGTAATTTTGTGCAATAGAGAAAAAATCTATGAATGAACGAACATTAAATTTCTCTCACTTATCTTTGTGTGTTGGACCCTCAGTTGCATGTTTCTTTAAGGTCCCTCTATTGTTTTAGACCATATCGATATTTTTCGAAAGCTCTATTTAAAAAATACGGTTAAGTAGTGGGTAGTTCTGGCACGTGGCAGTGAATTCGAATTTCAGGAAATTTATGAATTGATGATTAGGTAGGTATATAGGAATTATAAATCCTAACACCAATGTGACGTTTCCACACAAAGTTATTAGAATGAGACACTTGTTTACTAAGATTGACATTCATCGAATGTACTAAAAGCCGCACAAAAAAGACAATTAATGCTCTAACACGGACCGCCAGTCTGCCGATAGAGGGCGCTGCGCTATAGAGATTTAGAGATAAGTCCTCGTTTAGAGGCCGCTGCTTGCCAACTCCTTGAACAGGTACGTACTCGTAGTTAAGTCAAGGTTGCCTCTTAAGTCCTAATCCATCAAATGTCTAAAGATATCTCGCCAGCAAAGCTGATTTGACCATTTCCACGTCTAATTATTCGCAGTGAAGGCAAGAACTACTATGCATTTGCTTTAACCAATACGAGTAGCGTTATTAAGCATGCAAACATCTCGCCAGCAAAGCTGCTTTGAGTTTTTCCACATCGAATTATTCTTACCGAAATCAAGAACTTCTATGCATTTGTTAAAATACCAATACGAGTAACGTTATTAAGCATGCAGACAATCTAGAAACATCCGCTGGCAAAGCTGATTTGTGCATTTCCACATCGAATTATTCTTACCGAAAGCAAGAACTTTTGTTTAAATACCAATACGAGTAACGTAATTTAGCATGTAGACAGTCTAAAGACATCTCGCCAACGAGGCGAATTTGAGCATCTCACCGTATTATTCTTACCGAAATCAAGAACTACTATGCATTTGTTAAAGTACCAATACCAGTAACGTCATTAAGCATGCAGACAGTCTAAGAACATCTCGCTAGCAAAGCTGATTTGAGCATTTCCTCATCGAATTATTGCTACCGAAAGCAAGAACTACTATGCATATGTTTAAATACCAATACGAGTAACGTAATTAAGCATGCAGACAGCCTAAAGCCATCTCGCCAGCAAAGCGAATTCGAGCATTTCCACATCGAATTATTCTTACCGAAAGCAAGAACTAATATTCTTTTGTTTGAATACCAATACGAGTAACGTAATTGAGCATGTAGACAGTCTAAAGACATCTCGCCAGCGAGACGAATTTGAGCATTTTCTCATCGAATTATTCTTACCGAAATCAAGAACTACTATGCATTTGTTTTAACCAATACGAGACAGCCTTGACAACCCTATTACAGAATGGATACAGATAGTCCAGAGGCCAACACTCTCTGACCACAAGAAATTACGACAGCGAGATTAACGGTACAGTAGATTGTGAGGTACTTGTATACTGCTATCAACCCAATGATATTATAATGCAAAAGAGGTAACTAGATAGGTTACTTGTGCTAACAAAGTGCATCCGAAATCAGAAGTGCCTTAAAGCGGCTTGAATCTCCTTTGATGTGTCTGTGTACCGATAAAGCTAGTTTGATATAACACTTTATGTCAACTATGTATGTATAACATATAAGTTATGATAGAACCCACATCCCTTTACGATTCAACCCGTACTCATAACCACTGCGTTGAAGTCAACTTCCCAAAACTAATTAAAGTATGCGATGCTGTCCCCAGTCAACTCTGCGAGGCTTGAGTCTTACATAATGCCATGGCTTTGGCTGCCCTAAGTTCGGTGCCAACTTTTATATCGGATAACCACAGCATAAGCGCATTTATAATACCACTTCCGGAAAGTTATCATACCGTTTTTCTTTGAATCCTTTAGTTGTTTTTTAAGAGAAACATAAAGAGCTCTTAAAAGGTGGTGATTACACAATGCTTGCCATTGCATAAAACATAGATTTAATATTCAACGTACAAACAATAGTAAAACTAGTATAAAAAACAAGATTGGTAATGTAACGATCAATAATCACTGATCCATTGTTGGATTAACAGTTTGTCCAGTGTGTACAGCTAATATTAGCTATACTATTTAATTTTTACGGCTACTTATGTATTCCCAATTCACAACGTCGAGGTACTAGATAGGTAGGTAGGTACTAGAATACTGCACTATATCGGAGTTAAGTCCGAAATAAACCCATCCACGGACTTTCAAATACGATTTTCGAACAAAAAGAAACAGTGACGAGCGATATGTGAAGTGTTCTCTCTGTTAGTGGTCAGCCATGGCGGCATGTACGACGACGCAGGTAGCATGTCGCGGTTCGCATATTTCGTCCGTGACCACACTCGCAAAATTTTACTGGACCTTTCCATGCAGGGCTGCTGTTTGCTAATTGCTTTGATTTAGGATTAGGTTGTACCAGAGTACTAACCTTGTTGTGGATTTTGAGTTTTATTCAGCACTAGCTGTCCCGGTAGATGTCCTTCTGTCAAACGTTATTGAACTTTCACACCTTCAAACCTTCCCTGAAACCTTACAAATATTTCAAAACTAAAATAATCCAAATCGGTCCAGCGCTCAACTCAGAATTTCGAATGTAGGTACTAGAGAACTGCACTAAATCTGAGTTGAGTCCGAAATTAACCCATCAACAGACTTTCAAATACGATTTTCGAACAAAAAGAATCCCACCAAGACCCGAAATCCTTCAAAACAGTGACGAGCGATATGTGAAGTGTTCTCTCTGTTAGTGGTCAGCCATGGCGGCATGTACGACGACGCAGGTAGCATGTCGCGGTCCGCATATTTCGTCCGAGACCACACACTCGCCAAATTTTACTGGACCGTGCCATGTTAGGGCTGTGGTTTGCTAATTGCTTTGATTTAGGATTAGGTTGTACGGGAGTACTAACCTTGTTTAGGATTTTGAGTTTTATTCAGCACTGGCTTTCCCAGTAGATGTCGTTCTGTCATGTCATGTCGTCTGTTGTTGAGGATTTTGAGTTTTATTCAGCACTAGCTGTCCCGGTAGACGTCGTTATGTCAAATGTTATTGAACTTTCACACCTTTTAAACCTTTCCTGAAACTTTACAAATATTTCAAAACTTAAACTTTTTCGAACAAAAAGAATCCTAACAAGACCCGAAATCCTCGAAAACAGTGACGAGGGATATGTGAAGTGTTCTCTCTGTAAGTGGTCAGCCATGGCGGCATGTACGACGACGCAGGTAGCATGTCGCGGTTCGCATATTTCGTCCGTGGCCACACGCTCGCCAAATTTTACTGGACCTTGCCATGTTAGGGCTGTGGTTTGCTAATTGCTTTGATTTAGGATTAGGTTGTACGTGAGTACTAACCTTGTTTATAACTTTGAGTTTTATTTAGCACTAGCTATCCCGGTAGATGACCTTCTGACAAATGATACTGATCTTTCACACCTTTTAAACCTTACAAATATTTAAAAACTTAATCTTTTTCGAACAAAAAGAATCCTAACAAGACCCGAAATCCTTCAAAGCAGTGACGATCGATATGTGAAGTGTTCTCTCTGTTAGTGGTCAGACATGGCGATGTACGACGACGCAGGTAGCATGTCGCGGTTCGCATATTTCGTCCGTGACCACACACTCGCCAAATTTTACTGGACCTTGCCATGTTAGGGCTGTGGTTTGCTAATTGCTTTGATTTAGGAGTAGGTTGTACCTGAGTACTAACCTTGTTTATATTTTTGAATTTTAATTAGCACTAGCTATCCCGGTAGACGTCGTTATGTCAAATGTTATTGAACTTTCACACCTTTTAAACCTTTCCTGAAACTTTACAAATATTTCAAAACTTAAACTTTTTCGAACAAAAAGAATCCTAACAAGACGGAAAATCCTTCAAACCAGTGATGAGCGATATGTGAAGTGTTCTCTCTGTTAGTGGTCAGCCATGGCGGCATGTACGACGACGCAGGTAGCATGTCGCGGTCCGCATATTTCGGCCGTGACCACACACTCGCCAAATTTTACTGGACCTTCCCATGTAGGGCTGCGGTTTGCTAATTGCTTTGATTTAGGATTAGGTTGTACGGGAGTACTAACCTTGTTTATAACTTTGAGTTTTATTTAGCACTAGCTGTCCTGGTAGACGTCGTTCTGTCAAATGTTATTGACACCTTTTAAACCTTCCCTGAAACTTTACAAACATTCCAAAACTAAAATTATACCAAATAGACTGGTGAAATAGAATAAGACCAAATCGTCCAGCTGTTACCTAGTTTTAGCGAGACTAACGAGCAGCATTCCATTTTTTTAAATAGAGACGATGATTCACTATGAAGCTCCCAGACTTCATCATAGAGCGGGGAGTCACGCCAACTTGATTCATCTTTGGATAAAGTCATTAAGTACATACACAGTACATCAACTCGTCTCTCTTCATTGTTTCAGCATGATTGTGACCTCTAAGCTCGACAGCGTGAACTCTACAGCATAAAAACTGGTAGTAGCTAGATTCCCTTCGCGATAAAATATAACTCCTAAATTCAACGTTCTAACTTTCGATTTCACTCCAAATTAACATCCAAGACAGCCCTAACCGCAACATAGATCTATTATGCATCAGATTGTATTCGACAGCTCCAACCTAGTCCGTGTATATGTCACCGGAAAATAACAAGAACCGCAAATTTATAAATTTCCTAGGAAATTTATAAACTTTCGTAGGATTCTAAACGAGAGTAACTGCTGAGTTTCTTGCCGGTTCTTCTCAGTACAGAAACAACTTTCCGACACCGGTGGTTGAGTCACATTATGTTTGTAAACTGTGTATTTATTTATTATTTCTATTATAGTATTTATGTCTATTATTAAGTGTATTTTTGTTTGTTTGATTAAGTTTTTGACGATTTGAAAGCACTTTTAACAAGTCTATTTAAATAAAGATATTTCTGATTCTGATTCTGATTCTGATTCTGATTCAGAGATAAATTGTATTATTTTACGCCCTCATTTCCGGAAATTGATAAACTTCCGGAACACATCCGTAAAATAATAAGTGGGCAGTAACGAAACGCCATGTGCGCTCTGATTGGTCGAATAAGTCACGTGTTCATTCTCCTTCCTCTCCTCCGCCACTCATAATCTATGAAAACAAGCATTGCTACTGTCAACATCGACCAATCAGAAAGCAGTGTGTTATTTTCCGTAATTTAAAAAAGCGTAAAATTAAAAGCTCTTCTGTGATTAGTCGAACCGTTTAGAATCTTACGAATAGATACCCGTAAGTTGATAAATTTACCACGAGTTGTCGCAAATTGATAAACTTCCGTAAATGTAGGCGTAAAATAATACAATTTATCGCTCGTTTAGAATCCTACGAAAGTTGATAAATTTCCTAGGAAATTTATAAATTTACGGTTTTTGTTATTTTCCGGTGACATACAACACGGAGCTCGCAAAGGAGAGCTGTTGTTTATTAAAACTGCATCGGATGACCAGCCAGCCGGACAGCGGTGCGGTTTCTGCAGCGAACCGGGTGTACCGGACTAATGTACCGGGTGAGCAACCGACACGGGTCAATACAGCGGAGCTTATATTATTAACACACAGCAAGAAGAAAGTTTATTTTCATTCGATTTTCGATATTTGCTTAGTTACAGAAATTTAATAAATGTACCTACTGGATGACTGCTTGTTCAATGATGCTACAGGACTCCCTGCTGGCCAGTCAAATATTTCTCGAGTATTTTTAGCTGTGAGCCGGGGTCAGTGTTTTCAGCCAGATAATTATGTCCATGTACTCGTATGTAACTATTTACTTTGGTGACCAGATGACCAAAGATCTGAAAACCAGTAAAAGACATTTGGTCGTCTTGGCATCAGGCAGAAATCTGTGTGCGACCAAATGTCTTTTTCTGGTTTTCAGATCTTTAATAAAGATACTGCATGGAAAATGCTAAAAACAATAATACCCATAGATGACCAAACTTCAGTTTCAAGGATCGTGATCTTCAGAAGGTGTTTCTTCTTCAAAAAACGCCTTCTTAGTAATGATCGTTCAGTCATTTGATTCGGTTTCGGGAGGCAGGTTGACGGCACTTAAATAAAGGTCAAGCTTAAAATGAATCTAGGCGTAGCAAAGATCGAAATTTTTCAATTTTTTTAAAGCTTTTTACATTGTTACTTAGTTCTAACTTTCGAGTAACATGAACCATTGTGCGCAAAATAAACAGTTTCAGGTTTTACTAAAACAATCCAGAATGAAAGTAATTACAGTCAATCAAGTAAGTTTATTCTTCTATAAAAACTCGTGCTTACGTGCGAAAACGAACGTAGGTTTAACATATTAACTTCATTTTGGACTAGTATTTGCTCTTCAATATGACCTCACTTAACCCGATGGGAAGCAGCAATGAAGTTCATAATTTGTAAATCAGTTACTACTTACTGAGCTGGTCAATCCCCGAAGAAAACTTAACTAAGATTTTAAGAAGAAGCGAATAAGCGCTGGAAGAGCGTATCACGACACAGGAACGAATCACCAAACCATCTTCGCGTGACTACGTTTATTAATTTATTTTATTATATTTCTTTTTAAATTTAAAGTCGTTATATTCAAATTATATTTAAAGTCGTTTTCAAATTTCGTAAACCAGTAGCAGACTAGTGAACTTATATCCAGACTATTCCGGCCCCGCCTGTCCGGTGCGGTCGGGGCCGCCGGACGTGCGGTCGCCGCATTTATTGTGCGGCGGTGCACTCGCATTGTGCGGTTCACCGCTATTGAATGTCCCATTCGGAAAGCTGTTTACTCTATTTTTAAGCGTTCGACAGATTGGGCAGTTAGTATTTTCTGCTGGTGTATTTACTTGCCAGCAAAATTCATTCGGGTAATATTTATTGAGAGTCGGTTATTGATTCCCAGAAATTGTTTATAATTTGTTTTCATCTGTGAATTATTTATTGAAATTAACTGAAAATATTGCGATTTCACAATTTGTACCCATATTTTGTTGTTGTCATTTATTATTAAAATTAATTATGCCAATTCATTGGGAATATTGCCATAAAATTATCATATTCGTGCTGTTGTAATTATTTATTTTAAAGAGCTTTTTAATAAGGAATTAATATTCCGGGAAAAAAACTTTTTAAGTACCTACTCAATATAATGACAATAAAATCATCCTACGGTACATTTTGATTAATTAACTAGCCCAGTAAAAAGCGCCGCGACCAACTGCTTGTTTCAACTATTTCAGCTTATCATGAAATGCATTCACGGTGCATTCATGCATATGCACAAAGTGGACTCGGTGCATTGGCGCCGCAGGTTCGGCGCTCGGCCGCGGGCAGTGATTATTTTAGCCATTGATAGCCAACCATTTAAGAATACAACAGTTTTTCATATTTGGATGAATTAATGAAGAGACAGTGTGTGGCGTTGTCCTGATACAACGCGATAAGACACTAGTACTACACAAAAATATGAGTGTCCTTGTAGAACGCGAATACTTACCTACGAAACACGACACATTCGACATATCAAGACATCTTTTTTAAATCAATATTATATTTGATCGTTGATTTGTACGATGGTCACATCGCAATTGTTATCGCGTTGTGTCAGGACAACGCCTGTGGCTGATAAAAGAGGGTCCGGAAATCCGTAATAAAAATATTTTTCTTTCATCTGTGTGTATTCAAGGTTGGACAATCCTTTGTGACGGAGCAATCAATTATTTTGCCCTTCAATAATATAAATTCTGCATGCAATAGGTTTCCAAAATTTACTGATATATTTTTTGGGGCTCTTCGTGCTCGGAATGCACTCAAAGCAGTTAGTTGGTTGGTTTAGCGTACCTTACCGTACACCCCTCTAACAATTCGCACGAAGCCCGCGTGTTAAAGTAAGGCTCGCGCCACCTCATATAGTTGAGGTGAGGCCAAGCTATAAGACATGTTAAAGCAGTTGTTCATTTTGAATTTATTGTATTTTAAATGTTGTTCGCCCCTGCCCCTGGCAGGCACATGCGCGCCGCGCGACTTCTCGCGACGTACATTAACAAAAGGCTTTGTTTGTTTTGTCGCGAAAAACTAGAACGCGAATTTATTATTCGGGACGTATTCTGTCCCGTTAATGCGCGTTGTTCAGGAAAGTGGGGGGGAAGGGGGATGTTGGTTTAAATAAAATGGAATGTGAATTATCCAGTTTAAATAATTCCCATCCGCACGTTGCATTGCCGCGTTGTTATTTTATAGTGATGTGCGAAAGATGTATGCTAACGTTTGGTTAATTAATGCTGTTGTAAAATTGACGCAACAGACTGTTGGACTCTTAATAAATGTCACTTTATTGCGAGAACATCTCGTGATGAGTATCATGTAACCAAATGGAGAAAAGTGTTTATTAACCCACCCAAGTAAAATTGAAAAAGATAATAAATATACTACCTTTAACGAGTGTTTGTTTGACATTTGAGTTTCTAAAAAAAGCTACTTACTCGGTGGACCGAAACAAAAAAAGTTTTGTGTTGTTTCAGCTTGTTAAAAGTGACAGTTTGTTTTAATAATTGGAGTTGTAACATTCGTTTTGGAAACCGGTTGTGAGTCTATGTTACCATGGTCTATTTATTCTTTTTCATTACTCATACTCTGAAAGTAGATCATTACTGACCTGAGAAGCGGGCTGAAAGTAATACTTTTCATCCCAAGGGAGAATCACTTTCAACTGACATCTGCCAAATTATTAAAAAAAAACTTAGTTATTTTTCACATATCTATTGAACCATGTTCCAACTTTCTAAACAGCCACGATGAAAAATTGAAATAACTTAAAGTTAAGTATTGATTAGAGAATGTATATTTTATAAATAACTTTATTATAATTCAGTTTCAACAATTTCTTCAAAATAACTAAGCTTAGAGCAAAATATTTACCATTTTTCCAATGAAAAAAATAAAAAATTATGGCTGAATAGTGGGCCCGCCACAGAAAAAAAAAAACAAACAAAATAGGCAGGATAGCGCCAATTCGATCTTCATTTATTTTTAAATGTTTTTCTTTGGCTAATTCATGTTTTATTTTTACTTTCCTTGTATTCGTAATGAAAAGCACAGTGTTTACCTCGGGTGAAAGACTTATTTAGTCCCTCGAACTATTGGCGCCCTCACTTCGTTCCGGGCGCCAAACCCCGTCTCGGGACTAAATAAGTTACTTTCACCCCTAGGATAACAATGTACTATTACATTCTATGTGTTTGTTCTTCACTACAATCTTGTAAGCCTACCTACATGATTTATTTGTACATTTTCAGGGTTGAGGCAGCACATGGCATTATTCGCCCTGTGGTATGGGGCGTTAGAATCCTGCCACGATTACGTAAGAGGAGACTAAAAGGGGGCCTTCGGGGTTACTGGGAATGCACACGGCGGGGGCTGTGTGCATCCATTTCAAGTGGCCACGAAAAGGGCGGCGGTGTAAGAGTGACCCTTTGGTCATCCACCCATCTCTATGGGTGGATGACCGTTGGGGTAGTGGAGACCATGTCTCGGCAAGCGTAGCGTAGGACGCTCTCCAGTTAGGTGGAACGACGATTTACAGAAGGCTGATGGCAGGAGATGGATGCGTCTAGCTGAAGATGAGGCGTGATGGTCGGCATTTAGGGAGGTCTACGTCTAGCAGTGGACCGGCATAGGCTTATGATGATGATGATGATGACGTTATAATGTCATGTACTGCCTCGTTACATAATTTTGTATACTGATGCTTTTAAATCTTAACTTTAATCTTGTGCACCGCCTTGATTTCTCTACATGATTGAGAATGTCTCCTGGCATTAAGTCCAACTTTTTTTTTCAATGATGTGCAATAGTATTTATTGATAAACGGTTACCACAACCTACGTTTTTTTTATGTGTAAAAGTAATTAGTAATCAAAGGTTACCGCAGCCTATAACAACCTACCTCCATTAACAGAGGTAGGAATCACTCGTGCGTTGCCGACCCTTATTTTCACACTAGAACTTCACATTGTGGAAAACAGACGGCAACATTAAACAAATAAAGGAAGTTCAGTGTTGCCACGCTGCAGCAAACGTGAACGATTGCAGCGAATATTCCACGAGAGGGCGCAGGAGTCCGTTACCAATACATATCATGACTCAAAGACTTGGGTAAGCAATATGTACGGCGCTAAGCCCTGAGGTCCACTGTTTGAGGTAGCAGCTTAGTAATTGAAATAAAACATCACAGTATTTTTTTTTTGGGTATTTCGATCTCTCGATAATTGCTAATAGATAATCGAGTAATGCATCATCGTGAATGTTCAATAAGTTTATATCAAATGAATATCTCTGGGATTGATAAAAAACAACCTGGTCAAGGTCGGGAAGCCGCTGGATACGTACTAAGCGTTGTGGAGAGCCTTAGGGGAGGCCTGTGCCCATTAGTGGGCGTCGTTTGGCTGAAATGATGAGTACTGACCACAGACTAGGCAGAGTTTGTGAGTAATAAGGACGCGAGATACCGATTGATGCGTTCATTTTTTTATTTGAATAATCCTTTTAAGTCCAGAGAGCGATTTTAAGCTCGCTTTTAATTTTTGGATCTTCGTACAAAGTTTTATTTCGAAATTCCGCGGTAAAATTATAAATATACAGGTTCCGAATCTTACAGGGACAGTTTAGACTCAACTCAGAGATAATGTATTTAATTTTTTCAGACAGATTCACACGATAGATTTTGATGATAGCTAAAGTTTTATATTCACTATTTTAAACCATTATCTCTATCAAACGAATCTAAGTGTGGTACTTAGCAAGGGTATCAGTACCTGACTTCAAAAAGTATGTCAATTAGCACTGGACAACAAGCTCAAACCCTCCAGCTGCAGTAGGTACTCAGTACACGTGCGAACGTTGTTCGAAATGCAGTTTTTCTCACAAATAAATCCTTCCCCATGTAACCGGTCGGCAGCCAGCCTCGCGACTGCCCGTATTCCTTTTGACGGCCCCTGTTCTGCTTTCCATGCATCGATGGTAGCTGCAAGTGCAATTTGTTCGGAAATGTACAGTGGCGCACACATCAACCTTTACATAGGGGCACCTTATGCGGCTGACCTTAGACCCATTTTGCAATGGTTTTGTAAAGGTTGATGTGTGCGCCTCTGTACGTTCGCACGTGTTTTGTTAAATTGCACATTGTGCTGGAGTCTGACCACGACCTTTCAGGGTTTGCTTTACTAGCAAAGAGTTGCGAGGAAGTTGAACATAGAATTTTAGAATAGCTAGTGAAGTAACAATAATCTTCATTCACATAAACTTAATAATAAGCATCTGAAAACCAAAAAAAAGACATTTGGTCGTCTTGGCATCAAGCAGGAATCGAACCCGCATCTTTTGGAAAATGCTAAAAACAATAATAACCATAGTCATAGCTTTTTCATCTTAATCGGAAGTAAAATATTTGAAATAATATTTCTTCCGAGTAATGAAGGTGGATGCCTAAAACAGATGAAATCACCCTAGCTCATAGGGTATAATATCCAAGAATGATTCGGTCTGTCTGTTAATGGTCTCGTTAGCATAGTGGTTAGTGCAGACGCCCGGTTTGCGAAAGATGCGGGTTCGATTCCTGCCTGATGCCAGACGACCGAATGTCTTTTCCTGGTTTTCAGATTTTTAGTAAAGATACTGCATGGAAAATGCTAAAAAAAATAATTACCTTAATAAGAAGCACTTCTGACAAGTCATAACACAAAAATTCAATACTTATAATGTGATTCTAACGAGAAGAAACCGGCAAGAAACTCGGTAGTTAGTTGCTAGCAATTTGCATCCATTGGAATCCTGAAGGCATAAGATACCGCTTAAACCAGCCATCGGCCCACGACGTCTATTTGATTGCAGAGAGAATCAATTTAAAGTAGCATTTAGGCAGACAAAAACCTAGTTTCCCAATTAAGGCGGCTTCTTACCTTTAAAGCAAGCCCTTTTCTTCAGACAACCTTCTGGTAGTGGAAAATTAACCAGACAAAAAAGGTCTTTTCAGACATCTCATTCTTCGTTATTCGTTCAAAGGCTACAAGGTTTTTTATTTGCAGCACTTCGTTGGAGTTTCTTTAGTTCGTCTACCGCTCTGCTCAGATTTAAACTCAAGAAAATGAATTACCACAGCTCATTGAATGAATGTCAAAATTAGTAACTTCATTACTCTTTCATGGGTTTTCACAGGTGCTTTGATGGTGGGCAAAATAAAAAAAAATAAGTACGTAAGATACATTAATTTACCTAGAACGGATGGTATCACTTTTTACATGTTATTACTTACACTATGGCCCTATGTGGCCTCCTCCCTCCTGTCGTAAGAGTAAGCAAATTTTGCTAAAGGGGCCCCCTTTAGCAAAATTCTTACGGGGTCGTTAGGACTGCACACGGTGGTGACCGTGTGCCACCATTGTACGGGCGACTCCGTGAAAGGCGGCAGTGTGGGGGGCTTTGCACTGCTGTTAACACCGGCATGTGTAAGAAGGAAGGCATAACTCTCCTCAAGAGTCCGCTGGTGGAGTGGAGTCCGCTGGTGGAGTTGGGGCGCTGGGACCTCTGGTAACGCGCAAAAGATGGTCTTCGCGGAGTATTACCTCCCCCATCAGTGACCTACCTCAGTAGTAATATTTTCGCGCAATAGGTCACTTAAATCTGAAGGCGTCTGTACAAATCGAGGATAGGACATTCTAATCAATTTAAGTGCACAGAAACAGATCGTTCAGAAATCAAAGAAAATCTAAAATAACAGCTCATGCGTTAATAGGAGGTAGACTAAAACCTAGTTAAATTATAAATACCAACTCTTGCACTTTGGTTTGAACCCGGGCCGGATGTAGTTGCATTGCAGTGGTCCTTTTGCTCTCCTTTTGCTCGCGTTCACTCGCCTCATTTGCATCCGCTAACATCCGTCGCAGTCGAGGGTTGAGTGGATTTTTTACAAACTGTGAGAGGATGTTTAATTTTTAAATCAGCTTTGCTTTCGTAATCTATGATGCAACATGTATCTGCTTTCCTAGTTAGATGGCTTAGTGGAAAAGTGCATTAAGGGAGAAAGGAAATCAGGTCGTTGATAATAAATAAAATTTGCGGGTCTTAATTTGTGTTCATTGTGAAATTTGCGGGTAACTCTGTTGATGAAAACGCCGATAAAGAAACCCAAACAACCCGGATAACGGCGGCAGTTTCCCTCTTTACCACGTTGGTTTCAAATTACCTGGGATATATTTGTGAGCGTATGTAACCGCAGATCACTCAACTATATTATATCAACTATATATACCTTAACGGATTATCCAATACGTAAACTTAACTCAGTTACATGAGCACCTCAATAACATTCTCAATTGTGTACAATCAGTTGTTTGCCTTCATATCAGAGCGCATTACAACTAGATTGCTGATCAAATATGGGCGATATTAATTAATTAATTAATTAGGTAACCCTTCAACGGCAAGACTGTTAGCTGTTTGTCTACACACACGGTCTGTTTGCGCGCTGCTCGATAGAGGGCTCTCGATCGCTGAAGCTTGGAAACTATATTTTTTGCTCGCGTTCGGATAAGCACCTAAAAGGGGAATAAAAGCCATGTGAGGTCAATAGGTATTCAAAGTTTGCTAAATAATAGCAGATCTATACAATAGCAATGTACTTTTGGCAACTGTTGGTTTTATACAGGGTGGCCCAGCGACAGTGGTCCAAAAATTTTTTTTAGGTAGAGGGCATCATAACAAGTCATTTAAAAAAAACTTTAGTTCCGCGAAAATCAATACTTTAGAAGTTATGATTTTTTCAAGTTTCTTTTGAAATTTCTCAACTCCAATCACTTAATTCACTCTTGTTTGGAAACTATCGCACTGAATCAGTTCAAATTTGGTATAAATGTACAATAGTAATGTAGAAACCATATTATGTGCGAGTTTTGAGTTTATTCTAAGATAATTTGTTTTTTTTTAATTTTCGTCAATAATTTTTCGCCATTTCAAAAACTAATACAATTTTCAAAAAATCATAGCTGCAATTTTTGTGCACTTGATGATTTGTTTATGATCTTAAAAACTGTCCATAAGTATGATAATAGTCTATGCAAAATCTTGAAGTGATGCTGCCAATGGAACACTTTCAAAATTAACATCATGTACGGTAAGTCGCTAAAACTCAGAATGGGTCATTTCTGCACTGACCCTAATTTAAAAAAAAAAGTAGCCATAATTTTTTTTTCGGATAGAACGCATCATAGCAACTCATTTTAAGAATACATTAGATAGTCTAAAACCAATAGTTTAGAAGTTATAATTTATTAAATTTTGGGCCTAAGTGGTTGAACTTCCGAGACACAGCTCACTTTTGTTTGTAAACTATCCGACTAAGGAACTTTAAATATGGGATGACTTAATAACTAATCCCAAACTTTAATTGGCTTCGCTTTATTTTATGTTGACTGGTAGATAATGCCTTAATAGCATTAAGTCCGCCTTTTGTATCACTCATTGTATTGTAATGAATAAATGAGATAAATCCTTTTTCACTTTCTTCTATTCTTACTCATGTTGAAGTTCCTCAGTCGGATAGTTACGAACACAAGTGATCTATGTCTCTGAAGTTCAACCATTTAGTCCCAAAATTTAAAAAATTATAACTGCTAAACTATTGGTTTTAGACTATCTAATGTTTTTTTTAAATAAGTTGCTATGATGCCCTCTATCCGAAAAAAAATATTTTGGCTACTTTTTTTTTTAAATTAGGGTCAGTGCAAAAATTACCCATTCTGAGTTTTAGCGACTTACCGTACATGATGTTAATTTTGAAAGTGTTTCATTGGCAGCATCACTTCAAGATTTTACATAGACTATTATCATACTTATGGACAGTTTTTAAGATCATAAACAAATCATCAAGTGCACAAACATTGCAGCTATGATTTTTTGAAAATTGTATTAGTTTTTGAAATGGCGAAAAATTATTGACGAAAATTAAAAAAAAAACAAATTGTCTTAGAATAAACTCAAAACTCGCACATAATATGGTTTCTACATTACTATTGTACATTTATACCAAATTTGAACTGATTCAGTGCGATAGTTTCCAAACAAGAGTGAATTAAGTGATTGGAGTTGAGAAATTTCAAAAGAAACTTGAAAAAATCATAACTTCTAAAGTATTGATTTTCGCGGAACTAAAGTTTTTTTTAAATGACTTGTTATGATGCCCTCTACCTAAAAAAAATTTTTGGACCACTGTCGCTGGGCCACCCTGTATTTTGATAAAAACTTTTTCCTGAAAACCTGATGCCCAGACGCGTGGGACATCACGGCTAGAGGGCGGCCCAATGTGACTTAGGCAATTATTTGTAATAGGTAACTTTAAGTTTGAATACAAAACGGTTTTACCAGGGAGCTTGGATAAAATTTGACACGTTAACACTGAAAATGGTAAGAAGTCGGTTTAGCAACAGTTAAATTCACATAAACTAACAACTAAATCTTCCTACTATAATAATTATTTTTGCATGATACCGATCCCGATATCGTAAACAGATACTAAAAATCCTCAAAAAAATGTGCAAAATGAATTAGTAGAAGTTTACAGTCCCCAAACATAGAGAAAAAAGCATGAAACATCAGGTGATTTGATAACGTCACGATCACATAAGGGTTTTGTTAACTGCCGTTTGACGTCCACTGCTCAGCATAGGCGTCTGCCATATATTTCTAGAGCAGCGGTTAGTAAGCGGCCTGAATCCACCTAAATATAGCATCCTATGTTGTGTGCTTCAAGGTTCATTACATTAAGCTATCTTGCCCCATACATACAACTCTACAACTGTCAGCTCTGAGTCTGTCCGAGTATTCCTCGTACCATCTCACAGTCCAGGTAAGGTTTGTGTCCAGCAGAAAGACGTCTTTGCCTGTTGTACAAAATAATGACTTTGAAAAGTGTCTTTTCAAAGACGCGACAAATTAGTCTATCGACTGCACAGCCTAATAATTGCCATTCAGTTTATTATTTAGTTACTTATCTCTTCTTCTAGTTTATTTTGCTTACTTCAACATGAGTTTTAAAAGTGAACAAACAAGCATTCTTGAGTTAACTGGCAAAGTTTGACCTCTGCAATGTTTCTCCTGAAGCGTATAAAAGTACTCATGTCCTTTATCATCATCTAAGTTGGAATCCCTAGGGCGAGAACTAGCTAGGGTTGTAATAAAACAAAATTGAAGTACGCGAGAGAAAACGGTAATAACTTAAAGGGAGCGACCATTTAAACGTCCTAACATTTCTCGTTATTATAAGCCTTGAGCAAATGAATTACGTTCCACGCATAAACGATTAATTTAGTTTATTATAAGGTATAAGGTTATTTATTATAAAGTACTCGGCGACTTCTCCAATCTTACTGAAACGTCACGTTTAGAGTTCCCCAGTTCTTCCATCCATCCATTTCCTCCTTATCCATCTGGATACACGTTTAAACATATATTTTGAGCATACGAATCTACCACTAGAATGTCAGTATTTGACTTTCAACACCCTTATTACTTTTTGGGTTTCATGCTTCTAACGCTTCACCATTAAACCATGACAATGATGTTTGTATGTAAGCTAAAAGTGATAAAAAAATTACACTCCTGCACTTTCTTTTGCAGGTTAACTAACCGGTTTGAGTACTGTACTCAGTTTCATTAAGCTCTCGTTAATCGACCGAACCTTAGGAATAACTTGGAAATGAAAATTTACTGAACTTAAAGGAACTTCTTAAACAGATGAACTTTGCCGCGAATAAACTTTTCGTAAATAAAATTATAATATCAGAAGAACAAGCATCAGAAACTTGGAATGAATCTAATGCCATCTAGTTCCTGTCTCAAAATTAAAAAAAATTTAAACGTTAGGACATTAAACGAACACAAGTTCCACTCTCGAGTCTACGCTCGACATCACTCTTTTATAAGTTTCGTCTTTTATTATTGATGTGGTTCTATTCGCCGCTGACTGCCTTCTTCTTTTTCATTACGTAATGGTAAGGGTTTGTAAGGATATGCGGTTACTATGAACGTAAACCGAGGCTGAGGAAAATAAAAATATTTATCTGTACGTTTGAATTATTTTGAAAAAGTGCCTTGAGGTTTTCATTATGTATATCATGAGAGTATTTCATTCGATTTTTTGTTTGAACACGGAAATCTTAGAAACTACTCGTACTTATTAGAATGACTTGCAAAAAATATTTATTTGTTTGCTTAATTTATTCATAAAGTCACACGTCAATTTGTGAACAGGTGCCAGGTTCGGGAACTGGTCTGCTAAAGTTTACTTACTTAGTTTCCCCTATACTCATTAACTTTCTGTTTTGTTTTTCTTCATGTCAAAACTGTATGGCTGAGTTTCCTCCTACGCCGTTGGTAGAGAGTCACATTCTGACATGTATTTTATGTAATGTTTTTATATCGTATCATTAGGTATATGTTTATGAAGTGGTTCAATTAAGGTTCTCGACGATTCGAAAGTACAGTGTAATGGCCTATAATTTAAATACATAGATGTACACCTTGTTTTGTGAACGATTTTGTTACTAGCCTATAAATAAATAAAGATCTATTGAATTTGAAAGGTCACAAACCATCAGGCAGGAACGAAGCAGAAAAAAGGCTTATGGAATGCTAAGCAAAAACGCAATGATCCTTAGTGCAAGTACAAACCATACTGCTAAGTCTTGTATTTTGCAAAACAAAATAGTAGATTAACAATCGGGCCTATTTTTCAACCAAACAATCTTAACCAAGAAGAAAAAATAAGCTTCGTTTACCGTTTACTACGAACTACATGCTATAACTTTTGCATTTATAATATAAATAGGATTAAGCAGACCGGTTTTTATTCTTTATAATTGTTCAAAGGCTAATTTTAGAACAAAGCTGCTATAAGCCAGTTATATGAATTTAAGGCGGAAGACGGCAATGTGCCTGGACTGGTTCCAATTTTCATTATTGAGGGAGATAGAGAGATTCTACGGTCAAGATAGTTTCCTGTCTTAAGTCCAATACCATTAATGTTATTTTGCATGCAACCCGTGTCTAATTTATTTAACAAATCGGGGAAATTCTACTGAAAATACTTCATTGTCCAAAAACCGTAGTATAGTAGTAGTAGTAATGAGTTCGTTACCAAAAAAACGTAAAATATGTGTATAATCAATATGTGAGTAAGGAAATTAAACATGGCGAGATACTGACAGCACAAATATTCTAAAACGCATGTATACGGACATAACTGAAAAATACCAAATGTCAATCAACCAGTTCGACTAATCCATAAGCAATAACAAAAAGCTCTGACTGATCGAAAATATACTTAGCCCTTTTAACTCTGTACCCTAAGCGAATGGTCGTAAATTTTAAAACAATAGTAGGAAAGTTCCTGCGATATTCTTGCACACGGAGCCATTCCGTGTGTTATCAAAGCACTATCAATCATTATCAACGTTATTCAATTTCCACCGACGTAGCTGCCAAAAAGGCGTACAAAACCCACGCAGGGGCCAACGAGCTGTACAACAGCAGTCAGCGAGTTAAAAGTGCTGGAGTGCAGTTCAGTCTGACCCCATTATACAGCGAAGTTGCTAACAAACCGCGCCACACCGGCGGTGCTGGAGAAAAACACCATTTTAGCTTTCCATGGCGAAAAGTCGATACCTTCTAGAATTTTAACGTTATCGCTCTGAGGATAGTGCTCTGTTGGAATTAATGAAGTCGAGCGATTGTCGAATATCGATAGCAGTACGATAGTATCGGTAACTCAGAACGAGAGTATTCTATTGACGAAAGGCTAGGAATCTATACTACCAAAGATTTGTAGAACAATAGTATGTAATACCTACCATTCATAGTTTTAGGTGGATTTAACCATTTCGCATCAAAATTATTCAGTCATAGACTGTCAGTATCGTTAATATCGACACTGTTGCTGTATTTTCAATTGCAAATTTTACTGGGTGATGTATGAAGGAATTCAAGTTGAAAATATTTTAGCACCAAGACACAAACTCTAAAAGAAATAAATGTATGTAATTATAAGCTTTCAAAAAGCCATTTTTCCTGCAGGTCAATTCAAAGCTCCGTCATACAGGGGCGGTATAAATTCACAAAAGGCTCAGCATTGCGTTCCGGACCCTATCATATTTCAACGCTGCAATCTTACGAGCATGGAACGCTTTCGTGTTGGTAGGCTACGTAAATTGGAAGTACCTTTCACAAAAATACCTCCCCCTACGAGGGGAAGCTTAGCTAGTAAATCTCTGAACATGATAATATTTTAATGAAATCAAGTCCTCCTCGTGCTTTAAAAGGTTCCATATAGGTTATTCACCTTTGAATAATGTAGGTTTTGATATCGACTAGAATTTACTGCTCGGCAGCTATGACAGTTTTCACTTTAGTCAAAAAGGTAGTCTTTGAATATACCACCCACAACCGACTCAAAACCTATACAGAAACAAGACCAGTTGCCAAATGAAGCGTTTTTTTAGTAATACTTGGTAAACTTTTTCCATAACCACGTTATTATATTTTTCTGCATTTTCAATGCAGTATCTCTACCAAAGATCTGAAGGCGGGAATCAAACCAACGTCTTTTGCAAACCGGGTGACTGCCCTTACCACTGAGCTACCGAGACCATTAACAGACCGGCCGAATCCTTCTGGTATATTTAGGTACCCTCTGAGCCGGGGTGATCCCATCTGTGTTGTAGGCAGATAAAACTTTAACAACCGTCAGTCTTTTAGATTGTTCTGTATTTGAATAAAATTCTTATGCGAATATATCACCGCTTTTGGGGATTGTTCGCAAGAACCAGCTTTTCCCTATATGCAATGTTTTAGTAGATGTCATAATGGCTATATTCATATTCTCAAACCAAGAAAGAAACCTAAGAGAAAGAGCAAAGAGGTCTAGAAATATAGTTTCGGCTGGACCATACAATTACCTACACAGCAGACAGTTAAACAACGAAATTGTTATAAAATAGTCCAACCCTGCTAGCCATTTCACTCGAGATTGACAAGATCTTCAAAAATTGAACTTCACACAAACAACCGACCCCAGCCCCCAGAGGTGCGTTCACAACCCCCTTGAATGGGTCGTATCATAAATCCTGCGTCTGATGTATAGTACCATTCCGCAGTTATGAAGTCAGTCTGATGTATCGCTCGCTTTGTCTCGACATGCAGTCGGTAAACGGCTCGAAGGTTGTACAGTCAACAGAACGAGATTCTGAACCAATCTTTCTGTAACTCGTATACAAGTATACAATACGTTATTGTATACTTGTATACGTGTTAACAACAAGCGCTGAAAAACAGTTGTTTTTTTATGTAAAAGGGAGCAAACGAGCTAGAGGGTCACCTGATGGAAAGCAATCACCTCTGTCTTTGGACAACTGCAACACCACAGGTGTCACGAGATGCGTTGCTTGCCTTCAAAAAAAACGCTCTTTCCTTGAAGGCCCCGATGTCATAACCTTCCGGAAACACTGCAGCTGGAAGACTGTTCCATATTTTAGCTGTACGCGGTAGAAAGTGACGCGTGAATAGCACAGTTGAAGAGCGCCAACCGTCCAGGTTACAGTTTTTTTTGACACTATTTATCACAACAAACATAGCAACAGTAAATACTATGCTGCCGAATGAATGAGCTTCTGGCCACAACTGACAGAATATGATTTATGAGATAAGAAAAAGCCCCTTTCTTTTGCAAATGCAGTTCCAAATCTCGTCTGGTTTCCACACAGATTGGTTTCTTTTTTGATATTCAAATCCATAGATGAAAATACAGTTTCGTGAAAACTTGATACAGGAATCTTATACTTGTGACAATGCTTAGTTGACCTCATTTTTAACACACGGTGATTACTATCACCCATATTTGTTAACTATAAATTATTGAAGTCTTGGCTGAATTCAAGCGAAATTCTGCCTTATTTCTCGGACGATATTGGTTAGGATTCCACTTCGCTGATTGTACTTTAGGCCTCTATCACTCTGAAGGAAGACAGGGAAATGAAATTGGATCGTTTCACTCATCTTTATAGCAAAAAGTATTTTTGGGGCAGTGACGTGAAATATGGACGTTAGTTAGATTATGTGTAATACACGTCTGTCGTCAAATTTTCATATCAGCGAAGTAATAATATAACATCTCGACTATATTGCAAAGGAGGTAGCCAGAAGTATACTGACTGCTGCTGTAGATGACAGCTAAGATGTAATAATAAACCCAAAGTAGTACTGGCCGATTTGTACTCGTGACAAAACGGAACAGAGTGCTTAACCATTGGGCCACATCGCTCTCTCTCTCTACAATTTAATATTTAATAGCTCAGGTCGAGCCATTGAGTGATTCGTTGTGGACAGATAAACCATGATTGGTTTGTGAACCACGGCATTGTAACTTTTTTTTGTATATTCTGTAACTGTTCCGAACAATAAATAAAAATAAAAAAAACTGTCTAGCTCTTTTTCGTACAAAGTTTGTTCTCTACAAACGCTCACGTTTTTAAACGAGCTCTTGTAATAAGTTTAGTAGAATTTCATTCATTCTCATTCTCACATTGGAGCACCAGAAGTTTGTACGTTGTCGGCACTGTGAGAATATAATATTTTTTATTTTTTCTGTCCCTATCCAGTTCCAGTAAAATTGTTACTAACTTTAATATCAATAAATACGTCAGAGCAATCTAATCTATCTGCAGGCTTCCACAACTTAATCGTCTTAGGAAAAAATATGACTGCACACAAATCATTACCACAAACATTTCCGTCACAACCCCACAGAGAGGAACCAGCGAAGGAAGCAGTAAATCAACATTCAGTAGTTCCATCAATGCAGACTTATCCCCGGATACCTGTGTTTTTTCCAGCCCTGAACCCCGGGGGGAGGCCCCCTCAATAACTCAGGTCGAGCAAATCACCCGAGCTCGTCATTTAAGAGCGGCCCTGCAAATATGCCAGAGTTTCTATTTGTCCCAGGTTAGGGTTTGGCACACTTAGTTGTAAGAGCTACACAATAAAGTTGAGTTTGAGAAGAACAACTTGCAAGTAGATCTATCTCTTGTTTATTAAGTTATTAGTATTTACTAGACTGCACCGATAGCGAATCGGCAAGAATTCCCGATTTGGCGTTCCTAGCTTAATATTCGTCACCCTGACTGAAATGTAGTCATACATTTAACGCTCAAGCAACCCAGCACCCAGGGTGCTGCAGTCTCTCCAGCGATGCCACATTGACTATCGGTACATCGAAGTGCTGAAGTGCTTATATGCGAACGCCACCATGTCAGTCCGAGTACAGGAGCAGAGCACGAGGGCGATTCTTTTGCAAAGGGGCTTAAGACAGGGAGACGTCATTTCTCCGAAACTGTTTACGGCCGCATTGGAAGACGCCTTCCAGCTCCTGGAATGGCAAGGACTCGGCATCAACATAAATGGCGAGTATATGACTCACCTTCGGTTTGCCGACGACATAGTGGTCATGGCAGAATCGCTGGAAGAGCTCGGCAGCATGCTCGAGGACCTCAATCGAGTCTCTCAACAAATGGGCCTAAAAATGAACATGGACAAGACGAAGGTCATGTCTAACGCCCGTGTTACGCCCACTCCAGTATCTGTTGGAGGCTCGATTCTCGAAGTTGTCGACGAGTATGTGTACTTAGGACAAGTGGTCCAAGTAGGTAGGTCCAACTTCGAGAAAGAGGTAAATCGTCGTCGAATCCAACTCGGCTGGGCAGCGTTCGGGAAACTGCGTAACGTCTTCTCTTCCGACATACCTCAGTGCCTCAAGACAAAGGTCTACAACCAGTGTGTGTTACCAGTGATGACATATGGATCTGAGACATGGTCACTCACTATGGGCCTCATAAGAAGGCTCAAGGTCACCCAACGGGCTATGGAGAGGGCTATGCTTGGTGTTTCCCTACGAGATCGAATCAGAAATGAGGAGATCCGTAGGAGAACGAAGGTCGCCGACGTAGCCCAGCGTGTTAGCAGGTTGAAGTGGCAGTGGGCGGGGCACATAGTTCGAAGGACTGATGGCCGTTGGGGCCGGAAAGCCCTCGAGTGGAGACCATTCGAGGCCAAGCGCAGCGTGGGACGCCCGCCCGCAAGGTGGACGGATGACCTCATAAAGGTCGCAGGGTCTCGGTGGATGCAGGCCGCCTCCAACCGGCAGCTCTGGAAATCTATGGGGGAGGCCTATGTTCAGCAGTGGACATCATGTGGCTGCTGATGATGATGAACCCAGGACGGCGGTAGACTTACTGACCACGTTAACTTCAAAATTATCCACCGGAATGTGAGCTTCAGAATGTTTCTTTCACCATGACAGCAACAGTTACCGTGTCTCTGACTAGCCCGTTTGGGATATAGTCTTGAGCGCGTGTCATAATTATGTTATATTTTTCTATCTGCTAGATGTCACTCATTTACGCTAGTCTTCCAAGCCTTAGAGCACATATGAAATTCATAGCACAATTCGAGTGTCGTGGCAAAGACAGAAAGAACTCAAAGCAAGCTGTGCCAGACTATGGCGGTTGCAAGTAACAAAAATATCCGTCTTACCTGCAACTGTCAACTCTCGAGTTGGAACAAATCCTTACAACGAATAGGGCGACCCCTGGATAATATTTGTACAGTTTTATCAGGATGCCAAGCAACATAAATAAGGCCTGTTTTGCCGAGCGATCGCTCGCGGGGGACGCGGCCGCGGGAGCGACGCAAACAAGACTTCAATCGGTTCCAGATTACTTTTGCACAGTTTAACTAAGTTTCAGTTAATAAGAAATATGTGGGAACGATGTAAGGTCTGCTGAGGGAATAGACGGTTTAGATATTTTGTTTGGGGATCAATGAAGTGGTTACTGGGAGTTGTGGACTTGAATCGCCAATTTTTGGAATGAATCCTATTAATATTATAAATGTGAAAGTTTGTATGTGTGGATGTACCGTGTTGCTCTTTCACGTGAAAACTACAGTACGGATTTGAATGAAACTTTACAATAATATTATAGCTTAAACATCTGAATAGCACATAGGCTACAATTTATTGAAAAATAAAATAGCGAACCTACCCATTTAACTATGTATTTCGAAGCATTTGAGTATGTTTACCAGTGAAGGTCTGACTGACAGCAAACTTTGCTCAGTTCAGAGAGAAAAAACTCAAGTTAAAGTATCGGAAGTTAAATATTTGTAATAATATTTCTTCCGAGTGTTAGAGGTGGATGCCTATAACATTGATGAAATCACCCTGGCTCATAGGGTAAATATACCAGAAAGATTCGGCCGGTCTGTTAATGGTCTCGGTAGCATAAATAATTGGTTAGTGCAGTCGCCCAGTTTGCGAAAGATGCGGGTTCGAGTCCTGCCTGATGCCAATATGACCTACTTTTTCTGGTTTTCAGATCGTTAGTAAAGATACTGCATGGAAAATGCTAAAACAATAATAAAACAACTTAAGTTAACTTTAAAAATAAGCACCTACTGAGATTTAAGGACATATTATTGTCAAGGTGACAAATCAACATTCAAGGACAATCCGGCATCACTCTTCAAGCTTACATAAACTTGCAGTGATTTATAAATGAGCCAGTTGTTTTGGCAGGAGGGTCTGATTACTCGCGGGGAGGACGCAAAAATGTCCCTCCAATCAGATGGAAATGGCTTTTGCAAAGTAAAACTTAGTTTTGCCTCAGTCAGAACAACTGTTGTCGTCTTCTTTGTTTTTTCCTGGTAATAACAGATTGAGCAAGGAGCAGATAGAAAATGTTTCATCATCATGAACAGTAAGAATCAGAACGGATGTTTTTAGAGTGGCTATCTACTGACATACATAAGATTCGAATACGATTACTTATTCCTCAAACGGGGTCAGAGACAGACTGAATCATCAATATTGGCATAGGACTTTACACTATTCTGGCTAAATTTTGACAATTTTAGGCAATCCTACCTGTTTTTAAAGTTGTTTATTTTTTTGATAGTTTTTGTTGTCAACGAAAACAGGAACCTTAAAACAGCTACAAATAGCTTACTTTGGTAAATAAACAACTGCCAAATATTTTTAATGAAACAATTGTAGAAATGAAAGCTTTTAACGCCTCAACGCCAAGCTTCAAGAAAATTGAATCATTAAACGACCAACTGCATGAACCGTTTATAATGAATTAATAATTATAGCAATACCATAATCGTTTCTATTTGTCCTTGGAAGATGGCAGCACTAACGAGCCCAATTCGCAGCTGCCGCCCAAAGAGTGCATTAAAATTTTTATCGTCGCATAAATTTTGGCAAACACCGCGATAATAACGGGGACGCTCTTTAGAGCCCTGTGTCACCGGGATGCCGACCGCTTTCTATAATAAATAAATAAAATAAATAAAAACCATTTATTTTCTCTTCACAATAGTACTTAATATCTCATTGTATTTAAATCTATTTGTAAAAAACGCAGTGGGATTAACCAACGTGCTGAGGTTACATGGCAATTGATTCCCAATTTGAGTGGATTTGCGTTGATTCTCTGGTTAAAGCGCGAGTTGCAGCGACAAGCTACCACCCAGAGAGCGTTATTGAAACAGCATTCCGTAAACTCGGGATCATGAACATAGTGGGACGATTCTTCACGCCTGGGCAGCTCTGTCTTTAGTACGATTGTGCTATCTAGACGTGGAACGCTCTTCCAGCGCACGTGTTTCCTTCTTTTTATAAACAAGGTTTGTAGCCGGGTCGTGAAAATGCATTTATGCAGGTCTTCAAGATGAGATTGACCAACTCAGTAGTTTTTTTTATTATTATATTTATTTATAATCGGTTTGCGTTTGACCTCAGACTCACCTGATGGTAAGCGATGACGTGGCCGAAGGTGGCACACGCTTACCCAGAAAATGAAAATGCCTAATCACTCTTGCCTTGAAGACACCAAGGTTGTATGTATCCAGAAACATAGACGCAGGGAGAGCGTTCCACTCCCTAGCGGTGCGGACCAGAAGGGAAGCACCAAACCGCTTAGTTCGGACCGCTGGAAAGTCGACCACATGGGGGTGAAAGCCCTCACGGCGTCTAGTGGTCCGGAGGTAGAAAGTAGAGGGTGGTATCAGCTCATGAAGTTCCTGCGCACACTCTCCGATATACACCTTATAAAAAACCGATAAACAGGCAACTTTACGCTTGTGCGTATCGTCACCTAGCAGTCTCCTGGCCTAATCTTGTTTTCGTTTCTTTAAATTCCTATAGTAGTTTTATTATGAGATTGGTGTAGGAGCCTACTGTAAAAAGAGCTCGGTAAAACTGTACGTTAGCATGTAAGTACATTAATTAGCTGTCGAACGTAGTGTAATAAAGTACTTTCAAATTCTACTGAATTGGTGTGCAGAATGAAACTGTAGGATTTGATATTTAACGGTATTTATTTGGTTTCTCAAATCGGTGAACAAATATAAAATTGTCGGAATTAGGAACCGGGTCGATAACTGGTGAGGTGCGCTTATGTTCTGCACGTCGGATTGTAGACGGTGGTGGATCGACGCCGAATCTTCGTGTTTGTAGTGACGAGATGTATGAGGTGCGGACTACAATAACGGTAACCGGATTAACACTTGAAATACACGGAAAACGAAAGATAATAACTACAGAGGTTAATGACGTATTATTTTAGCACTAAACTTTCACTTAATTCACTAACACTGGTTTATTCACTGAATCACTTAAACTGTCACTAATTCACTTAAACTGTCACTAATTATTTACTGAAACACTTATACGGTATAACGGATGTACGGTCGGATCGTCTATAGGTCGGTTTTAGTTCGGTATCACTCACTTGTTCACTTGCTCAACTCGGAACAGAATATTCGGAACGGCACTTATAACTGAACTGAACTTCGGACCGGCGCGCTGCGTATTTATACTACGCCGCCCGGCGACTCGAAAATTCGCGCGCTTTCTCGGTCTTGCTCGCACGCCGCTGATAACGCAGGAACGTGCGAGAATGTTGTGGCGCGAACGTCGTCGCTGCCTATGGCCGTGCGTCATTCGATTCCCTGCCTTAGCGCGTAACAGATTCGGTTGATTATTCCTTGCACGGTGTTGTTGGAATAAGGTTCCCGCGCCCTTTAGTTTGTTTTGTCTAATTCAAGGTGTTAAGGTTCATAATGGCCTTTGCGGTGTTTAGTGCCAGAAGTATCTCGAAGTAGTTTCGCGGTTTTCGGTTGTTTTTAGAGTTCCGTGGGAGTCGTCGTGAACAATTGGAGTTTCAACAAACCAAGAAGAAAAAAAACAAAAGAAAACAGACAAATGTGTTATGATGTCCAAAAGGAAATGGACCACTTTAAATAATAATAATAAAAAGAAATAAAATCACATAATAATAAAAACCATCTTAACTTTGCGGTCAGATTTGATGGTGTTACGTGAATGGTTGTCCATTGTTTTAAAAACCCATCACATCTGTCCGCAGCAGTGCGCAGCGTTATGCCTGGACGTGATAGCTTCAGATTGCGAAGGCGTCCTACTGAAGCAGGGCCCCTCCTGTTCCCTACCGTTAAATTATAATTTATTTCGCTATTTGCGGAGCCGATAGCGCTATTGGATTGAGTCGCGCATAGATTAATGCGCTATTATTTCGCTGCTCGTGATTGTGGAATTATTTGGGATAAAAGGTTTATTGGCCATTTGATAGCGTCGAGTGGAGGTTTAAAATGGGTTGAAAGTTTTATGACTAATTCGTTTTTTAATAAAGTTCACTTCGCAAATTTGAAATGGCAAAATATTATTAACTAAGACACAAACAATCTTTATTTAAATAGATCTGTTACATCGTATTTTACAAATCGTCAATAAAATTTGTTTTACATAATTAGATGCTTCATAGTCTATAACCGAGATAGCTAATCGAATAGTTTTTAAACAATGTGCCAACCATTAGACATGTTAGCCAATGATTGGCACTTCCATAAAGCGCAGATAAGTATTGACGCTTTCTAACTAGACTTGCCAAAAACTGCCTTCTAAATCGTTACCCTCATTTTTATTGGATATTCTATTGGTTAATCATACTTATTGGTTTCAGATATTAGAGGCAATGACATAAAATAACTTTATGCCAATGATCGTATATAAAATAACCATAATGAAGGCACTGTTCCCGACAAAAAATAAAACTGAAATATTAATGTTCTGGAATATTAACAGCAGCACATAACGTGCTGGCGCACGGCCGAATGGCCGTCTGATGCCAGGGAACATCTTGCGTGAATACTGGGTCCGAACGTATAGTTAACCAAAAAATACTTAAGTCTCTATAATGTATGCTACGTGGCTTGGTGGTTAACTCTGGGTCGGAGCCCATTTTGTCTCGAATTAGAATCTGGCCTGAACACCTAATGTTTATATTGATACAAGGGGCTACCAAGCAACCTGTTTAACAGTAGGTTAAAATTCGCTCTCCAAAATGTGGCTTACAAACGTTCTGTTCATCGTGACGTCAGCAGTCAGTGCGCTTATGACTAGGTATCCTGTTTGCCTGCGCTTGCCATAGTCTGACAAATCAAGGATAAGCTTAGGGTAAAGATTACAACTGCCGGGATCCCCAACGCGCAACAGCTAAGCTGCAACGAGGCATAGGAACCTGGGCTTGACCTGAGATTGCCTTCTAAATCCAATCATTTAATCGGCTTCATAGTTAATTATTTTCTTGTATGTGCAACTAGTGAATTTAACCAGCCAGATTCAAACATCTTGAGTGCGGCTTTAGCGTCTAATAACCGACCTTCCTATTAACAGTTAATAGATTCTCGAGAACATTCGGCAACTTGTGCTATTTCCGGTTTTAGCATCAAACCGACCGTTTGGCTGCCAATCAATCAGTGGCTTTTGCCGTAAACCTCCGTCTTATGTCTGTGGCGTTTTATTGGAAAACTTTGCCTCCAGCAAACAGAAAACTTCTGGCCACAATGTAAAAAGGCTGAGAGATAGTTTCGGTGGTTCGTAATGTGAAACTGAGGCGTAAGTGTCGTTTGTTAGTGATTTGACGACCCGTTTAGCTTTTGCTTGAAAAGTTTACGGGTTTGATTTCCGTTCTAATTAAAACGTTTGAGGATGAAACTTTACTCATAAGAAACCTTGGGTATAGTTTGTCTAATCAAACACAGAACATGCTTTTTCATTGACTATGCTGTTTGTATCTTCGTGGTGGAGCCGATGGAGGCTTCTGCTTTTGTGTCTGAATTACAACTACTTACCCCTTTTATAAACTGGTAGGTAAGTAGTAAGGTAATGTACATTTGCTTTACATTTAAACATGGACAATTTGGAGGCGTGTTCAGTTATTTATAAGACAATCTCTACTTTGAGGCTATGCTGGCTTTCAGAAGATTTAAATTGGTCTCCTCTCGATTTGTCTTCTTATCAACATGATGTAGACTTCAAACGCGAATCTAGTAATTGTTAGAAAAATCATAATTATAAAAACAACTTTTAAGTCTATGTAAGGTTTAACAAAACCCATAACCAACTGCCACGTCTAACAAAGTAATAACCGCGTTACAACGCAAATTTGAATCCGGTGATAACAGTCGTGTTACAAAATGGAAAACAAACTTGAGTCTGCGCGTGTGAATGTAGGAACGGATTTAAAGTTGGCACCGTAATGGTATTTTAATGTCCCTGCTGCGTAAATGATCGCTGCTCCTGTGTGCATTTTCGGACATAAGTACAATGTTATTCGGACGTTGCATTAATATTTGGCAGAGACTAGCGCAGGTACTTTATTTTACTGCCTAGCTACCTGCCCGCGACTTTGTCTGTGTTTTATTTTGATTTACATTTTGTGTAGAGGGTTTATGGGTATGGATTTTTTAATTTGCTAATCATTGTCATGAACATGTCCACCTAATCAATCAATAAACAGAATGGTATGTGGAGAAAGCTGAAGAGTCTCAAACCCTGAACTTTAGTTAACCTGCGGTCACAACTTGCTGGGACACGGACCTCGACTCATTTTTTTTCTTTCTGCTTGGGATGCTGGTAGTAGGCCGAGTGATAATTTAACAAGGTGACCTCTAAAAACCAGGGTCGTGCTCTTGTACTACCACGGCATATGCAGAGTGGGACCCTTTTTGACACCTTTAATAATAATTGTTTGTAAGCTTGTATGCCTATTTTATATGTCAAATTAAATTTTATTCCTTCTTTCTTTCTTAGAGAAGTTTGTCTGTTTTGAGCCATAGCACTTAGGCTCTTACTACAGGACCCTCAAGTTGTTTCATGGTCATGAAGGTATGTATGTAACAGCATACATGTTCCGTTAACCGTGATAGCAACAGTTAATCTGTAGCGGTGGTAGGGCGACACCGCTGCCGCGACATCGCTGCCTAGCTCGGAATGTAATCTCATCATATAAGATCCAAGGAATTGTATGGGGACCAGTAATGTCACAGCAGCATTGCTGCGTGCAGCGTGATTCGGAATCATACCTTTAGCGTTTAGGTTTCATTTGTAATTTTCCATGTGGATCCCTTCTAATTTTTTTTTTTGTGCTACAGTTCATAACGACCAAGGTTTTTGTAAAGCGAGAATGAATAGAACGCTTTCATGTTTTTAGAACGCCTCGGGTTGTAGCAACATAATCAGAATTTGACAGATGAGGGGAACACGCTTGAGAATTATTTTTCAACTACATTATTAGCTAATGAGGTACCTACCCTTAGCTCAGTTGTGACAGTGGATCGACATCAATCACCGTTGTGAAGCAACACACGCCGGGTCGGAAATGAGGTAGGTGACCACCCCAAACGAGATTCAGTGACATTTATTATTTCGGGCATGGACGCGTCAAGCTGTTGGCCGCGGCTAATGCTGCTTGGTTTCAGTCGTGAAAAGCCTAGTTGTAGGCCCTACATCTGGAAGCAAGCCTCATCACAAACCTTGCCCCTCCAACACCTCCCTTTGTGTTTCCTTCTTCCTACAATCCCGGGTTTTTAAGCGGGGCGTGAAAAGGCATTAATGCCTTCAAAATGAGATTGACCAGCAATGTAGTTCTCCATTACTGTGCTTGTCAATCCTTTGTGCTTATCTAGACCTCACAGCTGCCTCCCATCAGATGGAGTAAGGTTATCTTGAATACCATTATAAAAAAAAAACAATCCGCACTGAGCCCGTGTTTTGGAATAGGCCCATGCATTGGGACATAAAGGCCGCTATTACATAATTTAGTTATCTACCCCAATCCAGTAACCTTTGTTAGTTCATCCGTCCACCAGTTAACGCTGCGTTTGCACCCAATCAGTCTTCATTCCAGGTCACCAAGTCAACAAAAAAGACCATCATAGCCTCTTAGTCGTTACGTACTCCCAAGACAGGTGTCCCATTGGCCAGAGTGAGTGTGGCCATCAATCGAGATCGGCTCTGATTGGGCACAGTTTACTCTACGGAACCCGCGCCTTTAATTAGGGGTCCTGACGGATGGCGCAGTAACGAACGCCATCTGTTAGCGGAATCCACTCGAGGAATTGTCTTAAGAGGTGCTTTGGGCGATTCTTTAGTTCGCTGATAAGGAATGTTTTTAGTTTTATCGGTTTTATGGGGTGCTTCAAAGTTTGTTTAGAAATATCTATTAAGACACACCAATATTTAAAAGATTTATTATGTACACAATCCGAAATTATATAATTGTTGGTTCCTGGTTATGGCCAATGCACACTCACTGACGTAGCGTCATATTCATAAATCATTTTTATTTTAGTATTTTGTTATTATGGCCTCCCCCATATTATTAAAATACTAATTGCTAAATACTGCTACTAGATACCAGCTACTTTAGGTGTATGGGAATGCTTTTTCAAGGAAAACCCGCCCTTATGTAGTTAGATCATAATAATACAAAAAAATAATATGAATGTTTGTCCTACATGAGACAGTACCCATGGCAGGCAAAATCACTATCAACCGTGCCAAACACCTAAATGTGAAATTAGCTTTGTTAAACAAACTCTTTTGTACACACTTTCATATTGGTGTAAAGAAAGCAAATAAAGTAGAAACACATTTCACGGGTTTGAACCCACTGAGTCAGCTCAGAATAAAGGTCTTTGCTCCGCCCGAGCTGGGCAGCCCCGGGGGACCGCTGCAGACTCGCTTACTGCTTCGTATTCGCTCAGTAATCGGGCTTAAGTCGATTTCACACTCTTAGTTTAAATGTTAAAATATTCTACATGGGATTATAAAAGATGGTCGGGAAAAAAGATGCTAAGTGTATTAAACTTAAAGCGCCACTGCTCGTTTTGCTGAACTTTTGTTATGTACAGGTACAACTAAAACAAAGGCGTGTTATGTTAAGCAATTGACGCAGCCTCTGAATATGTGTGGATCACGTGCATCATATTGAGTATCACTTATAAATCTTTTACAAACACCTCTTGACGAACTCGCGATCAGCACATCGTTTTACATTCGGTTTATTTGAACCTGAACTTGTATTCAAGCAATATACGCCAATTTAAAGTTTCTCATTCTCTCAAAATCTCAAACGCTAACGCGCGAACTCGGCACGATCACATATTTTTTTTTCAATAGATTTTGACAAATTGTGAACTCCGCGTTTAAAGTCGAGTAAGGCACCGTATACATGTTCAGGTTTCATAGCCTGTTGTTCAATCAAGCTTCGTGGATCACGGCCTTATAAAAGGTAAAAGAAGAGTCATATAACACACAACAAAAAAGTAAAGTAAAATATAAATAGTTTTATTCAATGACTTGGTAAACATTATTGAAAAACAAACTCAACGAAAACATTACAAACAGAAACTTAACTTGCCTTTAGCATCGTCAAAATATTCCTAAACTTGTCTAAGCATATTTTAACGAAAAATATTTTTTATTTTGCTAACGCAGGAATATCAGAGGTCTGGTTAGAAGCTATTAAGTCAGCTCAAAATAAAGCTATTTGTCCCGGGCGCTGGGAGCTCAGGGAACGCTTCAGACTCGCTCACTGTTTTGTATTTGCAATGTAATCGGGATTAGGGGGACTTCAGACTCTAGTGCCGGATTTTGAATCCTAAAGCGTTTACTTATTTATTTAGCTAATCTTTATTACACAAAAAAGGTAAACTGGATTAGACAGAAATGCTTGGCCGTGCGAAATCCTATTTTATTTTTTTAAAACAACAGCCTTTTACGTCCCGCTTCTGTTGTTCAGGCCAGATTATTCGAGGGATGTTGTTTTGTTGATTTAGAGGCCTTTAGGTCTCCCACAGCTGGGCACAGGCCACACAGGTGGTACGAGGCATATTCCAACATGCGGGCTCAATACGGATTGACGGGGGGTTCACAGACTGGTGAGGAACCTTGCTGTCAGATGTTATCATGCCACCCTAAGGCTACCGACCAGGCTGAACGACTGACCATGGGAAATCAGCCTGGACCAACTGCTGAACGTGCCATCCGAAGCGCGGAGATGAAATTTGGTCGGAATGGTCACCTGCCCTTTTGCGACCCAGCGGTCATTGCCGATCAGCTATTGCGGATATTAGCAAAAGTGTAAAAGGTTAAGTGAACAGACTGGCCTTACAGCGAAAAATTGCCAATATGGTTTCATGTACCATTAGGTATGAAATATGCGAAAGGTATTTTGCCTATCGTTGTCGTTTAAGTGGGTGTGCTCTTGAAAACAGACGATGTATATTGTCATATTGACATCAGTCAAGTGTTATAAAATTTAAGCAATTCAGAGTGTAGATCCACCCTAACAGTCCACAGCAAAGCAGCTATCTCAGAGCTGCTGTGTTTTGTAATGCAACGCAGCGGGATCCCGATAACATTATGAACACTTGTACAAATTGCACCGTTCCATAACCATTCCCACACACAACATAACTTCGGAACAAATGGATTTTCTCAAACCCTGGTTGTATCTGAAGAATATTACAGCGTAGTTTTTGAATTGAATTCAAAAGTATTTGCCACTTGGAGGTGTAGGTATATTCGTCATAACTGGATGACTTTGCAAGGGAGCTGGCCAAAAAAAATCAAAATTAAGGTGAGTTGGAGTTGTTGTGTAGAGACTTACATAAACATAATAGTAGTTCGTCGTGTTTGTTTGCTTGTTTAATTCGCATGAGCAATGCGAATTCGCATGAGCAATGCAAAGTTCAAAAAAATGCCTATTTGGGTTCTATTTTGCGTTCCAAAGCGCAGGTGACTCAACTACTGGTTAAGCGTGAAGTGAAATAGTAGTCCTTACAGGGTTCGCAAACTCGCAAACGGAGACTTAAGTCCAATGATAAACACTCGTCCCGTATGCAACTGGAGATAGCAGCTGGTTCCTGTTTCTCCGTACCGTGTCTACTCTGGTGCGACGTTTGCGAATTTTCGTAAAACTTAGTGGCCACTGATGCGAGTGTGATTTTTGTTCTGTTGAGATATGTATTTGGACAATTACCATACATACATGAAGGCCAGGACTTCCCAGACAGGGTCGTCAGTGGCACACTGATTTTTACCGTCATGGTGAACGGAACATTCAGAAGTTCATACTTCGCCGAGGGATTTTGAAGGCAACGTGAAAAGGTAAGCTCAGCCCCCACTTTGGTTTTTTACTAATGCTTTCTGTCACTTACAAAGAAATGTAAATACTTAAATATCGGGGGAACAGCTTACACCAACATCATCTGACCCCAATATCAAAGTTGTTTTGCGTATCATGAGCGCGGCCATTTTGATTTTATTCCACACAGCGCACTCCAAAACTAAGCAACATGCTTGTGCTATGGGATACTAGACAAGTAATATACATAGAAAACACCCAGATCAGTACAAACATTAGTCATAAACATGATGTCACTGTTAGAGAGGATACTAACACTGGTTTTTAAGCACTAAAAGGTCAGTAAAATACGCTCACAACAAGACCTAATTCCCCTTATGAGCAAACGTTAGTCGGAAGTGCGTAAGACAAATAAGGTTTGTTTACCCCAAGTATCTTTGATCCCTTGGAGCTGGACGGTTAAGAGTGGCTGTTTACATGCAGCGGATAAGCAATTAGTCCGGCCGACTCTGGCGGTTGTTAGCTCTACGTCTGATTACAAGATATGAGCTAGGGAGGAATCTTCTATCGGTATGTCTTGGTAAATGCTACCGGTAAGTACGTGTTGATAACTTTTTAGGGGTACGCGTTGACAAGTTTTACCGGTACGCGGAGCAAACGTTAGTCGGAAGTGTGTAAGACAAATAAGGTTTGTTTACCCCAAGTAACTTTGATCCCTTGGAGCTGGACGGTTAAGAGTGGCTGTTTACATGCAGCGGATAAGCAATTAGTCCGGCCGGCTCTAGCGGTTGTTAGCTCTACGTCTGATTACAAGATATGAGCCAGTGAGGGATCTTCTATCGGTATGACTTGGTAAATGCTACCGGTAAATACGTGTTGATAACTTTTAGCGGTACGCGTTGACAAGTTTTACCGGTACGCCTTGACAAATTTTGACGGTATGTGTTGACAACTTTTACCGGTACGCGTTGACATGTTTTACCGGTACGCGGAGCAAACGTTAGTCGGAAGTGTGTAAGACAAATAAGGTTTGTTTACCCCAAGTAACTTTGATCCCTTGGAACTGGGCGGTTAAGAGTGGCTGTTTACATGCAGCGGATAAGCAATTAGTCGGGCCGACTCGGGCGGTTGTTAGCTCTACGTCTGATTACAAGATATGAGCCAGTGGGGGATCTTCTATCGGTATGTCTTGGTAGATGCTACCGGTAACTACGTGTTGATAAGTTTTACCGGTATGCGTTGGCAACTTTTACCGGTATGCGTTTATAACTTTTACTGGTACGCGTTGTCAATTTTTACCGGTACGCGTTGACAACTTTTACCGGTACGCGTTGAAAACTTTTACTGGTGCACGTTCACTGCTTCCACCAGCACGCGCTCACTACTCCGACTAGCACGCGTTCACTGATTCACTTGGTACACGTTTATAGCTTCTACAGTTACGCGTCTCGGCTTCTACCGGTATGTTTTCACAGCTTCTAACAGTATGCGTTTACAGATTAAAACTAAAAAGGACTAAAATTTTTAGGGAATTTCATCATTCGGATCACGCCTTTGCAGCTTTAACTGGTATGTTTTTGAATATCAACACATTTGATTTGATCAGATCTTCATAAATGACAGAAATCGGTACAAACAAAATTATTTTAAAAAAAAAACCTCTTGCAAACCGTGTATTGTGTAAATTCTATTAAAATAATGACACCCATTTAATATAAAGTTGTAACATTAGAATTAATCAACGAACCGTTGATGAGAATGCATGTTCGTGTCAGTGATCTATTTGATGCAATTTTGTTTACTGTTAATTAGAAATTGTATCAATCGACGCGTTGATTGCGTTGGGAGTTGCGCTAGCCGGCTAACCGGATCGGACTGGATCCGTCCGGTTTAGATAATAAGCTCTTTACAGTTATAAAGTAACATTTTAATGGAATTGAATAATTAACAAACATCCTGTCCTGCTTTGAATGTTATATTTAAACCATGAAAGAGCAAATTATAATATTCATTTTGGCAAAAATAAAATAAATTAATAGTGGGCAACATTTTTTTTTTCATCAAAATCGGTCTTGAAACAAAGCATTACTTCTTTATTCCTCATAGTTTTGGTAAAGACTACCACGCGCAGTAAGAAATTCTTATTCAGTTTGCTTAATACCATCATTCTTACGGCTGATATGACGACCGACTGACCGTTTTGGTGTAATTATTGAGAAATCGGCTACTACATACTGCAGCGGGTTCAACACTCGCACACTACAAAAATTTGTATGCATGAACATGTCTGTTTGTTCTGGTCTGGGTGTTTCTTATGTATAAGTATGTATTTCCAAAAAAAAAGTATTTAATTATGTTTATCCTTTGTCTAGTATCCCATAGAACAAGCATAGTTGCTTAGTTTGGGTCTAGATGGCGCTGTGTGGAATAATGTCCACTGATATAAATACCGATAAAACAACACCTCACTACCCTCACCACAAAGTAGCAAGAACTTTATTCAGCTAATTGCGCGGAGCCCCATCCATCATAATTAGAACGTGGACAAACATGGCCGCCGATACACCACGCTGCTAAATTGATTGCTTCATTAGATCCACTCCTTAGATCAACAGGGAACTGTCATCAGCGTGCGATCACGTTTGAGCGTGCAATCGGATTTGATACACGACCACAGTAAACAGAGAACAGAAAAATATCTACATACAAACGTGCCGCTCTCGGTTTGAATGAGAAAGTGCGCGTCGCGCGCTGTATCGGCACGCGATTTCCCGCACACGCTAGCATAAAATATGGAGGTATAAGGTGGCGGCAGTACGTACGGGCTGTGCCGCGTGTCTGTGAGCACGCTAGGCGAATAACTCGGCGGGCGGCCTTAGATAACCTACTGTTATGTTTACTGTGACGAGGCACTGTTGGTGTTTGGGATGACTTGGCCTGTTTAAGGGGCCGGGCGGTCTCATTTACGTGCAGAAATTGTCGCAAAATGCCCTTCATTGAATCTGGGACATATTTATACCTTAAAAAACAATACTTGGTAAAAAAAACAAGCCTCACAAGTCAAATCTCTTACAGGTAAGTTGCAAGGTCTATGTTTTATCAAGTCGGTTTTGAATATGATATATTTAACATAACACGATCTCTTAAAAATTTAGGTACAATTCAGGCGGCCTAATCGCTAAAAGCGATCTCATCCAGATCAATTTATTTCATGTTTTAAAACTTGAGTTATGAGTAAACAATCGTTTTAGTTAAAATAAGTAATTCAGTTTACCCCTGCATCGCAATGCAACAACAATAAATGATTATATAAATATTTACGGATTCATCTTTTGTACCAACATGAAGTTAAATAAAGAATATGGTTATGGCTTATTCAACGATTAAATATGTGCGAAAGTCGTAACGTCACTAACGATATCATTATTTCGTCCAAAAATATTAGGGGTCAAGTAGTAACATATCTCAAGTAAGCAGAGCAGCCATTAAGATATCTATTCAAATCACAACCCGCCTAAATCAAGTTAAACGACAAAGGCACTCTAGAAATTATATTTGGAGTAAAACAGACGCCATTAATACAAGCAGACAGGCGCCCATATAATAGGCTAGAGTAAGTAGGGGACTACTTACGCAGAGCTCTGTGCGCCTGTGGGCGGGCAGATGTTTTTAGTTTGACCCGCTTTTCTCAAGTCTGCATACGACAGACATTATAAGAGATGCCCGTGACGCAGTTGTGACAGTAATCGGCGACAATTGCTGTTGTAAAGCAACACACGCCGGGTCGGAAATGGGAAGGGTGACCATACCGACCGAGATCTAGTGATGCGTATTTCGGGCATCTTAGTGCTTCGGAAGGCACGTTAAGCAGTTGGTCCCAGTTGACGTCGCTAGATGTCAGTCGTTAAGGCTAGTCAGAGGCCTTAGGGCGGCTTGATAACTCACTAACCTTACGCCCCTCCAACAATCCGCACTGAGTCTGCGTATTGAAGTATGTCGCGTTCCACCTCATAGTTGAGGTTCGCAGGTTTCGCATTGCAGGCTTCGGTGGATGCAGGCCACCAACAAACATCCGCTCTGAAAAAATCTATGGGGGAGGCCTATATTCAGCAGTAAACTTCGTGTGGTTGTTGATGATGACGACCGACAAGAAGCTCAGTAGCTGTAAGGCACGGCCTTCCGATGGAAGTTACTTTTAGATGTTATAGTAACCGATAGTCCTACGCTGTGCCAAAGCGTAAAAATATACCACAATCCTGACTTAAGTGACCATGCGCTTGTGCTTACCGAACTCAAAATAAACAGACCTAAGCCCAGGCCACGATACCTAATAACACGATCTTTAATTGATGTTCAGAAACAACCGTTTCTGACAGATCTACACCAATTGCCATGGGAGGACATTTATAACTGTACGGATGTGAATGCTATGGCGAATCAATTTCATTGCCTACTTTTACTTTTATTTGATAGTCATGCCCCGTTGCTGCGTAAGAAAATTCCTACGAACATAAGCCCTTGGATAACCGATAACTTGAAAAAAATGATGGCTTTACGGGAGAAGGCATTAACAAGGGCGCGTGCTAGTGGAAATCAGTCCCACAAAGAGTACTACAAAACAATGAGAAATCTGGTTAGCCAAACACTTAAGCGGGAAAAAAAAGCGTATTTTGATTATTACATTAACAATAATAAAAATAATCCAAACCTTATGTGGAACCACTTCAAAAATAATCAGTTTCTGGGGGATTTAGGATCAGCTACCTTACCTGAACACTTGCTTAAGCCAGATGAAATAAACCAATTCTTTTTGGATGTGCCGGGTAGTTCAAACATCGATAAAGAAACATTAGATTTTTTTAAGAACAACAAATACGGTGATACCCACTTTAGTATCAGTTTTTGTACTGAGGAGGAAATAAACAAGGCTATCTCTACAATCAAAACGAGTGCTGCCGGCCATGACAAGCTTACAATACATATGTTACGCATGACTTTGCCTGCTACTTTGCCCGTTATCACACACATCATAAACGAATCCATCAGGTCGGGAACTTTTCCCGACGCCTGGAAGTTGGCTAAGGTCAAGCCAATAGCCAAGGGCACATCGATAAGGACTTATAAGGATCTCCGGCCTATTAGTATTTTGCCCGTTCTTTCAAAGGTTCTGGAGAGAATAATTTGCAATCAACTGACCAATTACTTGGAGTCTGAAAATATTTTGCCCCCAGTCCAGTCGGGGTTCCGAAAGGGGTACAGTACAGCAACAGCTTTGTCACATGTAACCGACGATATTATCTCGGCCTCGGATTCGGGCATGGCTAATTTCTTGGTGTTGTTAGATTTTTCCAGGGCATTTGACTGCCTGAGTGTGGATCTGCTGTTGGCTAAACTCTCCTACTACGGACTTTCGGAATTGACATGTAGATGGTTTCATTCATATCTTACAGAGAGAAGGCAGTTTGTGGAGTTAGAGGACGGCAGTGGGCAATTTTTATATTCAAGTACCAAATGTATTGAGAGGGGCACGCCGCAGGGTTCTATCCTCAGTCCAATTTTGTTCATCATATTTACAACTGACATACTGAACTGTGTAAAGTATTCGCAATTGCATCTCTACGCTGACGACACGCAGGTTTACAGGTCGTTCAGGCCCTTGGATGTCGTAAATGCTGAAAGGGAGCTAAGCGAAGACTTGAACAGTGTTAACGAATGGGCAATGAAAAATAATCTGGTACTGAATGCTACCAAATCTAAGCTGATGATATTAGGCACAACTGTGCAGTGCAGACACGTCAGAAACCATTGCACTGGTATTTTCATTGATGGTAAGGCTCTGGAGCATGTTAAAGTTGCTAGAAATCTTGGACTTTTGATGGATTCTGAATTGCGTTTTCAAGAGCATGTCAGGGAGAAGATCCGCAACGCATTTTACAGGCTCAAAATGTTGTATAGAATAAGAGATTTTCTGTCTGAACATGTTAGGAAGATACTGGTCGATTCCTTGGTTGTGTCGCAGTTTAACTATTGTGACACAGTCTATGGTCCTCGTTTGTTGATAAAAACTCAGAAAGTTATTCAGCGTGTACAAAACGCTTGTGCTAGGTTCTGTTTCAAAATTCCTAGGCGTGCACATGTGACACCATATTTAAATAAAAATCCAGTTCTTAAGATGGCGGCAAGACGAGAACTGCACCTTATGACGTTAACTCATAAAGTAGTCTTAGGGCGTGTACCCAGTTATCTTCACAAGAAGTTCGAATGGACAAGGAATGCTCACTCGAAAAACACTCGCTCCAGGGCGAGAAATAATATGCTAGTGCCGATTCATAGAACGCAGGGTTTTAAGGGTTCGTTTAAGTATGCAGCGTCCAAGATCTGGAACGATTTGCCACCCCCCGTGCGTAAGTTGGAAGGTCCTTTCAGTTTCAAGTACCATATGAAAAGAATTCTATTCAGTAAACAGGTAAATGATTTAGAACTGCATAGATCATTATTATCCCGCATTCAGAGTGCAGCGACATAGTCAAGTTGTTTGCATTAGTTGAGGTGCTAATTGTGTTTTTTTTTTCTTTCTCTCTTTTGTTTTTATATTCAGAGATCGTATTTAATCCCTGTATAAATTAAGATGGCTACTCACAAAATATGTAGGATGATTCTGTAAGAGAACGGCGCTGGCTGAAAACCAGCGCTGCTCCGGTCTTTGACCGTTGCAGCATATGCTGAGCCAGATGCCCTTGTCACAGTGAAGCTAAAAATTACTGTTAAGTCTTTTATATGTGTCTATTTTTGTAATCATCTATCTGTGACAATAAATGGTATCTTTCTTTCTTTCTTTCTTTCTTCCGGCTGCATAAAGATTAATATAAGGTTAGGAAGGAAAACTAACTTCCTAGAAAGCCTAATGACTCGCTAGAGCTCGGGTTTTAACAATAAACATATAGCGATAGGTTGGGACAGTTCAGTATGGTGACATTGGAGACCCGACGTAAACAGACTGATCTCATATACCTACATAAAATTGTCAATTCGATATTAGATTCTCCACCACTTCTCTCATCTATTAATTTTAACATTAAGTACAGAACTCGTAATCCAAAATTTTTTACTCTTCAAGTATACCGAAACAACACGTCTTTTTATAACCCCTTAGTCCGTATGTGTCGTCAATACAATGACCTTTCACAAGAGGTAGACATTGATATCTTCGCTGTCAGTCCAAATGCCTTCAAGAGGAGCCTCAGAACCTTCTACAAGTGATCACTGATCACTTGTATTGCACGTATTTTTAGTTTATAAAATCACACTTTAAAACAAATGTGTTTAAGCTTAAGTTTAGTCTTTAAGATAGTTAAATTTTGTTTTTCTTTGTCCATCAAGTCAGGGACACATGTTTTTGGGTAATAGTTTAGTCTTTAAGTTACTCGCATGCTTAAATTTTAAAATTGTTCTTTGACTGTTACCTGTTATGTGTTCTTAAATAAATAAATAAATAAATAAATAAATAAACAAATACACAACGGTTTTTTCGTTTTGAAGCGAGATCGCTTTCAGACAATCTTATTATTTTCTGTTAAGTATTTTCAAAGATACTCTTACTCGTACTTAGAGGTAGATAATATATTTTACCGTGCTCAATTCTAAGTACTTACTCCGTCTGGTGCGATGGCAACAGTCTGCTTGCCTCTGACTATCCCATTCACTCATTAGCATATGCTATTTCGTGAGAATTAATTAAAAAAGTCGTCGCCAAACTCCGGAAAATTGTACCAAAAGTTATATTATTTTTCTTCTCAACGCAAAGTTATTTACGAAAGTTGGAACGTTATGATTTCCTTGCTCGATCAGCTCAAACGGCTGCGAGTTACACTTTTAGACGTTTAAAATACTAGAATAACTATAAACTTTAGTTAAACTGCAGCCACAAGTTTATATCTACACAAAAGTTATGAATCTAACACGAGTTCTCTGTGAGATTGTAAGACAGTGTATATAAGATAGGCTTCAACCTTACTGTCAAGGTAATCAAGCCGCCCAAAAACTAAATTCGGACTTTTTTCCACGCAACCCAAGTTGTTATTTTCAATATTTAAAAACTAAAAAATCTTACTAGTACAATAGGATCTTATGAAGAGATTTTATCTTACTTTCTTTAACAATCGGCATCCGACATTAAATTTCGGAATAACCTTGTAATCCTCACTTCACTTCAGCTTCATAAAGATGCCCGTAATACATCAGTTATTTATGAATTCATCAGATAAGATCAAAATTTAGCCGAATCTCGACGCAATAGCCAAGTTATAAAAGAAAAGTTACGGGAAAGCGACTAACTAGTCCGAGGGCTTGGGGTCGAATTAATTATTTTATGGCAGAAAATACTTGTAGGAATAAAAAAGAAAATAACACTCTTACCCCCGAATTGTAAGCAAATCAAGGTTGAGCATCTCTCAGGAGTATAGCTGTCTCTTTCATTTTTATTGACATTTTGCGGGACAGCATGAGCGTCAGCGCGTGCTTAGCGCTGATTTACGTTTGTCGTTTGTGTATTCGGGGATTAAATAACTTGATTGTGCTTGAAATGTAAGACATAATACTATTTTTTGATTCCTCTATGCAAAGGAGCAGTAACCTACTTAGTTCGACAAAAAGCCAGGGTGTACGTAGTGATATTAAAAAAGGCGTTAAATAATAATCACACATTTGATAGATGATTTAGTAAGAAATCTCATTTTAGTGCAGCTTTTATTTGGGCTAACACACCAAGGACTTAACATAGGTTTGTAGGGATTTCCAAGCTTTTAACGTAGGCTTAGATATAGTGGTTTTTCCACCTATTGTTTTGTATGCACTAACTAAACTTGTATAAGAAAACAAAGTTCAGGCAAGTCTTTTGTTTTTTTTCTGTATTTAATTAAAATACAGAAAAAAAAACAAAAGACTTAAATTAGATAATAATAAGACTTAAAATTTTCGTTCTGATTTTAAGTGCAGAAAAGAAAATAATGAGAAAGTGCAGTGCACAAAATAATAAGACTTAAAGTTTTCGTTCTGATTTTATGTGCAGAGATTTGTTTGGCAAAGACTGTCTCCTAGGCTAGCGGTTTTTGCGTTCTATTCGCAACTTTTAATGTGAATTTATTAAATTATATTCATTTACGCGTAATGGCGAAAATATATGGCGCTGCCAGTTTTAATGTGTTTCGTATCTGGGCAAATGAATGTTCGGAACCATTTTTGTTTTTATGTACCTACTAATATTTAGGTGTTGCGATATTATAAGTAGGTTTAACTATTTGTAGTTAGGTATAAACAGGTTGACCTTTTTAGTAAAGGGGAATTCTAATAGCGTAAGATAAGATAATATTTCTTATTATAATTGCGGGGCAGTGCGTAATACCTTCTTAAACTCCCTATTTTGCGACCTCAAAACTACAGCGACAAGAAAAACTCACTTATTTTACTCAAACACCAACAATATAAGACCGATATTCTACGTTTTCATTGCTCGTGTTAAATCTAAAAGGTTTCGTAAAAACGTTTCTAAACTAAAATCTCTTAAAAGGTCATTTATTTTTACAACCACTCGGAAGACTTCACCCGAAATGGATACTTTTGTTTTTCATTTTCTTCGGGACTCTTTAAAGTATTTTATAGTTTTTCAAGTATGTTTAAACGTTAGGTTAACGATATTGGAGGGTTTTGCTAGGTAACTATTTTTACTATTACCAATGCATAATTCTGCATACTCTGGCAAAATATCTGAGGTCTAAATAATTTGAATAATTACAGTCCGAGCCATTCGCATCTTATTATATACAGGGTGGCCCAGCGACAGTGGTCCAATAATTTTTTTCAGGTAGAGGGCATCATAACAAGTCATTTAAAAAAAACATTAGTTCCGCGAAAATCAATACTTTAGAAGATATGATTTTTTCAAGTTTCTTTTGAAATTTCTCAATTCCAATCACTTAATTCACTCTTGTTTGGAAACTATCGCACTGAATCAGTTCAAATTTGGTATAGATGTACAATAGTAATGTAGAAACTATATTATGTGCGAATTTTGAGTTTATTCTAAGACAATATGTTTTTTTTTAAATTTTCGTCAATAATTTTTCGCCATTTCAAAAACTAATACAATTTTCAAAAAATCACCGCTGCAATGTTTGTGCACTTGATGATTTGTTTATGATCTCAAAAACTGCCCATAAGTATGATAATAGTCTATGCAAAAACTTGAAGTGATCCAACCAATGGAACACTTTCAAAATTAACATTATGTACGGTCAGTCGCTAAAACTCAGAATAGGTCATTTCAGCACTGACCCTAATTAAAAAAAAAAGTTGCCAAAATATTTTTTTTCGGTTAGAAGGCATCATATCAACTCATTTAAAGAAGATATTCAATAATCGAAAACCAATAGTTTAGAAGTTATGATTTTTTTAATTTTGGGCCTAAGTGGTTGAACTTCAAAGACATAAATCACTTGTGTTTGTAAACTATCCGACTGACGAACTTCAAAATGAGTAAAAATAGAAGAGAGTGAAAAAGGATTTATCTCATTTATTTATTGCAATACAATGAGTGATGCGAAAGGCGGACTTAATGCTGTTAAGGCATTATCTACCAGTCAACATAAAATAAAGCGAAGCCAATTGAAGTATGTGATTAATTATTAAGTCATCCCATATTTGAAGTTCCTTAGTCGGATAGTTTACAAACAAAAGTGATCTATGTTTCTGAAGTTCAACCACTTAGGCCCAAAATTAAAAAAGTCATAACTTCTAAACTATTGGTTCTCGACTATCGAATGTTTTTTTAAATGAGTTGATATGATGCCCTCTAACCGAAAAAAAATAATTTGGCAACTTTTTTTTTTAATTAGTATCAGTGCAGAAATGACCCATTCTGAGTTTTAGCGACTTACGGTACATGATGTTAATTTTGAAAGTGTTACATTTGTTGGATCACTTCAAGTTTTTGCATAGACTATTATCATACTCATGGGCAGTTTTTGAGATCATAAACAAATCATCAAGTGCACAAACATTGCAGCGGTGATTTTTTGAAAATTGTATTAGTTTTTGAAATGGCGAAAAATTATTGATGAAAATTGAAAAGAAAACATATTGTCTTAGAATAAACTCATAACTCGCACATGATATGGTTTTTACATTACTATTGTACATCTGTACCAAATTTGAACTGATTCAGTGCGATAGTTTCTAAACAAAAGTGAATTAAGTGATTGGAGTTGAGAAATTTCAAAAGAAACTTGAAAAAATCATAACTTCTAAAGTATTGATTTTCGCAGAACTAATGTGTTTTTCAAATGACTTGTTATGATGCCCTCTACCTAAAAAAAATTTTTGGACCACTGTCGCTGGGCCACCCTGTATAAAGCTTAATTACCACTGACTGACTCACTGATCAGGGGTGTTTTTCACACATTTTGAACTCGTTTTGGGTTATTTTCACATTTTGAGAATTTTTGTTATTTTTATCAAACCAGGATTAAGAAAAAAAAAATTTAAAAAAACAAGATGGCGGCCTTTTTTGAAACATCAACTTTTTTATCTGAGGTGCTGAATTTTTTCTTTTTCAACTGGGTGTTTCCAACACTAAATTGAGTATTTTGAAAAAATAAAATTTTGAAAAAAGAACGTCCCCAGGCGGCCATCTTGGATTGAAAAACGGGTTTTAGAGTGGTTTTTGCGTTGCCATAGTGAAGTGAGTTTTTGTTCGATTTTCAAAATTATTATTTTGTTTCATTGCTTGTATAGTCCACTGGACATCCTCATCAACAGATTATAAAAATCCAAGATGGCGGCGGCGCTGGCGGCCATTTTGTTCCGATCAGCGAAATCGACCATTTTTGAGGCGACTTTTACGATTCAATATTTTTCAAAAGTGTTGCTACTCGCCAACAGAGGACGCTACTCGCTAAGTAGTGAAGACTTGAGTTTTACCGCCATCTAGCGAAAATCTGTTAAATTACTTTGTGTCACTAGCGTGGTTGCTAAAACCTTTTAAGCAGATACTTCACGCTACTCGTCGCTAGAGGACTATACTGGGCCCGAACAAGCGATAATAATGACGTCGAAACTTTCTACAAAATGTGCAGGTTGTGCAAGGCCACTGCCTAAAAGCGAATACTTAAGATGCTCTGCTTGCAAGGCAGCTTATGACATAGAGTGTTTAAAGATCAGCAGTAAACGTTATAATTCTTTTTATGCAGCAAATATTGAGCAAAAGAAAGCCTGGAAATGCCCAGAATGTACTAGTGGGCAGTCTAAATCAGGCAATTTGAACACACCAGCTCGATTGAATGTTTCGTCCGATAACGACGAGCTTATCATGTCATCAAGCACACCACCCAGTGGAACGGAAAACGTGACACAGCGCTCGAACAAACCGCCTGAAGATGTGGAATTAGACAAGATGTTACTCAAAGATCCCACGGGCAACTTTGGGCTTCTGATGAATGAAATGCGGGCTGTGCGGCTGGAAATTGGCATGTTTCGAGCAACTATGGCCGATTTTACTAAGGCAATCAATAACCACAGCGCACGGTTGGATAGTCTAGAGACAAGGATTGATTCTGTTGAAGCAAGGATAGGCGAGCTCAAAAGTCCAGACGTTACAGCACTGACGGAAACAGTCATGCAGCTGCAACTTGAAATCCGGAGCCGTGAACAAGAGTTTTCTTCAAAGGAAATAAAAATTGGCGAGTCCAGGACAGAGGAGGTCACAGCGTTGACAGAAACGGTCACTCAGCTTCAGCTTGAAATCCAGAACCGTGACCAAGATGTTCTGCTAAATGATGTTGAAGTCTCAAACTTCCCCGAGTCAACTAATGAAAACACCACTCACCTTTTCTTGACATTGGCAAAGAGACTCGGTGTAGATCTGGAGGAGCGAGACATCGTGAATGTGGAACGGGCGGGGCCGGTGGTTGCACTTGTGGAGGGGGGTCCTACTCCGCGGCCGCGGCCTCTGGTTGCTCGCTTGGCCCGGAGAGCGACGCGAGACGCGATGCTGCTGGCAGCGCGGGTGCGTCGCGGCCTTACTACGGACTCTATGGCTCTTCCTGGCCCCGTCCGTACTGTCTACGTGAACGAGCGGCTTACGAAGTGTAACAGACAACTGTTCCAGAAGGCTCGTGAGGCCGCCAAGCGTGAAAACTGGAAGTATGTGTGGACGCGGGATGGGAGAATATTTGCTAGACGGGAACAAGGCACAACTCGTTATCGTCTCCGCTCCGACACAGACATTGCCAAGGTTTTTGGCGCTAATAAAGTTCGTGCTGTTTCCTAATTTTGTCATTTTTTGTGTTGCAAATTACTTTCTGTTTGTTCTTTTGCTGCCTGATTATATTATCTGTGCAATTTTAAAACCTTTTAACTTATTGCTTATTTTCGAATTGGTATTTAAGGTTTGTTTTGTTTTGTTTAGTGTAAACGATTGCTTTGCCGAGTGTAATTTTAAAAAATATTTAGTGTCTCTGGGCAATCTTTCCTATGTTTGCTTTGTTCTGGTGAATGGTGTGTTTAAAGTGCGAGTCTGCGTTCTTTTACAAACTGTACCTCGCATGTGTGTGTACTTTTTGTGTTATTTAATTATGATGTCTAAAGATGTCTTGGTTAACTGTAGATTTTCTGGCGTACGCTTCCTTGTGTATTTTGAGTGGTTGAGTTGGCATGTTCTACATTATTTGGTCGTGGCCATTTATCGTTTAAACAAACGACATTTGTCTCTGCTAAAACAGTACCTTCACAATTGCAAGTTTGTTCAAATCTCGCACACTTATGTCATACGGTTCATTAAGCATAGGAACGTATCGGTTGGTTTACTGAACCCGGGCTCATTAGGTACTCGACACGATGAATTTCTTGTTGCGATGGAGCGGCATGCAGTTGACATTATGGCGATCAACGAGACCTGGCTGAGGGAAGGGGAAGAGGCGCGCGCGCCAGCTCCGCCGGGCTACCGGCTGCGGCACACGCCGCGTCCCACCGGTGTGCGCGCGCGTGGTGGAGGCGTGGGATTTTACCTACGACGTGGGATCTATGATCGACACCTTGATCACCCGCCTACACCTCCTGTTGAACAGATGTGGCTCAGTGTCCGCCTAAATGGTCTTAAAGTCGCTATAGGCACAGCTTATCGTCCGCCTTGGCTGTCTTTGGACGTTTTCTTGGACGCGTTGACGACTTCTGTCACTTCGTTTTCAATATTTGATCAAATTGTTTTGCTGGGTGATTTCAACGTTGACCTTCTTAAAGCGGCCGACCATAGTTCTTCAAAATTGATACAGTTTCTGCAGTGTTTAAATTTGCAGCAATACGTAGCTCAACCGACACACTTTACTGCCCACTCCGAAACTTTAATTGATTTGGTATGTAGTAGTGCAAAGGTTGTCGATGTAGTCGTCGATTACATACCAGAGCTCGGTGCCCATGCTTTCATAACATGTAAGCTAAATATAAAAAGACCCAAACCAACGCCCCGATGGATAACCTATAGGCCCTTGAAAGACATCAGTCATGAACTATTTAATGCAGAAGTGGAGGAGATGAAGTGGGAACAGCTGCTGTGTGATAATGTTAACGACTCAGTTCAGGCTTTTAACGCTCAAGTGATAGAGTTATTTGACAAGCATGCTCCTAGTAAGACCTCATATTGTAAAAGTAAAAGCTATCCATGGATAACTGATACTGTAAAAGACATGATAAAGCTTAGGGATAAAGCGCATAGGAAATACCGTCGAACTAATTTAGATGGTGATAAGAAAGCGTATAAGGAACTAAAATCCCTGGTCAACGTCGCGCTATACAACGAAAAGGCTGCTTTCTTTGAACACTTTATTAACAAAAACTCTAAAAGCTCTAGTACTCTCTGGAAGAATATCAAAAGTAATGTAGTTGACTTCGGGAAGGCCCACACCGATTTGCCGGTTGATTTGAATGACCCTGACCTCATAAATAATCATTTTCTCGACGTACCTGGTAGCAGCGTCGCTCTCCCTGTCATATCAAATTTTAAATCTAAAAGGTTCGGCCCCGCAGTGTTTAGTCTCAAGCCAGTTGATGAAATGACAGTTTTAAAGATCATATCGAAAATAAAGACTAACGCTCAGGGATCGGATGGTATTACCCTGGATATGATCTTGCTAACATTGCCACGTACGTTGAGAGTCATTACCGCCATTATCAACAGGTCAATCGAGACTGGTACCTTTCCTGATGCTTGGAAAAAAGCTGTAGTGAAACCACTACCGAAAACGAGTAATCCATCATCGTTAAAGGATCTACGACCGATAAGCATCTTGCCATTACTGTCAAAAATTATTGAAAAGGTGATTTGTGTGCAATTAGTTGCTTACTTGAACGCTAATAATATTTTGCCCCAAAAACAATCTGGGTTTAGAGCAGGCAGAAGTACAGCAACGGCTCTCATGGACGTCATGGATGACATTTTGACAGGGCAGGATCAGGGGGAGGGCGCTATTCTGATATTGCTCGATTTTTCCCGGGCGTTTGACACTTTAGACCCAAGGCTACTCCTAGCGAAACTAGAATACTATGGGTTTGACAGCGGGGCATTGAAGTGGTTTCATAGCTACATGACTAATCGCTCCCAAAAAGTAGAGATATGTCGTGAAAATGGCATTAAATCGTGTTCTACTTCAGCCTTCGTTGAAAGAGGGGTTCCGCAGGGCTCAATTCTTGGACCTATTCTTTTTGTGATTTATAGTGCAGATTTGCCCACTTGTATCAGGAACTGTGAACATCATCTGTATGCTGATGATTTACAAATACATAAATCATTCAAACCCTGTGATACCAGAAAGGCAGTCGATGGAATGAACAGTGATCTGAAGCAAATAGATCTTTGGGCGGAAACGAATGGTTTGGTACTGAACCCTGCTAAGACCAAATTCCTTGTGATGGGTACAAAGAACCAAGTGATTCAGTTAAATGACCACAGTCCATTATTGACAATAAAGGGAAATTTAATTGAACAAGTTACTGAGGCCCGTAACTTAGGAGTCGTGATGGACAGTGGTCTTAAATTTGAGAAGCATGTCGCAGAAATAGTAAAAAACTGTTACTACCGTTTGAAGGTTTTATATCGCATCCGTCCATTTATAAACGTAGACATACGGATTCACCTGTGCGAGTCTTTGATTCTTTCCAAGCTAAATTATGCGGATACGGTTATTGGCGGATGTTTACTGAGCCGTACTAAAAAAGTAATCCAAAGAGTTCAAAATGCTTGTTCTAGGTACTGTTTTTCGATTCCACGTAGAGCTCATGTTACTCCTTATCTTAATAAGAATAACCTGATCAATATGGGGTCCAGGCGAGCTCTCCACTTCGCTACTCTACTCTTTGGAGTTATAAAAAATCAAAGCCCATCGTATCTTTTTAATAAGTTGCGCTTTTCCAGCCGTAAGCCAAGAGTTGCCCCACGCTTGATATGTCCGAGTCACAAAACGACTGCATTCCGTGGAAGCTTCCGCTATTCCTCAACCAAGTGTTGGAACAACATCCCTCCACCAATAAAGAACTCAGATTCTGTTTACTCCTTTAAAATGAAGTACAAGAGGTATTTATTGGAACTCCAAAGAGTGGAATAGTAGTTAGATATTAATAATAGTTAGGGTAGTTAGATTGTTATCGTATCGTATTTATTTTGTTTTTCTTGTTGTAGTTTTATCGTCATGTTTTGTTTATATGTATAATTTATGTTGTTGATTTATTTATTTTAAAAAAGGTTTATAATGTTGTCTATGTATGTTTTTATGTAGGGTTTTGCGCACCTGTCCACAAAGGCATTCGCAGAAAATCAGCGTCGTGGCATTCTGCTCCGACACATACTGAGCGAAGGCCTGTTTGGCACCATAATTTTAATTTAAATTTGTTAGATTTAAGTCTCTTGTATTTCTCTTTTCTTTTTTGTATTTTATTTAATTTTGTTTTGTATGTGCCAAATAAACGTCTTCTATTCTATTCTATTCTATTCTATATAGTCCAGATTATGGGAAAAATACGGGATTTCTGAATTTCAAGATGGCGGACGAGCTGGCGGCCATTTTGTGAAAAGTTTGCGTTTTTCAAACTGTTTTTTGAGTTGTTTTCTGTGTTGCCAATTTTTAAGAGGGATGAAATGTACTAGGCAATCGTGTAGCTGGTGCTTGCAGGTTGCTAGGTGTTTAATATTTTTTGGTAGTTTTAGTAGTTTTTGAGATATCGCCCAAAAAAGTCGAAAATAGAAATAAAGGCATTTTAGCAACGAAAATGCCCAAGGGTGGTTAAATGCAGCCATTGAAATGACATTTGACCATTTTTATCAAAATCAACTGGCAACACTGGAAATGAGAATTAAAAGTTTTTTTTGGAAGGGGTCACTTTGAAGGTACCTTGAGGGAGTTGTGAGCAAGATAGAGAAAAACTAAAGATACCGTTTTTTGTGCAAAATAACTGAGATTGCATCAAGAGTTTAAGATGTCAAAAATTCAATATGGCAGGTACACTGGCGGCCATTAGAAAATATGTCATTTTAAAAATTTACCAAATTTGTTTTTTCAGGTAGTTGTCGTCATTTTACAGGAAAATGTTACTTAGGTTTTTTGTCAGGATTAGTGAGGCCTACAGTATGGTGAAACAATTTACCCCATTTTCAGGGTAAATTCTGAGATTTACCCAAAAAATAAAATTGCTTTGTTTTAAAAAAAAAAGTATGTCATCCTGTTCAAAACTATCCACTCTTAAGGATTTTACCCATTTAAGGGTAGATAACCCTCTTGAAGTACGAATTAAGGGCAATAAACTTTTGACCTGCCATACTAAGACATCCCATACTAAATGTACTGGGAGTCTCTGTAAGTGCTTCTTTGTATGAAAAATTCTTGTGAATCTTCACGGAAACATTGAAAAATTTGCGAGGCCGCAGGCCGAGCTTCGAATGTGAGGCCGAAGGCCAAACTCCGCGTAGGGCGAAGCCCGGAGCGTTCCCTAATGTCGGCCCAACTAACTTCGCGAAGCCGTAGGCTGAGCGTCCGCACACGGTGAAGTCCACAGTTAATCGCCTTGGCAACTGAAGAGCGAGGCCGGAGGCCGAGCTTCGGGTGTGAGGCCGGAGGCCGAACTATGCGTACGACGTAGCCCGCAGAGAAGCTCACCAAACCCCAGCGAGGCCGCAGGCCGAGCTTTAGACTCATCATTCATCGACTAGCAATCATTTAGTATTCGCGAAGCCGAAGGCTGAGCTGGCTTGTGAGGTCGCAGGCCGAACTTCACGTAGGGCAAAGCACGCAGCGAAGCTTATCAGCCCCCAGCGAGGCCGCAGGCCGAGCTTTCTGCTCCGCGTAGGGCGAAGCCCGGAGCGTCCATCACGGACTAAATTCACTTTTGCGAAGCCGAAGGCTGAGCCATAGCCTTGAGCAAACCCACACCGTGTTAGCTTTTGCGAGGCCGAAGGCCGAGCTTCGAATGTGAGGCCATAGGCTGAACTTCGCGTTCTTTAACGAATTAAGTAGCTCCGCGAAGCCGAAGGCTGAGCGCCACCACCATCATAAGCCATCCCATGAAGCTTTTGTTTGCGAGGCCGCAGGCCGAGCTTAGTATGTGAGGCCGTAGGCCGAACTCTGCTTCCTGTAACGAATTAGGTAACTGCGCGAAGCCGAAGGCTGAGCCATAGCTCTCAGCAAAACCACACCGTGTTAGTTTCTGCGAGGCCGAAGGCGAGCCATAGCCTTGAGCAAACCTACACCGTGTTAGCTTTTGCGAAGCCGAAGGCCGAGCTATTAACGTGAGGGTATAGGCCGAACTTCGAATAACAAGCGAAGCTTACTAACCCTTAGCGAGGCCGAAGGCCGAGCTTTCATCTCCTTGTAGGGCCAAGCCCGCAGTGTCTTATTGTTTCAAGTAATTAAATAGAAGTTGCGAAGCCGAAGGCTGAGCTTGAGGTTTTAGAAAAACTACGACGCGATAGCTTCTGCGAGGCCGTAGGCCGAGCTTTGCATGTGAGGCCGTAGGCCGTACTAAACCTTCTTCAATGAATAAGGTAACTGTGCAAAGCCGAAGGCTGAGCGCCTTCACTATCTAAAGCTATCCCATGAAGCTTTTGCGAGGCCGTAGGCCGAGCTTTGCATGTGAGGCCGTAGGCCGAACTTAGCCTTCTTCAATGAATTAGGTAACTGTGCGAAGCCGAAGGCTGAGCGCCTTTACTATGTAAAGCTATCCCATGAAGCTTTTGCGAGGTCGTAGGCCGAGCTTTGCATGTGAGGCCGTAGGCCGAACTTAGCCTTCTTCAATGAATTAGGTAACTGTGCGAAGCCGAAGGCTGAGCGCCTTCACTATGTAAAGCTATCCCATGAAGCTTTTGCGAGGCCGTAGGCCGAGCTTTGTATCTGAGGCCGTAGGCCGAACTCTGCCTTTTTTTAACGAATTAGGTAACTGTGCGAAGCCGAAGGCTGAGCGCTCTCACCAACTACCTAAAGCCATCCTATGAAGCTCTTGCGAGGCCGAAGGCCGAGCAAAGCGAATTACGCAGCCCGGAGCGGTAATCAAAAACCCCCAGCGAGGCCGCAGGCCGAGCTTCGATCGTGAGGCCGGAGGCCGAACTCCGCGTAGGGCGAAGCCCGGAGATTCAATCATCGACCTTCAAGTAACTTTGCGAAGCCGTAGTCTGAGCGTCCTCACCAGGATCCTTTTGCTAAAACAACAACCACCCAGAAAAGGACGAGAGCTTTGTCTCGGAAAATTGACGCCAATTACAAGCAATTGCGAGGCCGAAGGCCGAGCTGTGGCGAGGCCCCATAGGGCCTCGCGGCCGCGGGAGGGCGAAGCCCGGAGCGGCCAACCCCGCACTAGGATTATTTTGCAAAAACACCAACTACCCAGAAAAGACAGAGAGCGAGGTCCGCGGAACATAAACCCCCCGTCACACAAATGCGAGGCCGAAGGCCGAGCTGCGGCGAGGCCCCCGGGGGCCTCGCAGCCGCGGGAGGGGCGAAGCCCCGGAGCGGCCAGCGTCGCAGACCTAGCTTATGGCCGCGAGTCGGCCGTAGGCCGGCGGCCAGAAGCTAGTGCAAATATATAATTCTGATATATTTACATGTGCAATTCATAAATACGTCAGCTCAAATCCACTAAGCATTTTGCACATAAACCACATTTGGCAGTTATAAAATTATGAAACGCTCAGAACAATTTATTTGTGTTCATTTAATTCGTAAACGTTACTTTAAGCCCGCACGCTGCAGTCTCCATGCAGACACTGCGCAAAATAATTATATTATTATCTCGCTCTATTTTCATCTGCAGAAATAATGCAAAGTTTAACCTAGTTTTTAAAATGACTGGGAAATAGACAGGTCCGCAGAACGGGGCAAAGTTTCAACGCAGACACATCATTTATTTATTTATTCCTTAGTGCACAAATTTACAAAAAAAAGTACAAATGGCGGACTTAACGCCAAAAGGCATTCTCTACCAGTCAACCGCAAGGCTCAACAGAGAGTTTAGGGAGTTCATCATACTTTGATGTGTAATAACAGCAGCCTTCATATGTCCCACTGCTGGACACAGGCCACCCTAACTATGAAGTGGCGCGAGCCTAACTCCAAAACGCCGACTCATACCGGATTTTTGGAGGGGGGTAAGGTTAGTGGTTAACCTTGATGTTATCAGGCCCTCTTAAGGCCATCCCATTTCGGATTGCTCACCCATCCCTTTTCCGACCTGGCGTGCACTGCTTTACAAGAGGGATCGTTTCCGATCCGACTCGCGCACGAAGGGCTCCGTACCATCACTTATCCTCTTAACCCTTAGTTAATCTGGTGCCTAAATATACTTCAATTTATCTGGTGGAGTCCATGGGACTCCAAACACTTTTTTGGTTCAAATAAAACAACATAATTACAGATAGTAACAAAATTCGTTATTTATTTGAGTTTCAATTAATACTCTATCAGACTATCGAATCAAAATTATCTTCTTAATTTTACTAACAAAAAGTAGTGCCAACTTCTGGGTACCATAAAAAATATAAACTTTAGTTTATTTAAACTTTTCACTTATGAATAATTATAACAATATAGTGAAATTATAGAAATGAAATAAAATGGTTAGTGTTTTATAAAGAATAAAAAACGTGCAGCAGTTGTGGCAACAGAATGGTCAACAAGTTTTTTCTAGTACAGCCTAAGCATACTGGCTTTTTACAGTTATGACATAAATATACAGTATTGCTATGACTCGAAGGTATGATCTGTCATGATTCAGATCCCAAGGTATGCACTTATCTTCGAACTCGGAGAGCGATTCCGCAGGCATATTGTTTTGAAGCACTTGGAACGGTTCAGATTCTTTGTCAGACTCCCGAATCTTCGTCGTTTAGCCATTATACAACATTATATTATAATGAATTTAGCATTTGGTTAAGCTAAATACATTATTTTGCAATTTTGTAGCAAAAAAAAAAGAAATTGTATCATAAAACTACAAAAATACAAAGTTATTGAATTCAGAATCAGAATCAGAATCAGAAATATCTTTATTTAAATAGACCTGTTACAAGTGCTTTCAAATCGTCAAAACTTAATCAAACAAACAAAAATACACTTAATAATAGACTTAAATACTATAATAGAAATAATAAATAAATACACAGTATACAAACATAATGTGACTCAACCACCGGTGTCGGAAAGTTGTTTCTGTACTGAGAAGAACCGGCAAGAAACTCAGCAGTTACTCTTTTCAATATGTTTTGTACAATAATCCGTTAGTAAATTACAATTTATTATTAAGTAGATACACATACAGTTATACAATTTCAAGAAAATGGTTAGTGCACAAAATAATGGTAAATTATTAAAAGCAATTAACAACATTGTTTAGAAAAGACTACTGGTTAACATTATAAAAAAGGAGTTTTGAGATTCACATCCAGTTATACAATTCAAAGAAAAAAATGTTTGGTTGGTTCACATCATTATGTTGAATCCGTATAATTATTACAAAATGGCTAATTGGAGTCCGCGTCGAGCTGAGAGCTTACTCCCAGGCGTTCCTATCCATAAGGTAGTCGGCTGTGGTATAGTATCCTTTTTTTAATAAGACAGTTTTAATATGATGTTTAAACCTATGTGATGGTAACTTACAAATTGCTTCTGGAATTTTGTTGTAGTAGTGTATACCTTGCCCCATAAAGGAACCTAAAACCTTTTGTAACCTGAATAATGGAAGCGCAATTTTATTCCTATTCCTCGTATTTTTGTCATGTATGTCACTATGTTTAGTGAAGAGATTAATATTTTCTCGCACCAATATAATACAATTATAAACGTATTGAGAAGCCACAGTAAGAATCCCAACTTCCTTAAAAATATCCCTAAGCGAGGTCCGTGCACGAAGCTTGTAGATGGATCTGATGGCTCGCTTCTGAAGAATAAATATGGTTTGTATATCTGCTGCCTGGCCCCAAAGTATTATACCATATGACATAATACTGTGGAAATAGCTGAAATAAACCGATCGAGCTGTGTCTACATCTGTCAAAGATCTTATTTTTCTTATAGCAAAAGCAGCTGAGCTAAGTCTGCCTGAAAGCTTGTCTATGTGAGGGCTCCACTGTAATTTAGAGTCTATCGTCATTCCAAGAAAAACTGTTGAATCTACAAGCTCCATATCATTACTATTTATTTTCAAATCAATGTGGTTATTTCTAACATTAGGCAACTTGAAATTAATACATTTAGTTTTGTTTGCATTTAACTGAAGGTTGTTGGTTGTAAACCATTGCAAAACCTTAGAAAGTGCATTGTTTACGTCATCAAAATTATCTTTATTTCTATCGACATTAAAAACTAATGATGTATCATCTGCAAATAAAACTATGTCACAAAGGTCTCTAACGTAAAAAGGTAGGTCATTTATATATATCAAAAATAAAAAGGGGCCCAAAATTGATCCCTGTGGAACCCCCATTTTGAGCAGTGATCCGGAAGATGAAGTGCCATTCACGTCGACTTTTTGAGTTCTGAAACTAAGATATGAAGTAATTAAGTCCAACGCTGTGTCTTTAACACCATAAAAATCGAGCTTACGTTTGAGAGTGAGGTGGTCGACGCAATCGAATGCTTTGGATAAGTCACAGAAGATACCAAGAGCATTCTGAGCACTCTCCCAAGCTCTGAAGATGTGTTTCACGAGCGCAATACCAGCATCTGTAGTAGAACGACCTCTAGTGAATCCGTACTGTTCCCTGTGTAGAAGTTTATTCTCATGAAAATGACTCAAAAGTTGTTCTAGTATGATCTTTTCAAAAATCTTGCTTAAAGCTGGCAAGATAGATATGGGCCTAAAGTTACCAGGGTCCTGTTTACTGCCTGATTTAAAAAGAGGTATCACTTTACTGTGTTTCATTAAATCTGGAAACACTCCTTCATCAACACAGTCATTAAAAATTATGGCTAGGTACGGAGCAAGAACATCTACTATATGACTAATAATATTTACTGAAATACCCCAAAGATCGGTGGTATTCTTTTTATTAATTAATTTAAATGATTTTAAAACATCAAGTGAATCTATGTGTTTAAACATAAATACATCAGCCTTACAGGATACACTGTCCTTCAACAACTGTTCTGCTTTAGCTGGGCATGAATTCAGAGAAGCTGTAGTGACCACGGGTATATTAGAAAAGTAGTCTTCAAAAGCTTCAGCTATGTTTGCATCTGATTTAATAATTCTACTGTTAATATTCAAAGAAAATGTGGTATCATGATGCTTCGTTTTACCCGTTTCGTGATTAATCACGTCCCAAGTGGTTTTTATTTTGTTTTGGGACTTAGATATTTTATCACGTATGTGTAATGCCTTGGCCATTGCACATACTTTCCTAAAAGCTTTAGAGTACTTTCTAACGTACTCAATAAAAACTGGATCAACGCTGTATTTTTTCAAGCCATACAACTCGTACATTTTATTTCTACTTTTATAAATTCCGGGTGTGGCCCATTCAGAAAACTTTGACTGAGCTTTACGAGTCACCTTTCTCAGAGGGAAACTAGCATCAAACTCACCTTTAACACACTCAAAAAAATTCTTGTAAAGGTTTCCCGAGTCACCTGGCTTATAAACAATGCAAGGTAGCTTACACTTTAAACGGTCCCTAAAACGATTTATGCGATGTCCTGTCTTTGGTCTACAAATGATTTTCGCAGGATTAGACTTGGTGAGAGCCTTATCTAAAAATGTTATCTTTTGTCCGCAATGATCTGATGTTAAAACGGACACAATAGATTTATTTATCGGAGTACAATCACAAAATATATTATCCAGACAAGTAGCCGTGGTAGCTGTAACTCTAGTAGGTTCCTGAAATTGATAATCTAATCCAAACGATTTAAATAAAGACACTAATCTGTTGCGCTCAGTTGAGGTACCTAATAAATCCACATTAAAATCACCACACACAATAATAGACTTAGCCTTAGAGTTTAACTTTCCTAAAACTTCCTCCATGACTGACTCGAATTTGTCATAGTTTGTTCTAGGGGGCCGGTACACACTAACCACAACATAGCCCTCAAGCTCCACACAAGACAACTCGACGATACGCTCTACTGACAGGCCTACTATGTCTTTGCGCTCTTTACATTTCAAGCTATTTGCTGTATAAATTATTGAGCCACCATGAATAGTGGTCTTCCTAAAAAAGGCGCTTGACAATTTAAAATTATTTATTACAAAAGACTGATGGTTGGCTTCAGTTAGCCAATGTTCAGTTATACATAAAATATCTATACCCTGATTTTCTAGAAATAGTTCTATTTCTAAATCTTTGCCAGACAAGCTTTGAATATTCTGATGAAAAACATTCAGATGTTTGGGCTTGGCTGTTGTCTTAGGTCCTAGTTTAAACAGGGCCCTGCTGTAGAAATATTTTGTAAAACCGGTAAATTAGTACTAGTACTAATGTCAAAATAGGAATAAAAAGTACTGCCAAAAGCGGCATCGTTGATGTTATAAGCTAACAAGGTAGCCAGTTTTTTCTTAGTCCTAATTGGAAGATACATTGTATCTTCAGTTAACCTAAAGTAAGATACAAATGAGTTTGTATCAAATAAAGTTATGTCACTGTGACGACACGTCAGGTTATATAAAGTTATATTAAGGTCATGTATGGCCTTGTTCTGACTAAGTGATGAAGTACTTGAGTATGGGAAAGCACACATAATAAATTTACACTTGTACTCTGCCTGTATATCAATTATTGATTCAATGCTTTTTACTAGTCCCCTTTTTGTTATTGATCGGCTGTCCCCATGGAAAACTACCACAGTGGTATTCTCCCCTAGCTCCTCTTTAGAAATGTTACCTATCAAGTCGGAATAGGACAGCCCTGGGTAGCACAAGTTTTTTACCTGTTGCTTGGTGTCGTTTGACAGCAATATTCCTAATCCTTGACCTATCTTGTCAGAAAATAAAATTGTTTTCTTAGCATTGCTAGTAGTGCTAGTAGCAGCCGGTGGTGTAGAACAGGTAACCACATCTGTCGGCTCACAAAGGACAACTGAGGTCGGTCTCGCATGTAACAACCCAGAATCCAGCTCAATTCTTTCAGAACATTGGTTGCAAGGGTTGCCTTTGTTAATCAGTGAGTCAAACCTATCTGCATTATAAGTTGACATTTCCACTAATTGGGTGGCAGCTAAGATGTGTTCCTTAATCTCTTTCTGGGCGATATCATATCTGTTTTTCATGTCCCTGAGAGAGTTCTCCAACCTGGTTATCTTGTTTTCTAAATCAAAAGTCTCTTTTTCATATGAGATTTGCCTTTTCTGTAATAATAAACTACTATGTTCTAATTGGCCTTTTAAATCTAACTTTTCCTTCCTTAAAGTTTTGCTAATCTTAAAATCACACTGTTTATTAACAAGTTTTTTTGTTTTACTTATGTATTTATTAACTTTAATGTATTTTTTCAACTTTTTAGTACTACTAAATTTATAAGATTTAGTTCCAGAAACTGAGTCATCACATGTGAGATCAACTGTAGGAATAACTGAATGACATACATTTGGAGCAGACACAGCAAGCTCATCAAATAAACTCTGATCTCCCCCCCCAATAGTACAACTTTTGTCACTTTCTAGCTGCTTAATTGTTCTTAGTGAGTCATATAAACTTGTTTCTAGGTCATGAATGCGATTTAATGCTTGTTCATGAGTGTTACTACATGTATTAAAAGTGTCTACAACATCTTGCAGCTGGGTACAGCGATCAACCACATCCAAGTACTTTTGGTCCAATTCTGCTAGCTCACACTTTAGTTGGGTGTTCTTGATGATGATGTTTTTGATTTCTAATTCACTGTCTTCACGCTCTTGAAGCAGCTCTACGTTATCACTCCTAAGCACCTCCAGGTCATCGCACACTTGCTTGTACTGTTCCATAAGTTTACTGCGGGTCATCATCTTGTAGGTTAAGGTTGTTCTCCAGCAAATGCAGTATCAAGTAGGGCCAGAACCCTGAAATGTGATAGAAGTGGTGTCAGAATAATGAAATAACAATACGGGTAATATTAACACTACAGTTTCGTTACAGATGAAAAGTTAATCAGGCAACTAATGACAGTAAAACAATTGAGTGAATACTAGGTATCTAAGAGCTTTAACAACAAAGTTTTAAAGTAAATGTATGTAAAATAAGATGGAGGGTAGGTGTGTACCTATGTGTTTGAGAACTGTTTCATGAATATTTGATTTAACATTCTAAATGATAACTCAGTAAAATAGATAAGTGTAAGGGTAAATTGTCTGGGGCAATCAGGTTGTTTACGTCAACTTTGCTTCCACAATTTGTCAAGCGAAGAGACAAACAACAATGCCAAAATGTAGTGAAATTTGACGAACCTCACATTAGTGAGACACTGTGCAGTGTGTAATGTAAATGAATGAGTAATAATCTTAATATTTTACAATTTTAATCCTAAATTTGAAGGGTCAAAAATACATAACATAACCTTAAATGGTACGAAGTAAAGAAAAAAAAAGTTTTGATTAACAGGAATTAGGATGCATTGTGGCCTGTTCAAGCTGTTTCACTGTTGTATTTTATGTAAATAAGAGTAAACAAACAATACTCCCCTGAGTCAGTTGAAATCAAAACGACAGTTGGTCGTCCGGCGTACGAAAAGTCTTTCTCAAACTTTAGACGTTCACTTCACAGTATACTGTTCACCAACGTTTTCACTTAGTTATTGGTATAAATACTAACGAAATTAGTAATTAAGTCATGTAAATACACATTATTTTACATAAAATTCTTAAAATTAAAATCAGCTGCGTAACAAGACGTCTGACAGCTGGTGTTGCCAGCCCAAAAGCCCAAAATTAGTGAAATAGTTACACAAACGCTCTGGTGGAGTCCCGTGGACTCCATGAACTTAATAACTCACCAATAAATAAGCACACATGCACGTTCTTCCGCTCCCACACGCAGCGCGATATTGTAGAAAGGTACTGAGACGCATGAACTTATAAGTGATATAAAAAAAAAAGTACAAAGCTTTGAAAATCGTGTGGAGTCCCTGGGACCTGACAGATAAATTAAGGGTTAATTATTTATTAAAAAAAATTTTTTTTTTTTTTATTAGTGGTCTTCAAGATGACCTCACTCCACCTGATGGGAAGCAGTCGTGAGGTCCAGATATGGGGTTGACAAGCACAGTAATTGAGAACTACTTTGCTGGTCAATCTCATTTTGAAGGCCTGCATAAATGCCTTTTCACGCCCCGCTTAAAAAACCCGGGGTTGTAGGAAGAAGGAAACACATGCGGTGGGAGAGCGTTCCACGTCTGGATAGTACGACACAGGAACGAATCACCGAACCTTTTGGTGCGGGCCGACAGTCGCTGGATCGTGTGTGGACATAAAAAACACGTTTAGTGTACAGGAATTTTTATGTTTATTATAGTAAGTATTAATTGTTATACTTAGCGGCAACGGAAATAGATAATTTTTAAAAATGACTGCTTTTTAGCTATCATGGCATATGAGATACAGCCTGGTGACAGACAGACAACTTAGTAATGGGATCCCGTTTTTATCTTTTATGTACGGAAAACTAAAATAAATAAATAATATTACATTTCTGGGCGAGCACTCAGATGCCCGCACTGCATAATTACTGCGCTCTATTTTCATCTGCAGGAAAAATGGAAACTTTTACTCTTCTTCTTAGTGAAATAACAGACACGTGGGGCAAGTTGCATCAAGTTTTAGCATAAATCAATTACTTTGCGGTTGTTCGAGTTAATGCTATTTTAGAAGCGAAGTTATTGTAAAAAGGCGATGAAGCTAGGACATTATCTTTTCAACCACTTTTAAGATAAGTTATTGCAAAACTTATTTTGTTTTATAACCAATAACTAGGTGTCCCGGCAGACGTCGTTCTGTCCAATGTAATTGAACTTTCGCACCTTTTAAACATTCCACAGACGGGAAAAATAGGTCTAGCTAAGTATTTCTGTGTTTTAGCGCGACTAACGAACAGCAATCCATTTTTATATATTAAGATTAAGTCCCTTTTCGTTATCTGTCTACATTAAAAAGAAAATGTGCTTAAAAAATATTTAAGATGCTAGTGAAATTTAAATCCACATGATTTTAAAAACTAAGTCGGTTTTGTTGGAACAGTCATAACTCGAGAACAGCCGAACCGAATTTCATGTTTATTTATTTGTTGGATTGTGGTTGGATTTGTTTCTTTTGCCTCTAGAGCAAATAAATATGGAAAAAACTGAAAATCGACGAAAAATACACTTGTCAAACGGGACAGGATTGACGTATTTTGTTTGTATGTTTTTATCGAAATTCCACAGTGCAATGGCATTTGATAGGACGACCTATGTCAGGATATCCAGAAACTAAATAGAACATGGACAAAATGCTATTATTAAATACTACATTTAAAAAAATAAATAAATTGTTGTTTAAGTATTTATCTTCCCACTTAAATCGGCATCTAGCCATCCATTAACAACCGCAAGAAAACTCTAACACTAACTAGAAAGGTTTCAGCATAATTAACCTGTCAGTAATGATTCATCAGCGGCCACATTAATGGCTACTTGGGCCCTCCACGACCTGCGTTAATTATTATCGTTCATGGCCGAAGTAAGATGGTCCTGCTAAGTGAGGGCCCCACAATATTGCGTGTGAGATATCGGAGGGTCCAGCGGTCGCATAACCGTGAATTGCTCGCGTTACTTAAGCGAAAGTACGTACATAATAGATTCTTAATTATCTGAGGCTACTTATACTTATTCTGTGACGGGTCATTCCATTCCCTAAAATATGGAAGAGTGGGATGATGGCTGGCTCACACGTCAACTTGTGAACAGGTGCCACCTTCGGGAACTGGTCTGCTCAAGTTTAGATACTTAGTTTACCCAAGTTTATTTATTAACTTTCAGTGCTATTTATTATCGTGTTAAAACTCTATGACTCTGTTGGTTTATTCAAACATTCACTTTGTACTGTAAAACATTGAACGATTTAAAAAAAACTGCTGAGTTTCTTGCCGGGTCTTTCCAGTAGAAACAACCTTCCGACGCATTATGTATGTATTGTGAATAAATCGTATTAAAAAGTGTATGTTTATTAAGTGGTTAAAATTAAGATTTTTGACGATTTGAAAGTAGGTACTGCGTAAGTAATGGTCTACTTGAATACAGATACATTAAATTTGATGGATTATTAAGCTTCTACATGACTCCAAGTACTATCAAGTCCAGAAAAAAAGGACGGTTGAGGCTGATCACCTAGCGCCTGATTTTTTCCGGTCGTGAGGATCTTCAGTGTCAAGGAAAGGTGGTGGTCTTGCGCGTTTCTTAAAAATAATATAGTTTTTATAGGTCCGACGGAATATGACTTAATCCCTTACGGATTTTGTTTATTTTAAGATAAAGAACCCTACGAGGAGGTTAACACCTCTCCACTCTCAACCCTAGTAGATAATGCTATTCCGGAGCTAATAAGAAGCATACGCAATTACGCATGTTAGTGCGTAACTAAATTAAATCCCGTTCCCGACACCTCTGAACTACTTAAAAGTTAGCAAGAACGGAGATTGGCTGCGTGAGGACGCCACAACGGGTACTTACTAGTTTACTAGTTTTGTTGTTACTAGTTTAGGGAAACACATTTGAGAGCTAACACGCATGGGACTGGATGATGTCGCTTTTGGTAATAAGGAAAGTTACGAGTCATTTTTCAGATATAACATTAGGTACGCTCACAACATAACAATAAGTACTTAGACCAAAACGAGTATAGTTGATTACCTCGTGCATTTTTGAAGAGAAAAAAAATCTTCTATCTATTTATTTCAAAAATCGTCTGTCTAAAGTTTTTTTTTGTAAATAACGGTATTGTTGAGGCACAGTCAGAGTAAAAACTTGTTTCCAAATAAACTAATACCCCGACCAGAAATAAACAATGAATGAACATTCATAGATTGGTCTCTCTAGGTTGCTATTGAACCCGCGAACTCTAGTGCTGGAGACTGCAATCTCGTACCATACTTACATTTTTTTTTGACTTCCATATTACATTCCATTTATAAGCTAAAAGTATTCAGTTAAAATGCAAATTTAACCGATAATTCAAGCGGTTAAAAATATATTTGTTTAGGAGGCATACTTCCTGCTTGGTCCCATTTAGATAAGGGGAGAAATACCATGCCTTTATAGGCATAGCCATTTATCAAAAAAGGTGGATATAAGTTAACACATTAAAAAAAAGAAATGTAAACCTATTTAAGTCAAGTCTGTTTCGTTAAAAGCATATCGCTTAGCGTTGTCGCTTATAGTTGTAAAAGCACCTTTTGGAGGCAATTTAAATAAGCAATTTATGCTTTTGTACATATCCCTCAAACAAACTAGATTCACAGAATTTAACAAGTTTGTAATGTAATCCAAATGCCTAACATGAGACGCAGGAACAGGCGTGAAGAGGACCAAAGCCACGACTCCATTTTGAGGAGCAGCCGTGCGAAAACGGAGGCATCCTCGAGAACGCCTCATACATTTCCTATAGAGAAGTTTGAGGCGCTGTGATTTCGCCTCTACGTGACCACGGAAAGGGCAAACCGAAGTATGTATTTTGGAAACTATCCAAGCTGACACTGTTTTGTCATTTCGTATTGTTAACTGTTGTTGTTGAATGACGCATTAATAATAATTATTTATTTATTTATAGATAACACAGATCCATTCGTGTTAGTGTGACTTAAAATAAGTTAGTAAAGAAGTACAAAAAATAAAGAAATAAACAAAGTAAAAGGTAATAATACAAAAATAGAATAAACGGCACCTCGCGCCATCTACCAACCCGTTATTCTTTTAAATTGGTAATTTAAGCAGCCGGTATAAGCAAACGGAGCAAGTATTTCATAATAGGAGAGTCATATCTCTCTGCAACAGTCTTCAGGATACCGTTGACCCCTACGCATTAGGACCTTTTAAACTTTTGGCCCTAAAAGGTTAGTTAGCCAGGTTAACTTAGACCATAAAAATTTGCTTTAGGTAACATGAAGTAAAGGTCATTTTTTTGTAGTATGACAAATAAATTTTAACGTAGTTCGATTGTAAAAAAGTCTGAAAAAGGTGGGTCAACGAATGGCGGCTAAGCTAAGCCGGTGACCTCAGGTGCTTGGACTTCAAAACCACAGAAAAAACATCTATGACACAAGATGACTTAGGCATTTGAAACAATTTGTGAGAAGCCGGCTGAAACCCAAAGACGTTTCAATTTATTTAAAGCACAACCTAAACTAAATTATCATCTTTTGAATACACTCAAACTCCTGCCATCGTTGCCTTTAAAGTTTTAATTGTTGACATCTACTACATTTTCCTTAGAAAACTGCATAACATTGTAGACAAGATAACACATGTTGTTACTCATAGCCTCGGAATCGGTACGGAACCCTGTCGGATCAATTAGAAGTTAGGCACGAAGTTGGAGGCGTGTGTACATATATTACATTAGGCTCTATTACGCGAGTGCGCGGGGGTTAACAACGCCCCGTAATCCACTTACTTCTTGGGGTAATTTTGTAATGTCTCTGAGTTACGGTACCTGTATCTAGTAAGGGTGATATGTGGCTAGTGATATTTTACATATACGTACATCATTATATGTTTTTGCTGTAGTAGTGTGCATGATCTCGGAGAGAATCGTGACTCTCATTTATGAAAGCTAAAGCCTTAAGTACATTTAAGAACTACGATTTCATTTCATTGAGTATTGTAGGGGCTTGGCATGAACACACATAGCATTCGACCGTCTTGTCTAAAAGGAAGCTTTTGATATTTTACCGATTCGTTATACTATTTTACACACTGCGGAACTCCTATTACAATCACACTACGCAGTTAACTCAATTGGATATAAGTCAGAATGTACTTTGCGTCGGGCAATAAATATTATTTCTTCCTTTTAAAATAGGTTTGCCCATTTCCTTTTCACAGTTTCATTTACCTTCGACTTGTTTCGTTAATCATCTATCTTATCGTTGTCTTTATATTATTTATCAAAAAAAGAGCCGTTCGCTCCATATACGGCCTTAGACCACGCGACTCTCTCCGAGAAGTATTTAAGGAGATAAATATATTAACTGTACACTCTCAATACATTTATGACAACATAATGTACGTACGCAAAAATTTGCACCTTTTCAAGAAAAATTGTGATAGTCATAAATTCAATACAAGAAACAAGAACAAACTTGTAAATCCTAATCTTAGACTTCATAAAGTAGGAAAATCATTTGTGGGTCAATGTGTAAAATCCTTTAATAAAGTACCTCAAAGTCTTGTTGAACTACCTCTTCACAAGTTTAAATCGCAAATTAAAGAAAAGTTAATGAAGATTACTTGAACGACAAGGATTTGTGGTCATCTCAGAAATAGTCTGCTCCTCTGCACATCATGTATTTTGACTTTACTGTTGTTACTCTGTTATCGCAATTATTGTAAACAAACGAGATTAAAAAGAGTAACTACCGAGTTTCTTGCCGGTTTCTTCTCGGTAGAATCAACACCTCCGAACCGGTGGTAGAATCACATTATTACTTTTTAATTTGTATGTTGTGACTTGTCATAAGTGCTTTTTAATAAGTGTACATGAATAAAGACTATTTTTACTTTTACTTACTTTACTTTATTTCAAGCATTCCTATTTCAGTAATGACATATTCCTTGACTCCTCATAGTTCACATGTGATTCAATTTCGAAGCGAAATCCTTAAGGCTCGATACCAGGAAAACGGCTCTCGGGAAAACTAAAGTTTTATATAGAAAATATGAAGTATGAGGCACGAAAAAAATCGTCATAGTAGTCAAAGAGTTGCACAATCACCTCAAACTTCCAGTATATGGATCAACTTACTAGATTAATGTGAAAAAAAATCAGAATATCGCTAAAAACGTGCAAAACGCACTCCCGTATTTCAAAAGTTTAGGCATCATATAAACTAACAACTTACGTGTTTTAAATAACGTGTAAAGATCAGATATCAAAGAAGCATTGCCAATCAGTTGTTTTTCATTGCTTTATTTCAGTTTTGTGCAAAAAATTCCCAAACATTCCGAATTTTTCGCTTGAAATCTCCATACAAATTACTATGGAGTGAGTGAAGTTTCTTTGATAGCTGTCCGCGCACCGTCGCAGCTCACTCCCCCCCATGTCCCCAAGGAGAGCGCACGTCGCTTTTGACGAAAATGACATTTATAATTACGCGGATAATTTACACGAAATAGGCGCACATAGGGTCTTTTGTTGAAAATAGTACAACTTTATTTTTTTCCCTCCGTACTGTTTGTTCATATGCATTATGCATAATTTATCAAACGTATGATTTTATCATGATTCACCATGAGAGTTATATGGCAGGTTTATATTTATAAGTACACTTGATTAAAAGCTCTCTTGGGTTTGACAATTTCGTACTAGTTGCCATTTCATTTTCCTATTCTTTACGCAGTGACGTGCACTCACCCGGCGTCATGTGGAAGACTGACTTGCGGGACTGCGCAGACGGCTGTCAAAGAAACTTCACTCGTTCCATAGTAATTAGGATGGAGATTTCGAGCAAAAAAAATTAAAGTTTGCGTTTGCTTATACGAAACAGAAATAGTTATTGCAATAGAACATAATGACAAGTTATTCGAAATGGAAACACACTTCACACCGGAACAGCTTTTACAATTGTACCAAGCACAAATTCGTTTGTGTATGGAGTACTTCTGCCACCACTGGGATGGCTCTGCCAAGTATCAGCTGGATGCACTGGACTCAGTAGACCGAAGAGCCAGGAGACTGATAGGTGACGAGACGCTCGTTGGAACCAAACTCGAGTTTGGAGCATCGGCGTAGAGTTGCCTGTCAATCGGTTTTTTATAAGGAGTATTTCGGAGAGTGTGCGCAAGAATTTTATGACCTGATACCACCCTCTACTTTCTACTACCGGACCACAAGACGCCGCGAGGGCTTTCATCTCCATGTGGTCGACTTTCCAGCGGTCCGAACTAAGCGGTTTGGTGCTTCCTTTCTGGTCCGCACCGCTAAGGAGTGGAACGCCCTCCCTGCGTCTGTGTTTCCGGATACATACAACCTTGGTGTCTTCAAGGCAAGAGTGAATAGGCATTTCTTGGGTAAGCGTGGCTGGCAAGACTGAGGTCAAACGCAAACCCATTTTAAATTAAAAAAAAATGGATCAGATAGAACTTTGATATAAATATGAATTATCATATTTACGTCAGCCATGGAAAAATGGCAGTGCAAGCATTTTTATCTCTAACTGGCTATTTGCACACAGCTTTTCCCTGTAGTAATTTGAATGAACTATACAGACAAACGTTCTAGAAAATATAATTAGCATCAACTATCATTTAGATAGTGAAAGCTTATGTAAAAACAGACAGAAAAACGCGGAGGGTGACTTCCTTTCATACTATGCTCTACTCGTAGATCAATTCCAGTAAGATGAAGATCACGGTGGATTCTGTATTAAATTCAGCGTAAAAAGCCTGAAATACGATGGCCTCTACAGGAGACTAAAGGTATTATACTCAAGTGTTATTATCTAAAATAAATTATCCACTAAAAGTGTCTCAACTGTTGACAACTGTTAAATTCCTCGTTTTAGTTAGTAACAAGATAGCTCCCTTTAATGCTTCTTGCAGCTTTTCATTACAAGTAAGACCAATTTATTAGTGGGTTCTTCTGCATGTTACTAGAAATGGCTCCGTGTATTGCTATATCATATGCATTGGATGTAAGAAATATTTTGTGTTGATGATGATCGAACGGATAAACTAAGTTACAACTAAATCTCGATGAAATCGTCAAGTACCAGATATATAACATTGTGCAAATAACGTGGTCACGAGAATAGATTGCAAATAATAGTGTAAAAAAATAATTGGCAAAACCGCTTGTTAGTATGTTTAATAAAATAAAATTTTTGGTTAGTTTCTTTTGTTTGCCCTATATCCTGAAATATATTGGGTGGCGAAATAAAAATATCAACACAGACAACGGATAAACATACTCAAATACTTTTTCTTTTGTAAATACATACTTATTATACATAGGAAACACCAAGACCAATACAAACAGACATGTTCATGCACACAAATGTTTGTACTGTGCGGGGATCGAACCCGCGACCTTTGGTGTAGTAGCCGACTTCTAAACAATTACACCAAGACGGTCGTCCGGATTTATGCATTGCATTTATGCACGGATTGCACGGCCCAACCACTGTGTGACCATAGCTGTCACGATCGCTTTCAAATTTGACAGATTTTCTCTCCGGCAGACCCTAGTAGCGAACCTTAACTTAGTTCTAAATAATTGTGCCTAGTATCAAGCTGCCAGACAAGTGCATCCACGGGGAATAGTAGAGTAAATATTACTCTACCGCTTCAGCGTCCATTATGACGTAATGAGAACGTCTAGCTCAAACTAAGGTGTCGTTACAGTGAAGTTACCGCGAGCACCGGGATAAAGGTAGCGCGCGTTTTCTAGGCACGACTAGCTCGGATTTGGAGTTTATTTTCACGATATAAAAAGAAACTTATCGCAATAAAGTAAGGATAGTTTGGAATTTAGAATCAGGTGAATTATTAAGAGATTTTTAGTCATCCATTGTCGAACAACAAACAAGTCACGCGAATGATGTTTTACAACCTGATGCTGAAGTTGCGCTGTGTTAGAAATGGTGATACATTTATTTTTTATAACCATCTAATTAGTGTTCATTATAAAATTTGCGACTAATTTTCCACTGATGGAAACACCGATCTGAAAACCCGAGTAACCCGGATATTTTTTATTTATTTATTCATTTAGATCTACCAACAGTTTTATGTATTGATACACGGCAGTATGATCGCTCCTCACCACGTTGGGTTCGAATTTGACGGTGAAAGGTGAGCTTTTGAATGTTAGGTCCACCATGACGACAACCATGCATCAGTTTGCCTTTTTCTTCCCAGTTTGGAATACAGTCATCACCGTAGGTATGTTATGTTTTTTTTTTAATCTCACGTATTATCCATATGAGTAGTAGCAGTTAATTAAATAATATTAAATGCTGCGTGACACGCCAGGTTCGAATTACAGGATTTTCTACTTTATTAAGAATGAGACTAGTAGTACTATCGCTTTATACAAAAAGTCTTTTCCTCGCCATGCCTGCATAACGTACACTCGGATAATACCAGTATGATAGTAAGTAAATTGTGTTTACTGTTCGCAGGACACGGTGTACGTCACCCCGGCTGCACCTCGTTTGTTCGCGTGAACCGGGCTGCGGCGCCTGCACACATTTATCATGCCCCGACTTTACACCTTCCATATTTATGGTGACTCTTTTCTAACCCGTTTTCTAATATCTTGGAGAATAGTGGTTCAGTTTGTAATTTATACTGGAGATGCTTGATGACGTACTGTGCTGGATTTATACACTATATTTTGAGAAATGCTGTAAATACGGAATATTGTTTTTTTTTAAGGTTAAGCCGAATATATATCCGTTATTTATAACGATATTTCTTTTCGAAGTAACTGGTTTAGATATTATTATTAATTGCCTTTTATTTAAATGCTCCAGAAACTCATTTGCATTGCTTAGTAATTATAAAAAAATTGTAGTTCAATTTGAATTGTGAATCCTGAGGTTTTGTAATGACAGAAAGTTTGTCTCTGTAACGAAAGGCGATAACTTTTCTTCGAAACTTTAGAGAATGTGTAGTTGCTGTCTTACATTTTAGCAACTGAAAATAATGGTAAAACTTACTTTGCAAAGTGGATTCCTTCGTACTAAGGAATTCGAGCACTTCTAGGTCACCTGTTTAGGTGCTGACCGCACCAGGATTGCATAACGTTGCGTCCGCTGCGCAGTATACATACACACGACCGCAAAAACTTTAGTTCACTGTGTTTAGCTCCACATCAGACCTATAAAGCCTATACACAGGTCTGAAGAAGACGTAACATAACATTACATACACTCACGACTATTTATTTTCTCAAACGGGATAGACAGATGCATACTGATTGTTGCCGTCATTGTGAACGGAACATTCAGAAGCCCACATTTCGCCTAGGGAATTTAAACCCAACGTGGGGGCGAGCCTACCATCCTTACCAGGTTGCTTGGGTTTTGGATAGGACTGGAGAGTTAGCCGCAAATTGTACAAATGAACACAAAGTAGGTATTCCGGCCAGTCTTAATCTAGTTATCATCGGGTTCCGAGCCAGTGTGTTAAACCACTGGGCCACGACGCTCTCCGACTGCATAACAAACATAATAATGTATTGTACTAATTGCAAATTATTATTAATTCTAATAGTTAATCTTGTTATCTTATTACAGGCAACACTGCTGCTGACTGCAGCCACTCACTGCATTGAGGCCTGCGGTTGGACTTTGCAGTACACAAAGTGTAAGTATGTGAAGTGGTGCGAAAGTGGTGCGTGTTAAATACTGATTGAATAAATGCTTGAGCTGCTTGCTAGAGGTGCTTTTACTACCAGTAAGTAACTTATTGCTTTTTACGTCCGTCTTAGCCAGTAAGTGGTTGGTGCAGTCCAACCAGTATTTACGACATAGACTTCGGAACCAGCTCACATGTGATGCAACGTTTTCCTACGACGGGAACGGAATACTAATTTGCGGTTCGCCTGTCTTAGCCATTATTTATTGCTTTCGTTTGAAATGTAGCGACGCTTTCACAAAACATTAGACTTACTTTGTTTATTGTTGTTTTTTATGCTTCAGTGGTCTGTTATTCTGCATTCAATGATAAGGTTGGACATTTTGATCTCTGAATATCGGTCTGGTTGGTCACCCATCTCATTTCCGACCCGCGGCAGGCTTTTTTTTACAACAAACACATTCGTCTATTTTGTTCTGCCGTAGCACGTGATCTACGCCATTGGCAGTGTTTTGTAGTGCTCGTAGCACAGCAGTACGTGAATCGTAGTCTTTTGCCGTAGCAACTGTGCTACGAATTCGTTCCATGATTCATGCAAAAGTTTTCTACTGAGCTAGGTCCGAAACGAAAGATTATTTTTTAGTTAGTATTATACCTGTATTATATTGCGAATTGACAAGCTTATCTTGTTGATAATATTGAACTTTAGTATACATTGTGCTGGCTCTTGATAATCATACTGACAGACGTACCATACATTTTTTGAATATAATTATTTAATTAAGAGTAGTGTTCATTAAATATTTAGCTCCACTAATTCTAAAGGCATGTCAGAAAGGGATTAGCCGCAGACGAGATCTACTCACTTTGAAGTGTTGGCAATAATGTATTAGCTGGTCTACAAAACACGAACTATAGCAGCTGTTTATCGAAAGTGGTTTGGAGAAAATTCGTCTACATTTTGAACGTCTAAGTATTCTACCTTGGTTATTTACAGAAAATGATTTTCTTAATAAAAAAAATGTACTTTTTTTTAATTTTCAGAATTCATTTGATATGGCTAGTGGTAGTAGAAATAACTCCTCTTTTTTACCGGACAACGGCGAAGCAAAAAGGAGAGTGATGATTTTGACATGTTTATGTATTATGTGTGTCGTTATTTGATCCTACTAATATTATAAATGTGAAAGCTTGTATGTCTGGATGTGCCGTGTTGCTTTTTCACGTAAAAACTACTGCATGGATTTTAATGAAACTTTGCAATAGTGTTGCTTAAACATCTGAATAACACATAGGCTACAATTTACAAAAAAATACGACTTATTTTTTTTTACTTTAGTCTACGCGGACGAAGTCGCGGGCAGTCGCTAGTTTGTTCATATAATTGCCATGTGCAGGTGAGACCACTTAGTCAAACGTAAACCCATCTTAAATAATAAAAAAAATGCATTACCTACATATCTTTAGGCATACTCGTATACCCCCGAATTCTCAAACGTCAATCAATACTAAAAACGCGCTAAAGCTCATGCTGTCCCGTCAATAGAAATGAAAGGGACAGCTATACTTCTGAGAGAGGTTTAACCTTGATTTGCGTCTGTGAATGCGGGTAAGTCTTATCCACACAATATGAATTTTCTATACACCAAAAACACTTTCTCTCACTCGCTTTCACATTTTCTACAAAACTGATATGTTAAATTACCACAAAACGCTAGTTTGCTAATAACCTGAGTAACAAATAAATGTTGTCATTGCTCAATACTATACTTAGTGCTATAATTTTTTTATTAATAATATATTATCTTCAACAGAGCTCCTAATGACAAACTTTTACTATTGATAACCCATAACTATTTTAGATCGTACCTCATGTTCCACAAGGCGTTATTGGAAAACCTATAAACCTAGAATAGTCTAGGATTACCTAGAAACGATCCAGATCCCTTGGCTTCGTCGTAAAGTTACGAAAAGTTTATATCAGAGTGTTTTAGCCAGTCGGTTTAAGCTTTAATCGATTTAAGCGTTAGTGAATTAAATTGAAATATTTGATTCTCTTTGCTTCTTAAAAAATGGACTGTTCGACAATCATGTTTAGTAAAATCATTAGGTATAATCAGTCTGTAATTTTGTTTGATCGGATTAGTTTTATCTTCCACACTTAAAGAGTTTTATAGTAATAAGTCAGGAAATTTTAGTTTAGTTTTAAACGTATTAGTTAATAGGCCTGTCAGAAACTCAAACCTATGTCCCAAATAACGTATAAAATAATGTGTAGTATTCAAAACGCTTAAGTCCAATACTGGCCTACGATGATACAAAGTGCTAATACGATAAGGCGAATAAAAGTATATGAAAAAAGACAACTTTCTTTGGCAGTCTAACATCCGTACTCCTCTAGCACAACGAATTGTCCACCACAAAATGTCTAATTCAAAAGTGAGTTAATGCTTACTCCAGTTAGTATAAGCAGTAGCTTTTCAAGTTTCAAGGCTTAGCTGTTCAAAATGCTATCCTACCCAGCGCATTTGTTTACATTTCGCTTGACAGCAAGTTCTCAAGTTTGCACAGCGACTGCAAAACGTAACAAGTCTTTATTTCAGAAGGTTCTACGTGTCGTTGTGCGGCGCGGACGTGACCGCTGTGCTGATGGATGGGATATCGGGGCGACTGTACCGAACGTGCACTGAAATCCACCAGCGACTTGATGTTGAATCTAAACATTCAGATACAAAACATCGCACTGTGTGTAGACCACGGACTGCTAGAATATGTTGACCGCGGACTGTTACACACGAATAACAGTTTTCATTTGTCGGTTCCGCTTTAGGTACTTTAACTTTGAAATGGTACGAGGTTTAATCCAATACCCCAGATTAATGTGGGTTGTTGGAAGTGAGTCGAGGAATGATGCATTTCATATTTCAATCGTTAGTAATTACCAATGATGCTTTGAATGCCCAATCAGTTAACCACTAATAACCATGATCGAACGCTCATTAGTAGGTCATTAATTAGTAATTCTTATCTGCCCACTAACAAGACTATAACAAGACTTTTAACAACACTGTAAAGGTTCCAAGACGGACCGCATACCGCAAACTGTAAGCGACACTACTGGTTTCTATGAATCACTATGAAAGTGATTCCAAGCGTGGCCGCACTGCAGCGCCGCAATGGGAACTAAAGTGAGTCGCATGCAGTTTGCGATTTGCAGTCTTGGAATTGTACCTTATTGTGCTAATTTCATTTCATCTAGTAGAACTAACAAATTCAGCACCTATTTGAGTCAACGTTGAGGTTGACATTCGACAAGATAATTATTTGGCTGGCATTTTTTTAACACAGATGAATATTGAAATGGCCTGTAGTAAATTGAACGGTACACCTATGGTTCGGATGCTGCGCAAATCCACGTGTTATTCCGCCAAAGCCTTAACGACCCCAGAGCTGAGTGCACCAAATTAATATTAAACTAAATGGCATTGCGCAGTTTGTTACTACCACGTTAATTACCATTGTACTGGAAAAGTTGTATAATTAACGCTTACTATTCGCTTTGTGCAGCCGACGCGATTTGTGGAACTCTGAATTAGCAGCTGGATAGAACGACAGAATTAACGATTAGTATTTAACCATGCATATATCTAATTAGCTGTAATTAGCACACTACATGCTATGTTTCTGTAACTAAACATTCACAATCCTGTATTTTATGCTAACCGATTTATTCTGGACCTAACCCGGATGTTAGGAATTGGGTAAAGTTTATGAGGGAGATTGCCCAACAATAGTTTAGTTTTGTGTTACGTTCCAAGAAAGAAATAATATCAATATTAATAGTATCCTTATTTCAGGAGGTATCCGATCATACGAATGCGGTGTGATACGAACTACCGAGGTTTTACTGGTGAGTTTTTCAAGTAAGTTTTCAAGATGCGTTTGAAAAGGTCCTTACAACGTGCTAGCAATGTGTGAGTGACAGTATATAGGAGCCAAGACAAAATTTTCATCTGAAAATTTGTCCTGGACGCGGAGCGAACCCACAGACAGAATATGCACAAGGGTCCCTATCAGTTGCGCCAACGGACCAGTCAAATGAAGTCATCATGCCCTACAGCTGTAGTTGGGCATGTGACCCGCAGCAGCGCCGGACCCTGGCGCGATGGGGGTCATAAATCCTGGAACACATGTGCGATTATCCGACGTCTTCACAAGGCGCCTCGTTTTAGTTCCCAAGGACAAGGGAACGGGCTGTTGAGGGTGGAAAAAATTAGGAATCTAATTTTGTTTTTAATTTCGTAGTTCTATAAAGTAAATATTTTATATTTTTTGATGTGTATTAAAATTCTGAACCTTGTTAAAACTCTATTGAAGAACTCTATACAAGGGATATTTTCTTTTTTATTTAAATATAAGATAAGATAAGTTAAGAAACACTTTATTGCACACAAACACAACAGAGAAATTAACAAAGAAGAAAACATTTAAGAGCCATTGTACAATTTAGGCGGCCTTATTGCTAAAAGCAATCTCTTCCAGACAACCCACAGGTAAAAGAAAGAACACAGAAAGGGTAAGCAAGTGCACAATATAGTGAAAAATATTCTAAAAGCTAGGTTCATCTTTATCCAAAAAAAATGTTTTTTGTGTGTTAGAGATATTTTCCTTTACATGATTGAAATAACGGTTGGCTGTCTACACCACAGAATCTCCCGCCACATGGCAATCCATTTTTTATTTCATATTTACGAAGCATGACTTGTTTTCTATACTAAAACTAATTGAACCCCCATTGCTCTTATTCAAAATCAAAATATCTTGACGTGTCTCATGACATAAGACGTTAGCCCCGCTATGTTTATTCGAGAGTGCCTCGTCAGGGGCAGAAGGTTGCCCCTTGCCCGAGCTCGAGGGGCAATAAATCGTAGAGCATATGGGTTATTGCGGCTGGCTCACACGAAACGCTGACACATCCGCCTATACTATCCGAGATGACTTGGAGAACTTTATATTCTACATTCTTTGGATATTGTATGGGCACTGTCTGTGTTTGTATGGTTATTTTAAAGTTCCATTGATATGTCAATATTTCTGCCTCACTCGATGGTTGACTGGTAGAGAATGCCTTTAGGCATTAAGTCAGCCAATTGTACTTGTTTTTCATTGTGCTATAAAGAGTAAATAAATATGTATTCGGAATGGAAATCGGTTTGATCCCGACTGAGGTTGCTAGATGTCAGTCGTCAAGCCTAGTCTGAGGCCTTAGGGCGGCTTGATAACATCTGACAGCTGGGTTTAACACTAATCTAACACCCCTCAGATTATTGTAAGACTTGAAAAGCTAAATGTCGTGCTCATACACTATTACAAGCTAAGTTTAAGAAATTTGATTTTGTCTCACTAGTATATACGAGTAGGTTTAATTAAGTATTTATTTACATTAATTAATACGCATCTAATTAATGTAACCAATTACATTAATTAGATAAAATTAAAAATTACTAATGTAAAAACAATAATACGATACATAAGTTACAAATAATGATAACAATTTGTATGTAATAACCATACATACATCAAGCATTTGCTTCACAGTGCAGCAGGCATTCCAACAAGATCAACTTCTATTCATCCACAAAAAGGTTAAATTGATTGTACTATTTTAGCCCTAAAACCCTACGTTCTCAACGAAACAAACTCGTACCTAAATAACAAAATCTGACTTCTTCAGCCTAAGATTAGAAATCTTTCCTTTTCGTGTTTCCTTCTCATAAATTTAAATGAATACCTCCCTCTAAACAACAGGAAAAGATAACCTAAACCATTGAAGTTTATTGCAAGATTATCTATAAGGGCAATCTGTCTACAATATGCCGAGATCATCTTCAAAGGAATCGAGTTTCTGGCATCATTAAATTAATTTACAAGAGCTGAAGATAACAACAACAAAATGTATCTTTGAAAGTTAAAATGGATTACTGGTGCAAAATACTATTTATTGCGGAAGAGGGATCAGAGTTTTGGTGATTAAAACGTGGAAAATCTATAGTAAATAATTATATGGTTATTATTGTTTTTAGCATTTTCTATACAGTGTCCTTCTGCATGATGTAGTTTTTCTGGTTTTCAGATCTTTAGTAAATAATTATAATTTAGCAAACGTACAAAATTAAGAGTAATTTTGACATGAACCGAAAAAGAAAAGGTGAAGGCAAAAAAAATGTCTCAAAAATAAAGTTATAAAAAGAGTCCGGTGTGCTAATTGTTATGAACAAGAAGTCACTTGTATGACTGCACTACAGAAATAAAAAAAAATTTTTACTACATAGTGGTTGTGGACAGGGCACATTGACATAGTGCGAGAACTGTAGGCCGTTCAGGCAGAAAACCCCTGGAATGGAAATCATTTGATAACGAAAGCAGCATTGGACATCCAAACGCAAGCTAGACGTATGACCTGATAAGGTTTCAGCGGTTCCAGGATTTAGGTGGATGTAGGAGGAAATTCACGGTTAGGCATTTGTGAAACAAATAAGTAAGTACAAATGAGTAAGTAAATCGCATTGGACATACTAATTCTACACATTACACAGCACCGTCTGGCCCTAAACTAATCAAATCTTGTACTATGAGATACTAGATAAACATGAAGCCTTTTTCATAAATAGCTACATAAAATAAATATCAAACGCCCAGTAGCCAATTTCTTAATCATTACACAAAATTGATCTTTAGACTACTTAAGATATGGCACTATGACTATGATGACAAGCGACCCTGGTATGGTTTCCGAATCCATTTAAAAGTCTAGAAAAAATCGACTACCTTCACTTTTGCCAGTACAGTATAAAATAAGAATAAAACAAATATTACAACAAAAAAACAACTGGCAACAATGGGCTCTGGCATAATAATTGGGCTTTCGTCAAAGGCTCGAACTATTTCGTCTCATCGCCTCACGGAACGAGATCGAACAATAATTAACAACAAACAAACTGCGCGGACGTGACAATGTCTCATTACACTCACAAGTTAATTCCCAAATTCCGCAACTTCCAAGATGGCGGCTCTAAAGATTGCTGTCCCGCAGCTTGTTCAATCCCGGAAGTCTGGGCGAGATTGACCAATCCCGCACATTGATCCCGCGGGATTCCACGCCTAAATTATAGAAAGCTCCAACTGAAGGTTTTCAAACCTTCATACCTGCCAAACTAAAATTCAGATTCGAAATTTCTTTATTTATGTAGACCATCACCTGCTACTATCGATTCGTCAAAAGACTTTCTAATCACTTAATGAACAAAGATTTAATATGAAAAAGAAACGAAGAAATGAGACCACAACAGGCGTTGAAAGGGTTGTCCCTGCATGAGTCTTCTTTGTATGCTTCTTTTAGCATCAAAATCTGGAAATTGCTTCCATCACGTCATCCTTTTCTATTTTCGTCATCCTAATTTTCATCAATATTAAAACAAGACTTGCGAGATGTTTGTAGGTCTGAAATCCTGCAAGCAACTAAGTGGAACGACATCCCACAGGGACGCGGGATCCTGTTTGGGAGATTGCCATCCCTAGCCGGCCCTCCGCCTGGAGGGGAGTGATTAAACTTTTCCATAATAAAACAAGGCCAGAATTCTTAGAGCATACGTGACAAGTTCCTATTAAATTATGGTCTCTCACGCTTCGAGTTTGTAAGTAGAAAGAAAACGGGCGTGGCTTTTGACAAACTGAAGCGGACGTTAAAAACCGCTGTAAGAGATCGTACTTCGCAGCTTCGTAGGTACCTTGCTAACCCTTAACTGACTGCTCGGAATACAAAATTTTGTGTTGTATCTCATTTTAAGTGACAGTGCGATGTAAGTATATGCCATGCATGAGAACAATCAGTATCTTCCAAGATTGCCATAACAATTTCCTAAGTTACAGTATGTTGTTTCATGACTACCTATTCTTTTCCAAAACTACTCGTACTAGCATCATATTACATCTACCTACTTTTTACAATTTAAAACTTTCCAGCAACCGTAAAAGTTCTTACGGTCATAGTGTTGAGTTGAATTGCAAACAAAATATTACAAATAAGGAAGTAGGGACGCGTTTTAATTTAATCGCTATCTCAGTAGCGATATCTCCGCGACATAGGTCACATAAATCTGAAGGCGTCTGTCCTATGGCATAATCCTTCTCAGATCATCATAAGGCAAAGATAAGAGTCATGAGTGATTGAGGAAACTTGTGATTACCTAGTCTGTGAGCTGCGTACATGAGCAAAAATACCCCTTACCAGGGAAATAATCCACAGTGACCTCTGTTACGTCAAGCGACCACAAGGTCGCCGTATCTCCGCACACATTCCCCCGCCATGAATGTTTGTCAGTCCCGTGGCAGGACAGTCCCCTGCGACGCGTTTGAGAAGGGTACCGATCGCAGGGGATTTGGCAAGGCTCGCATACGACTTGTTCTGGACGTTATGACGTTGTGAAAACTATGTGGCGGGTGTTGTGTGATGTTGCCATCGAAATAGGTCTTGGTTTCAGAATTGTTTACTTGTATTAAATATCACTCCCGCTTTGTTTGACATCCAATTTCCCTTGTTTTTATCCGTTGTCTTATTTCCATAGTACAAAATTTGAAAGAAAGAAAGAAAGAAAGAAAGAAAAATAATTGATTTAGTGACCACAATACAATGAAGATATAAACATGATAAAAAAAACACATGTTTGAACATTTGCTTTGTTTGAAGCGAGAATTCGCTATGTGGAATAATATCCAATGATATTAACTACGCATTTTTCTGACATGTCTATGCTTCAGTATGATAAACAATAGTCCCTTGATATCAGTTATTCAGCTTTGTCGGTAGTCTAGGCCTTGATATCGAATAACTGTAAGGTTTTTCACTTTGACTTTGGTTTAAGGCCGCCTAAATTGTGCATTACTTTCAATGTATTTCTAAACTAAGTTTTTATTATTAATGTGCAATAAAGAATATTATCTATCTCATCATCATCATCATGTCAGCCGAACGACGCCCACTGCTGAGCATAGGCCTCCCCAAAGGATCTCCACAACGATCGGTCCTGCGCTGTCCGCATCCAGCGGCTTCCCGCGACCTTAACCAGATCGTCGGTCCACCTTGTGGAGGGCCTGCCCACGGAACGTCGTCCGGTACGCGGTCGCCATTCGAGAACCTTTCCGCCCCAACGGCCATCGGTTCTCCGCGCTATGTGTCCCGCCCACTGCCACTTCAACGATGCAATCCTTCGAGCGATGTCGGTTGCCTTAGTTCTCCTGCGGATCTCATCATTCCTGATTCGATCAAGCAGGGAAACACCAAGCATCGCTCTCTCCATTGCTCGCTGGGTGACTTTGAGCCTTCTTATGAGACCCATAGTGAACGACCACGTCTCACTCCCGTATGTCATCACTGGCAACACACACTGGTCGAAGACTTTCGTCTTGAGACACTGAGGTATTTCGGACGCGAAAATATGCCGGAGCTTCCCGAACGCTGCCCATCCGAGCTGGATTCGACGAGAGATCTCTTTCTCGAAGTTGGACTTACCTAACTGGACTGCCTGTCCCAGGTAAACATAGTGGTCAACAACTTCGAGTGTAATGTTCCCAACGTTAACTGGAGCGGGTGCAACATGGGCATTGAACATGATTTTATTAGGTTTCGACATCGAAACACGACGATGTCGAAGTGGAGGCTATGTATGAGGAGATCTCTAAAGCCATGCATAGCCATAAAACCCACTACACAGTTGTGATGGGGGATTTCAATGCGAAGTTGGGGCAACGTTGCGGTGATGAGCTGAGAGTGGGGCAATTTGGATTTGGGCAACGGAACAATAGGGGCCAGATGCTGGCAGACTTCATGGAGAAGGAGAATCTCTTTATGATGAACTCCTTCTTCAAGAAGCCCGTAAGCCGCAAATGGACCTGGATCAGTCCGGACGGTAGGGTCAAAAACGAGATCGATTTTATCATGTCGACGAAGAAGCATATATTCAATGATGTCGCTGTGATCAACGCTATTAAGACAGGAAGCGATCACCGCATGGTCAGAGGCACATTGAATATCGACATAAAGCTTGAGAGAGCGCGACTGATAAAATCCACGCTCCGACCAATGCCGGCTAGATTCAAACCCCCGAGTGCTTTCAGCTCGAGCTTCAAAACCGCTTCGAAGCCCTTGAGAACAGCATGGATGTGGACGATCAATACAACATGGTGGTGGATACTGTACGTACGGTAGGGTCCAAGTACTTTAAAACCCGCCGTCCAAAGTCAAAGAAACTCTCCAGCCAGACTCTCCTACTCATGGATCAGAGAAACGAAATGAGGCTACAGAACTCAGCGGATGCCCTTCGTTATCGGCAACTCAATAGACAGATATCGAAGTCTTTGACGAGCGACCTTCGCCAATTTAATACCCAGCGTATTAAAGAGGCCATTGAGCGGAACAAAGGCTCCAAAGTGTTCGCCAGAGATCTATCTATTGGGCAAAGCCAACTGACGAGGCTGAAAACTGAGACAGGTAGCATCATTGAGTCAACCCCTGAAATCCTGAGAGAGATTGAGAGTTTCTATGGACAGCTGTATTCCACTCAAACACCTGTTGAAAGCAAGGCTAAAGACCCTAGAGCCAAGCTTACCCGACACTATACCGAAGATATCCCGGACGTCAGCCTGTACGAGATTAGGATGGCTTTCAAGCAGCTTAAAAACAACAAGGCGGCGGGTGATGACGGAATCACAACAGAGCTTCTGAGAGCGGGCGGTCAGCCGATACTCAAAGTCCTCCAGACGCTCTTCAATTCTGTCATCCTCGAGTGCAGAACGCCAAAGGCATGGGGCAGAAGCGATGTGGTGCTGTTTTTCAAGAAGGGTGACAAAACTCTCTTGAAGAACTACAGACCCATATCGCTTCTGAGCCATATCTATAAGTTGTTTTCGAGAGTCATTACGAATCGTCTCGCCCGCAGGTTTGACGACTTCCAACCTACCGAACAAGCCGGGTTCCGAAAAGGCTATAGTACCATAGACCACATTCATACGCTGCGGCAAGTTATACAGAAGACCGAAGAGTATAACTTGCCACTTTGCCTAGCGTTCGTGGACTATGAGAAGGCCTTTGATTCGATTGAGACCTGGGCAGTGTTGCAGTCTCTCCAAAGGTGCCAAATAGACTACAGGTACATCGAGGTTCTTAGGTACCTATACCAAAACGCCACCATGTCGGTCCGATTACAGAACCAGAGCTCTAATCCGATCCAACTACAGCGAGGCGTGAGACAAGGAGACGTTATTTCTCCAAAATTGTTCACAGCTGCGTTGGAGGATATTTTCAAGCTTCTGGACTGGAAAGGACGCGGCATCAACATCAATGGCGAGTACCTAACACACCTGCGATTTGCCGATGATGTAGCTCTTATGGCTGAGACCTTGGAAGACCTGAACATAATGCTCGAAGATCTCGGTAATGCTTCTCAAAGAGTGGGTCTTAGGATGAACATGGACATTATCTATCTATCTATCTATATTTTTGCATACATCTCCCCAACAACCCACACTGCGCTCTATGTGTAATTGACAATCACACAGCTAAGACGCGCCCGTCAGTGGGACGTCTTTTGTTGTCTGCTTTTTATAATTAATTGAAGTAACTACATACCTATCTGTGCGAGATAATAGCGATCTAAACACAGTGTCACACGAGATTGTCCACACAAGCGCCGGAGGCTGGCGTTGTAATAATCGAGCTGTCGGCGTACATCGCGTCAGCTAGTGTTGTCCATTTTGCGAAATTGTGTCACAAAATTACAATTCTGTTTGCTTCTCAAACGTTAATTTGTCTTTTAAAGCCCATTTTTCGGAGATATCATGACCAATAACGCAATTTTCTATCACACTTTTTGAAATAATTATTGACTGCATTTAACAGGCTTTGTTGTTAGGTTTCAAAGCATGAAAAAAAAACTCGTGTCACAGGCTTGACCGATTTTGATGAAGTTTTATATAGTAAGTAAGTAAGTAAGTAAGTAAAAATTTATTCAGAATAAAACTTAACCTATGAGACAACGGTATCAATACATTTATAACTTAATACTATTTACATAATTCAAATCTGCTGACAGATGACATTTAAACTATGCTTACGCTCTAGTAACTATATCAATACCTGTTTTATGCAAGGTAATGTGCATGCTAGCCATAATAATAATTCAGGTTAATTATTATGACATAGACATGTAGGTCAGGTTTGTTATTATAGATGCCCAAACTAAGTAAAGAATTACTTGTGCGTCAGGCAACATTTAGGCTTAGTGTGTAGTAAAATTAAAATGCGATTGAAATAAAAACTAAAGACTTATTTTTTTTAATTACCAAAATAACTAACTTGTACAATATAATAAGGGCTGTAGTTATTTGACTACTTTTAGTAACTCTTCTGTTTCCTCGTAAGACCTATTTTTCAACCAACTTTGAACATTTATTTTACAAGAAATTTTGTTCATGGTATGAATCTGTAACTGACGGTTCAATTTGTTGTATAAGTAGGGTCCGAGAAAACAGAAGAATTTGTGCGAGTGCTCTGTAAGCAACATTTCAGTGCAGCAGACGATATCAGCTCGCCTACGAATTTGGAGAGAGGAATCAAAGGGTGTTTGGGAGTGCATTTGGATAATGGTTTGCAGGATAAATAGTTGACGGACGGAAAGAACATCACATTCGGCTAAAAGTTGTCGGGTTGGGAAGCGGAAAGGTTTAAAAGTGCTGACTTTAAGTACAGCTCTTTGGGCCCTTTCTAATTCTAACATAGTCGTTTTATGCGTGCCACCCCAGGATGTGATGCAGTATACTAATAAAGATTGGCATAATGTTAGATAAACTGTTTTAAGCAAGGGTCCGCTTGCAGAATGCCTCAAATTTCTAAACGCAAAGATCAGCTTTCTGACCCTGGAAGTAAGTGCTTCTACATGTGACCTAAATTTGAGATGACAGTCAATTATGACACCTAAATATTTGACTGAGTTCGTCCTCAAAAGATGAGGACAGCTGCAACCATGAAGATTCTGAGATGAGCAAAGGTGGGCTTTTATTGAAAATTCACCGTCGGGAGGTTGGGTAGAGGAATTGTACGAGAAGGTCATGTATTTTGTTTTGTCTGTGTTTAGTGTTAGTGCATTCACCCTGAGCCACTTCATAACGGAGTTAAAACCTACTTGAGCTTGGCGAAAGACTTCAGTCCAGTTTTTTGCACTAAAAAGTAAGGCTGTGTCATCCGCATATGAAATGATTTTACCATTGCAGATAGGGTGGACAAGTAAATCATTTATATAGATAAGAAACAAAATGGGCCCTAAAATACTGCCTTGGGGCACCCCGTATTCAATAGGAAGTTCGTCACTTATAGTAGTATCAATTTGAACACGCTGCGTCCTATCGGAAAGATAATCTTGAAACAGGTCTAGTTGTTTTCCTCTTATTCCTAGTTTTTCCAATTTACTAAGAAGAATGCTTTTTGTATCTCGGTCACTTCGTGTTGTCGCTTCAGTTTTCTTAACAAGTTATTACAAAAATTACGATATCTTAAGTAGGTCGTTCTAAGTACTAAATTGTCAGGTTGCTTGTTCATGTTTTGGTGTAGTTTATCCCGATTCCTTATACATCGTAATAGCCCGGGAGTAATCCAAGGTTTTATTATCTTTTTGCGCCGAGGTAGTACTGTAACTTTGGTATTTCTATCTATTAATTTGGTCAATGATGATACAAGATACTCAGTTGCGGCATTAGGGTCTGTTAATGTATATAATGGAGTGGTATCCAAATTTTCCAGATCACGAGCTAAAGACTTTTTATCAAGTTTACTGCATGTACTAATTGCGTAAGGCCTGTTGATGGTTTTTTGCACACAAAGCAATAGTGTAAGGTGATCGGTAATAGTAGTGTTTAATACTATTGTTTTTATGGGAAGACAAGTTCTCGCTAGAATGTGATCTAGACAGTTTAGATACCGTGTTGGGAGAAAGTGGCTCGGAAAGTATCCTAGGTACGAGACAAAGGTTAGGTATTCAGGTGAATTTCGGTCTTGATTCTCAGGCTTTATGTCTATGTTAATATCACCCATCACAAAAACGTTCCTATACATTGTCAACTCATTCAATACTTTGCCTAAAGAGCCTAAGAAATTTGTGATATTTTTGTTCGAGGGAGAGCGATATATTGCCACAACAGCGATATCGCTTCCGACCTTTAGCACTAAACAGTTTGCGTCTAGGAAGTCTGGTTCCTCTATTACGCTGCGGGTGGTAATATCATTTTTAATATAGATGGCTACACCATCGTTTTGCAGAACATTCGTTTTGTTACTACTATATGACTGATAGCCATCTAACTGAGGAATTGAAGGTGGAGAGGGTAATCGGCACTCCGTTAACACAATGATATCGGCCTCTAAAGCAATTTGCGTAAGGGTGGATAAAAGGCCATCAAAATTATATTCACAATGAATGCTTCTAATGTTCTGTAAGACTATTTTAAGGCTAGGCTCAGCCTTGGGTATTAGAGATGGACACATTATGGGGTCACAGGCAAGAGATTCATAAACAACTGTACAATCAACGTCTTTACCTAAATCGTTTGCTACGTTACCCATTAAAAGTTAGCGCGGCGACTCCTTGGAAGTGTGGCGCTCTAGGCGCCTACATAGTCGATGGTACTAAGGTATCTGGATTCGGCGCTTTTTTTCGCAGGGCATTGTTCGTCTCCAGTTCTGTGGTTGCTGGGCTTCTTGAAACGTTGGCAGGTCGCGCACTTTGCTGGTTCCGTCTTTTTGGAGCAGTCTTTTATGGCATGGCCGTTGGAACCACAATGTCCGCACGTGGAGTCTGATTCCCGGCAGTATTTTGCAGAGTGACCGTACTGCTGGCATTTGTAACATCTGGTTACAAGGGTATAGTCCCGCACGGGACATGAGGTCCAATTTATAAAAACGCGCTCTTGACTTACGAGCTCTCTCCTTAGGTCCGCGCTCACTTCTAACACGAAGTTGCATGTTGCAGCATCTTTTCTTCCTGTTTTGTGGCTCAGTTTAATGGCGCTCATGAACATTTCCAGGCTCATTGTAGTGTGCTTGTCGGCGATGTTTTGCTCAAAAAGACACTCTAGCGCCTCCTTATCAGTTATGCTGCATGGAACCCCCAGAAGAATAACTTTAGGTCTCCGTTTTGTGGTCTCCTCAAAAACAAGTCCGGATGACGCAAGTTGTTCAGACTGTTTAATCTTATTGAGGTCATCTTTTCTCTCAGAGCTTATAATTATTCCACCATTCCTCGTCTTTCTCATACCACGAATGTGAAGTTTGAGTTCCTCGGGCTTGATTATATTTTGGACCAAAGTTTTTGTATCCTCGCTAGATTTCACCTTATCCGTAGGGTAAATAGCGATACTGCTAGTGCTGGGTGGCGGGATCATCGAAGAGCTTTTCTTCACTGCATCGGCGAATGAAAAACTTGCGGCGGTCTCCTTCGTAGAGCTTTCTACGCGCTTGATTAGTTGGTGGAGCTGGTCAGCCATATCTTGTTTCTCCGATAAGTGCTGAACCGTAGAGTGGGCAGAGATGTATTTCTGCTTCAAGGACTGGTAATGGATGGCCATCTGCGAAGCACTATTTGAGACGTTTCGGCAGATCGAACTTATTTTGAGCTTTTGCTCGCTGTTGAGCTTACCCTCACCAGAGATAATACAGACGTCATTTAATTGCTGGTCGATAAATGAGAGCCATTTCTGAATATCTGGGGTGGTGATGGCATCCATCGTACGTCCCGCAGGAGTTGGTGCAGCTTCCTCTTGGCGTCTGTCAGGAGGTGGTGGGCTGCGACAACATTTTGAGCTTCTGCTAAATGGAGAGTCCATTTTGAGTAATCGTTGAAAACTATCTAGTTAATGCATTACGATTGCACAAATTAACGTCTCGAACACAGAAGCGAAGCACAATGCGCTGACACAAGTTTGACACACTTTACAGTTTTAATTGTTTTTATTTAGTTCTGAATTACACTAAGAACACGTCCGCTCGTCCATAAGGTAGATGAGTCAGTCCCTTATATGCATATTTGTTAGGTCTGAGAATAAGTAGTAATCATTTTTTTTAAAGTAAAGCCCACGCGGACAAAGTCGCGGGCGGCCGCTAGTGATTTAATAAAAGTAAATGTTTTAAAAAACGAGCAGCGGAAACAAAAAATGTTAATGCATAAATCAACTTAACTGAATGTGTTATTTCAGGCATGTTTGTTGCCTTAACAAAGTAAAGTTAAATAACAAGAAACAAGTTTTGCTGCTGTTTTTCCGCGTTACGGAAAACAAACACACCGACCGCGTGAAGACAAGCTGTTACCGCAGCTTTTGCATGCTTGCGAACAAAAGAAACAATAGAAATACAAATCTAAAATAGAACAGCAAAAAACTTCCGGTAAGTGCCAAACGCTCATTTAAAAAAGCTCTTTAGTAAGTTGACATGGCACTTGCAATGACTCCAATACAAAACTCATCAAGGTCCTTAGAGCCGCCAAACTTTCACTGTTAGTGCCTAAAAGCACCAAAATCGACCCTATTGACAATTTTGTTTACTAAATTATTGTTAATTGAAAACGAAACATTGTTAGTTCTGTTTTAACAATTCAAAAATACTTTATCCTATTTGTAACAATCAAGAAGAGAATTATGTAGTTTTGGTTCATAAATGTTGAGTTTGGCTTCGAGTCGACTCCATTGAGCATTTTCGTCGCCATTTAATAAAACTTTAGAATTTTCGCCTACCACAAGCAATTGAGAAGTTCACCCTGTATTCGTGCAATATTAACTCTGACTGGAGGTCAAAATGTTAACGTTAACTAAAGTGGTTGACCCCTCGCACGCCAGCCACTTGCATGCTTGAAGCAGGAACGCTATCAGCACTATTCTCTTACCGAAGTTATTTAGCGCGTCATCACTCCGGAACCGTCCGTTCAAGAGGGTCGTCTTGCGTCCGGACAGCCGGACGCCCGGACGCCCGGACAGGACCGTCGTGCGACCGGATTTAGTGACGACGTCGGTGCTCTGTGATTGCAGTTGTGTTTAGGGATAATTGGTCATATTCTTGTTCGTGGTCTTAGAATGATTAAAGAAGTTTTGTTCATATCACTTTTTAAAATAAATTTTAGTATCGTTGAAAATTTACAGCCAAAATATGTTCACGAAAATAGGTTATTTTTGATCGAGCGAAGATCATATTGTGTTTCGAAGCTTACGAGTACATGCATGTGTTAAATTCTCAACTAAGTCATATTTGTTCAGAACTTCATAACTCTTTATACTAACGACCGTTTTTCTTTTTTTTTTCAAAACTTTTTAAAAATTGTACTTGATTTCAATTGCTTAATAGCTGTAATTGGATATTTTGTTATGATAATTAAAATGAGCTATTAAAACTCCTCTAACTATGTCACGACCGCTCCAATAATCTCGTAACGCAGCTTATACCTACCTCTCAATATTGATAACTTGACACAAGTTTCTGAAATGTAATTTACCTTAGTGGGTAAGGGATTTTAAACACATGTTCAACTTGCATGTTGACAGTTGAACTAGTTGACGGGTATGAACACGTCCCACATGGACTTAAAATTGCGACATAGTACATACGTCTGAAAACAAGTGACGGCTTTATTAATTTCGTTTTATTTATTTCCAGGCTCATAAGACAAGTTACCCACGTACTGTGATGATATGTCTAAAATAAAACTGCCTACTGCCACTTTAACCTTTTTTTTTTGTTTACGCTGAGGGAAATGCCTTACGCATACCCGCCGCCGGGAGGCGGTCGGGTTATGTCGGACTCTCCTACTGGGAAGGTTGACCCAGTGGCCTACCGACTAAAAACCTCAGCGACTCCCTCTCATCGTCCACGGTGGGGGGAATGCGGTGACTGGCAAGAAGCCTGCTACGCGTCCCCCCGGACGGAGCCCGCCTTACACGGCGGGCCGGAAGCGACCCCTTCCTCGTGGGAAGAGGCCAGTAGGAACAGCCGAGGGCGTCGAGCCGTCCCTACCAGGCAGTGGAGGTGGCCTGTGCAATGCTGGCGCTGGTACCCCAGTACCACGCGCCCGCTGGCCTCCTCCACGGAGAGGTTGGAGACGACGGGCGATTGTTCGCCGTCTTCCCCCCCTCCTTGCCCTGCGGAGCGCGTTAGCAGCAGGATCTTGCTCCCGCATGCGCTCCGCGGCCTCCTTTTCGGCCATCACTTCTTCAGAGAAGGTGCCGACTGCCTTCCATGCGTCTTTGTCCGCCAACATGGCTAGGACGACGCTAGGAAGGCTCAAATCTTGGCCAACTTTGGCCACAAGAGCACTGCGCTGTGGGGCCCACTTTTGACACACCGCAAAGGTGTGGTGTGCCGTGTCCTCCGCAGCGCCGCACTCAAAACAGAGTGGGGCTTCCTCTCTCTGGATGCGGTGCAGGTAGGCGCCGAAGCAGCCGTGCCCCGTCATCATCTGCACCATCCTATATGAGAGGAAGCCATGTGTCCGTTCTAGCCAACGGTCCAAGACCGGGCCTATTGCCTCTACAGTGCGGAGGCCAAATTCCGCACTGCGGAGATCCGCCGCCCATGCCACTTTAACCTGCTTATCCACTGGGCTACGCTGGCGATCTTAGTTCTTTTACGTGTTCCTTCATGCCAAATTCGATCTCATAGCGTAATGCCAAGCATAAAATCTAGTAAAACGTGTAAGTCGCGATGATTATTTAAAGCTCATCTTAATAGCTTTGCGCATTAAGAACGCAAGCTCGGTCAGCCATACGATACGCAGACGGTATCGCTCTACAATAAGCCACGCTTCACCCGCGCTCAGCCGAGCGTGCTCGCGCGGTGCTTTATCATGGGACTAAGCTCGGGATGTAGGGCAATGCATGGTTACTCAGATAAGTGACTATTGATTCTACTGCACAACTTAGTCTTTTATCTTACACTCCTGGAAAACAGGAGCAATTATCAACAATAACTAAACATCGACATCTCTTCGTCCTGGTTGAAGTTACCAGACGTTAAGCCTGGTCGGAGGCCTTCGGGCGGCTTGATCACATCTGACATTAAGGTTCCTCACTAACCTTACTCCTCTCCAACAATCCGCACTTCACCCGCGTGTTGAAGTATAGTCAAAGTGAGGCCTGTACCCAGCAGTGGGACGTATATAAAGGTTATGTAAACATCGACTTTAAACTAGGTACCAGGTCCTTCCACAGTTGGTGCTAGTAACAAATAAATAGGATCACCAAATAAAAGACGCAAATTTCAAGGGTGTGTTGGTATGAACGGCTCGGGTTTAATATCAGTAGTCACACCAGCGTGCCTGTGGATACATTATCGCAAGTCACACTATCAATAAGGTGTGACTGCGGATTATGAACCTCCGTATAGGAAGCAGGTATCAAACCCCACTTCAATTTGCCATCTCCACCCATATTCCTGTAAGACGGACAGGAGTGCAGTCTTAGTAACGGAGCCGTTACAGGAGCTAAGAGTCAAGGGATTAGGAACTTGGCAACGCCGCGATGTGGCGAGAGACGCCTTGAGGCACTGCATGAGGAGATTGAGGCATTTACAGTGTACGACTTTTTTACTCTCTTGAGTGTACTGTATTTTTAAACGGACTTGGAAAATCTGAGGGTTTCAAATAAACGGGTAATAGACATGTTAATTGCGTTTGGTATTTTGAATCAATGTTTTTTCCAGGTAGGTAAGTTGAAAGGATTTAGAAATATGCTTTTTACACAACAAATGTTTCCAGACAACAACTTAGGGATCCTCAAGAGGCCTACCTTTTTAGACCATCAGTATTTATATGCGATTATGGACAAACCTTGGATTTAGTTACGCAAATTGGCCTATCAGATTAAACCTGTTACCTGAGCACTTGCTTACTCTTAAAGAATACTCTTTTGGTAGTAACAAAACGTTGTTGCCATACATTTTTAGTCGTACCTGTATCTTCAAAGGTCAAAGCTTATTAGGCCAGCATGGCAACTGCACGGCTCCGAACCAGGAATTATATTGACATTCAAATTTTAATCAAGTTTTGAGTCGTACAATATATTTTGCAATAATAATATGAGAAAGCCAACGGCGACTTGCCAGCGTGCTCGCCACCACTGAACCACTCAACTCGCAGCTCGCGTCTTTACAACTTAAGGTTCAAATTGGAATGGCAAGAAAATTGCTGGCAGCCGTGCAGTTACCGTGCTTGCAAAGTGTGCTACGAGCTTCATAAATACTTTGGCAGGAACTATCACCACCACAGTAATCACCACTCATACTCCTTAGCTCGTGGCTTGTTATGGTAAGTCAGCCTTACAAAAAGTGAGAAAAACAGCAAGGTAAGCCACTATTTTCAGATAGAAAATTCCATTATTGTTTCAAAACTATTCCCAAATACAAAGGCATGTAAAAAGCCCAATGCAAAGACAGATTATACACATAACATACATATCCAACTCATTAATTCACCTCGGCCATCAGTCGGCCGCTCAAAAGATTTGTCCTTTCGCACCATCCCTGATCCAGACCCTCGTCAGCCACGGACGATTGCGCGCAGCCTCCCTGCCAATGGACACTAAGCTTCCTAGGCTACTCCGAATGATTCTTGAATAAAACATATCAGCATGGGAGACAGTTACAAACGATTTTAGATATGTTTGAACTTGGGTCTGTTTAGATTTAGACGAAAAGTTCTGCCTGTGATTACATGAGAAAGTTTGTGTGGAGTTTTTCGTGTTGAAATTGAATTTTAACGCTAATGTAAAGTAACCAGGATACTTTCCCACAGCTAGGCAAGTCTGTGTGTGTGTAATGTGTCAAAATTCCACAATTGTTTCAAAACTATTCCCAAATACTAAGGCATGTAAAAAGCCCAATGCAAGGACAGATTATACACATAACATACCCATCCAACTCATTAATTCACCTCGGCCATCAGTAGGCCGCTCAAAAGATTTGTCCTTTCGCACCATCCCTGATCCAGACCCTCGTCAGCCACGGGCGATTGCCCGCAGCCTCCCTGCCAATGGACACTAAGCTTCCTAGGCTACTCCGAATAATTCTTGAATAAAACATATCAGGAGCATGGGAGACAGTTACAAACGATTTTAGATATGTTTGAACTTGGGTCTGTTTTGACTGTGATTACATGATATCTCATGCATTCCATTTGAATTTTCAAAATTGAATTTAACCGGTACAAGCTCGTGACTTGTTATGGTAAGTCAGCCTTACAAAAAGTGAGAAAAACACTAATTCCAGTTATAAAATTCCATCATTGCTTCAGAACTATCCCCCAAACACAAAGGCATGTAAAACGCCAAATGCAAGGACAGATTATACACATAACATACCCATCCAACTCATTAATTCACCTCGGCCATCAGTCGGGCGCTCAAAAGATTTGTCCTTTCGCACCATCCCTGATCCAGACCCTCGTCAGCCACGGGCGATTGCGCGCAGCCTCCCTGCCAATGGACACTAAGCTTCCTAGGCTACTCCGAATGATTCTTGAATAAAACATATCAGCATGGGAGACAGTTACAAACGATTTTAGATATGTTTGAACTTGGGGCTGTTTAGATTTAGAAAGTTTTGCATGTGATTACATGAGAGAGTTTGTATGGAGTTTTTCGTGTTGAAATCTATTAAGACATTTATGTAATTAAAAAGTAACTGGCCTAATTTTTCACTGCTGGACATGAAGCTCCGCAATATACAAGTATATGGCACATGGTTAAGCATTTTTAAAGATATTAGTTTAAGATTTGAAGTACACTTGAGGTTCAAGCTATGTTTAGGTGGAAGTCAGATAATATTAAAGTAAAATGAAACACCAACAAGACCCTTGAAGCAAATAATGGTCTAATGTGACAAAATATTTTTCATTACTCATACTCTGAAAGTAGGTCATTACTGACCTGAGAAGCGGGCTGAAAGTAATACTTTTCATGCCTAGGGAGAATCACTTTCAACTGACAGCTGTCAAATTATTAAGAAAAAAACTAGTTCTTTTTCACATATCTATTGAACCATTTTCCAACTTTCTATACAGCCAGGATGTTAAATTGAAATAACTTAAAGTTAAGTATTGATTAGAGAATATATATTTTTTAAATAACTTCATTATAATTTAGTTTTCGTTACAATGTCTTAAAATAATTTAGCTTTGAACAAAATATTTACCATTTATGCAATGATGAAAATAAAAAATAATGGCTGAATAGCGGGCTGGCCATAGAAAAAAAACAAACAAAATAGGTGGGAAATCGGCAATTCGATCTTCATTTTTTTTCTCATTTGTTCTTTAGCTAATTCATGTTTTTATTTTTACTTTCCTCGTATTCGTAATGAAAAGCACAGTGTTTACCTCGGGTGAAAGACTTATTTAGTCCCTCGAACTATTGGCGCCCTCACTTCGTTCCGGGCGCCGAACCCCGTCTCGGGACTAAATAAGTTACTTTCACCCCTAAGGTAACAATGTACTATTGTGTTGTATTAAGTCTTACACGTATATCACCACCACGCATGGTGGGCGTGCTCAGGCACCGGCTGACATCTAAATTATTTGTTTAACGCAGGGGCAAGGGCTTGTGGGCTAATTCTCAGCATATGAGGACGGTCTCATGGATAGCCTGTGTCCAGCAGTGGGCCTTACAAAGGCTATTTGTAAGTGTTGAAGTCGCATCGCAACCCCATCGTCCCCGCTAAAGGCGCGCGCGCCGCCCCACTAATCCTTCCCGCACGTATTAAGGGGGTAAACTGCAATGGCGCCATAACCTTAAGGTTTTACGAGGTTATGTCAGTTTGCATAGGAGCCACAGAAAAACCGATAATGTATGAGTCGGCGGGTAAGAGGCTCGTTATAAAAGATAGCATTGGAAAACAAATTAGTGGGGGGAACTTACTTCAAAAGTAAGTTGAATGCGGTTATCGAAGCCAAGATGGCACAGTTCTAACGATGTTAGTACATTTATGGTTAAGTAATTAACATTTGTATTTAATAATGTAAAATTAAACACTTGAATTGCCTTTTGCTTTTTGTATTTCTTGCGTTAAATAGCCACCACTTCACGTACAAAGGTTAATAATAAAGACGTTTTAGGCAACTGCCACAATATTTTTTATAGCTTAGGTATAACTAGAGCCCACCTAATAATGAATACAAGAAAATATTTAGGAAACTACAAACTCTGAATTGATCTTTGAAAGAAAAATCTTCCGCAATATTGATACCTTATCCCATCGCCTAAAAAATGAAGTTTAAATGTAAGTAGTTACACTTTTAAGTTGTAGGTTTCATCTTGTAGTTGTACGCGTTTGAATCTGAACCGGGTATATGAAAGGACATTTGGGGTTATAATTTAAAAAAAATACTCCGTCTAGTAGGTACTCACATAATATAATTTAAAGCGTGAAAAAGATTCCTTCAACTTTATTATTGCACATAAAAATTCATGAACATTAGCCAACAGCAAACTCCAAATAAAAAGTCGGAAGTTAAATCAGAAAAAGAATCAGGTAACCCGCTTTCCAAGTGAAACAAGACTGTAATCCAAGAGAAAACATTCCTAGCTTGTGAACTTTTTCCATTTATATCCATCTTGTGTGGCTCACCCCCTCCAAGGCGTGTTGTGGATCAGTCGTATTTTTGGTCTTTTTTCAATTTGGCTGGCTATGTACGTAATACCGTTGATATTTAATTGTCATAACTTAAACATCTTCCACAAAGTAATTTTCAATTACAGAAAGTGCTCTTCACCTATACTTAATTACTACTTTAACCATTTGACTTCAATAAAAATATTCGAAGTGTTATGTTACTTTAAAGACATTTCGCAACAAATCCGAAACAAGTTATATAGATACATGGATACATCTATAGAACAATATTTTTGAACGAACTGTCTTAAATAACACCTATCATTCTCACTTCGAAGGATCGTTTAAAGTTTATTCTACATCTCACTATCCTGGTATATCGACTTATTATAATACCTCCACTCATACTAAGAATTCCCAGGCGATCCGCACAAACAAACTAATAGCGAAACTGCAAGGGTTGCCTACAGAACCCTAAGAAGGAAGCTTTGAAAGATTACGCAAGTACCTACGCAGAAAGGTTTAATTCGACCAGACATTCCACTTAACGATCAAATGTAAAGTCGCGGATATGAATATGTTTTATTAAGTAGTTTACTTATAGTATGTATGTATTTTATCAGTAAATTATTTAACTTTCTTTAATTTGTGCACAGCTGTTTATCCTTCTCAACTAAAAAAATCGTTCCCTGTCAACGTGGTCTGCTGGCAGAAATCTAGATATAGGCCTAGATATAAGCGAGATAAGCTCACCTGTACTTTTAATCTCCCAATTGTCTGTCTATTGCAATTGTCTTTATGTGTAGGAATAATAAATAAATAAATTGACAGTTGAACCAATTGATCTTGTCAATGTCATCATTGAGCAAGCAAAGACAGATCTTAGGGTGGTCAACCCTTTCATTCCCCGAATGTACAAGAAAACTACGACATGTGACCACAACTTCCTAGATGACTTCCAATAAACCGTTTCATTAGATTCGTCAGCCTAACGGTTGCTAAATTAAATTAAGTACTGGATAACTTCCAACTAGTTATGATAGTTTTTAATAAACTTGCGAAACTTCTGCTGTTAGATGTTTACGAGTTCAACTTGTTCTTGGGAAGTATCCAATGCGAGTATGTTAGAATTGTAAACAGTTTGCAAACATTACTTGAAACTGGACCTTTGTAAAACAGTATTTCACACAGGTAGGTATTTTCAGTTCACTGATGATATTTTTTTTGTTTTACCGTGTGGTTGACGGACGTAAATAATGTTGGTTAATACTTCAGGTAAATAATTATGTATTAATAAATAAAAGATTACTTAATGCGTTTAAAACCTCTGTATTTGTAACCGACTCTGCTCCTGCATGCTAAGTCGTGGGATGTGGGTTCGATCCCCATCTAGGACAAAATTTAATTCCACGACCTTTTTTATGTGTCGGACTGCCCGCACTCAGGGACATTAATTTAAGTTAATGATACGTATGTTACAATATTGCATAGTTCAAACGAGACTTCAATACAAATTTAATATAGAACTTTCCAGAATTTAAGTTTTCTGTAATAAATTAACTAGGTATTATTTTTAGATTATTTCAGTGGACTATTTGGAGTGTGGCAGTTGGTGATGTATTTTTTTAAGGGTTGAAAAACTGGTTCATTAACTCATAACGTTTCGCATTGGAATTTCCTATCACCTACTCATTGCAAAAAGTACCGCTTAGGATAATATCTCTTGTCCGTAGCAATTGTAGGTATTTCATTGAACACTGATTTTATACTTTATCTCATTGCTTGCAGCACACGGCACATCTCAAAAATGAGGTTCTGTGGCTTCTGAATAACGAAGATGCCAGAAAACACAACACAAAATATGGTTCAAAGCGGCCACCCATCACATCACAAGTCCTAGCTCCCGTAGCCTAGCAGTAATCGTTGCCATCCCGCTGTCGCCGCTAAGCCGTTGCATCACAGACAAATTGTGACGTCACAAATCAGCGGACTATCCCGGCTCCAGCTTTAACAAATGGGCTAAGTGCCTGCTAATCTGCAGGACCTATTGATCATGGCAGACACTCCATTACAAACATAAGCGGCCTATATACGTCCCACTGCTGGGCACAGGCCTCACCTCAACTATGAGGTGGAACGAGCCATACTCCAAAACGCGGGCTCAGTGCGAATTGTTGGGTGTAAGACTAGTAAGCAACCTTAATGTCAGATGTTGTCAAGCCGCCCTAAGTCTAGACTAGGCTTAACGATTGACATCTAGAGACGTCAACCGGGACCAACTGCTTCACGTGCCTTCCGAAGCTCGGAGTTGCCCGAAATACACATCACTAAATTCCGGTCGGAGTGGTCACCCATCACATTTCCGACCCAGCGTGTGTTGCTTTACAAGAGCGATCGCCGATCACTGTCACAACTGCGCCACGGGTACCTCCTAAAGCCGTTGCATCACAGACAAATTGTGACGTCACAAATCAGCGGACTATATCCCGGCTCCAGCTTTAACAAATGGGCTAAGTGCCTGCTAATCTGCAGGACCTATTGATCATGGCAGACACTCCATTACAAATATAAGCGGCCTATATACGTCCCACTGCTAAGCACAGGCCTCACCTCAACTATGAGGTGGAATGAGCCATACTCCAACACGCGGGCTCAGTGCGGATTGTTGGAGGGGTGTAAGGCTAGTGAGCAACCTTAATGTCAGATGTTGTCAAGCCACCCTAAGGCCTCTGACTAGGCTTGACGATTAACATCTAGAGACGTCAACCGGGACCAATTGCTTCACGTGCCTTCCGAAGCACGGAGATGCCCGAAGTACACATCACTAAATTTCGGTCGGAGTGTTCACCCATCCCATTTCCGACCCAGCGTGTGTTGCTTCACAAGAGCGATCGTCGCCGATCACTGTCACAACTGCGCCACGGGCACCTCCTAAAGCCGTTGCATCACAGACAAATTGTGACGTCACAAATCAGCGGACTATATCCCGACTCCAGCTTCAACAAATGGGCTAAGTGCCTGCTAATCTGCAGGACCTATTGATCATGGCAGACAGACCATTAATTCTCTACTATTATCAAATGAAAGGGGAGAGCAGTTAGTTGAGAGAATTATTTGTATTTATAGTTAAGTAGATGTGCCCTCAGCTTTGTCTGCGTCGAAATTAATGTCTATAGGTATAGCAGTTTTTTTTTTCATTGAGAAATAAATCATTTTGAATGTTTCTTTTCCTCAGCGAAAGCTGGTAAATTGAGTGTTATTTATTACGGGCCAAAACCAAGTAGGTAGGTAGATGACACAATATCTAGGTACTCAAATCCTGTACAAGTCTCTACAAATCTTGTACGTACTTTGCAGAAACGCACGTACGGTGGCCGGCATATCACGCTACCCATTTCCGGTCAGTCCTCCTTGCTCTAATGCAAAGAAATGTCATTTGGCAAGAGCGAGAGAAAAAACGGAAATGGGGTAACCTGATGTGCTGTTGACTGTACCTTCCTATGGGTGAACGGAGGCGTTCGAAGTCGCGGCAATTTGAAGTTGGATGTTGGATGATTTATAGACTATGATGAAGACAGTTAATGATATCGGTTGTCGTATTGGTGTTACATAAACTTAATTCTTATTTTTAAATGGCGTAAAGTGGTCGTAATAAACACGGACACCCTACTGCATCATCTTTTGATAAATAAGTACCTTTTTTTTTGATCCGGAGGAAATGACATTACGCATGCCTGTCCACCGGGGGGCGGACGGGTTATGTCGGACTCACCACTGGGAAAAACCCAACCTAACTTAAGAAATTTTCTAGAACCTAGAAAACCATTGAGTCTCTAACTTTATTCCTGCCTACAAATAAAACTACTTAAGTGCTTGGAGCAACAAAACCGCCAAAGTAGTTACCTACCTACCTACTTGCGAACTTGCTCCAAATAAGGCGTCCTGCGGGACAGCAACGGCGCATGAGTTATGGCTAGTGTCCTTCAGGACGGGACTTTCCAGGTTCATAATTTAATATGAAAATTGGTTGGTGCAGAAGATCAAGCGATAATTTTACTAAGTCGTATAGCCAAAATTACTCTTACCCCCTTATTCATGAAAAAGAACGTAACGCTAAAGCATAATTTAAGCAATTGACGTGTTTTGTCACTTAATCGCATATGGCGAAAAGAATAAAAGAGACAAAGCGATACAAAAGTCAAAGTGTTGTTGAAGCGCTGTTAAAGTTTTTATGAATAAGGGGGAAAGTCATTACTCAACTGTTATGTACCGGCTGTATGGCAGTTCTTTGTTTTATATAAATACCTACTGAGATGTATATTTACCTACTAGATTTAAAAAGTACCTAATTTATTGGTCATTAGAAGCCAAGTAAAAGCTAGGCCTAGGCTATTGGCAGAAACTAGTTACCTACTTATTGGTTGTTTATAACTTCTGTCTATTATTTAGTTTGAAAATTAATTTACACCAATCTAATCCATAGGCTATTCTGGGTGAATAGGATAGGTAGATACGTTATACTCGGATTAGGTAGGTATTCTGCACTACATTGAGTTTTGGCTTCTCACTGAGTCTTGACTTTTCAGACCCAACCATCACCAAATCATCGGGCTATGTGCCTTTTTGACCTTTTCCAACTTAGGTACCTGCTCATCTGGTAAGCCACTGGTGACTTTTGCTTATCGTAAGTGGGTTAAAAAATTTCACACTGTTGGTAGGTAATTCAGTAGGCAGGCAGTACTCTTATGCCAGTGAAATCAAAGAAATAACAAATCAAATAGAAAAAAGGTAATTTTGAAAATCCTACCTTATTAAATTGGCGTCTCGCCAATTTTAACTGCAAAATGGCGTCTTTCTCTGATGTATGTGCACGACTTTAATAAAGGTTCACTCGGAAATTTATTTTACTAAAACTTGCACGTCACATAACACAACACTTCACTGACGCTGTTTTATTACATTACTATTGTTCTTATTAAAAATTAAAACAAGTTTGGGATGGAAATACCTACCTAAACTAATCTTTCTAGTTTACTAAATAACTTTTTCCATTTTATTTATTTCCACATACACACTTAGACCTATCCTGTGGCCTATGGCGCAACGCAGGCGTCCCTCAACCCGTTCGAAATTCAAATAAATTTATAATATTGCGGCACGCACTCTCAACTTTGTTTGTTTTTTCGTCTGTCTATGACTTGACTTTAACATTACCTACCTTCACTATGAAATTGTAGTGTGTATCGATTATTTATACCTATTACTTTTAAATTACGTAAATTGTTTGTTTGTTGTTGTAGGTATTTTCCTAATCGCATGTGTTGTGTAACTAACTTCGGTCGTTAGAAAACGAAAAGAAAAGAGGTAGGTAGAGGTACCATTCCATTTCTTTTAACGCACGCACAACGTTTTGCCAGAACTAAAAACTGAATAGGTACTTGAGAAATCGTGCTGTCAAAAAACAGCAGTACGAAACCCTGTCCAGCATGCCGTAACCTGTTTCGTGGCCGTAACGCATAACCCGCAACAGAAAAATGTGAACCTAGCTTGAAACTTTAAGATTTCTCCCTAGCCGCGAAAAGTGTCAGAACTCTATCGCCAGTAAGGGTTACTAAATGCGGAACATACGGTTTATTGCCGTACTTAGAAGGGACGCGGTATTACTTGGGCTGAGATGTGTTGTGATGTGAATGTGACCGATGTGCGGCGATGGGCAAACTAAGGCCTGTTACACACGCGTTGACAATACAGCTTTTGATTGCCAATTTTGTTTTGCAAGCTGATTAATGACTATCTGAAATAAGTTAACCATTGGGTTTTACGAAATAAACCTTGGTAAAGTAAACACGATGTGAGCGACATAACTCATCTTAGACTAAGTCATATAACATAACATAGCAGCTGTTAAAACGGTTCACTTCAGTCAATTCCACTGTTATGTATTTTCCTAAATAAATTTTATTTAATAATAAACTGACCTTACACCTGGGGATCCATACTTTCAGAGAGTGCACATTAGATTTAAAACAGGCAGAAGCACTAGGAGTTTCTTTTTGTGATCTAGAATGGCCTTTTGATTCCGTTGGCTATCGTAATAGATATCTTAGATAGATAGCTTTGAAAAGTTTGTACAGATAGCCAGGAAGCAAGTCCACATACTCTGGTAGCTCGTTCCATCTGCCAACGTGCGAAGATATTTTCAATGCTGCGCTTGACGAATCTCTCTGTAAAAGTGAGTCACAGTTTAGTTGCTCCAATTCACTTTGCCACGCCGTTTAGTTTAAATAACAATGCAACACACAAGTGCAAATAACAGCAGTCACGAGTAAGAATGTGTAGTTTTTTGTTAGCGAGCTACAAACTCAAGAAAACACAGTCTCAGTGCGAGTACGTTTTTATTGAGGCCATTTCGCGGGAGTGCCGTCGTAAATCCAGTGGGAGTGCAACCTAACAAATTGTGGTGTAACGACACCGTTATTTATCGCCCCTGAGCTCGTCAGCTACTGTGGGGGTATCTTAAGCACGCGTTACGGTCAGTGTAAATAGGACTTTCGAAATCTGCACTTCAAAGGGAAAGTTACAGTTGACGAAATCAACGATTCTTTAATAAAAGATATTTTGATTTTAGTTTGACCGATTTAACCAATAAGTTCACGAATTATTATTTTTTTTAAATTTGGTAAATAAAGGTTCATCATTAGATTACTCATTTTCGTTTTCAGCTTTTCCTAGCCAAATTACCACTGCCTACAATATATCTGTGAGGTATGCCTTGAAATAATAAATGAGTTTATATGAAATACCTAAGGCTTATGAACACTGAACTTTGAGTGAGTAGAATGACATTAAAATGACCTTACACTATTCATCAAGACCTATAAAGCTTTTCTGATTTGAAATCTAATAAAAGTACTTCAATAGACCTAAGCGTAGTAATTTGAAATTGGGTAACTTTATTGGCTATCGAGCTAATAGCAATCGACAAACTATTAGGCATGAGGTATAGGAAAACGCTGAACATAATTTATTATTCTATTACCGACTCTAGAGATACACCAACAAGTATATTGATACGCTAAATTGCTTCAATTTGTTTGGCAATTGAGTACACCACCTACAAGCGATAATCAACCAACGCGTTAGCAATTACAGTTCATTTTCACTGCAAATACACACACATAAGTATTATCTGTGCTGTACAGAAACGAGAATTAGGTTAACGAACCAAACCAAAATCAAACCGCGCTAAAATACATCGGGCTCGCAGTTGTCGATGCGCGCTAATCGCTCCCGGGGCGACCCCTGTCGGCCGCATTAGACCGCGCGGCGCTAATAGCCCCGGATAACCGGGAACATGTTGCGACCGGGGACCAAACGCTTCATGTGTCAATAATGTAACATTTTTGAAGTGATAGCCATGATAAATCCCTTTAAATAATTGGTCACTAAATGAGGTTTGTTTGGCCACAGCTCGTAACTAAAGTATAATAAAAGAGCTAAACTAATTAACGTGATTAGCCCGGCGGAGTAGAATCTACTCAAGTTGATGAAATGAAATTTAAATAAAAACCACCAGATTGTATTTTAAGGAGCTGCCTTAGACTGCCTTCAATTAAATTCACCAGTGGACGTTATGTAGTTGCGAGTAGTGAAGATGGTGAATCGAAGTTTGAATTTAAAAGAAAGTTGGCTCTGAAACCAAATCAAAACAGTCACTCCAAATGAAAACAAATAGAAAAAGTAAAACACTTCAATGCCATTTTACGTGTCTTGCTTTTATAGCATTGATGGACTCGTAACAAATCAATTTCAAATGGAGAATCTAAAACATGTTGAAATAACAAATTGAACATTTTCAATGCGAACATCCAATATAGAAAATAATCACGTTCTTACCCGTCCGATTGACGCCGCCAGCCGTTCACTCACCGCTCCGCTCGATGGAATCCATTCAGTCGTTCATTCGCCCAATCATTCACCGCTCGCGAGTGGATGCATAGCTTTATGCAGAATTATTGAATTTTCGAATTCGAATAGCGCCAGCAATGGAATAAAAATCCATTTGCGCAAATATTTATTCCTACTTTACTCGTTTGCGAGACGCGTAATAAGTTTACGTGCCTTCCATCTATGATTGCCTACCTACTTGCACTGTTTTTGAATAAATCCCCACTAAGTACCTTTCGTTGAAGCTGTTTGCAGCCTTCTAGACGTTTGTGCTGACAAATTGTTTTCTCTAGACGGCTGAAATTTCATTTCGTTTATTATGAGAATAAACAATAATTTCAACGAATACAATATTTTGTGTTTATTTTTCTGTAACTTTGCTTTACTTTAGCAAGTTGATTCTAATGTAAAATTTACTTTCCAATTGGTACTTAGTAGAGAATATCTTTTTATTAGGTAGGTAAATAATGAAAATTCGTTCCGCCAACGAACAGGTACAAGAAAAAGTAAAAAGTACCTACGAATATTACTTTTTTTTTTTTAATTGACTAGCTGTTAGTGCAAGGTGTGACTTTCACAGCTTTACCGGGCATTGGGGTGAGTGAGCGGAAGGCTCACAACCCCCAATTACAGACAGTGGCTAGAACTCCAAACTGAAATCAGACAAAATGAAAGCGAAAAAGTTACAAAATGGCCAACCGTTAGTTGAAGAGGCAAGAGTCACCTTTGTATTGGGTATATTAATTTCTTCGGTGCCTGGACTTAAAGGCGTGGTCGAACTATTCGATTTTAATCCATACATGCATACGCTCGCTACTTTGTCCCAAACAAGGTAATCAGAGCCACGCCGACTGTTGCCGACATTCCGAAGCCCACAAAAACAAAAAAGGCAGTCCAAGCAGGGGGCTACATCGATCCAGCGGGCAATGTGTGCGAATGTAGGGCCTCCCCCCAAACCACCTATGTGTCATTTTACATCTTGACCAATGTGTCCAAACAGCTGCACAGGGAATGACTTGATGAGCGCTAGTACAAGGGTTACAAAATACTGATAACATCAAATTTAAAATTACCATGGACACGCAAAAAAGAAGAAGATCAATGAATAAGTAATCAAAATAATATTTCAACTCGCTTTGACTTCGAGTGGCCGCTACAAACAACAAGTAGGTACTGCATTGATCAATTAGTACCTAAGTGGGTACTAATTGATCAATGCAGTATTAGATTGGTTTTCTCAAAATGATGTTCAATTTTCGACCAGTCTTCAAGGTCAGTTCTTGGCATAGTACCAGCAATCGCGGAGCGTTCAAAATAGCGCCACATCGCGGCACTTTGCTAATATCAAACTGCAGTCTTGCGAACCCTTAAACAGCGACATTCCCATTTTCTAAAGGTCTGATCAGGCACGAATGGTAGAGAATTCCCAATTCATACCTACATAGCGACCTCTCAGCCACTAGAAACGTCCTTTTAACGAAATCCATGACCTTAACAGTTTCGAGTTTTCGCGTATTTGCTGTCGTTGATTTCAAGCACGCATGGCAGGCGGATACAACTTTATTGATCTTCGTTTTTTTCCCGTAAGAGATCGATTGTCATAAATTCTAAAAAAAGTATGAGTATTCATTTGACAAAAACTCTGTCACTGTCTTAAAAAAATCCGTAACTTCCTGTCAAATCACCTGTCAATTTATGACACCCAAGGACACCAAAATAAAAGTCCGAGTGAAGCCTTCTTTGTTAAAGTGGAACCAAACTCTATCATTTATGTGGCAACATTACACTGAAACCGACTGTCGCTCACTTCACTTCTGTCCTATCTGTCAGATCCGTCAGTGTCAAAATTTCCTACCACACGCGATGCGGTAGCGTCCCGTGTGTAAATTTCGTTTCATCAAATTCTTAGGGAATTTGGTGTGAAATAAAGTTAGAAACTCGCGTGTGTTGAGTGCTTTTATTTCTTTAACATGTTAGTTTTGTTTGAAACGCCGGCGGGCTACGCTATATTTAAGGTAAGTCACAACACGTGTTCATTATAACCTAAGTATGGCGCTGTATTTGTGAGCTCAATTTATGCACAAAATACGTAGAATTGGTAACTGGACGTCTTGTCAACTTTAATAAATCTCCATTGCTGTATCGCTGCCTCTAAGGCCTTTTTAATTTGTCTGTTTTCGTTGATAACATGTAGGTTTTGTTTACCAACGTGTGATGTTCAAACACACCTCTTCATTTATGTGAGTTTATGTTAATTGAACCCCAATAACCAATTCATATTAGTTTTGGTTGGAAATCACTGAAAGTCTATAGGTTTGTTTTGCAAATTTGGTCATAATATTATGGTTAAATCCATAAATGTTCTTGTTACCACTAATAGGGCTTAACATAACCATTTTGGATTTGGACAGCTCAGAGGATAATATGCTGTACCATTTGACCTCAAACTAAGCAGAGCTTGTACAGTTTTCAAGAGAGTATAAACCTTTTAATAATAAATAAAATGCAGACACAATTAAAACACAAACATTTCTCTAATGTTTGAAGCATTGAACAAACCATTGGTAGTCATAAACCATTGGTAGACTTTATGTTGACGTAACATCTTCTTTATTCAACTTTTCATGAATGTTTTGAAGAACTACATGTACATGTATTACTTACAAATGTGTTAATTTAGTGTGCAACAGAATGTTTCTTAACTTAGTAATATTTCAACACTACTCCTTCCGAGGCAGGTACCATCAGTGCTATTATTGATTTGATCAGGGGCACTGATTGTGTGCCAGGTGATCAGTCCGCCTATTGGGGGCCATTTCACCCATCTCCCCAGGCTTCCTGGGAGTCACCTTCAGTGCTATAGCCAGAATCTCTTCGCATTGTACCACCGTGCCAGTCAGTGTTGGCTTAGAATGTTTAGTCATTACATTGTTTGATTATTGCCTCCTGTCATTTGACTGAAATGTAGTGATATTATTTTAGAAGTAAGACAAAGTAGTAACTCTTTGTTTTTGTTCTAGCTATTGGACGAGTCAAAGCTATCACAGATAGATGACCTGTACCAGGAGTTCAACTCTGCTGAAGGGGCTTCTTCAGTGTAAGTATTTATTTATGCCTTTTATTTCTTTTCATCAATTTTTGAAAAGTAAAATAATTAAACTTAGTAGAATAGACAATTATGAAGAGTAATAACTACTTAGGTACTGATAATAAATGTTCTTATCTTAGTAGGAAAAAAAATAGGAAAGAGGTCTTCAACTAAATTTTTTGTATAACTTTGACCAAAATGGCATTACTAGTAAACCTTCAAAATTTATTGCTAACTAAGAGTTCACATATTGTTGTTTAGTAAATAGCGCTTATAAGTAACTGTTATTTACCATTGGAACATTTGGATTTGACTATCCACTAATTTGATTCAAAAACTATGCCTAGATTGGTTATTGAATAGGACAACTTATGTGAAACTTAAATACCTAGGTCTTTTCAACTGGTATACGGATTTTAATGCAATCTTCACCATAATTGGATGATTGGTACTTACTTAATTTCCTAACTTGTATTATCTGTTGTCATTCATTTCAAGTAACTTAAGCTACAACCACTGAACTCTTTTTATTGAGGTCTCAAGCACCTTTTAAAATAGTGAAATATTACAGGGTAAAGCTAAAGAACTTTGTCAAGTTCGAAGATACAACAGAGGCGCTGGCAGCCACCACAGCAGCTATTGAAGGGAAAATCTCCAAGCCTTTGAAGAAAGCCCTCAAGAAGTATGTCTGCAAGGAAGTACAAGACCAACTGCTGGTCGGAGATGCCAAGCTCGGCAGTGCCATTAGAGAGAAGTTTGATCTGCAATGTGTGTCAAACTCAAACGTTCAAGAGCTACTGAGATGTATCCGCTCACAAATGGACAGTCTTCTATCTGGCTTGCCAAAGAAAGAGATGACTGCTATGGCCTTAGGTCTTGCTCACTCTCTCTCCAGATACAAGCTCAAGTTCTCCCCGGACAAGATAGACACAATGATAGTTCAAGCTCAATGTCTATTAGATGACTTAGACAAGGAATTAAACAACTACATCATGAGATGCCGTGAATGGTACGGCTGGCACTTCCCTGAACTAGGAAAAGTTATTACTGACAACACTTTGTTTGTCAAAGTAGTCAAATTAATTGGTACTCGTGACAATGCGTCAAAAACAGACCTATCTGACATATTGCCAGAGGATTTAGAAGAGAAAGTTAAAGAAGCAGCTGAAATTTCAATGGGCACAGAGATATCTGATGACGATATCATGAATATCCAAAACTTATGTGATGAAATAATTTCAATAACAGATTATAGAACTCATCTCACAGACTATCTGAAAGCAAGAATGATGGCAATGGCCCCGAACCTAACAGTTCTTATCGGCGAACACATTGGTGCTAGGTTAATTGCCCACGCTGGTTCCTTGATGAACCTGGCAAAGCATCCTGCTTCTACTGTACAGATCTTTGGTGCTGAGAAGGCATTGTTCCGTGCACTGAAGACCAAGAAAGACACACCAAAGTATGGTTTGATATACCATGCTCAGTTGGTAGGCCAGTGTAGTGCAAAGAACAAGGGTAAGATGTCGAGGATGTTAGCAGCGAAAGCAGCGTTGGCCACAAGGGTGGATGCATTTGGAGAAGAAGTATCATTTGAACTAGGGGCTGAACACAAAGTTAAGCTGGAGAACAGGCTGAGGCTGCTGGAAGAAGGCAATCTGAGGAGGATCAGTGGCACTGGCAAGGCTAAGGCCAAGTTTGAGAAATACCACAGCAAGAGGTAAGTTCTTTGTTATTTTTTAGTCCTTTTAATTTTTAAACTTTTTCAAATGAAGTTGCACATTATTCAATTCAGTAAAACTTAATAAGCACTAAACTTATGTATACTATAGAATTGACTCATTTTGGAATTGCAAATTCAAAATTCAGCATTGCATTGCATATTATATTATTTAAATAATATAATAGTATTCAGAAACTGTGACAGTTAACTACAACTCTGACACTTGAAAACAGTCCTGCTAAAACTAGTATCATTATTTAACCAACTACTGTTGCTTTAATTTCAAGATATAAATAAGGTGTCTCAAATCGCTCTATGTCCAACAGTGAGGTGTTCCAATACCCCACCGGAGCCGACAGCACGCTGGGCAAGGCAGTCAAGAGGGAGCACTCGCCCGAGGCTGAGAATGGCCAGGTCGCTCCCAAGAGGATCAAGCTTGAGGATGATGCCAATGATGTGAGTATCCCTTCATTTCCAGTCTATAACCAGCCACATTAAGCATAAGCAACTACAATCTCACTGAAATAAAAAAAAAACTGATTTGAGAAATACATTTTGACAGCTACCAGTGTCAATGGAAATTGTACTTCAATCCATTAGAATTCAGAAATACAATTCATCGAGTTGTGGCTTGACTTTTGAGCCTGACAGAACACTTGAACCCTTCTAGCATTGCATAAAGTTAATTTTTTAATAACACTGGCAGCTGTCGAAATTCATTACTCAAATTAGTTGGACAGTGGTGAATGAGACTCAAGTCGTCGTGAGTCCTTTTTATAACGAACTAAACAAATTTTAAGAGCACTGAGCCCGAGTGTTGGAGTATTTTTTCAAAGTATGATAACTCCTTACATATTGGTTGAAACCAAATACTGTCAAACGCAATGTTGTTCAAAAATAAGTACCCATGAGAAATAACTCATTCATTTTGATTTTCATACACTATTTCTGCCCAACTTTCACCGATTACTCAGCGCACGCAAGGAAAGCTCTACAAGAATGGTTTTTTCTCCCGTTTTCACAACATTTTTGATTGCTGCTCCACTCCTATTTCTCATAGCGTGATGTTTTATAGCCCTTAGCCTTCCTTAATGAACGAACTATTCAACACATAATTTTTTTTTCTATTCGAACCCGTAGTTCCTGAGATAAGCGCGTTCAAACAAACATACACACAAACTTCAGCTTCATATTATTAGTATAGATGGCGACTACAGAACTCCGAGACCGCCCATCCAAATTTGCCAACATTGTTAGATCAATATCCTGTTCTCCTTTCACCAGGTGACACCAAAAAAGAAGAAGAAGGAACCGAAAGAAGAACCAGCAGAAGATGGCCAAGAGAACAACGGCCTCGACGCCTCCGCAACTACCTCCGAGAAGAAAAAGAAGAAGAAGAAGAAATCCTTAGCACCAGAGGAAGAAGCTGACACGACGTTGCCAGAGGCGGAGGTAGAAGAACCCAGGAGTGAAAAGAAGAAAAAGAAGAAGAAACAGGCTCAAGAAGAGTGATTCTAGAAGTAGACTAGAGGTAGCTACTAAAATCACGCTAATTTTGGGATACATAAAATGACACATTAGTTTTAAGTGTAAAAGTCTATTGGTGTCTGATTTTTCTGAGGCCACATTTCATTTAAAAATATTTTCATAAAATCTTAAGAATAATTACTTTTTAATTAATAGTCATTTTAGTTTTAAGTAATTTGAATCGTACTCCCGGTTGGGCGTAAAAAAGTTTTTATGTGTTGATCTATATTTTTGTACTTATTTTTATATTGAAGTTGTTTCAGTAAGTAAATAGTATTGAATAATAGATGTGATATATGACGCACACTTAGTCTCAGTACAAGGAGGTAAAGCTTGTAGCACACTGCGAGCACGGCAATTGACCGACTCAGAACCAGACCCAGCAATTAGTTTGCCATTCAAATTTGAACCTTAAGTTGTAAGAACGCGAGCTGCGAGTTAAGTGGTATAGTAGCGGCGAGCGCGCTGACAGCTAGCCGTTGGCTTTGTCATATTATTATTTGAAAAATATATTGTACCAGTACGTAGGTACCAGGGATGATTACAACTCCATACCGTGTATTGGCTAACTACGTGACCACCAAAGTAAGTAAATATTATTTATTGCACACTAAAACAACAACAATATTACAAGCCAGTAGATACAGTTAACACGTGAATGTATAACTTGGGCGGTTTTATCGCTAAAAAGCGATCTCTTCCAAACAAAAAGAAGAAGTAGTATATCGCTCACAACTTAGGGTTCAAATTTTCATGGCAATATAATTGCTGGGTTGGAGCCGTGCAGTTGCCGTGCTGGCCTAATGAGCTATGACCTTAAGCCACTTTATAACTCATTTACAGCTTTGTAAAAGTTTGTAATTAACAATTTGTGAATCAGCCATTTAATGTATCCCACGGTTTGCGCGAGTCTGGACACACGGGTCACTCTGCGTGCGAAATATTGTATGAATGTATGAAGTGCTATGAAGATTACTTTTACTTGTAAGCGAGACAGATATTACTTTATGTAAGTGGACTGTTTATAAAATATATTGAGAATCAATCTCGTAATATGGCATTTTATTTAATTATTACCTGTAATTCAAATGTTCATGATTCTGAGACGACGTCGTGGCCCAGTGGTTAGACACTCTGGCTTGGAACCCGGTGGCCCTGAGATCAAATCAAGCCCGAACACTCCTACTTTGTGGTCATTGTACAATTTGCGGCTAACTCTTGGGTGATGAAAAACACCGATATAAAACCCTAGCAACCCGGATAACGGCTTTTGACTCGCACCTTACCACGTCCGGTTCAAATTCCATCGGTGAAATGTGGGGTTTTAAATGTTACGTTCATCATGACGGCAACAATCGTGTTCCCTTGACTAACCCATTAGGGATATGGTCGTGAGGGTAGGTTATGTTATGATTCCGACTTTAACTTTAGCCACAACCTTTGAAAAAATGTTTTCAAAAGCCCTTTTTTCTTTATTCTGAAACCAACAAATTCTATTTCCTTATTCTGATTATTAGGATTGTCTATTCCGACCGTTCACCAATATACCCAATCCGAATAGATTTGAAAATTTGCCAATTTATCTCAGCTAAAACACAAAGCCAGAAATGTCTTTACACTGCTGCGATAAAAACTTCTCTTCCATTAAATCAGACAATAAAATCCGCATCCCAATTATAACGAAAGTCTCTAATTGGCGCCGAAAAAGGTGAACTAATAAAAATGCCTGCCGGCAGCTGTTGCTTCCTTTTTAATTATGGAAGCTCCGCCTTGCAGCTTCGGAAAAGTCTACGAATTTTGGAGATCGTCCAATACAATAAAATGACATTTGCGAATTTGAGGAACGCGGCCCCTGGCAGCATGTTGCGAGGATGAGAATCAGATATAGGTGGTAGGTACCTTAGTAGTCAGCATCGGTGGTCTAATATAGACATTTATCGAAAAGATTTGAGAAAAGTGTATGGTTGCAAATAGCATTTCACTTGTTTTCAACTTTAATGAAACTTGCGAATAAAACCTCTCGAATTCACAAACGAAAATCAACGTTAAGCATCCCTCAGAAGTATACTGTCCCTTTCAGTTCTATTGGCATTTTACGAGAAAGCATGAGCGAGAGCGCGTGCTTATCATTGATTGACGTTTGTAAATTCGGGGGTTATAATAGGTAAAGTCGCGGAACGGAAAGGTTGACCAGTTTTCAAATAAATTCATTTACGCGTTGCAAGCACATGTCGAAAAGTATGCCTTATTGTTTGACAATAAAACTAAAATTCGATTAGACGTATGTTCCTTCACGATTGACAGTTGAACCAATACGTCTTATTGGATTGATCTTGTCAATGTCATCATTGAGCAAGCAAAAACAGATCTTACGCTGGTCAACCCTTTCATTCCCCGACTGTACCTATTTGAGGCGTTCGTACGTACAAAGGTATTTATTTATTTATTTATTCTTTATTGCACAACGTGATTGTTACAAAGGGTGGACTTAATGCCGAAAAAGGCATTCTCTACCAGTCAACCATAGGGCTAAGCAGAAAAATATAGTAGGCAGTGCAGCAGTGTTTTAAAAAAATAAATATAATAATACGACAATATCCAAAATATTTAAATAAAAACAATAAAGGTATATTCATATTCTATATGATTTGTAGTATAAAAACACATGTTTTATCTATACAAACATAGTAGTTATTACATGTTTGGTTCCAATAGGGTAGTTCTTATAACTTCTAATATTTATTTCATGTAGGTAGCTCTATGTCGAGCGAGAGATGCTAGTCGATGCGAATCATTCAGTCGCAAGTTTTGGTTCGGTTTGACTATAGGAGACCAAACCGCAGGTTGAGTGTTGTGTTTGATACTTACTGCGTATTTTTTTTTATTCAACCTGTACTGTCCCACCGCTAGACAAATAAATAAATAAATAATAATAAATATACCGCGTATATTGTATTTAATAAAAATAACTACCGGCTAACGGATTATGCCTAAGAAATCTACTGTGCGGTTGAAGAGTGCGTGGAAGTGTGCCGGGTTTTCCGACGTTTGCAGTACACGGATGGACACAAATCACCCACTGCATAAAAAAGGTAAGTTATGTTATGTGTATCTATTGCTTTTTCCAGAGTCGTAAATCGTATGACCACCTAAATGTAGAGTCAGCATCAATTTGGCGCGGTACGGTACGCGGGCAATTGACAAAAGCAATTCTAATAGGTACTACAACAACAAGGGCTTTGCCATTAGCAGCATCACTAGAATCAAAACTTCATTGTTTTAATTCCGAAGTGCTGCATTCGACTTCCTTCGATAATTTTAACATGGGCAGCTACAATGATATTATAATTAACGAATAAAACTAAAAACTAAAACTACTCCTACTTGTGCTAAAAAAGTGGCACCCGAAATCAGATCTATTAGTTTAAGTACCTGAGCAAAGTGTTGATAGTTTGAGACGACACTGTGCAATATGTATTTGTCTTATTTGTTAGTAAATAATCATCTATCTTGTTCGCACGTTATACAACACGGGCAAATAATTACATGAACGTACGCAGTGGTAAATTTTTGACCTCGCATCAGTGCTGACAAAACCTATCTACTCTTTTTTATAGTGAGATCATTGGGCAGCTAAGATATACTTAGATACACCAATTGTTTTGTAAGTCAGTTGCAGCATCCATTGCTTATTGCAAGATAATCTAGTACCCCCCCTGCACTGGGCCCGGAAATTGGGCAACGCATTCATTATCCGCCTGCTCCAGCTGGCCAAGTCCCGCTGATCGAAACTTAGCTCGTTACTCTGTCTATTAATTAACCGCACCTTGAGAACTAACTGCGGTGCCGTCTGCTCAGCCGAAAGCGGCGTGAGGTATGACCGAACTTGGGACTTACCTTGTAGGGGTAATAGAACTATGCTCGCAGGCAGTTCTCGTAGATTTTACGTTTATGCTTGTTCTACGTCTGTGCTTAGACTTAAGGTTAAGTGCAGTAAAGTGACGGAAATTGGAAACATGAAATAACAGTTTTTTTTGATTTGGCTTATGCTATGACGTATCCCCGTGTGTTTTCTGTAAATGTCTATATCAAATTCTATACATGTACTGTTGTATGAAATTAATTGGTCATATTTATTTTTTGTACCTTTTGGACTTATTTATTTATGTAATGTAATTATGCACACTTACCCCTTCTTTATTTTTTGCCTGGAGAGATCGCTATTCACGATAAGGCCGCCTAAATTGTGTATTTCTTCCAATGTACCTATCACTAAGCTGTAAGTTTTTAATGTTAATGTGCAGTTAAGAATATTATCTATCTTTCAATCTATTTCTGTCAAAAAATACTGCATTTAAAAGTCCGCGTATGGGTGTAGGTTCCGCCAACCACATGCTCTGCTTTGCTTAATTTGTCTAGAGACAATTAAGATAAGATTATAATTTTTGTGGCTCTTGAAGAAGTCCATGTTAAAAGAGAGTCCATGAGAAAACCTCGACAGAAGGCCCGTTGTACAGTTTAAGCGTCCGGCTATGGTAGTGTTTAGGTACAAAAGTAAAGTAAATTACACCCTCACAGGTTCAAAGTAATTAACCTAGTTAACCTAAATTAATCAACTGAAAATCTAGATGCAACAGCACTTATTCCATAGTTAAACCTCGCAAAGTTCACAACATAATCAAATAGCGAAGTTGCCTCCAACATCGCGAGTCCTAATAAACTTGCTGCAATAACTGGTAAACACTCGAAGCAACTTGGCATGTTGCTCGCGGAGTTAACAAGAAAAATATCCGCCCCAAGGATCCTGTTGCATTTAGCTTCTGCAACAATGAAAGTTTGAAGGTTCGGAGTGGATCGGCTGGTTATCGTGAGCTATAGTAATAAAGCCTTCGCACTCGGTACAACAGGTATGGACAGAGACATCATCAAAATTATGTGTGCATACGACAGAGTAGTCAAAGGCGACGAACAAAAAAAACCTAGAAATTTTAGAATACGTTTATAGGGTTACTATAGTGAGCCCATTTTTATACATTTCGTTGCTGACGATTTTGGGTTTTTTATCTATGAACTTTTGATCATGTCCTTTGTCTGAAGTATTTAAGAAAATGGACCTAGAGAATTCATGATTCAGTTTCAGGTAGTTATAAATAACCGTAATCGTGTATGGAAGCTTACATTTGGTAATTAGTAAGTTCTTGCCCCCTTATTCATAAAAACTTAAACAGCTCTTATAGAACACGATAACTTTTGTATCGCTTTGTCACTGTCATTCTTGTTGCTGCCGCCATTTGCCAGTAAGTGACAGAACACGTCAATAGCTTAAACAATGCGTTAGCGTTGCGTTAGTTTTTATGAATAAGGGGGTTGGAGACTAGCATCATGCTAGAAACTCCGCTTCAATACCTTAACAACTGTCCTCAATTGGGTGGTGAAAAGTAAACAGTTTGTATGAAGAGCCATCACGCCAGCCAGCGTTAACGTTTCGAAAATCGGCTAAAGTCCTGTATTTGCTAAAAAAATATGTGGAAGACCTACCTTTCCACTAGCCGCTTCGCCCGCGTGTACCTAATTCAGTTATCCCCTTCGGAGAGAACCTATATCAACTCCTAATATACATATATCGCGATAAAAACAATCCTGTTTATGGCCTTTCTCAAGGTCTACCTACTCTATCTTCGTACCAATTTTTCTAGCGCGAAATGTTACAGATACATATATTCGCACGCAGACAAGAGTAAACTTTCGCATGATTTTAATACTAGCACGAGTATGTATGGACTAATACACTGTCAGATAGAAACCAAAACAGAGTTGGTCAGCACGTCATCTAGGAGCCGACCGCGTCATATCCGCCCAGGCCGGAAACGGGCTGTGATGGACTGCAGAGTCATTTGTTTGCTCGTGTTGATACGAAGCTGTTTTTATGAAAATTAATCATAGAGTAGGTACTGTCATAGGCTAATGTGTGGCTAATAATAGTCGTATTTTCCCTAATTCTCAGGAATCTTAATATTATGTTCTACTTATACGAAAGTTTAAATACATTAAATTAATAACGTAGCCGAAGTCGATGATACTCGCTCCAATACAAAATGGTTCTTGATGAACAGAAATTCAACCTGAGTCTGGTGTTTGTGGAACCTTCATTGTTTCTGGTTTCGATAACTCTAGTGTTCAACCCTACTTTGTGACTCGGTCAAAGAATGACATTGTCTCACGTTCATTTATTTCATAACAAACATACATACATACATACGCTCACGATAGGTATATCCCAGTGTAGAGATTAGAGGCACACTGATTCTTTAGGCGCTTCACAGCCGGGCCGGGCAGGCAAATTTGCCCGCGAACAATAGCGCAAACGGAACCCTGTACTACCAACACACACGAAGGGTAAAAAGTGCGCGCCGCATATGCCCGCCGGGCACTAAATGCTTTGAGATCGCGGTTAGGGGAGACGTTGACTTTATTACTTCGCGGGCAAAAAGACCACCCCACCCCGACTTCTGCAAAACGCCTTACTGGGGAAGAGAACATTCAGAAGCCTGCACTTCGGTAGAATTGAACCCAACGTGGATGGGGACGAACCTACCGCCATTATCCGGGTCGCTTGAATGTATGCCTTCGCCGGAGATGAAGACACATTTTTTTTTTAATAACCCTCTAGATCCCACTGCTGGGCAAAGGTCTCCCCCAAGCTCTTCCAGCGGTCCCTATCCACAGCCAAAACCTGCCAGTCTCTAGAGAGGTTTACAAGGTCATCACACCATCGCTTTTTAGGCCTTCCTCTTCGGCGTCGTCCGTCCGTGGGGAGCCATAAGGTGGTAATTCAGGCCCATTTATCCGGGTGCATCCTGCAAACATGACCTGCCCACTCCCACTTCAGTTTTGCGGCTTTTAGGCCAAGTCTTGGATCCCAGTTTTGGCGCGAATAGTGGTGTTGCGGATTTTGTCGGTGCGTTTGATACCTAACACACTCCGCTCCATGGTTCTTTGGCAAACTCCGAAGACACATAAGTATTGTAAAATCAACACAAACTAATTGGGTGTCCAAACTTGAACTCGGTACTACGGGGATACCAGCCAGAATGTTTGACCGCTAGGCTAACACACTCTCTAAAAAACATAAAATCTTCTTGTATTCAAAATCGTTCTTTAGTTTCCAAGTCTTATTTCTTAATTCTAGCTCCTGTCTGGAACATAAGGAAGTCGTCTTCAGGTAAACAAATTAACAGTGTTTAATTCTGGCTTAAACGCGTTCTGTCCGCTTAGCGTGCAATCTCCGCTCTGTCCGTTAATGGCGCTGCTAAACGGAGGCTTTGGAATTTAGACTGGTATTTTTATTTCTTACTAGCTGTCCCGACAGACTTCGTTCTGTTGTCAAACTTTTAGTGTCACGTGACAGGTAGGAACAGTTGCTATGAGAAAACTAAATTGTGGCTTTTCACTATATTCCTAGCATTTTCTCATGTTTACCCACCTTTTAAACCTTCCCTGGACCATCACAAATATTTTAAAACCATGATTAGCCAAATCGGTTCTGCCGTTCCCGAGTTTTAGCGAGACTAACGAACAGCGATCCATTTTTAAATATGGAGATTGTAAAATACACTAAGGCTGGGTTGCACCATCTGACTTTAACAATAACAAACATCAAAATTTCAGTTAAAGTTACCGGTCAGGCCCAAAAATGACGTCAAATTGTCAAATTTGACAAAAACTTTAACTTTAACTTCTACTATGGTGCAACTTACCCTAAGTTAAGTTACATGTCAATTTAGAGGATTATCATCACATAAGATCTGTAAAGACAATGAAATTAAAATATAACCACGCAAAAATAAGAATATGCCTACTGCCTGAAAAAATCTACACTGAATAAATCATTAATTTAACTATGCATCTGCGATGATTTTAATTATGTTCCTTGAAGAATCTGTCATTTTCTGGCAAACTACCTATCATATTGATGCACCTTATTACAAATCATAATAACCATCTATTTTATTATTATAATTATTTCAGGGTTATATTTAAAAAAGCCTTTGATCGTAAGCAACTAAAATAAAAAACTGGAATATATTATATCAATCAATGCGGAAACGAATCACAAAGTCTAGAAAGATCTTTCCCAAAAATCTACCGTCCTGCCATCTATCCACTCATTCGTCCAGTGGCTTACCCTCTCGTCGTTATTTATGAATATTTCATGGCGGCCGCTTTGATCGACGTAATTTCCGATGTCATTCATTCTGTTTTACCGAAAAACTGAGCCCAACCAGAATTTCTTGGAGTAGAATCAAAGAATCTATCATTTTGCATCTATCAGTTTTACATTAAAACAATACTTCGGAGTAGATACCAGGGCTGAAAGATTTTGGTAATATCGTTTTTTTTCGAACTGAAAATATTTTGTTGGCTTGTGCATATAGCGGTGATAATGGCGGATGAACTAATAATGGAGATTATTGTAACGCCTATTAAATAGTAGATTAATATTTTCACAACAGCTTAAATAGTACCTAAGTACTTAAGTAGGTACTGCATCTGTCTCAATAGAAAAACACGAAAATACTGTAAAAACGAATTTCGTGAAATAAAATGATAAAACAAGTTTTTATATTTTCATTATTGCGCAGCACAGATTGCTGATCCTGTCACAAAATAGTCTCTCAACTTTTTCAAACAAAAATGCAAATTGAAATGCAACGAACAAAAACATTATTCGTGAAAAGATCGAGAGAGATATCATATCAAACTCAATCAAACTAACGTCCATATGTCATAGGATAGCCAACAGAAATAATACTCAAAAACGTCAGACAGGTGACGGATGTTGAAGACTACATCCCACGTCCATTTTGAATGATGAAATGTGTTGCATCCGTTCATTAGTTTGTAAGTTTATTAGTTTGAATATTAGCGCCGGTTTACGTAGGGTATTTTGTAGTTAGTTAATATTTGATACCAGTGAGGGTAGTATCATATTATTGGCGTTGGCCAGCTTGCCGCGTTCGGCGAGTCGCTACGTCACCGCCGCCCGAAACAGAAGCAAATCGTGCTTTCGAACAATTATCGTTGTTGTTTTGTGAACTCTTATTGTGAATCAGAGAATATTTATGTGCCCATTGTGCGAGCTTGTGCGTGGTCCCCCTGAGTATCATTTGTCGGCGCCGACCAGAATCAGATCGGGTGATCCTCCAGGTAAGTTGGTCTTTCGCTGGTTGACATATTTATTCTCACTGGTTTTGTCGTAGTTTTGCTGTCGAATTGGCGTTCGGTTTTCAAAGTGCGATCTCTCGACTCGCAGGAGATTGCACAAATTTACTATATCCTATAATACCTACCTATTATGACGTCTAAAAGTGACAACTATACTTGTGAGAGCTGCTCAACTTTGATTTGCGCTGGAGAATACGGCGGGGATATTCACATAATTGAAAACACCAGGACAAACACAAATTTTCACCATACGAATGATTGTACCGTGCAATTTGTTTTACTAATTAAATTTTTAACCGTAAGCTTGGCGCTCATCTACCCAACTGGATTAAAATTTCAAATCGAATTAGTGATAGTTCTATTTTGGTAGACACCCGAGCATGAGAATGGTGTGAAATCTACTATTCAGTAACTCGTGAATGATTCTAATCTCATTAAATCTTAATTAATACCACAAGCTCGTTGAAAACAATCTTAGCAATGTGAACTATATTTGCATAGCTGATGTTTCAAAACTCTTCGGTACAATAATGGTACACATATTTAATTTCTCAGCAGATTTTTCATTCATACCCTCGAGACTATATCTCAAACGGGTTAGTCAGAGGCCCACTGATTATGTCCGTCATGGTAAAGCGAACATTCAGAAGTCCACATTTGGCCGAGGGAGTTTGAACCCAACGTGGTACAACGTGAGCTTGCCGCTGCTATCCGGGGTTGCTTTGGTTTTTGTGGGTGTGATCCATCAGTGGGGAGTTGGCGCCACAAGTTGTACCATGTAGACTAAGTAGGAGTTCCGGCCAGTCTTGAACTCGGGATCACCGGGTTCCCAGCCAGAATGTTAAACCTCTGGGCTTGGCAAGCTCTCTAAAAAAACAAAGTTACGTAATATTATCTTCTTGTATTAAAAATCGTTCTTGACGTATATCAATAGCTCTTTAAAAAAAAATAAAAAAGACAGTTTCATATTGCCTACTATGTTGTTAAAGTATTTCACACCGCTGTACAAATTAGGAACCTGTTCTAAAGGCTGTTACGTTCTACAAAACATCCATACAGACCCTTCGTACCCAAAAAGTCCGGCTCAAAGGCTGGCTTTAGTATTTTTGCGTCCCCAATTCGGATAAAAAGCTCGTTTTCTCCACGACTTAATTCGTTACCATAACGCTTTTGTTTTCGTTCGAACGAGTGTGCGAATTCGATTATAAAATAATCTAATACTTTTTGTTTTTTCCCACCGTCCCCCCTCGGGTCCCCGATGTCCCCCTACTCGCAGCGGCAGGACAAATCATTCCTGAGATTAAATAATGTCAATAGAAGACGTTTCGGCACGAGGAGATAAAATAAAAACAAGTTTTCCTGTCTCATTTTCCGAATAACGTTTTTGCGTGAGGTTGACGTGTTTGTAAGCAATTTCTAGGTTTGAGATGGTATCATAGTAATGTTGAGATGGATGGGATTAATCAATTGATCCTATACGCTTTTAAACTGTTGCTTGAGTGGTGTTTACTTTGTCCTTCAAAAATTTTGAGGCCAAATCGGCAATCAATGATATTTATTTTATTTTTATTTATTGGCAACAAAGATTATTATATTACTAACAAAAAGTACACTTTCAGAAAGGTCGATAATTTTCTACATTCTCGCCTTCAAAACTAAAAATTGAATCTCAATTGTAGTTGTAAAGGTAGACAGAACGCAATCACAGAGGTCGCTCAACTCCTTCTGTTTGCTGCCAAATATTGAACTTTTTATTTTCCCACTAGATTTTGAACAGCCACTCATTCCGTCGCGAGGGAGAGCAAATATTTTGTTTGCACCTCCCAGGATAGCCACTTGAACAGTATATCATTACTTTTGGTTGTTAAAATACAAACGCCTTATGTAGGGACGCCTCCACATTTAAATAACCTATCTCTGTAACGGCATCTTCTCGACATAGGTCACTTAAACCTAAAGGCGTCTGTATTTACACAGTGATGTTTGGTAACTCACAGGGTCGGGCAAGTTAGACATTATAAAAATTAACAGCACTGTCAGTGCAGCACATTTCCGGACTCTGTAAAGCCGCGGGAATATTCGACAGGGCGCTGTGACGATGGTACAACTTAACGCTTGCTGCAGTGGGATCACGGGGAAATGGGTAAAATGGCCCACAACGGACGTACTCATTACCCAGCCAGCGTTCCCAACCAGAAATAATAGTGACCTTTACTTACCTTTACTGTTTGTTCACTGTAAGTACAAAGGCCAGCAGATCAGGTTGCCACAGACCACAATTTTATCGGAAAATATGTTTTATTATTTAATCCTCAAAATGGCTACCCTACGGTTATCCGAGAGTACAGCATCGTACTCGAATTTCAGAGGCGTTACTAAGGATTCGCTTGTAACCCAAGGGATCCCGTAGTGTCGAATATCAGTAACGTTCGCATTTTGACCGATCTAAAAAAAATTCGACAAGATAAGACCCTATCTTGTCCAAATTGATTTGGGCATTTATTTCATAAGGCAAACCTGTCCCTCGTTTTTCCAAATGATTCAGTATTAATGCTAATTCCATATTTTGGTAAGGGCGCTACTATAGTCAACATGATATCCTATGACCTTGTCCCAAATGGGGTTGTCAGGTGCAAACTGTTGCCGTCTTGGTGAATGGAACATTCAGACTTTTACGTTTCACTGATCAAATTTGATGAACCCACAGTGACAAGCGGCGAGCCTAACGCCGTTATCCGGGTGCTTGTTTTTACGGGTAGGTGAGGAAGAACCCTCATCGTATAGTTTGCTGCAAATCGCTGCTGATCTACAAGTTTTAGAATATTTTATAACAATTTCTTGAATATGTCTACATGAAATGGGGATGGACAACAAGCATTGTTGGAGGCCTTAGGGTGTATTGTAACATCTACTGTATCGCACGTATCAAACGTGAAGGCTGATGTTTAGTAACTAGTAACATGGTTTGCCAACATGATTGTTGGCTTTGATATTTTATCGGTCTAAAATCCCGAAACCAAATAAAACAATGTCAATGAAACGATATTTGTCTTCATTGCCTAATACCAACAATGTACAAGCTACAAAAGCGCCCCCTCACGAGCAAAATAGCCCCCTATTAACTAGGTGTGGACCCAATAATGGTAATAAAACTGGTCCCTGTGTCCAGGTGTAATCGTCCCGGCCGACGCAATCCCGGCCGCAAACTGCGCGCCACAATTAGTTCCCGGAGCCCGGGAGCACAGTATAAACCATACAGTAGAACATCTACATACAAACGCGCCGCTCTTGGTTTGAATGTGTGCGTGCGCGTCGCGCGCCGTGTCGCTAATTCACGCACACGCGATTTCACGCACAGGCTAGCATAGAAATAGGGAGGCGCTGGCGGCAGTACGGACGGGCTGTGCCGCGTGTCTGTGTGCACGCTAGGCCAATAACTCGGCGGGCGGCCTTAGATAGCCTACTGTATGGTTTATACTGTGCCAGGAGCCCGGGATCGCCCCCGCAGTTTCAACTTTGTGCATTAATTTGTTATTAGTTGTTTATAGAAGCGCCGACAGCGGGCGCTGTTGTCGCCAACACGGAACAGTTTGGTTGCGTTGCGATAAACTTTGGCATTGTGTGCATTTACCGGTGTCATGTTTATTGCGAAACCACTTGCCACAGAGCAAATAGCGGCCGGTAGTGAAGGATGGCTGGTTGGATAACTGCTGGCATGGCACCGACTATGGCTTGGGACAACTATACTCGGACTGTAGCGTAGAAATAGACAATCGCGTCTACTCGGCTTCTGTTTCTGAAATGCAAACGCTAAGCAGAGAAAATGATTAGTCATAGATGCCAGTTAGCTGAAACCTGTCTCACAATTTTTTCGTGAATCGTAGGTATTGCTTCTACACAAAGTTTCTCGTGACATGTGTCACATGACAGATTTTTATGAAAAATCTGCCTTATTACTCCACCTTTTCTAATAGAATCTGTCATTAATTTGTTTATATTACACCTAATTAAAAGCCAGAATATTGTGTATGTGATCATATTGCATTTTCAACCCAAGCAATACACTAACGCGTACCAAAAAACGAAACAATTACGTTCACTTTAATGTTTTGAACAAATCTCGAAAATGCTGATTGTTTGGCCATAATTGTTTTATTTACAGCGTTTAATCCTTATTCTACCCTAACATACATAGTCATACACTCTCACACAGCTAAATCTCTACGAACGCAGATATATTACGGAGGTCGTCATCGGGTCCCGAGGGACAAGGTCGGTAATGGAATGACGGACACTGCTATGAATATTTACACACGAAAGGATGGCGATTCCGTTTATTTGACTTGGTTTACTTTAGACCGCGACGTCTTAGCGAAAATCATGTTTGTTACGGGAATCGTTTGGAAAGATCTGGTACGAGATCTGATTTTGCATAAAATCAGGCGCAACAGACAAAGTGTCGCCAACTTCGACCTTTTACGATGATTAATAGATATAAAATTAATAGAATGTAATGTGTAGACTTTTACTAGGTGCAGTAAAATGATCAGTTTTTTGACCGGAAATCTGTAAGTTCCTTTAAAACTTCTCATCCTCTTGAAAAATCTGTCATTTTCCTAAGGAATGTGTGTTTTTTTGTCGTTTTACTGCACTGGACCGACTAGTAGGTCAGTTTAGCCTCGGATCTATATAAATAATACTACAACCGTTTTTTTGAATTATGAAATTGGTCAACGCTCTATTTTTGTCTTAAATAAATGTAAGAGCAGACGTGAGAAATCTCCAAGCATACGTGAAAAAACGTGACTCCAAATAAAAATCATATCTTCAAATAAATTTCGAGTGGCTTTGTCTGAATGATTATTGCATAAAGCTTAGGTCTCAAACCAAATCAGCTTTGTGCAAAGCCTAGGACAATTTTCAAAGGTGGCGCACTTACCTACGAAGTGAAACCCTTTCAGAGTATTTGAACCAATCTCTCCTTCACTTAGACTAAAATACACGAAACTAACGGCTGTAAGTTGGATAGTGTTGTGATACACTGCGCGATTAAATGGGACAATTAAATAGTCTCGATAATTTAATTTAAAGTGAATGTGACTAGAATTGCGTCAAATAGCTGTTATTTTTCCCTCCAAAAATAATAACACCACCTGCCTTCATGAGAATTTGACTATAACTTCATAATGATTCAAAGAGGCTTACCCTCGCCTTAATCTAGGAAAGAGAAAAACACAGACTAGCATGAGGAATGAAGAAGTCATAGAAACATATTAGATTACATAACAACAGAAAACCTTTTGACAAGAATAACTTAAATTGACACACACACACACACAATAATAGGCTGGCTTTGTACCAATAGTGTAACTAATCTACTCTTTTTTTTTAAATAGGAGAGTGTGACAACCTCAACAAGAGTATTGCATTACTCTCTGGGGTGTCTCAATACTAAATATTGATAGAAAAATGCTGCCCTTTAGTGATAGGGCAGAGCATCCTGTAGGATGAGAGGGAGAATAAAAAGATAAATTAAAAGTAAACTCTTAAAAGCTAAATAAAATATCTGCAATTATTGTAGGTGGAATATTTAGTACAGGTAATCAGAAATTGAATAAACGGACCAACACTAGTTAGCATAACTCTTGAAAACGGCAGGCGCTTTGATCACGAACCTTCGCAGAAAGCCCACGGACCCGATTTGCACAGGTTATCGTTCTGTGTGAATAACAATATGTGAATAACTTTGCTTTGACTCGACTGTAAATGCAATCGGCACCGAATAATCATTAATCTGCATTAAGCTGCTAGGCACTGAGTGTATTTCGGTCTAACGCCTCATCTCCATTAATAAATTATGGTTTATTCAAGTAAATTTTCATAACTAGCCAGTTCTATGGTTGAACTTTTTAGAAATTAATGATTAATCGGTTTTTCTTGTTATTATGGAAATGGCATAATTAGACAGCGGTACGTGGACAGGATGAAAAACGGAAAACAAACCACAATTCTTCACAGACAGTGTTACGACGTGTAGAGTCCAAAATGAATTACTTAGACCACACTCAGCTGTCTGGACATAATAGCTGTTGTTAGTTTTCTTACAATGGCTGCAACCTTTTGCAATTCCTCGTTCCACCTACGTCCTTCACTGTATAAACAAAAACGAATATAATAGCGAAACATCTCCCAGTGCCCGGGTAGTCCGGGTCGTGTCCGCATCTCGTCGGCTTGTCGCGTGGGCGGACACGACACGACACGGCAGCCAGCGGGAGAGTCAACAGAGATACATACTGGTTTGGGTTACCGTAACAAGGAGTGCAAGGGAGAGACTTGGGACGGACATTTACCAAGTTCCCGTTTTCCAAACTTTCATAGTGTGAGTTTAGATCGCTGCTGAGTTCTTGGACAGGAAAAAGCGTTGATGTCGGAAGCAAAAAGCTCACTAATTTTTTCGCTCCCTTCGTTTTTGCTGACGACATCGTCCTGTTTGCAAACACATCCGTAGAGTTGGAAACAATGCTAGAAGAACTTAGCAAGGCAAGCCTTGAAGTTGGACTAACGATGAATAGGTCAAAAACACAGCTTATGCCAAATAGCACAAAAAGTATGGTAGTGGTAGATGGGCACACCATTCAATACGGGCCAGACAGTCTCCTTTGAAAACAGGCAGGAGAAGGAAATCGAGCGCCGCATCGAAAATACCTGGAAGAGCTTCTGGTCCATGAAGGCGTATATCAAGGGAGACCTCCCTTCATCACTAAAACGCAAACTCATCGACGTTTGTATTCTGCCTATCCTTACTTACGGTGCACAGACCAATGACCGAAAATCAGAAGTCCAAATTCAAGGTTTGCCAACGAGCAATGGAGCGAAGTATTCTTGGCCTGAAAAGGATCGACAAAGTGAGAAACGCTACCATTAGATTCAGAACCGGTGTTGCTAATGTGGGAAAAAAGACAGCCAAACTCAAATGGGACTGAGCGGGCCATGTAGCCAGAATGGGTTCGGAAAAGTGGGCTGGGATCGTCTCTCAGTGGCAATCGGAAGACGGATATCGTCAAAGAGGTAGGCCGAAAAAGAGATGGCGAGAGGACCTGGATAAATATTGCCAAGAGTGGCGCACATTAGCTCAGGGAAGAGATCGCTGGAAAAATATGGGGGAGGCCTTTGCCCAGCAGTGGGACAATATAGGCTAGGTGAAAAAAACTCCAATCAAATAGTTCACCCTCATTAGTACCCGATAGTGAAATGTTATAATAATGTTAACCAAATCACTGTGTTATGTTATAAACACATACTGTAATGGATGGCTCTATAAAAATATATTTTTTTTAATTATATTCTTGAATCCCAGGGCTTCTAGGACGCGTTTCGTAATTCACTTTTAGAATCAGTAATTGTGCAATGAACACAACGGGTTCCTAGCCTAAGCCTAAGAGTGTCTAACCATTGGGCTTTTTATATGCCTTATTCCTTATTAAATACTTACTAAGCACCATGTTTCACTTTATTTTTATGTATTTATATGTAACCTTATAACGAGGAGGAGAGGATTACTGAAGGTATTGAAAAAATGAATGAGCTTATTAGATGGAAAATTTTAAAAATATAAAGAAAATACTTATTTATTCATTGAAAAAGATTGAAGATAAAAACAAAATTATGAAAGAAAACGCAACAAACTAAGCAAAACGAAATGGGTTTTTCTATGAGGTGTTGACCGCGTCTTTACATTTCTAAGGCGTGTTCCGTTATTTTTAATTTTTTACCACCACCTCCATCTTTCTTTTTGCCTATTTAGTCATTGGAAGCTTTAAAAAACCTTCGCTGGAGAATGTCTCCCATGACTTGCAGCGCATCTAGCTTCCACAGTCCATTTATCGTAGCTTATTGTCAGGCCCGCCGCTAGCTGTTTCGCCGCCCGCATGCAATACCGAAAATGCCGCCCTTTAAGAGTTTTGACAAAAAAAGGATATTAAATATTTATTAATGAAATTGATAAGCGGAACGACCGCAATTTGTTGGTTTGGAATGGACTGGATTAGGCCGATCTGTTGGTTTTTAAACATTGGCGTACCTACCCAGTCTTTAGATCTGTATATCAATCCTCGCAAAAATCTGTTCTCATCTCGATGCCCCTTAGGTGAGGCTCACTTCGATTTATGGTAATTATTTTAAAACCTCACCTCATGCGGGATTGTCTCGTTGCTAAGACTAATCGCCATGACGCCAGCCCGAATAATGCTGTAGGAGCGTCTTTTAAGAAAGTCAGAGCAAGCGGAGCGAGCGCGAGTTTTTATGAGTTGAAATGAGCCTTTTTTAATGACACACAAATCTTTTTTACGTTGCCTACACTAGCTTGAATTATACTTAACTGCTTTTAAGCTGTTTTAATAGCTTTTCAAGGAGAAGGCCATGGTTGTTTTGGCAATTCAATTCACGTTTGTCTCAATGATCCACAGTTAAGATAAGAAATTGCGCGAACGGCTCTTTTAAAGAAAATAAATAAAACGTACTAGATGAGTGCGAGCGAAGCGAGCGCTCTTTTTTTTAAGCAAGTGAGGGGGTTCACCCGTCATGGAAAAAATATATGAGTAGGCAACTTGTAAATTAACCTTTTGGCTGGGTTCCCTCAGGCGCAAGGCCAGCGACGCCGCCACTGGCGAGGTGCGAAGCGTGCGTTATGAGAGCTATGCTCTCCTGAGCCAAGTGCAGGTATGGAAACTTCGTGAGCGCGCGAAACTGTTATATCTCAGTGTACGCATAAAAACTCCAATTAGAAGAATATAACTCGAGTGAAGCAAAGCTCTGATTCTAAAGTTAAAAATCCTATATCCTTAGTTTCGGGCGAGAAAACCGTAAACAGTAGATTTATGGGCATTACGCGAGCGAAGCGAGCGCGAATTTTTTGGTTAAAATGGGCCTGATTAAACTAACCAGGGTGTAAATAAACGGCGCCGTGGCGGGTTATTTTTTTTTTTTTTGCATTTTTTTGCCGCCCCTAATATCTGACCGCCGTAGGCGCCGGCGCCTGAGTCTTAGGCTGGTTTCAGAGTCACGCCATCGTGACAAGCCGGCAGCGCCCGCCCGATTCAGCATTCATATCCCCCTTGGCAAGGCGTCACCTGTTTAGGTAAATTCGCCACTGCCCCTAACATCATCAGTCCCGTTTTCCATAGGCTGACAGAGACGACGTTTGGTGTTGTATCTTAGTTTTGACGGATGCCAATAGATGACGGTGCTAACTTCGTTCGTTCAGATGTTTTTACATGCTATGACTTAATTTTTTTTTCCTCAATAAGTACCTATAAATTAGTTCAATTTGCCGCCCCTTGTGCGTGCCGCCCGCGTGCGGTGCACGCGTTGCACGCCCGCTTGCGGCGGCCCTGCTTATTGTCGCAAGCCTAATGCCGAATGGTTCAGTTAGACCGAACGCGTGATTAACCGCCGATTGTTCTGGAAGCGCAGAACAGATAATCTAAAGTCTGGGAGTCGCACAGCATCCGACAGGATCGGCAATTGGTTTGCGGGTTTCGGTCTGTGTGAGTTAGGGTGTGAACACACTGGCGACAATATCTATTGATGACAAACACACAGCTCACCTACCATTGACACTTCCACACTTATCCACTCCCACTTTATACCATACCTTGTACAAGGTGAAACATCTTGAAACATCTTATTTTCTACAGCGCCGAGTAAATACTCGGCAAAGTAAAGCATTTCCTTTTTATAATTTTAGGCTAGACGGCGCTGTCTGGAGTAGTATGTGTGTGTGTAATGTCCAATGATATTCATTCATTATTTATTTATTTTATTCACGATATTTTACAAAACTTCTAAATAACATAATTTGTGCATAGTAAATGTGATAACATAATATTGCTTACACAAGTGAGAATCATAGAATAAAAACAACTTAGGAATTAATTTTACGAATTAACTATAACAAATGAAATCAAAATCAAGAAGAGTTGATGCACTTAATTATCACAGATCTATCGTTTGGCAATTTTCGATACTCTATTTCATCGATCGCCTATCGAGTCGCATCACTAGTTCTGTCTTCATTTTGAATATTTAGTCTGTAACTAAGAGAGTTCCTAGCTCTAAACCAGCACATTAATACGCATTCGTCGTCTAATTAACTTACTGGCCCGATTCCCGAGATTCATATCTCCAAAGATCCCCCTTTCCTCAGAAGATGCAGTTCACGTTTGCCCCTTAATTAAGAAACGGCGACATCTTCTGAATAAACAATCAGTGCGGTATCGCTCGGAGCCTTAAATGGGTTCTGTAATGGCATTCGTTATGTGTGCTGCCTAATCAGCGGCGGAATGAGCTTAAAGCTTTAGAAAGGTACGGCGAAGCAAACATTGCTGGAGCTCACGATCAGATGCGACGTCTTATTCGTACAGGCAGCGACAGAATGGAACCTTTCAAAGTGGAGAAAATATCTATACTGTTTATGGAATAGTTCTGAAATAACTGTGATAGAGTCAATGTTGTTTGTAGGGTCACTTGAATTTAGAACGAGTGAAAGATTTTTTGAATAGCATAGCAATAAGGGGGGCTAAAAAGGCAACATTTTAGATGATTCATATTTTGAATCATCTTACTGACGTTTCATCAAGAGCGCGGTCCGTTTCGAGTCAAAAGTGATAATAGCGCGCTCACGTCCCTCACGCTCATACAATTTATCAATTCGGGACGCGTGTGAGCGCGCTATTATCACTTTAGACTCGAAACGGACTGCGCTCTTGATGAAACGTCAGTAAGATGATTCATAATATGAATCATCTAAAATGTTGCCTTTTTAGCCCCCAAGGTTCCTTGTCTCGAATAGTATGTCTATCGGAATGTCTGTATATTACCAAAGGTCAAATGTTTCTGGAGCCAACCACAACTAACGTATACTGCTGGCAAAAGCTGAGTTGACGATGTCGATATTGCAATAAACCGAGATTACCTTCTCTACCTTTTAATACTGAGAAGAGGTATGTGATCTGTTGTGATAGAGCTAGCTTGCCCAGTAGCATATTCGCCTATTTACTTTTTTAGTAAAAAATAAAACTATTTTTTTTTTAATTTACGTCCTCCTTCTTCTATTGCAAAGAAATATGGCCAGAGTAAGATAAAAAAACAGGAATGAGTAAACCCTTTGGCGTTGACTGTACATGGAGAGATCCAAAACATACAAATAAAAGATTACCGAAGCAAACGATTGTAAATCCGAAGGGGATGTCTATCGGACAGAAAGATGAACTGCAAATGAATTTAAGGCCATCAAAACACAAAACTGATAAACCTTTTAGGCTTTCGATATTACAAAGCAACAAAATTATCTACTTATGTTTCAAATAAATTAAGGTTTAATCATAAAAACAATCGCAACGCTGAAGCATATGCACTCGCAACAAGAATGAAGGAGACAAAGCTATACAAAAGTTAAAGTGTTGTTGAAAAGTTGTTTAAGTTTTCATGAACAAGGTGGTTAAATAATAGGCATAACTTATTTTTGTGACTCAAGTTTATTTAACAATAAGTCAGGTCAGAATGATGATGCTGATCATTCGGAAAGTATATCCCACTTTCCCTAAAACGGCCAAACTGCCTTTGTGCCTAACGACCTTATTAATAATCCTTGCAAACAGGGAAATGACAATCCTTCGAAGTTTTATCATTAGAGCCTTCATCAATCAAACTTAGACAGAGTCCAATCGGAGCAGCAGTGAATATTGATTGTAGCTGTTTTGTATTGTAGTCTTAGCCGTTATTACTAACCTGACAAAGGTTGGGTATAGAGGTTTATAGATAATTATTTTTATACCGAAGTCAAAAGTGTTGGGTACCGATATCATTTATTTCTTCAGAATATATTAGAAAGAATGGTCACTAGCCGGGCTTTTGGAATTCATGGCAAATGATGAGATGTTATGTTATTAGCTCATGGTCAAGTCACATGCCCATCTGTAGTTAATATTCAAATATATTTTTTTATGTAAATAGGTATTTCAATGTAACATTTTAGGGTTGAAACAACAGCAGCCTATGGCTAGGCCCATATCAACTATGAGGTGATGTTATGACTAATATCTAGTGGCCTCAGCTGTCACCAACTGTTAAAGGTAACTTCCGAAGCACAGAGATGTCCGAAAAACTCATTGCTAAATTTCGGACGGGGTGGTCACCCATCCCATAACACGACCTGCCGTTGACAACAGAGACGAGCTAGACTCAAGGAGGTAACTTGTCTAACCACTAGTCTTGTTCAAACCAAAAAATACTTGTTAAATACTTACTCAAACAATCATCTTCATACCACAGCCATTTGATGGGAGTACATAAAAAATACTTTTTAGGGGCCCATCAAACGTTATTGCCCTTTCAAATTTTGGCCTAAACCGAAGTAAGTGGCCAATAAACGTCGAGAGACGTTGCCTCGTGGATCGGGGAAGTCATGAGGACAAATTAAAATGTAAATGTGCTAAGTGACGCCGAGAGGCGGCCGGCCGGTGAGCGCCAAATTTGTAGTGGGGATCATCATCATCATCATCATGTCAGCCGAACGACGCCCACTGCTGAGCATAGGCCTCCCCCAAGGATCTCCACAACGATCGGTCCTGCGCTGTCCGCATCCAGCGGCTTCCCGCGACCTTAACCAGATCGTCGGTCCGCCTTGTGGAGGGCCTGCCCACGGAACGTCGTCCGGTACGCGGTCGCCATTCGAGAACCTTTCCGCCCCAACGGCCATCGGTTCTCCGCGCTATGTGTCCCGCCCACTGCCACTTCAACGATGCAATCCTTCGAGCGATGTCGGTTGCCTTAGTTCTCCTGCGGATCTCATCATTCCTGATTCGATCAAGCAGGGAAACACCAAGCATCGCTCTCTCTATTGCTCGCTGGGTGACTTTGAGCCTTCTTATGAGACCCATAGTGAACGACCACGTCTCACTCCCGTATGTCATCACTGGCAACACACACTGGTCAAAGACTTTCGTCTTGAGACACTGAGGTATTTCGGACGCGAAAATATGCCGGAGCTTCCCGAACGCTGCCCATCCGAGCTGGATTCGACGAGAGATCTCTTTCTCGAAGTTGGACTTACCTAACTGGACTGCCTGTCCCAGGTAAACATAGTGGTCAACAACTTCGAGTGTAATGTTCCCAACGTTAACTGGAGCGGGTGCAACATGGGCATTGAACATGATTTTCGTCTTGTCCATGTTCATCCTAAGACCCACTCTTTGAGAAGCATTACCGAGATTTTCGAGCATTATGTTCAGGTCTTCCAAGGTCTCAGCCATAAGAACTATATCATCGGCAAATCGCAGGTGTGTTAGGTACTCGCCATTGATGTTGATGCCGCGTCCTTTCCAGTTAGGGCTTCCATTCCGTAATTACGTAACTACGCAGTTACGTAATTACGCAAAGATTTTACGCTTCTGACAAATCCGTAACTGAAGGGTTGAAATCCGTAATTACGTAATTGTAGGATATTTTTATTTAGCAATAAAAATAACTTATCAATTAACCATCAAAGCACAAACTAGCAGCTTATTGGTGGCAACATTATACTTTTTTCAATAAAACCTTAAAAGCGGGTAATTCCCCGTATACAATAAATTTAATCTAGTATAGTCAGTCTACACTACAGTACAGTACAGTCTGTGGTTCCGGGTATTTCCCAGCGCAGCTCATGTAAACCTTGGATAGCGTAAGCAATAATGATCTTTGTCGCTTTAGTTATACGGTATATTATTTTTAACAATTTGTCCACGGGGAATCCCTGCGTGCTGCATCTTTCTATGAGATTTGTTTTAGATGTAAATGTTACGCATTAGTTCATTGTTAGCTTCGTACGTAAACGTAACTGAACACTTTCTTTTCCGTTCCTTGCTGGAGTGTATGGAATATATGTATAGTTGTGACTAGTGAAGCACACGGATGGAAATATGTAAGTACCTCTGATATAAATAAAATCTATCTTATCGAAACAAAACTTATTTTTAAAGGAAAAATTATAAATTACTGTATGATTAGTATTTGATTGCTATATCAGCTTTGACTGATGGATGATACTAGTTAACTTTGCATAGGTATTTAATTACTCTCGCGTGGTTTTTTTCCATGAAATTTCTCGAAATAAAATTATGCAGAATTTTGTGTAGTGTCCATCCTTAAAACAGCGGATGTGGAACTAAACAGTTCCAAAGCCACATTTAGCATGAAAGGACAAAGATGATGTAGGTACAGAATTAGTGACGACTGACGAGCAGGTGAAGCAGGTTTTGGGAATCATTTTTCTCTTTCAATTACTTTCTAGTGTTGTTCATTCTTTTTTTACGTTATACCTGAGCAACAGTTCAATGAGGTTTCTGCAAAGAATTAGTTACTGTTTATAAATTGGCCGATTGGTTGGTTGGCTAGTTTTAAAAAAAGATGTTGTAATTGTTTTAGGTTGTCAACGAAGAAGACAGTTTACAAGGAGTTTTTAAACAAACGAACAACATCTTCAATCTGGGAACATTTTTTAAGGGCCGATGATGGACAAAGCGTCGAGTGTAAGCATTGTAAAAAAGTTTTAAAAACGCCTGGTGGTGCGACTGGAGCATTACATACTCACTTGCGGGCTAAACATATCTCTGAGATGCAATACGGCCCACAAGCGAGTACTTCTACTTCATCAGCCGATAATGCGAAAATTCAAGAAAAACGGAAGGCCCCACAGCAACAGGAAGTACCATCCCAAAAGAAAACTAAACTCACGGATTATTATGTGAGTGAATCTTCCATGGAGTTTAGAGTGACTAGAATGGCAGCATTGGATGGTATACCGTTGAGCAAATTCTGTACTTCAGAAGACTTAAGGCATGTTTTCAAGAAATCTGGCTATGATCTACCTAGATCGCCAACAACTATAACTAAGATAGTTTTAGAGCTATGTGATGACACAAAAAAAAAGCTGATAAATCTATTTAAAGAGATGAAGTCCAAAAACGCAAGGTTCACAATGATCTCTTGATGAGATCTCTTGAGCCAACTAAATACAAAAATTTAGGGCTGGTGAGAATACAGGGTTCAATGCCAGCAGATGTAGGAACTCAATTGATTCAACAACATTTGAACAACTTTGAACTTAGCCTTGAAGACATAATTGCTTTCACAACAGACGGAGCCAGTGTGATGGTTAAGATGGGAAAAAATTTTGATGGCCACCATCAATTGTGTTTCGCCCACGGCATACAACTTGCAGTGCTTGATGTGCTATATAAGTCACAGAACCAGCCAACTCCCGAACTAGAACCACAAGATAATGAACTAGATTCTGACTCTGAAGATTCTGAGGAAAACTACATAGGATTTGATTTGGAAGTACCAAGAATTCCAGATACTGAATCTATAATATATAAAGACACAATAAAAAAAGTACGTGATTTGGTTAAATCCTTTAAAAAGTCACCCTTAAAAAATGATTTGTTGCAAAAATACTCTGCGGAAGAGCACGGAAAGAGCTTAAATCTTATACTCGACTGCAAAACCCGTTGGAACAGCTTGTCTGATATGATTGGTCGGTTTTTGAAACTGAAATCATGTGTTGCGAAGGCACTACTGGATTTAAAATCAAATTTAAATTTTACAGATAGAGAAATTTTAGACCTACAAGATATTTATCATAGTTTAGATGTAATAAAAACTACGGTGTTGGCTTTGTGTCGCCGCAACTTCAATTTATTGACGGCAGATGCTGCTCTTCAGTTTATGTTGAATAAACTTGATCGTCAGTCCAACGAACTCAGTGAAAAGCTTGCTTCTTCCCTCAGAAAAAGAATTAAAGAAAGACGAACGAGTGTATCTGGTATTTTACAGTACTTACAAAACAATGAAGAATTTTATGAAACCGAAGAAACAGAAACCTTCATTAAACCGACGTCAGATTATATAAGGACATATATTACAAGATTATTAGAAAGGCTGAAATTTACAACTACCACAACATCTGTACAGACCAGTCAAAGTTCAGGACAACAAACAAGCATGGCAATTACAGACTCTAGTGACGAAGAGTTAACTGTGGCCGAGGAATTGGAAAAAGAGATAAGCAAAGCTAAGACAGAAGTAAATAAAAACAAATCCACAGTTAACACAGATCTTGAGTCCATCGTCAGAGTGGAAATGTGCATCTATGACAGCGCTGGTGGTGGTCGTGGAGTTTACCTAACAGCAGCGTATAATTATTTATTATCCATCACACCTACAAGTATTGAAGCAGAGCGAGCTTTTTCTTCGGCTGTATATTTATGTAGTAAATTGAGAAGTTCTTTAAACGACAAAACACTAAATGCGTTGTCGTTTATGAGATCTCATTTTCAGGAAGGAACAAAGAAATAATAAGTAAAAAGCGTTTTTTTTCTGTTTCTGTATACATTAATTGATCGGTTGATTTGCTTGAAATAATAAAAAAATATATATGTATTTTTTCTTTATTTACATGTTTCATTGTCCTTTTGGTACCTATTAAAATTTAATTTAAAAAAATCTCACAAATTACGTAATTACGTAGTTACGTAATTAGACCGGGAAAATTCATTATTAGTTACGTAATTACCATATCCGTAATTTTGGAAGCCCTATTTCCAGTCCAGAAGCTTGAAAATATCCTCCAACGCAGCTGTGAACAATTTTGGAGAAATAACGTCTCCTTGTCTCACGCCTCGCTGTAGTTGGATCGGATTAGAGCTCTGGTTCTGTAATCGGACCGACATGGTGGCGTTTTGGTATAGGTACCTAAGAACCTCGATGTACCTGTAGTCTATTTGGCACCTTTGGAGAGACTGCAACACTGCCCAGGTCTCAATCGAATCAAAGGCCTTCTCATAGTCCACGAACGCTAGGCAAAGTGGCAAGTTATACTCTTCGGTCTTCTGTATAACTTGCCGCAGCGTATGAATGTGGTCTATGGTACTATAGCCTTTTCGGAACCCGGCTTGTTCGGGAGGTTGGAAGTCGTCAAACCTGCGGGCGAGACGATTCGTAATGACTCTCGAAAACAACTTATAGATATGGCTCAGAAGCGATATGGGTCTGTAGTTCTTCAAGAGAGTTTTGTCACCCTTCTTGAAAAACAGCACCACATCGCTTCTGCCCCATGCCTTTGGCGTTCTGCACTCGAGGATGACAGAATTGAAGAGCGTCTGGAGGACTTTGAGTATCGGCTGGCCGCCCGCTCTCAGAAGCTCTGTTGTGATTCCGTCATCACCCGCCGCCTTGTTGTTCTTAAGCTGCTTGAGAGCCATCCTAATCTCGTACAGGCTGACGTCCGGGATATCTTCGGTATAGTGTCGGGTAAGCTTGGCTCTAGGGTCTTTAGCCTTGCTTTCAACAGGTGTTTGAGTTGAGCCTCGTCAGTTGGCTTTGCCCAATAGACAGATCTCTGGCGAACACTTTGGAGCCTTTGTTCCGCTCAATGGCCTCTTTAATACGCTGAGTATTAAATTGGCGAAGGTCGCTCGTCAAGGACTTCGATATCTGTCTATTGAGTTGCCGATAACGAAGGGCATCCACTGAGTTCTGTAGCCTCATTTCGTTCCTCTGATCCGTAGGAGAGTCTGGCTGGAGAGTTTCTTTGACTTTGTACGGCGGGTTTTAAAGTACTTGGACCCTACCGTACGTACAGTATCCACCACCATGTTGTATTGATCGTCCACATCCATGCTGTTCTCAAGGGCTTCGAAGCGGTTTTGAAGCTCGAGCTGAAAGCACTCGGGGGTTTGAATCTGAGCCGGCATTGGTCGGAGCGTGGATTTTATCAGTCGCGCTCTCTCATGCTTTATGTCGATATTCAATGTGCCTCTGACCATGCGGTGATCGCTTCCTGTCTTAATAGCGTTGATCACAGCGACATCATTGAATATATGCTTCTTCGTCGACATGATAAAATCGATCTCGTTTTTGACCCTACCGTCCGGACTGATCCAGGTCCATTTGCGGCTTACGGGCTTCTTGAAGAAGGAGTTCATCATAAAGAGATTCTCCTTCTCCATGAAGTCTGCCAGCATCTGGCCCCTATTGTTCCGTTGCCCAAATCCAAATTGCCCCACTCTCAGCTCATCACCGCAACGTTGCCCCAACTTCGCATTGAAATCCCCCATCACAACTGTGTAGTGGGTTTTATGGCTATGCATGGCTTTAGAGATCTCCTCATACATAGCCTCCACTTCGACATCGTCGTGTTTCGAGGTCGGAGCGTAGACCTGAATGACATTCAGCGAATATCGTTTTGATATTCTGAGTATCAGGTACGCTACCCTGCTCGAAACACTTCCGATAGTTATCACGTTGTTGACAAGGGACTTGTGAACGATGAACCCGACACCACCTAGGGACTGTTGGTCGCCCTCCCGATGGTATAGTAAGTTACCGGATCGCAGGGTTATCGAGTCCTCCCCCTCTCTTCGGACTTCAGATAACCCAATAATATCCCAATGTAACTTACCAATTGCCTCTTCCAACTCTACGAGTTTCGCGTCAAGCCTCAGAGTGCGAGCGTTGTATGTTGCCAGGTCGAGTCGTCGGTGTTGGCAGCCGGATCTCACCCGGGGATTCCTCGCACCCCCTGCCCCGCCGTTACCATAACCGCTGCCGTAGCTAGGAATAGCGGGACCGCCGGGGACTGGGGGCCGTTTTTTGTGTTGTGCCATCATTTTGGGGGGGGGTTTGCCATAATCGCCACGCTTGGCAGGCGGGTTGGCGATCGCAGTATGGCCTGCTGTTGTGTGGAGACGCTGCTGCCCATCTCCTGGTGGCTGTTTTCCCTCAGTCGGCTCTTACGACACCCACGGGAAGAGAGGGGGTAGTGCTATTCTATTAACGTGCCGGCACTACACGGCACTAGTGGGGATCAGCAGAGGCCTTTATTAGATGTAAACCAGGGACGTGATTTAGAGGGGTCCTTGATTGGTTCCGCAGTCGGTGAAAACAAAATAAATACGATACGGATCCGTAGACCGATAGCTAAATGTCCCACTGTTAGCGTCCGTTAGCGTTTTGTGGCGCCACAAAACGTCGCCACCTGTCATATTCATTTACCTAGTAGCGTGCGGCGTCTGGCGCCTTTAGGCTTCAGTTTACTTATAAGTGTGCATGAAAACTACAGGAAAAACGCGAGCGGCGGCGTTTAGCGGGCGCGCGGGTGTGGCCCGTTTGCGGGGACGCTTAGGGCCTCGACTGAACTATGAGATAGTTAATTAATAGCTATAAGATGAGATAAATAACATTTATTGCACAAAAATACATTTTACAGGGTTTTCGTAAAAGTACGTGCTTTTGTACAATTCAGGCGGTCTTATCGCTACCAAGCGGTCTCTTCCAGACACTAACTATGTATTACTATTCCGAGCTCCCTCATATCGGTCAACACCCCTTGACGCAAATCGACGTTTAAATCATTTTTGCGAACATATGGCCACAGCTTTTTTATACTTTATTTTTACACAGGCACGCGGCCACCGAGCGAATGAGAGTAAAAAGAGGCATGTTGCCGAATTATGACTTTATTTTTCGGTGGCCCTTTTTCAGCGCTTCGTGTATCTACCAGGATATAAAATCTAGGGTGATTGCAAATCTCATTGGGAAGGTTGTTAAGCGTCGAGTGCTCATTTTTTTAGTTGAGTGTCGCACAAGCTCACGGGTTCGATTATACCATCAGCGCAATTGTTTGCTGATGAAACATATATTTGTGCTGGGTTTGGATGTTTGTGGTGCCCCGCTCTTTCTAATTTGATTCACAAGACCATGATCTTATTTTGGGACCAGGGTAATTTATTTAGAGTTAGTCTTTATTTATGTCATTGTCAGCCCCATTCTTGTTCATGCCTCTGAAAGCCCACAGCTGGATATGTCACAGGCCTGACCCCAGGTTGGCCACAGCTGGCAGCTAAGAGCCGTCCCCATCCAACGGCTTCCCACAAAGTGCACCAGGTCGGTCCAGCTAGTGGAATGCCTCATTGTCGTCAGATAGGCTATAATTTTTTGCTTAGCCTTATAGACTGGTAGAGAATGCCTTTTTGGCATTAAGACCGCTTTTTGTACCATTCAATGTTGTGCAATAAATAATAAATAAATAGTTAAATATGTCGTTGCCAGTGGTATATTTATTATTCCGATGAATTTGCCAAAAGCCTCTGCGTTGTAGTTAGTTGCGCCACTTGTAGACCTCAAGTAGTAGGCAGGATTAACGTGGAATACCATTTCCACATGATACATCCATTTGACTAATTATAGACAAAGGCACCTTTACGTTGTAATTACTGCGCACGCGTAGTTTAACCTTCGAACTGATGAGAGCGCGTCAACCAAGACGTAGGAATAGTCTTCGAACGCCCCAGACTTACCATTACCAGATATGTTGTTTATTATGTGGGAATAGATCTCCACCCAGGATTTTTCATTTTATTAGATCTCCATTCAAAGACTCACATTGACGCTTGTTTTGAAGAAAAAAAATGGGACACAAAAGGTTTAGGTAAGGTCGAGAACACCTTTTTTTACAGTGCCACTAACTAATATTGACTTTTAATCGATTTGTCAAATTCAAATCAATTTTAAATCAACTGTTCCGACAAGATTTCAACCCTGAGACATGGCGACGTTCAATTCAATTGCTTAGTATTTTCCCTAAACACTTATAAATAAACGTTACTATCCCCACCAATAAATGTATAAAATTAGGGGGCAAGGTGAAGTAAATCATAGCATCGAGGGTCGGGTCTTGTAACTGTATATTTATGATAATGCGCCCAATATGACCGCTATGAAACTTTATGGTCTTATTATACGAACCAGTTCAGTCCAGGAAAAAGCAACAGAACTTAATTCTATTGTTTAAACGGGATTTATCGGCGGTCGTAAATATCTACAACGCTGCTCGTACAAAGGATTTTTTACTTACATTTTTCGTATTACTCTGGTGAGCTGAAGCTGAAAAATATGTATTTATTATTATTGATCGAAAGCTACAGGTAAATAAATAAATTATACTGTCGCAAAGTAATGTTTTACCCATAGTCCATTCGCGTTAAGAATGCAGTGATTTTTAAATTTAATTCTGAAAATTCGCATAAATAGAAGTCAAACAAAATATTACATCAAGTGCGCCAACAACCGTTGTAAAGTTCAACGCGAGCCGTAGCTGCTACGACAGACTTTGTGCTAATGCTACGAAATGCTACGATACCTGAAATGTATTCAAAATCAAGCCAAATACAATTTGTACTTAGGAGCACTGTAAAGTTTCATTCAAATCCATTCAGTAGTTTTCACGTGAGAGAGCAACACGGCACACACAAAAAATTTCACATTTATGATATGAATAGGATAGTGAGTTTAAGCGATGTGTCCGTAGTGTTCATTAGGGTAACCATACAATGCCTGAAAACAGTAAACACCAAACAAAGATCTACAAATGAAGATCCATTGCAGCTTAGTTCAAGACTGGAGTCGTTTTAATTAGTTAGTGAAGCATTACCTCATGGCTGATTGCCTTGCGCCCGCAGCTCCACTAGTTCCGATAAGAAAGCAATTTGTTACTTAGATATTTCGTTTTTTGCATTAATTGGAACTGCAATCAAGGAAACGATAGTGAAAAGACCAAAAAATACAATCTTGTGCCTTTTTATGTTTTATAATATGTGTACTATATAAACATTGGTTTTACAGAATAAGAAAGTCTACTTTCTGCCATAATTGGATTAGTAGTTTAATAAACACTTATGGTGAACTATTTAATGAATTACTCTTTATCCTTTGGTACCAAAATAGCCGTAACTCATCCGCTTAAATATGCTTGATCATAATTTAGAGTTTTTAAATAGACTAGCTAGACGTTTTCGTTATGTCGAATCCGTAAGACCTAGAAACTGATGCCTTCTTATTTTTCTAAGTTAGGAAAGACTTGTTCGCCATTGATGTTTTCAAAAACAAAAACACGCTAAAGCAATTATTAAGCCAATTATTTTTGTTTTCATTAAAAATACAAACGCACGGCAGCACACGCACGTATTATTTAGAATTATATAACAACTAGCAACCCGCCCCCGCTTCGCACGGGTGCAATAGGATGTTATTATACATATGAAGCTTCCTCTTGAATCACAATCCGTTGCGTAATTTCAAAGATTTAAGCATACAAAGGGACATAGGGACAGAGAAAGCGATTTTGTTTTATACTATGTAGTGATATGAACAGAGAGTAAATTATTATTATCATAACATGGTCTGCCTCGATAAATTAAATTGGAACTAAAGGAACTCAAAAACAAAACACGTCATTCTTAGCTAGCGTACTAGGTATGCTGAATATGATTCTATTAAATGAATATTGCAGCTTGCATTCATTAAAATATCACACTTTAAAGATGAAATTACGTTTTCCCCGTAACACGAGTGCAGCTAAGTAAACATTAGTTTATTTTATGTTTGTTGAAATATTTTACACGTTGCGCAATTAGACATACCTTTATTACATTGTTCATAATTGCGATCAAAATGAAATCATTTTATGTCTAAAAACATAGTTAATTACAACATGTAGGTATTATGTTTAAGTGATTTATGTTTTTTTTGCCGCCTCCTGACATAAAGGCACAACATTTGGTTGATGAGTCAGATATTCTTACCGAGTCTGGGTTTTTATAGTACCTTCATTGTTACAAAACTGACCTTGGGATGAGAGTATGTTGTCAAAAAGACAACATCCCATAGGTCCATTTAATAGGTATTTGATGGTGCCGAACGCAGTCTTAGTGCATACACTCTCGTAAAACCCCCTAATTAAAGTTCTTTCTCTGTCTCAGGTTTCCACAAGGCACTGAGTTTTGGCCCAACTTATATTAAAGCCGTCCGCTGAAAATATTCACCGCATCGTCTTATTTTGTGCATTGGGCATCTAGCGGCTACCTCTCCGGTGAAGTAAAACACCGATTAAAACCCAAGCAACCCAAATAACGCTGGTAAATTCGCCCCTACCACCTTGGGTCTCAAATTCATTTGGCAAAATGTGTGTTTTATTTATTTATTTTCTTCATTAAGGAAACAAACAGCCTTAAATAACACATTTGTTTAACTTAAATTAGTGAATACATTGGCATTTAAAGTTTCCACTGCTGATTCATCATCATCATCATCAGCCTGTTGCAGTCCACTGCTGGACATAGGCCTCTCCCATTACACGCCACTGAGCTCGATCTTCGGCTGCTCGCATCCAGCTCCTGCCAGCCATCCTGCGCAAATCATCACTCCACCTTGCCTGAGGACGTTATCCACTGCTGATTATTACATTTTAAGTTGTTAAAAAGAAACAAAATCAAAAGGTTCAGGTGAAAAAATAAACTAAGAAAGAAATCCAACAATAGATTTCTGAATGTTCCGATCACCTCAACGGCAACGGTTAGTGTGACTGACTAACCGAATAGGGCCTCAATCATAAGCCTATTTAAGTATGTTTAGGTAGATAATGAAGTGAAGTTTACTTTTTCTGCTAACACTTTAGTATAAAGGTTACATTTTAAGTCATAAATATAAATCCGACATTCTTTCTCAGCAACATTTAGGTACCTAGTTAGATAGACTAGCTAAAAGCTCTAGCTTTGTTATGCAAATGCTCACTTTGTCTAAGTGAGTTCAGGTCTGACTGTGATCCAGAAAAACCAGACGTATCAATATTTACGTTTCATTTTCATGTTAAAAATATTCATAGCTTTCAGGAAGTTTGAAAGTTATAGTAAAGTTTTTATGCGAATGTTTTCACTTTGTTTTCTGGGGCAAGTGTGATACCTATTTTCTAGTAAACTGGTTAGGAGTAAGTACACTTTTTTTTTTTTCGCTGAGAATGCCTTTACGCACTATCCCGCTCCCTGAGTACGGGAGCGGGGGAGTGTGGGGCTCACCCACCCCAGTGGGCGTGGGCATACCCACTAAACTCCGCGGAGGCCATCTTCTGCGCGGTACCAGGAATCCCCGAGGACCCCCGTAAGGGGACTCTATCAGTGGACCCCTGGCGCGCTTTGCTGGGAATCCAGCTCCTCACGAGGGGAGTTATGCCTCCCCTCATACACCCGCGTGCGTTCGCGGCAGTGCGAGGCCCCCCACACCGCCGCCCTCCACAGGATCGCTTGTGCAATGGAAGCACATAGTCTCCACCATGTGCACTCCTGGCGACCCCGGGGCCCCCCTTTAGTCGCCTCTTACGACAGGCGGGGGGGAACCTTGGCCGAATTCTAACGCCCCAAACCACAGGGCCAAGGAGTAAGTACACCTGCGACCTGCGTTTCAAATAACTTATAAATGTTTTTTGTTTCGTAATCGTCTAGGTAATCGAGAACAAGCTTGGGCTTCGAGCCGTTCTACGGGTTGCTTGGGTTTTGATCGCTGTTATCCGTCGTTAGAGAGTTAGCCGAAAATTGTACACCAAACAAAAATCGCTGGACATTATGCCTAGCTTCAAATTAAACAATTAAGTTGCTTGTTGCTATGGGATACCAGACAACGGATAAGCGTAATTAAATATATATTCTTTTTCAAATACTTTATATACATAGGAAACACCCAGACCAGTACAAACCTACAAGTTCATGCACACGCAAGTTTGAACTGTGCGGAGATTGAACCGGCGATCTTATCGCGCGTTGGTGTAGTAGCCAACTTATCACTCATAACACCAAACTGGCCGTCGTCCGGCCACAAAGTAGATGTTCCGGACTTCCGGCCAGATTTGAACGGGTGACTACACGGGTACCAGAGAGTTTAACCACTGAGCCACGACGCTCTCAAAATCTAATTTAAAGGAAGAATCTCAAATATTATTAAAACTACCTCATTACGTTGATGCACTTACTTAATTTAACGAGATGAATATCTAACTATCTCGCGGGATAACTATTAAAAGTTAGTCTTGAGGAAACTTCCAGCATAAGCGTTCTTAAGCTGCAAATTTAGCTGGCGGAAAGAATAAGATAAGCGGGAGTAATTAAAAGCTTTTAAAATAAGGGCTTAGAAGTGAATTACAAGGTTAAAATTCTGGGAAAGAATACATACCAAACTTCGACTGGATTTTCTTCCTTACTACACAGCACTTCTGGTATTTAAACCTTAAATGTCTTTGAGTCTTCGTACTCAAAGACAAAGAAATGTATTTGCAAATAAGACTTAAGTGCTCACCTCCGTTAAGGTGTCTTAGGTTACAAAATCTCTATTTTGTTAATAATCATTGCATGTTGCAAATGTGACGCAATAAAATTTCCTTCTTTCCATTTCAATCCCAGTCCTTTTTCTGCCAAGTGAATCTAGTTCCGAGGGCAATTATCCAAGAAGTCTTTGCTCTACCTTAACTAATTAAATTCTTCCGGATCAACCTCGATAGCTCAAACCGACCGCAGCAAGGAGAATCAGAAGTAGAGTCAGATATAAAACATTAAAAAAACCACTTATATTTGGCGCAAAGTCCAAAATTGACCCCTGGCGTACGTAACTATGATTTGACAATGTGTACAACATAGCATGATTATTTACTAGAGCGTGAACGAGACAGACACATGGTGCGCAGTGTTGTCTCAAACTGTCAATCCTTTCCTCAGGTGGTCCAAAGTCCTGATTTTTAGCACAAGTAACCTATCTACGTTTTCTTATTATAATATCATTGGTACAATCTATACTTACTTACAAAGAAATTGCTGCGGCTCGTAGTCCAGGGGTGGCATACTGGCGAACATCACGTCACCTCTCGTACTGCAATCATCAATACGCTACACACTGAATTAGCATTTTCTCTCATTTAATGTACATTTCATCAAAATCTTTTTTATGTAATTTTGTATGTATTCAATCAAAAATTGTTATTTGGCTCAGTTCTTTTCTCCCAAACGACCACAGTTGCAAAGTTAACTCACCACGAGCGAAGTAAAGTTCCGTTGGCGCCCAACGGAATACCATAGCTAAGCGTATGTTATATTATTAAAAAAATATTTCATACAAATAAATACTTTATATCATAAAGAAACAATTAGCCCAAAACAGCTTATCAAACATGATCTTATTAAATAGACTGTAATAAGATAATTATGTACATGTAAAGTAGAGGTACATGTACATAACATTCACACTTCCATCCTATGTAGCTTGAAGCTCGTCCGAATAGCGCGCTGAAACTCCTACAGATGGCGCGGTTGGCATGTTACAAGTTAACGAGTTGAGATGCTTTAACCTCAAGTTATTAATTAGCAACTTAGTAAGCAATTGAATCTTTAAGATGTTTCGCAGAAACTTACCTTGTTACAAAGTTCAGGTAATAAGGTTATACTGAATTAACAATCAATTACTTTTCATGTAATAGTATATAGTCAATTTCCAAAATCGATTAACCACATTCCTAAACTGAATCTCTATGCCTATATATAAAAATGGATTGCTGTTTGTTAGTCTCGCTAAAACGCGGGAACGACTGATCCGATTTGCCTAATTTTGATTTAAAAACAATCTTCGAAGTTCAGGGAAGGTCGGAAAAGTAAGTAAACACGAAAAAATTGCTAGGCATTTAGCAAAAAACAACAATTCCGTTTACCCCTTAGTAACCGTTTCTACCCACGGAACAGAAAAAACAGTGGAAGTGCGAAGTAGGCGTGGCACGCGTGACACAATTAAGCACAGCTGTGCTCACTTGGTCCCAGTCGTGTTCTAACGTCGCATCGAGTTGCTCGTCTCGCGGCAACTTCATATTTCCGTAGTTATGCCGTATTGCTCCATTTTGGAGTGCAAAAATGATAGTAGGATAAAAAAACTTGAAAATGTAGGTCTTTCCTAACATCGCTAAGTAATATTTTATTTGTTTTCTAATAAAATCTTGTTAATTTCAATAGACAGATAGATATCGACCTATAACGCAAATTTCAATCTTAATGCTTATACAGTTAAATGTATAATTGCTCCCAATAGAGAATACCACCATCTATGGTCGATCAACGGAATTAACTCGGCAATCGAAACTAAATTGACATAAGATTAGAAAAAGTCGTAAATACTGTCAGCAGTAAAGCACAACAAATATTATCTGCAGAGTGTGAAGGTTTATTTCCGGATGTGAATTAAGCTGATTTGGACTAGAATTGAAACGACCAATCAAACGGCTTTTTTCTTTGTAGTGCATTATATGACTTTCAATATATTTGTGTGAGTTTGGCGACAGCGGTTCCTTCACTAATGCTGTTGCATTGCACTTCCACTGTTTTTTCTGTTCCGTGTTTCTACCTGTTACGTGACACTGAATGTTTGACAACAGGACGAAGTCTGTCAGGATAGCTAGTGAAAGATATAAATTATCTTCTTTCCAGACATTGTATTGTATTTACATCATGTATTTACATAATTATTGTATTTTACTATTAAATAGCTATCCCAGAACTATAGCTGTTTGTATGGGAACCTGTAGATATTTATATCAGTAATATAAAGAGAGGAAACTATGACTTATCTAACTAACTAACGAAGATAAAAGCAATATTGAGCATCTCAAAAATAAATGAAGTAATCTTGAGTTTTTCTACGCAAAGTATTTATTAGATAAACGCCAGGACCATTCCCTTCACACAAAGTGTAGAGTTGTTCAACTGCGAAGTTCCTTGGCCGACATCTTTCTATGGAGGACTTCGGACACGCGCCTTGTGTCAGCTAATGTTATCTCGACGGTGAAGTTGATCGTATCTATGTACTCGAGAGGCTCTTCATCTCTTCACGCTGTTACTTCAGATTGTTGATTTGTAATAAGATGAGATAAATTATGTTTATTGCTCAAAACAAAAACATACATGAAGAAGCATAAACAATTATTGTTCATATTATTAAGTAGCAGTAAACACCCGCGACCACATACATACACACACAGAAAACACATACACACTAATACACACAAACACACTTTTATTAAATCTCTTATTTTATTATCTCTTTTATTAATCGATTTTAAGCTGTACTTTTAAATGTTATGCTAGTTTAAGGGAGTGCGGCTTCTTCTGGCACAGGTGTGCCATTGTGCTCCTCATTTAAAAGAAGAAGACAACCTTAACATTGTTACCATGGCTTTGTAATTCAAAAAATATTTTTCATTTTTCGTACGTAACCTGCTCTTACGCGAACCTAATCTAAAATCCTATGATTGGTTCGGCAGTGGAAAAGTGTACTTGCTATAAATTAACTTAAAAATAATAAATCAATAGAAAGAAAGACGACAAAATTTCTACCTTTCTCAGGAAGATGGTTTCCTGCTCCCATACTCATCCAACAGATTTAATCTGATGTCAACACTCAGACGATGTGAGTAGATAGCATCAAGTGCCTAAATAAATAGGAAACTAAACTAAACACTAATAATTACGCGAACACGATACCAGGAACGTGCATTGACGATATCCAAAACTGATGAGCAATCAGCAGGTACTTAAACTAGATAATTGGCAAAAGCCGTCATCCAAAAAGCTCCTATACTCCCAATAAGTACAAGAGGGGTAATCCCACGCGAGGGATTACCAGCTAAGTCGTGGACTAGCACTACACGGTTAATGATACAGACCATTAACCACAATTAGGATACGAAACACTGCTGGCTTAAGTTTAATGTACAGCCGACCAAATTGATTCATGACCCATGCTATGGTCATCTTCTTATAGTTGTACCCTTAACAAACCTGCTATTATTTTATCAGACACTGACAGTCTCTGGCTTGGCTAAGATAAATAGTTACTCGTAGATTGGTCAGACTCGATTGTGGTACTCATTCATAACAGCAGAAAAATGTGTCTCCGTCATCAATAAAATTATATTTCGGGTTTGCCTTGACATAATAACATTTTTTTAAAATGAATACACTTTATTTACAGTGGAAAGACTCAAATTATAAACCATTTTATTTATATTTAGAGCATAATGTGTGCAACATACATGATAGTCAAGTAAGCCTTACTGTTTTAAAGGTTTTGAAAGAATTATCGGCCAAGTGTATCAGCATTCCCAGATTGTCAAATAATAACAATCAACTTACGTATTATATGGATGTTTTTGAGTTTTTATGTTATTTGTATTTTATTAATAAATTGACCTCTTACTCGGCTACATCACCGTTTTTTTAGGACTTAAAAACTTCTAAAAACTTAGGTTTGAAAATTTGTTTCCCCTAATTTAATAATTAGGGTGTTACCGAGACTTGGCTAACATAGGACAGAAGACAGTATGCAGCTCCTGCGTCGAGGCACTACTGCTTGTCACATCCTTCTATTCAGTATCATTTCATCAAGGTTTGGTTCGAACGTTTCGTACCAATTTCAAAAAAACTTTCGAACAACATACCTTTACGGCTTTAGCAAGTTACGTTCTACGGCAGCAATACGAGGCACGCTTTTTCAAATTGAAAAATTCATGCACCCCTCATCCCTCAACCCTCTCCGCCTTACTTTTTTCATCTTCAGCATCACTGGTATAAGCCAGCCGTTGCCAGCTTTAGGATTAGATCCGAAAGGTTATGAATTAGACTCTGGATCTAGTTCCATCTCTGGGGCATTAGGATAGCTTTTTTCGGGCCAAATCGAAATGAAGTGGTAAGCTACCTCAACTGTACATTCCTTCTATCATTCAGTTTTTTTCCTTAAAGTTCATTCGGCGTCATCAGGCATATATTTAACATAACATAACATACCCTCACGACCATATCCCTAATGGGTCAGTCAGAGGTACACCGTTTGTTGCCGTCATGGTGAACGGAACATTCAGAAGCCCATATTCCGCTGATGCATCATCTATCTTGGTACATAGATGACAATTCGAGATTTCAAATCATCATCATATCATCTCTCCTAAATCTATATCATTACTAGCTGTCCCAACAGACTTCGTTCTGTTGTGAAACATTTAGTGTCACGTGACAGGTAGTAACATTTACTAAGAGGAAACTAAAATTAAGATTTGTACTATATTTTGAGCATTTTCTCATGATTACTCACCTTTTATACCTTCCCTAGACCATCACAAATATTTTAAAACCATGATTAGCCAAATCGGTTCTGCCGTTCCCGATTTTTAGCGAGACTAACGAACAGCGTTCCATTTTTAAACGGTTTTATTTAGCTCACCCCGTTTGTTTTATTTATTCTTGGGTCAAATCTAGTAATTCAAATTTCACCCTCTTCCTGTCAACCGATTAATCTGAAAACGTTTACTCCAACGTTTGTCGGTTCTACGGCTAACATGGCCAGCCCAGTGCCACTTCAGCTTGCTAATCCGGTGGGCTATGTCGAAAACCTTGGTTCTCTGCCGTATCACCTCATTTCTGATTTGATCTCGCAGAGAAACGCCGAGCATAGCCCACTCCATAGCCCGCTGAGTGACTTTAAATTTGTGGACCAGCCGTGCCGTTAGTGTCCACGTTTTGGCTCCGTATGTCATGACTATTCACCTCGTCCTCGAAGTTGTTTCTACCTAACTGCAATGTCTGCCCGAGGTATACATATTTTTGAACAACTTCGAGAACGGCGCCGTGTATCGCTATCGGTTCCGGTAGTACATGTTCATTGAGCATGACCTTGGTTTTGTCCAAGTTCATCCGTAGACCGATGCGCACAGAAGAGTCAGCCAGGTCATTCAGCATCTGTTGTAGGTCCTGCAGCGTTTCTGCCACGATGACGATGTCGTCAGCAAATCGCAAGTGAGACATGTACTCGCCATTAACGTTGATACCACGTCCTTCCCAGTTCAGCGTCTTGAACATATCCTCCATTGCATTTGGGAACAATTCCGGGGAGATAACATCCCCTTGTCGCAAACCTCGATGCAACGGTATAGGACTTGTTTGCTGATTCTGGATTTGGACGGACATAGTGGCTGCTTCGTAAAGACATCTCATCACTTGGATGTATCGCCAATCTACACGGCATCGCTGCAGGGACTCCAGAACAGACCAGATTTCAATCGAGTCAAAGGCCTTCTCAGAGTCCACAAATGTATAATCTGCCGCACTGTGTGGATGTGGTCTATGGTGCCGTATTCGCTCCGAAACCCAGCCTGCTCCGGTGGTTGGAATTCGTCGAGTCTTCGCGCAAGACGGTTCGTGATCACTCTTGAGAACAGCTTATAGACGGGGCTTAGAAGGGAAATGGGTCGATAGTTCTTCAGTAGGGTTTTGTCTCCCTTTTTGAAGAACAGGACGACCACACTTCTACTCCACGCCTCTGGAGCTCCACGCCGCTACCAAATGGCTGATAACATTTTTTTATCAATCACACCAATATGGGTATCAAATAAAAGGGCTTGACAAGAAGAATACAGTGCACTATACAACCTCAATATTTAAGATGGGCGCAGCCACTAAATGGCGTATAATCGTATAATAATAAGATTTAAATTTAGAAATTGAACCTGTAATTTAGGTATCTGATTAATCCAGCCTAAATCCACCACCCAAGTCAAGATTTTGTTAGTTTTCAGTTTTTATTTCTCATTCTGTTTAATTCATTTAGTGCTTCGTTATTGCAAGGTTTCTTGCCCGTTAGTTTATTGTTTGAAGAAAGTCAAGCCCACGTGGCTCTTAGTAGAGTAAGATCTTTGCAGGGACTACGTATAGAGGAGTTGGACTGCAATAAACTAAATGAATTAAACAGAATCCGAAATAAAAACTAAAAACTAGAAAATAAAAATAGGTAAAAAACTTTTTAAGTTAAACGGTTTTATGTTAAACATGCATTACAATGTTTTAGATAAATGTACTAAAAACCAAAAAATAATGAAATAGATACAGTCGTGGGAATTATAAACATATGCATAGACTAGACTAAAATAAAACCGTGGGGCACGTCAATTGTCTACAAATTATCGACTTAATGTGCGATAGAAGAATCGTTTAATTCGTCGTTAGGCAGTTGGCCCGCAGACGGTAAGGAAATTACTTACTATTTTCTTGCTCATGGAAATTCCAATAGTTATTGACTCCATGTAAATAAAAGAGATGTTTCAACTAGTTTATCGTTGGACATTCACACTGCTGGCTGGCGAGGAATCGCTTCACAGCTCGTAGTTTCTCATTATTAATCGACAAAACATATGATAAAAGTACTACTCGCTCACCACTATGAAACCCTAAAACTCGCTTATAATCAAGCTTGCTAGCTTGTTTCCACATTCTAGCCCTACTTATCACACGTCCATCGTTGTCGGTTGAACAACTGCCTAATTATAGTGTAACATTCCAAAACAAACATTTTAATCAACGATTGTAGACAAATTGACGTGCCCCACGGTTTTATTTTAGTCTAGTCTATGCATATGTTTATAATTCCCACGACTGTATCTATTTCATTATTTTTTGGTTTTTAGTACATTTATCTAAAACATTGTGATGCATGTTTAACATAAAACCGTTTAACTTAAAAAGTTTTTTACCTATTTTTTATATATAGAGATGGCATCTATTTATTGATTAAAAACACATGCAGGCTTATAATTCACAATCTCTCAAAGCAAGTAGCTCTCAAAAGACAAAACGACTGCAATGGCAGCACTCATACGTCTATGTCATGCGCCAGTTTTCGAATTCGCGAAGTATAAACGTAACGTTATAATGTTAAGTCTTTTTGTTTATATCAATCAACTCGGCTATCTCTCCTCATTTCTCCAAAGTTTTGAAGACCTCCCAGATTCAGACCACAAAGAAATCACCCGTTCTAAGTTTACGGTGACCATCAACAGGTCACCACTCTCGCGTAAACGGAGTAACGTCCGCGGCCACTGCTTTACCTGTCGTTAACTCTGAGCTCCTAGAAGCACCATGCTTCAGGGACTAGCAGGATTAGTAGGCACTATTCATGGTATCTATGACCACACACACACATAAGTGTCCTTTTGTGATCACTTACTATGTCATCATCAAATAGCTTAACGTGCAACAGCGGCATTCCACAACAAACAAATACGAAAAACTGCAATCTAACGGTGTAGGCAAGTAGTGGTAGTTGGCAAGGCACAAAATGTCAAGTGGGGGCCATTGGGGCAGCTAAACTCTAGATTTAACCAAAATCAATACACGGCGAACGGAGCGTGGTTCGCGCAACGTGAATATCTTGATAACGGACGCAGGATTTATAATGCTTGGAATTTCGCTAGAAAATGAAAAACCGAGGACTATCATCATCCGGTGGTTCACACATAATTATGTTCGCCACAGTCGCTGTATGAAATAAATATGTACGTACGGTGGACAGCACATCACTCTACCCATTTCCAGTCAGTCCTCCTGGCTCTATTGCCAAGAAATGATATTTGGCAAGAGCAAGTAAAAACGGAAATGGGGTAACCTGATGTGCTGTTGACTGTACACAAAATAGTGGTGAAACTATCTAGGCAGAGCCGCTCAGAGAATGGTACTCTCAAGCTCTGCGTAAATATTCGTGTTCAAAGCCTAATCCGATGTGACCTGCTTTGGGAAATTTAGGCTGTTGATAAAAAACGGACCAGCATGAGTCGAACTTCTAATCAAGATTCCGTATATAGGTTGAAACATTTTTGGGGCGTTTTACACATGGATCTGACTTCAAACTAAGCAGAGCTCACGAACCTAGTATGAGTCAGTTACTAATATACATGCGTTAAACTTAATTAAATAAAAAACCCTTCCAAGGCTTTCAACACTAGAACTGCTGAACCGATGATTTTTTTAGGTTATGCGAAGTTGGATTTTCCTCCGTCTTGAATAGGAAGTACACAAAATGGAAAATGAACAAAGAAGAAAATTATGTTTTCGGAAAATGTTTACAAGCACTTTATGAAGAGCTGATGTGCACCGCATAACATTTTAAACAAGAATACCTATCTATTCCGTCCTCTGGCTGGCTGGCATATACATATAACTGGGCGGGTGCCCAAAGGGTACCGTATTTACAGGTTTACAAGTCTTTCCTCTTTTCCCATATATGGTTTATTACTTGTGACGATTAGGAAAGCTATATGTGGTCTATTCAATAAATAATATTTTGACTTTGAAAGAACGGTACCCTAAAAACACTGTGACCAAAAAATTCCCTCAAACAGTTCGGAACCGGACGCAGCGGCCGAACTGCACTCAATGTTGTACGCCGACCGGACCGTTGAATACTTCATGAGTCATCCGAACGGTTTTGTAGTTCGGCTCTGGATTTCGTCACAAAATGTTCACGTGGAAAACATTTTGTTACAGCGGAAAGCAAGATAGATTGACATTGATTTGGCTGTGAAATACTTATATCTGATGAAATTACCAGTGGGAATCCTTTGAACTAATGCGTCAGGTAAGTAATAAATAAACGAATGGTTATAGTTGTAAGAACAGTTTGATTACCAACGACCGATATAAGGTAGGATAAGATATACTTTATTGCACACAGAAAACAATTAAATCAACAATTAAGGCGGCCTCATCGCTGGGAGCGATCTCTTCCAGAGAACCTTCGGGTAGAGGTACAAGAGACGAGAAGTGGGTATAACATACAGATATAGTGGGATGCTTATGATGTTGGCTACTACGCTAGAGGTCACAGGTTCGACCGCGCAGTAAAAAAACTGGTTCATGAACATGTCTGTTTGTATTGGGCTAGGTGCTTTCTATGTAAAAAAAGTATGTATTTACAAAGAATATAATGTACATAGGTTTTCCAGTGTATAGTTCCCATACTCATAGTAGGTATGTACTAGCTTTGCTTAGTTTCGGGCAACACGGCGCTGTGCCGAAAACGCATCTTTCGCAAAAGTGCAGTCGCCCGGGTTCGATTCCTGCCTGATGCCAAGATGACCAAATGTCTTCTTCTGGTTTTCAGATCTTTAGTAAACAATTTTCATTTCATTTCAAAACAAACATTATAAACACATTAAAAACTCCTTAAAAGAAGAACTTCTCCTACAAAGACTAATTATGAGAAAGAATAGAGAACCATTTTTTCACCTTTTTGCGACAATATTGCATTTTTTCAAACTCATTCTAGATAAGCAAGAGATGTGTCGAACACACGGCGCGGCTCCGGCGCTTAGTGGCGTGTCACGGCGATGCATCACAGATGATATCGCGTGACGCGAGTGCCTCGTCCGGACTGCCTCTGGTAACCATGCTCTAGGTGTAGGTGTTCCAATCTCTACATTTCTTTGAAGATTTATTGTTTGTTACCTTATCGTCACACACATCACAACACAGATGATATCGCGTGACTCGAGTGCAGCCGTCCGGACTGCCTCTGGTAACCATGCTCTAGGTGTAGGTGTTGCAATATCTTCATTTCTTTGAAGATTGTTTCTTTGTTACCTTATCGCGACGAAATTGCTTTTTTTCAAACTCGTTCCAGATAAGCAAGTGATGTGTCGAACACGGGGCGCGGCTCCGGCGCTTAGTGGCGTGTCACGTCGATGCATCACAGATGATATCGCGTGACGCGAGTGCCTCGTCCGGACTGCCTCTGGTAACCATGCTCTAGGTGTAGGTGTTGCAATCTCTACATTTCTTTGAAGATTGTTTGTTTGTTACCTTATCGTGACGCGAGTGCAGTATCGACACACACATCTCAACACAGATGATATCGCGTAACGCGAGTGCAGCCGTCCGCACTGCCTCTGGTAACCATGCTCTAGGCGTAGATGTTCCAATCTCTACATTTCTTTGAAGATTTATTGTTTGTTACCTTATCGTCACACACATCACAACACAGATGATATCGCGTGACTCGAGTGCAGCCGTCCGGACTGCCTCTGGTAACCATGCTCTAGGTGTAGGTGTTGCAATCTCTACATTTCTTTGAAGATTGTTTGTTTGTTACCTTATCGTGACAAAACTGCATTTATTTCGAACTCATTCTAGATAAGTAAGTGATGTGTCGAACACGGCGCGGCTCCGGCGCTTAGTGGCGTGTCACGTCGATGCATCACAGATGATATCGCGTGACGCGAGTGCAGCCGTCCGGACTGCCTCTGGTAACCATGCTCCAGGTGCAGGTGTTGCAATCTCTTCATTTCTTTGAAGATTTATTGTTTGTTACCTTATCGTGACAAAAGTGCATTTTTTCAAACTGATTCTAGATAAGCAAGTGATGTGTCGAACACGGGGCGCGGCTCCGGCGCTTAGTGGCGTGTCACGTCGATGCATCACAGATGATATCGCGTGACGCGAGTGCAGCCGTCCGGACTGCCTCTGGTAACCATGCTCCAGGTGCAGGTGTTGCAATCTCTCCATTTCTTTGAAGATTGTTTGTTTGTTACCTTATCGTGGTAGTTACCTTATGGTGACTCCAGTTCTTCCGTCCGGACGACTGCTAGGCAACTATGCTCTTTATTATATGCAGGTTGGCATCCCGTCTGCCTGATACTTTGTAGTTTTGGTCTGGTATTTCTATAAATGATTGGTTTATTGGTTTAGAATGACAATACAATTTCACATGATTTATATGTCGTTGTACAAATTATGGTGTTGTAGCTGCTTTTTGTTTCTTCAATGAATATTTATGTCAGTTTGAGCTTTTGCGTTAAACAATAGCTATATAATTACATAGCACTATTACTTTCTTGGCTGATGTAGAAACATGTTTAATTAAAACGTATCTATCTATATAAATAAGGGTTTTTGTATTAGTTATATCCAATACAAAATAGTACTCGTACTATCCCTTCTTAAAATACATCTTAGAACAAATCAGTAGGTCGTGTCGCGATCTTACACTTAAAACAATATTAATTTGTCGAGTCTGTGAGGTTAAGAGCAAGCCCGCCTTTCGTATAACAAAGCAATTTTCACCGGCAAAGTCTTCCGACGTCGACGCGAAACCACTGAATGGCAAACAATAAACTTTGAACTCAAATTCGCCTCCCATTTTAATAATTAAGTTCGAGACACAACTAAAACTTAAAATTAATAATTAAAAGATAACGTTGTAGTTTAGTTTTTGGAGCGTGGGAAGTATAATCTCCTGACTAAAACTCCCACGCTTTGCTTTTCTGGCTCAAGCCAATTATCTGAACAGATTTGAAAATCTTAAAGTTTTCAGTACCACACGGATATTGATTTTTAAATTTAAAAAAAAAATAGTTACAAAAACAATCAGGGTTACAATACAATACGCAGAGGTTGACTTACTCCTTTTAAGTGTGACAACACTTGTACCAGGAGCAGCCACTCTCCCATAACAAATCATGTGTATGCAATCACAAATTAAATAAGAGTTTAATAAGCAGCACTTAACTTAGTTCACTTACCCCCGAATTCACAAACGCCAATCACAACGCCTTTCAGTACTATTGTCATTTTACGGGACAGCATGAGCGTGAGCGCGTGCTTAGCGTTGATTGTCGTTTGTGAATTCGGGGGTTATAATTATAAATTAAAACTAATAAAACAAATTACACGAAAGGACGGAAAACATACTTTTTCCTTAGGAAAGATCATTAAATACCCTAAACACCCCCTTATTCATAAAAACGAACGCAACGCTAACGCATTGTTTAAGCTATTGACGTGTTCTGTTACTTACTCGCAAATGGCGGCAGCAACAAGAATGACAGTGACAAAGCGATACAAAAGTTATCGTGTTCTATAAGAGCTGTTTAAGTTTTTATGAATAAGGGGGTTAAACTATACAATTTTTATTTTATTATAAAAGACTATACTATTTAATCACAATCTGTTCACAATTAGGTCCTCTGTCTCATCATATCGCAAAGTCCTAAGCCATTTGTTACAAGTTTCTTACATTCCAAAGTTGTTTTTGTGTACATTTTGTGTGTTTTGTCAATCCGATATTTAGCTCTCTATTTTCCGGTCCATGATATAATAATGTTTAATGAAACAAAAATATAAAACACATGAATTGTCTCCTAAGTCCCAAATGCCTAGCCACCCTACAGTTATATAACGAAGTGCCGTGCGAGATTTATTATGAGTCGCGGTGATTCAACCGTTGTGTCCTTTATTTCCAAGTCGTAAAGTTCAAAGTGCAGGAGACGAGGCGCCGCTAGGTGGCGCTGTATTGATACGTTCGACAGATTGGCCTTTGGTATCAAGGGGGTGGTCATTTAGAGAAGAGACTTGAAGTATGTTTTATATAGTGTTCTTTTTGGTCGAGTAGTTCGAGCGTTATATGCAAGTAGCAGTTCCGGTCGTACGTTGTTCGTCTTTGATAAATTATGTGCAAAGTCTCATCAATATTTCTACGCCACTAGTGGCAGATTGTGCTGTACATATTTCCATGTAAAACCTTTTAACACCACTCTCTGACTCTCTGAGAAATAAATATTTTCATTTTTCATTTCATTTCAATAACTTCTTAATCTGTTAGGGAATATTACTTGAAGGCTATTGGATAGTTAGCAGGTAATTATAAAAAGTCAAGTGCTGCAGCTCCCTAGCTGCAATTTTACTGGCTTTGGTTATTATTGTTTTTAGCATTTTTCATGCAGTATCTTTACTAAAGATCTGAAAACCAGAGAAAGACATTTGGTAGTCTTGGCATCAGGCAGGAATTGAACGCGCATCTTTCGCAAGACGGGCGACTGCACTAACCACTGTGCTACCGAGACCATTAACAGACCGTCCTCATTTTTCTGGTATATTTTACCCTATGAGCTAGGGTGTTTTTTTTTGATTTCATCAATGTTAAAGGCATCCACATCAGGCACTATGTTAAAGATGCGGGTTCGATTCCTGCCTGATGCCAAGACGACCAAATGTATTTTTCTGGTTGGTATGGGCTTTGTCTAAATCTGGGTAACCAGTTAAAGTCTATAGCATTTTGAGACTGCCTATAAACAGCACTTACACCAATTATACGGCGGATTATCATACCAGAAAATCAGATCCAGAAATCTACTGCTGAACATTACAGTAGAAACTTACACAAACAATATTTTTCGAGGTGGGATTCCTTCTCTTTTGTTATCCCTTTTGGTCCTACATAAAATGCGAGAATCCGACATGACATTATCAGTTCGGTACATAAAACATCCAAGAGGTTCGTTGCCATTTGAGGAGCGAATGTTCGCGTGGAGACAATACAGGACCAATGTGTTGAGGAGATAGCGCGACTGTATCATGGGGGGACGTCGCGAGCGTTTTAACACGGGACAGTGTAAACAGGTATTAAGTTGAGATAATACTTTATTGCACAAAGAAAACAAGAACACCTACAATGCTAATACAGAATAACCAGTTGACGCTGGGTCTTCCTTCATACTTTGGAAGTCAGGCTAGGCTATTGGTACAAATAGGCGTCACTTACTCAATATTTGCTCCTAAGAACAAAATTCCTTACTGAGCTTCCTTTTGCACATTCGCTGTGACTCACACACATAAACGTCAGGTTGTTTTAAAAATGATTGAATGTTGATTACGATTCTGTTTTTTTTGTCTTTCTGTGTATTTTTACCATCGATAATTATAGCTTCATATCAGACAATCATTAGATCAATATTTGTATTGAATATTAAAAAACACAATCACCATAATACCAATTAATTTGTTGTCTGAATAAATAAATCCTAAGCCTTGCATTTTTTCAATTCCAAGGTGATTCAAGATAAATGTTACTGCCGCCTATTGTAGAATTGAAAATACCTAGAAAACAAACTAGGTTTTTAATCATATTTGACTAACAACCAAACACCATATTACTAATTTAAAAATTGGCTTCTTTAGTTTGTATTCACAAAATACATAATTCGCAAATTAAGTAAAGTCCTTTCAAAAAGCACAAATGAGAATGCGTCAGAAATCGCACAAACGTATTTATTCATTGGACACAGGCGACGGAATCGCCGAAACATCCGGACATTAATTAACTGAGTTATACTTACATAGGCGTCGCTACACTGAATTTCCATCTACATATTTTTTGATTACACAAACAAATACTCCCCCGGATTTTTCCTGCGCTCTTCCGGAAAGTCCATAATGTCCCAATTCAGAATTACCGCGTGGTGACCCTACCAACGTACGTACACACAATAACATTTTATACGTATTGCTGCCCTGATAATGATAATATTGTGTTTAACGTTTCCATTCGGTGGATTACACAATTGTGCTGACTTTTGTGTTTTGTTTAATCCGAGTTCCAGTACTCCGACGAGAATAAATGGTAATAAATGTAGATTATGTTGATTTGTGCGCAAACATACACTTGTTATAAATCTACATTTTATAATAAAATGGGCTTTATATTTTTTGTAGAAATCGTATTTGTTTTGGACGGTACGATTATAATAATGTGTTCAGAAATTATTGATGGCTTTGTGTAAAATACTTAAAACTGCTTACCTAGGCTTACAAGAAGTAACAATTAGTAAGCAGAACCTTACCATAAGGCTGGCTACTTGCTTATTCGCCACGAAATTTGGCCGTGCTAAAAACCTATACTCAGCAGATTGAACTCAAATTGTAAAAACACTTCAAGCGCGTAATATCTATATTTTATTTTCTTCTCTCTCTAATGGCCGCTGAACCTTGGAACTGTATACAAGCATGTTATATCACTAACAGCTTTCAAAACCACTTCCCTTGGCGTGCACCGTACTATTTATCAAAGCTGCGGCGGGGACCATTCGTCAACGCAGCCGCTTCACCTCTCAAACGCAAACGCAACAACCCTTGGCCGTCCTTTGTCCCCACTGCGCCCCGACAGCCCTGCGCCCCGGACAAAGGGCGCCCCGACAGCCCTGCGCCCCCGGACAAAGGGCGTGAAAAACGACGAAGCTTGGATTGTAATTATTACGTTATTTTAGAGGAGAGCTTTTAAGACAGATGAAACGGTCTAGCGAAATTCGCAATTCGATGGAAATGTCCAGTATTTCGGTGTGTTTTGTTATGTAAAACAATCTAAAGCTACGAAGCTCTAGAATAACGTTATATGCTATGCCATGATCAAATTTTGTGGCTAGTTGTAGGTAACCTATCAAAATTCTGCGCTGCGAGCTTTCAAATGGTTGCCATTCTGGAATATTTCTATTCTAGCAACCAACAACCGACAAACGATTTTTACAATCGATTATGTGTGTAGTCGAGAAGTTGGCTAGTGCATTAAAGGTCGTGGGTTAGAAACCCGTTCAGTAGTATCAGTTTTGTGTATGAACATTATGCCCTGCGCACTACCTCTTGAAGTGACTCACCCGCAGGGCTACACCGATGACTGTTTTCTACAAATTACCACTTCTCTAAAAATTATAGCACTCTGACAGTCTGACTTATTGACTTCGAAAGATTGAATCTTATGCATGAAGCATTGCAACCATTCCAAAATCTTGTTTATTCTTATGTTTTTCTAGTAAACCGTACTTTGAAGAATTAAACGGTGTAGTGGTAGCAATTGTGAACTATTACCTTAAAAGCTCTCATAAATAGTTCAAAAGGCGGTCATTTAAGCAGTAAACCTGCGCATATTCTGGCATCTCGGTCGCGTCCATATTCCTGTTATAATGCTAACGGTTACTGCTTCCCCGCAAGAGGCCGTCTCCGCTATTTGTAACCCTCTAAATTACCCTATAATTGCCGCCCTAAGGTTCTACGATAATTTTTCATAGACCTTCGTTGAGGACCTTGCGAAGATATTACCTACCTACTTTGTAAGCAAACCATTAATGCTGTTTATGAGGTATACAATTGCTTATTACTTGTATCTCTTAATTGTGCATGTAAATGATTCTAGAGAGCCTTAATAATTAAATATGGTTTTTCCGCAATACATTGCCTAGCATGAAATCGACGTAGGTATAATACAAAGTTTTTAAAAAGATGATGGTATTTACCAACATTTTTAATAAAATGTTAACCGTGATTTCAAATCTACCTTGAGAATGAAGCAGGTTCGAGAAATGATAGTTTGATTTTGTTCACCAATTCAACTAATTTTATGATTTTACAGTTGATTGAAGTTATCCAATTTTTGACCACTAAAAACAAATCACAGTGTGTAAGTCCGCTTTTTGTACCATTCATTGTTGTGCAATAAAGAATAAATAAATTGTGAAATCACAAAAACGCAGACGGCACATAAAAGAAATTTGAAAAAACAATTTACTGTTGATCTAAAATTCCCACACCTCAAATTCCAAGAAAAACTAGCTCTGTTGGTAATAAAAAGACCCAGCAAATAAATTTTGCGGAAGATAGCGGTCTCGGAATTGAAACGGTTGGAATAAAAAAGTTGAAGCGCGATAGGTGGCGCCCCGGTCACCGACGCCATTTTACAAATCATTTTTATGTATTTTACGGACCACCACACCGCATACGCTGATAGGACGGGGAAAAGGTATTGATAGTTATAGAATTTATAGAAGTTTTACTATATTATAAGAACTCATAACATTTATTAATTATTTAAAACAATGCATGGTCGCGTGGTCTCGCCCTGGCTTATTTTTATTGAGCTGTCACAGCAAATAGCATTTGCCATATAGACGTGCCGCAAGAGAGAAAGAGAGAGAGCTAGAAATAAAATATTGAAGCTTGCTATTTTTCATGTTTAGTTTAGATGCTCGTAAGTATTTGTAGTATTTAAATAAACATGAATTTAAAATTATTGGTGTATAAGAGTCACTCACTGACCGTACACCCCTCAGCCCGCGTGTTGGAGTATGGCTCGGGCCAACTCATAGTTGAGGTGAGGCTTGTGCCCAGCAGTGGAACGTTTATGTTGGATATGTTATAAGACTCGCAATATTTTCTGTTACTTACTTTATTTTCTCCTTTCTTCATACTAACTAATATCACAGTGTGTACTTTTGAAGAAGGATGTTGCCATTTAAGTATGTATTGACAAAAAAAAGTTCAAGCACTCCTTGTTACGAGCCCGCGGCCACTTGACAACACTACCGGCCCTTAATAAAATAAAACATTTTCGGGCCACATTACTCCTCTATTGTCGCCCGGAGGGTTACTCTCTTTTTACACCTCTTCTCAAATTACTTGCGGCATTTTACCATAAAATCAAGATGGCCTCTGAAGCCCTTCGTTTAGAGAAGACGATAAAAATGAAATGGCGGTGAATTTTTTAATTTATCACGTGCAATTTTTCAGTTTTTATGGCGGACGGACGTAAAACGGTAAAATAACAAGGTAGGGATGCATAAAAAGTTGGAAACTGCAACAATTTTTTTATGCCATGTAGAAGGATGCTTCCAAACAATGTTATTAACGAGGACAAACTTCAAGATTCATGGCCTATTCCAGCTATTTTAATCACTAATCATATATTTTTTTATGGGTAGAGTATAAAAAACGCAAAAACCAGTCTCTTACGACACGTTGTGTAACTTCTGTTTCATATCCCTGTTCTGTGGGAGATCGCTCCCTAGCGATAAGACCGCCTAAATTGTACATTGGTCTTTGTAATTTAATACAACTGTAATGTTTTGTGCAATAAAGAATATCTATCTATCTATCTATATTTCTATTTCCACTATTGTATTAACCTACTAACTAAGTAAGTTATTCATCAACGTTTTAGGCTAGGTTTAAATTGCTGTGTCAGGGTATGTCGTGGCGTGACAGAATGAAAGAAAGAAAGAGAGAAAAATAATTTATTTAGTGAATGCTATCGGTTACTCTTAAATGTTATGATTAGATTCACATTGCTGTGTTGTGTTGTGGCGTTGAAGGTATATGCCTGAACATTGATAAAACAATCTTGGCTTACAAGTAAAATATTCAAGAAAGATTCATCCGGCCTGTTGATGGTCTCGGTAGCACAGTACTTAGTGCAGCCGTCCGGATTGCGGAAGATGCTGGTTCGAGTCCCGCCTAAGCCCAAGGCCGGATGTTTTTTTCCTGGGTTCCCTACTTTAATAAAATAGACATACATACAATACTTTGAACCTACATAAAAAAAACACATTTTTTTTATCGCACTTCTGTATCGTTCGCTGTGACAATTCTCGAGATTTTTATTGAATGCGCGAGAATTGAGACCCTGCTCTTTATTTATATCTCTTCATTAGAATTATAGCACAGGAACCAGCCAAAAAATGTGTACATAAATAAATAAGCTCGTTATTAATAGGAGTCCTATCAAAAGCGAAATAAATCCCGCGGCTAATGCAATCTCTTGTATTTACTGCGCAGAATTACACTCCTCGGGCTCGAAGGTTTTTCATTTAGTTAAATTATTACCCAACTTCGGCCGAAACAAAATGGGGAAGCGAGAGCGGAAGCTTTCCACGAGCTTCCGAAAGTACATTGCTTTCTTACTTCGCATTTGTGTGTTTATTCGTTCTTCTTTATCATACCTGGTCCTTTGACGAAATGAGTGGGATCTTGGCATGCAGCCGGAGGGGCTGGGTTTAATTCCCGCCCATGACAAACATGAAGTTAAACAAATTGATTGACTATGTTTGCACATAACTTTTTAATATAATCAACTTCCGAACCGGCACTAGAGTCACATTATAGCTTTTTTACTTTTTTCACTGTATTTCAATTCTCGACTTGTCATAAGTAACATAAACATCAACGGCCTATATACGTCCCACTGCTGGGCACAGGCCTCACCTCAACTATGAGGTGGAACGAGCCATACTCCAACACAACCGGACTCAGCGCGGATTGTTGGAAGGGTGTAAGGTTAATTTGTCATAAGTACTTACTATTAAATCTACAAGAAAAGAATGCCTTTGAGTTTAAGTTTAAGAGACATTTTCTACCATCCAACACCACAGTCAGCAAACAAAGCTTCAACAGACGCCTGAACATACCATTGATCGTCGTCGCCTCCACCACCGAGGCATGAGCACCAAGATTCACCTACCAAAGCAACATTAATTCATCTATAGTTCGTAGCAGAAATTAGAATCTTCAAGAACTTAAAGCCCAAAGCCGATCTCAGTGATTCAGCCTCAAAGGCAGCACATACTCGTCCTGGTTAATTACTTTTCGCCGGATCCATTAGCATAGCTCCGAACTCGCGCAATGGAACCGTCGAGTCACAGTATAAACCATACAGTAGAACATCTAAATACAAACGAGCCACCCTCGGTTTGAATGTGTGCGTGAGCGACGCGCCCGTGTCGCGATATCACGCACACGCGATTTCACGCACACGCTAGCATAAAATAGGGAGGCGGCAGTACGGACGGGCTGTGCCGCGTGTCTGTGTGCACGCTAGGCTTATAACTCTGCGGGCGGCCTTAGATAGCCTACTGTATGGTTTATACTGTGGTCGAGTTGTATTCCACGCGGTCCGCTCAACTGTTGAGCTTCGCAAATTAAAACGTCACTGGTTTAATTTATTTTAGAAATGGTGACAGTTTACTGGATAGTTTTATATATTTGTTTTTTTTCTCTCGCCTTGCCGAAAAGGTCGTCGAACTGGTCGTGGCGCTGCGCTGACTGGTATACCAACAGGAAAACACTTTGCTTGATCGTGAAGTTAAATTCATTTATTTATTTATCCATAAAACAATTGAACAAACCGGCTTACAGTAGCACTGAGAAAAAAAAACATGCATGGCTGATTCAACAATAATGAGGTGTGAGTTACAAATCAATAAAGAATAATACTTATCAATTAGTATGTATTTTTAAGTGGTTACTTCAGTATTTTTGGGAATCTCTAGCAGATTACGATTCATATCAGACTGTTAACATTACGTAATTATTATCTTTCCACTATTTTGTACCAGTAAAGGTTAACATTACAACAGCTTTTGTAGAACGACTACAGAATCGCGCTACGGAGCACAGCTACGAACTACGACCATAGTAGAGCGTTACAAGCAGCTACGAGATACTTACTCTCGTAGACGTTAGAGTCGTAGCTCTTGTGAGTATCTCCAATTGCGATAGAAGTTCTACTTACACACACAATCATGCCTTATTCAATATCCGTTCTGGATAAGTACTGTGTGGAATAATGTCCAGTGATATTTATTTTATTTATATTTAAGTGGGAAAACCTCTCCCTCACCGAGTTGGTTGCTCTTTAAATTATGATATTTTTAAATGTTTCCTTTTTGACGTTCAACATAAACGATGACTACTCTGATGTCTAGTGAAAGTCGTCGAGTTTTTGTGGCAATGTTCTGTCTTAATTGCATAGTGTTACCTTAAAAACTGATAAAGAGTTCAAAATCACGTACGTAAAAGAAAGACGGACGTCATCTCGTCTAATCGTGAGTGAAGCATACTATCAGCTGTCAGTTTAGGTGTGTGCGTGTCTAGCACGTATCATTGGCTCTGTCACACAGAGTAAAATGGCGCAGTTTGTAGTACCTAATGTGTTAGTGTGAGTGTAGCAGGTCGTGTACAACAAGCGAAATTGGAGCACCTTGCATGCTTCTCATTTTTTAATGTGATGTTCCATCCGTCTTGCTTATATCCAGACGTACAAAATATTGAGTTCATTTCTCCACACCTGTTATATAACATTTGCGCAGTCCCCCTCCTGCGTTCTCTAGCCGAATTAAGGCGTCACAGTCGACAATTTATTTGTGCGGCCAAAGTCCCGGCTTCGTGACAACCGCCGACGGACATTATAATTACATTTCGTGTAAACAGAAACTAAATGTGCACGAAAATGAACGCTGGCATTGCAAGAAATAACAGCACTGCAGCTTATGAAACTATTTGTGACGAATAAAACAAGTTGAGTCTTACAAAAACTTTCGCGTTGAAGGAGGTTTTTCAACTTTAAATTCCTCAACTTTTGCTCATTCAGTCACGAATTATTTGCTTGTTAACTGAAACATTATGAAAGGTCATAGAATTGCAAACGGGTCACTTAAAAATGAGTCATTTGAATAAGCTTTTGTTGAAAGATTTTTGTAAAGAATAAATGATGTGGGAAAATTCATAACATACACTCACGACCCAAACCTGGTAGTTAGTCACACATTGGAAAAAGCGGACTCTCATGTCTTCCTGGCAAGAAGTAAGCCTTCCGCCGCTATTCGGGTTGATTGGGTTTAATATCATTGTTTTCCGTCACCGGAGAGCTAGCCGCGAGTTTTATCAATTGACAAAAAGTAGGTGTCTTGTTAATTCGAAACCAAACTGTCATCGAACAAGAGTGCTTAACCGCTGGGTTGCGGCGTTTTCTTTTCTGGGTAATATTCTATGAACCGAAATTGGTTTGACGTTTCAAGGGACGAAATTTGTCGAACACAATCAAGTATTTTAAACGAAAAAAAGAGAGAGTAAAGATAATATTACCTAGGCAACGAAAAAGACATATGCACTAAATGTTTCTTTTTAACTAAATGTATTATATATACATAGCTACATAAATAAAACTTCGATCTGGATGATCGAATACGTGTGCCTGGCTATATGATCTCTATATCATAAGTTTGCAGCACCTGCGAAGAGGACCAAGCGAGCGAGCAAGTTGTAACCCGTGTTCGCTTCAACCCGATCCCATTTCGTTCTGCTACAAGCATGTTCAATTTTAAAACACCATTATAAAGTGCATTACACGTTGGATGAGCCTCGCGACACAGCCCATCCGCCTCCAATTACTGACGCCAGACAATTTGCTGAACGCGCGACACAACGCGACGCGACCCGTCTCTCGGCTCCGAGCTTCGGATCCAATCAGCAAGCACTATAGCGGAGACGTATCGGTTGAGGAGCCTGGTACTGTGGAGGCGGCACTTTAGAGATCGAATCCAAGAGTCCCTTTTCTTGAGGCATTTTTTTTAAATAGTGCTCCAAATGTTCCCTTCGGGAACCGCGAGGGTTCGCGGGGCTCTTACGTTGAGAAATTTTAGGAGCAGCAGTGAAAGGTGCAATTAAAATATTTATGCCTTGTAGGCACATCTAGTAGTATTAGCTTGCCTTCAAGCAGTGTCCCAAAACTCTTTTAAAATTCCCTCAACTAAACAAAGAGATTCGTACATAAGTAGGTGTATATTGGGAAGTATACTTCATTTTTTTCTTCACCACTCGCTCTCTTCGTTCGCTCATTCGAAAAAAATGAAGTACCTTCCCAATATACACCATTAATTAGTAAAAACGTATCGATTTTGTTCTGAAATTGAAGTACCTTCCCAATATACACCATTAATTAGTAAAAACGTATCGATTTTGTTCTGAAATTTCAATCCTGTAGTGTCTAATCTGATGAAAAGAGCATAAAGCATTCATGAAACCGTTTTAAATGGTTTATAACTTGTGACAACATTAAAAGTAGTCATTTTTATGAAACCCGTGGAACTTGCCAGACAAATTTATTCAACAAAAATGAAGTTCCTGAAGCAAAAAGATTCATTGCAATTGGAATGCATCTGTCCTTCTACGTCATCAACAGAAACTAAGCGACATGGTCCTTTACTACCAAACACAATACGCAGCATCGTTTGTGGTCCTTCCAACTGCGGAAAGACAAACTTGGTCCTGAGTTTATTACTACACCAGGACGGTCCACGTTTTTGTAACCTTTATGTCTACTCGAAATCATTATATCAACCAAAATACATCTTCCTGGAGAACGTGTTGAATGAGGTGGCAGACATATCTTATTACAAATACAATGATAATAATGCGGTCTTGAGTCCGCACGAAGCATTACCAAACTCAATTATCATATTCGACGACGTTGCTTGTGAAAATCAGAATAATATACGAGATTACTTTGCAATGGGTCGCCATAGAAATATTGACTGTTTTTATATCAATCAAACTTACACCAAAATACCCAAACAATTAGTGAGAGACAATTCTAATCTTATCATATTATTTAAGCAAGATGATGTAAACCTTAAACACGTTTATGATGAACATGTAGGCTCTGATATGTCATGGTGTAAGTTTCGTGAAATGTGCTCCACTGTTTGGAGAAAACCTTTCAACTATTTAGTTATAAATAAGGACTGTGAACGAAACAAAGGATGTTACCGGCTGAACTTCGATACATTCATAGAAGTAGACTAATCTTTTTAAATAGTTGCTAGGTTACTGATGTTTCAGTTTGATTAAGATTGTCAGTCAGTGTGGAGTCTTTAACGATGGAACGAAATCTCAAAGAACAAATTGTAAAGTCTGCTGCAGCTGTGAAAAGAAAGGTGGATATTATGAAAGATTACAAAAGAACAAATGACATAGCCCTCGAAACATTATTCAAACCCATTATCAACCCCCTAAACCAAATGTCAAGTAAAAAAGATGACAATAAACAATATAAACATGAAGAATCAACGCCAGTGAACCATTTAATGAAAAGAACCAAATATTGCGAGAGCGAGTCATCAAGTACCTCTTCCGAAAATGTTGAAGAACCTGTCTCTGATGGGGAAATCACAGATCATGAGATTTTTATGCCTTCTAACAAGACTCTTACTACATCCCCATCAGAGGATCATGATGTTAATGAGAACTCATTTAAATCTCTCCAGTCATCACCAAGTATTGCTAACGATTCTCTATCTTGGTCCGTGTCATCTGAAGTAATGAAAGATATACCTTATGGTGTTAAACATGAGCGAGGAAAATTATGGCTTGGCAAAACTCGTGTTTATGACGACGACAGAATATTGAAAATTGGAAACCGTAGCCTGAAAAAAACCATAGGGCTTCAAGAATTACTGTACAAAAAGGTACCAAATTTAGAAAACGTTACAGACGAGGACTTGCAAAATTACAGATTATTACTTATTGATACTAATGCACACAAACGTCATTGCAATCCTTCTAAACCCATAAACAGTAATAAAGGTTTTAAATACATGAATATTATTAAACCGTTATTCAAGTTCTCAAGAAATCATACCAGTAGTGTTGAAAGTCTTCCGCAAGGAGAAGGGGTAAATATATTAAAAGAAGTTAAGAATGATACTGATTTGATTTACTGGAACGATCCTAATGAGTTAGTGGAAAGATTACAACTTTTACTGGCTTCATGGACAGCTGGTAACACAGGAGTAAGAAATGAAATTTATGCAATAATCGAAGAATTGCATGAAGCTGGCATTATCAAATACAAGAAATATATAAAGCTTCCATCTGGTGGACCGGGCAGTACCATTGCACTAGAGAAGCCGACAAGACGATAATGAATGTAGACAAATTCGGTCATCACGTTCATAAGCGTTTACGACAATCTTTAAATGCTGATATTATTACAGATGCATTAATAAGGTCCGAAGCAGGAGATTTTGATTTAAAATTATCGAAATTGAAAGGACTGTCACTTCCCGAGAAGGACGATGAAGCTGTAAGTAAAGAATACGTTGATAAATGTATTCACGAACTAAAACAAGAAATAAAAACAGTTCAAAGTAATGTTAAAAAATACCTAAATAATCTAGAAAAACTGACTGTTGAAAATTTAAATACATTGTATTACACTAAAAAAGAAGTTGATCTCATGATTTCACCAAAACCTACTCAAAATGAGTAAAGAAGATTTAGTTCATGAGTTGCACAAAGCAGCGAGAAGGAATTTTTGTCGTCGGCATACGATTATCAAAGGAATGGATGATTTATGGCAAGCTGACCTCATGGATTTTCAAAAATATTCGTCGTATAATAACGGACACAAGTATGTTCTTGTAGTTATTGATACTTTATCGAAATACGTTTGGGTTAAACCGTTGAAGTCAAAATCAAAAAAGTGTGTAACGGACGCAATGTGCAGTATACTATCAGAGACAAGAAGAAAGCCTAAAAATTTACAAACTGACCTGGGTACAGAGTTTTATAATGATTATTTTAAGCAGTTGATGAAAAGGCATAAAATAAATCATTATTCTACGTACTCTGTAAAGAAAGCCTCCATAGTAGAACGTGTGATAAGAACTCTTAAATCTCACCTTTACAAAATTTTCAGTCTATATGGAAACTATCAATGGTTTCAAAATAATTTAGACATCACTGTGGAGAATTATAACAGTACTTTACATCGCATAACTAAATTTAAACCAATCGATGTAAATCAATCGAATGAGATTCTAGTAAAGTCTAATATAATCAAATCCCAACAGTCAAAGATACGACGAGGAAAAACTTTTCAAGTTGGTGATTGTGTACGTATAAGTAAACACAAAGGAGATTTTTACAAGGGTTACACTCCTAATTGGTCAACCGAAATATTTCTCATAGTAAAAGATAATCAAACTAGTCCCCCAACGTATCAAATACAAGACAAACACAAACAAAATATTCTAGGTTCTTTTTATGGATACGAATTACAGAAAACCAAGGTGCCGGAAATTTACCTTATTGAGAAAATTATTAAGAAAAAAGGAAACAAAATTTATGTAAAATGGCTAGGCTTGAGTGATGAAGACAACAGTTGGGTTAAAAAAAGTGATTTAGTTTCATAGTATATAAATAAAATAATTTGTGCTATCATCTCACTTTTTGCCTATCGATGAAGAAAGGCAGTGGTATAATTAATAACTTGATAGATCGTTTACCGTTTGAACTACATTTACCTGGGTATCAATTTTGTGGGCCCGGAACGAAACTTCAGAAACGATTAATTAGAGGTGATCGAGGGGTGAACAAATTGGATGAAGCTTGCATGCACCACGACATTGCCTATATTAACAAAGATTCGCGTGCTCGACAGATAGCTGACTTAAAACTGTTGAATATGGCAAAGAGAAGGTTGAACTCGAAAGATGCCGGAAAAGGAGAAAAACTTGCATCATGGGTTGTGAAAAAAGCGATGAACGCAAAAATTAGGGCTGGTAGTGGTATGAAGTCATTCAAAAAGGGTGTTAGGAAAATTAAATCACGGTTAAAAAAAATCAAATCCAAAGACAGTCACACTGCCATTAAATATGCCTATGCAGCTGCAAAAAAATTATTTAGTAATAAAAAAGGAATACGTTTGCCGCGTTGCATTCCTCTTCCAAAGTGCGGAGGGCTTTTACCACTTATTCCTATATTCGCAGGGTTATCAGCTTTAGGTTCACTAGCTGGAGGGGCAGCTGGTATAGCTAAAGCTGTTAACGATTCCAAAGCTGCACAAAAAAGTCTTCAGGAATCTGAAAGACACAACCGAATGATGGAAGCTGTTTCTATCGGGAAAGGGTTATATATTAAACCTCATAAAACTGGCACTGGTTTATATCTAAACCCATCAAAAAACTAATTAAGCGGCTACCCAAACGTGCTCTCACCAACATAGATATATTAGAACATGCCTATGATATTCCCTATTTTCGTGGAGTCTTCATGAGAGATACATTACCTTTGAAACCCAAAAATATAGAATGTGGAATATTGAATTTAGACAGCAATAAAAACCCCGGCACGCATTGGGTGGCCTTCGTGAAGCACAATAATTACGTAGAGTATTATGATAGTTTTGGCAATTTGAAGCCTCCTCTAGAATTTGTTAAATACATGAGTAACTTATCTATAAACTATAACTTTGACCGACAGCAAACCTTTGGCACTACAAACTGCGGTCATTTATGTTTAAAATTTCTGAGGAATTATTGGAAAAACATTTAAATACTGTGTGAAATAAATAAAAGTATCAGTTCAAACATGTCTTTTACTGTATCTATAACTGGAAGCGGAGCCTCCTTGAGCACAAACTATTCCCCTACGTTGGAACTTCGAGGAGATTACGAATGCGGACTTTTGTCATTTTCAACCTTCAATTCTATTCCCAATATAGATGAAAGGAACAATAAGTTTTATTATGGGGAAAATGAAGTCATCAAAATTCCTGAAGGGTCTTATGAGCTTCAAGATATTTGCGATTATTTGAAAAGTAATATTAAACATACCGTGTTAACATTAACATGCAATAACAATACATTAAAAACGAATATTTTCTGCTCCAAGAATATTTATTTTGATAAAGCTGAATCATTGGGACAAATTTTAGGTTTCGGTCAACAAACAATAAACGCAAATATAAGAACTGATTCACAATATCCTGTCAACATTCTATCAACAACCATCGTAAGGATCGAATGCGATGTTGTCAGTGGTTCTTTTGTAAACGGAAAAGGAAGTCATATTATTTACGAATTCGTGCCTAATGTACCACCCGGTTATCGTATAATTGAAATACCTAAAAATTTAATTTACTTTCCGGTAAACCAAAGTTCTATTAGCGCTATTAATATAAGGTTGTTGGACGCTGAAAATAAAGAGATAAACTTACGAGGTGAAGAAGTACAACTTTATTTACATTTCAGAAAAAAATGTTAAATTTCCATAAAAACCCGTCTACATCGTGTGTTCAATTCAGTTCTAAAAAAACATCCCGCAAAGACACACCGATTCAGCTAAAGAATAAGCTTACTAAAAGTAATAAGGAGTTTCTTAAATTAGTAGGCTTGATAAAATGAATATTTTAAATATATCACAACAAGCTTCATACGATACCAGTATTGAAAGTTTTGAGTATCATTCATACAAACCATATGTGTCAAGTTTCAACAAAAATGATGAAATACGAATTCCTATCAACCAACAAGATTTGTATGTACTGCCATCACTAAGTAGTTTATACATAGAGGGAAAAGTGAATGTGTTTAACAGTACCACTAAAGCAAAAATAACAAATGTTCATTTCGTTAATAATCCGATACTATTTCTGTTTCAAGATATAAGATATGAATTGAACGGAGTAGAAATAGATAAAATTAAAAATGCTGGTGTTACTTCAACTATCAAATCTTACCTATCTTTAAATGGTGATGAATCCAAGTGTGGTCGAGTTTGGGGGTGGTCAACTACAGGATCGAATAACACTGATAGTGGAGCATTTTCAGCATCCATACCGTTGAACAAAATTTTAGGATTCGCTGAAGATTATGAAAAAATTATTATAAACTGTAAACATGAGTTGGTGTTGCTTAGGAGCAATACGAATCTCAATTCTATCAAATTAAATGCAGGAGAAGTTGTCGACGATATTGTAATTAATAAAATTGTTTGGCGAGTTCCACACATCAAAGTGTCTGATCGGGAAAGAATTAATTTGCTAAAACATTTAGAGAAAGATCGAGCTATTCAACTCGCGTATCGTAATTGGGATCTATACGAATATCCACTACTACCTAAGACACGTAAGCATACTTGGTCGATAAAAACTTCATCACAAATCGAAAAACCACGGTTCGTTGTTATTGCAATGCAAACCAACCGTAAACATAACGCTGCCCTTTCAATGGCTGAATTTGACCACTGTCACGTGCGTGATGTTAAAGTATTTTTGAATTCATCGTATTATCCTTATGAAGGTTTAAACATCAACTTTTCAGAAGATAAATTTAGTTTATTATATGAGCAGTACGCTAGATTCCAACAGTCTTACTACGGACGCCGACCAGAGCCGTTGATGAGCATGAAAGAATTCAGAGACATTGCTCCTATGTTTGTAATCGACTGTTCACGCCAACACGAGACGTTAAAAGGATCGATAGACGTAAGAGTTGAAATTGAAACAGATCAAGAAATACCAGATCAGACAGCTGCATACTGTCTAATTTTGAACGATTGTGTATTTGAGTATAAACCTTTGAGCAATATTGTGAAGAAATTATCATGAATAACGATACAGTGATTGTGGATTTGCAAGGATTCAAAAACCGTAAAAATGAATTTTTAGTAAAAGAATTCGTTATAGCAACTCTGGAGTTTACTCAAACATTCTTAATCAAACCTCCATATCCATTTACTAAATTAACTGAGGAAGAGAAACGACATGTTAAATGGATAGAAAGAAACAGAGGTTACCAATGGAGTGAAGGGTACATCGATTTTCAAGAATTTCATAGAACTATCAAGCCTCTTCTGAAAGACATGAAAATTATTGTAAAAGGTGAAGAAAAGATTAAATGGGTGGCAGAGTTGTGTGGTCATGATAATATTGTAGATATAAGTTATACAGGTATACCTAATCTTAATAGTTTAAATGACCTGTACAAAACTAATATGTTTAATTGCTTGGTTCACAAAAATAAATGTGCTTTAAGAAGTGCTTTGTGTATTAAAAAATGGTGTTTTTTGAATGGATACTCATTATTTGACTTGACTGTTTTTACTAAATAATTTATTGATTAAGTAATTGTGAATATACATAACATTAAATATGATCAATGCATAGTTTTATTTAATTCTACCTACCTAACGAATTTAAATAATAAGTAAAAAATAACAAACACAGTTTTTCACATGACGTATTTATTTTAATAATATTTCTGATATTTATACAAGTGTACAGGTTAAAACTAGTCTTATATCTAAAATAAAGTTTAAAGCTAATAATTATTATTATCACTAATTTTCCTACTTATTTTTTTAATCACTGTTTCTGTTTCGTCCATTATGTCATCCAACGGTTCTTTCACAATATATTGTGCACTTAACACTACATTATCTTCATCACATTCAATGTCCGATTTGTTGAGAGATTCACCGCTTATATCTATCACTTTTATTTTAATAAGGCGTATTCCTCGCTGATGCTCATTATTAATCACGTAGGAGGTTCTGCGCAGTCGGTTCTTCTTGCATTTATGATTCTTCCGCTTCGCTTGCCTCTCTTTGGGTGCAGGGCTAGACCGATAAAGTTCAGGACAAGCTTGCCGAAACGCACTAGCAGTTGAGAAGGGATCTTGTGCGAACTGACTGAACATGATGTCGGATTCAGACATTTTCTGTAACAAAAAACAGTAATACATATTATCAATCATTTGTACAAATGTAACTTTCAAACAATTTTCTAAAAAATAGTATACTTACAGATAAGTAAATAGCACACCACTTCACTCGAGCTCAGAAACTAAAAGAATGACATGACCAACACCTCACTAAAATAGTTTTGCATAGTTTTAAAATTTTACAAGCTAAACACTTTTAAATGGAACATGCAGGGCTGTCAATCCACATTTTACAATGTATGATTTTATCTGTAATGTATTAAATCCTACTCCTTTTTAAAGTTGATTATAAAATCTTATCGTCTTGCAGTTAGTTTGGGTTCGAATTATAATTTATAGTAACAATCATCCTGTTGTTAGGTGACCTACTATATTATAATTGACTCTCTTATATCACAGCTCGATACGCACTGTGATAGTTTGATGATGTTCATAAAACAAGTTTTGGCAAGTATGAGCTGTAATTAACGTATTGAAACTAAAACAACATTATCAAAAATATTTTTTTAACTTTCATAATATGTAACTGACAACCCTCGTAGTCTTAGGTAATCATAACAGGTTGAAACTTGCAGAAATCATCACGTGTGCACTACTTATGTTGTATAGGTTTTTGAGCAGTAGCTATGAACTAATTAAGTAGGCAATTCAAACCTGGGTTTGAGTTCAGCAATGAAACAAAAAAATTGGTGAAATATTTATTAAACAACTAAACACAATTATTCTTAACATACAATCTTACGTGGTCTAAATCTAACATAACAACAAACTTAAAACTAGATACTTGACTTAACTAGTCCAATCTATTGTAGCTAAATTAAAAGGTACTAGATTTATGTCCCCATGCTAATGTGTCTATATTGTTTCTTAATAAGATACGTTTATCATCATTAGATGATAAGGCTACTTTATCAACACACTGAGTGAATATTTGGTGTTTGATAGATTTGAAAACAATGTTTCTTTTGCGAATTATTTCCTTTTCCAACAAAGCTTTATGATAGTCTTTGAAAAACAGTTTGTTGACTACAGGTTTTTTAATACCTTTAGCTTTCTTAATTTCTTTGGTTTCAGTTTTGATACAGTATAATTTTGATCTTAAACCAACAAATTCTGTAATAAGATGTCCGCCAAGTTCATCTTTGAACAATCCAGGTATTTTTTTATTTTCGCGTTTAATACCGTACGTATTATTTTCTTCATAGTTACTTGTATCAAAATATCCTTGAAAATTGTGTCTCAGATCTTTATATATATCACTAGTTTTCACCGAGTACAAAAAACTATCTGTATCTGTGTAACAAAGGTTTAAATTACGACCATAAAATGGTTTCATTACAGAATAATGGAAATTATACATGTGGCTTTTGGAAATTTCTAAAACCGTAAATCCAATATAAATAGGTTTGTCAAGTACAACTGATTCTGGCTTCAACTGAACTGCCACAAAATTTTCTGAAAAAATGGTAGAACTATGGTAATTAGGCCTCGCTATTAGTTGTTCTGCAGTGACCATTTTTTTCGTTCTATTTTTTGTATCAACCCACTGATTGACTAGTTTTACATCAAGCCTTTTTTCGGTGTCCTCTAAAGTTTTGCCGAAAATGCTATTATTTAATAACTTAAAAAAATCCTGTTCGAAACTTGACTTTGCCTTTTTTCGTAACTCTGTATTCAAATCAATGTATTGTTTTAAATAAGGGCTTTGTCTGAATTTAATTACTCTATGAATCTTTGTGAGCTTCAAACCATGTGATAAACACGTTTTCAAATGCGCATAATGGATAACGTAGTTAAATTTGTCATATAAGTTCGGTATTAATTTTGGAGTTTTAGATCCTGGTGGTGAAAATTTTTGTGGGCAAAATGGTAATTCATTATGCAGGTCATGTAAATTCTCGGGATATTCTAAATCAACTTCTAAAATAAACCCTTCTTCGGAATCATCGGGTGTTTCAAGGATTTCAATTTGATCAATATCTGAAACATTCAATAATCTAAAATCCGAATGAGGTAAATAAGAACACATCGCATAGCCGTACAAATTATTACAGTCTATGTAAAATAAAAAGTTATCGGGGTATGACGTTTCATAATTTGTTAAGTATTTATTGTTTGCTTTCGCATACCTCGTAGAACATAAACATACTCCCCCGCGAATACCTTTCTGTATTAATCGAATTATTTCTAAGTCATCAATTAGCTGAAGTTTTACATTCGTTTTAAGGAGCATTGCGTCAAAACTCAAACTAGGAGCTGTCAGATAAAATGAAGGATCTAACTTGTAATTTGTTTTACAAGTGCAACGAAACTTTTCAAATACATCTGCTAGTAACAAAACGTCAGATTTCAAATATAAATCTGTGTATTCACCCAAAGTTTTTAAATTGAACTCATTCCAGACCTGTTTAGCATGGCTATAGTCAGATTCTGAAACAGTAGTGTCACTAAGGCTCGAATAGAAGCATTGCTGTGGAGGCAATTTTTTCTCTTTGTACGAGTCCCAGGTAGACATGTATTCATACGGATACACGCCTTTCCGTCTTAACAATTCGAACCTCTCAGATTCTGGGAAAAAATTAAGCAAATGAATAAAATCTTTCTTATCTAGATTCGATACAAGTTTTTCTAGGCTTGTTCCCAAAAATTTAAAAGAGTCAACGAAACGAACCGCCATATGTTTATTGTCATGTGTTGTAAAAAACTTAGTGAATGATATGTAATTTTCTTTGTTTTTAGCTATAACTTTTATTGGTCCTGATGTTTGTCCCAGTTGACTTATAAATAAATGACTGTCGTAGCCAGACAAGTTATGAAAAAAGACAGGAACAAATTGTGGTAAACGATAGTTAAGATTACAGTAAGAATGAGCTGCACCGCGATAGTTGCCTGTCAAGTGGCAGTGGTCCCGAACTTTATCATCGAATAATAATTGACTGCATAAATAACATACTTTTGATTCCTTGAATGCGCAAACTTCTTGTGTGGTTAGTTTTTTCATAGGAATTGTATTTTTATAAATTTGTAAAATTTGAGATACATCCTTTTTTAGGTTATTTATGAAAACTTCAACACAATCTTCACCGCGATAAGTTACGTATCGATTTAAAGAACTATTATAAGAACAAACAACATAATACGCAAACGCAGCCGGTACATGTTTTTGAAACAGTTTCGTTGAACTGGAACTGGGTTCGTTAGGACTGGGCTGCAATAAAGATTCAAAGTCAGCATAAATTACAAAAGGCATGTCTTGCATTTTCTCATAGTTCTTAAATTGAATAAATGTACCCGACTTTGGCAAAATAGTCGCAACCCCACCGCACACATGAGCGTTTAATTTACGTTCGTTTTGAAAAAATATCATGCAGTCGTCACAAAAAAATATTTGACCATGATGTTTTGTTACTTGCGACCTTATTAAGCGGCTTAGGTTTTTAATCAAACAATAATGTGAAAGATTACCTCTTTCTATGTACAATAAGTTTATGTGATTGCTTTTTTTACTCAACGTGCGGTACAATGGTCCAACAACATTTGTTTTGTTTTTGAGTCCATATACATTAACGCTTATATTAGGATTATTTTTCTCAAATCTTTTTATGTCGGGAAACTTAACCGGAAACGACATTTTATTTACATTGAGCACGCTCTTAAAATGAGGATAAGAAGATGTTCGATGCCCGTTGCTGTCTGCAGGAAATAAAGCTGCCATTATGCTCCATAAAAACAGAACTCATCTTTATTTTGAATGTTAACACATGCGCGTTTGAGTTTCAATGCTTTTGGCAAATCAATGAATCTAGATGCTCTCAGAGGATTGTACTTATTAATGTTAATTTCTAAGTAACAATTACGTAAAAATAACCAACCGCTATCTCGTTCTTCAAACTCGTCTACTTTAGAAGTAATCACGTTGATAACTTGAGAGAAAACTTCTTCAAAATCAAAACTATTATTTATTACAATGTTTTCCGTAGCAAATGACTTTATTTCGGACTTGTTAGAATCATTCGATCTTAAAAGAAATTCAGCGAATAATTCAAAGTTAACTTTGATGCTATCATAAGTTAACTGGCGCGCTCGTAGCAGCTGAGCGGCGCGCGCGCGCAAGCTGCGCATGAACGAGGCCGGCGCCTGCACGGCGCTCCCCGCATCACCACACAACCTGTACGCTGCGATGCGACTGCGGAAAGCACTACCTATTTTCTCAATACCATCGCTTTCTTCAATAGCAGAGTTATTTTTATGTATTGTACTCTTAAGATGAGCGGAAAACGCTTTGCTTTTAACAGAAATATTACAAACGGAACAATATATCGATCTGTTTGACATTGTTACTTGATGTAAAAGAAAAGATTGATTTAAATTTAACTAAAATAGATTGGACTCTTATTTCTTAATGTTTAGGATGATAACTTATTTTTTGTTATCGACAAAAAACCGTCCTTCGTCGGTAAAATCCGCGCGTGCTCGCTTGACAAACTTGCGCAGCAAGTCCAGCTGTTCAGCGTCAGAATCGGTTCTATATTTAAGCGATAATACCGCCTTCTGCCAGCGATCTCTCGCCGGTATCGACTTGATGTCCGCTGAGTTATAGAGTCGGAGCTCCACGAACAGATCGCCGGATAGGTCAGCGGTATGACGTAGGTTACCATCCGCCACGCGGCGCGTGAGCACGGATTGCAGGGAAGGCGCGGCGCGCGTGCGGTTGACGACGATCTCCGGCTCGTCGTCTAAGTCCAGACACCATCCATCAGACCGAGCTCGCTTCGGTACGCTGCCTTCAGCTGGCTTGCGCTTCGTAGGTCTTTTAGCCGCTTTACTGGAACTGAAATGATTAAGTTAGATGAGAAACTATTACTTACTATGCTTCGTGGATTATTTAATTAATAAGTTTGCTAGGTACCAAACAATCATAACCCTCCTTTGCTTTGACGTAATCAGGAGAAAAAAAAGGTATGTATCACGTACATAACTATAAAGGTATAAGGTACATAGAGTTCATAATTTATAAAGTCAATATTTTCTAATGTTTGGTTTAAAAAAGATTTGTTTTGAAAAGATCTGGTCATTACGTTCCTCGCTATGATTTTACATAAAACTTACCGCTTATTTACTTCGTCGTCCGTGTAAAAAAGTTCTTTTATAAATTTCGCCTTCCTCTTGGCCCCAGCCGTCTTGTTGCTCCTGAAAATGAAAACAAAAGTATTGGTTCAAATGTTAAGTATTCACGTTCATAAACATAAGCGTTATAAGTGGTTATAAGAATCTTCACTGTTTGTCACAATACTGAGATGCAGGTCGTTATCTCACCGTTTTTTAGCACACTCGTCTTCAGAGTCGCTAAGTGGTGGGATGGTCTTCCGTGCTCGGCGTTTGGAGGGCTCGGCGTCAGAATCGCAAAGTGCTGGAGTGGCCTTCCGTGCTCGGCGTTTGGAGGGCTCGGCGTCAGACTCTGAGTGCTTGTGCACTGCCCGGCGTTTAACTTCAACCTCGGAGTTGCATTCGATGTCAGACCTATCATATGAAGAATAAAAACAAACATGTAAAATAAAATCTTTATCGTTTTAACATAGTAAATTGAAGATAAAACTTACGAACATGATTGATTTCTGCTGAATTTTCTTGCTGTAGCACTAATAACGTTGAATAACTTCTTGATGGTCCTTGATGATCACTCACTGTCACTGATGTTATGGTTTTCATTGATCTATAGCTCCTAATTTATTCAAAAATATTGCAAACTCAGACAAAGAGGAGCATAACATTTTTACTGTAAAACTCCAATTTTACTAGGAAGTGATCGCAAAAACGACCTATAAAGTCTTTCCAATAAAAGGTTAGCTAACACTGTCTAAAATTGTAAGCTGTCAGCAAAAATTTCGGTTTGTCAATACATTTCGTGAAAAATAAAATATTAATTCACTAACTAGGTCGGCTGAAAGGTACGTACTTATGTACAGTTGACTTGAGTTTATTTAGAAGAAAAAATGTTGCGCTGTTATTAATGAACGATAGAAAATTCCCATTTTTCGCTGTTAATAACGTAAAATTATTTGTGTATACATGCGTCAGGGAACATGCCATTTGTAAGCGTTAAGGTCCAGAAGTAAGAAACTGAATATCCGTGTATGGTAAGTCCAACAAACTAACTCCCAGACGCAGGAAAATTAAAAAAAAAAAAGTTTTTTCTGAATTGACTGACTTTGAACCAAACTTGTGGCAACTGGCACTGCAAAACGGAGGAAGGCGAAAACCTTGTAATAGTTCATTAAGCCATTCCTAAATGATATTACATGTCATGTGTAGAGTTGCACTACCTACACAACAGCGTCTAGTGATAAACTAAACTTCTTAAAGCTTGTGTTATGGGACACTAGACAAAGGATAAACATATTTCAAATACATCATTTGTTTACATAGGAAACAGCTAGAACAATACAAACAGACATGTTCATGCAAACGAATGTTTGTACTGTGCGGAATCGAACCCGCGACTTCTATTGTAGTAAACAACTTCTGAACCATTACACAATTAAGTAATTAGAAATACGTTCAAATTATGAAAGTAAAAATCATTTTTATTGTGGTTGACTATACTTGAATCTTGAATCATATTACCGAGCTTACAGATAAGGTAGTGCAGCGTTGGCAAAATGTAGTGACTTGTTTGTTCAAAGTAATACCTGCTTGTGTTGCATTTGCATTAGGGTTCCTTCCTATCTTTACGTAATAAACAACGGACTTTTTTGTGTTTGATTAAATTTAATAATTAGTTATTTGATATTTTTTTAAAATGAGTTTTATTTGTTTTAAGTAAATGTATTGATACCATTGTTTCATAGGTTAAGTTTTTATTCTGCATAAATGTTTACTTACTTACTTACTAAGTAAATTGATATTTATTTCTGTTTATTACAGTGATATGACTTATTTTAAAAATCTATTTTAATTATTGCATTAGGGTTCCTTCCTATCTTTACGTAATAAACAGCGGACTTTTATCTGTTTGATTAGATTTAATAAGTAGTTATCAAATATTATTTTAAATATGTTTTTTATTTGTTTTAAGTTAATTGACATTTATTTCTGTTTTTACAGTTATATTGTATTATTTGCAAAAAATCTATTTTAAATATGATTCCTAATGTTATGCTTAATATGGATTTATATGGTAATGCGAAATAATCATAATTTTGATTTTTATTAAGGTTGTTACTGCATCATTGAAGATGATGAGGTTCCTCACTGAATGTATTTAGCATTACACCAACGTATTAACCAGTTAGTAGAATTATGTTTATAAACTTTTGTCCTAACAACAATTATACGGAACCCGAAACAAAAAGCGTTACTAATTAATTACGATTTACTGGTCTTGTTCATACATTGCATCAGTATTGAAGGGATCGTCGCGGCTCCCACACACCTTTTTGAGTTAACGCGTCCATGCTCATAGTTGTGGTAAATTGCATTCAAACTTGTCCGTACGACCAATCAGGCATGAATCTCTGTTCCATCATGGAATTACCGAGGATTCATGGTGCCGACATTTTTACTATCATAAATGTGATTATTGACTATGTTGCTGCTGGATAACACGCGGTTGAATAGAGTATCACTTGTATCGGCACGACCAATCTGGCATGAAACCACCACTTGTGGTCGTTGTAGTTTCATGGTGCCGTCATATTCTAATCGGGTATCTAAGAGCGCCATGTATGATCTATCAATCAGTGTAGTTATGTTGTGTTTTTTGTGAAATACCAGATCTCAAGGGAAAAAAATCACAGGTATGTTTTTTATGAATTTGTTATTAATTTTATGATTGACGATAATAATTCACTTTTCGAATAATCATGTTGCGTCTTACACCAAAATGAACTCGTATCAAGTTTCATTCAACGATTTAGTTAAACAATCAGGAATCGGTGCATTAGGTATGTGTAGCGTAGAGGTGTCATATCGCAAGACCGGACGCACGACGTCAGCGCGAGCGCTCGTGGGTCGGCTAGGAAATGATGACAGTGCATGCAAACTGTTAAGCGAATAATTATTTAACTTTCGGTTAGTGGTTTTTTGATCAAAATTTTTAATTCCATAACATGTTTGAAGTTCATCGTTCATGATAAACCATCTGAAATATTTTAGGTGGTTTATTTCTGATTTTGTGCTCCAATGGTGTATATTGGGAAGGTACTTCATTTTTTTCGAATGAGCGAACGAAGAGAGCGAGTGGTGAAGAAAAAAATGAAGTATACTTCCCAATATACACCTACTTACATACTAGCAAAAAAATGGCTTTCATGCTGATGAAATAGCCAGCCAGTCCTGTTTTCTATTTAACAATGTTTTTGAACAAGCTTGCGCGTTTGGAAGTTTTCGTACCTAATATAGACACGAGTATCACTAGGGGTATAATGCACGTTGTTGTTCAGTTTACAAGCCTCTCCTAAAAGAATGTGCTTATTCATGCACTAGTGCATTGAGAAACCTTGGCACGGAGTTTATTTCAAACTGTAAGTCTCCTGGAAACATATCTTGAGCATGAGTGTAAACATTCTAACGATGATTGTCAGGAATCGAAGAATCAGATCACTGGGCACTCACTGATCAGGTCACGAATGAGTGCAAGACACTTCTGACAAATGACAAAGATTGCGAACATCTGTTGAGCATAGCTGCGCAGTTTCTTTCATAGATCTTGTACCAGCAGGTTTTCTTATTTCCCAGCAATAGACCGGCTGTTGTTATGATTCGACATCGTCGATCATCACCCGCCCCTCCTCGCGCCCTCCTCCTTCGCCCTTGTGAAATTATTAGGGTTGACAAATATAAATATTTCTAGGCCAGACGTTTACTTTCGTCCTTGTCAGAATAAGTTTGTTATTTGAGATGCCCAGAGGCTCAGCCTCTTATCTCGGCAAAGAGAAAGTAACTGATATTGAAGTCTCTTGTAAGATTATTCATGAACGTCAAAATGGCGGGATCACTCGTCCTTTTAAAGAAACTTCCCACTAGCTTTTTAGTAATTATCCAGTACCTTTTGACACCTCTAATAATAGTTTAGGTACCTTCTTAATTTAGACGATATTAAAGGACATAGAGGATCCCGCGTCAAGATGGCGGGATCACGCTGTTGCCACAAAACTACTAATCACTTTGTTATACCAAGTGCTCTGAGATTTTAGCACCTATCCAATACCTTCGAAAAGTCTTGAGACGGTGCTTGAATATCTCTTAGTTTTTTAGTTATTTATTATTTTCATGTTTAGAAGCTATAACGCCTGTAAAATTAACAAGAGCAAACTTGTAGTGGAATGAATTTGCTATTATAAAGTGACAGAAGGTTTTTGCTTCATTGCAAAGGAATTAAAAAATGCATACAATATGTTATTGTTACCATTAATTTAGTTTAAATAAATTAAATTGCCATGATTTTCATGGTAACTTAGCAAAAACTTATGGTGTTTATCATTAACCAAACTACCTAACGTAAAAAAATAACATTTTCATAAAATTATAGTGGGTAGGTACAGGACTGCTGCGTATAGTGTCATTGCTTACAACGTTACTTGAATTATTTGCTCATATTGAAGAATAAAATCGGTTTTGAAGTGATATAGTTTGTGTTAGTCATGAAGAGAGGAAGAAAAAGTGCAGTTCCATTGGATAAACAAAAAAAATGTGTATTTGAAATACGAAAATATTTTTAGAAACCGAAATTTTCCCCCGCCAAGTAATGAAATATATTCATACATTAATGAAGAATTGGAATTACTTATGAATCCAAAAAGTATTTATATATCATTAAAAAAACACTACGAATATTTTTTTGACAAGGGTGATTCTGCAACAGAAGAAAATAATGAAGAAAACATTGCAGAATTGGAAAAAGAATGCACTACTAGTACTGGATCTGATATTAATGATGATGCTTCGGACGTTAAATACATAACTTTTTATTTGGATCTTCAAACTTGGGAAAAAATTCAACCCATTGTAACCCATGTTAAGAGAAATGATCCCCAAAAACCTACATCTATTTATAGAAAGAAGTGGTCTTTACCAAAACATGTTTGGGCTGAAATTTTACGAGAGGAATTATGGAAGGTTTCTAAGAAACCTTGCACTTGGCTTTTTAAATCAGTGTCTATTAAAGCTCATCAATTGATCAAATGTTCTGGACACTGCAAAGAATGCCGTGCTGAAATTGAAATTTCAATTAAATGGCCCACGGATAAAATTGTGTCATGTCAATGTAATATAAAAAATGAAGACAATTTCTATCAACATAAATTAACCAGAAAGATCAAATTATCTCCAGTGAAACGCAGGAGGCTCAGTGCCAATTTGAAAAATCAATCTGCGTTGTCTTTTCATCATTCTCTGATTGATTCAGTCATGGACGATGGAGATATTGAACCGGCACATATACCGAAAATTGGAACATTACGCCAAATAAAATATGAAAGAAAAAAGGCTGTGCTTTATGATAAAAACCCCACAATATCTTTATGGATAATGGCACAAATTCCGCCTTATAGCGATTTGATTAAGTACATTTCATTGCATCCACATTTTATAACACATTATTGGTTGCCCGAACAAGAGGATTATTACAAAAACTACATAGCCAAACATAGAGTAATATTGAGTCTAGATGCAACAGGCAGCATTTTGAAAGAATTTGGGCCACTCAATGATATGAAAATCACTAAGCATCTATTTTTATATGTATGTGTAATCCAAACTTTTCAAGGCAGTAGTAGTCTACCCGTCTCGCAAATGATTTCAGAGAGCCAGACGATGGAAACAATTGCAAAGTGGCTCGATATGTGGATTGATAAAAAAACACCACCAAATGAAGTCATTTGTGACGATTCATCCGCGTTGATTGGAGCAGCTATAAAAGCATTCACTAAGTGTAAAACCACCAGAGAATACTTAGATGAGTCGTTTCGATTACTTTCTGAAAAGAACAGCACATCCTCGCAATGTTATATAAGAATAGACACCAATCATTTTATCAAAATCTTATTCAACCTACCGTACTTTAAAAATGTCGATCCACGAGTAATTTTTTTTTATGTCAGTTGCTTAAGAGAAGTTAAAAGTTGTAAAGATTATGAAGCTATTAAAATTATAATTAAAGACATCGCAACACTGTGTTTAGCGAAATATATTAAATCAGCACAAGGAGATATTCTAAGGAGTGAAGAAGCTCTTACGAGATTGAAAGCATTATCAATATTTAAAAAAAAAGATGCAACTAATGAAGATTCGGCTGAGAGTCGAAGTCAAGAAAGCTGTGATAATAGTATTGCAGCATCAGTATTCGACAACTTGGAAGAAGTCAATGTAGTAGAAGAACAAGTTACTTATGATAGCAAAACCAAAAGCAGAGTGCAATGGTTAGTTGATCACATCAGCTCAGAAAAACTGATTAACGAACTAGAAGATGAAAATTTTGAAAATACTGCAAATTTATACTACATGCCATTTCTCTTAGAAACTCTGCTGAGGTATGTTAGTCAACTACCGCTTTGGTCCAACTGTATGATGACTATTTATAATAGCCAAAACGATACACCAACATCTTCTAACGTTGAGAGTTATTTCAAAAGTATAAAAAGGTTTCTTCTTAATATAGCAACAAAATCGCATCGTTTACGAATAGATGATTTTATCATACAACATCATAACTTCTTATCTGGTGAGACTAAAGCTGCGAAGAGTTATTTTTTATCAGAGCCACAGAATAAACCTAAAAAAAATAAAAAACAAATAACTCTGGCACGAAAACCTAAAGTAGTGCAATCAGATAGCGATTCTATTTTTTCAAACAATCCATCGTTTGTAGAGAATTGGCGTGGTAAGGGCAATGTAAAAAAACCAATCCAACGGTTACGCAAATCAAAAATTTCAATTTTATTGAATGGGTCATTAATTAAAACAAATGATAATATATTTCCGGCAAATACCTGTGCTTTTGATTCGTTATCGCAAGCAATAGCGGTAATGTTCGCTGACAAATATAGAGTCAGTAATAAAATTGAAAACACAGATAATAATTATTTCCGATTTATTCAAACACTTGTTAATACCACAAATGAATCTATTTACAAACTGCGCAATGAGATACTGCTGCAACATTTCAAAACAGATACAGTGGGTATACATCGATACGTAAACTGTGAATGCAATATATCATATCGTCGCAGGAAAGGCAGAATTACTGAAGCGCCAAAATAGGCATATTGAGTTATATATATAAGTAGGTGTATATTGGGAAGTATACTTCATTTTTTTCTTCACCACTCGCTCTCTTCGTTCGCTCATTCGAAAAAAATGAAGTACCTTCCCAATATACACCATTGGAGCACAAAATCAGAAATAAACCACCTAAAATATTTCAGATGGTTTATCATGAACGATGAACTTCAAACATGTTATGGAATTAAAAATTTTGATCAAAAAACCACTAACCGAAAGTTAAATAATTATTCGCTTAACAGTTTGCATGCACTGTCATCATTTCCTAGCCGACCCACGAGCGCTCGCGCTGACGTCGTGCGTCCGGTCTTGCGATATGACACCTCTACGCTACACATACCTAATGCACCGATTCCTGATTGTTTAACTAAATCGTTGAATGAAACTTGATACGAGTTCATTTTGGTGTAAGACGCAACATGATTATTCGAAAAGTGAATTATTATCGTCAATCATAAAATTAATAACAAATTCATAAAAAACATACCTGTGATTTTTTTCCCTTGAGATCTGGTATTTCACAAAAAACACAACATAACTACACTGATTGATAGATCATACATGGCGCTCTTAGATACCCGATTAGAATATGACGGCACCATGAAACTACAACGACCACAAGTGGTGGTTTCATGCCAGATTGGTCGTGCCGATACAAGTGATACTCTATTCAACCGCGTGTTATCCAGCAGCAACATAGTCAATAATCACATTTATGATAGTAAAAATGTCGGCACCATGAATCCTCGGTAATTCCATGATGGAACAGAGATTCATGCCTGATTGGTCGTACGGACAAGTTTGAATGCAATTTACCACAACTATGAGCATGGACGCGTTAACTCAAAAAGGTGTGTGGGAGCCGCGACGATCCCTTCAATACTGATGCAATGTATGAACAAGACCAGTAAATCGTAATTAATTAGTAACGCTTTTTGTTTCGGGTTCCGTATAATTGTTGTTAGGACAAAAGTTTATAAACATAATTCTACTAACTGGTTAATACGTTGGTGTAATGCTAAATACATTCAGTGAGGAACCTCATCATCTTCAATGATGCAGTAACAACCTTAATAAAAATCAAAATTATGATTATTTCGCATTACCATATAAATCCATATTAAGCATAACATTAGGAATCATATTTAAAATAGATTTTTTGCAAATAATACAATATAACTGTAAAAACAGAAATAAATGTCAATTAACTTAAAACAAATAAAAAACATATTTAAAATAATATTTGATAACTACTTATTAAATCTAATCAAACAGATAAAAGTCCGCTGTTTATTACGTAAAGATAGGAAGGAACCCTAATGCAATAATTAAAATAGATTTTTAAAATAAGTCATATCACTGTAATAAACAGAAATAAATATCAATTTACTTAGTAAGTAAGTAAGTAAACATTTATGCAGAATAAAAACTTAACCTATGAAACAATGGTATCAATACATTTACTTAAAACAAATAAAACTCATTTTAAAAAAATATCAAATAACTAATTATTAAATTTAATCAAACACAAAAAAGTCCGTTGTTTATTACGTAAAGATAGGAAGGAACCCTAATGCAAATGCAACACAAGCAGGTATTACTTTAAACAAACAAGTCACTACATTTTGCCAACGCTGCACTACCTTATCTGTAAGCTCGGTAATATGATTCAAGATTCAAGTATAGTCAACCACAATAAAAATGATTTTTACTTTCATAATTTGAACGTATTTCTAATTACTTAATTGTGTAATGGTTCAGAAGTTGTTTACTACAATAGAAGTCGCGGGTTCGATTCCGCACAGTACAAACATTCGTTTGCATGAACATGTCTGTTTGTATTGTTCTAGCTGTTTCCTATGTAAACAAATGATGTATTTGAAATATGTTTATCCTTTGTCTAGTGTCCCATAACACAAGCTTTAAGAAGTTTAGTTTATCACTAGACGCTGTTGTGTAGGTAGTGCAACTCTACACATGACATGTAATATCATTTAGGAATGGCTTAATGAACTATTACAAGGTTTTCGCCTTCCTCCGTTTTGCAGTGCCAGTTGCCACAAGTTTGGTTCAAAGTCAGTCAATTCAGAAAAAACTTTTTTTTTTTTAATTTTCCTGCGTCTGGGAGTTAGTTTGTTGGACTTACCATACACGGATATTCAGTTTCTTACTTCTGGACCTTAACGCTTACAAATGGCATGTTCCCTGACGCATGTATACACAAATAATTTTACGTTATTAACAGCGAAAAATGGGAATTTTCTATCGTTCATTAATAACAGCGCAACATTTTTTCTTCTAAATAAACTCAAGTCAACTGTACATAAGTACGTACCTTTCAGCCGACCTAGTTAGTGAATTAATATTTTATTTTTCACGAAATGTATTGACAAACCGAAATTTTTGCTGACAGCTTACAATTTTAGACAGTGTTAGCTAACCTTTTATTGGAAAGACTTTATAGGTCGTTTTTGCGATCACTTCCTAGTAAAATTGGAGTTTTACAGTAAAAATGTTATGCTCCTCTTTGTCTGAGTTTGCAATATTTTTGAATAAATTAGGAGCTATAGATCAATGAAAACCATAACATCAGTGACAGTGAGTGATCATCAAGGACCATCAAGAAGTTATTCAACGTTATTAGTGCTACAGCAAGAAAATTCAGCAGAAATCAATCATGTTCGTAAGTTTTATCTTCAATTTACTATGTTAAAACGATAAAGATTTTATTTTACATGTTTGTTTTTATTCTTCATATGATAGGTCTGACATCGAATGCAACTCCGAGGTTGAAGTTAAACGCCGGGCAGTGCACAAGCACTCAGAGTCTGACGCCGAGCCCTCCAAACGCCGAGCACGGAAGGCCACTCCAGCACTTTGCGATTCTGACGCCGAGCCCTCCAAACGCCGAGCACGGAAGACCATCCCACCACTTAGCGACTCTGAAGACGAGTGTGCTAAAAAACGGTGAGATAACGACCTGCATCTCAGTATTGAGACAAACAGTGAAGATTCTTATAACCACTTATAACGCTTATGTTTATGAACGTGAATACTTAACATTTGAACCAATACTTTTGTTTTCATTTTCAGGAGCAACAAGACGGCTGGGGCCAAGAGGAAGGCGAAATTTATAAAAGAACTTTTTTACACGGACGACGAAGTAAATAAGCGGTAAGTTTTATGTAAAATCATAGCGAGGAACGTAATGACCAGATCTTTTCAAAACAAATCTTTTTTAAACCAAACATTAGAAAATATTGACTTTATAAATTATGAACTCTATGTACCTTATACCTTTATAGTTATGTACGTGATACATACCTTTTTTTTCTCCTGATTACGTCAAAGCAAAGGAGGGTTATGATTGTTTGGTACCTAGCAAACTTATTAATTAAATAATCCACGAAGCATAGTAAGTAATAGTTTCTCATCTAACTTAATCATTTCAGTTCCAGTAAAGCGGCTAAAAGACCTACGAAGCGCAAGCCAGCTGAAGGCAGCGTACCGAAGCGAGCTCGGTCTGATGGATGGTGTCTGGACTTAGACGACGAGCCGGAGATCGTCGTCAACCGCACGCGCGCCGCGCCTTCCCTGCAATCCGTGCTCACGCGCCGCGTGGCGGATGGTAACCTACGTCATACCGCTGACCTATCCGGCGATCTGTTCGTGGAGCTCCGACTCTATAACTCAGCGGACATCAAGTCGATACCGGCGAGAGATCGCTGGCAGAAGGCGGTATTATCGCTTAAATATAGAACCGATTCTGACGCTGAACAGCTGGACTTGCTGCGCAAGTTTGTCAAGCGAGCACGCGCGGATTTTACCGACGAAGGACGGTTTTTTGTCGATAACAAAAAATAAGTTATCATCCTAAACATTAAGAAATAAGAGTCCAATCTATTTTAGTTAAATTTAAATCAATCTTTTCTTTTACATCAAGTAACAATGTCAAACAGATCGATATATTGTTCCGTTTGTAATATTTCTGTTAAAAGCAAAGCGTTTTCCGCTCATCTTAAGAGTACAATACATAAAAATAACTCTGCTATTGAAGAAAGCGATGGTATTGAGAAAATAGGTAGTGCTTTCCGCAGTCGCATCGCAGCGTACAGGTTGTGTGGTGATGCGGGGAGCGCCGTGCAGGCGCCGGCCTCGTTCATGCGCAGCTTGCGCGCGCGCGCCGCTCAGCTGCTACGAGCGCGCCAGTTAACTTATGATAGCATCAAAGTTAACTTTGAATTATTCGCTGAATTTCTTTTAAGATCGAATGATTCTAACAAGTCCGAAATAAAGTCATTTGCTACGGAAAACATTGTAATAAATAATAGTTTTGATTTTGAAGAAGTTTTCTCTCAAGTTATCAACGTGATTACTTCTAAAGTAGACGAGTTTGAAGAACGAGATAGCGGTTGGTTATTTTTACGTAATTGTTACTTAGAAATTAACATTAATAAGTACAATCCTCTGAGAGCATCTAGATTCATTGATTTGCCAAAAGCATTGAAACTCAAACGCGCATGTGTTAACATTCAAAATAAAGATGAGTTCTGTTTTTTATGGAGCATAATGGCAGCTTTATTTCCTGCAGACAGCAACGGGCATCGAACATCTTCTTATCCTCATTTTAAGAGCGTGCTCAATGTAAATAAAATGTCGTTTCCGGTTAAGTTTCCCGACATAAAAAGATTTGAGAAAAATAATCCTAATATAAGCGTTAATGTATATGGACTCAAAAACAAAACAAATGTTGTTGGACCATTGTACCGCACGTTGAGTAAAAAAAGCAATCACATAAACTTATTGTACATAGAAAGAGGTAATCTTTCACATTATTGTTTGATTAAAAACCTAAGCCGCTTAATAAGGTCGCAAGTAACAAAACATCATGGTCAAATATTTTTTTGTGACGACTGCATGATATTTTTTCAAAACGAACGTAAATTAAACGCTCATGTGTGCGGTGGGGTTGCGACTATTTTGCCAAAGTCGGGTACATTTATTCAATTTAAGAACTATGAGAAAATGCAAGACATGCCTTTTGTAATTTATGCTGACTTTGAATCTTTATTGCAGCCCAGTCCTAACGAACCCAGTTCCAGTTCAACGAAACTGTTTCAAAAACATGTACCGGCTGCGTTTGCGTATTATGTTGTTTGTTCTTATAATAGTTCTTTAAATCGATACGTAACTTATCGCGGTGAAGATTGTGTTGAAGTTTTCATAAATAACCTAAAAAAGGATGTATCTCAAATTTTACAAATTTATAAAAATACAATTCCTATGAAAAAACTAACCACACAAGAAGTTTGCGCATTCAAGGAATCAAAAGTATGTTATTTATGCAGTCAATTATTATTCGATGATAAAGTTCGGGACCACTGCCACTTGACAGGCAACTATCGCGGTGCAGCTCATTCTTACTGTAATCTTAACTATCGTTTACCACAATTTGTTCCTGTCTTTTTTCATAACTTGTCTGGCTACGACAGTCATTTATTTATAAGTCAACTGGGACAAACATCAGGACCAATAAAAGTTATAGCTAAAAACAAAGAAAATTACATATCATTCACTAAGTTTTTTACAACACATGACAATAAACATATGGCGGTTCGTTTCGTTGACTCTTTTAAATTTTTGGGAACAAGCCTAGAAAAACTTGTATCGAATCTAGATAAGAAAGATTTTATTCATTTGCTTAATTTTTTCCCAGAATCTGAGAGGTTCGAATTGTTAAGACGGAAAGGCGTGTATCCGTATGAATACATGTCTACCTGGGACTCGTACAAAGAGAAAAAATTGCCTCCACAGCAATGCTTCTATTCGAGCCTTAGTGACACTACTGTTTCAGAATCTGACTATAGCCATGCTAAACAGGTCTGGAATGAGTTCAATTTAAAAACTTTGGGTGAATACACAGATTTATATTTGAAATCTGACGTTTTGTTACTAGCAGATGTATTTGAAAAGTTTCGTTGCACTTGTAAAACAAATTACAAGTTAGATCCTTCATTTTATCTGACAGCTCCTAGTTTGAGTTTTGACGCAATGCTCCTTAAAACGAATGTAAAACTTCAGCTAATTGATGACTTAGAAATAATTCGATTAATACAGAAAGGTATTCGCGGGGGAGTATGTTTATGTTCTACGAGGTATGCGAAAGCAAACAATAAATACTTAACAAATTATGAAACGTCATACCCCGATAACTTTTTATTTTACATAGACTGTAATAATTTGTACGGCTATGCGATGTGTTCTTATTTACCTCATTCGGATTTTAGATTATTGAATGTTTCAGATATTGATCAAATTGAAATCCTTGAAACACCCGATGATTCCGAAGAAGGGTTTATTTTAGAAGTTGATTTAGAATATCCCGAGAATTTACATGACCTGCATAATGAATTACCATTTTGCCCACAAAAATTTTCACCACCAGGATCTAAAACTCCAAAATTAATACCGAACTTATATGACAAATTTAACTACGTTATCCATTATGCGCATTTGAAAACGTGTTTATCACATGGTTTGAAGCTCACAAAGATTCATAGAGTAATTAAATTCAGACAAAGCCCTTATTTAAAACAATACATTGATTTGAATACAGAGTTACGAAAAAAGGCAAAGTCAAGTTTCGAACAGGATTTTTTTAAGTTATTAAATAATAGCATTTTCGGCAAAACTTTAGAGGACACCGAAAAAAGGCTTGATGTAAAACTAGTCAATCAGTGGGTTGATACAAAAAATAGAACGAAAAAAATGGTCACTGCAGAACAACTAATAGCGAGGCCTAATTACCATAGTTCTACCATTTTTTCAGAAAATTTTGTGGCAGTTCAGTTGAAGCCAGAATCAGTTGTACTTGACAAACCTATTTATATTGGATTTACGGTTTTAGAAATTTCCAAAAGCCACATGTATAATTTCCATTATTCTGTAATGAAACCATTTTATGGTCGTAATTTAAACCTTTGTTACACAGATACAGATAGTTTTTTGTACTCGGTGAAAACTAGTGATATATATAAAGATCTGAGACACAATTTTCAAGGATATTTTGATACAAGTAACTATGAAGAAAATAATACGTACGGTATTAAACGCGAAAATAAAAAAATACCTGGATTGTTCAAAGATGAACTTGGCGGACATCTTATTACAGAATTTGTTGGTTTAAGATCAAAATTATACTGTATCAAAACTGAAACCAAAGAAATTAAGAAAGCTAAAGGTATTAAAAAACCTGTAGTCAACAAACTGTTTTTCAAAGACTATCATAAAGCTTTGTTGGAAAAGGAAATAATTCGCAAAAGAAACATTGTTTTCAAATCTATCAAACACCAAATATTCACTCAGTGTGTTGATAAAGTAGCCTTATCATCTAATGATGATAAACGTATCTTATTAAGAAACAATATAGACACATTAGCATGGGGACATAAATCTAGTACCTTTTAATTTAGCTACAATAGATTGGACTAGTTAAGTCAAGTATCTAGTTTTAAGTTTGTTGTTATGTTAGATTTAGACCACGTAAGATTGTATGTTAAGAATAATTGTGTTTAGTTGTTTAATAAATATTTCACCAATTTTTTTGTTTCATTGCTGAACTCAAACCCAGGTTTGAATTGCCTACTTAATTAGTTCATAGCTACTGCTCAAAAACCTATACAACATAAGTAGTGCACACGTGATGATTTCTGCAAGTTTCAACCTGTTATGATTACCTAAGACTACGAGGGTTGTCAGTTACATATTATGAAAGTTAAAAAAATATTTTTGATAATGTTGTTTTAGTTTCAATACGTTAATTACAGCTCATACTTGCCAAAACTTGTTTTATGAACATCATCAAACTATCACAGTGCGTATCGAGCTGTGATATAAGAGAGTCAATTATAATATAGTAGGTCACCTAACAACAGGATGATTGTTACTATAAATTATAATTCGAACCCAAACTAACTGCAAGACGATAAGATTTTATAATCAACTTTAAAAAGGAGTAGGATTTAATACATTACAGATAAAATCATACATTGTAAAATGTGGATTGACAGCCCTGCATGTTCCATTTAAAAGTGTTTAGCTTGTAAAATTTTAAAACTATGCAAAACTATTTTAGTGAGGTGTTGGTCATGTCATTCTTTTAGTTTCTGAGCTCGAGTGAAGTGGTGTGCTATTTACTTATCTGTAAGTATACTATTTTTTAGAAAATTGTTTGAAAGTTACATTTGTACAAATGATTGATAATATGTATTACTGTTTTTTGTTACAGAAAATGTCTGAATCCGACATCATGTTCAGTCAGTTCGCACAAGATCCCTTCTCAACTGCTAGTGCGTTTCGGCAAGCTTGTCCTGAACTTTATCGGTCTAGCCCTGCACCCAAAGAGAGGCAAGCGAAGCGGAAGAATCATAAATGCAAGAAGAACCGACTGCGCAGAACCTCCTACGTGATTAATAATGAGCATCAGCGAGGAATACGCCTTATTAAAATAAAAGTGATAGATATAAGCGGTGAATCTCTCAACAAATCGGACATTGAATGTGATGAAGATAATGTAGTGTTAAGTGCACAATATATTGTGAAAGAACCGTTGGATGACATAATGGACGAAACAGAAACAGTGATTAAAAAAATAAGTAGGAAAATTAGTGATAATAATAATTATTAGCTTTAAACTTTATTTTAGATATAAGACTAGTTTTAACCTGTACACTTGTATAAATATCAGAAATATTATTAAAATAAATACGTCATGTGAAAAACTGTGTTTGTTATTTTTTACTTATTATTTAAATTCGTTAGGTAGGTAGAATTAAATAAAACTATGCATTGATCATATTTAATGTTATGTATATTCACACTTACTTAATCAATAAATTATTTAGTAAAAACAGTCAAGTCAAATAATGAGTATCCATTCAAAAAACACCATTTTTTAATACACAAAGCACTTCTTAAAGCACATTTATTTTTGTGAACCAAGCAATTAAACATATTAGTTTTGTACAGGTCATTTAAACTATTAAGATTAGGTATACCTGTATAACTTATATCTACAATATTATCATGACCACACAACTCTGCCACCCATTTAATCTTTTCTTCACCTTTTACAATAATTTTCATGTCTTTCAGAAGAGGCTTGATAGTTCTATGAAATTCTTGAAAATCGATGTACCCTTCACTCCATTGGTAACCTCTGTTTCTTTCTATCCATTTAACATGTCGTTTCTCTTCCTCAGTTAATTTAGTAAATGGATATGGAGGTTTGATTAAGAATGTTTGAGTAAACTCCAGAGTTGCTATAACGAATTCTTTTACTAAAAATTCATTTTTACGGTTTTTGAATCCTTGCAAATCCACAATCACTGTATCGTTATTCATGATAATTTCTTCACAATATTGCTCAAAGGTTTATACTCAAATACACAATCGTTCAAAATTAGACAGTATGCAGCTGTCTGATCTGGTATTTCTTGATCTGTTTCAATTTCAACTCTTACGTCTATCGATCCTTTTAACGTCTCGTGTTGGCGTGAACAGTCGATTACAAACATAGGAGCAATGTCTCTGAATTCTTTCATGCTCATCAACGGCTCTGGTCGGCGTCCGTAGTAAGACTGTTGGAATCTAGCGTACTGCTCATATAATAAACTAAATTTATCTTCTGAAAAGTTGATGTTTAAACCTTCATAAGGATAATACGATGAATTCAAAAATACTTTAACATCACGCACGTGACAGTGGTCAAATTCAGCCATTGAAAGGGCAGCGTTATGTTTACGGTTGGTTTGCATTGCAATAACAACGAACCGTGGTTTTTCGATTTGTGATGAAGTTTTTATCGACCAAGTATGCTTACGTGTCTTAGGTAGTAGTGGATATTCGTATAGATCCCAATTACGATACGCGAGTTGAATAGCTCGATCTTTCTCTAAATGTTTTAGCAAATTAATTCTTTCCCGATCAGACACTTTGATGTGTGGAACTCGCCAAACAATTTTATTAATTACAATATCGTCGACAACTTCTCCTGCATTTAATTTGATAGAATTGAGATTCGTATTGCTCCTAAGCAACACCAACTCATGTTTACAGTTTATAATAATTTTTTCATAATCTTCAGCGAATCCTAAAATTTTGTTCAACGGTATGGATGCTGAAAATGCTCCACTATCAGTGTTATTCGATCCTGTAGTTGACCACCCCCAAACTCGACCACACTTGGATTCATCACCATTTAAAGATAGGTAAGATTTGATAGTTGAAGTAACACCAGCATTTTTAATTTTATCTATTTCTACTCCGTTCAATTCATATCTTATATCTTGAAACAGAAATAGTATCGGATTATTAACGAAATGAACATTTGTTATTTTTGCTTTAGTGGTACTGTTAAACACATTCACTTTTCCCTCTATGTATAAACTACTTAGTGATGGCAGTACATACAAATCTTGTTGGTTGATAGGAATTCGTATTTCATCATTTTTGTTGAAACTTGACACATATGGTTTGTATGAATGATACTCAAAACTTTCAATACTGGTATCGTATGAAGCTTGTTGTGATATATTTAAAATATTCATTTTATCAAGCCTACTAATTTAAGAAACTCCTTATTACTTTTAGTAAGCTTATTCTTTAGCTGAATCGGTGTGTCTTTGCGGGATGTTTTTTTAGAACTGAATTGAACACACGATGTAGACGGGTTTTTATGGAAATTTAACATTTTTTTCTGAAATGTAAATAAAGTTGTACTTCTTCACCTCGTAAGTTTATCTCTTTATTTTCAGCGTCCAACAACCTTATATTAATAGCGCTAATAGAACTTTGGTTTACCGGAAAGTAAATTAAATTTTTAGGTATTTCAATTATACGATAACCGGGTGGTACATTAGGCACGAATTCGTAAATAATATGACTTCCTTTTCCGTTTACAAAAGAACCACTGACAACATCGCATTCGATCCTTACGATGGTTGTTGATAGAATGTTGACAGGATATTGTGAATCAGTTCTTATATTTGCGTTTATTGTTTGTTGACCGAAACCTAAAATTTGTCCCAATGATTCAGCTTTATCAAAATAAATATTCTTGGAGCAGAAAATATTCGTTTTTAATGTATTGTTATTGCATGTTAATGTTAACACGGTATGTTTAATATTACTTTTCAAATAATCGCAAATATCTTGAAGCTCATAAGACCCTTCAGGAATTTTGATGACTTCATTTTCCCCATAATAAAACTTATTGTTCCTTTCATCTATATTGGGAATAGAATTGAAGGTTGAAAATGACAAAAGTCCGCATTCGTAATCTCCTCGAAGTTCCAACGTAGGGGAATAGTTTGTGCTCAAGGAGGCTCCGCTTCCAGTTATAGATACAGTAAAAGACATGTTTGAACTGATACTTTTATTTATTTCACACAGTATTTAAATGTTTTTCCAATAATTCCTCAGAAATTTTAAACATAAATGACCGCAGTTTGTAGTGCCAAAGGTTTGCTGTCGGTCAAAGTTATAGTTTATAGATAAGTTACTCATGTATTTAACAAATTCTAGAGGAGGCTTCAAATTGCCAAAACTATCATAATACTCTACGTAATTATTGTGCTTCACGAAGGCCACCCAATGCGTGCCGGGGTTTTTATTGCTGTCTAAATTCAATATTCCACATTCTATATTTTTGGGTTTCAAAGGTAATGTATCTCTCATGAAGACTCCACGAAAATAGGGAATATCATAGGCATGTTCTAATATATCTATGTTGGTGAGAGCACGTTTGGGTAGCCGCTTAATTAGTTTTTTGATGGGTTTAGATATAAACCAGTGCCAGTTTTATGAGGTTTAATATATAACCCTTTCCCGATAGAAACAGCTTCCATCATTCGGTTGTGTCTTTCAGATTCCTGAAGACTTTTTTGTGCAGCTTTGGAATCGTTAACAGCTTTAGCTATACCAGCTGCCCCTCCAGCTAGTGAACCTAAAGCTGATAACCCTGCGAATATAGGAATAAGTGGTAAAAGCCCTCCGCACTTTGGAAGAGGAATGCAACGCGGCAAACGTATTCCTTTTTTATTACTAAATAATTTTTTTGCAGCTGCATAGGCATATTTAATGGCAGTGTGACTGTCTTTGGATTTGATTTTTTTTAACCGTGATTTAATTTTCCTAACACCCTTTTTGAATGACTTCATACCACTACCAGCCCTAATTTTTGCGTTCATCGCTTTTTTCACAACCCATGATGCAAGTTTTTCTCCTTTTCCGGCATCTTTCGAGTTCAACCTTCTCTTTGCCATATTCAACAGTTTTAAGTCAGCTATCTGTCGAGCACGCGAATCTTTGTTAATATAGGCAATGTCGTGGTGCATGCAAGCTTCATCCAATTTGTTCACCCCTCGATCACCTCTAATTAATCGTTTCTGAAGTTTCGTTCCGGGCCCACAAAATTGATACCCAGGTAAATGTAGTTCAAACGGTAAACGATCTATCAAGTTATTAATTATACCACTGCCTTTCTTCATCGATAGGCAAAAAGTGAGATGATAGCACAAATTATTTTATTTATATACTATGAAACTAAATCACTTTTTTTAACCCAACTGTTGTCTTCATCACTCAAGCCTAGCCATTTTACATAAATTTTGTTTCCTTTTTTCTTAATAATTTTCTCAATAAGGTAAATTTCCGGCACCTTGGTTTTCTGTAATTCGTATCCATAAAAAGAACCTAGAATATTTTGTTTGTGTTTGTCTTGTATTTGATACGTTGGGGGACTAGTTTGATTATCTTTTACTATGAGAAATATTTCGGTTGACCAATTAGGAGTGTAACCCTTGTAAAAATCTCCTTTGTGTTTACTTATACGTACACAATCACCAACTTGAAAAGTTTTTCCTCGTCGTATCTTTGACTGTTGGGATTTGATTATATTAGACTTTACTAGAATCTCATTCGATTGATTTACATCGATTGGTTTAAATTTAGTTATGCGATGTAAAGTACTGTTATAATTCTCCACAGTGATGTCTAAATTATTTTGAAACCATTGATAGTTTCCATATAGACTGAAAATTTTGTAAAGGTGAGATTTAAGAGTTCTTATCACACGTTCTACTATGGAGGCTTTCTTTACAGAGTACGTAGAATAATGATTTATTTTATGCCTTTTCATCAACTGCTTAAAATAATCATTATAAAACTCTGTACCCAGGTCAGTTTGTAAATTTTTAGGCTTTCTTCTTGTCTCTGATAGTATACTGCACATTGCGTCCGTTACACACTTTTTTGATTTTGACTTCAACGGTTTAACCCAAACGTATTTCGATAAAGTATCAATAACTACAAGAACATACTTGTGTCCGTTATTATACGACGAATATTTTTGAAAATCCATGAGGTCAGCTTGCCATAAATCATCCATTCCTTTGATAATCGTATGCCGACGACAAAAATTCCTTCTCGCTGCTTTGTGCAACTCATGAACTAAATCTTCTTTACTCATTTTGAGTAGGTTTTGGTGAAATCATGAGATCAACTTCTTTTTTAGTGTAATACAATGTATTCAAATTTTCAACAGTCAGTTTTTCTAGATTATTTAGGTATTTTTTAACATTACTTTGAACTGTTTTTATTTCTTGTTTTAGTTCGTGAATACATTTATCAACGTATTCTTTACTTACAGCTTCATCGTCCTTCTCGGGAAGTGACAGTCCTTTCAATTTCGATAATTTTAAATCAAAATCTCCTGCTTCGGACCTTATTAATGCATCTGTAATAATATCAGCATTTAAAGATTGTCGTAAACGCTTATGAACGTGATGACCGAATTTGTCTACATTCATTATCGTCTTGTCGGCTTCTCTAGTGCAATGGTACTGCCCGGTCCACCAGATGGAAGCTTTATATATTTCTTGTATTTGATAATGCCAGCTTCATGCAATTCTTCGATTATTGCATAAATTTCATTTCTTACTCCTGTGTTACCAGCTGTCCATGAAGCCAGTAAAAGTTGTAATCTTTCCACTAACTCATTAGGATCGTTCCAGTAAATCAAATCAGTATCATTCTTAACTTCTTTTAATATATTTACCCCTTCTCCTTGCGGAAGACTTTCAACACTACTGGTATGATTTCTTGAGAACTTGAATAACGGTTTAATAATATTCATGTATTTAAAACCTTTATTACTGTTTATGGGTTTAGAAGGATTGCAATGACGTTTGTGTGCATTAGTATCAATAAGTAATAATCTGTAATTTTGCAAGTCCTCGTCTGTAACGTTTTCTAAATTTGGTACCTTTTTGTACAGTAATTCTTGAAGCCCTATGGTTTTTTTCAGGCTACGGTTTCCAATTTTCAATATTCTGTCGTCGTCATAAACACGAGTTTTGCCAAGCCATAATTTTCCTCGCTCATGTTTAACACCATAAGGTATATCTTTCATTACTTCAGATGACACGGACCAAGATAGAGAATCGTTAGCAATACTTGGTGATGACTGGAGAGATTTAAATGAGTTCTCATTAACATCATGATCCTCTGATGGGGATGTAGTAAGAGTCTTGTTAGAAGGCATAAAAATCTCATGATCTGTGATTTCCCCATCAGAGACAGGTTCTTCAACATTTTCGGAAGAGGTACTTGATGACTCGCTCTCGCAATATTTGGTTCTTTTCATTAAATGGTTCACTGGCGTTGATTCTTCATGTTTATATTGTTTATTGTCATCTTTTTTACTTGACATTTGGTTTAGGGGGTTGATAATGGGTTTGAATAATGTTTCGAGGGCTATGTCATTTGTTCTTTTGTAATCTTTCATAATATCCACCTTTCTTTTCACAGCTGCAGCAGACTTTACAATTTGTTCTTTGAGATTTCGTTCCATCGTTAAAGACTCCACACTGACTGACAATCTTAATCAAACTGAAACATCAGTAACCTAGCAACTATTTAAAAAGATTAGTCTACTTCTATGAATGTATCGAAGTTCAGCCGGTAACATCCTTTGTTTCGTTCACAGTCCTTATTTATAACTAAATAGTTGAAAGGTTTTCTCCAAACAGTGGAGCACATTTCACGAAACTTACACCATGACATATCAGAGCCTACATGTTCATCATAAACGTGTTTAAGGTTTACATCATCTTGCTTAAATAATATGATAAGATTAGAATTGTCTCTCACTAATTGTTTGGGTATTTTGGTGTAAGTTTGATTGATATAAAAACAGTCAATATTTCTATGGCGACCCATTGCAAAGTAATCTCGTATATTATTCTGATTTTCACAAGCAACGTCGTCGAATATGATAATTGAGTTTGGTAATGCTTCGTGCGGACTCAAGACCGCATTATTATCATTGTATTTGTAATAAGATATGTCTGCCACCTCATTCAACACGTTCTCCAGGAAGATGTATTTTGGTTGATATAATGATTTCGAGTAGACATAAAGGTTACAAAAACGTGGACCGTCCTGGTGTAGTAATAAACTCAGGACCAAGTTTGTCTTTCCGCAGTTGGAAGGACCACAAACGATGCTGCGTATTGTGTTTGGTAGTAAAGGACCATGTCGCTTAGTTTCTGTTGATGACGTAGAAGGACAGATGCATTCCAATTGCAATGAATCTTTTTGCTTCAGGAACTTCATTTTTGTTGAATAAATTTGTCTGGCAAGTTCCACGGGTTTCATAAAAATGACTACTTTTAATGTTGTCACAAGTTATAAACCATTTAAAACGGTTTCATGAATGCTTTATGCTCTTTTCATCAGATTAGACACTACAGGATTGAAATTTCAGAACAAAATCGATACGTTTTTACTAATTAATGGTGTATATTGGGAAGGTACTTCAATTTCAGAACAAAATCGATACGTTTTTACTAATTAATGGTGTATATTGGGAAGGTACTTCATTTTTTTCGAATGAGCGAACGAAGAGAGCGAGTGGTGAAGAAAAAAATGAAGTATACTTCCCAATATACACCTACTTATATATTCGGAATCAGCGTTTTTTTCTGCGTCGATCAGTCTGGGTCTCATAGCGATACGAGCACTTTTTTGGCGTTTGAGTAAATGGAAAAAAGAGGGATTTTTCATCAGCCCGAGTTCTCAAGCGACACTTTTTTGGCATTTTATTTGTGCCTGTCTTATGAGAATTTTTGGACTATAAAAAAACTTAAAAGTTGGTATAAGTAATTTTGAATTGCTGTATTTTTACTAAGTAAGGCTTGTAGGAATATTAGTTTTTCCATTTTTATGTAGGAAGTGGCGTATAAGTAATTTTGCCTTACTGTTATTGAGCAAGTTTTTGACTTTCAGTATCTTTACTGTGAAGTAATATTTTAGCAAAAGTTATAGAAGTAAAAATAGTAAGCTGGCCAAAACCCCATTTACGTCGCTAAAGTAAAAAATATGGAGCTACAATACTTAAAAATCTGATTATTATCGGCGCATACGCCGCGTATCAGTCAGTTTGCTTGACAGAGACACTGAGAATACACGTTTGTCGGTGTTTCTTGCCGCTCAAATAGATCGAGAAGATAAGAGAATATTGGTGATAATAATGCAATAACGAACGCCTTAATCGGTTGATTAGCTATTAATTAGTAAAAAAAATTAGTAATTCACATAAGTAGATATAATTATTAGTAAGGTCACCTTGGGTAAGTGTCTAATAATTTACCTAATTGCCTAATTGTCATTTGACGCTGGGATGTTAGGGGGCGAACCTCCATCTATCGCCCCAAGCCAACCTCACCACAACTGACTGATCCTGGCAACGCACGCTGCGGCTGACTCGCATCTGGCGCAACTCGAAGAGGAACTTGGGAATATCAGGAGGCACATACTAGCTTTATGTGAAGTCTGAAGAGAGGGAGAGGACACTATAACGCTCAATTCAGGCCACCTGATGTCATTCCGAGAGGGAGACCAAAAAACCCAAGGTGGCGTTGGATTTCTGGTTAATAAGTCCCTAGCTAACAACGTTGTGGTAATGTCCAGTGTGTCGAACAGGGTGGCGTTCATCATCATCAAGCCCACCGAGAGGTATAGCCTCAAGATGGTGCAAGTGTACGCACCGTCCTCGTCACACTCGGACGATGAGGTGGAGGATATGTTCGATGACATATCGAGGGCCCTCCAATCAACTACCAAGACCCATTTCACCGTTGTTATGGGGGACTTCAACGCTGCAGTGGGAGTACAAAATTGCAGTGAATCGGTAGTACAATCCTATGAATATGGAAGTAGAAATCATAGTAAGCAAATGCTCGTCAATTTCCTCGAGCAGGAGGGGCTCTTCTTGAGGAACTCATTCTTCAAAAAGCAACCCAAAAGGAAGTGGACGTGGCAAAGCCCTGACACTATGACAAAAAATGAGATTGACTTCATCATGGCGGACAAAAAGCACATATTCAGCGACGTCTTCGTGATCAAAAGGTTTAATACCGGTAGCAAACACCGACTCGTCTGAGGCTCTCTGAATATCAACCCGTACTCAAGGAGCTCCAAAAGCTTTTTAACGCTGTCCTCTTTGAAGGGAGAACTCCGGAGGCGTGGAGTAGAAGTGTGGTCGTCTTGTTCTTCAAAAAGTGAGACAAAATGCTACTGAAGAACAATCGACCCATTTCCCTTCAAAGCCACGTATAAAAGCTGTTCTAAAGGGTGATCACGAACCGCCTTGCGCGAAGACTCGACAAATTTCAACCACCGGAACAGGCTGCGTTTCGGAGTTCCGGATACGGAACCTCATCCACACAGTCCACCTCATCTATAGACCTCATCCACACAGTGCGGCAGATTAGACAGAAAACTGCAGAGAGTAATCAGCCCCTGTGTCTGTGTCATTTGTGGACTTCGAGAAGGCCTTTAACTCGATTGAAATTGGGTCTGTTCTGAAGTCCCTGCAGCGATGCCAAGTAGATTAGCGATACATCCAAGAGATGAGATGTCTTTACAAAGCCGCCGCTATGTCCGTACAAGTACAGAATCAGCAAACAAGTCCTATACCGTTTGCATCGAGATGTGAGACTAGGGGATGTTATCTCCCCGAAATTGTTCTCAAATGCAATGGAGGATATGTTCAAGATGCTGAACTGGAAAGCACGTGGCATCAACATCAATGGCGAGTACATCTCTCATTTGTGATTTGCTGTCGACATCGTCATCGTGGCAGAAACGCTGCACGACCAACAACTGATGCTGAATGACCTAGCTGACTCTTCTGTGGGCATCGGTTTACGTATGAACTTGGACAAAACCAAGGTTCAATGAACATGTCCTACCGGAACTGGATTACGGTAGACGGGGCCGTACTTAAAGTTGTTCAAAAATATGTATACCTCGGGCAGACACTGCAGTTAGGTAGAAACAACTCCGAGGACGAGGTAAATAGAAGAATTCAACGGATTTGGGCAGCTTTTGGAAAGCTGCGTCGAGTCTTCACATCGTCGATCCCGCAGTCCCGCAGTCCGCACACTAACACTAACGGCACGGCTGGTCCACAAATTTAAAGTCACTCAGCGGGCTATTATGGAGAGAACTTTGTTCGGCGTTTCTCTGCGGGATCAAATTAAAAATGAGGTGATATGGCAGAGAAGCAAGATTATCGACATAGCCCACCGGATTAGCAAGCTGAAGTGGCAGTGGGCTGGCCATGTTAGCCCTAAAACCAACCACCATTGTAGTAATCGTGTTCTTGAGTGGAGACCGCGTCTCGGCAAGCGTAGTGTAGGACGTTTTCAGGCAAGGTGTAGTGATGATTTACGCAGGATGGCTGGCAGGAGCTGGATGCAAGCAGCCAAAGATCAAGTTCCGTTGCGTGTAATAGGAGAGGCCTATGTCCAGCAGTGGACTGCAACAGGCTGATGATGATTATGTTATTTGACGCTGGTACTATCCGTTGTAAAATTATGTTACAGAGAGGTGTAAAGGTTAACTTAAGATTACCCAGCTAATGTTAAGATTATTTCTGAAGAGTGTGTAATGTTGGTTTCATTGTTGAAAATGGCTTGTTACCATGTGGTGTCGGTCGAGATATAGTACCGCACTATTTAAGAAACTGGCCGAGTCGTTATTGCCAACCTCAGTTGATTCCTTTGGGCAAAATTGCGGGCCAGACTTATTTTTTAACCTATTATGTGCTACTGCCGGACAAAAGTCTCACCAAAATTCATCCACTCTTTACGATCTAGTGATTTATTCGGCTAGTATTCAAGGGATGTGTCTAGATGGTACATTAAGCCTTTTTTTTTAATTTATATGAGACTTACTATTCCTTTCTATTTTTTTAAGCTCTTAGTAGGAAGTAAGAAACAGAGTTTTTACAAAACGTACGCAGTAAGACTGAAGGATGAACAGTAGGGCTAGCACGAACCGCTAACGTTTCGGCAATCGAAAAGTAAACGTCTTTAAGTATCGTTTACTTTTCGATTACCAAATGGTAGCGGTTCATGCTAGGACTACAGGAACCTGTAACTGGAATATCAAAGACACCACAAATGGAAACAGTCTCAAAGCCAGCAGTAGTTAAATGTCTGATATTTAAAACACCTAAAAAAAATAGATCAAAGTTACTTTCAGTCTATGAAAATTAAAATAAAAACGAAATATCTTTATTTTAATTGCCAAAGACTGAAAAGAACAAACCAAACAATTAATAAATAAAAAATGTATATGAAATAACAGCTGTTCATTTCATTATTTCTTGAAACTATTTCTCTCTTATAGGAGGCCTTTGCCCAGCTATCTATTCAATTTAAGACCTGAGCTCTCATCAGAGAAGGCAGCCCAGCTCAAACCCATCTCATTGCCCTACTAGTAAACGTAATGTTTTAAAAAAGATATTAATTTTCATAATCTTAAGCAAATAAGACTTAACTCTTACATATTGGCAATGGAGTATACGTTATTATTTATGGTTCAAGTAACTTTAATTTTGGCACTTCAGTATCTAAGTAGCTTTTATTGTGTATAAACTGGAGTTACAAGTAGTTTTAAAGATATGATTAGACGAAAGTGGTTATCTCTTACGTCGTTTTACTCGAAATAACTAAAACAATAACTTTCTGTTGAGGATTTTTAGTGATTCAACATAATGAGCCGATCACTTTATAAGTCGTTTTGACACGATGACACCAGACTTTTAAAAGCCCTTTGAGTAATTTAGGATAGCAAACATTAGATTATGGTTATAGTTCCAGAAAATTTGCCGTCTTCCATTTTACATACGTAAGAGTTTTAAGTGATTTTGGTCGCTATAAATATTTGACTCAAATGGCGGTTGAGAAATTTTGCTTTACTGTAAATTGGAGTCATTTTTACTTAAGCGCCACTATATCGCAAACCAGCTGTCTCATTATTATGGTTTGTACTTCTGGACATAGAAAATGACATATTAATAAAAGTTTACCTTGACGTCATCGAAATTCGAATGCTGGGAAAAAAGTTAGGAATTAAAAACGAAAAAAAAAAACTTTAAACGGCTTTTTCTCGAAATGGCCATTTGGCGCTTCAGTAAAGTTGCCTTTCCTGCGACGATATATAGTAGAAAATGTTTTGTTAGATAAACTTTACAGCGCAACAGTCGTAAGAAACTGTACTAATAATGAATGTTTGACGAATAGCCAGAGAAATGTTGGATTTTTACCACTGGACTTAAATATTATAGAACAAAAAGGTTTGTGCGCACTTAAGGAATCAGTTGAAACCATGCTGGTAGATAATGTAGCTGCATGTACTCAAAACGAATGTAATGGAATTAAAACTCTTGTTTATTCTTTGTCAAACATCATCTTTTTTGAACTATGCCAATATAAAACATATAACATACATGAAATCCCAACTAATTTAAAACTGAATGATGTGTATTATCAAATAGTAGCTGTCATTGAGTTCATACCACCAAGTTCGGGATCAGAAGGCATAGGACATTATAAATGTCACAGCTCTAGGGTACCAGGAAAATGGGAGTGTTATGATGATTTGAAAACTAAAATTACAAAAAGTCAGACTATTATGATTCCAAACTGTATAATATACGGCGAAAAATAGAATGTTTTTAAAGTGAAATTGCAAGTTCAATTATAAAATTATTAATTAATGAATTTGTTTTATTTATTATTATTGTTTTTTATTTATGGCATCACCCTATTTATTTTCTATCAACATAAATTAACAAGAAAGATCAAATTATCTCCAATGAAACGCAGGAGGCTTCTCTTAACATGGGTTACAATGGGTTAAATTTTTTCCCAAGTTTGAAGATCCAAATAAAAAGTTATGTATTTAACGTCCGAAGCATCATCATTAATATCAGATCCAGTACTAGTAGTGCATTCTTTTTCCAATTCTGCAATGTTTTCTTCATTATTTTCTTCTGTTGCAGAATCACCCTTGTCAAAAAAATATTCGTAGTGTTTTTTTAATGATATATAAATACTTTTTGGATTCATAAGTAATCCCAATTCTTCATTAATGTTTGAATATATTTCATTACTTGGCGGGGGAACATTTCGGTTTCTAAAAATATTTTCGTATTTCAAATACACATTTTTTTGTTTATCCAATGGAACTGCACTTTTTCTTCCTCTCTTCATGACTTACACAAACTATCACTTCAAAACCGATTTCATTCTTCAATATGAGCAAATAATTCAAGTAACGTTGTAAGCAATGACACTATACGCAGCAGTCCTGTACCTACCCACTATAATTTTATGAAAATGTTATTTTTTTACGTTAGGTAGTTTGGTTAATGATAAACACCATAAGTTTTTGCTAAGTTACCATGAAAATCATGGTAATTTAATTTATTTAAACTAAATTAATGGTAACAATAACATATTGTATGCATTTTTTAATTCCTTTGCAATGAAGCAAAAACCTTCTGTCACTTTATAATAGCAAATTCATTCCACTACAAGTTTGCTCTTGTTAATTTTACAGGCGTTATAGCTTCTAAACATGAAAATAATAAATAACTAAAAAACTACGAGATATTCAAGCACCGTCTCAAGACTTTTCGAAGGTATTGGATAGGTGCTAAAATCTCAGAGCACTTGGTATAACAAAGTGATTAGTAGTTTTGTGGCAACAGCGTGATCCCGCCATCTTGACGCGGGATCCTCTATGTCCTTTAATATCGTCTAAATTAAGAAGGTACCTAAACTATTATTAGAGGTGTCAAAAGGTACTGGATAATTACTAAAAAGCTAGTGGGAAGTTTCTTTAAAAGGACGAGTGATCCCGCCATTTTGACGTTCATGATTATTCGTAGAACATTTTGGCAGGTAACTAAATACTTGTAGAAAAATTATGTCCAAACTAATGAACATTTCTCAAGTTAGTTTCTTCGAGAACTAGGATACTGTCTTATTGTGTATTTTAAAATCCCTTAATAGCGTTTGTGAGTTAGCGGAGTGCAAAAATCTAAGTAAGTTGTTTTTAAATGTATTGTAATGTAATGGTATTCAAGGTAATTTTGACTTGTCGTCGATCTGGTGACTCTAATGTCATCCATACATGTTGGCATGGCATGTTGTGCTCGGCTGTCAGAAAAATCGTTAAAAGTTTTTTCAAGATGTTTAATCGGTGCGAAGTGATAGCTATAAATCGATCTAACTTTTGAGTTTCTTGTAGTAATGGACCGGCCGAATCTTTCTGTCATGTTTACCATATGAGCCAGGGTGATTCCATCAATGTTAAATACAGATACTGAGCCGGGACTGAATGTCTTTTTCTGGTTTCCGAATCTTTGGTAGGGGTAGCATGGATTATGCTGAAAATAATATTGACATATACTCTTTCGACTTACTTTGACACACAATATGAATGTGATCACGTTCCGTCATCTAGATGACGTTCAACTCCTCAGGCTGAGGAGTTGCTGTCGCTCTCTCATTTATCAACAATGAAATTGGTACAAATAAAGGACTCCATCTTCAAAACCCTCAATAGCATTTTGACTATTTTCAACACACATCCCTACACAGCTGCCAGCCCTGAGTAGTCGTGTTCTCATTTACCAATATGGCTTACAGTCCATACGAGTATGAAATCAGTCCGTTCCTGAGACCTGAAGCATTGTCCACAGTCATTGAGATAGAGATGGCTATCTGTATTGCTTTTGAGATCTACAGAGCAACTTGTAACGATGCCCAACCACCAACATTTATTACAGGAGCTACAATTTATTGCAAGTGCACTTGAGAAAAATAGCACAGATATTTGTGTCCGATTGTGTTGGAATCGACTCTTTTACTGATATCTAATTCGCTGAAAATTGGTTTGATGTTTACTGGATAGGAAACTCTGGATGTTCTGAAAATGTAAGTTCAGCTTTGGACATGCTTCGATTGGGAACTATCTGGTAACTGGTTCAAAAGTGTTTACGAAGAAATAACAATGAAGAAATTTTTAAAGGGCACGAAAGGGTGCTGGTAGTTTTGAACCTGTTCACTAATAAGATAAGATTTTCCTCTATTGTACAAACCCGTTATAGCAAAATAATTTAAAAATGTAATTTAGACAGCCTCATTGCTAAAATTCACTTCTTCCAGACAACCTTAGAACGAATCTTATTGTTTGCCCAGTACGACCCTTTACCATCCTACTAATATTATAAATGCGAAAGTTCGTATGTGTGGATGTGCCGTGTTGCTCTTTCAAGTAAAAACTACTTGATGGATTTTGATGAAGCTTTACAATAATACCACTTATGCATCTGAATAGGACATGGGCTACAATTTATAAAGATATTTCACTCTTTTTAACCAAAGTCCAAGTGGACGTCGTTGCCGCTTTATTCCATAACCAGTTTAGTACCATTATGCAGAAAAAACCTTTTCTTTTTACGCATGAAAACTTAACTTTGTAAAATAACGAAGCCCTTTCAGAATGAGCCCTCCAATCTACTAATAACATCTTATACCTGAAACAATTCCAACGGTCTGCCGATTTGTCGTGACAAATGCTTCCACCAGTGTCGTCACTAGTCACACTCGAGTAACACCTTCCCCAGCGCCGGGCACTGCTAACTGAGAAGCTGGTTCGTCAATGCAGGCCAACTCGTGCGGTCACCAATTAACTGAACGTTCCCGTAGCTTTGAGCCGACCGCACGAAGCACAGACCGACGCGTCGACTGTGGATCACTCGGTCGTGTTCTGCCATGATTGATTTCAAGATTCTAAAGTTTGCATGTTTTGAAATATTTGTGGCTTTTCTGAAACAACTTTATCTTTTAATTTACAATTAAGTAATTGTTTTTGACTTTATACTATTCATATCAGATTTGGTTGTCTTTAAAGTTACACCCTAGAACACGTCAACAGCAATCGTCACCATTCAATTCAATATTCCATGAGCGAAAAATCGGTTCCCATAAAAAACAATACTTCTAAAGTCTCGCAACGCAGATCTTCTACCGTAAGTAGTAGTAAGATCCATGTAATACCAAGTCGGTTAATTTATTTATTCAGTCCCTCTTAAGGGACCTTCTGTCTTATGTTGTTACGGCGTAAGCTAACCTAATAACATCCTATAGTGACCATATCAATACATATAAAAATACTAGCAGTGGGCGCGACTTCGTCCGCGTAAACTTAAGTTTTAAAAAAAGGTAGGTATTCAGAAAAAACTACGACCTATTCTCAGACTTAAAAATGCAACTAAAATGCATATTATAATAAATAAGATTGTTAAGTGCGATTGCCAAGTCAATTTAATAATTTAAAACCACTGCGCGCTTTACTGAATACTTAGGTATTCTTAATTCATTCACTAACAGGGGGGAATACCTACCACCACTAAGTTTTAACTTTAAACTTTATCAAATAAATCGACCATGCTTACCGTTTGAGTACAAAAAGATATTAATATAATAGAGTTTTATTTTACCGCCAATCAAAAGCCTTTCAGTTCAGTAAATCAGCTGAGTATTGTCTCCTGTTGACACTCGTCCAGACTTGACGAAGTAATTTGAATATATACACTTTCAGAGGCACATACTCATTCCCAAAACAGAAGAGAGGAGTACTTTATGAAGTAGGGGCACCGCCAACAGGGGTGGATTCAGAACCACCAAGAGGCATTTTATTTATTTATTTTGGGAATTAGGATCGCCAACAGTGCATTTATGGCCACAATTTACAAATAACATTTAAAAATAAAAAATAATAAATTCATTTTTATAAATTCAATATAGAAAACAGCCAGAAGCTTCTTCAGCATCAATGTTTGTTTACTTTTTCTCATCAAAAGTAAAACATTTTAATTGTCTCGCAAAAAACATTAGTTCGTAATCGACGAGTAAGTTAGTAATAATCTGTTTTGAACGATTTGCTTTCGTTTGTAATGGTATTGAATAGTTAAGTAAATAAATAACTTACAACAACATATCTGTAAAGTCTTTTTTTTATACTTGGAATTTTCCAGTTCAGTCCAAGTTCCTCAGCTTCGGAACTAACTTATCTACTGGGAATTTATTTAGTACTTTGGTATTACTTTTGTTACGAGTTTTATATCCGTACAACTTGTTATTGTTTTAAGGTGAGCCTGTTTGGAAAAATCAACTTTTTTTGTTTAAAACATTTCACGATAAAGTAACCTTCCTAGCTAACGGGTGATTGTGTCTTGATCTCATAATTGTATCTTCTATAACCACCTAAAATATACCAAATTCTTGCGAAATAAACGTTCTTTCTTTCTAACTTACGTCCCTGAATTAGATATTAGGCATTCTCCCTTCAAACGCCGCCCCCGGTGATTTAGCGATTATTTGTGATTCTTATGAAGTGACTTTTAAATCTCTTGGTGAGTGGAGGGATTAGGCGTAATCTCCATTATTCGCGCAGAAAGCCGCGCATATTCAATGGCGCTGACGCCGAAGCCAGCCCTGGTTGTGTTTTTTTCAGGTTTTTTGTGTTTTGTTGACGTCCTACTAATATTATATTATATAAATGCGAAAGTTTGTATGTGTGGATGGTAATAATGTGCCGTGTTGCTCTTTCACGTAAAAACTACTGGATGGATAATGGATTTAATGAAACTTTACAATAATATATAACTCATGCGTCGGAATAGGACATGAAGATATATTACTTTTTTTTGTTTAACCTAAGTCCACATGGACAAAGTCACGATAATTTACTTTGATAGGATGTTAATGTTTATATGCTTGAATTTTTTGTATATCCATATAAATAAATTGTAAGTATTTCTTTGTTTTAAATAACAAATGCAAAGTTAAGTTCTTGGGAAATGAATTATTTACACCGGTAACAACACTGCATTCAGCATATTATAAAAGTAAAATTAACGGTCTAGTAAGCAAGCAGGTTTAGCAGGCAATTATAAACTTGATTGGAAAATTTTTGGTCCAATTTTGTTTCAACACATTCACAATGTTAACGACATTTGGTCTGGATTTCTTGCTTAATGCATATAAAATATACATGAATACAATTTTATATTGATGTTGGGATAATTGCTTAAGGACTGTATTTAAATAAATTATAATTCACGTTTCTACCATTTCCTAAACCGCTACATCGTTTTCAATATTCCAGAAAACTCCAGGCCATTCTGGAGTTTCTACAATGTACAGTAAGAAACTATAAAAGACACCTGAAGCCTGAGTCTTGTTTTGAGAAGAAGACTAAGTAATAAAAGAAAAATATTTGCTTTAGTATTTTAACTACTGAAACCTGCGTGTTCAGTAGTGCAAGTAGTTCTTTAATTAAATAATCGAGTTCATTCCTAAATGAATTGTATTCACCGGTTTTTCGGGCACTTTCAACGAACGTTTACGAAGAATTATTGTATATTCTACTGGAGATAGAACTGAGCCGACAAAGGCAAAAACAGCCCACAGCCCACAGAGATATTTCAGGTAGTTTATTTAGCAAACGCGACCATCCATACTGCCGCCAACAACGGGCTGTTTGAATATGGAATCGATTTCCTTTCGTTGCCGACCCACTAAACCAGATATAAAACGATTTTATCTCGATATTTTAAATTGACTCGCTTTGTGAGCGCGGGAGTGATTTTCACCTGCCGAAATATGTGAATTATTCGGGATGCTGGTCTGAGTAATTGTAGATAAGCGGAATAGACTTTTTATCAATTAAGAGGCTTTATTTTGTCAACACAATCCCTGCTAGAATGGCGTTAAACTGGATGACAATAAAGCTGAATCGGGAGTGGGAAGGTCATATCTGCAGGATTCATCTGGTGGATGAACGGGAATTACAACCCTATAGCTCCAAGCAGAGGCATACTGACATAGGGGAAGACCTAAATAACGTTAGCGCGATGACCTTGCAAACTTCTCTAGAAATTAGAAGGCTCTGATCGAAAATAGGTACCAAGAGAATAGTTTGGGAGGAGAGAGATAAGGTCTTCCTTCTAGATCACACTGCTCTACTCTGCTCCCTATTTAGAAATTCAGAATAAATAAAAGCGTTAGATAGTCAACGATGATATGCCCGCGGTGGGTTTACTATCAAGTAAGCTCACCGCAACTTATGGACGCGGGTTCAATGATTCTCAGTGATTCGAGTACCCTAAGGAGTGGTCTGTCTCTAAGCTTCCGCTACACAATTTCCTAGACTTCACAAGTCTGTCATCCCATTAAGCGGTTTTCTGTACAACGGCTTTTCTCAAGGGCATACTTACTTACCACTTGTTTTTTTCTCTCACAACAGCGGCATTGGAAACTACAAATCACACCCTATTATAGCTTATATGCCACCTTTTAGACTTGCAATTGAATTCCTTTGTGCGAGGGTCACCGACTCACTCTTAGTATACCTGAATATGAACCCGATTTTATCTCGGTAATTTAATACAGTCGTCGTTCGCTGTGCGATCCAATTTCGCTGAATATGTTTGTGAGAAATACTTTTTGTTCGTTAAGCAGAAAAGGTAATGAATTCGATGAACAGAAGTTACCTCTAAGTGAGGTGACAACTGTTCAATTTAAGAGAGTCACGGCCCAGCGGTTAAGTACGCTGTCTTAGCGGCCCTGTGCTTCGAGTGCAAGCTGTCTGGAATACCTACCATACCTTGTGTTCTTCAGACAAAAAAGGCACGCGTTCTAGTCATAGAACATTCAAAACCCAAATTTAGACAAGCGAATTTGAAGGTGTGAGCCTAGCGCCATTCCGGATTGTTTAGGCTTTTCATCGGTGTTTTGCTTCCACCGGGAAGTTAGCCTCAAGGTTAGATATGAAAACAAAAATGAATATCTTTATTAGAAATGACTAACACACTAGATTTTCCCACATTATTCAAACACAAAGAAGTCATGCAAAGCAATTGCAAAATCTCTTCTCATATTTTTCTGAGTTGTTCAAAACGCATTAGAGAGGCCCAATAAACTACGTCGAATCGCGGGTATAAAGAAAGGCGCGTGGAAATCGTTTCAGCCATCTTGTCCGTTCCTCAACGCAAATAGCACCTTCCCATCTAGAAAATAGATGCGTTTCCACTTGGAGAGCATGAAGGAATATCACTGCGAAGTTTGGCAATGCCATTTTTTAGGCAGACAAAGGAAAATGGACGGAATGGAGGTGTGAATAGGGGTGTTTTGGGTCGTGGCAGTCCAGAAGAGATGGCTAGGGCATTTGGCAAGGGAATAGGGGAAGTACTCGGGAAGCAGTCGTCCTTCCGTCGGATGCGTTAACGACACACGCCTGAGACTCAGGAATAGGGCGGACAGGGCTGCAGGTACGAATAGGACAGCGCCACGTGAGGGCTTAGCTGAATTTTTGCATTTGGATATCATAAGAAGGGGGGCTAAAACGGTAACATTTTAGCATATTTCATATTATGAAACATCTAACTGACGTTTCATCTAGGCCGCGGTCCGTTTCGAGTCAAAAGTGAGTAATAGCGCGCTGACGTCGCTCACGTTCATACAATTTATCAATTCGGGATGCGTGTGAGCGCGCTGTTACTCACTTTTGACTCGAAACGGACCGCGGTCTAGATGAAACGTCAGTTAGATGATTCATAATATGAAATGCTAAAATGTTGCTGTTTTAGCCCCCAAGACTTATAATACTATCCCACGGTTCTCAGGGAGGCCATTTTAGATTAAACGATAACCGTTCAATGTGTGGTCAGATAAATGAATATTAACTCTCAAGATACAGAGCAACTTACAGTGTCACACGAGTGGTGATGATGGGTAGGAATCAAACCCACAAACGAAATAGTCCACGGGGTAGTTAGACAATAATTGCTCACACTAGATAGTATTTTAGCAAGGTGTACTGTGATAACTACCTAAACTATCTGTTAAGCCTTGTGGTTGACTGGTAGAGAAGCATCTAGGCGTTAAGTCCGTCAGAGGTCCGATAATTCTATAAAATGTGTAATAAAATATTGTTGAATAATCAAATAATTATTTCAAGTAAAGTTCAGAGTTTCTCTGCAGATTAATAAAATACTGTCCACCCCAAACTCAACCTCAAGGTTACCCTACCAGGGCGTCAAAAAATCTGCTGCGTGATGGTGACGATCGAAGTGGATGCCGCGTGCATACCGATGCCGCGCCGAGGCCGCGCCGAGACCGCGCCGAGGCCGCTCCGCTCGGCAAACTGTTACACGCACCGCTTCACATATTACGAAGCTAGGCAATTTGATTCAGTCGAATCTACGTATTGACGTGACGACGAAAGGCAAAATGCGGGATTATCACTGCCAATCTTGTTACAAATATTTTTTAGAACAATATTGTAACCGTATGTACTTTAGCAGAAACAATTCTAGGGATTCCAGTTTTATTCTCTTGGTCACAATAACGACTTCTCAAATCCTGCTAATATTATAAATGCGAAAGTTTGTATGCGTAGATGTGCCGTGTTGCTCTTTCACGTAAAAACTACTGAATGGATTTTAATGAAACTTTACAATAATGTAGGTAAATAGGCTACAATTTATAAAGAAATATTACCTTTTGTGTCGCGTGGGTCTCTTGTCAACTAATAATTATTCAAACATACAAAATTTTCATAAAATGGCTCTATAATACAACAGACATTCGGCGCAGAATCGTTTCTACTGAGGAGTCATTGCAACCACGGTTCATAATATTACAACGAATTACTGCAATTTCAAAATTAATATCAATCTATCTTTATAGGTTGGGTATTTTGATGAACCGTTGAAAACAGGAAATTCTATTCGATTCGCATCGCTCTAGGCTATATGGCTGAAAATCAGTCGGCGAGCATGTGAAAAACCCTTTCAAAATGTTTCATGCCAGACTGTGTAATTGTGAGATTTTCATATCATTTTCACCACCTATTTTTTGCACCTTAACAAAAGGATTCACACATTCGTGCTTCCAGCTCCGTGCAGCTCAGTAAAACGCGAAACGTGTGCGCCATTTTTGCATATGATCTGGCAAATTATTAACGTAATTACGAACGAGCAATCACCGGCTAACGAACTTGGCTTTGTTTCTCTTTTAGGGTCTCGCTCGGTGGATGGAAATGTTGTGTAGCTGATGTGGAAGACAGGCAGATGAACATTTTCATGAAATATTTTTGCGCGGGTCTGAAATGCTGACCAGTGAAATTTCATAAATATCACTGGACATAATTCCACACAGCGCCCTCTAGCCCCAAATTAAGCAATTAAATGCTTGTTCTATAGAATACTAGACAACGGATAAACATACGTAAATACTTCTTTTTTGTAAATACAATGTACATAGAAAACACCCAGATTAGTACAGCCCTACATGTTCATGCACACACGCATGTTTGTACTGAGCAGGAACGAACCCGCGACCTTTGCTGTAGTAGCCAACTTCTTAACCATTACACCAAACACCATTGCACCCCACTGGGCAGCTCCGGTATTATTTAATGTACTATCTAGATTTAAGTAATTCTCATTGTAAATGAACTGTAAGTTTTATGAGAATAAATATCTATCTTTGAACCTAAACCGTTCGGTAATGGTAGATAGATAGTGCACTTTCACCCAAACAGTACATACTTAGCCACGGCAGTTGTGATATTTCTTTCTTCGCTCCCCGTTTTAATCACAAAAAAATAAAAACACAGTTCCAGTTTGCAATAACGCGGAGCTCAACTCCCGGAACTTTTGTTAACCTACATTAATTAATTAAAAACGTAGTTCTAGACAATAGTTATAATTGGATTGCTAGCTAGCTGTTCTCGCGCGATATTAAATTATAGTTTAATTTTTAAGCTGCGCACTGGGCTGGTCTTAATTTCTGTTCGGAACTTCCCAGTGGGCTTCCAGTCTTGCCAAGTGGGGGGCCCCTGGGAGCACTGACGGGTTGAACGTGGTAATAGGTAGCGAAGTTTAACAAAGTCAGAAGCTTGTCTGAGATGAGAAAGCTTCCAGCAGTATGTCTCCTGGTACCTTGTTACTAAAACTAATGTGAAACTATACGTACGCACATGGGATATTTTTTGTGAGAATTTCTATTTGAGTCCAGAAAATGCTATAGGATAGGTTTAACTATGAGTACTTTTTCGAAATCATACGGTAGGTCACTGGTCAGTCACGCATACCGCCATGTTCGAAACTCCTTGCTCTACTTGAAGGTATTTTACGCTTGATATATAATAGTATATTGCACTTTAGTGAACTTCATGCCCTTGGTAACTTACTGACAATAGTAGGGATTTGCCCCAGCAAAATATTTGAGTAATTGTAAGTGATTTTCAAAGTATACATATCAGTATGCACGGACGTAAAAGAAAGACGGACGCCACTTCGTCGAATCATGAGTGAAGGATACTCGCAGCTGCCAGTCTATGGTGTGTGCGTAATTTGAGGGATGCCATATAAATCATAAATTTCCCTAAAGTTTACCTTTTATTTTAACCGGGTTTATTAACTTAAGTCCGATTATGATTTTAATTATTTTAAACATCTGACAGAAGGTTTATCACTAACCTTACACCACTCTAACTATTCGCACTGAGCCCGCGTGTTGGAGTATGGCTCGAGCCACCTCATAGTTGAGGTGAGGCCTGTGCCCAGCAGTGGGACGTATATAGAAAGAAAATGTTTAAATTTCTGAAACCCAGTCATCTCGTCGATTTTTACTACTAGGAAACCTATTAAAAATAGCGCAAGTGTTATTTTATATTAATTGTATCGCGCGCTCGCTTTGCTCGCTCGGCTCGCGCGGTTTTGGTCACAGTTCTAACCTAACCTAACGATACCTCTATATACTCTAGATATTAGTCTGAAGATTATTTATATACAATATCATTATTTCTTATTTTTGATCACGCTCCGGCCTTTAGCCTTCCAACCTGACCTAACCCTAACCAGTCGGTTGTGCCCCGATTCTAGCTTAAGGCAGTGAAAAAATTAAAAGACGCGAGTAGGTAGGTACCTACACAACAACGAGTGTCAGGTCAACAGCCAGCCACTGACAGCACAAAATGGCGGATTGCGTTTTGTTCATGACAATTCCAAAAAACAAAACCTTTAAACTTTTATTTTTTCGTCATTGAAGCCCTTAAATGCTACTTACCTTAATTTTTTTTCATTAAAAACACAATTTAAAGAGAATAGCAATAATAATATGGTTTTCTAAATTTAATTTCAGAAATAAACCTTAGTCTGATGCAACAAATCGTTAAAATGGCGGAAAAAAACCTAACATTTCCCGATGTTATCGGAAACTTAAGGATTATTTTTCTCGAACAGTATTCACTTCCGCAAAATGAAACTTCACAGGATTACATGTTTTATTAACATCTATTACCAAAAAAAAAATTAAGCTCCTAGCTACCCGTTATGATACTAAAGTCGAGCCAATACGACAAATACAGATTTCCCCTCATTTAGGGAAATTTTACCGTCAAAAAAGTGGCAACACTGTTGTGTTTTGTCTTTTAAATTGTCATCACAATTTATAAATGTAATCAGGAGAAAATATAACGAATAATCATAATTTACCTGTGATAGGTGATTCCTTGTGACTTTTTAAGTTTACTCATGTAGTTTTTACATGATTTCACCACATAAGACGGCATTTTTAAATAAATATTGTCATACACAACACGCGTGTCATTCGCGCTGTCACACGGGGTAAAATGGCGTTAGATTGTAGCACCTAGTAAGTTTGTGTGAGCGTTAGGTCGTGTGCAACTCACGAAGTTGTATGACCTTGCTAGCTTCACATTTTTTTAGTGTGATGTTCCGTCCGTCTTTCTTTTACGTCCGTGTCAGTATGTGTATTATGTAGTTAATTATGGTATAATTTTATTATGTACACTGTTGTTATGTCTTTGAATAGATAAATAAAGGATCCCCCAGGCCCCTATTCAATAAAGCTGACAATCCGACAATTCGACATATGTCGAGAAGTGACAATTCTACAATTTTTCTGTTCAATAAAACCGATAGGCGACATAATTGTCATGGCGGAAAATTGACAAATATGTCGGATTGTCGCGACAATTCGACATATTTGCGTTCAATAAAACTTTTTACGCGACAGGTGACAGGTGACAATTTGTCGTGAAAAACTTGTCAAATCTGCTTTATTAAACACAAAATTGTCGCGACAATCTGACATATTTGTAGAATTGTCAGACAATCCTGACAGGTGCTTGACTCTCTGTCGCGAAATCTAAACCCCTAAGGCTGTCCATTCATCAGCTATTTCTTTCCATTCGTTTATTTTATTCTCATGGGTCAGTTGGTCGCTGAACTTACCGAAGAGTATTTCTTTATGTTGGTGAATACGTTCCTAAATAGTAATTTTTTGTGCATTTCCATTTTACAGACTATTTTAAAAGCAAAACCAATCTTAGTTGTACTAGAGATTAATTAATTCTCATCGTGGCAAAAATTAAATTACCCACCCTCAATATTGCTTCAATAAACGAAATTATTTGCAAGCAGTTCAAAAGTCGACATATTTGTCACGACAATCTGCAAATGTCACTGACAATTGTCACCGACAATTGTAGAAAATAACTACTAGGTTTTTGACATATGTCGAGTTTTATTGAACGAAATTTTTCCTGACAAATTTGTCAGGATTTCACCTGTCGCTTTTCGACATATTTGTCACTTTTATTGAACAGCCTAAGCGCGACAATTCTACAAATATGTCGCTTTTTGACATAATTGTCGGATTGTCAGCTTTATTGAATAGGGCCCAGAGCGTGATATTATTTTTAGAGTATCAACTTAGTCGAAGCAACGGCCAACTTCGTGACAAGTCCCAGTAATGATACTAAGTTTCGACGCTCAAAGTTGACATTGTGGCACATTTGTCAGTTAGTGCAACTTTTCGGAGTGGTAATAGTGACTTTGATTCCCGGTGGCGGGAGGCAACACGATTTAACTTTCACAGATTTTGCTTAGTCGACATGTTTGACAAGTGGTGCAGGCAAATGTTAGGTTCCGCACCTATTTTGTGATATTCGTTTAGGTTTCACATATGTAAAGAGCGGAAGTTTTTTTTTGGATGTTTGTTTGGGTACTACATGGAACAATAACGGAAATAAATACATTAAATGCCTAAAATGAATCAATGTAGCACGACGGTTTCGTTAGTTATAGCCGCCTTGTAACACCTCGCTGAAAATCTGTAGAGACGGTCATAAACATCATAATGACAATGATAAATAACGCCAAACATCATCGCAAACTGTGTCTAGTGTTAAGTACTGTATTTGTAGTCATCAGGTAGCCCCACTTGCAAAATAAGATCTAGCTGTCAAAGTCTGCTGAAATGTTTCCTGAATAGAGTCACACTCTTAATGTGCATTCTGGAGACCACACTTCCACACTGGCGCATCTCGTGCCACCTGTCTTGTTGCGGTCATCCATGGACAGAGGTGATTATTTTCTATCAAGTGACCCTCTAGCTCGTTTCGTTCCCTATATCATAAGCCCTTTTATGGAAGTTTCCCTTTTTAATATCCTGTTACGGAACCCCAATAACTAAAACTCACCCGATTGCACGTCACCTTAAACGCTACGTTAACATTAGGCGTTGACCTCGGAAGGTTTCCTACACGCGAAACTTGTGAGAGGGCCGGCATTTTCCTCTTCAACCAAAATGTTTATACGGAACAATGTTTAATCCAATATCTTCACAAATTGACATAAAGTCAACCGAAAGCGATTTTCATTTCCTTAAAAATGGCTAATCCCAAGAAATATCTAAACTCGTTCTAAGTCGGACTTCTGAACCCGAGGGAAATCAAGGCCCACTCTGGCTCGAGTGCGGCCAGTTTGAGACGCCACACGACCGCTGTTACATCAACATAAGGTCTATTTTGGATATGATACCTATACGTTACTGCAAGCTCTGTCAAGTGAAGTGTGGAATATACTTTAAACTCGATTCCAAATCGGTTTCTTTTCAGATCAAATGAAGTAGGTAGATGCAAAGTTGTGAAGTGCTTTGTTTTGTTTATTTAGTTCGACTCTCAGTTATTGTTCTGAGGTTCGACTGCTCACTAAAGAACTTCGAGTCAGACCATTTAATTTATCCATGTGGTTAGCGACTAAGAATAGGTCCCTACTACTAGCTATCCCTGTTACGTAGTAAATAGGCATTGCAATTTGTAAATGTTTTGATTGTCATTTGTTTTTTTTAACTGGCATTCCGGCGGACATGACATCTCAGTGCTTCTCGCTTACTTCAATCATCAATACGCTTCACTCTGAATTAGTAGTTTGTTTCATTATGTATGTAAATAATTAAAAAAAAATATTTGGCTTGGTTCTTTTCTTTCAAACGACCACAGTTGCGAACAAAAATTGAATTTTAAAGTTAACTCACCACGAGTGAACTGAGTGTTGGCGCCCACCGGAATGCCATAGCTGGACTTGGTATATTTCCCTAATTTTGGTATTTCATTGTTATCTTGTTTTGATTTAGATAACATACTACTTTCATTTTCTTGCGATTGCTTGCGAAAATAATTGACATATTTTAATAGGGTTGGTTCTCTGTTTCTTATTAATTCTGAGTTCTACATACTCTAGAATGACTAGTGCAAGTTAATACGATCGAGCGCATCGAAAAAGTTAACGCGGGGCCTTTCCAGGCGCAGCTTCTAATTACGCTGACCAAACAGAAGACGTTTTGGCCCTCCTAATGTTAATTGGTACAGTCAACACAACAATCAAAATGTATCCACACCACAGTTCTATTTATTTCTTAAGGATGTGTACGCACAACCTCAGACCTTATTGTAATGACAAAGTGTAGAAGGAAGAAGCACCTCAAAACCGTGGCCAACTAGCTCCTCTAAAGCAAAATTGATTGATGATGAGATTTAGGTATTTAGGTAAAACTAAAATAGAAATGAATGTTAGAAATAAAAAATAGAGGAAAGGAAAATAAAAATAGTGATATTTTTTTAGCGGTCAGAGTGTCACGAAGCTCTTCATTGTGGTTTACATTATGAAAGCCATTAAAAGATTGAATTCATTCTAGATAGATAACGTATCTGTGCGTACATTCCATTAGCTTCCTAATTGATCCATGTTATCATTTCAACCTCGACGCCACAGCCGGGTAGCCATTAGCCACCTTAAAAACGCCGCAACGGCCTTAAATTAAAACCTCAACCTTATCGCGATTCTTAATGGTGCCCCGAATACCCGCCAAAATAAAAACAAAATGGCTTCCTCGTTACGCGACACACGGTAATCCAATCTAGCTGATTCGCTGACCCTCTCAGCTCGCTCGCCCCTTGCCTTTTATTTATTTTTCGAATATCAAAGGATACGGAAAGGCTAAGCTGGTAAAATATGCAAGTGCTCTCTCCCGGCATGCTAATTCGGATTTCAAGTTGTGAGTATTTTAGGCATCTATCCGAAGAGGAGGGTCAAAAACATCAATTCCGAACCTAAGCTAATTACTTTTCCACTTATGGCGATTTTTGGCGCGCAATGCCTTTGAGCAACAGAATATCGTTTGAATGCGATGTCATTTTTAGGAAGATAAGGACTAAAGTGCAAAAATTCACCTGGACGCCACCTAGCGTCACACTGCTTATCCTCAAGATGCTTCGTCACCGTTTTGTAGAAAAAAATGAGTTTAGAACGTTACTGAACTGTTTCTGTGTCATATAAAGAATAAAAATGTGTTTTATTTGTAGATTGTAGAGTAGAGACACTTCAAACGACATAGGTACGACCCACGGACGTAAAAGAAAGACGGACGCCATTTCGTCGAATCATGAGTGAAGGATACTAGCACCTGACAGTCTATGGTGTGTGCGTGATTTGAGGGATGCCATATAAATCATTAATTTCCCTACAGTTTACCTTTCATTTGAACCGGGTTCATTAACTTAAGTCCGATTATGATTTTTATTATTTTAAACATCTGACAGAAGGTTTATCACTAACCTTACACCCATCTAACTATACGCACTGAGCCCGCGGGTTGGAGGATGGCTCGAGCCTCCTCATAGTTGAGGTGAGGCCTGTGCCCAGCGGTGGGACGTATATAGACAGTTTATGTTTAAATGTATGAAATACAAGCGGCCGCCCGCGACTTCGTCCGCGTCAACTTAAGTTGAAAAACTAAAAGCAATATCTTTCTAAATACGCGCTATTTTCGATTGTGTCTTAATTCGGAACGCACCCATAGTTACGCTAATGACAGCAGCCGTCTGTCCCTGTCATCCACTGTCATGCCATACCACGTGATGCTGCGTACATTTTCATATTTTATTCTTAGATTTTACTTGATATTTTCAACAATTTACATAATATTTGTATAAATTGTAGCCGTATTCAGATGTATAAGCAACATTATTGTGAAGTTTCATTAAAATCCATTCAGTAGTTTTTACGTGAAAGAGCAACACAGCACATCCAGACATACAAACATTCGCCTTTATAATATTAGTAGGATCGGAGCCGGGAGCTTAAGAATCATAATGTTGACCTAGCTAACATATTTTTTATGACCACTGTGAAAGAAAAGAAAATACATGTTACTTTATGGGAAATGTTTTATTTACATAACATTATTAACATATTCTGATGTGTCTGTGTTGATGATGAATGTTAACTTCTTACCAGTAAGAGGAATTAAGAGAATCCGTTTATGGTCCAATAGCGCCATTAATCAACTCTCATTAAATTGTGTTAAATATATAACATTAAGAAAAAAACCGAATGTACAAATGATTATACTGTGGGTTGAGCCCGCGATCGCTGGTGTAGTAGCCAATTTCTTAGCCATCTCACCAATCGGTCGTCACGTCGTTTACCTAAGAACATTGTCCAATAATACCAATACCTGCAGTATAGGTGAAAAAGTGCTTTGTGTTTGCGTTTCTGAAGAGTTTGAAAGTAGCTGCAATTTAAAAAAATAATAAGAATAATAGAAGCCGCCAAATAAATTATATATATGAATAAATTATTATATAAAATAACAACAATACAATGTACCATAAAACTTACACTGTAAGGAATGGCATGCGTAACCAAACAACGTACCCCTTTAGCTGTAGTCACAAAATCTATATCATCAAAATGTGCACTGCACACGGTACTGACAGATGAGGGATTCCAAAAGTTTTCTCCTCTGCAGTTTTGAATAATTGTAACCCAGTCATCTCGACGATTTTTACTACTAGGTAACCTATTAAGAATAACGCAAGTGTTATTTTATATTAATTGTTTGGGTTTTATTATTCTCCTTTTGAGATACGGAACCCAAAAAATGGTAAAATTTGATTTTAGAGTCACAAATGCGACAAATACAGATTTCCCCTCATTTAGGGAAATTTTCCCATCAAAAAAGTGGCAACACTGTTGTATTTTGCTTTAGAATTGTCAACACAGTATTTAAATTTATTTAGGAGAAAATATAAAGAATAATCATAATTTACCTGTGATAAGTAATTCCTTGTGATTTTTCAAGTTTATTCAAGTAGTTTTTACAAGATTTCACCACACAGACGGCATTTTTAAATGAATATTGTCGGATGCAACGCACGTGTCATTCGCGCTGTCACACGGGGTAAAATGGCGTTAGATTGTAGCACCTAGTATGTTTGTTTCGTGTGCAACTAACGAAGTTGTTGTACCTTGCTAGCTTCACATTTTTTTAGTGTGATGTTCCGTCCGTCTTTCTTTTACGTCCGTGGGTACGACCACGGCCTACGACTCTGTCACTGTAGTATCCAAGTTGCTCTTGTCAAACAGTCAATCAAAAAAGTTTTTGCAGCCGAGTGAATAACTTCATAAAACTCCACGAAGCATTAAAATCCACGATACCTACCAGTATTTTGATGTTCACATGCAAAAAAAAACTGTGAGACCATTATTTAAAAAAAACGTACTTAAAAGTGTTGTCTTGACCTGTCTCTATTACCCTATAGCTCTTTTCCCAGCTGTATAGTATACCTAAGCTTTATAGCACGCCAAGCACAATAATTTTAAGTCTGTTACCAAGATAGCAAGCCTACGTTCGTTAATTTTCGCGATGCGTGAGTTTTATGTGGTCTGGGTTTTGGACACCCGCTCGGAACCCGTTGGTCGTGTGAACTGTCGATTGATGGAAAACGCCGATAAAAACCCAAGCAACCTGGATAACGGTGCCTTACCGCGTTGGGTTCAAACTCTAAATGTTCTGTTCACCATGACGGCAACAATCAGTGCGACTCTGACTACCCCGTTTGGGATATGGTCGTGAGAGTATGTATGCATGTGAGTTTTTAGCAAACAGGCGATGATGACGAACAGGTTAATGCCAGGAAACGATGCTATATTATAAAACTTGTATTGTTAAATGGCAGAACTCGGTTCCAAAGTTAACCGCATGAATAAGCCGCAATACCTACATACCTTACCGTGATGCTGAGTTTTACTATAAATCTTACATAAAAATATTTGAATTAATTTTCATTGGTAATGAAACATGAAAACAAAAAAATTCATAGCCACTTTCTGGTAACCTTAAGCATGAAATTAAGTTTATCAACTGTAATAATAACCAATCAGTACCACCATCTCCGTTTTACAACTCATGGATGAAGTCGAAACTGACAATAACAATAAAAGGAGAACAACCACGTCTCGTACAAAATATACCCAAAAATGAAAGTGCCGGCCAGACGAAAATTATACTGGATTCTTATTGAAAATGACGCCCTGAGGATTTCTTACTAGGACAGCAACCATCTACAATTAACCCTTAGACTGCTATTTCCGTTTGAAATTCTAAAAATAACATTAATTCTCTGAATAAATAAATTAATGGATTTCAGCTTGTGAGGTGTCGTTAGATTCGTCTTTACTGTGAGAGTAACACTGGGTATATCAAAATAAAAAAAAAACAAAATGGCGGATTTTCGGCGCTGAAGTCAATGTTTTCACGCTCTGCAGCCTGAACGACTAGGCGGATTTTGGCTGGAGGGGTTAGATTCGAATTTACTGTGAGAGTGACTCCAGGTATGTAAATTCAAATTCAAATTCAAATGTTTATTTGCAAACTAAGTGATAGGTACAGATCTTATATGACATAGGTTATTCTTAAGACTTAGTCGCCTTTTTCAGGCACAGCAAATTCAGGCTTACTAACTAGAGAAACTATAACTAACACGATTATAAAAAACAAAGAATAAAGATAAATTATCACTTAACTTTATAACAATATAATAATATTTATAAGCTTTTTTTTAAAAAAAAAGCAATTAACTAGGTAACTAAGTTTTGAATTCTTTATCTTACTAAAGTACATTTGGAAGTTATTTACTGATGTAACTAGTTTGAAGCTTTTATACCTATTTACTTTTCTTTTCAGAATAATTTATTTTGATAATGGAATATATTTATTGTACGTTAGGTAATCATCAATGGAGTAGAAGCAATTTTGGATTAGAAATTTTTTGAGTTTATTTTTAAAAATTTGAAACTTACATTCATTCTTTACTTCTGTTGGCAGGAGGTTAAATATTTTTATACACATGTGGTAGGGACTGTTGCTTAACATTTTTATTCTAGATGTGGGTTGGTGTAACTTGTTCTTATTGCGGGTATTAATGTTGTGAGTCTCGTTTATTTTAGTAAAAGTTTCAATATTTTTAAAAACAAATATACATATTTCATTAATGTAAATACACGGTACTGTTAATAGATTGTATTGTATAAAATATGGCTTACAACTTGTTGTATTATCTATGTGGGCTAAAATACGAACGCACTTTTTTTGCATTAGAAACAGCTCATGTGCATCCACACTATTTCCCCACAATGTCACCCCATATGTAAGCCAACTATAGGCGTATGCATAGTAAGTGGCGAGTGCAGTTTCAACGTTGGTACTATTTTTTATTTGATACAATGCATACGTAAATGATGATAGCTTCGATTTTACATGAGCTATATGGCTTTTCCAATTTATATTGCTATCTAAGTTTATCCCGAGCAGATTGAATGTATGGACTTCTGGTAAGTGAATGTTTTTGTAAATTATATTTATATCAGTTGGAGGTTTCATATATGACCTAAATTGAATGGTTTTACTTTTTTGGAGGTTAACTTCTAGGTTGTGGTCTTCAAGCCAATCGGTTATATCATTTAGTGTTTGTGTGATTATTGCATTTGAGTCGTCTTCTTTGCTACTCTTGATTAATATTGAAATGTCATCAGCGAAAAGGACCGGTAGAGCGACTGTTCTGTTTATGACCTTTGGGAGATCATTTATATATATTAAGAACAATATACATCCGAGTACACTGCCTTGGGGAATTGAACCTGTTATGGATTTTTCGGTGGATCTGACTGTTTCTATTTTATTATTTTTGTGATATTCTAATTGGACTATTTGTTTTCTATTTTCGAGATATGATCGAAACCAATTGTAAGCAGGTCCGCGAATGCCTGAGCCGTATAATTTTGATAGTAGAATAGTAAAAGAGACTTTATCATATGCTTTGGTCATGTCAAGCAGTAAACCTAGAGAGTCATGTTTATCATTGATGTGTTGGAGGGCTGTTTGAATGTATCTGTATACTGCTAAGGTGGTTGATCTTGATTTTCTGAAACCGTTTTGGCTGTCATCGAGGATATTGTTCTTTTCTAAGAAGGTGTATAATTGGTTAGACATAGCTTTTTCAAATACTTTGGAAAAAGTTGGCAACAATGCTATCGGTCTATAATTATTTGGAACCATGGTATCATCTTTCTTATGAACTGGGGTGATTAAAGCTATTTTTAGTAGGTCTGGGAATTGCCCATCCTGAAAACTTTGGTTGATTAAATATGTTAGAGGCAAAGCTAATTCTTCCGCACATTGTTTTAATAAGATGGGAGGAATTTCATCTATTCCACAGCTATGTTTGTTTTTGATGGATTTTATAATTCGAAGAATTTCGTTCTGGCAGACTGGGCGGAGATACATAGAACAGGTGGGTGGATTTACAACTGGCCGTCCTATTTTTTTATCTTGAAATCCTCCTATTGTTGCAAAATGCTCGTTAAAGATATTTGAAATAGCATTTGGACATTCGATAATATTGTTATCAATTTTAATCTTACAATTTTTGAACTCTCTTTGCTTTGTCTTTCCAGTTTTTTGATTAATGATTTTCCACATGGTTTTATATTTATTATCAGAGTTATTAATTTTTCTTATATAGTCATTTCTTTTTGCAATTTTAACACTTCGTTTTAGTATTTTACTGAATGCCCTATAGTATTTTTTAACAGTTTCATTTTTGGTTTCATTCAGTATTATTCTTAATCCTCTTTTATTTAAACAAGATTTTTTTAATCCAGTCGTTAACCAGCTGTTTTTGGTATTATTTTTAATTTTAATCTTAGCAATAGGTATACAATTATCTAGGTATTTTTTAACAATATCTAAAAATGCATTGTAGTTTTCATTGAGATCACTGTTATTGCATATTACGTTTTTCCAGTTTACATTTTTTATGGATTTTTTAAATAGAGCTATGTTGTTTATATTGAATAATCTTTTTTCTTTGTACCATACTTTATTTCTGTTTGATAGAGATTTTTGGTTAAGTTTGATATTTAGGGATTTATGATCTGAAAGGCCATAATCGTGAACATATGCTTCGTGTATGTATGCTTTGTCATTGGTGAAAGCTAAGTCAATGCATGTTGCAGTTGTACTTGTAACACGTGTTGCCTCTTTGATCAAAGGTGAAAAATTATAGGATCGCATGAAATTTAGTAGTTTGTAAGAAGGTCTATTTTTAATTAATGTATTTATGTTGAAATCTCCAAGAATAATGATTTTTTTATTTTTATCTTTATTAGCAATTTTTTTCAATAATTTATCCATCTGTTCATAGAAAATATTAATTTCGCGGTCAGCTCTGTATAAGGCTATGATAACGCAATTCAATTGTAGTACTTCTACGGCACTGAATTCAATAATATATTCTTTGGAATAACTAACAATGTCACTTCTTTCAACATAATCGAAAGTATCTTTAATTATAATGCAGACACCTCCTCCTTTGAAGTGTTTTCGACAGAAAATAGAAGCAACTTTGAAGCCCGGGAATTCTAAGGAATCAAAAAAGGATTTATTTTTCCAAAGCTCTGATAGTGAGAGTATGTCTACATTCGAAGTCATTAAAAAGTGTTCCACTAAGTCTACTTTGTTGCCTATACTTTGTATGTTTTGAAAGGATATCGTTAACTCTTTATTACTATTATAATGTATATTTTTTTGTCTTTTTGGGTGTTGGTAAGGTATTTTACAATTCTGAGTTTTAGCCACGAAAAAACGTTTTAGTTTTTCCTTCAATATTATCTGCGTTGAACTCGAAGCTACGCCCAGGGTTGGAGGTTTCTGCATATTTGGAGATATTTGTGATTTTACTATTTAAGTCTTTTGGTTCTACTAGAGTATTGTTGATGTTAAGTATTTGCTTGAATATATCATCAGAAATTACTGCAAGCCCTCGGTTATTTATTTTTCCACTGTATTTTGAGAACATATCAAATGAGCACGGTAAGTTTTTGTTTGAGTCTAAAATATAGCAGTACTGGTGATTTATGTTATCTTGATTGATCAAATTGTTGAATGTTTCAATGCGCGTGTTATAAATGCTAGCTAGATAGCTGTATTTGTATGTAGGTACACTTATTATAACATTGGTATGCTGTACATTTAAAAGCGTTTCTCTAATATTATGTATTAAATGTCCATAGTTTTTAGATCGGTTGAAGTCTGTTTCTCCCACCAATACAACACAATAATCATTAAGAGTAAAGTTTTTCAATTTTCTTTGAAGGCCGCTCAATAGTTCATTAATATCGCTTCCTGGCTTGCGGTAGTGGCACATGTCAAGATGTTCAAAACGTCTTCTTAACACGTTTGAAGAGCTAGTACGATCGAAGCTGCTAATTATGCACAATTTAGGCTTTCTGTCATTTAGTTTCTTGATGCTACTCAGAGTGAGATCACTTTCGTTAACCGATGGCACTGTAGTAATTTCGATTTCGGTTTGACTGTTGGTCTCTAGTTGTTTACTTGAACAACTCATAAGTTTTTCTTTAGTGCTCGACATGTTTTTCTTGCTGTTATCCAAAGATTTCCATGGTTTCTTACACTTTTCCTTAGCATGGTTTCCTGTGTTCATAGTTTTATGAAATTGTATGATTTTATCTTGAACTTTTATTTTCATCATTAATTGGTCTCTTAAAATGTTAAAGTCATCAATTTGGTTTTTAGCAATTCGCAGTTTTTCTTGTAATTTTGTTATTTCTTCTTTCATTTCAATCATTATTTCAGTCGTAACTTTTGTTTTATTCAACTGAGATTTTTTCTCAGGGCTCAATGTATGGTTTTCGTTAGTAGATAAAAAAGTATCTGATGAATCAAGAAATGAGGTATGTTTCTTCTTCTCTCTAAAAGTCACAGATCCGTCTTCACTTGTATTTATTATTTCGTCATTTGACAGTAGTTCAAAAGAATTCTGAGTTGGAATGTTAGCTTGATGTGTTGAAGTTACTAATTGGGGGAAATTTCTGCAAGGGTCACACTGACACATTTTTCTGTTTTCAGGCGCCATCAAGTAGTATAATTTTTCACTGATACTAGTGCAGGCAAGGTGATAATAGTTTTGGCAATGCGAGCATAATATGAAATCTCTTTTTGTTATTTCACTTCTACATTTTTTACATTGAAGTGCCATTTTTCTTCCGATTTTTCTTCCAATAACGTTACTTTACTTTATTAGTTCATTAAAAGTACTATTTTTGGGCACTATTACCACTCTACGCGCGTTCTGTGCGCTCGTATCTAGGCGTTTAATAACGTAGTGCAGAGATGGCGCTAGTGAGCCCGTGATAAGGAATGACGAGCAAGCAAGCGGCGTTTTTTGAAAAATTAACGTTCATGAAAATTATATTTCTTCACACAGTGATTTAAAATTATGTCAAAACTCACGTTTCAGTCCAAGTTTGCATTGATTAAATAGTGACAATTGTCAGCAGGCACAAACACAACCAATTATGTGGTTAAATAGGCGATTTCGCTAATTTAAAAACAAATGCACTTCACTTTTCAAAATTATGTTTTATACGTAAACTGATGTAAATATAGTGTTGCCTACACTTGTGCAAGGCTAGTGTAGCTAAATTAACTAGTTTGTGTTGAATGTTGTCTTCCAAACTTGCAAATAACAATTAAATTCAAATTAAAATACGGAGCTAATGTTACTCGGACGACAGTGACGCCCTCTCTATAAAAATAATCTCTATAAAAATAATCTCTGTAAAAATAATACCTTTTTTCAATTTCTTTCATTTATATATTTTCTTAGTTTTATGTACCCAGTGTTACTCTTACAGTAAATCCAAATCAGATGACACCTCTACAGCTAAAATCCACCATGCCGTTCAGGCTGCAGAGCGTAAAAACATTGAATTTAGCGCCAAAAAATCCGCCATTTTGTTTTTTTTTATTTTGATATACCCAGTGTTACTTTGACATAAAGACGAATCTAACGACACCTCACAAGGTGAAATCCGTTCATCCATTAATCCTGGGAAACAATAATATTTCTTTAATTTGAAACTCAAGTAGCAGTCTAAGGGTTAATTGTAGACGGTTCTTGTGCTATAAAGAAACTTTCAGGGCGTCATTTTCAATAGGATGCCAGTATTATTTTTGTCTGGCCGGCACTTTCGTTTCTGGGTACGAAATGGTTGTTCTCCTTTCAATAAAGGACAATACAAACAAACACAGTAAAGACATCATGGGTTATAAGTCTGTTATGATACATTGACAGTCTCCGCTTGTCTGTTAAAGATCGATGCGTGAAACGAAACGTATTTTTTTAACCTGTGCGATAACTGACAGGTGTCAGTACGACAAACGACGTTTCCCAGCTGGGCCTGACATTGACAAGTTTTTGTGTTCGTCCGTTCAATATTTCGCAAACAAGTCAAACAACACAGAAAATACCATGGCGTTAAGTTTTATGTCTGAGGGCGAAGCGCCCCGGGACTTTCGAGTGTCCTCCACGGAGAGTGACGGACACTACACCAAGTGCCTCCTCTGTTACACAGTGAAAAGAAACTTTTACTGCTCAGAATGTATCAAAACTGGGGCCTTTGTGCATTCTTCGATGCCCTACTCGGATAGGTAAGACTTCCCACACTTTTACTCTGTTAATCTTAGACAATTATTTACTTCATATTTATAAATTGACATCACTTAAAGTAGGTAATAATTTTGCTCTTTTCGTTTTTCACGTTTATTTTGAAAGGCAGACAACCTAGACCATATGCTATATTTGTTTATTACGTAGTAATTTCTGCTAAGATGACGCAAATGTGTTCAATTATCTAATTAGTGAATTAATTGAAAATAATTTTAAGTTAACCAAACCCTCAAATGTGAATGTAAGCTGTAGCCTTGATATGATCATTACAGTTCAAACTTTGTGACAGTGATATTATAAAAAAAAAGAGGTAGATAGGTTATGTCAGTGCTGATGGGAAGTCGAAAATTGTCCCCTGGCATACAAACCTTTAATTTGACAGTGTGAACAAGATAGTTTGATTATTTTATTTACTAGAGCGTAAAGGTACATGATTAAGGTACAAGATACATGTTGTACAGTGTCATCTCAAACTGTCAACACTGCCAATGCTTTACTCAGGTGCACTGAAGTTCTGATGTCTTGTGCCACTTTTTTAGCACAAGTAACCTACCTACCTCTTTTTATTATAATATCATTGCTTAGTTAATAAAGGTTTGAAGTTTGTGACTGACAAGTCATTATAACTATTTACATCATTACTGTTTGAGAAGTGTATTCAACAAATGTTTATCTAAAATTACAGATACGCAGACAAACAAGCAAAGTTAGCAAGAGTAAAAGCAAACAGAAAACATGTGCTGGACAGATGCGAGAAACTATTATCCGGTAAAGTTAAGAAAGACAGTTTACTGACAGAAGCAAAACAATCACGAGACAGATTAGATTTACTACGGTTAGCGATCGAGCAGCGACGGAACAATATTGATGAGAAAAAAAAGGTGTTATTGGCGTTAAAACAGCACAATCAGGACTTGAGTCTGAAGCTGCCACGTTATCAGAAACGGGTCTCACTATTAGGAAAGCATGCTCAGGAGCAGAGTATAGACCTGCAGAAAAAGATGAGCACTTACAGCGAGCAGGCCGAGTTGCTGGCGGCACTGAGGAGATCACGTATTAGGCAGCTTACCAATTACATATTTCCAGTTTACATAAGCTATGATACTAGGTGAGTAAAGTTGCTTGATGTTTACTGTTTGTAATTAAAACATTGAATAAATTTCTTTTAATTTTTTTGCATTCATGACAAGTTAATTTCCAACAGATTAGACTGATTTATACATTGAACAAAATAACTGAGGTGATATCTCTACTTTTAGTGGGTTTTTCTTCAAAGGTTCTATAATTTAAAAAATAATAATACAAATTACACTGTTGCTCTGTCTGTAAAGGTCTAAATCCTATAGTTAACTTCTACAATAACGTTTAGACTTTACGTAACTTTTCACTGCATCATCATCGAATTAAAAATGACAATTGCAAAATTGCAGTGATAGTATAGAAGACATGGAATTTGTGGGGGAATTCGAAGATGAAGAGCTACCAAGAAGATCACAACTCCACATTGTAGCGCCCTGGGTCAACACTGATGGGGACTACACACATGTTCATACTTGGTGTAAGTTATTATGTTTATCTTATTTAGCATCACCAATGCATTGTGGTTCTTAAATTAGTTAAGAATAAGTACTTTAGGAATTCCTGGGCATGGCATGTTTGTGGCATGCTGCTGGACTCTTGAAAAAGAGGGTCACAGAGTGAGGGACATCTTTTCCTACCATTATTGGTAGGAAAAGCTGGACTCCTTTTGAATAAAAAAACACATTGTAATTTTATTTACCATGTCATACTTGTCTGACAAACAAAAATTCATGCAGTCCACAAAGCATTTTTGTGACCTTTCTGTGTCCTTCTAACTTTTTTTAGGCTGCCTAAAATTTTGAATACAAAATTAGCCTTTGTGAAGTGCAGCTAATGAGCTGTGTTATAAATAGGCTTCAATTGTTTCTTTTCAATCAGTACCAAATATTATAGAAAATGTTTCAGCCAATCTAGGAAATATGGAAGAGTAAACATCCAAACATTGATTAAGTATCAATGACTGTACACATCTGTTTTATTCATTGATTTTATTAAGTGATGTTGAAAATTATTTTGTGATTTTGCCAGTGTGATTTTTTGCTTTGGCTGTAGACATGAACCACAAGCCAAAAAAAAACTATAAAGTCTTCTTAAATGTGTTATCTAACTGGTTATGGTTAGTCAAATGAGTAGAGTCCTATATGAGTAAGTATGGTTCGTGTCTGGGCGTTGTCGCTGTTCATAATTCATTGATATTTTTTATACTAATGTGCTAAAGATAATCACAATAAAATGGTTACATATTCAATTCATTATCAGATGAAAACTGGTAGTTATATTTGTGATTTTGTAGTGCTGGGCTCGAACACCGCTGCACATACATTGCGTATGTAATGTCAGTTTGTCTGTAGCTTGTTTATCTGTCAGTGGCCCAGAACAAAGAGTCAGCAAGCACCCTCAGCGCGGCGTCGAACCCGCTGCACCGCTCCCACGCGGCGCTGGCACTGGCCGCGCAGCTGGTGGCGCTGCTCGCCTGGACCGTGGACCTGCGCCTGCCGCACGCCATCACGCTCAGGTACAGTCAACAGCACATCAGGTTACCCCCATTTCCGTTTTTTCTCTCGCTCTTGCCAAATGTCATTTCTTTGCAATAGAGCAAGGAGGACTGACCGGAAATGGGTAGAGTGATGTGCCGTCCACCGTACATACTCAAACGAGGTTCTCGAATGATCAAATACTGGACTCAGTGCTAAAACGTTGTTCCAATGTTGGACATCCCCAACATCTTTTCTTGCATTAATTCCTTCACAAATAGATGCTTTATTTCATAACTAAACGACATGATAAGTAAAAACGCAACGTTAAAACATAGTTTAAGCAATTGGTGTGTTATGTCATTTCGCAAATAGCATCAGCAACAAGAATGCAAGTGTTAAAGCGATACAAAAGTTAACGTGTTGTTGGACAACTGTTTAAGTTTTTATGAATAAGGTGGTTAGAATGCCATCAGTAACAGAAAATTATACACCAAAATGTTTAAGGATTTCAGGGATTTTTCCTCCCTTTTTTGTGATTAAGCGTGACGTGACGTATCTTGTTATCAATATTGCAAATTGTTTACTCAGCGAGTACAGTACAGGTACTGTACGCTAAATTGTTTTAAGAATTTCGAAACTCGTGTTTTTTAAGGATTTCACTACTTTTCCTCGCTTGTTTGTGATCACCAGTTAGATATCTCGTTATTCATATCGCAATGTGTTTCCCCAGCGAGTACAGCACATGGCAAAAATCGTGGCAAAAGTAACTGAAACCCTTAAGGTTTCAGTTACTTTTCCTCGCTGTTCGCGATTTAGCAGTGACGTATCTTGTTGTTTATATCGCAATGTGTGTTTCCCCAGCGAGTACAGCACATGGCGCTCGCACGGTCACGGCCTGTGTCGCCTATCGCGTCGCCTAGCGGCGGCGTGCGCGGCGCTGTGCGTGCGCGGCGGCGTGCGCCTCCCGCCCCGCGCGCGCGCGCTCACCGCGCTGCGGGACCTGGCGCGCGCCGCCGCCGCCGACGAGCCCGCGCTCGGCAGGTCAGTCACACACACACACACACACACACACACAGCGCGCGCGCGCTCACCGCGCTGCGGGACCTGGCGCGCGCCGCCGCCGCCGACGAGCCCGCGCTCGGCAGGTCAGTCACACACACACACACACACACACACACAGCGCGCGCGCGCTCACCGCGCTGCGGGACCTGGCGCGCGCCGCCGCCGCCGACGAGCCCGCGCTCGGCAGGTCAGTCACACACACACACACACACACACACACAGCGCGCGCGCGCTCACCGCGCTGCGGGACCTGGCGCGCGCCGCCGCCGCCGACGAGCCCGCGCTCGGCAGGTCAGTCACACACACACACACACACACACACACAGCGCGCGCGCGCTCACCGCGCTGCGGGACCTGGCGCGCGCCGCCGCCGCCGACGAGCCCGCGCTCGGCAGGTCAGTCACACACACACACACACACACAGCGCGCGCGCGCTCACCGCGCTGCGGGACCTGGCGCGCGCCGCCGCCGCCGACGAGCCCGCGCTCGGCAGGTCAGTCACACACACACACGCACACACACACACACACACAGCGCGCGCGCGCTCACCGCGCTGCGGGACCTGGCGCGCGCCGCCGCCGCCGACGAGCCCGCGCTCGGCAGGTCAGTCACACACACACACACACACACACACACAGCGCGCGCGCGCTCACCGCGCTGCGGGACCTGGCGCGCGCCGCCGCCGCCGACGAGCCCGCGCTCGGCAGGTCAGTCACACACACACACACACACACACACACAGCGCGCGCGCGCTCACCGCGCTGCGGGACCTGGCGCGCGCCGCCGCCGCCGACGAGCCCGCGCTCGGCAGGTCAGTCACACACACACACACACACACACACACAGCGCGCGCGCGCTCACCGCGCTGCGGGACCTGGCGCGCGCCGCCGCCGCCGACGAGCCCGCGCTCGGCAGGTCAGTCACACACACACACACACACACACACACACACACAGCGCGCGCGCGCTCACCGCGCTGCGGGACCTGGCGCGCGCCGCCGCCGCCGACGAGCCCGCGCTCGGCAGGTCAGTCACACACACACACACACACACACACACACAGCGCGCGCGCGCTCACCGCGCTGCGGGACCTGGCGCGCGCCGCCGCCGCCGACGAGCCCGCGCTCGGCAGGTCAGTCACACACACACACACACACACACACACACACAGCGCGCGCGCGCTCACCGCGCTGCGGGACCTGGCGCGCGCCGCCGCCGCCGACGAGCCCGCGCTCGGCAGGTCAGTCACACACACACACACACACACACACACACACACACAGCGCGCGCGCGCTCACCGCGCTGCGGGACCTGGCGCGCGCCGCCGCCGCCGACGAGCCCGCGCTCGGCAGGTCAGTCACACACACACACACACACACACACACACAGCGCGCGCGCGCTCACCGCGCTGCGGGACCTGGCGCGCGCCGCCGCCGCCGACGAGCCCGCGCTCGGCAGGTCAGTCACACACACACACACACACACACACAGCGCGCGCGCGCTCACCGCGCTGCGGGACCTGGCGCGCGCCGCCGCCGCCGACGAGCCCGCGCTGGGCAGGTCAGTCACACACACACACGCACACACACACACACACACAGCGCGCGCGCGCCGCCGCCGCCGACGAGCCCGCGCTCGGCAGGTCAGTCACACACACACACGCACACACACACACACACACAGCGCGCGCGCGCTCACCGCGCTGCGGGACCTGGCGCGCGCCGCCGCCGCCGACGAGCCCGCGCTCGGCAGGTCAGTCACACACACACACACACACACACACACACACACAGCGCGCGCGCGCTCACCGCGCTGCGGGACCTGGCGCGCGCCGCCGCCGCCGACGAGCCCGCGCTCGGCAGGTCAGTCACACACACACACACACACACACACACACAGCGCGCGCGCGCTCACCGCGCTGCGGGACCTGGCGCGCGCCGCCGCCGCCGACGAGCCCGCGCTCGGCAGGTCAGTCACACACACACACACACACACAGCGCGCGCGCGCTCACCGCGCTGCGGGACCTGGCGCGCGCCGCCGCCGCCGACGAGCCCGCGCTCGGCAGGTCAGTCACACACACACACACACACACACACACACACACAGCGCGCGCGCGCTCACCGCGCTGCGGGACCTGGCGCGCGCCGCCGCCGCCGACGAGCCCGCGCTCGGCAGGTCAGTCACACACACACACACACACACACACACACAGCGCGCGCGCGCTCACCGCGCTGCGGGACCTGGCGCGCGCCGCCGCCGCCGACGAGCCCGCGCTCGGCAGGTCAGTCACACACACACACACACACACACACACACACAGCGCGCGCGCGCTCACCGCGCTGCGGGACCTGGCGCGCGCCGCCGCCGCCGACGAGCCCGCGCTCGGCAGGTCAGTCACACACACACACACACACACACACACACACACACAGCGCGCGCGCGCTCACCGCGCTGCGGGACCTGGCGCGCGCCGCCGCCGCCGACGAGCCCGCGCTCGGCAGGTCAGTCACACACACACACACACACACACACACACAGCGCGCGCGCGCTCACCGCGCTGCGGGACCTGGCGCGCGCCGCCGCCGCCGACGAGCCCGCGCTCGGCAGGTCAGTCACACACACACACACACACACACACAGCGCGCGCGCGCTCACCGCGCTGCGGGACCTGGCGCGCGCCGCCGCCGCCGACGAGCCCGCGCTGGGCAGGTCAGTCACACACACACACGCACACACACACACACACACAGCGCGCGCGCGCCGCCGCCGCCGACGAGCCCGCGCTCGGCAGGTCAGTCACACACACACACGCACACACACACACACACACAGCGCGCGCGCGCTCACCGCGCTGCGGGACCTGGCGCGCGCCGCCGCCGCCGACGAGCCCGCGCTCGGCAGGTCAGTCACACACACACACACACACACACACACACACACAGCGCGCGCGCGCTCACCGCGCTGCGGGACCTGGCGCGCGCCGCCGCCGCCGACGAGCCCGCGCTCGGCAGGTCAGTCACACACACACACACACACACAGCGCGCGCGCGCTCACCGCGCTGCGGGACCTGGCGCGCGCCGCCGCCGCCGACGAGCCCGCGCTCGGCAGGTCAGTCACACACACACACGCACACACACACACACACACAGCGCGCGCGCGCTCACCGCGCTGCGGGACCTGGCGCGCGCCGCCGCCGCCGACGAGCCCGCGCTCGGCAGGTCAGTCACACACACACACACACACACAGCGCGCGCGCGCTCACCGCGCTGCGGGACCTGGCGCGCGCCGCCGCCGCCGACGAGCCCGCGCTCGGCAGGTCAGTCACACACACACACGCACACACACACACACACACAGCGCGCGCGCGCTCACCGCGCTGCGGGACCTGGCGCGCGCCGCCGCCGCCGACGAGCCCGCGCTCGGCAGGTCAGTCACACACACACACACACACACAGCGCGCGCGCGCTCACCGCGCTGCGGGACCTGGCGCGCGCCGCCGCCGCCGACGAGCCCGCGCTCGGCAGGTCAGTCACACACACACACGCACACACACACACACACACAGCGCGCGCGCGCTCACCGCGCTGCGGGACCTGGCGCGCGCCGCCGCCGCCGACGAGCCCGCGCTCGGCAGGTCAGTCACACACACACACGCACACACACACACACACACAGCGCGCGCGCGCTCACCGCGCTGCGGGACCTGGCGCGCGCCGCCGCCGCCGACGAGCCCGCGCTCGGCAGGTCAGTCACACACACACACGCACACACAGACACCCAAACGACAAATATCTTGTTAAGCTCACCTGTACTTTTACTGTCCTAAATATTGTCTATTGTAAATGTCTTTTTGTGTACAAACTAATAAATAAATAAATAAATAATAAATAATAAACATAATTCTTTTCATATTGTTGTTGTACGAGCTAGGTCGCACACGACGCAGACGAGCAAGCTCCCTCCCTTACTATCTATCTATGTATCTATTATTAAGTAGGGCTATTGCTCTAGTGACCTAGCGTCTCGACGCAAGGGGCTCTAGGCTTTCTAGGGAGTTAGTTCCCTTCCTAATCTTATTTTCCCTTCTCTGTGCGGCCCGGATACCGTGCCTTACAACCACTTAGCTTCCTGACCGTACAGTTGTTGTAGATTTGATTTGGCCCATGTAACCTATCACACATTCCCACCATCTTCTAGCCCACTGAGTAAATATGTATTTCCCCCAGGGTTGAGGCGTGGGCGGAGCAGGCGGAGAGCTCGGGGGGTTGTGAGGAGTGGGAGTGGGGGGAGGCGGACGACGACGAGCCGCCAGAGCATCTGCACTGGCCAGAGACCATGGACGAGGTATGTGGACAAACCACATTCAATGATATTATAATCAAAAGACGGACAGTCAACAGCACATCAGGTTACACCATTTCCGTTTTTTCTCTCGCTCTTGCCAAATGACATTTGTTCGCGATAGAGCAAGGAGGACTGACCGGAAATGGGTAGCGTGATGTGCCGGCCACCGTACATAAGTGGTTACACGGACGTAAAAGAAAGACGGACGTCACCTCGTCTAATCATGAGTGAAGCAAATTATCAGCTGCCAGTTTAGCTATACAGTGTGCGTGACTAGCACGTGTCATTGGCGCTGTCACACGGAGTAAAATGGCGTAGTTTGTAGCACCTAGTGTGTTTATGTGAGTGTAGCAAATCGTGTGCAACAAACGAAATTGTAGCACCTTGCATGCTTCACATTTTTTAAGTGTGATGTTCCGTCCGTCTCTCTTTTACGTCTGTGGGTGGTGCTAAAAAAGTGGCACCCGAAATCAGGACTTCGACCACCTAAACAAAGCATTGACATTTTGAGACAACACTGCGCAACATGTATCTATCTCGTTTACGCTCTAGTAAATAATCATGCTATCTTGTACACACGGTTAAATCATAGGTATGTGGACCCTCTAACTAATAATCACTTTTGAACGGTGTATTAGTTTGGGTAGGCAACTATGTTTATAGAAAAAGAATTAGTAAGGTTGATTTTGACAAACACTAAAACGGATTTTTGAAGAAACTGTTTCCCTAGAACAGGAATCAAACTACATAGTTGGTTTTGAAAAACAAACTTGCCCTGAATTTTTACGCTATATTGTATTGTCGCTTGAAAGGATCGAATTCTGGGAAGTAACATTGCATGGCATATCCAAGGTCCCATTTTCAATATAATGTTTTTTTCTCTACATTCACACAGCTTATAAATCAGTGCTACCAGTTTTACCCAGTGGTCAAATAAGACTTCCTCGCGAACCGGAACACGATTCTTTTTACCTTCGACTGAGCGATTGGTATTATAATTAATGGTAAACTAAAAATAGTTTTCCATTTATTATAATACCGATATAGAGAACTTTACACGAACCGAAAGAACGTCGCGGGTCATTTCAGCATCTTAACGTGATTCCGAGAGTTCTGCCTAAGCATTGGGCCTGCCATGAGTTTTCGTTTACGCAGTCGCTAACGTCTTCATTTTATTATGTGCATGGAATATCAGTAGTTCATTTACCATCCGCTAGAGGTGCTGTACGAAACCTATAAGATCCCACTTTCCGAAGGCTCGAAGGACCATATTTGTATGGCGTAATTGGTGTAAATCCCACAAAATAAAATGCTAAAAATATGACAAAAGTAATTTATTCGAAAACTGGTTAAAATTGTTTAAAATGGTGAAAGATGACGAAATGGTATGAGAGCACGCGGAGCGAATGATTTCCGGTCGTGAACTGACGATATAATTAATTAATAAAATTCAGCGTTTTAAAGAACTGTACTTTGTACACTTATAGCTAATGCCAGTCGCCAGAGACTGCCTTAACGAAAACGCAAGGTATGCGCTTGCTGTCTATTGGTGTAAGTTTTTGAATTGCACATCAGTTCCAGTGATATTTACTAGTGGTGTTGTCTCCAGATGGACGAGCTGAGTTGCACGCCGCCGAGCGGTCCGCCGGCGTCCCTGGTCACGTCGGCGGCGTCCTCTATAGCCTCCTTCTGGCGCGGATGGACTAAGTGAAGTGATACAGACACAACTTACTATACTTCACATTACTATGCCCATTAATTCCGGAACTTACGTCCGAATCCTGAAATGCTACACAAAGTTACTCCCTCGCTACACCGACTACAGCAACTTGCTCGACTTTCAATTGTTGTTTCATAATTCAGAGGGTAGGTAACTAATTAATGTAAACTTAGTTCTGTGGACACTTTTTCACCATGTTCGAGGAAACTAAACACGTGATTGTTTAATTTTTTTTTCAATTTCATACGCAGAAGCTCAACTTAAATGTGAATTCGATTACACACTTAGTAGGTCCAAAAATTCTAGTAAAATCAGATAGATACTTAACCCGAATGATATTGAGCTTATAGTGTAATATTTGACAGGCGCCGCTCTGGGACATGTCCAAAGCGCCAAAAATGTATGCGACGCCAAAGAAGTCGCCAGGTTAGAAAGTCAAAGTGACGTTTAATGTCATTTGTTTTTTTTATTGTGGTCTTCAACCTCCAACCAAAGATGACCTCACTCCACCTGATGGAAATATTGAATACAATTTTGGCGGTTCGTACATGTTGCAGGGCGGCGTGTTGCTCAAGCTCCCAGGTCTAATAGCAACTTTAATGTACCGTACAAACAGGCCAGTGTTTGCAATTATGTAGATAAATGTTGCCGTAACAACACACACAACAATTAATAGTAGTTTTCGATACAAGTGCGGAAAGTATGTCATTTTGCACGAGTCTCGAGGCATCTTGGCCCGAGCCGGCAGGCGACGGTCAAGACTCGGGACGAGTGAAAATGACACTTCCGCTCGTGTATTTTAAATAACCCTTTATTTTGTCAATTATGCAATTGAAATATTTTTAATAATATTATATTCCCAGTTTTGATGCCAAATAACGTTACCTATCAAAAAACAAAATAAAGTGATTGAACAGACAACCTCTTTGGTAGGATGTATGGGTTTTATTAACATTATCAAAAAAAAAGTTGGAAAAGTAAAAAGCACTAGTGCGGGAAAACCAACTTTCCGCACGCTAAGCAGCTACGAAAAGTACCACTTTTTGAGCAACTGTATTAAAAAAATCCTTTTTATGGCTTTTGCCACTAGTTTCATTATTTTTTGGCTTTATACGCCATACGATATCATCATATTGGAATTTATTTACAAATATTTAAAACATCTCCATTTTTAAACAAAACCATTTGTTAAATATTCTCATAATGTTCGCTGTACTGTACTGTTACCGCCGTCTGAATTAAACAGTCTTAAATCAAACTACAAGTTCAGAAAGAATGTATACCTACTCACATTCCATTTCAAAGCGTTAATTTCGTCAGTTATCGCTGTTCCCTATGGCTAGTGGTACCGTAGATAATTACTTCAACTATGTCGACTTGATAAAATTCTGTTTATCAACCTAGAGTAGTGCTCAACCGCACGAAACAAGAAAGCAGATTTTTACTTTGTTACAGTTAAGACTTACTATGACTTCATTTATTTTACTGTCATTATTATTTTCTTTTCCCAAAAAAAATGGGAATAAAATGGAGTGTTAGTTTGTTCATCTAACTGGCACAAGTCACAATCGTACCTGCATAATAAAAAATGGTAATTAGTTATGATGTTAAGTAAGTGAGACAACTTTAGAAAATATGTACTGTAGGTATGGTTTTGTTTCTTCTTGACCTTTGAGGTATTTATAAACCGCAAGATCTACACTTTAAAGAAAATGGTATCTCTCTTTGCTATTTAGTTGTGATTTTTTAGTCATCTCATAGGATAAGACTGCGTTTCCACCAGAGATGCGTTGCGAGGAATGTGTTTTTGAGAACTAATAGAATCCCTCCATTTACCTAGCTTCGCTCAATGAAGAACCAATCATCATCATCATGTCGTCCACACCGTGTCCGGCGATGGCGACTCCTGCAAACCATTCAGGTTGGGTCTTTCTGGCGATGGGCTCTGATGTGACTAGCAAGACCGAACTTGGACTTGAAAATTCGGTTGCAAGACGCACAGTATAACTGGCCAGCCGAATTGTACGTGTAGGTATAAGAGGGTTTTGGCATCGTCTTCCGTATTTGGCGCTTTGCATCAAGGTTTTCAAGACGCTTAGCCTCAAAACTGTTCACGCTACAATGTACAGTTTGTCGCCATTCCGGTCTGAGACGTGCGCGATCCTCCCATTCATCGGTTGGTATATTGCATGCCAGGAGGTTGCGCTTCAGGACGTCTTTGTAACGTAGATGTTGTCCACCTTGCCTGCGTTTGCCACTCGACAACTGAGAGTAGAAGACTGCTTTTGGCAGCCTGCTATCAGGCATACGCAAGACGTGACCACTCCATCTCAGCTGGTGCTTAATGATAAGGGCTTCCATGCCAGACAGGCCCGCGCGACGCAAAACCTCCGTGTTTGAAATGCGGTCCTGCCACCTAATCCGCAAAATAGACCTCAGACATTTCAGGTGGAAGCTGTCTAATTGTTTGATATCTGCTTTATAGCAGCACCAAGTCTCAGCGGCGTACAGTAAGGTAGGCAGGACAATTGCTTTGTAAACTTGAACCTTTGTTTGCAATTTTAGGTCGTGCGAGTTCCAGACACGGGCTTTAAGTTTGCCAAAAGCTGCTGCGGCACCTGCTATTCCGGCTGGTATCTCCGATGCTAGTGTGTTATCGTGCCTTAATCTGCTGCCTAAGTACTTGAAGTTACCAACCTCTTCCAAAGCAGAGCCATTCAAAAACACAGACGACTGGTCACTGCTACAACTACGGGAAGGCTGCTTCAGAACCTGGGTTTTGCTGGTGCTTATAACCAATCCGAACCTGTCACATGACGCGTGCAAGGAGTCCACGTAAGCTTGAAGAGACTCTATGGAGTCTGCCATAAGGCAAACATCATCCGCATATAAGACCTCCATAACAGAGAGCCTGGCTACTTGCCGCTTAGCTCTAAAACGAGAAAGATCGAAGACACTCTTGTCTGTTCTTGAGCTCAGTTCAATCAGATCATTGCAAGACCCAACTGCATCTCGCATGACAAAAGAAAAGTAAAGGGAGAACAAAGTGGGAGCCAAGACACAACCCTGCTTCACGCCACTGGTCACTTTAATTTGGTCTGAAAAGTCGTTTTCATGCCGAACTCTAACTGACATGTTTTCATGAAACTGTCGCACTAGGTTTAACAACTTTTCAGGACATCCAGTTTTCTTCAGCACAATCCACAGGGCCTCGCGTGGTACTCTGTCGAATGCCTTTTCTAAATCCACAAAGCACATATACAGGGGACGGTACTGTTCCAGGCTCTTCTCCTGCATCTGCCTGACCACAAAGATAGCATCCACTGTACCTCTAGTGGAAACGCAGCCTTACTCTGGATTCCCGGCATGTTATAATTGCGTATTATTTTCAAGGACAGGTTGTTAAATTCATTTATTTTAATTCAATAGTTTATTTTCCTTTTCGTTTGTTGTCTATCATTTACGTGATTGAAAAAATACCGAAGAAAACAAAGAGCGGTCCGAAATACAGTCAGAAGAAACAAATGAAATATGTTTATTTTAAAAATGATTGCTTGAGAGCTGCTTGCCTATTTGAGCTGCTCAGTACTAAAGTATTAGTTGGTTGTCTGCTTCGAAGGAAATATTCGGACAAAGGAGGCCGCCGAGAGAATGTCCTTGTTTTATACTTTTGTGATTTTTTGACATTAATAAACATTATTTTTACATTAGCTGATTGTTTTATTAATGACCTCACAAAAATGTGAGCCTATAGTCCGTTTGCATTAAGAATGCAGTAATTTCATACTTGTCCTTCGATCTAGCACGCCCCCTAACCAATCAAAACGTTCATGGTTAGAAAGTCAAGTCCGCAGTGACCAGTTGAACGCATACTTTCGAACGCAAAGCTTGTGGATCTGAGTATTTTTGTGTGCAACAGAATTAATTTTAAAAATCACTGCATTCTTAACGCGAACTAACTATAGTGCTAAACTCTTTCGTTTTCAAGCCGTTTGCGACAAACGGCCAACATCAGTCAGGACCAACTTCTCGACGGAGCACAGACGTCATGTCCGAAGAATATCGGTCATAGTCCAAATCATGAAAAAAAGTGAATTGAACAAAACAAACTGTTTATTATTTATTACTAAAAACAAAAAACGTTACAAATAAGACTAGTAAACAATACAATTATTACTAAAACTACGTGTATAGTTTTTATATAAATTATTAATTAATCATAAGATGCAAACTGAACACATCCAAGTGTTGGAATGTTAGTATATTTCGCTAATGAAATCCGACCATATGAGCTAAAGAACATGAACAAACTTCAGGGGTTCATAACACATTCAAAAAAGTCTTAACAATTCGAAAGCTTTCCTGGTGGAAAATAAAGTGCAAACGTTCAAATCACTCTCACCTCATTTCAACGCCGGTGTCACGACGAGGAATACCCTATTCCAGTTGGTACCACCGCAGTCGAGATAGACTTTAGTTGTCGATTAAACACAACACATTTTCTCACCTTCATCGTTGTATCGATAATCTGAAGTCTTATCTCTACGGTGGTACCAACTGGTAAAGCCTTCCTCACCGTTGCACCTGTGTTACCTTGAAGAAAGTCTGTATATGTATTAAGTGTTGACAATGAATGCTCAGACTAGGTACTTTCAATAACAACATCGGAAGAATAGCGGTTACGTTTACGTCACTGTCGTAAACTAAAACGTAAATAATTCGGTAGTTGTCGGTTTGTTTACATTCTTCATCTTGTCTGTACTTAGGCAGATGGCTCGCTGTAAGCTGTAAAACGCAGTCAGCTGCTCGCCGTTGGCTTCCTTTAATTAATAAATTTTATACTCAAATTTGAATGGCAAAATAACTGCTGGGTCGGCGCCGTGCTTGCCTAGTGAGCTACGAGCTTAACACACCCTAACACCCCCATAGCTTTCCCAGTAAAACCTGCTCATGGCTCTTTCAGGCCAAGTCACTCTTAAACTCCCACTGCAGTATGTTATTGTCTCTCTCGTGATCTCTTCGTCGTCAGGTGGAGCCGGCGTGCGTCCAGCGCGCCTGGGAGCGCTCCAGCGCGGCCTGCAGCGCACTCACGCGCTGCTCCAGGACCGCTGTGGGTGACTCCGAGCGCTGCACATAATTGACAAATTATTACTGCAATTAGCGCACCTTTCTTTCATTGTACTAATACACCCCATGAACAAAATTTCCTGCAAAATAAATGTTCAAACCTGGCTTAAAAGTAGGTCATACGAGGAAGCAGAAGATTTATTAAAAGTTCTAAAATAACTCAAGCCTTGATTTTATATATTATTATATTATATTGTATTAGTTTGGATTTTTTTGATCCAGCACGACGAATTTAGTTTTAATTGAATTGTATTTTATTTTAAATTAAGGCGCGATACCAGGAAAACGGCTCTCGGGAAAACTAAAGTTTTATATAGAAAATATGAAGTATGAGGCACGAAAAAAATCATCATAGTAGTCAAAGAGTTGCACAATCAGCTCAAACTTCCAGTATATGGATCCACTTACTAGATTAATGTGAAAAAAAATCAGAATATCCCTAAAAACGTGCAAAACGCACTACCGTATTTCAAAAGTTTAGGCATCATATAAACTAACAACTTACGTGTTTTAAATAACGTGTAAAGATCAGATATCAAAGAAGCATTGCCAATCAGTTGTTTTTCATTGCTTTATTTCAGTTTTGTGCAAAAAATTCCCAAACATTCCGAATTTTTCGCTTGAAATCTCCATACAAATTACTATGGAGTGAGTGAAGTTTCTTTGATAGCTGTCCGCGCACCGTCGCAGCTCACTCCCCCCCATGTCCCCAAGGTGAGCGCACGTCGCTTTTGACGAAAATGACATTTATAATTACGCGGATAATTTACACGAAATAGGCGCACATAGGGTCTTTTGTTGAAAATAGTACAACTTTATTTTTTTTCCTCCGTACTGTTTGTTCATATGCATTATGCATAATTTATCAATTCAATTTATCAAACGTATGAATCTATCATGATTCACCATGAGAGTTATATGGCAGGTTTATATTTATAAGTACACTTGATTAAAAGCTCTCTTGGGTTTGACAATTTCGTACTAGTTGCCATTTCATTTTCCTATTCTTTACGCAGTGACGTGCACTCACCCGGCGTCATGTGGAAGACTGACTTGCGGGACTGCGCAGACGGCTGTCAAAGAAACTTCACTCGTTCCATAGTAATTAGGATGGAGATCTCGAGCAAAAAAAATTAAAGTTTGCGTTTGCTTATACGAAACAGAAATAGTTATTGCAATAGAACATAATGACAAGTTATTCGAAATGGAAACACACTTCACACCGGAACAGCTTTTACAATTGTACCAAGCACAAATTCGGTTGTGTATGGAGTACTTCTGCCACCTCTGGGATGGCTCTGCCAAGTATCAGCTGGATGCACTGGACTCAGTAGACCGAAGAGCCAGGAGACTGATAGGTGACGAGACGCTCGTTGGAACCAAACTCGAGTTTGGAGCATCGGCGTAGAGTTGCCTGTCTATCGGTTTTTTATAAGGTGTATTTCGAAGAGTGTGCGCAAGAACTTCATGACCTGATACCACCCTCTACTTTCTACTACCGGACCACAAGACGCCGCGAGGGCTTTCATCTCCATGTGGTCGACTTTCCAGCGGTCCAAACTAAGCGGTTTGGTGCTTCCTTTCTGGTCCGCACCACTAAGGAGTGGAACGCCCTCCCTGTGTCTGTGTTTCCGGATACATACAACCTTGGTGTCTTCAAGGCAAGAGTGAATAGGCATTTTTTGGGTAAGCGTGGCTGGCAAGACTGAGGTCAAACGCAAACCCATTTTAAATTAAATAAAAATGGATCAGATAGAACTTTGATATAAATATGAATTATCATATTTACGTCAGCCATGGAAAAATGGCAGTGCAAGCATTTTTATCTCTAACTGGCTATTTGCACACAGCTTTTCCCTGTAGTTATTTGAATGAACTATACAAACAAACGTTCTAGAAAATGTAATTAGCATCAACTATCATTTAGATAGTGAAAGCTTATGTAAAAACAGACAGAAAAACGCGGAGGGTGACTTCCTTTCATACTATGCTCTACTCGTAGATCAATTCCAGTAAGATGAAGATCACGGTGGATTCTGTATTAAATTCAGCGTAAAAAGCCTGAAATACGATGGCCTCTACAGGAGACTAAAGGTATTACTCAAGTGTTATTATCTAAAATAAATTATCCACTAAAAGTGTCTCAACTGTTAAATTCCTCGTTTTAGTTAGTAACAAGATAGCTCCGTTTAATGCTTCTTGCAGCTTTTCATTACAAGTAAGACCAATTAATTAGTGGGTTCTTCTGCATGTTACTAGAAATGGCTCCGTGTATTGCTATATCATATGCATTGGATGTAAGAAATATTTTGTGTTGATGATGATCGAACGGATAAACCAAGTTACAACTAAATCTCGATGGAATCGTCAAGTACCAGATATAACATTGTGCAAATAACGTGGTCACGAGAATAGATTGCAAATAATAGTGTAAAAAAATAATTGGCAAAACCACTTGTTAGTATGTTTAATAAAATAAAATTTTTGGTTAGTTTCTTTTGTTTGCCCTATATCCTGAAATATATTGGGTGGCGAAATAAAAATATCTTCGGTGAACGCATCAAATGATTATCATGCCGCGATTTATAATAATAATAAATAAATAAATATCCCTGGACATTATTCCACACAGCGCCATCTAGCCCCAAGTGAGTTAATTATACTCCGTTTTTATGGGATACTAGACAACGGATAAACATACTCAAATACTTTTTCTTTTGTTAATACATACTTATTATACATAGGAAACACCCAGACCAATACAAACAGACATGTTCATGCACACAAATGTTTGTACTGTGCGGGGATCGAACCCGCGACCTTTGGTGTTGTAGCCGACTTCTAAACAATTACACCAAGACGGTCGTCCGGATTTATGCATTGCATTTATGCACGGATTGCACGGCCCAACCACTGTGTGACCATAGCTGTCACGATCGCTTTCAAATTTGACAGATTTTCTCTCCGGCCGACCCTAGTAGCGAACCTTAACTTCACTTCGCACTTCATTCCATTTTATTGGGTTCAAAAGTTGCCTGAGATACAAGTAATTGTTTACTTAGTTCAAGGCCTCTACAACAACCAACCTGACCTACATGTCATGTCATAATATTTGACCTGAATTATTATGACTAGCATGTAAACACGTTGCATAAAATAGGTATCAGTATAGTTAGTAGCGTAAGCATAATTTATTGTTTATCATCATCAGCAGATTTGAAATTATGTAATTAGAATGTATTGATACCAAATGTTACCTAGGTTAAGTTTTTATTCAGAATAAATTTTTACTTTACTTACTTTACTTTACTTATTTAAAGAACCTACCAGCTTAAATTTTCGTCTAAAGTAAGTAGGTAGATAATCGGAAAAAGACACGTTGCTGCAGTACGAATGATTTACTAAAACTAGAATTCATTAACTGAATCATTCGATGTTGACGTTTATGTTCGACTAAATACTGACGTTGCTCCCTGCTGGACAGCTCACGGAAGTGGGCGAACCATGCAGAATCCCATTATAAGACTACCTGTTATCCCCAAATCCACAAACATCAATAAAACTTGTGCACTCCTTGGAAGTCATGCCAACACTTTCAGATCATAGACTCTTTACGGGACAGCAGAGTTTGACGGCGTGTTCGACTCTGATAGACGTTTGTGAATTCGAACGTACATCTCATTCGCGGACAGGGTCAGGTCTTTTATTTAGAGTATTGTGGCTGTGACGTCAATCTGTCATCGCTACTCACTGGCAAGCGCGTGACCTGGAGATGTCGCACGTGGAACTGGCCGCAGCATTCGTCGCACGGCTGCGACGCGGCGTCGGACCGCAGCGGCTGCTGCACGTCGGCGTCGCGGCTGCTGGGCCTCGCGCGACCCCACCACCACGACTGCGACAGTAAACCAAGGTATTTAAACGTCCTTGTAGTTAACAATCGGTGAGCCTAGCACGAACCGTAATCGAATCGAAACGTAACTTTTTAGGACAGAAAGAAAGATACCTTTTGAAGACTGCATTTGATTCATAGATGTCAATAGGTATATTATGTGTAGTATATTTTAGTATATGAATATGTATTATAAAGTAGTTTAATTATAGTATGTATGTATTTTATGAGTAAATAATTTAATGTAACTTTCTTTAATTTGAGCACAGCTGTTTATCCACCTCAACTTAAAAATATTTTCCTTTCAACGTGGTCTGCTGGAAGAAATCTCTTTTTAGAGATAAGCTCACCTGTACTTTTAATCTCCCTATTGTCTGTTTATTGTAATTGTCTTTTTGTGTACGAACTAATAAATAAATAAAGGAGTACTTTTCGATCACCAAAACGTTAGCAGTTCGCGATAGACCTACTGAAGCATTCATAAAATATTTTAACATTCCGCAAGATTAGTGTGAATGAGGCGGTAACGCGTGAGTGAACATCGGGTGTCAGGTTTTCTAAAGCTGCGGCAACCATTATTGAGCGGTCAGAGATGAAAGATAGATGCATGTATGATAGATATTACCTCAAGACCAGTAAAATAAAGATTTTCCAAGGCTGCGGATGACCAAGTTGCGTCACATAGTGACTCAAAATGTGAATCAATGTGACCCAAATTGATGTCACTTAACGGGAACAAGGGCTCAAAATGCGCTACATTCTAAAGTTACGGCACATATCAAGAAAATGTGGTAATTTACTTTACCTTTGGTTTTGCACTAACTACCTACTTACATTTTCTGCGCTCTTTTCAGAACTCTTTTTCTTCAACAGCCTCCTTGGAGGCGTCGGTGCTGACGAACAGCTAGGCCTCTCGCTTCCACTTGTCATGATGCAATCTCTTCTCTCTCCCTGTCTCGAGCACTCAAAGCTTGCTGTGTCACTCCCACTTGTCTTCGAATTCAGTTCTAATCTCTGTTCAACTTTCAATTTACGGTCACATTCGCTAAGTTGGTGTGCACTCGTTTTTACACGTTCTTGCTGACCTAATCTAAAGTAAGATGGACATTCGCAAGCCCGTAACTGTCTTACGCTTTCTGTAATTTTTAAAGCACAACTGCCTGTTTGACTTCTGGTCTTTCTTGTGTCTTTTACTTGAGACGTGCATTTGCAGCAATTTATTTCATTCTCACTCGTTTTCCGGTGAGTTGTCTCTCTTCCTTTTTTTGCTGCGCAGTCACAGCGAGCCGTCTCACAAACTCGCGAGCGACTGCGTTTACTTCGGGCAGAGAGGCACTTGGAGCAGCAAGGATCAGTAATGTCGTCCGTCAAGTTTCGATCGTTCCGTTTCAGTTGAAGTGCTTTGATAAGCAGTTCTTGTTCTTTTATTTTGCTTTCTTGTTGACTGCAAAAATCAAAACGATACCTTTTATTTTGAGACGCCGAGTTATTTATTCAGATCAACAAATTTGTTAAGAAAATCACTTTGTTTTGCTATGTTTCTTATAAACGCCTTTTGCTTCACTATGCGTTTGGTCAGGAAACTTGTACTAGGCTAGCTCTACTCTATACTCTCGAAGACCGGTTCGGTGAAATGGTTAAGAAGTTAGTTAATAAATCAAAGGTCGTGGGTACGATCCCTGTACAATACAATCATTCGTGTGCATGAACATGTCTCTGTGTACTGCTCTGTGTGTTTCTTAAGCACGTTAAGTATATTTACAAAAAAAAGTATTTTAGTATGTTTATTAGTTGTTGTTTATTGATTGCTGCAATCCCGTATTTTACGATTTAGGTGTGAGTGACCATGAAAGTTAAAAAAAATATCATGTTTATTAGGCTAACGAATAATGTCCAGAGCCATTGATTGATTTATACCGACCGCTGCGTGTCCCTGAGCTGCCGCACGCAGCGCTGCACGCCGCCCACCACGCGGCGCACGTCCGCGCACAGCGCCGCGCCGCGCACACAGCCTTCTCTCTGTATGAACAAGGAGCGAGTGCATACCGCTGCGTGTCCCGGAGCTGCCGCACGCAGCGCTGCACGCCGCCCACCACGCGGCGCACGTCCGCGCACAGCGCCGCGCCGCGCACACAGCCTTCTCTCTGTATGAACAAGGAGCGAGTGCATACCGCTGCGTGTCCCGGAGCTGCCGCACGCAGCGCTGCACGCCGCCCACCACGCGGCGCACGTCCGCGCACAGCGCCGCGCCGCGCACACAGCCTTCTCTCTGTATGAACAAGGAGCGAGTGCATACCGCTGCGTGTCCCGGAGCTGCCGCACGCAGCGCTGCACGCCGCCCACCACGCGGCGCACGTCCGCGCACAGCGCCGCGCCGCGCACACAGCCTTCTCTCTGTATGAACAAGGAGCGAGTGCATACCGCTGCGTGTCCCGGAGCTGCCGCACGCAGCGCTGCACGCCGCCCACCACGCGGCGCACGTCCGCGCACAGCGCCGCGCCGCGCACACAGCCTTCTCTCTGTATGAACAAGGAGCGAGTGCATACCGCTGCGTGTCCCGGAGCTGCCGCACGCAGCGCTGCACGCCGCCCACCACGCGGCGCACGTCCGCGCACAGCACCGCGCCGCGCACACAGCCTTCTCTCTGTATGAACAAGGAGCGAGTGCATACCGCTGCGTGTCCCGGAGCTGCCGCACGCAGCGCTGCACGCCGCCCACCACGCGGCGCACGTCCGCGCACAGCGCCGCGCCGCGCACACAGCCTTCTCTCTGTATGAACAAGGAGCGAGTGCATACCGCTGCGTGTCCCGGAGCTGCCGCACGCAGCGCTGCACGCCGCCCACCACGCGGCGCACGTCCGCGCACAGCGCCGCGCCGCGCACACAGCCTTCTCTCTGTATGAACAAGGAGCGAGTGCATACCGCTGCGTGTCCCGGAGCTGCCGCACGCAGCGCTGCACGCCGCCCACCACGCGGCGCACGTCCGCGCACAGCGCCGCGCCGCGCACACAGCCTTCTCTCTGTATGAACAAGGAGCGAGTGCATACCGCTGCGTGTCCCGGAGCTGCCGCACGCAGCGCTGCACGCCGCCCACCACGCGGCGCACGTCCGCGCACAGCGCCGCGCCGCGCACACAGCCTTCTCTCTGTATGAACAAGGAGCGAGTGCATACCGCTGCGTGTCCCTGAGCTGCCGCACGCAGCGCTGCACGCCGCCCACCACGCGGCGCACGTCCGCGCACAGCGCCGCGCCGCGCACACAGCCTTCTCTCTGTATGAACAAGGAGCGAGTGCATACCGCTGCGTGTCCCGGAGCTGCCGCACGCAGCGCTGCACGCCGCCCACCACGCGGCGCACGTCCGCGCACAGCGCCGCGCCGCGCACACAGCCTTCTCTCTGTATGAACAAGGAGCGAGTGCATACCGCTGCGTGTCCCGGAGCTGCCGCACGCAGCGCTGCACGCCGCCCACCACGCGGCGCACGTCCGCGCACAGCGCCGCGCCGCGCACACAGCCTTCTCTCTGTATGAACAAGGAGCGAGTGCATACCGCTGCGTGTCCCGGAGCTGCCGCACGCAGCGCTGCACGCCGCCCACCACGCGGCGCACGTCCGCGCACAGCGCCGCGCCGCGCACACAGCCTTCTCTCTGTATGAACAAGGAGCGAGTGCATACCGCTGCGTGTCCCGGAGCTGCCGCACGCAGCGCTGCACGCCGCCCACCACGCGGCGCACGTCCGCGCACAGCACCGCGCCGTGCGCGTGCGCCGCCTCCAGCTGCGTCTGCAGCGACGCCGCGCACACAGCCTTCTCTCTGTAGGTAGGGGAGAGTGTGCAGGAAAGAGACAGGTTTTGTAAAGGCCAACCTTATTTTTCATAACTCATCCATATTCTGCCAAAGTTTAATTTTACTCCTCAAATGGCAACACAATGTTTGTGGGTGACAGCTATCCAGTGTTGCAATTTAAGGCCAAAGCCTGGCTGTTTCAGAAAAACTAAGTTATATGTTATTTTATTTTAACATTAGGGATAATGCATTAACATCTTACTAAAGATTGGAAAACCAGAAAAAGACATTCGGTCTTGGCTTCAGGCGGGAATCGAACCCGCGTCTTTCGCAAACCGACTGCACTAACCATTGTGCTACCGAGACCATTAAACGAACCGAACTTTTCTGGTATATTTTACCTGGCAACCAAGACCGAATGACTTTAAGAATGACTTTAAGTAAGTTTGATGTGTTTGTATTCCATAATGGACGACAAAGGGTTTTTTATTCAATGGATAAATTCACTCTATCTGATAGGAAGCAGACGTGAAGATCAGATATAGGGTTACCTATAACAGCAATACTGACACTACAGAGCTGGTCAATTCATCCAATCTAGGCCTTCACATTATGCCTTTGCAAGCCCCTTTTAAAAAACCAAGGATTTTAGGAAGAAGGAAATATTTATGTGCTAAAGGAGGGTTATACGGCTGGATGGTAGGATATAGGAATGAATCCCCGAACCTTTCGATGAGGGGCTGCAGTTGCTGAGTCGGGTGTGGATGTCGACTTACTCCTGCACGCGTAGTACAGGAGAGGAAGAGTGGTGTTAGGATCAATTGAAAAAACTCATCAGACCATTCCCCATTGTACAGGCGAGTATCCGACGACAATTTACGTTGCAAACGTGGCACGAGTGTGCACAGCACATCAACTCTTACACGGTTCATCACACACGTTGCGTACTTTGGCTCAGTAGCCCTAGCACGAACCGCTAACGTTTTGGTAATCGAAAAGTAAACGATGCTTTTTTCTCTTGAAGCCATAGGAAAAAGAAAACAAAGTATCGTTTACTTTTTGATTACCAAAACGTATTCAGTTCGCGCTAGGCCTACTGTTCGTCTTTAGCGTCAGAAAGGGTGTACACTCACCGCAAGCACTCGTCGACACTCCGGCAGTGTTCGTGCGCGCGCGCCAGTTCGCCCGCCAGCTCGCGCACGCGCCGTCCGCTGGCGCACACCGAGCGCTTCATGGAGCTCACTTCCTCGCGAAGCGCACGCCCCTGCCACAGTAAACAGAGAACAGTAAAATATCTAAATACAAACGTGCCGCTGTCGGTTGGAATGTGTGCGTACGCGTCGCGCTCAATTCAGTCTACTTAAGGCGTCGCGCGACGTGTCGGCACGCGATTTCACGCACACGCTAGCATAAAATGTGAAGGAATAAGGTGGCGGCAGTACGTACGGGCTGTGCCACGTGTCTGTGAGGACGCTAGGCTGATAACTCAGCGGGTGGCCTTAGACAACCTACTGTTATGTTTACTGTGCCCTGCTCAACGATAAGGACCACCAATGATGTTTTAATAAAAATACGTAGATACGTTACTTGTGCTCAAAAAGTAGCACCCGAAATCAGGACTTTCGACCACCTGAGCAACGCATTGACAGTTTGGGACAACACTGCGCAACATGACTTTGCGTCAGTATAACGTAGATACGTTATGTCAATACTGACGCGAAGAATATCATTGAGGACAGCACAAAACGTTAAAAAGGTTTAAGACAAATGGCAGATAGTATAGAACTCCACTATTTTGCACTGTTAAACTGGCGTTTGATTATATCTACGAACCTCTTCTATGATGCGATGAGCCTTCTGCAACTCCTCGCTAAGCTGGCTGATAGTCGTCTCGTGCGCCTGGCACCGCTGCCGCGCCTCGACCAACTCCCTCGTCTGGTCTTCTATTGATACTGCCAAGAGGAATGATTGCGATACAGTACCAATACAACTTAGGGTGTGCAGGGCGACCCTCTAACCTCGCAACCAATGTTGAAACAAACCTTGTGCCTGCCGCAGCTGTGTCGCCAGCGTGTCGCAGGTAGAGCTCCGTTCTCCCACGTTCTCCTCCAACTCCGCCAGCTGCCTCCTTATATTAGCTAACTGCAATGAAAAACATTTCAAAAACTCGTCAAGTTGTTTTAAAACATACAGCCGCCTTCCTATATGATTTGCTTTGACTATCCCTTGATTTACTAGCTGCCCTTAACTCTCAATTGTATAAAATCCAGAATAACTTACACCGAAATCGGTTTGTTAGAAAGCAAAAACCTCTTATTCTTGGGTCATTGCAACAACAAAATAATAACAAACAAAAGCTTTCGACCAATTAACAACGGAAGAAAACCATGGACTTATTTTTTATCAGACAGTTGTGTTACGTTGTCTTAATAAAATAGACCATACTGGGCTAAATCCTGAGGCTGGCGTGCTCAGGTGCTGGTTGTCAGTGATAATTTGGTCCAACCCTAGCACAGATAGATGGGACTCTATGGTGAGTTGGTCCGCTAGAAACGAAACTTCTTAGAATTCACAGAAACTCACCTCTTGCGCTTTTTCTTCCAGCTCATTCCGGTAGCTCTGATCTCCATTCTCCTTGTTTGAGAGAGCAACCTCCAACTCACTGACTCTTTGCCCGAGTTCGCCAACCTGAATCTATCGACAGATGATGCAATCATTAAGCAGCTTTAATTTAGGCAAATCAAACAGCTTCAATTTAGTAAAATTATACCCTTACTTGCATTGTCTCATTCTCTTCTTTAAGTCTTATGTTCTCTCCTTCCAATCCGCATGTGCAATCTCCCTAAAACAATGAATAAACAATTATAGATAAACATAACAGACAAAAAACAACAACTTAAGTTTTCTCGTATTAATAAGCTAACTGAAAAACAAAATGGATTTTTAGATCTCTTTCTTTGACCTTTACCCTAACAAGGTTGTGGAAAGCTATAGGTGTTCATCATATACCTACTGCTCAGCAATATAAGCATGCATGATTTTGTGCTCTCATGCCCGCAATGTGCGAGGTTGTTTAAAAACAAAATTGGCTACGTAAGCCACATGGGAGCACAATAACGGCAAAACCGGAGGTGAAGACAGTCGCCGTGGCCAAAATTATATCAAACATGCATGTTAGGTCTCGTCGCAAACGTAAAGCATGCTACACAAAATGGTGTAAAAGTTAAGCTTCCAAACAATCCAATAGGTGCAACACTCCAACATTCAGTCGTGGCGCGTCTTAATAAGTTCTGAAGGGGATTACCAATGGGAAAATCTGTGTTCGAAACCTAATTTAAAACCCCGTTTCGAACGATAAAGCAAAGAACACCGTGACCAAGGGTAAACGATTTCTGTGGACTACTCGTATTAAGATTGCGGAGTACAAACTTGAAATTGAACTAGTGCTCTCTTTGTAGAGTAGTAAGTATAAGTAATAAAGGATCATAAACTTTGGTTAGGCAGGTTTTGAAGACAGAATTTGCCGTTGGTTCAAACCAGCCGGTATAAGACCGGTTTCAGAGTCACACTGACGAGCCGGCCGTTAGTCTGCGTATCAGTATGCATATATCCCTTTTGGTAAGGCGTCATCTGTTTAGGAAACGAAGAAAACCAGCAATGCATGTTCACACGTGAGCGAGACTGTGAAACCAGCCTAAGAGACCCCGCACCGCCACTGACTGAGCACATACGCTGAGCATCGTTCTGAGCTGCAGAAGCTGCGAGGTGATCTGCTGCAGGTCTTCCAGCACTTCCCCATTCAGCGACTCCTCGCTTCGCTCCCACATGCCCTGTCCGACGACATTCAAACACAATCATCATGGAATAAATTTTATTAAAAGCAACAGCAGATAATATTGACAAGCGCCCGAAAATTAAAACTCTCAGAAGGCTTCTTCTAGATAAATTTGCTATCTCAATTCCCACATTGGCACTGACTTGTGTATGTCCAGTCTACAGTCAGTACACATCCAATTGAATACCATTCAATTGAAATGAGGGCACAAACAAAATTAGAATAGCAGACATTTATGTTGGTTTTCTTAAAAAGTCCTGCGTTTTCGGGCCAGGAGCCATCTCGCAGGCAAATAGGATATAACATAACGATTAGTATAAACACACCACTCTTCATGTTAGTATCTCAATACCGAATCATTGTTGGAGCTGCTCAGGAAGTTGGATATTTCCATTTTCAGTCCCTCTACCTCTTCCGCTATGTCCTGTAACAAATACCAGCATTATCACTGTAAACAGTAACAAAGAGATGGGTATTTGATGAAGATTAGTTTTTCTGTGCGCTTTGTTCTGTTAATACCACAGTTCAATTGCTTTCAGCTTGTTTCTTTTCTCCCCTTTCTTTTGTATCTATCCCGTTAAGTACTAAAACCGCAAATGTAAGTGTTACACACTTAAGATTTGATTTAGTTATTCAGGTACTCTACTTCAACTTACCTGACATCGCTCCAGCGACCACTGCTGCCTGTTGACCACGGTCTGGAGCCTCCCTATCTGGTCACATTTGTCCTTGTCCATCAACCGCACGTCCAGATACGATTTACGTAACATCTCTATCAGTTCCTCTTGTTTTGCAGTCTAAAAGAGTGGACCATAGACAAATTTAATCAATTTAAGATCTTATTCTGGGTCTACTGGATCTGTGTGTCCTTGAAAATTTTACTAGCCGTACGCAATAATTCGAAAGTTCCGTTGAAGCAAACATTTTGGGTTTTAAGAGTTTGATGCCATTTGATGGCAAGATTGGAATGTCCTCCAAAAAATCTAGCGGCCAAAAACCGACTGTTCTAGAAACCTATAAGGGAGAAATGAAGAGCCCTAAACATCTAGGCCTAGGGGCGAAAAATAAAAATGAGATTTTAAAATACAATTAACTCGATGGTTCCCCCTACAACAAGTACTAGTTATTACACATGAGAGAATAAGAATGAGTAGAAAAGACGGCAACTTACCTCATAGAAGCACTCTCTGTAAAGGTCCTCTATCACCGATAAATTGGTCTGCAGAGTGATCACTACATTTTTCTGGTTCACCACTTCCTAAAATAGCCCGAGAGATTTTAGACATAGTTTTCGTTATTGTTATTTTTAATTTGTTAATTTTAATAGAAGCGGTTAGACCACGAAACATTTTTTGCAATCTTGAAGTTTTTTTTATTTTGGATTAAAGAATTGAAAGCATGGCTGAATGTATCAAGGTCACGAGTCAAGCATATACCTATAAATTTGAAAAAAAGAATCATCTTATATGAATACGTAAAATTTAAAAATCGTTTATCAAAATAATATTGTGAAAGGACGAGAGACAGTGTAATAATAGAAATTGGTATGGCAGGCTGTACTTGCGTGTCTTCCTGAAAATATGAACAGAGCTAAATAAAACACTAGGGTTATTCTCAGGTCTTTCCTGGAATAGCATCCATGACTCAGACCATGGCCTACTTTGAGACCAGATGTGCTGAGGCCGACTAATTAACTACCAACATAAAACTCGGTTTAACGATTACCTTGTTGTTATTTTGTACCTTGTCTTAGTAATTGAACCAACTATGCACTACAGTCCGTTCGCGTTAAGAATGCAGTGAGTTTTAAATATAACTCTGTTGCACACTAAGAAAACTCAGATCCATAAACTTTGCGTTCGAAAGTATGCATTCATCTGGTCACTGTGGACTTGGCTTTCTAATTAGGAACGATTTGATTGGTTAGAGGGCGTGCTAGATCGAAGCACAAGTGTGAAATTACTGCATTCTTAACGCGAACGGACTAAAGTACGATTAAAACAGCCTTCTATGCCACATGGGCAATGCCAACCTTCAATTTAGGTGCAATGATGTTGAAGGCATTTATTTTCACTCTTCCAATACTCACATCCACCAAGTTATTTTTAAGGTATCTGTTTTTATGTAACCAAAGATCTTTCTATGCCCAGCATATGCTGAGCTAGTACCATTTTAGTGACACTTTTTTTGCACCAGTGTAATTTATCCAATTTGTTGTACCAAGTGCCACTAAATAAATTATTTTTTACTTTTACTTTTACTTTTACTTTTACTTTTCTGTTAATAAATTATTATTTGTATATTTAAATGTCATTAGCACCGACCTGCGCATCCGCCGTCACCGACGCGTCCACTTTTTCTGGGGAACATCTGTCAGCCGAGCATCGCAACTTCCGCAACTAGAAACACAAGCTTTTGTATTTGTAGCGATACGGAATTAGGAAGAGGAAACTTGAAATAACATTGATTCATTTTTAAAAAGTGGCAGATAGTTTTCACTGATTACCTACTCTACAAAGTATTTCCTTTGTTCACAAAGATATGTGCAAGAATACATAACCATCAAAATAAGAGTTAACAGACGTTGTGGACTTCTTGGAACTGCACTAAGATATTGTAAATTAAATTTAAAGTTGCACCACGTTGGGCGCCAACTGATATTTTTCTAGCAGAAAATTTCAAAAAGCCTAACCAGAAAGAAACAGTTACGAACGAAACAACCACACATCATGCCATGGCCTCTTGTCTCTACAGAAAGAGCACAGTAAACAGAGAACAGTAAAATATCTACATACAAACGTGCCGCTCTCGGCTTGAATGTGTGCGTGCGCGTCGCGCGCCGTGTCGGCACGCGATTTCACGCACACGCTAGCATAAGATATAGAGAATAAGGTGGCGGCGGTACGTTGTATGAGCTGTGCCGCGTGTCTGTGAGCACGCTAGGCTAATAACTCGACGGGCGGCCTTAGATAACCTAATGTTATGTTTACTGTGCACCATTTAACCAACAGCAAAGAGGGTCCAAAGAAGAAAGCCGACTTACCTCATGCACCTTGTCATCCAGCTCAGCGCGCAGCCGCTGCACGCGCGCTTCCGCCACTCGCAGGCTTTCGCCCTGGACGCGCACGGTCTCCTCTTTATTAATGATATCATTGGCTCCAAAGAAGAAAGCCGACTTACCTCATGCACCTTGTCGTCCAGCTCAGCGCGCAGCCGCTGTGCGCGCGCACTCAGGCTGGCGATGCGCGCCTCCGCCACGCGCAGGCTCTCGCCCTGGACGCGCACGGTCTCCTCTTTATTTGCTAGCTGTCAGTTAACAAAAACATTGTTTTGACCTTCGACTTTATTCGTTAGTTAGTAATCACGTAAGGGATCCAACCCACGACCTCTGGTGTAGCTTAGTTAACTTCTTAACCATTACTTACATTATTTGCTTTTTGTCAAATTATTGATATACATTACCGCTTCTGATAACTTCAAACTCTTCATTGCGTGATTCATATTTAAATAGGTCAGAAGCGGTCACTTCAACCTTTACAAAACCATTGCGAAATGGGTCTTATATCAGTAGGTGAAGGTTGGTGGGAAGAGGCGTTCCCACCAACCTTCACAATGTCATGTGAAGCAACTAAATTCTGCAGAACGATGCCGATGACATAAATAATTAACAAATATACATTGATTTTACAATAGTGAGTAACAAACAAACAGTTCATACTTTCATGGAGTGAAAATGAAATGAAAATGAAAATGTTTTTAGTTTAACAACCCATTGTGGTAACTTTCTTTTTGAAGTATAGAAATAATAATACAGGTATTTGGGAGTTACCGCTCTTTCAAAGTTATCAACATTAGAACTGAAGAATAAATTCATGCCAATTCAAGCCTTAAATTATAAATTAGAGAGAGTAGTACTGAATGAGCAATGACAGACCACTTGCAGCGTGGACATCAGCTTGTGATGGTAGTAGTGCGCGCGCGCCGGCGCGTCCCACGAGCCGCCGGCGCTGGCCGACTCCGCCGCGCTCGACGTGTTGCTCTCCTGGGAATTACCTCCATTACTTATACCATGTTACAGGACATTGAACGGTAAGTATTTATATCATGATTAAGTGTAAAGTGCCCGGGGCCGCTGAGAGGTCCACCGGGGAGGCAAACAAACAAAAATAATTTTATTTAAATAGACCATGTTACAAAGTATTTCAAATCTTAAAATCTAATTAACAAACAAAATAAAATTAATTGACGCTACCACCGGATCGGAAAGTTGTTTCTGCACTGAGAAGAACTGGCAAGAAACTCAGCAGCATCAACTCATTTCAACTGTTTCTCTTTTTTACAATAGTTGTTAGTAAATTACGATATGAACTCTGAACAAGATAGCATAATTCATAGGTAAATAAGAAAGGAAGAGGCGTAAGAGCTAAACCTGGTACCAGCGTTTTCAGGGAAGGCTTACCTGTACCTACCCTCCTTATAGCACAAAACATGCATTTTATTATTTAACTGCCAACTTTGTGACTTCGGTTAAAAAACAAGATAGTAATGTTCTAATGGGATTGCTAAAAAGACAAAACCAATCTAAAAATATAATAATATTCAGGTACTGATCTTTAAAAAACCCATTATAAAAACTAAACAATATTAATAAAGCTAAGCCGATTCCGGTCATAAATTCACAAGCAGGCCCAAAATACCCTCCGCTCCACAAGTCAACAAGCGCTAGGGTTATCAGAAAAAACTTATTTTCAGTATGAAGGAGAAATCAGCCGTGCACTGAAAAGTCAGTAGGTGAAAATTTGATTTTGTTTTTCAATCGAAACTGGATTTTTGATGATTGTATTTTCGCCTGTTCTAAAAGGTTTTATAAAAAATGTGGCATAGCAGGTTTTGAAGTATGATCTACCTAACAAAATCGATTGATTACTAGCTAAGTCATCGCGTACTTAACATACAGTAGTATTTGAGGACCTCACTTCTTTTCTAAAAGGAAGGAAGGACATAATACTATTCTGTTATGATTGCTTTTCTTGTAACGAAATAAACTTTTTTAATTTTTGAAATCAGTTACAAATCATGTAGGTCAGAAGGTAGCCCTTTGCGGCTAAGTAAGCGGCTTATAAATAACCCGCAGTCAAGCAGCATTTAATCATACTCATACATACAATACAAACAAATACAGTCATACACACAATCGAATCAATCAAACAGGAGTATTGGGTTAAAACCCCACTGGCCACTACAAGCGGGGCTACGTCAGCACCTACCATGTTTTTTTCTTTTTTGTGTAGTAGTGAGGACTATGAAATGTAATTTAAGCTTTTATCTAGATTAAGATAACTGTCTTATTTTTGTTATTTAATATTAGAATGAACACACAATATCATAACTATAAATTCACAAAACAGTGCCACTGTTTACACAACATGTGCACCAAAGCTATTGACAATAATTTTCCACAAGCAAACTTACTTTCGCAAAATCGCTGGTATCAGAATCCGCACACATCAATAATCCATTGAACATCATATTTGCGAAATAGTTTTTAGTCTAACTGTTTCTATATCACTGAAAAAATAAACAAATTCACGTCACAATTTGCTTCCCTGCTAAAAAACACCAACTATAATGGAAACACGAGACACTAATAAAAAGACGGTACTTTCAGTTCACGTTTGTTTATCTACCCGCAAAACCTACACCATCTATTTCACTAATAACTAACCCACACACGATGCATTAAAATCAACAAACTTGCGACCACAATAAAAGCAAGAGTGTAAACATCAATATCGTAGTACGCGCGCGCGTGGCGTATGCGCCGGCGTCACAAACGCATGTGCGCGCTCACCTCGCGCAGATGGACTCCAGTTCTAATAATAGGGCCTTTGGCGGAAGGCGACTGCCCCAAATGCACCGAGCTAGTGGTGCCGAACTATCGATAAATTAAGTTGAAAAACATATACCCTATCGATGGTATCCCTATGGATACCAGATAGGGTACATGTTATCCCTATGGATGGATCCCTATGGATCCCTATGGATGGTATCGTTATGGATACCATTGATAGGCCTATCGATAGGGTATATGTTATCCCTACAACATATATGTATATGCATACAAATGCTATCATAGCACAAAACATTGCTATCTATCGATATTATTGGGTGAGTGTTAATTGTAATGTAGGTGAGGACCATGATTTATAGGCCGACATTTGTATTTTTATTTACATTTATATGGAGCTTTGCTTGTTTTTACTGTTTATAAGAAAATACACATACCTAGTCGATTGTAATTGACTATTAAACCTGAAAATTGTAAACAATACTATTGCAAATTGTTGAACGATCGATAGTATTGCACTTATTTTATTTTTTAGCATTAGGGATAATGCATTATCATCTTACTAAAGATAGGAAAACCAGAAAAACCGAATGCCTTTTTCTGGTTTTCCTATCTTTAGTAAGATGATAATGCTAAATAATGAGCTAATGCTAAAAAATAAAATAACCTATCAAAAACCTAGTTTCATCTTAATCGAAAGTCAAAAATTGGCAATAATGTTTCTTTCCAGTGTCTAAGGCATATGCCTAAACATTGGTGAAACCAACCTGGCTGCCAAGTATAATATACCAGAGAAATTCGTCCGATCTGTTAATGGTCTCGGTAGCATAATTGGTAGTGCAATCGCCCGGTTAGCGAAAGACGCGGGTTCGAGTCCCGCCTGATGCCAAGACCGAATGCCTTTTTCTGGTTTTCCTATCTTTAGTATTGCACTTATTGTATAGGATTGACTTGTTTTGTGCTATCGATAGGCTATCAAGACTATTGGAATGACGTCAACTATCGATAGACTTTCGATCGGCAACACTACACAGAGCTACGGCGTGCTCCGAATGGAGTGGATGCTTCGGATGCATGGACCTGCCCCCATTCTTACGAGCTTATTTTATTTAGACGTTGACGGAAATATGCGCGGATGGAGCAACGGTGTTTGGTAAAATAAGAGTTAAAAAGCAAATCGTTGATTGTTGATTCGAAATAAATCAGGGATATGATTTTTAAGTTCTTAGAACTCTACAAAAGCATTTAATCAGTATTAGTCACATTCCTGGTACATTTAAGGATTTTGAAAATATCGTCTTTTTTGTTCTAGGATAGGAGCGTATAAAAGGGCTGTGAGGGAGAAGTTAACTTGACACTGATGTCCTTTTCTGTTCGTAATTTGTAAAATACCTACACCCCCCCCCCCCCTTTTTTGATTGTATATCTTAGCTTAATTATGTTTTTATATAAGTGGAAACTTTATTGGTTTTAGTGAAATTTGTAAGTGTTAACTGTCGAAAATTTAAAAACCGTATGTTTCCTGAAGAATAAATAAATAAAATAAATATTACTTTAGAGAGTGAATCTTGCGCACCCTGTATAGTTGATTAGCGTCAAGAGCTGCGTGTGCGCATCGTCACGGCTGCCATTAACGGCGACACCGCGACCGATGACGAGTTATGACGAGCCGTCCAAGTGACTCACTAGCCTTAGTGACATTAGCTTTAGTCACAATTATCTATGGAGCTATTATTATGGAGCAATCCAATCGGTTTGTTACGATTCGGAAAGTTACTTTAACTCACTTCGGTACCAATATTTTGGATAATCCGTTCAGATGGCTAATTTCTATATCCGAATTCACAAACGCAAATCAAAGTTGAGCATCCCTCAGAAGTACAGCTGTCCCTTTCAGTTCTATTGAAATTTTACGGGACAGCATGAGCGTGAGCGCGTTGATTGACGTTAGTGAATTCGGGGGTAGATGAGTTATTTAACCAGTGCGTTTATAGTAAATGAGGAGTGAGGATAAAAAAGGATAATCTGCCACATCTAGAGCATACGAGGTTTCATTCCTGGTTGATGGTAAAGGTGAGTCCCTTACGATCAAATTACTTCAATGAAGCTAAAATGAATATGTCGAAACACACATTAAAGATTGTTAACCGCTCGACCTAATCGCTCACGCTACATCCGTCGCGGTGGACTCGTAAAACCGACAGAATTAACTTGAAAGTGGTAAACACGTGGACGTAAAGTGCAACTAAATACGAACTTTAGGAGCTAACGACACAAGTAATAGCAGTCAATAATACAGTCAACAGCTCTAGAATAAGGCTAGATTTCCACCAGGGCAAAGGCCGACAGGAGTTATGTTAAAAAAACCAGTCAGTTAACATTGAGCACTTTTAAAATGTCTGATTTACTTACCTGGAATTTTCAGTGAAATGTTTTGTGATAGCAACTCTGAATCATCCTTTATTTTGTCAGGTTTTGAAAACATAACAGCCTCTTTGGTTTTTAATGAATATCTATAATTAAAAGCGCTTGGGCGCGTATAATAGCAGTGGTAAGAGCGTTGCTCTCTCAACCCGAAGATCGTAGGTCCGAATCCCGCGCGAACCAACATGATTATACAGAATGGTTAATTATCTTTAATTTAAATATTAGTGAATGACTTATTTTTATTTATTTATTGGTTTGTACACAAATTGATACGTTTTACAGTAAGCAAAAGGAATAAACATAGTACAGGTGAGCTTATCTCTAATGAGAGATTTCTTCCAGCAGACCATGGTGACAGGAGAAATTTCATGAAACGAAAGAGACAGACATACAGCGGTGTACAGTAAAATCAATTAAAAAAAGATATATATTAAGAGGATTACATAAAAAGAAAACAATGATACTTAAGTAATAAATACATACAATATACTATGCTACCCTAATAATAATATACTTATCTAATAACATAAATGTAATTATATATATTTATTTTATATAAATTAATAAATATTCAAAAACTTACTTGTATGATCTTGCACAGCGGCATACCCTTCACTGCTTTTTTTGTTTCACTGAAAGATAAACAATTCCAATGCTGTATTACACTGCAACGTGAATACTTGAAACTAAGAATTAAATTACTTTTTTGGGTCATCACAAATAATGTTGCCAAATGTTTGGTTCATTAAGTAAAACACGGTGTTAACACAAAAGATAGGATTTTATTTGTGGGAAAATAGTTAGCATCAGGATCGTGAGCGTAGAGCCCGTCTGATTGGTCTACTTTCGCTAGTCTGGTACTTCCCTGCAGATGGTGGCCGAGATAACAGGTGGCCAGGTGGCGCAGGACTCAGCAGAACGTTGTGGTAAGTGGCAATGGCTCAGCAGCCAAGGTGGTAGTAGGAGCAGTGGTAGTTCGCTACTGGTAGCAAGTACCTACTCGCCATTGACTCACAATCAACATTGGCAGAAGCAGTGGCTGAGGCAGAACTATCACTGTGACATTACATACAATTTGGGTCAACATCATGACAGGCTTCCTATTTCATGTCAGTCTTACTTGCTACATTGCAAATAAATGTTTTTGGGAAGAGTAAGATAAACATGGGAATTTGAAGCCCCCGCTGTGCCGTTTACTGAACTATTAACTCTGATAAACGCTTTTTCTAAAAAGTGAATCGTGACTGACACGTTTATTGTTATTACTTCTCTTACCCAACAGGAGACGCGTTGCTCCTCGCTCCTCTGTTGAAGAACAGCTCTTCAACATCACTGGTGTCCTCAGCTCGCTTAGAGCCGTCGACGCCATCGCTCATCCTGCCTCCATCATCACAAGCAGTGCATTTGGGGTCTTCAATGCGGACGGACTTGCCGCCAGGCTCTGGGGTCTTGGGTAGAGACTGGTAGAGCTCGTCTATGGACGTATCAGAAACCAGGATCGGGTCGATATCCTCCTGATGGGGTGGAACGGTAAAATAGAAAGGAGTATCAGATATCAATCGTTCAAACAAATAATGTACCTACTATTACTAAAATAAGAATACCATATTGTAGTATATAATATCAAGCTGGACTCAATTAGAGGGGAATTGAGCCGGAGAAAGTAAGGGTTAGGGAGGACAGTTTGTTCTAGGCCCGTCGGGGGTATCTAAGTTAGACATCTTTGCACCCTTTTGGGGCAAGTTCACCACAAAACAGGGAGGAACGGCGAAGATGCGCTTGTTCCTAGCCCGTAAGCAACACTTGAAACATGAAATCAGGAAATATCCCTTAAATATCTCCTTTCCTAGAGGGTGGCACAGCCTACCTACACCCTAGGTAAAAATAAATGGGTAACCGTACACCCCACTGAAATGCACAAATATCCGCACCAACCACACTAATTAATCGGTTATAACACCCTGCCGAGGTTCTAACATTGCAAAGGAAATTTACACATCAAAAATACAAACTACTAGGCATGACCAGCAAAAGATTTAAACCCGCCGGCCATGACACTACCTCCTTAGTTATTTATTTTTTCTTTTCCGACGCGGCTTCGGAACGCACAGCCTACAGATAATGGTGCGACACACTCGCGCCGAATTAAACAAATTATCCAAATTTTGTAATTATTAATAATTTAATAAATTATGTTTAATGTACGAAGGCAACAGCTAGATGGCGTTATCCGCCAATGAATCGCGCAAGCATTGCGTTTTCTCAATAAATACAGACGGCTGAGGAAGTTGGCGATTGGCACCGCCAGAGTCATGAGTCCTGAGTCTGAGTCGAATCAAGAGACCAATAGACGGTGCGTTTGCTCTGCTGAAAAACGGGCATTACAATATTTAAGAAAATCTGGGGCCCCATTTGACGGAAATACTTACGTCAAAATGTTTGGTTACTGACAATTCGAACTGAGCCCGCTTGTATGGCTCGCGCCAAGTTATAGTCTAGGTGCGGTCTGTGCGCAGCAGTGGGTTAGGCGAATAAAGGCCCCATATATTATGTTGTAGGTGTACCTAGTCATGTAAAAAAACATACACACCTGTTCAATTATGGAGACTTCTGCCGACTCTCCTTCAGTTCTTCGTGCATTAACATTTCGCGACCGCGGAGTAATCTCCGTGTCCGAGCACAGGCACGAATGAAAACTCTACAAAACAAACATAACGCTAATAAAACAACCTAACTTGTCTGTTTAAACTCGATTAACATTGGTCCAAACACAAAAAAACAAAGGAAATCGATACTTACGTCTTGTGTTGAAGCTCCAATGTCAGGTATGAATTTCTAACTGAGTCCGCTCATCTTCACATAACAGTTAACAGTCAAAGTGGGAATTTAGGTTGTTTGGGTACCATCATATAGGTACGATTTATACACCATTTGACTGGCATGCCTGCTGGCTTTACTGAGCTTCTTCGCCTTTGTTCAATATCTACCCCAGAACCTATAACCAATCGCGAGGTACTCGTAGGTATCTAGTCTTATAGTCGAGCTTTCGAAGAATAAAAAAAATACTGAACAATTCGTGGCAGTGATACTCGTAGGTTTTTTTAATATTGCCAAAAGCAAAATAACCGCACACGCTCATATAAGAAAAAACCCATTCAAAGGATTATTAAAATGCACAGAGTATAATTATTAAATAAAAAATGTATTATTAAAATAGCACTGTACATCATACGTAAAAATAGCTATCATAATTATTATCTAAACAATTTTGGTAATAATAATTACCAATAATATTACCACGGTGTTACCATAGTCAGCCTAAGTCATTTGGTCAGCACCAGTAGTGGTGACGATCCGGCGGGGTCTCTTATGCTTCCGGAAAACACGTTTAGTTCTGCTTTGCTGGAATAAGAAATACGTTTTGGCGATTTCACAAAAAATCTTGTGATTAGGTATCAGGAACACATCTACTAATGCAGCCGTCTGGACAACCGTCTTGGTGTAATTGTTGAGAAGTCGGCTACTACACCAAGGGTCGCGGGTTCGATCCCCGCACAGTACAAACATTTGTGTGCATGAACATGTCTGTTTGTATTGGTCTGGGTGTTTCCTATGTATATTAAGTATGTATTTACAAAAGAAAAAGTATTTAAGTATGTTTATCCGTTGTCTAGTATCCATAATAACGGACTATAATTAGCCCACTTGGGACTAGATGGCGCTGTGTGGAATAATGTCCAAGGATATTTATTTATTTGATGTCTATAAAAATCTGCAGGGGCAGTTTTGTTTTTTACCCCTAAGGATTCTGTGCCGTGCAGTGGTCAATTCAAGAAATAGAAAAAAAACCTATTTTTTAGGGCACTTATTGAATTTGTCAGTCCGAGAATTTTTAAGCTGCTGCTTTCAACTGCTTATTAGGTAGAAAATTGGAAATTCTATAGTTTAAGTCCAAAATAACAATCAACGAAATAATCTACCATACCTACCTTTGTCATACCTACTGCCTAATTTGCCAGCATCTTCAATATTTCTATGACAACGTCAACAAAGGTTAATGTGACGTAGTTCGAAAGTGTTCACATATATTTGACGCTGACTACGCGGGGCCCTACACTTTTCACTTTTTGGCTGGACTTATATACATTGGCCTGCTTTCCATATCACAAGCACGACTTACTTAATCAATTCAGACTCGCAGACATCGCTTCATCTCCGGTCCCGTCGAGCCGAGGGCTGCGTCCATCGTCCGAGGACGGCGCACGCGTTTGCGCAGCGTGCGCGTCGCTTGTCCGCCGCGGCTGCGTGCGCACGCACGGTATCGTCGCCGAGTCGCAAGTGGAGAGAGAACTGCGAGGGGAGTCGCGCTCGCTCGCGTCGTCCTTCTTACTGCTCTTGGCTTCCGATAACTCTTTCAGCTGCAAAAACAACAAAAGCATCGAAGACGCAAGGGCGTTTACAACCTTAGAGCTTCACTTCACGGGAGACTTAACAGGAGCCATTATTTTGTTTATCATAAGTAGTTACTTTTGATTCAGATTTGCAGCGCTGTTTAGTTAAGCAGCACTGCAAATAAATAAATACCGCAGCCATAAAAAAGTTGTGTCAAAAAAATGCCCAAAATACGGATTTGTGACGGCCTAAATACCTAAATACCTAATCTAGCCTACCTAGTCCATGCCCCATATTTACATCACTTAGTTAGTGTGTAAGCACGTTATAGCGAAATTTCTTATAAGAATTACTGCATCATAGAAGATGGAGACAGACCTTGCTCTTGGCCTGCTGCAGCTGGCGGCGCATCTCCTTGATGATGTCGTTCTTGAAGCAGGTACGCAGCGAGACGGCCTGGTACTGCTCGCTCAACGCCGCATAAACGCGCTGCGTGTCCTGCAACTCGCCGCTTAACGCCGCGTTCTTCTTGCGTAGAGCGTGGATATTAGTGCTGCATGCCTGGACATGTGGGTAAATGATTGTTTTATGCACATCAGGATAATCGACGGAGTAGCCCTAAAAATAGATCAAACTTCTAGAAGGCGAATAATAAGAATTTATTTATGGCAAAAATTAATTGAATTTGTTACACCAGCTGGTTTAGTGGCATACCTTCAACTTGGTCTCCATCTTTTGCATCCGTTCCTGGTGCTGGCAGGCCTCCTCGCGCAGCGCCAGGCTGCTCTCGCGCACAGGCTCCCAGTCCCCGCACTGCAACCGACCTCCATGCCACCAGATGCACAATGTTATACCAGACTTAATATCTGCTGATACTGTCTAAGCTTACTGTCTGTCCCGCTTTTGTGCTTATTCAGTAATTAGTTTCGTCGAAGGTAGTTTGTTACAAATATGAATACCTATAAATAAAGTTAACAGTTGTTCGTAGTAAATATTTAGAAGGTGCTATTTTTTCAACGTCAAGTGTACAAATGAAATAATAGATAAACCAACTATTTTCGCTCCGCAAATAGGTTACACATTGGCTACTTAGAATAATTATTCTAAGATTGGCTAGGCGGTAGCTTACGTAAAATTACCTACTAAAGAACATTCAACGGCATGACAGGCCTCATTAGGCCTGTTTCTACTTCCAGTGACTCAGCCTTCCTATTTTCAAAGACATGGCATTTCGACGACCGATTTGGTGTAATTGTTGAGAAGTACAATAAAGGTCGTGGGTTCGATCCCAGCACAGTACAAACATTTGTGTGCATGAACATATCTCTTTGTATTGGTCTGGGTGTTTCCTATGTATTTTAAGTATGTATTTACAAAAGAAAAAGTATTTAAGTAGATATGTTAATCTGTTGTTTAGTATCCCGTAAAAAAGAGGTTCAATTCGGTTATCTTGGGGCTAGATAGCAAGAGTAGCACAGAAAGGAAGTGGGTAGGCTGATGAGCCGTTGACTTGATACTGACCGTCCTTACTCTGTTGTGAGACACTACAGTTCGTTTGCGTTAAGAATGCAGTAATCTGTAATTTCATGCTTGCCCTTCGGTCGAGCACGCTCCCTAACCAATCGAATAGTTCCTAATCAGAAAGTCAAGTCCAGAGTGACCAGCTGAACGCATACTTTGGAACGCAAAGATTGATGATCTTAGTTTTTTGTGTGTGAAAGAATTAAATTATAACATACAATTACAATGGAACGTAGTTGTGGCCAATAATCCTATTTTTCTTTTACAAAAAGAATTTGGTTTTGTGTATTTGGACCAATGTTCGACCACTAGAAATAATTACTAGAGCGGCAGAAACAGACACACACATCAAAGATACATCGAAATGAAATAACTACATTAACTGCGAAGCTCAAACAAAGTTTCACCGCATTTGTCATTCGATATGGAACCTAATGAACGTCACCAAACGGACTGTGGGGGGAGTTACCTCATTTCCGGTGCAGCACATGCGGGTCATCACTTCCGCGTCTTTTTTCGGCACACTCCTGAAAATATTCATGTGATACTTTGGTTTATGATGACTGAGAGTAACAAAGGCTGATCTTCATTGGTCACTGTGACTGTGATACGAGTATCTCGCGAAGCCAAATGACATTTGTAGGGAGAAAAAGGATTCAACAGTGGCGATAGACCCGACAGGTCAGGACAGACTTAGGTTCCTATAACCAGCTGAGATCCCATTTTAAGTAGGTATTCCTCAACCGTTTTCTATCGTATTGCCTTCTTGATAGCTTCAAAATGATTATAGGTCGTTTTTTTTTAAACACCTATCTTAATTGTAATACTCGTATGGTCATAAGCTTTATACGCACGGATTGTAGTGTTTGTTGAGCGACATTTCGTTTCTCAAGTTGATGATGGTTTGCTCGTACTGCTGTGCGTCCTTAATCAGCCTTCGTATCTCCCTACAAGTGATGCAAATTTTAAAAAGTTACCATAGGTTATTCAGCAGAAAATGCGCTCCGCGCCAAATTATGCTACTACGCTTTTCCTTGGGCCAAAACGCAACCTATCGCAAGAGATTAACGCAGAACGAATTATAGCGGTGCGCACCTTAGCGCGCCTATTATGGATTTTAGCTCCATCGCTAAAATTAGGGTCACCTAAACAGCAGGCAAGAGAAGTATTAGGGTTAGTTGCACCATAGTAGAAGTTAAAGTTAAAGTTTTTGTCAAATTTGACAATTTGACGGCATTTTTGCTTACCTGACCGGTACTTTAACTGAAATTTTGATGTTTGTTATTGTTAAAGTCAGATGGTGCAACCCAACCTTAATCTGTTTCAGATATAGTAGGCATCACATGGTCATGCACGTCTCAGGAACTGGCCATCACTAAGCTCCTGATGTTCCTCATCCCGATTTTCATCAACAGCCACACGAAGTCAGTGGACTCCGGCCACGTTCTCTCAGTGGCAGAACATAGGCCTGCTCCATAGATTCCCAGAGAGGCCGGTTGTAGACGGCCTGCAGTCACCGAAACTGCCGAAACCCTGCGGTCTTTATCCGGTCACTCATTCCACTTGCGGATGGGCTTCTCACGCTGCGTTTGGCTTTAAGTAGTGTCCACTTTAGAACTTTTCGTCCCCAACGGCCTTCAGTTCTTCGTGCTATGTGCCCCGCCCATTGCTACTCTAACGTGCTAACCCGCTAGGCTGCGTCGACGAGGTCGTCGAGTTCACCTACGGGTTTCTTACTTTCTGATGTTCCTATTACGGAGTAATAATAAACATAATAATGTGACCTACCTGTCCTTTGCAGTGGTCTCCTTTTGCAAGGTATCGTTCAATATCTTCAGTTCAGTAACGTTACCGCATATCTTTTTCTTTTTGTCTCGCTGTAACAACACAAAAACCATAGATACCATCATATAACATAAACATAAACGCCCTATATACGTCCCACTGCTGGGCACAGGCCTCACCTCAACTATGAGGTGGAATGAGCCATACTCCAACACGCGAACTCAGTGCGGATAATTGGAAGGTGTAAGGTTAGTGAGCAACCTTATGTCAGATGTTATCAAGCCACCCTAGGGCCTCTAACTTAGCTTAACGACTGACATCTGGCGACGTCAACCGGGACCAACTGCTTAACGTGCCTTCCGAAGCACGGAGATGCCCGAAATACACATCACTAAATTGCGGTCGGGGTGGTCACCCATCCCATTTCCGACCCGGCGTGTGTTGCTTTACAACAGCGATTGTCACCGATCACTGTCACAATTGCGCCACGGGCACCTCACCATCATATGATCATATTAATTTAATCATCAGGTAGATACATTCGCAATATTTTACGAACAGCTCGAAACATAGGTACCTACTATTTCTCATCCAACGACTCTAGATCGAAGTAATTAGAGATCGTCTTATCTGAAATGACGCGCCTCTCCACCGCATCTACGCACCAAAGACGACTTGCTTTTATGCGTTGAGATGTAGTGGAGGGGCGCGCCATTTCAGCTTAGGCGAATTTTACCTACGTATGACAAAATTAGCAGATCGAAGAGCTCTTACACATTGTAACTTGCAGCCGATACGAACGCGCCCTTCACAACCGCACTCTAATCTGAACAGATGCTTAATTTGGTAACTGCAAGCTACATCCTAGCGATAAACGGGTCGCTCAGATAAGAGCCAGCCTACCAAAAAGCACCTTTTTCAAGAAGTTATTTCGACATCTAAAATTTCGTATCGGTTACCTACCTATTCCTGTTCATATACCAGTTAAGGGCCAACCCACACGTACCACAACCATACCACATCGCAGCGACAAAATGCTGTCAAGCAGTGGTTACGTGAGAATGGTGTCGCCGCAGCTTTTTGCAGGTGTGTGTGTTTCCGACAATGTCGATGTGGATGCGTTGACATTGCGATGTGGTTACGTCGTGTGCTCGCGTGGTCCGAACAAACACATGGAACCCGAAGAGGAAACATTGTTGACACAACGTTGTGTCTGCGATGTGGTCGGACACTAGTTCTCCGTGTCGCTGGTGGTTGCGTTGTGTTTGCGACGACGTTGCGATTTCGCACTGCAAAATGTGGTACGTGGGAATAGTCCTATTCACTTTCAATAGAAAATATACGCCCGACCACGTCGTGTGGTTGTTGTGTGGTTGTGGTACGTGTTGGTTGACCCTTAAACGCTACAACTACAACAAAAAAGGCCATGGTTTGTAAATATTCCAAATATAATAAAAAAGGCAATACAAAAGTCTAGAAAAGTTTGAAATGCCGATAGCCGTCGAGCCTGTCTGGGTCGTGACTCAGTCTGTTCTGTTTGCTGTCTCCGTCTTCCAGTAGTTTCTTCTGCCGCCTGCATCAGGGAAACATGGGGTTTTAATAACAACGAAGCATCGCTATTTTTAGACCTAATAAGTAGGTAGGACGAGCACGGTTATGATGCTAGAAGTCTGCAATTGTCACATTTTGTACAAAAACAGTGCAAAGTATCAGAAGAGTTCTAGATCCTCTGAGTAGATTATTCATTCATCATTCATTATCGTCAGCTCGACGTCAATAGATTTGCAAAGCGGCTGGTCGTCCTGCATCCTGGGTATCGCTCTACAGCCCTGGTTCGGGGGTCGTCTTAAAACAAAGATCGTTTAAGTAGGTTATCATGCACGCCCCGCAGCTTTATTCGCCATAATCAACCTAGGCAAAGGCATTAGAATCAAATGCGTGAGCTTTTATAATCACACTCGGATTTATTTCATATTTTATCGTCCCCGCACACGGGCTACACACCACGGCCACAAAAGCCGCTAAAAGAAACCAGAATAGCGGCAAAGGAAATTTCATTGGGAGGTAGAAAAGCGCAAGTGGCATGCGTCCGCGTTTGTAGCCGTTGTGGGCTACAAAACGCGAGCAGCGACGATGAACGACGAAATATGCCGGTGGCGGCGTTGTGTGGCTGCGGAGTGTGGCTCGTGTAAGGAGACGTATAACAAGCAATGTTACAACATTATAACAGCGACTTACCACTCATGAGTGCCAAATATATCTGATTCTGTGACTTCGGAGAAGTGTATTCCGTCAAGTGACCAGTAGTCCTGGTCGCGCAGGCGCCGCAGCACCTCGACCAGCCCGCGCAGGTCCGAGTCCTTGCGCTTCAGCCGCCGGCGCAGCGCCGCCGCCTCCGCGTGCAACTCGCACACTATCTGCGCGAACAAACAATACGTGATCACGGACGTAAAAGAAAGACGGATGTCACCTCGACTAATCATGAGTGAAGCATATTATCAGCTGCCAGTTTAGGTTTGTGCGTGACTAGCACGTGTCATTGGCGCTGTCACACGGAGTAAAATGGCGAAGTTTGTCGCACCTAGTGCGTTTGTGTGAGTGTATTAGGTCGTGTAAAACAAACGAAACTGTAGTAGCTTGCATGCTTCAAATTTTTTTAGTGTGATGTTCCGTCCGTCTTTCTTTATATCCGTGTACGAGGTGTCAAGGGATGTGAGGGTTGCGACGCAGAGACGGCAGCGCATACGACAAACGGAGTAACAAATACGCAGTAACATGGTCTAGGCATCTAATTTGGTTTTAACAACAGTTACAGCCACATGCCAATTTAGGTTTGATGTCTGCATTCCGGATTCAAGAATTTCATTTTGATAACATTATACCGAATTTATGAATGTTACAAACACATAAAACTTTTTCGTTTTAGGAAATGAAGGTTGAAGAATAATTAAACTTAAAACAGTAGCATTGAAAAATCTGCATTTTCATAAAAATATTAAGTGCGTATGGAAAAAATCCACAACCGATTTCATATGAACTGTAAGACACGTAACAGACTTTCAAATTAGGTGCAGCAACGTTACAGATTACAATGACTATTACTGTAAACGTGTAGCTATCATGTCATCAAAAAAACCTCGCAAAGCCTCATGTCCTTCCTTACCTCAGAGTGTCTCCGGCGCTCAAGCAGCAGCCTGGTGGTGGCTTCCGTTTCCAGCTCCTCAACAGCGCGCGCCAGCAACGTGTTCTGGCCCACCAGGTCGCCCACCCACGATCTGAGCACCTCTACTTGCATCTGTCAATACACATAGCCCCTGTCATAGCACATGTATCCCAAATTCAAAGTCTTTGAACGAATTTTACAATTACGAATAAATTTATGGAGTCAGAGAGACAGTCCAAGTGACTTCTATTTATTTATTTATTCTTTATTGCACAACATTGAATGGTTCAAAAGGCGGACTTATTGCCAAAAGGGCATTCTCTATCAGTCAGCCATAAGGCTAAGCAGATAAATACAGTAGGCGGTGCGACATAACAAAATAACATTCTGAAGTCGTTAGTTTGTCACGTAAACTTATTTAAGACTACCCCACATTACTACTCATCATAACCAACTACTGTTGTTCGTTCGTTCGATACGTTCCAAATCACGGAGTGATGACTGAACTGATTGGCGTTGTGAATTCAAGGGTAAGTTAGCGTCCCTGCACATGGGCTACAAAAATAGTTTGTAGCGTGTGGAGTGTGGATGAATATGCCGGTGGCGGCATTTTGTGGCGCGTGAAAAAAGGATACATTTAATACATAAACAAAATAGGACTCACCTGAAGTTTATTTGCTCCTCCGACCCTCTCAATAAGAGCCATCCTATCCTCATAACCTCGCTGCACGTCCTTCAGGATCGCGAGGGTCGGCCCTCCCTTACACATACAGACATCCCGCTCCCTCTCCGCTAAGTCACACTCTACCACGTTTGAGTCCATGCTTACGAGCCCAAGATACTATTTCCTAATTTTAATTGTTTTGAACATAGCTCTTAAAAATAAGAGGTAAATAAACGTGCTTCAGTTCGGCTGATGACTTTATGACATTGAATTGTTTTATCTTCTGCTTGTCAGTTTGTCTATAATATTTGGCTAAACCTCTTTTCTGCAATCATCTGTGAAAATATGTTCGTATCATACGACGAGGGAGGAGAACGAGCTTTGGTTTGTACAGAAATCATTGAAAATGTCCTGAAATAAGTATCAAATTTTTCAGGCTACCCATTTCCGCAGTTCATCTTGCTTTTTCTAAATGAAATTTCTTCGCAAGAGAGCAAGGAGGACTGGCCGGAAATAGGTAGCGTGATGTGCTGTTGACCGTACGTAAAATTGTTAGCTTGCACTGTAACCAGTCGGTAGGGTGAGCGCAAGGGCGGATCCAATCTTCAAGCCTCTTATACTGATACCTATAGGGGATTATACTTATTACTTACTGATTATACTTATAGTTATAGAAATAGAATAGAAATAGAAATAGAAAAACGTTTATTTGGTACACATAAACACAATATACAAAAAGAGCAATGTTAACAAAACAAAAACAAACAAATTTATTAAAACCTATTTAACATACATAATGGAATAACAAAAATAATTATTGCGACAGTATGTGCCAAAATGGTCTCCGCTCAGTATACGGCCGCGACGGCAGAGCTCGTCACGACCACTGGTATTCTGCGGATGCCATATTTTAAAGATAGATACGTCAGCCCAACAGTGAACAGAGTTCATCAAAAAAAAGTAAAAAAAGAACAAAATAATAACAAAGCCAAATTACAGAATTACAGTGGTACGGATGAACAAAAAAAATTATAATAATATAATAACGTAAAGTACGACACATTCAAAACATAATAATACTCGTACATTCAAAACCTACATAATACTCGTAAACACAATATATTTTTAATCAGTTTGCATGCGAAGCTCAATCATTCAAGTAATACCTCTAAGTGGAGTTTACAATAGAGCGTAATTCCTCATTTCTAATTAGTACAATTTTTTTGAATCATCAGTAGGTGGTTCTTATACTTTGCCTTAAAGGTGCTGACTGTTAATGATTTCCTTATTGGTGGCGGGATGTTGTTCCAACACTTTGTTGCGCTGTACCGGAAACTACCACGAAACGCTGCCGTTCTATATGGTGTACAGATAAGGCGATCAGTGACTCGTGACTGACGTTGAGTGAACTGTAGCTTTTTAAAAAGGTAGGGTGGACTTTGGTTCTTAATCACTCCAAAAATTAGAGTCGCAAAATGCAACGAACGACGCGATTCCATATTCAGGAGATTAGTTTGATTCAGATATGGAGTCACGTGAGCTCTGCGAGGGATATAAAAACAGTATCTGGCGCAAGAGTTCTGTACGCGCTGAATCAGCCTTTTGGTTCGACCCAACAGGCATGTTCCAATCACTGTATCTGCGTAATTCAATTTTGAAAGAATGAGGGACTCGCACAAATGTTTTCGCAAGTCCTCGTTCAGAAATTGTCTTATTTGGTACAGTACCTTAAGTCGGAAGTAGCATTGTTTAACAATGTTTAGAACATGCTTCTCAAACTTCAAATTACCATCAATAATCACACCTAAGTTTCTTGCTTCATCCACTTGTTCAATTCCAGATTCCTTAATTTTAAGATCGTGTTTATGAGAGTTGACTTGCGTTACCTGTGCCTTAGTACCCAGAACAATGTATTTGGTCTTAGCAGGGTTCAAGACAAGACCGTTCATGTCTGACCAGGCGTTCTAGGTCGTCGTTAATTAGACTTGTAAATGTTTTGGTTTCACAAGGTCTGAAGGATGTATAAATCTGCAGGTCATCTGCATACAAGTGATGTTCACAATTTAAGAGACACTGCGGCAAGTCTGCTGTATATAAAATAAATAGTACTGGGCCGAGAATAGATCCCTGTGGCACCCCTAGATGTACCGGAGATGTTACGGAACATTGTTTTAGGCCATTAGAGCGAGTAACTTCTACTCTTTGTGATCTATCAGATAAGTAGCTTGTAAACCATTTCAAAGCGTTGTTGTCAAAACCGTAGTACTTGAGTTTAGCCAAAAGTAGGGATGGATTAATAGTATCAAATGCACGCGAATAATCGAGTAAGGCTAAAATGGTTGCCTCCCCCTTATCCTGATTTGACAGAACATCATCAACAACATCCAATAATGCTGTGGCCGTGCTTCTACCTGCCCTAAACCCGGATTGTTTTTGTGGAAGAATGTTATTTTCAGTTATGTATTTGGTCATTTGCAAGCAAACTACTTTTTCAATAACTTTAGACAAGAATGGTAGAATGCTAATAGGTCGCAGGTTCTTTACTTCTGTGGGATTACAAATTTTGGGTATTGGCTTTATTATGGATTCTTTCCATTTGTTTGGAAAGGTACCCGTCACGATAGACATGTTGATGATAGCAGTAATAACATGTATAGTTTGTGGGAGTGTTAGCAAGATCATATTCAACGATATTCCATCCACACCTTGAGCATTGGTTTTTATACCTTTAATTATCTTAAGTACATCTGCTTCGTCCACGTGCTTCAGGCTGAACACTGAACCACCAAAACTATTTGAACTGAAATAATTTAATTGCGAGATGTTAGTAGAAATATTACCGGGGAGCTTAAGAAAATGGTCATTAATATAGTCGGGGTCAGCAATGTTTTCCGGTATGTCCGACAGGTTTTTATTGAAGTCAACAATGTTTCGTTTCAGATTCTTCCAAAGGGTACCCGAATCATTAATGTTTTTATTTATACACTCCTGAAAGTAAGCAGATTTTTCCGAATAAATTGCTGCAGTGACTAATCTCTTTAAATCTTTATAGTACTGTTTATGACATTCAAGTTTTGTACGGCGACTTTTAGTATAGGCTGCATCTCTAAGCTTCATCATCTCCTTTACTGTATCCGTAATCCAGGGATAACTTTGTTCCTTGATATATGAGAACCTTATAGGCGCATGTTTATCAAACAGATTCTGTAGATGATGGCAAAATGACGCGAGTGTATCATTCACATTATCAGAGAGTACATTTTCCCAAGCAATACTATCAACATCAGCAGCAAACTGTTCAAAATCAATGTCCTTCAGTGGCCTGTATTGTATCCATCGAGGGGCTAGTTTCGGTCTCTTTACATTTAACTCGTACGAAATAAATGCATGGCCACTTAGATCTTGGATGTGATCAACTGTGATATTGATTACTTTCGTGCTGCTACAGACTAAGTCCAGCAGTGTTACAGAGTGATCGGTAAAATGTGTTGGTTGCATCACATACTGCTTGAGACTCAAGCACTGTAAAAAATCAATCAATTTTCTAGAATTTGCATCATCAGGTTTTAGCAGATCTATATTAAAATCACCCATCAAGACAATGTGATCATGCTTCGAGAAAGAAGCCACTGTTTCTGTCAATGCATCTAAAAACATATCTACGCACAGCCAGGGTGGTCGGTAAGCTGTACCCACAGCAATTTTATATCCGCCAAGACTAACGCTGAGCCACATTTGTTCAACCGATGGTGAGTATGGATGCTCTAGCAGACGAGCATAAATACCACGTTTCAAATAAAAGCCGACGCCTCCGCCACGCGAGCGCACGCCTGCAGGGCGCGGTACATGCCGTAGCCTGTACCCGGGCGGCGCGGGCAGTGTGACCAGATTCAGTATTTTAATACTTTTTCAGTATATTTCATCGATTTTTCCGATCATCGGTATATTTTCAGGTATATTGCTGGAAGTCAGTATTTTTGGGTATATTTTGGACCAAAATTTTTGGTTGACGTTATGGCAACACCGTCGTGAGAGTTGCGGCAATGTTTGCGGAATTCCCCGGAACGCGAACATTGGAGACTTTTCCGGATTTATACATGTTATCTATGAGCAAAGAGTAGTAAGTTACAGATATGACAAGAAAGACGGCCGTCGCCGGCGTTGTAGTATTGTCAATATTGTCATACTACCTATACAATTATCAATCAATACATAGCAATACATAGTATAAATCAGAGTTGCAGAATGTATGTTCGCCTAAAACTTTACAACTGCTGGACCGATTTTAATGCGGTTTGCACCATTAGATAGAGCATAATTTCCAGATTGCATACATTGAAATCCGTTGTGTTTCATGAATATCAGTTTACCCGGACGAATTCGGGACGGAACGCTAGTTTATCTATAATTTTCAAAACAACGTCTAGTTTTTAAGTTTTCAGTTGGATGAATAGGTAGTAGTTGAACATATAAGATATTTTATTACTAGTATAAAATCGTCTAATACGGTTCAAGTGAAATGATTGTCTCTTCTGCACTCGACTTAATCTTTGAGGACTTTCTTTCGATAATTCGGGAATTTCCCCAAAATAGGAGATGTTTTTATCATCATATAAATAGAACGCGATTTTCGTTGTTTTTATTTACTTAGTTGCATCCATCCGGACAGCATGTCTAGTTTTCAGCAAAGTTATTTAGCGAAGTGGGAACAAATTCCGGAATTTTCTTCGTGGCTTTCACGTTATAAGGATGATGAGTTCACCGCATTTTGTAAAGCATGCAATGCGAAACTGCAAAGTAGATTAGCATCTATAAAACAGCATGCAAATACTGAAAAGCATAAATCGAACTTGATAAAATATAAAGGACAGTCAAAGGTAAGCATAACTCGCTTTACTTATCTAGTTCAAGGAGTTCGGATATATTTTATTTAATTTAAAGTTAACCATCCTAGTTTTGTTTCTCAAAACCAGTTAGGTACCAGCTATGAAATGCGGCGCTGTTATAAAAAAACTATGTAACCAAGTAATTTTTTAATTTTCAGGTTGATACATTTTTCAAAAAGGCCCCACTGAAAGACGAAGTCAAGAAAGCTGAGCTGCGTTTATGCAGTTTTCTGTCGGAACACAATATCCCATTTAGAGCTATGGACCATCTTAGTGAAGTTCTAGTGAAGTGTTTTACCGATTCCGATATTGCGAAAGAATTTTCCTGCAAGAGAACCAAAGCAGCCGCCATAACTTATAATGTTTTAGGACCCGAATTCGAAAAAGATATGATTGAAGACATACTTCGTACTGCATCTCCTTCAGGTAAACCAAAATATTCAGTTATAATCGATGAGAGTACAGATGTTGCGACAGTCAAAGTATTGGCAATAGTAATTAAATACTTCTCGGAAACTAAATGTACTGTACAAACAAAATTCCTTGATTTAGTGGATTTAAGTGGTGAGACCGCAGATGATTTATTTAATTCGTTGTCATCAAAATTATCCGAATTAGGTTTAGACATAAAAGACGTTATAGGATTCGCTGCTGATACTACGAATGTGATGTTTGGTCAACACTCTGGCATTGTTGCAAAAATTAAAGAAGTAAACCCAAAGTGCTTTTTCATAAAATGTGTTTGTCACTCTGCAGCATTAAGTGTTAGCCACGCCTTTAAAATACTGCCTAGAAATTTAGAACAGATAGTAAAAGAAGTATATGGATATTTTTCTCAAAGCAGCAAGCGTCAAAGAGAATTTGCTGAGTTCCAAAATTTCACAGACACTGAAAATCACAGAATGTTGCGTCATTACGACATAAGGTGGCTTTCACTTCATGCCTGTATCAGTAGAATTATTGAGCAGTGGAGGGCATTGCAATTGTTCTTTCAAGACCAATATTTAAGTGATCGCAATATGTCATCAGAATTTTTATATCATTCTTTTACCACTGATATAAACAAATTGTACTTTTACTTTTTGGACTACATTTTGCCGATTGTAAACAAATTTAACATAATTTTTCAAGGCGACTATCCGTGCATTGATAGACTGTATGATGATGCATCTAGTATGTACTTGTCGATTTTGGGTTGCTTCATGAAAACTAATTACATCAAAAGTACGGAAAATGTATTTACGTTAGACCCAAAGTCCAATATAAATTATTTGCCATTGAAAGATATGTACTTAGGTATTCAAGTAGGCCAAGAATTAATCAAACACAGAGGAAATGTAAACATGAAAGAACAGATTGCTGAGTTTTTCAGAAGGTGCCAATCATTTTTAATTGAGTTGAGCACGCAATTGAAATCACGTTTGCCTTTTGAAAATCCAGTTTTTCGAGAACTGAAATTTCTTGACCCACACACTGCCGTGCATAAAGAATTTCGCAGTTTACGAAATGTGATAGAAACTTTCCCATGCGAAGTACTGCCAGCACAAATGCAGTTAATTGACGAAGAATATAGAACCCTAAAGTTTGATCGCGAAGTAAGTGATTTGTTACAATCTTCGAGCACTGGCTCACCCATCTCATGTGAACAATTTTGGGTGGAAGTTGGGAAAATTTCTAACAGTAATGGCATGTTAAAATACAAAAATATAACTAGTTTTAGTAAATCTCTGCTATGTATACCGGTGTCGAATGCTGCATGCAAGCGCATATTTTCACAGATAAATTTAATAAAAACGGACCAAAGAAACAGATTTATAAACAAAAATGTGTCAGCAATTTTAAAAACAAAGCAAGGTGTTAATGATGAAGGAGGTTGTGTAAATTTTAATCCTTCGAAAAGAATGTTAAAATATGACTCTAACATTTATTGTCAGGATGAATAAATAAAACGTGTTAAGAAAATCAGTATTTTTATTGGTATATCTGTCCTAAGTAAGTCGGTATATTTCAGTATTTTTTTGAGGTGCCTCGGTATTTTTGTAAAATTTAATCTGGTCACACTGGGCGCGGGCGCGCGAGCTTCTTCGCCGGCGCGCAGCCAAGTTTCATTGATCGCCACTATCTGCCCCGTGGCGCTGCATGGCTACCAAAAACTCATCGTGGCGAGTGCTGAGTGAGCCGGGGTTTAGCAAACCTAACGATATATTTTTATGTTTCACGAATTGTATAATAAAGCTGTGCGATACCTGTATGTACTTGCAATTAACTAAATATCGCTTCAGCATAGTCAAATGACGTTTGTCTATGAAATAATTAGTTAGGTTAGCCTTTTTAAGTTCAACTTCATAAAAAAAAGCGCTGTGTAAAGCTCCACTTATAGGTAAATTGTTCAAAACAATGTGAAGTTTATAATGTATAAAATCACAACAAAACAATATTGAATAAAATTGGCAGTTTAAATATTGATACATTATTTTTAGTTTATGAATAAATTTCAGTTCAGACTTCAATGCAAAGAGATCTTTAATACAAATATAATGAACAAACATTTTACCACTAAAATAGTTGTCTGTTATCCCTATAATTAGCAAAAAAGAAAAACAGGTTATCTTAGGTATGGTAATTTGGTTGTTACTACAGTAATCATTATCATTAAAATAAAATGTGTACACGGGATTAAAACTATGTAAACAGATAAACAAAATTTAAACAAGTCAACACGTAATAATACCTATAAGAGTTAATTAATTTATAGTAGGAACTAGCAACTTTATGAGATCTGAGTAATATAGTTATAAATTTAAGAGACTGCACGAACAGTGCTAACACCAAAAACCTTAGTGAAGTCCTTCTCCGAGCGTATTCGGTAACTCGGCATTCCTTGCTCACGTCGCGCGAAGATTCGGCCTTCTCGGGTCCATACATACTTCCAGTCTAGGCGTTTAGCTTCCTCACGGGTTCTCTGGAAAAGCTGGCGATGTGTTCTGGTGAGGCGCTCGTTAATGAAATACGGGCGGTGAGGTCCCGGCAACGCCATGCCCTCTGTGGTGAGACCGCGCCGCACGCGAGCGGCTTTCAGCAGCGCGTCCCGCTGCACCCGGCGCGACAGGCGCGCGACCAGCGGGCGCGGACGCGGCGGGGCGCCGCCCTCCACCAGCGCACGCACAGGTCCAACTTGCTCAGTGTGAATAACGTCACGCTCCTCCAAGTCGATTCCGAGTTTTTTAGCCACCGTCAGTAAGATGTGGGTTGTGTTCTCGTTTGTCGTTTCCGGATAATTGGAAAGCTCTACGTCATTCATCAATATTTCTTGGTCACGTTCCTGTATCTCCAATTTCAACTGCGATACCGTTTCCTCGAGAGCTAAAACTTCGTCTCGATTTGATTCACTAGTCTTGGTTTCGAGTGCATCCATTCTTGACTCAAGCTTGTCCAAGCGCTGATTCTGTGCTTTGATCGTGGATGTGAGGTCCGCCATAGTTTCACGAAATATGCTCAATTCAGTTCTCATAGATCTCATTACACTCAAGTAAAGCTTAATCTCGGTGATGGGATCGGCACTCTCAACGCAACTAGCGGCATACTGCAGAGGACTCTCATTAGAAGAAACTTTAGGTAACCCAGAGCGTAGCGTTACGTTTTGATTTCCATCATCGCAAGAAGTGTTAAGGTTAATGACTCACCTTTATTACTTGGAGCTTCTGACCTAACAGGTGTGTTTATGGAACCTTGTTTCGGCTGTTTACTTGAACATTCAGGGCATTTCCATGTAGGTACGTTTTCGTTCACTATCCGCGCCATAAAAGGAATTGTAGCGTTTACTGCTAATATTAAGGCATACTAAATCAAAGGCGGCTTTACAGGCACAGCACCGCAAGTATTCAGATTTAGGCAGTGATTTCGAACAGCTGGCACAGCTATGCTATTCCGGTGGTCGCCAAAACTTACTTCGCTTGTGCGAGGTAACTTTAAAAATCCATTCCTTCGCCACCGTCGTCGTTTGAGAGAAAAGAACTAAGCCAAAAAACACTTTTTGATTATTTACATACAAAATGAGAGAAAATACTAATTCAAAGTCAAGCGTATTGATGATTGAGGTAATCTCATTTCAACATCGATGCTCGCACGTGCGATGTGCACCGCCGGAATAGCACGGCAGGTCTTATTAGAAGACATTATTATTATTATGAGTTTATTGCCCCCTACGATTGAATACAAAGCCCGGTCAAGCTAGTTATGCAACTCCTCACTAGATGGCAGTAAATTGCAATCAAATCAAAGTCTGAGTGATAAGCTGCTAAGATGTAAAGTAGCGACCTCTGCCAATGCGTTACGCGAAACTTTTGAATTTTTTTATTGCAACGGATATGTTGTCACTTCACTTTGTTTACACAAACAAAAATGTGCATATCAGGTTTAATGCCTTGTGTGGAACACTTTACTTAATTTGAGGGTCCTTTTGTCTGTTATTGCACTCTTATAAAAGTTTGTGATAACACGAATAGTCCACGTAACAGTCACAGTTAAATTTTATTTTGGTTACACTGATTCTTTGCTATTGTCTCGCACTTTTCAAAGATAACACTTCCACTTGGTATTTAAACGTTTTTGCACACATTTAACACAAAATTAAAGAGTTTAGCTGATTTGAACTATTTTAAAACTAATAATTTTACGGAGCTATCTGTTCACTGTGTGGCAGCGCCATCTATCCTTCTTATCTTCTCATCTTCCTTCTTATACTGGTCATAGTAGTATCTGTAGTCCGTTCGCGTTTATTTTTATTTATTTATTTAATCTTTTAATGCACAAAGATAGTAAGAAAAGCATTATCTACCAGTCAGCCATCGGGCGAGACAGAGATGCTGTTGGCGGTGCGGTTTAGAAAGCATGTAAAATATTTATGTAAAGCATTTATGTACACCCAAAAAAAGAAAGTATGCGTTCAATTACTGGTCGCTGTGAATTTGACATTCTAATTAGGAACGATTTGATTGGTTAGGGGGCATGCTAGGACGAAAGACAAGTATGAAATCACTGCATTCTCAACGCCAGCGGACTATAGATATTTCCAGACACTTTTTAATATAGAAGTTATGAACCAAAATATTCAAATGGATACGCGACAATTAATTTGTTATCGTGCTACTTCTTCAGTACCACACCATCCTGGCCTGGAGTGATCATTTTTAAACGAATCTTATACCTTATTTAAATAAAACTACATAACATGAGGCATTATTACTTACTTCAATTAAACAAGTAATCAGTGTATATGGTTTATTTCAATAATAATTTGGCTAATTCTTCGTACCTACACATCCATTAGTTACAACAAGTGTCAAAAGCAAGAGTACAGTCAGAGTGAAAAGTTTCAGAAACAATCACTTTAATGTGTAATATCAGAATCTACTTAAAGTTTGTAAGTTTTTGGTAACTAGTTCTGCTAGCTTCAGTACTTGTACTGTCCACCACCGCGCCTCTACTGACTGACTACTTAAGGGCCATGCCACACTGGCGGATTACAAGCGTTTTCAAAGCGGAGCGGCCACGCCGCCCACCCGCCGCGGGTGCGCGACGAATACGTCGCGGCTGCGCAGCCAACAAGTTGCGGACGCGGAGCGAACGCGTCGCGGATTCGCAACGTTTCCGCCTTGAGTGAGCAGCGAACTGAATGGATTCCGACGCGGAAATACTGCTGTTAGCTTTGTTACTTCGAAGACGCAAGAAACGTAAACCAATACTTCGAAGATATAGGGAGGATCCAATAACAACCTATCGACTGAATGAAAGCGACTACTATGTTTTGTCCGCGGCGAAATCGTTGCGCGTCCGCAACGTATTCGCTGCGCAGCCGCGACGTCTTCGCTACGCACAGGCGGCGGGTTCGTTGCGTGGCCGCTTCGCTTTGAAAACGCTCGCAATCCGCCAGTGTGGCATGGCCCTAACACGTTGAGCGCCACGCCGGTCACAAACAATAGGAATTCAATTGTTAAAGTGACCGGCGGCGGTGAAAGACTCAAAGCTCGAAATATAATTTTGTCTTCTTAACATAAAAAAGGTGAATTAGGAATAACAAGAAGATATACAATAAAGTGGTGTCATTGCTAAAAATCCCTTAGACAACCTACAAAAAATAAATTGACAAGTAACTGGTAGCCAAGAGGGACCCGCGTAGTAAGCTTGTTAGTTTACCTTCTTTATTTATTTATTCATTCATTCTATTTTTCTCTCCAAGTAGTAAGGCGACAATGTCTGTAGAGTTACAGTTACACATGCCATACTTTTCAAATGACACATTTCAATAAATCTTTCAAAATATACCTGCTTAAAGAGGGTCCAACATTTTTGTATGGGCTCTGGCATGCCTACTTGTCCGCCATTTTGAAAAAAACAAAACTTGACATGTGTTTCATCATGCCGCCGAAAAACTTTTTTTTTTCAAAATGACGGACAAGTAAGTATGCGAAAGAGGTAGGATGCTTTTTTACTATGAAGGATCCAAATACAATAACAGTCAAAATAGTGAAAGCGAAAAGTTTACTACCAAATATTTCATATTCGACGTTACACGCAAGTAGGTACTTTACTAACTACACTTACTTCAAAAAGAATGAGAAAAGCAGTCGGTTTTTAAACATTCACAAATTAACTACTTAACCTAATTTATTCTATTAACAAAAGAAACAGCACTGACATTTAATGAAAAATATTATACATTTTTTTTCACAGAAACATACACTCCATTACTTAATTAAATATTAGCATCAGTAAGCCATTCCATTAGTGAGCCTTTCTAAGGAAATGGAAGTTTTAAACAGCGATAATAGAAACCTCCCTCCGTAGAGGTTGTGTTGGTTTCTCCATGCCTTAGGCGTGGGTTTGATATATTTATATGTGTTATTTCGAATTGGTTAGGACAGTGAGGCTGATCACCTCGTGTCCGAAAAATAAGTTGATCCATGAGGTCACAGAAAAGCATCGACCTTACAGCCACTAGACACCTGATGTTTGATTTCATGTATAAAATGTGTATGAACTACCCGAGGCGGGGGCAACGTCACTGATTGGCCAATACACTTATTGTCCAATCAGTAACAAGTCTCGGAAATGGTAGAGACTCATTAGGTGGTAGATTCCGAATTCCGACGTATTTATCTGACTTTGTGACCATAGCCTCTCACCTGTCATTAGGAGTCTATTGGCTATATATTACTGCCTCCGTGGTGTAGCGGTTAGAGCGTTGGGCTCTCAACCCGGAGGTCGTGGGTTCGAATCCCGCGCGAACCAACAACATGTTATGTTTGTGTTGTTGTTTCGAGTTGGTTAGGACAGTGGAGGCCGATCACCTCGAGTCCGAAGAGTAAGATGATCCATGCTATCGGATGGGCATGTAAAAAGTCGGTCCTGCGCCTCACCTTTCTCCGGTCGTGTCGAACTGTCGTCCCATCGGGTCATAGAAAGGTGATGGAATAGGGAGTGCACCTGTGTATTGCGCGCACACTTGAGCACTGTAATATCTCCTGCGTACTTGGTTAATCTCGTTGAGATTAGCCGCTGTGGTCGGAATCGACCAGGAGGCCTTATTATTGGCTATGAGGTCGATGCAGAAAGGTGATGGATGGGAGAGTGCATCTCTTTGAGAATAACCACTGTGGTCAAAAACGACCTGGAGATCTTATTAATAGAAATAACTTGAACACCTTTATATAGAGGTCTATATAAAGGTGTTCTGTCTAAAAAGCCGAAAGTCGTGGATTTGATTCCAAGTTGACACTAACATTAATGTGTAGAACATTTTTATTATTCCTGTATCTGGGTGCCATCACACTCTGTATTTCCATCTGTTGTTAACACCCATGTTTTGCAAGTAGATATTTGATTAATTATTTACATACGTAAACCTATTAAGAAATATTTAAGTAGTGTTTATCAGTCTCTGAAACCCATAATACAAGCTCTGCTTAGTTAGGGTGAGATGATCTTTGTGTGATGTTTGACTTTTTTTTAATTGAAAAGAGTTTCAAATTCATATCTACATTTAACAGCGGTACTTTGTACCTATAATTTTGTATAAATATTCCAAATAACACAAAATGTCTTACAGTTTAAGTTAGACTTAAAAAATAAACATTAAATAATGAAATATGACTGAAATGCGACTTCCCTATCATGTAGGTATACAAAATAAAAAAAACTCGCATAAACAATTAATAAATGCGAAGAAAAGCATATTAATAAAACATGAGTCAAGTCTGCGAATGGGCAATATATTTGTTAATTAATGAACAACTCTTGCTCGTTTGGTTAATCTAATTCAGTAAAGTTGTACAAATAGTTGAGCAGTCCAAGAAATAATAAGTTTGGCATCTAACTAACACTGGCATTGTTAACAAATTCATTTTATGACTTGAAAAATATCACATACCAAATAAAAATTAATCTAAAGACTAAGTAAGCGTCATTATACAGGGAGGCTCGAAACGATCGACAAAAGTGAAAGAATCACGTTTTTCGTGCATACAATATTTTTCATAGCTGTATTTTTCAGTACTTCCTTGTTTTGTAAAAAAACTCTAGCTCGGGAGTCTGACAAAGCCTTTGAAAGTATAGACCAGCCTAGATTTGCTTCAATAGTGAGTTCAATAAGTCTTCAGACAACAATCATTTTTCGTTCCACCCTGTATTACCAGGAACAAGAACTGAACAACCACAAAACGCACTAGATATTTTTACCCTAAGCAAATGGTTTTCAAAGAATAGTGCTTATACAACATAAACCGGCTTTTATTGGACAATACACCTCATTTAAGCAGTAACACAATCCAAATTTAAATTTCCTTTTATTACACCTAATAAGCATTTGAACTTAGATCTAGTCACTATAATAATTAGTTAAGGAACTGATATTATTAACATAACACAGGCTCTTTTTACTATAAAGAAAAGAGTTAGTCCATTTTGACATAACTTGAATATACAGAGTGATAAGAAGATAATTATCATTATTATCTTCGTTTGATGACTAAATTGTTGGCTCGGTTAGTAGTGATCACACTAAAATCAATATAATAAACATTTTTTTATATTGTGTGTTTATGTTTGTTTGTATTTACTTATGTAATTGATGTCAGCACCTAACAGCCTGAGTAAAGTCAGGAGTCAAGGCCTTGTGTTGAGATTATTCAACCATATTGCTTTTGTTCATACTTAAATTTAAAAAGTCTTGCCTTACAAAAACATTTCTACAAAACTGATAAAGTGTCTCCTCGCCATCGACAAGAAGTATATTACTCGTACTGCTAACTAAACCTTATCCTGTATTAGATTCTGTGCAATAGTGCCGCTAGTATTCTATACTAGTTGCAACTAGTCGTGAGTCGGAACAGCCTTGTTAGATCACTAGTCTCTACGGTACACTACGTGCAAGCTCCACTCGCTTTGCGCAGATCGGATCCCACTGGAATCTAGAAATAATACAAAAATACGTCAATAAGATTCAAGCTGAAGTAACTTCAGTATTGTAATAAAGGAAATGATTGAAAAATATTCTTTTTGAACAGAAAACATTCATTTGTTGGTTCGATCGCCAGGAATTTTTAACGAACTGTAACACTTTTTTTATGTTATGCAACAGATTGTCATTTAGGACTGTAATCTGTCAGTATTCCTGTAATTAATAAATACATGGAGATACCTTGAGAATTTGGCGTATCATCAAAAAATCACCCTGTATATGGTGAGCCCCATGTTTCGCTTAAACTTTCATCATGCATACTGCCAAAAATGCATCGATTTACCGGTGCCCCTGTTTTCAGATAAAAACTGTCGAATCACCTTCTGCCCGATAAGTTAGATAGTTAGATCTTTGCTGTCAGATAGGCACATTAATAATAGGTTCTGCGTCTCACATTTCTCTAGTCATTTCCCAATGAAGACCCATCGATTCAAAGAAATGTGATGGAAACAAAAGTGCACCACATGCACTATTATATCTCCTGCGTAGTCAGGAGTCAGTAGGAGCTTTTTATAACCTTCACAATGAAAACCATAACTCACCATAGAATAAGTTCCAGATCGTTCTATACTCGTTCAGTAGAGGTGCTTGAGCTGCTCGTAGGTGAGGAAGAAGATGATGTTCCAGGGCCCCATGCGCAGCCAGGTCGGCACGAAGCCCTTGTACAGCGCCAGGAAGCCCTCGTTGCGGACCGTCTGCAAACACATCGTACGAATAAACAAATATTCATTATTCCACACAGCGCCATCTAGCCCCAAGCAACGTAAGCTAAATAAAGCTTGTATTATGGGACGGATAAACATTCTTAAATACTTTTTTATTGTAAATACATATATGATATACACTAGCGGCCGCCCGCGACTTCGTCCGCGTGGGCTTAAGTTGAGAAACTAAAAGCAATATCTTTCTAAATTCGCGCATTTTCGATTTTGTCTTAATTCGGAACGCACCCATAGCTATTACGCTAATGACAGCAGCCGTCGGTCTCTGTCAACAACTGTCATGCCATACCACGTGATGCCGCGTACATTTTCATATTTTACTTTATATTTTCAACAATTTACACAATATCTTTATAAATTGTAGCCTATGTAAAGTTTCATTGAAATCCATTCAGTAGTTTTTACGTGAAAGAGCAACACAGCACATCCAGACATACAAACTTTCGCCTTTATAATATTTGTACTGGGCAGGTATTGAACCCGCGAACTTTGGCCATTCGACCATTACACCAAACAGATTTTTGGACCAAGATTAGGAGAGACCTGTGCAGTGTGATCTTGTAGGTTAAAAAAAACGCTAGGGAATTAGTCATGTATTTTTCGGGCATCTCCGCTGTTTAGAAAGTTTCTGCCATAGTCTCTAGAAGCCTGTCGTTAAGTCTAGTAGGAGACTTGTAAGACAGCTTGATAACATCTGACGGAAAAGTTGTTGTATGGTAGTAATAAATACTGACCTGCAAGAAACAGTCCGTCGTGCCTTTGTATATTCTCTCGTGAGGTTTCGCTATGTGATCCTTCACTTTTCTTTGGTTCATCAGCCTTGTCTGAAACGGATAATATTCAAATGTAAACATTAACTTACTTTGAATAACGATGTAAAAAAGATGTGTGGACGAAAATGTATGGCTACGCAGTTGCTAGGCTGGTGTGGTTCGGTTTTTTTGTACCATTCTAGTAGATTCTAATGGCATTGTTAAGACGCATTTTCATTTGATGTACATTTGCATAAATGGTTATTTTGGTATTGAGATAACAATTTTTGTTAATTGCGTCGGTGTTGTCATAATTTGGCAGTTCTATTGAAATACATGTAAATGTAAACTTCGAAGTTAGTTAATAACTTGAAAAATACATTTGCAGATAAATTGGTTTATTTTTAGAATTACTAAGTAAATTTGAATAGTTTTGTGGGTAATTTAGTACGAATTGGACGACACGGTGTCAAATAACTTTGCAAACAGCCCACTTGAGCCTCATTTTGTTGCGTGTTGAGCGCAAGCCAATCTAAGTTTTCGGAGGCGTTTGACTAAACATTTGTGAATAACCCTGCAGAACTTCATTTAAATAATAATGTAGTCAAATCATAGAGTATATTTCATACCCCTTAATTGTCAAACGTCAATCAGAAAAGGGTAGCAAGCATTGAGAATGGCAAGTGACGACACAACTTTGATTGAAGGTTCACTGACGACCCAAACAAGCACTTGCGTATACCCTGTGTTGCGAATTGGGTTGTTAGCAACAGCGGAACTGTGTCTCCTTTTACCTAAAATTTGTTTTCAAACCAGTCCAAATTGTTTGGTACAGTCAACGGCACATTAGGGTACTCATTTCTCTTATCTAACTCTTGCCGAATGACGTTGAAGGAGGACTGACCGGAAATGGGTAGCGTGATCCGTTGACCGTACCTAAAAATAGTTCAGTTTAGTTCAGTTTAGTGTTACCACATACCCGGATAACGTCGAGCGGCGTGCTAGCGACCGCGCTGCCCAAACTAGCGACCAGACTCGACGCGAAGTGGTTGAGCGGCGTGTCCCCGAGCGGCGGCGTGAGGCGCTTCTTGCACGCGTCGTAGACCGGCAGCTCCACCGCGGCGATGACGGCGGCGCGCTGCGACGTGGGGCCCACGCCGCGCCACAGCCCGCGGACCCCCTCCAGCCGGTAGATGTCGATGAAGCAGCGCACCAGGTTGCGCTTCTCGTCGCCCACCTGGATGAGGACTGTTTATACACTCACTTCTGAGAGACAAGACGGCTTATAAGAAAAACAAGTATTTCTAGTTTATTAAGTAACGTCGGGCCCACGCCGCGCCACAGCCCGCGGACCCCCTCCAGGCGGTAGATGTCGATGAAGCAGCGCACCAGGTTGCGCTTCTCGTCGCCCACCTGGATGAGGACTGTTTATACACTCAGTTCTGAGAGACAAGACGGCTTATAGGAAAAAAAAGTATTTCTAGTTTATTAAGCAACGTCGGGCCCACGCCGCGCCACAGCCCGCGGACCCCCTCCAGGCGGTAGATGTCGATGAAGCAGCGAACGAGGTTGCGCTTATCGTCGCCCACCTAGATGAGGACTGTTTATACACTCAGTTCTGAGAGACAAGACGGCTTATAGGAAAAAAAAGTATTTCTAGTTTTTTAAGCAACGTCGGGCCCACGCCGCGCCACAGCCCGCGGACCCCCTCCAGGCGGTAGATGTCGATGAAGCAGCGGACCAGGTTGCGCTTCTCGTCGCCCACCTGGATGAGGACTGTTTCTACACTCACTTCTGAGAGACAAGACGGCTTATAAGAAAAACAAGTATTTCTAGTTTATTAAGTAACGTCGGGCACACGCCGCGCCACAGCCCGCGGACCCCCTCCAGGCGGTAGATGTCGATGAAGCAGCGGACCAGGTTGCGCTTCTCGTCGCCCACCTGGATGAGGACTGTTTCTACACTCACCTCTGAGAGACAAGACGGCTTTTAAGAAAAACAAGTATTTCTAGTTTATTAAGCAACGTCGGGCCCACGCCGCGCCACAGCCCGCGGACCCCCTCCAGCCGGTAGATGTCGATGAAGCAGCGCACCAGGTTGCGCTTCTCGTCGCCCACCTGGATGAGGACTGTTTCTACACTCACTTCTGAGAGACAAGACGGCTTATAGGAAAAAAAGTAGTTGTAGTTTATTAAGCAACGTCGGGCCCACGCCGCGCCACAGCCCGCGGACCCCCTCCAGGCGGCAGATGTCGATGAAGCAGCGCACCAGGTTGCGCTTCTCGTCGCCCACCTGGATGAGGACTGTTTCTACACTCACTTCTGAGAGACAAGACGGCTTATAGGAAAAAAAAAGTATTTCTAGTTTATTAAGCAACGTCGGGCCCACGCCGCGCCACAGCCCGCGGACCCACTCCAGGCGGTAGATGTCGATGAAGCAGCGCACCAGGTTGCGCTTCTCGTCGCCCACCTGGATGAGGACTGTTTCTACACTCACTTCTGAGAGACAAGACGGCTTATAGGAAAAAAAGTAGTTGTAGTTTATTAAGCAACGTCGGGCCCACGCCGCGCCACAGCCCGCGGACCCCCTCCAGGCGGCAGATGTCGATGAAGCAGCGCACCAGGTTGCGCTTCTCGTCGCCCACCTGGATGAGGACTGTTTCTACACTCACTTCTGAGAGACAAGACGGCTTATAGGAAAAAAAAAGTATTTCTAGTTTATTAAGTAACGTCGGGCCCACGCCGCGCCACAGCCCGCGGACCCACTCCAGGCGGTAGATGTCGATGAAGCAGCGCACCAGGTTGCGCTTCTCGTCGCCCACCTGGATGAGGACTGTTTCTACACTCACTTCTGAGAGACAAGACGGCTTATAGGAAAAAAAGTAGTTGTAGTTTATTAAGCAACGTCGGGCCCACGCCGCGCCACAGCCCGCGGACCCCCTCCAGGCGGCAGATGTCGATGAAGCAGCGCACCAGGTTGCGCTTCTCGTCGCCCACCTGGATGAGGACTGTTTCTACACTCACTTCTGAGACAAGACGGCTTATAAAAAAAAAGGATTTCTAGTTTATTAAGCAACGTCGGGCCCACGCCGCGCCACAGCCCGCGGACCCCCTCCAGGCGGTAGATGTCGATGAAGCAGCGCACCAGGTTGCGCTTCTCGTCAACCACTTGGATGAGGACTGTTTCTACACTCACTTCTGAGACACAAGACCGCTTATAAGAAAAAAAAGTATTTCTAGTTTATTAAGCAACGTCGGGCCCACGCCGCGCCACAGCCCGCGGACCCCCTCCAGCCGGTAGATGTCGATGAAGCAGCGGACCAGGTTGCGCTTCTCGTCGCCCACCTGGATGAGGACTGTTTATACACTCACTTCTGAGAGACAAGACGGCTTATAGGAAAAAAAAGTATTTCTAGTTTTTTAAGCAATGTCGGGCCCACGCCGCGCCACAGCCCGCGGACCCCCTCCAGGCGGTAGATGTCGATGAAGCAACGCACCAGGTTGCGCTTCTCGTCGCCCACCTGGATGAGGACTGTTTCTACACTCACTTCTGAGACAAGACGTGTTTACGACACCCATGACAACTAGTGTCATGTCACAAATGTTCTTATTTCATGATTAGTTCATAATTTCAACATTCCCTCCACAAGATGGAGTTATCCGGCTCGAAGGACCATGAATATGAGCTGGTGAACTGATGATGCACTGGTGGAACTGGTTGAAATTAAACACTGGACTGAACTGACTTTAAAGTCTATATTAGTATATTACTTTCACTTGGTACTTCTTCTAGTTCAATCAAACCAAGATTAAAGTTTAATTTCAACCAGTTCACCAGTTCACCAGCTTATAGGAAAATAAGTATTTTAGGTATTATGTTTTTAAGAAAAAAATACTACAAGCTTATTCAGTATATTAATTTGGGACCAGCTATGGTATTCCGGCGGGCGCCAAAACTCACTTCGCTTGTGGTGAGTTATCTTTAAAATTCAATGTCTTCGCGGCTGTGGTCGTTTGAGAGAAAAGACCTGAGCTAATATTTTTTTGCGTTTGACCTCAGACTTGCCTGGAGGTAAGCTACGCGGACGAGGCCGATAGTGGAACGCGCTGTCCTAAAAATGCCTATTCACTCTGCCTTGGAGACGCAATTCGTTAAATCAATGATGTCGAAGTTTTTTGTTAACTTACAAATGCGAATGTTAAATGAATTATGGGATCGCAAGTGTATGCCTTCCCAATCTTTTCGATATAAAGCAAACAGCAGTTTACAGCTGTGGCTGAACGAGCTACCATGGGCCCCAAGCCCAAAATAACATTTTGAATAGTTTTGATGGTCCTTTTTTACAAGTGTTTGCTATCACCGGAGAGTTAGCCGCAAATTGTACAGTGAATACAAAGTAAGTATTCCAGATTCCAGCTGGCTTGAAACTCGGGACTACGGATTCTAAGCCAGAGTGATTTACCACTGGGCCAGGACTCTCTACAATAACAGACAATAGGAGGACCAGATCAGGCTTAGTGATCGAAGGCCTTAAGCCCTTACCTGCATCCGCACTTTGAGCACATCCGTCGGGTTGGCAATGGCGCTGGACAGGCCACCAGCGAACGCGGCGCAGAAGGTGTTCGTGGCCAGGTGCTCTTTGGTCCCCCCATCGGCCCGGCGCTTGGCCAGCGCTTTCTTCAGCGAGTAGTAGGTGCCGAACTTGATCGTGCCGTACGTCGCTTGACGGAGGACTGCTGGCCAGATCCTGCAGCAAGCAAGACAAGACATTGAAGATATTATTATTACGGCAGATATCTCGATTCTTAATTAAACCAAACTAAGTAACATGCGCACCACGACGAAATTAACTTGCGCTTTTTCTATTGCCCGACTAGAAACGTGTTCGAGAATGTTCGAAGATTTTGATTTTGTTTAAACAAAACTGTTCTAGAAACCTCTACAACTTTCATAAGCATTCTAGACAGATCCAAAGCATTCTGAACATATACGCCTGTCTGAGCCTTATACCTACTCGTACATATAAATTGGTGCCTATCGTGTTTTATGCATTACTTTCGTGAAATAATTAGCCACGTAAATTACTCGTAGATGCCGTTTCACATTACAAGACATTCATTACTATGATGTACAATACCCGGTAAATCAATAGTCCAGTCAGGGAACCGGGTCAGAGAGATTCCGAACTCGAATCGAAATAGGTGGCAGGCGATAGAGATTCGATTACGGACGTCAGTTGTATTTTGGACGTGTAGGTACTGCATTTTAATTAGTCTTCCTTCATCTCTCGGTATGAAATACGCCTTCATCGTAAATTTTACTATAAATGTCCCGTTGCTTTTATTACGGCTTTATTTACTTGTTTGTGCAATAAATATTGTTATCTTATCTTATGCTTACAGTCTTATTGTCTTTACTCTAGCTAGAGAAAAGGTTATCCTATAGAATTAATAGTTAAATAGGTATCAGAAGATATGTACACATGGTTTTTCCAATAATAATTTACAGGGTGCGCCAAAGTTCACCTAAAATTTTAACTCCTAATATCGGAACTCCGAAAATGTTCTTCCTAAACTTTTTCATCCTAACAATCCCAATTCCTAACTTCTCTTTTCCTAATGTTTTAGTTCCGAATCCTTCAACTTCATAATTTCGATAGCATAAACACTTATATCCTAATTTCTGTCAACATAACCGTCTTTCACCCTAATTCTACAATGGGAATTTTCCCAGTGTAGAATCTTTTCTCTATGAAAGACTATGAATTATTTGTTATAACAACGAATTGGTATACTTGTCTGCCCTATACTAGAGTCGGGGCAAAACCGACACGGATAGATTAGGTTAGAAGGTTTAAGGCGGGAGCGAAGCGAAGCGAAGCTCGTGTTTTTTTTTTGTAAGCCCTAAAAACAACTTGCCTGATTAGCTTGCTGCTTGCGTTAACCCCAGCACTTTTTATGATCTTTAGCAATGTGCATTTATTAATGTGTGTATTCATTATATCGTTATGAAAAACAACATTAGGAGATCAAATATTATTAACTGAAATTTTAGGAAACATGAGCGTTATGAACATCGTCTTTAGAACTACAGAAAGTATGAAAGAAAACTTTAGGATTAAAAATTTTAGGAAGAGTGATCATTCGGATCACAAATCGTTAGAAAGAACAATTTCGGAGAAACAACTTTAGGTGAGTCAATATGGACCCTAATTTACACCCCACGGTTTAAATACTAATTTGAGGTATAATTTTATTTATGTTTGGCACTTTTATTTAGAACGTCAGTTAGGGAAATAGCTACCACTGTAATATTCACCATAAGTGGTTCGTATAAGGTTTGCTGTTAAACAAATCTTTATGCGTCCGTTAAAGGGGTTCAAATGAAACAAATGGATGCCTGTCCATTGATATGATATCCTGGATGTAAGTCTCAGTTTGGACCGTGTGTTCCCAGCCCGCGTTTTTGACCACTAACCATGCAGCATTTGCAAGGTGGCGATACAGACCAACCCTCGAATTGGCGCGATAAATAATAGTAGTCTATGCCAAATAACAGCAACAGAAAAAGTGTCATAACCAATTAGCTAATTACTACATAAACCGTATTCGCGACAGATCATTGACATTCTGACCGGATTCCGCGGTGAATAATTGCCAGTTTTGTCTGAATGCTTGCCAGAGGCACAGTATAAACCATACAGTAGGCTATCTAAGGCCGCCCGCCGAGTTATTAGCCTAGCGTGCACACAGACACGCGGCACAGCCCGTCCGTACAGCCGCCTCCCTATGCCTCCCTATTTTATGCTAGCGTGTGCGTGATATCGTGACACGGCGCGCGACGCGCACGCGCACATTCACGAGAGTGGCACGTTTGTATGTAGATAGCTTACTGTAAGATTATACTGTGCCAGAGGCCAAGTGAGCGCGGCGTGATTTCCACGTGCAGATAGTGCGCCCGAGATAACAAGAATTTGGACACAAACAAACTCAGATTAGCAATCTCAAGCCGCCTGAATCGGTGTAATGCTCGAGATAAGAACATCACACTTGTTTCCACTTTATTATAGTCATCTACGAAATCTATCTAGACGGCTTATATGATTAAGGTTCAGAATGTCAAACCGGTGTAAAATTAGTTTTCCCTGTGTGCTTACAAAATTGTTTAGCAATCTTCAAAATTTTAACAAGTTCAAGGTGCAATGGACACCTTGAACTTGTGTTATTGAGGAGGGTCAGGTCAAGAGTACCTTTAACCGACGAGCCCGTATGGAACGATTAATGAGAGTGGAAGAAGTAGAAGAAGAACAAAGTCTTAGGATCGAAGCATGTGATCTCTGCCTACCCGCGAGAAAATAGACATGATTGTATGTGTATAAGGCCTTTTGGACTTCAAGCCGCCGAATCGGCTGAAGAGCCATACTCGAGTTTTGCGTGTAGCATTGTCGCCATGCGGGTAATTTTGTATGAAAATAGATAGATTAAACTTTGGAACCTTCGGTGGGCATGCTTCTGACAGCCTGAATGAGTAAATGATAATAAATGATAGCGACGCCACTATCATTTACTATATGAAAGTCCAACTATACATCAAGGGCGGATCCAGCTTTGGCGCCAGGAGGGGGTCACATAGTCGTGGTCAAGTTAAGAAGTATAGTTCAAAATCAAATGATGCCCCAAAAATTATTACAAACATAGAAATTAAAATAGGCGAATTTTTCGGCTTCATAAGGTTATTAGGATTGTGATGTAGGTAGCAGAGCGCGAGCGTAGCGAGCGCGTTTTTTTTGGGCCAAAATGAGCTAGATTAATTACACATTTTAAAGAAGGATAAAAGCGACCTAGAAAACAAGCATTTTTTTGTCTTTTACACTTTGCCTACTACTCGTACCGGCTTGAATTATACCAAACTGCTATGCTATAAGCTGTTTTAGTAGTTTTTCAGCAAGGTGCTGATTGTCATTAGGGCTATTCACATTTGTCTGTCTTTAATGATCCACAGTTGAGATAAGAAATTGCGCGAACGTCTCTGACAATGGAAATGAACACATTGCATTAGAAAAGCGCGAGCGATTTTTTACCTTAATAGATAGTTAGGGATCGGCTAACTGAATCAGGATGTTTAGCAAAATAAAAATTGGTTACAATTTGCCAATTGTAAAACTTTTTTGCGAGTCCCTCTCTTAGAACACTTGAAAAACTTAACACACCATGGGTTATTTTTATTCTAGCATTAGGGATAATGCATTACCTACATGTCATCTTACTAAAGATAGGAAACCCTGAAAAAAACATTTGGTCCCGCGAGAGCCCAAGATCGAATGCTTTTTCTGAGTTTCCTATCTTTAACACACAATAACTTGTACATATTATCATCGCATTATTGCTAAAACGAATTAAAGAGCAGGAAAGTGATTTTGACAGAGGCGGCGCTAGACCACAATTATGTAGACGTCGGCGACATCAAGTTCGCGAGGCCTCTTTTACTTCGTAGTAAAAAATATGTAGGACAGCGCTCTGTCAAGATAACTGAGCGCGAGCGAAGCGAGCGAGTTTTTTTTGCGTAAATCGACTAGATTATTAGGTGGTGTTAGAGACTTGAAAGAAAGAGCAATCAAATCTAGGAAATTCGTATTTTGCGTTTCTTACGTTCTGCTTATTTAGTAAAAAACTAATTCTAAATAAAAGATAGCCTTTCTGGGAGTTGGGTCAGGCCGTTATGGCTAACCACGTTGGTCTGTCTGTCAATGATCTTCAGTAAGAGAAGAAAATGCGCATATGGCCTCCTTTCAATAAAATTGTACACAACATTGCATTAGAATAATTGTAGTTTATTAAATTTTTGTATAGCTAGGGGCCGCTCAGGAGCGCTGGCACCAGCTCAGGGGGGGGTCATGACCCCCATGACCCCCCCCCTGGATCCGCCGATGCTATACATAGATGGTAGTAAGACCATTCAAGAGAAGACACAACAAGGGAAGGAAGAATAAGTTTTCTGAGTTGATTAAAACACGGGTTTTCGCGCAGTTGTGACAGTGATCGGCAACGATCGTTGCTGTAAAGCAACACACGCCGGGTCGGAAAAGGGATGGGTGACCATCCGACCGAAATTTAGTGATGTGTATTTCGGGCATCTTCGTGCTTCGGAAGGCACGTTAAGCAGTTGGTCCCGGTTGACGTCGTTAGATTTCAGTCGTTAAGCCTAGTCAGGGGCCTTAGGGCGGCTTGATAACATCTGACAATAAGGTTGCTCACTAACCTTACACCCCTCCAACAACCCGCACTGAGCCCGCGTGTTGGAGTATGGCTTGTTCCACCTCATAGTTGAGGTGAGGCCTGTGCCCAGCAGTGGGACGTATATAGGCCGATTATGTTATGTTATGTATGTTTCATACAATGTATAAAATATTATCGCAAGTAATACATTGTTGTTTGTTTGGATCATCTCATCTATACGAAATCCATTTTAATGCAACTTTGTACCTTTTGGCCCGTACTTTTATAGAATGTCCATGCATTCTTTTGTTCAATATTATTATCATTTCTTATCGTCCATAGGTTCATTGTCAATGGCAGCTACGTGAGACCCCAAAGTTCAAGCTCACCACATGGAATAATAATATCAGTCAGTACAACCTAAGATAACACGTTAAAAAACAAGAAAGCGTTTCTATTTCCCAACCCAAGAGAAACAATCTCACAAGACAAAGTAGCTACGAAACGTAAACAAACGCTTTGTTAGTGTTATATCGCGAAATGTCCGTCATCAACTCACGCGCACGCGATATACGTAAGCAACGATGATTGTTTACCGTTTATTAGGAGTAAAACAACAGGATGGCATTACATCAGATTCAGACCAATGCCACTTGCCCTGCCCCCTCTTTGAACAATCACAGTATGCAACAGATGTTACATCAACTGCTAGGCGTGGGTCCAATATATCAATGTGTCTTCGTTCAGAGGAATGCCATAATTCTAACATGATTATGCTATTATTCGTAAAAGTTGTCACTTATGTTCACAAGAAAAAAGGGCTGTTTTGAGTGTTTTTATGTAGCAGCAGTGCTAGTATTTAAGTCAAAATTAATTAGGTACATTAGGCTTAGTGGTTTAGTATCCATTTGCACAGTGCCTCATAATATTCAGTTATTCCTACTGTGGGGACAAAGGCCTAATCAACAGGTTTTCAATTTTTCCTCTCTTACTAATCACCTCACCACTAGGTAAAAAATCATATTAATTTGTCATGTGGAGAAGGAGTTTGCTATGGAGAAGATTACAATGTTTATGTCATCAGGATTAATAGTATAAAATAATAAGGTTTAGGTTTTAAAATGTACCTGTATATTTGTCCAAATTAACAATTACCATTGATCGATAAGAAATCACTCATCAACTTTTAGCCCAGACCAGATCACTCACCCACAATAAAGGGCCTTAACTCCTTCCTGCCGTGATGTCTTCACGAAGCAATCCACCATGCCTGTGTACCGAAGCTCCACATGTCGAGGATCTATAGCCTGACCCTGGATTTGAAGGCGGGTCTTTGTTGTGTCAATGGGGAATGTACCTGTTGAATATAAAAAAGAAAAAGGCATAAGTCTCTCCATTAACCATACAGGCTGATTTAATTGCATAAGATAATGTGTTTCTAATTTCCTAAGTGTTCCTTATTTCATAACCAGATAGGAAAAAGTAACAAAAAACTTATTTAGTAGATGGCTATGAACTCATTGAAAACCATGGACAGAAGGATATTTTTTAACTTGGTGTGGTTTACTTGGGGCCAAATCTATAAGCTTTATGACAATGTTAAAAATCACAGAGCCATCATGGTCAAAATCTAGATCTAAAAACTATTTTTTTAAATGTGTTTCACTAGCCAGGCCAAAGTTGTTGATTCAGGGAAAAACACCATTGTATCATTTCATCATTCTGTCTATTGAATTGAGGGATGAAATTCTAGGTAGGTAAAGTTAAAAGACAAAATAATTTTAGACCATGACAAAATTAAAGTTAGTGTGTCACCTAGAGATAAAAACCCAGCCAGACCAGCGCTGCTCATGTCTTTGACCATTGCAGCATTAGCTGAGCCAGATGTCCTTGTCACATTTAAATGAAAAAAGCCTGTGGAGTCTTTTGTATCTATTTATTTTTGAGATTATCTATCTGTGACAGTAAATGGTTTCTTTCTTTCAAATATGAATGACCACTACATTCCACAAACATGCACATGATTGAAACCCATTTTTAATAAGTATATTTAAAATATTTTCTTGAATCAGTGGATCTGTTTGTGTGGTATAGTAATGGAGGTTGTCTGAATACTCTATTAGTTTAGATATAAAGTTTGAATTAAACTCCTTGATGTTACACAAGTAAAATAAAATAATTCATTAACATAAATTGTCTCTAAATAAAATAGGTTACCTAGACATACGGTCAGAATTAAATGTTGCGAATTTTCAAACTGTTTAACTTTAGAGGTTAGGTTCAATGTCGCAAACAGAAATCTCATCAATTGATTCGAACTTACCAAATTCTGCCACTATCGACGCAAGGCCGCCGTAAATAAACGGCCTCCAATCACTATCTCCCATCACATAAAAACTGTACTGTCCTGAAGCGAAATATTTAGGACTCCAGCAGCACCACCGGCGAATATGCGGATTAGCGAGTGTTAGATAAGCACTACAGTACAAAGATGAATACACAACAAGCTACAGTACGCTGCTTTTACGAAATTTTACATTACTGTAAATAATTTGGTAAACTTGCGCACTTTAAATTATTTTTAGAGACTGGCACTCTTGTCGCGCGATTCACAAGAAAAGCTGAGACCAGAATAGGGTTGCTACTAGCGCGCACCCACAATCCGCCAGAGCTGTCACTGTCACAGCACAGCTTCTGTGAAATTAGAACTTTAAGCGAAACAGAATAAGAACAAGTTTACTATCAACCCCATCCTCTCATTTCGTTTAGGGCTATCACAAAAAACTTCGTGTTGCATCATTACATGTGAAGTCACATTCTTGGTCACTCTAATAATTTTGATAAACCTTAAATAATTTACACATAAATAAGAAGTTAGTAGAAAGCCAAATATTTCTAAATAAATTACAAAAATTAGCAGACATGACAGAAACAAAGCGTCTATAACTGTGATTGTTCAAGAAAAGTAAAAACAAAACGTTACAGTTTACACGCAAAGTATGAAAGTATGGAATTAACTAGTGTTGTAAGTTGTAAACCATTGCCAACGCATTTTTTTGTCGTAAATCAGTAAATGAGCTGTTAACAATTTTTTCGACCCTGAAATCTTACAAATAGAAACAGAGATAGGCCACTTCAATCGCTATTTGCAGCATAGCTTTAGCAATTGCAACCTGCAATGTTGCCCTGAAATTACTTAGTGAAAAATAATGTAGGAGTCTACATAGCGTATTCATTGTACTAAGAGGTGAACTCCCAAATAATCTCAGTGCGAAGCAACTTATTGGTTTAACCATAGATCCACTGCCCATTTTCAAAAGCTCAGAGCTCCAATAGCACCACTCGAATTATTGGAATGTTTTGTCTCTATAAATTGATATCCGTCAACGTTTCCGAGTAAATGGCAGGACACTTTAATTGGCCATATGCACTTAAAACAGATGAGTGTCATATTATTTTGTTAGTACTATTTTGGATTTTTATTACGTCTCTATTTTAATGCTTTTTCTATGTGTTTTGCTTTTTGTTATTGGTCAGACGATTTGACCAATGGCGTCAGTCGGGTGGCTCAAGTGTGACGTCAAAGTCTATGTGCTTATCACTGTCAAAAGCGCGTCATGATGAAGAATTCAACAATTCGTAGGTTACATTTGTGTTGTCATAGACATAATGCGCCAAGCGCGCTGAACAATTAAGAATAAGCATCAAGTATTTTTTGGTGATTAATATTATTCAGCAGTCATAAAACGATTTCTGCTATCATGAAAAAGAACAGTGCATATTCCCTATCCCTATTATCCCTACACCATGTATGTGACGGTGAAGATTGGAAAAATTTTCGTTTAAAATTGAGACTGTATTAAGGATTACCCTTGCATTTCTTAACAGTTTTTTTATTTTTGTTTCATACTTGTTAACGGCTGTTATTTAGAAATACTACAGCCAACAACTACAACAACAACTAGCCGTTATTGCTTTTTTTTAATGGCCTCGGTTGCTACGTAGAACCATCGCTACTTTGCATTACTGTCACGTCACTGTCACTGTCATTCTGCTCGTAATGTCATTCATGTGTCATTCATTGGTCGCCGTTCCGTTCGTTTAGCGTTGGCGACTTTTATTAGCTTGGATTTTCTTTTTGATAGAAGGAAAACAGGCAAAATAAATAAGGTGATGTCGTAAAAAAGTACTGATTTTATACGAAATCAATAAAAATTGGATGAGAATCAATTCATCATATCAGCCGAACGACGCCCACTGCTGGGCATAGGCCTCCCCCAAAGATCTCCACAACGATCGGTCCTGCGCTGTCCGCATCCAGCGGCTTCCCGCGACCTTGACAAGATCGTCGGTCCACCTTGTGGAGGGCCTGCCCACGGAACGTCGTCCGGTACGTGGTCGCCATTCGAGAACCTTTCCGCCCCAACGGCCATCGGTTCTCCGCGCTATGTGTCCCGCCCACTGCCACTTCAGCGATGCAATCCTTCGAGCGATGTCGGTTGTCTTAGTTCTCCTGCGGATCTCATCATTTCTGATTCGATCAAGCAGGGAAATACCAAGCATCGCTCTCTCCATTGCTCGCTGGGTGACTTTGAGCCTTCTTATGAGACCCATAGTAAACGACCACGTCTCACTCCCATATGTCATTACTGGCAACACACACTGGTCAAAGACTTTCGTCTTGAGACACTGAGGTATTTCGGACGCGAATATATGCCGGAGCTTCCCGAACGCTGCCCATCCGAGCTGGATTCGACGAGAGATCTCTTTCTCGAAGTTGGACTTACCTAACTGGACTGCCTGTCCCAGGTAAACATAGTGGTCAACAACTTCGAGTGTAATGTTCCCAACGTTAACTGGAGCGGGTGCAACATGGGCATTGAACATGATTTTCGTCTTGTCCATGTTCATCCTAAGACCCACTCTTTGAGAAGCATTACCGAGATCTTCGAGCATTATGTTCAGGTCTTCCAAGGTCTCAGCCATAAGAACTACATCATCGGCGAATCGTAGGTGTGTTAGGTACTCGCCATTGATGTTGATGCCGCGTCCTTTCCAGTCCAGAAGCTTGAAAATATCCTCCAACGCAGCTGTGAACAATTTCGGAGAAATAACGTCTCCTTGTCTCACGCCTCGCTGTAGTTGGATCGGATTAGAGTTCTGGTTCTGTAATCGGACCGACATGGTGGCGTTCTGGTATAGGTACCTTAGCACCTCGATGTACCTGTAGTCTATTTGGCACCTTTGGAGAGACTGCAACACTGCCCAGGTCTCGATCGAATCAAAGGCCTTCTCATAGTCCACGAACGCTAGGCAAAGTGGCAAGTTATACTCTTCGGTCTTCTGTATAACTTGCCGCAGCGTATGAATGTGGTCTATGGTACTATAGCCTTTTCGGAACCCGGCTTGTTCGGGAGGTTGGAAGTCGTCGAACCTGCGAGCGAGACGATTCGTAATGACTCTCGAAAACAACTTATAGATATGGCTCAGAAGCGATATGGGTCTGTAGTTCTTCAAGAGAGTTTTGTCACCCTTCTTGAAAAACAGCATCACATCGCTCCTGCCCCATGCCTTTGGCGTTCTGCCCTCGAGGATGACAGAACTGAAGAGCGTCTGGAGGACCTTGAGTATCGGCCGACCGCCCGCTCTCAGAAGCTCTGTTGTGATTCCGTCATCACCCGCCGCCTTGTTGTTTTTCAGCTGCTTGAGAGCCATCCTAATCTCGTACAGGCTGACGTCCGGGATATCTTCGGTATAGTGTCGGGTAAGCTTGGCTCTAGGGTCTTTAGCCTTGCTTTCAACAGGTGTTTGAGTGGAATACAGCTGTCCATAGAAACTCTCAATCTCCCTCAGGATTTCAGGTGTTGACGTAATGATGCTACCTGCCTCAGTTTTCAGCCTCGTCAGTTGGCTTTGCCCAATAGACAGATCTCTGGCGAACACTTTGGAGCCTTTGTTCCGCTCAATGGCCTCTTTAATACACTGGGTATTAAATTGGCGAAGGTCGCTCGTCAAAGACTTAGATATCTGTCTATTGAGTTGCCGATAACGATGGGCATCCGCTGAGTTCTGTAGCCGCATTGCGTTTCTCTGATCCATGAGTAGGAGAGTCTGGCTGGAGAGTTTCTTGGACTTCGGACGGCGGGTTTTAAAGTACTTGGACCCTACCGTACGGACAGTATCCACCACCATGTTGTATTGATCGTCCACATCGATGCTGTTCTCAAGGGCTTCGAAGCGGTTTTGAAGCTCGAGCTGAAAGCACTCGGGGTTTTGAATCTGAGCCGGTATTGGTCGGAGCGTGGATTTTATCAGTCGCGCTCTCTCAAGCTTTATGTCGATATTCAATGTGCCCCTGACCATGCGGTGATCGCTTCCTGTCTTAACAGCGTTGATCACAGCGACATCATTGAATATATGCTTCTTCGTCGACATGATAAAATCGATCTCGTTTTTGACCCTACCGTCCGGACTGATCCAGGTCCATTTGCGGCTTACGGGCTTCTTGAAGAAGGAGTTCATCATAAAGAGTTTCTCCTTCTCCATGAAGTCTGCCAGCATCTGGCCCCTATTGTTCCGTTGCCCAAACCCAAATTGCCCCACTCTCAGCTCATCACCGCAACGTTGCCCCAACTTCGCATTGAAATCCCCCATCACAACTGTGTAGTGGGTTTTATGGCTATGCATGGCTTTAGAGATCTCCTCATACATAGCCTCCACTTCGACATCGTCATGTTTCGAGGTCGGAGCGTAGACCTGAATGACATTCAGCGAATATCGTTTCGATATTCTGAGTATCAGGTACGCTACCCTGCTCGAAACACTTCCGATAGTGATCACGTTGTTGACAAGGGACTTGTGGACGATGAACCCGACACCACCTACTGACTGTTGATCGCCCTCCCGGTGGTATAGTAAGTTACCGGATTGCAGGGTTATCGAGTCCTCCCCCTCTCTTCGGACTTCAGATAACCCAATGATATCCCAATGTAACTTACCAATTGCCTCTTCCAATTCCACGAGCTTCGCGTCAAGCCTCAGTGTGCGCGCGTTAAATGTTGCCAGGTCGAGTCGTCGGTGTTGGCAGCCGGATCTCACCCGGGGATTCCTCGCACCCCCTGCCCCGCCGTTACCATAGCCGCTGCCGTAGCCAGGAATAGCGGGGCCGCCGGGGACTGGGGGCCATTTTTTAGGTTGTGCCATCATTAGGGGGGGGTTTGCCATAATCGCCACGCTTGGCAGGCGGGTTGGCGATCGCAGTGAGGCCTATTGTTATGCGGAGACGCTGCTGCCCATCTCCTTATGGCAGTTTTCCCTCAGTCGGCTCTTACGACACCCACGGGAAGAGAGGGGGTAGTGCTATTCTATTTACGTGCCGGCACTACACGGCACATAGCTATAGAGAATCAATTAGTGATATTTAAAAATAAAGGACGAACAGCAACGTAAGTTTTTTTCAAACTATAAACAACATTTATAACTGAGCAAAATATGTGTTATTTGAATCTATCCTATTAGTTACACAGTAAGACTACAACCATGCCTGAACCTCATAAATTATTAGTGTAACCTGATTACTAACTGCATCATATTTCTACAGCTCAGGCATGTCTTATTTGCAACGGTTTCTCTCAGAGCAACTGATTCAATAACACACTCTGTCTACTTACGAATGGTGTAAAAAGTTTTTTTAATTTTTAGGATATTGTGAACCATGTTTGACAACTACCCCAACCACCAGGCCCAAGCCGAGGCTGGGAATACAGGAGATAATCAGAAAGTCTTAAGATTTGATAAGAATTATGTCAAGACTCTGCCAGGAATACTGAAAGTTGTTCAAGTGGTATGTATTTTTTATTGTAGAATTGACTATCAGCTAAATGGATTAACAATTATCCAGACTAGGTACTAACTTATTATATTAAATTAGACCTACAAGTTGAATTTATGCTAGCATTTCAGAATTGGCTTGACCCTCCCACACTATGAGTAATCGCTGCCAGTTGCTATTGGTGTTAGCAGTTACTATCAGATTTGAGTAACACTTGCTAACTACATAATCAGATATGTAAATCAATGTGAGTTTATCTAATTGTTTTCAGAAAACATGGAGTTGTTACCAACTCATCCAGAATTCTGAGGAAGATTTAAATTCCACCAACTTACTATAGTGAAACTAGTTTCTTTGAATGAAATGGCCCACAATAGGCAGACCGATCACCCAGCCTACTGTTAGTATCCCTAATCGAATACTATAGCTATAGTGAAGCCATCTGTTTCAGGTGTGCAACCTTGTTGGATTCATCTGCATTAAGGTTTCAACAGCATTCATTTCACCCATCTTCTACAACTTGCTGTACTGGATAGCAAACTCGATCACATTGCTGTTACTGGTTGTTTACACATTCCACTTCGTAGAGAAGTACGACCAGTGGCCGTGGCACAAGTTTGAGTTCTTCTACTGCGGCATTGTCGTTTTGGCGTACATTGGAACATCTATATTTGCAGCCACTCTTGCTGAAAGTGTTGGTTATGCTGTTGGGGTAAATATGACTATCAAATAAATAACTAACAAACTTAAATAATAACATTATAAAACATAGCATGAGGATCTGATCGCTATTGGGGCAGAAAAGTTATGGAATAAGAATTATGGAAAAAATTACACTAAGGTCATCATTGGACATAATAAAAATGTACTGTGCATCGATCAAACACCTCATCCTCTGTTGCAATGGTAGCCAACTTCATAACCATAATAATATAAATAGATATAATAGATAAATTGGTCATCAAAAAAATGCATCAGGAAGGCCTTCCAATTGGTGGAGTGTAGATCTGATGCAGTTTGCAGGAGGCCATTGGATGCAGATGGCTCAAAGGTGCTTGCTTTGCCATTCTATGGGGGAAGCCTTTGTCCAGTACAGACTCTTAATGAGATTGTTGATGCAAATAATCATTGTTATTCTAAAGGTTCTCTTTTTTTCAGTTCTTTGGATTATGTGCTATCATTGCATATGCATTTGATGGATTCCTAAAATACAAGGGATGGAAGAGAGGATTACCACCCCAGTAAGTGCCTTTAGTTTTAAGCTTTTACGACTAAATTTATTTTTAAGGAATATTGCCAATGAAAGAGATAAAAATATATCATATTCTTAACATTGAGGTAAAATGATTTAGATTTAAGTGTTTTTTATAATGTTCATGCACATTATTGCATTGAAAGTGTACTTTTGCATCACTTTGAGACGCTACTGTTGTTGTTATCTTTCTACTTCTTTCTTAATATTAAGGTCGAATATATTTTTGATATATCTTCAATGTTGAACTTATAAAATCATGTTGATTGTATTATAAAAAATATTAAAGGAGTTATTTGATTGGATTAGACGATCTGAGATAGGAAGTGCCTAATGTTGTTACAACTTATATTTTGTAAGAGAATCTCTAAAGAAAAGATTAGTAAGTAAGTACCTAGTTATTAAAGTGAAATATTCGGTCCATAAATAATGCATTTTGCACAGCTGACTTTTACAATGCAATTAATTCATTGATATCAGCAACGCACAGTGGATGGAAGGCATGTCACATTTTAATATTGAGCCTGGTTCATGTTCGTACATTTCCGCCATTCCTCGTTGCTATTGTGTTAGTCTTGGGGATAATTAAATAGTCCATCAAAGCGAGAAACGTTGTCGTTGCATTAGCCCGATGCAACAAAGTTTATATCATGTTAATGGATTCATCAATTCTGGATGCTGGCTTTATTTATGACATTTCGCGTGCGAAAGTTTTATCGTGGCGATAAACTGTGTATGAACTGGTTTTTCCCTTATTGTTATTATTAGTTCAAATGTATAATTACGAGAATATTGATATCCTTAGATTATTTGTAAGGTTGTGGAATTATACTGCCTATGTGGTATTTATTGAATTTCATGTAAGTATCTCATTTGTCAATCAACTAAAGGTATTTTTAGCCATAAAATTAAGTTTATTTTTACTTTTACGGAATTAGTACTTACTGCCAGTTAATAACATATTTGGCACCTAGCTATTTCCACGTTATAAACTCTTTTGCTATGTTATTTAAAATAAGTAGTATTAGTTAGTTCGTGTCTAGCTTCCGAACACGACAGGTTGCTTCAAGTTTTCCCGCCAAATTACAAAAGAATACCCTTTTCTTTGCCATTTTCGTATACGGCTATACTCGGAGTCGGCATAGTCGAATGGATTTATGTTCTACTATGCCAAGTACGATTTATCTCGTAGCTGCTTATATGTATGACGGCATAGAGCATAAACATTTCAAAATATTCTGGCGCTGAAAGGGTTAAAATATAGGTAAATCTAAAGCCTTGTTCCAAGTCATGGCCAGACATGAGTGCCTATAGTGCGAGTTCTTCTCACAATTCGATCTCGACTGCGTAAACGCGGTATAACGTAAAAAACGTTAAACGTTAACGTCCGGCCCCACTACGTACACCATACCGATTTTTTATCGAAATGTAAATTAAACTAACTAGGCGATCAAATTATCTATACTCGATTGCTATCGAGGTGGCCATGTCTCAGTGGCGACAGAAGATAGGCAACGATCAATGCCACCAGCTATGTTCGCTAAACCTGGTCACCACCCGACAACCTCTCCAAAGAGCCGCTCTGAGCCCAAGTGTAGAAACATATTCCATAAGCCTCACTGGCTTACTACCACATATTTGAAGCGAGGCCAGTGGGATGTAATGGCTGATTTTGATGGTGCCATCTCATTCAAAAAATACATCAAATCAGCTAAGACTAACATTCTTTAAGATAAAGCAGTTTCTATTATTTCTTGTGGACAATCAACCACAGCTTGAAGTAACTTACAATAGCAGGTACTATCAGTTTTAACTTGCGAATGGCTTACTTATTTGTGGTGTAATGTAGACCTTATTTAAATTCCCATAAAGTACATTATGGTTTGCAATAAATAATCCCATTGAAGTAGTGAATACCATTAAAAATGCAAGATTACAGCTATTCCATTGTTATGTTAAATTCCAGTTGTGGGTGAGTGTACTTGCAATTATTATTAGATTTTGGTTGTATGTTAATATTCATAGTCATGTAGATCTTAAGAAAAAGGCATATCTATTTATTCACTCGCACAATGTTTTTTATTGAAATTATAAAGATTCATTATATAATCAGTCCTTTATATTTTTTGACGTGTGAACTTTACAATTAACATTATCAAAATAAAAGACTATACACATTGAAAGCATTTTATTTTTATGACAATAAAATTAAATTACCTTCTTAGAATATGTTGGCTTTCGACGCCTCAGTTTTAGAATAAACATCCGTACAAAACTTCGTTAATTATTCTAACAAGAATAGAATATTTTTGTAAAATACAATTAAAGTAAAAAATAAATAGTTACTTATGTATTAATATTTTATATTACAAAACATTGGTCAAGAAGTGAGCATGCCTATGGCATATACATATACCTAAGTAAGAAATAATGATGCTCTCTACACCTTATTTCATAGCTATATCAATACTTTGACAATAACAGTACATATTTTCGATCGTTTAATTTTTACAAGTGATCATTGATTAATAAATACATTTACAGCACATAAATAATTCGTATAATGTTAAGACATTTCGCAACTACAGCAATATTTGACACAAATTATGAGCAAACAAAGAATTTAGAGCGTCTCGGTTCCTTAGGTGAGAGTTTTGTCTCTTCTTTAAGTGAGAGTTTACTCTATCACTACACCGTCAAAAAATGGTTTCGCGGCTCGTGCCACCACTCAGCGGCGACTTCTACGAATTACGCCTTACAAAATCATAATTGCGTGCTCGATGCGTGTGGTCGAATAAACACGAAATTGGGACTTCTGATGAGGCGACTATAAGATAGGCGCTCGTCGACCACACAGCCACGTCCCGCCTAGCGTTTCATTTCTAACTAACCCCCGAATACACAAACGTCAGTCAACGTTGAGCACGCCGTCAAACTCATGCAGTCGCGTAAAATGTCTTTAGAACTAAAAGAGACAGAGCAGCTATGCTTCTGAGCGATGCTCAACTTTGATTTGCGTTTGTGCATTCGGGGTAAGTCTGTCACAACCTGAGGCAGGAGGCAACCTCACTGATTGGTCAACAGGATTATTGCGGCTTGGCAGCTGACATCCGAAACTGATTGGATGGCGAATTCTATTAAACGATGTAGGTATTTGATACGTTGCGTTGACAAGCTCCGATAGTCCGATACTTGATGCGTTCTGTGGTTGTGAGTGTGAGGTTGATGAAGGTATTTACAACAACACATAGCGTCTGATAGAATTTGCGCATTTTGTTACCAGAGTGTTAAACCCTGAACACGCTCTTACATTAATTATCAGGACGGAAAAAATAATAGGTAAGTTTTCTACTGACTAGGTAATTAATAAAAAAAAGCAGCGCGTCACGGGTCCACACTTTAGCAAAGTTTCAGTAGGTAGTTAATGTAAAACGAATGTTCCAAAAAGACATGCTTACCGTTTGATTTCGGATTATTGTACGTTTCGCATCATTTACAATCGTTCAAAATGATGTTTGATAAATCTGAGTTTTTCTAACGCGTATTTACTTATAGTTCGGTTTTCTGAAACTACGGATAGTTAAAGAGTAGGCCCACAAAAGTCGTAACTATAGGATTCCGTTCACCGGTCTGTTTAATCCAGCAAAATGGGCTATGAATGAGGCTGATAAAGACAAAACGAATCTCAGAAGTATTCCTGGGCCCCAAGTCTGCTAATTTTAGAACGCTTCAATTGAATCGTAATTGAGTCTCAATCGCTAATTTGACACATTTTCTATGAAAAATATGAGTCGATAAAGACTCAATTACGATTCATTTGAAGCGTTTCAAAATTAGCAGACTTGGGCCCTGGTTTGCAGCAGAGACCCAGAAATTCGTTGAAGTTGTTTCGAACTATAGTTAATTCCTTCACTGCTATGAAAGATTGTTAGTGCTTATTTTCTAAAATAATATCTTAACCTAGACATCTTAGCTTATATCACAATAAGGTTAGAACTTACAATAAGTACACAGTGAGGTACAGTTAGTAAAGTTAAATACATTTGTGTGCTTAACAACAGGTGGGTAACAGACGTGCGATTTCCTGTTTAATGTTAACACAGTAATACAAATATCTAGAATGAATTGTTACCTACCAATGAGTACATGAATATTGCGATAAGAAAGTCAATGTGACGCAAACAAAATAATACTAAAAACAAAAGGATATTAGTCATTAAAATTACCTTGAAACTGCGGCCTAATTACGATCTATTTACAGGTTTTTACTCTAAAAACAATTGTCAAAAAAGATTCAGAATTACGAAACATTCCAATAAATATTTTGGCAAAATCCATCTGCCATGGTTTTTCAGCCTACGGCAGGCAAACCGTTAAAAATGAAGCAGGTTTTTAAATCTATAGTCTGACAGACAGTTCAACTTCTAGGCTGGATATAACGTGTTAAAAGTTTAAAACACATGGTTTAAGTCTATTCCTTATCGCTGCAGAAACTTCTCTTGCAGTATTCAGTTATTTATTATTTAATAAATTGATAATAATAAGGCCTTGTTGTCAAAAAACATGAGCTCTAACAATGACCAACACAAAAACCTGTATGTACAATTTAAGATCAAAATGTCAGGCTTTTCGTAGCACAATAAAGATGTACTTACTGCATACGGATGATAGACATCAAGGCCATTATTGACTCTACCATGAATAATTTCTATAAAAAGCTATGTGTATAACCGTTTAACTAAACAGGAAAACGCCTCTGCTAATAAATAAGTGATTTTCTTACAAACTAATCTTTGCGAAGTATGTGATAATAACATTTTAGTTGTAAAACTGTTGCATGTATAAAAGTAAAAATGTGATAAGTGAAACAGTTAAAAGATATTGACAGTTCAATAAGGAGTTTAAAACTCACAATACTTGTAAGAAATACTAAAAACAGGTAATTGTAAATGCATAAGTTATAAGTTAGATGCTCCCGGCATATGACTTAAACCACTTGTGATGGTGGACTACTCAAAATCGGTAATTAGTTTTCAGTGCAACAACAGACATTGTTCAAGTTATATGCCGGAATTTGTACCTAACATTTTCGCTTCTGTTAAAATACCTAATTCAGTTACACCAGGTCAAAAGCACAGAAGAAATCCTTATTGAAGCCAGGATTTTCAGCAAAACGCGTGGCGTTGCTGAGATAGGCGGTTTGAGACTTATTCGAGCTTCGATTCATATACTTCATATTGCTTCAGTCGAAGGCACCTGTTCGCAGAACAGGCATGAGATGCCTTGAGCAGTGGACCTACGGCCAAAGAGGGCCCTGGCTTGAGCTTGAAGGAGCCGCCAGCAAAAAGGCCACATGTGTTCAATTTGCCACAGTATTATACTTAGTAACGCCACTGGCCCTGAGCCGAACTACCTGTTATTTGGGCATTGGGCGCATCAAAGGACAGTAACTTTTGGGGAAGTGAGGAACAGGGTGTTAATTTCCTCATCCCCCATTGAAAAGGGAGGATCCTCCGACCAGACGGGTGTTATGTCTGGTGGGCTACTGCCTGACGGTTGTTGTCGGGTTTTTCTATCTATGCGCACTTGCTCCGAAAACTTTGATAGCGCGTTTCAGGATTGTACTCGTAGTTCCTATGTGGCGCGATAGATGTCGCTACAAACTGTTCTGGTCTAAGGTAACGCAGGCGGCGTCAGCACGTGCGGCTGCTTGGTGACGACCCGGTGCCCCTGCGCCAGCTCGCCAGCCTTCAGCGCCCGCGCCTTCAGAAACGCGTCGAAGCCGTACAGCACCATGTTCAGGTAGCCGAAGAACTGGAAAGAGCAAAATAAGAACTTCAGAATCATCATATTCCCAGGACGTCGACTGCGGTACAAAGGCCTCCCCCATTTTTCCAAATCACCCCGTTATAGGCGATCAACATCTGGGTGTGAGTAACATGTCTTTTCTCGTGTCTAAACTATGCAAATCGTACGAGATAACGCGTGGCATAATGTAGTGGAGCGCATCGGCATAAATGTCCGTGCGTCCACTCAGTTGGTCCCACTGAAAATCAGCGTCTGAGCCTATCAGGTCCAGGCATTAGCTGAGTGGGGTCCATTTAATTTTGGTCATCGTGACACTGCTGCCTGGTGGAAATTATTCTTTGTTTTTCTATTGTTTGTATTATTTTTTTGTTTTTTCCTAACCACCTTGTTCTGTATGCTTTTATTTGTTGCGATGTTCAGAATCAATAAACGTTTTTTCTTTCTTTCTCTCCACAACAAGCCTTACCTAAAGGAGACAATCTCAGGTTAATCTATCAAATGGTCTAAATCCCAAAACTTTACGATCTTAACGCCCCTCAGTTCTTCACGCTATGCGCCTCGCTAAGTAATTTGCGTTTCAACTAGCTCAGACGCTGGGACACATCAGCCAGCGACTTAAGTCAAGATATACTTAACAATCATATCTTTACTATCGATCGAAAGATGAGAAAATGGAATCGAATACATACTCGAGTAGGCACTAACGTTGTCTAGTGGAGAGATAAATACACTCGTGGGAATTACCCGAATCATTCAGCTGTTACAACTAAGATGTTATTGCTGAGTAACTGAATGTGTCACACTATGACGACTACAATTAGGTATACCTAAATCTTGCGCGTGCACTGGAGAACCTACATTACAGACCTAGCAGCATCACTAATAACGACTGAGGTAGACAATATGACATCATTACAAGGCCAAACCTCAACCTTAAAGGTTAATTCTGCCTTTTAGTCACAGCAGAGTAGAAATAATTTGCCTGCAAATAGTACAAACACCTACTTACTAGTTGTTCACTCACGATTTCTCATTAAAGTACCTACTCGGTAAACTGCACACGTATGTGCAATGTGTGTCATTGAGTCAGTTGGCTTTAGTGCGACATAAATACACCTTAAACACATAACGAACAATACTTAATGTTTCAACTTGTTCCAAACTACTTATTTACGTAACTTTCACGACCTACCTACAATGATAGCCAATCGACTGCCCCATCTCTGGGCAAGATGATAAGTAATATAGGTAAAATTGACTAAATCTGGACAGTTTGTAACCCAAAACCTCTTTGGTCTTCGGTCACCAGCTGTGGGTAAACGCTGACCATTTAGCCGCTGGGGCATAACAAAACGAACTGCCAATGAAGATCGAACGGCCAGGAATGGAATCGAAAGTTAAGTACTCCACCACGGTAAAGGAATATCTATTACCGTGACTCCACATACACCTAGGGTACGAATCGAATGCGATGCGGAAGTCGAATCTATTCCCTCGTCAATAAACTCAAGGTCAAGTGCAAGTCTTATTCGAGAGCCGATGTGCACAGACAAATGAAGGTGTTGTGTGACACATTAAACTATATGCCACTGAAGAAGCCACCAAGAACGCCATAAAATATCACCTTGACGAGTCCGATGGCACTTGGCTCTCTGAGTAGTCTTCTTCTTTGCTTTTACCGCGGTGGTCCATATCCTAACCTTTGCACTGAACTCTTAAATAAAATATCGCTTTTGATACGAATCAAGATATAATTTGATAGATGTCGAGATAATCTTTCTCGTCTCGAGATTAGATTTCTAAGATGTGGCAGGTATTATAATTATAACTGACACAAGCTGATTCCCGCAAACTGAAGTAAAATTATATTTGCGTTTCCTGCCTAGGGAGAAACAATATATTCTGTGGCGGTTCCTTATAATCAAAGGATAGCCGCGGTCCTGCTACCTACTTTAAGAACAGATTCATCATTTATGTCTAAAGAATGATCTGGTGAATTTTTCAGCGGAGATTTCCTTGTTTCGTACTATTAGAGCGTATTTTTAGTAGTCGGGTTTAGGTTTATAAAGTGTCTTTTTATCTGTAGTAAGTTTAAGAAAAACGTAAAACTACGAGGTGGGATTACGTATTATATCTACTTTTTACGACAGCGAATGGTTTTGAAAATGAAACAAAATTTTATTTGGCGCAGTACGCTGAATGTCCGGTGTAGTATGCAGCTAATCTGCGTCGCACATCCTGTACATACGTCATTTCACTGATTTGGTGATCAGGCCTTGGCCCGTGAAGGACCTCGTCCCACTTAATTATATGTATTTATTTATTTGACCAGGAAGGTCAAAGGTAAACAGTGATGTTAACGTGCTAATTATGTAGGTATATAAATAAATATGTGGAAAACATTACATCACATACATGGCCTTGGTCCCAAAGTAGTAGTGAGTGCACCACTAACGCCCAGCAGATATATCAGCGCGAAAAACGAGGCAATGTCCCTCTAAGCCTCAACCGGAATTCGAAACTACGCCGCTAAAGGTGTCGTCACTTCAAAAGCTAGTAAGCTTTAACTTTAAAATGCGAACAGATTGAGAGTGGCACTCGTTTCCTGTGCCTTTGTCGAACCTACTACCTGTGGGATACATAAACTATCCTAAAACCACACTTGTCACTGGTTTTCCACCAGGGGCTATATTAAAGGCCTCGTTCATGTTTATTATTTTAATGATAAACAGGGATACATGGGTTTTGGTTCCTATAAATGAAGCTTTGTTTCTTCAATAACTGACTGCTGGGCCGGCTAACGCAGTGTAAAGTAGAGTAAAGATGCGTAAATGATGAGCTTTACTGGACTGTAGGTCTAATATTTGAAACGACAGCCTATCTCAAATTAATGCTTCTGCTTGCTTAACTTTGATGGTTGTTAGTAAATTCCGCGGTTAGGCAGTCATTTGAAGAAAGGTCTAATAAAAATAACTCACCCCAGCTGCAGAATAAGCTGCTGACCCAAACGCGACCACAATAGTGGACGCTATCAGGTACAAGAAGGTCAAAACGACGCACCCGACCATCTCCACCTTCAGCCATTTGATGTTATGGTACTTTTCCACCACATGGAACAGGTACAGCAGCAGGAGACCCAGGGAGAACAGGAGGGCGAGGACAGCTACGAAGGTGAAGTAGACTCCTCGGCCGTTCCACCAGAATGCTGATGATTGGATGCAAATAACACCAATTAGGCTGAACACCTGAAAATTGCACTTACTTTAAATGGTTTTCAAACGTTAAGTTTGAAAATTTAAACGAAGGTAAGTTAAATATAGTGAACATAGATTTAACATGGATTTTTTTTCACTCATTTATCTTGCCAGACAATCAGACAATAATGCAATATCAAGTCTTAGTATGAAGTAGGGGTTCATATTTTAATTATTTCTAGTAAGAGGTTGGAACTTAGACATAAATAAGAGTTCAACTCCATGATGGACTGCTGACTGCAAACTATGACACAGATTGTTGTTTGCGGTCTTATTCCAAGCGCAGCGCTGCAGTGCTGCCTTGCTTGGAACCACTTTCATACAGATTCATAGAAACCAGTAGTTTAATTTGCAGTTTGCAGCCTGCGGGCCATCTCAGACTTGCACCTAAACATTAAAACTTACAATGACAATAGCTTTTATAATTCCCGCAGGAGTTTTGACATAAGCTGGATCGAACCGTGTCTCTGTGATGAATACAATGTTGGAAGAGCCCATGGACTGGGGGGGCGGCGGGGGAGGGGGTGCCTGGTTAGGGTATGCCATTGTTCTGCATCTGGAAAGGTTTACACTAATAAATCACCGATTTATCTTAGCTCTAGCTTAATATTATGTAGCTTACTTACTTCCCTGTTAGGAACTTAATAAACCATAACCACAAAAAAATAAGTGTACCTACCAAACCAACACAGCAAGCCGATTACCTAGATTTAGCAAGTAGAAATCATATGAAATGATACTCAGAGATGTATGTTAAGTGTTTGAGAATAAGATTCTAATGTAGATAACTGGCGCAGGCCAAAGGCCTGTGCAATGTCTATCTCAGTAAGGGTTGTAGGTTTGCTTCCAATCCAGAATGAAAACACGATTTGAGTTTATTATATGCTTGGATAATCTGCTCATGCAACTTACAACTTCTAGAGAACAAGCTCTGTTTAGTTCGAGAAACTATTAGAAATACTACCAATGATAAAAAAATGTGTGTTCCAAGTTCTAGGTCATCCAGTACCTACATACATAGCAATACATCAAATAAACTTACATAATTCAGGCAGAGGCTGAGCGACGCAATTCCAGGCTTATCACAAATCACAACGGTACTCGCAAAACAAAACTATTCAGCAAGAGCGGCCTGCGGGCCGGGCGCGATAACTTCTACTGCGGAGTCTACGAACGCGGAGCACAGATGCGGTCATCTCTCCTTCACACCAAATTACGCGCTGATATCCGAGTTACGTGACTCATTCAAAGACACCGAGAAACAATCCGATTTGTTTATCAATGCTAATTATAGTACGCAGGGTTTATTGTTGTTGTTTCTGACAGACATTACCAGTTTGGCGAGCTTATGGAATAGAATAACGTCTTCAGGCGAGTGGGTCCGTTAAGGTTCAAGGTAATTTCAGGTCAATATCCTAAAATAAGGGACAAAATAACATCTGAAATAATCAAAATAATTAAATTACTGAGCACTAATCTGCACTGTACTGTACTGATTTGACTTGACTGGACTGGAGTGGATGGAACTGGAATTGAAGGAAGTCTGACACTGACAGATGACAGGACAGACAAAAAACGGTGCGTTCCGAATTGAGTCAAAATCAATTACAGCGCGCTCACAGAGCGTCGAGAATTGAGATTTCGCGCTAACGGGCCATCTAACGTCAGACAGCTTTACGTTATGGGTGACGTCACTAACGGCGCTATTGCGCTCACAATAATAATGCTCCGGGGCGTTATCGCCGTGAGCCTTATGTCAGATTCATAGATGAAACGTCAAACAGATATTTTCGCGTAAAAATATTTTCGCTTACATTCCTCAAAATAAATCTTCGCTAGGACAAATCTTTTCTGTGATAACGAAACAGAGAGTTTTACCCCAAGAACCGCCAGTTTAACCTGGGAATGATAGAAATTAAAAGTTTAAAAATTGTTAGGCTATGTGTCACTATCTAGCGGTCCGAATTGATTTTGACGCTGACAGCGCTGAGAGCACTGTTGGCGAGATATTTCAATTCGGGACGCCTATTATCGTTGTGAGCGCTCACAGACCTGTAATCGCATTACGGACCGCACAGTATGAATCTGACATATAGCCTGGCAAAAAAGTCGTGAAATTAATGAGGGCGCCACTTTCGTTAATGTGGTCACCCCGTATACTACGACACAAACAGTTTTGATAGTTTACTAATTCAACTTATTTTTTAGAGAGAATGGCTATCTCGTTGTCCCTATACAATCTCCCCACTACCTATTCGCGTGACGCATTCATCACGCGAACCACTGTAAGGACACTCCTTTAGCATCAATAGGTTTGATCTCGCGGTCGCACGTACTAAGTTCGCGCGAATACATTACGTGTCGACCTCCTAATAGGACACCAAATTCTAGTTCAGTACTTTCTCATTCCTATAAGTTTCGCGTTATATTATTGAAACGCGTTAAATTTCCTTAATCCCACATTATCCAGTAGAATAATGGAATTTGTCATACAGGTAACCAGGTCAATCGGGTGAACCGTTAGGTGGCAGAAATGCAAAGGCAGTGGCACCAACACAGTCGATTCCCACCACATACAAACACATTGTCTGGACGGTTTGCTACTACCAAGTAAAAAATGAAAGAGGAAACTAGCAAAATCATAAAAATTAAAAAATTAGAAACAAAGCAACAAAAGATTTGCTTATTCAAAGTTTGTTCCCGTTGGTAATAACCATTTTCTATTTTAATGACGTTATTATGATTATTATGATTTTCTCTCCTTTTTTCGGTATATTCTCAAAAGCTGGAACAGACGCTGCTTTGAAAATTAAATTAAAATTAAAACTTAAAATCAATAAAAAAAAAGTATCAATTAGCTAAAATGTGCTAACTTCCCAATTTACTTTTTTTAAACACAGTATTGCCAGTGATAATATTTTTTAGTTCCCTTTCAGGACTTTTTTGCCAAGCACTTTTAATTTCTATCATTCCCAGGTTAAACTTGCGGTTCTTGTAGTAAAACTTTCTGTTACGCTATCACAGAAAAAGATTTGTCCAAGCAAAGATTTGTTCTGAGGAATATTGACAAATATATTTTTACGCGAAAATGTCTGTTTGGCGTTTCATCTATGAATCTGACATAAGGCCCACGGTGATATCGCTCTGGAGCATAATCGTTGTGAGCGTAATGGCGCTGTTAGTGACGTCACCCATGACGTAAAGCTGTCTGACGTTAGATGGCCTGTTAGCGCGATATCTCAATTCGGGACGCTCTGTGAGCGCGCTGTAATCGATTTTGACTCAATTCGGAACGCACAGATAAGGTTCACGGCGATAACGCCCCGGAGCATTATCGTTCTGTGCGTTCCGAATTGAGTCAAAATCGATTACAGCGCGCTCACAGAGCGTCCCGAATTGAGATATCGCGCCAACGGGCCATCTAACGTCAGACAGCTTTACGTCATGGGTGACGTCACTAACGGCGCCATTGTGCTCACAACGATTATGCTCCAGAACGATATCACCGTGGGCCTTATGTCAGATTCATAGATGAAACGTCAAACAGACATTTGTGCGTAAAAATATATTTGTCAATATTCCTCAGAATAAATCTTTGCTGGGACAAATCTTTTTCTGTGATAACGTAACAGAAAGTTTTACTACAAGTACCGCAAGTTTAACCTGGGAATGATAGAAATAAAAAGTTAAAAATTGTTAGGTTATGTGTCACTATCTAGCGGTCCGAATTGGTTTTGACGCTGATAGCGCTGTGAGCGCTGTTGACGCGATATTTCAATTCGGGACGCCTGTTATCGCCGTGAGCGCTCATTGACCTGTAATCGCATTACGGACCGCACAGGTTGGGAGCGCAATATGGCGCCGTTAGTGACGTCATCCATGACATCAAGCTGTCTGCCGTGAGCGCGATATCATCAATTCGGGACGCTTATTACTATCCGGTCCGTAATGCGATTACTGTTCTGTGAGCGCTCACGGTGATATCAGGCGTCCCGAATTGAAATATCGCGTCAACAGTGCTCACAGCGCTGTCAGCGTCAAAATCAATTCGGACCGCTAGATAGTGACACATAGCCTAACAATTTTTAAACTTTTAATTTCTATCGTTCCCAGGTTAAACTTGCGGTTCTTGTGGTAAAACTTTCTGTTTCGCTATCACAGAAAAAGATTTGTCCTAGCAAAGATTTATTCTGAGGAATATTAGCAAAAAAAATTTTACGCGAAAATGTCTGTTGGACGTTTCATCTATGAATCTGACATAAGGCTCACAGCGACAACGCTCCGGAGCATTATCGTTGTGAGCGCAATGGCACCGTTAGTGACGTCACCCATGACGTAAAGCTGTCTGACGTTACAAACCCGCTACGCTGGCCCGTTGGCGCGATATCTCAATTCGGGACGCTCTGCGAGCGCGCTGTAATAGATTTTGACTCAATTCGGAACGCACCCTTAGTTAGCGCGCTATAATCACTTTTAACTGAATTCGGAACGCACCCAGGGTCACAAGCGCCAAGCGCCCCGAATGTGGCATTACTGGCATTCAACTGTCAAAGTGGCGCTAATAGCACAAAGACCAATAACAAAGACGGATTTGTATTAAATTTTGTAAATAAGTATTAAAGACGATTATCAAAGAAATGCCCAGGTGTTGTGTACCTAATTGCAAAGTAACTGGAGGCCATCAGTTTCCTCGAGATGAGCAACTTAAAAAAAAGTGGCTCAAAGCAATAAGGCGGGTAAAGTTCGAGCCTAAAAGTGGGGCGAGAGTGTGTCATAAACATTTTGAGGCCAGTGATTATGAAATAATCGGTAAATACACAGGTAATGTAAATACAAAAGTATTAAAATTGATTATTTTCTGTTTTTCTGGATGGCACGAAACTATCGCCTAATAGGCACGTATAGGAGAGGTTCGCCACCTTGAAGTGCACTATAATAAACCTCAGAAAAAAGGCAGCCCATATAAATAAACAAATGAATGGTTAATAGTCTGCCTTTCTAAATTTGTGCCTTTTCTAATTTGTTTCCAAGTTCTTCACAAGGTCTGGGCTCTTGGGTCCACCAGAAGTTCACTTGTTCCTCTTTGATTTATAGAATACTAAGATTATTGTTCTGCTAAGGTTTTCTCACTTTTTCAGGCCTCATAAACCAGCGCAAAATTTTGAAGAAATCTGTCATCCCTTCAGTGTTTGATTGGAATGTAAAGCAGGCCCAATCAAGAAAAGAAAACACATCAAGAAAAGAACGCTTGAGGACACGTAATTTGGGAAAAAGCTTGCGTCAAGATGAGAATTCAACTACTCAGGACTTCAATAATATTCAGCCACTCGAAGAATTTGATGATGCAAATGTTTTCCAAAATGTTAAAATAACTAGAGTTCAGTCTATTAGCTCGGATCTTGCTTCTGGGTCTAGAGAAATTTGTACGAAAGGGAAACAGGCTTCTAATATTTTAAGGTCATTCTCTACAGAGCAATTGATAACTGAGCTTTTAACGCGACAACAGCAATGGCTCCGCATTGGATCCTCAAAGATTATGGTCCGGGATGTTAAAATTGAACAATAAAATGAAACTGAAATGATTTAAATCAATATGCCTCAGAATAATACTTTTTCAGGAAACATTTTCTTCTGAACATGTGAACCGCAAGCATAATCTGGGAATAATAGAAAAGAATAGAAATTACAAATTAAAAAATATTTAAGCGATACTAACTAGTGGTCCGAAATTATTTTGACTCTTTCTTTACCTATAGTAAATCCTCTGCTGAAGGTAGGCTGGATCGCCTTGTTGAGATGAGACCATCTGAATAGTACAACTAACTGAAGGTCTTCTGCTTGATTTATCTTTATTTATTTATTAGCCTTTTATCAGATACATACAATTACATTTAAATATTTAATCACTGTTAATCCATCGATTTCCCATGTTTCTCTGTATGCCTTATGGCAAAGGCCTCCTTTCTTATCCTACCCTTTTTTTTGCATAAATAAATAAATAAAGAACTCTCCCTGTTTTGTGCCAGTCTAGTCCAAGCTTTCCCAGCCAATGTCGCGACTTCATCCTCCAATCTCTTCTTCTTCTTCTTCTTTTTGTTTGGTGGCAATATCTGTGTTTACCACAATTCTGCCAATGTCACGTAGTTAGCCAATACACGGTACGGAGTTGTTATCATCCCGGGTACTTACGTACGATAATGTTCCACTTAAATGAATTAATCTAAAACAAAGAAAACAGCACAGATGGACAACACAGTTAAGACAACACTATAAAAACTAGACAAATCACACAATGGTAAGGAGTACGATACACTTGACAGTTTACATGTTCAACATAGAATAAAGAGAGAAGGGGGGGGGGGATCTGCGAACGGATAGCCAGAAGTGAAATAATATGATATTTATAAATTAACATAAAAACTACACAATTTTAGATTAATTAACGACACATTACAATTTTATTTTGTTAATCCGAATGAATTTTGCGAGGACATCTATTATAGGGGAATTAACTAAACCCAGGATGGAGTTTAGGTTACATGGACGGGGAATGTTTTCAGGTAAGTGGTCGTATAATGACACACCCACCTTAGGACAGTTGAAAAATATATGGTCTGCTGAACCTTCGTCCAGCCCGCATTCGCACAGTGACGAGTCCATAACCCTGATTTTCGCTAAGTGCACCGGGGTGCAAGCATGGCCTAAACGTAGCCGGCTAATGACAGAAACTACGGCTTTTGATAAGTTGGGCTGTTTAAAAAACCAAGGGCGAGGGGGGATTTCTTTTTGAATTTCAAAGTAGGATCTACCAGCTAATTTCCTTGTGTTCCGCCAATCTGTGTGCCACGAAGTAAATAGATGAGAGCGAGCAAGACTATGCAGGTCGTGAGAAAAAAGTTTATAATTATCTAAAATTCCTACAGTGATGGCATTTTTCGCGCAAGAGTCTACTGTTTCATTTCCAGGGATTCCACAGTGGCTAGGGATCCAGGCAAGAGCAATAACTAAACCCTTTTCCTTGCAGTTTAACAGCGCTTCTCTGATCTGAAGTGTGTACGGAAATCTGGATTTGGATCTGAATGGATTGGACATAATGGACTGGAGGGAACTTAATGAGTCTGAAAAAATAAGGGATTTATTAAGATTATGGGATGACGCATAACGGACTGCTTCTAAAATAGCGAGGGATTCTCCAGTAAAGATGGAAGTTAAAGGAGGACATTTGAATAGCAAGGCCGTTTTGGATTCGGGTATCCAGACAGCTGAGCCAACACAGCCGTCTTCTTGGAGCTTGGAGGCGTCCGTGAAGAGGAGGTGCCAATCTTGCCAGTGTTCGGCGACTTTGCTAGCAAATGTATGAGGAGCAGACGGGGAGTTTTTATCAACGCCAATGTTCAGGATGATATTAGGATTGAGGATTAGCGACTCGAAATTATTTAAGAAGAGGGGATTTTGGGAGTGAGTAGCCACTGGGGCTGGAAGACGGGACAACTTTACAAATGAATGGAGAATGCATGGACGGGGTTGGGAGGGATCGGACATATTGAGTAAGCATCTGAGCTTTTCAAAAAGAGGGTGAGAGGGTTTTTGGAACACTTTTACGCAGAATCTATCACTCAGATATTGTCTACGCAAGAAAAGGGGCGGATCTACACATTCTATTTGAAGCGCATTTATGGGGGATGACTTCATTGCTCCTAATATAATGCGAAGGCATTTGGACTGGATTTTTTTAATTTTGTCTAGTGCAGATTTGTTACAAGGATCCAATAGGAAGGAACCGTAGTCTAGGTGGCTGCGGACTATCGCATTGTATAAAAGCTTCTGGGAGTACGGGTGGGCGCCCCACCAGACGCCAGAGAGAGCTCGTAGGACGTTTATACTTTTTTCTGCCTTTTCCGCGATGTAATTGAAGTGGGCAACACCCGATAACCTACTGTCTAATATCAAGCCTAGAAATTTAACCTGGTTCGCTGTTGGAATCATGTTTCCATCGATATGAACATGGGGGTTCGGGATACTGCGTTTTTTAGTAAACACCACTGTTGAGCATTTTGGCACAGAGAGGGAAAGACCATGAGTGGTGAGCCAGTCATTTAAGTAGCCCAGAGCCGAGTTTAACCGAGAGGATGCCTCTGGAATGGAGTCAGTCTGTACATAAAGAGCTATGTCGTCCGCGTATTGAAGAATTTCCACCAAGGGGTGGACTGTTCTCTCCAGGTCGTAGGTGTAGAGATTATATAATAGCGGACTTAGGACTGATCCTTGAGGCAGGCCCTTCCACACTGTGTGTGGAGATGTCATGGCTGATTGGGATTTAACTATGATATTTCTTGACGTCAGAGCATTACAGATAAATTGAACCATCTTCTGGGAGATACTCAGCTGGAGCAATTTTTGCCTGAGTACTGGAAGTAGAACATTATCATATGCCGAAGAAATATCTAAGAAGACTCCTACAAGGTATTCTTTTTTCCCAAAGGCTGAGCGGATATCTGTCGTTAGGATACTTAAACTGTCAAGGGTGCTGTAGCCTTTTCTGAATCCGAATTGGGATTTAGCGAGAATGTTATTTGATTCTACAAACCATTCAAGCCGGTTCCTAATTAGGTGTTCCATGACCTTCAGTAGTACAGACGATAAGGCTATAGGTCTATATGAGTTAGGGTCCATGGTATCTTTGCCTGGTTTGAGAATCGGTATAACTAACTGTTGCTTCCACGAGTCCGGTAGCGATCCATTATCAAAGAATAGGTTGACCAATTTAAGGAAATACAATTTTGTTTTAGTTGAAGATTTACATAAGAAGGAATAGGGGATGCCATCTATGCCGGGTGAGGAGTCTTTCAGTCCATCCAAGGAGCATGCCAGTTCTTCAAAAGAGAAGGGATTATCGAATTTGTTTAAAGAGGGGGTACTGGGATCAGAGTTAGATGGGAAGGAGTCTATGAAAGGAACGTAAGGAGGAGCTAGTTTGTCTAAAAAGGAGTTTAACCAGCTAGCAGGATCATTAGATGTAATGTTGGTAGAACTTAGACTCTGACGGAAGCGTCTGATATGTTTCCAAACAACAGATGATGGGGTGCGTGGAGACATGCTTTCGCAAAAGCGAATCCATCCAAGTTTTTTCTTCTGTGATAGAAGTTTTTTAGTTTGCGCTGCTGTCTGTTGGTATGATAGAAAATTGTTAACAGTCATTGAGGACCTATATTTTTTTTCCGCTTCCTTGCGTTTCCGAATAGCGGAGGTGCATTCAGAATCCCACCATGGAGGAGATATTCTACGGCGGTTAGGATTCTTACAAGGAATGTGGGCATCTGCTGCTGTTCGTAGGGCGTTTACTAACTCATTATAGCACAAGAGGGAGTTTTCCGGAGAGCTAGAGGGAAGGGAGTCTGTTTTTTTGTCTACCTCTGAAGAGAATGCTGTCCAATCTGCTTTATTTATTTTATATTTGAGGAGGGGAGGGTAGGAAGATGTTGGGGACTGGTCGGGAAGAGTTACTACAATTGGATAGTGATCACTACCAAAGGTGCTTTTTAGGACAGTCCATGACAGTAAAGAGCTTATATTTGGGGAGGCGATAGTTAAATCCAAAGCAGAGGCTGGGTTTTGCGAGGGGGGGCATCTTTTAGTTGGGCAGCCGTTATTTAGGATACAAAGATTCAAGTCATCAAGAAGGTCAACAAGCAAGATTCCTGACGAGTCTGAATGATAGGATCCCCAGGAGACATGATGGGCATTCAGGTCCCCCATCACTAGTACCGGGGGAGGGAGAGAAGATATGGCTGATCGCAGTTCAGCAAGAGAGGAGGGGGTAGGGTGGTGGGAGATATATACAGACAAGAAAGATATATTACAAAACCGCATAGCCACGAACTGAATGTCCTGACTATGTGGGGGAAGAGGGATTTGGGAAAAGGTAGCGGAGCGCCTTACCAATAAGGCGCAACCTGCGTACCCATCGTTCCTATCATCCCGGAGACATGAATAGCCAGACACGCGGAAACGTGAATCTGGAACTAGCCACGTCTCCGAGAGGGCTAGGACAGATGGGGAGTATGTATTGATTAAAGACATAATTTCATGTTTTTTAGGCCTAATGCTCTGGCAGTTCCATTGGATCACTGACAGCGCCATTGATAACAGCCAGGTTTGCGACTTGGGTAAGTTTTTGGGCGACGTGGGACGGTAGGGAGCTTTTGTGAGATGTGAGGATTGTAATTAAGATGGATAAAATGTTCTCCAGAAGGGAATCAGAGGGGGTGGTCTGAGGAGGGCTGGGCTCTTGGATCAGGGCACAGCCATTAGGAAGGGAAGATGAGCAGTTTCCGACAATTTCTTGGTGTGCTTGTTTGTCATAACCTTGACCCAGGGGGGCCCGTGTAGGAGGGGGGCGTAGAACTGTTTTACGGTAGGAAAGGGTTTGAGGGGTGTATGGTGTAGATCTGGGATGAGGTGGACTGGGTTGGGATAGTGAAACGGGAGTTTTAGCTATATCTGCGAATGACTTTCTGGCAGCGGGATACCGAGAAGCGGCTTCTTCATACGACACATTCTCTTGGGACATAACGATTTTTATTGCTTTTTGTCTAGACAATTCAGGGCATGAATTGTCTGTGGCAAAGTGGGAGCCAGAGCAGTGAATACAAGTGGCTTTCGTTTCTGTGGTGTCGCAGTTTTCCCCTGCATGGGGTTGTGAGCATCTGTAGCAACGGGGCTTAGAGCGGCATTGTGCTTTCACATGTCCGAAACGGCAACAGTTGTTACACTGTATGGTGGGGAATTGGTAAATCTCTACAGGTAATGAGGTGTGGTAGCAGTAGACTTTTTGGGGGAGAATCTGACCTTTGATGGTAATAACCACTGATTGAGTGGGGACCCAGTTTGTTTTGCCTTCTACATTCTTTTTCCTATTCATGCGTCTTGCCTTGAGTAGCATACCACAGCCGTCGGGGACTACTAAGCACTCAGCTAGTTCCTCCATGGACCAGTCTTCTGGGACACCTCTGATTACTCCTGTGCGGGTAACATTGTATGAGGGTATAAATGCATTGTAGTTGTGTTTACTTAATGAGCTGCTATTTAGGAAGTTGTTAGCCCCGCTGGGGGTCTTGAATTCAACCGACACTTTATTTCTACCTACTTTTTTAACTCCGTCCTTGACAATATTAGGAATTTTGTTTTTAGATAGGAACTGGCCAAACCTAACTGCTTGCAAGTAGGCGCCTGAGGCAGGATGGGATTCTGTCCTAGTTACAATTACAATGAAGGGACCATTGTCCGTGTCGTCATAGGTTTTGGGGGCAATAACCAGGGATGGATGAGTATATACCGTTTGGCTAAGGGATTGAGAAGGTCCAGCAGAATAACTATCCTCAGTCACAACTCTCTTGGCTGGTTCTGGCGGGGTACTTGACTCCGCAGAACGTTTAGTACCGGCGACTTGGGTGAAAACCGGAGGCGAAAGATCCATCGCAGACCCGTCTCCATCAGGAGGATCGGGTGGGTCAGGGGGAGTTCGGTCCATTATAATTACTACTCACCAGTAAAGTAAACAAACCACCACCACACTTGTTAAATAATATTCACGAAAGTTTCACAAAAACACCGAAATACGATGTAGTTTAACACAGACTCCTTTCGGCACGTGCATCAACTACCCTCCGTAAAAGCAGAATCTCCTCCAATCTCTTGAACTGCTTTCCTCTAGCTCTCTTTCCTTCTCGTGGGTAGGTACTACAAGGTCACTGCCCTGCTCCATCTCTCCTCTCCTCTTACTTTGTGTCCAGCCCATCTCCATTTAAGAATATTATTTTATTTTCAACCATTTCTACCAAGCCTAATTACCTAATATGGGGCGTCTATAAATTACGAGAGGTGTTTTTTTAAAATTTTCTGTGCCTCCCTCCCCCTTAGAGCATTATTGTCTAAGCCCTCCCCCTTGGTGAGATATCGTGAGATTTTATTCAACCCCCTCCCCCAATCCCCAATCTCACGTGAGATTTTTCAGAATGTGAATTTCTTACGTTACGTTGGGTTTTTATTGAAAAAAAAAGAAAATTGAAATTCGGTAGATGTTTAACGTCGAAGTATGAGTTCCTTTTTTTTTTAGAACGAAAATATTGAATCTGCGTATGGGGGGTGACCAGTTGCCTGACACGAGCACTGAAATCTCTAATATGGGCTCGAGTGCTTGTGTCAGAATAGACAGGATGTACTTACGGTGGCCAGCACATCACACGTACACGGAATGGTTTGTTAACCTTATGGGAGAAGCTTTTAGACAGGAATGTGTGGCGTCACCATGACTGTTCAACCCAAGGAACTTAAGTTCCTTGGTTCAACCTATTCATGGACTATTGTTTGACAGGTTTGAAAGATAGTAGGTATGGTCTGAGAATGGATGGGTTGCTCGTAAAATGTCTTCTCTACGCCTATGATCAGGGGTGCTACTCCGGCGGACATCACTTCACATCTAGGTGCTTCACACTTACCTCAATCATCAATAAGCTTTACTTTGAATTAGTATTTTCTCTCATTTTGTATGTGAAAAATTAAAAAATGTTATTTGGCTTAGTTCTTTTCTCCCAAACGACCACAGTCGCAAAGGAATTGAATTTTAAAGTTACCTCGTCACGAGCGAAGTGAGTTTTGGCGACCACCGGAATAGCATAGCAGGTTATAGGTACTTGCATCGTCTGCCGGCGAGTTACAGGATATGGTAACGTGGAAAAGTAGAAGTATGATATGAAAGTGAATGTGAGTAAAACTAAAACGATGGTGTTCGTTTGAAAGACACGACAGCATGACAGAATGTAGTGTTATTATTGGGGGTGAAAAAGTCGAGCAAGTGAAAGTGTGTATCTGGGTAGTTTACGAGAGATGGAAGATATGAGGGTGACATTGAAAGAAGAGTCAATGCAGGTAATAGAGTTCAACCCCGCTTCGAACGGGGCGCTACATGCCTTCATGCCTTCCTTCTTCTCTCCAAAGTTGCCAAACAGACTACAGGTACAGTCAACAGCACATCAGGTTACCCCATTTTAGTTTTTTCTCTCGCTCTTGCCAAATGTCATTCCTTTGCAATAGAGCAAGGAGGACTGACCGGAAATGGGTAGCGTGCTGTGCTGCCGGCCACCGTACCTACATCGAGGTGCTAAGGTATCTATACCAAAACGCCACTACGGTCGGTCCGATTACAGAATCAGAGCTCTAATCCGATCCAACTACAGCGAGGCGTGAGACAAGGAGACATGATCTCTCCGAAATTGCTCACAGCTGCGTTGGAGGATATTTTCAATTTCTGGACTCGAAAGGACGCGGCGTCAACATCAATAGCGAGTACCTAACACACCTGCGATTTGCCGATGATGGAGTTCTTATGGCTGAGACCTTGGAAGACCTGCACATAATGCTCGAAGATCTCGGTAATGCATCTCAAAGAGTGGGTCTTAGGATGAACACGGACAAGATGAAAATCATGTTCCCATGTTGCACCCGCTCGTTAACGTTGGGAACATTGCACTCGAAGTATTTGACCACAATGTTTACCTGGGACAGGCCGTCCAGTTAGGTAAGTCCAACTTCGAGGAAGAGATCTCTCGTCGAATCCAGCTCGGATGGGCAGCGTTCGGGAAGCTCTGGCTTAAATTCGCGTCCGAAATACATCAATGTATCAAGACGAAAGTCTTTGACCAGTGTGTGATGCTAGTAATGACATATGGGAGTAAGACGTGGTCGTTCACTATGGGTCTCATAAGAAGGCTCAAAGTCACCCAGCGAGCAATGGAGAGAGCGATGCCTGGCATTTCCCTGCTTGGTCGAATCGGAAATGCTAAGATCCGCAGGAGAACTAAGGCAACCGACATCGCTCGAAGGATTGCATCGTTGAACTGTCAGTGGGTGGGACACATAGCGCGGAGAACCGACGGCCGTTGGGGCAGAAAGTTTCTGGAATGGCGACCGCGTACCAGACGACGTTCCATGGGCAGGCCCTCCAAAAGGTGGACCGAAGATCTCAGGACCAATCGTTGTGGAGATCCCTGGGGGAGGTCTATGCCCAGCAGTGGGCGTCGTTCGGCTGATATGATGAACCTGCTCCGACCGACTGACTGACTGACCGAGACCGAAGTGAAGTGACTTGACTAAAGCTTCAGATACACATGTGACATGCTCAACAATCGCATGCTTATGAGCGTGCTTAAAAGTATGCTTAATATGAGCTTGCTCATGAACTGATACCACAAAAAATAAGCATGCTAGTTTTGAGTATGACCCGGAAGCATGCATAAAGCAAATACTCCAATACACATGCCATTACATTTCATTTCATTACATTAAATAATAGCGTGCTCTCTGCCAGTTCACACAAAACCTTGGAAATTCAAGCAACCATCCCCACAGAACTGGATAAAGTTTATCCTTTTGCTGGCGACGCAATGCATTCAAAAATCTTCTCTCAGCCAGAAAATGGAGAAGGAAACAGCAAACTTGAGGTCCGTGATAAGCTAGTAGAAGAGACCATCTTGGAGCAAGTACTCGAATGCTAGGAGGATAACGATAAGATTAAGATTATTATGATTGATTGATTATATTATAAAAATAATTTCTTTTTTTTTATGCAAACGACTGATTGATAGCTGGTGAACCCGTTCACACGCGCATAAAGCACTCCCCCTTCCACCCACGCTGAAGGTAGCATGCTCAAAAATCACGCGCGAGTCTATTTTTGAGCAATTTCGAAGTGAGCAAGCTTATTAATAGCAATTTTTCGACACACAATATGTTACTAAGTAGCAATGCTTTCGTTCTATTAATGAGCACGTGTATCTGTAGCTTTATGTTTTACGTTTACTTACGTCATGCGTAAGTTGACAGTTGACAGATTGTGACTGTGCCTGTACCATAGTGGGTGGGATTTAATTCTTGCTTGTAGTATTTTCAATTTTGCCGTTTTGTAGCAGAGTTGGATGATCGCTTACTGCTGGTGTTATTTTGTGTATTGTGTTTGGTAAAATTCTGGGAGGTTACGTAAAAGTGAATGTGAATTTATCGGACAAAAATATCAAGAAAAGGTATGTACTAACAATAGCGGTATCCTGATTTATCCTCGTTTGGTTTTCACAATTTGATAAAGTTTCTGTGTTTATTTTAGTTCAGCTAATTGCTATTTTAGGAGGTGACAGTCGTGTGGGAGCGAATAACGTTTGATATAGTATAGCTTTAGTCTATAAACTTTATGTTCTACACTGAAAGTGAGAAATTATCGTTTATTAGATATAATACATATTGCTACTCCTAAATTTCGTAACTGTAAGTACCTATATGTAGTATTATTTGAGAATTACTTAGTAGGATGTTCCTCAAGCATTACGCCCCCAAAAACTACTTGGCCAACGATTTTTTTAAATATTTCTCTGATAGGAGAAACACCACAGAAACACTTATTATAAATTACAAACTTCACTATCATAAATAGACCATCATAATTTTTTTTTCTACATTGTTCATAGTATTTGTTGTTATTTGTGTATTATGTTTAAAGGCATGGTATTTTGAAATCGCCATGATACATACATACACTCATGTCAATATCCCTCTGTTTCCACGAGAGATGCATTGCAAGGAACCTGTTTTAAAAACCAATAGAATCACTTTATTGAGTGAAGCCAGGTAAATGGAGGGATTCTATTAATTCTTAAAAACATATTCCTCGCAATGCATCCCTGGTGGGAACACAGCCTAATGGTGCAGTCATAGGTGTGCTGATTACCGTCAACATGAATGGAATGTTCAGAAGTTTGAAAACCCACACTTTGTTGAACAAATTTCAACCCAATGTAGTTAGGCCATTATAATGGCCAAGTATTGTTCCAGTTTTGAACTAGATTACCTGGCCTCTGATCAAGAGTGCCTAACTGAGCTGGAACACTGTTCATCATGGGTACTTATAAAACTATGTTTTAGTCACCTGTTAGCTTATTGAAATGTATTACATGTATTTTATTCCATAGAGAGTTAATTTCTATTAGCTGCTAATGAGTTAGCAACTACAATTAAAATAATAGAAATTAGCTCTCTAGGAAATAACATCCATGAGGAACTGAAGTTATTGGCTTTAACTATTACATTAATTAGCCTTTTATTCAGATTGCTTTTTATTACTACTCATTGTGTATCCTTGGATTTTATTTTTATTTTCCTCTAAAGTTTGTTGGCAAAGGCAACTTCCAAACTTCCAGACTTCCAGGTTCCCAAGTCTCATGCCAGTCTTGCACAGGTTTTTCCAGCTTATTTTGCTAAATTCCCTGCAAACACCCATCACTTAAAAACACTGCCTCAGCCCTGCTCCTTCTTTCCCCATCTCTCATGGTCTGAAAAACAGTGTGATTTATAACTCCTTCAGATTTATGAAAAAGAAGGAAATATCTGAATCAGCTTATAGCTTGTTGCATTTTTACTTATAGTTGAAACACTCATGAATCAAACCAACCAATACTAATTCTATGAAACATTAAAATAATCATTTTCAGTACTTTCAATATCTTCGCAGCTTTGTTATGAATCATATTTAGTGACAAATGTTAAAATGAATCATATTTCAATGAATGCAAAGGTGTTCATACTTGACTGATAATATTATCACAATTATCAGATAAATTTGCATTATCAACAACAATGTTTTTGTATATTTCGGTGTTGCTCAACACTGTGATTTACAAAAACTGCTTCTCTGTTAATAATAACATATCATTTTTTTTATTTTTTGATAATAGGTATGAACCTACCTACAGCACATATTATTTTAATTGACAATCTCCTACTTAAGATACATGCTAGCTCATTTCTGTTAGACTCAGTTAACTGGTCAGTAGGCCTAGCACGAACACGAACTGGGCGTTTTGGTAATCTAAAAGTAAACAATACTTTTTTTCTAAAGACATAGGAAAAAGAAACAAAAAAAAATTCTTTTTGATTAGCAAAACGTTAGCGGTTCGTAGTAGGCCTGGCCTACAGGAATAGGAAATTCACTGATATATCATTATTAGCCTTTACTGGTCCACGTAGGCATCTCGTAATGCGCGCAATATCCTCAGCAAGACGCGTCGAACTGCTGCCAGCAGACTTCCGCAAATTGTCACCCCCTAGCCAGAGGGCGCCTCCCGCTGCTGGTGGCGACATGAGGTCTCCACTTAGGGACACGCTAACCCCAACGAGTATTGGTTCGCTCACTTCCTGTTCAGCTTCCTAATTCTGACAGAAATATTGATCTTAGGTAGGTAACCTTTGTTTCCTGATGGAAAACCTATTATGGGGTTGGTCCTGCAGAGAAAGTCCGCGCATAGCTCTTTCCATAGCTTGCTGATTCGTTGTGAAAACAAATGTTATAAGATAATGATTAATATTAGCATTTGCAACCACAACCAATTAAGCATTTGTAATCTAAATCTTTATTAGCAAGATAAGGCTAAAAACACACGTTAAAAAAAACATGTAAACTTATTGAAAAGCACTTGTGGCTACACCTACACTCGGCTGCCAAGATATTAGCGGCATTATACTGATATACTGATGCACAGCTTAACGTATCGCTCCCTATCCTCAGCTAGACGCATTCTCCTCCTGCTAGCAGCCTTTCGCAGATGTTAACATGCCATAGTTAATTATAATAACTCAGCGGGAGTCGAATTGTTAAAAATACTTTTCTATTAATGCATTTTGGAAGACCCCACCACTTTAGTGGTTGTTTCTCTAAAAGAGTTCATCTCATTCTTTGTCAGCAGTGAACAAAATGGCGGAAGTCGGGTTCCCTGGGCAGCACACGACCACGACGACAGTGACCTCCAACACGGTGGTCCAGACCAATCTGCGCTTCGATCCTCAGTACATTAAGACTATCCCGGGGATACTCAAGATTGTGCAAGTGGTGAGTACCTTTATTACATTATTTTAATGTCAAAACCATACATGTATACGTAATATAATGTAGAGAATCCTTGCACTAGCCAAACTATACCTACTATCAGCATCTTAGAGACTATAATCCAATAAATAAAGTGAAAGCGCATCGTAATGTTATGATTCACTATTATCGAGTTTTAGGTACCATGTAATACCTAGTACGATAAATTATTACCACTATATAACTGCCTTTGACGACCTATTATTAGCTCTTAGTTACCTACTGTAAAAATAATAATGTGCTCGTAGAAAAGTAGATTACATGGTACTAATAAAAAGGCCTCTACGTGTTGAGTTCGGCCCCACGCAAGCTTCTAAGGACCCGGTCCCCACCCAAAATAAATAAATTATTGACATTTTCAATTCTCAAAACTTGTTTTATAAATTGATGAAACTAAAGGTACGTAGCTCTTTCTGAAGGGCAGGTAAGATAAACTAATGGGCTATCAATATCAGATACCATCAGATATTACTTTTGACAAGATCTTGTAATCTGAAACTGAAGCAGAGCTTGTACTATGCCTATCAGACACTGATAAACACACCTAAAGTAGATAATAACACCCAGTCACATAACAAGAAGACATTCGTCACATGGGCACGGTAATAGTATTGCTTTACTGTGACATGGGTGCTTATCTTAGGTTGGAATCGCACCTACGACCTTCGGCGCTATGGGCAGGCTCTCTACCCATTAGGTCCATGGGTCACAAAGAACATGTAATAAAAATAGCGCGTCTAGTTCCCACCTCCGCACGCCCTTGACGGCCATCGATTTGCTACTTCTAGCCCTAGCTAGATTCTAATCTAAGCAAGCCTCGTGAGGTGGTCTCAGTGTACAGTCGACCAACCATCAAGTTTGAAACGTAACCTAGCAGTTATAAATGCATTCCGTTTGGATTGAGATTATATGCATCTCGAAGACGGATTTGGTGCAATGGTTATAAACATTCGGCTGGTTCGATCCCCCCACAGTATGTTTATGAACATGTTTGTTTGCATTAGTATTGGCTTTTCTTATGCATGTTATTTAAGTGTTTAGATAAAGGAATGATGGGTTAAGGATTAATTAGAGTGAAAGGAGCACAACGTGTGTCAGGATCGTAGCATGTGTAAGGATGTGGTCTCTGCCTATCCTGCAAGGTTTTCCCTTGCAGGATAGGCAGAGACCACAAAATGATAATGATTGTTCTCGTCAGAATACCACTTTTTTGGCCTACAAGTGAAAGAGGTCCTAGCTGGAGTTAACACCCGTGCCATTGTTGCGCTCACCGGGGTGTCATGTGTGCAATGTACTGTATATTTGAATAACACCTGTAGAAGCATGTGACAAGCAAAACAAATAAATAACACCCTCACAGACTTGCGGGCAGAACAGTATAAAGTCCAAAGTGTTACGTTCGAGCTGTACTGCAATACAGAAGGCGCCAGTTCTAGACAATACACCTATTATTTTCTTCACCTTATGTAAAAGGATTAAAGTTCTTTAATTAAAGCACTGACGCCTTTTGACGCCTGGCCCGCTGTACAACCGCTTAGTTTAGTTTATTATCTACCTTTCGCGTTCGATGCTAACATACCTATGTGGTAACACCTATGACTAAATATTTTAATGTCTTATTGTATTTTGTCATGCCATCGGCTAAAGTAGGAGAGCCATTGCATTGACTGTTCAAATGTTTGTTCAATTTTCGAATAACCTGTCTCGTGTATAACTGCGTAATACTTGCGTCATTTTCTGGATTTGTTGTATGTTAGAGATTTTGTTTGCCCACGAACACCACGATGTCTAAAGAACCGCTTACAATAATGTCTTCAATCAATTTAATATTCCAGAAATGTCTGCAATATATTAAAAATAGTTCGTCAGTTGCTTGTTGCCGTTGGAAGCAGTTCTGGTATCTAGTTAGGGCCACTCTTAGATTCGGTTGTACAGTTGATTTCGCCACAGTGATGTTTGTCTTGGGTAAGAAACTTGCGGCTTTCCTAGCCACTCCTACAAACGGTTTCGCTAATTAGTTAATTGTTCAAACGGCAAAAGCTGATTAGCTTTAGATTTCCGCAGGGTCTGTCAATCCATCAACTTAATAAATATAAATTATTTTGAACCGACGATCCCTGCGGAAACGCATAGCACTAGGCTATGTGCCTCGCGCGCCGATCGCGGAACCAGCTGCGAGAGCGGGGCGCGGGGTGAGAGGGACGACCGCGAGCCGGCGCCTGCGCAATAAAACTGACATGCACGCCGACTCGTGCTCTCACTACCGACCAGCCTCCTAAGAGGACAGACGTACCTCTCGTTGCCGCGGCGCACGGAATCTTCCGTCGCGTCCGCGGCCAGTACATAATTTCTCAGAAATCTAATTAAACTATCTACTTCTTATGTAAAAACTAAGTGCGTGCAAATCCCCGAAAGGGTAAGTGATGACAGTGTATTATTCTAAACTCGTGCTTAACCTACCTATCTACCTTGCCTACGTAAAAATCGAATCTACCTACCTAGTGCTATAGTTCTAAATTCCTTTTACCTATTTTATTTGCTAATATTGTGTAACGTAGAATCACTTGTTGCCTAAATTGTAAACTCGTCTGCTTGCTATCACCGCCACCTCACATCTACTTCTGTCCTGGGGCTTGGCTTGGTGATCGCGATCAGACGCTGATCTTTTGTGCGTGGCTCACACTGCGGTTCTCTCAACAGGGTCCACCTCCAGGGTTCGAACACCACCTACCATCCCTACTACCATCTTGGCTGCTGAGCCACTGCCACGCACCACATCGTTCTGCTGCGTCCCAAGTCGGCCACCCATCATCTCGGCCACCATCTGCAGGGAAGTCCCAGACCAGCGAAAGCGAACCCAATCAGACGGGCCCTACGCCCACGACCCTAGTGCTCAGTTCTACAAATAAATCTACCTATTTTGTTAACGTTTGTGTTTTACTAACTACCTAAAAAGCAACCGTTACAAACATCGAGTCCTTCGTTATGCTCGCGATTTGAATCATCACCCGCGAAAGAAGACACTGCTTTATCCCCTTGGTTAATAATCTACTATATAACAACTTATGTACATTATGGTTTGCAATAAAGAATTGAATTGAATTGGTTGATTAGCGTCAAAATTCCATTTTCGGCATTGAGTCCGTCCGTTTCCGGCGGGCGGCGACCGGGGCCACTATCATTGAAGTGCCGGGAGCCACAAGCGGTGACAAAGCCGACTCATTGGCCGAGCGGCTGAGGAATGCGCTGGGAACGGAGGCGGTGAAGGTCCATAGGCCAGTCAAAACCGCAGAGGTCCGCGTTACTGGCCTCGACGAATCTGTGACGGTGGCGGAGTTAACGGCTGCCGTTGTGAAGGCCACCGGGTGCACTGACGAGTCCGTCAAAGCCGGGGAGATCCGCATGGATAAATCGGGCTTGGGCACAGCATGGGTGCGCTGCCCAGTATCCGTAGCGAAGCAAATGGCGGACAAGAAAAGGCTGCTGGTAGGCTGGGTAGCGGCCCAAGTCAGACTTCTGGAGCCGCGGCGGATGCGTTGCTTCCGCTGCCTCGAGGTGGGTCACGTTCAAGGCCGCTGCACCTCCGAAATAGACCGCAGCCAGCAGTGCTACCGTTGTGGTCAGCTTGGGCATAAAGCCGCTGTGTGTCAGGCAGCGGCACACTGCACATTGTGTGCTACGGCTAATAAGCCTGCGGGGCACAGGGTCGGCAGCAAGTCCTGCACGGCCCTACGCCCAAAGAAAGGGACTAAGACGACGGCTGAGGGCAATACCCAGCTGCCGCCCAGCCGCCTGCAACCACCTAGGGACGAGGAGATAAGGGACGGTCCTGTTTAGGAATGGCTCTCAAATTTCTACAGGCGAATATCAACCACTGTAGAATGGCTCAGGACCTTTTACAACAGAGCCTACTACAGTGGTTGGTGCATGCAGCAGTGGTGGCGGAGCCACTGTATGTCCCCCAGCGAGACGACTGGGTGGCGGACAATGACGGCGTCGTAGCCGTAGTGACGAACATCGCTGCGGGCTCAACTCCTTTTCGGAGAACGGAGAAGGGTAACGGTTGGGTTGCCGCTCAAGTAGGAAACACCCTCATTGTGGGAGTGTACTTCTCCCCTAACAAACCACTCGCTGATTTCGAAGATTTTCTGTCGGAGCTTGAGGCGGTGGTTAGGCGGAACAACACCCCACAGCTGCTCGTCATGGGGGACTTTAATGCCAAGTCCACGGTGTGGGGTTCCCCGTTGACTACTCCGCGTGGAAGGGCACTTGAGGAGTGGGCAATTGCCACTAGTCTGGTGGTTTTAAACCAGGGCTCTGCTAACACGTGCGTCCGGCAGCAGGGTGGGTCCATCGTGGACGTATCGTTCGCGAGTCCTGCTCTCGCACGCCGTGTCTCGGGCTGGAGAGTGCTGGAGGATGTGGAGACATACTCAGACCACCTCTACATCCGGTTTGAAGTCTCTGCAGATTCGGCGCTCCAGACTGGCCTGAGTCAGGGATCTGCGAATAGGCACCGCCCTCGTTGGGCTCAGAAGCGTCTTGACAGAGAGGTACTGGAGCTAGCCTCCATTGTTCAGGCGTGGGTGCCCTCGCCGGTCGGACCGTTCGAGGTGGATAGTGAAGCGGACTGGTTCCGGGAGGCGCTGTCGCATGTTTGTGACGCGGCCATGCCCCGGGCCAAGGCTATACAACCGAGGCGCCAGGTGTATTGGTGGTCCGCAGACCTGACACAGCTCAGGCAGGCTTGTGTTAGGGCGAGGCGCCGATACACCCGACTCCGGCGCAGAGCGCACCGAGATGAGGAGCAGGAGGTCCTCCAGTACGCCTCGTACCGGGAGGCGAAAAAGGCCCTGAAGATAGGCGTCAACAAGGCCAAGGCAAAAGCGCGGGAGGAATTCTTGGCCACCCTTGATAGGGATCCATGGGGGCGTCCGTATCGCATAGCGATGGCTAAGCTACGACCGTGGGCCCCCCCGATCACGGAGAGCTTGGATCCCCTGCTGCTGCAGGCGGTTGTCACGGCTTTGTTCCCGGCGAGGGTTGAGTTTACTCCCCCGCCAATGATCTCGGACGGACATGACCACGGAATTGACAGCGAGGCACCCTCGATCTCCGAGGATGAGTTTGCCGCGGCCGTTACCAAGCTCCGGGCGAAAAACACCGCGCCTGGTCTTGACGGCATACCAGGGAAAGCTCTGGCTCTTGCCCTAAAATGGCTTGGACCGAGGCTCCAAAATCTCTTCACGGAATGTCTGAGACAAGGTTGCTTCCCACGACAGTGGAAAACTGGGAAGTTGGTCCTCATAAGAAAGGAAGGTCGCCCCGCAGACTCGCCATCCGCATACCGCCCGATAGTGTTGCTAGACGAGATGGGCAAACTTTTGGAGCGGATAATCGCGGAGCGTCTCGTTGAGCACCTTGAGGGAGACGGACCTAATTTGGCTGAGTGCCAGTACGGTTTCCGGCGGCGCCGATCAACTGTGCACGCCGTCTTGGAAGTGAAGAAGCAGGCCGAAGAGGCTATCGCCAGGGGAGAGGTTGTTTTGGCAGTATCGTTAGATATTGCCAACGCCTTTAACACCCTACCCTGGGCGTGCATAAAAGAGGCGCTTAGGTACCATAAAACACCGGCGTATCTAAGGGAGATCATCGGGTCCTATTTTGTGGACAGGTATGTCGAGTACCCTGGGCGGGAACAATGGCTTCAGTGGCCAATGTCGTGCGGTGTCCCACAGGGGTCGGTCCTCGGTCCGCTCCTGTGGAACATCGGTTATGATTGGGTTTTGAGGGGGGAGAACCTACAGGGTGTCAGTGTAACATGTTACGCGGATGACACCCTGGTGACCGCCCGGGGGAAATCGTATAGGGAGGCGGCGTTGCGAGCGACTGCAGGCACCGCTAATGTACGGAGCCGAATCAGGCGTCTGGGACTGGAGGTGGCTCTGCACAAGTCCGAAGTCCTGTGTTTTCACGGACCCCGGCAAGCCCCTCCAGCAGGATCCCACATTGTGGTGGGTGGAGTTTGCCTCGCCGTTGAGTCGACGATGAAGTATTTAGGAATCGTCCTCGACGGTCGCTTGAACTTCCAGCCCCACTTCAAGCGGTTGGCGCCTAAATTGGCAAAGACGGCGAATGCCCTAAGTCGAGTTTTGCCCAACCTGACCGGGCCGGGAGACAGCGGTAGAAAGCTGTATTTGGGGATCGTGCGATCCATTGCCTTATACGGAGCCCCCGTATGGGCTGAAGCTCTGACTCGCCAGTCAGCGTCCATTCTGCGGAGACCGCAGAGGACGATGGCGATCAGAGCAATACGAGGGTATCGCACGATCTCCTTCGAGGCGGCGTGCCTGTTGGCGCGGTCCCTGCCCTGGGATTTAGACGCGAGGGCCCTCTCTGCCGCGTTCTTTTGGCGGGAGGAGGCGCGTACTTCGGGCAGGCGACTCGCACCGCAAGAGCTCAATGGTCAGCGGCTTAACATCATAGCTGAGGCCCATGATACGTGGCTAGAGAGGTTAGAGGCGCCGGGAGCGGGCCTCTGGACCATCGAGGCGGTGCGCCCAGTATTCAGTCAGTGGATAGAGCGGCGACACGGTTCTCTGACGTACCGATTGACACAGGTACTCTCGGGGCATGGCTGCTTCGGGAGGTTCCTGTGTCGAATAGGCAGAGAGCCTGACCGAAGGTGTCATCACTGTGATGATCTGGATGACTCGGCCAGACATACTCTTGAGGAGTGCCCAGCATGGGCAGAGGAACGAAGAGTCTTGAGCGCGAGTATTGGTAGGGTGGTTACCCTGCAAACAGTGGTTCATGCAATGGCCGCTGACAGGAGAGCGTGGACATCCATGCTTACCTTCTCCAACATGGTGATGGAGCAGAAGGAGGCCGCCGAGCGTGCAAGGGAGCTCGCTAACCCTAGCCGGCGGCGGAGAAGGCGACGCAGGGGCACTGGCGTAATGCCTTAGTGCGTTCCCTCCGCCCTGTGGCCGGGGCGTAAGAATACGGCCACGGTTCCCCCCCGCCTGTCGTAAGAGGCGACTAAAGGGGGGCCTTCGGGGTCGCTGGGAGTGCACGCGGTGGGGGCTGTGTGCCTCTATTTCAAGTGGCCCCGAGGAGGACGGCAGTGTGGGGGCAGCCTCACACTGCCGTAACACCGGCTGGTGTTAGTAGGGAGGTCTTACTCCCTACGAGAGGGGCTGTGTGAACAGCGTTGTGCGCCAGGTGTTCAACCGGTAGTGTTCCTTCTCTACAGAAGAGATCTCGGTGAACCCTGGTCACGCACGGAAGAAGGCTGCCCCGGTGTTTTAGTGGGTATTCCCACCCTCCCTGTGGTGGGTGAGTCCCACACTCCCCCGCTGCCCCCCCAAGCAGCGGGAAGTGCGTAAAAGCATTTCACCGGGTAAAAAAAAAAAAAAAAAAAAAAAAAAAAAAAAAAAAAAAAGGGTCTGTCAATCCTGCGCGGGATCACACACAGACAGAGTTACTTTCACGTTAAAATATTAATCTCTATATATAAAAATGGATTGCTGTTCGTTAGTCTCGCTAAAACTCGGGAATGGCTGGACCGATTTCGCTAATTTTAGTTTTGAAATATTTGTAATGGTCCAGAGAAAGTTTAAAATGTGAGTAATCATGAGAAAATGCTGGGAATATAGTAAAAATCTCAGTTTTAGTTTCCTCTTAGTAAATGTTACTACCTGTCACGTGACACTAAATGTTTGACAACAGAACGAAGTCTGTTGGGACAGCTAGTATGGATAATAAATGTGTAAAGTAACATTGAGTGACAGGTTGAGTGTAATGTGTGTTGTTGCAGCTATGCAGTCTGGTCGGGTTCATCTGCATCCAGTGCTCGTGGCTGCGCGGCTGGGGCAAGGGCGTCTACTTCAGCTGGATCTCCATGATCGCCTTCTGGTTCACCGGCATCCTGCTCGGCCTCTACCTCTTCCACATGGTGGAGAAGTTCTACAAGATCCCCTGGCTCAAGATGGAGTTCGGCTTCTGCGCGCTCTGGACCTTCCTGTATTTGTTGGCGGCTATTTTGGCGACAACTGTGTATGATAATGCTCACTCTGCTGCCGCGGTAAGTAAAGTCGAGTTTAGCCTAGGTATATGTATTATGGAGTGTATGTGTATGGAGAGCGTCGTGGCGTTTCCCAGGGGTTTAAAACTCTGGCTTGGAAACCGCAAGGTTCTGAGTTCAAACTTGGCTGGAACATCTACTTTGTGTTCATATGTCCAGTTACTGCCCCATTACTGGAAAAAACTCTTCATTATTGATATCTAGTCATCGTTCTAATATTGAGTATTACTTGCGCTATGCGCTAACGCAAAATTTGTGTGTAATCTAGACCTTCTCTGTTGGTATGTTTGGGGTGAAATCGATGAAGGCTTTTACTTTCGTGTCTGTTGTCTTAATCACTAATGACGGATACCACATAAACTGTGCCTATCCCTTTGCTTGTGGTGACAAAAATATTTAGGGCGCGTTCAGTATTAGATTAGATAATCTTTACCTTGATTTATTTTCATTCAAACCACTCCTAATAAAATCTATGATGTAGCTTATTTATAGGGCATTGAAAAAAACCTCGGCAAAGATTTCGTTCCACAATACAACAACTGCAACATTTCCAACAACTGCAGCATGAAGAATGTACAAACAAACATGTTTAATGATTCTTTTTCTAAGAAATCGTGCTGTTCCGAATGACCTATTATGAATAATTACAGGATGGAATGTTCTTACTAAACTTACCTGCAGATGTTTTTTGTTGTCCATCGGAGGTTAGGGAGCAGTCAGCGGTTATAAACAGATCGACACGAAAAACGTTTTTATATTAGTAATTTTCAGAGATTCACTTTCCCCCTTATTAGACAAAACGAAACATTAGTTAAAGTGATGCAGTAGGGCTGTTTGGGGATAAGAGGTTTAGTTCTAGCTGTCTTCGTGTTTGCTACGTTTCCTCTCGAATTTCCAAACATCAATCAAAGAGCAAGCCCCCTTGTTATGTGTCTATTCAACTGCAAGTGATAGCATCACTGGCTGAACATAACTTTAATTCACGTTTGTCCCAATACACAAAAAATTACAGGTTGGTAACATAAAAAATAACAGATAAAATGTATGTATTTCCAGTTCTTCGGCTTCGTGGCGACGATAGCGTACGCAGCGGACGCCTACCTGAAGTGGGTGGCGATGCGCGCGGGGGGCCTGGCGCAGGGCACGCGCGTGGTCTCCCGCCAGACCACCTCCGCGGTCGAGGCGCCCCCGCCCCGCGTCGGGTACTAGACCGGCCCTGCTCACCCACAGGCACGAGCTACAACGGTCATGGAGAGCCATCATCGCTAGAGCTGAAGTAACGAAATGTTCACCCGTATGTATTCGTTGCTACAATTTACGTTAGTTTCGTATCGTTGCGTTACTCGTTACTTTTGATATTATATCGAGCGAGTCGCATCGCATTAGGTATGGATTCGTTCGAATCTAGTAAAAATCGTATATAATAATGAGGCATTTTGTAACTTTGATGTATTTTGAACTGAATATTTTGTTTTTGTTATAAATCATGTATTAGTTGTTTGTATGAAGAATGCAATTGACATACGATACAAGTAACGATACGAATTCGTGAACGATTAGAACACCCGTTGCTGAGTAACGAATACATACGGTTTGCTACAGCTCTTAATCATCACTTACGAATTAGATCATCCCAGTGCAAGTTTCGAAAGCGGTCAGCCTATTCTGGAGTGCAAACATTTTACCAATTCGCTTTTGGTCCCCGTCCCGGGCAGTGAAGGCTTCGCCCTGAATACGGCTCTGACTAGCAAGCACTTATCAGATTACCGCATTCAGCATCGGGAAATACTAGTGATTATTTAGAACAAACCGGTGCTGTTAACAAGTCATTGTATGTATAGTAAAGACCGCAAGAGAAGGACTGAAAACTTCGTAGTCAGACTGTAGTTCGGTTTTAAGGGAAAATCATACAGGCAATTTGTAGGTAGGAATTTGAAGAAGGATCGTTTAGTTAGTAAGTTTATTTTACCAATCATAAAGCAAATGAAGCTGTATTGTAAATAGATAATCTTAGACACTATTTATTTGTTTATCATTGTTCACGTCTTAATGTAAAAAATACTCTCAATTGTTATTAGCAACATCACGGTTCTCTAGGAGTCCCAGTCTTTTTTTGTACTGTACCTGCTTATTGTACTAAATTAAGTACGAAATTTGTACTTCATGTGCACTACAGAAAATAATCTATCGTTGAATAACACGGTGATCAAAATTAATAGACGTAAATGAACGCCTCTGAGCAATGAACATATCAAAATTAAGCATATAAGCAAAAATTATTGAATATAGGACATTCTAAAAATCAGTCGATATGTATACTTGGGTTCACTAATAAAAAGAGTAAACGCACGAATTGTGTACAGTTACGCGATATCGCAGGTGGCTGGAAATTTGCGATAACACGCGGTACGCGTTTTCGAACGCTTTTTGATGGTCACAAGGTCGATATTTGCTTTTCGGCTTTAAAGCGTGATTGGTGATTTAGGTATTTCAAGGAATTGATAAAAGTGACGATTGACTCACAGTTTGGATAACAGACAGCTGAAATTGAGTCAACGCTGACATTTCACTTGTTGGGTTGCGAAAAATGACATATCAGATTCCTGTTTCTCGCAGTAACCTAGCAACAGCCGTTCTAAAGTTATAGTACTTACAGCAAATAATAACAGTTGAGGTAAACTTTACACTATGTGTATTGTCATTTTAAAATGTTAAAAAGCGGTTATTAAACGGAAAAAAATGCAAGGCAAATGCACGAGGATCAGGTATCTAGTAAAATAATTACCAAATTGTTATATCACAACACAGTCATAGAACCTTGATCCTTTGTCGTATTACGTAACTTGCCTTGAACGCCAATCCGTCTGTCTTTCAATTTCTAATCGATGACTAGTAGCAGTGTTGCCGAATAATCGACCGTACTCAGTAAAACAATCTATAGTTATCGATTGGATTATCGATTACAGTTAGTTCTAGTACAGTCAGCCAAAAATGTGGTCTACCACCCTACGGTTGAGATTCGTGTAAGGATCATGAAACAACAAGGTCGATTTTGCTTGGCAATAAGTTTGTGTCAGTGACTATTGCTCTCTTTGTCCTTTATGATATAACGTCATGCCAAGTGTCTAATTTGAATTATCATATGTTACAGATTGATATTAATATTTCATTGACGGAAATACTTGACAGTAGAATTGTCAGTGAGACTTTCTTTATCAGTAGCAATAAGTTACTCTTCAAAAAGATCAACCTAGTTTTAGTTGAGCAAAACGCAATTAATGAGGTTAAACTAAATCACCCAATGACGTCAAATGTCAGGCATCTCAGATCACAGACAAATCGTCAAAACATAATTGTGCATGTGTTAAACTCTGTTAGAAAAGTCAACCTTAGCGATCGTTACATATCGCAAAAACTTTTGTCAAAAGTGGTAGACCACTTTCTTGGCTGACTGTACCTACTTATACTTAACTAGTTCTGCATCAATTATTATTAAACAGAACTCTTTTCAATGCGCGTTTTATTCACGTTAACTGACGTTGTTTGGAAAGTATCATAATTTATAAAAATTGTGTGTTTGTTTACCTGAACGTCACACTAATTTTATAACTTCCCTACGTATTCAATGAACACTTACGTTATTGTGAAAACTTGTTCGTTCGTATTGAATCTTTAGAAAGGTTATGTTCACAAAATAGATATGTTTATGATTTTTCATAATGAGAGAATATTTCTTACATTTCGACACAACACCTATGCTTTTCAATAAGGAAATGACACGATGCAACACTATATAAAAATATATATGTATGGTTTAAACGAATATTTCAATAACTACTAAGTAGGTAGGTACTTATAAATTATGTTTCATTGTTGATTTTATTAGTGACACTAAGTTAGGTTAAGTTTAATAAATATTATATCTCTTTACACTTGAATTACACAGGCCGAGTTACACTCACCGGCAGTTAAAAATATTTGCTATTAAGTATTTTGATGCAGTATTTTATTTTAATCTACTGGAGTAGAGTTTTCTATAAAAAATAAAAAAAACATTTTAAGAATTTTCATATCTTCTTTTAGAAACTCAATTTTGATTTGTAACGTTTTCTTGATAATTCTTAGCTGCGAGTCCATTTTCTTAGTAGGCAGTCGTATATTGAATTTATAAAGACCAAAGAATGGATTTAAACAAATGACAGGACGCGCAAGCTTAAATTATATATTTTCTTATCTCTAAATATAAATATTTATTCTAAAAGCATGACAAATTTAAAAACCTGTTAATGTATTTTCGTCCCATAACTTTTTTATAAATGCTATTTAGAATCATTTTTGAAGTTTTATCAGTGTTTTAACTAACAAGGTAAATGTATAAGATATTTTTGGAGCACATTTTGCACAAGTTAGTGGTAAGCGTTATCGTTATTAAAATATATCTTGATCGCTTTCCTAATATCGTGCCTGTAAACAATCAACCCACCCATATCGTAAAGTACTATCGAGGACAGCGCCGCCTGACTTTTATAAAGTCTAACATCCTTACCAGCTCTTATCGTGGGGATAGATTCGCCTGACCCACAAACCGTATAGTGCGGTGAGCAATCTTATATTTTCGCTATGTGGTAAGGCGATGGTGTTCTCGATACTACAGATGCCTTTAGATTCAAGAATCTTCACGGCTACGAGGAAAGCATGATGGCACTATGAAAAGAGGGTTATTCAGAGTTGTCGCTATGATGGGTCACCTGAATCTGAGGGCGTCTACTCATAGAATTGCACTAGTACTATGTCAATAAGTATCAAAGAAATAGTTTCGTAGGGCTAATTTTACATAAACAATGCGTAATTTTAGACCATCGATTTGTTGCAGAAATATAGTTTGTTAATTGCTAAACAACTAGCCCCTAATTTTCATTTAACAACAACAACAGAACCTTGTAATTTTAGTTTACAATTAGATACATTTGTATTCATGCCAAGCGATACGACTTGTTACTACACGATACGAAAAATTGTTATGTTTATAGTGATCAACTATTCGAACAAATAGACAGCTTTAGATAGATGGGATAATACAAGTTACAAAACTTAATAATCTTAGAAATTGTTGCAAACGCAAAATAATTAAGTCATGTTTTGAAAACATTTGCCAGTTTAGTTGGTACTTTCAATACATTTTTTAAATGATTAGTTACATTCAAATAGTTCCTCATTTTTAATTAAATCATTGATTTCATTTATCTCTCTAAATATGATTTTAAAATAATTGCTCAAGTATGGCCTAGTAAAAGCACAAATATAAATATTCCACTGCAAGTGATACCAACCTTGACATTCTTTAAGTATTTGTTATTTATTGTGTTCATTTTGATCGTTAATTTGAAGCGTTAAGATGGTGTTCCAATGTGCATTTTATGTGATGTGTACAGAGGTCAGCAGATCAGGCTATCAGCAACAGATGGATTTCCCAATCCATCATGAACCTTCTTACTGTGATCTGTAGATCAAAATTGAAGTTTATTCAGATGGAGGTACTTAACCTGATCTGCTGATGTTAGTTTATTTTCGTGTTGTCTTTATTCTTAATTTAGTGTTAATGAGTATGGTCATCAGAACAACAAAACTAAATAGATACCAACTTGTACTTAAAATTGCGTTCTGAGATTGATGTTCAGATGAATATAGAACTTCAAACAGCTGACCGGCAGCGTGCAGCGGGGGATTTCCCGAAACAATACAAATTCCTTTAAGATAAACTTGATAAATTGATTAAAATTTGGTTATGCTGTACGGCTATACTTATCAAGCACAACTTCTATTCTCTACTAGCATTTACTTATTTAACGCTTTTAAAAGTATTTTTAGTGAATTTTGTAATTAATTGTACATCTAATGATAAGCTTAACAACGAACAAGATAAAATGTATGTGTTACACAAGGTCCCAACGTACCAGTGCCTTATTAATAAATATATTTATATTTTGTATTTACTAAGATTTCTTATATTCAGATGTTCGGTGCTTAAAAGTGAATATTATATTTGAAAAATATCTTCAATATCAAGTTGCTTGCACCAATAAAATATTTACTCTGTACCTTACTAAATGTTACTATTTATTAACCTATTAATGAATAAACATTGATGCAATGTTAAATACTCTTTTATTTTTGTCCTAATTTCGAATTCGCTCCAAATTATATCTTCTAACGGCGATTCTTGACCAGCCCGTTAGTTTAATACATTATGAGTACTATTTCCGCCCAGCTATGGTATCCGGCGGACATCACTTCACATCTCGGTGCTTCACGCTTACTTCAATATGCTTCACTCTGAAATACGGTAGTATTTTCTCTCATTTTTAATGTGAATAATGAAAAAAAATATTTGGCTTAGTTCTTTTCTCTTAAACGACAACATTCGCAAAGAAATTGAATTTTAAAGATAACTCACCACGAGCGAAGTGAGTTTTGGCACCCGCCGGTATACCATAGCAGGGCGGACTATAGTACTTTTTTCACTTTTGCATTTGTATCGTGTCTGGATTTTCTTCAAAGGAAGAAGACACAGACACGGATCAAACAAATACAGAAGATCTTACGTTTAGGATTTGGTCAGGACCTACCCTTTCCGGCAGAAATGGAAGAACTTAAGATTCCAACTGACATTAATGATACCACTATATTCAATCGGGGTAACACAATGCTACCGCGAGTTAACGGAGGATAACTCCATCTTGCGGTGAGCAGTTGAACCAAGTTACAAACAAAGGGTTCTACTAGTATGTGTGCTAGGTTAGCACGTAAAACATTATCTTTATTTAAAATCTAAAAAGACTTTTCTTAGTATAGAGCGAGGTGGCTTTTGTAAATATACTTTTATTTGTTAAAATTGGAACAATAAAATACATAGTAAATTTAAAAAAAAACAAGTGAAACCCAAAGATGTCATCAATAATATATTCAGTAAGTTAAGGCATTCCCCTTATCAATTAATAAATTAAGTATTAAAACAATAACAAATAATAATTCCCTTCCTCGCTTAAAACTTAAGACGCTTGATATCTTCAATCTTGAAATCGGTCCTGAAAAACAAAACATAAGATAAGCTAATTTATTCTTCTATGACCTATATTCACAGCTCATCCCTAAGATTAACGTTTTTTTATCTGTACATTGCAAAAATCACGAAAAGTTCCTTTTAACCGTCTGTAAGGTAGTGGCAGAATAGTTGCAAACTATGTGGTAAGAATAGGATCCAAATCTAATGAAAAATTACATCAGGCTCTGCCGTTCAAAGGGTTGAAGATTTAGTTCCACACCATAGTGGGCCAAAGTAAAGATGTGTAGTCTCTTTAGCTAGAGCGAGAAGCCCCGGTGTCTGAGTGAGTGAGACGACACGACACGCTCTCTCGCTTCAGTCAGACACAATATAAACAGTAGGTTATCTATGGCCGCCCGCCGAGTTATTAGCCTAGCGTGCTCACAGACATGCGGCACAGCCCGTCCGTACTGCCACCACCTTATCCCCCGTATTTTATCCTAGCGTGTGCGTGAAATCGCGAGCCGACACGGCGCGCGACGCGTACGCACACATTCAAACCAAGAGCGGCAGGTTTGCATGCAGATATTTTACTGTTCTCTGTGTACTGTGTAACAGAGCACTCGTACCTGCGTGCCAGTACGTCCCGCACCACGTTGGGCGCCAGTCTCGAGGTGGGCGAGAGCACATCCGAAACGTGCGATAGTCTCTCTAGAGCGAGAAGCGCCGCCGTCTGAGTGAGACGGGAGACACGCTCTCTCGCTCCGGGCACGTTGCTGCCGGCCCACGATGCTAGGCGTCTTGCTCGACGCTCCACGACTAGGCCACCTTCCTGTTGAATGAAAAAAAAACATTTTTAGCCTGGAATAGTTTCGAAAAGGTAATCTAGGTGTCCCTTGCGAGCCTTGTTTTTGGAGCACGCGTATTTATTATCAAATTCAGTTGGGGACACTGAAAGTAGGCCGGCCGATCTACTTGTTGCGACCTACTTGAGTGCTGAAGCCGTATCTTCGTACAGCGAACAATGTTTACGTAATATAACACCGCAGTAATAAGACGTCGATTTAACAAGATTTTGCAGTAAACATTTTAAAACGCCATCGATTTAACAAGGTGTGTGAACAAGTGATTTAACAGTATGGAGATGGCGATGTAAGATTTTCGTAGAAGCAAAATTTGAGGAAAAGGGAGGAGGAGAAATCGCGGGTTTGGGCACACAGCTGTAGTGTTGCTGTCGCGTGGTAGTATCGCGACTGCATCACTGTAAAAAGTCACTGTGAGTGTCGGGCTAAAAGCTGAATGCTGTACTTTGCTATGTGGTGTTTACCAGTAAACGATTTTTGTATTTGATTACCTCAAGTATACTAAGTAGCTATGCACGTATCAGTATAGAAAACTGTTACTATTATTATTAGGAGCCTGTCATTTCCCACTGAGTGCAGGGCAAAGGCCTCCTATTCCGTTCAACTGTTACCGATTTTGCTTCTCCGGCCAATTGCTCAAAAATTTGTCTAGCTCGTCCCGCCATCGTATCTCCGGCCTGCCACGAGGTCGTCTTGCGTCTTTAGGCACCAAGTCTGTGACCCTCTTAGCCCAGAGTTCTTACGGCATACGACAAACGTGGCCAGCCCAGTTTCACTTGAGCCGAGCAGTTGAGCTGAGCAGTAGGCCTATTTTTCTTTTTCCTATGTCTTTAAGAAGAAAAAGTATCGTTTACTTTTCGATTACCAAAACGTTAGCGGTTCGTGCTAGGCCTACTGAAACCTGTTGGTAGACTTAAATAACTGAACCACTTACCCTGTCGTAGTGATGATGCATGACCCTCTGCTCAGCCCTCGCGGCCAGCTCAGCTAGTAGCACGAGCACTCTCTAGTAGCGTGTCCAGAGCTCCTTCCTCCATCTCCTCTGACGAATGAACAGACACCTGTTGCTAGAGCTAGATGAATGAACCCCTCACCCTGTCGTAGTGATGATGCGTGACCCTCTGCTCAGCCCTTGCAGCCAGCTCAGCTAGTAGCACGAGCACTCTCTAGTAGCGTGTCTAGAGCTCCTTCCTCCATCTCCTCTGACGAATGCACAGAAACCTGTTGCTAGAGCTACACAACTGAACCCCTCACCCTGTCGTAGTGGTGATGCATGACCCTCTGCTCAGCCCTCGCGGCCAGCTCAGCTAGTAGCGCCAGCAGCATCAGCTCCACCGAGCGGGTCTTCTTCCATCTCCTCTGACGAATGAACAGACACCTGTTGCTAGAGCTAAACAACTGAACCCCGTACCCTGTCGTAGTGATGATGCATGACCCTCTGCTCAGCCCTCGCGGCCAGCTCAGCTAGTAACACGAACACTCTCTAGTAGCGTGTCTAGAGCCTTCCTCCATCTCCTCTGACAAATGGACAGAAACCTGTTGCTAGAGCTAGATGAATGAACCCCTCACCCTGTCGTAGTGATGATGCATGACCCTCTGCTCAGCCCTCGCGGCCAGCTCAGCTAGTAGCACAAGCACTCTCTAGTAGCGTGTCTAGAGCCTTCCTCCATCTCCTCTGACGAATGAACAGACACCTGTTGCTAGAGCTAAACAACTGAACCCCTCACCCTGTCGTAGTGATGATGCATGACCCTCTGCTCAGCCCTCGCGGCCAGCTCAGCTAGTAGCACAAGCACTCTCTAGTAGCGTGTCTAGAGCCTTCCTCCATCTCCTCTGACGAATGAACAGGAAACTGTTGCTAGAGCTGAACAACTGAACCCCTCACCCTGTCGTAGTGATGATGCATGACCCTCTGCTCAGCCCTCGCGGCCAGCTCAGCTAGTAGCACGAGCACTCTCTAGTAGCGTGTCTAGAGCCTTCCTCCATCTCCTCTGACGAATGAACAGGAAACTGTTGCTAGAGCTGAACAACTGAACCCCTCACCCTGTCGTAGTGATGATGCGTGACCCTCTGCTCAGCCCTCGCGGCCAGCTCAGCTAGTAGCGCGAGCACTCTCTAGTAGCGTGTCTAGAGCCTTCCTCCATCTCCTCTGACAAATGAACAGACACCTGTTGCTAGAGCTGAACAACTGAACCCCTCACCCTGTCGTAGTGATGATGCATGACCCTCTGTTCGGCCCTTGCAGCCAGCTCAGCTAGTAGCGCGAGCACTCTCTAGTAGCGTGTCTAGAGCCTTCCTCCATCTCCTCTGACACATGAACAGAAACCTGTTGCTAGAGCTGAACAACTGAACCCCTCACCCTGTCGTAGTGATGATGCATGACCCTCTGCTCAGCCCTCGCGGCCAGCTCAGCTAGTAGCGCCAGTAGCATCTGTTCGGTTGAGCGCGTCGATAACTGCGCACGAGCACTCTCTAGTAGCGTGTCGAGGGCCGCCGGGAGGGCGTCCGCGTCTTCCTCCATTTCTTCTGCGAATTAGCAAAAACAACGGACATGATACAACTGACATTATAGGGTGTTTGTGACGAAACCAGCAGCCGCAGCAGCCGGTTTCCGACACGTGAGGAGACAAGGAAGTCATACGTGGTTACAAACTACACACATCAAAAGTGTCTAGGGATATCTCAAGCATTTTCATACAAAGTATAGCTATTGGGGAGGCTGTAAAAATTAAAATATTGATACCAACGTAGAAATTTTTAGGACACAGAAACTGCTATATCTGCCCTTTCAGATTGTATAAAGAAATTCATTGTGGTAGCATTATTGTACAATCGTAAGGACGTTAAAAAAAAGACAGATTTTTCTTTTAAAAGGTTTCAAAATTTTAGCAAAATCAAACGTTTTTTTTGTAATATTCTTAACCTTTATCTTATGCCTGTTTCCTCGAGTTATTCTAAGATAATGCTGAGCATTATCTAATATCTTTGATTTTGCTAAAATTTTGAAACCTTTTAAAAGAAAAATCTGTCTTTTTTTTAACGTCCTTACGATTGTACAATAATGCTACCACAATGAATTTCTTTATACAATCTGAAAGGGCAGATATAGCAGTTTCTGTGTCCTAAAAATTTCAACGTTGGTATCAATATTTTAATTTTTACAGCCTCCCCAATAGCTATACTTTGTATGAAAATGCTTGAGATATCCCTAGACACTTTTGATGTGTGTATTACTATGACAAACAGCCAATATGACAAGTTGCGGTAATTTTATCGACAAACCTACAGACAGCCCCATCCCTAGCATGATTTAGTGGAGGTTAGGCGTGGTCTAGAAACAAATGACAGCTCTTAGATACGGTATTGGGTTACTGTGTGACATTGGCAGAACTGTATTGTGATAAACAGATACTTCTACCAAACAAAAGGAAGAAAAAGAATGAAACCAAATATAAGACGTGTAGGCTTGTACTTTATTTACGAAAGCTACTATGTGATTTTCCCGACTTCACTCCAGGATCCGCTAGGTACTCAGCCCAGACCACAACTCTGGGCTTGAGCCGAACGGATTTCATCTAGAGTGGCGTAGTACATGGTAACCTAATAGACTGTAACAAGCCAGTAGCAACAAGCCACAGCGACAGTAACTCACCAAGTTCGACTCCCGGGTCCGCTAGATAATCAGCCCAAGCGAGCCACAAGAGCTTGACCGCCGCCTTGATCTTGTCTAGGGCCATGTAGTGTGTTACCTGATAGACCAGGTTCCACTCCCGGGTCTGCCAAGTATGCCGCCCAAGCGACCACCCTCGGCTTCAACGCAGCCTTGGTCCCGTCGTTGGTCAATGGGACCGGGAGATGTCTAATTAAAACAGGTGTTGATCGGTCTATGTTGCGCTTTATTGTGTCCTATTAATATTGGCAATGCGTATATATAAGGGTTGAGGTGCACACACTACACCTCCCCCGTTTTTAAAAGAAAAAAAAATACAAATAGTTTTTTTCTCAAAGTTGTTAAACAGTATTTCAAATTATGTAGTTAAATTACATGATTCAATTCATTAAAACATTTTAATGCCAAAAATATAAATAAATAACAGTATTTTTGTATGAATTGAGTAAGTTACTAGATACATAAATTTTGAAACAACAACAAAGTTCCACAGATTTTTTCATAGTTACGTAGGTATAATATAGGTTAAAAAAAAATGATTACATTCACTAATTACTACTGATTACATTGTCTTATAAACTACATAGCCTTTATATGCTAGTACTTATACTGGCACTGTTGACAAACTATAGTTGAACAAAAAAAACATTTCGACAAATAAGGTAGTTACAGGCTGGTCATAGTTTGAAAACAATTTCTTCAAAATATTTAAAGAATTAATAATTTTCACCTAACAATTTCATAATGTTGTTTTCCTCTTACATAAAAACATTTTATTTTTCACTGTCACACTTTCTAAGAAAAATCAAAATCTCAACTAAAAATCACCATTCTATTCACATAAGTAATTTTTATTAATTAATAATTTGATAATTTCAAATTCATTGTCAAGCTTTTAACATCATAAAAAAATTGCCTCTCTAAAACATTCGACTCCACTTTTTATATTTAGTTCATTCAGCTTAAGCTTTATTCCTTCATTTCCATCCTTTCACATATTTTTCTTATCATTGATTTCATTGAACCACACTTTTTCCCATCCTCTTGCTCTTTAATATTTCATATCACCTTCACTTTGGTACAATAACACGATATAAACATAGGTACTTTGCCTATCTTAATTCTCTGTACCCTTTTCTCTCATTTATTTTGGTACATTCATTTAACCATTTATTTATAGTCGACTCTTATCATTCATCATCTATGGACAACCTTGTACCATTTTATTATCTGGGGGTCACTATTTAAGCCTCATCAGGAATCCAAACACTATCTCACAGAGGAAAGCTCGTTCACACCATGATCGACACGTAGGACCTGACCACCCATGTACCATAACAATATATTGTGTACCGTATTACGAGCATTCACTTTTCTTTTCACACCATATCAAACTTAAAACCTCAATTCCTAACAGAGTTTATAAAAGTATTCTAAGCTCTCAGGTGATCAATCCGCTAGCATTAAAATCTTTATAAGCTTTATTATTTCCTTACATCCTTAAATGATCACAAACCTTTCTGTCCAAAACCTTCATAAATTCAACTCTTTTTCCAACACCTAACTACTGTGCTGTACCTAATTGTAAACATTTCGTAACAAAAAGATTTTTAATACAGCTTCCCAATCCTATAACCATACTTAGTTATTCACTTCCTTAATCCAATGTTATCCTACTCAATTCAAAATAAAACCTTTTAAACTTGAAATTAAGTGAACTACTTCCTTTACAAAAAAAAATATTTATGTGACAACAATCTACATAAAAAATCAAATATAATAAAACATTCTAAGTACAATATTCAAAATTTTAAAGTTGCACGTAAGATCGTAACTTATCTTATTCAACACGAAACTTATTCATCATTATTTCTGGAACAACTCGTGTACTCTTTATTTGGACGAGCATTAAGTTACCGCTCTGTCTGTTTCCAACGAATGCAAACTATGCTTTTATATCTGGAATGCAAACGGTTAAGTATTACGATGACCATACCTGCCTTATCTGGTGAGTTACAGAATGCATAGGTACCTACCTTGTTACCTAGACACAATTAAGTATTAGAATGTTTATTACAATCTTTCTCATCAAAATTATGAATTTAATTTCATGTACAAACATCAAAAATCATTATAAATGTGCATTTTATTACGTAAATACGTAATTTGATGTTTAAGAATTAATACTTTAACAGACTTTATAAACTTAGATAACTTTTTCTCATCTTTTTTGTTATTTCAACTATTAAGGCAACTTTAAATAATAAAATTAGTAAAAATAGGAATTTAACTAGGTACATCAATATTAATTTGAACGACATAATGCCATTTGATAAACAGTAATTACTTTTTGCCAAATATTGAACTAACCTTTTTGTTATTGATTTTTAACAATGTCATTGAAAATACGTTTTGCAAAGATATTATGACATTTGATCTTAACAAAAAAACAAATCTTTTACTTTGAGTACTTACGCTTTTTTACTAAATTCAATAGAACAACTATTTCTCATATTTCTTTAAAGTCTTCTTAGTGACACAGAATTATACAAACATATTTCGATAATCAAAATAATAAAGGGATAAGTTGTCAACAGTGTACATGCTAAACATTGTTAAATACATAATAGTTTTTAGAGTACAATTTAGGTTCATTAAACATTTATATTCAGCAAATATATTTCTCAAGTGTTTTTTTTCATTTCATTTAAGTAGTTTTACACATCATCACTTTTTTAATTTCTTAATTATCATATTTCTAATTTTCCAATGAATAATGAACCCTTTAATAAATTTTATAAGAAAACTACACGAATATTTCTTAACTACCTCAGTGTTAAAAATAAATCAATTCAATCGAAAAAATAATAATATTCAAAATTATAACTGCTACTGAAAAAAAAAAAACATTGATTCAATAAAATATTGATTGACTTGAAAATCAATTATTTAAACTTAAAATTGAGAGAAATAAATTTTGGTACAAATACGAATTTATATCCTGGTGGTCCGTGTTCTCTGGATTGCCTGGAGCTGTCCTTGACTGGAACAACTCCCTGCTGCATCCACATCCGACTCCAACATCTCCCTGCGCCCCGCTTTTAACATTACATTTTCAGCTTCGTCCGCGCCGCTCCAGCACCAAGATCTTGATTTAACTTTTCACAATTACTCTTCTTGTGTTCTTGATTATTTTATTTGACTTCTAAAATTTTTTTTTTCATCACTGAGGTTCTTACTTATTTAATATTCAAACTTATTATAAAAAAAAACATAATTTTGTGTCTCTCTCACATTATTTTGTGTCTTCACATTTTCACTTTTTTTTCCAAAGTTTCACGGACAGTTCACACTAATATTGTCTTTTACTGGGCACATAATTCACTTTTCTTTGTCCTAACCATCTTGCGCAGCGCCGCCGTGAGGCAGCACTGGCAGGGTCGCCATGCAATGGGACCGGGAGATGTCTAATTAAAACAGGTGTTGATCGGTCTATGTTGCGCTTTATTGTGTCCTATTAATATTGGCAATGCGTATATATAAGGGTTGAGGTGCACACACTACAAACGCAGCATCGTGCGCGGCGCAGGAGTGCAGCTTGTCCCGGTCGCCGGGGCTCCGGACCAGGGCCGAGGCCTCATGAACTGCAGTTAGACAGTTGCAGAGATCTGTATCTCTGTAGCTGTCTACAGTAACTCACCAGGTTCAACCCCCGGGTCTGCTAAGTATTCCGTCCAAGCGACCACCCTCGGCTTCAAGGCCGCCTCAGTTCCATCCAGTGCGGCGTCGTGTAACCTTATACCTTTTTTTTATACTACGACGGTGGCAAACAAGCATGCGGGCTGCCTGATAGTGAGCAGCTACCGTAGCCTATGGACACGTGTAACACCAGGGGCATTACTCGTGCGTTGCCGACCCTGCAAGAACCTCTTCAAATCCCTCTTGAAGAACTCCATGCTATAGCTCATTGGGAAAACTTCGGCAGGGAGATCGTTCCACAATTTAAGTGTCTTGGGGAGGAAGCATCTCAGGAACCGAGCTGTACGAGACCATGGTGGCTCTAGAGTATGTGGATGAACACCCTGACGATGGTGGGATACCTAGACTGTATCCATCTAATAGCGACAAGGAACAAAGACTCACCAGGTTCAACTCCCGGGTCTGCTAAGTACTCCGCCCAAGCGACCACTCTTGGCTTGAGTGCCGCCTTGATTCCATCCAAGGCAGCATCATGTGCGGCGCGATAAGCAGCGGCGGAAGCAGCAAGTCCAGCGGCGCAGGAGTGCAGCTTGTCTCTATCGCCGGGGCTGCGAACCAGGGCTTCGGCCTCCGCGCAGGCTTCTGAGGCCAGGCGCTCCGACCAGGCGCCGCCTGATTCCGCCTCGTTTGTGTGCACCTGGGCACAGTACACAAAAAACATAACATATCTACACACATCAAAAGTGTCTAGGGATATCATAGGGATATCATTTTTTAAATATTTCATAAAGTTAAGTTGGTTTACAAGTTGAGCATTATCTCAGAATAACGCGAGGACAGTGGCATAAGATAAAGGTTAAGAATATTACAAAAAAAACGTATGATTTTGCTAAAATTTTGACACCTTTTAAAAGAAAAATCTGTTTTTTTTTAACGTCCTTACGATTTTACAATAATTCTACTAGAATAAAAAAAATTATACAATCTGAAAGGGCAGATATAGCAGTTTCTGTGTTCTAAAAATTTCTACGTTGGTAGCATTATTTTAATTTTTACAGCCTCCCAAATAGCTATACTTTGTATGAAAATGCTTGAGATATCCCTAGACACTTTTGATGTGTGTACATACAAACGTGCCGCTCTCGGTCTGAATGTGTGCGTTGCGCGACACGCGATTTCACGCACGCGCTAGCATAAAATAAGGGGGGATAAGGTGGTGGCAGTACGGACGGGCTGTGCCGCGTGTCTGTGAGTACACTAGGCAAAATACCTCGGTGGGCGGCTTTAGATAACCTACTGTTTATACTGTGAACTAAAGAATGGTGCGGTCACTGACAGCTTAAGTGTCTGCGTATAAAACTATATCTGTGAGAGACCGTTCCGTCACCGAGCAGTTTTTGTTTTATTCTCCTGATTCCTTTTTTTCGCTCATGTGTTTATTTTATGTAAAGGAGCTATAATATTGTATTATAAAAGTAATTGGTAGCACGCCAAAACAACCATTCAGCACTAATTGCTGATAAGTTATTTCTGCTGATTTCTACTAAGTAACAGCTGGCCAAAAACTCTGCAGTATTTAGTGACACAATAATTAACAATTACAATAATCGCAATTTCAAAACCTACTTTTTAACCCTGTACACCAAGGGAGAACGGTTTATGTCGAACTTTCCACAGGGAAAGTGCCAACCCAGTGGTCTGTCGACCAAAAACTCAGGTATTTTTTCCGAACGTCCATAGATGGCGAAACACGGATAAAATTACTCTTTCCTCCGGACGAGGCCCGTCTACACGGCGGGCCGGAAACGATCTCCCCTCGTGGAATGAGGCCAGTAGTGACAATCGGACACGTCGGGCCATTTTTACTGGGTAGTGGTGAAGACCTGTGCAATATTGGTGCGAGTACCCACACCGCGCCCTAGCTGGTGTCCTCTAGAGGTTCATGCCTAGATTACGGAAAATAATTATTTCATTACTCATACTCTGAAAGTAGGTCATTACTGACCTGAGAAGCGGGCTGAAAGTAATACTTTTCATCCCTAGGGAGAATCACTTTCAACTGACATCTGCCAAATTATTAAAAAAAAACTTAGTTATTTTTCACATATCTATTGAACCATGTTCCAACTTTCTATACAGCCACGATGTAAAATTAAAATAACTTAAAGTTAAGTATTGATTAGAGAATGTATATTTTATAAATAACTTTATTATAATTCAGTTTCAACAATTTCTTCAAAATAACTAAGCTTAGAGCAAAATATTTACCATTTTTCCAATGAAAAAAATAAAAAATAATGGCTTAATAGTGGGCCCGCCACAGAAAAAAAAACAAACAAAATAGGCGGGATAGGGCCAATTCGATCTTCATTTATTTTTAAATCTTTTTCTTTGGCTAATTCATGTTTTATTTTTACTTTCCTTGTATTCGTAATGAAAAGCACAGTGTTTACCTCGGGTGAAAGACTTATTTAGTCCCTCGAACTATTGGCGCCCTCACTTCGTTCCGGGCGCCAAACCCCGTCTCGGGACTAAATAAGTTACTTTCACCCCTAGGATAACAATGTACTATTGTAAAAAGTAGATGTAAAAAGCTATAAGTGAGGTTCTAGTTACCAAGTAGAGTTCCCTCTGTGCATCCAGGTCTCGATTGAGCCGTGTGGCGAGCGCGCCCGCCGCGTCCAGCACCGCCGCCGCCGGGGTCATCGCACACATCGGCGGCGGCGGGAACGGGACCACCTCCTACCAATACAAGACAATCATTAACATCTAACATATTATTTTAACACAGTTGCTAAAAAAGTGGTACTTTTCGTAACTGCTTAGCGTGCGGAAAGTTGGTTTTTCCGCACTCGTGCTTTTTACTTTTCCATTTTTTTTTCGATAATGTTAATAAAAACCCATACTTCCTACCAAAGAGGTTGTCTGTTCAATCACTTTATTTTGTTTTTTGATACATTATTTGGCATCAAAACTGGGAATATAATATTATTAATAATATTTCATTTGCATAATTGACAAAATAAAGGGTTATTTAGTAACTATTAACAATTAAATTTCGTAAACAGTTTACTTAAAGTTGGCTGTTTCTTTTTAAATAGGATAGGGGGGCAAACGAGCTAACAGATCAACTGATGGCAAGTGAATACTGCCACCCATGGACATCTGCAACACCAGAGGCGCTACAAAATGCGTTGCCGGCCCTTCAAATGCGAGTACGCTTTATTCTTGAAGGTCTGCTGGTCGTATCTGTCCGGAAATACCGCATGCGGCAACTCATTCCACAATTTCGTGGTGCAGGGCAGAAAGTTTCTGTTAAAACGAACAGTAGTGCTCTGCCAACTGTCTGAGAAGACCTTGGAAGACATTGGAAAGATGAGGTACAAAAAGGTGTCAAAATAGATAAAGGTATAATAATAATAATAAAAAATGATAAATGTCCTCGGACATTATTCCACACAGGGCCATCTAGTCCCAAGTGGGCTAATTATAGTCCGTTATTATGGATACTAGACAACGGATAAGCATACTTAAATACTTTTTCTTTTGTAAATACATACTTAATATACATAGGAAACACCCAGAGCAATACGAACAGACATAGAGAGTTACCTGTGGCGCCCGAAGCCAGCGCCTCAGGGCGGAGGCGCCGCGCTCCACCAGCGCCCCGGCCTCGTTCAGCGCTGCGCAGACGCCTTCTATGCTGCCTGTCGACACGGCACGCCTGGGACCAAACAAAACAACATTTATCTACTTCTTACTAGCTGTCCCGACAGACTTCGTTCCGTTGTCAAACATTCAGGGTCACGTGACAGGTAGAAACACCCGACCGGACCTGATGGGCTCAGACACTGATTATATTGCTGCAGATATAGAGAGGATTGCACAAAAATAAAGTACAAATAGCGGACTTAATGCCTAGTGAAATTCTCTACCAGTCAACCACTCGGTCAGACAGAGGAATTAAGACGGACAAGGATCATTTCGTAACTGAATATGGTAAGCCCATTCGTAAGGTACTATATCAAACGAATCAGGTAATCCGCTCATTGATAGCCGATTTTGACCAAAACACCCTCCGTATCATCATCACCTCATCCTTCTTGGTCAAAGTCTTGGTTATGAAGACTTGACAACATTTGCGCATTTGAGTTTTTATGACTAAACGTGATTGCTCACCTTGAAGATTGGATTACCTTATAGACTTCCTGGCAATGAAGAAAATGTCGTCGACGAGGCTGGAGGTAGTGACGCCGGTCTGCGGGGCGGCCATTTTCAACGCTTTGTTCACGTTCTCCTCAAGGAAGTATCTGCAACATTGTACTTTTATTATCGCATCTAAAAATAACAATGCAGTCTTGCTTGAGGTTTTAAGCATCAATAATGAAGAAGTGTGCAACCTTTTTTGGTTTTGATGCAAATTGGAATATTTTATGAAAGAGTTAAATGACAAACTGTCAGTGCTATTATTATTTTTAGCATTTTCCATGCAGTATCTTAACTAAAGATGCAATATTTAACCAGAAAAAGACTTTCGGTCTTGGGTTTAGGCGGGAATGGAACCCGCGTCTTTAGCAAACTTACTATTGAGCTAACGAGACCATTGACAGACCGACCGAATCTTTCTGGTATATTTATGCCATGAGCTAGGGTGATTCCATTAATATTAAAGGCAGATGCACCCATCACCCCCTTTTGTAGATAAAAATTAAGAAATATTAATCTATGCATCCAAGGACAACTAAAGAATTATCAACCAAATTGACGAAATAGAATTAAATGTTTATACACATTACTTTAATCATATCACTCATTATTTATCAAAAATATGCCTATTCTAATACAAACAAATGAAACTGACAACTTAAACGTCCTGGGCCAGGGCGCACTTCAACTATGCTCCAATGCGTGGGCTTCATGTGCAGTGTGGATTAAGTCCTTAGAGTAGCTTACAACATCTAACTACAAGGTTTATTACTAAACTCACACCCCACAATAAAATAAAACTAAGCTTAAATTCAAATATACAGATACCTCTCAAGAGCGAGGTAGTGTCCGAGCAAGTCCTGCGCCGTGCGCGTGAGGTCGCACTCCGCGATGATCTTGTTGACCGCCTCCATGCTCGCGGTCCGAACCGCTTCGGGCGAAGGGGCTGCGTCTATCTAAACATACAACAAGTACTTCTTGACGTGTGAATTTCAGATGCTGTCACTGACTATTGGGCTTCATAAGACAGTCCAAGGTCATCCAATCAATTATTTATAATAAAAAGACGTAGATAGGTTACTTGTGCTAAAACAGTGGCACTCGAAATCAGGACTTTCGACCACCTGAGCAAAGCATTGACAGTTGGAGACAACCCTGCGCAACCTTTGTGAAATGTTACTTGGAAATCGCCTTTGGCACTGAAGAAGATATGTCATCGGAGTAGTTTGCTATCTGGGCCCACTGAAAACCAGCTTCTGAACCAATCAGGTTCGGACACAAGCTGAGTTAGGTTCATTCTACTCTGGACATCGTAACACTGCTGCCTGATAGTATTGTTTGTATTTTTTTTGTTTTGTTATCTTTTTCTTATTTTATATTTGACCGTAACATATACCCTTCCCTTCAAATAAATACATTTCCTTTCTTTTCTTTCTAGTTTTACAATAGTTAAACACCTAAGCAATCAACGTCTATGTTGACACAGAGACACAAAATAGTAATTTAGAAGCGGCACCTATAATTCAAAGACACAAAAACAGTAATTCAGAAGCGGCATCTATAATTCAGAGACACAAAACAGACATTAAGCAGCGGCTTCTAGTTTTCCTTACCTCTCGGCGGTCGCGTCGGGTGCGACGTCTCCAGGCGTCCTAATTTAGCAGCGGCATCTAGTTTTCCCTACCTCTCGGCGATCGCGTCGGTTGCGACGTCTCCAGGCGTCTGTTACAGCGGCACCTATAGTGGTCGTTACCTCAGTCTTCCTCCGTAGGAAGGTGAAGTAGAGCGCTCGTGGTGTTGTGCGCGCGCGCCAGCTCCACGAGCGCGGGCTCGGCGGCTAGAGGCGTCAGGGTGCGACGGCTCCAGGCGTCTCTCACACTGTACACACTCACCTCAGTCTTCCTCCGTAGGAAGGTGAAGTAGAGCGCGACGGTGTTGTGCGCGCGCGCCAGCTCCACGAGCGCGGGCTCGGCGGCTAGAGGCGTCAGGGTGCGACGGCTCCAGGCGTCTCTCACACTGTACACACTCACCTCAGTCTTCCTCCGTAGGAAGGTGAAGTAGAGCGCGACGGTGTTGTGCGCGCGCGCCAGCTCCACGAGCGCGGGCTCGGCGGCTAGAGGCGTCAGGGTGCGACGGCTCCAGGCGTCTCTCACACTGTACACACTCACCTCAGTCTTCCTCCGTAGGAAGGTGAAGTAGAGCGCGACGGTGTTGTGCGCGCGCGCCAGCTCCACGAGCGCGGGCTCGGCGGCTAGAGGCGTCAGGGTGCGACGGCTCCAGGCGTCTCTCACACTGTACACACTCACCTCAGTCTTCCTCCGTAGGAAGGTGAAGTAGAGCGCGACGGTGTTGTGCGCGCGCGCCAGCTCCACGAGCGCGGGCTCGGCGGCTAGAGGCGTCAGGGTGCGACGGCTCCAGGCGTCTCTCACACTGTACACACTCACCTCAGTCTTCCTCCGTAGGAAGGTGAAGTAGAGCGCGACGGTGTTGTGCGCGCGCGCCAGCTCCACGAGCGCGGGCTCGGCGGCTAGAGGCGTCAGGGTGCGACGGCTCCAGGCGTCTCTCACACTGTACACACTCACCTCAGTCTTCCTCCGTAGGAAGGTGAAGTAGAGCGCTCGTGGTGTTGTGCGCGCGCGCCAGCTCCACGAGCGCGGGCTCGGCGGCTAGAGGCGTCAGGGTGCGACGGCTCCAGGCGTCTCTCACACTGTACACACTCACCTCAGTCTTCCTCCGTAGGAAGGTGAAGTAGAGCGCGACGGTGTTGTGCGCGCGCGCCAGCTCCACGAGCGCGGGCTCGGCGGCTAGAGGCGTCAGGGTGCGACGGCTCCAGGCGTCTCTCACACTGTACACACTCACCTCAGTCTTCCTCCGTAGGAAGGTGAAGTAGAGCGCGACGGTGTTGTGCGCGCGCGCCAGCTCCACGAGCGCGGGCTCGGCGGCTAGAGGCGTCAGGGTGCGACGGCTCCAGGCGTCTCTCACACTGTACACACTCACCTCAGTCTTCCTCCGTAGGAAGGTGAAGTAGAGCGCGACGGTGTTGTGCGCGCGCGCCAGCTCCACGAGCGCGGGCTCGGCGGCTAGAGGCGTCAGGGTGCGACGGCTCCAGGCGTCTCTCACACTGTACACACTCACCTCAGTCTTCCTCCGTAGGAAGGTGAAGTAGAGCGCTCGTGGTGTTGTGCGCGCGCGCCAGCTCCACGAGCGCGGGCTCGGCGGCTAGAGGCGTCAGGGTGCGACGGCTCCAGGCGTCTCTCACACTGTACACACTCACCTCAGTCTTCCTCCGTAGGAAGGTGAAGTAGAGCGCGACGGTGTTGTGCGCGCGCGCCAGCTCCACGAGCGCGGGCTCGGCGGCTAGAGGCGTCAGGGTGCGACGGCTCCAGGCGTCTCTCACACTGTACACACTCACCTCAGTCTTCCTCCGTAGGAAGGTGAAGTAGAGCGCGACGGTGTTGTGCGCGCGCGCCAGCTCCACGAGCGCGGGCTCGGCGGCTAGAGGCGTCAGGGTGCGACGGCTCCAGGCGTCTCTCACACTGTACACACTCACCTCAGTCTTCCTCCGTAGGAAGGTGAAGTAGAGCGCGACGGTGTTGTGCGCGCGCGCCAGCTCCACGAGCGCGGGCTCGGCGGCTAGAGGCGTCAGGGTGCGACGGCTCCAGGCGTCTCTCACACTGTACACACTCACCTCAGTCTTCCTCCGTAGGAAGGTGAAGTAGAGCGCGACGGTGTTGTGCGCGCGCGCCAGCTCCACGAGCGCGGGCTCGGCGGCTAGAGGCGTCAGGGTGCGACGGCTCCAGGCGTCTCTCACACTGTACACACTCACCTCAGTCTTCCTCCGTAGGAAGGTGAAGTAGAGCGCGACGGTGTTGTGCGCGCGCGCCAGCTCCACGAGCGCGGGCTCGGCGGCTAGAGGCGTCAGGGTGCGACGGCTCCAGGCGTCTCTCACACTGTACACACTCACCTCAGTCTTCCTCCGTAGGAAGGTGAAGTAGAGCGCGACGGTGTTGTGCGCGCGCGCCAGCTCCACGAGCGCGGGCTCGGCGGCTAGAGGCGTCAGGGTGCGACGGCTCCAGGCGTCTCTCACACTGTACACACTCACCTCAGTCTTCCTCCGTAGGAAGGTGAAGTAGAGCGCGACGGTGTTGTGCGCGCGCGCCAGCTCCACGAGCGCGGGCTCGGCGGCTAGAGGCGTCAGGGTGCGACGGCTCCAGGCGTCTCTCACACTGTACACACTCACCTCAGTCTTCCTCCGTAGGAAGGTGAAGTAGAGCGCGACGGTGTTGTGCGCGCGCGCCAGCTCCACGAGCGCGGGCTCGGCGGCTAGCGGCGAGGCGGGCGCGCGCTCGGGGTGCGACGGCTCCAGGCGTCTGCAGGCTACTAGCTCGCGGTACACGCGACGCGCGCCTGCACATACCTGGAGACAACAAAGGATGTTCGTATATTTAGACCCAAACAAACAGAAATAAATTTATTTAAGCACACCTGTTACAAGGACTTTCAAATCGCCAAGGCACAGGTAACCCCAATTGAAAACCAGTCGGGCTTGTTATTTTTTTCCATAAATCGAAGTATAATCACTCAAAGACTAATGACCGAATAAAACAAACTCTGCCCCTCCCACCACGCGACCTCTTCTTACCGGAATTGGTTGGCGTTGCGTCCGGAACTAAATCGCCGTCATGCTGTACCTATTGCGGGTGATATGAGCGCATATCACCACTACAAATCTTGTTAACTTATATCACCAATTCCTAGTAACGTACAGACTGTACACACATGACACACACGACATTAAATCGTAAGTCGTGTTCTATTCTGCTTCTTTAGGTAATAATTGCTTTGCTATCGATATTTGTGGCGACGTCCTTGACCGGCATATAATAATAATAATAATAATAACCCCCCTACGGGACCACCTTGCCGTGGTGGGGGGGCTTACGGAGACAGGCACGCATAAAATCAAGTCATCAACACCTTGACTATAACCCTCGATATTCTGAGGCTACAAGTACTTTAAAATCTTACAAACACCAGAGATTACCTCTCCAACCAACGGTCCCAAACCTCTTAAAACATGGATAAAGGAAATAGTAGATACAATTTGCGGCCGCTTCCCGGGGGTCGCCGGGGCGCATCTGGAGCCGGTGCTGGATGCCACAGTATACGGTCCATCGGCGATGAGGAGTTGAGCAGGCGGGCTCCCATCGAAGAATATACGACAGCCGACCAATCTTCCCGTTCGACGTCAATAGAATCCCTTTTCCCTTCATTACCGTCATCGCCACCGTCCTACCTGGATTCAAATTTCAACGAGCTCCGCTCACCGTCACTGTTATCCACTAGGACTTTATCACCTTCAAACCCACCTGTGGATGTTGTGCAGGAGGCATTTGTCGCCACTGACCCTGCACCCGCTACAGCTGGCCGCCGTGCACGCAAGAAATGGTCTGAAAATATGAACATTTTCATCTTGCGCACATATTTCTTAATCACCAACTTAGAATCAGATACAAGAAATTACCTCACCGAATTACATGGCAAATTTTCTGAAAAGTTTCCCGAAATGGAAGCAAGTAAACAAAGAGTTGGATGTCAACGCAGGGCAATAGTCAACAACAAATTATTATCTACAGATATAATTAATCAGATCCGAGCAGAAGTAGAAACAGAATTAAGCGAAGAGACAAGAAGACCAACAACTACTTCTCACATTCAAAATTCTCAGCAAAGGATGAGATGGGGTAACACAATTAATGAATCCATATTCCGCGGCTTCCTGATCATCACTGAAATGGAAACAAATTTAACAGCCTACAGACCACGTCTACACGAGTATGTTATTTCACAACATCCCGAAATATCACATGTCTCGGAACAGAGAATTGCAGACCAACGGCGAGTCATCATTAACAATAGGATGCTAACTGAAGAAAAAATGCAGCAAATACGCAACGAAGTATCACAATTTCTATATACTCAGAGTTCTACATCTTCACACATAATACCCACAGCAGTCACCGAAATACCTGAGGTCTTGAACACTCAAACGGCATACTCACCTAATAATAGTCCACCCAGACTCAATAACGAATCCATCACCCAAGCTGATGAATGTACCATCACTACACAACACATTGAGATAGAGACTACATTCAAAAATACTCTTGAAAAGTATAAAAACACTGAACCAACATTAAAACCCTATATTCCGAAACAGAAACCTTCTAAAAAGTTAGGTAAAATCGTACAGATCATTAATTCTACAGTATTACCAAAGTATTTACACGAAAACGACGACTTTCATACATTCCACAGCAAAATATATAGTGCAGCATATACTGCGGTAATTCATAACGGGGGTAAAATACATGAAACAAATAACATTCAAAGAAACAACAAATACACACCAAAATGGCAACAACGACTTGAAAACAGGATAGGTGACTTAAGAACTAAAATATCAAGACTGACAGAATACATTAACGGTAACACTAGCCCAGCGCTCAAGAAACATATAGACCTGATTAAAAAACACTACAAAATCCACGCAAAACATGAACCCGAAAACACACAATTATCTCACTTCCTCGACACACTGAAACAAAAACTGAATGCTCTTGCTAGCAGATTACGCAGATACAAACAAACAACAGCTAGAAAAACACAAAACAACCAGTTCAACACAAATGAAAAAACATTTTATCGGACACTCACTAACAACACAACACTTCCAAGTTCAAACACTCCTACTAGTGCAGAGCTGAGTGAATTCTGGTCAAATGTCTGGTCTAAGCCAGTAGAACACAAAATAGGGGAGTGGATAGAGCAAGACAAACAAAAATTATCTAACTTACCAGAGATGGAATTCAATGACATCAGCTTAGATCTTTTACAGTCAGTTATAGCAAAAACACATAATTGGAAGGCCACAGGATCCGATAAGATTCACAACTTTTGGTTGAAAAAGTTCAGTAGTATCCATCCGTTTCTACTAAATCACATCAACAATTTCATTAGATCACCAGACACCATGCCCCTATTCATATCGACTGGTATAACGTACATGTTACCCAAAACTAAAACCGAAACACAAAATCCAGCTAATTATCGACCAATCACATGCCTACAAAATATTTATAAAATATTAACATCATGTATCTCACATCTTGTATACACTCACACTATCAAGAATAACATCTTAGCCGAACAGCAAAAAGGTTGTAGAAAACACAGCCAAGGCTGTAAAGAACAACTCACCATAGACGCAATAATATCCAAACAGGCACTTAAAAGAATGAAGGCAATGTGGGGACCGGGAGCAACACAAAGGAAAGAGTTGTTGTCTCTATGAAGTATGATTTATTACTAACTTAATCCTAATTACACGCTAGATATATAGGGAAGGCATAACCTACTAAGGAGAGGCGCGTCACACACTACACCTCCCCCGTGAAAGAGAAAAAAAAAATACAAACTTTTTTTTTTCAAAGTTAAAAAATGTTTATAATCATAATACCTAAATCATAATTTCCCATGTTGATGAACTCTATTAATAACTGAATGAAAAGATTTATAACATTTTGTTACAATTAACAAATTTTGGCTGGATTTTAACTGTAAAATTACAAACTCATTTGACCTAATATTGAACAAAACGGAGCTATTGATAAAAACTGGTTTTAATACTTTTAATACAGAACTAAGTAAGTATCTATGTTAAATTTGTATGTGCTTAAATGATAACGTTCAGAAAGTATGTATCCGCAATGTGAAGACAATTATTAATATCCATTTTTTTCTAAACAAACACTGTATCTAATTTAACGTTAACACATGAAAACAACATGAATGAACTTTGAAAAATTTTTATCTGCTTATAAACCTTATTACAATGACTATTATACCTTAATATTTTATACTATAAAGCAAACATAATTTTTGATTAAATAATTCGTAGACTTTCACATCTGCATAAAATACAGTTAAATCGACAATTGATTGAATGTTGTACATAATGGAAATGATTTTGAAATTTACGTAATTGTTTACAGAAAAACTTCATCTAAGTAATTACATTATATTGTCCCTCAGATTTGAAATATACTTTGTTCATTTTACTGCATAACGAGTAATTTTCTAGGGAGTAAAACAAATGTTAAAACTTTTTGTTACAGTTTACATATTTTAAGTTGTGTTTACTGTAAGTTACTGAATTAAAAAAATATTCGAAAAGAAAATAATTAAAAGCAAACAATAGGAAATAATCAGAACTTTTGCATGGATTTACCTATTTCTTGTTATAACTAATAAAATATTTCAAAAATATGTGATTGTTAAGAAAAACGCTATTTGATAAAAGAAATGGAATACAGAGTTATTTAATTGTTATTTTTTGAATAACTATAAGAACTACTTACATGTTTAAATCCTGAACCTATAACCTTAAATAGGCATAAACACATCCTCAAATAACAAACGTTCCTATGTAGAACAATTAATGTAAGATAATAAGCTTGTAATACACATTTCGATTACACTTAAAATTGTACTCGTAAATACAAAGTAAAAAAAAGATTATGAAATACTAGCAAATGCAGTATACATAGATTACAATTCATCATATCTTAATAAAAAATCATTAAAATATCATTGCTGTTGACAACCAGTTTATGTAGTTTTCATATTTCAATTCAACAATTTTTTTTATTAAGTCACTTTTTACGCATTGGAAGCAACACAAAGTTCTATAATTCATGTTTTAAATAAGTTGGCCAAGAAAAATAAATCGAACCTATGTCCTAAGTTTCCTGCAAAAACATAAACTTTTTAATCAACTTCATTTTAATACCGTTAAGGAAAAAAAATATAATCTGACTTGTTAAACAGTGACAGTGTTGTCATCATCTTCTTCAATGTGAGTTCTCATTATCTTATACAAATTTCCTTCTCGATATTCATGCCAAACTAAAACTGGACATACTTAAGTGCTTAAAACTTTATTTTATGCTTTTTACCATTTACCTTCTCAAGCTCATATTCAGCAATCTTAATAGTACACGTCACTTACTCACTTCTATATTTCGTCATTTCATTATTTGGGCCGGCCGGTCCCCTTTTTTTTTTTCATTTTTCATCTTATAACATTATTTTCATATTTATATTATTGGTACATTTATCATTATTTATTCATTTTTATTTATAGTCGACTTTATATTTATACACGTGTATACACATTATTTAGGAGGTCACGTTTTAAGCCTCTACTGGACTCCAACATATCTCACGGAGGAAGCTCGTTCGCACCATGATCGAATGGAAGGATCCGACTCTCCATGTACCTTGTACCATATTCATATTATCTCCCTTTCTTTACTCACACTAACTATAAAGGTCACTTTTTAAGTCACTATTGGACTCCAACTTATCTCACGGTGGAAACTCGTTCACACTATGATCGAACAGAAGGATTGGACTCTTTATTTTTATTTATTGTCATATCAATAACGGGCATCAAGAATTAAGACATCTTTGTCTCCAACAGTCTCAAATTTTCTGAAGGACCCGATCCCTACATTTCTCTCATTCACCCTTATGTGTACCTTGCTTGAGCTTCTCATCATAATCTTCATTTCAAAACTTTTCCTTCATACGAACTCTGATCAAACATTTACATAACCATTTACTTGAATATTTTGGCTTATAAAACATTGCTTGCTTTTGGGTGCGCATTCCAATTGCACTACAAATCTTATCCGCCAAATTATTCTCAACTCATAACACTCATGCATACATACATAAATACATCACCACTTGCCAATTCTTTGAGGACAGTACCTAATTGCACTCAATGAGGTTACAAAAAGATGTTTAATACCGCCTTAATAATTAATAACTTCTAACTCTTGGTTCACTTTCGAATCTGTCTAACTTAAGCTAACTTTTTCTTTCAAATTCCTCATAGTATTAATCAATGCATTTTTATTTACTATTCTACAATTTACTCTCAGTGAGCTGCTTTACAGGCACTGTTTAAAATGTTACAAACTTTATGTCTACTAAAAAAATTGTTGCTTGCCAATGACGTAAAATAACAACCTAACTGATCGCATTAATTATCTACATGGCAACAGTCAAACTAAGTATAAAGTACTGATGCCTTATTTGTTGATGCGATTCTATCATACATTCCAATATCTATTACAACTATCTGAGAATTCAAACAGCGACATCATCAGAAATAAGAATCGAGTACCTACTAGCATTAGTTATGCTAACACATGAAACATGAACATAAAACCATGACTACTAAGAACTGCAAGTAATCAACTTCGTCCTAATATGGATACCTACATACATTGAAATATTTGACGTAACTTCTGCAATAAGCCAAGGGAATACAATACTTTTCAATTTTTGCTTATTTTTCCGTAGAACCGATTAAATTAGTTTTTCAAAATGTTAGTTATTCAGTTTTTTGGTTGGTTTTATCTTGAGAAATAAATCCTTAAGTTTTTAATTTGAACACATTTTAAATAAACTAAGTTTTAGATATTTACGTAAACTCAACAAAATTAATTTCCATACTTTTAATAAAGTATTCGTTTGAAATGATTTATGGATTCGAAATACCAATAACACAAGTATCTGATTGATGCACATTTGGTGCGTCTGCAATATTGAACAGGTTTTAGGATGTTTCAAAAGTAGGTGTACGTAACAATTAGTAAAAAAAAAAAAATAATCTAAGAATGTAAAACTTTAACCACAACACAATTTCTTTATGGAGGTCCTTTGCTCTATACTTAATATTAATATAAAATAATTGAGTCCTGCAATAATTACGTCTCTTCAGTAAAATAAAACTAAATCAACCGAAATTAAAACGTGTGATAATAATTTAAGACAAATAACCTTCTGATACGACTACAAATGGTATGTGTCAAAGTCAAACCTATTTCTTAATTAAAGATTATTTACTATCTTAGATCTGTAGATAAAGCAATTTATGATAAATTATTGTATTCAATTTTAAAGTTGACTTCAACCTTCTCTTTGTATATTCAAGATCCGCAAATCTTTTACAATTTTTTTTTATGAGCATTTGAAATAACAATATGTAAAATGAATTATTAATGCCAAAAACCTATTTAATTCAATAGAATAATGAATACTGATAATTTGCTTTATTTTTGATGGATATGTTATTATTTAATTAACTATGTCGTAATTTCAAAATATTGTCTAATTTATTGGCTTCCACTCAAAAAACACTGAACAATTAATTAATGTGAAAACACCTTTCCGATAATTTGAAAAACTTACGTTTCTGCAAAACTGAAATCTGTAATAAAAATGCTGTATTTAATAAAATGACACAAGATGAAACTACCTTTTAAACACACCTGCGATAAAATAAGAATATTTCGAATTAAAAATATACCAATTCAAAATACAGAAAAGTTACAATAAATGCTATTTAAAATCCATTTTGTAAAAATATTATGAAATGTTAATCAACAATTATTATATGAAACTGATTGCCAACAGTTAGCTAGTTTTTTTTTTTTACCTTTCAAAAAAAACAATGATATTATATTATTATTAAATTATTATTATTATTAAATTTAATATAAATTGAACTATTATGAGTTCTAATACAAAAATAAAAATCATAATAAATGAAACCATTATAAGTTCCTAACGTAAAATTATTCCTTTAAATACGATGGGCGGCCGCTCCATTCTTCCCAATTCTAAAGATTACAAAAAATATAAAAAATTAACTTCCTCGTTTCACTTCAGCTATTTCCGTAATTTCTGGGCTCATCCGATGGTGCTCGTACTTCTGCCGGCGGCTTCCACTTCAGACACCAACATCTCCCGGCTCTCTGCACATCCTTCTACATCATCTGTCTCCAACAACACCCTGCGCCCAGCTTATCCGTTCCAATCTTCGCTTTTTTTTTTTCACAATCACCAATCATTTCTCCACATGAATTCCTCTTCGACGATGCATTCAAAAATGTCTGCTTGTTTTTCAGTTTGGTCCACTTTATTTTTTTAAATTCACTTTGGTCCTTTTTTGCACTACATTTTCACATAATTTTCTTTGCTCAGCGCTGCCCTACGCGGCAGCACTGGCAGGGTCGCCATGCAATGTGGGGACCGGGAGCAACACAAAGGAAAGAGTTGTTGTCTCTATGAAGTATGATTTATTACTAACTTAATCCTAATTACACGCTAGATATATAGGGAAGGCATAACCTACTAAGGAGAGGCGCGTCACACACTACAAGAAAAAGAAACATCTACACCATGTTTATAGACTATAAAAAAGCTTTTGACTCCGTACCACACACATGGCTTGTCTACATCCTTCAACATTATAATATTAGCCCCGGTTTAGTCAATTTTTTACAACACACAATGAAAAACTGGTCGACTGTTTTAAAATTAAATAACTCCGAAACAGAAGCTATCCGAATCAGGAGGGGCATTTTCCAAGGCGACTCCTTAAGTCCACTCTGGTTTTGCTTGGCTCTTAACCCGCTTTCAAATCTACTCAACAATAGCAATAATGGTTTTCAACTAAAGTACAGTAACACACAATTTACAGTCTCCCACTTGTTGTATATGGACGACATCAAACTCTACGGCAGCACTCTTTCAGAAATACACAATTTAGCTCAAATAACAGAAACGTTTTCAACTGATATACAAATGTCTTTCGGCATCGACAAATGCAAAATACAGTCAGTTGAAGGCGGAAAAGTTATACCTAATACCCATCTGTTACACACCGGAGAGCAAATAGATCCCGTGGATGATGTAGCTGGATACAAGTACTTAGGCTATCACCAGACACGTCAAATACACGACAAAGTAGTAAAATCTGAAATAACAGAAAAATTTAAAAGTAGATTACACAAAATTTTTAACACCTATTTAAATTCCAAAAATAGCATCAAAGCAATAAATACATATGCAATACCTGTCCTTACATATTCTTTCGGGATTATTCATTGGTCACAATCAGATCTGAAGAAACACCAACGCACCATCAACACTCATATGACTAAATACAGAAAACACCACCCTAGATCGTGCACACAGAGACTCACCCTGCCGAGATATGAAGGAGGCCGTGGTATCATAGATATCCAGAATTTGCACAACAAACAGATAACAACACTCCGATCGTTCTTCCACAACCGAGCACCAAATTCTCATCTACACCACGCCGCAGTTCAAGCAGACATGAAGCACACTCCACTCAACCTTAGCAACTACACACCACAGTCCAATGAAAAAATTACCCATCCGCAAGAAAAAATGGAGACCTGGTTGCAGAAATCCCTCCATGGTAGACATCGCCACGATCTTCTTAATCCTAATGTCGACAAAGCTGCGTCGAACGCGTGGTTAAGAAGGGGTGAATTGTTTCCAGAGACGGAGGGGTTTATGGTAGCTATCCAGGACCAAACCATTGACACTAAAAACTATAGAAAACATATCATCCGAGACACTAGCCTACAATCTGATCACTGCCGTCATTGTCACAGCGCTCCTGAAACCATACAACACATCACAGGAGCCTGTAGATCCATCACTCAAACAGACTACAAACACAGACACGACCAAGTAGCTGCAATAGTTCATCAATATTTAGCATACAAATACAAATTAATACCCGAAAAAACTGCATATTATAAGTACACTCCACAAGCCATATTGGACAACTCTAATTTCAAACTGTACTGGGACAGGACCATTTTAACGGATAAAACCATTCACCACAACAGACCTGACATAACACTCCATGATAAGAACAATAAATTGGTTTACCTCATAGATATTGCCGTTCCCAACACCCATAACCTTACCACCACACACACTGAGAAATTAAACAAGTATGCAGACCTCACCATTGAGTTGAAAACCCAATGGCGAGTCAGTTCCGTTAAAACCGTACCAATTATCCTGTCTTCAACAGGTGTTATCCCAAAAACATTACACAATAGCCTTTCAATTCTGAATATACACCCACTTACCTTTCTTCTTCTCCAAAAAGCCGCGATTCTTAACACTTGCCGGATTGTCCGTAAATTTCTGTCACTCGAGCAATTCTAATTACTTAAAACTAAACAGCTTACGTTTTGGCCAAAAGCCCGCGGAAACTGTCATACCCTCAGCAATGAGAGAAGTTGAAAAAACAAAATACATAAATAATAATAATAATAATTCTTTATTTCAGATAAAATCCATAGTCGGTACAATAGTACAAAAATATTGAATTGGTGATATTAAAATACAATAAAATAAAATAAAATAAAATGGTTAAAAAATGGATAAAATGTAACTTAAAAAAAAAAACAACAACAAGATGAGCACTACTAAGGGGCTATTCGGGTCATTGGTTTGGGTCATGACGAACATTGGCTTGACAGCTGCTGGCCGAACACTTAAGCATCACGCAGCCATGTCCAGCCAACACCTGTACATGTTGGTCTCTGTCAGTCTACAGTACAGCTCCTTAACTATGGTGTTCTGACACTTATATCATATCATGCGCGGTCTATGTTATTTTATTCACGGTTCTTGGTAAACGCCCTTGGGCACCGACATCAACCTTAACATTCTTTAGAAGGACTTCTTAGTCAATGGTAGATGATAGAGTGGTGTTTCTGGGAATGACTGGTTATGTGTATGTGTGTGTTAATTTTGATTTATATTGTTATGTTTTTATTACTTTATTTTAATGTTTATAGTTCCATACATTTCAAATTGTATATTGCTGTGCCCTAATAGGGTTACATGTCTTGGGATGCTAAAATGGAAACAATATCTCTTTTTACAGCAGGTGCGCAATAAATCTTTGAATCTTGAATCTATCTGTTTGTTAAAAGGTATCAATTCTATTATATGAGCATTGCGATTTAAAATGAATAAAAATAATGTACAGTCCTTTGTAATGTAACATTACAGATTCGACTCTCAAAGTCATTGCATTACAATACTACCTCTCTGATTGACGAGCATTCACATATAATGTAACATTAGTAGACGAATTTCGAACATTCACTATTTATTTAGTTGTTGTTGTGTGTAAGTTGTGTTAAAATGTTACATATTGTGCAAACAAGGTGTGCATTGCAATGCTCGGTTCTCCCTCACCTCACTGATGATGTTGGTCGAAGCTGTACGGTGGACAGCACATCACTCTACACATTTCCGGTTAGTCTTCTTTGCTCTATTGTAAGAAATGACATTTGGCAAGAGCGAGAGAAAAAACGGTAATGGCGTAACGGTGCTGATGATTGTACAGTGAAAGAATAAAAAGGTTTACCACCCTAAGATCTGTTTTTGCTTGATCCATGATGACATTGACAGGAACTGTTAATCACATATTTGTAGTTTTAATTATTATAAGCAAAGAGGATGTGATGCGATTATCAAACTTGACACTGCAGTGTAATGGCAAGATCAAAAAAAAAAGTTTTGGTTCAACTGTCAATCGTGAAGGAACATACGTCTAATCGAATTTAAATTTTACTGTCAAACAATAAAGCCTACATTTCGACACAACACTCTAGCCTATTAGACAGTTTAAAAAGGTAACATGTGCTTGCAACGCCTAAATGAATTGGTTTGAAAACTGGTTAACCCCTTTCGTTCCGCGACTAAAGATTAAACGCGAATGTTTTATTTGAGGGAGCACCTTAACACGCAAGTGTATGTCGAGTGTTAGTGTGTACTCACAGTGGGCTGTATAATGTGGACAGCGACCGGTAGCTTCCAACACTCGCGTCAACGCGTCCGCGAACACAGTATCTCATACAAGGCAAGTGTATGAGTGTTAGTGTGTACTCACAGTGGGCTGTATAATGTTGACAGCGACCGGTAGCTGCGCTCCACAGCGGCCGCGGCTGCTTCGAGCACTCGCGTCAACACACAGTATATCATACAAGGCGAGTGTATGAGTGTTAGTGTGTACTCACAGTGGGCTGTATAATGTTGACAGCGACCGGTAGCTGCGCTCCACAGCGGCCGCGGCTGCTTCGAGCACTCGCGTCAACACACAGTATATCATACAAGGCGAGTGTATGAGTGTTAGTGTGTACTCACAGTGGGCTGTATAATGTTGACAGCGACCGGTAGCTGCGCTCCACAGCGGCCGCGGCTGCTTCGAGCACTCGCGTCAACACACAGTATATCATACAAGGCAAGTGTATGAGTGTTAGTGTGTACTCACAGTGGGCTGTATAATGTTGACAGCGACCGGTAGCTGCGCGGGCGCGTGTCCGGAGGCAGCGAGCCGGCAGCGCTCCACAGCGGCCGCGGCTGCTTCGAGCACTCGCGTCAACACACAGTATATCATACAAGGCAAGTGTATGAGTGTTAGTGTGTACTCACAGTGGGCTGTATAATGTTGACAGCGACCGGTAGCTGCGCGGGCGCGTGTCCGGAGGCAGCGAGTCGGCAGCGCTCCACAGCGGCCGCGGCTGCTTCGAGCACTCGCGTCAACACACAGTATATCATACAAGGCAAGTGTATGAGTGTTAGTGTGTACTCACAGTGGGCTGTATAATGTTGACAGCGACCGGTAGCTGCGCGGGCGCGTGTCCGGAGGCAGCGAGCCGGCAGCGCTCCACAGCGGCCGCGGCTGCTTCGAGCACTCGCGTCAACACACAGTATATCATACAAGGCAAGTGTATGAGTGTTAGTGTGTACTCACAGTGGGCTGTATAATGTTGACAGCGACCGGTAGCTGCGCTCCACAGCGGCCGCGGCTGCTTCGAGCACTCGCGTCAACACACAGTATATCATACAAGGCAAGTGTATGAGTGTTAGTGTGTACTCACAGTGGGCTGTATAATGTTGACAGCGACCGGTAGCTGCGCGGGCGCGTGTCCGGAGGCAGCGAGCCGGCAGCGCTCCACAGCGGCCGCGGCTGCTTCGAGCACTCGCGTCAACACACAGTATATCATACAAGGCAAGTGTATGAGTGTTAGTGTGTACTCACAGTGGGCTGTATAATGTTGACAGCGACCGGTAGCTGCGCGGGCGCGTGTCCGGAGGCAGCGAGCCGGCAGCGCTCCACAGCGGCCGCGGCTGCTTCGAGCACTCGCGTCAACACACAGTATATCATACAAGGCAAGTGTATGAGTGTTAGTGTGTACTCACAGTGGGCTGTATAATGTTGACAGCGACCGGTAGCTGCGCGGGCGCGTGTCCGGAGGCAGCGAGCCGGCAGCGCTCCACAGCGGCCGCGGCTGCTTCGAGCACTCGCGTCAGCGCGTCCGCGAATACCGGCGCGTCGCTGTGTGGGTCAGATATCACACAGGCGCGCCGGATTGACGCTTCGGCCTATAGGGATAGGGGTATTTTTTAAATTTATTGATCATGGAACCAACAGCACCTAGTATAAACACAGTAAACTTCACTACATAGTATAAAACAAAGTCGCTTTCTCCGTCCCTAAGTCCCTTTGTATGCTTAAATCTTTGAAACTACGCAACGGATTTTGATGTGGTTTTTTTTAATAGATGGAGTGATTCAAGAGGAAGGTTTACATGTATAATAACATCCCATTGCACCCGTGTGAAGCGGGGGCGAGTCGCTAGTATTAACTAAAACAAAACTGACTGCCAATAACAGGTTCTTACTTTTTAAACACAACATCTACACACACAAAGGATAAGGTCAGGAGTACCTTTAATCGACGAGCATGTATGAAAGAACTCATGTAAGGAGAGGATGGAGCAAGATGTGTGTCAGGATCGTAGCAAGTGGAAAGAAGTGGTCTCTGCCTAGCCCGTTGGGAAAGAGGCGTGAGGGTTCGTAATGTATGTATGTAAACACAACAATTAAATAATTAATGCTAGACTGTCGCTAAGAATGGCCTTAAGTAATATGTGTGTGAGTGTGTGTGCTTGAGTGGGTGCTTGAATAGCAAGAGGCGCAAGGTGTGTGTCAGGACCGTATTGGTTGACCCAACTATCGTTACCTTAGATAGGAATCCCAGGAAAAAACATTCAGTCTTGGGCTCAGGCGCGACTCGAACCAGTGTCAGCCGAATGTTTTTTCCTGGGTTTCCTAATGCATTATCTCTAATGCTAAAATAAATTAACCTATTAAACCTAGTTTCATCTTTATCGAAAGTCAAAATATTTGCAACGCATTAGCAAATTACTAATAGTGAGCTAAGTGAATATTTTTTTGAAATCAGACTGAAAAGCCAAATTTAAAAACTTGGTGTATATTCAAGTCCTTACCTGCCCTGCTACGTACTTGGCGAGCAACGTTACTCCCTCTCCAGCGAGACCGAGCGATGGGAATAGCTTGAACAGCTGTTCCACACTCGCCGCATCGTCTTTGCGAGCTGCTTCCTCGAATCTAATGGCAAAAATAAGCGATGTTGAAATCTTTCAACAGATTAACATCCCTGATGTTCTGTATTTAAAAATGGGTTTGGCTCTCTGTTTTAATTACTGTTGAGTTTGTTTGTTTTTTTTTTAGTTTATTATTCTTATTTTGGTTGTGTTGTTTGTTTGCGTAGAGTAGTACCTAACTCTTGCCTAAAGGTATCCACAGAAGACCAGCGTCAAGAACACCAATAGGATAGGTTTCTCAATTATAACTCTCAATTATCTTGTGTAGACTAATAACATTTTTCTTTCTTTAAAAACACAAGCATTTTGCCTTCTTGATTCACGGTTATATGGGCGGAAGGCGTAAATAGGTTTGCCTTTAGTAGGTGATGATACAAACAGACTAATAAACAGGCTTATTTCGCTATCCTAAGGCACAAAAACACACTACACTTCACATACAGAGTTACACTAGGTAGGTAGTTTTAAGCCGCAATAAGGTAACAACAGGAAAGAGAATAACATAATTGAGGTGGGGCAAATGTACAGTCAACAGTACATCAGATTACCCCATTTCCGTTTTCGCTCTCGCTCTTGCCAAATGTCATTTCTTTGTAATAGAGCAAGGAGGACTGACCAGAAGTGGGTAGAGTGATGTGCCGTCCACCGTTCAGTAAAAAGTGTTCCACTTACTTCCGTTTGAGGTTATCTCTCAGCGTGCTGATGGCGCGCGTCATGGCGTCTCTGAGGTCCGACGCGCCGCGCGCCTTCGCCGCCGCCAGCGAGCCCGGGTCCATGTTCAGGAACCGAGACACATGATATGCCCCTGCACAATTCATGAATTTTCAATAAAAATCTTCACAACAACATATTACCCTTTTATTTTTATAACTTAGTTAACTAGATATTGCGTAGGTATAATCCTCTTCCTCCTCCTATTTTCATCCATGCCTCTTGTATTTTAGAATTAAAAAAAAGATAACAGTAACACCCAGACTTGCACAAATGACTGTTGGTGCTGGAGTCTACAGCAGATTGTGCCATAACTGGTAACATGTGTAGTGTAGCCATCATTCTTAATGTGTATTTTTGTTTATTGTTCTACCATACCATAAAAAACACTTTGAAAGCAAAGTATTTATAAATTAAAGAATACTTTCATTGCATGTTATAATGAAAGTACTCATTAATCTCTTTCTTTCTTGGCACTGCCAACAATTACCTAAAAAGTTCAGAAGACATGGTGCTAAAGTATTGATTGGGTTTCATGAACTGATATCATTTAAAAATAATACTTTATAACAAATACCAACCAGTTTCATAATCCTGAGCCTTTATAGCAGCCTCTACTCCTGCACTGCACAGCTGCAGATCAATCAGGTCATTGACCCTATATTGACATTCCGCCACCCTTGACTGAAATAAAAGTTCCATTCATGTTATGAAACTTCAGGGTTTTCTTTATCTAAATTCAACCATTTTCAATGTTATCATATTACATAAAACTACTTGGAATGAATACCTAAATTAATTAAAGTGAAATGAAATTATAATGATAAAGTTAAAAAACCTTAATACTATTGTATTATGTATGTATAGTGTCTAATTAGTGACCATCATAACAACCCATATAAAAGTAACATTAGTGGAAATCAATAGTTTTTTTGTGACCTACTGAACTTTGTTCTTATCTGCCTTGCCGCTTAATTGTCTAAAAGACAAAAGTTATAAAATGAACCTATTTTAACATTAACACTGATCAAATAAATAAATAAAAAAAATCATCATCAGATGACATACCCTCGCAAGGTCCAACTGACGCACTTTGGCACTAACATCCTTAGCCAAGGCAGCAGTCTCGTCTACCATATTAGCAGCTTCCTGAGTGTCTGTCTTCACCTCACCAAGCCTGATGTATGCCTGGCTGGCAGTGCGCAGCCGGCCCTCCAAGGCACAAGCCTTAGACAAAGCACCAGTAAGGGCTTCATCTACATCAGTCTGCAAAATAGAATTAAAAATTAAACAATTACAAGCTACTATTATTCCGGCAGTAAAAAACTTAACCTTAGCTTGTATCAAACATTAAATTCCCATAATTAAAAGCAAACTAGCCATATCTCATCATCATCATCAGCCTGTTGTAGTCCACTGCTGAACATAGGCCTCTCCTTTTGCACGCCACTGTACTCGATCTTCGGCTGCTCGCATCCAGCTCCTGCCAGCCATCCTGCGCAGATCATCACTCCACCTTGCCTGAGGACGTCCTACACTACGCTTGCCGAGACGCGGTCTCCACTCAAGAACACGTTTACTCCAACGGTTGTCGGTTCTACGGCTAACATGGCCAGCCCACTGCCACTTCAGCTTGCTAATCCAGTGGGCTATGTCGATAAATTGGTTCTCTGCCGTATCACCTCATTTCTGATTTGATCTCGCAGAGAAACGCCGAGCATAGCCCTCTCTATAGCCCGCTGAGTGACTTTAAATTTGTGGACCAGCCGTGCCGTTAGTGTCCACGTTTCGGCTCCGTATGTCATGACGGGTAGGACGCACTGATTGAAGACTTTTGTCTTTAGGCACTGTGGGATCGACGATGTGAAGACTCGACGTAGCTTCCCAAACGCCCAACCCAACTGAATTCTTCTGTTCACCTCGTCCTCGAAGTTGTTTCTACCTAACTGCAATGTCTGCCCGAGGTATACATATTTTTGAACAACTTCGAGAACGGCGCCGTGTATCGCAATCGGTTCCGGTAGAACATGTTCATTGAACATGACCTTGGTTTTGTCCAAGTTCATCCGTAGACCGATGCGCACAGAAGAGTCAGCCAGGTCATTCAGCATCTGTTGTAGGTCCTGCAGCGTTTCTGCCACGATGACGATGTCGTCAGCAAATCGCAAGTGAGAGATGTACTCGCCATTGATGTTGATTCCACGTCCATTCCAGTTCAGCGTCTTGAACATATCCTCCATTGCATTTGAGAACAATTTCGGGGAGATAACATCCCCTTGTCTCACACCTCGATGCAACGGTATAGGACTTGTTTGCTGATTCTGGATTTGGACGGACATAGTGGCTGCTTCGTAAAGGCATCTCATCACTTGGATGTATCGCCAATCTACTTGGCATCGCTGCAGGGACTGCAGAACAGACCAGATTTCAATCGAGTCAAAGGCCTTCTCATAGTCCACAAATGCTAGGCACAGGGGCTGATTATATTCTTCAGTTTTCTGTATAATCTGCCGCACTGTGTGGATGTGGTCTATGGTGCCGTATCCGCTCCGAAACCCAGCCTGTTCCGGTGGTTGGAACTCGTCGAGTCTTCGCGCAAGACGGTTCGTGATCACTCTTGAGAACAGCTTATAGACGTGGCTTAGAAGGGAAATGGGTCGGTAGTTCTTCAGTAGGGTTTTGTCTCCCTTTTTGAAGAACAGGACGACCACACTCCTACTCCACGCCTCTGGAGTTCTCCCTTCAAAGAGGACAGCGTTAAAAAGCTTTTGGAGCTCCCTGAGTACGGGTCTGCCTCCTGCTTTTAACAGCTCTGTTGTTACGCCGTCCTCTCCAGGGGCTTTTCCATTTTTAAGCCGCCCAAGAGCGATCTCGATTTCGTCAATGCTGACTTCTGGCAGGTCTTCGGTGTAGTGGCGTGTTAGAGTGGCTCTAGAGTCCTCATTTCCGGGGTCAGGTCGAGATGCATGCGAAGCGTATAACCGGCCATAGAAGTTTTCTACTTCCGAAAGGACTGCCGGCTTCGAGACAACGACTTCTCCACTTTCTATGGTCAACTTCGTCAGGTGGCTTCTTCCAAGAGATTGTACGAACACTTTTGAACCCCGGTTCTGCTCAATCGCTCTCTCAATAGAGAGAGTACTGGAGCAACGGAGATCGCGTCGCACGTGCGTACTAATCTCTCGGTTTAGAGTCCGTTTCCCTGACGAAGTGACGGGTGGGTTTTCCCGTCGTCTCTTCATTAGCCCCAAAGTCTCTTCGGAAAGCTTCGACTTCTTGCCTTTACGCTGCATTTTACAAAATCTCGTACCTTCTTCCCTGAGGACTCGAACCACATCTTCAAGGTTCTGGTTAACGTCAGTTGTGGTTTCCACGGCAGCAAATCGGTTCTCCAGATTTGACTGGAACGCTTCAGATCCCATGATAGTTTGAAGCAGAGTTGGTCGGAGCCTGGCCTTCATCAAGCGGACTCGTTCAGCTCTGAAATCGATATTCAGAGAGCCTCGGACGAGTCGGTGATCGCTACCGGTATTAAACCTGTTGATCATGGTGACGTCTCTGAATATGTGCTTTTTGTCCGCCATGATGAAGTCGATCTCATTCTTTGTCATAGTGTCGGGGCTTTGCCACGTCCACTTCCTTTGGGGTTGCTTCTTGAAGAATGAGTTCATCAAGAAGAGCCCCTCCCGTTCGAGGAAATTGACGAGCATTTGCCCCCTATGATTTCTGCTTCCATATCCATGGGATCCTACTACCGATTCACTGCAATTTTGTACTCCCACTTTAGCGTTAAAGTCCCCCATAACAACGGTGAAATGGGTCTTGGTAGTGGAGTGGAGGGCTCTCGATATGTCATCGAACATATCCTCCACCTCATCGACCGAGTGTGACGAGGTCGGTGCGTACACTTTCACCACCTTGAGGCTATACCTCTCGGTGAGCTTAATGATGAGGTACGCCACCCTGTTCGACACACTGGACATTTCCACAACGTTGTTAGCTAGGGACTTATTAACCAGAAACCCAACGCCACCTTGGGATTTTTGGTCTCCCTCTCGGAAGTACATGAGGTGGCCTGAATTGAGAGTTATGGTGTCCTCTCCCTCTCTTCGGACTTCACATAACCCAAGTATGTGCCACCTGATGTTCCCAAGTTCCACCTCGAGTTGCGCCAGATGCGAGTCAAGCCGCAGCGTGCGTCCGTTGTACGTCGCCAGGGTCAGTCGGTTGTGGTGGCCTCCCGTAGCCCAGAGATTCTTTGCACCCCCCGCCCCACCGTTACCATGGTCGCCACCAAAATAACCAGGAATAGTGGGGCTGCCGGGAACTGGGGGCCGTGGCCTCTGTCGTGCTTCCATAGGAGGTTATGCCCATAATCGCCACGCTGGGCAGGCGGGTTGGCGATCGCAGGGCGAAGCTTCTCGCACCGGTGACGCTGCTGCCCGTCACCGGCCTGTGGTATTTAGCTCGCCTATTCAGGACGGATATACCGCCGTCGGTCGGTCGCCAGAGCCTCGTTCGTTACTCAGCAGGATGCACCGCGTGCAGGTGAGGTTGACTTGGGGCGATAGATGGAGATTCGCCCCCTTACATCCCATATCTAAGGAATAATAAACTAACGATACTATTTTTCAAAAGACAGGATTAATTAGTTGAGGAATAAACAATAGAAATAGGGCGGAAATACAAAAACGAGAGTTGTTTTCATCAGCTGTTTTAGAAGTACAATATTTACCAGTTCTTTCTCGACTTCTGCGAGTGCTCTTTGCAAGCCTTCCTCTGTGGACACATCGTACTTTTCTAATAATAAACTTAGCGACATTATTTAGGCACCAATTTCCATTAAGATTTTAAGAACTCTGCAAAACAACTATTTTGTTCACCAACTATTTGCTATGCCTGAATGAATGATTGAATGAATTCAGAATTAGGGTGCGTTCCGAATTGAGTCAAAATCGATTACAGAGCGTCCCGAATTGAGATATCGCGCCAACGGGCCATCTAACGTCAGACAGCTTTACGTCACGGGTGACGTCACTAACGGCGCCATTGCGCTCACAACGATAATGCTCCGGAGCGTTGTCACTGTGAGCCTTATGTCAGATTCATAGGTGATACGTCAAACAGACATTTTCGCGTAAAAATATTTTTGCGAATATTCCTCAGAATAAATCTTTGCTAGGACAAATCTTTTTCTGTAATAGCGAAACAGAAAGTTTTACCACAGGAACCGCAAGTTTAACTTGGGAATGATAGAAATTAAAAGTTTAAAAATTGTTAGGTTATGTGTCCGAATTGGTTTTCACGCTGTCAGCGCTGTGAGCACTGTTGACGCGATATTTCAATTCGGAACGCCTGTTATCGCTGTGAGCGCTCATGGACCTGTAATCGCATTACGGACCGCACAGTAACTGTGCGTTCCGAATTGAGTCAAAATCGATTACAGTGCGCTTACAGAGCGTCCCGAATTGAGATATCGCGCCAACGGGCCATCTAACGTCAGACAGCTTTACGTCATGGGTGACGTCACTAACGGCGCCATTGCGCTCACAACGATAATGCTCCAGAGGGATATCACCGTGGGCCTTATGTCAGATTCATAGATGAAACGTCAAACAGACATTTTCGCGTAAAAATTTTTTTGTCAATATTCCTCAGAATAAATCTTTGCTGGGAAAATTCTTTTTCTGTGATAACGTAACAGAGAGTTGTACTACAAAAACAGCAAGTTTAACCTGGAAATGATGGAAATCTAAAGTTAAAAATTGTTACTGTAATCGAACTGTAATCGCATTACGGACCGCACAGTTACTGTGCGGTTCGTAATGCGATTACAGGTCAATGAGCGCTCACGGCGATAACAGGCGTCCCGAATTGAAATATCGCGTCAACAGTGCTCACAGCGCTGTCAGCGTGAAAACCAATTCGGACCGCTAGATAGCGACACATAACCTAACAATTTTTAACTTTTAATTTCTATCATTCCCAGGTTAAACTTGCGGTTCTTGTAGTAAAACTTTCTGTTATGTTATCACAGAAAAAGATTTGTCCCAGCAAAGATTTATTCTGAGGAATCTTAACAAATATATTTTTACGCGAAAATGTCTGTTTGACGTTTCATCTATGAATCTGACATAAGGCCCACGGTGATATCGCTCTGGAGCATTATCGTTGTGAGCGCAATATGGCGCCGTTAGTGACGTCACCCATGACGTACAGCTGTCTGACGTTAGATGGCCCGTTGGCGCGATATCTCAATTCGGGACGCTCTGTGAGCGCGCTGTAATCGATTTCGACTCAATTCGGAACGCACCCTAACTGTGCGGTCCGTAATGTGAGCGCTCACGGTGATATCAGGCGTCCCGAATTGAAATATCGCGTCAACAGCGCTCACAGCGCTATCAGCGTCAAAACCAATTCGGACCGCTAGATAGTGATACATAACCTAACAATTTTTAACTTTTGATTTCTATCATTCCCAGGTTAAACTAGCGGTTCTTGTAGTAAAACTTTCTGATACGTTATCACAGAAAAAGATTTGTCCCAGCAAAAAAATATTCTGAGAAATATTGATAAAAATATTTTCACGCTAAAATGTCTGTTTGACGTTTCATCTATGAATCTGACATAAGGCCCACGGTGATATCGCTCTGGAGCATTATCGTTGTAAGCGCAATATGGCGCCGTTAGTGACGTCACCCATGACGTCAAGCTTGCTGACGTTAGATGAATGTCAGCGCGATATTTCAATTCGGGACGCTCTGTGAGCGCGCTGTAATCGATTTCGACTCAATTCGGAACGCACCCTAAGACTGACGTTGTGACATCTGACGTCTGACAGAGTACGTTCTAAAACGGTTCTCAAACATTAATTTAAAACTGAGTGGTTTTCAGTTTTTAGTGTTCATTTAGGTGACAAAGTATTCACTGAAGTCCCGCAGTTTTGGTAGTTAGTTAGCTAGCCAGTTATTTATTGTTAAATACTTTCAAAATTTATTCATTCATTATTTTGTGTCACATATCCCCGAATTCACAAACGTCAATCAACGCTAAGCACACGCTCACACTAATGCTGTTCCGTAAAATGTCAAAAAAACTGAAAGGGATAACAATACATATGAAGGATGCTCAATGTTAATTTGCGTTTGTGAATTTGGGGGTTAGTTTGTTAAAGATAAAAAAGAACCAGATTAAGGCATTTCTCCTCTTCTCAAGGCTTTTTGCTCAAGGTATCAGGTGAGATTCACACCTACTTTTTCCGCTAACCAGGCCGGTGCTCTAACCACTAAGCTACCGATGTCACGTAGTTTGTCTTCGGATAAGTCCTCATGTTAGGCATGCAAGCAACCAACCACTATAGAAGTACCAAAATGTTTACATGCAACATGCAATCGCATAGAACCACTTTAGTCAGGGGCGGTGAAATCAACCTTATCTAAGTTTACAGCCCTGTAAAGATTGATGTCACCGCCTCTGAGACCTTATCCTGCTCCTGACTTATTAAAAATATTATTTATTTGCTTTACAAAGGAAAGAGAGAGAGACTAACTAGACTTCTAACTATCTACTTTAACTAAACTCATTTTGCAATGGTTTTGTAAAGGTTTGTGTCAACCTATTATATTATTTTCAAAACTTTCTACAGTTTTGGAGCGGAGCTTATGCGTGTATTTGTTATGTCTTAGCTCTTTCTTTTTTATGGAATTAAACAGAGACCCACGACATTTCTGGACATTTCACTATCGATAATTTTTTGACACAATACTGACATTGATGGTCTCAAAAGACATTCTGAAACTCATACATGGCAAAAGACTATAAGAAATGAAATATTGGATCATTACTATAACCATTTCACACAGTCCAGTAAAAATAAATGATGATTTATTTGAGATTTAAATAATCTGACGTTCTTAAATATCACATAAACTAAATAGGTAATTAATATCATTTTTTATTCATAAAAACCTTTTGACACATAACAAGGTTTTAGAACGGATCTGTTAAAAAATTAACCAGTGGACAAAATTTGACAAAAGTGATGTCTGTACAACAGTAAACATAAAATATTGTGAGATTCTAAAATCAATGTGCCTTTAATTGTATAGTGTTCCTCAAAGCGCTTAATCAGCGTTACACACTCCTCTGAGGAAAAGTTTCATTGTGCAGTGGAAAGCAATCGTTAAAGGTAAGGGCGAGGACAGGGTATTGACATTTGCATAACTTACACCAGCAATAACATTGGTCTGGTTTCTGGGTGCAGTTATGTTGTGGCTGAGAGTGTTGTGTTTTGCAGATTGACTCCGTGTGGGGTTGGGCTTCGCCCCCGCTGCGCTTGCAGCTGGGTAACTCCCGCGGTCACAAGAGGTGAGTGAACTATGTGAATAATTGATTTCTTTTTTTCCAATTAGTTCTGCAGTCTGACTGGTTTTCTTGATGACAGTCACTACATTTGTATGTTGTACTTCTATAGGGAACAGTGAGAATTATAAATCACGAATGACTGAAGTTTACAATTTGTAGAAGATTGAAAACTCTGCTTCTAGCGTAGAGTCTCATAAAGCTTGCTATTTGCCTTTAGTCTTATCTGTAAACTCATTCCACAAACATTTGTTCGAAATATGGTACAGTAAATAAATAATAAAGAAATTATATGGGTTATCAAAACAAAACAGCTGACTGTATGATGACATCTGTTACTTGCATAAACAAAGTTATCTTATTTTAGAAAGCTTTTATCATGTTTCTTATAATCTTGGATTTAATGCAGGTACCTGATAACTTGTGAAGATAGATCATCAACAAAATAATTGTAACAGATGTCTTGTTAAATGTTTTTTAGCAATATACAGGTACACATGCTCGGAACTGAAACTGCAGTATACAATGCTTTGTAAGTTTGTGTGTTTCTACTAGTTGTCATAAAACTTGCATTAAATGTAACTCATATAACAGGCCAAGCATAATGAAAAACATTGAATAAGGTTTTGGTCTAAATAATAATGATCTTAATAATAGGTGATAAATATTTGGAAAGATGGAAGTACCTATCTGCACTCATTTTCTCTTTTTGTTGTACTTTCATTATTTTGTTCATTCAGATTGTGATAACTTTTGAAAATGATGGTTTTATACTGGTCTAAATTGGTGTTACAGTAATTAATTGTGTGGAATTGAATGTTAGATGTTATGATTATTTCTCCGCAAGGTTTTCCTGCTATGGTTATGAGATTGATATTACAAACATTCAAGTGTATTGTGTGTGCAAATCATAAACGTCTTGACCTCATAAGATATTTTAGATGAATATTTTGATTAATCATTATGAGGTAAGATATTGCTATCTCTGGAGATAAAGTTAAGTAGATCTTATGTTACCTACATTGTGAGTGCCTACCACAAACCTACCTACAAAAAGTGAAAGGTCAAGAAACAATTTATAATGTTATCTTATAAGTTTATTTATTTTAAAATGTACACAACATAATTAAATCAACTATGTAATAGAAAATAGAATCAATCTGATAATTACTTGTAGATAAAAAGATAGTAATCAGTGGTAATGGTTTATGTTATTTTCCATATTTTGAAGGCAAATGCATGTCCTTTAGCAGTCAATTTTTAGGGTGAAAATGTTACACTTAAAATCACAGTAACCACAATTAAAAATTCAAATTGGTTTGGTAATGAATGATTGTAAAATGAAAACACCTCACCTCTGCCATGTATGACGACACATGCATAATTAGGAGAGTTACTCGGCTGGGTTGCCACTAACACAATTACTCGTAATTATCTAACATTCTCTCTCAAGGTTATTAGGTAACAATTCGAAAGGTATCATTTTTGGTGCGAAATTACATTTGTCAGTAATTAGTGACTAAAAGTTTGTAAAGTGTGATGTGTGTCTGTGTGGGAGCAGATATTTTTGCGTGTTTAAATAGTTGTGTAAGTACTTAATATTAATTAAAATGAATGAAAGTGAATTATGAAAGCTATAGATAGTCTAAAAATCTAAGATTAAAATAACATTTCTACCTAAGTCACGAGAAGACGATGTAATGTCGCTTGCTGGTAGTAGATTCCCGCGTTAGGCGTCGTACCGTAGATCGAGCCTTATTATTGTGTACAAGCCCTTACTGTGTGATTCGTAACTTTAATATTATTTGTAGTGTTTATGTTTTGTTTTGGCTTAAAATCATTATAAGGTAGGTATGCTCGACATTCTTAGGATGGGTGAGGGCGGGTCCCCGGGCGGGGGCGGCGGGGGCGGCGGCGGCAGCGGCGCGCGGCTGTCGCACACGTCCGAGAAGCATCCGCGCGCCATACTCGGCGAGCTGTCCGCGCTGCGGCGCCACAGGGAGCTGTGCGACGTCGTGCTCAACGTCGCTAACAGGAAACTATTCGCGCACAGGTCTGTTGTACAGTCAACAGCACATCAGGTTACCCTATTTCTCTGTTTTCTCTCGCTTTTGCCAAATGCCATGTATTTACAATAGAGCAAGGAGGACTGACCGGAAATGGGCAGAGTGATGTGCCGTCCACCGTACAGATTTCACTCAACGAACAAAAAGTAAAGCTGCATACTGAGTTTTTTTAAACCACCAGATTCGATTTCTGGCCTATCAAGAGTTTTTCTTCCAATCTGAGTTTGGAGGTAGTTTTTGTCATAATCGGTCTCTAGACTACGATCTATCACGCCCACTTGAAAAAATTACCCCGTACAGTCATTGTGCAATGCATTTAACTGAGGATTCCTTCAGAAACTTACTGAAAATATAGCATGATCAGATTGAGCGAAACTGAAATCCTGCTCTAGACTAATATTTAAACCACTTTACATTACAATATATTGCTGCTTTGTAGCTGATACAAATACACTCCGCTGCAACATAAGAGCACGCTATCTCAGCGTGCCTATTGTTCGTTTGCGTGATCATTGACCATGCCCTCGGTGTCTGTGGGGTTAAATAAATGCATTGTGGACTTTTGTTTTCACTCTCAATGACAATCTGCGTCACAGTGGCGCCCAACGTGGTGTCTTGAAGTGTGAAGCATCAAATAGATGGTTGCCAACCATGCTTTCTGCAGTGAACTTGCACATTTCTGCTGAGTAAACACTTGTCCGATTTGGTTTTCAATGACATCGATGGTCGGCGCTCATTGAAAAAAAGCCATTGCAAAAAGAGAGGCAGATTTTCATAAAGAATGCGACAGATTTTCTATCTATCGCATACTTTATTTTTGAAACTCTGCCGAACGTGCTACCAAAATTCCTAAATATTATTGTGTTTACTAACCCACTTATTCATAAGAAACTTGAACAGCTCTTCAACAACACGATAACTTTTGTATCGCTTTATCTCTTTCATTCATGTTACTGTCGCGAGTATGTGACAATCGTCAATTTCTTAAACTATTCTTCAGCGTTGCGTTTGTTTTTATGAATAAGGGGGAAATCTTTATTGATGCGAGGCATTCGCAACAGTCACTCGTCATCAAATAACAAAATATGACAGCTTTGAAACAATTTGGCTGATGCTTCCCCGTTTGCAGAGTGATACTATCAGCATGCAGCCCGTACTTCCGCGCGATGTTTACCGGCGAGCTGGCGGAGTCGCGCGCCACCGAGGTGACCATTCGCGACGTGGATGAACAGGCCATGGAGCAGCTCGTGGAGTTCTGCTACACGGCGCACATTGTCGTGGAGGAGAGCAATGTGCAGGTAGGATCAAGGATCTTGGCCCCAGACTTCAGCAGGCCTAACGCGATGAGGCGTTTTGCCGACGACAGGGTGGGCCGGTATTTTCGACCGCGAAGTAATTAAGGTCCCGCTAGAGCCCTAGCCCTACCTAGCAAAAGAAACATAGATAGTAACGGAAGGAGCTTGCTCCCGGGGTGCCCGGGGTGCACGGGGTGCATTTCCCGCAGTGGGGACACGGTTGTTTGAAATCTAGTTTATTGTAAAATGTTATTGGATTAATACACACTACCTACTATAGGTTATTGCTTGTGAGTCGTCGGTGTAAAGCGCCGACGCTGCACCTTGAGGGTCCATCGTTCGCCGGTTTAGAAGAAGGTCGCTGCTGACGGCTGCTACATGTGCGAGCTAGCGCGTACAACTGGTATTCAACGAATGTTCTCGTTTCCCAGGCGTTGCTCCCAGCGGCGTGCCTACTCCAGCTGCAGGAGATCCAAGACGTCTGCTGCGAGTTCCTGAAGAGGCAGCTGGACTGCACCAACTGCCTCGGCATCCGCGCCTTCGCTGACACGCATTCCTGTCGAGAGCTGTTGCGTATTGCTGACAAGTTCACGCAACAGAACTTTCCTGAAGTAAGCTATCAATTACCTGCAGGTGGGACAGATTGCCAGATTACATGAGCTTCAGGAAAATCGAGTGAGGGTGTCGTGGCTCAGTAATAAACACTGGCTCAAAACCCGTATGGTCCCGACTGTTTTCACTGTACAAAACCCTGGTGGAAAAAGTACTTCAATAAAGAAAAAGATGTCTACTCATTCCTGTCATTGACTACACACAGAATTATTGAGGTGTTTTCGTGATCTCTTCATCATAATCAGTCTAGTTGGTGTCCTACTGCAGGGTAAAGGTTATCCTCCCACTAGCCAGTATTTTCCGTTCAAAGCCACTGTCTGCCAGCTAGTAAAATACTTAAATCAAGCTCATCCCGTCGTTTCTTTCTGGGTCTCTTGCACTGCCGTTTTCTGTTCTCGTAATCTAGAGGTTTTTTTAAATCTTATGTAAAATTTAGTAGTTCCTTAAGGCCGCTCTACACTTAGTCCGCGAATCACGGCGCGATCTCGCGGAGCGAACTTGCCGCGAATTCAGCAACGGTGCTGGTTCGAACACTCGAACGACTCGAAGAACAATACTGACCGTCGTCGCAGACGTCGTGGAGTCATGCACGTTCGCGTCGCGTTCGCTCTTCGCCCTCCCTTTGACGCGGGGCCAAAAACCGACCAGAATTGGGGAACAAAGCGCGAAACCGCGAAGAATATGCGAAACGGCTCTACTAAGGCTAAGTGTGGAGCGCCCTTTTACTAGGAAACACTTCTCATGTTTCCCAAAAATTGCTTTGTCATGGCCCCGCAATTTTTGCAAAGCCCCTTCGTGACTCACTCAATACTTTTAAACTCAGACTTCTTAAACTAAGTAAAATAATACGCATTTATTGTTTATTTCCTGGGTATTACTATACTTTTTTTTCTAAAGGTGTTATGTGTAACTCCCTAGGTGATGGAAAGCGAGGAGTTCCTGCTACTCCCAGCGGCCCAGCTGATCGACATCGTGTCCTCAGACGAGCTGAACGTCCGCTCTGAGGAGCAGACCTTCCAGGCCGTCATGTCCTGGGTCAAGTACAACGTCGCCGAGAGGCGGCAGCACTTAGCACAGGTCAGTGATTCAAATCTGAGATTAGTTTTGTTACTAGGAAACCATCCGGATTAGCCTTAGACAATATAGAAATGGACTCGCGATTGGGCCGCCCGTCAATGCAAAAAAGTCTGTCCCTTTTTGCGGGGGCAGGGGGAACACTCACACAAAGAAAATTACCTCTACTTTAACAGAAGAGGCTTGTTGGCACAATCGCACACAAACCTAAATAAGCAACACAGGGATATTTTACACATACATGTCAATAAAATGATTCACACTACTACAACTTTTGACATTAGTTATGTCTTTACACGGTACTTATGTCAACTTGGCTAGTGCTGACCATAACACAGCTATTGGATGTACAAAAATAAATTGAACAAATTGTTTCGATTACAAATTGTGAATTATATTATGTATTGGAAATTACGCACTTTCCATAATTTCTAAGCCTGATTTTAACTGTTTACGTGGAGAAGTCCACGTAAACAGTTAAAATCAGGCTTTTGACCTTTATGAATATTTACTTAAAACTATTAGACGAATATTTTAAATTACAAACTTATTGAAACGTGTAGATTCTTCTAATCTTTTAAAGCAGTATAGCAGTAAGCAATCATTAAATAAATTATTAGAGTAAAAATTTGGACTAAGGACCAATTGTGAGGATTAAAAACTTATCAGACCTATTGGTCTGATAAGTTAACCTCTTATTTTTAACCTTTAATAACGCCGCAGATTTTAAAATCTACCTATTTATTTATTCAGAATTATATTACATACTGACTTACAGTTTCCCAAATCGTCAGTATGTTTATTTCACATGTCAGACTTAATACTAAATTAATTAATTAATTTAGACTATGACTAGTGCATAGTCTGAAATATTTAGATTTCGTAATTCAATATTTTGAAATCTGCCGAGTTGTTATTTGTTCATCCGATGACTTTGATCTAACTGTTGAATAATCTGCCCTAACTGAAACGAGCTGTATGTACGTTTCTAGGGCTTGACAGACTGCCTAAGTTAGTAAACTTGATATTAGGTGATTGGAAACATCGGTTTTAAATGCATGCTTTCGTATTGTAAGATAATGAAGCTTACAGCTGGACAAATAACAAGTTTTATTTCAAACAGTGTTACCTACCTCACTAACAGTAATTTTTTGGTGAATATTTAAATCACTTCTGTTAATTAATCAACTGATAAAAAAACATTTCATCCGATTAATTTCTATAAATAAATCGGATAATATGATGTTTTCATAGGCATTTAAAGTCATTTCCTACCTGATTTGTTTGTTATTGACGTTATATCGCTTGCTGCACATATTAACTCAGCGAAGTAAAAAAAACATCTTTATTGTTGTAATATACAAATACTCACCTATTTATTTATTTACTCAGGACATGACAAAAATACAAAAAACAAAATGTGACTAGGAACCTCTTTGTTCAGGCGTCACTTTACTTCTATAGATAACAAGAAGCTCTAGAATGAGTCCCGAAGTTAAGTGCCATCGAGTATGCCAACTTTCCTGTTTTCCTGTTTCCGGTATTTACATTACACAGAAGAGTATACTAGTCATAATAAGTACATATTTTAGTTTTTATTTCAATAAGAGTGTTCCTCCTTTCCACTATTGTTGTGCCCGACAGGGTTCATGGTGATCCATATAAAAATGTAAGATCTTTAAGTTACACTGTGAAATGCAATAAATAATTGAGTATTGAGTATTGAGTAGTGTGGTATTTTTATTTTTTGTTACCTTTTATTTAGTCTTTTTTTAAAATGAATTTGAATGTTTTTTATATTGTTAGGCCCAGTATCACTTTCGCAGTAATTACAAATCTAACGACACATGTCAAGCTGAAATAAATCGAGCCGTTCAGGCTGCAGAGCGTGTCAAACACTATTACATACAAACATACTTACATATATACACTCGAAAAACATAACCCGCCTTCTAGCGCAGTCGGATAATAAATAAATGAATCATTAGAAACATTATTCTTACGTCAATCGAACTAATTGAAATATTTTATTCGAGTCCAATCGGAACTTGCCAATCGATATTTCTTGACATTAACCCCAACACTAGTGTGATTACGAAAACACTCAAATGTCATTCCGGACAATGTTTCAGGTGATATAATTATTAGTGATTTTTGCAGAAGAAACATGAAATTGAACCAAAAAAATACATACGGATGAAACATAACATTATCCTTCTTCCAATTTGAGTTTCTCGAAGTGTTCTTACTACTATCTACAGCACAAAACGGCATTTTTGAAGAGCTCTTTACTCATCGACGTATGACTCGTTATGTCAAAATTTCGGAGTTTCAAGTAGTTTTGTTCAACGTTCGGATTTTTAATCGTAACGTGAGCAGAGGGGTAACGCACGTAAGGCATCTCCAGTTCTTAATGCTCTAAGGGATTAGCAGATTTCCTTATCTGGGAAACTTCTGGTTAATAGCTTGAAAATTGGATTTGCAATAGAAGCTTTTCAAAAAATGCTCCAAAAAGTAAACCACAATGAATATGAATAGGCAACGCCATGACGTAGATTTCCGGCTATTTCTGGTTAAAATATTGAAAATTAATGCCATTTGGACAGAGCAGGATAAAATACGAAATGTGTCCATTGAATAAATAAATAGTTCATAAAATGTTTTTAAAAGAATAAAATTGGCAAAAAGCTCTCCAACTATGCCTGTCATGCGCCAATATTTCCCATTTACTGGAGCAATGGCTCAAGTTGTCACACCATCGATTACGGGTAGACCTTTGCCCAGCAGTGGGACACATCAGGTTAAATTAAAAAAAAATGGCCTTAAGATTCCTTCAGTTCTGACAATCGTGTCCCCCAGGTCCTCCAACACGTCCGGCTGCCGCTCCTCAGCCCCAAGTTCCTGGTGGGCACGGTCTCCTCCGAGCTGCTGATCCGCTCCGACGACGCGTGTCGGGACCTGTTGGACGAGGCCAAGAACTATCTACTGCTGCCTCAGGAGAGGCCGCTCATGCAGGGGCCAAGGACGAGGCCTAGGAAGCCTACTAGACGAGGTTAGCATGTGGATTCATGTTTAGGAGTTTGTTTTAGACGCGGAGTTTCAGTGGTGGGGGGATTTGGACGAGTGAAGTAGTAAAGAAGTAGTGGGCTAGAGCAATTAACAAGTTTCAGTCGATCGACAACGAGCTGGTACTATGATCACAATTCTTCATAATATACTTCCACTTTGTAGACACTATTGACAAGACTCAATAAGATGTATTGACAACAATAACAACATAATTAATGTCCACTCATGGGTGGTGGATTTTGCCTTCATTTGCGTTTGACACCTAAGTTAAAAGTGATAAAGGTCCACTACGTCTAAAAACTGTTTATTCAATCACAAACAGAAGCAAGACTAGATGAAGTTAAAAAAATATACATAAAGTTTCTAGTGTTCTAAATTAAACATTGCAGTTGACGCTTAGACACTTAAAACGTATTACCTGTCTAACCTGAAACCTGAAACTTTTTCCTTATCTGTATGTTATTGCGACATTTTGGTCGACGTTATGTCAGTAATGATGCGAAGTCAAAAACTGTCCCATGGGGAACGTACCTATGATTTAACCGTGTGTAAAAGATAGCATGATTACTTACAAGAGCGTAAACGAGACAGATACATGTTGCGTAGTGTTGTCTCAAACTGTCAATGCTTTGCTCAGGTGTTCGAAGTTCTGATTTCGGGTGTTACTTTTTTAGGCACAAGTAACCTATCTACGTATTTTCATTGACTGTAAGCCAGTTTGTGCAATGATTATAAGAATAAATGAATTACAAAAGTGCTTTCCTACCCCCAGGCGAAGTCCTATTCGCAGTAGGCGGCTGGTGCTCCGGCGACGCCATAGCCTCAGTGGAGCGCTTCGACCCTCAAACAGCCGAGTGGAAGATGGTCGCGCCGATGTCGAAGAGGCGCTGCGGAGTAGGAGTGGCCGTGCTGCACGACCTGCTCTACGCCGTCGGCGGGCACGACGGGCAGAGCTATCTCAACAGCATCGAGCGGTACGACCCGCAGACTAACCAGGTCAGACACAAGTGTTATAGATGTCGCTGATGTCTATGCGGAGTAGGAGTGGCCGTGCTGCACGACCTGCTCTACGCCGTCGGCGGGCACGACGGGCAGAGCTATCTCAACAGCATCGAGCGGTACGACCCGCAGACTAACCAGGTCAGACACAAGTGTTATAGATGTCGCTGATGTCTATGCGGAGTAGGAGTGGCCGTGCTGCACGACCTGCTCTACGCCGTCGGCGGGCACGACGGGCAGAGCTATCTCAACAGCATCGAGCGGTACGACCCGCAGACTAACCAGGTCAGACACAAGTGTTATAGATGTCGCTGATGTCTATGCGGAGTAGGAGTGGCCGTGCTGCACGACCTGCTCTACGCCGTCGGCGGGCACGACGGGCAGAGCTATCTCAACAGCATCGAGCGGTACGACCCGCAGACTAACCAGGTCAGACACAAGTGTTATAGATGTCGCTGATGTCTATGCGGAGTAGGAGTGGCCGTGCTGCACGACCTGCTCTACGCCGTCGGCGGGCACGACGGGCAGAGCTATCTCAACAGCATCGAGCGGTACGACCCGCAGACTAACCAGGTCAGACACAAGTGTTATAGATGTCGCTGATGTCTATGCGGAGTAGGAGTGGCCGTGCTGCACGACCTGCTCTACGCCGTCGGCGGGCACGACGGGCAGAGCTATCTCAACAGCATCGAGCGGTACGACCCGCAGACTAACCAGGTCAGACACAAGTGTTATAGATGTCGCTGATGTCTATGCGGAGTAGGAGTGGCCGTGCTGCACGACCTGCTCTACGCCGTCGGCGGGCACGACGGGCAGAGCTATCTCAACAGCATCGAGCGGTACGACCCGCAGACTAACCAGGTTAGGATATCCAAGCACCTCCTTGTTAAAATAAAATGAACGCACAATTGGCAACATTGCCAATTCGCGCGCACACCTGGCAACATTACGTTGTGACACAAAGTCTCTCTAGGTCTGGCACGAGCCAGTAACGTTTTGGGAATCGGAAGGTAAACAATACTCTTTTTTCTGTTTCCTATGTCTTAAAAAAAGAGTATCGTTCACTTTTCAATTACCAAAACGTTACTGGCTCGTGCCAGACCTACTGGACGATATGGCACTCTGTTCTGATTGGTCGATTGTGGTGGTAAAGTGCAGTGAATGCAGTGTGGTATCGCAGAAGAACAGGGTCGAACAATGGATTTCGTTGCGCTCAATACTTTTGCTTTATTTATTATCGAACCTGTCATGTTTACCGTACTCTCCTACCTACGTGTGTGATCCCAAAATTGAATTAGAGTGGATTGCTATTTGAGTTTCTCGGAGTTACATCCCGACGAGGAAACCCCCATACAAGATGCCGATGACGAGGTGCCTACGCTCTGCCTATCTCTCGCCAACAAATATATTAATTTTCACTCAAAATAAATATGCACATTTAAAAAAAATATTATATCTAAAAGAAATGCAACTGTAGCCTAAACTAGAGTAGCCCTGTATTTCAGGACTCCAGGTATCACCATTATTACCGCCTTTTTAGTGATTGCCAACTTTTGAAACTTTCGTTTTTATTGTTGGCAACATTGTAAGTAGTAAGGGCGCGGTCCGTTTTGAGTCAAAAGTGAAAACAGCGCGTTCACACGCATCCCAAATTGTAAAATTGTATGAGCGTAAGCGACGTGGTTGCGGTATTATCATTTTTGACTCAAAACTGATCGCGCCCTAATCCAGGACACTACGAGTACAATGCAAAACCAATGCTGCAGAAAAGAATTATTTTTCATGAATAGTGGAGTTACAAAGAGTTTTTACTGTTCTAAGAAATTCATTTTGACAGTTGCCAGTGTCAGTGGTAATTTTGTTCAATCCAATAGAGATATTCAGTCTGACAGAACACTTTAACCCTTTTATAAAGTTTCATTTCTAATGGTTGTTGATATATTGTCGTTTAAGTTCTAACACCACGTACCTATGTCATTTTTAGCAACTATTCAGGAGAGCCAAGAAACCGAATGGACTTAGGTATTGTTTCCACAGGATAGTGGTTATCATGCTGTTACTTTTTCGTTATTTTAAGCGATTCTATTGGTCGTACCTGAGTTTTGATTGACTACAGGACGCGTCTTTAGATGCTTCAGAATCAAAATGTCAAAACGGCCGAAAAGTTCGGAATCTGAGAGCACTGAGCAATCTGTATGATGCATCCGGCCCGAAGGACAACCCAATGGCTCCTCAAAGACTGATATCCCTGAAGGACGAGGCCTAAAAAACGATGGTGATGGTGGTGATGGTGGCGACCACTTGGTACATTGCTCAGGCAAACGGCGGACTTTAGGAAAAGACAGGGACCAATAGAAATATTTGGGGGAGACCTTAGCCCAGCGTTGGGATCTTGTGTTAAAAAAATGAGTTTGTAATTTTGTTTTTAGCAGAACAATGGGTAAAAGGCTCCAGAATTTTAGCTCTTTTTTTTCTTTCATTCTAACATTCGGTTTCGGTATCGGTTTCGGCCGGAAAACCAGTTTCGGTCGGACTCTAGTTAGAACTTAAACGAAGATATAGACGATGGTTGAGACTGATGATTATAATATCTGTGTCTTGTTTACAGTGGTGTGGAGCAGTGGCACCTACGTCATCCTGCCGAACGTCTGTGGGCGTGGCCGTACTCGAGGGCGCGCTGTACGCCGTGGGCGGGCAGGACGGGGTGCAGTGCCTCAACCACGTGGAGCGGTACGACCCCAAGGAGAACCGCTGGACCAAGGTACGTGGGTACATGGAGCAGTGGCGCCGACGTCTGTGGGCGGGCAGGACGGGGTGCAGTGCCTCAACCACGTGGAGCGGTACGACCCCAAGGAGAACCGCTGGACCAAGGTACGTGGGTACATGGAGCAGTGGCGCCGACGTCTGTGGGCGGGCAGGACGGGGTGCAGTGCCTCAACCACGTGGAGCGGTACGACCCCAAGGAGAACCGCTGGACCAAGGTACGTGGGTACATGGAGCAGTGGCGCCGACGTCTGTGGGCGGGCAGGACGGGGTGCAGTGCCTCAACCACGTGGAGCGGTACGACCCCAAGGAGAACCGCTGGACCAAGGTACGTGGGTACATGGAGCAGTGGCGCCGACGTCTGTGGGCGGGCAGGACGGGGTGCAGTGCCTCAACCACGTGGAGCGGTACGACCCCAAGGAGAACCGCTGGACCAAGGTACGTGGGTACATGGAGCAGTGGCGCCGACGTCTGTGGGCGGGCAGGACGGGGTGCAGTGCCTCAACCACGTGGAGCGGTACGACCCCAAGGAGAACCGCTGGACCAAGGTACGTGGGTACATGGAGCAGTGGCGCCGACGTCTGTGGGCGGGCAGGACGGGGTGCAGTGCCTCAACCACGTGGAGCGGTACGACCCCAAGGAGAACCGCTGGACCAAGGTACGTGGGTACATGGAGCAGTGGCGCCGACGTCTGTGGGCGGGCAGGACGGGGTGCAGTGCCTCAACCACGTGGAGCGGTACGACCCCAAGGAGAACCGCTGGACCAAGGTACGTGGGTACATGGAGCAGTGGCGCCGACGTCTGTGGGCGGGCAGGACGGGGTGCAGTGCCTCAACCACGTGGAGCGGTACGACCCCAAGGAGAACCGCTGGACCAAGGTACGTGGGTACATGGGGAATAACGTAGAGGGATGGTTACAGACTCTACGGTCGCCCGGTCCGATACAAACAATACATTTTGTCTTTTAAGATGAGATGAAAAACAGGCTAAGGCTCTTATCTGTTTCAGAATGTCAAATTTCAATATTATAAAGCTATCGTAAACAATTTCTCAAAATGTCAAAAAAAATGAGTTCTCAAAATAGGGTTAGAATGTAGTAGCAAGAATTTCTAGCTAGTTTAAAGATTGCATGCACACTTTCAAGATAGTGTTCACACTATCTTGAATGTCAATTTGATATTCTAAACTAAAACCGATATGTATCAATGTACTGGTATGCGAAAAACTTTAGTTGCGCGTCTGTACCGAGGCAGAATGTTTTTTTCTGGTATCTTCTATTTTTTCTATCATTTCTGGTGTTTTTTTGGTAATTCATGTTTTGAAACCTAAATGCTTCGTACAGGTAGCAGCAATGACTACCCGACGCCTCGGCGTCGCCGTAGCAGTGCTCGGTGGCGCCCTCTACGCCGTAGGCGGGTCCGACGGGCAGGCGCCGCTCAACACGTGCGAGCGCTACGAGCCGCGCGCCAACCGCTGGACGCCCGTAGCGCCGATGGCTACGAGACGCAAGCACCTCGGCGCCGCTGTCTACGACGGACACATCTACGCCGTCGGCGGCCGCGACGACTGCACCGAGCTCTCCTCGGCCGAGAGGTACGCACTCTCTCTCTCGAGCACTGTCTCTCTCTCTCTCACTCCGGGTGTAGCAGTGCCCACTCCGACGGGCAGGCGCCGCTCAACACGTGCGAGCGCTACGAGCCGCGCGCCAACCGCTGGACGCCCGTAGCGCCGATGGCTACGAGACGCAAGCACCTCGGCGCCGCTGTCTACGACGGACACATCTACGCCGTCGGCGGCCGCGACGACTGCACCGAGCTCTCCTCGGCCGAGAGGTACGCACTCTCTCTCTCGAGCACTGTCTCTCTCTCTCTCACTCCGGGTGTAGCAGTGCCCACTCCGACGGGCAGGCGCCGCTCAACACGTGCGAGCGCTACGAGCACTGTCTCTCTCACACTCTGTCTCTGTCTCTTTCCCGCACTCTTTGTCTCTCTCACTCACTGTATCTGTCTCTCACACACACTCTGTCTCTCTCACACACTATGTCTCTCACACACACTCTGTCTCTCACACACACTCAGTCTCTCTCACACACTGTATCTCTCTCTCTCTCTCTCTCTCTCTCTCAGACTGTATTTGTCTGTCTCGCACACTGTATCTGTCTCTCTCGCACACTGTCTCTGTCTCCCTCACACACTGTTTCTGTCTCTCTCACACACTCGTTACCTCTCGGACCTTCTTTTTCATACGAATATGCGCCGTGAATGTTTCATACGTTCCTAAGCATTACACCAATTCACTGCCATTCTTTGTAATTCTGTTAAATGAATTTCAAGCGAGTAAAGTCAAAGCTTCATCTTGTGTTGTGTTGTGTTGAAATATAAAAAATATCTTACTTAATCGAGCCGAAAATCAGGATATCTATGACTGGCAGGCCGAGTACTATACTATAGTACTCTTACTATAGTATCGGCTCGCGTGGAGTGAACCGCCTAAATAATAATCAAATTCCATACATTGAATGTGAGAGCACATTCAATGTATGGAATTTGATTATTATTTACAAGTAGGACTTTCATTTTGACTTGATCAAATGATTATTTTGAATGACTTTCAGGCAGTTTGTTTTAGTGTATGTAATTGATTATTAATTTAAATATTGACATTAAGGTATTATTGTAATTTATGTGATTAGACTAATAATATGTTATCCGATTTAGAATTTTATTGTATTTGCATGCTGAGATAAAAGCTGAATAAGTTGGAAGCCGATACTTAATTACCGTCTCAATGTACTACCTTATTCTTAGCAAATAGATAATTTCTGATTCTGATTCTGATTCACATGGTTCCTAGTTCTAGTGTTCAGTATTAATGTTCATCAGTTAGTGTTAAACCAGAACACTACAAGAACGATTGGTTCGGTAACGTTGTCGCTATAATCGCTTGTGCCGTTCCAGATACGAGCCCAGCACAGACTCGTGGTCCCCGGTGGTGGCGATGACGTCACGGCGCAGCGGCGTCGGGCTCGCCGTCGTCAACGGGCAGCTCTACGCCGTCGGCGGCTTCGACGGGACTGCTTATCTCAAGTCTATAGAGGTCAGTCTGTATCTAATACTAGACTAACAGATACTAGACTAACAGATACGAGCCCAGCACAGACTCGTGGTCCCCGGTGGTGGCGATGACGTCACGGCGCAGCGGCGTCGGGCTCGCCGTCGTCAACGGGCAGCTCTACGCCGTCGGCGGCTTCGACGGGACTGCTTATCTCAAGTCTATAGAGGTCAGTCTGTATCTAATACTAGACTAACAGATACTAGACTAACAGATACGAGCCCAGCACAGACTCGTGGTCCCCGGTGGTGGCGATGACGTCACGGCGCAGCGGCGTCGGGCTCGCCGTCGTCAACGGGCAGCTCTACGCCGTCGGCGGCTTCGACGGGACTGCTTATCTCAAGTCTATAGAGGTCAGTCTGTATCTAATACTAGACTAACAGATACTAGACTAACAGATACGAGCCCAGCACAGACTCGTGGTCCCCGGTGGTGGCGATGACGTCACGGCGCAGCGGCGTCGGGCTCGCCGTCGTCAACGGGCAGCTCTACGCCGTCGGCGGCTTCGACGGGACTGCTTATCTCAAGTCTATAGAGGTCAGTCTGTATCTAATACTAGACTAACAGATACTAGACTAACAGATACGAGCCCAGCACAGACTCGTGGTCCCCGGTGGTGGCGATGACGTCACGGCGCAGCGGCGTCGGGCTCGCCGTCGTCAACGGGCAGCTCTACGCCGTCGGCGGCTTCGACGGGACTGCTTATCTCAAGTCTATAGAGGTCAGTCTGTATCTAATACTAGACTAACAGATACTAGACTAACAGATACGAGCCCAGCACAGACTCGTGGTCCCCGGTGGTGGCGATGACGTCACGGCGCAGCGGCGTCGGGCTCGCCGTCGTCAACGGGCAGCTCTACGCCGTCGGCGGCTTCGACGGGACTGCTTATCTCAAGTCTATAGAGGTCAGTCTGTATCTAATACTAGACTAACAGATACTAGACTAACAGATACGAGCCCAGCACAGACTCGTGGTCCCCGGTGGTGGCGATGACGTCACGGCGCAGCGGCGTCGGGCTCGCCGTCGTCAACGGGCAGCTCTACGCCGTCGGCGGCTTCGACGGGACTGCTTATCTCAAGTCTATAGAGGTCAGTCTGTATCTAATACTAGACTAACAGATACTAGACTAACAGATACGAGCCCAGCACAGACTCGTGGTCCCCGGTGGTGGCGATGACGTCACGGCGCAGCGGCGTCGGGCTCGCCGTCGTCAACGGGCAGCTCTACGCCGTCGGCGGCTTCGACGGGACTGCTTATCTCAAGTCTATAGAGGTCAGTCTGTATCTAATACTAGACTAACAGATACTAGACTAACAGATACGAGCCCAGCACAGACTCGTGGTCCCCGGTGGTGGCGATGACGTCACGGCGCAGCGGCGTCGGGCTCGCCGTCGTCAACGGGCAGCTCTACGCCGTCGGCGGCTTCGACGGGACTGCTTATCTCAAGTCTATAGAGGTCAGTCTGTATCTAATACTAGACTAACAGATACTAGACTAACAGATACGAGCCCAGCACAGACTCGTGGTCCCCGGTGGTGGCGATGACGTCACGGCGCAGCGGCGTCGGGCTCGCCGTCGTCAACGGGCAGCTCTACGCCGTCGGCGGCTTCGACGGGACTGCTTATCTCAAGTCTATAGAGGTCAATAACTAATACTAGCTGTCCCGACAGACGAAGTTCTGTTGTCAAACAATCAGTTTCACGTGACAGGTAGCAACAGTTGCTAAGAGAAAACGAAATTGTGGTTAAAAGAGATCCATACTTACAAACCACACACTTACTTACATTACATTTATAATATTACTTACATTTATAATATTAGCAAAATATAGAATTAGTCTTATCAGAAGGACAGTTTATTAAGATTCTTTACTATAGTACACAAAAACAAAAGATTATGAATGGCTTTCCCCTTTGTTTCGGAAAAACTCAAACAGACCTACGGCGGCACCATTGAAACATGCTAGAATGTTTTGTCTCTTTCATTCATACTGCTAAACTTTTGCTTAGGCGCTGATTAGCTATTATACTCTAAGTCCATTGCTCTTGTGCCAAAGTTCGTGCTATGGAAACTAGAAACAGTGAAGGTAACACAAACACTAGGCACAGGCCTCGCTTTAACTTTCACAAACATCTAGACCCAGTAAAACTAAATGTTGCATTAAAAAAACATTTTTGCTGATGCGTAAATCGAACCCGCCCTATCCTGCCCTTTACCTTTACCCTTTACCTTTTTGCTTTACGCATTTCTTAACTAACTAAACTAAAGGGATTGGCGCAGACAATACATGCGTATGGAATGTAAAAGTGTCGTTTGAGTTGATAATAATCATTGTGTATTGGTAAACCGTGTCTGGACTCTGCGAAATCGAAAACCTTCAATTTCTAAATAAACATGAGTATAAATATTTGTTTGTTGCAGGTGTACGACCCGGAGTCGAACCAGTGGCGGCTGTGCGGCGCCATGAACTACCGGCGGCTCGGCGGCGGCGTGGGCGTCATGCGCGCGCCGCATCACGACAATCACTACATATGGTACGACATACATACAAATAACTCTCTTGCATAACTATAGCAATACCACTTCGCCCTAAAACCCTTGAAAAATTAACAACATTTAATTTTAACTTATCCAGAATAAAGTTTACTATAGTCCGTTCTCGTTAAGAATGCAATAATTTCATACTTTTACTTTGATATAGCACGCCCCCTAACAAATCAAATCGTTCCTAATTAGAAAGCCAAGTCCACAGTGATTAGTTGAACGCATACTTGCGAACGTAAAGGTTGTGGATCTGAGTTGTGAGGGATAATGTGCCTCATATGCGATTGCATATCAACACATCACGTTTCGAATAGTAGATTATGCAACAAGGGCTTAAAGAAGTGTATTATGTCCCGGGCGTTATATTGAACCCCGAGTATGAGGGATTCTACGGTTAACTCCCGAGCGGAGCGAGGGAGTTAAGGCTAAAATCCTGAATACGAGGGGTTCAAGACCGCCCAAGACAAATACACTTTTAAGCCCGCGATGCATACTCTACTTTTTATACTGTCTGCGAGTCAATCGAAATTAATGGCTGAAAAAGTAAGAGCTTGAATATTTATTTCAAGTGAAAATAGGTTAAATAAATAAAATATAAATATGAGAAATTAGGTATTTATCAAAAATTCAAAGTGATGTTAGAAACATAAGACCGTTGTGCGAAGACATTGGAAAGATGAGTTACAATCTTTGGTACATTTATTTTATCAGCACAGGACTCAGGAGCTATTTAAGCGGTCGTCGCCTTTTTTCTCTCTCTGGCATCTATTTTGTTAGTGGCCAGTACCACACGACATTCGAACTAGGAATAAAATCTCATTGCACCTTCACATTTTTGACTACACGGTTGCATTACAAATTCAAATCACTTTATGGCCTAGGGAAATAATAAAATTCAGTACAACATTATGTCCCGGTTAAACCGTAGGGCTATAATGACTTACTTTAGGACAGGTTTACATGACACATAATGTGCCATTGACGAGCAGGTAGTATAAAAATAGTAATATGATATGCTACTGGAAATCAAAAAAGGTTTCACTAAAGCTTGATGCAAGTAAAAATGTATTTCTAAGATAAAATTCCCAATTTATTGCATTCTTAGAACATCGTTTAACCTCATGCAATGATCCGCATACTCTGACAGTGACCTTGTATGCTTTGTTCCAGGAACCGCAAAGACTCTGTGGTGTGAGCCACCCGCCTCGCTGTACATTAGCCACCTCCACTCCTATCAGATAAGCCGTTACTCATTTTATGTTAATATTAAAGCGCTATATGTTACGGTCACATTGATCGAGCACTCATCGGTTATTTTGAATAAACCAACCAGTTGCCTTGTTGAAGTGATACATTTATAAAATATATCCTACTAACCGTCATTAGTCAGGGGTAAAGCAATAAATACATTATATTTAATCAATTTTTGGCTAATTATTTATAAATAACTGGTTTTATATCAATAGCAAATCAAGTTGCCCGTAACATAAAGAAATTGACTATTTATAAATAAATGAAAATACAAATTTTAGAATATATTATAAGTATTTTATTGTAGAAGTTAAATCCTTTTGAATTATTTAATAATACAATTTATAAATTGAGCAATGCTTTCCACTGGAATTATTAAGCCGATAGCATTTATTCCAAGCAACATGCTAATTCTACAATTAGTATTTTGAATAGCAGCGCAATATAAATATGTAGATAGAAATCTTAGTTAATAATTAACGTAGATAGTTTTCATGTTGGGTATCACAGTCACACATACTTATACAAAAATCGGTGTAGAAATCAGACTGAATTGTGCCTGAAATAACGCACTATCTATGAGTCGTTTTAACTCAGACTGGACGCCATTTCAATCAGAGTATTATCGAAGACATTTTTACCGTCTACTTGCCTGTTTTTGGGCATATAATTAAGGTTACTAACTTATCGATATAATAAGTTATCGATGTGATTAGTTATCGATATTATGAGTTATCGATATTATAAATTATCGATATGTTAATGACTTCGGTAGTTAATGTACTATAGTCAGACTAATTAGTTAGCTTGTCAATCTATGTTAGTCGGTGATGGCATACTATTGGTTGCATGCATTTATTTAAACAACGACGTTTTAATGAAATTGATTAAATCGATCACTTGAAGCGATTTTGCAGGCACTACTGGCAGTGTTACTTAACGCGAGGTATTCTAAGATGGTTAATTTGTACCTATTAGAATGAGTTACCGTATTTTTCTTCCTGAAACAGTTTTTTTATCAGACTGTGATGTTACAGTACTAGCTTTTGCATAATTATGCCTCTTTTCAGACAGTGATAATTATTAGAGTTTGTTGATTTATGTTTAAGTTTTTAGTGTTATTATTAGTTAGAGATACTCAAGTATTATTTAATCAAAATAAACATTAAAATGGTTTATGGGGTTTTTTTTCGTAAACCATGTTAACTAGTGAAAATAAAGTTTTATTCTATTCTATTCATTCTATTCTTGAACGTAGCAATTATATCACATCATTTCGATCACACCACATGATCGTAGTGTTTTTATTCCAAATCGTTCCATTAGGTGGTCGGCTTGAAACAGTTGGCTTTAGCAACGGCTGCATTCTGACATCTATAAAGCTAGCACTCCAACAAAGTTTAGTAAGCACGACATTTCCTACATATGCGAACAATTGCTAGACTAGCAGTTAGGTAATTAGTCATGTAGTACAAGAAATGTGGCTTGAAAAATGATCTACTTAGAATAAGATAAATATGGTGACGAACGCTGAATGCTGCCACGTTCGTAAACGTCCTTATTGTTGTGGGAATAAGGTACAACTGCTCAAGTGACAAATGACAATGCCTTTTTTGCTAATAGCAAAACTTTCCAAAGCAATTATTTGGGTTCAAAATGATCTATTAAAGAAGTCTTATTATGACTAATAAGAGCAATGCTGTAAACACAGTCCGAACAGAGATACAAATGTCAGCAGTTTGAAAAAACTGTTTCATTTCTTATTCGCCATAGTTTTGACACTGGGGCCTCGGTTTCGAGTGCGTTTAGCAGTATGCATCGCTAAATAAGATTTGTTCTATGGATAGTAAAAAAAATATCTTGGGCGACGAACAGAGAAAAAATAGGGCATCAAAATCAGGCATTGCCTTATTATGTCAATTGATTCTCGACTAGTGTGCTAATTGTAACGTTCAATGCGGCGTAGCCGGCGGCGGCGACGTGGCCTTGTCGACTCCCTGCGCCTCTTCCCCATTGGTCTCCTCGCTCTCCTCGCTGTCCCCCGTGCCCCCCTCCTCCCCGTTCTCTTCCCCTTCGCCGTTCTCTTCCCCCTCGGCTGTCTCTGCTTCTGCAGCGGGTGGAGCTTCGGTCGAGTCGATGGTATCTTCTTTGGTGTCATTGCGCTTCTGCAAACAGAGGATATACAGGGTCAGCTTTCCAAGTGGGCGTGGTAGGCCAAATCCTAAACTATGAGCAATATCGAAAAATGCTCTAAGGAGTCTCGAGACGATTTTGACAAAAAGAAAAACTGTAAACTCAGATTTTACAAAAAGCTTTTTACTTGGCCAGGAATAGACCCCGTTACTTTTGAAAAAAAGAGTCATCCTGTATTATTATGCCATCTCGTAGTGTCGCTTATAAGGATCAATTACTGGGAAGTAACATTAAATGGCAAAGTTAAGGAAAGGTCTCATTTTTAATGAACCCACGACTTCTCGTGTAGTACTCAACTTCTCAAGCAATTTACCAAATCGGTCGTTATTATGACACAAGATCCCTCCAACTTTACCTTCTTCTTCTTCCCCTTCTTGCTCTTGGCCTTCCTCTCCGGCTCGTTGTACCCGGGGGGGAAGAACCGCGCGCACTCCTGCCCCCCCGCGACGCTGTCGGCGCTCACGTGCAGGGGCCCGAGGACCACCAGCTCGGGCGGAGGGAAGTCGGGCACCTCCGTCCCGGGCTCGGCTAGCTCCGGCTCGGCCAGGCCTACTGCTATCATCAGGACCATCGTTTCGCAGCTGGGAAGTTTTAATTAAGTTGTCAATGTAACAAAGCTGGTTTACGAGGTTTATCAAGCTGAACTCTTTGAATTTGGCGTTTTAATAACAGCTTACAAACAAAACTAACTCGTATCAGTTAGATACCGGTTTGGAAGCAATGATGTCACAAGACAACGTTATACCCTATATCAACAGGCTAAGTAACATGCGCACAGCGACTGAATTATCTCGCGCTTTTTCGCGTGCCTAACCTAACCGAATGAGATCGAACGTCACACGCGTGAATTCAATGGGAGATCCATTTATCTCATTTTGTAAAACTGAATAACTTAAGTAGCGCCACGACTGTGATCGTGGGAGTGAAACTAACTAGCCGTATGAGATTTGAATTTATTTCCATAAAAAGTAAGAGAGAATTCCAATTCAAGGTGAACCGTATTGAGAATGAAGCTCTATACAGAAGACCGTGTAAAGTATAATAGGCGAAACTGTAGATTATGAAATGTGGGTCAACTTACTAGTCTTTCTCCACCCTTTCATCGTACTTCTCGACAGTCTTGCACAGCAGCCTCGGCTCCTCAACGTTGGTGTCGGCATAGAACCCTAGCCTTAGTATCCGGCTGAGGATGTCCGGAGGAGAGGCGGCTCCCAGCACCGCGCGCCGCTGCCACGCGCCGAACATCATCGCGATGTGGGGCGGTTCTACCGGCGGGGGCGGCTCGATTAGGGCTCCTATCATCTGAGGGCGGGGAATTAGATTAGGTTTAACGTTCGACATTGTAGAGTTATTGTTAACGACTTCGTTATGTTCGTTTCGTGTTGTTATCGTTAATATGATCTCGATTTGCAGCTAAATTATTTTTTTCTATTTATTGAGGTTTGCTAACAGCTGTTACAATGTTACATTGGTAGAAGGTACAAACGAAAATCAACTTAATCTGAGAGTACAGCCTAACACAGCATGCAATATATTGTTTAGGTTTTAAAAATACAAAGTTTTTTTTAAAATTACTATTTAAAACTAAAAGAACTAAAAAAACAGACTCAAAACTAAGTTAGTTTCTTTCCTTTTTCCTTCAAACTTTTATAAACTATTCTACGATGCTTGTGTACGCAATCTGACATATCGAGACCGTCACTGTTCTTGTTATAGAGGTCACAGAGCCGTGGAACTGGTGAAGTTTGTTTTTCGATGAGAGAGCGAGAATAGCTTCTTTATTTTACTTCGAGGGTATCGAGGGGGAATTTTAAGTTTGACTTCACTTATTCATTATGTTCACGTGTTTTAGATGTAAGAAGATAATCGGCTTTTTATCGGCAACAAACTGAAAGTTGCAAAGCCCGTGCTGCGCTAATGCCCAAGTAGCCAAAATGTCCCATCTGCAAATAACTACACGCTAACCTCAGAATAGGCTCAGACCTAAACTTAGTAAAGTTTAAATCTGAAGGTAAATGTTGCAATTATTTTTAGCTTTATCTGGAAATAGAAAGATCTACTTTTTCTTTAGGCTTTATTAGTTCCTGTCATATAAATATATACCTTAGGGAACAACAAGTCCAGCGCAGCCGCTCTCTGATGCCTGTCAGCCGGCACGAAGAGCCCCGGGATAGAGTCTGCCCTCAGGTCCTCGTATAAAGTCTTCTTCAAAGGCTCTTCTTCCTCGTCCATTCCGTCACCGCATAATGCTCGGCGGCACATTTCTAAAAACCATAAGAACAACTTCTCTATAGGCTAAGTATTATTTTCTTAGAATTCCTAGTAGAGTAGGTTTATTAAGAAATCATCGTATTACTCATATCAAGTTCTTGATGAATAGTGCGATAGAGAGCTAAGCAATATGGGCCCCAAGTCTGCTAATTTTAGAACACTTCAGTTGAATCGTAATTGAGTCTCAATCGGCTAAATTGACACATTTTCTATGAAAAATATGTCAAATTAGACTATTGAGATATGAGAGAGAACGTCTCACGTTCTAAAATTAGCAGACTTGGGGCCACGGTCTGCCAAATGGACATTGATTTGACAGTTGTGACAAATAAATGATGTAGCTTTAGTCAGATCATTAAGAGGATTAGCCATTATAGCAGTTGATCTCCAAATAGCTCCCAAAGCTTCATACCAATAAGGTCTCCCCCTATGTCTTTTTCTGGTGCTTTCTTCAACATCAGCGTGAGCGCTGGCCGCTCGGTCATCGCCGCGATACCCCCCTCCACCGCCAGCTCGGGGTCTTCTACAGTGAGCCTCTTCGCGTCTTCTTTAGTCATTAGGAGGGGACACTTGTCTGCTACTATTACACCTGAAAGTAAGAATTTACGCGGTGAGTATCCATCCATTTACTGAGCTTTTTGAGTTGTTTCATATCGTCTAAATCATAACAACTTTGTGACTTTGTGCGTTGTTGTTTTGACTCCGAGTCACAATACAATTTATCATCAGATTTTTATTCAACTTTTATTGTAAAGCGAATATCGGCGGTATGCTTGCCTCTTAACACGTTGCGTTCGAATTAGCTCGATGTAGTGTGGGCTCCTGAATATTCCGTCCACCGAGGCCGAAACAGTCAGCATGCCTCCGACTACTCCGTTTGGCATATAACCGTGAGCGCATGTTACGTTTATCAATCAATAATGAGACGATAAAGTCAGAAGGCGCTCGCTTTAGTACGGTGCTTACCCTTATCAATTGGCGGACTACATATTCTATCGTCATCCTCTCCTCACCGACATCTTAAACTTCAGTTCACGGCGTGAGGACATTTTGATGCTTCCTCAACTTTTGTGGTAGTCAGATTGGAGTTGCAATCTCTTTGGCAGCATGGCTTTGAAATAGTTTAATAGTACATTGTTATCCTAGGGGTGAAAGTAACTTATTTAGTCCCGAGACGGGGTTTGGCGCCCGGAACGAAGTGAGGGCGCCAATAGTTCGAGGGACTAAATAAGTCTTTAACCCGAGGTAAACACTGTGCTTTTCATTACAAATACGAGGAAAGTAAAAATAAAAATATGAATTAATTCATGAAGATCGAATTGCCGCTTTCCCGCCTATTTTGCTTGTTTTTTTTTCTGTGGCCGGCCCGCTATTCAGCCATTATTTTTCATTTTCATCATTGGAAAAATGGTAAATAATTTGCTCAAAGCTACGTTATTTTAAAGAAATTGTTGAAACTTAACTATAATAAAGTTATTTAAAAAATATTATATTCTCTAATCAATACTTAACTTTAAGTTATTTCAATTTGACATCGTGGCTGTATAGAAAGTTGGAACATGGTTCAATAGTTAAGTGAAAAAGAACTAGTTTTTTTTAAAATAATATGACAGCTGTCAGTTGAAAGTGATTTTCCCTAGGGATGAAAAGTATTACTTTCAGCCCGCTTCTCAGGTCAGTAATGACCTACTTTCAGAGTATGAGTAATAAAAAGAACTTTTCATTACTCTACACAATCTCTACAATTATTTTTTTTAAAAAACAGTTTTTTTTCACATATCCATTGAACCATGTTCCAACTTTCTATACAGCCATGATGAAAAAATTGAAATAACTTAAAGTTGAGTATTGATCGGAGAATGTATATGTTTTAAATAACTTTATTACAATTTAGTTCCAACAATTTCTTTAAAATAACTTAGCTTTGAGCAAAATATTTACCATTTTTCCAATGATAAAAAAAAAAAATGGCTGAATAGCGGGCCGGCCACAGAAAAAAAAACAAACAAAATAGGCGGGAAAGCGGCAATTCGATCTTCATTCATTTTCCTCATTTTTTCTTTAGCTAATTCATGTTTTTATTTTTACTTTCCTCGTATTTGTAATGAAAAGCACAGTGTTTACCTCGGGTGAAAGACTTATTTAGTCCCTCGAACTATTGGCGCCCTCACTTCGTTCCGGGCGCCAAACCCCGTCTCGGGACTAAGTAAGTTACTTTCACCCCTGGGGTAACAATGTACTATTTCCTTACCGAAAGGATCCAGTGCATCAGCAACCCTCCTGAGATTCTTCTGCGCATGCGGCAGCAGAAGCGCTGGACAGATGTCAGCGAAGTGCTTCTCAAGGCGTTGAGCGCGGGCCTCGCGGCGCGCCAGGCGAGCTGCCTCGATAGCGGCCTTCTCGCGCACTTTGCGCTTCTGGTGAAGCTTCTCTTAGACTCACTTTGAAATAGTTCAAAGGACTCATCCTTACCAAATGGATCCAGTGCATCAGCAACCCTCCTTAGATTCTTCTGCGCATGCGGCAAAAGAAGCGCTGGACAGATGTCAGCGAAGTGCTTCTCAAGCCGTTGAGCGCGGGCCTCGCGGCGCGCTAGGCGAGCTGCCTCGATGGCGGCCTTCTCGCGTTCCTTGGGCTCCAGGTGAAGCTTCTCTTGGCAGCGTGGTTCTGAAATAGTTCAAAGGACTCATCCTTACCGAATGGATCCAGTGCATCAGCAACCCTCCTTAGATTCTTCTGCGCATGCGGCAACAGAAGCGCTGGACAGATATCAGCAAAGTGCTTCTCAAGCCGTTGAGCGCGGGCCTCGCGGCGTGCCAGGCGAGCTGCCTCGATGGCGGCCTTCTCGCGCTCTTTGCGCTCCAGATGAAGCTTCTCTTGGGCTGTTGCTACTTCCTGAAAGTATAGTGCATTAAGTATTCACATTGGTATAAAGGCAGTAGATAAATACCGCTTTGTAATGATCAACAGTTGGAATCGTTGTCAAGGAAAAGGACACATGGCTACAAGTTACAAGTATAAGGCAGGGGGTATTGAGTACAGTGACCGGAAGCGGGAACGTTCAGGGATGGTGTGTACAAGATTTATAATTATTGACGTGCGCTGTTTTGGCTTAATTACCCGTACAAAAAAGGTTAATTCAAACGATTTGCTGCATCCTTTCTGGTCCGCACTGCTAGGGACTAGGCGTGAGCAGTAATTATATCGAACCAAGCACTATATAAATCTCTCTTGCAAAGATGGTATTCTTTTCTCTCTTACCTGTTCCGGTGGCGTGAGCTCATGAGGCGCTCTCTTCGGCCTCTCCAGTTCTCCTTTCTTGGCCATCGCCTCATTACGTAGTTCTTGCTCTATGGTCTTCGTGAGTCGAGGAGCGTCTGCGCCGAACACCACATTGAGCAATTGGCCAGCCTGAAATTGAAAACACTGTCTAGTCAGTCAGATTTCTATAGATGAAGGCCAGCGCTTTTCCATCATCGAGGGATGACGTTGTTGACAGGTGGCGTTAACCATTAATTTGACTTTGTCCGGTGGGGCGGACACAAACTTCAAAAAAAAACTGTCGGTCCTGGAAGCGTTTTATTCCTACTATTCTTCAAAATTATTTTTAGACAACCACTCAGAAAGTTATTAAAAAGTTAAATTTCACGTTGGCTACACCTTATTTGTCAGTCGCAAACAAAATGTCAGCGAGAAGACGGTTATCTGTTTTCGATGAGGTATATAAATATATTTTTCAATGTTATTGCTACTAAATATTATTTGTTTTTGCAATTTGTATGAGACTATACGTATGTTATAATGTTTAGCTAAAATTCATAACATTTTAAAAGTGTTTTACTGGTTTTTTACTTCATGAACCTCATTGTCCGTCACAGCGGACAATGCCAATTACTCATAAATACACCTCAAAACCACTCTGTCCGCTGTAGCGGACATCGTCAAATCAGGGATATGAGATGAGTTAAAATAAAATATACTTTCTTCTTTGACGAAAACAAAAGAGGAAGGTACGATGCGTTGACAATGACGAGTCGCTGTCATATTGGCTTGAACTCGGTCCATTGGACCTACTTTTGTCGGGCGACTTTCTATACGCGGGTGCCGTATGAAAGATGCGGCTGATCTCTAAGTGTCCGTGGCCTTATCGGTAAAAGTGATCTCTTCCAGACAACCTCATTTATGATGTTACCTTGTTTAGGTTAAGGCATAACCGCATGGTGATCTCTTATGTTTCCTGTTTGTATACAGAATAGGACATTGGCTTTAGTCCCGCAAGAAAACGCTCCTTCAGACGCAAGTGACATATCTGATCCAGAATCTGAAAAGCTTGATGAATGTGCTGCTACTAACTCGATTATTCCTCACGCGCACCCTCTATTCATTCTTCTCTCGCAAATTTAAATGATAGCTTCTCTGATAACGGAGTAAATGAACAACGAAGTCTATCTCTACGACCTTACCAGATTTTATGCCTCACCCAGACTCTGCAAGACATACTTAGATGAGTTAATTTAGAGGAATGAATGGGCATGGGAGAAGGGCGTTGCAGGTATTGCCAGAAAAAGACGGTAGTATTCTGCATTAGGTGTGAAACACTTCTTCGCTTTGTTATGGGCACTAAAATAGATAACTGTTTTTAGATTTTACATGTTGTTCCGTTGTTTTCCTCACCTTAGAACAATTTCTAAAGCGTTTTTTTTTTAATTTCGTTTTTTTTCTTACTAAAATGAATTTAAAATGAAACTTTCTTTTTATCGCCTATTTGGCAATGTCCGCTGTGACGAACACGTATTTTCCCAGCAGTGGGAAGCGCAAGTTTTTTTTTCATATTTTTTTTTTGGACTTTATTGTATCCTTGATAACTTACATTCGTCAAAATTTTGTATTTCTAACTTTTTTGTCGTTGCCAAATTAAGGGTAAGCAGACACTCTTAAAATGCGATCAGGGCAACAGCCACTGCGCTGGGACCCCACACAAAAGGAGCCCGCAGATAACTAGGTCGTCGTTAAACGTCAAATAACCTAAGTAGTTCACAAAGAGGGGAATAAAAAAGTAAGGAATGAAAGACGCCTTTCGCCAGGGTCTTTCATATCTTAAAAATAACTTATAGTTGAAGTGTCGCTGGTCACCGAGATCATAACTTAGGCTACGACAGCAGACTGTCGGCCAGCTTTACTCTATCAAGAATGACATGCTAACAAATGGGGTTTCCCCCTTTATACTTAAGAAAACTATTCTAACTGCGCAAAGTATAATACGATATATCTTGAAAAAAAAAACTAAGACATAAATTCAGCCACTATTTCCATTTCAAATAATGATTCCGTTGTAAATATTCGCGTGCTCGTGAAGCACTATTCAACGTTGGGAATCAAGTCTTCAAACCGCTATCTAGCTGACATATCTTCGTGTGTGTATTTTTGCATGCTGTCGTTTGGTCGATAGCCGTCCACACCGTGCCATCGCACCATAGGTATTCGCAACTCATCCACTACATATGAGCTTCGTACTATCCATAAAGCCAAAGATGGGCAAAAGATAACTTTTTTGTCAAGGAATAAAGTTCATAATGCCACATGCTAACTCCTCATTCGCTTCCACTACTATGTGCAATACAATGGCTGAAAGCCTCATACGGTAGACATGCAAACTTGAAAGCTCACGTCTGAGGAACAAGGTTGCGAATGGCTCGAAAGAAGGAAGTGTGAGTCGGTACAGCTGTGGAGAACTTTTGAAAAGTTTGGGTGTTTTGATATATGATTTTACTTCAATGGAGTGCATGAGAATGGTATTCAGTAATTTTATTGTGTTTCCAAATGGGTCATAGAAAGTTCATATAAGTATCTCATATTGGGGTGAGGTTTGTGTCCAAAATGTAAAAAACCAATACCTACGACTGTAGAGCCTGTATTTGTTGTATATAATAGGATATAAATCTTGGGATGGGCCTAAATTCGTTTCACAAACCGAACTTTTCAACCGAATTTTTAATTTTTACCGAATGTTCGGCCGAAGTTCGTATTCGTTTCAACTGAATTTCAAAGAAAATAATATGTGGTAAATGCCTTAAAATCTGCTTCTATATAATTTTTTTAATTGACCGTCTTATTAATGTAAGCCCAATCTGGAATACCTATAGTTTTGGTTACCCCCGCTATCGCTATGTTGTGTTTAGAAATGAAATTGATAATTCGGAGCCCATTTAGAAACTCTGTTGAAATTTAATAAAGCTGAGATAAAATAGTGAAAAAGGCTCTACAAACCGCTATGAACATCCACGTAGGCTCGCTGCGTTTTCTAAATCTCTTCAGGCATTCGATCGTGTCTGATTTTGCCTGTAAGAAAAAAAAGTTACTGATATCAGAAAACAATAAATTGGAGTTCAACTCTCATAGGTTTTCACAATATTATTACAAATATTAACATTCATGGGAGGATACAATGGGATAAGCCAAAAAGCCTCCCTAGGTTAGGAACCTCGATATGTCGATAATTATGAGCTAGTTACAGAAAAATGTGGAACTTAGAAGTTATGGCCTATCGTAAAAATGTTTTTATGCCTAGTTTCTAAGTCTATAAGCGTACAGTTCAATAAACTAGAATAAAACGCTATCACAAAATAATTAGATTTAGGTGTTTTTGATAGGATATGTCCACTATCCTCGCCGCATCAAGATCTTGGAGAGCCATGCAAGAGGCATATGTCCAGCAGTGGACGCACAAATGCTGAGAAGAAGAAGAAGAATGTCCACTTACCACAGCAAGATGCAAATTGTCCCCACCCAACTCCACTTTGATCTTTTTCAGGTTTCCCACCATTCCGATACAGGGGCCACACCACTCCGTGTAAACGTCCACCACTTTAACAATAAGGAAAACCAAATGATAGTTTAAACCGTCGAATGTCCTAAGATCAGGCGAGATTGTGGTCAAGGTCAAGATTTAAGCTGAGATCATAATTTCATGCCTTTTTAAGTCATTACTTAAGAGTTATGCTACGACTGCTACGAGTGGCTACGATTTCGTAAGTGGCTATAACGAAACTGAATCTTTCGCCACTCCTGTAGCTAGTTGACAAAAACCTCTTCAAATGTGGGGTCTATATGTGTACCATTGCGGGCAGCATCCCCTGGCTCTTTACCTGGAGCGTGTCCGACACTACGTTAACCGAGTTTTGGGATCCTAAAACATCAGCCTATACACTGCTGGCCCTTGGCCTAAGCACTATGAGGTTGTGCAAGCAATACTCTAAAAGTTCGTTTAAGTACTTGTAAGGCTACTGGACCTTATTATCACATGTTATCTAGCCGCTTAAGGCCTATAACTAGGCTCAACGTCTAACATCTAGAGACATCAGTCAGACAAGAGACCAACTGTTTGACGTTCCATGTGAAGCACGGAGATGCCTGGAAAATCAGTCATTTCAGTCTGCGTGGTCTCCCATCCATCCGGGCCAGGAGTAACTTAACTTCGGCGATTGTAACCGATGTTGCCATCCTCAAGTCCACTGAGTACTCACCAAGCAGTCCATCTCTCTGCATAAACTTGTTCCAATCCTCGTCGCTGTTCAGCTCGGCCTGCAACTGCACTTGTGCCGCCTTCTTGCCTGCGCCGGCGGCGGCGGCGGCAGCGGCGGCGTTAGCGTACGCACTCGTCAGCGCCATGCGAGCGTCTGCCGTAGCAGGCTCGCGAGGTGCCTAGGGTGGGTGGTGTTGTGGCGAAGCGAGGTGATATGAAGTGTGCATGGTGTGCGGAATGGGACTCGAACTCAAAGGTTGAATACATGCAAGCTTTTACAAGCATTTTGTGACAAGTCAATTTACAACAGGTTATAATAAGGAATAACAACACAAGATTGATAACGTGTCTCTCGTACGGATTCACGCTATTGTTGTTAAGGAATGAAAGTACTTTTACGTACAATTAAATAGTTTTAGCTTTCATAGCTTTACTGTACAATAAGGTGAGCGTAGGGCTCTAGGCCCCTAATATTTAGGTAACGTGCCCAGTGCCCCCAGGGAGGGCTGAGGGCTGTCTTGGCCTATTGCGTTACTGGAAGATGGAAATCAAATGTAATAAGATGAAACATCAACATCAAGATAAATTAACAATACGTCTTTGGGACGGGTCAGTCAGCCAGGTAACAGCTTCACGACAATAGCTCCAAAGTCTAGAGCATTGTCGAGTGGTAGCATCTCTATTGGTTTTATATTAGTTCCATTTTGGACAGTGTGCCCTGAGACGTGTGTGCAGCGCTCGGGATGAGACGGGAGATCGGTCCGTCTCTCTCTCGTTATACCTGCGATCGCGCTCGTGAGGTTTTGGTGTGACACAAGTTTCTGGACATGTCACCCGACTAAAACGATTTTAAAGACGTTATCACGTCAAAAGCGTTATGGTATGTATCTGTAACTAGACGAAGCGGAAAGACTAGCAGTTGGCAAAAACTGCTTCTATTATATCATTCGCGAAACAACCAGCAATAAAACCTATCAGCTCTGACTTGTTTAAATGACGTCGATCCCATCTACAGCGATAAAGCTCATACTTTGCGAGGTTATACTTTTCCGTGACTTAGGAAATAGGTGAAATGGAACTCACCTACCTATTTAGATAACGTGGCTTCCGCAGTAGGAAAAATAGTTAAGCGAACATTTTATTCCTTCACTGGTCGTCAAGCAGCGATGTAAGCAGAGCATACGCTTTCAAAATGTTACTTAAAACTAAGATGCAACAACTTCATGTTCTATGCAGCCTGTCGTTTCTCACGAACATCACTTCACACCTCGATGCAACACGCTTTAATCGTCTTTAAACACCTTTAATCGTCTATCAGCTTCACATTGAATTATTAGTCTCCCTAATTTGTTTAGAATTAAAAAGTTCTTTGGCTTAGTTATTTTCAATCAAACGATCACATTCGCGTATTGAGTTTAACAAAACGCTAAGTCATCTCACTTCACTACCTCATGAAACTACCTTTCGCTTGCTTTAGATTGATGTTTTAGATTTTGCAGGAGAGACTAGGGTAGAGGAACCATTAAATGAACGATTAAGGGATCTTCGTAACTTTGAGTATTTTTTTCTCGGCCTTTTCGAGCTGTTTGCGCTTACTGTTATTTTTCTATGTTTTACAAATATACTCAAGATTCTATTAGTTTAGGTAAATAATTCCTACAATCTACCTGTTATTCATAAAAAAAAGTTTTCCATAAAACTTTTGCTTTTTGCCCTAAAGATGAACGCTGTGCCCTAATTATGAACGTTTTGGACCCAAAAGATGAACTACCATTTTAACGGTGATAACTATGGGGTAAATGTTATTTAAATACTTAAATGAGCAATAAATTTAAGAAGATCTTATGAATAAGTAGTTTTTTTATACTATGTATCATAATGTAAAGACATTAACACGAAAATTTGTACTTCCTAACTGTGTTTTTGTGTTGTTTCTGGAAAATAAATCTATCTCTTTACCAAAAAATCGCAGATTGTATTAATAAAATAATTATTCGTAGGCGTTCACACTCTAATACCATGTTGGTTTCTTTGAAATCAAATAAAAACGTTCAAATTTAGAAAAAAAATATGTCTGGAATTGAAACCACATTATGTGGTTCAAGTTTTGGGGTATAAATCCAAAAGTTGAACAATGAACGGTTTCATACTAAATGATCAAAATAAATTGTCGTGAAACTTAACAATAACCTAAACAATCTATGTTCAACTTTTGGTAGGTGACTTCATTACACTTCTATTAACTAATTTAAACGGTTTTAACTTGACTTACGAAATGATTTATTAAGTTTTGGGGTCTGTAAATTTAAGCTCCTTGTCCATTAGTTGAACGCCGTTCATTTATTGGATCCATGGGACAATATTGAATCCATTACTTGAACAGTAAATTTCTCGAAAAATATGATAAATAATGTAAATCTGCTAAACAGAAATTGAAACTAAACATATCAAGATTTGGATGAAACCGAAAACATTTAAATACAGCTATTATTAGGTGTTTGACGTAACATTGTGCTTAAGCGTGGACACTGCTTACCTTAAGTAGGTTTCCATAGAAAACTGTTTTTTGGCAGGTACAGTTTGCGGAACAGCCGATTGTAAGCGTGTCCGTGACACTAGTGTCAATGTTTTAATGGTGTTGGAAAGGAAAAGGGGGACTATATTACATAAATAAATATTGCACAGAAGAAAGGAGCAGTTAATTTTTTATCGAATTATTTCTCCCGAACGTTCATCTATTGGGGGTCGTTCATCTTTTGGTTCCTCTACCCTATATGAATTTTATGTAAAATATAAAACTACAAAATATTAAGTAATAATAATATTTTATGTGATCTTAAAAATAGATTAATATACCAATGTCCTACGAACCCCATATAAGTTCACCAAGGGCTTAGCACTCCGAGACACACCTAAACAAACGCAACTTTTTGAACAAATGCTTACGACAATTTTATTTTGTCTGCCTGTTGGCGTACTCTTAAGTTGTTGGTGCAGAGGTCTCTGTTTTTGATCAGCCGTGCTATTCCGGCGGTGCACATCGAACATCACTTCACATCTCGGTGCTTCACGCTTACCCCAATCATCAATACGCTTTACTTTGAATTAGTATTTTCTCTCATTTTGTATGTAAATAATTAAAAAATGTTATTTGGCTTAGTTCTTTTCTCTCAAACGACCACAGTCGCGAAGGAATTGAATTTCAAAGTTACCTCGCACGAGCGAAGTGAGTGTCGACGACCACCGGAATAGCATAGCAGTATTTCAAATGCCTTTAGAACATCTGTGGGGAAAAAAGCACCAGGAGTGGCATTCCGGCTAACATCACTTGACATGTTGGTGCTTCACGTTACTTCAATTATCAATACGCTTCACTTTGTACTAGTATCATTTTGTATGTGAGTAATTAAAAATGTTATTTGGCTTAGTTCTACTCTCAAACGACCACAGGCGCAAAATTTTCAAGATATCTCTCCACGACTGAAGTGAGTTTTGGCGCCAACCGGAATAACATAGCTGTTACATTTAAATGTCTAAAGTCGTCTCTTGAGGCGCATTTTACTAAAGCAATACAAATATAACGTTTTCCCCTCACCGGTGAATACCCGTAACTTTTGGTTACCGTTGTGAGCTAAAAGTAAACCAACCTAGAAAGAATGACTTTGTTTCAGTAAACTTTTATCTGAAACGTTTCAGCCTTGCTTGTTGTAGGTGGCGTGGCATGCATTCCTTAAAGCGACATCTGTCAGCGTGGTTGAAAATCTTTTACGTTTGCCGCTCCCCGCTGGATGGCATACACAACAAAGCATTGCACGCTTGATGGCTTAGATGGTAGATAAAAGTATAGATGGCGTAGTTGGCTCGGAATTCCTGAAAACGCGCGATTGGTACAACTGTAAAAGCCTTTTTGCTTAGCTTTTGAATTTTCGCTTACTTTCAGATTCCGCTTCGCACTTACTAAAAATGATATGTGGTCGAATGAAGATGACATACTTGCGCAAGCATCAGCGATTATTTGAGGCTAAGGGTGTCGGAATATTTGCTAACGCCTGTGTCGCAGTTTTCAAGATAATAGGGGAGGGCTTATAATACTGACTCTTCAAAAATATACTGACTTACTTTTGTGCCAGACCAAACAGATGTAGCCTGCTTGAGCTACTAGCCTTTCTACGTGCAGCATTAGTTGTTAGCTAAGTATTTAGTGTAACTAATTTAATTGTACGACACTTTATAAATAAATAATATACAACCACTCAAATCAGATAAACATGAACGTTTTTTTTTGTATTGGCTAGCTGTAAGTCCAAGATGTGACTTTCACTGCTTCACCAGGCAATGGGGTGAGTGGAAGGCCCTCTACCCCTTGAATTTAAGTAACGAGCTTAAGGGGGGGCTGAGCTTCGGCTTTGGGCGTTACTGGGAGATGGAAAATCGGACGTAAAACAAAAAATCCTAACCTGCATCCACCACAGGCTGTTTAGGCGTTGAGAAAAACGGCAAGAAACTCAATTTCGTAGGTTCTCTGCCTCGTTATTTAATTACTGAGCCTTCTTTTCCAGACTCGTGTTAGGCACGTTTAGTATTTAAGCGAGCATACGTGTTCGAACAACATTAATTGGGCGAAAATGACTTGCTGTTGCCGGGCGGGGGCGTCTCGGGCGGTTTTACATAGTAACTTCGGAGGTATAAATAAGCAGATACTCTTCGTAGAAATGGAGAAAGAGCGCGTATGATCACTTTCAAGTTCATATATCTACAGAGATAAATTCAGGAATTAATATGTTTATTATTGTTTTAAGCATTTTCCATGCAGTATCTTTACTAAAGATCTGAAAACCAGAGAAAGACATTTGGTCATCTTGGCATCAGGCTGGAATTGAACCCGCATCTTTCGCAAACCGGGCGACTGCACTAACCACTGTGCCGGTCTGTTAATGGTCTGTGCGAGATCATTAACAGACCGGCCGAAAGATGCGGGTTCGATTCTCGCCTGATGCCAAAATGACCAAATGGCTTTTTCTGGTTTTCAGATCTTCAGGAATTAATGTTTGTGATTGAGAGGAATGACTTTTCCCTGTAGTGAGCTGAAAATATTGCCATCACACTAACCTCTACGGTAAGTGTCATGGTTGCTGTGCCCCAGGTCAATTCTCAGGGCTGTTCACCACTGCGCTGAGTTTATATTAACTGGCTCAGTTTTTCCATTCACAAGCTGATTTTGCCCTTGAGGTCATGAAGCTTGCGGGGAGAGCTGCGTGCGTTTCGTGAAGCGGTCCCGAGGAAGACCAGTGAGTAGAAGTCTCTGTTATAAAGAGTTCCATAGGGCTCACAAAACCCAGCTGTCCCAAATCTAAGGCTCTAGACGTGATTACCTTCTTGGCGCAAAAGAAACTGACAATGTAGCTCGATGGTAATTATATTAGTGACAAGCATATGCCTGGTTGCTTGCGGTTACGCGAATAAATTGAGCTAATTTTGAATTCATCAAACTTGTGAGGGACATTTCTTCATTTACTATGATCACTTGTTTTGCTCGCATGTGCATGTTGCTACAAAACCACCGTTGACATATTTTTCACGGCAATATGAAACTAAACCATGCTGCTGGATAGTAAACGACCTTTTTCTTTAAATAGCTGATATTGTAGAGGTAAAATTAATTCCGTAATTTATGTAGACATGCGAGGAGCGGGAAAGTCCGCGGCATGCCTTATCATTTATTATTCAAGACATCGCCTGACGAATTACAAATGCAAATATAAGTTTAAAAGTCTGAAAATAGTACCAAGTATCATGCCTGTAGTCATAACTAGGTTTGTACAGGGAACCACACATCAAGGCTTACACAGAAGTTAGAAAATTACCTTTAGTGCATTGACTTAAGGTCCGTACTTCCAAGATCTATTATTCCCAGTTGACCCCATAGGCATTCGGCTCCACCAGTGGCTGCTGGGAATTCATAAAAAAAAATTGGTCCAGATACCTATGTCTCCTCTTGAGATGCTGCGTTTATTTATCAAATACTTAACTCAAATTTCAATTTCGTGCAACAAAAAATAAATAGAGTTGTTGCGATTTCAACAAAAATGTAAGCATACAGTGATTCAAACTCATATCTGATGAAATGGTTGGAAGTCAACAATATCTACATTCGTGGCTAAATGGGGCACAAAGACAAACTAAAAGACGACCACAAAAGCGTAATAAGCGAGAATGCGAACCGAAAGTATTCACGCCACTCGCATGATATTGCCATTCCGAAACTATTGCAAACAAAATAACGGTGCGTATTTTTTATCCCCCTATACACTTGTTCCCAAACTTTAGTGAGCCCGTGGGCCCTGGACCGCGGTTCGTTGTTGTTGAAATAATTGAATGATGAATTTCGAGAGAATAATTGAAACCTGCCGTGCTATTCCAGCGGTGCACATCTCGGTGCTTCACGCTTACCTCAATCATCAATACGCTTTACTTTGAATTAGTATTTTCCCTCGTTTTGTATGTAAATAATTTAAAAATGTTGTTTGGCTTAGTCCTTTTTTTTCAAACGACCACAGTTGCAAAGAAATTAAATTTTAAAGTTCACTCACACGAGTGAAGGGAGTTTTGGCGTCCGCCGGAATAGCATAGCTGATCCTGAAATTAAAACCACTAGATAGAAGACGTCACCAATACAGAATAGTATGAGAGAAGGTACGGTCAATGGCTTAACAGATTTTGCATTCATTAAAGACAGATTGCAGGCTGTTTTCCTGTGTGTGTGTAGGTATCGTTGGTCGAAATGTCGCTTATCCCCGAAAATGTGGATTTAGGCTTGCTTCCCACCTAAGGGCGTCCTTTTTCAGCGCATTATGAAATTAAAGTAAATTCTACGATGAATGTACAAAATCACTTAATGAAATTGATACCAGTATTATGTTTACGTGTGTGCTTATTATTTAAATCAAATTTTTCACACAAAATTGAATTAAATAATATAATAATAATAAAATAATCAATTCATGAATAAATTAAATCAGATTCTAAGTTAAAAGATGTCAATTTAAATGTCAAACCAAATTCACTGCAACCTCATTCTAATAATCTGTTTATTAGTCAGTACATGGACCATAGAACAGTGATTCACGTACAGACAGTCAAACCTACGCGAGAACATTTCCAAGATGATATTGGGGCTGCCCCGAACCCTGCGGTCCAGAGATGAGCAGCGCTTTCTTAATGTTGTGTAAAAACAATCGACACCGTACTCAGCAAACATCCCTGAAGCGCTGCAGCGCCAAGGCAGCCCCATCAGCATCCTAAACGCATTGTTGAATTGAACTCGCAGGGCGCTGATCTGCTTCTGCTTGTATGTCACCCACAGGCTGCACGTGTAAAACGACGTACAAAATGCCCTAAACAGAGCAATTTTGACTCTGCCGGAACAACGAGCGAACCTGCGAGCTATCATATTAGCTCTAACAGACAACGCCCTCCGTTCTCTTTCCACGTCCGCGTCGTCCTCCAGGCCAGAGGTTACCAAATGTCCAAGATATTTAAACTGTTCCACAATTTTAAGCGGTGAACCGTTAAGTTTGATTGGTGGAATTGTATCAGGACGTTTGCCTCTGGCCCAAAACACCACACATTCGCTCTTTTTAGCATTATATATAAGGCCATGTTCTCGCGCATAATTTTCACAAAGATTTATTAATTTTCTTAACCCACAAACCGAGGCACTCAGCAGCACCATGTCGTCTGCGTAGCTAATGTTATTGATACAGACTCCATCAATGTGACAGCCGACACGGGTACCACTGAGCTGCTCAATTAGGGCGTTAACGTACAGGTTGAAAAGTCTAGGTGAGGTCAGCCCCCCCTGCCTCACCCCGCATTCCAACCTGTACTCTTCCGACAGTACATTTGACCATCGTACGGAATTGACCTGGTTTTGATACCAATATTGAAGGATTGATATTAACTCCCACGGTAAAGATACTTTACTTAGCTTTTGCCACAAAGTGTCATAACACACCAGGTCAAAGGCTTTTGAGAGGTCTAAAAAGCATGCATAGACAGGTGTGCTGCGATCAGTGTAATACCTGACAGTTTGCTTTAAACACAAGATAGCTGATTCCGTAGAAAGTCCAGATCTGAATCCAAATTGGTTATCATGGATAGTGAGATACTTATCGAGCTGAGTGTCAAGCAAACTGTCAAGTACCTTTGCCATCACAGTGGCCAAAGAAATGGGTCTGTAGTTGTTGTGGTCACTTACATCACCGGTTTTACTCTTCACTATTGGGACCACCACAGTCCTCAGCATATCCGCCGGTAAGTAAGAATGATTGACACAAAATGTATAAAACATTGCTAGTATCCTTGGTAGGTGCACCCCAGCATGCTTAAGATGTTCTATACTGAGGCTGTCGTGTCCCGGTGATTTGCCTCCAGATATGGACTTAATAGCTTTTCGGACATTCCCAGCTGTGAACCAAGTACTTGTTTCCTGTCCCCGAGGTTTGATTTCACTAATAGACCGTGATGGACCCAACGGAGATTTGACATTAAATTGGTTCTTAAATAAGTCAGCTATAGATTTAGGATCATTAAGACCACAGACACTCACAGGTAAGCCAGGTTTATTATTCATCTTGCTGGTAGACTTCCAAAAGCCACGAAAATCGTGATTGGAATATTGTAATGCAAGTTTATCCAATCTAAATTGCTCACAGTTATTTTGGCAATACTTAAGGCGCGACTTAAATACCTTTCGACTTTTCCGCATTTCTTCCCAAACAAAACCAAATCGCGGTTTACCACAAAGGACCCACTCTTGAAAGTTACGCCTGGCCACCCTGTGAGCATCCCGCACATGCTCGTTCCAACCGTTAACATGCTTTCTTTTCTTTCCACTTTGTCCAGTGCCACAACTGTCAGATGCAGCGCTTGACAACACATCAACAATATTTCGATACATCGAGTCAATGATAATTCTATGATCTAAATTAGTACAAGATTTATTACAACAGGATCCCATTTCAGTTGGAAAATCAATTTGCCTCAGTTGGCTATGACATAACTTGTGATAGTAGCCAATCTGCTCATTGCTCCGATCTCCCCATTTTATCTTATTATTGCGATTAGAATCACGTACACTATTAATTAATTTAGGAATAATCACATTAAAATTGCATTGAATAACTAAAGGAAAATGGTCAGAGACTACAGGACTATACATAACAAATGCGTTGACAACCGTTGACAAGGCAGACCTGGTGACTATGCAATGATCTAACCAACTCATACAACCATTTATTTCACTGACGTAACTGTACGTATCCGACCTAAGCCCCATTGTTACAATATCGGCGCAGTCCCATTCCAACTCAGCGCAAAAGTTATTAAGTTCACAGTGGAATTGCTCACCTGGATGTGCATTGTAATCACCGAGCATGTACACAGATTCAATACCTTCACTCATTACAATAGCATTCATTGTGCCCAGGCACTCCGTAAACTCGACTAGATTCTTCGCACTATCCGTTGGCATGTATACACTCATCACTAAAATAGCTTTTTGACCTAACATAATTTTGATTGCACAGATTCTTGTATTGTTACACTGAATGATTGACACATTTGAGAAGACGTTCTTCTTCCACAGTAGGGCTACGCCCCCGTACGGGCGGCCGCGCAGCATGCCCGCTGACGTATCCACCGCAGAAACACCAGTATAAGAAAATCCATCATCAATACAGCCAAGAAAATCTATGTCGTGTGGCAGCAACCAGTGCTCCTGAAGTGCAATAATATGGGATGTCCGACAGAGCTGCCTTATGTCATCAACTGATCGTTTGACGTTCTTGCAATTAAAACTTACTATGTTGTGTAGGTCCTTTTCCACCATAGTTATGTTGAGAGACCGAGACAGTATTGGCACCGTTCGTATATCTTTGTTTAAAATTCACAAACCGTCGGAACATTATGCCTTCGGGCCATAGTTTACTATCTAAAAATGTTGATTGCCTACTCGCCGACACAAAGAATTTGTATGCTTTGTGATCTCTTTCTTGTTTAAAAACTATCTTTTCCAAACGTATTCTTTCATTAGTTTTTCTAAGTATGTAGTCCTGAATATCTCTCTCCGTTGTGTCTTTATGTATTTTCGTGATGAATATCGGCACCATTGTGTCTGCAGCTTTAAATTTTCCTTCCATGTCTCTCGATATTCCGGATGTTCCATGATAGCGATACGATTTCTTGCGCTTAAACGAACGCACATCCTGCCATTTTCCAGAGTTGTTCATATCTACCACTTCGATCACCTCACTGCTCGCTGTCACTTTACTGTGCGTCGTCTCGCCACAACCGGTCAGCGGTGACGTAGTATTCACTCGGCAACTATCGGACGCGGTCGGCTCCAGGCAGCCGCTATCATTTCTCCGTTCCCCGCCGCGCTTACCGTTCACCGGCGTATGCAGCACCTCAGCTGTTATGCGCTCGTTTTGTTTACAAAGTACCTCCCGTTCTTTGCACTCTAGTATGCTGTTACAGCCATCCAACTTATTTTCGTCGCAATTATTTAAGATGCCCAGGGAAGCACTATCATCAAGATGTGAAAGACCCATGGGGCCACTGTCACAGTTCCATGCTCCTCGCCTTAGATTTACATTTTGTGGCGTAACCGGTAATAAGGAAGCGGTTCTAACATCTCTGAGTAGCTCCATTTTACTGTTGGTCAGCTGATCTTGTGTGACGTAATTGGATTTAATCACATCTAATTCGTTTTGCACTTTTAGCAAATCCTTCAGCAATTTCGTACAATCCAAATGGTCAAACAAAACTGGTGGCAGTTTTTCGAGCTGACTGAGCTGAGCTGATTATGAACAGTTTGAGCGCCGCTGCTGTAATGTATTTTTCGCATGACACGGGGCGCATCGGCTTTCCAACAGTAAATTGCGTTTTATGACGCAACTTAGCGAACTAATGAAAATGTTACGGACAATGAACGAAAATGGACAGTGTGCTTGGTAACTGGTGAAATACTCACAAGTCAAATAAGCAAGTCAATAAACGTGGTTTCCCGCTTTTAACATTCGTGTTGAAATTTTAATAATGCAATTATTAATGCAACATTTTAATTTATGCTGAGGCTCAATAAAATTGATATGATCTTCGTTTGTTTAACTGTTACACTAAAAGATATTATTATTTCAACTAAGCAGAGACCCTCGGGCAGTCCGTAAGATGGTAAGTTTGAAAGAAGACCTCGATGGCAGACCCGGTCGAACGCCTTAACTATATCCAGGCTAACAGCCATTGGCTTCCGGTGGCTCGCGCACGTCGGTGTGTAAGACCAACAATCAATGCCTCAAAATGCAATCTTTATCATCAATTAAGGTGGAGATTCAATTAATTAATTACTTTTTGTTTAAGTACTGGATAATAAATGGATGAAAAAAATTCAATCATATTTTTCCATAACTGGGAGTTATAGTAGTAGTTACTTACTTCAGTAAGTAAGTTATAAAGAAAGAAAAAAAGAAAGAAACCTTTTATTTGTCCACACAAGATAGTTTACAGTTTACAATAATGATATATGATTTATCATCGGTATTGTTAGACCAATTTCTAGCTTGCGTTTTGTCCGGCGTTATTGTCCATTGACTAATTTCACACATTAGCAGTGACAAAAATACTAAACAAACTCCCGTGAGTCTTGCAGAAATATGATCCTTATTTATATGGTGTAAGGTCTCAACCCTTTAGACGTCCCGAAGCCCAACCAAGGAAGGTTTTATCATTACGTTTCGTTCCTTTTAATGTCGTGTCGCGTTTTTCGTATCTACACGGGACACGCAAGATGCAGCGTCGTATGCAAATACAGTGTCACTAGGTCTAATTTATTTAAGGTCACAGAATTGGGTAATGATGGCAGTGTTAGAGGTAAATATAGGGTAAGAAGTGTCCCGAATTTACAAGAAGGTTTTGCAATCACATTAAGAACAACTTTTATTGAATCTGTGTTGGACCTCGTGCGTAGCACTCGCTGTGGTATTAGCTATTTTTATCCTTTGTTATCGTCATGGCTACTAGGTATTGCTTTTTATGGCAGATGGCCTGGTGGCTCATGTGACTCAGTTTTGGCAGAGGATCGGAAATTATCGTTGCTGTAAATTTGTTATTTCTCAGCGTTTTATGAATGGAATTAGTGAACACTCCGACCGAGATTTAGTGATCTATTTTTGGGCACATTTCTGCTTAGGACGGCACGTTAAGCAGTTTGTCCCGACTGACGTCGCTGATATTAGTCGTTAAGCCTGGTCGGAGGCCTTAGGATGGCTTGATGATATCTGACAGTTAAGATTGATTGACGTCTGAACCCGCGTGTGTCGATGGCGCGCGACACCTCAAAGGTGATGTGGGTGAGTCCTGTGCCCAGCAGAGGGGTGTAAAAAGGATGTTTGTTTGTTTTATTTGCACGTTGCCAATAATTTCTTAAGCTTTGATCCATTTTTGGTGCTTCAATGTGCGTTTGCTGAACTTGTTGGTTGTACATGTCGCCTCGCTTTGTATTTTTCGTCCTAGAGTTTATTTCTATCTCATCTGCTGTGCAGTCTACCGAACTATGTGTAGTTATAGCAAAGTTGAATGTGAACCCCTACACAGTTCTAAACAAAACAGCATAAGAAACCCCACCTGATCTCAGCGCAGGGTCCCCAGAGTTCCGCACCGCGCTGACGGGCTACTCAGCGTTGGGGGGCTATATATTATTCAGGGGGTCGGCCGGTGCTGCTAATCTTCCATATTTGTCGCTTTAATTATGCTCCTTCATTAGTGCCTACAGGCTTACTTTAGGCGCTTACATTTTTAATTTGCTTAAAAAGGAGTAAGATTATAAATGCTATGTGCTAAATGGTTAAAGTGCATTTACACTAAGATAAATAGGGCTGACTGGCTTCATTGCTATTGTTGTTAGGGACCGTACTTACTAACACCACGGATGCACGTGAGCTTAAAGAAAGCCATTTTTGAATAATGTTTGAAAAAATACCAATTATTTATTGAACGTTCTGAAATAATTGTAAATTTTACTCCCTATTTGTAAAAAGTTAAAAAAAAGTTGTCATGACGTTGCATCACCAATCTAACTCATTCATTTTGTGCAGAGAACCGGTGCCTTAAGTATCGGTATGGAAAAAACATAAATAAACATACAAAATATATTGTTTAGTTCGTTAGTTCGATACTAAACGATTTAAAACGTAGTTAATGTGATTGAACTCCACTGAGTTAACGTGGAAACGATTTATAATTTGTGTTCGAGTGACTAGTCAGCCTGGGGAAGCCTCTCAAGGTATACCGGGAGCAGGCTTAAGGCCCACTAAGCTATTCCATATTTTGAACAGCGGAAAACTCGGAAGAATACTCGCAGCTAAGTTTAACTTGTTACAAAATGTAATAATAATAATAGTTTTCATTTGTAGTTCTTGCTTCATTTGTGGAATTGCCGCGTTGTGTCTTTTTTTTGGTAAATCACTACTACGCATATTTTTGACATGATGGCCCTTCCGCAGGTTACTTATCATAAGACCGAATTTTCTTTTCCCGAAAACGTTTGGTTTTTTTTTGTTCGGCATTTTTTCATTTTCCCGAAATGACGTTTGCCACTGCATCAGTTGACCAATTATCAACTGGATTTTTTAAAACGTTTTACCGAAGTGTTGTTTGGCCGAACAATCGTTACACCACTGTTTTGATTGCCATATTTTTAGTTTACCAAACGATCATAAAAAGTTACAGTTTAGCAGACAAGGATTATTAATTTGAATTTGGAAATATACAGTATTTAAATTTGGATTTTTTGGATTTAAAATAAAATAAGAAATTGACAGCATCTAAACAGCATGCAAGTATTCAACATGCAAGTTTGAGGAAAACACAAGAATTCTGTCACGGCTCCGGCATTACGGGGCTCCAGCGGTTCCTCGCGTGCTAATCGTCGCAGATGGCTTTCGCTCAGCACCGCAGCTTCGGCTTGTTGGCCGGATTCGCCGGCCAGCCTCAGCCGTGGCGCCTCGCTCATAGCCACCTGCTCCTCCGCCCGCGGGCCGCCTCGCCCCTCCATGCCTACGCGCTTTTAAATAACACTCTTGGGGTAGGGCAAAACAAGTACCACGTGATGTCGGGGTTGACTGAGTCGGAATCGCCCTGAAATTACTAAAAATCAACGTTAACGAGATGTTGAACGTTATCATACAGTAGTTGTGGCCTAGTAATATTCGGTAAAATGTGATTAAGGCAAAATGATCAAATGCCAAATAAGTCATCTGGTAGACGAAAAAAGTTGAAAGAAGACTTCGGGCAATAGTAAAAAGTTTATTCTGAAATTCGGTTTAACATAGTTTGGTAAAACGAACCTTGTGTCAAAAGATACTTCGACGGGTTAAAAATATGTCAAACAAAACATCTGGCAAATGAAACGTTGGTCTAAAGTTTTCGGTCGAATGAAATTCGGACTAGTAAATTTCGGACAAGTGACGGGTTCCCCCTTCCGCAAGCAGCTGTTCGCAATGATATACTTTCCTGGGGTTACTGATTACATACTGGACTGGAACAGGGTTAATTTTGTGTATTTGCCTCGCCCCGGGCGTATGCAATCAGGGCGGACACAATGCGTTAAGTCCGCAAACAAACAGACAATATTCGATTATTCAGGGCCGCATCCGCAGTATTATTGTAAACATCGTAGATATAATAGTCTTCTCTTCTGTACATTAAGTTATCTATCTTGTCGCAATTATTGTAAACAAACAAGGTTGAAAAGTGTAACTATCAAGTTTTTTTCTGTCCATGTATGATTGTTAAATTATTTAGAGAACTATTTAGAGAGAGTATTTACACCTTCTTAAAAAAAGAGTTTGTGCAGGGTTTTGTCAATGGAAAACTATGCAACGCCGGCGGTAGAGTCACTATGTCTAGTAACATGGTTACACGTAGTACCTACCTGTATTATTTTTCAAGGATACGGAAGTACATCAAAGATAAATCGTGCACTTCAATACCTAAATAAACATTGACTGTGTTAAAAACATTGGAACATGTCTCGGATTCGTCCACCATTTATTGGTGGAACACACGAAACTAATCGCTGTAAATTAATGATGTGATACAATTGTGTTTATGATGTCAATAAAATCTTACGTCTAGTCGGTGGAGTGGAATTCAGTACTTCTTGAATGAAGTTTAATGTGGCCGTCCGCATAGGAGCTGCAGAATAAAGTTGAAAGTATGGTTCAGAGGTAAAAAACCAGTAATCGCCATTGAAAAAAAAGAAGAAAAAGAAGTAGTTCAGAGGTATAGTTGTGATAATTAAAGATTTGTTCGATTGAACTAATATCCAATATCTGTATATTTGTTAGAGCATGTTTGTAAAATATGTTGGAGCAAAAAAAATATACTCAGGTCGATGTTACAGCGAAAAAAGGCACGAAAATCAGGCATGGCCTGCCAGTACTTCACCGTTTGAGTAGACGCTCACAAAGCCAAACCTCAAAATCGCTATCCAAATGCCCGGGGATTTTTATGAATAATTACCGACAATTTTAACACGATCCGGATTTACTGAACGTTACAAACAAGATGGCGCCGGCCCGTCCGTCGGGAGGCTAATGCCGCCTTAATAATGTACGGGCCCACCGCGGGGTATTAATATGAAATTATTCTGTTTTCATACACAACGGACATGGCGATTTTTCATTTGCTACATCCCTTCGCTGGGCGCATAGTTAATTGCTTGATGGATGGCGAGCTACCCTCTCGTTCATAAAAACTCAAGTCTCAACAATGTTTACTAATAAACTGGGTATTCTTAATTTGAACGCTTTTAGCATTTCAAGAGCGTTGTGGCTGTCTGAAATCTTTCTGAAACATCTACTTTGTGTTAATAAATATTGAAATCACTGATATTAATGAAACCTAAGTAACCGGATAAAGGCCTTGCTAGCTTCTGAATAAAGTTTTCTAATATTTACGCGAACACTAGGTACATCGAAATAAAACAACTTTACGGATTCTACTATGTTTCGACTACTTTACAGCAGCCGTGATCACGGGAACGTCGGGTTAGAAAAAGAAAGAAAATATAAGACCGCGAGTAGAATCCGTAAAGTTGATTTTTTTAGCTTCTGAATGTTCCGTTCATCATGACGGCAACATTCCTGTAGTAGACTACCCACCCTGGGTTATAGTCGTGATTGTATGTATGTCTAAACATTAGCTAGTGAATAACAAGACACTGCAATCCCTAAAGCCCTAAACCAATGCTTCAGCAGGCTTCAGCCCGGTATTGACTTCTATGATTAAGAGGGTAAGTCTCGAGTTCGAATACGTGATCTATACTGCGCGGGGTATACTTGCACTTGGTTGCTTTCTTCACTTTGTAGTCCTTATGTAATAAATTCTACAGCACGGCATCGAAGCAATAAGTGCATTTGCTGATAAGAATTCAAATGCTAATATTAAACACATAATAACGATAATGCAAATTTTTCGAACGACTATGTTCAGACGCCGTCACATCAACTATTACAAAACAGTAGCGAAACATTGCAAGCAGTATAACCTACGCCTTTGTAAAGGTCGATTTAAACGCGTCTGTTCCTGCGGCAGCCGAGTGAGTTAGACGTCGTTGCGTTATTTTTATAAATCACTAGCAGCCGCCCGCGACTTCGTCCGCGTGGACTTAGCTGTATGTGAAAAAAGATTTTCCCGCTTTTCTGTTGAAATTTTCCTGAATTTTCTTTGCTATAAACCTCACGGAGCCCGAGACCTTTCCAACGAATGCAAAACCGTGGAAATCGGTTAGTGCGTTCTGTAGTTATAGCGTCAGGAAGGAAAACCCGACTTATTTTTATATAAATCATAACATAACATGGGTATGTTATCACGATGACCATATCTTACTGGGTTAGTCAGGGGCACACTGATTGTTGCCGTCATGGTTAGCGGAACATTCAGAAGCCCACATTTCGCCTCGAGAATTTGAACCCAATGTAGTAAGGGGGCGAGCCTACCGCTGTTATCCGGGTTGCTTGGTTTTAATATCGGTGTGTTCCATCACCGGAGAGTTAGTCGCAATGAACACAAAGTAGGTTTGTTTCGGCCAGATTTGATCTCGGGACCGAGCCATAGTGTTTAACCACTGGGCCACGACGCTTTTATAAATCACATATTAAAATATCTATAAAATGCTGCTCGGCCAGCTACGTTAGCCTTTCAAGGAGTAGGTACAGGGGCGCTTACATCAACCTTTACACAGGGGCACCTTATGCCGCTGACATAAGATCCTTTTTGCAACGGTTTTTAAAAATTGATGTGAGCGCCTCTGTTCCTGTCCCTCAATGGCAAACGCAGCGTAAGCCGTTAATTTCCCAAAAGTATGATGTAATATGAGACAGCATAACATTCACTGCCCTGCTCCTAAACTAAGGTTCTCTTGTGATATACATACGAGTATAAACCAGAAACAACAGAAGGTTGCACCAACAAGTGTGCAAGTGCGGCAATCAAATCAGCGACGTTAATCTCAACAGGGGCCTTAGCCAAAGTAACATTTATAAATGATAGCGAAGTTAGAAAATAACAAAATGTATGGGATTGACATAAGCCGCGCTAAATCACGTGATCAATCCCATACATTTTGACATTTCTAACTTCGCTATCGTTTTCTAAATGTTACTTTGGCTAAGCTCCCAGCACTAAACGAGTCGTCGCATCGACGCTGACTGTACATAAAACTCTTATATATTTTTTGTCCGCCAAGATGGCGGTTCTGGCTGGTGACGTTTCGGGCTCATCCGTCATTATGTCATGTTTAAGTTCGGGGATTAATGGAAGAGGGAGCGATCCCTTTCCCTGCATGTGTAATTTAACCTTGCTTCTTTGAAGCCTTCGGCGGTGGAATCAAGTGGTTAGAGGATAATATTAGGATGATTCTTCTAGATAGCTTCATAGGTACTTGTGCTTCTTTTGGCGCGTTTTATCTGTTATGTCTAGCATGTAATAAAAACACAACTTTATTTACTTGGGTTTATAGTAGCGCAGTCGTGACTGTGGATCGGCCAACGATCGCCGTTGTAAAGCAACGTAAGTCGGGTCGGGAATCGAATGGATGACCACCCCGACCGACATCTTGTGATGTATGTTGGGGGCATCACCGTGCATCGGAAGGCACGCTAAGTATTAGTCCCAGCTAATGTCGATGTGATATGTAGTAGTAGTAGAAAATAAATTCAAACTAAATTACATTGTACATCAAAAAGTAACTTAAATTAAGTCTGTTTCAACTACTCTCCAAATACATTGCAATGTTATATTACATTATCATACTTAACACTATCAGTAGTAGTTACATTTGAAATACACTTTCCTAATGACCTACCGATGAATTCCTATTTTATCAAGAAAATTGGCATACCTTTCGGACCTGCCTCTGGGTGTAAAAACTTACAAACATTGATTGTGGTATTAGTTATACCTGAAGCATTGGTTAGGTTAAAGTGAAGTAACGAGTCAGATGTGATGTCTCATCTGTGCCGTCTCTAATAATAACCTGTCGAAGACTTTGAAAGTTTTTTATGATTAATAAATAAAACTCTTTTAAATCTAAAAGATAACCGTTAACTAGGCTTGCAATCTATCTGTTAAGCCCTGAAATCACAAACGTCAATCAAAATTGACCGCGCCTTCAAAGTCATGCCGTCACTTTCAGTTTTTTTGTCACTTTACGAGTTAGTTTGACGGCGTGCTCAACTGTGACTGACGTTTGTTTGGTCGAAGATAACTGTAGTAAGAAGGTGCTTACCTTATGGTAAGCTGTTCAATAAACTAATATTTAGCTGAATATTTAAGAGGAAGTTACTTTAAAAAGAGAGAAAAAGAAAGATTTTGATGTTTCTGTGCGCAAAATTTGATTTGAGTTTGATGAATTATTTTTTAACATGTTATTTACCCACGTGAAAATAAACAGTGACATTCTACAACCGGTGTCTGATATTTGCTTCAGTACTGAGGAAAGCTGACAGGAAATTAAGCATTTTCTCATTGCAATTAACCATTATACTTTTTTCAATAAAATATGTTATTAATTTTATTATAATTAGAGAAATAGGCAGTGGAAAAAAAAACTTTACCTAATTGAATCTATGTTAGTTCATAAACAGCATCCAAAAATAAAATTGTAGAATATTGTGGATGCAGGCCGCATACATCATTTTAATAAATTTAACTATAAGTTTTTTATAAAAAATGTAACAACATGTATCTACTTGTGCGTACCGTGTGATGGTCAACGATTACCGCAGCCTACGCGCACATCTAACACCAAAGAGTGAGTAAATATCACCCGCGCTTTGCCGACCCTGTCAGAAACTTTTCAAACCCCTTTTGTAGAATTGTACATTTGTGATATTGGTGGAAATCTATGTAAACAGTTTATGTGATATTGATGATGCAGCTAGCATCGAAAACTAATCTAATCTACAGTGCAAATCATGGTACTGACGAGAGAGCCGCATTTCAGTCACTTGACGCGTTCCACAGAGTTAACCTCAAAACTATTTATTTGGTTTCGATTTAGTTTTTAGTGGCTTCAGCTGTAACGGTACGGTCCGGGGAGCCGCCGCGGGTACACTGCCGACAATTAGGCGAGAGGCACGCGACCCGGACTGCTGGCTCTGGGGTTCGGCTAATCAAAGGAGTTGGCTCACGCAAGGAATTCGATGACAATTTGTGATGGTAAAGCGCGGGTCGCGTTGGAAGTATGGGAATTATCGTTCTCGTCATTTAACGTATGTAATAAACGCATTTACAAATCAAATGGTGGACTTAGTGCCAAAAGCTACACCCTGCCGGTCAATCATAGGGTCAGACAAAAAATAAGGCCAGGCGCAAGGTTTACACTATGATTTATTTATTTTACACTATGATTTATTTATTTATTTACAATATGCATCATATACAGAGTCAGGAGATTTAACCCATATATGCGCAGAACTATTCTCCGATTCATCAGCTACGATTTTTATGATTTTCATGGATGATATCTCTTAAAAGCTGGCCTTTTTAAAATCAGCTTGGCACTGGAGGCACGAATACGACGCCATAAGCATATTACGCATAACTTTGAAGCATAAATTTCTTGTATTAAATACTAGTTTTAAAGTTGACAGAATGACAGAAATGGTGTTGTTGGCCCAAAATTCTAATATAGAGAGAAAAAAGAACAAAGAGATAGTAGTACCGATTGTATGAAAAAAAAACACAAATAATGAATAAACATAACGGCTCATACATACTTACCTACGTGGTTTTAAAAAAATCTAAATGAATGTGAAAGAAAAAATATTTATTGCCCAATACAGTTCTTATTACCTTATCTAATAAAACATTAAAAACTAAACAAAATGGGATCCGAGCATCGTTGCTGTACCTGCCGAATGCCAAATTTAAACTTTACCTCGTTGATAGCATAATAGTTAATTTAACATTTGGAAGCGCCGGATCCGATATGGGCTTCCAGCCAAGCCACCAGGCAAGGGGGCGGGGATGGCTAATGAAAGCGCCCCGTGGTAGTACACTGAAACATTCAATGCTGTCGGTTACGTGGTGAATCACTCAAGGAAATAACGAATAACTACTAGTTTACCCCAAAGGCGTTCTTGCATTCGTTACGACCGATTTAAAGTCCGTTCGCGTTAAGAATGCAGTAATTTCATACTTGTCCTTTGACCTAGCCCGTCCCCTAACCAATCAAATCGTTCCTAATTAGAAAGTCAAGTCCACAGTAGCCAGTAGAACGCATAAGTGGATCTGAGTTTTTTTGTGTGCAACAGAATTAGATTTGAAAATCACTGCATTATTAACGCGAACGGACTGTAGTTAAGACGTTGGCTACTACATTAGAGGTTGCGGGTTCGACATCCGCACAGTACAAGCATTCGTGGGCATGAACATGTGCGTTGGTAATGGTCATAGGTCATGTATATTCTGTATGCATTTACAGAAATATATCTCCATCATTTGGAGGTCAAAGCTGCTTGCGATCAAGTGAAGTAGTTAATCTTGGAAAGCAGAATCAAAATCCTATTAATATTATGAATGCGAAAGTTTCTATGTGTGGATGTGCCGATTTGCTCTCGATCTGAATAGCACATAGGATACAATTTATATAAATATACCTTTTTTTCTTATCTAAGTCCACGCGTACGAAGTCGTGGGCGGCCGCTAGTATTTAATGAAAACATAGCCATGTCATTTATGTCAAGACTCGTGAGATTTTAGAAATATTTCTTTGAACCATCGCGAATCGGCATCGACAAAATCCCTCTAGATAATTTACTTATTGCAAACGTCATCTTTTATTGTTAAAACATCGCGTGCGCAAACTGAGTAAAGCTTTTTAGACATATTTATGTATTGAAGTTGGGACGTTAACGTGCATTAGATAATAATTTACATTAAGCAAGTTATGCTTAAGAATTTTATTGGAACGATAATAAAAGTAAAATTTTAAAGTTTATCTACGATGCACTAGTGTGCCCAGAGCAATGCAACTTGAGCATGTTTGAGAAGAATGTGGATAAGCATTTGTTTGCGTTGCGACGACGCAGCAGCTATGGTATTCCTGTTGGCGCCAAAACTCACTTCGCTCGGGTTGAGTTTTGTTAAAAATTTGCGGCTGTGCTCGTTTAAGAGATAAGAACTAATCCAAAAAAACTTTCTGAATTAGTTACAAAATGAGATAAAATACTAATTTACAGTTAAGCGTATTGATGATTGAAGCAGGCGTGAAGCAACAAGTTGTGAAGCAACCTCAACCGCTGCATCGTTTCGCCTTGAAGATAATTGTTTAAAAAAAAGTGTCGCGCTAGAGTTTAAAAAGAAAAGGTTCCCAAAATTGCTGAGAAGACTATCCTGCAACTCTGTCATTGTAGTTTTACAATTGCTTTTGTTGCTGTACTTACCTACCTAATTCTTAAGAAAGAAAGACAGAAAGAAAATACATTTTTCGTACCACTTGCTCAAAAAAGTGACATTCTAGCCCGCAAAAAGAGAACATAACAATAGTCATTTTTAATCTGTTGAAAACAGGGAAAGAAAATTGTACTGAATTTCATTCATCCCCTAGGGAGAGAATGTGATTCAAATTTGGAATACTGACCGAGGTTTTCGAGCGGTCATTTGAATAAGAAGTTTTAATTCTTTCTTTATGACCTGCCAGTACTATGTGACATAGTATAAAACAAAGTCGCTTTCTCTGTCCCTATGTCCCTTTGAATGCTTAAATCTTTGAAACTACGCAACGAATTTTGATGCGGTTTTTTTCAATAGATAGAGTGATTCAAAAGGAAGGTTTTTATGTATAATAACATCATATTGCACCCGTGCGAAGCGGGGGCAGCCGAAGATCGAGTTCAGTGGCGTGTAATGGGAGAGGCCTATGTCCAGCAGTGGACTGCAACAGGCTGATGATGATGATGATGATGATGATGATGATGATGAAGCGGGGGCGGGTCGCTAGTATGTGATAAATAGAAAAAGTTAAATCATAAATATTTTTTCGCAAATGGTACGAAAAGTAGAGTATTTTCCTCGGTGATAAAGCTGTCTTAGTCTTGGGTGAACTTAAATCCCTCGCTACACTCAGGACTCGTATTAGATCCCTCGCTTCGCTCGTGATTTAAGAAAAAACAATAAAAACGCAAAGAACCTTTAGCTCCTCAAGGGAACACGGAGAACCCATAAGTTAATAAAATTATGATTTGTATCCCTCATAGTCTGCACGCACCACGCATAATACAACCTAACCAAGAAAATTAGAAAGTTTGAAACTATTTTAACCAATAACAAAGTTTATTTATATCGCATTATAAAGTTTAACAGCCTATTAGTGAGCCCCTCCTTACTTGTCTTGATGCGCGATGGGAAAACTTGCACTATAGTCCGTTCGCGTTAAGTATGTAGTGATTTCATTCTTGTCTTTCGACCTAGCACGCCTCCTAACTAATCAAATCGTTCCTAATTAGAAAGTCAAGGTCACAGTACCCACATGAACGCATTCTTTCAAACTCAACGGTTTTGTACCTTAGTTTCTGCGTGTAACGGAATTAAATTTAAAAAATACTGCAATTTTAACGCGAACATACTATTTGGCACTTTGTTAACTGCTTGTCTAAGTTGTAGTGTAGTAGGTAGCATGTCTGAAATCCCAGGTGACATTTGTAATAGTCAGCGTCAGTGGCATGCACAATCGACCCCGGTTCAATAGTCAGCGGTGTGCGCAATCGACCCCGGCTCAATAGTCCATCGCTAGTAATTTGGTTCCGCTAGAGCGTGATTAATGTTCGGGACCACCGCGCGTGGGAGGGGGGTGAGGTAGGGTCTGGCACAAGAGCTTCATCAGTGTGGAGAAAATGTATACCTGTATGTATTCGGTTTTGAAACGATGATTACTAACTCGTTACTTTCGTATCTTACTTATAGAAGAAAGTTCACAAATATTTACTATAATTTATTTACTTTAATATAATTTGAAAAGGTTTACTTATTTTCAGTTCAGTATTGCCGAATGGTACTTACTGCATATCCAAGTTGTAGATGCATATTCGAAATCCCAGGTGACATTTGTAATAGTCAGCGTCAGTGGCTTGCACAATCGACCCCGGCTCAATAGTCAGCGGTGTGACCAATTGACCCCGGCTCAATAGTCACGGGGCGAGGCAGGGTCTAGAGCAGTATAAGTAACGAGAAAAGGTGTTTCTCCTCTTTCGGTTTTTGGAGTGTGATGGGCCAATTTGTTGACATCGTCCGTAGCATGAGACCGTCAGGCAAGTCAGTACTTGTTACTTTATGGCATAATGCTGCTCGTTACTTTTAATATGTTCTGGGTGTTTTCTGTGCGTATAATGTATGTTAGACATTGAAAAAAAATTGAAGTCTCCGTTGTCTAGTATCCGATTTTCTTACTTTAGCGCTAGACGGGGCTGTGTAGACATCCATTTTTTTGTTTTCATTTAAGTATTTTTTTCCCGAATTCACCTGTTACCAAGTTCCTATGTCGTCGTAGCAGATTGTGGCACCCCTGTCGTTGAGGGCGGTGTGTAATCTCTGGCGGTGACAGAGTGCCCGCACTTGATGCATCAACCGACTGTTCATTCTGACCGTGCGGTGCTGTTCATTACTGGTTATTCCCGAATTCACCTGTTACCAAGTTCCTGTGTCGTAGTAGCAGCTTGTGGCACCCCTGTCGCCGAGGGCGGTGTGTAATCTCTGGCGGTGACAGAGTGCCCGCACTTGATGCATCAACCGACTGTTCATTCTGACCGTGCGGTGCTGTTCATTACTGGTTATTCCTGAATTCACCTGTTACCAAGTTCCTGTGTCGTAGTAGCAGCTTGTGGCACCCCTGTCGCCGAGGGCGGTGTGTAATCTCTGGCGGTGACAGAGTGCCCGCACTTGATGCATCAACCGACTGTTCATTCTGACCGTGCGGTGCTGTTCATTACTGGTTATTCCCGAATTCACCTGTTACCAAGTTCCTGTGTCGTAGTAGCAGCTTGTGGCACCCCTGTCGCCGAGGGCGGTGTGTAATCTCTGGCGGTGACAGAGTGCCCGCACTTGATGCATCAACCGAATGTTCATTCTGACCATGTTTATTACTTACTGGTTGTACAAATATTTGGTCTGTCTCAGAACTCGAACTTCTTGGAAGTTAAATCAAGCTACCACAAATACATCAGCATCATGAGTATTTTTAGCAGAACTCTACTTATAGCGCCGACAATCCTATTAGTAACTATGAGTCAACTTAGTTTTTGTGTGCAATCGTTTTATCTTAGGGCTGATTTTTCATTAGCTTGATAAATTATATTATGAATACCAGACGTTTTTAAGAGACTGTTTATTTTGTTTCATAATCTAATGAATAACTATCCTTTGTATTAATGACACTAACTGCCGCACTCAGAGACGTCGATTAACGTTAATGGTTCATTAGATCAAAATTCCATTTTTCAAAAGAGACTTTATGACAAATTGAATAAAGAACTTTTAAGAATGTACAATTTTGACTCTAATGAACCATTAACGTTAATTAACGTCTCTGATTGCGGCAATTAAACACATCTTAGAATCTGCCGAAATTTATTGGTCTACTTCATTTCATAAGACCAATGAAAAATCAGCCCTTATTGTGATAATAATAAACTGACACTTAAACACAAATGACACTTAAACACATCTTAGAATCTGCCGTAATTTATTTTTCTACTTTATTTTATAAGACCAATTAAAAATCAGCCCTTATTGTGTTATTAATGAACCAAAAAGATGATTTAAAAATGTCATACCTAGGTATTTTAAATATATTTGCATAGCGTACTCGACGTTCCGTTTGTTAAAAAGCGGGACGAAGGAAAATGGTCCGCCAGATATTTTTAATATTTAGCGACGCTCGTAGCCGTAAACAAGGATTTATTCCCGTTGCTAAGGACTCGTGAGTTCTTTTGTGCACTTATTACGACCAATAAATTATATTTGTTATTATAACCATCTACTTAGTTAACATATTTTAACATGCTTTTAGCTGCGTGTTTGCTCGGTGCATTTTGTAAAGTGGATACTGCGTTGTATCACACGTGTGTATGCAATGATATTACAATAAAAAGACGTAGTCAATTTGACCGTGTTATAACGTGTGAACAAGACAGTACGATTGTTTACTAGAGCGTAAACGATACAGATACATGTAGCGCAGTGTCGTCTCAGTTTGAGACGACACACTGTAAATGCTTTGCTCAGGTACACGAAAAGTTTTAATTTCGGGTGCCAATTTTAGCTCGAGTAATCTATCTACCTTTTTTTATTATAATATCATTGTGTGTATGTGTGCCGAAGAAAATTAACACCTGTCTTATAGCAAACAACCAATTTCAGGAAGATATACGAGATTTGCTCTTTAAGCCTATATGTAGATATTTTTTTTTACATATTCTCGACTAGTTTTTTGTTGACAACCAAAAATAAAACTTCAACCGTGTTTCTCTCAAAACTGTTCGCATGTCCTTTACTGCGTTTATACATTGTGCGGCAGTTCTCGTATCACTGCTGGACATACGAGTAGGACGAGGGTTTGTGTCCCAAGACGTCTCGTGTTTCGAAGTACCGTAACTTACTTACCGTAAAAGTGCCGGACGTTTGGTCGCAAACACGTACTTCGATTCACTCCGTGTTTAAAAATAAAAAACTGTGTCTTTACGAAAAATTACTGGACTAAAGATAGCAGATATTGTATAAGTGATGGTTCGTGAACTGTGTGTAAAAAATGTACGCAAAACATTAATGCTATTAGTACAAAATCGATAAAAATCACTGTGTTGTTATCAGTAATTAGTACAAGTGCAAAATAATATCAACAAAGGTGGCGGTCAAGTGAAAAAAACCATTCTACGTCATAAACAAAACTCTGTTTGTTCAAAAAGTACTTCGCATAGCGGACACAAAATTCACGCCGGTTCCTAACGAGAGCCTTGGCGCATTGAATTCAACGGTCGATTTAGTGTCGTTGTTCACCAGGCACCGAGTTCGATCCTCACGAGTGGCACTTTTTGTACGAAGTCATATTTGTTCAATATGAGATGTAAGGCATGCCAGAAGGTGCTAAAGAATACTGATTTAAAGTCTTGTACATACTGTGAAAGTAATTACCATTTTTTATGTTTGGGAATATCTCCAGCTGCCTACGCAAAAGAACTTAAACAGCAAAAAAAAACACTTGGAAGTGCGCTGATTGTAAAGTGTTGGAAAAGCGCGGCGATAACTCCATAACGCCAATAAGAACGCAACAAGCTGAATCTCCACCGCTGACAGCATCGCCGAATAATACTCCGCAACCCCTCCACAGCAACGACGGAATCATGGATGAGCTAAAATCCTACATAGATAAAAAACTAAAAGAAACAACAAAAAACATTCTGTCTGAGTTTAGAGCAGCGTTGACTTCGGAGATTAAAACCATAAATAAGACAATAGACGAACTCAGATCAAGTGTCACATTTTTAAGTTCCCAATATGACGAGCTTCATAATGTGGTTCGTGAGAATTCCAAAGTCGTTGATGATTTGCGTGAGGAAAACAAAAAGTTATCTACTGAATTGAGAGATATAAAGAACAAAATTTCCGTAGTAGATCTACAATCACGCGCCTGCAACCTCGAGATTCAGTGCGTTCCTGAAAACAGGAATGAAAACATACTAGCCATGACTAAAAGTTTAACTAAAGCTGTTGAAGTCGATTTGGCCGAAACAGACATAGTAAATTTCCACAGAGTACCGAAAGCAAATACAGAATCTGAGCGACCTCGCAGCATTGTGGTTAAGTTTCTTAACCCCCGGGTTAAGGACGGAGTACTAGCAGCAGTCAAAAAATTCAATAGATGTCATGGGGCTGAAAAACTAAATACTTCTCATCTTGGCATGGTAGGCAAAAAGGAACCCATTTATGTCGCCGAACACCTTTCTCCTGAGGCAAAAAAATTGCACGCTGCAGCAAGACACGTCGCTAAGGAAAAAAAATATGAGTTTGTGTGGGTGCGCAACGGACGCATATTCATGCGCAAAGACGCTACTTCTAAGGTGCAGTTGATAACTAGTAACACAGTCCTGACCGCTCTTTAGGTTTAGTTTTTAATTAAATTTTTAAGTATTTTTTGGCATGTCATTTATAATTAATCGTTACATTCAAAGTTAAAATTTATTATCAAAATGTAAGAGGCCTTAGAACTAAGACAGAAAATCTTTATATCGCAGTTTTGAACTATGATTATGATGTTATTGTAATGACAGAGACTTGGTTGAACAACAGCGTTTTCGATCACGAACTACTTGATCAACGTTACAATATATTTAGACGAGACAGATCCACAACATCATCTACTAAAAAAGAGGGAGGCGGTGTCATGATAGCTGTCCTAAAAGAACACAAGGTTATTCGTAGAAGTAGGTGGGAGTCTGCGTGTGAGGATCTGTGGCTGTCATTAAAGGTTGGAAATAATAGTTTTGTCAATATCTGCGCTGTATACGTACCCCCTCCAGTCAAACCAGATTACATAGACTTATTTCTCACTAATACAACAGACGTCATTCAAAATAAAATGTCAAGAACCTCTCAGGTTGTGGTGGTGGGGGATTTTAATTTTCCTGGTCTGAACTGGTCTCGTGATGTAGACCCAGAAAACTTATCATCAATGGCACCGCTCAGTAATATCGAGCACATTTTCAAAGATGCGATGTCATTTAATAACTTGCACCAATGCAACTTCATTCCCAATGTGAACGGTAGAATCTTGGATTTGATATTTTGCGATGACCCCACAACCGTGACCGTATCCATAATGATGTCTCCTTTACTTCCATTAGACAATCATCATCCAAGTATTATAATAGAATTTAAAAAACCAACACGTAACACAGTAAAACCCAAAAAGTCCAAGGCTTTAAATTTTTACAAAAGTGACTACGCAGCTGTAAACAATGAGCTTGCCAAAATCGATTGGTCTGCAGTCTGGAAGTCTTCTAGCAATATTGACGAGATGTTGGATTTATTTTACTGCACAGTGAATCCAATTATCCAAAAACATACTCCTACACGTACTAAAAAGGACATAAAATATCCAGTATGGTTTACAACACCGTTAATTAAGGCCCTCAAGGAAAAAAACAAGTATCACAATAAATTCAAAAAGTACGGAAATTCCATGGACAAGATCACGTTTGAGCTTTTGCGTAAGCGTTGCAATGCAATGATAAAAAAATGTTACAACAATTTCAAAAGCCAAGCTAGCAGCAATTTGCAGAAAAATCCCAAATACTTCTGGAGTTTTGTTAAGGAACAGAAAGTCAATAGTGTGTCAATTCCAGACGAAATGTGTTATTGTGGGAATGTTGCAAAGGGTGGTCAACAGATAGTCAATCTGTTTTCAAAGTATTTTCAGACTGTTTATAATACTGCCTCAGGTTCTCAAATACCAGATGCTGCATGTGATCCACAAGTCACACAACATATTCTGTCACATATAATAGTAACAGAATGTGAAGTTCTCAAAGCTCTACAGGGACTAGACTGTAGCAAAGGTCCAGGACCAGATCTGTTACCGCCTATATTCTTCAAAAATTGTGCTGAGTTCCTAAGCAAACCCTTAACTATGATTTATACCCGATCACTGGACACGGGGTTATTTCCGACTAAGTGGAAGTTAGCTCACTTGACTCCTATTCACAAATCTGGAGATTTGAATGACGTTAAAAATTATCGCCCGATATCAATCCTCTCAATTAGTGGCAAAATTTTGGAGTCAATAGTTTACAGGCAGATGTTGTCGCTTGTTCAGAATCAGATAGACTCGAACCAACATGGATTCCTTCCACGTAGGTCTACTTCCACTAATTTGTTGGAATACATCACTGATGTCACAGAGGCTCTCGACAAACAAGAAGAAGTTCATGCAATATATACAGACTTTCGAAAAGCATTTGACTTAGTGAACCATACCCTTTTGGTGAGGAAGCTTGCTGGTGTGGGAATTCATGGTTCGCTACTGAGATGGTGCGAGTCCTACCTACTCAATCGATCGCAGTTAGTAGCCATTCACGGTTTCACTTCAGAGACGTCACCTGTACCCTCAGGAGTCCCCCAGGGGTCCCATTTGGGGCCGCTCTTCTTTTTAATTTTCATTAATGACATCGGCAGTCACATAAGAAACAAATTTAAAATGTTTGCCGACGACCTCAAAGTGTACCGGTCTGTGAAAGGCCCACAAGATGCACACAGTTTACAGAACGATATTGATGGTATTGAAGGATGGTGCAAGTTGAATGGCATGTTCCTGAACTCTGACAAATGCTTCTTTTTGAGACTTACTAGGAAAAAAGCAATACAAAATGCCTCTTACACAATTTGCAATTGTAGTCTCAAAGAGGTGCAGGTTATTCGTGACCTAGGGGTTCTTGTCGACAGCTCCGCCAGTTTTCGTAATCATATAGATCACATAATATCGCAAGCATCGAGACTGTCTGGATTTGTCAATCGTCAAATGAAATTATTCATGCAGCCACATCTCAACGTCAAAATTTTCAACACCATAATTCGCAGCACTCTTGAGTACTGCAGTATTGTTTGGAATCCTACCTATCAAGTCCACTCCGATAGAATTGAACGGGTCCAAAAACGCTTTCTGTACCATCTTGCGTTCTCAGATAACAAATGCCGCGTCCTGAACTCCTACAATGAGCGTCTCTCACATTACAAAATGGAACCACTTAACACCCGTCGGAAAATGGTGGATATAGTTTTCGCCTTCAAGTTGCTACATGGTTTAATGGATTCATCGAATACCCTGGAACAATTTTCTTTCTGTATACCACGCACTAGTAGTCGCTTACACAATCGAAAAACATTCTGCTTACCTGAATGCAAAACAAACCTTGCTCAGCACTCGCCACTCTATCGCATGGCATCTAGCTGTAACGCTGTCCGTACTGATCTTGATATATTTTCTGGTTCTACTGCCTCAATTAAAGCTAATTTGAAAAAGTTGCTATGCAAGCAGCAAATGGCTGCTCATGCATCATAAATAGTTTATAAAATGTATCTTGTTTTCTACTTTTGTTAACTTGATCCTAATATGAAACAGTTTTTATTTATTTTTTGAACACTTTTGCATGCGGTGTTTACATCTAGAAGAGTTTACAGTAATTGTGTACGTGTAACTTAGCTATACTTTATACTTTAGTGAAAATTGTAAATTCAGTTTTGTAAACCAAATAAAAAAAAAAAAAAAAAAAAAAAAAAAAAAAAAAAGTTACCTGTCGATGGCCTAAGGTCTCTAACTAGGGACCAACTGCTTGACGACTTATTCATTCTTCTTCGTTTTCGACGATTTGATTAGCCCAGTTGGAACTTGACAGTCTTCGATGCGATTGCCGCTCCAGCTCGAATGTTGGAAAAATATATTTGTGGTGGATTACTGACATAGCACAAGGCAAAACCTAACTTTGGGGCCAGAGCAGGTAGGTATGTGATGTTGCCTCATATCTGTTTATTTATTGGTATTGCTGAATGTACACCCCGAATAACTGAGGTGCCTGAAAAATACATACATAATTTTCTAAATAAGTTTAGTTAGTAAGTAGCCACAGAAAAACGAATAGACAAAAATGAAAACATATAAATATGTTATGATAATTTATTCGTAATAATTTCAAATTCAATTACAATTCATTTGATGATCACTAACCGTCACAGTTTCAGTCTTAAAGAGTAGTTTTAAATGACTTTATACAATAAGTTATACTAAAATAGGTTTTTATACATTCGACATAAGTAAGGTAGTCTACTAGACAAAGTGACGAATACTCTACTAGAAAAATGCTTTGCTTATGTGAAATGTTCATAACTTTTTTGAATTACCTATCGTCGTTTAAGTTATAACAGCACGTAAGTATTTTTTTGGCGGATTTGACATTTTGATGCCATTCGCTAAAGCATCTAAAGACGCGTCGTTTAGTCCAATCAGAATCCAGGTACGTCCAATAAAATCCTTCAAAAATTACGAAAAGTAGCAGCACGATAGCCACTATTCTATGGAAACGGTACATAAGTCAGTTCGGTTTTTTGAATTTCCTGAAAAGTTACATACGTAAAAAAAATGACATACGTGGTGTTAGAACTTAAATGACGCTATCTAATTGCAATTACAAAAGAATATAATTACATTTACTCTGACAAAGCATTACAAACAAACATTCCCAAAAATAGATCTAAAAAAAGATATGAATCTAGTCTAGCAGGTATTTAAGTGATTATTACGATGGAATTTTATTTAAATATGCCGGAAGGGTATGAATAGTATAATTATGAATATCTGTCAGACAAACCAGTTAAACAAGTGCTACTTATATCATTATAATCTATACATAGAATCCGACAAAAACTTATTGGAATGAATTATAAAACGAGTTAAACAAAAAAATGGAATTATCGAGAACAAACTATTACAATTTGGAGCTTTATCATTAGCGGTAATTGTATAATTTCCTATGATTTGATTTCAATAAAAGTCACAGAGGTATCTAAAATGAAGCTTGATTCTTGCAGTTAATAGGCCCACCAAGCCGCCAATAGGCGCTCTCATATGAACTGTTGTTTAAATGCTGCAGAATTACTATAGAGATCGTCCACGCTGAAATGACGCACCCCTCCACCGTATTTACGCATACAATGGTGCTTGCTTGTATGCGTAGATGTAGTGGAGAGGCGCGTAATTTCAGCTTAGACGATCTCTACCCTATTTATAAGAAAGTATTGGTACAATAATCTGAATTATTCAATCCTTGTTTTTATTATTTTTAGCATATCCCATGCAATATCTTTTTCTTTTTTTGGTCTCTTTAGCACAGTTGTTAGTGCAGTCCGGTTTGCGAAAGACGCGGTTTCGATTCCGGCTAAGCCAAAGACCGAATGTTTTTTTCTGGTTTTCGGATCTTTATTCAATCCTTATTTAATATTATATGATAGTTATAATTCTTTATTCAATGAGTGCGCCACTTGGCGGCTATTATGGTCCTCAATGTTTTAATGAGGTAAAAAAAATGTTTCGTCTGGCGGAGCCGCGTGACGTCGACCCTCCGTACACTTCGAGGTGTACGTGAGTTCGAGTCATGACTATTCCGTGCTACTTATTATGATTTATTTCATTGAAAAATACATCGGTGTAATATAAGTAAGTAAAGTTAGAAATATTGCCATTGCAAGACTGATACCTCTGTTACAATCATTCACGTAGGTACAATTATAGAGGCTATTTAGCTAGCTGGTTTAGGTAACTACATATTTTTTGCAACATATACAGATGTTTACGTCAAAGTGAGATTCAAAGACAGGTTGAGGAAATATGACAGTTTATAGTTACCTAATCCTTTGGCTTCTGTACATAGTTATTATAGAATGTAAACTCCTTTAAACTATTTTAATTCTTAGTCGAGCTCATTTACATTTTCTGGGAAACATAAGCAGTTATCTACATTACCTAAAGTACTTAGCGATATTGAAGAAAATCATACATCTTTGCATTATTTATGCATCATTTTAAATATTTTAACCTCGTTTTAATATAGTCTAATGATAAGATTATGCCACTAGTATCTATTAATAATATCTGAGTATTAAATTTTGGTCCAATTATGTTATCTCCTGAATATTCAGTGAAATACCTACCCTTATAAATAATGACAAGATTTTTGTTTTGATAATGCCACTAAATTATTGTGTTGTTATCGCTAAAATCAAATAAAATAAGAAAAGAAATACATGGGATAGCTTACACCGAGATCATCTGGCCACAAACTAAGCAGAGCTTACTATGAGGATGACCCCCGAATTCACAAACGTCAATCAACGCTAAGCACGCGCTCACGCTCATGCTGTTAATGGAACTGATGGGATAGCAATACTTCTGAGGGAAGCTCCACTTTCATTTGCGGTTGTGAATCCGGGGGTCAGACTGATATTAATCATACTTGAATATTTATAAATACATAATACCACCCTGACACAGAACCAACACAAATTCTCATCACAAGAATGTTTATCCTGTGTAGGGATTGAACCAGCGACCTTTAGCGCTTGAAGCAGTCAAGCATGTTCCATAATATTTTAGAAGCAAGGTATATTACCTATGATATATCATGTCTAACCCATTACATCTAATTAAAACATCTAGCAGGTTATTCTACTTTTAACAATGTTTTCGTTTCGTTACAATTACACATGTTTATGAGATTAATGGTTTTGATCGTAGAACTGAAAGTCAGTTCTAGTCAGTTCAGTATTAAAAAAAAATTGCTGTTTTTTTTTGAATAACACATCATAACAGACACACGTGCAAGACTATACAAGTATCCCAAAAGAGTAGTCAGAAGTCATGAAGAAGTTAACATTCAGAAGCCCCCCACTAACACATACTTAAATATTTGAGAATATAATATAAGCCGCGAGCATGTGGGAAGTAGTTTTATTTCAGATATACACTTAATCAATTAACTTTTTTACTTATTTATAAAGTTCGTTAAATAGTTTGTCACAAACCACAAAATGTTTTGACACATTAATTAGCATTTTCGATTTTTATTCAAAGTCATTCTTGCTCTTCTTGCTAGGGCTAAGGAGAGTGCACTCCCACGTAGTTTTAGGTTGTTCAAAGTTAAATTAACTATGAATATGCGTACATTTATTCAAAAGCTATCTTACTTAAAGTTGTAAGAATGGCGCAAGTGCAAAGCGTCGTTAGTAAAAGAGAAACTACGATTATGTAGAGCGTTCATATACGTCAAAGCACTTTTCTCGTCTATTTTTAAATGTCCTCTGAACTCTATTAAAATACGTCAGGTCTGAAAACCTTTTGTCTGTTTGTAGTATCGTAACTGCAAATTGCATGAACTCATGTCTGTATTTTTATAAAGTTTGAGAGACTGTCTCAGTAACAAAGGCACTCTTATATTGTAGCGGTAACTTGAGTTCAAGAGGGCTCGTGCTTCGGAGGACATGTTATGACGTCAGTTCCATTTCAGCCAGGGTTTTAATTGGTTATCCTCACTTTATAAGACCATAAAGAGTCGCCTACTTTGTACACGACTCAAGTCCAAAAGCATTTATGGCTATTTTCAGGTATTGAGTTGTTTTAAGACAATTTACATGTTTTAATTATGAGATAGTATCCAGGTGCCAGACCTGTCATTTTTAATGCACACTTCACATTGATTTTGTCTCTCTGCAAAACTCAACAACTTCGCGCCTTTGATCGTTTGAGTTGGAAGACTAAGTCGCAAAAGATTTTAAAATGATTTCCATAAAAATAAAGAAGAATACTAATTCATGGTGAAGCGAATATGGAATTGATCTCATATTCGCTTTTTTTCAAAGTGAGCGTGCTCTCCTGAGTGAGGTCTAGATTGCGAAATGATGTTAGTGGGAAGCGGCAGGTCACTCAATAGTTGACCATATAGTATAAGATCTTTCTCCCAAATATTCCAGTCTTGAGGTTATGTATTGGACATACACCCTCCTTAGCTCAGCCTAGCTTAGCTAAAGTAGCCTTTAAGACGGTATGGTTCAGCTCTTCGTTGGAGCGCGGTTATCAGGCGCGGAGTCAGGAGTCAGGGCCGGGGCAGCCATCGTCTGTAACAAGTTATATCAATGATTAATGAGAGACAGATTAATGTGACATTGATTCAGTAAGTAAAAAGGTTATCAGCTGTTGTTGTTATTGGAGACAACCAGTCATTTTTGCTGTGGTTCGTAGAGTTTTGTTCTGTGAATTTGTAGTCGAATGTAATTTAAAGTAGACTAATGTATTGAATGTTAGTTTCCTTGTTCAAATATAGCATTGTTTGTGCGCTATTATTAAATTATTAATCATAATACAGAGGCCACGCATTAGCCGGTGGTACTGAGATTTGTAGAGTCCGAGATAAATACCTAAAAACATTGTATTATAAAATTTTACAAGTTAAATTAGTTAGTTTTGATTGTTCCAGTCCAATGACTGGAACAATTAAAACTAATCAAAATTAACTAAATTATAAGCTACATGTTTTCAGCCAACAGTTGCAAAGCGCCCCAACCACGGATTCGCACCTCGCAGGTCACTAATTGCCTCGCGAGTGCATTCCGCGGTCGCAAACTGCGCCGCTTGTCGCCCAACAATGCGATGTTGCGGATTAGCTCCAGCAATACGCCCGGGTCGTTGTGGCACAGTATAAACATACAGAAGAACATCTACATACAAACGTGCCACTCTCGGTTTGAATGTGTGCGTGCGCGTCGCGCGCCATCTCGCGATTTTACGCACACGCTAGCATAAAATAGGGAGGCATAGGCAGGCGGCAGTACGACGGGCTGTGCCGCGTGTCTGTGTGCACGCTAGGCTAATAACTCGGAGGGCGGCCTTAGATAACCTACTGTATGTTCATACAGCACAGTACAGCAGTTTATACAGTTTATACGCACCTCGCAGGTTGCTAATTGCCTCGCGAGTGCATTCCGCGGTCGCAAATTGCGCCGCTTGTCGCCCAACAATGCGATATTGCGGATTAGCGCCACGGAACAGAAAGAACAGTGGAAGTGCAATGCATCAACATTAGTGAAGGAACCGCTGTCGCCAAACTCACACAAATATATTGTAAGTCATATAATGCACTACAAAGAAAAAGGCCGTTTGATTGGTCGTTTCAATTCTAGTCCAAATTAGCTTAATTCACAGATATAATAAACCTTCACACTCTACAGATAATTGATGATTAAACGAACTTACCTTAAGTGAAGTTCTATCATAATTATATGAGTCGCTTTGTTGTGCTTCACTGCTGACAGTATTTACGACTTTTTCTAATCTAATGTCAATATAGTTTCGATTGACGAGTTAATTGCGTGGTTCGACCATAGATGCCGGTATTCTCCATGGTAGCAATTATACATTTAATTGTATAAGCATTCAGATTGAAATTTGCGTGATAGGTCGATATCTATCTGTCTATTGAAATTAACAAGATTTCATTAGAAAACAAATAAAATGTTACTTAGCGATGGTAGGAAAGACCTACATTTTCCAGTTTTTTATCCTACTATAATTTTTGCACTCCAAAATGGAGCAATACGGCATAACTACGGAAATATGAAGTTGTCGCGAGACGAGCAACTCGATGCGATGTTAGAACACGACTGGGACCAAGTAAGCGTAGCAGCACTGAATTGTGGCGCGCGTGCCACGCCTACTTTGCATTTCCACTGTTTTGTCTGTTCCGTGATTAGCGCCCAGCAACGCGCGCGGGTCGTTGTGGCCACATTAATAGTAATGCATGTGTTGAGATGAGATATTAATATGACAGGTGGTTGGAGGTATGGTATCAATTCTCATAAATAGACAAGCAATCGCAGTTGGATATTCGCTACCACAGCTTAATATTTATTATGTTGAATGGCCCGTATAACTCATGTCTTTGGGTATGAAATATTTTATCGGTCGGGTATTTTAGAGGTCAGCGAAATGTTAAATGATTCCTCCAACTTTTCTTCCAAGTAGGTGGTCAGATCAGGATATTGTCAAATTTCACTACTTCAAGTTAAGACCACCGGTCTTCACAAACTTCCTCGGCAAAATGTGGATTTCGTTCACCATGAAGGCAACTATCACTGTGCTGACTATCCCGTTTGTGATTAACTGGATTATTAAGAGAGAAAGAAAGAAAAAAAAAAGTTTATTTAGTGTCACATTACAAAGAATCAAAATGATAATAACTAAAAACCTAGGTTTTATTGTGGCACCAAAATTAGCATATGTTCAGACATAGAGAGCTCACCTAATTTCATATAACGTAGTTCCTATCAGGCATCCGCCGGCCGATCGCGAAGGGCCAGGCTCTAGCGCGCGCGGCTCCGGCCACGTCGCCCTTCAGCAGCGCGACCACGTCGTCGAGGTAGCGCAGCGCGAGCGACTCCGCGACGAGCGCGCGCGCAGCCGCCGCGCACCGGCAAGCGCGCGCACACTGCGCCTGCACATATACAATAACTATCAGTGATTGGAGAAAGGGAGTACTGTACTGTTGTACTGTTTATTTTGAGGCATTGTCTCGCACCCATAAGAAAATAAACGGAAAAATTAGAAGTAAATCGAATAGGAAAAAATACTTGGCCTGCAAAAATACGTTTCACAAAGTAGGTATCTATATGAAGGAACAGAAAAATATTTAGTAATTTTATGGGGACCTCATGATGGCATAAAAATAAACAAAAGAAGTAAATGTGAACAGTTTTTAAACATCTAATTTTTAAAGGGATCCGAGTAGCTTTTCAATTAAAAATATTTTATTTCCACAAGTAAGTATCATAATATTAAGTGTCCTAGATAACGGAATGCCCCACCACCCCAGAATTCGTACCAACAGAATGCGAACAAAGTGCAAATACCTACGAAGGAATATTCAAATTGATGGAAATCGCTTATTCAATAAACGTGCAAACTGATGATTTGTTGTCAATAATTCTGTGATTTAATCATAATTACAATCAAGCAAAACTTACTGAAAATATTTATATTAAGAAATATCATAATGAAGAAACAATGTTATTTAAAAAAAAATCAACAGTTTATAAAAACAGGAAAATGGATACTACCTATGCTTAAGTGTTGCTGTGGTTGAATTAAAAGATATCTCTGGAAGTTCTAATTATATGCAAATTTATCCATTGTTTTTGTCTATTATGCATTCATCCGTGATGTGTATGTACACAACAGTTCACTTGTCTACAGACTTGAGGAAACCACAACCTCAAATTGCTATACAAGAACGTTGGTTGAGGCGTTTCACCAACAATGAATTTAGAAAACAGTTAACGTTGATTCAAGAATAGGTTATTGGGAAGACGAAGACGCGATCAGAGTAGAAAATGCAAACATTATTAAGGATCTTCACCAAAAATCCGAAAACCATAAAAAAGACATTCGGTCATGTTGGCATCAGGCAGGACTCGAACCCGCATCTTTCGCAAAGAGGAGATTTGGTGGAGATGCTGCATGGAAAATGCTAAAACAATAATAAAACATTATTAAGGATTTTTTAAGTCTGCGCCTGAAGATAAGCTGTACCTCAGCCTAGGGGCTTTTAAAGGTCTAGCACGAACCGCTAACGTTTTGTTAATTTCGTTCTAAACCTACGGGAGTTGATATCGATGCTATCGATTTATTATCAATTAAATAATCGTTACTTCAGGCCCGATGTGTTCTCTTGATTAATCGACTAGTATCAGGTACTTATAAGTATAGCTATAAATACACCATAACCGAGGGTCGCTTGGTTAAAGTGACTCTATGATGAAAAGTCTGAGTAAACAATGTCACCTGAGCTTTCTGTCACATGTCAGGCGAGCTATGGGCTAAAATATCGACAGATTTAGAGAACCCATAACTATTGCATAGCTCTGAACCGTAGAGAGTGGAGAAAAGGTGGGAAGACCTTTGCCCTTGAATAATTATTACTGGCAACACATTAAATGTCTTGCCAATTACTCGAGAATCAAAACAAGATAAAGATGGAAACAAGTTCCCCGTTTATTAGGTCACGTCGTGGTAGATGTTCTGCCGTGGATACTCGTTCTTGCCGCGCCATTGACTACCCATATTTGGCCATGGATCCACTTTTACCTACTATTTAAAAAGTGAAACAGCAGTTCCAATATTTCGAACTGGCCATTTCAACCGTGTTATCAAATTAGTTGAATTGGGAATAATACTCAATGCCACTAAAGATCAAAAAATAATATGTTAACCGTGCTTCAAATAATTGAGGTAGTGTTTCTTGATCTTAATTTATTTTTCACTTGTTTAATTATGTAGATACTAGCTGCCGCCCGCGGCTTCGTCCGCATGGACTTAAGTTGAAAAACAAAAAGTAATATTTCTATATAAATTGTAGCCTATGTGCGATTCAGATCTATAACCTACATTATTGTAAAGTTTCATTAAAATCCATTCAGTAGTTTTTACGTGAAAGAGCAACACGGCACACCCACACATACAAACTTTCGCATTTATAATATTAGTAAGATATGTTTTTCTGTTAAACATGTAATTGAGCAGTTTCGTAGGAAATATCAATAGTTAGTAGATTACTTGGGAAATATCAATCATCACAACACGTGTGAAAAAAATGATGAATGAATGAATGAAAAATTAAAAGGATTTAACCTGTTGCATTTGATTGTTTGCGGCATAGAGATATTTCATGTACAACTTCAATTTTCAGAGATGGATATATCCACACATTATAACTGATGATTAGAAAAAAACATTTTGAAGGAAGATGGTTTTCGGACAGACAATTTAACGCAAAACAAGAGAGTACAAGAAAAAACAATTGGAAAAGAGTTTTACTCAAAATTATGTAAGCAGTTTGTTTTTCTTTTTAAAAAAAAACCTATGTGTTTAAAAATCTAGTCAATCTTTGATTGCTTGAAAATGGTTTAAAGTTAAAGCATGAAGTCGAAGTCATTATCCTTATTTTCTGTTACATTTTCTCATAAAGAGCACAACTTCGTAACACTTTTTAGTTTTATGTCTTGATTAAAAGAAAACTCAGATATTACGGCCATTACTGTGTCCGTGAAGTTCCGTTTAATCTTCTTTAGTGTTCGCTTATGAAAACAATTCCGTCCTCTTAAATTACTTTTGTTCTTGTGTTTCAAGTTTTGCGTCATCCACTGAAAGATAGCTCGAGAGAAATTGCAGTTCGCAATGACATGATTATCAACCGACATCTGTTTTTAAACGAGCAGCACGCATACTTAGGCAAACAAGAAAGTTCTGGTTTCATTCGTCGTTTTTTGTGCGACAGTTTTAAGTCAATAGATCGTTGTGTAGTTAAAATAATTCCAACGTAAAAATAACTTCCTCATAAAAATACTTGCGTGTGAAGGAGCACCATAGACCGTATTATTCAGAAGTGTAGGAAAAGCCAAATAGTGAAAGTTGCGAACCAGTACCTACTTACTCATTAGTGCTTCAATTATGTCGTAAAGTAATTTAACATTCAAGTTTCAGGCATGAAATAGCAAACAGAAAGTCCACTCCGGTCATAGATGCATATCAGTTTGATAGACCGAAAACCAAGTAATGTAGTGTCTAATTGATGCTTTATTGATGGTAAGATGGCTTGGTGGAGTACTTTCTGGTTAATAAATGCCAAAAATTTAGAAATTTGTGAATACTTTTATGAATAAAGAGGTATATTCGAACACTGGGAAATGGGCTACAGTTCGCTTAACGCGTACAAGCAAATGCGTGCAAGATTACCCTTGAAGAAGTCCTTCTGTATGTTACTTTGTAAAGTTGCAAATAAAAGCATTAAAACGTGCACAAAGTGCGATAAAGAGAGAGTGCGACAAACGCATAATTATGCCGATAATAATTGTGTCATTAGCATCGCCAGAGGATGCGGAGGGAACAACACAATTAACTCACCGATAACACATTAAACACAAGGAGAACATAGAACAAATAATAATTAAGCACCTCATTTGAATAACTTGTTAATGGATCATTAACACACGAACAATACAACTCGTTTCGAAAATTGCGAAATCATGTTGCAAATAAATAGTCTTCACATAACACTATTGCACGGTTGCTTCAACTACCACTTGTTCTATGTTCATAGAAAAAAAGGTGTTTTGGTGTTGTAAGCGAATGGTGCGTGGTGAGGAGGCGTCGCCGCCAGCTACCAACGGTACCAACGCGTCAGGGGTCGCGGCGAGTCACGCGCCTTGCCAGCACCTGGATGTCTTCATGGATGCCGGCCAGCTCTTGGTGCAGGTCCCGCGACTCCGCCAGCAGCGCGTCCAGCTTGCGCGCCGCCGCTGTCAGCCCGCTGTCTTCGCATTCCTCCTCGTCGTCTTCCACAGAAAGCGCAAGCTTGCCTAGCCTTTCCCGCTCAACTGCCTCCTTCACTCCACCACCTCGTTTCCAGAACTCCTTAATAATATCCCTTCTTATGTTCACACCGGAACGCTCGTCTTCTTCTGCCTCTCGTAGCTCGTCCGCTAGAGATATCTGCGTTGTCAGATTACGTCTTCTTGCAATCACTGGCTCCGGCACCTTCTCAACCGTCTCCTCTCGGTTTGGTAATGGTTCTGGTGTACACGGCGCTGAAAACGGACTTGGTGACAGCAGTGCTCTTTCTAGAAACCGTCTAGTATCATCATCCAATGGTCGTGTGAGACCCCGGCGAGGCGCTGGCTTCACTATAGCCTCGAGCGCGTCTCTACCGGGATCCTCAGGCCGGAGCAGCTCTAGAATCTTCGAGCGCGGAGGTGATATGGCTGAAGTCACGTCAAACTTCGACACTAGCTTTCCTTTAGTTGGGGAGGTGTTAACGTCTCCAGTTGGAGTGTAAGTTCGGAGTGTTTCATTGAGTAGGCGGTAGTTGCGTATCTTGACGTTGCCTTCCGGCGGGAGAGGAGCGGAGCAGTCCTCTGGGTCCGGTTCGACTATTTCGATGTGGTGCGTGCACTCGGGCGCGTGCGTGAACAGCGTCATGTGGACGGCGCGGCGCGCGCGGCGGCACTGGCGCGCGCGGACGATAACGCGACTGCACTAATTATTGGACGATCATTATGTAAAGGGAAACCGGTGTTTTGGTGTCGCGGGAAAGGACGCGCGCTCCGTGCGGCGTAGGAGACGACTCGGCGGCGCGACGCCTGCACACTAATCCAATTTGCGTACTATTTCCGTGCCGCGGGAAAATCTGTGACACAATACCTGTCAACTGGTTAATAGGCTTTATATCTGCTTTACTTTGTTTTCATCAACAGTTTTTTTTAGCTAAAGTTCCATTTCACGTGCTACTTTTCCCTTTTTAATTTAGATAAATTCAGTAATGAGATTTGATCAGTTAATCACTTGTAGTTTGATCACCAGCGCTATTCGGCATGTGCACCACCAATGTGGGGAACACAGCAACTATGCTAGGCCTGGCATTCTGTTATGTCTTTGTCTATCGCATATTATATGAGATCGATACGATAATATCACGTCACGCATAATTTAGCCCCAGTAATTTGACCTTAATTCCCTTAATGAGTTTAACTTTTGTGTAAACAAGTTTTAATTACTCATTTCGGCATATTCGTATGATAATCGGTTACGCAGTCTATGGGCGGACATCAGCAATACTGAGGTATCACCGTATTGTCCATCCTGCATTAATAGAACTCGTGTGTGTGGCCTTATTTGAAAACAAATTTCGATAGTGGTTTCACAATAAGATTTGAATTCAACTATTATTTTTGGTGAACATAAGAAAAACATGCAAAATGACTCTGACTCATAGTCATCTACCCAATTGTTTCTGATTGACTGTCGCCACTGCGCACGGGCAGCTCCAACAGCGCACGGCGCTAGCGGCCATACAATCGTTTCATGCCGACGCATTCGTTTTTGTACAGTCAGCATCAAAATTATGAGTGCGTACAGAGTGGTCAAACATGTCTGAAATTTTAATGAAAAGCAACCTTTCTACTGCAAGGTTAAAATAGTGTTTCACCTTGTTATAGAGTATGGTGTCGCTTAAAATGAGAAACGACTCTGTCACCGCAGTATTAAAATTGCTTTTGCCAAACCACCAATATCTACTATATAAAAATAAGTCGGGTTTTCCTTCCTGACGCTATAACTCCAGAACGCACCAACCGATTTCTACGGTTTTGCATTCGTTGGAAAGGTCTCGGGCTCCGTGAGGTTTATAGCAAAGAAAATTTAGGAAAATTTCAACAGAAAAGCGGGAAAAACGCGGACGAAGTCGCGGGCGGCTGCTAGTCTTTACTAAATATCTGAAGACTAGAAAACGGGGTCCTGTCATTTGACCAAAAGACATCTGGCAAAATAACATTTGACAAACAACGTTTGGCAAAATTACATTTGACAAACAACGTTTGGCAAAAAAACGGTTGGCCAATTGATCATTTTACAACTAATCATTTCACAAATGACTCACTTGACCAAATGATCATCTCATAAATTTTCATTTTACAAAAAAATGTTTCACAAAATGTACACTTAACAACTGTCTCATCAGATAAAACTACGATTGGCCAAAAAACGTTTGACCAAATGTTTTATTTGACAAATGATTAGTTTTTGAATCCCGAACCCCGAATTGCCGAAGAGTGTGAGCGGGCATGTCGTTTTATTGGTTTGAAGAAAAACGGTATGTCAAGAAGAAATGGGTAAACGCTGACTTGTGGTGATATTTGTCTGCCCCATACTAGAGTCAGGGCAAAACCGACTCGGATAGATTAGGTTAGAAGGTTAAAGGCGGGAGCGGAGCGAAGCGTAGCTCCCGCCTTAAACCTTCGTGGTTTTTTTTTTTTCAAACCCAAAAACGATTCACCTGCATTGCATTTCGTTATTTTGGCATTCGGGATATTGTCCATTTGTTTACTTTAACATCGGTATTCAAACCATCGGTATTTCTGACTATAGGACACATTTGGCCAAATGCTTCATTTGTGAAACGTATTATTTGGTGAAACAAAAAATCAATTGACCTACAATTGATTTTTTGTCAGTTGAAACATTTAACAAATGAAATGTTTGCTAAATGATCATTTGTTAAATGAGGTTTTGTAAGATGAAATTTTTTCAAATGTCTCGTTTGCCAAATGAATATTTGGTGAAACGTTGTTTGTCAAATGATCATTTGTTAAACATTTTTTGGTCAAACATTAGTGAACCCTAGAAAACGACATTTGGTCATCGTGGCATCGGGCAGGAATCGAACCCGCATCTTTCGCAAACCGGGCAACTGCACTAACCCTCACCAATATCTTCTTGACTACTCTGTTAGCACACATTATTTTGATGCTGATTGTACAGTTGCGTTTTCTAAACGCGTCTTACTTGCGCATTTAATGTTTCACTTTTGTTAACCGGAATGCATTTGTGAGGCAATGATCGCTTCGGTGCGCATGCGCAGCAAGTACCGATATGTATACTTCAAGTGTATGTGTATGCAATGATATTACGATAAAAAAGACGTAGGTTATGTCAGTACTGAAGTGAAGTCAAAAATTGTCCCCTGGTGTACATACCTATAATTTGACCATGTGTACAAGATAGTATAATTATTTACTAGAGCGTAAACGAGACAGATACATGTTGCGCAGTGTCTCAAACTGTCAATGCTTTGCTCAGGTGGTCGAAGTACTGATTTCGGGTGCCACTTTATTAGCACAATAACCTATCTACGTCTTTTTATTATAATATCATTGTGTGTATGTGTACTACTGTATGTGCATTTCAAGGTGATGCCCTGAATTTTGTATGTTATTATGCGCGTTTCCCGTAATAGTTTCTTACTTGCATTTGGCTCTTATCGGAACTGGGCATTTAAAGTTGTTATGTTATCTTTAATTCAGGTCGCGGCCAGGGAATGACTAGTGTTAGATAAATATTTTATTCAAGTTCATTATTATTTGTTTACATACCTATTTGTGTAGTTTTATCTTTGTGACGCACTGTAGGTAATATAACCTGTGCCAAACCACATTAAATTGTCATTATCATTTATATGTACATATAGTCATCCAAATGACGTCTACATAGGCTGACAACTTATTGCGAGTGCTGCCAGTTGTAGGTGGCCAGCATTCGCTGAAACGAATTGTTCTGAAGAACTGTTTGATATGATGCCCACGGCCACTTTCTACCGTCGCACCGCCCGCCATCATCAGGGTTTTCATCCACATACTCTGGAGCCGCCATGGTCTCGTACAGTCCGGTTCCTGAGATGTTTTCTTCCCAAGACACTTAAATTATGGAGCGAACTTCCTGTCGAGGTTTCCCCGATGAGCTATAGCATGGTGTTCTTCAAGAGGGGATTGAAAAGGTTCCTGCAGGGTCGGCAACCAGCGAGTAATGCCCCTGGTGTTGCACGTGTCCATAGGCTGCGGTAACCGCTCTCCATCAGGCGGTCCGCATGCTTGTTTGCGACCGTCGTTGTATGAAAAAAAAGGATGTAGCCTTCATCCGTTTACCTTACATGTGGGCATCTTCCATTGCGTTTGCTATAAAAAAAAAACCTGGTCTTCCAGAACTTTTGGTCGAAACGGCAAATACATCGACTCGTTTACTCGCTAGACCATGACAGTGACTGCAGTTTCTTCACAACCGACTATAGCTACTGCTCTAGACTTTCTGGATCCTGGAGTTAACATAAATGATTAAGTTTAAACATACACACACATAGTACACTACATTTTTGTAGGTCTATCCTCCGAATTCACAAACGTCAATCAACGCTAAGCACGCGCTCACGGGCATGCTGTCCCGTAAAACGTCAATAGAACTAAAAGGGACAGCATGAGCGTGAGCGCGTGCTTAGGGTTGATTGTCGTTTGTGAATTCGGGGGTATATCTAGAAAGTTTAAGCTCAGTTTTTGCACTAAACTTCAAGTCAACGAACAAGAATTAATTCAGAAAAACATTTGAAATGTGAAATAACTAGTAAAAGGGAAAATATAATGAATAAACAATGAAGCATGATGAAGATGCATTAAAACAACATTCTTATTTAAAATATCCGCAACGGGGAAAAAGAAAACTATTTCCAGAAGCGGTTTCTAACTATTTATTATACTAGTCTCGTAAGAAAACAAACAGCTTGCCCAGTTGTTAGTAGTGTAAATAGATTAAAACACGGCCACGCTATTATTTTTACAGCGTTTTTATTTATTTATTCTTTATTGCACGGCGAGATTGTTATAAAGGGCGGACTTAATGCCGAAAAAAGCATTTTCTACCAGTCAACCATAGGGCTAAGCAGAAAAATATAGTAGACGGTGCAACAGTGTTTAAAAAAATGACAATATAGAAAATAAAATTTAAAAAATATATATTCAACAAGATAACTGAAACTAGAACTTAATTCAAACAATGAAGATTTTGAATGATAAACTCGAATAACCTTGTACCAACATATACTATAAATGATAAAATACGTATTAAAATATAAGGAGAGACTATTAATGTTGCCATTGTATTGTTATGTTAATAACGTAAAATTATATCTTAGTTTACACCGTAAGATGCTATCGTTGCGGCTACAATGAATACTATTAAAACTAAGAAGAGTGTTAAATGCAAGTGAAATTTCATGTAGCAGCCACACCATTTAGTGAAAATCTAACGCTTGCTCTCATATTAATAATAGGAAGAGGAGGTACCAAACAGCACAACAATTTATAAGTATTTTTTAATCATGACAGGTGTTCTGAAATAAAACTAGTTTGAAATGTAGAGGCTATCCAAAGTGCCGTTATTATTTTCAGTTTACGTGGTCACTTTGTAAGTTTATAGTAAATCCGATCCTTTATAGATTCCTGTAAAAAAATTAAACAATGTCACAACCTCATGCCATTTACTGTTTCATTTTAGGCGATCTTCTTACTTATAATTTGAAAAAAAAAACTAGATAGCAAAAAGCGACGACACTCCGACTAAATCCCAACATATACAATAAATAGTAAATGATTATCCTCGCGCTGCAGCAAGGCGGTCGCATTTCTCTAGCAATAAATTAACGGCGATTGACCGCGGCCAGATATCGCAACGGAATTCCTGAATAATGCCCCATTTTGCTGTTTACACGCCGCGTTAGCGAAATGTGTTGAGAATAATTGCAGAGTGTTTGGTTTCGTTATTAGTGGATGGCCGCCATTGCTGGCTGGCGGGATTGGCGGCGGCAATTTGGACTTAGATGTTAATGAAGTTCAGAGTTCATTTTTACATAAATGTTAATGTTCTGCTTTGAAAATGTGTTTATTACGGTTATTAGGACTGTGAGCCTTCTGCGCTGACTCAGACCGGTGAAGCTGTCAAACCTACAAGCGGCTAGAACAGAAGTACTTGTAGAAGAAAATTTTTTTTCTTCTTTAGCTGTAACATGCAGGTGTTGCAGTTAGTTCAACGTCGCTTAAGATATCGATATAAAAGTACCAGGGCCTGTAGAGGAGTAGTGATGAGAATAGTGTTTTTTAAAGGTTTCGTTGTCTGAAGTACTGATTTAACAGTATTTGTCAGTACGTGTTTCAATAATTATTCCATTTATGTTGCCTTGTTGTAGTATCTCTAGTGGTATAGTCAACGGCTCATCAAGCGACCCATTTCCTTTTCGTTTTTATTTCTTACTTTTTTTTTGTAAAAGAGTTGAACTGTCTAGGAAAGGGTAGCCTGTCATGCCGTTCACCGCACCATCTGAAGTAATATCAGCTAAAACAATATACATTTCCGTAATTCTCGCGTTTCACATTTTATATTCCCGTAACAATAAATATTTTGAACATTCTTATCTGGACGCTTCAGAAGACGGCAGAGATTAGGCGCCGAGTCAATAAATTGAACATCAATACAGAGATATTCTCTCAATTATAAGGGATGTGATGCTTCAAGGGGCAGGTGTTTACTCCGAAGCAATATTTACGAAGTATCGTAAAATATTAAAAAGGCTGCATCCTGATTGTTTTTGAATTTTGTGTAGTTCGTGAAATAACATATTATAATGCTTAAAAATACTATTAAACTAATTTCATGCTAATTCCCTGAATTCAGAAAAGTCAAGCAAGGTAGAGCACTCCTTCGAAATTCAAAGTCATGCCGTCACTTGCAGTTCTTCAGACACTTAACTCAAAAAAGCTCAATGGATTGACTTTTGTGAATTTGAAGGTGAAGAACCTATGGTTTTTTCATCCACTTCTACCAAACCTAAACCTGGCTCTACTTTATGCTATTGTGGAGCTTCTCTTCTGAAATTGAAGCCCAGATGATCGATTGGTTTCTAATGATGGACACAAATAGGCGTCCGGGGCTTATTATAATCTCATATGTTCTAATAGCCCATCTTTTGTCATGCTATAAGTAACACATGAGCCAAATTGAACTATTTTGTTGACCAAATTATTTTGCCATGTTTAATGTTCATAAGGTAGTAGCAAAAAGATAGTAATCCAGGTAAGGTCAGTATCTAACTCAGACCCCCGCTTGCTCTTATTCAGAAAAGCACTTGCTTAGGCTGCAGATCTTACCAGGAGTTGTTCTGGTCAAAATGTCCGGCTAACGAAATGCATATGACGCGATATTCTAAGCCATCATTACTGATTAAGGCAACAATTAAATCACGATACACCATTATCAATGCGTCCGTACGCCCGGCTTAAATTATCTCTGATAACGTGATAACGCCGAAACAATTCGAGATACGCCGAAGCAGGTGTAATTTTCGGCGGGTTTTTATCATCAGCGGTGGTCTGGGGTACCTGGGAGCAGCCTCGCGACCCTTTGCTCGGCCGAATGGTATTCGAGACCTCTGCTGATCCTGAAACCTTCCATTTTTTATCTTGGTTTTTTTTTCGTCTAATCTTGATTGATTTGGGTAATTAGACCGATCAACGGCGATTAGCAGCCGGTTTATCGATTGGTTTTGATTTTTTGTAAATCCGATTTTAAGGGGGCTGGGAATGAGCTGGGATAACGCTGTGTATGTTCCTGCTTAGTTATCACTAAGATATCATTTTTTTTGCATAATTATTTTGATAATTACTGGGTTAATTGCTTATTTTTGCAATGCACTTGTTGTAGGTATGCTTCTATGACATAAAACCCTTGAAAGGTTGATCTATAACTTAAGCTGAAATTAGTTTAATCAATACACTCATTTCTTAAGTTACGTCTTTGATTTCAGTTATTGTTATTAATAAATATTATGAATTTTAGGTTTATCAGATTAAAATTATTTCTAAGTGCCATGATGTCAACTTAGTTAAAACTTAAGTACAACTTAGAATAGAAAATAACCATGTTTTCTATGTTAGAAGAGACACCAACCAACATGTGTAGTATGTCAACCCTATCACAGACGACATTTACTACTTAGTGGGATTGTGGTACTTACTAGTAAAATAAAATAAAAAATAACAGATTTTCGAAATTGATAATTTATTTTAAAATGGCTATTTTAACTATGAAGTTTAACATTCTAGGCTAGACGTTAATCCATAAATAGTGAACACAGCATGGTTAATTATACATTCCTAGAGAACATTAAAAGGAGAGAACTAATTGAAACAAAATTAAAAACAAAACAAAGTTTAGTAAATTAAATATAATTCAAAATGTAATATAGTAATAACGCCCATGTTGTGGTGTACATACAAATAACTTAATATTGAATCAAAGATTTGTGTAATCTTTAACTTTGCGCTAAAAATCCGACTAGGTATTAACAATATTATCGTCTGCTCCTTCTAGAAATTTACCAAGTCATTGGAAGAACAATTTAATGTATTTTACCGTTAGGTAAGTGAAATTCATAATTAGGTACTTTGTCATTGGGTAAGAAATGTTTTATTTAGATAAATGTTAATGAATGTAATGTAGCTGGCAAGTGGTTGTGAAAATCCTGCCTTCTTCACCTGAATGTTTGGCACTTTTCAACTGTGCGATTCATTCGTCACTCCTTACTTTGTACTTTTAAAATATAGAACAGTCTCCCAATGGCAGGTTTCTGGAATGGTATGATATCGCGGCTTTCAAGAAAAGAGCTTATTCCTTTATGAAAGACAAGCAAAGCATCTCGTGACATCTGAAGTGTGGGCGGAGATGACCTTTCCATCAGGTGACCTTTTGGCTCGTTTGCATAGGTTTGTCTTCTCGCATAAAGCAAAATAAAAAAAAAACGATTTCAAAATGTAGGAACCGTAACCTCTTTTGAGGATTTTCAAGAGGATATTGAAAGGCAGTTCTTTTTTTCCTATAACCAAGTTGTTACAAAAGAAAGAAGAAAACCACTTTTGACAAGTTATATCCGCCTCCTCGGCACCTTCAAGAAATTCTCACGGATTGGCTAATCTCACCACCTTCCGCGATACTCGTCAAGATACCTTTGTTGTGAGTGCCATCGAAGTGGCGAGTGCTCGAGTGGAGTGGCCGCGAGTGGGTCAGGGTGGGGCGGGGGGCGCGCGGGGGGTCCTGGCCGCAAGGGTACCGTCCCGGCGTCCACTCGACGAGTCGCTGTTGGTAGTGGACCGAAATGTTCGGGGTTCGAGACTGACACCGACTTTAGAGGACGATGTTTTTGTTATCTTTAATTATTGCCATTAAGTTTTTTATTTTTTTTGGAGTTTTTTCATGTCGTTTATAACTGTTTTTATTACAGTCTGGAGAAAACTAAAAGTATTGTTCTGTTTCCAGAGAACTATAGCTAGAGCTCGTTCAAGAGAACGCAAGTGTAAGTAAAATACAAAGATCTTTTTAAACTTGCCTATTTCTGGATTATAAGTCAGACCATCAATTTTGTGTAAAAGAGTAATAGGATCAGCAATCGTGAGAACGTTTTAAAGCGCCACCTAAGAACCTTGTGCTGTATTCAGCTCGCTGCTTAAATCTTGAAAGAGATCTCATTCAACAACAAGAGAGTCATGTACGATTGCGTTGAATTCGGGGCCTGGATTACAACCGAACTGCGAGCGTTCTTTTGGCAAGGTATACTTAACGAGGGAGTAAAATATTATCAACCGTCTCATACTCGGGCGCTGTGCTAAGTCCTCGGTTCCAGCTACGGTGTAACGGTCTCATCTAACGTGATCACTCACTGCAGTATTGAGAAACATTTTGGAAAAATATATTAGAAATAACATCAACAACATAACATACGCTAACGGCTATATACCAAACGGAGTAGTCAGAAGTTGTTTCCGTCATGGTCAACGGAACATTCAGAAGCCCACATCCCCGCTAACGAGTTTTCAAACCTAACGAGGCCAATATCAAAAATTTGAAACAAATGAAATACATAATTATTCATTATTTATTGCACAAGGAAGAAAAGTACAATTGGCGGGCTTAATGCCTTACGGCATTCTCTACCAGTCAACCATCGGACGAGGCAAAAAACTGAACATATTTAAATTATGCCGAACACATTTTTGTTGATAAGCGATGTCGTTGTTTGTTAGTGTTTGACAGCCGTATTAAGGTTTACATCCTTCCATTATTTGTTCAACCTATAAAATAAATAAACATATATATCGAGTTAAACATCTTTATCGCAAACTAAACATATAGTTACTATTATGAGTGTCAGAGACTGATACACATACGACGATAACTTCAAACAAATAGGTACTTTGTAAATAGGGACCAATAATACGTCTATACCGGTAGCACCTAGTTAGCCCCACTGATTGCTACTTGCTTATCTTACAACGTCTTCAGTTTTAAATAACTTCTTAGTGGGTACCTACTACTACTGCTTTAATTCAAGTTTTTATGTCTAAACAATCTTGCTTTTTTTCGGCTAATTCATGTGTTTCCTTCTCTCTTCGTTTGTCATACACACAAACTCTCACGACCATTTCGCTGAACGAATTTGGAACCGAAGGTGGTGAGGGGTGAGCCTATCCGCCACTATCGAGGTTTCTGCGTTTTACTTCTCCGGAGAGTTAGCCGCAAATTGTACAATGAAAACAAAGTGGGTGTTTTCACCCAGTCTTTAACAAAAAACTCATATAGTGAGTAGAACGCTTTTCCTAAGGTGGAGCTTGAGTTGTCCTATGAAGGTCTTCGGATTTTCTTAATATACAGAGACACATACCATATCAATACCAGTGTGACCCAGAATACACAAAAACAAATAAGTAAATGAGTATGTACTCTTTAAACTTTCATGGTCACTAACACTTTTGTTTTCTCCATCTCCAGTTACTCCGAAACCATGGCGCTTGTAGCAGTGCCGAAATATCGGAAACTCAAAACAAAAAAGGTTCATGTTAGCAATCCCGTTTTTAACGATTTAAAGTAAATATGTGTTTGGTACATAAGTATTCCTCATTGAAGGGAAACCCACGCACGACCCGAGGTTTGTCTGGAAATCTGACAATAAATAATGGACTAGAATAGAACTGATATCAATTACATTAGTATATGAATAACTGTGACCTGAATTCGTTTATTTTGGACAGCCTTTATAATGCCTTTCAACAATTCCACTGCCAGTGTGAGCAGTGAAAATGTTGAAAATAGTCTGCCTTCGTCTGTATTTCACGTCGATCATTATTAAGTCAAAGGTTTTCGAATAAGAGTGAATGGACTACTTTTAGGTAAGCGCCTCCAACTAATACCACAATTGTTCTCTCGACGATCTAAGTTTGTTGCTAAGTTGCATGTACGAGTATGTATTTCAGATAAAGGTAGATCTCGGGGCAGACCGTAACAGCGAGAAATCCAGTAAATAAAAAGAAGATATTGAAGACAGTAAGAAAATCAAGAAATTATGTCTATGTGTACATGATATGTAGGTATCAGGTGGCATCAATGGCTCATCAGGATAGCCATTTCTATTATTACCGCTCCTAATAAATTAGTATTCCCAATAGAGCAAGGAGAATAATCAGAATATATAAAAACCTACAATAACGAAAAACAAAATATTTTCAGGCTTATTTGATTATATTGATCGGTTTCTTGTGTCCACCTAAATTAATAAATCATTTTACCTACAAATGGATATGACAAACTTCCTGTACACCACCAACCCATTTTTACATTTTAAGTTATAATTCTACTGTTTTATTGAATCAACTTTTCTGTTTGTATTTCATTAGCTTCGGTTTAGCAAATGACTTGTATGACCTACCTATATCCCACTTCGGAAAATACGTCCATTTGTTATCTATGTTGTAGTTGTGTTAAGACTGGATTGCTATAATACACTAGGCAAAATTTAAGCCTGCCAAGTTAGCTGCAATAAATTCCATACTCTCTTAGAGCTACAGGCTGCTATTACTTATTAAATGCGGGTAGTTTGATGGCGAGCGTGCGTACTCCCGCCGGCATTCATTCACTCAGTCGGTCAGTGAACGAATGGCTACGAGTGACTCACCCTAGAGCCTGCGGGACGCCGTACGCTGGAGTAGTGTTGCCAGGGTATAAGGGGATGATATCTTCCCTTATTATTTCACTTACAACTGTTTTAATGATTGTGAAATCATAAAGTGCTTTGGATATCAAAATAATATTTTATTCAAATATTATTAAATCGTGGAATAAAGTAAAGAAGTCAACAATCGTGAGTTTTTTTAGAAGTTTATTCAACAAATCAATTGATAAATTTCAAGAAACTGCTGACGAGCAGATTGGATTACCATAAACTGTACAATTTCCTTAATTTGTCTTACCTTTTCAAGTGGATGTACCTAAATATTAATAAGTATTGATAAAAAATCGTTCATTTCTGGAATGATGGTGTGGTATGGTCATACGCTAGTGTCTGTACTAAGTACCTGTTCAATGCAATATACAACCATAAGGTAGCTCCATAGACATGTTTTCTTTTGTTTTTACTTTAAGCGGCAAACGCTTCACTGAAAGAAAACGGATAACGGCGGTGGGTTCGCCCATTGCCTTGGGTTCAAAATGCGGTCACGAAAAGTCAATTTGTTAATTGTTCCGCTGACTATGACGATTAGTGGGCCTCTGACTATCACTTTGGGGATACATGAGCGGCGATTATGTAAGTATGTGTTATTTCGATCCGTTCCCTTCTACGCACATCTTAGATCAGCTACGGCCCAGTTGGAGGTCAAGCATTGAATTATCACAATTTACTCGTAATAACAAGAGAAACGATTATAGACTGACCTTTCATCTTTTCGTATCCATTGCGTCATATCAGTCTAGACCTATAGATAAATGGATTCGTTTCTTCATAATCATCGTCATTATCTACTTTTTAACGGCTACTGCTGAAATTAAACTTACCCCTTGAATTTTCAGGAATTCATTGTAAGTGACCTTCTTCCACCCAAAGTCTGTGACTTCCAAGCAGCCACACTCCTACTTCTACTCCTTGTAGTTTCTGCTTCTTTGACAATAACTTATGCTAACCCATTACAGGATAGACACATTATCAATCTACTTAACCATGGGCTAGATAAAATGGCTAGTTTTTAAAAATACCTCGTCTTGTAACCCAAAGTAAAAGCTTTGCTTCGGGGTTAGACGGCGGTGTGAAATAATGTCCAATGATATTAGAGCTTTTAGGTACTCTCCGGAACGGAGTATATGTGGTCCAAGATTCAAACGGAGACGAGAACACTTACTTCAGACGTTAAGCGAATAGTGCGCTTCTAAGCTTCATTCAGCATGTCAGCAAAGCCACCATGTCTGTCTCCTCCATTCGGCACAATCACGATTATACCTTTTGTTTATTTTCTTTTAATTCCAGCCCTAAGCTTCCCTATTTTTCCAGGCAGCAACCCCTAGCGGGTAGCGTGGGTGCGCGCGCACGCGGCCTGGTCGATACGTGCCGAGCGCCAGTCCGCGCCGCGCCGGGCCCTAGAACGCCCGCGCCGCCCCGAAATGACGGGGCGCGCGTTCCTCTACTTGCTGATCGCGCTAGCTGCTGCCGGCCTCAGCCATGCCGAGAAGAGCAAGTTCTGTAAGTACGCTTTGATGTTTCTTTCATCGTTTAGGTTTTGTGTTGCTAATTACAGCGCACGGCGAAAGGCTCCGGAGGAATTTCTATGGAAACTTCGCCGCTCGTCGATTTAGTCATTCAAAAAATGCTATTTTTCGTTAGGATTTTCAGTTATATACTTACTTTCTGTCATTATTTTGTAACAATAGCTTTTTTTCTAAGAAAAATCGAGCGCGCGCCTTCGAAATTCGCCGCCCTAAAGTTCTATTTAGGTACTTCAACGATTTTCTACGAGTACCCACTTTCTGTTGGCGCCCTGTGATTGTGTTTGTAATGCCGCCCTAAGCTTCCGATCGCGAGATACCGCCTCAGCTATGCAGAGAAAAGCTTGTTTGAGATCTGCAGTTGTTTTTTTCTACACGTTTACAATGTACTTCGAAAGCTTAGGAACGAAGTTTCGTTAGTTGTAAGTTATATTTAATTTCTACGGTTTCCTAGTGACTGTCAATTTTCATTGCCTAGAAGAATTTTAATACTGTAGAGCTTAGACTACACTGTTTTGAATATTGAAGACGTTTGGTACCTACCTACGTTTAATTCATACGGATTTCTCACACGTCTATACCGCCGAACCTGGGTTTGGCCCTTGCCTGGTTTTCTATTCTAATATTTCTACGAGTACAGAAACAACTTTCGGACACCAATGGTAGAGTCACATTACTACTGTGTATTAATATTATTATTCGTATAGTATTAAGTAATACTTAATGTATCTTCTGATTGGTTTATTCTTTCTTGACGATTCAAAAGTTGAAATAGGTCTTTATAAATATATTTTTGATTTAATTTGATTTACATAAGTACCTGTAATAATTTAAATTGAAACCGAATGTTGCGTTCATTCTTGTCACTAGAGCGTTGCGTTAAGTAGGTTTCCTATAGATATTTTTCGTGTGGCTAACTGGGTCAAGCTGGTATCAAAGTTGTTCAAAGCCTATTTAGAGCCCTGCTTGTTTTTACGTCGCTATCTGCCAGATAGCGACGGGTAGCTCTGACCGGGATTAACAATTTAACGTGCCTTCAAAGCTTCTTCAATCATTCAGTGGTGGCCACGTTAGCTGACTGAAGTTTGGTGATCGCAAACTCTAACAAACAGATAAATTATTTCTCTGAAGTATTCTAACCACTACTCTACAGAGGTGTTGCAATAAAAAAAAGAGCTTCTCCTCTACAACTGTTTGTCACAAAAACACCTCGTTTTAGATGGGACAATATTTACCTACATATTTATTAGGTTAAAATACATTATTTCTAATGTAACCGCCCAAATTATAGCGCACGCCCTTGAGACAAGCGCGTTTAATCACTTTGATAGATACAAAAATAAATCCGTGGCCCTCGTAACCACTGCGCTGAACAGTTAGCCACGAACGTTTGTATTGGACGGGGATCGAATTTGCGACCCGTAGTTTACCAGGGTTGCTACCAGCTGGGCCCAAGAGTCCAGTCTGAAAGCCCGAGAGCCCGAGAACACGAAAACGACATCATCATAAAGTGATCTTCCATCACTAAGCCCCGAATTCACTAACGCAAATCAACGTTGAGCATCCCTGGGAACTATAGCTGTCCCTTTCAGTTCTATAAGCATTTTACGGGACAGCATGAGCGTGTGCTTGGCGTTGAATGACGTTTCTAAATTCGAGGGTAGCTAACGTCTAGATACGTTAGTTAGTGATGGAAGATCACGTTATTATAGAATTCATTGCCCTTGATATTCTTTATTTTGAGACGTCAAATAATGTCGACGTGACACTCTTAGTAAAATTCTGTATTTTATTAAGAGTTTATTATATTCAATAGATGTCACGCGCCAAATAAAAAGGTTTCTATTGGTCCAGCGAGCAGGTACGTCGTTGAAACCTCAAGTCGTGTCGTACTGTACACTGTTTTGTCGCCGACCGCAGTGAGCGTCCTTTCATGGCGGGTAAAAGAAAATGTAACGAGGGTAGACACACTTTTTCTCATAAATCTGAACGGGACGTTTAGTTTTTTGTACGAGCCATTCCATAGCCTTTGTATTTGTAGATCATTCGTCCTAGCCACAGAAAATGCTTCTCTTTCTATCTGACAACTCCATTTTAACAGTAAATGATAAAACTGAACACCATTTACGTAAATTACTGAAGAAAATGACGCCTCTGGTACTTTCAAGTTTTAACAGATGACGCCATTTTTAGGTGATGAATGTTCGGGTGAGAATACCTTTGCTTGATAAATAAAAGACTTTACTAAAAGGAATAATTTGAAAAGGGGGGATTTCTTTATGTTTGTGTTATTAATTACGCATAGATATTTAACTTCTTTATGAACATAAACTTTGCTACACTTCAAGTTAACTTATTTCTTGAAATTGCCTACCGCAGAATGATATCTTAATTTTTAGGAGGGGTCTAAATTATATTTTAATTCTGTTTCGTCGCAGCGACAACGACTAAGTCGTATTGCATATAATGTCATAAATGTGCCCACATTATGCGTCGCGTCGTATTTCAACGGACAGATAGCGCAACGCAACGCAACACGCCCTCATGAGGCTTTTGAAAGTTCTACTGCCAGAACTTCTCAAAAGAATTTTTGCTATTTCAACTTAGACTGTTACCTCTCGGAAGGTGAAAACTCGTTTTAAGTGTTGCGTTATGAAAATATCATAGATTTAGGTGTTGAAATAATTTCACATGCCTAAGTTTCGACTTAGATACATTGAAATCAATATATTTTAATATATTATAAACGGAATTGTACGCGTTCACATACATATGCTGGTCATTGTGCATTGTAATATCAAACGTGTTCTAAATCCTTTGAAACGAGGAGGCGCTGTGAAATTGCATTTTCTTTATTACATCGGAAATAGGTCACGGGACAATAGTACTGAAGGGGGTAAGTAGGCTCGGCACGGTGCGGACGTAATTCCGGCTCGATTCATTACGCGCTGGTTGAGACTGAGCGCTCCTCGCATTTGTGTCGACGCGGCAGTGGAACAGTTTTAAGCGATGGTAACGATTAGGGCAAATTGCTGTACGCCCTTTACTTGTACTTGGCGTTAAAATTCGAATTCTCGATTTGTAATATTGTTAGACTTTGAACCACCTTTTATCTGAAACATGTTACAGTTTTAATTTGATGACGATGCTGTCGTAGCCGACGACCGCTTCTAACTCCACTGTAGCTGACGTTTGTAGGTTCGTTCGTGGATGTGGCTTGTGTAGCCAATTTAATTAACATTTTTAATAATGCAGTCTATTATGTAACTTTGAAAAAATATCTGATTTTTATTCAGTAAATAAAGATAGAGTTTTTATCAAACCCCTTTATTAATGAACTCACAAATGACATGAAAATTGATTGCACCATGTAACAAAATGGGTGTGCAATTATGAGTACAAAATAAGAATCTAAATTACTTAAACGAGCTTTAAATATAGAGGAAAACGGAGTAAAGAAATACGCTCTACGTAGTAAAGTATTTCCGGGGCTGTAGTAATAGTAGTAGTACTACTAGTAGTAAACGAGTGGGCTCAGAGTAATCGGCGTAGTACTACGGTGTGGGTGCATTCTTGATTCGATTCATTACTGGCTCGTCAGGGTTGAGCGTTCCTCGCATCGTGCCGCTCGCAGCAATGGAATAGTTTTCAGCGATATGAACAGGATGAAATAAAATCTTAATTAAAATCTACATACCTAACTGCCAGCTAGTTTCATGAATCTGTGAGAGTAAAACAGTTAACTAACTACAGAAAAACGTTAAGTCAATTTTGAAAGGGACTGCCAAAAACGCCCGTTTAACGATATTTAAAGAAATTGAAGAAGAATTGTAATAATGACTGTATGAAAACATACTTCAAGTTGCAGGGACTTACATGGTCAAAAGTAATAAGCGACAAATCGTATTAGTCGTAAAACTTCCTAGAAAAGTCAGCTTTTGGAATCAACGCACAGGAAATCAATAAACAGGGCTATATCAAAGAGTGCGCGTGTAATAGTACATTGTTATCCTAGGGGTGAAAGTAACTTATTTAGTCCCGAGACGGGGTTTGGCGCCCGGAACGAAGTGAGGGCGCCAATAGTTCGAGGGACTAAATAAGTCTTTAACCCGAGGTAAACACTGTGCTTTTCATTACAAATACGAGGAAAGTAAAAATAAAAACATGAATTACTTAATTCATGAAGATCGAATTGCCGCTTTCCCGCCTATTTTGTTTGTTTTTTTTTTCTGTGGCCGGCCCGCTATTCAGCCATTATTTTTTATTTCCATCATTGGAAAAATGGTAAATATTTTGCTCAAAGCAAAGTTATTTTAAAGAAATTGTTGAAACTTAATTATAATAAAGTTATTTAAAAAATATATATTCTCTAATCAATACTTAACTTTAAGTTATTTCAATTTTACATCGTGGCTGTATAGAAAGTTGGAACATGGTTCAATAGTTAAGTGAAAAGAGAACTAGTTTTTTTTAAATAATATGACAGCTGTCAGTTGAAAGTGATTCTCCCTAGGGATGAAAAGTATTACTTTCAGCCCGCTTCTCAGGTCAGTAATGACCTACTTTCAGAGTATGAGTAATGAAAAGAAAGTTTACAATTATACATAGTAAGTAACAAAAGTTCGTAATGTGAAGCAAGCACAAAGGAAATAGGTCACAACTCACGGCACAGTAGTTAGAAAGGGGGACAAGTACGCGGAGTGATCGACACGGTGTGAGTGTATTTCCCGCCCTAATTCATTACGGGTTAGTCAGGGTTAAGCGCTACTGGCAATTTATGACGCAGCTGCAGCAGCAGTAATTCAACACAGAATAGGAACTAAAAAAAAAGGTAGATGGGTCACTTGTGCTTAAAACGTGGCTACCGAAATCAGAACTATTAGTGCACCTGAGCAAAGCATTGACAGTGTTGACAGTTTGAGACGACACTGCGCAACATGTATCTGTCTCAAGATAGGAAAACCAGCAAAAGGCATTCGGTCCTGGCATCAGGCGGGACTCGAACCCGCGTCTTTCGCAAGCCGGGCGACTGCACTACCAACTTTTCTGGTTTTCCTATCTTTAGTAAGATGATAATGCATTATCCCTAATGCTAAAAATAAAATAACCTATGTATCTGTCTCGTTTACGCTTTAGTAAATAATCGTACTATCTTGTTCACACGTTAGCAACACAGTTAAATTAAAGGTACGAACCTATCTACCTCTTTTTTATTATAATATCATCATATATTTCACATCATATTCGAGGTGAGGCCTGTGCCCAGCAGTGGGACATTTATAGGCCGTTTATGATTACATAAATCGGCTGGCCTGTAGGATCTTGGTAGCTTACTGGTGAAATCAGCCACCCGATTTGCGAAAGACGCGGGTTCGAACCCCGCCTAAATCCAAGTCCATTGTCTTCTTCTGTTTCATAATATATATTTAACTTGAAATAAAACACCTTTGGATTCTACTCACGGTTATGTATGGTGTTTGTAAATATTAGGAAACAATATTATCTTATCTCATATCTTATCTTATATGTCAAAATAAATTAATAAACAAGCAACATTTTTAAACAGTAACTGAGATGGAATTACTCATAATTAAGCGCCGAGATTGTCATTGTACCGCAGGAGCTCATATTGCGAAGATTATTGTGCGGGAAGATCAAAAACCAATCCGTTCGGCTTTTACATCAAACGCCGAATTCACAATAGGATATTGAACTTAAATTCTTGATTATTATTCAAGTTTGCTTGAGTAATGTTCATTTCTGGGTGGAAACAATATCCAATTTGCCTTTGTACCTGTTTTTATGCGTGGCAAAACCTTTCGTTCTCTTTTGTTTTGGTTGACAGTAAATTTGATCAGAAGCTAATCCCCTAAAATCCATATTTGAAGCTTATGCATTAGGTACTGAAATATTTATTAATCTTCTGCCACCCTTCTGCTAATTTGGTAGTAATCTTATCCACTGGTCCTGGCCCTCCACAGTGTCTAGGACCCCCAGCCAATAATGCAGTCTCTCCAGGTGCCAACTTCATTGGTTTATCAACAGTAAGATGGGTTCCCACCGACAAACTGGACCCTGCTGAGCTGGCTGCTACGGTCATCTCAGTGGATATGCCATATATGGCGGACAGTCTGACTTCAGTTTGGTCACGACCTAAGTTGGAGATGACTAACATCGAACCCTGTCCTCCCCATCTTAGTACTGCTATTGCACTTCCCAGGCGTTTTATCTGTAAAAAATAGGCAATAGTGAACAATTTTTATTGAGTAGGTTTCCTTAGATCCATCAACACCCTCATTTTTTACTTTCAAAAGTTTTTGCAATCAAGAAATCATTGAAGAATATGTCAATTAATAATGATAATCGTTTAGCAATTTCTCGTTCTGTAAATGTCATTTGTAATGTTGCAAACACTTACATCGACATGCGGTCCTATAGCAGGAGACTTTCTCATAGCAGCTGCAGTTCTTAATACTCCTACATGACTATTTTCATTGGCAAACTCAGTTTTAGCATTGGCATATCTATAATTAGGTGCCAAAGGTAGCCACGGTTCTCCGTTTGTGAAGCCGCCGTTCACAGCATCACTCCAAGGAAACGGGGCAGATGAGGGTAAGGAGGCACTTGGCCAGCAAGATTGGTTTGAGGATGCCCATTCCAAAATTGTATCAGCTACTCCAAGTTCGTCTCCTTGCTGTATGACTGCTGCTCCGGGCAGGATTAGTGCAAGGAGATTAACAGCGTCAACCATTTCACTGCCGTAACGAGTTGCTGTGTGACTTGCTTTTGATGAGCTGGTCTGAAAACATTTCAAATAATCTGTGAACGAGACTCTAAATAAATGTATCAGATTCAATATTAAGTGCATCTTTCTGGACTTTTTGACACTATTTTTAATACTAAAGTGTTCACTAAAACACAATTTTAAAATCAATTCCATTTCGTAGTGTCGGTATGTCAGGTTTTCTAACCTCTGATGAAACTTTAAGCCCGAATTTTCAACATTGTTATGATATCCCAAAGGAGATTTTCTTTAATAAAGTGGTTATTCTTACAACCCATGTAGGCGCCATATCTTGTGGGGCGTGCAGAAGGGCCCCATAAAAAGCTAATGCAGTTGCTGGCGCTGACAGTTTAGCCGGCGACGTGAGAGCTGAACTGAATACGCTATTAGCACCCACACCGCCATCTGCATAGAAGTTAGCTGCATCTTGTGGACTTAGGGAGGATTCCACTAGAATTACCCTGGAAAGATTTGTGTTATATTTTCCGTCAGGAGATTTTAAAATGTGCTTTTAAAACGTATTTTACATGAATTATTCAGAACCCTTACACCCCTAACTGCTGAGTAAAGATCTTTGATGGATCGTTCTTTACAGACTTCCATATCTACCGCATCATGCACATTTTCGTTTTCATATATGAATGAAACCTTTTTTTGACAAATACTTACGGAGTTACTAAATCCGAGGACCTGGCACAAACCATGGCTTCTGCAGTCATTTTTCTCAACAATTTCTCACCACACTGCTGATCTTTACCAAAATCTGGGTTCAATAGGATTCCTGAAAACCCCCTTCTCAACCAAGCGCATTGCGCCGCTGATAGAGCAGACCATACGGCTTCGGAGCAGAGGTTCAAGATGGCTTCATTGTTTTTAGTTGCAAAGAATGCAGAACGTTCCCCGTTCCATTGCCAAGATTCCACACCGTCCACTATCTGCAAGCGAGTGTTTTTAATACAAAGACAATTTTAGTTGATGTTGAGCAGTAGGTTAAGGGGCCTCAGCCCATGGGCACTTGTATCTTATTTCAGAGGTATCACTCATGTGCTCACGATACATGTCTTCTGCCCACACCACAACTTTTCCAAATATCGAAAGCTATCATAGAAACGGCTGGCAATTTTGTAGACATTATTTGTATTTGGTTAAGCAATCAATATTTGTAGAAAGTTGGATCTTTATGTTGGTTATAACGATGGGTTTTATTGGGTTGAGCACGAGAAAAAAACCACTTAGCATCATACTCAGACACTAAATTGATTTAAGTCAATGCAAGGCGACGTCTTCTGCTTAAAGTTGTTCCCATTGGGGATCTAAGTTCCCCGAGTGGCGATTAAGTGTTCGTTGACATTATTGTCTGATTTGTACTTACTGGAGGAATATTATCAACAGATCCATCCTGCCATACCAATCTGTCATCAAATCCAGGGTTTTTATTTGCACTGTTAGTGAACCAATCTGAGGCATAGCTTACAGTTTGCAGGTCCATTGTTATAACCACTTCAAGTTCTGTAAATAAGTGATGAAAAATTAGAGTAGTAAGTTATTTTCCGACACACATCACATTACATGTATGTCTATTTGTCAAGTACTTTCTCGTTTCAATAAATTGGATGATTTAGAAGTACCCTATGATGATGAGTCCATTGTTTGAATTAGGATCTTATTGATTCATTTCATTACTTGCATTAATAACCACTGACAAACCAACATAAACAAAACTTGTAATGGATAGTAGGACTACTAGGTAGCAGTCAGCGGGGGGCACGATGTCCAAAATAAATTAGACCTCGCTCAGCTAATACCGGGGTATGATAAGAAGTCCTTTATTAACAGTGGGTCCTCGTAAGCATATGTAATATTAAACTTTGTGTTCCTTCTTGCCATATTATCTTGCTCATATTGATATCTATACATACCTAATTTCTTAGCTTTTTCCATAAATCCAGTAAGGGCTGCCATGCCGCCGTATCGTTGATCTATTTCAGCGAAGTCCACAGTGCCGGGCTTGGCGCAATCGGTGCTTTTTGAAGATAATGGGGATAGAATAACTGCATCTGCGCCCAGAGCACGAACGTAGCTGATTTGTTTCGTCGCCCCTAGAATTTTAAGTACATACATATCATGGTGCCCGTGAGTCAGTTGCGACAGCAGGTCGGCAATCACAGCTACTTACACATACCAGGTTTAATAGTAAAGTGGGTGACTACCTAAATCAAAATAAGGGCCGGCGCCCACTATCGGCATCGGCACGCTTCAGGATTTTAAGGTGGCAAATAGCAATATACTTTAACATTATGGCAATAAAGTAGAAATTTCCGTGATGTGTTCTCGTAAAAACAAAATGCATTTGTTCTGTTTCTGTTACGGCATTTTCTACTTTATTGCCATTATGTTAGAGTATATTACTATTTGCCACCTTAAAAGCCTGAAGCGTGCCGATGCCGATAGTGGGCGCCGGCCCTTAGAGATATTAGTTACCTAACCTAATTGACCTTGCTTGCTTGAAATTATTATTATTGAAGCTAGGCTTCAAAACTGACATCTAGGGAAATCAGCTAGAACCAACTGCTTAACGTGTCCTCCGAAGCACACTATAATTGTTGGTCGCATCAGTTTATAGTAAGTTGGGGACTGTTCCTAATAGTTTGTGCACCAGTCACTATCATGTTTATTAGTTATTAATGTAAGGGTTTGGCAAATTATGCTAATAATATGCGGCCACCATTTTAGGTTAACCATTTTTGGAGAAGCACTAATGCAGATTCCAACTGTATCGTTTAAAAGTGACATGACATAAACCTTTTAGGGCCGGCGCCCACTATCGGCATGGGCAGGCTTCAGGATTGAAAGGTGGCAAATAGTAATATACTCTAACATAATGGCAATAAAGTAGAAAATGCCGAAACAGCAGCCTCAAGCGGTATTTTTGTTATTACGAGAACACATCACGGAAATTTCTACTTTATTGCCATAATGTTAAAGTATATTGCTATTTGCCACCATAAAATCCTGAAGCGTGCCGATGCCGATAGTGGGCGCCGGCCCTTAATCGACAGTTAGTTAGCCAGCCATTTACGAGTTGTGATGTGATTCGTCACGGCCATTACCGTGCCCAACAGCATGATAATTGCCTTAAGCGGTGATGATTCCGCTGTAACTTGATTTAATGATCACAACCTGACAAAATTGTAATGTCCGTACTGGGAATAAATTATCAGTTTCCAGTCGGATGAAATACAATTAATTGGTAGTCTATTTGTATTTCAGAATAAATTATTATTGGGCATTCTAAAACAATATACTTAATGTGAATCGACAAATATCAATTTGCAAATTGACTAACATTATTAAATAATTTTCATTATTATTATTTCTGGTTGGGGACGCTGGCAGTATGCTATTTGATCAATCCATCCATCGTGTGACATTTCACCCATTTCCCTGGGCTCCCTCCCACTGTGTCTTGTCGTCACACCATGCCATTAAACTTTCCCGCGGCTTTACAGAGTCTGGTAGTATCCACATTCGGTACACTTGAATCTTGACTATCAAATGTCTAACTTGTCTAACTCCGTGAGCTCGCATCTGGTCAGTTTTTTAACTTCAACTAGCATTTAATCAGGATTCCCCCGCCATTATCTCAATCGCCATGCGTTATTCCTAGAAAGCTTCATCAGTCCAAGCCGTTCTTCTGTCGCGATCCTCAGTTTGCTTCAGCTGTAGTACATTAGTACCTTCATACTATTAAATACATCTAAGATGCTCAAGCCACTGCTTAAAGCTTTATTTTCTATTTCATCATTTATAGTTCATTAAGTATAGTGGTTCAGATTATATTATCATTGAACATTTTATCAATATGATCTTACCAGACAAGTCACCAAGCCCATCTCCGTTTCCATCCTTGAAGGAATCGACCAGCACTCTATAGTAGACCGCATTGTTCCACCAGGGCTCCCCTGCCCCCACCACAGCCTCCGTCACCACCGCTAACACGAGCGCAGTGAACCACATACTGGTGAACATTATTTGGTTGGTCAAGTGGCGGATAATTGAATCTACGACCTTCCTAGTGCTGTGAGGCTGCTGGACTGTCGGTATTGGTATCTACGAGCTTGCGTTTTGTCATTTGTAGGAAAAACAAACATTTTCCTTAATTAAAACATTTCTTCCTTCACTTGTGAATATTCTGAAGCAACATGGAATCTGCACATTTTTTTAACCAAATTTAAGTTACGATTGCCCACAGCTGGCATTCTATGAAACAAATATCAAAATACTCAAGATCTGAGTTACAGCAATTTTAAATTCTGTGATGTCACAGTAGTTATTTATTTGATGAAACTAGAAGACAATTTGAAATCGGTTAAAGAAAATATACATAATTTGTTAATCTTATTATGTAAAATCCAAATGTGAAGTAAAGGCAGACTTCAAAGTTTATGAATATACCGCATCCTTCAATATTATGATTCTAAGGAAAGAATATTAGAATACCCTGTCTTGTGCTCTACCAATACATTAGAAGGCGACATCGACAGTGATATAACGCGCCGAAGTGGGTTTTCCATTCTGTTTGCTAGGCTGATTGAATGGTCGCACCTTTTCTTTTTGAGAAGGAATGGTAAAGACTGCCTATTCGTCTCCCTCCTGTCATCCCTACAAAGTATTGTTCTCCTCTGCACTACTTATTATGTGAGTTATTATTGACCCGATTTTTAAACAAATGCAAACAAATTTTTTTACTAAACTAAACTTACTAAGAAAAGCATCTACGAGTGTTAAGTAACGTTACCGTAACTGTTGCTGGTAACTTTACAAAGGCGCTTTGCTTGATACCAGATGTCAGTGTAGTAAAGATAAAATAGGCTCATAGAGTAATTTCCAAACGTTTTGCCAACTAACGATAGCCTCATTTTTGTTGGTTCAAAAGTTGTGATTGTTACCTCTGTTTTCGAAACTCACATATCGGTGAAGAGATCACGTTACATACGCCTATGAGAAAACGAGCAGTCGAATTGATAACCTGCTATTCGCCGTGAAATAATAATCTCGCAAGAATAAGATTCACCTTCAGGTATAAAATGTGAGGACGACTTTACTGCCCCCTAGCGGCCCATGAAATGGGCAAACATTCAATCAACTGGGGAAGTAAGATGGAACGAGGCCACACCTTCGCAGTTGGCTGAAGTACATTACTAAATCAAAATTCGAAATTTCTTTATTCAAGTAGACCACTAACGTAATTTCGAACCACAATGCTCATACACATAGTAATAGGTACGATATATTAACTACATAAAATGCATGTAAATATTATGACTCTGCCACGCATCGCAAGGTTGTTAATACTCAGAAGACCAGACATAAAACTCAGCAGTTCCTTACTCTTTAAAATTGGAGGTTCTTTCAGTTCAAATTCTCTTAAATAAAGAAGTAAAGACAAAAATAATTAGGTGTTTAGTAAATCAGTTACCACAAAATATGAACAGATGTTGTGTTGTCAGTAAGCACTGTTACAAAACAGTTCAGTAGTTACTGAAAAAATCCTCAACAGACATTACCTTTGTAACGCTGGAATGTTACTCCCACGTCTTCTAACGCGAACTTTGCTGCCAAAATACCAAAGGTGTGTTTTGGCTAGATAGTATACTCGTAGAACTAACAGGAATAGAAGTGGTAACTAAATGAATACCTAACTACAGGTGCGCCCATCACTGGCCGGACGTGACGCGCCATGGTCGCTGAATATAATAGTAGATACGCTTCAGTCTCGAGACAATTACAGTGTGCAGGAGCACAATAGTCAAGTAAAGTAGAGATTGTCTGAGCTGAAATGACGCGCCCCTCCACTGCATCATATACAAGCAAGCACTCTTGGGTGTGTGAATGCGGTGGAGAGGCGCGTCATTTCAGCTTGGGCGATCTTCAAAAACATTTTATTTTCTTGTACAATCACTTATGACAAAATACAAATAAATGTGACTCCACCGTTGTCACTGCCGAGAATACATCAGAATTAAAAATTCAATATTTCTTATCACCTAAGAAAGGCCGAATTTATTTGAAACACCTTAAACAGTACACTCATGACAAAATGTGCAGAGAAGCACATTATCCTCGTTACCTTAATAAGGTATCCTTACCCTAAATATACTTTCCTAGCAATTTAATATAGGTACTCGTCCTTCAACTTCGGTAACTGAAGTTAGGCAATCAAACCGGGACGGCAGCTAAATGTGAGCGGTTATATTACACATATCAAAGTAAATGTGACGGTTATGCTGTGTTCAAACTGTTTATTAACTCTTAACGCGTAGATATCGTAACTTTGATCGAGAGTAGGGGTGGAAAACAATTATTAACCGGTAATAATAATAACTAACCTTACCTGTGTAATGAATTTGCGTTGAAAGTAGGTGTACATTTAAGATGGTGGATGGTGGCCCAGTGGTTAAACACTTTGGCTCGGAACCCGGTGGTCTCGGGATTGAATCTGGCCGGACCACACCTACTTTGTGTTCATTGTACAATTTGCGGCTAGCTCTCCGATGACGGAAAACACCGATATAAAACCCAAGCAACCCTTGGCGCAGTGTGGGCTTCTGAATTTTCCGTTCACCATGACGGCAACAATCAGGGTGCCTCCGACTAGCTCCAGATATGGTCGTGAGGGTGTAGGTGATGGTGGTGAAATGAGTGATGAACGATTTATAACTTAGTAGTTTGTATTTTCTTCAAAATTATTACAGGGGTCGTAGGTCAGTGAGCAAGACAAGTTAGCAATGCACAAAAAAATGGCGGGGCGGGCGCGAGCGCCGGCCGTTCCGTCCCCCCCATACCCCGCTCGTGACGTCAGAGGCGCACAGTGATGCTAGCGCCGCAGTGGTGGCCGTTGGTAACGCGTAGACATGCCCCCCGCCTTGGAGTAGCAGCCTCCAACAGATGTGCAGTATCAAGAGGGACGCCTTCTTCTATTCTTCGTTTAGTAGTGGGCACAGCTTCTGGTAACCTCTCTTTACAATTCCGTTATTAGTATGGATCTCCGCTACTCGTGCTAGTCCATCAGTTCCCGGGTATGTCCGTGTTACTCGTCCGAGACGCCATTTGAGTGGTGGGTTGTCGTCTTTTATAAGTACCAGGGTGTTTGGTACAATGGTGCCTTGATTGGTCTGCCATTTCGTTCTGGTCTGTAGCTCTCCGATGTACTCCTTCGTCCAGCGACGCCAGAAGGTTTGACGCATTTGTTCAACGCGCTCGTAGCGGTTCAGATATGATGTTGACGCAGTCGTGAGATCTTTGTAGGCAGGAGCGACTAGTGGTCGGCCAACCAGGAAGTGGGCAGGTGTGAGCGGAAGTAAGTCGTTGGGATCGGAAGACATGGGATACATGGGTCTGGAATTTAGGATGGCTTCAATTTGTGCTAATAATGTGAAGTATTCCTCATAAGTGAGATTCGTAGACCCTAACCGACGGAGATGGTGCTTACACGACTTAACCCCAGCCTCCCATAAACCACCAAAATGAGGAGAGTAAGGTGGAATGAAGCTAAACTGAATGTTCTCGCTGGCAGTAAAATTTAAAATAACGTTTTCATTTGAACTAAGAAATTGTGAAAATTCTTTAAGCGCTCCAACAAAGGTTTTTCCGTTGTCGGAAAATATTTGTGCGGGTTTTCCGCGACGAGATAGAAATCTTCTTAAAGCCAGTAAATATGCCTCTGAGCTAAGACTAGTTACTAGTTCTAAATGAACGGCACGAGTTGTGAAGCAAATAAATAAACAAATATAGCACTTGTCCAGTCGTGCCCCTCTTCCCTTTCGGTTCAATACGAATACAGGTCCCGCATAATCGACACCGCAACGTTGGAATGGATATCCGGGTTCTAAGCGTTCAAGTGGTAAGTTACCCATCTTTACTGACAATGCTTTACCCCTCTGACGTGTACACGAAATGCACTTATGTACGGTCTGTTTCGCCAGATCGCGGCCCTTGAGCGGCCACCAACTGTCTCTAATTGTTGCTAAAAGCAGTTGAGGTCCAGCGTGAAGCAAACGATTATGTTCGAAACGAAATAAAAGTTGGGTAAAAATGTGCTTTGAGCATAACAAAATAGGGTGTTTTTTATCATATGAGAAAGTCGCAGAATTTTGCAATCTACCTCCTACCCTAATAAGCCCGTCATCATCTAGGAATACATCCAAGCTCGATACATTTCTTGACTTAATCGTTAATTTATTAACTAAAGCGTTGTGAATGTCGGAGAATGAATCCCGCTGTGCAAGTTTCGCTAAGAGGAATTCGGATTTTTGGATTTCCTCAGAGGTGAGGTGACCGATATTACGTTTTGACTTATCTTTAATGCGTGAATTGTTAATGAAACGCAACACATAGCCTACTGCGCGTCTCATACGATTCCAATTAGAGAAACGTTCGAATGTAAAAATATTAATTTGATTTGATTTAGTTACTAATGAAGTTGTATTTGATTTTAGTTCAGGTAAAGAAGGAATATTAACATTTTCACTGTGGTTATGAATATAATTATTTCTTATCTCGCGTAAGAACATCGGCCCATGCCACCATATTTCCGATTGTTGAAGTGCGTCGAAGGTCAAACCGCGCGACAATAAGTCAGCTGGGTTGTCCTTGCCCGCGACGTGCAGCCACGGTAATTCGCTAGTAAGTTCATTTATTTGTACTACGCGATTCTGAACAAACGGTTTTAAAAGTTTTGGAGACATTTTAATCCAACTTATTGCTATTGTTGAATCTGACCATAGGTATATCTTATTAAAGTTGATTCTCAATGAACTAATAATTTTCTGAAACAATTTAGCGCCAACTAATGCACCGCAAAGTTCAAGCCGCGGTATTGTAATTGGTTTTATTGGTGCTACCTTGCTTTTCGCGCACAATAATCTGACTACTATTGGTGAATCATCGCTGTAGGTACTGACGTATGCACAGGCGCCGTACGCGTCCTGCGAAGCATCGGTAAATACGTGCAAATCTGTATATTTACTGTCAGGCCCTCTCACGTGACGAGGTATTTTAATATTTTGTAAATATTGAAGTGTTTTAATGAAATTTTGGAAAAACAATAAAATATCGGTAGGTACTGGGTCGTCCCAGCCTAACTTATGCAACCATAGCTTTTGCAATGTTATTTTTGCTATTATTATTGCCGGTGCTAAAAGACCTAAAGGATCATAAATCTGCGAAATTATTGATAACATGACGCGCTTGGTAACGTCAGCAACAGGTGTGTTAACGTTTGTTGTGAAGTGTAACACGTCCTCCGAGTTTGACCACCCTAAGCCGAGCGTTTTAGTCAAACAATTCTCGCCCAACGATAGTTCTTTAGTGTTATTGTTAACAGAAGGTTCCAGGTTAAACATCCATTTTCGTAAGGGAAAGCATGCTGACTTTAGAACATCTGATACTTTACTACAAACATCCAATAGTGTAGTTCTATCATCAAAACTCGTTACCAAATCGTCCACAAAGAAATCCTCGTTAATTACGCGCTTAATGTCGTCATCCTCGCACTCCGACGCCAACTGTTTGATGCATCGAATGCTTAGATAGGGCGCAGACGCAGTGCCGTACGTTACGGTGTTAAGTTGGTATACACCGAGTTCGTCCGTTTTATTTTCACGCCACAAAATTAATTGAAGATTTCTTTGGTCAGACTGAATATTGATTTGCCGGTACATCTTCTCAATATCCGCGCACGCCACGTATTTAAATTGACGAAAACGCAAAAGTATGGAGAAAATATCATTTTGCAAGCACGGACCGACTAACTCGATATCGTTAAGCGATTCACCAGATGTTGTTTTCGCACTTGCATCAAATACCACCCGCAATTTAGTGGTGGTGCTGTGTTCTCTCAAAACCCCATGATGAGGTAGAAAGTAGTTTGGGGATGAGCATTTTTGAATGCGGCTCATATGTCCCAAATCTAAATATTCTTTCATAAAATCACAATATAGCTTTCTATACTCAGGTGAACTACGATCTAATTTACGTTCGAGCGCGAGAAAGCGATTTTGCGCGAGCGCATAAGAATCTCCCAGTGTGTCACTGGACTTCGCCAACGGGATTCGCACGCAAAATCGACCCGTATCGTCGCGATATGTAGTCTCCTTGAATAAATTTTCGCAAATCAATTCGTCTTTTGTGAAGTTATGCTGCGGAGTGATTTCCTCTAACTCCCAGAATTTTTTAAGTTGGGTGTCTAATGATTGTGAATAATTACACTGGACTTTATTGATTGGCGATGATTTATTGTGAATTATCGGACCAGATATAATCCATCCCAACTTAGTATTTTGTAAATACGGGCCACTACTTAAGCGAATTAACCCGTCGTTTAATAGCCCCCAGAACTTATCTGCTCCTATCAATATCTCGATCTCGGATTGTGATTGAAAGTGCGGATCGGCTAACTGTAGATGGTCAGGGATGCTTATTTGCGAATGAGAATTTAAAGCGGGTAATTGAGCAGTAATTTGAGGCAAAACTAGACATTTAAAGCGCATAGTGTAGTCTGTAAACTTTGATCTCATATTAATATCGCACGATTTTGTGGAATGAGTCACAGAGTTGCCTACTCCGGTGACTTGAACAGTGGACTGTAACAAGGGAATCTTTAGCTTATTACATAATGACTGCGCAATGAAACAGTGCTGACTACCGTTGTCTAATAAAGCGCGTGCCGTGTGATACTTATTGTTTACATCCGCGATCTCCACTAAAGCTGTGGACAGCAATACATTCTCTAATAATGAATGAGATGTATCATTTTTAAGCGAATTTGACGAGTAAGCTGCGGTATGTAACGTTGTCGTATTTGCATTTTGCGACAAATTAGGCGAAATCTGTAAGACAGCTGACGATGTCGATGCACTAGCTTCACTGTCACCATGGATTAAGCTGTTATGTTTTTGATTGCACAGCTTACAGGGACCGAACCAACATTCTGATACGGCGTGACCCGTGCGTAAGCAATTGTTGCATAGCTTCTTCTCTTTAACAAAATTTAATTTATCTTTAAGCGACAAGTTAAGAAAAGAGTTGCAAGCATAAAGAGCGTGATTAGCGTTACACATACTGCAATTACGTGAACGTTTGAAATTAGATGTATTAGACGTGTTCGATTGCTTATTTTGCGTAGCTACAAAACTATGCGACTTGCCCTGATGATTAAAACGGTTTCTTTGTACATTAGTATCAGGTACGCTGCTTTTAGTATGCGACATATTTAAAGTTTCCAAAACATCGGCCCTATTATTGAGAAAATTAATTAATTCACTCAACTCTAAGCGTGTCTTAGACTGGGTCTGGTTAACGACGGTACTTTTATAATTCTCCCATTCACGTTCTGTACACGAATCTAGCTTAGAAGTAATCAAATATATAATTAAAGTGTCCCAAGACTCAGTCGGTTCACCTAGGGTAGGGTCATTACGCTGGTTCGCGGCCCTGCGTTGTTTCGCGGCCTTTCTAAGTACCAACCGCATAAAAATTAGAATAACAAGAATTCTATCTCACCCTTCCGAACGTGTTGTAGGACTTTAAAAAGTAGGATAGTTGCGAAACGTAATGCCTTTTCAAATTGGTCGGTCAACCTTAACCACGTGCTGGAAATAAATCATCCATTTTGCCTGCCGCGCTCTCAGCTCATACACGTACGCAAAGTTACCCAAAAAATAGTGAATAGGTCTCGCTTCGAAAGTAAGTATTTTAAATTTACTATTACTTATTACTATTTTGTTTGTTTATGGGTGATCATAGTTGTTTTATCTACGTCATTTTGCATTTATTTTGAAAGTAAATTACTTTAATAACGGTTTTATTTGGTGGCCGCCAACCAACACCTTATTTTTTTACTTAAGTTGGTATACGGCCGGGTGGCCGCAGCACTAACTCATTGAGTGAAATAAATTTTCCTTTTTCCTATTATTAATGTATTTAAAGTCTCGTTTTGTGCAACAGTTTTTTGATTGTTGAGATTGGTTTGAATGCTATGGTTAGTTCACGGCCGCCAAAATATAATTTTAAATGTATCTTTAGCTATATATGGCCGCCAACTGAGACAGCTGGTTCAGACAAATCTGGTTCGCGGCCGTCCTTAATTCATATGAAAAATAGACGGCCGTTAACTGACTATATGGTCAGTTTACGGCCACTTCTATCACTCTCAGTATTTGGTTGGTGTTTAGCTAAAATTTTTGATTACAGATGTCTACCAAAAAACAGAAAAAAAAGACTGTGACTAATACGCCTGAATCTCTACAGCAAGCACTAAAGGAAATTCGCGAATACCAAATTCCGATCAGAGAAGCATCTCGTAAAATTGGGTTTAGAGATGCACAATTCAAGATCGATTAAGTGGCAGAAGGGCTGAGTAACTGAAAAAACAAGGCCCAGAACCGGTTCAAGGAGAAAAATCATCATCATGTCAGCCTAACGACGCCCACTGCTGGGCATAGGCCTCCCGCAAGGATCTCCAGAACGCTCGATCCTGCGCTGTCCGCATCCAGCGGCTTCCCACGACATTGACAAGATCGTCGGTCCACTTTGTGGCGGGCCTGCCCACGGAACGTCGTCCGGTACGCGGTCGCCATTCCAGAACCTTTCCCCAACGGCCATCGGTTCTCCGCGCTATGTGTCCCACCCCCTGCCACTTCAACGATACAATCTTTCGAGCGATGTCGGTTACCTTAGTTCTCCTGCGAATCTCATCTTTTCTGATTCGATCAAGCAGGGAAATACCAAGCATCGCTCTCTCCATTGCTCGCTGGGTAACCTTGAGCCATAGCCTTATGAGAACCATAGTGAACGACCACGTCTCACTCCCATATGTCATTACTGGCAACACACACTGGTCTAAGACGCGAATATATGCAGGAGCTTCCCGAACGCTGCCCATCCGAGCTGGATTCGACGAGAAATCTCTTTCTCGAAGTTGGACTTACCCCCAACTGGACTGGACTGCCTGTCCCAGGCTGCTGTTCATGTTCATCCTAAGAATCACTCTTTTTGAAGCATTACCGAGATCTTAGAGCATTATGTTCAGGTCTTCCAAGGTCTCAGCCATAAGAACTACATCATCGGCGAATCGTAGGTGTTTTAGGAACTAGCCATTGATGTTGATGTCGCGAAGCCTTTCCAATCCAGAAGCTTGAAAATATCATCCAACGCAGCTGTGAACAATTTCGGGGAAATAACGTCTCCTTGTCTCACGCCCCGCTGCAGTTGGATCGGATTAGAGCTCTGGTTCTATAATCGGACCGACATGGTGGCGTTTTGGTTTAGGTACCTAAGAACCTCGATGTACCTGTAGTCTATTTGGCACCATTGGAGAAACTGCAATACTGCCCAGGTCTCAATCGAATCAAAGGCTTTCACATAGTTCACGAAGGCTAGGCACAGTGGCAAGTTATACTCTTCGGTCTTCTGTATAACTTGCCGAAATGTATAAATGTGGTCTATGGTACTATAGCCTTTTCGGAATCCAGCTTGTTCGGAAGGTTGAAAGTCGTCAAACCTGCGGGCGAGACGATTCCTAACGACTCTCGAAAACAACTTATAGATATGGCTCAGAAGCGAGATAGGTCTGTAGTTCTTCAAAAGAGTTTTGTCACCCTTCTTCTTGAGAAACAGCATCACATCGCTTTTGCCCCATGCCTTTGGCTTTCTGCCCACGAGGATGACAGAACTGAAGAGCATCTTGAGGACCTTGAGTATCGGCCGACCGACCGCTCTCAGGAGCTCAGTTGTTATTCCGTCATCACCCGCCGTCTTGTTGTTTTTAAGCTGCTTGAGAGCCATCCTAATCTCGTACAGGCTGACGTCCGAGATATCTTCGGTATAGTGTCGGGTAAACTTGGCTCTATGGTCTTTAGCCTTGCTTTCAACAGGTGTTTGCGTAGAATACAGCTGTCCATAGAAACTCTCAATCTCCCCCAGGATTTCAGGTAGGACATGAAGTAAAAAGAACAAAGGGAAAATTTACTGCAGTAATTAAAGACCAGGGTGTGTTAGGAAGGCAAATGTGCTGTGGAGATTAGAGATACGATGTTGAATTGCTTGACCACATATTATAAGTAGCGTACCTGTGAAAACGTGAAATGTTGGAATAGATGTAAACTTTACACTAGGTGCACACTTGCAAAGGTTAAGATGACAAAAAAGAGATGAAAATTGAGGGGAAACAGGATTTTTAGGATTTAAGGCATCTAGTCATAATCGGGATCCAATACCCAATGATGTTGAAATTCAGGATTAGACCAAATACTGTAAAGAGGCTTCGAAAACATTATAAAAGTCTGAACCAGTCGCAAGTCAATATTGTATGTAAAACAGACGGCCGCGAACTGATCTCAACGTGGCCGCCAACTGACAAAAATGGCCGTCAACCGGCATTTTGGGTAACTTTTAGTTATTTATTTCTTTTAAAAAAATCTAGCACAACATCCCTTTAATGATCATGTCAACAAAAAAGTTGACTATATCTGCAACGCCTACAGAATCAATTGGAAGTTGAATTATGGACTTATCAGACCGATTTCGTGGAGTGAAGTTGGGAAGGCGACTAAAAGGCTGCAAACCGGCGCAATGACCCTACTAAGGGCACGGATATTTTTCAAAATATTATCAATTAATTTACGAATTTGCACAGGTGATTCTTTGGTCAAAGATGTAATATTAAATAATGCCTTGACGTGATTCTGCACAAGCAAGCGGTTATTATTGTACCTATTTTCTAACAGATCCCAGGCTATGATATAATTCTCAGACGAAAACTCTAAAGATTTAATGACTAGTAAAGCATTGCCAGTAAGAGACGAACGCAAATAATGAAATTTTTGAACGTTGTCGATTTCTTTTGAATTATGAATAAGAGACAGGTAAGTGTCGCGGTATTCCAACCAATGGTCGTAGGACCCGTCAAAGGAAGGTAGTGATATTGTTGGTAATTTAATTGCACATGAACCTTTGGAAGAATTACCTTGTTTTTCTACTTTATTAGCGTTAATTATACACTTAGACTTAGCTACATAGGCATAAAACTGATTCTCAAAGACCTCTCGCTCGCCTAATTCTTTTTCAATTTGAAAGTCGGGCACTTTAGCGTCTATTTCGTCTTGAATTTCGGAAAAACTAGTAAGCAAGCCTTCTGCCTTTTCAAGACGCGTTTGCAATTCTGTTCGAATGGTTTCAGTTATTTCTAAATGTTCCAATGAATCTACATATTTCGAAAATAAAGTAAGCTTTCCACGGATTATACCTCTTTTTTTATTATAATCTCTTACAATATCCTCAGCACTGTCGAAACAAGTTAGGGAATGCCTTTTTTTAGTCATTTTGGTGATTGCGGAACACTAAGGGTTAAGCAGATAGGTACTTACGATTGAACTAACGTGTAACGAAATTTGTGTCGCGCGTGACCTTCCCGATTTCAATGTCACTCACAACGATTTTTCACGACGTACCTACCTAACCACAATATTAGCACAAATTTAGCACAAATCACTGCGGAATGGGATTATTAAAGGAAAAGAAGGACGATTGACCTGACCTTTTCATGCACTGCTCTCGTTGATGCCTTTTCTGCTGGTTTCTCGTGTCCGTTTTATGCTGTCGATCACGATTCCTTGCTTCATTCGGCTCCGAAGGTCCAATTTATGTAGGTGATGGTGGTGAAATGAGTGATGAACGATTTATAACTTAGTAGTTTGTATTTTCTTCAAAATTATTACAGGGGTCGTAGGTCAGTGAGCAAGACAAGTTAGCAATGCACAAAAAAATGGCGGGGCGGGCGCGAGCGCCGGCCGTTCCGTCCCCCCCATACCCCGCTCGTGACGTCAGAGGCGCACAGTGATGCTAGCGCCGCAGTGGTGGCCGTTGGTAACGCGTAGACAGAGGGTATGTTATATTAGTTGACTTTTTCATTTTGTGTTTTTGTAAATGCAGTGTCCTTAACTTATATATAGTTTAGCTTCTAAGATGCTTCATTCTACAGGAATGAAGCATCTTGTATCATGTAATGAGCTTCCCATTGATCTATGAGTAGAGCAGGTAAGTGTATATGTATTTAGAAAAACAGGATTTTTACCCGTTGTCTCGTATCTCATAATACCGTAATAATTAGTTTAACTTGGGGTTAGATGGCGCTGTGTGGAATACAGTCAAGTGAAAAATGACATCAGCAATTTTCGGTGTCATTATTTCCCAGTGTCTAATACGTTATCATCCACATGGAAACATGAAACGAGAATGGATTGGTTGATATGAACGTTTGGTATTGTAGGTACCTACATATGAACTTATTTATGATTCGTTTTTTTTTTCTTGGTAAGGTCACTTAAATGTTTGTCTCCAACTGTTATTTAGGGCAATTTAAAAAATATAAGCCCATGGTATGGCACCAGATGGTGACTATATAGCCGATGTGTTTCGCGACAGTAACGCGAGTGTCGCGACGACCGAACTTGGGCTATAAATATCCGGTAAACAGCTTCCTTTTGGGGAGTTCGCGTCTTGCATTTGTTTCAGTACGTATCTAAGGGGTAGGCGTCCCCTAACATCTGTCTAGTAGGGCGGCTTTCTCCGGATTACGGCGAGATGAAAGTATTTTGTCTTGTTATCGCTGCGTTCAGATCTATTCAGTAGTGAGATGGGAATTTAGTGCTGTAGAACTGCACTGCTAAGTGATAAGTTTACCTACTATTAAAAACAGTTTTGAAAGAGTTAATACAGAAAACGTTTTATGAATAATAAACATTTGGAAACAGTGTAACTGATTTTATTTCTAATTTAAAGGAATTACACAGTTCTGTGTTTTTAGATCTTAGATCTTTACGTGTAACGTCCACCACGAAGCACTAAAGCCTCGCCCGGCTGTAAAGTCACGTCTCCAAGGCTTATTGCGTCTCTGAAAAAAAAAAGGAATTGATGTAAATAAAATAATTTACAATTACCTAGGTTTCTAAGTATCCTCTGGCTGCCTAAAACGAGGATCTCATTTTGTGCAATTCAAGCACACCAAACTTCTCGTGGCAAGTTGTAAGCCTTCTCGCGATGAAATATTTACTTCCATGGCCAGGAGATAATAAGCAAGATACCTCACTGAAAAAACTCTATTTAGAGTAACCTGTCAAGACAACATGTCCTTGCTAGGTTTGCTGACTCTGATTGATATTTAAACTCTAAATTCAAGATGCTAAGCAAAACCAACCAACCAACCAATTTTATCGGATACATTTTGCTGGTATTTAACGAAAGACAATCAGACACACCGTACTTAGGCAGCAATCGGACCTGTCAACCTGGCTCCAAACGGTGATCACGACTTATGTGCTAAGTGCGTCGGCAAACAGCTTCGAGACAATTAAGTAAGATTTAATTAAACACGAGTAACGGTAAATGCTACCCACCCATTAACTCTTGTTGAATGAACGCTGGAAGTGTAAACGGTTATTGGTTCCTTCAGCATCTCCACCCTTCCAAGGTCTGCAGTATCAGCTACTGTTCCCACGTTAAACACCAAAGCAATGGTGTCGTGGGTGACCAGGTAGCGGACGAGGATCAGGATGTTTTCAGTCATTGCCTGGATGTGATGGCCACCGTGGGAGAGAGTGGTCTCGCTTCTGCGGAGACTAGATATAGCCTGGTAGACCTGGATAAGGAAATGAAACACGGTGCTTTAATCTTTTGACGATAACATGCCGGTGGAAGTGGGTTGTGAGTTTATGAAAAAGTACAGAACTCCACTGAATGCTACCCCAAACTGTTTTGGCCTTTATATGCTATCATGGTCTGTAATGAGTTATGTGCGTAAAGTATCACGTTAAATCTCTGCATAGTCCAACCTTAATTTGTTGGTGAGTTATATTTTGACAAATTGCATGGCAGTATGTATTGAAAAACAGCGGCTCAGAGCGATGGACAAGGTTGCAATTAATGTAAAATACAAACCTTAAAATGGCTTCTCTCAGCTAACTTCTGAGCTGCCAGGTTGGTCACTTTATGATCCTCATCAACTGGCAACCAGGTAGTAGCGTTTGTGGAAAACCCAGCATTGATAGAGTCGTCCCAATGATATGGAGTCCTGGCGGGGTCCCTGGAGTAGTCTAGGTAATTGTCCTCGTTGCCCTGGTTGATAGCAGCAACGTCAACAGTATCCTCCCAGCTGACGAAGCCGTCTTTCATTCCTATCTCTTCACCTTGGTACGTTACTGAAACTCCTGGCAAAAGCAGGTTCAGCGCATTTAAGCCGTCAACCATATTTTCTCTAAATCTTGATGGCATTCTGTTCTGGTCATGGTTGCCAAACTGAAAATCAAAAAGATATTGTAGGTCACATGTTATTCGTTTTGTTTTAAGTGTAATAAGCCATAAATAGAGTGTAAATAATTTACAAAGCGTCTTGGGGAATGGGTATTTTTAAATTCATGAATCAAAACATAAAAGAACTTGATATTATTTCTCTCCTGCAAGCTCTTTGTTAAATAATGTGGCTCTTCGTTTAATTTTGTAAAATCCAAAATAAGGTGTCACAATTTAACAAATGCCTAAGCTCTGCGAAAGCTTTTGCACTTACGACCCAATTGGCGACGTTTCCATATGGCATGTAAGTAAGCCACCTATTGATGATGTAAGCGAAGTCCCTGGCGTTGGATCCCGCGTTGAGGCTGGTGATGAAGTCGAAGTTGAACGGGAAGTGAGCACCGATGCGGTCGCGCTCGTTGCCGTAGTACAGCATCGTCATTGTGATGTTGGCGTACGCTTCAGCCAGCATTACCCTGGAGAGAGGCATAAGTCAGTTTAAGAATAGACCACAGCCACAACAGGCCTGCTCATATACAGCGTCTCTGTAGTGCTCGCACTGCAGCGAAGGTCCTGATTGATTGAACCTCAACTGTTTTTTTCTGTTTATAATGTGAGTGAATGATTTTGCATCGGAATACTTACTTAGTTTCTGACCCAAGTTCTTTCTGTAAATTATCGGCAAATTCTCTCCATTGATATACGACATCGTATAACTCAAGTAGATGCGTGACGTGTATCTGTGTAGTATACCCAGGCTGATCTGGAGTCAAGAACATGTTGCCACTCAGCGGCTCGTCAGGGTATATGCCGTTCGCGTCAGGACTACTTTCGAAGAGATGAGGGATAGCATCCAGTCTGAACCCGTCTGCGCCTTTCTCGATCCAGAAACGCATGATATTCAACATCTCTTGTCTCACGGCTGGTTCTCGGAAGTTGAAATCGGCTTGTTCTATTGCGAATTGGTGGAGATAGTACTGCTGACGGGTTTCACTCCATTCCCAAACTGTTCCTCCAAATTGACTAATCTAGAAATATTTTATGTGAAATGATGAGACATTAGTTGAAATATTACTTCTTTGGATACATCGAACATTTTTTATATTCACATTCATTTATTCATTATACATAAATTCATTTATTTATTTATTTTAGTATATGGTTCAATAAAAAAATATTATTATGATGGGTTATTAAGTATATGATGTTTTCTGCATATTGTTGTATAGTACTAACTTATGTAAAAATAAATTTTATTATCATTGCGTAAAATATGAGTTCACCACTTCTCGTTATCACTGAGTGTGAAATGTTGACATAGCAAAAGCTTATTTATTTATTTATTTATTTATTAGTTCGTACACAAAAATATAGTTACATTGGAAATAATACGAATACAAAAAGTACAGGTGAGCTTATCTCTAATAAGAGATTTCTTCCAGCAGACCATGGTGACAGGATATGAATTCAATAAGTTTGACAATTTAAGACAGTAGTGTACAAAAAGAAAAGTAAGAAAAAAAACAAAATAAAATTTAAATTAAAATATTTCAGTTGAATTGATAAACCTACTATAATAAACATATTTATACCATATATATATAAACCAAACCCAGATACATACTATAATAATAACAAAATATATAATAATACACATACTAATACATAAAATAATATATACGTATAGATAATAATAACAACTACATACATATTTTGTTCTAATGCAACTCAGGCGACAAGCAGTAGATGCTGTTTTAATTGTCTTTTGAATAGTGCTACAGTGCGACACTCACGAAGGGAAACAGGCAGTTCGTTCCACAGTTTAACAGCATGGACCGTGAAAGAATCACCGTACATGCTAGTACTGCAGGAGGGGGAAAGTAACTGAAGGTTATAGGATGAGCGATGAGCTCGGCCGGACGACGAGAGGAGCGAGGAGAAGAAGGGTTAAAGAGGATATTGTAAAGGAGGACAAGTAGGTGGTAATTCCGACGTAATCTTATAGGGAGCCATTTTAATTGTTTTCTGTACTCAGAAACATGATCATACTTGGGAAGACTAAATATGAAGCGAATGCAAACATTTTGGTAACGTTCGAGCTTGTTTAACAGCTCTTCAGTTGCGTCAAGGTAGCAGCTATCAGCATAGTCGAGAATGGGGAGCATAAGTGTTTGAGCTAGTGTGATTTTAGTTTGCAAGGGAAGGAAGTTCTGTAGGCGCTTCAGCGAATGGAATGCAGCAAAAACTTTTCGGCCAGCTTGGTTGATGTGGCTATTCCACGATAAGTTGCAGTCAATATGTAGGCCTAAGTTCTTGACTGAGGCAGCAAAATCAATCTGTGTTCCATTATACACTATCGGCGATAAAGTCAATGTGTTTGCCTTTTTGGTCATATATCTACTTCCAACAATCATAGCTTGAGATTTTTGAAGCTTAAAACAAATACAAAGTTATCTTGAAACAATATTCCCCACAGAATATGCATTATGTTAATGCAAATACTGAGTTAGTATAATATCCCGACGAGTGCAGTTGATAGTGTAGTTGGTTAACTCGTAAACTTATTCTTTAAGTTTACCCTGGCTTTAGTATGAGACAGTTGCTAATTTTCTGGCGAATTTATTAGCAGTGTTTGTTAAATCAGTCTGAAAGCTCAAGAATATTAATATGGTTATTTGTTAACTGGCCGCATTTAGAACCTTATCATGCTAAAGAGAAAACCTTAGAGACCTATCCTTTTTAAAAATAAAAACCAGAGGCATGGTGCCTTTTAATACAAAGCGGATTTTACCAGTACCATGAATCACATAATAACCCAAATGGGGTATTCAGATGCAAACTGATTGTTGCCGTCATGGTGAACGGAACATTCAGAAGCCCATACCACGCTGAGCGAAGGGCCCTGGCAAGGCAATTGGAGAGGGGTTAGCCTATCGCCTTTATAAGGGTTTCTTGGGCTTTTATATCGAAGTTCTCCATCACCTGGGAGTCCGTCGAAAATAGTACAATGAACACAAAATAGGTGTTCCGGCTACGGGTTCTGAACCAGAGTGTTTGAAACCAGTGAAGCGTCCTGGCCACTCGACCTGGATGCTCTCATATTTTTTTGACTTACCCAATTGGATGGCACCAGCCTATTGGTGGCGTTTTCAGTATCTGGTCGTGGATTAGCCCATACGAAGTAGTTTTCGAATTCAGGCACTCTGTTTTCCGATTGTATGAAGTAATCAGATTCGGTGCTGGCATGGTTTGGTACGTAGTCTAACAGCACCTTGATTCCTGGAGATAAATGGATAATATTGTTTATTGCACATTAACACAAAAACTCGATGCTAAGTATTTAATTTAAAGCGATGTATAATTATTTCGGTGGCCTCATTGCTCCACTGACGTATCGGTTGGTGCAAATACAGTTGGTCCGGATACAGATGCTTCGGCAGATGTTTGCACCACATTGCCCAACGAGAGCCCACCACGTGGTGCGTCAGCAAACGTCAGGAGTTGAGAAAGTTCGCCCGCTTCATTCTCGCTCCCTAAAAATGACACCAGGGATAAGGGCTGGGGACCCCACACCCCATAAAGTATTTTTATCCCCGAGAATTAAAAAAAGGTGGCATTATCGCTAGAAGCTATCAAAAGAAAAAGGAAAGGGTTAAGGATTTGAAGGGATGATAAGGATTTAATGTGGGAATCAAAAGATTTAATTTCTTACCAAGTGCATGAGCCTTTTCTACTAATTCCTCAAAATCGGTCATGTTACCATATTCAGGCTGGATGTTGTAGAAGTCACTTATATCGTATCCGAAGTCCACCATTGGGGACACGAAGATAGGAGACATCCAAATGGCACCGACTCCTGCCTCCACGAAATGTTCCAATTTGCTTGTTATTCCTGAGCCGGAAACAGTAATGTTTTAACACAATTATATCCCAGACGTGGCAGTCAGCTGCAACCTGATTATTGCCGTCATGGTTAACGGAAAAATTCAGAAGCCCACACTTCGCCGAGCGAGTTTGAAAACAACGTAGTGAGTGGTGACCGTACCGCCGGTAACCGTGTTATTTAGTTTTTATCAGTATTTTCCATCACCGTAGAGTTAGCCTCTTACTTGTTAAGAAAGCAGGAAACGGGATCCACCCCAGAGTATTTAACAACCGAGCCACGATCCTCATCTATTAATATTTTGTCATTTTGATGTTCATTTCCGGTACAGCCCGTTTTGATATAAATTTGAGGATAAATGGCGATTTATCATTTAAGAAAAACAAGGAAAATGATGAAAAGCTTAGGACAAAATACAGACTCTTTATTTTTCGTGGATTAATTTTCCTATGTAATGCCATACATTTTTCAAGTCACTTTCTTCGATAACAAAAAATATGAGCTGATTAAAATGTTTAGCTTTTAAATAATCGAATATTAACGATTGATAAGAAAATATTATGAATATTAAAATTGCATAACTACCTTTTAAATCGCCAATGCCATCGCCATCGCTGTCCATGAAAGATCTTGGGTAGATCTGATAGATAATGGTGTGCTCCCACCAGTCTAGGTCCTTGACTTCTGGTGCTGGAGGGCCTTGGCTGGCCAGGACTGCCCACGTGATGCTACCCACAATAGCTCCAAGCCCCACCAATACCCCCACCACAATGCAAGCTATCTTCCATCCTGGCAACGCCATGACTCCTCTCTTTGATGACCACCTCTATTCTACCACTGTCTGCTTGATTCCTTATTACTTCACTTAGTCTTTCAGGCTTTATATTATTACGTTTACCACCCACATTAGATTTGGTATCTAAAAAAACAATCTTGCGATTTTCAATTCCTTTCTATTTATTAGAATTTTCACCTGTATTTTTTTTAGACAATCTTAGTAATGAACAGGGCCATATTAGCTAAATTTGACTTGAAATTAGTATTAGTGCAGCTTACGAATATAAAGTTAGTCTCTGCCAATAAGTACAATAGAAATAATGTTTACGTGATAATAAATTCGGTCAAGTGCAATTTAGTTTATTGTTGATTTAAAGTTTATCTAAATGAAATTATCATCACAATAAAGTTAGATTATCTAAATGGTAGGGTAGGTTAGTCAATAAACGTTATTTATGAATATAGAACCATATCTATTCGCAATGACGTCACTACAAGATATTTAGGGGGTATCTTTGCACACATAATAAACGGAATGTTGCGAAGGGAATGCTATGAAGCCCACATACCTCTTACATGCCATAACCGTGGTTTGTCCGTTTTCTAATTCCTCATAGTTCCCTCGGCTAATTAATAAAAAGAGTATGTAGGGATCCATGGGATTCGTGAATCAGGAGATTTATTCCAATATATTTTATTCAGCACCGAACAAATTTCCCAAAATAAGAGAACATCTGCTATGAAAATCAATAGAGTCAGAATCAAAATGATGACTGTTAACACAGTGGTCAAAACGTATTATTAACATTTTACCAAAAGCAATTTCATTATTGGAACTGTTTGGAAAGGATTGGGAGAGACCTTTGCCCAGCAGTGGGATGATGTAGGTTAGAAAAAAAACATTATTACTGTTACAGAGACAAAATCTAAACTAGCGGAATACTATATTATCTCTTAAGTGATGATGTAGCCTTTCCGAATTAAAGATGTGTTTGCATCACCTAATTTTGATGCTGACAACAATCCCCCAGAACCAGCTCAAATTTTCCTTTGCGTCTGAACCAGTGCTTTTAACGATTGCACTAAATGTATTGTCAACTTTCTTTCATAAAACAAGAACACCGTTCAAACTTAATAACGTACAATAGTTACTGCCCAACTATGCATAGAAGAAATAAGCCCTTACATGGTTTTGATGGTAACGCTTGTTTGATGTTATAGTGATGTTCCTATTCGGCCACTATTGATATTCGAATATCTAAGACTAATTTGGTACTCGTTGGAAGTAGGACGTATGCAGACTGTTGTTTGCAAAAGAAAAAAAAGTATAATTAGTGAACTGGTAGAGATCACCTTTTTTTCTCTTCCAGTCAACCATCGAGCGAGTATTGTATTGTGTGGTGTGAATGGAGAAGTACTGCATATACATTCAGTATTTTGAAAACTCAAGTGTGAAAATTCGCATAAAATTTTCGTATCGGTACTTATATATCAGAAACGCCCTGACTGAGCACATCTCTTGCTCGTAATACTGGAATATTCTCGAGGAAGACGCAGTGAAGGCTTATTTACTTTTATACCCGACCGGAGCACCGGCTAGCCCTAATAAGATTAATATCAGGGTATCCCGGCCCGGATAAATATGAAAAACCTGAATATTCCTATTAGTTCTGTCCCATCTAAGACTATTTTTATCGTATAGATAGATACATTTGGGTTAGGCAACTGGACCACAGTGGCCAGATGTTCTACTAAGGTCTAAAGTTTTTGTTTGATCCAGGCCACTCTAAATCGGTCACTCTAGAAAGCTTTGAGGTAGTGGTACATGTTCAGTTGTATATCGCTTGTGTGTCCAGAACACATTACGTTTTGAGTCTCTTCAAAAACAGTGGACGGGCGTCTGAAGCTGATAACTACCTCAGACCATAAGATCAGGTGAGATCGTGCCGCCAAAATTATTGACTTAGTATTTTCCTGCTTGCTCGAATCAGAAATGCTGAGATCTGCAGGAGAACCAAGACAAACCGACATCGCTCGAAGGATTGTGTCGTCGACTTGGCAGTGAGCGGGACACATAGTGTAGAGAACCGATGGCCGTTTGGGCGGAAAGGTTCTTTAATGGCGACCGCGTACCGGATGACGTTCTGTGGGCAGGCCCTCCACAAGGTGGACCGACCTGGTCGAGGACGCAGGAAGCCGCTGGATGCGGACAGCGCAGGACCGATCGTTGTGGAGATCCTTGGGGGAGGCCTTTGCCCAGCAGTGTGCGTCGTTCTACTGACATGATGACAGACGGTATATTATGGTTAATGTTCACTTTTAAGTTTATTCTTCTTGACACACTTAGTACACCTCTACCACGGTGCTCTACTTGTCAGATGTCAAATGATCGTAAAGCAAGCTTCAGACACAAATTATCAATTATATTACCTACTAGCCCAACCCCCACTTAACCTATTTTTAACCGCTGTCTCAATCCACGTTGAGTGCCAATCCATCAAGTTGATTCCGCGTTCATTTTATTTATCCGTTACGGAATTTGCGATGTGATCGGTCGGTTCGCGGGCCGTTGTCGCCCTTTTTATTACCAGTTAATTAATCACGAACCAGGCTGGAGAGGGATCACGGTCAGCCAAGTGCTCGCCGGGTGGGAATGTACCATCGATTTATTTAATTAGTCAGGACTCGCAACTCAGCGGGTGTATTTAGTAACTTTGATTGCAATGAAATCGCGATTTTGATCGTGTTTTTAGCTGTTTTGCGCCAAATGCTGCTTTTTTATCGGCTAAGTTGTAGTCAAATAATTTTAAACGGGCTGGAAACATTTATATTGTTGAAAGAAGTTCATCATGATCATCGTCGGCCCATAATATAAGTAATTGAACTTGAGGCAAATAATAGACGGCCGCGCGGTAAATCGAAGGGACAGTATGGGGATGAGATGATGGTCTCTGTTGATCATGATCAAAGATGTATGGAGGTTTTTGACCTGCAGATGAACACATGAGAGGCTAGAAAAATATTCTCAAAACTTCTTAAATCAAATTTTAGTGTTTTTTTTAATGACAAACGCATGTAGATATTGGTGATGTCTCGTCCGCTAATGAACAGAGACCTAACATGATGGTGTACCAGTGTATTATGATCAAAGACTACTCGAATACTAATTTAGAATACTACAACAAACTCTATTCTAAGATTTAAGAGGAGAGTACGGAAAGAAACCACTTCTTTAGGGCGATGTTGCTTTCAAGTAGACGAACTACGGACATTAATCTCACACAAAACATTTCCAAGAGTTCTTTTGAAGGTTTCTAACTAAAGTAAAAGTAAGGAAATAGGAAGTAGTCGCTATTCTAAGTTGTACAGCGGTTGAACGTGCGGATTTGTGGCTATAACGGATACAATAAAAGCTTATTTAGATATTTCATATAATTAACAATAACCGCAGCATTCTATTTGCATGTGACATCATTTGCGTGTGGTATTATTTTTGTGGTAAAAAATATTGAAACGATATTGTTCATTTTCGTTTGACCCCTACCGCTACCGCTGGTTCGTACAATCCATTACCGATGACTATTGGTGATAATGGCGGCTTTTATCCGTTATATTTTCATTAAAATCGTCGCTATTAAAAGCGGAATGTGAAATAGATCATAATCTATGGCAGGGGTCACCAATTGCTTTCATTATGGGTACGTTTTAAAAATAATATGACCGTTGCGGTCCCGAAAGAAGCAAAATATCGTTTAATAGGATTCACTTTATTCGTAAATTAATATAATTTACATAATCAGATTACATTCTTGACGCTTTCTGACACACATATAAGAATATTCACATAAGTCAAATATCACAAGTATTTTTCATTATTGTCGTTACAAAAATAAATAAACTAATCAAAACAAAAAACAAAGTTGTCCTATACTAGGTATATTAAATGCAATATTTAAAAAGTTATGTTCGTTAATATTTAAGAATCATGATTCATTTTGTGTCAATTATAAAATAACGTGGGTTCAAAATAAATCTAATTAATGGTTGGGGCTCGGAGAACCAATGCTTCACCAGCTTGTAGAGTTATCTCCTCACTGTCGATTATATCCCTGAAAAAAGGAGTTTCTATCACAACCAAAAAAATACTCACACACAAAAAATCTTTAAATTTCTCTATCGACATATAAAATGCACAGCTGTTCGTAGACGCGCTAAAACTGGATATCGGCTAAACCGGTTTGGATATTTTGGGCTCAGAAATATTTGTGAAAGTTCAGAAAAAGTTTCACGGGTGTACTTAAAAGTCTAATTTAATTTAAGACAGAAAGACATCTGTTGGGACAGCTAGAATATAAAGGAGAATAGGCAAAAAGTCGTTACCTAAATTATGCCAATGTTATTCATATTAAAACATCTTTCAGGCAATATTTATGTTGAAAACATCAACAGCGGATGACATCATAATATGTTTGCATTGTCACACGCTTATCCCTTAACTTTTAGTTAAGCTTACAACAACATGCGTTATGAAAGTAAAATAACACAAGGCGTGTGATACAATGGTGACACGGTGGTGTTGCAGTTGTCTACGGATGGTAACATTTTTGGACGTCACCGTTTAGACCACCCCAGGTTTAGGGGAACAACACTGCTTATTAAGATACAGTAACTTCCTAACTTAGCATAGAACGGTTAACAAAGGCACGTTGGCTGTTGCCCTCACGGCGAAGAAGCCAGCGAATTTTGAACCCAACCTAGTGAAGGGGCGATCAAAACTTGACATTTGCATAGCTGTTTCCCATCACCGGAGAGGTAGCAAGTTTAACAATGAACACAAACTACTGTCCTGGCCAGAGTAGTTATTAATAGGCCCAAGATGCTCTCAAATAAAATTAAAAGGAGAAACACATACCCTGCTACTCTTGCAGAATGTATACTTGATATGTAAACTGTTGCTGGCAGCTTCAAATGTGCTACCCTGGTTAAGGCAAATGTGTCAGGTCTCTCGGATACGTTAAACAGTAGCACTAGTGTGTCGAAGGTCCGGAGCGTCCGAACGAGGAAGAAAGTGCGGTCAGAGAGGGCTCTGATGTCGTACTCCCCATGAGAGAGCGCCTTTTCTTTGCGCAGGGTGGTTAGTGCTTGGAAGACCTGAAAAATAAAGAAATGTACATTGAGTCAGACAGGTAACTAAAAGTCTGAGTACGATCAAAATGTTGTATCCACTTTTGCAGAGCATCTGTCATATTTATCGTTTGTTATTTTGTTTGTGACGCCTAAAATACTGAATAAGGAAGTAATATTAACCTTGTAATGACTTCTTTCGTCTTCTTTTTGCTTCTTAAGGTTAATTTCCTTGTAATCTTCTGCTACGGGAAGCCAAGTTGTAGCATTACTAGAAAAACCAGCGCTAAGTGAATCATTCCAATGGTACGGCGTTCTGGCAGGATCCCTGGAGTAGAGGAGGTAGGTTTCGTTGTCTCCTCTGTTCAGGGCTTCCACATCGACCGTGTCTTCCCAGCTGACGTAGCCATCGCGGAGGCCTATCTCCTCGCCTTGGTAGGTCACTGCTACCCCTGGGAGGAGCATGTTGAGGGCGTTAAGGCCATCCACCATGTCATCCCGGAATCTAGTTGGCATTCTGTTGTTGTCGTGATTTCCAAACTGGAAAACAGATGTTTTAAAATGTATACACAGGTTGCTGGATTTTTAAAAGGGATGGTAAAAGTGCCGCTGTAAAAATGTCTTACCACCCAGTTAGGTACACCTCTGTGTGGCATGTACGTGAGCCACCTGAGGATGATGTAGACAAAATCTCTAGCAGTGGACCTGGCAGACAGGTCGGTGATGAAATCAAAGTTGAATGGGAAGTGGGCTCCGATGGCGCCATCTTCGTTGCCGTAGTACAACATTGTCATAGAGACGTTGGCGTAGCCTTCGGAGAATAGGACCCTAAAATATAATCGTTAGGATAAGTATGCATGCCATATCATTATTGCCATATGTGATCTCTTTTTATTATCCAAATAAACATATATGGTTCTAAGTTTACCTGGTGTCTCCACCCTTTTCTTTGTTATACTTGTCGACAAATTCTCTCCACTCGTATACCACGTCGTAGAGCTCGATCAGATCCTTCGTGTACAGCGGGATCGTGTACCCGAGCTGATGGGACTCGAACTGTGACAGACCACTGAGAGGATCGTCCGGGTATCTACCTTCGTGGTCAGCTGGGTCAGCTTCGATGAGGTAAGGAAGGGCGTCCACTCGGAAGCCATCAGCTCCCTGCAAAATCAATGCTGCATATTTACAATCGGCTTTTGAAACTCAAATAGTAGTCCCTCTTGATCAAAAAGTCTAGCAGATCAGATATCTCGTGAGAAATGCTATGAAATTTATTCTTGACTTCACCCTGTTTGATTTTCAATATTCTGGTTGAGGTAGGTTGGTTTGGAAATTAAGTGTGATGTTAATGAACGTATAAATCACCTTTTCCATCCAGAATTCCATGATGCTGATCATTTCATCCTTGACGGCTTGGTTTCGGAAGTTGAAGTCGGCCTGCACGACCGCAAACTGATGCAAATAGTACTGCTGCCGGATGTCGTTCCACTCCCAAGCTGAACCGCCGAACTGGCTAACCTGAATTATCGTAAAAGTCAGTACCTACTTATTGCAATGGTTTTTTGTCCAATTTTCACGGGTTAACTGCTCAGTATGGTCTAGTGCATTCTTATCATGATCTTTCTAGGTTTGATTCAATTGGGCTTCATGGCATGTTATTGGCCATTTTAGTTTTTCACCACTTCTATGAACACAATATAAGAAATAAGGATTTTTGGATAATGCTCCAGAAAGCTCGAAACGAAAGATTTGGAGACGAAATCACTGCAGATCGTGCCAATATTTGCTACTTCATGTAAATGTACCTTGTACTTTTGTAGTTATTACAACCTACTTGTTATTACACTATATCAAATCAAATTAATTGACTTACCCAGTTGGAAGGTGGCAGCCTGTTGCTTGAATTGTCAGGATCAACCCACAGGGGGTCAGCCCACATGAAGAAGTCTTTGTACTTCGGGTCGCTGTACACGGACTGGTTGAAGTAGTTCGCTTCTGTGCTGGCGTGGTTGGGCACGAAGTCTAGAAGAACTTTGAGACCTAGAGGATAATGATGGAATGTTGATGACATAATTCCTCGTTGACTTTTCTATGTATATATAGTACATGACAAAATAATTCAATTAAAGAGATGGTTATTGGTTAGGTACCGAATTCACACAATTCGGCCTTAACCCTCTGGGTTTGCGGTTTATTTCACAGGTCGGGCAAAGATTACGTGAACACCAGGAAATGTGCTGATTAAAGCCATTAATTGCAGCCATTACTTTGGCTTCTGTACTTACAATCGTTGGGTTCGTGTAGTTGCGATTACTTTCACATACATTAATATTAACAACAGTAAATGGTCCTCCTAAAACTGCTCACTTTATTGTTTTACTAGAGGACTTGTTCTTGGTATGCATTATGATTAACTAAAACCCATTAAAATTCATCCAGTAGTTTTTACGTGAAAGAGCAACATGGCACATCCATTCCCACACACAAACTTTCGCATTTATAATATTAGTAGGATATTTCATGGCGAAAATAATCTTACATTTATGCATGCCGCTTTCCATACCCTCAGATATTAATACAATGGCATTATTAGTAAATGAGCGGTTTCTGCAATCCTCATCCTATTCCTACAATAGAAATAGCGAATAGAATCGGTAAAATGAATACAATTCATACTATTACGTGTAATGTCCTACCCACGCCAGGAGGTTTGTTTATATTCATTCTCGTAAGTTACAATAATGGGTTTGGCGTTATCAGTGCCACCTACATTTACTATAAAAGTTAAGTGATTGTAACTCCTGATGGTCTGATCCGATCCTACGATAAGGGGCTTTCCACGCTTTAGCTGTTGTTGTGAATAATTATAGTAGCAGTTAAATTGTTATTATCTGATAAGGGCGTTTTAACATTTCAGTTGTTTGTTACAATTAATAGGATATCAACGAGCTTATCTGAGATAATCTCTTCGATGTTTTAATTGTTTTAATTTTCTGGAAAGAGCGACATGCCTAATCTGAAAAGTGTTTATCATGTATTTCAATTAAATCAAAAGTTACCTTTGCTTACGTGGTAAGAGCGGTATGATGTCAATATATTTTTTTATCCCTTAATTTATTACCTGCTTTTAGATAGTAGTAATCCGGTGTTGAGTTAGGTTATTTATTAGACATCAGCAGCATTATGTTCTTATTTTTAACTAATGTTACTGTTAATTAAATAACGATTATGTCATCATGACCTCTAAGATAGTTAGATAGATGCACATGGACGCATTTAGGTAAGGCCTACACTGTAATTTTTCCTCAGAAGCTCCGATGCACAGCTCTATAAGTATATTGTTAGCTAGTTCTGATATTCTCCTTTTACTAAAAACAATAAAGTGAGTCTTTTGAATATTAGACTTCATCAGTTCAAATAAAAATCATAGTATCTTACCCAACTCATGTGCTTTCGTCAGCAGCCTCTGGAAGTCTTCCATAGTTCCGTACTCATAATGTATGTCGTAGAAGTCGCTAATGTCGTAGCCGAAGTCCACCATGGGTGACGTGAAGATAGGCGACATCCATATCGCGTCTATCCCCGCGTCAACGAAGTGCTCCAACTCACTGTAGATTCCTGAAATGAGACACTTGTGGAATTAGTTGCCAGAGCATTACAGTTTTGGCCTCTTCTAAAAGAGAGGAATAGTGAACATTTGACGGCTGATTCAGTGATGTAGTTCAGAAAACTATTACACTAGAGGCCGCGGGTCAAATCCACGTGCATTACTAACATTTGAGCGCATGAAAATGTCTGTTTGTTGTCTGTTGCTTGGGTGTTTCCTATGTACAGTCAACAGCACATCAGGTTAACTTAACATCTATACTTACAAACTTTTGCATTAATAATAATCATTAGGACTTATTTTCAACAATCATATAAACATACGTTCAAATGATTGTTTACATACGAAACATACATTTTTTTTATACTACGACGGTGGCAAACAAGCATGCGGGCCGCCTGATGGTGAGCAGCTACCGCAGCCTATGGACACGTGCAACACCAGGGGCGTTACTCGTGCGTTGCCGACCCTGCAAGAACCTTTTCAAACCCCTCTTGAAGAACTCCATGCTATAGCTCATCGGGAAAACCTCGGCAGGGAGTTCGTTCCACAATTTAAGTGTCCTGGGAAGGAAGCATCTCAGGAACCGAGCTGTACGAGACCATGGCGGCTCCAGAGTATGTGGATGAACACCCTGACGATGGCGGGCGGTGCGATGGTAGAAAGTAGCCGTGGGCATCATATCAAACAGCTCTTCAGAACAAAACCCGTTATACAAGCGGTAGAAAACGCAAAGCGAGGAGAAGTCTCTCCTCAAACTTAGCGGTTCCAGGTCGCGGGTGAGCTTGGGATCGTCGACAATCCTAATAGCACGCCTCTGCACCGAGTCAAAAGGACTCAGTTGGTATCCAGGCGCTCCTGCCCATAGATGAGAGCAGTACTCCACGTGTGGCCTGACTTGCGCTTTGTACAGCAGGAGTCTCTGCCTTGGGGTGAAGTACCGCTTCGCTCTATTCAGCACACCGAGCTTTTTAGATACCAACTTCGCCTTGTTTTCATTCGAGGAACATTGAACATTGGAGAGTGAACATTTCGAGGAATGCGTACTCCACACATCAAGTTCCTTCTAGAAGTTCATCAAAAACAGTACAGAACTTTGTGCTTCTGAAACGAATGTTTCCAAAAAGTATTTCGTCAAGTAGGTACTTGTCACCACTTTGGGTGTAATAACTAAAGGTTGTGACGCCGCTTACGTAACTTCCTAGTATCTAATGAAATAAAGGCGTGAGAGAGAAGCTTGTTGAAATATGCGGTTAGGAGCCCGTTCGCTAAGGGAATTTGTGTCATAATCAGATTGAGTAGAGTGTTGTGTTGTGTACCGTGGGCTTTTTCGGCGTAATGTAAAGCTTTACTAACATTTTGCATCTCAGAAATGTACGCTCCTCGCGCATAAGGGCCTTCCCCACGGTTAATCCTGATTAAACTGAATTTTGTCAGTTGTCGCTTTTTGACGAGAGTATTTTGCGCCTGGCAAAAAAGACTCCGTTAAATTATAATTCATCAGAAGGAAAACTTGAGTAACCAAAATGAAGATTTAAATGCAGAATTTAAATAATCTTCAATAATCGGTAAAATTGGTTTTCTTTCTTATGTAGAATTTTGCACTGCCAACAGTATCTCTGTCTTGCCAAATGGTTGACTTGTAGAGAAGGCTTGTAGCACTAAGACCGCTCTTTGTGCACTACATCTATATATATAAAAGAAAGTCGTGTTAGTTACTCCACTTATAACTCAAGAACGGCTGAACCGATTTAGCTGGAAATTGGCATGGAGGAAGTTTAGAGCCAGGAGAAGGACATAGGATACTTTTATTTTATTTTTTATTTTTTTTATTTATTGCCCTTAAGGCTGAACAAAGTTCGCCGGGTGAGCTAGTATTAAATAAATAGATGAGCTGTTTACAGGTTGAAGTTAGACCTGAAGTCAGACGTTAAGACCTGGGTGAGAGTGCCTTATTTTTAGATTCTAGTTAGTATTGTGTAGTTCGTATAATATCGTCACAATCATTGTGAAAAAAATCCATTTGTACCATCACCTTTAATTTCAATGACTGTTAGTGATGATTACACTGACGTAACAGGAAGTCGTCACATTATAACTACATTATTATGTACCCAGTTGTTATGATTAGTGTTCACGGTTTCCAAGGTTTTGCTAAATGCAGTTCACTTTTGGAGTTTCTATGCATTTTTTGTTCAATGAACTCAGTATTAGATGTCTTGTTTTAAGTCTAATCTACTAACATATATTGGAAAAAAAGAACCAGTTGAAAATAGTGATTGCTGAGTTTCTTGTCGATTCTTCTCAGCTCAGAAACAACTTTCCGATCCGGTGGTAGCGTTTAATTTATTCAAGTAAATTAATGAACATTATGGTACCTATTCACGTCTTTTATTAAGTATGTTTGTTTGTTAATTAGATTTGACGCTTTGAAAGTACTTTGTAACAGGTCTATTGATCTATATACAGGTCTATAAAATTATTTTGATTTTAATGACTCACCATTTAAATCTCCTATGCCATCACCATCGCTGTCCTTGAAGGACCTCGGGTAGATCTGGTACAAGGTGCAGTGCTGCCACCAGTCCAGGTCAATGATCTCCGGTGGCTCCGGAACTTCGGTTCTCGAAGCCAGCACGGCCCAGGTGATGCTGCCTGTAGAGTTCGGAAGGATTTCAATTCATTTGAATTCATTCAATAATTTATTGCAAAACCATAATGTTAAAAAAGGTTTAGATTTTAGGTGAGACCAGTAATGTGGACCCTGTCGGGCACGCAACATAAGATAAGGTAATACGAGAAGAAAAGTTCAGATTTTTCAAAAGCTAGACTATTAGTGGATTAAAGATTTCTTAATAATATGTTCAATTGGTTCAATTAGGGATCTCGAGATCTTAATTCCAATTTCTCAGATCAGAAACTGTGGTTTGAACATACGTAAGGATGAGCGTTCATTAGAACGACGCAGCGCAACGCGGTGCTAAAGTAAAACACAATTTTAATTTTTATTAAGGGATAAATAGTGCCTTTGCTCAATTGTGGCACAATAGAGGCTTAGTAGAAAAAATAAGTTCGGCAATTTGAAAGTAGTCTGATGCAGGTATATTTGAATGAACAGTTTTTGATTGTTTGTTTCTTTCTCTGGTTTCCATTTCCGGACCAAAACACAGTTGTAATGTTGTCTCATTTTTTCTCTTCATCTGTTCTTATTATATTGAGCTAAGATCACTATCCCGTACTCACCAACCACTGCCCCTACGCCCAGCACCACCGCGACCGCAATGCCCACAGTCTTCAGAGACACCATGTCGACTGAGCGCGACCTGCGCACGCGCACCGGACACCACCATGTTTATCTGTTTATGATTGTCTGATAATTACTATCGCTGATTCACCAGATCTGCCGGTACTCTGAGTACGCGGGCTGATTTTTGCGTACTTGATAGAATATCACAGTTAAGCATAGAGGTCGCTACGAGATTGATTAAGATATAAAAGAACCCGTCGAAAAATTGGAGTTGCCGGTAAGGCCCAGCGGGTTAGCAGGTTATACGTAAGTAGTTGCGCGGAGAGCAAAATGTTCTAGAATGTATGAAATTTTTGGGAAACTCAGCGTGAGGTGGATACAGGGTGCCTATATTCTTCTTTTTAGTCGTTCCCTCACTGCTGAGGATCGTGACTCTTAATCAAGCGGTTAAGGAGCTGTCTCCATCGGTTTCGGTCCGTCGCTTGGTGCAGGGCAGCGCTTAAGGGGATGTTCAGACTATGGGATATCTGATCTGCCCATCGTTGAGGACTTCGTCCTCGAGGTCTTTTTCCCTCTATTTTCCCCGTCACCATTAGGCGCTCAAGGTTGTCAGCACCTCTGCGTGCAATGTGGCCAAAGTACCGCACTATGCGCTCCAAACAGGGTGCCTATATAACTGTCTGCTAAGTAAAATATGAGGCCAACCCCATTATTCGTACTAAGAACTTCTGCGAGGGCCTGCCTAAAGCATTGAAAGGTGGTGTGATCAGTCTTCACCCAGTTAGACAATCATTATTTATTTATTTATTTGTTAGCTTGTAGATAAAAAGATAATGCCAATTGACAATATTTAGGACAGTGAAAGTACAGGTGAACTTATATCCAAAAGAGATTTCTTCCAGTCATTTTCATTAATTATTAAAAGCAGTCATTTTCAAAAATTACTTAATAGGAGAAGTCAACCTTATTTATTGTAAAACACTACAATTATCGAAATAAACCATATTTTCATTTTTCATTAATGTGATGGCTCTGTGTTTTTTATCAAGAGGAAAAAATACCCGTCTCCGACTCTTATTCTTGGTCAAAATACTCCATGTATAATTCCTAATTTCTATTTCCCCAGTGCTTGCAGCGCGACTGGCTGTATCAACGTTAGTCGGAAATCTATAGAGCTAAAGCTTTACGTCGACGGATTTGAACCAAAGCGATATTTATCTCAAATCGAGTCTGCTAAAGACAGATTGGTTAAATGCCCCTTTGCGAGAGTTGCTGAATCAGATAGTTCCATTTAGATTTGGGGGATATTTATGGACAATCTAGGATTACAACCAAATATGTTTGGCTTCATCATGCCACCTGGGAAATGTACAGTGGAATGTGTAGTGACACAAGATCAATCACAATGGACCTTATACTACGCAAGGCAGGCCTTGTGATGGGTGACCACCCTAAGTTTCGTGCTTTTGGAGATACGTTTCTTCACACATTCTGCGCATTTTCCACTCTTATAATTTAATCATACATGCGACTGATCGCTGACTGCTTTCAACATGAGTGCGGTGCACACTACTTGTGTGTTCTCTACAAGTAGACTATGTGACTATAGTAAAATGTAGCAGACTATAGAATGGTAACTTGATCGTTGTAAAAACTACAGCATTAACATAATTAGTAAACCTACTTGTAGTTATTTATGATAGGGTAACAAAATACATCTACTTCCGCCCTACCCGGCATACCTCAACTTCCTGTATAAACAGATTTTGGTCAAAACCGAAGTGGTTCTGCCAGAAAGTATTCGTCGTAATATTGCAATAATTGGCCTCAAGACGCCAGCGATATTTCTGTCACGTACTACTGCGGAACGTCCAATTTCGATTATACGTGCGTCTAATTTGAACTGCTATCGGAAAAGAATGCGGGAATAAATATAAAGACTTCTTACGAATAGAAATGCCAACAGTAGATGGGAATATAATCGTCCGCTGATTGCGTTTTGAAAGAAAATATACTGTAGCGTTGGAAGAAGCAAGATGCGTGTGATCGTGGGGTGGAGATAGATAATTAATGATTTCTTGTCAATGATCAATAATGGCATACTATTCGGCATGTGTTCCGTCATTGATCATTAAGCTGTTACCACGGTCCATGAAAAATTGTAATACCAGAAGCATAGTTCGCATGTTGTCGCTGTTAAGACCTTTTGACCCTTTGATTAAATAAATATAGGGACAGGAAGTTCTTTAAAAAAACATCTCTCGGGAGGCAACATTTTAGATTTCAGATAAATGGAAAGGGGTTTTAGAGTTTGAGGATGAATGCATTGAAGACGCTTCGTGAGATGATAAAAAATGGCAGTGGGCATCAAACTACAATCACCATTACGATAACATTACATTTAGAAATTTAGTCAAACAAGGAATTAAATTCATTAAAAATAAGAGGCTGTTCACAGTGGGGATCATCTTGGGATAAATAGCAGTTAAGAAAGAACAAACCCATATAATATAGAAAAAAATTGCCTAACGATGATGCTCTGTGAAAAATTGGCAAGGGCGGGTCTGAACTTTCCATGAACATTTGTCAGGATTTGAGAACATCCTGTATACAGAAGGGTCGGAAATTTCATATTCCGTCGACGCGAGCTGCCTTCGACAGGGCTGACCATCGGCCTTTTTGCCCCCGTGATTAATTAGGCCGACAGTGATTAATGTTGCCCAGAAAAATACACTGGAATCAATTTCGGCGGTGCATAGGCGGAGCTAGAAAGGGGGCAGTGGGCTGAATAGGGTTCTGTGGCGATTAGGCTGGACAATAGACAGGCTCCTTTGAAACAAATGCTCGCCTGGAAGGCTTTGATTTGAAAGAGTATGAATATAGATACGATGTTGAATAACTACTTACTCCACAGGCCTGACCTCTCTAGTGCCTGTAACCGTCATCATCAAAATGATGTTTGTGTATCCATAAATGACGTTTTGACTTTGTCAGTGATCTGGCAACTTCTAATGCCGTAAAGTTTTTGGCGCTTTGTACATATCGCCTTTAATTCGTGGCTTTTTTTAAAAAGTGATGCTGATTTTAATAACGTTGACGTGTTATCTCTGTCATGTAGTATTACAATTGCTTTTGTCAATCCCTTTTAGACTCTATGAAGCACAGTACGCTCAACGATATAATATGTATTCAGTTGTTTTAGTTGTTAAAACACAGCCATGTAAAGGAACTTTGAATATAGGCAACTCATTCTGCTTTCACCCTGGGAATGTTTGCGTTCGTATCAACGTAAATTCGTGAAATGAACATGAAGTTGCAAACCGAAACCTGACATCGTTTCATACCAACTCATCTCAGTGCGGTCCGCGAATTGTTCTCGAGTTTGCTACGCGACCAAAAGTTAAACAAATACTCGTTCGCTACTAACGTTGAGTACGGCTACAGAAATCCTAACAGTAGGTTATCTAAGGCCGCCCGCCGAGTTATTAGCCTAGCGTACTCACAGACACGCGGCACAGCCCGTACGTACTAGCCGCCACCTTATTCCCCCATATTTTATGGTAGCGAGTGTGTGAAATCGTGTACCGAAACGGCGCGCGACGCGCACGCACGCTTTCAAACCGAGCGCGACACGTTTGTATGTAGATATTTTACTGTTCTCTGTTTACTGTTGTACGGCACTCACCTTAACCATAATCTTTAACACAATTTCGCTAATGCATTAAGAAACACTCTTCCCAGTGTTGCCAGCAGTATGAATCGAAAAAGTCCGAAATCTTTCGCAAAAAGTTCCGTTTCTCCATAAAAAGTTCCGTTCTTCATGATCCTACAAAACCAAAATTTTGAAAATGTGTAGGTAAAAAAAAAAACATTTTATTTCACTTTATTTGGGAAGGACTTTAGTATCATAACGGGTTTTTTTTTTTTTTGGGGGGAGGGGAGGGTAATGTGGGGAGCCCCCCTGCAAAAGGGGGGGTTGCGGAAACCACCCCCTCCGAGAAAAAAAATATTGAAAATAATGATAAAAACACTTCTTCAAAGGGGTTTTCCCTTTGAAGAAGTGTTTTCATCATGTCTTTTAGGGGTGGAGGGAAGGGAGCCCCTCTAAAAAGGGGGAGGAAGGGGGGGGGGGCGGAACACCCGAAAGAAATATTATTGCAAATATTTGACTTCCGATTAAGATGAAACTAGGTTTTTTAATAGGTTATTTTATTTTTGGCATTAGGGATAATGCATTGTTTAAGTATATGCCTAAATATTGGTGAAACAAACCTGGCTGCCAGGTATAATAAACCAGAGAAATTCGGCCGGTCTGTTAATTGTCCCGGTAGCATAATTGATTAGTGCAGTCGCCCGGTTAGCGAAAGATGCGGGTTCGAATCCCGCCTGATGCCAGGTAGACCGATTGTCTTTTTTTGGTTTTCTTTAGTAAGATGATAATGCATTGTCCCTAATGCTAAAAATAAAATAACCTAATAATAACATTGTTTTCTAAATTTCATTTTAGAAATAAGCTATAGTCTGATGCAACAAAACGTCAAAATAGCGTCAAAAAACCAAACTTGGCCCGTTTTTATCGTAAACTTTGGGATTTTTTATCTCGCTTAGGATTCACTTCCGCAGAATAAAACTTCACAGGATTACATGTTTTAATAAGATCTATTACCAATAAAAAAATGAAGCCCCTAGCCACCCGTTATGATACTAAAGTTTTAAGTAATATCACTTTCGATTCAATCATCAAATGGCTTAAATAATAATTTACTATTTACAATTACGAAAAAACTCAAGTAACCTGAAAAACAAGGACAGTAAAACTTTCGAATAATGTGTTTTTCATTTGACTGATTGATTGATATGATTGATTGAATTGATTCAACGAATTCGGCGATTCTTTGACATTTTGCGTCCGTTGTTCACCTGAAATCAACTTTAATTTTGCACTTTATGCCACTGCAATAAGATCGCAGATTGAATGAATAACTGTGCTGTTCCAAAATGAGTTTAATCATTTAAAAAGCTGCGTTCATTGTTCATATTTTTTTTTCTGAAGTTAGGTTTCGTTCGTAAATAAAATATGTTTTTGTTTCGGACTAAAGTTCCAAATAGTTCCGCTGATCCTCGAGTTCCGCAAAAGTTCCACTAGGACCTCAAAAGTTCCGTAATCGGAACAAAAAGTCCGCACTGGCAACGCTGACTCTTCCGTTCACGCGACTTAAATTAGTTAAAAGCAACCCATTATCGTCTTAATTTAATACCGCCCAACTATGTGCGGGGTAGTGTTGGATACAATATCGGAACGTTGTCCCAGGGCTTACCGGGTTCGGGGATAACGGATTCCCAGGGATGTTCCCGATGAATAAATTACCATAACTCGGTCGAAGGCCTCTGCACCCGTTAATTCGTTAGGATATCATCAATTATGTGTTTATTAGGCTAAGGGGTTCGCGATTACAGCACTGAAGTTTCTGACAAGGCTGCCTTTTGAATTTAATAAAGGCTACCCACCTTTGAAGGACTGGCAGAGGTGATTTCTCCTGATTGGAGTGTTACATTTACATTTTCAACTCTTTGGAATACAATACAGCTCATCTCAACTTCAGGTTTAGGTATGTCTTTTGTTTAGGTTTGTTTCCGATTTTAAAATGATGGCTTCTTGTACGTAACACGTACGTAAATAATTTCTGTTCTTTTAAAAAAAGCTTTCGTCTTAGTTAATATAGCAACGCTTCAAACGTCTATCCGTTCCAATTATCATAGTGGCTTCATAAAAGAGCTCAAAATTATCGCTAAAAATTATCTTGCCATCACACAAAACATTAACACTACAAACGACCGGTATGTTATGTGTGTCACCACACACTTGTCATATTTTTAATTAATCAAATGTACCATCAAAAATGTATGTCCATTTCCCACTAAAATATTAACCATCACATTGAATATTCCCCATACGTTTGTATATTACTATTTAACCGGTATAATTTGTGTAGATATAACCTTTTCTTGGGCTCCTTCCAGTCCATTAGCATTTTTGGTTGTGTGTGTGGAACTTACAATGGTTAACACACGCGCATTTTAGGGTTGCTAAGTATATTTTAATCACCTCATTCGTTTAAGTTGTATTCTTATTTTGTGAAGAAAAAACCTTTATTTGGCACATAGCAACGAATGAAATAAAAAGTAACATTAATATACCTTGTCCGAAAAACTTCCACTTAGCTTCGTGATGTGGCGTACGAAATACAAGGCACAGTATGGTGGCGAAATACAAGGCATCTATGATCTCTTGTCCTTATATTCTAAGCTTTTCGCTCTGTCCAAAATCACATAAGCCTCTCGGAGCGTTTCTTTAATATAATTATTCTACCAATACCACGAGGAACGTGGCAACCCTATTGTTATACACATAGGCATACACACTGGTTCATAGTTTGGGTCAAATATCGATTGTAGCCGGTTACACACTTTCGGGTACCAAGCTATAAACGTTATATCGACTATTTAAAATTAACTCAAACGTTTTTACCAATTAAGGACGTTGAGGTATTCAGATTTTTAAACCGAGTGTATGTATTCATAGTGTATTGATTTATAATTAGATGTAAGACGTACCTACCTACGTCTACTGCAAATCTCTTAGCATTGGATCTCAAAATAGAGCGGGCTTCATCTGGATGAAGCCCATTACAAAGGGCAAAGGCCTTGATTAATGAAAACAAGTCTTCGATCTGTAATTGATGAGTAATCCATGATCTTGAAAAACCTTAATAACTTTAACTACGCTTGCGATTTCAACCCACACATTTGAATTGCGGGCCGAGTGCTCTCAATTCTTGACCGCGGGTTACCGAACATGACCATAGATTTAAAAACTCTATAATCTAAGCAACTGCATAACCGTGAACGAGAAGAACGTTATATCCAACTGTTGCTAAACTGACAGAGAAAAGACAATGCTGAAAGAGTGGCGTTATTCTGAGCGCTGCTGTTGACTTTTGTAGAATAATAACAAAAATTGCCTTCACAAAAAAACGATATGTCATTTCTGGAGTTATTTGTAGTGTGTGATGTCATGCACCTCTCTGCAATATGTTATCACTATACATATATGTGGCTTGTAATTGGTGTTGAAATAGTAAATTAGCCAGCTAACCAATTACATTCCTCGAGGATTCCATAGTCTGAACCTATTCTGGAAGTATATCGTTCGAACAGAAAACTAATTATTGTGAGCACTTTTATAAATGCCAAAGTCTCAGTAGACACACATCAAAAATAATATTAGGAGGATGAAAATATAGACAAGATAAGCTTTTTCAGCATTTCAAATCTTCATATTCATCATAGTTCATTATTTGGTTGATGATTAATCATCATCAACCTGTCATTGTCCACAGCTGGACATAAGCCTCTCGTGAAGTGCGCCACAACTCCCGGTTCTGAGCCTTCCTTATCCAGAAGGCTCAGTTCAATAAAATGTTACAATATTCAAACAACCATCTTTAAAAAATATCTAGGCATTGTTTATTTTGCAAATGTTTACAATTATAAACATTAATTATATTATTGACTAGAGGCAATACAGAGGCGCTTTCTTCGATACCTGAGTTCGAAGTTCGGTCTGAGGCGTAAATTGGGCACCTATGAGGCGAGACTTGAATATTTTAAAGTGAGCCCCTGCAGTCGAGGCGAGATGTTGCTGATTTGTCGACGCTTTACAAGATTGTGAACTCATCTTGGAATGCTGGTGAATTGTTAAGCCATTTTTCATTCCAAACATGTGGTAGCAAAAGAACGCAGAGGCTTTTCTCTTTACCAATCTGCAGTAATAATGTTACCTTTAACAATCCTGTCTTTCGCATGTCTAGAGCCTACAATGATGTTTGCAAGGAATTGGACATATTTTCACTTTCTCATTCAGCCTACATGAAAATATGTAAGAGTAAGCTTTAGTAAAGTTATTAGAGTTTATTGTTAGGTGATGTCAGTTTTTTAGTTTATTGTTTTTTTTTAGTTATTAAATTTTAATGCAGTGAAGCGAATGCTGTGTTCAGCTTTAACTGGAACGCATGTTTAAAATTAACCTTTGTTAGATTCTTCTAATTGTATGTTTCAATGTGTGTTCTGTTGCTGTACCTTGAATAAATAAATAAATAAATAAATAATTATGAGTCACATTTTAAACATTTTCACAATCATAAATTCAAGCAAAAGTCAATTGAAAGTTCACACACTTAGGTACTAGAGTTGTTAGCTTATTATTTTCCCTCACATTTCTCTTAACAGCTTCAAAAATAGAAGCGAGTTCATATCCATCGAGTAACAGACTGGTACAACTATATTTGGCGACGAAAACCACTATCCGAGTCCAATTTCGTCTGATCATTTTAAACTCGCACATGGTAAGGAATTCAATTTCGTTTAGGATAAATTCAGAATGTTTCCATTACTACAATGCTGCCTAAACAAGCCTGGCAATATCGAGGAAGCAAGCTGGGCGAGTATAGAAAATATAATTCGTTGTTTTTGGGACGCTACGAGCTACGAGCTATGTCGTAGAGCCTACGGCGTAGGCGCTACGGGCGCGGGGTGAACGACCGCCGCGCGCGGGTCGATACCCGCCCGGGGGGGACCCCCGCTCAGATAGTCCCGGTTTAAGATGAATCAGGCGAAGACCTTGTGTTCTGTGGTTTTGCTGAAGGTTTTTCAAAGTACACCTTCACATCAATTGAGAGCATATTATGACATTCATTGTGATTGATTGAAGTCTGTGAGATTTGTGCTTTTAATTAAAAAACAAAAACCAAAATACTGCAGTAAATGTGCAATAACAGAGACATATATTTATTTATGTTCGAAATCTTTGGGTTTGGTCTGCCACTAGGTAATAAGCTTTATGAAGTAGTTAGAATATAACTTGCCAGGGCACTATCGTAAGGTAATAATTAACCTTACTCACCCACTATTGGATCAATTCGTATTTTATCAATAGATACCTACGTATTTTGTTCTAAGAAGAAATCCACAGAATACTTAAAAACTTTATCAAAAGAATTCGGCTGTTGTGGTACCCAAACAAACATGTAAAATAAAATGTGTCTCTTTCATTTCTTTTCCAACAAAATTGTGTACTACAAAGCTCAATTTTTATTTGTCTTCAGAATGTTTTAATCCTTCAAACTTCTTCGTCCGAAATTGAAAAGTTGCGACTCGGAGATATTTACGACATCTCACTTTTATTGGGCTCCTTGAAACCGTAGCAATGTAACTCTGATACTTTTCAAATTTTATCCAATTACGAAGTATTTATTTCAGTTCATCGAACAGCTCAACTGCTTCTCTTCTCATGAGCTTAGAGAGTAACTAAGACTTATTGGGTGTAATGATTGCAAGTTGATTCACCACAGGTCGCGGGTTCGATCTCCGCACAGTTTAAAAAAACGTGTGCACGATCATGTCTGCGTCTGGGTGATTTCTATTTATATTGTGAACATATTCACAAAAATATCTAGTTACCAGGCCCAGTGGTTGAACACCCGGAACCCGGTCGTCCCGAGATCAAACCTGGCCGGAACCCACCTACTTTGTGTTCATTGTACATTTGCGGCTAACTCGCCGGTGATGGAAAACACCGTTATAAAACCCAGTAACCCGGATAACGTCGCCGGTGGCAGGCTCGCCCCTTACCACGTTGGGTTCAAAGTCCCTTGGCGAAATGTGGGCTTCTGTATGTTCCGACACTCTGAAGGCAAAACAGGAGGAAAATGGTCGTGTTTATGTTTTAAAGGGGGGAGTTAGACTGGATTATTTCCTTTATTTTCTGCGGCTTGCGGACAAGCGGTTCGTCTTTTGCATGAAGTCATGAACTTGCATGAACTTTGCTGACTTATTAAATAAATAACAATTTACCTACAAACATGTTTAAAACTGTGCTACATTGATAACAGCGTTTTGCGATAAAAAGATAAGACTAACTGGATTAATAGCAAATGTAAGAGATTATTTGATATAATACCAAATAAATCAATTGATTAATGTAATTCTAGATTGTGGCAGATAATACGATTCCCTGTAGAATTATTTTCGCATTTACTTATCTGATATTCCAGTTCGAATGGGACAAATAGGCTATAGCAATGATCGATGAAGCAATCAAGGGAACATAGGGGTAATCGAGAAATGATTATGGCTTTGTTTAGATCCGATAATGCCTCAATAGCTTGGTGGACTAAACAACTTCGCTAAAACGCAGGAGGAATCTATTATTTTACACATTCAATTTACGAGTACATGTAGGTAACACAAAACACTAAACCGGCCGATTGGTAATTTGAATTAACAGAAAAAACATAAATAAAGACTAAGGTTAAAGTTTGTGGTCAAATGCGCACATTTTTTTTTTTTTTTTCCGTGGGGAAATCCTCATGGATACCTCGCTGCCCGGGGGTCGACGAGGTTATGTCGGACTCCTACCGACTAAAACCCCACGGCACTCGACTGTGGCACTTTGGCGGCGAAGCTGGATCCTACCGTAAGTAATGCCGCACTGCTCCGCCGCCAGTGCTAGCCCCTAATGGGGCCCCCTCCAAGCGACCCCCCAACGAAGGGGGGAGGCCACGAAAGCGCCTGGAGTACGCAGGCACTTTCGCCGTCTCGGTGGACGCCGTGCAATGCAAACCAGAGCACCCCCGCACTCCGGCCCGCTGGCACCCACTGTTCGCAGACCCTTCTGGGCCCGCAACCAGCACCAGCACCAGCACCAGCAGCGCAGCCACCCAAAGGGCGGCTCCGCTGCCGTAACCGGCGGTACGGCACCGCCGGGCCGCGATGCACAGGGGGGATCAGCCTCGGATTACTGGCCCTCACCAACCGGTTGTGCGCCGCGGCCCCAACCACGCGCCTCAAGGCGCCTGCAGGCCCCACTGGCCCCGCAGCCCCACGTCGCCCTTGCGGGCCGCAGCGGGTGGGTTCCCAGTGGTTCCAGCTTCCCGGTGGTTCCCCTATCACCGGTACTAGGCCCCCTCGCCACGCCGAGGCGAGAACCCATGAGGGGGGTCAAATGCGCACCTAACTTAGTTATAAAAAAAGTAATCCCTCAATTAGAAAAAAAAGACACAGGCAATGTAATTTTTCAATGAATTATCTCCTAGTACTTATCAAAAATCTAATGAAACGACAAATACTAATAAAATTCTACATGACATGAAAACAAAAAAATATAAAAACATCAGACAACTATGATAATCAATTATCATCATAGTTTATTTGCTACACAGAAATAGTCGTACAAGATGTTATTAGATAAGATAGTTAAATATTACACATTTTGCCAGAGTACCTATACCAATAGCATGCAGAATCTAAACTTGGTAAAGTGAAGCAGTAAGAATGCTGTAAATGTTTCTAAGTGTGAATTACTTAAATGTCTTAATTTATTTAAATCTTCTGCTCCGTATTGCAGCCGGAATCTATCCGGCTGTCCGGTCGTCCGGTGGTTCACAGCCGGAACTGTAGCATTGTGGTCGAGCTGTTGCCGTATCCGTTCCAGATATGTCGTATTAGACAAATTAATTGGTCAACAATAATTTAGTTTGGTTCGTTGGTGAATGTGTTCGAAATACTGGGAAAATCTGAGGATTGTAGACTTGAGGCAACTCTATTTGTATTGGTAGATTTTTCGTTCATTTAAATAACTTCTTAACTCTCATCATCAACTCTCCGGTGATGGAAGTTACCGATAAAACGGCGGTAGGCTCGCCACTCACCACCTTGGGTACGTGTGTGCCTCTAAATATCTGTTTACCATGACAGCAACAGCCGACGTGGCTCTGAATTAACCGTTTGGGATATCATCGTGAGCGTATGATATGCTATAAATTAAATAAATTTATAATCATTTCTTTCGGACTGAGGTCCATATTTTTGGTTAGTAACTATTTACTTACAAAAAATAGAAAGATATAACCTTCGAGCTTTGTTATTTATTTTTAACTTACCCTATCAATGTTGTGCTACCGCTCTCGTATCACGATTTTGATGGCCTAGTAATTGACAATTTTGTTTTCACTCCTAAGTGCTTTCAGACGAGACAGAACCATCTGTTTTGTCTAATAAGGTCATAAAAACATCCAAATCCAATCCAAATTTAACTTTATGAGCAGAATTTAACAAAAAACAAACCCGAGTAAATACTATTAGTCGGGCGTTTATCCTGAAACCCAACAACGCGAAGCTAAACATGCTCAGCGGCTAAGAGAGAGAATTTAAATTTTTACAGGGAACCGTACTTATCCATCCGGAGTACATTTAAAAGAGTGATTCTACGCATTAAACATTCCGCGAGGACACTGTGGGGCCATTAAATCTGCGTAATGATACTCTTAGAAAAGACGCTCGGACGGAAAGACGTGGAATGACGCTAAAAAGCGGTATCTCTATTGCTTTTGAAAGTTTTGCAGTGATGGCTTTAAACTATAGTCTCAGTTTCAATTAGCTGTAGTAAAATTGCAGGCGTTGTGTTATTATTACTTTTTGATTAAATTTTAAGAGTGATATGATTCATTTATTGTAATGAGTTAAGAATGTATCAATATTCAATTGAATTTAAACAAGCGGATAGATAGGAATAGTGTAAACTTTGACTTTAGTTCACGTATAAGTGAAAATACTTACTCATGATTTGCTCGATTACTCTAACAAAGTTAAGTTATTGGTTTTGAGTTTATGTACTGATCTTATAGACGGTACTGAAAACCTGCAATACCGGTCACCTGGGTTGGGTCGTAGTATACGAGAAAGTGGAATTAATTAAAAGAGAATCGAAATTTGACTAATGCTGCAATCTGCACTACCTACTCGATTAAATAAACATTGTTGTGTGCAAAGTTATGCTACCTGAGGTCTAGTCTACTAATTGGGTTTACCCCACCAATTGTTTATACATCAAAAATATTTCCTATCCTGTCATAGCCGTCAGAACAGTTTAGCTTGAATCTGCTAGCAATAGAACTAACAACGAACCATCATAGAAGCAATTTGCTATAAGTCAGAGCCGAGAATCCTCGGAAGCAAACTACTTTATCTATTCTCGTTGCAGACTAAAATATTACCAGTTACCCGGTAATGCGAGATTTGCCTCGACTTGTTGAGATTGCGGCAAGCCGGCCGGGAATAAAACGAGACGGCTAACTTCGCTATTCCTGGAATGGAAGTATTAGCCGGCTGTGCCTTGTATAAATAAATAATACAATCAACAACTTTATCTTTGTTCTAAACATCTGTCTGCGCGATTGTTTTGCTAGAATTTAATTTTCCTTGAAGATAAATTAGCATTCTAGTTAAGCTTTGGCATTTTTTGTTAAACCCATTTGTTGGAATGGAACTTCAAAGACTCTACTTGTTTAGACGACTTACTCAAGTTTTTCCGTCCTATTAATTTATATCATTATTCAAGCAACAAATACAATTCAAATAATCGACAATTCCTTTCTTCCTCAGTTCAAGCAAATAGTACATTCAAACCCAAACTAATATACTAATAATAATCGTATTCATAAGGAAGGGTTTACCTACGTACCTACTGTTGCATGTCTACGTCATAAACGACGATATAATGTTTCATTATACAAATCGCAGTACTAAGTGTAAGTAAGAGAGAATACACACAAGGATATCACATAACTTATTTAGCACGTCTCGCGAGTAAACGCGCTCACTCAAACACAGTATCGCCGTCGGCTCGAGTGGCGCCACTCGCGCGGCGTAATACTTGTAGCGCGACACTTGACGCCCTCTAGTGGTGCACTACATATTATGCGATTGTCACTTGTTTCGTTTCACTCATTCATCACCTGTTTTGCTGTCGTCTACGTGTGGTTTGTTAGTGTTGTTGCTTGTTACGTGACACGACTCAGAGGTTTTGAATGAAGCAGTTGGTTTTAATGATAAATACAAATGCACTGGTGGTAACTGATAGTACATTTTGATTGGTTCATGTCTATGGTCTAAAAATATAGTTATTGGAAAGAAGTTCTTTTAAATTAACATCTACAATTTGTGTTTGGTATTTGATTTTGAACGACAGATTTTATTAATTCAACGGGACATATAATAATTCAGTTTTAGGGTCGAAGCTGGTTCAGATGGTCTTCTACGTGTGTTGGCTGATAATATCGGATTTTCTAATGCAATATTTTGCTTATTACCATATTATTAATCTCACAGGTTGGTCTTTTTTGTGCAATCAATGAGCATAAAAAATAAACCTAGGACATCCAGTGACCTCAGCCAAAGCACAAATATGAATTTACACCACAAACACCGTTCAACTACTATACCGTTGCCGATCCGCTGGTATCAGATATATTATTAATATGTATTTCTCCTAAAAATACCAATTCCGCCTATCTTATAGCTCTACACACCACTTAGTAGTTAATTATACCAGCGTCGTCCACCGGGTATTACCGCCTCCAACGCCTCTAAATTTCCCATATAATATCTTGGGAGGAAACTGTCTGGAACTCGATGATCGCCTGAGCAATTACGCTGTTTTAATGGCCCCACAGTGTCCTCGCTGAATGTTTAATGAGTAGAATCACTCTTTTAAGTGCACCTACTCCGGATGTTTAAATAAGGTTTTGCTAAAGAATACTTAGGGTAAAGTTGTTTATTTTCTGGACTAAGCTTCATTTTTATTCATCAATAAACTGGTGTTAGGTTTTACGAAATATTCGTTTGTTTTTCTAGCGGCTTGACTTTTTGCCCTGAAAACTCAGGATTCTAAGGCCCAGACTCCACCAGAGCTGAGCAGAGATGTGCGGCGTCGAGCTGTGTTTTCAACAACCAATGGAATTACGTTATTCACACAAGGAGATGTGGAGATGTGATTCTATTGGTTGTTGAAAACACAGCTCGACGCCGCACATCTCCGCTCAGCTCTGGTGGAGTCTGGGCCTAAAGGTTTCATCTAATATTGTTCTGATGCTCAACGCATGATCAATTTTAACTGTAAGTCTGTTTCTTTACGAAACTTCGATATGTTACAAACTAGAGTTGGCCTCTTGGCTTTTTATCTTGCAAGATTTTTACTTTTACATTATATATGCTGGTTAGCTTAAACTAGTCGATCACTCTATATTTCTCTTTATAACAAAACCTTTTAAAGCAACTAATATGCTGCTAGTTTATTAAACGTTCTTAACATCTGTCACAATTCACAAAGTTGTAGCGTAGTGTTAAGATAAGGAGTTGCTCTCGCTTCAAATAGTACTATTTGAGTTTAATTCCAGCTCAGTGAATGTATTAAGCAGTATTGTGTTCTACTCAAGCTTTGTTTGTAACTCCACTGACACAGAATCGCAAGTAAATGAAGGAAAACATAACGCCTGTTGCGACTAGTAAACTTCGCCCTCAAACGTTTTCACGCCTAGAATGAATCGAATGACAACATTGCTTGTGACTACATACTTAATTGCTCTAATAAATAATCGTGTAGTCTCTTTACTTATCTTTGGTACCTTTTATTCATCTTTGGACAAAAATATCGAATGCTTGTCATGAGCTGATGTTTGTGGGTGGTTTAACTGTTGTATCCAAATTAGTTATAAGGGGTCGTATGAAGTATGGAAAAACAACATGTCTACTAGAGTTGTAATTGTAAGAAAACGGCCTAATGTCATTAGTTGCAGTATTATGCAATGTAGTGTTGCTGGAATCTTAAGTTTTTTCTTGAAATCATTGTCAAGCAAAGTAGGTACTCTAATTATTGACTTACTTTATTGACCTGTTAGAGTTGTCTAGAAATAAATTGCCAAGTTTCCTGTTACTGAAAACATTGTGAGTTTGTGATGGCCAATAAGCGTTTATCAAACTTGTGTATTCAGTGTTTAAAGCTATTAACTGGAGTGATAACTACTTCGATGTCAAGGTTATCCAAAACTTAAGACGAATTGTTTGATGATTGTATGAAATACATCTCAGTCATTTTACATCGTATTGACGTAAATAGTTAACCTCGGATTTAGTTGACACACAGCCACTCCGCCCTTTTCCTGGCCCACCGCAATACCGCCCGTAAACTACTGGTGGGTAATTAAGCCTGCCAGAACGAGAACGCGATACAGCTGTCCCACTCTTCTCATTTCCCGCCGCGCCCCCTAGCGGACGCGATCGAGATTACGTCTCAGCTCTTTAGAGTTTATTCTTGAAAGCCTTAAAGTTGGGGTTGAAGATTGATGAAGCGAATGAGTGGATTTTGAAATCGTCACTACAACACTAACTTCAAGTTTGTACGAGACTAGTCGCGGCGTCGGGTCATGGGATATAGTAATAAAGTTATTTTTATACTGCAAATGTCCTAGTTGCATACAATTTAACATAAAAACGGTCATGCTTTTTAGTAATTTCAGTGTGGTATTTACTATGTAAATGCATACTAATTTTTACATTAAAGTTGATGATGTATACAATTACTAACAAAAATATTGTAATATTTCACTAGGAGTTTCTCGATCTACTACCTATACGAGTTTTTATCACAGAACTTCACTTTAGTTAGTTATGGATAAATTACTATAATGTATAAGACTTGTAAGTTATAAACACTTTTTTAGACTCATTTAGGGCAGTAGCTAGTAGGTGCCTAAGTTGTTCCTATAACACAAGAATTATCTTGTTGCATTGAGACTTGGGGAATTAGCTGTGATGTGATATCATTATGTAAAAAAACTTCATGCTTTTGTACAAAAAATGTACACATTTTCCGTCCGTTCTTTTTAACATGAGCAAGTGTGATTACACCTCAATATCTTTAGTTGTTGAATCCAACAAAATCGGACTAAGTAGTTAATCTCGCAAGAGTCGCAAGTAAAATAAAACATCTTAAAATCTTATTAATTTAATACAAAATAAATAAAAAATAACTAAAACAAGCAGTCTCAATATAAATTAGTCTAGTACGTGTTCTCCCTGTAACTGAAACCAATTTATAAAGAACCTCCCCCTCCATCCTCCCCCCTCCATCGCAGACTCAGTGGAGCGTGTTTCCACTCGCTCTGTTTGAGTTTACCTCCGAAGTGTTTGTTTCCATTCTGCTAACTTCTAGGTATCACTCCTAGAAGAGTGATGGCCAACTACTTGAATTCGTAATTGTCTTCCTTATTATACTGTTTCTGCTGACTACCTAATAGTACCTTGATCAAACATGAATTTCTATTTTTGGATGAACTAACAGAAACCACTTTGGTTTCAGTCACTGATCTGTTTCTCAGTAGAGATTTGATTCATTTGAGTGAACTCAAGCCATCAAACACAGATTTTTCAGACACATTTTATCTATTCAAATACAGATTTTTGGTTGAAGTTTAAAAATATGTACACACATAAATGTATGATAACTTAGATTTGATGAAGCTATGACTATAATACTAATTATAATTTGTGTTCTATCATATAATAAAAAAGGAAGAAGTTAAAGAATATTAAGTGACCTGAATTACTGCGTAGTGCAGATTAAAATGCATTTTAATTTCCCGTTGCGAAGCAAAGAGCTACCTCATAAAAATGAAATCACAGCGCAATTTGTTATAATGGCTCCTGCAAAATGTGAAATTACACTTCCTTTTAATGAAATGTCAGTCTTGTACATCATAAACCTTTGAATTGTGATGTAATTCTAATTTTAGCCGCGTATCCTCATTGTCGCTATGAAATAGAATTATTTCAATTGAATTGCGCCTCATCCTCTCAAAACGGGTCGTCACGTTTTTCAATAACGATTCGGTATTCTATCTCGCGAAGCGTTTTAATTTTATCTTCGTGAGTTCATACGAGATAAAGCCCTATATCGAAGGAACGTGTGCTCGCGCTTCGAGCCTTTGTTGACTTCATATTTGGAATTGTTCACCATTTTGTAAGCTATTTGTCTTTGCATCTACAATTTGAAACGGGTCTCATATACGCCGAAACGTTAACCGCTTGAACATCGTTATGTTCAATTTAAAGCGTCGTCGTACGCAAAACAGTAACGTTATCCGAGCAGAAATAACATCTGTCTACGGAATTGGGGCTCACAATAAGATAGTGTTCGTTTACAAACACCGTATTGGAATGGAAATGCGTGAAAGGTCACATTAGCATGGGTCTGATCTTGCAATTTGCCTACCAAATATGTTTCTATATGTCACCGACTAGGAGTATTTGCACTTTTTCCGATAACACGATTTTGCTCTTCCATTTTGTTTGCAATTGTTTCTTTATTTCACTTTCGCAGATTCTTCGAATTGTTTTCTTCTGAATTTGAATTAGCTAATGTTGAGAAAAGATTTCGAGCGTCACTCGTTGCATTGTATTCAAAACAAATTTGTTTCTAGACAGCCTTTCATGTTCTGGTATTAATAATATACATGATTCATTACGTTATCTTTATCACATTGCGTCTTTCTTATTTTCCTAAACAAATTAGCGGGTGAATACTTCAATATTGCCTTCACTATCAGTGAGAACATTGACCACTAATTGTAAAGCTCCCATCCCGGTACTGAGTCTTGCCATAAGTTCTGTCGGTACCTCCAGGCCTGTGGTTACTCCTGTTACAAAAGACGACAGTCGAGGGGTTGGCGCTGCTGTAGTCATGATCAGCAACATGAGTAAAATGTAAGCACTTCCTACGCCGCAGCCTGACCTGTAAAGTGAAGTACTTAAACATCCATTCAGAATAAAAAATTTAACCTAGGAAATATTGGTATCAATGCATTTTCATGCTAAACTGACTGATGACATATTAAATATTATGCCTACGCTAGTAACTATAGTAATACCTGTAAAAATAAAAAGGTAAAAAATCCGCGTTATAGGACTTTTAAGTAAGGTTGTTTCTTAAGAATTTACTAAAATATGAAGCATCGTATCCAATAAAGTAGAAAGAACCATCACTGTCTGACGCCATGTTAGAAACAAAGTTTTATCCTGTCCATAATAATATCAAACTTGTGCCCTCTTGCTTAATAAAGAGAAGCTCGCGAGCTGTTATGGACGAACAAATCTACAACTATGCTGTATTAACAACATCATTTTCCAATAAAAGGAGCAACATTAACTTGGTCTTATTTCCGGTGTTTCTAAGTGGAGAAATAGCACCAACCAATTTCATTTCAAGTACTAGCATGTTCACAGTAGACATGGTGAAACTTAAATAAACTGGAGTAGTTCTTGCGCTTGCAGCTGAAGCGTGGTGTTCCAGGTATTTTTGTTTAACTTCGATTGCAGTTTAAGTATCTTGATACTTAGTTCAAGTAAAACCGGCGAGCTCTTTTATGTCTTGTGGCTTCGCTATTTCCAGGTACTACTTCAACTGAAATGCTTTAACCGATTTATTACTTTAGATAGATAATGAACTTTCCTCTCTGACTTGTTTCATGGTTTATTATCACATTCCACCCTGATTTACTCGTAATTAAATTAACGAATCCTGTTTGGTGTTGAAAACTGTTCTTTAAGATAAATTCAATATTTATGACACATTTATAAGATCCGGTCCAGATTATGTGTATTATGTACAGGCATACTGCACAGACACACATTTGAAAGACGCGTGTTTTCTGAGATACATATTTCCAACTTATTCCTACCCAAAAACAGGTGTTTTTGGTGAATGATAGGATAATTAATCAAAAAACTTACATGGCTACGTGCAGGCACCGAAAGAAACCGCAGATTCCTACAGCACGTCCTATTACGTGCCCTGACAGACGCGGGTCTGATAACGGCATCTTATAGATTACAGATACAATCTACTTATCTCATCGGTACGCTCAGGCGTATACCGAAAAGATATCGAGTTCACAAACTACTAAGGTTGAAAGTAGCTTGGAATTATTTTGTGAAAGTAGAATTTTTCGCAATACCAAATACCAAAGGTATGATGGGAATTAGATAAGGGATCGAAGAAATGTCGTTATTTCCTTAATAATATCTGTTTGTATGCATCATAGAAATAGACAGTAGGTATGATTTCAATAACGTATAGTGATAACATTTTGACATTATAGTTAAAGTTAGAGCTAATGGCATTATAAACTCAACTCCCGGTTGCTCAGATTAATTCAGCTTTGTTTTCTGTACTTATTATGGTCTTTCATTTAGGAGAAAAAACTAGTATTTCAAATCAAGTCCTAGCAAATTGCAGGTAGATTGTGGCGGAACAGAGGTCATTGGTTAAGTTGGTGTTTACCTTGTTGCAGATTACATGGACTCCCTATGCAAGGACCACTTCCTCCAGCGGCAGTACCGCAAGCTCGACGGCGGTGTGCTCTGGTCGCGCAACGAGCGCAACCTGGACTGCACAGTCACCTTCCAGACGCACAGCATCCTCCAGCGGTTCATGCTGCACTTCGACTTGCTGCAGCTGGACTGCAACGACCACCTGTACGTGTATGATGGCGCGCATGCCACTACACCACCCAAGGTAACTCACACGTCGTTTTTTAAATGTTTTTAGGTATTGTGGGAGACGAAAGCGTGCAATCTTTCACAAGCACTGACGAAACAATAATATTTGATAATCATTTCATGATTGAGAAGTTTGAAACTTCACTCAATAAAATATTTCACTATAATGAACACATTATTGTCTTTCTTGATTTCACTTATATAACAGAGGTACATCTCTATCTTGGAGGATACGTTAGTTCCTCTTGAAGTTTTACGCGTCTAAGTAATGTAGATTCAAATAATCTTACTCATAAACTCTGGCAGATTTTTAATTATTATTAGGCGTTACAAAACTCGCCGCCACAGCGTTAGTTATTTTTCGTATTTTTATGTTTTTTTGTACGTACCTACCAGATTAGCCGCAGCTATGACTATATAAAGTATCATAATATTTAAATACACTTTTACTGACAGATTGTAAAATATTAAGTGGGTGACATAGAGTAGCGCCATTCATTACACCTCGCTTAAATACAGAAGGGCAGCTTAGCATATTATCCTGTAATGCCGTTAAACGCTGCCAAATATTAGTCCTCGTTGGCAAATTATTCAAATTTAATAAACACAAAACATTTCAAATATTTATTTGATGTCAAATAAACTACGATCGTTAACGAGCATATCATCGATATAGCATCTAATTTGGAGACATTCCAAGTCGTCGTTGGCAGCAATTATCCTGGCAATTCCCAGCGATTCCCTATTATTCCCATTTGTTCCCGATCAGACCGTGGGTGTCGTCCTAGAGCTTTTAATTTATTAAAGATGCCTTCGAACTCACGGTAATGAGATCTGATGGAATTCCGTAGCATTGTCTATTGTCATCGCAAGAACTCCGCCTTATTGAATTTTAGCTTATTTCCGTACTACAAAGTTCAAAATGATTAATAAGTACTTCAATTTGTCCTTGTTTGTATTTAAGGAATCAGTCGGAAGTTTCGTAATCATATCTGGCTAAATAAGGAAATAATTACCCTTAAATTAAACTACGGCGCCGCTTTTAAGCCGTCGTTACAAATAAACTTCCGAAAATGTAAGGTAGGTAACTTTTGAAGTTTAAATGCTAGGTAATTTGCCGTGAGAATGGTGAGGCGATAGACAGACGTCAGGTGTGCCTTCCAAATAATTAACACGCAGACGAAGACGCAACTTTCCGAATTTTAAATTCAAATTCGAGAAGTTTCGGACAATAAGACCTTTCGAACAAAGACCTTTGCAGAGTTTGGGGTCGGTGTATTCAGTATTGTGAACCCACCAAGTTTCAGACTTTCGTTTATTTTCTGTAACGCCTTCCATTGTTTGTGGTTTATGTTTAAGTGAATACTAAAATTTGCTTACTTTCGAACGCTTTACTTCTTTATTATAACGTAAATTAGATAATCCACGCATTAAACTAGTTGCTGAAATTTATTTTTAGAAGACTTCTTAAAATTTCACAATTTTCGTCAAGTCATCTGATACAACTAAATACATAGCTTCAATAAAACTTGTGCCAGACGGCACTTAGCAAATTCTGTAAGTTTGCGCGTATGTCTCAACTCGGACTGTCCTCGAGTCTCACTTCCAACTTCACGGCCTCTCGCCAGAAGCCATTCGAAATGGAAATTCGTAATTGTTACTCTAAATTCAGAAAGTTTGATATAATATGAGCTTACCGAGCGGAGTCGCAAAGTGCTCCTTAAGCCTGTTGAGTTCGCAAGCGTAATGTAATGATATTAGTAATCCATGCTGTTGAAGTTCAGCATTATTTGTATAAGCTTATCAATTTGAACAAAATTGAATGAAAAACGAATATTACCTACTACATGCTTTAGACGAAGGAATAATTATAAATGTGAGTGATGCAACTGTATACTAACCTGACCTCATTGATATTACTTTCAACGCAGATTTGCTTAAGATCAAAATATGTTTAGGTACTTCATAAACCGTAATACACGCGACACAAACTTTGTGATAGTCTCAACCACAGCGGACCGTAGACATAAGTTCGTCAACATCCAGCGTACTTGTCTCATCACCCTCGCACTAAAACTCACATTGTTGTCATTGTCGCTACATGGCCGGGACAGTTGGGATAGTTCGGGAGTTCGGAAGTGCTGCTACCCACCTGTCCCACCTTTTGTCATGTTATGTAATGAATCCTGGAACAATGTACAACAGAAACACACGCTCGCAGTTTGCAGCCATTAATTTAAGTTTTCAATTCAACGAGTTTCACAGTGGGTTTAAATTTAAATTAAGTAATAGAACTAACTGTTTATGCAAACGAATGGTTTCATCGTTATTTACTGTGATGCGGTCGAAATTAATAATGACGATTGCATCATGGAAACATGTTTGCGATTAACTCATAAAACAATGCCGTAAAAATTGCTTCCCATAATACTTATTATACGGTTTCACTTGCTAAAAGTTCCACAGTCTGTTCAAAGACTTATGCATTATTCTGAACAATAATCTTAGTTGCACCAAAATTGAGCTCCCAAACTTAATAATGCGGTGCTCGTCCGCTGATATCTTATAAGATTTCTCCGATAGCTTTCGCTATATTGAAGTATTACGGGTGCGCTGGCAGAATTCTAATTACTAAAGACGTGATCGATGTTAAAATTTGCTCGCGAGATATTTAAGACAACGTCATAACTTCACTACATAAGTGTTCGTTTTTCCGTTTACTAAAAAAATGGAACTCAATGCTGTTTGAAAAAGTACTATCCGCATGATTACTGCATTTTGCAAAGAAAGGAAGCAAAAAGAAGCACCGTTACTTTATGAATATGAAAATTACTTACTTGTCTCTATTTATTAAAAATTGAAGATTAAAATTTTTCTTTACCTAGCTCAACCCCGTATTCAAAGTTGGAGCAACAGCTCTCTCCCTATTTTAATTCCCGCTTTAATCCGGCTGAAATTTTATAGAGAAGAATTTTTAATATCAACCCGCGCCCGATCTTTATTAAAGTGGAGCATTGTACAAAAGTCCGGTAGTAACGCCTTTGAGTCGTGAAGCCTCCCCGAGTGGGGGTGATGTATAGCGGTGGAGGATCCCCACTAAATCCTGGGCCGTCACGTCTCCGCGATCGTTCTCACTGAAATATGACAGCGATATAATGCGGCCATCGCTCAGTAAGCCCAGTCGATGAAGGAAATATGGGCGGTGCCTGAGCGATCAGCCGAGCGCTCGCGACGTGAACGATGCTTCAGTAATAGCTCGATACAGCTCTTGAGCAAATTGAGATGGAACGACGGTTTTGTATGCACTTTGCGGATTCTAAATATTGTTAGCATATATTATGACTTCATCTAACTTGTTTATAAAATGGAATATTTTAAAACCTGCCGCTATACACTATCATCGCACAATATCAAATAAGTAAAATGGTAATGAACTAGTAGGGAGTTAATAAATTATTAGAAGCACATTAGAGATTGAACCAGACCAGGAAATGAATTGTTAGTCACTATAGCAGTTTATTAGTTTATACGTCATTATAGCGATTTAGTTAGTTATGAAATAAAATTATCAAACTTCTACAATATGATAAAGAAAATTAAAGTGTCGTTAACGAATATTCCCGACAGTGAGCTTTTGAAATAGAAGTGAAATTTGAAAATGGAAACAGATTATACACTCAAAAATTTATCTCTCGAAGATATTATTTTTCCACATATACTTTTACACATAAAAGCAATGAATGTTTGACTTTATATTTCATAATATATTTTATATCCGCAGGCCGATCTATCGTGCCGCAACACTAAGCAGCAGGTGGGCGCACTCTTCACACGCAGTAACTTCGTGACCCTCAAGTACGTCACCGACAACTGGGGCACCGACGCCAACGGCTTCAAGTTGGTCATCACAGCCGTGAAAGACCCCAGTAAGTATCACTTTATCATCGTTTCCTTCCTCTTTTTCTTCCTCTTCTCCTTAATCACTATCATGATCATTACGCGTTTTAGTCTTATGAAATTATTCAGTAAACTTTCATAAGGCATGCAATAAATAAGTAACAAAAAAGTATGATTTTAAAATTATTCATTTGTTGAATTGTTGAATAATAACGAAACAAGTACATAAATCTCATGTTTCTTGCTTGGCTTGGCTAGCAGGCAACGGATCACTTGAAGGCTCTAGGTAAATCGTTGATGTGAGCATATAAATTATTCCTAAAATATCCTCTCCCGAAGAAAAAACTTTCTAAGTCAGTAAAACCACCTTAGTGATAAACATTTTTACGACTCCCTTAACGTCAAAGTATATTCGAGAAGATGAACAAGTTGGTTTACTGCTCTACTTTATATTTCACATGCATATATTTAAACTTAGTAGATGTATTTTGGGCATAAAACTTCTCTTCCTGCGCCCCTGGCTTAAATTTGTTAAACCCTACCGCCCTTTGCCCGGAGGTAAGGAAAGTTCATCTTTTTTCAAATTACCACGGGGGTCCGAAACAGGCCCGAATTTATAATGGGGACTACCTTTAATAGAGGTGTGAGGAATGAAGTGACAGCTCTGAAAGACCAAAAGGGGCGCAGATGATTATGTATTCTCTGTATCCCCATTTGTATCCCCATTTGATTTGGGAATGAGGATTATACCTGACAAAGTCACAAACAGGCTCTAGTTATTTTAATTTATTTGAAAGTGTTCTGAACAAATTCTTTACTTTTTTAATAGCAGCGCCATGTGATAATTTATCAGGTAACAGGTTTTATTATGGTTGTTGTTAACACACTCCTACTCTTTGATGTGTCAAACCTTTGAGTGATGATAAATGGTGTATAATATACCAAACCAGTAACTAAGCTATTTTTTGCACAGAAATACGGAATTCACAAAATATTTATTAATAAATTATGGAATAGCTCAGTCACAAGTAAGAATTTGCTAGAATCTTGAAACTCTTGATGATGTTAGAAGATTGTTATGAGCATTTTGAAGCGATTTATCACCACCAGAATTACCCTCGTTATATTAAAAACAAAATGAAGCAATAAGCCGGTAAGGACGTGCCGAATAATAAATACTTTTGCAAAAACACTGTCAAGGCTAGGCCCGACCCAACCCTCTTTAATTTGTCCGAATGTTTATTTATTCGCGCAAACAGCCGACAGGGCAGTACGCGGCGCATTCCACCCTTTATATATATTTTTTATAGCACGCCCTTACTGGATTCTTTCCTCGTCGACCCCCGAATGGACCTGTTGCCCACGAATGAGTGTACCTATGTCAATTCTTTTATGGTCGAAGTTCTAGCGTTTATTGTGTTTTGGCTCGTATTTGTGTAGTTTTATGCCGGTATGTCAGCTAGAGGTTGCGATTTTGGATCAGCAATGTTATCTTTACTTGGAAGCAATTTTTTGGCAAAGCAGGATTCATTTTGATTCATACCAATCTTAGGAGCTTACTGTGCGTCTTCTCAAAAGCAAGCACATCTTGAGTCTTTTTTCTGTTATTTAGCATTACTAATGCTGTATCTTTATTGAAGATAGAGAAGGAAACTACTTATAGGATATTTGAGCAGCTGCAACTAAAGTTGAGGTAGTATACGCTAGTCCGATCCCCTGCAACCTAAACCGAATGTTTTTTTCCGTTAATCCTAAGCTTATAAAATTATGGGATTTGACTGTTCATCATCTACTAGTCAAGTGTTTAAGAAAAAAGTAATGAGGTAACCATATCGAAACCTAAACCAAATTGAACAGATGAGTGGTGAATTGGTTACCATGCAATATAATTGCAATTTACATTGGACATTTTGAACCCGGCAATACGCTGAAAACCCTCGACAAACCTTTCTTCATTACTGGTTGATAAGACTGCAGCAAGTAGCCTATTTGACAACAGTACTATTTCATCCTGGTTGGCTTTTCCTTGTTCACTTCATGAAACGACCTGTTGCTACTGAGTATGTGAATACTTTTATGATCGTCAAAGTTCTAACGTTTGCGTATGTACGTTGATGGTTCGTGTCTACGAGGTAACATGGAAATCGTGTGACGCCAATTTATTGTTTGTTTGTCTGCGACATGTCGTGGTTTTATTGGAAATGCCTTTGTTTAGTGTCGTGAGGAACTAGAATCGACTACTTTTAACACTTTTTCGATCGTCCAATTTTGTTAGCTCAATTTGCTAAGCCTATGTTGTTTTATTGACTACTTTATGTGCTGGACTCAGGTTGTTATTGTTTCTAAAATAAGTGGTTTCTTGTTTTCCTCTTGACTCAGATATATGATCAAATCATTCAATCTTAAATTTTGAATTGATATTATGAAATAGAAGTCTTTCTTAGGTTAACAAGCCTGTCTTGAAACAACCTGGCAATTTAAAGAAGACATAACTAAAAACGTTCAAACTGTGAATCAGTGTTTAGATTTGAACTTCGTTATTAACACAACTCTTTTCGACCAAAGATTAAATCGTGGGTACGAATAAGAAGAAACTGCATCTAATTGGGAATTATATCCTTTTTATTGAGGTAGTAATACGCATTCAGATGTATCCCGCTCCCCTTCCGAGCGATATTGTGATGGTAATGGCCGCAATATACTTTATTGACACCATATCTGCTTATTACTTCGTAAGAACCAAAATTAGCTGCGCCCTTTGAGGGGAATTACGGCAGGTCTTTCCAAAAGTTTGCACAATATTGTGCGTGTTTGAAGGGATTGCTCCAAAAATCTCTTTCTTTGCAATGCTTCTGTTTTGAATTAAACTCAGTCAGTATTTTTGACACTTTTACTTATCTTCAGGTACCTAGAGAAACCTGAAGATAGAAAAAAATATCTTGTGTTTCGGCGAGTTTTATAATTGATTGACAAAGCACCTCAAATTTTGAGAGGGTAAACTCGATGTTCACGTATTTTGAAGACAATAATATACACTTGAATTAAATCGTGTACATTCGGATACACAACGTTGTATCGCCTTTGTGGTGTGCGCGCATATCTTTTGAGCTGCAAGAGCAATTAAGTTTTCTGCTTGGCGGCTCGGAAAAATACAAACGGCAAAGAGATTTGGCAACTTTCAACCCGGTCTTAAAGAGAACCCTAGGGAAGGATCATATTCACAAAGTTTGTTTTGAGTGAAGAAAGAAAGGAGCTTGTTCGCCTTGTTATCGTATGAACGCATAATTTAAGACGTCGCTTTGTCCTCGTTTGTTCAAAGAGTTCTTAATTTTAATACCTCACACCAAGTTTAAGGTTAGTACCTACATCAAAATTTCATTACCTTTGTTTTTACTGAGCGCTTTTTGCACTTTTTTTTCAATCATTACGATAAACCTTTGGATAACCCGCAGTATTTGTACCCCACGTACAATTTATAAGTGGAATGCACACTGAGAAAAAAAGATTGTAAGTTTACAAGCGCCGAAACACTCACGTTAGTTACTCAGTCAGATTTGAACGTTTTTTCAGTAGAAAGTACGACAAGTACTCTTACTTACTTTAGTACTACTATCGTTTGATATTTTTATGAGTCGTGTAACGAGATTCCCGAATATTTTTTTGGGAATCTCGTTTAATTCCGAACTTTTTACTGACCAACCGTCCATTTTGTTAGTTAGGTGCTGAACCCTAAACCTCCAACAGAAAGATCCGAGTAACCGCTCCCTAAGCAAACAGCGCCAGCGCAACTAATGTGTTGAATTCAAATTAAAGCAAACACTATGCAAAAGGCTGGGTTTAATTACGCGCTCACTTAGTACAAGCGAATAAGTAAATTGTTGTTTTTACAATTTCACCTTTGTTTCCAACTCGCTCTGTTTGTCTAGTGTACATGTGCTAAAATGTAGAGTTAATCTACGTTCATTGTTTCAAAGACTCAGCGTTTTGGCGCTTTGTTTGTGTTGAAGAGAGTTTTTACGCAATTATTCTTCACTACAACTTAAATTTTCCCAAATTATTTTTTATTCAGAAAGGCGTTAGCTTTATCTACATGATGCTAGATTAGGCTTTTTAAAACTAGTATGAAGTGGTTTATCAATTCAAATCTAAATTGTAAAATAAAAAAAGAAAAATGAAAAATGCTTTATTGATCTCTGAATTCTCTTAGACTAAGCATATAGTTACATGGCATTGAAAGACCTTTGTCTAATTAAATGACAAACCAATACCAGAAAAGAAAGAAAATACCAATGGCGTGGCATATTTACATAGCTGTGATATTATAAAAAAACCGACGTTGAAGATTGCTGATAAGTTTGAAGATGCTATATTACAATATTTTTTGATTTAAACAAAAAAATATTAGATACTGTATAATAAATAGAAGAATCGAATACATCTATTTATACGCAATACTAATCAAATGTTGTATAAGTTACTCAAAAAAATCGCTCGCCAAGAAGTTTCGCTGAAGTACCTAATAAAATCAATGGTCCAAGTGTTCAAAGCACAGAAGAGCTTCCCGTGACCCGTCTAACTATTAAAAGTAATAACTGAGAGTTTATTGGCGCTTATCGAGGATATAAAGCAACGTCCCTAGAAGGGCTTCAAGAGGGAGAGCTCGTAATAATTTTATACGCGGTTATGAAACTTGGAGAGGTCCGAGACAAAGATATTGTATTACAAATTGATGGTGATGAAATAGTTTTATAAGCTTTGTCTGAGTTACGACAAACTTTCAGAGCAAAAAATCAAGTTGTTCCAGAAGAAACTACTTAGTATGAAATTATTGTGCCCGCCTTTAGTAAGTCTAGTATATTGGTACGAAACACACTAATAACAAAGCTAGGAATTGGTTGCGTTCGGCAGAACGCGGTGTGTATACTTTAACTTTTTATCTTCCATGTAATAAAATATTAACATATAATAATCATACATAAGATACTAATTGAAGTTAAATACTGATGATGATGTTATAAAACTAGTTAATACTCAAATTGTAATCAAATTGAATCTAATAATTCAAATACTTCCACACTTACCATCAAGTAGCCATTCAAAAAACACTGTGATTCCAAATGGTAATAAAGTATGACAGCATTAGCGTGTTACGTTAGTATGAACATTCAAATTGTTGATCCATTTCAAACAGCTCTCACCGGTTGTCTATATACTATGTTATTGTTGGTCAACAAAATGATGAAATAGTTCGGCGAAGAGCTGTTGTTTGAGGTGATAAAGAGGTCTCCTTCAAAGACAATAACCATAAAATATGTCCAAAACGGTAGTTCTCGTAGCTTTTGCAAACTACAAAGTATTGAGGGTTACCAACTATTCGCTAAAGTTAGAATCTGAGGAAGTATGCTGGTGGAAGGAGGAGACTGCCGTGTGGTCGCAACTATGCCTTAATGGGGCAACTCGGGAACTTCCAGCACACTTCATTATCGGGGCAAGGCGCAAGCTGCCTCATCTGCCTTGGGTTGCCACTGAAGAAACAAGTTGTATCAAATAATACAGAGACGTGAAAACAAATGTTGAGCATTTATAATTTGTGGATAGATTTAAGTTCCATATTTATTACCAAAATTGGAAATTACTTTATTTGCTGTTTTTCAGTATATTATTATGCTAGCATATATGATGTTGTACAGAAATACATCCAAACCAAATGGTAGTAGCAGTAAGGTGTAGATTTCTTAGTTTTTCATCTCAGATCTGTCACTAATAATGCCAAATCGGAATGATTTAGATATTTCTTCAACTTTACTGCAAATAGGATTGAAAACTTTCAGTCAGTATCCGTAGCTTATTTTATTACAGGGACCTTTAGCACGGACTTTGATATCTTTTATGTCATGGTTTTCGATTTGTGAAAAGAAAATGTGGTCCAAAAAAAGGAAAAATATTGAAAATTTTATGTAGTCATGTTAAAGCACGAATTGAATTCATGAACGGTTTTATGTAATAAAACTTACTACTTATGTGACAAGCATTTTTCTTTAGAAAATGATAGGCCTTCAAAGTATACAAATATTTTGTGTAACGTCCAAGTTATGCAAGAAAGCCGACCTGAGATGCCAAATTCTTTGCCAAAGAATTCATGCGTGACCCTTCTTAGAGTAAGCTCAGACTGTCAAAGGTCCCTTGAAGCCAAAGATCAAACGCGATTAAGCCGGCTCAGACAATTTCCAAAACAGAATTAACAATCTTCAAGGTTTTCTATTTCCATCTTTTCCTGTTTTTTAGCTTTGATATGTAAGTTAAATATAAACCGTATCATATTTTGTAAAAATAATTTTGTTAATTTTTCTACAAATCTACTTGAATAGATATGCCTTAGCTTATATGTTTGAGTAATGTTCATAATAGACATTAAACTAAATCGAAAGATAGATTCTGAGATCTTCATAGAACGCTGAAAACGCGCCAGTTTGAAAGTTGAGTATTAATTAGAGGTGCAATCTTTTCTCCTGCCGTTTTTACGCCTAATTTTTCCCAACATTGGAAAATCATTGAGCTGTTGTAATTTTTCATCAGGCAATTTAGCGAGTGCTGACGCGAACATTGATTCAGAATCAAATCTGGAGGGCGATTCGCGATCTATCGGTGAAATAGCGCATTCGAACGAATCCCGAACTCGAGCTTGAGTTTCGATATTATAAAACGCGATTCACAACGGCATTTTATTCGGATTCGGTTCGAGACCACAGATTTTAAAGAATATTTTAGTGTTACTAGCTCTGTTTTAAAAGATATTTCTGAAAAAAATTAAAATATGTAGGTACTCATGTCAGCGACCTTAAAGCCAATAGACTCCTAATAACAGGCGAGAGGCTATGGTCATAAAGTCAGATTATTACGTCGGAATCCCCAATCTACCACCCAGTGAGTTTCTACCGTTTCCGTAAGCTGTCAAGCGACAACGTCACTGATTGGACAATAAGCGTATTGACCAATCAGTGAAATTGCCCCCTCCTCAGGTAGAATCCTCCACACGCTGAATTTCATACAAGAAATCAAACATCAGGCGTGTAGTGGCTGAAAAATCGATGACTCATGTATTTACGCGAAGTTAAGTGTGTATCATATCTAAATTATTATTTTCTTATTGACCTCCAATTATCATTAAACTTCATTATGATTATGAAATAGCTTACAACCACTAGTGCCAACTAGTGTAACGGATTTCTCCTCCCTTAGATTTATTTGATTAGAGTCTAAAAATTAAAAGATAGTATTTTCACATCTAACGAATTTTTAAGTAGAAATGATATTAAAAGACATAGTCACACACTCAGAAAACTCAGGCGTGTCTATTCTCCGCCAAACGGAGTCCTTTCAATCTGACTCCTACTTTCCTGGATGCACCCATACCGATAACCAACCACCTCGAGCTCCTTGGTATGGATCTTTCGTCTGACCTCAACTTCGGCAGCTCTATTGAGTCCAAAGCAAAAACCGCTGCTCAGAAACTTGGTATCCTCTTTAAGGTTAGGCGGTACTTCACACCGGAGCAACTCTTACAGTTGTACCAAGCACAAGTTCGGTCGTGTATGGAGTACTGCTGCCACCTTTGGGATGGCTCTGCCAAATACCAGCTGGATGCACTGGACTCAGTAGACCGAAGGGCCAGGAGACTGATAGGTGATGATATGCTCGTTGGAACCAAACTTCAGAGTTTGGAGCATCGGCGTAAAGTTGCCTGTCTATCGGTTTTTTATAAGGTGTATTTCGGAGAGTGTGCGCAGGAACTTCATGACCTGATCCCACCCTCCACTTTCTACCACCGGACCACTAGACGCCGTGAGGGCTTTCACCCCCATGTGGTCGACTTTCCAGCGGTCCGAACTAAGCGGTTTGGTGCTTCCTTCCTGGTCCGCACCGCTAGGGAGTGGAACGCCCTCCCTGCGTCTGTGTTTCCGGATACATACAACCTTGGTGTCTTCAAGGCAAGAGTGAATAGGCATTTTCTGGGTAAGCGTGTTCCACCTTCGGCCTCGTCATCGCTTACCATCAGGTGAGTCTGAGGTCAAACGCAAACCCATTTTAAATTAAAAAAAAACATGTGCAAATTCCTGCCATTTCGGCAATGGCATAGATTGTAGGTCGACGAAATATAAAAGTAGCCGAATTTGGCAGATTTGAAAATATAGACTTCAACATTGTAATTTTCAGTGCATAGTATAGCATCCACAGAATACCAGTCATCGTGACGGGCTCTGCCGACACTGCATCGTACTTGCTGAGCGGAGACCATTTTGCTACATCCCTTTTTGTAAGGTGGTTAATATATTTTTGTTTTTCTTGTGTTTCTTTTTGTTTTGTGGTACCAGATACATTTTTTAAAATCTTATCTATTCTTTGAGTATAGTAAATTGAGCACAAACAAAAAACAATTTATCTGCATCCTTTGATTTAACTAAAAAGAAAAAGCTGCGGCCTCTGCCTATGCGTGCTACAAAATCGGGTCCAAAGGACCTGTTGCGTTCATGCTCATAAGACAGTGACTACGGCTACTGTACGTGCGCGTCAATCATACGTCATTGTGAGTAAGCATGTCCCAGTTTTCAAATAAGCGAAATAAAAACGTAAAGTGTATCTTCCTCTTTTTGTTTTAATCAAAGTTTGCTATAAGTTTTGAGCGAAAGAACTTATTGACCTGTAAAATTCATTGCTAGGCAGACTCTTTTCGAAAGCGTGTTCGAATTTAGTTTTATATGTTGGGACAAAATAGTGTGGTTAGATAGGTACTATGTGCTGCGGAGTTAGTGACTTAATAACGACTACCTTAGGTTTGATTTTCAAAAAATTTGGTAACTTACAAGGTACAGTTAAGTGTGTTTTTATTTCCTTAAACGGTAACACTGGATATTGAGATTCAGTAACTATATAGAACGTCACTTGCACACCGAGAGTGACGTCATAGCGTTAGGTTACACTTTCTAAACGCAATTGACAACACACTCGTCATTGACAAGAATTACGAGAATGGCCGAACATTTCTCCTTCTTTTGTAGATAATGAATCGACTGGTACAGACCACTCGATATGGACAAAACGTAATGAAAAAACTAATTAAATTAGGAAAATATAATTGTTTCAATAACTTATTGATCGATTGTAACTCTATAATTTTTATATGTATAACATAAACGGCCTATATACGTCCCACTGCTGGGCACAGCCTCACCTCAACTATGAGCTGAAACAAGCCATTCTCCAACAAGCGGTCTTAGTGTGGATTGTTGGAGAGGTGTAGGGTTAATGAGCAACTTTAATGTCAGATGTTATCAAACCGCCCCAAGGCCTTGACTAGGCTTAACGACTGGCATCTAGCGACGTCCGGGACCGGGACCAACTGCTTAACGTGCCTACCGAAGCAAGGAAATGCCTGAAATACACATCACTAAATTTCGGTCAGGGTGGTCATGCCATCCCATTTCCGACCCGGCGTGTGTTGCTTTACAACAGCGATCGTCGCCGATCACTGTCACAATTGCGCCACGGGCACCTCCCTCCTTTATATGCATGAATGAGTATAAATGGGCCAAAGAAATGAAAAGAAAGGTTAATTTTACTGGCACAATACCTACCTGGTAAAAACCAGGTTTCAAGTTTGCGTATCTACACTAACTAGGGCCTCTTAGGTTGTCTAGAGGTAGGTTGTTTGAGAAATTCGAGCTTTTGGTGACTGAAACCAGCCTGAGCAAAGTCACAGTAGTTAAAGAATATGGCGAATATGTATCGTAGATCGCCTGTATTATAGAGAAGCCTTTTTTTGACGGGGTGAATGCTTTCCATCCCGCCCATGGCGGGGGTGAGGCCTTGGGCTCGCCTGCTGATATTCAGAATACCTAGTAAGCCGACGCACAAAAAATGCCTTATAATACTACGTTTAACAACGATACTATGTATTTATGAGCTACGTGGCCCAGTGGCTAAACACTCTGACTCGGAACCCGATTGTCCAGAGAACTGACTGGCCGGAACACCTTTGTGTTCATTGTACAATTTGCGGCTGGCTCTCCGGTGATGGATAACAACTATAAAAAACCAAAGCAACCCGGATATAGGCGGTAGGGTCGCCTCCTACCACGTTGGGTTCAAATTTCATTGGCAAAATGTGGGCTTCTGAATGTTCCGTTCATCATGACGGCAACAATCAGTGTGCCTCTGACTACCTCGCCTGGGAAAATGGTCGTGATGTATGTTATGACTATGAATGGTATTGCAAATAAAACAAATTAAAAATATCCCCTAACAAAACGTTATATTTAAGTCTGTTTCCCACTGATGCCGATAAGTAAGTATTATTGAACAACACTATTTGTGTCTGATTTACTTGAGGAAGCAAAGAACCATTAGGTAGTTCATTTATCAAGACTTCAGTAAATAATTCAGATTATAGTAGTTCCGTTTCGGGTGCTTTTCTTTCACACATACAAGCAGTCTATCCCAAGTTTGAATATCATCATAAGTTTCCATTCTGAAAAAAAGTCATCCAATTATAAGCTATTAATCTTTCTCAGGCAATAAGTAGACACAACAAAACACAGGATGTACGGCAAAATGATCAACACGGTTATGAATTTTATTATTTCAATTGTTGTTTAGGTTCAAGCCTTTACGCTATTTAGTCATACGACAAGAAATAGCTGAAATCTTGTTTTGTAAATTATTTACCTGAAAAAACGTGTTTCCTATTTTGTTTGCCGACTTATTTTACCCATAAAGCGGCCCTCGTATTAATTTTATTTAGTTTGTATGGGACTAGGCAAGAAAAATGTTACGATGAATTCAAATGTACTTATTAACTGGAACTGCCACTTTTTCCATCCAAAATGTTATTTATTTATTCACAAAGTAAATAAATTGAACCTATAATTATAGGCAAATTAAAGTACACGCAAGTGCGAATGTCAGTTTGACATACCTACTAATCGTCATAAAATCGTATGCAAAACTCGATAGCCAATACCATAAACAAGTCAATACCCAGAGGAACCACAGACTATTTTTGCCTCCTGTTAAAAAAGGTTTTTTTTCATCATGAAAATCATCATCAGTTGCTGATTCAGGCGATATTTGCCCATGAAGACTCCTACAGAACAGCAAAATGGATTAGACGCATCTCGCAAATACATAGGTATTTTAAAATGCGTCTGCGAGATAGCGCCAAATTCTCATTTCGCAGAACGTTGTCATAATGCGATTAAGCCTTACATTAAGAAGCTGGAATATTAAGTAACAAGCGGCAAACTTTGGAAGGAATATTATTTCTATACGATAGTTAATTTCAAACTTTTAGATAAGTTTTTCATCATCGATTCCGGTGATGATCGATTTCACAGACCGAAGGTAGAAAGAAGATATGACTGTAAATACCAGTCAGGGAATTCAAGGAATTAAAGGATTAATTGGGTATTATTGGAAAAAATGATTGTTATACAAATTGGTTACCTTACAGTCAACTAATTTAATATTTAAAGATTTAATAATTTCATTGATAAATCTAAATAGCTGGATGGCAAGTTATTTGCGGTGCAATTTTTAAAATTCAGTTTCTTAAAGTACTTTTAATTTAATATGGTTGATAACAGATGTCACTTCAACTCCGTTGATAAAAGCACACTATGGTTCAAACGTCAGAGTAAGCATGGGATATAGACATTAGGTTAATCAATTTATCAACAGATGTCACTAACCATTTGAATCGCGGAAATTTCTTTCAACAAATAATTCTCAATAATTATTTTATCTAGTGCATCCAATTTGTTTCGTACCATCTAACTCACTAGAAGATTCCAAGATCACATCACAATCATCACACATCATCACACAGTATTTGGTATTTTTCTGAAAAAGTCTCGGCAGATTTTCCCAATTCATACAATTTATATTCTTATTCTTCGATCCTATTAATGGAATGCAGCAAATTTTCTGTATTTGCAAAGATTACACTACATGCACCCTACACATCCGCCGAAAAATCAAAAATAAAATATCTTTAAGTAAATAAATAATACAAACGTTAGGAAAAGTGTCAGAAAAGCGTTTCGAAGTGCTAGTTCAGACAGAGCGATTAGTGGCAAATTGAAAAGGACGGAGTTAGAAGGAAAGAGGTATTCTTCTAGCTCCGTCCTTTTCAACTCGCACGATTGTCGCTAGGTTTGAACTAGCACGCACTGTAACTAGGGTAACCGACGCAATGACGTCATGGTTCGACTGGATAATATCTCCGGTGATCCTAAATTGAAAAATTAAGATACCGACCGATATCAACCGCTTCGGTTCGGCAAATGAGATCTCGAAGGATCCTGAATCGATGCCCTGGTTCGGGAGCTCGTTAGGCGGCTCCATTGTTTGGCAGGAAATTTGACGTAGATAGATTTTTTTCACCGTGCGTCAGCATTTTTATTGTCCCATTTTTTGAACGAGCTTCTTTGAGTAGAACAAGTTTGGTGGTGTTTTTGAATTGGTTTAGTCTCATAATTCGTTGGGATGTTGTAGTTCTTGGCAATATGGCTTTCGATAAATTAAATGTATCCACATTGCTTTTGATTTGTGGTCAACTTCTGTGGTTAATCATTTTCTTGCATTTGTTTGGTTTAAATTTGTTTATTCAGTAGATTATCTTCTTTGTTCGTCTTCGTTTTGAGATGTTAGTTCTTGATCTTTTGTTTTCTTCTTATTAGTGATTAATAGGTATTACACAACAAATCAAAACCTGACTTAAATCCTAGTAACATACATGAACCATACATTTATTCGGCAACTCTTACTATGCTATGTAGACTTCCTCTTCTTCCTTCTCCTTCCTATGCACACTTCTAATGGCTGACTCATTTGTGACGAATGGACTGAATAGACGATTAGAATTTGTTACAGAGCATGGGTGCAAGGAGTTTAGGTGCAAGCAGCGCGAGTTCTGCGTGAGCGCTGACTTGATGTGCGATGGAGTCGACCATTGCGCAGATGGTTCTGATGAGGATACTGCCGCTCTTTGTCCCGGTAAGATGCTTTTTTAATTTAGACTGGTGTTGACCTCCCTCCACCCGATGGGAAGTAGCCGTGAGGTCGAGATATGAAGTTGACGAGAACAGTTATCCAGTCAAAAAAATAAACACTTAAAAGCCACTTCGTCGAGCGTTATGATGAAATTTCCAAATATTATAGTGGGAACCAATAATTGTGTTTTCTGGCCAGATTTGACCCCGGGAACTGGTAGACTTTGAGATGTAGTGCTTAAAACCTTTGGGCTGGAACTTTAACTCAGGATGATTTCCAAATAAAAACAACAAAAACCCGGTTATTTAGTGTTTATATAGGGAAAAATACAACAACATCTGAAATGTGTGATGTTGTATCAATAGTTTCAATGTAGGATGAACCATAAAGTTTTGGCGGTCGTCTGATGAGATGTTAGAAACTTACATTTACTTAGCTAGTTGATTATTTACTTTAACATAACATGGTTGCAGAGAGCGGCGGTTCAGGCGCTGGTAACGCGTGGGTAGTGATCGGCGCAGCGGCAGCGACGCTGATCCTGCTCGCGGTGGCCGCGGTGCTGTGCTGCTACTGCCGCCGGCGCACCGTCGCACAGCGCACTCATTTACACTGTAAGTTCTTTATTTTTTTTAAAACTAGCGACCCGCCCCCGCTTCGCACGGGTGCAATAGGATGTTAAAAATACATACAAACCTTCCTCTTGAATCATTCTATCTTTTAAAAAAACCACATCAAAATCCGTTGCGTAGTTTCAAAGATTTAAGCAAACAAAGGACATAGGTACAGAGAAAGCGACTTTGTTTTATACTATGTAGAGAACCACAGAATGCAGCTAAGCAGTGTTGAGGACAAGGCATAGCAATCTGTCGTATGTGGGATGAGATTTGGTGCCCCGATTCAGATCTTAGAGTAAGATGGATTTGAATGAGTATACCACTATGCTTGAAGGCTATATTATCATTATTTTGAAGTTTTTTTTCTGACTGCTGTCATTGATATTCATGCTAGTACGTCAGTTACTGTGATGAAGGAATAGCATTAACAGCTTTCAAGCAAATGCAAAGCATTTGTCATGCCATGCCATGTGGCTCGATTCCAGTAGAAACTACCCGCAGTCCGAAAAGATCTGTGTCGTCACTAAGGTGGTTCAGTCCAGTCACATCCAATCATTCCGTCATTTCTCCCTGGGGCAGTACTTTATACTTCTTCATCTGAGTGCTATGTTTTTTGTGTTATATTACTTTTATTAAAGTTTCTTTCCTTGTGCTTCCAGTACAACAAATGGCGAGCAGCAATGGCGGTGGAAAGCCACCGAACGTTGGCAGCTCGCCGCGACCGGCGCCGGGAGACACGAGGCTCCCGGGAAACTGGGCGCTCCCTGCGGGCCCGCGCGGGTACAGGTGCGTACACGCATACACATTTTTCTATCTTTTCCATCCGTGTCAGTACTTTTGAGGGAGAAGAAACATAAATAGGTACTTCGCTTGATCCTCAAAAATGCACGTGTAGTGCAATTTAGGGAATTGTTCTCTCAGGTGTTAAGAATTATGTGTATAGAGCAAATACCATACCACCTCGGCCAAGAAACGATTCACTAGAGATTACAATTATGAACGATTATCACTTTCAAGAATTTCCCTCAGAGCTCAATGACAAACAGCTTCGTGAAGAAATATAATCATAGAACAGTGTATCTCCTGCTGATATTGATTTTCACATCTTCTTCTCATAAAGCTATTGAGACTTTCTTTGAAATGAAGTGGCTTGAGAATGCTGTTTAATCATGATCATGAATCTTCCTTGATCTAGTGGTGATGTTGAGCTTAAAATCTCTTTAACTATTATTGATATTGCTGGCCTTCTGATGGCGCATACATGATCAGTGCCATTTATTTTTATTTTGCTGAAGACAACCATTTTAACCTGGCCTGTGTGTGTTGTTGATGTGTCGAATGCTGATGTTGTGTGTGTTGCAGTGCGGCGCGCCCGGGCCGCCTGCGGGCGCGGGCTGCGCGCTGAGCGGCGCGGCCCCGCACAAGGACGAGTGGTTCGTCTGAGGCGGCCCGGGGGGGCCCGCAGGGCGGGGGCGCCGTGCCCGCCCCCTCCTAGCCCGCAAGGCTCCGGGAACTCTATGTATGTACTACCTGATTTAGCGACGGTTTTTTTAGGTGAATTTTTACTCGTTTAGTGAAGCGCGCCGCGCCGCGTGTCGGGTGTCCAGTTTTTGGTGTTACGATAAACGCAATGTAAATTTAACGGTGACATTAAACATTTTTGGCTTATTTTGGTGTTGTTATTGGGCTTATGCTTGTTTCCCTGTCCTTACTTTTAAGCTATGCTACTCTTCAAAGAGCACTACCAGCGTTCTACATGTTTATGTGACGTTATGTGGAATGTCCTGTCAAGCTTTAAAAAATAAACTGCTGTTTGCAAACGAGAGATCCGGTTCAGAGGAACAAAACAAATGTGCAGGAAGTTCTTGGATAAGTAAACATACAGTTAGGCCAGATTCCACCTGGGTAGAGCGGAGCGTAAAACTAATCAGTTATCCTATGTTTGGCCAGTGAACTGTACTAATGATTTTCTGAATAGTTGTTTGAACTCATCTCCGCTCCACTCCGTTCTGGTGCAGACTGGGTCTGATGCGCCGAATCATTAGATTTCTGGGACTTCAGCACACTAGTCTAAAAATGAAAAGAGAAAAAAATTAAATCAGACACTTAATGTTTGTGATAATATGTAAATAAGTTCTGATTTAAGTCATAACATAAACGGTCTTTATACGTCCCACTGCTGGGCACATGCCTCACCTCAACTATGAGGTGGAATGAGTCATACTCCAACACGCGGGCTCAGTGCGGATTGTCGGAGGGGTGTAAGGTTAGTGAGCAACCTTATGTCAGATGTTATCAAGCCGCCCTAGGGCCTCTGACTAAGCTTAACGACTGACATCTGGCGACGTCAACCGGGACCAATCGCTTAACGTGCCTTCCGAAGCACGGAGATGCCCGAAATACACATTACTAAATTTCGGTCGGGGTGGTCACCCATCCCATTTCCGACCCGGCGTGTGTTGCTTTACAATTGTCATCTGTCACTGTCACAACTGCGCCACGGGCACCTCTTTCCATTTAAGTCATGGATCCCGACAAATAATAAAATAGGTATAATGATTTAAACCCAAGATCATTTTTGTCTCAATTGGTACTTCTAACAGCATACCGCCTGCTTACATCTAAGAACCTAAAAAAAGTTAAGAAGGATCCAGCCGTGCTATTCCGGCGGTGCACATCGAACATCACTTCACATCTCGGCGCTTCACGCTCACCTCAATCATCAATACGCTTTACTTTGAATTAGTATTTTCTCTCATTTTGTATGTAAATAATTAAAAAATGATTTTTGGCTTAGTTCTTTTCTCTCAAACGACGACCGTCGCGAAGGAATGGAATTTTAAAGTTAACTCGCACAAGCGAAGTGAGTGTCGGCGACCACCGGAATAGCATAGCTGATAAAAAAAAATACAGTTACTTCCAACCGCCGCCAGGGGCGCCACGACGAATGCCATACAACTCCTCGTTGACTCGATGCTTATGATCGACGGTGAACGCGAGCGTGGAGTTGGTGGTGACAGCGGTGTGCGCGGCGACTCACGGCTTGACACATATAGTACTTATAGGTTTGTATAGAGTCGGTTTTTTAGACATTCTCGGTGCTTGGACCTGACTGCCCAGTGCCAATGAGATTTTAATAAAAAAGAGGTAGATAGGTTATGTCAGTACTGATGCGCAGTCAAAATTTTACCACTGCGTGTGTTAGAAAAAAATAACCGTCTGGTAACATGTGAGCAAGATAGTATGATTATTTACTAGAGCGTAAACGAGACGGATACACATTTCGCAGTGTCGTCTCAAACTGTCAATACTGACAATGCTTTGCTCAGGTGCAATAATTGTTTTGATTTTGGGTGCCACTTTTTTAACACAAGTACATAACCTATCTACCTCTTTTTTATTGTAATATCATTTCCTAGTGCATGTTTCCTTGATCTACCGAAATCGAAAGGAATGACAAGAATGACCGATCGAAAAGAATGACGCCGACTTACATAGGTTACGCGTACGCCTACCTGCCACCAGAGGCGCCATCGTGAGTGCCATGCAAATTCTCACTAACGTTATCTTTGCCAAAACTCGCACTAGGCAAGCGAATCTTAGGAGAGTAATCTTACGTTGACAATAATAATAGTCTTACAGTAGTAAGTAAGTAGCCAATAAAAGCTCATTTCTTCCCAAAAAAGGTAGAGATCAATCAATAAGCTGTCGTACTTTGTAAATTATTTCTTCACGTTCCTACACATTAATCACATCAATGAATACTTATTTTATACTTGTACGACTGTTTTGGTGTAATGGTCAAGAAATGTCACACCAAAGGTCGCGGGTTCGATTCCCACACAATACAAAGCACTTAGCTATTTGAAATCACTGTTAGTTGGTATTACTATCCGCTAGAGGTGCTCTACAAAAAGCTTTACAAATACTGCCAAATAATTTATTAGGTTCCGTTATTTATGCGTTGGTGATAACTTAAGGTAGATCAAAACATGAAGTATTTCTAAATTATATATACTGAAATAGATAACAACACCCGGACTAAAAACAACCACAAATGATTGTCTTAAGAATATTCAATGCGACTGTTCACTTGTTCAATGTAGGGAAACATTAATAAAAGTGCCTCTATCTAGTGACTGGTCAGTGGTTTCTGGGTGCCCAGTGCGAGTTCCCTCGACCAAACGCGTCGAGGAAGTTAACGCTGCTTTGGCATCGTCGTCGCGACCTCTAGTGGCGGGTAAAAGTAACCTTTCTTTTCTATGGAAATAACAACCCTTAGGCACTGTGTGTACCAAGTAAGTGCCACGTACGACGTGCACAGACCAAAGACGGCGAGGAAATTAACTTGGATTTCCACAGAAAAAAAACGGTTACGTCTACCCACCACAAGAGGCCGCTACCACGATAACAACAAAATCGCGTTTCTTCTTTCCCATGTTTGGTCTCAGCATGTCGTAAAATTAGTCCGAAAGGCCGACTATTGCACCCAAACCCTTAAAGTCGTAAGACCTAATAATCCTAAAAGTACGATGTTCTCACGAAACGTACCGACATTGCAACGTTCAGTAAAAAATAGCACTTAGGTAAGTGCATAATAAGATTAGGTAATCTTATTATGGTTACCACCAGCTTGGATTTAAAATGCTGTTCTAGTCCAATGTATAATCTGTTTGTCTTGAAAGCGTCATCTAGCGGTGAGTAGCCGAACTACGTGCTAACTGAAGAAAGCTTCTGCAAGCCGGCACCCGGCGCTCGAGCTTTTGACGCCTCAAAATAACAGCCTTGTTAAATTTATTTTACTACCTCACATTAAATTAATAAAAAATACCTGAATACCCACGATATTTAGTTGTCATAATATTCACAGCTCACAGGCAGTAATAACAAATTAGTTGGTTAAACTTTGTGGTAAGTTCATGTCAGAGCTTTAAAAGCTCCTCAGTAGTCGCCCGACCGCGAACCGCGTTGGTCCGTACCGCTGTGCGTCGCAAGCTCGTCTCGGCAACAACCTCGCGATCAACTGTAAACAATTGCGTTAAACGAAGCGTGTTAATTAGCTTTTTCATTTTATTTTCTTAACTAAAACGCGTGTGATTTTAGCAATTATCGATAATCAGTAAAGTTTTTGTAAAGCTAAGAGCTGATAATTTTGAGTTCTTTTTTTCTAAACTAGTTTTTGTGTTTAGAACTAGTGCGTGTGTAGGTTTGTTGTGTTCTCGAGTGGTTGTGTTGTGATATGAGTGGCAAGTGGTGATGGTGTCAGGATGAGGTGGTGGCTGCTGGTGTTGCTGGCGGCGGCCGTCGTCGGGAAGAAGAAACATAGACATCATAAGCCTGGTAAGATTTGTTGTTGGACTGTCAATTATTGCTTCTACTATTAGTACAAATAGGTTCGTTTAAGAAAGATGCGTGGATTATCTCAAAATTATATGATACCTAATTTGCAACTCCTATGGTGTAAAGATCCGCTACTCAGATGTTTTCTTAGGATACCTAAATTGTGGTATAAATGGCTGGTAGCCGTGATGATGAGTTCCAGAATGAAGTTCTTCAAGAAGGGTTTGAAAAGGTTTATCTTCAAAAAAAAGTACTAGGTACTTTGTCTCTGTTATTCAGAATGATCAATGATGTTACCTACTTTCATGGAGATGGAAATACTAGATAAAACTTAGACTGGTGTTGTTATAAAAGAAGGGAAGATAATTAAACTCGAACTTTAGCATCATTAGCTAAAACTTACCGTAACGATTGAAGTGTCATGTAATTTATACGCTAATTTCGACAGCAATCAGAATTGGAGAGCTTAATATTTATGGTAGTTGAAGTCCTGCTGTGCTGGGCGTTGAGTATGAGCTTTCGATACGTAGTCGCTAGCGCCGGCGTGAATCATTTGTGTGGGATCCTCTTATTTCTATGGTTATTAGCTAAAAGATGCAGTTGCTTGTGACTTTGTGCACTTATGATAGACCATGTTTTATAATATTAGTAATCGAATCCTTTTTTGCTTTGGAATAATAACATAATAGGTATGTGCTGCGTGATAATTATAGGCTGTGGTTAATTTTTATGTCTAGCCGTACTTGGCACATTATAATAGTATAGCCTATTATCCATTTATAAGTATTATAGTGTGGGTATGGGACGCATTTAGGCGTGAAGATTTACTTCTATTCGTATCGTAAGTTTTTAGAATAACACCTGAGAAAAAACATTTTTGAGGACCATGTTTTCAATGCTTAATTTACATGTACTGCCTATAGGTATAGAGCCCAAACAAGTAACTATAGAGTAATAACATTGATAACTTGTCTATGATTCGGCCGTGTTGTGGCCATGGTATACGTCCATGCTTGTGGCTTTCAGAGCTTCACCGGACAATGGGGTGAGCGGAAAGCACTCAACCCCTAACATTGAATATTATAAAGAAGAGCAAGCCACCTTTAACTACCTTTAATTGTTCTCTGTGACAACATAAATAAACCCACATAATATATAAAAAACAATGAAGATCTTTTCTGAAACTTTTGTTATCTGATAAAATGTACCTACTGAACATGCCGGCAAATTCTTGCGAGTGATCTCCGAAGAATGCCCCCAAACGTGACCGTCACTTGAGACCATCACTTCCCGGTCAGCGCAGGCGCAGCTTAGCCTCACTGTCCACTGAGCTATAAGCTATGCAAAGCTATACGACACTAATTAACATTACAAACATAACCTGCTAGTATTATCGTTAGTAATTTATTAACTGTGTAATAACTAATTGATAACAAGTTTGTTAGTTCAATTTGTTGGCATACTTCTGTTCTGTTCTGTAACGTCGTGTGGCTGCTGCTGCTGATGATAATGATGATGCATTCTGTTAAGGTATTTTTTAATAGGTAAACATTCAAACTAAAGATATAATTTATAAGTTTCACTGATGATGGCGTGAGGCTGCTCACGTTGGCTATGAGGTGGTGCGAGCCATGCAGGCATACACAACACGTGGGCTCAGTACGGATTGTTGAAGGGGTCTTAGGTTAGTGATAAACCTCGCAGTCAGATTCAAAAACCCTGAAGACTCTGAGTAGTCTTAACGAATGACATTTAATGACGTTAGCCAAGGCCAACGTCTCGAAGCACGGAGGTGCCCGCAAAATACATTAAGTACTACATTCAAATCGTAGCGGCCACCTATCCCATTTCCGACCCAGTGTGCTTTTCTTTTCGCCGGCAATCATTGCCGTTCCACAGTCACAAACGAGGCATGTGCACGGGCAAGGGCATCCGAAATACAAAAAGCCAAACATTAAGTGGACAGCAGGCTTTACAGCTGTCTGCGAGCCTGGATTCAATTACCCGCGGTTTGTTTATAAACACATTGAATTCATTAATTTAACAAACACATCACAAGCTGAGTATTAGTTTCCGATCAATTTTGGTTTATTTGGACATTGATTTGTGGGTAACCACAACAGCTTGATTGACGCAACAAAATTTTATCATTTATTTTAAAATAAAAATTCTGGCAAACACTGTTGACAAAAAAAGTCATGCTATCTTGTGTCATGAGTAACTTAAAATGTTTGGGTAGTTAAGTTATTACACTTAGGATTTTTACATTACAAAAAAATCTTAGGTTCGGTTGCACCATCTGACTTTAACAATAACAAACATCAAAATTTCAGTTAAAGTACCGGTCAGGTAAGCAAAAATGACGTCAAATTGTCAAATTTGACAAAAACTTTAACTTTAACTTTAACTTCTACTATGGTGCAACTTACCCTAAGTATCTTTGTTTATTCTAAATTTCACCTATTTGAACGGGTTACTTTTAGCAGTGTGTTGATACTGTCTAAGGACAAAAACTTTTATGAACATAGGTCTATAATACAATCAGAAAGTACAATTGCCGAAGTTTTACCCACTAGAGATAGGCAATCTCTACCAGTCAACCACAATATCATTACGCTACGATCGTATTTCTTTAACCGTAAAAGAAAATATTCACAGCTCGAGATTACCGTTATTATACAATTTTGGTATTCTTAAGGATCGCTAATTGTTTTCGCTTTTTAAAGTTTATCGGAACCTCGTAAATATTTCAACGGGATAAACCCGATTAATTCTATGAAACCACACTAACCATGTAATTGAGGTATGTAGCTAAAGGACTTAAAAGTGCTCGTTAAGGCTTATTTGAATATAAATAGGTCCTTAGATATTATCGTTCAAGAATATTTTAATTCAATTCAATTCAATTCTTTATTGCATACCAAGTGTTACATTATGGTGTATTATGTGTTATTATTTTAAGCAAGAAATATAGTCCCAGGAATAGTAGAGACTAAAAATCACTTTTGTACATCCCAGCGTCAATTACAGAGCGCCATTGATGTCAGTGAAAATGTAGTTTTAACAGGGTTGTGGATTAAGAAAAAGATATATTCCCACACTCTTATTAAATAAAAAACGAACGCATAGTTTAAGCAATTGACGTGTTATGACACTTACTCCCAAATGGCGGCGGCAAAAAGAATGAGAGAGACAAAGCGATACAAAAGTTAACGTGTTGTTGAAGAGCTGTTTAAGTTTTTATAAGAAGGGAAGGGAAGCCAGTCAGCAAGCACTATGGTAAATCACACATTGTGGACACAGAAATAAAGAGATATATATTGTGCACCCTTTACGATAGCTTCAGAGAATTTTGAGCAAAGTAAGCTCAAAATTATACTTTCTCTCATCTGAGAGTTGTTTAAATGTTTCATTTAATCAACCCTTTTAAGTACAGACTATAGACTCATTGTAATAGTAAACTTAGAAACTGGATTATTACTGAGCTGTTAGACAATAGGTAGAGATCCTATCTATATTTTTAATTGGGGAATAATAAACCCAACCCAGCCACAGATTTTTTAATTGGCCACTTTATCAAACTTCTTATTTTATAACTAAGCAACGGGATAATAAAGCGTCAAGTAAAGTTCGACAATTATTATAACTTGTCCTTCTGATTTATCTAGTTAAATCGTGATTTTATCCTCACCAGGGACAAACGTTAATGAGACGATAATTTTGCTCAGATTGGAGCTTCTCAGAAATTTTGGTTTTACAATCTATTGATAGAATCTGTCTGGCAGCCCTACTCCTCAAAGACGTCGTTCACAGCGGCTGTCGGCAAGTCTGAACCAGTTAAAATTAGACCTCGGGGGTGCAGCACCCGCTGTTTACCGGAACCGTCCAGATCTCCTGCCATTTAAAGATAGACGATAGACGAGCTAGGTAAACAAACTGGAAGGGCTTGCTTCCATGCTTCTCGTCATAGGAGTATTTAACGGTGGTAGTTGTAGTACAGTTATCACACAGACAAAAAATACAATAGGGCCATTGAACTAAACTAATTTGTACAAGATATCTAGGGAAATTCCCCTCTATTTGTTGGTCAAAATTAAGCGATGCCTACAAAACTACAACACAACGACAAATAGACAAAAGTTGTCCAGAAGTGTGCGTTATTGCAATGGTAATGGAAGAAGAGGAAATGGAAGAGCGGTTTGAAGAGAGATTCCCTTTGAAACTTACAAATATGCATGAGATTTGATTTCAAACAAATGAGGAATAATACCAATTCAAGGTGAAGCGAATAGACACCAGAAGTGCTCATCTAAAGACTTCGAGTTCCGAAATGACGTATGCGAAAATCACTATACTGATCTGACGAATTGTAAAGGTTAAACCAACATACAAATTTAGTTAACCGTCTAGCCGTCCCATTACGCGGCTGATTTAATCATCTAGCCATATCCATTACGTTCAGAAGACGGTAACCAGGGCACGCTGGATGCGGAAGACAGTGTTTTGGTTTGTGTTACATTTATTTGTGACTGTAAAGGCAGAGTCACACGTGGTGACTATCTCGCGGCGCGAGCGCAGTTTACAACGAGATTGAATTGATGCGCCGCTACATAAACAGTTTAGCGTGCATTCAGACTAGGGGGACCATCATTTAGTGTTTACGTTTTAAGGTTTATTTAAGTTACTGAATAAGAGACTATCATACCAAGTCTTCCAAGGCTCAGGAGGATGTATCAATAGCACTCGTTAGCTTGGAGTTCTTTGCAAGTAAACTTGCTGAGTTTTCACAATGAATAAAGTCCAAATGATTGAATTTAGACAGCTGATTCTGCGAAACAATGTTTCTATTAAAGTTTTAACTGCTCTTACCATATTAGTAACGGTTTTTCCATTGATTGCGTATCTAAAACACGCATTTGCATTGCCTTTTTTTGAAACCTTTTTAAAGCACAACTGATAACTGAATCGCTAGAAAGTTACCATGTGCTCATTCCTAATGCTGTTTATTATAAATATATGCAATCTTTAGTGAACAAAAAAATAAACAACAATTATTAAATAGCAAAAGGTGGAGTTAATGTTAAAAGCGTTATCAACCATAGGGCGAGACTAGACTATTTGGCTTGGCCGAGCAAAATTCTAAATTAGAAAGGGAAAAAAGAGATTTGAACTTTTATTCAATGTTGCCATAATCGATCACAAATATCAGTTAATTTTACCTAAAATATTAATGTCCTAGCTTAGTTGACATCATTTTTTGTGAGAGTTTTGGTCACCCTAGAAGTGCGTTTGCGCAGGGTGCGCGTGCGCGTGGCTGGACTCTCAGTATTTATAGCTTCGTCTGCGGGAGATAAAACTGACACGACAATATGACACTGACTGATTGTCTCCTGCCCCCCACCCCCCTCGGGACTCCCAGCATATTAAGTATCTACTTTGTTAGTACTAATTCAATTTGACAGTATTTTCAACATATTGTAATCATTTTACTACAGGTTCTGGTACACTTTATTACAGTGAAATTATGCTATCCTTGAAATAACAATTCAAATCTAAATATTACAAAAAGTGACTAACTTGCCAAATATACACCATTTTGGTTTAAATATAATGTGACCACAATGACAGTGTGAATTTTGATAATTTCGTTTTCTCATTCATTCATTGTAGCTCCTAACATTACGAGCTGTTCCCATTGTTCCGCGCCGTGGTATTGTAAAAAAGGTGGCAAGTGCCCGTCAAATTGTTTTCTCTAGTGTGAAACATAAACAGTACCCTAACGGGGCATCGAAGGGCGGCAGGTAGGCCCTTCGGGGAAGCGCTTTGTTTCACTCGATTAGGCAAGCACCGACCTGTTGGAATGCTTCGCGAGGATCTTTGGAATTCTGTAATTGGGCGAATGACTTGACTTATTTTTTACTTTTGAAAATGTGGCAATGATTAAAAATGCATCATCATTAGATTATCACCAGTGAAAAAGGCATGCGTAAGTGAGTGTGAGAGGTTGACACCGTAGACTTAAGGCCCATACAGCCGCCAAGAATAGAAAATACTGAGTAAGGAATCCTGTGTACATTTAGTTACAAACAGGGCAGAGTATTTTTGCATGGGAAAAACAAAATGTTTCGGCAAATTCATCGAATATGTAACATTTTGAGTCCATAGGATTCTTGAATCTTTATTTTCTAGTCTATGGTCTGATTCAAATTCAATGAGGGCGCCTCTTGGCTATTATCATCTTCAGAGCGGCAGGGCGTAGAAGATTCCTCTGAAAGTAATTGAGCAGCCTGTCTGGATGCAAATAAGGCCTACGCCCACGACTAGATCTAAACGAGATAGTCAGAGGCACGCTGATTGTTGCCGTCATGGTCGTTAAACTTGACGTAACCATCAACATTCTGAATCCCCCACTTCACCGAATTAATTTAGAGGGCTAGCTTCTCTATCTGAGGATCAGCTAATATTATATATTTGAAATTCACCGAAACCAGAGTGTCGCTGCGGTTTGCGGTTGCAGTTTTCGGTTTGACTTACACCTTTAGACATAAGATATGATAATCTAAGATAAGAAATGATCATCATTTATTGCCCAAAAAAACATTTGTGTAACTTTTTTCGTAACAAAATTTATAACAAATATTTTACACGTATTTACGAAGTACAGTTTAGAAATTGTTTTTACAAGTGATTTCTCTCAGATAACTTTCAAGTAGAGAAACCTTGAAAAATACCTTGTGATGCAATATGCTTAGTGAGTGATATTGAGAAATCATGTCTGAACAAAACGTTGCTTGGATCTAACGTCTTTCAAGACGTTAGAAGGAATATTCTCCTGTCCGACACAAAGAAAAGTACTCAGTTGAGGCCACTTTTTAACCAATTGCATCGATCGCCTCAATTTGAATGCATTTGCATCGCTCCATTACCGGCGCGCGCGCATCACTCTGACAGCCGTGTGACAGCTCTCTGACATCAATTGGACGCCGTAACCGTCGAGGCTCAATCGATCTGCATACTTTATCGCTATGGAGAATGTTAAGCGAGTAATTAGAATGCATTTAGCATGAGAAACCTGGTAAGAAACTGAATAAAAAGATTTTTAGTTTTTTTTAGTTTTGCCATAAATTTTAACATGAGAGCATTGTGGCCCAGTGGTTAAAAGCCTCTGGCTCGAAACCGTGGTGGTGTTAAGTTCAAGTCAAGCCGGAGCAACATACTTTGTGTTGATTCTACTATATAATTAGCTGCTAACTCTCCGGTGATGTGAAACAGCGATATAAATCCACGCCCCTTGCCACCCTTTTTTTTTTTTTTTTTACCCGGGAAATGCTTTTACGCACTTCCCGCTGCTCGGGGGGCAGCGGGGGAGTGTGGGGCTCACCCACCACAGGGTGGGCATACCCACTAAAACACCGGGGCAGCCTTCTTCCGTGCGTGACCAGGGTTCACCGAGATCTCTTCTGTAGAGAAGGAACACTACCGGTTGAACACCTGGCGCACAATGCTGATTTACACAGCCCCTCTCGTAGGGAGTAAGACCTCCCTACTAACACCAGCCGGTGTTACGGCTGTGTGAGGCTGCCCCCACACTGCCGTCCTCCTCGGGGCCACTTGAAATAGAGGCACACAGCCCCCACCGCGTGCACTCCCAGCGACCCCGAAGGCCCCCTTTAGTCGCCTCTTACGACAGGCGGGGGGGAACCGTGGCCGTATTCTTACGCCCCGGCCACAGGGCGGGCCCCTTACCACCCTGGGTTTAAAATCGCTCAGCGAACTGTGGGCTTCTGAATATTCCATTTACCATACCAAATGCAAGCTAACAGCTAGGCAGCTAATACACTTACATTATAAAACCATAAAAAAACGTTATAAAATGAGAACACTTACATCTGATGTGTGTGTTATTCTTCTGACTACCCCCTTTGGGAGTCGTGAGCGTATGTTATGTTTATTTGTAAATTGCCACACATACCACATTTGCTAATGATTTGAAGCAATCCCAAGAATCTGTAACCAATATTTAACAACGTCAACTAAATGTGAATTCGAGAAACCGATTCCTGTATCGGATCCAGATTGAAGTGGAGAATGCGGTAACTGCGTATGCGCACCCATTTGGGACAGCGCGTGGATTCCACGACGCCACAGTATAAACCATACAGTAGGCTATCTAAGGCCGCCCGCCGAGTTATTAGCCTAGCGTGCACACAGACACGCGGCACAGCCCCCGTCCGTACTGCCGCCTGCCTATGCCCTCCTATTTTATGCTAGCGTGTGCGTGAAACCGCGTGTGCGTGATATCGCGACACGGCGCGCGGCGCTCACGCACACATTCAAACCGAGAGTGGCACGTTTGTATTTAGATGTTCTACTGTATGGTTTATACTGTGCCACGACGCTGGGACAGATTATTGTAACGGCATCGTTATTGGTTATTCGATCGGAATGCCAGCCCTAACGCGGTACTTACACTTTAGAGGCTGACAATCGTGACCAATTGTTTTTTACTGTTTTTCTTTATCTGTGTTGGAAAAGGTCACATTGAACTCGCAGATGGGTCAAAATATTTTGACATTGAAATAAACCATTCATAACGGCGGTACTTTTGCTTGTTTGTTTAAGACGTTGAGTACAAATAAGAATGATATTGATCAATCATACAACTAATGATGAATGATATTGATCAATCATACAAGTCAAAGTTCAAGTTCAATCAAAGCCAGTTGACAGCTTTACTAGTAAAGTGTAAAGCTGGCTTTAGTTTTATAGAAAATCACAATGTTTATGTTTCAACGAAATGTGCTTTTTGTCTTGAAATGACGACAGCTGTTGATAAGTACAAAGTTTTATTCACGTTTTATTCACGCGAAATCCGTAAAGTTTGTATTTTAGGAGAATTAAAAGAGGTTAAAACGAAAATAAAACGCACTCAGAGAATGTTGACGTTTAAAAATTACATACAAATTGCTTCTTATTGGGAGCTGATGCTATAGAGGCTGTTAAACGGAATCTTGTTGGTGATAGATTATGTAAACCGTTTGAAGCTTGATCATGGTAGATAACATGACGAGGAAGAGTCGTTTTTAAGTCAATCAATAAATATATATCTAAACTTTCTGTAAGCAAGACCATCTGACTTTGAGGTTCATGCTTGCAGAGGAGAGCTTGTACGTACCTACCATGTTTGAGTGTCAGAGATTTATGAACATACATTTCGAAATGTATACTGATATAGATGAAATATTCCACCAAACAATCACCAGAACAAACAATCACAAGTCCTTTTCTTGAAAGTTGTCCACTGTAGGGGTTTTGCAGTCACGACCTTTGGGCAATAGGCAATAGCTGTACCCAGTGTGCCGAAAGCCAGTGATTTTTTAAATATTCAGTTATTCCAAGTTTAGGTAGCTTAATTGGGAGAGCAGTTGTGGGATTGATTGACACTCAGGACACGACCAAAGACAAAGTAACTTCGTATACATTCACGAAGGTGAAGACGCTGGCCAGTTCGATTAATACTTAATCACCACATCTCACGTGGAAGTCTTTTTTGTCTACCATCGTAATATTCTTTGTTTGTGCTGGCCAAACCCATGAACCGGAAGCCGAGACCCTCATTATTCCCGACAAGCTATAGAAAAAGTGAAGTGAGTCAGTTTCCCTCCAGTTTGCTCAATGGACCGAAAGTAGGGGGAATAAATAGTACGCGAGACTTACGACAGGGGGGCGGGGGCGCCGGTACCGATATAGAGCAGTCAGACCACCCGTGACAAAACATATTAAATCACACGAAATGTCAACGGATTGCCAACTTTACGCAAAAGTTGTTAGAGACCAAAATAGTTTGCGAAATAGACCACTCTTGCGCAAGCTAGGGACAGTGCGGCTTGCTGATTCATCGGTCACTTACCCTCACGACGTTAGAAAATAAATTTTCAAATAAAATTGCGAGTAAATTTTACGATCTAATGTTTTTCGAGCGGTTTTGTTCCACATGACAAATGATGATGATATTTCGGGCTCCGAGAATTTTATTGACATATTGTTCTTGGTTATATTCTGCCTTTGCTTTATGTACAAGCTAGAGGAAAAGTATTAGGCTAGCTGCTCTAATGTTAGTATTTGATTAGCACGTCCTTCAAAATAGTACTAGTACCATCTTTGAAGTGCGTCATCATCTGTGTGGTAGCACAGGCTTGCTCTGAATCATGGTGGTCAAAATACTAGTGAAATCCAAAGAAGAACGACATCCGACATAAGTTTGCTCCACAACACAAGGGCACAATAGCAATGCCCTTTCAGTAAAGTCTTTTTACATTGAAGACAAATTCAAGATCTCGAAACGATCAGAATCACTGGCACTTGACTGATTGAGCCGTAATGATGTCCATCTATTATCTAGTTCAGAAGCAAGTATAAGCATAGCAAATCAGCGGCTCCTCAGACTACCGATTTCGTTTTTAATCTTGCTTCTGCCAAATGTCAATTATTTGCAAAAGAGCAAAGAGAAATGGCCGAAAATTGGTAGCCTGTCTACCTGTTGACCGTAAATGAAACATTTACAATGACAATCCAACTGAAACTGGATCCACTTCCACTCAGCTGAAGCCACGACAGATGACATGGCTAGACAAAGAAAGCTTTCTTTGACTGCGTAAGAAAAAAGATCACGCCACAAATGCCATGTCAATAATCTGGTAATTCCATTGATTTCCTCGTACTGTCAAACTCACAGATTTGCGCCTGCACTAAAAGTGTCCGCCGTCCCATTTCGTATTGACACGAGTGTGCATGGTGACAGTGAATCACCGTCGGGTGGACAAGTGCGCTATTAATAGTCGGATGCTAATAGCACAACAATGGTCGGCGAGACGGATCGTCACCACACGAACTCTCACACTTCTCGATACTTCATGAGAGAGTACAGTTTTTTGACATTTGCATTGGCTCTTGTGAATGTTAAGTGTTCATTCATGGACTGCTTCAAAGTCTGAATGTTTAATTATGAATCCACTAGCGACACGCTCTGGCGTCGCACTGGTGCAACGGGATGTTATATAAATATTAACCTTACTCTTCAATCATTCTATCTATTAAAAAAACGCATCTAAATCATAATAGTTTTGAAGATTCAAGCGAACATAGGGACAGAGAAAGCGACTTCGTTTCATACTATGTAGTGATAATAAAAATGAGTCTCAAAATTTCAAAATGATGTTACAGTGACTCACTCTGTTCGAAATTTTTGAAAGACGACCGAAACTACCTCAAGCCAGCACGCAGATTATTTGATAGTAAGTTTCTGAAAATCGTCTGAGTGCTGGTACAAATATCAATTTAAAAACTGATGTTTAGACAAAATTCGGCGCTCATAACCCCAAGCATTACAATTCGGGTCTTTCTAGCTACTTTATTATGCTATCCAAAACTTTGAAGGTTACCTCTTGTACATACAAGAGAAAATTGAAGAACATAACTAAATGTTGTAGGTGGGTACATCACTGTAAATGATGGTACAAAAATGGCCACACGTTTCCAACACTTAGAACCCGATGTCACAACTCATGTAAACAACTCTCAACAATATTACATTACGAACGTAAACAAGGCTGTAATGTATGTAATGTAACGCGTCCGTTTGACATCGGCCGTCCAGCGACGACACGTCGCTCGGCTGCGCGCGCGCAGGAACCGGTTCCATTCCAGGAGCAATTCTGGACCTCACTCGAAATATTAAAGCGGAAATTATTCTTTAAGAGTTTTGAGCTTAATTAGGACTTTAAGTGGTTTTAATGAAGACTGTTAGCCAGATAAAGATCAGTCTTCTTCTTCTTCTTCTTTCGTGTCAATGGCATCAAATAAAACCCGACCAAAACTTGGCGATCTCGACTGCGTCATTCGTTGCCATATTTAGATCCTCCTCTGTGCAGGTCTTAGGGCACAGAGGGCAATCGAGGAGGTGACCCATAGTTTGTGGATCCACGCCGCAGTCACACGCGCTTTGAGTTCCATCCTTAAACCCCCACGTGACTAGGTTTTGTCTGCAGCGGCCAACCCCAGAGCGGAGTCGGTTAAGTGACTTCCAGGTTGGCCACGGCTGGTCAGAGCCGGGTGGTAACATTTCCGCAGGAGGAATGTAGTCAGTGGGGGGAGGGCACTTGCAAGACCAAAGTCCGACTCTAGCGACGGCAGGCTCTGTCACGCAAGGGTAGGTCTGTCTCAAGAAGCTCCTGCGGCTCTTCAATCTTGCCTCCGGCATGTGGTAGCCGTGGAGGGGGTGCCGAGCGTCTGTTTCTTGCTTCGCCTTTTCAATCATGCAGGCAACCTCGCGCCGGACCCCAGGGGGCGCTATCCCTGCGAGCGGGTAGAGTTTCGGCAGCGGTGTAGGTTTGAGGCAGCCCGTTATAATGCGACAGGTCTCGTTCAGCGCAGTGTCGACCTCTTTTGCGTGGGTGGATCTATGCCATACTGAGCACGCGTACTCGCCTGCGGAGAAGGACAGAGCGAGGCCTGTTGTACGCAACACATGCGGGGCTGCTCCCCATGCACTGGAGGTGAGTTGGCGAAGCAAGTGGTTCCTAGAGGTGACCTTCTGTTTAGCGCTTTGGCAATGAGCTTTAAATGTTAAAGACCTGTCTAAGGAGATGCCAAGGTAACGTGGATGAGCACAGTGCGCAATATTGACTCCACGCCAGGAAATCTTCAGAGGTCGATTAGCTTGCCGGTTGCGTAGATGAAATGCACACGACTGCGTTTTAGAAGGGTTAGGTCGGAGCGCGTTCATGTTATAATAGCAGTCCAACTCTTCCAACGCCGAACTCAGGCGTTCCTCAACCTCCTCAAATGTGGGGAATTGCGCTGCCAAGGCAAGATCATCCGCGTATAAAAACCGCTTAGGGTTCTCAGACGCGGGCTGGTCATTGGTGTAAATGTTAAACAAAGCCGGTGCGAGTACACTTCCCTGGGGTAACCCATTTTTTTGGCAACGCCATCTGGCTTTGCGGCCATCTAAAAGCACCTGAAATCGACGATTGGTCAGCATTTCCCTGAGGACGTCTACAAACACTGAATCTTGAGTCATTTGGTGGACTTTGACTAACAATCTTTTGATGTTCACGGTGTCGTATGCTGCCGATAGATCTACAAACACGACACCGGTTACGTGGTGCGTCTCGTAGCCGTCCTCTATGTACTGCGTTAGTCCCAATGACTGGCTAGTACATGACTTGCCAGGCCTAAATCCTGCCTGTTCCGGAATGAGGTTACGTTCCAGCACCGGAGTAAGTCGGTTCAGAAGCATCCTTTCAAACAGCTTAAAAGTGTGGCAGAGCAGAGATATGGGGCGATAGCTTTTGGGGTCTTTAGAACATTTACCAGGCTTGAGGAGTGCCACAACCCTAGCCTTCCTCCACAGTTTTGGTATCTTACTTGTTTCTAGACACGCGTTGAAGAGAGCCAAAAGCCATGACACTGCCACAGGCCCCAGGTGTTTCAGCTGTTCGGTTGTTATGTCATCGACCCCAGCAGCCTTACCGTTTTTGAGGGATTTCAGGCTGTCGATAATATCTGATAAAGATCAGTGTATCTTATTAAAGATCTGAGTTGCTTGGATTTTAATTTTAATTGTGATTTCATTTCTCTTTTTCAATAAATATGAATAATTCCTATAAATATTTTACGCTAAGACCGTGTCAATTTGCGCTCTTACTTGAGATGATTTCTATGATAGACAAACCCGCCAGAAAAACAAGTTAATGTTGTAAGAAAAAATAAAAGCTTTATTTCCCCTCAATTTTTTTTTCACCAGTTGGAGGAGCATCTATATAAAAAGATATGGTCATATTCTAAAATAAACTCCACTCATCCTGTGGGCAATATGATTCCGGGCCTACTAATCCGTACTCAACAATTTTGGTTTCAGTGATAAAACCTTTGTCTGTCCACTCTAATACAAACATAACTCCAAACTTCGGATTGAAAAGGTGCCCAAATTCGAAAGAACATTTCAGAATTAGACCCCTGTTCCAATTACCGCTCGCGTTCCTTCCAGCTCCTAATTGGCTGATACACGTTTTCCTTCAACGACACAAGTGTGTGATCTCCACACATCTCGTCAGGGCCGGTGAGCACACTTGACACGGTGTCGCAAGAGGAAGGGCGATGGAGTCCTCGAGGCATGTCAGGGTGTTTGAAGGACAAGGTTGAGAATCTAATCGGGAGTTTGATGACAGATTCTTTTGGTCTAGTACTATGCTAATTTAAACATGTTATATGTTTGTTTATATCATGTTTCGTTAATATGTTGATATCAATTCTTTCTCTTTAGTATGCCTATTTGCTCCAGAGTTTTACGTATAGATATAGCAGTAGACTGTCATACTGCTAGTTTTATTCGTTTAGAACTGGAATTACCTTAATTTTATCACATCAGCTTTTTAATAACAGCGGCTGATGTGCTAGCAACACTAATATAATTATAATAATATGACTGTAGTTTAATAGAGTGCATACGTATTTTTACTATTTTTAATTTATTTCTTAGATGTTAGAACAGAGCCAAATGTTTATACTTAGTTGTAATTTCGTGTATGTTCGTGTAATGTTCTGTAGCGCAGTGCCACTTGGTTTATTTTATTTTATTCTTTGTTTTTTAAATATTTTTTTCTATTTTGTTTTTATCAATGCAAGGTACCGCAGAATATTAGCGCCGTGGCGGGGACGCATAGTCCATGCCACGGCATTATGCTGAGCGGAAACCTTTTTGGTGCGTACTTAGATGTAGATTTATAATGTTGTTGTCTTATTTTGTGTACTTTACTTTACTTTACCAAATAAACTTATTTTCTTTCTTCCTTTCTTAATTATCTGTTGCATTTGTTTGTTTGTACGATAAACATTATTTATCTTATCTAAATGTTGTTGCAAAGAATTGCGCTGTGACTTTATTGACGTATGCCATGTCTTATCAAGTTAAGTGTTCCATATGGTGTGTCAAGTGTTTCATAACAAGTTGTGGTTCCCACAGTGAATTCGGCCGACTCAAAACGTGACGAACACACAATACCTTTCTGGGTGTCGATGTATTGTACTTACTTACTGCATACCAGAACTTTTGGCTTGACCGAGTTACGACCTGCTAGCGTTTTGAGTTAAATAAAAGATAACTTTCTGTCTACTACTTTGTACCGTATCAAAGAACCGGGATTTGTTAGGCACTGTTCATACTCTTTATGTTTATCTTTATGCTTAACTTCATTTTTGGTCATTCTAAGCATTCATACTGTAGAAAATTCTGATTCAGAAATATCTTTATTGAAATAGATCTGTTACAAGTTCTTTCAAATCGTCAAGATCTTAATCAAACAAACAAAAATACACTTCATAATAGATTTAAATATCATAAAAGAAATCTCTAAATATAAAAATGGATTGCTGTTCGTTAGTCTCGCTAAAACTCGGGAATGGCTAGACCGATTTGGTTGATTTTGGTTTTGAATTATTTGTAATGGTCCAGGGAAGGTATAAAAGGTGAGTAAACATGAGAAAATGCTGGGAATATAGTGAAAACTACAATTTTAGTTTCCTCTTAGCAACTGTTCCTACCAGTCACGTGACACTGAATGTTTGACAACAAAACAACGTCTGTCGGGACAGCTAGTAATGAATAAATGGTTAGTAAATAAATAAAGTGTCGGAAAGTGGTTTCTGTACTGAGAAGAACCGGCAAGAAACTCAGCAGTTACTCTTTTCAATATATGTTCTGTACAATAATCCGTACATAAACATATTATGAACATCACACTTTAAGGCCTCTAACTAGGTTTATTGACTGACATGTGTCTGAGGCCCAGGTCAGGACCAACTACTTAGGTACGTACTTAACGTGTCTTCCGAAGCACTAACAAGCTCAAAATCACTATATTTGAGTCAGCGTGGCTCCGTCAGATCTGACGAATGATCTGTTCAGTCCCCTCTCTTCTAATGCTCCACAAAGCATTACCTTAGACCGCCACCAAAAACCGGCGAATGTTTGCCAAGCAAACAGATCGAAAGCCCTTCAAGTTGGCCCTACAGGTACCACACCACGCGTGTGGTCGAAACTGGACCGACCACGCCTCATTAGCTCTCAATCACACGGAAGATTAATGTTTTTGTGAAAATTGTATTTATCACAACTTTATTGAAGGAAACCTGGTGGTCCATAATGCACGCACGAATAAAATCTCATAAAACAACGGGTAGAGATTCATGAAATGTTCTGATAGTAGATTCATAATGCTAATTCTGTCTTGAGAAACAATTAGGTTTTTTTATTTTCCAACTTAACTTATTGACTTATCCTTGTTTGTTATTTACACATCGTTTATGTACTTTTTCCAATTAGTAAATGGCAGAATACAATCCTTTGTCCTATCCAAAAGTCCATTCTTCTGTGAACCAAAATGTATGGTATGTTTTGTTTACTTCACGATTACTTACTTGTGAAATATTTCTTAAACTACACCTAATAAAACGAGTTATTACACTAGGTACGTGCCTACTTATTATATTACTTGAACCATCAAGCATTATACCGCAATGTAACCGGTCCGAATTCTTAGTGTCTGGTTGTAAATGGATTAGGAAGGATTAGCAAAGGGCCCTTGAAATACGAGCGCCTGAGGAAACCCTGCAGACAGATCTGATTGTAATCTGACCACAAATTATCACCACTCCCTGGTGGATTGAAAATACATAACGGATAGTGCATTTTTCATTGTGCACTCCAAGTTGAGCCTCACCTTTTGGGAAACAGCTGTGAGGTCTAGATACAAGGTTGACATGTATGTACAGTAGGTAATGCAGCTACCGTGCTAGTCAATCTCATTCAAGGCCCGGCGCCCACTATCGGCATCGGCACGCCTCAGGATTTTAGGTGGCAAATAGCAATATACTATAACATAATGGCAATAAAGCAGAAATTTCCGTCATATGTGGTAGTAATACAAAAATACCGCTTCGGCATGCTCGAGGCTGCTGTATCGGCAGCCTTGAGAATGCCTCAGGATGCTTCGGCCTCCTTCAGCATCCTTCGGTACGCCGCCGGCGCCAAGGCAATACTCGGGGGATAGCGGTTCGGCATCCTTAAGGATGCGTCGTCATCCCTAAGGACGTTGCAGCATGCCAAAGCATAATTGCCGATAGTGTGCGCTCACATGTAGGATGCCGAAGGATCCTTTTCCTTGCCGATGCCGATAATGGGCGCCGGGCCTTACAGGCCTGCATGCCTTTCCACGAACTGTGAAAAAATCGGAGATTAAAGAAACAAATGCCGGACCAAACTCGAAACTGAGCTAACTTTATTAAATTCGAGGATTGGTATTACTGGGATATGGCTATCGGCTATAAATGAAATTGGTGGAGAGTTGTAGGTTGTGTTTGTAAGGTCGAAAATGAATACTAATTTTGATTGCAGAAATCGCATAACTACAGCAAATGCATTTCATTCGAACCTAATTTGACTTGTTATTCGGAGATGACCGATTCCTTATTTAGCAGTGTAACTTATTTTGAAGTTAACTTTAATGTAAACTGGAAAGCACATCTGCATTTTACAACAAAATTCATGTCCGGCGCCGGTAGAACAATATTTACGGTGATATTGTTCGTACTAAATCACGCAATCTAATAACAGATAACATCTAAACAAAAACCACTTACAACAACACAGGAAAAAGTCATTATACATTAATACCCCTGGTCTGTCAACGCGGGCTTTCTTTCAGATTAACGAGAAAAGCTCTCACCTTATTCTTAACCTTAATTTTAAACCCTTAAGGATTGAGTTTGTCTGTGTCACGGTCTGGTAATAGTTGTATCTAGTCAGTGTATAAAATTTATGGCATCGCTTTGTGGTGGCGTCGTAAAATTAGAAGTATATTCACTGAGGATGCCGCCGGTGATTCGTCATTAGGTGAAGATGTTTCGGACCGGGTTAAGATTGTACAGGGCTATGGAGAAATCTGGTAAACTTATAACGTATTTTGTTTATTTAGTGAAAGCATCTTGGCCGAGTGGTCAAACAGCCTGGTTCGGATCCGGCAGTCCCAAGTTTGAATCTGGTCGGTACACCTACACAAAGTAACTTTGTTCATTGTACGATTTGCGGCTAACTCTCCGGCGATGGAAAACATTGACCGTAACCATGTTGGGTTCAAATTCAATCGGTGAAGTGCTGTTTTCTGAATGTAGATATTCGCAATGTTTGCCATGACAGATCAATCAGTCTGCCACTGACTACCCCATTTAGATCATGGCCGTGATCGTATGTTTTTTTGGTTATTTGTCGATCGATTTGTAGCTTAGTGTGGATTACCTCATGTCATGATATTTGAGAGATTTCATTTCATTAGATGCCAATTAAGAAATGCAATTGTACTATTGGTTTTTTTTGACCAACATTATTTGCATATTCACTGTCTTAATTGGGCATGAAGTCCACTGCTGAACACAGGCCTCCCCCAAACATATCCAGAGCAACGGATTCCACTGAAATTGACCTTTATCAGGTCGTCCGTTTATCTTGTCGCCCCACACTTATTGAGGTGAACTGACTGATGATGAAAATATTTTCACTGTGGATTCATTAATTTTTCAACACCCATGTATGAAGCCCAACAGTTAAATAGTGCTACTTGTACCATAATCAACTTTTGTTTTAGTTCTGACAAGACCATTCTCATAAAAACATTTACTACTTGCTCAAGTAACTTCAAAACAAACAAATCAATGTCCACAAACAGTCGTACAAGTCTTCATTGGTCCACTCAAGGTCCAGATGACAATCATAAAACGGTTTCAAGTCAGTACACCCCTTCAATGGCAGTCGGTCAACGGAATCCGGTACAAGAGCTCTGATTCATTCGTTGTCGAGAACTTTGGGAGAAGTCGTAAATTCAGACATGATGTCTATGCTCTCAACAAGCCTGAGGTATTTGTGAACATATTCATATCCGGTGATAGTGGAAGCGCAGTTGATAATCTTTCATGGCTTAAGAACTAGGGCCTCTTCAAGAAGAGAGTGAACAGCCATTTGTTAGGCCGGCATGTACCAGTTGTACCACCTTAGACCACCACTTACGAATACGATCAGGTAAGATTGCGATCAAATGCGCGCCTAACTAAGTTAGAAAAAAAAGAACATCTTCCATTGAAAACTTGCCGGTGACACTCTGGTTTGATTGACTCAAGGGACAATTCCGTATCTTCATAGTTTCTGTTATGTTATGCTATCTGATATTTTTAATAAAAAAAACTATACCCTACCTGGGATAGAACGTTTACAAAACTTCTATTTTAACAAGAGGACCATGCAGAACCATTGCACCATATCACATCACATCAATATTTTTTTAGTCACTGACCAAAGAATTTCGTTTTTGCTGAAAAGTAGCAGAAGTAATTTAATTTAGCCAAACTGGCTTGCGTTAGTGCTCCTCCAAGCTCCTTCAGTACTTAATCGAGCCTTAAATACCTCAATTCCATTCTTTGTTATTACTTCGCTGTCCTCGTACCTCGTTAAAAAACAATGTCAATGTCTTTCCGACCAATTTAACGAGAAACCTCTGATGCCTCCATTAATTAAGCAGAGGCCTCAATTCTTACTTAACTTATTACTTTAAAGTATCGCTTACGCCGGTCATAAAGCGGCTGTATCTTTCAACGCAACTGGTCGGCCTGGTGTCCTGATAAGCATCAGATCGTATCGGCGCCCATTACTGAACTATGTATAGTAATGATTCCTATGCGCCTGCGCGGCTTGGAGCATCGGCGCTTGGATCGTATTTGACGGTTATAAACTTTTTAGCAGATCATAATCGGACGCCATATTTCATGTAGATAAGTCACCGTAACCTAACATGATAGATTATACTTGCTGTATGTCCTGTCGTGTGCATAAAATAGTTGACCTACGAGATTATGTCTGATGTTCTGAATTCACTATCACTTTCTTGTAGCTGACCTGGGGGACTGAGATGCGCACAGTGACAATTTTTTTGTCGCGTTATCTCATCCGTTTCTTACTGATTTGGAACGAAAAAAGCTCCACATAATGTTATGTTAGGCCTACCAGACCTAACATAACATTATGTGTACACTACTAGAAGCCTCCAATCGAATTGTTTTGATTAATGTCATTCATGTCATGAATATTTATAGAAAACGTAAAATGAGGCTATCTTAACGTCTCTGACACCTCTCACAGGCCCTTATGTCGCACCTTGAGTATATGGTGCACAGAATCTGAAAAACAGAATACGTCAGAGTGAAACCTTGTCTCTACGAATCTACGTACGAGTAAAATTGATGGGAAAAGCGCAAGGTACAGATAGCGCACGAGTTGAATGCAGTTGGAGCCTGAGGTAAAAAAGCGATAGCATAATTATCTTCTCTCATCTCCCCTCGTAAGCGCGTTCTAGAGTGGAGACCACGTCTCGGCAAGCGTAGATTGGAACGCCCTCCGGCTAGGTGGAGTAACCATTCACGAAAGGCTGCTGGCCGGAGATTTGACGCGATGGTGCGTATTGGGGGAGACCTACGTCCAGCAGTGGACCAGCATAAGCTGCTGATGATGATCTCTCTTCGATGTACGCATGCCACGTCAGGGGTCACGCGCCTTCAGTATAGACCTACTTGTCTGTGACACTCCTGCCCTGCTTTGTCACCGGATGCACGTGTTGCTTATGGTTAGAAACTCTGAGCTCTACATTTTATTCGGGAAATTTTTGTTAGGTCAAATATAACCTAAAAAGGTCGCAGAACTTCAGTGTTCACTTACAACCCACCAGAGCTCAATCAACCTGGATTTCTAGGGCTAGAAACAACGTTGATGATTCCATAGGAAATTGATAATATATTCAAATCAGTAAACCAAAGAAAACCATGCTGTTTTATGACACTGATCAGCTTACTTAATAGAGGTAATAACGCAATGGGATTCCTATAACTACAATAGTAGATGGATAAATATGTTAATTCGGCTGACTTGGGTCTTTTCAAGTCAAAAATGAATAGGCATTTAGTGTACCATACACTACTTGGTGAGATTTTGATCAATAACTTACTAAGCCTGGACTTGGCCTCTGAACTGGTCGTAGAGATCGTCTAAGCTGAAATGACGCGCCCCTCCACCACGTCTACGCATACGAGAGTGCTGGCTTCAGCATAGATCTAGCGTAGATGCAGTGGAGGGCCGCGTCATTTCAGCTTAGACGATCTCAACCTAGTTAATCTCGTTAAGCTTAGCCGCTGTAGTCGGAATCGACCAGAAGGCTTTTTTATTTTGATGGTATTCTTAAATCATTATTGTTTACAAAAAGCCATCAAACCTAACAGCGTTCCCTCCAGCATGTTTAAACTCGATAACTTTTCCTCAAAACAGATTACATCAAAGTAATATGGCCGGTGTAAAATAAACTTCACACATTCACCTCGAGGCCTGTTGATAAGGTGTCCAAATTATAGGCTTGTACAGGGCCTTAAACAGGTCGCCCCGGGTTTTGTAGACAGGTTACGTCTCATTTGACTCGTTTGTAATTAAAATGCCGCCCTTCCTTTGTCGAGGGGAAGATTTATGACGAATTAATACCAGGAGTTGATCTGGGTTGTAATTGGTTGCGTTGGGAATAAGAGTTAGGTCAAGGTAGTTAGCAGTGACTGGTTCAAGCTCTACTCATCTACCATTGACTGTCGATTCTCAATTTTATTCTTCACTTCACACTAACAACTATACATCTCTATTATTTAGTTATTTATTAAGTATGTTTATCCGTTGTCTAGTTAAGTATCTCATAGCACTAGCAAGCTTAGAAGCTTTGCTTAATTTTGGGCTGGATGGCGCTGTGTGGAATAATGTTTATTGATATTTAATATTATTTATTATTCTTATCCTAAAATACTACGCTCCATAGCTCTTTGGCACACCTAAAGTTTGGACTTTTTTGCTTTTGTCAGAGACCAGCTTTGAGCACCATAAGTGAGCGTCGAGAGAATACACACGTTCATCGGCTTGCGTTTGAGACAGTGTCGCAAATTGCCCTTCATGTGCTCTTTCATGGACCAATAGCTTTTCCAGGCATTTTTGGCCTGCCAAGCAGTTCCGACGACTTTTCAGACCAAGGCGCAGATGGCGTGATGAGCTGGACTTCTTGCAGCCGAAAAAGGCCCAAAATAGACTCGCGTGGAGAAGGGGACATGAGGCCTTTGCCCAGTGGGGGATCCTCATGGCCGATTTGGATTATTTTTATCAGAGACACATCATACATACCATAATTAACAAAAATATTCGTCACATTCAAGTTTTTTTCTGTGTTGAAGCCTACTCCACGACCATAAGGTAAGGTAGGATATGCAACATCGCTACAATATAGCTACAAAATCTTTTTAGCACCCACTCTTGCGTCCAGTACTTCTTATCATTAAAATTAACATCTTATTTGCTCGCGCATTCATAATAACGCCATATTTTATACCACTTGATATCAGCGAGCTTTTACCAATAAATAAACCATTTGTTTATAGGCATTTCTTGTAAATTTATTCCACAAAACCGGTTGGAGAAACTCATTTGCATAATTCTCTGAGTCCCATATATGTGCATTTCCTATAAAATTACCACAATTCTGAATACTCTAAGCGTTGCATGATGTTAAACATATTTATAACTTAATTGAGTTATTTATTTCTCATTAACTCTCTAGTATTTTAACAAGCCATTTGACATTTTACTATATGATTCATTATAAATTGTACGGTCAACGGCATGCTAGTTTACTTACTCATTTCCAGTCACAGCAAGATATAAAACCGAAATGGGTAGCATGTCATTTCAATTAGTTTAGTTAGCTATGAGTTTCCTTGTGTATAATGTAAAATTAAAATAACGTGAAAAGATTTTCGAATAATTTCCAAGTTTTTTCTTAAAATTTTATTTTTAATACTTCGATGAAGTAAAACAAGGAGAACGTATATCATATCCCAACTTAGGTGAAGTTTGCCATCGAATGTTTCGAAACAATACCCAGATTTTAGTGCTTCGAGCGCCGGTTTCGCGCTTGGAGCTCGATATACATAGAATCTTGTACTTAGCAAACTTATTTAAACACATCTACAAAGATGCAAAGAGTGCATAGAGTCGAGGTGCACACACCTACCTCGCGAACGCAAGTGCATTCTCCGAGTAATGAACACCTCTGCCACCTGTAGTGTTAATGGCGGATGGTAAAAACGTCAAAACTCAGGTTTTGTTTGCAGATTGTCTTGTAATACATTCCTACGCGTTTAAGGAAGCAAATAATGGCGTAACTGGTTAAAGCGATCCTAATATCACCTTTACGTACAGCTGTTTCTTTTTATGCTGTTGAACCAATTTGCTAAAGACCAAGCTGATGGTCGTGGGTTTGATCTCCAACCAAAAAAAAAGGTTTGTTAGTCGGTGACATGGTTTTTAAAGTTAGAACAAAAAAATAACGTAACGCATGGACCATTAAAAACACTATAGGTACTCACATAAGATTATTAAGGCACGTTAGCCTATCCACAATAATTGAGATTTTTACTAACACACCCTTACGCCTCCTATCGTGTAACAAAAAACCATGAGAAATAACCCGAAGCTTCCTTTCTCTAAGTGCATTATGATTGCGCCTTTTACGAGTTGAGGAGCCGACGACAGACAGACAGGCGATCCCGCGTTGTGCAGCTATTCAACAGCTGATGAATAAAAGAGTTGTGGCTCACATGGCCTTTAATGTTTTATAACGACATGGGAAAATTTGTTGAGATGAAATTACGATCGATATTCATATCTGTGTAGGAAGAAGAAACACTGAAGATACAGCTAACATGTTTAATACAATTAAAACCTCATGGCATAGTGGTCAAAAACTCGTAACCCGGTGGGGCCAAGTTCAAGACTTACAATTTGCGGCGAACACTCCAGTGTAAGGAAACAGTACCCAGTGTAACATGCCGGCAACAATCACTGTGTCTATGACTACACCGTTATATTTTCGTGAGCGTATGTTAGAAATTAACAATAAAATCCACAACTTTGACAATCGTCTGTTTTTAAGGAGTTACGTTTTACCACCAACATTCCTTCCTACAAGCCTGATGGTAGAAAGTACCGATGCAAGTCGCGATGGCCCTTACAGCTAATTATAAACTGGATGCTGTCCATTCCAGGAGTTCTGAAGTTCAGAAAAAGCTCGGGCTTCGACCCCGGCCTTATCTTTATGGACCTCTGTAAAAGGAGTCGACACGTATGGGCCTGTTTATCGACCCTTTACGGCCTATTAGTTGTCAATTAAGTATAAAATATATCTCTATATCTTTATGATGTATGGCTGTGTTGAAGTCATGCGAACTGGTTGACGCCTTGGTGGCTGAGTGGTAAGGATACTTGGGTAAGCTCATGAACCATTGAGCTGGTTTATTGTGTCACTTTTTGGGGTTTGTAATCATTGACATTTAACTAGCTTGGTAATTGTTAAATAATAATGGCTCTGTACCACATTCACAGAAAATTGTATTCACATATTTGTGATATTAGGTACCTAATATTCACAACAATTTTGTGCTGGTTTGGTCTAACCGTACCGAATGAGGCACTGTGTGACCTAAAATCGCGAATTGGTAAAATACTGAACACGCCTCCCAGAACAACGGAGATACCCGAAGATGACATCACTAAATTTCGATTGGGCAATTTCCCGACTTATGTATGTAGCTTACTTAACATATTTGTTTTCGTTGCTGAATCACCGTTGCCACTAAACCTCAGGCACCTCCTCAACACCCACTATGGTTCCCAATCCTAATCCTGTGTAAGTATCCCCGACAGTATCCACTTATTGATCGTTCCCAGGCCATGTAAAGTTCCCAATAAGCACCGTGACGCGTCGCCGGCGCGGCTCGTTACCGCCGCCATATTAGGCACCGGCGCGCGCGCAGCCTCCTGGCTATTGTCGTGGCCGATGACGTCACCTAATTATTATAAAATTGCTACTTACTCGCCCCTACTGTAGTTAACATAATACAGATTATACGCCCTATGGCGAGCTTAGGGCGCTGTTAAGGTTTGTTTGCGATTTTAACGTTGTTTCTTTTCACCGAACGGGTTTATTGAACACAATGATGTTTTGGCGAGGATTCATCTGGATAATCTTAAATTCATCCACCTGAATTACCTAGAGCCAAGATTATGCATGCTTTGGCAGTGAATCTTCTGGTTTCCAGGTGTTCGCGGTTTAATCTATCCATCTACCCCTACTTGGTTAATTTGTTTTATTTTTTCTCTAAAACAATACTTAGTTATTGATGTACCATAATTTACGGCTTTGTTAGGGAACTCTTGTCATCACCAAACATTGGTTCACGTCTGAGGGCTGAAACTGATTAATCAGTAATTTTAAAAGTATTATTATCACAATGGCTCGGGCTTGTTTATTTTGCTTGTATGAACTACTACCGTTTTAAGGTATAATTTCTTGCATAATATGTAGATTTTATTTCTTCGAGGACTATTATATTTTTATTTAGAGAGCATCGTGTCGACCCAGTGGCTAAAACTTGGCTAAGGCTTGGAACCCAAAATTGGTCCTGAGTTCAAATCCAAGCATAACCGCTATTTTGTGTCCATTGTCCAATTTGTGGCTAAATCTCCGGTGCAGGAAAGCACCGATAAAAACCATGGCAACCCGAATAACGGCTGTAGTAGGCTACTGGGTGCTCTGTCCACCTTGACGGCAACAATAAGTGTGCCTCTGACCACCTTATTCGGAATATTGTCGCGAGTGTATATTTAAACTTTATCTCAACATTATTACTGTAAACTGTTTACATCTGGACTACACTTTCTCACGAACGTTTCATTCTCGAGCTGGTCAGCTGCCGCTCCGTATTAATTTGTGTGCGCGCGCGTCGCCGCCGACAGAGGGCGTCGTCTTTCTTTCTTTATTTTTATTTTATTTTAATTTTATTTTATTTTTAATTTTATTTGATTTTTAATTTCATTTGATTTTTATTTAATTTTATTTGTTTTTAATTTGATTTTATTTGTATTCACTTATTTTCACTATGGATTGAATTATCTGAAATAAATGAATTTTAATTTAATTTAATTAAGCTGTTTGCTGCTGGGCACTTGGGTGGCTGGCTAGGGTTGGCTTACCAGGAACAATTGTGTTTGAAATGTCTTTATTAAACCCTGCACTAGAAATTACTAACGAGAGTTTTTGGTATCATTCCGGTAACTCATTCATAACGGGAACGACAAGGTAGCGGATGAGCTTCCTGATCAAACTCCTTATTCATTAAATGTAATTCAGTGCTGCAGTACTGGTTCAAAAGCGAATGTGTTGTGTTGTTGGTTGTGTCAGTTTTCCTCTACCTGTGGGTTGTTTGGAAGAGATCGCTTTTTAGCGATAAAGCTGCCCAAATTGTACATTATCGTTAATCTGTGTTTCATTTCTGTTTATTTCTGTTGTTTTGGTTTGCAATAAAGAATATCTATCTAGTAATGTCCTATCACTTACTCGGCGCAACAATATTGTAGGCGACAATTACAGTCCGCTATAGTGGCCTGTTTCAATTTTTGAATAAGAGGGATACATCTTTCCAGCGTGTAAAAAACTTAGACCTCGGCAAGAAAAGAGTAATAGATACGGCGTTTCGCAATAATATTGAAGTAAAACATTTTTAGTGGTTTTGGATGTAAGTGTCAGCATATTTGTAACTAAGTGAGATTTCCAAGAAATATGACCTCTGTATCAAATTTGGTAACCCTATGTAGCGCGTGGGAATAGAAAAGGAAATACTTGTTTTAGGGAATAACTTAGAGGCTATACTATATTTATAGTGATAATTACATTAGTATGTGTTAATTGCCCTTACCGTCACCCTATTGAGATGTTTCTCGAATTTTATATTCACATAATTTTTAATAGTTACGATTACGAAATTATTCACAGGTCAATGTAAAGTCTAATTATATAAAATATTCATTTCAAACATGGCACGGTTTGGTTTTTTCAAATGAATAATGCATTTTGGACTCTCTGTTTGCTGGATATCTCTAATCTTAAAATCACTTGAAAATGGGTTATAAAAAAAGTTACTTACAGTACTTAGGTGATGATGCTAATGACAAATTTATTTCTAAATAATATCCCTACTTACCTAAACAGATAAGACTAGGGTCAATCAGTGCTGATTGCATATCCACATGTACACAGTAACATCGAAACCCAGGTTTATCAAAGTTACCCGTGTCTTTGCTCGCCTGGTCTATCGCCAATAAGTTTTTCCTTGCAACTCGTTCCATCATCATCGTTGCGTTTATCTGGGATGAAAAGCAGCCTATAATATCCCAACTCCCAGCTGTAGAAAATACAGAAGTCGTCATAGAAATTGACAAGAGGCTGTGGCTGTGGCGCTACCAAAGACAGGAATGGGGGGAAAGCTGTCTACATAGAGACCCTCAGCACTGAGGATACACGACGCAAGGAGAAAGAAGTCAGTTATAAAGAGTGAACTCAGAAATATTCAACAGCTTGTGGTTGACTGTACGTACTCAAACTGCACCTAACTCGTTTTATCAAAGATATTCAATCCGGTGTTATCTCAAGTGACAAATCGAACCGGGTTTTATCGTTAATCTGTTCGACAAATCGTCTCAGACAAACGTTTTATTCTCCAAAATATCTGGATATTTTTCTAAAAAGTTACAGTCCACCGTAAAAACGTTCATAAAAGTTCAAACCTTATTGCTATAACTAAGCAGGGTCCTGTTTGTAATGGCCGTGCCTTACCGGGGACTCCTGCGGCGCGAGGTGCGTATGCGCATCGAAACGACCCTTCATTAACCATTTATGGCCGCTTCTTTGACGCGCCGCGCTTCCTTGAGTTAGCAACAAGTGTCCTTCGAGTCGTATACTTACAAAAAAGTTTAAAAAGACGTGTTAGATTTTTACAACGTGTAATAAAAACAATAATAACAACTCTATTGATGTTTAAAATCTAAGTAAGTTCCTATAATATATTGAAATTTCTTGCCCTGTGTTATTATTTATATCACTTAAAACGGGTAAAATTAAGAAAGCACATACACCAGAAATGGAATACGTAAGTATAGATTATTCTGGTATAGGTACGAGTAAGTCCCTGTCCTGTGGGAGTGCACTATGAAATTTATTGACTTAGATACAAGGTGTTTGAGAGATTTTATCACCATGTCTGTAACGATGACTTCACGCTATCATCGCTATGGGTGACTTTTTGAAAGGAGCAATTTTCGTCATCAAGCAGGTGTGTCTTGGTTTCATTTGTCTGGTATTGTCTGAGAAACAATAGTAGGTAGATATATTTATTTATTTATTAGTTCGTACACAAAAATATAGTTACATTGGAAATAATACGAATACAAAAAGTACAGGTGAGCTTATCTCTAATAAGAGATTTCTTCCAGCAGACCATGGTGACAGGATACGAATTCAATAAGTTTGACAATTTAAGACAGTAGTGTACAAAAAGAAAAGTAAGAAAAAAAAACAAAATAAAATTTAAATTAAAATATTTCAGTTGAATTGATAAACCTACTATAATAAACATATTTATACCATATATATAGAAACCAAACCCAGATACATACTATAATAATAATAAAATATATAATAATACACATACTAATACATAAAATAATATATACGTATAGATAATAATAACAACTACATACATATTTTGTTCTAATGCAACTCAGGCGACAAGCAGTAGATGCTGTTTTAATTGTCTTTTGATATATACGAGTATGAATCACAAAATTCTCTCTACTCCAGTTCAAACTCGTAATAGGGCACAAATTGCTTTCAAATTCTATCCGTGAAATCGTCCAATACAACTCCTTCAGTTCAATTCTTCCCACTGCATTCAATTGCATCAGTGCATTGATGTTTCCTGCACTGCGAGCTGCTCAGCCGCAGTACAATGGCGTCCACCTGCGCTTGCGCTGCAACCCTCGTCAAGAGCCGGCGCCGGCGCCCGCGGCGTTGCACAATGCGCGCGCACCTTTGACCAAGCAGGGCTGCCGGAGATGGAACTAACACGCAACCTTATTGTGAAACTCCGACCGAATTCGAGTGATGCGTTTCTGGGCATCTCCGTGCTTCGGAAAGCGCATCAAGAAATTCTCGCTGTCGCGTTTTTGGTCCGCATCGATGCCGTTAAATTTGGAATGAGGCTGGCCATGTCTGTGGCATGCCGGGTGAACTATCGGCTAATTTAGCAACTAATTGAGTGACTTTTAACGGCAAATACATTTCCAGATCATATGAAAAACATAACGAGGTTGGTAGAGAAGCATGCCATTGAGACTGAAGGAATCTAGAAACTTCCTATGTGCCAACAAAACACCTCGAACTAGCGAAAGTATTCGTCGCTCCTAATGATATTTTGCACATTTTCTGGAATCAAAACATCAATCATCATTATAGAGAGACCTTCTCTTTGGATCTGTGTACTGAACATAATAACCAACTTTAACTGTGTCTTCTATCGGCAAAAAAATCTTCGTTAAACCAACTATCGTTTAGGGATGAGTGACATTCATAATACGAGTTCTTCTTTGATTGGAATCAAATGACCTTATCGTAAGATCCTACATACTGACTTATTCATCTATCCTTGTCCTATTTTCTTTGCACCTATAAACGTTGTGTTGTGTTGTGATGACCCTGTGTGTCATTCCTTTCGCATGGCCATTTGCAACGCGCCGTCGATTTTCAAAGGCGACGCGTGGAAAATGGAGTGGCGTTGGACAATCGCTTTATCTGTTTGACCATTTTTTGTCGGAGTTTGTGTGGTCCCTGGCAAGCTCCAGGGCTCTTAACATGGCAATTAAAAGTGTTCGTGTCATCGTAAGAGCGAGAAAGGTAAACCGAAAATCTTTATGAATAATTTAAGAAAAGGTGTGTGACTCATACCTACAACGAATATTTGGTTTTGATTATTTTAATAATACTAATTTTATTGGAAAGAAGAAAATTACTAAAAAGTCGCTAACAGTAAAATTCACACTAGGCATTAGTCATAGTTTTTGAAGATGCTAAAGAAAAGACTGACTTCGTTACCACAACTTCACAATATTGTTTCTGACATAATGACTAAAACCGTAATGAACTAACTTGGACAAGTCAACAGGGACAAATGAATATTCAGCATGCTGTCAAGTGCATTGCATTTGGGTCAAGTGTTATTTCTATTTTATTTATTTTCAATATGAAACCAATGTCTGGTTGTCTGTCTTTTCTTACGTTTGCTTCACCATTCTACCAGCAGCTAACGGTATAAGCAGTAGGCTGCTTAAATTGTCTGAAATTCTTTTAGTTCCTTTGCCAAAGGTTACCAATTAATCTTACGGGTCTTTCGCTTAAACCTAAAGGGATTTTACATTACATTACATTATTGTCAGGTCAGTATGCCGGTGTTGTCGGAGATATTCGGCCCTTTGTGCCTCTAACTCGCCGCGGAATCCGCCGTGATTGCCGTCGCGAGTTACGTCCGAGCCTCAGATTATTCGCATATTTCATCCATTAATCAGGCGAAATACCTACTTATTTGGTTTCCACGAATGCTTACTTTTAATGGCAATTATTTGTAAAAAAGTGCTCCAGTTTCAACGGGTTATATTTTGGGCTATTATTAAAAAGAAGAAGGAAATCGTTTTTGTTTCAAAAAAGAATCAGCGTTTTGAACGTCGTATCCACACATGCAGTTAAGTTTATTATCGTATCTAAGCTTCCAGTTGTGGTTAATCCTACTCAAGCCAAGAGTAATAAAGGTTTCTCCAAGGTATTTATCAAAGTTTAAAATGCCCTTGCAACTATTAACCGCGCATTACAAGGAGCACGCAACCCGGAACAAGCATTCCTCAGGTTGGAGTGTAGCGATCCATCACCCGCCTCCATCTGACGCCGCCATATATGCGCGCGCGCAGGAATTAGATCCAGGACCGGATAGCAAGACTAGGATGGAAGTGATCAAACGTAATAAATGCGTTCTGTTTTGAGTAAGGTATATTTTATGTTTAGAGTTATTTTTGTTATTTTGACTGGCCAGTTTGATTTTGTGAATAGTTAGATGTCCTGCTAGTTTGCCCTATGGTATGGGGCATTAGAATACTGCCATGGTTTCCCCCCGCCTGTCGTAAGAGGCGACTAAAGGGGGGCCCCGGAGTCGCTAGGAGTGCACACGGTGGGGACCGTGCGCCTCCATTGCACATGTGACTCCGTGGAGGGCGGCGGTGCGGGGGGGCCTCGCACTGCCGTTAACACCGGCGGGTGTACGAGGGGAGGTATAGCTCCCCTCGAGTTGAGCTGGGAAACCGACATAGCGCGCCGGGGGTCCGCCGGTAGAGTCACTCACGGTGGTACTCGGGGACCTCCAGTAACGCGCAGAAGATGGCCTCCGCGGAGTTTAGTGGGTATTCCTTCCTATTGGGGTGGGTGAGTCCCACACTCCCCCGCTCTTCTACCCTGGGAGCGGGACGGTGCGTAAATGCATTCTCCGCGTCAAAAAAAAAAAAAAAAAAAAAAAAAAAAAAAAAAAAAAAAAAAAAAAAAGATGTCCTGCTAGTGGGTTCGATGTACAAGTGGAACGAACCTTAGTGTGATGTTTATACATGATGTCTAATTCCCACTCCACCCAATTCATATGAAATTTCATAATAATAGTAGTATGTAAGTTCCTCAAATTAATAACAATCCTTAATTATTATTAATTTTTTTGATTGGTCAGGTATCTTTAAATAACACGAACACACCCTCTCACACACACTCACACACATTCACTATGCACACACAGAGAGGACACATCACACATTATTGATATCATTTCTGATTTATCATCATTCATCGCATGTAAACCATTTTCTTTTTATTTTTCCATTTTTACTTTATTTTTAAGTCAATTTTAAAGCAAGGTCCGAAGGGCACTGGCGCTGTTTTGCCGTTATACAGGTTAAATCCTAGCTCGGCAGCAGATACAAATTTAAAATACTTGTTACCTTCTAGTCCTAAGTATTAGAAAGTAAGGTTTTTTGGTCAAATAAAGATTATTATTATTATTAATAACTTTGATGATCAGCAGTGTGTCAGTGACGAGTCTGAGCTATGCAACAGAAACTTCGTTTGGATAACAAGTTCATTATCGACAGCATATACTGAGAATCTTAACTACTTATCTTGTGATTTTAAACCAACGAGGGTTCAAAAATGGGGAGGGGCAGCTTGGCGGAGCCTACCAAGATACATAACCAGACCAATCAACCAATCACCAACCAATCTGTTTGTATTTGAACTACACTAAGGAGCAATCTAAGGCTACCAATTTTTGTTATACCAAGAAATATTTAGAAACGAAATTATCAGAAAAACTTTTACTCAGAGTGCGTCTTCAGGGTGAAAAGCAGCCAAATCCTTTGCTACTAAACAAAATCTTCAACATTGTGATAGGTCATCGCCAGGCATAACATCAGTCCCTTGTAGTCAAGCTCAAATAGCTCGGGACCGGTCCCCTGAGGTCACAAAAGGAGACGTGGACAAAAAGCCGAGGCGTGGGAGCGACTCCCGTCGGGCACATTAGCCTCATTAGGCCGCCCGAATATGGGCAACCAGGGTTTTTGTGCGAGCTCCTGCTTGCCAACTAGTTGGAAGGTTATTTTTACTTTTCTCGACTTCTGATGTTTTCTTGAACCATATTTTGTAGCTGGCCAGCATGAGAACGAGATACTGCCTGTTTTATGAATTCAAAACACAAAAGCCTCAATTTGATTTAAGGCTCTGCTAAAGACGTGCTCATTGTATGAGGATAGGTACTGCTAAGGAATGAGTGATGAATATTATGCCACTTCTCTTTACCAAACTACAAAAAAATACTAGTAGTACGCACTTACTTTAACTGATGTAGTATAAAATGTATGGAAAGCTATTATTAAATACAAATTTTGTATTTTGTAGTTTCGGAGTATTTCCAGAAGTACGCCTATAGATTCTAATATATCAAGCTGATTCCTATTTAGAAATTTGCATTCAGGTAGACTTTTAGTATTAAACTCAGGGTTACGGTAACTTAACTTGAAACTAAGTAAGATCAAAGATGAAAAAATAATGTAGCTTTCACCGTTACATTATTTATTAAAGGGCTGTATGAAGATTTAATGTGATTTGTGTGAACCACGTGAAATGTGGATTTTTACTCTTAGTACCTTTTGTTCACATGGATGTCACCGAAAAGGGTAGTAAATTGGCGAAATACATGTTCCACCGTTCCGCATTATGCGGTGAATCCTGGTCTCATTAGTGAACCCAAACTTGGTGCTCAGCATTTTTGTCCTTTTCGGTCTCGTCCCGTTAGCCAGCGGCCGATGGGCTGAATAGTCACTGGTAAAGAATCGGCCATGGCTGAATATAAATTGTTTTTCCTAATTGCCCGCTGTATGCTGACTTAATTCACAGAAATAATAACAAACGTACCTTTTCGTCAGCGTTGCAGATGAAATAGGTACTTGCCTAATGTACAATATTATTAAACTTTGTTCATGAGCTTGGTTATGAAATTGGTAAGGATAAACATTTTATGCGTTTCTGGTTGACTGTGGTCAGAGAGCCAGCCTCATACTTTGTTATGTGACGTATGCTGAGCTTATTAGTGAAGCCAAACTTGGAGTGGGGAATTTTCATCTGTTTCGTAACCGTCCCGTGTGATCAGTAGGTACGGGTTGGTAAGTACACTTTACTTACCGGGTTGGTAAGTTACACTTTGTTTAATTAAAAGTTATTCATATTTAGTTAGTTAGTTATTTGTTGTTAGTAAATAAGTCCCACCCTATCTGAGTAAAGCTGAATGCAACTGCAGTTCGTGGTCGTCATATGGCATACTCACAAAGCAGCCAGCATATTATATTTCTGTTACCAAATGCAGCAAAAAATAAAAACAAAAACGTTCCAAAAATAAAAAAGTAAGTTCCATCTTTATCGAAAGAAGTTCCTTTTACTCATATCTTTCGAAATGGGTTGCGTAAGTGTATTTTCATCTTGGTGATTTCTTTTTAAATTAGTTTTTTCACTCCATCAATCCATAAGGCAAACAGGAATAACCCACCATAATATTATCAAGTCACGCGATGTCGAGGTGAGAATGAACTGACATCTGATTGATACGATACGTTATAATTAAATTATCTCAATTAAGATAATCTCACTATTTTAATTGCAATTAACAGGTAATGGGCAAAGATTTTTTAACACTTTAATTAGTATTAGTAATACAAAGTAAGTTTGTGGCGCAGTGTGACGGTGGATCGGCAACGATCGCAATGGTCGGAAAATGGATGGGTGACCATTCCGACCGAGATTTAGAAATGCATTTTTCGGGTATCTCCGTGCTTAGGAAGGCACGTTAGGCAGTTGGTCCCGGTCGACGTACCTCGATGTCAGTCGTTAAGCCTAGTCAGAGGCTTGATGACATCTGATGTTAAAGTTTCTGACTGACCACACACCTTTCCAACAATCCGCACTGAGCCTGCGTGTTGGAGTATGGCTCGCACCACCTCAGGGTTGAAGTGAGGCCTGTGCCACGGTAAAGAAATATAACAGTATTGTGACTTCGAACAAGCGGACGGAACGCAAGTTATACCTACGCGACCCGGCGATGTCGTTCATAGATCGGCTCTCAGTCGCGAATGCGCCGCGCGCCGTGCAGTGTCGGACGAACAGTTTTGTGTGTTTTGTACCATTTTGTGAACATAATATTGGAAATGTACTATGGCAGAGCAAGGTAATTTTTTCATTGTGCTGTGTTTGGTTGTTTAAATTCATCAAGAACGCACCCAGAGCTATCATTCTTTACATTACCTACAAACTCCGAAACGTAATTTTAAAATTTTTGTACCTACATAATAGCACGTAATTTGTTACAATATGTTTAAAGACAGGTATTTCGCTTTATCCTCCGAGTACTACTCCTAGATTATTGAATAAATTAGTTGACAGGCAGAAGGATAGTGACAGACAAGTGAAATAGGTGGTTCATCGGTAGGTTGGATAAGTAAGTAATTCGTAAAGTACGCTTGCATTAAAATTGGCGGGTTTACTGTTTAATTTCACCACACCGGGTGAATGACCTTAGGTCGGAAATCCTTTGCGCGCATGATACGTGCTTCTCAAGTAAAGGATTTGCTAACGCAATAGTTTTATAGCTAGTCCGCCGCAAAATTTGGTTCATTGTAGGTATTAAAAAAGAAGGTCTTTCAAAAAAATTTACGCTCTAAGTAATCTTACTTCCTACTAATATTGTAAATGCGAAAGTTTGTGAGGATGTATGTATGATCTTTTTTTCACATCAACACACCCTTTTTCATTCACATAGGAATTTCATTAATTTAAATAGAAATGCAATATTTACCATCACAAAAAACAATTTCAAAACAAGAAAGAAACAATCCGGATCCGGATGTTTTAAAATACTACAGGCGGCAGCCCTATCGCGTGGCGACGAACCGCGCGGCTGTAGGCACTTAACTCAAGGACGGGGCCGAGTCATATTACTGTTATATTTCTTTACCGTGCCTGTGCCCAGCAGAGGGACGTAAATAGGCCGTTTTTGTTTATGTTTATGATGCAAAGTATTTGGCGTTAATTAGGGTTAGTCTTGATAGATTCAGAATAGAAATCTGAAACCACTTTGTGTGTTTTTTCTCATTTTGGCATTTTTGCACACTGTGCAAATGGATAGAATAAGGTGGTGAAAGAGGAATAAGATAAAAAAAGAGAATTTAAAAAATACATGGTTTTTTAAAGTTACTAAAGTTTTTCATTGGTTTATTTTCCTGGCTTTTATGTTTATAACGTCAGAAAATACTGATGTATTTTTCATTCATTGCACAACAAACAAAAAAGTGCAAAAAGTGGACTTCATGCCAATAAAGCATTATCCACTTTGTCAACTCTAAGGTTCAGCAGAATACACAGTAGGTAACATTCAGTTCTAAATTATTTTTATGAGCCCATTCGTCATCAACCTCTTCAATAAACCCTAAAGCGTCTAACCACAGCTCATCAGAGTCAAGAAAGCAAATAAACGAAACATTATTGTTTCCTTTGAAACTGAATAAGTATACTTCAATAAGCGCGGGCTGACGATAAACCGCGCGATCCCGGAGTACTGTGTAAACACTAGAGATGGAACGGAAATTTGGTATTGGGCTGGTATCATTCTTCAATTTATATTCTACTTTTCTGCTTGGCCTTATGGTTGACTGGTAGAGAATGCCTCATTGGCATTACGTCCGTCTTTTGCACCATTCATTGTTGTACAATGAAGAATAAATAAACAATAAGTTATGAATATTTTGGTATTACCCTCTTGTTCTTTTCTTCCTACCTGGGACGTGATTATTCACTCGACTTAGTTGAACTGATTTCAACATACAAAAATAGAATCAAATATGATCGGCAAAAGTACATAAAGCGGCAAAAGCAGTAAAGTGGTCAAGCAAAAAAAATAACAAATTTAATTAAAACGCTACGAATACCCACAAGAAAACGATGTAAAAAACTAACCAATACGAGTTTCCCCCGTTAAACCAAGTGTCTGTTTACAGTGCGACCACTTCCGGCGGACAAGTGTGCACTGTTGCCGTGGCTTTGTTTACAATCGACTACCGACTGGCTCAGGGCTGCTAACTATAGCCCTGGCTCAGGGTTCACCTCTACCCTATAATTCATATAACAAATAAAAATAATGAAATTCATAACACGAAAAACACATTATCAGTAAGTAACTAATAATGAACAAATTAATCATGATAATTAAACTTAGTGTGACTCTACTGAATAAAAAATGTTAGCCTTAACAATTTTTGAAAATTTCACAGACATTCAAAATGAACTATTTGTTAGTAACGAAAAACTATAGATAACTTTAAGAATAAACAGTCAGATTTTGTTTGTAACCTCAAAAGCATCAAAACCCGTACCTTCTGAAAAGTTAACACTTTCTAAAAATGATGACTTGACTGGATTCTGGCCATTTGATTATAAACGATTTGACGTAAGTTTTGCAACGTTTTGCGGCCTCAATCATGCTTTATTTCCGTGAAGACCGTGCACTTATTTAATCAAAACCACAAATGGGTTCTGTTAACTTTAGTGTTGGTGAACTATCGACAACTGACTTTGCGAATGTTAGAAATATCTAAAGAATCGATTCTATTTGATGGCAATAGGTTGGTTGGTTAATAGGTGGCATTTAGTTCATTGTTATTATTAGAAACTGCAGAAAGTGCAGTAGAGGATACTAAAATTAAAATCCTAGTAGAGGGTCATTCCAGGTTTCGATATTACCCTTCTCTCCAAACGTCTTGTTTCTGAGCAGACAACACTCTAAGAACCGATGAATAGTGAGATATTTATTAAACAACGAAGGCAAACATGTATAAGAACTGACTGGCAGTTATAGCGCTACGGTGTTCAGGGGGATTTGCATGATCAAAATCTATTAACTGCACTATGATAAATCTTATCTTATGTTGTTAGAAATATTTAAGTTGCAGAATATCTAACATGAGAAGTACAAAGATCTGAAAACCATAAAAAGACATTTGGTCATGTTGGCATCAGGCAGGATCGTTGGTTTTCAGATCTTTACTACTGCATGCATATCTGATACTGCATGGAAAATGCTAAAACAATAATAAAACATGAAAAGTACAAGCTCTGTTTAGCTTGATCAGGTGATCTTACTGTAAAGATGTTCCAGATATTAATCGATAAACTATCGACAGTTTGAGGCTAGATACAACACTAGTTGACAGCTGCGGTGGCTGTTATCTCGCCTGTGTGTGGTCCAGCGGGAACGCAGGCAGGACTGCAGCATGCGGGCATGCACCCTGGTCTTTGACCTGAGGTCGTGACACTAACATTGTTGGAGGCGTTGTGGTCAACTGAGGTTGCGTTTGGAGGTGGCGCGTTTCGTGTTAAGAATTAACTTGTGAAATTCACACTTCCTTGTATTATGATAACTGTCTTGTGGAAATTATAATGAATCATGTTATTGATTTTCATTGAATTTAAAATATTTACTCCAATTTGCTGAAGACATTAACTTAAGAAATTGTTGGAATAACAATGGTACACTCATATACCTAGAAAATTATATCTGGAAAGTAATGCTTTCGGTTACTTAATTTGAGAACGGCCACGTAGTTTGCGAATGATGTAGGTGTGAAGTCTCAGAGCAACCAGAGCTTCTTTCTCAGGTAGGTATCTGTGGGACCAGTGTGGTATAGTTAAATCTGAAAGGGGAATCTTTGCGTTTTTTTATTGGAGTAACGCCCTTATAACATTCAGACTACGCAAGTCATGCTTCAAATATCACCTATCTTACATTATTATCTTCTAGGTTCATTGTTCGTTAGAGTTCCCTTTGTGCTGCGCCGCGGAGTGACGCGTGCGCAGGCATGCGCGCATTCGCGGTTACTAGAGACTGGCCTATCCCGGCGAAAACAGATTCCGGGATTTAGAAAAGAAAGGAAGAAAAAAACGTTTATTGATCTTGGTACACATACAGACATTAACAAACAAAACAAAATGCTTAGTTATTTTCTCTCAAATGGTCACAGTCGCAAAGCAATTCAATCTAAAGGTAACTCACAGCGACCGAGATGAGATTTGGAGCTAACTGCAGGGGCATATCATGTAACTTAAAACTGATGACTGTAATTGTAGAAAAGGACTGGAACAGGGGAATGGAACATATGATACTCGTATCTGCACTTTTACAAATCGGATCAATCGGATCGGACAATATTATGTATTACAGTGGATGCAACTTGCTTTTACCACTGATGGGCTTCTATATTTTCAGCAATGGCCTTCGTGGCTAATACTCGTAAAAATAAGTTTGCGATCCCGTGGTTCCGGGATTTCACATTGCTAAATCAAAAACACCTTGCTAGCAACTCGCCTCTTAGCATAAGCTATTGTCCAGATTTTACGACTGCAAAATGTAATGACCCGTGAAATTATCAATATCCTTACTATTGCTTGCGCTTTTGTTCACAAATATATCTTAAGATATACTTATGAACGAAAAAATACGTAAACCATTGCTGCAGAAAACTATGCATTTAGATGCAATGACTTACCCATCGCTGCTAAATAATATTACGTAGGTAGGTTTTTAAAATTCTGCCAAGTACTTAAGTAGAGATCGTCTAAGCTGAAATGACGCGCCCCTCTACTGCATCTTCGCATACAAGCAAGAACTTTTGTATGCGTAGATGCGGTGGAGGAGCGCGTCATTACAGCTTAGACGATCTCTATTCGTCCTATTTCATTATTTATGTAATCTGGTGAGCTGGCCATGAGTAACACTCGCCATCCAGCACCATGTAAGAAGCTTCAAAAATGTAGGGAATGACATTAGAAGTAGGCAAACAAATTACTTTACTTTAAGGCAAATCAATAAGTTAAATTTTACGTATTTATTTATTAAAGGCACACAAAACAAGTTACAATCATGAAGACACAACACAAAAAAACAAGATTTTGAGAGCTAGACCACAACTATTAGCATGTGGGCACAGCATGCTCTTAGTTCATTCAAAATGAAGAGGATTAGTAATTTAAGAAAAGGAAAAAAATATATAGTTACCGTAATGTAGGTTAAAGTTAGTACAGTATTAGTTGTAACAATTTTAATTTGAGATTTTTACAAGTAATAACATCGAAAATGACATCGGATGTCATTTCAATACACATTTTGACGCCTCTATGTGGCGCCAGGCGCGACGCGTGTTAGTCATGAATAGCCCCCTCTATATCTCTCTTTAGGATTTTTATAAAAAGTCTTCGTTTTTTAAAGTATATAAAGTGCTTTTATGACGCCACTAGTGGAGGTCGCCACGTAACAGTTCAATGAGATGATCATTTCGGTTTCAGACACTAATAACTTTAAACTAATGGAATCTAGGTAATTTTCCTCTAGCTGCCTGTATAGTATACCTCAGCATTTTCTACCATATAATTCTCGAAGCTTCCTATAGGAGGAATTTTAACCATCCTAAGCCTTCGCGAAGAGGCGTGCCCTCCTGTCAGAGGCAGGAGTCAGGCCCTCATTACGGACCACCTGCGAGCGTAATTTGTCCCAGTCGACCCTTGATTGATTGAGGTGTTAATGCTGTTGTTATTATGTTGTTTGGACGGAATGAGGCTGCATTAATAGCAGAGTAGGAGGTTTTTTAATTGGTTGGTTGGTGGAGTGTATGTTTAAATAAATATGTTGATGTCTAGGTAACGTCATTTGGAGTGACGGGGTTGTGTTTTAATTGTTATGTTACGTTGCACAGATTAATAAAATTATGAACTTTGCATTTTTACACATGCCTACTGAGTAAGGTAGGGTTTCTCTAAGGTCTAACTGGCACAGTTTACAGTGGGACCTTCAGATTCCATTGCGTATACTGTCAGATACCGTGGCGTCGAAGGCAATCCTACCAAACACGCTGACAAGCAAGCAAGCAAATATTATTTGTAACTATACCCAGTTAATAATAGCGCTTAAAAAAATGTTAAGGAGATCAACACTACGGTCATTATTCGCGCGTTGACCCCCGAGTTGACGACCCTCTTTCGAACCCCTCTACGTGATTTACCAATTTTAAGTCTTTGAAGAAAATAATATTATATGCAATGTTTTTGTCATGAAACGTGTTGAAAGTCACCTCTTTTACGCGTATTGGCATTACACGTCGCCTTAAAACTTGCTTTACCTCCGAACATAGGCTTAGAAAGAAACTACGATATCTATATCTGCTCCTTCTTTAAATTGCCTGAATTGCAGTTCCCGCAATTCACGGTAATTGAAATAAATTAGCCCTTTATACGTGAGTGGGCGTTTTTATTGAGAAGCAAACTGTGACTAAGCGAGTTGAGCTGAGAGCGAGGAGTTAGGTACCAGTTATAGCTCCACTTGGACATAGGCTTAAGGGGTTTATAAAATACTCAAAAGCAATAAAATAATTTCTTTTGATTATTTTATAAACCCTATTTTGATTGTAAATATGTTATAAATAGGCGATTTTTGTAGAAAAATGCGCCGTATTTTAGTTTCTTAGATGGAACTACCGGCACGCTCTGACCATTGCCTGCTACCAGGTTTGACAAGAGCAGTGATCCGCGCATGTTCCCACTCCCTCCTCCCTCCTCTGCATTGCAAGTGAGGCTGCACTGCTGAATTTGACAGCAGAGTCACCTCTTGAGTAGAACGATAGGAGCTAGTGGGCTGGAATGTGAAGTGCTTTTGCACTCATTGCACGTTGCCTACCAAGACGGCAGGTGGTGTTTTCTCACCTCACCCTATTAGGGAGTTGACTGGTGGGGAAAAAGACAAGCAGTGTGGTGGGATGAGGAGGTATTTTGGGGTTTTGGTTGGGGTCTTAAAAATCAGATGTTGTCTTCTTTGTCAACAGTTAGTGAAAGCGTAGTTAATGTATTCTAGACTTTAAAAAATGTATAAGGCCAGATAGCTTTCGGTATGTGCATCTCACATCTGCTATTTGCCAAAGTACAAATTTAAGTTCCAATGACAGTACCTAAATGTTGATCGAGGACTGTCGTGAATAGTGATGGTATCAGAGAAAGCTGAACACGTGATGTGGTTATAATGAAACAAATAACCTTATGCGCTCTTCTAGGAGAGTACCTACGTTCGCTCGTCAAGGGGTAGGGTAGGTTTTTAATAATTATGAACTGTAAGTAGAGTTATGGAGTCAGAGACCAGCATTAGTCTTTGTGAAGAAAAGAGCAGAGGGAGATTCTGTGTGTATGGTAGAGATATCTCTTTTCTGATATTGGATAAATTGGCGTTCTATTTCCCAAAGCGGACCTTCTTAAAATTGCGTTTTGAGAATCATCTTCAACAATCAAAATAGCAAACTGAGCTACTGGTGATTTATACGTAAGTAGTGTTGCATGGTAATCTAGGATGTCTTTGTTATTATGCCACGGGACCCTAACAGCACGTTATCTCATTTCCTGTGAAGCGTTTGCGTAGAATTCTCAAAAGCGGAAAGTATATAATTGCGCTAACTATTCAGGTCTCACACGTCGGTGCGTTATAGTCTTGCTTACGTAATTGACTCCTAGGTTCTGCCTATTTGACAAACAAAAGTATGTTTGGGATGATCATAGCGAATAATTGAACTAAAAAAGTTTGACCAACATGCCACAATTCACGACATGCATCCCAAATTCCCAGTAAATGATCCAGTTAGATTTCCTAGTCACAAACTTCTTTTTTAAAATTAAATATTGTAACAGAAGCTGTTTGTTTAACACTGTTGCTATATATTAAAAAATAGGCTTTGAAAGTTATCTAGCCCAGTAACCGGCGAAGAGGTAAGCATTACATTTAGTTTTATAAGTTTCATAGATTCATAAAAAGTTACAACTCTGTCGTCGCTTTGAAACCTTACAACCGACAAAAGAACCTATAAATCTAAGTATGTCTTAACCTTCCCGGAAACAAGTGCTTTCCAAAATAGGAGTTAATTAGCTCGGGGCCCCGAGGCTCCCACGGCGGCGGTGGCCCGGCTTGTTTACCTAATTAACCGTTTCATTACGAATGCTTTGGGCCAATGTTTATGTTCAGAGTAATGTGTGGATGGGAGAAAGCAAGACCTTGCTATGCCATTAGGGGGGTTAAGTCCCGACCGATTTTGGGCTTGATCAATTTTGAAAGGAGTTTTAAAAATTGACACAGACAAATTTTTTAATCTTAAGTAAGAACTAGTATTTAATAGCTTAGGTGGTAAAGTACGAGCAACTGTGAAATGATTTAGATACCCATCCAGTAGTTCTCATACAATCGTTCTATGCAGGTATGAATTGAAAGATCACAATCATATTTTTTATTGCTTACAATAATTGGTTACTTAGCAATTTATTTGTATTGCGACTTAAATCTATACGTGGACTGACACTGAACCGTTGAAACTTGTATAGGTACAAACTAAGTTTTGAGTTTTCGATGTTTACAGGGCGAAAAACCTTTATTTTGGCTTTATTCCCATACTGAGTGAAAAACTAGTGACACTCGCCTATTTCTTAAGTAAAAAAAATACTTAGCTGTAGTGTTGATGCGATACTTCTGTACTCTATTTTGGTCTATCTTTTCTATTTCTATCACACATAACCTATAAATTAACGTCTTACATGGTCTCCGCAACATAAGGAACGTCCACAAAGTCCACAAAGAGGCGTGAAGCCAGCAAATGGCTAATTATCAAGCCATTTTGTGGAAAATCTAGCTGTTTATTGTCCACAAGTGTGCGAAACTTGCATGCCGTCTAGTTTAGGATTTACTGTTATTCCGCTGTACTGTGGTGCAGGGAGATTAAAATTTGCAACAAAGTGTCAAATAATTAAGGGTTTGAATAAAAAAAGTGTTATTAGAAGTCAAATTGTTTTCAGATTGTTTTTGTTCACCATTTGCCATCTACCTATTAAAAATACCTAACGATAGCTATCGGCGCTGGAGGAAGCTTTTCATTGAGCTGACCAGTAAAAAATGGCGATAACCGTGCACATTGCACGGAAATAGTAACGAAAAGTCTGTTATTTCTATCACAACAAAACCATAGTTTTTTAATTTGTAAGTAAGTAAGTAAATAATATTCTTTTCGTACCACTTGCTCAAAAAAGTGACATCCTAGCCCGCAAAAAGAGAACATAACAATAGTCATTTTTAATCTGTTGAAAACAGGGAAAGAAAATTGTACTGAATTTCATTCATCCTCTAGGGAGAGAATGTGATTTAAATTTGGAATACTTACCGAGGCTTTCGAGCGCTAATTTGAATTATAAGTTTTAATTCTTTATTTGTGACCTGCCAGTATTATATGTGATAAAATAGAAAGAAGGGTGTGATTAGAAGGCATTTAATGTGTGTTTGAAAATTCTTAGTCCTGATATTTATTGTAAAATAGTATAATTAAAGAATCACTGATCCTGCAGTCAAAATTGTTCTGCAGTTTTGCGGGACATAATTTAGTTTGTATGTTTATGTATGTTGTTTATAATAAATAAATAGTAAATATTTTTTCGCAAATGGTACGAAAAGTAGAGTATTTTCCTCGGTGACAAAGCTGTCTTTGTCTTGGGTGAACTTAAATCCCTCGCTTTACTCAGGACTCGTCTTAAATCCCTCGCTTCGCTCGTGATTTAAGTTTTTAACACCCTCGCTACGCTCGGGAGTAAACATCGAGTCCTTCGTTATGCTCGCGATTTGAATCGTCACCCGCGAAAGAAGACACTGCTTTATCCCCTCGGTTAATAATCTACTATTATTGCACGCTAAATTAACAATAATGGTTACAGATAAGTAGGGAAGAACAAGTAAATGTACAATTTGGGCGGTTTGTAGCTAGTGCATCTATGGCTGAAAATTCACTGTGTGTTGCTTGATTGATTTTGTAATGAAATATGACTTTTGAGATTCCGCACTACTTTTACAACAAGCACAACAACAGACCATAGAGAATGCCAACTAGTATGTAGAGTTATTTCAAAAGTACCTATGTAGGATGTGCTGCAACCCACACATTTACACCGAAATACCACAAAACCCATTCAAAATCGGCTTATTCATTCACACATTCTGATTCATTAAAAAAAGTCCATACAAATTAATAAAGAGTTGTGAGGGGCCAGATGGCATGCCATTGATAGCGCGACTGTACTGTCTAAAGGAGTGTACACAAAAAACTGTTTATGAAATTTAACATAAGAAGTACAACATAGTAGGTATGTGTAATAATTTAAAGGTTTCTTTAAACTTTTATGGTACTGAGTACCTGAGTAACTGAGTCAGTTACTCCGTGACCATGGCGCTTGTAACAGTGCCGAAATATCGGGAACTCAAAACAAAAAAGGTTCATGGTAGGAATCCCGTTTTTAATGTTTTAAATAACTTTAATGGCAAAAGCTCTAAAACAACCTGTTTCAAGGAAAGCACAAAGGTACCAGTAACACTCAGACCCTGAACAAAATATATCTTTTTCATTAACAAACGTAGGTTTAAGCAGATGTGTTGCAGACGGCAACAAAACCTTTTTGATTTTTGGTGTAAATACTTTTTTGTAACTTTTTAACTTTTTTATACTTTTTAAAAATAAATCGAACTTCACTTGTCTTTTTACACGTAACCAAGTCGTTTCATTTTATAATGCATAATGCTAGTACTTATATTAAATGCTGTGAATGACCACAACAGGTTGAAACCTTTTGAGTTTTAACAACCGGAGTGGGGGCCATGGCGTTAAACTTGTTGTCATTGAAAAGCATTTGTTGTCACAGCTTTTAAAAATGTGTAGATGATGTTTACCACAATTTAGAGGAACTCTTTGGTTTGAAACCTTCGAAACCCCCAAAATGATCTCAACTCTCACGCACGATAAATTGGCTACTAGCATTTTTCGGGTTATGTGAATCAAATAAAAGCAGATTGATGTGCACAGCCCTTAACATCCGTCAGTAACTTCAAGCACAAGCGTGTGACCGCTTCTCCACCAGGCTTAGCCTAGAAAGTGGCCAGAAGTTATGTGATAAGCTTGGCGTTTAGCTGATTAACAGCTTAGGGCTTTGAGTTATGTAGCACCTACATTATTCAGTGTCTAACTTAAGTAGCAACCCGTTCAATGTCCAAGTACGACGATATATTCCTTCCCTTATTACCTTAATGATCTTTGTTTTATTTAAAGTGTGATTAGTCAAAACTAACAGACTTTTCATTTGTTTGCAGGTCGCGCTCTTCTCGACCGCCTCAGTGGCACAACAGTGGGTGAGGTCATAACGTTAAGCGAAGCGACCGGCTTGCTACCCGCTCCGCTTGACGTAGCGCCTTACGCAACAGTCACCGCAAACGCGACGTGCGGCGACAATGACGCGGAGGAGTACTGCAGGGACACGCCTGGCAAGTATGTTGTTGAATTAGGATAAGCATTTTATAATTATTTACAGCTAATTAATGGATATAAAGATATAAGATAAATACCTATAAGAGTAAGATGCCATGACATCTAATAGACTAGCGAATAAATAAGATCAAGTTTAGTGGCTTTGGCTAATAGAGTTAGGAAATGATTGTTACTGGGATAAAAACTGTTTTTATATCGAGACTCATTAATGGCAAACTAAACATATTTTGATGACCACTTACAAGCATAGAACAGCATTTTGAACATTGCTATGGGCCGGAGTAAACTTTTCCCTTGTGTTACGGCAAATAAAGACAAAATGGGGAACCAATAGGCGGACCCAGCCCAATTCAATCTGTTAACCAACAAGCATTTGGTGCGGAAATCGAATCCACGCCCTTCTGAATCTCACCTTGTCGTCATAACTACTACGCTATACTTAACGGTTCGCGAATAAAGGTTCACGGTAAGCCTCCTGCTTCCGTCTGCTCTGGTAATTAAGAAGTTCGATGTTAACATATTTCCTCAAATACAGTGTGCTTGATGTCCACCCTAATTCCCAATTATCTCCAGACGAGGCGTGGTATGCGACGTGTGCTCAGGACCGGAAGGGCCCCCATCGCGAAGGCACCCACCTTCCCACGCGGTCGATGGAGACCCCTCGACGTGGTGGCAGAGCCCCACACTCGCGGCGGGGGACTACGAGCATGTAGATCTGGAAGCTACCCTGCCTGATGTGAGTGGTTGTTCATTATATTGTTTGATTTCTAAGTTCAATTTGTTATATCTAGATTGTACACTCATATCATGAGGAACCAAAATGCGCAGAGGGTGGTAAGAAAGGCTTCAGAGGTTTCTATTCATGTACACCATACAAAATGGATGTAGGTATTTTTTTATAGGGATGAGTATTAAAGCAGATCCAGACCCAGAAACAAAAAAAGCTGATGTAGGGAAAGCGACTGCCAAGCTAAAATGGGATTAGGCGTGACACGTCTGCAGAATGCCGGATATTTTGTGGGCAAAAGCAGCTATAGAGTGGGCCCCTCCCAAGCAGTTCCAACGACCTGGCACCAAGGCGCAGATGGCGTGACAAGCTGGACGCCATTGCAGGGTACTAGCCGAAAAAGGCCCACAATAGACACGCGTGGAAGAGGGGAAGAGAGGCTTTTGCCCAGCAGTGGGATCCTCATAGCTGATATCGATTAGAGTATAAAAGTGCTCAGATGTGCAGCGAAGACGAAAAGCTAGTTGAAGCTAAGTGTGTGTGGTTAACATAGGTACACACTAACATACCTAGCAAGAAGGTTACCACCTAGGATACACTTCCCGCTAGGTATGTTAACCCTACTATCAATGTTCGATCTGGATTTCTGCCCACAATACTTAGAGGTTCAGCGTTTTGTGCCGGAAGCTTAATATTCCTCTCATCCCCTGTTTTCTTCTAGTACTTTTATTATTGTGTACACACACAGTACTGTAGCAGTCTTGACGGGTCTATCTTAAACTTCAAAAATAGTTTGATGACGTCATTCATTAATATATTGATAAATATCAGCTTCCACGATAAAAGTGGCGCATGATATTTGAAATTATTACAATTTTATTTTTGTATGTCTGTTGTTTACAACAAATATTATCAGCTGTGTGTTGGATCTGCACTTGCCATACCTATGTTATTTATCGCATATTATCACTGGGTTTTTGCCAATTTCTTATCCGAATCCGGCGTAGTAACCTATCTTTAATATCAGGTAAGACTAGTCATATACATATATAGTCTTTTATATCAGGTAGATGTGCCCGTGGCGCAGTTGTGACAGTGGTCGGTTACGGTCGCTTTTGTAAAAAGCAACACACGCTGGGTTGGAATTTGGATGGGTGACCACCCCGACCGAAATTTAGTGATGTGTATTTCAGGCATCTCCGTGCTTTGGACACCACGTTAAGCAGTTAGTGTCGGCTAACGTCGTTAGATGTCAGTCTTTAAGCCTAGTCGGAGGCCTTAGGGCGGCTTGATAACATCTGACATTAAGGTTGTTCACTAACCTTACACTCCTCCAACAATCCGCACTGAGCCCGCGTGTTTGAGTATTGCTCAATTTACCTCGGCAATGGGAGGTATACATAGGCCGTTCATGTCATGTCAAGACTAGTCAATATTAACAGCATGAGATTTGTACATGTTATCCATAACCATGTCGCCTTGTTCGATGCAAATTAGAATGTAATCTGAATGACTAATAGAGTTATTAATTAGGTTCTGTAACTACCTCACCTAGTACCTATTACCGACCCCATATTTATGGAAATAAGACGTGTTACGTCAAGGATTGCTTCCTACAAACAAGCGGCGCTATGCGGGTGTCGCAAACGACGCCGCGCACGCGCCACTTACTCCGGTAAATCATTAACGAAGTTTCGTAAAACTATGATAGACAGAGAAGCCAATTTAAAACAAGACCGATATTTAAGAGAATTTAATTTCGGATTTTTTTACAGTAAATTTATGCTTCGAATGCGGAAAAATCTTGTCCAATTTCGAGTTGTAACTACTTATGCTTTTTAATGTTCAATGACTGACGATATTGTGTGTTCGTATACGAAGTATGAACCATAGTAGCGCCCAGACTCGCCCACACACGTTAAGAGTGTCTTTATTCACAAGTGGTAAAGCGAAATTAATGAAAAGAGGTTACCATAATGTAGAATTGTAGAGGATTATTTGAATGATAAGAATTTGTGGTCATCATAGATATAATCTGCTCCTCTGCACATTTTGTGTCTTGTCTATACTTGATATGTAACCTGAACTGTTGTAAGCAAACAAGATTGAAAAGAGTAACTATCGAGTTTCTTGCCGGAATCTTCTCGCTAGAAGCAACTTCCGAACCGGTGTGGTAGAGTCACTTTGTTCATTTAGATTTTTTGATTTTCTGTCTTGACGTGTCACAAATGCTTGTCATAAGCTTACATTAATAAATTATTTTTTTACTTTACTTTTACTTTTATTATTAACTTTTGCCATTTATAGACTTTGAGTAAGTCAGACTGTTGCCAGCCTACATTTGGGCTAAGGCAAATCAATTGAGATCTTAAGCTAAATCATCGTGACAATTTATAGGTAATACGACTAAAAGGCTTAATCAGCATGATTAAAAAAAATATACTGGTTGGTGATATCGTTAACCATTACGTACATTTAAACTTACAAAATGATAATTCAGAAGCCCACATTTCGCCGAGGGAACTTGAACCCAACGTGGTAAGGGGATCTTTTTAAAACACTGTTCTTTAAATTAAACGATCGATTATTATTAATGCTTGAATTATTCTTTAGTGTCAGTAATTTTTAGTGTCCGACCGAACTTTCGGTTTCGGCCAGTTTCGGCCAAAAAATCGAGTTTCGGCCACAGTTTCGGTTTCGGCCAAAATCGGCTGAAACTTTAGCCGAAACCGAAACTTATTTCGGAAGTTTTCGTGCGCGCTCATATTACTTCGTTTCTCGTGGCAACGCTATGGCAGCCTCCACAGTGTCCGAGAATTGTCGTAGGACATTCGGATGGCTCCGTAGCAACACAAATTGGTCAATGCGTTATCACCAGACGCAAAACTTCTTCAGGGGTAACGTTTTGACGGAACTGATTACATGTAGGTTTTCGTTGAGTTTTTTCTGTTGGTAGCTCGATTCTCGAAGTTGTCGTCGAGCATGTCTTGACTAAATGATCCTAGTAGGCAGCTCCACCTTCGAGAAAGAGGTAAATCGCCGCATCTAACACGGCTGGGCACTAAAAACGCCGTCGCAACGTGGGGCTGCGCTGGTTGGCAGGTTGAAGTAGCAGTGGGCGGGGCACATTGCACAAGAAACTGATGGCTGAGCTGCGGTCGAAAAGTTCTCGAGTGGGATACCATTTGGAACCAAACGCAGCGTGGGACTCCCACCATTGAAGAAAAAGGCTGACCTGATACAGATCGCAGGGTTTCGGTCAATGTGGGCCGCCCATAACCGGCCGCTCTGGAAATCTATGGGGGAAGCCTGATGTTCAGCAGTGGACGTCGTGTGGTTGTTGATGCTGACGATGAAGTTTTCGTTTCGTTTCTGTACTTAAATGATGTAAATAGTCCAATACTGGATTACTCAGATTATCTACTATCGTATTGGAGGCAGTTCGCAAGACTAGCCTAATAAAGGAATTGATGTCGAATTATAAAAGTTGACCTACTTTTGCCGACGACAACGTGCTTTTCGACAACACACCCGCCGAGTGGCAGAGCAGACAATGCTCAAAGAACTAACGGTAGTGTGCTATCGCATTGGACTGGTGATGAACCAGACGAAAACGAAACTGATGACAAACGGCACACAAAGTAGTTCGAGTTCCAGAACAGGCCACCCACCATCGTCAGGGTTTTCATCCACATACTTTGGAGCCGCCATGATCTCGTGCAGTCCGTTTCCTGAGATGTTTCCTTCCCAGGACACTTAAATTGTGGAACGAACTCCCTGACGAGGTTTTCCCGATGAGATATACATAACATAAACGACCTTTAAACGTCCCACTGCTGGGCACAGGCCTCACCTCAACTAGTGAACTTTAGCGAAAGACTTTACCAATAGAAAACAATTGAGACCTTTGCCCAGCGGTGGGATCTTGTGTTAAAAAAAATGAGTCCATAACTTTGTTTTGTTGTCATTATCAGAATAATGGGTAAGAAGTTTTAGAATTCAGTAATTGTAGGTATTTTATACTTGACCACGTGAGTTTCGGTTTCGGTTTCGGTTTCGGCCGAAACTGAAGCCCAGGCCGAACATTCGGTTTCGGTTTCGGTTTCGGCCGGAAAACCAGTTTCGGTCGGACTCTAGTAATTTTCTCGTGTCGTTTTAGGAGAGATGATGAAGGTAGAGTAGAAGGTGATTTTCATCCAGTTAAGTATCAGAATGTCAAATTAACCTTTTTTGAAACTTAGAATGGAGCTTTGCAGATTAAATAGACTCCATAGTACCTTTTAATTTCAGTAGGTAAAATAAAACAAAGCCTCTTGTTCAATCACACGAGATGCCAAAAGAGTTTTTTTTTAAAACCTAATAATAACAATTAAAGCGGCATATCAATCAACAGCGACGAAGTGCGTGCGCGCCAATCCGTGACACAACAGCCGGAAATTGAACTTTATTGTATCGGAATAAGGTGATACAAACTGTCGAAATATTCATCTGGGATCTTCTGTTCAACGGTCACCGCGACGCATAAATTGCGCGCTTTTAAAACTCATAAATTCAATTTAAGAACACGTTACGCGTTTTGTGAGAATAATGTACTGTATTTAATTTTAACTAACTCTACGGTAACAAAACGCCCTTAAAAGCTTGCCGTTACCACCGTTCCACGTTGGGTTAAAGAATTTGCTCGGCGAAATATGGGTTACTCAATGTTCCGCCATGACGGCAAAAATTAGTGTGTGCCCTTGACCACCCTGTTACGGATACAGTGTCGTGGTATGTTATGTTATGTAATGCTGTAACAAAACGACGTATGTCGGGTTGGTAAAAAATGTTGATGTAAGATTCCTATTGCTATTTGGTCGTATCTACATGCCTTCAAAGTTCCGCTATAGCCCAGCAATCCCGCGCATCTCCGTGAACATTATGGCTCCGAAGGGCCATCAATAGCCGTATCTGTCGGGGCTATTAGACGATAGCGCACAGAAGGGCGCCTCCATGGTATTGGCGCCTTATCGGGACTGTAAACTGCGCTTGCACATCGGAGAGTGTCATGCATTTGCGATAGACGGAGATATACCTGGATCAGACACAGTTTGCTGTAATTTGAAATAAAAACTAGTAGATCGTAGTTTCAATAAATTATTCCACATAGCGCCATCCAGCCCAAACTTAACAACTAATTGCTTTTCTTATGGGATACTAGACAACGGATAAACATACTTCAATACATTTTTGTAAATACATGCTTAAAATACATAGAAAACACCCAGACCAGTACAAATAGATGTTCGTGTACACAAATGTTTGAACGGTTGAAGTGTGCGGGGATCGAACTCGCGACCACCGGTGTAATAGCTCACTTTTGAACCAGTACACCAAATCGGTTGTCAAACTTGCCACAACACTTGGAGTTTTTTTGTACAGACGACTGCTGTTTGGCCGCTGATGGCTTTGATAGCTACCGGACTGTAAAGTTAAGGCAAAGATCCCTCAACCCTGAAATACTTTGAGGTTTCAGAGTACTAACGAACGCATACACAATCCGAATGGTTTACATTGACTGTGTGAAATCCACACTATGCGTTTGTCAAAATCGAAAGTCCGGTAATTTGGCCCAGTATTTGTATTCTAACCAGGAAACCTGTGAATTTATATACAAATATACAAAGCCAGACTTGGCGTGGGACGAATTTGGCTCACGACTAATTCCAAATTGAAATTAGTTCCCTCCAATCAAACCCAGTGAAAAGTAGCTAATTATAAAAAAGACTCACTCCTTACTTACCCAGGAATAAAAAAAATATACATATTTAATCTCTTAAAATTCGAAGAAAAGTTTTAAACTTTGGCGGCGTTGTCTTTCACGTTATTTTAATTTGTAGACCACACACCAATAAGTTTATGAGTAAATTATCTAAGATTGCTTATGAGAAAAAACCGTACAACATTGTTCTCAATGTTCATCTATAATTTATGACTCGCCTTAGATAAAGTTTTTTTCTTTCAACGCACAGCACGACATAAACGGTTTAAAGGTAAAAAACTAAAAAGTAGCCCCACCACTTAGCTCTATCGATAACTTGTGGACCCCGATACGGGGTTGTCGATAAATTACATCGTATGGGCTTAGGCAGGGTCCTGCATCACTGACATGCCTGTCATGATTATGGCGAAGGCATTTTTAAAATTGAAATCAATAAAATATGCTCATATTTATTTTGTTACATACTGACATATTATGAGGTATGAGGAAATGGAGCAATGGGTAAAAAATGTAGGTACTTAAACATTGTACCCTTTCTCGACCTGTTAGTTATTGCAGCAGGGCTTCTTTGTTAATGCTAATTTGTTAATAACTTTAAATCGATCTATCTATCTATGAGTACTATTATGCCTGGAATCGAATTGACTTATTGATATTTAACTAGAACAAATAAATGAAAATATTATTTCACGTTTAGGCACATTAAATACAGAAACAAATATCTTTCAGCAGTTGTGCATAATGTATGAATTTTATAAATTTCTTTCCTTTCCACACCGTTGAGCAGTTATTATACTAGTGTAATAGTACAATATTTTGCAGCAGTTCTCACGGATATGCGTGAACTTTACCAATTTGTCTCCTTTCAACACCGTTGAGCAGATAATTTACTTGTGTCATAGTACTCATTAGCTGTTAAAATTTGAGTGAGGTCTTCAAAGTTTACCCAAAAGTTAGAAGCTTAGGAAAGACTGACTATTTGTGCGGTTATTGGTGTCCGTGTGAAGAAAGACCTTCACTGCATATTTGAGTCCGCCAGTTTGTAAGAAAAATCATCATAATGTGTTGATAATCAAAGAAGATAAGATTATATCTTAGCTTGATATACTTACCGTAAGTTAATGTTAGTCAAATGATTGTAATCCAAGATCCAAATCCTATCTCCCACAAGTATTGAATTGAATTCTTACCGCAGAATTCACAAACGCAGATAAAAGTTGAGCTGTATACGTAGCTGTCACTTTCAAATCCATAGAAAATGTGATAGTCCGGAAATGGGCAGGGTTTTTTGAACGCGTACTCAACCTTGATCGACGTTTGTGAGTTCGGGCGTTATACTCTCACGTATTTTGAACCTTTTTTATTTTGGACCTCTTTAGGCACCTTAAAATTGGCGTTTAAATAATGAAAAATCTTGGTCAGCATGGCATGGAAAATATAAGCAATTTCCGTATGTTTGATTAATTCAGTCATATTTCTTCTAGTCTGTAACATGTAGTTTGAATTCTGCCCTAAGGGCTAATGACTGCTACACAGTACTAACTACTATTTTATTGGCTTGCCAGCTACTATAGCATAACATACGCTCATGACTAGTCAGAGGCGCACCGACTGTGGCCATCACGGAACATTTAAAAGGCTTACCACTTTGTGGGAGCCACCTTACTGCCGGATTGTTTGGATTTTTGATTGGTGTTTATTTATTTATTCTTCATTGCACAAATTTACAAAAAAAGTACAATTGGCGGACTTAATGTCAAGAGGAATTCTCTGCCAGTCAACAGCAAGGCTCAACATAGAGTTTAGGGAGTTTGGTGCTATTGCATGACTTATTCTATTTAATTAGCTGACAGTTAGTCACAAGTTGTAAGTGTTTGACAACGCCAGATCTGAAGTAGGGTCACCCCGGTTCCGAGTCAGTGTTGAACCTCTAAGCCACGACGCTCTCCGAACCACTTAAACGAAGTAAATTACTTTAAACTTAACTCTTTCAAAAGTGCATTCCAATAAATGGCGTTCGCGCACCGTTACTGCACTTTTACCTGTAATTGATACCCATTAACTTAAGGTCCTGCCACGGCATTTAACTTGACATGACAGATGCTCTGCTCCGCAAAGAACAGTTAGCAAAATCCGAGTCGCAATTAAAAGTTTGGTTAATTACGACCTCACGTGTCGATTCGATAAAAGGAAACGCCACGCTAAGCGAAAATGCTTAAGCAAATTAACTGCCATGATCCTTATCGACTGCTGAGAAATCGGGCCGCAGGCGCATACGCATGTCACCTGGAGTGAACTAATTTGGAGTTTATGGTTATGGTAATAAGAGCGACGTTGTGTCGCCGGCAGCAGTGCTCAAAACATGGAAAATGTCAATGTGTGAAAGTAATGAATAAGTGTGAAGGTACAGTCGGCATAGGAAGTGTTGTAGAATGAGCATGTTGAGGTTTTTTCTTTTTGAATGATTTGCTGTTGCAGCAGATACTAATAATGTCTTTACGTTTCTACGTAAACTATTTGTCATTTTTTTGAAGGATTCCCCTTGCGAATTCTACGGAAATAATACGTTACTCAGACGCTAGCGACTGCGTAAGTTAAAAATTATGATGATAAACGCTTTGATATTAGATTTGGAGTAATTCCTTGTCAATTAACTGTGCCCAGCATAGGAACGTTTATAGGCCGTTTTTGTATGTATGTATGTGACTTGCTTGTACTTGGCCTTAGACCCTAACCATGAGCAACAAGCTAGATATAAGTCGCCTGATCTGCCATAAGTCATTTTGACATTGAATGTCATTACTATAAATTTTTGGATAATTTGAAAGCATAGGATTTTGGATAATTGAATGGTTTAACTCACCCCTTTTATTAATAGGTTTTTTTTAAACGATAACTTAGCTTTGCATATTCTGGTTGTGCATATGTTTCTTTGCTGTTGATTTCTGTTGTTCTGTTGTGCAATAAAGGATGTATCTATCTATCTATCACATTCTTTATTGAACACTAAACGTATAAATCTTTCATTCAAGCTTAACGATCACTTAATATCGCGGCAGAGTGTACTTACGTGTCAAGTTGTAAGTCGGGGCGGCGTTTTAATTACACGATGAGTCGGTGCCTGAACCGGGGGTCAAACCCGGACATGTGGGATTTTTATCTCCGTGATTAATGCACTTTAAGAATGAATTAAATTGTTCGTGAGTCGTGAGTCGTTTAAGATTACGCAAAGGGCTGCAGAGGATCTGCCAACAGTAGGCAGAGAAGAGGGTTGTTGCACAATACATTAAAATTTACTCACTTACTCACTTCGTGGGGTCAGTTATCAATGTCACTGGACACAATTTTCGCATCATGTGACATAAAACAAGATAGATATTCTTAATTGTATCAAAACATTACATTTCAAGCAAATTACAGAGAACAATGAACAATTTAGGCGGCTTTCTTCCAAACAACCTAATAATAAGTCCTAAGTTTGATAATAATAAATCAAACCATTATTTTTTCTCAGAACAATTTAGGCGGCTTTCTTCCAAACAACCTAATAATAAGTCCTAAGTTTGATAATAATAAATCAAACCATTATTTTTTCTCACCACACTAATTTGGGGTCAATGTTCTACCCCTATAGTTGAGGTAGGTTTTTAAGAAACCTGTGTCACAGGTCACCGGGGCGAAATGACGTTTTTTTTTATTTATTGTACAGTCATCTCATCACGCTCTCTTTTCAGTTTTGACCCACTTGGACGGCCACAAAAGCCCACTTTTTAAAATTTAATATTTCTTCACTCAGCAGCAGCAGTTCATGAAATGGTCTATTAGTAAAAACGATTTTATAAGTAAGGAAGTTGATTTGTGGTAGCTTATTAGCTATCGGTTTTGCCATACCTAGAGCTTAGACATAATTAAATTATTGTACTTTGAACTGCAAAGTAGGTGTTTCGATTACCAGATATCAGTTAGGTTTACGAGTAGAAGGCTCGTGGGTGACACGTAGAAATTTTGAAAATGTCGTCATTTTTTGTTCTAGGATAGGAGCGTATAAAAGGGCTGTGAGGGAGAAGTTAACTTGACACTGATATCGTTTTCTGTTGTTTATGTTTTTTATACATATAAGTGGAAACTTTATTGGTCTTAGTGAAATTTATAAGTGATAGCTGTAGATAATTCAAATACTGTATGTTCCCTGAAGAATAAATAAATAAAATCAACTTTGAGGAAATTTTCAATCCATATAATACTTTTCTATGATGTCAACTAGTACCTATAACTTCAGTAGCAACACCTATCTTCCTGTCTCTTTTGAAAAAAATACTGAAGGGCTATATTAACGCCTCATAGTGCGAGGTGTTCATTCCATCATTATTTCACAACTAAGTAAGGAGATATTTTTTTGTTATTTATTATTAAAAGACTAAATAGAGGTAGGATATCTTATTGTTTTCTCCGAAGCTGCGTAAAATTATTAAGAAAACAGTAAATAAAGGTAGGATATCTTCTTGTTTTCCCCACAGCTGCGTTGTATTATGCTAGATAAAAGTATTTCTTTAACAATGCCTGTGATAACGGACAACAACCCAGTTGAATCAATTGTGTCCCATAATCGTGGGCTTATCGTGCGATCCATTGCGATAAGCTGACGGGCGACGGATAAAGGCCTTAACCAACGCGAATAGAAGGGCTTATTAGCAAGCAAAATAAAATTCACCAAGATAATGTAAAGTAATTCAACCTGTTAAGCGCAGAGGCAAGAGCGTCCTGGCCCATTTAAACAATCTGGCTCGGAACCCAGTGGTCCCGAGTTCAACTCTACAGTACTTTGTGTTGGCAAAATTTGCGGCTAACTCTCCGGTCATTACACATAATTATATCGGTGTTTACAATTGTTTCTTAGCGCTGAGGCATAGCCGCCAAACTGACCAAACGGGCCACCGTTTGGTCAGTTTGGCAGGTTCCGCTGTTGGGCACAGACCACACCACAAAACTGTGAGGTAGTGTAGTATTTCTCAATCAAACACATACGTTCGATTGGCACCTCCCAGTAGCGCTCTAAGCCGCGGCTTCGCCTCCTCTGGGGACACCCTTAGGCACGTTACTTAAATATAAGGAGTTGAGAGCCATCCGCTCACCTGATTATCCGGTAAAGCTGTGAAAGCCAAAATTTTATTGAAAAAACCTCCCACACGCAGGCTTTATTCGGTAAGGTAACTAAGTACACGTGAATTTAAGGCTAAACCTCCTAAAAAACCTAAATTTAGCTGTGGTGACCTATCCTACTACCCAACATTGGTGATTGTTAACGATCGTCGACCACCATTGGAGCCCAGGCTCTCTAAGACACTTTGTACAAGTATCTTCTCAGTGGAATCAGCTCGTTTTTTTACTTTTCTATAGTTTCATAGGTGCATGAGTGACCATTAAAAAATACACAATATATAAAATACACAATTATGTTACATAAGGGTTGTGCGCGCACATGAAGTAAGTAAAGTAAAGTAAGTAAAAATTTATTCAGAATAAAACTTAACCTATGAGACAACGGTATCAATACATTTATAACTTAATACTATTTACATATTCAAATCTGCTGACAGAATGACATTTAAACTATGCTTACGCTAGTAACTATATCAATACCTGTTTTATGCAAGGTAATGTGCATGCTAGCCATAATAATAATTCAGGTTAATTATTATGACATAGACATGTAGGTCAGGTTTGTTATTATAGATGCCCAAACTAAGTAAAGAATCACTTGTGCGTCAGGCAACATTTAGGCTTAGTGTGTAGTAAAATTAAAATGCGATTGAAATAAAAACTAAAGACATATTTTTTTATTACCAAAATAACTAACTTGTACAAAATAATATAAGGGCTGTAGTTATTTTACTACTTTTAGTAACTCTTCTGTTTCCTCGTAAGACCTATTTTTCAACTAACTTTGAACATTTATTTTACAAGAAATTTTGTTCATGGTATGAATCTGTAACTGACGGTTCAATTTGTTGTATAAAGTGGTTGCGTTAAGTTTCAGTTAGATTAGACAGACTCTTACCGGGCTGCTTTTAGAATTGTGTCCTTTTCAGCTTATCGCTTTTTGCTAATATAAGTAGTTTATACTCTTAATCTCTTAAGAAGTTCTATCATACATACGTAAGCGATATCATCATCACTGTTTTTATCATTATTTAAACTCTATAATATTTGTAAGTAATCGGTCATTATTACAACTCAGACTGTTGACATTCTGAATATATTTGCTCAAATATTTTATTATAGTCTTATCTAAACCAATATTATTGGCGATATGAAAGGCACTACAGTTGACCAAACATGATAAATGAATGAATAAATGATCTTAGCCCCAGTTTGTATCCTTTGATTCATCAGGGCCCTGAGTCTGCTAATTTTAGAACGCCTAAATTGAATCGTAATTGAGTGTCAATTAGCAAATTTGACACATTTTCTATGAGAAATATGTCAAATGCGACAATTGAGACTCAATTACGATTCAATTGAAGCGTTTTAAAATTAGCAGGCTCGTGGCCCAGGACATCCACCCACCGTCTTAGGCTCGTAGCACACTTTGCAAGCACGGCAAATGCACGGCTCCGACTCAGCAATGATCTTGCCATTCAAATTTTTACCTTAAGTTGTAAAGACGCGAGCTGCGAGTTAAGTAAGTAGTATAGTGGCGGCGAGTGCGCTGACAGTTCGCCGTTGGCTTTCTCAGATTATTATTGCAAAATATATTGTACCTACCTCTCAAAAATAAAGGTTCAAATGGCAAGATTCTGGCTGAAGCTGAAGAAATGGCTTGGTAGGAGCTGTGCAGTTGTGTTTTAGTTGATAAGTAGCGATGACCTTTTCGCTGAATTACCTACAATGCAAGGTTGCAATTGGAACAAACAGATCTTTATAACCTACAGAAAAAATACTCGCTACCTATTTAGCTCTCTTCAGATGCGTTCTTAATAATCTTGGCACCTTTCATTATTGATATTTTTCATTATTCAGTAGGTAAGTATAAAACATCAGAACATTGTTTTGCAAAAAAAATACATGATAAAAGTGTTTGATAAGAAAAGGAGTTCCGACATTCCACATTATGACGAAGGCACTCATGTAAATCGATTTAAATACTTTATAGTTAAGAACTTAATTATCTGTCGTCTCTGTTTTGCGTAGGAGGTAGCGGTAAAACCCGCTAAGGACTTAAAAAGGATTACTCGGATATAATGGCATTTTATATTTTTAGTACCTGCAACTTGGGAAATGTTTATTTCATACTTAATACGATTGTTGCTTCGCATGCGAAGGGCGTGGCTCAGTTGTTTTGGTCAGTAGTAAAACGTGTGTACGAAACTCTACGTAAATACGCAGGGGGGTCTAGTGAAGGCTTACCCCTAAGTGTAACATGGGAATCTAATTTCTATCTTCATATTTGCGTTATCAAGATCATCTAAGGATGTCTGCAGACTGGAAAACATAGGCCTCCCTCGCGCCTCGTAGATTTACTGAGCAGTCGATTGTAGGCGGCCTGCGCTTACCAAAATCCGAAAGCTCTCTAGATCATACATCCTCCATGAGGCCAAGTTAACTAACCATTATTAAGTAATCGATCCTAGGAGAGATTGATTTGGTTAGAAGAAGGGAAAATCAGTTGTTTGCTGAGACATAATTCCTTTCTGAGAACTATGTTCGAAGTACAAAAATCACAAAATAAAACTATTTCGTGTCCTTTTACTTAATGTTTATTGTTCTCATTTATAAATATTAACATGCGCAATGGGCTATGGTACAGTCATCAAAAAGATGTGTGATATCTCTGAAGTATTTAAGAGAAGCAACCAATATCAATATTTTTACATTACAATAGCAGCTTTTGTCAAAGCTTCATCTCCTTTTTGCACACATAATTCTGATACTTTTTGTTTCTATACAAGTACCTATTTTCGGTATCGGCACAGAGTCCAGGAGAAAGAAGGAAAGTAATAATAACTAATGAGTTTAAGTTTTTTTTGTATTTTCCTTAAATATCACAATTTCTGCACGGTCCAACATCTCCTCTATTTAAAAAAATCGAATATTACACTTCGACTAGATAACGTTTTTTGTAACATAAATATTTGTTACCACCGGGGATAAATCATACACTGGACATTATTCCACCCAGCGCCGTCTAGCCCCAAACTAAACAATGATACATATTATTTTACGCAGTACAAAACACTAATAACTACCCTATTTTAAGTAACTAAAGGTTATTGTACATTTGCGCAGTGCCCTACAATTGAAGTAAATCATAATCAGGACAATTCAGTAGCCATCCAAAACTGCTCTAGATCCTAAAATCATGCGTTTGCTAATGATTAAATGACTAGAGCTAAGAAACCTCAAACCAATCGTCAAAAATAGCTATTGAAGTCAACGGCTCATCAGGCTACTTATTCATGTTTTTTTGTTTCACTCTCGCCAATTAATGATATCTATTGACCATCCTCGTTTATCAAAGTTAAAATGAGTAGCTAAGAAAGTCACAATGCAGACCAAGGTAACTTTTATCACGTATTTAGGTACCTATAATAAAACTATATTTACTCTGTCATTTAATGTCTGTTTCATCAAATTGTTCCAGAACTGAGCCATTACTGGAGAATGACCATACCCTGACTTCATCCGTAGGGAAAACCCTAAAGCTGAGTATCCACTAGGCAACAATTGACACGCAACATGTACGGCGATGTTGCACAACAGCGAGGGTGGTTTCCAACATGACGCGCGACTTGTCGTTTGATACTGCACTGATAGGGCGGTTGCGCGTCGTTGATCAACATGGGCATGAGCAACATATTGTGCAAAATGTTGCCTAGTGGAACACGCGGCTCAAGATTAACCTTCGAATTCACAAACGTCAATCAGATTTAAGCACGCTTCCATACTCATATTTGTCTTTCGAACTGAAAGTGACAACTATTCTTGTTTGATCTGCCTAACTTTGATTTGCGTTTGCAAATTCGGGGTTGAGGGGTTAAGAAAAATACCAAACTTAATTAAAATGTTCTCTATTACGAACAGCATAAGGTTGCTGCGTTGAAATAACGTCATTCTACGCTCCCTAGCGATGTTTGAGATCGCTTAACTTTATTTTAATATCGTAAAACTATCCTTACAGACTTTCCACTGGCTTTTGTATAGCCCACTCGACAAAAATCGTTGTTCATTCAACAACGATTATGGGAAAAGTCAAAAAGTCAAAACACAGCACTTCAAACTGGGCTCCTATAATGAGTCACAACACTGTTTGGAAACTGAGCTAGTCCGGGACACCGTTGTTGTGCCTGAAGATGCCTCCGATGACGTCATCGGCGTCTTTCCCTGTCACCGCCATAGTGACGGCGAGCCCAACGACAGTGCCCAAGAGGAGTCCAACGGCGATGGCAAGGATTCGCTGAGCTTGAGACCATTTTGAACATGTCCAATACTGCTCGCGGACGACACTGAAAAAATAACATTTCGTTAGTAATAATAAAGCAATGGCCAGCTTATGTGTTAAAATCTAAAAGTATTAAATTTAGGACCCAAGCTAAGCCCAAACCTTTGATATCTTCCAGGCTCAGTCTTAGAATTCTAAGGGCTCAGTAAAATTATTAAAACGTAAGATTGATTAAGATAACTTATGACGTGAGTGACGTCCTTCTTATGTAATTACTTCCGTATTGATTACATCTATCAAAATTTAAATATTCTAAGTAAGTATATTCAGATTTCAGCCCGATTATGTGTCTACCGTGTCTATTATCTTCAAGGATAGGGTTTGTTGAACTTATTGCAGACCATTTAAATGTAAAACCTACATACTCATACAAATAATGATCATCTTTTGAAAATTCGATCATCCATTGAAAAAGGATTTCATCGCAACAAGTACGAGTTTGTCATTTTTCAGTTTCAATTTACACAAACGTAAGCCTTAACGACCAGTTTAGCCTTTAGATTTTAATAATAAGGTTACAAACAGAATGCAATTATTACTATTATGAAACGAAAATTTAAAATATAAGTAGTCCTACTAAATCAATTTTAACATTGCACTATATTTCAGTCAGCAGTCAGAAATTTCTTCATCGGAATGAGTAAGGTTGTATTTTTTTGAAAAGTTGGCTGAGTTTTCCTCCGAATAGGGCTAAAGTGAAAGAACTAAGTAGAGCCACAGAAAGAGGAAATAAGATTTACCTTGAGATTTATAAATAATCTCAAAAGCCTTGCAAAGGTGACATTTTGTCAATCTAACAAAGAAAAACGCTCCCAACTGTTATCTGTAGACTTGTAGATGTTTGTTTTTACGAAAAATAGCGGAAGTCTATACATATCTACAGACTATTATGACAAACATTATGACTCATTGTGGTAGAAATTACTACCAAAATAGATTGTGGTAGTACGCAAACATAATTAAGATAAGATAAATAAACATATTGCAAACTTTTAAAATTACAAGTAAATAATTTAACTTCAATAATCTTCAAACAGTTTTTCAAATTCTAATTTAAGCGAAAGCTTTCGCTCTAGCATTAATTATACATTTTTCTAGGAACAGAGGCTTTGTGCTCAGTCGTAGGGTCCAAACGGCTATTTACATTTAGAATGTATTTTTGATGACGTCGCTACCAAAAGGTTACGACAGTAATGTTTTTTACTCTATATTAAAACTCCAACAAATATTAATAACAAATCTTATCAATGGCACCTGCATGATGTTGATTGATGGGCCTTTTTTAAATTGATCGTGTTTTTCTACCCAACTATATTGTAAAAAAATGTTTGCATTCGTATAAGTTTTGAGAATAAGAGATATATTTTTTTAACCCAAAATGAATTAATTTAGTTGTATCTATAGAGTTATGATTATGACTTTACTACATCTATGTTAAACCAGTAGTAGCTCGAATGTGAAGATGTGAATTGGTAATATATTTCAAAATCCTTTTGACCCTCACACTCTGCCCATAGTTGACTTGACGGGTTAAATTGCACTACGACACATCTGCCAAAGAACCTTCTATATTAATTAACACAGTAACACACCTTGTTGGAGCTGGCATGGGTATCCTGGTGTCCAAGTCGCTCCGACTGCCCACAAACGCACTATTCACGTACACATAGTCCGTACGTATCTTCCCTTTCTGATGTGTCCCAGCTGGACTACTGCTGTGCCGCCTCTGGGTCTCCACCTTCAACTCCTGAAGGTGGTCCTCAGCTCGCTCCTTTTCCCTTTTCATTCTCTCCATATTTTCCACTTCACTTTCACTTGACTGTTTCTCGCGGAGCTCCATGGCTGACTGTGAGCTTGTGTATCTTATCAAGAGTTAGATAAAATTGATCAACTGTTACAGGTGTTCGCCTGAAAGCAGAATGGCTGTGTTTTGAAGGCGGGTCAAAAAGATAATGATACTGTTGCTAATAATGTTTGCGTTTTTATATGTGGCTGACTTAGAAACCTACAGTTATCAGTTAGCCGCTGTTCAGCTTCTTTGACAGGTTCTATCCTAGTTCTTAACTAACTAGTTGGGATTGAGAGAGAGATAAAGGTGGTTTTATGTACGTAGCACAGCAACAGGCTTCATCTACTATTGTTTCAGGCCATTTTAGGGTGGCGCGAGCCATAATCGAACACGCAGGCTCAGTGTGGATTGTTAGGGACAGACCTTACTTTCAGAAGATATCTAACCACCCTATGGCCTCTGACTCGGCTTGACGACTGCCACCTAGGGACGAATTTATTAGAGTATAATCGGCCTGTTATACCTAATTATAGTTGAGGACTATGATCAGTATTGCCTCTTGGCCTCCCAAACTGACTGTACTATGTTATGTTATGTGAAAACCGACTCAGTATCAATTGGTAGCCTTTCATTGCTACTGCATCTTCAATACTATGTTGTATGATGTTTATACGATATCTCGGTCTATGTCATACAGATCGTCCAACAGAAATTCTAAGCATCCAAAAATATTTCATACGTACTTTTCTGTAACGGGTTGTTTCATGAATGAAACGTTTTCCACTTCATACTTTATTATCACACATTTTTTAGTCTGTTTGTTTTGCCAATTGTAACTTTTATGCGTCATATTTTAATTGTATCTGCTTAAACAACGCTGTTGTACATCTAGTACTTAATATATTTTTATGTCAGATGGTGATAAGTTTTATTGCATAGTTGCAGTACCTATCTAATTTAAATTCTTATCATATCACTAATGATAAGCCTGTTTGTGTGTTAACATTGTTTTAGTAAAATATCGACCATGGGATCTCTAGTCATAATTTTACAAAATAATACTGAAAGAAAACAATCGACGATGTAAGCCATATGTCCACATTTGCATGTAATAAACATTTATAAACATACCCCTATAACCTTGAATCGTAAGTCATGGGCTTATGTCTATTTATACCGTCTTTCAACCTGAAAATTAAAAAGAAAATCTTATGTGATTTAACTCTTTGTTTTGATAGTGGTGAGCCACAATCTGAAAAAAGGTTCAGTTCAGTTATATTAACGTTATTATGAATGCACTCTTATCATTAGCAGCCGCAAGAATGTCACTGCTGAACATGGTCTATGTTCAGCAGTGACCCTCATAATGCAACTCTATCACGGTAATGGTATAATTTCTTTGCTGTTACTCTATTTGAATGCAAACAGCTTATGGGAGTAAACATTTTATAGCTAATCAGTTGCGTTTAAGAACTAAAGAAGAAAAAAATGCACAGTAAGTTTTACTGACACAAACTTAATCTGACTTTACCACCACCGCAGCTAAACTTCACACCTCTTTTTATTAGCTTTTTAAAGTTTAATAAAACGCAGTTAATGTCTCAACAGTAGAATAAAGCAACAAACGACTAAGACTCAAACCTTAGCTTTTTGTAGATATAACCAGGTTACAACGCGAAGATCTCGTGCGCATACAAAGAAAGCAAAGTCCTTTCACACCAAGCAGTCACGAACAAACGACACTTTGTTTTGTGTAGATCAATCGAAGCAACTCGCTGCTCTGTATCCTCGGATCGCTAATTTGTCTGCGCAGTGGCAGAGCACGAGAGCTTCCAAGATAGACGATGTATTTATTCTATTGTTCAAGGTACCGGTCACTATAGCTTATATCTATTGAGAAAAAGGTCTAGGAAACTAGGTATGAGGAATTCATGATTATTATTATTCGCTTTTTAGGTCTGTTTTATGGCAAAGGCCGCTCTAAGGTCACTCTACTGACAACTGTCAAAAGCCATCAAAGGTCGTCCAATCATCAACTCCTAGGTCTGCCACGAGGTTGTGGTCTGTCTTAGGGTATCCAATCAGTCACTTTTCTCGCCAATAGATTTTCTGGCATACGAAATTTTGTTTTTAGCGTGTTTTCACTTCAGTTAAGCGGTATTTTGGGAGTCCTTGAATAATGAAGTCAGTCTACAAACACGTCAGTACATTATTTTATTGTTCTTGGGTTACTTATCCGATTGCATATACTTTCAAGAGTTCCGATTTAAAAATGTGTCAAATTTTCAAAGGGGATTCGCAACCACGTATTTTGAAAAAAAACAATTTTATATTGTTTACTTTGTATGGAGATTCACAAAATTTTTAGTAAACTATGCAATTCGCAGGTTACGACTTATTCTCCTTCCATCAAAAACAATAAAAATAGACCAAATTATGTAAACCCGGGATTAGTGAAGGACCTTTACCACCGCCCCGTTGCCCGCACCTCGTTAGTCGCGCCATACAAGGCAATCTTGTCATGCGCCCGCGCAACAGTGTTGCCCGATGTTTCTTGTGTCCGCTGCATTTGGGAATCTATTCAAATTCAAGTGTGCACGAAGCAAATCTCTATATATAAAAATGGATTGCTGTTCGTTAGTCTCGCTAAAACTCGGGAATGGCTGGACCGATTGGGCTAATATTGGTTTTGAAATATTTTTAATGGTCGAGGGAAGGTTTAAAAGGTGAGTAATCATGAGAAAATGCTAGGAATATAATAAAAAAATCAATTTTAGTTTCCTCTTAGTCTTTCCCCGTTCTAAGCAAATATCACCTTGCCTAAGATTACCAAGTAGTCATTAAGAGAACACAAATGCAGTGTAGTAAACATCGGCAGATATAAGAAGGCAAAATGTCATCTTTTAAAGCAGCAGGCAGAAAAGAAACGGTAATTTTAAAGATAATATAATAATTTAGATAGTTATCAGCCAGATATCATTCGAATAGCATTTCGCGCCTAAGCCTAAGACCGTCACATCACATGCCCCGTGGAACTGTGTGGAACCCTGACAATATCCAAAAGCAGCATCCAGCTTTTTAACATTATTAAAACTATATCCACATGAATACGGTCCAGGCCTACTTTGTATTCGAATGGCCGGACAAAGGACAGTAATTGGGTCCTGATATTCCAAGCCTGTCACCGTCTGATTGGCTTCTGAATTCAACTGATGTCGTCATAGATTCCTTGCACATACGGTCTGTGGCCAAACGTGGTAAATCAGGGACAATATTCCTGTTGTTGTTTTTTATTTATTCTGTAATGCGCAAAAGTTAAGTACAAATTGTTGATTGTATGGCAGGATTTACAGGAAACAGAGCAATTGAGGCGGTCTACTGTTTGCAAGGTTGAGAGCGAAGAACTCATTAATGTCTTCTTCTTCTTTCATGTCAATGGCATCAAATAAAACCTGACCAAAACTTGGCGATCTCCACTGCGTCATTCGTTGCCATATTTAGATCCTCCTCTGTGCAGGTCTTAGGGCACAGAAGGCAATCGAGGAGGTGACCCATAGTTTGTGGATCCACGCCGCGTGGCGCGGCGGCGCACTCTGGAAACAGCTAGACTCGGTAACGCAGAGTCTAGGCTGGCCAATCCTCTCACCACAATGGTAAAAATTCAAATTCCCAGATATCCTCCAACTCATTAATGTATAAGTATTTTATATTAATTTTTTTTGGCTCTGCATAAAATAAGTTTAGGCAAGGGGCGAGCCTACCGCCGTAGCGCACTTATCCGGGTTGCTTGGCTTTTCGATCATGTTCCAGTTCGATAAGGCTAGCTTATATTATGTCATTGATTTTGCGAATAAGAAACGGTTAATGAAGTGGTGATTATGTATAGATAAAGAAAAAGATAATACATTATTTTTAAGGCACGTACACCGCACGGTAAGGAATAAACAACACCAAATAATCTGCGGATGATTAGGTATATTGTAACAAAGTAATATTTGCAAAAATATGAAAAAAACCCAATGTGATTGCTTTTTGAGAAAAATATGTTAAATATACTGTATCCCATTTTCCTAACTTGGCTGTCCTGAAACAATAAACACATAATTATAACTATTGATAAGTACCTAGATCATTATGTAGAATTGTTAGTAGTGTGTGATGTAAACGTCATTGACTTATCTTGAGATCTATTCCATCTTTTAACCAATAATCTTTTTATATCATTAAAGTCTTTAATAATCATCGGAAATGATTCCTTTTCATCATAGTTTTCGTACCTAATTGGTTTGCATTGTAAGAAGATTGTTAGAAGTTGAGAGATTTTCTTATCTAATTGCTTTTTTTGCGATTGATTATTTGTCGTGTGTTAAAATAGGTTACGACCTCAAACATTCTTTATAACAGAATGGCAAATATATTGGCATAATACACTTTTACTTAATCAGACAAGTGTGTGAGTCATTGTTTGCGTGCTACCCAGTGACTCATGTTTAGGATTATGTTTGATAAAATGCGATAACTTCGCTTAGTGACGTTGAGGATCCTTGTTTCATTTGTAAATGTGGAACTCGTAGGTACAGAGACGTGTGCTGTATGGTCCATTGGTAGTTAAGCAATTAATTACTTGTGCTCGTTAGACATAGATGTGTACTTAAATACTTTAATTTTGTAAATACATGCTTAATATACATAAACACTGGGTCCATATTGGCTCACCTAAAGTTGTTTCTCCGAAATTGTTCTTCCTAACGATTTGTGATCCGAATGATCACTCTTCCTAAAATTTTTAGTCCTAAAGTTTTCTTTCATACTTTTTGAAGTTCTAATGACGATGTTCATAACGCTCATGTTTCCTAAAACTTCAATTCATAATATTTGATCTCCTAATGTTGTTTTTCCTAACGATATAATGAATACACACATTAATAAATGCACATTGCTAAAGATCATAAAAAGTGCTGGGGTTAACGCAAGCAGCAAGCTAATCAGGCAAGTTGTTTTTAGGGCTTAAAAAAAAATAACCACGAAGGTTTAAGGCGGGAGCTTCGCTTCGCTTCGCTCCCGCCTTAAACCTTCTAACCTAATCTATCCGTGTCGGTTTCGCCCCGACTCTAGTATAGGGCAGACAAGTATACCAATTAGTTGATAACACAAATACTTCATACTTTTTCATAGAGAAAAGATTCATTTTCCCAGTGTAGAATTAGGGTCACAGACGGTTATGTTGACAAAAATTAGGATATAAGTGTTTATGGCTATCGAAATTATGAAGTTGAATGATTCGGAACTAAAACATTAGGAAAAGAGAAGTTAGGAATTGGGATTGTTAGGATGAAAAATTTTAGGAAGAAAATTTTCGGAATTCCGATATTAGGAGTTAAAATTTTAGGTGAACTTTGGCGCACCCATAAACACTCAGCATTTTTCGATATTCCTCATATTGGCCTACCACGCATACTTGAAAAACTCACCCTGTTTACCACTTGCATGTGAACTATTGTGATTATCTTAGTGTACAATCAAGAAAATTTTATTGATTACTTGTAGAGACTTTACGGAGTAGATGGTAATAATAATAACCGAAATTATTTCCTTTCCAGAAAATGGAGTTACTCCACGTCATCATCAAAGCGGGCCCGTCTCCCCGCCCCCTAGCCTGGTCGCTGGAGGTATCACCTTCAGAGTCCAGCGAGGACTGGCGGCTGGTCCGCGCCTTCGGGGACAGGGAGCACTGCAGGCGGCTCTGGGACCTGAGGCCTGAGAGGAGGAGACGGAAAGCGAGAGGGGCCAAGAGGTCGAACAGAGCTGACAAGCCAGCATGCTCGACGCAGTTCGTGAGTCCGAAGCCATTGGAAAATGGAGAGGTAAGCATTGTCTGGATGGACTACTGTCAGGCCAACGACAAGCAGTTGCAAGCATATTGTTTAAATGAGAATGGAATAGAAAATTTTTACTGACTAAGTTGCCCCACAGCACGCAGTAATGCATAAAATATATTTAATAAAAGCAAATAACTATACAACATAAAACAGAAATAACATTCCTCAAATGTCACTACCATTTTTTTCAATTTCAATTCATTTATTCAATAGCCAACAAAAGGACCATTATAGATTTTAAAATAAATAATTGCAAATCATAAATTACATAATCACAAAATTACAATATTACTTACATTAAATGTTTTTGTTCCATCCACTTGTTCTTGTCTTCTATATAAAGCAAGAACACATTCTAACACCAGTATTTAATATTTAAGGATAAGTGGTAGAGTTACCCAGGTGTTTTGGACAGCACTGATTTTACGATTAAGTAAGTATATACTGGCATTTGATGATAACAAAACCTGCGCTGCAACGAAAATATATGCATAAGCCATGGATACAGGCAAATAAAATGCTTAGATTAAAGCTATGTTAGTTACGCACGCGTGTAGATAACATATGATAAGCTAGAACTAAATGCCAGACGCAATCTACCTATATGAGTCAGAAACCCTCAAAATGAAAAGGTTAACTAATCGTATTCTATCTACACATGAGTTGTCAGATCATTATTGTGTTATGATAATAAATGTCAAATAGTCAAACAAACATAATTCGCCTTTTATACAATCATCATCATCAATGGCCTCTGCGTCTTTTGCAGATGATTAATGCAGTGACGTTGAAGTTTATTTTTGCTGTGACTAAAAAGACCTTTTCACAAGTGGCACGGCATAATGGCATAAAAAAAAACCTTGTCTGGGACCTGTTAAGAATACAAAAGCCCGTGCATTTATTATTTTGACTTTTCCATCCATTGTTTTGAGTTTGAAATTCGGGATTTTCAGCTATTATTACGTTGGCCGGCATTTTAACAGGCCTGAAATGTATGGTCTTCTGTCTGCTTTCAAAACTCGGTAACTACACACATCAAAAGTGTCTAGGGATATCTCAAGCATTTTCATACAAAGTATAGCTATTGGGGAGGCTGTAAAAATTAAAATATTGATACCAACGTAGAAATTTTTAGGACACAGAAACTGCTATATCTGCCCTTTCAGATTGTATAAAGAAATTCACTGTGGTAGCATTATTGTACAATCGTAAGGACGTTAAAAAAAAGACAGATTTTTCTTTTAAAAGGTTTCAAAATTTTAGCAAAATCAAACGTTTTTTTTGTAATATTCTTAACCTTTATCTTATGCCTGTTTCCTCGAGTTATTCTAAGATAATGCTGAGCATTATCTAATATCTTTGATTTTGCTAAAATTTTGAAACCTTTTAAAAGAAAAATCTGTCTTTTTTTTAACGTCCTTACGATTGTACAATAATGCTACCACAATGAATTTCTTTATACAATCTAAAAGGGCAGATATAGCAGTTTCTGTGTCCGAAAAATTTCTACGTTGGTATCAATATTTTAATTTTTACAGCCTCCCCAATAGCTATACTTTGTATGAAAATGCTTGAGATATCCCTAGACACTTTTGATGTGTGTAGTTCAGTTGGCAAGTTAAGGTCAGTGTTTGAGGTTTTATGCGTTCGTTTTGAAAGAGTATGCAACCTCTTTGTAGTTTTGGCGGGAATTAGGAGTTATGAAAAAAAGTGAACTGTCAGAATTGTAAATTGTTTTGTAGACCTTGGACAATAAACACAGGATTTTAAACGGAAAAATGTTGTATCGATTAAATAATAGTCGCAAATCCAAGGACATGCGAATTAAAGCAAAGCGGGAAGAAACCCCGTTTTCAGTCAGTTAGACTAAACAATATCTTGTAAATTCACACTGCACAAGTGCATACTTAAGCAGATTGCGGTGAAGTGTTTCTCATCTGTCAAGGCGTATGAACTCACCGAGCCCAGCTAATATCAGTCTAACATGACTAAAGTATGCAAATCTTTAAAAAAACAATCAGATTTACTTTTAAATTGGTTGATCATAAAAAGTAGTCGAGTGAAGACCATTTGAGGCCAAGCGCAGCGTGGGATGCCCGCCCGCGGATGACCTCATAAAGGTCGCAGGGTTTCGGTGGATGCAAGCCGCCTACAACCGGCCGCTTTGGAAATCTATGGGGTAGGCCTATGTTCAACAGTGGAAAAAGTAGGTATCCCATTGGTGAGTGAGAGACTAACAAAGTTTAATAATTTTGTACCCAGATGCACGTGGGTCTCGGCGAAGGCGTGTCCGCGCGTCGCGTGCGTGTGTCGTTCCGCGGCGCGCACGCTGCGCCGGCGCGTCACCAGTACTACACTGTGCGCGCGCTCACGCTGGCTGCGCGCTGTCTGTGCCACGGGCACGCGGATAGCTGTGAGGTCACACAACAGGTAATGAGAGCTTTTCATTTATATAGGATGTTAACTCACTGTCTTTTCGAACGAGTAAAGTTAGTAGTTCACGTTAAGAGTGCAGTGATTTTTAAATTTAATTCTGTAGCCTAAAAAAAAGATCCACAATCTTTGCGTTCGAAAGTATGCTGTTCAGCTGCTCACTGTGGACTTGGCTATTTATTAAGAGGGCGTGCTACGAGTAGGTCGAAGGACCAGTATGAAATCACTGCATTCTTAACGCGAACGGACTATGACTACCAGAACCCAGACTATTCTTGACCAGAGTGAAGGTTTTTTCGCGCTGATAAAGTATGATTGAAGTTGACAGTTAAAGAATATGTATTGAAATATTATTCCGCCTGAATTCCATCTAATGCGCAGGAACAACTAGTATGCCGAAGAGTCATAGATCGTGATTCATAACCTTAGATAATACGAGATGAGTGCTGATAGCCAACTCTAGTACGGCTTATTCTGGGATTACTTTAGCATTCAGGATTGCAGAGTGCAGAATTTATCAAATAGAACCGAAGAGCAAGCTCATTTCCTTCATGCTTTTGTAGTTTATTTTTAACAATTTACTGCATTGTCTCATGCGTTATCTATTTTATTATCAATTCTGCTTAACCTATCGCAAGTTAAATCATTCACTTCAGCTCTGACTCAGGTTCCTCCATATTTGTACATAAAGCATTGACCTCATTAATCACCAAGCTTGCCAACCCCATGTGGCTACGTCGGGCTACGATCTCAGGCTACGTTATTAAATATCCAAATCTATCCAAATCTACTGGCGAAGCCATTACACCACCACTGGGTAGACTGATACCACAATTTACCTAATTCAAGATTTTCTCACTGCAAACATAAAAAAACTTTGGCAATGGGTACAATCGGTACTCGACTATGACTGCGCGAACGCGAATTTCTTCGGCTTTCCTAGTGGCATCTCTGGTGGCGGGTAACAATAATCGTTTTCTCCTATGTAATCCGCGTTAACGTGGCCGTGACCGAATACGGAAAAAACTCTCAGTAGGCGCTCTGATCATTTCTCTGAACATATTGAACTAGTCTATGCAAGGTTTTCTTCTTTTATGATCTGTTCTTGAAACTGTACTTGATGCGTATCAGAACGCGCTTAGCAAATAATCGGACAGTTGAGGGTAGTCTTATTTGCATCCATGTTTTCGATCTGTCTGTCGACGTTCACCAACCAGACGGGCGCCATCAGCTCAGATCTGAGTTTTGTGCTGTGAAGATATACCCAACATTAAATATGCATAGCACAGCAGAAGGGCTATGTACATTTAGTGTTGGTTTTCGCATCCTAATTACTGTTAGCGAGACAGTAGTGTGTGCAGTGCGAATGCACGACGGGAATCCGTCGGCGGTGTGATCGCCACTTTGTTGGACACTTGGATATCCCGTTCATCACATAGTCTAGGAGTCGGAGACGGGCGTAAAAGGTTGGTGGAATTCACATTGAGTCATCAACTGTCCGCTTCACTTAATTATAGGCCCAATAATAACCCCCAAAACTACAGTCTACTATTTCAAATCCAGTCCACCTGACACTTGGATATCCCGTTCATCACATAGTCTAGGAGTCGGAGACGGGCGTAAAAGGTTGGTGGAATTCACATTGAGTCATCAATCCGCTTCACTTAATTATAGGCCCAATAATAACCCCCAAAACTACAGTCTACTATTTCAAATCCAGTCGACCTATGAATTATTTATTCGCCTCTTATTCGCAACATGATCAATTTAAATTCCTTTTCCCCAGGGTGCAAAATGCGAGTGCCAACACGGCACTTGCGGCGCGCACTGCCAGCGCCAGTCGTGCGCTTCGGACGCGTGCGCGTGCGGCGAGCGCGGCGCCTGCGCGTACGACGACGCCGGCATAGTGCTTTGCGTTAATTGTACGGTCGGTATTTGAGCTTTTCTTACAAACCTAACTTGAGTAATTTTACTATTTATAAAGAAAATAAAGATTTTTATGGAGGTAAATTCGCATTGGTTTGTCAGTAAATAATTCTTATTTTCATATTCGTTGATTGAAGGTTAATTTTGTAGGACAGGGGCCTTGTTACGATCTTTTAACAGCTCAGTTTTAGCTCAGTCATTGAATTGTGACTAAAACATGCAAGATAAGTTACTATAGCAACGCAGAAAAATTAAGGTTTTTTTTGACACTATTTACCACACAAAACACGACTTGTGACGGTAAATATGCAGATCAAAAGCTGAGCTTGAGACTAAAACTGTCAGGTTATAAGAGATTGTAATAGGGCCTCTGTAGTGACTTAAGATGCCGTATACATTCACCCAAAGTCATCATAGAATTATAATCCTACGTAAAATATTGTGTTTCTAACGTTTTGGCAGATGACTTTTTTTTTCGTTTTATGTTTATTATGTATTCGTTATCTTTCTCTGCTGAGCTGCTACCTGTCCTAATATTAAGATCTAACTTAACTGAACTTAAGAACTTGTTATGTATGTTTTTCTTGCAGGAAAATAGAGCAGGTCCTCTATGTGATCGGTGTTTGACTGGATTCTACAATGCTCTACCAGATGGCCCATGTTTACCCTGCAACTGCGATCCAGAAGGATCTGATGGTATGTGTTTATCCAAAAAAAATATAAATGGGCTTCCAGTGCTATTGGCACTAATTAGTTAGTGAAGCAATTACTTTGTAAGATCAATTTAAAAACCGTATTGGTTACGGCACTAATTAGTAATACAATTAAGTATTTTTATATTTTGCCTACTCACTTCAGGGTCCTGCAAGTACGACAGAAGACACCACCGAGTAACTTGCTCCTGCTACCCTGGCTTCACCGGTTCTCTCTGCGATGCCTGTGAGGAACCAGGAGCCATATTCCCTTCCTGCCAAGCCCCCACGACCCCTGCCTGCAAGTGCGACCCCAGGGGCATTGTGGATCCCAGTCGTATTTGTGATGACGTGTGCGAATGCAAGGTAAGAATTTAAAGTGAAACCTGAAATCTTTTTATTTCCCAGTGTAGTGGATAAGATAAGATATACTTTATTGCACAAAGAAAACAATTAAACCAAAACAGAGATTTAGGACGTATAATTTAGGTGGCCTTATCGGTAGAAGTGATCTCTTCCAGACAACCTTCGGGTAGAGATAGGTACAAGGAAAGAAAACTGCAAATGCTGGATTATTAAGAGTGTTTTGTGGTAAACAACCTTTGTGCAACTTACTGCTGGGCACAGCTCATACATACCTAGCTAAATTATGAGGGGTTGCGATACGATCCATCGTCAGTGCGGACTGTAAAAGAGATGTATTTGTAGACTAGTAACAACAACATTATGGTAATACTAGCGGCCGCCCGCGACTTCGTCCGCGGGGACTTAAGTAAGAAAAAAAATGTAATATTTTTATAAATTATAGCCTACTAGCGACCCGCCACCGCTTCGCACGGGTACAATAAATAGGATGTTATTATCGCATCAAAATCCGTTGCGTAGTTTCAACGATTTAAGCATGCAAAGGGACATAGGGACAAAGAAAGCGACTTTGTGTTATACAATGTAGTAATGTGTTATTCAGATGTATAAGCTATGTGATTGTAGAGTTTCATTCAAAGCCATTCAGTAGTTTTGACGTGAAAGAGCTATTTATTGGCCAACATCCACACATACAAACTTAAACATTTAAAATATTAGTAGGATTAACCTTCTATCACCAGTTATGGAACATTTCAAAAAAATAACGTCAATGCTAAAAGTAATATCACTATAAAACAAAAAAGAAACGTTAAAACTTTAAGATTTTTCTACTCATCTTCTAGTAAAATGTGATTTTACGTGTTTTACACATGCCGTAGGCTAAAACTAGGTATTAGCTCTTTGTATTGACTAATTTTGTTTTTCATGCAGGTGCGGTTTGGTAACAATAAATAATTAATTATTAGATAATACTTTATCATAACATTTATTGACTGACAATGGCAATACTTGGTTGTTTGTGACGCACGTCAAATAGAATGAATCACCCGATAAAAATATTTTACATAATAACTTTATCACTGATACTTCACTTTTAACATTCACTATTGATTTTGAATAGAAGGATTTAGTCATGTTTTTATTTCGTGATAAAATTTGATAAATAAACAACCCTGCAAGGATCTGCAGGATATTTTAAATGTCATCCCTTCTCTAGGGGGGTTCTGGTTCACTTGGCAACAGGGGATAGATAGGCAACGATAACCTATGCCTACAACACATGACTTTACCACCTCATAACTTGTGGTGAGGCCCCATTTTTGATGTACGGTCAGCGGCATGACAGGCTTCCTATTTCCGGTCAGTCCTATCTATGGCAAAGGGATGTCATTTGGCAAGAGCAAGATAAAAAACGGATAAGGGTATGCTGATATGCCGTTGATTGTACCTTCGTCGTTGGTTGACTGTTAACTTAATATATTAGAAATCATATTTTTCAATTTAAATGGACACTATTACATTTCTTTTTTGAGACCAGCTCCAATTTCAGCTGCATACTCATGTAAACTACTCGTATTTATTGACAAAAGTTCACTTTTGTTTCCAGGCAAATGTAGTCGGCGAGCGATGCGACGCGTGCGCACCCGGTCACTTCGGGCTGCGCGCCGACCTGTCCACGGGCTGCACGCCCTGCTACTGCTCACATATCACTGACTCTTGCGTTGCTGCCGTGGAAGGAGCTGCAGAAGCGCCTAGAGATGTAAGTAGAACATTGTGATCACTCAGTCTCTTGATTTCAAAATGCCACAACAAGAACACTTACACTTACAAGAAGCTTACACTTCGCCGAGCAAATGTGAATCCTACGTGATATGCACCCGCATAAGGCCTTGAGTATCTTAGGAGAGTTAACCACAAGTTAGAATGATAAATACAAAGTAGTTTTCTTAACAGATTTGAACACCATGGGCTCCGAGCCAGAGAGTCCACGGCCTTCGCTCGAGACGCGCTGGATTCGACTATTAAAAGTGATTTAAGAATAAAATGAGTTTACTCAGACGGCGGTGAGGTTTTGCACCAGGCTTCTGAAAACCTCTTGCAGATGCTTCATCGCTTAGTCCACCAAAAGACACGGGGCCGTTGGGCCCGGACCTCGCACACTAAGTTTTTTTTTTTACTTGTTTACAACCTTGACAATGACTGTTTCTTTGTATTTGTACTGTACGATCGACCTCTGGTGTAGTGGCCAAATACTTGATTATTAAGTATTACTATAGTACACAGCTGGAATTCGATTTTGGTTTTCAATGCTTGTTTGCATTTGTTTTCAGGTAATACTTCCCTTAGGGGAGGCATGGATGGTGAGTGACTGGATGGGCAACGAGACAGTGGAGCCATCCATCGACGATCAGGGACAACCATTCCTCATAAGTTACGAGGTAAGTGAGTCAACACTCAATACTCAATCATTTATTGCAAACAGTCTGGCGCATTAGTCAGTACGCATTATGCGTCATTCCAATATAGCTAACTGAAAGATCTTACGAATAGTAAAAGAAACAGCTTAATTCGTATCGCCTAGGCTAGGACAAATATGTGTACAAATGAAAGATGAAAAATATACCCAGTGGTGTCATGAGACTGTATCTCAGACTGAGTCGAGTCCAAAATATCTCATTTGAGAAATCGAACAAGTAGCAATTTCTGGAATGGACGGAAATATTAGAGGGATGACTTGATTCTACGGCTGTCGGTGATATTATGATGATGATGACCTCTCGGGCATTACCATCAGCATGAGTTGTGTTTGCGTAACCTGTTACGAACGAGTAAATTAAGTACCATAATTCTATTAAATGGTGATATAGCGTCGTGGCCCAGTGGTAAACACTCTGGCTTGGAACCCGGTCATCCCGAGAATCTACCCGGAACACACCTACTTTGTGTTCATTGTACAATTTGCGGCTTACTCTCTGGTGGTGGAAAACACCGATATAAAACCCAAGCAACCCGGATAACGGCGGTAGGCTCGCCCCTTACCACGCTGGGTTCAAATTCCCTCAGAAAAATGTGGGCTTCTGAATGTTCCGTCCGTTCAACATGACGGCAACCATAGTTATGCTTCTGACTAACCCAGTGATATCCCGCCTGAGGCCAAGACGAATGTTTTTTTTTGGTTTCCTATCTTTATGGATATGGTCATGAGGGTATGTTATGTCTAAAAATTGTCTCTGCTTATCACTTGAAGAATTTACCATTTGGTTCTAGGTCGAAGGTTGGGAGCTGTACTATTGGGTGTCGCAAGCTTGGGCTGGCGAGCAACTTGCTGCATATGGAGGGGAGGTGCGGGCTAGTATGTTTTGGGGGGTGGTTCGAGGAGATACTGGAGGAAACCCTACTGTAGGACCTGATGTCATTCTAACTGCCGCAGGTACAATAAAAATCATATTAAATTATGATTTTAATTTTTATAGCCTTAATTAGTATGTCTGACTAGTTGAATTCACCCAGTTGAACTCAATAACTATTTCCGGGTTTTTAAATGTAGGCGGATCTAGTTTTATTTGCTCAACCCGTGAATTACTCATTCAACCTAAAAAGAATTAATGACACTTCTGACTCTGCAACCAGACACATTAAACTTTTTTATCAGCGTGGTCAGGACACCATGTTGGGTGCCAAGTTTGCATAATTTTGTCTACACTGTCAATTACTGTAACTTGAGAAGACTTCGTGGAAAGTATCCATATCAAAGTTGCACAACAATTTTATTCATGCGTATCAACAGTAAACAATGTTGTTTCGGTTTGTGTGTGCCACCACGTTGGGCGCCATCTCTTAAAATTGCCCAGACTTGCGATGTTATTTTCGGTATCCTTGTGACCACAGCTGTCTGTCCAAAAATTAATCTTGGGAGCCACTGAGTGACCGTTTGAAATAAACAACACGTTCGGGCGCCAGTGTTTTTTAACCAAATATTTTAAAAAAATGCCTATTTGACCTATGTCATTTGACTACGTCCTAATTCCTTGTACCACGCTTCTTCAGGTAACATACCGTTAAAATATTTTTTTTGTTGTTTCAGACGGCACTAAGCTAGCTTACGCTAACACCAGCCACGAACAGCCAGGTCAAGTGGAGATTTCTGCTCCTCTTTTGGAAGGAAACTGGTACACATTCGGAGAAGAATCAGTAGAGGCAGCTTCGAGGACTCAGCTCATGGACGTTCTAAGGGACTTGAAGTCTGTGATGTTGAGGGCACATTTCCACTTTGACCAAGATGAGGTAAATTGTGTTTGATTTTAATAAATACGTTTTAAAAATGTTTCTCGTTGACAGTTCGTCTTTCAGAGGCTTCGAGGTAAAGGTAGTGTTTTTGCTACAGGTGCGGCTAGAGGGGGTGGAAATACGAAGCTCGGCCGCATTTGGGCACATAGCGCGGGAGGCTTGCACGTGCCCGGCGGGGTACAGTGGGCCGTGGTGCTCGCGCTGTGCGTGGGACCATCTGCACGTGCCGCATGCGCAGGGCGCCACGCCGCGCTTCGAGTGTTTACCGTGTGCTTGCAATGGACACGCTTCTTGTACTACAGGTAAGGACATGTTAATACAGGGTGAGTTTTTCAGGTAGGCGTGATAGGCCAAATCCTCAACTATGAGGAATATCGGAAAGGGTTAAAAGGAGTCTCGAGGCCGATTTTGACAAATGGCATAAAAATACAGGCTGTCATTTTTTTTTCAAAAACAACGTGTTCTATTCCCGGCTAAAAGAAAAGATTATTGTAAAATCTAAGTATGCTGTTTTAGTTTTCGGTTAGGTTACGGAAAATTATTGATTTAATGTAATAAAATGGATATTGGAATTAACAGAAATAATGCGTGCTTACGCTATACATTTTCATGTAGGTATAATTTATTTGGCTGGCGATTTTTTTAATTAGTATTTTATGTTTTTTTCCATAGTGGATGGTCCTTGTGGAGACTGTCAGCACAACACAACAGGACCACACTGTGAACGATGTTTACCGGGACATTACGGAAATCCTGTGCAGGTAAACTTACACTAATTTATATGGTTAATCTAGATTAAGCTTTATATTCGGTTAAGTAAGGAGTATGAAAGTTGATGGGAAAAATGTATTTAAATGTAAAATTTACGCTGCATTCAGCAAACAGCCAATGGTCCTTCGAGCCGGATCTGAAAGTAAACATCTTTGTTGGTTGGTTATTTTTTTGTATATGTAGGTTATTTTTATCATCTTTCTAACTTGTTACAGGGAGCATGCAAGCCTTGCGCGTGCCCACTATACCTGCCGTCGAACAACTTCAGTCCTAATTGCGCACTCGCAGGCGCGGAAGGAGATGACTTCGTTTGTACCCAGTGCCCGGACGGGTACGCTGGGGATCATTGTGAACAGTGAGTATTGTGGAGGCAGAATCAAGCCAGAGGAATTTTAGTACGGTTTGACGTAAACTTACAACATACCAATAACTAACAACGTCACATTATGAATGAAATTGGCGCTAAACTGGAGGTATAATAAAAATACCTTTGCTTGAAATCTAATCCTTAAGGTAAAGTAACACTTTGTCGTTAATTATTTGAGGCATAATGTTGTGAAAGAACCTTCTTTTCTTACAGTGTTATTAAAAAAACCAAAGTCACAAATATTTATGAACTTTTCGTACCACTTGCTCAAAAAAGTGACATTCTAGGCAACATAACAATAGTCATTTTTAATCTGTTAAAAACAGGGAAAGAAAATTGTATTGAATTTCATTCATCCCCTAGGGCGAGAATGTGATTTAAATTTGGAACACTTAAAAACAAATTTTTTTTTCGCAAATGGTACGAAAAGTAGAGTATTTTCCTCGTTGATAAAGCTGTCATAGTTTTGGCTGAACTTAAATCCCTCGCTACACTCAGGACTCGTATTAAATCCCTCGCTCCGCTCGAGATTAAAGGTTGGGTTGCACCATCTGACTTCAACAATAACAAACATCAAAATTTCAGTTGAAGTTACCGGTTAGGCCCAAAAATGACGTCAAATTGTCAAATTTGACAAAAACTTTAACTTTAACTTGTACTATGGTGCAACTTACCCTAAGTTTTTAACACCCTCGCTGCGCTCGGGAGTTAACCTCGAGTCCTTCGTTACGCTCGAGATTTCAGTCGACACCCGCGACAGAAGACACTGCTTTATCCCCTTGGTTAATAATCTACTATTATTGCACTAAATTAAAGTGCAAATGGCGGATTCAATGCTCCAGAAATTAATAAAATGATAAAGGGTAATCTGCATTAGTGCCGTTGGGACTACCACATCAACTTTGGCCACCAGTATAAAAATATATCTTCTGTTCATAGCTGTGACTTCGGTTACTGGGGTTCTCCGACCACGCCTGACAGCAGTTGCGAGCCGTGCGCGTGCGGCGGATCTCCTTGTCACCCTGACACCGGACTTTGTGTCACTTGTCCACCGCACACGGAAGGAGCACGGTGTGACCAGTGCGAGGTGAGTATGAAGCACCGGCGACGAGGTGGAGATCGTCTAAGCTGAAATAACGCGCCCCTTCTCTGCAACTACACATACAAGCAAGCACTCTTGTTTCACTCATTTCAGCTTAGACGATCTCTACACTGATATGTCGTTGAGTAAGAACAATTACCTACCTAATTTAACTGATACCTACCTAATATTTTATTACATGATAAACAGCTTTCTAATTTAGTTTTATCAAAATATGTGGATTTAAAGTTTTTTTGATAACGACGGACAAAAACAACTGTGACCGCCGTAATATATTCTGCAGATGTTCTGCAGCACTGAGACGACCACTCGCTATGCCACCATGAAACGACCCGTGATGTTTTCCCTCAGCTCAAGGCTAGGTTCATTCTCCCGCTTCATTTTGATTTTGGTCTTCTGTAAAACTCAATAACTTCTATGATTTTATTATTGTTTTAGCATTTTCCATGCAGTATCTTTCTAAAGAAAACCAGAAAAAGACATTTGGTCATGTTGGCATCAGGCAGGACTTGAACCCGCATCTTTCGCAATCCGGGCGACTGCACTACCAATTATGCTACCGAGACCATTAACAGACCGGCCGAATCTTTCTGGTATATTTTACCCTATGAGCTAGGGTGATTTCATCAATGTTATAGGCATCCACCTCTAACACTCGGAAGAAATAACCAATAACAATAACTTCTATTTGATTGTTTAAGTTAAAATAACAAAGCCGTCTAAAATTTCCAAAATTATTTCCAAACAAATGAGGGAGAAAATCAAGGTGCGAACGAACGAAAACAAGCGAACAGATGATTGAAGTGAGCGTGCTGCAGAAAGATGTGAAATAATTTTCATCATCATCATCCTAGAGATTATCCCAGTTGCTGCTGTTACGGCGCCCGGGGTCCGCTCTTCTGCATCTGCTTCTCCACTTCGCCCGGTCTTGTGCATCCCTCCTTGTGAGGCCACTGGCACGCATATGTGCCAGTGTCCTTGCTGGCAGATGTGTTATTATGATGTTAGTGAAAATCGCTAGGCAGCACAGACTCACCACATGTTATCTCTATATCCTCTGTCTATGTTAAGTTTTGACCATTTGCAATTTGCACTAACAAACTGTGTCCTTCCAGGAAGGCTACTGGTTCGGTCTGGGCAGTAACAGCACAGTCGGTGCGGGCGCGTCATGCGTATCGTGCGCGTGCGGCACGGGCGCGCTGGCCGCGGCGTGCGATGCGCGCTCAGGCAGCTGCGCGTGCCGCCAGGGCTGGGCTGGGCGCGCTTGCGATAGGTGCGCACCAGGACACGGAGGTAAGATACTAACTAACCTCCAGACATTGAATGTGTATCGCTAACACCTTTCACCATCTAAACAATTGGTGTTTTCAACTATGCATTTTCTATATAACTTGTAAGTATGTATGTATGTTTTGTACAATGTAGTGCAAAAGCCACAAGTCAAGTTAATTTTGACAATTTGTACAACTAGGCCAGTGGATATTAACATTAAATTCGCAAAGCACGATGTAGTGCTGCATTTTTGGTATGTTGTTTGGATCAGTTAGGGTAATGTAAATCCCAATTTGCAACTTCGAAAAAGTTGTGCTCGCTGCGCACCACGTGATAAACTGCGAAAATTTTGGACTTTTTTCACTTTTTGCTCTAAAAGTCATAAACTATGCGTTTCCGACAAGTAACATTCACTACACAAATGAAGGTTATTAAATTTGCAACAATTTGAGCCTTATTGCAGCTCTCTAAACCTTATAACGACTAAACTGTGGCTATTCGAAGATAGTCAGTTTTTCCCGAAATATTGAAATTAATGCCACGTTTTTTTACAATTACCACTGTACTGTCCCCTTCCTTGAATGCCAGCCGACACACAAAGCAGACTCCCGGTGGAACTGACATTTTTACATGAATTACTCACAATATGCATATCAAAACATAAGCTGGGAGTACCTCCACGCGGTGAAGGCGGTAACAGTGTTAACTGGCTAAAACTCCCATCAACCAAACAAATACCTTCGGGCTTATGTGTTGCTTTTGATTTTCGCACAAGATAGTAATTGGAAGTAGCCTGGGTAGGTAACGCAGGGGAGCAGCCAAAAAACTATTATCTTATTAACGCGAGGCTAAATAGTCATGAAAATGTCGGTTCCCCCGGGAGTCTGCTTTGTGTGTCGGCTGGCATTCAAGGAAGGTGACAGTACAGTGGAAATTGTAAAAAAACGTGGCATTAATTTCAATATTTCGGGAAAAACTGACTATCTTTGAAAGGCCACAGCTTAGTTGTTATAAGGTTGAGAGAGCTGCGGTTAGGCTTAAATTGTTCTGTGTGTCCAGCCTGGTCCGAAGAGCGGCAGGACCTTATTGCTTGCGTCGGCCAGGACCTCTCTTTACCCTCGATCATTCGAGCGATGGTCACCAGTAAAGAGAGGTGGGACGCTACTGCTACGTTTTGTGAGGCGGTACTTGTAGCGAAGGAGGAGGCTGAGCGTGCGCGAGAGCGGGAGGCTCTACTACCATGCCGCGCTCGGCGCACACGCCGCCGTAGAAGGGTGGACGACCAGCGTCCGCCATAATATGTTTTGCAGGCCGGGAGCTCGGGGGGGCTCCCAGCCATTGCACTGCAGAACCAAGATGATGGCCGTCTAGTTCCGGGTGGCCTCTCTTAAGGCGCCAGCCCAACGGGCAAGACCAGCCAGGTGTCGCAAATGATATGCTCACGCTTCTTGTGGCCCTGGACAGAAACTGGTGCGAGTGGGACAGTCAGGTTTTAGTGGGTATTCCCTTGAAGTCACCTTCAGGGGTGAGTCCCACACACGGCTCGCGGCTTCCCCTAGTCGCGGGTTATGGTGTGTAAAGGCATTTCCTGACTTAAAAAAAAAAAAGGCTTAAATTGTTGCAAATTTAATTAACTTCATTTATGTAGTGAATGTTACTTGTCAGAAATGCAAGGTTTATGACTTTTAGAGCAAAAAGTGAAAAATATCCCAAATTTTCTCAGTTTATCACGCGGTGCGCAGCGAGCACAACTTTTTCGAAGTTGCAAATTGGGATTTACATCACCCTAACTGATCTAAACAACATACCAAAAATGCAGCACTACATCGTGCTTTGCGAATTTAGGGTTTTTTAGTGTCGATTTCTACTGGCCTAAACAGTTAATTTCATCGCTCACGAATGGGTTAAAGACAAGCTAGCAATTTTGATATACGGAGTGAGTTTTTCAAGTGAGCGTGATAGGCCTAATTCTAAACTAAGAGGAATAGGTACTCGTACTCAGAATTTTCAAAAAACTTTTTTCTTAGCCGCGAATCGAACCTGTTGGTTTTGAAACCTTTCCTTTAATTTGCCATATAATTTTACTTCCTAGAAATTGATCCTCATTAGCGACACTACGAGATGGCGTAATAACACAGGGTGACCTTTTTTTTCTAAAACCAACAGGTTCGATTCCCGGCTAAGGAAAAACGTTTTTGTGAAATCTCAGTACACCTCCTTCTCATAGTTTAATAGAAAGAAAGAAAGAAAGAAAGAGAAACTGTTTATTGGCCCACACATAGCAAAAAACAAAAAAAGATGACAAATAACAATAAAAAAAAAGTAAAAATTAAGGTAAGGGAACAAGAAAAAAAAATAACAAAAAAAGTGGAGTGGGGCCAACCAGGTCTCTGTCTCAGCTTGTTTCGCTTGTTTCGACGCTGGTATTCTGACAGAGCCTTTATGGTGTCGTCCGGCATGAAATTAATATAATATGGTTTAGTCCTCACTGTTTACACTCTTTCTTCAGAGCCAATAACTTATAAAACTACAATAATACTTTTACGATACGTTCGTTAAGTAAATTTTATTCGGAACGATGATTTCCTTAGGTTTGGCTACTGGCTGCCCCCTCTGCCGGTGCGGCACGGCAGCTCTCAACAACGACTGCAACGCTGTAACGGGAGCCTGCGCGTGCGCTCCTGGCGCATCACCGCCATCTTGCGACACTTGTCTACCCGACCACTACGGGCTGGACGTCAGCGGCTGCTTGGGTAAGTTGTTTCAGCTTAATGGCGGTAGATGGCACTGTTTGGTTTTTTGTAAATGTCTAGCTAACGATGAAGAAACAAGTTAATATGAGTACCAACTGTTTACCATTCTGTGTTAAGTTTACATATTTTCTACAATATCTTTGAATGAACATGTTTTAGGTACTTTACTCGTACGAATATCTTTTACAGGGAGCTTTTACTTGCCGTCGTATTATTTTTTAAAAATTAGGTTAACTTTTCTTTAGGATAAAATTGTAAGGTGTGTCAATTCCGTAAAAAGATAAAACTACCTGATGTTTGCATCAAAATGTTTTTTTCTTTATCAACCTTCATTATTCATCATATTCTTCGTCGGAATTCATTTACGGTGTGGTAACTTATGGTTTGAACTTTTTTTGCCGTACAAAATGTGTGCATTACCAGTTTTCAGGGCAAAACTACGAATTAAGTGAAAGACGATTTCGTAAAACTCCATCATAAGAATAATGATTATAGCTTTTAAAACTAGCTTGGATTACTATATCATTACCGGTCATCTTCTTTATGAAGGAAGATATTGAGAATTGGATTATAATAACAGTTATCATGGTATTCGATGGAAAAATGAACAAAATTGAAATGTCGCTTAAAAATTGTTATTAGCTTCGCTTGAATTTTATATTATCAGAATAATAAAATATAATATCTAGTTACCAATACTTATCTGTCTCAAGTAATGTTATTGATATTGCGTTAATAAAAGTAGTCGGTCAGAAACACAAAAATAAGTCTATAAAAGGAAGCTAGGTCGACCATTGAGCCTTTACTCACCCCTATCCCAGCAAAAAACAAAAACAAATTTATTTAAATGTACCTACAGGACCTACTAATATAACAAAGTAGGTACATGTAACTTTTGAAAAATCGAGAAATATTAACCAAACAAAAGTCCACTTTAGAAAAATCCCTCAATTTGTAAAATGTTTTGCGTCTCCAGCAAGCTAGGATTATTTACATCAAAATCCGGTAATTTTATGAACTAGAAAAACATTTTCTTAAAGCAGTAACAAAATTCATAATCTCCCCAGAGTTGTAAGTGAATCTCGCAAGTAAACACGCATGTGGGTAGGGACAACACAAAAAGGAGCTATCTTTTCATTAAAATTAGATACAACTTGCTTACTTTGTTTCATAAAATATCGTCAGAAGGTTCAAATAACAGCTAATTAAAATTAGATCAAACTTACTTACTTTGAAAAAATATCGTCACAAGGTTCAAATACAAGAGCTAAGAACTATGATGATGTTACTGATAACGTTACCGGGCTATTCAGTGTTTTGTGGCTAGTGTAGAGGAACCAAAATATGAGCGACTCCCAATAGATGAACGTCCGATAGAAATAATTCGATGCTAAAATTAAAGCCCTTGTTCAAATTTTATTTATGTAATATGGTGACACTTCTTTTCTCCGACACCATTCAAACACTGACATACCTAAATGTCACTCACGCGCTTACAATGTTCCCACTTGGTTACAGTTTTTTCATGGAATCCTACATAAGGTAAGCAGCCTTAATTTTAAAGCATAATGTTACGTCAAACACGTAGTTACAGCTGTATTTGAATGGTTTTGGACATCTTGATATTGAATTACTTCGCATCAGTTTTACAATAATCACCAGATTCAAGAAATTTAATTTTCAATTAAAGGATTCATTCTTGAACTTTGGACCCAATAAATGAACGGCGTTCAACTGATGAAAAGTGCAAATAATTACAGAATTTAAAAACGTATAAAACCTTTCTTAAAGTTAACCTAAAACCATTAAAATTACCTAGTTCATATTTTATTTATTTTTCATATTATATTAAATTCAACCACCGTTGCTGCTGACTGTACATTTAGGCCCAAGTTACCTCAGGGCTGCAAGCAACCTCGCCTGGTCTGGTCCTGCGGCCTCTCCGCAATTTACGTAGTGTGCGATGGTCCTTAATTCGCTAGACCCACCGCGGAGACCAACGCCCGCGGCTACCACCACACACATCGCTCGCCCACCTCTTACACCATCGCAAAACCACTAACCAACCACGCAATGTACATCATCTAAATTGTTTACACCACTTTGTCACGCATCACCTAAAGAAACAAATCATAGAGGGCGCTCGTAAAATTATGACGTCACGTCCGGAATTGGTCTAGTATAGGGATTATAGCAAAAGTGGCAATTTGTTTGGAATTATGCTAAAACTTCCAGCTAGCGTGTGTTTTTCTAGTAATTTATGGACAGTGATGGCTTATTGAGCTCCTAGAACTAGTTCGTATGTTAATTTGGGTGTTCCGTAGGCGTTACGGGCGTAAATAAGGTTTATAAGAAAAGTTATTAGAACTTGTTTGTTTTAGAATTTTGTTAGCATCCAAATTGGTATTTTACATGCATTGAGACAAAGGCGGTGGAATGGTATTTGCACATAGATGTCTCTTTAGTCCCGGGTCGGCTTTGTGCTTCCTTATAAAGGAGCGGGGACAAAAAGCACTTTGCTTCATGTCATGACATTATCTGGTCGTTCTACATTTGGCTTCAATTACAGGACCGCCTGTGTTACTAACTGGTATCTATTTAGATAAGGGTGGCCAGTAATTTAAGATGGGGTCTGGTTACTTCTATAATATTAAGCAAGATCTAGAGCTCTAGTTTTTTGATTTGATTGACGAAGTACTGATATTATGTGAATGCTGCTCGATTTAGTTATCATAAGAAAATTGTCGACAGGAACAGTTTCCGTAATGACGTTGCGGTTTTGAAACACGGCAGGTTCCAAAAAAAAGACTTTCACAAATTAATAGGATTTCCAGTTATAAAAAGTGCCGATGGGGAGTCATAAATTATTTGATCTCAGCAATAACTACTTTTGAAAAATAGTGTTAGAGTTTTTTAAATTAAAATGATGAAAGCTTTCCCCAGCAGTCTGACAGTATTTAACCTAATCACTTTACTGAAACCTGAAATACTGCGATTTAACCTACCGAGCTTATGTAAGCAAGTAACCACCACGCCTCACCATGAAAAATCTAATAAAATTATCAGTTTACAAATCATAAGTAGGCCAATGAGCGAAGCATGCTCACCACATAAAGGCTGGTCGAAAGGCAATTACTCATCAGCGGCAAAACACGGAAACTAGGCGAAGTTTACACAGAGGCGTGAATCACGCGCCGCCGGGTAAGCGGGTGTACACTGCCGGGGACGAAAATAGAATACCATTTTAAAACTGAAAATTATGGTCAAAACAGATACTTTAGATATCTCATACCAAAAAAACTTACTAAAGCCAACGCTTATTATAATAGTAACAATCAACACTGTAACACTCTTTTTGTGCAAAACGGATCATTTTAGAGAGTTAGGTACTTGAAGTCCTTCGCAGGCCCAGTTATATTTCTTTGCTGTATAAAATGAAAGTATCAGTGATTGAAATATCCTCATTTCGTTAAAAAATATGTCAATCTGAAGATCACATTTTTGACGTAATAAATGATGAAAATACTTGTGATAAACATTATTGTAAATCCTAACACGACGAAATACATGATTATACATTTATGCACTGTAGCTGACAGTTAATCTGCATAAAACCAAGACTACATTTAAATTAATCTTCTTAAAAAGTTCCACCAACAAACAGCCCACGTCCAAATCTAATCAATCGCTCTAAATACATTGCTAAAAATACCTACACTGGCGTGCCTTGACAAGAAAAGTAGATTGAATGATAATGTTTCTGGTTTTGGGTAATTTTTGTACTTTGATCTAGGAATCGTCTTTCTGATTTTTTTAATTATTAAATTAACAAAATGAAAAAAAGTTTTCTTATATAGGTACCAAATAATATAGGTACTGTGTCTCTACCAAAGATGTGGAGAGTGTTTCTGTAAGTGCTCACCGATAAAAAAACAGAAATTAAGACGTTTAAAACTGCTTTAGTTTTGTAAGATACTTAGGTACCTATTTTCTGGTAAGATTACCCTTATGTTGTCCCGAAGTGTACGCGATGTATGTTTGTTTTGATCGGCAATAAAGCAAACAAGCTCTGTAACTCCGGTGGGTCCACCTCACACCTCGCGTCGGAAGGTTTGCCCGAAAATACAATAATACAGCTGTGCAAGTTCGTCTAGCAGCAGAAGGTCGGAATCGCAAATAGTCAGTGAGCACATGCAAGCTATGCAAGCCGTTCAAGATTGTTTTCATGCACCTGCATAAATCTACTAACAAGAAAAATACCAAGAGAGATTTTGGAAAAACAAGAAGTTATTGGACAAACGACAGACTTTTAGAAAATCAAAAAACTTTGAGAGTGTAACTACTCGATGTTACAAAATAGGTTCTGGGTTTCCTGAGAATTTGGATGAGTACGTGCTACTCAAAATCTCAGTCCTATCGTCATCATCACCAGCCACACGACGTCTAATGCCTCTCACAGATATGCAGATCGATTCGGTCCGTCGATCGCCATTCAAATGGTCTCTATTCCAGATATTTTCGACTGCTTTAGTCACCAGTTCTTCGCACTATGTAGTCTTAACACTAATACATTTCCCACAGTCATTTCCTTCAGTTTTACCCAGTCAGCAATGTTAGCGTCTTAACCAGGTTTAAGATAATTTAACTAAAACATACGCTACGGGTCACCATTTATCGAGAAAATGCAAACAAATGCCGCGCGCCTATGATGAAATTTCTCAAACCCTGCGCATGCTGCAAATTCAACTATACTTAAGTAGACAGTAAGCTATAGTTAACACTCCCACTTGCATCGCGCGGTCTCTGGCGATCGTTGTTTGGCTTACACCTAAATACGGCTAAGCAGAGGCTGAATGTTTACCTTCCGGGTAACAAGTTTTACTGCCGGACAAAGTTAACAAAACAATGTAATTTTAGTTTTGTACTGTTTAGGTTTCAAGTTTAGGCTGTTGCTGATTGCAAAGGTAAACTTTATGCATTGGGAAAAGTTTAGACGAAAGTTTTCTAGTATTGCCCAAATAAGGTTTTGAGTAATATGCTTTTGTCATCAAATCTACATATTTTTCTCAACATTATTTTGTCTTTATTGAATTCGTAAAAGAAAGTTTACTTTCAAAGCTTATTACCTTTGGCATAGATTTCGATAAAAGAAAAACTGACAAATAAAGTTATTATTGTGACCAATTTTCTTAATTCTCAAGCAAATTATCCTCCCGTCAAGTTGTTCTATGTAAGTTGCAATTGGATCATCTAGTTTGATATTTTATGTTAATTCCACATATTGTGCCGATTTTAATGAGGTCGAAATATGGAGACTCTTCACAAACAGAACACACAATTTAGTTGAAAATGATTGATATTACTCAGACTTCAGTCTTGAGCCCACCTGTCGCGTAGAAAGTAACAATCAATGTTATTATTAGTAGCATTCCTGAATGCGCGGGAGTGCATGGCATCTTGTCGTCTGCGGCGCGTCACACTGTCTGCGCATACGCACTTAAGGCGCTCACTGATTATTTCATAATTTTATTATTCTTCTTCAAAACCTACTAAAACTTTAATAATACTCACCTATACTTTATTGTATTAAACAGCTTCAGAGATAGTATACAAGAAATCTTGAAATTTAGGTTCAACTTAGGCGGCCTCTTTGCAAAAAGTGTTTTTTTCTGAAAAAGCTTCAGGTAGAGACAAGCAAAGGCAATCACAGTTATTTAAAGTACGTCTGCGCGAATTTGACTAAAGGGAAACAATATTATCTTCCACCTCATAGTTGAGGTGAGGCCTGTGCCCAGCAGTGGGACGTATATAGGCCGTTTATGTATGTAACTGTAAAGTTCTCGACTTGTTGTTCATCGTCTTGTCCTCGACGGTCTAACCCTTAAGTTATTCCTGAAATATCAGTCACCTCTTAAACTATTTCGCGTATTGTATTCTCGGCCACATCCCCGTGCTCTCTATCTAGAAAGGGATCGATCGTGAGTGTGCGTCTGCGCAGATCGAGTGGGCGAGCCGGTACCGCACTTGCTTTGAGTTCATCGATTCTGATTAATGTTTGCGATAGGTGTGTGTCATTTAGCCGATAGGATCGTTTATTGTTCTATTAAAGGCTCGGTAACTATTTACGGCCCACTGCTCCGTCAGCGCAGATCTCTCTATTCTATTTTGATTTGTAAGCTGTAATTTATAGACGACTTTAATGGTGAGGTGACGATAAGCGATGATGGGCCTAGTTTGATTGGAGGATTTCGACCAATCGAATTGTGCGTTTGTCATGCTTTAATTATTCTTGGAGCTTCATACATTAACCGATTTTGTATAGCCAGAATACTGTAATGGGTACCATTACTAAGTAATGGGCTCTGCTATAGATAAGCTCCTTGATTTGGCATTGACCTTGATTTTAAATTAAAAAGCTTCCATTTTCTTTCTCCGTAATTCTCATAAATTTTATCTCCGTCCAACATTTCGAGAAAAAGTTATCAGTACATAGTTTAGCTTATTAAAGGCTATAACGCCTTTAATAAGCTGCAGTTCGTTTTAGTTTCATAAGAGCATTTCGCAACTGACCATTTCTTTTGTACCATAATCTAAGTTTAATTTGCTATTTCATCAGGTGAGTAAGTAGGTAAGGTGAGGCCAGTCGGGAGGAGCGGTAATCTAATCTGGGGCCCCATGAATCCTGCGCGGGCGCACAAAAGCGACGCAGATACAGCCGCACCGGTCTGTTTGTTCTGATTTCCAGTGTACTCGACTCAGTGCTCAGTAATACTGCTTTAGGCGATTTTTTTGGCAAGGGAAAACCTGGACTGGGTTTTTTACAGCTGGAATTCGTGACCTAACACAGATAGGTACCAATATTAGGATAGGGTGATGATGAATTAATAAAATAGCTACATAAAATAGAACATCACACACTTGCAAACGCTCACAAATATATTCCAGGCGGGCTTGTTTGAATTCAAAGTGAAGTGCAAGCCTTCATCCGATATGTACTTGATTTTATAACGCACATAAAGTAGGTGTTTCACTCAGATTTGAACTCACACGGTTTCCGAACCAGAATGTTCAACCACTGAGACCGCGACGCATCATGATGATTTGACTTTCAAGGAATATAAAAATCAAATGCCAGAACAAACCTTCAAAAATCCAAAGGAACCAATGTTCTTATTGCGCTCGTGCAAGTACTCTGAACTATTGAAATACAAACCAACATCTCTATTTGTAACTATTGTTTTCCTTCCAGTGTAGGAATTTATCAAAAACTACTAGACAAACTGTATTAACCACCGCCATACATTTTAATCCATCCCTTTGTCTTCTGTCCATCGACTCCTGCGCAAGTCGCTTGTTATCATTTCCGTCCAGGATAGATGAAAAAGCTAGTCTCCTATTAGAAGTTGCTGTGTTTTTGCCTCAGATATACTATCTCCCTCGTACGGAAGTCACGGAACGATCTTGATTTAAATATGTTGCATACAAATACACAAATGTTTACCAAATAGACTTGAAGAAATGTAAAACGATGTGTTGATTTCAATTGTTTTTTCGGTTTGTTTCAAAGAGATCAGTTCAGTATTGTATTTGGTAATTTCCACAAATTCGGAGGTAACGAACACTTTACTCATACAGCTTTTAATGAAATAAACTTATTAAGAGCAAATTTAACTTTCTGATTTCGAGTTTTTGTGAGTGTTAAATTCATTATTGTCATCATAACTATGATCCTCAATCTTTGGAGTGCCGAACAAATTACGGCTTCCTATACTTTCGACAATAAGTTTTCACTCAAAACAATAAAAGAACAAAAGCTTTTAATAGTCTCTTCAGTAAACCCACGTCAAGTATCATTCTCATATCATAAACTATTTTCAAGTAGCTCTAAAACCACATCCGCAAAATTATCAAACAGTAAATCACATTAGGCACTCTAAACATGTTGGAGCTAGTCACCTGGTCGTATTACGAGGAACAGGTGGCCGGAGTTATGAGCTTTAAATGTAACGGCATAATGATGAAGGCGTTCGGGGAACATGCGCGATTTGTGACTGAGGACACGTAGCTTTGCATATTATAGCGAATCGGTGCGATTGGACTGGCTGGTAGGGCTGGCAAAAGTGATCAGCGGATGTGTTCAAGAAAAGCCGATATGTTAAGACACGCAAGACTCATCTGATTTTGATATGTTCAAGGCTTAGGGCCATCTTTACACCGAATAATCTAGTTCAGGGTCCAGAGAGATGCATTTTACACGGACCCTATGGATCTAGTGAGACGCGTTTTAGATCATCGGAAACGCGATCCTTAAAGCTGTTGGCCTCATAAAGTGGCTGGAATCATTAAGCGCGCCATGTAAAGAGTTGTTTCATTTTAAACCATAGTCAGTGACATAACTACGAGTACTTAACCGCCACCACCAGGGGCAATGGTGGATGTGCCATAATTTCGCATCTTTAACCATGGTAAGCAATCATGTAAGGTCCATGATGAGAATAAACCATTTTAGACAACTGTTTCATTATTAACTTCTTTATGAAATTACAGATAGCGTTGGAAATTCGTACACTTTAATCGCTGTGGCCATTTCTAGTCTCTCTAACTCACACATTCTATGCATTCCGCTTGTAAACCATACTCGTATCCATCGCTTGTCATGCATCATACGTTCAGAGACTGTACCACTATTCCATTATTTGATAGATATTTTTATTTCTTTGCTGTGTCTGGGTATATTGTCTCATATATTGTATTATAAATTATACAAAACTTAACTGTCTGTGACACTATTAGCACATTCTATGCTTAATTTGGGATCTGATGGTTTTGTATCCAGAGATATTCATTTATGTGGCTGCTCGTAAGGCATACCGTACCAATACCGATCAATTGTAGCGATGATTTGATTTCCATGATGAAGGCCTTTGACCTTTGGCTTGTTTTTCTACATTATGGCTTGTTGCCAAAAATCTCAGGGACTTTCCATTTGCGAATTATGCGATATGCGAATATTGCAATTTATGAATTTTAAAGAACAGTAGATGTGGTAGCCCTACGGGAGCCGTGGGAAAATAAACCTTAAGGGCCAGGCAGCAAGAGGTCCTCGTTTGACGGATGTGACACGCGGCGAAGCGACCACCCGCGCGTTTTTATCATCCGTTATCAGAGCAATCTCTAGATCCGACCGCGGCCTAATTAGTGGACTCGCGTGCCACGGGAAGCGCTAAAATGACGCAGAGCTAAGCAGTTCCTGTCTTTTCAAACAAAGTGTGTCTACGAAAATGCCTACTCAGATGAGCAGGAATAAGATCCAGATTCGATGAATCACTTATTTATAATCTAATAGCGCAATTACACACACACAGACACACTTTCTTTATTACAGATAAAGTGTTTGGTTTGATTATTTTGATAACACTATTTGATGTGGTCATAATACTGCTCGGAGCTGGTGGATTTCAAAATATATATCGAATAATAAATTAATATTTCATCAATTTTATAACAGTAAGTAAGAACTTATGCAAAGTGTCACAAGAGAAAACGTATTGTTGATGAAAGATATAAGAAACATTCTGCAAGGCTTTCACAAATACTTTATTTCGAAAGGTTGGATATTTCAACTCACTGTCCACGGCCTATGCTAGAAGCCCAGCAGCATATTACCGTCCCAGGAGCGATCTCGTCCGCGGGCCCTCCGTCCGAGTAGTCGCCGCTGCCCGTTCAGCCCGCCTGCACGCATGCGCAGACCAACTTCTAAACGAAGTTCAAATTATGACAGTTCTTTGGCGCGAAACATCGTGACTACTCTCGATTCTGCGATTTTCGGCGCGAAAATTTCGTGATGACTTTTTTGTGAAGTGAGACCTATTTTTTATGGAGTTCGTGGTGTTGACTTTGAAAGCCTCTGAGAAAGGATTCTACCTTGCATTAGGACGGCAATTAAAAGTGGCGGTGAAGTTGAAGTGCTTTTAGTTCGTGATCCGTTTTAGAAGTTAAGTTAATTTAATAGCAAACTTAAAGGGTAAATGGGCGTTGGTAAACTTAATCATTACGCAGTAAATACAATTTGATAACTTCTTTTAATGGGTACTTCAATCGTCGATGAAATATTTTAAGTAAAGGTAGTGCTAATGTTCATCGAATGTAATAAAATTCATTGAAAGAAAAACTTGAATGGATACAAACAAAATTATTTAAACTCTTAAAATATAAAACGAAAGTTGCAAATGTAAATGAGGATATTTGCGTAAAATCATCACGTCAGTGTCATTAAACTGCATGGATTACAAGTGGAGAAGCCGATATAATTAAAGAACAGTGCTAAGAAAATGTTAACACTGACGATCTGCGATCTGATGCTAATACTAGTGACTTAAATCATGATAAATAATGGGTAGATGAAGAGATCATCCGCGATGCATTGGCGTCTACTAGTGACGGTGGTGGCCGTGCTCGCCGTGGTACTGGCGGGGTCCAGCCCGCGGCGCTGTGCCGGCCGGGCCGCCCGGGAGCGTCTTAAGGCCGCCGAGAAGATCAGAGACAAGAGGTTCTACCTCCTCTGCTGCGCGCCGGCTTGCGCCACTCAGAGGCGGCATCGACCCCCACCGGCCATCAGGCGGTACCAGCCTTACCATAAGACTTGGTATGGATTGAAATACGGTATGTCTTATAATTAATTTCCAAAATTTTTGAAGCATAGCCACATCATACTTATTGATCTTCTCCTTTGCATGTCCATCGGGATCCAAGATTTGATGTGACTAGTGTTCTGCAACTTTTACGGCGTACGTAATTATGAAAACCACTTACACATTTCAATTTCTTTCATGTATCGTATCTCACGTGTGTGAAAAAAAATCATTCTTCCAAAAACATTAATGATTTAGTAGGTAATACTATTAGAAAAACGTTCGTTGGAACACCACAGTAGGATATGAAATTCTTAAAAGCTAACATAAAGTGCTGAAAGTGATTTGCTTATAACATTGTGTCAAGGTTTCAAAAGTTGTGTGTCAAATTAATCAGATAGTTCATTCAGTGAGAGTATTGTTTTCGCTTCAAGCTTGCGAATGCAACGTGAAAAATGTCTAGTTTAGGAAATTAATTCTGCAGAATATTCAGCCATTCACTTAAGGTTCTTGTAAGAGACTTCAGTTAATTACTAACCAGTTAACGGCAAATACCGATCAGTTAACTACAAAATGGGTAAATAATAACCATCACTGAGCTTGAGTGTTAAAATCCAAATAAAAGACAGAATTAATGAGCTCCCGCGCAAATTTTCATACCATTCTCTTGCATAATATAACGCAAACAGGCAATATCCATCCATCAAAATTCTTATTTGCAGTCAATCACCGGTTCATGAATACGCTGATACGCTCCCATTCCAATTTTATGCAAATTGGAAGAAAATTATAGTCACATTGTCAGTGCACCGCAACTCGTCCAAAATCCAGATCGTGACCTTTAAGATCGAGGCCGGTACTTCCGCGGCTGTTCCTGCGCCGGCGCAGGTTATCGCCGGTCGAAGACCCCGCTGTTGGTATCGTTGCCAAATATCCCCCATTCATGAATTAGACCGCTGATACGGTAAGTTGGCGACTTTACGCTGATTGGGGTTATTGGAGCGGATTTGAAGATAACGTCGCGTAGTGTCTTACTCATTTGTTTGATTTTCTGTCTCGCATGCTAGATAACCGTTATCTGCATACACATTGCGAGTTTTTTATGCAAAAAATATTAGAGCTCTTGAAAAACTTGGTAATACCAACCAAGTTTAGATATTTTTGGAAGTTAGATATTTTCTTTTTAATCGTCTTATATTCATTTAAAGAAATATCCAAGCAGTCAAAAGAGATCTGTAGGACCGATTTCTAGAAGATATTAAAATTTTGTAAAAGTCTTTATCCTGTCTTAAAATATAAGAATCCAAGCCATCATCGTGCAATTTCTCAATATTATTCTTTGGTGCAAATTATTGTTCAAATGTTATGTTATCTACCTTTCAGTGTGCCCTTACAGTGTCACAGTACAGAAATAAATGTGGCCACTAAGATAGTATCATTGTTGCTGTAACCCAAATACTTGAGCATCTTTTAAATGGATGGTGTTGTTCTACGTCATGCCATTTGTAGTCGTAGTACTTCAGATGCATATACCCAGTGTGTTCCCGCCTCGAACTAATCAATCATTCAAATGAGACGATCAATCTCGGCTTGGGAGGATGCAAATCCCTCACAATGCCATGCAATACCATCTGTTACTGTAATGGTCGTGTCGTAAAAAATACGCCGCATACCAGTAGCAGGATCGAGGTGTAATACGAGTTTGGGCTTGTAATGCAATTTGCTACGTACGGAATTCCAATTTGAATAAAAAGACGTAGAATTTTTGAGTCATTTTGAGATGTACATTCTTTAGTATTTTACTTTCCGAAAAGATGTATTTGAAGATAATACTCACTTTGAAAACAAATCGAGTTGAGTGCGAGATTGTTATGCTAATTTTAACATTTAATTTTGAAATAAAATCAAAATAAAAAAGCGCTGTATTTTTGAACTGATCATTATAAGATTGGCTTGAGGTTTCAATACTTTATCTAACATAAATATATAATATGCATCAATCTAAAACTAATGCTAAATGATGATGTAATTTCTAATTGCATTGTAATTTGTTGAAGAGAATCCCTCCTTTATTTTGCTATTATAAGTATCTTGATACCTCGATAGCAATTTGCATCTTTTATTTCAATATCAAATGCTAATCTAGGCTGTCTAATGGCTCGCTGCATAATATTGTCATCATGTTACCGCAACTCGATAACACCGTAATCACAGCTGGAGATTAAGGTCTCAATCAGGGGTCTGTGTTTATCAATCACTGTAGTGTGTTTACGGGCAAACCGGTGCGACCAGCCTTCGCGCCGGCTGAGGAAATTGCTCAACGGGAAACATTTATCAGTCCATCGCTATTGATGCATTGTCTCAATCCGCAAATCGTTGCTAGGCTCCACGATACATCATCTGTCTGACGTAGCGATCCATTCATGTCGCCATCGATACCGGCCGAAACTATTCATCAATGTTCGCTACTTTTTGTTTCAACTTTCAATTCATCAACGCGCAACAATAGTTCACTGTGCTCGATAGTTTGATGCACAATGACGGTGATGTCTCAATCGGGTTGTAAATCAAGTCCAGTATCCTGCGCACGTCGAGTGATCACTAAAGAGTCATTGAGGCTGCTCCGTGAACCGTGACGGTAAGGTCGGATCCAGCTTTCGGTAATTTCTCGTCCGGTAATTACACAACAAAGCGGCCCGATGGTGGAGATAAGCGAGAAAAAATGAGGAGTGAATCGGTTTGACAGGACCACCTCCTGGGGGTCGACGGCCGCAGGATTCTGAATCTCTTGTTAGTCGTTATTGATTTTACACGCCACGATTGTTTGAATGTGTTCGAGTCGTGAAGCGGAGATCGGAACCAATCGATACACTGTACTCAATAGTTAGTCGTGACGTCAAGAGTCGAGTGCTTGAACATAGAATAGCACACTATAAGCTTTCGTTCCGGCTATCAAAGAGGCCGAAAAAATGTTTCTCTAACCAAACTGGTAATTATCAAATAATTGCCATACAGCCAGTTGGGAGTGATCTAAGGTGATATTGCTTCAGTATTTAAGTTGTAGCGATTGCTTTACGACTATCAAATACACACCTACTTAAGTCCTTGAATCCGAAGCTAAACTTGTAGGAGTAAGCTATTAAAACAACCTTTTCTTGATTTCTACATGGTACCTACCTGTACGTTTGGTATGTAGCTATTTAGAAAATGTACCTTTATTGCAAATATTAAGGTGTCAGTATAAAGCTTGGAAACGGTGTGAAACTAAAATAAAAAATAATCTTTGAAGGGGCGGGTGTGGGCTCCTGAATGTTTCGTTCACCATGATGGCAACAATCAGTGTGCCTTTATCTACCCCGTCTGGCATAAAGTCGTGAGCCTGGTAACGTACCTATACCTAAAACTTTGCTTTAAGTACCTTTGAAGATAACATATACTAATCTTGTTAAGAGAACCAGGCCTTTTTCAATGTTTTGGCGTCGCTAAATTGTGTTGTTGTGGTCAGTCGGGCAATCACGTGGACTGTTTAGGAGTGACATGACACTGAAGCTCTTAATGAGGCACCTTATGCGGTCTCGCCGAGGGATCATCTGTGTCCGTAGTTGGAGACTGTGCCAAAAATGAGACAAAGAAACGTTAACGACACAGTGATGTTGAAGCTGTCACATACAAAATCGGATAAACAGGGACACTTTTAGCGCTTGCAGCTTGCAAGTTTCAGTCTGGTGTCTCAGGTTTGATTTGGGCAAGGTATTTCTAGAGTGCAAAATCAAAAAAAAACACAATCACTCGACTTTTTTCTAATCGCAAAAAATAACTTTTCTCCCAATTCGGCGATTTTAAACGGATAGATTATGAGTTCATAATCATGAGTTAGCTTCATAAACAATGTCTTGAATCTTAAACAGCTGTTGCATTTCACTATTCATCGATGGTTCATAATATCGCGAGATAGATTGTAAAGCTAAGATGCTCACAATGAAGAATTTCTAGTTCTTATTTTGATTTTCGTCAAGAATCATCACGTTTTAGTACCTATGTTATTTTTAGTTTGTCTCCATCGCAGACCAGACGATTAAGCAATAGTCTGCAAAATAAATCATAGCAGTTGCTCTTGGATGATGCCTTAAATTACCTTAAGAAGTAAAGGCACTTTAATAGTGCCAATTGGCAATCAATTTAGCTGTCAAACAATTGAGTCAGTGGGTCAGGAGTGCCATAATTTCCCAAGAGTACCCCAAGGAATGCTGCAGGGCTGGGATTGCTGCTAGGGCTGAACCACTTACCTTGAGAAGATGATTTATGTATTTTTTAATAAACCATAATATCAGAAGACACCTTCTTCATCATCAACATCATCAACGGATACACATAGGCTTCCTCCATAGATTTCCATAGCAGCTGGTTGTAGGCGGACTTGGCCTTCCTGGGTGTTGCAGGTGGGCATCCCGCGCTGCGTTTGAGTTCAAATGCTATCCAAAGGAGCAAAATTATTTTCCAAAAAAAACTTAAAATCCGGCAATGTTGTGTCTTAAATGTGTCAATGAAATTGGTGTTCTGAATATTCGACATTCCATTTCTGTGCAGTCTCAGTGCGGGTACAGAAGCAGGTAGCTTAAACTTACACATAGGTGCCGCCCATTATACTGTTTTCTTGAGGGCTATCTGCAATTGCTAATAACCTACCACCTAAGGGCCAACAAATGCGAATCAGAACTATCGTAAAAGGTTGTTAAAAACTAAGGAAACATGACGTCTTCTTCGTTGCCTTGCTGGTCTTCTGTCATCAGTCCCCGACATTACTTAAGTATTCTAGCTAGGAAACCTTACTCGAGCAGAGTTATAGGTAAACGTAATTGGGACTTTTCACTAAAACCGAGGTTCTTCTCTACAGGCAATTTGATAATGGAGATTGTAGAATTTCCAAAAAACCCATAGATTTAAGAGTCAACCCTGTGTACCTATCAGCTATCACAAATTAGTCAGTGGTTAAGCTAACTGTTGGCAGATGATGATCGCCGACTGTGTCCGGAATTTGATTGCACCAATCACGGCAAATTAACCTTTTTGCCGTCGCAATAAGAGTTGCGATTATTAGCCGCATTGCTTCATCCATCGTTGCGTCACATTACATTCGTCCCTTATGCGGGACGGTCGCAGAATTTGCGGCAAATTGATCTCTTGGATATAATTTGACATAATTACGAGTTGAGGTTTATTCCATTAAAGGATCTTATTTAGTAACTTCAGTAGCAGTTGAATAATTTATATGACTACGTGAATCTGTATTTTATAATATTATGTGGTTATCTTGTTTAGTACCTACGTGACTGCTCCTCCCGGTACTAATTGGTCGGTCAGACACAAAATTATTTCTTCACCAATTATAGGTATTTCAGAATTTATGCGAGCTTGCTTAATTTTTTGGTTTAAGTACGCTACACAACATGGCTTTATTCCCAAAGTGTATTGCTAATAAAAGTATATTGTCGACTTCAAGAAGATTTTTTTCGAGGCCTAACGATGACCATTCTTATTTATTTTATTTATTAGTTTGTACACAAAAAGACAATAGGCATGACGACAATATCAAATAATCAACGTTTTGAATATCTTAGGGGTAAATACATATTAAAAGGATTTAAAAGACAAATTTAGTTTTATTTTAAAATCTGAGATTAATCAGATTTTCGATAAAGTAAAAGGATAAAATACTGCAATTCGCCATTTTGACTCAAACGTCAATAACGCACTATGACGTCACTCTTACGGAAATCAAGAAATGTCACTGTCGTATTTCATACAAGTGAGTTTGACAGAGACGTGATGTTTACATAAGAGTTACGTCAAACGGACGCCATGACACCTGCGAGCTTTTTCGAGCGCTGTTGATAAAATACTAGAAGAATGTCCTCAAACTTTGTTAAACTGACCTTTGAAACCGAAATAAAGCTTTTTTAGTATAAAATACATGAGTACCTACATCACGAAAGAAGATTTCAAAATTGTTCGTCATGCCTATTACAATAGACAATATTTAAGACAGATGAGCTTATCTCTAAAAAGATATTTTTTCCAGCAGACCAAGGTGACAGGATATGCAATGAATTGAGACTTCAAGACAGCTGCGTACAAAACCAAAGCTAAATCTTACCGGTAGCCGTGCACCTTTACAAATTATTGAATTTAATTAAAAATACAAAACACAACATAGCCAGACCCATGTCGATGCTGCACTGCGCTAAGAGTCGATAATTGCGCAAGCGCACCTGAGCGCGATGCTATCTGTTGATTAGACGCGCAGACGCAGATGCACGCCCCTCAATCAATATCAGAATTACACACATACTTCTTCTTTAGCCTTACTTTATTTAATAAATCACGATTAATGACATCTTCAACTTCTTAGAGCAGCTTTCGTCAAATCTGTTTTTTAAAACCGGCTTTCTTTGCAATAGTTTATTTATGTGGTATTATGTAAAATATCCATTTTCGTTTGTTACTTATACAGTGTGGGTTATTTAAGTTGTCATAGTAGTCAAAAGCTAAATTGATAAAAACTTTATCAAAATAGGACTCGAAACTACTTTGAGTATTTTTCTATATCTACTACGTTTTTTTTTTTAAAAAACAACCTGTGTAGGTAATCATTTTCCAGGCACAGATGTTATTATTATAATTATGTCTTGATAGGTATAATCGAGTGATCGTACAGTGAGTATCGAATCGACAGTACTACTGAAAACCTGAAATTTGTTGATTAAATTTCAAACATCAATGACATCTGCCCGATGCCCGATGGTTGACTGGTAGAGAATGCCTTTAGGCATCAAGTCCGCCAATTGTACTTGTTTTTCATTCTCCAATAAAGAATAAATAAATAAAACTGCACAACTTAGTAGTGGTCCTAACCATATTATTGCCTCTTGCACAGTTTTCCATGTCATTTCCAGGATTTCTTTCAAGGTAGCGCTATATTAAGTGTAAAACTTTAAGCTTAATAAGAGTCCACTCCCTCGTTAGCCAGTCAACGCAACTTCGATTTCTATCAACCAATGTTTATACGTGCGTACACTTGTCAAATGAAGCCAGATTAATTTGCGTCGGACATGCAAGCGTGTTTGCTTGACTGTCATTCATTAACGGAATCAATTACACGCTAACGGTGTCCCGGGGCTATGTAAACCAATAAATCCTTTAGAACCTTCTAACGATTTACTGCTATGAAGATTGTGCTATTTAAAAGCAGAAGATATATCGATAGAAGGAGCCTGTAAAGTGTGAGACCCTGGACATGGTTCGTATTAAAGGGTCTGCTTGAAACAGCAACACTTAGTAAGTACTTAGTTACTTGAATACTTTCCTATTACACCAATTACTTATATATAATGCTCTTTAAGTTATTGGTGTAATTGGTAGTGTACAAATATTCATATAATTGGAAAAAAAAACTATTTTTTTTTCATTCATTGAATATCACTGAAGGACCATTCAGCGTGTCTGGTTGATTTTGAGACCGATCGATGTCTCAAACCCGTTGTCATGAAGGACACAGTAATGATTTTGCAGATACGTATTTCGAGACCGTCATGGCCCAGTGGTTAAGCACGCTGGGTAGGAGCTCATTTACTCTCGAGTTTACCTTTTTCTTATGTTTACTGAAAAAATATGAATTACTGTCTACATTCGTGTCGTTTGTCAAGACGAGGACCAATTTCATAGGCTATGTTTTATCGTGAGGAAATTATTATGAATATTTTGCCACCCAATGGGGATGACGAGAAGTTGTCGGACTACTATGACTGAAAGCCCTAGGTACAAACGCGACGAAGCAGACTTCCCTCGAAATATAATTTTGCAGCTGATGTAGGCTGCATAATCAAGGCTTAATTTCCCATCGCTGAGCAATTAATACACCAATCACCGTTCGACGTCTGTTGGTGTAGGACGTGCCACGTCAGACGTGCCCGGTTAATCCCCGGCAGACATGCGAGCGAGGCTGCGAGCCACAATCACATTCATTAGGCTAGGAATCAATTATTCGCTAACGGTTGTCAAACCGCCATGTAAATCAACAGCAAGCCTAGGCTATACGTACTAGTACTTCTGTGGAAGTTATAGAAGACGTGAAGAGTTTTAAGATTAATTTAGCCCGGCGGCTACTAGTGCTTGGATGTAAGTTGTCGGTTCGATACCCAAACAGCACAAAATGTTAGTTCTTCCTGATTTTGGTACCGTGTCCGTGGTTCTAAACACAAGGATAAACCTCCGATGTCTCAAACCCGTTGTCATGAAGGGCGCAGTAATGATTTAGCAGATACTTACTTCGAGACCGTCATGGCCCAGTCGTCAAGCAATCTGGATAGGAGCTCATGTAGTCTAGAGTTCAGACCTGTATACCTTTATCTTGTACTTACTTAAAAAAATATGAATTTCGGGTCGTTTGTCAAGACATAGGCCAGATTGAAAAAACGGCCTAGAAGATATTCGAGGCCGCTTTTTCATCGCGAGGAAATCCTTATGAATAAGTAGTTCACGAACGGGACGATGAGATGATGTCGGATTACTACTGACTGAAAGCCCTAGGTAGACGACGAAGCGGACTTCACTCGAAATTTCATTTTGCAGCTGATATAGACATAATCGAGGCTTAATTTCCCATCGCTGAGCAATTAATACACCAATCACCGTTCGACGTCTGTTGGTGTAGGACGTGCCACGTCAGACGTGCCCGGTTAATCCCCGGCAGACATGCGAGCGAGGCTGCGAGCCACAATCACATTCATTAGGCTAGGAATCAATTATTCGCTAACGGTTGTCAAACCGCCATGTAAATCAACAGCAAGCCTAGGCTATATGTACTAGTACTTCCGTGGAAGTTATAGGGGAAGACGTGAAGAGTTTAAAGATTAATTTAGCCCGGCGGCTACTAGTGCTGGCTAAGATGTAAATGGACGGTTCGATTCACGAACAGAACAAAAAGTTTGTTCTTCCTAATTTTGGTACCTCGTCCGTCTAAACACCAGAAAAAACGTAATTTTAGGCTTCCTAATTAGTGTGAGTAACCAAAAAATTTTTTATTGACATAAGCTCACGACTATAACCCGAACAGGGTAGTCAGAGAATGATTATTGCCGTCATGGTGAACAGAACATTCAGAAACCCAAACTTCACCGAATTTGAACCCAAGTGGTTAGTTGCATTGTTTTTTATCGGTGTTTCTCTTCACAATAGAGTTAGCCGCAAATTGTACAGTGAATGAATGAATATATTAATGATTTATTTGCACATTAATTTAGTACCTACCAACATAAGTTCTTAAGCTATTCAAGTTCTCAAATTTTACCACTGTGTGGCCACTATGAACACAAAGCAAAAGTTTCGGTAAGATAGAACCGCGGGTGTGCTCCTGTGCCGAGTGAGAGTGTTTAACCACTAAGCCGCGACGTTGGCTTAATTTATAACTACAATTTAAAGATATATTAGGGTCCTTCGTCCAATTAGACGTCAATCCTGAATTCCCCGAGGCCTGTCTCGGTAGCGAGCTCTCGGACTAGCCCGAGTTGCACAAGTAGTTCTAATAGAACCGATTTAAAACTTACGATAGTTATTATTGACCGAACTCTAGTATTTCGTGGACATTGGAAAGAAAACAGTTTGCTAATTCAAAATTTATTTGATTCTACTTTCTTTTATTTAGGTGCAGTAATATGGCTGGTAATTTGTCAGAAAATGTTAACTGTCATTTTACTGCACCAATTAAAAGATCGAGAGTATAAGTGTTGTTACAATCCCGACTTTATTTTAAATACATTATTAGATAACACACTAATACTAAAATAACTCGTTTAACCACTTGACACATTTTAAACTCCAACTCCAACCGATGCATCAAAACCCCGTCCCAACATAACCTCTAATTAATTAATCAGCCATAATGGCCCACAGGCCCACGTGGGCTCAGACAGCATGATTGCCTGCAGCGCAGATTAGGCTGCGCAGGCGCAAGCCGCATCCGACAGGCGTGGGCAGATGTTCCGCTAGGACAAGAGGCTTTTGTGTCGGTTCATCTTTAACTTTACCATTATTAACTCTCTTTATTTAAATAGGACAGCTAATAGCTTAAGTAACACTTATTCATTTAACATGAAAGTTAAATAAGAATGAGATTTGTAGATCACAATTGCGAACTTGTTGGTTGTGTTAAATAAATATACAAAATATAGGCCAACCAAAGTCTTCCGTCTCTCAAGCTACACTCGAGGTAGCCAGTGCAAAATTTTTCGAAGGTTCCCAAAAACTTTGCAAACCACTAGAACCAATTGTATTGTTTAAGTGAAATCGTGTACCTATCTTGAAAATGAGAACTCGTTTAGTATAGTGATACAAACGAGAGTAGTCATACTGAATTAGTGGGAACAGGAATAAGTGATGGAATATAAGACCCAAAGGCAAAATAACTTCATAATAATAAGTCGATTTAGACATAGGTGTTAGTCAAAGCTTGCGGTGTCATTGTGATTGTTGCGACAGGAATACTCGTAGAATCACCTTTTTTGAACATCAATCAAAATATCAAAGAGACATATCTAAACCGATAGCAAGGGCTATCGAAGTATTATAAATTGAAAACCAAAGTGATTATCTGACACCTAGACCTGATATACTCAAGTCCGTGGGCTTTGACAGAATAATTGCCAATATCACAATTAGAGTGTGTTCATTCCAGTAATGGTACTTTATGGCAACGCATCCGACAGGTGTAGGTGGAGTTCCGATATAAAATAGGGTTGTCGAGGTACATCTTTTAAATAACTTGAACTTATAACTACAACTCAATATGGATTCACTCCTGAATACGTGTTACCTGACAATGGCGTTAGAATTCCTTCTTGAACTTTGCCCGTTGAGTGTGAGTTTCACGGCGTCCTTAACTTTAATTAACCTTTGCAAACTAGCGCTCATTGTGCAATGTTCACAAGCTTTTTTCTGCAATACTGAACTCTCAAGTAAGCTCCACTCTCTACCATCTATGTTGGTTAATTGCATCTGTACTAAAAAAAAGGCATGCGACTGTCTAGCAACTCAAAAAGTGAAGTTCTCTTTTTAAAAATATTATTTTCTTACTCTACCTATGCAGGAGATAGAGGCCAACCCCCTTATTCATGAAACCTTAAACAGCGCTTCAACGTTAACTTTTGTGTCGCTTTGTCTTTTTCATTCTTGTTGCTGCCGCCATAATCGAGTAAGTGACATAACACGTCAATTGTTTAAACTATGCTTTGGCGTTGCGTTCGTTTTTATGAATAAGGGGGCAAGACTCTAGATGAGAATACGTTCTCACATCTCCAAGGCAATACCCTCAGCTATTAAACCTGGACATATATTCCGTGACCTTCAGGTCAGGCTCGCCCAGGGTGCAATGGCGCGATTTCGGCCTCTTAATATCGGTCGTTCCGACGTAAATGGAAGACTGTTTGCCGTAGCGAATACTAAATTTGACGGCTAATAACACCCGCTTCAAGTATGGGAATCCATAATTGATTGAAACCCCATTAAAGCAAATTGTATGAGCCTCATTCATTTTACTGTATTAATTTGATTTAAGAATTTTGTAATCGGTTCTGTGATCTCTGCTTTTTATTTTATTGAAAATTGATAACGGTCCTTCCGGTTAATATTTGGTATGAATTTAATGCAACAAAGTTTTTATAGGTTGTTTTCAATACCTCCTTATTTTTAGCATACCGTCTCAATGAGGTGTTATTTGTACTGTTCTTAAAAGTAAGAAAATAAAAACAAATTAATAATAAACATTTTGTCGCGTAAAACAGAAAATTTGAAGAATATATTGGCATTTTAGTGAAATCCAATATTTAACGACCAATAAAAGTAATATTTAAAGTGATTGGATGTGTTGTAAAAACACTTTAAAGTTTCGAATTTTACATTCATAATTTTTGATATGTCAACGTATCAATACATAATAATATCGTAAAAAACATGTAATAAAAACAGGTTGATTTTATACCTTCTGTAAATTAAATTGCTGGCTACAGTGTATTGCGGTTTCCAAAATCTGTCATATTCAAAGAATAATAGAGAGTCTCGCTTGCGAAACATTTGACTTGCTATTATTCATATGGTATTGAGATTATGACGTTCGAACCTCTCACTCTGTCCATACGAAGGAGTAAACTGTACATGAGACTGTGTTTGTTTGTGTATAAAAGGGGAGATTTCGAAGCTACGCCCTGTATAAATGTGAGTATTTCCTGAACTTTTCGCATTGTAGACACTTTTGAAATGCGCTTTAATAGTTTTTCAACCAGTGCCTACTGAGATCCCAGCAAATCTGCACTGATACCAACATTTTGGTGTAATCAGGTAGGTAACAACAATACGCAAATCTTGTTTATTTATGCCCGTATAATGTAATGTACTTTGCCAGCAGCGGTAAATCAGTTCATTACAGTGCAGTAAACATGGCAGTCGCGCAGGGAGATTAATGTTTACGACTGTACAACTTGTTGTACGCATAGGAACTTGATGTAAAAAGCTGGGAAAGGCTTACAGTTGAGATCATAGTAACTACATGAAATTCGTAGTAAACTAAATCTTGCACACAAATTCAATGCAACATGAACATGGAACATCACAAGCTGTCAGGCTAATACACGTCCATACACGTCTAGCCGACCTATGGTTTTCAGGATTGATAGCCTTTAGCTCGCCTCATAGTCCAGTGAAACTATTAAAGTAATTTTCGGTTGATATATAGTTCAGTCCATTAAAACACTGTTTACTATTACACGGGAGACGTGGGTCTAAATGTAGGTATTTAAGTAGTGATTAATTTTAACAAGTTTCCTATTTCTGGTATTTTCAATAAAATTGCAAACAACGGAATTGCTACCATGTAGGTACGAGTACCTTATTTGTTCCGAGTTTCCGATATTTCAGCACTATTGACCATGAAAGCCTAAAGCTAAATATTATATAATGTTTTTTTTTGTTTTTTTGGCCTGATAATTTCACTTAACTTCTATTCACACAACTTCATCCATATGATGTGGACCTCCCATAATAAAAACCAGTATTTTAGTAAAAACAAGTCTGCGCTGGACATACACCGGGCGGTAACAGGACGGTCAGTAAAAACGTAAAAAGATATAATAATGAGGTCAATTTGTACGCTCTGATTGGCCTGAACTTAACCCTATATTACATGGACTTGATTCAAGGTTGGCGCATACACTCACTGTTTTAAATAGTTAAACTGAAGTTATTTTTTTAAGTACATAATCAAGATTCGAACTGGTACATAACAAATAATATGTCCAATAAAATACTTGACAAGTTGCTTTTGAATTCGGAACCAACAATTTGATACCTAATACTTGTCTAAATTTTCATAGCATTGATCATTGCCTGATGTGTGTTGTTGCTTATTTGCTAACAGAATCTAGGCTATGCTCATCACATCATGGCATTCAGCTTTACCTAGATAAGATACAAAAAAAACAGAAAAGATCAAGCCCTTCTTAAAAAAAATATTTAAGTAGTTTTTCCGTTGTCTAATATTCCATAGAACAAGCATTTCGTTGCTATAATGTCCAGTCCAGTTACCTTATTCCCAGTACCTAGATTACTTTTTTCTCCAACTTGTACAAGTGCATCCTGAAACTAATCAATCAGCCCCACGCTCCCCATAAATTAAGACGAGCAATCCAGAGACGATTAAGTCGCAGATGTCACTCCGCCCAGCCTACTCTGCATAGAATATTAGCATACAGAAGACAACTCGACTTTTAACACGACATTTAAACACGTAGGCTTAAGGTCCTCAGAAAAAACATTGAAGTTACACTTTAAACAAGAGGTTTTTTTCTTCTAGAGCAGCCTTCTCTACACGTATGGTGCCATAATGTCACTGATGATGATGATGTCGAAAAATGAAAGAACACTGACCTAGTTGTTAATCTTAAAGAAACTGCCTCTTGACAACATCGAACAAAGCTTACTCATGAAAATTTTAGCAGCGGTGATGTGAAGATGAATAAGTTCTTTATTGTTAGTATTATTGAAACACAAAAGTTACTCAACTTCTATTAAGTAATCAACTTCTATTTACTTACTCAACTCAGATAGTGTTCATTTTTCTGGAGCACGAGTAAATGCGGGGGTTTCACAAGGAGATCCTGTTATAGATATTCTGGGCCCTCTAATCTTAGGAATGAGTAACGTGCTAGACTAAGAGCTTAAGTCGGATTACTACGTTCTGATTTACATATTTTATGCATAAAATGTTCATTAACTAACCTTGAGTTATTGTTTTTATGAAACCTTGCTCTGGGTTCAGTGGTTTTGGGTGAGCTTGCCTTCTGCACTTTATGACTCCTGTCAGTGCCAGCCCACAATGTTGCATGTTAACATCCCACGGCGGCCCTCGGCTTTGCGCTAATTTGTAAAAGCACGGCTTCACTCCACTCGATGATAATCACCTTAACAAATGGACTATAATTTTCTTCAGATTAGAGATGGAATAATGTAGAATTCACATTTTATTGGCCACTTTCAGATATTGAGTAAAATCTACTATCTATTTAGAGCCACAATTTAAATAACATCTTGTTTTTATTAGCTTTTAAGCTTTCTAGATCTTCGGTCGTTTTCCAATTGTAAGCGAAAATAGGTGATAAAACGAATCCATTTCTTATAACTAGGTAAAACTAGTATTTTTTCTAGTAGTGATACCCATCAAAAGCAAAACTTCTAAGGTTTCTAATGGTTAAAAATTGCAGTTGAGGATACATTTTAGTACTTAAAATTATTCACAACAATTCAAGTTTCCTAGTACAACTCGTGGCAGCCCTACCAGAAAGCGTCTAATCTAAACGCGGTTCAAAAAGCTGCGTCTGCGCAAATGTGGTAAGCTCGACTTAGCACACTTTCGTGCGCCATACACTCGGCGCTATGGATTATGAAAATTACTACTCTTGTTTTAGTTTCTAATGGAAATAAGGCCGCATGGTGAGATATCAAAATGGGGCATATTTTTGTCGTAAAGTACGCTTGTTATTTCAGTCCTTGTGGCGATGACTAGATTTAATTGATGAAGGTCTTCGGACGGAAAGCTTACTTTTTGACATAAACAGTGAAGAGCGAGAATCACCAAATGGATCGGAGTACAGAGTATGTAATTGGAGAATTTTTAGTCCGCTACGTTCCTGTTATTCATTCAAACGGTCCCTTAAGAAATTAATTGGTGGCTCAGAACATCAAGACAATCTTTTCTATTTAGATTCAACTCCGAAATCTCCCAAATAATCCTTCGATTTTTATTGAGTCAGACGCTGCGTTTCTCATCAAATCTCCAACGGTCAAATTTTCGTGCAGCCAGCACAGCAACATCTTTTTCATTTCTTCACATCTCATGCTACTTACTCAGAAAGAGTAGCGTGATCAATATCAATATTGTCAATAAAGCCAACTGTTCAGTTTATTTGTTATTAAATACCAATTACTAAGATCTATAGATCACATAATGACATAACACGAAAAAGAGCCATCCAACGCGTCGCCCGAGTCTATTAGCGTCATTAAGTTGACATTAGAGTGATAAAGTGTGCTCCAGCACCGATACAATCTGTCGCTACAATGCGCACGCGACGATTTCCTATTATTTCCGTGTACGGTTATAGAACTTAATGACCTACAAATAAATCAAGCTTTTTAATTGATTTTCGTTAAAATTGTATCAATAATGTCGATAGAAGTAATAATTGGCCTAGGTTTCGATTGCATGAATGAAACTTATCCAAAACTGTTTGGTAATTTGTTTCGTACGATTGTCCTTCACCATCCCGTGCTACTCTTTACTCTCGTTAAATCTTTGTGCCAGAGCACCTAACTATATTCCTAAACAGCCAAAAAAATCCTCAAAAGTTAATCTAGTTATGTTAAAAATAAATGCATCCATCGTAAAATTGCCCCCATCAATCATGCGTGAGTTGAGAATTAACGAAAGTGATTTGTATAAAAAATGTTGTTTAGATGATTAAGCCTCTTTTTATTTTACTTTGAGAAACAGTGCACGTCGCTAAATCATGTGTGCTGTGTGTATCCTGTTTTATTTGACAAACACTTTTCTTGAATACATTTAAGTATTTATATAGGTATCTACTAACAGTACGGAAGTGTTGGTGCTGGGTGGAAATCAACATTCCAGCTAACGAGCCAAATGTAAAACGAGTGAAAAAAGCCTTTACGTCGCACTGCTGGCCAAGAGCCTCACCTCAATTAGGAAGACGTACCTCCGATCCTAGTTCCAACTCGTGGGCATAGTGCCAATTGATGAAGACTTGTATGCAAGGCCTTACTAACAGATGTTAAAAGGGCGCACTGAAAACTACTGCCGGGCTCAATTAAAACATCTAGCGGCGCAGGCTTTATCAAAGCCTAACTCTACTAACTTTACCATCCGAAATCGAAATTCCCGAAAAAAACATAAATCAGTTGTCCATTTTGGGTGGTCACCCGCTTAAGGTCTGAAGTGTAAACATTGATAATTGTTGTAGATTCGCTGTCACCTATAGCTGTCACCAATGAACGACCTCTGTAATAATAATATTTCCCAGCATCTCGGAGCATTGCGCAATCAAAGTACATACTAGTGTTCATTACTGCAATAGGCTGCACCTCGCCGCTCTATCATTTCAAATATTATCATCACCCTTTCGAAATCAAGATGACAAATAACTAAACTTACAAAGTATCATTTTGTCGACATCAATACTAGTAAGCTTTTGTAAGCTCTACAACAATCTGCCCGCGAATCTGACTAAACAAACGCCTCTATGATGAAAGGAGTAAGATTCAGAATTGGTTACGGTTTATCTCGAGTACACTGTAGGCACAGTCGTCGATTACATCATCAATGTCCCCAATCGATATATCGAGACATGCGAGTCGAATCGATTCGACATCTCGCATCGAATAGCTTTACCTTCTGACCGTTTACCGCATTGCAAAGCCTATTCTCAGTCACAGACATGGAAAATTCGTTCATATTATTCAATCTGTAAGGTTTAATAATAAAAAACAAAATTGAGGCTTGTTAATGTTTTTTATGAGTTACTTATGGTATTAGGAAAATTAAATAACGATTGGTGATTTCATTAGTGACAAATTGAATAGTGTTGTTAGGAGTTGCAAAGGTGTCAGTCAGGAGAATTTTTAAAATTTGAATTCATGAAATTACTCGGTTTTTATACATGATTTGCTATTTTTTGACCTTCGCTCTGCAAAACGACTTTAGTTGTCACTTTCTGACCTACTCGAACTAGTCGAGTTGTAAGCCCTAATAGGCAATGTTTGAGCTTCTGGATGTTCCTTTCCCCACGATAGCGACAGCAGCGTGCCTTTGACTAGATTCGCTTGAGATAAAGTCGATTAGGGTATAAGTGTTTGTTAAATTTTCACACCTAAACACAAATATTCATCACACCATTGTTTGTCTTGGTTGAGTATCGAACCCCTAACCATCGCTGCACAACTCACAATACAACGGATCTGTCAGTAAAGACGCAGGGCGTACAGAAGGCAACAGATCAAGTGTTTACACGTTAGTGGTTAAGAACACTTCATACCAATACACTAAAAGTCATTTTCTAACTGCCATATTCCACGTGTAGCCCACTGTACGCGTAGATTTCATCTCGAGTCGATAAGTCGACAGTTCACCACACGGCGTCACCAATAATGGGTCAGATGCGGTTCTAGACAATGGCCTAACGGTTACACATTGTTGGTTTGCCATTAGAAAGGGACCATGGATTTTGGGTTTTACGGACACTACCGGGAAAGCTCAAGTTACAAAAGCTCAAGGTACAAAATGCCCTGGTACAAAAGCAAATCAAATGCTTGATGAATACACTTCATGGCTGAAGCGTTTACTTTACCATAGATTATTTTTAACCGAAAATGGTCTACATGCTCTAGGTATAAGACGGGATTTTAAACTACACTATTTTCAAACTGAGCCTTTTCCGAGCCAGAGCCAGTTTTTTTTTGGGAGAGCAAGAAGCTCTGCCAAAAAAAATCCGGCTCTAATCGACAAAAAATAAATTCTGGCGGTCAATTGAGGTCCTCGCAGGTCACAAAACCAGTTTTATTACAACCGTATATACTATTTTACGATACCTCCATGGAGGAGTCAGCGGGTTAAATATTTGGCAGCTTTTTAAAATCACATTACGTTTTATAAATTGAAATAAACAATATGAGTACCTAGTCAAAACTTGAGTGTCAAAAAGCAATATTTCTTAATCGTATCTTTTATAAAATAAAATACTTGTCTTTAAGTATTATGAGCTTAGTACAAAGATAAAACTTATATCTAGGCGAATACGCTGTTTATTTTAACAGCTATGAACTAGTTTTCATAATAATTTAGTAGGTAGATAATACTAATTGCATTCCTATCTTTATTCGCCAATATCATTTTGTAGCATGTTAATTTGAAATTCATGAGATTATAGTCTTTAGATGAGATGATAAGAAATTACTTTATAGAATATGCTAAGAGAATATCGATAATTTTGCAAAATGTTTATTATTTTATAGACATAGTTTAAAGAAAATATTTTACATTTCAATTCACAAATTCATCACTTTATAGAAACGTAACCGTAACGTAAACGTAAAAAAGAACCGCATTGAGGCTAACCTTAACTGCTTAAATAGGTGTCTATTTGTTGTACTGATCTGTTTTTCCAGACCGTCGTGTTCCAGTGATTAAACACTGACTCGGAACCCGATGGTCCCGCGATTAAATCTGGCCAGACCACCCCTTCTTCATGTTTATTGTACAATTTGCGGCTGGCTGTCCTTAAAAGAAAACACTGATAAAAAAACCCCAAGCAATTTAAATAAGGGCGGAAGGCTCGCCCCTTACCACGTTGGGTTCAAATTCCCTCGGCGAAATATGGGCTTCTGAATATGCCATTTCCTATGATGGCAATAATCAGTGCCTCTGACTACCCGCTTACGTTTAATGGTAATTTCTGAAGCTACCTTGAAAATGATGGCAGGTTCTCAAGAACATTGTCCTGGATAGCACTTAAAATGAATTTCCTAATTCATTCGTGGTCACCCTACAGCATGCCGATACTGAGATGGCCCTTGATATGACGATACCAACACTAGAGATACCAGCAATGCATTTTATGACGCCATTCAGATCCAACGAGGAATTTGGACAGTTTGGTCACAGATAAATAATCAATGATCTGGTTCCTCTTCCCGTTGAGGAGGTTTATCGTGGCACTGGATAACGGAAACAGACAGTTATTTGTTATTTCGGAAAGATTCTGTCCATATATTTTTTATCAAATCGCCATTTGGAGACATGTCCGTTGCCATCGGATATTTAATTCAAAAGATAGGCTCCATGGAATAAAACAGGTTCATATGAGATGATAGGGAATTCGACATCATCAGTTAATTGCAAGTAAATTTATGCCTTAATATAGCATCACTCTTCCGAAACAAGGCTTTATGGTCGACAAATAAGGCTGCTAAAACGACCGCAGTTAAAATCGTATGTAGATTTTAGAATGTCTTTTGACAATGCTTTCAAATCTATCAAATTCAAAATTATTACAAACTGTATCCCTGATTTTATAAATAGACTATCTGGGCTAACACACTCGGATACTTAAACTAGATTCAAATTCTGTTTATCGATATTGATCCAAATCTCTTTGGTCATTGATATATTTAGCGGCGTCTCAGGAAATGTTTATGACCAGCCAAGTTTATGCGGTTTCAGTAGAGAGGAAGAAATTTGCAGACGTTGTGCGATGACTAGGTCCACAGTAATGCCTGCAAAGTTCTGATGAGACCGCAAAATAACCAGAAATTCGAAGCGTCGCAAAGGCAGCGTTAGCGCAAGAACTGACCAAATTACTGAACACGACCACTCTGGCAAGAGTGAACGACAAAGAAGAAGAAGACTTCGTTTCCATATCAAACACCTTCTTCATCTTTAATTGGGCACTCTTGGCAGAGTGGTCGTGGCTGCTGATGCACAGGGTTGTGGCTCAACGTTACCACTGGCTTCCATGGCAGCCGCACGTCGCGCGATGTCTCTCCACTTTTGTCGACTTTGTGCATTGCGAATACACTGTACTGCGGTCGACTGCCGATTTTCTGATAAGGTCGGTCCAGCGATTAGGAGACCGGCCTCGTGCTCTCTTCCCCTCAGTGTGGCCCTACACTACAAGTCTCTAAATCGAGTCCTCGTTTCTGGAGATATGCCTAAAGAACTTCAGTATTCGTAGTTTGCACAATCAACGATAACCTGTCTTGTATGTGAAGTTCCTTGAGGATAGAAACATTGAAGCGAAACGCCGTTCAGGGTATCTTCAGCGACGTCTCCAACACCACATCTCTAGGCACCTAGACAGACATAAACCAGACTAAATTATACATTGCACCGAATCGGACAACAGAAAGGTCAATATAGGTTATTTTGTTTTTAGCATTAGGGATAATGCATTATCATCTTACTAAAGATAGGAAAACCAGAAAAATGCATTCGGTCTTGGCATCAGGCGGGACTCGAACCCGCGCCTTTCGCAAGCCGGGCGACTGCACTACCGCCTGATGCCAAGACCGAATGCATTTTTCTGGTTTTCCTATCTTTAGAAAGGTCAATATTTTAGTTGCAGGATGAGGAATGTAATAATTTCGAACCATCGCGTCGTAGTCGAAACATCCGGAAGTTAGTACCAAATATAAACTAATTATTAACTGAAAGCTTACTCTATTTATTCTTACATTGCGTCTCTTTGGCACGTTCAATAATATTTAATCAGGTGTGGGCATTGGCAATTTGATCAACAGTCTATGTAAATCGAGACGATGCAATACAAGCATTTCCGCTAGCTGTCGATAAGAATAACTTTCAATTTTTCATCGGGTTTTGGTTAATACAATAAGGAAAAAAAGTTGAATTATAAACTTCCAAAACTTTTTGTGGTGTGACTACGGACTATGGTGGTACATTATAACAATTGACGCCGTTTCAGTCTCTTCTGGATGAGGCCCAAGTTTATAGGTAACACCTACCCTTACCTTACGTAAGGTTAAAAAAACTGTGTCTAAGTAGTAGATCAATAAAGAAGGGTTGCTGGTGAAATCAGGTCGTTTAATCCTTTCGCACGCTCTCCAAACTGCATCCCGTGAGTTTTCCAAATTGTTGGACCCATAAATCTTAATAACAGGTCTCTTCATCCAGCCAGCATCTCTAGCTGCTGGTCGACAGTCCAGATTTCTAATCTTCCTACAGATAAGGACAGATAATAAAATCTTAGCAGTTAATACAATCATCAGGCGATGCGATTGGCGAGATAAGCGCAGTCCAATATTTATCTAGGGTCAGGAGTGGGTGCGCCCACGCAGTCTGGCTCGCAGGCAGGTTCTAGGCTAGTGCTTCGGTACTTATGTTACAGTGATGCGGAGAAATAGGTTGTAAAATCAATCGACTAAGCTGGGTTCTTATTACCCAACCTATTTGCTAAAATATCGAATAAAGCTCTATAGTTATTAATTCAACCTGCTTGGCAATGAACAAGTAACTTGAATATTAACTTCAGTTTTAAACTAGAAAAACATTGCGTAATTTTACAAACTACTGACCTAAGCATGTTTGATCGGGGTAAACATAATTAAGTTCCAGCCTCTTCTTCGAACATAATTATAAATCAACTAGAACTATTGCTATGATGCTTACTGCTGCTTTTTACCATCGGCCTATTTTTATTCTCATACTCTATAACCACTATGGTCTTGTACAGTTCTTTGAGAATCGTTTAAAATGATTTAGGGTCAACAACGCGGGATTCATGCCCTGATACGCTTTCTTGCCACCGTCAATAAATTTACTTAGCTTTTAAAAAAAACCTTTAAAATAATTAACTAAGGCAAGATCAAGTATTATAAAGACATTTGGCTAAAAGCCCGTTGTCCCGTATCATCAGCAGCACGTCCATTACAACAATATCCGAATGATTTACGCGCGGCTGATTCATTCATGGCGCACTCTCTGATCGCCGCTTATAATGCGCACGCGTCGCTCTCTGAAGTGTCTAGCTGTAGGGTTGCTAGCTTGCAATGCAGAAGTCTATGATCTCTTGGAACCTTAGAGAATTGTCCAAAGAACATTATTGAAGCAAAGCATGACATATTATACTCTCACGACTATGTCATAAACGGGGTTGTTAGATGGATGTTAACTATCGTCCAACGCGTTAGTGAAATGAGTAAGACCCAAAGAACGAAGTAACTTATTAACTTCCTCCAGCTGTCTGATTACTGGGTGTCTTATCCGTTATGTAGAAAATTCGGTAAATATTCTAAAATTCATTTTATATCGACCAACAGTCATCGACCCTTGTACTCTGGGGCTGTAGGTAGGGCTCTGGCAAAATCTGAAACAAAAGTTATTTAGAAATTAAACTCAATTTATATTAACCACTAGGATAAATTGCTGATTTTTGTACGTTCCTTTCCTAATTTGCCCCATATTCATTGTTTCTCCTGCGAAATAACTAGGGCCTCTTCAAGAAGAGAGTGAACAGCAATTTATTAGGACGGCATGTACGACCTTAGACCACATCATCACTTAAGATCAGGGGGCTTAGCCAAAGTAACATTTAGAAAACGATAACGAAGTTAGAAAATAAAAAAATGTATGGGATTGATCACGTGATTTAGCGCGGCTTATGTCAATCCCATCTGACATCTGCGAAGACGTTATGACAACCCTTTCTGCAAGTAGATCTCAGGTGCTACTAATACTAAGCTAGGGCTGAATATAAACTACCTACCAAGTTGGTATCAAGTGCGGTGAACATTGAACAATCGAGCGTTTGTCCGACCGACAGGATGCCTTTATTTAGTCATGTAGATTATGGGAGATCGCCCGTACTGTAACTACTCTAACTACATCTTCATGGTATCGTTCGTTTAATACTCGACGTCAGTCTACTAGTTATAACACAAGTATTGTTAAAGTAAGCATAAGCATTACCTATAGGACTAGTGCCTGATTTCATCAAAAACTAAATATAGGGGCATAGGTGAATTTAAAATTATCGTAAACTAGCGACCCACCCCGGCTTTGCACGGGTGTAATGCGATGTTATTTTACTAAACCTTCCTCTTTAATCAATTCCCTACCTATTACAAAAAAAACGTTGCGTAATTTCAATGTTTATTCGAACATTACAGAGAAAGTGACTTTGTTTTATAACTATTATGAAGAAATGTGTTTTATTCCCAAAATATTGGCTTTCGAGTGGTGGGTGAGCTTGACATGAAGGACAGTATCCAGTGGTCCCGTGTTCAAATATGAATCTGTCCAGCTTATTTTGGATTTGTGATCAACCCCCCTTTGGTCAGCATAGTGATAAAGCCAACATCCATCTGATGTTGCGACGATTTGTTTATTTATTACGATTGAGTGTGGTAATCGGTATAAAAGCCATCATTTCATTTATATTTTACATCATACGTACGAGTAATAGGTACACTAATTGCATTAGAAAACTCAATTATTAATTGCTAATGTATAGTTCTATTTAGAAAAATCACTATAAAATAAATCATAGTTTCTTAATTTGACAAATGATTTAAATCGTATTTCTAAAAATAAAACATCACAAAAACCGTACATTGGCTTGTACGGATACTTCAATCATCTGATGAACCGCTAAAAATCATCAAACTTAATTAAAATTATCAAGTTGGAAATTACAACTAATCAAAACCAAATTCATATCGTCCGTGTACCGGTTCTTGTCTGTCTGTGACATCATATCTCTATAATTAACAGCCAGCTCGTGCTTTTTGTAATAGATTTTTTGTCAATAGATCAGTGAGGCCTTCAGAGAGGTACTTACGGTCGAGTTTTGCGGTCGAAGGTCGCACTTTTTGCAGAACTCGTTTCAAATGATATTTTTTATGCGCCATTTCATATGAAATCTTGCGCATTAATTTTGAATTATTTATCTTTATTAACAACGTTATTCGATTACTGTACGAGATGGTGATTAAAGAGGTCGTTGAACTTAGAAGATGAGTTATCATTATGGTTATTGTAGAGTTGAGGGGAAAATATTTATTCGGTTGGATCAGACTTTAGGGAATCGACAGTAAACAGTCTTTACGAACTACCGCTAGGCACAGACCTCACTCTCTCATTTTGATTCTGTGTCTAACACCCGAATTCACAAACGCAAATCAACGTTGAGCATCCCTCAGAAGTATTATATAGCTGTCCCTTTCAGTTCTATTGTCATTTTACGGGACAGCATGAGCGTGAGCGCGTGCTTACCGTTGATTGGCGTTTGTGGATTTGGGGGGTAAGAGCGTCTATTTTAATAATCGCTTTTCATCATCAGTTTTAGTTACCTTAGAAAACTAGCTACCCACCCGTGATAGATTTTGGTCATCATAGCATCGCCCTTCGTAACCAACATATTCCAACCCCTTGACGCCTATGTTTCCAAGGTCTACTCCACCTGTACACCAAATTTAACTTGAATTGGTTCAGCAGTTTAGGCGTGAAAACCTCGAGACACACGCAGCCGTATTTATAATATCAGTATGTAAGTACTTATGGAATGACGCTAGTTGCCACAGTTCAATAACTGGTCGCTAGTACGGTGACGTTTACAGCAAAACTCCGTCCGTAAATCCTACTGCGAGTTATTTACAGCCCAGACTAATAGCATTTATATCGTTTGCAGTTTTATCGACTTACTTTCGCACGCCTATTTATGAATAGAGCAATGGGAGAGAAAGACCTTTGAACTCTTTACTGGCACTGTTTCATATTCAGAAACCTTTTTTCATCGATGGGTATTACTCGTACATTTACATGTTTGTTTTTTCGTTGATCTCACTGTTTTTTGGAACTTTATCTTTCAAATACATTGCATCTACACCATTTTAAATAGTTCCACAAACAATGGTAGACTGTTCACCAATGAGTGGCAAATACCTTTTAGAGGTTAGGGTTATCGTTGGATTTGGAAACTCCGTTCCTTTATCACAAAGTCTCTGAAGGAGTTACTGTGCCACTTTGATGTGAACTGTGTTTTTAAGTATGTAAGTTTTTAGGAAAAATAGGTATCTGGCTGGACCATCTTACACGAAAACACCCTTGACAAATTCAGTGATCAGTCTCAGTTCGACGATTTATTTAGTGTCACTACCGTTCAGTCTTGCTAAGTTCCTACATCTTCGTTTTGTTTTAATCCAGTGACCTCACACTTGTTCGTCACTTGGGGTATCCTCCCTATATTCTTACCCCCTCATTCATAAAAACCTAAACAGGCCTTCAACAACGTTTTAACTTTTGTATCGCTTTGTCACTTCATTCTTGTTACTAGGTACCGCCTTTTGCGAGTAAGTGACACAACACGTATATTGCTTAAACTATGCTTCAGCGTTGTGTTCGTTTTTTTGAATGAGGGGTTAGTGTTTTGGGTTTTTAATAATCTATACATTTTTTAAAGACCGTTCTCATTTGCCAATTTTAAAGTTATCGCAGTCGCAATGACCTATCTGGTAGCCCTACGTAGACAGGAATGCAGTAACCTAAGTCGTGACTGGCAGGAGCGATCAGCGGAAGTGCTATCCCTAACATATCTTGAACATACGACCATGAAATAATGCATCCTAAAATAAACACGGTAAAGGTCAGAGTTGAGTGCCGGAGCTACGGTGCCCAGACGTGCGTATGATTGAAAACACTCCTGTTGTGGCTTTAGTTCAGCGGCCATTTTCAGGGTTAAGATTAATTAAATTAATAAAAATAGATAGGTATTCTTTATAATTTTGAATAACATTACAGTTGACCACATGACCAAATGTTTATTTTTGTTTTTCAGATCTTTAGTAAAGATATTGCATGGAAAATGCTAAAACAATAATAAAACATAACATTACATTTTTTTTTTATTTTGACATAGATAACATAAACATAATCATCATAACCATCATTTTAGTATTAAATTAGCATTATTTTGAGAAACTTAACATAGTAATTTCGTTACTGAATCAAAGCGTAGTTTAAATTGAGAGTATACTTACGTTTTCACGTTTTCCTTTCATTATTTTCAACATCTAAACCAATTAACTCTTGAATCTATCTACTATTATTTTTTTTGTTTTTAAAGATAACTTATTTAAGTAAATGAGTTTTTGTTCATTTGTCATAATATTTAGTAAAAAATCTCTACATGTCTTTTTGTACTTGTTGATTTTGCTATTTAAATAAAAACTAGCTATCCACCGCCTTATAAACCATACAAAATTAATTTCCTGCATCTGTGAGTATAAATCTTGAACACATTGTGCAAGTTGCAACTTCGACCATTCCCTTCACTCCATGAGTTAATTATTGCTTAGCATTTGATAAACCACCTTCTTCATAATGGTAACAGACACTTTCTTGCTAGCCTGTACAAAATAATAATTCTAATTCACATTATAACTGAGTATTAATTTCACGTCACACTTAATAATAAGTTCTGTTACAAGTTAAAATTAACTGACATTTATAGGCTAATTATAAGCTTAGGAACCCGATATTTGCATTGGAAATGTCAAAGAGCATGCTAGATATTAGAAATGGTTTTAGACGAAGCTCTTGTGCATTTGAATCGTAATTATTTGAGGCAAATCTCGCCTCATTAGATGGCTGTAATAAAATTAACTCTATTAGCTATTAAGACGTTAGTGCAAAAATCATAAAAGGCTAAGATGTTAGTGCGAGAGTCGTAAAGACCTGAGAGTCGAATGTTGATTGTTATGTCTTTACTATCCTGACTAGTTAGTCTTGATCATTCTGAAGACTACATACGACTCTACCGCAAGAAGGTCGCGAGTTCAAACATTGTGTACAGTCAGCATCAAGATTATGTGTGCTGACACAGGTATTGGCGGTGAAAGTAATTAAAATACTACAATGTTAGAGTCGTATGTAGTTTGAAGTGTCAAAAAACCATAACAAAATAATTTCTTAGATTTATTTGGCTCAAAATGCTGTTGAACAGAAAATTACCTCTCCACTGATCACTATCTTTCTTGCTCCTGTTGTAGACATCTACTCACATTTAGTTTTGATAAATATGGGCGAACCGTACCACCAATTAGGTTCCCAGAAACGGAAAGCGTCAGCGTTGCAGGCCCAGAAAAAGACGGCGGGATGAGCTCGACTATCATCTCAGAGACTGACCGAAAGTAGTCTCTGAGAGACTAGGCCTTTGCCCTGCAGTGGGACAGCATAGGCTCAAAATAAAAAAAAAAAAAAAAAAAAACTTGGCCCTGAAACTACAATAGTGCAGCCACTCCCTATTCTACAAAATGATCTCTAAGAAACATGGCTTATTTAACATTTTAACATTGTGTTAAACTGACATATTAGACTTATTACGCATTTGACGACGACTAGTGGTATAGGTAAGTAGCTAATTCACGATTAGATGTTTACTATATAGTAAATTACTATATAGTCATGCATATGCATGTACAAGAAAGAGGTGTGTTTTCGACCATTGCAGATAAGTAAAAACCTCCGTCGTCATGGCAACGGCGGGCGTGCGCACGCGTTGATCGTATCGCTCGCGCGCACCTATAGCGCAGGTTAGCAACATTCGCTCACATGCTATTAGAATATGATTTTAATTAAGATTAGCTGTTGGTACCATAAATAATACTAAATACCCCAGAAACTGCTGTTGAATAGCCTATTAGCCTATGTCACAATATGTAAATAAGATTCCATGATAAACAGTTTGAGATAGGTATAGTCACCCGCAGCCAAAGCGTATTTCTACCGGCATACTGTGTAGAGTGTGAAGTAATATTAATGTTTGTTCATGTAAGCTTTTACAGCCACTTATGTCATGTTAAAAGTCGATTAAAGAGTCGCATTTTGAACCTAAAATGCACGTTTCAGAGAATTTTCACACAACTTCATTTTAATGGTAACAGTACATCTCTACATAAGCGACTCTCTTCATCGACTAGGTATAGACATCATTTGTATCACCTCACATAACTACAAGACGAACGGTTACATCCCCGACCACCTCTTCCTACCGCCGAAATACCTAGAAGCTTTTTTCCCGACAAACCTATTTCGGTTATTCACGGTTATTTCTACTTATGTCAAAATTGTTTAACTAGATGAATTTGCCTAAAAACCGTTGTCGACCCCTGCTCTAGTGAATGAGCTCTCGGTCTACGATAGCTACATTGTGGCAGGTTCAATAATCGCAACTCGCGTGATAAGCGCCCTGCGCCCGCGCCATTGTACTGCCATTGAGGATACGGAGCAATATGTAGCGGGTATCGCGGGAGAGATTTTGTACTAGACTTTGTTAGACATTTCTGGGAACTTGAAATTTTACGTTGATATGAAACGAACTTTGTAATCCAATAGGCAGTGGAACAGCTATGTTTGTGATTCAATTTCCTGAGTGTTTCATTATTTAGTTTGAAAGTCTGTTCCTAATAAACAGTCAAAATGATCTTAATTCAAGCTGTCTAGTATTTAACTATTTGTTTTTATTTTAATGCAATAATCTTTTATTTTATTATTTACTAGTTGACCCGGCGAACTTTGTTCCGCCCTAAGGGCAATAAAGCATCAAGCAATCCAGCATCGAGTATCTCCAAAGACGCGTTGTTTGAAAAAAAAGTAAAAAAAGAAAACGGGATAAAAAGTATCCTATGTCGTTCTCCTGGCTCTAAACTACCTCCATGCCAATTTTCAGCTAAATCGGTTCAGCCGTTCTTGAGTTATAAGTGGAGTAACTAACACGACTTTCTTTTATATATATATATATAAGATTCTTAATTGCACAACATTGGATGTTACAAAAGGACTTAATGCCAGAAAGGCATTCCCTGCCAGTCAACCATAAGGCTAAGCAGAAAAGTTCAGTGGGCGGTAGGGTTTTAGCAAACTTAACAAAAACATGTTTTTTTGTTCTGGATGAGGATGTTATCCACGACCGCGGTTGGAGTTGTGATGTCTATCAATCCGTTGGACTGTGACGTCTATCCATTGCGCCTACCGACCAGCTGGAAGCTCCTCCAACGCAATTTATTTTTGAGTATGGAACAATTTCTTTCTCCTTCCTTTGCCAGTACACTTGCCATCAATTGTTCCAGTATCTCGTGATAGCAGCCCGGCCGGCCACTTAGCCGCTATCACGCTATCACGCCGCGGCTGCACGCTTCTAGCCGGGAGTATCTATACTGAAGCCACAGGCGTGCATGCGGCTAAATGTTACGATTTGGTAACCCTTTTCCCTAAACTTACTGTAGCTACTTGGACTTTTAATTTGGTGCAGTAATATGACAGGTAGTTTGACAGAAAATTACTCATTTTTCAAGAAAATGCTGAATGCCTATTTTAGGGTGCAGTAAGCGAAGTAGTAAGTCCCAAATTAGAAAGAAAGCGTAGTTAATCACATTGTCCCTATCAAACAGAACGTTATTTCTAGTGTGTACTGATTTAAATCTAAGCTCAATCAGCCATGAGGATCCCACTGCTGGGCAACGGCCTCTCTTCCCCGAGTCTATTTGGGGCCTTTTTCGGCCAGTCACATGCAAAGGCGTCCAGCTCGTCACGCCATCTGCGCCTTGGTCTGCCAGGTCGTCGGAACTGCTTGGGTGGGCCCACTCTGTAACTGCTTTGCCCACGAATCGTCAGGCATCCTGCAGACGTGTTCAGCCCAATCCCATTTTAGCTTGGCAGCGGCTTTTCCTACATCAGCTATTTTGCATTAAATCGTTTTAAAAAAATTATCACCCCAAGCCTGCTCCTTGCGCAAACTTCAGTGAAAAGATTGAGTTGTAGACGTTTATACATGTTTATGTGCCAGTGCCGTCATTTAAATAAGTACATAATTCGACTAAATCTTATCGAACCAATGTAATGAGATTCAAAAGTGAGAAGATACTCTCTCGATTTTATAACGCAATCAGGCAGATATATTCTTGACAGGCTTAGATAGGCCACGGACACCTGGCCTGGCATCGAGTGGCGATAGGCTAACACCTGGCCCATCGCTAATTAGGCCTGGCGGGTATCACTGATACGAGTAAAAACGCCACGATCCGAAGATATGCTATCCTATCGTTATCAGACTAGGATTCGTTGTATTTTGTGAGGTAAAACCTCACAAAATATAACAATGTATGGAAATTTACAAAGGGTAAAAACTTAATATTTCACTGGTACTAGACTTGCAGCTTAAAAAAACCTTTATCGTGGTCTATTTCTAAAATGGTCCATTTTATTTTAAGACTCACTTAGCGGGCATTGGTACCTACTTGAAAAGTATTTGTAGTTTAACAGCACATTGTTTATTCAATACCAACGACTGTAGAGCCATTGATTCCATAGCTTCTCAATAAATATTACCAGTTACAAAATTAAGTAAAATATTTTCAAAATAACATTCTACATGACGACTTACTTTAATTATTGTGTGTAAAAAAACTTCATATCTTTGTGTAAGTTCTTTTTAGTTGGTTAATCACGCGCTGCGCATCGCGCGGTCGCCGCTAGGCGGTAGTTTTTGTCTGTGGTCCATGTGGTGGTATTGTTTAAGTGAAAAATATTTGCAAAATGATTGACTTATTCGAGGCTTTAATTTGATTCTGGTAAGTTAAACTCCATTTCATTCAAGTATGTAAATAAGTTTGCTTGATCCGAATCTGAGCAGTCTGAATTTTTTTAACTTTTGCACTACCTAAGTACTTACTCCTACAAACAATTTTTATCACAATGTGAATTAAACATGTAGGTACTTACATACAAAACTTTCATTCTAATTTAATTATTTCAGCTCGGACTCCGTCCTGAGCCTAATGCACCAAAAAAGGTGTCTACATATTTTTGATTTTAAGTCTCATCTAGGTATTTAGAAGCAAAAATCTTAATAGCCTACATATTGTACACAGTTAAATGAAAATAAATGGAAATGTGCACGTATGCAGTCATCGTACTATAGTTACTATACATACTCTGATACCGATACCTATTCCGGCCTGCATGCCGTGAGAGTGGAGTCTTTCTTCGGTTAAAGTCGCAGGTCACCAGATCTAGGTCGAGTTAGACCGAGTTAGCCTGTCTGACTTAATTATCTTACCATACGATTTCCCGCCTGCTTGGCTAAGCATTCGTAAAGTTCACTGTGTATTCTAAGCTAAGTACTTAGATACATTGTGCTTTGTTTTTTTTCAGTGCTTACGTACTTTTTAAGTATTGCTACTAGAAGTTCCTCTTACGAACTTTCTTTTGTTATTTTTGATTGGTCTGCTAGCGCAATGAGTAGTAGCACGCTGCGCAAGAGATCGCCAGTTTGATCCCCGCTCGGGACATTTTTTTTTTGTCATGAGCATTTATATTTTTTCAGTCTCTATCTATTTACGTGTTTATTCTGCTTAATCTGATGTCGAATAATCTCTACAATCTGTCTCAGTTTATTTATTGTTTTGAATGATTTCTTCGATTCTAATTAAATCAATTAAAGAAGCCGCCGTCATAGTTAAAATAAATAATTTATGTATGAGCAATGGCAAAATCAAACTCTTGCGCAACAACTTTGTATATTTGACAGTTATCTTGTATAATGTCGTAACTGCAATGATTGCTGCGGCTGCGCCTTTGAATCTCGCGCCCTAATTATTGGTGTAATTATCGATCTTGTTTAGCATTCATTGAGCAGCAATGATCTAGTGTGGGCGCTTTTCTCATTAGGGCCAAATTGTTAGCTCGCGAGTATCAATATTGACCTAGTTTATGTGCAACAATCTGTATTGATTTTTATCCATCCTACATGATTTTAATCATAGAGGAAAGGAGTTTAAACACAAAACAGACGTGATTGTTTCTTGATTTTTAGGCGAACTATACACAGTTGTTTAGATAAACAGCTGATTATATTTTAAAGACTACACCGTGTTTAAAATAAAACGGTTATTTTCCTGTTGTTAATTCTTAACTTCATAATAAAATTGTAAGTACTAGCTATAGTACAAAATTACAATTACGAGTTGATTACTACCTAATGGTGTTAATTAAAATTAGACAATTTGACCCTTATTTTCCAACAATCTTATAATTGGTGAACGAGCTAGTTTTAACTTTTTGTCAGTGTGTTAAACTTATATTTAGATTATGTTGCAATAAAACAACAATAAACTACAGTTTTGAACCATATTGTCCTAACATATAAAAGTGTCGTAAGTACACTTAAACGTTTTTATAGCTCATCTATATATATAAAAGAAAGTCGTGTTAGTTACTCCACTTATAACTGAAGAACGGCTGAACCGATTTAGCTGAAAATTGACATGGAGGTAGTCTAAAACCAGGAGAAGGACATAGGATACTTTTATTAATTTTTCTTTTTTTTAAACTTTTTTTTATTTATTGCCCTTAAGGCGGAACAAAGTTCGCCGGGTGAGCTAGTAATCACATAAAACAGAATGTTGCCGCAGCGCAGTTACACGGTGGCCAAAATATGAAACCGAAAAAGCTCTTTTACAAGCAATAAAAAAGTCATAAACCTGAGCTGTCTGTGCCATCAAAAGAATTAGAGCGATACCGTTTATGTGAAGCCTTTTGAAGTATTTCATAAGAGTGAAGTATTAGTATTTGGTACATACAGTTTGAAGTGTTTTTTCGGTTCACTTTTATGTTAAAATCAGCTTTACCTGCATCATCGATTGAAAAACACCGTTTAAATCCTAAACAACCCTGATAATAGCGTAAGGCTCGCCCTAACACATTGCGTTCAAATTTATTTCAAATTTTATTCATTTCATTTCAAATATTACGTTCACCATGACGACAACATCAGCGTTCCTGTGACTAGGTACTATAAATTTGAAGGTACTGGAATATCTTGTTTGAGATATTTATAGTCCAGCCGGACTAACATGCGCACTTCGACGGCATTACGTCGAAGCTTTGTACGATCATACCCTCACAACCATTTGTCTAATGGGGTAGTCAGAGGCACACTGATTGACAATCACTGATTGCTGCCACCATGGTGAACAGAACATTCAGAAGCCCATATTTTGAAGGAATTTGAACCCAACGGTAAGGAGCGAGCTTACCACCGCTATCCAGGTTGTTTGCGGTTAGAGGCGAAGTATTTTCTCGCGCCAAGACCATACGAAGTGCACGAAATAGCGCGTGACATGATTTTGTAACTGAGGGCATTTTACCCCATCTCAGCGTACATTTTTATCACCTTTTCAGACGTTATTTCGTGACGTAAGTAGTTCTGTTTTGTTTCGGCTGTTCTACTCGTTTGATGTACTGGTGCTAGTGCTAAATGTTACAATTTATTTTCTATATTTCTTTCTACTTTACAGCTCGTACAGTCCCTGCCCTTAATTTTTGATTTCTATTAGATACAAAACCGGATTTATACGTTCCTTTTAAGAAAACCATCAGCTTCAGTTCTTACTTCAAACGTATTCTGATAAAGTTTGGGCACTCTTGGACTAGGTATCCAAGTAAAGTAAATAAGATTGGTAAAGATAAGATCATCTGTACGTGTCTGTACTTATAATCTCCTAATTGTTTGCCAAATTGTGATGTTGTTATTTTGTGTAGGAACTAATAAATAAATGAATACCATAAATTAGTCCATTTTTATGCCTAACGTTCTTATAATTATCCTTTTCTTCCATAATCGAAATAAGATTTGTCGTCGATCGCGGCAGGTGGAATTCAAAAGCTGTTTGCGATATTTACACTACCGTAATAAATTGAAGACCGAATTCTTGGATTATAATATTTCGGGAGTTATGGCTAATATCTGTCAGAATCAAACGACACAAAATTATAGTGCCAGTTGAATGCGTGTGCGTAACGCTGGCAGCACCACTAGAATATGGTTTATTGTTATTGTATGTTTGTAGGACCTCATATTGCCCACCTGCAGTCAGGGTTGACATTTTAGTTTGAAATGTTTTCTCGGTACACTATTTTGTCGCTGACAGACAGACATAACTAGGACAATGGTATCGTTATAGACTGAAATACAACGAGTACAGACAAATATAGGTATTCTTATAACAATTCCTCATAGTAGGTACGTCCTAGTTTAGCCTCATAACTTCGCAACTTATTGAAAAAACATAGCGATCCTAACCTAAAAAATAGAGAATGGACATAAATACAAATTATGTGCCTAACAATTATCTTAATACATAGTGCTTTTTCGGTTTGGTCAATAGATAGGTGGTGGTTCTGGTTTCTGGACTAAAAAAACGGCCCGAATCAGCATTACTCAGCAATTGCTTTTTTCAACATGGTAGAAATTATTAGTAAATTTCTAAATAGTAATTTTGTTTCTGCCTGTAAATAGTCTAGGATTTTGCAATTTTTCTTAGTGTTCATTTTCAGTTGTATCACATTATTTGTGAAATTTGAGGTATATTTCTGAGGTTTAAACTATTTCTGAAAGCCCTAGTAAGAGTGCCACGAATCGTCCTATTTATTGTGTCAAAACTAGTTAAATATTCAGTTTATGCGTCGTAAACTACCTCGCGTTACGAAACCCGCTGCAATTCCGCAGAGTTATTAAATTCGCGCCAAGCTTCTGAATGGACTTTGATTTCGTTAGCTTTTAGCGTTTAACTGATGACTCGAAGTAGTTTGGCTATGGAACCTTATTAACGTCAGGGAAGTCAGAGGCAGACTAATTGTTGCCGTCATGGTAAACGTAACATTCATAAGCCAAATTTCACCGAGTGAATTTGAACCCAACGTGCGTGCCTGCCATTACCATGTTTCCGCTGCTATCCCGGTTGCTTGGGTTTTTTTTTATGGTGGAGCCACATCGGCAACATAGAATACTTCACCATTCCATATAAAGTGTAGACACCTGCCCATAATCATTGATTTTGGTTATGCATTGGCAAAGTGTGGGTATCTAAATGCTCCGTTTATCACGGTGGCAACAGTCAGTGTGCCTTCGACTTCTCCGTTTGCGAAAGGTTTAGTCGTGCGTGAGCATAATATGTATGATGGTATTTTCCCGTATGCCTTTGCTTGCAATAACAGACAACGATTTTTATTTACCGTTCGAATAGGTTTCGCTCGTTACTTCTCTCATGGCAATAAAGTTCTTAGTCAATACCTTACTTGGTCTTAACATGACCGTTTATTACCAACTAGCGAGCAAATGATTCGCCCCGGCTTTGCTCAAACGAAATATTAACATTTGGTAACTTTATTTTCATCATAATCATTCTACATCATCAGTCCACTTGACTGTGGTACTTTTTGTGGACTTCTTCATATATTTATAAGTTGTAGGGGGTCTGCAGTTCATTGCACTATATGTACTGCCCTCTAAGTTTGTTCTAAGTTATTAGTCATAGATCTTTACAGATTCAATATCACGATTTAGGCAGCGAAAATTCATAGGTACTAAGCTCGTTTAGTGAATAAAGGTTTAAACTTGGGTATTTTAGAAGAAACAGCAAACAGACAGACACCCTCGTTCTATAATATTAAGGATTTCATTTACTTTCGAGCGTGTAAGAAATAGTAAACGGTTATAAGCTGATAAAATCATTAATAAATAATTTATGAAGTTGGCACACTGGTGTTTCTAATTCAACCAATTGAGTCTGTTGAATGCTGGAATTGACGTTATCAGCGAGAACACGTGCGGGAGTGTGTCGATTTGAAATTATTTATGTTAGTTGCACTTTTGTCTAAGCCGCTGCAGTTTTGTGTAAGCCGCTGCAATTCTATCGCTCGCACTGCTGACAAGCATCTCCCGATACTCTAGTGCGTAACTTTAGTACTCGTAATTAACTTTACCTCACCTCTATTATATAGTAATTTTCAATGTTAAGTTATATCCTTTTAAAGTAAGAGCACTTTCACCAGTTCCAGACGAGTTTGAACAGACTAAATGACACTTTTCTGTAGTAGTATGGACCATATTCCTAAGTTCTAGGATATGTCCTAGACGACATAATATCACTAGTGTCAATGGCTTTGATTTTAAGCATTGGTCGAACAGAATCTGTGTTAATTAAGTTTCCAAGAAAATCTTATCAAAATGTGCATATTTTATTCAACAAACTATGTTAGCGTCTAATGTCTCTATGCGTGTATCAGCGTTGTAACTTGGAATTCAATTTTATTTAGCTAAGTGCTGTATTTCATTTCAGTTACTTAAATAAACACTGACACTTAAGCTGGTCAGTTAAAACCACATTCAAACCCATACTGGAACTAGTTTCCCGTTTTGGAGTGTGCAAAAAATCTGACCGTACGCCAATAAATATTTAACAGCATTTATTATAGGACAAAAACGCCATTTCACTCCTTGTTGTCAAAATTTGTATTTAATTACATCTTTAAATGTCTCGCAAAAACCCGTCTGTAAACGCAATTTTCCTCAAATAAATCATTCGAGTGTTCTCGAATATAAAATGCCTACAGTAAAAGGCAATGGAAAGCTGGCGATTGCGGTGAAATTATACAATCTTGGGAGGTTGTCTCAATTCGAAATAGTCCAAAGTACCTATAATAATATTTTCAGGTGATTGTTTTCTTCATAATCAATTTTACTGTACCAAATTGCTGTGTGCATAAGCCGTAGTTATTATAATCACGAAAGCTTTGAGTTAAGTTCAAAATAACCTATGTTGAGTTATTTCTATCAAGAGGGAAATATAAGAATGAAATGATGTATAAATGACGTCTTACTGTTTTCTCTATACTGTATTAGCTCTCCTATAGTTCGACTGTAACTGTCATAAACTATCAAACTTTTCGAATCGTATTATGTCACCAACTCACCATCGTTGGCTTTTGATGTGCTGAATATGGTCCACGAGCTAGTAGGTAAATAAATGATTGAGGCACAGTTAAAAACAAAGCTAGGTATTATATCTTTGTATCTAGCACATTTCGAGTTCTGCGCACGCGTCTATGAGGGTCGGATCCGTCTGTCACTCAGAGGCAGCTGCCAATTACAGCTCTTGCACGCAACACGCGATTTGTGTGTTCCCATCACACAGTGACATGTATCAACCTCCTTCATCGGTAAAATTGATGACACCAAGCCTACTGCAGGTGCATGGCTGTTTGCCAGCCAAGTTCTTCTGCCTAATTATTTGAGACGTCCAGTTTTAGTTACAAGAAATGTTATTTATTCAGAGAGGTCATAATTTAGGAATTACGTCTATTGTACGGTCAACGGCACATCACGCTACCCATTTCCGGTCAGTCCTCCTAGCTCTATTGCAAAGAAAAGTTTGGCTATAGCAAGATGAAAAACGGTAATGGGTAGCCTAACGTGCCGTTGACTGTACCATTAGCAGCGAATAATACCTGCCTATAAGATCGAATGCCTATAAGCATTAGATTACATTTCGCTTTTCTCCGAATCCAAAAACTCTAATCGAAGTTAAGTAGTTCTTAAAGTATTTATCTGTCACTTTCAGTTATCTTCACACTTTTCGTGACAGCACGAGTTTGATGTCGTGGTTAATTTGATTAACGTTTCTGAATTAGCAGGTTAGTACGAGTTAGTGGACTTTTTAAAAAAGGCGATATGATTTAAAATAGAGAGATATTTTAAAAGCTTAGTCATTATAGCATTAACTTGATTTTAGCGTATGTAGTCTTGCTTCGAGAGGAAAGCTAGCAGTTGGTTTAGGTCGCAAGTCCTTGCCACCTCACGCCTGAACAGTTTTCAAAATTGATCTAATGGTTATTCACACGTATAAGAAGTAAAAAAACCTCATTCCATTAGTAAATATTGATTCTGAGTCACAAATGACTTCATCACATTAACGCTGTCGTAAAAGCCAGTCCCCACATAAACGTTTGTTAGGTTGTAAAAACATAAACTGTTCCGAAAGGGAACTAATTTGAAAGTGTAATTATTTGTTTTATATTTATTGGGCTATACATTTTTTAACGAACTCTTTAGATCATATAATTGTCATCTATGTAAAAAAGTGATAATTTATGTCAGTTCTGTTGATTGATTCACACCACTTCTTTATCTTTGACTTTATAGCTATATTTACTTATGAACAAATTTTCATTCAAAATGGGATGATACAACATTTCCATTACATAATGTGTAGTGTAACTAACAAAACATATTTTTTAATTAAGGGCTGCCAGTTTTTAAAAATATTTTGTTACCGTTTAAAATTCAAAGAAAAATTAAATTAAAGTGGAGTCACACAAAACATCATCATTACTATGATCACTAAATAATGTATCTTACCATATAGCCTTAGTTAAAACCTAGTCTGAATTAACAGCTTTCCTCTCCCACAGCTTCGGCGCTAAAATAATTACAGCGATAGAAAATAAATACAATTAAAAGCACAAACAGTACTTAAATATAAAAGGAACGTGCCCTTTCCTTTCGTTATGAAATCGTATCGGAGCACGCAACTGCCATTGTGTTAGTTAGAGCGTTCAGTTCAATAACAAGGGGCGAAGATTGTGCGCAAGCGCCGATGCACAGGAATTAAGATTTCACAATTAAATAATGTGCTTTGGAGTGTGAATAGTATTTGATATAAAAACATAAATGTCTTCTGTATCCTTAGCCTCTTCCTCATTATTTACATGACACACTTGATAGGAAAAGGTACAAAGGTTAGGTACGAAATAGGTACAAAGGTTTTTCTTCAAGACGTATTATTTGAAAAACCTAAGTACTTAACTACTGATGTCGATTAACGACCTTTTCAATTAGACAGGTATTTTTACCTAGTTTGATTCTATATTAAATACAAATTACACATTGCTATTATTAAAATAGCTACAAAATATTCAATCTTCTGTGTTTAAGGAAAATTCAAAAACATTATAAAACCACCTTGAATAATTGGAAGCATGAATTTTTACTAAATAAATACTATTAGAAGCATTTTATGCGAATAACGAAGATTCTAACATAAAGGAAAAATTAGAAGTGTGTCCCTAACACGGTGTGTCGCAGCCCACAAGTTAGAAGTCTTAACTTAAAAATTACTAGACCACAATATCCTCGCAATTATTATCTATTGTTATAGTCCCACTGCGAATAACGAGCCGTTGTGTGCTTGCGCCCGCGCAGCATAAACACAATATAAACCATACAGTAGAACATCTACATACAAACGTGCCACTCTCGGTTTGAATGTGTGCGTGCTCGTCGCGCTCCGTGTCGCGATCACGGTCGCGATATCACGCACACGCTAGCATAAAATAGGGAAGCACAGGGAAGCATAGGGAGGCGGCAGTACGGACGGGCTGTGCCGCGTGTCTGTGTGCACGCTAGGCTAATAACTACCCCCTCATGAGTTCTCGCCTTGGCGTGGCGAGGGGGCTTAGTACCGGTGGTAGCGTCCAACCGCCGGGAAGCGAAGAGGACTCACTCAGGCGTGACAGTGTGGTGGACTAGCCACCCACCCGCTGCAGCCCGCAAGGGCAACACGTGGGATTGCGGGGCCAGTGGGGCCTGCAAGCGCCCTGAGGCGCGTGGTGGAGGCCGCGGCGCACAATCGGTTGGTGGGGGCCAGTGATCCGAGGCTGATCCCCCCTGTGCGTCGCGGCCCGGCGGGGCCGTACCGCTGGTTGCGGCAGCGGAGCCGCCCTTTGGGTGGCTCGTGGTTGCGGGCCCAGTAGGGCCTGCGTACAGTGGGTGCCAGCGGGCCGGAGTGCGGGGGTGCTCTGGCTTGCATTGCATGGCGTCCACCGAGACGGCGAAAGTGTCTGCGTACTCCAGGCGCTTTCGTGGCCACCCCCCTTCGTTGGGGGGTCGGTTGGAGGGGGCTCCATTAGGGGCTAGCACTGGCGGCGGAGCAGTGCGGTATTACTTACGGTAGGATCCAGCTTCGCCGCCAAAGTGCCACGGTCGAGTGCCGTGGGGTTTTAGTCGGTAGGAGTCCGACATAACCTCGTCGTCCCCCCGGGCAGCGAGGTATCCATGAGGATTTCCCCACGAAAAAAAAAAAAAAAAAAAAAAGGCTAATAACTAGGCGGGCGGCCTTAGATAGCCTACTGTATAGTTTATACTGTGGCATAAACGACGGAAGGTATGCGAAGCGAATGGCCGTGTAAAGGCCCCGAAGTAAGCTCGAATTATGTCATCTAAGCTGAGATTAATTGAACAGTTCGACGTGTTCGGCTTGTAGTGTAGTAGGTACTTGAATTGTAGGTAATTTATCGGGCTGCTATTGTAGGTAATTTATTTAATTTTGGAGTATTTTACTGAAGTTGTGTAGGAACGCCGGAATTGCCTTTGTTCATAATAGCCTAGCAGAGATAAGCTACATTATTTCTTGGTCTGATCATCATCTTATGAAGCATGACTCATATCAATTTTAGGAATGAGGACATTCTCTCACTCTCAATTCCTCGCACATCATTGAAACTATGTGTTTGACGCTAATTGATGATCACAACCACATCGACTCTAGGCTGGGCGTTTAAACCATTCAGCAGCCGTGAGCAGGTTTTTAAAGGTTCTTTTTATTCCTTTTCGATAGCGGAGGGACAGCAGCAAAGGATACCCATGTGATCGATAGATAGTTGGAGCAATTAGGTCTTACACTGCGTTTTTTTTCCTTGTAGGTAATTGGTTTTCGTTTGACCTCAGTCTCGTGTGGTGGTAAGCAATGTCAAACCCGATGGTGGAACACGCTTCCCCTGAAAATGCCTATGCACTCTTGCCTTGAAGATATGAAAGTTGTTAGGTAAAGTGCGGACCAGTAAGGCCGCAGCAAACTGTTTATTGCAGATAACTGGAAAGTCCATCACGTGGAGGCCCCCGGCTTCTAGTAGTCCGGTGGACGAAAGCAGAGTGTAGTATCAAATCATGTAGTTCCTCCGCACACTCTCCGAAATTCACCGTGTAAAAAAACCGGTAGACATGCGTCCCCCGAAACTGCGCCGATAAGGTCCTGAATGTCGACAGGAAAATAACGATGCCAATAGTTTCTCCCTGATAGATGATTGCATACTAATCAAATAAACTATCATCGGCCTGAGGGTGTGGATAGAACGGTAGATAGGCATTTGATTTAATATAATCGCTTAATGAAATGCATAAATCAGTGGCTGGATGTGCGAAAGCTTTTAAAGCTTCATAAGCTGGCCGTTTTTCGTCGTCGCTATCAAGCGCATAATTTGCGCGTTAAAGCGGATTAATGCTTTTTCGCCAATAAGCGCTTTAGTGCTTGTCGGGCATTAACACAAAGATAACGATGTTAGGGCGGGGGAGATAATATATCGATTTATCGATACACTTTACTAAATACCTTTAATTGTTACAAATATATTCTGCTGGGGCATTATATGGGGATGTACTTTTATTGCAATGTTTACTCAGCAAAAGTCTCTATTTAGTAGCAGGATTTGATAACAAGGCTATCAACTAGGAATATGACTCTAGGTGGATTGGTTGTGAAGAGTTATTATAAAAATATAAGTGCTTCATTGAGTCGTCAACTGCCACTGTCACTTGGTTCATGCAACAGAGAGTAAAAGGAATTTCGACGTTTTGTAATGAATGAAAGCAGATTTAATTATATTTTATCGATATTATGTCTATGGTTTGAGTAGCACATCATTGCACGGTATCACTTGGAAGTTGGAAGTTAAAAGCGCTGGGCTCATAAAGCTAATGTTGAAACTGGACAAACCTATCGTTTGCAACTCATTTACTTATTTCAATTGAAAACTACTAGTAACAAAGTAATCTTAGGACTAAGCTGTTTCGTTTAGCGGGTTAGTTTTTGTTAATTAATAATTATGCTTTGTACTAGAATTGTATACTAATTAAATCAAAATATTGCTAGTATTATTAATCCTTTACTCCCGTTGAGTAACACCCCACTGTGTAACACTGTGACACATTGGGAAAAAAATTACCGATGAGTCACACTGTTACACATTGCCACTTTTTTTTGCCCGTTGAGTGCCAGTGTTAATTTAACAGACTTAATACAAATATTTACCCACAAATACGAGTATTTCTTGAACCAACTGAACGTAAAGATACGTTAAGTAAAATAAATCACGAATCACATAATGTTTTAATTTTTTTCAAAGATTAAGATTATTGTGATATTTTTAAATTATTGACTAACAGAAATATTTAATTATGATTTAAGAAAACAGTATTGTTTCTTGGCGAAGATGGGTGTTTTGAATTGAATGATCTGACTCCATAAATGTTGTAGAAGGTTGTATTTGTGATAATTAAATGAATTACATAATATTTTACAAAAGAAATTATAAATGAAATTGCCTATCCGCGGCCATGTTAGTAAGTCAATTTTGACAAGACAAAAGAAAAAGAAGTAAAATGCATTGAGGCGACTCCATGTTCAAGGAGGTCGATAACCGCGCCTCAACAAGTATAGTTAGTTACTATTTATTATTAATACATAATCATGATTTAAAAAAGGAAAAGAAAAGAACCATTCTTTTTAAATAAGGACCCAAATCTACTAGAGAAATAAACCAAGTATATAGAGCACCTTGAATTTATTGGAAAGCGAACACAAAAATATTGTCACTCAAATGCTATATAGTAATTACAAAATTCATTGCTTGCGCGATTGAAAGGAGTATAACTCCATCTTTTGATTTTGTTAGGAACTAATTTCCTGAACATTGTTAATAGACATTTACATTTTGAACAGCACTTTCGACAAAATAAATACCTACTTGTAGGTAACAAACTATAATGTTTTCTTAAATCATAATTGAATATTTCTGTTGGTCAATAATTTAAAAATATCACAAAAATCTTAATCTTTAAAAAAAAAACAATGTGATTCGTGATTTATTTTACTTGACGTATCTTTACGTTCAGTTGGTTCAAGAAATACTCGTATTTGTGGGTTAATATTTGTATTAAGTCTGTTAAATTAACACTGGCACTCAACGGGCAAAAAAAAGTGGCAATGTGTAACAGTGTGACTCATCGGTATTTTTTTTCCCAATGTGTCACAGTGTTACACATTGGGGTGTTACTCAACGGGAGTAAAGGTTATTAATAATTACGTAAACAGCTGAACATCTTATAATCCTAATCCAAATATATTAGCTACACATGTTTGTGTGTAACCATCGCTACAATTTTTCCGTCTACGACTATTGAACAATATTTTTGATTTTTTTGCCGCCAATGGCGATACATGTCGCCCTATTAATTTCATTGTCGGTGGTGAAACAGAACTTAAGTACCCACCACGTTAAAGTGTGCTGTGTGTGTTATTTAATTTTCATTTTATTTTATTTATTATTAAGTTATCAGCATCTTTCATTGTGTACCTACTACCGTATTCCCTCATTGCATGGCGACCCTATCAGGATATGCGACTGTAATGCCATTGAAACTGGGTAATCATTAATATTACGATATCGATACCAACCACACCCCTATTCCGGCGTGACAGAGTCAGAGGTAAAGCTTGTTAAGAATGCCGTAACTGGCCAAACCTATCTAAAACAAATGTAACACTAATTCCTATGCAGATATTTATGCAAATTAATTGGTCTGTTTGACAAATGTTAATTAAATTCGATAAACTCGATTAACACCACCAAGCGCCATATTTGAAATACAGTAAAATAATGGAGGTTAAAAGGGGTTGCTAATAAATTTTGTGACACAGGTGTGTTATGACCCTGTCGGTTTGAAATGCGAGTCATAATATTGATCAACTAGGACAAATATTCATTTGTACTTAGTTCTGTCTATTTAGAAATATTTATGGTAACTTTTTTTTAGTTTTAGTCAGATGGACCTTCTTTTGGGTCTAAGAATGATTTGTTCTACCTACTCAATAGCGAAGAATTAGTAAGCCCAAAACGTAGGAATAATCGCGTAGGTAGTTGAATAAAAACCTCCTTTCGGAGCGCCCCTCCAGCAAGATAGAGCACCGACTTTCGGACGAGAGACGCTATGCTGGTACGACGTGGATGCGTCAGGCTGGAAACATGCGTTATGGTAGTCCATCAGTAAATATCTACGCCCAGCAGTGGGTATATGAGCTGATGAATGAGCTCGGTCTAAACTAAGTGGGCCATCCCGCCATTTCGGTCAAAATCAAAATCAAAAATAGCTTTATTTAAATAGACCTGTTACAAGTACTTTCAAATCGTCAAATCTAATTAACAAACAAAACATACAAATATCTGCAGATACTTTCTAGGTATTGGCCATCCAATTTGTGGTTTCTTTGCCTAACATTTGTTTCTTCTTGTTCCAGGCTGCAACTGTTCGAAGCTAGGCGCCGACAGCAATGCGTGTGACATCCGCACAGGCCAGTGCCGCTGCCGACCTCACGTCACCGGCCGCGCCTGTGACACTTGCGAGGTAATATTACCATCATTTATTTATTTTTAGTGCACTCTGGAGTACACTTGCTGGCATGGCAAGGGGCATTCTCCACCAGTCAATCCCCAAACAGTGGAAAGACAGGTGATTCAGGGACCGCACGTTTGTTTATATCGTGCGAACTAAAGATCTGATGCTTCTAGTTCTGGTGACTTGTTGTATATATTTATGCTTTTGTGCTTTAGTTAGCCACCCTGTGGCCTGAAGGTACAAATGCTCCACATCGATACGTGCTCTACGCTACGCGTTTCGGAAGCTTTTAAGCTGAAGCAGTGAGATTCATAATACTTAACCGTAACCACCGCAGTTCAATGATCACCATCACCGCAGTTGTACGATCATTGTTGCAATGATCGTGCAAACATCAAAAAACGATAGTCTACAATTATTTCGTAACGTCTTCAGAAGACCAGAGACTTTCCCAGTCGTAAAACATCGGTTCCACATAAAACAAGCGATTACCATACTTGAATCAGTTTCTCACGCAAAACTAGCAAAGCCTTGCTCCACCAGTTCACAAATCAAGCCAAATTACACAAACATAAACGCTAACCTACTGGAATGTCTGTTCAAAGGCCAATTTGCTCCATGGGCCGAATGAAATGTCTCAGTGACATTTCCGAGTCGTAAACCGAAACTGGGGTAACGTGCCTTCGGGCCCCATGCCACAGTATAAACCATACAGTAGAACATCTAAATACAAACGTGCCACTCTCGGTTTGAATGTGTGCGTGAGCGTCGCGCGCCGTGTCGCGATATCACGCACACGCTAGCATAAAATAGGGAGGCATAGAGAGGCGGCAGTACGGACGGGCTGTGCCGCGTGTCTGTGTGCACGCTAGGCTAATAACTCGGCGGGCGGCCTTAGATAGCCTACTGTATGGTTTATACTGTGCCCATGCCTCCGGATAATATGCGGGTAATCGGTACTCGGCCACACCGTTGTTTGTACAATTAAATGTCAACTACACGGAACTGCACGGATTGGTTCCGAATGTCAAAATTGTATCCGTAATACATGAATCAACATTGCATGGGTTAAAATTTCACATGCAACTTATGCAGCATTTAAGAGGTACTTAAATGCTGCAGGAGTTGTTACTAAATCTTTTTGTAATGTCTGTCTAGTTTTTTCAACTGTTATTAAAAAGGAAGTACCTACCTTATAAGACTGAATGCGGGTCACTGCTCGGCAAAAAGTTCTACCACTAATATTTAGTTAACGCTTATGTTTATTGGTTGAAAGAATACACTTTTTCAAATGTGCGCTGTGATAAGCTAAATAAACTAACCTTGATGTTGAAAATCTATACATAAGTACTCATTGTTTATGTCATCTTTAACATTTCAATGCAGTATCTTTACTAAAAATCCGAAAACCAGAAAAAGACATTCGGTCTTGGTGCCAGGTGGGAATCGAGCCCGCGTATTCCACAAGCCCTGGCTCATAGGGTAAATTATACCAGAATGAATCGGCAGGTCTGTATGGTCTCGGTAGCTCTGTGATAAGAACAGCCGCGTTTGCGATTCCCGCCTGAAGCTAAGACCGAATGTCTTTTTCCGGTTTTCGGATCTAGGTAGGTTAATGCCCTTTTTTTGAAAGAATATGTTCCTATTTTTAACCGTAATCTTTGAACAACGATCTGCGGAATGTCTATGCATTGCAAATTAATGTGGAATATTTATCTATTGAACTCGTGAGTCCGTCATGTGAAAGCGGAGCGGAATCAAACATCAAATCGAAGGAGACAGTTGGCTTGTTTATGTTGTCTATATCTGTGCGATAGAAGGAATAGCAAAGTCCGATTTAGGCTGAATGATGAGCTTCAAAACAGGAAGTAAAGGCCAAGCTAATGGGATGTGGTTTTAAAACAACTCGAATTTTCCGGAGATCCAGAATTACGCTTACGAAACACTGAATTGGATAACAACGGGCCTAATCTGGTGTGGTGGTTACCGTTAAACAGTGGTTTGGTAGTTTAGGCAATCTGTCAATTACATACCTATAATGTATTCTAAATCTCTCTTGAAAATTAGTCAAGTTTTGAAACAACGGCCTGAACAGCCACACACACATGTCGGTATCTGATGCAATAATAGAATTTTAAGCCTTCTTCACCTTCACGTGGTTCGTTTCTGTTGCTAAACAGACAATTTTTATGATGATTGATACTGATGAGAATTAGAGTGATTTTTCTATTCAATCTTCCTATTTGTTACCATTTGTTGTTGTTTGTTACTATTTGTTGTTGCTGGATGATACCTACTTAGTGATGCTTTTGTCGGTTGACTTTTATGCAACAAAAGCTAAATGTGCTTTTGTGTAAAACTTTGCAAATCCGCAGTAATTAGTAAGCACACGTTACCTTCCCGCCAAAGAATGTTAGTGCGCCGTGAATAATTTAGCATCGTGAATGCACCGACAACCAGGCTTGTGTGTTTTTGCATGATTTATGCAGGACAACCGAGGCAGATATGCATCCAGGACTGTTCTTCACTGGGACACCACATTTGCGCCGCTGTGAGCGCTGCGGCTTGGAAAACCAATTTGTACAATCCAACTCCATAGGCTATGTGAAACTTCAAGCCAATGCAAAATAATTGACGCTGCTCAGACGACACGTCGGCGCTCGGTCGACAACATCCACTCGGTGGCATAGCCTATCACGTCAAGTAATGTTTAGTGTTGGTTACTGTTAATAAAATTGCAATCCCTGTTCCACATCATCTGATATGTGGTATGGTGATGATATTTGGGATACCAACCAAAAATCAACATCGTTTACTTGATTGAGAACGTTTAAAACTATTAATTTTATGGCGGTCAACTTAGTGATATTGCTTTTGACTGGGATCTAGACCAGGATGCTAGAATCATCCCACCTTTGTTGGTGATCGGTTGGAGGGGGCTCCCTCAGTGGCTAGCACTGGCGGCGGAGCAGTGCGGTATTACTTACGGTAGGATCCAGCTTGGCCGTCAAAGTGCCACGGTGCCGTGGGGTTTTAGTCGGTGGGAGTCCGACATAACCTCGTCGTCGCCCCGGGCAGCGAGGTATCCATGACTTCATTTGATGCAGGTTAACCTTGCATTAACCTGCCCAAATGCATTCGGCCAACATTGTCTAGGTGAAAAAAGGCCCTCAATAATTCCGTGTCAATACTCACAGGAAGTGTCTTGCAGACTCAAACTGACACCTGACAAGGGAGACAAGGCCTGTTCAGTCCTTACGGGATTCGAAAGGGAATATTTAAATCAATTTATTTAAATTCTGCCTTGCTGTTTGCAGCCTTGCCAATAAAATACGATTCAGCATTTTCTTTTAAACTTGATATTTTTGTGTCGTGCGTGGTATTTGTAAGTTAAATATTTTAAAAGCTACATGCTACATAGTTTTACTCATGAGACAGGAGTAAATTAATAAAAATATGTGTCTGATTCAGTAATTGATAATGTGTTTATTTACTGTTAACACTATGCAATCAATACAATTTGTGGTGTCTTGACCTTCTTGTATTTTTATTGTACTTGTTGACAGTATGGAGGAATTATTGTTTAGCAACAAAACAGTCTTATGTTGTTCGCTAAATTGTTTTGTATGATGCGCAAGAGAGTGCTTCTTCTATCTTATGTTAGTTTCCTCTTATTTGCAGGAAGGCTATTGGGGCTTGCAACAAGGCGGCTGCAGACGATGCGAGTGCGGCGCAGGCGCCTCCGCGTGCGACCCGGACACGGGCCTGTGCGCGTGCGCCGCTGGAGTGGGGGGTGCGCAGTGTGACACTTGTCTGCCTGGCTTCTACGGCTTCGGGCCAGCGGGCTGCTTGCGTAAGTGGAAATATCAAGGTATTTGAGCGGCCGGCTAGCTGGACACGGGCCTGTGCGCGTGCGCCGCTGGAGTGGGCGGTGCGCAGTGTGACACTTGCCTGCCTGGCTTCTACGGCTTTGGGCCAGCGGGCTGCTTGCGTAAGTGGAAATATCAAGGTATTTGAGCATCCGGCTGGCTAGACACGGAACTGTGCGTGCGGGTCGGCTTGCTTCACTTGGCTGCCCTGGGCTTAGCCAAGTTGCTCGCGAGGGTTTTCAAATCCTTGGTGAGGGTTTTGAGCCATCTGCAATCCGAACAAATTACTGTTCACGTAGTATGTGTCGTCTATCTGAGTTTGCTAAGGTACAAACACAGAGCTATGCGAGTTGTTATGTTTAGTGATCAGTCTTCAACCAAAAAACTTGCCTTCTTATTTTATTAAAGATTTAATTATGTTGCTTATTAAGGTTTTCAAGCAGACTGCAATCCAATCTTAAAATAAATTGCTTGTGGGAAGCCATATTGTAAAGGCTATCCTTGTGCAAATCCAGTACGTCGTACTTGCAAAAGCAGTGGTAAAGGCTTAGCAGAAACGATGGAATAGAATATTATGCGACATGTCTGGAATTACAATATTTCTATGTTGTGAACACGTATGTGAAATGGGAACTATCTTCGTTCATTTCTATAAATCTTTTGACGCTGAAATAACAAAATCTAAAAGTCATTAAAGTTAAGGTTTTTAACCTATTGCAGCATGTCCAAAATGCACGGACGGGAAAGTGTGCTCTCCCGACACTGGTCGCTGTGTGTGCCCACCGCGCTCCCGAGGCCCAGGCTGCAAGCTTTGCACCCCAGGGTATTACTCCAAACCTCTGGGGATCGGCTGCTACCCTTGCAAGTGTGGTCCTGGCTCTATGTCAAGTAAGTCTAAAATTCAAAATGCTTGCCCACTTGCCTATGCAATCCTAACTGTGTCCTCTATTTTCTTATTCCACTATCATATTTTTATAACTTCGTTTCTGTTGTAGATCAGTGTGACCCTCAATCAGGCCAGTGCAAGTGCAAGATTGGTTGGGTAGGCACGGAGTGTGACAAATGTGCCCCAGGGCATTTTGGACCTCGATGTAGACCATGTTTGTGCAACGCCGAAGGTACCAAAAGCTGCGGGGAAGAAGTGTGCCCTTGTGATGATGAGGGCAGATGTCCCTGTAAAGTAAGTAATACCGACGAAGTATGAAGATGAATTCTCTGAGGTAAATTCAGTTCGGATAATTTTGCATAATACCTATTTGAACCAAAACTTTAACAGGAGAACGTGGTAGGAGCCAAATGCGAACAATGTCTCCAAGGCACCTTCGGACTATCAGCAGACAACCCGTCAGGCTGCACCGCCTGCTTTTGTTTCGGTCGCGCTACGTACTGCACTCAGGCCTCGCTGACCAGGGCGGCTGTCCACGCGGCTACTCCTCACCACGTAACGCTGCTGAAGGGAGATAAAAATGTTTCGGTGAGAAGTAAAATTGAGGCACAGGCTGTAGTCATTTGCTTGAAATTAGGGAAGCCATGTTTTAATACAAGTCGCAATTTACCCATAACCTACTGTTGTAGACACGAAGTTCAGTAGTCAATATTTATTTAGCCAGATTACATACGATTAAATAAACATTTTATCCACTGTAAGGTCCACGGCACATCAGGCTACCTATTTTCGTTTTTTATCTTCTCTTGCCCAGTGAAATTCGTTTGCAACAGAGCAAGGAAGGTTGACCGGAAATATGTGGACTGTCATGCCGTTGGCCGTTGCAGCTAAAAGGCCAGTCTAATATAAACCCAACATTCTCAAGCGAAATTCATAAGCATTTCTATCTTCTTATCTTGTACATACAGGTGGACCCAGACACTCCATTTGCAATCCACACCCATCATCCGGACACCACTATCTCCCTCCCCTGGCCGCCCGTCCCGGTCTACATAGAGCTGGACAAGCGGTTCCTTGGGGATCGCGTGACGTCATACGGAGGGGCGTTCAGGTTCACTGTGGAAGAGGAGGGAGGGGAAGAGCTTCCGGTTGACACGATGGCGCTGTTCCCGCTAGTCAGGATTGAGGGGAATGGTCTAGTGCTGAATCATTATCAGGTAAATTTGGAATTTCTTGGACCTTAATTTAATATTCCCTGTCATAAGAAGCTCAAGGCAAACAATATTTTTAAGCCCCAATTAGTAAATCGAAAATTTCTTCTGAAAATCTGCATAATCCAGTGACTAATAATATCTTTCTTATCCAACTTTGGTCAACAACTTTTTAGTTTTTTTTTTGTATTCTCATTATTAAACACGAAATTAACCGAACTGTTTCGGTGATGGTTAACTAAACATTCAGGTGCTCAAATTTTTTCCTATTATCTACTCGTAAAAAGCCCATCCGGGTTGTAATCAAACCAGTGCCTGAAATGCATTTAATTTCGAATTTGCAACACTTTAGCCCGGTCCCTTTACCCCGAGCGATCCAACGTAGGTACCCACAACGCAAAGTGCGCCAGACCTGGTTAAGAGTATAAAAATAATAACAAATAATGTTTGGTAAGGGCTATAGTTTTCCTAAATTGTTCCACAGCGTGTTCCGGCGCGCAACGGCACGTACGCAGTGCGTCTGCACGAGTCCCTGTGGGAGGTGCGCGGCGCGGGCGCACTGGCCACGCGGCCGGCGCTCATGGCGGCGCTGCAGCGCGTGCAGCGGATCCTGCTGCGGGTCACCAGCAGGGCTCCCACGCATCTGGACCATGTGCACGCTCTGTGAGTACCTACGCAGTAAACCAGCTCGATTAGGGAGTCCGAGAATCAGACATCCACGGCGGCAAACCGAATCATCTTTTCTCTAGGTATTTTCAATTTGTTTTGTTATAACTGGAATGTGCCTACCTACTGTACATTGGACTACAGCTTCTTTTCCTATACCTAAGTAGGCGAACGAGAGTTCCATCTCAAAATAAAATTTAGAGAAAAATATTACGCCATGTCTACGTTATAGAATATTCCAAACACTGGAGAGATAGTCTTGCGAATTTGTAAGACATTAATTAATAAATATTAACCAAAAATTAAATAAACAACTTGTCACTTTTCTCAACAGACTCCTCAACGTATCTCTAGACACAGCTATCCCTGGCCTGAGCCGATCAGAACCAGCTCTGGGAGTGGAACTGTGCGCTTGCTCCGAGCAGTACTCAGCCCCTTCCTGCCAGGAACCTGCCATTGGCTTCTGGATGCCCAAGTCCCGCGTGAAGCTCACCAACGTGGCTGGCACCATCGTCATCAACGTGGAAGGAGATGCTAAGCCTTGCCAGTGTAATGGAAGGGCAACTGCTTGTGATCCGAAAACTGGAGAGTGTTTGGTAAGTGTGATAAGCTGGTTCATATATTTTCGTGTGTTAAGATGGTTTCTTTTTTGTATTTACAACTTTAGCGCTGCGATTATTAGTGGTTACGTAGATACCAGGTACCACGTATCAGAGTATCATCAGATATGCTTAATGTATTTAATTTTTCAAGTAGGTATTAACTTGAGTGCAGACTGGAATATGTGTGTGAGGTCAGGGCGGAAAACAAAACTCACTCGGTTTTTAATATGGTGCAGTAGAGTCACAGAAAAACCAGTTGACTGTCCATTTAGCTGTTTTTTCTTTGTCTACACCTCTTGTCTGGTTATTCAGACAACATAATCATATTGTGTTCTGTGCGCTTAAGCACATCAGACCATTGTTGACCAGAAAGAAAAGAACAAGCGGTTCAGCTTTTTCTGTTTGTCTCTTGTATTCGTGCAAACTATTTTAGGCTGAGTTTCCACCAGAGTTAACCAATAGTATTTCTCCATTTACCTAGCTTCGCTCAATTCTATTGGTTCTTAGAAACACATTCCTTGATGGAATCTCTGATGGAAACGTAGCCTTATCGTGTTGTATTGTTGTAGAACTGCACCGACGGCACAGGTGGGCCGACGTGCGCACGCTGCGCCGCCGGCTACTTCGGCACGCCCAGCACGGGCTGCCAGTCCTGCCCGTGTCCCTCTCGCACCAGGAACTTCGCCTCGGCCTGTGCCCTCTCGGGGGGCAGGCTGCAGTGCTTGTGCAAGCCGGGTAAGTCCTTTACAGGGAAAGAGAGTCTGATGGTAAGCGGCTATGCGTTACATTAGGAGTATCGCTTGCGCGTTACCGACTCTGCAAAAATCATTAACTAAGTGTTGTGGGTCTTAGGGAAAATCTTTGAAAGAATAGAAAGAACAATTTTTTTTGGAGAAGGAAACATCGCAAAAACCGAACTGTACTCAATAACACCACCGATGTGTTATTGAGCACCTTACTGACGATGGCACAGCGGTAGAATAATAGATAATAGCTGTGGACTGGAAATCATATCCAGCGATAGAAAGACCAATAAGAAAAGCAGTCTCATCAAACTTGGTCAAATCAAACCAAGTCGTTTGTCAGTTTGAGATCGTTGCCTGGTTTCAGTAATCTGTCTCTCTCAGTAGCCTTACAGCGATTTAGAACCGGCTATGGTCTCGAACTTTAACCTGAACATTTTCTCTACAGACAAAACGCCCCTTCGTTGCCATTCATTTGCATGTATCCTTCCCACCTTCTTTAACAAGTCAGCTGTTGCAAGTGGGGACAAGACACATAGGTATCTTTATTTATTGATTTATAGATTTTGTGATACATAGAATGTTATTTTGTCGTCCCAGGCTACACAGGTCCAGAATGCGAATGGTGCGCCTCAGGCTGGTTCCGGTCCAACAGCAGCGACGCATGCACTCCCTGCGCCTGCGACGCTCACGGCGCGGTGGGCGCGGAGTGCGACGGGCGCGGGCGCTGCCGCTGTCGCGCCGCAGCCAACGGCGCCAAGTGCGACAAGTGCGTCGCGGCGCGGGCGCACATGGACCGGCGCGGCGTCTGCGCCAGTGAGTACACACTATATGCCGTACATGAACCACTAACATTTTGACAATCGAAAAGTAAACGATACTTTTTGACGTGATAACGTCTTTAAAATCGTTTTAGTCGGGTGACATGTTCAGACACTTGTGTCACACCAAAACCTCACGAGCGCGATCGCAGGTATAACGAGAGAGAGAGGGACCAATCTCCCGTCTCATCTCGAGCGCTGCCAGTCATTCCGTGAAATGCCGTTATCACGTAAACATCTCGATCGTAAACCTACTTTACAAACAACCAATTTTTTTCTTTTTCCTATGTCCTTTAGAAAAAAAAGTATCGTTTACTTCTCGACAAAACGTTAGCAGTTCGTGCTAGCCCTACAGGTAGAAACGACATCGGTGGTAACCTACGGTTTTCGTCCTAAGAAAAAGGTGATCTCCCTACATCAGATAACCCTCAAGCTTATTTACTCTCTCTCCATAAAACCTGATCTTTGACATAATAACAATTAATTCGAACCCAGTCATAGAGCATTATGTCTTCATTAATTTGAATTGAGTTTAAAAAATACTTTATTATGTATTTTTATTATTTTATCATCAAAATTCAAAAATACCTATAACTTTTTAGGGATCATCTTGACCCTGACTATCGACACTTTAAGATTACTAGAATTCGTATTCATTTTAATATTTTTTCATATCCCTTCCAGCTTGCGACAACTGCACCCAAACTCTACTAGATTCCGTCGAATTTCTTACCAAAGACCTCCGCACTCGCGCCGACCCTACCGAACTAAGCAGAATACCAAAGCCATTCCCTGCTCTTCTAGAATACGCTCACAATACCAGCCAATTACAAGCCAGACTTCAACAAACAGCAGAAGACTTAAGGGACACTGGCAACCTTCCTCCAAGTATAAGAGAGTTAGAAGAAAAAGAACACAAACTTTTCACAGAAGCAAACAGACTAAAGAGTGTAGGTACAGAAAGAGAAGAACAGTCTCATTACTTGAGCTTAGAAAGCATGAGTGGGTTGGAAGAAGTTCTAAAGCAAAGAAGGAAGGTTGGAGAACAAGTGGGGGTACTGGACGACTTCGCTAGAGGAGAGAAGCATTTGTCAGCACATAGAGCGTTGAAGGAAGCAAAGCATCTGCTCCGGCATATAAAGGACGTCAAACTAGCTGATTTCTTAGCAGGGGCTACTGACGTATCTGATTCGGTGAGTAAAAACTTGATTTATTACGATTATTCTGTTTTAACATTCAGTCTGCATTAACTGCTTCTTGCTCACAAAACATATTTAAACTTTCCAAACATAGGAACTGCTAATATTCTTGTGAGTGCCTTCAATATGGCTTCATCCAAAAAAGTAATTTTTTTCATGATTTAGGTTAGGTAGGTATATCAGGGAAATATTACCTACTACTAAAAAGACCAGATGGAAGTTAACGCTTCGCCATACCTGGATATATTTTGTTAGACTGATCATGTTCTTTTTCTTCCACTGACATTTGGAGCCTGTAGATCTATAGGGTCGTAAATGTCTTTCATATTTGCACGCTTAGATATAAGTTAGTCGATTTTGGCTGGACATCATAAGCAACTTATTTTATATTTACTCGAAACCAAGAAAATAAATTTCAATTCTTCTGCAGGCGAACCTCCAATCAACAGCAGTGCAAGAATACGACTACCGCCTGGAGGACGTTCAGCAGCGCGTGCGCAAGCTGCAAGCGGCGCTCGAGGAGTGGGAGCGGAGGGGGGAGGACCTGCCGCGGCTCGGGGACGCGGTGTGGGGCGCGGGGGACGTGCTCGCCGCGCTGGACAAGCGCAGCCGCCCAGCGCTGGGCAGCGTGAGGGACACGGCGCTCAGGTGCCGGTTGCTGTTAGAGGTAATTCATACAAGCTTTATTTCCACAGAGCCTTGCCAAGAACTTTTTCATTACTCATACTCTGAAAGTAGGTCATTACTGACCTGAGAAGCGGGCTGAAAGTAATACTTTTCATCCCTAGGGAGAATCACTTTCAACTGACAGCTGTCATATTATTTAAAAAAAAACTAGTTCTTTTTCACTTAACTATTGGACCATGTTTCAACTTTCTATACAGCCACGATGTAAAATTGAAATATGTAACTTAAAGTTAAGTATTGATTAGAGAATATATATTTTTTAAATAACTTTATTTTATAATTAAGTTTCAACAATTTCTTTAAAATAACGTAGCTTTGAGCAAATTATTTACCATTTTTCCAATGATGAAAATAAATAATAATGGCTGAATAGCGGGCCGGCCACAGAAAAAAAAAACAAACAAAATAGGCGGGAAAGCGGCAATTCGATCTTCATGAATTAATTCATGTTTTTATTTTTACTTTCCTCGTATTTGTAATGAAAAGCACAGTGTTTACCTCGGGTTAAAGACTTATTTAGTCCCTCGAACTATTGGCGCCCTCACTTCGTTCCGGGCGCCAAACCCCGTCTCGGGACTAAATAAGTTACTTTCACCCCTAGGATAACAATGTACTATTAACGCCTAAGTTTTGTACTAATACTTAAAATTTAACATCCCATGGCGATTTACCTGTCGTAATAGTACATTGTTATCCTAGGGGTGAAAGTAACTTATTTAGTCCCGAGACGGGGTTTGGCGCCCGGAACGAAGTGAGGGCGCCAATAGTTCGAGGGACTAAATAAGTCTTTAACCCGAGGTAAACACTGTGCTTTTCATTACAAATACGAGGAAAGTAAAAATAAAAACATTAATTAATTCATGAAGATGGAATTGCCGCTTTCCCTCCTATTTTGTTTGTTTTTTTTTCTGTGGCCGGCCCGCTATTCAGCCATTATTTTTTATTTCCATCATTGGAAAAATGGTAAATATTTTGCTCAAAGCTAAGTTATTTCAAAGAAATTGTTGAAACTTAATTATAATAAAGTTATTTAAATCTCTAATCAATACTTAACTTTAAGTTATTTCAATTTTACATCGTGGCTGTATAGAAAGTTGGAACATGGTTCAATAGTTTAGTGAAAGAAGAACTAGTTTTTTTTTTAAATAATATGACAGCTGTCAGTTGAAAGTGATTCTCCCTAGGGATGAAAAGTATTACTTTCAGCCCGCTTCTCAGATCAGTAATGACCTACTTTCAGAGTATGAGTAATGAAAACTAATTTTTCTTTTTACTTTTAACTTTCTAACTTAAGAACTAATTTTTCTTAAGTTAGAAAGTTAGAACATGGTTCAATAGATATGTGAAAAATAACTAAGTTTTTTTTTAATAATTTGGCAGATGTCAGTTGAAAGTGATTCTCCCTAGGGATGAAAGTAATACTTTTCATCCCTAGGGAGAATCACTTTCAACTGACATCTGCCAAATTATTAAAAAAAAACTTAGTTATTTTTCACATATCTATTGAACCATGTTCCAACTTTCTATACAGCCACGATGTAAAATTGAAATAACTTAAAGTTAAGTATTGATTAGAGAATGTATATTATTTAAATAACTTTATTATAATTCAGTTTCAACAATTTCTTCAAAATAACTAAGCTTAGAGCAAAATATTTACCATTTTTCCAATGAAAAAAATAAAAAATAATGGCTGAATAGTGGGCCCGCCACAGAAAAAAAAACAAACAAAATAGGCGGGATAGCGCCAATTCGATCTTCATTTATTTTTAAATCTTTTTCTTTGGCTAATTCATGTTGTATTTTTACTTTCCTTGTATTCGTAATGAAAAGCACAGTGTTTACCTCGGGTGAAAGACTTATTTAGTCCCTCGAACTATTGGCGCCCTCACTTCGTTCCGGGCGCCAAACCCCGTCTCGGGACTAAATAAGTTACTTTCACCCCTAGGATAACAATGTACTATTACCTACTTGTACAAATGTAGTGGCCTCGCCTTAAAGCGCGCCTTAAATCCTCCTATTATTTTAACGCTATGGAAAGATCCATCGCGTTAAAATAATAGGAGGAACTTCGAATGTAAACGAAACTCTCAGATGCCTACATTTTGCCGAGCATAGGTAATAGCTGAAACATATTACCGTTATCTGAGTTGTTTTGGGATTTTTCTATCACTTGAGATTCGGCCGCCATTTTCCGTATCACGCGGCTTCAGAGCAGGGTCTGTTTAGTCAAGGCCCGAATGTTATCTGTTTATAGCAACCAAACATCAAAATGTTACCCTTCACCCCCAACAGGACATAACATCACTATCAGCCAACAACCTAACCGATGACATCAGCTCGCTGCTGCTCCAGGCGCAAACCCTCAGCATCAAGTTCCCTCACGCGCTGGAAGAACTGATGAATCTTGCACGAGGAGCTGAGGAGAAGGAGGGCATCCTGTACAACTTGACGCCTAAGTACACGGAGAAGTACCTGCGACCGGTCGAGAGACATGTGGCACAACTTGCTGAGAAGGCCAAGCAGTATAAAAGGTAATTTTCACTTATTACAATAAAGCAATTGCTTTATTAAATTTAATTTCCATTATGAACTGATTCAGATGACACGTCAGGCAGTTGGTCCCGGCTGACGTCGCTAGATGTCAGTCGTTCAGCCTAGTCAGAGACCTCAGGGTGGCTTAAAAACATCCACCAGGAAGGTTTCTCACAAGCCTTAGCCCTCTCGTTGGAGTATGGCTCGTACCATCTCATAGTAGAGGTGGTACAACCTTGTGTGAGTAAGTAAAATTATTGCCATCCAAAGTCTTTGTGATTGCTAAAGCTGCGTGAAACACTCAGTCTCGAAGTAGACGGTAAAAGGAGCTAACCTATTAGAAGTCGTAGAACTTCTGTACTAGCAAATTGCCTACAACTGGCCGTTCCGAAAATCTTCCAGATGCAAAGGATTTCTGTCCCACAGAACAAACTGGTTTACGGCAATGAACATTAATGAGGATGAAAAAAAGAGTTAAAATATCTTTTACCTTTACCTTTAAAAACTTTTGGACAAATTGTTCCTTGTTGCTCAATTTATAGTCTATTGATCTCATTCTAGGACCATAACAAATACCTTATCCAATTCCAGTGTATTCAGCGGCGCCCGCTCAGCGGCCTCGCTAGGCGTGTCCGCTGCCCACGCGTGGGGCGGCGTGGCCGACGCCGTCAAGGACGCTAGGGAGGCCGCCGATATGGCACACGCTACTGCAGCCGCTGCAGCTGCCACCTTCTCCAGGGATGAGGCGCCGAAGGCAGCTAGCTCGGGGATTGCTGCTTCTAACGACTTGAAGAAACGGGGGGCAGAACTGCTTGCGAGGTCTGATGGTGAGTCAACATTAGATTTTCTTAAAAAAAAAAAAGGTAAAAACAGTTTTCTTAAAAACTACTGGAATTTGATAAACATATGCTGTAACAATATACTGCAATTTATTTTGGGTCCCTCACTAGGATAGTCCTGTGTCGTGGGCACCCGTTCGATGACAGGTTAAGGCAGCGACAGAATTAGAAGCGTTTGCCCCAAACGAAGACTGATATTTCCTATCAGTCTTCGTTAGGGGCAACCGCCGAGCAACCACTGAGAACAGCTAGAAAACTTTCTAGATAGTATTTGACCACTATAGCATTTGTACAAAAAAAAACAGACAGGGTTAGTTACAATAATTTGAAATTCCATGCGTGATTACCTCCGATCATAATTTTGTGACGTGTTTTTGGATCTTCTTCGTGCGTCGCAGTAGTTGGCTGAGGCACTAAGAGACTGAGAGACGCGTCTCATTAACTAGTAAGGTTCATTCTTAACCTTTACTCCAACAATCTGCACCGAGTCCACATTATGGACTAAGTGGTACCACTTCAAATAAAGTTCGTTTCGTCATGGTCAGTTGGCCAAACCTTAGTTAGGGACGAGACTTAGGTTACAAATAAAAACCTCTTTGTCTCCAGAACTCCGCAACCGCCTAGAAGCTCTCCGCCGCGCAGCAGACGTCGTAAGCGTATCCCTCCGAGCACTCGGCTGGAGCGAGCGCGCGCTGGGCGAGCGACCGCGCGCGCGCGTTGGCGATACATTGAAGGACGTGGACGTGAAGGCTGACCGCGTGTTCGCTACCACGCGCGCAGTGTACAACGAAGCAGCGGATTTGCGGAGAACCGTCAGATATAACCTGATGCGGGAGATATTCGTGCAGCAGTATGGCGGACCGCAGTTGGGAGAGGCGCAAGAACTCGGTGAGTCTTGTACTTTTGTGGCTTTATACATTGAAGGGCGTGGACGTGAAGGCCGACCGCGTGTTCGCTACCACGCGCGCAGTGTACGACGAAGCGGCAGACCTGAGGAGAACCGTCAGATATAACCTGATGAGGGAGATATTCGTGCAGCAGTATGGCGGACCGCAGTTGGGGGAGGCGCAAGAACTCGGTGAGTCTCGTACTTTTGTGGCTTTATACATTGAAGGGCGTGTCCGTGAAGGCCGACCGCGTGTTCGCTACCACGCGCGCAGTGTACAACGAGGCAGCGGATCTGAGGATATAACTTGATGAGGGAGATATTCGTGCAGCAGTATGGCGGGCCGCAGTTGGGGGAGGCGCAGGAACTCCCCCCTCATGGGTTCTCGCCTCGGCGTGGCGAGGGGGCCTAGTACCGGTGATAGGGGAACCACCGGGAAGCGAAGAGAACCCAGGCGTGGCAGTGTGGTGGACTGGGAACCCACCCGCTGCGGCCCGCAAGGGCGACGTGGGGCTGCGGGGCCAGTGGGGCCTGCAGGCGCCTTGAGGCGCGTGGTTGGGGCCGCGGCGCACAACCGGTTGGTGGGGGCCAGTAATCCGAGGCTGATCCCCCCTGTGCATCGCGGCCCGGCGGGGCCGTACCGCCGGTTACGGCAGCGGAGCCGCCCTTTGGGTGGCTCGTGGTTGCGGGCCCAGTAGGGTCTGCGAACAGTGGGTGCCAGCGGGCCGGAGTGCGGGGGTGCTCTGGCTTGCATTGCACGGCGTCCACCGAGACGGCGAAAGTGCCTGCGTACTCCAGGCGCTTTCGTGGCCTCCCCCCTTCGTTGGGGGGTCGGTTGGAGGGGGCCCCATTAGGGGCTAGCACTGGCAGCGGAGCAGTGCGGCATTACTTACGGTGGGATCCAGCTTCGTCGCCAAAGTGCCACGGTCGAGTGCCGTGGGGTTTTAGTCGGTAGGAGTCCGACATAACCTCGTCGTCCCCCCGGGCAGCGAGGTATCCATGAGGATTTCCCCACGAAAAAAATAAATAAATAAAAAAAAAGGCGCAGGAACTCGGTGAGCGTTGTTTTCCTTGTGAGCACCGTAGAACATCATTTTGATCTGTGACGTCACATCTCAAATATTCATTGAATTGCCACATGTAGGATAAAGTTGATGCATGATAACGATGATACAAATGATTAGCCAGATACCCAAGTAACATTTTATTCGGGCCTAGGTTGTAAAAAATGCCTTTTGGTTTTATATTAGTCCTAAAAAGGTTAACGTTATGCTATCTGATCATTTTAAGTACTTGAGAATGATTAGTAAGTTTTAAAACTAGTTGTTTATTTTTGCAACCTCGGAGCCACTGACAAGAGTTTACATTAACGTTATGTTGACTTGTGTTTCAAGAGCATATAATCCTAGGGTCTTATAGTTTTCATAAACTCCTGAATAGGTTCTAAAAAGGCTAGCAAAATGCTTAAGTTAGACCTGAAGGTTTAAATTTAAACTTTGATGCAACCATAAAGTTATGAAATGTTGAAATCGCTTATAAGCTATTTCTTAAACCCAATTTTAACCTTTAGGCTTTATGAGAGTTGCCTAAATAAACAAATTAGGAATTCGTAGTGAACAACCAAACCAATAAGCTATTTTCATAATTTAAAGGCATGTTTACAGTTCTACAAGAATATTTTAAAGCTTTAAAGGCATCTCTAAAAATTATCAGTTGTCTCCGTGACTTCTCCATGAACCGATACAGGGTGATATCGAAACAACGGAGCGGAAGTTTTCAACGTAAAGTACGAAAGAATCTCTGAAGCCAATAGATTCATCTAAACTAAATATTTACTGTGTCACTGCATCTACTGTCAATTAAAATGATTTAATGTCTTATGAAACTATCTTCTAATGGGGCCTACAAGTGAAAGCTAATCTTAGATGGCGGCACCATAGCATGAACCCTTGTTCATCTGTGGCAGTGCGATAAACAATAAAAATTGCCCCATTTCTTAATAATTCCCCACCTTTAAACATGTATTCCACTTGTAAAATAAGAAGCAAGTTGAAAGAAGAACTAAGAAAAAGAGGCGCCTCTTTCCGTGGAAGGAAAGCAGCCCTAATTAAATGGAAATTTGTGTTCCATGAATTCCTTCTTATTTTTCCAATTTAAGGTCTTGGAACTTGCTTTTAAGTTTATTAAATGTTAGACTAGCCAGTGTGTAACCATTTTATCATTTTAGTAGTAATGAAAACACGAAACTTCATACTACCTAGTTTTAAAGAGTTTGAGGTATTATAATAGAAGGCTCGAACTTTACTCTCCTTATTGCTTTGGGCCACATTTTTTTAAGTTGCTCATCACGGGGAAACTAGTGGCTTCTAGTTTCTTTGCAATTTGGAACACATCACCCGGGAATTTGTGTGTTATTCGTTCTCAATTATGAATTCTCTACAAAATTCATACAAAAACGTCTTTGTTATTGGTCTTTGCTCTACTAGCGCCACTTTGACAGTTGCACGAACCATTGTCAGACATAAAATGCAAACTGATCAGGGTTTCATGCAATGATTATACTGTGTTTATTCCACTACTACAAACTTTATGCCCATAAAAATAAATTCTTTTGAAAGAATTCTCATAATCTTTTTATTCATAAATATTATCATAATAAAGCTTAATAATCACTTTAACTCAACAAATACAGCCTGTATAAGCTGTTTGTGCTCGGGCGCGGCGGGGAAGTCTTGAACTACTCTTGGGAATAACCTTATAGCTAAATATTATAACGGAAAAAGCTTTGTAATCTTAATTAGCTCCGCACATTTACCTTTAGCTCTTATTTTGGACAAAATTAAGAGCTACCAGCTATTACAGTTCTGGAAAGGTTATTCTTAGGTTAGTCTAATGCTTTCTAATAATTTCTTTACGCCGGCCATATTTTTTTCACTGAAATAAAAAAAAACTAACCAAAAAGCAATATTTTCATTCATTAAGCCAACATTAGGTATCGTGTGCTATACAGTTTAAAATAAATGTTTTTCAAATAAACTAAAGCTTTATTTCTAATGCGATTACCTAATTTCATAATTATTTTTTTCATTGAAAAATCTTCGAAATTCTAAACTTACGAAAGGCCCGTTTCGTATACAGCACTATTAACCTAAAGTTTCACGATGAAGTGCCGGCCGCACGTTTTTTTTCCATTTATCCTGACTTTACTTTTAATTTTTAACACTGCCATTTTGTAATTTGGTATAACGGTAGGATGGCGCCATTAAAAATTTGTTTCAAGTCCACAATGGATGTTTCTGTGTAAAAAAATCTTACGCAGAAACATTTTAAAACCCGAGAGTCCTGGAAAGGTATTTATTCATGTCTATGAAAAACGTTTTAGGTTGTGATAGGGTTAAATCAAGTTACTAATTGAGAGCTTAAAGGCTTCCTTACAAGGTTATATTAACGTTAAATTATAGTTGTGAAGGTTATATTTAGGTTCTGTGCAAATACTTCGAAAGGTTCTGGATTTGAGCTTCAGGTTTGGCTGTAGCTCTCCGAATGGTTCTGAAACGTGGGCCCTTTTTGCACACAGGAGGTTAATATAAGGTTAATTTAACGTTACTGAGCCTAGTAAGACTTACGAGAAAATTTCCATACAAAGGTTTTAGAACCTTTTCAAAACCTTTTTAAAACCCAAAATGTTACTTGGGTAGACATCATTGCAAGCACTTTTTTACTATATTTATCATTGGCAGGGGCCTAATTTTTTTTTTGTGTTTACCAGTATCCGAGGTTCGCAGCAACACGATCCGCGGCGCCGAGCTGTCGGAGGCCCTGGCCACCGCGGCCGCGGCGCGCGCGCGCGACCACCGCGCCGGCGAGGCCACACTGGACCCGGCGCTGAGCGCGCTAAGGCACAAGGTCGCACGCGCACAGCACGCTGCGCAGTCGGTCAGTTGGTAGATAGAAAGATATCTACTTAATACATTATTTTTAAGACATCGTAAATTACAAATTATTTAAAATAATAATCAACACAAAAAACATCTAGTAGAAATCGTCTGAGCTGAAATGACGCGCCCTTCCACCGCATCTATGCATACAAAGAGTGCTTGCTTGTATTCGACGATCGTTACTACTTAGGTTTTGGAGAATTGATTTAAACAAGTAGTTTTACCAGATGGACTGCGGTGTCACGATGTCCAGAATGAAATGGACCACGCGAGTCACAACCGTAGTATATACCGTATATATTACCGTAGTATGATTTTTTGATTTTCATGAAATTTTTGTAAATAGCTCAAACAGACACCAACCACATAAAGAAATGGAATTCAAATTATAAGGAATTTACCGGATCGAACGATAACGCGGTTCTGGATTGTTCTCCTGATTGGTTCAGACGCTTGTTTTCAGTGGGCCTAATTATAAAGCTCTGCTTAGTTAGTAATAACATGTCTTAAAAGTGTCCCAGACATTTACTTCCTATTTTCCCCTGTAGATATCAGTGTCCCTAACGTCCCCGCCCCTGGCGCCCGGCGCGGAAGGCCCGGGCTGCGCACGCGCATACTCGCTGACTGCATCATCACCCGCGGTCACTCGACTGGCCCTCGCGGTCTCCTTCGACAACCAAGTACGGGACGGACCCTTGTTGCATCTGATTGATGACTCAGAGGTAAGAATATAGTTGTATGCAGACAGAGCTTTTTCTTTTTTTTGCGGACTGTTACCAATGGGAAAATCTTTTACCCTGTTTTTCATAAAAACTTAGGCAACCCTGGATCAGTTTCGGCGATTGACGTGTCCTGTCACTTGCGAGCAAATGTTGCAAGGAGTCAAAACTTTTACAGAATTTATAGTGGTAACGTAGGGCTGTTTGAGTTTTTATGAATAAGGTGGTTACTCTCTATAGCTTAACTCTCTCGCTACTTCCTTATTGTGTGTTGTAACATAAAGTTCAAATTTGAAACAAACACCGGCACGCCAGGTGACTCATTCTTGTCTTTTTCTTGCCCTTGCCATATAACTTGCAATAGAGGAAAAAAGACCCGACCGGAATGGATAGCCTGTCTATAATGATGTAGGATTTCATTTGAACCTTATTCTATTTCCGCACATTCAGGACAAAGAGAAATACATGAAACTAGTGGTAGAGAAGAAGAAACTCCGGCTATCCTGGGACCTGGGTGCCGGAGAGGCCACCCTGGTGCACCCAGAGCTGCTGCAGCCCGCGCACGATGACGCTGATCAGACTTCCTATCGTATCGAGATCGAGAGGTAAGCACCCTTCTTTATATCTGAGAATGCAGTTATGCTCAGTGTCCTGGGTAGTTATAGATTCAGAACAACTGGAACTCATGGGAAATAGTAACAAACACTAACTCCTGGCGGTGGTTATCTACGCGCTAAACTGCAAGGTATCGGAACGCCAAGGAAAGCAACACAATACCTCACTGCGCGCTTGGCTGTTTCAAGAAAACATATACTGTCTTCGTCGCAACTTGCGTACTATGTTTTTTTTTTGTTGATTTGACGCTTTTGAAAGTACTTCTTAATAGACCTGATAGTCTGGTTCACGTTTGAGCAAAACTGCTCTAGAACTTGAATTCTATTTGCAACTCTTGTGTATAACCACGACTGGTACCAATGGATTCCTGATAGTATCGTGTATATGAATCTGTCGGTCGTAGAGTGAAAAAGTGGTGGGGGTAAGGGGGGGGCGCCGTAAATGGTGTAAAAACGACCTCTTGATTTTGGGCTCTATCTCTGTAAATACTAATTGTATTTCTTTGATTTTGGTTTCATCTGATTGGTATGTATATTTGCTATCTTTGTTTGGAAGAACTTAAATACGTAAAAGTTATATTGTAAAAGTTATTTTTAAAAAACGTCTTTTTGCAACCCATTGCATAAATGCCACTACAGATTACAAGTAAACCATTAAGTTTAAGGTAATACATGTTATTATAAAAAATTTGGCGAATCAATTCAGCTTCAAAAAAAGGTAAGAATTATTACCATACGTTCAATAACTATTGAGTTGTAGTCAGTGGCGCACAATATCGCCGCCTGTTTCGCGCCTCAAGAGGCGACGAAAGTGAGCCAATTTCTCCTATTTACTGCCTATAACGGTTCCTCTTATATAGTTTTTAGTGTTTTAGTAGTGAATAAAACTAAGATAAACTTAATATTAACATTGTAGTTGTTAAATACCGAAACTAGCACTTTGATTAAGGTTAGCCAGGCTTTTTTTTACTTAAGTAGCAAAAGGTAGGCGGGTAAAAATGCAATTTAAGAAAATCATTTAATTAAATTTTGGTAAATCGCTTTGATTTACCAAATTAAACTACTTAATGGGCAATGAACAAATAGATAAAATGGAAAGTGTATGTGAAAATTCGAAGATAAAGGAACTCAACGTAGGCTAATGTTGATCATCCATGAAGAACTTACTTGTCTCCGTATTCCCATACCTGCCAGCGCGTAGCGGCCACCCGTGACTTCAGTATTTTGAACAATATCTATATGAATTGTAGTCTATGTGTTATTCTGATGTACGAGTATAAGCTTTAAAACTGTTCAAGTTTCATCAAAACCCGTTGAGTAGTTTGAACGTAAAAGAGGAACATACCTCCATATTTTTTTTTTTTTTTTTTTTTTTTTTTTTTTTTATGTAATAGGGAGCAAACGAGCTAGAGGGTCACCTGATGGAAAGTAATCACCTCTGCCCATGGACAACTGCAACACCATAGGTGTCACGAGATGCGTTGCTTGCCTTTCAAAAAGGAATACGCTCTTTTCTTGAAGGCCCCGATGTCATACTTTTCCGGAAACACTGCCGCTGGAAGACCGTTCCATATTTTAGCTGTACGCGGTAAAAAGTGACGCGTGAATCGCACAGTTATTACAAACTTTCGCATTTATAACATTAGTAAGATGCATTAGTAATCACAAATAGGTCATCAGTCATCATATCAGCCGAACGACGCCCATTGCTGAGCATAGGCCTCCCCCAAAGATCTCAACAACGATCGGTCCTGCGCTGTCCGCATCCAGCGGCTTTCCGCGACCTTGACCAGATCGTCTGTCCACCTTGTGGAGGGCCTGCCCACGGAACGTCGTCCGGTACGCGGTCGCCATTCGAGAACCTTTCCGCCCCAACGGCCATCGGTTCTCCGCGCTATGTGTCCCGCCCACTGCCACTTCAGCGATGCAATCCTTCGAGCGATGTCGGTTGTCTTAGTTCTCCTGCGGATCTCATCATTTCTGATTCGATGAAGCAGGGAAATACCAAGCATCGCTCTCTCCATTGCTCGCTGGGTGACTTTGAGCCTTCTTATGAGACCCATAGTAGACGACCACGTCTCACTCCCATATGTCATTACTGGCAACACACACTGGTCAAAGACTTTCGTCTTGAGACATTGAGGAATTTCGGACGCGAAAATATGACGGAGCTTCCCAAACGCTGCCCATCCGAGCTGGATTCGACGAGAGATCTCTTTCTCGAAGTTGGACTTACCTAACTGGACTGCCTGTCCCAGGTAAACATAGTGGTCAACAACTTCGAGTGTAATGTTCCCAACGTTAACTAGAGCGGGTGCAACATGGGCATTGAACATGATTTTCGTCTTGTCCATGTTCATCCTAAGACCCACTCTTTGTTCAGGTTTTCCAAGGTCTCAGCCATAAGAACTACATCATCGGCAAATCGCAGGTGTCTTAGGTACTCGCCATTGATGTTGATGCCGCATCCTTTCCAGTCCAGAAGCTTAAAAATATCCTCCAACGCAGCTGTGAACAATTTCGGAGAAATAACGTCTCCTTGTCTCACGCCTCGCTGTAGTTGGATCGGATTAGAGTTCTGGTTCTGTAATCGGACCGACATGGTGGCGTTCTGGTATAGGTACCTTAGCACCTCGATGTACCTGTAGTCAATTTGGCACCTTTGGAGAGACTGCAACACTGCCCAGGTCTCAATCGAATCAAAGGCCTTCTCATAGTCCACGAACGCTAGGCAAAGTGGCAAGTTACACTCTTCAGGTCATCAGTAGATAAAAATAATTTCAAATATATTATGTGGCTGTAAATAGTGGTTTTAAGTATGTATGCCTACGTGGCCTACAGCTGTAGCCGCCCGATGGCGTTTTGAAGATCATCCTCTCCCATTCCTAAAAAAAACATGTTTTGGTTTGCTGGTTTGCCCAGTGCGGGCGTAACTCTAGTTGAGTGTGGTGCATAGTCTTCGTCATCATCATCGTAACGTCCTAAAGGCGAATACTATAATAAATAAACGCATACTACAACGTACTAAGTTCACGAATGTACCACTAAACCATGAACACTGGTGAGCGGCAACATGGAGGTGGTAAACTACTGATAAAACTTTAAGAATACGGTCACTATGTGTGAGACAACTGTTTAAGTTGATTTTGATCAAGAAGAAGATAATAGCTTCACTAGCAAATGCATCGAAAAAGCAGATTAATAAGTCTAATGGCACTGCAGCCTACAACCATAGCTAATACTATAACTATTTAATGTCTGGCAAACATTTGGGTTGGAAACAACCTGTACATTATTTTGTGATATAATTTAATTTTGCATAGTTAAGCACTACTTATCCATTGGCTGCTACTATGAGTTAATACCTTGTGCGAGTATCAGACTGCTCAGAAACGATTGCTTGTTTTGCTTTGCAAGTAAGATAGAAGTAAGTCACGACAAGTAGATCTACATTTACTTACTAATCAAGCAACGTGACAGAAATTACATCCCGGATGACTACTGAAAATTACCAAAATTTAAAATAAGCTGCACATCTATTATGAAGCAATACGTACGATACCAGCACGCCTTCAATTTTGAGAACGGGTGGATTGACCCTTACTAGCCTTGCCAGAAACGTGACAGACAAATCCTTTTCATGTCCAAATGTAGTTCCACTAAAAATCAACAACACAACTTCTTTTATGTCCAAGTGTAGTTTCATTGGACTCCTTTTCATGTCCAAGTGTAGTTTCACTTGGACATGAAAAGGAGTTGTCTGATCGACCGAAGGAGAGGTGTTTGTTCTGCTGTTGGAACTCAGTTGGAAGATAACCATTCAAAGATTAAAATAACAGTAAAAGACTGAACACAGTACCTACTGCCTAAGACTAGGCTGTTGCCGTGGCCTGAGTAGATAGATAGTTTTGTCTATGTGGTAATTAAAAGCTTCAAACACAAGTCGCTATTCTTAAAATAAGCCCCGAGTTTTAGACACACCCCCTCCTGCTCCTACTCTGGGCATGAATTAAGCTTAGTTATAACGCAAAGTTGGAGGAACCACATGCAGGGTTTTTCCTGAAAAACCAGCATGCATATAATTAATAAACATCGTGGACGGTAACGATTACCGATTAACTAGAAAACGATCATGAGAGTTAAGAGTTTAAGTAAGCAACTGTGTCGGACTGGATTTGTTTGTTCCTGTCTAGTAGTCTGTGTTGAGTTAGTATGTCTACCATATCAAAAGAAATGTCTAAAGCGCAGTAGGCAGAATACGCCTTTGTTACTTTCATTCAGATGATTAAATTTGATATTTACCTATAACATTATTACCTTGTGCAGTTTGGTTAGAAATTTGAATAAGTGTAACTACTTAGTATAAAACAAAGTCGCTTTCTCAGTGTATCTTTAGAACTACGTAACGGATCTTGATGCGGTTTCTTTCAATAGATAGAATTATTAAAGGGGAAGGTTTATAAACTTAATAACATCCCATTGCATCGTTGCGAAGTCGGGGCGGGTCGATAGTCGAATTAATATAACAAATGCGAAAGTTTGTATGTGTGGATGTGCCGTCGTGCTCTTTCACGTAAAAACTACTGGATGGATTTTAATGAAACTTCACAATAATATAGCTTATGCATCTAAACAGGGCATGGGTTATAATTTATATAGATACTAGCTGACCCGACAGACTTCGTCCTGTCAAAAAGATTTGTAATGTGGCAGTTTTTGTGCCGTCGTATTTTAAAAAAATCTCCTGAACAGAACCGTCACCCTGGTGATAGGGCGTTGTGAATAAAAAATAATTAAATAAATCATATATAAGGATTTAAAAGTAAGTAATCGCTTTATTGCCGTCAATATGCTGAGTGGGGACCCTTTCAGTTCCACAATAATCTTAGAGATAATAAGTTAGTTTTTAAGAAATGTATTTTTACTTATTGTTGTGGTTCCTGAATAAATATTTTTTCTTTCTTTCTTTCTTTCTTTATTGTTCAGTTTAAAGAGCTTTATTCTCATAAAAGACATGCATGCCACTTATTTGAGAAATACCGCATCATCACTTAAGATCAGGTGAGGTTGTGGTCAAATGCGCGCCTACTTAATCATAAAAAAAAAAAAAAAAAATACATTCAAAACATAGTACAGTCACACGTCGTGTGTTAACATTAATGAAACTATAAATAGGTTAAAGGTACAATAAAAATTTCAAGAGTAGCATTCGCTGAAACTCTCCGCACTCTCAGCCCCGTAGTAAACTATGGTCTGAAAGGATATGGTTGCATATTTTGGTTTTGAACGTTTTTGTAATGATTGTTAATCATGTGAATCATAATTATTATTATTATCATTGTAGTGCTTTGTGCTTTTTGTTAATCATGTGAATCGTAATAATTATTATTATCATTGTAGTGCTTTGTGCTTTTTGTTAATCATGTGAATCATAATTATTATTATTATCATTGTAGTGCTTTGTGCTTTTTGTGCCCGTTAGCGCGATATCACAATTCGGGACGCTCGGTGAGCCCGCTGTAATCGATTTTGACTCAATTCGGAACGCACCCTCAGTAGATTAGGTAACAGACAACTTTTTTTAAAAAAAATTGATATGACTTGAAGTCAAATCCTTTTAAGCCGTACGAATTGTTTTATTAAATTACTAAACGAAACGCGAGTTTCAGAACGCGACATTAAACTCCTCCAACTATCTGTGCTCCAACGCACACACGCACATTGTTTTGATAGATATGATCAATGATGTAAAGTAATAGATTGATAAAGCGCCTTTAAAAACGTTCCAAAAACTGAATTGCGCATGTGTGAGTGATTGTCTATGTATGCGTTGGCACTTTCCTTAACAATCTAACAGATTATCGAAATCACGAACAACAAATGAATAACGGTATACTCGTATTCTTGAAAATAAAAGGCTGAGGTTCTTTATTATTTATTAGGTTTACTCGTTACATTGTTTATGATATCTAAACATCAACTACGAGATGAAATAATATAAACACCATCAATTATTATCCTTTTTTTAGGACTGGGTTAAATAGTATTTTGTTGGCCCGTACTCTGTGGATTTGAATTGATTTTCTTGTTTCGGCCTAGGCATATAGTCTTTGTTAACATAAGAACACGGTGGTCTTGGTATCCTACAAAAATAAAGAAATTTTAATTATCTGCTTTTTCAAATAAGTACGGTAATGGTCATATGATCGGTAAATTGCTCAAAAATGGCGCCAAGTAGGTATTGATTGTTTTTTGTTTAGTAGTTTTGTTAAGCTTCTAGTCTGAGCTAGCCAGCTGAAGCCATGATTCAGCTGTTGAAAAAATATCGACTACGCATATCGATATGTGTCATTCTTCATTTTGTACATCCCTATCGTACGTGAATCAATTCAGTTTTTACACAAAATCTTTTTCAATTCTAATTTAATTTCTGAAATAATAACTTATGCAGCATGAGGAACTAATATAATGATAGCTGAAATAAAATAATTGAACTGGGTAGTGAAAATAATTGCTCAAAACACAGTTTGAAAAAAACAATTACTTTCTGTATTTACCTGTGAAACTTTTGCATTTCTGGATCATTTCTATGATTCGTTTTATATTTGGGCACGCAACAAACCACTATTTTATTTTTTTAAAGCTTCATCCACTTTTATCGCCTACTTTACATAAATTTTGCAAACTCAAATTTCCCGCTTTTGACAGTGGTGTGGTGGTGTAGTTTTCGGTTTGGTTATGGCAACAAATCTTGGGCATATCTCTGTCTCTTTTCCTCTTGTGTGATGTCCATATAGGTATGCAATAGTTTCTCTTTTCCTCACTTGATCACTCTATAAGTGTTGAAAACACGCTCTGGAAGCTCTATGGAAATGATCTTTGACGTTAGGAACACACCTACATTGCTTAGACAACAGTGAGTGCTTGTAATTCAATATGAACGTTATCCCATAGCAATAAAGCTCAAATTGTCTAGGTTTTAGTTAGAAATCATTTGTATGGGAAAAAGAAAAGGGCTATTTTTAGGGTTTTTTCAGCAATAATTCAAATTTTTCTCGCCGTAAAAACCATCCTTGAACTTCAACGAACATTTTAAAAAAAAATTTGGCCAAATTGGTCCAGGCGTTGTTGAGTTATGCGCTTACCAACACATTTTGCGATTCATTTTTATATTATAGAAGATATCACTGCGAAAAAAAAACAGAACGTATTAAATAATTATTGGTGCTGTCTGAACTAAAAATACCTAAGTACTGGAACAAAAATATACTGAAGACTCAAAAATCGAAGAATTCACTCAAACAGCTTATTCAAATTATTAAAACATAGAAAAACACGATGACCCAGCAACGCGGTCTTCCCCGCGTGAGTACTCGGCGCGCTCCTTTATTGCGCTTCTTCGACCAAAACTCAGTTGATATTAGTCTTAAATTATTAATTCATACCTCCATTTAATGCTTAATAGTTTCTCCACGTTTTTTAATAGAACAAAAAAACACGAAAACGGGCTAGTTTTCTAGAAATCCAGCAAAAACTTTTTTCTTTAGATTAAAAAAATAATGTTTTCAAAAATAACTTTTAAAACATTTGATTTATGTTCAAGATGTGTATGAAAGATTCATCGACAATATTATTACCATTCTAACAAGTCTAAGAAATAAGAAATACAACAAGTATTTGCGAAGATATAGCGTAAAAACAAAAGGTCCATTTCGCCAACTTTGATCCATCCCCCCTCTCCCCCCCACCACTTTGGGACTCTACGACCGACAGATTCGTATTCAGGACATCACCACCAATCCATTGATACCAGTCGTAGGTATACACAGAAGTTGCGAATAGAAATTTTGCCTCTAGTACTACGGTGAACCGGACTATGATTAAAATAAAGATATTCCTGTTTTGATTGGATTCAATGAGGGTTTTCTGACTAACAACTGTCTTGACCTGATGCCTATGAAGCGGTGCCTACTTAATGGCAGAAAGAGTAGCAACCCAAGTGTATTTTTCTGCGGCCAGGCGGCGCTTCGTAGGCGTCGGTTTCAATCAGCTGTCAACCCAATGAGGAAAAGTATCTAAAACCATCATTGACTGATGATTAATGTCATAAATCCTCGCCAACAGGATATGGAACACAGCGCACTTGCGTCTCGAGCGCATGGGCAGCGGCAACATCGTCTCCGCTTCCAACACTAGCTCCACAACCGCGACGCGTCTATCCGCATCCACCGTGTGGCTGGGCGCACGCGACGCGCGCCTGCACGCCTGCGTGCACGCTCTACACGCCGCGGATCAAACCGTCGGGTTGTGGCGCTTCAGCGCGCAACCGCCGGGCGCTGTGTGCACTGGGTGCACACAACGGTAACTAACTCAAGCGCACTATCGGCGGCTTAGTCACATCGGCTAGCTTGGCTGGGCGCGCTCAAAACTACATAGTTATTACGCCACCCAGACCAATACAAACAGACATGTGCATTGTCACAAAACGTTTGTACGTACGTCCTGAGTGGGGCTCGAACCTACACGATATCTGGTGTAGTAGCCAACTTCTTAACCATTACACCAATTTCAACGTCGTCGCCAGCCAGTCGTCAACGCCGGACCCGGTTAATTTAAAGCAAAATAATAAGAAGCGACTGTTTGCAGGTGTGTGATGTGTGTGTATGTGGCAGCAATTTCCTATCGCAGCCTACATCACCATTTTCAGACTGAGTTCCCAGAGTTTTCCTCACTATTCCACCACGACCGCGACTGCGTAAACGTAGATTTGCATAGAAATAAGTTACGTCCATTCGCTACCAGAACTACGTAACATCTCTTACCTCCGAATTCAAAAACATCACACACACAAGCACAAGCATCTCTCAGAAGTGTAGCTGCCCCTTTCAGCTCTATTGTCATTTTTGTAGTTGTCATTGATTGACGTTTGTACATTCGGGAGTAAAATTCACGAAAACATAATTTCCGGAACTTTCTGGCCACAATGACCATTCTGAGAACATTGTAAAGCATCTTGTTAACTTTCAGATTCTACTCCAGCGGCAGCCGCACGGGCATGCCAACGCTGGTGTGGTTCAACGGCGCCGGCTACGCGGAGCTGCGGCGCTCGACGCTGCGCGCGCCCGACCGGCGCCAGTTCAGCGTCGCGCTCACCTTCCGCACGCACGACGAGGACGCGCTGCTCTTCATGGCGCTGGACGCCGCCAATGTGAGTACTGACGCAGACTAGCAGCCGTAGCTAGAGTACTGACGCACACTAGCAGCCGTAGCTAGGGCTGCGACGCTGGTGTGGTTCAACGGCGCCGGCTACGCGGAGCTGCGGCGCTCGACGCTGCGCGCGCCCGACCGGCGCCAGTTCAGCGTCGCGCTCACCTTCCGCACGCACGACGAGGACGCGCTGCTCTTCATGGCGCTGGACGCCGCCAATGTGAGTACTGACGCAGACTAGCAGCCGTAGCTAGAGTACTGACGCAGACTAGCAGCCGTAGCTAGGGCTGCGACGCTGGTGTGGTTCAACGGCGCCGGCTACGCGGAGCTGCGGCGCTCGACGCTGCGCGCGCCCGACCGGCGCCAGTTCAGCGTCGCGCTCACCTTCCGCACGCACGACGAGGACGCGCTGCTCTTCATGGCGCTGGACGCCGCCAATGTGAGTACTGACGCAGACTAGCAGCCGTAGCTAGAGTACTGACGCAGACTAGCAGCCGTAGCTAGGGCTGCGACGCTGGTGTGGTTCAACGGCGCCGGCTACGCGGAGCTGCGGCGCTCGACGCTGCGCGCGCCCGACCGGCGCCAGTTCAGCGTCGCGCTCACCTTCCGCACGCACGACGAGGACGCGCTGCTCTTCATGGCGCTGGACGCCGCCAATGTGAGTACTGACGCAGACTAGCAGCCGTAGCTAGAGTACTGACGCAGACTAGCAGCCGTAGCTAGGGCTGCGACGCTGGTGTGGTTCAACGGCGCCGGCTACGCGGAGCTGCGGCGCTCGACGCTGCGCGCGCCCGACCGGCGCCAGTTCAGCGTCGCGCTCACCTTCCGCACGCACGACGAGGACGCGCTGCTCTTCATGGCGCTGGACGCCGCCAATGTGAGTACTGACGCAGACTAGCAGCCGTAGCTAGAGTACTGACGCAGACTAGCAGCCGTAGCTAGGGCTGCGACGCTGGTGTGGTTCAACGGCGCCGGCTACGCGGAGCTGCGGCGCTCGACGCTGCGCGCGCCCGACCGGCGCCAGTTCAGCGTCGCGCTCACCTTCCGCACGCACGACGAGGACGCGCTGCTCTTCATGGCGCTGGACGCCGCCAATGTGAGTACTGACGCAGACTAGCAGCCGTAGCTAGAGTACTGACGCACACTAGCAGCCGTAGCTAGGGCTGCGACGCTGGTGTGGTTCAACGGCGCCGGCTACGCGGAGCTGCGGCGCTCGACGCTGCGCGCGCCCGACCGGCGCCAGTTCAGCGTCGCGCTCACCTTCCGCACGCACGACGAGGACGCGCTGCTCTTCATGGCGCTGGACGCCGCCAATGTGAGTACTGACGCAGACTAGCAGCCGTAGCTAGAGTACTGACGCAGACTAGCAGCCGTAGCTAGGGCTGCGACGCTGGTGTGGTTCAACGGCGCCGGCTACGCGGAGCTGCGGCGCTCGACGCTGCGCGCGCCCGACCGGCGCCAGTTCAGCGTCGCGCTCACCTTCCGCACGCACGACGAGGACGCGCTGCTCTTCATGGCGCTGGACGCCGCCAATGTGAGTACTGACGCAGACTAGCAGCCGTAGCTAGAGTACTGACGCACACTAGCAGCCGTAGCTAGGGCTGCGACGCTGGTGTGGTTCAACGGCGCCGGCTACGCGGAGCTGCGGCGCTCGACGCTGCGCGCGCCCGACCGGCGCCAGTTCAGCGTCGCGCTCACCTTCCGCACGCACGACGAGGACGCGCTGCTCTTCATGGCGCTGGACGCCGCCAATGTGAGTACTGACGCAGACTAGCAGCCGTAGCTAGAGTACTGACGCAGACTAGCAGCCGTAGCTAGAGTACTGACGCAGACTAGCAGCCGTAGCTAGGGCTGCGACGCTGGTGTGGTTCAACGGCGCCGGCTACGCGGAGCTGCGGCGCTCGACGCTGCGCGCGCCCGACCGGCGCCAGTTCAGCGTCGCGCTCACCTTCCGCACGCACGACGAGGACGCGCTGCTCTTCATGGCGCTGGATTTGCATCATGTACAGCTAAAGGTTACCCGCCATCCTGACATGAATGGCTGCTCACTTTGAAATCGTGTTTTCTAAAAGTATGTTGTCGTACATTGAATATAGGTAGTTTGATAGGACATTTATTTAACATAATTTCAATAATTTTGGCCATTCTGACCCAACCCGGTTGACCCCGAGCGTGAACATCAGCGTAGCCTTCACATCGCTATCACTCCTCCAACTCAACTGAGGAACTTTACACCTCGTTCCCCTCATGTTTAAACTAATAAAGCCTGTCCTTTCCCCAGAATCGTTCAGTATCGCTGGTGCTGCGCGCGTGCCGCGTGGTGTTCCTCGTGCAGTACAGCGAGGCGCGGCTGCAGATCGCGGCGGGCGGGCGCCACTGCGACGGCCGGCCCGCGCACGTGCACGCCATCCGCCTCTTCGCCAACAACAAGCTGGAGAAAGGTACTGTGTCCTGCTGTACAACTTAGAAGCTAGACGTGTATTTTAGGCTGATGAATATGTACAACTAGGATGCTATATGAACAAGCAATATAGACCTTCTGCTGTGTACTAAACTGCCTGTCGATATCGAGAAAGCGGCAAAATTGTCTTGGATGATATTCAATCTGGCGACAAGTTGTGGCGCTGTTTACATGTCGCCCCACGTGTTGCTCATGTCTAGGCTCCCGGAATATAGCACCATTATTCGTTTATTGTGTCTGTAAAATGTGCATTTATCGACTGTGTTTCTTGTCATAACATTTTTCACGGCCAATGTGTCAATGTGTTCATCATGTGACATTTCACGGGACAGCATAATATTGATGGCTTGCTTTGATTGATGTTCGTTGAATATGTGAGTAAGGTTACTGTAGAAAGAGCTAGCACGAACTGCGAATGTTTTCGAATTCAGTAATTCATTAATTTGGACTTAGAGATCTGAAACCGAACTGAACGTTATTGAATTAGATTGTGATGTATTGTGTACTGAGGGCGGCCTGTCCCCAGGCAGCCTGCGCGTGAACGGCGAGGAGACCCTGGGTTCAGCGTCACCTCCGGTGCAGTCAGCGGCGGCGCTGCCGGACCTCAGCGGCGCGCGGTACTGGGTGGGGGGGGTCCCGCCCGGGGCCCTCGCCGCCGCCGACGGGGGGGCCCTGCCGCCGCCGCTCATGGGCTGCATAGGGGCCCTCACGGTGGATAGAGAGGGGTACAACGTGCTGGAGACCCCAACGAGGTTTGGAGTGGAGTCGACATGCGAAAATAGGGTGAGTGTTTTTTTTATTAGACTTGACATTTGATATTGATGGTAGTTTTGTACACACTCACGAGTAGAAAGGATTAGCAGTTTTTAAATTTAAAAGTGTAGGCTAGAAGGTGCTGTAATCCTCATTTTAAATGTGACGCTTTTTACGTAAATAAATGAATAACTGTTTTTTTTATTGCTCATTTTGTCCGGTCTAAAGTTTTGCAATAAGTTCGATGAACATATCAGTCTTTTCTCCACTCAGATACTCCGGTCAGCCATTTTCGAAGGCAGTGGCTACATCGAGTTGCCCTCGCCGCTGTTCCGGCGCAAGGCGGCTCTCGGGCTGACCTTCCGCGCGCGGGCAGCAAACGGGGTACTGCTCTACCGCGCCGCCAAAGTTGACGCCGAAAGAGAAGACGAGGCAGGAGTAGACGACAAGCATTACTTGGCTCTTGTGCTTGTTGAAGGTAAGACTTGGAAATGGATTATGAAACTTGTACAGTTAGGAAGTCAGGTTGAAACTTGGTGGTTGTAAGGCACCATACCGGCCGCACATAGAAGAATAATAAGATTTAGAATGTAACGTAACTCCCTAGAGTCCCTTACGTTGTGACGCTAGGAAGAACTACTTAAAATAAATACAGAGAGATAATGTTCCCCGTAGAAACCGCTGGGGACCGCTACCAGTAGCGGAGCCGGGCGCTACGTAGGTACCTACACTTCCTTCCCTGAACTGTGCTTAGCCCCTAGGGCACGGTCCATTTTGAGTCAAAAGTGATAATCGCTCACGCTTATACAATTTATCAATTCTTGACGCGTATGAGTAAGCTATCATCACTTTTGACTCAAAACAGACCGCGCCTTTAGTTAATCCACCTTGGTGATCTACCTAGAATGGCGGTCGTGCTGTGTGCCCAGCCAATGTCGATCAAAAACAAGTGCCATTAATTTCCAGGTGAGCTCCAAGTGATAGCGGCGGCGGGCAAGGCCGAGGTGCGCCTGCGCACGAACGGGACGCGCTTCGACGATGGACACCTACACTCGTTACGACTCGTGCGCTCACACAAACAAGTAGGTCAATTTACCTATAAACATTCTTCTGCCGCAATCCGTTAGACCTTAACCGCCTTATTTGTAAGAGCTGAATCAGTGCTCGAGCAAAAATTTAGAATTAAAGAGACAAAACATTCAAGTAGTTTTTGTAGAGTCTAGATGGCAATCTATTTCTAGTCCTAGTAAAGTAGCAGTAGCTTCGGTTTTTATTTGTGTGTCATTTTTTTACTGTATATCAAGGGGTGTTCTGTTGATGCCTGAGCTGTTAAAATTTAAGTTTTTTTTTTTAAATTAAGGTGCAAATTATGTGCTTTTTACTGTTTTTTATTGGGTATGACTACTGCGGTTTAGCCGGACTATATAGTGAGCGCAGAAGGCTCAACTCTAATATTTAAAGTAACGAGTTAATTGGAGAGGCTAATCGGACATATCTTACTGGTTTAGTTTGGAAGTTTACATGAATTAAGAGGTAGAGGAATTCAAAAAACATTTTTACATTTTTCTCTTATCGAAGAAGCAAAAATAAGGCCCCTTTCACTACCTATATGAATATTGTGAATATTTCTAGCTAGAACTGTGGGTAGACGAGATCCGCGTGTCGAACGGTACCCTCACCGGCAACGCGTACGCGGCGCGCGCGCGCGGGCTGCTGCTGGGCGGCGCCGGGCCCGCGCCCCCGGCTGTACCGGCACTTGAAACTGGTTTTACTGGCACTCTGCAGGACTTCATCTGTGATGGACAGTAAGTGATTATGATTTGTGCACCAGTAGGCCTAGCACGAACCGTTTTACGTTACTTTTCGATTACTAAAAACGGTTCTTGCTAGCCCTACTGTCTCGACCGTGTACCACTAGCGCTCCTTGCTCTTGCTGCGGGCTTCACCGGCACTCTGCAGGACGTCATCTGTAATGGACAGTAAGTGGTTTTAATATAAGCCTGTCACATACCTTTCGAAGCGGTAGGTTTGCTTCTGACCACGTTGGGTTCAAATACGCTCGGCGGGATGTGTTATAATAATAATAAACTTTATTGCTCAGACAACAAGATCCAAATAATTACATGCAAGGAAATAACACAATGAAAAAACAGAACAACAAACACAATAAAAATAAAAATTTGAAAAAAAAAGAACACAACAAACTCATTACAGTTAGCCGCACAGCAATTTTATAAGATGCCTTACAATTATAAATGTTCCGGTCACCATGACAGCAACAATCAGTGTGCCTCTGACTACCCCGTTTGGAATAAAATTTATCTGTAACTGCAGTCTCCTTGCCCACTTTCGGGTCTATAGAAAAACTCTTTAGCATCTCTTCATAGATATTGAAAAAACGTTCCTTATCTGAAATTATAATTTATTTTTCCACCCGTTCTTTTAGCGTTTCAGCGCCCTGCGAATGATTTGCTTCATAACAAGTACAGGATACCTTTTAGCCCACAACATTCACAGTGCAACTATTTTTAAATTAGGGGAAAAAGTATTTATCGTAATTATTTACTACTATTTGCAGGCTAATAGGCTTGGAGACAGCCGTACAGTTCAAATCAGCTCTGGTTGGTCGAGCCGACCGCGAAGCGCAGGCTGAGACGAGAACTGAACCTAGGGCTCTTCAGCAGCAACCGGACGTCGCTCAGTGCGCAAAGGTATTATTTGTTTATAATGTTCTATCAAAATTCAAGTGAAAGTACCGATGACTGTGACACTTGACTTCCTACTTCTTGCCACGCCATCACTTTCGGTTCTATAGCTATTTTATAGGACAGCATGAGTTTGACGGTGTGCTCAGCTCTGATTGATGTTTGTGAATTGGGGTGTACTGAAGTGTCTTGGCTTCTCATGTAGGTACCTACCTTAACGGTGGTATGGAAGTGAACGCAATTTACGCAGAATGCAGTGTCTTCGATGGTAAAAGGACTTCAAATAACTGTCTTAGTGAATGGTTACAAATGCCATGGTATGCCTAGTTTTGAGTGCCACAAGGAACCCATCTCTGACCAGTGCTCTTACTGTTGATTTTCGTGAATGAAATCATTGTTTATCAACAAGATCTTTCAGCAGACTGTCATTTCATTCATGATGATTTTGTTCCAGACATCCTGGTACACGGTGGAAGCGGGCGCGGTGAAGTTCGGCGACGCGCCGTGGAGCCACTGTAGCGTGGCGCTGCCGCCCGCGCGGGAGCTGTCCGTGGCGCTGCAGTTCCGCACCTTCCGACCCAACGGGCTGTTGCTGTTAGCGCTGGTGAGTGGCTACCGATGATGTAAAGTGTGTTTAACACACTATTCAAGCTCTATGGTGGCGACACATTACCCTGGTACACGGTGGAAGCGGGCGCGGTGAAGTTCGGCGACGCGCCGTGGAGCCACTGTAGCGTGGCGCTGCCGCCCGCGCGGGAGCTGTCCGTGGCGCTGCAGTTCCGCACCTTCCGACCCAACGGGCTGTTGCTGTTAGCGCTGGTGAGTGGCTACCGATGATGTAAAGTGTGTTTAACACACTATTCAAGCTCTATGGTGGCGACACATTACCCTGGTACACGGTGGAAGCGGGCGCGGTGAAGTTCGGCGACGCGCCGTGGAGCCACTGTAGCGTGGCGCTGCCGCCCGCGCGGGAGCTGTCCGTGGCGCTGCAGTTCCGCACCTTCCGACCCAACGGGCTGTTGCTGTTAGCGCTGGTGAGTGGCTACCGATGATGTAAAGTGTGTTTAACACACTATTCAAGCTCTATGGTGGCGACACATTACCCTGGTACACGGTGGAAGCGGGCGCGGTGAAGTTCGGCGACGCGCCGTGGAGCCACTGTAGCGTGGCGCTGCCGCCCGCGCGGGAGCTGTCCGTGGCGCTGCAGTTCCGCACCTTCCGACCCAACGGGCTGTTGCTGTTAGCGCTGGTGAGTGGCTACCGATGATGTAAAGTGTGTTTAACACACTATTCAAGCTCTATGGTGGCGACACATTACCCTGGTACACGGTGGAAGCGGGCGCGGTGAAGTTCGGCGACGCGCCGTGGAGCCACTGTAGCGTGGCGCTGCCGCCCGCGCGGGAGCTGTCCGTGGCGCTGCAGTTCCGCACCTTCCGACCCAACGGGCTGTTGCTGTTAGCGCTGGTGAGTGGCTACCGATGATGTAAAGTGTGTTTAACACACTATTCAAGCTCTATGGTGGCGACACATTACCCTGGTACACGGTGGAAGCGGGCGCGGTGAAGTTCGGCGACGCGCCGTGGAGCCACTGTAGCGTGGCGCTGCCGCCCGCGCGGGAGCTGTCCGTGGCGCTGCAGTTCCGCACCTTCCGACCCAACGGGCTGTTGCTGTTAGCGCTGGTGAGTGGCTACCGATGATGTAAAGTGTGTTTAACACACTATTCAAGCTCTATGGTGGCGACACATTACCCTGGTACACGGTGGAAGCGGGCGCGGTGAAGTTCGGCGACGCGCCGTGGAGCCACTGTAGCGTGGCGCTGCCGCCCGCGCGGGAGCTGTCCGTGGCGCTGCAGTTCCGCACCTTCCGACCCAACGGGCTGTTGCTGTTAGCGCTGGTGAGTGGCTACCGATGATGTAAAGTGTGTTTAACACACTATTCAAGCTCTATGGTGGCGACACATTACCCTGGTACACGGTGGAAGCGGGCGCGGTGAAGTTCGGCGACGCGCCGTGGAGCCACTGTAGCGTGGCGCTGCCGCCCGCGCGGGAGCTGTCCGTGGCGCTGCAGTTCCGCACCTTCCGACCCAACGGGCTGTTGCTGTTAGCGCTGGTGAGTGGCTACCGATGATGTAAAGTGTGTTTAACACACTATTCAAGCTCTATGGTGGCGACACATTACCCTGGTACACGGTGGAAGCGGGCGCGGTGAAGTTCGGCGACGCGCCGTGGAGCCACTGTAGCGTGGCGCTGCCGCCCGCGCGGGAGCTGTCCGTGGCGCTGCAGTTCCGCACCTTCCGACCCAACGGGCTGTTGCTGTTAGCGCTGGTGAGTGGCTACCGATGATGTAAAGTGTGTTTAACACACTATTCAAGCTCTATGGTGGCGACACATTACCCTGGTACACGGTGGAAGCGGGCGCGGTGAAGTTCGGCGACGCGCCGTGGAGCCACTGTAGCGTGGCGCTGCCGCCCGCGCGGGAGCTGTCCGTGGCGCTGCAGTTCCGCACCTTCCGACCCAACGGGCTGTTGCTGTTAGCGCTGGTGAGTGGCTACCGATGATGTAAAGTGTGTTTAACACACTATTCAAGCTCTATGGTGGCGACACATTACCCTGGTACACGGTGGAAGCGGGCGCGGTGAAGTTCGGCGACGCGCCGTGGAGCCACTGTAGCGTGGCGCTGCCGCCCGCGCGGGAGCTGTCCGTGGCGCTGCAGTTCCGCACCTTCCGACCCAACGGGCTCCTGCTGTTAGCACTGGTGAGTGACTAGGTACCAATGATGTAAAGTGTGTTTAACACACTATTCAAGCTCTATGGTGGCGACACATTACCCTGGTACACGGTGGAAGCGGGCGCGGTGAAGTTCGGCGACGCGCCGTGGAGCCACTGTAGCGTGGCGCTGCCGCCCGCGCGGGAGCTGTCCGTGGCGCTGCAGTTCCGCACCTTCCGACCCAACGGGCTGTTGCTGTTAGCGCTGGTGAGTGGCTACCGATGATGTAAAGTGTGTTTAACACACTATTCAAGCTCTATGGTGGCGACACATTACCCTGGTACACGGTGGAAGCGGGCGCGGTGAAGTTCGGCGACGCGCCGTGGAGCCACTGTAGCGTGGCGCTGCCGCCCGCGCGGGAGCTGTCCGTGGCGCTGCAGTTCCGCACCTTCCGACCCAACGGGCTGTTGCTGTTAGCGCTGGTGAGTGGCTACCGATGATGTAAAGTGTGTTTAACACACTATTCAAGCTCTATGGTGGCGACACATTACCCTGGTACACGGTGGAAGCGGGCGCGGTGAAGTTCGGCGACGCGCCGTGGAGCCACTGTAGCGTGGCGCTGCCGCCCGCGCGGGAGCTGTCCGTGGCGCTGCAGTTCCGCACCTTCCGACCCAACGGGCTGTTGCTGTTAGCGCTGGTGAGTGGCTACCGATGATGTAAAGTGTGTTTAACACACTATTCAAGCTCTATGGTGGCGACACATTACCCTGGTACACGGTGGAAGCGGGCGCGGTGAAGTTCGGCGACGCGCCGTGGAGCCACTGTAGCGTGGCGCTGCCGCCCGCGCGGGAGCTGTCCGTGGCGCTGCAGTTCCGCACCTTCCGACCCAACGGGCTGTTGCTGTTAGCGCTGGTGAGTGGCTACCGATGATGTAAAGTGTGTTTAACACACTATTCAAGCTCTATGGTGGCGACACATTACCCTGGTACACGGTGGAAGCGGGCGCGGTGAAGTTCGGCGACGCGCCGTGGAGCCACTGTAGCGTGGCGCTGCCGCCCGCGCGGGAGCTGTCCGTGGCGCTGCAGTTCCGCACCTTCCGACCCAACGGGCTGTTGCTGTTAGCGCTGGTGAGTGGCTACCGATGATGTAAAGTGTGTTTAACACACTATTCAAGCTCTATGGTGGCGACACATTACCCTGGTACACGGTGGAAGCGGGCGCGGTGAAGTTCGGCGACGCGCCGTGGAGCCACTGTAGCGTGGCGCTGCCGCCCGCGCGGGAGCTGTCCGTGGCGCTGCAGTTCCGCACCTTCCGACCCAACGGGCTGTTGCTGTTAGCGCTGGTGAGTGGCTACCGATGATGTAAAGTGTGTTTAACACACTATTCAAGCTCTATGGTGGCGACACATTACCCTGGTACACGGTGGAAGCGGGCGCGGTGAAGTTCGGCGACGCGCCGTGGAGCCACTGTAGCGTGGCGCTGCCGCCCGCGCGGGAGCTGTCCGTGGCGCTGCAGTTCCGCACCTTCCGACCCAACGGGCTGTTGCTGTTAGCGCTGGTGAGTGGCTACCGATGATGTAAAGTGTGTTTAACACACTATTCAAGCTCTATGGTGGCGACACATTACCCTGGTACACGGTGGAAGCGGGCGCGGTGAAGTTCGGCGACGCGCCGTGGAGCCACTGTAGCGTGGCGCTGCCGCCCGCGCGGGAGCTGTCCGTGGCGCTGCAGTTCCGCACCTTCCGACCCAACGGGCTGTTGCTGTTAGCGCTGGTGAGTGGCTACCGATGATGTAAAGTGTGTTTAACACACTATTCAAGCTCTATGGTGGCGACACATTACCCTGGTACACGGTGGAAGCGGGCGCGGTGAAGTTCGGCGACGCGCCGTGGAGCCACTGTAGCGTGGCGCTGCCGCCCGCGCGGGAGCTGTCCGTGGCGCTGCAGTTCCGCACCTTCCGACCCAACGGGCTGTTGCTGTTAGCGCTGGTGAGTGGCTACCGATGATGTAAAGTGTGTTTAACACACTATTCAAGCTCTATGGTGGCGACACATTACCCTGGTACACGGTGGAAGCGGGCGCGGTGAAGTTCGGCGACGCGCCGTGGAGCCACTGTAGCGTGGCGCTGCCGCCCGCGCGGGAGCTGTCCGTGGCGCTGCAGTTCCGCACCTTCCGACCCAACGGGCTGTTGCTGTTAGCGCTGGTGAGTGGCTACCGATGATGTAAAGTGTGTTTAACACACTATTCAAGCTCTATGGTGGCGACACATTACCCTGGTACACGGTGGAAGCGGGCGCGGTGAAGTTCGGCGACGCGCCGTGGAGCCACTGTAGCGTGGCGCTGCCGCCCGCGCGGGAGCTGTCCGTGGCGCTGCAGTTCCGCACCTTCCGACCCAACGGGCTGTTGCTGTTAGCGCTGGTGAGTGGCTACCGATGATGTAAAGTGTGTTTAACACACTATTCAAGCTCTATGGTGGCGACACATTACCCTGGTACACGGTGGAAGCGGGCGCGGTGAAGTTCGGCGACGCGCCGTGGAGCCACTGTAGCGTGGCGCTGCCGCCCGCGCGGGAGCTGTCCGTGGCGCTGCAGTTCCGCACCTTCCGACCCAACGGGCTGCTGCTGCTGGCGCTGGTGAGTGACACATAGCCGAGCTGACTTGAGGCTAACTAGGGAAATTAGTTGTAGTTGGCTGGAACCGGCTCCTCTCGCTGTCTTTCTTTGAAAATCAGTCTACTTTATACACAAAGGCGTCTGTATATAAGACCGCCCTAATTGTAAATTAACACTGAAGTGTATTACTGATCTGTAAATGATCTGTAAGTGTTTTTTTTCTTATCTTATTTTATTTACTGAAGGATTAGGTATAGGTGTCAATACGTCTCGATAACTGAGTGACATTTGTCTCTTCATCATCATTCGTTATCATAGGATGTCCACTTGCACGTTCACGTTGGCTTCCTGACAATCGGCTTCCACGGAAATCCTGTGACATTCATGGGTCGCTGATTTAGTTACGCGCCATGTTAGATTTTCAAATGGTCTAGGTATATTCAATGACATTCATTCCTTCACTAGCCAGTTTTTCGAGTTAAAACGCCTTTGTAAAATCAATGTGTGATATTTTGTGTGTTTCAGGGCACAAAGGCGAAGCGCAAGCACTACGTGGCGCTGGTGCTGAGCGAGGGCCGGCTGGTGCTGCTGGTGCGCGGGCGCAAGCGGCGCAAACTCGTGCACAGCTTCAGCTACGGCCGCTGGGAGTCGGTAAGAGCAAATGTTAACTATACTGACATTTCAATTTACAGTCTCCATTGCATAAACATAAACGGCCTATATACGTCCCACTGCTGGGCACAGGCCTCACCTCAACTATGAGGTGGAACAAGCCATACTCCAACACGCGGGCTCAGTGCGGATTGTTGGAGTGGTGTAAGGTTAGTGAGCAACCTTAATGTCAGATGTTATCAAGCCGCCCTAAGGCCTCTGAATAGGCCTAACGACTGACATCTAGCGACGTCAACCGGGACCAACTGCTTAACGTGCTTTCTCACTAAATTACGGCCGGGGAGCCCGTGGCGCAGTTGTGACAGTGATCGGCGACGATCGCTGTTGTAAAGCAACAAACGCCGGGTCGAAAACAGTCTCCATTGATGTCAATTGAATCTCTGAAGAATCCCACGATGATTTTATGACCATGGTTTCATATTCACGACTACTAGACCAATCAAGTTTATCTTTAGTCCCTTATTGGTTGTCTCCAAATTTTTACAACCTCTATTGTATGATGTAATCTTTGATGATGGTACATGTCTGCCCTGTAAGAAAACATGGGTGGGAAGCGAGTTCAGCTTCTTAGCTATCCGCTTTAAAAAAGAGGCGGCAGAACTTTTTGCGCGGATGCCTGAAATAGAAACAACGTAGGAATGGAAATTTGAAGTGTGTCTAGTGCTCCGATATCACCGAGATGCTGGCACTTGACGTGTTTACTCGCACGCACCTCAAAATATACAAAACACCGTCAGGCTGGCAACTATATTCCGTTCGCGTTAAGAATGCAGTGATTTCATTCTTGTTCTTCGACCTAGCACGCCTCCTTACCAATCGAATCGTTCCTACAATTAAAAAGTCAAGTTCACAGTGCCCACAGTGAATAACATTAAAATTGACTGCATTCCTAACGCGAACATACTATAGTAATTTACACATAAGCAAACATTAAGGTCAAGCCACACAGCGGGCGCGGCGCGGCGTGACGTTATTGCAGCGTGACGATGACCAGTTGTCATGTACTAACGCGACTGCAGCGCGACGCGACCGCTAGTGTTCGTGGTGCCAAGTTAATGCATTTTACGCCACGCCGCGCTGCGGTCACGTCGCACTGCGGCCGCGTCGGCTGTGTGGCTTGACCTTTAGTCTCCACAGCAGTTACAACTTACGATATATTCCAGGTGGAGATCCGCGTGTCCAAGAGCCGTCTATCCCTGCGCGCAGGTTCAGGCGAGACCAAGTCGGTCCGCGCGGGCGGCGGCGCGCGGCTGCAGCGGCTGTACGTGGGCGGGCTGCCGGCGCCGCCGCACCACCACGCCATTCCCGCCTCTGTGAGTAGAGACAAGCGATACACTCTAGGTCGAGATCCGCGTGTCCAAGAGCCGTCTGTACGTGGGCGGGCTGCCGGCGCCGCCGCACCACCACGCCATTCCCGCCTCTGTGAGTAGAGACAAGCGATACACTCTAGGTCGAGATCCGCGTGTCCAAGAGCCGTCTGTACGTGGGCGGGCTGCCGGCGCCGCCGCACCACCACGCCATTCCCGCCTCTGTGAGTAGAGACAAGCGATACACTCTAGGTCGAGATCCGCGTGTCCAAGAGCCGTCTGTACGTGGGCGGGCTGCCGGCGCCGCCGCACCACCACGCCATTCCCGCCTCTGTGAGTAGAGACAAGCGATACACTCTAGGTCGAGATCCGCGTGTCCAAGAGCCGTCTGTACGTGGGCGGGCTGCCGGCGCCGCCGCACCACCACGCCATTCCCGCCTCTGTGAGTAGAGACAAGCGATACACTCTAGGTCGAGATCCGCGTGTCCAAGAGCCGTCTGTACGTGGGCGGGCTGCCGGCGCCGCCGCACCACCACGCCATTCCCGCCTCTGTGAGTAGAGACAAGCGATACACTCTAGGTCGAGATCCGCGTGTCCAAGAGCCGTCTGTACGTGGGCGGGCTGCCGGCGCCGCCGCACCACCACGCCATTCCCGCCTCTGTGAGTAGAGACAAGCGATACACTCTAGGTCGAGATCCGCGTGTCCAAGAGCCGTCTGTACGTGGGCGGGCTGCCGGCGCCGCCGCACCACCACGCCATTCCCGCCTCTGTGAGTAGAGACAAGCGATACACTCTAGGTCGAGATCCGCGTGTCCAAGAGCCGTCTGTACGTGGGCGGGCTGCCGGCGCCGCCGCACCACCACGCCATTCCCGCCTCTGTGAGTAGAGACAAGCGATACACTCTAGGTCGAGATCCGCGTGGCCAAGAGCCGCCTATCCCTGCGCGCGGGCTCGGGCGAGAGCAAGTCTGTACGTGGGCGGGCTGCCGGCGCCGCCGCACCACCACGCCATTCCCGCCTCTGTGAGTAGAGACAAGCGATACACTCTAGGTCGAGATCCGCGTGTCCAAGAGCCGTCTGTACGTGGGCGGGCTGCCGGCGCCGCCGCACCACCACGCCATTCCCGCCTCTGTGAGTAGAGACAAGCGATACACTCTAGGTCGAGATCCGCGTGTCCAAGAGCCGTCTGTACGTGGGCGGGCTGCCGGCGCCGCCGCACCACCACGCCATTCCCGCCTCTGTGAGTAGAGACAAGCGATACACTCTAGGTCGAGATCCGCGTGTCCAAGAGCCGTCTGTACGTGGGCGGGCTGCCGGCGCCGCCGCACCACCACGCCATTCCCGCCTCTGTGAGTAGAGACAAGCGATACACTCTAGGTCGAGATCCGCGTGTCCAAGAGCCGTCTGTACGTGGGCGGGCTGCCGGCGCCGCCGCACCACCACGCCATTCCCGCCTCTGTGAGTAGAGACAAGCGATACACTCTAGGTCGAGATCCGCGTGTCCAAGAGCCGTCTGTACGTGGGCGGGCTGCCGGCGCCGCCGCACCACCACGCCATTCCCGCCTCTGTGAGTAGAGACAAGCGATACACTCTAGGTCGAGATCCGCGTGTCCAAGAGCCGTCTGTACGTGGGCGGGCTGCCGGCGCCGCCGCACCTCCACGCCATTCCCGCCTCTGTGAGTAGAGACAAGCGATACACTCTAGGTCGAGATCCGCGTGTCCAAGAGCCGCCTATCCCTGCGCGCGGGCTCGGGCGAGAGCAAGTCTGTACGTGGGCGGGCTGCCGGCGCCGCCGCACCTCCACGCCATTCCCGCCTCTGTGAGTAGAGACAAGCGATACACTCTAGGTCGAGATCCGCGTGTCCAAGAGCCGCCTATCCCTGCGCGCGGGCTCGGGCGAGAGCAAGTCTGTACGTGGGCGGGCTGCCGGCGCCGCCGCACCACCACGCCATTCCCGCCTCTGTGAGTAGAGACAAGCGATACACTCTAGGTCGAGATCCGCGTGTCCAAGAGCCGTCTGTACGTGGGCGGGCTGCCGGCGCCGCCGCACCACCACGCCATTCCCGCCTCGGTGAGTCACTAGTCAACAGGCAATACGACTTAGGTGTCACATTTGTGAAGTGACAGAAACAATAAGGATGCTAAAAATTAAAAAATCAGGATACATTCTGAAAGAAGATAGAGAACAAGGTATAGATCGTCTAGGCTGAAATGATGCGCCCCTCCTCTCCATCCACGCATAAAGCGTAAATACAGCCATAGAGTTCCATTTCCAAAAGTAATAATTACTTCGTTACGTATGTAGTGCCTGTAGTGGCCAGTTGCGGATAGTTCAATAGCTGCCGGTATGTATACAGTCATAAACGGCATATATACATCCCACCGCTGGGCACAGGTCTCACCACAACTATCAGGTGGAGTGGATTGTTGGAGGGGTGTAAGGTTAGTGAACAACCTTAATGACAGCTGTTATCAAGTCCCCTCTAGGCCGCTGACTAGACTTAACGACTGATATTGACAGCAACCGGAACCAACTGCTTAACGTGCCTTCCAAAGCACGGAGATGCCTGAAATACACATCACTCAATTTCGGTCGGGTTAGTCACCCATCCCATTTCCGACCCGGCGTATGTTGCTTTACAACAGCGATCGTCGCCGATCACTGTCACAACTGTGCCACGGGCACCTCACTACGCCACGGCTACTCTGTGAATTCAAGCGTTTCTATGAATAAGGGGGTTAATAAAAAATCATAAAGTACCCGTAAGAAGAATGACACGCATTACAATCGACAGCTGGACAAAACAAGCTGCATTCTGCAGCCCAAGAGCTGCATTTTCAAATTTCATATCTAACTTTTAGAAATTATCACAGATTGGGTGTATGTTTACAGTTGGTGAAGCTGGGCGGGTTCATCGGATGCGTGCGGCGCGTAGCGGTGGGCGGCGCGCCGGCAGACCTGGTGCGCGAGCGGCGCGACCACCACCAGGTCGGGCAATGCTTCCCCAACGTGGAACAAGCGGCGTACTTCTCTGGTAAGTCACTGCTACTGAACAACTCTTGAAGCCATGCTGAAGTAGCTACTGCTGCCCAACTCTTGAGGCTAAGGTGACGCTGGGCGGGCACATCGGGTGCGTGCGGCGCGTAGCGGTGGGCGGCGCGCCGGCAGACCTGGTGCGCGAGCGGCGCGACCATCACCAGGTCGGGCAGTGCTTCCCCAACGTGGAACAGGCGGCGTACTTCTCTGGTGAGTCACTACTACTGAACAACTCTTGAGGCTAAGGTGACGCTGGGCGGGTTCATTGGGCGCGAGCGGCGCGACCACCACCAGGTCGGGCAGTGCTTCCCCAACGTGGAACAGGCGGCGTACTTCTCGGGTGAGTCACTACTACTGAACAACTCTTGAGGCTAAGGTGACGCTGGGCGGGTTCATTGGGCGCGAGCGGCGCGACCACCACCAGGTCGGGCAGTGCTTCCCCAACGTGGAACAGGCGGCGTACTTCTCTGGTGAGTCACTACTACTGAACAACTCTTGAGGCTAAGGTGACGCTGGGCGGGTTCATTGGGCGCGAGCGGCGCGACCACCACCAGGTCGGGCAGTGCTTCCCCAACGTGGAACAGGCGGCGTACTTCTCTGGTGAGTCACTACTACTGAACAACTCTTGAGGCTAAGGTGACGCTGGGCGGGTTCATTGGGCGCGAGCGGCGCGACCACCACCAGGTCGGGCAGTGCTTCCCCAACGTGGAACAGGCGGCGTACTTCTCTGGTGAGTCACTACTACTGAACAACTCTTGAGGCTAAGGTGACGCTGGGCGGGTTCATTGGGCGCGAGCGGCGCGACCACCACCAGGTCGGGCAGTGCTTCCCCAACGTGGAACAGGCGGCGTACTTCTCTGGTGAGTCACTACTACTGAACAACTCTTGAGGCTAAGGTGACGCTGGGCGGGTTCATTGGGCGCGAGCGGCGCGACCACCACCAGGTCGGGCAGTGCTTCCCCAACGTGGAACAGGCGGCGTACTTCTCGGGTGAGTCACTACTACTGAACAACTCTTGATGCCACCGCGACTTGTTAAAGTTTTACACTTTTCACACATACCTACACTTGAATGTAAAAGCCATCGCTACAATGGTAGAGATTTTTAGATTTACTCCAAAAACGTGATTGTGGCGTTATTAGGCTAATCGTTTAGATTTTTCTCTCTCTTTTGTCACTATCTTTGCATAGAGCAAACTCAATTTCTGTCAGAGGTTGTGGTGTTTTGTTGCAAAAAAATAATGAGATAGTGAGATTAGCCATTTGAATAGGGTACCAATCTGAAGATTTTTTTTTTTAAAAGAAGGCTATCATTCACAAAAACATTTGGGCTTCAAAACAGTATGTGCTTAAATTAAATAAAAAAATATAACAACTCTCGTTCGCAGGAGACGCGTACGCCACATGGTCTTCGAGCTGGGTTCTGGACGATTCGGCGGAGATCCGGCTGCAGTTCCGCAGCGACGAGGCCGCCGGCGTGCTGCTCGCCACCAAGGGCTTGCTGATCGAGCTCAAGGACGGAGCGGTAAGTCCAAGCCCAAAGCCGAGATAGCGCCCCTCCCTGGGGCAAACGTAACCAGGTTACATAGAGGTTACGGATTAAGAGTCTTCCACGAACTCCATGTTCTGGTAAAGATGGGAAAACCGAGATAGCAGTAAGTCAATTAAAAATCCACTGTGCTTGGATATACCTAGTTATTTGTTTACGTTTTTACTATTCGGCATGTATACTCGGATTTTTAATTGTAGTCAGTGAAATGACATTTTCAGTGTGGCAGGTTTTCAGTCCCAAATAAATAGTGATGTGGTAAATCGAGTTTTTACAATTAAAAGTTAGTCGACATTACAGCCTGGCAAAAACGTCGTAGTGAATGACCACGTCCCACTTCCATATGTCATTATTGGCAACACACACTGGTCAGACTTTCGTTTTGAGACATAGAGGTATTTCGGTAAACTGTATTTAGTAAATAGATTTTCAGTTTCAAAATGTTTTGTTTCTGTATTATATTATTTACAGGTAAGAATTTCGTTTATTAACAGGTCATACAACTGGAAAAGTTTGGGAGGATACAACAGTAGAATCTTCCATACAAGTGTTTTCTAAAGGTTTGACTACAGGCCTAAAGGGCCCAACCAGCAAAGGACGACGCCTTGTAATTTCATATATAGGCAGTGATGAAGGTTTTGTAGATTCCGGTTTACTTATTTTTGAATCGATAATAAATCGTATATAATTACTTGTATTTTGCTGACTTTCAAGTGTTAATTCCCCTGAACCTCTTTGAACATTTTTTTTCCAGCTATGGTTATAAATTTTTAGTGAGAAGTTTTAATATGGAGGTAGGGCCCATATTTCTTAAATCGTATTATTTAATTCGTTTTGTACCTATTAAATATTTACAAATACAAATATGTATGTTAAAAAAGGCTTTGATACCTCATAAAATAAATCATGACTGAATGTCTAAGTCTAGTGATTGCCGAACGTCACTATTGTAGCGGGTCACCCTTTTTTGTATCAGTCACTGTTGAAGTTGTCATTTCGCTGACTACAATTATTAATCGTACTATAGGAATAAAAATATATGCAGGAAGCGAAGTGGTTTCCGCCTACAGACGTAACTGTAATGTAGAGACCCGTTTGCAAAACTTTTCCTGCTAGAATGTCGCCTAACTCAAATTTTGACTTAAGGTTCTTTCAGGAAGAGGTTGGGATCTTTTTTGGCCAAAGATAAGACAGAGCTACAAGGCCCTTGTAGCTCTGTCTTATCTTTCATCGTAATATTTTTGGGTTAATGTGCGGCATATAAGTTCCGCGAGATGAGACACCTAGCGTCTCAAAGACATATTTATTCAAAACCTGTAAATTATTAAGCGTCCCAGCACACGGATCACGTTGCGTCTGTCACCTGTTATATTCATAGAGTTTGCAAAATCGAAGTAGGATATGAGTGTGACTGGTGGTCGCGTTTTCGAGACCGTGTTTCCGAGGGGCGATGTAAGATGTGTCTCTCTGGCTGTTAGGATATTGGCCGCAGTGGGGTATAAACTGACTATTAATAATTTCAAAATCGTCCTTAGGTGGTGGTGACCCGCTACAGCTGGTCAGGCTCGCCCCGCTGGCGCCTGGAGTCGGAGTCGCGCGCGCTGTGCGACGGGCGGTGGCACGCGCTGCGCCTGCGCGGGCCCTCGCTGGCGCTGGACGGGCGACGGCTGCGCGCCGACACGCGACCAGCGCCCGATGCGCCGCACGCTCCGCTGCCGCAGCCCGTCTACATCGCGGGGCTGCCCGGTGAGTGCACGTTGCTTATTGGTAAAGAGAGCATAAGCCCGCCATTTGTTCTAATAGGCATGACGACATTATCAAATAATCAACGTTTTGAATAGTTTAGGGAAAATACATATCAGAAGGATTTAAAAGACACGTTAGTTTTTTTTTTTTTAATCTGAGAATAATGAGATTTTAGAAAGATAAAATACTGCAATTCGCCATTTTGAACCAAAGATCCAACTCGCACAATGACGTCACTCCCTAGTAAATCAACAAATGTCACTGTCGTAGTCATACAAGTGAGTTTGACAGACAGGTGATGTTTACTAAAGAGTGACGTCACAGCAGTATTTTCGCATACAATACATGTGTAGGTTTACCTTTATCACGGAAGATGATTTCAATAGTACATTGTTATCCTAGGGGTGAAAGTAACTTATTTAGTCCCGAGACGGGGTTTGGCGCCCGGAACGAAGTGAGGGCGCCAATAGTTCGAGGGACTAAATAAGTCTTTAGCCCGAGGTAAACACTGTGCTTTTCATTACAAATACGAGGAAAGTAAAAATAAAAACATGAATTAATTCATGAAGATCGAATTGCCGCTTTCCCGCCTATTCTGTTTGTTTTTTTTTTTCTGTAGCCGGCCCGCTATTCAGCCATTATTTTCATCATTGTAAAACTGGTAAATATTTTGCTCAAAGATACGTTATTTCAAAGAAATTGTTGAAACTAACTTAATAAAGTCATTTTAAAAATATTATATATTCTCTAATCAATACTTAACTTTAAGTTATTTCAATTTTATTTACATCGTGGCTGTATAGAAAGTTGGAACATGGTTCAATAGATTTGTGAAAAAAAACTAGTTTTTTTTTTATAATTTGACAGCTGTCAGTTGAAAGTGATTCTCCCTAGGGATGAAAAGTATTACTTTCAGCCCGCTTCTCAGGTCAGTAATGACCTACTTTCAGAGTATGAGTAATGAAAAATTATTTGTCATGCCTATTCCTTTCATTTCATCATCATCAACCATGACGGCCACTACTGAAAATAGACCTCCCGCATAGATTTCCAGAAAGAAAAATAATGCGATCTTCATTAAGTCGTACGTCCACCTTGCGGGTGGGCATCCCTTGCTGCGTTTGGCCTCAAATGGTCTCCACTCGAGGACTTTCCGACCCCAACGACCATCAGTCCCTCGTGATTTGTGCCCTGCTCACTACCACTTCAATCTGCTAACACGCTGGGCCTTTTAATAATTTATTCTTCATTGGATTTTTATAACAAGTGGAACTAAATTGAACCTTATGTGCATCGCAGAAGGCTCATCCGACTGGGCGGAAGGGCGCGAGAACTTCAAGGGCTGCATCCGCGAGGTGTCGCTAGGCGGCGACGCGCGCGACTGGACGCGCATGCACCACACACACGGCCTACTGCTGGACTCCTGCCCCACGCCTTGAGGATAGCCTCTAGGTGCCGATGGACTACCAAAACCTGATATGATATTACCATCAGTGTACTACCATACGCTCGATAGTGGTCACATGTAAAGCGACCTCTGCCTGTATTCTGGAAAGACGCTAAAACTCGATCTAAAGTTCTAATCATTTTTCAAGTGCACATTCATATTTGATTGTTTTTTCGGATTACAGGCCACAATGTTCAGTCAACAGCACTTCAGGATACCGATTTCCGTTTTTTATCTCGCTCTTGCCAAATGACATTTGTTTGCAATAGAACAAGGACTGACCGGAAATGGGTAGCGTGATGTGCCGTTGACCGTACAATTAGTTTCAGAATTATGTAAACATCAGTACCTACTGTCACATTAACTTGTTGAAGTTGTCATAGAAGTGCTATGTTGTAAATTAGCCAGTATGGCAAAGTACTCAAAAGCTGATATAATTCTGATGCAGACTGTACTAACTACTTACAACATAACAGCATCTCAAGTTACCATCGAATGAATACTTTAATTTGGTTTGGTTTGGTTCAGTAATGAAATTTCTATGATGTGATTAACTGATAAGGTGTTAGCTATATTGCTTGAAATATTGAACAACGCCATCTAGCGAACGAAAACGATCCTATTTGACAGCCGCATTAAATTTATCGCACTTGTCTTGAAAGTAGTAGGGCTGCTTTCAAGACAAGTGCGATAAGTTTGACTACACAGGTGTGCGAAAAATCTACAATGATATATCCTAGTTTACCAATAGTTTTTGAGTTTGCAAATGAAGTCATTCGTATTTCAGAAGTGACTTACCAAAAGTAGTCTGAGTGCCAAGTACGGCAGACACAAACAGTTTCGAGTTACTTCACCGTCAAGTTTATCGAGCATTCACTAAACGCAACGAGCACAGTGTGCAAACGAGTATGAATCACAAGCAAGTCACACCGTTCGATACGCGTTTGCTCCCCGTGAGCACGGTTTTTTGTTTTTCTTAAGTTGGCATAAGTGCAGTAAGCTGACCAAATAAAGAAGGTCATTTTTACTGGTAGTTTACTCGATGTAGACGACTTTCAAATTCGACAGGGTCTTGGTTTGACGTTTCGACTCGATAGCAAGTTGTGAGGCATTATATGTATTACCTAGGTAGGTACCTACGTCACTTTTGTTTGTGTTGAGTTAAAATGTTTGAAGCTTTTGTGGGCGTTTGAAAAAATAAAGCAACGAGTACCTAAAATTAAACAACGATATTTAGATTAACAATTACTTTACTTTAAAGAATGAAAAAAACCTAGGGATCGTTCATAGTTACCTACGTAGGTACTTAATGCTCTAATAACTTTCTTAGAGACGATTTTGAGTTTGTGTTTCACCTCACTTTGCGAACCTAAATAACGTTTTAGTCAAACGATACCTATCGGTTTTTAAATTGCTGCTCCGACTGATCCAGCAATGGATTTCAAGAGGCTACAGCCCTCCATTTTGAGGTTGTAATTACGCTCATCTCAAGATTTTGCAGCTGCAAACATCCTCCAAGCAAGGTAAAACCTTGCAGACATCGTTTAACTTTATTTTCACTGCACTCTTATTTTACAAAATATTTTTCGGACACTCTTCACTATACAAAATCAAGTGAGCATCGACTCGTTCGCGTTTTACGTTTTATTAAACGAGCGAGTTGTAAACCTATGCAAAATTGTCATTCGTACTCGAGCAACAGTTGAACCGACCAATCACAGCCACTCGTGGACTCGCTATCGAGTGCTTGTGGGCTCGCTATCGAGCGCTCGTCGATTCTCGAAAGTCAGTAAAAACCTCGTACTAGCAAACGTTATTTCTTCTAGTCGCCACTAGATAGCGGTGCTTCAACGCCATACAAATTCGCGTTTACCGACTCGGGACAGTTTAGTGAGCAAAAGCGGTGTGCCTGTCGTACTCGGCACTCTGATATGTGCCTTAATATTATAAGAAAAGCGTTTTCTAACCAATTTCAAACTAGAATTATTAATGCTGAGGACATTTTTAAGATTTGGCTATATTTTAAATGGCATCTAAAATTGTCTGGTTGCACTGTAAATCCAGGACTGACTACTTTTTACCTCGATTGAGTAAACCCTCGAGGCTATTTAGAGGCTATGTGTAAATATTACTTTTAACTTTAACTCTAACATCACGTATTTATGTTGGCAACACTAATACTCATGTACATATGTGAGGTACTTAATTATTTCACCAGTATTCATAGATGTAGATGTAAATATTAAGTTACTGTAGAAATGTATCATCTTGACTCGCTGCTGACAAAATTGAAACTACATACCTTCGAAAAAGCTGAGTTTCTCTGCTATACAGGCTCTTGTTTTCAGAACCTGCCAGAGTTCCAGACGTTCAGAACCACGCCAGCAAAATTTATATATTTTGTTATATTTATGTCCTAAAAATAATTCGATTACTGAAAATTACTGAAAATTGGGAAAAAACTGCTTTTTTAGTTGACTTTTACTTTTTCAGACTACCTAATTCAGGTAAACTAAAGATAGTACTTACTCCCATAAAAAACATTCGGTCTAGTTTTCAGGCGGACATCGAACCTAAGTCTTCCGTAATTAGGTGAACTCTAATAAAATGAGTTTCTGCCTCGATTCTGAACCTTTCTTGAAAACATGGTAGGTTTTGAGAATAACATTAATTAGAAACTAAACAAAGCATTGGTTTTCATACCATGTATGTGTTCCTTGGTCATTGATATATTTAAGTTAGTTCAATAGAATCAGACAAAGCTAATTAAGTTGATTAATTCTCGCATTCAGTTAAATTACCACATATTTTGGACACAAGTGCAGTACATTATCAAATAGTTTTGTCAATAATTGTACTTATTTTGTCATCGAAAGAGACCATTCAATGTGAACCAAACTGCCAACGAACATTTATTCTTTTGTTTTTCAGTCACATTTTAAAATATGTTGAATCTTAATGTTTTTCGAGTAAAGTGGCGTTTCGTTTTGGTATGAAAATTGCGTGGTCTCCTTTGATAAGTATGTACTTTCCAACCACTGTACGTGGTTTCTGCATTTATGTGTAGTCACTAGTAATATATAGCATAGTTAGCGTAGTGTCGCAGGGGCAATAGTACAACTACAGATAGAGTGATAACGTAATAATTAATATATTCAGAAAAATAGAAGATGATTGAGACATCGATAACTGAAAGAAGCCTTATTGAGATCACTGTTAATGTAACTAGAAAATCTATGGTCAAAAAGAATATAGCCATCGACACGATAAGAAGAAGAAGAATCTATCAATGGTTAAACTAAAGTTATTTTTCCATTATCCGACTATTTCAATGTTGGACGCGGGTCCAATCCACTTTCAACAATATATTTGTTAGAAATTCCTAGACAAAATACATCAAGCATCAATGCACTATTGCTTTGAATGCTTAGACTATGGACGCCATTTTAAAACATTAAAAAGTATCCTTTCAACAACTATAGGTCTTATCTTGCAGTTCTGTTTGAGGGAACTGGTGGAAGGCCCAGCTGAATCAGAATCGCCGTGTCGCAGTAATTGATTTTATATTAGTAAATCTCTTTTTATATCCGATATCATATCGGACATCGGATAACGGACAGGTTAAGTTTCTTTACAAACAAGAAATATGGATTTTCCACGCAGTATCTGACATCCAACATCGATATTATATCAGATAGTGAAGAAACGTTCTAACTGCGCAACACTAGTGCCGATAGAAAACACGTAGGAGTTATCACTCTAGCTTTAATAGTTACGGAGCGAGCGAAGTCGCGTCACAAATGTTATTTATTCCTTGAACGTGTTCAGTAGTTTATAATTATATTCAAGTATAGTACTGGACTGATATTACACCTTTTAGGCACATTTTACAGTAAAATTTCTTAAAATTCGATGGAAAAATAAATGAACTATTTATTACTGTGTGATTCCTTGGAAATTCGAGCAAGAATTTGATTGTTAACAAAATAATGGTAGGAATCATTTAAGGCTGTATTATAAACGAAAATAACGAAACGATAAACGAAACTGTTAGATAAACTTAACTTTTCGTCGAATTAAATCACAACCTAATTTTTTCGTAATTTTGTCAATGTTGCTATGAATTATTGTAATGTTAAAGCGACTCGCATCAAAACATACAAAAAACACATTGGTAACAGTTTTTTTTTTAATAAGAAATCACTGCCCAGAAAAAAACAAGGTAAACAATCAAAACGTTTAAACTGTTTATGATGCAAGTCGCTATGTTGTCAATATCCCTTCAGTACTACACGCCATTTAACTGTACATATACACGTAAGATTAATTCACACAATGTATATAATAATGTACGTATTTATTTAACTGCTTTTGGAAGAAATAAAACTCTAATGTGGCAATAAAAAACATTTATTTCTCTTCGCGTCTTACATCGTCTAGTGGCGCCGCCCTGTGGTCCCGCGCCCCCGGGGTTTCGCGCACAGGGGGCCCCGAGTGACTTGTTTAGAAAAGGTCCATAGAATAAGCCAAAGGCGGTGATGCAATCACTTCAAAAATCGATCCAAAAACTATTATGACCTAGGCGTGGTAGGTATCTTAGATCCCAAGATTATTATAGTAAGTTTGAAATCAAAACGCCTAGAAGAGTACCATGCTCAAGACTCTTAAATTTACAAATAATTCAGTCGGCTCCAGGTGACTTATTCTATGGAACTTTCTACCACTCGATAATGTTCCTCCAACCAGTCTAAATTACGTTATATGATAAAAATCAACTTTCACAGAGCGACGCCGCTCTATAGCTAGCCCTTAGGAGCAAACCCATTCCTTTATACATAATTACGACTTAAGTCTTTAGTAATTCCTGATGAAAACAATTTGGATACCATAACTAACATAACATTTGAATCAAACATCAAAACATGTCTAATCATTTTCACAATAAAATACAAAACTAGTGAGTTAGTATCGTTTTCTAACAAACTGGTGCGTGAAGCTGTGTTTCAAATTTCAAAATACGCTTCAGATATCTCCGCCCCAATCAGCTCATAAACAGTCCTAAGCACACTGTCCATTCAACTACAGCATAAGCGTAAAAGTAGATGTTGAACCGACCGTAGTATTAAAGACTAGTAACTTTTATCAGTGATGCACGCTTTAGCTGAAATTGACACATTAATATTACATAAAATATGAACAGATTTTACATAGGTTCATCTTTTTGATAAAACCTCTTTCTGATATTAAGCAACGAGGAGAAAAAAATTGGATGGAACTATACAAGGCCTACAGGCTGTCTAGGACAACTTCCAGGACACAGCACTTTCGGCAGAGATTTGACACTTAAAAGATATTTTACAATATTTTTAGAAATAATGCAATACTACTAGACAGGAACTGCTAAAGACATAAACGCTACCCTGAGCACTCCATTGCCTATTTTTGACATTGGCAACTCTATATAGGTCGGGAATGATTGCATAATGTTGCCAGTATATAAATAATTTTAATTAAAAAATTGGAGGGTGTGTTGCAATGCAATTGTTCAGCACACAATTTTACTCTTATAGAAATATTTAGAATACTATCTATTTGTAAAAGACACTGTATCTCTTTAAAACTACCTAGATCTACCAGGCGTCTTTTACGGAATATACGGACAGAAATACATATTACTTTATCAGTGTCATGCTGTTATACTGTAGTATAACTTGAATGGAAATCTTAAATCTTTGGATAAAAAAAATCACCATAAAATACGTAAATACAAGATAACATAGACTTATAAAATCAGAATTATCAAATTATACAGATACAGAAGACATTACTGAAGTATCCACTACCACATTTTTAGTTAATCTAATAATAAAATCACATTTCTATGTTTATTTTAATTGCCACAGAGTTCTAGACAATAATGGGAGTTAATTTGCATATATTTATATCTAACTGTAGAATGATTTCTAGGACATTTTTAGATCAAAAAACTATCCTACTATTATGGCCAAGATTACGAATTAATACACAAACAATAGCTCGATAACACAATAGCTAAATCTTTTTTTGTTTATTTTCAAACGCCACCTCAAGAGGCGCACTTTAGTTTTACAATTAAACATGAAGTGAAGTAGATAATACTTGGTTATATGAATAATTGTTTAGTATATTTAATAATTCGATCAATTCTCGTACACATTACGGTTAAACTTTACAATTTTAAATCCTAATCAGCCCTGCATTGTTTTAGCGTTGAAAATCAAACTATTGAGCAAATGTTAAGTTTCGAAGTGGCCAGAAACAAATTTAAAATGTACTGTAACACTCGCCTGAAATGGGAGCCGTAGAAGATTCTAGCACGTTGTGGACATGTGTTTCCTAGTTGTCATGCATCACGAAACTTTTTTAAATTCTAGAAAGGCAAAGGCGAACTAAAACTTCATGTGTACAAAAATAGTCCTTAGACGAACGGAGATAGAAGAAACGATCCTAAATAAATGGACTTTCTGCGGTAAAGATAAAAAATGACCGTCGATTTTCAAGTAAATTTTACCAAACATGGTCACAGAGTCTTCGAACCTCATACACTTTTGAGAGCTATAGTTGTTATAATACATGTCCACAAAGTGCGAATGTGTCTCGTCTACGGCCGAAGAGTGCGCCGGCGCCGATCCGCTGCAGGAAGATGCGATCGACGAACGTTAAACTGATTTGCTATTGACTATGCTCACTGACCCGCTGCTGCTGCCTGCAAATGCAAATGAATAAACGTAAGTATAAGAAGCGTTTTCAATACGCTTTTTCCAGTAAGCAAAATGTGACATTATACCACTATTGTACAATTTGAACAACAATATTGAATCGACACAAGTAAGACTAAAAACTCCGTGACCACTGCAGAGCTTTTTTGATTCAATAATTTCCTCTATTTATTTATTTAAAGACATACCAACAGCACATATTAAACCTATACCATAATTAACTACATACTAAACAGACTGAAATGTACACATATTACAGGTTCCTCTAAAACCCTTTTGACAAAACAAACTAGCCTTTTATTCTTACTGTTCTATCGTTGTCACTATTTAAAGTTGGAGAGGGTTTCATTGAATAAAATAAGATAGTAAGCAGAAGCAGATTGATGATTTCACGTCTCATTGCAGACTACTCGACTGCAGGTTTACATGGAGGATATTTCCTCTTGAAAACTTAACCCCCTTATTCATAAAAAGGAACGCAACGCTAAAGCATGGTTTAAGCTATTGACGTGTTCTGTCACTGACTCGCAAATGGCGGCAGCTACAAGAATGAAAGAGACAAAGCGATACAAAAGTCAATGCGTTGTTGAAGCGCTATTTAAGTTTTAATGAATAAGGGGGTAAAACTACACAAGGTTGACTTTACAGTCTTACTGATCTAGGTATTAATGTCCTTACAATTGTGGATGGTGTTTTATTTCAATAAGATGGCGACCGTTCGATGAATCATTTTACGTATAAATCATTAAATAGACCAGTTAAAATCCCCAGTAGCGGAGTACCCACCTGCAGGTTTACATGGAGAGGTACCCGCGAGCGGCCGAGCGCCGGCGCGCGAGCAGGTACGCCACGAGCACGACCAGCACGAGCCCGCCGAGCGCGCAGCCCACGGCGATCGGCACCGCGTCCGGGACGTCGCCGCCGCCGCAGTCACGGGCTGTTTGGGGAACAAAACGTTTAGACATCTTTAACATAACATATTTCTGTTATACTTCTTTTTAATTGTAAACTTCATGTTAAGGAAGAGTGGCCTTTTCTGTTACAGTTGCTTTATCGCAATTACAAGAAGGAGTCTACATTTTGTTATGATTGCTTTTCTTGTAACGAAATAAACTTTATTTTATCATAACATACGCTCATGACTATACCCTAAACGGGGCAGTCAAATGAATACTGATTGTTGCCGTCATGTTTGAACTTTCTGTGTATTATTCTACCTGTCTTCTCACGGCTCTAGCTATAAAACAGCGCTTCAACTCAGGATGAGGCATTATCATGGGTTCTCGCCTCGGCGTGGCGAGGGGGCCTGGTACCGGTGGTAGGCGGAGCCGCCCCTTGGGTGGCTCGTGGTTGCGGGCCCAGTAGGGTCTGCGTACGGTGGCCAGCTGGGGCGTGGTACGGGGGTGCCGCCGCCAGCATTGCACGGGTCACCGCTGCCTAGTAGGGTCGGCTTGACATCCTCGGCCGTCCCTTCTGGCCTTCCCTCACGAAGGGGGGGTCGCTTCCGGCCCGCCATGCAGGCGGTCTCCGTCCGGGGGAACGCGCCAAGGGCCTCGTGCTATACGGCGTATTCCCCCACTACGGACGATCAGAGGGAGTAGTAGGGGTTTTAGTCGGTAGGGCCACTGGTATACCACCTTTCCAGTGGAGAGTCCGACATAACCCGTCCGTCCCCCGGTGGACAGGTATGCGTAAGGCATTTCCCCTACTTAAAAAAAAAAAAGGATGTAGCATTATTCTGAGCTAGCCAGCCGATTCGACTGCTCTACTTTTAATTATGAAGTATTTTTGTTGTTCGTTGTAAGTATTATTTATTTCGTTCATTTGTTTTTTGTATTTAATTTTCTTTGTATTTTTATTTTATTCGACAAAATATGTGATTCGTTTTTATTTTTATACTATATACCAAATAATATGTGATTTGTATGACAGTCGAATAAAGTTTCTTCCTTTCTTTCTAACATTTTGCCCAGCGAATTTGAACCCAACGTGAAAAGGGACGAGCCTGCCAACGTTATTCGGGTTGCTTGGGGTTTTATCGGTGTTTCCAACAAGCGGAAAGTTCCGAGCCAAATGTTTAAGTGATCTCTGGGCCATGACACTCAAATGTCGAGTATGTAATGACTCGCTTCCATGAACGGTTAATAATTTACAGTCATTGTTGCCAAAACTGAAAAGAGAGGTTTTTATGGTAGTTTAGTTTAAACGAATATAGCAGCGTCTGTAAAAGTTTATAAAACCCATAAATGCTATCGTGACTCGGAATGTCCTGTAGCATGACATCAGTTCAAATAAAAAACCCAATAAAACAAAACATAAAACTAAAAAACATTTACTCGTAGGTATCAAACGCATGATACAATGCAGTCAGCGTATCTATCAGGATGTTTGTACGGGACGCCCCTGCACTCACGTTACATGCGCCACAGTAAATGTGTTGTAAATATTCGCTTTTGCGAAACAATCATTATTCAGTACTCGTAAGCTAACTAAAATTAACACCAGTTCAATGGACTCTGTATAGGAATGATAGACGTCAGATGCGTCGTAGTAACAAAAAATAATATAGGTAAGTAGTAATATTTATATAAATAAGCAATAACTGATTAGAAGCGGCGACGATGTGTATTGAAGATAACACTTGGACTTGAGCTCAATAAATTAAACGTTATAACGTTACTTAAGGTGCCGGGACTCAGTTACGGTGGGGATTTTCAGGAATGTCCGTGCTTCGAAGACTGACGTTTACTTATGGTTACTTTGAAAATGAATGTGGTGCTAAACTAGACATAAAAAAACAACATGACGAGCTAGCAATTCTCAAGAAATTTAAATATTTTGAATAAAAATAGTCATGTCATTCGCCTCGTCGCATGCTTGAAGCATATCACAAAGCAGTCACGTTATTCACACCCTACCGACTGCCTCTGCGCATAAAGTTTTGCTGGGGAAATTATTTATTACTTTTTTTACCTGATCGGGACAACTATTCGGGGTCAGTCTCTAAATCAATCTGGAACAGGTATTAGTGGATACAAACCTGGTCACCCATCTCATTCCCGATTTTTATAAATAGATAATTGCGAATGGTATGACAACGCATATTATTTTTTCTTTGCAAAAATGCGCCAGTAAGATGTCGAAGGTGGCATGCTAGTAGCAGTCGCGTGCGTTCCCACGTGCTTTTTTGGTGTGTGGGTTCAACTCCGGAATGTCGTAATACGTTTATCAACTCAGACAAGATATTAAGTTGTTAAGTGAGAATATCGTCTTTGTTTGATGTTTTGAGGTTTATCGCATCACCTTTAACTAGCTCGTGGTTCTGACCCCGCCTTCTACGCCGCGGTTTCTATCCTACCTTTCCTTATTCATTATTAAACATATTGAAAAACAAACTGTTCATTGTAATGAGTTTCTATTAGGTTTGTTTGGGGTAGTTTGGAATCAAACAGCCCAAGTCTAAAGATTGGGAAAATTAGGTGCTAATATTTTTTTTGGAGAAACAATTTCAATATCAGCGTTCTGATATAACTCTCTATAAATTCTAACATCATTCGAATAAAACTAAAGTGATTTATTAGGCACATTATAACACGAATATGTTATATTCCTTCCTAGTAATTGCGTGCCACTAGACGCTAGATCGCGCACGATACGCGCATGTTTACCGGTGCGCGCGCGCACAGAACACAACACTGTGTACAGAGTACACGACTAGATAAGCGGTGCAGTTGCGCCCTTGGTAAGGTCACAGTTATAATAAAAAACATGAAGAGTTTATAAATATACCAATCATGATGGTGTGTTGGTTTGTCCCACTTATCAGCATACTCCTTTGCACTAAACTTAGACAATACTGAAACTGACAGTTTACGCGACAGTCTGAGTAAGACTGCGGCGTGAGTACTGCTCAATAATAATTGTATGCTTCCTAACTAAGGCTTGTTTGACTTAATTTCAAATTAGGGGACATTTAGAGATTAAGCAATTTGTGCTAGATTGCTGCTGTGTGTTAGGCTGCGTCTGTTGCTTCTTTTATACAACTTTTCTGTCAAGCATGCATATGACTATTGCCCGGTAGCTGGGAAAGTCGCAACTTTGACTAACAGCTAGTCAATTCCAAAAATAAAGAAAAAAAATGTGTATGTGTGTGACTGTGTCGGGCTTCGCACTGTACTTTCAATGACAACTGTCCAACGATATGAAACTGGCAATAAATAAAGAACTGTTAATTAGCATGGAACTGGTAATTTGCCATTGACGGTCCTTTGCAATATGAACAGTACTGTGCAGGTTCAAATTACTGATACCTTGACAGAGTTGTTTTTTTTTGTCATTTCTATCGTCAATATGAGCAGCATTCAATGTAGATACAAATACAAGGGATAGCATTGTTCACTGCTATGATAAAAAAAAAACTGCGATAAACAGCATTCCATGCGAGGGAAGCCAGAGCGGAAAGATAGTAAAAAAGATCAGGCGATTGTAATAAAATAACGAGAACATTTAATTAATCAGAGTGTCAATTGACGCAACTAACACAATTTATGAATACCACTATCATTTGCGATTGCATGGCCGCGTGCATGATTTATGCACTTTCAATAATAATTGGATAAAAATGATAGAAATAAAGCCACTAATACTTGAAAATCTAAATTAAGAAAACGACTGGTCAAGTGTATACAAAAATATCACTTTACATTATTCCACACAGCGCCATCGAGCCCCAAACTAAGCTAAAAAAGCAGATATGGTATATGTGGTACTTTTTTTTGTTGTAAATAAATACTTATTATACATCCGAAACACGCAGTCCAATACAAACAGACATGATCATGCACACAAAATGGTTGTACTGTGCGGGGATCGAACCCGTGACCTCTGGTATAAAAGCCCACTTCTGAACCATTACACCAGATCGGTCGTCTTATGTTTCATTGTGCAAAATCTTCATTATTATAATCCACAAATCCATTATTACATCTGGTGAGAATTGCATTTAATCTGTGGAAGAATGCCTAACTAGTAAATTCATCATCAGCCTGTTGCAGTCCACTGCTGGACATAGGCCTCTCCCATTACACGCCACTGTGCTCGATCTTCGGCTGCTCGCATCCAGCTCCTGCCAGCCATCCTGCGCAAATCATCACTCCACCTTGCCTGAGGACGTCCTACACTACGCTTGCCGAGCCGCGGTCTCCACTCAAGAACACGTTTACTCCAACGGTTGTCGGTTCTACGGCTTACATGGCCAGCCCACTGCCACTTCAACTTGCTAATCCGGTGGGCTATGTCGATAACCTTGGTTCTCTGCCTTATCACCTCATTTCTAATTTGGTCCCGCAGAGAAACGCCGAGCATAGCCCTCTCCATAGCCCGCTGGGTGACTTTAAATTTGTGGACCAGCCGTGCCGTTAGTGTCCACGTTTCGGCTCCGTATGTCATGACGGGTAGGACGCACTGATTGAAGACTTTTGTCTTTAGGCACTGTGGGATCGACGATGTGAAGACCCGACGTAGCTTCCCAAACGCTGCCCAACCCAGCTGAATTCTTCTATTCACCTCGTTCTCGAAGTTGTTCCTACCTAACTGCAATGTCTGCCCGAGGTATACATATTTTTGAACAACTTCGAGAACGGCGCCGTGTACCGCAATCGGTTCCGGTAGTACATGTTCATTGAACATGACCTTGGTTTTGTCCAAGTTCATCCGTAGACCGATGCGCACAGAAGAGTCAGCCAGGTCATTCAGCATCTGTTGTAGGTCCTGCAGCGTTTCCGCCACGATGACAATGTCGTCAGCAAATCAGTCGCGATCGGTGCGTCGACGCGTGCGTACATACGTTCGGTTGCAATATGGCGGGATCGGAGGGTCCGTTGACCCCTACAATGTTAAAGTGCGCGAATTGCAACTTAGTAATAAATGAAGTTCTTTCGTTTATCCAAAATAAGGCTGATGTTATGGACGAGGATTCGATGATCCGATTGTGTGTGACAGCATTCAATACTGAAGATATAAGTGCAGCAAAAAAGCTTTTGTTTACCTCCGTAAAAGCTAAGAAAATGATCAACCGCAAGAAAGATGGGAAATCTCAGCGTGAGTTGGAAGATATAATCTCCCTTATTAAAGAGATACCACCTGAGGAACTGCCAATTTTTGTCGCACGCGACCTTCAGAAACTACCTCCAGTGACTTTTGACCATCTGGATGCGACTAGATTGCTACGGGATTTAATCACGCTTAAGCACGAGATAGACACAATTAAGGACACATATGTGCCTATGGATCAATATTTATTGTTGAAAAGTGAAGTTGTTAACCTGCAACAGGCGTCGGTTGTTGATAATTTCCAACGTGACAATTTTGTTAACAAGAAAAGAGGAGCGAAACATATCAGCGACAGCTTTGAATACAACTGTGACAGTGGTCCTATTGGTTTACTACATGTTTCACAAAAAACAGAAAATGCCAGCGCTCAGAAACAGGACTTCATCGATTCTACATTTGTTGATGAGACGGTACTACCTAAATGTTCGCAAGCGCTGCTCTCGCTATCCCACTCGCACGCGCAGCCGGATCAATCTTACGCAAGCAGAGTAACGAATGTGCGTGTGGATTCTCCCACAGCGGTTGCGACGAGTGTCAACAAAACCGCCGTTCCTGCGCAAAACGACTCACCCATTATGTTATGTAATGCAGCGCCCCGAGTACCTACCGCCAGTGATCAGCTGTTGCATGCGCGTTCACCTCTAAATGCGCCGAATAACAAGAGTTGTAAGGAGGAGGATTGGCACATCGTGCAACGAAAAAGGTACAGGAATCGTTTTGAAGGTGAAAAGGGTACTTGTATGCAGACCGAGGGTTCATTTAAGGCGGCGAGCTCAAGTAAAATCGCACTGTTTATAAATAACGTACATAAAGAAAGTAACGCGACAGACATAGTATCGTATGTTAAGAAAAAAACGGGTGTTGAGGTAACACTCATTTTATTGAAACCTAAACAACAGAGAGAGTACAACTCCTACAAGATGTTGATACCAAAAGATAAGTTGAGCTTATTTTTGGATTGTACAATGTGGCCTAGTGGAATAACGTTTCGCCGTTTCGTCGAATTCCGCAACCACAAACGAGAAGTAGACAACAAAAGTTGAATGAAGTTCTGGTTGCTTTTAAATAAACTAATTTACATGAACTGTACACCAAACGAAGTAAATTTAATTAGTTTTAATTGCAAGTCCTTTAAGAGGTCAATAAGCTGTGTTCAGGGTCTCAGCTACAAGGCAGATATAATTGGTCTGCAGGAAACTTGGCTTTTACCGCACGAGATATCGGAACTGAGTAAAGTCAGTAGCGAGTTCGGCTTTTGCGGTAAGTCTGCTGTGGATGTATCAAGTGGTATACTGCGCGGGCGGCCGTACGGCGGTGTCGCGCTCCTATGGAGGAACAGTAAGTTTGACAATGTTTCTGTGATACCATGTGTTAGTGATCGAATCGTGGCGATAAAAGTGTGTGTATCGGACCGTTCATTCCTTGTGTTTTCTATTTACATGCCTACGGATTGTTCTGACAATTTAGTAGAATTTGTTCAGTGTTTAAGCGAAGTAGCGTCGATTGTAGAAAATATTAATATAGGATCTGTTTATATTCTGGGGGATTTTAATGCACATCCGGGGGAGTTATTTGGCAATGAATTGATAAATTTCTGTAATGAACAAAATTGGACCTGTGTTGATATTAAAATGTTATGTTTAAATTCTGGTACGTATACATTTGTGAGTGACGCGCACGGCAGCCGCAGGTGGCTGGACCACTGTCTGGTATCTGGGGCGGCGTTGAAGTCTGTCTTGTCTGTTAAAGTAAATTATGATATTTTCTGGTCAGATCACTTTCCGCTTGAGATTCAGTGCAGTCTCCAGTCAGTCTGCCAGGCTGTTAAGCTGCCTCGTGCTATGGTTAACATGATTATTTGGGGTGAGAGGGATTCGAGTGATATAGAAGCATATAGTAAACTCTGTAATGATAAGCTGAAAGTGGTTGACTTTCCCTTAGAATTTAATGAGTGTTGTGACTGTACTTGTAATAATAAGAGCGCGGTTCACTTGGCTGCCATAGACACTCTTTACACTACTATCATAACGACATTGCAGAAGGCCGCTGTGTCTTGCTATGTGGGTCCTGGGAAGGGAGGTGCGATGCCGATCCGTAGGCGCCCTGTAGCGGGATGGAACAAGTACGTCCGGGACGCTCATCGGGACGCTAGGCAGAAGTTTTTATCTTGGGTATGGCACGGACGGCCCAGTAATGGCAACATTTATAGCGAAATGAGTGAAAGTAAGAAGATTTTTAAATCAAAATTAAAATATTGTCAAAACAATCAGGAGTTAATAAAAATGAATATTTTGGCCACAAAGCACAAAAATAAAGACTTTCGGGGATTTTGGAAACACACAAAAAGCTTAAGTGGGAAACCTGCTGTCCCGGCGAGCGTTGAGGGCATTAGTAATCCCAGGGACATAGCAAATATGTTTAAATGTCATTTTAGGGTGGAGTCTCCAATTCAGAAAGGTGTGACTTGCGGTGGGGAGGCCGTGGTGTCAGGGAGGGGGGTACCAGATCGTGTTACAGCGAAACAAGTCGCTCTGATAATAAAAGGCATGACTCGAGGCAAGTCCCCTGGACACGACGGCCTCAGCATCGAGCACTTACTGTACGCAGGGCCACACCTTTCAAGACTACTAGGACTGTTCTATACTCTCTGTATCCGGCATTGCTATCTTCCGAATGAGCTGATGAAGACGGCGGTAGTGCCTATAGTGAAAAATAAAACAGGAGATATATCTGATAAAAGCAACTACCGCCCGATTTCATTAGCCACCGTCACATCGAAGGTGCTTGACGGCCTGTTTGAGCGACAGCTTAAAAAACACCTAGCCTTTCACGATGCACAGTTCGGCTTCAGACCGGGACTGTCGACTGAGAGTGCTATTATGTCGCTCAAGCAGACCGTCAGGTATTATACTGACAGGCACACGCCAGTTTATGCAGCTTTCCTGGACCTCTCGAAGGCATTTGACCTGGTTAGGTATGACATCCTCTGGCACAAACTGAAAGGTACTGGTGTGCCGGATGAGTTAATCAATATCTTAAGATATTGGTATGGCCACCAAACTAACCGGGTCAGGTGGCTTGGTGAGTTGTCTGACGAGTACAGGTTGGAGTGCGGGGTGAGACAGGGGGGGTTGACTTCTCCTTCGCTATTCAACTTGTACGTGAACCAGCTGATTGTTGAGTTGAGCAACACAGGTGTCGGCTGTTCTATCGACGGTCAAATCATAAACAGTATTAGTTATGCAGACGATATGGTGTTGCTTAGCCCATCAATCGCCGGACTCCGAAGGCTACTGAGTGTGTGTGAGAGGTACGCGACGGCACACGGTCTTCTGTACAATGTCCAGAAGAGTGAGCTCTTGGTGTTCCGGGCCAGGGGTCGTAAGCTGGGTGATGTGGCACCTGTGCTGTTGAATGGGACCGCTCTCTGTAGGGTAAGGGAGTTTAAATACCTAGGCCATGTGGTCACTGAGGATTTAAGAGATGATAATGACATTGAGAGGGAGAGGAGAGCGATGGCGGTCCGCTGCAACATGTTGGCGCGTAGATTTGCGCGAAGTAGTGTAGAAGTAAAAATCACTCTCTTCAGAGCCTTCTGCCAGACTTTGTACACGTGCAATCTGTGGGTCAACTATACTCAGCGGGCCATCAACGCTCTCCGAGTGCAATATAATAATGCCTTCAGGGTTATGTTGGGGCTCCCAAGGTACTGCAGCGCGTCAGCGATGTTTGCGCATGCTCACACAGACGGGTTTCACACGGTAATACGGCGCCGAATCACCTCCCTACAGCACAGAGTGCGTGGGAGCTCCAACACCATCCTGAGGGCGCTCAGTGAGAAACCGGACTGCCCGCTGCGGAGGCACTGGGTACAAGCACATGTGCTGCAGTTGCCCGGTGTGTCCTTGGTGGGGCGTTATTTAAATTGAAATGTAATTGTAATTGAAAATGTAATGATTTTATTTAGATTTTTAACATTTCATTTTTTAAGTATTTTAAATTTCTTTTCCTATTTATTCTATTTTATTGGTTTTATAATGTTTCATTTAATTTGTATTTTTGGGTTGATTTTAGTATAAATTTATTTTGTTTGTAAACGATATTAATATGGACGCTGTCTGAAATAAAGTGATTTTATTTTTTTTTTTTAAATCGCAAGTGAGAGATGTACTCGCCATTGATGTTGATGCCACGTCCTTTCCAGTTCAGCGTCTTGAACATATCCTCCATTGCATTTGAGAACAATTTCGGGGAGATAACATCCCCTTGTCTCACACCCCGATGCAACGGTATGGGACTTGTTTGCTGATTCGGTACTTGGACGGACATAGTGGCAGCTTTGTAAAGACATCTCATCACTTGGATATATCGCCAATCTACTTGGCATCGCTGCAGAGACTCCAGAACAGACCAGATTTCAATTGAGTCAAAGGCCTTCTCATAGTCCACAAATGCTAGACACAGGGGCTGATTATACTCTCCAGTTTTCTGTATAAGCTGCCGCACTGTGTGTATGTGGTCTATGGTGCCGTATCCGCTCCGAAACCCAGCCTGTTCCGGTGGTTGGAATTCGTCGAGTCTTCGCGCAAGACGGTTCGTGATCACCCTTGAGAACAGCTTATAGACGTGGCTTAGAAGGGAAATGGGTCGATAGTTCTTCAGTTACTACTAGTAAATTATAACTTGTAAATTATTATTAGTCTATGAATGTGTTCGAATAAACGATTGCTACTCCTTTACAAGGCCACTAAGTTGAAATTGCCTATTTTAATTTAAGATCCTGTGTAACACTTGGTTTTGCAAATAAATTTATATTTATTTGGTATCACCATAACATTATCGCCATAACAACATGACATCCAAAAGTACCTAACGAAAAGTGCAAAAAGAGCAAGTGTTGAGCGACAACAGTGCATTGACGCGATATCGCGCCATTATCGAGGCGCGAGATAACCGAACAGCCCATTATTATGAATGGAACATTTAGAAACTACACAAGCATCGGTTTGCTATTATTTTATCACTTGACCACACATACACTCCCGCTATTTCCAAGCGGGGCAGTCAGAGGCACACTTATTGTTGCTGTTACGGCTGATTCCCATGAATTCGGGGCTTCGGTGGACTCCCGAGAAAGCGTGCTTGACCACTGGGCCACTAAGTTCCTGCTAGACTAGGCCATGCCGTTTTTAATGAAAAATGTAGAGCTGGCACAATATTTAATTATTCAGTGTATACATGTTTAAGCCTCATCACGTTAAATGTGCAAAGCATTCAACAAATCATCATTAATACCTACAGGAATGCCTGAAAACGGGTTGGTCGCTGCTGGTGCACTATGTGCAACTCTCAAATTCTACACTTTATGAGTTCGGCGATGAGTCTTACCCCCGAATTCACAAACGTCAATCAACGCTAAGCACGCGCTCACGCGTCCCGTAAAATGTCAATAGATCTGAAAGGGACAGCATGAGCATGAGCGCGCGTTGATTGTCGTTTGTGAATTCGGGGGTTATTTTCGGGGATAAAAGCACAGTAAACATAACAGTAGGTTATCTAAGGCCGCCCGCCGAGTTAGCCTAGCGTGCTCACAGACACGCGGCACAGCCCGTACGTACGCCACCTTATTCCGCCATATTTCATGCTGGTGTATGCGTGACATCGCGTGCCGCGCACACGCACACATTCAAACTGAGAGCGGCACGTTTGTATGTAGATATTTTACTGTTCTCTGTGTACTGTGGTGGGGACAGGATTTGCTGTGATTTTCAGGAATGACGTGCTTCGAAGACTGATGTTTACTTTGTAACTTAATGTGGTACTAAAATAGACAAAGTGTATGACGGTGTACTCACCAGCGCTGAATCCAGCCCCCTTGGTGGTGCGGAAGGCCTCGTCCTGCAGGCGGGAGAGCGCGACGCTAGCGGTGACGGAGTAGGTCGCGTTGCTCATACTGAGCGGCGCCGGCGCAGCGCAGCGGTAGGACGTGGCCAGCGCCGTCACCCACTCCTCGCCGTGGGATAGGACCACCGAGTCCGCTGGGGTTGCTGGTGGGAAACAAGTAAAACAAATCAAATCATCAAAACAAATCATCAATATTTTGTGTTCCTTTCATGTATCTCTAATGGAGGAGGTAAATGTTAGATTAGTATTCAACGTCTTCAAAGACAGTTCACTTCAGATTATTTTTATAAATAATGTGAAGTAAGGTAAATGTTATAAATACTCTGAATGAGACCTATGGAAGCATTCATGACAAACATTTCTGTCTAGAATAGAAAAATAAATATTAAAAAAGTAAATCGACAAAAAAACTATACTAGGATTTTTAATTGTAGTCAGTGAAATGACATTTTCAGTGTGGCAGGTTTTCAGTCCCAAATAAATAGTGATGTGGTAAATCGAGTTTTTACAATTAAAAGTTAGTCGACATTACAGCCTGGCAAAAAAAGTCGTAGTTAATGACCACGTCTCACTCCCATATGTCATTACTGGCAACACACACTGGTCAGACTTTCGTCTTGAGACATAGAGGTGTTTCGGTAAACTGTACCTATTTAGTAAATAGTTTTTCAATTTCAAAATGTATTTTTCTCAGTATAATATTATTGATAGGTATGAATTTCGTATATTAACAGGTCATACAAATGGAAAAGTTTGGAGGACACAACAATAGAATCTTCCAAACAAGCGTTTTCTAAAGGTTCGACTACAGGCCTAAAGGGCCCAACCGCCAAAGGACGACCCCTCATAATTTATATATAGGTAGTGATGAAGGTTTTGTAGATTCCGGTTTACTTATTTTTGAATCGAAGAAAACTAGTATGGACTATCATGAAGAAATGAATTTAGAGTATTTTGAGATATGGCTTAAAAGCATTTTTCTGAAACTAAAGCCAAATGCGGTGCTGGTATTAGATAAGGCACCGTACCATTCAAGAAAAGTCGAGGCTTTCCCGACTTCAAACTGGCGGAAGTCTGATATTGTTCAGTGGTTAGATGAAAAACATATTCAATATCAACCTACAATGATAAAGGCTCAATTATTCAAAATGAAATTACAAAAATCTAATCACGAACGCTGTGTTGTGGACGAGTTGGCCGCTGAATACGGTGTCACAATCCTGCGTCTGCCCCCTTATCACTGTAAGCTCAACCCAATAGAGTTAGTTTGGGCTCAAGTAAAGGGGTAAGTTACCTGAAGGAAGTGACGCCTGATAATTGGAGACAGTGCATCAACCATGCCATAAAAGTCGAAGACAAAATGTATTGTGTCAACTCGACTCGACCACATTATAGACGAATATTCGGATGCCTTCGTTATAAATGTAACTGATTCCGATTCTGAACATACCGATTCAGAATCGGAGTCGGAATCAATAGCAACCGTAACGAATGAAAACGTATAAAATTACTTTTATTTTCCTGACTTTCAAGTGTTAATTTCCCTGAACCTCTTTGAACATTTTTTTCCCAGCTATGGTTATAATTTTTAGTGAGAAGTTTTAATATGGAGGTAGGGTCCATATTTCTTTAATCGTATTATTTAATTCGTTATGTACCTATTAAATATTTACTATTTAAAGAAGGCTTTGATAGTTGATACCTAATAAAATAAAGCATGACTAAATGTCTAAGTCTAGTGATTGCCGAACGTCACTATTGTAGCGGGTCACCTTTTTTGTATCAGTCACAGTTGAAGTTGTCATTTCGCTGACTGGAATTATTAATCGTACTATAATAATACTTTCCTAAAATGGGCTTCATACCAGACAAACGGTATAGGTACCGTTTATACTGTGGTACCAGTGACGGCACGGTCCGTCTTTATTATCTGTCACAGTACAATATCATATGACAGAACGATTTCTGTCAGGACAGCTATAAACAAAAATTATTGTGACTGTTGTGGTCTGCAGGTATCCATGGCTATCAATTGATAAGAGCAGTCGCCGCACATCTTTTCAATTTAATAATGGAATTCTATATGAGTTATATTTCACAACATTAACACTGGGGAAGTTCATCAAGATGTGATTGAACTGAACGACCTTTGTTGATATTTTTATTGCAAATAAAGTTCCGTTTATGATTCATTAAGTTTCCTTCATTATCGTTGTGAAAAAACTATAGGGGAAATACCAACGTATCAACATAGTGCCTCATTACTGAGCGTTTTACTTTTAGGGTGTTTACGATAACCGGAGATTTACCGTAATGTATATACCTACTAAGTATAAGTTCAGGGCCAGAAGCCAGTCTCGAACAAGTACTCAAGTTGAAGTGCTTAACCTCTAGACTACGTAGTTTTCAATCGATATCAGGGAAAGAAGCCAACAAAATGCTGAGAAAGTAGCTATGAATGTTTCATTCCACGAAACTATCTGCGCAGCACTGTTAAGTATTTTTAAACCGAACGAACTAGAATAGATGATTATATTATTATAAAATAGCTTCCAGATATCAATATATATACATAGATTACAAAGTGTTTATTTTTACGTTTTCAAAACTAAACCGCAGCAACAGTTTCGATAAATAATTTGCAATTGAAATAGTTGTACAGAAAACACCCGAAGATAAAAGTTCGAGTAACCTTTATTATACACATTGCATAAGGGTCATTTTCTGATTGCTTTGTCGGCCATTGTATCTTGAAGAAACACAAAAGGTTACTGGTTACCTTTGTCTCGAAAATATTATATGCGCGATATATACTCTCTGCCACAGACCGGATTCTACGAGGGCGAAGCCGCGGGAAGATCTAGTATTTATCTAAATTAGAGCTACCAAATTAAGTGACTGAACCGATGTTGGCCAAGAAACTGCAACGAGAACTATGCTCAGTTTTTTGCCCTCTCTAACCAGTTTTAAATTCATTAGTTTTTACGCCCATGAACTGACTTTGCCGAATCGCAAAGTTAGATAAGGATAACATAATACATACGAAGCATCGGATTTATTAACATGACGCCATCAATAACGAGTTTGTGTCCGACGGGACATTTAGCAGGAAAAGATTTATTGAATCGTGAATATATATCGGGCTTTGGAAAACAGCAGCGAAAGAAGTAGTAGAATAACATTGAAGAGAGATGATAAAATTATCGGTGCAATCCCACAAAGTAAGCGTCGTTTAAGAATGAACCTTGTCATGGCTACGCGACCGTTTACTTCATAAAAAAATTTCAAAGCTTAATCTAACTATTCATATAATCACTACATAGTCTAAAACAAAGTCGCTTTCTCTGTCCCTATCTCCCTATGTATGCTTAAATCTTTAAAACTACGCAACGGATTTTGATGCAGTTTTTATTAATAGCTAGAGTGATGGAAGAGGAATGTTTATATGTATAATAACATCCTGTTGCACCCGTGCGAAGCCGGGGCGGGTCGCTAGTTAATGATAATGAAGTATATTAAATAGCAGACAGGCATTATAATTTTCAGTTATAAAACCGTTACTACACGTATTTCACTGCATTACTGCGAATGATGTAAGAAAAAAGCAGATAATTGTGCTATTAAGTTGCCCAATAGTGGCAACCGTCCATTAGTGAATAAACTGCAGTAAAACCTTTTAAACAATGATGATAACTGTGAAATAGGTTTTATAGAAATTATAGAATAGATAAACATCATCAATTGGCTTTTCAAAAGCCATCCAATGAACTATCAATCAACTGCAATGTTAGCATAAGTTGCAATTTTACTGAATGTTGCAATCCGTTTTGCAGAAGATAACCATTACAAAGATGTTCCAATTCTGAAGCAACGCCGATTGTTTGCAAACTATTGTAAAATATACAGGAACTAGGTCACTTCCACCAACACAATAAAGTAGAAAACTGTCTTCGCTGGCTTTTACTTGATAAAGACATGGAACTGAAACATCTTACTTTTACTTTCTTTTGTTACGTTTCCGCGAAATATTTACATTGAGGCAAATTTGTTTTTAAAAGACGCCTTACAAAGGGTCTACCACTAAAAGCCTGACGAATCTAAAGAAATTTTACGAGAAGATAATTTAAAAAGCAAAAAAATACAACCTAAAATTTATGCGACAGAGATTAATATCTTGAATAAATATTTTTGTTTGGCGCACCTTCGAATATTGATCATGATATTAACGTAGACCCAACGCAAATGTTTGTCACACGATATTTGTCCTGGGAGGGGATCGAACCTTTGACCGATGGTCCAATTGTGGTACTGAATTTTTGCTTCAGAAGTTTTTTCTGGAGTGAAAAATCATGATCTTTTTTCATTTTACGGGATGAAAACCTTTACATTATGACACAATATGTCCGTCCAAAGAGCAGCTTATTAAATTCATCCTCGAAGCAAAATCTGATTATAATTACAGATCATCTTGCAACCTGCATTGCAGCGAATGCAACAACAGATTGCATAAGATTTCAGCTGAAACGAAAGCCGAGTGCCGCTCTCTTCGTTACGAGTGCATCAAGGTTGGCCACAAGACTTATTTCTGAAATCACTGTTATCCCCGAAGTCTGAATCATTATTCAAAAGTTAGCCGCCCTTACAACTATATGCACAAACGTTACTAGTTGAGCAATCCTCCTTACAAATACGGTTGTCAAGGGAAAGTTTGAAGGGGTTCTTAACTTTTATTGTAGTTTGCGAAATCGTGCGTGAAACTTTCTGCTGAACTGACTTATTGCGGTTGATGGGAATTTCACTGACGTTTAGAATCAGGGGATAAGTCATCATACAAATATACATGACATAACTGCTTAAATTTAAAGCTATCGAGTCTGTAATATAACTGACAAGGTTATCAAAGTAGACAGTGAAAGGGAGCGGTGTTAGTAATATTTAAAATGCATTAATCTTTGGTTGTTGATGTGTGAAGCTTACTGATGCATTTTGAGTACATATTAAACAAAAAAAACTACTATTTTTTTTTACCTACCAAAAATAGTGTGTAACATAGTGGGTCCGATTCATACTCAGAACTAAAAAATAAAACGTTCATGTAACTTATAAGTGTGTTTGTAAACCTATATTTCTGACCAACGGCCGCCCGCGACTTCGTCCGCGTGGACTTAGGTTAAAAAAGTGATATAACTTTATAAATTGTAGCCTACGTGCTATTAGAAGCTATATTATTGAAAAATTTCATTGAAATCCATCCAGTAGTTTTTACGTGCAAGAGTAACACGGAACATCCACACATACAAACTTTCGCATTTATAATATCAATAGGATTAATAGGATAGGATGTGCTTTGTTTAGATAGTTCAGCACTAGATAACGAATAAAGAACACACATAATATGCCTGGCGGATTTCCTTATGTGCAGTTGAGACTGAACAAGTACTGTGAGCACAGGCAGCCGTTGTCCTAAGAAACAACACTAACTTTTATCTGGCCCGTTAGTATAATGCATAGGTCTATAGCACCAAAGGTTCAATATCTGCTCAAAACAAACATTCATGAGATGAGCACTAGTGTTTCTTCTATGTCTGGGTGTTATTATGAGCTGAAATCCCTGAATGTCACCCTTTTATGGGTTACCTCTTTCCATTACCTTATTAACTTTTTCTTTCATAAATATATTGTCAGGCACTGATTGACCCTGACCTGGCCTGACCCTGATTCTGAAGCCTGTTGATCTAGCACAAACTGCTAACGTTTTGGTAGTCGAAAAGTAAACTTTACTTTTTTTTCAAAGACAGGTACAGGTAGGTATATGAAAAAGAGCATCGTTTTCTTTTCGATTACCAAATCGTTAGCGCTTCGTGCTATGGCTACTGAATTCGTTAGCCCAATGTGTGATTGATATACAGTGTTAGACGCATTCCTAATGTAACTTACTTGTGTTGACAAGGATGCTTCCATCGACAGTAAGGTTGAAGCAGTGCAGCGCATAGTTCTTCGTGGTCTCGTTCTTGTAGAACTGCAGGCGGATGGAGACGGGTGCGCCGGAGTTGGCCAGCCAGCCGATCTGCATCCACTGCTCCGTCTCAGTCAGGTTGCAGCTGCCGCCGAGGACGGACGCGTTTGCGGGCACGTTCATCGTTACTTACTTGTATTGACGAGGATGCTTCCATCGACAGTAAGGTTGAAGCAGTGCAGCGCATAGTTCTTCGTGGTCTCGTTCTTGTAGAACTGCAGGCGGATGGAGACGGGTGCGCCGGAGTTGGCCAGCCAGCCGATCTGCATCCACTGCTCCGTCTCAGTCAGGTTGCAGCTGCCGCCGAGGACGGACGCGTTTGCGGGCACGTTCATCGTTACATTGGCCAGGGATGTCTCTGCAAATTATTATTTGGATTAATACAATAAGCTCTTTACTCTTAGAAATTTGCGACAAATGCAACTAGTTGAAGCACTCAGAAACGTTAATTAATATTAATGGTTCATTAGAGTCTAAATTTTACATTCTTATAAGTTCTTTATTAAATTTGTTATAAAGTATCTTTTGAAAAATGGAATTTTGACTCTAATGAACCATTAACGTTAATTGTCATCTCTTGAGTGCGGCAGTAAGACGCCTAGCTTCGCAAATAAACTATCTATGAATTGTTCGAAGAATCATTCTGTAAACATTTCTTTTGTAAATGCACTGTTATTTCACTTTGGCAGCATCGAGAACGAAAGAGGCAAACTGTTAAACAGTTATAACAGTGTTATTGTAAGACTGTTTTAGTGTTAAAGAAGGCGATTATAATATAAGATGTAATTTGAATAATATAAGTGACGATCTAATCAGCTACTACAATGTTAAACGAATTATGTTGCTGATTGTAAGAAATATAATATACTGATAGTAGAAAATCATGAATCACCAGACATTATATGGTATTGCTTATTTTATGTATTGAAGAAATATCTTTATTTTATGGCCTTGTTACTTTTAATTTTAACGAACATTACACTTGCTGAACAAAACACGAACAACATGTAAATATGTGAACAAATTTACCAATTATGTTTATTTGAATATAACTTATTCACACTAGTCTGTTATATTTTGCGAGTAATACACAGTATGTAACTAATACCTATTTCATGACACGAGGAATACCGTGATTGGCCAATGAAGTTGTGACGGATAACCCTGATAGCAAATGCTACGGCGCCCGCACTATAAGGGGTCTAGACTCCTGCGCATCCAATTAATTTTGGGTAGCGTGAAGAACAATTCAAAATAAGGGCGAAAAGGAGGGAGCGACAAAATCGCATTTTTTGCATAATTCAATTGAAATTCGTTTATTTTGACCAACAAAGGATCATAGTGAATGAACTGAGGAATGAAAGTGTCAGCATCGCAGCAAGATGAGGTAGGTATCTCTGCCTATCTTGTGAGGAAAAAGGCATCATGATATTTAAGTTAGTGCTTCAATTAGTACCTAGCTACGGAACTGCTTATCTTTTGAATAACTAGATAAATATGATAGTGTTCCAATCACATAAGGTTCAATATATTACGGCATCTATTCAGGCATGTTTGGAAAAGATATGGGACTGTTTGTACTTAGAGATTGATTAAATGACCCAACCATTTGATTCAGATAGATAGACAGAAAACGGTTTGATTCAAGACATACATTTGAGATAGGTAGTATGCCAAGGATGAATGCAGTCACATAACAAAATCGAATAAAAAGAGTGCAAATCCATAAATGGATGCACATAGTTGCTGCAGCCAACTACGGGTCAAGGCTCACCCCCATGTTCACAAATAATCTTGAGTAAAATCCGCCTCTATGCGTTTGCCAAATTGAGTCTCCAATCGAATGACTAACCCCCTTATTCATAAAAACTTAAACAGCTCTTCAACAACACTTTGACTTTTGTATCGCTGTCATTCTTGTTGCTGCCGCCAAATTTAATCTTTTACTATTTGCATGTGAAATTAATTGCTTACTCTAAAGAAAATAAAGATTTTTTATTATTATTTGCGAGTAAGTGACACAACACGTCAATTACTTAAACAATGCTTTAACGTTGCGTTCGGTTTTAAGTATAAGGGAGCTAAAATCTTACCCCATGCATGCAAATCTACTCTTTTTTTGGGCGGTACACGACTCAGGAAGACCAGCTCTCATTGCCTATCACAAGATAATTCGTCACAATTGTTAGCAATATAATAAATGTAGAAATAAAATATCAACATGTTAACTGAAATAACATAACAGACATACGATAAACAGCAAACAATTTTCCTCTTATCAAATTGTTTAGTATAAGTGAGTTTGTATAATACCGATGGCAAGGACGGAGAAACTACACAATTATAAACATTACACTGTTGCAAGCAATGACATTTAGAACAGTGAACTAAGTGCCAATGAAAAAACTCACTGCTCACATTTTCTCAGGAAAACTATTGTCCTGAATTGACAAAAAGTCGGTTACACCACTTAAGTAGCGTGACAAATCTATTACATTGTGTATTTTTTTCCCTATATTCACATCTTATTTGAGTTTCATTCAATTTTTAAGTTGGCATAAGTAATCCACGTTAATTTTTACAGGGTTAGACGGACATTGGGTTGAAAAGGCCTTAGAGATCTTTACTTTCCTTTCTTAAGAATAGTAATATCTCTTTAAATAACAATTGCTGTTCGTTAGTCTCGTTAAAACTTGGGCACGGTTGGACCGATTTGGCTAATCTTTGTTTTGAAATATTTGTAAAGTTTTAAAAGGTGAGTAACCTTTAGAACACGCTATTAATATAGTGAAAAACAACAATTTAGTTTTCCTTAGCAATCTGCTACGCGTTCTACCTGGCACGTGACAACGAAGTCTGCCGGGACAGCTAGTTTTAAATAACAAAACTGAGACTATAAGCCTTAGCTATCGCATAAAACTTAAGCAGACAGTTATCCTCCAAAAAAAACTTATTGTACAGACCTAAAGGTTTTACAAATCAATTCTCACGAAGTGCAAAGCTAACAATAGCCTTAATTCCATTCCATCTCAAGTGGACCCTGAGCGTCGATTGCGCAGCGCCGACAGGGTCCGTTCAAATGCAACCGGCGCGCGCGCAGCCGACCTTGGCCGACCGATCAAAAACAGATTCAACTAGAGCAAATAACAAAACATTGCGCTGATATTTTAATGAGATACGGTCTTTGTCACTGTTATAGACAATGTAGATTGATACCGTTGCACAAATATTATGTTACTGGGGTTTTATGATATTCAATTTGCAGATAGTAATAACGTCAATTCGACGTATAGTCGCGGAATGAAAAGGTTGACCAGTTTTCAAACACATTCATTTACGCGTTGCAAGCACATGTTACCTTTTTAAACTGTGTAACAGGCTAGATTGTGTCTAAAAGTATCCTTTATTGTCTGATCATAAAACTAAAATTCGATTAGACGTTTGTCCCTTCACGATTGACAGTTGAACCATTGATCTTGTCAATGTCATCATTGAGCAAGCAAAAACAGATCTTAGGGTGGTCAACCCTTTCATTTCCCGACTGTACATGACATAGCCCAGTGGGTTAGTAGGTTAAAGTAACAATGGGAACGGAATATTCTGCTGAGAACCTATGAAGGACCTGTGGCATGTTGGGTAAAAGGTCATGTGATGGAGACTATTTCATGGTAAATGCAACAACGCCTGCCCCAAAAGGTGGACGGATGCCCTAATAAAGGTGATGCGGGAGTTTAGTTGATGCAAAAACAGATGGATATTCTTTCTTTTACGTCGTGTATGTGGCATGTAATTAAAATTTACAAAAGCAGTATTTAAATATTCAAGACTTCTGCACAGCTTAGGCGGGCTTAACGCTAGGGAGCGATCCCTTCCAAACAACTGCTTGCTTGTTTGACACAGATGTCGTATCTCTTTACTTATGCAAATTACTTTAATAATCGACCCGTTATACTCGTAATAGCAGACTATTTGTAATAAATTTACACAAAACAAAGCCAATCAGATTACCATATCACACCGTTATCTTTTATTAACCTAAATATTACGAATACCACTTGTTTGGAAATCAATAACAAATACTACTTCCGTATTTTACGTGGTTACGTGACCCTGGCAACAATATGCAGACAAAGCGCAATTAATTGAGGGTTTTTCAGGTCACAATAAAACATAAAAAAGCTTTTTAGGAAATTTAGCATATGGCCCTTTTCAAACATATCTTCAATGTGTAACAACATGGGCGGGCGCTAATTTATATGCAAAAGAGTGTATAGACACAAGACTACATTATCCGACATTCACATTTTGACGACCGTTTAGCTGGTATATAACATAATGAAGAGCCTAAACTTTTAATAAAAATAATGAACAATTTTTAATGAATGATTATTGAGTAAAGATAAATAAATGTTTTTAATGATATTTTTCTGAATTTGGCGGTTTATGAGGGAAAGGCTTCCATCACGATGCTTGTAATATTCAGTTCTGAGTTCGGTGACCAGATCACATACTGGGTTGTGATGTACTTGGGTTGTGTTTCGAAGAATTGAGGTATTGCCACAAAGATGTGCCATTATAAAAGAAATAAGTTGCGATGGCTTGTAACTAGATCGCTCAATGAAAACATGACAAACAACAGTTGCTGTTAAAAGGTCCATTAATTTTAATTGTTTTCCAATGGACAGTTACTTTTAGTCATTCAGCTTGCTTTTAGTGCCAATGTTTCACTGACAAAGAAAATGTGTCGCGATTTCACGTGTGCTAACACATGAGTCACCTTTGGCCGACTCCGTGATTCACTGCTCGTATCGTACCGTTATAAGGTTACACTTACTCGCTGCGTTTGCGCAGATTGGACAAATTGTTCGGAAACATGACAGAGAAAGAGCGTTATATTGTTGATCAAACAGTTGCAAATTGAAGGTGACTGGGTTGCAAGTCGCTTGATGTTGGAATAGCGTTCAATGACGTTGCAGTATTTGATGTTGAATATTAGCAATTGCTATCAATGAAGCGTTTTTGTTGCATTAAAATTAAAATCAATGAAATCTACGAGCGAGAAATTCTTAAAATATTAATTGTGCAATCAGCATCAAAATCATTGTTTTTCCGAGAGTGGTCAAAAATGGTTTGAAAAAAGCAATTGCAAAACTTCAAAGACAGAGTCGTATGTCGTCTGAAGTGTAACTAAAATATAAATACTATTTGAATTCTGTAAAGACAAGGTTGCTTTTTTTAATAAAATTAATGCACACCATTTTCTCTCTCCTGTCTTAACCGTTTCAGAGAATTAACATTTCTGATGTAGCATTTATTTTTGCTACCAGCAGCGTATTTCGATGTGTGATTTCCAAATAATTAAACATAACGTAGACTGGCAGCCATGTTTGTTTTTCTGGTTTATCGGTCACGTTCGGACGTAGTCAGAGATAAAGAACAGCAACGGCTATCGACTATCGACACGTCCGTGTGTATAATACGAGTCATTTACATAATTTATGTTCTAGCTCTTGCCTGTGGCTTACCCGTGCTGAAAAGGCAGCGAAAGAGAGAAGGCAATAGAATTGACAAAAACAGGGCAATGCGCGTGAGTTGAAGAAGGTTGTCAGCGTAAAACTAAAGATCACCGATGCATTTTACAGGAAAAATAATCGAATGAGGTGGGTATTTAGAGTTTGTAGGTATGTATGTCAATTGTTTGAAATCTATGTGGGCGGCCTATTCAGCAGTGGACTACATGCTGTTGCAGATGATGATGATGATGTCAATTATTAGGAGCTGATGATGAGATTACCACCAAATTATTTCCTGTTTTAAACTTTGATTAATTTAGAGTCGTTTGGAAGCTTTTACTCAAATCTGTTTCGCTTCGGTCTATCTAAACGTTAAAATCACTATGACGTAAACTTTATAAAATATGTGCCACTATTATTATTAATGTAATAACATTGTCATTTCGCGTCATCATCATTATTAGAAGTATATTTGAAGTCAAATTCGGATAGTTTTATAAATTACTGCGAGCCTGCAATTGTGTACTTTTTTTAGCTATCTATTAGTTGTTTTTTTATACTTCTCAATGTTAGTTACAGCACAGCCAACTGGCTGGCCACTAGCGCTTTACACAAATACAGAAGGTTATTGATTGTGAGACTTGTACTCGTAGCATTTACAAATGAATGACGGTATAGGTAGTCAAATGGTGAATCCTAACCCCATTTCACGTCAAGAAGCCAAGCTAGCTAAGCTTACAATATATTTCAGTGCATTCAATTGAATTATGAGTTACCTATTGAGAACAACACAATCATGATCAATACGTAGTGCACGCATACTTGAATACTCACTCGGTTAGAATATAGGAGAGAAAATCTATAACATTCTGAATGTTGACTTTGCGGTGTACCTACATACCTATTTTAAATGCTCTCAAACGGTTTACCGCATTTATTACGTCACGATACAAAAGAAAAAGATGGATATCTAATCGTTTTCCTGTTAAGCACTGACACTTTTTTACCTGTAGTTAGGTATCTGTAAGTGTAGAATGACAGTGTGAAATCTTGTATAACGGAATGCACTGTGATTCATCAGTTGAGTGGAATTTTAACATCTGGGACTACTTACACCAGCATTATCTTACCCTAACTAAGCTGAGCTTGTAATATGGATGTCAAAGGACTAATAAACATACTCAAATACATAGCAGCATAAATAGCAGACATTGGGATGACCTGACCACTAAAGTAAATTACTAAAATAAATAAAATTATAGGTACTTGATATTATTTTCATATTGAAGCATGCAATGCGACTAAGCCAGACCTTTATTTTTAAATAACTTTGTTTAAAAAGACCTGTTACAAAGTACTTTCATATCGTCAAATCTAATTAAAAAACAATATCTTCTAAAAACTAAGATACGCATAGGACCCAGCGTCCATGACACAAGAGTGACATCATCCGGTCTCTTGTCGTCGACTCTAAATAAATAGGCCCCGACCTAATAAAAGGTTGCAGGATTGCAACAACAGTGTATGCGGGCTGTATTACCAAGTATAAATATCGTTAACTTTTGCTATGACCATAATACCCAGCTGACAAGTAACAAGAGTTTTGCTCTGATTATAGCCAATGTCCAGCAACACGGATAATAGGATTGTAGTACTCGAGAGTGCCGTGAAATAATGATTCTCTAAGAAAGGTAATTAAATATAATTAGTGCAACAGTATTTTATTATGTTACTAGGTGACAATATTTAAGCACAGAATCATTGTTTTCAACTGTAAAACTATTCAAAATAAATCATCGTCGGTTAGACAGTAAACCGGTTTACATTGTGCCACCTGCAACATCGTCATGTTTAAGTATGTTTTGCTTGTTAATTAGATTTGAAGATTTAAAAGTACTTTGTAACAGATCTATTTAAATAAAGTTATTTCGATTAGATTTGAATGGCTTCTTTGTGGTCAATAGCAAGCCAATAGGGCAAACGTCATGCCAGTGTTTACAGTACCTCAAAATGGCTGCATTAGCAAGCTATCAGTCTAATGATTGGGGGCGGCGCTAGAACATCGCGTCGATATCGAATCGACTGGATGCGTAACACAAGCTGCTATAACTTTATTTCAAAGGAAAGGTCATTTATTTACTCTTGCACAATCTGTGATTAACTGGTACTCTTAAGTACAGAGTCTTAACTCAGAAAGGATTTCTATGGTTTTGAAGTATACCACAAAAATCAGTCGATTAGTAGGATACTCACACTATGGTCTTTGTGATTTTATTTTATTTTACCATTGCCAGCAATACGGAGGGTTTGGTGTTGCTGCCAACTTATACAATAACCACCACACTTGACAGCACATTCCCCCAATTTAAGGCATATTTTACAATATAACCTCTTCATTGAGTTAAACAATTTAATATGTATACATATAGATAAAAAAAGTGACATTAGACTACACAAAGACCATCTGCTTCTCTCACAGTTTCCTACTTGTCAACAAAGGTATGAATCGTGTGATAAGAAACATTATGCACATGACTAATGCATTTATGCAGACAGCATCAGTTAGCAGGCTCAAAGGGGACGGGCTAAGAAAAATCAATTGTTGCTAGTGTGAATGGAACTGTTACCTAATTGAACCAGACTCAGGGAAAGGGGATTTATTACATGAAAGACATTGTCAGTTATATCCATTAGGAACCATCATTTAAATTAAAGACTACCTAGAATATTCAGTCATACTTTTGGCATTATAACTTAAGACTTTGAGAGTACCTCGTCATAGTAAAAGCAATGCATGCACAACAGGCAACTATTATTCATAAAATTCTATCTCACCTTAGCTTATTCAAATTCAAACAGCACAATAGGTTTATTTTAGTGGATGATGTTTGATATTGCTAAGTTTACACTCCATAAAAAACCTAGTAGTACAACAAGTTAGTCTGGACCTGAGGTTAACTTTACAGTTTAATGTAAAAGTCCTTTACTATTTTAAATATGCCACTAATCTCTCCAACCGAACAATCACTTTAATATCTTTTAGATTGAAAGTTGTCATAACTATTTATTTATAGCTGAAAGAATTGATGTAGCATAATGCACTCTAATTCCGCAACAGTATTACTCAATCAAGTTAATGCAATATTTGATGCAATTATAAAAATAAAAGTTGCGTGTGAATTTGTTATTCAATGAATATCTTCACGTTATATTCTCTTTTGATGTAATTATTAGCATAGAAGATACTTGTTTTAAAAAAGATATACTATAGCAGTGTTTTGGAAATATTCTTATTTTGGATGATATTCTAACCAAATTAAGGCAAAAAAGCATCACATTGACTTAAACATATGAAAAAAAAATTCACAACAAAAACAGTAGCATAAGCAGTGGTTGAATTGGACTCACTCACAAACCGGAACACATTTCCTTCCATACATTCTGACTGATAGCAAGCTGTATTATATTAATCAGAGAATTCAAATATCAATGAACCAGAACAATGTAGGGAGAGTTTTTCACCAACCAAAACAATGTTTCATTAGATTCCGGTCCAATGCAACCACTGAAATAGTAGATAATGAGGTACTTACTGTTCAAGACAGTCTTGGTGTAAGTGAGGCTGATCTGCGCAGCAAATTGAGCCACAATGCAGGTCACATTGTTGGAGTCGGTGAACGTCCAGGTGCCTTGCTCTGGTGCTGGCACTGGTGTGGGCTTGGGCAGCGGCGTGGGCTTGGGCGGAGGAGTAGGCGCCGGGGTCGGCGACGTTGTTGAAGTTGTAGAAGTAGTGGCCGGCGTCGTTGAAGTTGTCGTTTGCGGCGTCGTTGACGTTGTCGTTTTCGGCGTCGTAACAGGCTCAGGACTAGGCGCCGGCTCTGTGGATGTCACCACCGCCTCCGACACCTTATCATCCACCACAGGCTTCAACGGCACCGGCAGCACGTCTATGAGCTCAGTCTTCGGAACCACTGGCAACGCGACATCACCTCGACCTAAGATGCGGGTACGATATTTATTAAAACGTAGGTAGCTCAAAAACCTTGATAAACTGCATCCTTTTTTGCACTTGAAAAGCCATTGTGAACAGACGAATTTAGAACGCTACGTCCCCCTCAACGGGTTTGATAAAAGCAACAAAGAACTCAATTGCGACATAATAATTCTTCACCATTACAACTTACCAAGCAAGGAACAACTGCACAAGGCGGCTAAAAACAAGTAAAACCGAAGACCCGACATTTTTAACGTTTTATGACCCGATTAGGATACACTTCTAGCAGAGATTCCCGAACAATCTCACAAATGCGAAGCAAATAAACTCATTCGATAATTCCAGTGCTAAGAAAGAAAATGTCCACAGAATAATTAGAAACGTCACTCATTGAACTACTCGACAGCTGAGTGATTTGGTGCTACCAGCCCACAAAATACTAAACTACTACAGAAAGGTAACAGTCAAGCGGAGTTTGTCAGCGGTTCAGACCTATACGTCTAAGATTTTTGTGGCTTTGAGTTGGATTTTTTAATTCGGATTTCGGAGGTAAGCAATTCGTCATACTTAAACCTTATTAATTTCAAGTTACAGTTGTAGATCTTGGCTCGAGATGAGGAGAGGGAGGAGATCTTTGCCCATCAGTAGAACAAAATAAGTGAAATGAAAAAGCGAGTTTACTTTTTCATGAAGAACATGAAGTAATAATGTGCAATCAGACTTTGGAGCGCTATCTGCTTCGCTTCGATTTAATTTTAATTACTGCTAACTTAAACTGATTAACTTTAACATGGTAACACTTTGATTTAGTGCACACAGTGTGCCAACATTCAGCCACGGAAATAGTTTATGCGGCAATTTACAAACTTTAACGCGAAAGTTTCAGATTATTCCAGAAGCTCTTCCGTACATAACTGGCCGGCTGAATTTATTGAAAACAATTTCAACAAACAACAGCCTATATACGTCCCACTGCTAAGCTAAGCTAAGCCTAAACTAAGCTGTGAGGTTCAAATACAGACTGTTGAAGGAGTGTAATGTTGGTCAAATGATGAATCTTGCTGTCTTAGTTATAAAACCGCCATAAGGGTCATCGGACGAGGCTGAACGACAAACATATAGCGACATCCGCCGTAACTAGCTGCTTAACTTGCATTCGCTAGTGAAACAAATTATTCGATTAGAAAAAAAACAATACTTACTATAAGTTACTTGACATTATTTGTAAAGAATTTCGGGGCATCACTGAACAATGTTCGGCACGCAGACGCAGACTACGTCATTATTCCACACAGCAGCGTCAAGCCTCAAACAGAGCGAAGCTTGAAGCACAGTACTATGGGATGTCTACTTTTTTTTGGAAATAATACTTCCTCATGCACGCGAAGTTTCCTACTGTGCGGGAATCGAACCCGTGACCTCTAGTAGTGGGCCATTTACTTAACCACTACGCCATGTCGTGTCGGCCGTGAAAACTCTTGGTAGATCCGTTTATGTAACGATCATGGTCTATCTATACCATGATCGTTACATAAACCACGGGTAGTAGGTATTTTTAAGAATATTCCTATTTTATATTAGTTTCAAACTCTCTTATTGCAGGGCAGGGTGGAGTTGGTTTGAGGTGACCAATTGTAAAAGATGTCACAGAGACGCTCTTTTAAACATTAAGGTATCAATTTATTTCAAAACCACAAAGAACATTCACAACATGAAGTAATATTAGGTACCACTGGCAATTATTATTAGTTAAGTATATAGGTACAAGATTTTTTTATTTTATAAAACAACAATATTTCGGAGTAAGATCTTAATATTACAACAATATGTTTCACTTAAATTAATTATTATCAAGTGTAAAAAGAGTATTTACAAAAACAATGAAATAACAAATATGGAAGGGGTGCTCAACATTTTAAAAATAATATAACACAATTTGTATGTGCATGTTGTATCGCTGATACTTTAATCACTTTCATTGATACGTTACTATGATATTTAATTAATTTATTCAATGTGTGTTATAATCAAATGTATGTCCATTTTTTTATCGTCTGGGGAAAACTGACAGATTTTCTACATTTACACACGTCATAAATTATTATTGTACATCTGTGGTAAAATGAGTCCGTCAGCAGGCCGACAGCCGCACTGCTCCCGCACAGCAGCAAGTGTGACACCAGAATCATCAATTTAAAAGCGCTCGTACAATTTTATTAGAAGTAAGTAGGTACATAGGTACCTAATACGTAAAGGAAATGCCGGGACGCTCTCGAATTTTAATAGGTGATCGCGGACGAACATATTAAGATGAAAATCGAGGGCGTCCCGGCAGAGAGCCGGCTTAGCGGCCGCACCCTGCTTAACTTAACTTAACTAATTATTTGTAACAATATTTCAAAATTATTATGGTGGTGATTAATTAATTAATATCTGTAAAGTTCGTGCCATAAATGTGCAGTAAGTAATCGACCACACTTGTGACGTCGGAACGAAAATCGCTTCAACCAATTTTGTGCTCACCCGCAACCTGCAAGCTTTAACAGATCAGATGGTTTTCAGATCTTTAGTAAAGATACTGCATGGAAAATGCTAAAAACAATAATAACCGTAAAAAAATAGAAGTTAAGTACTCCACGGACAAAGCAAAACACACACATACCCAATATTGATACAGGTTTTATTTTACTTCAGGAAGTACTCGATTCATTTAAACATTATTTCGTGGACGCAACCGATACGCATACCGAATCAAGAGGGGGTCGATAACCTTAATCGCAGATTTAATTGCACGGACTTTAACTCACGATAATTGTTCAAAAATGCCGTAGATTACAATGTTTATTTTTCTTTTATGTAGGTAGGTACTAGAGTTTGCGCTTAGTATTCAAGTGGTAGGTTCCTTTCTTATGTTTTTGTATAGGTACTAAGATTTTAGTATTTATAGTAGGTACGACGTTAAAAGTACATTTGACTGACTTCGAGGTCAGACACAGAGACACACGGACATTGAATATTTATTTAGCTTAAAATTAATTCATAATTTATAATAAATTGACTTTATATGTATAATATCATAGACTACTTAGAAGACACCCGTGTATGCACATTAAATACGTAGGTAATACAGCATCGCATTATCTTAAACATCAGCATTATTTGTAAAATAGGTATGTACTCTTATAGGTATTAGGTAAATATAAAAATACGTTTGAAAAAGTAGTTAACAAACGTCAAATTCGGAAAAAACAATGTGTTATTCTAGAGCAAACAGTTCTAGTTTTCATCATTTAGGTATAGAAAATAATAGCATTTGTGTCTATATAGAGATCCACTCTTTTCGGTTAATGGCAGGGTGCCTGTTATGCCACTTACCCACCATATGCTAGCGATTTTACTAAGAAATTAGCACAAAAGCCTCTACCTATTTATACATAAATGACAGTTTTTTTCCAATTGAAATTAAGTACTGTGGCAGATTTTTTCACATTTTTCAGATGCATTATGATTCTTTTAAAACAATTAAGTTTGCTGTAGGTTTTCATTTTCTTCATTCGTTTCATCTTCTCAATCTTAAATTAAGTGTGTCGGAAAAAGAGTTCATTAAAAATATTTAGAACATTTGAAGAATTTTGAACTTAACTAGGTGAATGGCAGTGGACAAAGTACCCGTAGGAAAATAGTGCACATCGGCAGTCATTGCAAAGCCTAATCAAAACGAACTATCTTAATAATTTCCATGTGTATCAATTATTTCTTTTTGAATTTGATTTCTTTGTTGTTTCGGCAAAGAAACTGCATGGTAGAGTACGGATTACAGATAACACTATGTGAAGCCGAAAATCTGTGGTTTTGTCTTTCCAATGGCCGATGTACAATATTTACCGAGATGCACTGTACGTAGACTGTACGTACAGTAGGTTAATTCAATTCTCACATAAAGGTTTATTTTCTCTGCTAAATCTATCATAGCCTATTTTAGGTACTTCATAGAATACACCGTAAATAAAATTAAACTTCAGATTATTGCGCCGTCTAGTGGTTGACGAACAGCTCGAAGCGGGCACGGCCGACGCGGCTTGACTTGTCGTAGTAGATGTCTCTCGTCCACACGCGGCATTCCACGTTGATCAGGACTTCTCCTGGGGAACATGAGAATAAACAATGAAAATACCTGGCATTGTGAGCGCCAGAACATTAATCTGGCTGGCAAAAGCAATGCTCGCCTCTGTCTAACGAATAAGGAGGACCGGTTTAGAAGTCCTTCAAGATTTGAAGGGCTTCTGCGATCAGTATTGTAAGTAATTAGGTAGTTCTAATGCTGATTTGAATTGTCCAATCAAAATGAGACTTAAACCGTATTACTATACAGTGAGATTGTATATCCCTTGATGACGCTTAAAAAAATCTGTTGTTTCAGTAAGATGATGGTTCAGAAACTTTCCAAAAAGTTTTCTTCTCTTGCGGTCTGGTTTCTATTTATTCTCGGTATGTTACAGCATCATATTTCTAAACTTTAAAATAACTTGAGTTAGTGGTCGAGTTAGTGGTCGCCACGTTATTAAGCAAGTAGTGGTAATTAAGTCTGACCCATGCTTGTGACTATTAATACCAGGTCATTTATCCCGAAGCTGCGAAAAATTTGTTACAGAGTAAGCCTAAACAAACTTACGACGAGGGTTCTCAAAGTACACAGCGATGAGCGGCGCTGGGATCTGATCAGGCAGGTTCCTGTTAGCGTAAGGGATCTTGTCAGCGGTGTGGAGTCGGTTGAGCGGGAACCCGGGCGGGCCGGCCGGGATGTACTGGATGGGGCCGATGTTCTCTGCGTCCGAGTTGAACTCGCCTCCGCAGGATACCCACACGTAGTCGCCGAAGTGCTGGGCCGGGTGTTCCATCTAGAGGACAATATGAGATGGGTCATGCTTTGGTTAGTGTAGACTAACTACACTACCAGCTAAGTGTCTTGATTCAACCAAAATCCGTAACATCTTATTAAAATACTCAATTGGGCTCATCCTTATAATGACTAAACAATGTTACGTCCTTTAGAAAAGTTTGCTTGCAATAACAATTTTTCAAGCAAAGAAAACAGCACTATGAATAAAAAAGACAAAACAATTTAAAACAGCGGTGTCATCCACGAATTCATAAACGTGAAAAAAGGTTGAGCACGCCTTCAAATTCATGCTGTCCAGTAGATTGTCATCGGAACTGAAAGTGACAGCTATACTTGTAAGAGCTGCTCAAAATTGGTTAGTGTTTGTGAACTTGGTGTTTTTCTCAACTAGTGTTTGTTAACAACATTTTTAAATAGTCACATTGCGAAATATCTCAGGTTTAAGATTCTTCATTTCCTCAAAAATAATTATTACAAAATTCACAGAGAAAACATAACTATAATACAATAATAAATTAAAAACATAGCAAGCGCACACAGATATATCTTACCATGAACTGCTTGATGTTTTCAGGCATTTCCGGTGGCAGAGGCAGTGATGTGGAAACGTTGTAAGGATGAGGTACCCAGTAGTGAAGCTGTAACACAAACACTTTGATAAACTATCAGTAATTAAATCGGCAAGCAACCCGAATGGCGGCACTTAGGCTCGCCCATTATCAACCACAATGGCTTCATAACCACTTGCTACTAAAAGTTTCATTCATTTATTAGTTCGAACACCAAAGACAGTTACCTACAATCAATGGCTTTCTATACACAAGGACATCGCATCTACGCTCTATCATGGAACAAAAACATTTGTCCACGTCTTTCACAAACCAGGCGACTGCACACCGCGTCTTGCGGTTTGCAAAAGACGCGGATTCGATTCCCGCCTGAAGCCAAGACCGAATGTCTTTCTCTGGTTTTCGGATATTTAGTAAAAATACTGCACGGAAAATGCTAAATATAATAATTACATAAAAAGAGCACACCACACACACACATAAAAATAGTTATGGAGGGGAAAATAGTCAAATAAGCCTTGGAGACGCTATTGTTTTTTCTAAAGTTTCAAAATTCGATTTATCTGCACGGCGGTGAACACCTTATGTAGCTGCAACTACCTTAAGTATATAGCAAGTCGCGATGGTTTCATATTACTTTATTTTACTTACATGTACTTCGGAAAGCACGTTAGTCCCGGTTGACGTCGCTAGAAGTCAGTCGTTAAGTCTAGTCAGATGCCTTATGGTGGCTTGATAACATCTGACATAAGGTTGCTCACTCGCCTTACACCCCTCCAACAATCCGCACTGAGCCGCGCGAGTTGGAATATGGCTTGTTCCACCTCATAGTTGAGGTGAAGCCTGTGCCCAGCAGTGGGACGTATATAGGCCGTTTATGTTATGTAGCTGCAAATAGCTTAGTCGTGATAGTTTCGTATTTCTTTATTTAACTCTTCATATTACTTTATGTTCACTTACATGGTTCAGCCTGAGAAAGACGCAGGGCCTGCCCTGGTTGTACCCATAGAACTGGTCGGCCGTGCACGGCGCCCACATCCTCATGGCGATCTCGCAGTTATTCGACCTGATGGGGTCATCGCGCCGGTTGCGGTTGGAGCAGGGGGCGCGGGGTGGGTCTTCCGGGATTGTCGTCTCGTAGACTGGACGAGAATTACAAGATAAAGCTAACGTCAGTTTTGCTGAACCAAGAAAGACTAAGGAAACCTAAAACTACTTTATTTTACCGACTTGGATAAAGTTTTAGATGTCATGCCATGATGTACATTACATTACAAATCTGAGTTCAAGAACCTCTTTAGATATTGTATTTTGTTTTGGTTAAAAAAGTAGTAAAAACACATTCACCATGACGTGATATGTATTTTTTTTTATTTACCTAAATCACTATCCCCCAACTTAACATAGCTTTAATTTCTAGTGAAGCGGTTTAACCTAACACAGATCAAACACAGTTTGTCACAAAAATGTATTCTCTGCGCGAATGAACACCAACTCAAGCGAAACACAACATACCTACTTGTTTGTTTTTAAATAGCACAGCTGTACATTTAAAAAAAAATGAAATTGAGAATCGGCGTGGACCCAAAAAGTGTTGGTTTGACGTCGTGAGCGATATGTGTGCCAGTGGCCTCACAGAGACACAAGACCGAGCAAAGTGGAGAAGCAGATGCAGAAGAGGGGGCCCCTGGCGCCGTAATAGCGCAATCGGGATAATCGCTATAGTACGATTTAATAATTCGAGTCAGTAAAATGACAAATTCAACTGTCACTGATACAAAAAAAGATGACCCGCTACAATAGTGACGTTCGGCAATCAATAGACTTTTTTATGACATTTAAGTCATGCTTTATTAAGCCTATTCATATTGTTAATGTGGTTAATATTTGATACCTATTAAATATTTTCGGTATGTACCTACATATCCAATTCTTTCAGGCCTTCATCACAGTTTTTTTTAACGTTTTTATAGGATGATGACTGGGAATCTATTTTGAAGGAAGGATCTAATTAAACACTCGATTGTCAATACTAAAGACATCACTACGGTACATACCTCTAAGGAAGTCGTTGATGCGTTTGTACCATGGGTGCCAGCTGCCGGTGTCGGTAGGCCGGAACTGGATCAGCGGTTGTTCCCACGTGTACTCCTCCGAGCGAGGCCACACTTCCAGATCTGTGAGAGATTTCATATAGCAGGGTGATCTTATGTTAGAGATCGTCTAAGCTGAAATTGCGCGCCCCTCCACCGCATCTACGCCCAAAAGAGTGATTGCTTGTATGCGTAGATGCGGTGGAGGGGCGCGCCATTTCAGCTAAGGCAATCTCTACTACTATGTGAATATAAGAGCTGTCATATACTGTCAAAATATCTACAATGAACAGGTTAACCACTTAATAATAGTCTGAACTTTAAACAAAAATAGTGTTTTTACGTATTATATGAAAAAAAAAATTACTTTTTAGATTTTTCTAAAAAATAATTTGAAGACTTACCAACATAACGTTGATACAGCAATAGTCCAAGCACGAGTCCTAAAGTTGCACCTGTTGACAAAATATTGAATTTGTTTGAATTGTCGTACAGTTGGCATCGTGTATTGTGCTGTACACTCTTTATGCACTGAATCAGATCGTATGTCATAAATTAATAAAAAGATAAAGATAATTTAAATAATATAAACATACAGTATTCCTGAAGAATAAATGAATGAATGAATAAAAACCTAACTAGCTGATATACCTAGCAGCAGCCATTATGAAGTGGGATCGGGCTGGAATCATCTGCATTAGCCTCGACAGAAAGACCCGCCCTAGCAGCTATGCTATTCTGGCTGACGCCAAATCTCATCTCGCTCTCACTCAGGAAAAAACGCCAATTTGAATCGTCTATTAAACCTTGGATTGCTATTCTCCCTCATTTGTTCAAATGTCTTTTTTTCACATTTCACAAACGATCACATTCGCGTAGTTTTTGAGTTTTACAAAACGCCAAAATGCAAACTCACTTCGAATTCGTTCGAATGCAGAATGCCACCACAACTATGACAGTCTGGTAGACCACGCGAGCCGTGGTCTGCCGTGGATGAGCTAGATGCCTTTAAATCAGACTGGTCTGTGAGGGCTCGTCGAAACTAGAAGGGACCTTAGGCCTAAAGGCTAATTAAGGTAATGCTTTTTGAAACTTTTTTCATTGAAACTTCTGACAAACTGAAGCAATTGAGAGCGTCGTAGCCCAGTGGTTAAACAGTGACTCGGAACCCGATGGTCCCGAGTTCAAGACTGGCTGGAACACCTACACTTTGTACAATTTGCGGCTAACTCTCCGGTGATGGAAAACACTGATAAAAACCCAAGCAACCCTGATACACCGCTACCACGCTGGGTTCTAACTCCCTCGGCATTATGTGGGCTACTGAATGTTCCGTTCAGCATGACGGCAACAATCAGCGTGCCTCTGACTATCCCGTTAGTGCAAAAAGTCGTAAAAGTATGTAAATCTACAGACAAAGTGTTGATATAGTACTGAAAGCCATGGTAGCCTACACTTTTAGCTCTTATTCTTAGTAACCCGATAGTTTCAACGCTCACGTTAACTTAAAGATGGGTGTGTAAGCTTTCTAGACTCACCGCCTGACCTGAATCCGTGGCACTATTATGTCATTGTAGAAGGCTAATAAAATATCAGCGCACAGTTTTAATAGTCTTGGGCGAAACTGCAATCTCTTAGAGCCGTCGTAACTATGGTAGGTTTACATCATCATCTTTATGATGTTAGGGTAAGGTACAATTTAAAATTTTAAGTCTGAGGAAGAATAGCTTCTGAACGTCACACTGCTGGGCCACTAGGTCTCACCTCAATTTTCTTGTGATGCTCTGCCATTACCCCTTAGAATCAGATAAAAAAGGATGTGAATAGTGCGGAGCATCCTCCCCAGCAGAGCCAAAAAATAAAACAAAAGAACAGGCAGAACAAAAAACATACGTCAGTTTATTATAATTACCACGTACAACTGAAAAACGCATACGTACGTTGTATTCGTTCGACGAACACCCTTTTAAGATCAAAATGATCGGATTCTAATAGAGTGGCTCTGCGGCAGAGCATCACACAAATTTTGAGTGGTGCGAGCTCTACTCCAATACGAAGGCGTAAGGTTGGTGATGAATCTTGCTGTCGGATGTTATTAAACCACCCTAAGGCGTCCGACTAAGCTTAACGACTAACATTAAACGACGTCAGCGGGGACCAATGGCTGAACATGCCTTCTGCAGCACGAATTTGCCCAAAAATAATCAATGTCGATCGGAGTGGCCACCACTCCCATTCCTGACTGGGTATGCGTTGCTTTATAACGGATCGTCCGATACCCTGACACAACAGAGCTAATAGGACCTCATAAATTTAATTTTAAATTACTCTTGTCATATGTTTTACTGTGTTATATTTATGTAAAGTTGTCAGTCTACAAATCTCTATACTAAATAATGTTCTAACAAACTGACCGCGCTAGTGGCGTAGCATACAATGTGCGTCGTCAAAGTGCATTGTCCCGCTAAGCGCCGCGGACTGCGTTGCTTGAAACCTTACAAAATTAACTATTTTTATAGTGAACATTAATAGTAGACTATTTTATGTGCTAAGTACTCTCTGATATCTGATAGAATCTGCTAATAGGAACCGTGAAATAGTACATTCAAATCATACGAGTACCACGCAATACAGGACTTTATACTCGTAAAAAGATAAAATTAATTGAGTAATGATTACTGAACGTACGAGTATCTCTCTCTACCATAAGAATTTATGTTGCAAAATCGAAACTCCGCCACTTTAATTCTAGATACTTTTTTATTCTAAGTAAGAATACGTACATGTTGTCATAGGCAATAAAGAATATTTACTTACTTAATACATAATACTAATTAGAACACGTGTAGGTAGGTACTTAGATATTTTCTGTAAATATTTTCTCAAAACGTTTTAACAGGTTTGGCAATGTGCCCCTGTTACACTTGTCCACCTTTATAAACTGCGGTAATCGCTTACTATTAGATGCGACGCATGCCCATGCCCCAGTTGTTTTTAAAATAATAACACAATTTAGGTAGGTATAGCATATGAAGACCCTAAGGAGTCTGCCAACGGGCTATATAGCGCAGTGTTTAAGAGATATTTAATCTTTTGAATCGCGTAAGGAATATGGTTAGAAGCAAACTCTGGTGGCCAATGTTTGCCACTGAGCCGCTGAGTTCAAACGGAACTTGGCTGGCCATTATGTGTATGGCGTTAAAAAGAGATGACTGCATGAGCTCGAACATTACCAATGGCCGATGATAGCTTTAGACCATGAAGAGTAGAAAGTTGGAAGAAAAGCCTTTGCCCTGCAGTGGGTTAGGCGCATATTAAATAATTCAAAAAAACAAAACTCACCGAGAATGACAAGAATGATGGCGACAATCACAATGATCTTGACGGTCCGCTTCTCAAGTCCCATTGCTACAAGTAGCTAGTACCAAATCAAGTGAAGACAACCACTGGTATGTACCACCGAATGTGCCAATGTACTTGTGATCTGCGGTGCGTGCGGGCGACGCGAGAGGCGCGACAGAATGACGCTCCCGCGGGACGAACGGGACTCTAAGCCGCGATGTACAATGCTGCTTTTTACTATTTGCAAAACAATGTCAATTCTTTGGTACTGTTTCTATTCTGCAAAATATTTGTGACTGAATTCGCAAGTTTCCAAAAGCAAAAACTTTCAAAACGTCTTTTCTACGAGGTGTCGCCGTAGCGAACCTAGACCCCCGTTTTTTGTAGTCCGTCTACGGTCCCGTAGGGCGAGTAGCAGTCGTAGAACGCTCTATGCTACGACTCGTAGCTGCTCATGTGCGTAGTCATAGTAGATCGTTTTCTACAAAAGACTTTCGAAAAGAATTTGACTTTCGTCCGATCATACAAAATATTCAAAGAAATATTATTATTCTCATTTATTATTTACAGAAAACATGCATGGTATTGATACTTCATGATGAATGACATAGGAATTTTATTTCAGATAATTTTACCTACTTTGTGTAAATTGTACAATTTGCAGAACCAAGTATGTTCGTGTTCAATTTCAGCGGAATAACGGTTTCTGATAATATTCCGTTTACCACGACCAGCATTCCGAGTATAACACCTCTGACTAGACCCCGTTTGAGATGGCATATAGTGGTGAGCGTATGTTTTTATGCTTATTATTTATCTATGACTAGCAGCCGCCGGCGACTTCGTCCGCGTGGACTTAGCTGTATGTGAAAAAAGATTTTCCCGCTTTTCTGTTAAAATTTTCTTGAATTTTCTTTGCTATAAACCTCACGGAGCCCGAGACCTTTCCAACGAATGCTAAACCGTGGCAATCGGTTGGTGCGTTCTGGAGTTATAGCGTCAGGAAGGAAAACCCGACTTATTTTTATATAGTAGATTTTGGATGTAAAAAATTCAAACGCAAGTGGCATGTGTTTTTCAATTGTTTTATCAATCTTATTTATATCTTCGAGTTTATATCTAAAATACTACTTAAGAAACTGATATTTTGGCACAAGCCCGCAATGGATAGCTCCTCGGTCGACCCAGTGCCGGGTCAGCAGCGCAGCCCGACGGTCTGGCGCCAGCGGGCTCCATGGGACGCGTACCACAGGATACGTACCAGCGGATCGCACCCTCGCCATTTTACACCGTTTAATGAATAAATTTGAGGGTGCAACAGGCTGTAGGCAAATGTAAAAAATGTAATTTGGAAATTCTTCAAAGGAGCACTACTAAAGAAAGAGATATCCAAAGGTTTTGTTTTTTTTTTAAAAAAAACCTTTTCATTTTAATTCTTTGTAAGTTGTTTTTGTTTGCAGGTTGTTTTACTGTTTTAATTGTTATTTTGTAAATAACAATTGATGATAGCACATTATTTAAAATTGATTAAACTCATAAAATTCATAAAGTATTTTATAAAAACTTCATTAAACTGTATTTGAGTCTCAAACTCTTGTTACGAGTTTTTAAGTTATGTTAGATAGTCTTTTGTTGGTCACTGTATTTACATTTAGAAAAACTATGATGAGTATAACATAATTAGATAACTGAGATAATCTTCTGATATCTCCTGACTTTTAGTAGCAATTCTACCAAAAATTAATTTTTGGTAGAATTGCTACTAAAAGTCAGGAATTTAAAGCTCATATTCTGAAACTAAGTTCCTATATCTAATTTAAAGTCACACAGAGATTCAAGACGTTTGGTATAAAGAATTTCAATATGCACCAACCAACCACTTTCAAGCTTAAATCTTTTCTCAAATGTATTTATTTTGTATTACTTAAAATGACTAATGTTTCCGAATCGAAGCTTTAATCATAATTATTTTCACGACGAGCTGTAGGAAGGCGTTCCTTAGCTTTCTAGTTTAAATCCTTAAATAAACTTTGATTTGGAGACGATCTTACTTCCCCTTTACAAATTGGAATGCCATGCCATGAGAATTAGATATGTATATTCGTATCAGTGTTTCTTGGTAGGGGCTATGTCAAACGTCTTTATACATCGACGTATATTTTGTTTACGAAGATTCGCTAGGGGTTGATGACATTACTATACTATGTGAGATTCGGGCCAGTGGGGGGTAATCACGGGCCCGCGGAGAACGGGGGCTATGAATACGCATTTATTCTTATTTATACACGATTATACTACTAACCAGTTTCATTTCACTGAAAGCTTGTTAAATTATTATGTATTTATTAAAATGCGTTTTTGTCAATAAACTACTTCAGGGATGAACGTATTGTATTTTAGTATACGTTTGTATGAAACATTTTCTTTTGATAGCATGTAACAAGTATTTTGCAGCAATGTTTATTGCATAGATTTGAAAATATACTTACTTTCCAAAACTGTTTTTTTTTTTCAGAAACTGCGTTTCATAGTGTTAGGTTACAGTATTAGGTATAAAGTACAATAACTGGACAATGAGATAATTTGAACCACATCATCTGAGTCGAAGAGTACACACAACAGAATTGTATCAGAAAAACACTCTTTGATTAATTACTTTGTAAAAAAATTGTTGTCTATTGAAAAACCGGCTTCAGAACTGTCTGAGTAGTATAAAATTAAATATTACTTTTAATGACCAGTCCCACAGCCACGCACCTGTTTATACTTTTCGGCTTAGCCATATTGTTACGGAATATATAGGAGAATTTAATTCGCTTTTTGTTTCATTTACTATTTTGTAAATACTGAGTAACAGAGTGCTAACTGGGTTTATCTTCATCTATCAAATACGCCCTAATTCAATACGAAACTATTTCAGGTGAAACCAGTAATAAACCAGAACACAAAGAACTGTATGTAAGTAGGGTAGCAGGGTGGCGCCACTCAGTCGGCAGGGGTTGCGAAATGCCGACGTAACTCAACCCTTGGCCTATGGGAGTTTTGCAAGGGACGTTTCCCGGTTAGGGTGTCGAGTTACATTTGCTTGTGTTGTGGAAGATTCGAGGTAATTAAACATAATGATTACTTAGGATAACACTGTTATTCCAACTACTCTTATGAATTACTTGATGATATGTGGTTAACAAGGTTGTTTTTTTTTCAGGATCTAGAGAAAAATACACTATTCATACACTTAGATACATTGTATGGAAAGGGCTATAAATAGCTATTTTTGTAACTTTGAGTAATTGATAATACCTATGTTTAGTTGATCCATATCGACAGCACTCACAAAATCTGCTCTATCTAAATGTATTTTAAGTTATTCATTCTATCATATTTCCACTGCCTGTAGGTTGTCTGGAAGAGATTGCTTCTAGCAATAAGACCGTCTTAATTGCACATCCATGTGAACATGTTGTGAACGTAAGTTAATAACTTACGAATGTGTTACTTATTACTTAAAGTATTTATCTATCTATCTATATTATTCAACTAAGACGCCAGATGTTATCAAGCCGCCCTAAGGCCTCTGACTAAGCTTAATGACTGACATCTAGCGACGTCAACCGGGACCAACTGCTAAACGTATCTTCCGAAGCACGGAACCTTACACCCCTCCAACAATCCGCACTGTGCCCGCGTGTTGGAGTATGGCTCGTTCCACCTCATAGAAGAGGTGAGATCTATGCCCAGCAGTGGGAGGTATATAGGCCGTTTATGTTTAGTCGCCTTGCTACAAGCTACAAGCTGCTTGCGCAAGATATTCCTTCCATAATTGTCACTCCAAAATACTGCAGACTGAAGGAAGGGTCGCCAGTGCGACGCCAATAAGTAATAATAAGTAAGTATAGTATGCCGCCAAGATGATGGATAGCTGATCGATGAGCTTGAGATGACAAGTGCAGACAGCAGCTGAAGAGTAACAATTCCGGCATAAGCTGCAGAGCTTTTATCGGCTTAGATTACTTCCATTATTGATCCCCACTAAGATGGGGAATTTCGGAAAATAATTTTACTCAAGTTTTCCTCACTGAAGGCGGTGTATGAAAACAATTTAAACTTAAGTGTTTGTCAGATAAAATTCAGCCACGTTAAAAATATCTAAGTACTAAGGCATGTAGTAGTGTTCACACAGTACGTGTGTGTGTGGACGAGCGATAATCTATTTGTATTTTCGTCCGTAGGGCTCAGACATTACCTACCGAGTTAAAAATATACTTCATAAAGGAATATTTTTAGACAAATTAAAGCATGTTTTTAAATATAACAAGCTCGAGCGCCTAACAAGATTTCGTATAATGAGTGACCAAGTCGTACAAACCAAAGTGATTCAAAACATTCATATAAGAAAACACGCCATAAGAAAAAAAGAAAGAAAAACTGTTTATTGGCCCACAAGAGACACTGGGAAAACAGAAAAAAATACCAAATTAGAAAAAACTATTCTGCCTATCCTAACCTACGGTGCACAAACTTGGTCGTTGACCGAGAATCTAAAATCAAAGCTTGGAGTTTGCCAAAGGGCTATGGAGCGGAGTGTGCTAGGTATCAAACGCACTGACAAAATCAGGAACACCACGATCTGCGCTATAACTGGAATACAAGACGTTGGCCTGAAAGCCGCAAAACAGAAGTGGGAGTGGGCAGGTCCTGTCTGCCGGATGCACCTCGATAAATGGGCCCGAATCACCACCTTTTGGCTCCCCACAGACGGACGACTTCGAAGAGGAAGGCCTATAAAGCGATAGTGCGATGACCACTCTAGAGATTGGCAGGTTTTGGCTGTGGATAGGGACCGCTGGAAAAGCTTGGTTGAGACCTTTGCCCAGTAGTGGGATCTACATGTTTAAAAAAAATAAAAAAAAACAATGACAAAAAGTAAACAAAAAAGATAAAATGGCTACAAAATAAATTATACAAACGAATCAAATTAAGCAAAAGAACAAAAAGGTCTCTGTCTCAGCATTTGACATTGACACCACAGCTTTTTTAAAGCTGCACCGACGCTGAAATTCTGCGATTATTCCGAACCTGACCCGAAATCCTGACCCGGTCGTGGGTTAGGTTAGGAATATGAAAAAATAATTAGTTTTCATTCCGAACGTGACCCTAGTCCTAACCTGACCCGACGTGTCGTTCCTATCATAACCCGAATTGCGATTTAGGTACTAGGTAGGTTTCCCTCTCCCCTTTTAAACGTATTTGTCAAATCAGAGTTTAATATTTGAAATACCTAATTAAAATATCACAAAATCGACATAATTATTAAATACATAATACATAAAACATAAACCTAATTCGAATGAATTCCTTCTAATTTGTAAACGTCGTTTTCGTTTTGTGTCTCTAAAATACCTAAAACGCACCGTTACAATACATATAAAAAAATATTTCATATCATAAAATGTAAAGAAAATAGTGTCGAATGTAAATTTGATATTTCTAAGCTGTCCCTCACCTTACCATTTCTTCGGTATTTCTTTTCCCTCATTAATAATTTAGTAATGAAAATATCACAGAATCAACATTATTTATTGAAAAAAGAAAAAATAATTTCACTCTCCTAATCGATCATTTATAGATCTGTCGAATATAAAATTACCTTAACATTTCTAAAGAGTGACCTACAGTAATCTTTGCTTTTCTGACTTGACCAACAACGTACAAAATCCATAAATCTCGGTTAATTGAATTTTCGCTCCTTTTTTCATTTAAATACTTTTTTTTCACAATGTTTAAATCAGAATCACATTTGAGAGCATTTAAAACAGTCATTAAATTGCAGTTTCCTCGGATTTTTTATTAATCCGATTATGCCACCCTTCAAGACAGTTGGTGGTTCTGTGTCTTTCCTCGCTTACACACCAGACGTCAATAAACTTCTCATCTTTTAACCACTGCTTAAACATATAAGCAGAGAATGAGTTTAATTTTTCATCGGAGTTCATAACATCCAAAATGTAATTCCAACCTTCAATTATTAAATTTCGGGGCAAAAGAGGTAAAGCAGTGCACAAAGCTACTGTTCGGTATTGCAGCTTACTTTTATCTAATTTTAATTCTTTAGCTCGTTTCTTCACAGCCTTTGACATATGGATCTGACAGCCCTTAATCTGGACTTCAGGAAAAATGAATTTCATAGCATTCATAGCTGCTTTTTCAAAATCTGATGTAAATTTGAGAGGTTCCCAGTTCGGTATAACTGTATTGATTAAATCAAAAACTATCTTATATGCATTTTCGTTCATTTTGGTCATGAGCACGTAGACTAATGGTATAACACGTGTGTGCTCCATGTCACTGTTGTCATCTCCGTGTATAGTGTAAATTTGTTTGAATGGAGGAGGACAACTTTTAAATGTGCCATCACCAAAAAAATGTTCTAATTCCGACATAAGATTTTTCGCCGCTTCACTAGCAAATATTAATATACGATTAGCGTCATCGCGATAGTCCGCTATCAAAAAATCATTAAATTTCGGTGGAATTTCCACATCTTCGGGTTTGTTAAATTTTATTTTTTTTATATTCTCTTTTTTGTTTCTATTGTAATAGAGTGAAGATTTAATACTTTTGAAACTAGGAACTTTTGTAACTAGCTGTATACCAGAATCATTAATTGAGGCTATAGTGTCATTGAAAATAGTCGGTACAGGCTCAAAATTTGAATTTACAACAGTTTTTTTTAAGCTATCCAATTTCACGTCGACTTCGTTTTTAGCAATATCAGGCGTGCATTTATGTGCTGTCTCTTTGATTATCGTTGTGTTTTGCTGTAAACAAATTTGACATTGTCATTTATCATTAACTATGATACTATCGTGTCAGTAAAAAAAAGAGATTGGATGCAATACCTTCACATTTAACAACCCATTGCATTTAATATTTTTGTGATAGTTAACGCATCTCCATACAACTGTTTCTTTGTTTATTCTTTTTTTTGTATACTGGTAACCAGCTCGTAGCAATAAAGTACCACCATTTCGATTTATAAAATTTAAATCACAAGTTTTAAACGAACATCCTGGTACATTAGACATTTTCTGTAAAATAAAACCAATGTTAATGACGAAAGATTAATGAAGCGATGGACTGTAAATAAAATATAATGGAATAATTAAGTAATTAAAATTAAAACCAACCAATATTTCTTATCCACCAAAATAATAATAACTCAAATGTGACACAGTCACTCTCCCAAAAAAACATATAAAAAAAATAAAGACCAAACTACAAAAGAGTTCGCAACAACCAAGTATTAGTTTTTTATCACATCGCGCATCATAGACGGAAATATGCAACCAACAATGCACATCAAAGGATTTAAATTGATTAACTTACCGTTTTTAAAAATTTAAATTGACAGTTTTTATAATACAACAGCGCATCACACACAAATACAAGTGACAACAGGAAAAAAATGTTTTTGAAAGGACTTTCAATTCATGTTTTTTTGTCAAGTTCGCTTAAGTTATTGTAGGGTAGGTACTGTTTAGAAATATTAAAGTAGTTTATATTCGACAGTTTTATTTTACAATTTTTAAGGTTCATGTTTGTAAATTTATTGATTTTGTGATATTTTAATTAGGTGTTTCAAATATTAAACTGATTTGACGCATAGGTACGTTCTTTTTATTGGAAAGGGGAGAGGAAAACCTACCTAGTACCTACATCGCAATTCGGGTTATGATAGGAACGACACGTCGGGTCAGGTTAGGACTAGGGTCACGTTCGGAATGAAAACTAATTATTTTTTCATATTCCTAACCTAACCCACGACCGGGTCAGGATTTCGGGTCAGGTTCGGAATAATCGAAATTCTGACCATAACTCCAATTTTGCCGTCTACTGTAGCAAAACAGATTAAATCTCTATATATAAAAATGGATCGCGGAACTCGGGAACGGCAGGACCGATTTGGCTAATTATGGTTTTAAAATATTTGTGATGGTCCAGGGAAGGTTTAAAAGGTGAGTAAACATGAGAAAATGCTAGGAATAAAGTGAAAAACCACAATTTAGTTTACTCATAGCAACTGTTCCTACCTGTCACTGAATGTTTGACAACAGAACGAAGTCTGTTGCTACAGCTAGTTTAATAATAAAAATAAACAAAAACAAAGAGGCATAAGATCACGGCTATCCTATCCGGCTACCGGAGACGTTTCGTGTTTTTTAATAGCCGCGTTTTATTTTTAAATATTATTTTAGAGATACCTTGCACTCGTGTTAAACAATATGCAAATAGAAGAGCTTTCATGAATAAAGATTACCTAGATATTTTATTAAAAGGCTCCACACTCCAAGATCCGCATTCACCTCCGTCCCCTCTGCAAATCTTCGCTTCACCCAGCCGGAATGCGCATCATCATACAACGCTTGCCTCTGCAACGAGGTCTCTCCATAGAACGCGCTTAACCCAACAATTACTCGTTGTACGGCCGGCTGACTGACACTTCAGCTTAGGTACTAATTCTCAGAGCTGTGTCGATGCCTAACCTTCTGTCAGATTAAGTACCTCAATCTAGTTTTTTCCTTCAGCAGAGGAACTCCACGCACAGCTCTGTCAACTGAGTGTCTATTCCGACATGCACAGACCAAAAGCGGCGAGGAAGTAAACGCGGATTTCCATAGAAAAAAAAGTCTACCCGCCACCAGAGGCCGCGACCACCATTCCATACAAAACCGCGTTTACCTCCTCGCCGCGTTTGGTCTGTGCATGCCGCACTCTGGTGTATCAAACGATATGAGTTTCAGAGTAGCTTGTCAATTGACTGTGAGTTAGATAATGCCTTGGAGGCCATCCAATAAAGAATAAATCATGAAATAGTGAACTACAGTAGCGTTGGTACCAATATGTAAGAGTTTTTCGACCTAATTTAAGCAAGACTGTATTCAAGCAGCACTCGATTTCAAATAGTTCTCGTTTTCAAGAGGCAGGAAGGCTTGGGCTTGAGAATATAAGCATTTTTAGTTCTTGGTCACTACAGTAAATAGCATTTTTTACAGGGCTAAACATAACAATAAATGGGAGTAGTTTAAAATAAAACGACAAGAGACCTAAAGTAGAACCAACTATTGCGTGTTTATTGACATACCGTCCAGAAAACATTACATAATAAATATCAATAGTTTAAATTTTATTTGAAGCGTGAAACCAAACTTAACTTAGTGGCGCCCTCTGGCTTATTCTAAAACGAATATAAATTAACTGCCAACTATGGCTATTGCTACGGCACGGGGCCGCTTGGCGTGAACTAACGGCAGCCTGGCGGACCTTGGCGACCACTGGTGACGTCAGCGAGCTTGGCAGTGATCAGGTCAAAGTCAACTTGTGACCAGTTGGTGGCCGAGGCTTCCGACCCGCCAGTCCATGGCTAGAACTTTGTCGATTAGCTGGGCGATGGCTGATTTAATAGCAATTGGTCAATAGCTTCTTAGATAGATTTTTGTTTGTTGGACCATTATTTTCACAATCTGACCCTTTTTACTGCATTCTGATCTCCTTGCAGGACAATCAGCTATAATGCAAGCTTAGTAAAGGTGGTAAATTACATTTATTGGCTAAAGGTTTTAGCCATTCAATCAACTGACTGTAGGCTCGGCAGCAACAGTCAGCAGAAGGATGGCTCTGACTAGAACAATCGGCTGGTCGATGCCTAGCGTGCTCGACCAGCCCATTAGCTAGTTAGGTGGTTGGATCGGCCAGCTGATCGAATGCTTGGTTCTAGTCAGTCCGCTGGCGGGTGGGCGATGCTGGTGGCTGCTTAGCCCCGGTCTACCATCAGCTCGAGATGCACCGAGCCGCGCCGGTCGTAGCGGTCGTACTGGATGTTCTTGGCCCACGCTTTGCACTCGATGTTGATGAGCACACCCGCTGTAATTTTAAAAGGTTTCATTTAGATAAGACTGTAACTACTGTGGCTACTTAGATAGAAAATACTCGCTAAACAGATGTGCAATTACCACTTGTGATGTGATAAGGGGGATCAGTTTATGTATACGTTTACTAAAGCTCTTTGTCAGTACTGATATGAAATTCTGCTTTTGAAATGATGTAAAAATCCTGTTACAAAGTTGTTGGATAAATTATTTGACTGTTTCCTAGCGTTCCGCAATCCTAGCGCCCCAGATTTAGTTGTTTCGTCAGTAAAAAACTTTTGCTCCCCTGTGCAATTACTCAAATATGCAGCGAAACATGACTTCAACGAACGGTGATTGTTATTACTTTCTCGACTTCTAAAATGAATTATACTTACTCCTGGGCTTCTCAAAGAGCACAGCGACCAGGGGGCTGAGGTAACCCTCCTTGTTGGTGAAGGGGTAGTAGAAGGCAGGGAATCCCCGCCGTGGGATGTACTGTACTGGTCCAATGTTCTCCACGTCAGCAGGGTTCTCACCCTCGCATGACACCCACACAGTGTTGGCTTCGGGCTTGCCGGACTGAAAGGAATATTTTCATTTAAGGACAATACATTTACTGACTTTTTTATTTTTTTATCTTCAATGGAAATTTCGTGAATACATTGATTGATAGCTTTAACAATGCAAAACTATGGGATATCAAGCAATAGATACCGTTGTCTAGTATCCCATAAAAACGGGCTTAATTAGCTCATCTTGAGGCTAGATGGCGCTGTGTGAAATAATGTCCATTGCAGGGTCCAGGAGATACAATTTTTCTTGAGAAAACGTATATAGGAAACTACCAATACAAGAAGACATTTTTATTATTGTTTTAGCATTTTCCATGCAGTATCTTTTACTCAAGATCAAGAAGGGGTTCGAGTCCTGCCTGATGCCAACATGACCAAATGTCTTTTTCTGGTTTTCAGATCTTTAGTACAAGAAGACATGTTCATGCACACAAATTTTTGTACTATTCAGAGAGCCTGAGACCTTCTTGAGAAACTTCTTAGCCGTGACACCAAATAGGTAGGTATTTAAGAACAGAATGGCTCGAATACTTACAGACATCTTGATGTGCTGCTTCAAGTCATCGGGCATGTTAGAGGGAACGTCCTCTGTGCTGTTGTATGGCTGAGGAACCCAGTTGAAGATCTGGAAAGTAACGTTAAACATTGAGTTATTTGGAAGAAAAGTATAAATACACTACGTTTCTTTGGTTACATCTGTGTGTCGTCAAAGTCACACACCTTCACACAGATTTACAAATAGGTATAATTCATAAGATTGTAAAATTAAAGATGACTGGTTTTTAACACAAACTGCATGTAATTAACTGAGCTGCCTTTTCAGGTTTAATGTCATTGTTTAGAATTTTAAGCCCAAGAGAAGTAGTAGCAGAAGTGAAGTGGCCGAGGGAATAGTCGCAATGTACAGAGTCCGGCAGGTCAGATTATCACAAATTGACTTCTGTTAATCTGTCTTGAACCTTATCACGTAGAAGTAAACCTTAGAATCTATTGTGGTCTCAGGTTTTAGTAACGTGAACTTGGCCTCTGTATATATTCATGAGGCAAGATTTATTTTAAATGTTGTGTTCGCCTGTAATAGGTATATTTATGAGAAAATTGTATTTTAATGTTATTTGTAAATTGTGTCCATAAATGTACTGTTGGCGATCCTTTTTCCTTAAATAAATAAATAAATAAATTCCTCTTACCTTATTCAGCTTCAAGAAGACGCAAGGTCCAGCCTCCTCGTAGTTATACTGGTTGGCTGAGGTGCAGGGGTGGAACTCGTCCACAGGCACGTCGCAGACCTGCTTCTCCCCAAGGTCACGAGCTCCAGTGTTCGGGTTGCAAGCCACGCGGTTCTCGGCGCCGGTGGCCTCGCCGCTGCCACTGCCCTTCTTGCGGTATTCTGGTGACAAGAACCGTTTGATGGTGAATATTTAAAGGTCTGATGTAAATGATAGTGCCTCGCCAGCGATCACTTTTTATAACAACCTAAGCTGGGTGGAAAAAGGAATGAGACACCACCCCGACCATTTTGTCGAGGTTTTTCTCCTCTCCTATATGGAGCACCAGTCCAAGCTGACGTAGCTCGATGTAAGTCGTCAATCGTCGTCAGTGGCCTTGAACCGGCTAGATAACATCTGACAGCAAGATTTATCACCAGGCTTACACCCCCCAATAACACGCACTAAGCACGCGTATTGAATATACTCAGCTTTGGGACGCATTAAGCCTATTGTTTGATGTTTCTAAGTAATAATTATAAGAAGTATACTTACGCTCCAAATACTCGTCGATGATCGAGGCCCACTTGAGCACTGAACCCTTGTCGTTGGCTCTATAGTAGATGAGAGTACTCTCCACGTTAGCAGAGTCAGGCATGGGCCGGAAGCCAAGACCTGGTGAAAATAAATATATTTTTAAGAACAGGTGATCGAAAGCCAGAGACCAAAGAATAGTTACTGTAAAGCTTTTATTGAACTGGTTTGAGTAAAGCTACTTGTAGATCCTGAACTGATGATAGGATACTGATCTTACACAGAAAGTAAGCATAAATTATACTATATAGAGTCATAGAGTGTCTGTGAGTGTCTCGAATCATTCTAAGTCTGTATTTAGATAGGTGCTCAGGCACTGAACTTCAAAAAACATCAACTACCTATGTTGAATGTTTGTTTTGCGTGGTGTTCGATCCCATGACCTGCAGCAGGCTAAGCAGACAGCGTCATACTATTTAACTATCAAACCAGTTCACATTATCGGCTGAGACTCAAGAACTAACTAAAAGGTCAATTAAATTCAGTAAATATTTTTTTATGGTCTCAACGGGGAATCGTTTCTAAAACCTTTGTGTTGTAACACTGTTTTAAAGACAGGTGAAACAACACCAGACCTGACGCATACGTTTACATAACATTTCCTCAGTAAGTATTCTAGTGGAACCTTTCTCAAACTCACCTGGATTATTTCCTATCAGTGAACCCTCCAGCTGCCATTTAGGCATTTTGGAGTCGAGGGTCTGGTAGAAGATGGCCAGCATGGCCGCGAAGAATCCCACCAGGATGGCATAGAAGATCAGATAGAACAGCAGGATTTTGGCTGTAGACAAAAAACATTTCTTCTTTATTTACGTGGCATTATCTAACTTACTAACAGCTAAAAAGTCTTTACTCTATAGTCAAACAATTCATCATTGGTACGACATACTCTCATTTTTCGAATCTTAAAAATTACGATCTTTTTCATACTTATAAAACTGTATTTAAGTATAAGAGCTAGGTGTTAGCCTATCTAAGGCGTGTTGCTTAATTTTTAGGGTCCATTGTGCTCCATTTCACACATCATATCTAAAACTACATCTTTTTGTAAAAAAAGATGTTCAACTGAGCTAACGCTGTTCTTCAGTAAGTCTTAAGTAAGTGTGAACTTTAAATAATACGAAAATTTTAATACTAAAATGACACGATGCCATTCTTACGTTTATAGCAGTAGCTATCAGTGAAATCGTTTTGAAATGTAAACTGGGACATAGCCAGACGTAGAGGCATATTGATTTAGCAATCACCGTCGCTCCCCGAGCGCACCGCGCACGCTCCGTGACCTGCACCCCATGCACCGGTGCATCGCCCATTCGGTGCGCCCAGGGCGGACAGGCAGCCCCATCACAGTAAACATAACAGTAGGTTATCTAAGGCCGCCCGTTATTAGCCTAGCGTGCTCACAGTCCCGCCCGTAGCCCGTACGTACTGCCGCCACCTTATACCCCCATATTTAATGCTAGCCTGTGCGTGAAATCGCGTGCTGCTGACACGGCGCGCGGCGTGCACGCACAAATTCAAAACAAGAGCGGCACGTTTGTATGTAGATATTTTACTGCTCTCTGTTTACTGTGGCACCATGCCTGATCACTTTAGTACTTTCTCATACTGTCTAATCTGACTGCTCCTTGAAAAGTTTTAATGAAACTAAAGCATAGTTCATTAAGTATTTGCATTATCGGAGTACAATAAGCCTGAAGTCTTGTATAAACACTTTAAAGTTTATATCACCTTTTGCCAATGAATGATTGTAGTTAATATGTTTTGCACTACTATATTACGGTCTAAAGCACATACATATACATAAACATACATTACTTACATACATACATTCTAACTGTAACGCCCATTGGAAACTGTTTCCGTTCTTATAAATTAAGATCTGCATTTCCAGTCCGCAAACGGAGGAAAGCTTTTTTAGCTAAGACGTAGAGACCTACCTACTTCATCAAAAGGCGTTCCCTTCAAGTTGACTTCTAAGCTATAACTTCGTGAAAAAAAAAATATAGCAGGCAGAATATATAGGCAGGTACCCTCTTCTGTAGTATTTCGTGCAACTCTACCGTAGTAGGTAAAGCTAGTGTGTTCCTTCCTTTTTAAGAGTTCTTGTTAATCTGTGTTATGTAAAACTGCTTTTCAAGAAATTAACTATCATCTATCATAACTTGACTTGAAAAAAACAATGTCTGGCCGAACTCGGATGATGTTAATCAGTATATGGGACCACAAATCCTAGTGAGAGGGCCTTGGCCCCAATGTGTGATGTCGCCGGCTAGCACTAAACGCTGCACTAATTATTACCAAACCACTAGCTCGTTAGTAGCTGGTCCGAAACGCAAGGACGAACGATGCAGTGATGATAGACTGCCACTAGATTAGAGAATGTGATGACATGTTGTTCTATTAGTATGCATTTTTACCCGTGCGCACGTGACACTCATTATAACTGGTCAAGTGTGGCTCAGAGCACGCGCTGTTTTACGTGGCCGACATAGCATGATTATATTTTTTTAGAACTGCAACCAATCTGAGTATATTACTTTACCAAGTTTTACAATTTATCTGAATTTATTCCTTTACTTGTAAAGCTCACCAAGTATTCTTTAAGCATTTAAGATTTTTTTACTTGTCGTGGTAGACTAAATCTCAAACTGACGTGGTAGGTCAAATCCTTAAGTACATAGATTGGGTGATAGGAACCTCTCGGTTGGGTAACTCAACCCACGTGCCAGATATACCTATCTGCAAGTTTAAACTGAACGTCATCCAGTCTCAAACTAATCGTCAATTAATCAAATCTCTTGAAATCTGTACCTATGACCGCTAGTAATAGTAGTCAATGTGTTAGTACTGTGCGAGAATCGAACCCACCACGTTGCGGATTAAGGTGGGAAAATTAGAAAATATGGGATTTTTGAATAAAACACCAGCTTATAGTGAGAGCAAAGGTGACAACTGGAATTTATTGACAAAATCAAAGAATATCAAAAACAAAGAAAATATAAAAGTAAAACGAGAATAAGAAAGAGAACGGTTAGCAACATCCGCGATGCCAACTTCTTGAAAAATACCTAACTTGATGGCACACGCCTCACCAGCGTATTAATCAACGTTTTAGGTAAAATTACTTTTATACCTAAATAGAACAGTTAAATTAACGGATAAAAACACAGTTTGTCCCACTCAATCGGACATTAAACTTCCAATTTGTAATTTGGCGTAGGATGTGATTGACGTGGCATAGTTCGTCGAACAATTTGCTAGGAAACACCGTTTGACGGCACTTGAGGCAATTATTCCGGTCTACGCAGTGCAAGTAGGTATCTAGGTACTTTTGCTGCAGACACTAATTATCAACTCAAACTAGGGCATTCCCTATAGGTACCTAGCTACCTAACGTGTTATAACTAAGTGATAAGTACTGTCAATCGTAGTTGCACATGGTAGTTACTCAGTACCGTTGGATCATCTGTTCTTCAATTAAATTCAATCCATATTGTAAGAATCCTTTTAATCCTCTAGATTTTACGAGCACCACAAACAAGTACATTACATGAAGACTCTAAGAATCAGGAATTAATGGAATTCGAAGGAAATAGGGAGAACTCTGGTACTTGAAATGGGCTTGATCTTTTGCCAACAGATCAATTTCTCTTGAGTGAAGCGCTGCATAGTTGTTATGTCGCTTCAAAGACTTTTGTTTCAAAGAAGATGGCCGGAGACAAAATTTTCTAATTTTTTAATAAAGGCTGGCTTCAGCATGACATTACGTAAATGGTAACTCCTTACTGCCAGGATCCAGAAATTCAAAACAAATCTGTAGAGAGGATCATACGAAAGGATTTGATGATCTAGTAGCGTGATTTCAGAAGAACAGGGGTACACCTCCGATTCCAGAAAGACTTAGCGAAAGATGATCGACCAACGTACTCGAATACCACCAGCGTAATCATACATGCTCGGTCAGGTCCAAAAAGCTCGCTCGAGCAATAGACAAGAAGAGTTCAGTTGCTTGACTAATCCTAAGACTGATCTTTAATGCTATTCGTAGATCCAGAGTACAGTGGATCAGCAACGATCGGGATAGGTGGCCATTCCAACCGAAATTTTTGATGCATTTTTCGGGCATCTCCGTGCTTCGAAAGTCACGTAAAAGTTGGTCCCAATTGACGTCGCTAGATGTCAGTCGTTAAGCCTAGTCGGAGGCCTTGGGGCGGCTGGATAACATCTGACACTAAGGTTTCTCATTAGCCTGACCCCTCCAACAATCCGCACTGAGGCCGCGTGTTGGAGTATGGCTCGTTCTACCCCATAGGTGAGGCCTGTGCCCAGCAGTGGGAAGTATATAGGCCGTTCGTGTAATTAAAATTAGATCCTTAAAGCCTGAAGGATGTAACTATTCGGGTGTTTCCGTATCCCATTGTACGTCCTTGGATCGATCTCTGCAAGGACGCTGCGCGCGCAGCCTGCCCAAAAGTGCGCGAACTTTATAATCTGTGCCCGAGATGTTTATTTTTAAATGACATTTTATAATTACTCATCATCCGCAGATAATGAGGTCAATGATTTTTCAGTTAGCTCATTATCAGAAGTGGTTGATAAAATTTAATTCAAGTTAGATATTACGCAAAATAAAATGTCGTTGACCCAGCAAGTCGAAATATTGTCGTCAGAACTACATGTTCCATGGAGGCTCAAAGATGCAAAGAAAGGGAGTAACACATTGAACTATCGAAAACCGTTTAATAAACCTTTTGCTTCCTATTTCTATGATACTTTCTTCATTGTCAGATATAATAAGCCTAATATTATGGGTTCTTAATTTTGGGGCTCATGACATACGGTGATATAACACTATCAAACTTAACGGACCCTAGGTTCCAAGAGCGCATGAGCGTAGGTTTCAAATTATTAATGTAATGAGTAAGAACGTTCTTAACACTCGTTAGGTAATCCTAATTACTTATCCTAGCCAGTGCCTAAGGCAAAAATAAGGCACCCTACTTCATTTCTATCACATAGGATGAAATTTTTCGGTTACGTAACACACTCCCGATTGAAATTTTTGACTGAAAAAGTTTCGCAACATAACTGTAGAGCATTTTTCCTAAGTTGAAAATCCTATTACCGCCCTAATTAGTTAGGGATTGAAGATTTTTCCCTCCAACGTCAATGATGAAAAATTTATCTGAAAAATTCAGACTTACCCCAGCTGGATCCAGTGCGGCCCAGGAACTGCCCGGTCTCGGAGTTCCACAGGAAGATTCTGAAGGACTCCCATTTTCCTAGGTCCGGTGGCTTAGTGTAATACTGCTCAACAACTTTCGTCTTGTCAGCCATGTTGAAACGCCAAGCCGGACTGAGCTGAGAATCGATTGTCGCCTTCGCCCCAGCCCTGCGCTCCCCGCGCCCCGCACCGCTACTACCCTGCAACCCCCATTCTCCCCTTACGTAACGATTACGTAAAGCCTGCGCGCGCAGGCTCAGACCTACTTAGACGACCAGTATCCCTGAACCTTATTCGCGGACTAAAGCGTATGTGAGAGTGGATCGGGCTATATTGGACATTAATTAGGATCGCAATGTTAGTGCTTCAGCTGCAATAGACTGTAAGTTTGTTGACATAAAGACTATTTCAGTTTTTGCAGCAATTGCGTTTCGCTGTGGTCATTGCGCTAAGTCTGAGAAATGAAATGAGTTGATGGGAAATAACGAAACTAACATTTTGTTTGTCTTTGTTCTGGTAGAGATCCACTTCACTGTTTTAATAAATCTAATACAAAGCGTTATGTTACTTATTCATGAACAGGAACTCTTTGAATTAAGTATATCCTAGAAAGAAATTACGTAAAATATTGTTTTTAATATATTTTTTCTATCTCACCATAGGTTTCATAATGACTCTCAAAAGTCTCTCAAAAAACTTGATTTTGTCCTACATGTTCTTTTATAATCTGGGGTTTAGTTTATTTTTCATAATGCCTAACACACACGCCGTTAGAAATGGGATGGGTGATCACCCCGACCGTTGAGTGGTTTATTTTTCGGGCATGTCCGTGCTTCGGAAGGCACGTTCAGCGGTTGGTCCCGGCTAACGTCATGCCTGACGTCACAGTGCCAGCTACTATTGTGTTAAAAGATGACTTCTTCTGTTTCATCGAATAGATGCTGTTACGTCACATGAGTTGTAAACGTAACTCAGGCGTCATTTAATACGTATTCCGATATTTCTATTATAAGGCTAGCTGGCGCGTATATTATATTAACTATGTCATATTTTATTTTGAAGTCACTATCTACCTATATACTTATAAATTTATAATTTCTCAATGGTGATAATTATTTTCTAGTATTTCCTTCAGAACGTTTTGAGTCAGACTCAGTGCGTTGAAGCTGTTGAAAGGTGGCTGTTAGGGTGGCTTTATGGACATAATTTGAATGGAAAAAGGAAGAACGATTTTTTTCAACTTTTTATTTTAGGTATTGTGCTTTAAAGCATACTGAGTAGTATAGTAACCCAAACCAATAAGTAATTAATAAACGACAGACAATCTAAGAACATTATTAAAGTAAGTCGGAAAAAGCTCCAATACCTATCAGTTAATATTTACGAGTACATTTCAAATAAATAAATTATTAAGTTAACTAGAGTCCTCATTACTGGCTGTCAAATCTAGCCACTAATTCAATAAATAAATTGGTGCCTAACTTTATTCTAAACATTATGCTATCCGAATGTGTATACAGGGCTTTGTCATAATTATATTCACTACATAGCGAATAAATTGGCAAAATACGATAACACCTTATAAATTACAAAATAGAGATCAAGTAGCCTATACATTTTAAAGCAGAAACATACATAACGCCTGCTCAAAATGCAGAGCAAAATCGCAAATACATGATTTTGCTTTCAGGTCTACGAAATGGTTGAACTATTGTGTTGGAGCCATCTCGCTCTTCTCGTCAGCTTTTTGTGATGGAGTATCGTTCATTGGACCGTTTTCTGGTTTAGTCCAGGCCTGGCAGATGCATGTAGGGCCGGGGCCTCCAGACTGCTGACCTCCGGAGGCTTGAAAGCCTCCGCTTTGAGAGCCACTTCCAACCTGGCCCTGGCCTTGGGAGAACTGACCACCTGATTGTGAACCGTATTGCCCACCAGATTGTGATCCATACTGACCACCCGATTGTGATCCGTACTGGCCTCCAGAACCTTGGTACTGATTAGACTGCTGATTTTGGTTTTGGTTCTGATTCTGATACTGTCCAGTAGACTGCTGGTTTTGCGACTGGTACTGGTTTCCCTGGTTTTGGTAATTATTTTGATATTGTCCCTGTGATTGGCCTTGTGAGCTTCCGTAGCTAGGTTGTTGGATAGGGCCTTGGTAAGCCGGGGCAGGGTTCTGATAGTTGGGGTAGTTGCCTCCATTTTGAGGGTAGTTAGGAGCGTATTGATTCTGGTATTGCGACTGATATTGGGATTGGTATCCTCCTTGGTTCTGTGGGTATTGGTAGTTTGGGTATTGAGGTTGGTAACCCGGTGCGGGCTGGTAGTTTTGCTGCGATGCTACCTGTGTTTGCTGGAAGGTCTGGGTGGTACCAGGTTTGTTTTTGTGACTGTGCACGATATCAATGACCCCGCCTATGATCTTCTCGGGGATGAGGAGACCCACTTTCCTGGACTCTTTTGTGTTTGAAGGCGCGGCATCGTGAAGATTCGCGATGACAAATAACTGGTAAATAGAAAGAAACAGATATACATTTGTTAGAAATAATAGGTAGGTGAGTAGTATATGAAACACAATGATATTTTTCTAAAGAAAACCAGAAAAAGACATTTGGTCATGTTGGTATCAGGCAGGACTTGAACCCGCATCTTTCGCAAGCCGGGCGACTGCACTTCCAATTATGCTACCGAGACCATTAACAGACCGGCCGAATCTTTCTGGTATATTTTGCCCTATGAGCTAGGGTGATTTCATCAATGTTATAGGCATCCACCTCTAACACTCGGAAGAAATATTTTTTCAAATATTTAACTCCCGATTAAGATGAAAAAGCTATTACTATATTTTATTATTGTTTTTTAGCATTTTCCATGCAGTATCTTTCTAAAGAAAACCAGAAAAAGACATTTGGTCATGTTGGTATCAGGCAGGACTTGAACCCGCATCTTTCGCAAGCCGGGCGACTGCACTTCCAATTATGCTACCGAGACCATTAACAGACCGGCCGAATCTTTCTGGTATATTTTGCCCTATGAGCTAGGGTGATTTCATCAATGTTATAGGCATCCACCTCTAACACTCGGAAGAAATATTTTTTCAAATATTTAACTCCCGATTAAGATGAAAAAGCTATTACTATATTTTATTATTGTTTTTTTAGCATTTTCCATGCAGTATCTTTCTAAAGAAAACCAGAAAAAGACATTTGGTCATGTTGGTATCAGGCAGGACTTGAACCCGCATCTTTCGCAAGCCGGGCGACTGCACTTCCAATTATGCTACCGAGACCATTAACAGACCGGCCGAATCTTTCTGGTATATTTTGCCCTATGAGCTAGGGTGATTTCATCAATGTTATAGGCATCCACCTCTAACACTCGGAAGAAATATTTTTTCAAATATTTAACTCCCGATTAAGATGAAAAAGCTATTACTATATTTTATTATTAATAATTATTATTAATTGGAAGTGCAGTCGCCCGGCTTGCGAAAGATGCGGGTTCAAGTCCTGCCTGATACCAACATGACCAAATGTCTTTTTCTGGTTTTCTTTAGAAAGATACTGCATGGAAAATGCTAAAAAAACAATAATAAAATATAGTAATAGCTTTTTCATCTTAATCGGGAGTTAAATATTTGAAAAAATATTTCTTCCGAGTGTTAGAGGTGGATGCCTATAACATTGATGAAATCACCCTAGCTCATAGGGCAAAATATACCAGAAAGATTCGGCCGGTCTGTTAATGGTCTCGGTAGCATAATTGGAAGTGCAGTCGCCCGGCTTGCGAAAGATGCGGGTTCAAGTCCTGCCTGATACCAACATGACCAAATGTCTTTTTCTGGTTTTCTTTAGAAAGATACTGCATGGAAAATGCTAAAAAAACAATAATAAAATATAGTAATAGCTTTTTCATCTTAATCGGGAGTTAAATATTTGAAAAAATATTTCTTCCGAGTGTTAGAGGTGGATGCCTATAACATTGATGAAATCACCCTAGCTCATAGGGCAAAATATACCAGAAAGATTCGGCCGGTCTGTTAATGGTCTCGGTAGCATAATTGGAAGTGCAGTCGCCCGGCTTGCGAAAGATGCGGGTTCAAGTCCTGCCTGATACCAACATGACCAAATGTCTTTTTCTGGTTTTCTTTAGAAAGATACTGCATGGAAAATGCTAAAAAAACAATAATAAAATATAGTAATAGCTTTTTCATCTTAATCGGGAGTTAAATATTTGAAAAAATATTTCTTCCGAGTGTTAGAGGTGGATGCCTATAACATTGATGAAATCACCCTAGCTCATAGGGCAAAATATACCAGAAAGATTCGGCCGGTCTGTTAATGGTCTCGGTAGCATAATTGGAAGTGCAGTCGCCCGGCTTGCGAAAGATGCGGGTTCAAGTCCTGCCTGATACCAACATGACCAAATGTCTTTTTCTGGTTTTCTTTAGAAAGATACTGCATGGAAAATGCTAAAAAAACAATAATAAAATATAGTAATAGCTTTTTCATCTTAATCGGGAGTTAAATATTTGAAAAAATATTTCTTCCGAGTGTTAGAGGTGGATGCCTATAACATTGATGAAATCACCCTAGCTCATAGGGCAAAATATACCAGAAAGATTCGGCCGGTCTGTTAATGGTCTCGGTAGCATAATTGGAAGTGCAGTCGCCCGGCTTGCGAAAGATGCGGGTTCAAGTCCTGCCTGATACCAACATGACCAAATGTCTTTTTCTGGTTTTCTTTAGAAAGATACTGCATGGAAAATGCTAAAAAAACAATAATAAAATATAGTAATAGCTTTTTCATCTTAATCGGGAGTTAAATATTTGAAAAAATATTTCTTCCGAGTGTTAGAGGTGGATGCCTATAACATTGATGAAATCACCCTAGCTCATAGGGCAAAATATACCAGAAAGATTCGGCCGGTCTGTTAATGGTCTCGGTAGCATAATTGGAAGTGCAGTCGCCCGGCTTGCGAAAGATGCGGGTTCAAGTCCTGCCTGATACCAACATGACCAAATGTCTTTTTCTGGTTTTCTTTAGAAAGATACTGCATGGAAAATGCTAAAAAAACAATAATAAAATACAATGATATTTAATGATAATTTCTACAGTTGTAAATTTTTGGACTATTTAATTAAAACTAAGCATAATTAAATAGACACGCTTCGGATGGTTATTATTAATCTAAGTATATTAGATATAGTTTAGTAAATAGCAAGTTCTGTTGAAAAGTGAAGATTGCTCATATATTAATAAGACAAGTAATAGAAAATGGTCTTTAGGTGCTGAGTCAAGTTCAGTTATTATTGATAGATGAAGGTCCAAGGCTTTACTCTCTCATCTACTGTCAATAATGAAAATCTGATTCAACTCATCATAGAATCTTCAGCCTACCGCGAGGCCGCTCATTTTTGGGTTAAGTAAGTTTAATTTAAAAAACACAAACAATTAGGTATGTACTCACAATAATAGAGATCTTGGAATGCCCTTCCATCGTGCTGGTTGGAGTCCAGACTGCGTTTGGCGAAAAACCTCAAGGACACTCTTTTATATTGAATCCCGAACTGAGCGGTACCCACTGTCACAGGGCTGACACTAAATACTTCGTAATTACATTCCAATTCAATACATCAAGATCATTGACGTTTAACAGGGCTGTCACCAAATGTTTCATTTGAAAATCTCATATAAAGCTAGTTTTGATATCGTTATCGTGACACAGTTGTGACTGTGGATGGGCCACCATCGTCCAAGTATAGTCAGTAATGGAACCCCCTCTAAATATTAAAATAACACCTGAGTCATTACCTAGATATGCTTTTCGGTTGAAGATACTCCTGAACGGACCCTATCTAAGAACATCTTGAACTTCCCTTTTCTGAAAACATCTTGAATATTTCCAAGAAACGTTCGTCTAGGCATGCCTTTTCCAATAGTCAATAAGGGTGCTCGCACACGCCCGATAATCGGTGTCCGATTTTTTGTAGGAGAAAAATATAACGTACTGATACTGACTGCGATGAAAAATCGGTCAGAAAAAGGGAAGAAATACAGCCGATTTTTAATCGGCCCGACAATCGGTCCTACAAAAAGTCGGACGTGGGCGAGCAGCCTAACACTTTTAGACCGACATAAAACGGAAATGGTTTTTGGAACAGCTGGTAATTATAATTTATCATTAATTAGTTGACAAACATAGGTACCAATAAAAAAATATACATCATACACAACATATTTTTTTCTGATAAAAAGAGGTTTTATTATAACTATTCAAATTAAGGTAGCATCCCTGCGCGGGCGCATGTCGGGAATCGCATCGCATGTGATCGAAGACGAAGCGCAAATAATCGCACCCCAAGAGTACCGCTACTCGCGGCGCAGGGACGCGACACGACGAGCCTAACAGGAAATATCGATGTTTTAAAATAATTATGATGATTTTGCATAGTTTTTGAACAAAAATGTATTCTTATTTCAGTGGAATAACTAATCTATTCTATAGAAATCCAGAACATCTAATCTAATCTAATCTAAATCAGCCATGAGGATCCCACTGCTGGGCAAAAGCCTCTCTTCCCCTCCTCCACGCGAGTCTATTTTGGGCCTTTTTAGGCCAGTCCAGAACATATTTGGTAAAAATCAACATAGTTTTTTAAACACTCAAAAGTCATCGTTTATGTAACTCAGAGACCGTTTACCCCTGTTGACTTATTGTACAAATAGATTTGACGAACTAATTTACAAGAAAATAATTTTAAAACACGCTTACACTATTTTACTACACACGCTCACACCCCGGTTCGAACGTTCATTGTACCATGAATACTCCGGAATGTCCCGAATTCTTTTCGGATTCTCAGAGAGCTAAAGACACTGTTTTGTTTCAAAATGAGAAATTAAATCAACTAGCTAAATGATCCAAAAAACATACTCTCCTAGCGCTTTACAACACTACGAATGACTTGACTGAGACTTGAGAGTGACTTTTATTTAATACGAGTATTTTTTGTCGTTTACCTTGCATTAGATTAGACACTCACACAACTACTAAAATTACTACCATTTTTTTTTCTGTCAGAAACTTATGATGTTATAAAAACGAAAAGATATCCGAAACTTTGATATCGATATTTTGGAAACAGAGGTCATCCTTGATCCGCGCGCTGTCATCTCGTATGATTGAAGCTGCGCTTGCGCACGCACTACAAAAGGAACCACCACACATCAGCTCCTTCTGTCGTTTAAGGGTTACGTAATGCAATTACAACGCCTACTTTGCTTTGATAACAAAAGACGCGCGACTGTCCTGTGGAGGCTCAAGTTAGGGAGGTGGAGCAGCCACTGCCCAGCAGTGGGATTCCAACAACTAATAAAGATAAGATAGCGTTTATCAGCCAGTCTTTTAGTTGTATGTTTTAACTTTCATACGCTTTTTTCTGACAGTAACTACTTCGATTCGACTCTACTCTGAGCGTGAACACCCAAATAAATAAATAAATGTCCTTGGACAGACATCAATTCACGCCTTCTTTCTACATCCCAACATATCAAAGCTTGCCATCAAATAGGTTTTAAATTATTTTATAAAAGCAATACAACTGTTTGTCAATTTGATTACTTATCATTTTGATTTAGTTTTCCTTTGTTTCAATCAATCGAGTGTTTTTATAATAAATGATTTTTTTTCTCAAAACTCAAAGCTGATTTTTTCTAATAAACTTTAATACGGAACCACTTTGTCACACATCCTGCTGTACTTGTCCGATTTCTGTAAGGATAAACCTCAGTGGATCCTTGTCGATTTCCGATTTATAACCGTTGTCCGACTCGCGGCGTTCCGCGAATTAAATGATATATGCCTGCTCATTGCAGATAATGTTATTTTAATAGCGTACTTTGCGGTCACTGAAGAAGGTAAAATTGGGTTAACATTCGGTCTGTAAGTGATATGGATAGGAAAGGTAAGTATAATACATCTGAGTAGGTATCTAGAGCTGCAACTGGGCATGGGTATGCATCCCACTATTTTTGTATTTAAGAAATGATATGTTAATGTGTTGTATTTTCTTTCTTTTCTTTTTTCTTTAATCAAGAAGCAAGATCAAGTTTAAGTTGTAACGTTCCCCTGGATTTACAAACGTCAATCACAGTTGACACACCTTCAATCTCATGCCGTCCCCTTAAATTGTTAATAGAACTGAAAGTAACAGCCAAACTGTAAGAGAGCTGCTCCACTTTGATGATTCACTAACAAGATATGGGTCGTTCCCATTATTCCGTTGGGCAAAATGTTTGTGTTGTCATCTCATGTCGAAATCGTTCACCTACACCCAAGGGAGTACCCAGGATTTCAGCTAGGGGGGGGCAGCTCATACCTGTTTCGTTTTTCGTAGAGAGAGAAATACGTTTTTAATTCCCACTTGTAAGGAAAATTGACTTCTAGGGGGGGGCAGCTGCCCCCCCCTGCTCCTACCTGGGTACGCCCATGCCTACACCCGTATCCATGAGCACTAAGCATGAGTATTGTTTCAACTATACCAAGCAAAGACTAAGATATCCTTTTCTCTATGCGCTCTTCATTTCAAAACATCCAATAGGAGAACACTGTTTTTGTTCATTCATGCCTAAGTAGGCAAGCATTTCCCCCGATCCTGAGTGATGATGTGGTCTGAGGTGGCGACCTACATGCCGTCCAAATAAAATGTCTATTTACTCCCTTCTTGAAGAGTTCCAAGTTGTAGGTAAGAGGACTGACAAGGTACTCGTGCAGGAAGTTTATTGCACTACTTTACTATTCACATTACCTATGAATGAGTGACATAAACGGTTTGTTAGGATTGCTAGAATATTAAAAACCAAAAAAGCTCTTTTCGAAAAAGTTCTTACGGAATCAATTCAAACACACCCTAGATTTGGACAAACGCATGTTATTGGATTTTGTTAAGTTTTGTTAAGTCCATGAATTGGTTTGAAAGACCCCGTGCGTCCGTGAGCATTGCGAGACCTCACAGCGTGTTTGTGGGGCTATTCGCAGAGTACTCACTGACATAGAGACAGACACAAAGTACCAGGTTACCAAGCTCGTTAAATACTTGTACGCGTGTCGGCATGGGGCGGACACAGCTGATTGGCCGCCGTTTCCTTTGCCTGACCTCCACTAGACGAATGTAGAGGTACCTGGATGTAGGTATAGCCGGAGTAAGAAAGGTACGGAGAAATAAGGCCGAACCAATTTGAAAGTTCTTAAAACTAACAAGGTTTTTTGGTTGCCGATAGATGATAAATATGAATGGGTTTTCCCTGGAAGTCGCAAACATAATATTACTTTACTACTTTTACCATACACCATCCATAGCATGATAGCCGATTGCACGCAAGTATTCTAAGGAAGCCTAGTAACATTCGTATTTAAAATGCGATTCTTGTTGTGAAGGCAATCAAGAGAGTTAGGAAGTGGAACATCAGCTGATATAATGAACCTGGTTCAAGGAAAAGACCTGTAGACTTCCCTACATAAGGAGAAAGACGTACAATGTATATTATTTAAATATGCATGAAGTTGTTGTATTTGCATGATAGTACGTAGAGCTATATTTAGCTTCTAATTTATTTATATACTAGCTGTCCCAACACAGACTTCGTTCTGTTGTCAAACATTCAATGTCACGTGACTGGTAGGAACAGTTGCTAAGAGGAAACTAAAATTGTTGTTTCCACTATATTCCCAGCATTTTCTCATGTTCACTCACCTTTTAAACCTTCCCTCGACCATTACAAATAATTCAAAACCAAAATTAACCAAATCGGTCCAGCCATTCCCGAGTTCTAGCGAGACTAACGAACAGCAATCCATTTTTATATATAGAGATTTGTTTGTGATTTGATGTCAGAGGTTATGGGCATCAAATCCAAGGTCTCGAGAACCTATTTGAAGATTCTAACTACTTGACCTCCAAGATCGACAATCTAAAGGTGATAAGGTTCTGATAAACCATCGAGAGACGAAAGTAAACAAAAGCAAGAATAGCGTTGGTAAGGGTTCAATAAAAGAAATATTTTAGTCATAACTATAAATTCTACCAAGCGTAGTTTTAAGGTTTTTCCTAAATAGTAACACCGCCGAACACTAACTTTTAGAACTTTGTGTTTTAAAACACACTTCAACCAAGTTAATGTTCGGCTTGAACAAAGACATTGTAGATTAGGAGAGAAAGTGTAATTTCTGCATTAGATAAGTTGTAAATCCCAGACCTAGTTATCTTATGATTGGTCTTTTAATTAGTTAGACGATAGGTAAGGCAAAAGAAACGAAGCACACCGCTTCCCAAGGCAACCGCGATATCCTTACAGCGGCAGTTAATCACGGCGAGGTGACGAGACGCGCGTGAGGGGGCGGCGGACCGGTTCATGCCACGGCTGCACAGTAACCAAAAAAAGAGAGATTTTTTCTATAGATTTTTTTCTTAAGTGCGATTCAAACCTTTCAAAAGCCCAAAGTCAAAGATGTAAGGCATTCACTCCCGGCCCGAACCACCGTGAATCAACGCTCAAATCACGCTACGCGCTCACGCTCATGCTGACTCGTACAATGTCAATAGAACTGAAAGGTACAGCTAAACTTTTGCAGGGTACTCAATGTTGACTTGCGTTTCTGAATTCGTGGGTAAGTCCAGTTAATGTATTATTGAAGACATCTTACACGAAGATCATGAGATCCCAATCTCAGCTTGGGTAATGAGCTGTTACTTACTAAGTTGCAGAATAACACACAAAAAAAATAATTAATGATACATTACTGATTGGACAAAATGTTTGGATTAGGATAATACGTATTAAATTAGATAAGATCATCTGGTTTTCCAAATTCTTACTGTTGAGAAGAATAGATGTCTCAGTGATTATATTATAAATTAAAACAAAATACTCATTTTATAGATACAATGGACAACGTAAATTAACTCTTCTCGTACTCATAGTACGAGTAGAGCTGGAAATATCCAGCTCTAGGTGGTATAGTACTATGAACAAACAAGAACAGTGCATGGTTATGCATGGTTCAGAATGTTTTATTTCGTGCTTGAGTACTGGAACTGCTTCCTAGTCGCATAAAGCCGTCCCATTATCCTGCGCGACGCATGCTCGGTGCGCGGGCGCAGCGCAGTCGCCGCGCGGTCCTCTCTCACGCGCGCTTCACACCAACACTCATTCAGGTGAGTGAGGTTTAAGTGATTTACTTACAAATATCTTTTTTGATTTCGGTGCCTAGGTTATTAGGTACCAGATTTAGGTTTTTTTATTTTTTTTATCATGGTTTGGGAAGAGAAGATTTTGGATTTAGTTAAACCTTAATTTGATTTTTTCGTGAACCAAATAATTATTAAAGTGCTTGAATTTCACCGGTACTACAAGCTGCTATGGTAGTCAGTCATGGCTCTGATAATGTAGGAAAGTGCATATTTTAATTTCATACTTTGCGTCCAAACTTGCTCTTTGAAAAACCATTAGAAAATCAGCCGAAAAAATGATGAATCGTCAGATAGTATACACTTGGTGTTAAATCGACTGAACATAATACACATCTTAACCATAAAATGCTCTACATTCGGAACGACTGAAGATCTCCTCCCAAATACTACTCAGTTATCAAAAGCAGTCGGCCAGTCATGTTTTCCACACAGCAGAGAAGGTATAAGCTCAAATAGTGACAATAGTTTGTATTCTCCAAGATATTCCATAGAGGCCTCATAGCAGAGCAAGAGCTGTGATTTAAGCTCTCGCATTTAGACAATTGGTCTACCGTAACTTAGAACCACTAGAAATTAAGAAATGGTGGGCAGGTCTTGGCTCACCCCCTCATGGGTTCTCGCCTCGGCGTGGCGAGGGGGCCTAGTACCGGTGGTAGGGGCACCACCGGGAAGCGAAGAGAACCCAGGCGGGCAGCGTGGTGGACTGGACACCCACCCGCTGCGGCCCGTAAGGGCGGCGTGGGGCTGCGGGGCCAGTGGGGCCTGCAGGCGCCTTTGAGGCGCGTGGTTGGGGCCGCGGCGCACAACCGGTTGGTGGGGGCCAGTGATCCGAGGCTGATCCCCCCTGTGCGTCGCGGCCCGGCGGGGCCGTACCGCCGGTTACGGCAGCGGAGCCACCCTTTGAGTGGCTCGTGGTTGCGGGCCCAGTAGGGTCGCTGCGGCCCGTAAGGGCGACGTGGGGATGCGGGGCCAGTGGGGCCTGCAGGTGCCTTGAGGCGCGTAGTTGGGGCCGCGGCGCACAACCGGTTGGTGGGGGCCAGTAACCCGAGGCTGATCCCCCCTGTGCGTCGCGGCCCGGCGGGGCCGTACCGCCGGTTACGGCAGCGGAGCCGCCCTTTGGGTGGCTCGTGGTTGCGGGCCCAGTAGGGTCTGCGTACGGTGGCCAGCTGGCGTGCGGTACGGGGGTGCCGTCGCCGGCATTGCACGGGCTTCACCGCTGCCTGGTAGGGACGGCTTGACATCCTCGGCTGTCCCTTCTGGCCTCCCCACACGAAGGGGGGGTCGCTTCCGGCCCGCCCACGCGGGCTTCGTCCGGGGGAACGCGTAACAGGCCTCGCGCTACTCACCGTGTTCCCCCACTACGGACGATTAGAGGGAGTAGTAGGGGTTTTAGTCGGTAGAGCCACTGGTATACCACCTTTCCAGTGGAGAGTCCGACATAACCCGTCCGTCCCCCGATGGACGGGTATGCGTAAGGCATTTCCCCTACTTAAAAAAAAAAAAAAAAAAAAAAAAAAAAGGTCTTGGCTCAACTGTAGGGCACTCGGCGAAATCCTTAGAAGATGGTACTTGTAGATGTACAAGTACTTAAAGAAAATATAGCAGCGAAGGACGAAGGCATAACTAACGATGATTTACTGGTTTTTCAACAGTCAGTTTTTTTCTTTAAATAAAGGATCCAATTATACATTTTGTCAATCAACATTTGAAAATCTGCTCAGCCTATTGAAAAAATGCCCTAAATCAGACAAACTTAAAAACGTAACTATGTAGTATTCACTCGATACGCAAATACCACCACCAGCCAGCGTTACGGCTCCTGTCGTGTCGTAACATTATGCTGAGATGGAGACTTTTTTTGCTGCTGTAGCACCGCAGCCTACCTTGCATGTTCTGTGTGTTTGTATTATTTTTGTAAAATTTATTTGTGGTGTGTCAGTGTGCAAAAATAAATCAATTTCATTTCATTTCATTTCATTTCAAATATCTTTATATGTTATGTATTTGTTGGACAAAATTAACACTTTTCCATCTTCTGCTTCTAGCAACAACAAGTTTAGTAAAAATGACGGTGAAGAAGCGCCCTTCGGACTTGACCAGCTTGGAGCGGTTCAACCTGTACTACAAAGAGAAGGAAGAACCCCTGTCTGGCGGAGAGAAGTTCCGTCGCTTTGTATGGAACCCCAAAACGCGTGAGGTCTTCGGCAGGAGTGCGTCTAGCTGGTGTAAGTATGTCACTATCACTCTTTCAGGATGCCCTACAAATGCAGGAGTACAGTCAGTGTCACACTGTCCTCGTTGGTGAATTGCGTGTCGGAGATGAATATGCTGCGTTGGATGTGTAAAGTCACGCGGAAAGACCGTGCCAAGAACTGCCATGAAGGCTGCCGTGCCACATCCACGGCAGCCTTCGTGTTTGTGACATTCCCGACAAGCTTCAACAGAGTCGCCGGTTACGTACGTAACCGGCAAGCTACGTGGTAAGCAAATGTCTTGCCATGCCACCTCCGCCAGGCCCCTGCAGACGAAAATGTCAGTAGCCTCACAGAGAGGGATGCACAAGACCGGGCGAAGTGGAGAAGCAGATGCTGAACAGCGGACCACGGGCGCCTTAACGGCAGAAACCGGGTTAATTGCTAGGATGATGATGATGAGTCAGTGTGATAGTAGTGAGTGAGTGCCGGGGGGCATTCGCTCATACCCGTCAAGGAGGTATCTGTCGTGCATCAGGATAGCTCCTGTGCAGTGAGGAGTTATTCAATTGGTATCCGACATCGTCTCTTGCAAAGGCGGAGCGGAGATACACCGGGGTCGTTTTAGTGCGGTAGACCGGCCTAGTGTCACTAGCGAAGTCTCACATTCCCCCACCTTTCACCGTCAAAGTGCATAAAGCATTTTTCCTTGTTAAAAAAAAGAGTACAGTCAGTGTTTTCTATTCTATTCAAAATTGTATAAGCACGTTTCGTTATTTGTCATATTGGTTAACTTCATGTTCCTTATTTCAATGACAACTTTAATAAAGTAAATGTGACATATTTAGAAAGTGTTAACTTGACTTTAATGCTGACTATCAATCATCGTCAACACACGGTCCAGCTGTTACTAGGACTTTCCCAACGTTATTGTTTATATAAGAAAGCACATACATTTGTACACTTTCCATTGCCTGGCATTGCCTTTAGTTTTTGATGGACTTTTGATTGTGAGAGGTGAAATTAACGACATCTTAGCGACATCGTGGTTGCGTGTCAACCGCCGTTTCCACAATACTCCGAAAACTTTCCATCATCTTTCATCTTTGCTAGAAAAAATGTGTCAATCAAAACAATTCCTCAAAACCATCTTCATAACTTAAATGTCTAGGCCAGTTAAATCCAAGGAGTGCGCCGGAAGCCGCTCCGGCCGCTGAATTGGCCCAATGAGAGCATTACGCGACATCCGGCTGCGCCCGCGCACACCACATACAACCGGACTTCGCCAGGGTCTCGGCGGACTCGGCAATTGACTCATAAACATTTATTGTGTCGGATTTTATAGAAAACATGGAACATACACGTGAACATGGCGGAACAAACGCTGCGACCGCCAACTTGTTGCTAAACAATAGATTTAAGATTGATATAAATATATTGACAGATTGAAGAGATCTAGATAGGTTGTTGGAATATCAATTTAAATAAATAGCTTTTTAAATACATTTTTATGCTAGTGAACTTAGGTCTCTACCAAAATTTGGTTATTTGATACATTATCTCTAAGTGTACTAAATAGACCTCCCTAATAACTAGAAATATCCGATATAATACGTTCGAATTACTCGTAGTACATATACCTACTCTGTTAGACCTAAAAGAGCATATCGAGATTATTGGTGTTTAGTTAGATATCGGTAATTTTGGGTAAAACTAGAGCATTGTAATAACAAAAATTACATTGATGTTATCAAATGATAAACAACTTTGTAAAATGAAAATTACGATTCAAGCACAGAAAAACAATTTTCTGATATTTTAGATGGACAAACAAGATCATAGGTAGGTACTCGTGACGTGACTCTTAGGAATATAAAAGTGAGAATGCGATGATTTAGTTTCATTTCAGTAAAAACCGTTTGACTTGCTAAGTAGTAATCACCATGAATCGCGGTAAAACCTGTTTTTAAATCAAAATCTTTCTTTTACAGCTAAAATCTCCCTATTCTACTTCCTGTTCTACGTGGCGCTGGCAGTGCTCGTAGCCATTTGCATGTGGACCTTCCTGCAGTTCCTGGACGCAAGGGAGCCTAGATGGCAACTGGAAGAGAGCATCATAGGCACCAACCCTGGACTCGGCTTCCGGCCCACGCCACCTGAGGTGGCCAGCAGCGTGATCTGGTACAAGGGAAACGACCCTGGAAGCCACCAGTTTTGGGTGAATGAGATGTCAAAGTTTTTGACTGGTAAGTGCTAATTATCTTAGACTCTAGACCAATCATGTCAACAAACCTTTGGGGATCCAAATTTAAATCGATCGTAGAATCAGTCAGCTGCTGCAAAAAAGGGAGCTACATAGCGCAGTAGTTACCGTATTTAGTCTGCAATTGTGGAGATTATGCAACTTAGATTATGCAGCCTTGTTGTCGGATGGGGGACCTAGAATGTATTTTTTCGAGTTAGTCCATGCTTAGAAAAACAGGTTAAGATCAGGTCCAAAGACTGTTCTTAAAGCTAAGTTGCATAGCTAAGTTGCATAAGCATGCTCTACAAAGTTTATCTTGATAACGAATGCAACGCTAAACCATATAATATTTAGTCAAGTCACTTACTCGCAAATAGCGGAAGCAACAAGAATGAAAGGGACAGAGCGGTACAAAAGTTAACGTGATTTTTATGAATAAAGGGGTACATGTTTAGGTAAGATGGGACTAAAATTGTTCTTCATTGCACGAAACCTTTACAGACACAAAACAAAAACCCCTAAAAATGTAGGTACAACTTAGATGTCCTTGTCGGAAGCGATCTTTCCATGACAATTTTTAAGTAGAGAAACTAGGAAAGACAAAATGTGTAAGACCGTTGTAGGAGTGTTATGTTCAGGTATACATATCATAGTCACTTATGGTCCTGAATATGAATACAACTGATTCCAATTTTTAAATTTATTTTAAGTTCAAAAACAATCTTATTCATCCTAATCCAGCTTACAAACGCGACGGCAAAAAAGCTGGTGCAGGCCAGAACATCCACAACTGCGACTTCAAGCTGCCCACCCCTGCCAACAAGGTCTGCGACGTGGACATCAGCGCCTGGGGCCCCTGCGTCGAGGACAACCACTTCGCTTACCACAAGTCCACGCCCTGCATCTTCCTCAAGCTGAACAAGATCTTCGGCTGGAAGCCTCACTTCTACCAGAGCTCGGATAGCCTGCCCACCGATATGCCTGATGACCTGAAGGAGCATATCAGGAATATGACGGCGTATGATAAGAATTATGTAAGTAGATTGTTTGTAGGAAACAGATTGATGAACAATGAAATAGCTTTTGAAAAAAAAAACTTAATTGTTTATACTTTGGGTACAATCAAAGGCATGACAGGCTACCCATTTCCGGTCAGTCCTTCTTGCTCTGTTACAAAGAAGTGATGTGCCGTTGCAAATAAGTGAAGTCGCTTGATGTGCCGTTGACTGTAAATGTCTCATTAAATATGTTTTTTCAACATTCGAGTTTACGACTTTGACATACCTAATCCCATTTTGTTAACCTCAAGCCCTACGTGCCCTTTATACTTGGGGCTTGCCTAATTACATACCGTAGGTACTGCCAAAAGGTCGGTGTTTGCCAAGATGACATTATTGCATTCAATACTATTGTCCTTCAGTGCAAAGATGTAGGTGGTATATTGCAGGTAGACTTGATCGGAAGAGCAACATAAATAGTTGCTTCTATTTTTGCTTCCTTCTTCTCCTGCGCGTTAGAAACAATTTTTTCTTGATATTGCTAGTTGCATTTGCATCATGTACCCACGGTGTACCTATATTATTTCTGTTTTCAGCTGAACATGGTATGGGTATCGTGTCAAGGGGAGAACCCTGCTGACCGGGAAAACATCGGGCCGGTGCAATACCTGCCGTACAGAGGGTTCCCAGGGTACTACTTCCCGTATACCAACCAGGAAGGCTACCTGAGTCCTCTGGTCGCGGTACACTTACAGAGGCCGAAGAGTAAGTAGCAATAGAGTGGCAATGGATGTCAAAAAGACTTAACTTCTCTTTTCTTTCTGTTTCATTGTAAATAAAGAAAAATAATAATGCAAGCTATAAGCCACATACTCCAGTATTCACATCGCATAATCTTTTTAACCGCTTCTTCTACTTATCGTGTCGATGGCCATATCCTTTTTGATCTATGTAACCCCATCTGCACAGTCCCTCCCTACATCTGCCAACCTGGGTCCTGGGGCCTGTTCAGAGCTTTCCAAAGTAAGCCATGGCAAGTCGTGGCCCATAAACCGATCCGGCCTGTGGTGGGTAGCCAGACAAAGGAAGAACAGTTTTGGCAAAGTTTCGTCGGCTTTTGAGTCTCTGGGGGACGGTCAGTTTGCTCTTTCAATGGAGCAGCGTAAACTGCTCTACCGCTGTAATTTATGTATCTGATTGTCTTGTTGACTGGTAAAGACTAGCTCATGGCATTAAATAAGCCATTTGAACCAGTAAACATAGTTGAATTTTGGGATATCTGCAAAATATTTGATTCAATAGCGCCTCAATATTATCATAAGTATCAAATTCACCATCTCCTGGACCCTGAGATCTTAACCAGAGTATTGTTGTCATTCCAGCTGGCATGCTGATCAACATGGAATGCCGTGCGTGGGCGCACAACATCAAGTACGACCGGCATGAGGGCATGGGCACCGTCCACATCGAGATTATGATTGAGTAGACCAGCAACGACGAGACTTTACTTCGAAGACTTGAAGAGGCTTCGAGTAGCTGGAGTAAGAGTTAGTACATTGACAAACTCTTTTGGTGTTCAACATGTTGTCATTGATATTCTGTACATAAAATCTAGTCCGGTTTTAAGCCCCTAAACACCTCTACATCCGTTTTTCCGAAGTGTAAGAATACTTTAGACATCTTATCAATATTTTGAAGGTATCTTGCAAAAGAGCTAGTCTTCTCGACCTCGGCCAATACTTCTGGTATCCAAATTATACCAGGCTACATTTTCAAACGTCTGTACAAATTCGAAAAGTTTTTTTGTAAAATATCAGTAGAGCTCCATGTGCTATCTATCTTTGAGGGATGTTTGAAGTTTTAGGGCCAAGACATGTAATAATAATGTATATGCAACAGTCAAAATAACCAAGAAAAGATTCCAAAGATTTACACCAAATTAAATAATACTGAATGTGTAGTAGATATATGGTTTTTTATGAATGTCGAAAGATAAGTACCAAATATTTTCTAGAGTGAGATTAATTTGTAAATTATTGCGAGAGTAAATAAATATAGATTTTCAAGGATTTTTTGTTTTATTTAAAAGAGTTAACTAAGTTTCATAAATATAGTCTTCCGGAGATATCAGTACAGTCAACAGCACACCAGGTTGCCGTTATTTCCTTTTTTTTTCTCGTTCTTGCCAAATGTGATTCCTTTGCAATAGAGCAATGAGGACTGACCGGAAATGGGTAGAGTAATGTGCCGTCTACCATACATACAATCTGGATAATGTCTCTAACAAAATGTCAAGCTGCCACATCATATTAAAAACCCAAATAAATTATATTGTAGGGAGGTACCTACTTACCCAAGTTTCAAGTCTTTTAAAGTAGGAGATGCTCTATCATATTTTTGCATAAGTATATGTATCTGAAATAGTTCTTTATCTAACCGACAAAATTTTAAATATCCTGTTTTACTTGAGAATATCTTAAATAGCTTTTTAGTGGCGGCTAAATGAAACCAACGATTTATCGGAAACATTTTATTTGACATTGTAAAAGTTTTACAGTCCTATTTTTGAAGTGCTTTTTTACTTTTATGTATCTAATTCAATTCTTATTTGTTATCTAGTACAGTTTATGAACAAATGTAAGTATCTATACTAATAAAAATGTAAAAAGAGTTTCCAAACATAGGCACAGCATCAGTTAATTAATTCAAGAAGAACCTTGAAAATTGTATAACATGCTCCCGAAAATACATGGCAATAAGTACAATCCGGCAGTATTTGTTCGGCATAAAAAAAATGATAGATTGGATGTGGTAGTGACATATTCTGAGAAACATTATGTGATAATATTCCAATCTATCATACCCACAAAAAAAAATCATTACCCACAACATAATCGTTAGATTCAAACAAAACATTCGTAATTTCTCCTACGTAAGACAATTGCCATAGTGGATTGTCCAACCATCTTCTCAACTGGTTCAATTCCCACCCAGGACAACATTCAAGAGACGTACACATTTCCCTCTTAGTGTGTTTACTATTATATTTTGATAATCAATAATGTATTCATGTAAAATGTAAACTCTAATACATGGTATCTGCATCGACTGTTAATTTGATCCTTCTGAACATAGATCGAACCTGCGACCTTCAAAGTACATTGTTGTGACGGACCACAAACTGCGTAGTGTGTCTCAGCTTATCCAGTATTGTTTATTTAATATTCATCTTAATTTTCCGCACAAAAAAATATAAAAACGGAATAAAGCAAAACAAAATAAACATTCGAACTTTCTAACATTTTTATGCCCCAGATTGATAAATACCATCAACATTCAAAAAATAAAATCTCCGTATCTACTTAGATACTAATATAAAATAGAAATTTCAAAATTTTAAACTTTAGGTAGAAAAATAAAAAATATACAGGGTTGTTCCCTAAGATTTTAAACTTTAGTTTAGAAAAATAAAAAATATACAGGGTTGTTCCCTAAGCTCAGTCAATCATGATCTCGAGGTGAGTGGAGCCGAAGCGGTCCTTGAGGCTGGGGGTGTAGAGGACGTTCTTGGCCCACGCCCGGCAGCGGATATTTATTATCACATTCACTGAAACACCAAATTTAGAAAAAGTCACCAACACTTCAAACCTTATTCAGAAACTCATGCATTAATTTTCAAACGTTAGTGATTAATTTTACAATTGATTCTTTGATTGTTACCTTCGTATAATAAATGTTATGCAAACAATTGCAATTACAATTGCAAACTAAATAAATGGAACACGAAACTCTCGATATGTAACAAGATTGTAAAAAAAAGAGCAAACTTAGGAACTTTCACCGGAGAACTTGGGGGTTGCAATAACTCTCCGTACACAGAAATGTTTTTTTAAACATGCCAAATTGTCAAGAAAGGTTACAAATCGAGCCAGAAAACTATTCAAAATTTTTGCCTTAATTATCTACGATAAAATAATTATTATTTGGAGACTCAGCAATTGAACCGCAGATTCAAACAAAAATTTATATAATTGCAATTCTAATCAATGGCTGCTACGTACTTGCTGGTTTCAGCAACTGCACGGCGACTAGAGGGCTCAAGTACCCCGGCGTGTTGTCGTAGGGGAAGAACACCTCGGATAGACCAGGGAAGGGCCAGTAGCGCAGGGGACCCAGCGCTTCCACGTCCGCTGGCCTCTCGCCCATGCAAGTCAACCACACTTTGCGGCGCTGTAATAGAGAACATACTTGTTAAGTAGAGTGTCAAAAGTAATAAGAATTAAACTTCACATAAAGTACAGTACTCGTACCTAAAGTACAGAGCGTCGTGACACGTTCCTTGGATCCCGTGAGGTCCCGAGTTGAAGTCTGGCCAGAACACCTACTTAACGATTATTGTACAATTTGCGGCTAACTTTCTGGTAAGAGAAAACGCCGTCAAAAACCCAAGCAACTCGGACAACGGCGGTAGTAGGCGGTAGTCGGTGAACAAATAGTGCGTTTACGTAGAGCTTATGTTTTATTACGTTATGCATTGGTCAACTCATGGTACAGGATCCCCTTGAGCCTTGGTGACTATACGGTTTTGCTCACCTGATGTGGTGTCGACGTGGAATTCATGTACTCCATAATGTCTGGCGGCATGTCGGCGGGCAAGTCACCGGGGTCGTCGTAAAATATTGGCTTCCAATCATATAGCTGAAAGTAATAGTAGGCAATCAGAATATCAATTAAATTAAATCAATTATATTAAGTTCAAAACTGGCAGACTTAAGGCCTCAAAGGTTGGCCTGGCGGGTTGTGCCTAGTCGGCTATACCGGCCACGCAAAGTTGCAAGCGGGAACGCAAAACAAACACTTCTGCTCGAACTACCAGGCCTAAACCCAGCGCCGGTTTTGGTGTGTAGCTCGCAGCTGAGATTGCCCTCTAGCCTTTATTTACGTCCGATTGCCATCTCTCAGTAACGCCTCAGACACGTTACTTTTTTTTTTAAACTTATTTAGGCGCGCATTTGACTACAATCTCACCTGATCATAAGTGATGATGGGGCCTAAGGTGGTACATAAATGGCTGTTCACTCTCTTCTTGAAGAGGCCCAAGTTGTATTGCTGTGGAAACATTTCAGCGGGAAGCTCATTCCACCCCTTGTTATTCGCATTATGAATGTGTTACCAAAACGGTTGGTGCGAATTGCTGGGATGTCAACAACATAGGGGTGGAAAGCTAGCACTTGAATGTTGTGGATTAAGAGCGTTGTGATCCGATCAACCCATTATCCGACAAAGCTTTAAAAGCCACAGCTAGAGGTATCATCTAGCCAGGTAAAAAAACTATTACTTAAGAGTAGAATTCTTTACTAACCCTGTTCAACTTGATGATGATGCAAGGAGTTCCAGCATCGAAGCCGAAGTTATTCTTCCGGGAGCAAGGCCCGAAGTTCGAGAGGTTGAACGCGCACACCTCGTCTCTCGGAGGCTTCATGTCGCCACAGTCGCGCTGGTTCACACCTCGGTTCTTAAGGAAAGTCTTGTTCTCGTAAGCTGAAGATTAAGCAGTAGAAAACGTTTATTCTCTTGCCCCCCCCCTTGAGCTAAGCCTTTTACATTCATCTTTGCATCATAAATTACTAGCGATCCACTCCGGCCTCGCACGGGTGCAATGGGATGTTATTAATATTATACATATTTATAAATCTTCCTCTTCCATCATTTTATCTTTTGAAAAAACCGCATCAACATCCGTTGCGTATTTTTAAATATTTAAGCATACATAGGGATATAGGGACAGAGAAAGCGTTTTTTGTTTCAAAGAAAGCAGGTACCTATAAACTTTCTTAAAAGTTATTGGTCTAATTAACCAGTTTAACTAGAGAAGAGTTTATTATTAAGACCGCGATTTATGACAATATACTTAAAATATTGGAAAATATTATTACGATTTAAGAACTCGTTGATGTTGTCGACATATTTCTTAACTTGTGTAGCATTGCTGACATTGTACCAAATGAGTGCTCCCTCTTCGAGTACCAGTGGTCTGTGACCCATTCCTGGGTTGTCTCCTGTAATTATAAAATGAACAGTTTTAACCAACTGAAGAACATTTAATAGGTAATGGTTAAAGGCTGAAACTGCGTTAATCGGTGAACGGGTTCAACGCAGTTTCAGGCTTTATATACTCGTAACACCTCAAAAACAAAATAATAGTATATGATTTCTAAATCCTCAACATAATTATACATTAGCAATAGTAGCGACTTATGATTTCAAGCCACGCTCAATCCCTCGTTGTTGTCAGATTGCATTGCAACACGACAATATGTTTAGCCAGCCCTCCTTGTCAGAGTATAGTAAGTATAGATGCATGCATCGATGAATCTGTCACCGTGAAAGGTTTCTGAACTCTCTTCTATTAAAAGTTTTGTAACTTCTTACAAAACTTTCGTTCAAAACTTCTACACCAAAGAACGCTCTAGGCGGTCTAACTAAGTAATACTTAAAAATAGTTAGTAGAAAGATACTAACCAATAAGGGAGTCGGCAAGTGTGTAGTACGGGACTCGATCATCCATGAAGGAGAGCATCCCTGCCATGCAGGTGGAGAAGAAGATGATGATGCAGATATACATCACCAGGTAGATCAGGCCAATCACACCTGGAACCAGAGGAAGTGCTTTATAACATACGCTCACGGATTGGTGCCGTCATGGTGAACGGAACATTCAGAAGCCCACTCTCCGCCAAGGTAATTTGGACTCAGTGTGTTAAGAGGCGAGCCTGCTTTTGTTTTTATCGGTGTACCCATTTTCTACCACTTGAGAGTTGGTATGTACTCGGGAATTGTACAACGAACACAAACAAGATGTTCCAGCCCACTGAGGACCCACGATACCCCTGGCGATACCCCTGGTGGTATCGTAGGTCTTTTATAATCGAACGATACCCCCAACAAATAGTGTTGCGACACTAATTAATAAGAGCTTTATCGTCTCTTGAATTTTATATTTACAAAAAAAATCGAATTTGTTTTTTTTTGTAAATATAAAATCCAAAAAAAATCGAATTCGTTTTTTTTTGTGAATATAAAATTCAAAAAAAATAGATTTCGATTTTTTTTGTAAATATAAAATTCAAGAGATGATAAAGCTCTTATTAATTAGTGTCGCAACACTATTTGTTGGGGGTATCGTTCGATTTTAAAAGACCTACGATACCACCAGGGGTATCGCCAGGGGTATCGTGGGTCCGCAGTGTTCCAGCCAGAATTGAACTCAGGACCACCCGGGCTTTTTCACTGACTTCAACCACTGAGGCACGACGTTCTCCACAGTTTGCTTCATTCGGGGATATAGTACCTCGCCATAACGGTTTTTGCTAGTACATAAGGCTACACGTCGAGAGTAGACATCGTCTTAGCTGTAATGACGCGCCCCTCCACTGCATCTACGCAAAAAAGCTAGCATTCTTGTATGCGTGGATGCAGTGGAGGGGCGCTTCGGCTTAGAGGATCTCTACTACAATATGTAGCAGTTGCCATTGCCAAAAGGCCTTTATGGCACTGACATAAAGGTAACACCAAACTGTCGAAAGTATTCACCTGACCTGTTGCCTTCAGTACATTCATCTCAACCGCAATAAAAGGGGTAGGATTGGACTTCCAAGAGTTAATGTTTTATGTCTACATGTTTTACGATTTCCATAAACACTTTATGGTATACAAGGATATATTTCTGATCTGGTCTGGATTCTATAATCCAGTTGCGAGGTCGGACGACCTATTTATATCCATAGTAAAATAATGTATCTTTACGATAAGTAAGATTACCTACCTACTTACATTGCCAATTCGCTGATCAACAGTAACTAAACTATGATCATGTATTTGTTATCAAGAATATTGTGTTATCGCCACAAATAACACTCACTTATAGATACTATCAATAAACAATAACCACACAATTACGTTGGTAATAAGGTGTTAAATGCACTGTAACGAATAGAACATGAATAGCAATGTCTCTTCTCATGGTCTCATGGTTACAGGCATGACAGGCTATCCATTGCCGGTAATTCCTTCTTGCTCTTTTGTTATTAAGTAATTATCATTTGGTTAGAGAAGTACACACATCAAAAGTGTCTAGGGATATCTCAAGCATTTTCATACAAAGTATAGCTATTGGGGAGGCTGTAAAAATTAAAAAATTGATACCAACGTAGAAATTTTTAGGACACAGAAACTGCTATATCTGCCCTTTCAGATTGTATAAAGAAATTCATTGTGGTAGCATTATTGTACAATCGTAAGGACGTTAAAAAAAAGACAGATTTTTCTTTTAAAAGGTTTCAAAATTTTAGCAAAATGAAACGTTTTTTTTGTAATATTCTTAACCTTTAACTTATGCCTGTTTCCTCGAGTTATTCTAAGATAATGCTGAGCATTATCTAATATCTTTGATTTTGCAAAAATTTTGAAACCTTTTAAAAGAAAAATCTGTCTTTTTTTTAACGTCCTTACGATTGTACAATAATGCTACCACAATGAATTTCTTTATACAATCTGAAAGGGCAGATATAGCAGTTTCTGTGTCCTAAAAATTTCTACGTTGGTATCAACATTTTAATTTTTACAGCCTCCCCAATAGCTATACTTTGTATTAAAATGCTTGAGATATCCCTAGACACTTTTGATGTGTGTATAATGTACAACATGAATGCAATAAAAGTTTGAAGTTAAAAATAGGAATGGGTGGCTTCATCAGCCGGTGTCTGTACACCAGTAGGTATTTTTCTACCAGTAGGTAGGCTTACAAGCTTTTGTTTGAACAAATGCACTTTAAATGTTGTTAAGCTGCTGGCAGCGTGTTGAGTTTCACATACCTGTTGTACCTAGGTATACATTTGAAATTCAATTATTCTAAGAAGGTTAACCTCCTTAAAAATAACACCTATTTTTAGTATCTATTTCCACCCCTTTCTCCTTCACTGTGAACCAATTTTCTAAAACCTTTTTTTATTTTAATGTGCAGTGATAAAAACAATATTTGGGCTTGGAGTGGTTATCTTAGTGTCCATAACAGAGCCAGATTTTATCAATCATCAGTTTCACATCCTAGAAAACTCATTTATACCAGTGTTACTCACTTTCTGATATGAATTCTTGTTTCTCGTAATATTCTATACTTAATTCTCGTTACATGTGGTGTATTATTGGCTTCGTGAGATGACGTGCTGTTTATTGAAACAGGCCGAAACTGATGTGTTGAAAGGCAGGCATTTGCTATAACTTGATCATATCTACAATTTTAAGGAATAAATGTGCAAAAAATAATTAGATCTCAATGGGTAAGTCTGGAATCTCTGGCTTAAAAAAGAATGAAATAAGCAATTTAAACTAAACTAGACAAGAAGTTCTACCCGCATGTACCGATAGAATACCAAGGTCTGTGGTCAAAACGCCCCCATTAAAAGAAGTAAAATTTCTCTGGGTCTCAGGGTTACCATTTATATTGTTCAATTTATGAAAGAGGCAACAAGAAAGTTCAAAATGCTGTTTCGTCTACTTTTCATACTAATACTCGAAAGTAATTTGGATCTGGGTCGTAACAGTTTACATAACAGTGTGTAACTTCGCAGCTCTTTAAGTTTCTTCTATCCGTATCGTATTATTAGAATCCAAAGTGACAACTTATTAGTAAGTTTGTACTATTGCAACAAATACTCTGGCTCTGGGCCCGATGGTCCCCAACCCTCCTCATGAGTTCTCGCCTTGGCGTGGCGAGGGTCTTAGTACCGGTGGTAGGGTGAACCGCCGGGAAGCGAAAAGAAGTCAGGCGTGGCAGTGTGGTGGACTTGCCACCCACCCGCTGCAGCCCGCAAGGGCGACACGTGGGGTTGCAGGGCCAGTGGGGCCTGCAAGCGCCCTGAGGCGCGTGGTGGAGGCCGCGGCGCACAATCGGTTGGTGGGTTCCAGTGATCCGAGGCTGATCCCCCCTGTGCGTCGCGGCCTGGCGGGGCCGTACCACCGGTTGCGGCAGCGGTCGGCTCGTGGTTGCGGGCCCAGTAGGGTCTGCGTACGGTGGCCAGCTGGCGCGCGGTACGGGGTTACCGTCGGTTACCTCGGCTGTCCCTACTATCCTCCCCTCATGAAGGGGGGTCGCTTCCGGCCCGCCGTGTAGGCGGGCTCCGTCCGGGGGAACGCGTAGAAGGCTTCGGGTCACTTACCGCGTTCTCCCGCTATGGTCGATTAGAGGGAGTCCTAGGGATTTTAGTCGGTAAGGCCATCTTTCCAGTGGAGAGTCCGACATAACCCTTCCGTCCCCCGGTGGACAGGTATGCGTAAGGAACTTCCCCTACTGTGAAATAAAAATGGTCCGCAACCCTCAGCAGATATCCCTCTGGTGATGGAAAACCGAGCAACACAGATAACGGTGGTAGGCTCGCCCCTGACCACGGGTTCAAATACCCTCGGCGAAATGTGAGCTTCTGAATGTTCCGTTCAACATAACGGCAACAATCAGTGTGCCTCTGACTAACCCATTATGGTCGTGAGGTTATGTTATGTTATACTAACGCTATGGAAAAGAGATGCGTAGAAAAGTTTGAGAAACTGAATTGGTCTAGTATAAAGCAACTTTGATTTACTGCTTTATTTTCAAAACTGGAGCGATATGTGCAGAATTTCATATTCGTCCAGTTTTCGGGTCACGGCCAGTATGATGTACCGGTACTCGGAGCCATAAACAAACAAACAGTAAAACATTGCGGCGAATCGATTGGAAATAGCGCTGGCTAGGAACTGGTCATGGATTGTTTACTCTGCAGTATAGGTATTTCAAGTCGGGAACTAATTTGTCGCTGTAATCTTATTGCACTTAAGCACTAGAGCTCGAAACACGTAGGGTCCCGAGTTTATTACTGGCGAGAACACCAAGTTTGTGATCATTTATACCACCTGCAGCTAACTCTACAGCTAATTCGTCCACCCGCAAGGTGGACTATGTCAACAACCGGCCGCTCGAGCGCTCTGGCAATCTAAGAGGGAGGCCTATATATGTTCAGCAGTGGACGTCGTGGGGCTGTTATTGTTAATGATGATTTGGTGTAATGGTTGCCAAACCATTCTTAACAAGTTGTCTCAACACCAGAGGTCGCGGGTTCGAAGCACTACTTACTTACAAAAATGTTGTGGGCTTGAACATGTCTGTTTGTATTGGTCTGTGTGTTCCTATGTAATATTAAGAATATATTTACAAAAAAGTTTTTAATTACGTTTATTCGTTGCCTTGTATCCCATAGTACAAGCTTTGCTTAGTTTAGGGCTAGATTGCACTGTGTGGGATAGTGTCCAACGATATTATTGACGTCACGTCCGTTCAAATATTGCAATAGTACGAGTAACTACGTCACGTAGTTTACGCGTTTGCGAATAGCCGGCCTCGGCAACAGGCTATAACTAATGCCATTCCGTTAGTATAAAAGCTAGGTATAGCTATCGTGTGTCTAGTCTAGGCGCAGGGCGGGGTGCGAACTGCCCAGGACCGGTTCTCGCTACCCCAAAGGACAATCTGTGGTATCAAAGTAGTAGAGCATCGATTCAGCTGGCGTATTTGTTGACTGTAACTTAGCTGAAGTTACCTGCCTTGATCAATCAAAGTACTTACCTACTTTAGTGCTTCGATTCTGATAGCGTATTGTTTTGGCTGTAACGTAAACTTAGCTAGAGTTACCTATCTAAAATCAAACAAACATTTTGAAATGTAGCACAAAGTTAATAAAGAGATGACATCTTGGTCATTTTTAAAAGAAAACCAGCTTACTTCTATGCAATGAGAGCTTATGAAATGCCCATGCCACTTATTTATTTAAAAAGCAGTTAGATATTTGAATTAGACTACAATAATATTATACCTACCTAACTAACTAAAGTAAGCCTTCCGAGATCGAGATCTTTATTACGATGGGCTGTGATGCGGCCAGCAAAACCAAAACCAAAACAGCAAAACGACTGAGGAACTGGCAAGTGTGGCCAGCCGAATCGTATGCTTATGCACCTAAAAGAAGGTTTTGACTTGGTCTTCCGTATTTGGCGTTTTTCGTAACATACGAGTTTACTTAGATAGATAGTGACAGATCCATTATCTAAACTAGCAATGGGTATAATTTAACGATGCAATACAAAATTTACGTTTCACAGTTTTCTACATAATCGCACTACGGTTTCCGCCTCAGTTATGATCGAAAACCGTCAGAAATAGCCAGCTCTGTGATTCACTGAGCTGCAACGTATGTACGAGTAGGTACGTCACTATTTACCTACCTACTGTGAAATATCTACTGAATAAGTGCGGTTCAATATTAGATTTATGGTATCCACTCTGTGCGCGGTTTTGTGGCGAATGGGGACTCGAGTGTTGAAGATGAAAGTGGTTTTTTATTCGCAATTATGGTTTCAATACTTAAGCAAATTGCTGAACCATAATGTAAAGTCTACGAGTCATACATATCTGGTTACACATTCTCGTCGATGGCCGTTGAGGTGGAAAGGTTCTAGAATGGCGACCGCGTACCGGACGACGATCAGCAGGACCCCCACAAAGTGGACCGACGATCTGGTCAAGCCGCTGGCTGTGGACAGCGCAAGACCGATCGTTGTAGAGATCCTTAGGGGTGGCCTATGCTCAGCTATTGACGTCGTTCGGTTGACATGATGATGATTCTCGTTTTAACTCACTCTTGCCAAATAGAAGAAAGAGGTCTCACCGGAAATGGATAGCATGTCTTGTCATGCTGATTCTATCTATCTACCTATCTATGTTCGAATGTATCTATCACTAAAGAGGCTTGATTAGAGAATTGTTCTATTCTATTGATTATTATTATTTTACATGGCTTCTTAACGTAGGTTTTTATAGTTTACTTGTATCTTATTGATGTTTTTAAATAAGTGGCAACTGGAGCAAGTACTAAGAAGGCTTTGCTTAAGGATTTGAACCTTTAGCAAAGCCGTAGTAAGCCTCTGAGTAGTTGCTCTACATCAAATAAAATGTTCTCTGCATATTTTGACACATTGCCACCTGACCCCAACCTAGTAAAGGCCGTGTTGTAACCAGAGGCTGAAGTGATACTCAGGGTCCCAAGTCTGCTGATTTTATAACGCTTCAATTTAATCGTAATTGAGTCTCAAGTGCCAAATTTGAAAAATTGCATTGGAAATGTGTCAAAAATTAGCAGACACGGGGCCCTAATAGTTTGTAACAGATACACACTGACACAGAGCGGTATTATTGTCACCACTTAATTCAAATAAAGTGACAATCTCAAATAAAACCAGCCCTTTTGCTTGAGGAGCCCGTGGCTCACGTAACCTGCAACGATCGCAGTCGGAAATCTAATGAGACCCTCCCTTACCGAACTCGGTATTGGTATGGCTTTAGTTTTATCCGGGGTTTAAGTATCAATCAACTTAGACCTCTCCAACAATCCGCACTGAGCCCGCGTTTTGGAGTATGGCTCTCACCACCTCACAGTTCAGGTGAGGCCTGTGCCCAGCGGTGGGACATAATACGAAAGCTGTTTTTGTTGGTTAGTAGGTATTATTATTTAATAAATTTTAGCAGGTAGCTCATTCTACAAACTGAGCGTCTAAGATTCAAAGGCATCCGAATCCGATATGTAGGACACTATAGATGTGTTAGATGCTTGTCGAACTTTTCTAGCAACTACTTTTTTTCTCTATCTGAGGTTGTCTGGAATAGATCGCTTCTTGCGACAAAGCCATTGTTTTTTGGGCAAAGAAGTAAATCTCATGAAAAAATTAGGCTATTAAGTTATTGCACGCATTAAAAATAATATTTGTTTTAAAAAAACGAAAACATTCAGCAGAGCAACAACAATAATCAAGTTTTATTGAAGTGGAGACAAGTAATTTGCATTTCCATACCATTTTATAATTTTAAAGTAGTTTTTTTTTCTTAATTATTTTCTCGGTTGAAATTTTTATTTTTTTTATTTTGTTCATTTCAAGTTACTTCATATTTGAATCTTAAAAGTTAAAAGTAGCGAATCCTCTCGTCCCTACCTACCTGTGATAAGTTAATCAAGTGACTACATTATTTTTATTAAAAAAACCCCAAAAACTAAAAAAACCCTTACTCACCCCATCGATGAGGAGTCCGTCCTAAAACGGTTCCTTCCTCAGGGTTCCAGAACCAGTACTGCGCCCTCTGGAGGAAAGGGCGCTCCTTCGGCCGGCGGTTGTAGCTGAGCTCACCGTTGGGCTTGTCCGCACCCATCCTCGTTGCGCGCTGCTTCACCACTACTAGCCGACCACAGTTACTGGTCTATAGAGCAATGATTCGGGGTGGAGGTAACTACTCGAGTTAATGCCTATCATCGTCTCGCTTCTGAGAATAAGGACTAAAAAATTGGGAGTTTTAGGCCTTAGATTTAAAACGTTATTTTGTGATCCAACTTAATTTTCGCGGTAGACTTGTATTTAGAATATATTTTCACTGCATGTAAAGCGAGATATCACATTTCTCAATCAGTCTTAAATTTTATCTTGCCGTCGTCACCCCCCTTATGGAGAAGATTGAACAGTTACGATAACCAGATCTGCTGTTGGTAGTCTTCGTCGAGTATACGGCGTTTTGCCTTCTGTTAAGTCTGGACCTTTCCTGTCCTCCTGAAATCCTGCACCATTCACTAGGTGTGTCTATAACCAACTTCTTTATTTGTTTTAACTATTTGAATCTTGGCCCTCAAACTGGCCAATCATTCACAGTCACTAAGGGTAAGTTGCACCATAGTAGAAGTTAAAGTTAAAGTTTTTGTCAAATATGACAATTTGACGACCAAAAATGACGTCGAATTGTCAAATTTAACAAAAAATTAAACTTTAACTTTAACTTCTACTATGGTGCAACTTACCCTTAGTCGTGTTTTTTTAGGAAATGAGACTAAATAGTACAATTTTTAATAAGGCAGTAAACTTAAAAGTGTATGTCGACCCAAACATGTCTGTGTTTTGTTTGATCTTTGACGCTAACCTCGAAGCCGCCCAAAACTGCCCGTAACCAGCAGCGGCCGCGCCGCCCGCCCTCGATGTTCGCCCCCGCCCTTCGCCATTACAGCCATTTAGCACCTTAGTAATGTGATTATTAAGGGCATTGTCAATTAGAAGAAGGTTTTTTAAGCGAATATATGCATGGGAGCAAAAATAAGAAAGCACTTGTTTATGTTATTTCATTTTCTTAGAAAGCGCAGTAGCGCAGTGTTCAACAGTCGGGCCGTGAGTTCAAGTCCGAGCGTAACACTTACTCTGTTGATGGAAAACACCGATGAAAAACCCAAGCAACCCTAATAACGGTAGTGGGGTCGCCCCTCAGTACGTTGGGTTCAAACTGGCTCGGCAAAATGTGGGCTGTGAATGTTATGCTCTACAAGACAGCCACAATCCAGAGGCACACTGCACACTACCCCCTTTGGGATATAATGATAATTCATAACTCACTTCACTCCTTTATTCATAAAACGAACGCAACGCTAAAGCATAGTTTAAGCAGTTGACGTGTTATGTCACTTAAATGGCGGCAGCAACAAGAATGAAAGAGGTAAACCAATTCAAAAGTTGACATGTTGTTGAAGCGCTGTTTAAGTTTTTATGAATAAGGGGGTAAGTCTTTTTGACTGCTTCAGAAAATGAAGATTTCTGTAAATGCAACTACTATTTTTTTTGGCTCGCCAGTCTATTTCCGCATGAATTTTGTGATGTGTTGTGTTAAAATATTGTCAACAACAACAAGCAAATATTTCTGGTGGTGCAGGAGTCGAACCGGCAACCCTTTGAGTTCCAATTGATGCTCCTTGTCGTTGTAAAAAGAGGGGCTCACTAAAACTCTCTTCAAATTATCCAAACATTTATTTTCAAATAATATTAACAATGTCAAAATTTGATTTGGTACCTCATTTTGTACTCTATCAGGTTTTATAAAATTTCATGAAGGCAACTTTTATCTACTATTTTATAAATTCATTTAACTTAACTTTTAAGTTTAACTTACATTTAGGTTTAAGCTACGTATTATTTTAACAATTCTGAGTTTATGCGAAGTTCTTAGTTTTAACTTAAATATTTTTCTACTTTGGTAAGTTCTTTTTTTCTTAAATTAAGATATGAACTGACATACGGTTGGTCACAGGGCCCAATCAACCTCACCAAAATTATTTATATGGTATTTCGATAAATTCATTACTATCATTGTAAAAAAGGGTTCGAAAAGAATAAATACTTTCTTGCATGTTCTTCGCAGTACAGAAAGTGGTAGAGTCACATTGTTTCTGTACCGTGTATTTTGTATATCCTTATTATTACAATGTTCATGTAATCTATTTATTTCATTGATCAATTTGACGATTTGAAAGTATATACTAATAACAGATATATTATTTAAAGATGTTTTAATATTATTTATCCTCCAGATTCACTGTATGAAAACCTATATTAACAATTACCAAATAACTTGCGCAGACGACAGTGACTGCCCTCTGGCCCAATTGCAGAAAGTCCATACAGCGCGAAAACTATTAACCGTCATACATCATGATTTATGATTGCTACATACATTACAGACCTATACATCATCATATCAGCCAAACGACGCCCACTGCTGGGCAAAGGCCTCCCCCAAGGATCTCCACAACGATCGGCCCTGCGCTGCATCCAGCGGCTTCCCGTGACCTTGACTCATAGTTATGGAACTACATCATTTATTATTTAATTTTAACAATCATGTGCGTTAGAATTGCTTACAGTATATTTTTTTGTGCGATTTAGAAAATTCAATTTCTGCTGAAGACAAACAAAGAATGACAAAGCACAACTCACATTTAAAATTCCTAAATCTACTTCACAGGTGGGATACAATACTTATCCTAAAGACTTCTTACATACAGTGGATACAGGAGGTGGCTGTGGTTTCAGAAGTTGATATTGATTTAGTTAGTGAGATTGAAGCTCACTGTTGCCCTCATAGTTCAAAAGATTATAGGAATTTCCCTGATTTACCCCCGAATTCACAAACGTCTAACAACGCTAAGCACGCCTTCAATATCATGCTGTCCCGTAAAAAGTCAATAGAACTTAAAGGGACAGCTATACTTCTGAGGGATGGTCAACCTCTATTTGCGTTTGTGAATTCGGGTGTAAGAAACTTAATCTTTCGTAACCTGACGTTAGCATGAGTTCGGAAACAATCTATTCATTAAGTAAGGCTACGGTGCGTAATCCTTCCTAACTACGAATCTGTTTCATATTTAACAAAAAAAGTACGAGATTCTATTCCCCTTTGTAAAGAAAAGCTTCCACGTTTTTAAGTAAACTTTTGTTTACTCTTTCTATCCAAAAAAAATCTTTGAGATTCTTTCGTACTTGCTCCTCTACCAAGTCTGACACCACCACTAAGTTACCTTACGTACGGTAAGGTAAAACTAATTTAACGACATCCATTGCTTGCTTAGGCCTTCGCTTCAGTCGCGTTGGGTGTTGAGGATTCGCCAATGGCCAAGATGATGCGGGTGTAGCCGGATGGCTCCTTCATACTCTTGTTGTAAATGATGTTCTTTGCCCAGAACCTGCATCGTATGACGACAGGAGTGTTTACTAGAATCAGAAAAGAAAAACGGCATTTTAACTCTAAATCAGGCAACTGTTTTGATGAAGTAGGTGATCATTTAAGTCGTTGATGAACTAGTTCATGAACAGAAGAAGGCTTCGCTAAGTATGATGCAGAATGAAGAAAATCTACAGGTGCAAGTTGGTTGGGCTGGAACAGCCTATAGCATCCACCTTCATACGGAAACCCACCCAGTTTCACCGCCAAAGCGCCGCGATCGAGTACCGAGGGGTTTAAGGTAACCACAAATATTACCGTGACATAACCTAGCGTCCTCCAGAGACTAACCATAGAAACATTTTATGGTCACTATCATGTGTACATAGCTTTGGTCCCAAAGTAGGAAACAGCAATGCCACCACAAACACACAGGTCACGGGCAGACATCTGTTTAAACAACCAACATTAAGCACAATAAAGAAAAAGAGAAGAATATGGAAATATACCTGGTGGTGTGAGTCTGATCGCAAGCACAGGGCTGAGGTAGCCTTCGCTGTTAACGTACGGGTAGTACTTCGCGGCCAGCCCCCTGCCCCAAGGATACTCGATCCTCGTGGTATTACTCTTCTCTTCCCAGCAGGACAGCCAGATCTGGTCCTTCTGTTGGCAATAGGGATAACAAGCAAATATTTAAAAAAGCTCATTGTGCAGTCATTTCATCTATAAGCCAGGCAAGACGAATTGAGTATTTGGGGAAGTGAGGAATAGGGTGTTAAATTCCTCATCTCCCATTGAAAAGGGAGGATCCTCCGACCGGACGGGTGTTCTGTCTGGCGGGCTGCTGATCGACTGTTGTTGTCGGGTTTTTCTATCTATGCGCAATCGCTCCGAAAACTTTGATAGCGCGTTTCAGGATTGTATTCGTAGTTCCTGTGTGGCGAGATAAATGTCGCTACAAGTATGTAGAAATGTATGTTTATAAAAAAATACAACTGAATGCTTAGAGGCTTCCTCTACATTTCAACCGCAAGGCTTAACAGAGGATTTAGGAGGTTAATTTAGAAGGTTTTATTGAATTCTTCTTTGTTTTGTTTGTTGTGACATGAAACCTGCCAAGTGCCAAGTTTTGGCTTGGTGATTTGAATAAGGACTACCTATTTGTTACCTTAGCTGACTCCTTGATGTAATCTTGAAGGTCTTGATTCATGTCTGCTGGTAAATTGCCGACGTCGTCATAGACTTCTGGTATCCAACCGAAAATCTGCAAGTAACGAACAATATTAATAAAATAGGTCCCAAATATCGGAATATCAAATACACTTGTTGTTGTTTGATGATAATTATGTATGACTTAGGCTTGACCACACGGGGTCTAAGTGCCTTAAGGCGCGGTTGGAAAGTGGCCAGTGATCCGTGGGTAATCCTTCTAGATGCAGTAGTGAAGCTACCCTCTGGTAAGTAGTGGTTGTGAGCCAAGTCAGATTCCGGTATGTAGGGAGCCACTGGTCTGTTTGTTGGACTAGGTGTTTCCTATGTACTTGTATTGAGTATCCTATTGTTTAAAGCTTTGGTGAGTTTGGGGCTAGACGGCGCTATGTGAAACGTCCAAGCATGATATATTTTAACTGTTCATTTATCTCGATCAGCCTATAGGCATAATGTCAATGATGCAGGTAATTCTGCACCCAGGAATCGTATTTGTAAGGTTCATTTCAACAACATAATAGGCATGATGACTGTATTTTTTTTTTTGTTTATTATCGAAAGACCTTACATTTATGTAAACAATCCTCAAAGAATCACTTCATCTGGATCAATACCACCAGAGATATCACAATTTGAAATGCACATTTTTGGACTTGCCCAAAAACGCTCCATACAAAAGTGACAGCGATAGTGACGTCACTGTCGCTTTTGTATGGAGCGTTTTTGGGCAAGTCCAAAAATTGTGCATTTCAAATTGTGATATCTCTGGTGGTATTGATCCAGATGAAGTGATTCTTTGAGGATTGTTTACATAAATGTAAGGTCTTTCGATAATAAACAAAAAAAAAATACAGTCATCATGCCTATTAGTTTGGGCGGGCTAAGATGCGACAATTTCTTGCTACTCCTTAACTCAGTTATCTCTCTCTATCTCTCGCGTTTCATACAGCGCGACATACTGTCTGAGATAATGTTGTGTTGGGACAGTGCGCATGTTAGGCCCGCACTTTATTAAACCACTCTGTACCTTATTCAGTTTGATGAAGAAGCACGGCGTTTCGGGATATCCATAGCTGTCCTGCGCAGTACACTCCTCGGATACGATCATCTTCGAACGATGATATGCTGTAACAACATCAAAAAAACAAAAATACAGACCTGTTACAGGTACAAGTACTTTCGAATTGCCATATTATCCAAAGAAAAATATATTTATTTATTCTCTATTGCACAACATTGAATGGTACAAAAGGCGGACTTAATGCCAAAAAGGCATTCTCTACCAGTCAACCATAAGGCTAAGCAGAAAAGTACAGTAGGCGGTGCGACACATAACAAAATAACATTAAGGTAAAATTTACAATCACATTTAAAATAATATAATAATACATATTATAAATATTCATAAAAACAAAACGGGGGAGGGGGCTATAATAATAATACAGGGTGGCCCAGCGACAGTGGTCCAAAAATTTTTTTTAGGTAGAGGGCATTATAACAAGTCATTTAAAAAAAACTTTAGTTCCGCGAAAATCAATACTTTAGAAGTTATGATTTTTTCAAGTTTCTTTTGAAATTTCTCAACTCCAATCACTTAATTCACTCTTGTTTGGGAACTATCTCACTGAATCAGTTCAAATTTGGTAGAAATGTACAATAGTAACGTAGAAACCATATTATGTGCGAGTTTTGAGTTCATGCCAAGACAATTTGTTTTTTTTTAAATTTTCGTCAATAATTTTTCGCCAATTCAAAAACCAATACAATTTTCAAAAAATCATAGCTGCAATGTTTGTGCACTTGATGATTTGTTTATGATCTTGAAAACTGTCCATAAGTATGATAATAGTCTATGCAAAAACTTGAAGTGATGCTGCTAATGAAACACTTTCAAAATTAACATCATGTACGGTAAGTCGTTAAAACTCAGAATGGGTCATTTCTGCACTGACCCTAATTTAAAAAAAAAAGTAGGCATAATATTTTTTTTCGGATAGAGAGCATCATAGCAACTCATTTTAATAACACATTAGATATTCTAAAATCAATAGTTTAGAAGTTATAATTTTTTAAATTTTGGGCCTAAGTCGTTGAACTTCAGAGACACAGCTCACTTTTGTTTGCAAACTATCCGACTAAGGAACTTTAAATATGGGATGACTTAATAATAATCCCAAACTTTAATTGGCTTCGCTTTATTTTATGTTGACTGGTAGATAATGCCTTAATAGCATTAAGTCCGCCTTTTGTATCACTCATTGTATTGTAATGAATAAATGAGATAAATCCTTATTCACTTTCTTCTATTCTTACTCATTTTGAAGTTCCTCAGTCGGATAGTTTACAAACCAAGTGATCTATGTCTCTGAAGTTCAACCATTTGGGCCCAAAATTTAAAAAATTATAACTTCTAAACTATGGGTTTTCGAGTATCTAATGTTTTTTTTAATGAGTTGCTATGATAAACTCTATCCGAAAAAAAATATTTTGCCTACTTTTTTTTTTAAATTAGGGTCATTGCAGAAATGACCCATTCTGAGTTTTAACGACTTACCGTACATGATGTTAATTTTGAAAGTGTTTCATTAGCAGCATCACTTCAAGTTTTTGCATAGACTATTATCATACTTATGGACAGTTTTTAAGATCATAAACAAATCATCAAGTGTACAAACATTGCAGCTATGATTTTTTGAAAATTGTATTGGTTTTTGAATTGGCGAAAAATTATTGACGAAAATTTAAAAAAAAACATATTGTCTTGGAATAAACTCAAAACTCGCACATAAGATGGTTTCTACGTTACTATTGTACATTTCTACCAAATTTGAACTGATTCAGTGAGATAGTTCCCAAACAAGAGTGAATTAAGTGATTGGAGTTGAGAAATTTCAAAAGAAACTTGAAAAAATCATAACTTCTAAAGTATTGATTTTCGCGGAACTAAAGTTTTTTTAAATGACTTGTTATGATGCCCTCTACCTAAAAAAAATTTTTGGACCACTGTCGCTGGGCCACCCTGTATATAAGTAGATAGATAGATGCCGTGCATCAATACTTGCATATAGTTATACTATTATCTGAATCGTGTTCACTTTTACGACCATAAATTTTGTTTATTCATATAAGTTTCATTTCAATGAACCAGATTGTTTTCGCACATTAAATGATTCAGTTATCAATCAAGGCAATAAAATTATGTTAGGTACTCGTCATAACTGGGTACTTTTGTATGTTGTGCGGTTGTACCAGGATTACTATGAGCTCTAAAGGACAATGCTGGATTTAGTGAGGTCCAGTAGTGTCTTTTTTTGTCTTAAACAATGTTTTTAGGTTCAAAATGGTTTTGAAGCTTTTGAAACTTGTAGGTACCTCGGCACGTCTGCGTTAGAAGGTTAGTTTTATTTTTCTCATTTTAGCATAAGTCAAAGACCATGACAGAAACATAAACGGCCTATGTGTTTACGTCCTACAGCTGGGCACACTTCAACTATGAGGTGAAGTGAGCCTTACTCCAACACGCGTGCACTAGACGCGGGGTCAGTGCGGAATGTTGGAGGGATGTAAGTAAAGTCAGTGAGCAACCTTAATGACAAGCCGCCCGAGCCGATGTCATAAGGCCTCTGTCTAGGCTTAACGACTGACATCCAGCGACGTCAACCGGGACCAACTGCTTGGGAGATGCCCGAAAAATACATCACTAAATTTCGGTCATGGTGGCCACCCATCCTATTTCCAACCCGGCGTATCAGTCACAACTGCGCCACGGGCACCACGAGTAAAAGATCATCAGCCAAAAAAAGGTTTTTTCCTCCTTTTTTGGGCAATCGCCTTTTAAATTCGTAAGCAATACTAAAATAAACTAAACAAACTGTATTAACTGTATTTATATGGACTGTCCTTTGTAGCACATGCAAAGTTAGTACTCTAATAAAGTACTAGCCAGACACAGCCAGACAGCTGTTACAGATAGATTGTCGTTTCAGGGACTCAGGGCGCGTCCCGCTCGTAATGTAATGGTTCTATAACGCATTGTGTGGCGACGAGTTACGACCGATTCAATTCCGATCGATGCTTAATGCACACTGGAAATATACTGACACTATTATTGGTTGCTATCATGACCTTGTCTACGAGTTTGTGGACTGATTGTATGTAACCTAGCAGTCAGAATCAGAATCAGAAATATCTTTATTTAAATAGACCTGTTACTAGTGCTTTCAAATCGTCAAAAACTTAATCAAACAAACAAAAATGCACTTAATAATAGACTTAAATACTATAATAGAAATAATAAATAAATACACAGTATACAAACATAATGTGACTCAACCACCGGTGTCGGAAAGTTGTTTCTGTACTGAGAAGAACCGGCAAGAAACTCAGCAGTTACTCTTTTCAATATGTTCTGTACAATAATCCGTTAGTAAATTAATTTTTTTTTAAGTACTATCTACTAAAAGTTTGTGTATTATCTACTAAAATTACTTTAAATTCATCAAATACATTTTGCAGCTAAGGACGATAAATTGGTGGCCTCCCGCGACCTCGTCCGCGTAGACTTTAGTTTTAAAAAAAGTCATATTTTTTCATAAATTGTAGCCTATCCAGATGTATAAGCTATTTGTTCTAAAGTTTCATTATATTATCGTGCGGTGTAGTGCCGGCACGTAAATAGAATAGCACTACCCCCTCTCTTCCCGTGGGTGTCGTAAGAGCCGACTGAGGGAAAACTGCCGTAAGGAGATGGGCAGCAGTGTCTCCGCATAACAACAGGCCTCACTGCGATCGCCAACCCGCCTGCTAAGCGTGGCGATTATGGCAAACCCCCCCTAATGATGGCAGTAGTTTTTACGTGAAAAAGCGGCACATACATCCATCCACACAAACAAACTTCCGCATTTACAATATTAGTAGGATTTCTAGCTAAATACCGACCTACCTTCAAAAAATGCGTTCAGGTGGTCGACGTACGCATCGTAGCCCGTCAAATTGTACTGGATACCGAGTCCGTACTCGGGGAGCGGCCTGTACGCTACTCCAGGGTTGTTGCCTGAAAAAACAGAATTAACATTCGATTAAAACATCTGTCAAAATACATGGCGTAATTTTGACCTGATAGAAAGGACAGAAGACAGGACATCGTAACTTACATAACTATATAAAATAACAAAAAACATGAACATGAAAATAGAAGAAAAAAAGAAACTTGGGTAACACAGATAAAACAACATAAGATTCTAACAAGCAGCGCGCAGCGGTGTCACGATGTCCAGAATGAATGGCGGGGTCCATTCCACCACTCACCCTGTGCCTGGACCACATCGGTTCAGAGTTCATACGCTGGTTTTACTTGATTAAACCACAACCTTGTGTTGTTTGTTTGTTTATCAACCAACCAAACCAGGCAGGTTTGGTTGGTCGATAAAGGTAACCTTTACCGATTTGATTCGTACTTCTCGCAACCAAAGTATTTTAATTATGAAAGGTTTTTCGATGGGATTAAACAGAGATGATTAATCCAGGATGATTAAACAGGTTTCTTAATTATCCTACCAAAATAAATGGAATAGTTTTCTGTGACATGGGTTTAATCTTTAAAAGAACAGTTCTGTACCGCTCTACTTTATACCACCTATTCATTTTTGTTTCTTATAACAAATATAGAAAATCAGGTTAGAACTTACCTATGAGTGATTTTTCGAGTGTATAGGATGGTATTTTGTGGTCAAGAGTGAGGAACAGCCCCCCCATACAGGCTGAGAAGAGAAGCGCCAGCACCGCGTAGAACACAGAGTAGAAGATCAGCATGATACCTGGAATTAGATAGAACATGACAGTCAGAATCAGAATCAGAATCAGAATCAGAAATATCTTCATTTAAATAGACCTGTTACAAGTGCTTTCAAATCGTCAAAAACTTAATCAAACAAACAAAAATACACTTAATAATAGACTTAAATACTATAATAGAAATAATAAATAAATACACAGTATACACAGTATCTGCTTCTACTTATACATCTTTCTCCTATAAAAGTTCAGAACCAACCAATAAACCCATTTCAGTCATCAAACCGTTTATTTTGCCTAAATGAGATTAGGTTAAAATGATTTTGTTTTCTGAGGGCAAACATATTGATTGTCTGGCATAGCCCTACTAAATTTGAAAAATGGGAAAATTCAAAAACATTAAGTTTTTTTTAAAAGTGGGATTCTGAATGTTCATTAAAATGTATTAGGTTTTGAAAACAACATTCTGTTAAAGTCCTAATTTTTATAAATGTTATGTCTGAGGCCCGAGTACCTTTATGGAGAGAGAATCAATTTGAGACCGGGTGGGTAATTTTGGGCGTTCAACTTGTTCATTATGGGTAATGAACAAGTTGTTATCTGTTCGGGCGACAAATATCAGGACCCTGATAGGGCAGAGTGACGAATGCTGCATCAACAACCCCTCCAATTTGTTCCCTCAACAACACACATTTTTGTTAACAGAAAAAAACGTGCTGGATTTGGGTGTGCACATATCACAAAGACAAATGTTACTTGAGGATCGGAACAATGTAAGCAATGTTGATATTGTACCCCCCATGACCACATCGTCAAAATATCCAGTAATTGCCAGTCTACTTCGACTTATAAAGCTACATAATAATTACGTTTGTCTTCATATTGCAACTTCACGGTCACAAACGTGTTCATACAATTTAAATGTCCTCTCAGATGTCAATATTGTATTGAACCGCTCGGCGGGATCGATTGACAGGCCACTTAAAACTAATTGATGGACGACTCAATTCAGATGCATGACTGAGGTGGGAGTGATTTCTAGAGAAGCTTCTTTTTGTTCATCATGTTATTTTCTATTTATTCCACAAACTACGATAATGAGGTTCGTATTGGTTTAATGGTCATGTAGTTGGCTACTATCAGAGGTCGCGGGTTCGTTATCCGCACAGTACAAACATGTACGTATTTACAAAAAAAGTAGTAGTGCAGTGGTTAAGAGCTTTAGTTTGGAACCCATGTGGTCCCGAGTTCAACTCTACCCTAAATCAAAGAAGCCATACATCTTGGAATAACGAAGGAAGGCTCGCCACTTACCTTTTTACCACGTTGGGTTCGGCTTCACTCTGAGAAGTGTATGCATCTGAATGTTCCGCAAGGACGGCCACAATCAGTATCCCTCTAACTAGGTAGTCCTTTCTGAATAGTCGAAACTCGAGAGCGTATAAACGTTTGTTCTATGCTTGTTTTCTATATTTATGGTTATTGGCAATAAATAAAATCTCAGCCTTAGTGATCAAATCTTTCAGTAAGCGGATTAACCAAAACGATTCCATAATCTCGGTCCATCACAGCAAAACTAATATTTTCCAGTAACTCCCACAACTTAATATCTACTTTGTTCCATTGGTTTTACAGTTGAAAGTGGCCTCTCTTCAGCTGTATGTCAAATGTTAACAACCGCCTTAGTGACGAAAGCGGCGCGCACGCAGCGCAGAAATAACTCGCGGACGCATTCTGTTACTAAATAAAACTTGTTCATTGATACAAAGGACAACTGACCCGATTTAGGTCCGATTTGCGGTTGATAACCGACGACCTTACCGATTCACGTCAACATATTGCCATCTCAAGATTATCATCAATCCATATACTCACTACTTATACATAGTATAAAACAAAGTAGCTTTCTGTGTCCCTATGTTTGCTTAAATCTTTAAAACTACTCAACGGATTTTATGCGGTTTTTATGATAGATAGAGCGATTGAAGAGGAAGGTTGGTAAGTATCATATTAGCCGCGGCGGCTAATATAACTAGCCGGCTAATATAAATGTGAAAATACCTGCATGTCTGTAACGTTTACAAATACTACGCAAACGTTTTTAATGAATTTTGGTATGCCCATAGCCTAGCTAGACCTTGGGAAAGGATAAGTAGTTTCATACAACTTTCCAAGGCTCAAAGTACCATAGCCAGTGAAAAACTGTGTGTTGCAACCGTACCGACAGTGGAATTGGGTTATCATGTTTGGAATACCCAAAAATCAAGATCATGCTTAAAGAACAAGAATGAGAATGACCTCTAGAAACGCCATCTCTATAGTACGGTGGACGGCACATCACTCTACCCATTTCCGGTCAGTCCTCCTTGCTCTATTGCAAACCAATGACATTTGGCAAGAGCGAGGAAAAAACGGGAATGGGGTAACCTGATGTGCTGTTGACTGTACTTCGGCCGGTGGATTGCTTCCACAGGCTGAGGCCATCGGTAATCGATTCTCTATGCGCTCCGTGAAGCTAAAAATCAATGTGCGCACGCGCAACAAGGACGTATTGGAAAAACGACAAGAGCATCCTACAGTTTTCTAAACTGTTATTTTTCAGTTGGTTCAATTTAACATAATTATTAACAAATTTATTTCAATTCAATGTGAAAACTTACAATAATGTCATCAATAATTTGCCAGTTTCTACTATTTCTGTCTGACCGTGTGGTTGCCTGGTATAATATGCCTTGCATTAAGTCCCCTATTTTTTATTTACTTTGTCGTCCGATAAAGAAAAAATAATTTGCCGGAGAAAGAAAAGGAATAACATAAATATCATGGATATATGTGTGAATTCCTTTCTTATGAGGGACAGCAATAATGTAAACAGATAACTTCTGCTACACAACAAATGTTTCTGACACACAAGGAAATACGGATGATGATGATGAATCCATATAAAGTCTAGTTTTATTAAGAAAAGGCATTTTTTGGAAAAGTTCTAAGTATGATTTCTGTTGTCAGTAAATATAACTTTGAAAATAAATGCCACAGTTGCAAGGCCTATAGGGAATATGCACTTGGAACAGATGAGACGGTCATATTTTTTTTAAGTACTATTTTTAATTCACGTTACGCCTCTATCAATATTTCCTAATTTTATTTATTTGTCAATTTAAAAATAATTATTGAAAAGTGCAAAAAAATTTGAGAAATTCAAAGCGGATAAAACAGTCACGTGGGAGTGTGACGTCCAAGTCTAGGCGTATGTCACTGTCAAAAGCGCGACAAGAAGATGAATTCAATAGTTTGTAGGTTACATTTGTGTTGTCATTGACTTGTGTGACGTCAGAGTTCATGACAACCGAGCGCGCCATAATGGCGGCGTTTGAAACCCTTGAAAAAGTTTGAAGTTTTTAACAATTTATAAATATACCACATTTCGCATTTTTGGTGATTAATATTATTGATCAGTCATAAAACGATGTAAGCTATCATAACAAAAAATAAAAAAGAACAGTGCATATTCCCTATTCGGAATCTACGTATCTCCAATACGTCAGAGCATAATAAAACGCCTAATTGATTCCCGCGCGTGCGCCATGTGAAAAGAAATCAATGTGCATGCACTGACGTACAACGTTGATTGCGCTGACAAGAGCTAACCTTGTCGTTATGGCACGCCTTGGTTGGCAAGACCTCGGAACCCAACCCAGCCAGTGAGGAGCACAGCGCAGGGTAGCTTAGTAAGAGGGCCCAGACCCACCCATTTTTTTATTCTCTAGCTCTGAAACAAAAACCTAAACGTTAGCGAACATGATAGTGTAAAGTAAAGAAAGGACATGAAGCTCACGTCGACGACGTATTGGAAGCCAATTTAGTTGGGTACGAAAATGAGATACATGGTCAAACTGGCGTAGGCCGAAGATAATACGTATACAAAAAATCTGAAGTCGTTCGAGCTTGATAAGGAAAGTTTCAGTGAAATCCAGATAACAGCAATCGGCGTTGTCAAGGATAGGCATAAGCAGAGCCTGCACAAGAGCAATCTTGGTGGATTCCATTCGGGCAGGAAATAACGGAGTCTACACTCCACTTATCACTCCACTCACTGAGCACTCCTTTAAACTCATGCCATCCCGTACTTAAATTGTCTATAGAACCGAAAGTGTCAGCTATATCACCTTATTTAGAGCCGTTCAACTTTGCTTTCTGCGGGTGGATTCGACGGTAAGGGTCTCTCCATACATAGTCCAGTCATTTAAGCTTAAATTAGGTAAGAATCTCGGAATTCGAGATACCCAGCTGTAAGTCTGTAAATACTTGTATATTGACACCCTAAAAGTTGTCTCAAAACCTACATATTGTAGGGTGTACGCAACTTTTAAATTTCAAGGTCAAATGTCACAAAAATCGATTTTTTGTAAATATCTCATTTCCTTTGGGTTTTTTGCTATTTGTATGTATTGTCAATATTGTAGAATACAAAATTTTCTACAAATTTTGTTTCAAAAAATTTTTCATACGGTGAACCGTTTTCGAGATAGAGGGTGGAGAGCGCGCGGTCACAGCATCACTTCAGGTCAACCGGTGCCTCCGGTCAAAATCTTTAAAAAGTGAAAAAATGTGAAAAGTTTCGATCATCTTCGTTATCTGCATTACGTCAAGTCTACAGAACTTAATAAAGCTGTGCAGCTTTCAAATATTCCACCAACAAGTGCAGCTGCTAATCAACATTGTAAAAACAAAAACGTGTATATTATTAAGTTCAAACTTGGTTAGGGCATGATTTGGAACCCCAGGTATGGGGTTGGGCAATGCGAAACGATTTTCGACAACGTTGTTGTTTTTACAATGTTGATGAGCAGCTGCACTTGTCGGTGGAATATTTGAAAGCCGCACAGCTTTATTAGGTTCTGTAGACTTGACGTAATGCAGATAACGAAGATGATCGAGACTTTTCACATTTTTTCACTTTTTAAGTTTTTGACCGGAGGCACCAGTTGACCTGAAGTGATGCTGTGACCGCGCGCTCTCCACCCTCTATCTCAAAAACGGTTCACCGTATGAAAAAATTTTTGAAACAAAATCTGTAGAGAATTTTGTATTCTACCATATTGATAATACATACAAATAGCAAAAAACCCAAAGGAAATGAGATTTTTACAAAAAAAATATTTTTGTGACATTTGACCTTGAAATTTAATAGTTGCGTACACCCTACCATATGTAGGTTTTGAGACAACTTTTAGGGTGTCAATATACAAGTATTTACAGACTTACAGCTGGGTATCTCGAATTCCGAGGTGAACTTACTATTATGACTGGACTAACAATGTGCTACGGACGGGCCTCGCGCTGGCTGTATCTGCTACTGAGTGGGTAGTGCGGAAACACACACCGGATGTGTTCCCTGTTCGGACCGAAAAGTTCTAAATTCTGACGAACGATTTTGGCACCTCATATACCGCCAATGCATTAAAAGTCATTTTCTAACTCCTATGTTACGCTTGAGGTGTCTGAATCAATGAGCAAAACCCATGTTCCGTAGAGGACTCTATCGATCTATCGATCGATTATGATGATAATGACCTCGTTTCATAGCAGCTTCGTCTACTTTGATGTAAGATTTACGAAACCGCGATATGCGCACCGCGAAAATATTATGCCGACCGTCTTGGTGTAATTGTTGAGAAGTCGGCTACTACACCAAGGGTCGCAGGTTCGATTCCCGCACAGTACAAACATTTGTGTGCATGAACATGTCTGTTTGTATTGGTTTATTATCTCGCATTTTTATTGTGACTACCAACCGGCGTTACCTAACGTCCCGGATAATTTAAATGATTTTATCCTAGTTCCGAGATCCAAGGTGACAGGTAGGAAGGAAGGCGGTCTCCCAATTAATTTATCGTAGCCCTTAATGGTTGCAACAAAGTCATATCCTGCCTCTCCGTCCCCCTGTTCCGAGAAATTAATAGAAATAGCCTTCGTTTGACTGTTTGTTCAAAAACTTTGAATTGATTTAAAGTTTCACGTAGGTATTCAAATTCACAACTAAAAACGCCTTCAGCAAAATCTTATCATAATATTTTTCTTCGTAAAGTATCCGATTAATTTATTTCAGTACTTATATTTTTGTACAACGAAGGCAGCTACTCGGCTACCACAGCTTATGGACATGTGTCACACCGGGGTATAACTCGAGTGTTGCCGAACCTGTAAGAACTTTCAAACATCTCTTGAAGAATTCGCAGCACATCCGAACCTGCCGAGCATTTGCTCGGCAGATTCATTCCAGAATTTGAGTATTCTGGAAAGGAAGTATAGCAGAAAGATCAACCCTGGTTTCAGAGTGTATAAAAAGTTTTTTCCACTGAACAACTAAATCGAGGAAAATTTCGTAAATTTAGGTTTTTCGGCAACGACCATTAAGCGGTAATCCATAGTAAACAAAGCTGCCGTGGCGAGTAAACAACATAACGAGGTCGTAGGTGCCTACGGTGCCTACGGTGTGCACCTATATTCATGCTTAATTCCTTTTAAGCATGAATACATATTGAGAAGAAAAAAAAGCCGATCGTGATCGCAGAGGCATTCAAAGGGAATCCAGGAAGGAAAACCGCAGTACATTTGTTAATATAAAGTCATTTTTAAAAGAGGAAGCATGTAAATACAAAACAACAGATTGTCAGATCCATTCGCCTCCGTAGCGGCCACAATATTCCCAGAATCAGTATTTTATTTGTGGATTACAGAAAAACGTTATTTTCACAATGTTAACCGAATAGGTTGGTTGGTAGGTAATATTCATTGAGGACTTAAAACCTTGGGAAGTGAAGAAATTCGTACTACCTATACTCGTATAAGTACCAGTCCTAGGTACTGGTCTTCTTCTTCTTACGGTAACGATAACAACCTTTGATTCTATGTGACCAAAAATTCCGTCACATTCACAGTATGATCATTGGCACAAATAAAATCATCAGGTGTGCTTTCTGGTTGGATTTGTGGGGCATGATGATAAGAAGTGATTATAGTCTGTAGGAAGGCACCACACTCGCAATCATAGTCCTAGCCATTTATAAACCAATCATGACTGCTGGTGAGTTACGAGACAACTCAGATTTTCAAAAGTGCAGTAAAATAACATAAAATCGACAGTATCCTTAAAAATACTCCATTTTGACTTTCCAATCACGTTCTACTACACCTAATAAGAGTCCGAATATACTCGTAGTAGTAAGTTAGGCAGGTAAGTAGGTAGTTGTATTTATATTTTATATATTTTATGTATTCTGGCTGAAAATTTAACGCTATACGAAAGTAGGTTCCTATGTGACCAATGCAGGTCACATTGGTAAGTCCAGATGTGTGTTTAGCTTACTTGTGTGCTAGTAGACAATCACCTCATGTTGAGTAAGCAATTATTAGTAACTTAGTTGTTATCATTGAGAGAAATCCTTATCAGTGGCGAAGCCTTTTAACAGCGCATGGCGGATGCACTACTTATTGCCAACCGTACTACTCGTACTCGTAACTACTGGTATAGTTTGTTTTAAATACGTTTGCTGAAGTAAACCGGAACACAAGTACATGTTATTCGTGAGTTTTCAGCTTGCCGACTGAATCAATATATTTTGTAAAATTACGGCATGCATCACATATTCACATCATGACATTGTAGGCCAGGAACACCGTGTTGCCAGATATTTGAGTAAAACATCGACATTTCTGAGGCGAAACTGGGACATAAGTAATTAAGTACCTGCCTATCGGATACGAGAACCTAGCTATTTATTATCCTATTATCCTACAATAATATTAGTCCTATTTTCATCTCATTAGCGGAAGAATTAATTACGAGCAGGAGCGTATGGAATGGCAGCTTCCGTCAAACTACATCATACACGAGTAACACTTGTTTGATAACGACGTACCTATTTCAGTTTATGTTACTATTTACGTGGAATACAGGATATTACACAGTACATGGCATAGTACCCAACTGAGTACCACCTATAAGCAAATAAATCATTGAAAGCTAACTTACATGAAAGTAAGAAGAAACGTTCATTTGGTACAGTACCTAGTACAAGCTTTCTCATAGTGCTTATTATGGGGCAGAAGGCGCTTTGTAGATTAATGTTTAAGAATAGTAAATCAAAATAATTGCCTTTACTTTTTCTCTTTCTTATTTAAATCCTGACCAAGTACAGTTAACAGCAGCTACTATAAAGTTGCACACTTAATTAATTATATCTTCAGAATCATTCTGGAAGTTTGTTCCATCCATCATCATTTACTTTGATTTCGGTGTCGATTACATACTGCTTCAAGAAGTGATTTTTGAACAAACACCACAGATTGGGGAACAAAGCTTTGCGCGCATACTTGATACATTAATTTAATAATCATTAATCATTAATTCAAGTAGGTACTCACTTGTTCATTATCTTGAGCTTTATATATTATTTCATTAAAATCTGGAATAGAGTGTCAAGTTGCAATGTTATCTACCTACGTTAATTAATTGTATGTGATATACTAAACGATTGTAGATATTATAGGCAAACGTTTTTTGTAACACGTAGGTAAAATACTTCATTTGTCTTCTTATAACATACGAAAAAGTTCTGTAGATAAGTAACATTGGTAGTGTTAAATAAAAGCGAATGGCAAAGTACCTAAATATGAACTGGCACAGCAATCACAAATAACAATTTGGCAAAATGTATTTATTTATTTATTTATTCTTTATTGCACAATTACAATTACAATATTATATTCTTTACCAGTCAACCATCGGGCGAAGCAGAAACCTTGTTGTTCGAAATGTAATACCGCTTAGTTAAACAATAGGCCAATATTGTGTGTGTGAATTGGAATAGATTGGAATGTATTTTTAATCATCTAACCTAATGACCTTAGAGATATTAGATTGATTACTAAGTTCAATAGGCAAGTACGAGTATGAAAATTATCAATAATTACGAATTATTCTGTATTTCATTTGATTCTGTTACGAGTAGATATTTTTCATTGTTCACCTCTTCTTACCTTAGTCATATAGTAAAATGTCCCTAGTTAAATTACTATTCAAATTCAAGTAGCCCTGTGGACGACCGACTTGGTGTAATGGTAAAGTTGAATACAACGCCAGAGTGCGTCGGTTCGATCCTGCCACAGTCATCATCATCATCATCATGTCAGCCGAACGACGCCCACTGCTGAGCATAGGCCTCCCCCAAGGATCTCCACAACGATCGGTCCTGCGCTGTCCGCATCCAGCGGCTTCCCGCGACCTTAACCAGATCGTCGGTCCACCTTGTGGAGGGCCTGCCCACGGAACGTCGTCCGGTACGCGGTCGCCATTCGAGAACCTTTCCGCCCCAACGGCCATCGGTTCTCCGCGCTATGTGTCCCGCCCACTGCCACTTCAACGATGCAATCCTTCGAGCGATGTCGGCTGCCTTAGTTCTCCTGCGGATCTCATCATTCCTGATTCGATCAAGCAGGGAAACACCAAGCATCGCTCTCTCCATTGCTCGCTGGGTGACTTTGAGCCTTCTTATGAGACCCATAGTGAACGACCACGTCTCACTCCCGTATGTCATCACTGGCAACACACACTGGTCAAAGACTTTCGTCTTGAGACACTGAGGTATTTCGGTCGCGAAAATATGCCGGAGCTTCCCGAGCCGGAGCTGCCACAGTACCTACATTGTTTTCATGAACATTGAACATATTGCCTGTTTCATATTGTTCTTTGTGTTGCCTATGTATATTATCTACCTATGTATTTACATAAACGAAGTAATTAAGTATCTTCAGTTATTTGATCTTTTTATGTCCCATAGGACAGGAATAGCGTTGCTTTTTCAAGCCTAAAGGGCGCTGTGTGATTTCTATTTATTCAAGTCAATAATGTATCAATCAGCAAAATCCACATCTGAGCTACCCATAGGTGATGTGAATCACCATTCACTCCACTCCGCCCTTGAAATCACAAAGGATATGCAAAATAAAGGGGATTGTATAGAAAACATTTGTAAGCGGGGTCCGTTGTAAAGATCGCCATTGAAACGAGTATATCTGGTTTTGATTAACAAAACTTTGTCGAGATCGGAACCCTTCTGGTATGAATAAGCGACTAATTGAAATACGGTTTTTGAGACTGGACCCTTTCGTGAAACGACTGATGGATGAGTCTGTGGTTACATCAACTTTCTATATTAGGAACACTATGCTGCAAGATTGGAGCAGGTATCAAGTTAATGTGTGAAATAAATGAATATCATTGGACATTATTTAAAACACAGCGCCATCTAGCCCCAAACTAAGCCAAGCTTGAACTATGGGATACTAGACAACTAACTTTGGGATAGGTACCCATCAATGACCTCTGCGGGTTATTCAGGCGTGACCGCACACCACTGACATTTAGGTTTGTGTGGGCAGCCTTATGCAGAGACGTTGAAAATGTAGCATTTTTTTGTGACTGAAAAGGCCAATCCGCGTGCGGCATAGCCTAACACGAATTACTTTCAAATTTCATTATCACAGACACACCCACATGCTTCAAATGTGGGATAATAACTACAATGGATACACAAACTCAAATACTTTTTTTGGGCACTGCACAACACAAACCCGCGACCTGTGGTGCACCACAAGTTCTTCACCATTACACCATCACGCCATGTTAAGCATTGGAGGTCCTTCGGCTGAATATGACGGCGATGATAAAACCGGATGTTCTTGGAATAATATAAATAATAGTTTTAACAAGAACTTGCGTGTATATTTCTATTGCAGATCATTAAGCCGTATAATGCTGTCAATTGTAGTTTTATTGAAAGCTGTTTTTGATTGATATCTTTATTATGTTAGATGCACGCACAGATGGCCACGCTATGAGTCTATGTAGTTGCAGTTTGTGTACATATTGGATAGCTGAACATTCATCACTTTATTAATATCTGAACGGATGCTAGATCATTCATTATAGTCTCTATTTTCTATACACACGTGAGTGGCAGACATGCCACCTGTCATGGTCCGGTATTGATGTTCAGATGTTTATGGCAACTTGGATGTATTAAACCTATTGACTGTTAAACTGCCCAGAAGTTATCTGATGGCGACTGTTCTTGTAGCTTGTATAGGTGTCAGATTTGGGTAGATGCAGAACTGATATCAGCCGCACTGGAAATCTGTGGGAAATGTGTATGTTCAGCAGTGGAAATCACATCTGTCATCATCACTGACAAAGATGATGGTGATGCTTGTCAAAGACGGATTAATTGATTATTGGTTTGGTCATGAGGACGGATTTCGTGTACTTAATGGTTAGGAACTTGGCTACTAAACCGAACGTCGCGGGTTTAAGCCCACAGTCCTACTGATCCAGATACAATAGAAATTCGTACTAAAACAAAAATACGGATGTCATGTTCAAATCACTTGACCTAGGTGCTGCTTAAACAGTTGGGTCAGTGACACCCTGATCCAGGTGGAAAAAGTCGTTGGCAACCACTAATTTGAAATATTTTTCCTTTTAACTTGCCTAATTGAAAAATCTAAGAAGCTCAGCATATTATGATGTCACAACCTTGACAGTACAAATAAAGTCATGTTAATCTTGTTTTGTCTCGCACAAATACAATCGCCAGGTGACGATAATTTTATCAAATATTTGCATAAATTATTCTTGTTCAACCATAACAGCATTAACTATCATAACAATTGAATAAGCATATGAAGTTAGTTGCAGTTAGTACTGACATATACAGATAAGTGAATAGGCAACAATAACGCAGCTTGCAATATCAAATCTAGCATCTGAGTATTTAAGCAGTAAGCAGGTAGGTAGGTATAAGCTGATAATCTGGTCACAATTTGGAGCATACTTTTTGTACCGGTGGAGTAGCAAATAGACTGGCAGAGGGGCCCTCGATTAGGGTTGCTTGGGTTTTTCTGAGTTTTAAAATCACTGGAGAATACCACAAAGTACTACGGCACCCCGGCCAGATTTAGACTCGGGACCGTAGGGGCTCTGAACCAGCATTTGCTATCTATCTTAACAGTGCTGAAATTCTCCTCTGGGCCACAACGGTTTCGATTTTTTTTCTCTCTTAAAAACCCCATTAAAATGGATTCTCACCGCCTCTTTTGAAAGGGTACCCAAATTGCTGGCAGCATAGCCTCTTTGAATTGCCAGACTAATACGCTGACCGAAACAGCTACCACCTATTACGGTTAGCGCCTAAAATCACTTCAGTCGTGGTTTTGCGACTGTGGTTTGAAAGAAAAGAACTAAGCCAAATAACATTTTTCAATTATTGACTTACTACTTTACTGATGATTGAAGTAAACGTGAAGCACCGAGATGTGAAGTGACATAGCAGGTCACGGGAGACTTCAATCAGGCATGTAGACCATTGTTTGTTTACTAGTTAAGTAGCAAAATTATTAGAACGTGTCAAGCAACATAATCTGCCGCGGGTCATTCTCGTAGCGGTGTCATTAACTTGTGATACTAATAACACTGATATTAAGTTTCAATAATCCCACATGCTCTGTATGACCTGCGTTGAACAACAACTCAGGTACTTAGGTACCTGCCTGATTCTCGCGAGTGCGATAATAATGGCATTATTCCCGTATACCTATTCAATATAAATTATGACGATAGGGAATAGGCACGTATAGGATCTTTTGAACAAAGTTTCTCATATTTTGTGACAGCTAGCCTTCTATAAAAGAAATAGGTAGGTATTTGAAATTAAAATATCTGAATAACTAGACCCAAAGTCACATCGTACGATATTTTTTTCTGTTTTGGTTTCATATACTTTTGTAAGTATTTCTTTTATTTGAAAAAAGTCGGAGCTCCTGATTTCAGATTAGAGACGAAACACTAGATGGGCGAGTAGTTAGCAAGATTATAGAGGTCGTAAGTTCAATTCAATTCGGGCTTGGGATTTCAAAAGTTTTTGTCGCACAAATAGCCTAATACACCTATAGGTAATCGAAGAATTGGGAAAAACATTCAAGTTCAATAACGTTTCTAACTTACACTAGTATTTTCTCTAGTAGTCTTAAATACTGGATTATACCGATTATAATTATTTGTAAGCACAGATAGGTATAACCTATTTACAGCACTCTTAAATAACAGCGTTTTGCTCTTATTGAACTGTCATAAGATCCAAAGTGGCTATAAATGTTTTCGAGGCAGACTGTACCTGTGATCGGATTACTCCCTTACGAGCAGGAAGATTCTTATTACACGTGCATAGGAAACAATTGACAGTTTATCATTACAAACACATACCTACTGCATAATGCAATAACTATTCAAATGTTTTACGGAACTGCAGCTCATATAAATCATGTAAGTCGTAAAAGTAGGTACCTTTGATATACAATCCGTTTTGTGCCTAGTCACACCAAAACTCTGGTTTAAGTTGGATAAATTGGTTGAATTGGGCCTGAATAACTTAGGAAAGTTTTTGAACGTGTTCCATACCAAGAAATATAATTAAAATGTACAGAAAGATTAAAGATAAAAGGGCTACTCTCGATCACATGGTATCGAAGAAATAACGCAAATCTGCATGTAGACATTACAATAGGTATTAAAGTAGATATTATGTTATGTTACGGATTGAATTTATGTTCATTTTTAGTCTTTCAGCGGTTTACTAAACTTCATGTCTGTTGCAAGATAAGACAGGCGGGAAATGAACAAAACTAGGTGAAAAACTGTACCTAATTGAATATCATCAAATTGCTTATGAAAAGGGTTTTTTTTGGTCTCGCATTTTTTTTGAATAGGTACTTTGGTAAACAACTCAGCATCAGACACGTAACTGAAACAAATTTCGGTGATAAGGGTATTTGTCGCCTGACCCCTGAGTGGTAATCGAACCTAGGACCCAAGGTCCAACAGGATGAGTATAACCACTGCGCCAACAGACTGGTAAAAACGAAAAAAATATTCTGGTTTGGGAACAGAACTGTCACCTATAATATCTTCACATTTTAACCATCTTACCGCCACATCTAATTAATAACCAAAATATAACTTACCCCATCTCTTAGCCGTTCGCCCCAGAAAGCTTTTCTCGTCTGGATTGTATATCACATTAGCTATCCTCCTCCAAGCGGGCCCCGAGGGGGGGGGCGCCCTCGCCCAGCCCGTCTCCAAACTGTTCGACTTGCTGGCCATAACTCACAGACGCAAAAGTAAATTAAATATTAACAGAGCGGGAACACGTCTGCACTGCGCGACCGTTGAATAAGCACTGCGGAAACAAATGGGGTGGGCTGCGCACGCGCACGTGTGCCGTATGTGGGAGTCGGGACGTAAACACGGATTTTTTGTCTCCCACCTTGAGTAGGGACGTCTGCGGTGACGTAAGGAATGGAATACTAATTATGTAAGGATTAAGGTGGGATAGTTGTAGACAAAGTCCTAAGGGTCATTAAGAGGTCTCAAGCTACCTAGTCCGTGAATACTGCACGAAATAGGTAAATGTTGTACTCAGGAAGCTTCTTATTGACTCATAATGCAAACAAATGTATGAATTCCGAACTATCGAATCATCCAGTTAGGTTCCTCTTATGAAAAATGTATGAATGACATATTGTGCGTAAAAGGATATGAGAACGCGCAATCAATAACAACAATAACATAGCTGTTTCAGTATTACTACTATAGCGGTAGGTGAGAATATCCTGTTTAAAAATGTATGGAAGAGTTCCTCATACATTAAGCGTTATCCTCTTATTTAAACTATTATTTGAATAGTTTAAATTATTATTTTTCTTTAAAGCAAGACCAAGACGTTACCATAATTCTTAGTGATGGGACGAAGGATAGCATTTAAATTTATGTTTTTCTTTGTGTCTTTGTATTTGTAGGTCAGTAAATAAATAACTTGGTTAAAATGGATTAGGACTTTATAAAAAAAAACAAAGCGACCGAAGCATGCCTTAATTGAATAATTCTATTTATGTTTCTATTAATGAAGTCAAGAAGACAACTTTATTCCTTGTCCTGAAATCTTAAAGCATACAAAAACAATTTTATTAATTAATAAACCATAATTATTGTGCCATCTAAGTTCTAATATGAATTCAACAACAAAATACGATCGATTTTACACTTTCCAAAAAACTTAAATAGTTTCGAGATGACTGACATCTGCTAAACGTCTGTCGGCTGTTCCTAAAATAACAAAAGCAATGTTTTCAGCTGTTGGCTTCCAAATACAACGTTAACGCAGCAATAATACCATTTAACCGTATTAAATTGCTTAAATGTTGTAGGTATAATAGCAATCTGTGTTATGTCCATCGACAGAACTGTCACAGCACAGTCTCAGTGGGGCACACGCTTAGCATAACGAGGCACTTATAAAAAGTACCTACAATTTATAAAGTTATATATACTGCCAAAATATGTAGGTACAGAGAAAAATAAACGAATAACTAATCAAATTGTTCGAAATGGCACTTATTATTTATTTGCAATTTGATTTATTATATCGAGATCGTCGGTCAATATTCACCTGTGATTGAAAGCGCCTAGTTCAGCTTCGTATTGTATTAGTTTAAATTTCTTTAAGTCAGTAAATATAACTTTTTTTTGCTTTTGTGAATGCAAGAAAAAGTGGGATACATAATTACGGGATGACTTACTTATTACAGGTCGACCTTTTTTACAAACTAAAGTTTACGATTCCCGGTAAGAAAAGATTTTTTTAAATATGAGTATGCAGTCTTAGTATTCGTCATAATCGTGCGTGAGACACCTTTGAACATTTTTCAAAATTCCTCATGATTAAGGATTTGACCTACCCTGTGAAACCATGTTCCACTTGTAAGATTCACCCTGTATAATATAAATGTTTACCGGTGCTAAGCCGAGACAGGCCCCGAGTCTAGGTAACTTTAATGACTTATCTCTAAATTTACAGTTTTTCTAAATCTATGAAATACAATTTGAGTGCCACCTGAAACCGTACACATTAGTAAAACTAGATTGTGTTAAAAAAATAAACTGTTCTTGTCATAATTTGTCATTTATTTCAAACCAGTTATAGGCACACATTATCATACACAAAGGAATTACAGTACACTAAGATGTACTACCAATCATCATCAATATGAGTAAAATATCGCAAGGACGGATTCGTTTACAATTAAGACTTAGGTATAAAGATTAATACAAATTTACAACTAACTAAAGTTGTCAGTTAACGTTAGTGTTTTGTACTACTCATAGCAAAGAAAATAAATAATTACAATACAATACAGTGAACTTATGAAGTTTTGGAAATATATTAAGGCTGGAAGTCGTCAGGTTTCATAAATGCATGTCTGTTGTTTTTAATAACTACTTGTCTTAAACAATGTCTTAAAATCAGTTTACGTGGGTAAACCACAAAAATACGTTAATAAATTGTCTGCATTTTTCAGAATTAAAGCCTGTATTCTCTAATAACACTCAAGTACTCAGTGTAATGTCACAAAAAAACTCTTATTAACTTATTCAGATACTGACGTCATTATGTCATTGAAAAACACACAAATATTTGCCGCATGAACGTCACTCCGAGGTAGGAATCTAACCAACGACCTTCGGATACGGACCTCTGTCCCAAGAAACGCATTTGAAAAATGGAGATTCAATAATACCTACATTTCAATTGAAATGAAACAATGAGACTCACAAAGTTACATAAGAAGATTATGAGTGTATTTAAGTATGACCAAAAAAGATATCCTAACATGCTGTCAGTCTTATATTGACTTTTATAACTTGTTTGTACAGAGAGCCACACATCGAACTAGGCGTTTAAAACATACGAACTGTTAGTGTTAACACTTCACCTGTGACTTTCTGTGCAAACCACCTTAGCACTCACTAAGAAAAATAGATATTAAATAGGACATCAATCGAATCATAGAATAATATAATAAAATTAAGTCTGGCCAATATCAAGTTAACATTAAAATTATGAGGTATTAGAAGTACCTAGGTAGAATAATAATTAATGTAGAAATATCGACATGGTAAGTAATATAGGACTCATAGACAATATTTCACCAAAAAAACTTGAGAAAAGAGCACTTTTGTGTAATACGAGAATTATTCAGTACTTTGCAATATATGTATTAAGAGTATTTGAATATTTCGAATGGCAATATAACACTACTTTCATAAGAAGTAGCAAGGTATGAAGAAGATATTAATCTGGGTGAATAACTCACTTTACATTATAGGTTATAATAAGTAGTGGAAAGACATTATATAATTTTAAAAATATTGTCATAAGAAGATAGGATCTTAAAAATACATATCATAATTGGCTCGGAATCATTCAGACTTACAGATACACTGGTAGACTTACTATTTAACGATTTATGTCAATCATGTTTTGTTTAGTGTATAAAAACTTAACCTATTTCACTATTTTTATTGTAAATGTATAAAATGCAAAATATATTGAGATATCTTGAGATTCTTCTAAAATCTAAGTCATAAGGCAGCTTGATGGTCTACTAAAAAGACCTACTATTTATTAAGCAGCACTTTAAATGATTTATGGTCTTTTCAGTAGACCATGTTTAAAATACTAGCTAAAACTTTAAAAGTGTGAGACTCACTTTGATACTTTACTTTCATACCAAATCCGGACGGTTTTATATCGGTCTACTCAGAAGACCGACTTTATAGCTACTGGAATACGTACGTCAGCCGAGCGACAGCAAGACTACTCGATCATGAGCTCAAAGTGGACGACGCCTAGTCGTTCTCTTCTGTTATAAACGATGTTTTTAGCCCACGCTCTGCATTCAATGTTTATTACTATGCCAGCTGAAAAAGAAACAATTATTTGTAAGGAACACTATTCAAATTGGGCAAATAAAAATTGTGGTTACAGCACTTAATAGGTCGTATTATAGGCCTCCTCTCATATCTATCTCACCTGAAGGAAAGGGAAAATGCTATACTAACATGGTACCCATTTGGTTTTTTATCGATGTTTTCCATCACCGGAGTAAGCCGCATATTGTGCAATGAAAACAAAGTAAGTAACGCGTTTTGAGCCGGAGTGTTTAACCACCCGGACATGACACTTTCACTATTTTCTCAAATTTCAACTTTATAGTTTTGACTTTATGTTAGTTTATTAGAAACTGTGTAATAACTCACTCTTGGGTCTTTTCAAATGAACTGCCACCAGGGGGCTAAGGTAACCCTCGGCATTCTCATAGGGGTAAAAGTATCCTGGGAAGCCTGGATATGGCAGATATCTGAGGGGGCCTATGTTCTCCTGGTCTGCCGGCGTCTCTCCATAGCAAGACACCCACACCATGTTGGCCTGTGAATAGAAGAAAGGTCAGTTAATCTTTTTGCTACTCAAAATTATTGCAAGGATAGCTTTTGGTGAAGCCACCCTTCAATATAACCCATCAATACACAAAAACGTCTTGATGTCCCAAACTTTCTTGCTTGAACGAAACTGAATAAGCTTCCAAATTCGGTCAAAAAGTCTTCAATTATTTTGAGTTAGGTGCAGGTGACGATTTCGCGATAACCACTTTTACCAGTAAACAAACAAATTGAAGTTACATATCGACCACTGGTTAGGTGTAGTGGGTAGGAAGGTGGCTTATACGGATCCGGATTCAATCCCCGCGCAGTACAAAAATTCGTCTGCAGGAACATATCAGTTTGTATTGGTCTGAGTGTTCCCTATGTATTCTATAATTACGAAAAAAAATACTTACGTAGTTCCGGTTGTAGGCGGTAAGGTTCCTGATGTCCCTCTGAAGGTCAGGGGGCATGTCCCCGGGCAGGTGAGCGGTGTCGTTGAAGAACTCTGGTCTCCACCCGTAAATTCTGGAAAGAGTATTCATCTATAGTCCGTTCGCGTTAAGAATGCCGTGATTTCATACTTGCCCTTCGACCTAACACGCCGCCTTTAAATCGTTCCTAATTAGAAAGCCAAGTCCACAGTGACCAGCTGAACGCATACTGTCGAACGCAAAGGAGTATTTTTGTGTCCAACAGAATTAAATTTAAAAATCACTGCATTCTTAACGCGAACGGACTATAGTATTCCTTTATTTATAAAATTGAAACAGCCCTACAGTATAATTTAGGATGATGTCCTTAATTATTATTCTGCCAAAATATACTCGCAAGTGACAGGACACAAGAGGTTATTTTTCGACAAATTACTCCAATAATTTGAAAAAGAATTTAGGCCCCAACGGTAATCACATCTCGGTAATGATACACAAATCTATGATTTCCAAAACGATAATGTTGCAATTTATTGGGCAGAAAAGTCTTGGCGGGCTAGCTATGAGCACACGCGCCACCCATTGACATGTAGAAAGCGCTGCAAGTGTATGGGATGTTATTTGAAGGCGACCCAGATCGACTTTTGATCTAGCTAGCCCCCAGGAATGCAGACCATTTCATAGCTGATGCAGTAGCAAGTAGTTGAATATGGTGATTATGATGGGGCTATAAAACATTTTTGGGCAACCCAAATACCTGTTCAGCTTAAGGAAGATACAGGGTGAAGACTTGTGGTAGGAGAAGTGATTCTCCTCCATGCAGGGGTCCCAGCCGCGCACATCAACATCGCAAACTTTCCCTGGAGGAGGCAGGTGGTTGAAGTCACAGTTGAAGATGTTCTGACCCGTGCCAGCAGTTTGACCCTTCTTCTTGTACACTAAGTATAAAAGAGAGGCAAATCAATAAATGAAGGTAGGAGTCCCAAATAATCTTATCTACCCCCGGGCGGCAAGGAAGCCACGAGGACTTCCCCACATGCATAAAAAAGTGACCGATGCAACGCGCGAGCTAAGCGAGCCAACCACAGAAAAGAGAAATAGGACCTCTTTCTATGTTCTGTGGAGCCAACAGTGTACCCGCGGCAGCGGCCGGCTAAGTTCCACTGGCTCGCTTCTATAAGCTCTTCAATGTGGTGTTTTTATTGGACCAGCTACTAAATATACATCAATTAGCATCTTGATAACTTTGCCAAATAATTATCAAAAGTTCTATCATAATAAGATAGTTTACCACACTAATGTTTACTTAAAAAAGCATTCTGAGAATGCAATGGTGGAGAAATTACCGTTTGTCATTCGTTGCTTTTGTATTAGTCTTACCTCTTAATTGCTTCCTGTTCATAGGTACCGTAGATAAGATAGTTCCAAATTACTTTCAAAATCAGACAGATGAGTCATTGGAGAACTAACATGAACGTAATACACAAAAATTCAACTTACCTGAAAGAAAGTCAATAAGCTGATCTTCCCAGTACTTATAGCTCTCATAGCTGGTCCCCTTGTACCAGATGAGGGTGCTCCTAACGTCTGGCGGCAGCGGTCGGAAGCCCAGGCCAGGACTTGTGCCTATCACACTGTACTGCTGCTGCAGTCTTGGCACGCGAGGGTTGATGAACTGCTGATGGAAGGTCACCATGCAGATGGCGAATAGAGATATGAGGGCAGCATAGAAGATTAAGTAGAAGATCACGATTTTGCCTGAAAGTAAAGAAACAAATTATTCATTCAAACATTGTTTTTCTAAGGCCATTACCATGGTAATTTTGATAAAAGTGCGCACCAAACCTAATACATATTACCTATTCATAAGATTAAGAAAACACACAATGCATGTTTAATGTAAATATGTTACTTCGAAAAGAAATAAGTTTATTGCTTTCATAGTAAAATTTCTTAAAATGTAATAATTTAAAATTAGCAATGAATAATTTCAAATCCAATAACTAATGAAATAATGATGACGTCGATTAATAACTACCACTAATAATTATAACTTTAATGATCAGATAGCAGTGCTGATAATTCAGAAATCACTAAGGATCAGGTATACAATCACGTCATAATATTTCAGTCATTATATACCATCATACCATCAGCTACATAATTAGGTTAGATCATTAAAATAAGGCTTCAGAGATTAGTTTGGATTACTGGCAATTAAATACAGGCTGTTAACACCGCTATAGCGTAAGCTGCTATCAGTCTGTCTGCGATTTATAAGATTATTTGTATGGCTTCTCACGCAGTTTAGGGTGTGATAAACCCATAATTGTTTGTGGATTATATTACACAATAAATCATAATCCTAGGTAGTGTTACTTTATTTATTTGTTTATTCTTTATTGCACAAAATTACAAAAAAAGGACAATTGGCAGACTTAATGCCAAGATTCAGAAGAAGCATTCTCTACCAGTCAACTGCAAGGCTCAACAGTGAGTTTAGGGAGTTTTTGCACAACCCAAACACTACATTACATTACATTAGTATATTTACATTACTGATTTTTTGTGACTTTATGAATGACATAATTTTGCAGCTGGTTAAGTTATAATTGTCAACAACATAATAATATCTGGACCGCACAGCCACTTTCCATCAGTTGAGTGAGGATCTTATTATTTGAGATAGGATCTATTTTTGAAAAATCAATATCATTTGGCAAACTTTTATTTCAGTTTCATCTTTGAGAAAGCACAAATAATTATTTAAAATATTCTTCGTTTTATAGGCCATGAATTCTTCATCGTTTAGGGGGCAGCCTACCATACCTAATTGTAAATTCCTACCCAGAAAATAATCGTAGTCGATTTATTACAGTGAATCTGCCTGTACTACCTAATAGGAGTCCTTAGACGTAAGCATGATTGGCATTTTAATCGTCTACCCTAGTCGCTATCTAGCAGATTATAAATTTAAATAAGTGAAAATTAGCAGCATAAATAACACTTTTATAACTCCCCAATGCAGTCGACAATCAAGATTAGGATTACCAAAGATTTAAGCTCAATAAATACTGTATCAAATCAAACTGCTTTTGCCTCTTTATAGTGATTGTTTATGCCACGCCCTTTAGTTGTTATTAAAATGCAAACTGAATCTTAGACGAATAAAAATATGAATGAAAAATTATTCTTTCTTTCACAAAACTTTCAGGAAACAGTTAAATAGTTCACTGACCCCAACTTTCAGGCGTTCGTCCCAAAATCGCTCCTGTTTCTTCGTTATAAATGTGATCCACGAAGCGTTTCTTTTCGCCCCTCCGAGATTGTTTTGTTTCAATCTCAAACTCCTGGAGTCCCGGATTTCTTATCATTTTATCACACTTAACTATATTTAGGAATAAAAACAATATTCGAAGAAAACACAAAAATCACACGCCCAACCGCTGCCGCTGCCGCAAAACTTGAATGAATGACAGTTGGTTGCTTGGTAGTAGTGTTGTCCAATGATTCCGACGCGATATGTCATAAAGTGCCAACAATCGATACATTATTTGAATCGAAATTATCGACAATGGCTTTATTATTTCGAAAGTATTTGATAAAACACCCGTCGTTACAAAATACGACATAAGTAATGCCAGGACCTCACTTATGTCAACAGTGACGTCAGTTACTACAAGTGGGCTTATATTAAAGCCTATCAGTAGTAACTGACGCCACTGTTGACATAAGTGAGGTCCTGGAGAATCTGAGGAGCATGACACTTAAATTTTTAACGGGCCAGCTTTTTATCAGTAAAATCTGTGCTAGCAGAGTATCGAGCGGAGTACGAAAATGAATCAAACTCGATAAAATCAAATAAAACCATTTTTTGTGTTAACTTTATTGGTAGAGGTTGTAGAAATAAAGCGCAGAAAATATAATAATGTAAACGAAGATATATTATTTACCAGAACACAGACAGGAATATAGTGACAGAGTAAAGGTGACAGAGACATAAAAGAGTAAAAAGTAAAATCACAAGTGTGTATCAAAAGAGATTATTCTAAAGAGGTAACTCTACTCTCTAACACTCCTCCTGAATCTCATGCATACACACATAATACTCTCACTCATCATTATGTACTCACACACTCATCCCCATGCCATTCACGCACCATTCAAACTTTCCTCTAGGGAGAGGCTTGGTTAGAGCATCAGCAATCATTTTGTTTGTTTCACGATACTCCAACCAAATGAGACCTGATTCTAAGCATTCACGTACGAAGTGGTATCGGATGTCCACGTGCTTCGTGCGTTGGTGATGCACCGGGTTGTTGGCTATGGCAACAGCAGACTGACTATCTGAGAAAATGGTTGTAGGCTTTTGCATATCCAGACCAACCATTTCGGAAATGAATCGTCTTAAGAAAACAGCCTCCTTAGCAGCTTCTGATAGGGAAACATACTCAGCCTCTGCCGTGCTAAGAGCCACTGTTCGTTGTTTTGTGCTTTGCCATGAAACAGCTCCTCCTTGAATTAGGAATACTAGCCCTGAGTATGACTTTCTGTCACTGTCTCCAGCAAAATCTGCATCTGCGTAACCCAGTACTTGACCTTCTGGATAGTCATTTTTTGAATATACCAATCCATGGTTGAGAGTCCCTTTCAGATATCGCAGTATTCTTTTTGCTGCTATCCAATGTTCTTCTTGGTAGCATTCACTAAATTGACTCAAAATGGATACTTGATTAGCTATATCTGGCCGAGTGCATACTCCCAGATACATTAATGAACCAATTAGTTCTCGATATGGCACATTTGGTTTCTGTATGCCCTCGGTTGTACACTTTTCTAGCCTTTTCCCAGGTATGGCTGGTGTAGCTACAGGCTTGCAATCCTCCATCTTGAAAGATTTTAACAACTTCTCAACATATTGTTGTTGATGCAATTTGATCCTTGTATCATCTTGCTCTATATTTATTCCCAGCATGAGCTGAGCTCTTCCTAAGTCCTTCATTTGAAATTGGCTTTTGAGCTCTCTCTTTACTTGCAGCATATCCTCTTTTCTATTATAAAAAATAAGAATATCGTCCACATAGATAGCAAGGATGAGAACAGAAGACTTCTGTGTTCTAATATAAACACACGGCTCGTTGTCTGATCTCTTGAAATTCATCTTCAACAGCTCTGTGTGAAGCTTTTTGTTCCAAGCTCGTGGAGCTTGCTTCAATCCATAGAGCGATTTTTGCAGCCGACACACCAAATTCTCCTTTCCTCTTTGGACAAACCCCTCAGGTTGTCGCATGTAGACCACTTCGTCCAAGTCACCGTTGAGGAAAGCTGTTTTCACGTCCATCTAATCTATACTGAGATTCATTTTGGCGGCCAATGCTATTAAAGTTCTCAAAGAGCTATGACGAACCACAGGTGAGAACGTATCTGTGTAATCCACACCTTTCCTCTGACTAAAACCTCTAGCTACGAGTCTTGCTTTGTACCGAATCTTTCCCTCCGCCTCTTCTTTGATTCTAAATAACCATTTAGAATCAACGATGTTGCAAGATCTCGGTGCCTCTACAAGTGTCCAGGTATTGTTTTTCTTGAGAGCTTGTAGCTCCTCCTCAATTGCAGCCTTCCATTGTTTTGCATCATTTCTCGAAAGTGCCTCCTGCAATGTTTGTGGATAGCTCTCCTCAGACTCTGCTTGGTAAGTGATGAAATCTGGAAACTGAACTGGTCTTCTATCCCTGACTGGATATCTCCGTTCAGCATCGTGTCTGCCTTCATGAAGTAATTCATCATCTTCAGACCTCTGATCAGGTTGTTCAACCAACTCATGTTCATCAGGTAAAAGTTCATCAGATCTCTCTTCGGATGATACCCACTGATTATCTGTTTGCTGCAGATCTCTCTGAACTGTGCCCTCTGGTACAACAGCATCTCTCGTCTGGGTACTGCTTTCACCATCAACATCGCTGTCCAGTTGAATAGTTACAGACTCATTTTTAGCTTCAAAATTATTTGGTTTGTACATCTGATTTTCAAAGAAAATGACATCTCTCGCTCTCGTGAGTTGTCCATTTGTAGGATCGATCAGCCTATATCCCTTGGATTCTTCACAATATCCCACGAAAATAAGTTCTCTACTTTTCGGATCCCACTTAGTTCTTCTTTGATCAGGAATATGTACGAATGCTCTGCAGCCAAATATTCTTAAATGACGCAGGTCTATCTTACGACCGTTCCATGCTTCTTCAGGTGTAACACCTTTAACAGCCAGGGTCGGGCTTCTATTCTTCAAATAGACTGCGGTGTTTACCGCTTCTGCCCAGTAGCAGGCAGGGAGCCCCGCTTCCTGCAGCATCGATCGCGCCTTCTCCGCTATTGTGCGATTTGCCCTTTCAGCCACACCATTCTGCTCAGGAGTATAGGCAATGGTGAGCTGATGCTTTATTCCGCATTGCTTTAAAAACGAATCCACCTTCTTGTTCACGTACTCGCCACCGTTGTCAGTACGCAACACTTTCAACTTCTTCCCGGTTTGCCTTTCCGCAAAAACTTTAAATTCTATGATTTTATCAAAAGTCTTCCGAGAAAAATCATCTATAAAAGTAATATAATATCTAAAACCTCCAAAAGAATTAACACTCATAGGACCGCTTATATCTGAGTGTACTAATTCCAAGGGTTCTGTAGCTCTAGTGGCTTTGTTACGCTCAAACGGCTGTCTGGTTTGTTTCCCCATCAGGCACGCGACACAGTCAAGTTTAGCTAAGTTTAAATTATTTGGAAAACTTACCCCTGTTGCCATTTTGTCTTTTAATAAAGTGAGATTACGTATACCCAAATGAGCCAGTCTTTTGTGCCACAGCTCCAAATCGGTATTCACTGTTGTTGATAAAGCATCACCCTGCAAATGAGATGTCATTAGCTTATAAACTCCTTTATCTAGAACACCTGTCACATTTGGCTTACCTGTAATCATACAATCACTTTCATCAAAAATCTCACATCCACTCTTGGAGAAAACAACAACTTTTCCTTTCTTAACAATACAATTAATACTCAGTAAATTAGTCGCTAACCCTGGTACAAACATGACATTGTCAACCGTCATGTTCGGTGACTCGCATTCAATCCGACCGAAACCTTCACCATACATCTTACCTCCATTCGCACATGACACCTCTATCTTCCTTTCAACCTTTTTATAATCACGCATCCAATCCAGCCTATTGCTCATGTGGCCAGAAGCACCCGAATCTAAAATCCAGTCTTCACTGCTTGAAGTGGTAAGTGCCACCGCTGTAGCAACCTGAGCATTCTTCTTTAGTCGCGGGTTGTGAGGACAGTCACAAGCTTTGTGTGGGCCTTCACAGATATAGCACTTCACTGTTCGCTTAGGTTTGTTCCTCTGAACTGCCTTTCTCTGTTTGCTGGACTTCAGAACTAGTGCTGCGCCAGGATCGGAAGCACTTGTGCTTGCGTGAATTTTTGGTTCGTCAATTTGAAGGAGTTTTGTCTTTACGTAATCCGAGGTCAAAATTGTATTTGTATTCTCCAATGCCAATCTTAAGGGTGTGTACTCTTCTGGTAGTCCCTGTAGCATTAAAGCTGCCAATAATTCGTCATCAACCTCTTTGCCAATATCAAACAATTGATTCGATATTCTCATCGTTTCTGTTACGTAATCAGTTATGTTCCGAAACATACTTAACTTGAGGCTAACAAGTTTTGATAGTAGGCGGCATCTGTTGTTTACCCCTCTATCCTCATATGCAGTCTTTAAATTGTTCCACGTCTCGTATGCCGTTGTTGCCCTCCGCACGTGAACCTTGCATGAGTTTTCAATCAGGAGGCATATTTTCGTGCGAGCCTTCTGATCTCTGCGCTTGGCAATTGGATCCTCATGGTTAGCGCGGTTTTCGACATACTGCCATAGGTCATCATGAACTAAGATGCATTCAACATCAAACTTCCAGGAGTCAAAGTTGCTGTTGCCCCGAAGTTTTTCTATTGTTGGTAGTCCTGAGCCTTGTGACCTCTCACCACTTTCAGGGTTCCCAACACTACCATTCCTGGTAGTGTTCAGTGTTCCTGGAGTATCCATCTCCTATGGATTCACTCGATGTTCTTTTGTTTTTCCGAAAACAAAAAAGTGACCTTCACTTTGCAAATAAAATATTTTTTCACGCCAGAGTTTTCCTTTTGCGTAAAAATACGTTAACATTACTCTGCATTATCTGGGCCCATAACCTATTGGTAGAGGTTGTAGAAATAAAGCGCAGAAAATATAATAATGTAAACGAAGATATATTATTTACCAGAACACAGACAGGAATATAGTGACAGAGTAAAGGTGACAGAGACATAAAAGAGTAAAAAGTAAAATCACAAGTGTGTATCAAAAGAGATTATTCTAAAGAGGTAACTCTACTCTCTAACAAACTTCTCGGACTGTGTAGCAGAGTAGCAGGGCGTGTTTTAGTTTTTAAACTCTTTTGTTTAAAAAGGATGATAAATCACCATTCAACTCATTGGTTATTTGTCGGTTAATTCAATTGCCGTTTCTCAAACAGTCGTTCCCATCACTAGTTGGCTGTTGGTTGGTTGGGTGCGTTCCAAAACGAGAAGGGTAGAGTGATTTTTACCTTCGGTAAAAAGAAAGAGACAGAACCATGAATGAGAAAAAGAAAACACAAGAGCGATAGAATGGTTTCAGAAACGCTATCGAGTGATTTTTAAATAAATATTGTTTTGGAATGATTTCAGGTAAATATGTCACTGTCAACTTGCAAAGAAGATTTTCCTAACAACGAAGAAGTACAATTATTGGAGCCAAAACAATTGGGGCAATTATTTTCATAAACGAAAATACTATCTATTGAATTTATTCAATGCAACTTTTAAATAAATTCTCAGCTGACAGCTGTCAGGTGAAATCTACACGTCCTTGACCTGGCCCCAGACGTCGATTGGAATCGCACTTGTCAGTGTAAAATTACTCACACCCAACCTGTTCCAAAATGCGTGCGATAATACTGATAAGTAAACGGTCGGTTACTCTCGGTTTTACTCGGGTTGTTTTAAGAACGCGTCAGAATGATTTTCGCACTACCCAGATTTAATTTTACTTGTTTTGGAACGGCCGGCCCCATGGTTTGTTCAACTTTGTTCCGAAAGGTAAGTCCAGCGCTCACAGTGCTGACAACATCGAGCTCAAATAGCGAATACTACTAGAATGTGCAATAAAAAGTTTTTTTCAATAAAATGAGGTCTATTGGTATTAAGTTAAGATTGCTATTTCCTTATAAGTGGTAGCTAGCCAAACACAAAATATCTAAATCAAACAACAGTATGATGGTCTTGAACAGGAAAAAAGAGTTGAGCTGTGCTGAAGAGATACAAATGTACAGTATTTGTATGTCTGGTAGTGTGTTGTAGTATGGCATTTTACCAGCTCAACTTATCATTGGGTTTGGTAGATGACTTTACTAAACCAACATTGCGTTCACTTTGAAACGTTTTTATAAAAGTGTATTATGTAATCAAATCATTGTACTTTTTTTATATTTACTGTATGAAATTAACCCCCGAATTCACAAACTTCAGTCAACGCGAGGCACGCGCTCACGCTCATGCTATCCCGTAAAATGACAATAGAACTGAAAGGGACAGCTATACTTCTGAGGGATGCTCAAGCTCAACGTTGATTTGCGTTTGTGAATTCGAGGGCAAACGTGTCAACTACTTAAAAGCGGGCGCAAACGTCACTGATTGGTCAATCCGCCCACTGTCCAATCAGTCGTCGGTCGATGGCGACTTTTTCATCGACTCGGGCGCTAAGAGATCACTTTCGGCTTTTTTCGGACCGCACCCTCCTTAAGTCAGTTCCGTGACGTTCGTCCGTCCGTCGTGCGTCCGTCAATCGATCCGTCATTCATTGAATTCAAGTTGTTTTGCTGTGTGGGGCTCACACAAATTGATTTAATAATGGCATCATTTCATAAAATGATAGTTATTGTGGGGTTTATTTCATTGTTTCATTCGGCATTTTCAGCTGCCCAACGTAAGCAATCCTTTTACCCTTTATTTTATTGGTCACCACGGACGTAATTGGTCAGTATGTTCTTTAATCGTTTTTAATTTTACAGATCGATCGTATTTGAGAATAACCTCTCAAGAATTCACAACTCTGCCATTAGACGTAAGTATTCATAATACTCGTGCCCTCTTTACCTTCCAGTTTCTGCCATACCTCTATGTTCCTAAATGTATCACAGCAAATTAGGTTGTTGAAAGATCAGACGCTCCCAATCGACTATGAAGTAGATCAGGAGGTCAACTATATAATCCCTTAATAATATATACATATTTATCTTTGAAGTGGGAGGAAAGCTGCTAGGGAAAACAGTTTCACAGTTCCTTAAAGTACACACTATAAAGTACATAGTGATAATGTCCACTATGTACTTTATAGTGTGTACTTGTACTACTTGTACTAGTGCTAGTGATAGATAGAATCTATCTCCTCCATCCTCCTAAAACTCCAATCCAAGATTAGGCCTGGTCATCTAATGTTAATAAAATGTTCCTTTACTCAATCTATCTTTAATTTTGTATAAAATGAGATATTGTAACATTATTAATGTTTTAACAGATTGTGGTACAAGCTGTAACTAGCTTGTTTGCAGTGATGTGGGGCGTGCTGAATATCACTGGTAAACTAAGAGAGATCCCAGCAGCAGCTGAACTGAACCTGGTGAAATGGGAGAACCAGCGCAACCTGCCTTCCTTCTACATGTTCAACCACAGGGGCAGAGCACGGGCCTTGACCAACTTAGCTGGAGGAGGGAAGTCAGAATTAGAAAACCTAGAATAAGTTTAAATAGTATCTGATAGTTATTTATTATTTACAATAATATAAAGTTTGTGAAAATTATAAGCTTTTTTTTATTTTGAAAGCTTACCCAGGGGATACACTTATTATCACCCAAATGCAAATATTACAGATGCTTATCATATGGTCACCAGCATGGCAGGCTACCCATTTTCAGTTATTCCTTCTTGCTATAGTGTAGAGTAATGTCACTTGGCAAGAGCAAGATAGAAGACAGAAATGATGAGCTGCAAACTGTACAGTCAGCATCAGCACCATGTGACTATTCAGAGTGGTCAGATATATCCTTACTTGTTTTAAAAAAAAAGAATTCTAATGATAAGCTAGTAATTAAAACCAATAAATCAGTTTCATTTATGTACTCAAGTTATTGTAGAAGGTTAAGATGTTTTATGTTTGCTTTGGCAATACACTCTTGTTTGACTTGCACTAGGTTACAGATTTTTCTATGAATATGACTTGTATTATGAATGTTTAATAATTTGACTGTGGTTTCTGCAGTCCTTATGAACATTCACATAATACTTAGTATTTGTATTTGAACAAAAGAATGAAAGTAGCTTTTTTTTTTATTTCAACCTATACTGTCCCACTGCGGGGCAAAGTTCTCCCCCAAAGTTCTACAAATGTCTCTGTCCTGAGCCAAAATCTAAAAGTAGCTTATACAATTAAAATTTGCAGAAGAAAATAAAACTCCTTCATGTGGAATTTATAATTTTATTTATCTTAAAATTACAATTTATTGAAATTTGTGTGGCCCTCGCCACACAAGTACACTTAAGTGTTTAAGAGAAAATTAGATCATCATAGGTATAGATATAAAATCTATTGTTCTTCAATCATCATTCATATTTTCCTTCAATTGTCTTGAAGAGATTGCTTTCTTGTTGAATTTCTTACAAGTAAATTACTTTTCTTTGAAGCATTTCTTATCAATTAAATTGTTTAACAATCATAGTAAACAATAAATGTAAACTTGTCTTAGCTAACTAAAAACTAATCGTCAACTCCTGTGGCGAGGGCCTGCCACACTGCACTATCCTCACATATTTTGTCAAAAGTTTATTCAACACTTCACTATCTCCGCCCTCCTCTGAACCCTCCACCTCTACCGCCGCCGCCGCGTCCGAATCCTCCCCCTCCACGGCTGTTGAAGCCGCCGCCGCCGCCGCGGCTGAAGCCTCCACCGCGCCCGCCACCACCCCCTCCGCGGCCAAACCCACCGCCGCCGCCCCGACCGAACCCACCGCCGCCGCCGCGACTGAAACCACCGCCGCCTCGCCCTCCTCTACCTCCAGGACCTCCCCGCCCTCGCTTAGCACCAGGTGGTTGCGGCAGAAATCTTTTCAACGGTAATAACTTCGCCGGATCGATGAAAAACTGCTGCCCATCTTTGAAGCTCTTCGCCTTTATATTCTCTCCTAGCTTCACCGACACGAAGTAATCACGCAAGTTGCCGAAGATTTCGTCGATCTTCCCGATTTGCTCCTTATTTTCTAAGAAAATAGGTGCGTTGAAGTAGGGCACGTCCTCGATGTCTACTTTGCAGATGAGGTCGTCTTGAACGGTCCAGCCGTAGTGTCCGAGCGGGATCACGCTTTCAGGTGGCCCGAAGTCCTGCTGCCTGTAGCCGCCTCCGCCGCCGCCGCCGCGTCCTCTGCCACCACCGCCGAAACCTCTACCGCGGCCTCCACCACCGAACCCGCCTCGGCCACCGCCTCCGCGTCCACCACCGTAACCGCCGCCTCCGCCACCTCGTCCACGGAACGACATTGTCTCTAAATATGAACTAATAACACGCGAAGCTTGTTTGCGGTGCTTATAACCTCAAAACAATGTGGGAATTGTGGAGGTTACACGCTGGCGTATGACAGTTCGTCGTAATAAAAAAAACACGTTAAACACGTATGACATTGACACTGACAGTAGGGTTTTTAAAGATTCAGACGGCTCGGCTATCGCTGGTGATCGCTGGGCTTTGCTTTAACCATCATTTGTCTCTTGGCCGGCGCTTTCACATTTCTAAGCACGGATGATGTTCATAGATCTTTGTTGGTCGTATAGCATGAAGCCAGATTCATATAACTGTGACGGGGTAAGTCGTGGCGCGTCACAACGCTATCGGTTCCGTTCATTCCGTTCAAATGTTATGACTAGTCACTAGATTCACATTGGTGTGTTGTCGTGTGGCGCCATTGCACCAATACGATAACGTCCGGCGCGTCACGACACACCCCAACACAGAGATGTGAACCTACTGAACTTCTTGAACACCGACCACACCGACCTACACTCAGCCTAAGTATGGGTATGAGGTCGGTGTTCTTTAAAAAGTAGCTGGAACTGAACTTTGTCGATTTTCAACTCTATGATAACTTCTATTAATTTGTCTATGTTTCTATTAATTTGACTGACAGTTACTGTCAAAGGGTCAAGTGCCTGTTGCCGTTGTGAAATTTCGATCTTGTTTCTTTTATTGTGTACAATTTTCAATATTATTTTTATAAGCACATCTTAACGTAGTGTAATATACAGTACTTTAAGTACAAGATTTAAAATTTGAAAGTGCTGCGCCATGACAACACTCGAAGATGAACTTAAAGACCTTAGGGAGAAAAACAATGAGTTGGTGCAAAAAGTGCAGTATTGGAAGATGACTGCAGCCCAGAGAGAGAACGAGAAGCTCGAGCTGATGAAGGAAATAAATGAGCTTCGCCTCAAACTTAGTGTAAGTCTTTCTTACTACAAATTACAACTTTACAACACTTGTTTGGATAGGTCTTAATGTTGGCCGTTGCAATGGCGCATCATCAATAGTTCTGACTCTTTTATCTTTCTAAATTCGTTGCAAATGTTACGACGCTTACTTTAAAACATCCAGGAATACGTATGGAGCCCTAGAATGCCTAACTAGTGTTACTCAATGTGTTTGAAGGTATCACAACATAGACTGAAAAGGGTAAATTATCCAATGTTTATTTTGAAGTACATACTTCTAGTAAAGCCTTACAATTCTACCAAAAGCTCTCCTTAGTTTGAGGTCAGATATTATGTTAGGTGAAGTGTCCATTCCATACTTAATATAGGTGATATATTTAGGTATACATAAACATATCATAAACAGCCCTTGTATGTCACACTGCTGGGCACAGTCCTCACCTCAACTATGAGGTTGCTCAAGCCATGATACGACATGCGGGCTCAGTGTCTGTTTGAGGGGTGTAAGGTTAGTGAGCCACCTTAATGTTAGGAGCTTAGCTGGAGTGAGGGAGAGATCAAACTTCTTACTTATGAGTTTTGCAAATATATTTAAAATGGGGATCAAAGCAAATCCTGTAGATAAAAAAGCTGTTAAAATTATAGTTTCTTTTTGTTTTAAACACTTCTCAAAAGTATACACATTCCATAAAACTACTTTTTGCTAAAACTGTTACCTGCTACAAAAACATGATGAATTTTAATTCATTACAGAGGCTTAGAAGCGGAGGAGCAGCACAAGCACGTAAACTTGACGCCGAACTGCAGACAGCCAGCGAAGAAGCTCTTAACCACCTTGTACTTGCATCTGGAGCAGTCGCACGGACAATCGAGCTTGCCAAAACGTATATGAGAGATCGTCAAGAACTTGATAACTCTTCCCCAAGGTGGAGTAGTATCGGAGGCACACCAAACCCAGAGAGAGTTCACAGAGTGCCACCATTGATGATGGGTGGGCAATCAATACAGCCAGTTGTGTCATTAAGCAGGACTATACTGAACACTAGTAATCCAAGTGAGTTGCATTAAAATATTACAATTTTGTAGGGTCATATCTTATGAGGGCTAGGCATTGGCTTCACTCACTACTTGTGATGAAATAATAATAGTAAATATTCTCAGATATCCACAAGACCCATCTAGCCCAAACTAAGCAAAGTTTTACTATAGGATCTAGACACTTTTGTCTCTTTAGTCAAGTACATAATTACAAAAAAAGTTATTACACCTAATAGGTTATCAATATTTTCATAATAATATAATATTTCAGATCAAGCGGTTCCTACAGTTTGCTGTGTTGTATTTCTTAAACTTTATATTTATTCCAGGATCAGTTTCAAGGAGCCCAAATCAAAGTCGAAATGTTACAGAAAGAGCAGTGCCTATGCACATGTTACAAGGTAAATCTATTTCGTAAGACCAATAAGTTCATGATAACTTATTAGCCAATACCCTTACTTCTTGCCTCCATCCACACGGCCCAAACTCCCAAAATTGTAAAGGTATGTAATCAACTTGGAAATGCCTCTGAGCATTCAGTTGGCTGATTGTACTTCTTCCTTTTGTGCAATGTTGAGGCCGCGTCCTGGGCGCCAGCGCGTCGTGAACAAAGTTAATAGATTTTTGTGAAGCTGTTCTCGACGATAGCGGTACCCGCTTCACCCACTGGCGTCCAGAACGAGGCCTAAGGAATAAAGGAATGAATACCCGCGAAAATCCAGAAAATTCAATGAGTATATTTTTTTGCAATGTCTATTTACTTTGATTTTTCAGATGTGTACATACCCCTCACAAGAATAGATGCTGGTGATTTACTTGGGCACAATGTAGAGTCAGACCCGGAAGCAAATAACGTTGACGACAGTACTGAAGACTTAGGTTTAGAAGGTGAATATTACAAATCATAGTTACTTCAAATATAAAATCCTTGGATAATAATCCACGCAGCACCATCTAGCGATCTCCCGAGATCTCTGATGTAGTAGCAACTTCTAAACTGTCACACTGAAGGGGTAGTCGAATATTCGGGTATACTGACACCGTGGGTGCGTTCCGAATTGAGTCGAAATCGATTACAGCGCGCTCACAGAGCGTCCCGAATTGAGATATCGCGCCAACGGGCTATCTAACGTCAGTCAGCTTTACGTCATGGGTGACGTCACTAACGGCGCCATTGCGCTCACAACGATAATGCTCCGGAGCGTTGTCGCTGTGAGCCTTATGTCAGATTCATAGATGAAACGTCAAACAGACATTTTCGCGTAAAAATATTTTTGCTAATATTCCTCAGAATAAATCTTTGCTAGGACAAATCTTTCTCTGTGATAGCGAAACAGAAAGTTTTACCACAAGAACCGCAAGTTTAACCTGTTAATGATAGAAATTAAAAGTAAAAAAATTGTTAGGTTATGTGTCACTATCTAGCGGTCCGAATTGGTTTTCACGCTGACAGCGCTGTGAGCACTGTTGACGCGATATTTCAATTCGGGACGCCTGTTATCGCTGTGAGCGCTCATGGACCTGTAATCGCATTACGGACCGCACAGCGTATAGTAGCGACGTCGCAGCGTTAAGGTATATAGCAGTTGTGAAGGGGCAACAGCTGGAGCAATATGCATTGGCCAGTAGTAGAATAATTTATTAATGTACCCAAATGGTGACACTGACAGTGAGTCAGCGACCCCACGATTTCGTACGACTAGGGTTGCCAACCATACTGTTTTTCGCCAAATTATACTTTAAACTGTTGAACAAAAATAAAGTGTACCGTTTTCTGCATCAAAATGTGCTAACACCTTATTATGTGTAAAGTGCGGAAAGCTGTTAAACAATATGTATTTAAAACAGTAAATAAACTCTGAATACTGTTCATTTCACTGAAATACAGTTTAATATCCTTCATAGATCTAAATATACTTTATTTCTGGGAAAAAAAGTTGGCAACCCTACTGAAAGGACGAAAATGGGAATAATTAAAAAACAGACTATTTTCTAAACCTCATGTCGTCCCGTCTTTTTCGCCTTGTAATTTTGTCCGGTGATTACGTCTAAGTCCCTTGAAGTCTCCTGTCAAACTTCCTTTTTCATTATTGTCAAAATGTCTCAGTCAAGTCGTGTCAAAGGAGGCTGGACGCCACGACACCTACATACAAGTGATGGCAACGTTGGGGCATGGTGGGCTTTTTGAGCGAGCTCTCTTAAGATGAGTCTCGAATACTGTTTTATCCCTCCTCAGGCCTCGTCTGGGGCGCCCTTTTCGTAGTAATTGTACTCAAATTCATAATGGCTTCCTTTTCAGATAGTAATGAAAGATCTATGGAAGAATCTCAAAACGTCACAGAAGATTTTGAAGAATCGTAAGTACTTATCCCATTATTAAAATATATTTTCAATGAAATTGACAGGTAAAATTCATAGTAACCTTAGTTGACTCTATGTAATTTGTTTGTCAGGCGCCGATTAGATGCTGTAACTGAAGACTTGGAGCCTGAAGACGATGTAATAACCCCACCTAGGTAATAATTCCCCCCTTTAATTAACTGATATTAAATCAGGTCGCACCCCCTTATTTGTAAAATCCCAAACAGCACCACACTACTGTAATGTTTTGTCTGTTTTTTTTTATTTCTATCAATTCTTGCGAGTAAGTTAAAGGAAATCCAATCGGTAAAACATTTTAAACGGTTTTAGAATTACCTAAAAATTGCTTAGATTTAAGAATTGCCTGAAAACAGAGCCAGGAAAATGATTTATTTTTTAATTTTTCGATAATTTTGACTGGGGTTGAGTTTCTGGCTTTGTTTCAAGAATAATGTTTAAAATTTAAAATAAATGGCGAAATTAAAGTTAACATCAGTAGGTATAATGTATTTAACATTTTCTTCTTACAGCATGTGTGTACTGTACTTAATATCAATTTCCTATTTTTTAACAGAAGTAGAATGGAAAACCCTTTGGAAGGACCGAGCTGGTTGTTAGATGCACCCCTTAGCAGGAAGGTATGTTGTTCAGAGAACATATTATTATTTTAAGCCAGATTTCGCGTATGCACTCATTTAAGTACTTGCCATCTAAAATAGTTACGAATTAACTGACCTCTAGTCCGTTCACATTAAGAATGCAGTGATTTTTAAATTTAATACTGTTGCACAGCTAAAAACCTTTGCGTTCGAAAGTATATCTTCAGCTGGTCATTGTGAACTTGTTTTTCTAATTAGGAACGATTTGATTGGTCAGGGGGCGTCCTAGATCGAAGGTCAAGTATGAAATTACTCCATTCATAACGCGAACGGACTATAATTTCTTTCGCTACCGGCACTTCTCGGGTCGCTTTTCTCCCCGGAGACTTGTCACTTCAAATATTTTCCTATCAAAGTAAAGCTTTTAAAAGTAAAGATAATAAACGCCGTCATTACTTTAAATATTAGGGTTGAGAACTCTCTGCACTCACCCTACAGTCCGGTGAAGCTATCAAAGCGATCTGTGGCTAAACAGCATTAAACATTTATGTAAGAATGCCATAAGTGAAATCTGACGTACTTAATTGTTGCAATAACATTATCTCAAAAAGGGTTTAGGCCTAAAATCGTTAACTCGACGTTTCAGCCAAGTACAGCTCGAGCCAAACTGAACCTCGAGCCAGATTCGACGACAGAGGTGGACGAAGACGCTCACGCCTCGCCGTCAGCCGGCCAGAGCAACGGTGACACAGAGGTACGTTCATACGGCAGCCAGTGCATGTCAAACTGTGGCTGCTCTGCCCCTGTGGTCTATTTATATTGATTTATTCGCGACTTAAGCAATTAAATACATACAATAATTGACTTATTATTATTAAGCCTGTACGATCAAGAGACTTTCAACGATTCATTTGTCCAATCATAACAGTTAGTTGAGAAGTTTTGAGGGTGCAATTGAACATCCATTTCCACATACATTTCGAAAACATAACCAGGAAGGGTTAATCCCCGAAGTCGGGTAAAAATATGTTTGAGTGGCTACACGCAAAGTGCAGCGCCATAGCAAGGTCTATGAATAAAATAATCTCATGAAGTGACGCCGTACCTTCTAAAGAAAGAGAATACCTACTACCTAGAGATAATAATATAATTTAAACATAGTCAGCTTACGGGGTTTAATAACTATTGTTTACTATCTGGAACGAGGCAAATTGTCAATGATGCCGGTTCCGACGTCATTAAATGTGAATCCAGCAAAAACCAATTTCGTACTAAACTCAAGACCTTGCTGCTCAAAAAGATTTACTATTCGGTAACGGAATTTAAGAATGACACTCAATTATAAATCTCGCTATCTGAACTCGTACTCATCCACACTTACCCTGAGAAAAATTGGTGAAATTTAATTTAATAAAAACAACCTTTGTTATTTGAAACTAGCTCACTCGGCGAACTTTGTCCCGCCTTAAGGGCAATAAATGAAAAAAAGTAAAAAAAAATAAGTATCCTATGTCCTTCTCCTGGCTCTAACCTACCTCCATGCCAATTTTCAGCTAAATCGGTTCAGCCGTTCTTGAGTTATAAGTGGAGTAACTAACACGACTTTCTTTTATATATATAGATAGATTAAATTGTTTGCAATGCCTTTACAGGGTTATGTAGGTACTGGACATAAAATTGTATAATTCATCATCTGTACATAAAAGCGAATAAATGAATATGATGTCAATTGTGAATGTAGGTCGAGAAGTCGCCGCTGTCCTTGCAGCTATCGTGCGCGTTCACGCCGACGGTGCGGCGGCGCAAGCGCACCTCCTCGCCGCCCAAGCGCGTCTCCTACTCGCCGCGCTCCAACAGGCTCAGGTACGAATGTGTTTGTTATATATGAAAGTGAGGGTAGTGTCACACTCACAGTATGAACCATACAGTAGGCTATCTAAGGCCGCCCGCCGAGTTATTAGCCTAGCGTGCACACAGACACGCGGCACAGCCCGTCCGTACTGCCGCCTCTCTATTTTATGCTAGCGTGTGCGTGATATAGCGACACGGCGTGCGACGCTCACGCACACATTCAAACCGAGAGTGGCACGTTTGTATGTAGATAGCTTACTGTAAGATTATACTGTGGTAGTGTGTTCAAAATGTTAACAAGTCAGTCTGTGTCTGAAGCTAGCAAGGTGGTCCTAAACTTTAGAGTAAATCGTGTGTAAAAACATAGTACCTATTATTCATTTGAACTATAATTCAGAAGAAGGGCAGTATAGGCGAACTTTGCATCATATCATATGGCATGATCTAGCGGTCAACCTTTGGGTCGAGCAGATTATTCAGTTTGGATGCAGTGAAAAATATTAAATCTTAATAATTACATTAATCACGATTTAGTTATTGTGGACATGTGGCTTTAACATTTTTGTGTCTGGTTAAACAGATACGCACATTACATAAAAAGTAAAACGAACTAGAAGACGCACTGTTGTAAACCCAGCTCATAGCCAGGTGTTGTTTGCAAGAAGCCGTTTGCTGCAGAATGCCCAAAGGCATTCCTGAGATTTATTGCAATTCGAAACGTTACACAACACATCAAAAATTAATAAAAAATATTTATTTATTTATATAACATTCTTATACTAACATTACAGGTAGGTACCCAATGCGATAGTATATCTACAAACTATATTACTTATTATCTACTAAAAATATGTTTTTGATTTTCGTAGTTATTTTACTAATTGGCCTAATAGTCAAGAATAAGAATATAGTTGAAATGAGAAATTCAAATGTGACGTCCTTCTGACCCCAAGGGAAATCATCCTCAAACTGGTTAAAACATAAATGTTCCTGGTCAAACTTCAGATGTAATAAATTAAGTATTTCCCTGTAATAATTAGAGTCTATTTTCGTTTACAGCACTAGCGGCCGTGTGCTAAAAGTACTAGTCGCAAAAATGCGTCTCGACAGCGACGGCGAAGCGTCCCCGCCCAAACGAGCATCACGCGTCTCTCCTTCTAGGAAATCGCGCGACTCTCTGTCCCACTCACACGACCTCTCTCACTCCCGCGACGTGCTATCCCTCTCGCACGGTTCGCTGTCTCAGCCACGATTGTCGCTTGTTTCGCCGGCGCGACGGTCGAGGGATTTGCCCGCGGCGTCTCCAGTCAAGATGCCGGTGAGATTCGACGCGCCGAGCCCCAACGGGTCCACTGATGCGAGGGTTATCGTCTCGTAAGTTATTTTTTAAAGTTTTATTTTAGTTATTTTCCTTTTCAGCTTGACCAAACTGGTTCTTCTACTCATACCGTAGACCTGTAATCGTTAATTTACTCTCAAAGCGATCAAAGATTGACAAAAGTAATCGTTGCTTAATATGATCCAAATTGATACAATAATGTTTTACTAAAAGGTTCCAAAAAAGTCGCCAAATGTATGTAATCTGGACCTATGGGTCACCACTGCAGCAGAAACCCCTTACCATCATTGATGCCATTTCAGAGGCATGGTCTTAAAATGTTTTTGTACAGTTTGTTTTGATGTTGTATGCAAAGTCACTGAATATACAGGGTTTTTCTTTTAAGGTGTCAAGCCGACGCCAACTGATAGTAGGGTACCACACCTATCGATTTAACCCCCATGTATGTTCTACGATTTTTTGTAGTTTTCGAGATAATGTTGATGATGTCGAGATAATGATGTTTTTGTTATTTTTAAAAAAAATGTGAGTACTTGGCTTCAAATAATTATAACTTTTTTTTCGTTTGACTTTTGTTGGATATTTTATTTTTATTATAATGTCTATTGATTGCAGTTTTATTATTAAAATAATCTCTGTCCTAACTAATACCAGAAAAAAATCCGTAGCGATTGACGCACAGGTATCATTTTTTGTACTAGGTAACTCTGAAATGCAAATTCAATAGTTTGTCATTAAAACCTCAATTTATTTAACAGCGAGGTGATCCAACCCACCCAAGTCGTCGGTGGCGGCGGCGACGCCCACCAAAGCCGCAGCCTCAGCGCGATGTCGCGCGACAGTTCCCGCGACTGTCGCAGCGACAGCGCCATGTCGCGCGACAGCGACGCTGACGCCGAACGCAGCGGCGAGGAAGGCCGCACGCGCAGGCAGAGGAAGGCTATCACTTACAAAGAGAAGCCGCTCAATAGGTAACACTAGTAACAGTAGGGCTAGCACGAACCGCTAACGTTTTGGTAATCGAAAAGTAAATGCTACTTTTTTTCTTTTTTATTTGTCTTTAAGAAAAAAAAGTATCGTTTATTTTTCGATCACCAAAACGTCAGCGGTTTCTACTAACCCTACAGGGCAATGCTTAAAAAGTGCGTACTTTGAATCATCATCATCAGCCTCTAGAAGTCCATTGCTGGACATAGAGCGCCACAGCGCTTTGAATAATAGTAACGAGATCGTTCGAATGGGTAAATCATTAGACTAAGCCGAATATGATTTGTAGCAACTATTAAATATCCAGTCGTGGTTGTAGAAAAACAAAAAAAAACATTGCTAAATTTGGATTGGGGTGGGCACCAATCTCATTTCTGACCCGGCGTATGTTGCTTTACTACGGCGATCGTTGCCAATCCCCTGTCACAACTGCGCCACAGGCACCTACCGGTTGTTACATTAATGGTATCCCGAACAATACAGATTGCCAAGCTTTTGTAGGAGGTTGATAAGAGTGTAGTCCCGGCCAGCGATCATTTTTAGGAGTCTAACATTATTTACAACAATCCTTTTTTGTTTTCAGGAAAATGCGAAGATGATGCAGTGTTGCGGTAATGATCGTATAGACGATTAGTTATTGATGGATAGTCGTTTTGTACCTGCGAACCTACGAGACTGGTGAGGGCTTTGGACCTCACAACCCCAGTGGTTCTCAAACTTTGCTATAATTTGGTAACGCCAACAGCTTAGGCGTGCTGCCCTCTTGTAGTTGAGAGTAATCAGGATATGAGTAGCAACAGGCCATCTTGAAAACCTCTCGTATTATCGGTTTTAGCACATTTTCCTACTTTGAATACATATGTTGTTTTTGCTTGTGTAAAAAAGATTAGGCAAATTATCATAAACAGTATGTTTCGGATTGTGCACATGAAGGAATAATATGAATGCTGTTGCAGGTACAGACTAGGCATTCCCGTGGTCGCGTAGTGATGACTTATCTAAAACTGAATGTGCTTACAACTTGTCCATGTCCACATACAACGTATGTACACAATTCATAGATAGTGGCATTTGCAACTAGTCATTCAATTGTATAGCCTGTAATCCTCAGGCTACATAGCCACGTAAACGCACAAACTCTGATAGAGTTTTGTGAATTGGAACGCCTAGTTCGTACAAGGCATCGCATCGAGAAGGTACTAGTTAACTTTATTGGCAAAAACGCTTGACCCGTAACTCACCGTAGCTACAATGTTCAGGCTTAAAGAACAAATTGGTGACATTTACCTTTTATATATTTACAACTTTACTTATCGTTTCATTAATTCCATTAACGATTTAGCACTATTAATTAATGAAGTTTGAAAACCACTGGTTTACTTTTATTTTTAGTGTTAACCTTTATCTGCTTGGAAAAGTTGTGATTTTTCAATTCACTGTTACATTTTGTATTATTATTCATACAAGATGGAATTTAAATTTGCCAAAACCATAAATTACGCTGTTTTCAAGCGTCAATACTCTTCGCGCTAAAATCTGTACAAAAAATGGTCTACGAGTCACACTGTTTTATTTCGCATTCGCCTAAATATTGGAAAACAATAAAATGCAACTAATTTAAATACCACCTTGTTTAAGTAATACCTAATGCCCATGTTCTGCCAACTGTAGCACCATTCAAAAACTATATGGATGGATACTGTCCCACCCACCAACAAACGGATATTAGTTTCAATATTATTGTAACTTCCCCTAGAAAAGGAACACGCCTTATCCTTATAGCGACACATACTTGGATAACGAGGTAGTGCTATAATACAAAATCGGTTTCGAAACTCCTTTGTGCATTTTTATATATTTCTCAAAGTTTTCGATATGACCTACCACGGCTTGCTGGAAATTCTAATTCGATTCGTATAAAACACCCCTAATTGAAGGGTAACTTCGCCACATCTTGAAAACATGGGAATACTACAAAAATTATTACATGAATACATTTTGAATCTGTTTTGGTGGGCGGGGACAATTATTTGCGGTACCCTTCAACAATTTGCTTTGTATTAAGATATTGAACTATTTGTTACTCTTGTATTTTGTGTATTGTTTACAATTTCACTGTATAAATATGTCCCCACCGATATAGACAGCAGCGAACGGAAACATGATAGAAGGATTTGAAAAATAGAAGTGGCTAATTTTTAAAGAATAAGGGTGGGTTGCACCATCTGACTTTAACAATAACAAACATCCAAATTTCAGTTAAAGTACCGGTTAGGCCCAAAAATGACGTCAAATTGTCAAATTTAACAAAAACTTTAACTTTAATTTCTACTATAGTGCAACTTACCCTAAATCAGTATGAATGACCTTCCTAGTGTTACCTATGTTCTGCACTTGAGCGCGCTATTGTCTATGGCAAACGTTGGTAAATCGATGTCTGTGTCGAGAAAAGATGGCAATCCGTTTAACCGGTACGTTCTACACAAACAACAAGTAGGTACCTAGTCGTGGTTCTAGCGCGTTGGTTCGATTGAACCAAATTTGGCTTATGGGAAACACAGGTAAGGTTGGGATTCTGATTTGGACCACTCAGTTTCGCCTGAAAACGTACGCCGTTTTAAGTTAACGAGATTTTTGCATCTATGTTTTTTGTGTTCGCTGACCCTAAAATTAATTGGCATGAACTTGCAGAGATCTTTTGAAATTTAGAGATTCGTAAGTTAGGAATACAGTAGGCTGTAGGACTGTTATTTATGAAATATTTAATTATTAATAATATTAATACGATTATCGATGCTCTTGTTCTCTAGATTCAATTTGGATTGTCTATTATGCACTGTTAAACTTACCACACGTGGTTTACTTTATCTGTAAATAATTTGTTCAATATTGATGTACCTAATTATAAATAATCTTACAAAGTTGTAATTAATGTGTTTTTGTCACTACGGATAGTTAACAATTCGTGTCCTATTCTTGTTGCAATACCTACATAACATGCAAAACGCTAGTAAAACGATATGAGTAGCTCTCGTCCCAGTTGTGGTGCAGTCACTACCTACTACAAGTAGCGCCACGAAACTCGACCGCTGTCCTGGAGGTCTACCACAGAACACGATAATCGAACCTTCGTGCTCTTCCTCGTGTCTAACCCTACTCCCTTACGCATCGTTTCGACCATCGTTTGAACGAAGGAACGACCGAAACTTTTTTTGACAAGGGATGTCGTATGTTACTCTTGCGTACACACGATAAATCGAGTTTGACGTTTACACAGATGTCAAATCTCCGAACTTTCTAACGATACCAGCCAAGCTATCGTGTCCATCATCGTTTCCGAATTTTTATCTCTTTACCTGTGATTTCTTCAACTATTGACTAATTTTTTGTATACCGGACTCCGTATCTTCTTTCCCGGTCGAACCTCGCTGCCTTTTGGACTAAGTGCATTACTTAATAATTAAAATAGGTAAAACAAAACAAGATGTTTACAATAATACTTGCACGCATGGAAATTAATTCACTATTTAGGTACTCACACAACTCTTTACACCTTTAATAAAGACTGCACAATACTAAATTTGATTTATGATTAGCACAATTTAAAAAAAAAAAAAAGTTCATCAGTTGAAACTGTCAAAAAGAATTTATTTTGACATTGACGACTTCTTTTTTTAGTAGGCAACGAGTCCGAAAAAAAGTTTGTTTTCGTTTAACCAATTGGGGTGAAAAGGAGTGAAAACAATTGGTTCAAGGAAAACAAACTTTTTATTCAGTCATTCATTCACGATTATTGTCTATGATAACGACGGTCGTGGAGAGATACGACCACGATACGACAATGTTACGGAGTAGCTACTAGGCGAACGTATCGGGGCACTGTCGATGGATCCGCATATATCGTTATCGATTTCCGTGGTAGACTTCCTGACAGTTATTGCGCAGAATTCTAAAATAAGGTATCACAGGAGGCTAGAGAGCGGCTATGGCAGCCGTAGTGGCCAGTGCACGTAGGTAACCGTTTTTTCTCCGTCTTAGCCCGCGTCAATTTCCTCGATGCTTTTAATCGGGGAAACTCACACTATAGTATGTTCGCGTTAAGATTGCTTATTAATTTTTTAATTTAATTCCGTTGCACACATTAAAACTCAGGTACAAAACCGTTGCGTTATAAAAAAATACGTTCATTTGGGCAATGTGAACTTGACTTTCATCGAAGTCTGGTCGAAGGACAAGAATGAAATCACTGCATTCTTAACGCGAACGGACTATAGTAACGCAGTTTCTATAATAACCGCAAATGTAAAGTTTGTTTTTTCGACTAAACTAAGTAAATCCGATTACAAAGCCCCTACAAAGTGCCTCGTTATAATAGTGTGTAATAAATAAGACGGTTTAATTAAGAGTGCGCATAAAGCAAAACTACCAATCTTTTTCTTGATTGTACGTGATAAATACTAGATGAAATTCTATGATTTTTTTAAATGTTACGCTACATGATATTTTCAAGGGTTGTGTTTGATCAAAAACATAAAATAATTAAATTATCTCGATAAAAAAAAATCACGAAGTTACGTCTGATTTTCCCTTTTTTTCGTTTTATACTGGAAATGGCAATTACTATGATGACAATTTTTTTATAAATAATTATATTGAAAAATAAGTAAGGGCTGTGTCTAGTCATTTTTTAAAATTCCTTTTAGTTTTGGATTTATAACGATTAAACACTTTTGGCACTTAATACGTTTTGATTCCGCGGAAAAAGCCATCTCCCGTCGCACGTTTGTGAAGCTTGACACATATTTCTATTTCACACATCAGTACCGATCGCTCCGTTGAGACGAGAAGACTACGCTCAAATTCTTATCTGCTCCGAGTTTCAAAATAAATAGTGAAATGGGGAAAAAGAAAAGGACTTTAAAAAGACTTAGTAAACGAGAGCTAAAAAAGTTGCAAACTGAAAGGATGGCTAATTGTCGAAGGTATGTTGTATTGTATTTTAAGAGAAATAAATTCATTTGAGTCGATCAAGTAAGATGACGTAAACAGATGGTGTGAAGTATATGCTAAGTAATCACATGACTTTAGTTGGTCTCTTCAAATAATAGGTTGATTTCGAAGGAATTTGTTTCAATCCACAAGGTATTTATTGTAAGTAAATTGTTTTCAAATAATATTTAATTTTCAGAATTGCTGTATCTCAAAATATTTCACAATCTGACAGGTGTGATCAAAATGAAGTTGTTGAGGCATGCGCGTCGTCGACTATGTAGGTTTCTTTAAAAATAGTATCCATACTCGCTTTTCCATCTTGGGTTTTTTTTTTTTTTAGTAAAGTTGAAGCTGGCTGAAACAATAACTAGTTACTACCACATGAGTAAATATACTAAGTACTGTGTTTATTTTACAGAACAACATTGAATTTGGAAAATGTAGACCCTAATAGACAGCCTATATCTACACACTATTTCATATCTCTCTCATTTGAGAAATAACGTTAGATAATTTCTGATAAAGTTATCACTTTCCAAACCATCCTTTCTTAAATGAAAGTAACTAAGCGCAAACAGACGCCGAAATTAACCATTTCCCGCCTACTTTTTTGCCTGGCCGCTGCTTTGCACTCTCCTGTAAATATATAATAAATCCGATCAGTTGAACGGCAAAGGGTTGATTTGGGTGGGGTGGTCAGAACTGCAACCACAAAACGCATGAGCCGAGCGATATTTTGACTCAGAATGCCACTTGCTACGAGTACTTTAATGCTTAATTGCAAATGACTTTCCTAATAGTGGGTAATTTGTGCCTTTTTTTAACATAAATTCCGTAAAATATGGCTTCCGCATTATTTTTTTTCTACTGTGTCATTTCTGCATGTTTTTTTTTTGGAAATAGCTGAACTTTTTCATTACAGTTCATTGAAGCGACGACGCACTCTAAGTAGTCGGCCACAAGCTCAGAATGAAGATCAGGCTGAAAATTTGTACGATGCAGCAGAGAGAGTGATAATAGACAAGTTGTACTTTTTTGAAAAAATAAAAATGGTATCGAATCATGCTCCTCAATTCGGTTGCACTCTATCTAACTTAAACATCACAGGAGAAACGTGGGTAAAGTGGGTTTTTATTCTAAACTGAAACTTTCGTGTAATATGTGCAGAGGTGAATTCATACTGAACACGTCAGATCCACAACCAACCCAGAACCTAGACATAAATAAATAAATAATAAATAAGGCCTCCTAGTCGATTCCGACCACAGCGGCTAATCTCAACGAGATTAACCAGGTACGCAGGAGATATTATAGTGCTCAAGTGTGCGCGCAATACACAGGTGCACTCCCTATTCCATCACCTTTCTATGACCCGATGGGACGACAGTTCGACACGACCGGAGAAAGGTGAGGCGCAGGACCGACTTTTTACATGCCCATCCGACAGCATGGATCATCTTACTTTTCGGACTCGAGGTGATCGGCCTCCACTGTCCTAGCCAACTCGAAACAACAACACAAACATAACATGTTGTTGGTTCGCGTGGGATTCGAACCCACGACCTCCGGGTTGAGAGCCCAACGCTCTAACTGCTACACCACGGAGGCAGTTACCTAGACATAAACACAGCCGCTGTCACTGGGATTACTAGTGTAGGCATTGGCTTAGAACAATTCAAGAATTGAGTGTAGCAATCTTCCCACAATGACGCACCAAATGTCGAAAAAACAAGCAACCAACAACAAGTGCAACCGTAGGACCACATCGGAGACGTGTTTGGCGCTGTTTAAGCGGAATCCCGCGGAGTTTTTGCGTCGTTTTGTGACCGTCGATGAAACCTGGATCCACTGGTACACACCAGAGACCGAGAAGCGATCAAAACAAAGGATTCAGACCGGGGAACATGCTGGAAAGAAGGCGAAAACTGTAAAATCGGCCGGAAAAGTTATGGCCACCGTTTTCTGGGATTCAAAAGGTTTGATCTACATCGATTACCTCGAGAAGGGTAAAACTATAACAGGGCTTTACTATGCCGATTTATTGGGCTGATTCGACGCCGAATTAAAGAAAAAACGACCCCACCTGGCGAAGAAAAACGTGCTGTTTCACCACGACAACGTACCGGTTCACACGTCTGCCGTTGCCATGGTCAAATTGGTCGAATTGCGCTATAAATTGCTGCCCCATCCAACGTATTCTCCAGAGTTTGCCCCTTGAGACTTCTTTCTGTTTCCTAATCTGAAAAAAAAACACCCCGGGAATAGATATGGATAAAATGAGGAGGTCATTGCCGCCACGGAGGCCTATTTTGCAGAGTTTGACAAAAACTATTTTTCGGACGGGTTAAAAAAGTTTGAGAATCGCTGTGCTAAGTGTATCGAACTGAATGGAGACTATGTCGAAAAATAAATTGCCATTTTCCAAAAATTTCCTTTACTTTTTGTAGGCTAAGTAAGTATTTATTGAATGACCCTCGTATAATATGTACATACTTGAAATAAAAATGATGTTTTTGGCATTCATTTTCATTTTTCATTCACCTTTCAACTCCCTATAAACCAGATACAATTGAAAATCTATTGTTATAATCGCTGACAATCGCGCCAGGCGGGATGTAACCCTTTAATTCGTCTTCAGTTGGTGGAGGAGAGTCAAACCACCCCCTCATGAGTTCTCACCTTGGCGTTGCGAGGGGGCTTAGTACCGGTGGTAGGGTCCAACCGCCGGGAAGCGAATAGAACTTAGGAGTGGCAGTGTGGTGGACTAGCCACTCACTCGCTGAGGCCCGTAAGGGTGACACGTGGGGTTGCAGGGCCAGTGCGGCCTGCAAGCACCTTGAGGCGCGTGGTAGCGGCCGCGGGGTTTTAGTCGGTAGGAGTCCAACATAACTTCGTCGTCTCCCCCGGCGGCGAGGTATCCATGAAGATTTCCCCACGAAAAAAAAGGCGGGTCAAATCATGACACCGGGGAGCTTTTATTTATAAATATACAATTGCGTCCACCTATTACCGTCACTAATATAGAACAAAGAACGCAAAAAAAACCCGCTTGTGTATTTACTTTAAAATATTTTATTTATATCTACTACATATATAAAAATAAGTCAGGTTTTCCTTCCTGACGCTATAACTCCAGAACGCACGAACCGATTTCCAAGGTTTTGCATTCGTTAGAAAGGTCTCGGGCTCCGTGAGGTTTATAACAAAGAAAATTCAGGAAAATTTCAACAGAAAAGTGGGAAAATCTTTTTTCACATACAGCTAAGTCCACGCGGACGAAGTCGCGGGCGGCTGCTAGTTTTAGTATATAAAATAAGTCGTGTTTTCCTTCCTGACGCTATAACTCCAGAACGCACTAACCGATTTCCACGGTTTTGCATTCGTTCGAATGGTCTCGGGCTCCGTGAGGTTTATAGCAAAGAAAAATCAGGAAAATTTCTACAGAAAAGCGCGAAAATCTTTTTTCACATACAGCTAAGTCCACGCGGACGAAGTCGCGGGCGGCTGCTGGTATTTAGTATTTATTGTGAAAAAATCAACTGGTGACAGATAGACAGTGTAGTCTATGTAATAGGGTCCTGTTTTTACCTTTTGCATACCGATCCTTAAAAATAATTTAAAAGATGAAACTACTATCTACAACATAACATTCAACCTATATACAAAGTAAAATTACACACATTAAAATGTAGGTAATGTATTCGCAAAAATAATGCCCACTGTGTTATCTGATTGTTTTACGTATACTACGGAAGCTACGCGCTGAGCGAGCGAGAGAGATGTATTGTGGTTCGGCGGGCGATAGTGTTCGCAGAGAGGGGGGCGCGGGTGAATTTTAATAATTTGCTGGGTTTATACGCACTCTTAAACTACTGCGCTAGTTTTAACAGTTGGATTCACAACGGCGAAATAAATAGTTTTTGAGTATGAATGGTTTTAATGCCTCCGCGGTGAAGTCATACAGTTTCTATTCATGTCCTTTGTTTTTCGCCTAACATTGAAGGTAAATAGCTCATCCCCCTAATGTAGATTTATGACTAGGTTTTACCAACTGGAGAAACTAGTATTTCCACAAAAAATGCATGACTTTCTGATATTACGACAACTGTAACAGTCGTCTTAGGAAAATGTATTATACTTAATTTAATAATTTTCCAGACTACTTGAGTCGTTATTGTTATTATTAACAGATTGTAATGGCTTTATTTAAGTTATTCAAATATAATTTATACATAACTGTTTCATGGCGTTTTTATTTGTAAATAAAAGCATCGCTTCTGAAGTTTTGCTTAGGGTAGAAAAGATAAATCCCTATCTTAGGGTTTAAATATATTTACTTTTCTTGCATCATATAGGATACTAAATGCCCAGTAATACACCATTTGAACTATTCTACTTAGTACATTTATTTTTCATAATCAGAAATAAAATACGATTATTATTAACAATCAAATTTCGATTTGATAAATTACACCAAAAGGCAACGACTGTTACTTATCCACTAATAATAAAATTAAATAGAACTTTCTTACATTTTCTTCCCAATAAATAACGTAAATACCTACCTGCCAGCAAAATACCTATCTAATACTTGTTTTTCCGTAAACAATTTGTTTTCAGTCCGCTTACCGCCGCACTCGAGAGACGTCAATTAACGTTAATGGTTCATTCAAAATTCCATATTTGAAAAGATACTTTATAACAAATTGAATAAGGAACTTTTAAGAATGTAAAATTTTGAATCTAATGAATCATTAACATTAATTGACGTCTCTGAGTGCGGCGGTTAGTGTTCAAGAATACACACATAATTTACCAAAACTACCACAAAAATAAAATTGTCAAAATCCTACTAATATTATAAAGGCGAAAGTTTGTATGTCTGGATGTGCTGTGTGGCTCTTTCACGTAAAAACTACTGAATGGATTTTAATGAAACTTTACAATAATGTTGCTCATACATCTGGATAACACATAGGCTACAATTTATAATGATATTGTGTAAATTGTTGAAAATATCAAGTAAATATAAAAATGTACGTGGAATCATGTGGTGTGGCAAAACAGACAGCTGCTGTCATAGCGTAACTATGGGTGCGTTCCGAATTGAGATATCGCTCTAACGTCCATCTAACGTCAGACAATTTGACGAATCCGTTCATTTTAAGTCCACTTAAGTCCACGCGGACGAAGTCGCGGGCAGCCGCTAGTACTTAATAATTGCCGTATTTTTTACGGAAATTACACGAATGCAACAACTTCAAAATCATTAGTTACTCGGCTACAAAATAAAACAGATAAAAATAATTCATAATTTTAATTTTTACAATTAAATACAAGATTCTTAACATAAAACGAAAATAAAATACATTTACTTATGTAATCATTACGAACAGTCAACGTCAAAATAATGCGTGTGTTAGCAGAACGACCAAAAAGGTACAGAGGCGCTCACATCAACCTTTACATATACCTCAGTAAAATGACAGAGTCCTCTGAAGCGCACATCATTTTAATGCTGACTGTACTTATCTAAAGTTAAGTATAATCGAGCATGAGTTATTTTCTTCATAAACTGCATGGCTAAAAGATCGAAACACGAATGCTTAGTTGTTTATTGAACAATTTTTTTTAACTTGCATTATAGAGACGTCCACAAAAACGTTCAAATAAATTAGGTACGGATACGAAACTTCATTCAATAATGCCGTATTCTTATGTCTCATTCGAATATCTTTGCCAAGGCCACGCGCACCACTCACCATAATAATAATACACAATTTTACGAGTTTTAGGAAATGTACGATTGGAAAAAATCGCTTGTAGCCGGAATCGCATTTTGATTTGAGGATTTAGGCACGAAAAACCAAAATTACATGATACTTTTTCGCTGTTCTTGTATAAAATATCGCTGATATCAGCGCAGAAGAAGAGTTTTCCTCAAAAAGATTAATTCCGGGCATATACTATTTTACGTATAAATCCAGTTTAGCGTTTGAATTCAACTATGAATCTGACCCGCTTAATCGTCGTGTGTGCAATCTGGCGCAGATTACGTCACAAAGTCTATCATTAGCGCGCTTTCATCAATTCGGAACGCGTTTGCGCGCTAATATCACTTGTCGCTTTACGGACCCAACCCTAAAGCTTTAATATTTTTTCAACAGTAGTCGTTAAAAAACTGAGTTGAATAAAAGCTGATAATATGGTCTGCCATCATCGTTTGAATGGCAAAATAATTGCTGAATCACAGCCGTGCAGTTGCCATGCTACTCTAACGTGATTCAGGCAGTTCTTAGTATTTTATAGGTATCTCCTAACGGGAATAAATAGCATAAACTAAACGATACAATATTTTAAGTGACATTAAACTATACTCATGTATTTTGAAATACAACCAACAGCCCGAGGACACATGCTTTCCGCTAACACACTTGCTCAACTTATTCATTAATTTAATTACGATATAAATAGCGTGGTTATAGTTTAATTAAGTTTGAATATTGCTTTTATATCATAGGATGTTGTTAAACAATGTGTCGTGATTTTGTGAACATAATTATTCACTAAAATTAGTGAGTGTGTGATTACAGGTTTTCTATAACAATACTTAGTATGTATTTATGATGACGTTTTTTTAGTAACTTTACTAAAATTAGTTACAACACCTATATCAGTTCTTATCTCTACATCATAGGGACATTTGACAGCCAGGGTCAGTCGCTTGGCATGCCTATACTTATCATTTTATAATATTTTGCAAAAATAAATATCAGTTACAGTGCACCTATTTTCATAACCCGGTGCCCCCACAGACAGTTAGATACAAATTAATAATATTACAGTATTTTTCCGAATTTGGTAGTTCGCTTCCGAATTGTGCCAATGGACTTTTTAAAACAAAATATGGGAAAATAGCTACCTACATTACTCCAATTTAAAAAATACAATGTAAAATCAATATTTTTGTGGCTAAGTTTGTGTAACCTAAGACTTAAAATGCTCGTTTAATTTGCTGTTTGATCTTTGGACCGATGCCGGTTTATCCTTCATGTCTAATTAAATGTAGTGTATGAATGACTTAGGAGGAATACCATTTCATATTATGAGCTGTGCCTATCTGCATGTGGACATGAACACATTGCAGGCGCAATTTTCGATTAGACAATCTCTCCTTTTATTTGTAGTGACTACTTATTGCATTGGAGACGAGATAGTAGCTACTCCCTTTGAGTGCAGAGGGTATAGTTCAGTTGACCCCGGGCTGCGGGGCGGGCGCGGGCGCGGGAGGGGCGGAGGGCGCGGGCGCCGGTTGCAGCGTCAGCGACGTCGTCGGTTCTGACGTCGATGAGTCCTAAAACGAGGAAATAGACCAGTTAAAGAGTTGCCTTGGTAGGGCTTGGCGCTCCGTGTATTAGGGAAGCTAAAACAATCGCAACCATAAACGGTAAGAACGCGCTTTTATCATTAAAATAATCATCGTGGGGGGTAGTACCTCCGCGAGTAGAAAATAAATATGATGCTAGAGGCCCTTTCCGCCTGATTGGGTGTGGGACCCGAACGAAAGAACGTATCTACAATGAGTGAGATAGAAAAGTGTTGTAGAACAAATAAATACGCAATGGGAAAACAAAGGGAGTTAAAAACGATATGAAGGTAAAACAACCGTGTGTATTTTTGCCTTTGCATCTCTTGCCTTTGGAACTGTGTTCTTAGAACTGTTGCACAAATATTATTAAATTTTTATCACATTTTATGTTATTCCATGACAAGAGAATGCAGACCATTATTTTCCTGAGCTTCGTGGACTGGTCGGCCCTTAACATTGCAAAGCTAACGGTTTGAATTAAAAACCATAGGCACCACAAAAGGCAGAAGGCGTAAGCGAAGGTAGTTGAGATGGTACCTGAGTGTCGGTGGTGGTGGGCTGATGCCGGTGCTTGTGGCGGCGCTCCACGTGTCCGTAGCAGTGCTCGCACTCGTCCTCGCTGTCCTCCGAGTCCGACTCGCCGAACCGATGCGGCTTCTCGTATATGCAGCAGCCTAAGGATGCAGACGAAGATAGATTGATATAAGACAACATCGCATTACTGTGGTACCGAGTAAGGTTTTACCCTGAAGTTATGGAAACCTGACCCTATGGAAGGAGTGGCATGACCTGATTCCACCAGCTACTTTTCTTCATCGGACCACTAGGCGCAGACTAGCTTTCCACCCCCATGTTGTTGACATCCCAGCAATCCGCACCAACCGTTTTGGTAACTCATTCATAATGCGAACAGCAAGGGAGTGGAATGAGCTTACCGCTGAAGTGTTTCCACAGCAATACAACTTGGGCCTCTTCAAGAAAAGAGTGAACAGCCATTTGTTGGGCCGGCATGTACCACCTTAGGCCACATCATCACTAACGATCAGGTGAGATTGTGGTCAAATGTGCGCCTAACTAGGATATTTTAAAAAAAACAGAACAAAAAAAGGTATCTGTGCGAGCTAGCTCGCACATGTAGCAGCCGTCAGCAGCAGCTACTTCCAAACCGGCGACCGATGGACCCTCAAGGTGCAGCGTCGGCGCTTTACACCGACGACTCACAACCAAAGACCTTATGTAGTGTGTATTAGGAAAACCATGTATTTAAAGCAATAGCATTTACAAATAAACTAGATTTCAACCGACCCCTGATGGTAAGCAGCCAGGTGTGAGGGTGACAACTTCAGTAATACAGTTACTACTGAGCTGGTCTCATCTAATCTTGTAGGCATAAATGCCTTTAGCTCTCTTCAATTTTACGACCCCTTTTGAAAACCCCGGGACTGTAGAAACAAGAAAACACATGTAAGAGGGTTTCGCGTCTGGTCTGAATCCCCTATGGTGCCGGCCAACGGTTGCTAGAACGAGAGTAGACGTACACGTAGTCTTGCATGCGTGGAATTTGAGTCTTACAGTCTTCTTTAAAGACGGTAAGACTCACGAACTATTACTAACTAAGAACATTTTGAGAATTCAACATTTTAAGAAATCAACATTTTGAAAATTCAACATTATGTTCCAAAAGGGTTTTATTTTGTTGGACCAATTGGGAATTGGACCGATCGCGCCTAACTGCGCCCGCGGCGGTTGCGAGACCGCGGTCTCCACAGATTGCAGAATTGTAACACAGTTGTAAGTTCATGTATACACGTTAGAAAGACTCACATTTAGACTTCTTCTTGTTCATATGCTCGTTGTCGACGGTGTCCTCCGTCCAAACGACCTTCTTGCGAGCCTGCGCGCGCGGCGCCGTCGGCCGCAGCGTGATCACCACCGGATCTACAGGCTCCTGTAAAACATTACATTCCTAATAACACCTCCTTGTACCATTGCTTTTTCGATCATTTCGTTTTAGTTTGGAGGTCGGCTGTCTATCTTGTGGTGAGTTGGGAAATCGCCTCCTTGTTTAATTACTAATAGACGTAACTAATTTGTACTGATCCCTCAAAATTGGTGCTATTATTTCAACAAATCATTAAAAAATAAAATATATGATCGAATCTACAGATATCAAAACTAACATACTTAGTTACATTTACTTCATTCCTATTGATGAAAACGGGAGACTGTTTATTATTCATTCGGTAATCAGTAGTTAATCAAATAAGATAGCATGACACTACACATAAATAAATTAAAGTAAAGTCCAACTAATATTTACCGTGTCATAGCCGTGCCAGATGCCAGTGAGACGTGCACAACACACCACAGGCGATTGCCCAAAACATACGAGTTGCTTCATGAGTTCTGACGGCCTAGTGCGAATTTACTCCATCAAACGCGTCGACGAAAAAGTTACGTTCGTACATTCGTGGGGGCGCTTCTGCAGCTCTGGGGTAGGGGCGACTGCGAATCCGCGTTATATCTCTTAATACGTTGAGTCGAATAACCGCGCACTAGGCCCTCAGAGCCCACGTATCGACACATATGTTTGCGCGATTTTATTAGGTTTTGTTGCAAAAATGCTTCATATGGACCCATGGTTGTCAAGCGATTTTTTGGGTTGTAAATAGATAGAAAAAAAAAAAGATTTAACTTTGTTTATTTTAGGACACATATTACCTAGGTACTCCTCAATTAACACTTATTATTTACTGATTTTACTTAAAGTATTGTAACACGTATTAAAATAATTATGCAGCATAAAACATTTAAAGTTTTATTGAACTACTTTCTTCTCAAACAGGTCATTTATTTTACTCTCGTGGTAGCCCAGGAAATTTGCCAGGAGGTCCTTGGTATGCTGTCCCAAAGTAGGAGGCGCTGTCCTAGCATAATTACCCCCTTCACTGTATTCAGTGGGGGGGCCAACCACCTTCACTACCCCTGCATCAGGATGAGACAACTCCTTTACTAGGTTTATGCTTTTGACGTGCTCATCCTCAAAAACATCTTTCATTTTATTAACAGGGCCATTAGGGAAGGAGGCTTTGCTGAAGAGAGTAGACCATTCTTTAGTGGTCTTAGTTTTAATAACATCACTAATTATTCTGATAAGTTCAACTCTATTTTGAACTCGACAGGAGTTATCCTCGAACCGCACGTCATTTATCAGGACTTCTTTATCAATAATCCTGCAGAAGTCAGCAAATTGCGCATTTGACCCTGTGCCAATAACTATTTCACCGTCTTTTGTTGAAAACGCCTGGTATGGCACTAAATTGGCATGAGCAGTGCCCCATCGTTGACTTTCTAAGCCACAGTTCAAGTAAATTGTAGCAACGTTAATCATGCTGGAGATTTGTGTGGAAAGCAAATTGCAATCAATTTTCTGCCCTCGGTTAGTCTTTTCCCGGTAGTACAGAGCCGTCATGATGGCGCCGAAGGCGTGCAGGCCGGTAGTGACGTCAGTGATGGCCACGCCTGCTTTCACTGGGCTTCCATTTTGTTCACCCGTGGCGTTCATGAAGCCACCCATAGCTGATGCTATAACATCATAGCTAAAAAAGAACTTCGTAAATTAGTTGCACTGAAATTAATAAATTCAAATTGTATTGACATTTTATGTAAGCCATGCATTTATGTGAAATAAATTCGTAGAACCCTTAGTTTTGAATATTCTAGATATGTCTTAGCTCTTACCACCGAATTCCTAAGAGCAAATAAATTTAAAGCAGCACTTTACATGTACTGCCTTCACTTTCATTTCAATACATTAGTTGTGAATAATGGAGTTTATTGGTAGAAGTGGGTCATTGAACTTTAGTGCTCAATTATTTGGCACAGAGTATAAGACAGCATGAGTTTAAAGGTGTGCATAACTGCGATTGAAATTTGTATGTAAATGGAGGGGTTAGAGTATAACTAATTTTTTCTTAATACTAAAACATACCCTGGCTTTTTGGCATAAGGGCCTGAAGGTCCAAACCCTGTGACGGCACAGTATATGAGTTTAGGATTAATGGTCTTTAGCTTTTCATATCCCACATCCCACTGATCTAGCTTTCCAGGAATGAAGTTCTCCACCATCACATCACATTTTCTTGCCATGTCATATAATACTTTCTTACCTAAAAATAGTAGACTCAAAGAATAATGAAATAAATTACACATGTAGGTATACACTACGTTTGGATAGCAATAATGTAATTAAATAAAGACAGATGGCAACTGTTTACAAAGTAAACGTTAGCAACTCTTTTATCATCAGTGTAAACAAACACTCAAATAATTGAACCTTAATCATCATCATAATTTGGAGGCTTTATGTCTCCTTGGTTGAAGATACAACTTTTTCTATGGAGTTTAAAAGTTGGCCATGGGAAACATAAATAATATTCACAATAACTGTTTCACCAGCATATGACAATATTTACAGAGAAGATAAATAAAATGTATCTTAAGTTGTTTATCTTTGCATCTGGAATTCCAAGGTCATTTATTATTATTCAAGAAAATAGAACTGTTTTGCATTACAACAAAACAGATGTTATGTGTTGAATAAAACACACAGCGTTTAGGGTGAAGAAGCTGTTCATGGTCTTATTTAGTATTAGCAACACCTTACCTTAGTCTTTGGTATTTTTAGTTCCAATTTCTCACCAGGAGGGGCGCCACCATCTTTGTAAAACTTGTGGCGACAAGTATTTGAAATCATAGAAGTCTTCCCTCACCTGCAAGCCACTTGCTGCAACGCTGTGTGTTTTATTCAACACATAACATCTGTTTTGTTGTAATGCAAAACAGTTCTATTATGTGTCTTCCTAAAACACACAGCGTTTAGGGTGAAGACCTGTTTGTTATCTGCTGGTGAGAAGTAAATATTAAAAACACAAACGCTATGTGATGATTACATGAATGCTTACATAATCAATGATTTATGTAAGAAACAATGCACAAGGATAAACCTTTATTAAAGTGTAATTCCCACAATAATTAGGGATCAACACAGTTAAAATTAAGAATATAATAAAATCAACAAGGCAACAAATTATATAATTTGCTCAAATAACAACAATACTTAATTGCATTCATTTCTTATCAATAATGATAATACCCACAATTGTGAATTGAGTTCTCATTGTTTGCTTAGAAACAAACCTATTACTTTTGCTATCAACTTTTAGTGAGATCACATTAATCACTAAATGATTTATTTTTGTAATAACAATATAAACAAAAATAAACAATAATTAAATATATGAAATATTTGAAAAGTTAGAATATAACAAATCTTCTGACAGATTAGTAACAGTTGGACTTGATGACAATAAAGATCAGTTAGTACATGCAGAGATTCTTTCCCAGTTTCCTCTGTCTGAAATTTCCTTCTTGGGTCAACTGTCTATTCAACTATTGGGTAACTATTGGGTATTGGGTATGCTACCGGGAGATGGATCTATGGTAGTTTTCTTGAAATTAGATCTGTCATCATAGTTCTTTTAGCAGGTTTAGGTTAACCAATTATTGTAATTTAATAATTGTGGTATATTATGCCCTTCAAATTGTCGAGTAGGTATTGGTTACCCCTAATATATATGTATATATTTATGTGATAAATTGGTCAAACAAGTCTGGGTGATATGATAATAACCATACTCATTGTTGGTTAGTTCCACTATCATAAATTCAAATTCAAGACATAAGTGCACTTTATCGTCTTGAAAAACTATTTTTTACAGGTAACTAATATTGATGTTAGTTTCATGTATTCTATGGCCAGACACTAGAAGTAGTATCAGGGCAGCAGGTCTGGCTATATCGAGGTTTGTGTATTCAAACATGTTGAATTTATTAATCATTGAAATAATATTTTACTGTTCCAAACAGCGGATGTGCTTGGGTTTAGCGAGACAAATGGCTTCCAGTTTCTGAAGGTTTTACGGTAAGTAAGAATGGCTGATTATGCTAAAGGATAGTACTTCAGCAAAGCCTTCCTTCAAAAATATCATACTCTCACGACCATATCCCTAACGGGTCAGTCAGAAGCACACCGACCGCCGTCGCCATGGCGAACAGAACACACAGAAGGCCACATTTCACCGATGGAGCTTCAAAAATATAATTGCTAGAAAAGGTCTTTAGCACATTTCTTAGGGACTTATCATTAATCCTTCTGGTTCCGCACCAAAGAATCTATTAAATGTTAGGAAAGGATATATTCAAAGAAGTTTTATCAACAAACAATAAAGATGTTCGCCAACTACTTTCAAGAGACCTTGCTTACTTGAATTCTAGTCTGCTACTTGTTCAGAGCACCCCCAACTATCCAAGGCTGGAGTTGCAACTGGGCCACCTGAGCAGGGCTGAGGCCCGTGGACTTGTGTACATTCCATTGGAATTGGCTCATTCAAGGTTGGACACCTCAGACCCGGCCACCAAAAGCATTGGTTTCAATGCGGAGCTATTAGAATGTAGCTTCCCTTTGCTGAGTTTGGGTGAGCTATCATCCAAGTAACAAGTTGGACAGTAAGAATATCCAAGCTAGATCGAAATCCACTAGCGACTGAAGGTGTCGCAGACAAGAGCTGAGTCATCGTTTTAGTATAAGGTGCCCTAAAGAGGGACCACAGCTGGGCTGGACCGCAGCAACGCTATCTCGCGAATAACCCACTTTCTGAATACGACCTCCGTGGCCTGGGGCAGTAAGTGCCATTGGGGCAAAGTTCGACCTCTTGACAGAGGGTCTGCTATTCCGTTTAGCCTCCCCGGGAGGTTACAAGCCGACAGTATTATATGGATTGAGCTGCTCGGTTAGCTCCAAGAGTCTGGTTGTCAATTTCGACATGGCTAAGGAGCGAATTGATTACTATTGTATGATTGACATTATTGTCTAGCCTCCCCGAGAGGTAACAAGCCGACAGCATTATATGTGTTGAGCTGCTCGGTTAGCTCCAAAAATCTATTTGTCAATTCTGACATGGCAAAGGAGCGAGTTGTTTATTATTGTACATATGACATTATTTTTTAGCCTCTCCGAGAGGTAACAAGCCAAAGGCATTATCTTGAGCTGCTCAGTTAGCTCCAAGAGTCTGTTTGTCAATTCTGACATGGCAAAAGAGCGAGTTGATATTGTATGTATGACATTATTGTCTAGCCTCCCCGAGAGGTAACAAGCCGACAGCAATATGTTAAGCTGCTCGGTTAGCTCCAAGAGTCTGGTTGTCAATTCTGACGTGGCAATGGAGCGAGTTGTTTATTTTATGTATGACATTATTGTAATATTCTCTGACTGAATCAGAATATGAGTGTTCAAAAGAACTCATTGTTGGCACCTGATGGCAGCAAAAACAGCATACAATTGTTTTAAATTTGAAAACCAGGCTCTGACTTGGTGACCACTTGCCTGCTGAGACGTTGTCATTGAGATGAGGACCCCAGCCTACATCTGCTGCATCGAATGTTAGGTACTGAGTGACTCTAACTTTTTTATGGGACCGAGCTGTGCTCTATTATAGACTATTGTCAACCACTAGTTTAGGTTTACTTTACCTTGCTTTTGAAGACAGCATCTTCCTTTCTCTTGGTTAGTCTTGCATGAAACCTCCAAAAAGAGAATAATTGAAGTTTCGGCAATTTTGAGTGCCTTTTTAGAATGGCATGATAAGCAAAGTTTGATTAACAGACTTTGAGTTTTTACAGTGCAACTAGGTATTATTATTATATATATATTTATATTAATAAAATAAATTGCCAGAGCAGAGTTATTGCAGTCAGTAATAAGACACTTTACAGAGTGTCCTATAGTAAGCCCAAGTACTCTACCTGTTGAATTGGCTTTAAGACTGATTAAGGCGGTATATATGCCAGCTTCGAGTCTGTAGGAGTGCCATAGTTTCCGCAACTCGGCTCTCCAGAATAGAATGGTCCTGGTTGACCAAACGGTAATTGTCTAGATGGACTAGAATTCTGAATGACATACAGAGAAGGATTTCTGTAATCCAATTGTAAAGTCCTGCAAAATATTTGTGGTGGTGGTTTTGTTGACACCAATCAATTGAGACCCCTGAGGTCGAAAATTGATCTTATCCCACCCCGGTATTTGGTAGGTGACATTGTGGTAAAACAGCTGAAATCTATTACTCGGGCTCTCAATATCTTAAGTGGGCCCCCTTCCCCCCCCTCCCCCCACCAATGAGTATAACGGTTCATGTGGTGCTCTGGGGTTCTGATGGGAGTCGGGGTCATTTAAAAAGTAAGTAGAAGTAAATGATTCACCTTTGAAATATGCAGGAGATCATTCAATTCAGCCACATTTGAGTGCCCCCTAAGACTTAATAACTGGGGTAAATTTTTACAATCATACAAATATTCTGAACTTGGACCCCTACAACCGAACCACTTCCATCCGAAAACCTTTGGTGTAATTTTTCTCAGGTTTGGACTATTCATTTTATTTTTTGCGATACATTCTATAAACTCAGCCCTTTACCACAAATAATTTGCATAGCCACATTTTATTACATTCAGCTTGTGGACCACAAATAACACTTACTTTATTGAACAATGTACTGAGGCCCTCAGAATGAGCGGCAGCCCAATTGACAAGTTCTGGGGACCAGATTTTATTAATTGATGCTGTTCAAACACCACATTAATAGTCCAGCTAACAGGTTTTCAGTAGAAAGTAAATATTCTTTCTGATTGTTGAAATGGCACAGTTCGCCATTAATTTTCAAAGGTACAAAGCCTGAGCTGCAATCGTTGATTGCGTAGCCCATTCATAACGAATTGTCTTCTATGCATCAGTATCGAATGAATCAGTATTACTGCAATTTAACTATTTTAGAGAGACATTCTCCATAAGCTAAAATAAGCTATCTACATTTAAATTTGACATTAAGTAACCATAAGAGTTTCAGTTGATTGACATGGATTGTGCAATCGTTTTGAGAACTGGTCAATTTTGCTTCGAGATATTGTCCTAGAAGCTTGTTTAAATACTTTGACAATTCTGTAACATAGGTACTGAGACATGGAAGCAACTTATCAACGTGTCAACACGCAGATCACTACGAGAAACATATTGTTTTTACTTACGTCTAAGACGTTCATTTAGTGGAGGACTAGCGAAATCCATTCGCTTTTTGTCTTCCTAAAGCGAGGAAGAAGACGAAGTAGGTACCTACTTCCGTCTGTTCGCCTCGAGTCAAGAGTCATCTCCCGATTTCCATCCGGAGCATCAGGGTTTGACTTTGCAAACATTCTTCCTTACCGCTACGATCATGGCGATAAGAAAGCGCACAAAAACAGATACACTTCACTACTTTTTTCACAATTAAATTGGAATTTTCACTTTACGTGACCGTTTTTGCAGAAAACCACAAACGCTATGATTTCAAATACTTGTCGCCACAAGTTTTACAAAGATGGTGGCGCCCCTCCTGGTGAGAAATTGGAACTAAAAATACCAAAGACTAAGGTAAGGTGTTGCTAATACTAAATAAGACCATGAACAGCTTCTTCACCCTAAACGCTGTGTGTTTTAGGAAGACACATAACAAGCAGATTACACTTTCAAGATTGCAATTTAAAACAAATGATTACAAAAATTATTCATATGAAAACATACCTTCTAGCGATTTGAAATCAATGCAGATACTCTTCTTGTTTCTGTTTACACTCATATAATAAACGGAATCCTTGCCTTTCGCGAAGAAAGGCGGCCCCCACTTCCTCGCCTCATCTCCTTCTAGGCTCTCTACTTTGATAACATTAGCACCCAGGTCTCCCAGCATCATAGTGCACATGGGACCTGCGATTATGCGCGTTAGATCCAGCACATTGACATCATTTAGCAACCCCGACACTTTAGACGAATATTGCACCCTACTCCATCCAAATTGAGGTTTTAGCACATAACAAAATCTCAATGCAGATATCATCTTGAACGCCTACTTCACTCACAAATACGAATGTTTAACATAGGCAGCTTCATCAAACAGAAGAGATAAGTGCCTGATTAAATCGAATAGGTAAAACATAACAGAAAAATACCTCTTGTAGGGGGGGTGCGACAGTCGCGATCACAGCGCTGGTTGTAGCCATGTCTTCTGGTCTCAGTATTCGTTCTCCCATCAAGTTCCACTTGCATAAGTTTTTGACATCATACAATCAGGTTTAGGGAGTTAATTAATATAATGAAAAGGCAAATTAAAATATTATAACCTAACTTCCAGAAACGTCAGGTGAAATGAATCAAAATGTCAAACATGACATGTCAAAGTCAATGTCAAAAAAGGTTTTTATAAGTTTTTCCTAGGTGGTTTTCGTATTTTGGCCAATGATGAAAAACTTTTAAACAAAGCTTAACTCATTAGAAATGTCAGTCGGCTTATTTATTTTATTCTTGTGGGTAAATGGTGAAATACCGTTCTGAAGTGAAAACTAGAGAACCACTAACGCCTGCCACTTTTCACCCGCAATGTCGTCGTTCAGTAATTTCACTGAGATTCATGTCTGTATTTATTTCATTAATTATTTCTTCAGCTTTGGTTTAATACCTACCTCAGGTCGACATGTGTTGTATTGATATTAAATAAACTTGTTCTGTTTTGATGTAACGAGTCAATCAATCAACAGTACTGTGTACACACTTATCAGTGTGCGGCAGCGCATCTCTGCGATTTGTAATACACGTTCAATGCACAGAACGAATGCCGGTGAGATGAGTTGAAATATTCGCGGGTTTATCCCTGGGGTAAAACTCCGGCTAATACCTATCATCTCACATCTCGCTGCTTCACGATTACTTCAATCATCAATACGCTTCACTTTGAATGAGTATTTCCTCTTATTTTGTATGTAATTTTATTTGGCTTTGTTATTTTCTCTCAAACGATCACAGTGGCAATGAAATTTAATTTCAAAGATAACACACCACGACCGAAATGAGACTTAGCGCCAACCGGAATAGCACAGCCCCTACTGTGCTATTCCGGTGCGCATGCAGGGTCTCATTCTCAATCCAAACTTCAAACGCCACACGAACGAATTCGAAGAGAGATTCCATTTTGGCGTTTTGTAAAACTCAATAACTACACGAATTCACATTCGTCTTTGTGCGGCTTGGTTAGTTTCACTCAAACGATCACTCACAAAGTTATGTACGTAAGGATTGAGGAGCCATTTTTGGAATCTTGATGAAATTAATATAATCATTCAGTAGTAACTTAAAAAATATTGTAGGTTCAATCCTCTATTTTGTAGTATAATACTTAAAAAAATATATGAACATGAAGGTGGCACCTCAATCTAAATGTTTGGATTGTGGAGCCACGTCATACCTAGGAACATAATGGATGAATATTTATTACAATTCGGTTTGGTTTTGTAGCATTTGAGAGTAAACCAAAAACAATATTTAAGCTCGGTAATATTAAAATTGAAAAAGTTAATATATATAATATGTGGCTCCTCAGACTATACTTGTAACTCGTGATTTTTTAAAGTAGCAATTTGTCCCTTAGACTTTAATGGCTAAATCATTTAGTAGGTGAGTATAATCAATTTGTATGACAAGAATCGGTAATAAAAAATAGGTAATTAAGGAGATATGGCACTTTTACACTGGCTCCTCAATTCAGATGCTTCAAAAATAGATAGCCTCGAAACTATAAATACTTGTGACAATATTTAAAACAAAATATATAAAAATTTAGTATACATTTATACATAATGTACGTATAACCCTGCTATTAAAAAAGTATATATCTCCGAAGTTATCAACTATTCTTAAATTTTCTAACAAATTGTTTTGAAGGGTATCCATGAATAAATTATTTCAATTCTATATTTCATTATTTGTGGGTAACAAAACACTGCATTTTTAAATGGAGATCTGCGTGAAACCATTTATATGGAACAACCTCCCGGTTTTACTGTTGAGGGGCAGAAGAAATGTATGTAGTAGTATGTTTACTCAAGAAAAGCCTATACGGTCTCAAACAAGCCAGTAGAGCTTGGAATGAAAAAGTTCACGAAGTTCTGATCAAGAATGGATACAAGAATCTGAAGAATGAGAAATGTGTTTATCACAAAGACAAAGTGATTATTGCACTGTATGTCGATGATTTCTTCATTTTTAGTGCTGATGAAGTACAGAAGAAGAATTAGTATGATTTGCTAAGCAAGAACTTCAGTATCAAATTTGTAGGACCTGTAAAACAAGCTTTGGGCATGTGCGTCGATCGAGATAGAGAGAAGGGCACATTGAAACTCTCTCAATCTGAATACTTTAAAAACTTACTTCTTAAGTTTGGTATGCAAGATTGATTGATTTGGAAGAAGGAATTTGTATTGAAGAAGAAAAAAACGTTTGTAAATATTGTAACAACGAAACAGTGTGCAAATATACTTTATCAAATATTGTTTGATTTGAACTGAATGTTTGTACAAAGTTTAGGGTCAACGAGGTACCAGAATCAATAATCATCTGAAGCAGATCATATACGCTAATAGGCGTCATAGAATTCATTCCTGCAAATAGTGACGCAGGTATAGGTCACTATAATAAATGTCACTACCCAACGAAAGATGAGATGTTTTGTTACGACGACTACGATTCTGATAGTAAAATTCGTAAAAGCCAAAACCAACCAATATCAATTCCTTCTTTGACTTACGCTGAACTCGACTGCTAAATTTTTATCGAAAACGTGAACACCCCTATATTTTTATACTGTCGATTTGTTACAAATAAAATTTAAAAAACTAGTCGTCCTGGTTTCATTCATACAACATGGTCACCCCTCAGAGCGATTTTTCAAGGAATATATAAAAAAATTTTTTTTCAAAAAAAAAGCATCCTCAATGTTGTTCCATTAAAAAGTATTGAGAAAACATCTTGTACTAAATGTTAGTTTCATTGGTTTTTGTTTACTTGGTGATTTCAGTTAGCTACAATCAATTATTTAGTATGCAGAACATCAGGATTGAGGTGCCAATTAAAAAACATTTATTTACAAAATTTACTAAATTCTACTACTTTGTCCAAATGTTACAAATGTAAATACACTTACTACTAAATGTTTTTGAAGTGGAATGTAGAATTAATTAATTACATTCAAGAAAATTCACGATCTTATGTATAGACTGAGGAGCCACATTAAAAATATTGTACATTCTTGAATATTGCCCTAACTGAACTCTGATGTTCAGTAGGTGCTGTACCCAATTGCTACTAAACGATACTTCTTTTTCAAAAGTATACATTCAATACTTTACATGATCCATGAGGCTCCTCAATCTAAACGTTTAGATTGAGGTGCCACCTTTATGTTCATATATTTTTTTAAGTATTATACTACAAAATCGAGGCTCGAACCTACATAATTTTTTAAGTTACTACTAAATGATATATTAATTTCATCAAGATTCCAAAAATGGCTCCTCAATCCTTACGTACATACAAAGTTTTATAATTATTTCCATACAAATAAGGTAGATACCTAGAGTAGGTAGACTAGACTTATTCAAGTCGAAGGGAATAGGCGATTAGAGTGGGGTTTTTCTCCTGAGGGCGATCGACATATTATGAAGTGATGTTCCTACTTAGTGATAATCGCTGGACTGCACGAGCACAAATAGATAATATTTATTATTATTATAATCAGCCTGCGCTATTCCACTGCTGGGCAAAGGCCTCCCTACCCCTCTAAATAGATAATATACCTAAGTTAAAAAAAACCTTCATCGCAGTAACAAACACTAGATCTACCTAAACCAACAAGTAAAAAAGTAACTTGTTTGGATACTAAATTTGTTAATTTGTTTGAAGGTGGTTTCTACTTTCAGTTTCCATAGCACAGAACCTTACTTTGAGATTAGGTAGGTATCTTATGATGTCATGGTGCTGTCTCATACTCTCACTTCCCTGAGTGGGTTGGTTCCTAGATCAGCTAGAGATATTTAATACCCTCCCTCCAAACTCCCTTTTTTTTAACCCGGTGAAATGCCTTTACGCACTTCCCGCTGCTTGGAGGGGCAGTGGGAGGGTGTGGGACTCGCCCACCCCTGCAAGGGGTGAGAATACTCACTAAAACACCGGGGCGGCTTTCTTCTGCGCGTGACCAGGGTTTACCGAGGACTCTCCCAGGGAGGCACTCTACCGGTAAAACCCTGGCGCGCTGTGCCGGTTCCGGCTCACCTCGAGGGGAGTAGTACCTCCCCTCTTACACATCCGCCGGTGTTCGACAGTGCGAGATCAACCCACACTGCCGTCCTCCTCGGGGTCGCTTGTGCAATGAAGGCACACAGCCCCCGCCGTGTACTCTCCTAGCGACCCCGGGGCCCCCCTTTAGTCGCCTCTTACGACAGGCGGGGGTGACCTTGGCTGTATTCTTACGCCCCAGACCACAGGGCGATCCCTCCAAACCCCTACCCTAATACCTACCTACGCAAAGTACCTACTTAGCGTAGATAGGTATAGGTTAGCTCCGGACCATTTAAAATAATAAAAAACATTTTGTCTACCTAGCCGAATGAACCATCTCTTTAATAAAGAAAAAGGTTTTTTTTTAATATTGTTTACTAGCAAAATAAATAAAATCCTATAGCGATTTTTGCATGCTTCTTCACACCGGAAAATAAAAAATCTGAACTCTAAAGAATTCATTGGAATTATTCCAGAAGCGGCCGCTACGATTCGAAAATAAGTGCGTGCATGTTACAATGCTCCCGAGCAACATTAGGTAGGTACCGACTAGAGAGAGCTCATGATAGCCGGTACTACTCCCAAAATAATGGAACGAATATCAATAAACCACTAAAATACATCACATAAAATTCATCATAAGGTTCCATGGTCACCCACCCTATTCCGGACCTGACGAGCATTGCTTAACTTAACACTTTGTAACTGAGTCACGGACACCTAATCATATGACGTCCTCTGCTGAAAATCGACCTCCCCTATTCGATTTCAATTGTAGGCGGCTTTCACCGCCTGCGACCTCTAACAGGTTTTCCAGCCACCATACGGAGAACGTCACACGCAGCGTTTGTCATCAAAGTGACAGACTTCTACACCCAATAGCCATCAACCTTTCGCGCTGATCGGCTGGGCTACGAAAACGAATTGATCTTGCAGCAGAATGCCTACCTATGTATGTAGAGAATAGCACGTTTTGGAAGCATGACCTTGGTCTAAGGAGGCCTGAACTTCAGCCCTGAAGTGAAGGAGTAACCTCGTAATTCACAAAGTTGAGTAAAATTCACCTCTGTAAGGTTGTGGAAATCGAGTGATGTCCAGCGGATTCATCATCATCAGCAGATGATAGCTGATTCGATCTCATTGCTGGACAAAAATTGCATCATTGCCATCGACGCATCGTTCATCCTCTTACTCTGGAACCGAGACCATGGCATGATACTCCCAGAGATGTGTTAGGTTTTCCTGAAGTTTTCAAAATGAGTTAATTAGTTTGCAGTTCTTCAATAGCCCCACCTGTATGGTTCCGCCCGGGCACGGCAATGGAATATAATATTACCGTGACCTGGGTACCTACCAAGCCTGTGTTACATGCGATCATATGCTGGATAACCGCAATCAAAGCTAAGCAGATTTTTTAATGCTAAGTAGGGGTCTACTTAAAGTCATAAGCTTTTGCGAAATTAAGTTTAGTGTTTAGCATGGTCACAAAATAATATTAAGAATGTGTGAGAAGACATCCTTCTATAAAACGTACGCACATAACACAATATTGCAACAAAAAACAGTAGGTAAGTGGTGTGATTTGACATCAAAAAACGCGTAGGACGCACTTTGATGTATTCCGGGAGGCATTAAACCTGTTTGATCTAGTTTACGAGGGCTTCGCAGTGAAACGGCTACTTTTGACTAATGATGTAGCATCCTCTTTCGTGCCATCTGGCATGGATATCATGTTGATAGTGTCTGGTCCCTAACACTATTACCTAGGCTAGACTCTACCACTAGAGTTCAAGATTGCCTATTCTAAGGATCCTCTAGGATTCCTTAGAAGTCACAAGACCATTTGACCTTACACTCAGTTTGTGTTATGAATGAATGTAGATAAATTAAAACGCAGACTCAGAACAAATAATAGTCCATAGCCTAACACGTGTGTCCTGGGAATTCAAATCATGATGCCCACCAGCTTTAATAGGCTGAATTATCAAGCAAAACCACAATCTGGCTGAGATTCCAAGCACGAAAGAGGGGAGAGGTGAAAGGAAGTAGCCCATTACTAGTGCTTTCACCTCTCTTTTCTTTTCCCGATTGTTTTTCAGAATACCAGATATTTAAATAGATCCTCGATGGTATAGTGTTCGAGTACCTACTTACTGTACTCTGCATCGACAACTAGTGATTTTTTCAGTATAGGTACCATAACCAGCGACAGGTCAGGTTCAAGGCACGAAAAAAACATGAATCTTTGGTTTATGCTTCACACAAATAGATGTTAGGTTTTACTTTGTTTTATTGAGTCTTGTTGTTTATACTGTTTTATTTTATTTTCTGTCCTGTGTTTTTATTTTGTATTTACTGTGTGATGCAAAACCAAATAAATTTTATTCTTTCTTCCTTTCTTTCATTCATCAGAAACAAAAAAATACCGTATCACAACAGCCATGATTCGATTTTCGTAGAATTACCGATTGTTTTTTTGTATTCTTAGCAGCGATAATACCTAATACCTCAGTCAGTCTAAGAACCGACCGAAACATCATTTCCGCACATAAAGATGCAAAAGTGTTTCGTCCAGAATTCCAGTCGCTACTAGCAGCTTTTCAGCAGACGCTAATAAAATTGAAATAAACTTGTGTCTAGAGAACGCGTAAAAGTCCGCTCGTTTCGGAGCACCGCGGCTTTGTACATTACTCCAATTGTAGAGCATCCACTCCAGCACTGAAATAGCCGGGGTTATCATAACCCCAAAAATGTGATTGGAGCACAGAGCCGCACTGGGTAAACTCGAAATTTCCTGGAGAATTCCAGCGCTTCTGGAATTGTCGTCTAATTGCGTAGTTTTCTCACGTGGCTTACAAAAGCATTCCCACACTACAGTTTGTTATTTCTGGTTCTTTTTCAGCAGGAATAGGAAGTGTCAAAACAAATTTAGAATGACCCCATCAGTCATTGGACGAGCCCACTCATTTGTCTTGGCTTTAAAATTGTTGAAAAACTGAAAACGTAATGGACAGGCACCTCCGAAATTGTGAATTCTGTCGCGACATCCAATTTATCACTAGGCGTCACATACGGGAAAACTTCACGTTGAAGCCAAAATGTGTATATCAAGCTTTGTTCTCAAATCTCGCTTCAGTTGCTTGTGAAACGCGTTGGTGACCAGACCACATCAAAATGAACCACGAAGGAACAAACCTGGTATTTACCTACTGCATCCTGCTGTTGTTGCTGATATCCTTATGGCTAGTGTACACGGCATTCTAAATTAAACAGTAAGTATAAAAAGCTTTTAATTTCACTGCACCGTTTCGAAAGTGATCCTCCAGCAACTATTTAAAAATAAACTGAGAAGTAGGTAATAGCAAAAATTGTCGCAGATGTGAAACGATTTAATACTTTTCCCCTCGTAACCGGCACTGCGCTCGATCTTAGATCTTATTTATGACAGCCTCCTACGAGATATCAAAATTATCTGTCTCCGTGGGCACCGTGATTATTGTTTTCAACGACGCTTTTAATAAATAATTTCAATAAAAGTTTTGTCAGAATTCATTTAATAAAACGTGTTCAACATTTCCTGTGACTTCATATACCTTCCTATTTTAATTCTTTACTTATATTTTTTGCATCAAAAATTGCTTCTGCGAATTGCCTTACGGAGTTACTGGAGGTTGGATATAAGTGGTTCCTTCTGCGTTGAATAGAAAGTATAGGTTTCTGAATGCCATCATTTGGATCTGGATTGCAATTATTTCAAATAAAAGAGTGTGGTTGTGTTATAAACACAAACAGAAGATACGTACTCGTACTTAAAAATGTCTACATATACATTTAATAAAGTTATTTGGCTCCTTGTTCTTAAATATTTCAGTCTAAACAATTCTAAAGCTATTCCTTCCAAAACGCAATTCCATGGAGTTTCAGGCCTTTTCTCCAGCACGAGTGGGTCCCTGTGCACTGACGTGTGCTGTGCTTTTGCACTAAGATCTTCCAGTCAGTCCTGCGCCCGCGCACCATGCCGATCAACGCGGAAACCGTCAACTTGGCGGCCACGTACATGATCCTCGTCATCCTGCTTTTCTTCCTTTGGCTTCTGTATTCTGCTGTCTTCTAGTGATTGTAAGTTATGTGTTCGATGTTGTAGTTACAAAAGACATGGCGGGAGGTCATTGGTGATGAGCTAGCAACAGGATCAGTTCTTATCGAGGTCTTGAAGGTTTGTGTAGTTATGTTTCTCGGAATCAGCAGCTAATAGGGTATCTAAACGTCGGTAGAGTTTGGTAAAGTCACCAAAAGCCTTGGCAGTCAGATTAATCTCGCAATTAGTATTTCATTTTGCTCTTTGCTCCAACGATTGATCAAAAGAAATAAAAATAGAATCCATTGATGCTGGAATTGTTCTGCGTGTGTGAAATAGTCATGCTTTTAAACAAAACTGTGCAGCTGTGCATTCTTATAATGTACAGCCTGTGTCTGCCTGCCCTGAAAATCCCATTATAAATAATGGTGAAAGAATTTGCGAAATCAGATTGTCAATAGTTTTGAAGATGGCCTACCTACTTCATTCAAAACTTATTGTTTAAAGCATCAATTGAGATCAAAGCCCCGAAAGAAAATTTTCATTCGTAGAAATTTTCGAGGAACATGTTGTGTTGGTCTATTCGTTCCACCCTTTTACTTGTGTTTGTTTTCATAAGTGGCGTTCATGCTGCTGTAAGCTGATATTGTTGAAATGGGAAGCAAGACGAAATTCCTTTCGCACCAGTCACTCGACAGAAATTGATCGACATAAAGCGAACCACATCTTGACACCTGTCATGACGATAGGCTATTATTGCGCTTACATATTTATAAATGCGAGAATCTGGAAGGCGTGACGTACGTACACGCAGCGAGTCGGCGCGGTCCTGGTACCCCGACAGTTTGCTGGAGCCATTTGTCCAGTGCAGGCGGTTCATCCCGGAGCCACGATGCCGAACCACGAGACCACCAACCTGATCGCCACTTACCTCATCCTGGTGCTGCTGCTAGCCAGCCTTTGGTTGCTCTACTCTGGGCTGTTCTGAGGTGCATATTTCTGTGTTCGCTTAGTGGATTTGTGAAGGTGCAAAGATTAGGAGTAGCAGCTTGTAGAAGTACGCTTACCGTGATATGAACGTGAGCACTTGCGTTGGTGTATCTCTATGGCATTCGATTTATTTTGTTATTATACTTATCAACATACTACACTTAGATTTTGGTACTCGTCCAAATCTAAAAAAATTAAAGTGCTTACTTTGATGTAATCCAAAATAAACTCATAAAAAGTTTTTAAAATACAATTTAGTCATATTATCTGTAAACCATCACTGGTAAACAATCAGTAACCGTAGTAACAATTAGGATAACAATTTCAGAGCCAAAATTCATAATAAACCTAGTGTGATTTCAAGCATTTTCGCAGATTTTAAATAATTGAACATGAATAAGACTAAGAGCGTAGACGATGTTTTTGACGCGAATGAATCACGCTACAACTTTTTTGGACGTACGGGAGCGTACCAGTTGGGTATACTACACTTAATGCTGACCCTGAAATTATAATAAATCAATATACCTATATTTCTCCTAAAATAATTGTTAGCATGGCAATTGGAATTCGTTGAACATAAAACATTACGAGATGAAAGATAAATTAGTTACAAGACTTGAGTGTGGTGTGAAATAACACGGAGAAGTTTTAAGAAGCTTCTAGCCAAGATAAATAAAGGTGAGCATTGATAACTGTAGAAAAATAAGCAGTAGAAGCACTATTAATAAACGTTACGATAATGCGAAAATCAAACACGAACACAGTTTGCTCATCCATAACAATGTATAAGGATTTTCTATTATTAAATTTTATCATAAGAAATTTGCTTTATCATAATCCATTAACAAGATATCGATTTTTTCGTGTTAGAGCGCATCTACGAACCATAACTGCTTTTCTTCTTAAATTTCCAAATTATTTTAAACCTGAACCGTTCGTCCTCCGTTAGTTCCGTAGTCGTAATAACAAAACTAATAATTCTGTAGAATTTATATGTAAGTAGGCGTTCAAAAGCATCGCAATCCTAATTTTATTTCTGCAATTCCCGATTTAGGTAAAATAAAATCGTTTCAAAATAGTAATCATTTATAACTGCTTACGATTGCTACGATTACAAAGTCCAGATGTCGCGATAGTGAGTCTAAAATTGAAAGCCGGCGCCCGCGTCTCCAGAAATCATAACATTCCCGCTCTAAAATTACCAGTTTAATTGATCTGAATCTTGAATGACTGCCCGTAAAATATACAAAGCCACGAATGCCAAAACATTCTTGTTTTTTCTGGACGAAAAATTGTAATTATGCCAGCATGTTAGAAGCCGGTCAAACGGGGGTGCGTATTGGTTGATATAACTTCATTTGATATATTTTCATTTCAATAACGTTCATGAGATATAATAAACGTTTGGTATAACAACTCTTCGAATAATTTTCTTCAACATAACGTTCATTTCATATAATGCATCAAATGATATAACGTCATTTGAGATAACAATCAGTACGCCTTACAACATTTAATATAAACCTTACTTAGTATAAAGCACATTTGATGTAATTTTGTTTAATCTAAATTGCATTGCATATTATAACCTTCATATGAATGAAATGTTATTTGTTATTAAAGCTAATTGGTATACTTGTCTGCCCTATACTCGAGTCGGGGCAAAACCGACACGGATAGATTAGGTTAGAAGGTTAAAGGCGGGAGCGAAGCGTAGCGAAGCTCCCGCCTTAAACCTTCGTGGTTATTTTTTTTTTAAACCCTAAAAACGACTTGCTTGATTTGCTTGCTGCTTGCGTTGAACCCGTACTTTTTATGATCTTTAACAATGTGTATTTATTTATGTGGGTACATATTCATAAACAATCTTAAGATTTATGACAATAAAGTTTATGGTATTTGATGGTTAGACCATTTATTTTTATAACAAATAAATGGTAGTTGTTTTGAATAGTATACCATGTAAGCTTTATATCAAACGTTTATTATATCAAACGTTTATTATATCAAACGTTTATTATTTCAAACAATTTTATATCAGTTGTCCGTTATACGTTTCCAAATTATTTCATTTGAAATTATATGATTCGTTCATTATACGGAATGAATAATTATATCAAACGTTGGTATATCATACGACTGTATATGTTCTGAGTGATATACGATTTGTTGTTATATCATACATTACACACCCGTCAAACGGAGGTTGTGTGTAAACAAACATAATCTGTTGACAAGGACCACGCTCTAGTAACAATTTGAACCCACTAACGACCTGTTGAGAAGCCGCAGCCGGTACTTTTATTTCAACAACAACACACTATATTTTTAGAAGTAGTAAATCAAGCAAAGTTTATCATTCATCGGCCAAACTAATTATACAAGTTCTAGGAGATGCGATGTCTCAACCGTGTAAACTTCGCTAAAGAATCTTAACGACAGCGTATTTCAGAATCGTGTCATTGATGACTTCATATTACAATGAAATTTCTTCATTGTTTTAATTATTTTCTACTGCCCGTGCGGGCTGAACTCTACATGTTATTTTGAATTGACTTTCGTTTAAAATTTATAAAAATGAATTTCTCAAGTGGATTTGTATTAGATTATGCAATAATACCGCTTTTTTGCCAACAGTAGCTACCTATATGTTCTGTTTTACTAGCTATATTTGGGCTCTGTCGAAATTAAAATGATGAAGCTAGAAACTTTGATCATATAAACTTTAGTTTTACTATAGCTTTCGGGAACCCACTTTGTCCAAACTGAATAATTCACATTTCAGGCCGAGTGCCCCGCTTGGGCATCGACGCGTCTTATTTTTCCAAAAGCTTTAGGTTCTCTTTCAAAATATCTTAGTGATTGTACATGTGTACAGTTTATGGGCGTGGTAGGTCAACGCCATTAACTCAAGCTAATTCGAATTTCACAAGCACTACTCTAAGATGTGCTACCAAATAGATGCTTTGTTTAGCGACACACCGCAGCTTTGCACAGTTTTCACGTTTCCTTTATTAATTCAGTATAAAATCTCCCGGAAGTAACTGATTGCACAGTATAAAAAACAAAAATAGGGAGACAGACAATTCGTTTGTTCGCTAAGTTGTACCTATTAAACAATAATATAAATTCGAGACTAGAATGTTTTGTGATCATGACTCGCCGGGTTACTTCAAGTTATTACTACTGTATTTCATGACGGATTTTATGAATATTTCAGTAACTAATGTGAATACTAGAACCACGACAATAAACCACCTACACACTTGGGTCGGGCCCAAAGGAGATGTGGAAGAATTTAAATTTTCGGACAATGATGCGAACTAGAAAAACAAACAAACGCGGCAAGTGTCGTCTTGCGTGTCAGGTACTACTCTGGACTCATTCTGGCCTTTCAAAAATCGAACGATTTACCAACCAACGATGGATTCTCGTTTCTTTAAGCAATGTACATTAGTCGTAAATTAGTTAGCCTCCCTAACGAGGACAGCAAAAGTGTGCGCGATGGTTTTCAGCAGGCCCTGGGATAAAGAAAATGATAAAATAATAGCAGACATAAATATCGAGTCGAGTATGGTGCGTAGATCAAATTATAGTAAAATTGCTATGAGTATAAAGTTTTCAGAGATTTAGTCATTTATACGAAGAAAGATAAGTTAGCTTGGCGTAACAGTTTATTCGCCAAGCCCCATGAATTAATGTTTAACGATAACATTCATAATTATTTACGAGAAAAAAAATCTAGCCATTGATTTGTTAACAAACAGGTGGGTGCCATGTTATGTTAATTGCGGTTACAATGAAATTCACATTACATGTCTGGATTTCAGATAAGTAATTACTTAAACCAGTTTATAGTCAGCCTTATCATCACACAGCATTAAACACAAAAAATATGAATGGAGGTAAAACAGGGAAAGATTTTACAATAAAGCCATGCAACTTTTTTTAAAGAAAATATTCTACGAGGCTTAGAAAAGATAAGAACACAAGAAAATTATTTGTCAAATTGTATTGTCGAGGCTTAGAAAAGGTTAGAACAAAAGGAAACTGTTGGTCAAATTGTACAAGAGCAAAAAGTACAGGTCAGCAGAACAGAGTTTTGATAGATAGGTAATATTATCACCAACGCTAACCGCAACAACACATAACTCAAAATTTTGAACAGTTCCATGAAAGGAACCCACTTTCAAAATAAATCCTTTCCTTTTTTTTTTCATTTCTATAACCTAAAGTGGGTGAAATAGGGGAGTGAAATCCGCACGGACGAAAACACCGGCGGCCGCTAGTTCAAACATGATGACTGACTCGCACGAGCGTTTACCTTACAGCATGATTCTGTCTTTGCAGATCCAAGTAAATACAAAGCGGCAGTCGATTGTTTACATAACTACATTATTACCTTTATGCTAATCGTTATTATTTTGTGAACATTTTAGAGACTGTCGAAATACCAAGATTTTTGAGAGGATGTCATTAGTCAGACATCCACATGTATTTTCCACACAACTGACGCGTCGCGTAAATAACGATTATTGCGACATTTCGTCGGATTATAAAAAAAATACCTAGCTATTTTTGCGTCCGCACTAGTATATGAGTGTGGAATGCAGATTGACGTCAATTTTCATGATGTTTCCGGATTTTATAGCACTGTTAATACGACTCGGTTATTTTTTATTTTTGCGACATTCGCTGCTTCAGTTTCCTAAGCAAAAATAGAAATAATGATTTCATCTTCATGAAAGCTGTCTTGAGTTAGTGAATCATATGTTGTTGTTATTCCTTATTTTGTGTTTTCTTCAACTACAAAACCAACAGGTTCCTGGTTAACTGAGAGATCAAAAAAAGGTTTGAATGCCAATATCTATTATTAAATCTAAAATCGAAGCCATGGTTCGTAAGAACAAATTTCGCTATCTCTCATTGTTTCTGACTTCCCCATACTGACCCATCTGGATTGATCGCCCTGTATTTATACACTCTTGATATTTCTCTCTTGATAGGAAACGACGTTTCCTGGCAGTCAATGCATTTATTGGATTAGTTTTAAATTAGCGGAAATGGTGTTTTGTTAACAGAGAGAGCTTTTGGTCAGAAACTGCGCCACGTCCACGTCACATGTTTGTGTTCAAAATGTTTGAAAAATAAACTATTTTTCCAAACAAATAAGTAATAAATATCAGTCCCCAACGGAAACCTAGAAGGAAAGAGCACCCATCCCGACCATGATTGATGAATACCACTGTCAAGGCAGCTTCGTTGGATGATTTTTTGTGGTATTTGTGGTTATGCCTGCAGTACGAACCATACAGTAGATTTTTGTTATTGAGTGATATATGATGAATGTTTGTGTAGCAAATACAAGTAAACAGGTATTATTCCAGAAAATGATCCATGATAATTTTGCTCCATGTTGCATGAGAACACTTTGATTAGAAAGACTAACAAATACAGTTTCAGCTTCAAAAAGCTAAGTAGGTAGCTATACGTTTTATCGAATTGTTCTAGTAATCGGCTTCACAGGATTGGAACAGACACATGACTTAAAAAAATGATTAAGAAATATAGTGTTAGACCTTTATAAAGAAAAACGACCCAGTTGTGGGTTTTTGGAGGGCCAATGTTCGAAGAAATGGTACCTCTACATAATATGGTGGTAACAGAAGATATTCTATCATAGGGCAGGACAGGGCGTAGCTTGTAATGAAAGTCTTACTCATATAAGCTTATTAGTCAGAGGTGCAATGTGTGATCTCCTATTTTTTTGTTACAGACAAGACGAGAGCCGGGAGAGTCCACCTTTAACATGTGACCAAAGACCTGGGGAGATGCCACAAAAAACATTAAAGTTTAAGAAACCGTAATCTTAGTAGCTAAGTTATTCTTAAGTGAACAATGTTAATATACCCAAGCATTTAAATAAAAATAAGACCGACCTCAAAGTTGACATGGAAAGACCGCGAGACGAATATCAAAATCAGTAAGATCATGACAGTCGAATAATTCAGTGCTGGGCATTCCAATTTATTACTCTTTAACTAAAAATGTAAGCGAAAGACAACTCAATAGAATGTCGATTAACACCGAGGTTAACCATTGGCAATTATGCTGCTGTTTGGTGATGGATGATCATAAGAATTTTATTGTTGTTAAGAATTATTAAACGTTTTTAATAAAGTTTTTTTTAGGAGTGTCTTGTATTCATTTTCTACGACTTAAGCGATTCGTTCACTACCTCACCTCATAGTTGAGGTGAGGCCTGTGCCCAGCAGTGGGACGTATATAGGCGGTTTATGTATGTAAGCGATTCGTTGGGTGTTAAGCCATATCTTCTCCTGTGGTAAGTTGACAATGTAGTGTTTTCACTATTTCATATGCATCATACATGACCGTGATAAAGTACGTATTATTTTGTTTTCATTGACTAAAGACTACAATTAGATACAATTGCAAACACAGTTTACAAACAAGCTGGCTTTAAAACCAGCCAACTAATTAAACAACAAAGCAAAAATAAAACAATTCCAAGCCAAGGAAAAAACACGATTTAGAAAATCGCCCAAACAATTTGTAAAGAAAATGTTGAGGAGTTTCAATTAGAAACATTTGGCAAGCGTTTCATTGATATATTGCGTTCCTCGTGCAGCATATCGCATCCAGATATAACAACATCAACAGTTAAGAATAGTAGTCTTGTTAAATCGGTCGCGGTTACTGGAGGAGAGGCATGATATCAGAAATAGTTGTGGCTGGCACTAGGCCAAAGAACACGGTACCTACTAATTGACGAATGTACTGTACACCAACTGATAGCCCCTCCCTCCCAATCTGTGAATGAGCTCTGCTAAGGTGGCAATACCTAAGCCGATTATATGGGGACGATATGTGGTTGATTTTGAAATCACATTATTCTAAATGTGATGTGAAATTACTAAAGCTACTTTCACAATCCAAGAATGATTACAACAGTCAAAATGTCACATAAACATTTTATTGCATATAAATTATATAAACTTTAACTAAAACTACCTCATTAATACTTCATGGCAACTTGCATACTTTAAGTTGCACTCCACAATAAAGGAAAACACAACCGGTGGGTTGTTTTTCTTAAATAAAAAAATGACGCTGCCTACTCCTTCTTGTCTTCATCTTTCTTTTCTTCGGAAGATGGTTTCTCTCCTTTTGTTGAAGGAAGTGGTAAGAAGAGACTAGTTTCACTGTCCTGGTCTTTTATATCTAGACTACGTATGGATTGCGTGGAGTGACTTTTGGTAATCTGGTGTTCATTTGTGAGATTTTGTTCTTCGTAATGTACCGTACGTCTTACTCGCGACGAGGTTGATGGTTCTTCTTTGCTTTTCTCGAACGATTTCAGTGGTCGATCTGTACTTTCAACATCAGGGTCTTTTCCTAACTTTTCGTCGTTTACGGATTTAAGAATCTTCCCCCTAGAAAGCTTAGTTCTGGATTCTTCTTGTGTCGGTTGTATGTCTCTATCATTCTCCGTACCAGATTTTTCAATGTTTTGACCACGGCCTTCTTTTTTGATTTTATGGAGAAGGGCTGAAGTAGCTGCTTCGCCTTCTTCTATAAGCAAAGTATCTTTGTCACTAGATCCATCGCTACCAAAAACCATTTCACTTTCATCACTCCCTCTCCCGAACAGTTTCTTAGCTCGGTTTTCCATTTTTCTTATAAAAGTCGACGAATCCTTCAGTGCTTCTTCGACATCTCGGGGCCCTCGCCTATTTTTGGTCTCTTCATCTAGAGACTGTTGCGACGGTAAAGATCGATTTGATTTTGATGCAGTCAAATCGGATTTTTTACCTAGCGAACTATCTCTGAATCTGTATTTAGAAGTAGAAGTTCTGCTATTAATAGGCCATACAAATTGTAAATCTTCAGAAGGGACGTTGGTTAAGTCATTATCTGCAGATAAGTCAACATTTTCAGCCATGGGAATAGATGTTTTGAATATGTATGAACTTTCAGGAAGGAGGTCTGTTGTGTTTTCTGCATCGGGTAACAATGATATCAAAGGAGCTTTCTGAGTTGCTTCCTGCCTTACATCGGTCTTTGATTTGGATTCAGTACCTTCTGGTTGAGTTAAAGATGGGGGCAACTCAGTAATTTTTAAAGAATGAGCCGAGTATGGTTGCGATGCAATAGGCTCCGTTGAGTTGGCCGTCAGTTGGGTTGTTTCAGGAGCTGTAGTAGGTGGTTGAGTAGAGCCAAGTGTTGGCAAAACTGTTTTTAAAATAGTTTGTAATATATTTTCAAGGATCGAAGGCTCCGCGTCAGCTGATGGTTGCAATTGAGGATCAGCCGGCTCTAGTGGTATCTCAGTTGCAAGGGATTCAGGTATACTTATTGAAACTGCTTTAACTTTTCCATGTTCAGCAGTCTTAGGCTCAGAAACATTGACAAGTGGTAGATCTGAAGCAAGCTCTTTTAAATCAGTAGCTTCCTTTCCATACGTAATTGAATGTGGTGGGGTATTTATATCAGGGCGGAGCGCAGTTGTGCTGGTTGGGAATTCAGTAAGAGGTACAGCAAATTCTGGTGATGAACTAGATTCAGTCGGTCTTGCATTTGGAGATATTCTACGATTCATTATTGTCGTCGGTAGAAAAGGTGTAGAACGAGAGCGACCAAGTTTATGTGAAGACATACCTGATTGCGAGTTATAATGCCGGCTTTGACTATCCATTGAATATTGATGTCCGTGGCTGTCTGTGCCACGTGGTTTTGGTGGAAAATCATCGTCTCTTTTGATGTATTTATAAATAACATCTGCGCTTTTTGGAAAATGTTCAAGTAGATACTCCCAATCCATGAGATGAAGTGTGAGAACTTGAGACTTGACAAGCGTTCGGTAGGAGTACGTGAAAGGCGTGTCATATACCAATCCTTGCTCCTAAAAAGATTTCAAAATCTTATTCAGGATATGTCATCACTATTTACCTTTCGCAAAAGCTTATAAGATTTAATTGATTCGGTAGTTTAAGAATATATCTTTCTGATAAATTATAAGTTGGCTATGAACTAGTTTAATACCAATCAGGGTTGTTGGTAATTAAATCATTTTTACACCAAAATCATCAGGCCCTAAACTAGAGCTTATACTATTGTTATCAAAGAACTCAACACATAGGTACTCAAATGGATAATAACACGCAGACACAAACCTAATACAACAATGCTCGTTCATCAACAATGTTTGTACTGGGCGGGGATTGAACCCTTGGCTCTTGGCCCTATATGTACTTATAGGCAGAGCCTCTACATATTGCCTCAACGGGCCAGTAAGGTCAAACAGGATGGGTACCACCTCAATGCTGAAACTCACCACGCCGAAGCACTCCCCCGGCATGCAGGTCCTCTTGTCGCCCTCATCGGGGCTGCTCTCAGTGACCTCGCCCGTGTGGATCAGGTACATGGCGTCAGTAATCTCATTCTTCTTCACCACGTACATCCCTGCACGATTATTGAAATTCGTAATTTAGATAAAGTGGCCGTGAAGGCCAGGTGGGCTAACATTGCCATCGCGGCGAAGGCACACGTTATCTTGATTCGTATGAATTTGGCAAAAAGCGGAGCATGACCTTTGTTGCAGTGCAGACAAGGGTGTGATCGTCGATCTAGGGCATCGATAGTTTCAACCAAACCAACGACGTCTACTAAACGATTCTACCATCAATCGATTGGTCTGGTACCACCCTTAGGCCTACAAATACGGCAATGAAAATAGTATGTGCAGTAATGTTACTGAGGGTGGTTTGGAAAACCATCATCAGCAGCCACATGATGTCCACTGCTGAACATAGGCCTCCCCCATAGATTTCCAGAGCTGCCGGTTGGAGGCGGCCTGCATCCACCGAGACCCTTGGAAAACCAACTCGAAAAATAAGAAATAAAAACAAAACAAGAGCATTGAAATTAGATCATTAACGAAACAGCATTGACCTTTTAGCGACGTTTATTTCAGGGCGTTGTTATAAATAGGAAAAGAATTCACAAATAGACAATACCTTCGTTGTAGGTGAAGAGTTGTAGACAGCCCACCAGCTGCCGCAGGAACGCCGGCTCGCATTCCTCGAAGACAGGGTTCTGAAAGCATTCAATTACAGGTTTACGAGATGATGATAGGGCTGCACCGTCACGAAAATTATATTTTTCGTCTCATTGTAAGTGCCAAATATAGCTAAATTCTAGAAAAAAAATCCTCGGAGCTGTATGCTTGGATCACTTTATTAAAATGTATACTTTATTTGACACGATTTTAGGCTGACAGCCGTAATTAGGAGGTGGATAGTCTGCTGAATATGTATGAAGATATTTACAGAAAAACTTCGTTCGGTTTGAGACAAGAGGCTGCTGTAGGTATGGATGTCCAATTAATAATATGACGAATGAAGAGGATGACTCATATTTTGGGTATTGATTCGTATCTCTCTAACATAAGCCTTGGATATTAATATCAAAAACAGGTTCAACTTCAAAAAGACTACGAAAAAACTATAAGGCTACGGAGTTGTCTTGCCAGAGCAGACGCAAATCGTGGGTACTCTTAAAATGTCAGATATATCGTGACAACCCTACTCAAGCGGATCATCCATCATTCCTGTAGAGCATCTGGGCTCATTTATACTGATGAATGAACGACTGAGCGTTACGACTAATCACCTCCATAATTAACGCTGTGAATGAATGATACGAGTTTAAAATCACATTCTATACGTGACTTGAGTCTATGTTGTGTTCAAGAAAAGTGATTCATGAATTAATAATTAGCATAAAATGGGTTGCGTGGAGTGTCCCGTCTTACCCTCCTATTTATAGAAGCCCAAAAAACTCTACTTCACTACTTCAACTACTGTATCGTTTGGTTTCATTATGATTAGGTACTGGCGACATTTACAAGTAAGTAAACGACCCGTCAATCTCCAAACCTATGCCGTAGCGCTGCTTTAGTTTTATGTCTAATCGGGGGAAAGTGTTTTTAGGTATAATAACTCTGCCACTCACAATCAGTGAGCGCAAATTGAGGCACACTGGTCATCACCTGCGCAGCGCAAACTGCACTATACACTGTTTTTTTAATACATTGCAAGACAATATGTCACCACGCAAAAGCAGTAAGCATGCAAAAGCAGTCATTACCAGCAAGCTCGCATTTCGGGCAGTAACAAACAATATGAACTAAAAAACGATGGTACACCATAAAAACCGTTGTTTCTTTCACAAAAAAGCGTGTTAGACGATCTACATTGGGCTTATGTTTAGTCCGTCCACGGCTTTACAGTCGTCCCCGTGCGAATTATGCTCCTGGCGATAGTTGAGTGTTTGTCTATGGACTCTGCAGGTCTATCACGAACCGTTAACGTTTTCGTAAGTAAGTAATCGAAAAGTTCTTAACCGTTACTTTTTTTAAAAGACATCATTATCATCATCATTAGTAGCCGCGAGAAGTCCACTCCAGAACATAGGTAGGTCTCTCCCATTGATTTCCAGAGCGCCCTGTTGCGTGTGGCGAAAGAAATAGGAGAAAAAGTATCGTTTACTTTTCGATTACGAACGTTAGAGGTTTCTGCTAGACCTACTAGTAACTTTTTACCTACCATCAGGAGTTCCTATTGCTGTTTGAGACAATCGTTGTTTCAGCAAAAGATGGTACAAGGATCTTCATGACAATAAGAAAGCCAAACATGTACTTGCATCGTTAAGGTGCTGAATGTACGCCGCCGACATGATCCGCAGCTTGAGGCTCTGAGGAGCGTTCTTGAGGAAGTGTGGCACCTGCATGCCTCGGGACTCGCGCCACAGGTGCAGTGTGTAGCGATGCACTACTGTCACTAGGTTCTTTGACACTCTGTTGTTCTTCAGAAACTCCTGTAATTACAGGCATTTTTGTATTAGGTGAAAGTGCCTTTAAGTCATCTATGTTCACATATTAGGTGGTCCATCTGCTAGGCTACCATAGTTCATTAAGTGACTGCTGTTTTGTTTGGGCTTCCATAGGTTCGTGGGGGCTTACAGTGGCCATTACGCCGTAGGGGGAAAAAACATAGCGACTGAAGACCTTAATCTTTATTTGAATAAAGATCTTAAAAACGTACTTGTAGCTCGAGGTACTTGCTGAAGAAGCTGAAGGAGCGGAAGGACTGAAACTGGATGATATTGGAGAATTCTCCCACGTACACCATGTACACTAGGGTTGAGATGATCTGCAGCAGCGATACAAACATCACCTGTGAACATGGGAGAAGGTCTTGGTCGTCTAGCGACAGTTCAGTCAGCTAGTGTGCAGCTATGTCGTTCAGACAATTCTGATAGTAATCCTCTTAACACAAAGTCTAAAGAAACATACATTGTGAAGAAGGCATTATTATCAACGTGTGGTAATAGTCTACACCGCGTATTTGTCTATTTTTAAATTAATCTTTGACAGAATAGAATTAGAATTGACATTCATTCGGATGCAGATTTCATTTAGCTCAATGTAGTTGACTCTATACTTTTGAATACTTATATAACGTTGTATTAACCTCGTCTATATGTTCAATTAATACTTGTACCTCTACAGACGTACGTAAAATAAGCAAAGAAAAATGCATGACAGATTCATAAACATGACAAAAATGACGCCTAACGAAAGAAATAAAGCTAGGAATATGATTTTATTAATTTACTAAACGTTTTAATTAAAGATAGAGCATTCAGGAACAATATTTCACAGATCACAGGAAGCCGCGTGACAGCGGCTAATGCGCTGGCGCACGTCTGGCACCGGAAATAAATCAAACGTTTCTGGACGAGTGTACATTAGCCTATATCAAACTAGATAAAGCTAAATTGAAAAATAGTACGCTTTGTATCTGATTTTTTCTGCTAGAAAAATTTCAAACGAATTGAATTCGTACCCGCTCAAATTAACGTTGCAAAGAATGAATACATGCGATTATAAAGCTTATTGCAAGTTCCTTTTAACAACACAGATTGCCTAATGCGAGTTTCCTCAATTAAACGCATCGATAAAGTTAACAATAATTTGTATGGTATTCGTAGTTGATCGTTTGTGCCTCTGGTTGAAGGCGGACGTAACTTTTTTAAATTTAAATACGCTTTTATCGAAAACTGACAGAACTCTGGATCAACTGTGGCAACTTTACCAACCACATCTTTGACATGGTGTGCTCAAGATTGCAACCGACACCAACTGCTTGATCATCAGGGCTCCTGGCAACCTGGATCATGTTTCGGATTTTCAAGAACATACCTACTTGAGTCTGACCTAAAATTTAACTCACGACTCCGATAGCCAAAATCTTAACTAATTAGTGACATTAGTATCTACTTATACGCACACGGGCACATTTGTATCTTACCTAAACCCTCAATGGACTTTGTAAATGATCTATTCAAAAAAGTACGATTACTGTTTTATATTCAGCCGGGTGTGTATTCTGACAGATAAAGCTCGCTGACCCAAGGCATTGCGCGCGCGCTAGCTCTTGACCACGCGCCAAACCGCAGCTATTATCTGCATCGAAACAACAAGTATGTGCCTACTACTGGAATTATTAACAACACGATCGCGCCTGGAAACTCTTGCTCTACATTTGTTTGTTTTAACAGCATTCGCAATGAGAAACGTTTAGCTTGTCATGTTTATGTCTGAACGGATGAAATGGCCATTAGTATACTCAGAAACAATTAGCAACATGTCACGGAAGAGTAAGTATTTTGAGAGGTTTGCAGTACAGTCTACACCAGGTTTTCTTAAAGCTCACGTATTCTGGAGCTATCTAGACTATGACCGAGGCCTCCTAATTACCTGCTTACAAGGAGAAAATACTTTGGAGAAGGGAGAGAGAAGAAGGGAGCATCGTAATTGGAGAGATTTGTGACAGACTATACTTTCAGAATACTACCGGCCAGACATCCTTACCACACTATGCAAATCGGGTATCGATGGCGATCCCCTTTCGTCACTGAGTAGTGCTATTAAACTCGGCGTATCCAGGCTTATGTCTGAACCCCAACCCCATGAAAAAGTACATTTTCGCTAAGAAATCTCGATCAGTAACAGCAATTTTCACCTCAGCATAGTTCTTCGGCATGATGTCTCCAACACCGTTCTGCGTGAATGTTGTCAACACGAAGTACAACGAGCAGATGTACACGCTTTCACAAAAGCTTTCACCAGAATCTGCGAGAATTTCAGTATTTTAAAATGTATAGATCCGATATGACCTAAGCTCTAAATCAATGGTATATTTCAAAAGCGGCACAGGCACCATGATCCACAGTTTAACGGTGTGGATGCAATACAGATTCCTGCTTCAGGAAGGGTAGATGTAAATTATAGGCCACTACCATTCTGTGGGGCTGACACTACAAAGATATACCCATCAGAAGCTTTTATTAGCTGTCTAAAAGCGTTCCATGAAATGCCCAGAGTATTTAAACTGTTTGTGTGAACGCATAATCCACTCTCTTTTTACTCTAGTCGCTTGTTGCAAGCCAGTTTGAAAAGTATTAAGGACGAAATGAACATGTTCCCAGTTTTACCATCATGTATCCAAGATGACTTTGGTTTGGCGGAGTCTTCAACAAGGCTGATGAAGTACCAGAGGCAGGCGGCGGTGTGCACGAAGAGCGTGAACCATACGAACACAGTGAAGACGGTACTGAGGGTCAAGTTCACGGTGATGCGAGAGTTGTGCCTCTTCAGACACTGGTATACTGTCGACTAGAGGAGAAAAAAGTATCACTTAAATTCAAAAGTTTATTTGACGAACATGTTCTGAATAGGACATTTTATCCGTTCAAGTGTTCTTAATACATAAGAAATATTTAGGTATGTTCGACACTCAATATAATCACAGTACAATTTTTTCTTAGTTAAAGTTTTCCTTTTAAAATTTTGACTGACAATCTTCGAGGTAAGAACTAACTAACAGAGGACGTAAAGGTAACAAAATTATTACTTTCGAACTAAGATGGAAGTCAACCATTGAATAACGATAGTGCTAAGCGGGAGATAGACGCAAAACTAACGATCCTGAGCAGCCGGTTAAGCCTCAGCAGGGAGAAGGCCATCCATCGGTGGCGGCCCCAAGTCAAGCTGAGCAATTCTAGTGGGAGACATGACATCAAGTCATACTTGAAATCCTTCTGGAAATACCTAAGCAAAGAATATTATTATTGAAAAACTGTGTTTTGAAGTAATTTTAGAAACTTGAAAGAGGGTTTCAGCAGACCAGTTCCATAAGCAGGCAGGCTATGATCAGACCATTAGGGAAAGCACTGACCTGAAAGGTGGGGTCGTTACGTAAACTTGTGAACTACAGCCATAATGTCAAATTGTCCAGGGATATTTTTAATTCAGTAATGTTTTGCAAAAGAGGTTGTAAGTGCCTTGTCATCTACGAGAAAAACTGATAACTGTGCTTTTGTGTTTCCTTTTGATGGACTTGAAGTCACGGCAGATTACCGACTTCATCGACGTGACCGCGCGTTGTGTCAACACAACTGCAGAAGAGTTAACATTTACTATTGTGTATTTCTTAATTCCCAGTAGTTACTAATGAGATGTTACAGAGAAGAAAGAATATGATCATGTTTAGAAGGTAAAGAAGATAATTGAAGACATGGTGGGTTGCATACTTACGCCTTCCTCGCCGGCAGGAGAATTTCCTTCAAATGCTCCTTTGTGATTATGTGTGGCGACATGTACTGCCTTAGAATCTTCACGTAGAATCCCATGTCCAGCCCGTATAGCACCAGCACTATCAGCATGCTGTTGTATTAATATTGTCATGAACAAAATGTTAGCACAACTTATCAGCAGACTTCCTTAGATAGCTCCAGTAACTATTTCCTTTGTTAGCATAGTTGTAATCTACTGTTTTTGAACGGAGCGTCATCGTCCGGTAGTCGCATGTTCGACTCGGAACAGTCAGTCTAGCAACTAGGAATATTCAGAAATATATTTAAGTACCTGTTACACTGGAAACCAGCGTTGTAGAGGTCTGCGTACATGCATGCGAGTGAAACAGTGATGAGGTACATCTGGAAGTACTTGTCCTTGAAGTAGAGGTGCCGGATGAGGCCCCGGCGGGGTGAGAACTCCGAGTACGACTTCCGTTCTTGGAACCTGGCCTCTTTGCTTCCCGCGATGAAGCTCTGCACATCGGTGAACAGCACAAAGTAAAACATGGGCTAGGAACCAGTAACTACTAGTATATTTCTTGGGAAAAGGTATCATAATTAGGGTATTGGAAATTGGTGACATTATCTTTACTTTCAAACTAAGTATAAATATGACATAACTATTTATTGTATACAATTTTATCCTATTTCTGCAGTGAATATTAAAGGTGTAATTCTTTGGGGGAAAAAAAAGATCTATAAACCAACAAGTAAGTGACAATATATTGTTGCCGTTAAATATACCCAACCTATATAAAAATATTATAACCTTTTATTTTTATATAACTTCATTGCAAGTTTGAATCTTATATGTAAGCTGTTTATGAATAAAGATAAAACACATGATAGTAAAATTATTAACAGGGATCTATTATTTCTGTCTACTACATCACTCATGGACTTCTGTTTTGATGTTCCGTTCAACATGACAGTAACAATCAGTTAACCTCTGACTAACCCATTAGGGATATGGTTGTGGGGGTATGTTAAAAAAAAGATAAAGAAAGAACGTTTATTGATTTATTCATCAGATAATAAAAACATATAGAACAAGGTGGTTAGGAAAAAACAAAAAATAAAACAAACAATGGAAAAAGAAAGAATAATAAAATGGACCCCACTCAGCTAATGCCAGTAGGCCTAGCACGAACCGCTAACGTTTTAGTAATCGAAAAGTAAACGATACTCTCATTTCTTAAAGACATAGGAAAAAGAAAATAAAGTATCGTTTAAAGATAGGAAAACCAGAAATCGTCATTCGGTCTTGGCATCAGGCGGGACTCGAACCCGCGTCTATCGCAAGCCGGGCGACTGCACTACCAATTATGCTACCGAGACCATTAACAGACCGGACGAATTTCTCTGGTATAGGTATTATACCTGGCAGCCAGGTTGGTTTCACCGATGTTTAGGCATATACCTTAAACATATCGTTTCTTACTTATGTATCGTTTACTTTTCGATTACTAAAACGTTAGCGGTTCGTGTTAGGCCTACTGGACCTGATGGGCTCAGACGCTGATTTTCAGTGGGACCAACTAGGGAATGCAATCCGGATAATCCGTAATCCGTTTTATCCGGATAATCCGTAATATTTTCTTGATTTTGAAATCCGGATTTGAAAAGCGAATCCGGATTTTTCGAATATTTCAACGAAAAAAAATCTATCTAGTTGTTTGCACTAGATCGATGACGATGTTCATACGATCACGTCCTGTACAATCACCAGCATTAATATGTATACAAGCAAATGCTTCATGTAAGTATATTTTAACTTTTTTGTTGGATTTAAAGTTGAATAACAGCAACAACGTTATTGTGCTAGGTATAATAAAAATGGTTTATTAGTGTTCAAACGAGAAAATATGTTATTATGAATAAAATTCCAGGTGCCAAGGCTCCAGGCTTTAGAAAAGGTTTGAGCAAAATAGCAATTAGAAGGTATCGGCAGGTAGGCTAGATATTCGATTCACGATAAATCGTATCTAAATGGTACGAGAATGAAATATTCAGGTCGTTTAGTTTGTAGGGGATCAGCTCTTACAATTGTACCAAACACAATTTCGGTCGTGTATGAGGTACTGGTGCCACCTTTGGGAGGGCTCTGCCAAATACCAGCTGGATGCACTGAACTCAGTAGACCGAATGGCCAGGAGATTGATAGGTGACGATACGCTCGATACCACACTCCAGATTTCGGAGCATTGACGTAGAGTTGCCTGTCTATCGGTTTTTTAAGGTGTATTTTGGAGAGCGTGCGCAGGAACTTCAAGACCTGATACCACCCTTAACCTTCTATCACCGGACCAATAGACGCCGTGAAGGCTTTAACCACCCACTTTGGTCGACTTTTCGGCGGTCCGGACTAAACGATTTGGTGCTTCCTTTCTGGTCCGCTCCGCTAAGGAGTGGAACGCTCTCCTTGCGTCTGTGTTTCCGGATACATACAATCTTCTTGACTTTAAGGCAAGAATGAATAGGCATTTTCTGGGTAAGCGTGTTACACCTACGCTCTCGTCGTCGTTTACCATCAGGTAAGACTGGGGTCAATCGAAAACTCATTTTTAATATCAGAATTTATTTCATCATCAGAATCAAAGGTTTTAAAAATGATGATATTATGCAATTTGACCCTCTTATGCCCCACTTCTGATTAGCGTATTAGTGAATACGCATATTAATGCTTATTTTTCACTATTTATATGGCATTTTATAGTTTTTAGAATTCTGTATGGTAAGAGGCAAAATCCGGATTCAATCCGGATTATCCGCATTTTTTCAAAATCCGTTTTTTAAAATCCGGATTTTGAAAAGAAAACGGATTTGCATTCCCTAGGACCAACTGAGTTATTATGTTGTTATGTTATGTTCTGTCCTGATTTACCAGAGTGAATACCATAGATTTTAGATTACCTCGTTGTCGGCGCGAAGCTTCCGGAAAGAGTTGGCAACTTGCGGAAAGTCTGCAATGATCTGATGGAAGGCGATGGCGTTGATCTGCAGCGCGTGCACCCGCGCCATGGCCACTATGGACGCTGGACACCTGACCGTCGCCAGCTTGTCCAGGTTACCGAACACGCTGGAAGAAGTCAGAGTATATTGGCAACTTGTGGAAAGTCTGCAATGATCTGATGGAAGGCGATGGCGTTGATCTGCAGCGCGTGCACCCGCGCCATGGCCACTATGGACGCTGGACACCTGACCGTCGCCAGCTTGTCCAGGTTACCGAACACGCTGGAAGAAGTCAGAGTATATTGGCAACTTGTGGAAAGTCTGCAATGATCTGATGGAAGGCGATGGCGTTGATCTGCAGCGCGTGCACCCGCGCCATGGCCACTATGGACGCTGGACACCTGACCGTCGCCAGCTTGTCCAGGTTACCGAACACGCTGGAAGAAGTCAGAGTATATTGGCAACTTGTGGAAAGTCTGCAATGATCTGATGGAAGGCGATGGCGTTGATCTGCAGCGCGTGCACCCGCGCCATGGCCACTATGGACGCTGGACACCTGACCGTCGCCAGCTTGTCCAGGTTACCGAACACGCTGGAAGAAGTCAGAGTATATTGGCAACTTGTGGAAAGTCTGCAATGATCTGATGGAAGGCGATGGCGTTGATCTGCAGCGCGTGCACCCGCGCCATGGCCACTATGGACGCTGGACACCTGACCGTCGCCAGCTTGTCCAGGTTACCGAACACGCTGGAAGAAGTCAGAGTATATTGGCAACTTGTGGAAAGTCTGCAATGATCTGATGGAAGGCGATGGCGTTGATCTGCAGCGCGTGCACCCGCGCCATGGCCACTATGGACGCTGGACACCTGACCGTCGCCAGCTTGTCCAGGTTACCGAACACGCTGGGGAAAAGGCACAGAGCTAAACTAACCATCAACAAACATTTGTATTCGCAGATTCCTGATTGGTTTGCGAAATCAATAAAATTATGGGGAATATTACCTTATCCCGGTACTTTAGCGCACGGTGCAGATAGCGCACCAATTGAACTCAGGACGGCATAGAAGTTAGATAGTGTCAGGGACATCACTATACTGAAAGTACGTGAAGGGAGGCGTGCGGACTGTGCGAGGTAGTGAGGCAAGGTGCTTCCGCACTTTCTTCTAGGCACCGACTGCATTTTTAGCGCTCTATCTGTACATGCTTGTTTCAGAAAAACTGCTTAATGTAAAATGCTTTTACATCATTGAAACATAACGCTAAACTACACTTCCCAAGTAATGTCAATAAGTACTTATGGACAAATTATAAACGGATGGATTATAAATAATATAATAATATAATATAAACGGATTACAAAAAATACTGTGCCCATTTTTTAGGGTAGCTATTAATCACCTTCCTCTGTAGAGCCTGACGCTGGTGCTGACGTCGCCAACCGTCTTTCTGACGGCGACGGAGCCTTGGTCGACGAAATAGATGTACGCGATGACGTCATCCTTGCCGACCATCTGCATGCCGCGCAGGAAGTACGCACTGCGGACAGCTCGTCCTAGCACGCGCACGAGGGACACGTCGCAATCCGATAGAAAGGGACACTGAATAATTCAGCAAAGAACTGTCATTACACGATTTAAAATTCACGCATAATACACTTACTGCCACACTCAGAGACGTCATTCAAATTTAATGATTTATTAGTCCTAGAATTCCATTTTTCAAAAGAGAGTTTATAACATATTGAATAAAGAACTTTTAAGAATGTAAAATTTTGACTCTAAAGAACCATTAACGTTAATTGACGTCTCTGATTGCGGCAATTAATACTCGTACTAACAGATTGCAACAATGAGCAGAAGCTAACTCTGGCCCTTCAGTTATATCAACAAACCAAGATAATTCCTTTGAAATACTAGAGATTAAGGTTAAAAATTCGCTTACAGTTAGTAAAAGTATCAGACGAGAAGCTACAGAAGTATTTCGTACTTATGTTAGATTAGGACAAAGAGTAAATACTTACTTACTGGTTCGAAAATAACACTCAAAGTTAGTTACACCCAAATACAGTGGAAACTGAATATTAAAACTTTTTGATTCCGTACCTTTGCAAAAGTGGGGCCGTAGAGATGCAGGATGGCGTCAGTACGTAGAGTTATTTGGTCACATAGTTTCAGCACGCTGGTGTAGTCTACGCCGCCCATTCTTTCCCAGTTGTATTCATAATATTCCATCACCTCCCTTAGCCATAAAAGAGACAGTTAGATATTAGACAACTTACACCGTCACCCGTTCACCACCTTCAACCACCCTGTTCAATAAACACTAAATATATTGCTGTGATGAACTCTCCGGTGATTGAAAACACTGGTAAAAAACTCAAGCAACGGTAGGGCTCGCTACTTACCACGTTGGGTTCAAATTCCCTGATCAGATTCCCTGCAAAATGAGGGCTTCTGAATGTTCCGTTCACCATGACGGCAACAATCTACCACTACCCCATTAGGGATTATGGTCGTATGTTATGTTGAGAAGATGTTCCAGCACGATAAGAACTCGGTCCCACATAGGTTTCTAAATTACTACTAAGAAAAATTCATCAAACGGTACTTTTGCAAATCCGGTTCAAGTTTCTCCCTGTGCATGTAGTGTGATATGTCCTTCATGTGCTCCTGGTAGGCGGCCAGCTCCTTGTTCACGTTGGCGCGGATACTGATGATGCGCACCGAGAAATATGTCGTGATCATCGCACCTGGCGATAAGAACAGAACTTCAATGGAGAAGGAGACCTTCAAGCAGCGTGCAGAGAGGACGTGCTTTGCAGTAAGACTTTGAAGTTTGTTAAACTTATTTGGCGGACTTTACACCAATCATTACCATTGTTTTCATTTCAACTACATAAGTTTCTCGTTCTGTTCGATTCGCTTACAGAGCCGGTAGAGTTATATGTACAGGGATTCGTCAATGTAGATCCCATCTTTTTGGAAATCGGGTCGCAAGGCAATCACGATACAGTGATTCTATGATCATATCGTGGTCAAACGATTTCCGGGGGGATAAATTCAAATGAGCTATTATTCAAGTGATTGAAAAAATGAATCAAAATAAATTTATAAATATTGTAACGGCATAACTTACCAATTACCATTCCAATAAACAAAATATTCATGAGCTCAAAATTGCTAGGGTTGAAGCTGTTGTAGCCGGTAGTGGTGGTCTCATAAACCACCCAGAAGTACGTTGCTAGGTGAAGATCCCACGGAGTCTCCGTCATATTGAACCTGACTGAACCACAAAGGAAAAAGTCATTAACAGACTTAAATCGGTGCGTCCAGTCATACGTCATACCCGTTAATCTAAAAGTTACTACCTGCTGTCGACTTATTAGGACTTAATGTTATTTCACTGAGTATTTTCAAAACCGAAGACACAAATAACATTGAATAATGACGTACAAGTGTCGTTGAAGTGGTTGAGCCAAGAGCCACCGTGGTCAGCAAGCGGGACAATGACCCAGATGTCGCTGTCTTCGACGCTGAAGATGCTCACCGAGTTGAAGACCATGAAGCACGTCAGCACGTTCAGTAATGCCATGAACAGTGGGATCGCTTTGAGGCTGCGGGTTATGGAAGGCTTTTTTAGCTTGTGCAGATCGGTATGCCTTGCATTATTAGATTTATAAATAGCTGAAGAAACAGGGATTAGGTACATTGTGTTAATAAGAGTCCGAGACTTGTAAATAAATACAGCAAAAGACAATTCTACACTGAATTTTAACCGGTTTCCAATAATTTCATCCATTACCTACTAGATTACCACATGAAAAAGTGGAGACTGAGGAGAGTGGTGAAAACTGGAGGTGAACTTACACTAATATGATGTCCCGACGCTCAATGTACGCTCCAATGTTGTACATGGCACCTGGAAGCCGGTAAAGTTGAAGAAGCCGATTCAGCATCAGAACCTGCCGTGATAGGGTCAGCCGGTACTTGTTTTCTACAAGCACAAACATGACAGTGGTTTTTTATATCTGTATTACAAAAACCTGCAAAACTACCTTAGACTCAGTCCGGAAAAACAATTTTATTTGACAGTTTCCTCCCTGAATGAAAGCATTTCTTAATAAATAACGTGTAGAGAAACAACTTTATAATTATACTTCGAAGTCAATTGAGAGCGCAAGAAAAATACGACGACAGACAAAATACGAAGATTGCCGAGAGACATCATGAAAATAGACTCACTGTACTTAAGATAATATTTACCGAAAGATTCTTTCAGTGGCGACTCGAGGTTTTCCATAGGCAGGCAGGCGAACACATCAATGAGGAATGCACTCTTGAGGTAATGAGCTGCGGTGCTAGCTGGATGGTAGATCAGCAGACCTTGCTGGTTGTAGTACCCCACTAACATACGCTGCACGCTGCAAAACAATCTTCGAGTCCACAAAACAGATCTAGACTGTTTTTCCGCTTATTAATGCGAAAATAGTAAAATTCTGCTTTTCACTCACGAAGAGCTAATGATAATGAATCATGTGAATAACTTATATCATTTCTACTTAGTACTTTCCATTCACGTAATATTCAAACCGCATTTTTGTCGACTCAACTAGTAGTGAAAAAAATAATGTTTGCTGTGGTTGGGTTTTTTTGTGTCCTGCTATGCTATTCCGGCGGACGTCAAAACTCCCTTCGCTCGTGTGAGTGAACTTTAGGGTAAGTTGCACCATGGTAGAAGTTAAAGTTAAAGTTAAAGTTTTTGTCAAATTTGACAATTTGACGTCATTTTTGCTTACCTGACCGGTACTTTAACTGAAATTTTGATGTTTGTTATTGTTAAAGTCAGATGGTGCAACCCAACCTTAAAATTCAATTTCTTGGCAACTGTGGTCGTTTGAAAAAAAAACATTTTTAAATTATTCACATACAAAATGAGGGAAAATACTAATTCAAAGTAAAGCGTATTGATGATTGAGGTAAGCGTGAAGCACCGAGATGTGAAGTGATGTCCGATGTGCACCTCCGGAATAGCACGGCTGGGGGGCAACATTCTCGCTCACGTCGCTCACGCTCATACATTCTGGGGGGCAGAATTTTTCGCTCACGTCGCTCACGCTCATACAATTTATCAATTCGGGACGCGTGTGAGTGCGCTATTATCACTTTTGACTCGAAACGGACCGCGCTCTAGATGAAACGTCAGTTAGATGTTTCATAATATGAATCATCTAAAATGTTGCCTTTTTAGCCCCCCAAACTGGATTGTGAATATCTACAAGTTGATTTACTTGTCTAGGCTAGGTTATACTTAACTTACTTTTAGGAAAAATAAGGTTACTTTTAAAGTGTTAATAAAATAACGCGATTTCAATGATGAAATTGTTGAGATAGAAAAGTAGGACTGATGTTTGTTCTCATTACTACGAGTAATACTTATATTAATGAATTCTACAGCAGGTGATCCTTGACTGACATGTCACAATAGGCAGTGAGGTCCAACAGCAGTGAGACGAAGTAGAGGACCGGCCACTGCAGCACCAGGTAGGTGTAGGAGGGGAACAGCATGGCCGAGAACAGGGCGCACGCCGCGCGGACCCACTCGTAGCGCACCAGGTACTGGCCGTCCGGCCGGAGAGTGAAGCGGGGAAATATGTATCTGGGGGAAAGGAGAAATATACAGGGTGTTTTTTTTAAGGTGTCAAGCCGGCGCCAGCTGATAGTAGGGTACCATACCTATCGATATAACCCCCATGTATGTTCTACGATTTTTTGTAGTTTTCGAGATAATGATGTTTTTGTTATTTTTAAAAAAATTGTGAGCACTTGGTTTTAAATAATTATAACTTTTTTTTCGTTTGACTTTTATTGGATATTTTCTTTTTATTATAATGTCATTGCAGTTTTATGATTAAAATAATCTTTGTCCTAACTTAACTACAAAAATTTTGATTGATAGTGAAAAAAAGTGATGCCAAAATACTAGAAAGTGATTAAGCATGAAAATTACACTTATATCCGATTCTCAAGACTTGAGCATCAATTACAGCGAATAATGTCCCACAAAGGACATATTTTCTTGTATTGTTATGAAAGCCTATAATGCTGCGCAGTTTTTGAAATTAGTAAGAAGCTATGGAATACCTTTGGTTTTTTTTAATTTACGATTGAATTTTGGTTATGTTCTGCATGATTCACTTTTTTTTCACTATCAATCAAAATTTTTGTATCTTGTAATAAAGTTAGGACAAAGATTATTTTAATCATAAAACTGCAATTAATAAAACGAAAAAAAAGTTATAAATATTTAAAACCAAGTGCTCACAATTTTTTTAAAAATAACAAAAACATCATTATCTCGAAAACTACAAAAATCGTAGAACATACATGAGGGTTATATCGATAGGTATGGTACCCTACTATCAGCTGGCGCCGGCTTGACACCTTAAAAAAAACACCCTGTATATTGACGAAGGTACTACTTGGTGGCCTGCACTTTGTAAGTTTGACGCTTGCACCGGATCATCGTTTTCACGAAAAGATAGGATAGCCCTACGAATTTTAAAACAACTTAGGCAGAGTTAAAAAAGACAATAACATAATGGGAAATTATATTGAGGTATACGTGCTGGACGGTACTGTAAGGAATGGATCTGGAGAAGGTGTCCCATAATGTCTGCCTCCACGAAGGACGATAGTACAGTAATTCGTCGGTTTACAATGTACTTGACAATCCCCTGTATAGGCAGTGAGGTTACATTCGGTAATGACTTGCCTCAGCGAAGAGAAGAAGCCAAGTCTATAGAAAGGGTGCAGGAAGGCGTAGTCTTCTTCATATTTGCGCGGGAGCTGAAACTTCTCGCGATTCGGCGCCGGCGTAGGCTTTACATATCGCAGAAACGACTCGCGTCGCGTGCACAGTCGACTGTATTCCTATGGAACATTTTCAGTAAAATTAGGGTGGCATTCCTGATTTTCAAACCAGTGTGGAACGAAAAATACTGCTATCTTGGTATCTTTTCTTCGGCTTCAAGAACTATACTGAAGTGACTTAAGGAAAATCAGTAGGTATTCTTTGTAGCAAAACAATGAGGCAACTGTTTTCATATATTATAAATACAGGCGTGTATGTATCTGCGTAATATTAAAGTTATTGTGGCAAAACAATTCAAATACCATTTTTCATCATTTGTAGTTGGGTGAATATACTGCTGGTAGTATGCTATGTATTGTAGATTATTTAGTCAGAGTTATAATAGATAGAGATAGTAGTGATATTAAGGATGAGTTGCCAGTTCGAGTAGGCCGCAAAGCCGGAGACAGAAAAAGCTGAACTAAACAAAGGATTTACGGCCAAAACAAAACGAAATAATAATCAGGTATTCATACTCACTGGTTGCTCCTTAGCAAATTCGATAGCATCACGGATTTGTGGCATCATCATAGCCTTTTGTAGCACTTTCTTGGCTATGGAAAAGACTTGAACGTGAGTGACCGCTCGAACTGTGTAGTAAGCTGGCAGACCTGTTTTGTTACATAAGCGATATATCAGTGCTGCATTGGCAGAAATATAAAATCGAAGAAGGCTTAATATTTTTGGGATTCAATGTGAAGGATTAAAATCCCCCACTTCCCCAACCATCATTTATTTCGGATTACAGGGATTTTTTGGTTTCAAAAAACCCTGCATCTTATATCAGGGTCAAAAAACTTAAATCTACTAACGTAAACATTACTCACGCAGCAAACACTCGAGTACTCCAAAGTGGTTCTTCACTCCCAGGGCACCCATAACTTCCTTCGTGTCAGGGTCAATTATCTGCAAGAAAACGTTACAAACGTAAGTCTATTTTTACCATGACGTCATTATTTTCTCTTATCCTCATGCGAAATTGCACTAAGCCACTAATTGATGGTATATTAACGATGTAGAACTGCATGAATAAGTAATTGAACAATTGAACAAACTAGCCTCACAAATTCCTTGCTTTATTAGGTACATTTCGTTACTAATATCTCCAGTATTCAGCAGAATCTCATTCGGTGAAGTGTAGAATAGTTTCGCCTTAGACGAAACATCTTTCAAATCTTCTCTGTTTAGAAGCTGCAATATGAAAAAAAAAAGTGCTTACAAAAACATAAGCTTGGACGTCTTAAACACCCTTGATTTTGATGTAATGAATCAAAGTTTTCGTGGTTGTACTTTAGTAAGTTCGCAAATGAAGCTAACCCGGTCCTAGTTTTGATCTGGGTCCTTCGGCATTCGGCACCCTTTGGTCGCCATATTGTGCTCAGTTAATTCGCCCTCCTGCGATGATGCCCTTTCTCTCAATATTGATGTAAACTACATCCCAATACCCCATTAAGACATAATATGCTTTACTCGCTTTGCTGTAATCTTTTGGTAGCTATCGAGATGATGAGCAGGTGCCGCAGATATTGGACTCACCCTCTGTTTCCAGCCCGCTTGAAAAGCATCCGATACCAATGTGTACCTTACCTTCATAAAGGGTATGCTAAGCAGGTACTTGTTGCGCTGCCTGGTGACTATGTCCTGGTGGACGTGCGGTGGCAAGTCATAGAAGATGGAGCTCTTCTTGTTCGTCATAGAATACGCCTGAGATGAAAAAGGATACAATCGAAACAGACAGTATACAACTTGTCTCTTTTTCCCCTCTCTGGGAATTATATTTCCCTAACGTCAAATAAGCGTTATTACCTACTTGGGTACCTTATTATAAATTAGTCATGCATAGTTACCTTGTCTGTATACCAGCATAGTTGTAGATAGGTGATAAAACGTTGCCGCAACAGAGGATCCACTTCGTTTCTAATAAGAAAGTCCTTAACGTTTGCAATGCAAGAATCATAGTCTTCTCTGAAATAAAATTTTTAAGTTTTTATTAATTCAAAAAATCATAAAGAGAAGTTCAGAACTCAAGTCGATACCTTAGAGCGGTTGTGACCATGATGGTGGCAGAGTACACGGCCTCAATGAATATATGCAGCACCACACATATCTCTAAGACCAGCATAGTGTACAGTGCGCTTTCGAGTCTGGCCATGCCCCAAGTCTCCATGTGAGCTGCACAACAACGGAAGGTCTCATAGGTACGACGAAACAGGTTGCTGTTTCCTAATCAAGTGATTAGCACTAACACTGGCCAAAAGGTAAGTGACAAAATTTAATCACCAACCCCATGGCACCTTCGTTTCCACGTTAACTGACGGAAAAAAAGTAACGGTAGTGAAATTAACTTACTTGTGAAGGTGATCATGGAGATAGCCCAGTAAAGAGCAAATGTGAGCCGATGCTGCACAGTTTCTTCATCCAGCGTGCTGCTGTTCCAGTAGGGTGAGTGTGTGAAGTTTGTCACGAGACAGTAACCAACCCTGGGAAATGTTGAAAAGTATTTACAAACTCTTCAATTCTTAAGTACTACAGTTGTACTCAGGCAGAAAACGTATTTTAGAGACATACTGGATTTATTATTAATATATTTATTGACTAGCTGTTAGTCCAAAGTGCGACTTTCACAGTTTCACCGGGCAATGGGGTGAGCAGACGACGGGGGGCTAGCTAAGGGCGTTACTGGGAGATGGCAGTAAGGACAACTAACCAATCGGGTATGTCTAATGATAAATGAGTTGATCTAAGAATAAGAAATAGGGTAGAGGAACCAAAAGATGAACGACCCCCAATAGATGAACGATCGATAGAAATAATTCGATAAAAAAATAATTGCTGCTCTCTTTTTTGCAATATTTGTTTATGTAATAACGTGCCCCTTTTCCTTCCCAACACCATTAAAATATTGACACAAATGTCACGGACGCGCTTACAATCGGCTGTTCCGCAAGCTGTTCCTGCCAAAAAACAGTTTTCTATGGAAACCTACTTAAGGTAAGCAGCGACCACGCTTAAGCATAATGTTACGTCAAACACGTAATAACAGCTGTATTTGGATGGTTTCGGTTTTATTAAAATCTTAATATGTTTAGTTTCAATTGTTTTGTAGCAGATTTACATTACTTACCATATTTTTAGAGAAATTTACTGTTCAAGTAATGGATTCAATTTTGTCCTTTGGGTCCAATAAATGAACGGCGTTCAACTAATGGAGAGAGCGCTTAAATTTACAGACTCAAAAACCCTAATTAATCATTTTGGAAGTCAAGCTAAAACCGTTTAAATTAGTTAATAGAAGTGTTATGAAGCCACCTACCACAAGTTGAACATACATTTTCTAGGTTTTTATTAAGTTTCACGACAACTATTTTTCATTTTAGTATGAAACCGTTTATTGTTCAACTTTTGAATTGATACCCCAAAACTTGAACTACATAATGAGGTTTGGATTTCTGATTTAACTTTCTTAAACTCAAACGTTGTTAATTGATCTCAAAGAAACCAATACATTATTAGAGTGGGAACGCCTACTAATAATTATTTTATGATTGATATCTGTGATTTACAGATAAAAAGATAGATTTATGCTTTAAATTACTCCAACAACTACAAAAAAACACAGTTAAGATGTACAGATTTTCGTGGTTATGTGTTTACATTATGATACAGAATATATAAAACTACCTTTTCATAAGATCTTCTTTAATTCATTGCTTATCAAAGAATTCAGACAACATTTACCCCATAGTTAACACCGTTAAAATGCTAGTTCATCTATTGGGTTCAAAACGTTCACGTTAGGGCACACCGTTCATCTTTAGGGCAAAAAGCAAAAGTTTTATGGAAAACATTATTTTATTAATAACTGGTTGATTGAAGGAACTATTTTCTTGACCTAATAGAATCTTGAGTATATTTCGAACACATAAAAAAATAACAGCAAGTGCAAACAGTTCGAAAAGGCCGAGAAAAAAATACTCAAAGTTACAAAGAACCCTTAATCGTTCATTTAATGGTTCCTCTACCCTACGTCGTGTTTGACTTCATTCGGCAAAACCACCAAACGTTGCTACAGATTGAAGTAAAATTTGGGATACGCGTGACCAATCTGTTTTTGTATTACGAAACCACAAGGGCAAGTTAACAGCTCACTGGAAGCACATAAAGCCTTGCTGCAGCGAGGCGATCAGGTAACAAGCGATGAGCAGCAGCAGGGTGTAGGACATGAAGCGCAGCACGTTGCTGTGGTACACCGACATCTCCTCCATCGACTTCAGCAAGCGGAATACCTGACAAAAAACATGTGGTGACTGGCAGGATTCAAAACAAAATTTATTGGTTTTTGCTCAGTTGCACTAAAGTTCTGATTTCGGGCGCCACTTTTCTGGCACAAGTAACTTATTTACTTACCTCTTTTTTATTTGAATATAATTGACAGTTGGTTAAACTTTAGCCCTTTCTCAGCAACAGTCTGGAATTAATTATTTTATTGTTCTGTTTGTAAAGTAAGAACCTGTTATTGGCAGTCAGTTTTGTTTTAGTTATTAAGTTTATATTGTGTTTATACTAAGTGCTGTTGGTTCTTTGATCAATAATAAAAAAAAAATTGCTTCTAATCAATTCGTGATGGAGTACTTAATTTATTGAGCGCACATGATGTTATTTGATTGCTTTCCTGAAATACCTCCCTTCACAAACGCACCTTTGGAAGTCGCACCAGCTTGTTGATTCCAGCGAAATGTCCGTCGCCAACAAACTCGAATATCGGCAGCGTACCAACCACATCCATAATGAACCATTGGCTGCGCATCTGCTGGGAGGACGTCTGAGCAAACGTTATTGGCACGCCTAAAAGACAACTTTGTAGAGGTAAAATCAGAGAACAAATGGTCCTTTTTTACTACCAAGGAGAAATCCTTATGGAGTTACTCAGATGTCTTGGGGAGCTCTGCCGACTAAACTGACACAGACACGGTACCTACTCGACTACGGCACTTTGGCGGCGAAGCAACAGGCAACAGGGATTTACAACAACACTTCGCTTCCAAAGTAAATAGTCTAAATAGTCCTAGAAAAATTAAAACTGGAAAGGCTTCAGTGAAGTGGTCATAATCTACTACTTATTAAGAACTTTTTAAAAGTCACATTTTCTTAAATATCCGGGGACTATCGATGCTGCAGCATATTCTAAGTCATCTCGGCCAGTTACAACTGATAATTATTCTTAAAATTAACCTTGGATCCCTAAACCACTTGCATTTATACATACGTGTCAAAGCTGTCGTCCGTGTTACTCTAGCAACTACCTTTATAGACGAACAAAAGTTACCATCTTCAACGTTAGCCCCGGTGGAAAGGTGAACGATGAGGTCGACTGCGTAGATTACTGTTACCACGTAGTCAAAGAAACGGAAACCCAGTGGCACGTTCTTCATGAACACTAAATAATACGGGTGCGTCTGTTGGCAAGCGAATAAAGGCACAAATTACCAAATACCTTGTTACTACGTAAAGTATCTACGGACACACCAGTTTTAGCAACACGAGAGTTTATGTTGCCACTTGCAAAAAGAGGTTGCTTTTTCGGTTAGTAAATGTTGCTGTCCATGGTCAACGGAACATTTAACGAGAAACGCACACATCACTGGGCGTATTCGAACCCAACCTGCTAAGGGTTGAGCCTACTGCCTACCGCTCACTAACAAGGTTTTTTTTAAAGTCCACCTGATGGGAAGCAGTCGTGAGGTCCAGATATGGGGTCGAAAAGCACAGTAATGGAGAACTACCTTGCTGATCAATCTCATTTTAAAGGCCTGCATAAATGCCTTCTCACGCCCCGCTTAAAAAACCCGGGATTGTAGGAAGGAGAAGAAAGTTTAGGTCCTCCGTAGGTTTGTGATCTCAAAAATACTAAGTGGAACTTACAAAGCAGACAATCACGATGATGAAGCACATGAGAGAATGCCAGGCGGTCTGCAGCGAGGACTTCGGCTGCAGGATGCAAGGGAACGTGGACCGAAGGCAGATGGCGTCTGCCTCATCTGATTGAGAGCCGTCCGCGCGCTGGTCGATCGAAAAACAATACTTATCAATGGAAGGACTACATGAGATTACCGTTGAGTCTACAATTTTCTACGACTAAGAACCCATAAAAGCGACCGCCGCTTTGATAACGATATGTTTATACAGTGTGTTTGGGAACCGGTGTCCGACCCGTTAAGGTGAAGTAATATGATCTATTTTATGAATAAATCCACCATAATTAAGCACTTTTAATTATTTTTTTTAAAAAATTTTTTTTATTTATTTCAGGTAAATTTTACCTGCGTTTCAAAGGGTCTCTGATGACAGGGTGATATTCAATTTGTCACAACTTCTAAACTATTTTACTTGGAACTTTGATTTTTGCTTCAGTGTTTAGGTGATGTCTTTGGGTATCCAAAAAATTAAAAATAAATGTATGTTGACAGTTTAGTTTTTCTGAAAAAAAAAAAATGTAAAAAAAACTAACAAATTCTATCACAATTTTCAAGTTCAAACATTTTTTTGAGGTATTTTAAGGGAGTTATGAAAAAATGCTTTTTTGTCAGCTTATTGCCTACTTTTGTAGCTGTCCAACGATACCACTTTTGTGACTGTAGGACCTCTAAATCGGCAGATATTGCAAACTAAAATAACCCACCCGTACTCCCGAGAAAAAAAAATTAAAATGGCGGCCATTTTAAAACAACTGGGGCAAAGTGCTTGATTATGGTGGATTTATTCATAAAATAGATCATATTACTTCACCTTAACGGGTCGGACACCGGTTCCCAAACACACTGTATATCGTCCCAAGTTTGGTCGAATCGCTTTTAGATATTAAGTTGTTACGTATACTCGTAGTAGGAATCTTATATTACAAACAAATGAAGAAAGCCTCCAACAATTAAATTTCATAGAATTTTCCGAAGTGGAGTTTGGGAAAGGCTATATATCTAATCTTATTTACACTGTAATTTGGCATAAAAATGTATCATTTTTCAAACATTGATACTTAACTACGGATTTTAGCTACACAAAAAGCAAAAAGATCCAGCCGGTCAAGCTTTTAAGCCGGTCAGTATTTTTATTTTTCCTGATCTTCTCACCCAAAATACGAACATTTCTCATAATGTAGCTACCAGCAATCTCCAGGAAGACGTCAGTACGTTTGAGAAGTAACTTTCCGTTCGCGTCTTTTAATTCTTTCAGTGCCATCAAGTTGCGTTTAAAATGTAGAATGCTGCTTTTATATCTGCAAATGTTTTCAAGTTAATCAGTAAACTGTCACTCGGGATCGGGGCTTCTGCCGGAACTTTCTATTATTCCTACAGTTTTAGATGAGTAGCAGTCTGGCATAGAAGTAGTTTCAGAAACATTTTGGTAAGACCTACTAAATTGACTAAATTAACATCAAAACTCAAACTCTTACTTGACATCTTCAGGAACCTTCTTACTATAATGTTTTTTCACTTTTTCCAAGTGCTCCTGGAAATAAAAATGAACTCAGTAATTTAAGAAAAGAAAGATACACTATGGAATTGAATTACTGCCTCCACCGCATACATAATTAAATAGTTCCCTACATAGGTACATAAGTACTACTTCGAGAAACGGCACCTACTACTTGTCTAGAAGTTCCAGAACATACTCATCAAGGAAGTATAAAATAATGGAGGTGCTACACAAGTACACACTATCGCCCTCATAGGCTGTACGATCAGAATGAAACACACTATAAATGGCGTTTTTTTTTTCTAGCTCTATCTAAATACTTATATTTTTTTGCAATAAAGGAAGAAGGGGGGAACGGAAATGGATAGCCTGTTATACTATTCATCGTAATCATCCAATTCACTAACACTAAAAGAGGCGATCATAATATCCATCTGCTCAGCGTCCCCGCGTCCATACTTCACCGCGATGCGCCACAGGTCGGGCGCCAGCAGCGCGTGGGCCGTGCAGAAGGTGGCGGCGCGGATGGCGGCGTGTGCGCGCGCGCAGGCCACGGCCGCGTTGCCCGCGCATCCCGCCACCGCCGTGCCGCGCGTCATGCGCACCATGGCGGTTATGTCGTCTTCGGCTGATAGCATCTACAATCACGGGACATGATGCATTTTGGCCTCTAATACCCAATCTGTCAGCCTGTTCTATCACTAATAGCGCAGTCAGGCATGTTCAAAAACAAGCCGTGAGTGAGACGTTAACATTACGAAGGGAATACTTAGTTTTTCAAAGGCTATTGGACTGTGATAGTTCATTAGATTCAATATTCGAGCACCAAAAAATACTTATGTTGATCCCGTCCAGTTTGACAGACACCAAACCCAGGAGCAAAGCCGTCACACGAAATAAAAAGTATCCTGCGTCCGTTTCCTGGTTCTAAGTTACCCCTTTACTAATTTTCCGCCCAACCGGTTCAGTCGTACTTGATTTATAAATAGCGTAGGTAACTAGCATTTTTTTTTAAATTATGTTTAAGTAACTACATTTATGTGGAAGCAGTTGGAAGAATTATCGCTGAAGCAAATTTTCTGCTTAACTTTTCTTTCTACCTTTTCTTTCTATGCGCACCTACTCGCGAAGATAACAAAACTCACTTCTATGTCTCCATACGCGATGTATATGATAGAAGATTTTCTGGATTTCCTCTTGATAATAGTATCCCCTGGGATGTAGTGTATAGTTTGCATCTTCTTAGCCACTTCCGATAGAAACTGGTTCGACAAATCGCAGAGAATGCGACTCTATGAAACATAATTTGAAATATTTAAATATCTCGCGTCACTTAATGAGTGAGTCCCAAAAAAGTAACACTTTCTAAAACGACTTGGACAAGTATTTGAGAAAACTGACATATTTTCAGTTAGAGCTTGCGCAAAAAGTAGTAAAAATAACCAATGGACAATGTCGCTGTTCCAGCTTTTCGATTCTAATAAATTCCTCACTCTTTAGTTGTCACAGCCCTTCTCAAAGCGAATACGTGGTAACCGCGGATATCGAAATCCTTACGAATGTCGGAAACACATATAGGAAAAGATTTTCGGTGATTTTCACAATATTTTGAATTGGTTACCTTCTGGGTGGCTTCGAAATATATGTCTGTATAAACAGTAGCCGGTAGAGTTGGAGGATACGTGGGCAGCAGTTGTGTTGCCGACACAGCACGCTGCTTATGCCAATACATCTTGTAGAACGTCTCTACCTTGTCTTGCAAACTTGGAGGAATGTTTGAATCTTTCTAGAAAGAAGGAGCGGTCAAAATGCTTCTTTATTTCAAAATATAGGCAAACTATAGAAGCTAAGCGTCTATCATAATAGATCAATTTAAAGCATTTGGAGCCACAGGGAAGGAACACAAGGTGATCACAAAAAGACGTCGTTACAGGAGTACGTTTATTACGCGACAAAAGACATGGCTACACAGAACATTCTAGTACACACTGAATATATGTATACCCACATATTTTATAATATATTACAGTTCTCTCACTCACTAGGAAGCTGCTCTATTTTGAATATTACCATTTCCTGAAGTATGAGCCGGTATCTGGCCCGGAAGGCCTCTTCAGGGCGCATGTAGATGCTGATGACGAGAGACAGCGATGCCACGGCAGCCCCAGTCACCACCAGACATCCAGTCATCATCACCAGCAGGCAGGCTATACGCTCGACATCGTTTGATGGCGCTTCCGACGGTCTGTTGGATTTAGTTGATTAAATCCAAATCTCCGTTTTTCAAGTAAACTTCTTAGTTGGGTAGGTATTCTTAACATTAGTGAGGTTCTATTATTATTTTAAAGCTAACATGCTATTAATTATACTAAGTACTTAGGTAACGTGGAGTTTAGAGTTTCATCGCATACTTAGATTGTTATCTAAGGTCTACCTACAATAAGAAAACTATGAAATTGACTACAAAAGGGGTTACGTTACGTAACGCTTTTTATTTATGTTGCATCGAGATTTCTTCATTTATGATAGACTAGTGGTTACTTTACCTTAAGTTCATTTTTAGCCATAAAATTATGGAAGTGACTTCATGTGTTCAAAATAGAAAGCCTTGATTTTAGAAAAAGCGGTTATGCAAAATTCATCGGTTACATAAATCGCCAGTTGGGAATCACGCCATTTTTACGATCAATATACGAGTACCTACTAAAGTAGGTACTACTACAGAACCTACCAGTACCTACTAAAGTAGGTACTGGTAGGTTCTGGTTAACGCCAAATCTCATCTCAATGTCAGGAGAAAACACCAACTTCAACCGTCTATTTACTTCACCTGGAATTGGTATGCTCCTTCATTTGTATAAAAATAATTTTAATTGGCTTTGTACTTTTCACGCAAATGCTCACATTCGGGTCGTTATTAAGTTTTGCTGGAAGTCAAATTAAAATCTCCTTTAGAATTGACTGTTCTAACGTTCGATGTGCAAATGCAGAATGCAATGATGTGAGTGATACTTAAAAGTCCACCGGATTTGATACCATAATAAAAAGACTCAATTTTTTCGATACAAAATACAAAAGTGCATTCCATAACAGCCAACGCGTCAAGTTTAAGTAAATATGCATTGGATTATCCGATCTCAATAGTTCGTTTGCGTTAAGAATGCAGTAATTTCATACTCCTTTTATCTAGCACGTCCCCTAACCAATCGAATCGTTCCTAATTAGAAAGCCAAGTCCACAGTGACTAGTTGAACGCATACTCTCGAATGCAAAATTTTGAAAGTTACTACATTCATAACGCGAACGAACTATAGTTAGCTGTGACAAGTGAGCTGGGAAAAGTTAATAACGAATATCTCGCACCCTATTGGTATGAACATCTTGTTGACGATATAGATGGCGTTGAAGAAGAGGCTTGCAGCGGAGTTGGCGTACCAAGTACTCCAGTCCTTAGTGGACATAGCTTCTATTTGCTTCTGTTGAAGATCTGACAGCAACTGGTCCGACTCCATGGCGCTGCTCTTTTCGAGCTGAAGAATAGTGTAGACAAAAGACTGTCAATATTCATATTTGGAAAGTTAAAACTACAAAACTACGGCCTCCGTAGATTGTATGTAAAGAGAGTTAGTACACCTCAGGGAGCCACACGGGGTCCGAGACGACTAAAAGCTGCTTAACCATTTCTATCCTGACTCAGACTCAGCTGAGTTGCGATCATCGTCCGCCAATGGCCGTTATGTAGGTAAACGATACGCGACCTTAGACAATAAATTTTGAAGAAAAAAAGAAAAGTTATTTCTTGACTCCAATAATGAAAACTAGTCAAAACAAAAGGCTTTTTTGAAATCAGTATACCATACAAGCCATTCCGTTTATCATCAGACAGGAATAGTTGACTGAAGTGTTTACCTGGTCTACATAGGTCCAGATGGCTGCCCAAGTCAGCCTGAGTACGAAAAATATGTAGCAGTACTTGAGCGTGGTGCCCAGAATGCTGCCTTTCAGGTTGTAATCGTTCAGAGCCCCTAGAAAATGTACAAATAGCACATTAAGGGTGTTCTTAAAGACCCTGGTACAAGTAAATCGCATCACCATCCTCCAAGGGTGAACACACCGCCCAGCGCCAAAAATATAACATAAGATTTTGCACAAAGAAAACAATAATACAACAATATTAAAGATATTTACCACGTACTTACAATTTTGTCGTCACGCGTTTCATCGTCATCCCACACTTTTTTTCGTTTTTCATGTAGTCGCCGGACGGTGTGTATTAATAAAATAGTCACTCGTTAGATCACTTACAAAGATACTTAAAAGGTCTGTGCAGCCGTAAGTAGTAGCAGAAGCACTTGAACAATTGGTAGTTACCCATCACTATGGCGTAATGAAGAAATGATGCTAAGTCTATGAGGAAGCCCACTGGAACATGGAAAAAGAAGAACACATGATATATTTTCGTGCGACGGTGCTAGCGGTGCAATACAATAAAAAAAAAACAAGACGTACACATTACGCACACACTATGACCACTTTTAATTTTGCGCTTGAAATAGAATTAAAAATAAAGACTAGATTTCAGTAAATAAGTGTGCTAGAATTTCATAGAATTATAAGCCTTTTAATTCAGTTACTACTATGGGCAATTATTGTCCATGATGCACTGTGTCCAGCTTACAGGAGCATCATAGTTTCATGCCACTTCTGCGAGGCTAACATGCACAACGCGAGTAAATCTGAGAGAGAAAATAACCAATTAATGTTAGTTTAGCAAAAGGACATGATCAAAATTTTATAGAAAGAAAAGAGGACAATAAGTTCCGTTCATACTTCGTGAATTTGAAAACTAGCATTGACGTATGAATGACGTGCACGCGAACAAGTTACTGTCATATTGGCTTAAACCAGGTCCATTAGACCTGTTTTCTGGGTGACCACATTTGGCACGCGGATGCCATATCTTCCTCTTTTTGTTCATATTTAATGAAGTTTCAAAGAACAATAACTTCTATACTGCATAGCTTAGGAGGCTGATACGTTATAAGGTTAGGTACTATAGTGAACCCATTTTTATACATTTCGTTCCTGGCCAGTTTTTTTTTTATCATGTCCTTTGACCATTATTTTGCTAAACGGAAGTAATGCATGTTATGAGAGACGGAGCTAACCTTTGGTGAACATGTCGACATCGACATTCTCCATGACGATGAACACGTCGTAGGCGTTGGCCGCCACGTGCACCGCGTACGCCACGTTGTACGCCACATCCAATACGTACAGGTATTTACTCTGACCCAATTAAATATATCAATTTATGTGCTTGTTAATCTTTAGGAAATATGAAATAAATAATAATGAGTCAGGTAAAGGAATTTCTGTTTAGCCATAGGAAAATAATAGCTGCAAAATGCCATACTGGTTTGACACGTTTCAACTAACAGGGCATAAATGCATAAACTAAACATATAATTAGAAACAAAAACTCTCAAAGTTCAAGGTGAGTCACTTGTACATGCCACCGTATGGGATGATTACTAGCGGCCGCCCGCGACTTTGTCCACGTGGACCCTAACCCCCCACAGCGTGATATTGAATATTTTTTTGTTGCATATTTAGTCCATAAACCGACCGCATCTGGCCGGGTGTAAATGCGAGAAAACCTGACTATGCAGGCCTTGTCTCATAAATATGCAACAAAAAATATTTTTTAATTCGAACCGAAGTTTTTTTTTCACGGAACCTGGTCAGTTCCTCATACCAAGTCGCTCCTGAAAATTTGGGAAGTACTTGCAAAATAACCCTGTGTTCTAAACACAGGGTTATGTAATTATTCTTAGCTTATTACTTACCGCTGGAGAACTTTTGAAGTCGATAACAACCAAGGTGATTGCCAGCAGCACGGACACACAGATGAAGCAGTTCCAGGTGGTTTGCTCGGGCAAGGAGCGCAGCCAGCCGCAGATCCTCTCGCGCGTCCACCAGGACGGATAATCCAGCTGTATATACCGAACAAAGTTCTGACGGTTATCGAAACTCTTTTATGAGAGCTAACGAGCTTAGGGGTCACCTGATGGAAAGTAACCACCTCTGCTCATGGACAACCGCAACACCACAGGTTGTTGTTTGCATGTGTGGCAGTTGTTTCTTTAATTGAAATGGTAGACCAGCTTCTGACAGCAATGTTTCCTGATGGAAAGTGACGGTGCGCTCGCCGATAGAGCATGCTTCTTTAGAAGGGGCGGGTTAGGTGGGTCTGAAGAATTATTCACTTGTCGGCTCACAAATTTGACTTTTGGTAATGGGCTTTTTATGGTAGCGTAAAAGCGGGTTTTGAGTAAAGATATCAGATATAATTAAGATATTTTTATTAAATTTATGGTATAATTTATTAAAAATTAAAAAGCAACGCAAATTTAACTAAAGCAGCGGTAGTCATGTAGTTAAAAAAAGTAATCTTTTGATGATTCCAAAATCACTTTTTTTCTAAATGACTACTGCTGTGTGGCCTCAGATGGCCTTGACAGCTTTACCGGACTGTAGGGTGAGCACAGAGGGCTCTCAACCCCAAATATTTCAAGTAATGTGTCTAGGGGTCTCCAGAGTGGAGCAAGAACCTCCTAGGGCGTTACTTAGAGAGGGCAATCGGACATGTTTGGAGAAACAAAAGTCACCAGACACGTGCCGGCTTAGACCGTTGTCTAAGCGTGCCGGTATCAGTTAACGGGAGGCAAGTTGGGGGCGCGCCGACAATATAGAAATGCTCTAAGGGAACAAGCACCAAAAAAATACAAGTGACTTAGGGAGACTCTTTTTCATTTAAGACGGTCCGAAGACGGACGTTGACAACAACTTAGATAGGTACCTGGCTTTGCCTGAGGAATGCTTGGAATTCGACATCTCTGAAGACGCTGTAACTCGGTCTACTGGTCCGGCTACCACGGCTGCCAGAGAAACTGCTCTTGGCAGACGCAGGAGTATCTGGCTTCATCACTTTAAAAGTATTTATTCAGTTGTTAGATAGGTATACTGTTCAGAAAATATACCAACAAATCAGAAATAGTTTATTTTGCTTTCACAGCGCTACCCGCCAAAGTTGACATTTCTTCTTTTTTTATTATGCAAGATGATGATAACAGCAAAGAGTTCGTGACATTTCTTAAAAAAAAAAAGAGTTCTAGTTATCAGACGCGTTTATTAAAATACGAGTAGTAGTAAAAATAACAATCAATTCACTAAGATATCACAATAAAATCATATAATAAAATACTTAAATGTTCACTTTATTTACTTTTCTAAGTATCTATAACCTACGTATTATGAATAAGCATTTTGTACAAAATTGTTTGTTGTAATGTAAGTATTGCGTAGCACCAAAATATTTACTACTTCCCATTCAAGAATAAATCCCAATAAATAATATTCTTCACATACATCCATTCCATTCCCCAAAAATATATACTGAATGAGAAGGCAAAACAGTGTTCAGTAAAATACGACTTTTATGGATACATTTTTCTTAATAAAATAGTTAAATGTTTTTTGAAAAATAGGAGAACAAGAAATGACTGCCTTTAAATCTCGACAGTATTTTTTTGTACTTTCTTCTTTTTACATTTTTGATCATACACTTTGAATATTGTGGTGAGTATTTACAGATTTACCTATCTTCTATGAAAGTCCTGAATTGCTGAGCTGAAACCCGTGTTTCCCCGACCCCCTCAGAGCTACTACAGTTGTACAACTATTTTCTAGAAAAGGTAACTGTTGACTTATTATTAGCGCCTCAATCAATCTATGGACTATGTATTCCATCAAAAAATTGTTAAACATAAAAAAGTTATGTAAATTGATGATCGAGGTCACAAAATGCTGTTAACATTGAAATTTGTACTAATTCCTCTGTGGACTGTCAGTTGGTTTTGATCTTGTTCTGTTCATATTCCTTTCTGAACTGCTGGTTCATGTATCCCCCGACCTTCGATCTCAGCCACACGGGACCTAGTTTCGTCACCGTATACTGTAAACAAAAAGAGGAAAAACGGTTATTATATGCCTGGTCGTTGTAAGCACAAGTCCTAGAGTTGAGTACGGCTAGCAGGATCTTGAACAGATTCGATGCTCTCGACACTTTAGATTATATATTAACTGCTGCACTCAGACAGAGTGCTCCATACAAGATAGGTGATTGATTGACATTTAACGTTTTTTTTTGCGCTATATTTCAATACATTTTGGACTTGGACATTTTGACTAAGGTTTGCTTTACCTGGTCGAATCCCAGCATGAAACAGTCATTGCAATTTATGGGTCTAAAAGTAATGTTTAAAAATGTTTGTCAGTCTCATTTGCGGACAGCACATTACTTTATTATAGGTACCTACACTAAAGTTTTAACAATATTCAACAGAATCTCTGGGGCAAGTGGTGAAAAAAGTTACCTGTATGCCATGGATCCAGTACCCAGTAGTATTTTGTACTCGGCCCAGCGTGAAGACGGCGTGCTTGGTATAGGACACAACGTCCGGCACTAGAAGGTTTCCGTCCATGAGCTTCTGCGACCACCTGTTGATCTTCGTGGATACGAACATGGGTGCAAGGTGCTGAACGTGGATTCCTTTAGGCGCGTACTCTTCGCGGAGGGCGAAGGTAAAGCTCCGCACGTAGGCCTGGAATTGAAACAGAAAACCATACAATTAGATTGGTTGTGATTATATAACATGATATAACATGATGATATAACAAAAAGATACTAAGTAGTGTGTCGTGTGAACTCAAGAACCATAAAACCAGACCAAGTGAAAGAGAGCAGCAAACGAAGGTAAAAAAGATTCTAAAACAGTATCTAAAGGCTGCAGTTGGAGACACATGACAACAGCTCCATTTCTACACACTCGTTGGGAACTTCGTGCATACCTTAGTGGCTGCGTAGATGTTCATATAGGGCAGCGGCTGCAGTTCGGAAGCAGACGACACGTTGACAACGGCCCCCCGCCCTCGTGCCTCCATGCCCGGCAGCACGAGTCGCGTCATCAGGGTCACAGCGCCAACGTTGATGTTGATCAGGTCCCACGCCTTCGGTGGGGGCACTTCACATAAGGCCATCGGGTAGTCGTAGTTAATGCCCACATTGTTGACTGAAAAGTTGAAACAGAAATTGGTGTTGAAATTAAATTTTCGGTGCTTCGGGCCAAAATATTTTTTTCTATTTATTATTTTTAACCACTAGGTAAGGTAATAACAGGAATATTCTAATCCGATTATTTTTCCTCATTAAAAATACTGTATTCCAAACGACTGCCTCACCTAAAATGCCCACTGGGATGTCTTTGAGTTCTTCCTCGATGTGCGGAAACACTTCAGCTCCTCGGCTGAAATCTGCCACAATGATCTTTGTTTTCACGCTGTGCTGTTTCTCTGCAATCAATGTAAAATTATTTGAGCATATTTGCTGTCAAATAGCGTCCAATTCAAAGTTGATATAGGGGAACTGCGCCGGTCTTAATAGGTCGTGTTTAGGGAAAAGATCGAAACATTCCTCAGGACAGCATGCACTGCTACCGCTATCTAACCGAATAGTTGTCTATGTTCCTACCAATGTTGCTATTCTGCCTTCAGCCAGTCTTCTTGCTGGCGGCTTAATTGCGTTATCCTACTTTTCTTACTCTTGCTGATTGATCTACAAGTTGACCCCGTAGTTGGCCAGAGAACCAAAACACTAACTAAACTACTACTGCTACTTTATGCCATCGCACCGCCCGCCATCGTCAGGGTGTTCATCCACATACTTTAGAGCCGCCATGGCCTCGTACAGCTCGGTTCCTGAGATGCTTCCTTCCCAGGACACTTAAATTGTGGAACGAACTCCCTGCCGAGGTTTTCCCAATGAGCTATAGCATGAGTTCTTCAATAGAGGGGTTTGAAAAGGTTCTTGCAGGGTCGGCAACGCACGAGTAATGCCCCTGGTGTTGCGTGTCCATAAGCTGCGGTAGCGGTAGCTGCTCACCATCAGGCAGCATGCATGCTTGTTTGCCACCCTCGTAGTATAAAAAAAAACTAAAGACGTTCCGATTGACGCTCAAAATAAGATGTTGACTTACCAATCTCGCTGGCGACTACCCTCAGTTTCTCCTCACTCCGGCTAATGAGGACCACGCTTAGGCCACGGCTGGCCAGCTCGCTCGCGTACTGTTTCCCGATGCCGTCTGTGCAGCCAGTTACCACTACAACAACAAACAAATCTTAATAAGTTATTACAAATTGTAGGTACTTAGTCTTTGACCAAACATCAGAAGTCCGTCCCTCGAGGTTTGTCAGGCGCATACGTAACTGGACAATACGCTCCTAAATCCGACTTACTGATGCCCCTCAAAAGGTTGCTTAGCTAAAACAGGACTGAGCTGGACACGTATGCCACATGCAGGATAAGCAGTGGGCTTTGGGAGTAACCGATTGTGCTGAAAAGACCTCGCTGCAGACCAAAAAGCCGATGGCGGGACTAGTTGGACTCTCGTTTAATTTCGGAGGATGCATGGCTTTTGACCGCAGTCGTAGAAGAGGGCCTTTGCCCAGCTAATAATATTATAATTAAAATAAGTTAGTGGTTTACAAAGTGGTTGATAGTTAATACACTACACTAAACCTGTCAATCAAATGAATGGATCTTAATTTGACCATCCAAACAGCTAAAGCATAGCAGCCATCAAAGTAACGGGTGGACGACGCTTGTTAACCGCATCCTTGGGCCAGATTAGCCTGGATCACGACGCCTCGCCGCAAATGACTGAGGGCGACGCCAGAGGGCTTTAATTTTCTAATTATTTCGGTCGACCTCACTAAACGCAAACGAGACAGATTTTTGTTACTGTTCTAATCTCAAAGATTAACCGAAAACGTTTGCCAATGTTAAGACTGGCTCATTGCCTTGGTAGATGCTACCTGGTGGTGGTGGTTGTTTTGTTCAGGCCCTTTGGGAGAGGCCTATGTCTAGATGAGGAATACGACAGCCTGACAGCGGTGTGTATACCGATAACGAAATTAAAGTATTTTCCTGATAGCTTTTCATGATTACCTTAATTTCATTTAAAAAACACTTTCTATAGATAATGTATGTAAACTCTACAAAATCGTCGAAGAGATTGATCATGACCTAGTTAACGAGTCATCGAAAGGTTACGGCGGACTGCGCAACACAACACGTCGAAATTATGCTTTTGCGCAAGTTTCCAAATTCTTTATGCAATAAAAATACTATCGGATAGCATGCGCAGGCGCTCGGGGCCGGTTTGTGAAAGACGCGGGTTCGATTCCCGCCTGAAGCCAAGACCGAATGTCTTTTTCTGGTTTTCCTATCTTTAAGTGGGGACACACGTGAAAGAACGATTTAGGCTTATTTGAAAAACTCTTCTATTTTCCTGATATTATACACCTTAATGTAACACTTGGTATGCAATGAATAATTGAAATTGAAATTTTTCAGACTGTGATTTTGAAGCTTAGTGTTAACGAAGTGTAAAGCTCAGATGAGCCTGCACCAGATTAGATAATTCTTTTTTGTTGTCAGGGCGAGGTGTGTGTTTAACTTTCTGGGTGGGTGTGTATACAATATTCATGATAAATTGCGCAAAAATAAACTTCGTCCTACTAACTATCAAACGATAGTTTTTACCTTGACAGGAGTATATTGGCAGCGAGTGCAATGTAAAATACATCTTCTTAAGCAGAAGGGATGCAAAAAGATATGAGTAATGTACCTATTAAACTGTCTTCAAGAAGTGTGCGTTACGTTGTAGGCAAAGCACAGGTGCAGACGGGGAGCCTTTTTGTTTGGCACACATTACCCGATTCCACAAACGTCAATCATGTCGAGTGTGCTGTCAAACTCATACCGTCACTTGAAGTGTCTATGAAACTGAAAGGGACAGCTATGGTACAAGGGCTGCTCAACCGTGATATGATTCGTTTGCAAATTCAGTATGTGTCCCTGTGTTTGTCGTATTTTTAAGTGTCAAATAAATTCATTTCTATTTCTGTTCCTAGATGTGGTAGATCATAAACCAATTGTCAAAGTGCTACACTTGATCTGTGGCCTCAGAAGTATGCTTGCTATTTAAAACAATGACTTGGCTAAATTGTAATGGCGCTGGCGGTTTTGTAGTTTCATTTTTGGGGGTCAACCAAACAGTTTTATGTTAAATATCTGTGGTTAAGTTATTATTGGACTGCTAGAGTTTTGGTAGAGTATTAGTTAGTGATTCACTGTGATTGTATTATTTTATTATTGCAATGGTTGTTACACCGCTGATCATAATTATTGAAGGTTAGCATTTATTAACAAATTAATATACACGTCGTACAACGCGTGTGCCGTGTTAATTAAAGTTTATATGACAACACGACTAAGGACTGATTTGTTTTGCATTTTAATTTCATTGTGTTAGAGTGACATATTATTTTACATAATATATGAATGCTATTTAAGTATTCGGGATTCGCAGTTTTTTTCGCACAGCATTTCTTAAGCTCATTCATGAAAGTAGTAACTAACTCTGCTAAGCCCCCGTTTATTTTGGCAACTACCTACTTACGGGTTCACGGGTTCTATCGCACAAAAATGTGTTGTGCATGAACGTGTCAGTTTGTATTGGAGTGGTTTTTTCCTATTTACATTATGTATATTGTAAATAGAGAAGATTTATAAAAAAATGTATTCGAGTATGTTTATACGTTGCCCATAGTACCTACAAGCTTCGCTTTGGAGCATTTGGGAGCTATAGACCTTTTGTGAAATAATAATACCTATGTAGATTTTTGGTTAAGTAATAATGTTTTGTGAAAGCTCTCAACTTAAAAACACGTGAAAAACCCTGATAGTCCAACCGAACCCTACTCTGTCAATGAAAAAAAAATGTTTCCTATTTTTAGCCGATTTTCCGCCCGCGAGATCGCCTAACCGTGTTTTTAAAAAAACGGCTCGTATCGGAGTCCTATCGTACTTAAATACTGAAACAGGGAAGGTCACTGAACATCGCATGGTCATTGTGGGCGAAACAAACCTGAGCCTGAGAATGTCCAAGTCCAACCATCATTGCAAATAAACAGTGGTCATAACTTTTTTAAGGTTGCGGCTTGGTGTAGAGGAGGCTAGGAGGTGAGTGCGGCGGGCTTGCGCAATGGGGGCCACACGCGAGAGGTTACGTGAGTGAAAGTCTTATCTTGTCGTACGGTTTTGTCTGCCAAATAATGTAATCAAAAACCTTTCTCTTGAGGTGAACAGATGAGAAGAGATGATGATAATCTATAGATAATACTTTTTTGCATTAAGAAAACAATCTCACAATATAGTTCTCTAAGTATATTTGTTAAGGACGTATAATTTAGTCAGCCTTATCGCTAGCGAGCTCTTCCAAACAACCTTCAGGCAGAGAAACAGAAAAAGAAAAGAACCTACTAACTAAGATGGTTAGTAAAGATATTATCTACTATATGATAAAGCCATCGATGGTACAGCAAGCAGTAGTATGGTAGTTGAGCAAGAGATCTGAGAAAAGTTATTCCTTAAATCGCTTCAACTTTTCATATATTCCATTGCAATTGTTAAGAATCTGGCTACTCCATGAGATGTCGCAGGTTCTATTCCCAAACTGTACAAAAATTTGAGTCCATGTACGTGTACGCTTGTATTGGGCTGCCATTTCTATGAGACGCCGAGGCCGTTGATGACAATGTTATTTTATTTTATTTTTATTTTATTTATTTGGGAAACAGACAGTTATTATAGATCACACAATAAACACAAAAAATTTCATACATAAACCAATTAAGTTTCCACTTAAATAATAAACAAAAAGTGAGCAAACTAAGGTTACCTAAACCTATCTTACTAATGGTACAGGCAAGGCAAAAAAAAAAATATGACAATAACAAAGCTACAAACTACAATAAAAATGTTAAGCTAAAAAGATGCTGATAGTTCTCTTATAAGTTTTTTAAAGCTATACAGGGATACATTAAATATATCAGCACTACTAAAATTAAGATTGTGACTACGACAAGCACGAAGCAAAAATGTGTTACAAGCATAATTCGTCCTTACTAGAGGCACATGGAAAGGACAATGATGACGAGCATTCAACCTAGGGCATCGGAGATATATGTTACTTAGAAGATACGGGGAGTCGATATTGTTATTTAAAAGTTTATATAAAAATACCTGATCTCTATCAGCCGATAAAAATAACGGTTTTTTTAGAACCTCGACTTATAGCGAGAAACCGTATAAACGCTACCGAAATCCAAAGAGCATTGCGACTTGCATCAGCTATGGTATTCTAATAAGCTCGCCGGTTGGCTTCAAAACTCACTTCGCTCATGGTGAGGAATCTTTCAAATTCAGTTTCTTTGCGACTGTGGTCGTTTGAGAGAAAAGAACTAAGCCAAATACCATTTTTTAATTATTTATTTACAAAACTAGCAGCCGCCCGCGACTTCGTCCGCGTGGACTTAGCTGTATGTGAAAAAAGATTTTCCCGCTTTTCTGTTGAATTATTCCTGAATTTTCTTTGCTATAAACCTTACGGGGCCTGAGACCTTTCCAATGAATGCAAAACTGTAGAAATCGGTTAGTGCGTTCTGGAGTTATAGCGTCAGGAAGGAAAACCCGACTTATTTTTATATAAGAGAAAAACTAATTCAAAGTGAAGCGTATTGTTGATAGAAGTGAGCGTGAAGCACCGAGATGTGAAGTGATGTTAGCCGTAATGCCACCCCAGGTCATCGCCACAAGACTCGGCGGTGACGTGTTGCATAACTCTTGCGACACAATCCAGGCAGTTATGATGTGCTCCGCCTAGGCCTGACATCTTCAATGAGGACGACTCAACTTGTACATACAGCTTCTTTGGTTGAAGACAAGGAGGTCAATACCTACTGCTTCAGATCAAAATGTATGTTCGCGAAAAAAGATGAAACAACCTAACTATTGGGGGTTCGACACGAACATGAAAAAAACGTACCTACTGCTTCCACAGAATATTTTGATACGTAGAGCCGGGATAGAGCCCTCAACTACAAACTGTTGCTAATATAACACCTCGAAGGCAGTTGTGGGAGAGAATATTGGCTGATTTTCTTTCCAGTCTCACCATAGCTAAATATTTGATAGTCTGACCCCCGAATTCACAAACCTCAATCAGCGCTAAGCACGTTCTCCAGCTCGTGCTGTCCCGTAAAATGACAATAGACCTGAAAGGACAGCTATACTTCTGAGGGATGCTCAACGTTGATTTGCGTTTGTGAATTAATATCCTGAAGTAAAGTTAAACTTCAGAAGAAGGTTAAATGATGCCTGTTTAAGCGAACCTATATCATAAAAGAGTTAAGTATTGCTCCTTTTTTGCTCATATTGGCTTTTTTTTTTAAATCTTAATTTATAGAGCTGAGTCATTATAATGACTATGTCGCTCTATAGAAATACAAAAAAATCTTAACTAAATTAACAATTTCTCGATACATCATGTATCTCTGATTGAGATCTAGGCCGGATAGCGACCATAACTAACCTATACAGTTCTTTAGCTGCCATGGATTCTGGGTGTGATAATAGTATATTTACTTCTCCGAGGTGTTTAAAATCATACTTAAAACTAATTTCAGTCCTTAGCGCTTCATTCCGGACACACTCCATTAATATAATATATTGCTGCCTATCATATTATGATAGGCATCTTCAGGAACACCACATTCTTTACAGTCTGGGATGGGACTTTCTTCATCAAATGTGCGAATTTCTCATATTGGCTGTCTTTGCTCATATCAAACGATGCTACAGCCTACCCTAAATTATATTATCTATTACAGGGTTTCTCAAAGAGGGGTACGCGTACCCCTAGGGGTACGCCATTCGAGGGCAAGGGACAAAATTTACGTAATGGCGGCTTGATAACTGGCAAAACCTTATTTTCTTCAATGGTCAATTTTATTATTTTCTTTGGGGGGGTGGGGGGACCAATTAATTAATTAGGGGTACGCTGTCACCTGGAAATTTTAACAGGGGTACGTGGTGCCAAAAGTTTGTATTCATTATTGGTGATTTTTTTTTTGTCACCTCTCACATTATGAGGTTCATCTACCTACTTAAACACTTTGTGCTTGAACTCTGACCTAACTCTTATTCATTTTACCTGTATTTTCTCTGTATTACAAATACGACAGATGTATTCATTTGGTAGGCACATAACGGCAGTAATAATGACAACAGACACATAATTACATAAATGAATTAGATAATTTTCAATAAAATATAAAAAAATATTTATAAGTTAGGGTTACGATAGAACCTAGCACGTGCCTAGGGCTACAGGGCTTTGGGCTATGGCGCAAGGTAAAATGCATTGCTAACCTTTGACATGCGCACACGCACTGCAACAGCAAGTATGCTTGACGTACTCTGTGGCTTGGGTCAAACGAATTTTTGAAGATCCCACGCCTAGGCATTATATTTTTCAAGATTTCACTGTGTCTACGTAAATTACAGACTTTTTGTTCACAAAAACGTTGATAAACAAACGTCAACCAAATGAAAAGTTATATAGGTAGGTATCTACCTATATAACTTTTCATTTGGTTGATTAGTTTTGACCAATTCAACACATCTTGATTACACAATTACTGAACGTATTGACATCGCACTTGTTATTACGGCCTTGAAAAATTTTCAAAACTTTATTGCACCGGACTGCTTAGGTGTCTTGCGCCTGCCTGCACTGCCCAGCACTAGTAAAAATGCTTCGTCATTGTAACCTTGCCTTGACGAATTATGTTTTTTGTAACAAAACGCTCCACGATACAATATAACCTATGTTACGGAAGACCTTGCAAAGATCACGGTGGACGATTGTTTCGCATTGAGGGCCATACTCACCTAATACTCAAATCTGTGGCCGTATCGACGTCCGCAACGATAAGCAGACGATCTTCTTACCCTTACTAGCTAGACTAGAGTCGACTGCGACTGTCGCAGAGCCTCGATGAGTAGCTAGTTGTCGGATCAGCTAAGGAGCAAGAGTATCTTTGCTACGTGTACGCGCTGGCTTAAGAGTGCGTATAAACCCAGCAAATTATTAAAATTCACCCGCGCCCCCCTCTCTGCGAACACTATCGGCCGCCGAACCACAATACATCTCTCTCGCTCGCTCAACGCGTAGCTTCCGTAGTATACGTAAAACAATCAGATAACACAGTGGGCATTATTTTTGTGAATACATTACCTACATTTTTATGTGTGTAATTTTACTTTTTATATAAGTTGAATGTTATGTTGTAGATAGTAGTCTCATCTTTTAAATTATTTTTAAGGATCGGTATGCAAAAGGTAAAAACAGGACCCTATTACATAGACTACACTGTCTATCTGTCACCAGTTGATTTTTTCATAATAAATACTAAATACCAGCAGCCGCTCACGACTTCGTCCGCGTGGACTTAGCTGTATGTGAAAAAAGATTTTCCCGCTTTTCTGTAGAAATTTTCCTGATTTTTCTTTGCTATAAACCTCACGGAGCCCGAGACCTTTCCAACGAATGCAAAACCGTGGAAATCGGTTAGTGCGTTCTGGAGTTATAGCGTCAGGAAGGAAAACACGACTTATTTTATATACTGAAACTAGCAGCCGCCCGCGACTTCGTCCGCGTGGACTTAGCTGTATGTGAAGAAAGATTTTCCCGCTTTTCTGTTGAAATTTTCCTGAATTTTCTTTGCTATAAACCTCACGGAGCCCGAGACCTTTCCAACGAATGCAAAACCGTGGAAATCGGTTAGTGCGTTCTGGAGTTATAGCGTCAGGAAGGAAAACCCGACTTATTTTTATATAGTAGAAGATATAAATAAAATATTTTAAAGTAAATACACAAGCGGGTTTTTTTGCGTTCTTTGTTCTATATTAGTGACGGTAATAGGTGGACGCATTTGTATATTTATAAATAAAAGCTCCCCGGTGTCATGATTTGACCCGCCTTTTTTTTACGTGGGGAAATCTTCATGGATACCTCGCCGCCCGGGGAGACGACGAAGTTATGTTGGACTCCTACCGACTAAAACCCCGCGGCCGCTACCACGCGCCTCAAGGCGCTTGCAGGCCGCACTGGCCCCGCAACCCCACGTGTCGCCCTTACGGGCCTCAGCGAGTGAGTGGCTAGTCCACCACACTGCCACTCCTGAGTTCTATTCGCTTCCCGGCGGTTGGACCCTACCACCGGTACTAAGCCCCCTCGCAACGCCAAGGTGAGAACTCATGAGGGGGTGGTTTGACTCTCCTCCACCAACTGAAGACGAATTAAAGGGTCGCATCCCGCCTGGCGCGATTGTCAGCGATTATAATAATAGATTTTCAATTGTATCTGGTTTATAGGGCGTTGAAAGGTGAATGAAAAATGAAAATTAATGCCAAAAACATCATATTTATTTCAAGTATGTACATATTATACGAGGGTCATTCAATAAATACTTACTTAGCCTACAAAAAGTAAAGGAAAATTTTGGAAAATGGCAATTTATTTTTCAACATAGTCTCCATTCAGTTCGATACACTTAGCACAGCGATGCTCAAACTTTTTTAACCCGTCCGAAAAATAGTTTTTGTCAAACTCTGCAAAATAGGCCTCCGTGGCGGCAATGACCTCCTCATTTGATCCATATCTATTCCCGGGGAGTGTTTTTTTCAGATAAGGAAACAGAAAGAAGTCTCAAGGGGCCAACTCTGGAGAATACGGTGGATGGGGCAGCAATTTGTAGCGCAATTTGACCAATTTGACCATGGCAACAGCAGACGTGTGAACCGGTGCGTTGTCGTGGTGAAACAGCACGTTTTTCTTCGCCAGGTGGGGTCGTTTTTTCTTTGATTCGGCGTCGAATCAGCCCAATAAATCGGCATAGTAAAGCCCTGTTATAGTTTTACCCTTCTCGAGGTAATCGATGTTGATCAAACCTTGTGAATCCCAGAAAACGGTGGCCATAACTTTTCCGGCCGATTTTACAGTTTTCGCCTTCTTTCCAGCATGTTTCCCGGTCTGAATCCTTTGTTTTGATTGCTTCTCGGTCTCTGGTGTGTACCAGTGGATCCAGGTTTCATCGACGGTCACAAAACGACGCAAAAACTCCGCGGGATTCCGCTTAAACAGCGCCAAACACGTCTCCGATGTGGTCCTACGGTTGCGCTTGTTGTTGGTTGCTTGTTTTTTCTACATTTGGTGCGTCATTGTGGGAAGATTCATGGCTACACTCAATTCTTGAAATTGTTCTAAGCCAATGCCTACACTGGTAATCCCAGTGACAGCGGCTGTGTTTATGTCTAGGTTCTGGGTTGGTTGTGGATCTGACGTGTTCAGCATGAATTCACCTCTGCACATATTACACCAAAGTTTCAGTTGAGAATAAAAACCCACTTTACCCACGTTTCTCCTGTGATGTTTAAGTTAGATAGAGTGCAACCGAATTGAGGAGCATGATTCGATTCCCTTTTTTATTTTTTCAAAAAAGTACAACTTGTCTATTATCACTCTCTCTGCTGCATCGTACAAATTTTCAGCCTGATCTTCATTCTGAGCTTGTGGCCGACTACTTAGAGTGCGTCGTCGCTTCAATGAACTGTAATGAAAAAGTTCAGCTATTTCCAAAAAAAAACATGCAGAAATGACACAGTTGAAAAAAAATAATGCGGAAGCCATATTTTACGGAATTTATGTTAAAAAAAGGCACAAATTTCCCACTATTAGGAAAGTCATTTGCAATTAAGCATTAAAGTACTCGTAGCAAGTGGCGTTCTGAGTCAAAATATCGCTCGGCCCATGCGTTTTGTGGTTGCAGTTCTAACCCCCCCACCCAAATCAACCCTTTTGCCGTTCAACTGATCGGATTTATTATATATTTACAGGAGTAGGCGGGAAATGGTTAATTTCGGCGTCTGTTTGCGCTTAGTTACTTTCATTTAAGAAAGGATGGTTTGGAAAGTAATAACTTTATCAGAAATTATCTAACGTTATTTCTCAAATGAGGGAGATATGAAATAGTCTGTAGATATAGGCTGTCTATTAGGGTCTACATTTTCCAAATTCAATGTTGTTCTGTAAAATAAACACAGTACTTAGTATATTTACTCATGTGGTAGCAACTAGTTATTTTTTCAGCCAGCTTCAACTTTACTAAAAAAAAACCCAAGATGGAAAAGCGAGTATGGATACTATTTTTAAAGAAACCTACATAGTCGACGACGCGCATGCCTCCACACTGCCTTTTGATCACACCTGTCAGATTGTGAAATATTTTGAGATACAGCAATTCTGAAAATTAAATATTATTTGAAAACAATTTACTTACAATAAATACCTGGTGGATTGAAACAAATTCCTTCGAAATCAACCTATTATTTGAAGAGACCAACTAAAGTCATGTGATTACTTAGCATATACTTTACACCATCTGTTTACGTCATCTTACTAGATCGACTCAAATGAATTTATTTCTCTTAAAATACAATACAACATACCTTCGACAATTAGCCATCCTTTCAGTTTGTACCTTTTTTAGCTCTCGTTTACTAAGTCTTTTTAAAGTCCTTTTCTTTTTCCCCATTTCACTATTTATTTTGAAACTCGGAGCGGCTAAGAATTTGAGCGTAGTCTTCTCGTCTCAACGGAGCGATCGGTACTGATGTGTGAAATAGAAATATGTGTCAAGCTTCACAAACGTGCGACGGGAGATGGCTTTTTCCGCGGAATCAAAACGTATTAAGTGCCAAAAGTGTTTAATCGTTATAAATCCAAAACTAAAAGGAATTTTAAAAAATGACTAGACATAGCCCTTACTTATTGTTCAATATAATTATTTATAAAAAAATTGTCATCATAGTAATTGCCATGTCCAGTATAAAACGAAAAAAAGGGAAAATCAGACGTAACTTCGTGATTTTTTTTTATCGAGATAATTTAATTATTTTATGTTTTTGATCAAACACAACCCTTGAAAATATCATGTAGCGTAACATTTAAAAAATTCATAAAATTTCATCTAGTATTTATCACGTACAATCAAGAAAAAGATTGGTAGTTTTGCTTTATGCGCACTCTTAATCCGGCACTGGATGTGAACCGCTTTACTAGGCAGAGTCACATCCAGTACTTCGTACGAAGTACTTACAAATTCCATGGACTAGGATATATCCGGGTAATCAAAATTTGCGTTTGTTCTACCTGCGTGTTGGGGGTAAGTATGGGAAGATCTTTTGCTTTAGAGCAAGAGATACCTTAAGCTCAAATACGCTCCATATGCTCTGAAGAGTAAGCTATTGGAAATTTGAATGCTCATCTACGTAATATGCTGCGAAATTCGGTATCAAAATGTCTGCTATCTTTATTCAGCTATGGATTCGACCGACCACATCTCTAAAGACGCTAACAAACTACCAGTTAAAAAACCTTCGTTTCCTAAATTGGCTACACCGGGCTACGAAGCCGGAACCTTCCGTATAAGGCTCTGTCGCTATGATCATCCAAAAATACATAACGTTGAATTTAAATACGGAAATACCCAGATAGAACCTACATGAATTGTAAAAATCTGAGTGAGTATTACAGAAATCATGGTTGCAGACAGCAAAAGCCAATTTTATTCTGGTGTTCTATATCTAAGCACTGATTTAACTGAGAATAATAATGTGCAAATGTAAACTAACATGACAATCAATCAATTTAGGAAATATTTATTTTACAGCAAGGTCTACGTCTGTCCTTGGTTGCGATCAACTTTACAAAAATGAAGCCTACGGAAGCTCAACTGCTCGACCTGTCCACGTATACTTCTATGCTTCATCAAAGAGTTCTGCTGCACAACAAGCATGTCTTATTCAACAACTTTTAAATTAACAGTAAAACACTGGAATGACGATCTCATTACACAACACACAAGTTCATATAATTGTGCTCTCAGAAAACCTTTCCCTGAAGACCTTGCCTACCTAGGATTTTAGTTTGGTGAGTCAGCTGCCAAGCCACAGACCGGTATTCATAATTGTTGTTTGTGTCCGTGACAATGGGATCTTCGGCAATTAGCCCGAGCTTAGTAAACAGTCTGAGATTGTTATTGTAATGTTTATTGAGTTCAGCAAATATATTATTTTTATGACAAAATATTTAAATTTGTCAGTAAACAGACTATTTCGCTTCCGCCACTAACGTTAATAAGCTCTTTTTATTGTGGCTATGCCAAAGTGATGTAAAATGGATATTGGCCTCCAACACCTAAACACGCCGGTCCTCGCCCAATTTAAAATAAATATTTTCAAGCCTCCTTCTGCAACTGACGGGTCCTATGCAGTGGAGTTGCTATTTAACCGAGGGCCCCGGGGCTAGAAAGAAATTGGGCCCCTGAAACGTGAATACATCAATAAAGTTTAAAGTTGCAATGAATCTACTTCATCATCTCCACCTGCAGATCTTAGCCTACCTCTCCCTACGTACCAACTAACATCTTCCGAATAGCCGAAGGTACTAAATCAGATTGTTTAATAAACAGAAACCTCTAGAATCGTTGCAAATTCAAGTCAAAATCTATTTTCGTAGATTTGAGTTTTGACAAGACACTGGAGTCTGCTGAACCTAGGTAGGTCTTTATATTTAACCTTATCTACGTACTTACTTCACATTAGTTACATAGCTATGGCAAAACCATTTCCTAGGTGAGAATATTTTGTGAAGACCCTGGATCAGATACTTACTTATTGGTTGAGTTCAATAAGTTTTCCTCTATGAAATACCTTCAGAATACATAATACTTACGTTATGACCTTTCCAGTATAGGTACTTACATAAATAAGTATGGTTTACGGCCTTTACAAGGTCAGACATTCTTTTCATAATTATCTTTTACCAAAGTCGGCTTAATGGATAATTATCAGGTACTGATAAAGATACGGTACTATACTAGACCTGTCTAACTAGACACTAGATGACCTATCCTAGCCCAAACATGTGTGATTCTCGACATAGCATAAGCAAACCGGAAACTTTTTGGAATCGTAATACTGCACTCAACTCACCAGCCCAGGGTCCAAATTTCTTCGTCAGCGGCAGCACCTCTGTCGGCAAGAAGTAGGGCATCAAGAATGATGAGACCAGCTCCAGGACACTCCACAGGGAATCTATTACAACATAGATAATAACTAGAAGTCCTACGAGTGCTAGCACAGGCACTATCAAGGCGGAGATTAATGCCGCAATCATTTTGAACAAGATGCACAAACTATTTTGAAAAGTTTACACCAAAACAGAATGTTTGTTTACACTTTCTGAAAGTGGAACAAGTTGTGCGGAGCGACACGCGTCGCAGAGGGTCGGAGGGGCAACGTGCTCTGAGTGCGGAGTGCCGAGGGCCAACCGATCAGACACACAGACGATCGCTACTACATTCATTCAAGTCATGTTAAGTTGGAGCGACCCACAAAATGTTATGTCATCGTTAATCGTCCGCATACGTCTTAGTTGGATACAGAAACAGGTTTTTTGCTAAATGTTATTTGTTCAAACACATGATGTTTACATTGTATTCTTAGCTTTTATTATAATGAATTTTAATGTCTCGCAAGGCTTTAAGTTTTAGCTAAGGCGAAGTTCAGATCGTTACTTGTTATATTGCTGGCAAATATTTTCTATTGAACAATTTTATCATCTTAAAGCAGCAGGCGTTATTTCTTCCATCTAACAGTAACTGTTCGATACTAGACTGGAACTGTGGAATTTAACCTCGATGTCTGGTCTGAGCCGCATAAAGTAAGGTCAATACGGAGTCTATCGAGAACAGAATATTCCAGACCTGTGAGCTCAGACTGTCCAGCCTTTTTTCAGTTGATGAAAATATCTTCAGAACGGCAAGCACTTAATCGTTCTTAATAATAAAATGATATAGGTATACACTTTACATAGATACTCAAATGAATTAAAATGAAAAGTAAATGTTAATTGCAGCTGATGTTAATTAGACGATGCAATGTTTAGAATCAACCCCAATGTTACTTTTTTTACTTAAAACTGTGAACTCAAAAGCCATCCAGGCATTTATTATTAAGAACTAACGAATAGATTAAAGTAAGCCATTGGTACTAATTAAGATACTTAAATACCGATTACGCCAGATATTCAAAGCCAGCAGGGTCACCTTTCATTTTTTTGCAGCTTGTACCGCAACATATTTATGTAACGAATGGGATAACCTTCACACGATGTTTTTGAATTAACTGACTGGTTAAATACCGAGTTAAAATGAATGCAATTTGTTTGACTGGCCCTTTGGTGCAGTGGGTAGTTTAAGGTCTGCCTTTAGCGTCGAAGACGTTGCAATTATTACCCGCTTAGAGCATTTGACTACGTAGCGTTTGACTCTTAGTAAGTCACTGGGTTACGAGTGCCGAGGGTGGCACTAACTAAAAGGGTCGTGGAGTCGGTTCCTTCAGCATTTTTTTCTTGTTGATAAACAAATCTTGGTTTTCGAGGTGCCTCTACAGTGGAGTGTGGAGGTACCTCGAAAGTCTCTCGAAAGTCTTTGAGTACAAGGGTAAAGATAACTTTGGGATCAGAGCAATCATAGCCAAATAATGTCTCTTATTCATTGATTATTAAATTCGTTTATTAAATCCTAAATAAGTTAACCTACTACTTAGTAGCAAGAACAAATTAAAGTTATATGATGGTTCTCTGTCTTATACTGTTTCAGATAGCGCTCGAGGCTTCTCTCCAGCGACCTGGTCTGCAACTTGCTCTTCTTTCAATGTTTCAATCCCTTTCATCTTGTTCTTCATCTTTGCAAATGGAACTGCAATCAGAAAAGAAAAATTAAGCATCTGACGGTAAAATATCATGTAAACACAGATAGGAAATCCAGGAAAAGATATTCGGTCTAGGTGCTACCGAGATTCGGGTCTCGGTAGTTTAGTGGTTAGAGCAGCCACCCGGTTAGCGAAAGACGCTGGTTCGATCCCCGCCGGATACCTAGACAAAATATTGTTTTTTGGTTTTCCTTTCTTTAATAAAGATACAACATTGATAATCCGAACTGAAAATAATCATGTGAACACATTTGATTTAAAGTCCACCGTCAGTTCCATACAGACTGAGGTAATGGAACTGAATGAGTCAAATAATAATCATCTGATTATAATATTGCACTACTTAATAAGTAGTTAGCCGAATTAACGCAGATGTACCTACATAGGTAATATCTAATAACCTAATGATCTGTTTACTAATATTCTCAACACATCAACAAACAACAACGCCAATTATTGCTTCAATCAAAATGTCTAGAAGGACACGCGAAACCGTTGGCAGGATTTATTACTGCAAGAAACTTAGCAGTTGTTTTGCACACAACAACCAGTCTCACGAACTAGCGAGGAATTGGAGCACACCCTTTGTCTCACATAAGGGTGACCGTTTTTCAGTTGTGACCACAGACTGTGGTTGTGACGTGGATCGGCAACGCATGGTAGAGAAACACGCTCGGTCGGCAATGGGGTGGGTGAACACCCAGACAGGAGATGAATATGTATTTTTCGGTTATCTTATTTTTTTTAGTTAACCACTAGATGTCTTGTGGTTGACTCTTAGAGAATGCCTCTTGGCATTAAGTCCGCCATTTTAACTTTTATTTTCTTAAATGTGCAATAGAGAATAAATGAAATTTTTTTTAGTAATAGTAGTTAAGCCAAGTCGGAGGCCTTGGGGCGGCTAACCCCAAAATAACATCGGACAGTAAATTTTATCATCAACCTTACACCCTCCAACAATCCTATCTTCCAAATATCTTTACTTAATTTACATTTTTTTTAACACGGTGAAATGTCTTAGGCACTTCCCGCTGCTTGGGGAGGGCAGCGGGGGAGTGTGGAACTCGCCCACCTCAGAAGGGGGTGGGAATACCCACTAAAACACCGGGGCGGCCTTCTTCTGCGTGTGACTAGGGTTTACCAAGGACTCTCCTGAGGAGGCACTCTACCGGTAAAACCCTGGCGTGCTGTGCCGGTGTCCCGGAGTAGTAACTCCCCTCTTACACACACGCCGGTGTTCGACAGAGCGAGGCCCCCCCACACTGCCGTCCTCCTCGGGGTCGCTTGTGCAATGAGGGCACACACCCCCCGCCGTGTACACTCTTAGCGATCCCGGGCCCCTCCCCCTTTAGTCGCCTTTTACGACAGGGGGTAACCTTTGCTGTATTCTTACGGGCCAGACCACAGGGCGAGTCCCTTAAGTGCCTTTTCTGAATTACAGTTAACCTCAAAAACGTCATTACATTGTGTCAGATTATTGTGTATTGTTATTGTTGTGTCACATGTCATACGCCTAGGAATGTAGGGTCAAGACCTTGAGATTTTTAAATTGTACAAAGGAGCTTCAAAAAAATATTTATTCGTTCGTACAGAAAATAGACACTTGCTTTAAACAATCACTAGAACAGGCCAAGCTGTCGAAATATCAAACTGTACGGGGAATGTTCATAGAATTTGCTACGGGCCACTCATGTTGGTTCCCTCCCTTGAGCAAAGCTTGAGCCTGTAACCTCAACGTGGACCTAGATCACAGATGGCGAGTGTTACGGCTAGGTCACCTAGGTGGCGTGCGACAAAATAGGTGATTGAGGCCACTAATGTCCGTTAGTAAGTATTTAGATTCGTTATGTAATTTACAACCTTGGGCGTAGGTGCCTAGATACCTACCTGTTTAAGATTACTATAACTTTATAGTTTTACTACTACTTAGTTATTACCTAGTGATAACGTAACCAAAATGCATTGACTAATCTACGAGTAATCTATATTTGCCGTTTGGACCCCAAAAAAGGCGGGCGCAGGTCTCTCATCCCCGCTTACAAATCAGCCAGAAACTCCTCATGTAGGTATTAAGAAAATGTATAAGCTGGTGTGTCCAAGAATCAAACAACGGTCAATCATAAAATGTTAAATTGTCACAGCACAGACAAACTTTAATGAAACCAGTTAAAAGTTTAAAAAGCTTACGTAAAACTTTTTTGCAACTTACCGAAACAGAGACAGAAACTTTCTGACCCCTCCTCTGTAGTCAGGAATGACCTGAGTCCCTCCAAAACTGATAAGAACACCAGGATTATAACAAGGCAGATTACTATTTGGATCATTTCGGCGTTAAGTAGGTGCAAACACGCGTGCGTGTCGCTAGTGCAACTTTAGACTGCGGTCAGTACGGAGATGCGAGGTGCCGAAAACAATGGACTGTGCAATGTCAAGGTTCTCCGAGTCGCTGGATGTACTAATGGGCGAATTAGTAAACAGTTTAAAACCTACATTAAGTGAGGAAATCACAAACTGACAAATTATAACCGAGCATTCGCAGGTTGCGCTAAGGCTCTTGTAATGAATTACCATATACATTGAAACCATGTGTCTACATTTTACTATAAATATACAATAGCTAAACTACGCTTTATTTGTGAAAATATCAATATCTGGTACATGTAACACAAGATCATCTGACATCTACCAGAGTTGAGCTTGATATGGGCACATATGTGTCAAACCCCTGAATTCACAAACGTCAATCAACGCTAAACAAACGCTCAAGCTCATGCTGTCCCGTAAAATGCCAATTTAACTAAAAGAGACTTTGATTTGCGTTTGTGAATCTGGGGAAAAGATTTTCTAATAAAATATGTTCGTAACGAACATAAATAGATAGATGTTCGCCATATGAATGTTTGTCCTGGACTATCGAACCAACGACTTTCGGTGCTACGGACAGGACCTCTGCCGATCACTCCAACGGGCCAGTCAACACACATGTATGAATGAATGAACCATTACCAACGCAAAATACTTCCTGTGGAGGACTGTGCCTCATTATTATAATACATTGAGATAATAAGGTTGAATTGGGATTATGTTTCAATGAAGGGAGGTGGATAGTTTCAATAAAAAAAATAGAGCAGCTATGTACGAAAATCCTGGAAAATACCACCAAACCCACGAAATCCCTTTTTTCAGGTTGATATCAGTGTTATCAAACTTTTAAAAAACCTTAAAGTACCTACGCGAAAATAATAACAAAAGGCATTTTAAAGCATTTCACTGAGTGATAGATCGGTAGATATATACTATTCGGACCACTTAACACTGGATAGGTACCTGCTCTAAGCGCGCTTGCTACAATGCTTTGACTTCAAGTGGAAATTTCAAAGATTTTTCAATAACACTTGAGGCATACAAATGATTACTAGAGAAATATTTGATATCCTTTGAGTAACCAAACGCAAGGTAACTCGGAACCACGCATAGGTCACGTGTTTGGATGTGTGGACGCCGGCGTCCACACATCCATACACGTGACCTATGCGTGGTTCCGAGTTACCTTGCTCCTTTCAACTATGAATTAATTCTTATTTTGTGGTCTAAGTATCTAGGTTTTTCATTTATTATTAGATAGGTAGGTAAGTGCACCTCTACTAGAGATGCACTTTCGAGTGGACAAATATCGCAGATCAAAATAAAAGCTAGGATTTGCTCTCAGAAACCGTTGTGATTTAATAAATTTTAAAAGAGTGCCTAAGCATGAAATACCGCACCACTTTTTCCTGTGCTCACCTTTGCTAAAGTAGAGATGGAGGCAAATGGCGCCTTTCATCTATTCAAGCAATCAATAATTAACACTAAAAAGTTAAGATAATAAAGTAATAATTTAATTAAGTTTGTCTCCACAGGCTGCGGTAGCTGCTCACCATCAGGCAGCCCGCGTGCTTGTTTGCCACCGACGTAGTATAAAAAAAAAACACAAAGAAATAGTACATTGTTATCCTAGGGGTGAAAGTAACTTATTTAGTCCCGAGACGGGGTTTGGCGCCCGGAACGAAGTGAGGGCGCCAATAGTTCGAGGGACTAAATAAGTCTTTCACCCGAGGTAAACACTGTGCTTTTCATTACGAATACAAGGAAAGTAAAAATAAAACATGAATTAGCCAAAGAAAAAGATATAAAAATAAATGAAGATCGAATTGGCGCTATCCCGCCTATTTTGTTTGTTTTTTTTTCTGTGGCGGGCCCACTATTCAGCCATTATTTTTTATTTTTTTCATTGGAAAAATGGTAAATATTTTGCTCTAAGCTTAGTTATTTTGAAGAAATTGTTGAAACTGAATTATAATAAAGTTATTTATAAAATATACATTCTCTAATCGATACTTAACTTAAGTTATTTCAATTTTACATCGTGGCTGTATAGAAAGTTGGAACATGGTTCAATAGATATGTGAAAAATAACTAAGTTTTTTTTTAATAATTTGGCAGATGTCAGTTGAAAGTGATTCTCCCTAGGGATGAAAAGTATTACTTTCAGCCCGCTTCTCAGGTCAGTAATGACCTACTTTCAGAGTATGAGTAATGAAAAATATATTTTTTTTTTTATATAAATTTACGCGACAAAGTTAACAATAATCTATACCCGCTTTTGAGCTAAAGTTTAACTAAGGATTTTGGAAACAAAGTGCTTTGGAACGTTAGTTTCGAGTAATAGAGTGCGTTCCGAATTGAGTCAAAATCGATTACAGCGCGCTCACAGAGCGTCCCGAATTGAGATATCGCGCCAACGGGCCATCTAACGTCAGACAGCTATACGTCATGGGTGACGTCACTAACGGCGCCATATTGCGCTCACAACGATAATGCTCCAGAGCGATATCACCGTGGGCCTTATGTCAGATTCATAGATGAAACGTCAAACAGACATTTTCGCGTAAAAATATTTTTCTCAATATTCCTCAGAATAGATCTTTGCTAGGACAAATATATTTCTGTGATAACGTTACAGAAAGTTTTACTACAAGAACCGCACGTTTAACCTGGGAATGATGGAAATTAAAAGTTTAATTTTTTTTAGGTTATGTGTCACTATCTAGCGGTCCGAATTGGTTTTGACGCTGATAGCGCTGTGAGCGCTGTTGACGCGATATTTCAATTCGGGACGCCTGTTATCGCCGTGAGCGCTCATTGGGTGCGTTCCGAATTGAGTCGAAATCGATTACATCGCGCTCACAGAGCGTCCCGAATTTAAATATCGCGCTGTCATTCATCTAACGTCAGACAGCTTGACGTCATGGGTGACGTCACTAACGGCGCCATATTGCGCTCACAACGATAATGCTCCAGAGCGATATCACCGTGGGCCTTATGTCAGATTCATAGATGAAACGTCAAACAGACATTTTAGCGTAAAAATATTTTTGTCAATATTTCTCAGAATAAATCTTTGCTGGGACAAATCTTTTTCTGTGATAACGTAACAGAAAGTTTTACTACAAGAACTGCTAGTTTAACCTGGGAATGATAGAAATTAAAAGTTAAAAATTGTTAGGTTATGTATCACTATCTAGCGGTCCGAATTGGTTTTGACGCTGATAGCGCTGTGAGCGCTGTTGACGCGATATTTCAATTCGGGACGCCTGATATCACCGTGAGCGCTCACCGCACAGCATAGTCGTTCTGTGCGGTCCGTAATGCGATTACAGTAATGTGAGCGCTCACGGCGATAACAGGCGTCCCGAATTGAAATATCGCGTCAACAGCGCTCACAGCGCTATCAGCGTCAAAACCAATTCGGACCGCTAGATAGTGACACATAACCTAACAATTTTTAACTTTTAATTTCTATCATTCCCAGGTTAAACTTGCGGTTTTTGTAGTAAAACTTTCTGTTACGTTATCACAGAAAAAGATTTGTCCCAGCAAAGATTTATTCTGAGGAATATTACCAAATATATTTTTACGCGAAAATGTCTGTTTGACGTTTCATCTATGAATCTGACATAAGGCCCACGGTGATATCGCTCTGGAGCATTATCGTTGTGAGCGCAATATGGCGCCGTTAGTGACGTCACCCATGACGTACAGCTGTCTGACGTTAGATGGCCCGTTGGCGCGATATCTCAATTCGGGACGCTCTGTGAGCGCGCTGTAATCGATTTCGACTCAATTCGGAACGCACAGCTGTAATCGCATTACGGACCGCACAGCATGTGTTTTTGACCGTGTCTGTCACTGTCAAAAAAAAAACTTTGGGCGGGAAAATTTTAAAGGCGCCTTTTATGAAAAATATTTTCATAAACAGTTTAAAAGCCCTATTTTTACCAAGCACCGGCTAGATGGGTAAAACAAGCGACGGCGGAGGCTCTCCCATGGAGTTCTCCCATTCTGAGACGATTAAACGGAAATATCAGGAAACTAAAGATGACGATCAAGGACCTGTAAGCAAACAACCAACTAAATTCATTTCAACCAAACGTGGTCTGTTCAAGGACATCAACAAAATATACAGAGAAGAATTCAAGAATCAATATCCTATTTTAGTCACCAGAGAAAACTCAAGTTCAAAGTTCAATCTATTGCAAGTCAACAGTATGCTCAGAAACATTTCAGGCATTGCGCACATTAAACAAACAGGACCGTCATTCTTAAAAATCTTTTTCAATAACATGAAAGACGCCAATTCTTTTTTGCTTAATAATGATCTTCTAGCTAGAAACCAATGGACAGCAAGAATCCCTTATGACAATATTGAATGCCAAGGTCTTATTAGGGTCCCAACTGAATTAACAGAAGAGGAGCTTTTGACATCATTAAAATCGAAATCCCAAATTATCGGTGTGAAAAGATTCATGAAGAAATCAGCTGATGGATCCCTCATCCCTCTTCAACTGGTTTTACTCACGTTCCAGTCAACTGTGCGACCTGATCATGTTACCTTTGACCACTTATGGTTTGACGTTTTGGAATATATTCGGCCTATTCTGCAGTGTTTCAGCTGCTACAAATTCGGTCATAGCAAGGGCACGTGTAAAAGTAAACAAGTGTGCTCGATCTGCAGTGAAAATCACTTCTACACTGAATGCAACAACAAGGACAATGTCAAGTGCACTAATTGCAATGGCCCCCACGTAGCAGTGTCGCGAGAATGTCCTGTGAAGTCAGCGAAAATGGATGAAGTAAGGAACAAAATAGCCCGCAAAACATATTCATCGATTGTTGCCAGACAACCTCCCAAAATTACTCTCCAAAATCCCCCAGTTTCTTCAAATCCCCTGAATCCTGTCCCTTCTCCTACAAATAGGTCCCCTCAAGGGAGGGCTTTAATTACAGACATTTTAAATTCTGACACTGTATTGAATGTAATAATTAAAACATTAGTTGATTTGTTGAAGTCACAAGTGCAATCGGGCGCGAATCAGACAGGTAACAACATTTGTTCTAAATCAATAAAGGAGTCACTTATTAAAAACTTTTCTATCTGAAAATGGGTTCAAAAGTTTTTAATAGGCAATTAAATATCATTCACTGGAACTCCCGTAGCATCTTACCAAAACTAGATCAATTTAAACATTTTCTTGCTAACTCAAATTTAAATTTTGATGTCATAGTCTTAAATGAAACTTGGCTCACTTGCATAAAATCTCTAAAAATTCCTGGTTTCACTATCATAAGGCAGGATTCTGATCGGCCTCATGGAGGTGTAGCAATTGCTGTAAAAAACTGTTACAACTTTCAAACAATTCAAACCAATTCTAGTTATAATTTCCAAAATATTTTATTACATGTCAACTTTAATTCTTTTAAACTTTACATTTTAGCTGTTTACTGCCCGCCGCCGCCGAATGGTAAATTTCATATTAATCAATTGTCCAGTGTTTTCAATCAAATTGACTCAAATAATTTTCTAATAGTTGGAGACTTCAATGGTCATCATGCTTCTTGGGGCTCCAGAAACAATGATAGAAGAGGCAATATCATCCACTCCTTTGCAGAATCCCATAATCTAGTATGTTTGAATGACCACGATTTAACCACTCTGGCACCTCACGGGCAAACAGGTAACATTTTGGATTTAGTTTTTGTATCGCCTTCGTTAAGCTCAAGCTGTGCCTTCTCAGTTGCTGATGATCCGCTAAGTAGCAATCATTATCCAGTAATTATAGAAATGCTGTTTAATGAATCTCGTCATTTTAATCAAATAGAAACTCCCTCGGCCTCTGATTCAGTTGGTTCACAATCTGATATCTCTCTCTCCAAAGTGAACTGGAACAAAATAGATTGGACAGACTTTTCTGATAAATGTAAAGATGAGTTTTCACTCTTTTTATCAACAGGTGATCCTCTAAAAGATTATGACACTTTTATGGAAATATTGACAAAAATTTTGACTTCCGTCCCTAGACGTAAAAAATTTAGAGCTGACCTACGTAAAAATAGAAAAGCTACCATTTGGTGGAACAGTTCATGTGAAGAAGCAGTAACAAAAGCGAAAATAGCATTATTGTCATATAAAAAATACCCAACTTTAGTTAATTACTTAATTTATAAGCAGTTTGACGCCAAAAAGAAAAAAACAATCGCTGAACAGAAGCGAATATCATGGTTCAATCTTTGTTCTACATTTAACCGTATGACATCTTCTAAAATAATTTGGGACCATATCCGTAGATTCAAATTCTCAAAAACTACTCAAACTAAAAATAATAAATTTTTTGATGATCCTGCAATAGCCATGGAATTTTTAAACAAAATTGCGAATACCAATGATGTAAATGATAATTTATTTCTAGATTTAGAAAGTTATTTTTCCTCTAGCGGGTCTCAAGCAGCGCTCTGGTTGACTAAACAGTATTCATTATGCGAATTAGACGCTTCCCTTCAAAACAAACGCAACAGTTCTCCAGGTCCAGATTTTATTCCTTATCTGGTCATAAGAAAGCTACCTTCTATAGCTAAGTCTATTTTATTATCAATTTTTAATTTACTTTGGACATCTGTCTGCGTTCCCCCCTCTTGGAAAATTCAACATACAATCCCAATTTTAAAACCTTATAAAGACGCCAACAATATTGATTCCTACAGACCAATTTCATTGACTTCCTGTTTTTCAAAAATATTTGAAACCATGCTCAAAAATAGGTTAGAATGGTTTGTGGAAAATAACTCTCTCATCCCTAAAAACCAGTATGGATTTCGTAAAGGCCAAAGTACAATGGAAAATCTAGGCTGCCTCATTGGAGACATCAAAAATGGGTTTCAAAATCAAGGTTTTACCTTAGCAGTCTTTTTAGATATTAAAGGCGCTTTTGACAACATCGATCACAGATTTTTAGTACAAAGTTTGCATTCATTAGGTTTACCTGGGACTATATTGAAGTGGATATTTAACTTTCTTCACAACCGCAGAGTACTACTTAAAATAAATAACAATTTGTACGGGCCAAAATTTACTTCTAAAGGCACACCTCAAGGGTCCGTTATTTCACCTTTAATTTTTGTTTTATCATTGGTGACTTTGATGCATGAACTTCCTCATAGTATCAAGTATTTACTTTTCGCTGACGACCTAGTCATTTATAGTACTAGTAATGATCTTCAAATAGCTGAATCATTAATCAATAGTTGCCTTAACATCTTACATAACATCCTAAATAACTGTCTCAAGTTAGAAGTTAACATAAATAAGAGCTCTGTTGTAATATTTTCTAAACATACTATACCGTATCAACCCAAAATTATGTTCGATGGTTCTGTAATATCAATTAGTTCCTGTGTCAAATATTTAGGAATTTATTTGGAGTCAGATTTGTCCTGGAAACTTCACACAGAAAACATAGCTAGAAAAGCCGAGTTAGGGTTAAATATTATGAGATCCCTGTGTGGCGTATCATGGGGAGCTGATCCAAAAATACTTAAACTGTTGTATATAACAACTGTCCGTAGTCATTTTGACTATGGTTGTATCTTTTATGGTGAAGCAACCAATAACTTACTACGTAAATTAGATTTAATCCAGAATAGAGCCATGCGTATCATAACTGGAGCTCTAATGTCTTCTCCTATAAATTCTTTGGAAGTTGAGTCAGGAATCGTCCCTCTAAGCGTAAGAAGAAGTTATATAACAGATAAATATTGCCTTAAACTAGTCAGCCGGGACAATGACATTGTGGTAAAATATTTAGAAAATTATGTATACCCTAATTTTAATGTGACTCCTTTAATTGTTACTACTTCGTTGGCTCACGCCATAGCCTACTTAAATTTTGAATTCCAGGATGTTGTTTATTGGTCTAGTTTACTACCATGTTTCAACTTCGATTACGCTTGTACTATTGAAGATTTATTTGTCAACATTACTCATTTTAAAAATAAGTTTGAGTTTCTAGAATACCTTAGCCATAAGTCTGATTTTGTAAAAATATATACCGATGGTTCTAAAACTGATAGTAGAACAAGTTTTGCCTTTTATGACGCATCTAACAAAATAGGGAGGGTGTACGGATGCAACGATCATTTTTCTATTTTCTCAGCCGAAACTTTGGGTATCTTCTATGCACTAAAATATGTACAAATTAATTTAACAACTTCACGAAAGATTTTGATTTTATGTGATTCGATGAGCGTGCTGCAAGCTTTATCCGTCAGTATTTTTAATGCCTCTGCTAATTATTTAATTTATGAAGTTAAAAACCTTGTTAATATTTTGAAAAAGGTCAATATTCAAGTAGAATTTACCTGGGTGCCTGGACATTCGGGTATACTAGGCAATGAGTTAGTAGACTCTCTTGCTAAATCCTCTGCTAATCTGAATATTTGTGATTTGAAAGTCCCTTTCACTGATTTGTACATTTTTATTAAAAACAATATGTATAAACGTTGGGATATTTGCCTTACTAACTCCAGGGCTATTAAAGGTAAATGGTTGGAACAAATTGCTGTTAAACCTTCCACTAAAGCGTGGTTTGAAAAAAGCCCAAAATTCTTGGGTAGATCTTTTTCTGCTACAATAAGTCGTTTAAGAATCGGTCATAGCAGAATTCCATCACATCTACATCGTCTTAATCTCCTAGAAAGTCCTTCCTGTCCACATTGTGACTCTGATTTTTGTGATCTCGATCATTTAATTTTTGTTTGTCCTCAATTTGCTATTCAACGTCTACTATTAATAGCTCAAGCGCTAAATATTGTAAAGGGGAACTTGCCTAATAATACACAAAAACTACTGTGTATCACTGAATTGTATTTTATTGTATATTGTTTCATAATTAATACCTTCGGGCGAATTTAATTTTTATTTGTTTTCCTTTCTGTATTTTCAATGTGCGATTGAATTGATTGATCACCATGTTAAGTTATCAGTTATTTTTAAGTTTTTGTACATACTAGCAATATAGTTACTTTTGATTTGTATAATTTTTGTAGTAATGTGTAGAATAGAATAACTACTACTTAATCTCAAGTTTTTTGTATTGGTAATTTTTAAGTTTGCTTTTTGGCTGATGGCCCAGTCGCCAATGCCTTAATAAATTAAAAAAAAAAAAAAAAAAAAAATCTGTCACTGTCACTGAGTGACAGTTCTATCCATGAATGACAGAACTGTAACCAACTTTTTCTTTCTGCGTTTATCAGTGTGGTTTATCAGTCAGCCAGCAGCTGCAATCAACCCATTGTTTGTTTTTGTGAAGACGATTTCGCGTTAAATATGGAAAAAGAGCTGGATAAAGTAGTGGAAGAGATCATGTCGACGCCGAATGTGAGTGGGTGCCTCGTGGCTGATCATCAAGGCCTGTGCTTGGCTGCCAAGGGATCAGCTCACGTCGACTCGGCGGGAGTGATTGTGGCTATCTCTGAGCAGGCGTGCAAGATCCAGCCAAACCTAAAGCCGCCTACTGTCTGCCTGGAGACTGACAAGAAGCAGTGTCTCATCCAGAGGCACGGGACGATCACTGGCGCGATCTATAAGCAGAAAGCCTAGTAAGGAAGATATTTCTTGTGTGCACTAAATGACTTATTTCAATTACTGCTGGCACTACACTGTAGGGTCTTCACTTTAAATCAATTAATAAAACCAAAAAGCTGACCTCTTAAACCCTCTTGGTGCTATTGTGGTATCCAATACCTTGTGTGATTATACCCTATTTTATTTCAATGGTTTTTGTTTACAGGCAAAAATTAAGGAGCAGATGAAGACTGATAAGACTAGAGATTAATATATGTATTGTATATAATGTGCCTATCTATATAAAATGAGTATAAGTAAGAGGAAGAAGGAACCTCAAAAAAATAAGTTATGTATGCCAAAGTTTGAACATTAGTTACAAAATGATAAATACTTCAAATATTCACATTTTTTAACAATCTTCCTATTTGTTAAAACAAGTGACCCTATTTTAGAATCAAGTTAGATTTTGAACTCATATTCAGATTTAAATTTGGCTAGCTTATATTATACTATTAATAAACTTAAGAACATTTCAATATACTGTTTTTATTGTCCAAGGATATACCCACTCGTACCCCCATAATCATATAAACACATAAATACTCTAGTCTTCTGTTGATAGAATTCTGTTATTTCAGTCCCTGAACTCTAAACCATATGTAGCCATTTCTTCAACAGGGTAGGGTAGGAAGGTGGTCATTGTGTTTGAATAGAAGGGATTTCTATAAACCAAATACTTCGAAAACAAATAGGAACCCTGTTGTTGCTATTAGTTTTTCAAGATTTTCCAGATTAAGCTATCAATGTTAATAAAACTCTGCATTTCAATATACACACATTTATTACAGATATGCCTTCCTATACAATAACATTATCCCGACGAGAAACAACTGCAACTGCGTACTATACAACTATGTTTACATACCAATATTTACTAACAATTCACTAGTGTTTATACTTTTGTCTTATAAGACTCTATTCTTGAGAAACTGGTCAGTTTTAATACAAAAACTTCGCTCGAAAATGTAAACAATAAATTTAACTAGGATAAACATGTACCTATGAAATAGATAAGTTACAGCAACAATGTTAATTGCACAGAAAACACAGTTTTAAAAAACGAATAATGCGCATGTGTGTTTTTATTTTAATAATAATTTACATAGCAAAAATAACTTATGTGCTATAATCAAACATAATCATTTTATGTATAAGTCGTGTCCTATATACAATCCGAAATAAATTACTTTTTTTGCTTATAATAAATACGGTATGAATTAATGATTAATGAGGCGATAATAATCAAATTAACTAAAATTTAAAATAAGGAAGCACTTAAAATAACATACAACCAATATTCATAATGTAATTTGGCATGGGTGAGAAGAACATATTTATAAAAATTGGAAGGAGAATGGATTAGATAATAATTTCAATCTCAACACTTCTTAAAATTTTCGGTAGTCCAGTATACCCATGCCCGTTAATAAACTATATAAAATCTGAGGAAGGCGAAATTATTATGGAGCTTAAAAAGCTAACATGCGTAAATACGGTTCACAAAAATATTGGCTGTGTGAGCAAAACTTTTAAACCTACAAAACATTACCTAAAGACTAGGGTCTTGCTTATCCACGTTAATACCAGAGGGCGCGGCAACCGCACGTATTGTGATTATTTTACAAAAATATCTCGCAACAATTACAGTAAGAGTGACATTTAAATACTTAGGTGTTTAAACATTCATCTAATGGTGTAAGTTAATGTTTATTTTTATCATTTAGTGATCGAATAGTTGAATGGTTGCCAAATAAGTATCAAGATTGGGAGGCCTTCGTCCAGGGACCTTGGCGGACGGGAGTCACCGCTTTACAACAATTAAGTCAAGAGCCCAGAAAATATGAATGTATCAAAATTAAATTTGTTTCAGAAAGACCAGTGAGAGCGCAATACAATTTCTTTCAAAGTGTAAAACTATACAATATGATTAGATACCAATCCAAACAACAGTGAATGGTCCGATACTTGTGTTTTAGAAATAAAATGGTGCCTCTATTCTCACAAAGGTCTTAATCGGTCTATTTTGCCGCTCGAAAAGCAACTTCTACAGTCCGACGAATTGACGATACGTCACTCCGCGCGTAAAGCTTGGCAGTCAAGAACTGGTTGCTTTCGCCTAATAATTCTAATTTTGTAATTTACATTAAAACACTCTTGATTACACAAAAATTTAGTGACCCTCTCTAAAATTCTAACATTTAATACTAGAAATACTTTTTTGTAACAAATTGACATTGTTGTAAAAAATGTTTACAAATAAAAGTCACTACAGGAACTTTACTATCGCAACACTAAAACTAGTTAAATCATGCAACTACACAGATAATGAGGACTTAGATACGGCTACAGATAAACATATAAATGAGACCCACGTTGGTACAATTTTGGAATGCATAAATAAATAAGTCTTATCTCACTTACATGACACACTTGATCAAAGCGGTCCACAGCGCTATCGTTTGAACAAATGTACTGATTTTAGCTTTTTATATTCGTTAGTAAGCAGTAGTCACGCCCAAACATGGCTATGATACTGTCTGATTAGTCAGTCTAAAATTCACAGACCATCAAAACAAATCAGGACATTTGAACTCTTTTCAACCGTCTAAAACATTGCATATGGGCATACTACAGCTAATTACTATTACACGCATTTAAAACTTAATTTCATCTTTTTATCATTGGGAGGATTAATTAGCATGATAAATAAACATTATTCAAACCTATGAATAATTGATTTGAAACATCTTACATCAATGTCAAGAAATATTTAGCTAACTAATTTTGTTGAATAGTGATTTTACATTCATAACACCAGAAAGGTTGTCCCTTCTCATCAATATTACACACACAAGTTAATATATTAACAGCCCTTATCCACGCTACAATATTTATAAGCTGCATAGTTAATAAATAAATTCAGGTATTCAGAAACATGCGAATTTGACATTTCAGAAATTCCCACATAGCTGTGTGATTGTTCTTGCCTACTTACCAATATGACATTTATTTCCTAACATTTCGCAAGGGGGGGTTTTTGATTACATTTTTCACAGATTTTCACATTTCCGTAATCTTTATCTCAACCCGTCCCAATTAAAGAAATGCTACAGATATGTAAACTTGTAACATTGTTTAATTGTTGTTACCATTATGGTTCTTAATCGAGCCGATCCAATAGCCTCGTAATTTGATACAGTTAAACATTATGATAGTAACAATGAAATTAAAATTAATATAAAATTGATGATTTACCATGGGTGTATGTATAATAATAAGTCTTTATGTACAAATAGTTTCTAATGATTCAAGTAAATATCATTTCATATGATGCATGCAAACCGTCAAAAACGTTTATAATTTCAGTAGTACTTAACAATTAAAAATGTGATATATTTTGGCAATATTCTAAACGGAGGACTATAGTGAAATGTTGGCAATAGTGTCAAGCCGCCATGCTAGGGCCTGGTTTTCACCAGGGATGTAGGTATGGAGCTGTGTTTGAATCCACAAATCAGGTATCGTTATTGCCAATAGGCGCAGCTCAGATTTCGGATGACTGGGTAGTCGCGTAAAACAAAGCCCTACACCGCCCTGCTCTGCTTGAATACAAAACCCAATTAGAGGCATAAATGTCTTTGTTTGAAGTCCGAGCAAGTTTAAATATCTCCATTAATTACATATCAAGTTAGACCATCATTCAAAATAATTATTACATTGCTTAATATGCAGATAAACTTTAGGTTCATGTATTCATCGTGAATTTAATTAGGTAAAGTAACTATGTAAATTGTGAAGATTAACCATTATAGTCTACTAATGCATTCTCGCTAAGAAGTTGTCAATTTTATATACTGTGACGTAACGTTCTACTGTAAAGCAACAACGTGTAAGCTTCTCCCTACAATAACATAATAATTATCCTTTTCTTTAACGAATATGAACACTTCATAAAATTGTTTATTACCAATATCTGGGTGAAATCTAAATGTGAATTGTGAACGACTCTAGATTCATACACTTTTACTCGCCAGCTAACAGAATTTGCGAAAACGGGACTAATCTATGGATAAAACAACAATAAAATAATTCTTACGTGTTTAAAATTACGTAACTTTACTCTTTACTGGTGAGGAGAATAGCAGAGTTCTCAGTAGCTAATAGCTTATGTTACAAAGCCCGAATTTTCAAACGTTCCATGCTGTCACGATAAAAATATCAAAAGACTTGAAAGTGACAGTTTATAAAGGCTACTTAAGTCTTTCACCGCCGCCGGTCACTTTAACAATTGAATTCCTATTGTTTGTGACCGGCGTGGCGTTCAACGTGTTAATATTGAGACATGTTTTAGAGTTCGGGTCGTATTAAAAAGCCATTGTCTATCAGAACTGAATTTAAGAATAAGTACATATTTATTTAATTTATATTTAAAAAATATCCTATAATCCTAGTACTCGTCGACCAGATGGAGATCGGCTTAAAATTACGACCTGAATTTTTAAGAATTAAGAAGCCTTCGATCTGTCTTAATCCCATAGTAAATAAAAGTATGGTGATAATAGTTACACTCGTAATGGGCTGTTGGAACATTTCAAAATTCGCTACTACAGGTAATCGGACTATAGGTAATGAGCGCAAGTTCCTGGAGATATCTCGTTGCTATAGCTGCAATGATTGCCAAGTTGCTGAGTACGCACTAGGGAGGCGGCGACGTTAGTGGGCGTGGTCTGCGGCTCTCGGCGTGAGTGGGCGTGGCCTGTGTGCTCGGGAGCGGGCCGGGCGCGGTCAGTGTCGGTCGGGCCCGCCGGTGTAGCTGATGGGCAGCTCGTTCTCCACGAGCTTGGCGCGCGGCGCGGTGGTGGTCGGCTGAGCTCCGCCCGCCTCCAGGTTCGCCGCCGACGTCCGCATTTCGTCTACTGATGCTCTGTACACATTGAAATGTAATTTTATTTTTCAGAAAAATAGTGACACTGGTCGTCTCATTTAATAGCACTTGAGTAATGTACATAAACTGCTACAACATTTACACTTACAACCAATACAGTAACTCTTCGAGCACTGACAAAATAACGAAAACATAAAAACGAAATTGAATGCAGCTTTAAATCATTAGAATATTCTAGAGTCTATAAACATAAATTAGACGAATTAAACAAGCTGAAAAAAATTAGACGCAACAAAAATAGCTAGTGCTGGTGTCTACACAAAAAAGGGTCCTTCGAGCCGGATCTAAACGTGCGATAAAACCAAAACGTGATGTTAGTCCCATGCAAGCAAGCTCTTGTGAAGGTAGTTGCCTTAGTTGGGGCGCCAAACGTCAGGGTCCTCCATGAGGGTGACCTTGTGGTCCTGGGCGGCCAGCGGAGCGCCCGCGCCCGGCGGCGTGCTGCCCCCCGCCGCCATCGCGGCCATGTCGTCGCGCGAGCCCCTAGCGAACCCCGCACCGTTATGTTATGACAAGCACACGCCACACGCACACATTGGTAGTTGAACACATTTATTATAGGCACTGTTAGAAGCGGAATTTCGTTAGTCTATTTCAAACATTTGTGTTGGTTTTAATTTCATATGAATAATATGGCACTTCTAAAAACAGCACGTCTCTCTTATCTAAACATTTAGTCAAACGGAGAGCTTTTCAAATCATTATTAAGTTAGTTATAAAATGCATTAGAAAACGGCTCCTGCAAATATGTGGTACATAACTACTTGATTTAAATAACGAATGCCTTCTTTCTTGGCTTATTAGCATTCAATTTCAAAAATAGTGTTGAAGATTCATTTTTTATACTATAGCCAGTCGTCCATTAAACATACTGGTTCATCAGCGTCAAAATAAATTCTTATGTTCTTTAAAAAGTCTCTTTAGAATTGGTCTAATTAAAAATATAATAAAACTCATTATTTTAGTACCTGTTACAGTAAAATGGTCAAAATGGCGTAAAGCACCAGCCGCAATCTTAACTTAGGAGCAAATTCTCCAATCACAAAGTCGCAGTCAGTTAACAAAGTCAAAAGACAAACACTTGTTAGTCACACCGTATTTAGTCGTTATTGGTAGTATTAGGGCAGTTCACATGGACTTACTTTCTGCCGAGCGCCATCATGCCGTAGATGACGCCGGTGGCGAAGATGAGCCCGCTGCCGAACCACGTGCTCATACTCGTGATGGCCAGGAAGAAGGGCGGCAGGGCCAGTCTGTGGAACACGAAATGAAAGATTGTCAACACACTGGATGGTGGAATCCTTGCAGATGTGATCTTTGTTGGAGGGCTGGTTATATCGGTCGGTGTTCCGGCTGTTGCGAGGTCACCTCTGCATGGACACTGTTAACCGCAGTGTATCTCGTGTTTAGGCGTTACACATTACATATGTACCACTTCAATGATACTATAATAAAAAGAGCTACATAGATATGCTATGTCAGTACTGATGTGAAGTCGAGAATTGTCCCTTGGCGTACGTACCTATAATTTGACCGGGTGAACAAGATAGTATCATTTACTAGAGCGTAAACGAGACATGACAAACAAACAACGATGTTGCGCAGTGTCTTCTCAAACTGTAAATGATTTGCTCAGGTGTTCGAAAGTTATGATTTCGGGTGCCGAAAGAATGCCACTTTTTAGCCAAAGTATTTTGGATATCTAGCCGATCACGCTTTTATTATAATATCACTGTAATATGCATGCATGACTTTAACTATAAACGCAATAGTTTGACAAAAGGGCTTTAAAGTACTTTAAAAAATCCCATACGTTAACATCAGAATAAGAAACTTTTACCGCGCGGTTTCTCGTTAAATAAATATTTTAATCATAACTGTCTTCGTTAGCGATATTTCCCAATAGAAACGTAAAAATGAATTACTAGGTATCGACTGACTGATTGATACATCCCTGATTTTTGCAATTCTAGTTACACAAAAAGCGTCGAGTGCCGTCGGATGTTTATTAATTGAAATTGAACCGAAGCCATGCAAGTGCAAGGCAAAGGTTGCGCTGCGGTATCCGCAGTTGGAGACCCAAGTGTTCGGTGTGCTAGCACTCATTTCCTTTCATTGGGTTTATGTTTACTCCACAACTAATGTAAGAATACTTTAAAAAGACGATATTCAGGACATAGCATAACGGTCCAAACTGGCTGAACAAGGCCAAAAACAGAATCACCTAGGAGGCCTATACCCGAAAGGGATCCCTAAATTTAAACAAATATTTAAATTTAATTGTAAGTGTAAAAACTAGTTTTTAAGGATAATAAAGGCTAAATAAATTAATGGAAGATGGAATTGTTGATGATGTTGATGATACTTTGACTATTGTTAACACCTACTTTGAATTTGGTGGACATGTTTTCTGAAAAGGTAGATTTTGAGAAATCCTGAGATACCTGGTAAAAATGTACGATCAATGTTTCAACGACCGCCATCTAACCATAGCAACCGAATACAAAACATTTATCATACTCTAAAGAGCACTGAATTACTTAGTTATCGCTACAATGAACGGTCTTCACGCTCGCTGACTGCGGAGCAGTGGCTCGACCTAGAAATTGAACTCTGTTATCTGGCCGAGCAAACATAAATAACCACTCGGCCACAGGGGCCGTTAAGATTTGCGATGAAGTGTTAAAACTTTTAAAAAAATGTACAGGTTGCAAAAGCTTATTTACTAAAAGCTGAAACCTAGGAGAACATTTGTTTCGTTTCGAACGTTTGAATTACGATACTATCAGAATAACGTAGAGAGTGTATATTTCCGGTTGATAGATACGCTTATATCAAATAAATATATCAATAATCAGACAATCTCACATACACTGTGTTGTAGTGTTGTGATTGTGAGGTAGGTGTTTGAAAACAATGAGTCATCATCACAGCACTGGCACACATCTCTATTTTACGCTTTAACTAACGAACAACTGTTAATTACTAACAGTTATCCCGGCCGCCGTTAACCAGCTGTTCGTTTCTCACATTACATTCCAAATAATTTATTAACACATCCGTTTTCCACTTAATTAAAAAGTAGATTATCTACTTACTAGCAGAATTATGTTTCCTTGAGTTTATACAAGTTATAAAATAATTTAGCTTGCGCGAAAACTCAGCGATCCAAAATTATGTGTAAACAAGTTTCATTAATTAGAATAAATTTAAGTAAAACATTTCTAACGATTGAATGTCAAGGTTGGTTATCGCTGTCAAAGAAATGTTCAAAAGGTTTTTAAATGTTCAAGTTACGATCATCTTCTAGTTTTTCAAATCTTGTCCGCGCAGTATTAGCAGAAAAACATTCTGTTTAGACGCAGAGTCGCGAGTTAGTATTGAATCTCTGCTGATAAAACAAATATTAGGGTATGCTGGGTCTCACAGTCTACGTGTCTCCTGCCTTAAAGATTCTCAAGTGGTTTCAAACGAGCTTCTAATATGTATCGTCGTTCTATCTATCACTTACGCTTTTATCTAAGGTCATGAGTGTCTCCGCAATCTATAGGCACTGAGCGACCTGTAACATTTTCGCGAATGCGCTCGACGGGTTTAATAGTAAAAACAAACACTCACCCTATATACAAAACCGCCTTGTTCCAGTACGGCCGCGACTCCAGCTTATCCGAGAGCACTTGGACGTAGTCTATGAAGAAACAGCAGCACGGAGCCTCGCACACCATCACGAGGAACCCGGCGAGCATCTGCCACACTCCCGCGACCACGCTCTTTACGTCAAATAAGAATATTCCCGTGCAGTTGAGCAGGCCGAACACCATTGCAACTGTGAACAAATTCAGATCCTATAGGACGAAATAACCAGACACAATAAGCACCAATATAGACTGTGGTAGGTCATAACGGCCCGGTTCTTTAGGCCTTGCAGTAGTTGCAATGAGGGTAAAGAAAAACTCACTGGTGGTAGTTGGTACGTCAACTGTGATGTAACAGGAGTGAAACAGAACAGATCTAACAATATTTAGCTGTTACTATCAGTTCTGTGGAACCTTCAAGGGACGGCATGTGCTTGCGACGTAGGTATTCGGCAGATGTATTAAAACGAAATATGATAATAAAATATGATTTCGAACACAAATAGATACGTACCGATTTCACAATCTAGGAAATTGGTTTTCTAAAATCTACTACTTAACGGATTAAATGGATAAACGGGATAGTCGATCACCTATCGATTTGTTTGTGTATCTAAGCGCAAGGTGATGATTGGAAATACAGGAAGCAAACTTCGGCGCTTTATTTTCTTCCTAAGAATATTTACTCAATATAGCAGACTAAACAGGATGGCGCGAATTTCGCGATAAGTTTTTGATTTGCTTTGTTTACCCCCGAATTCACAAACGTCAATCAACGCTAAGCACGCGCTCACGATCATGAAGTCCCGTAAAACTTCAATAGAACTGGAACGGACAGCTCTACTTATGAGAGATGCTCAACGTTGCTTTGCGTTTGTGTATTCTAGGGTTACACATGTAGAAATTCGCTTCCTCTCTTTCTAACCATACAATACGCGGACGAAAAAGACGGCGGGAAATTCGGTTTGTATCGTCTACGGGAAACGTAACTTATGTCTTAATTCAGCTGTTTTGTGGGCAGCACCGAAGCTCCCGGTTGTAACCCGCTTTGAGTGTATCTAGTTTTGTTTGTGATTGAACTACAGTCGTTACGTTCATGAACTGGCCAATTTTTGTATGGGAGTATTTCCTATGTAGGTATATTATGTATGTATTTACAGAAAATATATATTAGGTATGTATATTCGTTGTCTTGTTCATGTATTCCATAGCACACGCAATTAATTGCCTAATTTGGGGCTAAATGGCGCTGTGTGGAATCATATCAGTGAAATATTTATATGATTTGAGTGAATTTAACTTGATAGGACTGCAAAGGGACCACAAGAAACAGCAAGAATTTAAAAGTTTCAATGCTAATAAATGTTTGTAAACAATGTGCACTTTTTGCCATCATAATTGACCTAGATTATGAAGTAATCAACTAAATAGAGAAGTTACCAACCAAGTAGATTCAATTCTCTTTATTAAAGAGTGAAAAAAATGGCCTTCTTGTAGTTATCGGACAATTCATTGTTAAAATTTAAACAATATGCAATGCATGACTGATTCACTTGATCTATGTAAACAAGCTAATCATGAGGTTGATAAGAGAAGGGCTTTGACACATTAACTACATTTACTTATTTATAATCTCTATTTATGCAAACTATTACTATGATGTGTTTATTAATAGGTTTATTAGTTTATTACTATTGGGTATTCTATTGAATTTATCACTGAACTAATTTGAAACTGAACCTCTTTTTTTTTGTAAATAAGTGAGGCACTGACATAGTAAAATTATAAGAAGACATGTTTGTTAAAATTCAAGAACACAACACCAAAAACTCCACCTATGCAATCAAACCAGTTATTTTAGAAATAAATAAATTTAAATTAATTCAGGTAGGTACACATAGATCACCTGACTCCAAAATATGCAGAGCTTGTACTATTGGAGAACTACTACTACTATTGTTAAGATGGGTAAACATTCATAAATATTTCAAAATACACACTTTAATAGATAAAAAAAGAATAGGTGTCATCACTCAGATTCAGAAAAAAACTCAATTTTCATAAAACAAGTCTTTGCCCTGGGAATTGTTTGAACTTGCAAACTTTGGCCCTTTTTACCATATTACGTCAACCGGCCCAGTAGTATAATGCTGAATAAGTAAAAATCACTGTGCCCGCTTTGCTTTGTTGATTAATATTTAACTGGCCTTGTCAAGTGTTAATCCCTGTGATTTGATAAGCTGTGACACTATGAAAGAAAAACTTTACATCCAAGATAGTGTTTTTGTATGATTATTAAAAGTTACATCGGCTTTATCTTGTCACCATTAAACATGTTTATGTAGCAAATTCAAACAAGTTAAAATATTAACATGACTATTATTTCCAATTTTTCAATCATTTTCCAATTCAAACTTTAGTAACTCAGTATCATAGGAATATCAATTCTCAAAGGTTTGTAAACCCAAGGTTTTACCAAGATGGTACTTTACACTAAGTGTCTGCTAGTTTAACTTGCAACCCTATGATGATTGATTGATGGATACTTGTAAAGTCATCACCAACGGTGATATGGAATGATGTTGTCATATCTAAGCCACCAGAATACAGATAGTGAATTAATATTCTATGTATAGAGGGCTAAATATAATATTGTACAATAGAACATGAGTTGACTAAATCTGGATTGACTCAGGAAGAAATAAGGAAACAGCTAGTAGGCCAATCCTACTACCAGACTCGTTTACAGAAATCTTTAGGTAAATTAAAAGGGCATTAACCCTTCAAAACCCGGTGGCTCTCGGAAGAGCCAGCTCTAAAAACCGTCAAGACCCGATGGCTCTCCGGAGAGCCAGAAGGTTCGCACCAGAAAATAAGCTGAATTTGTATTAATTTAAGAAGGATATTGGCTTGAATTTAATGCCGAACCATAGATAATTTAAAAGGCTTTCAAATGGTACCAAAAACATAAGTTGACTATGGCCACAGTGTTTCAAATTTGCAGTTATTTGGGCCGCGTCGTACTGTGTACTTCAACTAGTGAAAAATTGTGTTTTTTCTACATAAAACGTAAGTATTATTGTAATAATTATAATTTTATACAGTTTACAGCCTATATGCACATAAATATGATCATTTAGACAATGAAAATCCAGAAAAAACAACTAAAGAAAATACGATTGGGAGATTCCTTAGACGCTGTTTTTGTAATGAAGATTTAACATGTTTTTAGAGGTGAATGTGGTAATGACACTGCTTCATTCTATAGTAAATTTTGTCAAGAATCTGAAAGTGTGTATCTTTTAAGGATTTATGATATACAGAATAATATATTTGTGAATAAACAATTATCGGGCGAAATTTGGCGGCCATGTTTGCTCATACAGTGTGTTCATTTTTTGCATTTGCTTAGAATGCCCGCTGGCTCCCTGAGGAGCCAATTACAATTTTGTTTGTTTGTTTCAATTTGTATATTCTTGTTTTTAGATTAATTTATGAGGGGAAATGTTCAGCAGTGGATGTCAGCGCCTGTTGTTAGTAATGATGATGACACAGCATAATTATTAAAACAAATTACAACTAAAAGCATGTTTGATAGTATGCGTATTACAAACAGCATGAAAGCAAACACCAGGAAGATAAAGGAACACCATTGTCCCAAGGAGAATTGCCTTCCGAACCATCAAAAAATAAATAAAATATTTGATATTTTTCAATATTTATTAGGTTCTGTCTTGACTTGTGTAATTTGAATATAATTTTCAGAATTTTAAAATAAATACATTTCTGGCAGCTCGATAAGCAAAAAAAAAGGATTTTGTATGTGTCTGTAACTCCTGCTTTATTGTTCGCGATGAATGGATCTAACTGATAGCTTAAGAAAAATAAATATTACTATATTGATCTGTTTTTTTTTACTTCCCTATATTTTTTTAATAACTTGATCATATAGAAATAAAAATATTTTGCTTTAGTGTTTAGTGTCATTTTCTTCATAGAACAACATAGAGGATAATGTAAAAATATTTTCACTAACAAAAAAGAAACAACCTGTAGTACTGAATTTTAGAATGCCCGCCGGCTCTCCAGGGAGCCAGCCGCCTGAGGCCGAAAACGCTCGGGTTCTGACGGTTTTTGCGTATTGCAGTCCGGGTTTCGAAGGGTTAAACATGCGAGATAGGGACTAATAAAGTATTAAAAATATACGAACTGAAACTGCCAACAATCCCCAGCCCTCGGCCACCGTAGCGCATCCACCACGGAACGTCATCTTTCTGGGCATTCTCGCCCCCAGGCCGCGCCATGAGCATACCAATCTTGTCTGTGAACGACTGAAACAAACATAAACTCAATGTTCTGTGGTTGCTGCATAGTTAAAAGCAGTTTTTAGATAAATAATTACGATTCTTTACCATTTTTGAGAAAATCAATTCACTGCTTTGTCTTGTCAGTGGTCAACTGTCAGTCATGACCAACAACTGCGTTTTCGCTTACGAATTCGAAAAAACCTAGCCATCATTTTCAATTTTAATAGAGCCTAGCTTATGGCTAAAGAGTATTTTCTTTAATAAGTAGAACAGGACTGATTCAGGTAGGCATTGTTTTTCAACATTAAATAATATCTCGTTTAAGAATCTGTGTCCTTCCCATCTATTGTAAAGGAGAACAAACTCCTGTCAAACGTTTTGTTTTGTTACTGTGTTGAAGTGTTCAAGAACGGTTGAACCATTGCATTTTCATATTTTTGTTTACCCTCTTAAGATGTTTTCTGCATTTAGCAAATAATCATTTTGATTTTAAAAGCCTAATTTTTTTGAAACTAAAATAGTCTTGTCATTTTGGCAAAATTAGTATCCATTTTTAATGAACAAAACGCATTCTTCATATCGGTCGGCTTCAGGAGTTGTACATTTTGCATAATTTTTGCAAAAGTAGTATTATTTAGCTGAAATTATCATCGTTACAGAATTCATGAGGAATTTATGTGGCTAAGATATTAATGCGACCACCGACAATGCTTCCTAAACTTACGGATACTACTCAAACCATGTAAGTCCTATGAATACATTGCTGGAATTTGGGTTTTTACTCTTTCTTATTCTTTTAAACAATGCGAGACGAGTTCTAATGATGTAACTCGTCAGTTCTGCGTCTGCCGGTGTAAATTGCATTTATTGTAAAAGTTTCATAACCTGTTGCTAATCGCCATTCTTAATTTTGTTTGGTGGGTTGTTTTATTTGTGTGCCTTACGTCTATCCAAGGTCGAGGCCATTTTTGTGGTCTAAAATCCCAGGTTTTATGGGGTATTTACTTCCATGACCTGGTAGTGGAGGAGGTCCTACCATTTGGCATAAGATGGATACTGGGCTTGCTTGGATGCCTGATTCAAAATAAATAAATCTAAGAGTGGCTCTTAGGCTCTCTAATAAGTCTGATTGACCAGGATTTCTAATTAGCAAAAGGAAGCTAAAAAGAAAGTAGAAATGGTTTATCCACTGACTACCCACATGGATAAACAAAATTGGACACCACTTAAATGTAGTATTGTTTTCTGATAATGATTGACTGGGTTTTATTATCACAAATTAAAATAGCAAATGACATTGTAGCTAAGTTAGTTTTTGAAACTCACAGGTAAATCACAGGTAAAAAATAAAAAGAACCTTGTCTCCACAGAACCTTCTCGGAGGGTGATGGAGTGTGCAGTGCCGAGGTGATTGCTACTGAGGTGGTGGTCACCACCAATGCAGGCAACCACAGCCATGGCAGCTCCAAGGTTAAGCTTAAAAACCTAGTTGACTACAATTGGGAACCCAAGTTTTATCCAGGACAGTTGCTTGCAATACACTTGAGTGGAAAGTACTTAGCATATTCTATAAAAGGTAAGACATTTTATAACCATACAAATCATAAGTTTGGTTATATTTAGAAGCTAGAAACTTGAAATACATTTTCTATTGTATGGTCAATGGCACGAGAGGCTACTCATTTTTGCCCATTCCTTCTTGCTTTATTACAAAGAAATGTCATTTAGCAACAGAGTGTGACAAATATGGAAATGGTTAGCCTTGCAAATGGGACCCATTGAATCATCTTATTGAAATATATGATTTTGAGGCAGAATGTACTATTTGTTCTGATAAAATATTGTAATTTTGCTGTAATATGAACCACAGTAAATAAAATAAGCCTTTATTGCTGCTAGTTTTCACTTTTACATAGGTATATGCTGCGTTTTATCAATTTGTAGTTTTATTCTCAATCAGCTTGTCCTAAGACATAGGCCTCCTCCAACTGACTCCATTCCTCCCTGTTCCTTGCTAGCCTTTTCCATAGTGGTCCAGCAACCTTCTGGACATTGTCCTCTCATCTTTTGTACTGTCATCCACAATTTCTTTTCCCACCTATGGGAAACCACTTGTTTACAATGTTTAGAAAACCCTCCAACTAGTCAAAGGAATGGACCACAGTGCAGTGGTCTGTACTAAATAAATTTATTTGGGTTCACAGCTCCTAATGCACTAAATCCTGGCTCATGGATTGGGATGGTGCGTGTTGTGTACACTCCAGAGCCCGGCACCGACAGACGCGCCTTGATCAAAGGCATGAAGGGAGAGGTGGGTACATACTAAATTTGTATTAAAACTGAATAACTGCATACATCACAATATTTACGATATAACTAAGGGCACTTACCAATTTTATCAGTTATTGCAAGAGAGAGGCACACTGATTGTTGCCATCTTGGTGAACAAAACATTCAAAAGCCCACATTTAGGCGAGAGAATTCGAACCCAACATGCTAAAGGGTGATTTATGTTGGTATGGCAAAATGGTCCTACAACTTGATACTTTCAATTTAGAGTCAGATAACTAAACGACAAGCTACTTACATGGGCTCTACTGGGCAGTTGATTTTTTGTAGTTTAAAGTTTCTAATGATTTTTGAATGCCTATTCTCTGTGTCCATTTTAGGTGCAAGACTTAGCATTCGCCCATATACAGAACCATGTGGTGCTAGCATGTATTGACGAACATGGCAATTTTTATGTCCATGAGATTGAATCTACTGACAGCGGGCTGAGGTAAGAGTCTTTAATTGCAGAATTCATAAACGCAACATGTAGTTAAGCAGCTCTTACAAGGGTCACTTTCAGTTCTTTAATCAATTTACGGGACGGCATTAGCGTCCACGCACACGTGGCCTTTTGTGGCGCCACGAAACGCCGCCACCGGCTTTTGTAGCGTGTGGCGTGAAGCGGCCACGCGCCACGCCATACAAACTATAGTGAATTGTGGCGGCGTTTTGTGACGCGGTTTGAACCCCGTGCGATTAATAGTTGTGAATTCGGCGGTTAGGTTTACAACTTTCCACTAAAGTGGTAGCGCCACTTTTATTTAAGTACAGTATATTTATTGTTTGCATTCAATAATATGGCATTCATGTCTATTTTGAAGTATGTTTTGTTTGTTAATTCATTTTGACAATTTAAAAATACTTTGTAACAGGTCTATTTAAATATAGTTATTTTGATTTTGAATCAATTTCAGAATGTCTCTATATTCAAAATATAGTTTGAAATCGAAGTGGCTAAAACTGCCCCTTGAAGCATGCATCATGCATGTAATATTTGATTATGATTTTGTCGAAGATAAATGCTGTCATATACTCAGTAGCCATTTGCTTCAGATGCACAATGCTAGCGGAAGTGCGCGAGGAGACTGGGTCCGTAGGCGCGTGGCACCGCGTCGTGTGGTGCCCCTACATACCGGACGACGACGACGCGCCGGACGACGACGTCGCGCGGCTGCTGCTCACGACACACAACAATATTGGTGAGTGGACACGTAGTGTGTGGTATGATTTGGCGGACTTGTGTTGAAAAGGCGTTCTCATTTTTGTATGGGCTCTGCTTGATGCGTGAAGCATAGCACATTAATATCTTGGAACATTATCAAATATTCACATTTATTAAAACTTATTGTAACATACTTAATAAACCTATTGCAATTGAAAAATGAACAGCAATAACAAAGTTTGGATTTTTGGAACTATTTACTGTATTTGTCTACCTCATGGCTTCAAGATTGGAAAGTTGTTTCTGTATCAGAGCTGTATAAATGTCAAAACCAAAGTATTTACAACCTAAGAAACTTACAACTTAGTCAACTTACTGGGCATAGCATATATTATATTTTTTGTAGTAGAAGTAGGCAGTAGCAGTACAACTTTTTACAAAGTATTTCTTTTTATTGCTATTCAATTTTTTTTCCGGTAGCTTAATCAATCACACTAAGTTATTTTTTTAATTTTATGTTGTATACAAAAACCAAAATAATCATAAACGACATTATGTAACGGTGTAAAGATGTGATCTCTTTTACACACTCTCACATATACTCTCTCTCTATCACGCACACGCGCGCGCCTACTTTCCCACACATACGCATACATACAAACACATTCATACACATACACATATTTTTACAGACTCATTCCTAGTTTATTAAGTTTAATAACTAAAAAAATAAAATAATTACATTATGTCAACTTCCTGTATAATGCATGCCGTGGCAACTTGTAACTAAAGCAACACGGTAACTAGAATTGCCTAAGAATGTACTACTGTAATTTACTTGGTGTATATTTTGTAAGTTGTTCTTAATTAATAAATAAACTGGCTGATCTCTGGTACAGCCCGCATGTGGACCATCCGGGGCCCCCCTGGCAGTGGGTCCGGGGGCCCGGGCGCGTGCGGCGGCGCGGTGTGGGGCGGGGAGCACGCCGCGCCGCTGGTTGACGCGGCCTTCTCGCCCGACGGGACCGCGCTCGCCACCGCCTCGGCTGATGGATACGTCATGTTCTACCAGGTAAACATAGCTTTTAAGAGTTCTTGCCCAACATAATTTGTATATAGAAGAAACAGCGAAGATACTCAACTATTTTATTCACTCAATTATGTTCCTAACCGCAAAGCATGACAACGACTGAACAGATTTGAATGATTTATTGTCTGCAAATATATTTTCATGAACTGTCGCAGTCCAACAGTATTTGACAGAATTTTGTATGCCGGGACAGCTAGTAGTAAATAACGAAGACTTTAAGTCTGTTGTTGTCTATTAATTACTGTTGAGCCTGTAACTTGGGCGTGTGTGTTGTCAAATTGACTTACTAATATGGCCGCGGCAAGGCAATTTAATTTATAATTTCCATTGTAAAATGTAATGTAATTAGTTGAATATCAACAAATACAACCTACTTTCAATATTTATGGAGTCAGATTTATTCATTTAAAACACCCATCTTCGCCAAAAAACAATTACTCGAACATTTGTTTTCATCCTGTTCATTTGTTTGTTTTAATTAAACTCGTTCAATTCAACTTTCGTATCATTTCCAAACGTCCTTTTTCGAAATCAAGAACGCGGTAGAGCCATTCAAACAGCTTAAGTTAGCTTTTATAAAGTTCATGTGTTAAGTCAATGATTGTAGTACTTATAATAAGATTCAAACTCAATGGTGGCTCAGAAATTAGCTGCGAGCGCCGAGTGCGCAAGATTGACCTCACCTCGCAACCCGCTGACACCTTAATTTGTGTTCTGCGCATCGACTCTCGCGATGTTCACAGCCGCCATTAAGTTTGAATCGTACTATACTGAATGTTGTATGTATGTTTCCAATGTAGTAACAGCTAAGACATTCCTCCAGGTGTACATGCACAACGAGGCCAGCCCTCGCTGCCTGCACAAGTGGCAGCCGCACGCCGGCAAGCCGCTCAGCTGTCTCTTCTTCTTGGACAACCACAAGAACTACAATATCGAGTGAGTTATGGTTAGAACTGGGAAATTACGAGGAAATGTGTGTGTGTATGTTACTTTAACAATCAGGTTATTCGGAACCGAGTTATAGCATGTTTAGCGTAATTTTCTTTTATTTTCTTTACAATGTTAGATATGAGATTTTACATCAGAAAAATTAACGGTTTTGCTGAAGGTTGCTCAATAATTAATACATACGATTTGCTATTTAGCTATCGTTATTATTGCATCATCTTAAGGTGCTCCCTTAGTTGAAGCTTTCAACTGTAATTGAAATTCTAGTGAATACTGATTTGATGATTGCTGGCCTGTGATGTCACATTTTGTTTATTTGTGATGACATATCGTGCAATACAAATCAGTGCTACCCAAATTCGAGACATGCTAAAATAGCTTCTAACCCAAACTGGACACTTTACATATGGTCATTGACTGTGGTTCTTTACATCAAATATTTTATTTCAGAGTCCAATTCTGGAAATTTGCAGTAACAGGTGCAGAGAACAACAACACGATCAAAATCTGGTCATGCAAGTCTTGGAACTGCCTTCAAACCATCACGTTCACGCCGGGCCCGGGGGCCGATACCAGTTTAGGCCTTAGGGTAAGTAATGCCCAAAAAACCACCAGAGATGCGTTTCGAGGAATGTGTTTTTAAGAACCAATAGAATCCCTCCATTCATCTAGCTTCGCTCAGTGAAGCGATTCTATCGGTTCTCAAAAACACATTCCCCGCAACGCATCCCTGGCAACTCAGCCTAAATGTGTTCATCATCATCATCATCATCAATGATCATCTAAATGTGTTGCTAAGAAGAAAACTCGAAAATGGCTAGACCAAATCTGAAGAGAACAAAAATTTCTCTTTTAAACGTAAAGACCACACTTCTCTTTATTTTTTTTAAATTTCTGTTTTGGGTTCAGGCGATCCAGGTTTCCCGCCTGAAGCCAAGACTGAATGTCTTTATTTGGTTTTCCAATCTTGATTGTAACTTGTTTTGTGAGCCTTCGACAAATACAACTTTGGTGTCTTCAAGGCAAGAGTGAATAACCATTTTTCTGGGTAAGCGTGTTACACCTTCGACTCGTCATCGCTTACCATAAGGCGAGACTGAGGTCAAACGCAAACCCATTCTAAATTTATTTAAGAAAAAAATACTGTTTAACTGTAGGTATCTCATTATAAGTAAAATGTTAATCTCTAAAGATAATTCTACAAAGGTTAAACCTGAATAAAGTCACAATGTGTTGATTGCAAGGTGCCCGTGGCGCAGTTGTAACAGGTGGCGCAGTTGTAACAGTGATCGGCAACGATCGCTGTTGTAAAGCAACACACGTCGGGTCGGAAAAGGGATGGGTGACCGCTCCGACCGAAATTTAGTGATGTGTAATTCGGGCATATCCGTGCTTTGGAAGGCACGTTAAGCAGTTGGTCCCGGTTGACGTCGCCAGATGTCAGTCGTTAAGCCTAGTCAGAGGCCTTAGGCTGGTTTTAGAGTCACGCGGATGAGCCGGCCGTCCGCGCGCGGTTCGGTATTCATATCCCTTTTGGTAAGGCGTTGTCGACTTGGGCCAGAAAGGAAGCCAGCAATGCATGCTCGCACACGCACGGACGAGCCGCGGTCCGCGTGACTCTAAAACCCGCCTTAGGGCGGCTTGATAATATCTGACATTAAGGTTGCTCACTAACCTTACACCCCTCCAACAATCCGCACTGAGCCTGCGTGTTGGATTATGGCTTGTTCCACCTCATAGTTGAGGTGAGGCCTGTGCCCAGCAGTGGGACGTATATAGGCCGTTTGTGTTGATTGCTACCATTGTGTCTCCCAGGCGATGCTGGACGCCAGCGCCAGCTACCTGCTCCTCTCAGACTTCAAGACCCGCAGCCTGTACGTGCTCAGCATGGCGCGCGACGCGGACGACTCGGCGGCCTACTGCAAGACCATCGCAGAGTTCTTGCTGCCCTACCCCGTGCTTAGCTTCTGCATACTTGATGCTGGTGAGTTGACGATCAACTCAAGTTGTGCTGAACCTATCTAAAACCGATTTACACCACCATTTTTTGGCGCATTTGTAAGTATACAAGCTTTCAACCCGCAACTTCGTCTGGAAATTCGGTTGTTATCGCCCTTCGTAGCGAGATCTGTACTGTAGTTTTGATTCCTATCCTGTTCCTAAATACCAAGTTTGATCTTTAGATTAGTTTCATGTTTTTATCTTCAAAATACAATTTTCATCCCTCATTTCAGCATCTTTCAGCCTGTATTTGGCGCTTAAAACTATTCTATGTCCTGTTCTCAATGTACATTACATCTGTGTAAAAGAGTGTACCAAATTTCATTAAAATTAAGTAGCAGCTTCAATAGTTGAAGCGTAAAAACGTTACTGACACACACATTAGTATGGATTGGCAACTCTTCCTAGACGACAGAGGACTACATAGTCGCCTGCCATACTATGTCTAAAGTTGATTTTAATTCCGTGCTGTAAAATGACATGTTATTGACAGTAAATAATAGATTTCCTATTATCTTATCCTTCATTAAATGGCATACCATATATTTATTTATCCAAATTGGTTTGTTTCAGAGGAAGAGCCCGCGAAATGTGAATCGAGTTGCGACGACCCCTTCCACCGCAACGGCTCCGGCGACGACGCGCCGCCCGACCCGGATGAGTTCGACTTGCACGACGTACGTGATACATACGAGAACGTAAATAAAATACTTAAAGAAGCACTATGATTGGAATTCCGGATATTCCTGCGTGTCTTGTTGCCGGATTTTCTCAGTAAAAAAGATTCCGGTGGTAGAGTCACATAATGTGACTACCACTCATACCGTTCATGTAGTTATCTATCCTATTATTATGTGTATATTTAGTTATGTGTTTAAAAATTTAGTGCAATGGCTCAGCAATGGCCAGTGGTCGCGGGTTCAATCCCCGCACAGTACGAATATTTGTGTGCATGACCAGGGCTGTTTGTACTGGTCTGGATGTTTACTATGCATATTTACAAAAGAAATAGTATTTAAGTATGTTTATCCGTGGTCTAGTATCCCAAAGCACAAGCATTAAGTTGCTTAGTTTGGGGCTAGATGGCGCTGTGTGTAATAATATCCAGTGATATTCATTTATTCATTGAGTCACCTTAATTAGTTAGAGTATAGTAGTCATACTATGGATACCAGACCTACTGTATAGTTTGCCCGGAGACATACGCCGGGAACAAGATAAAAAGGTTTTTCAGAGCAAACTTCAGAAGATTTCTTAGCAAACTTAGTCTAACATTAGAGTTTATATAGGTTAAAATTAAGATGTACTCGTATATGAGACTCGTGATCCCACGGTCAAACTGTTTAAATAGTTTTGTGGGACTACTTTCGTCCTATGTTAAAAACTGTTTGTATTAATAAATAAATAAATTTAAAAAAAAAGGCTGCGAGCGGCACGGTGACGTGTTGCGGTTCGGAGCGGCGCGTGCGCGTGCGGCTGTACATCGTGCAGCCGAAGGGGCTGCAGGAGGGGGAGCTGGTCTGCAACGTTGACGCGCCAAGAACACTTGATCTCGGTAACTAACACACAACATACAACACTTCAACACGTATTGTGTGTATGGGGGTTAGGCTGTACATCGTGCAGCCGAAGGGGCTGCAGGAGGGGGAGCTGGTCTGCAACGTTGACGCGCCAAGAACACTTGATCTCGGTAACTAACACACAACATACAACACTTCAACACGTATTGTGTGTATGGGGGTTAGGCTGTACATCGTGCAGCCGAAGGGGCTGCAGGAGGGGGAGCTGGTCTGCAACGTTGACGCGCCAAGAACACTTGATCTCGGTAACTAACACACAACATACAACACTTCAACACGTATTGTGTGTATGGGGGTTAGGCTGTACATCGTGCAGCCGAAGGGGCTGCAGGAGGGGGAGCTGGTCTGCAACGTTGACGCGCCAAGAACACTTGATCTCGGTAACTAACACACAACATACAACACTTCAACACGTATTGTGTGTATGGGGGTTAGGCTGTACATCGTGCAGCCGAAGGGGCTGCAGGAGGGGGAGCTGGTCTGCAACGTTGACGCGCCAAGAACACTTGATCTCGGTAACTAACACACAACATACAACACTTCAACACGTATTGTGTGTATGGGGGTTAGGCTGTACATCGTGCAGCCGAAGGGGCTGCAGGAGGGGGAGCTGGTCTGCAACGTTGACGCGCCAAGAACACTTGATCTCGGTAACTAACACACAACATACAACACTTCAACACGTATTGTGTGTATGGGGGTTAGGCTGTACATCGTGCAGCCGAAGGGGCTGCAGGAGGGGGAGCTGGTCTGCAACGTTGACGCGCCAAGAACACTTGATCTCGGTAACTAACACACAACATACAACACTTCAACACGTATTGTGTGTATGGGGGTTAGGCTGTACATCGTGCAGCCGAAGGGGCTGCAGGAGGGGGAGCTGGTCTGCAACGTTGACGCGCCAAGAACACTTGATCTCGGTAACTAACACACAACATACAACACTTCAACACGTATTGTGTGTATGGGGGTTAGGCTGTACATCGTGCAGCCGAAGGGGCTGCAGGAGGGGGAGCTGGTCTGCAACGTTGACGCGCCAAGAACACTTGATCTCGGTAACTAACACACAACATACAACACTTCAACACGTATTGTGTGTATGGGGGTTAGGCTGTACATCGTGCAGCCGAAGGGGCTGCAGGAGGGGGAGCTGGTCTGCAACGTTGACGCGCCAAGAACACTTGATCTCGGTAACTAACACACAACATACAACACTTCAACACGTATTGTGTGTATGGGGGTTAGGCTGTACATCGTGCAGCCGAAGGGGCTGCAGGAGGGGGAGCTGGTCTGCAACGTTGACGCGCCAAGAACACTTGATCTCGGTAACTAACACACAACATACAACACTTCAACACGTATTGTGTGTATGGGGGTTAGGCTGTACATCGTGCAGCCGAAGGGGCTGCAGGAGGGGGAGCTGGTCTGCAACGTTGACGCGCCAAGAACACTTGATCTCGGTAACTAACACACAACATACAACACTTCAACACGTATTGTGTGTATGGGGGTTAGGCTGTACATCGTGCAGCCGAAGGGGCTGCAGGAGGGGGAGCTGGTCTGCAACGTGGACGCGCCAAGAACACTTGATCTCGGTAACTAACACACAACATACAACACTTCAACACGTATTGTGTGTATGGGGGTTAGGCTGTACATCGTGCAGCCGAAGGGGCTGCAGGAGGGGGAGCTGGTCTGCAACGTTGACGCGCCAAGGACACTTGATCTCGGTGAATATACCACACAACAAACAGTCCACAACAATGTTGTGTTGGGCAATGATATTTGCAAGAAACTAACACATAACAACACTTCATCTAGTTACATTGAAAAGAGGTATAGATACGTTATATTATGATGCGAAGTCGAAAATTGACCCCTGATGTACGTACCTATAATTTGACTGTGTGTACAAAATAATATAATTGTTTACTAGAGCGTAAGCGAGACAGACAGGTACATGTTGCGCAGTGTCGTCTCAAAGTGTCAATGCTTTGCTCAAGTGGTCAAAATTCCTGATTTTGGGTGCCACTTTCTGACAACAGATCTGCTATTTGAAAATTGACTTTACAAAAAAACGTATGCATGAATTGCGGCATGCGTGAAAGTGTTTAAGTTTTTAATGCTTGTCGCAGCTTTAGTGAAGTGATATTCCAGAAGTTAAATAAGTGATGTAGGGCTGTGCAAAAACTCATTTTTTAGGAATAAAGAGAATGGAGGATGTTAATACCATTTTTGTACTTTCCCTGACATAAGAATCTTGCAGAACGGAATTGTTACCTATCCCTTATTTATAATAGATATTTCAGCACTGTAACAAGCGGTGATACTTCCTTTTCAGTTTTAGCAATCTGCCCTTCTCCTAAATTTATTATTGGTACCGGCGTAGGTTAATGATATCTCACTCGCAAGTTCAGTAATCGCGTTACGTATGATTGTAATAATAGTTTTGTCGTGCAGGCGTGCCGGAGCTGTCACTGGCGGCCGTGGGCGCCGAGCCGGCCTCCATCGCCTCCAGCATCCTGCAGGCGCAGAGCCAGCAGCTCAAGAGCCTGCTCATGCGGGACCAGGTCAGTCTGGAATACACATACTTTTATATACTACCTGCTCGTCAATGGCACATTATGTGTCATGCAAACCTTTCCTTAAGTTACTATCTTGAACCCCTAGTACTCGGGTTTTAATGTAGCGTCCGGGACAAAATACACTTCTTTAAGCCCTTGTTGCATAATCTACTATTTGGGACCACTTATTCATATCACAAACTTAATTCAAAGTTAGCCATCCCTCAAAAGTATAGCGGTCACTTTCGCTCATGGCTAAACTTATGCTCAAAGAATTGTGTAGAAAGACTTATTTGAAACTATGTGCGAGATGCCCGTGGCGCAGTTGTGACAGTGATCGGCGACGATCGCTGCTGTAAAGCAACACACGCCCGGTTGGAAATGATATAGGTAACCAGTCTGACCGAAATTTAGTGATGTATTTTTGGGCATCTCCGTGCTTCGGAAGTTGTGAATTTCGGCAATTGAATGTAGACGTGTTCCTAGCATGTGAGTGAAACGCACTTTTTTTCGTTTCACATTTAAGCATGCATTGTAAAGGAATAAAATTATTTAATTTTTCAAGACCGTCGGGTTTTAGGCTTTCATCCAGTAACAGTGTGTTCTGTTGCGCAGACGCAGCCGGGCAGCCTGATCGGCAAGCGGCCCGAGTCGCCCGTCATCGCCCCGCCGCTGAATCTCATGACGCCTGACGCTTTCAGGTAAATACCATTTATTGTTGTAAGTAACCGTAAATATTAAAATTTTCGAAGACAACAACTCAGTAGGAATGGCGTTGCTCAGTTGTGATAGTGGGCGCTGTTGTAAAGTGTTGCACGCCAGGTGGGAAATGGGATGTGTATTTTTAGAAGGCACATTGGTCTCTTCTGATTTCGCTAGACGGCAGACAAAAGCCTAGTCAAGAGCCTTGAAAACATTTGACAGCAATGTTAACAGGTTCACTGTCCACAAATATATAACAATTAAAAACTCATTGTCTGCAGCCCATATGTGGGCTGTGGACAGTGAACCTGTCTTACACTACACCCTCCAATAATCCGCACTGAGCTCGTGTGTGGCATATGGTTCGCTCCAGCTCGTAGTTTGTGGTGGGGTCTATGCCCAGCAGTTTCTTCTTTTAGTTGGACTGTATTGCACATGTGTTAAAATTAACGTGACATTTTTAAATCACCACGAAATAGGACATACAGACATTAGATACAGTGTGACTTTCTCCCGCTTTAGTTCACCCGGAAAACGCGACGAGGACGACCCTCCTCTGTCCGCCACGCCAGACATTAGCGGACCTCCGCGAACTTCCACAGGTTAGTCTGAAAGTTAATTAACAACGGCCTTTTGCGTCTTTATTGGCGACTATTTATTTATTAAGTGACGTTGGATTTGTAGCACTTTTTGTGACTGAAAAGGGCTATCCGCGAACGGCATTACTGTCCGCACAGATCTTTCGCACAAAGCGCGCTTTTCAAACCAGGTTTTATCGTGAACATCACATCCGCAGGAACACTTGTCAGTAGACTGGCTTATTTATTTGTAAAAATTATTGCAAGAATCCGCGTTATTTCCTACTTTGATTGGTTAAGCAGTTTTTATATCTCTCTTGCAAAATGCCGTTTCTTTGCACATGGTTGGCCTGGCATGTCGGTGATCTTACGTATATTGTTGCGACCATATCTGCAGATATAGTAAAATATTCACCTATGGAGAACTTATGTTTTTTTTGAAAATTATAACTATTTTCATCATGAAAGATTCTGAACGTGAAGCTCACTTTTTTGAATTATTGTATGTACAAATATCAGACGAATCTTCACTGAACTTGAAACACATTCTTGAGATTCATATAAAAGTTGCAAAGGTTTAAGGCCAATCCAAACGTGACGGGCAAATGGGACGGTGATGTGGTTGGCAATACTGTCAATTCATACGCACCTTTACAGAAGTGACGACGTGACGTGAAAAATATTTGTATGAAAATTTTTCCTGTCCTTTAAAGGCTATAGATTGTCCCCTTATTCATAAAAACTTAAACAGCAACACGATAACTTTTGTATCGCTTTGTCACTTTAACTCTTGTTGCTGCCGCCATTATTTTGCGAGTAAGTGACATAACATGTCATTGCAGAAACATTGCTTTAGCCACGAACGTAAAAGAAAGACAGACGGAACATCACACTAAAAAAAGTGGAGCATGGAAGGTGCTACAATTTCGTTTGTTGTACACTAGCTGTTACAAACTACGCCATTTTACTCCGTGTGACAGCACCAATGACACGTGCTAGTCACGCACACACCTAAACTGGCAGCTGATAATATCCTTCACTCATGATTAGACGAAGTGACGTTAGCCTTTCTTTTACGTCCGTGGCTTTAGCGTTGCGTTCGTTTTTATGAATGAGGGGGTGTAACGTTTACCTCGTACCTCAGGCATGGTGGTGAACGATAGCGCTCATAGCGTGACGAGCGTCGGCGGGGGAGGTGGGACGGCGACCGACGCCAAGCTGACGTCGGGCGGCTCCAGCCCCAGCCGCGAGGTCATGGAGATCATGGCGCTCAATGAGCACACCTATTACAAGGACGACCAGGTAACTTGCCCTTCTAACTGTTTAACCGGTAGAATTGACATTTTGAATTGTTTTTGGACCCTTTTCCAATCACAATAAGGTTAAAAATAAGGTGGCAGCTATTCTGCCAGTACCAGTTAAAGTGTTGTTTTCTATCACAAATTGTATCATAACTTAAACAGTGCCTATTGCTTGAGAGTGTGACTATACTGGAAACATATTATCATGATCAGTTTGAGTTATTTTCCTTCCCTAATAATTCTTCGTATTATTGGTCAAGTATGTTGTAATGTGGCCGGAAAGTCCTCGAGTGGAGACCATTCGAGGCCAAGCGCAGCGTCGGACGCCCGCCCGCAAGGTGGACGGATGACCTCATAAAGGTCGCAGGGTCTCGGTGGATGCAGGCCGCCTCCAACCGGCAGCTCTGGAAATCTATGGGGGAGGCCTATGTTCAGCAGTGGACATCATGTGGCTGCTGATGATGATGTTGTAAATAATCCGATCTCTAATAAATTATCAGTGTTACCCTAAACTTTCAAGCTTACAATGCTTAATAAATAACCATAATTTCAGGAAGTCGAGGTCGAAGAAGAGACAGAAGAGCCCGATTTAGTCCAACCACCGGAACCCATTCCCGACCCTCCCGAAAACAGCTTACCACCACCGATCCTACCCAGTCTTGCGGACGTAGCGACCATTCCCGTACTACCCGCCACCGTGCCGATCGTGCCCAGCTTGGCCCACGTGGGGCCCGTGGGGCCCGTGGGTCACGTGGGCCCCGGCCACGTGGTCAACGTGGCGGTGCCCTCGCCGGATGGGCTGCCGATGCCGGACGCGCTGACGCCGCATAACGGCGAAGTCTTCCCGAGGGCGGATATCTATGTTTCGCCGGAGAAGCCGCCGCCGCCGGCTAAGCTTGTGCACACGAGTGAGTTGATTTTAGTGTCTATCACCTAAATTCGTTAACACAGCACTGACGTCTATCCGAAAGTCACTTCAAGGTGAACGGAACGTTCAGAAGCGCAGTCATCGCCGATTTAATTTGATTCCAACGTTGTGGGGGGCGTTATGGGGCCTTTAGTTTTTGTCCGGGTTCGTTGTCGGCGTTTTCCATCACCGGCAAATTAACCTAATTCATAAACACCAATCGAAGTTATGCTGGCCACAGTACAGTTATCACTTTCAGTTCTATAGAGAAATTGTTTTAAAGCGGTCCACATGAGTGAAGGCGTGCCCAACTAAACATAAATTCGGAGGCATCTGTGTTATCAATCGATTAAGTAATTTTGCAAATTAATATTATTATAGATAGAGATGGAATACAGAGTGTGATCTTTCAGCTGTTACTAACTGAAACATTTGACATATGAAATGAGGTACGTTATTACAGGGACAATTACAATAATTATTTCAGTCATGATTGGTACACTTTGTGTCCATATCAACCACTTAACTTGTAAAATACTATAAAAAGTCAGTTGCCATAAATTAGTTAACATATTTTCAATCTATTATTGTTCCAGACAGCGACACATCCTGGCCACAGATATCTCTAGCGCAGATATCTGAAGCGAACCAACGCAAGGCGGTGAGCGACAAGTCGAGCAACCAGTCGCTCGCGGCGTCGCTCGTCGCGGACAGTTCACGACTGTCGCCCGCCGATCGTTCTAGACTCGACGCTTTGGACCACAAACTAGACAAACTCACAGGTGAGTTAGGTGTTTTCTTATGAATATGGCATCCTGGCCACAGATATCTCTAGCGCAGATATCTGTAGCGAACCAGCGCAAGGCGGTGAGCGACAAGTCGAGCAACCAGTCGCTCGCTGCGTCGCTCTAGACTCGACGCTTTGGACCACAAACTAGACGAACTCACGGGTGAGTTAGGTGTTGTGTAACGAATATGTCACCCTGTGGGTAACATAACATACATTACATAAACGGCCCATATACGTCCCACTGCTGGGCACTGGCCTCACCTCAACTATGAGGGGTAACGCGCCATACTCCAACACGCGGGTAACCCTGTGGGTAGAATTAAATCAAATAAGTTGAGATCATTTATAGGTGGGGTCGGTTCATGCATAATAACAAATTACCCGTTATTCGGGAGATAGATTTTATGTTATTTATTAAAAGAAATTGAAACCGTTACAGTTAGTTGCGGTTAAAATTTTGAACTTGTTCGCAAGCTCTTAGCGTTCCCCACACTCGGAATGCGAAACGTTGTCACAGGACGCTGCCACCGGCATATTCTTATAGTATGTTCGCGTTAAGAATCCAGTATTTTTTAAACTTAATTCCTTTACACACAAAATAAAATTCAGGTACACAACCGCAGCGTTCGAAAGAATGCGTTTAACCAGGCAATTTTAAATTGACTTTCTAATTATCAACGATGCGATTGGTTAGGGAACGTGTTATGTCGTAGGACAAAAATGAAATCACTGCATTCTTAACGCGAGCAGTATAGCGTAAGGCGGCCACTAGTTTTATGCCGCAAGTCCATATAAAATGTATGAAACCTAAAGGAATTTGGCCTCTGGCGGCGTTTTGTGGCGCTTAGCTGTCATTTTCTATCAGTGAAAATGAAAAATGCTTTATTGATCTTTGAATTATGCATGCATGGCATTTTTGGACCTTTGTCTAATTCTTCGATTAGTTCAAGCATATTTGTAGAATGAACAGGGATCCCAAACTAGGCACAGCTTGAATCTTGGGCAACCAATAGACGAATTGTAACAACAGGTACAGTATCTATTATTATGTAAGTTTATTGTTTCTCTGCTAGAGAAGCAAAAATAAAAAAAAAAAGATTAGTATCTTTTTTTATTTGGTTTCAAAACTGAATTCACAATTTTTACTTTAGTATAAATTATAGCTAAGTAACACGTACACAATTACTGTTACTTTTCTAGATGTAAACTTCGCATGCAAAAAAAAGAGTTGAAAAATAAATAGAAACTGTTTCAAATTAGGATCAACTTAACAAAAGTAGAAAACAAGATACATTTCATTACCTATTTATGATGCATGAGCAGCCATTTGCTGCTTGCATAATAACATTTTCAAGGTATGTTTTTATTATTGTTTTTTAGCATTTTTTCACGCAGTATCTTTTTACTAAAGATCTGAAAAACCAAAAAAAGACATTTGACACTAACCAATTATGCTACCGAGACCATTAACAGACCGGCCGAATCTTTCTGGTTTATTTACCCTGGTTAGTGCAGTCGCCCAGTTTGCGAAGTCCTGCCTGATGCCAACATGACCAAATGTCTTTTTCTGGTTTTTCAGATTTTCAAAGTAGCTTAAATGAATATTCAGTGTTATTTGACTGTGTGTTTTGTTCTAGAGTTGCTATCAGCGCAGTCGCGGGAGCTGCGCAGCCTGCGCGGCGGGCTGGCGGCGGCGACGGCGGCCCCGCGCGACGCCGTGGAGGCGGCGCTGCACGCGCATGCGCAGCGCGCAGCCGCCGCCGTCAACGACGCACTCGCCACAGGGTGAGGAGCATTCATCATTATTAGCCACAAGAAGTCCACTGCTGAACATAGACCTCCCCCATTGATTTCCACCAGTTGCGTGCGACCCGCGACTTTTATCAAGTCGTCAGTCCACCTTGCGGGTGGGCGCCCCACTCTGCGTTTGGCCTCAAACGTCTCCAGTCCAGAACCTTTCAGCCCCAACGGCCATCAGTTCTACGCGCTATGTGCCCCACCCACTGCCACTTCAACCTGCTTACCCGCTAGGCCACGTCGGCGACTCCAGTCCTTCTACGAATCTCCTCATTCCTGATTCGATCTCGTAGCAAAATTGCCCTTTCCATAGCACGCTGAGTGACTTTGAGCCTCCTTATGAGGCCCATAGTGAATAACCACGTTCCGATCCAGGTGAGGACCATTATTTACTTAAAACCCCGTATCCACTTTTCAGGATATATCTGATCCAAACTAACTTAACAAAGCCAAAAATAGAAACTCGAGAAGGGCTCTGGAGGAGGCCTACACCCGAAAGGGATCGTTATTAAAAGCAAATATAAAATTAAGTAAATAAAACCACAAGGCACGAATATAGGGAATATGCACTTGAAACAAATGAGCGTCATATTATTTTTTTGAGTACTATTTTGAATTCTCATTACGTCTCCATCAATATTTCCTAATTTTATTTAATTGTAGATGTAAAAATAATAATTAGAAAGTGCAAAAAAAAATGTGAAAAATTCAAAGCGGTTGAAACAGAGTGGGTCGAGTTTGACGTCACAGTCTACTCGTATGTCATCGTCAAAAGCGCGAAAAGAAGAATAATTCAACAGTTTGTAGATTACATTTGTGTTGTCATAGTCACGTTACACACCTCAGAGTCCATGACAACCGAGCGCGCCATAATGGCGGCGTTTGAAACGCTTGAAAAAGTTTGAAATTTTTAACACTTTATAAATGTACTACATTTTACATTTTTGGTGAAAAATATTATCGATCAAAACGATATAAGCTTTCATAAAAAATAACGAAAAGAACAGTGCATATTCCCGCAATGCGCAACACGTGACATTCTACCTGTACGGCGACGTTGCACAACAACGCGTGTTTTGTTTTCAAGAAGACGCGCGCCTTGCAACATTTGCCGCGGCATTACTTGTAATATTTTTGCGTAAATAAACATAGGCAAACTGCAATAGCATTTTGTTGGTAAGTTTGCACCCATTCCTTAAACTTGTGTGTTACTTGTCGAGGGTCGGGCCCGGAGTTTAACCAGGGCATAGCAGTGAAAAAATCTGTGTTATAACCCGATAGAGAAATCAAATCAGGCTGAAACACTCACTTTGGGTTCGTACAATTTGCACCTTATTGATAAAAACACCTATAAAAAACTACAATGTATAGTGGCCCGCAGAAAACCAAGCCGAAGACTGGCGTATTTTACCTGTGTGAATTTTCCGCCGGTGGGCAATCCCTAGTGTGTGATGAAATTCGCACTATATTAAGAACCTCTATAGCCACCATTACTGGACCCAAAGAAGGCAAAATGCTTAATTCTCTGCTGTTTCCCGTCCCGCTCACGTCTTGAATACCTCATCTGTGGCTTCAAGTCTCCTGAAAATGGGTGCACCAAGGCTATTGTAATCACGGGGCAACTGCTACTTATGCATAATTGCTTTTATACGCCTTTCGTTGAATGTGACATCGGTGACCTTAAACTAGTTATTATTGCAGTTTAAGGTTTTAGATTTCACTTCGTGGTTACAATACTAATTTGTTTGTTGTTGTTTCCCCCCAGTTGGGAGCGAATATCCCGCATCGGCGAAGCGGCGAGCGGTCGCGCGGCGCAGGCGGCGGGCGTGGGCGCCGCTCGAGCGTTGGAGCCGCTGGCTGCAGCGCTACAGCACGAGCTGGCCGCCAAGCTCAGCGCCACCGACCATCTGCTCAGGGACAATATAGAGAAACTAGCCACTAGCAAGGTACAGTAACAGTCATGTTTGTGTCTGCTTCCGTCCAGTTGGTCCAACGCTCGAGCGTTGGAGCCGCTGGCTGCAGCTCTACAGCACGAGCTGGCCGCCAAGCTCAGCGCCACCGACCATCTGCTCAGGGACAATATAGAGAAACTAGCCACTAGCAAGGTACAGTAACAGTCATGTTTGTGTCTGCTTCCGTCCAGTTGGTCCAACGCTCGAGCGTTGGAGCCGCTGGCTGCAGCGCTACAGCACGAGCTGGCCGCCAAGCTCAGCGCCACCGACCATCTGCTCAGGGACAATATAGAGAAACTAGCCACTAGCAAGGTACAGTAACAGTCATGTTTGTGTCTGCTTCCGTCCAGTTGGTCCAACGCTCGAGCGTTGGAGCCGCTGGCTGCAGCTCTACAGCACGAGCTGGCCGCCAAGCTCAGCGCCACCGACCATCTGCTCAGGGACAATATAGAGAAACTAGCCACTAGCAAGGTACAGTAACAGTCATGTTTGTGTCAGTTGGTCCAACGCTCGAGCGTTGGAGCCGCTGGCTGCAGCGCTACAGCACGAGCTGGCCGCCAAGCTCAGCGCCACCGACCATCTGCTCAGGGACAATATAGAGAAACTAGCCACTAGCAAGGTACAGTAACAGTCATGTTTGTGTCTGCTTCCGTCCAGTTGGTCCAACGCTCGAGCGTTGGAGCCGCTGGCTGCAGCTCTACAGCACGAGCTGGCCGCCAAGCTCAGCGCCACCGACCATCTGCTCAGGGACAATATAGAGAAACTAGCCACTAGCAAGGTACAGTAACAGTCATGTTTGTGTCTGCTTCCGTCCAGTTGGTCCAACGCTCGAGCGTTGGAGCCGCTGGCTGCAGCTCTACAGCACGAGCTGGCCGCCAAGCTCAGCGCCACCGACCATCTGCTCAGGGACAATATAGAGAAACTAGCCACTAGCAAGGTACAGTAACAGTCATGTTTGTGTCAGTTGGTCCAACGCTCGAGCGTTGGAGCCGCTGGCTGCAGCGCTACAGCACGAGCTGGCCGCCAAGCTCAGCGCCACCGACCATCTGCTCAGGGACAATATAGAGAAACTAGCCACTAGCAAGGTACAGTAACAGTCATGTTTGTGTCTGCTTCCGTCCAGTTGGTCCAACGCTCGAGCGTTGGAGCCGCTGGCTGCAGCTCTACAGCACGAGCTGGCCGCCAAGCTCAGCGCCACCGACCATCTGCTCAGGGACAATATAGAGAAACTAGCCACTAGCAAGGTACAGTAACAGTCATGTTTGTGTCTGCTTCCGTCCAGTTGGTCCAACGCTCGAGCGTTGGAGCCGCTGGCTGCAGCTCTACAGCACGAGCTGGCCGCCAAGCTCAGCGCCACCGACCATCTGCTCAGGGACAATATAGAGAAACTAGCCACTAGCAAGGTACAGTAACAGTCATGTTTGTGTCAGTTGGTCCAACGCTCGAGCGTTGGAGCCGCTGGCTGCAGCGCTACAGCACGAGCTGGCCGCCAAGCTCAGCGCCACCGACCATCTGCTCAGGGACAATATAGAGAAACTAGCCACTAGCAAGGTACAGTAACAGTCTTGTTTATTTTAGACTAGATGCCCCGACAGACTTCGTTCTGTTGTCAAACATTTAGTGTCACGTGACATGTTACTACATTTACTAAGAGGAAACTAAAATTGAGATTTTTACTATATTCGCAGCATTTTCTCATGATTACTCACCTTTTAAACCTTCCCTGGACCATCACAAATATTTGAAAACCAAAATTAGCCAAATCGGTTCAGTCATTCCCGAGTTTTAGTGAGACAAACGAACAGCAATCCATTTTTATATATAGAGACTAGCTGCCCCGACAGACGTTGTTCTGTTGTCAAACATTTATAAATGGTTGCTAAGAGAAAACAAAATGGTCGTCTTATACAGGGTGTCCCGAAACGTGACGTCAAGCGGGCACGGGATGATAGGCTAGGTCATACCGGCTCTGGGAAAAATAAGGAAAAAAATCTATGTCACTTGGTTTAGTAATAATAAGAATATTTTTGAAATTTTTGGAAATCGACACCCTTGACTAAGTTTTCATGTACTGTACTCAGAAATGACCAAATTTCGCAGCGTTTTATTTTTTTATTTTATCCTAGAAAACTATGCTTTCGATTGTAGTCATTTTTATGATGATCAATTATGGACATTTAGTAAAAAAAAAATAAAGTTCGACTGAGTCATGGTTAAGAATTTTTATGTCAGCTAACTTCATCCTTCATTTTCTTTAAAAAACATCACTTTAGCATCCTTGGCAAGTTGTCTAGAAAAATAGCCCATTTAATCAAGATTTCAAAAAGGTATAATACTTACCATTTCCTTGTCTTATCTTTCCATGAAAAATATTATGAACCAAAATGGGTCGTTCAAAACTTGAACTAGGTGAAGTCTATTAGTGTGTCTTACTTGGATGATAAAAATCGTTTGCTGTTGCTAAGCATTCCATGATTGGTCGGATAATGTGATGGGTGTCCACTCCAAAAAAAAAAAAATATCTTTTATAGCTTCTCCGTCCTTCGAAGGCACGTTAAGCGGTTGGTCCCGGAAGACGTTGCGTGTGCCCAGTGTTGAGCATAAGTGTCACCAGTTGAGGTCAGACTTATGCTCAACGTTCACGCTTACGCTCAACGAAACTATCCTGTATTGCTACAATGTCATACTCTAACACGTCTGCACAGTGAGCTAAGGGTGGATTGTGGTACAGTCACCGGCATCTCAGGCTACATTTCCGTTTTTAGGGTTCCGTACCTCAAAAGGAAAAAACGGAACCCTTATAGGATCACTTTGTTGTCCGTCTGTCCGTCCGTCCGTCTGTCAAGACCCTTTTTCTCAGGAACGCGTGGAGGTATGAAGCTGAAATTTATATCAATTACTCAGGTCTACTGTCCCTTGAAGCTGTGAAAAAATCAAACTTCTAAGCCAACGCAATCAAAAGATACAGCCGTTTATGCCGCAAATTTTCGACACTTGCAAGGGAATCAATACCTACAGGATGCTTCCCGTGAACTCAGAATCTTGAAATTTGGTACGAAGCAACGTCTTATAGCATAGATAAAGGAAAAATTACGAAAACCATACATTTTTAGTTACATCACATAATATATTTTTTTTACGGAACCCTTGGTGCGCGAGTCCGACTCGCACTTGGCCGGTTTTTTATCTCAATCTTGCTGAATGACATTTCTTTGCAATAGAGCAAGCAAGACTAGTAGTGTATTTTTCCGACATCTCCGTGCTTCGGAAAGCACGTTAAGCAGTTCGTCCCAGTTGGCATCGTAAGATGTTAGTCATAATGCTTAGTAGAAGGCCTTAGGGCGGCTTGATGACATCTGAGTTTTTTTTAATATCACTGAATTTACACTCCTGCAACAATCCGCACTGAGCCCGCGTGTTAGAGTATGGCTAGCGCCCACCCTTATAGTTGAGGTGACGCCTGTGCCCAGCCGTGGGACGGATATAGGCCGTTTATGTATGTATGTATGTAAGGAGGACTGAACGAAAATGGTAAGGGTGATGTTGCCACATCACCCTTACCATTTTCGTTCAGTCCGTAAAAGTAAGATATCAGAGCTACTATTGAGCCATGCAGTTAGATGATATTAAAGCGCCCTAAGCCCTCTGAATAAGTTTCGCGACTGACTTCTGCTAGCACCTTCAGCTGGGGACAACTGCTTAATGTCATGTGTACGGAGATCCAATGAAAAAAAATCGGACTGGTTCCCATCACATTAACCGACCAATCATGGAATGCTTAGCAACAGCAAACGATTCACTTTTGCCGCTGCCACTAACCTACGGTCATTTTTTCTTTTATCATCCAAGTAAGGCATACTAATAGACTTCACCTAGTTCAAGTTTTGAACGACCCATTTTGGTTCATAATATTTTTCATGGAAAGATAAGACAAGGAAATGGTAAGTATTTTACCTTTTTGAAATCTTGATTAAATGGGCTATTTTTCTAGACAACTTGCCAAGGATGCTACAGTAATGTTTTTTAAAGAAAATGAGGGATGAAGTTAGCTGACATAGAAATTCTTAACCATGACTCAGTCGAACTTTATTTTTTTTTACTAAATGTCCATAATTGATCATCATAAAAATGACTACAATCGAAAGCATAGTTTTCTAGGATAAAATAAAAAAATAAAACGCTGCGAAAATTGGTCATTTCTGAGTACAGTACATGAAAACTTAGTCAAGGGTGTCGATTTCCAAAAAATTCAAAAATATTATTATTATTACTAAACCAAGTGGCAAAGATTTTTCTCCTTATTTTTCCCAGAGCCGGTATGACCTAGCCTATCATCCCGTGCCCGCTTGACGTCACGTTTCGGGACACCCTGTATATTCTCACCTTTTCAAACTACCCTGAACTTCCACAATTACGTCAAGACCAACTCTAGCCAAATCGTCCCAGTGGTTCTCGATTTTTTGCGAGACTAACGAACAACAATTGATTTTTATTTATAAGATTTTAGGGTGAGCTTTTCTACAGTAAAATACGCACTTGATTATGTATTGCGCCGATGTTATAATAGATTTTTGACCGCTGGATTAAAAAAGGTCGTAATTGAAGATCATTTGATATTTGCGAGTAGGTTCACGAAAACCATGGTAAACATCGCCAACCACCGCCTGCAAGACTGTTTAACAGTAAATGCCTTTTGACTACGAACGATGATGATGACGAAATTAAGTGGGTCATTTAAACACGAGTTTTTTTTACAGTCAACTTCAGAACCATGAAGTATATTTTCTATAATAGAAAAACTTTTTTAAAACGGACGAAATGTTATTCTTAACGTCACTTGTGTCTGAAAAACTAAGACTTTCCTTCCCAGGGTTTTTTTAGATATATTTGATAACTCATAGCCGCATGGTTCCAAGTCCGCCTGTACCTTGTAATTGTATTGGTCTCTGTAATTTAATAAAACTGTAATGTGTTTGTGCAATAAAGAATATCTATCTATCTACCTTGCTGTTAAATGTTAATGTAACTTTACCTTGTCGCAGACTGTAATGGACCGCCTAAGTACGTCGATAGCGAAGTCGCTGTCGGAGATGGTCCGCGACTCGTTCAAGGAGGCGCTGTTCGACAGCGTCGTGCCCGTCATGGAGAAGGCGCACGCGCAGCTCTTCAGACAGATCAACGGGGTCTTCCAGTTAGGGACCAAAGAATGTAAGTATTGACACTATCGACTAGTACTGAATGAGCGATAGGGACTAAAGAATGTAAGTATTGACACTATCGACTAGTACTGAATGGAGCGATAGGGACTAAAGAATGTAAGTATTGACACTATCGACTAGTACTGAATGAGCGATAGGGACTAAAGAATGTAAGTATTGACACTATCGACTAGTACTGAATGAGCGATAGGGACTAAAGAATGTAAGTATTGACACTATCGACTAGTACTGAATGGAGCGATAGGGACTAAATAATGTAAGTATTGACACTATCGACTAGTACTGAATGAGCGATAGGGACTAAAGAATGTAAGTATTGACACTATCGACTAGTACTGAATGAGCGATAGGGACTAAAGAATGTAAGTATTGACACTATCGACTAGTACTGAATGAGCGATAGGGACTAAAGAATGTAAGTATTGACACTATCGACTAGTACTGAATGAGCGATAGGGACTAAAGAATGTAAGTATTGACACTATCGACTAGTACTGAATGAGCGATAGGGACTAAAGAATGTAAGTATTGACACTATCGACTAGTACTGAATGAGCGATAGGGACTAAAGAATGTAAGTATTGACACTATCGACTAGTACTGAATGAGCGATAGGGACTAAAGAATGTAAGTATTGACACTATCGACTAGTACTGAATGGAGCGATAGGGACTAAAGAATGTAAGTATTGACACTATCGACTAGTACTGAATGGAGCGATAGGGACTAAAGAATGTAAGTATTGACACTATCGACTAGTACTGAATGGAGCGATAGGGACTAAAGAATGTAAGTATTGACACTATCGACTAGTACTGAATGAAGCGATAGGGACTAAAGAATGTAAGTATTGACACTATCGACTAGTACTGAATGAAGCGATAGGGACTAAAGAATGTAAGTATTGACACTATCGACTAGTACTGAATGGAGCGATAGGGACTAAAGAATGTAAGTATTGACACTATCGACTAGTACTGAATGGAGCGATAGGGACTAAAGAATGTAAGTATTGACACTATCGACTAGTACTGAATGAGCGATAGGGACTAAAGAATGTAAGTATTGACACTATCGACTAGTACTGAATGAGCGATAGGGACTAAAGAATGTAAGTATTGACACTATCGACTAGTACTGAATGAGCGATAGGGACTAAAGAATGTAAGTATTGACACTATCGACTAGTACTGAATGAGCGATAGGGACTAAAGAATGTAAGTATTGACACTATCGACTAGTACTGAATGAGCGATAGGGACTAAAGAATATAAGTATTGACACTATCGACTAGTACTGAATGAGCGATAGGGACTAAAGAATGTAAGTATTGACACTATCGACTAGTACTGAATGAGCGATAGGGACTAAAGAATGTAAGTATTGACACTATCGACTAGTACTGAATGGAGCGATAGGGACTAAAGAATGTAAGTATTGACACTATCGACTAGTACTGAATGGAGCGATAGGGACTAAAGAATGTAAGTATTGACACTATCGACTAGTACTGAATGGAGCGATAGGGACTAAAGAATGTAAGGATTCACACTATCGACTAGTACTGAATGAGCGATAGGGACTAAAGAATGTAAGTATTGACACTATCGACTAGTACTGAATGAGCGATAAGGACTAAAGAATGTAAGTATTGACACTATCGACTAGTACTGAATGGAGCGATAGGGACTAAAGAATGTAAGTATTGACACTATCGACTAGTACTGAATGGAGCGATAGGGACTAAAGAATGTAAGTATTGACACTATCGACTAGTACTGAATGGAGCGATAGGGACTAAAGAATGTAAGTATTGACACTATCGACTAGTACTGAATGGAGCGATAGGGACTAAAGAATGTAAGGATTCACACTATCGACTAGTACTGAATGAAGCGATAGGGACTAAAGAATGTAAGTATTGACACTATCGACTAGTACTGAATGGAGCGATAGGGACTAAAGAATGTAAGTATTGACACTATCGACTAGTACTGAATGAGCGATAGGGACTAAAGAATGTAAGTATTGACACTATCGACTAGTACTGAATGAGCGATAGGGACTAAAGAATGTAAGTTTATAACAATATGTTCTTACAGCAGTAATGTAATCTGGCCGGGGCTTATTAACGCTGTTGTTTACAAATTTTACTTTCTTGACAATTTGAACTTAAATGCATAAAGTTGAAGATTTCAATCTCTTCTGGGTTTTTTACATTTTTTTGCCATATATTAAATATCTATTGTCAAAGTAAGAAAGGAGATTGTTTTACTCATAAAACAATAGGTATGGTATTTCCTAAAAAACATCGCGATGAATACTCAAAAGAAAGGTTCTTTTTATCGTCAAATCATTCTAAACTTCAAAAAACATGAAATCGCGAGGTATGGTATTCTGCTATCAATTCGCACTGGTTTGACACTTTGAACGATATACCTTGTAAAGTGTCACCAGTAAATCTAGCACGAACTGCTAACGATACCTGTAGTGTTCTCGTGTAACACTAACTGATGAACACTAACACTAGAACTAGGAATAATGTGGAAGTACTTTAATATCGGCTCGCTTGCTATGCACCACGTCTTCACTCCACGCCTGCCAGTGATAGACTGACTCGCTCTAGCGTTTACTCACCGCTATGTCACGTGGCCCGCGCAGTGCTTAGCCGAGACGACAGATGTCAATGTCAATGTCATGTCAATAGTAGTTTAGTAGAATACTACATCTCTCCCTTGTTTTATTTTTATTTAACAATTTCTCCAACCTGTGTTTTATTTAAGTGTCTCATTCTTACATTGTAATCTAACTAACGAGTTTTTTACTTTTGTATGAATTTACATTATCATTTACTTTTGTTTCAAATCATCCAATTAAATTTGCTCCTTGGTTTATTTATACCTCTTCCTCCTCAACCTCACTTACATTTTGTATTCTGTTAAACTAGCCTTAGCGTTATCAACCACTTGTCACTTGTCAATGCTACGCTACTTTCTCTATTATTTTTTTTGGAATCTCCATTAAATCCATTGTTTCGAGATCCTTGGATGTCATATCCTGCATCTTAGGTAGTTTATTAGTCGTAGTTCCTGTAACAGTATAAGTAGGGCTGACCTGTGCGATTTTGTCGCTCCACTTCTTATACACAAGCCAACGCAATTGAATGCCTATCGCAATTTAATGCCTCTCGCAATTTAATGCCTCTCGCAATTTAATGCCACTCGCAATTTAATGCCACTCGCAATTTAATGCCACAGTTATCGCAATTTAATGCCACTGTCACCGCAATTTAATGCCACAGGTATCGCAATTTAATGCCACTGTCATCGCAATTTAATGCCACAGTTATCGCAATTTAATGCCACTGTCATCGCAATTTAATGCCACAGTTATCGCAATTTAATGCCACTGTCATCGCAATTTAATGCCACAGTTATCGCAATTTAATGCCACTGTCATCGCAATTTAATGCCAGTATCATCGCAATTTAATGCCAGTATCATCGCAATTTAATGCCGCTGTTACCGCAATTCAATGCCGCTGTAACCGCCATTCAATGCCACTGCAACAAAAATGTAATGCCACTATTATTGCAATTTAATGCTACCTGGTTTTGCAATTAAATGCCGCCATATTTATCACAATTAGCTTGTGCAATCTGTACTTGGATTTAACTCACAAGGTTCGTACCGTCATTATATATATATTGCATATAGCAAAACACCCGGACGGAATGATCTAAATTATGACACTACTCAACGAAATACTGTTGTGTCAAACATAGTCACCTTTTATGTTTAGTTTTTTCCCAAAACTCAAGTTATTACAATCAAAACAAGCTAATGATCATACCTATCATTCCCTTTTTTTGCGTCGGACAACCTTATTAAGGTCAACGCCATAAAATTAAGTTTTATACGAATAGTCCAATAAGTTATTCATTAAATACAAGAAAATCACTATTCATTTCAAAAAGAATAGAATTTGTACGCTTCAGAAAATAGCCTATGAAGTTAAAATTGAAATGAATTCAATAGAATAAGAACACCAGAACCAGTCCAGTTAGGATATAATAATAGCCGCCTAGATAAAATTATAGAATATATGTAGGTTGTTTACGAGTCAGACGCACGCGCAGCCTTTGAACGAGTAAAACTTTAGTTGAATATAGTTCCGAATCATTCGATGCATCACATTGTAATATGTAGTTAGGTATACAAGTAACTATCTAAGAGATTCGTTTATAATACCGCCGACCTGGAAAATGCTGTAAGTGTATGGTGAAGGTATATTAAATTCTTAAGTGAATTTACTGAATATTACAATGTAGTCTCCTACTCCAATCAAGGTCTTTAGTTGTGCTTACATCATCAACATCCTGACTCAATACAATTATTTGTTTTCCCCAGCGAAAACCAGTGCTGCAATGGGAATTGAACCCATGACCACCCTTTTCAATTTGCGCTCAAAAGACCGTTGCGACTCAAATATAATTAATAACCTGAATTAACATTTCACATCTGCTTTACCTAGTTATGGTACAAAGTAGGTACCTGACGTTTGCTATAATCGTTTTTCAAATGCAAATACATTATTTCTTGGGTTACAGCCTGAATCGTAGGAGATGTAATCGACCGGATCCTTAGGGAAGATTATTCGTCCCTTGGCTTCACCTTGAAGGTTTAGGGTTTTCTCCCTAATTTCTACAAAAATAATCTTGGACATTTTGCCTAGCTCTCATCACTCAAACGATCACATTCGCATTAATATTGAGCTCCACTAAACGTAAGAGTACAATCTCACTTCGAAGTGAAGTGAGATGCCACTGCAGAATGTCTGCCCCATAAAGCGTAGGTAACATTGCTAAAAGATACGCTAAGTTACGATACAATTAGTACCTACTTTTCAAAAGCCTATCATTTATTAAGTGTAAAAATTAAACAACAATACTTACTCTGATCAGTTCTCTTAGAGCGTTCTCTCACCACCTACCCTGAAGTGGTGGTGGTAAGTAAAGCTCTGCTATTTTAGAAGACAACACAACCTTTCTTCTGTAGAGAAATACCCACCATGTAACACATACTCGGAATAAACAATTCAACATATGTATTTCGGCTAAACTATAACGATTCTTAATAATTTAGTTATTATTTTATTTTCAATAGTTCATGTTTATTTTTATTTTTTTTTAGTAATTTTTATCATTGTAAAATAACCAGCTGCCCCGACAGACGTGGTTCTGTTGTCAAACAAATAGTGTTTGACCGGTAGAAACGGTTACTAAGAGAAAACCAAAATGTGTTCTACCATCCATTTCTTAGCATTTCTTTACCACCACAGCGCAGTCACGAATCTTGACGTTCTTCAGCCATATATCTCGTCGTAGTAACGATTACATAGAACATCTCGTGATTCTCGTGGTACAAGGGAAAATGCAAGGCACCAATCCACGTAGTAGACCGCTGATGAGGTGGACAGATCAGTATGTACTTGTATATTATTGTTCATTTGTGTATTTCAAACATTATGTTTATTTTGTTTACCCGTAGCAAACTTAATATTAGTGCTTACCTTTATGTCTTTTATTTCTTATTTATGTAGACAATTTCCAATCCAATTAGAATATTAATTGTGCACTTGCGAATCCATTCTATCATATTTCCTTCGCCTGTAGGTTGTCCAGAAGAGACTGCCTCCAGCGACAAGACCTAAATTGTACATTCATGTGGACATACTGTATCACTTACCAATGTGTCAATTTAGTATGCAACGAAGCGTCTATCTGTCTATCTATGATACATACATACCTGATACATAATGATGACCTCGACCACTCTGGCAGGAGCTGTGTAGCCACTAAGAAGCATTTATTCCTCTTCACTCACTTCTTATCCTAACCTCCGCAAACATTTCAAAACCAAAATGAGCCAAGCCCTACACAGACCAATGAACTGCTATTGATTATTTTATGTAAAGAGATAACGAATAACGATTATTGTTAAATCAATGCAACAATACCGTGTTGTTGCATAATATCTACAAGGCATACTAATAAACTAATAGGTTCTGCCTACATATTAATAAAACATTTATAAAACCACTGTGGTTTCTTATTCAATCTCGTATTTTTAAATAACCTAATACGAGTATGAGAATGGGACGTTTGTTAATATTTTTGCTATTTCAATCTCTAATATAAAGTACAAGCTAAGGTAGTCAATAAATATAACGGGGAGAAGTTGTTATTTACGCCTCACCCGAGCATTTGCACGAATTGTTGTTTTTGTTCCCCTACCTTCAGGAATTGAAAGGATAGCTAATACAACGTGCATTTGACCTGTAACGTACACTGTGTGTGTACGCGTGGACTTCTGCATATGAATGTTAAGTTTAATAATTTATTCCACCTGACACTGGAATTTATCTAGCAGGTATCACGCCCGCAATTGGTTTAAAATACAGTACAAGTTGTATGTTTTATCATAGTTTTGTGTTTCTCATTACAAGTCTTCTCCTCCTTGTTTTAAACTACAAAAATATATCATGCTTTTTACTTACAGATATCCTTTTTACCTCGTCGCCAAAATGTAGTGTTCTCGTGTAACACTAACTGATGAACACTAACACTAGAACTAGGAATAATGTGGAAGTACTTTAATATCGGCTCGCTTGCTATGCACCACGTCTTCACTCCACGCCTGCCAGTGATAGACTGACTCGCTCTAGCGTTTACTCACCGCTATGTCACGTGGCCCGCGCAGTGCTTAGCCGAGACGACAGATGTCAATGTCAATGTCATGTCAATAGTAGTTTAGTAGAATACTACAATACCGAATCGTCTAGTAAACGATATTTTTTTATTTTTAAAAGTCAAAATGTCATATTCATTTAGTAGGTCTCCAACAAGACTCAGGGTAAGTTGCACCATGGTAGAAGTTAAAGTTAAAGTTTTTGTCAAATTTGACAATTTGACGTCATTTTTGCTTACCTGACCGGTACTCCAACTGAAATTTTGATGTTTGTTATTGTTAAAGTCAGATGGTGCAACCCAACCTTACATTAACACAATGAGTCAGGATTTTAAATTGCAATAAAAACAATGCCAAATGAAATAGACTAAGCGCTTTTAAAACATTTATTTATTTATTTATTTATCTTACTCTTACATTATCATTACAGGTATTTGTTAGCCTAATTCAATAATGTAACTTTATCTATATCTACATATCTTATCTTATATTATCCTATCTATCTAATCCTAATTATATATACCAAATTTATGAACTTAAAATAAGCTTTAATAACTTATTGTAAATAATGCAATTCTTGTGAACTCACTCAGAGCGCAAGAAAAAACATCTACTCTCTCGGCCACTGCGTTGAAAGTGCGCATAGCGCGTGTGAGCACAAAGTAACGTTTACTTTTCGCTTCATAAACGCGAGCGGTTCGTGCTAGACCTAACAGTTCACTACTTACACACTTATTCAGGCTGAAGGTTTCTCAAGTTAGAAGTTGTTGAACTTATAACAAAAAAAAGGTTACGTCAGTATTGATGCGAAGTCAAAAATTGACTACTGCGTACGACTTTGCGTATCGTTGTTTAAATTTTTTATTATTGTTATTCCAATGTAATAGATTATAATGATTGTTTAGTATCTTTATTTTATTTTACCTTACAATGATTTATTATTGAATTTTCTAATTATTGTACCACATTCAAACACAATGTACTTTGTTATTGAATGAATGAATTGAATATGAATAATATCATTGAAAGAAATAAAATGTATTAATTCCTTAATTTATTTTTTTCATTGGTTGAAGTATGTGTCTGTTTGCAGTTGTAGCCAACACCGAGGCGGCATCTCTTATAGCGGCGGAGCGCGGCGGCGCGGCGGCTACAGCGGCGTTGCTAGCCGCGCTGGACCGCACCCAAGCAGCGCTCGCGCACCACGCGCCGCCGCCGCCGCCGGACCCGCACGCGCACAACCTCGCACTGCAGCGGGCCGCTAGAGAGTCAGTACCAGTACCTATACATCTCTTATAGCGGCGGAGCGCGGCGGCGCGGCGGCTACAGCGGCGTTGCTAGCCGCGCTGGACCGCACCCAAGCAGCGCTCGCGCACCACGCGCCGCCGCCGCCGCCGGACCCGCACGCGCACAACCTCGCACTGCAGCGGGCCGCTAGAGAGTCAGTACCAGTACCTATACATCTCTTATAGCGGCGGAGCGCGGCGGCGCGGCGGCTACAGCGGCGTTGCTAGCCGCGCTGGACCGCACCCAAGCAGCGCTCGCGCACCACGCGCCGCCGCCGCCGCCGGACCCGCACGCGCACAACCTCGCACTGCAGCGGGCCGCTAGAGAGTCAGTACCAGTACCTATACATCTCTTATAGCGGCGGAGCGCGGCGGCGCGGCGGCTACAGCGGCGTTGCTAGCCGCGCTGGACCGCACCCAAGCAGCGCTCGCGCACCACGCGCCGCCGCCGCCGCCGGACCCGCACGCGCACAACCTCGCACTGCAGCGGGCCGCTAGAGAGTCAGTACAAATATATATTATGTTACTGTATAAGCACGAACCACGGTAAATTCTAAGATTTATCAGTAAAACCTAAAATTTACCAACTCTTATTGGTAAAATGCTGAACAATTGCACTTGGTAAATCTTAGGATATATGTTGAAAAAACATGTACTTAGTAACGTGGTCGGCGCGTAAGTCATTAGTATTACTTTTTAGTACTAAATTTAATTTAATTCTAAGTTTAATTTGAAATGGCACTCCAAATCAACAAACGCTTACAGACACGCTTCTCCTTGAACACTCCGAACATCGTCGTATGTTCGTGTTTCAAGCGGCCCGCTTATTATTGTTATCTTTCACAATTCTAAAGGTGTTTAAAAATGACGTTAGCATGAAAAAACTAAATGAAAATAATTATAAATCGGTAAAGATTAGACTAATTAGTTAATTAATTACTCTCGAATTAATGATACCTACAAACAATATTAAGTGAAGTTTTGACTGAAATGAATGATCAAGAATTATTCATTGTTTTATTTCCAAAACTAACATTTACCAGCTGCCAGTGGCAAATCCTAGCTTATACTGAATTCTTATGGTAAAAACCCGTAAAATATCGTCCATTTTTTATAAATCCGTACATTTACCATCTCATGTCAGTAAATTCTTAGATTTTCAAGGAGAACCTAAGATTGACCAATATCTGGGCTCTTACAGTAACACATACACCTAGAACTACCTCTTCACAAGTTTGAATCGCAAATTAAAGAAAAGTTAATAAAACGAGGTTTTTACAATGTAAAGGATTACTTGAACGACAAGATTTTTTGGTCATCTCAGATATAGTCTGCTCCTCTACACATCATGCATGTTGACTTTACTATTTTGTACCGCAATTATTGTGAACGAACAAGATTAAAAAAGAGTAACTACCGAGTTTCTTGCATGTTTCTTCTCGGTAGAGTCAACACGTCCGTACCGCTGGTAGAATCTCATTTTTTTGTGATTAAGGATATATATTTTAATAATTTATTTATACTTGTGAATAATGTCTACTGAGACAAGGTTTGCCAAACCCCAAAAAAAAAACCTAATACAAAAATCGTGGAACACATGAGGGTGATTCCATGCTCTATCTCTATACTTTCTCTATTTACAAATTAGAGACATGATATTTGTCAAAGCTCACTTTCTTCCGCTCTGAGTCTCTCCTTCAACAACTTAAACATCCTCTGAATGTTCTCTTTTCCGCAATCGTCCAATCAATCCATACCACATTGTACGTATTATTTTTACGTATATAAATGTATGTTTATTTTATGGTTCACCCTTGTTTGATCGAACAACGTTTGATATAATATTATTAAATCGAACAACGTTTGAGAAAATCATCACCTTGTATAATATCGTTTGAAACCCGTAAACCGTATTTTATGGTATGTACGTCTATTTTTATTATAGTAACTTCTTGCATCACATCTATTTTCTGACCTCTTTTTTTCCTCTAATGGAAAGTTGTCTGGAAGAGATCGCTTCTGGCGATAAGGCCGCCTACATTGTACATTTAAACCTCTGTAAGCATTGTAATGTAAATGTTTTCTTTGTGCAATAAAGTATATCTTATCTTATGTTATTTTACAAAAGGGTGTTTATTAAATATGTACGTTATGTGCAGGGTGCTAGAGAAAGAAATGGTGTGGTGGCGCGAGCAGGCGCGCGCCGTGGCCGCGCAGATGTCGCGCGCGCACTCGCCCGCCACGCCCGCCGCCAGCCACGCCAGCCACTCTGCACACGACCGACAGGTAACATTATAATAATCAGCATTCTTTATTTATAGGAAAAACGCTACATAAAATGATGGTGGTTACAGTTATAATAATATTAGCTGTCCCGACAGACTTCGTTCTGTTGTCAAACATTTAGTGAAGAGGAAACTAAATTGTTGTTTCACTTTATTTTTTTAGCATTTTTTTATGTTTTCACCTTTCCAACCTTCCCTGAATTTCCACGATACCTAAATTATCCAAATCGGTCTAGTGGTTCTCGAATTTTACCGAGACTAAAGAACAGCAATCCATTTTTATATATAAGACAAGCGGCCGCCCGCGACTTCGTCCGCGTGGAATTTAGTCCAGCCAGCGAGTACAAATTGTAGCCCAAATGTTATTTCGATGTTGAACTCTTCTGATTCGGAACGCACCCATAGTTACGCCAATGACAGCAGCCGTCTGTCATCAACTGTCATGCCATACCACGTGATGCCGCGTAGATTTTCATATTTTTCTTGATATTTTCAACAATTTACACAATATCTTTATAAATTGTAGCCTATGTGTTATCCAGATGTATAAGCAACATTATTGTAAAGTTTCATTAAAATCCATTCAGTAGTTTTTTCGTGAAAGAGCAACACAGCACATCCAGACATACAAACTTTCGCCTTTATAATATTAGTAGGATTAATGAATTCACATAACATATTGAAAAGAGTAACTGCTGAGTTTCTTGCTGGTTCTTCTCAGTACAGAAACAACTTTCCGACACTGGTGGTTGAGTCACATTATGTTTGTATACGGTGTATTTATTTATTATTTCTATTATAGTATTTAAGTCTATTATTAAGTGTATTTTTGTTTGTTTTATTGTCGATTTAACAGATCTATTTTGAATTTGAATTCACATGTTTCGCCATTCTATGGCATGTAAAATATTTAAATACTTGATAAACTCTCCAACACTATAAAAATACTTATCTAAGAGCCACAAATGTAGTTTCTTGTGAAATAAGGGAGTTCTTAGTGATTTTATCGTATGTGGAATATTGTAGTAAATTTTTATGCACTTATTTAAACAATTCCGTATATACGAGTATGAAGTGTTTCTAAGTGAAAAAAGCACTTATCCCTCTGGATTCCTTTTGTTCAGAGGATAGATGTCACCTGCCCTAGTAGTTAAACTCATCACTATTCGGAAGGAAATAGCCTATAAGTACAAAGTTCTCTGTTTCATTTCAGAGACCCCAACGTAATGCCGTAAGAAACTGTGTCCAAGAGTCTTTACCTTTCCTCTTACAAGTACACCTTACTGATTTATATCTGTTTTAGTATGGCCAGACTCACTATTGCGTAATGACTCATAGCATTTGTTGTTGTATATGCAGTTCAAAACTAAAGATTCAAAGATTCAAAGCTTTATTGCACACATGTGGTAAAAAGAGATATTGTACTCATAAATATTTGACACATACATAATATTCCTAGATACTTACCATTGATGTACTTTTGGTACCATCTCTATTATTTTGTAAACATTTACCCATGGTGTTTTCTATTTGACATGCCACATTAGTAAAAAAAAGTATTACCCATTATAATCATTTATTTGGCTCAGACCACCTCTTTTGAGATTCATTTTAATTTGTGTTCCTCGTAGTTCTAGCTAGATGAAGAGTGGTACCTAGGTCAAATGGTAGTATTATTAAACTATTTTTTCACATGTGCCACAATAGAAAATATACAAATTATCATCACATACAAGTATGTGATAATAATTGTGAGGAGAATATCTGATTGGCTGACATTGACATGTGGACTGGGAATAGAGGCCTTTGCTCTGCAAGTGGGACGGCATAGGCTGATTTCGATTTTCTTCATTTATCTATTTTAGTTTTAGTAGTTATTGTATTTTCTAGCTAAGGCAGAGAAACCCTTAGAACCTCGGGTTATAGAAAAAGTGATGAAAGAAACGAGTGCAGTGCACACTGCACTATAATATTTCCTGCTTACCTTTTAAATCTCATTGGAATTGGGCGCTGTGGTCGAAGATAATTAACTGTGTGACTCTGCCTAACTCTTACCTCTCCCCCAGATGCAAGTAGCCCAGATCCAATCCCTGATGGGTTCGGGCGACATAAACGGCGCGTTCCAGCTGGCGCTGTCGGCGTCCGACCTGGCGCTGGTGATGTCGGCGTGCCGCGCGGCCGAGCCGGCGCTGGTCTTCGGCCCGCCGTGCCAGCTCAAGCAGCACGTCTTGCTGTCGCTTGTGCAGCAGCTAGCCGCTGATATGGCGCGGGACACGCAGCTTAAGCACAGGTCAGATAGCCTTTCATCAAGAATTATATTGCTCAAAGACAGAACAGCTTAGCAATTTCCGTTTTAAATCTTGCTCTTTCCAAATGACATTTCTTTACAAAGGGCTGATGGAAAATAATTAATAGTCTATCATGCCGTTGATCGTACAATTATTCATAGTTCAATGACAGATATTTCTTTTTATATAAAAACAAACATTGTAGACGTTCATACGAACGCTGAAGGTGTGATTTATAAATTATAAAAAAAACCGAATTGGTGAAAAACCAAGTTACGAATTATATTTAAAAATTAATGTAGGTATCCAATGTTTTTTGGGTATTAACTTAGTAAGTTATGGGTTGACGCGATTTTGAAGTAAAATACTCTAATATTGGCTTTTGAATTTGGCGTTTATAATGTAAAGCGCTTTTTTGGCTTCAACTTTCATTCGAGTCTTAACATAGTTATCACAATAAGCGTCTGCTTAAACCAATCCATCAATTCCCCCACAGGTACCTAGAAGAAGCAATAATGAATCTAGACACAACAAACCCAGTAACCCGCGAGCACCTCCCCGTGGTGGTCCGCGAGCTCCAGAAGCAAGTGTGCATGTTCCTGAACGCCCAGCCCTCACACGCCCTGAAGCGCCAGTTCAAAATGCTGCTGATGGCGGCCGACTCGCTAGTGAAGGCCGCCTGACCTCCGCCGAGACTGCTCCGGGAACACACGCATCTTACCTTCAGGCCTCTCTGATACACACTCAACTACAGTCCCACTGATTTTAATATATTTTGACAGTTGCCAGTGTCATTGGATATTGTGCTTTAATCCAATAGAAATATGAGCTGTAGCTTAGCCTAACAGACACTTGAACTCTTTTGGCATTGCATAAAGTTCAATATCCAATGACACTGGCAGCTGTCAAAATTATTTTTTTATATCAGTTGGACTATAACACTTACTTAAGACCGATATAGACCTCAAGTTGCGCTTTCATTGAATAAAAAGTCATACTAAAGTATTTAAGTTCTAAAAAATTACAAATAATGATAAATATCACGGGGCATTATTCCAAACAGCGTCATCTAGCCCCAAATGAAGCGAAGCTTGATCTTGCTTATCCTATAGGATGTATTTAAATATGTTAATCTGTTGTCTAGACAATGGATAAACATACTTAAATACAATTTTCCTTTTCTTAGTGCTCACTTTCGTCATGAAGAGAATCCCTGTACCAAATTTCAAGTTTCTAGGTACAGAAGTTTCGACTGTACGTTGAGAAATAAGTCTATCAAGTTTGCCTTTTATGTAAAAGTTGATAAAGATAGAAGATCAAGGTTAAAGAACACATAGGTTTATGTGCAGTTTGTTACCAAAAAGATAAAGAATTTTTGCATGGTTAAAACAGAACTCTAAATTTTTCTTAACCACCCTTGATGAATACGGAACAGTGAGACCTGATTTAACGACGTAAAAATACTTCATCCTCATTGTAACAAACTGCATGTAGGATTCCTAATTCTTTATATCCTGTTCTATGATTTTATTTAATGTGAGCGCTACTTCAGGTCTATATGGGGCTTAAAGATACACCAGAAATAACAATCATGCGGAATTGACCGCTTGACTCTCTGGCAAAGATATTTGTAAACACATACAGTATTGTAAATGCTTAGTAACAGAAATATAACTCCCACTTATGGAAAGGTTGATCAACGGAATATAAAATAATCGTAATTCACCTCAACTGATTTCGGTTACGACGACCACCTCTACTTCGTACGAGGGTCAAGATTTGGGACACTGTAGGGTGATTGGATAGACGGTAGCTTGTTTACATAGTATACGTCTTATTACTCACGAAATAAAAACATTGACATTCCTTTTTAACAGAACTTTTCTCATAATCGTAATTTCAATGGAAAAAGATTTTCTTTAATGATCAAATTGATAAAATGTTGTTTTAATTGGTGATTTCATGATGACAAGATTAATTAATATAAAATAGACCTACTAACCAAACTGAATTTTTATTTATTTAAAATATTCATATACGCATCATTCTTCGTGGGAAGATAGTAAAGTTTATATACACACATCAAAAGTGTCTAGGGATATCTCAAGCATTTTCATACAAAGTATAGCTATTGGGGAGGCTGTAAAAATTAAAATATTGATACCAACGTAGAAATTTTTAGGACACAGAAACTGCTATATCTGCCCTTTCAGATTGTATAAAGAAATTCATTGTGGTAGCATTATTGTACAATCGTAAGGACGTTAAAAAAAAGACAGATTTTTCTTTTAATAGGTTTCAAAATTTTAGCAAAATCAAAGATATTAGATAATGCTCAGCATTATCTTAGAATAACTCGATGAAACAGGCATAAGATAAAGGTTAAGAATATTACAAAAAAAACGTTTGATTTTGCTAAAATTTTGAAACCTTTTAAAAGAAAAATCTGTCTTTTTTTTAACGTCCTTACGATTGTACAATAATGCTACCACAATGAATTTCTTTATACAATCTGAAAGGGCAGATATAGCAGTTTCTGTGTCCTAAAAATTTCTACGTTGGTATCAATATTTTAATTTTTACAGCCTCCCCAATAGCTATACTTTGTATGAAAATGCTTGAGATATCCCTAGACACTTTTGATGTGTGTAGATGAGTACCCTAATATTTGTATCATAGCACTCGGATTTTTCACTAGCTCCAGTGCCACAGGTGACTTGACAGAAGCTTATCAAAAGTCCGACTATATTACAAGCAGTTCTCGGTTAGGTGACATATTACGAAGAGAGTTGGGAAAATAAGATGTCAATTTCCTATCGATACTTGTAAATTGCCTTTCGACTTTTGCTGTGAATTAATGTTATCATATCAATTAATTAAATGACGAATTTAACCCGCGAATTCTGAAACGCAACTCAAAGTTCACATTTTGTTCTATTGACAGGACAACATTAATCCTACTTTGGGCTCATCAACTTTGGGAGACGTTTTAGAATACGCGGATTAAATAAGTGTAACAACCCGAATATCTGTAACCCAAACACCCATGTAAGGCGAAGGCGACATGAGTTATGACAACTTATTAATTTGATAAGCCTTTCAAAATGGTCGTATGTGCGTTTATAACAACATAAAATCGATTAATGTGTAAGTGTTGTAACTGCATATCCGCGTGTTCTTGCAATAATCGCCGGGAAGGCCCATCGCAAACCTAGCGGTATGATAACGTAACGCATAAATTAAATATTGAAACTTGATTATCAAAATGACTTGAAAACGCCAAGGGCGCTGCTCTAGTAGACTATGTATGTTTACATCGTTGTTACGCTGTTAATGATGTTGTTCGTATTTTATCAGTGACGTTGGTGATACTTTTGTGATGATTAGCTATCGTGTTACCACTGCTTCTTAACAAGTTTTTTCCATTTTTCTTATATCCCTGTTCAATACTTTTGCGGAGTAACTAGATGAGCTCCAATATTTGACTTTAACTCCTTGCGTCATCAGGCAAGGCAATAGATTCCCACATCTGAATCCTGGTAGAGATCGTCGAAGCTGAAATGACGCGCCCCTCCACTCCATCTACACATACAAGCAAGCGGCGCGTCATTTCAGCTTAGACGATCTTTAGTGAACTTTGTATGTTAAAACATGTTGTATGTTTGCCATCGTACAAAAATATTCATTTAACTTATAGTGTACAAGATCCTTATATGGATGGCGCGTAAAATGAATAACAACAAATTTTAATATAGTGGTGCGTGTTAGGTTAGGTAGCTGTTGGAATTTTTGGAGGGCTCCATAAAGAATGTTTTAATGTTATATAACTATACTGCCATAGTATGTACGTGACGTATCCTTGTTGTTCTTATCACATCTTCGCTCGTAACAGTACAGTAGACCACAGGCGATGTGTATACATTGTGGCAGAGCCTTCACTAATGTACTGAAGGGACTTTTCAACTACTTCTGTTCTATGGTTGCAAATAAATTGTACTATTTTCTAAACTGAACAAGCTTTGATGTTAAATGTTGTGTTTGTATTGGCACTGTGTTCCTGTGCGTTGCCTTCACTAGATAATGATGATGTACTGTTGCGGACAAACTAAGTGAAGACTGTGTGTAGTATAAGTAAGTTTTCAAGTTTAGTACGATTTAACACATCCATAAACTCGTACAAACACTATTGAAGCCTCTTTACAACATTGGGTATTTATTTGACTGTGAAAGTAACTTGTTATTCAGGGCGAAAGTGCACTTTGTTAAATTAGAGTTAATGTTCTCGTATTGAAAGTCTAAAGAGCGCTTTGACTTTAGCAGATATTCAAGAAATGTTGTGCGCTCTTATTTCTGAAGATATCTTACTTAACTTTTACTTTAATCTGGCTTGACTGGTCCGGCAGAGCCAAAGTCCAGCTGGTAGGGTTTCTTTTACAGTCATCGATGTATGGATAAAAGTCTAAATTCTTATTTTGACTTTTTAATCGGTAATATCTCAGGAGAAGTATCGTTAGAGGTTAGCGAGTATAAAAAAAAATATCTCACTAATTTAAAGTATCTATGTACAAAGTTAGAGCAACCTCATGTTATTTAATAAATACATTATTTGTAATACTTTGCTTTGTATTGTAAATGTTGTGTATTGTATGCGATGAATCCCAAGTGACATTTTCACGTAGGGTAAATTATTCACATAAACATTGGATAAAAATCTGTTTTATTGTGACATAGATGAGAAAGTAGTATTTGTAAGAATGCGTCATTAAATTTTATTCCATTATTTTTGATTCGGCTTTGAAACTAATATGATTATTTATTTGATATAACAAATATGTAATTCTCTAGTGTTTTTAATTTATAAGTTAGTTATGAGAAACTCTCCTATACTTACCACATTGTTCTCTTAAATTAAAAAGAATATATCATATAGGTCAAATTTCACAATTGTAGATATAAATAATGTCCTTTCTGTAACATAGAATCCTTACAGATGAAAACTTAAATGATTAATCCCTAATTATCTCATTGACGCAACTAGTGTTTGAATTATTTGTATGACATATTCAATTTCATAGCTAAGCCGACATTTTACTTTGATGTTGTTTTTTTTTCTATCTTCTATTTTTTCGATAAAAAGTGTATAGTTTTATCGTTTTCCATTTATTGTAAAAATTGTTGACCTAGTTGCTTGAAATTCTCATAAATAGTAATTTTCGCTGTGATGTGCATGGAAATGTATAACTGACGATTAGAAGCCTTTAAAGGTTAATATTTTATGAATAAAATAGGATCGTATGTTAAATGTGCCTGGTTTCTGAACATGTGCTTGAGACATAGTTATTAAGACATTATCGAGTTGTATGAAGCCAGTTGATATTGTTCGTGGGAAATGTGTAGGAAAGCTAGACATTGTTTATGTTGTGACGGGATTTTGTTTGTTTGTTTTTTATGTCGCTGATTGACGCAGATCGAGAGTATTATTGTAAGAAATGTATAAATAAATAAAAAGCTATTGATTTGTATTTCTTTTGTTTTTTATCAATAACATCATTAGACGACAAGTGGTGTGACAACATAATGTTTTGCCAACGTCACCACTAATAAATCTCGCCTTTAGCGCTAAAGATGGTGGATGTGATGTCTCTAGTTTCGGTCTATAAATTCAGAGGTAGGGTAAACCACCCAATTATTATCACCCTTCCTATTAAATCGAAAAAACAAGGTTAGATTCATAATACCTATATCAAGTAGCAATCTCGGTGACCAACCAAATAACCGGTCAACCAGAGTTAGGGGTACTGAAGACATAGAAGACATGAAGAATAGATATCAAACGATCTCAAAAGCGTTTTTTACGTTTAAACTCCTAGGTGACAATCACTAGATCATGGGAGATGATATTTGTGCCTGAAGGGTATGACTTATTTGGTTGAACATATCTACATTGGCGATAATTTTAAATGATGTCGCAGAAAAAAATATTTTTAGTCAGACAAAAAACTACCGATTCGTGGTTGACAGGCCAGGTTAAGGCTGCCTGTCCATTGACGCGGAGAGGGGCAGCGGAGCGGAGAAACGAAGAAATATTAACCAATAGGATTGCATGAAATCTCGGAGCGGAGATTTCATACAATCCTATTGGTTAATATTTCTTCGTTTCTCCGCTCCGCTGCCCCTCTCCGCGTCAATGGACAGGCAGCCTAAGGCTGCGTTTTACCAAAGATGCGTTGCGAGGAATGTGTTTTTAAGGACCAATAGAATCACTTCATTTACCAAGCTTCGCTCAAGGAAGCGGCTCTAATAAATGACGTGCTATTGCCTTATTCCTCTCTGAAGGTTTCTTAGTGACACGACAGATGCGTCAATATGGCCACCTGTGGAACGCGCTCCTGTGTCCCTGCAGAATGTCGCAATGCCTAAGGGCTCTATAACTCTTAGCGTAGAAAAAATCAAAAAGCGCGCGTGACCACCGAATTTTTAAGGAGGTACTCTATAAAAATGAAGTTGTCCTACTATAAACTGACAGGTCTGTAAATAGGAGCAAATTGCCCAAGCACAAGTTTGAGGGTAGTCGTAACAAACATTCCTATCACGTCAGTTTCTGACGCTTGGTCACCTATTTTAAAACAAACAAGTTAACAACATGGAAACAGTTCCCAAATTAGAAGTCCCCAGACCGCGTCTGCGTCGTTCGAAGTCCATGTGCTCACTGCGCGATGAGGTTTTCCACAAGATTCAAGTCCTCCACAAGGAGCACAGTTTCTGTGGCCATCGTGGTCATAGCCACACGGCGAGCGAATCCTCGGTGGAAGTTTTTCTGGTCAACGACTCTGACTCTGAGACTTCGGCAGACGGCTGTAAGGTGGTGACGCATAGAGCTTTGGAGTATGAAGGAGAAGTGCTGGCCACTTTGGAGCAGAAGATAGATCGATTGAGTGGTAAGTAGTTTCTGTTGTGATACCTTAGGCTTAAAGAAACATATCCGCGCCGTCGAATAAATAGTAGTTGGTCAATGCATATCTCGTACTGACCTAGGTACAGGTTTATTAGCCACAAGATACTACAACTAGGTATTTGATCAGTTCTATCAGCAAATAGATAAGCTGCTAAGGGAATCGAACCCGCGACCCTTTGCATCTCTTTCGGTGATGCTCCAAATCATTGCGCCTAAGTAATGAAAGATACAGTTTAGTAGTTAGTGGCTTGTTTGTAGTGTTCTTTTAGATCCGATAATGTAGTCCGAATGTCTTGTTTGGCACGTTGTAGATAACGGAAATGTATTGCAGATCTCTTCCTGGAGCAATGCAGCTTATTGTCGTCAATAAGAAATGATATCCAGGATTCCAGAGACGCAATAAAGAAGTCGGGCTTTTTAGAAAATCATCTGCTCTCAGAAATCATCAGCAAAACCATCACCCAACGGTTTGTACCTATCAATCAACTATGTACCTACTAAATCGTTGTAAAATATGGCTTTATCTGGCACTGGGCAACAGGGGACAGAGCCAGTTCAGTCCGGGGCGCACTTGGCACAAGCCGGCGGCCGAAATGGCAAACCATGGGCTTCTTCATAGAATTAATTTATAGGCCCCACGCTAGCTTAATTCGGCACTGTGGAACACTTATGGTATTAGGATTGCATTACATGACTTTTATGCGACAACTTCAGCAGAGTGAAAGAGGTGGTGGAGAGCAAGATAGCTGATGGCGAGGCAGGAGAGACGAATAGCCGCGCACGAAGTTTACTTGAGGCATTGGAGGTCAAGCGCGCCTGCTCGCTCGACCGAGACATCAAGGACGCGCTCGCGGCCTTCTTGAAAAGCGACGTGAGTAGAAAAAATACCTACATAGCCTGAAAGAACGAAGCCCCCAATAAATCCTAATAGTCGTCTCATCGCATCATTCCAACTTCGCAAAATGCCAACTTCGCATAATGGCACTTCTCAAAATGGCAACTTTTGAAGGGGCATACCGGCAGGCATAAAAAATGACTCATTCTGAGCAGTTGTCATTTTAAGAACGGTTGGCATTTCACGAAGTTGGCATAATGAGATGAAACATCCTACCTTCGCGTGCTACTCTTAAGTGAACTCTTCTGTGTAAAAGTCTTTGATCGCGGGCCTTTGAGAAAATGGACGGACTTTCGGTACTCTCATAACATGTAATGCTATTGGTTAGGAGAACCATCGTGTTCTGTTCACCTCTTAGAAGCAACAACCACAAATATCACCCTATTCTTATTGGTAAGTACTTAACATCTACAGGAGCTGAGAGAACGAGTAGTGAAATCAACATCAGCGAGCGTGCGCGATGTGGTGCGCGGCTGCGTCTCGCGGGACGTGACAGCCGTCTACCTGCCCGTGCTGGAGCGCAACCATCGTCGCCTGATGCGCCAAGTGACCCGCACGCTCGGGGATGCCTTTGTGGAATGTGAGCAGTTTTTTTCTTAACTACCCACCTGATGCGACGAAGATCGGCAAAATGATAAAACATTGACTTACCCCCGAATTCACTCATGTGTCCTTTGCAGTTCTATTGAAATTTTAGGTAGGTAAGTAGGTATTCTAAACATTAGTTCACCTATGTATTCTATGTATGTTATGCCCTGTTTTGTCGCAGAAAACTATCAAACTCTCCTCATGATGTTATGTTTTTTGTAATAGTTACTGGGTTCTATCTATTTCGTTCCGTTTGTAGTAGAAGAAAACTCGTCACAGCTATCGAAGCAAATGTTTCGAGCGTCGCGCAGCTTGCGGCGCACGTTGGAGCGACATCTTGGACTGCTCGATGCGCCTGCGCATGCCAGCGCGGCCGACTCTCTGCGACAGACCGTTGAGGAGTAAGTTACTTCTACCATAGCCATTAAAGCCCTATCATGGCACTAGAAACAGATATGGTTGTATATCTTGCGGACTTATCCTACCCACTATAGTCCGTTCGCGTTAAGAATGCAGTATGCAGTGATTTCATACTTGCCCTTCGACCTAGAACGCCCTTACCAAACAAATCTTTACTGATTAGAAAGCCAAGTCCACAGTGACCAGCTGAACGCATACTTTCGAACGCAAAGGTTGTGGATCTGTTTTTTTTGTGTGCGACAGAATCAAATTTAAAAATCACTGCATTCTCTACGTGAACGGACTATAGTGACTGACAAGTTATTTTTATATTTTTCTGCAGGGTGCTAGACAGTGAGCTGAAACAATGGCGTATGAAGGTCCTAGACGTGATCACAACGGAGTTGCGACCAGAGGAGGAGCGGGCTGAGTCACCACCCGCGCAGGACTACCCGCCCAGCCCGCTGAGCCCACCCCAGCCAGCAGATCCAGAATTGTCTATCATCGATCAACTGGTTCTATTTACTGAATATACCAATCCTGCTGTCATTATGCATGACTTGACTCCGTGTGTTGGTTTCTTGTGCCTGCTATAACCCACCAGCGTTTGGTTCGATCCTCGATCCCTGCCCAGTACTGCTCACCAAGTTATAGAATTAATTAGGTTTTTTTACATTATAAAGGTTACTTTTAGATCACTCAAAAACTGACTGGAGGAATAATTCATGTGACGAATTATTGTGGAGGTAGTTGGGTTGCTGTAATTACCTCCAACAACTCGCCATCGATTTCGGTCAGTTCGAAACTTGAATGTCATATTGTTTATTTTGTGATGGAATGTGGGTATACTAGGTATGCTTCCATCGAGAAAGAACTCAGGGTTCTTTCTAGCATACCTAGACTTGTCTTCATAAAGTAGATACACTTTACACCATTAATACATACATAGGCAAACTTAGGTAATTTCGTTATTTGTTCCCATTGTAATCTATAAATGTTTACCCAGATGAAATCGGCTGAGATAAACAAGCTGATCCAAGATGGCGACGTGAACGGTTCGTTCGAGCGCGCGCTGTCGGCGTCGGACCTGGCGCTAGTGATGTGCGCGTGCCGCGCGGCCGAGCCGAGCCGCGTGTTCGGCCCGCCGTGCGCGCTGCGTCCGCCCGTGCTGCTCGCGCTCGCGCAACAGCTCGCCACGGATATGGTGCACGACACGCAGCTCAAGTGCAGGTACAGATAGTGGGCTGTCGACTTGTTAGGTATTCTCAACGGTGACATGAAATTATGGCGATTGGATCGAGGCCAGCAACGCAGCGGCGACACCGGTGGTGTTGCGGTTGTCCATGGGCTGAGGTGATCACTTCCCATCAGGTGACCCTCAAGCTCGTTTGCGGGAGGAAAAAAAACATACATAAAAAAAAGGCCGTGGTCAAGGTTACTATTAAAGGACAGTGTCGACACTGGACCCTTCCAGACCTTACACTAGCCGGTATTATGAGCAAATTACTAATCAAATACCTATTACTTACATTGGTTCAAAACAACACAAAAAGTAGAAGAACAACTTACAGCGTGGCTCCATGTCTACAGTGCGGCGCCCTACGCTGTTGCTGTATCAGTGTACAACAGTTTTTACCTTGATATGGACCACGAAAGACATATTAGGTATAACTAAAACATTTTTTCATGATGCAATGCAATGGTGCAATATCCTGTCACGTTGGTCTGCTGGAAGAAATCTCTTTATAGAGTTAAGCTCACCTGTACTTTTACCGTAATACATTTTGTCTATAATAATTGGTTTTTGTGTACAAACTAATAAATAAATAATGGTAGCTACCATGGCCGTACGGCGCAGCACCGTGTTCAAATTTTGCCTTTTCCATTAATTTTTTTCCAGATTTATTTCACTAACTTCATGTATTGCGGTAGCCTGGTTGAAAATGCCTGCAGGCATTAAGTGTGCAGATTATACTTCTTCTTTTGTACAGTAACGAATGTCCAAAATGTGCATCCATCTATTTATTTATTTAAAAGACATACCAACAGTGTACATATTAAAACTATACCATAATTAACTACATATACACGGACTGATATGTACACCTATTACAGGTACGTACAGTCAACAGCACATCAGGTTACCCCATTTCCGTTTTTTCTCTCGCTCTTGCCAAATGACATTTGTTTGCGATAGAGCAAGGAGGACTGACCGGAAATGGGTAGCGTGATGTGCCGGCCACCGTACATCAAACACCAAGTTGACAACACTAAAAACTAATAAATAAACCTTAAATCAATCTATACTTTGATTTGGTTTACTACCTGAAATCTTTGCCAATCTCATCTTTATTTTGCAGATATTTGGAGGAGGCGATAATAAACCTGGACGCCTCCGACCCAGCCACGAGGGCCCACGTGCCTCTGGTCGTCAACGAAGTCCGCAAGCACCTCATGAAGTTCCTTCTGGCGTATCCGAATCACGTCGCCAGCAGACGAGTGACACTCATCTTCATGGCCGCTGACAATTTATTGAAACATTGTACATAAATAAACTTGACTGATACCTATTCAGGCGTCTCTTTTGCTTCAGCCTTATTTTGATCTGTATGTTTGTGTTGTTAATAAAATTCCCAAAAAACCCCTATAACGGCGGTAGACTCGCCCTTTACAGGTTTCGGTTCAAATTCCCTTAGCGAAATGTGGGCTTCTGAATGTGCCATTCACCACGACTCGCCTCTGACAACACCATTAGGGATATACATAACATACCCAGAGGCTCAAAATTCTACTTTAGACAGATTTTCCAATGCTATACTTAGAGAGCATCGTGGCGTAGCCCAATGGCATAAATGTCGGGCTCGCTCGGAATGCAGTGATCCCAAGTTCAATTCTGTCCGGAACACCTTTGTGTTCATTATACGAATTGCGGCTAACTCTCCGGTAGTGGAAAACACCGGAAAATATCCAAGCAACCCGGATAACGGCGGTAGGCTCGCCCCTTTACCACGTTGGGTCTGAATTCGCTCGCCGAAACGTGGGCTTCTGAATGTTCTGTTCACCATGACGGCGACAATCAATGTGCCTCTGACTGACGTTTGGAATATGGCCGTGACGATATTTATGAGTAACGAAATACATAATGGGATTTCTATACCATTATTAACAAGGAGCTAAGATTGAACTCGAATTCGCTTAGTGTGGAACTTGCTCGACCGTAAATCGTAACACATCCAGCAATGAAGACTGCATCTTTGTAAGTTGAGTTTACAGACCTACCAACTTATCTGTGAACTGAAGGAGGACGACACCGTCGATTCAGTGTTGCTAATTAATATAAGGTGCCTAAAATTGAGTGAGTTTTACAAGTAGGTAATTTTTCATATGAAATAAGTATTAAATAAAAATAATAAAATGAAATATTTTAAATTAATTTGTAGTTAAGTAGGTACGCAAAACAGTTGTCCTTCAGGATTAAAAAATGGCTTTATTTAGAAAGTGATCCAATGAAATGGAAATCCTGCAGATATTAAGGTTTGATAGCTAAAACAGTTACTAGAGAGATGAACTAGAATCTGGAAAACTTAACAATCATACTAAATGCTCCACACTTAAAACTTTCATTCAATGTGGTTCATGTACCCTCCCTGCATCAGGTACCAGGTACTATTTGCAGCATTTAGTTAAGACTGTAACTAACCCCTAACAACGATATACTAATAATAATTCGCAGTGGTAAGTACCTAATGGATGTAATAAAAAAAACAAATTGCTTAACAATTATTTATTAAAAACCACATTTACAGTAATTATGATCTTTAGATGAACCTGCACTACCGACATCATCATCGCTGTCCTGCGTAATTTATTTCTGTCTTTAAGACCTCTAGGAGGTTTTTAACAGTAGGCACCTCGTTTTTGGCAGAATCAAATTCATGTACAGTCAACAGCACATCAGGTTACCCCATTTCCGTTTTTTCTCTCGCTCTTGCCAAATGACATTTGTTCGCGATAGAGCAAGGAGGACTGACCGGAAATGGGTAGCGTGATGTGCCGGCCACCGTACCTACTCTCCTCCGTATAACTCCCATGTTAAAATCATCAACGTGTATGATTCCACTTTTGCGTTTTCTATCCTTGCCTTGTGTCCGAATTTTAGTAACAGTGTCTTTTGCTGCATGCCCTTCTTTATCTATTTTTGAAATGAGTCCTTGACTCACACCTGAAACATAGGATTTTATTTTTTATCGAAATTTAAAAACCGGCAGGTTAGTTGGCTCACCCATTTCACAGGTGACCTATTAGATGTGCGTTACCGTTACGTTAACCTACTGTAAGAATATATACAAATGTTCCGTGGACTTAAATATTTGGTTAAGAATATAGGTATTTATAAAAATAAAGCTGACAACACTAACCTGTTGCAGCCGAAATTCCTTTGTATATTTTGGTAAATGGAATAATCGGAGTCACGCCCGAGCTACTTCTTTAGAAAAGGTTTCAACCTTGAGAATAATGTTTTGAGCATCACTTTTAATGGCTTTCGGCATATTCAACTTCATAAATTCCGAACACAAACTAGATAGGGAACAGGTTCAGACGGGTAACTTCCGTAGCAAAAAACTCGCCTTAGGATCCATAGAGATTTCCGCATGTAAAGATTTTGACAGCTTTTTTTGTTTTAATTGTTTTTTCATAATGCGGCAACGATGTTAACGTTATAAATCCACAAATATATACAAAAAGGTTTAACAAAAAAAAAACCTTTTTGTGTATATTTGTTGATTTATAACGGTACGGTATATTATAGGTACCTACCTAAATTCTGCTTGTTTTCTTTGGAAATATAAATTGGGTATAAATTAAACTATTTTCACTTAGTATGCCTTTTATTTCTTAATTTTGTTTAATATTTAGTAAATGCTTTACGCTGCATACAGGGCAAAATCGTCTTTTCCAATCTACAAACATCCGTACCTCGAGATTTTGGTTTATAATGTTGCACCAATTGAACACAGTTAATCGCAGAGTTAAATCAAAACACCTTTTGCAACTACACTTTTGTGTTGCTTACAACCCAAAGAATCATATGAATGCTGATGAATGCTTGGACTGAATTTGATGTTTCAACTCTTTTATTAAACCCTGTTGATGTGGGCTATTTTCCAAAACTTGATTGTCTTCTACAATTATGTTTCCAAACAATCTTACCACATTTTCTGATGGGTAGGTAAGTTTATTTTCTTTTAAGCATTTATATTTTCTGAAAAAATATTGTTGACACAATGAAATAAAAACCAACCTGACAGTACTTGACACAAATGACAATCAACAAAAGCGTAACCTAGGTTACAAACCAAAGACAATCCTTAGACTAGAAACCTCATCATCCGCGGGAGGAGGGGAAGCTGCCATTTTCTATAAAAGCATCCATAGACAAGCTTAACCTTAATGCTATTATTTTTTAAAGGAAGAAAACCGGCCGTGATTCCGAAATATCACAATAAAACAACCATAGTACTCAAAAATTGTTGACACGGACAATCGAATGACATTTCAACATTTTCAACATGGCGGTCGTAGTTCCAATTTTCGCCATTTCACAGATAAGTTGGTAGGACTGTAATTAAACTGAGTCGAGTGAAACCAAGTGAAACAGTTAACTGACGGGCTCATCATAGAGCTTTCAGTCCGGGTTGCATTGACATCGATGCACGACACGACGACGGACTCGAGTCTTTACGAAACGCACCCGAAAATTTCATTTTACGATTCAAATATCATTGCCTAATTTTATTTCAGCTTTAAAAAAACAAAATCTTGCTGTTTTCCATTACAAAAAGTGATCATGGATTTTGACGTTTACGCTGATTGGTGTAACCATTGTATTCGGAGTTTCCACCAAATCACAGTTAATGGTGTCATCGGATAAAAAGATATATGTCACCAGGGATGTGACTTTATACTTAAATAATCGATTATGTAATAATCGATTTTTTTAATTGGTATAAAAATCGATTTCAAAATAATCGATTTTTTTACAAAAAATAATCGATTTTTACAATAAAATCGATTTTTAGAAAAAAAAAATTTTTAAACTGATTTAGTTATTTCTACTGCTCTACAAATACGGCGCCTTTTAGATTAGAGTGATTGCAGCGTGACTCTTGTTTCATTTTCACTTGTCGCGCGTTTTTAACGCAACAACCACGCAGCAGAAACGTTAAATGTGAATGCACTCTTCAGTGATGAAATAGGTCAACTTATCATACAATCAGCTTTATTTGCGCAATAATCTTGGATGGATGTGCCGTGTTGCTCTTTCGCGTTAAAACGACTGGATGGATTTTAATTTCCTTAAAATTTACCTTATTTTAAATTTACAATAATATAGCTTATGCAACTGAATAGGACATAGGCTACAATTTATAAAGATGTAGGTATCACGTTTTTTTAACCTAATCTAAGTAGGAGAGGTAGTGTATTTTTTGTTCGATACTGAATGAACCTATGAAATTAAACTGATGAAATGTAACTTATGTTAAGAATTTCATTTTTGACAGTCTTTGTATGGGAGTGGCGCACTCTTTCAGTAGCATCGAACACCATGTCATACTGTTGAACTGTTTTACTGCCACAACATACGTCACAGCAGTATTGTGTTGCCAACTCTTAAATTAGTTCTCCACGAAATTCTTTGTTATTGAATGAAAAACTATCTTTATCTCGAATTACTTTATCCGTAAAAAAATCGACTCTTTGAAAAAATCGATTAATAAAAAATCGATTATTTGTGGTACACGAATCGATTATTAAAAATCGATTATTTTGAAAAAATAATCGATTAATATAAAAATCGATTATTTTTTCACATCCCTATATGTCACCAATGAGAACAGCTGCTGCTCTAACCCATCTGTCAATCTGTCGTTCGGTTCGGCTTATTTATTTCTGATGATATTATTTGTGAAAATAAACCGAGAATAGAATGGAATTTGCATAATAAAGCCATTGAACTGAAATCGAATTAATCACCGCGCAACATCTGCAGAGGAAGTGCAATAAGATGGCGCCTGAGTATTTTTTCACGTTTTTGCTCTTGTTAGGCCCCAATGTGTTGTTGCATTGTGCATCGGCGGCGGTGCACAGCCACAGTCACGGCCATGAAGTGGACAATAACCTGGAGCGCGAGACGGACGGCAGCTACCGCGCGAGGGACTTCGAGCACTACGGCGACGCCGGCCACAACTCTGAGTTCGACCACGAAGCCATTTTAGGTGCCTGGTTTTGTTTACAATGTTTTGCTTTCGCGTGACGTTGCCCCCGCGCCGATTGTTTTGCAATTACTCCAGTCAGTCGTTGATAAGAAATACGGCCGGCAGAGCGCGGTGCGATGACCATTAAGTACGCGTTGGGATTTCTTGTGCCCTGTACGTTGGTGGTGACTTATTATTTCACTGTAGGCAGCGTGAAGGAGGCGGAGGAGTTCGACCGCCTGAGTCCGGAGGAGTCGCGGCGGCGCCTCTCCCTCCTGCTCCCTAAGATGGACCTCAACGGAGACCAACTCATTGACAGGACAGAGTTGAAGAAGTGGATCCTCAACTCATTTATGTGAGCCTACTTAATACTATTCAGAATAACACCAATACTTTTTGTTTTTTTATCAGCTTTCAATTATTTTATGGCTGAGATAAAGTTTATAGGTGTATTTCATCTATTCAATGTTTCTCTTATGAAAACTGTGTTTTATGTAGTTTGGTTTTCAATTTAGTATTATGAAGTAGGTTTAGATTACATTTAAAAAAAGAATAAATATTTTACAACATCCCTGTTCAATCGGAATTGTATCAAACAAATGAGGTGGTCATTCTACTTATATACTTAGTTCTGCAGGAGTCTGCCTCTAGGAGCAATCACAGTCATTAAAATTACTTAAATACAGTCTGAAAGGGGTCTCGGTGACTCTACCCGCTGCTGTAATGGTTTTTATTGACATTCTGTAATACAAAATAATGAAATTATATTGCTCCTTCAGTTAGTAAACCTTTTATTTATGAATACAAAACAGATGTCTATAAATGAATTCAAGGTGGGTTGAACAGATTATGACACTAATACTGTGCTACTTACAGGTTTTTTATTTTAACTATTTAATCTTTAATGCACAAACCAGTACAAAAGGGGGACTTAATGCTAAAAGCATTCTCCACCAGTCAACTATAGAGCGAGACAGAAAAACTGTTAGCGGTGCAAAATTTTAGGTTTATAAGTGAATAAAGGTTTATCAATATTTATCAAAATCTATCTCAAGAGATGTCCTCAGTTTAAGTGGCTACCTAGAAAGTAAATGTTTGATGTTTGACTGATAACAAATATGTAAACTTTGCAACTTACCTCAGTTTACTTACGAAAGTAGCCAGAAAGAAATAATTATTTGATTGGTACTACTATCCGTATCTTGCTTCATATCCATCTCTCTACAGATTTATTATAAGTATAGATTGAATTTGAAATAATTGATTGAAAAAAGATAAAAATCCAATTGGTAATAATATCTGAACTATCTATCTTTTAATCCAAATAGTATGAAAAATATAATATTTTGTAGATTGCATAGTCTTAGCACATCACTTATTAAAGTTAGCTAATAACTATGACTAAAATCCTATAAATAAAGTCATCAAAACATTTTAGCAACCTATCCAAAGAAGAGGCAGAAGAGCGCTTGTCTGAAGTGGATGACAACCACGACGGGCTGGTGTCCTGGGCGGAGTACCTGCAGGACGCCTTCGGGGTCGACGCCGAGGAGGAGGTGGGGCCCCAGGACACCGGGGACTCTGGCATGGTAGGGGTGCGGGATCCAACTTAAGTATTTTTTGTTTGGCATTGTGTGGTCTGCAAAATTGTCCTATCCAACAAATATTATAAATGCGAAAGTTTGTAGGTGTGGATGTGCCGTGTTGCTCTTTCACATAAAAACTACTGAATGTATTTTAATGTTACTTCACAATAGTGTAGCATAGACCCCTGAATCGTACATAGGCTACAATTTATAAAGAAATATTACTTTTCGTTTTTCAACTTAAGTCTACGTGGACATAGTCGCGGGCGGCCGATAGTGATACAATAAAATAAAACATAATGCAGATATGTGCCTAAACATTGGTGAAACAAAAAAACATACCAGAAAAAATCGGCTGATCCATTAATGGTCTCGGTATCATAGTGGTTAGTGCAGTCGCCCGGTTGAAAGACGCGGGTTCGATTCCCGCCTGAAATCAAGACCGAATGTCTTTTTTTGGTTTTCCTATCTTTACTTCAATCAAAGTTGTTTTTTACTAACCCAGATAATTTGTGTGCTATTTGTTTTCTTTCGCTATCGCTATTGTTAATTTATTGCTGCCGGAATAAGCGAGCTCTTTTTGCCATAAAAATAATAATGATACAATTACTAAGGGGTAAATTAATTTTCATTGCATTTTACTCTTGCTATATTGCTGCCATGCTACACTGCATTGTACCCAAAGTTTTATGGCTGAATGTATCAAACGAATATTACATAAATATGCAGGTTCTTTCTGTTGTAGTTGTTACGAGAGGAGAAAGAAATGTTCAGAGCAGCTGACACCAACGGGGACGGCACGCTCGACCTCGACGAATTCGAGGTAAGATCTCAAGACATGAAACACGTGAGAGGTCACGTCTTCTTTCTCTCTCTGACTTTTTCTCGTTCTAACCAATGATATTTAAAAACGAGGTATACGTTATGTCATTACTGACGGGAAGTCAAAAATTGTCCCGTACGTTACGCATGATTTGACCGTGAGAGATGGCATGATTTTTTACTGGAGCGTAAACTAGACAGATACATGTTGCGCAGTGTTGTCTCAAACTTGACCAGCTGACCACCCGCCGTGTCGGCACGCGATTTCAAGCACACGCTCGCTGGCATAAAATATGGGGAAATAAGGTGGCGGCAAACGTACGGGCTGTGCCGCGTGTCTGTAAGCTAGGCTAATAACTCGGCGGCCGGCCTTAGATAACCTACTGTTATGTTTACTGTGGTTTGGTGCAGGTGTTCACGAACCCCGAGGACCACCAGCCGATGCACCCATACCTCGTGAACCAGACGCTGCGCGAGAAGGATAAGAACAACGATGGACGCATCGACTTCAGCGAGTACGTCGGCGACAGGGGTGAGTGGCTATTCGCCGGACGGCATGACTGGCTACCCATTTTCGGTCAGTCTTCCTCGCTCTATTGCGAAGGAATGTCATTTGGCAAAGAGCAAGCACATCAGGATGTGCCGTTGACTCTACATTATAGGATCCGTTAGTTGAATTGAGACTATTTAGCTTCGGATATTTTAAGGGTGCCTTTGCATGTGTTGCTAAACTATTATAATAAGCTCTGAATGCAATGAAACTACGTCTTTGTCGTAATCATCTTTAAAAGTAGCGGTTTTAATAAAAAACCTAATCGTAAATCGATTAATTGCTGATTCAGAGTCGCTGCTAAACGTTCGGCATCCCCTGGCAAAATCACCCTGTATACTGGGATCAAAACTATTTAGGTATTTATAACCACCAGTGTTAGTCCTTTGTCTCGCGGGGTAAATCTAATCTTAACTATCTATTTATAGCCGCGGTAAAAAACGCAACCAGTTTACTTAATGGATAAGCTACTTGTTTATTGTCCTTTGTTTTCAAAATGAAAGTAATCTCTTTAATCTCGCGTTGTCTACTTCAAGTTTAACTAGATTCGTCATCCGCACGAGCAGTGACAAGAAAATGGTTGCGTGTCATTTACACAATTTAATTACTTAAAGCCGTTACATATAAATTGCTGTGACTGTCATGTCCTAAGTCTGCTAATTTAAGAACGCTTCAATTGTATCGTCATTGAGTCTCAATTGGCTAATTTGACACATTTTCTATGAAATATATGTCAAATTAGACTATTGAGACTCAATAACGATTCAATTGAAGCGTTCAAATATAAGCAGACTTGGGGCCCAGATCATTTGGTTTATTCCACTATGATTTCAATTTCTGAAATTGTGTGTCCTAAAATCACCTGCCGTCAAAACACCCGGGTGATCAAATTCCACACAAGTTAAATTTTTTTTTTGTGTCCTAAAATCACCTGCGTTAGCTTTTATAAAAACCGATATACACATGGTATACTATATTAATATAGTGGAATAAACTGATCATTTGACCTTTGCTTCGTTTAATTCCTTGTTAGATTCAATCGCGAGGGTGCTATAATAAGAATTAATTGATGCATTTCAACTTTCTAGGACAACAGCATAAAGCATGACCTATTTATTAGCGAGATCTTGCTTTTATCGCTGTCGTAAACTTTATGCGACCATACACGGACTGGTGGTGGTCTTAATTGACATAAAATATGTATATACAGGGTGTCCCGAAACGTGACGTCAAGCGGGCACGGGATGATAGGCTAGGTCATACCGGCTCTGGGAAAAATAAGGGAAAAAATCCATGTCACTTGGTTTAGTAATAATAATAATATTTTTGAAATTTTTGGAAATCGACGCCCTTGACTAAGTTTTCATGTACTGTACTCAGAAATGACCAAATTTCGCAGCGTTTTATTTTTTTATTATATCCTAGAAAGCTATGCTTTCGATTATAGTCACTTCTATGATGATCAATTTTGAACATTCAGTAAAAAAAAAAAAAGTTCGACTGAGTCATGGTTAAGAATTTTTATGTCAGCTAACTTCATCCCTCATTTTCTTTAAAAAACATGACTATGGCATCCTTGGCAAGTTGTCTAGAAAATTAGCCCATTTCATCAAGATTTCAAAAAGGTAAAATATTAATCATTTCCTTGTCTTATGTTTCCATGAAAAATATTATGAACCAAAATGGGTCGTTCAAAACTTGAACTAGGTGAAGTCTATTAGTATGCCTTACTTGGATGATAAAAGAAAAAATGACCGTAGGTTAGTGGCAGCGGCACAAATGAATCGTTTGCTGTTGCTAAGCATTCCATGATTGGTCGGTTAACGTGATGGGTGACCACTCCAAAAAAAAAAAAACTTTTATAGCTTCTCCGTCCTTCGAAGGCACGTTAAGCGGTTGGTCCCGGAAGACGTTGCGTGTGCCCAGTGTTGAGCATAAGTGTCACCAGTTGAGGTCAGACTTATGCTCAACGTTCACGCTTACGCTCAACGAAACTATCCGGTAATGCTACAATGTCATACTCGTTAGAGTATGACATTGTAGCATTGTAGCATCCACACTTAGCTCACTGTGCAGACGTGTTAACGTCTGCACAGTGAGCTAAGTGTGGATTGTGGTACAGTCACCGGCATCTCAGGCTACCTATTTCCGTTTTTTATCTCGCTCTTGCTGAATGACATTTCTTTGCAATAGAGCAAGGAAGACTAGTAGTGTATTTTTCCGACATCTCCGTCTTCGGAAGCAATTCGTCCCGGTTGACATCGTTAGATGTTAGTCATAATGCTTAGTCGAAGGCCTTAGGGCGGCTTGATGACATCTGAGTTTTTTATATATCACTGAATTTACACTCCTGCAACAATCCGCACTGAGCCCGCGTGTTAGAGTATGGCTAGCGCCCACCCTTATAGTTGAGGTGAGGCTTGTGCCCAGCTGTGGGACGGATAAAGGCCGTTTATGTATGTATGTATGTATGTAAGGAAGACTGAACGGAAATGGTAAGGGTGATGTGGCATTTACCGTAAAAGTAAGATACCAGAGCTACTATTGAGCCATGTAGTTAGATGACATTAAGGCGTCCTAAGCCCTCTGAATAACTTTCGCGGCTGACTTCTGCTAGCACCTTCAGCTGGGGACAACTGCTTAATGTCATGTGTACGGAGATACTATGAAAAAAAAATCGTACTGGTCCCCATCACATTAACCGACCAATCATGGAATGCTTAGCAACAGCAAACGATTCATTTGTGCCGCTGCCACTAACCTACGGTCATTTTTTCTTTTATCATCCAAGTAAGGCATACTAATAGACTTCACCTAGTTCAAGTTTTGAACGACCCATTTTGGTTCATAATATTTTTCATGGAAACATAAGACAAGGAAATGGTAAATATTTTACCTTTTTGAAATCTTGATGAAATGGGCTAATTTTCTAGACAACTTGCCAAGGATGCTATAGTAATGTTTTTTAAAGAAAATAAGGGATGAAGTTAGCTGACATAAAAATTCTTAACCATGACTCAGTCGAACTTTTTTTTTTTTACTAAATGTCCAAAATTGATCATCATAAAAGTGACTATAATCGAAAGCATAGCTTTCTAGGATATAATAAAAAAATAAAACGCTGCGACATTTGGTCATTTCTGAGTACAGTACATGAAAACTTAGTCAAGGGCGTCGATTTCCAAAAATTTCAAAAATATTATTATTATTACTAAACCAAGTGACATGGATTTTTTCCCTTATTTTTCCCAGAGCCGGTATGACCTAGCCTATCATCCCGTGCCCGCTTGACGTCACGTTTCGGGACACCCTGTATATTCACCTTTGAGTAAACAGTTTTAGGAATTTCCTTAGGGAACTCTTTATGACTCAAGAAATGTAACAGAAAAGTTAAAAAAAAAGTTGCCACCTCTTTTGGCCAGCTTCGATTTGGTTTGCTCTTCTGGTAAATTACGCAAATTATGTTAATTTGGTTAAGGCACAACAGAAATTAAATTAAAAACCCTAAAAATCTCTCCAAGTTTTGACGGTATCTTAATTTTTTCTCTTGTATGTCTGTAGGCTCCATGGAAGACAAGACGTGGGTGGTGTCGGAGAAGGACAAGTTCGACAACGAGCTGGACTTAAACGGCGACGGCATCCTCGACCTCCTCGAGATTGAGAAGTGGGTCATCCCAGACAATGAGTAAGTCACATTTCTATCTCGAGACTAGTTAAGGTCGTAGCACACTAGGCAAGCATGGCAACTGCACGGCTCTGACCCAGCAATTAATATCTTGCCATTCAAATTTGATATTTCAATTTGCAGTAATTTGCAAAATATAATGTACCACTCACAACTTAAGGTTCAAATTTGAATGAAAACGGCGAGCTGTCAGCGCGCTCGCCGCTACTATACCACTTAACTTGCAGCTCGCGTACTTACAACTTAAAGTTCAAATTTGAACGGCAAGATAATTGCTGGGTCGGAGCCGTGCTTGTCTAGTAAGCTATGAGCTTTAGACGTTCTCTTACTTTGTATTCATAATAGTCACTGACATTGTGCTTTAGGTTTTTCTACGAATTTGACTCGTGTAAACACGCACGGCAACTTGAGTTAGTCAGAAGCAGATTTTCGGGCGTTAGGATTGTATAAATCGATCGATTATCGCTCGAGGGCGAGCACAATTTGTAATCGCTTTTGTATTTACCCAGGGAAATAGCAGTGGAGGAGGTAGACCACCTGTTCGCGTCGGCAGACGACGACCACGACGACGCGCTGTCGTTCGCGGAGGTGCTCGAGCACCACGAGGTGTTCGTGGGCAGCGAGGCCACCGACTACGGCGCCGACCTGCTCGGGGAACACTTTGACGACGAACTCTAAGCACACACCTCATCTCTCAACACTTCACTTCAGGGCCTCAAGTCTGCTAGTTTTCGAACGCTTCAATTAAATCGTAATTGAGTCCTAATCGGCTAATTTGACACATTTTCTATGAATAATATGTCAAATTAGACTATTGAGACTCAATTACGATTCAATTGAAGCGTTCTAAAATTAGCATATTTGGGGCCCTGACGTTCGTTAACACCGAGTTTTGTAACGCGGTGTGTGTTCAGGGGCCTTATGACGTCTCACATCCAGAATATCATATCTCATCCATCTTCTGACGAGAAAGTCATGCCTTTCTGTTTTCTCTGTCGAGAAGAGAGAAATGACAATTTTGTCGAGTTTTAACAATGTCATCTTAAGCCAGCTGGACTACTGTGCCAAATCGCTGAATTAACTTATTTTACATTGGTTTTTAAAAAAGGAATGAGTTTAATGTGAACTGTATAAAGATTGTGAGATAATAACATTTTGTTCTACTAAGAGTGAGTGGCGCCATCTAACACAGCGCTTTTTAAAAATTCAAACTAAGTTAAACTCAACCAATGTCAACATTTGTTAATTTCTGTCTCTTCTGGGGCTACAAGTGCTTCATTAGCCAGTCAGAAGAAGTAGTAAGAGTGCATCAACAGGCGCTCATGTGGACGAAAATTGATAGCATAACCTGAATGAAAAGTAGCAGACTCCATATGTGAAGTAAGCTGTTTACATTTGTAAATATGAGCGCTAAGCTTTGATGTTTGAAAATATAGATCCACGGGAATTTCTCACTTAATGGACTAATTGTGTAAGCACAAATTTGAAATCATAAAATATATCACGAGTTTTCAAATAGAACCAACTGAAGTTCAGAGGTAGCATTATCGCGCAAGTCACTTTAAAATTTACTTTACTAGCATTCTAGATGTTTACTCTGGATCTACATCAATGTGATAGTGTTAAGAAATTGATTATAATTATTAAACCACTTTATAGTGTTATTTACTTTTAGTTATAAAATTCGATATGCAATATTCTCAAAATTATCTGATATATTATGGTTTAAAATTAAAATGTTTATTGACAATATACTAAATATTTAGATGAAATATACCACTAGATATATAAACCGTGAAATTCTCGATTATTTTCATATAGTAAATTGCCTAAATAGCTGCTAGTCATGAAATACTTAAGAATTACTGTGTAACTTTACAGTTCAATCTAATCTCAATGTGTAGTTGAATAATGTTTTATTTAGGTTTTATTTCCAGTGAGTAAATATGGCTATAATTACTAGATAGTATTATGTAACCATGTACGTGTATCTAGGATAGCTTAAACCGATAAATAAATAAGAATTCATTATCAGAACTAGTTACAATCTATGTTTATGATAGGTTTTAGTGCAGTTGCAACCAAAATCGTGGATAAATAGCCGAAGAATATGTGTTGTCACGTTTTCAGCAGCGGGTCCACCGACAGAAATACGGTCAATTGAGTGTTGAAGTCGATCCTAGATGCACGTACAGTATGTACAAATTGTATAACTTAGCGTAAAGAGTGCAGTGCCATAAGGACGGAGTAGGTACTTATCGCCAGGCCCAGGGCCTTGTGCTGTTCATGAATAATGAATAAATCAATTATTTATTAAAAGTTTTGGTTTTATTGGCCGTTTGCTTTCCATTTTACTAAGTTGCTAACCTGTTATTATAACCTGTCTCATATTTTATTTTTAGAGCTTAACACCCTAGTATGTGTTATGTTTACTGTCCTAATTTTGTAAATTGTTATAGACATTGAAATTAATCAATTATTATTAGCTCAATTATGTAAGGAATACAGCCTAGCAATCTGAGAACTCATTTAGATAATGAATTCGAATTCACTTGTCAGATAACTAACTAATGCTTCGGTATCATTCGTTTTACTGACGAATGATATCGTTTAATTTATGTCAAAAATTGAGCTCATTCCGTTACACACATAGTCAATTATTCGACCGGAGAGAAATCGATTTGTGCATTTAGTTAGTACAATCCATTTTAAGATTAGGATTCATACGGTGGATTCTCACAAATGAAACATCAAACAAAAATAATTTACAATATTTTTTTATTCAATATAATAATCTTAATAAATCCAAAATATTTACACAATACAAAACATACAATATTACCTTGCTCAGCGTCCCTTCGCTACCGTTGCCCGCGCCTCGCCCCGCCGGCGCGGGCGGCGCTGGGAATCCCCGCTTCCCGACATCAATACTACACTCTGCGACAAATTTAACTAACCACTTTTGCCATACTATGTTGAAGTTCTCATAGAAATTATGAAGCTTTAGATTAGCCAGAAAGACAAAGTTCTCAGTTACCTTTGTCGCTGACTGTACAGAGACCAGCAGATCAGTTTATCAAGACTGGGAAACTTTTAACAGGTTTTGATCTTTACGTTAAGTAATCTTAAGGTTCAAGATGTTTTTCTCGGAGACTGATCTACTTGCCACTGTAAATAAAGTCACGTGAGAGGTACTGATCTAGGCGATGCACTTCTCTAAAGTTAAAACGAAAAACCTGGACCTCCCAATTCTCAAACGTGTACAGTCCCAGCTGTCACTATCAGTTTTACTGACCTTATCATATTAAGGGCTTCTTAACTATAAGTAACGTTTGAGAATTCCAATGGAAATAGGACTCATCAGGGTCCTACAGACACTATTATTTTAATACTTCAGACATCAAACCACATCACAGATGCTTTTGCGTTCAGTACAATGGGGTTTAAAGTTCACCACAAAAAGATAGCAAGACGTTACTTTGCCAGTTGTCAACCGACTTCTGAACGACCGTTTTAATTTGGATCCAGCCATACTGAATTCTAATGTCTAATGTTTAAATCACGACTTCGGTGCTGTGATATTCAGCTGCACGAGCGAAAATTCAGATTTAGTAATTGTGTGTGTAAATCTGATTATTATAGGTGACTGTCTACCCTGACGCTCTGACAATATCTTGAAGACCATTTGGTTTTAACGCTTAGTAGAATGCATCGCCTTGAAGCCTAGCCTCTGTACCGTCTGTTCGGGAAGCGGTCGTGTTACATATTGCACCTTCGTGGTATGCAGCCGTAAAATAATACAATAAAAATAAATTTTAATATTTACTTTTCCAATAACATTATACATATATTATCTATGTAAAAATTCAAATTGCAATAGGCTCGCACACCAGAATACAGTATGAAAACATGATTTCTTTCATTCAGAACTGGACTTTATAATAATTCATTGAATTTAAGACTTATATGGTGTGATTACAAAAAGATAAATCGCTGTTTGGACAGTGTCTAAAAGATAGCAATTTATTTAGAAATGTATATTTTATGATGCCACATTTCTAATTATTTGGGTAATTTAACATCGCCCTTAACGCTCTTTCATTTTTTTGTAATAAGACCAAACAGTGTTAAAACGATATAAATCAACCTTACGTTTTAATTTGTAAATATAACAATATATTTCAGGACTTCGAAATTCATGTAAGTGCCATATAAGCGGTTAAAGGGCATAAGTAGGGTAGTATCCATCACAATACAACAGCATCAGTTAGAAGTGAAGCGTCAGGACTCGCTCGCACTCAGAGGTGGTGACTTTACAATACTTTCGGATAAATAAAACATTTCACTAACGTACATAACGTACTACAAAAATCAGGTGACGCAAGCCTTAAGAAATATCTTTAGTGGAAGCTACTCTCACCTACGATCGAGCGGACAGTACTATTCACAAAGTTGAATTCATAACATCATAAGTCATCAAATCAAAAGTAACCTTTAAAATGTCGGGAAAACGTGAGAGACACTCCCAATAAAGAACCCAGTGACTGAAATGAGCTACTCATGTACAATCTTATTGAGGCAAATAAGGCTCGACCGGTGGTCGAACCGCAAACTACTACAGCTTTAATAATGTCCTAATTTTCATAGCATTTCAACTTTGTAATAATGTACAGATTCCACAGTTTCCCGGATATCCCCTCGGAACATGGAATGCGACGAATCATATAAAATGTGTGACGACGGTCACAGTTAAGATCCACTGTGTTACATTTCACTTAAAATATATAATTATACAGGTAATATACATAATAGTAAGAACAAATTGTCCATCGAATAATTTTATTAGCGTTTAAAATAACTATAACGATCTAACTGAGATGTGTAAATCTAAATTTAAATAACTATGCATATATTTATTTTGAACTAAATAAGAAATGAAGTCTATTTTACGTGTTTCGACGTACTATCACAAAATACGACATGTGTTTTACACCAGGACTGCACAGAGAGAATACAAACTTAACCAATGCAAGGAAATGGAACAAAGAAAGTTTCCTTGCAGCTATTCTTACGTTACGTGTCTCCGTGCCGCCTAAGTTACAGTGAAACATTGATTGCTAACACATTTCGTTACCGTATAACATATGATATGCACACTGAAACGCGTATAACAGGCATACAATGATATATAGGTGAATAAAAATTATCCTAGGACCTTGTGGACAAAATTATGTAATGATGACGAGCGAAGCGAGAGATACAAAAGTGAGGATGAATGCCTTCAGAACTGCGCCGGCTGAGTCCAGCTCAAAGGTTAGCGCTGGCTCACAGCTCGATAAGGGCCAACTTCTGGCGTCATACGAATTATTCATTATTACAGCTATTTTAATTGGAAATATTAGGTCTAGATTGGAATATCGCTGGAATTCAAATATTCACTCTAAACTTGGAAATGCATAAATTATACGAGAGAACTACCACTCCATTGCAGGTGGTATATTTTTTAGGCCGATCACACACTTGTCTAGAATGCCTGACAGAAAAATTCTGATAAGTACCCGTGCATATATTTTGGGCTCCGGCGGGTTTTTAACACAGTCTAGAACAAATTATATGCACAGAGTGCGTTCTAGCGTCTATTTGAATTGTTCTATCAGACGTTTCTGTCAAAATGATGTGGGGCCAGTGTACTCAGCGAGTTTTCTACTAAGTGAAATATGTTTTTGCTTATGAGGAGAGGGATACATGACGGCAGACGCCAGCCCGGCGCGGTCGGGCGAAGTGGGGACGTGAGATGACGCGAGATGAACTATGTAAATGCACCTTCACCACAATTTTGACGTAATGAAGCTTAGGCTTCGTGTGTAGAGGAAACTGCGCCCAGTCGGACGAAGCACAGTAGCTACTTTAATGTTTTTGTATTTCATCATTTTAATTTATCTACAAAACTTTCGAACGATGATTCAACCCTAGCAGCATTAAGCACGGCACACCGGATACCGCGCGTGGGACGCAATATACAATCGGTAATGGAAACCGACACGTCACTACAAGAAGTAAAGTCCAAAATTGCATGGAATTTATTTATTTTTTTATTTAATCACTCTGCCTCTCACTTCAAGTTCAGGGTTGAAACCTCGTTCTCAACAGGATTAAATCTGAATGATTCCTCCGACTGAGTGAAGTTCGGACAACTCAACGACGCGAACGACTAAAATAAACGAAATTTCGTTAAGTAAACCTTAGTCTACGCGGGCACAGCGCGTCCGGCCGATAACACGATACAAACGAAATTAAATATTTATCTTTATTACATCTCATTACAATTACAAATAAGGTTTTTTTAATCTAGTTCTTAACATTTTAGAATCAGCTTTTGTTTATAGGTTCAATGATGGGCAGGCTTGGACCTGGTTATCGAGTGTTTAGTTAGATTTGGCTCATAATTACTGCAGAGAATAATGCTAGTCTGTGATAAACAAGGTAGATACTGGTTCGGAGACTAATATAGAAATGTTAATTATTGATTATTTCAAATTCTGTAAATATGAAAATCCCATATCGTATAGCAATGCTACATCTTCCGTAGCAAGTATCTAACCCTACAATAACACATTTCCTCAAGTGGCGTCGATGAGACGATGCTGGAAAAAAGCAAATCTGCATTTATTTCATTCAAGCATCGTCTCTTCACTCGCGTGTCATACTGACGTACAAAACACTTTAAAAGCGCGTGAGAGGTCATCGTGCACACAAACGCGAATGGTTCGTCTATTGTCTCGGCCATTGTGTAAATGCGGTATTAGAAATAAACAATAAAGTGATAAACATTATTTGTCGGATACTTAGATAACAGAATTTTTATTCTATTTACACATTTTTTCAGACACAGTGATTATTATTAGGTTGTATTATTGAAACAATATGGGGCCATTGTAGAATGAGCTTTGTATGTATGAGTGTAAGGTCGCCTTGTGAGGCCCAGGCCCTGGGCGCCGGCGCCTCGCCGGTTGTTGCTTTACTTTAGATAACCTACTACGCACCTCAACCCCTGCGCACGCCCTCACCGTGTTGTGAAATTGTCTGTAAAGTAAAAGGATGAATTATCAAAATTTGTCTATGATACTAAATTCGTGTCTTCTTGGTGTTAATATAGAAAAAAACGGATTAAGGTGATAGTCGAGAAGAAAGTGGTCAACAATGTTGATGGTGATTTCAGTGTCACTGGCGAATGCAAGTGTAGACCAATCCCAGCAGCAGTACTGTGGGATTCTCAGGGCCCAAAATAAACGCCCCTGGGCGACCAGAGTGGCTGATAAATCTTAATGAGATTAACTCAGGAACAGGAACGCAGGAGATAATAAAGTGCACAATACACAGATGCACTTTTCCTGCCAGGACCTTTCTATAACGCAATGACTGGCGGAAGGTGAGGCGTCGCTCCGAATATTTACACGCCCGTCAGGCAGTAGTGACCGGCGGCTATGAAAGGGTTCACGCCGCGTTTCCACAAGGCAACATTTGCCTTGCGACATTTGCACAACATGTAGCTCACGTTGATCAATGGCGCGCAACTGCCCTATCGGTGCGCTAAGTATTAAACGACTAGCCGCGCGTCATGTTGGAAACAACGCGCGCTGTTGTGCAACGTCGCCGTACACGTTGAGCGCCACGTGTTGCGCGTCAATTGTTGCCTAGTGGAAACGCTGCTTAATAGTGTATCGTCAACATCCAGAGTATATTACAGTTCGACAAATCTAAGGAATACATTTTGACAGCTGCAAGTGTCACTGGGAATACATTTTGACAGCTGCAAATGTCATTGAACATTGTACTTCAAACATTGGTTTGTTCTGTTATACTGATAAATACGATTCATGAGCTGTGACTTAACTTTTGAGCCTGGTAGAACACTTGAACCCTTTTAGCATTGCATGAAGTTTATTTTTTAATGAAACATCTTGCAGCTTTTCAAATGTATTAAATACTAGCTGTCCCAACCGACTTTGTATTGTTGTCAAACATTCAGTGTCACGTGACAGGTAGGAACAGTTGCTAAGAGAAAATTGTGGTTTGTCACTATAATCCTAGTATTTTCTCATGTTTACTCACCTTTTAAACCTTCCCTGGACCGGTACAAATATTTCAAAACCAAGATTAGCCAAATCGGTCCAGGCATTCCTGAGTTTTAGCGAGACTAACGAACAGCAATCCATTTTTATATATATAGACAAGAAATTGTCTTGTACCAGTAGTGAGTATAGTGTGTGTGAGTGTGTGTGTGTGTGTGTGCTGACCTGTGGGCGCGGGTATCACTTGCAGCAGGAGGAGGCGCGCGGCGTGTCCCCGTCCGCCAGGCGCCGCCCGCCCGCCGCCGCCGTCGCGCCGCCGCTCTCGCTCTTTGGTAACTTGTTCGCTGGAACACCGATACACAGTGTTAGAGATCGTCGAACCTGAAATGACGCGCCCCTCCACCGCATTTGCACCAACAAGAGTGCTTGCTTGTATTCGTAGATGCAGTGGAGGGGCGCGTCATTCTAGCTTAGACGATCTCGCGCCTTTCCTATGACATAATACTGTGGGGAAACTCTAGTAAAATACAGGACATCTTCGTACTGCAGAAAAAATGCATAAGAATCATAACGAACATAAAACAGATGGACTCTTGTAAACCCTATTTCAGAAAACTTAATATACTAACCCTGTCTTGTCTTTACATATTAGAAGCCTGTAAATTCGTTAGGAAGCATGTGGACTTGTACTCCCCTGTAAAAGCTATAAGACGCAACAACCGCTACCAAAATAAATTAAAAGCACCTTTTTCGAAATTGAAAATATTTACTTCTGCACCGCATTCTATGTTGATAAAAATATATAACCATATAGCTAACACGATTAAAAACATTGAAAAGGCTACGGCCTTTGAAGTTAATTTAAAAAAGTATCTTATTACCAAAAGCTACTATACCATCTCTGAGTTTTTTGAGGATAGCATGCAGTAACCTTTGTAAATTTAGTCTCATTAAGTTCCTTCAGAAATTTGTTACTTTGATCTCAGATAATTTATTGCAATATTTTTAATAGATGTTGAATTGTTGTAAGAATATTAAAATATTAGAAAGAATATTATGTAAGATAGATATATATTTATGGAAGAATGTTAATTTTCTTAAGTATTAATTAGGTTAAGTAAACTGACAACTTATGTCACGTAATGTTTGCAATGCCCTTAAATACAGGGCGTCACATGTACCTACCTAAACAATGTCAGCTTATTCCTATGTGACCCGCAATAAAGAATTGAATTGAATCTCCACACAAATAATAGCAGAGAACAACCATTTATATACCCACCATCCACCATCTGCCCACTGCATTGAAAAAGGAACCTTCTGACGAAGCATTCCGACGTCAGCTGAGAAACCTTTTGTTGGAACATTCTTTTTATACTGTGACGGAATATTTGAATACTCATTTTGATTGTCATTTTTTATTAATTATTTTAATTGTATTTGATATTATATTCATATTAATTGACGATCTCAATATTAATCACTTATATAGGACATCAATGTAATGTATAATGTTATTTTAATAATGAGAAATAAATAAATCTAATCTAATCTAAATCTATGGAGGAGCTTGAAGCAATTTGCATCGGTTTTTGACTCTCTTCTAATTACATAAGGTTTAAAATAAGGTCGCAACTATTGTGCCGCTACCTTTTATGGGGTTAAATAAATAAAAATCATTGTCCGACATTTAATCCACGATTTAGACCGACACTGAGCTAAACTATGGAAACTTGAACAACGGATAAACATACTGAAAAGTTTTCAATGTGATACTCTCGATGTGCAATATATCAAGATTCATGTAAAATAACATCTAAAGATGTTCATATTCCTCTAAACTTAGTTTTGCTCCAACCTAGCTTATGAATACCGATCCTATTATCCTTGTCATTCATGTCTGTATCGTTACACTATGCTAATTCCTAGTTCTAACAAACACATATGATGTTCTATGTAGATTTACTAGAGAACAACAAAAAATATGACTCAGTGGCAATTACGTTGCACGTTTACGTTGTAAATTGTAATACCTACAGTTAAGAGCAATAAAGATTTCTGATTCTGATTCTGATTCTGATTCCGTCGAAAATAAACTAGCTCTACCTAGTGGGAGAGCGAGCTAGTGCCTTAAGTACAGTACAGTCAACTGCACATCAGGTTACCCCATTTCCGTTTTTATCTCTCGCTCTTTCCAAATGTCATTTCTTTGCAATATAGCAAGGAGAACCGACCCGAAATGGGTGGAGTGATGTGCTGTCCACCGAACATACCTCTGCAACGATCCGCACTGATATTGGAGGCTGGGAAGTGGGACTTAAAAGCTTATTTTCGGTGTTTAGTTGTTCATTGAGTCGTTTTACATAGGAAATAATATTATCTGTCCCATATAAATCAGCAAAGACAAAACAGAATTATTCATGTTAGAGAGACTGATTCTGGGACCTAGGAGAAAATCGCAGAAGTTCATTTAGGCGTCATTAAGATATTTATAGCTCGCATGAACATTCACGTACCACCTTCACCAGTAATCAAGTACGCATAAAAAAGTAGTGACTTATCTCTGAATACTTTTGTTTACTATTTATTTAATATTTAGCACGATAATACTACTTGCTACTACTCCTAGAACTGTTTATTCAAGCATCACATTGGCATTGTCTTAAGGTTTATATTTGAAATACTAATTGTTATAAAAAAGCGGTCTCTCCTCAAACAAGAGAAAAGTTTGCCTAAACAGAGATTCCAAACCATGTACTAATTTTAGAAACTTTCAGTAATTTAATAAATATTTTGTATTTTTTGGCACGTTAAGCTGTTGGTCCCGGTAGACGTCGCCAGATGTCAGTCGTTAAGCCTAGTCAGAGGCCTTAGGGCGGCTTGATAACATCTGACATTATGGTTGCTCACTAACCTTACACCCCTCCAACAACCCGCACTGAGCCCGCGTGTTGGAGTATGGCTTGTTCCACCTCATAGTTGAGGTGAGGCCTGTGCCCAGCAGTGGGACGTATATAGGCCGTTTATGTTTGTATTTGCTTATTAGAGCCGTCACACTATCGTTTGTAAACGTATAAAAACCATATCAGAATCTCACCGATAGCTAGGAAAATGTCGTTAACGTTCATGGCGGTCTTGGCGCTGGTCTCCATGAAGAGGAGGCCGTTCTCGTCGGCGTAGGCCTGCGCCTCCTCAAACTCCACCATGCGCTTGGCGGCGAGGTCGCTCTTGTTGCCCGCCAGCGCGATCACTATCGACGGGGACGCCTGCCTCTGCAGCTCCTTCACCCAGTTCTTGGCGCGCCCGAATGTGTCCTGGGGAAGAAAATCAAACATTTGAACCTTTTTTTATATTGGTCTTCAAGATGACCTCACTCCACCTGATGGGAAGCAGCTGTGAGGTCCAGATATGGGGTTGACAAGCACAGTAACTAAGAACTACTTTGCTGGTCAATCTCGTTTTGAAGGCCTGCATAAATGCCTTTTCACGCCCCGCTTAAAAAACCCGGGATTGTAGGAAGAAGGAAACACATGCGCTGGAAGAGCGTTCCACAAACCTCTGAAATACACCTTATAAAACCTCGATAGACCTTCGCCGACGCACACAGGTGAAATCTACGTAATTTGTGGCCAAAATTAAAAAAAACAAAGTTACTCCGATTTTAAATTAGTAGCCTAATTTAGGAACAAGACATATGGCGCCATCTATGAATGACCATTAAAACGTTTGACACTTTTTATTCAGATACCCACAACACTTGATTTAAACAGTTTCACTTGTTGAGTAATTTATTACTATTTTCAGCTTTTTGCACCCGCCTGAAATAAATGATTTTTATTTTTTTTATTTTTTTTTATTTTTTTTGTTTAATGACAACGTTTAAATTTTATTTAGTTGATATTTGGTGTAAAACGTAATGGATTCTATACCTTCAGGTTAGTTTATTATTTCTGTATTACTAAACAGTTTACATTACTTGCGATGTTATAGATATGTAGGTTTGAATAGAAGTCTATATTTTAACAGTTTTTTTTGTTTTACTCAGTGAATAAGTTCATACTCAATCACACTCAACCCGTTTCTTTTACATATTTGGAAAGAACATATCTATAGCTTTCATATGACACCAAAATTAGCTGCGTCTAACTGCGTCACCTTAACAAAATTGTGCAAAACTCACAAGGTTTACGAATTTTAAAAATACTTATAATTTTACTTATACTTATACTTTACTTATACTTATACAAGTTAAACCTTATCCTCAAGAAGTAATAAATCTTTTAAAAGAACCAGAAATAAGTTCAGTATCGTAATTGTTTTTTTTTATTTATCTCATTTTTAACTAGTATTATTAAGATTAAATACATCAATGAAACATACATTTAATAGTTTTACTTTTTAAAACACCTTCAACCTATTATTTGAGACAGACTACAGCAATATATAGGCATAAACACACTTGACATAATTTTGGCCAATTTTTGAGCGAATTTCACCAGTGTGCGACGCTCCAAACTCCGGAGTTTTGTTCCAACAAGCGTATCGTTGTGTATGAGTCTGCTGGCCCTTTGATTCACTGAGTCTGTATCCAGTTGGAGCAGTCGATAGCCGAGAACTGCAGTCTCAAGTGTCATTGCTTACTATTATCATACGAATGATCGGTTGATAGTAATTATAATATCGCTGAACCTTAAATGCGACCACTCATCTTATTTTGAAGTAGGTTCAAAAATGTTTTTATTTCCATTGTAGGTATTTAACACCATTTAAAAAAAATATAGTACGAGTTTAGTCATACCAAAACTACAGATGCTGATAAGTAAATTAGGCTTTGAATTAGAATTTGATAATTGATAAACAAAATCGATAAACAACTAAAACAGACAGTCTTGTTTTAGTTCTTTATCGACATGTATAACTATTTAGGTCTCTGGTTTTCTTTAATGTCCGCCTACTAATGTTCAGACAGCTGAAGAAATGGCGCTATCACTATGCTTGCTGGCTAAGTATTAGTGAGCCAGCTGTCCTGGTTAATTAACCTTGAGAAATCTCCCACCAAGGCGGTAGAAACGTAAACCAAGCTATCGTGATTTCTTAAAAACATTTATTCTGAATGATATAGGAGAAAATTGCCAGCAACGGATATGAAAAATGCGTCGAGTTTTGGGGGCGTATCCCAGTATCCGTGTGTGCGTTGTATCTGCACCTCCGTCTATTCGGCAGTATGATATCCCCACGCCCTATTTACAGATGAGTACGGGCATTGAATGGACGAACTATCACCTAGTTCATTAACTAGACCGGCAGTTGCATCGGCTATTAATAGTGCGATAGCCTATCTCTGTCGGCACAGCGTTGGCGTTCCACTCGTCAGTCGGCGACTCCAGCTGACCTTGAACTCGGGAAGACCTACGCGTGTCGGTAATACGTTAGTCGATACGCTGCTGCGGCGAGACGAAAATATCAATAAACAGTCATATTATTAAAGGTATAAACTACAAAGTAGGTAATTATATTATCATATTTGGGAATGGCCGTGGTCATTACCATTGTATTGGGATAGCTTAAGCACGGTAGAGGAATATGCTTAAGCCTATTTTATGGGCTGGCTTGTTCCTTGTAAACTTACAGTCTGTTGCAGATCCTATTTTCAGTTTTTGTGCTAAACACGCAAATGCAGTTTAGTTGCCTAGCTCACGTAACGGTATGGTAAAATTAAGTAGGATTTGACAAATGATAACATTTGATAACTAACATTCCTGCCTGTCTAGGACGATAATGTTTTTATGTAACTGCTGATTAAAAAAGGAACACAATGAGAAAAGAAACTATTCAGCAAGTTTCCATTGTTAACATTGATTTAGCTAGCTGAAACACTACAGCACGGAACCTTGACCTTGCGGACGAGCGCCGCTGGAAGCAATACAACAATAGCCGAATATTTTAATTAACTCAATCTTAAGTAAGTCAGCAAGCAGCAGAGATCAGAATATAAAATGAAATTAAAGCGGATATTTCCGGGAGTAACTTGGTTTTTCGGAATAATCAATTCTGGGCACGAAAGGAAAGCTTAATCTGTATTTATTATATGAATCAATACCTTAACTGTCCCAAAACCTTTTTATTTTCTAATAAAATTATCCGATTTCATATATGCTTCAAAGTTAAAGAAGAAATCCCTACATATGGTTTATAATGTTATTAATTATTCTTCCAGTCTAATGTGGCTTTTATATACACTTTTGACTATTATATACCTTCAAGTTGTGGGCATGTAAATATCATGGATATCGCTGTTTTGATAGGTATACCACTAAATAGATAAGGGGTTACAGATGTAGGTAATTTAATTGCCTGACTTAAAAAGATGGACCTTTTAAACTCGAAATACTTACACCCGAATTCACACCACCGTCAACCAACGTTGAGCACACGCTCACGCTCATGCTGTCCCGTAAAATGTCAAAAGAACTGAAGGGACAGCATGAGCGTGAGCGCGTGCTTAGCGTTGATTGTCGTTTGTGAATTCGGTGGTTATTCATTTGGTAAGGGTGCTCACCCCTTACAAACGTCGTTCGCTTCTTGCTTAGTCCGTGAGATTAACAGCCATTTCATTGAATAAATGTCAAGTCGATTACATAATGCGACTTCAAAATAAAACTTAATTACTGTAGTCAGAGTGGTTTACCCCTTCCGGAGTGGAAGGGGTAAACTTAGCAATAAAGTCGAGAGGGTATCTACCTAAAGACAGTAGAGTTACTTATTAATGAAGAGTCCGAACAAATTCGTGACTCATATTTTATGATAAGCATAGTTCTTTAAAAGTGTTACTCGATTATTTCACTAACAAGTAACAACTGTGTTTGAAACATTTGTTACTATCAGATAAGAGGTATATCTTAAGCCCGATGAGCAGAAGGCGCGATAACGAACCATTGCTTGCACGCTAAGTTTGTAATAATGAGGCAAATTAATAATACCCTAATTCACCGGAAGAATACTATACAGAGGTTAGCAAATTACCACAGATTTTCAAATGATTACAATCTGTCTTGAGCCGTTTCAACTGCATCATAAAAGTTATAATATTTATTGTACTTTTAACAAAAAGTGTACCCTAAAAATATTTTTTTTTTGGAATTTTATGGAATATTACAAAGAACCATGAGTTCTTTGTATTTTTTTTGTTCAATCAATTTATGCATTTTCTTTAACACTGTTGCACCGCCTACTGTACTTTTCCCACTTAGGTAGTTTATGATGGATTGTTAGAGATTGATTGTCCCATATGGGCATTAAGTCTGACATTTGAACAAATTTCTTGTTTTTTAATGAGTAAATAATGATAAAAAATAACGTGCTTCTCGGTTTCAGCACTTCATTGCATTACGATATAGCCGCTTTTACGTCTTCTAAGCCTTACTGGAAGGGCAGACCAACCAACTTTGAATACTAGATTGAAATAAAACTGTAAAAACGCCATAAGGCGGCCAATTAATTAGCTAATGCCTCAAGCTCATTTGACAAATGTGTCTAGACTGGATGCCTGGGACGTGCGAGCAATTTGCGAGTCCACATAGCGCATAGACAATTTTGCTGTCCGATAGCTCACTTTAGGCCATTCCTAAACTACAGACTATTATGAATGCTTTTTTCCTTGGCAAATTGGTGACTCCTGAGTATTGATGCTGCCTTGTGACATGTTAATAGAAATGAAAGTGACAGCGATTCTTATGAGTTATGAATTTCGGTTTCGGGAGTAAGCAGCATGAATTGACTGCAAGTGGGCGTTAGTTACTGTTTTTATGTATTAATGAGAGTAGCCTTCAAGTGGTAGATAAATCATAATTTATTAATCCAACAAAAGAAACTGAATACTGATTTGATATTGAATCCATCTGGCCGGCTGGTTTCCTTTTATTAAAGAGATAAGAACAAAAAAAAATGGATGCAACATAGAAAAAAAATCTTGAAACAGAAGAAATGATACCTGTCGATTTCCTAGTAGAGATAGCTATTAGCGATTAGGCCGTATAAATTGTGTATGTCTTTAAACATATACTCAGCTGTGAGTTTCTTTATTAATGTGCAATAGAAACATTATCTATCATCACGACCAAAGATGAAGAAAATATTGACTCTTTCGTGTTGGCAATATTTCACACAGTTAATCCAATTGTGATATTTCCCGCTAATAGCCGGCCCGTGTGGCGAGTGCGGCTGCGTGTGCGCACAATGGCGCTAAACGCCCGGCAAATACGCGCGACCTTTGTTGCTCAATGGGCGCCAGGGCCGGACTAAGGTACGGGGCACTTGAGCTAATTAAGACTATCTAGAGCTGAAATCAATTAGTACCTACAGATCACAGATTAAACAGTCTTTATGACTTAAAACTGTGAAAGTTCGAAGTCAGTTCCTTTAGTGGCGCGTAAATAATTGACCTGGTAAAATGCATTAGTGCTACGGGAGAGTAATACGATTCTGTCGCTGATAAGTAATTATTATGGTATTTCAGTGACCGATTACTCTTCCTTTCGGGGCATGAATACGAGTATAACTTTTCGAATTAAAGAAATTATGATGTCTTTTGCGTCAAATGAGACATGAATTATTTAAAAGTACAAAATAATACAAATCGAGAGTAGAATCGGTATAGGGGAGCAAAATTGTGTCCCCAGCGAGCACCCTAATCCGGCCCTGACGGGTTAGCCCAAACACTGCCATCCGCGGACCACGGCCAGAAAGGCTACAATGCGTTCAAGGTAATTATTGCATTCTTCCACCATCGTAGCGATTTTATTTGCATATTTATCTTATGGAGGTACGGTTCTCGTTATGTGCTTTAGGTCAATAACACTGGAAGCTATTTTACATTAAATTGTGTACAAGCAACGCTATTCTAAACAATTTATTGTTCAATGCTTTGTATAAGGTAGGATGGGAAGCAAAAAACGTGCAGTACACACACACAGACTAAAGTATGCAAGATCATTTGATACGATAGATTTTCCTCATCATAAGGTCCTCAAACTAATTGAACTAACCTAACCCAAGACGTGGACTTTCGCTAGAGTAAATTGCGGACATTCCTTACTCAGAAATCTTGAAAAATTCAAAATACTACTTCGGGCTTTAATGGTTTATTACTTTGCAATCGCATGAACTTTAATGTGTACTTATTTATGATATTATTATTTTTAGCATTTACCATGCAGTATCTTTACAAAAGATCCGAAAACCTTATTTAGCTTAAAATTTTAAATATCCTGTGATAATGTATCGTACATCAACATCAAAGTCATACATTGAGTACCTTATACGAAGTAGCAACAGCGTAGTTTAAAAAAAAGTCTTTTGCGTTTTGAACTGTCATTCGCGTTTAGTTTGAGTAGTTGCAGGGCTTTGTGAGAAAAATATTTATTGATATTCATGAGATACTGGCCTTAATTACACAATGATATTGCTTCAATCAATCACAAAGATTATTCATAAGATATCTATTTAAAAATACATTCTGTAATAAATACATTGTTTTTGTACAAAATGATATCACTGCTACTTATCAAGCCCTTATTTTCTTTGTTTTGATTGGCTTTAGCGAACGAGATGAACAAAGCCAGACGTATAACGTAAATGCAAACGAGGTCGTTACCTGATTAGTGATGTCGTAGACGACGATCGCCGCCTGCGCACCTCTGTAGTACATCGGCGCTAAACTGTGGTACCTGCAACAGATTAACGTGACGTCACGACTAGCACTTCCTTGTGATATAGCCGACTAAGATGCACAACGCGACAAAATTTTGTCATGCGTTATCTCGTGGGATTCGTATGGTTGTGGCGTGAGATAATGTTATTATAACAGTTGAAGCATAAAATGTTTTTGGTGCATTTTTACTTTGAATATCACTATGGAAGCTAGGAATGGTATCGAAATGAAATAAAGTACTTAAAAAGCACGTAATGTTAAACGTTAAATTTTATCTATTTTACAAGTGAATTGTCCAGAGTTCAATTGCGGTCAACTTTAACAAGAAATAGCTAATTTTAAACGACTCGAAACAAATACCAGAATGAAACGCGAGATTCCGCGATACTAATTTAGTAAAAGAAACGTATTTAGCCTCACCAATTCACTAAACAAAGCTGATAATGAACGTAGGTAGGTACATCATCCTTAGGTAAATAAAATATTTTTTGCACATCTACCTCATCTTAATCACATGCTTAAATGCACTTACGCATACCCGCCAACCGGGGGGTTGGACTGGTTATGTCGGACTCTCCACGGGGAGCATGCTCTACCCAGTGGCTCTACCGACTAAAAACCCTACTACTCCCTCTCTTCGTCCATAGTGGGGGAATACGCCGTATAGCTATAAGCCCTGTGCGCGTTCTCCCGGACGGTGCCCGCCTACACGGCGGGCCGGAAGCGACCCCCCCTTCGAGAGGGGGGGCCACGACCCCCCCTTCGAGAGGGGGGGCCAGTAGGGACAGCCGAGGGTGTCGAGCCGTCCCTACCAGGCAGTGGTGGAGGCCTGTGCAATGCCGGCAACGGTACCCCCGTACCGCGCGCCGGCTGGCCTCTACCACGGAGGGGTGCGACACGGCGAGCAGGTGCGCACCGTCTTCCCCCCCTCCTCGGCCTGCGGAGCTCATCGGCTGCAGGATTAGGCTCCCGCAGCCGCTCCGCCTCTTTCTTAGCGGTCATCACCTCCTCGCAGAAGGTGGCGAACGCTCGCCAAGCCTCTTTGTCTGCCAGCATTGCGATCACAATGCTCGGCAGAGAGAGGTCCTGGCCCACCTTGGCGACTAGCGCCATGCGCTGTGGAGCCCACGTTTGGCACACCGCTAGTGTGTGGTGCGCCGTGTCCTCCACAGCGCCGCACTCATGGCAGAGTGGGGCTGCCTCTCGGCGGATGCGGTGCAAGAATGAGCCAAAGCACCCATGCCCGGTCATAATTTGCACCATCCTGTATGAGAGGGACCCATGCTGCCTCTCCAGCCACTTATCAAGCACTGGAGCGAGTGCCTCCACCGTCCGCCGGCCAGACTCCGGAGCTCTTAGGTCCGCCATCCACAGCCGGACCAGGCTTGCCTGAGCCTCCTTGCGGACGGCCTCCCGCTCTTCGGGGCAGAAGCGGTCACCCGCGGCCCTCTTGGCGGCCGTCCAGCGGTACATGGCCGCCAACACGTCCGCCTCTAACTCCCAGGGAGCGTTTCCCGCCAGCGCGCAGGCCGCGGGAAAACCAACGGTGCGATATGCTCGCACGCTCAGCTGTGCTATCGCCCGCTGGGGCGCTCGGAGGAGGCGGACGTTCTTAATCACATGCTCACATATTGTCAAAACTACACCTTTGATCATGGTCATAGCAAAGTAAGCTTTACTCTTGCTTGTGGATCGAAATGAGGTGTATAAATATGAGAGTGGAAAAGGTCGCTAGAGCAGCTCCTGGGTTTTAGTCGTAAGAGTCGACTATCAGGAACCCCTGACGGAGTTTCATGTATTAAAAAGACCCTCTAGCCGACAGCAGTTCTGCCGTCTGCTAGGCGTCTTGGCGAGCCTAAATCCCCTAGAACTCGGATGCTAAAAGCCAGGCATGTTCACCCAGCTATCTTTAAGTAAAAATTACCTTTGGGCATAAGTGTTGCAGATGGACCTTATCATAAAAAAAAAGGTTCCCCAATAATAGGATGTGAGTGGATGAAAAGATCAGCCAGTAGGAAACTTATTGGATTTTGAAATACTGGTTATTTACGCGAGTAGGTCTGTACTACTATTATTTTTACTATTCAACAATACTTGTTTTGTTAATTAACATAATAGAATAATCAAATTCTATGTAGTGGAATCATCTAGGGTTTCTGAACTCCCATTTCAGAACCGGTCTGCTCAGTCTCTTGACAATGACTTGAATCGGGAGTTTCTTTAGAAAAACATGCAATACTATTGAAGTATACCACACACCTTTCTTGTCCCGCCGTGTCCCAAATCTCAAACTTGACCGTGGTGTCATCGAGGCAGACCGTTTGCGTGAGGAAGGCGGCACCGATCGTGCTCTCCTGGTACTCGTGGAACTGTCCCTTGACGAAGCGCAGCACGAGCGAGGACTTGCCCACTGCCGACTCTCCCAGCAGCACCAGCTTGAACTGGCATACTTTGGTCTGAGGCGCGCCGTTCGGACGCTGCGCCGCCCCGCTTCTGTTTGTCGCCATCGCCTGATCATTAAAGAAATGCATTGATTCATAGAATTGGGTTAACAAATTATTCAGACAATATATTTCTTGAAAACTATAGATTTACAAGCTAACATAACACGATATAAACGGCCTATATACGTCCCACTGCTGGGCACGGGCCTCACCTCAACTGTTGGGTGGCGCATGTCATACTCCAACACATGGGCTCATTGCGAATTTTTAGAAGGTGTAAGTTCAGTGGGAAACTTTAATGTCAGGCGTTATCAAGCCGCCCTAAGGCTCCGACTAGGCTTAACGACTGACATCTAGCGACGTCAACCGGGACCGACAGCTCAACGTGCCTTTAACGTGCACGGAGGTGACCGAAAAATGCATCACTCAATTTTGGTCAGAATGGTCACCTATCCTATTTCCGAGCCCGAGTGTGCTACTTTAAAACGGCAATCGTTGCCGATCCACTGCCACAACTGCGCCACGGGAACCTCCTAAATGTTAATTGCTGTTAGCTAAATGTTTGTTTTCTTCCAGGCAGGCCAGGAAACACACAATGAAACGCACCATCTCTTAGAATTCATAAGGCTATGACGCGAGTAAAGGCGCTGTGGTCGCGTTGAGCATGTTAGTCTCCCAGGTTAGGGGAGGAGATATGACAAAGAACATACTAGCAGTACCAGGCTAAAAACCGAGCAGTTGTGGAGTGGCCTGTAGTTTTGTTAAATGTAGATTGTGAAGGAAGGGTGGCTTGAATCAATGAAGGAGGAAGGTCCTTGTTGTTTTGTAAATAAATAAAAATTTCATAAATTTTTACATGAAACGTTGATCTCATTGTGTCAATGACAACAGTTCATACAATACATAAGTATAGATGCGTGGTTCATACAATACTTAGGTACAGTAAAGTAAAAGTCATAAAATACTAGTAGATTACCTCTAAATCATTATTCAGACGAGAATAATATACTTTTGCAGATTCATCCACTGCAAAAACAAGTTTCCTTAGAACAACAAAAAACCTAGATAAAAATGTTCAACTACAGAATGCAAATAAATAAGTGACAATACACAAATTGTTTGTTATTATAATTCCTCCACCATCAGTCACTGTCTGTCTGCACAAACAAGCCAATAACCTAATGCTCCCCATTTCATTTGTAAATAAACATTATCTCAAGCTCTAGACATTCAACTGCAATGATAATGAATCACATGTTTCAATGAGTTTATTATTTACATATTAACCAATTCAGGAACAGTCATTTTCAGGCCACAAAAGTTTCTGAGGAGAAAAAGCAATTGTTTATATTGCTATCTTAAAAGTGAAACAAACTCAACCTAGTTTGTACTATGAGCCCTAGGTGAATCTTCATCGAAAACCACATGATGTTAGTTTCTGATCACTTTCTTTATTTAGAAAACAATAGAGGCTAGTACATTCTGGAAATATCATTATTTAGGGCTAACAATAGTTTAAAAACTCATATTTGTTTTGAATTAACCTGTTTTTAAAGGCTAATTTTGTTGAAGTTCATGTGAAGAAAAACACAATATGTAGGTAAACACACCATTTCCAACAACCAGTGAAAACAAAGTAAAAAAACATGGAAAAAAATCTTAATAATGGAGATAATAACATCAGATGAATCATTGATTCCGTAGAACTTACTAAACACATAATCAGGAAGTTGACTTTTTATCAGTTTTAAGAAATGGGGAATCACCTGTGCTCTCAGGCTGTGGGTTCATTATGTCATTGCTTATAAAATACTGATTTGATGAAAAATGCTTATGAATCTTCATAACTTAAGTCCAAGAAAATCATATATTTCAGCAAGTCATTTTCTTTAAATTTTATTGTTTTTAGGTTAGTTGGGTGATGAAAATTAATTATTAGAAGATACACTGAGCTTCAAATATTACTACCAAAATTAATCTACAATAAAACTGATTATCACATTATCCTAAGATAAAATATATAGGTAGTGACCATACCTTCAGACTCACCAACCAGTGACACAAAAACACAGTTTGACACCATTTACCCAAATAGTTTTGGAGCTATGTTACACTTAGGGGACTTTCCACTTGCAACTCTACCTAAACTCAACTACAGAAGGAACTTGCAAGGCTTAGCTCCAGAGCGACAAAGGCGACTGTAATCAACGCAAAGAACGGTAAACAAGACTACGTTATCTCTAAGTACATGTCGCGCAAATCACAAAGAAACAAAAGGTGTAACGACACTATCAGACCGTATTTGACGTAGTTTGCGAGACCTAGAATTAGTATTTATCCGACGGACACCACAGTGCATCTGCCGTGATGATGACTAACCACGTCTGCCCCTATCAGGCCGTTTCCTTCGCATCTGACCACTTAAAATTACCCATTTACGCCCTCATCCAGATCAGCTGGAGGTCATAAAATCGGTCAACGTCGCTGCTTCTCTCACAAATGACATCTTATTTACAAAGGATATTCATAAATTACTCGTGGCACAACTAATTTAGCTGCAATGTCTACAATATTCGATAAAATGACGCATTTACTAGATTCTGATGGATATGAAAGACGTACCCTCCCTGTTATTTTATCGCCGATGTGCACTTTTCCTTGGGCGACAAATCCTTACAAAGTCGCCGTGATGCCGATAATATCATTAATCACACACTCCTAAGAATAATCATTAATTTTGAACGATAAACTGGAAAATCTAGCACTGAAATGCAAAATTAACACGAACAAACATGGAAGCGAGAGAGCGAGCGAGCGAGACGTTTCACAAATTGTCTATTGAAGAGTTTACGTCATTTACAAAAAAAAAGTTAAAAGACTCTATGGCACCTCGAAAAGAAAATAAAACCATAAACAAAACTCTGCCCGTTGCATGCTGTGTGAACCTGCCGATAAATAGACGTTTTTGTCTTTGCTTTCAGAAGGCTGTCAACTGTCATCTAACTGTCAAAAAGTTTTTGTTTTGCGAATTTGTTTACTGGTTGGCGGTATTATTAAATGTTTCCCATAAATTCAAATTTCAATTGGCCTTAGCTTGGACTAGTTGTACTTCCCAGGTTACCCTTTTAGGATTGTTAATCATGGCGGCACCTGGGCCGTCGGGGTTAGGTACAGACTGGCAATTAGGATGTATGGAATTGAAGCAGCGCGGCGGGCACCTCTTGCAAACCGGGCAGTGGTCCGACTGTTCGTTCGTGGTTGGCGCGGAGATGCACCAGGTGACGATCACGGCGCACAAGCTGATCCTGGCGAGCGCTTCTCCGGTATTTGAGGCGATGTTCTTTGGTTGCATGGCTGAGGGGGACGGTCCAATACAAATCCTGGATGTCCAGCCAGACGCTTTCAAAACACTTTTACTGTAAGTATAAACTTGTGACAACAGGTTCCTTAGGGGTGATGTACTCGGACGGGGGTATAGAAACATGAAGCAAGATATAGGTCAGATAGTCTGGCGATTATGTGTTAACATGGCATTTGCAGTTCAAAGCATGATTTACAAATACTAAATACGATAAATATAAAAAAAAACTAATACATGTTCAAATTAATGAGAGTAGGTATCTTAATTCATACTGATAAATTAAGATACCTACTCTCATTACCGCCACTGGCCTGGGCGGTAAATACTTCCTATGGCATTGCTAAGTAGGGTTTTTTAAAAGTCCTCATTATTTTCCCATGTAAACCCTCCATAAACTTTTTATAGCTTGACTCAGAATTCAAAAGGCATTATTGTACAGTGCACACTATTAAATTCTATGGAAAAGTGTGAATTTATACATTATTTTTGTAATATGTCATCATAAGTTAATGTGCTAATTAAAAACTCACTCAGATATTGCATGCACATATCCTTTTTGGTCCCCTTACAACATTTTTTTAAGTTTTTATTGCAATTCTACAGGTCCTACATACAAATCCCTATTTAGGCAAAAGGTGTTTTGTTTTTGTCTGAGCCCAATTTCATGACCACCAATATCTGAATGAATGAATGAATGAATGAATGAATGATCGATGAATGAATCTGGTTAACTAGTTACTAACAACCCCTCTAAAACACCATTTTTTTCTAGTTATATTAGGTATATAAAACTGGAACTAGGTCATAAAAAATAAAAATAAAACTCGTTTTTAAATATATTTTAAGTTTTCTTCAAAAAAAAAGGATTAAGCCAAATAACATACAAAATGAGGGAAAATAGAAATTCAAAGTGGAGCATATGGATGATCGAAGTAAGCGTGAAGCCCCAAGATGTGATATGATATAACTCTTCTCTATTTGTCCCGGCGCATTAGTGGTCGTTCTCGACGTCTAAAATAACAGTATACCCAATATAAATGTTAAATAAACTGAATAACGTGACAAAATTTTGTCGCGTTATTGCGCATCAAGCCGCGTTTCCACCAGGCAACAATTGACGCGCAACATAATAATATGATGCTCAGCATGTATGGCGACGTTGCACAACAGGCTTGTAGTTTGAAAATATGCGCACCGATAGGGTAATTGCGCGTCATTGAACAACATATTGAGCTACACGTTGTGCAACATGACGCGCGGCAAATGTTGCCTAGTGGAAACGCGGCTTTAGGCCGGCACGTGAATTTTTACTTTAATGACAGTAAAGGTGACGTCATACACGGACAGCTTCAAGCAGTCAGGATGGGTCCATCTTCGAGCTGCGACTGCATTAGTAAACTACAGATTCTACATACACACATAGACGGAACCGCTCAAGCAGTTGACTTGACTGCTCCGGGCTTCGGGTGACCGCTCCGGGCGGTTAGCAGCACAATGAAATTCCACCGTGCCGTGAAGCAGTCGCATACACTGACTGCTCGTATAAGCTGTCGCCGTATAAGCAAAAGAAGCAGTAGTGCTTCTGCATCAAAGTCTATGTTACTTCTGATTTGAAATAAAATGAAATCGTGGCTTGGTGAGCATCTTCAAGCTGTTGACTATGACTCCAAGAGCGGTCCGTATATGTTGTTCACTGGCTAACTGCTCGAGCTGTTCACGTACTGCGGGCCCAACCCCCGAATTCACAAACGAAAATCAAGGTCAAGCATCCCTCCGAAGTATAGTTGTCCCTTTCAGTGCTATTGACATTTAACGGGACGGCATGAGTGTGTTAATTTTGCCACTTTTCAGGTACATATACACAGATCAGACGGTCATAGGATCGTTTGATAAAGCGTGTGCCGTGTACTATGCCGCCAAGAAGTACATGCTGCCATACTTGGAGAAGAAGTGCTTGTGGTTCATCTCGCTAAACCTGGATCCTAAGAATGTGTGCCGCGCGTACGAGCTAGGACTGCTGTTCGATGAGAACCTCCTTGTGGAGAAATGTTTGAAGGTAAGGATATTGGTTGGACGGCGAAGTAAAATAGTGGCCTCAGTGACGTCGTTTGATATCAGTCTTTAAGCTTAGTCAAAACCTTACGGTGGCGTGATAAAATCTGACAGCACGGTTTATCACTAACTGTACAAATGTTTTTTTTTCTTGAGTTAATCCTCATGGATACGTCGCCGTCCTGGGGTACCACCCATCTGAATTTTCTTGTTTCCCAGTATGGCCATTAAATTTAAGCTTGTGTGCGAAAAGTCCTTTTAATAAAATCTTTCCTGTATGTTGTCTGAAAGATATCAAAAAGCCCACCTAAATCCCTGTAAATGTTGTGTGATAATTTTATTACTGCAACAAGTGAATTTTATCTTTATGTCTTTACAGATATTCGAAACTAATACGAAGGAGGTGCTGAACGATGACAGCTTTATGGAGGCTGACCTAAAGACTCTGAAGAAGCTACTGCTGCTGGATCACCTGGACATCGACAGTGAGCTCGACCTGTTCCGCGCGGTCGAGAAGTACGCGCGCGCGCACATGGGCAGCAATCAGTTTAAGAGGAGGAGTGATATTGGAGTCAATTTTGATGGCAGTCCGATGAAGAAACTGCGATTGAACAGTCAGGAAAGCGAGGTAACTTGGGATTCTTTGAGCTTTATGATGTTATTATTAATTCCTCACTTGGCGGCTATTTAGGTCCTGAAGCTCCAAATTCACGCTAGACTACTGGCCCTTAAATTATGTGCTAATTAAAGTATTCAGGCTAATTTCAATACCCACTTACCAATACGAGATTACAAGCTTAAGCATTTAGAAACATATTCAGCTCGAGCTGTCAAAATTAAGAACTTATGTCGCCTACACAAGCTCTAAGTCCTGAGCAGCTTCCCAATTTTGGTTATGTTGGCTAACATAAGCTTTTACCGAATGAATATTGAACTCTGTATTTGGTTAACATACGATTTATATATAAACAGATTTCGATGCCTCGCCTGGGCACACAGAACGCCACACCACAATTCCCTATACTACGTCACAAATCATTGCATATCGTTTCACTACTTGTACTTAATTTACTGCATTTCCTTCTTTCACCTTTTAGCCGCTGAACTGTTCTACGAAGACAGCAGAAAAAGAGAAAACTGACCCAGAGACAGGCATGAAGAATGTGTCTGGTACACCTATGGTCCGTCTCCTAGAGACCGGGGAGCTGGTGCTCTCGCGGTCCCGGGCCTCGACTGGGGCTGTGCAAACCGACGTAGACATGGATGATGACCACACCACTTGCTCTCTGTCCTGCTCACAGAGCTCACGGGACTCTTTCATCTTTGAAACTAGCAGAGCGAGTATAGGTAAGTCCTACCATTTATCTCCTGCCATACAAGTTTTCGCTTATGCATTAGGTAGCGTCTGTGTTAATTATTCGTAAGCATGAAATCACGGACGTAAAAGAAAGACGGACGAACATCTCACTAAAAAAATGTGAAGCATGCAAGGTGCTACAATTTCGTTTGTTTTACACGACCTGCTACAGTCACACAAACACACTAGGTGCTACAAACTACGCCATTTTACTCCGTGTGACAGCGCCAATGACACGTGCTGGTCACTCACACACCTAAACTGGCAGCTCTCAACTGGTCCGTCTTTCTTTTACGTCCATGCATGAAATTGTATTGGCTAATCGTTAGAGGCACAGTACAATGACTGCTGCTATTTAGCTGCTGATGGCTTTGGAAACTTTACCGGATTGTAAAGTGAGCGTAGAGGGTTCTGAACCCTAACATTAAAAGGAACTTGCCTATAGGGCGCCCCAGAGGGGGGCAAGGATTTCCGATCACTGCTACAACTGCGCCAGGGGAACCTCTACTAACTAAGTAAGAACAGTATTAATTAAAATATAAAAAGGGGGAAGTGTGTGTGCGTGTGTTTGAAGTGTAAGCAAATCCAGGATACATTCTCTGACTTTCTGCCTTTCGCGCAGACATCGACTCCCTCCGCGCATGTATCGGTCACATCCGCTTCCTGACGCTGACGGCGACGCAGTTCGCGGCGGGCCCGGCGCGCTCGCCGCTGCTGAGCGAGTCGGAGGCGTTCGCGGTGCTCATGAACATACTCTCCAGCGCCGCCGACACGCCCATGCCTAGTGGATTCTGCACCTCGCGACTGCCTAGGAACCAGGTGAGAACTTAGGGCATACAGCTTCGAAAAATCTAGGGTTACATTAAATTGCTTAACAGATATACGTTTCTGGGTAACGCCAAATCTCTTATCGCTTTTGCTCAGGAAAAAACGGCAACTTTAGGTGATCGTCTTTTAGGTGCACCTTTAATTGATATTCTACCGCATTTGTATAGAAATCAATTCAAAATGTTATTTGGCTTAGTTCCTTTCACTCAAACGACCACATTTGCGTAGTTATTGAGTTTTAAAAAACGCCAAAATACAATATCACTGTTCGAACGTTCGATATGCAGATGGAGAATGCCACCACTGAGATCAAACATTGTTGTATTACCAAGTGACCTACCTAGATGCAACTTTTCATGTAAAAATTTTGTTAGGCATTTATCTATTAGATTTTGTTTAAAAAATCTGTGGATTAACAAAATCCCTTTCGTAAGCACTGCAATAACATAATAATATGGTCTTTAACTTTATCAAACCTTTTTTTGCTTTAGCAAAACATAACCCCGGAAGTACTAGACAACGGCAAATCAGAAGCGGTGTTCCGTTTCACGGTATTGAACTTCAAGTCCCGACGGCGCTCGGTGGAGTCGCGCCTGTTCCAGTTCCACGAGGCGTCCTGGAGCGTGAAGCTGGTCCCGCGCTTTGAGACCGACACCAGCCACATGGAGAACAAGTACTTTGGACTCTATCTCAAGTGAGTAGAGGCGTTATTCGCTGATATATAAGTGTCGGTGGAGTCGCGCCTGTTCCAGTTCCACGAGGCGTCCTGGAGCGTGAAGCTGGTCCCGCGCTTTGAGACCGACACCAGCCACATGGAGAACAAGTACTTTGGACTCTATCTCAAGTGAGTAGAGGCGTTATTCGCTGATATATAAGTGTCGGTGGAGTCGCGCCTGTTCCAGTTCCACGAGGCGTCCTGGAGCGTGAAGCTGGTCCCGCGCTTCGAGACCGACACCAGCCACATGGAGAACAAGTACTTTGGACTCTATCTCAAGTGAGTAGAGGTGTCAAACCGGATAAAATATCATATGGCCGTCCCCTGGGTCTCAGCTACCTCAAACAATTTCCAGACAAATCGGTTCTGTCGTTTTCGAGTTATAAAATAGTGCAACTAACAGGACTTTCTTGGACAAGAATGAAATCACTGCATTCTTAACGCGAACGGATTATATGTCTGTACAGACAGCTAGTATACAGGTACCTACAAATGTTTTCTTCAAAATCAGATTTTTCCTTTAGTTTGCGATATAATGTTACTTCCCATTAATCCTTATAAGTAACACTACGAGATGGCATTAAAATACAGCGTGACATCTTTTTTTCTAAAACCTACAGGTTATATTCCTAGCTAAAAAGAAAGTTATTTTAAAAATTAGATTACGCACTAAAGATCTGAAAACCAGATAAAGACATTTGGTCATATTGGCATCAGGCAGGACTTGAACCCGCATCTTTCGCTAACCGGGCGACTGCACTACCAAATCCACTAAAAACTACTGCTGTAAAGATACTGCATGGAAAATGCTAAAATAATAATAAAAACTTAGATTACGCAGTTTTGTTTTACCGAAAATCGGCCTCGAGACTCCTTTCAGCATTTTTCGATATTTCTCATAGTGGAGGATTTGGCCTACCACGCCTACTTGTAAAACTCATCCTGTATAGACAGATGTTATGATAAGCTGTCAAAATGCATTTCTTAGGTTTTAGATGAAGATTGTTTTATGGTTATTATTGTTTTTAACATTTTTCATGCAGTATCTTAATTATAGATCTGAAAACCACACAGCACACCGGTAGCACAGTGGTTAGTGCAGTCGCCCAGTTTGCGAAAGATGCGGGTTCGATCCCTGCCTGATGCCAAGATGACCAAATGTCTTTTTCTGGTTTTCAGATCTTTAGTTAAGATTGTTTTGTGTATGATTGTGTGGTATGTGTGTAGATGCAGCGGCGCCAAGGAAGCTACATGGCAATGCCGCGTGCGCGCCGACGTGCGGCTGCTGGCCGCGCCGCCGCACGCTCCCGTCTCCGGACACGTGCACCGCCTCTACACACAGTTAGTAGTTAGCTTTCCACTTGAGGCGATCTGGGCCGAAATTACAGACTTGAAAAAGCATATGACACATGGATAGAACAGTTTTATAAATTCTAAAAAATATATACAGGGTAGGTTATTTTGTTTTTAGCATTAGGGATAATGCATTATCATCTTACTAAAGATAGGAAAACCAGAATAATGCATTCGGTCTTGGCATCGGGCGGGACTCGAACCCGCGCCTTTCGCAAGCCGAGCGACTGCACTACCAATTATGCTACCGAGACCATTAACAGACCGGACGAATTTCTCTGGTATATTATACCTGACAGCCAGGTTGGTTTCACCAATGTTTAGGCATATACCTTAAACATGTATAATATACCAGGCTGTCAGGTATAATATACCAGAGAAATTCGTCCGGTCTGTTAATGGTCTCGGTAGCATAATTGGTAGTGCAGTCGCCCGGCTTGCGAAAGGCGCGGGTTCGAGTCCCGCCCGATGCCAAGACCGAATGCATTTTTCTGGTTTTCCTATCTTTATATACAGGGTGTCCCGAAACGTGACGTCAAGTGGGCATGGGGTGATAGGCTAGGTTATACCGGCTCTGGGAAAAATAAAGAAAAAAATCTATGTCACTTGGTTTAGTAATAATAATAATATTAATGAAAATTTTGGAAATCGACACCTTTGACAAATTTTTCATGTACTGTACTCACAAATTACCAAATTTCCCACCGTTTTATTTTTTTATGTTATCCCAGAAAATTATGCTTTTGATTGTAGTCACTTTTATGATGATCAATATTTGGACTTTTAGTAAAAAAAATAAAGTTCGACTGAGTCATGGTCAAGAATTTTTATGTCAGCTAACTTCATCCCTTATTTTGTTTAAAAAACATTACTAAAGTATCCTTGGCAAGTTGTCTAGAAAAATAGCCCATTTAATCAAGATTTCAAAAAGGTAAAATACTAACAATTTCCTTATCTTATGTTTCCATGAAAAATATTATGAACCATAATGGGTCGTTCGAAACTTGAACTAGGTGAAGTCTAAAGTATGCTATTATTGGTTAATGAAACAAAAAGTGTCAGGGTTAGTAGCGGTAGCAAATAAGAAATGATTGCTGTTGCTAAGCATTCCATGCCTGGTCGGTTAATGTGATGGGTGACCACTCCAAACATTTTTTCTTCGGAAGGCACGTTAAGCAGTTTGTCCCGATTGACATCGCTGGATGTCAGTCGTAAAGCTTAGTCGGAGGCCTTAGGGCGGCTTGATGACATCTGAGATTAACTTTTTTCACTGATTTTACACCCCTACAACAATCCGCACTGAGCCCGCGTGTTAGAGTATGCCTAGCGCCCACGTTTGTAGTTGAGGTGAGGCCCGTGGCCAACTGTGGGATGGATATAAGCCGTTTATGTCTGTATGTATGTCAGGAGGGCTGGAAAATGGTCATCGTGATGTGGCATTTACCACAAAAGTAAGATACTAGAGCTTCTATTGAACCATGTAGTCAGATTTTATTAAGGCCCTCTAAGGCCTCTGAATAAAATTCTCGGATGACTTCTACTAGCAACGTCAGCTGGGAACAACTGCTTAATGTCATTTGTACGAAGATACTATGAAAAAAAAACGAAATGGTCACCCATCGCATTAACCGACCAGGCATGGAATGCTAAGCAACAGCAATCATTTCTTATTTACTACCAGTACTAAACTACTGTCACTTTTTGTTTCATTAACCATTAATAGCATATTTTAGACATCACCTAGTTCAAGTTTTGAACGACCCATTATGGTTCATAATATTTTTCATGGAAACATAAGACAAGGAAATAGTTAGTATTTTACCTTTTTGAAATCTTGATTAAATGGGCTATTTTTCTAGACAACTTGCCAAGGATACTTTAGTAATGTTTTTAAAGAAAATAAGGGATGAAGTTAGCTGACATGAAAATTTCTTGACCATGACTCAGTCGAACTTAATTTTTTTTCACTAAAGGTCCAATATTGATCATCATAAAAGTGACAACAATCCAAAGCATAGTTTTCTGGAATAACATAAAAAAATAAAACGCTGGGAAATTTGGTAATTTGTGAGTACAGTACATGAAAAATTTGTCAAGGGTGTCGATTTCCAAAATTTTCAAAAATATTATTATTATTACTAAACCAAGTGACATAGCTTTTTTTCTTTATTTTTCCCAGAGCCGGTATAACCTAGCCTATCACCCCGTGCCCGCTTGACGTCACGTTTCGGGACACCCTGTATGTATTGTATTGAGGTGGCCGTGGCGCAGTTGTGACAGTGATCGACGACTGCTGTTGTAAAGCAACGCACACGCTGGGTCGGAAATGGGATGGGTGACCACCCGACCGAAATTTAGTGATGTGTATTTCGGGCATCTCCGTGCTTCAGAAGGCACGTTAAGCAGTTGGTCCCGGTTGACGTCGCTAGATGTCAGTCGTTGAGCTTAGTCAGAGGCCATAGGGCGGCTTGATAACATCTGACATTAAGGTTGCTCACCAACCTTACACCCCTCCAACAATCCGCACTGAGCCCGCGTGTTGGAGTATGGCTTGTTCCACCTCATAGTTGAGGTGAGGCCTGTGCTCAGCAGTGGTATAGGCCGTTTATGTTATGTTATGTATGTATCCAGCAAAGAGCAAGAGTGGGGCTTCGAGCGGTTCGTGTCGTGGGACTCGGTGCTGAACCCCGAGCGCGGCCTGCTGCGCGGGAACGCCATCACCATCGAGGTCCGCATGGTCGCCGACACGCCCTAACACGACCCAACACGACCCAACGCGACCCAACACGCCCCAACACGGGAATACTGATTCTCATTATGTAGACTGACAGATGTCAATGAAAGCCTGTTCACACCTAGCGTTTTTTGGGCGATTTCACAGCGAGGCGATCTCACCGCGAGTACAGCGTTCCGCTCGTTCGTTCTCGTAGCTGTCGTTCCGCGACAGAATAAACGCCGCTTTGAATTTGGCTGATGGATGAGGGGGTCACCCGCCGCGATATCGCACGCGAGTGCGCAGTGATCTCGCAACGTTTATTTTATCGTGGAACTATCGCTGCGAGATCGCCTCGCCGTGAAATCGCTAGCATGAACAGCCTTTAACCAAACTTTACCTAGCTAGTCTTTAGTTAAATAAGTCTGTTGATTTTTCAATGTTTAAATCTATGAATGGCCAAAGTTTTGTGAACAACGTCTTATTTAAACTTCATAGGTTGTTTTAGACTTACGTTCATATAAAAACCAGTTGGAAAATTCTCCACACTTTACCTAGCCAGTCGATAGTTAAAAAAGACTATTGATTTTTGAATGTTGAAATTATAAATGGCCAAAGTTTTGTGAACAACATCTTATGTAAACTTCATAAGGAATTTCAGACGTACGTTCATCTAAAAAATATTTAGAAACACTGAATTACTTTATTTTACGCTTAATTTAAATAGTCGTTATTTAGTAATTGTTGATTTGGAAAAATGATAAGATCGCCAATTATTTCCTCGTGAATCATAATTTTATTTAGAAAGTAGATATATTTTCACAAAGCCATGTATCAGCAAGGGCTATTTCACAAGGATGCCCCGTCCTTTCGTACTTCAAAATTTCGCTTTAGATAAATACCCCCCTTTTACAAATGAATCCACGATATCTCTTTCCTTTTGTTATTAGGTAAATCCGTACTTAAAGACTGATATTAATGTAAGCTCGTTAATTCTAAATATTAGAGATTATTGGCTTCATAGAAGTGCCATATAAAAAGCCTATTATTCTATAGTTGATTTTGTGATGTTAAATTTATGTTGATTTTAGTAGACTAATTTTAATCATAAGAGTTTAGTATAGGCAGTAACAAGGGTTAAACCTTTGTAAGGTAGCGGCAGAATAGTTGCCATTTTGAACCTTATGTGATTGAAAAAGAGAGAACAAGCAAAGAGCGTGTGCCACTAACTGGGAAACTTTAAATCTAATAAATGGACATATCAAATTAGTCATCAGCTTTTAAGAAAAAAACGTTCATTTTGAAAATTAAAGGCGCTTTGACCACTACGCTAAATCAAAGTTAATGTGATTCAAGTGGTTTTTATTCCTCAGAATAGTGATTTCGTATCGTAAAATAACTAATTTATACGGAATTCATGCTAACTGGCAAAATACTATTAATTAATCGTTAGTTTTCTCACCAAATGCCAATTGCTATTGCCTTCTATGTTGAGTCCAGTGTCTAGACCGGGCGTAATTTAAGACTGAATAGAAGTAAACTTTGTATACTACCAAATACCCAAGTACCTACACGTATATCTCAATAGAACGTATGATGAAAACGAGATTGATTATTTGTTAGATTTCTGTCAATATTTATTTTAAGTCTGTAAACGGTTGAAGTCAAGTCAATGTGTGACGCTCCTTCTGCGGTTGGACTTTTTTTTGCAGGAGAGTCGCGTATAACTTGACATATTATAGAAGCGACTTTTAAAGATAAATCTAATCAGTAAAAAATATCCTCGATTTTTCATAATGGGTTAAAAGAATTCTATTATTTTAACCTCTTTAATAAAACATATACGAAATACCTACGGTTCATTAAAGAGTTTGGTTATTCTAGATTTTCTGTATTAGGCTACTAAACCCCGCGCTAAAGGGATATAACTTGAACCGTCCTGTGTGTTTGAACATTATACTGATAGTCTTAAATTGTTCGCCTCATTTACCTAGGCTGTTAATATGCAGCTCTGAAGGTTGGCTAGGGTATTTCAATATTCTGGTTTACGTTTATTATTGTAATTATTATTTTGTATACTTTTGTGTGTTGTGATTAGCGTTATAAAAGAAATTATTGTCATGCCTTGTTAAAGGTATAAATAGTGATAATTTGATTGTTATGTAGTTGTTAAGAAAGTGCTCTAATAAATAGCATAACGTCGATAATTTTGTGGCTTTTATTCATGTAGGAGTGACGAATGCAAACTATAGTATGAATTGCAGGTAGATAGGTAGGTAGTTATAAATGCAACTTATAAAAGATCCCTTAAAATAATATTTAAGGATAACAGAGACAAGTAACGGCGACTGGCATCTATAGTCCGTTTGCGTTAAGATTGCAGTGATTTAAATTTAATTCTGTCGCACTCAAAAAAAACTCAGATCCACAACCTATGCGTTTATGAGTATGAGTTCAACTGGTCACTGTGGACTTGGTTTTCTAATTAGTAACTATTTGATTGGTAAGGTGGGGACCTTACCAATCGGTCGAATTACAAATATGAAATCACTGCATTCTAAACGCGAACGGACTATAACTACGTCACTCGGATGCAACTGCTAACGTACCCTATCCTTCCAGCAGCTGCTAATTTCAATTTGGTTTACTTATGGGAAAATAAAAATCCGAAATGTAACGCACATTTTTTTAATAAAAATCATTATTCATTACTTACGAAAAACAAAATTCATATATGTATATACTTACAGCCAACAATAGGAACCTAATTGATGAACAAACCTTCTGGATTTACGACTTGCTGTTCTAGCAAAGCCACAGGGCACATACTGTTGACTGTATTTCTAACATTGTTGTTCATATAAAACGCTATTGTTTAGGTACACATTTTATCCCTTCTATATTTTTAGATTCACATCATCTATAATCACTTCAAACTTACATAATTTTATTACATAATTAAACCTTAAATACCTATTAAACATCATTGTAACAAAAATGTCTAAGAACATCCGGTTTAACCAAGAATTTGGTTCACGTATCTTCTAATAACTTGAAAATTAAATGTCTGTGCAGTTACAAAATCTTTTAGTGCCGTGTCATCTCTTGTATGAATGAAAAAATGCGCTTACTTAAAAATGCTTATTAAAAGGCAACAAACGAAATTACTTAAAACTCCCCAAAAAAAAACTTCAAAACAAGACTTAACGACAAAACCCTTCCGTTGTGTGTTTTTTAATTTTATAATAATTATTCACGAAATGACACGGACAGAAGTATACTACAAATAATAGTCAGACAAAGTTGCAGCGTAGTTTCTATTTCACCAATTCGGTATGGCACACCCTATTGATTAATCTTCAACTAGTCTAGATTTCATTTTCAACTAGTCCACCATCTTATAGAGCTTGTTTCTTTAAGCATCTTTGCTTTATAATAACCGTCTGGTCTAATCAGAGGTCATACATCACTACATTCCTCGCCCATCCTTGGGATTTCCACACACTCTGGTCAGGTTGGGTCGTTATGACCAATTAGGGCCCAAAAAGAATCGTGGTCTTCGGGAACCCTTTGTCCGTCCTTACGCTGCAGCGCATAAATTGTCGCCTCATAAATAACTGGTAGAGTTTATAGCAAAATCATCCCTCCACAAATTAAGCAGAGCTTGTACTGTCGGTGATATGAGGCTGATAAATACTCAGAAAATAACTTTGGCCTCAAGGAAAATATTGACTTATCTACTCTCCATATCCATCCCATCAATGCTTTAGCAACATTTTCTGTCTGAATGCTCTCTCTCACAACGCGTTGTAGTCGTAAACGTCGGTGACGCCAGGGCGCCCTTCGTCACCTTAATCCTACTAGAGTTCGGTCAACGCCATCAGCGACTACAGTCAAGCAATCATTTCGAAAAGGACAAGGTTATAGAAAATTACTTTCAACACTTCCAGTCTAACTAATATAATAAAATACATTTTGACAGCTGCAAGTGTCATTGGAAAATAAACTTTATGCAGTGCTAGCAGGGTTCAAGGGTTCTATCAGGCTGAAAAGTCAAGCCACTGCTCAATCGTATTTCTATTGTTTTAAAGTACAATTTCCAATGACACTGACATCTGTCTAAATGTATAGATTATTTGGACTGTAACGGTATTGTTTTCTGTTTGTTAATTTAGCACTCACGTGATGTGAGTATTTTTTTAACGGCCAACTATTTGCGAAACTTCATAGCTATACAATTTCTGAGACCTCTCGTCACTAGTAGGTGAATATGATGGATCTGATGAGTCCGTCGCGCACGCTGTCGCTGCTCTGACCGATGCCGAAGTTGAAGAAGACGGACTCGGCCGCGACCTGCTGCGCGCACGCACCCATCGGGTACCAGCCGGCTTTGTTGAACACGATGCCCACTTTGTACACCTGCACATACATTACAATGTTACGGCCAACAACTCCAGTTTTTTAGACGTTTCGGTACCGTTCTTGAAAGTTCTTCTATCATAGCGAATGTTCCAGAACGATCAAGACACAGCCATCTATCTTAAATATCTGGCTTCGGACTATTCTGGATTAGACCAAACACATCGTGAAAAAGACCGGCATTCACATGCTAAGTCTCATTTCGACGGTAATACAGAGAAAACAGAAAGTAAGGAAACGAAATGATAACAGATTACACTGGTCGGTCGATTTCATTATACGGAAAGACATTCTCGGACAAGTATGATAACTGTTTCAGTTTGTGTTCAATTCAGTAGGTAGGTATAAACAATGATCTTCGATGTAGCATGCTTACTCAATACGTAAAGGATAAAACCTAGAATACTGCCCTGAGGGAGGGACGGCACGGTTCGGTGAAATGATACTTATGTCAAAATGAAGTATAATTTGGATGAATTTAACATATCTCAAACAATACTAGCAAATGAAATGTCGGTCAATTAATCCGTCAAACGAAATTCGGTTTGGGGGCGTCCATAAATTACGTGAGGTGTTTTTTTAAATTTTCTTCCTTTCCCTCCCCTCTTGGTGAGATGTCGTGAGATTTTATACAACCCCCCCAATCTCACGTGTACAATATGCAATGTTTCAATCAGAAAAAAAAGCGTGGTATTTGTCGAGACGCCCTCCCTCCCCCACTCCTAAACGTGAGATTAGATGAGATTTGACTCGATCCCCTCCCCCCCTAAATCGCCTCACGTAATTTATGAACGCCCCCTTTGGTTAATGAATCTGTTTCGCCACCATACCTTGTTCCTCTGTATGTAGACGGGCCGGTTGAACATGATGTCGAGCAGATGTCGGTAGGGCACGCGGCTGGTGTAGTGCGTGTAGGTGAGCCGCGCGCCGTCGGCGTCCAGCAGGTGTGCGTACAGTAGTTCGCTGTAGCCGCCGGCTGGGGCTGCGCCCGCGCCAGGGCCTTCCTCGCATGGCGCTTGGGTTGGAACCTGAAAAGGGCACGAGACGGATAGAATACATAACTAACATAAAGCGCAATACACATTGAGCCCGGCGGGCCGCCGACACAACCCGGCGGCCTGTATGAAAATAATCATGCCGGCAACATGCGCCCGCGCGTGTTACCCGCCGACATGTTAGCGGCCTGGGCTCAGTTGCCCGGCGCCGCACGATCTGTAGTGACGTGCTTGTATTTTTTTAAGACATGGGAGTGGGACGACGAAAAATGTCTTACGTTAATCAATCTTCATATTTATATGACCTTTATCGACACGACTGCCAACTGACATCACGGACTGCCAAATAAAGGTCTCCTCTCAAGCCGCCGACCAAATTTTCCGACTTGTAATAAGTGAAGCCGTCAACTAGACCACCGACAAAAAGTTGCCCACGTAAGTACACTGCTCAAAAGTGTCTAGGGATATCTCAAGCATTTTCATACAAAGTATAGCTATTTGGGTAAATTAAAGTAAAATTAAAATATTGATGCCAACGTAGAAATTTTTAGAACACAGAAACTGCTATATCTGCCCTTTCAGATTGTATAAAGAAATTCATTGTAGTAGCATTATTGTACAATCGTAAGGACACTGAAAAAAAAATTCTTTTAAAAGGTGTCAAAATTTTAGCAAAATCAAACGTTTTTTTTTGTAATATTCTTAACCTTTATCTTATGCCTCTGTCCTCGCGTTATTCTAAGATAATGCTCAACTTGTAAACAAACTTAACTTCATGAAATATTTGAACAATGATATCCCTATGATATCCCTAGACAGTTTTGATGTGTGTATGTCGGCGGCCCACCGGGCTCAATGTGTATTGCGCTTGACATAAGGTCAAGTTGGGTAACGTTTAATTTCAGTGTAACATTGAATCCACTGTTTAAGAACAGTAAAAGTATATACATTACCGTTTTTTATGGTTTGTTTTGGAGCCAATCCCTCATAGACTCAACAACAAACCCACTCTTAAACCCAAATAATATGACTCTTTCAGCTGGAGTACTTGTTAAAAGTAAGTGATCTAAAAGAGTGGATTCAATATTACACTGAAATTCAAAGTTACCCAACTTGACTGTACCCTCACGACCATATCTGTAATGGGTCAGAAGCACACTGGTTGTTGCCGTCATGGTGAACGGAACATTCAGAAGACATTTCGCCGAGGGAATTCGAACCCAACGTGGTAAGGGACGAGCCTACCGCAGTTATCCAGGTTGCTTGGGTTTTATATCAGTGTTTTCCATCACCGGAGAGTTAACCGCAAATTGTACAATGAACACAAAGTGAGTGGGTTCCGGTCGGATTCCGAGGCAGTGTTTAACCATTGGGCCACGCGCGCTCTCATACATTAAATAATATGTTTTCCGTCGTAGACCCAACCGCGACACATCAGGCCCCAAATAAATTAAAAGCCGCTTGTTCCCAACGAGTCATACCGTATCAAGTCACACTGTGACTCGTTGAGACAATTATGTAAAAATATCCCAACCAGTCACACTGTAACACGTTGGTACCTGTACAGTTCATTGTCTTTTTCAAAAATCATACATTCTAAGTATTTTACTTGTGAGTATACGTGAGTGCTTTTTTACACGTACGTGTATATTTATATTTTATTATCATATCTGTGTGCGATTTATGACGCTTTGACGAATAACAAGATATGACTCGTGCCTCACCTGCACTCCTAGCAGGCAGATGTTCTTATCCACCATGAAGGTGACGGAGCAGTCCAGCACGCTGGCGTTGAAGCAGTCCGTGTGCTGGATGATGGCGCGCTGGCAGTAGATCTTGCTGAAGTCCGAGCTGTGCCGCTCCACGTGCTCCATGCGGTCCGCCATCATTGGGGGCACGCGGACGCCTACAACGTTCAATAGCATTTTTGGTTTTTTAAGTTGGCAGGTATTGGTCAGTGGCTGACCAGACAGATGTCGCTCTGACAAAAGCTATTAGACTGCAGTTCAATGAAAAATACACGTAGGTTTTGGTTTTTTTTTTTGACCAATTTTCTCTATTAATGAACCTTTGTAAGACTTCGATGAATATTTGGAAAGAAACTGTATTACTTGAGGCGTTCTTCGGTTTAGCGAGACTAATTTTGTTTTTTAGATTTTATTACGTACACAAAACAGAGTGACAACAGTTGAAGGATCTTATGCCTATAGAAAGAGATAAGGTACAAAAGTAAATTGAAGTAAATTGCCTAGAGACCATTGCAGTACCCGCAAAGGGTCACTAAGTCAAAAGTGTTCAAATTATTACAACACCATGCATCCACTTAGTGTGCAATAAAGTTTTGAAGTTTACATTGACAGGCTGCGACTTCACAAGATTGTAAATATCCTGGGCATTACATGATCTACTTGGGCAGATCACGATATGCCAGTATTTTAAGAAGTGATGAAATATAATTAAGCAGTCCGACGAGAGCAACCTATTTCATGCCCAACTAGTCACTATGTAATTGACGCTTGGTAATGAAGTTTCGAATTGCGATAGGAGCTGTTTGCGGCCTTCTGAGTGTTGCTAGGAACATGACGTGTGACAAGAAAACGAAAAAGCTATCATACTGAGTTGAAGGAATAAGAGTTCATTACAGGAAAATGTGTTTACGAAATGAACAATGTCATTTTGTGCGAATCTCGCCAATTTGAAGGACAATGGCGAAAACAATGACTGCTGGCCTCTTCAACGTAGAATTTTGAATGACGAGGCTTGTACCAATCTTGATATGCTGGTATATCGTGATCAGCCCATTTAAACGATCAGCCCACGACATATACTCAGCGTGCAAAGCAAACATCAAGTTTAATTTCCCTTGCATAATAAGTTATAGCTGCGTAACACTGTCGCTAACTAACATTTATATGAACAGATTAGCAAAATGTCAGAGGGCACAAAGAAGCATGCCGGGAGTCAAGACATGGGATAAAATCAGAACTCAAAATGAGAAGGACAACCGAAGATTTATTAAAACGTACTGAGTTGGTGTTTGATCATCTGATATGGGGCTGAAAGGACACATGCTGCGATGTAAAATAAATAAACAAATCGAGCAAAAAAAGGACTTTATGGCACCCAAAGGATAGGACCAGCAGACATAGCTGTTCAAGTGCATGATGGAAAAACGACATTATCACCATAACCTTGGGGTCATATTGGGCGGGAGTTGCAGAAAACAGCGCCGTAAGGTACACCACGCTGCAAAAAATAAATACTGTTCCAAACAATCTTTGCTACCAAATATGTCACAAATGGCAAAATGATTATTCGTTTCTATTTACTCATTGAATACTATACTGGCCACATGGAATGTACCGGTTTTAACATTACATCCACAACATTGGACACATGCTTCAGGGACTGCACTCTAGGTCCAGACGGTTTCACTTTACTAAAACTTAAAAACGTAATACTGGTTTGAAACAGCAATGATTGGTGAGGGGTTCGGAAAAATGGCTCAGAAAGAGTTGCAAGGCTCGCGAGCTCCTGCCTCGAACGAGTTTAACTCCTCGATGGTAGGTGCCTTTGTAACGGTTGATGCAAACAAGCCAAGAACAAGACAGTGTTAATAAGCGGTAGGCTTTACCTGCTATGTTATTTTAAGTTTATTTTGTAATTTTTACTAACTTCAAAGTTACAATAAACTGTTTAAACACAATGAAAAGTAACTCCTGCACTATCTCTGAAAGAGTTCTATTCAAACAGACATTTTAGATTAGATTAGCTTTTAGAATACAATTCTTACCTTCGTGTCGCCCCATCCTCTGTAAGTGCAAGCAAGCGTTCTGATGCAGCGAGGCGACGGCGGCGACGGCCAGCGGGTTGGCCGGCCGCGACACCTCCATGCCGAACACCTGGTCCACTGTCACCGGGCTGGGCGTGTCTACGGTGAACGTTGGCATCTGGAAAGTTATAAAGTGCGATAGACCAAGGTGTTTGTGTTACATACCGCGACAGTATTGTCTTTTTCTTTCTTGATCCATAACCATAAGAATTACACGAGATAATGCGTGAATTTTATTTATTTATTGGTTTGTACACAAATTGATAGGTATTAAAGTTAGTTAAAAAAAAGTTAGCAAAAGGAATAAACATAGTACAGGTGAGCTTATCTCTAATGCGAGATTTCTTCCAGCAGACCATAGTACCAGGGGAAATTTCATGAAACGAAAGCGACAGACATACAGCGGTGTACAGTAATCATCATCACATCATATCAGCCGAACGACGCCCACTGCTGGGCATAGGCCTCCCCCAAAGATCTCCACAACGATCGGTCCTGCGCTGTCCGCATCCAGCGGCTTCCCGCGACCTTGACAAGATCGTCGGTCCACCTTGTGGAGGGCCTGCCCACGGAACGTCGTCCGGTACGCGGTCGCCATTCGAGAACCTTTCCGCCCCAACGGCCATCGGTTCTCCGCGCTATGTGTCCCGCCCACTGCCACTTCAGCGATGCAATCCTTCGAGCGATGTCGGTTGTCTTAGTTCTCCTGCGGATCTCATCATTCCTGATTCGATCAAGCAGGGAAATACCAAGCATCGCTCTCTCCATTGCTCGCTGTACAGTAAAATCAATTAAAAATTTGTGACCACTCAGTAACTTTGATGGTTGGTTTGCCACATCATGGAATTGGAAACTTGAAAGTGATTAGGTGGTGGATTCCTTAATAAGATGCATTAGTCAGATGCTATGATAGATTTTCTCTGTTCATCTATTATAAGGAGACTCATGGCAGCGAGATCTACTTTCAAGACATGTATACGCTTAATTAAGGTCACTAAGAGTCTGATCGCGATCGGGCACGGGTCATATCCTCAACAATTTCGATAGTCGAATTCAAAGCCGGCTTTCACGCCGCGAGTTCCCTTAGCTGTGACAGCGCCTCACAATTCCTAGGTGTGAACAGGCTCAACATATTTTTTTTAGCACTTGAGTAACAGCCAAATTGAAATTAGAGTTTAAAATATCGCTACTCACACTAGTCGAGGGTCCTCCACCGATAAGCTGCTTCCTCGGCACCCGGCAGGTGGAGAATCCGGTGGGCATGGGCGTGTCGGCGGCGCTGGAGAGTATGTTCATGAGCACCGCGAACGCCTCCGACTCGCTCAGCAGCGGCGAGCGCGCCGGGCCCGCCGCGAACTGCGTCGCCGTCAGCGTCAGGAAGCGGATCTTCTCCACCGCGCTACGAATCGTTGGCTTGTCTTTGCCAATTCTGTCGTTCTCTGATGGGAGGCAAAGAGGCTACCTTAGAGGCTTAAATATTGCCAATATCAAGCAGAGGCTTGTTGACTTCTGCATCTGAGACGTGGTGACTTACTAGAAGCCTCATAAGCCTCATAACGTCATGTGGCTGTTGATGATGATGATGTTAATTAGGACAAAAAAAATGGCATAATTCAATGGCTTCAATTTAATAATTATGCTTGAAAACAAAGCAGGCGGGAATCTTGATCATTTACTTCTCCGGCAAGCAGGAGAGCTAATCTGGTCAAGAGTTAATAAGAAAACAGTATGAAATATACCTCCTTTAGGCTTCTTATCCTCGCCAGAAGGTCCAGGGTTGGTCTGCTGCGGTTCAGCAGTCTTGCAAGTTTCCATAGCGCTCTCCGGGCTACTCTCGGCGCTACTTTCAGCACTACTCTCTATGTTCACTACCTGTTAATATAGCGAATTTGCACAATTTAAAGAACTAGCCTTCTAGAGAATAATCAACCCAACTGTCTCAGCATTTGAGATGAAGCAATTGCAACTCATGGGATGTCACAGTATTCAAATAAATTGTGGCAGAGAGGAAAACATCGTAAAAAATGCGAAACATTTCTAAGATTATCATCAGGGAAAAAAAACTTATTTTATTCTGTTTAAAATAATTTTAAAAAGGCTATAAGTAGAATCCTGTACCAAAATGTCTTATTCTGCAGAAATGTACTACTCTTTTTAATTGCTTATTTTTCAAAGATAACACTTCATGTGCTAGATCACATTCAGTTACAATTGTTCAGTAACCTTTTCACTTGAGGTAGATGGCTCAGGACTTTTACTCCTTTTCTCTTGAGGTGGTCCATTTTCTGTTAGCGGGCTGAAACTGCGCTCAGGACACCGTTTTCCCTGGGCTTTGGCGTACCGTGCTGCTGCCTCAAACAAGTCCAGCTCACTGTCTATGTTCAAATGGTCTAGGGAGAACACTGTGATTACTGTATTTAACTCCACTTCCTCAAAACTTGGGTCATTTAGCACTTCCTGTGTGTTTGTGCTAATTATCTGGAACAATGATGGTGTTTCAGTAACAATGGACGTATAAGTAATTAGATAAATCACACTTCATTGCACACCTTGCAGTGCATGCATTCTCATTATATTTTTTTTAGTTAAGTTGAAGAATATATCTAATTCATTAATTCCTTTACTTTACTACAGCAATAAGTAGAAAGGTTTATAGTGTTTTGAATAGCAATTCATCTAAATTGTTTACCTGTATACATTTCTCCATTAGAACATTTTCTTCAAACAATCTTGCAAACTCATAGGCCCGACAAGCATTTCTTGGATAGAGATCTGACCATAGGTACCGAGTGCACTCCTTTACTAAGTGTGGAAGCATATATTTCTTAGCACCATAGCATAATTCACAGGCCTTGTCAAAAGAGCTTATGTTTATGTTGTCAGTATAGATGTACCTGAAATCAACAAACAATCAGCCTGAATCAACAAATTCAAATAATAATCATAAAATAATTGTTGCAAGTAATACTAAACACGATTCGGCCTGCTTAGCATGGTTCGATAATCAATGCAACCATGCCAATCAAGGTTAATAAAAACAAATATAATTTGTAAATGATTATTCTAATGAAATGTTTGATTGCAACTATCTTGCAAATTCTATATTCTATCACACTCTAATCACTGCTTGTTTCAGCTGTAAGTACGGTAATTAATAATTCATTTACGTACTCTAATAGGGCTTTGAAAGCTTCAGGTTGAACATCTAAAATAGGAATAGGACCGTTCCGTTCAGCCATACCCCCGAAGAACATCGCCTCAAACACCGGCGAGGCCATCGCGAGGATCAGTTTGTGACCTGGGACTACCACTTGGTTCGGCTCTGTGCCCACCAGGAAAGTACAATCTGACCATTGCCCAGATAGCAGAAGATGAGACCCTCGCTGCTTCATCTCGGTGCAGCCTAGCTGCCAGTCAGTGGGCGTTCCAGCCATATTATTGTATAGGCGAAACGGATTCCACACAAAACAGAACACACAAATATCTTATAATTTATCGTTTATTTCTCAATGAATAAATAAACAAAACAACAACCACAGAAAACAAAACGAAACGAATGACGTTACGTTACGTCATGTCTGTCAGCAATCACGGAATGGATTGATAATTTATGAACATTTATGAAGTTTGTTTTAGTTTAAAAATATATTTTTCTGAAAGTGGATTTCAAGCTGTGTTCAAGGTTGCTCAAGCTGAAAATTTTGTGCATTGACGTGTGTTGCTTGTTCAAAGTTTAATCAGGCAATTTCTTCATTGCTTTTGAATATTTTGTGATAACTTTTCATCGCCTTTCCTGATAAAGATTTTACAATTTAAGCAGGCTCTGCAAACCGTCATCGGTAAACTGTTGCGTTTTGTTATCATTTATTTATTTTGATTCACCTTCTCATATTTTTCTAAATTCACAAGCTTGTTTTTCATCCGCAAAAATCATGAAAAAAAGATTGCATTTACAAATACAGGATGTTGTATGGACTAGTTTTTTTCTTCAATAGGTGTTGCGAGAATTAATTTATAGTCCAGTCATTATAGTAAGTTCACCTCGGAATTCGAGATACCCAGCTGTAAGTCTGTAAATACTTGTATATTGACACCCTAAAAGTTGTCTTAAAACCTACATATGGTAGGGTGTACGCAACTATTAAATTTCAAGGTCAAATGTCACAAAAATTGTTTTTTTGTAAATATCTCATTTCCTATGGGTTTTTTGCTATTTGTATGTATAATCAATATTGTAGAATACAAAATTCTCTAAAACTTTTGGTTGAAAAATTGTTTCATACGGTGAACCGTTTTCGAGATAGAGGGCGGAGAGCGCGCGGTCACAGCATCACTTCAGGTCAACCGGTGCCACCGGTCAAAAACTTAAAAAAGGAAAAAATGTGATAAGTCTTGATCATCTTCGTTATCTGCATTACGTCAAGTCTACAGAACTTAATAAAGCTGTGCAGCTTTCAAATATTCCACCAACAAGTGCAGCTGCTCATCAACATTGTAAAAATAACAACGTTGTCGAAAATCGTTTCGCATCGCCCAACCCCATACCTGGGGTTCCAAATCATGCCCTAACCAAGTTTGAACTTGATAATATACACGTTGTTGTTTTTACAATGTTTATGAGCAGCTGCACTTGTTGGTGGAATATTTGAAAGCTGCACAGCTTTATTAAGTTCTTTAGACTTGACGTAATGCAGATAACGAAGATGATCGAGACTTATCACATTTTTTCCCTTTTTAAGTTTTTGACCGGTGGCACCGGTTGACCTGAAGTGATGCTGTGACCGCGCGCTCTCCGCCCTCTATCTCAAAAACGGTTCACCGTATGAAAAAAAATTTGAAACAAAATTTGTAGAGAATGTTGTATTCTACAATATTGATCATACATACAAATAGCAAAATACTCAAAGGAAATGAGATATTTACAAAAAATCGATTTTTGTGACATTTGACCTTGAAATTTGATAGTTGCGTACACCCTACCATATGTAGGTTTTGAGACAACTTTTAGGGTGTCAATATACAAGTATTTACAGACTTACAGCTGGGTATCTCGAATTCCGAGATTCTTACCTAATTTAAGCTTAAATGACTGGACTATTAATAAAACGCGGATTAAACGTCATTAGTCTGCCGTCAAGTGCCGTCCTCCTGTCTGTCAAGGAGGCAATCAATTTGTCAATGTGAATTCGTCGACGATGTTGTAATTAATTGTATCGTGTTTTAGATGAACTGTTAAATAAAATGAACAACGAGGAAATCAAGTCCGTTGTACAGGAGAAATTCCTGTCAAGCGAGCGAGTCACAGCTTTCCTAAGCGACGCCAAAGTACTTCACCCAGAATGGGTGAAGACAGACAGGCTTTTGGCTATCGTCGAATATGGAGATGAAAAAGCGGTTTTCTGTTTACATACGTCGAGTTACCCTCCGAAATCCTTCACGGATCTGTCCATAGAAATAGTGCTACCTATTGACAATAGCTTTAAGTGTGACATCGATAACAAGCCATCAGACCCGGAGGCTATTCTGTACCTGAATCTGCAATCTCGTGACAACAAATTTAAATTTGAAATTCAAATGACTCCTCGAGTAGACAACTTTGTGGATGACCTGTTCCGAGGGCTCGAATCCGTCAGTAAGATGCCAACGCCGCCCGAATTCCTGTGGCTTAAAAAGTATAATGGTAAGAGTGAAGATGATATCATTAAACAAACGATGGTGCTGCCGCGAGCTGGCGTGACCCAAACGCAGGGCTCGGCCCCTGTGGCAATACGAGAAAGCCTTATTAAACGAAAAATGAGTGATAGAGAATCGGATTATACATTCACTAAAAGATTTACTATATTTTGTGGCACTTGGAATGTAAATGACAAATCACCAGTTATCCCTTTAAAAGGCTGGCTTAACGTTGATAAAGAACCCCCAGATATTTATGCTGTGGGCTTTCAAGAGCTGGATTTGTCAAAAGAGACCTTTTTATTTGATCAGACCTTCAGGGAAGATGAATGGTACAATGCAGTGATTGGAAGCGTTGACCCAAGAGCGAAATATGTAAAAGTTGATAAAGTGAGGCTGGTAGGTATGTTGTTAATAATTCTTATCAAGCAGAAGCATGTGTCTCATGTGCGCAATGTTGTCTGTGATACTGTTGGAACAGGAATTATGGGCAAAATGGGCAACAAAGGAGGGGTGGCTGTAAGGTTCGAACTTCACAATACATCCATGTGTTTTGTGAACTCCCACCTTGCTGCTCATGTAGAAGAGTACGAAAGAAGGAACCAGGACTTCAGAGACATTTGTGCCCGTACAAGATTTCATCAACCTAACCAGCCACCAAAGACCATAAGAGACCATGATCAAATTTATTGGTTAGGGGACCTGAACTATCGAATAACTGAATTGGATCCAGTCAGTGTCAAGAAAATGGTCAATGAGAACAATTTTGCCCCAGTTCTAGAATGGGACCAACTTAGACAACAGCATAGGAGTAATCAGGTGTTTGCTGGATACACAGAGGGTGTCATATCATTTAAACCTACATACAAATACGATCCAGGCACAGATAACTGGGATTCAAGTGAAAAAAACCGTGCCCCAGCATGGTGTGACAGAATATTCTGGAGAGGAGAGCACATCGCCCAGTTGGAATATAGAAGCCATCCAGCATTAAAAATTAGTGACCACAAACCTGTTTCTGCCATATTTACATCAATTGTTAAAATTGTTGATGAGGAAAAGTACAGGAAAGTATATGAGGATGTTATTAAACAACTTGATAAGCTTGAAAATGAACTCATTCCTCAAGTAAAGGTTGATGTAACAGAAATAGACTTTGGAACAGTTCGATACCTAGAATTGCAAGTGAGAACTATCACTGTTAAAAACACAGGAAAGTTGCCTGTTGAATTTGAGTTTATAAAAAAACTGGATGAATCCAGTTTTTGTAAAGAATGGTTGATTGTGGAGCCTTACAAGAAATGTATTTGTGCAGATGAATCATGTGAAATTCAATTGAAAGTACTTATAAATAAAACTTCTGCCTGTAAAATAAATGCAGGCACTGACAAATTATATGACATTCTAGTTTTACATTTATATGGAGGCAAGGATATATTCATAACGGTCAATGGTACATACCAAAGAAGTTGTTTTGGATGTTCAATTGAGGTTTTAGTTAATTTGAACATGCCAGTCAGAGAAGTACCTGTTGGTAAGCTTATTGAACTTGAGAACAAAAGGGATCAATGTCCTTCAAACACATCTACATATTCCATACCCAAAGAGATTTGGTTTTTGGTGGATCACATTTATCTTCATGGCCTGAAGGAGCCTAACTTGTTTGAACAGCCAGGCCTCCATTCTGAGGTATTGCAGATTAGGGATTGGCTTGACAATGGCTCAGTAGATTCAATACCAGGCAGCATTCATTCTGTAGCCGAGGCATTATTGCTGCTGTTGGAGAGCACAGCTGATCCAATCATACCTTACAATCTCCAATCTGTGTGTCTTAGGGCATCAGCGAATTATTTACAATGCAAGCAGATTATCATGGAGCTGCCAGAATTCAGGAAAAATGTCTTCCTTTATCTGTGTGAGTTTTTGCAAGAAGCCTTGCAGCATAGTGCTGAGAATGGACTTGACTCTAAAACATTATCAACATTGTTTGGAGCAATCTTTCTCAGAGATAACCCTAGCCAAATACAGGAGCCCCAATCCCGGATAAACAAGCAAGTCATGGATAAGAAGAAAGCCCAATTTGTTTATCATTTCCTCATCAATGACCATAGTGACTTGATATTTTCTAAATGAACTTTTACAGCAATAACTTAATTTATATCATAATACTCATATTTCCATTACTTTACTTAGTATTATAATTTAACTTTGTTTAATGTTTGTATTTATTAAGTTATTTAATTAACTATGATTAATGTATTCACTAACATCGATTAATATTATTTATTGATAGTAATTTATATCATACACATACATTTTATGGTATTATTTTACCATTAAACATATAAACAGTGATACTAAAGATTAATAAGAAATGTATTGATACAGAAAATTATTTGTATTGTAAGTGTATACCTTTGATAGTTTTACTACTCAAGAAAGGATCAGAATCACTAAACATGCATTGTATTGAATTGCATGTTTTTCGCAAAGAAGCATCTTACTGCCCCAATAAAAAAAAAACTGTGAAATGTATTTTAGGAGTTATTCTGAACCTTCCTTGAAGACTTGGCATACTTAAAAAATCTTGTATAAAAAGCAATTAATTTATCTTGTTAAGAATGTGTACCCTGCTTATTACAGGCTTTGATTATAAACAAGAGAGGAGTAAATTATCTAATAAAATTATATTCTTATTCAATACTAGCCAAATTTTGTACCTATTCAAACCATTTTCTAGAAATTCGTATTTTCTCACTTTTAATAGCCAAACGTTTTATAATGCGTAAACCTTAGAAAAATAACACTTAGAATAACAGTTCCATTTACTAATGTACTAACTTATTAAACTTGTAAACTAACTTATCAATTGTTAGCCAAAAATATAAAGCCATAGTGGCGTAGTTTGTATGGAATGTTTGATGGGGCTTGCTTATGTAAGTGAACTCAATTTCAAGGTGTTCTTATTCTAAGGCATCAACTGTGAATCACTAAAGTAATCAATCACATTAGTGTAAATGAAATCATTTTGATTATAGTTTAACGCACTACTTGTGTTTGTGTAGTACTGTAAGTTTGAAGGCCAAACGAAATTGAAATTGTTTTTGTTGTGTGAATGCCACATGATGAGTTTAATGTTTTAATTATAAAGCAATTATGCCAGTTCTGTGCAACCCAATTACCTACTTGTGCATTTACGTCACTCCATGTCTCTTGCAAGCGAACGTCATTAACATATTTATGAAGGTTGTTCATACATTAGTTACTTATGCCACTATGTGCGTATTGTAAGAACATTGCCATTGATTCGAAAAGCATGCCCACCGACGCATAGCGTTACCTGCCTTTTTGGTTCTGATTGGTACCCACTTTTCGCTCTGGCAGTGAAACAAGCAGAACATAAAGCTGAACTTAAGTGGTAATGTTTACGTTATTGTAGCAAACTATATGTTTTAAGTACCTAACATAGTTCAAGCTCCCGAGGTCAAGGATATCAAAACTATCGTCACACTAATACTTTAGCTAATGCAGTGTTTTGTCTCTTTCTCGCTAATTTTGCCAGCGTTAAGACGAAGATGTAGAGAGACGAAACAATTAGGTACTTACAATAAATTAAAGACTGATTGAATCTTGGAAGGGGTTAATGCATATACGGTCAGCGTCGGGGCAGGCTACCCATTTCTGGTGATTACTCCTTGCTATATTGCAGAAATGCCATTTAGCAGGACAAAAAACTGAAGTGGGTAGCCTGATGGGGTGTAGCTGCACCTATGCTCACATCGACGAGGCTTCGAACATTTAAACAACTTTTGTTGTTGAGTATACCTTTCATGATTCTTCCCAAAAACACTTCGGGAAGTGCGCTGTAATGTGCAAAGTATTTTTTATACGATACTTCTGTTTCTCTTACCAAGCGTTCCTACATCGCGCTCCGATAGATTCCAATACCGTGGATAGACGCCGTTGAATGTTATGAACCCATAATACAGGGTGGCCCAGCGACAGTGGTCCAAAAATTTTTTTTAGGTAGAGGGCCTCATAACAAGTCATTTAAAAAAAACTTTAGTTCCGCGAAAATCAATACTTTAGAAGTTATGATTTTTTCAAGTTTCTTTTGAAATTTCTCAACTCCAATCACTTAATTCACTCTTGTTTGGAAACTATCGCACTGAATCAGTTCAAATTTGGTATAAATGTACAATAGTCATGTAAAAACCATATTATGTGCGAGTTTTGAGTTTATTCTAAGACAATATGTTTTTTTTTTAATTTTCGTCAATAATTTTTCGCCATTTCAAAAACTAATACAATTTTCAAAAAATCATAGCTGCAATGTTTGTGCACTTGATGATTTGTTTATGATCTTAAAAACTGTCCATAAGTATGATATTAGTCTATGTAAAAACTTGAAGTGATGCTGCCGATGGAACACTTTCAAAATTAACATCATGTACGGTAAGTCGCTAAAACTCAGAATGGGTAATTTCCGCACTAACCCTATTTAAAAAAAAAAAGTAACCAAAATATTTTTTTTTCAGATAGAGGGCATCATAGCAACTCATTTTTATGAAACATTAGATAGTCTAATACCAATAGTTAAGAAGTTATAATTTTTTAAATTTTGGGCCTAAATGGTTGAACTTCAGAGACATAGATCACTTGTGTTTGTAAACTATCCGACTGAGGAACTTTAAATATGGGATGACTTAATAATTAATCAAAAACTTTTATTGGCTTCGCTTTATTTTATGTTGACTGGTAGATAATGCCTCAATAGCATTAAGTCCGCCTTTTGTTTCACTCATTGTATTGTAATGAATAAATGAGATAAAACCTTTTTCATTTTCTTCTATTCTTACTCATTATGAAGTTCCTTAGTCGGATAGTTTACAAACACAAGTGATCTATGTCTCTGAAGTTCAACCATTTAGGCCCAAAATTTAAAAAATTATAACTTCTTAACTATTGGTCTTAGACTATCTAATGTTTCATAAAAATGAGTTGCTATGATGCCCTCTATCTGAAAAAAAAATATTTTGGTTACTTTTTTTTTTTAAATAGGGTTAGTGCGGAAATTACCCATTCTGAGTTTTAGCGACTTACCGTACATGATGTTAATTTTGAAAGTGTTCCATCGGCAGCATCACTTCAAGTTTTTACATAGACTAATATCATACTTATGGACAGTTTTTAAGATCATAAACAAATCATCAAGTGCACAAACATTGCAGCTATGATTTTTTGAAAATTGTATTAGTTTTTAAAATGGCAAAAAATTATTGACGAAAATTAAAAAAAAACATATTGTCTTAGAATAAACTCAATACTCGCACATAATATGGTTTCTACATGACTATTGTACATTTATACCAAATTTGAACTGATTCAGTGCGATAGTTTCCAAACAAGAGTGAATTAAGTGATTGGAGTTGAGAAATTTCAAAAGAAACTTGAAAAAATCATAACTTCTAAAGTATTGATTTTCGCGGAACTAAAGTTTTTTTTAAATGACTTGTTATGAGGCCCTCTACCTAAAAAAAATTTTTGGACCACTGTCGCTGGGCCACCCTGTATAAGGCCTAAGTTTGTTTTGATAACTTTAGAAGACAAGAGACTATGGAAGTGAACATTATTTAAACTAAGTACAGTCAACGGTACATAAGGCTACATTTCCGTTTCTATTTTTTGTCTTGCTCTTGCCAAAATGTCATTGCTCTGCAATAGAACAAGAAGGACTGACCGAAACTGAAGCCTGTCAGGCCGTTGACTGTACTATGGATGGAGAACACCGTCGTCTTACCAATTCGTTCTGTGTTGTAGAAATCATGTTTGGTTCAAACTGTGGAAGTACCTACGTACGCCGTTAGGGTATGGTCAGGCCACGCTGTTCTCATACGTCATATTTAGAATTTGTACCTTCTCTGTTTGATTGATACTTACAAAGATCTATTCAATTATTTATTGATGAAACTGTATTAAGCTATGCAAAAATATATTCTTAGTACAAGTTATTTCATTTAAGTTATTTTAATGGCCTTTTCCAGACGGATTGTGATCATACGCTGTGAGAATACGAAGCAGGAATGCAATTTTGTTCGTTAAGAAAAACACCCTGAAACCCCAAGAAATCTAGAAATTTTATGAAAATTCAAAATTGAGATACTCGATGAAGCAATAATCATTTCTCTATTGTCTAGAATGCGAATGGTATGGAACTTGTTTTTTTCGCCGAGGCTGCTGAACGCTCAGTCTGAATAATATGAAAGCGCCAAGGAGCACAGAGGTTTTATATGTAACTGTAAAATACTGGCCTATTTATACTTTTTTTTTCAAATTTCAAAAGTTCCATCACCGTAACAAATGACATACGTCGTCAATTGTCATCGAAATGCGTATCGATTTTCAGAACAAGGGCGGTTCATTTTAAAAAACGACGCCTTCGTTTCATCATCCAGTTTCATAAATTCCATGATTATTATCATTTCCTCCTGTTTTGATGAAGTTATGTCATAAGAATTTCTATTGACGACTGCTACATTGGCAGCCGATGTCAAAGGCGTAGTGACGATTGCGCGGGAATTAAAGTTCAGCTACCCTTCGTAAATTCGTCACCCTGCGTAAATCCGTGATCAAAGTTATGAAGATCAAACTGCGTAAGTATAACATACTTCATTATTCTAACAAGCCACGCGTGCGTGTCACGTCACAAGAACACGTTTTATATTTATCCGTAACGATTGATATTGTAGGTGGGTAGCCCATTATAATATCGCCGTAAATATAATATAGGTAATGAAATACCCACATTCAGGCAGAGTTTGAGACAGGAAGGTTTCAATCTTAGCTTAATGTTGATTTCGTAGTTTTCTCATTGGGTGCCTAAACCTAATGAAGGATTTACGTCGTGTTTTTTTATCACAAAGGCAGGGAAGCAAATGTTTATGTTCTGGAAGCTGCTATCTATGCCAGGTATGCACCATGCATGCGTATGTTTTATTGAAATCCTTAAGACTCACATCACAGTAGGTAATTACATCTAGATTTATGTTTCAGCCCGCGATCGTTTCCCGTCGACGTCATCGACGGACGAGAACGAGAGCGGTACGGACTGGGAGGCGGACCCCTCGCGGCATCCGCACCCGCAACACCTCTCCCTCCCCCACCCGCACTCGCTCCCTCACCCCCATCCGGCCATGATGCACCCGAGACACCCCCCGCCGCCTCCTCCGGCCATCATCGGCGGCTCCGTGCGCAAGCGCCGCGGGAACCTGCCCAAGCACTCCGTCAAGATACTCAAGCGCTGGTTGTACGACCACCGGTACAACGCCTACCCAAGTGACGCGGAGAAACTGGCTTTGAGTCAGGAAGCCAACCTGTCGGTGCTACAAGTAAGTTGAGCTGTAATCACCCAGTGCCAGTGCCCTGCAGGTCATCATCTCTTCTCCAAAGATCCCTTGACGCTCCTCCCAGTCGCAGTTTCAAATAGCTGTAAGTGCGGTTAACGGCTTGACAGGCTGCCTGTTTCCGGTCAGTCCTTGTACTTTTTTGTGGGCTTATAAGATAGAAAAAGGAAATTGGTAGCCAGATGTAGTTACCTACCGTTGACTACCTTACCTACATTAAAAATACCATTTGAGATAGGTATTGGTGTCCTATTCTTGTTTTTATTGACTTTTCAGGTTTTTCGTACACTTCTTAAATATTCCACAATAGTTAGACCATCTTGCTTTGTGAATCTAAGCAATTCCGAGACGGAAACTGAGTAATGACTTCCCAGTCATGAAGTATTTTGTCGGTATTCTAAGTACTGTTGACGTCGCCTCGACGAGTTTCTTTGTCATCTACCAAGATAACTGCTAAATAGGTAGTAATTCATTCATTCATTAGTAATGGTCGTATCTTGGTATGCGCTTAGATAACAAACCGAATACGTAATTTGTTTGTCATATGGCTCGGAAATTGGCCTGAAGGAATTTTACAGTTCTTTTTATTAACTCTGGCTCTGTAAGTTAAAACTAAAAACGCAATTTTGCTTGTTGGTACCTTACCCTATGTATTACAGCAGTCAAGAGATAACTTTCCTGCCGAACTTTTCGTGTCAAATTTTGATTCTTATGAGCCGATAACTTCAATGAATGATTGTGTGCAGCAGGTAAATACTCCTCAATTTGAAAACCTTATTTACTCGATCACGTTGCCGCGTTAGGAAGTTAACACGCGGGTGGGGAGTATCGACCACTTACTTATTCTGTTATAACATTATTTTTGTAGTTATTTTGAGCCTATGCTGTCCCACTGCATGAAGGGCAAAGGCCTCCTCCCACTTTCCACTCCTTGCGGTCCAAAGCTACTTTAGGGCTTTTTTCTAAGGAGTTCTGGGCGAGTACGACCAATTGGGTTCCCAGAAACGGAAAGCGTCAGCGTGGCAGGCTCAGAAAGACAGGGCGGGATGAGCTCGACCATTATCTCAGTGTTTTTACAAATTTAAAAGGATGTTTGTATCTTTCCAGGTATGCAACTGGTTCATAAACGCCCGCCGCCGCATCCTGCCCGAGATGATCCGCCGCGAAGGGCACGACCCGCTGCACTACACAATCTCGCGCCGCGGCCGCAAGAGCTCCATGCCGGGGGGTGTGGTCGGGCCCATGGGCGGCATGGTGGGGCCTATGGGCGGCATGGTGGGGCCCATGGGAGGGATGCCAGGCGCCTCTACCTCGGGCATGGGACTAGGGCCCGGGCCTAGCGTTACCGTCACTTCTTGGGACGGGGTTGTTGTTGAGGTAATTTGTTATTTCTGGTCTTATGTAATAGTAGTCCTCTTTTACCCCGTATTCACAAATGTAATGAACAACACAGGAAAATCCATCAAAATTACCTTAGGTGCTGTCCAATTACTTATCAATTCAAGAGCATGCATGTGATGTTTACCCATAATTGCTAATTCTATTAATTTTACCTCATATGAAGGCTCAAGGTCACCCAGCGTGCTATGGAGAGGGTATAAGCTCGGCATTTCGCTGCGAGATCGAGCCAAGATCTCCTCAAAGTGATTCGTAGAAGAAGGTTTAGATCATTTTTTTGCCGAAGTGTGGCCTTCTGAATGTTTCGTCTACCGTGATAGCAACATCCAGTTCACTGATTACCTCGTCTAGTCTGTTCCCTATAGTCGTCCGCGTAAGTTTACAATGTTTTTGCTGTGATTAATTTACCTTAATCTTTTCCAGAACGGCCAAGTGGAGCACGTAGGCAACCACGAGTACGGCGACGGCCTGCTAGTGTACCGCAGCGAAGGCGACGAGCTAGGCGACGCCGAGGAGGGCTACTCCAGCGCCGGCAGCGAGGAGGTCAAGTACGACCCCTCGGTGTGGCAGTCCGTCATCCGGTACGCGCCGGAGGAGCGCGCCTTCCACCCGGCGGCTAGGGGGTTTGTAGGTTTTGTTTGTTACCGTCCGCATTGACTAGCTTAGCTCTAACAAGGAGGGTGCGAGGCTTAAGAGCCGTACTGCCAGATGTAGCAGGGTAAGTATATGCCCTTCGGGTACTTAGTGGTTGAGGGTACAGTAGTAACCGGGGGTGCTCTGATCCGCATACTGCAGGACGTACATCGAACACCAAAGTGCCCGCGTATTCCAGGTGAAGTTTCGTGGCCATCCCCTTTTGTCTGGGGAGGTGAAAGATGCTCATTATGAATAGGCCTAAGTGGCCTTTGTGGCCGTTCTGGAAAATATTACGATATTTACCAGAACGGCCAAGTGGAGCATGTAGGCAACCACGAGTACGGCGACGGCCTGCTAGTGTACCGCAGCGAAGGCGACGAGCTAGGCGACGCCGAGGAGGGCTACTCCAGCGCCGGCAGCGAGGAGGTCAAGTACGACCCCTCGGTGTGGCAGTCCGTCATCCGGTACGCGCCGGAGGAGCGCGCCTTCCACCCGGCGGCTAGGGGGTTTGTAGGTTTTGTTTGTTACCGTCCGCATTGACTAGCTTAGCTCTAACAAGGAGGGTGCGAGGTAACCGCGGTTCCTGTGCATTGCTGCCTCGCGGGGCATTACGAGGTAGTTGAGGGTTCTGTAGGAAGCGGGGGTTCTCTGATCCGCATATTGCTGGGCGTCCATCGAACACCGAAGTGCCCGCGTATTCCAGGTGAAGTTTCGTGGCCGTCCCCTTTTGTTTGGGGAGTCGAAAAATGCTCATTATGATTAGGCCTAAGTGTCCTTTATGGCTAAGTGGAGCACGTAGGCAACCACGAGTACGGCGACGGCCTGTTAGTGTACCGTAGCGAAGGCGACGAGCTCTAGGTCAAGTACGACCCCTCGGTGTGGCAGTCCGTCATCCGGTACGCGCCGGAGGAGCGCGCCTTCCACCCGGCGGCTAGGGGGTTTGTAGGTTTTGTTTGTTACCGTCCGCATTGACTAGCTTAGCTCTAACAAGGAAGGTGCGAGGCATGAGGGCCGAACCGCCGGATCCGGCAGAGGCCTTCGGATACTTCGTGGTTGAGGGTTCAAAAGGGACCACGTACCGTAGGAGCCAGCGTGCCGGATTGCGGAGGTCCTCTGACCTGCATCATTGCAGGGCGTCCACTGGCTTCCCCCTCCGTTTGAAGTTTGACTTTTGGGGGCCGCGCAAGAGGCTAGTACTGCAATGGCGGCGAAGCGTTATTGTGAGACCCTTTCAGGGAAACCCAGCTTCGCCGCCAAAGTGCTGAGGTTGAGGACCGTAGGGCTTTAGTCGGTAGGAGGCCAACATAATAGTATCACCGTTACCCGCTATCCCAATAAAAAAGTCTTAAATGAAGCATCGCCTACGCACGTCCACGGCCTGCTAGTGTACCGCAGCGAAGGCGACGAGCTAGGCGACGCCGAGGAGGGCTACTCCAGCGCCGGCAGCGAGGAGGTCAAGTACGACCCCTCGGTGTGGCAGTCCGTCATCCGGTACGCGCCGGAGGAGCGCGCCTTCCACCCGGCGGCTAGGGGGTTTGTAGGTTTTGTTTGTTACCGTCCGCATTGTCTAGCTTAGCTCTAACAACGAGGGTGCGAGGCTTAAGAGCCATACTGCCAGATGTAGCAGGGTAAGTATATGCCCTTCGGGTACTTAGTGGTTGAGGGTACAGTAGTAACCGGGGGTGCTCTGATCCGCATATTGCAGGGCGTCCATCGAACACTGAAGTGCCCGCGTATTCCAGGTGAAGTTTCGTGGCCGTCCCCTTTTGTTTGGGGAGTCGAAAAATGCTCATTATGAATAGGCCTAAGTGGCCTTTATGGCTAAGTGGAGCACGTAGGCAACCACGAGTACGGCGACGGCCTGTTAGTGTACCGCAGCGAAGGCGACGAGCTCAAGGTCAAGTACGACCCCTCGGTGTGGCAGTCCGTCATCCGGTACGCGCCGGAGGAGCGCGCCTTCCATCCGGCGGCTAGGGGGTTTGTAGGTTTTGTTTGTTACCGTCCGCATTGACTAGCTTAGCTCTAACAAGGAGGGTGCGAGGTAACCGCGGTTCCTGTGCATTGCTGCCTCGCGGGGCATTACCGCTTGAGGTAGTTGAGGGTTCAGTAGGAAGTGGGGGTTCTCTGATCCGTATATTGCAGGGCGTCCATCGAACACTGAAGTGCCCGCGTATTCCAGGTGAAGTTTCGTGGCCATCCCCTTTTGTTTGGGGAGTCGAAAAATGCTCATTATGAATAGGCCTAAGTGGCCTTTATGGCCAAGTGGAGCACGTAGGCAACCACGAGTACGGCGACGGCCTGTTAGTGTGCCGCAGCGAAGGCGACGAGCTCAAGGTCAAGTACGACCCCTCGGTGTGGCAGTCCGTCATCCGGTACGCGCCGGAGGAGCGCGCCTTCCACCCGGCGGCTAGGGGGTTTGTAGGTTTTGTTTGTTACCGTCCGCATTGACTAGTTTAGCTCTAACAACGTGGGCACGAGGCCGTACCGCTGGATTTGGAAGGGTATCTGCCCTTCGGATACTTCGTGGTTGAGGGTGCAAAACTGTGGGAATACCCTCGTACTGTGGGAGGCATGCCGGTAGGCAGCATCATTGCAGGGCGTCTGCTGACACGCCGTTAGTGCCCCTTCTGTTTGGGGGCCCCACGAGGGGCCACTACTGGCGGCGGACCGTTAATTTGATACCTTTTTAGAGAAACCCAGCTTCGCCGCCTAAGAGCCGAGTACCGTAGGGTTTTAGTCGATAGGTGAGCGACATAACATATGATCATTACATCGTATACCCAATAAAAAGGGTCTAAATCAAGAATCATAGGGATCCACTTACTACGCAGAGTTGTCAAATTACTGGATAGGCCTATCGATACCATCAATAGCTTAAACGTTTCGAAACTATCGAAACTATTCCTGCTAGTCAATAACAAACTATTTTATTATAAACCATACTATTTCAAATTGTCGAACTATCGATACAACACAACAACACTGGACGTTTTTGTCCAGTGTTGGTTATCGATAGTGTTCATGGACACTCGTCCCCGATGCGTTCCATTTGTAACTCGGAACCCTTCGGTTGCAGAGCAGCGGTGGTGAGTGTGACGACGCCGGAGGAGCTGGCGGAGCGCGCGCCGCTGACGGCTGAGGGCTGGCCGCAAGCGCCCGCGCGTCTGCGCCCGCGCCGCATGCAGGTATACCAACTGATATGACAAATTACACTTTGACAGCTGTCAGTGTCATTGCAACTTGAACTTTATGCAAAGTGTTCTGTCAGGCTCAAAGGTCAAGCCAGAGCTCATAAATCGTAGTGCTATTGAATAAGAAGACAATTTCCAATGACACTGGCAGCTTTCAAAGTGTAATTATTCCTAAATCCGTGGGACTATGATCATCATTAAAGCTTCGAATGGACGCGGCCAAAAATCTTTGCAACTCGTCACTAATGGCGGAAGGGCCTGTGTACAGTCAGCGTCAAAATTATGTAAGCATTTTAATACTTTGTCATACTGGCTAATTGTAATTTGACTGCATATTTAACAAAGTCCATGTGGCATGGTTCAAAAGTGTCGATACATTTTTGACGCTGCCTGGTGCTTCCTGTAGCCTAAACCCTTCAATGGGAGTGTTACCTGGAAAGACAGCCAGAATCATTCGAGGCAATCCCGCTTCGCCTTCAAAGATGCCGAGCTCCAATATCGTGGAGTTATAATCGGTAGTCCATTTTATAAGTCATAATTCTACCTACAGAGGGCCAAGTGCGAGTTAATTCAATTACATATACATTGAGCGCGTACACGTGATTTTGTATGGCATACGAGGTGGCGCCACTGGTGCCGCGTTATCGTAACCATGTTACGCCTACTCACGTGCTCGTTTCGTTTGATCAAGTAAACTAGCACTAAGCCCTCTGAAGATAGTCAGTACCTATATGCAAACGTTTGTCCTTTTTAGCATGTTACGATCACACACAACCTCTCTACACATAATGTACAACAATAGACTAACAGTTTTGCAATCTAGGTGAGCACCCCGCCGCCGCCCGCGCCGCCGCCGGTCGCCGTCGAGCTCGAAGTCGCCGCCACCGACGTCTGGTGCCACACGTACTCGCACACGAATAGGGCCGACCAATAACACCCCGGCTTAGATATTCATAAAATAACAAAACGAATGACTGACAAAAGAGTGGTACAGTCAGGGAATGAAAGGGTTGACCACCAGGCTGTTTTTGCTTGCTCAATGATGACATTGACAAAAGTTTTGGTTCAACTGTCAATCGTAAAGGAACATACGTCTAATCGAATTTTAATTTTATCATCATACTTTTAAAGCATACTTTTCGACATACTTCAGCCTGTGCTTACAACGCGTAAATGAATTTATTTGAAAACTGGTCAACCTTTTCATTCCGCGACCTTACAAACACTTTTTGGGAGAAATTCATTCAAAACACCACTTCTATGAATATGAAACAATTTTTTTCGCATGTGTTGATCACTTCATCATTCTGTCACCGCTTAGAAAAAAATCTTACATTTTGGTTTCCATTATAATTATGCGACGAAATAATCTTTATTTTACTTAGGTTTTTTACCTAGGCGACGTCGGTGTTAAAACACTTTTTTTTCTGGTTCCATTTGTACCATTTTAAGTTTATTAGTTAGGTATTCGTAGCTTTGTAAGAAGGAATGTGATATAATTTTAGTTCCTTGTTGTAATTTTTAGTGTATAAATAAACAGATGTTTAAAAATTGTTTTTCAATTTTCTGCAGAAATATAATTAGGTGTTTTAATACCGGCATCACCTAAGTTGCAAAAATCTTCCATTTTATTATTTTTGTTATTAGAAAATTGATATTTTCATTCTCGAAATGAAGTGTAATAAACTAGTGGATGATTGTCACAGGTGATGCCGGGTGTAGAAGACAGAGACAGGGTACAAGACGATTTCAAATGTCTGTACCTGCTTGTGGAAACTGCCGTCGCGGTCCGCCAGAGGGAGAAGGAGCAGGAGGATAATATAGGTCTTGCTCTTTAGGCGAATGTTTTTGCCACTTTATAGGGACGAAAAGGTAGAATAGGTTTCAATTTAGTTCTTTTAGGAGCAAGGTGTTATTTTCCATTAAATTAGGTTTACGATACAAAAGTATTATGAACAGGAATCTTTTTTATAAACCAGTGTCTAATCAGCAAGTTGGTTTTTTAGTTTGCGGTAAGGAAAGAAAGGCAGTGCATGTAATGTTGCCATCAGATATATTATAGCAGACAAGATGACCAAATACTTCTGATTAGTTTCACAATCAATAGGTTACAAACACCCAAGTTACCTTTAATAACTGATCATTCAAGACCTACTTCATTAATATCTTAACAGATGCTGATATGTGTGTGTTAGTGACTAGCATCTGTTAAGAATGAAGTTATGAATGTTCAGATATTAATGAGAACTTGTGTGTATGTAAGTAACTTATTGAGAAACTGATCTGAAGTTCTTGGTAACCTTGTCTGCTACAATATATCTGAATGCGACTGTTCCAACCCTGAGAAATACCCCAGGGGCAATTTTTGCTGTTGGTTTAAAAATTTTATGTTTGGCTCTTTATCATGCTTTAGGTACAGTGTTATTCTGAAATATTATGTTTGCTTTGTTAGTCCATAGCAAGATGTCTGAATATCTACTGATGATAAACGATTACTCAAAGGAGGTTGTGAAGTTGTGATGACTCAAGGCGAAAATGTGCCTCAAACCCACTCAGAGTTCACATACGCTAGCTTCACAACAGAGCTAACTGAAGCTGATATACCTATTTAGAGGTGTGTTTCAAACAGCAGGGGTTCAACTCTGATGTTCCATTTTTGATAGGTGAAGGGGCTACTACTATACTAGCAACTTCAACAATATGAATGTGACCAGAATCTAAGTTAAGAAGTATTCAGCTACATACTTTTGTTGCTGACCGTCCCTACCTAATATGACTCATTGTAGGTTCTCCCCCTCAGCTTATAGAGTGGATCAGCTAGAAGATAAGCTAATTTACGTACTTGTAAGGTGTGTACAGTCGAATTAAGATAATAATTTTGTTTTTACCTAAGTGCTCAATACAATAAATCTAATTACCTAAATATCTATTTAGTTTATTTTTCTTTCTTAGCTGAGACGAGAGCCGTGAAGGACTATCTTTTGTTCAGTGCATACTTTTATAAAGTTGCGACCTAAGTATCTAAGTAGTTACTGTTTGCTTTGCTTGCTTGAATCAATATTATACTTTCATCTAGCACAGTTATAAATAAATTGTTTAGAAAAGTGTGTAACAGTGTTTTAGGGTTAAGACCCTAAAAAGCCCCTGAGAAAATTGACCTTAGTCAAAGCCATTTTCTTAAATCATATGCTGAATGGCATTTACCTGCTATGATATAATGTAGGTATCTAATGTTATTTTCGGATATAATTGTTTTAACCCTACAAAGATAAGTTTTAAAATGGGGCATCGAATTAGGTAAAACGATATCTGTTATTTCCCTTTATCTTAGTAAAGTCGCAATTGGGTTATCTACTTGATTAAGGATATCCAAGATTAAAAAACATTACATCGATTGTATCGACTATAAATATTGCATTTTTTCTTAACTTAAGCACAAACAGTAATCAACGTGTAAAGATGCGTATTGCCTTAGGCATAATAGCTCTAGGTTTGGTAGTCGTAGCCGGTAAGTACCTACCTAATAAGTTCTTTTCGCGATGAATTCACAGAACGGACAGAACAGAGTCGGGGGTAATCTGGGTATAGGTTGCCTTTCGATGGGAAATCCTCATGGGTACCGCCACGGGGGACGAACTGGGTTGATTCCCAGATAAAGTTTCCCAAGACTCGCTTCACCGTCAGTGCTTGCATCTAACGGTTCCCTCTCCAGCTGCCCTCCCAACAAAGGTGAGATGTCACGATAGCTTCTTGAGTACGAGACACCTCCGCCAGTGGCGGTCGCCGTGAAATGCGGGCAAGAGCACTTCAGATCTTTCCTTCTGTTCTGGTAGTTAGCCGTTATCGTAAGATGTCCCCACTTTGGCCAGCCTTTCCTAGCAGAAAGAATGTGTGGTGAAATCTCGTAAAGCGTAAAATACGCTCACGACTATAGGTGAGATATACTTACATAGCTTTTCTTCAGATATTTTCATAGTTTAAAAGTTGAGTGCAATGCATTTATTTGTATTGCTTATTCTGATTTGTAATTTTTGTATTGTTCATCAATTTAGGTCTGCCAGCTGAGCAGGCACTGGGTATCTCCATTCCTGTTCCCGAGTTGAGCGAACATGGAAACCTACGGATAACTTCAAATATATACGACAAAGCAGACTCTTCAGGCCAAGCCATCTTTGCCGATGACCTGACAAAGGACGAGATCGTAGATGAATGGGTGGAAGAAGGCAAGCAGACACGCATCGTAGGGGGCTCTGCGATCAGCATAAGCCGGTACCCGTCGATGGCGGCTCTGCTGCGCTCCACCACTGGTTCCAACTTCAGGCAGCGCTGCGGCGGCACCATCGTCAACGCCTTTTCCATCGTGACTGCCGCGCACTGCGTCTTGTGAGTAAAATCTTCTCATATGAGTATTTCCAAATGGTTGCTGCCGTCGTGGTGAACAGAACTTTCAGAACCCACATTTCGCTGAGCTTTTTTTAACCTGACGTGGATGGTACGCGGCTTGCCTGCCTACTGCCGTTATCCGGGTAGCGCATTTTATCTATCGTAGTTTTCCTGCATGAATTATGGCCAGGATCAAATATGACGTGATATTTTGATGATTCCAGCGGTGACGCAGCTTCACGGTGGCGGTTCCGTGTTGGTTCTACAAACGCACACAGCGGCGGGCGTGTGGTTGCCGTGTCGCGTTTCCGTGTGCACCCGCACTACCGCAGAGGGGGATACAACGCGGACTTGGCCATCCTGCGGGGCTCCACCCGTTTGTCCTTAGGGGGCAACATCAGGGCCGTAGGCTGGGCTGGCGTATCTAACAGGCTGAACACCGGCCACGCCGTTTGGGCGGTCGGCTGGGGCGCCACTAGGGTAAGTGCAAACATGTTATATGCAACCTGTTATATGACATGCAATAATTTGTTCTTAAAATATTAAAACTCAAAAACTATTTCTGCTGTATACGAGGAGCCTGGAAATTTCTAGATAGGTATAACATGAAGTAACATGAAATTCCGAACCATATTTGACTCCGAGCAAAATCATTTGGCAAAGCACGGTTGCTATTTTGATGATGCAGGCGCTATCACGCATTTCTCATAGATGGTATTTATGTTTATATTTGCAGACAGGAGGCGCCTCTGTTGAGGGACTGCGCCATGTATCGCTGACAGTTTCCAACCAAGACACTTGCAGACGGAACTACGCTGCTCGAGGGTTGACCGTCAACAACAACATGGTGTGCGCAGGCGCGCCTAACGGTGGACGCGACCAGTGCCAGGGTGACTCTGGCGGCCCGCTGCTGCGGAATAATATCTTGACCGGCGTCAGCTCATTCGGAAGGCAGTGTGGTCTCCGCAACTACCCAGGAGTCAACACCCGTATCTCAGTTTTTTCTGGTTGGATTAACAATAACATTTACCGTTCGTAACTTTGACTTTAAATACCTCCTAACTATGATAAGATAAGTGAGGTTTTAAATAAAGACCAATTAAAGAAAGATAAGTTTTTATTTGTCCTGCATCAACTTAACTTTGTTGCAAGAGACGTGTTATTTTTTAACAATACGCCTAACATTTTGCTGATCCCACCAAAGTGGATATTTAAAAACTGCCTGAAAACTGAAAATTTCTCTAGGAACGGTCAACGGCATGTCAGGCCACCCATTTCGTGTCAGCAGCCTCCTTACAAGGAATTTGTCATTTGGCCCGAGCCTGATAAAAACGGAAATTGGTAACCTGATGTGCCGTGATTGTAAATACAGAACATGGAAAACCAACAGAAACTAAACGTTTTTACAGTTTGTGAATGTTAGTGAAGTAGCGTGATTTTCTAAACTTTTTAAAGCTTCATTAGGATACGCGGTGTTTCTGAACGTAACTTCATAGATCACAGATCGAACTCGTTCGAAGTGAAGCGGCGCGAAATTCAATTTCAACCAATCAAACGGGCGCATCATATACCAACCTGTCAAAATAAATAAATTGACAAGCACCAAAGCGAAAACTTCAAATGAGAAAAGAAAACGTTTGAGCTAACCGATTACGAATTACTTCACATCCTGTTTTCTTTAGTTTGTTACCTACGTTTGAAAATAACTGCTCCAACGGTGCTCCGAAGACAAAAAGTCGCAGCGATTTACATTCTCGCTTAAATTCGCCGGTCTGGGTCTGAAGTGCAGACGTCTGTGAAACGAAGTTTTAGAAGTTCTTTGTGTTGGTGCAGTCCGTGCAGAGTCAAACCATGGAAGTTGAAAACAAATGTAAGTCAATTTACCTACTAAATAATAATAATTAATTCTTTCAGAAATAATACTAAATTATGAATGCCCTGTTTTCTTTAGAGCAGAGTGGTTTTTTGAGTCCTAATATTGAAATATAATTAATTTATATTTATAATAAATACTAAACAAGATTCAAACAAATAATAACCCAATTGCTGCCAAATTATTTCATATTTTTTAGCCATTCAGACCAATCATAATCAACTTTATATCCATTCAAGTTTAGTTGATTCTGAAGTTTATACTTAAATAATAATATTGGATTTAATAAAATAAGTCTTGCTATTATTACAATCACTGTTTGCGATTATGTGAATTATTTAATTCCAGTACAAAAATAATACAAAATTAAAACTACCTACATAATTATTAAATAAAAACTAAAAACTGTTAATAAAATGGTCTTTTAGAAAAAGCCAGTAAGTATACATTCATAAAGCTGGATCATCTTGACATTGGTTTTTACACAAGACTCAAGTGGAATAATTTAAAACACTTTCTTTTTTCCAAATAACTGCTGCAATTTTACCAGCTTTACTGGGCTGTAAATACGGAGACACATTAATCCAATCTGTATTTCACATTTCAAATCCATGGATACACTTGGTTTAAAGTTTTTACTTTTATTTATTTAATGTGTATGCACCTCACCTCCTTAACAAAAACAATACATGTACATTTTTTTTTAACATCGCCCATGTCAAAAAAGATCCTTAGTCCAGATAATAGAAACATGAACCTTGAACAGAGTGTTACAATTTTACACTCATTGTTAGCTGGGACATATTATTGGAAAACTTACTTACACCACCTACCTTGTACCAGAGAACCAAGTGTTCTGTTAAATGAATAAACTCTTCTCAGTACTATAGTACATTATCTTTGGCCAACGATAGTAGGTAAGGAGTCAGTCATTCCATATCTTTACATTAAAATTAAGACAGTTATTTTGGAACTCAATGAGTTTAAATGTATATCTGAATGGTTTTTAGGGACAGCTACACCTAAATCATCTGACACCTCATACTAAGCGGACTTTGACATTGTACTCACAGTGGTAATGTTACACAAACCTTAAAATAAAAACAGCCAAACGCAGTACAGACACAAAATGTTTGTCCTTGATGGGAAGCAAACCCACAACAGGCAGAACAACTAACCATTGTGCCCACTTTCCAGTCCTTGGAATTTCAAGTGTACCACTAAATCTTTGGCTTGGACTGGCTCATTACCAACATGACTGTTGAGCTCATCTAAGAAGTGCATTTTGACAGCTGCCAGTGTCATTAAAAATTATACTTAATGCAATGCTAAAAGGGTTCAAGTCTTCTGTCAGCCTCAAAAGTCAAGCTACAGCTCATGAATCATATTTTTTTGGATTAAAGTACAATTTCCTATGACACTGGCAGCTGTCAGAATGCACTCCTTTTATTTTAATGAGTTCAACTATTTGTTGTGTGCTCGATGACAGTGGCTTTAGTGGCCACGACTATTCAGGACTTGTCATCTGTCAAACAAAATCTTGACTACTTGTAGATGTTCATTACCTGAGTACCTACTATATGTAAATTCGGTAGTGCAACAACCTATATCTTTAGTTTTTGGAGTATTTGTGGTGACAATTTTGGAAATAGTTGGTATTTCTACTTGGATCTCAGCATCACAGTTATTATTTTGAACATACCTATTACAAGTAAATGTTGTTTCTTTAAACTGAAACTGATTATAAATATCTGCTTGGCATCCTTTATCAGCCATCATAGTAAATTCCCTTTCATTTACTTTAGTAACTGTTTCGATTGGTAACTGATTCTGTTCGTATTTTCCAATAAATTGTAGATCCGGATATCTTCGTGTCATAAAACGGTTATATCTAGTAGTGACCTGAGAATGGTCAATTTTCTTACACCGATATATTGACGGGAATATTGTTGGAATATAGCTAGGGCTCGCCTCGGCGTCTGACTTCTTGCCTCCAATAAAATGTTCACTGCATATTGTATCATGTCGTTTTGGGTGCCATGGAGACCCATCAGCACTAAAACAAATAAAAAAGGACTGTAATTTTGGAACGCTTATTATTATTATAGTGTACTAGGTTAAATTTCTTACTTTTTTCTCTTCACAGCAGCTATCCATTTTTGTCTTTGCTGTAATGTCCACTTTGATGTTGGAAACGAATAAAACTTGCACGAACTGTTTATCCCATTGTTTTTACAATTGACGACACAGCATGTAGGTACTATGACCCATATCGCAATTTTTTACGTTTTTACTTAAAATAATACTAAAGGAAGTTATGAATATAAAGCAATGTGACACATGACAGCCCAGAATTAATTCACATTTCTGCCACGTCGTGCGCTACGATCGATTTGCCGTTCCCCACCACTCTCTTCGCACATAGCGAATAGTGACTTATGGAAAGCTGATTGTGGTTGGGTGATGATGTCCTCCACTGGGAACAAAAAATTCCATGAATTGTCATGTCAGATCAAATTGATGTAAATAATATTCGAAAACAGGGTCCTTCACTTGTGACAGAAAATTGACAAAGATTGCTGTGGTAAAGCAAGCACGTCAGATAGAGAATGGGATGGGTGACCACCGGTTACCTAATGAAACGCATAACATTTTTGGTCATAAAATCACAATGCATAATGTTGATAGCCATAATCATCACTTGCCATAATTCCTAAAAGCATAACTTCATAACGCATACCATAACATGGCCGAAATTCGTAAGGCATACTCATCAAAAGGCATAATTTCACTAACCATAAGTATCAAAAGGCATAATTTTTATTTGCCATAATATTCGAAAGACATAATCCTCAAAAGGCATACTTTTGATAAGCATAAGTGTCAAAATCCATATTTTCAAAAGGCATAACACTCATTTACCATAATTTCAAAAAGCATACATTTATTATGCAGCTTACAAATATTACATGTTAAACGCAAGCAGCATGTAATGTAAATGTAAAAAATCCAAAGAGCACTTGTCCGAAAACCGCCTTCATTTAGTTTATTAACAAAATTTTAATATATCATTTGCTCATAGTGATATTAATTATTTTGCTCATAGTGAAATGTAGACAGCAAAAGAATTCTGTCACGGCTCCGGCATTGCGGGGCTCCGGCGGTCCCACGCGTGCTAATCGTCACAGATGGCTTTCGCTCAGCACCCCAGCTTCGGCTTTTTGGCCGGCTTCGCCGGCCAGCCTCAGCCGCGGCGCTTCGCTCATAGCCACCTGCTCCTCAGCCCGCGGGCCGCCTCGCCCCTCCATGCCTACGCGGGTTTAAATTACACTCTTGGGGTAGGGCAAAACAAGTACCACGTGGTGTCGGGGTTGGCTGAGTCGGATTTGCCCTGAAGTAGAAAAGATGCTCTTATGTGAATTAGGCTTTTTAATATTATGTCAAACAAAATTATGAATATTAATAGTTATGCATAGTGACATTATGTCTTTTGATAGTTATGCGTACTGACATTATGCGTTTTAAAGTATGCTTATTGAAGTTATGGTCAACGAAAGTATGCATAGTGATGATTATGCCTTTTGATAACATAACATAACATAATCGGCCTATATACGTCCCACTGCTGGGCACAGGCCTCACCTCAACTATGAGGTGGAACAAGCCATACTCCAACACGCGGGCTCAGTGCGGGTTGTTGGAGGGGTGTAAGGTTAGTGAGCAACCTTATTGTCAGATGTTATCAAGCCGCCCTAAGGCCTCTGACTAGGCTTAACGACTGACATCTAGCGACGTCAACCGGGACCAACTGCTTAACGTGCCTTCCGAAGCACGGAGATGCCCGAAATACACATCACTAAATTTCGGTCGGATGGTCACCCATCCCTTTTCCGACCCGGCGTGTGTTGCTTTACAACAACGATCGTCGCCGATCACTGTCACAACTGCGCCACGGGCACCTCATGCCCTCATGCATGCCTTTTGATGTTATGCCTTATTACTATTATGCATTAAAATGATTATGCGATTTAAAATTTATGCCAATAAAAATTATGCTCTTCGATGATTATGCCAATTGATGTATGGCAAATGAAATTATGGCAATAAATGGTATGCGTTCTAAAGTGTCACCGTGACCACCACGTCAGAAATTTATTGATGTATTTTTCGGGCATCTTCGTGCCTTAGAAGGCACGTGATGCAGTTGGTCCCGGCTGACGTCGCTAGGTGTCATTCGTTAAGCCTTGTCGGAGGACCTAGGGTGGATTGATAACATCTGACAGCAAGGTTTATCACTAACCTCGCACCCCCTCGAACTATCCGTACTGAGCCAGCCCGCTTGTTCTAGTATGGGCTCGAGCCACCTCATAGTTGAGGTGAGGCCTGTGGGTGTGCCCAGCAGAGATGCGTAATAAAAATGGTCTTGCATCATAAAAACTGCCATTTGGTATATTTGGTTTTTTTACTCACAAAGATCTACTAGTGTTTTTAGTGAACTACACGAATTTCAACAGTTTTCAACCCTATTCTCAACGGAAATATCTCACATTACCATTTGTGTGGAGGCGCACCTATGACAGTTAATGCTAATAACTAGACCATACAAAAATAGGCATAGGTACCTATAACCTGGATCTTTCGTAGCCGCATTGTACGCCTGCGCATTATTTTTTGCGCGCATAAAGACCGTTAAACGAGTACCAATTTACCGGGGCCAGGTCTGATGAGAAAGTTGTTGTTTTTGCACGCATGTGTCATCCGAGTTTAAACTGGCGACCGTTGGCAAGGACGAGCCAGCCGTTGCATGACTCATGCATCTTCCGCGCCAGTCCTGTTCTATATTTGAACTTGGATGTTTGACCTTTTATGGAGTAACGGAAAATTCAAGGAATCCGCTGTTTGGCAGACCGTCTAGGCAGTCTCTGAATTAATTTCCGTTTTCTCTACCATAACAAATTTGAAAATTCTTTACAGACGTCTCCTTGAGTAATTTATAATGGATCGGCAATTAGTTTGCTTTGTTTGGCTCTTAATAGCATAAAATATTACGTTTTGATCGTTCTGCTTGTATGCTCTATAACTCATTCCCACTTTGATAGAAATATACGACAGGTTATTTAAGAGTTAAATCTTCGAATATAACATTATGCTCCAAATATGACACACCAATTGAGGACAGACTTGTGTACAGACACTAATAATCAAGATCGTGTCGGAGTTAATTATTCTATCAACACAGAAAGCAATCCCGGCGCTGTCCCAACAAGGTTGTCGCAAATTACTGAATCTAATAACTGACTCTAAAACGATCAATTCGAAGTGTTATTTAAGTCGACACTAAGAGGTCCCTGCTTGGGGGCGCCATGATTAAGAGCGCGGAGCCGGTCTTGCCTAAATATCAATCAGGGTGTCCATATTCTGGAAAATTAGGGAAAGTCAGGCATATAACGGTTGATTATGATAACCGCCCAAAGACTAGGTCACGTTAAGCAAAATTTTTCAGACATGTGGGTAATACTGATGACTAATGAAACTCTATAAAAGTCAGAAGGAATAAAATACATGTAACAGAAGGAATAGAAATAATTAAGAACCATACAAAACGATTGAACTGAAGTAAAGATAAAGGTAACCATCAAGCAGAGGTTTATATTATTCCATCCACGGAGAATGGACACCTTGGCAATACAATTCTATGGGGCGATGTAATTTTTCCGACCCACCCGCCTAATGGGCCGTTACGGGCAACTTTATACATTTATTTGTTGAAGAATGACGCCCGATAGGCGATGTTCGAGGGATTCGGCGCATTATCAACGCGATGGGAAGAATCCTCGGTTGCGTAAACATTGACCATTGTACGAGGAACAACGGATTTTTCGCAGAAAAATTGTACAGATCATGTTTGGGAATTCTCTGGGTACACAATGTGTTGTTCAAAACAAAAAAGTGGACTTTGTTGTCACCTAACGAAATAATGAAGATTGTGAATATTTTGAAACGGATTGAAATAGAGGAAAACAAAAATTTCCTATGTCCTGTGGATAGCAAGGCATCGGCATCCTAAAAATGGAACCTTATCAGTCCTGGCTAATAAACTCCATTTTGGAAACGCCATGCACTATGACCGAGGACTAAATCTTAAATAAAACCTACAGAAAATCTCGTTTCAAAAATTTCAAAATAAGACTTCGTTTATTACGGATCTACTCATATTGGTACACAAAGCCTTTTTACGAAAAGCTCGGGCCGATACTCTGTAAGTGTTGGAAACAAATTTTCTTGATTAAAGGCCGTTACGTGCGCGGGGTTGCTACTTCCAACTTCTCATGGTTGATTAAAAGGGGAAACAGGTCATCAGGTTACGGGGTTTAATAAAATTCTGTCTTATTTCTCTCGCCCCAAATTTTTAGAATAATATTGTTCGCGTTGAAGATTTTTTTAAGGATATACGAACTCAGTTAAACGTGGATTAAGCACCTGACCAAGGCTTTCAAAAGAGCTGCAACATGTGGCTTTCAAAAAGCATCTCGAAAGGTTTTTGAAAAATTTACGATTACACAAGTTACCTAACATACAAATTAAATTCCTACTCTGTAAATCAATTCTGCCATTAGCCTTAGACCTTTCTGATCTTCATTGGTTTTGCAAAAAAGATTTTAGAGACGAAACTTTTTTCGCTGCTCCTTGCGCGCTTTCTCGTTGCCACTAATTCTAAAATGATACAAATTAGTCATCATTAGAAATTAACAGATGAGTTCATGTGAAATTGCGGATATTCACTGTAGTGAAATAAAGTGGGGCTGTCCTCCTACATGGCTTTCTTCTCATAATGCATGTTCGGGCACTTACTGTATTATGATGATGTAGGGTTACCAGTAATGCAGCGAGTATCGCATAGCGGCATGACATCGAAGATCGAATAAATTTTTTGCGTCATTTATATTTATTGTATTTATTCAAAGTTTTCCAATTAGTCACTGATGCTGAAAATGTAACATCATTGATGATTATGACGATCCATTTGCCTTTTCGGTTGAAAAACAAAGCCGACCACATTTGTCAACCCTGGTTGTGGTATGTGGGGTGCATTGAAACTCTTGAAAGCTCGTGTGGCGTGTCTCCGCAAAAGGCAAGACGTGGGCGCGACTTGCGCTTGCGCAGCCCACGCGCGCAGGACTCACGAAGTGTAATACAACTTACAATGTGCTTACTTGTTAGAAAGTTTTTGTAGGTTTTGTTAGACATTTTGTGGTTCATTGTTATTTGAACATACACGAGTTAGCTATAGCCCACCTATTCTTTAACTCAGTTCCGCATAACCACGGTAATGTGGCATAGACTATAACTTAAGTTCTGGCAACTATTCTTCATCGATGGTATTCAAGTCATTCACATTTATTCCGGTTCTGGATATTCATGTTAAGTAGGTAGGTATATTTTCTTCAGTTGGTATTAGACAATTTGAAAGTAGTGTAGAAAGTTTATTGAAATATAGTTCCTTGTGTCCAATAGCGCTGTTTCCATAACTTGTCTTAGAAGCCAGGTAGTAATGTCCTAAATGTTATTTTGTCCTTGGGAATGTTTAAAAGGACACTGATTTTTTATTTTTTTCCTTATAATATTATTCTACTCACCAAAAGCAACAAAAAATAATACCTACTTGAATGAGAAAACCACAATGACTTATCGAGCAAGTTAAGGTCAGGAATTAGGACATTGAGCGAGTTCATACTCAAGTCCTTGACAAAGTCAGAATTACATCTTGACGTTGGTCCTCACTTGTTAAGTATGTAACTAACAACGAACGGACAACACACATTCTTAAGAGTAATCTCTAATGAGCTCACCACAAATATTTGTTCAATCCACAGACATTTTATTGTTCTCGTACGGGAATCAAACCCGCGGTGTCTTCGATCGAAACCGACCCTCGTTACTTAACTTAACCATTCGAATCGTTGGGAACTTCCCTTCAGTTTGCTTGTAAGTATTTTATCTATCCAGTAAAAACGTCGTCGTCTTTATAATTATTGCATTCGGACAGTGAGTCAACGAGCGATACGCGGACGATATCATTACAAATACAGATACACGTAATACCTATCTGCAAGACGGCATCTGCAGTCGGGTCATCAAACTCCTCGCAACGGTTTGTAGAAACGTTAAATCGCAAGTCGGGCTCTGAACACATGTTCTATAATTGCCTCGTCTCTACATATTGCCGGATTTCGTGAAACTTCTGCTGAAGGAAATAGGGATCAGTTTAGTAACCTACTTGCAAACTTCTTTGCATTATCTTTGTAAGCAAGCACTGCATATTTTAAGAGTCACTTTAGTTTTCTCAAGATACGGTGTCGACCTTTTGGAAACTTTTCTGATAACTGATTTCAGGGAACGATCGTCTTAAAAAATCTTTAAATTTGGGGATGTGATCAAAGAAGCTTTGATGACCAAGAAAAGAGGTACTTTTCTGTCATCTACATTACACGCGCTTCTAAAGTGTTCTCAAGCAAGATCTCTTGTGTACAATTGTGTTACTTATATTATTATTATCAAGTTTATCTAACAGCAAAACAACAATACTAATGTTTTTAAATCATCATTACTTATACCTTCTGCTTTCGTAATGTACACGAAATGGCAATTTTCAATTGATTAAATAGTGAGTGAAAACCAACGCGTCTTGACTAAAACACAAGAAGTGTATTATTTGCGCGTTTCCTTCGATTTAGACGCAAGTATAAACTTGGATTGTTTATCATTTTACATGCACTTTGATGCATATTGGATCGTGAGAACTCATGAATAAAATATACTATTTATGGGCAAAAAACGTTCGTAACTTTTCATATCGATCGAGTAGTGTAGAAGCTACAATACAAAATGTACTGCGAATGGCTTCAGTTTGAAAGGAATCAAAAAGGTTTGGAAGGCTCAGAATTCGACGTCTTGGGTTTGTTATAATGATGATGATGTGGAAGCGTATATCAAAATGCACGTTGCTCCAGTCAGATTATCTTTAAGCATGCACCCAAAAATAGCATCAGCGCATTAAAATCCTAGGGTTCAGACTGCTGATTTCTAACCCCTCCGATAGGTAACTTTGCAAACCTTTTTCATTTCGACCTTTCTTTCATAAAATCCATAAATTTTAAAAATGGCCAGACGACAACGTAGCTTTGCATTTTGTTGACCTGCTTTGCTACTGGATTGGTATCAGCCGTGGGCTGCCATGAATTGTGGGCTTCATCTACTAATCACATAAGTGGATCAGTTGCATTTAGCAAAATATGTTTACCACCCTCCTCAAAGAGGAGAACGCTCGCGGTAGTAATTCCTCCGTAGTTACCTACTCTACCCGAATGGGGAGTTTGATCGTTAATTTCTTCTTTACGGCCTTTATAAATCCGACCTGGTAGCGTTTTAGTAGTGTTTTTATTGTCTTCGTGGGGACATACGAGGGGTCTGACCACATTCAGGGATGTTAATCTTCTTTCTGCGCACAAATTACACTTTTTGTGGTTTCTAACTAGACGCATCATCAGGTAGTCGTAAATTTTCATACATTTCCGCAGTAGTAAGTTCTTTTTTTTTTATCAAAACTACAGAAAACCAAACGTAGTTCCATTTGAAAATCCGTTATAACAATAAACCCATTGTTAATGAATTTCTTGGTACAATATACTTAAGCTTTCTGTTTGGATTAACCCATTAAAAGCTCCTCTAACATTATACAACTGTCAACTTGCTTCTTCTAGTGAATCTTACTCATGAGTCTCAGGACAGGACTATGCGCTCTTAATTAGTCATGTGTAAGCTCACGTTATGCGCCTAGCTCTTTGTTTTTATAATTTATTCGCAAGTTTAAATCATAATGTCTTAGTGATATGAATTTAGACCGATTTGTCATTTCACAAATCAACCCTAGTAACTCGAGCCAAGGTGTAAAGTCTCAATTTTCACGTTCCATTTTAAAACAGACCGTGAAATTCAGCTCGCTAGCTCAGCAAGAACAAAACCAGCATCTAGTCTCCGCGTATCGATTGCGAGCCGCTTTTGGAAGGTGCCCAAAAACTCGGATTCGCGCTCTGGTTCGTCGCGCATGACCCATCGGTGATGAATCGCTGGGACAGACGAACAAATGGCCTGATAGATTAGAGCTATTAGTGTCAATGACTTGCTGTCAAAAGTAATGACACATCAGTAAGTTGCTCCACGAGTAATACTCTACAAAATGGTTTTTGTTGACTCCACTCAAGAACTAACTTAGATCATACACCCCGTTCTTTGTTTGCCTCTTTTGCAGAATAAATCTACTATGCCGCCAGCACATCATATCCAGATTCTAAACTATGAGGTGTGATTTGGACTTTTAATAAAAAGTACTTAAATGTTCGTCCTGGCGTGCGTACTTGGGACCCAGTCACCTTTAACCAACAGGGCAGTTCTCATTTCTGTCTGTACTGTCTCTCCTCTCTCGTCAGATTCATTATACTCCATGTATTAATTGTTTGCTGTTGGATTTGGTCCAAACTTCGCCGCCATTATCTTTGCTGACTGAAGAACCTCGTATTCGCACGAACAAGCCAGAAAACACCACTTATCGTAAGATTTATCTTAATCGACAAAATAATAGACGCTTCCCGTACTCCACAGTTCCACAGTTTTAGTAAAAACTTCTGTGGTTCTGTGGCTTTATTCTCTAACAACTCTTCTTAAAAAATCTTACAAATTGTCTGTAGTTTCTGGGAATCTACGAAAGCATGATAAATATTGTAAAAGTATTCAGATTTAATTACCACTAAGTTAGTTCTTTGGAAGCCTGAATATGATGCTTGACGTGCCACAACTCAAATGCAACTGCAAGCAAGTCTTGTTGGCACATTTCTTTGATCGAAAACACGGAAGTTTTGCTAAAGTATAGATAGATAGACTCCCTGAATCAGGCTGGCTGGTTCGGTTCGATGCGCATGACCCGACAACCGATGACTCGCCGGGTGAACAATCTAAGATTCGCGTGTGAGTTTGATTGCAGGCGGCTGAAACGGTACTCTACTAGTAATTTACTGCTACTGGTGGTGCGGGTGTAGCCATTATAATACTCAAGACAATTTGAGATACTTTTTATAGGCAACCAAAAATATTTGGTTTCTAGACACCAAATATTTTCGGTGACGTTATATTTAAACGAAACGTAACTGACGTTATATTTAGCTTGTGATTGCTTTGAAAGGGGTACCTGTCTGTAGGGTGAGCGAAAAGGGCTTTCAATTGTATATTTAAGTAAAGTGGCAAAGGGCGTCTAAGTCAAAGGGACGAAACCTGGGGCTAGGGTGTCACCGGGAAAACCGCATTCATTTTGTAAATGTATGCACGGACCTCAAGCTTACATTTGTTTTGTAAGTTTATACGTGTAATGTTATGATGAAAATCCTAAAAAGTTACACATCTAGGAAGTGAAATAGTCAACTGAATCGCAATTAAAATACGATTAAAAGTAAGGAAATATTCATTTATGACTACTTAATGAATTCTCCACGATTTTATAAGTACCAGGAAATCATTTAAATCTAAAAGTTAACAAAGAATAAATCTTGTGTTAAAATTCAATTTGGATGAATCATCAAATTCGGTTATCCATAATTTATAAGTTTATTACAAAGCGCAAAGCCTGAATATAGAGCAATACTTACGACGTCGCTATAAATCGTGTTACCGTTGATGATATTGGTAAGAATCATCATAATACACTAGATTCTATAATAAGGATACATTACTTTGATAACAAAGGCTACTTATGCCTAACTGTCCTGTCTGGTTATATTATTCACGCTGATTTAGTTCCGTCCTGACTGCTCTTCTTGCATGCCATATGTGTACAGACACACATCAACCTTTCCAAAAATGTTGCAAAATGGGCCTTATGTCAGCGGCATAAGGTGTCCATATGTAAAGGTTAATGTGAGCGCCTCTGTACATTGATTGACGTGTGCCGTTTGTGTATGTTAGTTCGTCAGAGCCTGTGTACTCAACTCGATAGCTAAGTATGGCCTGCATTTTGCATGAAATCCGCGGGGTCGAGTTCCGCATCACCACTAATGTTTGTTTCTGAAACATATTTACCATTTATACTGAGTCTGGGTGTTTGTAGTATCTTCGTTTTTTTTCATAACAGGAGAAAACCTTATTCGGATACCGTAACAACTTATGTGATGGTGTCTGATTTTGTTTTGTATGGAACCTACTGCAAAGTTAGTTGCAGATACTTACGAGTACTTACTCGTAAAATAACAGCATTCAATAGATTTCAAAGTTCTTCAAATGATCGATAGCACAAATGTAATGTTGATCAGCATAGTTTCAGCGGACAATACCAAGCACTTACCTAGTTAGTAATTCTAGATTTTAAGTCATAGTTTGGGCTTCATTTCAAATACTTCTTTCCAAACAATTTACTTGTGTTGGCTTATTTCACTTCGTGTTTGTACTACACGACTGCAACTGCAAAGCAAGACTGTTTTACATTTCGTAACATTAGGCATGTTTTCTACTTCTTTTCAACAGTAGCTTTATTATAACAGTACTACTTACTTGAGTATTATTCATGAAGTAATAATGCAATTAGTTTGCTCGTTTAATTCCCCTTCTTAAATAATGTGTCTTGAACACATTTGACCATCAAACACGCACGTATCATTTTAATACTGTCTGTTTCTCTATATTCGCGATTTGCTCGCTTGGAATCATTAACTTATTTGAAATTGGTTCTTAAACTTTTGCTCGCAAGTGTAGTTTCAAGATTCAATTTTGAAAAATCAGTTTCAGAGTTTCTGGTTTTCGGATCTTCAGTAAAGATACTGCATGGAAAATGCTAAAAATTACATCAGTTTCGGTGAATCAGAATCTCTTCGTTGTCCCCTGGACTGTCGGAGGAGCTGACTCAGCTCATCAGGAAATTGCAGCAGTTCCAAGCAGCAAATTTAAGCCTAGTATAATTATGACTTTCGCGCTAAAAAATTAACCATTTTGGCCATTGGCATTTTCGGCCGTTTTGATGCCAAATAATGACGCGCAACGATCGTCATTTTAGTACGATTCGGCCATGACGCGCCTGACAGCTCGTATGTCTCCGACACTTGAAGGATTATGCGAAAACTCTTGGTAGCCCCTATGAACTCCTGATGGAAGTAGCTAAGATTCCTCTTCCAGTGGTCGGCAAGCTTTCCCGGCTCACCCGACAGATGTTCACCATAATAGTATCCGCAGCGGATATTCAAGCTGAAGCACGCGCGTTCTAAAGCAATAATTTGCCTTCGAAGTTCCTCTTGTTTCATTTTGTTCGTTTCGATTTGCTCAGAACTCTGATAAAATTCTCCAGTGTTCTTGTAAAAATTCTCTTTTCGACTGTCCAGTTATATTCAATATATTGCATGGAGTTATTTTAGGATGATAACATTTATTCTAAGTGATATCGATACGTAAATAAAAAACAACAAACTTTTTCAAAATATTGTGTTTTACTGGACTTCAAAAAAGTTGAAAAAGATGGAAAACTATTGTCGCTTAACGCAGGAACATCTTACTAGCTGTCCCGACAAATGTCGTCTTCTCAAATGCTATTGAACTTGTGGCATATCAATAAAAACAGTATTCGTATGCTAAAATTAGGAAACCTTTTAAAAGAAAAATCTGTCTTTTTTTTAACGTCCTTACGATTGTACAATAATGCTACCACAATGAATTTCTTTATACAATCTGAAAGGGCAGATATAGCAGTTTCTGTGTCCTAAAAATTTCTACGTTGGTATCAATATTTTAATTTTTACAGCCTCCCCAATAGCTATACTTTGTATGAAAATGCTTGAGATATCCCTAGACACTTTTGATGTGTGTATAATGTTTATTTTTTCCGTCAATTTTCCATTGTTTGATATTTATTCTTCTGTTATAGAAATCCAACAAATGAATAACCATGAAAATCGGTCCAGCAGTTCTTGAGTTAGGTAAATGTGTTGGAACAAACCCGACTTTGGCATCCAACTGACTCACCAATTTCTTTCCCCAAAATAGGTAGGTACTCCACTGCTTAAATGCTTGTACTTCCAGAATTCGTTTCATATTTGCTGTCGGCTAAAAGATCCTTTCTTTTCGTCTACAACCTCAATAACTTTTATAGCTAACAAATTCGATCCATCAATTTCCAGACTGAAGTGCGAAACAAACGATCGCACTGAATCGCCGCCCATGTTATTCCATGACTTCTTGAAATGTTAATGGAATGCTGATTCGCGATATTCCGGACGCGACTCGTAAATCATTCCAGCTACTCTCATACATCTGGTGCTCGCAACTTTAACTTTACTACGAAATATGTTCGAGAAGAAAATACAATCTTATTTCATTTCATTAGGTACTTACTTTATTTTTTCGAACTCTATCTTATGAGTAACGCAAAGTCTAGGTACGCATTGCAAATTATGCCCGCGCACAAAATCTTCAGTAAGTACTGCTACCTCTAAGTAATTATCTTTTTGCTCAAAAACTATTCACCATTCACTTAAGGTTTTTCCTAGAACCATTTTCAGTTATAGAGAAAACTGAAGTTAATTATTGTTATTTTTCTGGTCACGGTTGAAGATGCTGTCACAAAAAGTGAGATGTCTGTCTTTATCAATTTGTAGACCAATAAAGATTGATTGGTCAATTGTAATTATATCGGTCCATGAACTCAAATTAATCATAGTCTTGTAATTATTTAATTTTGCTATGACGGACCGTGGGTACGGCATCTGGTGTCGTATTGCAAAAGTCTTTTGACCCAAAGCGGTTGTTTCATTAGTACAAATGTACTAATTATCTGGATAAGAGGTTTATTCTAGTTAAAGTATGTAGCCATGTCTTACACCTAGAAATATTTTTTTGCCTCTAGTAATTATTATCAAGGATATTACTAAAATCTTTCTTAAAAGAGTCACTTAGTTTAATTTATCAATGTATTGATTTTTAAGCATGTCAACGAAGAAAACTGGAAAATATACTTTTTCCAGGAAAACATGTCCTCACTTAGTCACTGCATAGAGAAATACCCTTAGCGTGAGACCTAGACAATTGTAGTTTCTGCCGTTGTATTATTTCACGGAATCGGTTGTACTCGGTCGTTGTTACGACGCCGCGCTGTCGCCTAAAAGCTAGACTTGAGTCATTATTGAAGCATGCTTTGTTTCAATTGGTTCACATAAGTAGTTTACTTTGCTTTTCTGCAGTGTGATATAATATTATCAACAGCCTAAAATATACAATAATTTTCAGCTGTCAATAATGTTGATATAAGTTTTAGAAAGCATAAGACTTTGCATTGAGTGGCAAAGCTGATTTTATCAGACAACCATACTAAGAGTAAGTAAATGTTAACACTTAGGCCCTAAGTCTTGGAATATCGCCAGCTACATTGCAGCTCTGCTGACTCACTTCTAGCTAACGATCTGAATCTCTTGCTATTTATTTGTGCTCTGACAAAACACATAAACTTACTTTATCATTCTTCTGAGTTCATTGGCTTCGTTCATTGCCATCAAGTAAATAAATATTGCCTCAGTCGCAGTACTCAACTTCCGCGTGCATTTTAATATGATGCCTCACATAAATAGCTACTTTCTTTTTATAGTTCTTGGTAAACGAAACAATGACTGGGAGGATAATATTGAGAGTTATTCTCTTTTTCTGTTTCGCTTTATAGGTTTTTATGTTGATCATTGAACCCAGTTGTGAAAGGTTCTTAATTATGAAACGATGATATGTATTTTTCTAATGTGCGCTTCTTGTATGATTCAATGTCTTTCAGTAATTAAGCATTGGATTATCCTTGAAGGGTCAGAGCCCCAAGGTTCATTGGTCCTTAGATCATTTCCTAATGCGATGTCTATAGCAAAACTCTTTACAATCTAAATCGAACAAAAGCTATTCTGTACAAATACGTTGCTCGTTTAAAACATTGATTTTGCACGAACCCTCCAAAACACGCATTTTCATGCAACTACCACCTTGAAACAGAATAAGGAAGTTAACAACCCCGCTCTATACGCGCGTACCTGTATTTGTTCTTTGTGATGTTCATATGAATATACACATGTGGAAAAAAGTCACTGGTGCCGACGTTGGCGTCTGGCCTTGATCGATCGGCCAGTGCGTGTGCCACTCGCTTTATAGCCTTCGCCGGCAGCGGCCGCGAGGCGCAGGGTTCTCTTTTATGCAGCCTACGCTTAGTGCCAGTACATAATGTACCCACTGATTTGTAACTGAGCGGTCACGCATATCTTCCATTAAATTTAACGTTTTGAAGTTTAAGTACATTTCATATCTAGAAAACTAACTGCTACCAGATAAATCAAATTTAGTGTGCCAAAGTGGCATCCACATTCGTCGTATTATTAGCATTTTTAAGTTTAGTGACTACTGTTACTCACACTTTTAACATAACGTCTATTCATAAGAGGGAAATCCAAAAAGAACTTAAAAAATAAAACCTCATAGTAAGGCAAGGGTCTGAATCCATCATAATAAATCAAAATGTTCTGGGAGAGGTTCACATAAAGATGTTGTTACAGCAAACCGAGGGTCATTATAATACCACCCTCGACCCTCGATACGAATGCGATATCAATTGCTGTCCCGCCTGCGACCGCTGTACACAGACACTCCATTTTATGGATTTTCTTTTAATAATTTACTGAATTTGGTCCTTCGAGACAAGTTTATATTTCTGTTCGGTACCTACTTGTAATTAGTGCATCACGTAACAAAAAGTTTCTGCTTTTTCCACGTTGTACGCAGAGGAGGTACCGATGAAGAAATCTCGAGTGTTTATTGGTGTATGTCAAAATTAAATCCTAAACAAACAGTGTGTAAAATTTCGGGATGTGGGCTTAATTTTCATGGCTTTGTTAAATATAATTGGCTATTTGAATAATTTCTTCGATGAAATCATTACAAAAACAGTGTCTTTTTTTAAAACAATGCCGAAACTTGTTAGAACAGATAGACAGGAAGAAAAATATGCAATTTTTTCTTCTTCCTAGACCCCTACATGGGAGTACAATGAGTAAATTAATTTCGGTGACAATATTTCATCAAAAAATTCAAGTGAGAGGATAAACCAATAACCGAATATAGACGTCGGCGTTTAATAATCGTGCAGAAGTTCCTCTTGGCAAAGTTGTCAAAGTTTATTCGGCCCAGCTGGGTCGTCTCGGGATCCGGCCAGAGGTGCTTAGTGCGTAACGGCCATATTGCGTTGTGTCCGACACACCAGTGTTCTGACAAATGAAGAGTACCTAGTTGTCTGTTTGGTTGTACGTTCAGAAGCGCTACTACCACTTCAACTTACTTCTGAAGCTTTGATGAACGGTTAAGATGAGATTTTTACCACAATTTGGATCCTTACTTGAGGTTTCGGCGTATGATATTAAACATTTTACTCTGCTTATGAGTACAAAGCAGAGCAGTTTGAATATCCACCTGTTCCCACTTATGAAAGCACTAGCGGCCGCTCGCGACTTCGTCGCTGTGGACTTAGCGTGATGTTATGATATAGCCTCAATAAATGGACTATTCAACAAAGAACAGAATAGAATAGAATAACGTTTATTGGTACATACATTTCACATTACAGTTTTATAGTTACATTGAGGATAAACAATTTTAGGGTATGCACCAAAAAGGCATCCGCTCAGCATAGTGTTGCAGTATGGATTACAAACCCACACCACAACGCTGATATTCTGCGGTACCTTGGTACAAAATTGAATAATAAAAAATAAAAAAACAATAAAGAGCATACAAAGCGATTGCCCTGCGCAAAGGACAACAAATGACAATCAAGTAGCTATAAACAAGAAACATGTAAACGAAATCAGGCAAGATATTGTCAGCAACCTACGTTAGAAAAGTTATGTTTCAAATACCGCCATCAGATTTTTGAACACATAGAATATGCAGTTTGAGTTTACGTTTGAAACTATTTACGGATTATTTCAATTTATTTCAATTGGAACCAGTAGTTCCTGTTAACATTTGCCATGAACAAATTCAATTCAATGAACTCTCTAAATTACTGTTCATCAGTGAATTCAATCATCATTTGATACTAGATCATCTTTTCAAACATTATAAATAAATACGTAAGTATTGTGGGCAGAGGTGACGATTTGTTACTATCCAGTTTACTTTCAATATTTGAATGTAATTAGAAGCATACCTTTGACAGTATCGAATAACTTTTCTTTAATAAAATATCTTCCGTCTAGATACATCTGTAAAAAGGACGCCAAAGCCACCTTTTGAATAATTGATGTCTCTAATCAATATTAATTCCGAGATTTGAACTCTTGATTTCCGAACGTGACATTCATAAAAAATCTTCATCAGAATGCTGCTTGATGATTGAATATACATATGTGCAGACTCCTATAATTGATTTCGTCTTTAACATTTTGAAGTTCTCTGTAGGTAGGCATATAAATGATGGCGTTAAACAGGATGTTTTACAAAAGCAGCAAAAGTTATAATTAAGTATCAAATTGACACATCCTAATTGCCAGTAACAACAAAATTATTGTAATGGTGATGAGAAGAGGCTATAAGAAAGATAGAAAATTGGGTAAGTGCAGTTAAGAAATATGTGGATGGCGTAGTGGATTAATGCCTGAGTCTCATGTGACATTTTCAGGCGTGGCTGATGATCTGGAATAGTGTAATTTGAACACCATACTTTCACCAAAAAAAAAACAGAAATATGATTATCCAAGACATATCATGCAGGTGTCAGAAACTCGACGCTGATGTTTAAACAAAGCCTGAAACAAGGCGAAATCGATACGACTGCCGTCGCAAGCGGACGCGCGCCGCTGCCACCAAATTATATTCTCGGCAAATCCCGACCGACGCACGTGACCCAACTTGTTGCCATTCCTGGGGCGAGACAAAACCGTCGCAGGGTCTCACAATTGCAGCAATAGCGATTATGGTCCTTGATGACTTAATAGCGTATTCTGATCTCATGAAATTACTTCTTCTTAGAAAAAGTCGGCAAAGTCGGGAAAGTGTCGGCAGAAAAGTCTACCTCTTGGTAGACTTTTCTGCCGACACTTCTACATTAAACCATGCACACCACCACAACCAGAAACATAGTGGTTTTATAATTGTTTCTTCTAACTGAGTGATGATGCCCCTTGTGCCAAACTTAGGCAAGGCTTGAACTTCCATTCTATGCCACTTTTGATATTTAATCTTTGACATCTTGTGCACTGATTTCGACAGTCCAAAATTGTTAATGCCACCTATCATGTTTCCCTAGGGTTGAGAGCCCTATGCGCTCACCTTACAGTCCGGTAAAGCTGTCAAAGCTATCAGCGGCTAAACAAGCGTAGTCATTAGAAAACATGTTCCCTACCCTCACAGTCACACACAATGCCATACTAATATGCTCCCCTGGCGTGTCAGCACAGGTAAATTCGCAGGCGATAACCAAAAATATCCAAAATATTAGTAGTTCGGAGAAGAACTTACTGCAGCTTAAGTGTTAGTTAAATAATAATCCCGAAATGACCCACCAAAACCATAGCCATATTTAAGAAAAAGTTTCTAAATGTTTTTTTTTGTGCGTAATGTCGACGTCGTCGTGTATAAAATGAAAATCTACAAAATTACTATTTTAAAATTTCTATGATGTGTCATCGCGCCGCTTATGAATGTGGTTGTGTGTAGCTGGCTGCGAACCAAATATAATAAGCGGCTAAGTAAGAATTATTAATCTTGTGCCCCACGTTGGGCGCCATTCTGTCGGCTTAATTTAGACCTGTTTTTTAAAACCGGTTTACGAAATGCACAGTTTACAAAAGTAATTTAATATTGTTTATAATCCTTATTAATTACAAAATAATGTTTTTATTTTCTGTTCCAAGATAAACTCTTTATTTAATGTAAATAGAAAAACAGTTGGCCAACTTTTATTAGTCACTAACGTTCAGACTCCGTCCAAGTTGTGTTTGGGAAAGTAATTTGTCACCACCCTGATATAATCTTGAGACTGTTTGGTAGACTTTTGAGGGAAAACATTTCGAATTGACTTTGAAGGCTCAAATTCTCCATTAAGTTTTTTCTATATCAACACTGTGAGTTATGTTGCTGAACCATTCTTTTTACACAGTAATCTATGTCATCATTGTTTATGTGAACGCACATAACAGTGCTCCTGGACAAGGTGAGCCCTATTCCGTCGAACCAGTCCTCATTCCCATCGAACATGCCACTAATTGGGCATTGATGAATAATTTCAAACCCTACAGCAGTGTACCGAGGCCGTCGGCAGCCTGGCGGACGCCGCATACCGGTATTTCCACGCTGTCGCCAGTGCGTATGCACCGGGTGATTATGGCTTACTCCTGGAATTCCCACTTATTACCGCAGGGGGACGTGTTCTCGGGGTTGTTGGCCGGAATCGATCCGCAGGCGCACCACGGCCGTCGATGTTACCAGTGCACGGGGTTACGACACCATGACCACTGCAGACTGCATTGATGTTGTTCGTTTTTTACAGATTTTTACTCGAAATTCAAAAAAAGTCAAACTGCATGAATGCAAAAGTAATCAAACCGGCGTTACAACCGTTACCTACTTGTAATTTTTCCCCCCAACTTGGTTTCACGGAATGCATTACCGAGAGGTGTTAGCGGGTCTATCGTCGAGATTTTCGAATAGGAAATCAATCGGAAGCAATTCAAGTGGCGAAACAAATTCAGCGTGGCGTTGCCAGCTGTTAATTGGCTGCGGGTGGCGGCGCCGAGACGGCGGCGGAACCTCCGCATGGTGCCTCCCTCTGCCCTCGCCGCGGCCCGCTGCCCCCGCGCTGCTCGCTGTTTTTATGAGCGAGAAGCCCACCGAGACCCGCGCAAGTCTGGGCGGCTCTTAAATTAGTTTGTCTTCCCCGCCGACCCTAGGCCCATGTGGTTGCTAGGTGAGACTAACTACGCAAAATATTGTCCATACTTGGACTTTTCACATGAGACCTCATAACCCTCTTCCTTCGTCTTTATCTGAAGATACAGCATCTCGGATTTCTAAGGATGAATTCTGTTGCTTTTAACTAAGGTAATATATGGATGAAGGATATTTTCGGCATAATAACATAACACGATCTCTTTAGGGGAATTGCACATAACGTAATAGACGTCGCGGGTGACATTATTTTTCCATTTGGTGGGCTTATTTTCTTGTGCGGGTTATCAAGTTAGGGACGGTAGCGCGCAAGGGTGGTCTAGGGGTGGGTCCGCAGGGTGGGGATGGAGGGGTACGGGGTGCGGCTATCGACCGGTGCCCTCCCCGGCCTCCCCCCTCCGTGGCTCAGTTTCCGGGCGAGAGTCGCGCAGTCCGCAAGCGCCGCGACGCGACTCCGTCTTTTGTTAGATAGTCAATTTGAATCTGTCATCATGCTGATAGGACTCGTTCGGGACTCGGTGATGCAGTGTTTCTGCCACTCATGCCGCGCGCCTGTGTTACCAGCAGGTTGGGACGTCACTGCGAGCATCTGCAGTCAACAACAAGACTTAACCTAGGACGCCGACATCACTGACCGCGGAGACAAACCATTTACCTGCAGCAAACTAATACTTCTTCTGCAGTTTATGAAATACTTTATGAAACCCTTCCACGTCTTCTGGTTCTATAATTCGTCTTATTAATTATGTTTTGATTCGTTAATGGATGTTTCTCAGGGTACCTTAAAATTCCCTGGTGAAGGTCATTGCGTGTTGTGGTTAGCCATGTACAGTGTACTTGTGCAGTTGTGATTATTTAATCAAGTTCACACACGCACGTCGATATTTCTCACAGCATAACGTTACCCCATCCTTTTGACAAACGCCGGCCGGCGTGCCGCATTTTGCCGGCCGGCATACCTGTGCCTTAATGTCTGTACGAGTAACGGAACTTAATCATACCACGTTTTGAGAAATTGATTTCTTGATTCCTCTGCATGATTTGCTAATTTATTGACAGGTTCTAGTATTCAACGTGTCATTGGCTACCTTGTTGTAAAATTAGCTTCTGTTTTCTTTTCTGCAGGCATGGTCTGTTGGCCGTCTGATTATGACAATTCCTTCTATCTGGACATCAGCTGCTGGCACAAGCATGTAACGTCTTGAACCGTCAGCATTTTTGGAACATATGACAGTTTAAGGCCTGCGGATATCTGCATTGATACAGGGTTGCTACTTAATTTATATTTCATAACTATACCTTCTAAAACCGGTGTGTGGAGCGAAACTATCTTAAAATATTGATTGAACATGCGGTATCACCGCATGAGGTCCTCCATTTTGTGAGATCGTAACACACTCGTCCATTTTGAGCACTAAAACATACGACCTAACACCTAAGAGGACTCGACTGGCTACGGTCGAGTGATTTTTCCGAAATTATATAACTAATTCGAATTACAACATATTTGTATTCTCAAATGGATTCTTATTTGTTCAAATATTGCATAACATCAGTCTTATAGGGACGAGACACGCGAACCAGACATAATCACTCTAAAGCTGTTTAACATAAACTGGAATTTTATGCTGCGTTGTGAAAATTGTGTCGTGCTGGTCGTGCCTTCGAGTTGATTTGAAACTCATGCTCGTTGGTTTGTTTCTAGATGCCGTTTTGTCTTCTTTATAGACTTCATTCATTTGATGTGTATGTACGATTGACATTTTTATTACTTTGAGACTGATATTCTCCAGAAACTTCTTGTAAACAATTTCGTAATTTTGTTAACTTACGAACCACGAATCAGACTTACTTATATCTGTTCGTCTGAAGGTAATTGGGTGTTGAGACGATCAAATACCTTGTTACCATAGTACGAAGGTTTCTTTGCCAATATGAACTTGGTTCGTAGAGTATTCCAGTGGTTACGTTAATCTAATCATGTCATTTTGCAATGTAATGGTATTTAAACCTCAAGCGGTGGCTTGTTTCAATTATGTTTAGATTGAATTTGTCAACACACCATTTGTGAAGGGACGAGGGCTCTTAGATTACATAATTGTTTTGGGGGCGATTATGACACTCGAATATAATTGGCTCAACGAGTTGGATTCGGGGAGCGACAGGAAGTTGCGGATTATGATGAGGATCATTCGTCCCCTTGTACTCTTATGTTAGCGTGTATTTTGCATGGTCATTAACTTTAGCAAGGGTCGAAATGGCTTCCGAACCTTCGAAGTGATGACATTCAGAATGCCTTAATTTTCTAAATATAATAAACCCGTTGGCTCACGCAATGGTTGATAAATGATTTTGCATTGCTATCTCATGCATTGCTTAGACAGGGTACCGCGACAATGTCAGTGTGATGCATTGCGGCTCCGTATAAAGTTTGCGTGTTTCGCATTATTTCACGTAACCTAACTAGAGTCGTAACTCTTAACGATGGAACTTGGTTTACTGCGAAAATTTCAGCTATCATATCCGCAGCAGCGATATCTTTGTCATTAATAGCTGTTTTAATAACTTTAGCTAAAGTTCATTTAGAGTTGGTTTTTAAATACTTGTTTAAAGCATTGCGTTACCAGTCGTGTGCTGAAATGTATCTCACTAATGAGGAAACCTTGTAAAGAGCACTTCAAATGCACTACGTCATTTCTGTAGGATCCTTCAGTCAAAGTTGAATTGCTCTTATTTCTGCACCACCTATCTACCACATTTACGCCCTGTTTAAAACACTTACGTCTGCGTTCGTATTCCCAATGGTAATAAATTGTCTGTCTGCTCTCCCCTCGCGAGTTTTAAAGCCTGGCTCTAAATATTTTATCAGTTTTTCATGTTGTATCATTGACGTCAAAGGGGGTTGGAGATCGACCTTTCAACAATAATACCTTTTGAAATATTCATATTCGATTTACAGTTATCCTTTGTTTATATTTAACTTATCTTGTTACTCTTTCTTAAAATATTTTTGTGTACTTCATAGGTTTCTAATTTCGCCAATAAAATAGTATGGTATACTTGTGGTGAACATTTCCAAATCTTAACCTGTATTAAACAATAAGCTTTTAAAGTCGATCTTTAAAGCTTCAGCCTGGCTACAGGAAGAAACTTTTGCTGTATAACGTTAATTCCTTACGGATTCTTCAGTGGTGCCGTCTCCGCATCGTCTGCCGTGTAAACTAGGGCTTAGCCTTGCCGTGAGGGATTATCCGTATTTGCGGGAAATTTCCTCGCCACTCCGCCATTCCCCGCACGTATCGGCCTCTCATCTCGCGCTGTCGTGCCGTCCCCTTATTACCTCCCAACTATTACCCCGGCGGTGTTCTGTTCAACACAAAGTCGAACTCGAAATACTAAGCAAGATCCTGCCTGCGACCTGATTTTTTCAATTACATTACCTTGTTCCATTTTGTTGGTAATCTTGAAACTGGTAGATTTTCTAATAAAACTCGTATTTTAATTTGTTAAAAAAAAAACATTCATACTTTAGCAACAAAAGCTACCTTTGTTACGTTTTCCCACATCAGCTTTTTTTGACACTAGAATTAGACTTGATACCAACAACGCGGCAACGGTTTCACTCTCAGATCCATGATAGTAGAATTGTAATAGCTTCTGAACTGAGATGGAACAGGAGTGATCTCCTGTGACCCCAGATCTTGGTAAACAGAGCAAAAAGTTGTCTAATTCTATTAAATATATCAATTTGAACGAATTTTTAGTTTTACCGTGCGTTTGAACCGCTTCCGAACGCTGCGTTAGTTACTTGGCGCTTAAAATGCCGCCAAACGCTGCGTTGCCTGCGTTCAAGTTGAAGTGCATTCTGTGTTTTTTAAGTGATACAGCAAAATCGTGCACTATGAGTGCAGTATTTCATCGCATAGCTTTCTAATTAATGCTACGGTAAATAAAGTCTTGAGCGTCATGGGAAATGTCCTGACGACAGAAAACGTCTCGCCCCGTTGAAAAAGTGTATTGTGCGTTTTATTTAGATATAGGTAACTATGCTCGTTGCACTGAATTCAAATAGTTTAAAATCGTATGCTACAAAGTAAATAGTATAATAATAATTCGAAAATTAAAACATGCGCTCAGCCGAATTATAATCTAACTCAACTAAAGAATACTTTTTATCAAATTATCAACTCCATTAAAAAAATAATGGCGTATAGCATAGCGTGTCTATTCCAGAATAGCGATATTAATCTCCATGTATTGTATATCATTAGGTTCTACTGTCATCACGTGTAATTTATACCGACTGCGACAATTTAGATCGATCGATACGTTGATGCTCCACGAGTGCTAATCGATATTTCCAGGCAGTCACGCTAGCATCGAATCGATTCATTAGTCTGCCCTCGTATACTTTCAAATAAACATTGTTCGACCAGCTTGCTTGTAGGTAATCGTTACTCGATTGTCCTCGCTATTCAGAATTCGTGATGATATTGACTTTTGGGGTACGCTTATTTGTGTCTTGCCTATATTGGGGCCTTGATCGCATTTAGTATACCTACCTTGTTCTTGAAGTCTGAACCTAGGTGTGGTTGTTTAATATTGTGTGTGTGTTCCAGTTTACGAGAATTGGTCCACACATTTTGCGATTATGCGTATTATGGCTTATGTACTCGAGATGGCCATGCAATTAACGAATTGTAGTTTTTTTAATAGTCTTATATTATCGAAATTTAGGCAAAAGATACAAAAATAAAGAAGTGAAAGCCATCCTTTTTATCAGGTTTTGAACAATTAAGCATTATAGAAGCAAATGGAAATGGTTTTGTCTCCGGGTAAGTGATGGTCGGGGTTAGGACCTCGCTGATTCCTCGTTTTTTCTAGCACACCGGAGATCGGCGCCAGTTAAGAAACCACTCGGCAAACCTAGGACCAAGCAGCCTAAGAAAGTCAAATTTATAAGTAAGTTCTTTACTCGATGTAATCCTTCCGGTTTTAGGATTGTACAGCTGCCTTAAAGCCTAGTTAATACGGGGGACTCCGAAATCGAGACAAGTCAGCGCTGTCAAAAAAACCCAATGTAAATTGGTTGAAGTCAGCACTGACTTGATAATTCCCACACGAATATTTTGAAGTCAGTCGGTGCTGACTTGTGTACTGACCCTATGTAAACTAGTCTCAAGAGAAGTCTTCATCCTGGATGAAACAAAACTATGAATGTTGGCTTCACTTAGATATATTGACGTTATTCAAGAACCTTCGTAGTCACTATTAGAGATCTAATCCGTGCCGTAAGGTTAAGGTCTCTGAAACGTAACCAAACATTATTACATTAATTCTCTTATTTATATCGCTTCCTATGGAAGGTAAGACGTCCTGGTCATCCCTCCTTTTGTTCATAATCGGCTTAGATTTATTTTTAGCTTGGATTATTTAAAGACTGCTATAATGGCTGGCCTGTGCTGTCGTCTAACGAACTCCTTCTAAGGCATACATCCTTTAAAAAGGCGGTACAGTATGGTCGCAAATGAACCTAAACAGTTATGTGACCGCAAGAAATATGTTCATGACAACAACGTTGAGATTTGTGCTAACCGCAATGAGGACGCAATATGTTATACTATTGCAATATGTTATACAATATGAAGATTATTTCACGTTTCTGTATGTTAGTATGAATAGAATTGTAAACAATAGCATCTTTACTCGGGAAATGTTCCGTGTTGGTGTTCGTGTATCTTTGCAGAACGAAGCAGCAGCAAACAGAGTCTGCGTAAATATTTCTAAACCCGTACTGCAAGAACACCCGGAAATACCCGACAACTACATCTGTCTCCTACACATTGTCCTGTTTTCTCAAGGCCGCAACCGAAATTTTGCTCGCTTCAGATTTGGCTGCTAGCCTCGTCCGCCATGTAACCCGCCAGCGGAGCATCATTTTACGATAATCTGGTTATCCTATTTGTTCCTTAGCTCTGTTTCAAAAGCGAGAAAACATGAGAACAACAGAGCTGTAGCCTGCGGTATTTTTCTAAAACCCATCACGTCCAGTCGCATTCAAAATCTAATTAATGGTCTTAGTATTGATTCCCAGACGAACAACATGGCTGTTGTTGTGTACCTTGTACAGGTGTAGCAAACGTTTATTTGAACACATTCTTATAGCCTAATAATAATTTACAAGTTAGTATTTACTAGTTAGGTATTCTTCCCCACCCCCTCATGGGTTCTCGCCTCGGCGTGGCGAGGGGGCCTAGTACCGGTGGTAGGGGCACCACCGGGAAGCGAAGAGAACCCAGGCGTGGCAGCGTGGTGGACTGGACACCCACCCGCTGCGGCCCGTAAGGGCGGCGTGGGGCTGCGGGGCCAGTGGGGCCTGCAGGCGCCTTGAGGCGCGTGGTTGGGGCCGCGGCGCACAACCGGTTGGTGGGGGCCAGTGATCCGAGGCTGATCCCCCCTGTGCGTCGCGGCCCGGCGAGGCCGTACCGTCGGTTACGGCGGCGGAGCCGCCCTTTGGGTGGCTCGAGGTTGCGGGCCCAGTAGGGTCGCTGCGGCCCGTAAGGGCGACGCGGGGATGCGGGGCCAGTGGGGCCTGCAGGCGCCTTAAGGCGCGTGGTTGGGGCCGCGGCGCACAACCGGTTGGTGGGGGCCAGTGATCCGAGGCTGATCCCCCCTGTGCGTCGCGGCCCAGCGAGGCCGTACCGTCGGTTACGGCAGCGGAGCCGCCCTTTGGGTGGCTCGTGGTTGCGGGCCCAGTAGGGTCGCGGCGGCCCGTAAGGGCGACGCGGGGATGCGGGGCCAGTGGGGCCTGCAGGCGCCTTGGGGCGCGTGGTTGGGGCCGCGGCGCACAACCGGTTGGTGGGGGCCAGTAACCCGAGGCTGATCCCCCCTGTGCGTCGCGGCCCGGCGGGGCCGTACCGAAGGTTACGGCAGCGGAGCCACCCTTTGGGTGGCTCGTGGTTGCGGGCCCATTAGGGCCTGCGTACGGTGGCCAGCTAGCGCGTGGTACGGGGGTTCCGCCGCCAGCATTGCACGGGTTTCACCGCTGCCTGGTAGGGACGGCTTGACATCCTCGGCTGTCCCTTCTGGCCTCCCTTCACGAAGGGGGGGTCGCTTCCGGCCCGCCGTGCAGGCGGGCTCCGTCCGGGGGAACGCGTAACAGGCAGGCGCTATTCACCGTGTTCCCCCACTAAAGGACGATTAGAGGGAGTAGTAGGGGTTTTAGTCGGTAGGGCCACTGGTATACCACCTTTCCAGTGGTGAGTCCGACATAACCCGTCCGTCCCCCGGTGGACGGGTATGCGTAAGGCATTTCCCCTTTCTTCCCCAGAGTAAAAGCAATGTGCAATAAGAAACTTCTTTAACTTATTTGTAAAAGACGGCTGGGTGATTTCAGATTTTTTTGTAAACAAATGTTTGTCTAGTTTGGTATTTATTTATTTTCGTAGTTTCGGGAAAGTAACTAAGTACGGTGGCCGGCACATCACGCTACCCATTTCCGGTCAGTCCTCCTTGCTCTATTGCAAAGAAATGTCATTTGGCAAGAGCGAGAGACAAAACGGAAATGGGGTAACCTGATGTGCTGTTGACTGTACATAAAATAAGGGAAAACTTTGCATTAGATCCAGGACAATGTCTGTGATGCTGACATGTTGTCTCGCACATTCATGTAAGTATATTAACCTTAGGGTGAAAATAACCCTTGTTGTACTTGATGCACCTGTTTTGTTTGGTACAACAAATTATTCATTCAGAACACACTGAGTCACGCTTTATTACTTGGCTATGGAGTACCCAAATCATGTTTGTGAAAGCAATATTCGCGTGAGTCATCCTCTACGGAGGGTCGCTTAGGGTTGCTGCTATCTACTCCAGTTTCCTGGATTTACCTTTTTTGTCCGGAGATTCATGTCAAGATTTTTAGAAACATGTTTGGCTCTAACAAATAACGCAGCTTGAGGGTATCTGCTGCTCTGTTATATTATTATAAGTATTTCGTTCAAGTTGACGTTGAAGACTGTTACTCAAATATATTGTTTCAAAACTAGGATCTGTTCTTGAGTAGAGATTGGCCGTTACACAAAAAGTATTCATTTACCTTACCCCAGAATTCACAAACGCAAATCAAGGTTGAGCATCTCTAGGAAGAATAGCTGTCCCTTTTAGTTCTATTGATGTTTTACGGTACAGCATTAGGTTAAGCGCGTGCTTAGTGTTGACAGAAGTTTGTGAATTCGGGAATGAGTGAGACTCATTATTATACCTCGACAATATTTTCCATAAAACCTGGATAACAGTTGATTAAAGAACGCTCAGCCGAAAACGCAGCAAGTCGTCTTTAAAAATACTTAACAGCTTACCAGCTGACTCCCCTGCGCTGAAGCTCCCCTTCCGGCCTATAATTAAACAAAGGATTCCGCTTCCTCCATCGAGTTTAATGGCCGACCTTGAACACAGTGGAATTCGCGGGACCCCTGTCGCGTTTTAAAATTCCACCGTCTAAATTGAGACTGGTGGTTAATTAAACACCGCTGGAGTGTCCTTTGGGGGTTCCTTCCAAATTGTTTACAAGCTTGTGAACTTAGTTGGTCGTGTATGGCGTTTACAGTGCCATTTACCGTAACCTCACTGCAGTCGTTAATGTTTCTAATAGTAACAGATTCGCTGTTTGGATTTACCTGTGGGGCGAAACGTCAATCAAGCTCACCATGAAATTTCGAACTGCACTTTTGCCCTGGTGTTATGGAAAATTACTAAACCAATTTCTGTAGGATCTTGAGTGTCAGAATCGAGGGGATTTCGATATAAAATATGAGCCATTGGGCAATTGTTTAATAAAACACTGCTCGGCTAAATGAATTGCCTGGTAGGTACAGATTTCTGGAAAATACTTAGGTACGATAGGCCCGATCCTTTACCTCATTTACATTTGCTTACCTCAATCGTATAATTCCATTACGATTTCAGAAATGCTTATGCCGATTTTCAAAGGATAGCTCTGCAATCAAAAATGTCTAGAATAACTCGCGCATTTGTAATTTGGTGACATTTCTTGAGTAAGATTTGGCAACAAAATTGAAATCTAGGAACTCTATCAAGGGTGGTTTTAATAACGATAAACAACAGCCATTGCCAGACTCGAAGCAATTCTCTCGAGAGTTGGTCGTTATTTGTTCAATAAGGCTTAAGCCATACTTCAGTGTTTGTCGCAAAGCCAGTTTCTACACTAATGAAACGGAACGACATCTTTGGTTTTATTGAGCACAAAAGGAAGATCCGTAACAAATGTTTAAAGAAACAATCCTCAATATCAGGTCTCGTGTTCATGTTTATGAGGTCGACTTTTGATGATGATTTTTCTGACATATCGTCTTAAAAATGTATTCTGTTGTCCACAGCCACTGAGATCCGCTGCCAGGAGATGTCGAAGGGTGGCCTAGCGTATGAAGTGATCCTGGCTGAGCCGGTGGGCGTGCCAGCACCGCGCCGCGCTGACTCACCCGAGAAGACGCCCTCAGTCGAGGAGATTCAAGAAAAACTTAAGGCTGCTGAGGAGAGGAGACGTGTAAGTTACTAACAGCAACGGCTATAGCCGAATTAATAATAATAATAATAATAAATTTATTTCTTCATTAACCAGGGTTACAAAATAAGCAAGGGTCGACTGCTTCTTTTAAGTGCGATAAGCACCCGTGCCAGAAGTAGCCACTCTTCCTTAACACACTCATACATTCAAGGCTTAAGGCTAAAGGAGAAAATATACTAAGATACAGCGAATTAGCTAAGAGGTGTGTAAGTGCGTGTGTGTGTGTTTGCGCTCGCGCGCATTAGTGTGTCTAAGTGTGTGTAGATGTCCAATTTAAAAAGAATGTTTTATTAATAATTCAGCATCTTCATAGCTAAACTTTTTTAACCAGGAGATTACTTTTGGCTTACATTCACGTCGTGTTAGGGGATAAATCTGTAGTATTTTATTACATTTGTTATATAAATGCGTTGCCAGATATTGGAACTGTGATTGCGCAAATTGTGTACGAGTAGTTAATTGACTAGTTTTCCAGTCTTAAAGAAGGGAAACCAATAAATCCCCTATTCCCTCTGAACATAACATACTGGTTTGTCAAGAGCACCTTAATGTCAGAGTAGTGAACTTTTAAAGGCAATTCTCTGAGATTTGAATCGAACATGGTAACAGGCTTAGCATTGCTTTAAGGTTTGATATCGGTTTTCGCATAAAACGGCAATAAAGTACCGATGGAAGACGTGATCCTGCTCACTCTAATGAAAACTCTTTTTCAGAGCTTGGAACAAAGCAGAATGGCGGCAATCGCTCAGAAAATGCAAAAAATTGAGGATGCGTCCCGCGTCCGCACGGAGCAGACGAACAGTTTTATCGTGACCACGAAAGAGGCGCTGGACGCCAAGATGGAGACGCACGAGGAGAAACGTGAGGCGTATATCAACGAGCTGCGCGCGAGGCTGAAGGACCACCTCGAGGGAGTTGAAAAGACCAGGTAAGCCTGTTGTAGTCGTCGAACTACAACTATAGTCCATTCTCATTAAGAATGCAGTGATTTTCAAATGTAATGCGTATTATGCGTTCAACTAGTCAATGTGGACTTGAAATTCTAATTAGGAAGGGTTTGATTGGTTAGGGGGCGTGCTAGATCGAAGGGCAAGTATGAAATTACCGCATTCATCTAGTGATGAGAACGCCATCGCTTATAAGAACGTCGATGTTTTCGGAATTAAAACATCGATGTTAAACGATTAATCTAAAGAAATGGAATTTCGGTCTTCAAAACTGTTTAAGAAGGGATAGGCTAGTTTAATATTACATTGAACAACGTTTCATGGTCTTCTCAAATGTTTTAGCAGACTATGAACAGATAAGGAAGCCTTTAAGATTAGTTTTCCTTAAAAGTAAGCCTCACTCAAGCGTTTATTTTAGCTTCCTATCCTGGGTTACATTTACTTAAAGGAAAGAAATCACATAAAATGGTCATAAACTTTCCTGCTCTAGCAACGGCAGTTTATGATTTTAGATTATTGACGGAACTTGCTATGTTCCCTTGGAATTCGTCTACATTACTGAGCTGTTCAGCACCAAAAACCGTAAATTACTTACACGAACTCCTTTCAGCCGAACGAATATGATAGTCAACCGAGCAATCCCATAGTTTCTTGCCACCGATAGCGTGGTTTAAAAAAGGACTACAAATCAATGATATTACAATAAAAAAGTCTTAGATAGGTTATGTCAGTACTGACGGGAAGTCAAAAATTGTCCCCTGGCGTCGAGCGTTTGAGGCGTCGTGTCGTCTCAAACTGTCAATGCTTTGCTCAGATGGTTGAGGTCCTGATTTCGGGTGCCACTTTTTAGCACAAGTAACCTATCTATGTCTTTTTATCATAATATAAGTGCTACCAATCGTATATTCGTTTCAGGTTGACCCTGGAGCAACAGACGGCGGAGGTGTACAAGGCGATCGAGGAGAAGATGGCGACGGCAGCCGACAAGCGCGACGAGAATATCAAGAAGATGCTCGAGCGCCTGCGCGAACATGTGAGTTCACAAATCACGATCATGGCTTAACTGGCTTTTGCCCACGACTTCTTCGTGGCCGGACGACGTCAAATTACGAAATTTAGGACCTTATTTTTTTTAGGATCCATGTCTAAAAAATTCAGTATAAAGTTTGGTCATATGACTGTAAAACGAAGAATATTTGCATCAAAAAGGGTCTTGAATCTTGTGAACCCGTTACGATTAGATTCAAAACCTTGTTCAAAAACATGTGGGTCGGCAGATTGATTGTTATCGAAGCTCGAGTTTTGGCTTTAGTCTGCTTCTAGGGCGCTTGAACCTTCAAACGTCAATCTTTAAAGTAAAATAAGTTGCAGAAAATGCATTTCGAACGATGTGCTCATTGGATACTACTAAGATATGAGAAATGATATTTCTTATAGGAGGAGCAAGTGCGCAAAGTGCGAGCCGGTAACCAGGAGCGGTTCACGCAGCTTGAGAGCGCCATCCAAGAAAAGCTGCAACAGGCCGCCGACCGCCGGCTGCTGCTCGAGGCCGAGCAGAAGGAGAAACTGCGCAACTACGTGAGTGACGTCACAGTACCTATTAGCTCTAGTCACAGCTGGAGAGCCAATTCTTGCAGACCCTTTGAAGTAACTATGACGTTGCGTGAAGGTCAACTGCTGCTGCTACTTATGTACTAGAGGGTAGAATCAGTTTATTCGGGACCCTCGGAAACTTTAAGACCATGACCACGGCAGACTATGCAGCAGTGCAGTATCGCCATACACACGACCTACACTTTGATGGTAAGTGGCTAAATCATCAGTCACATGGAAAAAGTGTACTATAAATAGCCGTATGACCTCGCCTTAGTGACGTGTGACCCAAGGTGACCTTTTGCTGGCCGCATAATCGATGCATCATACATTATTAAATCATTTTGCCTTTTATTTTATAGTCAACGTTCCATTCATTTTTGTTGAAATTAATTTTATTCATCATTTCACTATTTTCAGCGTCGGATTTACCTATTAAACTTTGTTAAAAAAAAACTATTTTTTTTTAAATTTAATAATTTTGACATAATGAAAGCATTCCAAGTATGTCAAAATGAGTTTTTAATCATGTATTCAAAGCTGCTTTTAGTTAGTGTTCTGTTTTTTTACCTCATATGCCTAAATCCGACGCTGTCTTTTCATCATCATCAGTTTGTCATCATTTTTGTTTCCATACTCATTAGAACTGTAAGCTCGCGGAGGTGCGCTCGGCCATGAGCGCCAAGGTCGAGGAGATCACCAAGGACATCGAGACGAAGCTCACCGCCGCCGAGCTGAACCGCGAGAAGGAGATGCAGAGGAAACTGGACTTTGTTAAGAAGGAGGTAGGTTTGGGGTCGCGGTGCAGTGATGACCTTTACGTCCGATTGGCTTTTCCCAGTACCGCTCGACCCACACTGGGAAAGGGTTACTTAAATACTTAAATTTAAGGGGTTAAGAGCCTTTTGCTTGAACCATTGACCGGTATAGCTGTGAAAGTCACAACTATAGTCCGTTCGCGTTAAGAATGCAGTAATTTCATACTTGTCCTCCGACCAAGCACGCCCCCTCACCAAACAAATCGTTCCTATTTAGAAAGCCAATTCTACAGTGACCAGTTGAACGCAAAGGTCGTGGATCTGAGTTTTTTTGTGTGCAACAGAATTAAATTTCAAAATCAATGCATTCTTAACGCTAACGAACTGTAGGGCTAACATAACAGCTATTTTAATACAACAGGGCCCCAAGATTTATTTCAGGTGAAGTAACGACGTGTCTTTTCTGAACTATTATAGGTGTATTGTACATGCTAAATATCTTTGTACATGTAACTTGTTTTCTTTGTGCAATAAAGTATATCTTATCTTATACCCTTTTAACATCGACCTCACAACCACTAGACGCCTTCTGTTTGATTTTTTGTATGAAATTAAGCCTGTCAACTACTTGAAGCGGGGGGAAATGTCACTGATTGGTCATTCTGGCCAACTGTCCAATCAGTAACGTTGTCATCTGTCATTAGGAGTCTATTGGCTTTGAGGTCGATGCCCTTTAACGTTGTTCGCAGTTACAAGCAAAACCATGTTGTTAACTCTAGCATTTGTTCTCGCAGGAGCGACGCGCGGAACTGGTGCGACAGAACAAGAGCGCCCGCGCCGACACCGACGCGCACACCTCCGGCTAGACGCGCACACGCACGCCGACACGCCCGCACACACCGGCTGCACACACACACACACACACACACACTTACACACACCCGCTCACAGGACGCATTGACGACTTGTTTGTTGATGGTACCAAGATCCTCTAAACTAGGCCCGACCAAGCCCTTAGTTCTTTAACATAAAATCACCTGAGTAGTAATCTGAGTCTGATCAGTTCAGTACTTTTCATATTTCAGAATATGGGTCTTAAATATTGACATTGACATTCTGATGGAAATGGACAAGAAGACTCGGAATTACTACTAGAGTGTTGTAACGAATATTTGATACTACTAATCTAGTGGCTAAGGTCCATATGAAATCTTATTCAGACTTTTTAAAAACCAGTACTTACAAAATGTTCACTCTTCCTCAGCTATTAGAGTTAACTTTTGTGGTTGCTCATTATATCCAATGTTATCAAATAAAGTTAACGCACAAAACTGGTTTGACTTTCGAAAATCGCTTGCAAAGAATTGCTCACGTTTAGGGGATTTTAGTGAAATTTGGCGTAGATGCCTACTCTAATTAGATATGAAGTATTAATACTTGCACTAACAACATTTTAATGCACAAAGAGGTTTTTATAAGTTATGTTTTAAATCTGATACAATTTGTGCTAAGAAATTCAAACCTTAGTAAGGATTAGAGTAAGCCTCTACGCGTAAAGCGGGATCATACACGTTTTAATACACTGTTGAAATAAATCTTCCATCATCTTCCATAACGTACAATAGCTAGAATAAGAACTGGATTGTAGTCATTGTCTTAACATTAAAGTCAAGTTTTTGGTAAACATAGTTAAGGAACTAAATTCAAACTTAACGGTTTTCAAAGAGTACAAAAGAAACGATAGTTAACGGCTAGATCCTAACTTTTTACAATACATGGTGTTTATTCAAATGCAAGACTTTTAAATGATTAGTTTTGGCGCCGGTTAATGTGGTTGCCATATTAATAGCTTTTGATGTGCATGATTATTGATTTATTTAAATAAACACCTTGTAATATGTAGTGTTAGTGTTATTGGTGTAATGTGGCCGTGTGCGGTCGGTGGCTGTCACGCGCTTGCAGACGTACGGCGCGGCGACGCGGCCGTATTGTGATATAACTATAGCCTCGTACACGATGACGCGCTATAATATAGCCAATAGCATGTTAAACGTACTTGTTCTGTTAGGGAGATTCAGAACCGCGCAAAACATGTCCTGAACCTTTTCTCCCAAAGTTGGAAAATAATGAATTGGAAAATGAACTTGGTGGAATAAACCATACACGGTGATAACATCTCATTTCGGTGATAACTGGCTCTCTAAATAACTTCGTTTGCCTGATACAATGGTCTAACCTCGGATTTTAAAAATACCAAGTTTCACTGGTTCGCCGTGATAATAACTGATCGTTAATTCAACATTTTCATGTAAATTATATTATAGCGCGGCGTCTAAACATGGCTAAGTCTAGGAATTGCACGCGCGGAATCCTCGCGGTATCTGGTCCTGCCTCGGTGGGGCCCCTCCCTCGTGATCATGCTTGCGACATATTTGATCCTAATTGTTAATTGTTTTCACCCTGAATAAGACACTGCTGTCACTAAGATATGGCCTATTTTCATAAAATTGTTAGTGTTTCTGTCGTGGCCACGCAAGCCACTGATTTGATGTAAGTAAAAAAGGCATGTGTAGTCAGCAGGATATACAGCGTAATATCTTGATGTCCCAAAGTAACATCTCTTTGACTATCGTTAGAGACGCTTCAGTATGTTTGATATCGTATACATGCCTTTAGGGTTCTGTACCATGAATTGACGGAAAATTGCCTAATAGTAAATCGGAAAATTAGCCGTTATTTATTTTGATCGTGCAAACTAGCTCAAGTGTCGTACCGTACGGAACCCTCGGGAAATATCGACTGGGAATCTGAAGAGAGGGCGGAACGAGGAAGCCGGGGAGAACCCTCGTCGTTAGTTGTAGACTTATATCATTATTTTTAATGTTTATCATAACGCAACAGTATTTTAGGGGAGTATAATCTAAATTTAAGTTTTCTCGAGTTCGTATCACTCATAAATCGCCGTTACGCTATTGACTGTCCATTGTAATTTTAATATATTTTATAAATTACGTTATCGATTGTTTACAAGACAGTCGTGTCGCGGGATGTGGCTGGTATTGTTTCGTGAAGTTGGTCGCTTGTGCTCTGAGATGCCGACCTCACAAGAACCGTACACAGACTAGCAAGACGTGGCTAAAAACGGGGACGCCACGCGCTGCGTCGGCCGATCGGCCCAATAGGCTCGCGCTCAAAGCCGTGAAGAATCGGAAGCGCTTTTATAGCGCGCAGTGCTTGATGCAGTGAAGCTAAACTGCCGAATGGGTCTGAGTCACCACGCACGCCACATCATCTAGTCTACACATTTAAATTTAAGTATCACTTCCTTTTATGATCTCAAATCGGATGTTATTAAATTAATAAAGCGATAGTAAACATCGGAAGTGCCTCAGTATAACGTAAATTGGCTCTCGGATATCGATAAATAGTAACGTATAAACTGCCTTCATAGCGTTTTATATTTTTTTAAAGGTAGTGTGTTTCGGGCGTCGGGCCGCGGGCGGTGTGTTGGACAAAAGTCGCTTCTGTGATGTTTCGCTCTATGACAGTAAACGGTCCGAACCGCACTAGCCCCATCGGACGCGGCGCGGCTCGGCGCGGTCACGCGGGGTAGTCGCGCGGACTATAAGTGAGAGTATTCCTGTATTTTAAAGTATATTTTTGCCATTCATTAGCGTGGATCCGTTTCGACGTCAAAGTCTAATAATAATTATAATAATTGTATATAATATAATGAGATGGTGTATGTCGCTTGGAGCGGGACGAGTCGCTTGCGCTTACTATATGTTACTGCGCTGATGTACGCGAGTAAAGGACTAGTTGTAAGTTACTAGCTTTCCTCGGTGAAGATGTGAAAACCTCTGACCAATTTGCCTTGGGTATTGTGTAGCCTTTTAGAATATCACGATCGAGACGAATCATGTATAGCGATGCAAATTATAGCTTTCAGATAATTATTAATACTTACTTATTATGTTTTCGTAATTTTGCGTAATGTTAGTCACTCTATCTCTTATAATGGTGTTTTAATGTTAATTTTAATATTTTATGTGATGATTAATGTGCTTCAGTTTGTGAGGTATATGGAAATTGCGGTTTGAAGTGCAGGCAACTTTTGTAGTTTCATTGTCGTAATGAATAAAGTCATAAATACTAAACCATGTTGTTTCATTTCTGATACCCAATCTTAACATGACCAAAATAGAAATAAAGGGTAGGCAGGTAAGATTAATTTTAAATCTGCCAACGCTAGAGTAACACGCACATATACACACTCGACGAATTCAGCTGTAAGTATGAAAAGATATTCTTTTCACACGAATTATTTGTCAGATGCAACATAATAAATGAGCAGGTCGTTTGTCACCCACCAACAAACAAAACGTGATGCTGGTAGCTACCGAGACCATTGTCAGACCCTATATCTTTACCCTGTAAGCCACTCTAAAGAAATATCATTGCATATATTAGACCCAGTAGGCCTAGCACGAACCGCTAACGTTTCGGTAATCGAAAAGTAAACGATACTTTTTTTTCTTTTTCCTATGTCTTTAAGAATAAAAGTATACGTTTACTTTTCGATTACCAAATCGTTAGCGGTTCGTGCTAGCCCTACAGATACCAGAAAGATTCGGCCGGTCTGTTAATGGTCTATGCAGCTTAGTAGTAAGAGCTGCCGGACGGTCAGCGGAGGTTGCGTGTTCGATGTCCGCCTGAAGCCAACACCAAATAACTGTTTTTTTTCCTATCTTTTAGTTAAGATTACAGTTCAGTTAAATGATAAAAAAAACATCTAGATAAGAAAAAAAAACCTCACAAGAATTAACATTTTACAATAAACCAGGTTTCGTCCGACTGTGTTGAGTCTCATTTCCCCCCACTGCTGCGGCCAAGACAACCCTTTCGTCAGTAGCGTGAGCCTGCGCTACTGGCAGCGGTTCTTACAAACCTACCTGACCTGCTGTCCTAACACTTCCCTTTTGCACCTGGGGCACCCAACGAGCAAGCTCCTTCCCCTTACTATGTATTCTCAGGTAGGGCTCTAGCGACCTAGCGTCTCGGCGCTTAGGAACTGTAGGCTTTCTAGTGTATTAGTTCCATTCCTGACCTTAAATTCCTTTTCTGTGTGGCTGGGATGCGGTGCCACACACCAGAGCTTCCTGGCCGTACACATGCCTTTTGTATTTGTCTACCTTCTCGTAGCCAAGCTAGTGTCCTTTAGAAGGATCATATTCCAGGATCTACAATTTGATGGCTAACTTATGGAAGAGCTTCCATTTTGAGATATACTGTTTTGTTTATTTTACGTTTTTAGACCTTGATCTATAAAAGCAACAAAATAAAGGTGGTGTCTTGCACCTGCATCAACCACCCTGTAGTTTGGATGGTGGATTCCGTTACGAGACAGATAAGTCTGATACTATAACAGGCTCTCCTCCTGTTTTAAATCCTTAGAGCTTATATAACTCTGACCGGGTGGAAAAGCTTCCAGTGCTGTTCTGTAAGTGCTTGAATAATCGAATCTACATCCACTAGACGCTTGATGTTTTGACGGCTCACGGAAATGGTAGAAACTGATTGGGTAGTAGACTATGTTGATAGACCTACGCCTAAGTCTGACCATTGACCGACTGATAGCAGTTTGTTATTAGGAGTCTATTGGCTGTGTGGTCGATGGCTTGAAGATATTTCACATCACATGATGTGTTTCAAAATAGGTCTGTAATGATCTGCTATGCATTTTTCTTTATCAAAAGAAAAAAAATAACGTCAAAAATTTAAGATGGCGTCGGCATCGTGTCTCTGTCAGCTGTCAGTCTTGTCAAATCGATCAAATTCTTGCTTTATTTGGCTACGCGGTTGCGGGATTTGTGTATTTCGTTATTGTTTAATATAGAGTAAGTTCAAAGAGGTTACCGCAAAGGATTCGGCCTATGTTGAAAATCTCAAGTTGACAATGGAGTCAAAAAATGATAGTAAGCGTAAAAAGGATAAACGCGACGAAGATGATCATTACAGAGATAAAAGATCCAAAAGGCCTAGATCTCGTACTCCAGTGCGTTCGAGGGAAGACTCCAGACGGAAACGGAGGAGTTCCAGATCGAGGTCACCTGAGAAACCTGTAAAGCAAGAAAGGACAGCCAATGATCAAAAAAGTTTAGAACCTAAAAAGGATGTCCCAGAAAGGAAAGCTAAAGATACTGATATGCTGAATACAAGGACGGGTGGTGCATACATTCCACCAGCGCGTCTGCGAATGATGCAAGCACAAATCACTGATAAATCTTCAATTGCTTATCAGCGTTTAGCATGGGAGGCCCTAAAGAAGTCAATACATGGACACATCAACAAAATCAACGTTGGTAACATAGGAATTATTATAAAACAGCTGTTGAGAGAGAACATAGTACGAGGTAGAGGTTTGCTCTGCCGATCTGTGATACAAGCCCAAGCAGCATCACCTACATTCACTAATGTTTATGCTGCTCTTGTAGCTGCTGTCAACTCTCGTTTCCCGAACATAGGAGAGTTATTATTGAAAAGATTGGTTATACAATTCAAGAGAGGCTTCAAAAGGAATGATAAAGCTATCTGCATTTCATCTGCTTCTTTCATTGCTCATTTAGTAAACCAAAGAGTGGCTCATGAAATTCTGGCATTAGAATTGTTGACATTACTGGTGGAATCACCTACTGATGATTCTGTTGAAGTAGCCATTGCATTTCTTAAAGAATGTGGTCAGAAACTGACAGAAGTATCATCTAAAGGAGTGAACGCAATCTTTGAAATGTTGCGAAACATTCTTCATGAAGGCCAATTGGACAAGAGAGTTCAGTACATGATTGAGGTTATGTTCCAAGTGTGGAAAGATGGGTTTAAAGACCATCCTGCTTTGATTGAAGAGTTGGAGCTGGTTCCAGAGGAAGAGCAGTTCACTCATCTCCTTATGTTAGATGATGCAACGGATTCACAAGATATCCTGAGTGAGTGCTCCGTTGATATTCTCCTTATTGTTATTTGTGTCTTGATTAGGCTCCAGCTCATTTTGGCTTGATTTTGAGCTTTAAATCTATTTTTAGTTGATCTTGTATTCAGAATAATTAATAAATAATTGTGGACTTTTCATTGTAACTAATGCAAAGTTAAAGTGTATTACAATAATGTTATTTTTCTTTTTCAGATGTATTCAAGTTTGATGAGAAATATGAAGAAAATGAACAGAAATATAAAACATTAAGTAATGAAATCCTGGGGTCTGATGCCGAGTCAGGAGAAGAAGATGGGTCTGGGGAGAGTGGCAGTGATGAGTCTGATGATGATGAGGCTGAAGGAGAACAGAAAGGAGTAACCATCATAGACAACACAGAAACCAATCTTGTAGCATTACGGCGCACTATCTATTTGACCATAAACTCAAGTTTAGACTTTGAGGAGTGTGCTCACAAACTCATGAAGATGCAGCTTAAGCCTGGTCAAGAAGTGGAGCTGTGTCATATGTTCTTAGACTGCTGTGCTGAGCAGAGGACGTATGAGAAGTTCTATGGTTTATTGGCACAAAGATTCTGCAACATCAACCGCATATACATTGGACCATTTGAGGAAATATTCAAGGATTCTTATGCAACAGCACATAGACTGGATACAAACAGACTTAGAAATGTCAGCAAGTTTTTCGCACATCTCTTGTTTACGGACTCCATCAGTTGGGAAGTCATGGAGTGCGTTAAGTTGAATGAAGAGGACACAACCAGTTCCAGTCGTATTTACATCAAGATTTTATTCCAAGAACTAGCTGAATACATGGGTTTGAAGAAACTGAATGACCGCCTCAAAGACCCGTTAGTGCTATACCTCGTTTCATACTCTATGGTTTTTGAGGTTTTAAATTTTAATTTTTGTTTTCTTTTATTTTCAGAACACTTCAGGAAGCATTCTATGGAGTTTTCCCCAGGGATAACCCAAAGAACACAAGATTTTCTATAAACTTCTTTACTTCAATTGGTTTAGGAGGATTGACTGATGAATTACGAGAACATTTAAAGCAGATGCCAAAGGTAATAAAAGTGTTATCCAGATTATTTCGAACCTAGACAATGTAACACATAGTGTTTTACGTTAAAAACACTATGTGTTACATTGTCTAATCAAGGGGTCAAGGCCTCAGTTGCCTTAGATATTCAGTAGGTTTCCTCTTTTCATTGCTTGTGGTGCTCATAGTCTTATGCTTTTCGTATTTCAAGGAAATATTTTTTTGTCTGACAGAATGTGCCTGCACCTGTGACGGAGATCAATGTAGACAGTGAGTCTGACTCTGAATCAAGTTCTTCAAGCAGTTCCAGTTCTGATGATTCATCAAGCGACTCTAGTTCTGGTGGTAAGTTTGTTGACTAACAATACCTAGTATACTTTATCACTAATATCTATCTCTATACCTGAATACAGGGTGGTCGAATAGGTGATGTCCAATTTTTTTTTATTTACTTACAATTGCGCGATTTTTAGTAGTTTTTGAGTTATGATTTTATTTGTGTTTGTTACTCAAATTTTAACTTACGAAATAGTATTGCTAGTGAATATCCTGCTTCCTGCAACTAGTTGCCAAACTGAAAAAAAAGATCTAAATATTTCATAAAATTAATCTTGCAAAAAACATTATTACAGGTGAAAAGAGTAAGAATAAAAAATCGAAAAAAGATAAGAGTAAAGAAAAGCAACCCAAAACGCCGCCAGCAGCAGAGCCTGATAAAAATAAGGATACTGAAAGATGGGGTCACGATGGCTTTTATGATACTTACGGCAAAGACGCGCGCAGGACAGAAAACAGGCCAGAACAGAATGAAAGGGCTAGAGACAACTTCCTCAAGCCACGGGACGTAGGTAGGAGAAGCGATAATAATAGGGATAGGTATGAAAGATACTACGACCGCTACAGTAATGATAATAGAAGACAACCCGATGAAAGAAATGGCAATGAAGAAGATGATAGGGAAAATCGGGATGAGAGATCTGACAGACGTGATAGAGTTGAAGTAGGCAGGCAGAATGATTATGGTGAAGGTGGAAGAAAAAACCGAGATGAAAAAACCGATAGACGAGACCGAGACCAAGAACGCAGACAAAACGATTACTCTGAAGATAATGAGAGAAGACATCGGGATGAAAGAACTGACCGTCGTGAAAGGGATCAAGATCGAAGGCAGAACGACTATGCTGAGGAAAGTTATGGAAGAAATCGCGATGAAAGGCGTAACCAAAATGAGAGACGTGACAGAGATCAAGTGGGCCGACAGACTGATTACGAAGCTGAAGATGACCGGAGAAAACGTGACGAAAGGAGTGACAAAGATCGCAGGCAGAATGATTATGCTGAAGAAAGTAGTAGAAAGAATCGAGATGAAAGGAGTGAAAATCATCACGAAAAAGCTCAAAGAAACAGGCAAAATGATTCTCAGAACAAAGAAAAGAATGACGAGAGCACAAAATCAAAAAGAGAAGACAAAGACAGAGATAAACGATATGGTGACAGTAGAGAAGACGATAGTGATTACAGAAGAAGTAAAGCGGACACCAATAGTAAGAGTCGTAGTAGAAGGGATGAAAGTGACGAAGACAGATCAGGGAAGGGAGGGAGGGAGGATACACGGAAGAAGAGCAAAGATGAAAACCAAGGCGTAGATAATTCCAAGAATAAAAAAGGTGGAAAGCACAGAAGGGATGCCAGCAGTGATGAAGAAGATAATAGGAATAACACTCCGAAAAAAGATTCAAAGTATAAAAAAGGAGAAAGAAATGAGAAGAAAAATAGTTCTAATGAAGATTCAAGTGAAGACGACAGAAATCATAAAAAGAGAAAGAATAAACGGGACAACAGCAGTGATGATGAGAGATCTAAAACTGAAAGTAAAAGAAAAGACGGCAAATATTCAAAGAGTAAACGAGATGAGAAAAAGAAGAAAAATGATTCAAGCGATGAAGATTCAGGAGAAGAGAAACGCAATGAAGACAAAAGAAACAAAAAAGACCGCGAACCTTCACCAAATTCAGAAGAAGATACTAGAGATAGGAAAAAGAGCAAGGATAAGAAAAAGGAGAAACGTCAAGGCAAGAATTCTGATGACAATAAAGAAGATAAAAGAAAGAGTAGGAATGATAGTGAAGACGAAGATTCCAAACATCGTAAACGAGGAAAAGACAAAAGGAAAGGGAAAGAGAACTCTCGCAGTACCAAAGAGGATGACGGCTGGGACATCAAGAGTGGCACCAGCTTACGAAGAGAGTTAGGAGGCCGATACTGGAATTGACGAACGCAACTTAGACACCTAAATGGCTTAAAATAGGAAATTTCCATCAAAGTATTGTTTCTATATCTTTGATTATCGTAATCAATGATTGTTTTGTTGTAGTTAATAAAGTGTTTTGCATGAGTAAGTACTGATACTAATTTGTTTTTGTAAATGAGAGCTGTTATGCTGTACCAGCCTCAAAATAAAACTGATTTAACCACATCTCTTCCCTTTTCTCAGTTGGTCACAAACATTTGAATCTATTTAACTACGGGAAAAGGCTTTATCGTCGTAGATCGTTCGTTTCTGCCTCTAGATGTTTTATCTATTCAAGTAAAAAGTATTTAGAAGTATCTAAGTATGTATTCCATAGTACAAGCACTGCCTAGTTCAGATACTATCTTGTATACACCAATATTTATTTATCAAAAGTGATTTGTTACATAAACATTATATAGAACAATGTAATTTAATAATTATATGAATGTACCTAATGAGAAAAGAGGTAGGTTAGGTACAATTGTTTCATGTTCCTTTGGTTTGGATTGGTGCAACGATTTTTTTGTCAAAACAGGAAATGAAAGTTAGATGGAATAAATTACATTTTTAACTAGTCTCACGTTTTTTTTTGACGTAACATCGCCACTGAGATTAGAACTTGAACCGAACCTTAAATGCATAATTTGGCTTCGTAATGTCTGGAAATGGTCTTCATTTAAACATTGCAACTTTACACAATTACCTATTATGATGCCAATGTTACAGACAGTAGTATGTATGTATCATTAACTGTTTTAATAAGTACTGCTAGATGGTCGGCAGTTCTTAAGACTAAATTGAGGTATTTGTTGCGTAAGAACCTACTCTGGAGGAGAAATTGGCCTCATCGACCAATTTACCAGTGCCATAAGCAGCCACTACTAAAACAAAAACGGCGGGTAGGTGCGTGGGGAAAAAATGTTCAGGGATTTTTTATGGTCCTTCCACTCATGTATGCTGCATTCCCTAACACAGAGCTGGTGAAGTCGTGACTGTGGTGTGTGACCATAGTGTGTGTGTCAGTTAAGTCAATTATATGTCAAACGAATAAATGACACCCATCTTGGCCCATGCGTTTTACTTCATTGTTTGTTTGTGTTTCTAATCAACTATTAAAATGGACCCAACAAGCACAGGTTCGAAAACCAGCACGAAGTCTAGTCTGCTGAACCCTGTGCAAATCAAAGCCGCCTCCGCGCCGATAGTGCCTTTGAAACCTGACGAGACGCATCTGAAGGTCCAAATCTCTGCGCCTTCCTATCTGAACTCGCTGAAGGAGAACGATGCTCCTCCCTTCAGGAAGCCGGAGCGCGAAGCCCGGCCACGCCTGTTGATAGGAACCATCATGAACGAGCAAGAGGCTGTAGAGATGATTGCAGCGCATGACGGCGATAAGGAGTTCGGCTTGAAAAGGTTTCTAGGTGAGTTCGCAGGTGGCTGCCATGTCTTAGAAAAGGAGAGTACAGCGGATTCCTCAACCCGTGGTTAGCTATGTGCTCAGTGAGGTTCCCTTTCATCTTCCAGGGGTCAACAACCAGATAAGGTAGGTAAATCCAGAACCCTACCTGTTACTTGCTTGGTGTTTAGTTACTTGCTTAGGTATAATCAGCAGCTAGCTGCGGTAATCGCTATCAGAATAATACTACCTACCCATTAGATGTTTGCTTGTACCCAAAGCATAAAATACTGACGCATTGAAGAAGAACTTTACCCAATAACTAGAGGTTCTGGTTTATCACATACTCTACTTTGTAGCAACACAGCTAAACCTGCTTTCCAGGAAACTTTCTTGTTGAAAAAAAGGTGACGGAGAACTACAACTTGTCAGAGAAATCCTTCCTAATCGGTTTCCTCTCGGAGGCGATCGACTACGCGGCGCAGCGTGACTTCGACGTAGCCAAGCTGGCCTGCCTGATGACTATCTACATCAACACCCACATGTACTTCAAGTGGTACTACTGGCTCGCGCCGCAAACTGTCTGGTGCTACTTCAAGGAGATCATGATACGCCATACGATCGAGGTATGTCGGGCGTGTGATCCAAATCTTTCTGTGATGTAGTTAGAGATCACTAAAAGGCTTCAACATAGAGTTCCTGCGCGGTACCTGAACGGCATGCTGAGCGGTGCGGTTCGCGTTTGTTTTACGTTCTCTTTTTCATGCAGGTACACAGAGCGCGCGGCGCATGCGCTACTGCCGCTACCTACGTACCGCACTGCTCATGACCCGCTCAGCTGCCGCACCCGCACTCTTCTGCCTTTAGGTTTTTACAACTGCTATCTTGCGTTACGTGAGGCCTTTTGGGTACCTACATTTACAATTAAAGTGCTCTAATATACTCAATCCATCAAGTCTTGAGAAAATAACATTCTCAGCTGGAGGAACGCACACAAGTTATACACAACGCCTGGCGATCTAATATAGCAATTACACTTTATCGAATTATTCTTGGTAGGTATCTATTCTAAAAACCTACTTACTGGTTCCTTACCTGCCTGATGGTAGAATTACGTGGATCACGATCGATTTATCAGTGTTCAGGCAGCCACGTCTGTAGTGACCCACTGGACGGCACCGTATTCAACCATAGTGTGAGTACTCCTACCTACAACATCAGCTGCGGCTTCGCTTCGATACACTTGATTCCTCCAAAGAAGATGCACACAAAGAAAGGGAACCAGAAAAAGACATTCGGTCTTGGCTTCAGGTGGGAATCGAACCCGCGTCTTTCGTCTTAATGGTCTCGGTAGCACAATGGTAAGTGCAGTCGCTCGATTAGGGAAAGACGTGGGTTCTATTCCCGCCCATTTTTTCCTATCTTTAGTAGTTTATCGGATGCCCTTTCGTGTCTCTTTTAGTTAACTACTTAAATTTCGTTCCACCACATAGGACTCCCCAGACGGCGAAGAGGTGTTTGAGCCCGAAGAGTGCTATGACATCGTGAGCCACTTCCACGCCATCTACATGAGCAACCTGCCATTGGTGCACATCCTTACCTTCGGCGCCTACCGGCTGAAGTTCCTCTGGCCATTCAAGCCTAAAGCCTGATATTAATGTGGTTTGGTCTGATTATTTGTCATTTAAGAGGATGTTTACTTGAGCAAGATTGAAATGTTTAGTGATAAATATTGTATTAGAAAAAATCTAAACCTGACTTACACAGAGTGGTAAATAAGAATTTGTTTTCAATAATAAAAATTTTAAGAAAATAAATGAACAATTAAATTAGATTGTATTTATTGATATACCTACTAAACCACACTTTGTGCCTGTTCTTTCAGAAGCTTGGGCCCCTTTTTTTTCTTCCTCTTTCTTACTTTGCCCTCACTGACTCCTTCTTTCTTCACTTCATTTCTTGCAACTGGTTTCTTCTTTTTCTTTTTGCAGGACAATGGATTTGGATTGTGGGTCTTCTTCTTTCGTATAGGAATGTTCTTCACTTCTTCCACGTCTTCTTCTACACCAAGAGCCTTCTTCATATTTTTTAATGTTTCATTCTGCACCTTACTTATGAAAACATCAGTTGATTCTAAACTTTGTCCTGCTTTGTCGTAACTGGCAGTTGATGGTTTTTCTAGGGTTGGGGACTTGTTGTGTAAGTACAGTAGAGGCACACCAGCTTTAGCCCGGAGTTTCTCTTGCAGATCTCTGTCCTGAGTTGCCAAAACATAATGTTTTTCATTACGTTTTCCAATCATAGCCCTGATGCAGTTGGAGCCAGGAATTGGTTCTTTGTGTCCGCACTCATGAATACCAAACTGCTTTAGGATGGTAAGCGCTCCATGGGTTTTCTTTGCTATCTTTTCTGTCTCTATTATAATACATCTTGTTGTTAATAGCTTCACTTGACCATTCAGATACTTTGGCAACTGATCTCTCACATTTATATGTTCCTGTAAACCAATTGATAACAGATGTTAGACTTCCCTAGTAATTTTAGTAAAATTATTTTATCTTTATTTCTAAAACCTGAACAATTATTATTTACAAGTCTTAATTAGAGTAATGTTAACAAGTAAAAGCTAAAGGTGTTGAGTAAATTGAGGCTTATAAAATAATTGAAGGATACCTAGTTTTGATTAAGGCTAGCAGGTTCGGGGAAGTTCTCCTGCCAACGCATGCTTTGCTCTTTAAGAGTGAGGTGTGAGTCGACACTGTCCGCTTCCGGGTCCGGCAGCTCCTCCAGGGGCACCTGGATGTCCTCGTGCGGCAGCTGCTCGGCCCGCCATTCCTCGTCCACTATGTCCACTAGATGGCCAATGCGACAGTACTTACTGTCCATTCTGCACAGATAATATACTTGTTATTGTTATGTGTGCACTCAACCAGCTTTTCAAACCAAATTATGAGACATCATCATACAAATTCAATTCGTTCCTTAGTTACAGAGAAGTACCAACAATTTTTTTCCTTCTTTAGAGCTTTGATTCAGACGATAATACGCGATAAATGAATTTAACAAAGTTTTGAAAGCGAACCCCAATCCAAACTTGGTATCCTTCCGAGTCAAATTTTCGGTAACTTACTTTGAAAGCAGAAAAACAAAACGTGCCATCGATGAGGATTTGGTAAGGCTGATGGAAACCAAAGTTGTTGTAGTAGAATTTTAGATACTTTTGTACTTTCTTGTATCGTGTTATCTTCATTGTAAGTTAAAGTACAAACCTGAGTTTAATGAAGAATAAAAATCTCAATTCTACAAACAAACAAACACGATGCTGCAAATGAAATCGAAATCAATGAATGAAATGAAATGAATTTCAATCAAATCAACGTGCGTGACAATGACAGGTGACAGCTGTTAACTTTTTTTTAATTTGTTGCAGCTTTGGCGAGATGCGGCTATATTTTAACATGTTGCGAAATTGCCGCGATCCGCCTTGAAACGCTTTGTTGGCTCCTACCTAACTCCCAAAATTGTTGGGATTTCACCAGCGAGTGCGCGGCGAGATCGCTGCTATTATTTTGTAGCGGCACTATCGCAGCGCTATTAAAATGCTATGATTTTAATGAATCATTATAGATATCGTACAGTCGACAACACATTAGGCCATCCATTTCCGTTTCATAATATCCTGATAATAGAAATGTCATACATCTGGATATATGTCATTTTTTGGCATAGAGGTACAGACCGTTCACAGTTATTTTACCTCTGACATCTGTCATTCTATTTTGCCGCTAGGTTGGCAGTACTTGCTGTCAAGTACTTCAGTCGTAACAAATATTCTCTCGCTTTTATTAATATTATCGGTGATTATTACGCACACAACATGCCGAAAAGAATTCAGAGCAGTGGAAGAAAAATTGTGCTATCAGTGCGTAATTTCTGTGAAAAGGAAAAAGCAAATAAAGGCCCTTTAATTCCTCTTGAAAATGTTCGTCAACGAGTAGCGGCCATGACGGGTATGTAAAATAGGGTTACCTGATATTAAATTATTCCCCCGAAATAAGGTAAAATAAAATACAATGGACCTATATTATTTTATAATGGTGATTGTAGGTTCTACTTTTGGAAGAACAAAGAAACACCTAACTATATATTTAAATAAGAATATATACCTATTTTATATACAAGTTATTATTTTAAATAAATAAGAAGAGTATGAAAACATTTGATACTGATAGTGCAGTGAAAATATTACTAATACGGAGGGTATTGATAAAGGTCAAATAAATTATATTTTTTAAAAATAATATTAAATAACATTCTATATTTAAGGTATATCTGAAAAAACGGTCAGCACCATTACCAAAGAAGGAGAAGCCGCTGCTTCAACATCACAAAAAATAAGAACACCAAGGAAAAAACGAGAACAACAAAAAAAAATTCAGTTTGATGATTTTGATCTATGTGCAATAAGAAATAAAATACATGAAATGTACGTAGTCAGAAAAGAGGTTCCTACTCTTGGAAAGTTATTGGCTGAACTAAAAAATGATATCGGCTTCAGAGGGGGCCGCACTACTTTATGGAAGGTAATCAGACAAATAGGCTTTAGATTTAAAAAATGTGGCTCTAAAAAAAAATTACTCATGGAAAGACATGACATTATTGCTTGGAGGTACAGATATTTAAACATATTGAGACAAAGTCGTAATGAAGGCCGGCCAATAGTATTTTTAGATGAGACGTATATACATGCTTCATACTCTGTAAAAAAATGTTGGCAACTTGAAAATGAAAAAGGTGTTCTGACAAGTGATTCTACTGGTGCGCGCTGGATCATAGTTCACGCTGGTGGTGAAATGGGTTTCATTCCAAATGCGCAATTAATATTTAAATCACAATCAAAATCTGGAGACTATCACGATGATATGAACCGAACAAACTTTATGAAATGGCTCCAAGAAAAATTAATACCAAATTTGCCGCCAAATTGCTTGATCGTTATGGATAATGCGCCATACCATACTGTGCGATTAAATAAAGCACCAACATTAAGCTCTACCAAAGCTGAAATGCAAAATTGGATTAAAAATAAAGGGTTATCTTATTTGCCTACTATGCTGAAGGCACAACTTTATGATATCATAAAAGAACATAAAGAAGCACCAATTTATGAAGCTGATCAATTGCTTGAGGCACATGGGCATAAAGTAGCTAGACTACCGCCGTATCATTGCGAGTTAAACGCAATCGAATTTATGTGGAGTATTTTGAAAAGGCGCGTGGCCAGCAAAAATGTAGGACAAGAAGCAGAAAATATAATAAAATTGACCGAAGAAGCTTTCCAATCTATCACCGCAGAAGATTGGCAAAAGCAATGTGAACATGTGCGGCATATTGAAGAAAAATTTTTGGAGACTGATGGATGTATGGACTCTGAAATTGATAAATTTATAATAGAAGTGACCAACGAGTCTGATACAGAATCTGACAGCATTTCTGACAGTTCAAGTTCTTCTGATGTTTCAATTTTAGCTTCTAGTTTGGACCACGCGTATTCAAAATAAAGTATTATTAATTTATTATTGATGTTTACTTTGTCTTTGATACTAAACTTCCATTCCATTCAAATCTCGATGTATTCTGGAGACATCGGCCGTAACACTATATAAATAAAAATCTTTATTTTAATGATATCTTTTAACTTAAATATTATGCCCTCCTCGTGCCATCAAAGTCCCCTAGTAGATCCATTTCGTTTCATTGATCTTTCGTCCACACGGATCATATATTTAATAATAATCCCCAAGTGGATTAATTTGAACAGTTAATTAATGACAAAAATGATTTCTCTTTCTAATTTTATTGTCAGCCTATTTGAAACGGGCATCCAAGCCACTAATCCACCGATGAAAGCGCGTTTGTTTCTTTTTTTAACGATAAAATTTCCACCCAAATCAAACCTGACCTCATGCAGTCTACCTGTTTTTTTGCAATATTATAGTTATTTATAAGATAGATAAAGAAATAATTTTGGTCACACGTCTGTTAATCCGGTTAATAATAAATAAACGGGGAAATCGAACAAGCCAAACATGGCAACACAGTTATAGTTTAGCCAACATAACGGCTAGAGGTAAAATAACTGTGAACGGTCTGTACCCAGAAATGGGTAGAGTGATGTGCCATTGACCGTAATTATTTTCTAGACAGCGCGCAATGGCGCAAAAAACGGTCCGCGTGCGAGGGCTTCTAGTAGGAGTGTGTTTCTTTTCAATGATGTCAAGTCCAATCAGCGGACGGAAATCTGGTTGAGCCCGATTTCTTCCGCTATATTTTGTATTCCATGAACTGCATAAATCGGTAGGTACAGTCAACGGCACATCAGGCTGCTCGTTTCCGTTTTTAATCTTGCTCTAGCCAAATGACATTCTTTTGCGATTGAGCAAGGAGGACTGGTCAGAAAAACGCTTCATTAAAACGTGCCCTGAGGTATAAAGTCACACCCTAGTAGTTCTATGGAGCGCGTAAGAACTTTGTATGACTGCCATATTAAATATTGCGTTTATGAAAATGGTCTTCTTACAAATTTGTTTCATTATAGTCTGGATAATTTGCTTAAAAATAGTACTATTTCTTTACAAAAAGTTTTTTTTTAAATGGACTTGCCCACTCAACTTTAAAAGCCGTTGGTGGCCTCAATTTCACCAACTTTTTAATGATAACGTTCAAAGTTTATGAAACGTTCCTTCTGGTAAATTCAGCTGGCAAGACGTCAGACAATGGCACATTACCAGCGAAAGCCCACTCACTAAGCAGCTTTTGGCTAGCTATCGCTATAAAGGATAAAGCAACCTATTAACTAGGTTTATGACAATATCCAATAGATCAAACAACTACTGTATACTTTCTAAATACTTTAGCTCTATGAAAAACATTCAATTTTCAAGTTATATGCTTTCTTTTTTTTCAATAATCTCTTTTGCACAGTTCAACTCTTCTAACTTGTGTAAATCCTCCGCCGAAGGTTGAATTAAAAGATCGCCCTGTGGTGACGAAAACAAGGACACACACCCACCAGAAGTCTTCTCAGGCCGGGCTACTATTTGGCTAGTTACCGCATATAAAGAAATAGCAACTTTACCGTGATAGAAATAGAACGTTTTTTAACAAAACAAATATTTTTTGTTCGCATTTAATTTATGTACGGTGGCCGGCACATCACGCTACCCATTTCCGGTCAGTCTTCCTTGCTCTATTGCGAACAAATGTCATTTGGCAAGAGCGAGAGAAAAAACGGAAATGGGGTAACCTGATGTGCTGTTGACTGTACAATTTCTATAACATCACTGTCACAGTGTAAATAAAAAATCTACTCACATTGCCACACTATGCCAAGGTTATCCACTTCGACAGCTGCAATGCCAGCTGCCTTACACATTCATTTTTGAACGCATACTGTCAGAGTGACTTTTGTCATGTTGGAACTCTTGAAATTTCTTCGAAGTTTTCTGTGTGATTTCGTGTTGTTTTACCCAATAAAATAGTGAATATTAATAATTTGTTTAAGTAGACGAACTCGTGAGTGTTTATTCAGCTCCTAGATAATGTTATGATAAAGGATTGAGTGCGTAGAATAAGCGAAATTGATGTTTTAAGTCGACATGTCTCGTAATAGATGTGACGGATTGTTAGCTCGGGTTGATTTTCCTCTTTACACGCTCCAGACTCTTACAAATCGACATGTGATTGTGGCTGGAGGCGGAGGTGCCTCAAACACAGGAGTAGCTAATGGATTTGTAAGTATATTTAGCAAACATTTTACCAAAAACATATTTCTTAAACGCTTCCGCGTATACGTGTCAGCGATTGAATTGGTTCCTAGAACAATAGTTAAACGGTTCATCCTGAGTGTGTTTATTGGTTTCTTACAGGAAATATTCGAATTATCGCACAATGGCACTAGATTTGTGGCCGAAGAGGTGATGCGTCATGAGACTGGCCCCAATGTTGTGATGACATGCTCAGTACGGAACATTCAAAACCGGACTTACCTGACGGCTGGTCAGGAAAGCCACTGTCAACTATACAAGGTGAACATCCGTATGGTGGATGCTGCTGAAATGCGCCGGGGCAGTTTTCGTGCAGAAAATGGACTTGTGCGCAGAAGAAGGCGGACTGTGTCAGAGAATGACAACATTTCCAAGAAGGACAGCAATAGCAATACTACAGAGAAGAGAATATCATTTGAGATTAGGCCAAGCGATAGTGTACAAACAGATTTTAGGTGAGTCTATAAACATGTAATTGTATTCTTCAACAAGTCAATATTACTGGCATAAAAAAAAAATACTTTGATAATGTAAGTATGGCTATCAGACATCCATAGTTCAAGGTCTGCTTAGATGGTTGTCAGATTATCTTGGTGAAAGACATCCTATATATATATTTATTAAACAGTACAAATGAAATTTTAAATATCTATTTTAATATAAATACTAAAGATTATTTGCATTTATAAATTCTATAAAAATAACAGAAAACATAATATCAAAACTGTTTATTATTTTAATTTCTGTTATTTGGGCTCAGCTGTGTTTATTCACCTTAATTATTAAATAGTTTCTTGTTCATATGGGCTGTCCAGAAGAAATTTATTTTAAAATATAAACTCACCTGGCTTTTATTGCTCTAAATGTTTTCAATTTAAAATTAAATGAATAACTGACATAAAAACTTTGTAGAGATCTTATTGTAAGATGAAATACTTCAGTTTTATGATATGATGATCAACATATTAAAATTTTAATACACATAAGAATATTTTGTAAATAATCAAATTATTTATTAGGTATTGCTTTGTATTTTTTATTGGTGGTTTCATTTTATTCACTGTCTGTTCTGATGTCTACATCTTGGACTTCACCTACATGTGATAATCTGGTTGTAAAGGACAAATATTAAGTAAATCATCTTGCTATTGTGTGGGGAAATTACACATACACATCTGTTGTTACAGTCAAGGTTATAGAAACCTTTTATCACCACACCAAATTGTGACATACAAGTTACTGGACTTTCAATAAACGCAATTTGTGTGAATTATTGCTGCACTAAGTTTTAAAAATAACTTATGAATATCATCAATTACTTTAACTCTGATAATTAAGAAGTATACTAAAAGTATACTAAAGTAGTACTTCCAAAATTCTCTGTTATGCCTTGCGGTTGACTGGTAGAGAATGCCTCCAGGCATTAAGTCCGCCAATTGTACTTTTTTTTCTTAATTTTGTGCAATAAAGAATAAATAAATAAATAAATAAATAAATAAGTATTCATACTTCATATAATAAATGCAAAAGTAACTCTGTCTGTACTGTGTGAATACTCTCCCTGCTAAAACAGCCCATGTAGTTAAGCCAGCCCCAAAACCTTCATGGTATATTTTATGGGCACTAAATAAAGAATACTCAGTTTGTTTATTATGAAAATCCTTGTAAATCTTTGTAATTAATGTTGATATCAATATCCTTTTCATTCACATACATAAATCATACTGCTTCTTAAGATTTATACCTCTGATTATAATTGATGGAGACTTTGATTTGACCAACTTTGATCTACACATATCAAAACTGTCTAGGGATATCAAGGCGATATCATTATTCAAATATTTCATGAAGTTAAGTTTGTTTACAAGTAACAGTTGACCTAGTCCAAAGGGCTAAATAAATAAATACAAGTTGAGCATTATCTTAGAATAACGCGAGGACAAAGGCATAAGGTTACGAATATTACAAAAAAAAAGTTTGATTTTGCTAAAATTTTGACACCTTTTAAAAGAAAAATCAGTCTTTTTTTAACGTCCTTACTTATTGTATAATAATGCTACTACAATGAATTTCTTTATACAATCTGAAAGGGCAGATATAGCAGTTTCTGTGTTCTAAAAATTTCTATGTTGGTATCAATATTTAAATTTTTACAGCCTCCGAAATATAGCTATTTTACTTTGTATGAAAATGCTTGAGATATAGACACTTTTGAGCAGTGTACTTCCGTAGCTAATTGTATTTGTACAGGCATCTGCACATCAGTCTACACATTTCTGTTTTTGTTCCTGCTCTTGCCAAGTGTAATTTTATGTGACCTAAAAAAACCCGTTTTGCGTTGAGGTTGAAACAAAATGCTTAGAAAAAAATTTGCTTAAGTAAATCACTATTAAAATACAGTGATTTTGCTGTAAACACAATGTTTAATGATCAACAATGTATCCTTCAAAATTATTCGATTATATTGGGAAAACAGCACCTGTTCAAAAAACCAATAAATAAATATTCATGCTTATCAATTTTACGTGTAACACAATAGAGCATGAAAATGGAAAATAAGTTATGATGTAATTTCACACACCTGCATTAAATAGTACCTACACACAAAATGCTGGTGAGATTTCTCGTATTTTTTATTTGGCTCTAACGTAACATACGCTCACGAATACACCCAAACGGGGTAGTCAGAGGCATGCCGTCTGTTGCCCTCGTGGTGAACGGAACATTGAGAAGCCCTCACTCCGCTGAGCGCATTTTGTAAGGCGCTAGCCCACCGCGGTGTTTTTTATGGATGTTTTACATAAACCAAACCATCTTGTCTTAAACAAAAGAAAAATAAATAACAAGAACCTAAAAATGTTGGTACAATTTACGCGGCGGAAAGCCATCACCATAGGGAGGTAGCCACAAGTTAGGGTTGAAATAACACAGAGTGGATGTTCCGGTCAGATTGTTCTCCGGACCACACGATTTCCGAGCCAAAGTGCTTAACCACGGCTCTAACATATAAGAAATTGTCTTTCAGTTTGTGAGAGGAATGTTGTTTGTTTTCTGATAAAGTTTTCGCTCTGAACATTTGATAAAAACGCCTTTAGCCTTCACACTTGATTAAGTACCTACTCTACTTATAAATCTAACTATCTAAAGATGGAATTCAAGCTGTAAACAGTTCATGAATAAAGCATGAGCCCATATCTGCTCAAATATCAGTAAAAACGGCGAAAGTAGTTGAATTTAACGGATTCCTAATTAAACACGAACGTTTCAATTAGCGAGACTTCATTTACACTTTACTTTTTAGAACTCATTTATTTAAAACAGATGCTAAAAAATGCATTTTCGTTTTATTGTCTAGTAAAACCTTCAGTTCGTTACACTTTAACCTTAATTAAGTGAGTATTAATGATTAATTTAATCATTAGAATTCAGACTGATGTTTAGTAAGCATGATTTTTTTTGACAATGAACTTGAGCCCCAATAGGTAGTGATATGGGTATTCTAAAATTACTTAACTATTGAAAGTGACAAATATGAGACGGCTAAACATAATTGGTTTAGTTGCCGTCAGAGGCAGTGTTATTGGATTTGAAGCATATTGAGCGCGTAACCGTGAATTAGCCTATTATATTATGATATTCGTAATGGGCGCCTCGGTACGCTCGTTGACGTAACCGGTAATTTCCTAAACTCGCACTTGACTTTCCGTTGCTGTGTAATCTTACACCTAATTTAGGAATTTTCTTAGTTCCTTAACTTTCTGCTTCTGCGAGGCATAGATTCTACAACTTGTGGTAGTTTTGCATTACCCATAGTTGCTTAGTTTGGGGCTTACGTCCGATTGCCATCTCGCAGTAAAGCCTTAAGCTGAGGCACGTTACTTAAATATTAGAGGTTGAGCGCCTTCTTACCGGGCAAGCCACTAAAAAAACATTCGGTCTTGGGCTCAGGCGGGACTCGAAACAGAGTCTTCCGCATTCCGGACGGCTGCACTAACCAATGTGCTACCGAAACCATTAACAGACCGGCCGAATTTTTCTGATAAATTTCACCTAGCAGCCAGGTTTGCTCCACCAATGTTTAGGCATATACCTTAAATACTAAAAAGCTGTGATTGCCGGTATGGGATACCAGGACAGCCAGACAATTTCAAAATAATAATGTTTTGGGGCTAGAGAAGCTGTGTCCAAGTACCGAATGAGCTAACGAGTCAATGAGGCAATTTACGTATGTTTCAGTGATGATCCCTTGCAGCGGGTGGTCCGGATCAGCCACAACGGCAAGCTGATGGCGACGGGCGGCATCGACACCAAAGTGAGGGTCTGGGCATTCCCTAAAATGGAACTACTCTTCGTGCTAGAGGGACACACTAAAGAGGTAATTGTTCAATCTTAAAACTTGGTTGGGTGTTACCATCGACTTCATAGCCACTAGACCGCTAATAACGGGTATGATCGGTGAATATAGGTACTACCTGATCAGTTTCTACCAATTCCGTGAGCTTTCAAGCAACAACCATAAATAAACGCTACGGATTAGTAAATAAGACTCAACTTCATACACATCGGGCGTCTAGTGGCTATGGAGTCGATGGGCAATGGGTTAACATTTTTGGGTTCATTATTGAAATCGTCTTAAACCGATGCTACGCCATATTGATGTCGTTTGAATTAGTTTCGTATATTTTATACACAGGTTTTAATGTGATGTCAAATATTCAAGAAATATTTACGTCGGTAATACCGGCGAGTGACTTTTTAAAAACGTTAGATAGAGTCTAAAGGGGGGGCATCACTCACGTGTCAGGGTCGCCGTTTGCTTATAGATAGTGCCCAGCTAGCATAACACAAATTGTTCCGCCGATTTACGAGAGAATTAACTCAACAAGTTTTACAAAAATCAATTAGTAGCGAGAATCAACCCGGGACTCTAAGAGTAGTGGAAGGAATGTCGCTCATCATCCACGAAAGCTCTAAGAGTAGTGGAAGGAATGTCGCTCATCATCCACGAAAGCCAAACCGCTGTGTGCCTAAAATGGGATTGAGTTGGCAGCGATGAATGTCCTATGAGCTAGTTGAATTGCGGCTCACCAAAAGAAAACAGGCATATGGCGGAGCAAGTTCAAGGGTCTTGCCATATAATGTTACTTCTTATTATTTGACCCTTAGAAACGAAACCACAAGATGGCATAGTAATACAGGGTGTCATTTTTTCCACGAACAACTGGTTCCTCCGGCTACGAATAAAGTTTTTAAACAAATCTGAGTATACAGTTTTAGTCTTTGTCAAAATCGGGCTAAAGACTCACTCGACAATTTTTCTCAATTCCTCATAGTTTAGGATTTGGTCTACCGCGCCCACTTGAAAAACTCACCCTCTATACCTAATATTTTCATAGAAAATGATATGAAACTTTAAAATAACAACTTTTCTTATATTTACCGACCCAAATGAGTTCATAGATCACGGCTACAATAGATTTTTCAGAACCTAAAAAATACAAATATTGATTTCATTAATCATTAATATCTAGTATACCGCGTAGCTTTTGCAGTAGATTTTTATATATTTTTGATCTACACATTATGCTCGTTGAAATAGCATATATGGCATTTCTGGCGATTCTAGGTTTTTTTTTGATCAAGTCCTTTGCAGCAAATAAATAAAAATCATGAGTGTCGCGGACGAGGGCGTCGTGAACAAACAAGTTTTAAAATTCGAGGGCGTCCCGGCCAAGGGCTTTGCGGATCGAGGGCGTAGCGGACGGACCGGCTAGGGTGACGCACCTGTTTTTATCAAATTATTGTTGATTCTTGTATGAATATAAGAAATTGTTACTTGATTCATTGAATCAAGTTTCTATCTTACATTTAGCCATCACAGAGTGTATTCATAGTGTATTCATTTATTACTCCCTAAGTCATGAAGTTTTTATAATTACTTAAAAACCAAATCCCAGGATTCGGGGAATATCCATATTAGTCTAACATGTGGCAAGTACACAAAATAGCCCTACCTACTCCGATCTCTCGTTTACAAGTTAGTGACTAGTGACTAGCATGCAAAATGCCGGCTTCTGAATGCTCCGTCTATCATGACGGCAACAAACTATGCCGCTTCGGATGTAGTCGTGAATGTTACGTTATTAATTACAAAGAATGGATTTAGGTATGTTTGCAACCTATGTAGTTCCCATACATAGTACAAAGCTAGAGCTACACAGCGTTCTGTGTACATTAAAACCAAAAGAAATGTATATTTTTTAATTTATTTTTTCTGATGAAATTGCATGTTATGATGTTATTACTACGAACTTTACTACGAAATTAAGTATGTCGAAGTAGAAGAGTGTTCAGCTGTGGGATTAGAATGGCTTATATAATATGATCTTATTTGTAACTTTTGATATATATGATACTGTCAAAGCCGATGTCGGCTACAGTGACTGCTGCCCACCACAAGCCGTGTGCCCATATGATATACCAGGGGTGGCCAACTTGATTGGACCCAAGATCTCTTGTTCACTAACGAGACCCTGTGCGATCTACCGTATGTCGCGCGCCGAAAACAAAAGACATACTGCGTAAAATAGAGGATGAATACCGTGACGGAACAGCGATTGAAAAATTATACAAGACGATGCGTCCAGCAGTAGGTGATTACGTTGGGCAGTCTGGTCTACGTATTTATGTTTTTTGCCTTGCCACGATCGACTGGACTAACAGTCGCGATCGACCGGTCGATCGCGATCGACCTGTTGGCCACCCCTGTGATATACAAATGACAATTTTAGCTTAAAAATGTCCTTGGGAACAATGGGTAAGTTCGTACACCGCGGCTGTAATTGTAAATTAGAACTGTGAGTGGTCTGGCTTCCCAGTATCAGTAGCTGTTCAAGCAGAACATCGATGCTTATTTTAATCATTTATTTACTATGACCCGGTAGTGATAAATTAGTATTCCTTATTTGGGTGAATGTGTTGTTTATTTTTATTTTATTGTACCGAAGAGAGATAAGTGCTTTGCTTGTATTGAGGAGAGATAATTACATTGAAAAAAAAAATCCTGAAGTTACCGCTAAAATATCTTATAAATGCTCATTACAACCCCACTGTACGATAATAATTCGTATAAAATCACAAAAATATAGGTATTTACCTTCTCGATGTCGTGACTGTTTTAGATTTAGAAAATACTAAATATTTTCATTCACTTTTTGATAAAAATGTGAATGGCGCTTACGATTTTTAGTTTCGAGCACGTTGATTCCATACTAAACGCGGACACTCACCTCCTCCCCCACCCCCTTACCTCAGGCGAATTTCGCTGACCGCCTAACCCCCCTTAAAACAAAATGCATATGTTACTTCAAAGGGTTTCTAAGCCAATCCTTAGAGTCCTAAAACAGCATTTTATGTACCTACATAGTAAATGGTTTCAGGGTTCATCACGTTAAAACAGTAACATTTCTGTCCTCTCTTGGTTTACCTAGGCGTAAATAAAACCTTTAACAGTCGAAAACCATTTGACTTTACCAGGATCATACACCATCTTCTAAGTGTAGTTATTACCACAGTAAAAGTGGTCTTTCCTACAGTACTCTTGATTTCCACTCTTATATCACTGAACACTGGACATTATTCCACACAGCGCCATCTAGCCCAAACTGAACTAACTACTACCTAAACCTTGTTTTGCCAGTTGGACGACCTGGACTTCAGTCCGTGCGACACTCAGCTGGTCAGCATCGGCAAGGATGGGCTCGCCAACGTGTGGTCGACGACGGGCAAGCGGGAACCGCTGCTCAAGATCACCTGCCAACCCCCCAACGGGACCAAGTACCTCTTCAGGAGGTGCAGGTATGTATTGTGATGTTTTTTTTATTTATTTAAATGGGTTTGCGTTTGATGGTAAGCGATGACGAGGTCGAAGGTGTAACATGCTCACTCAGAAAATGCCTTTTCACTCTTTCCTTGAAGACACCAAGGTTGTATGTATCCGGAAACACAGACGCAGGGAGGGCGTTCCACTCCTTAGTGGTGCGGACCAGAAAGGAAGCACCAAACCGCTTAATTCGGACCGCTGGAAAGTCGAACACTGGCTGGAAAGTTTAAGAGTTTTGAAGGGTGAAATTGATGTTGATGACAACATTCACGGTGGGCAAGCACTTAGCTACCTCCAGCGTGTCCAAGATCTTCTGGGTGCCCAAGGTTAATTAATTGGAGATTCGAACAGCTCGTTAACGCCGTTGAGATGGGAAGTAATCTTGTTCACAGCTTCAAAACTCAAAAGTCATTGTGAGTTTCATGTCACTACATATGAATGTTACGAACGTTTGTTTTAGTTATTTATTTATTAAATACAAACACATTGCAAAGACACATGTCTGTGAGAAATTTAATTAATATTTGTCGGATGTAGATACATGGACGACACCCTAAGGTTCATTATTTGTAGATTTTTTTCTCTTACATTTAAAAAAAACGTGTTATGACAACCTACCGCCTAAGTTGTAAACCGCATCAAAAATTCGTCACACGTTATCTCGTGAGATTTGTATGGTTTAGTCACTAGAAATAATGCGAGATACTTTGCAGGCTTTGTCGCATGACATAGACCTGAGGACTTTAGGGGAAGGTTTTGTGTAAGAGCCTGTCCATGATAACGCGTTTTAAGCTCGCGTGGACTCGTGCTTATCATAACCAGCGCTCTTGTCAGTGAGAAATACCTCTTTTCTTCTAGTTCCGTCCTTTTCATCGGCGCGTTTTGCCAACTGTACAGGCTCTTACAATGGTCCTAATAAAACCTTCCTTACAGATTCGGCTTGATAGAAGACAAGCCAAACAGCCACAGAATGTTCACGATCGCGAACCCTCTCTCCCGGTCTGGCAAGCAGAAGGGCCTAGTCCAGCTGTGGGAGTCGGACGGTTCGCTGGGCCGGTCGGTGCCGGTGGCGGAGGCGCTGTCGGCGCTGGCGGTGCGCGACGACGGACGGTTCGTCGGCGTCGGGACCATGTTTAGTGGATCCGTCGATATCTACGTTGCGTTCAGTTTGCAGGTAAAAGAAATATCTGTTAAAAATACTGTCGGTCATCCTATGTTTGTAGTATGTTGTTCTAGTTGGCAAAGGGATAAAGGACGTAGATTTAAAGGAACTTGTAGAGAGTCAAGCATTGCGCGCGCATCTCTCGCGTTTCGGCCCGTATGACCAGGACGGTTGGTAGGGCCATGGATGGTTGGGGGGTTGGTCGGTCATCGTACTAATATTATAAATGCGAAAGTTTGTATGTGGGGATGGATGGATGTGTCGTGTTGCTCCTTCACCTACAAACTACTGAATGGATTCTAATGAACAATATTATAGCGTATACATCTGGATAGGATTATTTAAAATAAAAACAAAATCCACGCGGAAGAAGTCGCGGGCGGCCCGGCCACTCGTTACTTTATATTTATAATAATTTATAGCTGTTAGAGCTGTTAAAACAAGTTTCAGTTATATCAACGTTTTAAGATCCAGACCATAACTCATAGCATGTGGGCACAGCATGCTCTTAATTCATAGGAATTAGGAGTTAATATTTTATTAGTCTAAAAAAAACATTATAACTTCGTTCTTAGTTATTGTTAGTAGTATTAGTTAAAACAGTTTACTTTAGATTAACACAAATAATAACAATGAAAACAATCCTTTAAATCCTAATAACTATTTGTGTAGGTGTGATAGGTATTCGGGATCCCACATCGCCACTTGCAAAGCGGAGCGGAGATACACCGGGGTTATTTTAGTGGGTATTCCCACCTCAGAGGTGGGCGAGTCCCACACTCCCCCACCGTTCCCCCTAACGGTGGGATAGTGCGTAAAGAGCATTTTTTCACTAAAAAAAAGGTGTGATAGGTATTAATTTATGTTTTTCAAGCAATATGAAACAAGTCTGTAAATTCGGCCACCAAGCTATCGGTTAGTTAATTAAATCGTCATAATTCCGATTCATCAATACAGAGTTACCTATCTAATCGATCGTTCATTTATCAAATAATGTTCATCATCGTGATTCAGCTATTTGTTGTTTGGCAAAGTATTTTTAACTTCTGACTCATTGTCACAATGACAGTAGGTTTTTGCTACCTTATCCTTCGCAACATCTATTGTATATGTATAGTATTCAATTAAGTTGTACCACATCGTAACGCCCCGTAGACTAGGGCCTCGTTCCCACTGGCGCAGTAACGAGCGCTTTGCTCCGCAGCGAGCACAACTTACATCTAAGTGATTATGTGTAGTAAAGTTATGTAGCTATATGGAGCAAAAGAAGGTCAATAATTTTATTATCTTAGGGGAAAATGCTGCAAACTAGCGGTCGCCCACGATTTCATCAGCGTGGAATTTCGCCCCCTTATCAGAATGGAATATCCCCTTATAGAGAATGCCTCTAGGCATTAAGTCCGACAGTTGTTTTTTTTTTGTAATTTTGTGCAGTAAATAATAAATGAATAAATAAATTCAGTCTTCATCATTTATAAATTATAATAGGATAAAATAATGCATGAAGACTGAAATATTTGCATAGCGCTAGAGCGGTTAAAAACATGTTTGAACTCAAAATTATCATGTTTTCAAGAACTAAAATTGTACCGCGTTTTTTGCGGATGAACAAATTCTGTTGTATTCTAAAGTATGGCTTGTTCCACCTCATAGTTGAAGTGAGGCCTGTGCCCAGCAGTGGGACGTATATAGGCCGTTTATGTATGTATACTAAAGTGGAGGGAGGTCACTCAAGCGCACTGTGCTAACTATCTATTTGTTCCAGCGAGTGTTGCACGTAAAGAACGCGCACATGATGTTCGTGACGGGGCTGGAGTTCCTGCCGGTGCGCGGCTACGGGCCGGCCGTGGCGAGCCGCAGCGAGGCCGCGCTGCTCTCCATCTCCGTCGACAACTGTCTGCGGGTGCACAGTCTGCCGCTAAGGAGTGAGTCTATTGTGTTTTAAAGTAATGAAAAATAAAAAATATGGCTTGACATTTTTCCACACAGCGCCATCTAGGCACAGGATGAGCTAATTGAAGACCCTTTTTATACAGGGTGGCCCAGCGACAGTGGTCCAAAAATTTTTTTTAGGTTGAGGGCATCAAAACAAGTCATTTAAAAAAAACATTAGTTCCGCGAAAATCAATACTTTAGAAGTTATGATTTTTTCAAGTTTCTTTTGAAATTTCTCAACTCCAATCACTTAATTCACTCTTGTTTGGAAACTATCGCACTGAATCAGTTCAAATTTGGCATAGATGTACAATAGTAATGTAGAATCCATTCTATGTGCGAGTTTTGAGTTTATTCTAAGACAATTTGTTTTTTTCTTAATTTTCGTCAATAATTTTTCGCCATTTTAAAAACTAACACAATTTTCAAAAAATCAGCGCTGCAATGTTTGTGCATTTTATGATTTGTTTATGATCTTGAAAACTGTCCATAAGTATGATAATAGTCTATGCAAAAACTTGAAGTGATGCAACCAATGGAACACTTTCAAAATTAACATCATGTACGGTAAGTCACCAAAACTCAGAATGGGTCATTTTTGCACTGACCCTAATTAAAAAAAAAAGTAGCCAAATAATTTTTTTTTCGGATAGAGGGCATCATAGCAACTCATTTAAAAAAAACATTAGATGTCGAAAACCAATAGTTTAGAAGTTATTATTTTTTAAATTTTGGGCTTAAGTGGTTGAACTTCAGAGACATAGAGCACTTTTGTTTGTAAACTGTCCTACTAAGGAACTTCAAATACGGGATGACTCAATAATTAATTCCATAGTTTAATTGGCTTCGCTTCATTTTATGTTGACTTGTAGATAATGCCTGAACAGCATTAAGTCCGCCTCTTGCATCACTCATTGTATCTTAATGAATAAATTAGATAAATCCTTTTTCACTCTCTTCTATTCTTACTCATTTTGAAGTTCGCCAGTCGGATAGTTTACAAACACAAGTGATTATGTCTCTGAAGTTCAACCACTTAGGCCCAAAATATGAAAAATAATAACTTCTAAACTATTGGTTTTAGACTATGCAATGTTTTTTTTAAATGAGTTGCTATGATGCCCTCTACCATAAAAAAAATATTTTGGCTACTTTTTTAAAAAAAATAGGCTTAATGCAGAAATGACCCATTCTGATTTTTAGCGACTTACCGTACATGGTTTTAATTTTGAAAGTGTTCCATTAGTTGCATCACTTCAAGTTTTTGCATAGACTATTATCATAGTTATGGACAGTTTTTAAGATCATAAATCAATTACCAAGTGCACAAACATTGCAGCGGTGATTTTTTGAAAATAGTATTAGTTTTTAGAATGGCGAAAAATTATTGACGCAAATTAAAAAAAAAACAAATTGTCTTAGAATAAACTCAAAACTCGCACATAATATGGTTTCTACACTACTATTGTACATCTATACCAAATTTGAACTGATTCAGTGCGATAGTTTCCAAACAAGTGTGAATTAAGTGATTGTAGTTCAGAAATTTCAAAAGAAACTTGAAAAAATCATAACTTCTAAAGTATTGATTTTCGCAGAACTAATGTTTTTTTTAAATGACTTGTTATGATGCCCTCTACCTAAAAAAAATTTTTGGACCACTGTCGCTGGGCCACCCTGTATAGATAGCTACTAGACAACGAAAACGGTCAAGTTAGGTAACCTTGAATTCCAGTGTAACATTGAATCGACTGTATAAAAACAGTAAAAGTACCTACATACTGTTTTAATGGTATGTTTTTGAGCCAATCCCTCATGGACTCAAAAACATCCTTTAGTTGGAATACTTGTCAAAAATAACTGATCTAAAAGAGTGGATTCAATGTGAAAAAAAAACCCTGAACATTATCCCACACAGCGCCATCTAGCCACAAGATGAGCTAATCAAAGCAAAGACCATTTTTATGTGCTAGCTAATAGACAACGAATAACGGTTTCGGAACTTTATTTCTCGTAAGAATTACTTACATATAATTCACTTACTGAGAAATTACAATTACATTAATAATAAACATGACGAGCGTACATCATACTTACATTTAGGTACAACAAATTTTACTTTTACTTCGAATAAACATACTTAAATACTTTTTCTTTTGTAAATACATAGGTACTTAATATACACAGGAAACACCCAGACCGATACACCGAACGGGCGGCTTCTTATTTAAAATTCATTTACTTTCATTTAAAAATTACAACGCTCGGTCGCTTGAGCGCATCACTCGAGCATGAAAGTCTGAGCCTCCAACGCTCGCAAGCGTTAAACGCTTGAGCGTTTAAGGCTTGAGTCTAAAACGCTCAAAAGCGTCGACTCAGCGCTCAACGGTTGACGCTCACCGCTCATTTTTACAACACTACTTCAAACTCTTAAAGTAAACACTCTATTTATTGATGATCACAAATGTATTGTTGTGTGTAAATATTTTTCAATACAAAATCACCACAATGTAGACCATGACCATTAAAGAACATGTCCAATATAGAATCCGTCTTAAATAAAATCCGTCATAAGCCGATTGGTGTCAAACCAGAATCTGTCAAATGTAGACTAAACGACCAGATTCTGTCAAATTGAGACTAACCGTGCCAGACTAGCGACTTTTCGATATCTGAACTCAGAAGATGTCCCAGACACGGACGTAAGAGAAAGACGGACGTCACTTTGTCTAATCATGAGTGAAGCATATTATCAGCTGCCTGTTTAGGTGTGTGCGTGACTAGCACGTGGTCATGGCGCTGTCACACGGAGTAAAATGGCGTAGTTTGTAGCACCTAGTGTGATTGTGTGAGTGTAGAAGGTCGGGTACAACAAACGAAATTGTAGCACCTTGCATGCTTAACATTTTTAGTCTGATGTTCCGTCCGTCTTTCTTTTACATTCGTGGTCCCTAAGATATTTATTTATTGTATTTATTTGTCAACAGCCACCATCCCCGCCTGGGTCGCCATCGTGCTCATCATCTTCGTGTTGTTCTGCACCTTCTCGCTTTGTTCCTATCTGGGCATTTAACAGCCTGTACACATTACTGAATTTGACTCTATTCTTACTGTATACAAAGTGTAAAAGAGCAACGCCATATTCTTAGGGTATACATTTATATTATGTCTGTTATCTGTGAAAGGTTTATAGTTGTAATACGAATATTGTTTTTATCGTTACAAAAGGTAGGTAACACACAGGGCTCGTTTAAATAGAAACATTCTGCATAATTTATTTTTAAAATATTAAGACACCTGAAGTTTCCGAACAACGTTTGTTTTGTTGAAACTTCATTAATTTATAACTGTCAAATGACGGTTGAATAAAAACAATATTTGATAGCATAATCATGTCCATTTTGTCCCGTTATGTCAAACTCATGACCATTTTGAGGTTCGTAAATTATGTTTATTCTCCTATTCAAGACGGACACAAATCCAAAAAATCTAAAAACTATAAAAACAAGTCCTAAAGTTCTCGAGTTATAAGTGTTGTAACAAACTCGTTTTTTTAAATATACATATAGATTGTTCTTGAAATAGAACACCACCGACCGAATGTGCCCCTTAAATATGACTGCTCCTTCTTTACACGCTGTATACATATTTTCGGCGCACGCGCTGCTAGGGCGGGAGATCTTGAGACTAAATCTAATCACTGAAAAATCTACTTCTTGTACAATCAGCAACATAAGTCAAATTGTAAAGGGGGTAATGGATTAGCTATTGTGACAAAATTATAGTGGTTAATGGTTTTTCTTGCTGATTGTATATTTTACACTATAATAGATTTATTTATGTTTCTATCTGAACATATCGTTCATATTTAAGACATTTCTCATTCAACTTTAAAGGGAAACGAAATAATTGTGATTATATTTTAAACACATGTATACACGTTTATATGTTTGATGAATGCGAAGCAACATTTTACAGCTTTGTAGTTATATTTCCGATTTCCATATGATAGTTTTATTTTTTCAATTTTCCGTCCATTGTAGTAATTTCAATGACGTGTTAATCCTCCTATAAAATTCAGATGGTATTCAGCACGAAAAAAATGGCAAAATGTTAAGAAACGAATGGTGCTTTATCTAACCAATATTGTTAAGACTATGTAAATGATCTTGATATAAAAGGTTAGAACTATGCATGCATCGGACGTAATAAGTTTTTTTCTTTACTTGAAATCGATACTCTTTGGCGTTCAATAATTATTATAAACTTTCAATGAAAGTTTCGAATTCCACTTGTGTAAATTAGGCCAGTATTTTTATTTGTATAGACCCAGCATTTAAAATGCTGGTTCTCTGTGCAAAAGTAAAATAAAATATAATTCAAGTGCGATTCTGATTTTCTGCATGTCTCTTATTAATATTATGTATTAAATTATTATGCATATTTTGTATTAAAAACCACTTGGTATATATGAGACAACATCACACACGTTTTCGGGCCTATATTATGGTTTTCCTCTGTGTTATGGAGACCAGAAACACCACAAAAACCTCAACCTCAATATTGAAATTCTAGCGGAAGCAGAGAACAACCCGACGCCCGTACGCCCCGACGCTCCAAACGGGCCCCTTCATTGTAGTATTACAATTGCTATTGTTAGACCACTTTGTTAGCTCACATAATTTTGATGCTTACAGTTTATTGTTATCACGTTGCATTTATTGCTTTATTTTTGGTATTTATTTTCTTTGGTACACACAACTTTAATAATGAATACACCACACTTTAACTCGTACGACACAGTAAGTTAAATTCGTGTGTCTTGTGTTGTACACTAGGCTTAAAATATCTCGCCCGAGTAGCAGTTGAAATAACCTGGGGGTTATATGTACTAGGGTGAATTATAATTAATATATAGGTAAATAAATAATACGGTGGACATTATGCTCATAAACTTGTATTTATATTAGGAACAATTAAATGAATTACGAAGTTGAATTAAGTGCTTTGGTTTTTCCCAGCTTGTGCCCGTATTATGTAAAATAAAGAGTGATTCTGAATACGCTGTGTGAATGAGAATTTTAGTGAAATTGTGACATTACTAGTGTCCTTACTAGCGGCCGCCCCCGACGACTTCGTTAAAAAAAGTTATTTAACTTTATAAATTGTAGCCCATGTCCTATTCAGAAGCATAAGCAATATTATTGTAAAGGTTCATTAAAATCCATCCGGTAGTTTTTACGTGGAAGAGCAACACGGCACATCCACACATACACACTTTCGCATTTATAAAATTAGTAGGCTACATAATGCCATAATTTCACGAAACTTTCCAGTGGTTGTTTGACATATCAGTTGAGTGAATCATTCTGCCATTCATTGGAGCCATTCTGTAAGTCTTTACAGAATGGCTCTGCTGCGATATGGTTGTTGGCTCGTTTGCTAGAGATCCTGGTTACTATGCCGCGGATCGTGAGTTCAATCCCAAATACCAAATCTTCAAAAAGATGAGTTTTTTGTTCGTTCTTTGTAGTATTTATTTCCAAATAACTGACTTCCTTATATTTTTGCCTACCATATAGTCTCATGATGTTTAATGGCAAGCTTGTACTAATTTTAATATAGGATACAATAAAAATACACCTTTTTTCATAACATTTAATTATTACATCAAAACAAATAACATACATATTATGTTCATATGAACCGCTCGGCAAGTTGCATTGAGTGATATAGACCGACTAGTACGTATAAAATGTCTATCTACATTCATACACAATATCTCGTTTATCTTCGGTACAGTCAGCAACAATGATTATTCATTCTCAATTTTGTTATTAAATGTGTTTCGTCAGTATAAACATTTAATTGGGCTGCAAAAGGTAACGAAGCTATCTTATAGACATGTTAAGTTATTCGGTTGAAAGTGGATTTAATACATTGACAGCGACGTCACCATAACAGAAAGCGAATAGGTGCTTCTGGACCAATGATATTATGATAAAAAAGAGGTAGATAGGTTACTTGTACTAAAAAGTGGCACCCGAAATCAGAACTATTAGTACACCTGTGCAAGTATTGACAGTGTTGACAGTTGGAGGCGAACACTGCGCAACATGCATCCGTCTCGTTTATGCTCTAGTAAATGGTCATTCCATCTTGTTCACACAATGGACAATTTTTGACTTCGCATCGGTACTTACTGACAAAACCTATCTACCTCTTTTTATTATAATATCATTGTTCTGGACAGTGAATAATTTTGCTGCCAAATTAATAGCTGCTGACTCAACATTTCTTTAACGAACCTATGAAAGTTTTTTTTGTTAATCTGATATTGCGCCCGGGATCACCCCGTTATAAAATGGTATCATCATTTACGGAAATTTATCCATTTCTATCTGTCAAAATGATAGTGAATATTTAATCATTGCTGATGACTGCACTATGCTACTACGTTTAGTCAAATGATACTTCGTTGTATATTCGTGTGGTCATTTTTAACAATTCCACTGCGTTTAACTGTTCATATACAATCAGTTGTGACAAATACATAGTAATTACATTTAATGTATAAAGACTACCCAAATAATTTGGAATCGCACCCATACGCGCCTTCAACAAAATATTTTGTGTGTTTTACTAGACACAGAGAAACACGTTTGGTCAATAAATAATTAAAATTTAATTTTGCACAAAAAATAACAAAAACAGTGTTTAACAAACTTCAGGGGAATGATTACTGGCGCATAATATTAATCTTAACCCTTAACTGGTATCGGGGGTCATAAATTACCCCACGCGCACACATTTCTCATTATATTTTTCTTGTTTAAACACGTACACTCTTGCGCGTCTGTGTAATCTCATTACGTCGCGGGGTGCGGCGGGTGACGGACGCGCGTCGCTCTACTGTTGATGGAAGCGGAGGTACGTACACTGTTGGGGTCAAAAATGACCCCCGACACCAAGAGTGTAGTTTTTTTTTATGGCGGTGTGTAACGATTTTTTTTATTATTTTAGGAAATATCATTGCAATGACGGGGTTTTTGGATGAAAATCAAATTTCGCAGCTTCTAGAAGATGAGGATCAAGAATCTGATTCAGAGACCGCCCAGGCGACCACACCAACACTCTGCGATGATGAGCAGATTAGCGATTGTGAGGTCGCAGAAGAAGTCAGCTGTTCTGAAGAAAGTGTCTTAGGTATAGATTCGGATTCTTCAAGTTCAAACAGCGGGGAAGTAGAAGAAACTGTACGGGCTCCTGGTTTTTATAGGGGTAAGAATAGATTGCTATGAATGCTAGAATTTTAGGAGTAGTTTTTTAGACTTTTGTTTTGAGTTGTCATTTTTTTATTTTTAAATGATTTTAAAAGAAGTTCCTATTTTTTGTTATTTAGATTATATAAGAAAACTACAGGATAAAAGAAATTAAAATTATGTTTTCTTTATTTTATATTAAATGGTTCCTAAAGTAACGAGTTCCTAATTAAGTGAAAAAAAATAGGCGTTTGTTAAATAAGAAAAAAAAATGTGATTCACAATTGTAATGTGCCTTTAAAACTAATTGATCTCTAGATTAAAAGTTGTATCTTTATAAATTAAAGAGAAAATCATAAAAAAATGTTTCTTTGTATTTTTTCACAATTTTTATTAGGGTGGGGTCATATATTACCCCCGATACCAATTACGTTACCAATTTTAGCGATACCAGCTAAGGGTTAATAAAATGTATTATATTTATATCCATATTTTAATTTTGGCAAGTTATTTTAATGGACGGTTGAAGGAATTCGATAAATACAAACATATATTTTTTACATATGGTTCGTTGTTATTATATCTTGTACGGATTATAGAAGTAGCCGAAAGCACTTAACAAAACAATTCATTAAAATTAAAATAAGAATTTAAAAAATCATTGTCGTATTTGGTTAATTTAAAATTTATAAACTATATACCATTCATGATTAAATAAATCACGAATACTATAGATTATAGTATGCAAGGACTTTTCAACACATTCTCAGTATAATAATATTCGGCCTTTATTCTAAAGAACTGCTCAACCTCCATTGTATATTTTATAAACATCTTCAAAAAGATCGGTATCAGAAATATCGAATTCAGTGTTCATTTTTATAATAATATTTCTTGCATTATCTGCTTGAAAATGCAAACACAATAATAATTTAACAATATATTTCATCATGAGCCAATTTTTATAAAATTGTAGAAACTTAGCCAAAATTCGAGATACAAGTTAATATATTAGATAAAATAGCTTTTAAATACAACTTGTATTTCGATCATTAACAAAATTATAAAAGGAATACTGATATTTTAAATGTGATGTATTTTATAGTCTAAATTCGTAGTTGCAACAGGCGTTAAGTATATCATTTATAAAAACGTACTTTTGAAACCAAAAACATTTTATATCACCATTAACAAGATTGATTTATCATAAATATACATATAGATAAACATCCAAGAAAAAGATTAAAATTTAACATGTGATTGTATCTACAGAAAATGGGTAAAAATATGTAGGGTAGGTACATAATATGTATTTACATCCATTACATTTTGGCAATGTTCATATCGTATGAGGAGAGGTCGAAAAAAGAGCTAATTGTATTGTTTCACGTGGTCCCTGGTTAAATACTGTAAAATATTGTATAATCTAATTACTAATTGTAGTGTGGGCTAGAAAGTTTTTTCAAGGCACGCATTCATCAATCCGTGTTTCTGATGCCGGCCGAAAATCATATGACGCAGTAAGTTTGTACGATATGATTTCACGTAACAATATCTATGCTAAGATTACACTTAGTAAATGGCACATTTAAATATGTAGCATTCGACTTGTTTACTATAAAAATGAACTCTTTATCATAACATTTAACATACTTTTATATAAATCTTTGCTCTAACATCACATCAGTACAGTTTTCTTAAACATATAATTAGCTACTATGCGAACAGTAATATTTTTTTATATATCACAATCGTATTATACAACGTAACAAAAATAACTTTCGCAACTCATTGTGTATATCAGTCAGTCGTATTTCAATTTGGAAGTATTAGCATGTAAAATATTTTATATTAAACATAATGTAATTTAACTTATAGATAACCGAAATTATGGCTAACACAATACATTCAATCTCTTTTATTATAAATATGAGACTCAATTAGCAGATGAGTTGCAAAAGTGTTTTGTACCAACATTACAGTACAGATGGCGCTCCTGTCGAGTCAACAAAGGAAAACAACTGTTAAAAATATACAATATTTTACTTTTGACATGTTTTAAGATGAGCTAAGATAACTTAGCACCTTTTAAGTTTGTGCGAGCTTTTGATCTGTGCCAAGATTGGTTTTAAGGAACTAAATCGAATGTTCGAGAAACGTAATAAGTTAAACCTAACTTCTAGGCAAACTCTTCAGCCGCGGCCATCTTGCTTAACAACTAACAGTAAACATCATAAATACTAAGTTATCAATATTTACAAGATAAAATTCGAAATATAAAATGTTACGGACATATATTTACTTTGTTGCTGTTCGTTATATTTTTCAAAAATACATCTATTTGTTTCCGTACAGGGTCGCTTGGAAAAGATTATATAAAAATGTATATTGAAAACAATTTATTTATAAATGTCGTGATTTGTAAAATGGCCCATGATCGCTTCCCTGCACACGACTATAAATTTAGTAGCCCTGTAATACTGACTCACATCATGTAATAATTGACGTCCTAACGCATCGTCCTTTAAATTTAAATGTATGAGAATCATAAAACAAATTCATAGACACACAAATCATTAACACTAACCACTCATTCACCTAACAGAGATTATACGTTCTACAGTTCATAAGTCTACAGCAGGTATAGCAACATCCATTAAAAATTCACATAAAAACTGCTTTGAGCCCTCTACACCTCACTGAAATGCATTCAAAAGGCTTTAAAAGTGTCTTTTCACTACGCGAGCTCCGACCGACGCGACGGAGTACGGCGGCAAGGGCTTACACTGCAACCATAAATAAATATATTAATACTACAGAAATACATACTTCATCCACTGAAGTGGAACAATTCTCACTACATACATATAATACGTAGCTGCTAAATAACTAACTATGATAAATAAATAATTCATTTATGTTTATAAATGTAGTATCTTTGCACTAACAGTTAGTGCCGAAAGCGAACACGGTTTTTTATATGAACTATAATTTGACACATTAGAAATGTAATATCATTGGCAGTTCTTAAAACGTTGTGCCTGACTGTACGTTTTTAATAATTTGGTTTCGACCACATTTCATTACGTTCAATGCTCGCCTACCTATTTGAAAAAAGTATCAAAATGTATACCAGCTATTTCCTATATATAATTTATTATATTCGAATGAAATGGAATTGATAGTATGAGTTTGAGATTAAATGTATAATGACTCGCCTAGATAAAGTTAACTTAACGTTAAACGTAATTCGCTAGCAGTTTTACAAGAATAATTAACAAATGAAACCTCTCAGTGACATAACTATAATTAAGGCGGCAAGGATTCATCAATTTTCTTAAATGCTGCTTACTTATCATCTATAATAAACATAACCTTTACAAAGCTAGTCAACATTTTCCACTTTCCATCATCTTAAACATACTCTTAGAATAAATTAACTTATGGTATTTAATTCAGGAGACTAGTTTTCTATTATTACTAATAGTTAACGTCACGCCACTGGTCCACTCTCACCAACAACGGGTTTAAAGAAACCGACATACGGGCAGTTGAAAATATTTATTATCTATTTAAAACAAGAGTATCAGATTTAGCGGTGATTTGTCATTAAGTAGACCAAATGACATTTTATAACACGTTACAGTACCTAACAACTTTTGAAAACTAACTCAAAAGCCAATCGGGCAAAAAGAGGATGGATACGTCGAAGAAACATAACTTTCGAAGTTACTTCGTGATTGTGAATTCAGTCAAGTAATGAAATTAATATTGGTTACATTTTTCAGTTCAATATAGGGCTGGTAACGTACTTATGAATAAAATATCATTGGGTGAACGCTGTTATTTCATAATTTGCCCATTGCGATTGCACAGTTGAATATTGTCTTCATTGTTCATATGTCTTATTCAACATTACTTAAACTTCAGCACGACACTAAACAGCCTACAGGACAGTGACTTTATTAACACTATTGTTATTGTTATTCTTGGCATATTCCAATTCGGTCTTCTTAAGCAGTGCGTCCATGTACTCACCCTGGTCGAAGGTGCTGGGGTTGATGTAGGAGAGCAGGTCCTGGTCGCTCATGTCGGTGAGCCCCTGTACGGGCGCCGTCATCTCCTGCGTGACGGCCTGCGAGACCGCCTGCGAGACGGCCTGCGAGACCGCCTGCGTCACCGCCTGCGAGACCGCCTGGGACATCGCGACCAGCGGCGTCTCGCCCGCGGGCTCAGGTTGCGGTTGCGGTTGCCCGTCTGTTGTCTGCTGAATTGAACGTTTGTATTACATACAAGTAGTAAGTACCATCTAACTTTATCAATAACTTTTCACAAAATACAGCTATCTACCCATTTTCATTTATTATCTTGCTCTCAAATTCTTTGCAATTAGGCAATTAGAATAAGTTATTTAATTTTAAGCATTAGGGATAATGCATTATAATCTTTCTAAAGATAGGAAAACCAGAAAAAAGGCATTCGGTCTTGGCATCAGGCGGGACTCGAACCCGCATCTTTCGCAAGCCGGGCGACTGCACTACCAATTATGCTACCGAGACCATTAACAGACCGGACGAATTTCTCTGGTATATTACACCTGACAGCCAGGTTGGTTTCACCAATATAATACTACACTAATATAAGGTATACTAATTTAAGGTATATGCCTAAACATTGGTGAAACCAACCTGGCTGTCAAGTATAATATACCAGAGAAATTCGTCCGGTCTGTTAATGGTCTCGGTAGCATAATTGGTAGTGCAGTCGCCCGGCTTGCGAAAGATGCGGGTTCGAGTCCCGCCTGATGCCAAGACCGAATGCCTTTTTCTGGTTTTCCTATCTTTAATTAGAATAAGTGTTTTTTTTTAAACTTTCTTGTTGCATTTTTCGCTATATAAACACCACGTGACCACGGCACATGCAATAGGCTAGACGACTGTAATTTTTTTTTGTTTACTATCGAAAGACGTTACATTTATGAACGCAATCCTAAAAGAATTACTGCTATAGTATCAATACTACCCGAGATATCACAATTTGAATTGCACATTTTTGGACTTGCCCAAAAACGCTCCATTCAAACGTGTCCTAAGTTATGACGTCACACCAACGTAGTTATAAGGAGCGCGTAAGAAGTTTGTACGACAGCTATATTAAATATTGCGTTTATGAAAATGGTATCTTAACAAAATTGCTTCCTAATAGTCTCTGTTTGAAAATGGTATTATTTTTTTACAAAATATGTATACTTTTGAAATGGACTTGCCCACCCAACTTTGAAGGCCTATTGTGGCTTCATACTGAATCAAATCTTGATTGTGGTTTCACAAATCCATTTGATTTTAATGATTTTATTTGGTAAACATAAAATAACACGCAAAATGCATCATAGTCGTCTACCCTATTGTTGCCGAAACGTCGGGCAAATACAGGAGGTCTACCACAGAACACGATAATCGAACCTTCGTGCTCTTCCTCGTGTCTAACCCTACTCCCTTACGCATCGTTTCGACTATCGTTTGAACGAAGGAACGACCGAAACTTTTTTTGACAAGGGATGTCGTATGTTACTCTTGCGTACACGATAAATCGAGTTTGACGTTTACACAGATGTCAAATTTCCGAACTTTCTAACGATACCAGCCAAGCTATCGTGTCCATCATCGTTTCCGAATTTTTATCTCTTTACCTGTGATTTCTTCAACTATTGACTAATTTTTTGTACACCGGACTCCGTATCTTCTTTCCCGGTCGAACCTCGCTGCCTTTTGGACTAAGTGCATTGCTTAATAATTAAAATAGGTAAAACAAAACAAGATGTTTACAATAATACTTGCACGCATGGAAATTAATTCACTATTTAGGTACTTACACAACTCTTTACACCTTTAATAAAGATAACTGCACAATACTAAATTTGATTTATGATTAGCACATTTTTTTTTAAAAAAAAGTTCATCAGTTGAAACTGTCAAAAAGAATTTATTTTGTCACTTTGACATTGACGACTTCTTTTTTTAGTAGGCAACGAGTCCGAAAAAAAGTTTGTTTTCGTTTAACCAATTGGGGTGAAAAGGAGTGAAAACAATTGGTTCAAGGAAAACAAACTTTTTACTCAGTCATTCATTCACGATTATTGTCTATGATAACGACGGTCGTGGAGAGATACGACCACGATACGACAATGTTACGGAGTAGCTACTAGGCGAACGTATCGGGGCACTGTCGATGGATCCGCATATATCGTTATCGATTTCCGTGGTAGACTTCCAGGTAAAATAGTAGTTTTTACCGTAGTTTATATGTTACAGAAAACCCGGTTATTTAGTAGAGTCCGACCGAAACCGAAACCGAATGTTCGGCCTGGGCTTCAGTTTCGGCCGAAACCGAAACTCACGTGGTCAAGTATAAAATATCTACAATTACTGAATTCTAAAGCTTCTTACCCATTATTCTGATAATGATAACAAAAAAGTTACAGACTCATTTTTTTAACACAAGATCCCACCGCTGGGCAAAGGTCTCCCTCGATTGTTTACCATTGGCCCCTCTTTTGCCAAAGTCCACCATTAGCCGGAGTATTGTACCAGGTGGTCGCACCATCTTTTTTTAGGCCTCACCCTCAAATGACTCAGTCTTTGAGAAGCCATTGGGTTGTGATTCGAGCCGGATGCATTCTACAAACATGACCTGCCTCCTATTTCAGTTAGGTGACATTCTAGCCTAAGTCTTGAACGCCATTTTTAGCACGGATCGTGGTGACCATATTGTCTGTGTGTTTAATGCCTAACACACTCCACTCCCTTGCCCTTGAAAAAAATCGAGCTTTGACTCAGGGTGTTCCGTGAGCAACCAGGCTTGGGCACCGTTTGTTAGGATGGGCAAAATGCAAACGTCGAGAAGTTCTCGCTTGAAAGATATAGGAAGGTCGCACTTCATAAAAGTCTTGACTAGTTAGCTCCTCCAGGCGATTCGGCGTACGATTTCCTTATCTTGCCTGATTTTATACAACGACCGTGGCAAACAAACATGCGAACCGCCTGATGGTGAGCGGTTGCCGCAGCCTATGCACACGTGCAACTCCAGGGGAGTACTTGCTCGTTGCCGACCCTGCAGGAACCTTTTCAAACACCTCTTGGAAACTCCATGCTATAGCTCATCGGGAAAACCTCGACAGGGAGTTCGTTCCACAATTTAAGTGTCCTGGGAAGGAAACATCTCAGGAACCGAACTGCATGAGATCATGGTATGTGGATGAAAACCCTGACGATGGCGGGTGGCCTGTTCTCGAGCTCGAACTACTTTGTGTGCCGTTTGTCATCAGTTTCGTTTTCGTCTGGTTCATCACTAGTCCAAGGCGATAGCACACTACCGTTAGTTCTTTGAGCAATTTCTGCTCTGCGTTTCTGGGTGCGTTGGCGAAAAGTACGTTGTCGTCGGCAAAAGTAAATCAATTTTTATAATTCGACATCGATTCCTTTATTAGACTAGGTTTTACGGACTGCCTCCAATACGATAGTAAATAATCTGAGTGACTCAATATTGGACTATTTACATCATTCAAGTACAGAAACGAAACGAAAACTTCATCGTCCGCATCAACAACCACATGACGTCCACTGCTGGATCAGGCCTCCCCCACAGATTTCCAAAGCGTCCAGTTATGGGCGGCCCACATTGACCGAAACCCTGCGATCTGTAGGTCATCATCAGGTCAACCTTTTTCTTCGCTGGTGGGATTCCCACGCTGCGTTTGGCTTCAAATGGTATCCCACTAGCCATCAGTTTCTCGTTCAATGTGCCCCGCCCACTGCCATTTCAACCAGCCAACCAGCGCAGCCCCACGCCGCGACGGTGTTTTTAGTGCCCAGCCGTGTTAGATGCGGCGATTTACCGCTATCTCGAAGGTGGACCTGCCTACTTGAATCATTTGGCCAAGACATACTCGTCGACAACTTCCGAGAATCAAGCTACCAATAGAACAGACCGATAATCAGTTCCGTCAAAACATTTTCCCTGAAGAAGTTCTGCGTCTAGTGATAACCCATTGACCAATTTGTGTTGCTACGGAGCCATCCGAATGTCCCACGACAATTCCCGAACATTGTGGAGGCCGCCAGGCTCTGCCATAGCGTTGCCGAAGCGGAGACGGAAGTTATACGAGCGCGCACGAAAACTTCCGAAATTAGTTTCGGTTTCGGCTAAGTTTCGGCCGATTTTTGGCCGAAACCGAAACTGTGGCCGAAACTTGATTTTTTGGCCGAAACTTGATTTTTTGGCCGAAACTGGCCGAAACTGAAACCGAAAGTTCGGTCGGACACTATTATTTAGTGTTTATAAATGAAAATTGTTATGCCGTTGTTGACGATAGATATATTTTGCAGGTTTTAATAATCAATACAGATAACTTTGACGTTAAAACTATGAATTTTATCAATGAAAGTTAGACTGCTCGATCTTAGTTTTGAAATAGGCCCTTAAGTGCTTTATAAAACCTTAATATAATTTATTCAATAGGTATAAGAACATCAGGAATTTTCTAAAGATTTCGTGACAGAAAGACTTATTTATAGGCCAAACATATCAATATCTCTATTTGCATTAAAGCAAACTGATACTACAATAACAAAGTGGCAAAAGTCTTATAAGTGCTAAAATCCAGCCAGTGACACAACATACCTGCATCCCGCCGCCGCCGCCCGCGCTCTCCGTGGTGAGTATGTTAGCCGTGTTGATGGCGGACGTGACCAGCGCGTTCATGGTCGTGTCCGACGTCAGGATCTCCGCAGCAGCGTTGAGGATCATACTCTTGACCGCGGCTGGGGGCGTCTTCACCGAACTGAGCTGGACCCCTCCGTCCGGCAGCATAAGAAGCTCCTCGCCACCGCCAGGGTTGCCCACGCCCACGCCCACTGAGGCTGCTGGCAGACCCATGTGGTTGGCGCTCTCGCACATCATGCTTGGAGACACCTGGAAAGACAAGGTATTTAAAATCTATTCTGCATACCTACTAGTTGGATTTAGACAAAATACTTCAGGAAGTCTACCACGGAAATCGATAACGATATATGCGGATCCATCGACAGTGCCCCGATACGTTCGCCTAGTAGCTACTCCGTAACATTGTCGTATCGTGGTCGTATCTCTCCACGACCGTCGTTATCATAGACAATAATCGTGAATGAATGACTGAATAAAAAGTTTGTTTTCCTTGAACCAATTGTTTTCACTCCTTTTCACCCCAATTGGTTAAACGAAAACAAACTTTTTTTCGGACTCGTTGCCTACTAAAAAAAGAAGTCGTCAATGTCAAAGTGACAAAATAAATTCTTTTTGACAGTTTCAACTGATGAAATTTAAAAAAAAAAAAATTGTGCTAATCATAAATCATATTTAGTATTCTGCAGTTATCTTTAATAAAGGTGTAAAGAGTTGTGTAAGTACCTAAATAGTGAATTCATTTCCATGCGTGCAAGTATTATTGTAAACATCTTGTTTTGTTTTACCTATTTTAATTATTAAGCAATGCACTTAGTCCAAAAGGCAGCGAGGTTCGACCGGGAAAGAAGATACGGAGTCCGGTGTACAAAAAATTAGTCAATAGTTGAAGAAATCACGGGTAAAGAGATAAAAATTCGGAAACGATGATGGACACGATAGCTTGGCTGGTATCGTTAGAAAGTTCGGAGATTTGACATCTGTGTAAACGTCAAACTCGATTTATCGTGTACCTACGCAAGAGTAACATACGACATCCCTTGTCAAAAAAAGTTTCGGTCGTTCCTTCGTTCAAACGATGGTCGAAACGATGCGTAAGGGAGTAGGGTTAGACACGAGGAAGAGCACGAAGGTTCGATTATCGTGTTCTGTGGTAGACCTCCTGTAAAGAAGAACAAGAAGAAAATCGAATTGTACGGGTTGCCCCTACACTTGTATAATATGCTTGCTAAATGCTATGCTGGATGGGGGTTACTCCAAGGAGTGCTAAATAAAACCGACCCGGTTGAGTTCTAATAAATCACTAACTTTATTCACGAAAAACAAAGTGCAATTGGCGATATTGATGGCGTTTGCAAAACGCCGTAAATGAGGTCAATTCAAAACACACATACGTATTATGCATGTACGCTAGCTCGTACATCTTGGCCACCAGAAAGAAAAGAGATTGAGGATGCTGTATTTGGAAACGAATGTGCTAAATAGTTAGGGGCCGTTCGCTGCTGACGTATATGCATTTACATAACATAATTTTTATTCTATCTAAGCTGAAATAATGATTGCTGAAAGTACAAGTAAAATTAAAATTAATAATTTTTCATAACAATGAAAATTAGGATAGGAAAAGTTTACAATTGTATACAAAAAATAATAAAAGAAAAATGGTGTAAAACTATGCAAAAAATGTTCAGTTCATTTTACGAATTTTCACTCGCGTGACTCTACACTTGGGACGTGGAACGACACTGATCGCGACGTGATAGGAGATGTCCCTTGATCAACACTTACACAGCTTACTGATTTATGCAGTAAGTTACACTCATTGGGCTCTAATACAACACTCGCGACGTCACAGCTCACTGCACCACTGGCTCTCGCGCCTAGTGGAGGCGCGTTCACTGCGACGACCGATGCTCGCTGACATCTGCTTCTTATCTTCAAATAAGTAAAAGTACTTCCTGCTAATAGAAGGACTGCTAACACGACATATATCAATGTGTAGTGATGGACGTCGTGTACGCTCAAGTCGGCGTGTGATTGTTCCTTTAGGTGTTCTATCTGTGCCTTTAACCCCTACCATGTCACGTGTCATATGCAGGCGTCGGCAATTTTTGGCGCGTCTGTCACGCGCCTGAATAAGGCGTCGCCATCGGCGTAAATTAAAACGTTAAAATAGTCTATGAAAACTATGCCTATCCTGCTCAAACTTGCACAGAGTATAGAAAATAAGTCATGGATGTAGTATAATATCACTGCAAGACCATGTCCTTCCTTATTTATGATCAGTGAATGAAATATTTTCGCGCTCATTCCGTGCGAAAACTCCGATAAAAACGCGGCGGATCATAGTGCTAAAATGATGCTAAATTGATTAGTTTGTGTGAATTATCCTGCAATAACATGGAATGGTAAGCAATAAACAGTTTTAAATCTTAATATGGTGCTTTACGTAAATAATTCCTAAAAAAAAAAAATTTAACCAACATTGCAAAAAATTTCGCAAGTGTTGCTTGCGAATTTTTTTTTTTGCTGAAATAATAATTCACTGGTAGGAATGTAGTAATTACAGAAACTTTTTTAAATACGTATTTGCATTAGAATTTGTTTTAAGTTGAAATGGGGTGCTTTGATTAAAGTTATAATTGTAAACATACCCTTTTTAATTCGGCCGCGCGCGGCGTCAAAATAATGTCAAATATTTAAAAGGTTGTGACTTGAAAAAAATGTATGACGAGGCGTGTTTTTTTAATTAATAAGGGTAGATCGTTTATTCAGTAATCATAATAAAAACAAACACTTTCAAATAATGGTATTATTTAGCACTTTCCTTCATTTATGTACAACTAACTCTAAAAAAATTGCTCTCCCCACTTTTAGCCACTTTTAACTTCAAATTAACAATACATTGCAATTGAAACTGAACCAAGTCAAACATAATCCTGTTAGATTATTTTGTAACCATTCCAACAATATGTGGTTCATCTATAGTTCCCATACAAGATTTCCGAGCTATCGGCATTTTAATAAGACGCTGCGTTAACGCCTGCGGTAGCGCCGGTCACGTGACCTCGCCCCGACAGAGTCCTTGACAGGACTATTGAGTAGCCATTTTGAATCTAGACAGCTGAGGGGTTGCCTCCAGACTTGTGTATGATTTTCTGGTATCATTAGATCGTCGGCCATAGAGCTGTTGATAATATTATTTAAGATAGACAACTCTGGGACTTTAATGTTACCTGCAACTGACAGGTGATTCATGTAATTATTGTGAGTATAAATCGAGAGGTCATTGTCCTTTAGAATGCAACCTTGACCTAGGTTGATAAGACTGCTACCTGATAGCTTAGCCATTGTTATACCAGATGTGCAGAAAATGCGAACACTGCATTCTTGGCAACACGAGAAGAGGCAGTCGTTCCTTGATTGTAACTTGACCCACCTGTTAGCGCATTTCGTTTGTTCATATTTACAAATTGTTGTTTTTGTATAAGCATTGCTAATTTTAACTTGACAGATAGATTCTTTCGTGTTTATATCATAGATAGGAGTATCTAATGTGCATAAAATTCTGCTATCAGATGCTTGTGAGCACATGCGTAAGTCGTTGTCAGTTAAGAACATAACTGTATCTTTTCTCAGATTAAATGCTACATACGGATGGCTAGGAGTTATATAATATGTCTGTTGGTTTTTATTCTGTGGAATGCTTATAATTCTGTCTAGCTCATACACTTCTTTGCTCACGAGGGGAATCTTAATTTCAATAATAAGATAGTTGCTATGCAATCTAGATGATACTTTTAACATCTTATAAATGCCTGCTAATCTCGTCTGTTCAACAGGGATTGTCAGGTCACCCTGAAGTTCACTTGAAATGGTTAGGATTTGAAACTCTAATTGCTCAGGCGACAGGAGGTGAGTATCTATACGCCCTTGTCGGATATCTGTAATAGGAGTTTTTTGAGGGTACTCAAACGGAAAGCACAGTCGATCTATTTTTTTACTTTTAATTAACATTTAGTGGTTTTTAGTGAATAAATTAGGTATCAGTGTATTCAGTAAAGTTCCGCAGTGGTGTTAGTTACATAAGTTATTGAAATAAATCGTTTTAACATGACCATTTGAGTCGCATGGTTTGTCGTCAGACAAACCACCACGACCACATGGCATGTTAAGAAGTTGCAGACGCGTGAATAACCTCAAAAACTCCAAGAAGCATTGAAATACATGATACCAGTATTTCAATGAACACATGCAAAGGCATATCACTCGACATTGGCGAAATACCCTCGCCCAAAGAGGCAAAAGGGTGACGCCATTAATAAAAAAAAAAAAAAAAATCTGTAATAGTGTTGATCAGTGTTTGTTGCATGCTTTTTATATTTGATAGGATTATATTAGCAACGAGGGCTGATGACGTCACGTAGAGACCATTCTGATTGTCTAGGCGAACTTGGTTAATTTCTTCTGATATGTTGTGGAGATGCTGATTGATAAGAGAGAACTGAGTGTTCATAATCTTTTCATTGCGTTGAATGATGTTATACTCCGCTTCTAGGACAATAGTCTGATTTTTTATCAGGTTTTGTAGATGATTTCCATTATGAACAATTTGCTCAATGTCCTTAGCGTACTGCTCAGCAAATCTTTCGTCTAACACTCCAAACAATGAGTTGGCAATATAACCAACACCATTGACTAACCCACGTTTCTGTCGATTAAGATATTTATTATTTAGCAGCTTGTTGTAGTGGTGAATTTCGCTTAACTCATGCTCTAACTGAAGTGCAAGCGTTTGGTACTGTGTAAGTTCAGTAGAGCATAACATTTTCAAATGGTTGATGTACAATTCAATGTCTGATAAGGATTGATAGTAGCTTGATAAGTTATAATATACAACGAGCTTCCATTCGTCTCTGATGTACTGAAGATCTGATATCTTGTCGAAAAATAACCCTTTATTGTCGGTTATCTGAGTAGTGTTGTAAGAGGGTTGAGATTGCTGCATTGTAGGCGAAAAAACCATGAAAAGGCTTAATAATGTCGCCGTTAGGAAACCCTTCAAATTATGCTTACGAGAGCTGCTGCGTCTCAGCTGGGCTTGGCCCGTCCCTTGCACGTTCTCTTGCTGTTGGACATGCTTATCTTCTTCCGGGGTGGTCTCATAAACTGGCAACAAAACCAATTTGCTCACAGGACGTTTTAAAATGTTATTCTGCGTTTTCAATGAGACCACTCTAACGTACCCGTCCTTTCCGGGGTGTAGTTCATGCACTCGGCCCATTGCCCACTTTCCTGGAGGTAAATTATCGTCCTTAATCAAGACGATGTCATTTAAATCTAAATTTTTGCTAGGTGCTCTCCACTTGGATCGAGCCTGTAGCTGTTGCAGATAGTCAATAGACCATTTTTTCCAAAAATGCTTCATCATGCTTTGAATCAGTTGCCAACGACGAGGTAAGTTTATATTTTCGTCACCTTGAGGTCTTGACAACAAAGAAGTACCAATGAGGAAGTGACCCGGTGTTAAATAATCATCATCTGGGTTTTCCGTCATTGGTAACAGTGGCCTGGAATTGAGACAGGCTTCTATTTGCTGAATGAGTGTTGTAAATTCCTCATACGTGAGTTTTTGCTCGCCAAGAGTTCTTTTCAGGTGGTGTTTGAAACTCTTGACTGCTGCTTCCCACAGGCCTCCTGCTGTTGGCCAAGCGGGTGCATTGAATAACCATTCAATGTTCCATTCTGCTATGCTGTTAAAGAATTCATGATTGATTGTTGACACTATGTCCTTGTATTCTTTCTTAAGCAGTCTATTGGCGCCTATAAAATTAGTGCCGTTGTCACTGTACATATGTGAGGGTGTACCGCGACGAGCACAAAAACGGCGGAAAGCCGCTAAAAAGGCTGGAGTGCTCAAGTCAGAGACTAACTCGAGGTGCACCGCCTTCGTTGAGAGACACACAAAAATGGCTACGTATCCCTTTAGGCATTTGATTCCTCTACCCCTATTAGCCTTGATGTCAACATGGCCGGTGAAATCGACGCCGGTGTGAGTAAACGGGCGGGATGGAGTCACTCTTGGACGAGGTAGGTCAGCCATGACTTGCTCTCTTTTTTCAGTACTGTAGCGCCTGCATTTGACGCACATTCTGATCTGTCTTTTGACCGTGTTCATGCCACTTAAGATCCAGTACCTTTCTCTGATATAGGCTAAGGTAAGCCTCGGACCACCATGAAGGGTGGTGATGTGTGCTTGATTTATGAGAAGGTCGGTGAGCCGGCTATGCTTTGCTATTATTATAGGATGCTTTGCTAAACTGCTCAAATTAGAATTATTCAGCCGACCACCCACTCTCAAAACTTCGTGCTCATCTAGATATGGGCATAAGTTTGCTATTTTGCTATTAGGCCGAACGTGGCCATTGCTTCTTAATTGCTTTAATTCGTCGCTAAAATCTAACTCTTGTGTGTATTTTATCATTAATGTGTAAGCGTTTTCAATTTCAGTCGGCGACAACACCTGACCGCATTCTTTCGACCTGTGACGTATGCGAGTCACGAAACGCGATACCCATCCTATAATTTTTGCTGCTCGAGTGACGGAGTTTTGATTTCGCAATATTTCTGTAACTAACGATATTTCTTTATCGTGTAAAGTAGCGTTCACACATGATTGTTTTGTTTCCAGGTTAGGACTTTGATATTGCTTGCTTTTATTGATATCATGCTCAAATGTGAGAAGCCATTTAGGCCCCTGCCACCACAGAGAGTGATCAACGAGTGATTTTACTAATGACCCTCTGGTTGCGCAGTCTGCTGCATTCTCCTCTGACCGCACATGATTCCAGTGAGATGCTGCAATGATATCAACTATCTGTACAACTCTATTTGCTACAAACTGTTTCCAACGCGTAACATCTCCGTGGATCCAACCTAATGTCACCATGGAGTCTGTCCATGCAAACATTAATACGTGCTCTTTTGCTAATGAGCGTATTACCTTTTTCATCAGGATTGCTAGTAGGTGTGCACCACACAATTCAAGTCTCGGCAGTGATACCTTTTTGTTTAATGGTGCTAATCTAGTTTTTGCCGTGACTAAAGTAGATGTGCACTCTCCTTTATTATTGTTTGCGACTATGTAAATAGCACATGCGTACGCTTTTTCTGAAGCGTCGCAAAATCCATGTACTTGAAATTTACTTTGAGTGTCACCTAAATACCGTGGTACAGATACCTTTTCCATGCTTTTCAATTCATTTCGCAGTTTGAGCCATTCTTCTTGTAATTGTGGTGTTAATTTATCGTCCCAGGTTATGCCGGAAAGCCATGCTTTTTGAAAAAGTAATTTTGCTGTTATGGTAAGAGGTGATAGCCATCCTAGCGGGTCAAATATTTTCGAAATGTCAGATAGAAGTTGTCTTTTAGTGTGGGTTAATAAGTTATGCTCAATAGTATTTTGAAAAGTGAAATTATCTGATGATGGATGCCATATTAAACCGAGGGTTTTGCGGGTTTCTGATGATTTAAAGTCGTATGGAACGTCCAGTTGATTAGATGATAAGTCAGCAATTAATTCCTTGTCATTTGCTGACCATTTTCGTAAGTTCATCCCAGCTCCATTCAAAATTTGAATCAACTGAGATTGCAGCTCCTTAGTTTGCTCTATGCTGTGATGTCCTGTCAACAGGTCATCGGTGAAAAACGAGGTTTCCAATGCTGATGCTGCCAAAGGATACTTCGATGCGTCATCCTTTGCTAATTGTCTTAATGTTCGAATGGCTAGGAATGGGGCTGCCTTTGTTCCGTATGTGACAGTAGTCATTTGATATTCGCGAAGGGGTTCAAATGGACTATCTCGCCATATGATTGATTGCAAAGGTTGATCTGCTTGACGAATGAGAATCTGCCTAAACATCTTCTCTATATCGGCGGTTATGACATATCGATACTGTCTCCATCTCAAGATGAGATCTTACAGGTCAACTTGAAGATTAGGGCCGCATTCCATTAGATCGTTCAGGCTTTTCCCTGACGAGGTCTTTGCTGAGCCATTGAATACTACGCGTAACCGTGTAGTGCTAGATTCTAACTTCTGTACTCCGTGGTGAGGTAAGAAACAGCGGAGTTCGGCAGAAGTGCTTGCTTGTCGCATGTGACCTAATTGCTCATATTCATAAATAAATTGCTTATAACTATCTGATAACTCACTGTTCTTTGACATTTTGTGCTCTAACTGCTTAAATTGTGCAATACGCGCCTTTGCCTTTGTTAATAGCCTTTGGTTTCGATGAACCTAAGTTCTCTTCAAACCCTGGCTTCATCGGAAGCGCTACTACATATCTACCGTTCTCTAATCGTCTAGTGGTTGCTTGGTAGAACTCTTCGCAATACTGCTCCTCTCTGGTCAACGTGCTCGTGCTTTCATTGATGTCTTCCAACTCCCAATACTTTGCAATGTCATCCAGGTGATTAATAACAACATTGCAATTGAATGTTTTAACGTTACCAGAGAGAATCCAGCCTAATTTGGTCTGCTGTGCTATGGGTGCCTGAATAGGCCCTTTAATTAAACCATGCATTATAATTTTGGAGTAAACACTTGCATCCAAAAGTAAATCTATAGGTTTTGAAATATTATAGTCTGGGTCTGCTAAATCTATGTGTTGTAAGTGCGCCCAAGATTGTTTATTGAATGTGCTGTTAGGTAAGTTGTTAATAACGCGTGTGATTACTAACGCTTGCGTCATAAAACTGTAGTCGTTATAAATAGATTGCAATTCTAGGGACACTATCCCTTTGCTGGTCTTAGATCCGTGCCCTATGCCGGAAACTGACGCGTGATAACGCTGACGCTGCAATCCCAGAATCTGAGCGGCATTTTCTGAGATCAAGGCTATTTGCGAACCCTGGTCTAATAATGCACGTAGAGTGACGAAGGTACCATCAGCTGCCCTTATTTTTAGTAAAAGGGTTGCTAGTAAGACCTCCTCATCTTCGGAAGCCACGTGGTTCACGCTATGTTTATTGCTGATTGGTTTTGCTACCGAGGTTGAAGGTTTAGGTGCTGAAGGCATCGATTGAGCAAACGCCTCGTGCAATAAGGTGTTGTGTTCGGCATTACATTCCTTACAGCGTTTTGCAGAGTGGCAATTGTCGCTGTGTTTGAACAAACAATTCTGGCAAACGTTGTATTTCGCAACGATTCTCAATTTCATTTCCGTTGGCATGCTAATAAATTTATGACAACGATACAATTCGTGATTATTTGTACATAAGGGACATTTTATAGTATAAGTTGGCGCTGCTTTATAAAACTTACTAAAGTTTTTTCCTTCATCTTGCTTACTGAATGGTTGCATCCTAGGATTTTGTTGAAAGGATGAATTATAAGACGGCTTAGGCTTGAAAGAAGGTACTTCCCTCTCTCTTCTGTGTATGGGTTCAAGGGCAATAAATTTATTTTCTAAAAATGTCATGAACTCATCTAGCGCAGGCAACTCTCTGGGAGACTTGCGCGCCTCCTTATAATCACTGTAGGTAGCCGCATCTAACTTTTTTGATAAAAGATGAACTAGAAGGGGATCCCACGTGTTCGTATCCGCTCCTAAATTATGTATGGCGTGAATACATTCTGTGCTCGTATCGTATAATCTTTTCAACTCAAATGATGACTGCACACTGACATTGGGTTGATTAAGAAAGATTTCGATTTGCTTTGTAAATAGCAACTGCGGATTGTTGTAACGGTGAGTTAAAATCTCCCATGCTATGTCGTAGTTTTCGGTAGATATAGTGAGGTGTTGTATAAGACGCTCAGCCTCCCCTCTTACTTTACCTTTAAGGTGCTGCATTTTTTGCGCCTTAGACAAAATTTTGCTATTATGTACGGTCTCCACAAACAAGTCAAAAAATGTAGGCCACTGAGTAAATTTTCCGCTAAAAACAGGAATATCTAAAGTCGGAGTTGCTTGCTGTACGTGTAAAGAGGAGTTTAATTTCTGATTCAAGACTCTTTTTACACGTTTGAAGGTTGCTTCATAAGAAGAGAATTCCTCATCGTAAAGTAGATCACCGCCCCGTATTATATTATCTATCTGTAAGTGCATGCTATCTATAAGATTCCAACGATTTTGTAAGTTACGTAGTTCGTCTTCTATCTCCCATTTCTCGTTAATGTCGTCCGTATTAATGCTCTGAATTAGCCTATTAAATGCTCTAAAGTTGGTGCGTTGCTGACTGAGAAGGTCAATGATTTTACCATCTGGCTTCTCTTCGGTCTTAAATGATGAGATTTTATCACGCAGGGTCATATAGTAATCGGACACTTGCTGGTAAATGTTATCAGTAAAATATTGCTGACCTTTATGCTCACCTTGCTCTAAAACATGATTATTCTGATTAAACTCTCCCCAGAGATTGTCTATCGCTTCTAAACGTTTTTGGAGGTAATCCGTAGTCTTTCTAGCCAACGGATCCTTCCCGAAGTTGCTACTGATTTGTTTAAATTGCTCCAGGATGATTGCTTGACGTTGGATAAGATCCTCCATGATGTAGGATTAAAGTAGTAAAGGAACAATCTTACTTGATCACACCGTGCTGATAAGATCCTGTGAGAGTCCAAATCTCACGATTGTGTCCTGCTGGCTGCTACTGCCTTGTTTCTTCTGCTGTTGAGATACCTCTCCTTCCAAGAGAAGTGGTGCTGATACTGTGTCACCTGCCCTCTGCAAGCGACTTGTGCTGATGATGATGCTTCTGACGTCTCAAGCTGCGCGTACGTAGTCTTGAGAGGTAGATATGGAGTAGAACCTACTTTTATCACAGAGTCCACTCACAAAAACTGCTCGAATGATAGTCACTGATGATAAAACTATTACAAGGTTTTGCACCACAAAGTCACTCAATGAACCAACTACGGCGGAGTTCTGTTTGATCAACGCGCGCACTAGATCACCGAAGATGTGGTCTCGCAATAGTTGCTCGAAGGACCAAAAGTATGTACGGGTTGCCCCTACACTTGTATAATATGCTTGCTAAATGCTATGCTGGATGGGGGTTACTCCAAGGAGTGCTAAATAAAACCGACCCGGTTGAGTTCTAATAAATCACTAACTTTATTCACGAAAAACAAAGTGCAATTGGCGATATTGATGGCGTTTGCAAAACGCCGTAAATGAGGTCAATTCAAAACACACATACGTATTATGCATGTACGCTAGCTCGTACACGAATACCGCGAAGCAACGAGAAGCAAGAAATTCTGCTGGTAAAGGTGGTCTTTCAGCGTACCGCAAGGGACTGTTTTGGGTCTCGTTCTATTTAATAAGGGTGTGCCTTTAAGGAGCGAACCGGTGTAAGGCAGCACGAGGCCGCCTAAAAACACATTTCTATAGCCCACAGAATTAGAGGACATAAGAGATAGATTTGTTCCAAGGAGACTAACACCACGTCAAAGCACTTACAGTCGGAACAACTTTGCAATGTCGTACCGCGGGAGAACTCGTTCGCAAAGATCGGACGCATGTATTTAACAACACATTGCGGCATAGAGGATCATTAACTCGTATCCGAAGAACAGCAAATTGAATACACAGGTCATCTGAAGGTCACAGTATCTTCGTGAATGAAAAAAATGATGAGAATGTTCATCTCAAAAATATGGACATTAGTCGAAAAAATAGGCGATTGCAATGGACCGATGGAAGCAGCTTTGCCGAATCTGGAAATATAATGTAGATGGATTTTAAACGAGTGAATGTGACTTGTGGAACCGCAGTAACTCCTAGGAAATCGTACTCAGTAACAAAGCAAACACCTAGCGATGGAACCACGCTAAGAAGATGGCTTAAGGTATGGGTATTAGACAAGCATAAAGAAGTGATTGGCCTGGAAATTGTGTCATGGGTTTGTGGAAACAGCCTTCATACGAAAATCAATTCTATGAATGGTGGTCATCGTCATTCAAAAAACAAAGACAACTTCAGAGACCACCCGGACCGGCACACTTCAGAGACACGATAAAGCTTTACTCCACCAGTGACAAAAGCAAACTTTCATCCCAACAAGACGGACAAAAATTTTTGAGAAGTAAAAGTTGCAGAAAAAACCATTCGAATATGGCGTCAAGGAAAAACGTGGATACCTAGGTATTTGGTATTATGAAGTAAAAAAAAAATCGCCAGCGGGTGATCGAGGATGTTTTTTTACTATTTATTTATAATTTAATCTATAAAGCGATCCCCATTTAGTAGGCTTAGCTCGTTACACTCCCACTAAAGTCGCGGCGCTTTTGTAGGTAGTTATTGAGTTTCACAGAATTCCAATTTATGAAATTTACCTTTTGCTCATGAGACGTTCGAAGTAGCGTTAAGAATCGATCATCAGAGTGCCTAGTGCGGACTGGTCAATCAAACGCTCCGCGAAAGTTAACGAGTAGGTAGGTATTTACATGTCAAAAAACGGTTACGTCTACCCCGTCACCAGAGAATACGATGCCTTATTAATCCGCGTTAAGTTTCGTTTGGTCGAGGAAACTCACACTAGGCACTCTGACAGGTTCTGAGAGCCGAAGGTCATAGCCGTCACCACTAAAGCAACAATTCGTAGTCACCTGCGGATCAAGGATGACGTCTGGCTCGCAGGCGGCGCGCGACGGCCGGGGCCGCGGGAGGGGCGCGCCGGGGCTGAGCAGCACGTCGGACGCGTGCGACGGCGACGGCGACGACCCACTGCCCGAGAGGTCGTCGACCCGCGAGTTCACCAGCTCGTCTAGCCGCGCCGCGTCCGCCGGCAGCAGCGCCGCTGTCGCCTGACCATTACCATTTTATTATAGTTAATCATTAATAACTATGCAAAATAGGCCTAATTCTCCGCTTATGGAGACGAGACGTTAGGCGGCGCGTCAGATTTACCGTGGACACGTGGGCTCTACTTCAGTAACGACAAAAACCACAACCGTGTGCGAAATAGTTTAAAGTTAGAATCGATATCTTTGCAAACCCGCCTGGCACGTCACATGTGCCTCGTCTCCGTAAACGGTGAGCTAACTTCGCCTCCCGATCCCGTCGGCTTATTATCTTAAACGATTTCGAGAAGCATGCAGTCAAAACATCGTGAAAAGTAAAAGTAAACCGCGCGGCACGAAACTGAAGCATCGAACGCGATCTTTAGCGCTGCGTCAGTGTGTGCGTCAGCGAAGGACGGAATGTTACGAGTTAAGACGGTTTTCAACCGATAACGCCAATTGTGGTACCTCCTTTGGTGGTTTCGTTTCGTTGAAAATGAGACGGAAAGCAAAAACCAAATGAAGTGATGGATCAGATTTGTGTCGAACGGAAGTTAGTAGATAGACGATAAGACAAAAAGCGACATTAGAATGTATCGCAAAGGAAGCAAATTGGTGGGCTGGCAGGTTTACAAGTGCAAAATAAGCTTGGATGGCCATCCAGTAATGATAATAATAAGAATTAGTGTCACTGTATACTTATATCTTAGACAACCATATTCCTTGAAGATGTTTTGTAAGCAGGATAGTTCATCAGTGAAAATCGGAATGTCCATGATGAAAATTATGTGCAAAGTGCATTGATGGGAGGAATCGTGCAAATTGTAGAGAGAAATCAAACTATGAAATATCCTCGAGAAAATAGGTGAGTTGAACCTTCACCTATCAGGAAAATGAATGGCAGAACTGAAAGTAACCAAACCGTTCGAGCCCCGAGGGATCCCCATTCATCGGAACAACCCGCTAGCCCTCCTCTTCTTACACACTTAAATAAATCAAAGACAAAACAATTTGTTGGCTCAATGTGTTATTACGAGTAATAATAAATTGCAATGAAATGCGTCAATACCACTATACCCTGTGTGCAATGTACCTATCTGTTCCAATGATATTATAATGAAAAAGACGTAGATAGGTTACTCGTTCTAAAGAAATGGCACCCGAAATCAGAACTTCTAACACCTGAGCGAAGCATTGACAGTTTGAGACGCTCTAGTAAATAATCATACTATCTAGTACACACGGTCAAATCATAGGTACGCCAGGGGACAATTTTCGACTACCTCTTTTAAATATCATTGATTTGTTCTAAAAGCGAAAGAGTACCTTCATAGCGTCTTCCACAAGCGCGTCCATGTGCGCGCTCTGCCGCGCCAGCCTTCGTTCTATCTGGTTCTGGCCCATGTCCATCTTGGTCATGGCTCCGAAGGGGTTGAAGCTCTCGTCGCCCCTTTGGTGCTGGTGCTGGTGCTGGCCGCTCAGGGTCTGGTTGAACACCATCATTCGCTGCTCGGCCGGCAGCACCGTCGCCTGCATTGATGTCTCCGTTATCATCATTTCTGGACTTAGTACCTGTAATGGAATTATTGATGCATCACCTACATTTTGCCAGCGGTTCATAGGTATTTTGAGTGTTGCGAAATTTGAGGTTTCGGCACAATATTCGAAGATCGTATTAAATAAAAATAAGGTCGAGGACTCAGTTCTAACCCCACAAAAGCCGGAAGCCCGTTGAGAAGTCTTGTGTATCATGTCCACAGACCGCTGGAATGCGGTTTTAGCTAAAAATATGCTGTTGCTGTAAATATTTAATCACAAATATTTTCCGAAATGAAACTCAGACCAATACCCTAGAACAATCACGCAGGGCCATGAGCACGTATATCATATCAGCCATACCAACATGATAATAAAATCTTAAAAGTATAACGTCACAAAAGATCAATTCCTTACCTTCATATCTGGCTGTAGGGGGTCCATCTGCGTCTTCGCCGAGATGAGTTGCCGCATGGGGTCTATAGTGTTCATCGGCATAATCGGCGGGTAGATCTGTCCGGCGTTGTCGTCCGAATTAAAGATGGCTGCCGTCACGGTCTCCACCATCTTGTCCGTCTGCACCTGGTTCTGGATCGCCTGCAGCTGTTGCGTGAACGAGACGAGGGGGGAGGGGGGCTCGCTTTGCGTCGGCGTGGGCGGGGACAGCTTCATTGCGTCGTAGCCGAAGCTGACCTATAGTTGGTAGTCAAAATGGATGGATGTCATGAAAAAACTATCCACTAACTAACTATACCAGCGTCTTCCGTCGATAGTTTAGTAAATATTAGAAAAGACACTGAAATCTATACTTTCACTTGCTACCAAGGACCTTGACGCTGGTCATGATCCTTGAGGACCACCTTGATATTTTGGTTTTATTGAGTGGACATAACTGAATTTTTTGCATCACTCTAGTTAGTGTTAGTCTTGATTTCTTTTCTACTATCTGGTAGTTTAAGCCCTCGTTTCGTTCTTGCATGCTTGATCAACTATGAAAACCCTTCTAATTACATGGAAACCCTTCTCATTTTGTGTCATAATACTTCCACAGCGTATTACCTGGCTCTGCGAGTCTCTCGAGATAGTCTCCGACTTGAGCCTCAAGTCCACGACCTTGAGCTCTTCGGCGAGGATGCTCTGCTGCTGCTCCGGACCCTCAGGCCCGCACGATGACTCCGCGTGCTCGATTAGAGAGTGCTGGCTTGAGTCGTCCGTCACCTGGAGGGGACAAGTAGGTACCTATATGAGATGTCCTCCAGTAACCAATTTACCAACATTAGTTCATTGCGTTGGGCTGCCCTCTGGCACTTCTACTTGCCCACCCGCTGGGCTACGGCGAATTTAGTCTTTCTTTGGATTTCCTAAATTATGACTCCATCTCGTAGTGAAATGATTGTTTTAGGCTTATTTAAGTTTGCTTCATCCCTACATCTCGCAATTCATAATGGAAGTTATATAGTCAAGGGGAACATGGTGGAAAAATGAGAGAAAAATGGGTTAGAGATCCTCTGAATTTGACAATTCCTGGATTTAATCTTCTCGAACACTTACCTCACTCTTAAGTCCTTGCGGCTCGTGGTCGGGCAGTAGCAGCGAGGGCCGGCGCACGGGCAGGGGCGGCGGGGGCATCATGCCGCCCCACGCCAGCACCGGCAGCGCCTCGGGCCCCCGCGACTCGCGCTCCTCACCTGCGCACGAACACATACTGACTACTCCGCACAACGGACCACCACTGGACCTAACTACGTGCCGCCCAAGCCGGCTGCCCTTGCAAGCCGGGACTCTTAAACGCTAGCCATCGGAAAAACATTCTTTTGAGTATTTACTAAAAGTGACTCTTATCTTTCGCACAGTTGATTTCATTTTACAATTCCAGTTAGCATTTTCTGAAGATGATCTTCATTATTCGAATTGCAAGTACCTCATAAGATTGTGTAATTTATAAACGAAATCTTCATTGAACAAAACGAAATGAAGAAAATCACATGGAATGAGGCTCATCTACCCTGACTAGGAGGAAGAAAAGCCCCCATAATACTGAAAATAAAGGCAAAATCATGTCGAGGGCTTTGAAGGGCAGCCTGGTCATCAGCATCAGGGCAAGGCACGGGTTAATCTCTAGCTAAGGTGTAGGAAGGGGGTTTGTAAAGTCTGTACCTAAAATACAAAAGTTAGTGTCATTGAGGAGTGAGCTATGTGTACAGTAGACAGAGATTAACGTAGGTAACACTTTATAATATTAACAAAATTCAAATTTTAACCGTCGGCATAAATCTTCTTTTTTCTTTTTTAGATGTGTTTCTTTGTACTGTGTTTTAGAGAGTAAGTGTAATACATTTTGTATTCGTGTCGGTGCGTATTATGTTTATTTTTACTTTCATAACATTTATCGTAAATATCACTGAAGGTCATTTGAGTTATTTATAGAAGTCTTTAAACCAAAACAATGAGTGGGGTCAACCTACCCCAATATTAACTAACGAAAAGGTACCGGGCAAAGAGAGGCTAGGTTGAATAAATTATTTACTTAAGTTATGGTATTTACAAGACTCAGAATTTCACTTATGAGTAAATTTAGAAAAATTAGGGACAATTTAGAAAAAAAAAAATGTTTAAATAAATTCATTCCGCAATTTTAGCTATTTGCTTAACTAGTTAAAAGTTTACAGTGTACTAAATGTACATAAAAGTATTTGGATTGTGTAAGGGGCGTGTATCGGTGTATGCGTGTGCGTGAGTGCGTGTCTGTGTGTGTCAGTACCGTGCAGGGCGCGGGACCGGGCCGGCTGCGAGCTGCGGCCGGGGCGCTACCTAGACAGACCTAGCTTGAACAGAAGGGAAAAAAAGAAAGAGTACGCCATTTTCGCATCAGTCATTTCTTCCAAAGTGTTTCTCATATTCTGTTAATACAAAATTACTCTTCACCGTATATTAAATGCATGTAAAAGCACAAGCATGCGGTTATTTCGACGATCAAAGCAACGTTTTTAATAACTATTTACAGCTACTCATATTCACAAAGGCATTGGTTAATTTACAGTATGGTTTCCAGTCCTTAAATATTCAATAAGCAAATACTAAAACGACACAATATAACTACGGATATGGAACTACTCGTACATGCCAACCACTTATAGGACTACTTGAATTTAAAGATTAATTTATGTGATTGCTATCCAAATAATTATGTGCAATGTAAGTATAAGTTACACATTACATAATTATATTGATAATAACCAGTAAGTAATATCCTGACAAAAGATAGAAGCAGTCCTAGAAGTTTTATTTAGTAATAGATAGGTACTCGTAATATGACATGAGTCTGATTGTTAGTTACACAAACTTAAGAAAAATGTAAATGAAGTTCATTGTACATTAGCCTCCATTAATTGCCGCACTCAGTCATATATTGAACATAATGGTTCATTAATGTCAAAACTTGTCATTCTACAAATTTCATTATTTAATATGCTTTTAGAAAATGCATTTTGCGACTCATTATAACTTTACTTCAAGTCTCTGAGTGCGACATTAAGTAATTTTAGTGTTGAATGAAATTTGTGCTACGTGATTTTAAGCTATTCGTAAGGAAAAGCACATTCACATTACATAAAATGTAGGTACTAAAATACTTGTGATATGCACATTAAAAAGCTGTTAAAATTATAACACGGTCTTTTGCAATGGACTTGCCAAAAATGGCACGCTTCGGACCTTAATTACTTCTTGTGTTATTAATTATCAGCTGATTACTATGACCAGATCACATTTCTTTTAAAATATTAATGCGCTTAGGTTTTCAATGAAATAGAAAAAAATAACATGTTAATGGTCAAATATGCAAATCATTTGAAATAAAATTAGAAATTGTTTCATCGAATTATAAAAATGTAGTGATAGTATTTTTATTGCTTTTATTACTTAATTTCTCTGTAAATTGATAATTTTATTTCCATATTTGTGACTCGTCAGTAGGTATTTAAAATGTTGATCAACGCATAATATTAGAACCCTTTTTGCAGGAAAAACTTATCATGAATATGAAATATTGGCGTAACTAGGTCATAGTATCGTAACAGAACTTTAAGATAAAGTACAGTAAAGGAAATGTAAAGGAAAAAAAATGACACTTGATAAATAAAAGTGAAACAACAAGTAAAGGGGGAGCCGCGCCTCATTATACGAAAAACCCAAAAACTGCTTTTCATAGTTTTTGATTTGTTATATTTTTATTTGTCTCGAATAGGATAAAAAAAAGGTCAGTTCGATTTATTTAACCCGTAATGTTTTTTATATATGAATGAGTGGTACTTATCTTTCAATACATGTTTTAAAAAAACTGTCATTTTAAATAAACAAGTCAATTCAATTAAGTAAAAGACTCTAGTTAAGCCAAAAGTATCCCAGCACATATGAACAGAACATGAAGCAAGCGGGTGCTGGAGTGTGTAAGTGTAAGTTTACCTAAGGCGTGGTGTCTGGTGCAGTGGGCGGGGCCTGTGTCGAGGGCGGGCGGCGTGTAGTAGAAGGGGTGCGGCTCCGAGGCCTTGCCGCCCGAGCGCACGTGCAGCTGCACGGGGACCGTCTCGGCGATGTCGGCGCGCGCGTACGGCGGCACGCAGCACACTAGGTGCGTCTGCGCACATTAACAAATCAGATTATAACTTAACTAGCTTTAATGAACACATGAACACTTTCTGATATTTCCTCATTTTGGTATTGTTTTTGAGTTTATTTATTTTATTTAAACAATGTTCTGACATCATAATACGCATGCTGCGGCACTGGGTAATGGTGCAGCACCTAGCACCAACTGCCCAGAACCTCCGCTTTTAATATTTTGTTTTTTTTCTGTGTTTAGATATAGGTTTACTAACGTAAATAAGGTTCCAATGTTATTACAATTTATGGGTCATGCCCGAAACAAATGATTTTTATTTGTTATAATTTTAATTAATTATTTGTACATAAAATTCGGAAGGACATTTTACTTGATCATAAGCCAACTACTAAAACATACCATGCTACTTAAAAACAATAAAGTTTGTTTGATTTTTCATTTTTGACGTCATCAATAACTCACTTTTGAAGGAGCTACTCCAGATTCTCAAATTTCGAACTAAAAGGAAATCCCAATGGGGTATGAGCTATAGTAACAATGAGATGGCATATGAGGGAAAAGTGCTAGGGGCAAACTAACCTGCTGCAAAAATTCTTTGTCAGGCACCACCTCCTCCTCCCACAAGTTGCGTCCATCCTGTTTCTGGGTGAAGACGACTCGCGTCTCCTTCAGGAAGTTCTTCCCCAACAGGTATAGCTCCAGACCTCCCGTCGCTGGACACGACACCAGCGACTTGCGGCACACTTCAGGTACGCCGGGCGGTTGGGCTGGATACACAGACATACATTTGGTTCAAATATTGAAGGCAGCAAGGCAAATGTAAGAACTTACAGTAAATTTTGAAAGGAAATATTTCCCATAGTTAGTCCGTAAGAGCTAAAATATGGAACGGTCTCGCAGCAGCAATGTTTCCGGGAAGGTATGCCATAGTGGCCTACAAGATGGCCAGAATGGTCTATGGGCAGTGTTGATTACTTTCCATTTGGTCAACCTTCAACTCGTTTGTTGCTCTCTTATAAAAAAAAAACAGAAAATCACCTGATTGCCTATGCACTTCTTGCCAAGAAGAATTGGCTTTAGACCTTAGGACCTTAGAAGGTACTCACTGCAGATGATCTGTGTAGAGCACACTTGGAGAGTCTCCCGCTGTCCAGCCGCGTTGAGGATCTCGGTCCGGAAGACCATGCGGCAGCGCGTAGACTTCTTCTTGCCTCGGGACACGTGGGCGCTGCCGCCAAGGGTCTCGCCGAACCGGTGCTCGACGTCCACATTGCGCTCCTGGTGATGATAATAATCTTTACTGGCCGCGTTCAAAAATACAGGCTCGGCCAAGCCTGGAGGGCTTTCAATCGCGGAGAAAATTTATTGTACAGCTTTGGGTTACATTGGCTTCAAAAGTAAGAAAAAAATCTTAGAACTCGGGAAAGTAAAAATGTGTGTGGGGTGTGAGTGGTTTATTAATTATTATTTAATTATATTAGCATTAGATAGAGCTAGTCAACTGGTTAAGTAAGTTGTAAAGAAGTCGACAGAGCAAGTCTAATAAATATACCAATTTAATCAAATAAGGTGTCGTTGAGTAGGCACTATTGAGGCATACTGAATTTGGATGCCTTTGTTTGCAGACATGACACGTGATGAATAACTGCAAAATTTAAACTTTATGCGCCAGTTTATCGCGGCACACACGTTCGGCCAGTATCCAATATGTGTCTACATACTAATTAACAATTAATCATTTTTAATGTGCACACGCCGATAATGTTGCACTATTTATAACGGTGCATTCACCTCCGATAGCGCAGCCGTCAAGCGAATTGACAGTTGAAGATTACAAAATTTACAGTTCTTCGGAAGCGTCTTGCGACATTCCATAACGTTTAGAATAATAGCATAAAACAATTAAAGGAAGCAAATAACGACAGTGCGTCAATAAGCCGTTATCTGTTTGCGAGTATTATGAGGCACTCGCTACTGATATCCTTACAACGAGGCGAGACATTACGTATAATGTTATGTGTTATTACTATGAATACTTTCACGCCAACCAAAATAACTGATAACCAAAAATTAGCATTCACACATGTGGATTTTATTTGCCAGATCTACTGGGAAAGCTTTTTGTAGAATTAATCTTTTTTGCTGAAGATTAAGTGGTAACAAAAATGATTTATGTTACAAAGGAGTAAATGTCGTATTTTCTTTACGGCTGCAATCTCGATCCAAACTTTGTATTAGTGTTTTCGCTCATTTTGAGTGTAAATAATTTAAGTTCTTTTCTCTCAAACGACCACAGTTGCAAAGAAACTGAATTTTAAAGACCAACACGACCAAAGTGAGGTTTGGCGCCAACCGGAATAGCATAGCTGTTGCTTACCTTGAGTATTCCAACACAGTCACAGGTGACCTGCCAGTTCTTGGTGGGTTCGAGGTCGATCTCGATGACGACGGTGCCGTCTTCCTTGCGTTCCTTGCAGGGCGTGGAGTTCTTCCCGGAGACACGACACGCCTGGTAGAACATGTGCGGCGCCACTCGCCCTGTGTCTGTTCCTATGAATACCTAAAACACACATTTTGACATATAAATAACCGCGAAAATCTACCCAACTCGAAATCAGACACTTCTAGAGCTTCTCGTATTGATTTATAAGATGCTGTGGGTTGCACCTATTAATAACTTAAGGAAAGTGGGCGATCCTCTCAGTGTCGATGAAGATTCTGAATTGTTTGGATTATTATTTTTGTCTTTGACCCAGGGAATCCGTTTAAAGACCTCCTTTGGAAAAGCGGGGGTGTAACTTGAAACTTTAGGCGTTTTTTTAGGGTACCTAACTTGCTATTAGAGTAATTTTTCTTCGTCTTAGTTATATCATAATCACACGAATTCTTGCAACGGGGTGGTAAAAAAATGGCATACCTGTAAGACGGCTGGTTTGTCGTATCCTACTAGTTTGACTATTGGGAAACCATTCCCCGAATTGTCTTTGACAGCCCCTCGGCTGCCTTCAGTCTGATATCTAGAAATAATAAAAATCTTGTGTCAACAAAGCTGAAAGCATATCGAAACTTTAATTGTTATAGATTTCCGCATTTATTATTAAAATGACCATTTTATTTCACAAATCATATTGAAAACTTCCGCTTACCTCGCTCTATGTTGCGTCTCCGGCTGACATAGAATTTGTAGTTCTACTGTTCCATCCCTGGACCGACTGATCAGCGGCGCGGCTAACCCTGGCGGACCCGAGTGTGTCATGGCCGCCAGCGCCCTCCGCCGGGCCAGCGCTTGGGCCAACTTCCCCCCATACTTGCCACCCAACTTCCCCCCCAGTTTGCCACTGAGCTTTCCCCCCGCGCCGGCTAGTTTTCCCCCGCCGGCGTACTTGTTGTTGGCCAGTTTCCCGCCTCCCAGTTTGCCGCACGATCTGTACGGGTCTTGAAACCGTTTTCCGGGTGTTTCTGTTATGTTTGGACTAGAAAGGCTGCAACCCGCTCTGACTCTGTAAATTAAATCAGATGAATAGTCAGAAAAGTTTGCAGCTGTATTTTTAAAATAAAGACATGGATAAAAATGCATTTTTTAGTAGGTAACCCGATGTGTGTTTAGTTCATTGTTCCGAAATGAAAACTGTTAAATTGTAAATCTAATCACAATGCGTTTTACGGTCTATTAATATGTAATCGTGCGCATGCATCACACACACGTTTCTAATTAGGCACATTTAAATGAGTTTTATGAAATGAAATGTGCGACGATGATGAATGATATTTTGTTAAGCTCGTTGGTGAAACGAGTAAGTTATGTTTCGTGCAAGAAGCAAGCAAATTATTAAAGATATACGACATTGCAGTTCCTTGTGATCGTCGCATAATATATAAAATAATACTTGTAGTATTGTGTAAATAAAGACATTCTTTTGTAAATCTGATGTAGGTTTAAGTTCGAAGTTGAGTGGCTTTACATAGATGTAAACAATAATGAAAAACCGCGATCTCTACCTAGTTGCTGAATGATTAGGTAGGTATGATATATTCTAATTCAGTGTGGGTGAAACTCTTTCAGCTGCAAAGTTGGTGTCTACTTATTTTGATGAAAGTCATGGTTATAAGTCGATTAGTTAATTTTTACCAGCGTAACTTAGCTCAGGAGATGTCAGGGTCAGTAGATAAACTTCTCTAGATCCAAATCTAAATCCTTATCTTAATTGGGGATAGATGCCTACATCTATCCCCAATTCATGGCTTAATGGCTTTAAGTGTGGGGCTACACTGCCCCACAAGTGGGGTCTTTCCCCCCGAAGTTGGGCTTTTCCCCCCGAAGTGGGGCCCTTTCCCCCGAAGTGGGGCCTTTTCCCCCGAAGTGAGGGCCTATTCAAACTGGGGCAGCACTAACCCTGACTTCCCCGTTACGCCAATACTATTACTATTGCAAAAAAAACATACACAGGAGCCGTTAGGAGGGGCGCGGGCGCTCCCACTAGCTGCTCGGGCGACACGTCGAGGGGGGGTTGCGGGGCGAGCGCGGGCGCGGGCGCGGGCGGCGGGAATGCGTACGCGTCGTTAGCGTCGTCGCACTCTACCTTAACTGCTGTCTCGCTCTCACCCCGGCGCCTTTTCAAATCCGGGTGTTCCCACTCTTCCAATGTATCTGATGATCTGTGCACACGTATGGGGGCTGAATAGTACGACTTTTGGTTTGATTAAAGAAGAATGAATGCTATATAGCTGAGTGATACAGGACGAATGATTCTGACTTGAATGGTGAATTGTAAAAGAAAAGATTGAAAAGCGAATTCAGATTTTTCGTTTCAGATTTCGTTTGATAAATCCTTCGCGGCATAAAAATAGCTTTATTTGATACCCACTTGACCTAATAACCCAATTTCCAATTTTAACCCCTGTATTTTGGCTTCCTTTGCTATAAATCGGCGGGTTTGACGAGTACCTACCTACGACCAAGTTGAAGTTCACTTGTGTCCTTCATAAAAAGGCCAAAGATTGAGTATACATTGTCCGTTCATACCACCTTATGCGAAACCACGAAGGTAACCTACCTACCTTACCTTAAAGTACCGTCTTAATCACTCTATCTATTAAAAAAACCGCATCAAAATCCGTTGCGTAGTTGCAAAGATTTAAGTATACATAGGGACAGGGAAAGCGACTTTGTTTTATACTATGTGGTGATTTTAAGGATAATAATGTGATATTATATTTAGGTTAATATTCAGCTTTTGTTCAAGTAGTCTTTAATACCTACTCAAAACCACGAGACAGTATACAAATAGCGAAACGCTAGCGTTTGGCGACAACTTTGCTTCAGTTTACGGACTATGACATTGCTTCTTTTGACTAAAAAGATAAGTATATAAAGCCTGTCACTCCAAGGCTGGTCGTAAAGATATGGATCTCGTATCAAATGGTTTTATTGCTGATGACCACGCTGACTCACTCGAGACGCGCCGAAAATACAAATTAGCACGCTTGGCCGCTGCGCCTGCGCAGACCACATGGCACTGGAGGCGGTTGGCGTTTGCACTCAAATATAGTTTAAAGCTACGGATTCGGTTGAGGAAATAAATAAAGTAAATTGTGGTTAAATCTAGGGCTTGCCTAATATTTTTAAAGGCCAGGTGTTCATGAGAAGTGTAGTCTGTATATGTAGCTACTGACTATTTTTATTTGGTTCTGAACACTTCTCCAATGTGTCTAAAGATGTCCTAATTGATCATAAATACTTCAGATACACAATATTATAAATAAATCTTTAATTTTATTGAAAAATGCCTCAAAAACAGAGGCAACGGTTGGCTTAGTTAAAAGAGCTTATCACATTCTCCGCGGTTCCACATTTTTTTAAAATATCTGTGGTCATACATTTAATCTAATGTTGAGTTAAAAGCAAACCGATGCAAATTATTAATTATTCAAACCATCCATCTAATTAGTGATTACTAAAAAGCCTACGTTAGTCGTGTCTGTATGCAACAATTGTATTTCAAATGCATGCTGCGACTGTTAATAGGGTCTGCTAATAGTTAATACATTAATGTATGGACATTCTAAACAATTTAATATACACTGTGCGGGAGTTCCTATTGAATAAATCATACACACGTAGCTGTATTTTCAGATGATGGAGAATAACAACGGGTTTTGTCATCATCATCAGCCTGTATCAGTCCACCGGTGGACAGAAGTCTCTCTACGTGCCACGACTGGTACGAAATAGTATGAATCAGTAAAAAAAAATCTGAAACTACTTTTGATTATAAGTTGGACTTCACCTGTCAGAGAACTTACTAGTTACGTCATTCTTAAACAAACAAACAGCCTTTAAAACCAATCCAGACAAAAAAGATACGTTTACCGAGTTTTCTGACCGAGAAATTCGAGTTCGTGATTGGAGGAAGTTTGCAAAATGTTTCTACAGCTCGGGGTATCCGCCATTTCATTTAGTAGCCTAACATAACAAATTAAACAGTTGTGTGAGTTAAAACATTAAAGTAAACGGGATATGGGTAGACGTCTTATGGCAATGCGCCTCCCTTTATTCCCAAATTCAAAAACGTTTACTGAGTTGAGCAAACTCATGCCGGGACGGCATGAATTGTCTATATGAGGACTGAAAACGACGGCATGACTTCAAAGGCGTGAGAAACCATGACATAATATCTGCGTGTAGTCATCAATTACATGAGTTTTTTGGAGCCATTGCTCGCCGGATATTCCATTAAGCAGTCGCCTAATTCTGTGACTAGGAAGCCTGTAAATAATTTGGCTACTGACTTATTCAGGATTGATGAGGCAGCCCTGAATATTGGTCTACATGACGCACTACCGAAGCCACTGAAGGCCGCACGAGATCCCGCAAAAATGTGCTGCGCTAAATATACTTCACGACTGGATAACGTAATACTACGGCCGATCGACTTATTAGGAACAACTAACGTTTTTCCTCAAATTGTTAGGTACCTAAACTTGAAACTGCCTTTACAATTTGAATGCATGTATTAACTTTTTTAGTTAGTGACAGATATAATATTGTACATCAACACAGAAGCCAATGGCACACAATGGCAAAAATAACGTAAATAATAAGTATGTACAATTTAAGCATTCAATGATTAACATTTAGGACTATTCAGATTAAATGAGTTACTAGTCATGTAAATCATGCATGGTTTAATATACGCATGTCAATTGTGATCAAAGATGGCGTCTCACCTGTTGACTGGGTCTACCCCTAAACCGCTGTCGTTACTGTTCTCGCAGGGCTCTGGAGGCCTGAGCGCGTGTGTCTGCGCGTAGTGCGCCAGTTTGCCGAACTTCCCCAAGTGGGACAGTTTTCCCGGGTGGGGCATTTTCCCCGGGTGGGCGAGCTTGCCCGGCAGCTTGCCCGCGTGCAGCATTTTGCCCGGGTGGGCGGTCTTGCCCGGGTGCGCGCGCTTATGCGGCGCTCGTATCACCTTTCTGTGCACGCGCGCGCTCATTGTGGCTGATGTAGACGTTGTCATTTTCATGCCTGCCGACAAACAAAAGTCTCGTTAGAATATATTTTAAAAGAAAATATTTTCATGAACACTTTCAATCTGATTACATGCTTTCCAAAGGAGGAAAATGAGACACTTGTCTACAAAGACGAAGACATTGAGGGCTATGAATATTATTTATTTAAAGATACCGAGCGATTTGAGTGAATACTTACTGCCTTTGATAGCAGATTCCGCCAATGGTGCTACACCATCTAATGAAACTGTTTTGGTATGATTCATTGTTTAAACTACACATTCTGATCAACTATCAACCAGTTGCGACTTGGGAATGGCTCGTTTTGTGTCACGGAGAACCGTTTATTATACAAAAACCTGCTTTATGCCGACGAGCCGACGATATGATAGTGTTAATATTAAGTAGGCCATAAAACAAGGTTCAGTTTAGCATACCAGATGATGTAAGACGTCAATACGTGTCGGAAGCTGGCTGTGATTCAGTAACTGGCGATTGTCTCCTGATAGCAATCTCGGTTTATAGGAGTCGTAAACAGCACTCGTAAAATTGGTCCCGAGCGAATCTATTTATAGCACCAGGATTCGTTCGCTTTGTGATGATTTGATTGATTTGGTTTGAAGTTGATACATCTACAACCCCTAACTATCTAAGAACTTTGAATCAATTCGAAAGCTATAGTAACAAACAGACCAGGCCTATTTTTGTTTAATATGTGCACATCCGAGTGAAGCTGAAATATGATTTTTTGTAAATAAGTTCAAGTGGATATATTCCCAGTGGAATCGATATGAAAAAAGAGACAATAGTGAAAACATTATTATTGTCGTTGTCAGCAAGCGAAAAATAACTTTTCATAATATTATATACATAATTTACTGTGAAGTCAGCCGTGAGATTTCCGCTTGATTGAATTGGATGTTGTGGATTTCAAGAAGGTGCAGATTTCCCCTGAGATCCTCAAGATGTTATTGCTTTAGCCAGTGATAATAAAGTGCTGAAGACATTGATTGCGATTAGAGTGAGATCTCAATGAATATACAGATTTCTTCTATCGAATTTCGGATCAAATATAACCTTTGGTCAATCTTTTACAGGTGTCTTTGTATGTCCGATTATCTGCTTCTTTCATTAAAAATCGAATTCAAACTCTATTATTAGGTTTATTTAGTAATACACATCTATAGAATGAGTACCTATATTGTTTAGACGTAGGCCAAGGATATACGATGGTAACACAAAGAATATTATTACCAGGTTCATTTGAGTAAACATATTTGATTTTGATGGCTGAGTAGTTATGTGTGAAGATGTTCCAGACCTACCTATTAAATTACAAAAGTGATAGATAGACCTTTAACTGTTAGTGTTGAGTGATTTCGGCACTAACTGCTGCAATAAAATCATCAATCGAAGCGAAGTTACGGCCGAGGATATATTAGTTTTATGTTCGTTGGCAGACGTCACCAGTGATCTGGCTTCATCAACACTTGCGATTATGACAGACTTTATCACGTTTGCACTAAAAATATGCTTATTAGTTGAGATAGAGCCTATTAAGGCACTGCTGGAGGCCTATTCTCGGTTGTATTGTATAGAAATAAAGTATTTGTATAATACGAGTAGATACCACCACCCACACCTATTTCCTGATTCTCACGGGGTAGGTAGAGACCACATTTTTCCATATATTCGAACTACGAACCTGACATACCTATATTCGTTCTCGTCGGTTAAAGGAACTGACACTTTTTGAGAACATATTGAACTTGTCCAAGAAACGCTCATCTAGGCTAGGCCTCTCGCTTCCTCCTTCCTCTACAACAGTTCCTTTTACCCTTATAACATAACATAAGCCTTAATAATTCGTTTCGTGCCTTTATCATATATTATTTGGTATATTTTTTCCATTTGTGATTAGATTTGAAGATTTCAAACCACTTGTTGCAGGTCAAACAAATTAAATAAAGATCTATTTGGAATTAAAGATCGAAAGAAGGGAACCAGTCAGCTTGTCGCTAACTCAGTAAGTATACTCGGATAGCAATGGCCGAGTAGAAGGAAAGTATTGATTTGCACAACAACGCCTCACTGTAAACAAGTTCAGGTAACTTCAGGGGAAATTACGAATTGTGAATAATGTAACAGAAATAGGCAAACACTTTGTCAGATTCAGTTTTGTATTTCTTTGAGCCTCAAGGATTTTGATTGTCAAATGTACTTAGATATAACGAAGTTCGCAGTACCTACGATACAATAATTCATATGTGGTGCCTTATTTGCTAACAAGTCGTACGAAAAAAAACAAGTCCCAAAATGAAGCGTCAAATCTGATCTGAATCTCCATTTGATTAAAAAAATGAATTTCTAACAGTTATATCTTAACTAATTAGGAGCAAAACAATGTTATTGAGAGTTAAACACCTAGAGATTTATGACGGTTAAAGTTGGCGGTCCTTTTTCACGGGTGTTGCCAATGGATCGATAGTCAAATGATCGACCACTATAAATCGAAAAGTTAAATCATCGAACGTTCAAAATATCGAATCGAAAACGCAGTATAATTTGCAGGAAATGTGTAAAGACATTGTGAAAAGCGAAAAGTTGAGTTCATATGCGTTATTTAAAATCTCACTCCAAACATGGATCTCACAGCAACTCTGTTCAAGATTTACAGAAACACACTGCTGATTCCGCAAAAACTCTAGAAAGACACACCGCCATTGACACAGTAAGACAATAGAATGCAGATACTACTATATCGTCTGAGAATGATAACAGAGCTTCTGCAATCGGTAACAGTTCTCATCTGGCGCCGCGTGATCGGAGGCGTTTAAATATAGCCGGCCTTGCGGGCGCGGGCGGTTCGAGGCGGTTAGCTAGATCATTATACAGCGATAAGGACTCGGGCACGCACTTTGAAAAAACTATCGCTGACTTCGGCAAGGGCTGCCGAGCGAGTATGATCTCGTGGGAATTCTTGCACTACCAGGAACAAAAGTTGCACAGCAGATCATCTAACAGAGTGCTTTTGAAGGTATTGACGGTTAATCAAAAGCAAATCGTAAAAAAGCAAGGATAAAGTCGTTTATTGTTTAAAGCGTTACTGAAATCCAAAACAATTCGACAGAGACATGGTCGCTTGTCTTAAATACTTCAATATTTTAATAAGCGAGGAGATAGCTTTCCGTGCTGTTTTATTAACTAAACGAGTTAGAAAAATAGGTCTACGGAAGTGATTAACGATTCCCTATGTTGCGTTAGGGTTTTCCTGTTTTGTGTGTATCCAATGTATCCTGCACACTACTGCCGACAAACTGCACTTGTAGTTTGGCAGAGCTGTAAATTAGTATAGTAAGTTTTAAGAGAAGCAAATAAATTAATTTTAAAAAAATGGCATTATTGTGATAAAAGATTCGATCAATAATTCAGATGTAGATGTATTTTATATATCAGGCAGGCAGGGTAATTAGGGTAGATCACTGGATACAATTTTGAGCACCTATTCAATTGAAATAAGCTTACGCTTTACAACCTTCAAGTAGCAGTGAAAAACTACTTCTCAGTTAGGCACATAGCTTCACAATTGGTGATATGCTGTTTAATACACTGACCGGATTCTTACTTGTTATGAAAACCAACGAAGAAGCATGAGAAACCAAACCTCTGTATTGTTTGTAAACAGAGGAGTTTTGTTGATGTTAAGTTTCAAGACAAATTAGTAAGAAGATTCATTAATGAGGTATTGTTAAATAAGTTGCCCGAAAGAACCGGAAATGATCCCTAATGTTCGCAAATTTTCAATGAATCTGTGTTTAATCGTAAATTATTCATTTTGATGTGCGATCAGCGATGTTATTTATTATATTTTGTGGTGCAACCACTCTTTAGTTCCGGTCATTCTAGCCACAACACCCCGATACAACCACAGCGTGTGATTTTATCGGCACGATGAAATTTTACACAAATAATAATTATATTCTATCATAAGAGTATTTTTCATACAGCAATAAGAGTGGCTACGTGCACGGCTTCAAACGTAGCTATAAGACGCTGTTTAAAAAAGCTAGCTAACTTAGGTCTCGCTTAGCCCTAAACAACAAACAATGACAAACAGCGTGTCTCCACCCAAGTGCATTATTGGAAGCTTGTCTGTTTACATATATACTATAGAGCGTGGGGCCGAGTTCGTTACCCTGCAGAACGCCAGACGACCTAAGCTATCGCGGTTATCGCGCGACATCGACCGACCGCCGGTGAAAGTCCGTCGCCCACCTGACTGTCAATCAAATTATCGCCCAGGAAAAGTTCGATAGAAGCACTGAAAATTCATTGAAGTTTGGGAGCGATACTGTCAAAAGCTCGAGACGTGATCCTTTTCTGTTGAATAACTTCAGTAGATGAAACTTTCCCTCACTCCTAAATTTTTACATGGTCTTCAAATTTGCGCTGTCACCTAATATTGCAATAAAAATGTAACTGATAGCGTACTTGTGAGGACAGCTACAGAATTCAATGGTAAATCTGACTGATATTTTTTCAACTTAATGTCCGTTTCGGTATTAATTATACATAATGCAATAAAAAATATCAGCAAAGCGTTATGCAGCAGCACTGATTAACAACAAGCGACGACCAATTACGTCATAAAGTATCCAATTTTGACCTGTTATGTAATTTTTATACCAACGCGATAACATGTACTCGTAAGTACTCACATGACTACTGGTCGATATGTTTGTAAATATTATCGACACGCGTATGTCATGTCTTGTGTACATTTTTTAATCAATCACCTAATTGATAGTGGCTTTAATTTATTGAGTATGGGTAACTGACCGTTCGGGCACAGATAAACAAACAATATGGGCGGATGTTTGTCAGAAACAAAATATCGGTTGGTTAAATAAAATTGTCATCGGAATATAAATAGTTCCCGGTGACGCTCGAGCTCGACCCAGATTACCAGGGTAAATAAAAAATAGATAAGTGCTATGATGCAGTATCTATCTGTCCTTACGACATGTTAGCAACTACCAAGCGGTATAAGGAAAATCCGGCCGTTTACTTAAAGTTGGTCAAATGTGTTTCATTAATGCAGGAGATCTATGCGGACTGGATGAAATTCCATTTAAGAAGGAGCCTACAAGTTAGGAACCATATATCATAAACAATCAATCAGGACTCAGGCAGGATCAAAATTGTCCAGCAGTGGACTGCAACAGGCTGATGACGATGATGGATGATGGATCAATCGTTCAACAAATGGACAACAAATTCACTTCAAACTAAGCAGATCTTGTCCTATGGGTGTTAGTTCAGAGACCTGTCCTCTCAGAGAATTTCCAGTACTTAACAGGTTCACAGTCCACAGCCCACATGTGGGTTGCAAACAATTAACTTTTAATTGTTATATATTTATGGACAGTGAACCTGTTAAATACTTTATAAGACAGTAGAGAATGCGCGGAATAAACACAATCGTTCTATCAATTGTTTTGAATTGATATTACATATCACAATTGAATATTATTGCAAACTTAAGGTAAGCCGTTGAAGTTAGTCAGCGCACTGTAATCAAATAAAATGTGATTATTTGCTGATTACGGCGCTTCGATCCTTTGTAAATATCGACTCTATTATTATCTATATGTGATAGATTCATCGTAATCTAACATGCGTGTAATCTAAAGATGTTTAGGACATGTTTTCTTGCAATTGATAGATAAAACATATTATATCTTAATCGCAGCCAGCATTTGGACGGCATAGCACAGCATAGGGCACACTCTCCATGACCTACATACTTAATTCTTGTTAATATTATTTACATACGTGATGCTCGTGAACAAGTAGTTAAGACAACATTTTGTATTTAATATTAATGTGCTTACGATCTTGTTTGCGTTTTAAATCATTAGTTAGATGCAGTTAAAAGCCCGATAGACAAACTGGAATTCAAAGAATGTGTTTAACTAGGTGAATATGAACAAGTACAGAAGGCCACAGATCAAGTGTATACTTACTTGGACAGTTCGTTTCACCATAAGCTAACAGACAGTTGTGGGGTGATGATAATAATAATGATGAAATTGAACAATTTGAAGAAATACTCGGGTAATTTAATTTAGATATGGTCCCATTATCTTGGGACAACTCCGAATGAATAAATCCGTCAAGAACAAAATAAAATTAACAGCAATCTAAACACGCAGGCTTCTCATGTGCGCCAATTTATATTGAATACAAACAGAGAGGCGACGCTAAGCGCTCACGAATTCGTTATCAACCTTAGAAAAGTGAGTGAGAAACTCGCTGATAACAAAACAAAACACTTTAAATGAAAATACATTCGGCGGATTGACCGTAGTCAAGGCCGTGTTTACATTGAGGCCGTCTGTAGGTACTCACCCACCTACCTCCACATGATAGACTCGCACGTGCTTCGAGCGTGGGTACTTGCCTCAAATACGCTAGCTTCGTTATGTAAGTATTTTAATTGTTTATCAACATGCAGTCTTCCCCACTTACAGATTAGATTCGCATATTCAACGAAACGTGACACAAAATGTATACTTTCACTTAAATTACTCACGAAAATTGAGGGGTTTATCATACAAAAGAAGAAAAGATTTTTTAAACAAAAACACGTAAGAACCGAAGCGAAGTAAAAAACTTTTCTGCCGTTCGTTTGTTTGTGTTTGTAAATCAGCTGGCGTAAAAATGCTGATTGTTTCCCAAATACTGTAGGATTTCGGTGTCCTCCGCCATATTGGAGCCAATTTCGCAAGTAAAGTAGAATATTTATTTAAAGATTTGAACAGCACTGGATTTTAGATGTATTTCGTGTAAAATATGAAGCCAAAAGGTGTATACGACCATTAGCCTAACGATATCTAAATGAGCGAGCTTGCCGGGCGTTACTGTAGATAAGAGCAATTAAAAATGTATTAATTTATCCACCGACAAATATTTGGGAGCTATTGTTCATCCAACACCGAAACTCTAATTAATTGTTCTTGGAATGACTCACAATTAGGCCGAATTGAATTGTGTGGCTTTTAGACTCTTAGTAAATTGATTCTTAGGTACCTTTAACTATGGTTCAGGAAAGTACATGTCCAGGAAAATTATAAATTTCCAATCAGATGGGCAAGTCTATTGAAATACCTCCATATTTGGTGCCACAAAAAAAACACATTTTGACCTTACTTTACTAATACCGCATTGGGAATAAAATTCTACAAAACGGAAACACACTTGAATAGAGTAACTACAATAGAGTAATTACTGAGGTATTCGTAACTAGTACTAGTATCTAGTACCTACCAGCGTCTTTGTGTTAACCTTTGACAAGCTATGATGTGTTGTATGATAGAATTGATACATAATAAATAATCCATAATTCAATGTTTTCGTCTCCACTAACATTTTAAAAAATCGTACTTAATATTAAAGTGAAAAACACACTGGAATTCAGCATTTAGACTTACAAAACTCTCATTGATTGACGTCGAATTCAGAAGTTAGTTCTTCACTCTTCAGATCATGTTCTGAATTGATACTTCCACGAAATTTTTACTTTGTTTACTTCGCAAGTAATCAAATGTAAAATCCTACTTAACAGACATAATACTTTCGGTATTGGCTCTCGAGGTGATTTTCCTTCTTTTTCACAAAGAAACAACAAATGAAATTGGAATACAGGTGAATGGTTCGAATCTAAAGGCTGATATTGTTACGGATATTGGAAAAAATGTTTAGACGAGAGGGTATTTTTTTGGCTTATATTCAGTTGTTCTATGACTCTATGTTATTGTAGAGATTATATTGTTATTGTAGCGTTTTCGTTAAATGAGAATAAAAAGGCTTCAACACCAGTAGAGTAGATAGCTCTAAGAGTTTGGTAAAGGATCAGATACTCGTATATGCAAAGCTGCGATCATAGAGCTTTTACAAGAACATAACATTTAGAGGATACTTGTTGATGATTACAGCTAAAGATAACTACTAGATGACATAGGACTCCACAAATAAAGAAGACTAAAATTTTAGAGCATCCAACAAAACGTGTATGGCTCGCCTAAGACTTGTATGGATACTGAACTGACTCACTCTCAGATAATAGATAACAGATGAATGAATTTTATGGCTGTGTCCGTGTGACAGACGCCGTAAAACGACCGTAAATTTAACGAGACACATTTTTATGACAATGTTTTGTGTTGTATTGTGCCGAACCTGAGGCATTGTCAGTTAATAATCATCGTCGTATACGAAAACGTCTATAATGAGATTGCTTTGATGTTAACATCACAGCTACTTTATTTGTTATCTTGTGAAGCTTCTTTTTGATCACTTCGATAAAAAGATACGTTTTTGCTTGTGGCTCTGTAGTCATTTAATGCTTGGATTGTTCAATGTTTTCAGTTGCTTCAGGTAAAATCTCTTTGCATGGAATATTAAATGTAACTTTGTTAATCTGTGTCGCAAAACAGACAACCGATATAAGTTTACTATAGGTACATCTGTGTGTTAGTCTCTGGCATCACAGCTTAATTGTTATTGTTGATTTGTTCTTTTGTTGAAATTGAACACAATTGCCTTAACCTGTCCATCAAAGCACAGTACCTATCCGAATCCAAACAAGTGTGTTGTAAAGGATCGTTCAGAGTTCAACAGTCACATCGCACATCGCAAACTGCACTCGCCCCAGATCGTGATGTCTTGTGACGCACGTGCCCCCTCCCCTCCCCCCACTAAGGCGACCGCACCCCCGATAGCCCCCCGGTGGGCGCGACCAGCAATGCGAAATGTTTAAATTGACCGACGACGTATTGGACGCGAGCACAGTATAAACCATACAGTAGAACATCTAAATACAAACGTGCCACTCTCGGTTTGAATGTGTGCGTGAGCGTCGCGCGCCATGTCGCGATTTCACGCACACGCTAGCATAAAAAAGGGAGGCTTATGGAGGCGGCAGGACGAACGGGCTGTGCTGCGTGTCTGTGTGAACGCTAGGCTAATAACTCGGCGGGCGGCCTTAGATAGCCTACTGTATGGTTTATACTGTGACGCGAGTGAGCATTCGCACTGAGTGTGTCTGATGAAACGATAAGATGCATTGAATCGAGAGCAATTGGTTTTTTATCGATGCTATTGATAATACAGCAAATCATTTTACATTGAGTAATGGGTATTGGATCCGGTGATGCAAGTCTTTTAACGTTTTCATGGCACAGACGATTATTTTTTTAAATTATTCACTTTTATTGAACCGAAGGAGTTACTTAGCTTCTTGGATACTTTCTGACTGTATACTGATTGAAAGGTTGCTTCAAGACGATATGGACAAAATTACCAAAATAATGGGCCCTGACTTATCCGTGAAACCTTTACAACGCCGCGTCATTACATACCCCAATTTGCTTTGAACAAGGAACCAAGTGCAATGCAGTTGCTAATAGCACTTACTTTTATAATTATAAAACAATCAACTAGCAATTGAAAAGTCGACGATCTCGTTGATAAAACAACCTCATTGCTGGCGTGTGTAAACATTATGACTGCTGGGCCTTTATCGACTTAGTATCTGGATGTTAAAGTTCAGAATGGTTTACAAGCTAACTGGGCAGCGATAGGCGTGTGCCCAGAGTGACCGCGTTGTAACTGGCCAGTCCGGATTGCGTGAAAGGAGGACTTATGTAGACTCATACAAGATTCTTCATGTCTAATTAACTTTGAGTTTCCCCTGCAATTTCACATTTTTCTAAGCAGCAAGATTGTTTTAAATAGCTGACGGTTAGTAAACTGCTACATGGTCTCAAACAACTGAAATAAGTAGGTACATGTTTTATAGGTAGAATTTTGTGCGAAACGAAAGATGGTTATCAGAAATCTTTGAATTAGTTGAAGAACCAAAATCACTATTTTAGCCCGGGGTAAAGTTGATATGGCAATGGCTAGGCAATAGCCCAAAGACCTGATGACAAGACAGAGAAGTTCTGAAGAGTAGGGTTTCCTTGGCCATGTGGCCATATCGAAACACTTTTCACAGAAACACGTTTCCTGACTGACATTTCATATAAAGATCAGTTTGCGGAATATTTGTTTCCTGTAAAATTAATTAGCCCGATGCATCGGATTAAGTTTCCTCGAATTTTCGAATGACCGAAGCTCATCAGCCCGAAGGCTCGTTTTCCCGAAAACCTTCTAGCTTAAAATCTGTACGCCAGATTATTTCTGTGGAAAGGAATACCATTTAGCTAGATTGATGAGTAATTTACAATTTTATTTTCTTTTAGATAACATTAACTTGTACTCGTAACGAAAAATAATACTGCATTTTAATAATTAAACGAAATTCATCTTCTCTTTGATGATGGGTCCAAACTAGCAACTAAACTTGAATAAACTAAGCTTTTAAGTAGACACTAAATAAAGGATTCACACTGTGAAGTGTGATCTCGATTTCCCTGAGGAGAGGAAACGAATTCACACAAAATTCTACCTATAAAAACTGTTTAAATCAAATAATATTTACCAAAAAAATTGTCCTTGAAAGCCTACTCGGTGTATTCGTATTACAGTTTTTTCTCTACCTTTATAAGGGTGTCTTCGAGCGAACCCTCTCAAGGCTTTGTTTACCCCCCTTCTGATCCCCACTTGTTGCCCAGGGCGACAGGTACCCTCCAAATTTTTTGTGAGTTCGAAAACAATTCTGTTAGTAAAGTATTGATTATTGCAATCAAATCCTGTCATTAAGAAGGCTGGTACACTCGTGCCACTAATGCTCGTTAGTATAAAACTAGAGGTTTTGGAAAAAAACATTTTTGTAGAAATTCAACAAATATTTTCTTGGAATAACATGACAAAGAATTTAAAAATTGTTGTTTACAAAGACTACTGAGAATTCAGATTTAAGAAGGAAGGTACTTAAGCATCTTAGGGAGTAAAGTAGGTAAGTTAAGTGCTTTTCTCTCCCCCTAAAGGCGAGTTTGTTTTATTTCACAATTCATCGTTCATAACCTTTTAAACAAATCGTACCTAATTAGAAAGCCAAGTTCACACTGCATAGTTGAACGCATTCTTTCAAACGCAATGGTTTTTTACTTGAGTTTTTCTCTTTACTTGAGATTAGATCTTTGACGATGGGAATTTACAGTTTTTGTAACGCACCAATCAATCGTGTTTTAAAATCATTAGTCGACGTCCAGTCTTAATAAGATATTTGGGTACTCATGTATGTAATGAAATTACATTGAATGCAATTATACAAAAGGGTGAAAAGTTATTTAGCTGAGAATATAGAAAAGTCGAGAACTAGAGTAGAGTACAGAGAACATCCAAATGATGTGCGCAATGGTTTTTTACTTGAGTTTTTCTCCGTGTAACGGAATTAAATTAAAAAGTTACTGCATTCTTAACGCGAAAATATTAGTGTGCGTTCCCATTGAGGGTCCACATTGTAATTTTGCGCTTTTGAATTCGTCAATACTTAGTAAAAGTTCTCAAGCAATTGTAAATTCAATCACTCATTTGTAAAAGTAGGCACTCAAAAGTTATAATCGGTTAAAACTGGGCCCTCAATCGTGACCAGCAGCTACCCATATCTCATAATCTAGTTGAAGTTTTCTACTGCTTTAATTGTCCACACTAAGTAAAAGAATTTTACAACTTATTTTTAAAATATCGTCCCTTGCTGTTCACCGAATAAAAAGAAGTTAGCTACGAAAGGTGGTCCCTCAATTGATTACCATAACTTTACTTAAAGTAGGAACCATAATGGAATTTAGAATTTCGATGCGAGTGATACTTAGTAAAAGTACTTGAACAGTTGTAAATGCAAGGTCTAGTTTCTAAAAAAAGACATTCAAAAGTTAGAAGCGTTTAAGTGTGGTCCCTCAATCGAAACGCTTGTCATGAAAATAAAAGAATTTATGCAGCGTTTGGAAGTTCAATAGGTGAATTTTTTAGTCTATCCTTTAGTAAATTTTTATAGCACCTATTTCTTTACTGAACAGTTTCAAAGAATGTCCTGTTTTCTTATAAATAATCATCTAACTCGTGCGAAGAAATGCTATGGTTGAGGAGACCACACATAAATATTTTTTTAGGATAACATAACATAAACTGCCTATTATACATCCCACTGCTGGCCAAGGCCAGCGCCACCTCAACTTTTAGGTAACGCTAGCCGTGCTCCAAAGCCGGGTTCAATGCGAATTGTTGGAGGGGTGTAGGTTTGTGAGAAACCTATACACAATACTTATGAGATCGTTTGAACACACGCCGTCGGAAATGGGATGGGTGGTCACCCATCCCATTTCCACCCCGACCGAAATTTTGCAACCCTCCAACAATCCGCACTGGGCCTGCGTGTTGGAGTATGGCTTGTTCCACCTTATAGTGGAGGTGAGGCCTGTGCCCAGCAGTGAGACATATATAAGCCGCTTTTCCCACTCAAATGTTAGTGGTAACTTTAGCTACCAATTCCAATGTCGTCTCAACTGTCACTGGTAGCTTTAGCTACCAGTCTTTGAGGCACTTGGGAGGCGACGAATTTTCCGTTCAGAATCGATTTTGCTGTTACTATTTCAATTGCCCTATCCTAAAAAAAAATATTGATTATTTTTCTACAATTTGTCTATGACATTTTTATCGACCTGGGGGGCTAAAACAGCAACATTTTAGCATTTCATATTATGATTCAGATATGAAACAGATCTGAATCACATTATGATCATAATATGATTCAGATCTGTTTCATATCTGAAACGGATATGTTTCAGATCTGTTTCATATCTGAAACATAATATGATTCATATTTAATATGATTCAGATCTGTTTCATATCTGAAACGGATATGTTTCAGATCCGTTTCATATCTGAATCATAATATGATTCATATTTAATATGATTCAGATCTGTTTCATATCTGTTTCATATCTGAATCATAATATGATTCACTTAATAAGTTGCCGTTTTAGAATAAAAAATGTTTCATTTATGATTCAGATATGAAACATCAAATGTCGCCTTTTTAGCCCCCCTGGCAACGACGGACTGTCTCTACGAGACAACAAAGTAAGAAAAATAATAAGCCAAAAGATCATCTCGAGGTTATGTTATGATAATAAGTTCATGCTATGAGTTGAAAATAATCCTTTAAATAGATAATTACATAATTCACACTGAAATATATTTCAAAATAATTATTAAACTGTGTTTTACACAGATGCTGTGAAAAAAGGTTACAGATTTGATTTTTAACTACTAAAAACATTCGTTCAGTGAAAGTGAAAGCCGAAAAGTGATTTTTTTCGGCATTTTTTAATTCCAACAAATTAATTTTAATTTGCTTGGAATAAAAATACGTTAGTCTATATGCAGTATAAACACTTATTTAATAAGCTTTTCGTCTGTGTATTTATCATTTTGCGACCCTAATCGGAAAATTAGCAAATAATTTTCGGAAAATTCGCATGAATTCGCAACTGAAAAAAACACGATGGCGAAAAAAAATACCTGCCTTTCTGAACGTTTACTTATCATAAGACCGAATTTTCTGTTCCTTAATCTCGTTTTCCCGAAAACGTTTGGTTTTTTTTCGTTCGGCATTTATTCATTTTCCTGAAATGACTTATGCCACTTTTATCAGTTGACCAAATATCAACTGATTTTTTTCGTTTGCCAGACTTTTCATTAGGCCACAAAACGTAATTAATGTAAGTAATGATTGGCCGAAATGACACTTGTCCGAAGTATTGTTTTCCAGGACAATCATTAGACCACTGTTTTGATTGCCATATTTTTAGTTCATTAAAAAGTTACTGGTTTAATGCAAGCAGCATAAAAGCAGACCAGGATTTTTTGGATTTAAAACAAAATAAGAAATTGACAGCATGTGTGCGTAGGCAAACAGCGTGCAAGCATTCAATATGCAAGTTTAAGGAAAACAAGAATTCTGTCATGACCCCAGCATTACGGGACTCCGGCGGTTCCTCAAGTGCTAATCGTCGCAGATGGCTTTCACTCAGCACCACAGCTTCGGCTTGTTGGCTGGCTTCGCTGGCCAGCCTCAGCCGCAGCGCCTCGCTCATAGACACCTGTTCCTCAGACCTCCATGCTTACGCGCTTTTAAGTAACACTCTTGGGGTAGGGCAAAACAAGTACCACGTGGTGTCGGGGTTGACTGAGTCGGACTCGCCCTGAAGGTGAAATTACTGAAAATTGACGTTAACGAGACTTCGAACGTTATCATGCAGTAGTTGTGGCCTAGTGGCATACTATAATCACTTTACCTAAATGTGGTTTAGGTAAAGTGATTATATGTCACTTATTCACACGAATAAGTGACGTTTTAATATCCGAGGGCAGTTAATTCTACAGACGGGTACTAAAAATATGGTTAATTGAAATAGTACATTGTTACCCTAGGGGTGAAAGTAACTTATCTAGTCCCGAGACTGGGTTTGGCGCCCGGAACGAAGTAAGGGCGCCAATAGTTCGAGGGACTAAATAAGTCTTTAACCCGAGGTAAACACTGTCCAGGCAGCATGGGTCCCTCTCATATAGGATGACGCAAGTTATGACCGGGCACGGGTGCTTTGGGTCATACTTGCACCGCATCCGCCGAGAGGGAGCCCCACTCTGCCACAAGTGCGGCGAGGTGGAGGACACGGCACACCACACACTGGCGGTGTGCCAAACGTGGGCCCCACAGCGCATGGCGCTAGCCACCAAAGTGGGCTAGGACCTCTCTCTGCCCAGCATTGTGCTTGCAATGCTGGCAGACAAAGAGGCCTGGCAAGCGTTCGCCACCTTCTGCGAGGAGGTGGTGACCGCCAAGGAAGCCGCGGAGCGGTTGCGGGATATTGATCCCGCGTCCAATAGGCTCCGCAGGGCGAGGAGGTGGGGAAGACCGCGGGCATCTGCTCGCCACGTCGCACCCCTCGGTGGAGGAGGCCAGCCGGCACGCGGTACGGGGGTACCGTTGCCGGCATTGCACAGGCCTCCACCACTGCCTGGTAGGGACGGCTCGACACCCTCGGCTGTTCCTACTGGCCCCCCTCTTGAAGGGGGGGTCGCTTCCGGCCCGCCGTGTAGGCGGGCACCGTCCGGGGGAACGCGTAAAAGGCACGTGCTTACACAAGGTATTCCCCCACCATGGACGATGAGAGGGAGTAGTAGGGTTTTTAGTCGGTAGAGCCACTGGGGTAGCCCGTGGAGAGTCCGACATAACCCGTCCAACCCCCCGGTTGGCGGGTATGCGTAAGTGCATTTCCCCTACTCAAAAAAAAAAAAAGGTAAACACTGTGCTTTTCATTACAAATACAAGGAAAGTAAAAATAAGAACATGAATTAGCTACAGAAAAAATGAGAAAATAGTTTTCCACTGCCGCTTTAACCTCTTTTCTTATAAAATCAGGCGTTAAATTCATATCAGAATCAGATGAACTCATTTTATAGGTACAAATATCTGCTATACGTTTAATATTTAAACAAAGCCTTCAAATCAAAAAGATAAATGAAGATCGAATTGCCGCTTTCCCGCCTATTTTGTTTGTTTTTTTTTCAAAATATAAAAAATTAAATAAATAAATATTTTGCTCAAAGCTAAGTTGTTTTAAAGAAATTGTTGAATAGTAGATTATTAACCAAGGGGATAAAGCAGTGTCTTCTGTCGCGGGTGACGATTGAAATCGCGAGCGTAACGAAGGACTCGAGGTTAACTACCGAGCGCAGTGAGGGTGTTAAAAACATGAATCACGAGCGAAGCGAGGGATTTAATACGAGTCCTGAGTGTAGCGAGGGATTTAAGTTCACCCAAGACTAAGACAGCTTTATCACCGAGGAAAATACTCTACTTTTCGTACTATTTGCGAAAAAAATATTTATTAATATTTTTATTTTATTTTATCACATATAATACTGGCAGGTCACAAATAAAGAACTAAACCTTCTGATTCAAATTAGCGCTCGAAAACCTCGGTAAGTATACCAAATTTAAATCACATTCTCGCCCTAGGGGATGAATGAAATTCAGTACAATTTTCTTTCCCTGTTTTTAACAGATTAAAAATGACTATTGTTATGTTCTCTTTTTGCGGGCTAGAATGTCACTTTTTTGAGCAAGTGGTACGAAAACTAAATTATAATCAAGTTATATATCATATATATCCTATTCTCTAATCAATACTTAACTTTAAGTTATTTCAATTTTACATCGTGGATGTATAGAAAGTTAGAACATGGTTTAATAGATGTAAAAAAGAACTAGTTTTTTTTTAAATAATTTGACAGCTGTCAGTTGAAAGTAATTCTCCCTAGGGATGAAAAGTATTACTTTCAGCCCGCTTCTCAGGTCAGTGATGACCTACTTTAAGAGTATGAGTAATGAAAAATCAATTTGAGTTGAGTAAACTTGTAATCACAGCAGATACCTATATTCGAGAAAAATGATTCGAATATCTAGAGATATCGATGTCTGATCCCACAATATTATCTTTAGTTTTAGGTGAGAAAAAATTCGTTCTTTGTTGATAACGTTCATAAAAAATTACCTCTTAGTTAAGGAGGTGCAGTGATTTTGTTCTTGGAATTCCATAGTAGTGTAGGAAAAACATGTTTTTCTTAAATGTTCGTATGTTGTAAAAAAACTCATCTTATGGCAATTAATAGGCTATAATAAAAACGTTCAACCAACCAACAGTACTTACTTAATTATTTATTTATCATAACTTATCCTGAAAAAATCTTTATGTGTGGTCTCCTCAACCATAGCATTTCTTCGCACGAGTTAGATGATTATTTATAAGAAAACAGGACATTCTTTGAAACTGTTCAGTAATGAAATAGGTACTATAAAAAATTTACTAAAGGATAGACTAAAAAATTCACCTATTGAACTTCCAAACGCTGCATAAATTCTTTTATTTTCATGACAAGCGTTTCGATTGAGGGACCACACTTAAACGCTTCTAACTTTTGAATGTCTTTTTTTAGAAACTAGACCTTGCATTTACAACTGTTCAAGTACTTTTACTAAGTATCACTCGCATCGAAATTCTAAATTCCATTATGGTTCCTACTTTAAGTAAAGTTATGGTAATCAATTGAGGGACCACCTTTCGTAGCTAACTTCTTTTTATTCGGTGAACAGCAAGGGACGATATTTTAAAAATAAGTTGTAAAATTCTTTTACTTAGTGTGGACATTTAAAGCAGTGGAAAACTTCAACTAGATTATGAGATATGGGTAGCTGCTGGTCACTATTGAGGGCCCAGTTATAACCGATTATCACTTTTGAGTGCCTACTTTTACAAATGAGTGATTGAATTTACAATTGCTTGAGAACTTTTACTAAGTATTGACGAATTCAAAAGCGCAAAATTACAATGTGGACCCTCAATGGGAACGCACACAAAATATTAAAGTGTTTTATTGTTGGAGCAACTCTTTTTGAGTCTCAACAGCGCTTGTAACCACTTCGGCAAATCGGCTCCTTACATTTATTAACTGGCCCTGGCCGGTTGCCAATTAGCGTAATACTTAGCATCCTTAATAAATCAGACATCAAACATTTAAACCGGAAAGAATGCATAACATTTTCAAACTAATCTATACCTGTCGCACATTGATGCAATCAAAAGTTACAAGTATTTGATCACTCCTTTTCCGCACTAAACAAGATACGTTCCAAAACTGCAAGCATTTTGAGAGTCGAAGGTACCGGTTTTTGATCACGCACTTCCACGTTTCTATTTTTGAATGTTCGGTTATTAAAATACCGAAATGCCTTCTAAAAATAAACCTGTGTGAAACTTAGGGCTGTCTCATCATCTACGTCGAAAATATTCAAACGTTACATAATAAAAGTTGCGGATTTAATTGGCATTTTGTCGTAACTGGTTGTCAGAACGACTTCACTCGGCTTAGATAAATTCATTTCCTCTAGTTACTTAATATCTCAAAGGTTTTTATATTACTGACGGGTGCGTTCCCCAATCCGGATAGTCAATGTTTGGACTACCTACTAACTTTCAACCCTAAAAGTCAATGTTGGGAAGCTTTTATTTAAAACACAATAAATTAAAAGTAACAGGCTTTGATATTAAGCCACTATGTTTTCAATATGTTTGAGTAACTTACAAATATAAGCACTAGGTAAGTCTTGTACTTAATCCATTAGTTTGTTTGAATTCTCTCCTCTATATCTTTTGTAAAATGATTTACTCTTTCGATCATTATGATAATCCTGTGCATCCTACAATTTAGATTTTATTTTACATGCTCTTTTATGAAATAGCACTGTTAACTTTGAGTGATCCAACTGTGACAGTAACAGGGCGACTTGAAAATAAAAAAGATTTTTTTATGATTTTTCTTCTTAATATTTTGAAAAGTCGCACAAAGTGCATCAGCCCTACGGCGTTTGTGTCGATGCAACCTTGTTTATTAATCGAAACCGCGATACAAGATACTGCGAGCGTTGACCGAGTGACGTCGACTCTCGCCTCTCACCACGTCACGAGAATTCCCCACCGATTTGTTTTTTTTTTAAACCAAGACAAGAGCCTGTGGTACAGACAGCATCAGAATGATGTGTGCTAAAGAAATGTTTAAAAAGGTATTGGACAATTTGACTTAGCAAATTGTACTTCAGACGTTATGACGTTTGAGCGTCACCTAAATAAAAACTTTTAATTCTGTAGAGATAGGGTTGCTTTAATAAATACTTCAGGAATATTTCACAGATCATTTTGATGCTGACTGTACAAGGAAGGACTGAACGCAAAAAAGTTTGGGTTTCGCGAGGCCAATTTGAGATAATTTATCATATTCGCATGCATGATGGAGCATGATTTTATTTTTAGTCTTAATAACAAATGCTAGCAACAATAGGATACGTCTTGTGTATGGTACCGTCTTGGTAAGTTAAGTTAAATTTAAGGCCAGGAGGGCGATTCACAACCAAGTTATCGAACGATTCGATAACTTTCAATAAATTCTAGTAAATCAGTTGTTCCGCGTAATAGCTTGAATTTTGTATATGTTAAAGCCAATGGCATCAAGTATTTATTAGGCGAATAATACAGACACCTTCCACATCAAAAAAATGATATATATATTTTTGAAAATTACCGAATCGTTCGATAACTCGGTTGTGAATCGCTACCCAGGTAGGCTAAACTTACGGTTTTTATAAAACCATCTGACACATGGAAAACAATGTTTAAAATTCTAAAAACATCTAAGAACCTTTATGTCAGGATCTAATCTAGTCAAAATCACATTCAGTTGAGTACATGATTTCATAAACTCCACTTGATAGAAAAAATCTCAAAGTTACCTCTTCTTCTTATGTTTTTTCAATATCATGTCTTTTTTTCATTGATTTCTTTACTCGATTCTAGCCACTAAATATTTATAGCAAAATTCGCAGAGTTTGACTCTATAAAATCATGGTGTTAAATGACTTTTAATAATTAGTCGATTTTTAGTTTTATTATTACAAATATTAGATCCAGGTGATTATTATGCAACAGGTATTTAAATAAAGCAAAGACGTAAGGTTTAATGAAAACATTTGTTACGATGAATCACAATCTACTCGTATGTACGTCAAGTAAGGCTATTAGGAATTTTGTGCATAAAAATGAAGCGACCAGACCAGAATATACAGATAACATCGTTTCCTTTGTTTCATCTGATTGTTATTTAATCATATTACAACTTATATTCGTCAACAACATACAAAAAAATAAGATTAGATCTTTGACGGTGGGAATTTACAGTTTTTTGTAACGCACCAATCAATCGTGTTTTAAAATCATTAGTCGACGTCCAGTCTTAATAAGATATTTGGCTAATCATGTATGTAATGAAAACAGTGTATTATTACAAAATACAAAAGGGTGAAAAGCTTTTTAGCGGAGAATATAAAGAAGCTACACAGCGAAATAAAACAACTTTACGGATTCTACTCGCGGTCCTATATTTTCTTTCATTTTCTAACCCGACGTTTAGACTACTTTACAGCAGCCGTGATCACGGGATGAGAAAAATCTGTAAAGTTGTTTCATTTCGATGTATAGTGTTCGCGTTGATATTAGAAAACATTAGGTATACCACATGTCAGGGTACACTGAACATCAAAATGATGTGCGCTTATAGAATCACCAACAAGGTAAGTAGGTATGGACGAGTTATTTAGGACAGATCTTGGTCTGTCCCAGGCAACCATCGAAACAGGATAGTAGATAGATTGTTGTTGCAACCACCTACTTTTGTAATTTTATACCTAGTAAGAAAGAAAGAAAAACTGTTTATTGACCCACGCGTGACAAAAAAACAACAACAAAAAAGTAAAAAAATAAGTTAAAGAAACAAAATAGTACATTGTTATCCTAGGGGTGAAAGTAACTTATTTAGTCCCGAGACGGGGTTTGGCGCCCGGAACGAAGTGAGGGCGCCAATAGTTCGAGGGACTAAATAAGTCTTTCACCCGAGGTAAACACTGTGCTTTTCATTACAAATACGAGGAAAGTAAAAATAAAAACATGAATTAATTCATGAAGATCGAATTGCCGCTTTCCCGCCTATTTTGTTTGTTTTTTTTTTCTGTGGCCGGCCCGCTATTCAGCCATTATTTTTTATTTCCATCATTGGAAAAATGGTAAATATTTTGCTCAAAGCTAAGTTATTTTAAAGAAATTGTTGAAACTTAATTATAATAAAGTTATTTAAAAAATATTTATTCTCTAATCAATACTTAACTTTAAATTATTTCAATTTTACATCGTGGCTGTATAGAAAGTTGGAACATGGTTCAGTAGTTAAGTGAAAAAAGAACTAGTTTTTTTTAAAAATAATATGACAGCTGCCAGTTGAAAGTGATTCTCCCTAGGGATGAAAAGTATTACTTTCAGCCCGCTTCTCAGGTCAGTAATGACCTACTTTCAGAGTATGAGTAATGAAAAAATAAATAAATGAATGTTTGATTTCTCTTCGTGAAAATAAAATAGAAGATGCAGTTAAAAACGAGTATCTAAATTAGATATCCGAGTAGGTACTTAGTATCAATTTCCAAGAAAGATTTTGTCAGATTATTAAAGCCTGTACTGTATTTTTCTTTAAATGTTAAAAAACATACAACCTTCGGATTGTGCGAATGTTTCTATTTAGTGCAATTACGTTTTTATGCTATCTAAAAATAATCGGCAGCCTCGGTAATGCTCGTCGTAACTCCACTTTGCATTTGCCGTCCGAAGACAATGCCAAACTAAAACACAATTAATTGAGACGTAATACGGACTTTGTTTGCAGAATCCTCTACTACGACCAAAGCAACTTGATACTTGAAGACGATACACGCTCATGCAAATTATGCGTCTCATTGTTTTGGTTGACGGCGCCACTACAAGCGAAAGATAAGTTGGTATTTCTGACATGTGTCGGTTTGTTGACTCCGAAATGTTAAAAATAGATTTTAAGAATGAATGTTAGAACTAAAATAATGATACAGAGGTCTCGGATACTGGACGGAGCAGGTTTTTTGCGGTTAATGGTGTGCTTTTTTCGGCCAGACGCGTGGACTTGCGTAAGCAGAGAACGGGTTTTATTTGAATAAGGAAAATGGAGTTAATTAATAAAATAATGCGCACGTAACTACTTTCATTTTTTTAATCCATTTAAATGTGGAACAACAAGCACTGGGTTCGGTCGACCTTGAGACACATCCTCCTAGTTCTTACTCATAATTAGGCATTACAGTATTAATTAAGGACCGTTGTCGTGAAACTCATATTCTTTTTTAAAATATCCTATTAACTATAAATAGCACGGAACAACGCCAAAGACTTGTGCTATATTTGTCAGCGATTTAAAAGATTGGTCCCTTGAGTCTACTCGTTGGGAATGATTCACCTGGTGTTCCACTGAAGCGAGGGTTGTGACGCACACACCCTGCTCACCTTCGATTGCTTGAGGAAAACCCACAGCACACAACGATGTGAACTTTACTTCTTGAACAATAAGGCTCATATTACCCACGCCTTCAGCTCAATTAATTCATCAAATTATATACGGGACTACTGGATTGCTTTACCATTACTGCGCTATTAGTTTTTTATCTCTTGTGTTTTCTAGCAAATATCTAGTAGTACTTCAGTACTTACATAATGCCATAGATAATGACTTCACTGTCGAGTTATCAGAACATTGATGACAGTAATGTCGTAGTAGTTGGTAGTACTGGCGTCATTTGCTGATATTTACGCTACAATTACATTATGATTTGTTTCCGGTAACTGTTCAGACTTTACCCTGGCCACGTTAAGTACTCTGGTAACTAAGCCGTTTTGATGATTGATTTCAAATTCAAATAAATCAACGGTTTAACTATTAACATCAATTAAATAACTGAGATTTCTTCCTAACGAATTTCGGACAACGTTTCACAATGATGACGGTGTGATAGGTCAACGCGTTTTAAAATGACGGCAGCAGGTAAACGTTTATCACTACAGAATAACTATGAAATTCTAATAGGTTTATTAGCATATGCTTACCTTTGAGTCGTCTACGCAAGAGGCTTAATGTAACTAGGTCCAGCCTGGCGGACTACTACGAAAAAGTCATTCAATACAATACCTGATTCAAAGTGTGTTGTAAAAAATATTTTTCCTTTTTCTAGGCCGCTAAAGACCACTAATTAGTAATCCTCAATTTATCACCTGATATGCACATCTCCGGACCTGCAATAATGATATCTGATTGGTTGTTCAAACACATCTCCGTTACGCTCTGCGTAGGTGCAACCGGTCCTTCGAGCGTTTAAGATATAACTGCATCTTAAAATATCATTACTATAGATAGCAAATGACAGTGACAGGTCTGGGCCCGCGCATGCGACGAGACTGGAATGCGGATGTTGACCGACGTCTGGAGACCTGTCACTGAAAATGGAGTGAGCTTCGGCGTGAGAAAGTGTAACAGTTGCGAGAGGAGTGAAGAATTTAGAAAAGAGGACAAGCGTGTTGCGAAACATTGTAGGCCATATAGGCCCGCAGAAAATTGCTGGTTTCATACTATTCCGGGGCTCAAACGTTTGTGGGACAAAAATCAAGTGACAGTCGACTGTTGTTGTTGTTCTAGACATTTCCTTTGTGTTTAATACTATGCAATATTCAAAGTCCTAATACCGAACAGAATGAATACAGTCATAGACTCGTTTTAATAATAAAGTATTATAAAATAACATAAAGATGTAAAATAATATTCAACAAAAGTTTCAAGTTATAATTTACGTAAAAATAGCATTATAAAAATACAATGATTATTGAACTTTTGTACGCAATAAATATTTATGTTTTATCCGTCTCTGATACCTGTAGTATTTCAAGTATCAATGTATGCTTTGGGGGTAAGTTTGGGGTCAAATGATTTTATGTAGACTTTAAGATGTACCAGATTTATTTACTTCCAAACAGCAACGACTAGAGGATTCCTTGTTTTTTTTCTTTATGTTGGCAGTACTGTTGCGGGATAATTGATTGTGTATCGATTATTCGGCAGCACTAGTTGGCAGACGTTTGGCACCAACACTTCTCAAATACAGTCAACCACGACACGCAAGTCGCAATCGGGCGCGCGTAACATGCATGTTCATAGTAAAGAGAGGTCAACTTACGGCGGTGGTTTTAGTCCGGTTGATTGTACAAACAACAATTAATTCTCTCTTGTCATTGCATGCAACAGATGGTTTGGATTCTGTTTGAAGCTACGCAGCCGTTGACGTCAATGTCAAGCGGAGAGTTGAAGGTTTCTGCGTTTTACTCCTTATAAGCACGAGGCAAGCATGGTAATAACTAACATAATATATTCTTAACATGCGTTAATGCTTTCTGCTTAGTGACCGAATGGTAAGTTGAGTTTCTAGAAAAAAGGTGACGGTGACTGAAGTTAAAGGCAGAATGACTTGATTTAGACATACAGGCTGGGGGGCTAAAACAGCAACATTTTAGCATTTCATATTATGAATCATCTAACTGACGTTTCATCTAGACCGCGGTCCGTTTCGAGTCAAAAGTGAGTAACAGCGCGCTCACACGCATCCCGAATTGATAAATTGTATGAACGTGAGCGACGTCAGCGCGCTATTACTCACTTTTGACTCGAAACGGACCGCGGCCTAGATAAAACGTCAGTTAGATGTTTCATAATATGAAATGCTAAAATGTTACCGTTTTAGCCCCCCTGTTGTTACCAAACTATTTTCAAAAGACATGCAAAATGAAGGTCCAAGTCCAGTTAAGTAATATTCTATGATCCTTCTATGAGTCTAGCAGTCCGCAAGCCGCAGCGAAACTACTGGTTTGTAATGCATTTCTATGAAATGGAATCCAAGCGCGGTGCAAGCTTGTCGGTGTGTTTCATACAAACTCCTGGAAACTATATAAGAAGTGTCGCTTGCAGTTGTCAGTCACGTTCTGCAGAGTACGTTCTGGGGTCTGCCTTGGACTTTTACCCTTAACTTTATCCTGATAAGTCAGCCTTTTTATACTAAGTAGGTCTAATATTCAATGTTCAAAACGTCTAACTGGTGATTATTAAAAGACTTGAATACAATCAGTAAGTATTACTTCTCTCTTCTCGATAGAAGAAACTTCCGAACCGGTGGTAGAGTCAATTTGATAATTAAGAAGTTTTCAAATTTTTGTCTTCACGTGTCTTAAATCCTTGTAATAAGCTTTACTTTTACTAAAATAACCACTTACAATGCAATTACTAAGATATGGCTCCGCCAGAATATTCAACAACTACCACAGACGTAATTAAAAATTCATTATCGTTCCTTTCTTTCATTAGACGCATAATAGTGAAATTAAGAAGCTGCAATGGCATTTTTATCTCACAGAAATTTTAATATTCACCGTAGGAATATTTTGAGATTAAACGAAGGTTTATGATGATTTTATTTTGATTATGTAGAGCGGACAATTAGGTTGCCACCCTTACTATATTGTAAGAATGAATTTTTCGAGTGATAGTAGTGTTCCAAATCCTAAGCTGTGAAGAAAATAACAAAGAAAAACTAAATTCTACCCGATACCTACCTACCTACCTACCCACTCCGATATTTCAAAAGCCCTAGCCAAAAATCAAACAAGTTGCTTCTAAAAAAAGTCACCTGTATTTAGCGCATCTCGTAGTGTCGCTTAAAAATGACAAATTCTGGAAAGTAACATTTTATGGAAAACTGCAGGAGTGTCAAGATAATAAATTACATTTCAAAAAAAATCTTTAGATTGAATATTTGGCCTACCACGCCCATCAAAGAATAAAATCGAGTTCGGAAGATCAAGTGCGTTTTTGCTAGATTATATCTAAATGATAAATTCAATAATTAGTGTGCAGTATTTGAAGAACCCTAGACAAACTGAGTTCAATAATCTGAACTCATCCCGAATGCAGATTATTGCCCTCAGAAAGTTAAACGTGTTCATTTACAATTTAATTCGCCCACGTCACAATCATGACGCGTGTCCAACGAGGATAAGCAATGAAGGAATCTGTCACAGAATGGAGCGTAGAAAACTCAGCCGATACAAATTATCGGCGAGTTAGTTGTAAGCCATAAATATTCATGAATGCATACGAGAATTGAGAACAAAGCCATATCTCGTGTGCATTTTACAAATAAACATGCAATAGTTGCAGTATCTATCGACGCAAAGTGAATAGTTTACTAGACTGTCAATTAAGAAAGAAAGAAAGAAAATAGATTTACTATTCGGGACACCGAAACCCATAGAATATAAAATAACAAAAAGGAACCAACACAAAACAATGAAACAAAATCAATAAAAACAATAGGAACAAAAAATAAAGATAAAAATAAAAACCTAACATAGGAGCAGTTCTACCAGGATGCGGTGTTACGATGCCCAGAAAGAAATGGACCACACTCAGTGGGCCCAGCTGAGTGGATGGTGGACGCACGGAATGTTTAACAGGGCGGCTATGACATAAATAGGTATAATAATTTTAACTTTTTAAAAATTTGTGAAAAAAATAGGATTAGAAGTGGATATAATAATATTTATGAATCGTGGGAGAAAGATGCTGATACTGGCTTTAAAGTAAAAGTAAAGTAAAAATTATCTTATTTAATTTCAACTTAATAAAAAGCACTTTATGACAAGTCATAACATAAAAAAGTGATTCTACCACCGGTTCGGACGTGTTGATTCTAATGAGAAGAAACCGGCAAGATTTAGATTGAAACGCCTCAAATATGTCACCAGAAAAAACTTTAAAAGTGTTACTACATTATCACACAAGTTTATATGCTGGAAACTCTAGATAATGATCTCTCCATAAATACAATCCAGTGAGTTTGTTTACACGGAAGTATTCTTCAATAATCGAGGTTAATCAATTGCCAGTTGCCACCGATAATTGATAATCAGAACTATTGTGATTAGTGAATGCAATCTTATTACTGATCATGTAGGCTGAACAGCGTGCGCTTCTGAAGTAAGGCTGAAATCGAACCAGCCATACGGCGAGAGTAAACCCCGTATTTTTAACTCTTTGAATGTCAGTTCATTTTTGACAGTTCAAAATCATCTATTTTTTTTACTAATATGCACTATCAGACTATCAGACCTCGACCAAAAGAGCATCAAAGATAACCGTTTTATTTGTTACGTGCTGTTTGAAAACTTCTTACATGAAAAGAAAAAATATCAAAAATTCATTCAGTGAGTCTGATTGGTCAAACATTTTTAAACTATTTGAGAAAAGCAACCTTGAAGCAGAATGGAAATAGTATTTCACTTGTTTTAGATTTAGGTAACGCTACATACAAACAACATACGACTCTATCATTGCTGTATTAGCACAAGCAGTAAAGATGTTCGTGGAACCTCTGAAAGCTCATGGGCTTTATGCTGGTTGTACCTGTTCGGTTTGGTCCACAATTCAGGGACAGCCTGTATACCAACGAAGCGGAGTGTCATCCATAACATAACCTCACGAACATATCCCTAATGGGTTAGTCAGAGTCACACTGATTGGTGCCGTCATGGTGAACGGACTATACAGAAGCCCACATTTAACCGAGGGAATTTGAACCCAACGTGGTATGGTAAGGGACGAGCCTACCGCCGTTATCCGGGTTGCATGGGTTTTATATCGGTGTTTTCCATCACCGGAGAGTTAGCCGCAAATTGTACAATGAACACCAAGTAGGTGTGTTCCGGCCCGGTGTAAGAGTGAACTCACACCGCCGTACACACCGACGGGTGTAGAGTGGAGGTAAAACAGCCCTCAAGCTGGGCTGGCTATGCCAGCATAGCGCGCCAGGGGTCCACCGGCACCGAGTTCTTGACCAGAGATCTCGGGGCCCTCTAGATACGCGCTGAAGCAGGTCACCGGCGGGTTTAGTGAGTAGTGCCTGGCCTGATGCCTCACGGCAGGAGAGCCTCACACACTCCCGCCTATCCCCCGGAGGGCGGGAAGTCCATAAAAGGATTCCTGACGTGAAGAAAGGTGTGTTCCGGCTAGATTTCATCTCGGGACCACCTAGATCCGAGCCAGTGTTTAAACACTGGGCCACGAGGCTCTGATCCCTAATCCTGGGACAGCCTGTATATCAACTAACCAGTGTCATACACCATGATAAATCGCCTCGATTGCGTCTCATGTTTGCCGTTACGTATGGGGCCGTGTTACATTTGTGATAATCGCTATGTGGGTCAAGGCGGCTGTCGTTTACTCTAGTGGTGCTGCCACCTGCCTGCTTTGGGACATAAGAAAATTCTTTGGTGTTTTATTTTTGAGTAAATCCTTTTTCCGAAGCCATTTGAGGCACTTTTGATACCTCTGTATCTTTGTTGTGGATAATCTTAGAGAATTTGAGATTTTTTTAATCATCAGATCAAGAGGTTACTTATGTCCTAAGCTTATGTCTAGTTTTGGTTGCATACATTTCTGATCAAGCCAGAACATATTTTAGATAACAGCAAAATATTGGAATAAGATTCATTTTCATAAGCTTGAGGGCCGGCGCCCACTATCGGCATCGGCACGCTTCAGGCTTTTAAGGTGGCAAATAGTAATATACTCTAACATAATGGCAATAAAGTAGAAAATGCCGAAACAGAAACAGAACAAATGCATTTTGTTTTGACGAGAACACATCACGGAAATTTCTACTTTATTGCCATAATGTTAAAGTATATTGCTATTTGCCACCTTAAAATCCTGAAGCGTGCCGATGCCGATAGTGGGCGCCGGCCCTTAACCGTACCATCATAGTTTCACAAAATATAATTTTAGTTTTGCATCGTAGCCAGTAAGCTCGTTCCTGTTACATTATGTGGCATACCACAGTTGTTCTAGTTTCAAACCATTTTAGTTTTAAATTATGTTCTAAACATCGATGTTATTTTTATCACATAATCAACATCTACGTTTCACGCGACATGTGTGATATGACAGATAATTACCTACCTACCCAGTTTGAGGGCGTGGCGTCAACCTAATTTGAACATGTCTTAATATATCTATAAACAATGCAGACAATATTGTGTTGCCCCCTTTTTGATAAAAACGAACGCAACGCTAAAGCATAGTTTACGCAATTGACGTGTTGTGTCACTTACTCGTACGGCGACAGCAACAAGAATGAAAGAGACGAAGTGATACAAAAGTTAAAGTGTTGTTGAAGAGCTGTTTAAGTTTTTATGAATAAGGGGGTTGGAATATATCACTCTACTTGTTTATGTTTGGTCTTAACATAAATGACATAAGCTCGCGTGTTACCTTCTGAACTTTGTCGATAGATATAATATTCAGAACACATTTGTCCCGACCTCGACACTTAGTGTTGCTAGTTCGACAAGTAATTCGATCACTTGTAGATAATAATAATTGTTATAAGGAGCCTGTCATTTCCCACAGCAGGGCAAAGGCCTCCCCATCCCGTTTCCACTGTTGCCGATTTTGTGCTTTCTAGCACGCAGTAGGAAATTGAACAACTTTCAAATAGAATTAAGAATTCCAATAAAAAATAATATATTTACCTATATAGGTACATTGTAGTTTGAATGTTGATAAATAAATACATGAGAGAGAAGCAGTTATTTACCGATTCCTATTTAAAGAAATACCAAGGTCCTATTCCCTCAGGCAGCACCTAATTACCCGTCGTAATTACCTTATATCCTGATTAGAAAGAGGACACCGGTAAACAATATAATTGCTTTACGGGTGGAGGTTTTGTCGTATGTCTTAGATACATTTTGTGACTAAGGTCCGTCCCCTTATTCATAAAAAAATATTTGGTAATACCTACAGCATCACGTTTTTTACCTTATTGAAAGAAAGAAAGAAAATACGTTTATTCTTGTTGTTGTTTTTTTAGACTATCATTTTCTTTGCTCACTGTTACAATTCTGCTAATATTTTAAATGCAAAAGTTTATATGTGTGGATGAGCCGTGTTGCTCTTTCACGTCAAAACTACGGAATGGATTTTGGAAACTTTACAATATGTTGCTTATGCATCTGAATAGGACATAGGCTGCAACTCATGAAAAAATACGACCCTACCCTATTATTGTTTTAAACTTTAGTCCACGTGGACGAAGTCCCGGGCGGCCGCTAGTTAAAAATGAACTTTATCAGCGCTAGATCAGAAAACAGAATAGGTTTTGCGGGGTGGAGCGTTATTTACAAAGTTACATTTGCCACCCTAATTATCAACATAATACCCTATCATCTGCCTCTAATTATTTCGACTATTCTACGGGTTTCAAATTACCAATTAGAATTATTTGACGAGCAAACAAAACTCGACAGAATATTATTTTATTTTTACCAGCAATAAGCATTAAGACATTTTCGAATGCCAATTGTTCGAATGCACGGTCAACAGCATGACAGGCTACCTATTTTCGGTCAGTCCTCCTTGCTCTATTGCAAAGAAATGACATTTTGCAAGAGCAGGATAAAATAAGAAATGGGTAGCCTGATGTGCCGTTGACTATACAATGATTGACAACGATCATCACCAACAGTCTCATGATGTCAACTGCTGAACAAAATAACTATACACCTTTTCAGTCTGCGTTTTCCTGGTACATAATGATTTATTAAAAAACTTTTCGTAACGGCCATCAATTATTAGCTGCCCTGCCCTACCCTGCCACTGCAATGAATGTTTGCATAAATGGATGAAATTCTATGAAACTACTGCACTACTATAATCAGTGAGTAAAGGACTCAAGGCACATTACAATAACAACCTGTTAGGTAATGATCAACAGGCAACAACAATATCCGGTGGCGGCGGCTCTACGCAAAAGGAAAGCTGGTGCAGTCCCACTGCACGCGTTACTAATATAAGCACTTTACATAATTATCTTAATAAGGCTTGCACTTTTCTGGGAACTTTGACGAGTAAGTAGTTACTTATGTGACGAGCACAATTATACATACTTAGTATGGCCTGAAACGAACAGAAAAATGCATTTTTTGCTTTGTGAAGACTTGTGATGTACTTCACAAGGCTACTGACTCTACTCGTGTGACCGTTTTCAAAAACGCTAATCTAATAGATGCCACTTACTTACTTTATTACTGAAATGTACTGACGTTTTAGAAATATCTACAGAAAATGTAAAATTTGGTGAAAATAACGGCTTCTGATCGCACTGAGTGGAGTAGTTTTTCAGTAGAAAATCTACTGCACTACCAATTTTACGGTGAAAATCTACTGCAAGTCGACTAGAGTCGCTACTGACATCAGTGAACGAAATTATTTTTAAAAACACACACTCATAAAGCACTTTAAACACCCAGCGAGACACATAGCATATAAAAAAGCTCGCTTAGGAAGATCTCTACCATCCGCGCCAATAATGGGCCTGTGTTATGTTGCACTCTTCTAATTTACGATGTAACCTTTGTTCGATGTAAGTGCGTATTAAAACTAAATTAATGACCATAGTTGAGTATGAGAAGGGCCGATTACGTCGTACATACAATTACTTTCAGTGCGAAGTTAGTCACGCTAACACAGGCGCCCTAGACCTGCAATGATTCACCACGGCACGCGATTTGTTTGCAAACTCCTCTAATTAATTGTCAATAAAGGCGATTTTGTAATAAAGGCGATTTTGTAATGAAGGCTATGGAGTGATTACTGCCGCATCACCGTTTCTTCGAAACATTAGACCCGTGGTAATCCCACATTTTATTAATGTCATTTTAGTTCATAATGATGCCATGCCGGTTCTGTAATGTTTGAACTGTCGCTAATCTTCAAGCCATTATCTAATGAAATACTATCAGAAGCAAATTCTTAGTTTTCAAACTTCAGTTTTTTTGAAGACAAAATCGAATGGATAAACTAAGATAGGTACTCCTGGGATTCTTAATATAGGGACTAATTACGTTATTAATATAAGAATAGTAAGTCTGGAAGTATGGAAAGTGGAGTGTCCCTCTTTCCATACTTAATATATTAAGCACTATTAGGCACATGTGAGAGATTTATGGTTTATATCCATGAGTCCGCAAATAAGCAAAAGTAATATGGGAGAAGAGCGTTATTATGATAATACAATTTATACAATTTGAGCATAGGTATTGCTTATGATTCGCCATGTTTGTTCCACGTGGGCTCAATAAAAAAGCTGGCATACCTAAGATACTTTCTTATTCCAAACTGAAAACCCCAAATTGATTGGGGATCTACCTACAATGCTCCATAGATGATTTTAATAACTTGTAAGTACTTAGATAGGTACGCACTGTTGTCCAGATTTAAATGTCACATACCATTTAACGCCCTAGGTGGCGATCAAACCAACGATCCGCGGGATAGAAGTCAGGGTGACTCTACCAAGCCAATAAGGCAGGAGGAGGACCTCAGGAGGATGAACTAAAAAGTGAAACTATTTTGTTGATAGTTTCAACCATCAATCTCACATGTTTCAACTGCGAGTTTTGAACAGTAACTCCAACTATTTCTATTTTGATAGTGACAACATGCATCTCGTTAGAATGAGCCATTACTAAACGAGCCAGCCGACCTACTTATCAAGGAATTCCGTAGGCTTAATTCCTAATTTTAAATCATATTCTGATACCTATATGTTATAAGTAAATTGAATCGTTTTTTAATGAAATCTTTAACAAACGAGGACAGTTAGTTACTTTATCAACATCAGAACAAAATCGACATCCGGCATTGCACCCGAAGACCATTTATAAAATCAAAAAGAAACCATTGAAAAAGATGATTCCAAAAGAAGTGATGAAACAGACATACCAAACTGATTGTAATCCCAATACATTTGTATAATCACTTAAATCCATTAAAGTCACAACACAACACTTTAAAGTTCACTCTAAGTGTAACAGGCAACACCGGAAGGGCTAGCGTCCTCCACGAAGGTTCGTCACGCACTGGCCGGCGTCGCGGTAAACAATATTAAAACAAATTTAATTGCGGATAATCAAGCTTACTAAACCGCAGTTGTGACGTGCGCAGTGAGTCCGCTGCATGCGGCGCGATGCATGCCGGGAATTCATCTCGTGTGCGTCTTAGAAGTTTCTGGAATTGCGTCGGTAGGTGTATCTTGAGATCGCGTGCGAGTTTCAGAGACAAAAAATCGATTCGGTTGCGTAGCGTCAAAGTTGAGCACGACTTCAAAGCCACGCCATCAAACTGAGGTCGTCTTGTAAAATATGTAGAACTGGTAAAAAAAGCTTTATTTCTATTGACCCAATTTCTCTAAAAATAGTAAGGGCTTTTTATAAGCTTAGAGAAGCATGGGTCAGGAGGTTTCGCTCTTCATTTAATTTTAAAGATATTAACAGATATAGATGATGCCGTGAATTCTTTAACTTCAATCAAAGTTGAGCACGCCTTCAATGTCACGCCGTCACTTTCAATTCTGAAACTTTTGTGAATTCGTATGACATACAGTCCTACCAACTTATCTGTGAAATGGCGAAAATTGGAACTACGACCGCCATGTTGAAATGTCATTCGATTGTCCGTGTCAACAATTTTTGAGTACAGTCCTACCAACTTATCTGTGAAATGGCGAAAATTGGAACTACGACCGCCATGTTGAAAATTTTGAAATGTCATTCGATTGTCCGTGTCAACAATTTTTGATATTTCGGAATTTATGAAGTTGAATATGCCGAAAGCCATTAAAAGTGATGCTCAAAACATTATTCTCAAGGTTGAAACCTTTTTTAAAGAAGAAGCTCAGGCGAGAACTCCGATTATTCCATTTACCAAAATATACAAACGAATTTCGGCTGCAACAGGTTAGTGTTGTCAGCTTTTTTTTTATAAATACCTATATACTTAACCAAATATTTAAGTCCACGGAATATTTGTATATATTCTTACTGTAGGTTAACGTAACGGTAACGCACATCTAATAGGTCACCTGTTAAATGGGTGAGCCAACTAACCTGCCGGTTTTTAAATTTCGATGAAAAATAAAATCCTATGTTTCAGGTGTGAGTCAAGGACTCATTTCAAAAATAGATAAAGAAGACACTGTTACTAAAATTCGGACTCAAGGCAAGGATAGAAACCGTAAAAGTGGAATCATACACGTTGATGATTTTGACATGGGAGTTACACGGAGGAGAGTACATGAATTTGATTCTGCCAAAAACGAGGTGCCTACTGTTAAAAACCTCCTAGAGGTCTTAAAGACAGAAATAAATTACACAGGACAGTGATGATGATGTTGGTAGTGCAGGTTCATCTAAAGATCATAATTACTGTAAATGTGGTTTTTAATAAATAATTGTAAAGCAATTTGTTTTTTTATTACATCCATTAGGTACTTACCACTGCGAATTATTATTAGTATATCGTTGTTAGGGGTTAGGTACGGTCTTGACTAAATGCTGCAAATAGTACCTGGTACCTGATGCAGGGAGGGTACGGTGGCTGGCACATCACGCTACCCATTTCCAGTCAGTCCTCCTTGCTCTATCGCGAACAAATGTCATGTGGCAAGAGCGAGAGATAAAATGCGGGGGAAATGGGGTAACCTGATGTGCTGTTGACTGTACATGAACCACATTGAATGAAAGTTTTAAGTGTGGAACATTCACTATGATTGTTAAGTTTTCCAGATTCTAGTTTATCTCTCTAGTAACTGTTTTAGCTATCAAACCTTAATATCTGCAGGATTTTCATTGAAAATGAAAATGAAAATTATTGATTTGCTTTAACATGGTGGTACAGTGACATTTCACTGGCTCACTTTCGAAATAAAGCCATTTTTTAATCCTGAAGGACAACTGTTTAGCGTACCTACTTAACTACAAATTAATTTACAATATTTAATTTCATTATTTTTATCTAATACTTATTTCATATGAAAAATCACCTACTTGTGAAACTCACTCAATTTTAGGCACCTTATATTAATTAGCAACACTGAATCGACGGTGTCGTCCTCTTTCAGTTCACAGATAAGTTGGTAGGTCTGTACTATGGTTGTTTTATTGTGATATTTCGGAATTTATGAAGTTGAATATGCCGAAAGCCATTAAAAGTGATTCTCAAAACATTATTCTCAAGGTTGAAACCTTTTTTAAAGAAGAAGCTCGGGCGAGGTCTCCGATTATTCCATTTACCAAAATATACAAACGAATTTCGGCTGCAACAGGTTAGTGTTGTCAGCTTTATTTTTATAAATACCTTATATAGGTAACCAAATATTTAAGTCCACGGAATATTTGTTTATATTCTTGTTGTAGGTTAACGTAACGGTAACGCACATCTAATAGGTCACCTGTTAAATGGGTGAGCCAACTAACCTACCGGTTTTTAAATTTCGATGAAAAATAAAATCCTATGTTTCAGGTGTGAGTCAAGGACTCATTTCAAAAATAGATAAAGAAGGGCATGCAGCAGAAGACACTGTTACTAAAATTCGGACACAAGGCAAGGATAGAGAACGCAAAAGTGGAGTCATACACGTTGATGATTTTGACATGGGAGTTATACGTAGGAGAGTACATGAATTTGATTCTCCCAAAAACGAGGTGCCTACTGTTAAAAACCTTCTAGAGGTCTTAAAGACAGAAATAAATTACACAGGACAGCGATGATGATGTCGGTAGTGCAGGTTCACCTAAAGATCATAATTACTGTAAATGTGGTTTTTAATAAATAATTGTAAAGCAATTTGTTTTTTTTATTACATCCATTAGGTACTTACCACTGCGAATTATTATTATTAGTATATCGTTGTTAGGGGTTAGCTACGGTCTTAACTAAATGCTGCAAATAGTACCTGGTACCTGATGCAGGGAGGGTACGGTGGATGGCACACCACTCTACTCATTTCCGGTCAGTCCTCGTTGCTCTATTGCAAAGAAATTACATTTGGCAAGAGCGAGAGATAAAACGGAAATGGGGTAACCTGGGGGGCTAAAACGGCAACATTTAGATGATTCATATTATGAAAACATCTAACTGACGTTTCATCTAGACCGCGGTCCGTTTCGAGTCAAAAGTGAGTAATAGCGCGCTGACGTCGCTCACGTTCATACAATTTATCAATTCGGGACGTGTGTGAGCGCGCTGTTACTCACTTTTGACTCGAAACGGACCGCGGTCTAGATGAAACGTCAGTTAGATGATTCATAATATGAATCATCTAAAATGTTGCTGTTTTAGCCCCCCTGATGTGCTGTTGACTGTACATGAATCACATTGAATGAAAGTTTTAAGTGTGGAACATTTAGTATGATTGTTAAGTTTTCCAGATTCTAGTTTATCTCTCTAGTAACTGTTTTAGCTTTCAAACCTTAATATCTGCAGGATTTCCATTTCACTGGATCACTTTCTAAATAAAGCCATTTTTTAATCCTGAAGGACAACTGTTTAGCGTACCTACTTAACTACAAATTAATATATACATTACATTTTTAATTTATAAATAATTACAATATTTAATTTTAAGAATAAGAATAAGAATAAATTTATTGACCAAAAAAACATATTACACAAGAATTACAATAACGGTGGTCTCTGCACTAAGCTTGAGGCTTGGATCGCAGCAAACCAAAAAAATTACAAGATCTTTACCTTACGACTAGTTCGAAGACACCGGTTCAGAGTCAACAAATTTTATACTAAAAATTTTATATAAAGAAAACAAACTAAATAACAAATTCTGAGAAAATAACAAACTGTGATAAAGAATAACAAACAGCCTTACAATTTTATAAATACCTATTTATGCATTTTTTGTGTTGTGAGGGTGCGTGTGTTTGTGTGAGTTTAAGGATGACTATATTAATATGTGTGTGTGTCTGTGTGGTGTGTGTGTGTGTTAAAGTGTGGTGTGTGTTTGTAAAAGCGTGGTGTGTGTGTATGTGTGTTTCAATAAGTGCTATTTTAAAGGAGTTATCAATAATTCAGTCTCATCATATGATAGGTCTATGAGCCATTTCGTCATTGTGCTTCTCAATTTACTAGTTGGAAGGAACCTCATGCTTGTAAACAGTCTACAGACCTTATTATACACGTGGGGCAACAAAAACATGGGTAAACGTTGAACGAATTTACTATGAGTGGTAGGGGTTGGAATTTGGAAAACTCTACGCTGGGATAAAAGGCAAAAGTCTGGGGAATTTAAGGTCTTAGTGTGCATAGCAAGAATCACTTTAAGGATGTATATTTGACGGACACGTAATAATTCACACTCTTTATATAACTTATCTGTATATATCTGTATCTTATCTTTATATTTTATTATTTTATTTAATACTTATTTCATATGAAAAATTACCTACTTGTATAACTCACTCAATTTTAGGCACCTTATATTAATTAGCAACACTGAATCGACGGTGTCGTCCTCTTTCAGTTCACAGATAAGTTGGTAGGTCTGTACCAATAATTTGATGGTTGCCGTTTGAAAATATCAACAGTAAGATGTGGTAGCAAGCCAACCACACTTTGTTATTATTTAAACTGCATTTCCTCTTCTTAGTTCAATACTTGCTGCGATAAATTTCAGTAAGGGGAAAATAATGAATAAAGTGAAGTGTCTAGGTGATAAAGCTTGCTCGATTGAAGAATTAACGCATGCGACGAGAGATCACTTCATTTCAATTAGTGCCAGGCAGAGAGCTACTAGGCAGTAACTTCCTATGGGTACTATATTTACAGATAGTAGGTAAATGAAGTATTCAAATGTTTCACTGAAAAGTAACTGATTAGGTACAGTCAGCCAAAAATGTGGTCTACCACCCTACAGTTGAGATTTGTTTGAACGTCATGAAACAACAAGGTCAATTTTCCCTGGCAATAAGTTTATATCAGTGACTATTGCTCTCTTTGTCATTTATGATATAACGTCATGCCAAGTGTCAAGTTTGAATTATCGTATGTTACAGATTGATAATATTTCATTGACAAAAATACTTGACAGTAAAATTGTCAGTGAGACTTTCTTTTTCAGTAGTAATGAGTTCCTCTTCAAAAAGGTCGACATGGTTTTAGATGAGCAAAATAGATTATCGCATCTAACGAGGTTGAACTAAGTCACCCAATGACGTCAAATGTCAGGCATCCTCAGATAACAGACAAAACGTCATAACATAATTGTGCATTGTGTTAAACTCTGTTAGAAAAGTCAACCTTAGCGATCTTTACATCTCGCAGAAACTTTTGTCAAAAGTGGTAGACCACTTTCTTGGCTGACTGTACTTCTACAGAAGATGATAATAAGACTCCCTACAACCGACCGGGTTCTTTTTTGGACGTACGGTTTAATTTTAAACAGAAGGTTCATGCAAGCCAGTTACTAGTACAATTAACATAATATTTACTCTAGCAAACATCCTTTTTTTGCATTATTTTACTAATGGTTCTTCGGCCTTGGGTCCCTGAAAAGTTTTAGATTAGATTAGCCGGTCCAAAGAGCAATAGAAGTAGTTTATAAATCTCAATGAAAGTAACGACGGTACCGGACGGATTGCGGCGCGCCTCGGGGGCTTAGGAGACCTCGGAGCGACAAGACAACTTGGCTCCATTATACGTAGGTAAGTACATATTATTATGTAATGTTGACGTAAAGAAAAATCTTCGCAAGCGATTAACGCTGAATGTGGTTTTAATTACAACATAATAAGGCAATGTTTTAATTGCTTGCTTACCCTCTTTTAAACGTCGAAATAAGAGTTGAGCCGTCAAACTTCTGCCGCCCTCTGAAGCCACTTCAGTGCAAAAGACAACTGGAACTGACGGTATGACTTTGAAGACAAGCTCAACTCTGACTAACGTTTGCTAATTTGGGGGTGAGAGAAAGGCTAATTTGACAATGCTGGGACATTGACATATTATTAACATAGTTAATCAATTTAATTACAATTATTACAGGCTGCGAAGTTAAAACAACAAGATTAACAACATTAAGCACAAGAAGACAGAATACGAGAATGACTATGGTAATAAGATGAAACCTTCATTATGTGGCTCTAGCAACACCCTATACTTTTCCTGCACACATACTCGTAGCACAGTATAAACCATACAGTAGGTTATCTAAGGCCGCCCGCCGAGTTATTAGCCTAGCGTGCACACAGACACGCGGCACAGCCCGTCCGTACTGCCGCCTCCCTATTTTATGCTAGCGTGTGCGTGAAATCGCGACACGGCGCGCGACGAGCACGCACACATTCAAATCGAGAGTGGCACGTTTGTATGTAGATGTTCTACTGTATGGTTTATACTGTGCTCGTAGAAATGAACTTGTCTCGGGCGCCCGCCAATTTGCGGCCGGAGATATAGACGGCCTCGGCACCTGCATTATCAGCCACTATGTTGCACTGATTGACCACTTGAAACGATTCGTCGTTCGGAATTGACAACAATTATTATACATGTTTCTAACTGCTAGGGTTGTCTTAAATACTTACACATGTGACCAAAAATGTACTGAGCGCGAATGATTCTTTCGACCCTTGAGATTTCGCTTCTCTTTGCGTTTTCTACAAATGTCCTCCTAGCTCGATTCTGAATTTCATTATAATTTTGAATGAAACATTTACACTGTAACTCAGGCGCAGCCTATGCGAAATTATGGCAATAATACCCCAAGTTTCTATGCCGACCTGTGCCAACAGTCTTCTATCCTGTGGTCAAGTGGTTGATTGTACAAATAATTCTTATTCTCCTTGAGTACTTGCAGTGAGGTAGAATGTCAAACTACCTACATACCAGAACGATTTGCATCCGTAAGAGACGCACAGACACCCCTTAAGCCGGAATAGGTGTGTTGCCAATTGCTCTATCATTCAACCAGTCATTGCAAATTGAGACCGCGATGCGTAGTATTAGTATCTGCTGTAGTTGTAGGTGAGTATAGAGACGGCGCATTCTGCGTGAGAGCGCCCGCGCATCCTGCTTTGTCATCGACTACTGTTAGCAGATGCACCGATATCTAATCTACCTATATTTATAAACCTAATAATTGAACGAGGGTCGTGACTCAGTGATTTAAGACGCAAAGCTCGGAACCGATTTAAGACTGTTCATCGTACAATTGCGACTTCGGTGATGAAAACACCTTTAAAAATCAGGTTAGATAGGCTAGGCATTCGACTAAAACTGATGTGCTCAACAATATCTTCTTGAGGGGCCTATGGAATTCGCACCGAATACTCAAAGCATTCCTTGAAAATTAATTTAGCGATATGATATAACAACGCAAAGGTGAAAAGCCGATCTGCGATTAGTTTTCCGTTTATGAAAAGGTCTGTTGGGCTGGGTTTAACACATTCCCTGTCCCATGAGCCACATGTGGTTCACAACAATGGATTTTCCTTCGTGACATTTAATGGACTGGGAACGTGTTGAGTTCTTAAGCTCGGCTGAAAGAGCCAAGCCTCAAAGCAAGAAGGTAATGTAGCACTACATTATTTACAAAAATAAGAGAGAGATTCTTTGCCGCAAGCCAGGGTCTGCTTACCAAGAAAACAAACTATTTCCAAGAGCTTCACGCATGATATAACTTGATTGCTAATTAAAGTAAACTTCGACACGTGTTTCATGTAACCAATCAATTATCGACGGGTACTATTTACTTGGGAACGCCGAAAAGTTATTTGTTACATCAATTCGTAGTAACTTTGAACGAGCATTGTTCGAAGGACCAAACTTGTTTATTGAAGCAGTTTGTAGTTTGGCTAGACGAGCATTCCTAGAAATTGAATCAATTTTGTGTTCTGATCAATGTTGGACGATACTACTATTTTCAAGAATCTATTTGATAATACTAAGATAGATAACTTCGTCGTCATCTCGAGCATGAAGTTGATAAAGTATATAACACACAATATTAAGAGGTAGAACTTTAGCTAGCTCTTAGTTATACAGGGAGGCCAGGGAGTTGACTTTCAAAGCTCAAATAGGTTAAGTTTCTTATAATCAGGTGTATCTAAATAACCACCATGTATACGCTACGATTAGATCCTAAACTTAAGAAGACAGTTTTTTTTCCCTTAATTTTCACCACCCTCACTGTGCGCAGCGCTTGGACAAATATCAGGAAATAGGGACCTTAACAGCAACGATTTACGAGAAGATGGGTATATCTAACCAAACCGGACTGAATAGACATTTGAGCTGACAAGCTGGACGAAATCAATTTGTTCACATCAGAGAGGAAACATTAACTGGCTCGTTGGAGCGATTGGTACTAAGCCTGGTCTGAAGCTGCAGGTTTTAGGACTATCACGTTATTGGGTTTCTGAATGATTTAGCACAAAAACATTTATTATCTCATCAGTAGGCGATTTAAAACTGGTCAAGCGGACATCTGTGAAGATATTAACTTACAGATAGACAGACTGCATAAGTGAACCAACATAATCGTTCCATGTTTATTAATTCACACAGTCAGTTAACCCACCGACTGATCGTTGCTGACCAAACCTTCAAAGTTTCGAAATCGAACCTGTCGCTTCGTTCAGAAACCAAGCCAGTCCGGATCCGGAGCAATTATGCCGATTGTACAGAGGCGCACACATCAAACTTTACAAAACCATTGCAAAATGGGCCTAATGTCAGCCGCATAAGGTGCCCCTATGTAAAGGTTGATGTGTGCGCCTCTGTACATCCAGTTTCTCGACATCCAAGATATCGCGCTAATGGGTTATGCAACTGCGGCCACGTGGCGTCAACGTGCACGGCCGAAGGTCGCACAGGGTTACTTCTGTTGCGTATTTCAAAGTAACACTACCACGAGGATTACAGAGTACGAATGATAGTAAATTAAATTCTCTTTGTTTTCATGTCGCGACCTTGGTTATGTAAAGGTACAATTCCAAGACGGACCGCAGAACGCAAACTGCAACCGCAAACTGAAAGCGATTCCAAGCTTGGCCGCTCTGCACTGCAACGCCGCGCTTGGGAACAAAAGTGTTTCGGTTGCAGTTTGCGGTCCGTCTTGGAATTGCACCTTTAATATGACGTTGGTGAGTAGCATCCCAAGTATTCCCAACTGTGACGGTGAATGGTGAAATCGCTGTTAAAAGCGGCTGCCATTAGGATGATGTTTGTAGAAGACGGCTTCTGATTACAGAATCATCACTGGTCAAATTCACATTTATGTAAGCAAGTGAACGAGGACTGGTTAGTAAGTAAGCCTCGAAGGTGATATGAATTAAGGTGTATATTCTGTAACGACGTATGAGTTGGGTTTTACCAATATCTAGTTTAGGTATACAAAGAAGCAAACCGACGTTAAATAAAATTTAGACCTCTTTCAACGTCCACATTTCAATATTAGTACAACAAAAACATATTCCTTAATGTGCAATTAATAGGGTAAGGCATTAGTCAACACGTACAACGGCACACTGATACATTAATATATTTAGAAGTCTGATTTTGACCCTTATTTCTCTACATTTAACGCACATAATTTGGATGTTGCTTATGTGTGCGAATAGTGGTTGATTAATATTTAGTTGCGTCCGGTATTCAAATTAACGATTACTTCGATATCTACTCGTGTACCGACGCACTATTACGCATCCAACGGTCTGACATCGAAACCTAAATAATTCCAGCGTTACAACAACATATGAAATTGAAAATTGATTTGTGTTAAAACCAACCAATCACTTGACGAGATTTTGTACTTCCTCATATCAGCCGAACGACGCCCACTGCTGGGCATAGGCCTCCCCCAAAGATCTCCACGACGATCGGTCTTGCGCTGTCCGCATCCAGCGGCTTCCCGCGACCTTGACCAGATCGTCGGTCCACCTTGTGGAGGGCCTGCCCACGGAACGTCGTCCGGTACGCGGTCGCCATTCGAGAACCTTTCCGCCCCAACGGCCATCGGTTCTCCGCGCTATGTGTCCCGCCCACTGCCACTTCAGCGATGCAATCCTTCGAGCGATGTCGGTTGTCTTAGTTCTCCTGCGGATCTCATCATTTCTGATTCGATCAAGCAGGGAAATACCAAGCATCGCTCTCTCCATTGCTCCCTGGGTGACTTTGAGCCTTCTTATGAGACCCATAGTAAACGACCACGTCTCACTCCCATATGTCATTACTGGCAACACACACTGGTCAAAGACTTTCGTCTTGAGACACTGAGGTATTTCGGACGCGAATATATGCCGGACCTTCCCGAACGCTGCCCATCCGAGCTGGATTCGACGAGAGATCTCTTTCTCGAAGTTGGACTTACCTAACTGGACTGCCTGTCCCAGGTAAACATAGTGGTCAACAACTTCGAGTGTAATGTTCCCAACGTTAACTGGAGCAGGTGCAACATGGGCATTGAACATGATTTTCGTCTTGTCCATGTTCATCCTAAGACCCACTCTTTGGGGAAGCACTAACCGAGATCTTCGAGCATTATGTTTAGGTCTTCCAAGGTCTCAGCCATAAGAACTACATCATCGGCGAATCGTAGGTGTGTCAGGTACTCGCCATTGATGTTGATGCCGCGTCCTTTCCAGTCCAGAAGCTTGAAAATATCCTCCAACGCAGCTGTGAACAATTTCGGAGAGATAACATCTCCTTGTCTCACGCCTCGCTGTAGTTGGATCGGATTAGAGTTCTGGTTCTGTAATCGGACCGACATGGTGGCATTCTGGTATAGGTACCTTAGCACCTCGATGTACCTGTAGTCTATTTGGCACCTTTGGAGAGACTGCAACACTGCCCAGGTCTCAATCGAATCAAAGGCCTTCTCATAGTCCACGAACGCTAGGCAAAGTGGCAAGTTATACTCTTCGGTCTTCTGTATAACTTACTTTTGTACTTATGTAGACAAAATAACGTTTGGAAGGTACTGGCCCCACTACTACTAATCTTAAAGCCTTTCCCATAGGCCGATTTCCCGTTATCAGTCCACTGAGGGTTGCCAGGTGGACGGGATATGATAGCCAGAGTTCGCACAAAATAGGAAATATCCCGACTTTTTGGTGTACAATGTAAAAATATGTATAGTGCCAGATTTCCTAAGAATAACGGGTCTTTAAAGCATTTAGTACAACGCGAAATAAAGCCCTATGTTCGGTTTCAGTTATTGATCCGTTTTATTTAACCTTTTAACGATTAAGATTCATTCGAAAAAATCATATTAATTCAAATTATGTATTAGGCAGCAGTAGGATTACAATCGATTGGGGTTGGAGTTTTCAGTAAAGCAAATGGTTTGCTTGTGTTAGAAAGCTCCGCCAGATAAGATGAGAAACACTCTACTAATTGCACACAAAACAAATTGATTTACAGATAAGTACAGTTCACATATTGATGTACAATTTAGTCGGTCTTATTGCTAAAAGCAATCTCTTCCAGACGACCAACAAACAAAGAAAATATGACGGAACGAGCTACGTGAGACGTGCACGGGATTATCTAGTTTCACTTAGTTTGTGTTATTATTTACTCACTTACTGAAAGGAACAATAATAGGCTAGATGACTGTAATTTTTTTTTGTTTAATATCGAAAGACCTTTCATTTATGTAGGCAATCCTAAAAGAATCCCGTCATTAGGATCAATACAACCCGAGATATCACAATTTGAAATGCACATTTTTGGACTTGCCCAAAAACGCTTCATACAAACGTGACAGAGAGCGTGACGTCACGTACCCGTTTTTGTAAGGAGCGCGTAAGAAATTTGTTCTACAGCTATGTTAAATATTGCGTTTATGAAAATGGTCCCCTAACAGAATTGCTTCATCATAATATGGATTACAAAATAGTAATTTTGTTTCACTAAAATTTAACACTTTTGAAATGGACTTGCCCAGCCAAGTTTGCATGCCTGTTGTGACTTCATTTCGAAACAAATTTCGATTGTGGTTTCACAATAACATTTGAAATGAATTATTACTTTTGGTTAATATAAAAAAACGTGCAAAATGACTCATAGTCATCTAGCCTATTTAGACTGCAATTTACCTGCAACAAAACAAAAAGTGCCATTAGTAAAATGTCAAACAATCATTTACAAAAATAGTCAGTAAAATTAACTAAAACCTTATCTCAGTACGTGTTCCTACACATTTCGACAGTTTGAATAGTAACCTTATTTCACTGCACGAAGAGTCAATCTTCAACTGCTATGTCACGTTATGCTTGCCGTACATGTGGGACATTGTAGCATAAAAAATAAATACAATACAAACGAAGTATCAACATATCAAGACGCGGTATTTTTGGCATGCCTAAAATAGCTTCAAAAGGTGCATGGATTGCAACGTAAACAACAGGGATGCAAGTGAAAATAAGGGCGACAATCGAGGGACTCGGTCCACATCCAAGGACTAGATGATATGGCGGTCGTGGTCAACAGCTTGGATAGAGGTCCTAAACATCTGCGCAAGCTGTTGATTTCGGCTCTTACCAATAAAGGTGCTATCTAAATAGCACACATGCAACGTCTAAGGAATTACAGGTGGATTGGACTGTGTCTGCCAGAGCTTAGATGCAGCGTATGCAAAATTGTACACCTAACCTATAATTTGTATATACGGTCAACGGTGTAAGTAAAGGCTTCCCATTTCCGGTCCCACCTTCTTGCTCTCTTGCATAGAATTTGCACTGGAAGAGCAATAATAAAAACATGGAAAGCCTGATGACCGATCCACTGTAACATGGGACATGTTCATAGAATCGCTCCACGACTGAAGAAATAAGCAATTGAATAGATATTTGTTCCAGGTGGTTCCAGGGGTGACATTCCGGCTAATATCATCTCACATCACGGACCTTCACGCTTACTTCAATCATCAATACGTTTCACTTTGAATAGTTTTTTCTCTAATTCTGTATGTAAATAATTTGAAAACGATTTTTGGCTTAGTTATTTTCTCTCAAACGAAACTGAATTTTAAAGATAACTCACCACGACCGAAGTGAGATTTGGCGCCAACCGGGATAGATAGCATAGCAGGTATTAAAATCGATCTTGAAGTTTGTGCAGCACCACAGACCATACCTAATAACCTTCTCACGCAGCGGTTCCACGTGTGTCAGTGAGTGATGCAACTAACGCAAAGCAGATGCTGGCTCGGCCTGTGCCTGGTCTTCTTCCAGGGTTACTCTATCTTCTTGCACAAGCATTTTCAAATAAGCTAATTTACTTTAAGGTAGTCACAGCTTAGTATCTAATAACTTTGGCGCTCTTTGCAATAGTTTATCTGGTCAAATCAGCCTATGGTTTTCGCAGTGAGCAAAATCCTTCCCAGCCAGCTCCAAATTTTCAAGATACATCCTGTCTAATAACCGACCTCCTTCAACTCTTGGTTTGAAAATGTAGGCTTATCGGCATGTTTAGGCTACTATTGACAAAGCTTGTTTCTGCGTCTGCTGTTTATTAACACAAAGGTGACCAAAACCTTGACGTTTTATCGAACCAAGTGCCTAGTCAAAACCATAAAGAGTGTTCTCCAAGTTGATCAAGCTAACATAATGGGAAGAAGCCGTGAGGTCCAAATATGAGGTTGACAAGTACAATCAAAACAGATAGGTACTACAACTGCTTCACGACCCGCTTCAACAACCCGGAATTATCGGAAGAAACACATACCCCGAATTCACAAACGTCAATCAACGCTAAGCACGCGCTCACGCTCATGCTGTCCCGTAAATGACAACAGAACTGAAAGGGACAGCATGAGCGTGAGCGCGTGCTTAGCGTTGATTGACGTTTGTGAATTAGGTGGATAGATACATATGCTGGGAAAGTGTTTAGAAAACTTACAAGAAACTTACTTTAATGTCGATGAAGAATGACAATTGTATTAAGTTTCTAATTTAATAAACTATTTTTCTTTTTGTGAAATATTTGCACGCTTTTAATTTTAAGCAAGTTTTGGTGAAACTAACTATGTATTTAAGATCCCTGTATGTACCTGAAATTATGCAAATAAATATCTGAATCTGAATCAAGTCTTACATCAGTCTTGTATGTATTAGTCGTGGCATCCCTATAAGCGAGTAAACAAACACTGACGAGGTCGTTAGCGCCGCGAGCGCTATTGTCTCGCGAAATGCGCCGGCGCAGCGCTAAGTCGTAACACTTGTCGGCTGTCACTCGACGTCATACTACCAGTACATGAGGCATACATGCAGTTCACGATCTTTATTCATAATTTGTACTGAAATAGAATTGCCACATTTGAGACGTGAAAATAGTTGCAGGGGAGTTCAACTTGGCGTTGGTGCATTGGGAGATCCTGTCTATGTTACCGAAGATGTTTTTACTTAGCCTATGGGGCTTCTTTTTTCGTTGACTATGCCTGTTATTTTATAGGGGGGTTTGGACCACGAGTACCATCACCCACTGCGCTAGTCCAATGCGTATTGGTGGGTTTGTCGGTAGAGCCTCGTTCGTTTGCCAACAGGATGCACCACATGTAGGTGAGGTTAGCTTCGATAACTTTAGATGGTGGTAGAATCCCTTACATCCCCTTACTGAAGATGTACTCGTAAGTGGGTTTTATTAACACTAACCAGAAATTCATGTAATAAGACAGTGTTGTCTGTATGTGAATAAGATTTGTGTTTATTCTGTGTTAGGTATTTGATTATATTTTTTTCCAACATCCATCATAGTACAAGCATTGTTCAGTCCGTTCATAATTATTTTTAAAGGCCGTTACGAAAGGCGACGACATTGTTACACTTAAATAAAGCGACAAGCTTGTAAAAATGGAAAGACAATTTTAAAGCCATGAAAAGTTTACCCAGTTGTTAAATAATCTAACGTGTTCACGAAAGAGGCCGTCATGGCTGCAGGCCAACTTTGCCGCTTTAGTTTCAATCTTATTGGTCTTCATGTACTTTAAAACAATTTTACATACGGGACTGATGTCAACCGAGTATCCCAAGTCAATTCCACTCCACCTTCAAAGGCTAAGTTACGTTATGATGACTTACAGAAGAGGTCCTGGCGACCAGCTGATGGCGGGATAACCGTAAAAAATGACGCACCCCAGCAGAGAAGATGCTAAGGGAGCATAAGTAGTTAAGTCGTGAAAAGGTAGGCCTGCACTCAACACGAGGTGTGAGTAAGAATCTACATCCTAATAGTACCTACCACCTGGGATGGCAGGCTGTCTACAACGGCGGCTGCCGTGATAGCCGTGGTGATAGTGAACGAAAACTAGAATGCTTAAAAGAGCGCAAATACATTACATTTCTTGCGTACGATACACATCATACCTGCATGAAGTGTCATGACTAGTAGTAGTATAGTTGAGTAATAAAACAAATTGACTGGACGATAGTATTATTCATCAACATAACAACCCATTGTCTTTATTGTTATTATTAAATTTGGAACATAGGCACCGCATTAGCACATGTATTATTGCATCGTAAATTAAATATAGCACCTACCTAATTAAACATCTGATTACTTGACAAATACAAAACAAACCTTTTATCGGGCATTTAGTAGCACGGGGTCGTTGCTCCTTTGCGTAGAGCGTGTGTATTCCATACTTTGATATACCTAGATTACGTAAAAGTACGTAATTCCTCACTGCGCAATACTATTTCATTTATGAATAATTTCTAGCCTTGAAACACGAACGCTGCTTGCTTGTGACGACCATTCAATAATAGTTTCACAAATATATAACAGATTGTATTTTTGGCAGCTATAACGTACACTTACGTACGTATTTTGAGGCGAAACTCCTAAAAAAAACTGTAACACTTTCTAGATAGCCATATTTTATTATCACGAATATTTTCTTATGAGACACACGTGGACGCGCGTGCGCATAGATACGCGCGCTCAAGGTCTGTGATCAACGGAGATTAGATAAACGGATGACCGAAGATCACGCATTATTTATTTTGATAACGATTGAAATACTTGGTGGGGATAATAGCAATAAGATACAAAGACTTTTAATGGCTTAAGAAAACGCTTTTCTTGGCCTTCTTTGAGTCTTATATTGTATATCGAAATACTATGATCTGGCTATACAACTTAAGATCCAGTGGCAAGCACACATGGTTCTCATTGTCATACTGATCTTCCACAGGAGCTATGCCCAAAACGCTAAACAAGAGCCTCGAAGTCCTAAACATCCCTACTAAAATAACCCATTTACTACTCATATTTAACACCTGCAGCATCACTCGAACTCTTATCCTCCGGAACAACAACCCTTCATCCTATGGCGCTTGACTGAGTTCCGCCGTGTCTTATGTACCCACCTTGTTCTAAAAATGAATAAAGAAAAATCTGTAGGTAGGTACATAATAATAATAAATCTATATTTCAGACGTACTACGACCTACGTACGTATACTAGTAGTAAAATAAAAACCGGGCTAGTGCGAGTCAGACTCGCGCACGTAGGTGACGGAGGGGTCTGTACCGCCATTGACTAAAAAAATGCTTAAAAATTACGTTTGCAGTATGCAAGCCCCCCCTTTATTTAATTAATCACTTTGAAAGCATACTTAAGTTAATAATAGAAAATTGCGAGTTTATTAAAACTTTAAATAGTTATTAACTAAGTTCAAATTATAAAGACAAGATGAAAAGCAAAAATTTGAAGTTTTTCGTGGAATTGCGAATCTTCGTGAATTTTATAAGTCAAGATCACGTTCATGTTCTTAAGTTTTATCTCTGATATAAAACAAATAGAAGTAAAAGTACGGGGACTTTTATTACTTATCTTTTTTAATAAATAAAACATTTATTTACCGAGACTTCATTAGCAAATACTTAATTTCCTTATATTTTTTTTAATAATTAAGTGATATCGATCTTGCACTAACGTTCACTTGTTGTTTACACTCAAAAGTTTTCACTTCACCAAGCGAATTCATTCAATCTGGTAAGGAGAGCGAGCTTACCGCTTGGGGTTGCTTGGGGTTTTCATTGGTGATTCCGACCATATTTGAAGTAGAGTAAGGGACCACATGAATTCCAAGCCAGTGTTCATAAAAACATAAACAGCCCTTCAACAACATTTTAACTACTGTATCGCTTTGTCACTTTCATTCTTGTTGCTGCCGCAATTTGCGAGTAAGTGATTACAACACGGCGTTTTCAAAGAGCGAAGCACAAATAAATTGGCAGAAATAAATGCACAGTAATGAGGATTTTAGCAAAATCCCTGTCTCCATTTGAGGAATGATATGGTCAAGCTTCGTCCTGAATAAACAATCAGAAACAAATTGAAATACCTAAGCTCCACATCAAGCGGCTTCGTGACAGATTAAAGCAGGGTTTAACCATTATTTTTGCGTAACGGACATGAATTCTAATTTGCGTTACATATGAAGAGGCACCGTGTGTTTATTTTAAAACTTACACGAATAACCTGCAAACGTATGTAATAATGTAACGTTGGCAACCCAAACAGTACCTACACAAAGTTTTATTATTTTAACCGACAGCAAAACAGTAGACTGGGGTGAGGCTACTAGATAGCTACTTCAATTTTATTAGAACTTCCTTCATTTCCGTGAACTTTGACTAATTACATTAATAAGAGCAGAGGAGCCTAGAAGGGTTGCTTATGCTTTTAATGTTTTATAGAGGTTTAATGATCAACCTTATTGTTTATTTTTTGTAGGTGAGTATAAGTAAAATCTCGAGACCATTTACAAGGTCTTTCCAGGGACCATAGTAGATAGATATTGTCTTTATTGCACCAAACAGTGGCAGAGATGAAATAGGAAAACTCTTACTACAACTAAAACTAGCGTTCCGGAAATCTACGGGGGGAAGGCCTAAGTTCCGCAGTGGACGTCGTGGGACTGTTGGTGATGGATGATGATGATTATCATCATCATCATCCATCACCGACAAGTGGTCATCACCGAAGAGGAAGGTGTCGGAAATGATTGTACGGAGACATGCCCAATAATTCCGGCGAATGGCAGACCTGGATGATATATTAGAAGTGTGGGACACAACAGGTTTTTTTTTCATAGGATGATCCCGTAGCAATAATACCATGACTATGAGAATAATTATTTGCCCACCGGTTATCGATCCTATTCTTCTAACTACTGATATAGATAACTAGCAGCCGCCCGCGACTTCGTCCGCGTGGACTAACGTTATCGTAATTTTAGTAAGGATGCCTATTTTTTTTGAAAATGAAATATAGCCTATGTCACTCAGGAATGATGTAGCTTTCCAACAGTGAAAGAATTTTTCAAATCTGCCAAGTAGTTTCGGAGCCTATTCAATTCATACAAACAAACAAAAAATCAAACCTTTCCTCTTTATAATATTTGTATAGATAATAGCCCCAAGTTGGGCGCCAACTTTTGTCACACTAAATAGCATGATCACGAAATTGCGGTTTATTTGCACACTAATAATAATGTATTAGTGTTAAAAATGAAGCACTCAACTAAATTAGTACATTTTGAAACTCCTGCCAAAATATTACAACACGACAACACGTGAATTAATAAAGTAAATAATTATGAATTATAAAAAAGCTGAAGAAAGAAAAGCTTTCACCCGCCATCTTTACTAATGCATTATTTTCTGTTACATTTTCCTCATCAAACGTGCGTTCATGAATTTTAATCAGCTGGCCGCATTTTGATGTTGTGTGTTGTACGCATGGACCAAATACCGTTAGAAAATATAACAGCATTTGCATATATTCATTAACATAATGAGATCCATAAATTCAACTTTTTTAATATTAAGTAGGTAGGTTTTTCTGAGCGATAGTTAGCTACCATTAAGATATGAAAGCAGAATAGTAAAAAGTAACTATGCTTGGGCTTTTCATTAGATGTAGTAAAATTACAGGTAGTTATTGCTGCTGCTAATATTTAATAAAAGATATATAAAGGAGTTTTATATAGTACTTTATTGGTCTCTTTTCACTACTACTATATCATTATACTAAACTCGAGTGGCACCGTTGCCCCATGTCTTTGCATTTAGTAGATATCACCAAACCAAAATTGTAAAACAAAACTGAAATTTTGTTGCTTATTTTGATGAAGGTTAAATGGCGCCTAACTTGGGGCTGTTTTTACGTCAACATACGAATAGGATCAATCAGCTCCATTCGCCCTTAGGGTGGCTCGTGGTTGCGGGCCCAGTAGGGCCTGCGTACGGCTAGTGGGCCGGAGTGCGGGGTGTTCTGGCTTGCATTGCACGGCGACTACCGAGACGACGGAAGTGCCTGCCTGCGTAATTCAGGAGCATTCGTGGCCTCCCCCTTTGTTGGGAGCCCTATTAGGATCTAGCTTTGCCGCCAAAGTGCAATGCTTGAGTGCCGTGGGGTTTTAGTCAGTAGGAGGCCGACAGGTATCCATGAGGATATCCCCACGAAAAAAAAAGGTGGCGCGGCCTCATGGCGCAAACAGAACGCAGCCATTAAACCGCTTGTATCATGTCGCCGACCACTTCTAGCGATCTCTGTGAAGCAGGAATCGAGATCTAAAGCTAGGTTCATATTACTATGTCGGGGTGTGTCGTTGCGCGACAGAACGGTATCGGTTACGTTCAAAAGTTATGATTAGGTTCACATTGGTGTATTGTGGCGTTGCGCTAATCCACCAATTCGAAAGTATTTTGTCGCGCCACGACACACCCTGACAAAGCAATGTGTAGCAGCGCAAGAGATCTAGCGCCTCTGCTAAGTTAGTGTCAAGCGAAATCACATAGCTTGGAATAGATGCATATTTGAATTCCACCTGATACCTTGCCCAAGACGTCTTTTACTTGTATTCCTTAAAAATACAGCAATATAAAATGCTAAATATAACAGAAAAGAATAGGCACCTTTGAAAAACATTATTTGCACCAAAAATAGCGCTGCCGTTCGCTCGTCAGGCTTTGTTTACTTGTACTTTGCGATTGTGCGCATGAGCATATCTGCTTATTGTTTGCCTTCGTTAAACTTCGTGATTCGGAGGTGTGTCACACCACATTACAAAAAATAAACTAATACGTATGTACATAAACGAACAGTACCTGTGCAAAGATAATAATCAAGTCAAGTAGTAGGCATAGGTAGTACCACGGTGTACACGCGTTAAACGCATCTTGGCACAACTAGGTAAATAATCTAGAGAAAAGATCTGGGTATTTTTCTAGTCAAGGTAAGCCGCATTTTTATAGGTATAAAATAACTTTTTAGTCTTTTATCCGTTTTAAAAAGACAGATGGCAATAAATTAAACAAAAGAGATTTCTTGCTATTCAAACAAGTACATAAAATGGCATTCGCAGTGATCTCCACACTAGGCCAATTTTGTTACGTAGGAATCAGATGGGTAACCAATTCCCAATTAAGTTATTTATTCCTTTTACACACAGTAATATTCTTACTAGAACTTCAAAGACTGGAGAAAGAAATAACAAAATAGATTCATTTGAATAAACCTATTATTACAGAGTATCTAACTGTGCTAAAGATTTCGAAACTATAATAATCTCATTGCACGACGTGCCTAATTTGATTAGTTTCGTAATTCAACTATTTAAAACAAACATAACTACACTTATCGTTCAGTCCAAACCTACTTCCATTGGATAGAAAGAAATACTGTCTACTCGATTATATTAAAATAAAGATAAAAATGTGTACATAATGGTAATTGCGTCGCACTGAAATAATAACATGATCTGAATTCGGCCATCGGTTATGATAATTTATCACACAATGTTTACATGTAAAGTGTCTTGTTTTACGTATGTACCTACGTTGTTATTTTGCAATTAATTAATCAACGAGGTGATAAACTGGACTAGATGACAGGCCATTTACGAAGCCGAACGGCCACAGCTGTGGAATTCTGATTAAGAACAGAAGATTAAAGACAGAAGGACCAAAAAACGGCCCCACCCTACCACCAGATTCAAAATAGGTAGGGTCACCGTGGGTATAATTGACCAATTAAGGCGGATTTCATTATCAATTATTATTTTACTCTAATATGAAATAAAATACAAACTTAATGATTTTTATGTATCATCCCATTTAGATGTTTAATGCAGTGAACTAATAACTTTTAATTTTTTTCTTACACAAAATTTGTTACAATATTTTTTCTGTTAATTTACCCCTATGTTTCTAAGTTTGACCAGGAGATGTCAATGTTTGACCAGTTGATGTTCTAGTAGTTGACCAGTAAATAAAACTAACATATTGTTTAAATATTATATTCTTATGACAGAAATTTTTGTACCTATAGGTTTAAATTATAAGTAAATAGGTAGTAACAATAATACAGACTGATAAAGCTTTTATTTTAAGCAATTTCTTTGGCTTATATCTTTATGTCTCTTAAGAAATCCTTCCATCCACGCTCTTCCTGGCAAATTGTCCATGAAAGCCTTTCTTTGCCATAGTCTTAATCCAGAGCACAAGTAGATTTTCTTCTTCGGTTGTAAGAATTGAATTGCCGCATTTTTCTAATTAACGGCGTTTGTGACTTCATTTTAGTTTCTCTTATTTTTGCCCCATCTCTAATTTCCTGAATCGGATATCCAAGGTTTCTTCGCTGTACTTGAAAAATATTTTTGGTGGCATTTTACTTAATAACCAGTATCTGAAAAAGAAATCATCTGATAAGCTTTGGAGCTATTGAACATTCATGTGAAACTACACCCTTCATTCTAAAGTTAAATTTGGTCAAACACTAGAGTTGAGATAATATTAAGAGCTCCAGTAATTGACCAAATGGTCAATTATTGGTTACAGGACAGATAAGAGAAAAAAAAATGTACACAATCAAACTGCTAATCAAACACAACTCGTCTGCATAAAACTTTTGAAAAAATGTTTATTATCAATAATTGACCATCTTGGTCAATAACTACGAATGTAACCATTTCGTGTGTCCATAGTTGACCAGCACGAAATATCACGAAATAGTTTTCAAATTACAAAAAAAAATTACCACAAACTGATCTACATACATTTTTCTTCACTTTAAACATAAATTTTGCTTATAGCATAAACATTGAACCCAGATATAAGTGAATTTAAAAAACGTACCTGTCGCGAGCTCCTTACTGCAGGCAAGAAAAAATGGCGACTTTTTGCGCGTCTCTCACAAAACTCACACAATTTCTATGTCGCTGTCCCTTTAGCTGTCCTTGAACGCGATTGGTCCTTCACTCAATAGTGCCAACATAATTTAGAAGACCATTGACAACGAGCCGTTAACTAGAAAACTTAATATTGGCGTGTAAATTCAAAATTGGTCAATTACCCATACATGGTCAATTATACCCACGGTGACCCTATATCAACCAAGTCATAGCGACAGCGATTTTTAACGTTTGGCAACGTTGGCAGTAAGTAGGTAGATATTAGGTGTTTCATGGAAAGTAAATTCTGGTTTTCCATACAGGAGGAGTTTTTTTGATAAAAGTAACAGGTTGCGATGCAAACAAGGTTTTTTTAAAATCTAAGTTTAGTTTCAGTTATGTACATTGTTTGTTAAAATCGGGTTAGAAAAGCTTTTTTCTATATTCATCATACCTACCTATTTTAGAAAAAAATGGCCAACTATTGAGGTGCCTACGGTAATAAGTAGGTTTTGATATTCTGTAGGCGCTTGAGGTTTTCATTTGCTACGATTTTTTCAGTAGAGATTGTTTTATCTGAAACCGAACGCGCCTCCAATATGTTTATGTCATAAGCATATAAACACTTACAAACGTTATTCTTCATTTATTGGTCAATAAAACAGAACAACTAGATAACATAAAAGTATGATCCTGCATCGACTTCACTCCAATGATAAAACAGCAAATTCAACGTACAAGTTTACTATGTTCAGTTCAATTAATGATTTAAACTGACAACTTAAAAAAAATGAATTACATAACTAAGTTTTGTTTAATTCTTAGTTAATAACATTTTTCCAGCTTACAATAAGATTTTCTGATTAGGTACGATGTTTTTCTTGGGTCCTTAGAGCAGCGAATGTAACGTAACCTAACCTAAATCGGAGCGTCAGCTGTACTGTAAGTGGGTACAGACTGAAGTAAAAATGATACGAGGATATCATAAACTAACAAGCCTAAGCTATAATACACAAGACACGTCGGCTTATATTTATACAAGATATACACCGCTTCCATGACCCTATTGATTGGTTTATTGGTCGGTCATCAACTATTTCTACAGCGCGTAACTTCTAGTAGCGATAAAGTTTTAGTTTAACATAGTATGAAGTCTGTACTAGTTACTATTAGTTAGGTAAATAAGAAATAGTTATTTTTTTGTAACGACATCATTCATCAGACTTGTAATCACACATACTGACTGTAACTTGTTTAAGGACTTGTAACTTATTTATTTGAATGCACACATCAAATAAATAAGTTAATCCTCCCTCACTAAGGAAATGACAGAATCCCCGTAATAAATAAGCCTTCTGGTGAGTATGTAACAGCAGAGTTGTGCGATAGGTCGATAAACACAAGGTCAAGGCTGATTAGAACTGCGCCGGCGCACACAGTACAGATTGCGGAAACGCTAGCCATCCTTTTTACACGTACGCGAAGTAAAGCAATTAGCGAGTGACAAAACACTGTCGGTTATACTAATTCTGACTAGGGCTTAGGGCTACCGGCGCTGATCCGTCAGTTCTTAATTTAAGAAACAAGGCAAGCCATAAAGATTAGTTGTAGTTCTGGAACGCATCTCAAAGTTGGCACCCTTCAAACCGATACTGTTGCATGTCAGTAAAAATGAACCTTAGCGACTGCCCAACTTAAACATTTGTCATGGAAGCTCTTAGCTGCTAGTGACGTTTCAGAATTCTGATGATATGCTTCTTCTCCATGGGACAGCGAACAAAAGAATTGGCATTAATACTAAATTATCACAATAAACCTGCATTTAGCGTATAGTTTTGTGTCAAGTCTTAAGGAAGTACCTTTTTTACCCACCGGCCTGCCAATTTATGAGGAACGAAGACTAAACTATTCTAATGGAAATAATCCTTTGTCATTGATTAAGAACCATAACAATTATTCGTTTCATGTTCCACTGACAACCCTAAGGTTTTTATCTTATACTCTCTTCAGAGCCTCCGCATTCCGTAGATCAAAATAAATCATTAGTGAAATTAGATATCACCCGATACATCATCACGGTGACAGTGACAAGGCAGTATGTTGTAATTACTTCCTTCGAAGGATACTCATCCACTTCCGAGGGAGTACGGAACTTAATTGTGTAAGTAATTAGTTTGATAACTCAGGAACTTTCTAGCTAAATTAATTTGCCATTTTCTTTCTATTCACGCACGGTTAGTTGGCTGGCAGTAATTATAAAGTTGAAGGAAAAGCTTGCTCAACTGGACTCTAAAAATAAAGTAATACCTAACATCACAAGTTTTATTAATTTAACAAAGAAATCAAAGAGAGACCTATGGTAACTGATGGATGAGAAGAAGAAATAATGATATCATCAAAATAATACATAAATGTACAGTACAATACCTAAATGAATAGTATTATCAAGCAAACCACAGTTTTAAGTTAGTCTAGCATCAGTTTTTTTTAATCCAAGAATCTCGTTACGAGAAGTTGGCAAGTGCCTGAGATTTGTTCTGCTTTTTATAATGATAATGACCCACGTTGTTTCCTTATTGTGATCAATACCTACTGCTCATTGTAGTGTAAGGAAGTACACCGTTGACACTTTTTACCATTTACCTAACAAGATACCTATTGCAGCAGACTGTGCAATGTTATTTCTCATGATTTTAATGCCTCCAACCTTCTTTCTTATTGGTAATTTCTAGTGGGTACGTAATAATCGGTGCGATATAAATAAATACAATAGATATCAATTAGAATTGAAATCTTTAAGATGATCGAAGATTGCCAAATCTTCAAGAACGAATTTGCCATCGGGCAGTACCTACTCGCAGTAGCCCGATGCCAGGAATTTCCAAGAAATCTATACCTGGCTACTGGAGTTCTGTACAGCAATGGAGTTTAGGCTTATGCGCTGGTGATGAATATAATGTTTTTCTTATTAAACAAGCAAGTTTCTTGTCAGTAAGAACCCCCTCTTCAACTTCTTCCCCTCGTCTACCTCCCTTTCCAGTTTCTCTACCTGAAGGTTGTCAGGAAGAGATCGCTTTTAGCGATAAGACCGCCTGCATTGTACACTCAATTTCTATAAGCATCGCTATGTGATTGTTTTCTTTGTGCAATAAAGTATATCTTATCTTATCTTAACCCACTTTTGCACTTCATGCTCTTTGCACCGTGGTCGGGCTACGTCACCGTGGGTACGTATACCGTGGACGCTTGATCACTATTACGCTTTCCTCCATGAACATCCACGTTGCGATGTTTGCAGACGAATGGACAAAAGGTTCGAGTGGATGTTTGTGTTTTTGGGAGAGTCATCGTGCTTGTCTCAGTTTTGTTTATAAGTTAGGGTAGTGGTACCTATGTATTTCTTTGATATTCTTATTTTTTCGATTAGGTACTGACTTTTTCTGTACATGCGTTTCTCCGAAGATTAAAAGCCACTTTATTAAAAAAATATATGCTTAAAAACTCGCCATGACAGATCCTAGTTGTTTTAAAACTGTTTTTTAAAGTTTTGTTGTTGCAAGGAAATCATTTTACAAGCCTTTACTTTTTTTAAGCACGCCAACAGATTATATGACGTGCGTCAATGTCGTCCACTGAATGTAGAAGGTAGTTATCGCGGCGCGCTAATAGCAGGCCAGTTATCGCAGCATCGTATAGTCATTCTAAATGATAATAATAGTCATATCGGTCACGTTGGCGCTGATACACTGCGTCAGTCTGGTCCCGATATCTTTGTATATTTTATTTGTAATTATTAGCTGTGAAAACGAGTTCTTATCTGAAAGCATGTTGCGTGAAGACATTTAAACACAATTTGTGATGTACTTTCGCAATCAGCACCTTCAGATATGTTTGGCCAGATAACGTATAGTGATGATGTAATTCCATATTTAGGCCGACAAATAGAGACAATGCGGCAGTAAGTAAACAAAAATGTAAGATATCTAGTAACAATTTTTAGGAAGTGTAATTTTTTTAATCGTCGTTTTTTACCCTAAAAGAACTTTTATAAGATTTCTTAGATTCTAAATACGTTACCGCAATGATGCCCCTGTATTTTGTTTATGTGTACTGTAACTTTGTAATCCTTTGTATTTAGGTGTATATGGAATCACAAAAGTTATTTATGCCGTTGGTGTGTCTAGGAAACTAGACTTCTGTCTAATTGTTACCCTTGATATGTAGGTATGTACACTAAACACTAGGTATTTGAATTCCGAATTTGAAGCTTTTATGTCTGCTACAAGTGCGTTAGACTTTTGATAATCGGTCAGCGAGTGAGTGACAAAATCGAGAAACTAAGACTAGTTATAACATAAAAAACTACTGGTTTGAATTGAACGAAATTCAAAATACACCTGTTTATACCGCTTGCACCGAGTTACTGAAAATTCTGGCTTCTAAATAGATCCACAACTAAGTCAAAGAGGGTCGAAAATGGCCGAAATGCTTCGAAGTATGGTACGGCGGTGCCACTTTTTGCTCAATTTGGCGGAGGCACTGCCGTGCCTAGATTTAAGGTATGTGAAGAACGAACATTAAGCAGCTTGGCAACAACTATTTCTTTACGCGAATACGAATACCTACTTAGTTTACGATTTTCCGCAGCTATTCGGTTATAAATCACAGCGCTGCGCCGGCGTACAATAGAATGCCGTCACGTTGCAGGCAACCTACCCCAAGTACTGGCGCAGTGGCCAGAGCGTTTACATGCACGCTATGCTATTAAACTCAACTTACATAGTGCGATGTTACAGTACTTAAGAGTATGTGAATTGTTTCACAAATAGAGTAAAATCTCTGGACATTGAAAACAGCAGAATAATCAATGGGTGCAATTTATTTGTTTTTTCCGAACCCATATTGTCTCATTGCTGATCAGAGCTATCTCCCATTTTTCTCCGTCGAGTGCCGGCTACGCCAGCCCTTGCTAAATTGCGCCTGTATTTCGTCACCCAACCTTTTTCTGGGCCCTCCCTTGCAACGAAATCCGTGTGTTGACTGCCACAGGGTGACGATTTGTACCAAAATCCTTACTCTCCTTAATGCTTCATTGTAGTCAGCTTTAAAAAAGAGACGAGACACCATAACAGACATTTTTTTACGTATTTCTTCGTAAGTCCGGCGAACTGCTGTGTTGTCTGTGTTAGTTAATACCAACTAAATATCGATATAATACCTATGTAGGTACCTCGCTTTTAACAATTTCTTTTACATGCGTTCATAAAAATCTTTCACAAGAATTGCTTACTTTTAAGGAAAAAACACCGTATTTAAGTCAAATAAAACGGCCTTCGTCATAACTACTTACATTCTCCGATTAACTGCACAGATACTTACCTACAAGTATCCAGAACTCGTTAATTCCGGACAGCGATAAATTTATCATACCTAATAAATAATTAAGAACACTTAGTAATTCACGTTTTCTTCCATCTGTATGAGCATTTTTTGGTATTTTTTCGTGAAATGGTCAAAACCGAGAGCAATTATAGCGACTGTCTAGCGCATTTGTGTATTTTTCTCCTGAGCATGGGTCGATAAAGTCTATAGGATCTATTTATTTGTTCCTTGCTTTACATTTATTAATTTATGGAACAGTAGACTATTATACAAACATATAATTAATGCACGCGGCAATTATAATTGCATAAAATTATGATGATCAACCTTCAACCTATTTCAATGGCCAAAGGGTAGGGAACATAAGGAAGCATGCCTAACTACCCGCACAAAACTATCTTTTAACAAATTAAAAATCTTAATGTCACAATCCTCTGCATTAGTCGCCAACGTCTTTGTAAACCTTTGAAAACATACATTAACACGGTGAACGACATTTGTCACATCACGTAGAGTCCAAATGCTTATCTTATCATTGGCTTTCCTTTAAATATTTAATGTACTCCCGATACCACGCTACTTTTACTGCCATCGTTAAAAGTAAAATGACCTAACATAACACAAGTGTATAAACAGACAATTGAATTTCATTTTACTGCGTAATAACGCTTACAAATTCTGATTCTTCTAACAAGGATATAATAAAGTAAGTAGGCCTAGCGTATCAGTTATACATATTATACATTAAGGATTTTGGAAGACATTCGATACATAAAGTATGCCTTGGATTTTTAGAGTACCTTAAAGTATTTCTCGTGTTGGTTGTTACCAATCTGCATTTTTAAATAGGCGTGGTGATTACGCCAAATATTGTTGTGATAGCTAAATTTATATACTGCGATGCGTTTATTAGGTGCCAGCTCAGAAACAAATCTAGAGTTTAACGGATCCCTTGCTATGGGACATTCAGAAGTATGTTTTTAATTAATAGTACCGGTGGAAGAGCTAATGTCAAACAGACAACAAGTCATATGACCGTCGCGTGCGCAGTATCGCGACTGACCAAACAGCACGAAGTACGCCAGTAGCTCCTGACCCGCGATAGTGCCGGCGATAACACAAGATATCTGTTCCACTAACAACCGGCTGTTTCTAAATGCATGGACTTTTAACAAATCAGGCCAGTTACGACATCTGTTGTCTTCAGAGTTCTGCGCGTTTTACATTAATTAGCCATCATTGGGCCGAGTTCCAAAACGGGTGGAGGCAGAGTAAAATTGTTAAAAAGCATCAGCGTGAAAGAATACAGAGAAAAACATGGCTGCAACATTTAAAAGTGAGTTTCTCAGGGCCGTTCAATAATACTAAGAATCGCAGCGCAGGGGCCGGCAGGACTATCAAAACGAATAATAGAATAGGACATTTCGTTCAGATCTACAACATCAACATCATTAAAGATGCAAAGACCTGCTGTAGTGCATGTGATTTCGGTGTTCTTGTAGCCGATGGCAGCAACGGTAGAGATCACCCTGATTAGATCGAAAATCACACTCAACGAGGGGCTTCAAAACATTCGGCCAAAATGTATCCTGAATACATTTTACTTGAGATCATTTGAAGGTGATCATTTAAACTCTGGCTAGTAAACTGTCACCCGTTTTTGATCGTGGCCTAGATAGCATCATACTGCAAGATTTACAATTCAAATTGTGCGTAAACAAACAACTGGGATTTGTTTCTGTAAACATGTCTACGATGCTTGTTTAAAGTAGGAATGATTATAAACGAATAAAAAATGTTGTTCTACAAGCACCACATAACAATGATACATACAATAAATAAGTTAGGCATCTCTATCAGAAAAGCAAGATACTTACTAATACAATATTTTCGGAAGAAAAGAGAGTGCATCGAAATTGACATTAAACAGATTTAACTCTGGAACCATCTGTCGATCACGGATCTGGGGTAATCTTTGATCTGAAGGGAAATAATATTGATCAATCATTAAGAAGATCTAGAATAAACAAATAGGTAATTTATAAAGTAAATCACAATTTATGACGTTCATAAATAGGTATTGTTTGTTGATGAGAGCAAAGTTCTTGATCATAAAATAAATGTTTGTTGCGTTTTCCACGAATCCGCTTTGAATTGAAATAACAAAATAAAGTTATTTCAGAATTCTGAGGCCGATGCAGATTCCAATTAAAATAACTCGGAGTTATGGTACGAAACACGCACTGATTTAAAATCGGATTCTCTTGAAATAACACTACGACCATTTCACGTAGGTGAGACAATGAAAACTATCTTGTTTTTAAGTGTTTTAGTCGTTATGTTTTCTAATATTTACGCGAACACTATACATCGAAATAAAACAACTTAACGAATTCTACTCGCGGTCTTATATTTTCTTTCATTTTCTAACCCGACGTTTCGACGATGTGACGTTTATGTTTTTTTTTAATATTATATTAAATAGGTTTGCGTTTGAGCTGTCTCGACCGGTGGTAAACCATGATGAGGCCTATAATAGTGGCACACGCTTGCCCAGAAAATGCCTACGTATTCACTCTTGCCTTGAAGACACCAAGGTTGTATGTATGCGGAAACAGACGCAGAGAGAGCGTTCAAGCTACTCCAGCCCAGCTACCATTCTGGCTAACGCAAAATCTCATTAGATTTGTAGAACTCCCCATTAGTCAACTGTTCCAACACTGGCCTCAGGAAAAGCAGTCGTCAATTCACTGTTGGCTGGCTACAGGAATGGCTCGACTGGGCTCGACGATCAAAAGTATTTACAGCCAATAATATTTGTGTTTAATGACGATTGGCTTAATTGCCTAGATGAACATATGTAAGAGCAAGCTGTAGTGAAATGCATTTTCTGTTTTTTTACTTTATTGTTATACCTAAGTGATTTAGGTTTTTTTGTTTAGGAATTATAACGCTGTGTTCAGCTTTAACTGTAACGCATGTTCAACCTTTGTTAAACTCTTTTAATTGTATGCTTTAATGTGTGTTCTGTTGCTGTACCTTAAATAGGTAAATCAATAAATGAAAACTTGGTACGATTCCGATAATGTCAAAACGTAAGACAATTTTGCTGGCGCCCAGTTAGGGCGCCAACAAATTGCTTATTAACGGCACTAAATGAACACAGGAAGTGTTCTATCTAAGTAGGTATCACAGGCAATAATTACACAGATAAGGTTAGCTTCCTTGACAGAGATTTGATTAGCCGTCGTATCGGATGCACTGTCGTTGATTAATCATCGGTATTAAACAATTTACAAAAAATAGAGTAGTTTTGTTGTAATAATTCAAGTTGAGCAATATTTACAGTAGATAGCTTACTAAATACAACAAGAACATTTTCGTTATTGTGCAAATAACTTATAGAGATAAAATTCATCAAAATTGGTATGTGTACAAGTATTCAACTACAAACTACATAATCTTCATTCAACGTCTTCTCATGTTGGTCTGTTTTTGAAAACAAGCTTGGTTACTTCAACATTGCAGATAGTTGTATGGTGTTCTGATGCCAGCCCAGGTGCCTAGGACCCGCAGGTTATGGTTTGATAAAATTTCTTCAAGAACTTATAAGCTTCCTATTTATCAAAAAACTCGAAACTACCAATACCTTTAGTAATTAGCAAGCTAAAAGTAACAAAGACATGATTAAGCAGATTTAAAAGCTCATAAGTAGTAGGTGTTTGATAGTGAATGTTTGCCTACAACTCTACAAACATACCTACATAGGTAGGTAACTACTTCTACTTTTAAACTCAAAAAGCAATTTCGAGAGATCGAAGTTAAGGTTCACAAGGACACCTTCAAACTTCGTTATCGATTGAATCGGTCAATTGCTTTTCATTTTTATGAATTAAATGTCTATGTAAATGTATGTCTATGTAAATTGTATTTTTTTTATGTTTGAAAGATAAGCACCTGAAGTTTTAATCAAGAAACTTTCATATTCATATTGGAATTTACCGAATCATTCGATGAATCGGTTCTAAACCGGGACGGGACGGGAAGCACAGTGAAAAAGTATAAAGTGGAATGCCGGACCTTACCTCTCGCACCGCCCTGGGTCAGCGGCGCTCCGTTCACTTTGATCGGTCTCCCATCTGCAGTACATTTTAACAACATATCTTCTACATGTGGTCTCTATTTACTATCCCATACAACCACCGTGAAAATCCGCTACGAAGGACCAAAACATTCGAGTCAAATACTATTCCTTGATAGATAAGAATAATAATATTTTTCTCTTTCGCGCCAACTGATTGGTCGTAGTCTCGTGACGTCAAAAGTCAATTTGAAACCACTCGAATGAACACAAGAAATGACTTTATCTTTGGTCTTTTTACAGTACGAACGAACTTGAAACACGTGAGAATAACCACAAATCCCGTACACTGAACACTTTAACACCCCGATGAAGAATATTTCGCGAAACGACACGAATTACACATAAATTGCTGATTAGAAATTCAGCACAACACTAGATAGCTGAACAACAGGCTGACTGACCGAGTTGAAACTGGTGCGGATTGCGACGCAATGTTTTGATACGCACTGCGAGTGTTCGAGAAAATATGAATGAAATCCTACGTGAAGTTAGTTAACAAAATAACACCGGTCTTTATCTGTGCTAAATAAATTTTAAAATTATGGAATATGACACACTATTTTGAAGATTGGCTATTTTTATAATTTGCATAATTTGTATTTCCCCGAAATTTTCTGTTAAAGTAAAATCATCTAAAAAAAAGTCTAAAAAGGAAAGATAAATCTGATTATTCTGAAGGTTGCCTAGCTTGTTCATTTCTTGCCACAACAGAAAATACTAAACTTCTATTTGGTTGTGGTATAAGAGAACAAAACACAGGCCTCAATGTAATTTACACTGCCTGGGCGCCATTCGTTCACTTTACAACAGAAAGTGTGACCTTTTTGAACAGCGCGTGCAGCGTCAGGAACCTAATTCTTCAAACAACATACGTTTTGCTAAAATAAACTTTATCCCCATTGTTGGCATTTTTATGATAGTCTTTCTTCTTCTGAAATCTTTTCATTAACACTTTATCCTGGAACGCAACAACCCTCATGTCGCTGTTTTTGATAGAAAATCTTACCTCAAGTTACGAATAACCCACAAGTTTTACAACTTAATATTAATAGCCATAAAGTTTACCTTGTGCCTGATTTCCTTTTAAAAGGTAATGAAATACACAAGGGGAACACATGCTGTTTGTTCCCATCATGTCTGTTGTTGAAAGTTGCAAAGTTATGTAACACCAAATCTGCTATTAAACCGGTACCATTACCTTTTTCCGTTACCATTACCAGTACCAACCATTTTCGTGGTGTTTTTAAAGTTGGTGGTGCTTTCGTCTTACCAGTGAATGCCAAAAACATTTTAAAATGCAGTTTTTTTGAAAATACAAGGGCACGTTATAGATGGAAATCAATGAAAAAAAAGATTTTCAAGTTATTTTTTCATCCATAACAATGTTGGGAAACACCCCGCTTTTGTTATCATGTTATTCACCCCTTTTTACTGGTATGTATCGGTTTTTCTCTACAAAATAGAATTGAATCATAGACAAAGCTTGCAACTTGGCAACACTTACAGATGAACGCCAACCAAACGCAACGCCATATTTATGCGGCGCGCCATTTTGGAGGTTTCGTAAAGACGCATCGCCGGAAATATTGTGATTGTATTTTAGAAAATACTTAAAAATGGGCAAAAAAGACAAGAAGGGAGAAACCAGCGATGGCTCTACTGAAGAAGAATATGTTGTGGAGAAAGTTTTAGATAAACGCATAGTAAAAGGAAAGGTTAGTGCAAGATTGAAGAATTGTGGTTCCACTGGCAATTTTTCTGTATTTTCTAGATATTTACGTTGTAGTATTTTGTTTGCGTATTCACAAACCCTTGCAAATATTGAGGAGATGTAGTAGAAATGTTGTGGAATGATAATTCATACGAAAATGTATGTATTCATCCGAAGCTTCCACACGCCACATCATAAATTTTATTCTTTCTGAAAATGGCCTTTTATTTGTGATAGTAGAGTAGCTATCACTAGCTCAGTTTGCAGCTGTCCCTGTTGGCAGTTGCTTTCTTCAAAAGGCCATGCTGTTTGTTTGCCCTCACTAAAGCAAGCAATTTTGCCGCCTTGAAGTTACAAGTGCGCCTGTCTCTGAAGTTCTCTTTGGTTATTATACTTTGTTATATCGCTCTTCATTGGGGTCACCAAACCTCAAACTAAGCAAGTTTTGAATATACCATGAAATGAAGAACCAACATCCTTAATGGTTAATCAATTGAATATTAAAACCAACCAGACACAGAACCAACAAAAAGGTTCACTACAGCATATTTAGAAAAATAAAGGACCAATAATTTGTTGTAGAGTTATTTTGTTCATCAATATTTGTAGTTGAAGGCTGCTTTGGTTGAAGAAAAAGATTAGAGAGCTGCCATGCCTAGTGTGAGAAAGTTCATTAAGCTTAGCTTTCTCAGAATCACCTATTTCATATTGTTCAGGTCCAGTATTTGCTGAAATGGAAAGGCTACAAGGAGGAGGAGAGTACATGGGAGCCTGAGGAGAATCTGGACTGTGAAGACTTAATTAAAACCTTTGAGACTGCTCGAAAGGAGAAAGAAAAGGAAAAAGAGGTTAGTTTCATTAAGCATAATTATCTATTACTGCTATTTTTGTTTTACTATTTATCTTATTTTGACCAAAAAATAAACCATCAGAATTTTTAATTCAATTTGGGATACTTTGCGAAACTGACTAGCAGGCAATCTTGCGATGCAAGTAAATATTTGATTGCTAGCCTATTATGTGAACTCAATTATTCACATATTATAATTACCTGCAGGCCCTATCAGTTTCCACTGGATTGTTAAATGTGGATCTGAAGTTACCAGTATTCAGGCAAACACTTCTGGAGTATCTGGTTATCTGTATAATTCAGGGAGGGTGTGGTTCCTTCTGAGCCTTGAGGGGCACTCACATTGCTAACTCATGCAATTCATTAATGAGTGTAGTGTGTGAGTGCACTAATATCACTTTTGTAAACAGGCTGCATCAATAGATATTTTCAATAATCTAACAACATGTATATATTTAATACCTAAGTATTGCAATAAATAAAATAATTTTCCATGCAACAAAATTTATATGTTTAGTGTTCTAGAATTCGATCCTTTTACAAATACCACACGTTACTCTATTTTGGACTATTTTCAGTCTGTATTTTGGCTCTCGATTTCTTGCAGCTATTGATATATCTTTTACTGGGAACATGTTTATAACCATAGATGATATTTACTCCAGCAAAAAACCAAGAAGCCTGAAGACCGCGGCAAGAAGCGGGTACGCGAGTCTTCAGAGGAGACGAGTAGCGGGCGCAAGGGGCGCGGCGCGAGCATCTCCTCCGTGGAGGAGACCAAGGAGTCCAAGCGAGAGCGCAAGGAGGACAAGGCCAAGTCTGGCTTCGATAAGGGACTGAAGGCTGAAAAGATAATAGGCAAGTACCTCAATAACAAGACAAGTGAAGTTTATTCAGGTGTGCTCTCTAGGTCAAACTTGGGTATTGTGATTGGCATCACTTACAATAGGCATGATGACTGTATTTTTTTTTTGTTTATTATCGAAAGACCTTACATTTATGTAAACAATCCTCAAAGAATCACTTCATCTGGATCAATACCACCAGAGATATCACAATTTGAAATGCACATTTTTTGGACTTGCCCAAAAACGCTCCATACAAAAGCGACAGTGACGTCACTATCGCTGTCACTTTTGTATGGAGCGTTTTTGGGCAAGTCCAAAAATGTGCATTTCAAATTGTGATATCTCTGGTGGTATTGATCCAGATGAAGTGATTCTTTGAGGATTGTTTACATAAATGTAAGGTCTTTCGATAATAAACAAAAAAAAAATACAGTCATCATGCCTATTTGACTGGTTAAGAATGCTTCTTGTCAAGTCCACCATTCATGCAATAAAAATATAGCAGTGTTACTAGTGTTGCAACAGTTAAATTTGTTCTTTCACACTTGTTTTTTATATTCTTTTTATTAATTATTTCATATTGTCATATCCTCTGATATTTGATGTTTACCGTTAATTTGTTTAAACCTCAGCCAATTCTGTTGTAATCATCTAAAAGAGGAATTTGATTCAAGTGTTAAATGTTGTACAATAAACAACACAATGACATAATTTAATATTCAAAGTAAAATCTCCCAAAATTTTTATCTTGCCTTGTTTGTCATTGTTTCAAATCAATAAAAAATTATAATCTGTGTGTAATAAATAATACTGATAATAACTGTGTTGTGTCGTTCCAGGTGCGTCAGACGCGACCGGCGAGCTGATGTTCTTAATAAAGTGGGCCGACTCCGATGAGGCGGAGCTGGTGCCCGCCAAAGTTGCCAATGTCAAGTGTCCCCAGCAGGTATGATTCTATGCAGACATTTCTGGACTTGGAATTTATTTATCTTTACAACATCTGATCTGACCCTTGCACTGGACTAGTTAATATAAAGTTGTGCTATTGCAAATGAATACTTCTATGAGGTGGCCCAATTTCGAGTGGGTCAAAAATAGTTTTTGGTTCATTTGGTCACCTAGCAATATGGTAGTATTAACACAGCATTGTCCAAAACTCAGTTGTGTCTGAATCGCCAATCGCCGCCGATCGCCGTTGTGAAGCAACTCTCGTCTGGTCGGGAATGGGATAGGTAACCACCCCGACTAAATAACAGAAATATAATTTATTGTTTGTATAAATTAGCTTTGTGTGCTCCAAGTTGTTTTTTTTCAGCTCAAACTTTTTATAATTTCGGTGTTCGTAGAGTGAATATTATTTCTTATTATGTCATTGTGATCTCAAGATGACTGATAAGGGCTAGAGCGAATTTATCTATGTGACTGGCGTTCTCTAAATTTAAAAGCACCATAACATAACATGTAACACAATGCAGGTGATCGCGTTCTACGAGGAGCGGCTAACGTGGCACACGCCGGCGGAGTCCGAGTGACTCACGCGCATCCGCGTGAACAAGGTTACGTTAAGGTGTAGCGTTAAGGACTTGTGAAGCGCCCGCGACGCGCACGCGCCCCGCACCGCACGAGTTCCAGTTCCCGCGCACGCCCGGCCGAGTGCACGCGCATGCACGTTCAGTGATATCTAACCTCAGTTTCTGTAAGGGTAATTATATCAATTTGTAACTAGCGATCAAATTCACGTATATGGTATATAAATTACTGGTTAACTTGCTCCAGTTCATAAATTAATTTGATTATCCTTTCGGAAACTTAGGGGTTTGTGTTTTATTTTTAACTTGACGTCTAGGAAGAAAGATGGACATTTATAGGCCTGTTGTCCGAATAGAAATAAGTCATTTTTTCTGTAAAAACTCATTCCTTTTGCTTTGTGACATTTTTGCAGTGTAATTGACTGGGGCCAGCGATGTAAAAGCAATTCAATTGGTACCTTTGATTAAAAATAAAAAGAGGAAGATCTGTCTCCCGCGTACCGCGCGTGGTCCTACAAAATCGAGTCCAATGGACCTGCTACGTTCAAAGCCAGTAGGACTGCGTCTTTTATACGTGGACGTCAGTCGTTAGAGTAATTTCCCAGGTTTCGAATCGGCAAAGTAATCTTCCTCTTTCTGTGTTAATCAATGTGTCTAATACAACATGTGCAGCCCATTTCTTGTAAGTTAGCTGAACGTGTTGCCCAATATCTGTTACTTTTATAATGTAAGCACTATCCTACCTAGTAATACGAAACCTGAAAATTGTGAGCTCAGGCTTTCAGTGTCCATGTTAACTATCTGTTAGGGCTTGAAATTGTTCATTGCCCAATTACTTAAACAGTAAAGAGTAAGTGGTTTAGCTTTAGGAAATTTATTATAAATGGAAATGCTGGGTAATCTAGTATCTTGGGAAAATATGAACAATCATTGAACATCAATTCAGGCAGCACAATCATATCAAATATATTAGTCTATAAATTACTGATTATATTTACGTTTTTGCTGATGCTCAGGTTTGCACCTACTGCCATTTGGTAGGGATTAATTTTTAGATGAAAAAACTAATTGCAATGTCTAACATCTGTGTTGGCATTGTTTTAATGACAGTGACTGCGGTAAATCAATTGTGATGCCCTTTTGCATATTGTTTCATATACACAAGGGTTAAGTAAAAGCCAAATATGGTAAACTAAGGTGTAGAGTCCTATTTATAACGAAAAAAGTGATAATCTTATACGTACGGTTAACGACACAGGCTACCCATTTCCGGTCAGTCCACCTTGCTATATTAAAAAGAAAGATTATTTGGCAAGAGCAAGAGGGAAAACTATAATGGGTAGCCTGATATGCCGTTGACTGTACATCCGGTTATTCCTTCAATTACCGTAACTTAGTTCTCATTAGTTCTTAGTTACTCATTGGTGATCTTTCTTGATTGTTAAAATAAACACCAAAAAGTCTTTGTAAAAAACTAAAATGGCGGAATTCGAAACACACTGCACTGCATCACAAAGGCTTGTTTTAAAATTCCCTAAATGCTAAGTGAAAGTTAAGATTTGTTCTACGGAATTAAACAATATTTTGTGTATAAGTTTGTTTAGGTAGATAATAAAATATCCTAAAAAATACAATCTCAGTTTGGAATAGTTTGCAATTTATTTCATCTTCCATTAGTTATATTTAAATGCGTTCGGTGTACTGTGGAAGGTGCTGTGCGTGTAAATATCGTATTGTATATTTAATTAAATGAAGTACCTACATAACTGGATTCTCGCGGTGTTGATTTGTGCTAAATTTGTTTTTTGAAAACAAAATATATCGAGACTGTCATTCATGATAAATAATACGGCGCGTGATTTATAGTGATCACCATTTTAATGATAGTAAACATAAAAATAAAAAAACTATTTCATAACTTGCGTTTTATTTCATAATCGTCAATTAGTGAACTTTGAAAATGTACATACTTAAAAGGAAGTAAGAGGCATTCTTTAAAGAACAAGATCTTAAAGTAATAATGCTGTGCGTAACATCGTTGTGAGCATATTCACACCGTTAGCATTTTTATTTGTTCAATGCATAGGCATTAAAAAATACTTCCATTTGTTTTCATTGTTATTTCATGATAGGGTGGGGTACCTATTTATTGGCACCCTTCCCTTCCTTCAAAAAAAGCTACGACAGATTATTTAGGTTCGGTATTTAAACACCGAAGCGTTTTTTCGATTTAATAGGAAGGGTGCCAATAAATGGGTAGTTAACCTTTTCAACGCCAAAGTCTGATATATCAGACATTTAATTTCCGTGCCCACGACGCCAAAGTCTGATATATCAGACAAATATATCTTACTAATTTAAATCTATTTTTTCTTATCATTATAGTACGTGACGACATATGCATAACATTTTCAGACTGTTTATACTTTAGTTAATCAAAAATATGAATTTCACAAAGTATTATAATGTTATTCTAATGATAAATTATCAAAAACAAAACCGTGTTGAATCGACTCGAACTCTTTTTTTTTTATATGAGCCCTCAGCGCCAATGTCTGATATGTCAGACCAAGTTTATTTATTAGTGATGTTCCTACCAAAACCAGAAATCTGGTAATTTAAAAAAGAAACATTCAAATATGTAAGAATAACATGTTACAGGTTTTGGTTTTGGGCATATTCTTTTGTGTGTGACGAAATTTTACCAAGTTTTACAACAGAAAACGCTTTATTTTCAAATTATGTTTTGCATTAAATCCAGTAAATTGCATAGTATGTCACAACACTATAGCGACACGATCATGCATGAGTCTCGTACGCCAACGTCTCATATATCAGACACGGAAGTGACGTCAGAGGCGATAGATGTTTCTAGAACTACTTATTTAGTGCTGTACAATGAGGGTCGGAGATATCGATAAATTATGGAAGTACCCTGCAAAATCATGTTATTTACTGTGTTATTATTTGCGTTGCTGTGTTGATGTATTACGTTTGTAAATTAATATTTATTAAATTATGCCCACTGCAGAGGAGTTGATTAGGATTGTGGAAGGAACTGATGATGTTGAATTTGAAAGTGTTGAAGTGTTCTTACATATTCAACAGGTAAGTTATAAAACATTAGAATACTTATAGTGTTCTCAATCTAATGTGGTTACTATGCTCTGACACAATATACTTAGTGTTTGTAATTTTATTTTTCTATAGGAATATTGGAATACATAGATGTATTAACGTTAGAAAGAACTTACCGGTCATTATTTATATTTTTTATGCTCCAGAGCGTTATCGCCGTGAGCCTTATGTCAGATTCATAGATGATACGTCAGACAGACATTTTCGTGTAAAAATATTTTAGCTAATATTCATCAGAATAAATATTTGCTAGAACAAATCTTTTTCTTTGATAACGAAACAGAAAGTTTGACCACAAAAACCGCAAGTTTAACCTAGGAATGACAGAAATTGAAGTTTGAAAATTGTTAGGTTAGGTGTCACTATCTAGCGGTCTGAATTGGTTTTGACGCTGACAGCGCTGTGAGCACTGTTGACGCGATATTTCAATTCGGGGCGCCTGTTATCGCCGTGAGCGCTCACAGACCTGTAATCGCATTGCGGACCGCACAGTTTGTCATTAAAATAAATATAACCTGATGTAAGGATTATTAGATATTAATAAAATCATCAGAACTAGTAAAATAATTATTGGCTCCATCATTTGATTAATTTGGTTATTTAATCAATAAGTTAAAAGTAATTCGTAAGGTATCGAAGTTTATGACCGGAAGTTGACGCATCACTAACACTCGCTAAAAATTCATATTATGCGTACGCCACTGTCTGTTAGATCAGACACGTAGTGATGCAATTATCATCATAATTACTTGTGCGTTTTTTCACTGTATTATTACGCCACTGAGATTTCAATACATTCAATACATGTTTCACAGAGTAAAAATAATAAAATAAAACCCAAGAACTTAAAAAATAACTAAATATTTTTTTTATTATGATTTATTTATTACAAATTAATAATATCGATACTCAACATTGTCAGCACTAGTAAACCAACCACTTATATTGCGGTGGCGTGTGGTGAACGTTTTTGACGAAAACTCGTGGCGTCGAAAAGGTTAACCCTAATTCTAATTAGCAAAAATATTGAATAATAAAATAATAACTTATGCACCTACTCAATTACAAGAATATAAAGTCCTGCTTTGGATATCAGTCCTTGTTTGCATTCCATGCAAATTGGTTCAGTTCTATGGTGCCAATACTTTTCAAAAAACGTATCTATCATTCATTATCTATTATATAAAGAGATATACAGGGTGTTTCTTGTAAGGTGTCAAGCCGGCGCGAGCTGATAGTAGGGTACCATACCTATCGATTTAACCCCCATGTATGTTCTACGATTTTTTGTAGTTTTCGAGATAATAATGTTTTTGTAATTTTTTAAAATTTTGTGAGCACTTGACTTTAAATAATTACAACTTTTTTTTTGTTTGACTTTTATTGGATATTTTCTTTTTATTATAATGTCTATTAATTGCAGTTTTATGATTAAAATAATCGCTGTCCTAACTTTACTACTATGTACAAAAATGTTGATTGATAGTGAAGAAAAAGTGAATCATGCAGAACATAACGAAAATTCAGTCGTAAATTAAAAAAAACAAAAGGTATTCCATAGCTTCTTATTGATTTTAAAAACTGCGCTGCATTATAAGCTTTCATAATAATACAAGAAAACATGTCCTTTGTGGGGCATTATTCGCTGTAATTGATGCTCAAGTCCTGAGTATCGGAAATACCTAGTGTAATTTTCATACTTAATAATTTTCTAGTATTTTGGCATAATTTTGTAATTTCTGAGATTTATTGACTTTTAACGTTTAAACAAAGCTCATTTGTTAATAAAACAGTCATTTTTTAACTTCCAATCATTCGAAAGTCACAACTCCTGGTGTAATAAAAATGTTGAAATTGAGGAAACCGGAACATGTTTTGAATCAATTATCGAACTGTTTTGAGTTACTATGCTCTAAATGCACGTACAAAAAAAAAATAAAGATGGTCGGGTTTCCTCAATTTTAAAATTTTGTTAAAAAATTGGAAGTTAAAAAATGACTGTTTTATTAACAAATGAGCTTTGTTTAAACGTTAAAAGTCAATAAATCTCAGAAATTACAAAATTATGCCAAAATACTAGAAAATTATTAAGTTTGAAAATTACACTATTTCCGATACTCAGGACGTGAGCATCAATTACAGCGAATAATGCCCCACAAAGGACATGTTTTCTTGTATTATTATGAAAGCTTATAATGCAGCGCAGTTTTTAAAATCAATAAGAAGCTATGGAATACCTTTTGTTTTTTTTAATTTACGACTGAATTTTCGTTATGTTCTGCATGATTCACTTTTTCTTCACTATCAATCAACATTTTTGTACATAGTAGTAAAGTTAGGACAGCGATTATTTTAATCATAAAACTGCAATTAATAGACATTATAATAAAAAGAAAATATCCAATAAAAGTCAAACAAAAAAAAAGTTATAATTGTTTAAAGTCAAGTGCTCACAAAATTTTAAAAAATTACAAAAACATTATTATCTCGAAAACTACAAAAAATCGTAGAACATACATGGGGGTTAAATCGATAGGTATGGTACCCTACTATCAGCGCGCGCCGGCTTGACACCTTACAAGAAACACCCTGTATAATTTACGTAAGTATGTATGAATGTGTACATATTATTTGAGACACAAAAAGAGATTAATTAATCTTAGAAGAATGAAAGCTAAATAGACAAGTAATTTGTATCGCTTGTCCATTACGGTGTACGGTAAGGTACCATCGTGGTATTGTACTTACATATTTTTTCATTAATGTATAAATAAAAATAATACAAAGCTCATATATTTAAATAATTCTTTGTTAACTTTCTCGTCTATATGGAAGTCTAATTATATTTTTATTTCTTACATCATACAGATTGTTTCTTAGAACTAGTACTATAATAAATGCAGTTGTCATGATGAGAGGCGGCTTGTGTGCAGATTATGTACCATGGTTATATTCCTATGCTTGGTACTTGTAGTCAGGTTTGCTCAGTCCATTGCTGCAAAAGATAAATCATATATTATATAATGTAATAATTGAAGGTCACGCATAAATAACATTTTAATTTTATTCTTGCAAATCATTGTCTTGTTTGTTTGTTTGCGAGAGTGCCTTTTAGAGGTCGCGATCTATCGATTGCGAACACTGTTCTAAGCTAGTTGTTATCTTTTTATTTGGCTAGCTGTTAGTCCAAGGTGCGACTTCCACAGCTTTACCGGGCAACGTGGTGAGCGGAAGCACAGTATAAACCAAACCATACAGTAGAACATCTACATACAAACGCGCCGCTCTTGGTTTGAATGTGTGCGTGCGCGTCGCGCGCCGTGTCGCTAATTCACGCACACGCGATTTCACGCGCTAGCACAAAATAGGGAGGCGGCAGTACGGACGGGCTGTGCCGCGTGTCTGTGCTAATAACTCGGCGGTCGGCCTTAGATAGCCTAATGTATGGTTTATACTGTGGCGGATGGCTCACAACCCCTAACATTTAAGTAACTTGCCTAAGGGTGCCCACAGTGAGGACGAGCCTCTGCTTAGGGCGTTACTGGGAGATGGCAATCAGACGTTCTAGTTGAGTAGTGTGTGGTACGTACCTGAGCATGGCGACGTGTCCCGGCTGCGCGCGCACGAGCGGCGCGAGGCGCTCCGTGAAGCGCGTGAAGTTGCGCTCCAACTCGCGCTGGTACTCGCGCTGGTCGCTGCCGATCAGGTTCTTGTTCTTGCGCAGCGCGTCGTGGCATCTGGGGAGAGATACCAACATCATTGTGAAGTCTATTTTTTGAGAGGGTCGTGGCCCAGTGGTTCAACTTTTTGGCTCGGAGCCCGATGGTCTTTTTCTCGATGGTCCCGAGAACAAATCTGGCCGGAACACACCTACTTTGTGTTCCTCGTACAATTTGCTCAATTAACTCTCCGGTGATGGAAAACACCGATATAAAACCCAAGCAACCCGGATAACGACAGTGGGCTCCCCCTCACCACGTTGTTGGGGTCGAATAGGCATGACGACAGTATCAAATAATCAACGATTTGAATAGGGTAGAGGAACCAAAAGATGAACGACCCCCAATAGATGAACGTTCGGGAGAAATAATTAGATGAAAAATTAGCTGCTTCTTTCTTCTGTGCAATATTTATTTATGTAATATAGTCCCCCTTTTCCTTCCCAACACCATTAAAACATTGACACTAGTGTCACGGTCACGCTCACAATCGGCTGTTCCGCCAAAACTGTACCTGCCAAAAAACAGTTTTCTATGGAAACCTACTTAAGGTAAGCAGTGTCCACGCTTAAGCACAATGTTACGTCAAACACCTAATAATAGCTGTATTCGAATGGTTTCGGTTTCATCAAAATTTTGATATGTTTAGCTTCAATTGCTGTTTAGCAGATTTACATTATTTATCATATTTTTCGAGAAATTTACTGTTCAAGTAATGGATTCAATATTGTCCTATGGATCCAATAAATGAACGGCGTTCAACTAATGGACAAAGTGCTTAAATTTACAGACCCCAAAACTTAATAAATCATTTCATAAGTCAAGTTAAAACCGTTTAAATTAGTTAATAGAAGTATTATGAAGTCACCTACCAAAAGTTGAACATAGATTGTTTAGGTTATTGTTAAGTTTCACGACAATTTATTTTGATCATTTAGTATGAAACCGTTCATTGTTCAACTTTTGGATTTATACCCCAAAACTTGAACCACATGATGTGGTTTGAATTTCAGACATATTTTTTTCCTTAATTCAAAGGTTGTTAATTGATTTCAAAGAAACTAACATGGTATTAGAGTGTGAACGCCTACGAATAATAATTTTATTAGTGCAATCTGCGATTTTTTGGTAAAGAGATAGATTTATTTTCCAGAAACAACACAAATCACAGTTAGGAAGTTCAAATTTTCGTGTTAATGTGTTTACAATATGATACATAGTATTAAAAAACTACTTATTTATAAGATCTTCTTAAATTTATTGCTCATTTAAGTATTCAAATAACATTTACCCCATAGTTATCACCGTTAAAATGGTAGTTCATCTATTGGGTCCAAAACGTTCATAATTAGGGCACAGCGTTCATCTTTAGGGCAAAAAGCAAAAGTTTTATGGAAAACATTTTTTTATGAATAACAGGTAGATTGTAGGAATTATTTACTTAAACTAATAGAATCTTGAGTATATTTGTAAAACATAAAAAAATAACAGTAAGCGCAAACAGCTCGAAAAGGCCGAGAAAAAAATACTCAAAGTTACGAAGATCCCTTAATCGTTCATTTAATGGTTCCTCTACCCTACATTAGGGGAAAAAACATATTAAAAGGATTTAAAAGACACATTTAGTTTGATTTTAAAATCTGAGATTAATCAGATTTTCGATAAAGTAAAAGGATAAAATACTCCAATTCGCCATTTTGACTCAAACGTCAATCACGCACTATGACGTCACTGTAATGGAAATCAACAAATGTCACTGTCGTATTTCATACAAGTGAGTTTGACAGACACTAACTTGATATTTACATTACAAATACGTCACACGGACGCCATGACACCTGCGAGCGTTTTCGCGCGCTGTTGATAAAATACTAGAATAATGTCCTCAAACTTTGTTAAACTGACCTTTGAAACCGAAATAAAGTTTTTTTTAGTATACAATACATGTGTACCTTTATCACGAAAGAAGATTTCAAAATTGTTCGTCATGCCTATTCCCTCGGCGAAATGTGGGCTTCTGAATGTTCATAACGGCAACTATCAGTGTGCCTCTGGCCGTTAGGGATATGGTCGTGAGGGTATGTTATGTGTTATTCTGATGACGGGTGACCAAGGGTGCTGACCGAAATGCGCCAAAACACTGATAGGAATGTGTTTCTGAGCTCCGAATTCACAAACGCAAATCAGTTTTGAGCATCCCTCTTTACCACGCAAGGGTACGCGGACGACCTGGTGATCATGGTGGTAGGCAAATGTCAAAACACCATATCAGGTCGAATGCAGAGGGCGCTGCGTTTGGTAGAAGAATGGTGCCAGGAAGTGGGCCTGTCAGTAAACGCTGACAAAACCACACTGGTACCATTCACCCGCAAACGGAACCTGGAGGGAATTCGCAAACCTACCTTGTTCCGTAAACCCATAGGGATCTCCAAGGAAGTCAAATATCTGGGAGTAATCATCGACCAGAGACTGACATGGAACTCTCACATAAGCAACATTACCCGGAAGGCACGTATGGCCCTGGGGATCTGTTGCCGTCTAGTTGGCACCAAATGGGGGCTCAACCCCAAGGCTGCTTTCTGGATATACACTGCCATAGTGCGACCCATGATCGCCTATGCTTGCGTGGTTTGGAATAAGAAAACCACTCAAGTTACAAGCAGTGTTTTACTCGGCAGGGTGCAACGGCTGGCCTGCTTGATAACCACTGGGGCCATGAAGTCCACTCCCACGGCAGCTCTGGAGGCCATGCTGTCGCTGTGCCCTCTCCACATTCACCTGGGGATGGAGGCTAAGGCAGCCATGCTGAGAGTGCTGAAAAATGGGGGTGGCAGGTTCCAGTCGAAATGCATGGTCAACCTGAAGGCTGAGCTGCACAGGATGCCTGTTATGCTTATGCCTAAGGACAACATGCCCATTCAGTACCACTTCACAAAATGGTACAGTGTAGAAATCCCGGGAAGGAACGAGTGGGAGGAAGGATCTCCCGCGAAATTCCTACCGGGAGACATCGTGTGGTACACCGATGGATCTAAAATGAATGGTAGAGCCGGCTACGGAGTCTACGGCGAGACGCCAAGGGCGCGCATATTTAGCAGCCTAGGCGTCCACGCCACGGTATTCCAAGCGGAAATGGCCGCCATTCTTCACTGCGCACAGGCAAACCTGGAGCGCCGGTTCTGGCACAGAAGTATCTACATACTCTCTGATAGCCAGGCCGCTATTAAGGCTCTAGCCTCAGTTGAAATCAACTCGAAACTTACCCTGGATTGTGCCCAAGCGTTAAACAACCTCGGCGCCAACAACAGGGTCACGCTGCGCTGGGTCCCGGGTCATTGCAATATCCCTGGGAACGAAGCTGCAGATGAGCTGGCCAGGGCTGGGGCGGAATCCACCAACCAGGCCCCAGAGCCGATGGTGGGTATACCCAGCTGCGCCTTGCGTCAGCCACTAAAAGCTCGGGCGGAGACCCTTGGCATGCTGGCCTGGACCAACACAAACGGACTGGTGCACGCCAAGGCTCTGATAAAGGGCTACTCACATAAGTTCACCGCGGAGGCCCTAGGGATGAGTAGGGGTCAAATCAGAACCCTCACCAGAACCCTAACAGGACACTGCCGGTTGAACAAACATGGTCACAGGATTGGGATCTCAGAGGTCCCAACCTGTAGATTCTGCCACGACATGGACGAAACGCCGGTCCACGTCCTCTGCGACTGCGATGCGTTATCGCAGTGCAGGTACCGCGTGCTGGGGAGTCACTTGCTTGCTCCCCAGGACGCCAAGAACATCACTCCCGGGAAAATAGTACGGTTTATGAAGGCTGCTGGCCTGGAGAGTGATCTTTAAAGGGATGATGGCCACAATAGATCAGTAATGGTCGCAGTGGCCTATCGCTCAGGCGACATCCCTATCCACAACGAATAACGAATAAATCCCTCAAAAGTATAGCTGTCCCTTTCAGTCCTATTGAAATTTAACGGGACAGCATGAGCGTGAGCACGTGCTTAGCGTTGATCGACATTTGTGAAATTGTAACCTACTGAAACTCCCGTGAAAATTTGACAATTTCGTTAATAATAAATTACACTAGAATGGAGCACGGTGCTAATAGAGGCGTTTGACGGTTATTTAAATCAGGATTGCATCAACAGCTTCACAACAAAAGTAAATAGTTGTTTGAAATGACTAACACTGTTTGTTACTTACTTTTTGGAGAAATCTTTGAACGCTAATCGAAGCTTGTTAGTGAGTCGCGTCGGCGGCTGCGTGCCCTCAGCCACGGGCGCCAGGAAAACCTGATGAATGACAGAAAATGTTCAGTGTTAAGAACAATGCAACAACGCTAAAAGCCTGTTAGAAAACTAAATACCAAAACATTATTAACTACCGGTACTGGGGCTTCAAAAAAACCGGTTTCAATAATCCTCTCGATTTCAAATTTTACATGGAGTGTATACACTTCAATAGCCATGCATGTTGTACCTGAGGTTCGCAAGCATTCTGGATAGGTCAATGCATCGACGTCACAGCTACTTGACTCCTGATATTAACAGGCGACCGGAGTCTGACAACTTATCAGACTAATATGTCTTCCACTGTCGACCACTTCGTTAAGCTGTCATGCGAGGGCGATGTCGCTTATAGTTAATGATTTATCGATAACTCAGTGACGTAAACCAAGCTTTACATTGTTTATAAACGCAAGAAATCAGAAAAAAAGTGTCTATACTGGTGAATTTTAATTAGGTGCAGTAAAATGACACAAATCAGATTTTTCGAAAGAAATGATAGATTTTTTGCAAATAAGCCAGTGTTAGTGTTAGTAGTCTAATGGTGGAGAAGTAGTGGCAAGGTGAATGTGTCTAAACCTGCGCGAGCTCGAGCGGCCCCTGATTGACGGTGGTCCCGATGCAGCCCTGGACCACCATCTGCAGCATCTTGGGGTCCGCCGGCTCCTGCTGCGTCGCCGCCGCCAGCTCGTTTATCTGCAACCACCAAACACTTGTTAGACATACTGATGTGTGAACACTTAGTACGAAAATTAGCTTGTAGCCAATCATATCAAAATCAAAAAGACGTAGATAGGTTATGTCAGTTCCGACACGAAGTCAATAAATGACTACAGGGTACGACGTAGTTAATTCGACGTAGTGTTATAACGTGTGAATAAGACAGTACGATTATTCAGTAAAGCGCAAACGAGACAGATCTATACATGTTGCGAAGTGTCGTCTCAGGTGTACGAATCGTTCCGTTTTCGGGTGCCACTTTTTTAGCACAAGTAACCTATATACCTATTTTTGTTATAAAATCATTGCTGGTAGCTCATAAAAGCAAAATGCAGTCAAACTAAACGATGATTTCATATAAACAAATTTAAGAGTGTAATTAGGATAATACACGTGGCATAGATTGGCGGCTGTCACGTCTTGTAAATGTCTTATATGACTGAATTATTTACCTTTTTCTGTATATCCTCTATAGCCACTTCAATAGGCGATAGGATGATTTGTGTTCGCTGGACAACCTGTTTATATAACAATATGATTATGCTTGTGAAACCAAATAAAATGTATATAAGTATTTCTGTGTTACCGCTTTGAACTAGTTTAATCAGGTAAAAAAAAGCCATTTAAGTTAAGTATGAATGATCGATTTAGGATGTTTTGGGGATTGAGGCCAACACGGCTTCTAGCATTCGACGGTCTTATTTATTTATTTTCCATGTAAACATTACTCATTTTTACAATTTAATTTAACTCGTTAAACTGCAGGAGATTGAAACTTGATCAAGGCTGCGGTCCGTTTTGAGTCAAAAGTGACATAAACTCGCTCAGCCGCGTCCCGAATTGATAAATGTCAAAAGCGTGAGCGTGAGCTGTTGACTCAAAACCGAACGCATCCTGGAAATGTCAGAGCATTGATCAATATCAGAAGGCTAAATTTCGTTCGTATTGTAAACGGGGGTCCGTTTCATAAGTCGTTACACACACTGACTCTGTTTTTTGTGTTCCAGGCATCATATTTCGTCGTAAACAGCCACATGACGAACATAGGCCTCTCCCATAGATTTCCAGAGCGGCCGGTTGATGATTTTACTGTATACATATTACTGTATATTGTAATCGCTAGTTATTAAATTACATAATTATGTTACTGGGTTAAGCCCGTTTAATTGTGGTTATTATTGGTTTTAGCATTTTCCATACAGTATCTTTACTAAAGATCTGAAAACCAGAAAAAGTGCAGGAAAAGTGGTTAGTGCAGTCGCCTGGTTTGCGAAAGATGCGAGTTCCATTCCTGCCTGATGCCAAGATGACCAAATGTATTTTTCTGGTTTTCAGACAGTTTAATTGTGTTAAATGAATAATACAGTACAGAATTCAAAAAACTTAAAATAGCACACTCGTTCTTGTTATTCGGCCTCCAAATATTTATCTATAGTTGGTGAGTATCTAGTCTGTGTAGAGGTGCAATGTCTACCTGTATGCGGCACTTGACGTAGGGGAAGTGGTGCGCGGTGGTGAGGATGGTCTTGCGCTTGCATTGTTCGCCCAGCTCGCCGTGCGCGCGCCCGTCCGCCGTGAACGGCGTCGCGTACATGAAACGCTCTACAACACACGGAAACACATTCATTCAACAAAGAGCTAATACCGTTCTTGATTCAAAACGGACCGCACCCTTTGATTGCTGAATAATATCGTGTCCAGCACAAGTCATAACAGTACAGTCAAGTTGGGAAACTTTGAATTTCAGTGTAACATTGAATCCACTCTTTTAGACCAGTTACTGTTGACAAGTACTCCAACTTAAAGATGTTGTTGAGTCTATGAGGAGTTTGGATCAAAAACAAACCATAAACAACAGTATGTAGATACTTTCACCCAACAAAAACCAAATCAGCTAAAAAGGTTAAACCGTTATCCAGTTTTTCGGTAAACAGCACATACAGCGATTTATTCTTATTAATAGTACGGTAGACGGCACATCAATCTACCCATTTCCGGTCAGTCCTCCTTGCTATATTTCAGTGGAATGACATTTGGCAGGAGCGAGAGACAAAACGGAAATGGGGTAACCTGATGTGCTGTTGGTTGTATGTATGAATAAGTTTGCGTGACTGACTGATATTGAAGTTCCTCTCGTAGTGCGTGATGCGCTTGCGCAGGTCGTGCGGCTCGAAGTGCGGCTCCACGTACGTGATCTGTATGTACGCCTTGTCCGCGTCCAGCGCGCTCACATCCACGATGTTAGAGTCCTTTATTATCACCACGTTCTCGGGGCCGAAGCGGGCGCCGTAGAAGTTCTGCGGAATTCATAAGTGTTGAAAGTACACACATCAAAACTGTCTAGGGATATCATTTTTCAAATATTTCATAAAGTTAAGTTTGTTTACAAGTTGAGCATTATCTTAGAATAACGCGCGGACAGAGGCATAAGATAATGGTTAAGAATATTACAAAAAAAAACGTTTGATTTTGCTGAAATTTTGACACCTTTTAAAAGAAAAATCTGTTTTTTTTTCGTCCTTACGATTGTACAATAATGCCACTACAATGAATTTCTTTATACAATCTGAAAGGGCAGATATAGCAGTTTTTGTGTTCTAAAAATTTCTACGTTGGTATCAATATTTTAATTTTTACAGCCTTCCAAATAGCTATACTTTGTATGAAAATGCTTGAGATATCCCTAGACACTTTTGAGCAGTGTATGTATATAATAAGGGTCGAACAATCTTTTAAGTTAGTATTGCAAAGGTTACGTAAATATAAATATTTTGTAAATGTTTCTTTCTGCAGTTACAAATCTTCTTCAATTAGGACCGAATGCCATACTTAGTGCACTTATCTACGCTACAAGTGATACCATTTGATAAGGTTTCCTAAAAGGATTACGCATAATAGTGACTACAATTTTAGGTCAGGTATTTTAGGTGTAATCATCGCTACTTACCTATGCAATCATGAAACCCTAAAGGAGTCTAGAGCAGCTGGTGCACTTGCAGCGACATCTATTTCGCCACATAGGAACTACAATCCTTGCGCATAGATAGAAGCACAAGCAAGCAACTCCAACCCAGTCACTTATTTTCATTATAGTTTAGGCATCATTATTCGCAACTATAATTCAAGTTCGCTTCTAACGATTCGGGCGCCTAAATTGTATGTCCTAAATATCAACCAACATTGTTGTGTAACAAAGTATATCTTATCTTAGCTACAGTTACTTCCAGCCGGCTGAATATCTCCGGTAGTTTCGTGAGCGCGTGCTCCTTGTAGATGAACAATGTTGTGTAACAAAGTATATCTTATCTTAGCTACAGTTACCTCCAGCCGGCTGAATATCTCCAGCAGCTTGGTGAGCGCGTGCTCCTTGTAGATCGAACAATGTTGTGTAACAAAGTATATCTTATCTTAGCTGCAGTAACCTCCAGCCGGCTGAATATCTCCGGTAGCTTGGTTAGTGCGTGTTCCTTGTAGATGAACTCTTCGCCGCTGAGGTCGCCGAAGCGCGCGCCGTAGAACGAGACGCGGAAGTACGTGCCGAACAATGTTGTGTAACAAAGTATATCTTATCTTAGGTACAGTTACCTCCAGCCGGCTGAATATCTCCGGTAGTTTGGTGAGCGCGTGCTCCTTGTAGATGAACTCTTCACCGCCGAAGCGCGCGCCGTAGAACGAGACGCGGAAGTACGTGCCGAACAATGTTGTGTAACAAAGTATATCTTATCTTAGCTACAGTTACCTCCAGCCGGCTGAATATCTCCGGTAGTTTCGTGAGCGCGTGCTCCTTGTAGATGAACTCCTCGCCGTAGAACGAGACGCGGAAGTACGTGCCGAACAATGTTGTGTAACAAAGTATATCTTATCTTAGCTACAGTTACCTCCAGCCGGCTGAATATCTCCGGTAGTTTAGTTAGCGCGTGTTCTTTGTAGATGAACTCTTCACCGCTGAGGTCGCCGAAGCGCGCGCCGTAGAACGAGACGCGGAAGTACGTGCCGAACACGCGCTTGCCGTGTAGTTGCTCGATGCGGCTGAAGGCTTCGTTCAGCTTGCTGTAAAACAACAAGGTTTAATAATAATAATAATCGTTTATTTGCTCACCATAATAAACATAAGGGTAAAAAAGTACATAAAAAAGGTGACTCAAATCTAACATTCTAAAGGAAAATAAACGGAACAATTTACATTTTATTGTGGGCTGATACGAGAACTGGGAAGAATCCTGTACCTCAGGTAATCAACCCTCAACCCCAGATTTATTTAAAAAAAAAACAAGGACAAACAATAGGGTGCATAAAATGAATACAGACAAACATCAACAAAGAGGAATAAATTTGGCAAATATAGAAATGAAACACAGAGAAGAATTCATGGTTCAGTAACTGTCAACCGCAGATCGTGTTCGTAGGACTAAACATTCAATAGAGTACAGTAATTTTAAGATGATAGTTACAATTTCATGCGGGAAAATGGCCATCAAGCCAGATTTCTTGTTTTACAATATTTAGGAGAGCATAACACATTGATATATTTCCACTTTATAAACAATAATGAAAATCTAAATCTGCGAGTAGAACCCGTAAATTGCTTTTATTTCGAACTAATTGTTTGTTTTTCGTTTGCTGTGTTTGAAACCTGTAAATTGCAGAACGAGATAGGAGAGGATACAGGCCGCCCTTATTCGTCTATTCAGAAATTCTATAAGGGAAAGGCCATGTGCAATAATTCTGTTTTAATTTTGTTTTGTTTGTTTAAAACATACACTTTTATGTTGCGATGTCCGAATGCAATAAACGTTTTTTCTTTCTTTATTTCAATGGCTGCATTTTAAAAGTTGCTAATTATCTCAATCTCCTTCGTTTTTCTTGTGACATTCGTACTGTCGGATGTATATTCTTTGTCAATTTATCGAAATTGTTACCGGCCAACTCTTAATCGCCATTGTGACAACTTAACGCACAGACAAGGCCAGAGAAGAAAAGAGAAAGCTTACTAACCTGTGTATGTTGGCTAGTTTCTTGTAGTCGCGCAGTTCTTCAGCGATGGGAATGAGCACTTTGTACACCTCGTTGACGGTCTCGTACATGCCGGCGGTCATCAGCTCGCTTGCAGCGTGCTCTAGAAGCGCCTGTTGATATACACAAACATAGTTTTAGCAATAGGTACATGTATTTTAACGTCCGGTATTTCGTTCATGTGTGAGATGATGAAATCACCATTTAAAAAGGTTATAAACTTTTTTGCTAAACTATTTAGTTAACATGTGTCTCGTGGTGCCTTGGTTAGGAATCTAACTGGAGACTTTAACAAAAAGAGATGAATAGTATGGATATACTGGTACGAACAAAAAGTTTAGTATATTCCAGCACAGCGGGCAAAAGATAAAAATATGGAAACTTGCGAAGTCTTTATCCACCAGAAAAAAAAGAAAAATGAGAATATTGTAATAAACTAAACTTTCTACGGCATGTAGACTCCTAGATCAGTCCGAACTGAGTTATGGGCTTTAGAAGTTTGCTGATTTTACAAACTAGATATTTTTCCTTTTGCGCGCAATTTTCGCATAAATCGCAACAAAATAGAAACATTGTGTGTAATATTTTTCGCAAATGGAAAAATATAGTTAAAGCTAGAACTTTGGTAGCGCGTTTCAGGATAGTAGTTCCTATGCGGCGAGATAGATGTCGCTACAGACTATAGGTACTGTGGCGTGTGTGTGAGTACATGCAGCTCCTGTCGCGTGAGATACCAGAAAAAATCGGCCGGTCTGTTGGTGGTCTGGGTAGCACAGTGGTTAGTTCAGTCGCACAGTTTGCAAAAGACGCGGATTCGATTCCCGCCTGAAGTTGTTTATTACCTGAAGTTCTTGGCGCGTGAGGTGGTGGTGCAGTGCGTCGGCGCAGCTCTCATCGAGCGCGTTGTGCGTGACCCCCGCAAGGAGCGCCGCCCCCCTCCCCCGCGCGCACGTCTGCTCAGCAACCAAGGCGGCGCCGTGCACCAGGCACATACCCGCCTCCGCGTGGTTAGAGCGCTACAGTACACTGAGCTCACCTGTAGCTCCTGGCGCGTGAGGTGGTGGTGCAGTGCGTCGGCGCAGCTCTCGTCGAGCGCGTTGTGCGTCACCCCCGCTAGCAGCGCCGCCCCGCGCCCCCGCGCGCACGTCTGCTCCGCAACCAAGGCGGCGCCGTGCACCAGGCACATACCCGCCTCCGCGTGGTTAGAGCGCTACAGTACACTGAGCTCACCTGTAGCTCCTGGCGCGTGAGGTGGTGGTGCAGTGCGTCGGCGCAGCTCTCATCGAGCGCGTTGTGCGTCACCCCCGCTAGCAGCGCCGCCCCCCTCCCCCGCGCGCACGTCTGCTCCGCAACCAAGGCGGCGCCGTGCACCAGGCACATACCCGCCTCCGCGTGGTTAGAGCGCTACAGTACACTGAGCTCACCTGTAGCTCCTGGCGCGTGAGGTGGTGGTGCAGTGCGTCGGCGCAGCTCTCATCGAGCGCGTTGTGCGTCACCCCCGCTAGCAGCGCCGCCCCCCTCCCCCGCGCGCACGTCTGCTCCGCAACCAAGGCGGCGCCGTGCACCAGGCACATACCCGCCTCCGCGTGGTTAGAGCGCTACAGTACACTGAGCTCACCTGTAGCTCCTGGCGCGTGAGGTGGTGGTGCAGTGCGTCGGCGCAGCTCTCATCGAGCGCGTTGTGCGTCACCCCCGCTAGCAGCGCCGCCCCCCTCCCCCGCGCGCACGTCTGCTCCGCAACCAAGGCGGCGCCGTGCACCAGGCACATACCCGCCTCCGCGTGGTTAGAGCGCTACAGTACACTGAGCTCACCTGTAGCTCCTGGCGCGTGAGGTGGTGGTGCAGCGCGTCGGCGCAGCTCTCATCGAGCGCGTTGTGCGTGACCCCCGCGAGGAGTGCCGCCCCCCTCCCCCGCGCGCACGTCTGCTCCGCTACAAGCGCCGCGCCGTGCACCAGGCACATACCCGCCTCCGCGTGGTTAGAGCGCTACAGTACACTGAGCTCACCTGTAGCTCCTGGCGCGTGAGGTGGTGGTGCAGCGCGTCGGCGCAGCTCTCGTCGAGCGCGTTGTGCGTCACCCCCGCTAGGAGCGCCGCCCCCCTCCCCCGCGCGCACGTCTGCTCAACAACCAAGGCGGCGCCGTGCACCAGGCACATACCCGCCTCCGCGTGGTTAGAGCGCTACAGTACACTGAGCTCACCTGTAGCTCCTGGCGCGTGAGGTGGTGGTGCAGCGCGTCGGCGCAGCTCTCGTCGAGCGCGTTGTGCGTCACCCCCGCTAGCAGCGCCGCCCCCCTCCCCCGCGCGCACGTCTGCTCAACAACCAAGGCGGCGCCGTGCACCAGGCACATACCCGCCTCCGCGTGGTTAGAGCGCTACAGTACACTGAGCTCACCTGTAGCTCCTGGCGCGTGAGGTGGTGGTGCAGCGCGTCGGCGCAGCTCTCATCGAGCGCGTTGTGCGTGACCCCCGCGAGGAGTGCCGCCCCCCTCCCCCGCGCACACGTCTGCTCAGCAACAAGCGCCGCGCCGTGCACTAGGCACATACCGGCTTCCGCGTGGTTGGAACGCTACCATGAACACAGGAGACGTTTACAATAAGCATGTAATGAAGTGCTTATTCATATCATGTAACTATCTTCCAGCCACCAGCTTAAAAACGTAAACGACCCTTATGACATTAATATAATTTTTTTGCTTTAATTATTTAAATGGCTATTAATTAATAACTTAATTGTCCCCTGAGTCACAAATGACTCATGACAATGGATTTTCTATTGTTATGTTTCCTGGACAGTTAAGTAAGTTATTTTCGTTTCGTTGTATTTTAGACTGATACGGATAACAGATCACTTTTTATGAGATTGTAATGTACTACCCGACGTGCCATATTTGTAATGTTTCCGATCCATTGGTGAATAAGTGAATCTGAATCTAACGCTTCAGGCTTCACCTTCCTGCGGTTACGAGACTAAGGCACAGCGATTGCTTTAAGTTTAGGATTTTTATTTTCTCACAAAGAATTAATACAAATTCACCCTGTCACTTACTCGCAAATGTCGTCAGCAATAACAAGGAATGTAACAAAACGTTGTACCTAATAGTTGAAATGATTCTGTAAGGCTGTTGGGGTTTTTCTGAATAAAGGAGTCATACGCGCCTGTCGTTGCAATGGAGTAGACGATTATGAGTCATTTTGCATGTTTTTTATGATCACCAAGAATAATAAATTGAATTCATATCTTATTGTGAAACCACAATCGATATTTCTATTAAAAATAAGCCATTATTGGCCTGCACACTTGGGTGGGCAAGTCTATTTCAAAGGAGTTATTTTTTTGTAAAACAATATCACTATTTTGTAACCCACACTTTTATGAAGCAATTATGTTAAGGGACCATTTTCATAAACGCAATATTTCACATAGCTGTCGAACAAAGTTCTTATGCGCTCCATGCAAAAATTACCTATGTCTGTCTGTCTGATATTATGACGTCACGTTCCAGTGAACGTAACGTCATAATCACAGACACGTTTGTATGAAGCGTTGTTAAGCAAGTCCAAAAATGTGCATATCAAATTGTTATATCTCGGGTAGCATTGATACTAATGACATACATAGATACATATCATCACGCATAACAAAATACATAACCATCTACAGAAAAATTATACGTGAGGCCAAGAGATTAGCTGTGCAAAAAGAAGTAGAAAGCTCGAAAAACATCTCCAAGGACATTTGGAAGATAGTAAATAGGCACAGAAACTCCTCGACAACAAATGATAGCAACTTGAAATTGAAAGTAAATGATAAAATTGTAGCTGACGGATCCAAAATTGCAAGCGCATTTGTGATTCAGTTTGTAAAATCAATTGATACAGTGCATACATCTGTTAATGAGGCTGTAAACCTTCTTAAACTACACACGAACGAAGTTGACTCTAATATGGTGTTTGACCCAATTACAGCGTATGAGGTCAGTCAAACTGTAAAAAAAATGAAGGCAAAACTTTCGAGCAGCTATGATGAGATCCCTATTACAATTATTAAAGATAATATTGATATACTAGCTGAGCCCTTAAGTAACTTTTATAATGGGTGTATCGATGAAGGTGTTTTTCCGGATCAATTTAAAGTAGCTAAGATTGTACCCATACATAAGAAAGGTTCAAAGCAGAACCCAGAAATGTACAGACCTATATCGATACTTCCAACTCAAGGTAAAATCTTCGAAAGAATTATCAAATGCAGATTGTTGCGTCATTTGGTTAACAATAATGTATTGAATCCGGAACAGTTTGGATACCGCACTGGTCTTGGAACAACGGAGGCTGTAGATACACTAGTGAATGGCATTGTTTCTCAATTAAATAATAAAAGGAAGGTAGCTGGACTATTCCTCGATTTGAGTTCTGCTTTTGATACGGTTGATCACGAGTTATTAACTATTAAACTTGAGCATTACGGTGTTAGGGGAAAACTTTTGGATTTCTTTAAATCATATTTGAGAAATAGAAAAATGTATGTAGAAATAAGAAGCATCAACGAACATGGAATCGAACAAGTACATAAATCGAGTTTAAGAAATGTAAAAACAGGGGTTCCTCAGGGCTCAGTGCTGGGTCCCATATTCTTTAATATCTTCCTGAACGATGTCATTAATTACATTAGTGCAACTACGACAGAGTCGATACAACTAGTACTCTTTGCCGATGACACTAATGCAGTTGTATCTGCAGATGATATCAATAGCCTTAATTGTAAAATTAATGAAGTCTTGAGTGGATTTCATGAATGGTTCTCGGCAAATCACATGATTATTAATAGCAGTAAGACAAATGTTATCTTATTTGGAGCAACTGCGAAATCCGGGCAGAACCTGAATCCCATCCTCAATGGTATAAATATAGATGGAACCGACGTGGTCAAGTTCCTAGGTGTTCATCTTGATAGAATGTTGAAGTGGAAACAAGAGCTTGTATGTGTGGAAAAGAAAATAAGTTCAGCATGTTATGCGCTCAGAAGCCTTCGTGAAGAAGTGAACATTAGGACCCTCAGAATGGTATACTTTGCATTAGTAGAGTCTAGACTCAGGTACAGCATTTTGTTTTGGGGTGCCAGCTACAAATATAATGTTCAACGTGCTTTTGTCCTTCAAAAAAGAGCTTTGAGGACTATAGTTCGTATACCACAACAGCAGTCATGTAAGCATTACTTCAAAGTTCTCAAGATTCTTACCGTGCCGTCCCTATATATTTTCGTTCTTCTATGCAACTTTTCAAAGCATATGCATAGGTTTGAAACTGAGACTGACAGAATCGTAAGAGAAGCTACCAGAAGAAAGGACATCCGGAGCGAACTAAAACCTAATCTAGAAGTAGTTAAACATTGCTCATATTATCAATCCACTAGGTTATATAATAAACTTCCAATGGAGTTAAAGAATATCATTTACAGGAGGGAATTTAAGAGCAAACTGAGAACCTTCTTGTTGGAGAGGTGCCTCTACAGTGTTGATGAGTTGTAATGTGGTGTCCTATAACAATAATTGATTGACATAATTTAATTTTGGGCATTTTACTTCAATATTGTATACTTTGAATAGTGTAAGTAGATTAATTAATTTGGACATTTAATTTATTTTTTGATGGTGTAATGTTATGCAAATGATTTCAGACACAATTGTATTATTGTTTTATGAATAAATGAAATGAAATGAAATGAAACGCCTCTTTCCCAGCGGGTTAGGCATCTGCCTACTACTTCTTTCCACTTGCTACGGTTCTGACACACACCTTGCGCCTACTCTACTTTCATGAGTCCTTTCATTCATTCTCATCGGTTAAAGGTACTCCTGACCTGACCTTTTCTGAGATACTAATGTAGTGATTATTTTAGGATTGTTTACATAAATACAGTTTAACAGGCTAGATGACGAAAGTCTATAATTGAATATACCTCCATATGTTTCTGCGCCATGTTGTTGAGCCAGGTGAGGCGCAAGTCAGGGCTGTGCTGGTAGCCGCGCGCGATGCGGTGCATCAGGTCCAGCAGCATCTCAGGGTCCTCCTGGAACTCCTTCATCTTCACCGTGTCCGACAGGATCATGTGCAGATTGAACACCAAATCCTTCACCTGAATAAGTTTTTGTTTTTTTGTATTTCTTCTTCGACTATAAAAACCGGATACAATAAAGGAGTATACTTTCGGAGGGCTCATGCTACAGAACGATTTCTTAAAGACAATCTTCGCTACAGGAATGAATGGGTGGACTACGATTGCACACAATGAAATCATGCGACAGAGAGAGATAAAAAACCGGGAATTGGGTTACAACTTTAATTCTTAGCCATGTCTTTATATTTGAAGGCCTTCTCCATCGCCCTAAATAATGTTTGATTAGCAAAATCGATTAGCCGCTTCTCTTAAAACATAGTTTAAAAGATTGGTTGTTAGGCAAAACGGAAGGGACCTTTCTAAACGGATCGGGCGCTGTGAGAGAAAGATTTTAGCAAGACATGCTCTTTGATTCAAGGCTTCCACACATACCAAGACAGTTGAGCTTCATGGGGGACAACAAAACCAATAGGGTATGAGCATAATTTTTCAATGTTTGTTTTTTTTACCATATTTGGATTAAAATAGGTGGATGAGTCCTTAGAATTGAATTATTCGGTATTATTTAGTTATTTGTATACCTATCTAACCTTCGTATTAAATACCGTGACGTCAAACAATAGCTTTGACCAATATGTATTTTATAGAAAACTAGCCAAAATATAAGTTGTATTGTGTAAAAAAAATGTGCATATGGCTGGACAAGTAATTATATAAGAAAAAAATAGGGCTAACCAAATCATTGCTCACCACGTCCCGCTGCAATGAAGTTCAAATTACACTCTATCACATGTGTCAATTGAGTGAAAGTAAAGTAAACAAAATCTTTATACATAATATAAGCTTCACAAGCGGAAAGCAAAATCTTTAGTTTTAAAATAAACAAACAACAGCCTTATCAAAACAATCATTGGATTTGAGCCTTATATCAAGGCGATAAAGTTTATTATGGTGTGAACAATTTACCCATTGCTTTATAAAGCGTCACAAGTCTCGTCTGCTCTGGAAAGGAGGTATGTCGGCAACTGCACGGCTCCGACCCAGCAATTATATTGCCATTACAATTTGAACCTTAAGTTGTAAGTACGCGAGCTGCGAATTTAGTGGTACAGCGGCGGTGCGGTGGTTTAGCGGCGAGCGCGCCTTGAGGTTTCTCATATTATTATTGCAAAATAAATTGTACCACTCACAACGTAACGTAAGGTTTAAATTTGAATGGCAAGATAATTGCCATCTCCTAGTAACGCCCTAAGCCGAGGCCCGGCCTCCCCCTAGGGGCAACCTTAGGCACGTTACTTAAATGTTAGGGGTTGTGAGCCTTCCGCTCACCCTATTGCCCGGTAAAGCTGTGAAAGTCACACCTTGGACCAAGAGCTGGTCAATAAAAACCAATGGCAAGATAATAGGGAATAAGCACTGTTATTTTTTATATTTCTTCATGATAGTTTATATCGCTTTATGACTGATCAATAATATTCATCACCAAAAATGCGAAACGTAGTATATTTATAAATTGTTAAAATCTTCAAACTTTTTTAAGCGTTTCAAACGCCGCCATTATGGCGCGCTCGGTTGTCATGGACTCTGACGTCACACATGTCTATGACAACACAAATGTAACCTACAAACTATTGAATTCTTCTTCTTGTCGCGCTTTTGACAGTGACATACGCGTAGACTAGGACGTCACACTCGCACGTGACTGTTTCAATTCAACCGCTTTGAATTTCCCACATTTTTGTTGCACTTTTCAATAATTATTTTTACATTGACAAAGAAATAAAATTAGGAAATATTGATAGGGACGTAACGAGAATTCAAAATAATACTCAAAAAATAATATGACCATCATCTGTTCCAAGTGCATATTCCCTATTGCTGGGTTGTAGCCGTGCAGTTGCTGTGCTGGCTACGTTTATCTCACCTGCTCCGGGAAGGAGGTCCCGTGCAGGTCCTGGCCCCTATTCAATAAAGCTGACAATCCGACAATTCGACATATGTCGAGAAGTGACAATTCTACAATTTTTCTGTTCAATAAAACCGACAGGCGACATAATTGCGACGGATTGTCGCGACAATTCGACATATTTGCGTTCAATAAAACTTTTTACGCGACAGGTGACAGGTGACAATTTTTCGTGAAAAACTTGTAGATTCTGTTTTATTGAACACAAAATTGTCGCGACAATCCGACATATTTGTAGAATTGTCAGAAAATCCTGACAGGTGCTTGACCCGCTGTCGCTAAATCTTTTTCGAAGTTGTAAGGAGTAAAAAAGTGTTTTTTTCTTAAAATTATAATATTTAGTTCTTACTAATACCAAGTATGTGTACCAATAATCTAAGTGATCATTCCTTTGTTTGAAGTTGGTTAAGTGTAAATAAATAAAATAAGAATTCCTGGCTGATAGATGAACTAGTAAAAAAAACTAAACCTTATCATAGTATCAGTTTTGTCATGTTATGTCCCGATGATATTTACGGTCCTTGTTAATTAATTAATTTATTTTCTTAGGATAGCCAACAGCTTATAAAAATCAACAATAGCAGCTAAAAGTAAAACTAAAAGCTATTGGCAAGCTACCAAATATAGAACTTAATTGATTGTTATCTAAATGAATGAATGCAAAGTAAGCTAGTTAATACAAAATTATTGCGATTATTTAGTGGGTGAGTTTAAACAACAATCTTATTATGGTGTTGATGCTTTCGTAAAATACATCAATATTTTTCTCGGCGTTGTTGACGACCATACAACAAAACAGTTAAAAACAGGCAAACAAATAAGCAAAAAAAAATTGTTAAAAAAACAAATTTAAAAATAGTTAAAGCTGTCAATTGTTCAGCTATTTCTTTCCATTTTGTTGTTTAATACTCATGAGTCAGTTGGTCGCTAAACTTACCGAAGAGTATATTTTTATTTTGGTAAATTAGTCCCAATATTGGTAATTTTTCTGCATTAGAGACAACAATTTTAGTTGCATTAGAGACTGATTAATTCTCATTGTGGCATAACTAAATTACTACTTACCCCTAATTGGCTTCAATAATCAAAATTACCTATTTGCAATCAGTCCAACGTCGACATATTTGTCACGACAATCCGACAATTGTCACTGACAATTGTCACCGACAATTGTCACCGACAATTGTCACCGACAATTGTAGAAAATAATTACTGTGGGGTTTGACATATGTCGAGTTTTATTGAACGCTATTTTTCCTGACAAATTTGTCAGGATTTCACCTGTCGGTTTTCGACATATTTGTCAATTTTATTGAACAGCCTAAGCGCGACAATTCTACAATTATGTCACTTTTTGACATAATTGTCGGATTGTCAGCTTTATTGAATAGGGCCCTGGTCGCGCTCGGCGTACACGAGCACGGTCTTGAGCGCGCGGGCGAGCGCGCCTTTGGGTTTCTCATATTATTATTGCAAAATACATTGTACCCCTCACAATATAAGGTTAAAATTTGAATAGCAGCCGTACAGTTGCAGTCCTGGCTACGTTTATCTCACCTGCTCCGGGAAGGAGGTCCCGTGCAAGTCCTGGTCGCGCTCGGCGTACACGAGCACGGTCTTGAACGCGCGGGCGAGCGCGCCTTCGGGTTTCTTATATTATTATAGCAATTTATATTATACCACTCACAACATAAGGTTTTAATTTGAATGGCAAGGTAATTGTACGTCCGATTGCCATCCCAGTAACGCCCAAAGCCGAGGCCCGGCCTCCCCCTAGGGGCAACCTTAGGCACGTTACTTAAATGTTAGGGGTTGTGAGCCTTCCGCTCACCCTATTGCCCGGTAAAGCTGTGAAACTCACACCTTGGACTAACAGCTAGTCAATAAAACAAATGGCAAGATAATTGCTGTGTTGGAGCAGTGCAGTTGCAGTGCTGGGCACTTTATCTCACCTGCTCTGGGAAGGAGGTCCCGTGCAAGTCCTGGTCGCGCTCGGCGTACACGAGACGGTCTTGAGCGCGCGGGCGAGCGCGCCTTCGGGTTTCATATATTATTATAGCAATATATATTGTACCCTTCACAACATAAGGTTGAAATTTGAATGGCAGCCGTGCAGTTGCAGTGCTGGCCACTTTGAGTGCGATCCGAATTGAGTCAAAAGTGATATTAGTGCGCTCACAGGCGTCCCGAATTGAGATATCGCACTTACGTCCATCTAACGTCAGACAGTTTGATGTCAATAATGGCACCATATTGCACTTACAACGATACGTTATGTCAGATTCATAGATGAAACGTCAAACAGTTATTTTTGTCAATATTCCTCAGAATGAATCTTTTCTTTTTTTATGTGAAAACGTAACAGAAGGTTTTACTACAAGAACCGCAAGTATATCCAGAGCATGATAGAAATTGCAAATTTAGAGATTGACTAGCTTCTGGCCGCCGGCCTACGGCCGACTCGCGGCCATAAGCTAGTTTAGAGATTGATAGGTTAAGTTACCCTAACTAGCGGTACAAAATGATTTTGGCGCTGATAGCACGATTGTTCAATTCGGGACGCCTGATATCGCCGTGAGCGCTCACAGAACTGTAATCGCATTACGGACCGCACAGTTTGTCTCACCTGCTCCGGGAAGGAGGTCCCGTGCAAGTCCTGGTCGCGCTCGGCGTACACGAGCACGGTCTTGAGCGCGCGGGCGAGCACGCCTTTGGGTTTCCTCACATTAATATTGCAAAATCTATTGCATCACTCACAACATAAGATTTAAATTTGAATGGTAAGATAATTGTACATCCGATTGCCATCTCCCAGTAACACCCTAAGCCGAGGCCCGGCCCTCCCTGGGCACGTTTCTTAAATGTTAGGGGTTGTGAGCCTTCCTCTCATCCCATTGCCCGGTAAAGCTGTGAAACTCACACCTTGGACTAACAGCTAGTCAATAAAACAAATGGCAAGATAATTGCTGTGTTGGAGCAGTGCATATGCAGTCCTGGCTACGTTTATCTCACCTGCTCCGGGAAGGAGGTCCCGTGCAAGTCCTGGTCGCGCTCGGCGTACACGAGCACAGTCTTGAGCGCGCGCCGCAGCGCCTCCTCGCTGAACGTGGCCGACGTGCCCACCAGCGACGACAGGGACATCGTCACTTGCATCTTTACTCGGCTGAAGTTCTGAGGAAATGCCCAATGGTGCTGTGTTGGGCACTGTGTCTCACCTGCTCCGGGAAGGAGGTCCCGTGCAAGTCCTGGTCGCGCTCGGCGTACACGAGCACGGTCTTGAGCGCGCGCCGCAGCGCCTCCTCGCTGAACGTGGCCGACGTGCCCACCAGCGACGACAGGGACATCGTCACTTGCATCTTTACTCGGCTGAAGTTCTAAGGAAATGCCCAATTAAATAGTCAATTAACTAAGTGTGCATGGAAATATGTAATTTTATTCATAACAGTTTGACAACACTTTGACATCTGCCAGTGCCACTAGAAATTGAACTTGCAATGCTAAAAGAGTTCAAGTTTAAAAGTCAAGCCACAGCTCATGAATCGTATTTCTATTAGATTGACGTACAATTTTCAATGACACTGGCAGCTGTCAATATGTATTACTTAGATCTGTCGGACTGCAGCAATATAGTAACTGTTAGGGGTGCGGGGATGCGATGATTGTTAAAGTCCGGAAAAAGTAGGAAAATGTTTATTTCACCACCAAACTACAAGAATGTTCTACGTAAAAATCTTAATGTTTAATGTTCGAGTGCACCCGGTCGCGATGGTTCCGAAAAGTACACTAAATTGAAATATTAAAAACGCTAATTACTTTGCGATCGATGCGCGGTAAATGCTGACTACGCCTAGACCTAATTCACGTGTTAGGTGCATTGCACCGAACATCTTACCGGGGGCACACGAAGAGATGAAAAGTAAATCCTTAATAAAAATAGCAATACAAAGAAAGCAATACTTAATTAATAAACTCAACAAAATGCAAATGTTATAAGATATATAAGTAACTCTAATTACAATAAAGTAACTCGATACCAAAACAATATCTAATTGTTTAATGTTGGATTTTATCGAAAGGAAGATTTCTAAATACGGGGGAGGTTGTTTTGTCCACTACACCTCCTCTTACTTGTCCGCTTTTTTCACATTCGCGCACTGAAGTACACTCTTTCGATACGTTATCACTACACTCCCGCACTTGCACTCTCTCACTTATCGAACTGTAGACCGGAGTGATGTCTACGCGGGCGGCGGGCTGCGGCCTCGGGCTGCGGCTCCGGCCGCGCCCAGCCGCCGGCAAGTCCACACTCTCCGTCGTTGCTGCAGCTGCCGCTGGATGCCAGCGACACCTTGTTCTTCGGTACGCCAAAATTACAAGAGCCACTGCTCCAACGCCCCAAAGAATGTATATGGCGGCGTATTGATGAACATCGTGATCTGATAAATCCTCGAGGAGGGGCTGATTTTCTTTCATGGCCTTTATTTTCTCGCCTAGACTTGTCATTTCTTTCTGGTTGTTCAGGTTAAAGTTTTGGTCAAATTTTGGCACGGTAATGTTTATTATGTGATTTATGGGGTCTATTTTGGGAACTTCTAGGTCTACTGCCAGATTCATCTTATTTTCCATTTTTTGGTGCGAGTGTATGGTGAAGTTATCGGTTTTGATGATGCAGCCTTCGTTCAATGTAATTATATTTGCGCCGCTCAGTGTCTGTGCGGTAACTTGACTCTTGCATAGCGACCGTAATTGACACGAGTCACAACAGAAATAGAAGTAGGTATTAAAGTTTGATAAACTCGACCATTTATTCTGACACAGGTTAATTGTTTGTTTACATTGTATCTTGTCATCTTTCACGCATAAATCGATGTCTTTATTCATTTTGTATATCGGCACTTTGATATAACACATCAGGTTGTCTGACTCCCGTGTTAAACAATGTTGTAGGTCAGTTTCTTGAATAGGTAAAAAAGAATCTTTTCTTAAGTTCATGGCCACATAGCTTTCAATAGGGGTGATGGATATCATCCTATCGCCTGCACTGTAGGGTATTGAAATGAGGTTATATAGATCATACTTGTCACGGTTTAAAAGGGGGATGCGTATCTCGAATATCATGTAGTTGTCAGTTATTCTCGCTCTTATATGCAATAGTTTGTAGATGCTATCCATGTTTCTTTGAATATTATCAATTGGGAGTGTCAGGTCACTATTTAATTGTCCTGAAATGATGTTTAGTTCTTGCTGAAGCTGTTGAGGATCAATAATATGGACATTTATTTTTCCATTATGCACATTGGTCATGGTGTCGATCAAAGAATCCTGAATGTTTCTTAGGTTAGTCAACAAATTGTTCGTGGCTAACGCTATAATAGTGAATTGGGCCATACTCTCTGCTGCAGTTATCTCGGATTTCATTGTGTTGGTTGCCTTTTCTAAACTGATCATGTGTCTATTTATCATTTTATGTTGTTTCTGAATTGTATCTTCTGTTCTCTTTAATAAACTGTAGTCGGCTTCCACAATGGAAGTTTGATTTTTCCACAGTGCTAATAGATGGTTCTCATTCTTCCGTATCAGCCCGATGTCTTTTTGGTACTGCACGGCGAATCTGTCATCTAATACTCCAATCAATGAGTTTACTACAGTTCCCAAGCCATTTATCAGTCCGCGCCGCTTTCTTGTCTCTGGTTTCAGTTGATGCGTCAGTAAAATGCGGTTGTAATGTTGGAGTTCATCATAACTGTGACGTAATTGTAACATGATTACGTCACAGTGAGCTAGGGTTCTCACTTGTTGACATATCGTTTCAAGCTGTTGATTGTATTTGTCGTAGGCAGCCATTCCTTCCCAGTATGCATTTAAATCGTAGTATGCAACTAGTTTCCAGTCATCTCTAATTATCTCTAGATTGCCGATTTTGTCAAAGTACAATCCTTGGGTTTTGTTTAAGGGGTTCACATTTACAGTAATTCCTGATGCCACGAAAGCCATAAAACACATGAACATCATCATGACATTCGAGAAAAAACTTCGTGGTTTACGCTGCCTTTTCTTCACCTGTTCCGTTTCCTTCTGTTCTTGCTCTGTATTGACTTTTTCAGCCTTTTCTATGGGTAGGACAGAAAGTTTCACTGCTGGTCTTTTCATAAAACCGTTCTTTGTTTTTAACGTTACCACACGTACGTAGCCATCCAAGCCAGGGTGTACTTCTACCACTCGACCCATAGCCCATTTTCCCGGTGGTAAGTTTTCTTCATGAATAATTACTACGTCTCCTATTTCCAAGTTACGTTGCGGGGACTGCCACTTACTTCTTGTTGTTAATTGATTTAAATACTCCATTCGCCACTTCTTCCAAACATCTTCAAATATCTTTTGTGTTAAGTGCCACCGCGTTCTCGCATCTTCCTCTGTTTGTACCACTGTAACTCCCGGTCGTCCTGTTAGAAAATGAGCCGGTGTGAGAAACTCCATGTCATCAATGTTTTCAGTTAGAGAGCATAGAGGGCGTGAGTTCAAACAAGCCTCCAGTTGAGCCAAGACCGTAGCGTATTCTTCAAATGTTAGCTTTTGGTCACCCACTACTCGTCTCAGATGGTGCTTTAGGCTACGAACTGCTCTTTCCCATAGCCCTCCTGCACTAGGCCAGGACGACGCTATAGGATGCCACTGTATTTTCATCTCCGTTACTTCCTTCAGAAAACTGTTATCTGCTATTTCTTGTATTTGATTCCAATTTTCTTGTAATCTTCTGTTTGCACCTACAAAATTGGTCCCGTTATCACTGTATAAGTGGCCTGGGGCTCCTCTTCTGGCAGCCATACGACGCAATGCAGCCAGGAATGCTGAACTCGTCAAATCCGTCACCAGTTCCAGATGCACGGCCTTAGTGACCATACAAACGAAAATAGCAATGTAGCCCTTCAAGGTTCTACTTCCGCGTCCCTTGTTTGCCTTGATGTCGACGTAACCGGTGTAATCCACCCCTGTATGGTAGAAAGGGCTCGCTTGATTCACTCGGGCTGCTGGTAGGTCTCCCATTATCTGTTTCATTAATTGTCAAAATTTTGTCATTGTCATTTGTCCCATTAATTGTTTTTCTCACTATAGGCTGTTGTTGAGATTGGAATCTTGGAGGCATCGAGTCCTGTTTACGCCTGCTCGACTCTAGCGTGTTAAACTTACTCTCCATGAAATCCAAAAAATCTTGTAAGATTGGCAGATCACGTGTATTTTTTAATGATTCTACGTAGTCCTTATGAGTCTCAGAGTCTAGTTTCTGAGATAAAAGGTGAACCAGGATGGGGTCCCACGTACTAATGTTTACCCCGAGATTTTTAATAGCATGCAGACACTCTGTGGTAGTGTCGTACATTTTCTTTATTTGCCCCACGGATTGTTGTTGCATATTAGGGAGGCCAAGTAAAATGTTAATATGGGATGTAAAAATCAATTTAGTATTATTATATCTGTTGTTCAGAATCTCCCAACACACTGAATAATTATCAGAGCTAATCTGCAGATGTTGGATTAGCCTCTCCGCCTCTCCCTTAACTTTGCCTTTCAAAAACTGCATTTTTTGTGCATTCGACAAGCCAGTATTTTTGTGTATGGCCTCATTAAATAAATCTTTGAACGACACCCATGAATTATAATTCCCATGAAAAACTGGTATTTCTAATTGTGGAGTTGACCTCTCTCTATGTGCGACCGACCAAATCTTCCTGTTAATGTCATTTTTCAGGTTGTTAAATGTTTTTTCTTGTTTATCGAACATGGATAAATATGTAAAATCTGAGTGCGTAGCTTCACTCTCAATCTCCCAATGCAAAGAATCTATAACTGACCAACGTGACTGTAATGTTTTAAGTGTATCGTCTAATTCCCACTTCTCTGTTAATTGATCAATATTAATGTTAGATACAGTACGCAAAAACGCCTTAATGTTAACCCACTGCTTGCGATACATCTCGTCCAGCTTGCTACTAGACCCCACATTCTGTTTTGTTGCTACTTGTTGCTCTAAACCTCCGTTGTTTCTCGGCAATTGACCATCCCCATCGCCACTGTTCCCTTGACGTTTTGTTGGCGAAGAATGGGTGTCAAAGAATCCCGTACTCATAAGCTTCGTGTAGCCCGCATTTATCAAACTAGTAACCTGTTCATACACCTCCTTGGTTTCCTCATATAAATTAGTTACAAAATATTCGTGCGACCTACTCTCCTCTTTCACGAAACGTTCGTGTATCAACAAAAACTCTGTCCATAACTCATTTAGTTTATCGGAACGGGTTTTGAAATATTCTATTTTTAATTTCCTCTCTGACCCATCTTTCTTATAATTTTCTCTCAAACGTATCATACACTCCTTAAGCTCCAATTGTTTTCCGGCTCGAAGGACCATATGTTAGGGGTGCGGGGATGCGATGATTGTTAAAGTCCGGAAAAAGTAGGAAAATGTTTATTTCACCACCAAACTACAAGAATGTTCTACGTAAAAATCTTAATGTTTAATGTTCGAGTGCACCCGGTCGCGATGGTTCCGAAAAGTACACTAAATTGAAATATTAAAAACGCTAATTACTTTGCGATCGATGCGCGGTAAATGCTGACTACGCCTAGACCTAATTCACGTGTTAGGTGCATTGCACCGAACAGTAACGGTTAGGGGTACTCAAACGGAAAGCATATGTTAGATCTATTTCAGAACTTTCAATTAACATTTAGTGGTTTTTAGTGAATGAATTAGGTATCAGTGTGTTCAGTAAAGTTCCGCAGAGGTGTTAGTTGAATGTGCAATTCAAATAAATCGTCTCAACATGACCATTTGAGTCACATGGTTGTCGTTAGATAAACTCCCATGTTAAGAAATTGCAGCTGCGTGGTTAACCTCAAAAACTCCACTGTTTGCAACACCAACATTACATTTATATTTTTTTATTTGACTGGCAACATTGGATGATGTGCTCTGTTCTCGGGCATGAAAGGATCATTGATACATGTACGCCTTTGTGCATTTATGGTAATAATTGGTGCTTTTAATTAACAATCTTCACCTTGCTGCTTATCAATTCATCTCTACTATAACCATACAGTCCACTGCATCGGATACAACTTAAAAAATCCACAAAGCATTAAAATACACGATACCAGTGTTTACCAGTAAACATTTTTACATGCTATCAATGAAACTGTTCGACATCGGCAAAATGCCTCCGTTAACGGGGGTTAGGCGGTCAGCGAAAATTCGCCTGAGGTAAGGTGAGGTGAGGTCGCGTTTATTATGGAATCAACGTGCTCGAAACTAAAAATCGTAAGCGCCATTCACATTTTTATCAAAAAGTGAATGAAAATATTTAGTATTTCCTAAATCTAAAACAGTAACGAAATCGATAAGGTAAATATACCTATGTTTTTGTTATTTTATACGAATTATTATCGTAATATGCGGTTGTAATGAGCATTTATATGATATTTTAGAGGTAACTTCAGGATTTTTTTCTATCGAGCAAAGTTTTTCAATCGTGTTTTGGAAACAGTCATCCCATCACGCATACGTTCTGTAATACATATTAGAAACCCCCTTAATAGAGGGTGAGGCCATTAAAAGAAAACAATGTATAGTTACGTTTCCGAGCTGGTAGTGTTGCCGCATGAGCGCGTAGAGCGTCGCGCTGGCGTGCGCGCGCGTGCTGGGCGACAGCGCCGCGCAGTGCCGCAGCAACACGCGGCAGATGCCCGACTCCTCGCCGCAGCACGACCAGCCCAACTGGGAACACACAGGGATAGTGATAGGGATGTTAGGAGTATTGGTGAACGTTTTGAGCCTTTAGGGCGCTGCATAAATGAATCTACTACTATCTACTATATTTTTCTGCTTAGCCCTATGGTTGACTGGTAGAGAATGCCTTTTTCGGCGTTAAGTCCACCCTTTGTAACAATCTCGTTGTGCAATAAAGAAAAAAATAAAATAAATCTAATTTTGTTAGCCACACAGGAAACAGTTATCACTTATAAGAGATAAGCTTACCTGTACTTTTTGTGTTCTAATTATTTTGAATGTATAGTACGATTAATAATTGTAGTCAGCGAAATGACAACTTCATCAGTGACTGATACAAAAAAGGGTGACCCGCTACAATAGTGACGTTCGGCAATCACTAGACTAAGACATTTAGTCATGATTTATTTTATGAGGTATCAAAGCCTTTTTTAAATAATTGTAAATATTTAATCGTGTACAAAACGAATTAAATAATTACGATTTAAGAAATATGGGCCCTACCTCCATATTAAAACTTCTCACTAAAAAATTATAACCATAGCTGGAAAAAAAATGTTCAAAGAGGTTCAGGGGAATTAACACTTGAAAGTCAGCAAAATACAAGTAATTATATACGTTTTTATTCGTTACGGTTGCTATTGATTCCGACTCCGATTCTGAATTCATCTCTTCATGATAGTCCATACTATTATTATTTGATTCAAAAATAAGTAAACCGGAATCTACAAATCCTTCATCACTGCCTATATATGAAATTATAAGGCGTCGTCCTTTGCCGGTTGGGCCCTTTAGGCCTGTAGTCAAACCTTTAGAAAACATTTGTATGGAAGATTCTACTGTTGTATCCTCCCAAACTTTTCCAGTTGTATGACCTGTTAATAAACGAAATTCTTACCTGTAAATAATATAATACAGAAACAAAACATTTTGAAACTGAAAATGTATTTACTAAATACAGTTTACCGAAATACCTCTATGTCTCAAGACGAAAGTCTGACCAGTGTGTGTTGCCAGTAATGACATATGGAAGTGGGACGTGGTCATTCACTACGACTTTTTTGCCAGGCTGTAATGTCGACTAACTTTTAATTGTAAAAACTCGATTTACCACATCACTATTTATTTGGGACTGAAAACCTGCCACACTGAAAATGTCATTTCACTGACTACAATTAAAAATCCGAGTATAGCTATATTTTTGTGTACGAACTAATAAATAAATAATAAAAATAAATAAATAACACTGGATATTATTCCGCCTTCCAAAACAACTAAATGCTTGTACTATGGGATGCTAGACAACGGATAAACATACTTAAATACATTTTTTTTTGGAAATACATACTAATATGCCTAGGAAACGACCAGACTAGTATAAACCATGTTCATACACACAATGTTTGTACTGTGCGGGGATCGAACTGGTGTCCACTTCTGGACCATTACACCAAATCGGTTGTCTAACCATAATTAAGAAAACTCGATTATGGGAGTATTCATGGATGATATTATGTCGTTTCCAGTTGCGCTTACAGATTCATCGGTGAAGTGGTACTTCGTCGTGGTATGGTAGCCTGACTGGCTTCCCGGCAATCCCTTCTTTCACTGGTACTGAAAAACCCCGCCACGACAGAGCGAAGCTTAATAAAGTGGACATTGTCTCGGCTGCTTCAAACGTCTCCGCACCTGCCAACCTGGGCCCGTTGTTTGAGTTTTTCCAAATCCACCATGACCATTTATAGACGATTCTTTAAAGGCGCGGCGAATGAACTGGCAGTTTTTTTGCCACTAACTGATTCTTGCTAGTGGGTGTAGCGGCCAACATCGCTACAGTATACGCTAGTAAGGCTGCGCTGATGTTCATGCTAAGGGTTACCAATTTGGGGATGTGAGGAACAGAGTGTTAAGTTCCTCATCCGCCATTGAAAAAGGAGGATACTCCGACCAGACGGGTGTTATGTCTGGTGGGTTGCTGTTCGACGGTTGTTGCCGAGTTCTTCTATCTATTTATTTATTCATACAACATCTGTGCGCAATCGCTCCGAAAACTCTGATAGCGCTTTTCAAAATTGTAATTCCTATGTGGCGAGATAGACGTCGTTACATGGGTGATTGCCAGATAGTGGAGCATTAAGTGTGAAGCTCACCTTGATGATGAGCGTCCTGGTGGAGGCGAACATGTGCTGCAGCACGGCGGTGCTCTGGTTGCGCTGCAGCGCGCGCAGGATCACTTGCAGCGCCGCCGCACACACGCTCTGGCCGTGCTCCAGGGACTGGCATGACTGAAACCACATTCATAAGGCACGTCACACACAAGACTAAACGAATTAACCTCGGACATTAATACTTTACATAGGTTGAGGCCCTCATTAGTGTGTTTCTCGATTCGTATGTCATTGAGAGCGACGACGCAACGCACGAATGGGGCCTCACGAAGGCAAGCAATTGAGAAAACACATTTTATGCACCGGGGCTATTGTAACTACGGGGCAACTGCAACTAACCTGCATAATTATTTTTATACGGCTTTTTTTTAAAAGTTAAATCTGTGAAACCTTATACTGCAATAACACATACCAGTTAAAGGTCCACAGATGTAATTTTTAACAAGTCGTATAAAAATAATTATGCAGATTAGTAGCAGCTGCCCCGTAGTTACAATAGCCCCTTTGCACTATACACTTATAGAATAACAGAAATACACGTAGGTGAAGGTGAACTTCTGAAGAATTATTTTCGAATTTGATTTCGAATTCACCTGTCAGATGAGTCTTACGAGTCAAGTTATAATCTAACTTAAGTTATGAATATCTGAGTGTAGTAAAGATGCGTGGTATCCCAACTAGTTTCAGCTTGAAGTGACGTTTCAAATAGTCTGTTTCCGTAAAACGATTGTTTTTGTAAAATCGCCAATATTTTACGCTCTGTTACGTGTCGAGTTCTGTCAGTGTGAGTACCTGCACGATGGCCTCGAGCGCGTGCAGGAGCGTCAGCGCCACCTCGCCGGCCAGGGCGGGCTCGAGCGCGTGCAGCAGCCACTCCTTGCGCTCACAGCCGCCCTAGGAGGAGTTCTGTCAGTGTGAGTACCTGCACGATGGCCTCGAGCGCGTGCAGGAGCGTCAGCGCCACCTCGCCGGCCAGGGCGGGCTCGAGCGCGTGCGAGGGCGGCGCGGCGCAGGGCGGCTGCTCGCGCCCGCCCCCGCGCACCCACTCCTTGCGCCAACGTTCGCGCTTACAACCGCCTACGGACGAGTTACCTACCAACACAAAATAAATGTCTGAGCTGTCGTATATCCAGGGTCAATTTGAAGAAAGAAAGAAAAATAGTTTATTTAGTGACACAATACAAAGAATTGAAAAAAACTAAAAACGAAGGTTATATTGTAGGTTTTATTGTGGCACCAAAACCGCGACGCTGATATTCCGTAAATTTTATTTGGCTACAACGATCAATGAATAAAAAAAGGGTAGATAGGTTATGTGAATACTTAGCAGACTTGGGGCCCTAATGTGAAGTCAACAATTGTCCACTGGAGTAAGTACCTATAATTTGACCGTATTGTAACATGTGAACAAGATAGTATGATTATTAACTAGATCGTAAACGAGACAAATGCATGTTGCGCAGTTTCGTCTCAAGCTGTCAATGCTTTGCTCAGATGTTCTAATTAGTTCTGATTTCGGATGCCACTTCATAACCTATCTATCCCTTCTTTGTTATAATATCATTCACACAGATACTTTAAGCCGCGTTTCCACTCGGCAACAACTGACGCTCAACAGGTACGGCGACACCACGACCGACGTTGCACAACAGCGCGTTGTTCCAACATAACGCGCGGCTGTCGTTTGATACAATGCGCACTGATAGAGCAGTTATGCGTCGTTGACCAACATGTGGTGCAACATGTCGGGCGGCAAATGTTTCTCAGTGAAAAAGCGGCTTTATATTTGACCTCTAACGTGGGACACATAATGTAGGAACATAGGTAAGTAGGAAGACGCGAAGCCGATTAGTTCACGCAATAAGCAACAGCGAGCTAGCTATGAACAATATGCCGCCTTGCGGCATTCATAAAGCACCAAACATGCGAATGAGTCATGCAAATTTGCAACAAAGCACGCGTACTTGTACTCACCAGTGAAAAAAGCCATTTGAAAAGCAATAAACGAAGTGAAAATACATTAAAGCAATACTTTTTCAAAATAAAAGCTTTGCACATCAGCCATGATACTCCGGCGGGCGCCAAAACTCGATTCCCTCGTGGTAAGTTATCCTTAAAATTCAATTTGTTTGCGACTGTGGTCGTTTAGGAGAAAAGAACTAAACCATTTTTTTTTATTATTTACATAAAAAGTGAGAGAAAATACTAAGCAGAGTGAAGCATGTCGATGATGGTGATGTCCGCCGGAATGCCACCCCAGGCCCATGTACTATGATAGTTAAATATACGAAAGTTTACCAGATGTAGTGTCAAGCTGAAGTCCGGAGGTAGCGCATAGAGGGAAGCCCTAGTGTTGCCTCTGGGCTTCGGCTTGACCCTACTTTCTGGGACAGCATAAGGAATGCGGAAGCGACTCCTTCTTTCTTTCTACTTCGTGAATTTCTTATTGATAAAAGTTATTATAACGTCAATGAATTTTTAGATGATACATAGATAGATATTCTTTATAGCACACCAAAACAACAGAAATCAACAACAAAGAAAAACAGATTAACGATAAAACCAAATAATGAGATTTTAATCAAATTCACGCCTTGTCTTGAATGTTATTATGATATTTTAAGTCAACCATTGATTTGTTAAAAAATCTGCTATGCCTTGAATTCTCAAAGCACGTTTTAGAGACTTTTAGGACGAATAATGTCAATTCAGCAGCTGTCTGGAAGAGATTGCTTCAAGCAATAAGACCGCCTAAATTGTACATACATGTGAACATGTATTCCTTACAAATGTGGTATTTTCTGTGCAATAAAGTGTTTATCTATCTATCTCAGTTTTTGGTGGACTCAAAAAAATGTTTGGACGAACGGAATGTATACTGGACGGCATTAAAGCGTTCAATATGTGTTCAATGAAATTTTTGTGAAATGGTTCATTAGTCTCTCCAATCAATATTTATTCGATGTCATTTTTGTGAAATTGTTCATTAGAGTCCCTCCAATCAATATTAATTCGAAGACGTTTTTGTGAATTTGTTCATTATTCTCTCCAATTAATATTTCAGATAAGATGAGAAACACTTCATTGCACACAAAACAAATCAATTTACAGATAATGAAACAAATACAATAACACGTTGAAGTACAATTTAGGCGGTATTTATTCGATGACAGCTCCCAAAATTTAGTTACTACATCTACAGTAGACTTACCTTTACGGCGCATGATGAAGTCGGAACGGGCCGACCCTTGGCCCAAAATAACGTCCTCCAACTTGGACTTGATGTCGGTGGTCTTGCGGACGTTCTGCTGAGCGCACTTCATGAGCTCTTTACGACCCTGTTAATATCAGAAAAATAATTAAGGAACAGACAAGATACAATTTCGTTTCGCACGCCGTTGGAAAGCAACTGTTTGGGAAGATAAAATAGGATAAAGTTTTAAAGCTTGAGGGGACTGGAGGTGCACAACAATATTTTAAGAAAGTTTTTATTTTAGCTGTAGAAGTACCGGCCAAAAGATTAATACGGTAATATTCATCTAATTTCATTTAGAGTAAAAATAACTTCAGAATTTATGAGGCTACTAAATTAAATTATTTTGTCATATGTGAAACTATATTGTCGATCTTAAAAACCTAAAAAAGGCAGGGGTTGTGTATCCAATCGTACTTTAACTGTCATTATAACTCTACCAAATCTAAATGTTACCAAATCTCTTCATACGTTGTGGCCGAATTGCTTTTCAATTTTGTCAGGTCATACAAATTTGTCAGCGCGGGCCCTAGTGGGTGGTAGTGTTTAGCACCCCTGCACCTTGAACCTCTTTTTTCTAATGTTATAATAAATGGAGTATAAGTATACCTTGTACTCGGTGCACTTGAAGCAGAGGTCCAGCAGCGCCAGCAGCCGATGCAGCCGCCGCGGCGCCAGCTCGCTGACGAGGACCACTTCAGCACCACACCAGGCACATCAGCAGGTTGTATATCATTGATGTTGAGTCCTAGGTGTACCTACTTCAATGCCTCAAGACGAAAGTCTTTGACCAGTGTGTGTTGTCAGTAATGACATATGGGAGTGAGACGTGGTCGTTCACTGTGGGTCTCATAAGAAGGCTCAAAGTCACCCAGCGAGCAATGGGGAGAGCGATGCTTGGTGTTTCCCTGCTTGATCGAATCAGAAATGATGAGATCCGCAGGAGAACTAAGGCAACCGACATCGCTCGTAGGATTGCATCGCTGAAGTGGCAGTGGGCGGGACACATAGCGCGGAGAACCGATGGCCGTTGGGGCGGAAAGGTTCTCGAATGGCGACCGCGTACCGGACGACGTTCCGTGGGCAGGCCCTCCACAAGGTGGACCGACGATCTTGTCAAGGTCGCGGGAAGCCGCTGGATGCGGACAGCGCAGGACCGATCGTTGTGGAGATCGGCTTATATGATGAGGTGTACCTTGTACTCGGTGCACTTGAAGCAGAGGTCCAGCAGCGCCAGCAGCCGCAGCAGCCGCCGCGGGGCCAGCTCGCTGACGCAGGCGCTGAGCGCGGCGCGCGAGGACCACTTCAGCACCCACACCAGGCACATCAGCAGGTTGCGGCTTGTCTCGCTGTTGAACGGAGGTCTCACCGGCTGTGGTAAAAAAAGCATCTTCAGCGGACGAAACTTTATTGTTCAGCATGCGAAACTTTATTTTAAGTATTTTTTTCTCAGCCGTGATCTATAAGTTTTTTAATTGACTATACAATTACTAAACCTTGCACAATAAGGTACAACAGCAGTAGAAAGGAATAGTTGAATTTGACACAATTTTTTACATAAAACAGTCGGTAATTCACCCAGATATCTATTTCGACAGAAACTGCCACGAATAAGTTGTCCACTGCATTTTTATCAGTTGATAGTGATTCAAGACCTTCATTGTCTAAAATGAGGCATTTTTAACATTTATTGAACAGCTTAAAATACATTCAGTATCAACACGATTTCAGAACCATGTAGAGATTATTTAAGAAAAATATTTATTTAAACTTTTAAGCAAATAAAAATACCAGTTTGAATTCTCCATCAGGTGATGACATAGTGTACAGATTTCCAAATTGACCAATCTCGCTATCCAGTTGAAGAATTTCTGTAACAAAATCTTCAGTAAATATAGAGCAAGCAGTCAATAAAAATTACAACAACAGCTATTAGAGAAAGACAGAAAACAAATACAGCTGATTGTCCTCATTTCTGCCTTTTCCTGTCCTGGAATTCCCACGCCAGGGTTCAACACACGTAGCCCCACATGGCACAAGAGACTTGTAAGGGCGACGATCAAGTTGAGTACACTTACCGCTAAGGGCCGCGGTGATTCAAGCCAGGAGCGGACAAAATTGGTGGCCGCAAGTCAGCCAAAAGTCGAAGCTGCTAGTTATAGTCCTACTTATATATTTCATACATATTGACAGCAGCCATTGGAAATTGTACTTCAATCCAATAGAAATACGATTCATGCGTCAGGCTCGACTTTTGAGCCTGACGAAGAACACTTTGATGAAATAAGAGACTTAGCTGCTAAATAAGTTTATGATAATAATTAAAGTAAGTAATAGTAATTATAACCAGAGCACGTTTAAAATATGACTTGACAGATTTGAGCCTAGATGGCAGAGTTGCCAGTTTTGCGTTCAACCTTCAACAAACCATTGAACCATTTTAGCATTGCATAAAGTTGAATATCTAATGACTATAGTTTAACAAGAAACCCGGATAGCGGCGGTAGGCTCGCCCCTTACCACGTTGGGTTCAAATTCCCTCGGCGCAATGTTGGCTTCTGAATGTTCCGTTCACCATGACGGCCACAATCATTGTGCCTCTGGCTAACAGATTAGGAATATGGTCATGAACAATCTCGACCATATTCCTAATGGGTTAACATACCCATGTTATGTATGTTGTGTGTTATAGTTTCCCTTACCTTTGTTAGTGTCGATGCCACGGTGCAACTGCGCGCCGGCGTCCAGGACAATGCCTACCAGAGGCAGGTACAAAGCGGCCACTCGCGCTTTAACCTCGGGGTTCTTCAGCCGCGGGTCGGCGTCGTGGGCGGCCAATAGAGATACTACGGCGGCTACGCCTGCGCCTTGTAGCGCTGGGCTTCTGGAAGTTAACATTTTTCATTAAATATATAAATATCGGAGATTATTCCAGACATTGAAGTGGAACTGGGCCGGCCACGTCTGCCGCATGCGAGGCAAGCAATGGGCAAAAATATCCACCTATTGGGTGCCCCAAAACATGAAGAGGTCTCGCGGCAGACCTAGAAGGCGATGGCGGGATGAACTAGACGCCAACCTAGAAAACTGGTCTAACATAGCTCTGGACCGTACAAAGTAAGGAAGTGGTGGGGAGGCCTTTGCCCAGCAGTGGGACACTTTAGGCTGATAATAATAATTCCAGACAGCACCATCTAGCCCTAAACTAAGCAAAGCTTGTACTAGGGGATGCTAGACCACGGATAAACATACTAAACTTTTTTGTAAATACATGTTTGCATTGTGCGGGGATCAAACCAGCCACACCATTATCATCCCATATACCTCGCTGTTTTTCACAAATTTTCTCTTGTTTAGCAATACCAATAACGGGATAACCCTGGTTTTTTGCAGCTAAACTCTTAGAGCATTAAGAACTGGAGATGCCTTACGTGCATTACCCCTCTGCCCACGTTACGATTAAAAATCCGAACGTTGAACAAAACTACTTGAAACTCGGAAATTTTGACATAACGAGTCATACGTCGCTGAGTAAAGAGCTCTTCAAAAATGCCGTTTTGTGCTGTAGATAGTTGTAAGAACACTTCGAGAAACTCAAATTGGAAGAAGGATAATGTTATGTTTCATCCGTATGTATTTTTTTGGTTCAATTTCATGTTTCTTTTGCAAAAATCACTAATAATTAAAACACCTGAAACATCGTTTGGAATGACATTTGAGTTTTTTCGTAATCACACTAGTGTTGGGGTTAATGTCAAGAAAAATCGATTGGCAAGTTCCGATTGCACTCGAATAAAATATTTCAATTAGTTCGATTGACGTAAGAATAATGTTTCTAATGATTCATTTATTTATTATCCGACTTCGCTAGAAGGTGGGTTATGTTTTTCGAGTGTATGTATGTATATATGTAAGTATGCTTGTATGTAATAGTGTTTGACACGCTCTGCAGCCTGAACGGCTCGATTTATTTCAGCTTGAGATGTGTCGTTAGATTTGTAATTACTGCGAAAGTGATACTGGGCCTAACAATATAAAAAACATTCAAATTCATTTAAAAAAAAGATTAAATAAAATTTGTCAAAATTTGTTTCCGAGCATACCTTGTCATGATTTTGATGTACTAGTCAGTCATAACGTGGAGTTAGCAAGGTCAGTCCTGAGGAAATATTCCGATACAAGCATATCTTTCCTCACCAAACAAAGCAACCCACAAAACTGTATTAGACACATTTAAACAAAACTCATTCATTTTAAAAATCAATAGCGTGTTGATCAAAATAAATATACATTCAAATTGTTGTTTCCTGAATGTTTAAATTTAGAAATTTAGAAGTTAGACGTACAAATATTTACTCTGCTGTTTGTTGCTACTTTGTTCTGTTTTCATTGTTTTGTTTTATTTGTTGCTATATTTTGAATTTTAATTATTATTAGCAAAACTATGTTGAACGAGTTTCTTGCTAAGTAAAGTGACGCCTGAACAAAGGGGTTCCTAGTCACATTTTGTTTTTTAGATTTTTGTCATGTCCTGAGTAAATAAATAAAAACGTGAGTGTTTGTAAATGCTTACAATAATAAAGATGTGTTTTTTACTTTGCTGAGGTATTTTGTGCAGTGAGCGATATCACGTCAATAGCAAACAAATCAGTTAGGAAATGACTTTTAATGGCTATGATAACATCATAATATTATTATCCTATTCATTTATAGAAATTAATCGGATGAAATGATTTTCTATCAGTTGATTAATTAAGAGAAGTGATTCAAATATTCACCAAAAAAATACTGTGGGTGAGGTTGGTAACACTGTTTGAAATAAAACTTGTTATTTGTCCAGCTGTAAGCTTCATTATCTTACAATACGAAAGCATGCATTTAAAAACGATGTTTCCAATCACATAATATCAAGTTTACTAACTTAGGCAGTCTGTCAAGCCCTAGAAACATACATACAGCTCGTTTCAGTTAGGGCAGATTATTCAACAGTTAGATCAAAGTTATCGGATGAACAAATAACAACTCGGCAGATTTCAAAATATTGAATTACGAAATCTAAATGTGGACCATCCATTTCAGACTATGCACTAGTCACAGGTAGATTTTAAAATCTGCGGCGCTATTAAAGGTTAAAAAATAAAAGGTTAACTGGTTCACAGTCCACAGCCCACATATGGGCTGCGAACAATTAGCTTTTAATTGTTATATTTGTGGACAGTGAACCTGTTAATTTATCAGACCAATAGGTCTGACAAGTTTTTAATCCTCAAAATTGGTCCTTCCTTAGTTCAAATTTTTACTCCAATAATTTATTTAATGATTGCTTACTGCTATATTGCTTTAAAAGATTAGAAGAATCTACACGTTTAAATAAGTTCCTAATTTAAAATATTCGTCTAATAGTTTTAAGTAAATATTCATAAAGGTAAAAAGCCTGATTTTACCTGTTTACGTGGACTTCTCCACGGCAACAGTTAAAATCAGGCTTAGAAATTATGGAAAGTGCGTAATTTCTAATACATAATATAATTCACAATTTTTAATCGAAACATTTTGTTCAATTATTTTTGTACATCCAATAGCTGTGTTATGGTCAGCACTAGCCAAGTTGACATAAGTACCGTATAAAGACACAACTAATGTCAAAAGTTGTGGTAGTGTGAATCATTTTATTGACATGTATGTGTAAAATATCCCTGTGTTGCTTAAATAGGTTTGTGTGCGATTGTGCCAACAAGCCTCTTCTGTTATAGTAGAGGTAAGTTTCTTTGTGTGAGTGTTCCCCCTGCCCCCGCAAAAAGGGACAGACTTTTTTGCATTGACGGGCGGCCCAATCGCGAGTCCATTTCTATATTGTCTAAGGCTAAACTACACTTGAAAGATTTAGCGGGTCAGTTGAGGTCTCGCTGGCTTAGTGAGCAGAGCAGCCGGTTTGCAGAAGACACAAGTTGAAATCATTTCCGATAACGGGAGTGCTATTTTTTTCTGGTATTTAAAGTAAGGTTAGTAAAAGTACAAACATTATATTCAGTGACTTAGTATTGAAACGAACTTAACAAAAAACATTATTCCTGTTTTTATTCAAAATTGAGATGAAATTTAATTTGAGAGAAGAAAATCCAAGACGAAACTTACTGCAGCTCCAAAGCAGTATAGATGGAAAAGAACAGACAAGAAGACACTCACTGCAGTTCCAAAGCAGTAGTCAGTTCAGTCTGCAGCAACCCCGCTAAGTAGTGTCTAGAGCGGAAGTCGTGTGTAAGGGCGTGGCTGTGGGACGGGTGGGAGGCGGCCGAGTGCGCCGAGAGAGCGAGACGGAGTGCTCGTGCGAGCAGGTGAGACGTACCAACGATGATTGACGACCGATGCGACGTGATGGTTAAGTTGCCTACTTCACGGATCCGCGATCCTCGCACAGTAAAAACAATCGTGTGCTTGATTATATCTGTTTGTAACTGGTCTGGGAGTTTCCCAATGCATTTACAAAAAAAAAACGCAGTTAACTTAGTCTGAAGCAATCCCACTTGGTAGTGCCAAGAGCGTAAATTAAGCCCGAAAATGGCATTTGACGCAAAAATGCCGGCTAGATTTGAGCGAAGAAAACTCTGCAGCTCCAAAGCAGTAGTCCCTTCAGTCTCAAGTAGTGTCTAGAGCGTAATTGAGGTCGAGGGAAAGAAAACACTTACTGCAGTTCCAGCGCCGTAGTTAACTCATTCTGCAGCAACCCCGCTAAGTAGTGTCTGGACCTAAACTCGTGTGTGAGGGCGTGGCTGTGGGACGAGTGGGAGGCGGCCGAGTGCGCCGAGAGAGCGAGACGGAGTGCTTGTGCGAGCAGGTGAGACATACCAACGACGATTGACGAACGATGCGGTGTGATGGTTAAGTTGCCTATTACACTAGAGGTCGCAAGTTCGCATAACATGTCTGTTTTTCTTGGTGTTTACTTTGTATATTGAGTATAGAAAAGTATTCAATTATGTTTATCCGTTGTCTAGTATCCAAGTAGCAAGCTTTCAAGCTTTGCCTAATTTGGGGCTAGATGGCGTTGTGTAGAATAATGTCAAGACCTAGAGCGTAATTAAGATCGAAAAATCACATTTGACACTAAACGAAAGTTAGACTGGAAAAGAAAAGACAAGAAAACACTTACTGCAGCTCCAAAGCAGTAGTGAGCTCAGTCTTAGGAAGTCCCATTAAGTATTACCTACAGCGTGATTAAGATCGAAAAATGACATATGATGCCAAATGCCAGTTACATTTGTGACAAGGCAATACTTACTGCAGTTCCAAAGCCGTAGTTAACTCAGTCTGCAGCAACCCCGCTAAGTAATGCCTGGACCTAAACTCGTGTGTGAGGGCGTGGCTGTGGGACGAGTGGGAGGCGGCCGAGTGCGCCGAGAGAGCGAGACGGAGTGATCGTGCGAGCAGGTGAGACATACCAACGACGATTGACGACCGATGCGATATGATGGTTAAGTTGCTTACTACAGCAAAGGTCGCAGGTTCCTATGAACATGGCTGTTTCGTAAGACGCAGGTTGTAATCCCGCCGGATACCTAGACCGATGGTATTTCTGTATTCGAACGTAATTGAGATGCTATTTGGTGCTAAAATGCCAGTTATATTTGAGTAAAGAGAACACTTACTGCAGCTCCAGCGCTGTAGTCAGTTCAGTCTGCAGCAACCCCGCCAAGTAATGCCTGGACCTAAACTCGTGTGTGAGGGCGTGGCTGTGGGACGAGTGGGAGGCGGCCGAGTGCGCCGAGAGAGCGAGACGGAGTGCTTGTGCGAGCAGGTGAGACATACCAACGACGATTGACGAACGATGCGGTGTGATGGTTAAGTTGCCTATTACACTAGAGGTCGCAAGTTCGCATAACATGTCTGTTTCTCTTGGTGTTTACTTTGTATATTGAGTATAGAAAAGTATTCAATTATGTTTATCCGTTGTCTAGTATCCAAGTAGCAAGCTTTCAAGCTTTGCCTAATTTGGGGCTAGATGGCGTTGTGTAGAATAATGTCAAGACCTAGAGCGTAATTAAGATCGAAAAATCACATTTGACACTAAACGAAAGTTAGACTGGAAAAGAAAAGACAAGAAAACACTTACTGCAGCTCCAAAGCAGTAGTGAGCTCAGTCTTAGGAAGTCCCATTAAGTATTACCTACAGCGTGATTAAGATCGAAAAATGACATATGATGCCAAATGCCAGTTACATTTGTGACAAGGCAATACTTACTGCAGTTCCAAAGCAGTAGTCAGTTCAGTCTGCAGCAACCCCGCCAAGTAATGCCTGGACCTGAACTCGTGTGTGAGGGCGTGGCTGTGGGACGAGTGGGAGGCGGCCGAGTGCGCCGAGAGAGCGAGACGGAGTGCTTGTGCGAGCAGGTGAGACATACCAACGACGATTGACGAACGATGCGGTGTGATGGTTAAGTTGCCTATTACACTAGAGGTCGCAAGTTCGCATAACATGTCTGTTTCTCTTGGTGTTTACTTTGTATATTGAGTATAGAAAAGTATTCAATTATGTTTATCCGTTGTCTAGTATCCAAGTAGCAAGCTTTCAAGCTTTGCCTAATTTGGGGCTAGATGGCGTTGTGTAGAATAATGTCAAGACCTAGAGCGTAATTAAGATCGAAAAATCACATTTGACACTAAACGAAAGTTAGACTGGAAAAGAAAAGACAAGAAAACACTTACTGCAGCTCCAAAGCAGTAGTGAGCTCAGTCTTAGGAAGTCCCATTAAGTATTACCTACAGCGTGATTAAGATCGAAAAATGACATATGATGCCAAATGCCAGTTACATTTGTGACAAGGCAATACTTACTGCAGTTCCAAAGCAGTAGTCAGTTCAGTCTGCAGCAACCCCGCCAAGTAATGCCTGGACCTGAACTCGTGTGTGAGGGCGTGGCTGTGGGACGAGTGGGAGGCGGCCGAGTGCGCCGAGAGAGCGAGACGGAGTGATCGTGCGAGCAGGTGAGACGTACAAACGACGATTGACGACCGATGCGGTGTGATGGTTAAGTTGCTTACTACAGCAAAGGTCGCAGGTTCCTATGAACATGGCTGTTTCGTAAGACGCAGGTTGTAATCCCGCCGGATACCTAGACCGATGGTATTTCTGTATTCGAACGTAATTGAGATGCTATTTGGTGCTAAAATGCCAGTTATATTTGAGTAAAGAGAACACTTACTGCAGCTCCAGCGCAGTAGTCAACTCAGTCTGCAGCAACCCCGCCAAGTAATGCCTGGACCTGAACTCGTGTGTGAGGGCGTGGCTGTGGGACGAGTGGGAGGCGGCCGAGTGCGCCGAGAGAGCGAGACGGAGTGCTTGTGCGAGCAGGTGAGACATACCAACGACGATTGACGAACGATGCGGTGTGATGGTTAAGTTGCCTATTACACTAGAGGTCGCAAGTTCGCATAACATGTCTGTTTTTCTTGGTGTTTACTATGTATATTGAGTATAGAAAAGTGTTCCAGAGGTAAGCTTTCAAGCTTTGTCTAATTTGGGGCAAGATGGCGTTGTGTAGTATGTCCAGACCTAGAGCGTAATTGAGGTCGAAAAATGTAATTTGATACCAAAAGAAAAGACAAGAAATCACTTACTGCAGCTCCAAAGCAGTAGTCAGTTCAGTCTGCAGCAACCCCGCCAAGTAATGCCTGGACCTGAACTCGTGTGTGAGGGCGTGGCTGTGGGACGAGTGGGAGGCGGCCGAGTGCGCCGAGGGGGCCGGGGAGGCCGCGCCGCCGCCCGAGCCCGGGGGGACGGGCAGGCAGAGGGACACGTAGTGCTCGTGGGAGCAGATGATGCGGAGGAACGCCAGCTGGGGAAGAAATCACATTTTAGAGTAGACAAAAAGGTTGAGGTACATTTTTTGTCATCGCAACTGTCTGACGTCCACTGTTGAACATAGGTATCCTGCATAAATGAGAAAGCCTGCAATTTTTTTCAGATCAGCCGTCCATCTTGCGGGTATTTACATCTACACTCAAAAGGATACACATTTTTAAAATTTCTAAATAAGGAAAATGTGATCAACTGGCTGTATTTTTCAATGTTTATGAAGAAAATGAAATAGGATAAAAAAACGACCTTAGGATAGGTAAGGCCCTGTAATAACTTACGTTTTTTTAGTTCATATTCAATAATTTTAATTTTTACATAATTTCAACAACCTCCACAGAATTTTCAACAATCCACATTTTTGATTCATCAATAATTCCAGTTTCTAATTGTCTGTTCCAACATAAGTAAAGCATATGTATGTAATGTTCAGCTAAAACCAGTAGATAATTCTACGAAGATCACAATAACTCCAGAACTGACCTTGTAATGCACCAAGGGCACGGCGTCCGGCAAGGAGGCAATCTTGGCGCTCATCTGTTTGTAGTAGGTCCGGATGAGGCCGAACACGTAGCCGCGGTCCATGATGCTGATCAGGTCGAACAGGAAGAACGCGAGGCTGTTGTTGAGGCTCTGCGTCAGGCGGCTGTTCTTGCCGTAGCTGGAATGTAAGGTTAAGTGTTTAAATATTGACACATTGAGCTTATGTAACTGAGAGTCGTATTACGAACTTTGCTTATTTAGGGTTCCATCAAAAAAGGTTCAAAGACATTTTTTATATCTTTAGAATTTTTAAAGATAGGAAAACCAGAAAAAGGCATTCGGTCTTGGCATCAGGCGGTACTCGTACCCGCGTCTTTCGCAAGCCGGGCGACTGCACTACCAATTATAATAAGAATTTTTGACCGCAAGACAGCTGTAATTTCATTACTTTTTTTTAACGAAACCATTTTAAGCTGGAACCTAACCACCTTATCTTCAACCCTTATTTTATTATAGTACCTGGTTTCTGAAATAAATAATTTGAATTCAACCTGAACATAAGCTGGGTGAGAGCGGGGTCAAGATATTCATAAATGAAAATATGTCAATTTAAAGGAAAAGTAGTGTTAATTTTTAGTTTTTTAGTGTTTGCCATTTTGCTTAATATCCTTTGTGTTGCGAAGTCTTCTAATTATATATGTAATTGAATATGTTTTTATTTCATGAAAATGTACGGTGGCCGGCACATCACGCTACCCATTTCCGGTCAGTCCTCCTTGTTCTATCGCGAACAAATGTCATTTGGCAAGAGCGAGAGAAAAAACGGAAATGGGGTAACCTGATGTGCTGTTGACTGTACTAAGCTAACTTCCAAGGACCAAAAATATGAATAAGCAATGACAATGAGTAGTTACCCCGAGATAATCTCAGCAGTGACGTTATTGACGAGCGTCGTGAGGTCGTCAGTGAACTGGTCGGGGAAGCGCGCCTTGCGTGGAGCCTCGTCCGCGCCGCTCCAGTACAAGTACTCCACCATAGACTTCACCATCAGCTCGAACATCGACCTGCACGTGACAGGCTTGGTCAACTACACATTCTTGCAATGTGAGTAGGAAAACAAGTAATACAAGGAACAAGAAACCCTGCGATCTTTATCAGGTCATCTGTCCATCTTGCGGGTATTTACGTCTCACACATTACAATAAGATACACATTTATTAAACTTCTTGATAAGGAACTGGTCGGGAAAGGGCACCTTGCGTGGAGCCTCGTCCGCGCCGCTCCAGTACAGGTACTCCACCATCGACTTCACCATCAGCTCGAACATCGACCTGCACGTGACAGGCTTGGTCAACTACACATCCGTGCAATGTGAGTAGGAAAAAAAGGAATACAAGAAACCCTGCGATCTTTATCAGGTCATCTGTCCATCTTGCGAGTATTTACATCTCACACATTACAATAAGATACACATTAATTAAACTTCTAAATAAGGAACTGGTCGGGGAAGCGCTTCAGTACAGGTACTCCACCATCGACTTCACCATCAGCTCGAACATCGACCTGCACGTGACAGGACTTGTCAACTACACATTCGCGCAATGTGAGTAGGAAAGCAAGTAATACAAGGAACAAGAAACCCTGCGATCTTTATCAGGTCATCTGTCCATTTTGCGGGTATTTACATCTCACACATTACAATAAGATACACATTTATTAAACTTCTTGATAAGGAACTGGTCGGGAAAGGGCACCTTACGTGGAGCCTCGTCCGCGCCGCTCCAGTATAAGTATTCCACCATCGACTTCACCATCAGCTCGAACATCGACCTGCACGTTACAGGCTTGTACAACTACACATTCGAGTAATGTGTGTGAAAACAAGTAATAATGTCTTAATGATAATGACGAAGCAAGGGTATTACAAAGGATTACTTGAACCACAAAAATTTGTGGTCATCTTAGATATAGTCTGCTTCTCTGCACATTATGTATGTTTTATTATTGTTTTAGCATTTTCCATGCAGTATCTTTACTAAAGATCTGAAAACAAGAAAAAGACATTTGGTTATGTTGGCATCAGGCAGGAAACAAACCCGCATCTTTCGCAAACCGGGCGTCTGCACTAACCACTGCGCTACCGAGACCATTAACAGACCGGCCGAATCTTTCTGGTATATTTACCCTATGAGCCAGGGTGATTTCATCAATGTTATAGGCATCCACTTTCAACATAACTTTCCCGCCTCATGCCAACATCACCAAATGTCTTTTTCTGATTTTCAGATCATTATGTATGTTGACTGTACTGTTGTTACTCTGCTATCTGCGGACACAGGTTGCCATATGCAGAGATAGTTTGAGCATCGATCAAGCGAGTAATGTGTGCGAATGTGGTACCTCCCCCCAAACTATGAGCCACCTACCTGATGTGCCCGACCCGCTGCACACGGGATGACTTGATAAGCGCCAATGAAAACGTTGTAAAAGTGGCGGAATACTGGCAATCTCATCAAATATAAAGTGTTACCATCGACACGCAAAGAAGACTCTGCTACCGCAATTATTGTAAATAAAAAAAAGTAACTACCGAGTTTCTTGTCGGTTTCTTCTCGGTAGAATCAACACGTCAGAATCGGTGGTAGAATCATATTATTTTATGATTTATAATTTTGATGTTATGAATTTTCATAAGTGCTTTTAGGTTTACATGAATAAAGATAACTTTTACTTTACGTAGAAAAATGCTATCATCATGAATGGCTTCGCTTCTTTAGCAACATTATGCAGTGACGTAAGGGCACCTCTTTTTAAAAGCATTATGTGTTATTGTTTTTAGGTCAAGTCTACAAACAAACAGTAAAAAAAATTACCAGGAATTCTGCATCGCGAGCTCTCGTGTAGCCCCGCTGGCAACTACCCACTGCAACGCCAGTTCTTCGTGCAGGATCTTACAGGAACCGTCCGTCATTACTGTCAAAAATAAGGTTATGATTAGATAACAGACCGGTTCAATGTTTCTGGTACATTTTTCTGTAAGCCAGTGTTATCCCAACTGTTTTAGAAATATACCTTCCGCAAGAAATATTCTTATTTGGTAGATGATGAAAGTTTTTTATTAGTCATGTCATTGAGTTGTGTAAAGTAAGACACAGTATTGTTCGAAAAAGGCATTCGGTCTTGGCATCAGGCTGGACTCGAACCCGCGTCTTTCGCAAGCCGGGCGACTGCACTACCAATTATGCATTTGTCAAGCTGTCTGACGTTAGATGGACGTTAGCGCGATATCATCAATTCGGGACGCCTTTGAGCGCGCTATAATCGATTTTGACTCGATTGGGAACACACCCAAAGTGTATTTCTTATGTCAGCTTACCAGTGGGGGGCAGGGGCAGGCCGATGTCCCTATCTGTGAGTGAAGGCCGCGGGATGGTGGCCTGGTACTGGATGTACGTGCTGATGAGCGCGCTGCGCCCGTGCACGTCGCACGTCGCGCCTTCGCTTATGTTAGTGGGAGTGTAGTGTAGCTTATGTTAGTGGGAGTGTAGTGTAGCTTATGTTAGTGGGAGTGTAGTGGTAGCTCACCAGTGGGCGGCAGCGGCAGGCCGATGTCTCTGTCAGTGAGCGAGGGCCGCGGGATGGTGGCCTGGTACTGGATGTACGTGCTGATGAGCGCGCTGCGCCCGTGCACGTCGCACGTCGCGCCTTCGCTTATGTTAGTGGGAGTGTAGTGTAGCTTATGTTAGTGGGAGTGTAGTGTAGCTTATGTTAGTGGGAGTGTAGTGTAGCTTATGTTAGTGGGAGTGTAGTGTAGCTTATGTTAGTGGGAGTGTAGTGTAGCTTATGTTAGTGGGAGTGTAGTGTAGCTTATGTTAGTGGGAGTGTAGTGTAGCTTATGTTAGTGGGAGTGTAGTGTAGCTTATGTTAGTGGGAGTGTAGTGTAGCTTATGTTAGTGGGAGTGTAGTGTAGCTTATGTTAGTGGGAGTGTAGTGTAGCTTATGTTAGTGGGAGTGTAGTGTAGCTTATGTTAGTGGGAGTGTAGTGTAGCTTATGTTAGTGGGAGTGTAGTGTAGCTTATGTTAGTGGGAGTGTAGTGGTAGCTCACCAGTGGGCGGCAGCGGCAGGCCGATGTCTCTGTCAGTGAGCGAGGGCCGCGGGATGGTGGCCTGGTACTGGATGTACGTGCTGATGAGCGCGCTGCGCCCGTGCACGTCGCACGTCGCGCCTTCGCTTATGTTAGTGGGAGTGTAGTGTAGCTTATGTTAGTGGGAGTGTAGTGTAGCTTATGTTAGTGGGAGTGTAGTGGTAGCTCACCAGTGGGCGGCAGCGGCAGGCCGATGTCTCTGTCAGTGAGCGAGGGCCGCGGGATGGTGGCCTGGTACTGGATGTACGTGCTGATGAGCGCGCTGCGCCCGTGCACGTCGCACGTCGCGCCTTCGCTTATGTTAGTGGGAGTGTAGTGTAGCTTATGTTAGTGGGAGTGTAGTGTAGCTTATGTTAGTGGGAGTGTAGTGTAGCTTATGTTAGTGGGAGTGTAGTGTAGCTTATGTTAGTGGGAGTGTAGTGTAGCTTATGTTAGTGGGAGTGTAGTGTAGCTTATGTTAGTGGGAGTGTAGTGTAGCTTATGTTAGTGGGAGTGTAGTGTAGCTTATGTTAGTGGGAGTGTAGTGTAGCTTATGTTAGTGGGAGTGTAGTGTAGCTTATGTTAGTGGGAGTGTAGTGTAGCTTATGTTAGTGGGAGTGTAGTGTAGCTTATGTTAGTGGGAGTGTAGTGTAGCTTATGTTAGTGGGAGTGTAGTGTAGCTTATGTTAGTGGGAGTGTAGTGTAGCTTATGTTAGTGGGAGTGTAGTGTAGCTTATGTTAGTGGGAGTGTAGTGTAGCTTATGTTAGTGGGAGTGTAGTGTAGCTTATGTTAGTGGGAGTGTAGTGTAGCTTATGTTAGTGGGAGTGTAGTGTAGCTTATGTTAGTGGGAGTGTAGTGTAGCTTATGTTAGTGGGAGTGTAGTGGTAGCTCACCAGTGGGCGGCAGCGGCAGGCCGATGTCTCTGTCAGTGAGCGAGGGCCGCGGGATGGTGGCCTGGTACTGGATGTACGTGCTGATGAGCGCGCTGCGCCCGTGCACGTCGCACGTCGCGCCTTCGCTTATGTTAGTGGGAGTGTAGTGTAGCTTATGTTAGTGGGAGTGTAGTGTAGCTTATGTTAGTGGGAGTGTAGTGTAGCTTATGTTAGTGGGAGTGTAGTGTAGCTTATGTTAGTGGGAGTGTAGTGTAGCTTATGTTAGTGGGAGTGTAGTGTAGCTTATGTTAGTGGGAGTGTAGTGTAGCTTATGTTAGTGGGAGTGTAGTGTAGCTTATGTTAGTGGGAGTGTAGTGTAGCTTATGTTAGTGGGAGTGTAGTGTAGCTTATGTTAGTGGGAGTGTAGTGTAGCTTATGTTAGTGGGAGTGTAGTGTAGCTTATGTTAGTGGGAGTGTAGTGTAGCTTATGTTAGTGGGAGTGTAGTGTAGCTTATGTTAGTGGGAGTGTAGTGTAGCTTATGTTAGTGGGAGTGTAGTGTAGCTTATGTTAGTGGGAGTGTAGTGTAGCTTATGTTAGTGGGAGTGTAGTGTAGCTTATGTTAGTGGGAGTGTAGTGTAGCTTATGTTAGTGGGAGTGTAGTGTAGCTTATGTTAGTGGGAGTGTAGTGTAGCTTATGTTAGTGGGAGTGTAGTGTAGCTTATGTTAGTGGGAGTGTAGTGTAGCTTATGTTAGTGGGAGTGTAGTGTAGCTTATGTTAGTGGGAGTGTAGTGTAGCTTATGTTAGTGGGAGTGTAGTGGTAGCTCACCAGTGGGCGGCAGCGGCAGGCCGATGTCTCTGTCAGTGAGCGAGGGCCGCGGGATGGTGGCCTGGTACTGGATGTACGTGCTGATGAGCGCGCTGCGCCCGTGCACGTCGCACGTCGCGCCTTCGCTTATGTTAGTGGGAGTGTAGTGTAGCTTATGTTAGTGGGAGTGTAGTGTAGCTTATGTTAGTGGGAGTGTAGTGTAGCTTATGTTAGTGGGAGTGTAGTGTAGCTTATGTTAGTGGGAGTGTAGTGTAGCTTATGTTAGTGGGAGTGTAGTGTAGCTTATGTTAGTGGGAGTGTAGTGGTAGCTCACCAGTGGGCGGCAGCGGCAGGCCGATGTCTCTGTCAGTGAGCGAGGGCCGCGGGATGGTGGCCTGGTACTGGATGTACGTGCTGATGAGCGCGCTGCGCCCGTGCACGTCGCACGTCGCGCCTTCGCTTATGTTAGTGGGAGTGTAGTGTAGCTTATGTTAGTGGGAGTGTAGTGTAGCTTATGTTAGTGGGAGTGTAGTGTAGCTTATGTTAGTGGGAGTGTAGTGTAGCTTATGTTAGTGGGAGTGTAGTGTAGCTTATGTTAGTGGGAGTGTAGTGGTAGCTCACCAGTGGGCGGCAGCGGCAGGCCGATGTCTCTGTCAGTGAGCGAGGGCCGCGGGATGGTGGCCTGGTACTGGATGTACGTGCTGATGAGCGCGCTGCGCCCGTGCACGTCGCACGTCGCGCCTTCGCTTATGTTCTGTGCACACATTAACTGTTGTAGAAGTTATCCAAAACGACATAGCAACTTAGACGGGGTACGTTTATTCAAAATGCCTGTAACTACGACGAAGACTATTTATTACAACATTTTACGGAATATCGGCTGTAAAAATATGATGCACTAACAGTAACAGCGACGTTAGGCGGCCTTTAGCTCTTGCGGAGCGGCTTCATTATAAGTTATACATAATATAATCTGGTTACTGAATTTAACACAAAGAACCCAAGAATAGATAACGATTCACGATGAGAGCAACCAGTAAGATTATGAAAAATTGACATTTGACTGTCTCTTCCCAGATGAATTTCTTGTTCAAATCTAAAAATGGTTTACCTATTTCTTACCAAGAGAAATATGTCATTTCAAAAGAAATGTTAAAATTGTGCGTTCAGAAGTCTAGTGCAATAACTTTGACAGCCGTCAAAGAGTGACTAATACCCTTTCTACTAAGTAAAGTTTGTGCAGTTAGTAAGCTAAGTTAACGCACCGTAGCTTCGCTGAAGAGGTGAGCGAGGCAGAGGAACACCTGCTGCGCGATGTTCAGAGTTTGTCCGGCGAGCAGTGGTGGCGCCACTAGCAACCGCAATAGTTTGTCCAGCACCACCGGCAGGTAGCGCGCCAAGGCCTCCACGCTAGCGGTCGGCAGCTCTGCTATACTGTTGGAGGAGGAAATTAGTAGTGCGGTCCGTTCTGAGTCAAAAGGGATAGTAGCGCGCTGGTGCTTATTCTGAATCTTTGAATTTCATAAGAGTAGACGACGTGAGCGCTCTATAATCACTTTCGGTTTAATACGGACCATATAAGGTAATTAGTAATAAAGCATAGTAAGAAATGCTACTATACGATCCAGAACGGGTGTTGGTCATGTAAGCAAAAAGATTTTAATTACAAAAGTAACTAAGCCATGTATCCAGAACTACTTTAGACAGAAGATTGTCTAAAGTTGGATATATACTATAGTCTTACTCGCAAATCAAGTTCTTTAACCACGATAGCTGAGGGAAATGAGAAAGGCAAAAATAGTTGACATGAGTCAAGTAGCTTAGTTACCTGGCTCTAAGTTCCGCCTCCATGTTGGTGAGTCCAATCCTAGGGGGTATGTTACCCTCTTGCACAGCCTCGCAAGCCATTGCGAAGCGCTCGATGTACCCGTCCTGAACAAATATTAGTGTGTTATAAATTTTGGTGTTTCAACTACGTTGATGCACCGTGCATTATGTAAATGGAAACTAGGGACGGGGTCCGTTTTCAGTCAAAAGTGATAAAAGCGTGCTTACACGCGTCCCGAATTGATAAATTGTATGAGCGTGAGCGCGCTATTATCACTTTTGACTCAAAAGGGACCGCACTATAGATAGTAACGTTTTATAGTCAGTCGACGTAATAAAAATAAGTGCAGTTCGTTTGAATTTCTTGCCAAAGACATGTTCCATCGGAATATTCAGAATGAAGATATAAACTAGGACTCACATAAATAAGGTTGATGATCGTTCCTATCAACTCGTAAAACACAATTGCATTATTAGTTTTTCTTTTCTATATTAATTCTACCTAAACAATATGTTTTTTTTTCAAATCACGACATCGAACATACCATTTTACCTGCAAAAGAAAGCCGTCTTTTTACCAAGTTGCCTTCTCTTCAGATGACCAAACACTACTCACCAGCGGATGCACAGTAGAATGCGCGTCAAGCACCACATTGAAGATCGGCTTGTGGTTGTCGATCCACCTGGTGCCGGGCAGCAGCACGTCGGGGAAGATGTACGAGTAGTTGGGCGGAGGCTCCTCCTGCATGGCCGGCAGGCTGAACTCGCCGCAGGTCAGCTTGCCGTTGCGGCATAGGGGGAGCCACTGGGAATACATGGACAAAATATCGAAATCTACTCATAAAACGAAAGCCACAGCATATTAACCACCCAAATGTCAGTGGTAACTTGAGCTACCAATTCCAATGTCGTCTCAAATGAAACTGGTAGCTTTAGCTACCCAGTCTTTGAAGCACTTGGGAGGCGACAGTATGGCAGCCTTACGCTGCCATACTGGAACATTAAGTTCTAAAACATGCCTACTGTAGTTTTCTGCTTAGTCTTATGGTTGACTGGTAGAGAATGCCTTTTTGGTATTAAGTCCGCTTTTCGTACCATTCAATGTTGTGTAATAAAGAATAAATAAATAAACTTGAGAGTCAGAATGTGCTACGCCTAAAGAACATCATAGTCATAGTTTAACGAGGAGAAAACATACCCAGAACAATACCGAACAAATTTGCAATTCAGCCACCAAGAAAAATGCCTCTTGTGTGTGCCATACAGTAAAACAGTCAACCAGAAAATCAGTTGTAATCGTTAGTTATTTACCCCCTTATTCATATAAACTTAAACCGCTCTTCAACAACACGTTAACTTTTCTATCCCTTTCTCTCTTTTATTCTTGTTGATGCGCCTATTTTCGAGTGACATAACACGTCAATTGCTTAAACTATGCATTAGCGTTGCGTTCGTTTTTATGAATAGGGAGGTTAACCTTTATTGCACAAAGCAGTCCAAAAGGCGGACCTTGAACCTTATTTACTCAATTTCAGAGATATTAGAGAAATGCTGTTAGAGGTGAAAGAAACCAAAGGTTGTACTAATATTAATTTTAACTGATAAACAACAAGTTTTAGGCCATCTGGTCGACTCACAGAGTATCCAATGACAGTCTCAACGTTCTTCTCATGGTCGGGCGCGACGGGTTTCCTCTGGCATGAGACGTGGAGGAAGGTGAACAGGAGATGGTGCTGGTCGCCCAGGTCGGCGGGAAGCTTCAGCTTGATCTCGTCGTAGAGGGACGGATTCCTGGGATAAGTGAAAAAAACAGCATGACGGCAGCCACTAGCAAGCAAGGGAATTGTTACATAACATACCGACCATATCCCCAATGGGTTAGTCAAAGGCACACTGATTGTTGCCGTCATGATGAACGGAACATTTACAAGCACACATTTCGCCGAGGGAATTTGAACCCAACGTGGTGAGTGGCGAGCCTACCGCCGCTATCCGGGTTGCTTGGGTTTCTTAACGGTGTTTTCCATCACCACTCTACGACGAAGGTAATTGTTAACTTACGGTCAACCGGGCTGCGGCTAACCAGAAGCCCAAAATTGTGTGTAAACCGTATTATCTATGCGCAATGCGATGCGTTTGGGGCCGAACTGCCCGTTCAGTCAATCGCATAGTATGTAAGTTATCTTAGACTATAAACCAACCAATCTTATACCAAAAATAGGGTCAATCTTACACCTAGCCATGACAGTACAAATCCTATATAGTAAAGGGGAATAGCGAAAATGCTGAAATCCCGGCTTTTTTATGCAGTTTTTTTTTTTTTTTTTTCATATTTGTTTACAAACATGCAATCAGTCCTGAGACTATAAGCAGTTTTTTTAGTTGAATGTAGCAGTGGCGTGTAGGCATGCCTTGACCACTATCAGGCTGCCTTCATGGTTGTACTATATTTATACTGTGATGTCCCATAGGTGCAGTCTTTTCAGACGTCTTCTTTGCAGTGGTTGAATCAGACTCTGGGCCAGTTCGTTTTGATGACTACTTATTCGAGTTTTATATGACTTTATACTTTTGGCTATTTGCTGTTTTACTGTAAGTATGTTCAAGTAATCATGAATTTCCTCCATTCTTGTGAACCACGGGGCATTGACAATGGCTTTCAGCACACTGTTTTGGAATCTTTGCAGAATTTCTATGTTTGATGTTTTCGCTGAGCCCCACAGTTGTATACCGTAAGTCCATATTGGTTTAAGTATGGTTTTATATAACAGTAACTTGTTCTCGACAGTGAGTCGCGAGTTCCTACCCATAAGCCACTCTAGGGATCTATATCTGTAGTTCAGTTCATCACGCTTTTTCTGAATGTTTGTTTTCCAGGTTTGTTTTCTATCAAGGTAAAATCCAAGGTATTTTACGCTTGTGTTATGTGGTAGGACCTCTTGACCTAATTTAACAGGAGGACAATCTTCTCTTCTCAGGGTGAATGTGATATGATGTGATTTAGTTCCACTAGCTTTAATTCTCCAAGAGTGCATCCAGGAATGTACATCATTTAAATGTTCTTGCAGTTTTTCTGATGCTACTTCAGGATCTGTGTCATTTGACAGTATGGCTGTGTCATCTGCAAAAGTGGCTGTTACGACATTCTCCGACTCTGGTACATCGGCTGTGTAGATCAGATACAACGACGGTCCCAGTACGGATCCCTGTGGGACTCCTGCTTTTATATCATAAAAATCGGAGGTAGAGTTGTTAATTTTGACATAAAAGATACGACTTTCTAGGTAGGATTTCAATAACAGGTACAGATTATGCGGCAAAAGCTTTTTTAGTTTATAGAGTAACCCATTGTGCCATACTTTGTCAAAAGCTTGTTGCACATCCAAAAACACTGCCGAGCAGTACTTTTTATTTTCTAATGTGTTCCTTATGTACTCACACACTCTGTGAACTTGTTCGATGGTCGAGTGATTCTTTCGAAATCCAAATTGGTGCTCAGGAATAATTGCATTATCAGTCAGAGTTTCATTGAGGCGCAGTGAGATAATCTTCTCGAGAACTTTTGATAGCACAGGTAGGAGGCTAATTGGTCTATATGAAGATGCTAAATGCGGTGGCTTCCCTGGTTTGGGGATCATTATTATCTGCGAGACTTTCCATATACTTGGAAAGTGCGCAACTCGTAACACAGCATTAAACAATGAAGTGATAAAAACAATACATTTCCGTGGCATGTTACGCAACACCTCAGCCGTGATCAGGTCGAACCCTGGGGCTTTCTTGAGTTCCAGATTCATAATTATACGACGAACTTCGGCAGGGGTACAGCATCTAAGGGGGGGACTTAGCTGTAAGTCAGTTTCAAGGAACGTCATAACCTCGCGATCAACACTTTCGTTTCCAATGTCAGTGTTGGGCGTGAATACGTTGCTCAAGAATAAGGCGTACGCTTCTGCTCTTTCTTGGACCGTTTTTGCCCACGTTCCATTTTCATTTTTAAGTGGATGTCGAGAAGGAAGTGGCTTTTCACGAGATTTCACCGTTTTCCATAGTGAATATTCGTTCTTGGCTGGAGCTGTTGGGGTTAGACTTTGCAGATGTTGTTGCAGTGTCTCATTTTCTAAATTTACCAAGAGCTGTTTAAGATCAGCAGCTGCTTTGTTGAAATCTCTTTTATCTGCTGGGTGGCGACTGCTGTGCCACACTCTTCTGAGGCGCCGCTTCTCTAGGACTTTTTCTTTTACAATGTTCGCCACGTTTTGGTCTTTCAGAGTATTTGATTCCTGAAGTGGCGGTGTGGAAGACCAGGCAGCTCTTTGTATTGCTTTAGTTAAATATTCAGCAGCGTTATCGATATCTTCCTCGGTTTTAAGGCTAATTTTTAGTTCCAAGTTTTCGTTTAGGTATCGTTGAAATGCTCCCCAATCTGTGTGTCTATTATACAAATATGGAGGGACAGCTCTCTTTATTATTGTAGAACTTACGGTTGCAATTACTGGGGTGTGGTCTGATGACGAGTCAAAGCAACTTTCTACATCCAAAAAATGTGTTGGTACTCCCTTGTAGATGAAGAAGTCTAATAAGTCTGGTAATTTAGCTGGGTCAGCAGGCCAATAAGTTGGTTGTCCAGTTGAAAGAATATTGAGACGCCGTCTTCTTAAGCACTTGTGGAGGTTTCGGCCTCTGGTTGTGATAAGACGCGAGCCCCACATTGTGTGTTTCGAGTTCCAATCACCTCCTGCTATGAACCGGTTGCCTAGTGACTCAAAATAGGCGTTAAAATCCTCTTCAACTGTTTCAGGGTTTCGATTTTGTTTTGGAGGGCAGTACACAGATGATAGTGTAATCGGACTTTGCTTGTCGTAAATCAGTATCGACGTGGCTTGTATTTTGTCAGTCTGAAATTCTGGTAGTAATTGATGGTTTATACTTTGTCTGATTATTATTGCTGTGCCAGCATGTGCTGAACCGCTCGGATGGTAAGTTGCATAAGTGTTAAAGCCATTTATGTGGAATGATAGTTTGTCTGTAAGATGAGCTTCAGAGATCAGTAGCACATCAAGATTTTGTAATTTCATCAAAACTTCTGTTTCATGCTTTTTATGCAGTTAGTGAAAAGGAAGTCATCTTGAACGAGATTGACAAGCTCACTAGTAACCGTATTACTTTGCTTGTCAACCTCATATCTGGACCTCACGACTGCTAACTATCAGTGTGTGCATAGTAAAAATAGTCTCAAGGCCGATTTTGACCTAAAATAAAACGGTGGTGTGTAATAAACGGCTTCGATGTGGGGAAAAATCTTGTTAATTTTGAGAAATGAAAACATTATTGCGGCCTGTATTATTGCGCCTTCTGGCCACCTTAGGTAATATTAAATTTAGAGGAAATTCTCACGACACATACTTGTTATGGTAAAGCACCGTGGTGTACGCTTCAGTAGTAAACTCAGGACACGAGCTGCGCCCAAAGATGGCTGGCAGCGCGGCTTCTTGGTTCTCGCCTGACATCAGCTGAACTCGGACCTGTGGGGGTTAAGGAATACTCTATGTTATAAAGAAGAGAAAATAATAATATGGTACACCAGAGGGCCTAGACTACTGCGAGTTTATTTGATCCCACGCATCAAGTAAAGCGCCAGGAATCGCGGTAGCATGTTAAAATTGGTATTTATTGTCTATGCAAATTCGCGCTTAGGAGCTATATGCGTTTGATTAAATAACTTGCACTAGACCTTTTTTAAATCCCCCATGAGTTTTGGCCTTGGCGTGACGTGGAGTCTTAACACCTGTGTGAAGTTAACCCACCGGGAAGGCAAGAGAACTTAGGCTAGACAGTGTGGAGGTTTTCCAACCCACCTAATGCAGGTTGACACTCCGTTGGTGGATGTTCGTGGTTGGGAGCAAGCGGCGGTGGTGTGGTGCCCGTGCCGCAGTTGTGACAGTGATCGGCGACGATCGCTGTTGTAAAGCAACACACGGCGGGTTGGAAATGGGATGGGTGACCACTACGACCGAAATTTAGTGATGTGTATTTCAGGCAACTCCGTGCTCCACAAGTTAATCTCGAGTTACGTTGCTAGATGTCAGTCGTTAAGCCTAGTCAGAGGCCTTAGGGCAGCTTGATACCATCTGACATTAGGGTTGTTAGACCCTTCCAACTCTCGAGCTCGCGTGTTGAAGTATGGCTCGTTCCACCTCATAGTTGAGGTTGAGGCCTGTGCCCAGCAGTAGGACTATACAGGTCGTTTATGTTTATGTATCCGTGGGCTGCAGATAAAAACTCACAGTGATGTTCCTAGCGGAGCCGGCGCGCGAGGTGTAGGGGGTCAGGTTGAGGTCCCGCACGGACACGTACAGCAGCGCGCGGTACTGGTAGTGCGGCACCAGCGGCGCACATAGAGGAAATGGTAGGATCTCCTTGCATGGACGGACGTTTTCATCTATGATAAAACATAGCTTCTTTTGAACTCTCGTTTAAATCTGGTGAATGACTAAATCTAAGTCCAAAAAATGAACAGCAATTTCCATAGAATGTTAGTTAAGTGGAGTTGTCGTGTCGTGAACTTCAAGTCAAAGTGCAGTCGCGGAATAAAAAGAATACCACCACCAAAACCACCTTAAGATCAAATTTTGCTTGTTCAATGATGAAATTGACAGGAACTGTTAATCGCATTTGTAGTTTTAATCATTATCGGCAAAGAAGATGTAATTATTCAATTTATCAAACTTAACAGCGTAATGGCAAGATCAGACTAATAAAAAGTATTGGTTCAACTGTCAATCGTGAAGGAACATACGTCTAATCGATTTTTTAGTTTTATTGTCAGACAGTAAAGCATACTTTTCGACACAACACTAGCCTGTTACACAGAACATGTCCTAGCAACGCGTAAATGAATTTATTTGGAAACTGGTCAACCTTCCCATTCTGCGTCCGTACTTGGTTTAAGGCTGACATTTTGAGTTGAGAGTACCTGAAAGATACAATGGCGCAGGAATAAGTCAACGCTAAACTGAAACTGACTGCAGTTTGTTGGCGAATGACGCAATTAACGCCTTACAAAAAAAAACTACTTTAAAAATTCAATAGTTTTGTTGCCACAGCATGAAGAACACAACACCACCATCACAAAACAAACTAATTTCATCACAAAATCATCACATGTGTTATGCTACTTAAGTTGGTGACTCCTGTACTTTAATAGTGCCTCATGTTACGTTGAAAATAAAGATTCCTTTTCTTACTTATTTGTATGCCAGATTAATGGTCAAATATAGTTACACTTTATACTAATTTTATTGTAACACCTGAATGTTCCTACCTATGTTTACAAATAAATTATATGATTAGACGACCGTCTTGGTGTAATTGTTGAGAAGTCGGCTACTACACCAAAGGTCGCGGGTTCGATCCCCGCACAGTACAAACATTTGTGTGCATGAACATGTCTGTTTGTATTGGCCTGGGTGTTTCCTATGTATATTACGTATGTATTTACAAAAGAAAAAGAATTTAAGTATGTTTATCTGTTGTCTAGTATCCCATAAAAACGGACTATAATGAGCCCACTTGGGGCTAGATGGCGCTGCGTGTAATAATGTCCAGGGATATTTATTTATTACTTACCTCCATAAGGGTTCAACTTGGCTAGCTCAGGGGTGAGTCCATTGACGATTTCGTCGGGGCACGGCGACACCTCGATCTTGAGCTTCTTCGGCGCTGAACTCGGACGCTTGATCTCAGACAGGAACTTGTATAGGTCTAAATGACATTATTATGATTACTACTTACCACCGTAAGGGTTCAACTTGGCGAGCTCTGGCGTGAGTCCGTTGACGATCTCGTCGGGGCACGGCGACACCTCGATCTTGAGCGCGCCCGGGATGCACTTGAGCTTCTTCGGCGCTGAACTCGGACGTTTGATCTCGGACAGGAACTTGTATAGGTCCTCGTCGCGGAGTTTGTCCGTTTCCTGGGAGTATTTGAAAATTAAGTGAAATAAGAATAAGTTAGGGTAGTGGTCGATTGGCCACAATGATATTTAAAAGAGAGATAGATACGTTATGTCAGCACTGACGAGAAGTCAAAAATTGACCCCTGGCGTACGTACCTATGATTTAACTGTGTGTACAAAATAGCATGATTATTTACTAGAGTGTATAGTGTCTCTTTTGTCAATTTAGTGTTGCCACTTTTAGTTGCTGCAAGTCACTTATTAAGTTACTCCCGGTTCCCACATAACGGTTGAGCCAGCGGTACCCAATGATATTGCAATAAAAAAGAGGTATATAGGTTACGTCAGTAAGACGCGAGGTCAAACATTGTCCACGGGGTACATAGTTAATTCGACCGAGTGAACAAGATAGTTTGATTATTTACTAGAGCGTAAACGAGACAAATACATGTTGCGCAGTGTATTAAACAGTCAACATTGTCAATGCTTTGCTCAGGTGCACTAAAAGTTCATTTCGGTTGCCACTTTTTTAGCACAAGTAGGTAACCTATGTACCCCATTTTCATTATAATACAGGGTGTCCCGAAACGTGACGTCAAGCGGACACAGGGTGATAGGCTATGTTATACTGGTTCTGGGAAAAATAAGAAAAAAAATAATTGACACTTGGTTTAGTAATAATATTGTTGTTATTTTTTAAATCGACACCCTTGAACATGGTTTCATGAACTGTGCTCACAAATTGCAAATGGTTTTTTCTTATTTTTCCCAGAACCAGTATAACCTAGTCAGTATAACCCTGTGCCCGCTTGACGTCACGTTTTGGGACACCGTATATAGTTACATATTAATATATTTATATAACTTGTTTTTTCTTTTTCTCCTTTGTTCATCTCTTTTGCACAGCCCAACTCTCTGGCTCCTGCAGAAAATCCCCTACCAAAGGTTGCCTCGAAGAGATCGTTTTGTAGCGATAAGACCGTCTGAATTGTATTATTTGAGGTGCCCGTTGTAGCAGTGATCGGCGACGATTGCTGTTGTACCGCCAGGTCGGGAATGGGATGGGTGACCACCCCGACCGAAACTTAGTGTTATATTTTTCGGGCATATCCGTGCTTCGGAAGGCACGTTAAGCAGTTGGTCCCGGTTGATGTCGCTATATGTCAGTCGTTAAGCCTAGTCAGAGGCTTTAGGGCGGCTTGATAACATCTGACATTAAGGTTGCTCGCTAACCTTCCACCCCTCCAACAATCCACACTGAGTCCGCGTGTTGGAGTATAGCTCGTTCCTGAGGCCTGTGTCCAGGAGTGGGACGTACGTAGGCCGTTTATGTAAGATTATTGATCTTTTAATATGATTGTCGGTACCTGTTTGAACAAGCTGGTGACGGTGATGGTGAGCGGCTTGAAGCTATCAAGCTGCGCGGCGAGGTCGTCTGGCGCATGCGCGCGCCTCTCCACACTGCCCTTGCGCGACAGGGACCCGCCTACTTCCCCCGCGCGGCGACGAAGTTGTTCCAGGCTGCTTGATGACGCTTTGCGGTCTGGGAGACAGAATCAAATAAAATAACATTATTTTATGCCGTATCCTTCTCTCTCTCTCTTCTGTTATCTTCATACAAAACCACGGAACAGAAAAAACAGTGGAAGTGCGAAGTAGGCGGGGCACGCGTGCCACAATTAAGCACTGCTGTGCTTACTTGGTCCCAGTCGTGTTCTAACGTCGCATCGAGTTGCTCGTCTCGCGACAACTTCATATATCCGTAGTTATGCCGTATTGCTCCATTTTGGAGTGCAAAAATTATAGCAGTATAAAAAAACTTGAAAAGTTAGTAGGTCTTTCCTACCATCGTTAAGTGCCATTTTATTTTATTTTCTAATAAAATGTTGTTAATTTCAATAGACAGATAGATATCGACCTATAACGCAAATTTCAATCTTAATGCTTATACAATTAAAAGTATAATTGCTACCAATGGAGAATACCGCCATCTATGGTCGATCAACGGAATTAGCTCGTCAATCGAAACTAAATTGACACTAGATTAGAAAAAGTCGTAAATACTGTCAGCAGTAAAGCACAACAAATATTATCTGTAGAGTGTGAAGGTTTATTTCCGGATGTACGGTCTGTGAATTAAGCTAATTTGGACTAGAATTGAAACGACCAATCAAACGGCTTTTTTCTTTGTAGTTCATTATATGACCTTCAATATATTTGTGTGAGTTTGGTGACAGTGCAATGCAACAACATTAGTGAAGGGACCGTCCTTCACTAATGTTGTTGCATTGCACTTCCACTGTTTTTTCTGTTCCGTGTACAAAACTGTTTAACACCTAACACAATAATATGGTCTCAACTGATATTTAACGCATCAGCACAATGCTAAGTTGGAAATGGAATCAGATGTTTCCTTCAAGCACTTTTTAGGACATTCAGTTTTCCTATCAGTAAGTTGATTTCTTTCATTCGTAATGTTTTATTCATATTTTTATGTTTAGCTGAATAAAACACTTTCTACTGCCGCGTAAAAAAACAATTTTATTAAAGAAACTACAAAACGGGGAAATTGGACTATATCAACAAAAACTTTAATGGGAAATAAATGACCGTATAATAACTTAGACTAAATCTGGTGATACTCTGCTGCCTTATGTTCCAACATACTGGGAAGTGGTAGGGTATTTATTCTGTACTCTCTAAGTAAACAAAAGATGCAGTAAGAAATCCAAATTCAACACAGTGTTGACGGCTCAAGGCGCTTGAATGACGCACTCAAAAGTTTTGACTACATATTACAACGTGTGTCAGTTTTTAGGGATTTATTTCGAAGAGGGACTTTCGTTGTCACTGACTACAGGTCTTACTCTGAAGTTATTTGCAGATAGTGATAAAGATCTCAAAGTCTATGTTACCTAGGCTGTTGGTGTTGCTGTTGTTGGAGAGGCTGTCCTTGTCCAGGTCGCGCTCGAGGCTGTTGGAGCCGCTGAGGATGTTGGGCAGCGACACGCGGTACTTGCGGTTCTATAGTCTTATGTGACTGTTACCTAGGCTGTTGGTGTTGCTGTTGTTGGAGAGGCTGTCCTTGTCCAGGTCGCGCTCGAGGCTGTTGGAGCCGCTGAGGATGTTGGGCAGCGACACGCGCTACTTGCGGTTCTATAGTCTTATGTGACTGTTACCTAGGCTGTTGGTGTTGCTGTTGTTGGAGAGGCTGTCCTTGTCCAGGTCGCGCTCGAGGCTGTTGGAGCCGCTGAGGATGTTGGGCAGCGACACGCGCTACTTGCGGTTCTATAGTCTTATGTGACTGTTACCTAGGCTGTTGGTGTTGCTGTTGTTGGAGAGGCTGTCCTTGTCCTGGTCGCGCTCGAGGCTGTTGGAGCCGCTGAGGATGTTGGGCAGCGACACGCGGTACTTGCGGTTCTATAGTCTTATGTGACTGTTACCTAGGCTGTTGGTGTTGCTGTTGTTGGAGAGGCTGTCCTTGTCCTGGTCGCGCTCGAGGCTGTTGGAGCCGCTGAGGATGTTGGGCAGCGACACGCGGTACTTGCGGTTCTATAGTCTTATGTGACTGTTACCTAGGCTGTTGGTGTTGCTGTTGTTGGAGAGGCTGTCCTTGTCCAGGTCGCGCTCGAGGCTGTTGGAGCCGCTGAGGATGTTGGGCAGCGACACGCGCTACTTGCGGTTCTATAGTCTTATGTGACTGTTACCTAGGCTGTTGGTGTTGCTGTTGTTGGAGAGGCTGTCCTTGTCCAGGTCGCGCTCGAGGCTGTTGGAGCCGCTGAGGATGTTGGGCAGCGACACGCGCTACTTGCGGTTCTATAGTCTTATGTGACTGTTACCTAGGCTGTTGGTGTTGCTGTTGTTGGAGAGGCTGTCCTTGTCCTGGTCGCGCTCGAGGCTGTTGGAGCCGCTGAGGATGTTGGGCAGCGACACGCGGTACTTGCGGTTCTATAGTCTTATGTGACTGTTACCTAGGCTGTTGGTGTTGCTGTTGTTGGAGAGGCTGTCCTTGTCTTGGTCGCGCTCGAGGCTGTTGGAGCCGCTGAGGATGTTGGGCAGCGACACGCGGTACTTGCGGTTCTATAGTCTTATGTGACTGTTACCTAGGCTGTTGGTGTTGCTGTTGTTGGAGAGGCTGTCCTTGTCCTGGTCGCGCTCGAGGCTGTTGGAGCCGCTGAGGATGTTGGGCAGCGACACGCGGTACTTGCGGTTCTATAGTCTTATGTGACTGTTACCTAGGCTGTTGGTGTTGCTGTTGTTGGAGAGGCTGTCCTTGTCCTGGTCGCGCTCGAGGCTGTTGGAGCCGCTGAGGATGTTGGGCAGCGACACGCGGTACTTGCGGTTCTATAGTCTTATGTGACTGTTACCTAGGCTGTTGGTGTTGCTGTTGTTGGAGAGGCTGTCCTTGTCCTGGTCGCGCTCGAGGCTGTTGGAGCCGCTGAGGATGTTGGGCAGCGACACGGCGCTCCAGGCCAGGGGCATGCGGTACTTGCCCAGTCGGGCGCAGGCGGCTGCGGCGCCCGCGCGGACCTTTTCACGGTTCTACAAGAAAGAATTAACATGAAAATAGCAGGAGAAACGTTCTGATGAAAGCATCATTGCTTTGGGGTTGAGATAGTAACGGTTGAAGGGAAGTAGACGTCACAAAATACAGTAGTAAAACCAAGAGGGCCTCTCTTTGCACTAAACCCGTAGTTTCAGTCAAAGAAAGAACATTAATTTCGTACGCAAAAATGAAAGTGCCGGCCGGAAAAAAAAATTAAAGTGCTGGCCAGAAAAAAAATTAGAAAGGAAATAACGCCCTGAAAGCTTAGAGCATTAAGAACTGGAGATGCCTTACGTGCATTACCCCTCTGCCCACGTTACGATTAAAAATCCGAACGTTGAACAAAACTACTTGAAACTCGGAAATTTTGACATAACGAGTCATACGTCGATGAGTAAAGAGCTCTTCAAAAATGCCGTTTTGTGCTGTAGATAGTTGTAAGAACACTTCGAGAAACTCAAATTGGAAGAAGGAAAATGTTATGTTTCATCCGAATGTATTTTTTTGGTTCAATTTTATGAATCTTTTGCAAAAATCACTAATAATTAAAACACCTGAAACATTGTTTGGAATGACATTTGAGTTTTTTCGTAATCACACTAGTGTTGGGGTTAATGTCAAGAAAAATCGATTGGCAAGTTCCGATTGCACTCGAATAAAATATTTCAATTAGTTCGATTGACGTAAGAATAATGTTTCTAATGATTCATTTATTTATTATCCGACTGCGCTAGAAGGTGGGTTATGTTTTTCGAGTGTATGTATGTATTTAAGTAAGTATGTTTGTATGTAATAGTGTTTGACACGCTCTGCAGCCTGAACGGCTCGATTTATTTCAGCTTGAGATGTGTCGTTAGATTTGTAATTACTGCGAAAGTGATACTGGGCCTAACAATATAAAAAACATTCAAATTAGTTTTAATTAAAAATTAAAAAACCACACTGCGGTTCTGTGTAATGTAAATACCGGAAACAGAAAAACAGGAAAGTTGGCATACTCGATGGCACTTAACTTCGGGACTCATTCTAGAATGGGTCGGGAGTCGGGACCCACTATAGAATGGGTCCCCATTGTTACATTTTTTCTTAAATTAAGTGCGATAAGCATTGATATTAACAAAAAGACGAAGATACGACACCCGCGTACCAAAAGTGGCCACACTAAGCTAGGTCCTAACTTTCGAGCCAATATTGCATCAACTTGTTTACGAGCACGTCATTCATATACCATAATGTCATGTGCCAGTTTTCGAATTTGCGAAGTATGGTTATAAGTCAATATTAGTATTTATAGAATAACAAAAACTATAGATGTCTTCACTTTGTATATTACGTTTAGATTTCCAAAAGATCCTTCTTTAAAAGAAAAGTGGACCAAGGCTTGCAGCAGGAGTTATTCCTGGATCCCTAAACGCACTAGCGCTATTTGCTCGAATCATTCGAAGGAAATCTTTATGAAGACCTTTCGAACAAAAGAAGAAAATTAGTGGAATATGCCTTACCCTAAGATGGTAAGGATGTTTTTTTTATTTGTTAGGAGTTTTGCCTTCGACCTCAGTGTTGCCTGATGGTGAGCGATGACGAGGCTGACAGTGGAATCCTATAGGAAGAATCTGTAGTCTTTCGTATAGCGTTCGTACAAAACTGTTGTTTAACACATATAGCCATATAGCCTACAAATGGGCTGCGAACAATTAGCTTTTAATTGTTATATTTGCGGACAGTGAACCTGTTAACTTATCAGACCAATAGTTCTGATAAGTTTTTAATCCTCAAAATTGGTCCTTAGTCCAAATTTTTACTCTAATAATTTATTTGATGATTGCTTACTACTATATTGCTTTAAAGATTTAAGAAAGAGAAGAAGAATCTACACGTTTCAATAAGTTTGTAATTTAAAATATTCGTCTAATAGTTTTAAGTAAATATTCATAAAGGTAAAAAGCCTGATTTTAACTGTTTACGTGGACTTCTCTACGTAAACAGTTAAAATCAGGCTCAGAAATTATGAAAAGTGCGTAATTTCCAATACATAATATAATTCACAATTTCTAATCGAAACATTTGTTCAATTTATTTTTGTACATCCAATAGCTGTGTTATGGTCAGCACTAGCCAAGTTGACATAAGTACCGTGTAAAGACATAACTAATGTCAAAAGTTGTGGTAGTGTGAATCATTTTATTGACATGTATGTGTAAAATGTCCCTGTGTTGCTTATTTAGGTTTGTGTGCGATTGTGCCAACAAGCCTCTTCTGTTATAGTAGAGGTAAGTTTCTCTGTGTGAGTGTTCCCCCTGCCTCCGCAAAAAGGGACAGACTTTTTTGCATTGACGGACGGCCCAATCGCGAGTCCATTTCTATATTGTCTAAGCCTGAAAGTTTCTTTCTAGCACAAGAACTGTCTAAAATTAACCCTTAGACTGTTATTTGAGTTACTGTTATAGAAAAAACATAATTTCCCTGAATAAATGGAAGAATGGATATTTGCTTGAAAGGTGTCGTTAGATTCGTCTTCACTGTGGAGTGACACTGGGTATATCAAAATAAAAAAAAAAACAACATGACGGATTTTAGGCGCTAAATTCTGAAATGGTGATCATTTAATGGTAATAAGAGGTTTTTTAGTAGAATCTGTCCTTACCTTATCATCTTTAATATACGGCTCGACACACTCATTGACATCCCCCTGCAGCACCTTCTCAACCCTGACCACCAGGAACACATCAGCCTTAGGGTTCAGGATGTCAAACACACAGCTGCCACGAGTTGTCAAACGATGTTTACAGGCAAGTGACGTCATAATATACTCGACCATTAATATTTTGAACTAACTATTTTGATTTATACAGATAACAAGAATTGACACTTTATTTATCGTATTGTCAAAAAACCTATTGAAGCAGAACCGCACTGAAATGCAAACCTGCAATTTGAGGTTTATAAAAAAAAACTGTTCTTACCTTATCATCTTTAATGTACGGCTCAACACACTCATTGACATCTCCTTGCAGCACCTTCTCGACCCTGACCACCAGGAACACATCGGCCTTAGGGTTCAGGATATCGAACACACAGCTCCGGCTGAGGGTCGAGGTATCCGCGTGGGGCACGTGGCCGGAGACCATCTGACTCGTGCAGTACAAAATGCAAACCAACTAGCTGCAATTTGAGGTTTTTTCAAATAATATGTCCTTACCTTACATAAACGGCCTATATACGTCCCACTGCTGGGCACAGGCCTCACCTCAACTATGAGGTGTAACAAGCCATACTCCAACACGCGGACTCAGTGCGGATTGTTGGAGGCGTGCAAGGTTAGTTAGCACTTTACTTTACCTTAATGTCAGATCTTATCAAGCCGCCCTAAGGCCTCTGACTAGGCTTAACGACTTGTCCTTACCTTATCATCTTTAATATACGGCTCGACACACTCATTGACATCCCCTTGCAGCACCTTCTCGACCCTGACCACCAGGAACACATCAGCCTTAGGGTTCAGGATATCGAACACACAGCTTCGACTGAGGGTCGAGGTATCCGCGTGGGGCACGTGGCCTGATAGCATCTGCCTTGTGCAGTCAGAGTTCAGGTTGAAGTAGAAGTTCTCAGAGAGCTTTTTCTTCTCTTTGGCGTCGTAGAGCGCCATGGACGCGAAGAGAGGCTCTACGTCGAGTTCTAGTCTGAGGGTGGGAGAAAACGTTAATGGTAAGATTTGAAAAATATGCAAACATTAATTGGTCAAGTTAGCTAGAATAAAAACTTTTTCTTAACATATTTTTTACTAGCTTCCCCCCTGGCGTGGTGGCCAACAGACCCTGTTTGCCTTTTTTTATTTATATGTGCGTGGATATGAAGCAAGATTGAGCGTCATCTCGTTGCAAGAGCGAACGTCTTTTCTCATATTCTAACTTTTTCGTGGCAGTTTTTGTGCCCTACACGTCGTAAGTTATCTCTACATTCTAGTTTAAATCAATTCCTAAGCTATCATTCACTTTTATTTTCAGAACGTATTCACATGAATGTTTTTAACCCCAATCTTTTTTGATTTTCAAGAACCCTTGCGCCTGATTTATTAGGAACTTAAAAGATTTCAAAGATTTATTTTATTTCAAGAACTAATTTCATCCTTAATTAGACAGTTTATTGAGGTCGTAATTTAAGCAAGTAATGCCTGTATTTGGCGGCCCCGCTCTTCCTTTTTAGGTATGTACATTGTTTGTTTGAATATTATTTTACAAAATTAACTTACTTTTTTATAAAAGAACCGTGTGTGTGGGTGTGTGTATTATGCGTGTGTGTGAACTTACTTGAGCTGATGGCAGACGACGAGTATCCTGTGGCCCATGACCTCGCAGGGCATCTCCGCGGCCAGCCGGCGCTCCACCGCCTCATCCTCGTCTAGGTATGGGGTGTAAAGGCCAAGGAGGTCGGGTTGGCGGTTTTCTAGCCTATGAGGTTTAAATTAAGTTGAGGTGACATTCGGCTCCGCGTGTGGTATAAGTGGTTTATGAGCGCGTGCTTAGCGTTATTTGACGTTTGAGAATTCGGGGGCTTTAGGCTTTTAAACTAGGTTAGGGTTTAAATTTAGGTCAGCGGTGTTCACATTAGGATGAAACAGGTTTTGTGACTGTTATTAACATAATAAAACGCTACCGATGTCCTCCGCCTTCAGTTAACTCGTGCGCAAGCATCTTAGTTAAAATTTTACTTTTTGGCGTATGTATTTCACTCGTGCTTGACTACAGGTAGTGAGCAGAATCAACGAATTATTTAAAAATCTAATGAGGTTTCTTGTTCGACCTTATTAAAACAGACTTGTTATTGCATTTTTTTTATTAGAAAAAAAAACCTACATTCCTGGCAAAAACGAAAATTAAGGTTTGAATTCCTGTTTCATCCTTATTATATTATCCACTTAAAAAGCTCAACCTCTTAGCTTCGTTAGCGGCGTCCATCTGCTCCGGGGGCTTCCTCTCGAACAGATCTGGGAGCAGGGGATCGGAAGACGAGCTGCGCAGGTCCAGGCTCGCCCAGGAGCCGCGCGGCGTCAGGGTCTCGTTGCATGATGAGGACGATGAGATCGATGCCACGGACTGGCGCCCGCTGGAGGGCTGAGATTCAAACTGGGGGAGGAAATAGTGCTTTGAACACAACTGTAAACTTAACTTTGTACTTGTTCTGTCCTTAATGTTGTATCACTGTAAATATCTGCTTGTGTACAAAAAATAAATAAAATAACGATTTTTTTCTTCAGTCACCGTGTTTCTAAGTGCCACCACATGAGCAATAAAGAATTATGAATTAGAACAACTATTCTATTTTTATTCTTTTTCGGAATAATATTACTATTTTAAATAACGCCTTGTTTATTTGTTTTCGCCTGTAAATAAAACAGTATATCTACAGGGTTTACATGGTCCATGAGTCTTTTCATACAAGTTAGAGTTGAACCCGATACTACATAAAACTAAACGCGCGGCACGTCAATGAAGTATGAGTATACTTTTACCCTAAGTAGGCACTGAGTATGTTGAGTGAGACTACCTTGCTTGAGTGTCTATGCCAGTATCATAACAAAAAATCGATGTGAGTAGTTCGAGCTTTACCTGATGGGATAACTCCTCAGTAGATACGGGTACGGGATCCGCGTCGATCTCGTAGTGGTGAGTCGGCCCTGCCTGAAAGATATTTATTTATTAATTTATTGCAGGTTGAGGTATCATTAATATCATGTTGCGGATTTTCTGACGATCGTTAATAAAAACTGTCCTGGTCAAGTCTCGTTCAGTGATGATGCCAAAATGTCTGTTAAACTTAGAACAATAACACCAAGAGCCTGAACGTAGTTAGTAAAGCCCTTTTCTCAACGCTCCGTCAGTGCGCAAAGTGACAACAATTTGGTGGAAGGAGCTGCGCCAAAACTACATTTGTGTAGTAGTACAAACCTGTAGCCGCTCGAGTCGCTCAGCGCGCCGTTCACGACTGCACTCGGAGCCCGAGTACGGACGGAACTTGTACTCGACCACGCTGTAGTCAGACGTGTAGCAGCGGATGCAGTCGCGGACGAACATAGGCGCCTTGCTCCTGTTAATGCGACAAAATAATCAGAAGATAAAAACCTTAATCAAAGCAGTTTTAAGGCATACACGAAACAAACACAATACACGAAAAAAGAAATAAAACTTAACAAAGCGATGTCCATAATTAAGATCATTCTAGTTAGACTTTTGCCAAGTGTTGTTAAAGAGTTGATATTGAATAATAATATTATCAACTTTACAGTCTATAAAACAAATAAAGTTACAAGGTGTTTAGCACTACTACCTTGGGACGTAAAGACTTGTGCAGTAGCATTTTCATTGTCTATTCAATAACCTAGAAGTACTGTATCTTCAAAATGTCATGGTGTTGCAAAGAATTTTTTAAAACAAATCACGTTTTAAATGAAGAAAATGTTACTCAAATATGAGTTTTGTTGGAGATTACATTTAATAAAACATTTAATACAGACTGATTTTAGCTTTTGTGCTAAAATGGCTAATTCCTTTTTTCAATACTTACAGGTCTTCATCAGGCAAGACATGTGTAAGAGTGCGTATGCGCCGCGGCACAGTGATCAGTTCAATGTCGGAGGGGGGATAAGCGAGAGGATCCCGCTCCCCCATAAGACGGTCACAGACCTCTTCATAGTCAGGTGGCTCAATCATGTCGCACAATGAAATCTGGAATAAGAACATAATAATAATAATAATCTCATTTATGTACAGAGGCACTCTTATCAACCTGCACCTAGGGGCACCTTATGCTGTTGACATAAGACCTATTTTGCAATGGTTTTGTAAAGGTTGATGTGTGCGCCTATGTACCTGCATGTAAAAGTTGCTAAGAATTTAATTACATTCAGAGCTCAAACAAGTTTCAATTTGCCTCAGTGAATGCATGTTTTATTTTCTTAGAGACCCTAAATTACCCTTATTTCACCCTTACTTTATTATTAATGCAATGTGAACCATTGGACAATATAAAATAATAATGTAGAAACTCTGGAATAGAATTAAAAAAAACTACAAGGGAATGGAGTAAATTCAGAAAAAGGTTCCATAAGATAGGTCACCCAAAAGTTTTTAATATTACAAAATATGAGACAGCATCATACATATTGCCTTGAAGTAAAGGTGAGCTTAAAAGCTCACCTTTACTTCAAGGCAAGGTTTTCATTAAAACAGTAAACTGTTTTAATGAAAACCAGAACAACAAAGTCACCCAGATCCAGTAAAAATATCAGTTTGATCAACAAGTTGAATATCATATAAAGTTTGCTATAAAGTCATCATGCAAAAAAAAATATTTTTTTAAAATTTGAATATACAATTAAGTACAAATCTATCTTACTGCTACTATGTACAATCTTACCATGCAAACTATTTCTCAGACTTCAAGCAGCCTAATTAAATTTTGATACAAATGCACTACAACTATTGTCTGTGAACTACAGGATTTAAATGAAATTGTTAGAAAAAACAAACAATAGATTATGATAACTATCTAGACCAGTACAAATAATAGGAAGCTCATTGCCACAGGTGCATCCTTCATGTTTGACCATGATGCTCATATGTGACAATTATGAAATAGTTCTAACTTACGTCATGTTAATGAGCCATTCTACTCGTGCATTAAGTATGTAGCTTTAAAACTAAGCCTACTAATGAATCACAACACCAGATATGAATAATAATGGGAGTTAGGGTTTGAGATGAAACTTACAGACGACGAGCACCCAGAGAGGGTTCCAACCTTCGACTGGTTAGCATACACCTTACGAGCGTCCCCAGCATTCCTATAAATAGGGAAAAATCAATTCACCTGTATTTTTAAACGACCCAGACCCCTGTTACATGCACGGTTAGATTTCCATCCCTCTACGCTAGCTAAACCATTTACCCGGAAGATTGCTGGTATTTGCGTCCAAGCGTCATCTAAAACGGATCGAAGACACCCACTAGGCACTAACTGTTAAGTTTTCCACAATATTTGCTTGTAAACAGTACTATCACCTAGATTACAAACGACTCATAATTTATTTACAATACAGTCCGTTCGACCGACATAGGTAGGTACTGATTTGACAGTTGACTTATTTTTGACAGTTTGTTTTTTTAATTGGTGTTGCAGGTGCAGAAAAAAAATTGTTTGTTTTCAGCATGCAAAAAACCGGCGTGAAAAAAAAAACAGGTGCATTCTATCTTATCTAGCGAATTCTGCCTGCGACTATCTCTCGTGGTCTCTCGTATTCATGGCTGACAAATCTATCACAGACATATTTAGGAAAAATCAGTAGAACTAAATTCAACAAAAACGTTATGACGCCTGTAGCATATTTGTAGGTAACGCGGTGGCAACGTGTTTTATTTCCGGGAATTTGCTAGTATTAAATGTCAGTAGCTTCGCAACAATTTTTTTAACTCGAATTCGTACAGTAGTCGCTATGATAGAACCTATTGATTTGATTGTGAAATTTACCGGTAGTATTTGGTCACCTTGTGTGGTAAAATGTTATACCTACCTATCTGTATTGTTTTACAATAATAATATCCCTAGACATTTTTCCACACAACGCCATCTAGCCCCAAGATAAGCCAAATAAAGCTCATATTATGGGATACAAGACAACGAATAAACATACTTGAATACTTTCATTTTGTTAATACATAGATTCAGATTTCTTTATTTGTGAAAACATAGTACCTAGTACAGGTGAAAATTCAGTTACAGTTCATGAGCTCACCCACATAAATCAAGATGATTATAACTAAAGTACTTACTCATACTTAATATACATAGGAAACACCCAGACCAATACAAAGAGACATGTTCATACACACAAATGTTTGTACTGTGCGGGGATCGCACCAGCGACCTTTGGTGTCGTAGCCGACTTCTCAACTATTACACCAAATCAGTCGTCATGGCGACTATATGCTACATGGCGTTTATACGTTATATTATAAAAGACGTCTCACCTCATTCATCCCAAATAGGTCTAACTTCTCGTAAAAATTTAAAACCTGGGGTTAACAGCTGGTAGTGAAACGTAATTCCCTGTGGTACCTACCTACAAGATCATATTAGAAAATAATTTTCGTGTAATATGTTTTTTCATGTAAGTAGTGGATGTGTTTTAAAATATGTAACTTTAGTCCCAAATCCAACATGTGCGTGTGGTCTGAGTGCTCCTTTTTGAAAGTTGATCCAAACATTACGAGATTCAGGAATATTTTAGGAAATAATTGTCAAAACTTCAATAGTGCAAATAAAAATTTGTCAAAAGTAGGTGGAAAAAGTTACGGTCAATTAACTAGAACACTCAATCTGCTGATCTGAGAAAAATACATTATCTCGTGTGTCACAAAGTACTTATCTTTCTGTATATATTTTATTGTGAAAAATTTGTGATTAATTTGTTAAATGTATCGACAAATATTCGACGGTTTTTAACAGTTCGTCTTGATTTTATAAAGGTATCTGTAGACCACTCAATCCTCCAAGTGTGCCAATGGAGTGTTCCTAAAATCTTTAACTACGGCTACATAAATTCTTGACCTTTTTACTCTATTACACGCATACAATCCCTAATCAATTTCTTAAACAAAAATATTACAGTAAAATAGAGTAGTTCGAGAGTAAATTGACATATTACTTTCTTTGATAGGTCCCGTCTGAGTGTTCCATATTTAAGCGTATATTGAACTAACTGGAACTTGTATGCAAACCGAGACTACATTAGAAATTGTCAAAATGCTTTTCCTAAAATTCAACATGTCTTCTGTTTCTGTAAACGTTCAGCTAAAACCAATAATCAACTTTATCATATTCATATGCGAGGAGATTGATTAGGGTGACCATGGATTTATAAAAATAGCACACTTTTTAATTGAATCATGCACTTTATTATAAAACACTTCACCTAGTTACATTGTTATATACCCGCCCCCGCTTCGCACGGGTGCAATAGGATGTAATCTATACTTATAATAAATCTGTAGAGAGGCCAATTCTGTACATGAAATATATTTAAAAAGTAACTAACTATCAAGGGGTGATTTCGTTTCTTATTTTCAAATGTTGCGAAACACCTCCGTAATAGGTGTTTTTACCTTACCTTACCTTATTACACCAAATCGGCCGACAGTTATTTAATATTCCATTCTATATTCTTAATATTCGAGAAAAATAGACTACCATAAATATATCGCTAAAAAAAAAGTTAAAACAAAAGTTGGTACTTACAGTGTTCTTCATTATTAGTAATCAAAATGACAATATAGACAAACACAACAATGAGCGTAACGCAACTATAGGTAAACTCAATAACTGGTTCAGCATATATTACAATGTCTTAACTTCTAACTCATAATACTGTTGCGTACTGTTGTATACGAACAAAAATCAAGCTTTGAATGAATAGTTAGCGCGGAATGTGGGTAAATGAAAAAATTGTCCTACAAAAATAAAATGATATCTACCCTACATGAAGAACGTAGTACTTTTCGGCTTATAAATATGATAAAGTTGATTATTGGTGTTAACTAAACGTTTACAGAAACAGAAGACATGTTGAATTTTAGGAAAAGCATTTTGACAATTTCTAATGTAGTCTCGGTTTGCATACAAGTTCCAGTTAGTTAAATATACGCTTAAATATGGAACACTCAGACGGGACCTATCAAAGAAAGTAATATGTCAATTTACTCTCGAACTACTCTATTTTACTGTAATATTTTTGTTTAACAAATTGATTAGGGATTGTATGCGTGTAATAGAGTAAAAAGGTCAAGAATTTATGTAGCCGTAGTTAAAGATTTTAGGAACACTCCATCGGCACACTTGGAGGATTGAGTGATCTACAGATACCTTTATAAAATCAAGACAAACCGTTAAAAACTATCGAATATTTGTCGATACATTTAACAAATTAATCACAAATTTTTCACAATAAATATATACAGAAAGATAAGTACTTTGTGACACACGAGATAAAGTATTTTTCTCAGATCAGCAGATTGAGTGTTCTAGTTAATTGACCGTAACTTTTTCCACCTACTTTTGACAAATTTTTATTTGCACTATTGAAGTTTTGACAATTATTTCCTAAAATATTCCTGAATCTCGTAACGTTTGGATCAACTTTCAAAAAGGAGCACTCATACCACACGCACATAAATCCAACTCTAATTTTCAGGCCCAGTCATAAGAACTCTTATTTTAGTTCAAAGGATTTACTCCTTTAAATTAGTAAAGTGCGTGGGCAGGCGAACAGCGCCTTGACAAAGAAAGGTCAGCTTTCGTCTCCATAATTAGTAGGTACTTAGTATCACAGCTAGTCTGCGATTTGCATCTAATCTAAAAGGACAAACAAAGGACAAGTCTAACTGTCCACGAGCTGTCTAATTAGTAATCGTGTTAGAAAGTATTTACCAACGGGATGGTTTACTCGTAGCTGGCCCGACAGACGTTGTTCTGTTGTCAAAACTTTTAGTGTATGCATAGTGTAAGACACGTAGAAATGAACTACTTACTACTTTTTACTGTAGGTTATTTTTATTTTTTAGCATTAGGGATAATGCATTATCATCTTACTAACCTCTACGACTGCACTAACCTCTGTGCTACCGAGACCAGAGAGAGAGGAGATCGGCCGATTATTTCTGGTATATTTACCCTATGAGCCAGGGTGATTTCATCAATGTTAGATGCATCCACCTTCAACACACAGGATGCCAACATGACCTAATGTCTCTTTCTGCTTTTCAGATCTCTAGTAAAGATACTGCATGAAAAATGCTAAAATCAATAATAACCATTGAATCCACTGTTTAAAAACAGTATAACTACCTACATACTTCGTTTATGGTTTGTTTTTGAGCCAATCCCTCATAGACTCAACAACATCTTTTAGTTGGAGTTCTTGTCAAAAGTATCTGATCTAAAATAGTGGATTCAATGTTGCAGTAACATTCAAAGTTACCCAACTTGACTGTACAACTATTTTATGTAATTTTTATTCAAATAGTACCAAACTCAAATGACAGAAGAATAAATCATGATTGCTTCATAATTTAAAAACTGACAAGCTTTAACTGCCAGATGTAAAAGGTTTTGGGGTGATTGATGCGGATGCATGGTATCATCCCTTATCGGAAGATATCGAGTTGAATGTTGTTCACAATTAAGTTTATTTGTAATTGCTGTTGTGTGTTGGACAATATCTATTCTTAAACCTGTTATCATTGCTGCTGTTTCTTTTATTTTTACATCTTATCTAATTTGCTGTTTCCTAGTCCGAATCATCATGTAGTATGCATTCTTTCATGCCATAATCATAAGTTAGTTTTCAAACTTTTCCTTCGGAAGTCATCTCGTAGATCGTCTTATATAGGTACCTACTTAATAATAATGTCCTAAATCAGCCGATTCCGTCCCACAGCAGAGCGACAGCCCTTCCTATTTCCAACTTAACCGGTAAAAGGCCTTTGCGGTAAACCGCTAGAATCATCTTCTACAACATGATCTTTCCTCTGAGCGTGCTCTGAGCTCAAATTAAGCAGACCTTGTGCCTACTATACCATAGGTCCAATCTACGAGTATCTACTAAATATCACTACAGCGTTTACCTTCTAGGTAGGCAAAACTCTGGCTACCATGACTAGCGCCAACGAGCTAATCAAGCATACAATGTATCTCTTCCGCACAATACTATAAGCCCATGTGTGGAGCTGCACATAAACCTCATCTCTTACGTAAAGTGCAATGCGCACTTCACACACACGCACACCGCACGTGTACCTTGCAACAAATCACAGAAAGCGTGCTTAGTACAGCCAGCATCGAATCAGCTCTTGACATACCAATTCACCTTATTGAAATGCATTAAATGTCATTTTCCACTGCTGGAACTGCTGCTGACGTGCGGCAGTCTGTACTTATAATATGTAATCCTTAGTCGGCAGTGCGACGCTGGTAGTCGTTAATTGGATGCGGGTCGCGTGGACCGGGCTTCGCTCGCACGAGACCGGCTTAGCCCTGAACTTGCACGGTCTGTCGTAGGCCTCATAGACCTTGATTGAGTGCGTGCTGAAGTCACCTTCAGTGGCTAGTGCCTACTGTTTTGTATTCAGTTACAAAGGTGTCTCTGATATCTGTTTTTCGACGCAGCAGTGAAGAAACAGCTGTTTCTGAGCTTATAAGCGAATACATCGGTTAGTTCTGTATCACTGTTAAATCAAAGGAACAGATTAAAGCGTGGACATAAACCACTATCTTACAAACTGTATGTTATGAAAGTCAAACACAACCAAGAACCACAAACAGAAATGTTAATTATTCATCAGCAGATGTTGAACTGGTGCAGGAACAGGAACGAAATTCTTTAAGTTCTTTATACTTAACCACTGCACTGAAACTAAACCGGACATTCCATTATTTAAACTTCACTCCTGAAAAAATCAATAAGTTAGTATAGCCCGTCATGATACGAAAAGACCATGAGAGAAAAGTTAGCACATAAAGTATTATGTGTAAGTACATAACATAACATAATCGGCCTATATACGTCCCACTGCTGGGCACAGGCCTCACCTCAACTATGAGGTGGAACAAGCCATACTCCAACACGCGGGCTCAGTGCGGGTTGTTGGAGGGGTGTAAGGTTAGTGAGCAACCTTATTGTCAGATGTTATCAAGCCGCCCTAAGGCCTCTGACTAGGCTTAACGACTGACATCTAGCGATGTCAACCGGGACCAACTGCTTAACGTGCCTTCAGAAGCACGGAGATGCCCGACATACACATCACTAAATTTCGGTCGGATGGTCACCCATCCCTTTTCCGACCCGGCGTGTGTTGCTTTACATCAACGATCGTCGCCGATCACTGTCACAACTGCGCCACGGGCACCTCCCGTATCCGTATCCGTATGTGTAAGTAATAACTTAAAAGGAGGACTAAGATGATTCGGTGATTAGCACTGAAAATAATACTTGGCAGTTAGGTATTTCGCTCACTTTACGTTTTGTTGCCAATGTACGTATCATGTTAGAAAATAAAGGCTAATACTATAAGTACCTGTTTTACCGCTCACTGTTTTTTCAATATTTACAACTACAATTACATAAGTATCTAATTATCTACTTATAATTTATTTTGTTCTTAGAGTTAAGAAGGTAAAATGTATTAAATGTATGTCTGTATAACTTGACGTGCCGTCACAGGGACATCACATTTTTTGATACAAATAATTTTGTACCATATTTTGTGTTAACTGAAGATACTATGTATCTTCCAATTAGGACAAAAAAACAATTATCTAAATTGTTAGCTTTTAATATTAACGGTGCCCATATTGGCAATACTATGTATCATACATATCCTGACATTAGTAGTAGTACTAATCCGACTTTACTGTGTAACAATCGTTCCACAGTTTCTTCTTTAAACTAAGAGCTGCGACCAAAGCCAAGCCCAAAACCTTAAGTATAGTTCATCAAAATATACAAAGCTTGGCCGGCAAAGAATTAGAAATTGAATTATTTTTAGAAAGCCACAGTATAGATATTATTTGTCTTACTGAGCACTGGCTTAATAAGTCTAAACTTATGTCCTGTGTTATTAATAACTTTAAATTATCTAGTGTATTTGTAAGGAAGACCAGTATACATGGTGGGTCCTTAATATATACTTTAAATGGACTGAAATGTAAAGAACGCCCTGACATCGTAGGCCTGTCTATTGAGCGAATCGTTGAGTTATCTTGTGTTGAGTCAGAGAGCTATGTTATAGTTAGTGTGTACCGACCCCCTAAATCTGACTTGGATAGGTTTGAGTTAGTTTTAGAAGAAGTTCTAGGGAAATTAGTTTCTAAATCCAAGCCTATTATTGTCTGTGGTGACTTCAATATAGATTTGTTAGAAAACACTAAGGAGCGAACTAGATTAATATCTTTGTTTCAGTCATTCGGACTAGGTCATCAATTTGATGAACCAACTAGAATTACAGCCACCACAGCTTCGTGTTTGGATAATGTTTTTTGTAACTGTTTGCCAGTTGATAAGTCTGTTATTTCTTTGCTAACGTCAGATCATTGCGGGCAGATAATAACGTTCATAGATTCCCACCGTAATAAGGACATTCCTAGGACAATTACATGTAGACCTAAGACACGCCATCGTATTGAACGTTTTAAGACTAGTTTGAAGACTAAAATGCCCTTCATTCCATACACACAGGGCGATCCAGATGCACTTTACAGAAATCTCTTTTTGTGTGTTAAAAATGAATTTGATCATAGTTTCCCAACTAAAAAAGTTACTTGTAAGGTTCAGTCTTCATTTTCCGAATGGGCCACTCCCGGAATTTATATAAGTAGGACTAAAATGTATGATTTGTACGGCATGAAAAAATACAACTTTGATCCGAATTTCATAGAGTATGTCAAGAACTACTCTAAAACATTTAGAAAAGTCTGCGCGTGTGCCAAGGCTTTACACATTCGTGATAAAATAACTAAGTCCAACAGCAAAATTAAAACCACTTGGGACGTAATCAATCATGAAACTGGTAAAGCTAAACCACGCGACACCACTTTCACTCTAAAGATTAACAATGAAATTGTCAAGTCCGAAGCTAACATCGCTGAAGCTTTTGAAAGTTATTTTGGTAATATACCTATAGTTACTACAGCATCACTCAATTCATCACCTTTTGAAGCAGAACAGCTAGTTAAAGATAATGTGTCATGCTGCAATATTGTTTTTAAATTTAAACATGTAGACTCGTCTGATATATTAAAATCCTTCAAGTTAATTAATTTAAAGAATACTGCCGATCTTTGGGATATTTCAGTGAAAGTTATTAGTCACATTATAGATGTAATTGCTCCCTACTTAGCAGTAATATTCAATGAGTGTGTTGATGAGGGAGTTTTTCCAGAGTTAATGAAGTATAGTAAAATTATACCACTTTTTAAATCAGGCAGTAAACTGGACCCAGGTAACTTTAGACCTATATCTATCTTACCAGCTCTGAGTAAGATATTTGAGAAAATTGTCCAGGAACAACTTCTATGTCACTTTAGTGAAAACAAACTTTTCCACAGTGAACAATATGGATTCACCAGAGGTCGTTCCACCACTGATGCTGGTATTGCGCTCCTAAAACATATCTTTAGGGCTTGGGAGAATTCACAGAACGCTCTTGGCGTCTTCTGTGACTTATCCAAGGCGTTTGATTGCGTCGATCATGGGACTCTCATACGGAAACTTGATTTTTACGGAGTAAAGGACACTGCGTTAGATTTGATTCTTTCATATCTTAGTTTCAGAACCCAAAAAGTAGAGATTAATGGGGTACTATCTTCTGGATCACCAGTCAAATTAGGGGTTCCACAGGGATCTATTCTTGGTCCATTTCTGTTCCTAGTATACATTAATGACTTACCTTTTTATGTTAAAGACCTATGTGATATAGTATTATTTGCAGACGACACATCTTTACTTTTTAACATTGATAGAAATAAAAACGTCTTCGACGATGTTAATGAAGCGCTTTCGAAAGTTTTGCATTGGTTTACAGTTAACAATCTGCAGCTAAATGCGAAGAAAACGAAATGTGTTAATTTTAAATTGCCTAACGTAAATAATAATGACATAAATTTAAAAATCAATGATGATAAAATGGAGCTTGTGGACTCCACAGTTTTTCTTGGAATAACCCTAGATTCAAAATTGCAATGGAACCCTCATTTGACAAGTCTTTCAGGTAGGCTTAGCTCAGCTGCTTTTGCTATTAGGAAAATAAGGCTATTGACAAACGTTGAAACCGCTCGCTTAGTTTATTTTAGCTACTTCCACAGTATTATGTCCTACGGAATAGTACTTTGGGGTCAGGCAGCAGACATACAAGCAATTTTCGTTCTTCAGAAACGAGCTATTAGATCCATTTATAAGCTGCGAGCACGGGCCACTCTTAGGGAACTTTTTAAGGAAATTGGTATTCTAACTGTAGCTTCGCAATATATTTACAATTGTATTGTCTTGGTAAGAAAAAATATCAATCTTTTCACCAAACACAGCGATATTCATGCTAAAAATACTAGGAATAAAGATAAAATTGCGCTACCATTTTTCAGATTGCAGAAAGTTTTAGGGTCATTTATGGGGCAAGGTGTACATTATTATAACAAAGTTCCGGAAGCGATTTGTAAGCTGCCATTACATAGATTTAAAAGTCACATTAAAGCTACGTTGCTGAAAAAGGGATATTACACCACTAGAGATTATTTCATGGATAGAAATGCTTGGGAATAAGCTCTCTGCTCCCGACGGAGTCTAATTAACTATTGTTATATCAACAATCATACTTAGGTTAAGACACTAACAATGTTTGATTTGTTTTATATAGCTTCTCGTCGATGTACCTAAGAGTGTTATTCTTTTCATAAATTATGATTTTTATTGTGCTATCTTGTTCTAAGTTCTGTTGTAATATACTAACAATTATTGTAAAAAAGAGAAACAGTTGAAAAGAGTAACTGCTGAGTTTCTTGCCGGTTCTTCTCAGTACAGAAACAACTTTCCGATCCGGTGGTAGCATCACATTTATTTAAGTACAGTATATTTATTGTTTACATTTAATATTATGGTATTCATGTCTATTATTAAGTATGTTTTGTTTGTTAATTAGATTTGACGATTTAAAAGTACTCTGTAACAGGTCTATTTAAATAAAGCTATTTTTGATTTTGATTTTGATTTTTGATTTTGATTTTTGATTTTACACTAACTAGGCACAATTTCTAAAAATGATATTCGATATTTTTTAACTTGGTCGCAGTTTGGGTAATTGATTTATGCCACTAACATTTCAATACCTGTCGCGCGATTTCTTCTTACAATAGCTCGGGTGACATGCAAAAGAAACTCAATAGGTGGTACCTTTATTGTTTTTTGGTCATCGAACTTCGTCGTATGAAAAGGTCAGAGGTGGAATTTCAGATGTCTTGCCGAGGGCAATAACTTATAGCTACATTAAATAAATGATGAAGAATAGAAATCTAAATCTAGTCTTCTTTTTGTCTACATTTTGTGACGATAATTTAAGTGGACAGAAGAGTTAGATAGGTTAGACATAAAGTTAAGAACAAAAAAAAAAACTGGAATACTTACATAATAGTACCAAGTTTGCCAAAAAAAAATTCAAGAGGTGTCAACTCATAGACAAAATTCAGACACTGGCCTCACTTGAACTATGAGATGGCACAAGCCAAACTAGCGCGCGGCCGGTACCAAACAAAAATAGATATATCGCTTGTTTTCGGGGTGGTCGGCAATCCTATTTCGACCCGGCGTGCATTGTCACAACTGTGCCACAGGCACCTCATTTAAATTTCAAAAAGATGCATAAAAGAGTACCTATTTACCCCGTAAAACATGTCGTAAAGTAGGTAACAAGTAAAAGTAAAAGATCACACAGACTTCCAGTCATGAATCTAGCGTTCAATTACTTAGCTCTTTTCCTGAGTTTTCCTTGTCTCGATTAGATGACCACTTTACCCCGCCCGTCCCGAAGGACCCCGTGACCTGCAGGGTACCAGAGACATAAAGGGAATGACATACATTGATGGTAAAGTTACAAAGTCTGATTAGGTTTGCTACTAATTTAAACATTTTTGTTTCATTACGAACGGTGAACGACATGACAGGTCACCAATTTTCGGTCATTCCTCCTTGCTCCATTGTGAAGAATTGTCTTTTTAATAGCAAGATGAAAAACGGAAATGATTATCTGATGAGCCATTGATAGATCATGACGTCAACAAAGTTTCTAAATACTAACACATTTTCAGAATCCATGGAAGGTGACGTCATTTCAGGGGTGAGGAGGAAAACATTAATATTTTTTGTTAAAGATAGATGTTGACGTCACCTGAAGGGGAGAATCCGCAATCTCAAAAATAGGGTAACCTATTATATTTTAGACTTTTTGTGTCACTGATACTGAGCTGTCGTCATTCACGTGACGTACTACGATTAGTAAGCTACTTACTCACTCAAAACTTTTCTAAGATTGCGAAAGTTCAAGAAAAAAACTTGCGAAGGCATTTTGATGGACAAAATATGCTCATTACTCATTAATCTTCTATGGGAAATGAAATATTTCTGGGAGTTGAAATATTTCTGGGAAATGAAATATTTGCTTTCTACTAAGACTTACCAAATACCAATAAAGAGATTTACTTACTTTCAACTTTTGGTGGTGATTCTCTGCACACAAAACTACATTGGTATTTATGCCCTCATACTTTTTGAAACAAAAAAAAACACATATAAAACAAAAATAAACATTGACAAACTCGTTATCTGCGGCGATTTATGATTAAGATATTATATAAACATCAGTTTGACTTTAATTCAAAAACAAGTGAGCTAAAATAACCTCCTAAGCCACAAAAACTGAATCAGCGTCAGCTTATCTTTTGAAATAAAGTTAGAAACAATAGCAGACGGCTATTGGAAACACTAAATGGATTTAAATCTGCGCCGGTCTCTGCCCTACCCCGCCCAGGCAGCGCCGCCCGCCCTCAGTGCCAGTCGTGATACCGACTCGTGTACTAGCCTCCTTGCTGCTAAAACACAACTAATAATCCGCATTGTCTATGCTCATTTGTAAATAAAAAGAAATCGTTTTTGATTTGACAATCGTTACAATTGTTGCTGGCCAGTGTTGCGGTGTAATACGTTTTTAATTAGGCGCTGCTTGTATGCGGCATAGTGAATAAGACAAAACAAAACATTGTTTTTCAAGTGCGCTCAGTATTGTTTGTGCGTTATTCATACTAACTTTGACTTTCAGAACGAATAAAACCTCTGCAAAAGGTTGAATAGTTTTTTGTGGTGTTTTTGACAACGTTATCAAACTTTGATAGAGAAAAACTGAGACCGGTGCAGCTGTGTGAACTTAAAAGTGTAAATAGTTTTTGTCGAAGACTGATTTTTGCAACACCTTTTTAATACAAAGTATACGTTAATATTGAAGGTCGTAAATACTGCAAAACCGACAGTTTGGCATTAACAAGGCTGCAACAGGTGACAGACAAAACGACGCTCGACATGATTTTGTACGATGTGAGTATACACTTACCTTTTAATTTCGTGAACTTTCCATGAAAAAAACCAACCTACTTTAGCAATATTTTTTATTCTTTAAAACGTTGTAAAATATTTATAGTAAAGATAATTTTAACACTGAATTAATAAATGGAGAAGAGGAATGGAGGTCTTCGCCAGGCAGTGGTATCTATTTCAAACCATCGGCTAAAAAGATAAGAAAAACACCCCTCTAGTTCCTATTTTTTTTTAACTGCCTCGTGTTAGGAGGTATCTGAATCACTCCCTTGTATGTTCTGATATTTTTCGTAGTTCCCTTTTTTTTGCATTTGAACTGTGTATTTATGCATAACATCAGCCTCATGAAAGTAAGCTTAGCTGCTTTGCGTTGGTCTTCTGCTCCGAAGAACAAAACGTAGACGATGATATTATCTACTAGCGGCTACTACTTATATTATCTACGCGACTTCGTACGCGTGAACTTAAGTTTAAAAAAGGAATATTGTTTTATGAATTATAGCCTAGATATTTCTATGCTTATGTAAAAATAAGCTATATTATTGTAAAGATTTATTGAAATCCATTCAGTACTTTCTACGTGGAAGAACAATACACATCCATCTGTACATACAAACTTTCAATACTATATTAGTAGGGAATCATTTGCGCTAGCAGGGGCTATCTTATCAACGTTGGTTTACTGTACCTAAGTGCCTGAAAGTTCGTGGAGATGGCATATTTAAAACTTCTTTGAGACTAAAAATGAAATATCTGGCTGTTTTGTGTCTCTGCTGGGCACTGACCTGGCCTTGAGACACCTTTCAGCATTTTTGATATTCCTCATAGCTTAGGCTTTGACCTACCACGTCCACTTTAAAAAATCACCCTGTATATTAGAAAACAATAGCTACTTATGCCAAACCCTAAATGTTCAGGTTTGGTAATATCATCTTATTTTGTTTCATATTTTAGAAGTACTTAAGAAGCAAATAAAAAGTCGGTAGTCACCTACATACGAAAGGTCTATCGTTGGCATTTTGACGGTAAGTTATAGGTACCTACATACCTATACCAATAAATACCGTCGCGGCAGACCAAGAACTTTCTTTTTATTTCGTTTATGGACGCTGGGCGGGGTAATCGGCTAATATTCAGGGAGGAAAGAGGCACTCTACGAATAAAGACATGTCCTATGGAATGTAGCTTGGAAACCTCTATCTAATCGTAAGAACTGTAGGTAGGTAAGAAACTAAAAACGGGAAAAATGGTAACTTTACATGATGGGATGGTTTTTTTTAAACCTGTTTTTAACTTATGTGGGAGTAGCACCCCACTGTTGAGTACCTAAAGGGCAGTTTTTCGCTTATATCGATCTTGTGCTAGACCGGATTCAGTCATCATCAGGATGTCTCAACCCATCACTCTACTTTTTGTACAAAACATCTTAAAAAGAGTATCTAACATTGCGTCGAAATCCGTTTGCAGGGTGCCAAGAGTTTACATTTCAAGACCATTTGTTTTGATGCATTCAACTGAAGTGACTCGCCCACGGCTCACTCCCACTTCAATTTTGTGGTTTTATCGCCTACGCCTGTTCTAGAGCACATTTGAAATGCCTGGTTATGAATAGGTAGCCGGCAACCTATTTTAAATGGAAAGCCTCCAAAAAGTGATTATAATTTTTTAAAATAAAGTCCATGAAAGTATTAAGGAATTATTATGTGTTCCATACTTAAAATCACATTCAATTATCATTGCTATCGTTTTTGTTATCGGTTTTGCTGACAACCTAACTAATATCTAATTTTCCTGTAGCTATTCCTTCGCTGAAGTGTTACCTGAAAGCTTTGTGTAGACCACCAGAATTGTTTATTAAGTGTCTACTGTTAATTGCGCACTATATGTATTTGTTAGTGCAATGAAGATTACAGATCTTATTCTATCTTTTCATACAGTCTTTAGCCCTGCCTACGCATTTATTGTAAGGGCCACTCGCTTAGTTGAGCCTGTGTTTCATTACCAGTCTTTATATAGAAGCCGCTGGCACAGCTGAATGTGGCAGCATTACTGACGACTGTCGTTCATCACTTGTGCTACCCTCAGCCATGAAAAAGACCCCTTACTGCGATGTTGGACTGTAACACAAGCCGACAAGGTGCAATTTGGGCCATAGGCGTGGGACAAGGGTATTGGGCTCTGTGCGGTGACGGCGCGCGCAGCATCTGAAACATTAGTGATGTTAGGCGTCGATGAGTGTCGTTTGAGTTCTTTTTGCTTTTACAAATATTCAGGAATTTGACAGAATAACGTTTGTCGGGACAGCTAGTTTGTAACAAAGTATCTTTAATAATATAATGTTTTGGGACCAATGAATTAATAACTTCAATTGTTGTCTCTTCCCCTTATTCATAAAAACTTAAACAGCTCGTCAACAACACGTTAACTTTTGTATCGCTTGTCACTTTCATTCTTGTTGCTGCTATCATTTGCGAGTAAGTGAAACAACACGTCAATTGCTTAAACTATGCTTTAGCGTTGCGTTCGTTTTTATGAATATAGGGGCCTGTGTGCGACGCGCAGTGTCAAGATAGAGACTACTTGTTGAGGCTGCCTCGTCCCGCCATCAAGTTAGTTCAGGCTTGCCACAACGGTCGTTTATATCTCTAAACAGCTTGAAACAGCTAATCTGCGACTGTCTAAGCGCCAATCCCGTTTATTCTTACCTGACTACAGCTCTTCAGGATTTTAAAAAACCTGTTACAGTTTTGTTCAAATTGTTTTGTATAGCAAGCAAAACAATTTGAACCCTGCTATATGCGAACCACCAATACCGCTCGTTCAAAATATGCTTTAAAATTCCAACAAATCGACATTGCCCTATTCACCTCACTACCACCCAGTATCTCCCAGTGCGATGGAACCTCACGGGCGGGCGGCTCAGCTCCGCATTTAACGACCAAAATTAAATCATAATATTGAAAGATTCGTTGAGAATGTTCAGTGTTTAGTGCAAATATGGGCGTCGACAGCGTACCGGCTCAGCGGAACTCGGTAAGACCCCCCACTAAGGAGATGGCACGTAAAGTGCGAACGCAATGCTGTTATTAATGCTACTTATTTCTAAAGCTGTGTGTGAAGAACCTAAATTAGTAATGAGCTGGGATGAACTAGCTAACGTGAGAAGAATTTTAGCGTTTAAGTAGAGTATGTAGGCCTTCAAGATGAAATTAAACAGCTCAGTGGTAACTGAATCACTGTATTTGGCAACTCCATATCTAGACTTCTCTGCTGCTTCCCATCAGATGGAGCGAGAAAAAAAGTCTCCTTTCAAGTTGAGGTCCAGAGATAGATCTTTGAAAAATGACTTTGGTGTGATTCATTTTAAAAGGCCTCCACTCTGTTTTTGGTTGTATTCAGCTGTTCAAGTGAGGGCACTTAATGTCAATACTTCGCTTCGCCAAAAGTCTGCAGCTGGATCCTGGATCTAGGGTTGTAGCCCTTTTGAGTTTTTGTGAACTGTAATAATAATAATCCTTCCATACCGATTTCGGTTACGGCGACCGCTTTGACTCTCCATCTACTGGAACTGTAAGGAGTTCAAAGAATACTGAGGAAACATTACAGATCTTGGGAGAGTTGAAACCAATAAATTAGATCTTTTCGTTAAGGTTTTGACCAGCTTTAAATGGAACTGTCACAATTGAATCAGCAAGGTGTTAATAGTTTTTTTTTCTTGGTTCCGTCTTGCCTTTTGATGACCATTAGTATCGGTTTGACCAAGCCATACTTACTGATGCGAGAAGGAAACTGCCCATGTAGCCAAAAGAAGCCCCAGCTTGTTATCTAGTCCTAAATATACTGAAGGGTACCAAAAAGCTATCAGTTGTTATCATCGTAGTTTAACATTATCAGCTACAATTTATTGATGGTGTACCCGCTCATTCGTGCTAATTTCAGATAGCTTAGATCATGTTGCGAGTGTGTGGGCACCGTGGGATTCGCAATATCCGCCAATATTACGCCCACGCACTTCCCACGGTACTTCCGATGAAGATAAACAGATTATCTGATATAAATCGGTGGGTAAGATAATGAAAACGATCGTTTACATGATTTGCTAAAACTGCTAAAATATACTGAAAGTGTGCTAAGAAGATGACCCTCGTAGGGCCAAGTTACAGCAAACCGCTAGTGACTTCAAAAGCATTCACTAATGTAAGTATCAGTCTTCGAACAATACTACCAAACTAATGCAATAAGCATGTGGAACATCTTCACATAATCATCTGCCTAAACTAACTTCTACGGGTGTCGCTACATTGTGGTGATGTATTTACTACTATGGGTGTCAGATGCACATAAAATTTTTTTTTACATTCTTGGGGTTTGCTCTTGACCATAATCCACTCCACGCAAAGAGCTGTTTTTTTAGTGAAGCAAGCTTGCCCAGAAGTAGCCTATTCGCTTTGCTATCACATAAAACAAAGTCGGATTTGCTGAAAAATGTATTCATGTTTCTATTTCAATTCAACATCCACTTTCCGTGGATGTTGATTTGAAATAGAAGTATCCACTTTCCGTGGATGTTGATTTGAAATAGAAACATGAATTTATTAAGCATTTCTCCGAAAACTATCGAAAGAAATATACAGGGTGTTTCTTGTAAGGTGTCAAGCCGGCGCGAGCTGACAGTAGGGTACTATACCTATCGATTGAACCCCCATGCATGTTCTACGATTTTTTGTAGTTTTCGAGATAATCATGTTTTTGTAATTTTTTAAAATTTTGTGAGCACTTGACTTTAAATAATTATAACTTTTTTTTTGTTTGACTTTTATTGGATATTTTCTTTTTATTATAATGTCTATTAATTGCAGTTTCATGATTAAAATAATCGCTGTCCTTACTTTACTACAAGGTACAAAAATGTTGATTGATAGTGAAGAAAAAGTGAATCATGCAGAACATAACGAAAATTCAATCGTAAATTAAAAAAAACAAAAGGTATTCCATAGCTTCTTATTGATTTTAAAAACTGCGCAGCACCATAAGCTTTCATAATAATACAAGAAAACATGTCCTTTGTGGGGCATTATTCGCTGTAATTGATGCTCAAGTCCTGAGTATCGGAAATAGTGTCGGAAAAAGTGTAATTTTCATACTTTATAATTTTCTAGTATTTTGGCATAATTTTGTAATTTCTGAGATTTATTGTCTTTTAACGTTTAAACAAAGCTCATTTGTTAATAAAAAAGGCATTTTTTAACTTCCAATCATCCGAAAGTCACAACTCCTTTTGTAATTGAAATGTTGAAATTAAGAAAACCGGAACATGTTTTGAATCAATTATCGAACTGTTTTTAGTTACTATGCTCTAAATACGCGTACAAAAAAAAATATAAAGATGGTCCGGTTTCCTCAATTTTAAAATTTTTATTACACCAGGAGTTGTGACTTTCGAATGATTGGAAGTTAAAAAATGACTGTTTTATTAACAAATGAGGTTTGTTTAAACGTTAAAAGACAATAAATCTCAGAAATTAGAAAATTATGCCAAAATACTAGAAAATTATTAAGTATGAAAATTACACTTTTTCCGACACTATTTCCGATACTCAGGACTTGAGCATCAATTACAGCGAATAATGCCCCACAAAAGACAGGTTTTCTTGTATTATTATGAAAGCTTATGGTGCTGCGCAGTTTTTAAAATCAATAAGAAGCTATGGAATACCTTTTGTTTTTTTTAATTTACGATTGAATTTTCGTTATGTTCTGCATGATTCACTTTTTCTTCACTATCAATCAACATTTTTGTACCTTGTAGTAAAGTAAGGACAGCGATTATTTTAATCATGAAACTGCAAGTAATAGACATTATAATAAAAAGAAAATATCCAATAAAAGTCAAACAAAAAAAAAGTTATAATTATTTAAAGTCAAGTGCTCACAAAATTTTAAAAAATTACAAAAACATGATTATCTCGAAAACTACAAAAAATCGTAGAACATACGTGGGGGTTAAATCGATAGGTATGGTACCCCACTATCAGCTCGCGCCGGCTTGACACCTTACAAGAAACACCCGTGTGTTTGGGAACCGGTGTCCGACCCGTTAAGGTGAAGTAATATGATCTATTTTATGAATAAATCCACCATAATTAAGCACTTTTAATTAATTTTTTTTTTAATTTATTTCAGGTAAATTTTACCTGCGTTTCAAAGGGTCTCTGATGACAGGGTGATATTCAATTTGTCACAACTTCTAAACTATTTTACTTGGAACTTTGATTTTTGCTTCAGTGTTTAGGTGATGTCTTTGGGTATCCAAAAAGTTAAAAATAAATGTATGTTGACGGTTTAGTTTTTCTGAAAAAAAAAAAAATGTAAAAAAAACTAACAAATTCTATCACAATTTTCAAGTTCAAACATTTTTTTGAGGTATTTTAAGGGAGTTATGAAAAAATGCTTTTTTGTCAGCTTATTGCCTACTTTTGTAGCTGTCCAACGATACCACTTTTGTGACTGTAGGACCTCTAAATCGGCAGATATTGCAAACTAAAATAACCCACCCGTACTCCCGAGAAAAAAAAATTAAAATGGCGGCCATTTTGAAACAACTGGGGCAAAGTGCTTAATTATGGTGGATTTATTCATAAAATAGATCATATTACTTCACCTTAACGGGTCGGACACCGGTTCCCAAACACACTGTATATTGTGTATGTTTCCCAAAATGATCCTGGGTTTTATACCCAGGTTGGTCTGGGTTGAATAAGATTCGCCCTTTGGTATGAGGCGTTGGGATCCTGCTACGATTCCCCCCCGATCGTCGTAAGAGGCAACAAAAGGGGGCCTTTGGGGTCACTGGAAGTGCACACGGCGAGGCTGTGTGTCTCCATTCCAAGTAGCCCCGAGGAAGGGCGGCGGTGTAAGAGTGCACCGCCGTACACAACGGCAGGTGTAGAGGGGAGATACCTCCCCTCTACACCTGCCGGGGAACTCACCTCGGGGGAGTTATACAACTCCCCCGAGGTGAGTTGGGTATACCAGCATAGCGCGCCGTGGGTTCACCGGCACAGAGTTCTTGACCAGAGATCACGGGGACCTCTGGATACGCGCTGAAGTACGTCACCGGGGGGTTAAGTGAGTAGTGCCTGCCGCCTTACGGAAGGCGAGCCCCACATTCCTCCGCCCTTCCTCCGGAGGGCAGGAAGTCCATAAAGGGATTCCCATCATAAAAAGAAAAGACGAGATCTAAATATCTATTTTTTCTGGTCTTCCACCTAATTTCTTCCAGACAATCGAAAGAGATAAGGCCACCTAAATTACACATTTGAGAGTTCTCTGTTCGTTATTTCTGCGGCTAAGTGTAACTTAAGGGCTTATTTTCATTACACTTTACGTCGAGGGCAATTTGCGGCACTCGGTATTACAGAAAATAAGGGCCATTCACATTTTTATCTCATGAATATATTCAGGGATTCGCTGGGATGACGTGTAGGTATTGGAGCGATAAGCTTTCTGTTTATTTTGACGCTCGTAGTACTCTGGGTCACTGTGGCCGTGACCTTTGAGTTATTGTCTTTACACAAGGAGACATTTGCAGTGTGGAAGCAATGTTGTAAACACACGTTACCTTTAATAACAGTGGGTATAAATTGAGAAAATAAAGAAAAAAGTTCAAGAAAAATCTAAGCGAATGAAAAGCAACTATTCGGAGCTTTCCAACGCAACTATTGACATTTCATAAGGTATTTTGAACCACCATGTCACGACCATAAAACAGATTTTGTATCAAGAGATCAAGACTAAAAAAATACCGAAAACCTGATAATAAGTACGAAATCATGTTGAGTTGAGTTTTGTAACCGATGTAAATGCTTTCAAAATCATTGTTACAAAACAATTGCTATCAGGTGTCGTTTACCTAGATGAACCATAAGATAAACATACAAGTCGTCTTGTGTGAACGCTTTTTGATAGAACTGCAGGGACAATAACTGATTCTGTATAGACATTTGTGCCAACGATCACGCCGTTAGGGTGGCGGAGTTTTTGGCTAAAAAGAATATAGCCATTGACACGATAAGAAGAAGAAAAAAAATTACATGGTTAGACGCATGTTAGTTCATGATCTGCTGGAAGAAATCTCTTTTCAGAGGTAAACTTATCTGTACTTGTTTTGTCCTAAATGTTGTACCACTGCAAATATCTGCTTGTGTACGAATAAATAAATATTTGCACTAAAACTCAATATAGTCACAACAATTATTTTTTTTCGAGACTTTAATATCGTTCAGATGCAAAAAGGTAACAACATCATCTTACAAAAACATTCAAAAGGTGCAAGTGTTCCCGTTATGGTGAATGAAACATTCATAATCCCACATAAACGTGGTAAAGGGTATGCTTACCACCTTTAAAATCTTGTTTTGTCATATCCGTGTTATCAATTATCAGAGTGTTAGACATGGTTAGACGCATGTTATAACATGTTGTAGGTGTTTCAGATTCGTACTGATAAGCTCTAAGCCAGATTGCTTAGCGACGCTCCAAAAAGGAAAATCCTACAAAAAAGGTTACATTCATTTCAAACACGGAACGATCGAGAGGTACGGTATTTATTTGCGTGAGTAATTCGGATATTAATCATGTTGATAGCGAAGCACTGAGCGTGAGTGGACCGTTGTTGCGTGGTCTGTTTCCAGAAATTGGGTGCCTCCCCTCCTCCCTTCTTTACTTGAGCCTGCCCAATCAATCAAACGGTGGCATTGTTATGGAGATTAGGTTAAACAGAAATATACTTGTTTTTTCCGAGAAAAGATCCAATTGACTATCGTAATGGGACGAATGCAGAGTGTTTTACAAATGAAAGTGGTATTTCCACTTGTTTTTTTTAAACATTATTCAAATAATTATGCTACAAAGTACCTACAATCCAAATAAACTATACTTATTGAGGGTTTTTTACCAAAAGAAAGGCTGGTGGTCAGAATACAGAGTTAATATTATAGTTTGATGTAAAAATTGTAGTTCTAAAACTATCCTACTACGATAGTTTTCGTAGTTCCGAGCGTACTACGCAAGCGTAGTCCGTCGTAGCTCGTAGCTCGGCGCGGCGCGGTAGAATGTATTTATAGAAATTATTATAACATATTTGTAAAACTAAACGTTAGAATTTTACAAGTTAATAATTATTTTGAACTCATTTTGAATTTTTAACCTGCAAGTCTCTTTGCCAGCGTTATGAAAGTCTACTTTTTGATTCATTCCGCATGCATATTATTGAAAATTTGAAATTATATTATAAGCGGACTTGGTACAAATACCCGTTTCTAATAGTCTGTAGGTAAGTAGGCTAGTGCATACTCACGCCGTGTTTGAATTTGTACGAGTATGTGAATTATGTCGTTTATTACTATACTAGCGGCAGCCCGTCGTCCGCGTGGACTGACGTTTAAAAAAAAGTGATATATCTTTATAAATTGTAGCCTATGATATGAATATTCAGATGCATAAGCTATATTATTGTAAAGTTTTATTGAAATCCGTTCAGTAGTTTTTACGTAAAAGAGCAACACAGCACATCCATCCACACATACAAACTTTGGCATTTTTAAAATTAATAGGATAAAATTGCTCTTATTTCAGCTTAGAAAATCTCTCCCTCTGTAAGCTTAGATTTCACGGCTGAACCTTGTTTTAATAGTCTATAAAACCGGTATGATTCTCATATTTTACCAATGAATGATGTAAGTTGTGCCTTTTACCTGGCGTCATGTTATCTATATGGTCGTAAATCTGTCTGTACAGGATTTACGCCGGTATTACCTTGTTTATTTTATATACCCTCGTCTGGTTGCTTAGCGGGTTTTGTTCTTCTTTTTACAATTTTCGACGGAATTACAACGGGACAACATGTGGAGGAGCTAATTTTGACTGATTAAGTAGTAGGATTAATTAGGATTACGCTGGGAATAATTATGATTTTGCAAGCTTTTTTGATTTTGTTTTAGTGACATTTTATTGCTAATGTAGTTTGTAGCTCACACACACACACAGTGTTGTACAGTTTAAACAGTGTGAATTGATTAAGTAATCATAACTGTGATCGTAACTGTTTGTACATATTAAGTTGCAATGACACCCGCAAATTGTAATACATACAGTTAAGAGCAATAAAGATTTCTGATTCTGATTCAGATTCTAATTAAAATAGTATTTTAATTGTTATAAATAAATACCAGTGACTGGACCACTGATTCAGGGATTGTGTCCACATTACTCGCAACATTTTCATATTTTCATGTCAAACAAGAAAACAATGCTATCGATTATAAGTATTCACAAATGGAATAAATCAGTGAGTTACTTAAGTAAAAAAAGTCAAAAAATTATTAGTCAACAAAAATTAGACTTTTTTCGATGTCCTCACATCGAAGGCGAACATGATGATGAATCACGAACACTAACAGCACAGTCTATCTATAACATACTAGCTGTCACGGCAGACGTCGTTATGTTAAATGTTATTCAATTTTCGCACCTTTTAAACCTTCCCCGGACCTTCACAAATATTTCAAAACTGAATTTATCCAAATCGGTCTAACCATTCTCGAGTTTTAACGAGACTAACGAACAGCAATGCATTCTACGAATATTTTAAATGCGAGTTTGTATGGATATGCCGTGTACTCTTTCCCGTCAAAACTACTGAATGGATTTTAATGAAACTTTACAATAAATAGCTTAGGACATAGGCTACAATTAATTTAAAAAAAACTAAGTCCACCCGGACGAAGTCGCGGGCGGCCGCTAGTTCTCATATATAGAGATGTTTTACAAATACAGTACTAGGCATCAAATATTGTTCATCGACTTTTGAAGAGAGATAATCTGCTAATTTCGTCTGTGTATATAATCTGCATGATAGCGTTATCTGTGTCGTAGAATACCATGATGTTTGTTGTGCAAAACAACAACAAAGTAACTATCTAGATACTTACTTCTGGAATCGAAGTCAAGAATTGAATTATTCATATAGACCTTTTCAAGAATATTTGTAAATTGTCAATTAGCTGAATAAAATATTCTTAATAACAGCAATGAAAATAATAATACCATATTATTTATTCGTAATCGTGTCCTTGAAGAAATCAATTTTATTATTTTGATCTTTTAAATTAATTTTATTTTACTCAGTAATTGCCTCAGCACTTACACAGTAATGTTGATTAGTTTTACCTTCAAATTATCATAACATATCCTAAGTCTAACCAATGAAGCTTAGCCACTTACACGCCGCTGCGAAATACATTTAAAGGAAAACTTTTTCTTAAAAGATTTCTATAAGTTTCGTAATACCCTGCCCATCATGTCGGATTACATTAATATTCTCGTACAAATTCCAGCTTTATTACATTCCAAACTTTCTTTCAGAATGTCGGAAGTTTCTTGTTTAACAAAAGAAAGTTATTAAATGGTCTACCATTTAATTAATAATTGATAAGCAAAAAACCTACCATTGAATCATCGCAGCATTATAAATTTTTGTAGAATGAAGCCGGGTCCAACTTCTAGCTTGCAGGTTGCGCACCCGCTAACTGATTAGGTATTTTCAGCGAAAATACATATTTCAGTCAGCAGTTTTAATATTTGAGCTTATCATTTGGGCAGCGATTTTTTTGGAATTGCATGTGATCTTTCATAGCTATTGCCTAATAGTAAGCAATGATGAAACAAGCGATGAAGTACAAGATTTAAAAATAGTAATTGGCTTGTTTTAATATTGAGTAACGCTACAAACATTTTTTTATATCAACACTAATACTCATGATAAATAGTTAAAAAAATATAGAATTGATTTAAAATACTATCACAGTTACTTAAATATCCATTTGGCCACTATAAAAGCCCACTCAATTTGATGCTGACTGGACATCGCATCGGTGACTACGATTCCCCGCATTTTCCGATCAGATGTTTATATGTATATCGCAGCAAAACAGTGTTGCAGTAGTCATATTTAATACCTTCCGAACGTTACATAATTTCGAATGTCAGAATACGGACACTGACCTTCGTAGCGGACAGTAGGAAATGGAAAATCCGGCAACATGTTCCGATCCACCCTGATTTAAACGAATTGTCTCCCTGTCGTTCTGCAACGTGTTGAAATCCGGGTGAGGTAATCTGTTGTACTGTCATTTTTTCATTTTTCGTACTTTTAAATACGTTGGTTTTTAGAGTTTGTACTGTACTTTCATTTATCAATGACCTAAATGCTGGTAGAGTAACTTTAAGTTTTTTGTAGGACGCTATGTCAACTTTTTGTGGTCAATGATTATCCATACAGTTTTGTAGCCCGTATGCTATGTTCTTGTTACCCTTATTCTGTATCTTTTAGGCCCAGACTCCACCAGAGCTGAGCGGAGATGTGCGGCGTCGAGCTGTGTTTTCAACAACCAATGGAATTGCGCTATTCACACATGGAGATGTGGAGATGTGATTCTATTGGTTGTTGAAAACACAGCTCGACGCCGCACATCTCCGCTCAGCTCTGGTGGAGTCTGGGCCTAAGGCTCATAAAAAAACATCCTAACTATCTCCAAAATTAGGTGGACAAATGTAGACTGACAATCATCGTCATGGTGAACGGAATATTCGGAGGCCTAAACACCTCCGAGCGAATTCAAAACTTTATTTATATGTTTTTCGAAGGCACTGTGATTGACACGTGTCGTGTTCGTCATTCTGAAAAAACAATGACATTCGACCTTTTCTCTCACCTTGACCTTTTCTCGTCTGGATCCCTTTAGGAACGTTTTTCGTTCAAGAAAATAAATAAAAAGGAAACCCATCAATGTTCCGAATAAAAGGAAATCAAAATTACGGGTAAATTGTTTTTACGGTTACGTAGTCGCACTCGAAACCTGTTGAAGTGGCAGTGAGCTGGGTATATAGCGTCAAGAACTGAAGTTCTTTAAAGGTTGTAGCTCACTGGCCTAGCGCGGCGACTGCATGGCTCCGACCAAGCGATTATCATGTCATTCAAATTTGAACCTTAACTTGTGAGTGATACAATATATTTTGTAATAAATGAGAAAATCAACGGCGAGCTGTCAGCGCGCTCGCCGCTACTATACCACTTAACTCGCAGCCCGCGTCCTTACAGCTTAAGGTTCAAATTTGAATGGCAAGATAATTGCTGGGTCGCAGCCGTCTAGTTGCCGTGCTTGCCTAATGTGCTACAAGTTTAAGGCTGTTCTTAGATACTTATTTGAACCATGAGAGTCCCATACCACACACAGAAAACGTATAAACTTGATGAAATCATCAATAAGGGAACCACAGGATTTCAGTGGATAAGCTTTCTGAACACGCTATGAGGGAAATTTCAGTGGACTTACCTTCTACTTATGGCTGTTCATAATACTGAAGTCACCAAACCCTGAAACCGTTCCCAGAAGACGAATTCGACACAATACCTTACGACCGAACTTTTACGTGGATTGACAGTTACCACTGTTACCAGGCGTATGCGCACGATTGCCATTGCATTTTCGACAGCTGGGCCAAGTCCTCGATTATCCAACATAAACGGCCTATTTACGTCCCACTGCTGGGCACAGGCCTCACCTCAACTATGAGGTCAACGATTATCGAAATGAAGTCTTGTTTAATACAATTTATCATTTATTATTATTCAGCTACACGAGACGTCCACATTCTAACGTGGGTCTCTCGCATAGGTAAATTTCCTCAGCGGCTGTAGGCAGCCTACATTTATCGTAATTCTGCGACCTTTACCACCACGAGATGTTTCTGGCAACTTCTGATCCAATTTATCGGTCGAAACGGCGCAAACTAATCGCAACTGCCTCGTGTAACGAGTTCCCCGACCCGCGGTCTCCATTACGGTTAAGGTCATAGCACATTATGCCAGCACGACAACTGCACGGCTCCGACGCAGCAATTAACTTTCCATTCAAATTTGAACCTTAAGGTGTTGTTGTTGTTGTAGTCGTTAGTGGCGAGCGCGCTGACAGCTCGCCGTCAGCTCGCCGTTGGCTTTCTCATACTAATATTGCAAAGTAAACTGTCCCACTCACAAGTTAATGCTCAAATTTGAATGGCAAGATATTTTCCCGGTCGCAGCCGTGCATTGCGGAGCCGGTATAATGGGCTGTGTGCTTTACCCGACCCACAGGCTCCATCACGGTTATTGCCCGCGTTTGCTGCTATCAAATTCACGCCAGAAATATTTACCCTAAACGATATTCGCCTCACGGCGTCAGCTAACAGGTGTGGTACTGCGGTGGATTTACTTGATGTGTGTAGAGGGAAAACTGGACAAAGATACTTTGGATGTCATCTTTGAAGAGTGTTTTGATGTGTACACACGTCTTTCCTTCCTTTTACCGACTGAGGAAGCTAACACATTCAATACCGATTTTCAATCAGTGAAGCCAGTTACATTTGGAGATAGGTATTTTTCAGACACGCAGTTTGTAGATTTGTTGCCACTGATAGATTAAAACTATAGAATATGAATGCGTTAAATTGTTGACAAATGACGCAGTTCATAACTCACCGATAATTTATAATATCGCGTGATACATTTGTTTTAACGATGTTTTAATCATACGGTGACATATAAAACTCTTTTTTTCTTCCGCAGTTTCTCTAAGCGTGAAGTGTCCCAGTTATAGCTCTTTCACTTATTGATTGTATCAACAGGTAAATAATTCAGTACTAAAAGAGTGTACGTACGAACATAAAGAATACAGAAGATGGAAAATAGCTTTGAGATGAGACACGAAGCTCGTAGCCAGCATTTTAAAGTGATCGCGCTCGTTCAAAGTTCATTACAGCAAGTGCTGTGAGCCAGCGTATGACTTGACTTGTATAAAATATGCTAGGGTGTCACATCCCTATAGTCGCTGCATTCATATTTTAATATTTTTGTCTTCAGTTGTTTTATATTTGAATTAAAGTGACGTCAGAATGTCGTGTGACTATCATTGTAGTATAATGCTCGCCAATTTCTAATAATAATGCGCCTGGACGCCATTTTTGTGACGTCTGTTTTGTCATTCCAACGCTCAGTACCGTTTGCAACTTAAGCTTTCAAGTACGCGAAATCAAGTTGTGACCACGCAGTTTATTGCTATTGTTTTTCGTTATCTTGTTTTATTTGGTACTAAGTTGTTAAATTTTTTATTATTGTTTTTAGCATTTTCCATGCAGTATCTTTCTAAAGAAAACCAGAAAAAGACATTTGGTCATGTTGGCATCAGGCAGGACTTGAACCCGGTTCTGGTTTTCTTTAGAAAGATACTGCATGGAAAATGCTAAAAACAATAATAAAATATAGTAATAGCTTTTTCATCTTAATCGGGAGTTAAATATTTGAAATAATATTTCTCCCGAGTGTTAGAGGTGGATGCCTATAACATTGATGAAATCACCCTGGCTCATAGGGCAAAATACACCAGAAAGATTCAGCCGGTCTGTTAATGGTCTCGGTAGCATAATTGGTAGTGCAGTCGCCCGGCTTGCGAAAGATGCGGGTTCAAGTCCTGCCTGATGCCAACATGACCAAATGTCTTTTTCTGGTTTTCTTTAGAAACTAAGTTGTAGTTTTGTTGTTATTTTTTACTGTAGATGCTTTTTTTTAAATCGTTTTAAACATTATGATCTTGTGCATTAGCATGAAAGAGTTTACTTAGATATCAATCTGTACTGTACGTCAATATCAAAACTAAACCCTGTTTAGAGGAAATCATAATAAGAAGCCTAACTAAAATCTTAAGCAGGAGGAAGAAGTCCTCGGGCATTATTCCACTCAGTGCCACTTTGCCCAAACAAAGCTTAAATTAAACAAAATATAAACATACTTGATGTATGTTTCGTTAATCTATAGTTTAAATCAAAATAAACATAAATAAATAGGTTCGATCCTCTACCTGAAGGTTGTCTGGAAGAGATCGCTCCCTAGCGATAAGACCGCCTAAATTGTACATTGGTCTCTGTAATATAAAACAAATGTAATGTTTTTGTGCAATAAAGAATATATATCGTCACCGTCGTGTCAAAATTAAATAACTGACACCTTTACCGAAATTCACTTTTTAACATTTTTGAATATTGGAAAGTGTGATCTACATTTTAGTCTTTAGCCCGTTGCGATATGTATAATACTCGCTTAGATATCTTCGTTTTAGTAAATCTATTGACCATATATTACAACAAGGTTTGTACTAGAATTTCCGTGGAACAATTGAATAACTGTTAAATAAATTAAATAACTACATAATAAGGGCCACTACAATAAAAACAAAGTCAACAAGATACTTTGTTGAATTCTGCCACAACTCACTTCAAAACATTGTCACAAAATTTAGTTGTGGCAAAATTAAATAAATGCGCTTGTTTAATTTTAAACATAATTTTGAGATTGATTATTGTGCTTAGTCAGTTTTTCCTGTTCAAAGCCGTGAATAAAAATCAAGCTAATATCAAGCAAACTAAATAGGTAATCCAAAAACAATGAGATTGTAACATGTATCTGAATGCCATCTCTGACAATCAACTTCAGATTACACCCACAACAAATATTAAAATAAATCAAGATAACTATTCCGATTCAACATCTAGCTCATAGATTTTGAAGGCTATATTCAGTAACTGCAGCAGCAGGTGTACTTCTTGTTTGTCGACTAGGCTTGTTTACCGTATCTATGCATAAATTTGGACCATTGTAACCATATCTAAATTCAATAATGTCTAAATTCAATAATGCCTGGAAATTGTTTTTCAAAACGTTAACATTTTCTCAACCAATCGTGGCGATTCCTGGCTACGGCAGCAGTTATGGTAACGGTGGGGCAGGGGGTGCTAAGCCTAGGAATCCCCGGGTAAGATCCGGCTGCCATCATCGACGCCTCGACCTGGCAACATTTGGCTCGCACACACTGAGGCTCGACGCGAACCTCGTGGAGTTGGAAGAATTGGTAAGTAGCATTATGATATTATTGGGTCATCTGAAGTCCAAAGAGAGGGGGAGGACTCGATAACACTGCAATCCGGTAAGTTACTATACCACGGTGATGGTGACCAACAGTCCCTAGGTGGTGTTGGGTTTATCTTCACAAGTCGCCTGTCAACAACGTGATCACTATCGGAAGTGTTTCGAGCATGGTAGCGTACCTGATACTCAGAAAATCGAAACGATATTAGCTGAATGTCATTCAGGTCTACGCTCCGAACTACATCGTCGGAAACACGACGATGTCGAGGTGGAGGCTATGTATGAGGAGATTTCTAATGCATGCATAGCCATAAAGCCCACAGTTGTGAGGGGGGATTTCAATGCGAAGTTGGGGCAACGCTGCGGTGATGAGCTGAGAGTGGGGCAATTTGGATTTGGGCAACGGAACAATAGGGACCAGATTATTGCTGGCCGACTTCATGGAGAAGGAGAACCTCTTTAGATTAACTTTTTCTTCAAGAAGCCTGTAAACCGCAAATGGACCTGGATCAGTCCGGACGGTAAGATCAAAAACTAGATAAATTTTATCACGACGAAGAAACATATATTCAATGATGTCGCTGTGATCAACGCTGTTAAGATAGGAAGCGATCACCGCATTGTCCGAGGCACACTGAATATCAACGTTTAAGAGAGCGCGACTGATGATATCCACGCTCCGACCTATACCGGCTCAGATTCGCAAACCCGAGTGCTTTTAGCTTCAAACCCGCTTCGAAGCCCTTGAGAACAGCACCGATGTGCACGTATACAAAAACGCCACCATGTCCGTCCGATTACAGTACCAGAAATCTAATCCAATTCAACTACAGCGAGGCGTGAGACAAGGAGACGCTATTTCTCCGAAATTATTTACAGCTTAGGATTTTTTCATGCTTCTGGACTGGGAAAGATGCAGCATTAACATCAATGGCGAGTACCTAACAAACTTGCGATTTGCCGATGATGTAGTTCTTATGGCTGAGACCTTGGAAAACCTGAACATAATGCTCGAAGATCTTGGTAATGCTCTCCGAGCATGTTGGGACACCTGGGACAGGCAGTCCAGTTAGGTTTGTCCAACTTCGTCAAATCCAACTCGGATGGGCAGCGTTCGCGAAGCTCCGGCATATATTCGTATCCGAAATACCTAAATGTCTCAAGACGAAAGTCTTTGACCAGTGTGTATTGCCAGTAATGACATTATGGGAGTGAGACGTAGTCATTCACTATGGGTCTCATAAAAAGGCTCAAGGTCACCCAGTGAGCAATGGAGAGAGCGATGCTGGGAATTTTCCTGCTTAATCAAATCAGAAATGATGAGATCCGCAGGAGAACTTAGGTAACCGACATTGCTCGAAGGATTGCATCTTTGAAGTGGGCGGGACACATAGCGCGGAGAACCGATGGCCGTTGGGGCGGAAAGGTTCTGGAATGGCGACCGTGTACCGGACGACGTTCCGTCGGCAGGCCCTCCACAAGGTGGACCTACGATCTGGTCAAGGTCGCGGGAAGCCACTGGATGCGGACAGCGCAGGACTGCTCGTTGTGGAGATCCTTGGGGGAGGCCAAGGCCAAAGCCGACTGACATGATTACCGATTTTTTCACCAAAATTACATAAATAAATGGAATAAAATAAAACGAATATATCAAAATTTGGGTCAGTAAAAGTGAAGCAAAATTAAATAAGCCCTCTTATTCACTGGAAATATTCGTATTAGTTACTTCTTGGGTGTGGCAAAACTTGCTAAGTGACATACAAAAACCTGATAACTGCAACTTAGTTGTAAAAAAAGTGTGTGGCAAAACTAAATAATTACTTTATTATTTTTCTATTTAAAACAGTAAAAAGTAACCACATAGCAGACTACTCAAATTATGAAAGTAAACCTGTTGTATAACATATCGAAAGATCGACAGTAAATTTTCTTCACCTTAAAAAGTTATTGCCATTTTTATGAAAAAAAAACACAAAAACGTGAATATCTCAGAGTTTTGGTTTTGTCGGTTATTTAATTTTGACACGACGGTGACGATATGTATCTATCTGAAGGTTTTATATTAATTCATGAATTTGAATCCACAATTTGATACGCTTTAGAGAATCCAATCCGCTCTAATCCATTTATGAAAATTGCTAACCCTTTTCCATGTTCGCTCGGAACACTGACTGACCGGACCAACCTTTAGCTCTTTTGCAATTTATATACAATTCTCGTAATTTGCGCTCATTCAAATAAACTGGCGGACAATCAATTTAGGCCCCTATTTTAATGATTTATTTATCAATTAACCAATTAAGTATGTATTTTCGAACGCTATGAGTGTATGTAAGGAGTGAAGCTGTGTAAAATGCCATCAGAAAAAACAATTTTCTTTGTGTCAGCAAGCCATAGAAATCGGCATCGCTCTGGCGTAGAATTGCAACACCTGCTACGAGACGTACAGGGTGTTAACTTAAGAGATAGAGCAGGAAGAACACGTCTAAAAAAACGTGATTAAAAACCGTTCAAACCCGCAACTTTCAGTAGAGGGGTTCAAGGCACTTTCGTAGCGCGCATGATTCACTCGTAGCGACCGCGTAGCACCCGTAGTAGGCACGGTGGGTGCATTCGTAGCACGACTGACTATGGGTAGAGATCGTCTAAGCTAAAATGACGCGCCCCTCCACTGCGACCACAGCTCACAAAGCAGCACGATTAAATTTTGCTCGAGAACACTGTGATTGGACTTTGGCACAATGAGGGTAAATTCTTTGCTCATGATGCCGAAGGTCGCAGAAGAGTATGACCGGGGAAACGATATAATGCGCCATATCCGAAAGGGTAAGCTTTGGACTTGACTAATGAAAATTTTAACTTTGCAGTGCAGCTCCTTTTGAATAATATACATTCTTGTTCCAGCTGGTTATTTAAACCCTTCAAACATGCTTGATAAAAGGGCTGATGATTGATTTTAAAGCCCCAAAACCACAAACAAAGCAAACACAAAGTACCTTATCTAACGGTATTTGTGCAAATACCTCTCCCTAACCGGGGTAAAGGTTATTCCCTATCCCCCAGCCTGCCGCTGCCCGCCCTTCCTTTGAGCCTGAACAAACGCCCTTTTGGCTCAGGTCACGTGGGTCACTTGCGTCACAGATGACGTCATTCTTGTCGTCCTTTCGAAATAATAATGAGCCTCTTTTGGAATATATTCCTTAGGAATTACTCGAAACTAAAATTAAATAAGTCATGTTTTCAAAATGTTTGGCCATCGCTTTGCAAATTGGTTTATAGTATACTAGCGACCCGCCCCCGCTTCGCACGGGTGCAATAGGATGTTATTATAATCTATTAAAAAAAACCGCATCAAAATCCGTTGCGTAGTTTCAAAGATTTAAGCATACAAAGGGACATAGGGACAGAGAAAGCGACTTTGTTTTGTACTATGTAGTGATTTTTTAAAATTATTGACAAATCTAATTTTTGATTGAAAGTGCATTGATTTATATCATAAGAAAAAAGATAAGATATCGGTAAGCATTTTTATGTAATTGTTTTCTTTGTGCAATAAAGTATATCTTATCTTATCTTATGGCTTCCTCGTACCAGAAGTGGCCACACACAAACAGGCCCAATGGACCTGTTTCCAGGCCAATATGACAGCGACTTGTTTGCGTGCACGTCATTCATACGTCAATGTGATGTGCCAGTTTTCTAATTCGCAAAGTATGAGCGTAACGTATCTTCCCCTTTTTGTTTAGATCAATGTTCAGAGCATACAAAGCAACAGTATTTTGTTTGCTGTCTCCTTCCAATTTGAACAATGTCAAACCAGTTTCAATGTACCTTCATTTTGGATATCCTAATTCCTAACCAACCTTGACACACGTTTGGGAAAATGGAACACGTTTTCCTTATCAACGGAAATTACTTGTGTGTAGACGACTACGCAATCGGCACAAGGATACATCGGATTTCATCTCATATTCACATCTATATAATTATAGTTTCGTTCAAAAGAGAAATGCATAAAATGAACAATGAAGAATGAATATTGAAAGTTTAAAATTATAATAATTAATTACGAATTAATCGTACGATAGAGCAAGAGAATAAGTGGTTTCATGAAATGAACCTCTTTTTTAAGTCGGTTAATAATGGCTCATGGCTGCTTCCCACCAGGTGGAGTGAGAACATCTTGAAGAGCGCAAAACTAAATGCACAAAGTTCAGCCATCATTCAGAGAAATACAATTAAAATCCATAAGCAACGAATATCAAAAAAACGTTTTGCAAACACTCTATTTTTCAATATTTATCCTCTTGCTCAGCACAAAGAAGTCTGCTACCTTGAGCAACGTCTCCTCAGCACTTTGAAGCTTGTACCTACTCGCTCGAGGGTTCTGTTTCACTCAGATACCAGAATTGCCGTACAGCCAACGACACATCAAGCTGTCAATTTCCGTTTTTTATCTTGTTTAAAAAGCAAAGGGGACTGACCGTGTATCGGTAGCCGTTGACTGTCAGTCTTGGCCTGGCCATTGTGGAACCTCAGCTGCCCTCCACAATCAATAAACCAGGGGTCAATTTCATCATCTTGATAAAAAAAGAGTCGGAGCATTATGAATACGGTCGCATTGAGAGACGTCAACTAGAGTTAGCAGAAATACAAACAAACAATAATACGTCCCACTGCTGGGCACAGGCCTTAGTCCTTAGTCCTTACCTTAACTATGTACGGTGCGGTGTACCCCCAGCATGCGGGCTCAGTGCGGATTGTTGCGGAGGGCAGTTGCAGTGGCCATGTGTGGCTTGCTACCTTGCTGTCAGATGGTATCAAGCTGAAAGGCTTCCGACAATGTTTAACGACTGGCATACGCGTTGCTCTACTACAGTAATCGTTGCCGATCCACTGTACCTAGCCACGCCACAATTACCGATAACACAATCAGTTCAAATAGCAATAAAATCAAGGTCTATTTTTACACCCTGGCCAATAAAACACTTTTTCAGATTGTCGTCGCCTTTTTTGAAATCTACAAAAGTTACCAGGAAAAACGTTGAGTTGCTTATAGGCAAAATTGGCCCGGGAAATAGTTAGGTACTTATCTTGTTCATGATAAGATTGTCAACGCAACACAACTTTACAATTTGCCTTAACGGGTAACTGCTTACTAATCACGTAATCACGTTGCGCTGCGCTAAACCGATAACTTAATAAATACATTACTAACACTGAGTCATAAACTATGTGACGAAATGGAACTAAAGTAAGGTTCAAAGCATCCTGGAAAAGTAGGCCCTCTTTATATCAAGGGCTTTCGAAGCTTTCGGTTTGGTAAATACGTTACCAAATTGAAATAATTTCTCGGCCTATAACTGAGCTTCCACTCACCCCTTTTAAAATTTCCAACAAACTTTCCCTAAAAGCCTTTGACACATAATTTTGATATTAATTTATTTCTGGCTAAAGTTTATTTCTGATTTTGAGTTTGGAATAATTAGCTGTTATTTCTAAATAGTTTAGTCCCCATAAGTTAGGCATAGTTCATGTAAATTGTGTGTATCTAAAATAGGTGTGAGCCAATATTTGCCATTTTTAGGCATAGTTGCAGAGCTCTGGGGAAAATCTTTGCCCAGCATTGGACCCAGCAGGTTAAATTAGGAAAAAATAGGTATTGAAAAGTAAAATAAAAATAAATCCTTTACTCGACTGCAGAAGCGTCCCTTTTTCTTTGTATCATTCACGTGAACATTCATCCGGTAGAGGAGATCCAATTTTGAACAATAAGGAGTGTCGAAAAAAATCACAAGGTGCATATTAGTTGAATACTCCTAAAAATAAAAAAAACCGTCATTCATAATGTCGGTTCCTGGATCCCGTCTATGTCGGGATCCAGGAGGTTTCCTCAAACACACAGGAGGTTTTTTTAAGAAAAGCTTATGTCACAGCTCTAATGTTTGTAATGGCCCCGGTATAGTATAGATTGTGAATCAAATACCTACAGTTAACGTCAATCTCGAAATGAAATTCGCGTTGTGCAGCGATGAACGGTACGATTTTCCTGGAACTAATTAAATTGTAAACTTAAACGACTGCCGTTCACGTGCCGACTCAAACCTTAAAAGTTCAACCTACATCGCAAGCTGCGCTATTTATGCGAGTCTCAATGGTTTATAAAGTATTTTTAAAACCAGTCTTAGGTGCTTAGTAACATTTTCTGCAGGTATACTAGTTCTGAAGAAGCCTGTGTAAACTTCAGCAGCTTTGCGTCCACATAATCTTTATAAAGGTTGTCATAAAGATTCTTGACAAGTTGGCGCAAGTAGATGAGTACTTGAATACCACACCTAGATTACCATCTAAACTAAGCAATGTCTAAGTATGGACAACACACCAACCAAAGCCATGTAGAGTAGAAAGCGCCCAAAATGTATGTCATTTTAATACATTTTGAGGATAGAAAATAAACAATTGACTTTGCCTTTTGTATTTTAAAACCTACAGGCTTATTTCCGACATTTATGGTTAAATCTTTTTGTCTAGATTTAAAATCTTACTAAGGAGTGTATTCCGCATCGCGTGCAGCCGTTGGTGAAATAAGTAGATACAAACGTCAATTCAAATGCGAGTAAGAATCAAATTGCACGTTACTCGATACACGAAACACCTCTCCGTCAGCGGTTGTTTGACAGTCGGTTCGGCAAGGCTTTTGAACCGTTATCAAACCTAACTTAAATATCACGCGATGTAAAACGCCGTTCAGCTTAAAATCAAATTGTGGGAGAGGCGTTGGTTACTGTTGGTAACTACAGATTGTCCTGGAATTAATACCAAATGTTGTTTCAAAAGATTATTTGTTTATTAATAATATGTTGTTTCAAAATATGATTTGTTTATTAATGATAATTAAGACTTAAGTTACATTTGAGACCTCTTTTCTGTAAGTTATTTAACTACCTAGTTATCTCATAGAGGCCGAGTTACCCCGAAATACGGGACATATCAGGGCAAATGTCGTTTTACGTTTAAGTGCTCCCATATCTTAGGTTTCTCATAATAATCGAGAAAAATATGTCCAACATTATCTTTATTCAATTAATTAAGCCATGAAGTCATGTTAAACTTAAAATTGGTTACCTAACAAATAACGATCATAACAGTTATTTGAACTTCTAAGGGCAAATGTATTTGTGTCTGAAAAGTATTTAGTTAAGGGCCCTATCAACGGCACCATGCAAGTGAACTCAGGCCATTAACACGGGGTGTGACGCCACTAAGAAAAAAAGTTGTTTGGTAATCTGTGGTCGCAAGACTCGCAAGCGCGCTGTATGGTTAACACCGAAGCCGTAAAAACAATACAAAAAAAAAACTCGCAAGCGCGGGACGAAAAAAATCGATGAAACATGTTGTGTTCGGTTTTATTTAAAAGATATACGCTCATTTAACCTACATACAAATATAATTAGTTATTTCTGAAAGTTAATTACTGTGGGAAAGCTGGCTGTGCCGACGAGTTTGGTAATTAATCTATCATTGCAATAATTATTTTTAAGCTGTGATCAAATAACATGTCAATGAAAATACAATTTCTTTTACAAAAAACCTTCATACGCTTTAAATATTAATTAAAACGTACCAGCAACTTAATTTGTGTCTGTGTGTGTATGTTTTAAAACCTGCTAATTACTACGGGTTGGTATTTACCTACATTAAAAATAATAATACTGAATTTTAGTCAATTTGGTTTGTCGCGTGGTGAAGACAGGACAGGAAGGTCTAAGGACGAATTTTAATATCAGCTTTAAATTAGTTGCAGCGGAATTGCGTGATCTGATGTCGCATGCTTATTTCCATTATCGTGATATTTATCTGTTCATAATTATGTTTATTGCGTCGTTTGTTCATACGGCTCGGTTGCTGTTACTGGGCAATCATTTGACTTTTTAACAGTGCACAATGTTTGGTTTAACAGAGGTTTGCGGAAGTTGTGGAATTTTGCTGACTGTAAATTTAATGAACTTCAGTGGTTAAATTTGAAGGTTTACTTTAAATTAGAAACCTCAGCCTTATATTTTATTAACTAAGGCCTGAAACTGCGTTATACAGATGCTGGCGCGGGTTCATAAAAAAAAACACGTGTCGGGGTCAATTCTATATGAGCCCGCACCAGAGCCTCCGCGTCGCAGTTTCAGGCCTAAAGTTTACGAAATACGAGTAATATTATATCACAATCAAGTCAAACATGTATGAATTAACTGATTTCCAGTCTCAATAGTCTAATAGTTAAGAAGATATCCGTATTGCGGGGATGGTGGATTTAACTCCCACTTCATAGCACAAATATTTAAAACACAAGCACTTTTAACCATTGAGTTTTGAATCTTATTATAACTTCAAACTAGCTAGATAATAAACTGTCTCATAAACTTATGGAAACTTTGTGCCTAAGTAGGTACTTACTATGGGACAAAGTTTCAACCTATCCGTATTTTTCAGTAGAAACGGCATAATGCTGCAATTGGTTAAATTAAATTATGACGGATTTTCATGTTGCGAAAACATTACTTACTCCTAAATTATATTTTTTTCTATTCCACCACTGACTATTAGGAACTTAAGCGATAAGTAGCAGCTGTAATGACAAAGTTAAATAAATAAATAAATATCCTTGGACATTATTCCACACAGCGCCATCTAGTCCCAAGTAGGCTAATTATAGTCCGTTATTATGGATACTAGACAACGGATAAACATACTTAAATACTTTTTCTTTTGTAAATACATACTTAATATACATAGGAAACACCCAGACCAATACAAACAGACATGTTCATGCACACAAATGTTTGTACTGTGCGGGGATCGAACCCGCGACCCTTGGTGTAGTAGCCGACTTCTCAACCAATTACACCAAGACGGTCGTCAAAAGCGGAGTTGGCAGGGGATTGCGAATCCTACTTATAATAAGTATTATAAACTAGCTGTCCCAACAGACTTCGTTCTGTTGTCAAACATTTAGTGTCACGTGACAGGTAGTAACATTAACTAAGAGAAAACTAAAATTGAGATTTTTACCATATTCCCTGCATTTTCTCATGATTACTTACTACCTTTTATACCTTCCCTCGACCAACACAAATATTTCAAAACCAAAATTAGCCAAATCGGTCCAGCCATTCCCGAGTTTTAGCGAGACTAACGAACAGCAATCAATTTTTATATATAGAGATGCGAAAGTTTGGATGTGTGGATGGATGTGCCGTGTTGCTCTTTCACGTAAAAAATACTGAAATGATTTTAATGAAACTTTACAATAATGTTGTTTATACATCTGAATAGGATATAGGCTACAATTTATAGAAAAATGCACGCGGACGAAGTCGCGGGCGGCCGCTTAGCTTAATGAAGTTGACCTATAAGATGCTGCAGCAAAAAAGTTCTTTTTCGAACGGCCTACATTTACGATTACGGAGAAGATTTTGTTCGTAACAAATCGGCAGTTTCGGTGAAAGTAGGAGTAATGTATCAAAAATATAACTTCAATCATGTTTGCTTGTTGATTTTCCTTGATAACTATAGAATTGTTTTCTGTTACAGCTGCAGATAGAGGCGGGGGCGGGCGAAGGTCCAGGGCCCCCTGCGAACAACAACGCAGAGGGCGCCAGTGGGACGCAACGAGACGACAACCACAATGCACCCCGCTCGACCACCCCGTCCACCCCGAGAGCCACGCAGCTCTCGGCTTCTGGTGAGTTTCTGAAGGCGTATTGTATTATCCTCCTGATGATCAGCAATTTGAGAAGGGAAGCACGAATAGACGACATTGAAAGACTTCCAAAATTTACCTAGAAAAATCTTATTTGAACGAAGGGAAGTCTCCCGTGTAAGGTATTTAAGGTATTCCTTGAGCTGGCCAAGTCACCGGCTTCGCGCATTTCGTAGTGATGTAGTACTGCTATCTACTATACTACGAAATGCGCGAGAGCAAAAGTGGAAAAAAATGGAAAAATCAACAGTTTCGACAAAATATTGAAAAAACATTACAAAATGGGATAACTTTGAGTTTTTCAAGCAACATTTTATTGATTTACCTATTCAACCTAGAAACACTGTTTTTAAAAAGTAGTTACAAAGTGCAGAAAGCGTCACCACTCGCTTATAATTGTACATATACGTCCTACTGCTGGGCACAGGCCTCACCTCAACTTTGAGGTGGCGCGGGCCATACTCCACACTGGGCCCCCCCCAGTGCGAATGTGACCCAAATGGGTAATGAACTAAAAAGATGCGAGGTGACCCCAGTCCGTTTAGGAGGTCTATGGTTTGTTTGTCTTGGTTTTGTCTGATACTATTATTCTACTTTTATGATATTATGAAAACTTTAAAATTGTGTGCGCAAAGTCACACGTGATCCATATAAGTTACAAAACAAAAGCTACCTACTTAGTTGACTAGCGTAAGTTAATATGATATGAAGGTTCAGTCGGAGTATGACACTACAGTGCCCTCTTGACATAAATCCCAAGAGGCCCATTCTCGTGTTTCGAGCTGCATCTCACCAGCTCACACCACTCGAGGGGCGCCCTTGTGCGAGAGAGACACAGAGACTATTGTCATATAATTTCACTTTCGCGAGGATTGTCTCATTGGTCGTGCCCTTTTAGCCACAGTACGTGACCTAACTTTTAATCTGCTTGTTGAGGTAAAAATAGGGCTGCTGATTAAAACTTATATTTTTTACACAATTATTACTGTTTACATAAAAAATATGAGGATAACGTAGTTTTGTAGAGCAAGATAGCTTAGTGCTTCGCGGTTGATCTAATGCAACTTCATTGTATTGTAGACTTCTGGATTTTAGAAACTATGACAATTATCGACGAGTCTTTAAAAACCCATTTCTAGTCTAGAAATCAAACAGCACGCTGAGTCTAATAAACAACCCTAATTCTTAACCTTAAAAAAAATATTTAAAGTTTATCTTCTTCTTAAATCAACTTTTTCTGCCTTTACGGGGGGAATCCATTTACGTACATCCCGCTCTCCGGGCGAAAGGTTCTTAATTCTTCTTTTTCTCCCGGAGGTATGACGAGGTTATGTCGGACTCCTACCGACTAAAACCCCACGGCACACAACGGTGGCACTTTGGCAGCGAAGCTGGATCCTACCGAAAAGTAATGGGACACTGCTACGCCGCCAGTGGTAGCCCCTGATTGGGCCGTCTCCAAAAGGGGGAGGCCACAAAAGTGCCTGGAGTAAACAGGCACTTTCGCCGTCTCGGTGGACGCCGTGAAATGCAAGCCTTTGCAACTTTGCGAAAATAAGCCAATAGATAAACATTGTACACTCTGAACCTATCATCTGACATGTATATTTATCTATTGGCTTATTTCGCTATTTTCGCTTACCATAATAAGATTGTCAACCCTGGCTGAAACCTATCTAAAGTGAGCAGCCACCGCCCGAGGCTTGAAAAGTGGATTTTAGGGGAGTACAAACCTTGTTAAGCGAGGAATCTGATACCAGGTTTTAACTTATAGATTTTTGCCATTATTGTAAAAGTTCTAGCTGAAATTATTCAATGTAACAACGGGTTAGCAACGAGCAAGCTGTACTCCAGTCTATTAATCTAAGAAATAGATTTTGACAGATGTCAGTGTATTGGAAATTGTACTTTAATCCAATAGTTATACGATTCATGAGCAGTGGTAAGCTTTTGAGCCTAACAGAACACTTGAACCCTTTCAGCATTCCATGAAGTTCATTTTATTATTTATTAGATTATTTGGGCTGTAGGTATGTTCAATCCTAGTCAGAGGATTTGACAGCTTAGACTGCTTTTGCTAAAGTTTATAACGAATCAGGGAGCATTGTTGTGGCCGAGCAATCTAGAACAGTCAATAGGTCCAGCAGGTAAGAGATGTATCTCTAAAAGTGAGTTAACTTAGTGTAATTAATTACTCGTGAATATGAAGCTTAAATATGCTTTTGAACATAGCGAGCCCAATGAGAGAAAATTTGAAGAGCGGGCTATTATACGTTAAGTTGAATTCTTAGTTCAGGTGAAGCACATTGCTCATACGAGTTTGAGCACGTTTTGAAGCAATTTAAATCTGCATTTAATCGGAATTTCCCTCAGGACGGTCGTGTCCGGTAGTTTCGCTGCAGTCGACTTGGCTTTGCTTCAGCAAGGTATTTGCGAAGTTAAAGGTGAATCATAGAACTGAGCTTGAAGTTGACTAAGTGCAAGGCAATGGCTTTGGTGGTAACTGATAATTAGAAACAGAAGTATCTGCATGAATCTTAAGTGTGCTTCTTAATGCCCGAGCGGGTGACAACCAATCAGATAGCGCAGATTATGTGCCACAGTTTAGCCACTAGGGGACAAATAACGCGTACATATCAATGAGCCTATGTTCAACGGTCCTAACAACATAATGTACCAAATGGCTCATGACATAGTCCCTGAAAACCTTTTATGTTGTCGAGTATGAGTGTCATTTTCGATGTTCGGGGTACCTATATTGATTGAAGTTTTTGCAGGGCCTAAAATATGCCTAAAACTGATGTTGCGCTAGTAATATGGACTAAGGACCAAGTCACTACTTAATGTCACTACTTGTTAGCCCATGCAAGCCACTCTAAGTTAAAGTATGCTTTAATTAAGTTTAATTTAATGTAGGCTGTTTATTTCCAATTGTAGTTAGGTTCATATGAAACCAATGAAACATAACTAAGTATACAATAAGAATAAGCTCTTAAAAGATTTCGTATTGCCACGTATTGTACGAGTAGGTTTCAATATGTATATACATTATTACTTATAAGTAATACTAACGAATCCATATGCCGTTACATCTAAGTGCCCACGGACGTTTTATGATGATTGGCTCTTATAATTCTATACTTATTTGGGAGGCTACATGAAAAACCACCAATGTTTGACCACAGTATATAATAATTTGCCAAATCAGTGTCAAGCTCAAGCCACCTTAGTTTATGAGTAATTGAAATATACATAGGGTACATAAAAGAAAAGGAAATGCCGATCAAATCGATCAAGTTAATTCTAAGGCAAAATTAAAATTTAACATCAGCACAGTTTTTTTTTCTGTTTTCAAAACGTTCACATATTATTATATTCTATACCAAAGAAGAAAAGAAACACACAACATTTCAACTTAAGTTTCAATCGGTAGTGAAAGAAGTAATAAAATTGGATGGAAATATTTGATAATCTATGAAAGTTTATAACGATATGCATATGCATAAATATATATAATATATTTGAGTTTAGAAATCCGAACATCAAACTTTAACTTCATCCCATCCAACTTCATCTATATAGTTGGTTCAACTGTTAAACTGATAAAAAATGATAAATGGAAATTGTTTGAAACCTATGTTTTGAAAACAATCCCGAATGAAAAAACTTATAGAAACAGTTGCAGGGCGTTAGTTATGCAACGCAATCCGCAAAGCCCGTTTCGTTACCTACTATTATTTATGCCGTGGTTTCGGTGCTCAACCCGAGCCAGTATCCACCACCTCATTCAATATAACAGCTGTGTAAGTAAGTTACTGCTATTACGAGGCCGTGTCTCAATCAGTCCCTTTGTCCGTGTCTGCAGACGGCAATAATTGGTCGCCGTCGTTAGTTTACGAGGGGCACGGGACGTGGGTTTAGTGTCTGCCGTAATTTTAATGAAATATTGAGACAAAGTGAATCTTATGGTGCGTTATTGTTACTACCAGAGGTAAATCACCAATAGTGTCACAGGTTTCTTGCGTATAAACACTTCTGGGCCAGTACAGACAGATATGTTTATTAACACAAATGTTTGTTCTGGGCGGAGATCAAACACGCGATTAACTACTACCTACACCAAAGCATCGTCATGCAACAATGCGATGCGTACCTACGTAACTTGCCAATAACCATTTAGTTTTTTCGAATGGTTTGGGGCCTAGTAGAACTTTAAATTAGCGAATGTGCCTGGATACATTTCTTACGCCACTGACTGTACATATTTACGCGGCAACACAATTTTCACTCGTCTGTATCAGTCGTTTGTTTCATTTCTGACGCAGTGGTCAAGTGTGATCCAGCCAGGTCACGCAGTAGCGGAGAGTGACTGTCAAGTTCGTCAGAGCTTGATTAGGCAAGCTAATAGCTACCTACCTTTTTTTTTTTTTTTTTTTTAAAGTAGGGGAAATGCCTTACGCATACCCGTCCACCGGGGGACGGACGGGTTATGTCGGACTCACCACTGGAAAGGTGGTATACCAGTGGCCCTACCGACTAAAACCCCTACTACTCCCTCTAATCGTCCTTTAGTGGGGGAACACGGTGAATAGCGCCTGCCTGTTACGCGTTCCCCCGGACGGAGCCCGCCTGCACGGCGGGCCGGAAGCGACCCCCCCTTCGTGAGGGGAGGCCAGAAGGGACAGCCAAGGATGTCAAGCCCTCCCTACCAGGCAGCGGTGAAACCCGTGCAATGCTGGCGGCGGCACCCCCGTACCACGCGCTAGCTGGCCACCGTACGCAGGCCCTACTGGGCCCGCAACCACGAGCCACCCAAAGGGTGGCTCCGCTGCCGTAACCTTCGGTACGGCCCCGCCGGGCCGCGACGCACAGGGGGGATCAGCCTCGGGTTACTGGCCCCCACCAACCGGTTGTGCGCCGCGGCCCCAACCACGCGCCCCAAGGCGCCTGCAGGCCCCACTGGCCCCGCATCCCCGCGTCGCCCTTACGGGCCGCAGCGACCCTACTGGGCCCACAACCACGAGCCACCCAAAGGGCGGCTCCGCTGCCGTAACCGACGGTACGGCCTCGCCGGGCCGCGACGCACAGGGGGGATCAGCCTCGGATCACTGGCCCCCACCAACCGGTTGTGCGCCGCGGCCCCAACCACGCGCCTCAAGGCGCCTGCAGGCCCCACTGGCCCCGCAGCCCCACGCCGCCCTTACGGGCCGCAGCGGGTGGGTGTCCAGTCCACCACGCTGCCACGCCTGGGTTCTCTTCGCTTCCCGGTGGTGCCCCTACCACCGGTACTAGGCCCCCTCGCCACGCCGAGGCGAGAACCCATGAGGGGGAATAGCTACCTACCTACTTTATTGAATCTTACATTTTAACCACTAATTGTCTTTCACCCATTGCAATAATCTACTTAATGAGTTGCGGGTCACCAGTCTAGTTTATAAAATGTACATGAAAGTGGTAGGATTTCCTCATTGCAAAATCAAAAGTAATTTTGATTGATTGATCTTTCCTTGATTTTTGTCGGGATTTTCCTCGTAAACTTACTAAGTAGCTAGGTATTCGAAACTTTGCACGTTCCATCACAACAAGTCTCAAAAAGAAGGAAATCAAAGTAGAACCATTCTATTTTGGGCAGAATTCCGTTATTAACCGCGCTTCGTCGCGTACTCGCGCCGGCGATCCATCAAGAAAATATCAATTTTGGAAAGGATAGAGTTGCCCGATTTGGCTCGCCGATAATGTCATGCGTCAACGTCAATCGAGCGTATTCGACAGCTACAGTTCCGTTCAACTACAATGTTTTTCTAAAAATAGACCCCCGTCTGCTGTCAGAAGCAGCCTTTCAAGTTATAGGCCTGTCTGTACCTATGTTTCTCATTCCTTGTTTAGCTTTTACAGGAAGAAAAAACTGAAACCTTTAATTTCTTCATCATCATCAACGACAACAACGATCGGTCCTGCGCTGTCCGCATTCAGCGGCTTCCCGCAACCTTGCCGAAATCGTCAGTCCACCGAGTAGAGCGCCTGATGCCCACGGAACTTTGTCCGGTTCGCGGTCGCCATTTGAGAACCTTTCCACCCCAACGGCCATTTGCAAAGTTGTGACATCTCACTTAAAACCTAAGTCAGTGGTTGTTCTTACTTAAACATACATTAGAGTCAAAAGAAGCCTCTTATTTAGAACTTCAAAATGTTAGTTTTAGTTTGAACTTATAATGGCGGCTCAAGTTCAGAAATGTATTTTTTAATCTACTATATAAAAATAAGTCAGGTTTTCCTTCCTGACGCTATAACTCCAGAACGCACGAACCGATTTCCAAGGTTTTGCATTCGTTGGAAAGGTCTCGGGCTCCGTGAGGTTTATAGCAAAGAAAATTTAGGAAAATTACAATAGAAAAGCGGGAAAATCATTTTTCACATACAGCTAAGTCCACGCGGACGAAGTCGCGGGCGGCTGCTAGTTTTGTATAAAGTATCATTTTTGTTTTGGTTGAAAAAAAATATGTGAGAAGCCACAATCCGAATAAGATCGATGGGGTGCCACTCGTCACTTGAAAGAATGGTTTCTATCACGTACGCCGTCACGTTGGCATCCACTTTGTTTGGCTTCCTTGAGCATTATTTTTAATTCTTTATTCTTAAAATTGTTGATCCATTTTTCGAGTATAACAATTTTCCGTTATCGCTATCGTATCTTAGAATGCTTCTCGGATTTTCTTACTATCGTTCACGCGGCTGTAACTTAACACGCCATAAGGTCATTACATAATTTTGTGTTACTTAAGTACATTACGACAAACCTTGTGACTCTTGTGGCCATATGACCGACAATTTTTTGTAATTTAACCTTCGGTAATTGAGTAATAAGAGCGTTTGTTCTAGGGTTAAGAATCATAGATCGGACTGAGTTAGAGAATTGCAATTAGAATTAATTCGAAACATTTGTCAAAAATTTCGTGTGGGTCTTTTGTCTTTTGTTTTACTTTGAGCAACTCGAGTTAGGGTAAGTTGCACCATAGTAGAAGTTAAAGTTAAAGTTAAAATTTTTGTCAAATTTGACAATTCGACGTCGTTTTTGGTCGTCAAATTGTCAAATTTGACAAAAACTTTAACTTTAACTTTAACCTTAACTATGGTGCAACTAACCCTAAGTCATGCTCACTAAAATCTTTCTGTCGTGGTGGCGTTGTGTGACGGGGGTCATTCCATTTCCTAAAATATGGTTGAGTGGGATGATGGCTGGCCCACACGTCAACTTGTGAACAGGTGCCACCTTCGAGAACTGGTCTGCTCGAGTTTACTTAGTTTACCCAAGTTTACTTATTAACTTCCTGTTTTGTTTTTCATGTCAAAACTGTATAACTTGGTGGGTTTATTCGAACATTCAGTTTGTACTGTGAAACATTGGACGATTTAAAAAGTGTAACTGCTGAGGTTTTTGCCGGGTCATCTCAGTAGAAACTACCTTCCGACGCCGGTGGTAGAGTCACATTATGTACATTTATTTTAAGTATTGTTAATAATATATGGTATTATTATGTGTATGTTTATTAAGTGGTTAAAATTAAGATTCTTGACGATTCGAACGTTCTGTGTCTACTTGCATAAAGAAATATTGAATTTGACTTGAATTTAGCGTTTTCAAAATTCATGAGAAGCCATATTGAAGGGAGAAAAACTGAAAAGTTTACAATGACAATCATTGTGAGATGCGATCCCAAACATATTTATTATTATTTCTCACAAACATTTCACACATTTCCCTGGGTCAAAGTTTGTCAAACTGTCAACTAAGTGAAGCGACAAACAGTGTGATTGCTGATTGGCCGAGCGCGCCGCACTCCCCGGTGCATGTAAATGCATGCTAATGCTGCGGTGTTGCATTGCAGGTGTTTCGCGAATATAACGCTTTTCAATTTCAACAGAGAAACTAACACGCTTATTATATTATCAAGTTTCATAATTCCAGTATGATATCATTACTAATAAGATACGCTAGTCAAAGGCGACGAGACGCCTTGATTAAGGTTCAATGATACCATTGAACTCAAATCATAATTACTTACGAGTACTCACATCTCACCTAATGTTTTCTAAAAACTGATGTACTTAAATACGTCAACTTTGTTTATCTCAATTTTTTCGCTTTTCTATATATTTTTTTATAAAAACACATTGGTAGAGGTGATAGTGGCTTAATCTCAAAATGGATACATGACAGTTGTTTTATTTAAAATTCATTAGTCAGCCAACGGCTCTTATGGCTGCCTTATCCGTTTTTTTATCCTTTTTTGGCCAATGTAATTGTTTTGCAATAGAGCAAGTAGAAATGACCGGAAATGGGTAGCCTGCTATGTTGTAGACCGTACCTCTAGAGCACGAAATATAACATTCTTCCTGTACCCATCAAGCGATTTGTTCAGATAAAAGCGAGTAAGCCGCGCGCTAAAGCCACGTAGGTTTTGTTTTTGCGGTACCTACATGAGTTTTTGTCGGAAAATGGAACAAAAAAGACGTATTTCCTGAGCCATTTTCCTGCTCCAAAAATATTTTTCACCGTCGCATATTTATTCTTCCGTGATTCAGGCGCGCGTGCGTTAGAATTGTACTTAAAAAAGGGTGCTTTTTGATTTCAACCATTTTTTGAATAGGTTTTATTTCACATTCATAGTTGCTATGGCTGATCTTGCATCAACAGTTGTAGTAGCAGAGAGTGATTTATGGCTCCTGTGGCAAATATAGACTCTCTGCCGTAACTGTTTATCATCACCAGATACACATGTTGTCGTCAAATCAAGAGAGGAGAAGAAAGTTATGCAAAGCTTTACAAAGGGCAAAAAGATGTCTAGAAGTAACTGACTGAACTTTTAAAAGTTGAAAATGAATTATGAATACTCAAAATTGGGTAGCCCAATATTGGGTTAAAAGCTCTCACTGGAAACGTGAAGCTCAACTGTAGCTTCACGAATTGCTATTCACACGGCTGAGCTGTGACCGAGGTCATACGGTCGACAATCCTCTGCGGAACGTATTTTCACAAAGATGAACGTAAGAATGTTCGCTGCTATGCTACGCTCAGTTGAACCTTAAATGTCACAAACGTACTATTTACGTACGTGCCTTTGAGCGGAGTGTATGAAATTTAATATATTTTTGTTTCTGCGAGTACAAAATGTACGCTTGGCTAAGCTGTGGGCTGTTATATAGCTTGTTTATTCCACCTAAAACAATTCGCATAGAGGGTCGTTTGCTTAAATTTCAAATAAAGTGTTTTACTTCGCATGAAACGTAATTTTTACTACTAAAGTCATCGTTTGGCATTACATTTCACTACTCAGCTTAACTGTAAATACACGTACATTTATAATTCTTATTCCTATAATTATTGGCCCAATTCCGTTTGGTATCAACTTGTTTCATTCAATGAAAAGTGTTGTGAGCTCATTATTATGTCATTTTACTCATTTGAGTTCTTTGAGTTATATGGCTTGCACCCCTCATAATTAAGGTGTGACTTATGCCCAGCTGTGGGACGATTATAGGCTGTTGAAGTTACTTCTCCTTTTTTACCTTCTTTGGGCTGCATTGCCGCATTCAACAACAACAGCTCCTTATAACTCTACAAAAAGTACATAGTACATAATTGAACATATCTCATCCAGCTAAGCGATATCAGTCTGACGTAAAACATTAAACGGAAAGCAGTTAACGTTATTATTACAAACAATTAGTCTGCTCAGGTTTGTCACCCATCCGTCGACGGTGACGCCCGCCGGCTATTAACTTCCGGCGCGACGAACTCGCCGGAAGTCTGGCCGTTGTGATGAACTGAACGGCAATATCGCCAGTGTGCTCGTTAGGCAATTAAGGAACTTGTGGTGCGTTTAATAGCTTGAGTGCAAACTCCAAGTTCGATGGAATTGATGAAAAGTACAGTTTCTCGCTAGAGTTTGTTACTGTGTTAAGACCAGTCTAAGGCCTTAGACAGTAAAGTTTTTCCCTAAATTTACGGCCCTTCAACCATCTGCAATATATGGCTTGTACCCCTCATAATCATGGTGTGACCTACGTCCAGCTGTGGGACGATTATAGGCTGTTGACCTAAACGTATCTCATCCAGCTAAAAAAGAAAGAAAGAAAGAAAGAAAGAATTTTTTTATTAGTCCATACAAGGTTTACAGTTTACAAAAATGATTTATCTAGCGTGTGGCACTAGGCGATATTAGTCTGACGTAAATCATTAAACGGAAAGCAGTTAACTTTATTACAAACAATTAGTCTGCTCAGGTTTGTTACCCATCCGTCGACGGCGACGCCCGCCGGCTATTAACTTCCGGCGCGACGAACTCGCCGGAAGTCTAGCCGTTGTGATGAACTGAACGGCGATATCGCCAGTGTGCTCGTTAGGCAATTAGGGAACTTGTGGTGCGTTTGATAGCTTGAGAGCAAACTCGAAGTTCGATGGAATTGATGAAAAGTACAGTATCTCGCTAGAGTTTGTTACTGTGTTCAGACTAGTCCAAGGCCTTAAACAGTAAGGTTTTCACTAGCTTTACACCCCTCCAACAATCCGCATTATATGGCTTGTACCCCTCATAGTGTGACTTATGTCCAGCTGTGTGACGATTATAGGCTGTTGAAGTTACTTCTCCTTTTTTACCTTCTTTGGGCTGCATTGCGCATTCAACAACAAGAGCTCCTTATAACTCTACATAAACTACATAGTACATAACTAAACGAATCTCACCCAGCTAAGCGATATTAGTCTGACGTAAAACATTAAACGGAAAGCAGTTAACGTTATTACAAACAATTAGTCTGCTCAGGTCTGTAACCCATCCGTCGACGGCGACGCCCGCCGGCTATTAACTTCCGGCGCGACGAACTTGCCGGAAGTCTAGCCGTTGTGATGAACTGAACGGTAATATCGCCAGTGTCACAGTATAAACATACAGTAGAACATCTACATATAAACATGCCGCTCTCGGTTTGAATGTGTGCGTGTGCGTCGCGCGCCGTGTCGCGATTTTACGCACACGCTAGCATAAAATAGGGAGGCATAGGGAGGCGGCAGTACCGACGGGCTGTGCCGCGTGTCTGTGTGCACACTAGGATTATAACACGGCGGGCGGCCTTAGATAACCTACTGTATGTTTTTATACTGTGCTGGAAGTCTAGCCGTTATGATGAACTGAACGGCAACATCGCCAGTGTGCTCGTTAGACAATTAGGGAACTTGTGGTGCGTTTAATAGCTTGAGTGCAAACTCGAAGGATGGAATTGATGAAAAGTACAGTTTCTCGCTAGAGTTTGTGCCTGTGAAGCCTTCGACCGCCGTCGGTCACTGTAACAATTGAATTCCTATTGTTTGGGACCCGCGTGGCGTTCAACGTGTAAGACTAGTAGTCTAAGGCCTTAGTTAGACAGTATATGGTTTTTCACTAGCTTCCATTTTGACAGCCCCATATTGGAGGCTCGTACTCCTCATAATGAAATTGAGGTGTGGCTTGTGTCCAGCAGTGGGATGTTTATATACTGTTGAAGTTACTACTCTCTTTTTGTATTTAGCTATGAGTATTAGGAAACGTTAATATAATTTTTTGTTCTTTTTCTGATCGATTTAATGAAACAATAAAATTACTAAACTTATGACTATCATAAGTAATCTGTTTGTCATTCCGTTTAAAACCATAAAACTTCCAGCCGTTGCATCGCTTGTTATTTAGGTAAACCAAAGAATCACCTAACCAGACAAAAGTTTATCAAATATTTGAGTCGTTCTAACAAAGGTTTCTCACGTTAATAAACTTCATTGTGTTCCCGGAGGGTAACGCGTATTGGAAAACTTGAGCACGGCTCGGGACGACGAGGAGTGCTCAAACAAACGGCAATCGGAGAGCACTTGCTGATATAATCGGAACTTTCTAGGAAAAGGGGATAGACAATTTCATTCTACTTACTTGGAGAAGGAAGATGATGCCTGCGTGCAATATTTGTTGCTGTCGATGTCTAACATTAAACGCACATTGTTTTCAATTTGTTAGTTTATGTAACCTAATGTCACCTAACCTGTGTGAAATATAACCAATTTTCGTAAACACAACTCTTTCTCCTAACCTTAAAGTCAGATTTTCTTCAACATGTTTCCTTCAGTTAAATATTTATTTAATCCAAAATATTGCTAGATAGTTAGTATAGTTATATTTGTTGAACTCACCTCTAAATAACTGAAATATCACATTGTAGATTCGACATTTAAATAAATAATGCTAAAAAAATCACTACAGAGGCAATAGAGTCAAATGAAAAGAAATAACGACATCAGCCAAGACCAACTCCTTAACCTTGCCTTTTAAAGCATTAAGATGCCTACTGTACCTACGTACATCAATTCCTGTTGGGCCGCCACCCCACTAGCCGACCATTCGTCGTAGCTTAACATCGGTACGTGAAATCAGAAGAAAGATTTCCAAACCATCTGCAAAATACGAAAGAATCCATTATACTACCTTCAGCCATCTCATCAACGTCACTCGTCAATCAAGACATTCCCAGCATTGGTTTCTCTTTTCCTCTACAAGTAGGTACACCAGTTTCCTGCACGTTTCTAGAGTAATTGAAACGTGTTTCCGACCTCTCCTTGGCTGAAGCCCTGCAAGTGACTAACGTCATGTTAGACAACAGTGTTGGACGGACATAAGCTGGTAGATTAGCTATGGGCGTTATTTCTGTACCACTCGATAACCTAATTCCATCCTAACAGGGTTACCCGTATGCCTACGCAGTCACTGCATCATTAGCTCGCTGGTTCATGTCCACCTAACGTGATCGTCGCGTCGCTTCGCTCCTCTCACCTATTTAGTCGCTTTCTCACACATTTTTCGACCAATTTCCCTACAAATGTATGACAATGTATCTTCAATTTTGACACACGGAAATATTGATTTTAACGATAATAGTATCGCATTAACACGTTCTATGTATGATAAAATTTAATGCCAGATATTCCCTATGCTTCTCTACTTTTATGTCTTATGATTTGCTTGTAACGACCACGATCACACATTGTAGAGAGTACAACGGCTAAGTAACGACAAGAAGATAAAAAGGTAATTGAACTTTAACTGTCTATCACAAATAAATATTTCAAAAGGCTTTTAATTGGACTTTCACAGTTCAAAAGCTATTGACAGAACGACGACTGTTGAATCCATAGAAAACATTCATCAAAACATTTATCTTTAAGCTTTGCCAAGAGAACATTATTTCTAATGGCTGTGTAGGTACTGCCTTGTCCTCTGGTGTAACTTTTCTATTGCAACTTTGTTCCCAAGTATAAAATATTTATTTTATTGTCTACAAATGCCAAAGTTGTCACATCTTGTTACAGAAACATGACTACCCAAACCATACATTACCCATTTTATTCAAGAATGTCAGTGTACTCGGCCATTAACTGATGGCATTGCCGCAAAGCTTTTTAGGTCATGTCAGTACCTCATTTAACAGGGTCATAAATTATTTTTGCACGCACCAAGCGTGAATTTTGACGAGAGAAGTTGCAAATCCAGCGGGATTGTCTCAAGGGAAATCTTTGTAGAAGTTTTTTATTTCATTAAACTCGTAGTTGGCTACGAAATTACTGATGGTTGCTGGAGATAACCTTCAAAATGCATGGCTTTGCGCGTCATAACAATTTTATTGATATAAGGAGGGATGTTCACAGGGATGACGATTAGATTTTCCTGTCACACTTGAGTAGGTATCCACAATCCATTTTTAGTTTTTTCCTGTAGTCTCTTTCGCCTTTTTCTCTAACAGCCCCAATTGTTACTTTTTAATGACTGCACCTACTCATGTGACAACACTCTGTATGTTCTGTATATGGGTTAACATGAATCCAAGTATTTGTTCTTTGTCTCAACATTCTATTTTTTAATTACGAATTTGTTAACGTACATCCCTTCTACGCCGCATCCGTTTACATATAAAAGTAGACGAACATTTAAAAGAAAAAGCAACCGCAAGTCAGCCATTTTGATCGCGGCACTTGTCACGTCATCATTAGTGGTCCCGTGATTCCTCCCCCAATTAAGTGCACGGCCTGTTGACCTACATCTCACTAGCCCTCTGGTCTCCGTATAAAACGCGAGACGTCTCGTCTCCCACTTCGCAATCGATACATTGTGGTGAAGTTCAAGAGGCAGTCTTAAGTTTTTAAACTTGGGAATGGTCAACATGGCTATATGCTGTTGGGAACTTTATAGCGAAAATCAAAACCATCTTAAGTCCTTATTTTTTGATGACTTCTTATAGTTTAGGATGAGGATGAGGATCTTCCTACTCGGATTTTTCCGCCCGAGTTTGTGATAACCAGCAGCGTTGTGTTAATGGTCTCGATAGCTCAGTGGTCAGCGCAGTCGCCCGGTTCCCGAAAGACGCAGGTTCGATTCCCGCCCGAAGACTAGACCAAATGTCTTTTTCAGAATTTCCGATCCTTAGTAAAGATACTATATGGAAAATTCTAAAAAATAATAATAACCAGCAGCATGTTTCTTAATCCTATATTTATTCCTTAATCACAGCAATGCGTTACTCGATTTCAGTTGTGGAAGTTCTTGCTGGAACTGGGACAGTACTTAGTTGCTGACTACTGCATACTAAACAGTAAGGTTCAAAACTTTACTTGTCGAGAAATATAACTTTTGCAAAACGTATGTTTTGCAAAAGTTATATTTTAATTGCGTAAGTACGATAGAGAACTAAATGTTGCTCCTTTACTTCAGGTAGAGATCGTCTAAGCTGAAATGACGCGGGCTGCATCTACGCATACAAGCAAGCCGTCGTGAATGCGTAGGTAGAGGGCCGCGTCATTATTATTAAAATTATGAATTTCTTATGCCATGAAGTATAAAAAATGCGGACGTAGGACGTTGACTGTGATTAAGTATCTCCCAAATTTAGCTTCGTCAGCCCCCTTTCAATCCTACATCCTTACGATACACTTTGCCTTGAAAATGGAATATTACCTACACTGTCCGTTGGCAGTTTGTGTGTCCGTTCAGGGACATTGCCTTGACCCACTTACACGTGTTGCGAATTCATCCTGCGAAGATTGTACATTTGTCGGATAAAATGTATCAAAGACTTGCCGACTCTGCAAGTCATCTTGGGTGATTAGCGCAATGGGGTGCGGTCTGAAGACTAAAACTTTTATTCTTAAGTAGAAAATCTAGAGAGGTTATTTCTAAAAAAATATTCTCTTAGTGATGAAGGGTTCTTGCTATTGAAGTCGTAGAGTGCTCTTCACTTGAATTGAAGTTTTAAAAAACAATATTTGTAGTGGTACGAGTACCTTATTAGTACTAGCTTTTTTGATCGTATTTTGATTGCCAAATACAAATTGCTATTAGCTAGGCTAATTCAGAATACCTATGCAAAAGTTGTGAAGTGTTGTGAAGAAAAATTCAAAAGTTTGAAGTTTTCGAAGATTAATTACAAATAAAATCAGTCTAAGCTTTATCGAGATAATTTTAAGTAAGTATGTCAACGGCATGATGTTCTAAATTAACTGCGAAATCCCCCATAAATTTCCAGAGTTCCAAATTTTGTATGTTTATGTTTATGTATTTATGTATGGAAATAGAAATTCAGGCAATTATTCGGACAAAAAAACAGGAAATACATACCTAGTCTGTAACAGTTCTATTCATTGTGTAAAGCTGCAACGTTAAACGTTTAACGAAAAATATTGGGAGAGTCGAAACTGACACAGGTCAATGGAATCTACTTACTAAGAATCACATTTGTAAGTATACTGCTAAATTAATCCTTTTTATGTAGGTACGGTCGGGCCGTGATGATTCGGCATGAATTTCCCGTTTATTTTAGAGCAACGAAAAAAATCCACAAGGCGTTCGCCAGCCAACTGAGAAGTGTTTGAAAAGAATCTCTTAGATGTTTATCTTTTTAGATCTAAGGGAAAATGTTCAGTCATTTTCTTGAAGGCTTTTTAGACACTCAAATCTAACAAAAAAGAAGAGAAGGCAAGAATTCCTCTGAAACATTGGAGTGGTTGGTTGTTCCGACAACTTTGCCTTGATTTTGAAGCAGGCATTAAACCTTCTTGTATGTCTAGTAAACCAGTAGCGTGCAAACATTTATTTATGTGTTTAGTGGTGCCTACTACACAAATTGCAATAAGAAAAGTATATCATGGTGACCGTCATTGGCATCTAGTAATTGTAATTGAAATCTGACTCCACCTAGTCCTTACAAAAGAGATATTCTTCAGTTATCATTAACCATGATAACGTTATCATTACAGATGCTATGTCAAAAGTCTTCATGGATCCCGATTGTGCGTTGTAGAGATTCGTTCATAGGCTACAAGCCAATAATTCAATTTATACACTTACTCCAAGTGGGAAATTTATACTGCCTGCATAAGAGCTTAACGTTAAAATTGTTTGTTAGTTCTGGACCTAAAGACGATCAAGGTAAAAATATGGAGTGTAATATCTGTAGAGAACCCTTTAAAGCCCTACGTCTCATAAGCTTGAAGTCATGAGATTATTAATTCCGCGAATGTTGTAAATTCCGGCCGAGATACAGCGTGTTTACTGTTTACGGAGGCGAGCCAGACAGGGTGTTCTGTAAACACGCATTAATTAAGAGGAATCCAGTTTGCGGGGATTAATCGTGTCGGGGACAGGCGACAGTTTAATGGTCTAATGGTGGTAATTCTGCTCTATCAGCCTTCTCTTATTTTATTAAGAAAAGTAAATTAAATTAATGGAATTAATTAAGAACGTCAATGACAGTGATCGGTGACGATCGCTGTTGTAAAGCAACACACGCCGGGTAGGAAATGGGCTGGGTGACCCTACCCCGACCGAAATTTTAAGGTTGCTAACTAACCTTACACCCCTCCAACAATCCGCACTGAGCCCGCGGGTTGGAGTATGGCTCAATCCACCTCATAGTTGAGGTGAGGCCTGTGCCCAGCAATGGGATGTGTATAGTATAGGCCGTTTATAATGAAATAATAATAAGAACGTCAAACAAAAATTGACTCAAAAAGGGATGATAATTATGATGACCAGACTAAAACAAGTAAGTTAGTTAAAACAATAGACCATTTATAGAGCATCATGACTGAGAGATAAAACTCAAGGAACAACACTAACTTTAGTTGGGCAGTTCTAAAGATAGGCTGTCTCATTTTGACAGCTCAAGAGAAAATAGGAGAGCTATAAATTAATTTAGTTTTCTTGTTGTTTGTTGTTAAATAGACAGTACAGCAACACTGGACTTACCGACATTAGCGTGTATAGCGCGAGTTAATATTTAGAGTTCGGCGTATGCCAGTAGTCTACACTCAAGTTATTGTCTCTTTAGATAAGGCCTCAAGTGAAGTGTATAATTGTATTTCAACCAATTTCAGCAGTTTTGTTCCGCTTTACTGTACAAAGAAATTAAATCTCTTTAATATGTTGAAACTACTACAGACTACTCTCATTTGTTCAGCTCAAAGGAAGTAGATAACAGTGCGAAGTTGCAGTTTGTAGACATTGCCCAACTGGTCCATGTGCTTGCATGCAACCTACTCTTCGTTAAGTAAATAACTAAGGAAGTAAGTGAGTAGGTACTTGCTCAATTTCACGTAAATGATTTCTTTGCTAACTGATTCGATTTTGACCTTTACCTGTTGAATAACTAACCCCGATCTAAAGCCCCATTTCCATTTTGGGCGGCTTTTTGAACATTGGATTTGTAATAGTTGTAATAGTTTTGAAATATTATTAATTTTTCACTAAAATGTTTCTCTTTAATTAGGTTATCCAAACTATTAGGATTACTTAACTTCGACATCTATTATGGCTGTTGATTTATTATTAAATATAGTAGGTGTAGGTAGAGTCAGCAATTGAATAGTACTCCACTCGGGTAATTCTCATAAAGTGTTTTCGTGCCCTTTCTTTCTTTATTGCTTCGGAATGTGATGCCCAATTGGGATCCTGAAACACGTGGGTGAAAGTGAAACCTTAGTATTTTATAATGTCAAAGTTAACCCGTACCTCTATGAAAAGGTTTCTCAATAGACAGTATTTTTATCCGAAAATGTGAATGAATTTCACGATACGATAACTAGCTAAATCACGACTATAGAGTTAAATATTCCCTATTTTTGTATTGTATCCCAAACAAATTTACTGACAAACAGCAACTTTATGGAGCACAAAATTTTGTCAACGGAATGCTAGGCAGCTCTTTGCTGGAGCGAGTGCATTTTAAGATTCCTGGCCGTTCAGTGCGTATCCCTCAACTGTTCGCTGTACCACACACCTTTAATAACGTAGCTGCAAACCATCCAGTCTACAGGATGTGTAAGCTTTATAATAGCGGTGAAATTAAGACTCACAAAGACATATTGAGCAGCAATATTGGCTCGTTCAAGTTATCTTTAAAGAAATCCAATTAGTAGTTACATTTTCCTGCTTTAGTAATTATTTAATTTCTATTTAGTAACATAAGCTGTGTATTGTCGTAAATGGGTGTCAGATTTAAAACGATGCAATACCAATTGTTAAGAAGATATTTCATAATCTGTTATCTGTGACTTTACCTAATAAATAAAAATAAATAAAATAATAAATTTGTACAGCAAGACCATCTAAACCTTGACTTAACGACATGTAGACACCGTCTACACTGAAACTGAACAACTGAAATGACGCGCCCCTCCACCGCATCTACGCATACAAGAGTGCTTGCTTGGAAACAGAAATATTTATGTTTGTTCTGGTCAGAAATGTAAACTGCAACCTTCTTCACTATAGACAGAACCTCTAGTTAGCCCAAACCTCAATGCACCTGTCAATAATTAAAACAGTATACAGGCTGACCCGTAGCCGCAACTTTCAAATTAGTTTTAAAATTGTGAGTCTCAGCACAATCTCCAGCTAGCAACAGCGAGAGCACGTGGCTTACGAACACTTCCGAAGCTGCACCAAACGCGGAAGCAGGGCAAGGTCGTGCCGGGCGGGCGGCGATGCCCGCGCCCCCTGGGGACAGGATACCGCGGTATAAACAACGCAATGTATTTATTACCTCCTAAGGAATGCAATACACGTGTGTAACGTAACGTAGGTAAACAACTATCTGGCGCCGGTCTTATTTTTTAGGTATAATGAAACTAGGACGCATATAAAACCTTTTTTAACATAGGTAGAAATAGTCTAAGCTGAAATGACCACCGAATCTACGCACAATAGAGTGCTTGCTTGTATGCGTAGATGCAGTGGAGAGGCGCGTCATTTCAGATTAGACGATCTCTACTCGTAACAGTGGTGGTGGATCAAATTTGTATCTCGAAATTGTAAACAATGTTATTTTTGTTCTTACAACATCATTTAGGGCCTATAATAGGGCAGTACAGATTCACAGTCGATCTCGAACTCGAATTCGCCTGACAGAGAATGAAATTGAATTGAGTCAGTCTTTTTTGGTTTGCAGAGTGATGCTATGAATCTAATTTTTTGAGATTATAAAAAGCTTATTTTCAAGCCCTTGCGAGGCCACTGCTACTTTGGATCGTTTACATCTTATGATAGGAGACTTACGTTTGTGGTCGCCACTCGAGATCCTTTCTTTCTCAAAGTTTATCAGATCTGCGAGGGACGTTGTTTGTTTTTTCAATGATTATTCTAGTACTGTTTTTAAAATTGTTCTCCTATTTTTATCCAACGGTTCAAATTATACCCCAAGCTCTCAGGATTTAGAGTTTCTTCACCAAAAATAAACTTGTAATGTGGTATTCTCGATGACATTTTCCAGAATATCTTTGGCCTTTTGTTGGGTTTATTTATAATTCGAACGTGACGAGAGGCTGTTTCTGCTGAAGAGCAGATTTATTCTGTTTGCAGACTATTCTTAGAATTGCGTGGTTAGTTAGTGATTTAAATAAGGATTTCTAGTGACTTTGGATTTACGGGATTTCAACGGAAATTGGCGGAAAGTCCTTGTCAGGAAAATTTGGTGTAATAAATAAATAAAGGAGAGTGTATGTACTCCAAATCTTACAAAAACTTCAATATATTAGATCAATTTTGATATAACATGCTGAAAGTGGCTATTCTGACAATAGATTTCTAATAGAACTTTTAAGTTTTCGTATTGATGTGATACTTGTCTCAGACAGCCATTCTCTGCTAAGTTCGGAGCGAGGTAATAAAAGAGTAAAATGCCTATATTTTATTTATTCATTAATTTGTCCTCAGATGCCCTGAAGATGTACGGCGACAGGCTGTCGGAGTGGGAGAGGAACGAAATCCGCAAGTACCCTGAGGTGTGGTTCCTCGGCTTGGAGTCCAACAAAATACAGGCCAAGTCCAATCTTCCAAACAACTGCGGCTTCGACGATGAAAACGGCAGTTACAACAAGGTAACGAACATTTCAATATTATGTTACCACACTGACACTAATCCCTGAATTCAAAAATGCAAATCAAATAGGATCCCTCACAAGTATAGCTGTCACATTCTGTTTTATGACAATTTACGGAACAGCATGTGTTTATAAACACTAAATAACCAGGTTTTCTGCAACATATAAACTACGGTAAAAACTACTATCCGCCGCGAGTCCGGTCGTGACCACGGCACATGCAATTGTCGCCGAAACGTCGGGCAAATACAGGTAAAGTAGTTTTTACCGTAGTTTATTTGTTGCAGAAAACCCGTTTATTTAGTGTTAAATAGTAAAAAATGCAACTAGAAAGTTTAAAAACCTATTCAGCATGTGTTTGACGACGTGCTTCAACTGTATGAAACTAATTTGTCAATATTACCCGGCTTAGTTCTTACTACTGCTGTGCCCGACAGGGTCTGTGATGAAATTAACACATCAAAGTGATAAGTATCACTGTTCACATTATTAATAAATGATTGATTGAGTTAAAATAAATAAATTTAGTGAAGGCTGCCAATGAGCAGATTATAACTTAGTAGTTTACTCAGCTATGGAATTTAATTAACATTACATGCAGCCCCTGATCGAAGTCGTAAGTATTACGATTAGGACTTCAATCAGGGCTTTGCTTAATTCCTCCTATAATTTCTTGAAAGATTGTATACCTATACTATAGTATACTTATTGCTCGGTCTCCCTCGGCGGGATTCAATCAAATTATCCCACCAACTTCGGACAATCTCTTGCGATTGTATACCAGTAGAAACGGGCTTAGCGCTTGAAGTGGATTATATAGAGCTCGGGTTGTTGACTTGCTGTTGCCAACCGAGATTAAAATAGGCCTTTGTTGTACGGTAATCCAAGCTGAAAATTAAGCGGGAAAGTTTGAATGTTAGTAAAGAACAAATGTAAAGTTTGAGAATAATACACAGTGTCGGCGTACGAAGTATTGCCTCAGATTTAGCTAGTAGCTTGTACAATTAATTATAGGTCTTTCTATAAATATCACAATTTAAATGGAAAGCTGATCGGCAGGGTGTTTAGCAGTCTGTATTCATAATGTAATGATGTACCTACTTAACTTGGCGTCAAGTGTGGAGCTAATTTTGTAAACCTTTGATCACTACACGTTTGAACGTCACATTCGTAAAATGACAGGTTATATATCTCGTCAGGTTATTGATCTTTCGACATAAAATATTAACAAAAACATTTGCATCACCCACAGCAAATGCACGACCACATAGCGTACCGATACGAGATCCTCGAAGTGATAGGCAAGGGCTCGTTCGGGCAGGTGATCCGCGCGCTGGACCACCGCACCGGGAGCCAGGTGGCCATCAAGATCATCAGGAACAAGAAGCGGTTCCACCATCAAGCCCTGGTCGAGGTGCGGGTGCTGGACCACCTCCGACTGAAGGATAAGGACCAGATCCACAACGTGATACACATGCTCGACTACTTCTACTTCAGAAACCATCTGTGTATCAGTTTTGAGCTGATGAGGTAAGTTTAACGCAATAAAGTCTTATGTGATGCAGTTGATGAATGATTGGCCACCGATCTCAATGTAATTTTTGTTATTGAAATGGCTTAAAAAGCCTGAAAACTGACAAGAACCTTTACTCAGAATACTAAAAGCATTAGGTGTCAACTGGCTGGAGCTCGATTAGGTGGACGGTCCAATTTTAACCATAAACAATAAAACCAACCAAAAAAATACTCACACTTCTGGATCAAATCCATAATATCCTGGGTATCCTTGTAACTTTTTTGTGAACATTGTCTGAATCTTCCTTGAAAGGACACCTGTCCTTTCAAGGAAGATTCAGACAATGTTCAAATGTTGACAAGTATCGATATGGTGTTGTTATCAGAACCTTCTGATAACAACAACATATGTCTTTAACACTCATAGCACGGAAAAGCTCAGTTCGAACTTAAATTAGGCATATGTGTTTAGACAAAAATAATAACAAATTATTAATAATTTCAGCATAAACTTGTACGAGCTAATAAAGAAGAACAACTACCAAGGGTTTAGTCTCAGCCTCATCAGGCGGTTCGCCAGTTCTCTGCTGCGCTGCCTCAGGCTACTGGAGGCGGAGAACATCATACATTGTGACTTGAAACCGGTGAGTTCAATTATAAAACAGAAGCACATGAGTATGATAACTTTTATACTAGATAAAAGTTCTCATCGCAAATGAAGGATGCAATAGGAAGTTTGTATACTGGTCCTCTTGGTAAGGTTATAGCAGCAATACCTGTTCATTAATGATAATCAATTATATCTCCATTCAAATAGACCTGTTGCAAGATCGTCGAAACCTTATGTCTCACGGTGAACCTTTTTTATGTTTCGCGGCGAGTATTTTCCATTTATGTCTCATACACGAACCCACTAAAGACTCCTCTTGTCTATGTCCCGCGGCTAAGACATTCTTGAGTGACATAATACACTCAGTTTAAGCATTGACTCCAGTTTGGAGCCAGCGGCAAAGTTTAAAGTAGTGTCCATGAAAGCAAATCAATTGTTAATCTCTTTATTTGTCAGTTAACATAGTTACTTGATACTTTTTCTGCGTGAGATAATATTTACAAACAAACAACAGCCTAATACGTCCTACTGGTGGGCACAGACTTCACCTAAAATATGAAGTGAAGCAAGTTATACCCCAGCACGTGGGTTCAGTGCATATTGTTGGCTAATAGGTTAATGATATTTTCAAGACACGCTAAGGCCTCAGACTAAGCTGAGATCTCCAACCTCGCGTCCGTGGCCAATGATGATTAATGATATTATTCTGTAAAACCATATTTAGAACACTTCTTAAATTTTTAGTGTTTTTTTCATCTATATAAAGAGTTATGGTTATTATTATTTTTAGCATTTTCCATGTTGTACGTTTACTAAAGATCTGAAAAGCAGAAAAAGACATGCCAATACGACTAAATGTCTTTTTTTGGTTTTCAGATTATCATATGAAGAGTTCTTCGCACGGCACGAGTATCCACCAGCTTTACTATTTTGACTTGGCTAAACATTCGTCAACCTCTTTACCATTCCAGGAGAACATCCTTCTAAAGGCGCGAGGCAGCTCATCCATCAAGGTGATCGACTTCGGCAGCTCGTGCTACACGCAGGCGCGCGTCTACACGTACATCCAGTCGCGCTTCTACCGCAGCCCCGAGGTCATCCTGGGGCTGCAGTACGGCACGCCCATCGACATGTGGAGCATGGGTATGGGATACTACTCGTAACTCTAGATTTCGATTTTACTGCAATGCATGATGAACATTTGAAGTTTTTCCAAATGTTCACACAAAAGTCATACTTTTGTTTGTTTTCAAAATGAACAGTACACTGCTCAAAAATGTCTAGGGATATCTCAAGCATTTTCATACAAAGTATAGCTATTTGGGAGGCTGTAAAAATTAAAATATTGATACCAACGTAGAAATTTTTAGAACACAGAAACTGCTATATCTGCCCTTTCAGATTGTTTAAAGAAATTCATTGTAGGAGCATCATTGTACAGTCGTAAAGACGTTAAAAAAGACAGATTTTTCTTTTAAAAGGTGTCAAAATTTTAGCAAAATCAAACGTTTTTTTTGTAATATTCTTAACCTTTATCTTATGCCTCTGTCCCCGCGTTATTCTAAGATAATGCTCAACTTGTAAAAGTTGTAAACAAACTTAACTTTATGAAATATTTGAAAAATGATATCCCTATGATATCCCCAGACAGTTTTGATATGTGTAGATAGGTGCAACTTGGAATTACTCAGTCATCACCCGATCTGTAGCTGGTTTTTCTTAGTTTTTCTATGAGACTGAATTTTGTAGTCTATTTTTATCAAAAGGCCTTATCAAGGCATTTTCCATCACTCTTGGCCCAAATTCCGTTGATAAGTATCCCCGCATTTCTGACACATATTTTCTTTGCGGACTTCAAGAGCCTGATGTTTGTTTACGTAGACTTGTGACTAAGAAACCCTACAAAAAGAGGTCTAGAACGCCTAAATGGGGCGACCCGGAAATGCAGCCCTCAGAATCTCGGTTGTAGGTCGTGTTGGTTGTGCAATACCAAGCCATGTCTTATTGTAGTATAATTTGTTTACGCTACCTTCATAAATAGCAAAGCAGAACGGATACTCATTTGCTGAATTATTTCATCTTCTGGAGATTGTTTTACTTTTTGCAAATAACACGCCAACCTTATTCGTCTATTGGCTTTACCATGGATTGGTTTTCTCCGTCATTTGTGTAGAAATAATTTTAAAATGTTATTTGGCGATTTATTTTTTCACTCAACTATCACATTTGCTTAGTTATTGAGTTTTACAAAACGCCAAAAACAATCTCGCTTCGAATTCGCGCGAAGGGCAAAAGCAGGATGCCACCCTCGGACAGATATAGGAATAAACTAACAATCAATACATAAAACCTACCATGCCAAATCAATTAAAATTAGGTTTGCTATTAACCCATAAATCAACTTAAAAGTAGTGCCAGCGGTATCACGCTCTGTTAATTCGCTATCAAGAGTAGCAGCGCTCGTCGGCGAACTCAGAGCGAACTCGTCAAATATTGCGTAAAAACAAGTTAGTTTTATGAGTGGCTATATGCGCAGATGCGCGGGTCACCTTTCTCCTTGCCACTTTCTACCAGTTTCGTAACCGATGGGTCGCGGACGCACTACTGCCTCCCACATAATCGGTCAATTCTCACCATTGACACTAGCTGTCTTCTTTCAACATTATTATGTTGGATAGAGAGAGATATGTAGCAAAAAGGATTTGATAGGTAGGCAAATGCGCCTATTAGCATTTGCTCGGTTGTTAAATGACTATCACGTTTATGGCATATCAAATCAAATATTGGCGCTGAGAATATTTTTACTTGTAACGATCGATCAATTACGTTGTTAAATGTCAATTGAAATCTGTTGCTGACCTTAAATCCTCTTCTAATTACATAATAGATTTAACAAATATGTGATCATTATTCTTCTGAAAATGCGCAAACAGATTTATGCACACCTACTTACTCGGTGATCTCTTGATGTAACTTTACACTATTGATGCAACGATTAAATTGATCGCGTTATTCAAATCTCGAATACAGACTAAACAGATTAGATTTGTAGATCGACAGGTTATTAACTAACGGTGATGGAGTTACATAAGTTAGTTTTATTTGTAACAAAGTAACGAAATATAAAATACATACCTATCTCTCTAATGGTCTAGCTAGATGTTTCAAAACTGACATTATCTCAGTTAGCATTAACATAATGTGTTCTTATTGACACTGAAAGTCACTTTGTTTTTATGCATAGTTATGGTGCTGAAATAACACATTTGCTTCATCTTTCAACTATAACTGCTACACAGTTTAACAAATATTCTTAAAAGTTAACATTTTACTTTTGTGTTTTGTTTTATGCCTTTAAGTTAAAAGTAAAGTGCAGTATAACTCTCTGCTTATGCTTTCCCGTCTATTTTTTATTACATAACCGCCGTTTCTGATCACCAAACGCAACAGAAATAACATTCAAACTGCAAGCAACACAAATGACCAATTCAATTAAAAATTATAACATTGGTCCCAGGTTGCATCCTTGCGGAGCTGCACACGGGCTACCCGCTGTTCCCGGGGGAGAACGAGGCGGAGCAGCTCGCCTGCATCATGGAGCTGCTGGGCCCGCCGCCGCCCGACCTGCTGCTGCACGCCACCAGGAAGCGACTGTTCTTCGGTTAGTTTACATTACCGCGACTGTCTCGAACGCTGCTGAGAGTACCGAACAATGAGATGTTATGTAATTACCAGCCTCGATTGATGTTTACCCTTATCAAATAATGACAGGTTATTAGCTTTTTCGTTAGCAGTATTGTTTCATAACACAGAATAGCATTTAAAAATTAATTAGCGATATCCCCAGAACAATATTGTTAACCTAAATTAATTTAGTATTTTGAAGTTGCATTCTAAAATTAACATCGTTAGATTCGCCATTAACAATGAAGATGGTAGTAATGGTTATAAAATAAATACTTTTTTTTAGATTCGAAAGGCTCGCCTCGAAGTGTGACTAACTCAAAGGGTCGCAAACGAAGACCTGGCTCCAGGACTCTTGCTACCGCTGTCAGAACTGATGATCCTGCGTTTTTACATTTCCTGCACAGATGTCTCGAGTAAGTTAAAATCCACTCAATATGCAAGTGGCTTTAGATTTCATCAATTTACAGGATATTCTGACGCTTGATTCTTAGTGACTTATTTGAAACTAAATTTTGCCTACGTTCGAAAACATAGGTAACCAACATCAAATAGAGATTACTACAAAAGTTTCTTACAACATACAAACCAAACTACGGAAACGTAATCAAATTGTCGTTCATAAATCAAACGCGAATCGTGGCACTATTACATGAGCATACGTTTCAAGCAACGTTGCACGCCCTTTGACCCGCACGCATGTGCACACTTGTTAATTAGTCTTTCGTATTGCACAAAACTGTGCCACCAGCGGCGTTCCGTCCTGGACTTCTCAACTGCCTGACTATGGGCATTGAACCGAATCCGTAATGAATGCGTATAATTCACATTACGCAACGCTTAAGTCATCACTATCACGTACAACAGGGATGCCACTTTGTCTATTCATGTAAATTAAAAAAAAACTGAGTGTTACTAAAACTGAGAGCTGAAATTTTATCATAAGAGGGTGAATATAATTAACACATAAGTAGGTATCTAAGTACTATGCTTTAATTAATATCGACACGCACTTTCCAGATTTTTTATATTCACGTTGTAAGAAGGGGCTATGAAAATTTTAATATTCAAAACACGACATCACGTGCGTTAATCCTCGGGAAACAGCGTGATAAAAATTGAAAACAGGAATTTCAGGACGATATAAGGATTTCGTCTCACGCGGTGTATTAAATATTTTCGTTTTTTAAACTGAAATAGAGGTAATGAAAATATGATACAATTATAGGCTAATAATAGAGTATAGACCATAAAATAGAATTCAGAAAGTTTTCTTATGCGTACTGTCTGCCAAGTTTTTTTTGGCGACATTTTGTTCTAAAGGTAGCAAGCACCTTCAGCAAAGTCCCGTATAGATAAAGTCACTTTCAGTTAGGTCACTTTTAACTAAGTATGTCAGAAGTAATGGCAAATAAATTCTAAATTTTCTGAGCGTGGTAACCCTGTCATTGCGGACTTCTAACATTTGTAACTAGCGTAGGCTTAAGACGGTAAAGAGGTTTCCGTGTACGGTGTTTATTGAAAAATCGCCAATTGCACAACCGTTGACGAGAGAACAGGTCATTTGCTTGCTGAGAAGGTTACTTAAATACCGATACTTAGTACAACAAACTTTCCAATGGTTGTGTCGACGTAAACGTGACACCTTGCATTAGTTAACTTCAGTTTTTCTAACAGCTTTCCAGTTAAAAATATCACATTAATAACTGCCCAATGTTATAATGAGTAGTCATTTCCTGTCTCAAAAGTTCACATATTTATGATATGATTACGTGATTTTTTGATAATGATTATAATAATGAATGCCTTACACGTTATTCAAAATTGAAATTTTGAAACATGCCTGGTGTGCGCTAATTTTTCTATTTTGATTTTCTTTAATGTTATCATCAGCAATTTTTTTTGTAATCACTATTGCAAGATGTGATGTGTGCTGTGTGAACTTCACACCGAAATACTATTCGTTCTACATCAAGTTCTGCTTATGTGGCTTCTAACGCAACGTCAACATTAGAAACACCATCATACGTATCTTTTATTCACGTACTGACCCTGTTTCCCAGCACATTCGAGTTTTTTTACTGTTTATGAGTTGCTGAACGCCGATGGTTATGGACGCAATATACCTGGTTAATATGATAGCTTTTGTTTTAATACACACATACAAATTAACAGCCAAAAACAAAACAATCCTTGAACATTTATCACTACAAACTACAATATGTCTAACACAGTGAACAGCCTCCAAAAATAGTTATACACTTTAATACACTTAGTATTATTCACTTGTGTCAGATGTTATTATTTTAATCTGGCTTAATAAATTGACGATAAGAATGTATGAAGAATATTTGATGTAGGTTCGGGGGACATCGGAGCATTCTGTAGCTCAATTATTTATTTAAAAAATGTGAAGCGCAGATATGACCAATTAATATTCAAAAATTAAAATAGAATCATCAAGAGATCAAATTCGATTTACAATTAATACTTATAAACAAGCTATAAAATTCGCGATATCAAGAATGTTTTCGAATTTATATAACATATTATTATGCTTTTTAATGTGTTTGTAGAAAGTATAGTGAACTGGTTCTCTTCGTGCCTATTTCTCAGCTGGCTAAAGCCGAATATTTTATTGTAATATATGCAATGATTCATGGCCGTGTCGATGGCTTTGTGAAGTTATGTGTGGCTTACATAATGATGTCGTTCCGGATTACGAACAAGTTGGCAAATACCTTTTTTACAATAGATTTTGCAGACTTTCGCTCCTAGTTGCAGCACAAAGGTTAAGATGATAAAAATGATCACGATAGGTATTTAACACAGTTTTACTATATTCATAAAAACGTTGGCTTTTTGACTTATAATGGAAATCCAATGTATCGATCAAGATCAATTCATAATTAATCAAACACTGGTTAACCTAGAAATAAAATAGTAAGTAAGTTATCCATGAATTCGTCTGCAATCCAGTAGTTCCAGTTGTAGTACCTAAGCAATTTAAAGTCACAGCACAGCCACAGGCACAACACGATGCCATAGCATTAATAACCTAATGCCCGTTGAGGTAGAAAAGTCCTAGTTCGAATTTGTCAATGATGATGGCACAGCTCAGGGCCCATCCGCAGGGTGTACTGATGACTTGGTAATAGATGTATGCAGGCCGCAACAACCTACCACTTTGGAAATCAATTTGCGCCCGTGTTCAGCCGTTAATGCCATTTCTTGACTTGAAATTCGGATTAAAACTAATTTAATAAATTCCTATTATACTAATTATTTCATCTCAAGCTCTCTGAAAAATTTATTACTTTTTATTGACCAATTTCTAAGTCGTATAAGTATGATTGACACTTGTTTTTATGTCTAATAAAACAAATTGCTTTAATCCATTCGCATCGCATATTCTCCGTCAAACTCGTAATCGACCCGAGGCAAGTGTTATCGCATTAACTTTCTCTGAGTTCACACCTTTTTGTCGACGTCAAGTGTGAGACGCGGAACGGGAAGGTGCGCTTGCGACGGAATTATCGACTGAACTATCGGCAACCAGTTCTAGTTCAACTACGAACTTCTTCTGTCTTTGTTGACTGGGGTCAAAATTCAAAGTGCAATATTCTCAAATGTCTTTATCGGAGGTTACACTGCACCGATACGTCGGCGTCGTGAATGCAATACTGAAGGAAAAGAAATATATTATTTCATCTTGAAATTAATAATACTACTAGATACAGAAACTGAGCTGGCCGTAGCTCTATTTCAGATAATTATGATGATGGATTAGGAAAACACATACGTACAAAGCTCAATACTGCCAGGACACAAAGGAGTTGATGCATATTACTGTAGATTCTATACGAGACCGTGAAATGGTCGACAAATCATATTCGCTCATCTTGGAATTTCAGACTAAAGAGAAAAAAAAACTAATTGAGGTTGAATACCGGCAGTTTGAGTAATAATGAGATTATTACACATTGGTTTACTATTTTGTCGACAAAAATCAAGTAGATACTAACAAGCTGCTAACGAATACGATACATATCCATTGTTTCCTCAGCGTGCTTACATAACGCGAGGGGAATGACGGAATGTTTCCATCAAATCGTTCACCAATCTCAGGACCACTTACAATGTCTCCTCGGGCGATACGGTGATACATCTTAGATGTCATGTTGCGGTGAAGTTGCAAAGGCGACTTGTTACGGGGCTTCTTCTTCGATTTTTCTAGTTTGAAAAATTAGGTTTTTGAAAATTTTATTGTTTATGTCTTAATTACAATAAGTTTATATGATTGAGTAGATATCATTACAATGAAGACTCCAAAAAGTATAGAGAAAGCTTCAGATGTGATGAAAATACACACAAAAATGTATGTGTATACACAGAACTTAGAAATATAAATAAAATTACTAGGAAGTTCCAATATTTTGCATTATCTTTTGAATATGATGAAACATTGAAAACGTCACAAAATAACAATAATTAGGTACCTTAAACTCATTCTAATCAATACAATAGATAGTTTGGGTAAAATTAAGAAAACTGGTTGGTTGGTCAGGAACCTTTGCCTCTGAAAACGGATTCCACTTTCATACGTTCATGCCGGTGTCACAGAGTTCAGACAACCACTACTTAGTGCGTGCTCTAAAACCTGTTAACCAACCTAATGCAATTAGCCAGACACGTCGTGTAGCGTCCGATTGTATAAGTTACTGCGACAAATATTTTCGCGCGGGTGACCTTTCGCGAGAGTCAGGTGAAAGCGAAGGGACCGACCGATGAACTACCAGTACCACGGAGCATGGCCACGCAGACAGTTAACCTGTTGGTCTGAACTCGCTAGTTCGTGGTGAATACCGGAACCGGTTCAATGCCAAGTTTGCTTGAAAATTAGCGGTATTATTTCGGTGTATTGGTAAACTTGGAGCAGTACCTAATAAGCAGTTAACTGTAGTGTTTCTACAGATAGGCTAATAAAGTTTTTATGCAATGAGATTATTCATCTTCGTAATGACGGAATTAAACTGTATATTTTGGAGTAAAACCTACACGCAGGGCACGAAAACAAATTGATACTTTGTTTGATCTTAGCACCCAAAATTTTGTAGCTTACCGAAAATTCTATTCAGCTTTTATTTTACTAAAATCAAGGAAGCTCACCTACAATAAAACTTGATGTAACGATGATAATCCTAAAATCAGCTATGTAACAGACAATTATTTTCGCGACCTCCCGGTATCATAACCGCAATAGCAAAATTGTCAGTCTATTACGAAACCGAATCGTTTTCCCATAACTTCACCGCAAAAAATGTGCGTATGCGCACCTCGGCGCGTCTCCAGTGAAAGGTTACCGCTGACGTAACCGCCGCAGAGAAAGAACACACAGATGACACTGATAGATAAGTTTTATTCCGTTTATTAATGTGATAATGCAGTAAATACCTACTGTTTTGTATTAATAAATACGGATTTATTTATTTTTTATTGCACAACATTGAATGGTACAAAAGGCGACCTAATGCCAAAAAGGCATTCTCTACCAGTCAACCATAAGGCTAAGCAGAAAACTACAGTAGGCGGTGCGACTGAAACAAAATAACATTCAGGAATAAATAACGGATGGAGTTCGAAAATCGGGGTTTTATTACTTGAAAAATGTTAACTTATTGAAAACACCAGCTTTGTGTTTCCAATAAGTTAACATTGTAAGATTTCTCCCCAACAATATCTGGCTGTTTTTCTTGAGAAATAAATAAACTTGGAATTCAATAAATAAGTAATTGTAAGCTCTCTTTGTTATATCTGTAGCTTCTCTTATTCTTTGACTCCAACTAATCCGCGTTTACGTAAGGCTGTGCGCGGGAGTGCGTGCCGCTCCTAAAACGATCTGATGGGATGGCCGATTACTGCCTTGTCGTGTCAATCTGGCCCGCATTCCTTCGTTTTGATAAAAAAATAAGATAAGGGAAATTGTGTAAGCCTCACACCTGTCTGACACGTTTATGTTTTCGCGAATAAAAGAGGTACTCACTTAAATAAATCGCAACCAACTTCAACATGTTTTTTAAGGAATTTTATACGATAATCATCACGTAACTAACAACATCATGATAATCCAAACAAAACACAATGTTTGAGACATGATCCCGGTGGTTTCTGCATTCAATCGTTTTTATTTTTTTAACCACGAAATACTTAATTCATAAACAAGTTAAGAAACCAATTAAAATCAACCCGTTCTCTACAGTTGTGAATTTTACAATTAGGAAGATATTATTGACCTACAAGATGTAGAGCAGATCGTAATCACTTTTAAAAAGGTCAAACCTCCATCCTTCGTGAGACAATAAGTACTTATCTTTTCATCAAATTTAATTAAATCTAATATTCGACACAATCTAATCCCCAATCGCAATCTCACAACAGAATCAACAAAGCTCGTTACGTGCGTGCGACATCGTAGCCGGAACCGCTTTCGGATATTGTCAATAGACGTTATGCAAAATGACCGAAGCAATACATCGTCAATCGCATACAATCAGAATTAATTTGCAATAATTAGTTCGTCCGTTTCTATGAACAGTCACGTGTGAAGGGTTCGTGATGTCTCGAATGCCAAGTTGTAATGAGCTTGAGGAAAGTGAACTTGGCAATTGCGAAGATGCCAATAGGTACTGACGTAATGATTGTTGAAACAGTAGAAATTGAAAACGAACAGACGATTGCTTGTCTGTGAGTGACATCCATTGCATGTAGATCAAATAGGTTAAGAGTAGAGAAAGTCTTGAAAGAATGAATAATGAAAATAGAAGATAGATTTTAATGGAATTCAATTAGAAGAAAATAGAATGCAATTCATCTGCCTCCTTGGCCGGCAGGCCTCCGCCGAGACTTAGGAATCTTTTTTTGGTCAAATAATCCGTTACCTATTTCGGAGGCCGTGAGTGCCTTTGGTATATTATTTATTATTGAAAACATCTTAAAATCCCTAATTCAGCATGCTCATCAAGCCATAAAATTATGTAACGTGCCAATACGACATTTTATTCTGAAATAATAGTTGAATGATGTATACTTACTACTTTTGTAGTATGCACCTAGCATAACATATGCAAAAGTTTGTTCCAATTAAGTGTGTAGGTACCTAACCCTTCAATGGGTCTTTGCATAAAATGTTCACACCACCAACATCCAAGTGGTGCGTTGCGTAGTGGGCAGATTGTGAAGATAACTGCTCTGTATGAGAACGCTCAAATCGCTGGAATTAATTAGCTTTAATTAGCTCATTCGTTTGAATAACATAGCGAACGGTGACATGTGCATGCGCACTGGCTTGGTAAGGGCCGGCGCTTTAAATGCCAATTGAAGTTTTGGTCCCACGGTCGATTGATGAAAGTGAACTCATAACCAAGTACTTCTGAATAAGATATAGTTCATTTGCAAATATTTCGGACACGTAGTGTAGAATATATTAAAATTGGGAAACATTTACAACATGGTTGCCACATTTTTTACCAGAAAATGAAGTGATACTCATGTTGGTACATGTAGAACTAAATAAAAAAATACTGTTAAACATAAATTGCAGGGTCTCAAACATTTACGAATGTCCGTTTTTGCTTTAATAAACCAATCTTGGCAGTCTCGATTTACTTATATGGGTTTTATTTCCGTTTGTAGTGAGTGTGTGTGGCCAGGACCAGTCCAGAACGGTTGACGAAGTGACAGCTAGTCGCCTTGAGCTACTTTTGGTACTTAGTGTATCGAGTTGACTTCAGCACTTGAAAGTTTTAGACACGACATACGAAGAAAATAAGACCTACCAAGCCCACCAGCACTTATAGTCCGCTGTTGTTTTCGTCATTTTCATGCATCACAATAGTGTCGTTTCTATCAGACTAATGCTACTAGAAGAATTACTTAAAGATTACATTGAAACTTGGATTAAGCGTTCGATCGATTATTCAAGAACGGTCCTTGAATATTACCTATTTTAGTCGCTTCTTTACATTCCGTTAAAATTCTAAAACTGACAATAAACAGTTTCTCGCTATAAGCATACATAGGAACATCATTGCGTGATGAAGGTATAATAAATAAATACAATATATCATTAAGCAACTAATGTGAAAGGAAAATAGAATGGAACTGACAGCGTTACAACTCCAACTGCATTTGTTACTTATTTTGTGGAAGCACTTCACGAAACGAAGTTAAACGTTCCATTGTTGGTCAGTTTTGATATTCTCTTCGTTAAATCTATTAAGCAATAAAGAGCTTATTATGCAGAATGATAGACGTCTGGTATGGAGCTATTACAGCTAGTTAGTAAGTATCGTAAGAGCCTGCCGCCATTATCCGGGTTGCTTGGGATTTTTTGGAACACAAAGAAGTAAGTGTTCTGCCAGATTTAAACACGGGACCACGTGAGTTCCGAGACAGTGTTTAACCACTGGGTCATAACTCTCTCTTTCTCGAACGATTTATGCATTGACCATTTTATTTCTACGCACTCCATAGTTGCCTCAGACCTATCCATTAAAATAGTTGAAATATTTTAGTTGCATTGTAAATATTGCACTAAAACAAATTCTCTTCGACCTCAAATATTACGCTTATGTCTATAACGATCCCGTCCTCTTGATAAAAACCGAGCAGGTGTGCCACCTTACGCCGAGGAAACGCAAAATCTGGGGCACGTACGGACATGGGACCGGCGCGCACGCCGCACTCGGCTGCTAATCGTATGCGCATGCGATATATTCGAATTCACTTATGTATGATATACAGGGTAGGACATGTTTTACAAATATCGTTATTGGAAATTTACTATACATATAGACAAAATTCTACAACAGTGCCTTCTAGCCACATACCGAGCAAAGTTTGTACTCTGGTAACTAGAGACGGATAAAAATACCTCCTTACATATTTTTTTAAAATACATAATGTACGTACATAGGAAACACCCACACACCAATACAAACAGTCATGTTCATACACACGAATGCTGTACTGTGCGGCGATTGAACCCACGATCTCTGATACCAGCTAGTTATGCCCTAATCATACTTCCTATATCGTATAAAGAAACCTATAATCTATCAAAACCATTAAATTTATTCAAAAAGACCTGTTGCTACAGGATACTTTCAAATCGTAAACTTAGTTATAAAACTTGGTTTTCTTCCAAAAAATTACGAGAGTAGGAATAAGTAAACCGCAAACGGCGATTTAAACATCAAAACAAATAGGTTAAAGACAAAATAATATGGTCTTTGATAATGAAACTTTGCTGTGGATGCTTTTTTGGTGAAATCCTTCTCACAGCAATGAAAATAACATCCTGTACATATCGTTATACTTCTGAGCTCTGTTGCAGTAGGTACTTGCAGTTAATCTGATTGTCAGTGATTGTAGAATCGTAATGTTTCATTGGCACCTGGATATAAATGAAGCTTTGTCCCTTCACTACCTTTATTATGACCATTGATTTTATAAGTATCGACCAATGTGAGTATTGTGAAATAATGGTACTGTCGATGACAAATGCAGCTACTCTATACGACAGTAACGCGATTATAATAGGATCAAGAAACGGTTGCGCAATTGTGTTCTTGAATTACATTCGCAAATCTATTGTACCCTTGTTCAGTAAAGTTTAAGTAAGTAAATAAAAGATGAAGTAGAGATTTTATTACAATGTCTTCCCTGGGTGGAAAAAAGATAGGTAGTGGTAGTTTTTGCCACAATCAATGGATCACTCTTGCCAACCTTTCTTCACATCCGGGATTTACTATAAGTATTCGAAACACCCTGCCACGCCAAGAACGGAATCGGTTATTTATTATTCTCATTCATAAATCGGTTACGGAAGGCAGAGATTGTCACGTGAAAAACTAAAGTTTTCCCGTCATGCCGAGGAAGCACTCGTCTTTCTCAGCAGACTTTTACAGCTGTCGCTGAGTGAGGTCCGGGATAGTGTTGTAAAGTCTGAAAGAACTGGAGAGTTCTACCTTTTTAACTTTTCTGTCTTTCCAGATGGGACCCAAAACGGCGCATAACCTCGAACGAAGCGTCCAGACACGAGTTCGTGACCGGCTGCGCGATGGGCGCCGCGCCCTCTGGCGTGCTGGCCCTGCCGCGACTGGCGCCCCCGCGGCCCACGCGTGGGGCCCTGCTGCACTCGCAGTCCGCCGGGGACGTGGCTGCCATGCTCGGCCGCGCGTGACCCCCGCACTCCTGAGTCAGGCTCGGCTCCGGACCCCTACCGTGATAACCCATACCCTTCGATTAGACAGGTCGTACGCCAACGAGTCGAGTTACAAGCCTTTTGGTAAGTAGGTTTATATGGTTCCGAAATAGCTGCTTCTGATGTTAAGTTAACTGTGGGAAAATCAAGTAGTCTTCCCTCAAGTTAGACTACCTGGGAAAAAAAGCATTTTTCTGTTTAGGTAACTTTAGTCACAGCGCCTTCCATATATTTTGAGAGAGGTTAAGTTGCTCCATGTAAAGTGTAATTTATCAATATGCCATGATTGTAACGAACAACTCAATGTTTTAAAATCCCATCACCACCAGCATAAGCATACAACATAATGTGACTCTACCACCGGGTCAATTTTTATTCGGTAACGTTAGACGGTAAAACCACGCTAATTGCCTAGATGGGACCCTGCAATCTAGGCCTTACGCAAGCACTAATACACCTGGTGCAGTTGCATTATGCCCCATTAGCTCGTCTCGCGGCTCCGATACGATCGTGAATCAGCCACGCACTACTTGCAGTGCATCTGCATACGCAATGGTACTCAATTATGCAATAGAGAGAAGAGAACTGGCTGGAATTAATCAAAGAGATAATGGACTGAAAAAGTAAGCACAAGACGCGACGATCTTATCCGTTTCATCTACACTTAGTATTCTGTGTCTCGACTTGCAGTTTTCTTTTTAAATTCAAAAGCAGTGGCAGTCATTGCTAATTGGGCAGCATATCAAACCAATAAAAACAGGAAGAAGGTGATCCATTAGAAATTGGAAATTGACTAGGCTAGACCTCATTTACTTGCTAGAAGATTCAAGCAGATTCAAGATAAAAACAAATAGAACCTTCTTTAGAAGCTGATAGCTTTGGCAGTTCGGTCTGTAGGCCGAACGCAATCTTAAAACCATGCCGAGTAAATATCGAACTTTCTTCAAAGGTTTCAAGCTCTAGGTTCTTAATCCAGTATTTACATATTACAGGGTCGTCCACTCTAATGATAATGATACAATATATTTTGTTATCTATCTCTCTATGATGATTTCTTGTCGACTCTACATGGGTTAGTCAGGTGTGTCAGGGAACCAAAAACAACATTCAAGGTCTTTTGTATAAAATCATTTTGCATCGTAACCTATTTAATGAATTTCCGAACGCTTAAAATTGCGGATACATCTGACGTTGTATAAAGTAGGGACGTCCCTTTCGAAAGTAAACAATACTTAACGGAAATAAAGTCGGAAACGCCACTAACGGGCGTCAATAAAATTAAGTTGTCTTCGTTAAGAAGTGACGTTAATTATCAACAAGCAGGCCCTTATTACGCGTTAATGCACGGAAATTAGAGCAATTATCGAGTTTCTAATTATTACAATTTGTAAACTCTCGAGAAAAGCTTTTATGAGGTGTTTACCGACTTTACATTTTGATAAAGAGGTACCCATTCATATTTAAAAGTGAGATTTTTAAACTACTTTTCGGTCCTCGTATTGACATTGACTTCCAAAAATACAATTTTAAGTAGTTCGAGGTTTTAAGGTTAATTTATTCGAGTTTATGAAACTGCTGCAACAATACTGTTTTTTTCCAAAGTCTGTTGTGCTGTTCTTATAATTTAGTAAATATTTATTTCTACGACTCTTTATGTGGGTTATACGGTTTTTTTATTTTTTCTGCAAATCGTGACTAAGTATAAACAAGATAAGTGACTTCAATGAAACTGTGATCACGTTCAGATAAAGATATCTTTGTGATGTAAGAAAGCTGTAACATAACGTTTTCTGCGAATCGTGACTTTTTTTGAACCTTTGCAAAACGCTAAGACTATCTTTCAAACTTGACTTGTCAATATCGTGACTAAAAATGACATAAGAGTGTTAAACATGGACTTGCATTTAAATCGTTAGGTGATGGGATTTTTGAACTATTCAGTAACTTTCTTATTTTCTTCATTGCTATCAACTAGGTAGGTATCTAACATTGAGCTGCTGGTGTTAAACAAAGCATTAGTTTTGGCATGAAAAATATGAAGTGCCAAAGATTCTCGTAGTTTGAGTGTAAAACAGAGCGCATTGGCTTTTAAAAATCTTTAAATTGCAATTTGAGTTACAACGAATATATTTAGTATGTAACATCACTCGACTGAACCATAGTACAAGAAGGTATCCGTCGCAGTCATCATATCAAAGCTCTGCGGTAGATAGAACGCATTAGACCAAGGCGCAAGTATAAAACTAGTTGACATACAGGGTGAAGCCTTCATTCCAAGTCAGTCAAATCACGCTTTAAGAAGGCACTGCGATCGTCTAATCCCTGATTTTACTTGGACATTCACGCCGTTTACGGTATGGGGTAAGACTGCTGCGAGATGTTAAACGTATGAAGATATTTACAATGCTCTACTGGCACAGTACTATTGCGACTAATATTATAGAGCTATCGCAAAAAAAACTCAAAACGCTTCTGGCAATCCACAGCGGCTAATATTTAATCCAAAAATATATCCTGTATTGGTATTAGTAATATTAAAAAAGTTGAATATGCTAACTAGACTGACAAAACGTATGAGAGGTTTACTGCATATATTTGCAATTTTATTTGAAGTTTTCACCCTGTATGCTGGTTGTATATTTAGAGAGTATGTGTAACTGTTAAAATAAGATCTCATTGATTAGTGGCATAGTTATAATTGTTATAAAACAACTTTACGGATTCTACTCGCGGTGTTATATTTTCTTTCATTTTCTAACCCGACGTTTCGACTCCTTTACAGCAGTCGTGATCACGGGATGACAAAGATGTTCTATGTCACAAAACAGTACAAAATTTTTAGCAACCCTCACTCAACTACCGTCATTTCCACTAACATTATTGGAAATGTTCCTATCCACGCAGTACGAACTAACCGTATCCTGAGACCTCACAGTATTGTGCTCCCCTCTGGGATTGATCAAGCGTATAACAGGCTCCCAAGCTGGTGGTAAATTCCAACCATCCTCACGATTGAAATTCGGATGTTTTTTAATTTCAATAGCCTCTCGCAGCATCCTTGGTAAGTAACGATTCTCCCTAGCAAGGACCTGCGGTTTATCAAATCGTATGAAATGGTTATGGTATGGTGCTAGGGAGAATCGTTACTTACCAAGGATGCTGCGAGAGGCTATTGAAATTAAAAAACATCCGAATTTCAATCGTGAGGATGGTTGGAATTTACCACCAGCTTGGGAGCCTGTTATACGCTTGATCAATCCCAGAGGGGAGCACAATACTGTGAGGTCTCAGGATACGGTTAGTTCGTACTGCGTGGATAGGAACATTTCCAATAATGTTAGTGGAAATGACGGTAGTTGAGTGAGGGTTGCTAAAAATTTTGTACTGTTTTGTGACATAGAACATCTTTGTCATCCCGTGATCACGACTGCTGTAAAGGAGTCGAAACGTCGGGTTAGAAAATGAAAGAAAATATAACACCGCGAGTAGAATCCGTAAAGTTGTTTTATTTCGATGTATAGTGTTCGCGTAAATATTAGAAATCATTATAATTGTTATTTTAGTACTTTGATTTTAAACGAATTAAAGTTGACAATGAAAATAATAACGCAAAAATACTAGTCAAGAACTAAGTATCAGCATTCGTGAATAACTAGAGTATATTTTTTGTGTTTGATGTTGTCTAATTAATACCTAGATTATGTATAATTTTGCCAAAGTGTAATGTTACGTGACAAATGAAAGAAAATGTACGTCTGTGTGTCTATTCTGGTAAACATTGATATTCTTTAATCACACAGTTACAAAATCATAATTAATCAAAAACTAGGAGCTTTGTTATATATTATTCGTGACTGATGTAATTTATGTTTTGAACGTGTTAGGAATATTAATAATTTTATTTATTAGAGTATAGTTTAATGGATAGGTATAGTGAAATCGGGTACATAGAATAATGATATTATGTTCTAGTAATTGTGATTGTGTAGAATTTTGTAAAGTCATTATTGTATTAAGATGTTTAAGCTTTAAATAAGAGTTTCCACTATGTGTCTACTATGTTAGATTTAGACTTGGTCTTTCTAGATTTAGATTAATAGGTATCTTATAAATAATATAGGTAATTGGAACGGACCAAATGTTGGTCTTTGATTAAAGTACTTATTTATTTTTTGTGTACTCATGTGGCAAAGGCTTTCAGTAGAGTTCCCAGTCGACTATGATCAGGATTTAGAAGTGCTCGCAGGCAATCTTCACGTTCTGTTACAAACCAGATGCATACTGTACTGTACGGTACTGTTAGATCTGTATTCTAAAACGACACTATGATTTAGTGTTCAATTTGAAGCTATAGCTATTTATGTTTGGCTGAACTTTAATACTTAGACCAATCACAGGTTTGAATTTTTTGATCCATTCTTGATATGAATGTACATTCATAATTAAGTGTTGTTTCATAATACAGGCCCAAATCTTTTTATTCATAAGTAAGTAGTATGTTACATAAAACTGTTAGAAATATGGAGAATAAGTCTCGTATGTTATTCAAATGAAGTATTTGCTTGGTTTTTTTTTTCACTTCTTGTTTCTTGTATTACTATTAAGTACTTTACTTATCAATACTAATAATATTATGAAGCTCGACAGTTTGTTTGGTTGAACGCGCTAATCTCAGGAACGAGTGGTTAGAGTTAAAATTGTTTTTTTTTGGATAGTCTATTTATCGAGGTAGGCTAATTCGACGATTACATCACGCTTCAACCAATAAGAGCCAAGCGTTATTGCTAAATGTTTGCGGAAAATTACACAGGAAGTTATTATTTGAGCACTGCTTTTGAAAGCGCTCCTGTCATCGTTTGATTTTTATGAATATCTTAGAAGCTATCATAGGGTTAAATTAACTCCGCAATAACGTAAGAATTACGCAGGTTTAAATATGATACTGTGTAAAGATTTTGTGTGGCAGTCTGTATTTCACGCGGGCGAACCTGCGGGCACAGCTAGTTTTTTTTAAGTCAAAGCAATTGTAAGTTGACAACATTAATTATTAGTAGGAATTACCTCTATATACGTACGTAGAAATTTGCGAAGTTTTATTAACCATTTTCTTCTAATGTAATATTAATATTTATAATTCAAAGACCAAAATTATTAATTGATGTTGGCAACTTATTATTACCCAATACAAACTATTCCATAGTCTAGAATAACTAGAATTATTTAAATCTATTATTTACTACTTTGTAAGACTACTCATCAACAGATCTCTTTAGGTATTTAGGTAGAGTTTGTTATATTTGATCATTTACTAATAAACCGTAGGTACATTTTCTAAGCACTAAGGACGGTAAAAAAAAAAGCCTGAGCTTATGTTTGTATCATTAAATGTGAACTTCAATTCTGAAATGTCACTAAAAGATACGTTCTTATCCATAACTGTCACTTTTAGTTTTGCTGATTATTCCGGCACAGCGTCTGTTAAAATGCATCTTAACTTCGAATTGAGAATTTGGTAAAGATAACATCGACCGCAAGTGAAATCAGCAATATAACAAAATATTAACCACAATGCTTCTTCTTTTTTAAATTGTACGTGTTGTAGTCCGTTGTAATCCAGATATTTGATGTAATTTTATCACAACATTAAAAATACCATTTATGATATAAGTTCAAAATGGCATTGTGATGCTACTTTTAATTTAATTGTTTTTTAACATTTTCATCTATTGTTTATTAGTAAGTGAGCTAGCCACATGGTCTAAGATTGTGTACATATTCTTATATATCAGTAGCTATTTATATTTAGGCAAAGCCAAATTGTGAATTGAATGGTGACGTCATCGTTGTGAACAACCTGTACAACCCAATGACGTGCGTATTCGTACACTACGTATTTACGAGTAAAATGTTTGTTTCCATTGAATCGTATTAAAGTTCTTCCAGAAGCATTTACTGTTTTATTTCTCATGGATCATTATTATTCAGCCAAATGATGTTGACTGCTGAACATAGGTCTCCCAAATGTTACTTGGCTTGTATCTACAAGTACATTCTGATAGCCTTTGTGCTTTATCAGATCAGTAAAAATAGTAAAATTCTTAAAAACAATAATATAATTTTATTCAAAATACTGTGTTTAATATGTATCAACTAAACGTCATCGCACTGAAACACCCTACTCTAGAACGTCACTAAAAGTTAAGCTAAGCTTAATTTACGTGTACGAAAAAGAGGCCCGCTACTAATGTTCGCTCTGTTATTTGTTTTTCCAAACAATGTCGTTCAGGATTGTAACCACCCAACTGCTATAATCATACTTAGTTCAAAAATATCTGTCGGAAACAGAGCGGATCCTGCTCGCCACGTCACGACCCTTGATTACGTGTTGGAGACGAAATACTTCACATAACTGGCCCCAGCCCTGCTAAACAGGTCGTCGCAAGATAATATGGCAGCCTAGAAGTTCTTCCAATGAAACCACATAACCACATGAGCGACAAAAGGATAGAACCCATAAGCGGGCTACAAATTAGATTAAGTGACCCTTAAATGCCTTATTCCAAAGCCTAAAACTGGCATTTCGTACGTACTTAAGTGTTATATTTTTAATGACCTAACGGCGGCATTGTTCCTATTTCCCAAAATTCAAATAACATGTATTTGTCAGTGGATACCTAAATGCAATTGTGTAATAGCATTTCTGTAGAGTAGAAATCTTTCTATGGTTTGGTATTATTTTACTTTATGTAATAACAACAAAATTGTATTTACAACAAAAATGACAGTTGGAATAGACAGTACCTCTTTGGAATAACAAAGTACAGGTGAGCTTACTTTGTCCAGCAGTCTTTGGTAACAGGTTCAAAAAGTTTAAGCGTTGGGAGTTTTTCAGTTTTTTTTGTGTCAGGAAGCTTTTGTAAGCTAGCAAAAGCTTCCTTCTATGGTTTCATTGTTCGATGTTCTGCCGCGATTGCATCATAAGTGCACTAATTATGCGTTAATCGGTGCATTGTCTGGTATGCCTCCGTTTTATTTTTACTCACAAAATTACTCCTTTTGAAAGGTGGAAGGCAGGTTTTTTGGACTACACACATTTACTTAATTCTCCGCATAAAACACTATAATGAAGCTATCAACATTACGGCATTGTTGAGAAATCATTCACGATATTAAGTAGGTGTTTGCAATTTTATTCTAATCAATGATCTAAGCTTCTCCAATCTTACACTGATGGGGTCATTTTCCAATAGATTTTGCAACAAAATCATTAGCAAATTGTTTCCTAAGTAGGATAGAATTCTCATCTAAATCATAGTAAGTAAATGTCATATGTTAATAGGTTGCATGCGAGTTGCAATAGTTGTAGACAAAACTATGCTGCAATTTAGGTTTTGAATAACTGCTTCTAAATAATAAATTGTAGTGCAAATATGCTTAATTGATATACAGAAGATATGCAAGAATATTAAAGACATTTTAATACAATTTATTGGTAAATAATAAAAACAATTATTAAGTTTTTTTTTAAATATCTAATTTCTAAGTACGTTTTTCCGTTGTCTAGTATCTCATAGCACAAGCATAGCTGTTTTATTTTTCATGGACCATTATTATTATTATTTTTTTTTTTTTTTTTTTTTTTTACATCTCAATTAGGCGCACATTTGACCACAATCTCACCTGATCGTAAGTGATGATGTGGCCTAAGGTGGTACATGCCGGCCTAACAAATGGCTGTTCACTCTCTTCTTGAAGAGGCCCAAGTTATATTGCTGTGGAAACACTTCAGCGGGAAGCTCATTCCACTCCCTTGCTGTCCGCATTATGAATGAGTTACCAAAACGGTTGGTGCGGATGGCCGGGATGTCAACAACATAGGGGTGGAAAGCCAGTCTGCACCTAGTGGTCCGATGAAGAAAAGGAGCTGGTGGAATTAGGTCATGCAACTCCCTCGCACACTCTCCGAAATGCAACCTGTAGAAAACCGACAGACAAGCTACCCTCCGGCGGTGTTCAAGGTCTTGTAGCTTATCTGTGATGTCAGCGTCACCCACAAGCCTCACAGCACGCCTCTCCACCGAGTCTAGAGCGGCCAGCTGGTACTTGGCGGATCCGTCCCAGAGGTGACAGCAGTACTCCATGCATGGACGAATTTGCGCTTTGTATAGCTGAAGCAGCATTGCCGGTGAGAAGTACCGCCTCACCCTGGACAGGATACCGAGCTTCTTGGCAGCAGTTTTAGCTACAGACTCGATGTACTGGCCGAAGTTTAGCTTGGACGACACTTCCATACCCAGAAGGTGTAGGTGGTCGGTTATTGGTACCGGTGCATCACGAAAAGTTGGAGACAGCTGGAAAGGACTTCGCTTACCAGAAAACAAACACGCCTGCGTCTTGGTAGCGTTGAAGCGGACAAGGTTAGCATCACCCCAGTCAGAAACACGCTCCAAAGCCTGATTGAGACGCTCCATCAAACCCTCGCGACAGGACCGGGTATCCTCCGCAGTGGCCCTTGAAGTGGATTCGTATCTGTCCGCTATTGTAGTGTCATCAGCGTACCCAAAGGTACCGGGCACAAGCAGGTCATTTATATGCACTAGAAACAGTGTAGCGGACAGAACCGAACCTTGTGGAACTCCAGCATTGATCGCATACAGGTCGGACGTGTAACCCCCAAGAGTAACCTGTATTTGGCGATCCTCAAGGAAGCTGGAGATCCAGTTACAAAGGCCGGAAGAGATCCCAAACGAAGAAAGCTTGCCAATCAGGTTTTTATGCCAGACCCTATCAAAAGCCTTCGAGATGTCGAGAGACACAGCTACAGCTTCTCCGTGCCTCTCTATAGCCTCACTCCAAATGTGCGTGGCATACGCTAGAAGGTCTCCAGTAGACCGCCCACGACGGAAGCCAAACTGGCGGTCGCTCAGGAGGTCATTAGCTTCCAGGTATGCCAAGAGGTGGCTATTGAGTACACGTTCCATAATCTTGCAGATTACAGACGTGACGGATATCGGCCTATAGTTTGAAGGGTCTGACCGACTACCTTTTTTAGGCACGGGCTGCACATTAGCCAGCTTCCACGATTTGGGAACTATGCCGGTCCTTAGCGAAAGGCGATATAGGCGTGTCAGTACGGGGGACAACTCAGGAGCACAGTTACGTAGGACAACCGCTGGTATGCCGTCCGGCCCACTCGCTTTATTCACGTCCAGGGTACACAAGACCTTCAGAACTTCCTTTTGGCGAATTCTTAAATCTGCCATGAAGGTTTCAGATTGGGCAGGTGTTGGCGGCGTGGCCCCTGTCGTGTCCAGACGTGAGTTTTCTGCAAAAATGGAAGCAAACAAATTTGCTTGCTCTCTAGCAGTGTGAGCGAGTGTGCCGTTAGGTCTCTGCAAAGGTGGCAGTGTAGGACGACAGAAGTTGGATTCGACCGCCTTGGCAAGAGACCAGAATGCTTTGCTCCCAGCAGGGTGTGAAGCAAGTCTGGACCCTACTCGGCCAATGTGATTGAATCGAGCCCTACGTATCGCCTTTTTGCTGGCCTTAGAGGCGCGGTTGTATTCTCTCTTCAGGTTGGATGACTCCGGAGCTTTGCGAGATCGAGCGTCAGCCCAAGCACGGTATTATTATTCAGCCTAGCATTTGGTTGCTTAGTTTGGGGCTGGGTGGCGCTGTGTGGAACAATCTCCAGTGATATTTATTTATTAAGTCATTTACGTAATGCTGATATCGAGACCAATATCGACCAATATCAGCTTCAATGAGTCGACTCATTATTCTTAAGAATCTAAATAAACTTTGAAAAAAACTCATCCCTATATTAACAAATTACTAAACTAATAAGCACAAAATATTCCAACAATACATGTGATAAAAGGCCGTTGCAAGTTTCCCAACGGTCAGCAGGTGAGAGGTCATTTCGAAAGTGCAACTCCTGCAAGCAGTGGATCTGTGACCGCTGCTACTTAACTGTTTATTGACCAATTATTGTTCTTTTATCCAAGGACTTCCAATTCTACATTATATTATATTGACTTTACGGGGTCTAATTGCTTATACACAAGAATTCATGTGATAGCTGCTCGTGCCAAAGAATTAGAAGAGTTCTCCTACTGTCTTTGATGCTTTTATTGTTTTTTGCGTTTACAATAATCTGGAGGATTTCGTTATTTCCTTTATTTTAAATTTCATTTTTAATGTGGAAAGTGGGAATGGATGCCTTTGCCCTGCAGTGGGACAGCATAGGTTTATAAAAAATTGCGGAAGGATGATGTAGGTCTGCCTGAATTATTTGATTTACCTTTTCCACTAGCAGGCAGTATTCATTTTTTGAAGTTTCGCTGACATCATCTCGCCTGCCCTACAGCTGTTAAATGAATATTATATAAAATAATTAACCGTTGCTGTCTATGCTGTCATTAATTATCACTAATAAGCAACCATCTCGTGTAGAATATGTATAATCCGTACAGCACGTGCGCATCCATTAACAACAACCAAGGCTCTTCTGCAATTGATATTTTTAGTGTAAGTATTGCACAATTTGTTCACAAATTATTAGCGTGATTAATGAATCCGAGAATGTTTTTTTTTCAAATTTATTAGGGTATGCGACACTTAAAATGTTTACGCAGTAGGCCCTATAATATTCTGATAAGCATTTGAAATAGGTCGTGCTGGCTTGTCAAAACCATAGTTTCTGTGATGACTCGGGCGCTACGGGCCTCCGGTGACACCACACGTGAAAATCTTGCAGATGGCTTTCGCATCCCACTGCAGCTTCGGCTTGCAGACCGGGCAGGGCACGCTCAGCCGCTACTCAACTCGCTGGAGGTCTCAGCTGTACTTGGCTTCTAAATTGCATTCAAGGAGTGAAGCAAACCCAACTCCGTGAAGTCAGTTTATTCTTTGAAAGTATTTTTTGGCGTACGCCGACAGGAATATTCTTTCAGGAGATGTAGCGACCCTACTCTTTTAAAAGACAAATGGTTAACGCAGTCGTTGCTTAAGATTTTTGTAAAGACTGAAGGTCATTTTACAAAAGACCTAAAGTGTGCCTGACTTTTACTGATAGTATGCAGTGACCTTGCAGACACTTAGCGTGCTTTGGTTGCTTAAATGGTCAAGTGTCAAAGATTCTTTAGAAGATTGACCTTGTCAAATGTGGTTTGCTGAGGTACGGTCTGTACAGGTCATTATGAGACATACTTAGCTGAGGTAGGAAAAAAACAGTGAAGCTTGGGTCTACTGGCGAGCAATGGAATTACTATCTACTTCAATAATAAAATTAACTATCAAAGACCAAAGTTCAAACACGGAAAGCTTCAATCAAATATGGTACGTGTAATATTTTCAGAGTTCGTTTTTTAGCTGCCCAAATCACCAAAAGCAGCCTTCAAAAGGAAAACATATCAGTTGCATTAAGGATCCGTTTAAAAAATATCAGTGAAACACACACAAGTCTATGAACTTTTATCGCTCTAAAGAGATTCACATGTTTATATTTGGCGTGCGGTTCATGCATGCTAAACAGTAGGTAAGGCAACTTGAAGTGGCAAAAGCGAAAGGTGAATCAAATTGGTTTTACATTAAAAGGTAGCTTTTAACATTTCCCAACTAGTGATCTAGTGTGGTCTGAGAGCTGATGCAATGGAGCGGTATTTGGAATGAAAGAGAATGCAAATTGTGAAGTCCTCTTCACCATAGGCCTACTTTCCACGGAGCGGAGTGGAGCGAAGATGAGCGTGAGTAACAATTATCAACAAGGTAGGCATTCTACAAAGTGGACCGACGATCTGGTCAGGGTTGCGGGAAGCCGTTGTATGCGGACAGCGCAAGACCGATGGTTGTGGATATCCTTGGGGAAGGCCTATGCCCAGCAGTGGGCGTCGTTTGGCTGACATGATGGTGATGACCACTCAACTGATATTTTGACATCTGCTGGCTCCTAGTGGAAATCTGACTGACAACTGACAATGGATGGGTTGGTTAACCTTCAGGACCACGTTTTTCTTTAGCACACCACCTCCGCTATGACAAGCCTCATAGGCTAAAAACTTTGTAAGCTTTAAGAAATCTACGGAAGACCACATTTTAGTTTTTGACGTGATAACGTCTTTAAAATCGTTTTAGTCGGGTGACATGTTCAGAAACTTGTGTCACACCAAAACCTCACGAGCGCGATCGCCCGATCTCCCGTCTCATCTCGAGCGCTGCCAGTCATTCCGTGAAATGCCGTTATCACGTAAACATCTCGATCGTAAACCTACTTTACAAACAACCAATTTTTTGTCCAGTAAATCAGCGAGTACCTAGCTCAGCCACCTACAAGGCCTAAACAAAGGTTTAAGACACTTCAGATCAACCTGATTGCAAATCTAGGCTATGACAAATCAAGAGTTAATCTAGTCTAACTTAATTTGGGATTGCTTAGTTGCGACTTAATTCTTCTGCAACTCAACTCCCCGATTTACTGTCGCCGAATTAGTCTATCTAATTTGCATTATTCATGTTTGATTCTATTTCGGCTACGGTTCTCAGGCTTAAACAGATAAGCAGCAGATAAATCTAAAAAAGCTAAAAGTGTTGTACTCCAAAGCCTCGTAAACTCGTAAACACACTTTCGCACGAGCGTAGACAATGATGCAGGAATGTGTAATGCTGTATAACAATATTGTCTCGCTTTCACTGCAAGGTCGTCCGTAGAAAGCGTCATTTAGGGAACCACTCGATATCTACACAACTATAATTGCAGTTGACATCACCAGATTCAAATCAACGGGATGCAAGCAGTGACGTCAAAGTGGTAAGTATGTTTCGCGAGAGGATAAACTCGTGGGACCGAGTGAGCTCGAACTAGAGTCTCAGCATTGTAAATCAAATGACTGAAATATGATAACGAACGTATTTTTTTTATTCTAGAAGTCCACAAACTTCTCAGCCGACCTTACTGCACCTGTTCAGCTCGGATATAAGGGTTCTCCAATACTCTACAATTTCAATAAAAACTCGATAAAAACATAAAAATACACGAATTTAAATTGAATACAATAGAGAATGCGACGGCCGAGATAGCGCCGTGGTCCAGTGGTTTACCACTCTGGCTGAGAACTCGTGTGGTACCGCATTCAAGTCTGGCCGGAGGGGGGGGGGAGGGGCTGCTTAGCTTTTTGAAGCTGCGCTTGCGCTAAGCCGCGTTATGTGGAGAAGGAGCTTTACCAATACAGATGAGCTGAGAGCAACATATTAAGTTGCAATAAATTGCATAACGCTATCAACATTGGTGCAATGAATTGCATAACATCATTATCATGGTCCAAGGTCTTCCATTTAGAAAATTGGAATGCTGGTAAGTAGGTACTTGGACGTGTTAAGCTGTTACCACTATGTTTAACTGCAAACCAATTCGAGAATACTTGTTAGGATTCTGTTACTTATGTACTTTTCTATCGATTGAGTCTTTATACTGACTGGTGTGATACCTTTAATTAATATTCCTTGTATGACATACGCTCATGACTATATTGGGATATCCCAAACGGGGTGGTTCTAGGTATAGTGATTGTGGCCGTACACGTTTTGCAGAGCGAATTTCGGGGCGGGCTACCGTGCTCATTTGGGTTACTAGGGTTCCAATTGGTGTTTTCCATCCCCGGAGGGTTAGGTGACAGTTGTACATAATGAGCACAAAGTTGAGGTTTGTGCTAAATTTCGGGAACACGGAACCATTGTGCTTGACCACTTGGCCACGACGCTCTTAACACAATACTATAATGTCTATTTGAAATTAATCAAGTATACTACAGCATAAACCAAAATCAAAAATCTTTCTAGTATCTAACCCACCACTCATATTCTTAATTAAGACTTCATCACCCACTTATGATTCGAGAACAATTTCGCCATAAGATCTATTAATTATTTGCCTAGATTGATGGGTCCCTACAATTACGTGCAACATACGTCAAGATCTCGAGTTCTGAATCAGGTATTGCGACGTCAAAACCAATCATAGACTAAATGCAGGGCGTAATTAGCGAAAAAACATTATGAAACGGATTTCTTAACCGTCTTCCTTATTGTATGATGAAGAGAATCGCTATGGGTTTATTTTCGGTGTGGCGTAACAACAGATCTTCATGGGTGTCATGTAATAGATATGTTACGAAAAGTCTTTAACTTCATTTGCCATATAAAGATTGGATCGTTAGTCATATCTTTGTTCATACGTTTTGTCATTGTAAATCCAATTGTTTTGGTCAGATGGCAGGTTTGGTAAGATAGCGACCTACAAATAGCTGTTTTTGGGCAAACCAGCTAAATGGCTATTTATTCTATTCGCGCAATAGCTACAAGTATTTTTTATTTCCTTACAAGGTTTCAGATAAACAAACTTGTGTGTTTTGGATTACGACATGTAATAGAAAGGTACCTACTAACGGTTAGATATATTCTCGTACAATCATGTTGTTATGAGTAGGGGCCATACCCACGATCTGTCGCGAAATAAAATATACTAATTCATTACAGGTATTAATTTCATTGACTTTCTGGAGTTTAAAGTTTCCTTATAACAAGCCTGAAAATCTGAAATAATTATGGCAGTATATGGCACAATTGAATTAGGAATTAAAATAACAGCTAGTAAATTATAAAAGCCAAACACAAAAAAACAAACAAAAGATGGTTGAGGGATACAAAAACTATCAAGTCACATCACTCAATATGGCTCTTACCGAACTCGTGACAAAATCCTACAATACATACGCATCATATTTGTCATCATGCCATAACAGTTATGGTGCATTACTATAATGTTACCAAAGATCATTGAAGCACTGAGACATATTCGAGCGCCATTATCCATGGTGTTGACTGTGCATCCGACACGGGCAGCTGGCGCACTCTTGCGCAAGTGACGACGCGCTGGAGTGAGTCGACCGTTGACTCATGCCTTCTACGGATGTGGCTTTGACACGGATCTGACCGGAGAAGTAGATCAGATCTGCACACTGTTATTTCTTGTAAGACCCTTCTTAACCTCCTTCTTAAACTCTATTAAGTACTCAGCTCCCTGGCTAAACCATGGCATCTTAGCTGTTAGTCAGTTCACATAGATTTTATCACCTAATACAGGGTTTCTCAAACTTTATAATAGAATTATGGAAAACAAGCGGCCGCCCACGACTTGGTCCACGTGGACTGAGTTTAAAAAAAGGGATGTATCTTTATAAATTGAAGCCTATGTGCTATTCAGATGCATAAGCTATATTATTGTAAAGTTTCATTGTAAGCCATAAAGTAGTTTTTTCTGTGAAAAAGAAACACGCCACAGAGAGGAGAGCGTCGCTGTGGCCCCGTGGTTTAACACTCTCGCTCGTGGTGGTCCTTAGATCAAATCTGGCCGGAACACACCTACTTTGTGTTTATTCTACAATTTGCGGCTAACTATCCGGTGATGGAAAACCCCGATATAAAAGACTCAAGCAAGCGTTGGGTTCAAACTCCCTCGGCGAAATGTGGGCTTCTGAATGTTCCGTTCACCATGACGGCCACAATCAGTGTGCCTCTGACTAACCCATTAGAGATATGGTGGTGAGGGTATGTTTTGTTTCCTTTCCCAAATCTTTTAACTGAAAATATTATTTCGTCATAATATTTCCTAATTTCAGTCCAGTCTGTTTCGCCTGCAAGTACTAAGTAGGTTTTAGAGACCTGAATTAGTTTTATGAATATTGTTGCAATAACGGACTGAAAATCGCAGTTAACTGGCGTTGATCAACGAAACCATTCGATTTGCGCGATTTGCTCTTGGCAAAACGATGAGTTGTACCGGGAACCAACTTTAGCAAAATGTATACTTATGTAAATTGAATTTCACCCTTTTGATGCATTTTCAACTTTCTTTTATTGTCATAATCAGAATCATAACCCTTACTTTTGCTTCGCCGTAGTCAGGTAAGAATAAAAACGGTGATAGAGATCGTCTAAGCTGAAATGACGCGACCCTACACTGCATCTACTCATACAAGCAAGCACTCTTTTGCGCAGATGCGGTGGAGAGGCGTGTCATTTTAGCTTAGACAATCTTTACTTGAGTATAATTTGGATATTTACTAAATATTGTCCGGCTGTATGCATTGCACAGACAAAACTGCTTGTGCCACAGTTCGTTATGACTGAACATTCGCTGGTATAGAGGAAACCCCCTTTATTAGTAAAAACTCAAACTGTCCTACAGCGTCATTTAAACTGTCCTTTTCATTCCTATTGCTGTCGAAATTTGCTAGAAAGTAAAGACACGTCAGTCACTAAATTAATACTACAACGTTGCTTTAGTTATTTTGAACAAGGTGGTGACAAGTCTTTGCGACATTTTAAAAATCAAAACAATTCTACGCTTTTGACGTATTTACCACGTTAATTATCTTGTGCCTTCGTACTTCGGCAAAAAGCTGAACAATGAAGCCGATGGGCACTGATAGGCGGCTTGCAACACCTATTCTAGCTTTTAAATGGTGTAAAACGGTTCACTGTAGGGCTAGCTAAACGTTTTGTGCGGGAAATAACATTGTAGGGACCTATCCAAAAACGGATACCTACCTAGATATATTTTGAGCGAACCCCGAAAGAAACAACGTCTCACAGAGTCCTCGCATCTTTTAAATTCAGCTCACAATTATGGTGAAAAATAATCTTGAAATAAATTGTACATTCATGTGAACATGTATTACTGACCAATGTGTTGATTCAGTGTGCAATCAAGTCTATCTATCTATCTTAGTTCGAACCCAAACCACTGTAATGAACCATATTACTAACTCATACTTAGTCATAACGTACAGAAAAGACGAAACAAACCTTTCCACTATTGCTTTTTTATAATTTCACACAGTAGCATCTTGTAAAAAAAAAAACTATGTTACGAATATGATACTGTATTTACGTCAGCATGTGTTACTGATACATCTTAAGTTTCATTGAGATCATTTATGTACCCTTACATATCTCATTTTACAGCCTTGCTAATAACCTTAAAGCCTGTTCTACACCAGAGCCAAGCGGAACGGAGATGTAGAGGGCTGCATTGTAGACACCAATCAAATATCCGTATTTCAAAACACATCTACCGACCTGTACACTGCAAAACCCGTAAGTTGGTAGGTAAAAGGTCTCAGATCATCAGTGTGTATCAAGAAGGTGATACCTACGCTACTTTTCGACCTCTATGCGTATTCGTATAATCAATGGACTTGCACAATCCTGGACATCTTGACTATGAACTAGGCGTAGAGTGTGTTATACTGTGTATTAGATACTGAGAACAGAAAGAAATACACAAGCAATCATATTACAACCGTGAATGTATATTCGCTATGTTATGTTTCTGGGTTTACAGACCCAAATCTTTTTAGCAATGTATTTACCCAACCAAGTAAATTGTTCCCAAGTAGTTTTAATTCAATACACGAAACATGCACTAGCAGCCCTACTTATTCCCCAATTAGACCTAAGACCCACAACCATTATTCCCCCGAATGGCACAATCGCTAGGTTTTCTGCCCATTGTGTTCACGGCGCGCGGACGTTTCAAAACAGCAGATATCTCGCTTGATTAATGATTTTACCATAAGATTTCTACTAAACACCGCCACTTACAAAAGGAGTTCGCTGACGAAACGGTTCATATTGGTCGCGATTTGCCAACAAGATATTGTCTACGATTGTTTTATATTAATTGCTTTATTAACGAACAGTGCGGAACGCTCTTTTGCACTTTTTGGCGGGCCAGATAAGGAGCCAGATAGTACTTCTTCTTACGAAACCGAACGAAGAGATCCTCAATATTAATACATATGTGCATAATCGCTCCAAATGTAGAACAAACACCCCTTTTCAATCTCATATTTTATTGTTAAGATAGTGTTCTTAACTAATCAATTAAGTCATCTTGTAGGACTACTTACCTTACCTATGTTGCAGTAAAGCTGGAGCTGGGCTGGAGCACCTCAATGTCTTCTTCTTCCTTTTGACTGTATTAAACGTAGGGCTGCTCGAATTGTTGGCAACCCTGTCATCCCCGACTGCCTGGACTGCCTTTGGCTTTACGTAGAGACGTTGCGTCGCTATGTGTTCTGTACCGGATGTACAATGGGGAGTGCTCCGAAGAGTTATTTAAAATCGTACCGGCCTCTCACTTCTATCACCGCACATCGCGTCGTAAGGTTAAGTTCCACGCTCATTTTCTGGATGGTTGGCGCTCTTTAACTGTGCGGTTCACACGTCACTTTTTATCGCGTACAGCTTGGATATAGAACGGTCTTCTAGCGGCAGTGTTTCCAGAAGTGTATGACATCGGGTCCTTCAAGAAAAAGGCATATTTCTTCTGGAAAGGTAGGCAACGCATCCCCTGTCACCTCGTGTGTTGCAGTTGTCCATGGGCAGAGGTGATTACTCTCCATCAGGTGACTCTCTAGCCAGCTCGTTTGCTCACTATTTCATAAAAAAAAACTCCTTCTCAACATAACCTGCTTTAAATAAAATAACTGAGAAGCATGACTTCTTTCAATCGTGTGAATACACAAGGATAACGTTCTGTGTTACTATTAATAGCTCGATTCCTAATGGGGATGCAGGTAGATTTTAATGTGGCTCTGCTATTGTATTGGGCTCGCATGTAAAGATAGATTTAAGCTTAGATGAAATTAAATTAATAAATCTTAATCTGTCCATTAGTTCTCGAGTTATATGTGTTGTAACGAAGCCGACATCGTTTCAAAATTAGATTACGATTTAAATTAGCCGTTTGCTATAATAATATGCCATAGAAGGTAAATGCTAGCACATAAGCATTTTATAATTGCGAAACGAATTTATACATAATGAAATATTACAGCATTTAACGCCATTATCATGTCTTATTAAATATAATTACATGGGCACAATTTTAAAACCATCAACTTTTACGACTAAGTACGTCTAGCTCGCTACTCGCTACGTAGGATTTTAGGTTAATTTTAACTATGTAGTTTAAGTTATTTTATTCTAAGTATAGTTAGACCAACAAGTTGCAGGATTATGGCCTAAGATAATTTGAACTAGGCTGAAGTTTTTGCGTAATGATTTAAACCTGCAACAAAAAAACTGTTGAGTAACAATGAGTCCTCAAATATAATCTACACACATCAAAAGTGTCTAGGGATATCATAGGGATATCATTTTTCAAATATTTCATAAAGTTAAGTTGGTTTACAAGTTGAGAAACAGACAGTGGCATAAGATAAAGGTTAAGAATATTACAAAAAAAAACGTTTGATTTTGCTAAAGTTTTGACACCTTTTAAAAGAAAAATCTGTCTTTTTTATCGTCCTTACGATTGTACAATAATGCTACTACAATATATTTTTTTATACAATCTGAAAGGGCAGATATAGCAGTTTCTGTGTTCTAAAAATTTCTACGTTGGTAGCATTATTTTAATTTTTACAGCCTCCCAAATAGCTATACTTTGTATGAAAATGCTTGAGATATCCCTAGACACTTTTGATGTGTGTATGTAGGAGGTATATGCTCACTTATGTAATATTTCCGACTATGGGTGATGATAATGAAGAAGGCCATAGGCTTTTGTCAGCATTGGACACCAATGGATATACCCAGATAATTTGAACTGTGCATCTATGGTACTCACGACTTAAAATGCTCCACATTCTGTACCAAATAAGAGACATGTAACTATAGTTACAAATCCATTTATGTAATAAAGTTTAATATTGACATAACCTAAACATCAAAGCTCATTCATCTATAAGGCAAAGCAACAGCAAAGTAAATTCCTTATAAGTTTTATGCAATATTCAATTAACGTCCCACAATAATTATGGGTGAGTATTTTAAACGATTCTCATCTGTTTGAGAATCCTTTCGAAAGATCGAGTAGGGGCTCTTGGAGTAGGGGTGGTAAAACGGAACGCAGCAAGCCGCCCGCGCTACTACCGCACGGACTGCCGACGCGTGCGCGAGACGCGGAAAAAAACAACTGTCATCTCATTCGCGCCAAATTTTGACAGTTTAAATTTTTAATTTTCTTTTTTATCAGTGAGGTGCCAGTGACTTGGATTGTTGTGGTATTGTGCCTGCCAGTTTGTGGATTGGGACTGTGTGTTGTGATGATACTCAGCCGCTCTAATTGTTGAGAGTGCAGCATGAGGGGCATCGTTTGTTCGTTTTTGCTCTTGGCGCATGCGGTCTGCGCCATCACCGGACCGAGGGTATGTACTTCCTTGAGAAGATATGGACTTTTGTTGGACCAATACAATTTAGACTAGTAGTCCTAAACAAACAGTTTAATTAAAACATAACATACTAATTTTTCCGTTTTGAAAAATTTATGGTATACCTTTCTCAAGCTACCAAGAAAACATACAAGTTCCTTCATTATTAAGTTCATTATTATTATGTAATACACTATAGCATTATATACATATAGCATTTACCTTAGGTATAGAATACGAACATTTAAAATTCCACGATATTTAACGAAATTAATAATTTAACCACTCATGCATACAAAAAACATCAACGAGATTTTTTTAACATTATTCTTTTAGATATATTAAATATTTTATTTTTCAAATGGGTATTTTTTGTTTTTTATGAGACTTCCCTCATATATATCATTTCATCATGTTCTATTTACGTTGAAAAGAAAAAAATAATTTATTGAAAAATATTAATGCGCTAATTAAGATTCGATCGAGAAAATCAGAACAGCGCGTTTCCAATATCTATTTTAATTTTAATGACAGTAATCCAATAAAATTGAATTATATTTAATTTCTCTATACATAATTCATTTATTTCGTGTATCAATTTCTATCTTAGCACGTTATACATCATTATGTAAATAGTGCTAAGGAAAGTTATATGCCAGCCGAAATAACACGTAAATGGCGACTATTAGATATGTTCAATAATTGATGATTTCAGATATTACGTGACTGTTAATGACGCACTTTAACTTAATTAAGTTTTGCCTGAAGAGATTTCTGAAGCGTATCAAACTCAGTGATGCCACTTGTCTTAATAGCAATTATTTAAGTCTGTAAGTTGATAAGGATTATTTTACAGACATAAGTTCACGGCTAAGTATTTCCGCAACAGGGTAGTCAAAATGCACGTAAATGAAATATTCAGAAGCCCACATTTCGAGTTCTTACCAAACGTGGTAAGGTTGAAATAAAAACCCAAGCATCCCGCATAACGGAGGACCGTTATGCGGGATGCTTGGGTTTTTATCGGTGTATGCCTTCGCTGCAATGATATTAAAACAACAAAGACGTAGATAGGTCACTTGTGGGGAAAACTGGCACCCGAAGTCAGAACTTCGAACACCTGAGCAAAGCATTGACAGTTTGAGACGATACTGTGCAACATGTATCTGTATGGTTTACGCTCTAGTAAATAATCATTCTATCTTGTGCACACGGTCAAATTATAAGAACGTACGCTAGAGGACAACTTTCGACTTTGCATCAGTATTGACACAACGTATCTACCTCTTTTAAATATCATTGCTACGCTGGATGGCTAGCCCCATATTGTACAAAGAAACCCAAGTAGGTGTTTCGGCCAGACTTGAACGCGGGACAACAGAGGGGTGTTACAATTTCCCATCGAGATGCAATGCAGAACTGAAAATAGAGCATGCAAGTTTCTTGCAATTCTCAGGCTACATTCTGGATTTGGTTACACGCTTCGGTAGACACGTAAGCAGTTAGTACCGGCTTATGTTTCTAGATGACAGTCATTAAGCCTAGTTGGAGGCCTTAGGGCGGCTTGATAACATCTGACAACAAGGTTTATCATTAATCTTATACTCCTCCAAGAATCCATAAGGAGCCTACGTTTCTTCTTGTGTTATGGAAATCAGAAGCGACGAAGGTAGAGATTGTATAAGCTGAAATAACGCGCCCCTCCACCGCATTTGCGCAAACAAGAGTACTTGCTTGTATGCGTAGATGCAGTGGAGGGGCGCGTCATTTCAGCTTAGACGATTTCTACCTGACACACTCAGACATAGCACAAATATTTCAGTCAATATTTTAACAGTCGGCGTGCCTTTTCTGACTACCCTATTTGAGTTATAGTCGTGAGCATATGTCATATTATAATGCTAACAAAACTTATAGTTACAAATGGTTAACAGATAACAGCCATAATTTATAGTAAGTTAAATAAAAATACGTGATTAAAGGATCCTTGACACGTGTACTGTGATAATGACAAACAATACGTATCATATTTCAATGGCCCATTCATCTGATTCGTCCCCCGCACTTGAAAAACTTTAATTGCTTTTCCCAAATGGCCATTTATCATGATGCCTCGTTATTTGCGTTCCCACGAACAGTTGGGAAAAAAGTTGGCACTTTACAAGGTTCGCCAAATTAGTTGTAGAGCTGAAAATATTTAATTCAATGACTTCGTAAACCAACAATTAATTGCTAGTTTCAAGTCTCCATGAACCTATTATCATGATAAGATACTAAGTACTAACGAAATATTAACTTGAACATAAACAATATACTTCACATAGATTATGAGATATAGTTTATTGTACTTGTAAAAAAATACAAGAGATAGTACCTATTTAATTAAAGAACCAAAGTACAATTTAGTCAGTCTTACCCCCGAATTCACAAACAATCAATGCAAAACACGCGCTCAAGCTCATGCTGACAGATATACTTCTGAGGGATGCTCAACTTTGATTTGCGTTTTTGAATTCGGGGGTTCAGGTTTTCTCATAAAAACATGACTCAATTTTATGGTAAATGTGAGAAGGCAAACTTTTTTTCTTACTTTAACACGTGTTTTTATGAATACTTACTGACATTAGTAAGAAATAGTTGCCAATTAGTCAGTAACCGCGGTTTCTAAACTCAAGTTTTGTTCACACGTAAACCAATATCGTATTAATTAACATCACAATAAATTCGTACGAGTTTCAAATTAACGAGGGAACCATAGTGCGCAGGCGCACACGTCGCCATATAAAACAATCTAATCTGATGGCTTGGGTTTCATAATGGACCCATGTTTTCCTTTCTCTTTTAATCTAAACAAATTTGAGTGAAATAACGATTTCTTACTGGTAGAGAATCGCTTTTTTTTCGCAAAGCAATGAAGGAATAATCGAGTTTCACAAACTGAACGTATCAAATCAAAATAATGTGTGCGCACCTATACAGAGTGGTCAGGAGAATTTTATTAAAATAGTGTTCTACTGGTTTAAAATTCAACGCTTCAAACGACTTTGTACACTGTTTTTTGTCAAAATGACAATACTTCTTTGACAACTCTGGAGCTGACTGTACAAATGACCGCAAGGTCAAATGACATTCATCAGATCTAGGGGTTAACCCCCTTCAGCCGCCTGAAGTACAATTAGGAAAATAAGTAAATTGTAGAAGAAAGAGGTTGTTTGCCTCTTGGTTATGTAATAATTATGGCCCATTTAGGTAATTACTTACTTGCATCTAATTTTGCTAGGTGCACTTAGCGCTTTTCCGTAACTGAAACTTTCAAAATAAACTGAATGAATCTAGTCTATTGTGCAGTTAAAAACACTTCAAACACTTACCTACTTTGTGTACATAATGACTATGTCAGTGACTTAAGTTGATTACCGTTTCGCAATAATTTAAACGTTGAAAAAAAATAAGTTAAACTGTTTGCAGCGACGAATAGATAAACTCTAAATGAGCATCATAATTATGTTAAATCCACTCGGACGATGCACATTAGAATATAGAATAGACATGAAAATAAATACGCAACCACAGATTATTAGAGCAGGCGGTTGTAGACGGTGTGCATCGGCCATACTGATACCTACGACCTGGGTCCATATTGGGATGCATAAATTAAAAAGGCATATCTTAAGTCTGCATAACGTTTTTTGGCATACTCTTCGTTTCGCATAACGTTCATTTAGAATAAATCATAAGGCATACTTTTTTCCCGCATAACTTCTTTGTTCTAACATAAATAATGATATATTAGCATCAAAGGTTTGTGCATAATTGTTTTTAGAATAACGATTACTTAGCATATCATTCATTGGCATCTCACCCTATGGCATACAAATTTCAAGTCATACAATAAGAATACCATAATATCACCATTTAAAAAACACTTAATCAAAATTTAAAAACTTTATTATTCTCTTTGTTATCCTGAAATATTTTTATTTCGAAAATATCATGCAAGCAAGCATGCAAATGTATAGTGAGCAACAAAGCAAGCATTCATGCAAGCAGGCATGCATACATGCAAGCAAGCAGCATGCAGGGATGCAGCAGGCATTTTATTTTAGGGTTTGAAAAAAAAATAACTAACCCTCGAAGGTTAAGGCGTGAGCTGCGCTCACGCCTTAACCTTCGAACCTATCACGGCCATGTCGGATCCGCCCTCGCCATTCACCATGTAAACAAGCATGCAACATGCAGGCAAGCATGCAGCACGCAGGCGAGCATGCAGCGTGCAGGCAAGCATGCAGCATGCAGGCAAGCATACAGCAAGCAAGCAGCATGCAAGCAGCATGCAGGGATGCAGCAGGCATTTTATTTTAGGGTTTGAAAAAAAAATAACTAACCCTCGAAAGTTAAGGCGTGAGCTGCGCTCACGCCTTAACCTTCGAACCTATCACGGCCATGTCGGATCTGCCCTCGCCATTCACCATGTAAACAAGAATGCAACATGCAGGCAAGCATGCAGCACGCAAGCAAGCATGCAGCACGCAAGCAAGCATGCAGGCAAGCACCCAGCATGCAGGCAAGCAAGCAGCATGCAGAGATGCAGCAGGCATTTTATTTTAGGGTTTGAAAAACCAACACGCACGCTACAGCTATGCTTCGCTTTGCTCCCGCCTTAAACCTTCTAACCTAATCTAGCCGAGTCGGTTTCGCCCCAACTCTATTGTTGGGCAGACAAGTAGAAATATGCGTTTTGTATTTTATGAATTCTTCTATTATGCGTTTCTTATATTATGGTAAAGTAAAGTTATACGTTTATCAATTATGCTTTTCACATTTATGCTTATTTAAATTATTATAAATACAATTATGGCAAATTATAATTATGCCAATGAAACCCTTATGCGTTTATAATACTCTGCTTATCATAATTTATGCGAAAAAACTTTATGCCAAAACATTTATGCCAAACTACATTATGACGAAAGAGTTTATGCGACCGAAAGGGCTCCCCTACGACCTTTATTAGGTCATCTTTGTCCGCTGAAAATGTTGCCATAGACATTTTACCTCTTGAATAGGCGAATAGGCAAACATCAGGCCTACCAAAGACTATTTCTACGCGTCGACGCCTGCGCAGCTCTTGAACTTAAACAATGTACAATGCGATGTTAGAAAGTGAAGAATAAGCGATTTTGTGTGAGCGGCGAACATACCCGGCAAGAACGACCTTTCATTGGTTTTAGACTGATGCTGTAATCTCTATCCGCAGGTAAGCGAAACCACTACATATAGGTAGCGACTATGACATAGTTTGTCTATATTTATCGAAATTGGAATTCCAACTTCCTCCTATTTCGTTGCAGACAACGAAATAGGAGGAAGTTGGAATTCCAATAAAAAAACGTTCGTTAAAAAACGGCATTCAATTTCTATGAAACTTTGGTATTTCCTTCTGTACCTAGTCGAACTTTTTTATACAACAATGATAGGCAGATATTATTGATCTGAGGCGACTCACTAGCATACAGACCTCATGATAGTAAACAAACATGTATGTTCAGTAACTCTATGTTTGTCCTGGATTGGAATGAAACCCACGATTACCTTAGATTACCAATTAAATATAAAATCACTTTATTACAGACAACGGAAACCCGAAGAAAAAGTTAGTATCTAAGTACACTGAAAACAAATTATGAATGATGTAAATTACTATGCCAGTCGGTCGATCGACCATACACAAAACGATCAAATAACTTTACTTGCATCCATAGACTTGGGTAAAAAACTAAAGTACACTCATAACATTAACTTTGATGAATGCATTTTGCATTCGACCCATTAACTCACTTTTCTTTACAAGCCGAGAACTTCCCTCTTCGTGACTTCAAACTTTAAAAGGCATCATGATAGTTTCAATACGATCACTTTCTACTGTAATCATTTCCTGATAACATTAATTTAGTTTCGGATGTGCCGACAATCCGTTTTGATATTAGGACAAAAACTTGTTAAGTAAACCAATTTGTAACCTCAACATGATATCCATATTTTCAGCGCAAGTTCACGATTAACATCACGTTTTTTTTTAACTTTTTACGACGATAGAGTGTTAAGGAACCAACCAAATTAAGAAAACTGTAAACTGACAATATGTTTCGATTTGGAAACTCTCCTGAAAAGCCACGTGATGAAAAAATGCACCATGTAGCTGAGAAAATTCACAGTTTTGAACACTAAAAGTAAAATAACAGATATTTTAAGATCAGTTTATCATAACTGCCCCTAAGCAATCGAAGAATCGTGTCTGGCTGCCATAAACATTTATACCCAGTTCAATAACTTCAAGATCATGTTAAAACTAAGTATATAACGCACAGATTATCGAGCTATAAAAAAACCGTTGCCACGTTGCTTATGATGTTTATATTTTCACGGAGTTAAGAGTTATTAATATACTCAATAATTGCATTGCGAGCTCGCGTGCGCGTGCGCACAACAGCTTTCACCCTGCGCCGTCTGCGCATCACCTTCTTACACATCCCGATCGAGTGACAAAAGATTGAACAAATAGACTATTGATTGCAGTTCAATTATGAGAAAAATTAATTCAAAATTAAGTCTTGCCAACATCACAAACAAACTCGTAAGCCACTAAGGTACTATATCACTTAGATAAACCTCGCGTAATGAATATCCAAGTACATATCCACAAAAATGTTCGTACCGTATAGGGATGTAACGACAATGCAATTTGGTGAAATGAAGCGAGAGGACGGCCTCTGGCCTCATTGCACCAAATGGGTTTTCAATGAATGGAGGACCTACTAAAGGTACTGGTAAAAAAATACTTTATTCATCTGGCATTGGAGACCATTAAAAATCATTACCCGTGATATGATCGGTAGGTACTAATCAGCAAATCATTGAAAGGGGAAACGAACAAGCAAATATAAAGTAACAGTCAACTGTTTATGATGTAAGTGATGGTAGCGCTAAAAGCATTACAAGTTAAACAAAAAACATCTGATCACTTAAATACATATAAAACGTAACAGAGATAAAACATAACGTGAGCAAACATTAAGTAAAAGAAGACCTTTCTTCATGAATGAAACGCATGGCAATCACGAATAAAGTTTGTAAATGTTTTTGTTCGTGACGAGTTCAATGGCCGGAAATCTTTGCAAATCAAACATGAATCAAAACAATGGTTGTACTCGTATGTGTCAGTGGCAGTGCAGTAAATTACTGATCTGTAAAACCTGCCTGATTTGCATTAATTTAATAATAACATTTGCATACTTAACTTCAAGTTGGTCTAAACAGATAAACTTCCATGTTGTCTTTCATAGCCTTGCGGCCTTGCTGGCAATAAAGTTACGTGCTAAACTGAGGTATTATCATTTAATCTAGTCAATACACCGGATAGACCACAAATTGACCACAAATATTGTTTTGTGATACTTCATCGGTATGAAGCTCATTTCAAAATTCCGTTTTCTCAAATGGAGCAACCATGAATGAGTAGTTCAATAAACTTTGTCACGCGAATGACCGCATAGTTTTTCAGGTCATTAGTGCTAAAACAAATAGAAATAGTCCAAAGAGATAGTGCTTACTTAACTAAATTCTGAACTAAGTACTAATTTTACGTAAGACAGAAATGATTCGAAACCGCATTCGTCGTCAGTAATCTAAGGAAGCACTCCTTAGGCACAAACTATCTGCGCAATGCTTGCGTAACGGTTGACTGGAGCTATTTGACACCGCATCTCGTTTATTGCAAAAGGCTTGTATTTGCACTAGACGATTCAGTTTTACATCCCTGTCTAACAAAGTTAAATAAAAAATATCTTTGGACATTATTCCACACAGCGCCATTTAGTCCCAAGTGGGACATCATCTTGTCCCGACGACAAGATTCGTGCATCTAGTGAGTAATAAAAAGATCTGGAATGATTTTGCAATAGTTGAATTTCTTTTGAACCTTATCGACTCGCAACGATTGATACGTCGACAGTTACAAATTGTTTTAATGACACAACAACGATGTTATCTTTACTTCTTACGTTATTACGAAGACTTCGGCTTATTTCTATGTTTTTTGTAGGTCTTAAAGCTTCCACGGTCAGACAAACTGTCTTTCTGGTCCATGTAGCTGGGAGCTACCTATCTTTCTAGGCCTTTTTAACCGCTTTCTTTAATGTTGACAAACCTACAATCGTAATAGCACAATTCAACTCCAAAATTGCAGCTTATATCGGTTATATCTTATAGTCATGACTTGTCTAATACGGTTTCAGAAATGAACTCTCAGCCAGTAACTTTGCAGTCGTTAACCTCATAAGTAACAAGTACCTACGTTTGTAAGATCTATTTGCGTAATGCGAAATCGAGCTATTTGACACCGCATCTCACTGTCGTAACGTAACCTGCTGCTTCGTTGTACCTTCGCTGCAGGCTGCAAGCTGCGCGACGTATCTGCGTCGATCTAACATTTCACATGCGCGTCTGAATACGTAACTAGATAGATTACGGGTGCACAATTTGCTATTGAAGCGTGAAATCTTGAGGCCGGCAAGCCTATTGATGATGTTTTAAGAGCTTGAAGTTGTTTTAAGAGTTTGAAGTGTTTGTTTCTGTTTCTTCGCTTTCACTACTTGAAATCATCAATCAATCTTAATTTTAAATTGTAGTAAGGATTGGATGTTTTTGAATTATTATCAAAAATAGTTATGAATGATACAAAAAACAAGGTACAAAGTTATATGGCTCACAAACCGCTCATGGTTTATATCTGTCCACGTCGAATTTCCGTTACTCACGGAATGAGACTCAGAGTGATTTTATTTTCATTCCGTCTTTGATTTATAAAAATGGACTTCGAAAACATTTCCGAGTGCTGAATACACGGGTCAGTCAAAACAATAGTTTGGTTCAGTTAGTGTTGTCCCTAGGCGGCCAGAAACGGTTTCTGCTTTTTATAGAATTGAATACAAGAAAGCTGTTTATATTATTTCGATGTATCATTTGCATCACGAACCAAATAACGAGACATAATCCGATCCTCGCCAAATGCTCTCGCTCCTTTTAAGTTCCAATGCTTTTGGTTAACAAGCTTTTAGAATCCTGTCCCTACAGTCGGCTTTCACGAGCGCGTGCGCAGCTTTCCGTCTCGACGGAACGCGACCGGTGACGTAACAGTGATGCGCGTCATTCCATGTCACTCTTATCGGACATCGATGAAAGTTGTCGAATGATATACGTGCTTTTTTATCGAGGGACATGACATTTGAAATACGATTGGGCGTTGTAGGTGTGTTGTAGGTGCTACATACTGTAATTTTTAAACGAGTTATGGATGTACTAGTCCATAAAAAGTGATTTAGCAATGCGCCAAAAAGTCTGTTCTGACATTTGTCGATTTGTCGAATGAACCGGATACAACATTATTGAATCACAAATGAATGCAAAATATCTTCAGACAGGATGTGACACAAAGCATTGCCAATTTGTGCTGTTTCGTAATCGGTTCCTTTCTGGCTAAGCTGTTTGTGCAGACACACCCTAGACTAGCTTTCGAACCAATCGGCTTAAAATGTGCATGTTGAGTGTCGAATGCATGTTCCTTTGAATCTGAAATAATTATTCAAGAATCAATAGCGTGCGTAGGAAATTACAACTTAAACAATATTAACAGAGCCTAATAATTTGAGTGTAAGTTAAGCAGGGTATTACGGCAAGGCTACTTGAAGCGTTAGGCGGGGTAAACTTTAGATTATTTCCTTTACTTACTTTTACGAGTATAAACTCGGGTTTATAGACTTATGCCACAGTATAAACCATACAGTAGGCTATCTAAGGCCGCCCGCCGACTTATTAGCCTAGCGTGCACACAGACACGCGGCACAGCCCGTCCGTACTGCCACCTCCCTATGCCTCCCTATTTTATGCTAGCGTGTGCGTGAAATCGCGTGTGAGTGATATCGCGATGCGGCGTTCGACGTTCACGCACACATTCAAACCGAGAGCGGCACGTTTGTATGTAGATATCTTACTGGATGATTATACTGTGCTTATGCTAGGTGTACATCTCTGTGTTGGGGTGTGTCGTGGCGCGACAAGACGCTATTGGATTGGTGGATTGGCGCCTCACCACAACACACCAATGTGACTCTAGTCATAACATTTGAACGGAACCGATAGCGTTGTGTCGTGGCGCCACTGTTATATGAACCTGGCTTTTCTTGGACGCTTTTCATTTAGATGGAACCATGCTAGTACTAAGCATATGACACTCTGGGTCCGATTTTCCAGATTACGGCTCTATACTCGACTCTGGTCGTGCTGATGTGTTGCTGCACGCCGTTACATGGAAATCTTCCACCTTACGACGTCTATAAATGCTTTTTTAAAATTCCTTTACGATGGGACAATAGAAGGGTAATTTTTATGACCCTTCAACCTTTTTAGGTGAAATGGGAGACACAGATCGGAGCAGAGCGTTAGTTTTACGATTGGCACAGGCTTCCACCATGAGAACGCTTGTATTTACGTAAATAACTCTAAAAACAACGCCATCGTAATTCAGATCAAGCTAATAAAAGAAACTCCGAGTATCGAGCAGTTTATCGACGCCGCGTGCGTTCGGCGTCGCGCTCGGCCGCCACCGACGTCAATTATCTCGATCGCATTGCTCGAGTGACACAGAAGACGTTATGCCGACGACAAGATTCATGCATCTTGTAATCTTTGCGAGGAGTTTGTTTTCAATCTGTGCCCGATGTAACAAGCTTTCGACTTTCCTTGGACTTGTAAGGTTCTGATTTGATTCCATGGTTAGAATAATCAATCCGACCGGTTTCAGTTTGGTCTGTGCCTTGTTCTTGAACGAACTTCTTACAGCAAAAATTAGGGCAACAAAAGTCATCCTAGCTGGTTACTTCTCTACAAACATCATCTCACCGCCAAATTCACAAACGCGAAATGAAGTTGAGCACCTCTTAAAAGTAGGTACCTATAGCTGTCACTATCAGTGATATAGACAATTTGAGGGACGGCATGAGTTTGAAGGCGTTTTCAACCTTGATTGACGTTTGTAAATTCGGGGGTCACTCATTCAAAGCTTCTCTGTAGCATTTAAAGCCAAAGTAATTGCTCTCGTAGGTACATACTGGGAACGCTATTAAAGAGAGCAACAGCAAAAAAACAGCAGCCTGCTACTGATCAGCCGATTCATTCACAAACATGTCAGAGTACTCCATCACTTGTATATTGAATATTTGCGCACCTGAACCTGTGCCTGAACTGCATAGCAAACAACATGTCTGCTAACACAGACACAACGAAATTAGACAAGCAATCACCACACAGCAGACAGAATCGTAAAACTAGTGAAGCTTTCAAATTTCTCGCAATAAAATAAGCCAACGATGACATTTCTCACGTCCCCGAGACCTGCGCAGACGCACGCCGAATGAGAAGTTGGGAGTCCGTTGTTCAATCAAAATGATGAAAGTTACTTTCAAAACGACATGCGTTTGCTTGTAAACTTTGATATTCTTTCCCTCAGACGTCTCGTGCATCTTTTTGCATTGCATCTTCTCTTGAAGGTAAACAACTAGAGTTTACACTGGCCACCTGACATCGAACCAAGTATAACATAAACAAATACACAAACATAAACAAAGACAAAAGGTGCCCGAAACGAAAGTTTATCTCAAACAACGGATTCCGCTTCGAGATTAACTTAAGTATGATATTGATGCATGTAGCGAGTTCTCGGACAGATGACTCTGAACTCAAGTGCGACAACCTTAAATTAAGAATCGTACCCACGGCCCATGAAGACAACACAACTTCTAACCGTGCCAATAAGCCAGTCCTTATGTAACTAGGTATTTGTTTTGTTACGAAATTTTGATAATTCAATTCAAGCATTTATAGTAGGGTATAAACAGTCATAATTTACATAATATTTTTGTAAGTTGATGCCGGTTAAATAACATGCATTAATTAATAATTAACCAACATTATCTAGGCGAAAAAGTAAAAAGTAGAACAATGAATTCGTCACGCACACAGCAAGTCAACTAACTGGCCGAATAATTAAGTAAATTGACCTTTGAATTTGCATATAGTTCCGGCCCACTGCAGAGCAACAGTCTGAAAGAGGAAATGTAACGATGTTTCTAAAATAGGCAGTGCTCGTTACTTTCGTATCTTTACCTTACAAACTTACTGATACTTTTGGTACGATCGAAAATAAGCATGAGTCGCGTGGATCGGATCGAGCGAATCATGTCAAAATATGCAAAATAGCATTTTTTTCCATTTTGAACTTTTGCATGAAAATATTAGTTACTCATTCGATTAATGAAACTCTCATAACGGCAAAAACGATACAGCTATGCTATTCCGGTGGTCGCCAAAACTCACTTCGCTTGTGCGAGGTAACTTTAAAATTGAGAGAAAAGAACTAAGCCAAATAACATTTTTCAATTATTTACATACAAAATGAGAGAAAATACTAATTCAGAGTGAAACGTATTGATGATACAAGTAAGCGTGAAGCACCGAGATGTGAAGTGATGTCCGATGTGCACCGCCGGAATAGCACGGCAGGTAATAAAACGAATCACCACTAACGATTCGTCAACGTAAACATACGGTTGGCTGCAGCTCTTCGTTTGAAGACTCCCAAATTGTACTTGTCGGGAAACACAGACATGAATAGACAAATGGATATTAGTGGACACTGTCAACATCCTAATTTCCAGTGCAGTGTCTAGGAATGAATACCTAACAACCCACGCAGACCAGGCGCAGACATCTCTGAATAAATAACTAGACAACTTGCATTGTATGCGATTCTGTAATAAATCTCAGCATTCGAATTAATTCTTTTCACATACCAGGGGCTCGTTCGTGTAGTGAAAATGATTATACAACGATGACTGACTCTAATGGTAATGTGCTTAGTGCTATCGCTTACATTTTGATTTACGTTCGTCAGATTATACCATTTAATTAACGATTAATACGTTAGCGATATTTTCTATGTAGATGCAGATATTATACTTCGAACTATCTCGAGAAAATTATCTGAATGAATCTGAATGATAGTGAAAACCGCATTATATCTCCGTAGCATGGCCTGATAAGGATGAGGTAACGGATATTTCGCCGTATGATTTAAAAAATCGTCAGTTTACAATCTATCTCGCGAGTAGGAGATAATCTATAATTATACTGTCGATACATTGTCAACCGTAATGTAATGTACTGTTTACAATTTTACGTATCACAGTCTTTGCGCTTGCGGGATTTACTTCCGTTGAGTTAAGAAACTCTATGGCATCATCAATCGTCATCCCTAACACTGTCTTAGTGGCCATAATTGAGGGTTGCTGAACGCAAGCCGAGGTTGAGTTTAGAAAAATACCCAAGGTACCTACTTCTTGACCATACTATAAAATAAACTCAGAGACTAAGCATTAAAAAGTACAGAAATATAATACCTAAGTATGTCAGAATTTCAGCAATGTTGAACAATACTGTTAAACACACACCGAAGTTAAATTCGTTTTCCGATAAACAGGTAAACTGATAATTTTATGTTTACAACGCCAACGCACTATTCACCCTTTCAAACGCCAAGTTTCATTAGTGAATATTTATCAGTTACTGAATTGACAAACAGACAAGTGCATGGCAGAGCAGCAACAGCAACTCGTGCAAACGTGCGCCTGCGCACGATGAGCTGAAATCGACCAATTAAACCTGACATTGATACATACATACATTTTTAGACATGAAACCATTAAAATAGCTGAGATAAATATAAATTATAGAGCGAAGATAACGACAATCCGAGTGAAACCTTGAAATTGGATGAAACAGTATCAACGAGTCCATTTGTTTTGCTTGAGTTGGCACATTACATACTATTTTGCACTCTGATGGTCATCAGACGAATGTGTATGCGGCAATTATCAATCATTTTGCCCAAAGTTTACATAAACAAGCCGTCTGATTAACATTTTATGGTTTTTTTGTGAATTAGTGTCAATGATGCTATTTGCAGCGCTTCCGTTGGCGCCCAACGTGGGATTATTGTAAATACTTCACATATTGTAGATTGTGAAGTTAGTCCACCACCTACCAACAATTTTAACAAAATTTCATTATTGCAAACACAGATTGCAGGTAGGCTTTAGCATGCACCTTGTTTACCTAATTCATAATTTGAACGGCACGGTGTACCAGAACATTGCAATTTTGAGCTCTTGAAGTCACATTCTAATGTGAATAGGAGCCTGCGTGTAAAACATTGAAGCAAGCAACAGGTAATCCTGTTACTTGTTTTGGTAAGCAGATATATACAAATAAGCACTCCTAACTTCTCAACATCTTAACTTTCTCTTAGTAGGTACTACGTTTTACAATCTCTTATGACATAAAATCATATAGAAAGAAACTCATAGATAATAGTACATTATGGTACAAGTGTGTAATGTTGGTGATTACCGCTGAGGCGCTATTGAGACCCGAGCCGTAGGCGAGGGTCTTAAGAGAGCCGAGGACGGTAATCATCAATACACACGTGTATCATACGACGTTTTTCAACACAATTGTGAATAAAATAATGTTAGAAACTCATTTTATTTAGTAAATAAAAAGCCGGGACATAATGTTGTAAGCATTGGATTTCATTATGCCCTAGGACATAAAGTGATTTGAATTTGGAATGCAAGGCCGTGTAGTCAAAAATGTTTAGGTGCAATGAGATTTTATTCCGAGGTAGGCTGTATGTTATCGTTTTCTTTGCATATTAAAAAAAACATGAAAGCTTTTCACCAAAGACGATTCATTCGAATGTCGAACTGGCCACTAATAAAATAGACTTGGAGCATTCTTGTAATTATTGTCTTAGAAAATAAACGACAGTAAAAGAAAAAAGGCGCCAACCGCTCAAATAGCTATGCTGATAAATTTATTGTACCAAAGAATGTAATTTACCTTTGCACATGCTTAATGTTTCCCTTATTCATTCTTATAATTTGAAATAAATATTTTTATTTGTATTATTAAGCACGATTTTTTTTGTATCGAAACTTTTTTTAAGAACAAAGCAATTGAACCAATAAAAAAAAACTCTATAACTCACTAGTGAGTAATAGTAATGAAAAAGTCACAGTTTGATAATAGGTGTCATTATGTGCCTAATTGCAGTGAAATAAGAGCCACTTTATGAGCAAGTGTGTTGAAAAAAACTTTATTGCGTGATTTCTTGAATCTATTTACGCACCACGTATTTGTCACACAAACAATGTTTTTCTCTGCAGCGACGCATTTCCACCGATCGCCAGAGATAACAAAGAAACGCAACAAGAGCATACATCATTACCATGTCATCTTAGCACAGCGGCAATGTGCGCACAACGCGTCATTTTATTGTTAGTTATTTTCACACTGCGATGGGGCACGTAACGCGCCGTGACGCATCGGCGGGTCGAAAGCGCATTCTTGGTCTGCGCGCGCGCACCGCAGATCTGCTGCGGTGCACAGTGCTCTACATCCATCCGATGAATTTCACGGTCATTGAGTAATTGATGATGCAGCGACGAAGCTAACTGTCAAATATCAACATCAGCGTAATCGAAAAACAGAAAAGAAATGCTTATTTTATTAGCTAATTCTACAAGCGTCGTGGCCTAGTGGTTAAACACTGGCTCGGAACCCGGTGGTCCCGAGATTAAATCTGGCCGGAACACACCTACTTTGGGTTCATTCTAAAATTTGCGGTAGTGGAAAACACCGTTAAGAAACCCAAGCAACCGGGATAACGGCGCTACGCTCGCCCCGTTGTAGGCTTACCACGTTGGGTTCAAATTCCCTCGGCGAAATGTGGGCTTCTGAATGTTCCGTTCACCATGACGGCAACAATCAGTGTGCCTCTGACTAGCCCATTAGGGATATGGTCGTGAGGGGATGTTATGTTATGTTAATTCTATAAGAGTTTAAGGTTGTTTCACTTCCTAATTTCGTTTCTGAATACGAAAAATAATAACTGCACTGAACAATACTTTAATCAGTAAGAAATCTATGTGCCTCCATCTCCAGTGAACAAACCTGTTCAAATAAGTATAGGTACTAACATTTTATATTATTTATCTATACGGATGAAACAAACTTAACGTAGCAAGATAATTTAATTAATTTCAGTTTAAAAAGCAATTACGAACAATTTCAAACGATTTCTTTGTGGTTACCATTCAATATCGCTATTGCATTGGATTTACACCTCAAATCTGCGCTTTTTTCGCAATAGTTTGATAAACTCATTGCAAGATTGGCAATTCAAGTAATTATTAATAGAGATTGACAAAGCATTGGCTATCTACTTTATTTCTGAATTAGATACATGTCGTGGAAACGCAATTATGATGCCATACTTTTAGTCAGTAAAAACCTTGTCCCCGTTTCGTGTAATAAATATGAAACCATGTAGAGAACTAACGAGAATATTATCTTTATTTGCAGATAGAAAATGACTTCGACAGAAGAAGGCAAGTGTCGTTAGGACACCCGGGCTTCAGTGAACACCAAACCAGATTCGGACTGAATTCACCGCTGCAGGCATTCCAGCAGCAGGGCATCATCAACCCGACGCCCACCCCGCTCCAGTTCCAACAACCGCTTTTCCAGCAGCCCCAACAGCAGAACTTTGTGCCACAGCCCACATTGTTCAACAACATTGTTCCTAGCCAGCCCATTCCTACTAACATTGGGGTACAGAACAACATACCTATCCCCAGCAACAACGGCTTCCAGTTCACACAAGCACCCAGCCAACCAATCCTCCAGAACCAATTCCAACAGAATTTGAGGCCACTTCCTCAACAAAACTTACTCCCTCAAGCTGCACCCACTTTGCCAACATTTCAAAACAATTTACAGCAAAATGCACCAAGCTTCTCAAACCTGAACCAGCACACTGTGCATATAGGCAATCAAAGGCCGACGCAACCTGCTTTCCTCCCGACAGTACCTACAGGAAATCAGCAGATCTTCAGCCAACCTAACCCTATAACTATTCAACCTGCACCGAACCTAGCTCCACAGAATCTGAATGTAAACAATGCACAAATACCGTTCCAGCAGAGCATAGGTCAAACTCCTTTATTCTCGAATAGCCAAAATTCTCACATCCATGAATTTTTCGAGCAACAGTCAAAAGAGAACTTGGAAAAACTCAAAGAACTACAAGAAAGACAAAGAATTATTCAAAAGCACCAAGAATTTGTGCAGAAACAGCAGCAAAAACAACAAGAGAAAGTAGAGAAACTGCACGAAGAGTTCGTTAGCAAACAAGCAACGAAGACTATTCCATCTTTCTCGACGACAGAACGGTACGATGATTACTATAGGTTACAAGAAAAGCGTAGACCGATCCAGCCTCATGAAACAGATTTGTTCAGAAAAGCCGTGGAAATGTACGAGAAACAGCACCCGACAACTACTTCTTCTACAACCACTACAACTACAACGACGACGACAACACCAGCTCCAAGGTACAAGCCTAGACCTAAACCTAAGACAAGGACTCCACCTCAAGATAGGAACAAACAAAAATTGTACAATGAAATCAAAAGCCTCCTACAAGAAAGCGAAACTAAAGGCTTTGATGACAACCTTAGAGCAAAAAGCGTAGCGTTGCTACAAAAACCAGACATCTTGAAGCAACTTAAAGTAGCATTAGCAGAAAACCCTGAAGACTTCAACGAAAAAAACTTTACGTCTCGTGAGATTTCACTGAACGGGCAGAAGTTTGAAGTAATCAGAACTACCAATCCCAACTTAATCCCTAAAGGAGCCATAGTTGCGGATGGTTCGAGCCTTGCAGCTGCTACATCTGAACCGCAAAAGGAAAGTAGGATATCATTCGAAGACTTGACGAAAGGTGTTTTACCTCCAGGCGCAGATTTCGAGCTTATCAAACAATCTGACAATGGAAAACTAGAAGAAGTATCTAAAATAAATACAATTCAAAACAAGAAGAAAGTGACATTTGTGTTTTTGGAAGAGCAAGACGATGGTTCTTTCAAAGTGAAAGGCGTAAAAGCGAATGGTCAGCAAACTGAGGAAGGACCCGAGGTAGAAAATATTTTGAACAAAATAAAGAAAGGAGAGATTCAGCTCCCTGGTCCAACTAAGATTTCCAACTCACTATTTAGCTCGACCACCGCCAGTCCTTCGACGGACTCCACCGATTACATAGCTGAGCCTTCACACAATCCATCAAGTTATTCTAGTTTTGTCACCGCTTCTAGCCACGGAACCGTGGGGCACACTAACCCTATAACGCACACCACGTCTGCACCCAACACTTACAGAAGCTCCATCCAGCCAACCTTAGCCACCCAGCCTCCTACGCATGCCTTCTCCCCGTCAACTCGCAGTATTACTACAACCGACAGGTACTCGAGTTCTCCAATTCATGACTATACGTTGAACAGAATCAGTCCAGGACCGACCGCTAAAACATCATACTCAAGCTCCACATTCTCATCGATCATTAACACGACACCATCTTACCGGTCGACACCTCAAGATTTGGTCGTGATAGGATCGAGCACAGCCCCACCAACAATCGACCAAGGGCATTCACTCTTCGGAAGACAATCCAACCCTGGCCTTGTAGACATTTTGAAAGAAAATGGTTTATTTGCGACGGCCAAATACTTACGCCAGTCAGGATTGGACACGATTCTGAATGAGACGGGCCCTTACACAATCTTCGCGCCGACGGACAAGGCCTTCAGGACTTTGTTAGTTCAACTTGGAGGTCCTGACAGAGCTGAAGAGAAGTTCCGGGACAATCCTCGCTTACTTAGTGGAGTAAGTATCTCAATTTAGTTCTCACAGTCTTTTTCGAATAAGAATACCTACTCGTTGAGATTAGCATGTCCAGATAGGTCATGTAACAAATTGCAGTACAACCAATTTGTATCCATTGATGTAAAATCTAATAAAAAACTTCTGTCCTCAGCTTCTACTCCATCACGTAATTCCAGGAGCGTTTGACATCGGCTCCCTTCAGGATGAGATGACGGGTGTATCTCTAGCAGGTACACAACTGAGGGTCAACCAGTACGACATGCACGACGTCGAGTGGAACGAAGTCAGGGTCACCACTATCAACGGCGCTAGAGTTCTGGAAGACAAAAAGGACATTCATATACCACAGGTAAATCAAATTTGTTTTATTAGTTTTCACCAATCAGATGACCGAAACCGCTAACGTTTTGGTAATCGAAAGGTAAACGATACTTTTTTTTCTTTTTCCTATGTCTTACGAAAAGTAATTCCCTATTATTTCAACAAGACCTAAATAAACTGTTCATCTGTAAAAAAATTGAGGCAACATTTAGATTTGCAGACAGCTCAAAGGCTTGACAAGATTCTACTGACTGAACATTTTAGCCAAAACTATTAGTTTAATTCGGTTTATTATCACTCACCCTCAAGGAATTGTCATAATACAGCATTGGTGGTATGTTTTCAGGGCATCGCACACGCGGTAGACCGAGTGATGTTCCCGCTGCCTGTGGGTGACATCGTGCAGACCCTGCAGGCTGACAGGGACAGGAGGTTCACCACGTTCCTGAAAGCAGTATTCGCTAGCGGGTTTTCGGATACGCTTGCAGGTAAATTACTGTTTTTTTTCTAATTAAACGAGTAGGTAAATCAAACATTAGTCAATGTTTTTATGGCAGTGGCTTTCGCAAAATATAGTAGTTAAACCCTCCCGCAGTTTGCTGAGACTCTTAAAGCCACATCTTTAGCTAACACTAAAAAAACAAACATTTGACCAGTTAGTTCTAGTTGTAACTGTATAAACTATTGACTACTTCACTTTTTCAGTGGGCATAACCGCTCACCATCACAATACACACAGAGTACCTCTGAACTTTGGCAATGTTTGCGTTCTGAGACTTCATGCTAACATTTATTCTGAAGGCGTTGATTTTTTACTATTTTTCGTTGACAATAAGGCACTGCAGTTTTCTTACGTTTTTCTTTCCAGAGAGCAAAACGTACACAGTATTCGCTCCCACCGACGCCGCCTTCGCGCGGCTGCAGCCCAACGAGTTATCCCGGTACTCCGAGAAGGCGGCTGCGCGCGCGCTGGTCGCGCGGCACGTGCTGCCGGGCACGCTGTACAGCGCAGGCATGCGCTACTACCAGCTCCGGAACTCGATGGAGGAGGCTAAGCCTCTAACGCTTCAGAAGAACTCCGGTAAGACTAACAAAACAGGTGCCCTTAAAATAAAAGAGACTTTCCGAGCCAGCCTGAGTGCATGGGCACGGGGTGTTTTCAGCGAGGGAAATACATATTTTTTTTACATAAATCAAGTTATCATAATCCTGCCTGGGTATTTTCAATTATGACAAAGTTCTGAATCACTATTCTGCTCAAAGTCATTCACACACACTCGTTAAGCGGCTCAAATCTTTTTCTGTCTCTCAGGTCGCATCAAGGTGAACAACGCGCAAGTGGTGACGCACAACATTCCTGCCACCAACGGGGTGATCCACGCCATCGACAATATCCTGTAGACGCACTCGCCAACTTAGCTTCAATGAAGCTTAACTACCCTCCTTTTTAAATTTAACGGTTTGACCACAAAGTAATGCACAGAAGGTCCACTGCGTATCGAGATAGGTCTTTACATAGACAACGAGGTATAGACAACTTATAAAGTCTTTAACAGAAACGTATACTGTTGCGATCGTAAGTTTCTCGCCGCATTCTTAACACAACTAATAAGTAACCTTATTTGTAGATTGAAACACAGAGTCAGGTGAATCTTGTCGCTCTCACACGGTACTCGGTACACCGTGCGCTAGCGATAACTACCAACACTTGACATCTTAAAGACAATGCTATTTAGTTATTTAGTATAATGCATTTAAATTTGAACCATAAATTAGAAGATCGAGAACATAAACTTAAGTAATTACAATGCTTTTGTTAATTTGTATGCTGACTAATGATAAAAGGGTTTGAAACCGTATTATTCTCGGACCGTTTTGTGGTGATGATTGATTAGATTAGTGTCACATGGACCTTCTGTACTTTCATAATATATTTTTTTGTGGTCTTACGATTGTCATACTAAAACAATCGGTTTGTTTTTATACTATAAAATTTCTTTTTTTACCAAGACATGTGAACGACAGCCAACACCGGCTGCAATATTGTTATTTTTAAGACTGTAAATAAAATTAGCTGATAAGATGATAATTTATATATGTAATTAGCGTTTTCTGTAAATAAACTTGATTGTACGTATTCATTTTGTTTTTACTTGTGTTGTGTGTTTTCAAACTTAAAACCTGCCCGACACTAATTCAAAGTGGGAACAGGTATTCTCGTGTAAAGACAACCCAGATATTATAGGCACTGCAGTTGCAGTTTATCAGTCCACCTTGGAAATTGTATCTTTGATTCTTGGTACCAAATGTTTGCCGAACAGTCGCTTATTCACTCATTCCTCGAAGATGCCAAGATCTATTCTGGAAACAGGTGCTCATAAGCATGACTATGTGTATTAGTTACTAAGGTTTCCTTGTTAAAGAAAATAAACACCGTCAAGATTTACTATTTTTATCTACATTTAATTTCATAGTATAATCCTCCCACCAAATCAAAAAAGAGGTATCAATCCCATAAAAGCTAATACTTTTCAAATGAGTAGACTAAAATAAAATTAGAATAACATTATTGTATTAAAACACACTCACAAACACACACCGTTAAGTACACTTCAAGATTTGAAGCTCATTTTAGCTAGCATCATCTTAAGCTTTGCTATTTCCTCCTCTTTTGTTGCCAGTTCCTCACGCAAGGACTTTATTGTGTCATCCTTATTCTCTGACAGTTGCTTGAGTTCTTCCAGCAGCTGGGATGTGTCAAGTCTTTTAGTTGGTCTTCTCTGCACTAACTTTCCAATAATATGGGCAATTTTGGGGTAGTTGGCAGTCAGGTGTGCAGGAATCTGGCCTTTGCGGAGATCAGTGATGGTCTTCACACGCTCCATATCAGTGCTGAATGGTTCTATCATTTCCAGGAGGATAATGCCCAGGCTGTACATGTCGCTCTGAAAACAAGCAATTTATGACATCAAATAATCAAAATTCGAAGTTTTTTTGGACAACCTTGAATTCACATAATATCTACAAAAGTATAGCTGTTACTTCCAGTTCTATATTAAACAGTTTACAGGACAGCATGAGTTCAAAGGAGAGCTCAACTTAGACTGACGTTTATTTGTTTAAAAAATCTTATATTACGTAAGCAAAGTGGTCCATGCTAACTTACGACATGAGAATTAAGCAATACAATGAAAAGTAAATACCTTTGGGTTGCACTGCCCATCCAGTTGTTCAGGAGCAGCATATAAATGCGTGCCAAGTGCCAGGCCACTGTGGGACTGCTGTAGAGGACACGCAAGCCCAAAGTCACCCAACAAAACCCGTATTCCACCTTCACTCTGGACTACAAAGATGTTGCTTGGCTTTATGTCATGGTGGATTATCCCCCTAGAGTGTATGTAGTGCAGCCCGCTGACCAACTGAGTGAACATATCTATCAACAAATCAATGTGAGTAAATGTTACTGGGTAGTTCATTTCTGCTGAAAATGTTGAGTCAAGACCCGGAGAATCGGAATCAGTATGAAAAGACATATCTTCAGAGTTCTTTCTTGTCTTTGCCACACGATTGTTGCGGTCATCTAGCCACTGCTTCAATGTCTGCTGGCAGAATGTCATTTGGATATACAGTGTCGCCCACTTCAAATTCACTCTAGAGCAATTCTCAAACTCCTTGCTATAAAACATCTTGCAGATAGCATTCTGTTCTTGCTGGATGCTTGTTTCTTCATCACTGTCTGATTCAAGGAAATCATCAACAGAATTATCAACCTCATCAAAACTGTCAGAATTCTTAAAGGATATGATGAAATCGGAATGACTGTCATTCTTGTTGATTAGTTCTTTAGAGTTGTGAGTTTTAAATGAAGTTATTATGTTAGGATGAGCAGATGAAATCAAGTGAGAGGCTGTGAACTCATCACTATCCATGTCCATTTGGTGCTTGTTTTTCTTTTTGACTTTAGACTCTATCATCGGTTCAAGCCATGCTGCTTTGTAGTTCACAATGTTCGGGTGATTCAGACTAGCAATTGTTTTGACTTCAGACAAATGACTCATAATTGAATTCACATCACTAGACTTTATGAAGACCTTTTTGACAGCATACTCCACTCCATCTAATCTGTGTCTAGCCTTAAAAACACTACCGAATCCTCCTCCTGCTATGAAGAACAACTCCTCGAACTCACGGTGGTAACGGGACCATTCTAGGCCAGGTGGTTGGATGATAGGCCAAGTCACTGGGAGTGTTATTGGTGTTTCTGGACCTGTTGCAACTTGCACTAGTTGGTACAAGGCCCTCTGATACTGACATCTCATAGCCTCAAACTCACCCATAGCATATGAATCATCAATTAAATTCATACTGTGTAATTTCTCACAAATTGTATTGTAGAGCTGCTGCGACCTTATGGTGTCTTTTTCCAAAAGTGAGCATAGTTGTTTGACGAGAGACTGTACCAAGAGGCTGATGGGTGTGGTGGCCGCTGACTGGATGATCTCCACTTGTTGCATGCTCTGGTGGAGTATGGATTCATGCTGGCTGTTAGGTGCTACTCCTGAAACACGAAGAAATGAGTTGTATTTTAACATTTCACACTTATGCTTTTGCAACAACTGCATTTTCTGGTCTTCCATTTTAACAAATTAGGTTCACTGTGTACCAGTACAGTTATTATCAAACACAAAACTTAAATGAATGACAAAATAGGAGTATATCATATTTGTGGTTTTGTAAGACCACAACTTGCTATCTTCAGTGCAGTGTGTGACCTTTCAGGGTAGGTTACTGGTAAGATAACAGTGACTAATATTATTTCAATTAATAACTTTAGTTGATGTGTATCTATTAACTGTATTTTTACTACTTAGAATCTCTGGTTAAGGCATCTGGTATCAATGGAATGTGGATACATTCCATTACACAAATATACGTAATAAAGCACTCACAGTAAGTTTAAAAATACTATCTCAACTACCTAGTTTTTGGTACAACAGGTCATACAAAGAATTGTTTGCCTGTTTCATCATCTTTTTTTTTATAAAAATAGCCTAGAAAATGGTAATAATACTTAAGTTACTGAACAAAGGATATCTTGGTTGGAGTGTAGCAAAGGGTGTGCAAGGCATTTGGGACTTCGGACGCACGGTTCAGCAGGAAAATGCGACACAATCTTAGACGCGATTGGGATAACTATAGCATTTCCTGATAAACCGTGAGTCGAACCGAAAAAGTTACAAGAGTAAAAAGTGTTTATTTTAGGCCTCTCTATAAGATAAAACATAAACATTTGAATTTCAAGAAGATAAATCTTTTTTGGCGAAAATTTTTCAGAGTCCCAAAACCTACACCTTTAAGATCGCATTTTACCGCTGAACAGTGCGTCAGAGAAAAAAAATTACACGTATAAAAAGGGTTTAATTTGAGATTCTTTATACATTAAAACACAAACATTTGAATTTCATAACATTTGATATTTTTGACGAAAATTATTCTAAGTCCCATACGCCTTGCACACCCTTTGCTACACTCCAACCGATATCTTGTTACAAGCTTTCTATTGTAGCTGGGCAGCTGCAGGATAACAAAGAGGTCCTGAACAATACAAATATCCTGTCACAGGTACAAACTACATATGGCGATTCTGCATGCTACGGTCAAGGTTACTACAAATTACACTTTAGTCATTTCATCGCTATAACCTCAAGTTTTAAAGAACATATATTACCTAAATCAAATGATTTAACAGTAGCCAGGGCCTCCCATTTGTCCTGTTTATGTTTTTTCATGATTATTGTTGCGCGATGATCACTGACGGAGATGTAGAAGCCAAGATTTCATTTCACTAAAGTCCCTGAATAACATTTTCAGGCAAAAACTTCACGGTTTTTGCGGAACAAAACTTTGGGAAATAGAGACATTTTAGGGAGAATCAAATTACAAATCAAACACAAAAACAAACAACACACACTCAAATTCGTCAAGTCGTCATTCAATTTTTTTTTTTTTTAATTTATTAAGGCATTGGCGACTGGGCCATCAGCCAAAAAGCAAACTTAAAAATTACCAATACAAAAAACTTGAGATTAAGTAGTAGTTATTCTATTCTACACATTACTACAAAAATTATACAAATCAAAAGTAACTATATTGCTAGTATGTACAAAAACTTAAAAATAACTGATAACTTAACATGGTGATCAATCAATTCAATCGCACATTGAAAATACAGAAAGGAAAACAAATAAAAATTAAATTCGCCCGAAGGTATTAATTATGAAACAATATACAATAAAATACAATTCAGTGATACACAGTAGTTTTTGTGTATTATTAGGCAAGTTCCCCTTTACAATATTTAGCGCTTGAGCTATTAATAGTAGACGTTGAATAGCAAATTGAGGACAAACAAAAATTAAATGATCGAGATCACAAAAATCAGAGTCACAATGTGGACAGGAAGGACTTTCTAGGAGATTAAGACGATGTAGATGTGATGGAATTCTGCTATGACCGATTCTTAAACGACTTATTGTAGCAGAAAAAGATCTACCCAAGAATTTTGGGCTTTTTTCAAACCACGCTTTAGTGGAAGGTTTAACAGCAATTTGTTCCAACCATTTACCTTTAATAGCCCTGGAGTTAGTAAGGCAAATATCCCAACGTTTATACATATTGTTTTTAATAAAAATGTACAAATCAGTGAAAGGGACTTTCAAATCACAAATATTCAGATTAGCAGAGGATTTAGCAAGAGAGTCTACTAACTCATTGCCTAGTATACCCGAATGTCCAGGCACCCAGGTAAATTCTACTTGAATATTGACCTTTTTCAAAATATTAACAAGGTTTTTAACTTCATAAATTAAATAATTAGCAGAGGCATTAAAAATACTGACGGATAAAGCTTGCAGCACGCTCATCGAATCACATAAAATCAAAATCTTTCGTGAAGTTGTTAAATTAATTTGTACATATTTTAGTGCATAGAAGATACCCAAAGTTTCGGCTGAGAAAATAGAAAAATGATCGTTGCATCCGTACACCCTCCCTATTTTGTTAGATGCGTCATAAAAGGCAAAACTTGTTCTACTATCAGTTTTAGAACCATCGGTATATATTTTTACAAAATCAGACTTATGGCTAAGGTATTCTAGAAACTCAAACTTATTTTTAAAATGAGTAATGTTGACAAATAAATCTTCAATAGTACAAGCGTAATCGAAGTTGAAACATGGTAGTAAACTAGACCAATAAACAACATCCTGGAATTCAAAATTTAAGTAGGCTATGGCGTGAGCCAACGAAGTAGTAACAATTAAAGGAGTCACATTAAAATTAGGGTATACATAATTTTCTAAATATTTTACTACAATGTCATTGTCCCGGCTGACTAGTTTAAGGCAATATTTATCTGTTATATAACTTCTTCTTACGCTTAGAGGGACGATTCCTGACTCAACTTCCAAAGAATTTATAGGAGAAGACATTAGAGCTCCAGTTATGATACGCATGGCTCTATTCTGGATTAAATCTAATTTACGTAGTAAGTTATTGGTTGCTTCACCATAAAAGATACAACCATAGTCAAAATGACTACGGACAGTTGTTATATACAACAGTTTAAGTATTTTTGGATCAGCTCCCCATGATACGCCACACAGGGATCTCATAATATTTAACCCTAACTCGGCTTTTCTAGCTATGTTTTCTGTGTGAAGTTTCCAGGACAAATCTGACTCCAAATAAATTCCTAAATATTTGACACAGGAACTAATTGATATTACAGAACCATCGAACATAATTTTGGGTTGATACGGTATAGTATGTTTAGAAAATATTACAACAGAGCTCTTATTTATGTTAACTTCTAACTTGAGACAGTTATTTAGGATGTTATGTAAGATGTTAAGGCAACTATTGATTAATGATTCAGCTATTTGAAGATCATTACTAGTACTATAAATGACTAGGTCGTCAGCGAAAAGTAAATACTTGATACTATGAGGAAGTTCATGCATCAAAGTCACCAATGATAAAACAAAAATTAAAGGTGAAATAACGGACCCTTGAGGTGTGCCTTTAGAAGTAAATTTTGGCCCGTACAAATTGTTATTTATTTTAAGTAGTACTCTGCGGTTGTGAAGAAAGTTAAATATCCACTTCAATATAGTCCCAGGTAAACCTAATGAATGCAAACTTTGTACTAAAAATCTGTGATCGATGTTGTCAAAAGCGCCTTTAATATCTAAAAAGACTGCTAAGGTAAAACCTTGATTTTGAAACCCATTTTTGATGTCTCCAATGAGGCAGCCTAGATTTTCCATTGTACTTTGGCCTTTACGAAATCCATACTGGTTTTTAGGGATGAGAGAGTTATTTTCCACAAACCATTCTAACCTATTTTTGAGCATGGTTTCAAATATTTTTGAAAAACAGGAAGTCAATGAAATTGGTCTGTAGGAATCAATATTGTTGGCGTCTTTATAAGGTTTTAAAATTGGGATTGTATGTTGAATTTTCCAAGAGGGGGGAACGCAGACAGATGTCCAAAGTAAATTAAAAATTGATAATAAAATAGACTTAGCTATAGAAGGTAGCTTTCTTATGACCAGATAAGGAATAAAATCTGGACCTGGAGAACTGTTGCGTTTGTTTTGAAGGGAAGCGTCTAATTCGCATAATGAAAACTGTTTAGTCAACCAGAGCGCTGCTTGAGACACGCTAGAGGAAAAATAACTTTCTAAATCTAGAAATAAATTATCATTTACATCATTGGTATTCGCAATTTTGTTTAAAAATTCCATGGCTATTGCAGGATCATCAAAAAATTTATTATTTTTAGTTTGAGTAGTTTTTGAGAATTTGAATCTACGGATATGGTCCCAAATTATTTTAGAAGATGTCATACGGTTAAATGTAGAACAAAGATTGAACCATGATATTCGCTTCTGTTCAGCGATTGTTTTTTTCTTTTTGGCGTCAAACTGCTTATAAATTAAGTAATTAACTAAAGTTGGGTATTTTTTATATGACAATAATGCTATTTTCGCTTTTGTTACTGCTTCTTCACATGAACTGTTCCACCAAATGGTAGCTTTTCTATTTTTACGTAGGTCAGCTCTAAATTTTTTACGTCTAGGGACGGAAGTCAAAATTTTTGTCAATATTTCCATAAAAGTGTCATAATCTTTTAGAGGATCACCTGTTGATAAAAAGAGTGAAAACTCATCTTTACATTTATCAGAAAAGTCTGTCCAATCTATTTTGTTCCAGTTCACTTTGGAGAGAGAGATATCAGATTGTGAACCAACTGAATCAGAGGCCGAGGGAGTTTCTATTTGATTAAAATGACGAGATTCATTAAACAGCATTTCTATAATTACTGGATAATGATTGCTACTTAGCGGATCATCAGCAACTGAGAAGGCACAGCTTGAGCTTAACGAAGGCGATACAAAAACTAAATCCAAAATGTTACCTGTTTGCCCGTGAGGTGCCAGAGTGGTTAAATCGTGGTCATTCAAACATACTAGATTATGGGATTCTGCAAAGGAGTGGATGATATTGCCTCTTCTATCATTGTTTCTGGAGCCCCAAGAAGCATGATGACCATTGAAGTCTCCAACTATTAGAAAATTATTTGAGTCAATTTGATTGAAAACACTGGACAATTGATTAATATGAAATTTACCATTCGGCGGCGGCGGGCAGTAAACAGCTAAAATGTAAAGTTTAAAAGAATTAAAGTTGACATGTAATAAAATATTTTGGAAATTATAACTAGAATTGGTTTGAATTGTTTGAAAGTTGTAACAGTTTTTTACAGCAATTGCTACACCTCCATGAGGCCGATCAGAATCCTGCCTTATGATAGTGAAACCAGGAATTTTTAGAGATTTTATGCAAGTGAGCCAAGTTTCATTTAAGACTATGACATCAAAATTTAAACTTGAGTTAGCAAGAAAATGTTTAAATTGATCTAGTTTTGGTAAGATGCTACGGGAGTTCCAGTGAATGATATTTAATTGCCTATTAAAAACTTTTGAACCCATTTTCAGATAGAAAAGTTTTTAATAAGTGACTCCTTTATTGATTTAGAACAAATGTTGTTACCTGTCTGATTCGCGCCCGATTGCACTTGTGACTTCAACAAATCAACTAATGTTTTAATTATTACATTCAATACAGTGTCAGAATTTAAAATGTCTGTAATTAAAGCCCTCCCTTGAGGGGACCTATTTGTAGGAGAAGGGACAGGATTCAGGGGATTTGAAGAAACTGGGGGATTTTGGAGAGTAATTTTGGGAGGTTGTCTGGCAACAATCGATGAATATGTTTTGCGGGCTATTTTGTTCCTTACTTCATCCATTTTCGCTGACTTCACAGGACATTCTCGCGACACTGCTACGTGGGGGCCATTGCAATTAGTGCACTTGACATTGTCCTTGTTGTTGCATTCAGTGTAGAAGTGATTTTCACTGCAGATCGAGCACACTTGTTTACTTTTACACGTGCCCTTGCTATGACCGAATTTGTAGCAGCTGAAACACTGCAGAATAGGCCGAATATATTCCAAAACGTCAAACCATAAGTGGTCAAAGGTAACATGATCAGGTCGCACAGTTGACTGGAACGTGAGTAAAACCAGTTGAAGAGGGATGAGGGATCCATCAGCTGATTTCTTCATGAATCTTTTCACACCGATAATTTGGGATTTCGATTTTAATGATGTCAAAAGCTCCTCTTCTGTTAATTCAGTTGGGACCCTAATAAGACCTTGGCATTCAATATTGTCATAAGGGATTCTTGCTGTCCATTGGTTTCTAGCTAGAAGATCATTATTAAGCAAAAAAGAATTGGCGTCTTTCATGTTATTGAAAAAGATTTTTAAGAATGACGGTCCTGTTTGTTTAATGTGCGCAATGCCTGAAATGTTTCTGAGCATACTGTTGACTTGCAATAGATTGAACTTGGAACTTGAGTTTTCTCTGGTGACTAAAATAGGATATTGATTCTTGAATTCTTCTCTGTATATTTTGTTGATGTCCTTGAACAGACCACGTTTGGTTGAAATGAATTTAGTTGGTTGTTTGCTTACAGGTCCTTGATCGTCATCTTTAGTTTCCTGATATTTCCGTTTAATCGTCTCAGAATGGGAGAACTCCATGGGAGAGCCTCCGCCGTCGCTTGTTTTACCCATCTAGCCGGTGCTTGGTAAAAATAGGGCTTTTAAACTGTTTATGAAAATATTTTTCATAAAAGGCGCCTTTAAAATTTTCCCGCCCTGACGTTTTGACCAGTCGTCATTCAATTTTTTTTTTTTTTTTTTTTTTTTTAATTTATTAAGGCATTGGCGACTGGGCCATCAGCCAAAAAGCAAACTTAAAAATTACCAATACAAAAAACTTGAGATTAAGTAGTAGTTATTCTATTCTACACATTACTACAAAAATTATACAAATCAAAAGTAACTATATTGCTAGTATGTACAAAAACTTAAAAATAACTGATAACTTAACATGGTGATCAATCAATTCAATCGCACATTGAAAATACAGAAAGGAAAACAAATAAAAATTAAATTCGCCCGAAGGTATTAATTATGAAACAATATACAATAAAATACAATTCAGTGATACACAGTAGTTTTTGTGTATTATTAGGCAAGTTCCCCTTTACAATATTTAGCGCTTGAGCTATTAATAGTAGACGTTGAATAGCAAATTGAGGACAAACAAAAATTAAATGATCGAGATCACAAAAATCAGAGTCACAATGTGGACAGGAAGGACTTTCTAGGAGATTAAGACGATGTAGATGTGATGGAATTCTGCTATGACCGATTCTTAAACGACTTATTGTAGCAGAAAAAGATCTACCCAAGAATTTTGGGCTTTTTTCAAACCACGCTTTAGTGGAAGGTTTAACAGCAATTTGTTCCAACCATTTACCTTTAATAGCCCTGGAGTTAGTAAGGCAAATATCCCAACGTTTATACATATTGTTTTTAATAAAAATGTACAAATCAGTGAAAGGGACTTTCAAATCACAAATATTCAGATTAGCAGAGGATTTAGCAAGAGAGTCTACTAACTCATTGCCTAGTATACCCGAATGTCCAGGCACCCAGGTAAATTCTACTTGAATATTGACCTTTTTCAAAATATTAACAAGGTTTTTAACTTCATAAATTAAATAATTAGCAGAGGCATTAAAAATACTGACGGATAAAGCTTGCAGCACGCTCATCGAATCACATAAAATCAAAATCTTTCGTGAAGTTGTTAAATTAATTTGTACATATTTTAGTGCATAGAAGATACCCAAAGTTTCGGCTGAGAAAATAGAAAAATGATCGTTGCATCCGTACACCCTCCCTATTTTGTTAGATGCGTCATAAAAGGCAAAACTTGTTCTACTATCAGTTTTAGAACCATCGGTATATATTTTTACAAAATCAGACTTATGGCTAAGGTATTCTAGAAACTCAAACTTATTTTTAAAATGAGTAATGTTGACAAATAAATCTTCAATAGTACAAGCGTAATCGAAGTTGAAACATGGTAGTAAACTAGACCAATAAACAACATCCTGGAATTCAAAATTTAAGTAGGCTATGGCGTGAGCCAACGAAGTAGTAACAATTAAAGGAGTCACATTAAAATTAGGGTATACATAATTTTCTAAATATTTTACTACAATGTCATTGTCCCGGCTGACTAGTTTAAGGCAATATTTATCTGTTATATAACTTCTTCTTACGCTTAGAGGGACGATTCCTGACTCAACTTCCAAAGAATTTATAGGAGAAGACATTAGAGCTCCAGTTATGATACGCATGGCTCTATTCTGGATTAAATCTAATTTACGTAGTAAGTTATTGGTTGCTTCACCATAAAAGATACAACCATAGTCAAAATGACTACGGACAGTTGTTATATACAACAGTTTAAGTATTTTTGGATCAGCTCCCCATGATACGCCACACAGGGATCTCATAATATTTAACCCTAACTCGGCTTTTCTAGCTATGTTTTCTGTGTGAAGTTTCCAGGACAAATCTGACTCCAAATAAATTCCTAAATATTTGACACAGGAACTAATTGATATTACAGAACCATCGAACATAATTTTGGGTTGATACGGTATAGTATGTTTAGAAAATATTACAACAGAGCTCTTATTTATGTTAACTTCTAACTTGAGACAGTTATTTAGGATGTTATGTAAGATGTTAAGGCAACTATTGATTAATGATTCAGCTATTTGAAGATCATTACTAGTACTATAAATGACTAGGTCGTCAGCGAAAAGTAAATACTTGATACTATGAGGAAGTTCATGCATCAAAGTCACCAATGATAAAACAAAAATTAAAGGTGAAATAACGGACCCTTGAGGTGTGCCTTTAGAAGTAAATTTTGGCCCGTACAAATTGTTATTTATTTTAAGTAGTACTCTGCGGTTGTGAAGAAAGTTAAATATCCACTTCAATATAGTCCCAGGTAAACCTAATGAATGCAAACTTTGTACTAAAAATCTGTGATCGATGTTGTCAAAAGCGCCTTTAATATCTAAAAAGACTGCTAAGGTAAAACCTTGATTTTGAAACCCATTTTTGATGTCTCCAATGAGGCAGCCTAGATTTTCCATTGTACTTTGGCCTTTACGAAATCCATACTGGTTTTTAGGGATGAGAGAGTTATTTTCCACAAACCATTCTAACCTATTTTTGAGCATGGTTTCAAATATTTTTGAAAAACAGGAAGTCAATGAAATTGGTCTGTAGGAATCAATATTGTTGGCGTCTTTATAAGGTTTTAAAATTGGGATTGTATGTTGAATTTTCCAAGAGGGGGGAACGCAGACAGATGTCCAAAGTAAATTAAAAATTGATAATAAAATAGACTTAGCTATAGAAGGTAGCTTTCTTATGACCAGATAAGGAATAAAATCTGGACCTGGAGAACTGTTGCGTTTGTTTTGAAGGGAAGCGTCTAATTCGCTTAATGAAAACTGTTTAGTCAACCAGAGCGCTGCTTGAGACCCGCTAGAGGAAAAATAACTTTCTAAATCTAGAAATAAATTATCATTTACATCATTGGTATTCGCAATTTTGTTTAAAAATTCCATGGCTATTGCAGGATCATCAAAAAATTTATTATTTTTAGTTTGAGTAGTTTTTGAGAATTTGAATCTACGGATATGGTCCCAAATTATTTTAGAAGATGTCATACGGTTAAATGTAGAACAAAGATTGAACCATGATATTCGCTTCTGTTCAGCGATTGTTTTTTTCTTTTTGGCGTCAAACTGCTTATAAATTAAGTAATTAACTAAAGTTGGGTATTTTTTATATGACAATAATGCTATTTTCGCTTTTGTTACTGCTTCTTCACATGAACTGTTCCACCAAATGGTAGCTTTTCTATTTTTACGTAGGTCAGCTCTAAATTTTTTACGTCTAGGGACGGAAGTCAAAATTTTTGTCAATATTTCCATAAAAGTGTCATAATCTTTTAGAGGATCACCTGTTGATAAAAAGAGTGAAAACTCATCTTTACATTTATCAGAAAAGTCTGTCCAATCTATTTTGTTCCAGTTCACTTTGGAGAGAGAGATATCAGATTGTGAACCAACTGAATCAGAGGCCGAGGGAGTTTCTATTTGATTAAAATGACGAGATTCATTAAACAGCATTTCTATAATTACTGGATAATGATTGCTACTTAGCGGATCATCAGCAACTGAGAAGGCACAGCTTGAGCTTAACGAAGGCGATACAAAAACTAAATCCAAAATGTTACCTGTTTGCCCGTGAGGTGCCAGAGTGGTTAAATCGTGGTCATTCAAACATACTAGATTATGGGATTCTGCAAAGGAGTGGATGATATTGCCTCTTCTATCATTGTTTCTGGAGCCCCAAGAAGCATGATGACCATTGAAGTCTCCAACTATTAGAAAATTATTTGAGTCAATTTGATTGAAAACACTGGACAATTGATTAATATGAAATTTACCATTCGGCGGCGGCGGGCAGTAAACAGCTAAAATGTAAAGTTTAAAAGAATTAAAGTTGACATGTAATAAAATATTTTGGAAATTATAACTAGAATTGGTTTGAATTGTTTGAAAGTTGTAACAGTTTTTTACAGCAATTGCTACACCTCCATGAGGCCGATCAGAATCCTGCCTTATGATAGTGAAACCAGGAATTTTTAGAGATTTTATGCAAGTGAGCCAAGTTTCATTTAAGACTATGACATCAAAATTTAAATTTGAGTTAGCAAGAAAATGTTTAAATTGATCTAGTTTTGGTAAGATGCTACGGGAGTTCCAGTGAATGATATTTAATTGCCTATTAAAAACTTTTGAACCCATTTTCAGATAGAAAAGTTTTTAATAAGTGACTCCTTTATTGATTTAGAACAAATGTTGTTACCTGTCTGATTCGCGCCCGATTGCACTTGTGACTTCAACAAATCAACTAATGTTTTAATTATTACATTCAATACAGTGTCAGAATTTAAAATGTCTGTAATTAAAGCCCTCCCTTGAGGGGACCTATTTGTAGGAGAAGGGACAGGATTCAGGGGATTTGAAGAAACTGGGGGATTTTGGAGAGTAATTTTGGGAGGTTGTCTGGCAACAATCGATGAATATGTTTTGCGGGCTATTTTGTTCCTTACTTCATCCATTTTCGCTGACTTCACAGGACATTCTCGCGACACTGCTACGTGGGGGCCATTGCAATTAGTGCACTTGACATTGTCCTTGTTGTTGCATTCAGTGTAGAAGTGATTTTCACTGCAGATCGAGCACACTTGTTTACTTTTACACGTGCCCTTGCTATGACCGAATTTGTAGCAGCTGAAACACTGCAGAATAGGCCGAATATATTCCAAAACGTCAAACCATAAGTGGTCAAAGGTAACATGATCAGGTCGCACAGTTGACTGGAACGTGAGTAAAACCAGTTGAAGAGGGATGAGGGATCCATCAGCTGATTTCTTCATGAATCTTTTCACACCGATAATTTGGGATTTCGATTTTAATGATGTCAAAAGCTCCTCTTCTGTTAATTCAGTTGGGACCCTAATAAGACCTTGGCATTCAATATTGTCATAAGGGATTCTTGCTGTCCATTGGTTTCTAGCTAGAAGATCATTATTAAGCAAAAAAGAATTGGCGTCTTTCATGTTATTGAAAAAGATTTTTAAGAATGACGGTCCTGTTTGTTTAATGTGCGCAATGCCTGAAATGTTTCTGAGCATACTGTTGACTTGCAATAGATTGAACTTGGAACTTGAGTTTTCTCTGGTGACTAAAATAGGATATTGATTCTTGAATTCTTCTCTGTATATTTTGTTGATGTCCTTGAACAGACCACGTTTGGTTGAAATGAATTTAGTTGGTTGTTTGCTTACAGGTCCTTGATCGTCATCTTTAGTTTCCTGATATTTCCGTTTAATCGTCTCAGAATGGGAGAACTCCATGGGAGAGCCTCCGCCGTCGCTTGTTTTACCCATCTAGCCGGTGCTTGGTAAAAATAGGGCTTTTAAACTGTTTATGAAAATATTTTTCATAAAAGGCGCCTTTAAAATTTTCCCGCCCTGACGTTTTGACCAGTCGTCATTCAATTTTTTTTTTTTTTAATTTATTAAGGCATTGGCGACTGGGCCATCAGCCAAAAAGCAAACTTAAAAATTACCAATACAAAAAACTTGAGATTAAGTAGTAGTTATTCTATTCTACACATTACTACAAAAATTATACAAATCAAAAGTAACTATATTGCTAGTATGTACAAAAACTTAAAAATAACTGATAACTTAACATGGTGATCAATCAATTCAATCGCACATTGAAAATACAGAAAGGAAAACAAATAAAAATTAAATTCGCCCGAAGGTATTAATTATGAAACAATATACAATAAAATACAATTCAGTGATACACAGTAGTTTTTGTGTATTATTAGGCAAGTTCCCCTTTACAATATTTAGCGCTTGAGCTATTAATAGTAGACGTTGAATAGCAAATTGAGGACAAACAAAAATTAAATGATCGAGATCACAAAAATCAGAGTCACAATGTGGACAGGAAGGACTTTCTAGGAGATTAAGACGATGTAGATGTGATGGAATTCTGCTATGACCGATTCTTAAACGACTTATTGTAGCAGAAAAAGATCTACCCAAGAATTTTGGGCTTTTTTCAAACCACGCTTTAGTGGAAGGTTTAACAGCAATTTGTTCCAACCATTTACCTTTAATAGCCCTGGAGTTAGTAAGGCAAATATCCCAACGTTTATACATATTGTTTTTAATAAAAATGTACAAATCAGTGAAAGGGACTTTCAAATCACAAATATTCAGATTAGCAGAGGATTTAGCAAGAGAGTCTACTAACTCATTGCCTAGTATACCCGAATGTCCAGGCACCCAGGTAAATTCTACTTGAATATTGACCTTTTTCAAAATATTAACAAGGTTTTTAACTTCATAAATTAAATAATTAGCAGAGGCATTAAAAATACTGACGGATAAAGCTTGCAGCACGCTCATCGAATCACATAAAATCAAAATCTTTCGTGAAGTTGTTAAATTAATTTGTACATATTTTAGTGCATAGAAGATACCCAAAGTTTCGGCTGAGAAAATAGAAAAATGATCGTTGCATCCGTACACCCTCCCTATTTTGTTAGATGCGTCATAAAAGGCAAAACTTGTTCTACTATCAGTTTTAGAACCATCGGTATATATTTTTACAAAATCAGACTTATGGCTAAGGTATTCTAGAAACTCAAACTTATTTTTAAAATGAGTAATGTTGACAAATAAATCTTCAATAGTACAAGCGTAATCGAAGTTGAAACATGGTAGTAAACTAGACCAATAAACAACATCCTGGAATTCAAAATTTAAGTAGGCTATGGCGTGAGCCAACGAAGTAGTAACAATTAAAGGAGTCACATTAAAATTAGGGTATACATAATTTTCTAAATATTTTACTACAATGTCATTGTCCCGGCTGACTAGTTTAAGGCAATATTTATCTGTTATATAACTTCTTCTTACGCTTAGAGGGACGATTCCTGACTCAACTTCCAAAGAATTTATAGGAGAAGACATTAGAGCTCCAGTTATGATACGCATGGCTCTATTCTGGATTAAATCTAATTTACGTAGTAAGTTATTGGTTGCTTCACCATAAAAGATACAACCATAGTCAAAATGACTACGGACAGTTGTTATATACAACAGTTTAAGTATTTTTGGATCAGCTCCCCATGATACGCCACACAGGGATCTCATAATATTTAACCCTAACTCGGCTTTTCTAGCTATGTTTTCTGTGTGAAGTTTCCAGGACAAATCTGACTCCAAATAAATTCCTAAATATTTGACACAGGAACTAATTGATATTACAGAACCATCGAACATAATTTTGGGTTGATACGGTATAGTATGTTTAGAAAATATTACAACAGAGCTCTTATTTATGTTAACTTCTAACTTGAGACAGTTATTTAGGATGTTATGTAAGATGTTAAGGCAACTATTGATTAATGATTCAGCTATTTGAAGATCATTACTAGTACTATAAATGACTAGGTCGTCAGCGAAAAGTAAATACTTGATACTATGAGGAAGTTCATGCATCAAAGTCACCAATGATAAAACAAAAATTAAAGGTGAAATAACGGACCCTTGAGGTGTGCCTTTAGAAGTAAATTTTGGCCCGTACAAATTGTTATTTATTTTAAGTAGTACTCTGCGGTTGTGAAGAAAGTTAAATATCCACTTCAATATAGTCCCAGGTAAACCTAATGAATGCAAACTTTGTACTAAAAATCTGTGATCGATGTTGTCAAAAGCGCCTTTAATATCTAAAAGTCGTCATTCAACACCTGAAAACACCACAAATTAGATAGAGTAGAGTCCTTGGCCACGGGAATGGAATATTATCTGTGGACTGAGACAGCGGTCCGAAATCCGAATATCGCTGAAGTACTTTTAGCACTTAGAGCATATTGTCTAAGTTTTAGCACGATTTTATCGCTTAGTGCTTTCAGCCACCAAATGTAACCCAGTGCCTTAGACAATATAGAAATGATGCTCTAAGCCCAGTGCTAATAAATTATTTTCGACAGTTGGTTGGACTGTTGACGGGCTAGCGAAAAAAAGGAGACACCGTAAGTTCAAAATGGCGGAGTTGGTGACATCATTTATGAAGTGGTTTCGGTGCAATTCGGGACGCTTTTATGGGTGCTAATTGTACTTTCAGCGATATTTCAGCCCTACTCAGCCCTCTCACGCCGACCGGTTTTTGCACTTTATCGCGTTGTCTATTATAGCTTGGCGAAAACGTCCTAAGAAAACCTAAGTTGAGGTTATGTTTACATAGTTATGTGTAAATTGGGAAGCTAGCACATCTTAGTAACTTGATACTTTTTTATTGATTCTAGGTTTCGATTTTAATTTTAGTTTTCTAGGCAGCTGCTGAGCCAGCTTTTGAAAACATTTCTCCCGAAGATAGGAGAAAATCATGATAACACTTCATTAAAATTGAAATGGATTATTACCAACGAGGACAAACTTTATGTTAATATATGACCAAATCGACAGCTAACCACAAACCTGCAAGCTGACAGTATAATATCAACATGAACGACTCATCGGAACGAAGTGAAGCTTAGAATTTCTGGGAAGAGTTAAGCCAAGCCTTGGACGAAGATTTTTGGTTTTGAATATTTTGTCAAAAATGTTCTTTACTCTTATTAAAATACAATATTATGATTTTGCAAGTTTCTTCTTTCATTTCTTTACTTGTAAGTAGGAAACCGTCCTGCCAATGTGTTTGCATGTGGTGGGAATCGACTAGATTGGTGTCACACTGCCTTTCCATTTCTGCCACCTAATGGTTCACCTGAGTGACCTGGTTCTTATTATGACGCGATAACTGAATGGGAAAAAACTGATCTAGAATAGGTGTCATAATAGGTGGTCGTTACGTGATGCATTCGCGCGAACTTACTTCGTGCGAACGTGAGGTCAAACCTGTTAATGTAAAAGGAGTGTCCTAACTAAACAAACAAACAAACAAAAACATTTATTTGCAAAGAATACAGTTGAGCCTTAAGCTGAAGAACTTAACTTAACTGTGAATAGGTAGTGGGGCGATTATAACAAAGACAATGAGATAGCGATTCTGTCTAAAAATATATTTGAATTAGTAAACTATCAAAACTGTTTGAGTCGTAGTATACGGGGTGACCACATAAACGTTAGTGGCGCCCCTATTAAGGGTTCGTTCCAAAACGAGTAGTGTAGAGTGATTCTTACCCTCGGTGAAAAGAAGGAGACAGAAATATAAATTAGAAAGATAAAAGACCAGAGCGATAGATTGGTTTTAGGAACGCTATCGAGTGATTTTTAACGAAAGATTATTTTTGAACGGTTTCGGGTAAATATGTCACAGTCAAATTTTCAAGCAAATTTAGCAAACAACGATAAGTTTCTAATGTTCTAAAAAACTAAAATACTACCTAAATTCATTCACTAAAACTTCATGATTAATGTTCAGTTTGTCTGACAAAAGTTATCCACGGAAAGTAACAAAACTTCTACCTGACAGCTGTCAGGTGAATTCTACCGGTCCCCAGACGTCGGTAGAAATCGCACTTGTCAGTGTAAAAATTACTCTCACCCAACCCGTTCCAAATTGCATGTAAAACTGTCAGAGTAAACGGTCGGTTACTCTCGGTTTCACTCGGGTTGCTTTGGGAACGCGTCGAGTGATTTTCGCACCACCCAGAGTGACTTTTGCTCGTTTTGGAACAGACCCTAATTTCACGACTTTTTTGCCAGGCTGTGAATATTCTATTTGGAAAAGTGAACCCAAGCGATTTTTAATCTTTTCGGAACCAGTTGTGATCTATAGTTTATGTGTTCTGTGGTTGTGATGGTGTGACAGTGTGCAATGACAGCAACTGAAACTGACAGTGACACTTGACAGCAAAACAAACAATTTCGTGTTTTTCAATAAAACATGTGATTGATGGTAATTGGTAATAAAATAAATAGTTGTATGTAGAATTGTAGACTTGGCTAGCGTAATTTGCAAAAATGAACTTGTTACCTAAAAGTCACAAAGAGTTCAGTGAAAAAGATTACTGGAATAAGTTTTTCAAGAAGCGTGGTAACAAAGCTTTCGAATGGTAGGTTACTTTATTGTGCACATTAATTTTAGAATTTCCGTGACAATTCACTATATTTTAGTTGTTAATGGCTGATATGATTGTTTTTAAGGTATGGCGAGTACTTAGAACTGTGCACTCATCTCCACAAGTATATAAAGCCCACGGATTCGATACTCATCACTGGTTGTGGTAACTCCAGCTTGAGTGCTGATCTCTACGATGTTGGCTACTGTAACGTTACTAACATCGACGTCTCTGAAGTCGCCATTAGGCAGATGAACTCGATAAACTCTCAAAGAACCAAGATGAAGTTTCTCTGCATGGACGCTACCAACACTTCATTCCAAAATGAAGAATTTAATGTAGTCTTAGACAAGGGTACTTTGGACGCTCTCATGCCAGATGATGCTCTGGAAACCCAGGAAATTATAGACAAATACTTTGCTGAGATCAAAAGAGTATTGAAACTTGGTGGTCGGTTTATCTGTATATCCTTACTGCAAAGTCATATTTTAAAGAAGTTGCTAGAGACTTTCTGTGACAAGTCGTGGATGTTCCGTGTGGTGCGCTGTCATGAGGCTGAGGAGAAGAATGCTGAGAATGGAGATGGGACCACACTACCTGTCTTTGTTGTAGTGGCTACTAAATTTAAAGTAATGCCTCAGTTGGTAAGTTTTATTCAAAAATCATTTAGTTCTAACTTATTCAGCTTATTGTGTTATTTAAATTGAATTACTGTTTCTCAAAGTAAGCATATAATAATATGAGTATTTTTAAAAGCATTGCTACCAATAGCACCATTTGACACTGCTTTTTACTGAACATGATTTTTTTCTTGTTTTCCACTTGTACCTCATTGTTGTTTTGTTTGTTTCTTCTCTCCCTCCATTCATCTAAATTCATTGTAGGTTTTTGGAACAGTAACTTTTTTGGTACCATTTGCCTAAGTAAGACTATCTGACAGTAAATTACCCTCAAAGGTATGTTTCTTTCTCAGATATTAGAAGTATGCATGGCAGGGGACAAAATGCAGCGCCTGACCACTACTGAGGAACTGTTCTCATACATCAAGTCGGCTCAGGATGCAGCCTTTGTCACTAATGGACTTGCTAAGACCAATCTTGATGATGATAATGAGGTATCTATTTAATTTATCAATTATGCAATTCAGATTTAGATGCATTTAATGACCATTATTATCAATATTTTCCTTTAAGACAAAATTTTACAAAGCTGCATAATATGTGTAATATTTTGCAGCTTTGTAAAAGTTGTCTTTGCCCTTAAATGCTTCGAGTACTAGAAGATTTTTGTTAAAAAGATGTCTCTGTTTGTTTGTCTATATCATTTAGTTTCAAAGAAAAGCATTCCTTTAATAAATAAGTGCTCTACAGCCAGAACAAAATTTAAAACCATATAATAAATATTGTCCTATTTATTTACTCATGAAGTCAGATAGTAATAAAAATATAAAATGTAACATTGATTTATTTGATTAGGTATCTCTGGATCTGATGCAGCCAGGAGAGGACTCTCCGAGGTACTCCCTGTACATAGTTGATCAGAAACAATCACGGGCACTCAACAAATATGCAGTCTTCATTGTACCTCAAGGCAGGTGAGTCTTTTACAAATAAATGAACACAGTATAAAGCTTTATCTTACTTCTTTCTTACTAATATTATAAATGTGAAAGTTTGTATGTGTGGATGGATGTATGTTGCTCTTTTACGTAAAAACTACTGAATGGATTTTAATGAAACTTTACAATTATATGGCTCATGCATCTGGTTAGGACATAAGCTAAAATTATGCATTACATAAATTAATATAATTAAATTTAAAATAAAAACATATACATTTTATCTTCTCACTTAAGTCCACGAGGACGAAGTCGCGGGCGGCCGCTAGCAGTCTATATCCGTTCATCATGGAAATAACTGGTTTTACCCGACTGCTCCAGAAGGAGGGTTATGTTTTTCGAGTGTAGGTTGTGTATAAAACATGGACACTCAAATGCGATTAATGCACCTATTCAAGGTGACCTTAAACCTACGCTCAAGACACAGAGCAGACAGAACCAAGATCATCGACATAGCTCTCAGAATAAGTAAGCCGAAGTGGCAGTGGGCTGGCCACATTTGTCATAGAATGGATAACTGTAGGGGTGAGCGCCTTCTTAAGTGGAGACCTCGTCTCGGCAAGCGTAGTGTGGGACGCTCTCCGGCTAGGTGGAGTGACGATTTACGAAAGGCCTCTAGCTAAGTATAGGGCGCGATGGCGTGCATTAGGGGTGGCTTACGTTCAGTAGTGGATCAGCACAGGCTGATGATGACGATGATCTATGGGTTGTTCTGTCTGATCTGTGGGATGTTTGGAAGAGATCGCCTTCAAAGCCGCCCAAATTGTACATTAACGTTGATCTATATTTCTTTACTGTGTATAATTGTTGTTTTGGTGTGCAATAAAGTATAAATATTCATCTATCATGATTAGGAAAGATACAACCACAAACTTTTCAACACGGGAGAATACTTAGAGAGCCCTATCTATCCAAAACACTTTATAATTTTATGAATGTTTTTAGTTTTTTTTTTCTTTTATGGTTGCGCGAAAAAGGGTCCCGATTAGGCGAACAGTGAGCTGACTGTCAATTGCTGATTGGTAATGTACGCAGTCTGCGAGTCGCGACGTTATGTGCTGTATAGACACTGCATTGAAAATTTATCTCTGAACTCTCTGAATCATTAAAAACATTATATTTAGCTAAGTTCTTTACTCTCAAACGAACACAGTCGTAAAGAAACCGAATTTTAAAGATAACTCACCGCGAGGGAAGTGAATTTTGGCGCCAACCGGAATACCATAGCTGGAAGCAAACAGTCAGCCGCTCACTGTTCGCCTAATCATCAGGACGCGCCCTAACTTCAGTAAATCTGCAAGAAGTACGGGGATATGCAAGTGCCTCAGTGGCAGTCGCACTTTACCAATCAAATTGCTCCATTGGATTGTGGCTTATTAGGTTTCATTCTACTTAAATCTTTCTATGGAACTCTTTACGCAATTACCAGTTAAGGCATAATCATCAGTCTAGTTTTATATCAGCAAAACTTCAGACTGAATGGCTCCAAAGGCTTACACTACACGCAGCAAAATGCTCTAGCAACACCTTTTGAACCGACTTCAATAAAGGAGGCGTTATCAATTCGACTGTATTTTTATGTTTGTTACCTCATTAAATAAGTATACGGATTCTCGGCCAGTTACTCCGGCTCGCATTTGGCTGGTGTTTTGTGAAACCAATCGGGGTAATGATCGGTCTATACTATCCTGTAACCTAATTATAAACCTGGCCGCGAAACAGGCGTGATTCCGTCGAACCCGTTTATTTTGATTGTGAATTGTAAACAAGAGCCCAAATAGCACGCCTGTGTTTTATCAGTATTGCGGAGAGCCAAATTTAGAAACTTGGTTTAAAAACACGACTATATACCAAACGAGGTAGACAGAAGCACGCTGGTCGTTGGCGTCGTTGTGAACGGAACTTCCAAAAGCCCAGATTTGGCCGAGCGAGTTTGAACTTAACGACAATGAACACAAGATAGTTGTTCTGCTCAAACTACAACGCGGGGCCACACATTTTCCGAGCCAGAGTGTTAACCACTGTGCTACGAGGCTTTTTAAAAACAAAACTCACTAAAAGTTACGAATGGGGCTACGATTTGAGGTCACGTGATCCCTTAGGTCAGGTATAGTCTAGTAAAAATAAATAGTAAAAATAAAAAAAACAGTATTCAGTGGCACTTGGTAAAGTACATTTAAGTCTTCTTAGCGATTGAACATGAAAACATGCTCAGAATCGGCCTTTGACGCCAAGGATGTTTGTCAAAGAAAGGTCCGAAAAGATATTTCGTGGTTTAATTCCTCATGTCAACCTCACCGCCCGGGATGACGTAATCAGGTCCGACTCCTACCGACTAAAACCCTACCTTACTACTCCTTCGTCATCGGCACTTCGGCGAAGAAGCGCGATTCCCGCCTTGATGGTTGCACACCGTTTGCCTTGCGCTCAGTAGGCCCTTACAGCTGTCTTCACAATAAAAGCGAGGCTACGGAAGTACCTGTAGTACACGAGTACTTATACCGCCTCGATGACAGCCGGGCAATGCGAAGATCCTTACACCCAGTATTTATCCGATTTAGTGTAAGCACGAATGGTTGATCGAAAGTCTTGGACAAAATTCCCTAACCCCAAATTTCTTTAACACGCTCTAAGGAGACACCAGAAGGATATTATGTCCTCAGAATAAGTACGCGCCCGAGAAAAGGTGATGATTTGTCGTTTAGGCCATTAGAAACAATTGTTGTTAAGCAAACGAAGCCTTGGAGACTTATTGACATTTTCCACCCAAAATGGCCTACCTCAATGAGGACTTGACTTGAGGTAGGGCGCTGCAAAATTACGTCTGCCAACCTTGCCGAGTGTCAGCCGCATCCCCCGTGATGACAGACAACAAGTGTTGACGACTGGTGTCTGATCACGATTATGATAACGATATTTCTGGACGATACTTACGCCCCATCACAGGTAACAAAGTACCTGGCCTGCTAAAATTAGTCTTCTTCGGTAAGAAATGTTATTCTCATGAACTCGCGCGCAGGCACTCCGATATTTATCATAATAATGAAGGCGTTTGGATTGATGCCCGAGGGATCAGCAGGAGGTGAGCTTGACATGTAAAACAGCTCTTAAACGTTGTGCGCTTGTAGGGAACAGACGTGCATTCGCGTAAGTCGGGCACAAGTGCTGAAAAAATCTAAAAGTTTAATAGTTTGGTGGTCGTCTGAAAAGGAACGTTACATTCGTATGAGTGAAGCTAGTTTTATTCTATAAGGTTCGTAATTTAAAACAAAACTCCAGCTTCTGTTTGTTAAATTTTTGCGACTGAATTTGGTGATAAAAACATCGTTTATAAACACAAACTCGTCAAGTTAAGAAATGTTCAGTGAATAGTTTCGGAGTGTTCTATTCACGATGAAACAATAGCAAATGGCAGTAGCATATGCAAAAAAATATTGGCAATACCAATTTGAAATGTATGTTAAGCCCAAGCTCCACTCACGCATAGCGAAAAAGTATCTCAAATGCGTTGCTTTTTCTTTAAAAAGTATTAGCTTTCATGTCCCTTCGCTGGGAATATCCCCCACCATTATTATTTATTCATTAGTCAGTGCAGGAGAAGATAATTCCAAAAATCTATATTTTACACAACGGGAGTACAGGTGAGCTTATATTTCTAAAAAGAGACTAAGTAACTATGCAAGAGTGCGACCCATAAGTATAAGGCTAGTAATGATGTTTACTGTCCCACGTTACCCAGACGCCCTAAGGCCTCCGACTATGGGTTTTATCTACTAACGTGTAGCAAGGCCGGCAGGACCTACTGCTTTTTATTTTCTGTGAGTCTTCCCGAAGCACGAAATTTTCGAAGAATAAATGACCAACCGAAATAAAAGCTCAGTGGCGTCATCGTGCATGTCAATGCAACTTACTTATGTTAACTTACAAACTTAAACTCTATTTCGTAATCAAAATAGCAATAGCAAAATAGGATAAAAACATTTATTCTTTCCAAAACTGCGTTATAAATTTATTGTTATAACTAACTACAATGATGGTCTAAATATGAATTACTTATTTAAGAAATGAATGGAATGCTTTAAAAATTCAAAAAATTCAATATTTCTTTATTCAAGTAGACCAATAAACAGTACTTTCGAATCGTCAAGAATCTTAATTTTAACCACTTAATAAACATACACATAATAATACAATATATAAACGATACTTAAAATACATGCACATAATGTGACTCTACCACCGGCGTCGGAAGGTTGTTTCTACTGAGAAGACCCGGCAAGAAACTCAGCAGTTACTCTTTTTAAATCGTCCAATGTTTTACAGTACAAAGTGAATGTTTGTATAAACCAACCAAGTCATACAGTTTTGACATGGAAATAAATAAAACAGGAAATTAACGAGTTAACTTGGGTAAACTAAGTAAACTTGAGCGGACCAGTTCCCGAAGGTGGCACCTGTTCACAAGTTGACGTGTGAGCCAGCCATCATCCCACTCAACCATATTTTAGGGAATGGAATGACCCGTCACACAACGCCACCACCCCAGAAACATTTTAGTGAGCATGACTAGCTCGAGTTACTCATAGTAAAACAAAAGACAAAAGAAGCTACTGTAAGTCTAAACTGTAGGACTGAGTGTGATTTTGAAGTTATATAATGCAAGGCTGTTGGGTAGTTTATAGGAAACAATTTAAATTCACAAGAAACAAACAGATCAAATGTTAGTCTAAACTGTGGTACAAAGTATGATTTTGAAGTTATACAATGCAAGGCTGTTGGTGAGTCTATGAAAAACAACATAAATATAATAATTTACTTATTAAGTGTGGTTATGTTAGGAGCAAACAACAAAAATAAAGTTATTATAACGTTTGTTTCCAGACGTTGACGTCCTCTAGGTAGTCCGACGTCTTGTAATACGCTCTGGCCACTAGAGTTTTTTTGACGTAGTCCTTGAACCTGTGAAGAGGTAACTGTTTTATATTATCTGGCACCTTGTTATAGTATAGTATACCTTGCCCCCAAAAAGAACCTAGTACTTTCTGTAACCTAAACAGCGGAAGCACCAATTTGTTCTTTCCCCTAGTATTCCTCTTATGAATGTCGCTTTTAGCAGTGAATTTACTAATATTTTGTCGGACATGTACGATACACTGAAATATGTACTGAGAAGCTACTGTAAGGATTCCTATCTCTTTGAACAAATCTCTAAGCGATTCCCGAGCGCCAAGTTTATAAATTGATCTAATAGCTCGTTTTTGAAGGATAAAAATTGAGTTTATTTCTGCCGCTAAATTTCTTTAGTTAAATTAATCCCAATATTTAACCGTCATAATATCGTGTGGAGCCGGGGCGTGTAGCTAGTTAAACTACAAATAATTCACACAGCCACTAAGATTTATAGGCGCGCAGTAGGAATAGCTCGAACGCGAACGTTACAACGGCGTTCTGGAGATTGTCACTAAGTGTTCGGAGGAAAGTTACGCGAACACTCGTCAAGGGCGAGGATTAGCGCGAAAGCACAGCTGGTTATTTACTGGCTACACTTTCGCCCGTAATATTGTAACCAGATCTGCTGTATAAAGGGTGTTCTTCAAAATGATCGTATTTTGTTCTTCAAGGCGTATTATGTACCCTGAATTCCCAAGTTTTTATTTGTATTTTTCTTTTTAAAGTTCTCGTAGGTTAGTTGTGTTAGTGTATGTGTAACGATCGTCGCTGTAAAGCAACACACGGCGACTAAAATTTCATTTCAATGGTAATTTTTAGAATATCATCGTAAATTAATTAATTCACACAGTGCCATTTATCCCCAGACTTAGCAAACCTATGAGGACTGCACAACTGATAAAATACTTGAATAAAGCTTGAATACTTTTTCAATATGCATAAGAAACACTCAAACCAGTATAAAGGCTATGTTCATGCACATGAATGTTTGGATTGTGCGGGAATCGAATCTGTGACCTCTAGTGAAGAAGCCTTCTACATAAACACTAAACTACCCCGATTTAGTCGTGAATGTATGCTTATAAATAACCAAATATTATCTTCCATTCCAAATAGGACAGTCGAAGCAATGTAACTGTATACTCGTAGTTCCACCTCAAACAATTAGTTATTGTTGTGTGCACATAAAAATCAAAAAATAGTAATATGATTCTAAAAAGTAAGCACGCTATATCCGTTGAAGGACACCCTGAATTATGCAAAATTCGTTTACCCGACTGCCTATTTGTAAAGTGAGTCAGTAAGTGAGCATCGGCCCACGCAGTGCGCAACAATGTCCACGTTGATTTCTAACTCGGAATCGTTAGATTCTAGTTAGAAAGTGCGCACTAAGTTGAATAGGTTCAGTATTTAATCAATTTCTAAATAGGCATTAAACAGATTTAACCTGGTTCGATATTGATAGTACTAGGACGGTTTGGACAGGTACAGTTGGCGGCAGAAATATTATTAAACACGGATACTCTTGACCTATAAATGTGATTGCAGCCGTCGCAAATTATGAGTCCTGTCTTAAGAACGTAAAAATACTAATACCTAATAAGAAGGAAGGATTCTCACTTGTGTATTGGAAGATAGAATTCTTAAATCCCATACCTATTACAGAAAATCATTTTCTGGTGGTCAAACTCCCGTCGCATATAGAAAGGTCAGATCAAGACTACAGTTAACTTAACTTAGCAGTATAACTTGGGCCTCTTCAAGAAGAGAGTGAATAGCCAACTGTTAGGCCGACATATACCAACTTAGACCAAATCATCACTTAAGATCAGGTGAGATTGTCAAATGCGCGTCTACTTAAACATAAAAAAACTAACCAAGGAGATCTGATCTTTTTGTTAAGATCAACAAAAAAAACCAATCAAAATCTTTGAACTCGTCTTCGGTATTCAGATCGGTTTATTAATACAGCTCTAGTTATGATTATGATAACTCATGCTGCCACTCACATTCGCGTAGCACTTCTCGCACCTCATCTCATCACTCATAACAGAGTTATTTTGAGTGAATTATGATCACTGGAGGTGTTGATGAGTGCAATTAATTAGGGTTGCCACTTGGTGTTGTCCTACATAGAGCTATAAATGTAATGAAATGGGTTACCAGCTCGAGCGAACTCAAAATTTCGGTCGAGCTGGTGTTTTGTTTAGTACAAGCTATGCTTAACACGAGGTGAGATCTCAGTGGGAAGATTATGTATGTTATATTTCTTTGGTGGTTTAACCACGTATCTTTCTAATTTCGTACTGGTGTTATGAATAGGATGGTTGAGCAACTTATAAAAACACAATACTTAAAAAACTATGCTCCCTGGTATAAATGCACCATAAAAAATATCAAATGGTAGTCGAATTAACAAGCAAAGAAGTGTACTTCCCGTATGGAGATGACCCAACAAAAATATTAAAAGATTATGAAAATGGACTTGCAAGTCTACGTAAAATGAAAATTAGTTCGGAGGAGCATCCCTAAGTGCAGTAAAACGAAAATAGCCGGAACCGCGCCCACAAGTTTTAAAATACGATATACGCAAAAAGAGAGGTTGATAAACAAAAATATTATTGTGCGGGAACGGAATCAAGTCTAAAATAAGAACTCGTAAAATATGCGTTCATTTGTGTAGAAAATGTCTCAGACGTTTGTTTTTCGCTTTTTCAAAGGGAACCCGTCACTTGTCCGAAATTTACTAGTCTGAATTTCATTTGACTGAAAACTATTGACCAACATTTCATTTGTCAGATGTATATTTTTAACCCGTCGAAGTATCTTTTGACAAAAGTGTCGTTTTACCGATCTACGTTAAACCAAAGGACAATGACGGATTTGTTAGGGGCAGTGGCGTCTTTTTTTTTTCTTGCGGCCAGCGACCTAACCTTGTTTTTTAAATAGAAAATATTGCAAAAAACCAAACTTACTATGCCATGTAGACTCCTGGATCAGTCCGAACTGAGTTATGGGCTTTGGAAATTTGCTGATTTTAAAAAAAATATATCTAGATATTTTTTCTTTTGCGCGCAATTTTAGCATAAATCGCAACAAAATAGAGAGATCATACGAGTAAACATTGTGTGTGATATTTTCCGCAAATGGAAAAATATCTTACATGACATTTTTCTTTTTTTGGGTGGTCATCAACCAAACCTTGCTTTTATGATTAAAAAAGTGTAATAAACCAAACTTACTACTGCATGTAGACCTCTAAACGCAGTCCGAACTGAGTTATGGGCTTTAGAAGTTTGCTGATTTTACAAACTAGATTTTTCCCTTTTGCGATCAAGTTTCGCATGAATCGCAACTAAATAGAGACATTGTACGTGTAAACATTTTGTGTGTGATATTTTTAGCAAATGGAACAATAATCTTACATGTCGTTCGTTTTTTCTCGGATGGTCAGCAACCAAACTCTGCTTTTATGATTTTAAATAATGCAGTAAACCCAACTTACTACGGCATATACACCACTAGCTCAGTCCGAACTGAGTTTGAAGTTTGGGACTTTAGAAGTTTGTTGATTTTACGAACTAGATAAGATAAGATATACTTTATTGCACAAAATAAACAAATTGAATCAGTAATAATAATAATATTTATCCTTTTGCGAATAAGCTTCGCATGAATCGTAACAAAATAGAGACGTTGTACGTGTAAACATTAAGTGAGATATTTTGTCGCAAGAGAAAAAATATCTTATATTCCTCACGTCTTGTTTTCGTGCGGCCATTAATTAATTAAACCTTGCCTTTTTAATAGTGTAATAAAGCAAACTCACTAAGACATGTATCTTAGCACAGTCTAAACTGAGTTACGAGCGTTAGAAGGAGTGACAGCGGTTTAAGGGGGTATTCGCCGATATTCCACTTAATTTGTAAGTTTGCTCTTATCTTATGATTAAAAGTAAAATAATATCTGTTATCCGTTATCACGGAATATCACAGAATAAAATATAAAACCACATTATACTTTCATCAGCACCAAGACCCAGCACAAATATAATGTTCTATCCACAAACATTTGTGCTGGTCCGGGAACCTCTGAGTCTCAACCGGCGCTCAATTTCACTATGTTGATGCAGTTTGTTACAAAGTTTGCGCGCAAAGGGCAACATATCTATCTTATATTTAGCCTCAGAAAGGCTATGGTTGAGCAGATGAATGCGTTAAAAGCAGTGTCCGACTAGTGCGATCGTGACCTCGTTGAGTTTAACGCCAACAATACTCAGGCAAGACTATTTCTTGCCAAATAGAGTCCATTTATTTGACTCCTACTTTCCTGAAGGCACATAAACCAATAATGGAACGTTTTTTCTTAGCCTGTGCCCACATTTTTGGTGTCTTCACGGTAAGAGAGTATACACTTTTTTGGGTAAGCCTGTTCCAGCAACAACCTCATCATGGCTGAATGGGGTCAAACGCATACCCATGAGAAATAATACAAATATTTAGATGTAAAATCAGCAAACTTTTTAAGCCCATAACTCAGGTGAGACTGCGTTTAGAGGTATTCATTGCTTTAGTAAGATTGGTTTTGTCTTCGTCTGACACACTTGAGCCAATTAAACTCTGTTTTCTTCTATGAACTTGGTATATTTTAGAATGTAATTATAATTTGTGCTGTCCATCGCAACGTCTGTCGTAACGTAACAACTGTCGCGAGGAAACAGGCAATGTCCGCGTTCCCCGTATGATGCATGGATCCAGGACCGTAGGTGCCTTAACAGGTTTATTACACTACTCGTATATAGCCACCCGAAAAAAAGACGAATGACATATGATATTATTTCTTTTGCGAAAAATATAACTTACGATCTTTACACATACAATGTTTCTATTTTGTTGCGATTTATGTAAAAATTGCACGCAGAAGAAAAATATCTAGATTGTAAAATCAGCAAACTTCTAAAGCCCATACATAACTCAGTTCGGACTGAGGTAGGGGTTTTTATGCCATAGTAAGTTTGGTTTATTGCACTTTTTTAAATCATAAAAGCAAAGTATGGTTGCTGACCACCCGAAAAAAAAACGAATGCCATATGAGATATTTTTCCATTTGCGAAAAATATCACACACCATGTTTACTCGTATAATGTCTCAATTTTGTTGCGCTTCATGCGGAATTAGCGCTCAAAAGGAAAAATATGTAGTTCATAAAATCAGCAAACTTCTAAAGCCCATAACTCAGTTCGGACTGCATTTAGAAGAAATGCATGCCGAAGAAAGTTTGGTTTATTACACTTTTTCTAATCATAAAAGCAAGGTTTGATTGATGACCACCCGAAAAAAAGACGAATGACATATAAGATATTTTTCCATTTGCGAAAAATATCACACACAATGTTTACTCGTATGATCTCTCTATTTGGTTGCAATTTATGCGAAAATTGCGCGCAAACGAAAAAATATCTAGTTTGTAAAATCAGCAAACTTCTAAGGCCCATAACTCAGTTCGGACTGATCTAGGAGTCTACATGCCATAGTAAATTTGGTTCATTGCAATATTTAAAAAACAAGGTTTGGTCGCTGGCCGCAAGAAAAAAAAAAGACGCCATTTTCAGACATTGGCTTTTTAGAATAAACTTTTTACTATTGCCCGAAGTCTTTTTTCATTCACCAGATGACTTATTTGACATACGATTACTTAAACCACATTTTACCGAATATTACTAGGCCACAACTACTGTATGATAACGTTCAACGTCTCGTTAACATCGATTTTCAGTAATTTCAACTTCAGGGCAAATCCGACTCAGTCAACCCCGACATCACGTGCTTAACGGTTTAACGTGCTTTCCGAAGCACGGAGACGCCCGAAATACGCATCACTAAATTTCGTTCGGGGTGGTCACCCATCCCATTTGCGAACCGGCGTGTGTTGCTTTACAACAGCGATCGTCGCCGATCACTGTCACAACTGCGCCACGGGCACCACCTCTTATCATCAGACTGTAACTATGTAGTGTTTGGTCTCTTCCAGAGAGTCTGAGTGGTTGTTCGGCACGCCAGCTGGCCGGCGGCAGCTGCAAGACTCGGCGCGGTTCGGCCGGCTCGTGGTGGCCGTGCTCCGGAGGGGACACCACTTCGAGAGCCTCGACGCGGTGAAGGAGGAACTAGCACACTCCGCTAAGATGCTCATCCCCTATGGGTTTACAGGACAGGTTGGTTTTAAAGGATAACGTTAATCATTTTTCATCATTTTGTTTGGCTAGAGAACGGTCGCTGCATAATGAAGGCCGCCGAGCTTGAGATTTGCAGTTTGATTTTGAAATGTTTTTTTTAATTTCGAAGATTTTTGTTTGCATAACGTAAATATCCTAGTCTAAGCTGTATTGACGCGCCTCTCCACTGCATCTGCCGCTACGGATCCAAACAAGCACTCTTGCGTGCTTAGATGTGGTGGAGGGGCTCATAATTCCAGCTTAGAGTCTAAGCTTAGTTGTATGTAAGTAGAGAGCGTCTAAACCTTAGACAATATCTACCTGTAGACAAATATTTAATCTTAGACATTGTTTCCTACCTCTAATACATGAATGAATGCAGTAACAGTTGAAAGGGGCTCTACTTGGCAAAATGACGGTAAAAAAGAAACGAGTGTGTTGTAAACCAATTAAGTAATTATCTTCCTATTCCAGATTCCATTCCTATCTCTGGGCAGCGACGTAGGGCGGCGAGTGAAGGTGTACGAAGGCACGTCAGCCATCTCCGGACCCTTCGTGGTGGAGGATGTTGACGTGGAAGGCGCCACGCATCGGAGGCTGGTCTTCTTAGACAACCAGTTTTTGGTGCAGTCGGAAGCTAAACTTAAGAGTAGTGAGTCTAGAGTTATTTGTTGAATTTATGGGAATGAAATGCATTGGTGTTTGTTGGCTAATAAAAGGTTGGTAATTTAATATAAACTCAGCGAAATGTGGGCTTCTGAATGTTTCCTTCATGAAAAAGGCAACAATCAGTGTGCCTCTGATATGAAAACAAAGTAGGTGTTCTGGCTAGATAGAGAGAGCGTTGTGACCTAATTTTTTTAACTGCTAATTATAATTTTAATGTTCTCCATTATGATTTCATTGTTAAACTTATGTTGATGTTAATTTGCGAATAGATAACCCGTTTTCTTTTAAATCTCTTTATAAAACTTGCATATGTACAAGGGTCATGGGTCTGAGTATTTTACCTTGTTGTATCCATGGATTGTAGTACTTTGTGATTGTTTCATCATCATAACATAAAGGAAACTATTTTTCGGACCAATTCAAAGTAGTTATGTGATAGGTTATTTTATTTTAGCATTAGCGATAATGCATTATCATCTTACTAAAGATAGGAAAACCAGAAAAATACATTTGGTCACCGGGCGAGTTAATCGGCGAGCGGGTTAATGGTCGATGGTTAGTACAGTCGCCCGGTTTTCGAAAGACGCGGGTTCGATTCCCACCTGAAGCCAAGACCGAATGTCTTTTTCTGGTTCTCCTATCTTTTATTCCACAGTTAAAGTTCGTATTGTCCGTATCCAGTAAAGCGCAAGAACAAGTCGAAGCAAGTGGTAGACTTCGGTCAGATATCTCTCTACCACTCGTTCATGTGCGTGGGCGTGGCGCTGGCGGCGCGCGCGCAGCGGGCGGCCGTGCTCGGGCTGGGCGGGGGAGGACTCGCTATGTTCCTGAAGAAGTGCTATGAGGATCTGAAGGTAACTACCGCAGGACTGACGGTGGAGCAGATCATCAGACTCTGTAAGGCCACTCGAAGATTTAACGGGATGCCGTGACGATGGGACAACTTGAGGCTCCCACGGAGCCTGGGGAAATGGTCTACAACAAGCGGACCGATCACCCGGCCTACTGCCATTGTGGGGACACTTCCCATTTTCGATTGGGGAATCGAAAATGGGCTGGGTGGGGTGAGGATTCGCCATGTTCTTTAGGAGGTGCCATGAGGATCTAAAGGTAACTACCGCAGGGGGTACGGTGAAGGCCGTGTCAGAATTTAGGCTAGCACTGCCTTTATTATTCATTTATTCTTTATTGCACAACATGGAATGGTACAAAAGGCGGACTTAATGCCAAAAGGCATACTCTACCAGTCAACCTCTGCCACTCGTTCATGTGCGTGGGCGTGGCGCTATAGGCGCGGGCGGCCGTGCTTGGGCTGGGCGGGGGGGGACTCGCTATGTTCCTTACGAGGTGCTATGAGGATCTGAAGGTAAAGGTTGGAGTTTTGGGTCTATTGATGCATGTTGACTGATGAAAGAAAGATTATGGTTATTCAGTTAACACCGAACTGTGTTTGGTTCTTGGAACACCTAGCACACATAGTTGTCGAAGCGGTATTGACGGTTTGACAAAGGCCGTTGTTATAGTTCAATGACAGATGGATGTCTGTACGAGTCAATAATTATTTTAATTCTCGTAAGAAGTAAGAAAACTGCTCTGCTTTAATCTTCAGATATATTTGACATCTATGATTATGTAAATACAATTGAAAAGAAACCTTTTCAGCTTGAGCCAAATAAATACAATTTTACTAGTTTTAGTAACTTACTAGTTTTTTGTGAAACCATACAAGGGTATGTGTTGTTGAAACAGACATTTGTGCTTGTACCTAGTGGATATATGTGCTACCTAGTGGTTCCAGGTTTCCACCACACTCACACAGGGAAAACTTAACTCTGGGGCAGAGTATTGTATGTGATATTGGCTCATATTGTTTCTATTTATTCAGGTTACGGCAGTGGACCTAGACCCGGCGATGGTGGACGTCGCCCGAGACCACTTCGAGCTGAAGGTGGACGAAGTGGATGTCCAGATCAAAGACGGAGTGGACTTCTTGAGGGATGAGGCGAAAGCTGGTCAGTAATGTTGTTATTATTTCTATTGAAATAATCAGGTCCGAGGGATCTTGCAGGAATAATAAACGTATTTAAGAATGAATGAAAGAAATATATTTTCTCTATTTTATTGGAAAAGCTTTATTACCGTCTCCTAGCAATGACACAGAAGCAGAGAGAGATTATTACGGTTTTTAAAGAAGGGTGTGCAAATAATATGACAAAGAAAACATGGCATATACAGTCTATGCCTTTCACAACTTTAGTTAGAATGTAGTATTATTTTTTGCATACAACATTATCAGGAGAGCGTGGCCTCGTGGTTAAAGACTCTGGCTCGGAAGCCGGTGGCCCCAGGATCAAATCTGGCCGGAACGGAGTGTTCCGGCCAGATTTCTTTGTGTTCATTCTTCAATTTGCGGCTAACTCGCGGTGATGGAAAACACCGTTAAGAAACCCAAGCAACCCGGATAACGGCGGTGGGCTCGCACCTTACCACGTTGGGTTCAAATTCCGTCGGCGAAATGTGGGCTTCTGAATGTTCCGTTCACCATGACGGCAACAATCAGTGTGCCTCTGACTAACCCATTCGGGATATGGTCGTGAGGTATGTTATGTTGTGTTATAACGACATAGGAAAAAGAAAAAAAAGATTCGTTTACTTTTCGATCACCAAAACGTTAGCGATTCGTGCTAGGCCTACTGATCAATGAGTCAGGGTCTTGTCTAGATGGCTATTATTCACCTATTGTGGTAGGGCCAATTTGAATAATTACTTTCGAGATATATTTGTTAGGTGGTTAGACACCGTTAGGTGTGTCCCTGTTAGTGCGTTGCGTTGCGTTGCGATGCGATTGAACGTCAACCGCTGAGTTGTTTTACATATATTTTTGACATTCATGCGTTGTCAATAATTAACAAATCAGTATTGCCAGTTCAGCAAAATGAATAATATGTTATTGTGGTGTTCCAGGGCACAAATACGAGTCAGTGCTGTTCGACATGGACAGCAAGGACCGCTCGCTGGGGCTCTCGTGCCCGCCCAAGCAGTTCCTCGAGGACACAGTACTGGAGGACGTCAAGGCGATCCTCGCTGACAATGGTAAGGAACATTGTATCGTATTTGTATGGACCGTAGGAACAGAATACTTAAAGGGGCAGAAGGTTCACCTCTGAACTCACTTCAAACTACCCACGCGTTACTAAAATATGTTCGAGATCACTTTACTTACCACATTTTCGCTATCATCAAGATAAACGCATTTGATAAGGCGAATACCTGTCACTTGTAGCAATATTTTTGAGTGTGTGGGCTAGTTAAAATATGATAATTAAAATATAATATACGGTTGGATATTATTCCACACCGCGCCATCTAGCCTCAAACGCAGTAAATATAAAAAGTTACTCACCTACAGAGATATTCGTAACACACAAATGTTTGTTGCATGACTCAAACGCAATCTCGTTAATCGGAATTAATAATATCAAATATTAAAATATAAGTAGCCATTATCATAGTCATTCATCATCGTGTCATCAGTAAGCCTAAAGGCTAACATCTCTTGAAATCTAGAATTTTATTTAAGCCCTCATCAATTCTTGAAGGGAAAGAATCAATCAAAATACAATCAGCACAACCATTTGACCTTTCAAGTGGTCAAATTAGTAATCTAATTTGAGAAAATCTACCTTACTAATACAAAGTACCTTTATCCAAGTTGACCTGTTACAAGTCTCTCTCAAATAAAGTCAAATAAACATCCAGACCGATACAAAAATACATGTTCAGGCAAATGAAATGGATTAAACCCCCGAAATCTCTAAGAGTAGTAGTCAACTTCTCATTTTGTGGGACCTAATCGGTCGCCACCAGTTAACAGAGTTGAGTCAATCCCTGCTTTTAGTTTTTTTTTAAACTTTCCTATAAATGGAGGGATTTTGTTGGTTCCTAAAAACACATTCCTCGCAACGCATCTCTGGAGCCCAACGTTAGAGATAACTTACATATTTTCTAAGTAGGTACTTACTTATATCGCGCATTTTCTAATACTCACAAACTATTCTTCCAGGTCACCTCATAGTCAACCTGGTGTGCCGCGACCCAGATCTCCACGCGTCCATCTTGGACTCCCTCCGCCGGCACTTCCAACACCTCGTCAGCGTCAAACTCTACGAGGAAGTCAACGAGATCATCCTCACCTCGAACACGAACTCGTACTCCAAGGACGGCCTCGAGGAAGCCGCTAAAGCGCTCAACGGTCAAGCAAGGAAGAAAGGGCTGGTGACTTCGAAGTGCGTCGATTTGAAAGACTTTCTGCAGTCTGCTAACATTGTGTCATAGCCAGTAAGTTAATTTAGGTTTTTGTAAATATAAGATATTAATATTGAATATATTATTATGTTTGAAGTCGTTTTATGAATTTGCCCGACTTTAAAAGCCACGTGACCAGATAGAGGTAGGAAATATGGACTCTGTTCACTCGGCCTTTCAGCATACAAATCTATAGTTCGTCCGCGTTAAGAATACAGTGATTTCATACCTAGCACGCCCCCCTACCAATCGAATCGTTCCTAATTAGAAAGCAGAGTCCACAGTGACCAGCTGAAATACTTTCGAACGCAAAGTTTGTGGATCTGAGTTTTTTTGTGTGCGACAGAATTAAATTTGATAATCACTGCATTCTTAACCTGACCGGTTAAATTTAATCCTACTTCAATTGGAGGCTTGTTGCACCACAATTCGCTATACTTGGTGGTGACTGTACACTCGCCAGTATTTTCTTATTGTAGCGGAAATTATGATTGATGATGTCGAATTTCTCCTAATTCACATCACATCAACCACATAATTACAGATTTCTTGTATGAAATGAAGTTACTCAACAATAACCTGAGGCGGGACCAACGCCATTAATTAGCAGATTCCGTTAACGGACTAATAAGTCTCATCATTTGACGGACTCCGCGATGTCATACAGAAACCTCCTTTACTTGTACCTCCAGTACTGATAAAAACAAAAAACATCTAACAACACTTTTAAATCACTAAACTAAGCTTTGTCAATATTTGTGGGTAATTTGAATAAGCTACTGATTTATTTTGATACACAATAATTAAGAAAGTGAAATAAAGATTGGTCCACAAACACAATGGTAGCTTTTGGGTTGTCCGGTAGGCATTTCCTATTTTAAATGCATCTGACACAACATCACATACCACATTGCAGTAGTCTCAAAGTGAGGTTGTCTTCTGTGGTATGGAAACTAGAACCAACCAAGGTAGAGATCGTCTAAGCTAAAATGACGAGCCCCTCCACCGCGTCTACGCATGCAAGAGTGCTTGCTTCCAAGCGCAGATGCGGTGGAGGTGCGCGTCAGTTCGGCTTTGACGATCTCTACCACAAACAGACCTAACACAAATGTCTCAGTGAACGAACATTTGTGCTGGTGTGGGAATCGAACCCGCGACCTTCTGTCTCAACCGTTGCTCATAACCACTGCGCTAAAGGGGTCATTTATTTTGTTATTGGCTAACTATCATAATAACTTGGATCTGTTTTGCAAGAAATAATTAAATGAAACTACTAAATAAAATCAATGCATTTAATGCCGTTTCTTTGTTTACCAACGCCGCGCGGCCGGCGGGTCGCGCGACTCCTGACTGTCACCGACCGACACTCCGCATGCACCCTACAAGCAAACACCACTGCATAAAAACAATCTGCAACATGCTAACAATTAGGCTTCCTAATTTATCACAATTGGCACCTATCGAGGTCTATCATAATTAATCAATTACAATAATATATCATAAAATAATTTAAAAACAATACAATTAATATTCGCGAGGAAATAAATAATTACAATAGCTGTTCGCTTAACGCACAAGCGAGTAATAGTTATAGACACACATTTTTAAAATAAAGTCCTCAAAATACTTTGCGCAGTATGTTTTTAAGGCTTTTCTTCTTTCTGCTGCCACCACTCTCACTGTCTTGTTGTCCGTTTTGTGATATTTGTGATATTTCCGTCGACTCCGACCAGAGACTGCCGGTCGGCGACTCCGACGCCGCTTTCTTACTCAACTTCCCGTTGAAGATTGGTTCCAAAGTCTTCACGACTGGACTAGGCGTACTTCTAGTACTCTGTCTGCTGAAAGTCCTCAAAAAGGCTGGGGACGACAATCGTCGCGTCTTGGCTTTAGTTTTCAGATTATTGAAAAAGGAACCATTTGTTTTGGAAAGTTCCCTTTTGGGAGGACTATCTACGGTTTCTATGAACTCCTTTGGTTCAGACACAGGCGCGAAAAACTCTTCTTCGTCAAGTGGTATGGGGTTTTCTTGCAGCGCACAGATGCTGTCCTGCCGATGCCAGTTACCGGTGGGTTCCACTTCCGCACTTCTGTGGATAATTGACGTCTTTCTTCTCCTGTTCTTTTTAGGCAGCTGCCACTCGCCTTGCTCCTCATCTTGGCCGACTTCTTCAGCCGACTGCCTCGCAATTTGCAGGGCTTCCTCACTAGGCCTTCTCTTTTTGGCTGACGGAGTTTCGTGCCCGCTGACTCCTTCCACGGATTTTCTTCTAAACTTTTCTTGCTTCTTTTTAGATCTCCTGCTGATTGGTACGATGATGGGTTCGACTCTTCGTTTTTTGGTGACGTAGTAGAATGCTGCGCCGATTATTAATAGTTGGAACACGAGGAATTTGAAGAAGGTGATGTTGCCGAACCAGCTGTCTCTTTCTTCCATAAGGATCTTCATCCCTGCGGCCATGCTGGACAGCTGATCTTGCAGGTTCGTCATTTGGTCTAAGTACTTCTGCTCGCGCTCGTTGCTCCTTCGCCTCTCCTCAGTCATTTGTTGAACTGTTTTCTCGAAAGTTTTCTGCATTTCTTCGACTTGCTTTTTGTATCGCCTGCTCAGCTCTTCCAGATATTGTCCCGAGAGAGACATGTTCCTCTCCAGTGTCTGAAATTGAAAAAAACAGGATTTATAGCATTTAACAATACTTTCGAAACTAAAAAGAACGAATTGTTATTTAAACTGTATTTGCATATTAATTGTCCGAAAACCAGTGGGTTTCAGCTTAGTTAAATGGCCCACTAATCATAAGACTGCTTTCACTTTGTAAATACTATGAGCTAAGTCAATTTTCTGAAATGTATTCTATTACATGAGTATTACTATGTTAATTCAAGTCAAATTGCTTTTGAATGCTAAGCTTTATTTTTGTCTGCTAGTAACTTGCATGTTTATCACTTCAAGATATGGAATGATGATTGTGAACGTCGAAAGAGGGTGTCGGGTACGATCTAAACTCCAACTATGCTGAGCTGTGACAACTAATGTTTCTCTAGCGTCTTTTAATATTAATAAAACCGCAATTATTAGGTTAATAATACAAAAATGTATAAGCTCAAGTAATTAAATAGACCAAAATATTACGTTTTTGAAACCCGTTGCATGCTAACATGTTCCGAACTTTAAAAAAAAACGCTGTCATTATGGTGTCTACCAACTATCTAAAATTATTAGCGTAGTTTGGATGAATGAATTGACGAAACATCAACATCACATCACATTACTTCCTAAATTTTAAAGAGATATTCAGATAATACACACCTTTACTCTATTTGAGAGCCGCAGGAACACAGACTCCTTCTGCAAGGTGGCCTGCTGGTTCTGCGGCGAAGGCACCGCGCCCGCTGGTGTCGGGTCCACCGCCATCTGGTCTATGTCAGACATAAAACTGTCGTTATCGATCAGCAGTGGGTCCACAACTTCGTCCCCGCTACCGACAATTTCTTTAGGCTTTTCCGTCACAACTTCTACCTTCAAATTCTTGTTTTCTGCTTTAGGAACATCCTTATTATCAGGCTCGGGGGTAACTTCAACTACTGGCTTCTCTATTTCAGGTGTAACAATTTCTTGTTGCTCGTCTAATGGCTTTTCTTCTAAGATCAATGGAAGTTCCTCTTTTTTGTCATCTAATTTATCTTTTTCCTCTTTGATTTCCGATGAGTTGTTATCGACTTCAATTATTTGTTCAGAGCTTAGTGTTTTATCTTCCGATTGCAATGTTGTTACGTTATCATCTGCGGAAATATTACTTTTATCTGGCACTAATTTGATTTCTTGCTCTGGATTGGTTTCGGAGCTAACTTTTTGTGGCGTTTCGTCAATCGTTATATTACTGGTAACGTTCAATTCTGTCTCAAAACTAGTGTTCAACACCACTTTCTTCTCTTTAATTGCTAGGATATTGCATAAAGCGGCTAAATATTTTTGCGGGAATAAAGCATTCACGTAGGCTAAACGTTCGTCACTGAACTCAATAGTTTTTGTACTTTTAAAATCTAAGCCGTACGGCTGACAAATGCCTGTACACTTCAAGGTCTCCCTAAGAAACACTTGCCTTACTAAACTGACTAACTTGTCCGAACTACAACTAATCAACTCGTACACTTCGTTATAAAGCGTCTCACTGCAATTATCACATACGATTATATGGCTGGGGGAGCAACATCGTTTGTATGCTTTGTCTGTAGACGTATCATTGTGTTCACAGGACACATTCTTAGGAACTTCCGTTTTGACTAACGCTTGCGCTGCTTTCTTCATAATAGACATGACGGCGTCTCTCGCTGACCCAAAAAGGTTCTTCGAGGGTTCTTTCTCTGCAGCAGGGACGTCAGGGACGTCAATTATCTCATCTTCTTCATCTTCATCAATATGAGACGCGTGCTGAGAGTTCTCTTTCTCTAACACTTCGAACTCAGAGGTGCCGTATACTTTGAAAAGCGAAATAGGACAGTAATGTTCAGAACCATGGTGAGATGTAATCTCTACTTTAATAAACTTTCCAAATAAATGCGGAAACAAATCAAAACTTTGCACGTCTCTCATTTCTTTGGCTGTAAACTGACCGACACTGGCCCATTCCCGTGTCGGGAATCGATCGCTAAAATATACAGCGATATCTTTGGGAGTCGAGGAAAATAACTCGAAATTTGCAATTTCTATCTTTTGAGCTTGAACTGCCTCGCAGAGCTCGACCACGAACCAGATGCGGCTGGTGCACGTGTTGAGCATGTACTCGTCTCTGTTCGGTGACAAAATGGAGCTCGCTGATCCTGCTTCAGGATTTACAGCGACAACTTTCGCGCCACACGCCAGTGAGGCGTAGTTTTTTGACCGCAACTTTGTGTTTTTACTGCTAAAATTTGTATTACTATGACTAGGTTGACTGGAGTGGTTCAGAACTGTATCTTTCTTTTCTGCCTCGGCTAGTTGTTTCTGCGCCCACTCCGAAAATGAGGGTATATCTTCTTGGGGGGTTGCTGGTTCGACTGGAATGTTTTCTTTTTCTGGCTCCTTAAGTTCTTCAGTTTGAGATTCTGTCGTTTCCTCTACTATAGTTGTAGTGGGTTGAAATGCATCATTGGTCTGTCTGGTTTCGTGCATGGGCTTGGCTTTGACAACGAGATGCGGTTCGGTTGATTCCTTCTCGACGTCTTCTTTTGGCGGTTTATCGTCCTCTAAAGCATCGCTATCTATGATAGTGAATGTCTGTGTGTCATTGTGTTGTTCTGAATCGTTGACGAATAATAGATCGTCTGGATTTTTCAATTCCAATTTGGCAGTGTCTGCTAGAGATACGAGTATTGGAGGCTGTCCGGTGTCAGGTAACCTGAAACAATAAGAAAGAATAATTTAAGAAAACTTCCTGATAGTTATGTTAATACGTATTCGCAAATTGGTTCGAGAAGTAATTGAATTATTGGTCAATAACCAGCGGAAGTAGTAATAAATTATTCATTGGCAATAAATTTTAATAACTAGCTAAGTGTGGCTTGGGTTTAGAGCGAAATCGATATTTTGTTGCATAATTTTACGTTTATGACTACAAATAGCAACAAAAGTACCTACGTAATAGCGCTAAACCGACGTTAAATGATGAAAGAGATGTTACAATTCGTAGTCGACTAATATTACGAGCAGCCATTTGTATTGATTTAGTGTCATTCGCCCTCGCTTCGACCAATTGAGACAATCATGCTCGTTTGTAAGTACTGCTTAAGCAACTCTTAACCTAACAGTGTTTGTCATCTCACGAATGTTTCTCTCACATAATTCAGGTTTGTCCTTAAATGATACTGTTACTTTATGCATTAAAAGATAATGTGCAAATGACCATAATTGCTTTGGTTTCAATAAGATATAAATTAGTAGTTTACTATATTTTATTTACGACACATTTTGAAACTGTATAGTGCTAAAATACGGATACTGTGTCTAAAATACGGATGGAAGAAAAAATAACGAATGAATCAGTGATCAAACGCTTGACGAACGTTGTGTTGTGACTGATTGTTTAAATTTTCACTAACATAGCACATGACAAGCTTCTTTTAAATAATCAGCCTCCGGGAAGTAAATGGGAATCGATGCTCGTATATCAATATCAAACGGCCGCATTCGTAGTTGATATTTAAGGTTAGGTGTTTATCACAAAATATACACAACGAGTAACTTTCTAGAACGTCTAATTTTGACAACCATTATCCTTATCAGACCACTCTTGAGTGCGGCTATTGGACAGGGTCATACGCATGATATAATTCGCCAAAACCTCTTAGGCCATACCTACCTCACTAATTTAAATGAAATAACCTTATAAATAATTACTCGCTTTCCTTGGCTTGAATCTGCATGGAAAATAATAAATACACTCCTTGTAGTCAAGATATCGCTAAGGTTATCAACCTTCCGAATGGAGTTGTCGACCTAAAACAAAATTGTGACTTGTGGCCCGGCCGGGGCGCAATGGCGGGCGGCGCTATCGGAATGTTTCGCACTAAGTTAGTAGACTATAAAATTTAATTCTAGGAACCGGACAGGAATGCCGATGTTGCGTTACTTTCAGTGTAGCTGTTGGTTTATATTTGTTTGCTAACCATTAAATCTATGTCCAACGACATGACTCACAGTGACAAGACAACATAAAATCAACTAGAATTATTAAGGAATTTGCCAAAATTTCATTATACTCAATCAAGCTATAAAATGTATTAAATTTACTTGGAAAGAAAGTGTCGAGAGGCTTTATCTTTCTAATCTAAAATAGAAATCGATAAGACGCGTGTGAAATTAGTTTGTATGCTTCAGAAATCTTTTTGATGAGCATGTGCGTATTTCTGATTGCATGCTGGGGAAAAACGCTAAGAGGCGTAATAAAGGCCTAAAGGCGCCGATAGCATTCGACTGTTTGACAAAACTGTTGACAAAATTATCATATTTCTATATGATAATTTTGTCGACTGCTATCGGCTAAAGTGACGTATATTGAAATATCCGCTGACGAGCCAACATAATTGCAGAGAACAAGACAATGCTTACGTGTAAAATATCTTGGTGAGTCCTTGGTGGCCACCGTACGACAGTAGTTGACAGATGAGCAGAGTCGCCAGCAGCGCCCGCGGCGGCGACATCCTGCACGCGCCGCCGCCGCATTGGCGACGCACAACACCTATCACGACACGACAAGCGACCGGCGACAGCTAGCGCCGGGTTTTACTGCCGTGGTCGAACGAAACGCAATTCGAAAAAAACTGATGCGATGTTTCCGAACGCAGTTCACTTTTGGCGCGAGTTTTTATGTCACTGCACTTTTTCGCGCGATTTTCGTTGTCAATGTCAGATGTTACTGCACTTGTTCAAGTGAAGATTTTCACTAGTTCGTATAGTTACAAGCTGGATCCAACTAAGGGTTATGCTTTTGTCGATTCTGTTAAAGATAATATTAGTTAGCAAAGCAAAGTCGCGCTTTCCAATTAACACTAGACCGCCAATGGTCGGGAGTTTCCGAGCGAAAATCAACATGTCGAATATACGTTAGCAGAATGACTTGTGACTTGGAAGACGTAGCAACAATGACGTAATTGGGTACTTAAGTAATGACTAAAGATGCGTCTTCAAAAATGAAAGTGCGAAGTCATTATTCAAATTCTATGAATATTGTAGTAATTTTAAGTACTTAACACTCGGTCAATTAAGATAAGCCCGTAATAGTGTTTGTTACCTAATTGAATTACCTAGTGTAACGAGCTGTGTATGCAATAAAATAATTTAGATAACACTAAATGCGTTAAAAGATAAGAATGTAAACAAGATTAATTAAAAACTCTGAAACTTAACTGATTTTTTTTATGTTGTCGACAGCCACTGCATCACTAAAAAAATGTATCTCTTAATCAAGAGCTTCTTCGGGACGCGTTTGAGCGCGCTTTTGACTCAAAACGGACCGCGCCCTTAGATAACTAGTAAAAAATAATAATTACAAAACAGCTCATCTGAATGTTAAATTTCGCAACCCGTTTCGCATTTGAGACCCATCCTAGATCCTAGGAGTATCAACTAGTCAAGAATTCTCCTGTCAACAGATTGATGTAACGCGAATAGCTCTGCTAATTGGAAAGCGTCGTTAACTGGGCCATGATCACAATGACACAATGTGACAATTGCTGCCTGTTGATAAGATACAATGCGATTCTGACGAGCGCCGGCGCCTGCGTGAGGCAGACATTTGCTTTAACCCTTTTATAGGCAGTAGCGGAATAGTTGCTACCTTATTTCGCACGACTAGAACTACAAAGGCGTAACTCTCGAACGCGAACTATGTGAGTTACGCGTTTTCCTAGGTGTGCGATTTCAATCCTTATGCGTGTAACTACTGCGTAAATAGAGGTTAAAAACAATGTTTAAATTGTAAATAATAGTTTAACAATCATATTTTAATTTGGCAAAGTTCCTGATAGATGTCGTATCAATTTCATTGACACAAGCAAACTTCAAGTTTCAGATAGCATAGGAAGCATGTGATAGGCTCTAGTTCCATCTATTTACGCAGAGATGTCCCTATCCTCCTTTAAATCGCGGTAGCATTGTGTTACAAACTTTTGTATATACTTCTTCAGGACTTTAATAAATTTGTCTTCGCCTTGGAATCGGTGTTTTTATTCATGGTCCTTCGAGCCGGATATTTTTGTGGAGAACGTGTGGACAAGCGGTAACAAGGAAGCGGCACCTAGCGGAGATCAGGTTTTGATGGTGAGAGCTAATTGTATGGGCTGAAAAACTGTAAGTAAATTGAACTAATTGTATGACCAGTAGCCAAGCAAAAGTGAATCATAGTTCAAAGGAAGAATTTACTTAGAAAAGTCGGAGTAGTTTTAGACTTGTAAAATTTTAAGCTGATTTTGGTTGAGACGGGGAATCCATGCCCAATTTTCTCCAAAAATACCAACAAAAAACACTCTGAAAATTTACGCCCAATACAGGACTTAGAATATTTGGCTCTCAGCTGTCAAAGACTTTGAAAAATTTTGGACAATTTCAAACAAACATAAATTATTTTAAACAAAATTATTTTCTGAACATGGTTGAAATGGATTCATTGATTAGAGTACAGGGTGATATAAACAACAAAATTTCGAAAGCATTTACAAACTACAAAAAATCCCCAAAAGATAGAATAACCAGTAGCTACATTGAAACTAGACTGGAAACTTTGGAAGATTTGTGGGCGAGTTTCGGGAAAACACATCAGAGGTTAATTCTCGAATATAACCAAGCAGATTTTGAACAGTCACAATACCACCTGAACGATGTTTATAGTGATACGGAGGAGCTTTACACAGAATATAAGAGCGTTTTAAAGGAATCTTATGGGAATATACGTAACAAAGATCCAGTCCTGGCGAGTTCAGCAAAGGTCGATGTACAATTACCTAAAATTTCGATACCAGGATTTTCGGGAAAGTACTCTGAGTGGACGACATTCCGTGATCTTTTTCTGTCGCTCATTCACAGCAACCAATCACTTCAAACCGTGCAGAAGCTTCATTATCTGAAAAGTTACCTATCTGGCGAAGCAGAACAACTTCTTCGCCATCTTCCAATTATAAGTGAAAATTATTTAGTATGTTGGGAACTTTTGGAAAAACGGTTTAACAACAAAAAGTATCTTACAAACTGTATCCTTACGAAGTTCTTCGGTCTGAAAAATGTAACGCAAGAGACTTCAAGTGCCCTGAAAGAACTTCTTGACGGTACAAATGAGTGTCTTAACGCTTTAAAAAATGTAGGGATAAACACCCAAAACTGGGACATTCTGATAATTCACGTTGTAGTGAAGCTAAATCTTGTAATGTCACCACAGAGTTACCAACATTAAAAGATTTTTTTGAATTTTTAGAACATAGATTCAGGTCACTTGAATTCTTGACCCCTAAGGTCACAAGAAACACTCAGTCTCACCATGTCGCCACTGATGCTAATGCCAGTAACAAAATTTCTACATGTTCTTTCTGTTTTGATAATAATCACAAGTTAGGAAATTGCAAGAAGTTCTCTAATGAATCCATGTTAACACGCCGTGACTTTGTCCAATTCTCTCGCTTATGTTATAACTGCCTAGGTCCTAACCATTCAGTAACATCGTGTCGTTTGCCCACCAGATGCAGAATCTGTAACAAAAAACACCATTCTCTTTTGCATAGTAACTATACCAATGGATCTACGGGCGTTTCAGAGGGAAACGTACGATCCAATGATAACAATGTTGTTGCGTCAACAGCGACAGCATCAGGCGAGACCAAAGATACAAACATAACAACTTGCTTCTCTAACAACAAGAGTCAAGTTCTCTTAGCGACCGCTCTAGTAAAAGTTCAGACCAACACTGGATTTTTTATGACACTTCGGTCTTTAGTAGATCAGGGATCACAGGCTTCTTTTATAACGGAGTCTGCGGTTCAATTACTTGGGCTTAAGAAAGAACAAAGCAGAAGTGTCATATCGGGGGTGGGGAGTGATTCTAATGCATCGCTTAGCTCCAAGTATGTAGTTTATATCAAATTACAGTCTATCCAAGACCCAACATTTATCATAAAAGTTAAAGCTCATGTACTTACCAAGCTGACTTCTTTTCTTCCTGAAAGAACCTTTAACGTTCAACTGTGGCAGAACATGCCTAAAATGAAACTAGCGGATCCAAAGTTCAATCTATCTAGTAAGATTGACTTATTGTTGGGTGCAGAAGTCTACTGTCAGATATTATCTGAGGGGCTAGTAAGAGGTCCAATAGGAACACCAATCGCCCAGAATACCAAACTCGGCTGGATTTTATCTGGAGAAGTTAGCGATATCTCCGAAACCAAACCATTTAGCTGCAATAATGTAGTCTGTTTGCATGCTCAAGTTGATGAAACATTTAATCTGAAAAGATTTTGGGAAATTGAATCTGATGATTTTTCAGCTAACAAAAAGCGACGTACACTAGAAGAGGAAAAATGCGAGGAGTTCTACAGCCAAACAACTACAAGAGATCCAGCTTGGCGATCTTTTACCAGATTGCCATTCAGAGATGACGCACCACGCTGTAAATACGGCAATTCACAGGAAATCGCTGTAAAGAAACCTCATGTGCTCAAGCAACCGCTTGTGCTGGAAAAGCGACTACAGAAATCACCGGAACTGAAGATTCAGTCAGATGTCATTGCAGAGTATTTAGAAATAAGCCAAGATAAAAAAGCAATGGGAGACAACCTAGAATTAAAAACCGATGATGTAATCAAAATCCTAGGACTTACCTGGAACCGACGAGATGATGTCCTCCAATATTCTGTGCATTTGCCACCAGTCAGTGAACCTATAACAAAAAGGAAGGTAATATCTGAAATAGCAAAATTTTTTGACCCCATAGGATGGATAGCGCCAGCAAAAGTCAAGGCAAACATTTTCATTCAGCAGCTATGGCTTGCAGGAATAGCTTGGGACGAAGAGCTACCACCAAAACTACTGAAGGCATGGCTGATCTATCGAGAAGAACTAAAATCACTTACCAAGGGTTGCCTGCTAAAGACACAAAGGTCTACCGGTTCCTCATATCCTGTGTGGCTAAATAAAACCGAATTATCTAAAGCAAGGAATATCTGTGTTGAAAATTGTCAACTAGAAAACTTTTCGCAAGAAATAAAAGATATCGAGTCAAAGCAAGCAGTTAATAAGAAAAGTAAACTTACCGCACTATCGCCTTTGGGTGGTCGTCTCGAGAGCGCAGCAACGATAAGCAACGATCAAAAACACCCAATCATATTGCACTCAAAATCGCACTTCACAGATCTTGTCATTGCAGATACGCATGAAAAAACATTGCATAGAAGATCTCAGCTGATGCTCAACTATTTGCGTTTAAATTATTGGATATTAAATGCTAGAAATGGCACAAAACTCTTTGTGCGCAAGTGTATTATGTATACGGTATGCAGCAAAATCGAGAGATCAACTTATGGGTCAATTGCCGTCAGCCCGAGTCACACCAACTCGTCCTTTCTACCAAAGTGGAGTAGATTACGCTGGACCCATCCAAATAAGGACTACCAAAGGAAGAGGTCATCGCGCTTACAAAGGCTACATATGCTTGTTCGTTTGTATGGCCACAAGAGCCATTCATTTGGAAGCTGTGAGTGACCTCTCATCGCAAGGATTTCTGGCAGCATTTAGTCGTTTCGTGTCCAGACGTGGTCATTGCGCTGATCTCTATAGCGACAATGGCACGAACTTTGTAGGTGCTGCACGTGAACTAAGAACGCTATTAGCTCAAGAAAGTTCAACTCTAACAAAAGAAATTGCTGAAAGCTTGTCATCAAATGGTACCAATTGGCATTTTATTCCACCACGTGCCCCACATTTCGGCGGACTGTGGGAATCAGGAATAAAATCCACAAAGCATCACCTGAAACGCGTAATTGGAACAACAACATTAACATACGAAGAGATGTCTACCCTGCTGTACCAAATAGAAGCGTGTCTTAATTCAAGACCACTATCTCAGATCAGTACCAATACCCAAGATCCAATACCATTAACACCAGGCCACTTTCTTGTTGGTGAACCTTTGATACTCGTGCCTGATAATAATTACGAAACTGCTACAATATCTTGTCTCACACGTTGGAAGTTGATCCAAAAAATGTTACATGATTTCTGGGTCAGGTGGTCAAACGAATACTTGCTTCAGTTTTTGAATAGGTATAAATGGGCATATATCACACCGGAACCCAAAATTGGTGACATAGTCTTAGTCAAGGAAGATGATCTTCCTCCAGCAAGATGGCTCCTAGGGATTATTACTGAAAAACACAAGGGTTTGGACAATATCACGAGAGTGGTTAGTCTTAGGTGCAAGGACATTACATTTAAACGTCCAGTTACGGAATTGTGTATTTTACCTGTGGCAGATTAATTTTATTTTTAGGATACGGCATGTTCCAGTTGTAAACAACAACGAGAAGTTAATTTGTTTGTGTTTTAGTTGTTTTTATAAGGGAATATGTTTTATTATTTTGAATCTTAGTTTTGTTTTATAACATAGGGTTTATAACGTAGGTTTTATAACATAGGTTTTATAACACAGGTTTGAGAGTTTGTTATCAATAAGTTTTATGAACATATAATATATCTAGTCACTATGGGTCAACAATATCTTTGATTCTCATCTTTATATCAATATACAGTCCACTTTCGTTTGCATGTTGATTCATAGGGGGCAGAATGTATGTATATTATGTACATCCGTCCATGGTGGGCGGTATGTTTAAATTGTAAATAATAGTTTAACAATCATATTTTAATTTGGCAAAGTTCCTGATAGATGTCGTATCAATTTCATTGACACAAGCAAACTTCAAGTTTCAGATAGCATAGGAAGCATGTGATAGGCTCTAGTTCCATCTATTTACGCAGAGATGTCCCTATCCTCCTTTAAATCGCGGTAGCATTGTGTTACAAACTTTTGTATATACTTCTTCAGGACTTTAATAAATTTGTCTTCGCCTTGGAATCGGTGTTTTTATTCAAACAATCAAACACCATATGCCTTTTAAAGGGTTAAGAACTTATGCCTGATTTCAAGTACTGCCTTTGCAAATATATTATTGTGATTTTTAACATATTAGAAAAATAATTGAACAGCTGTAAAACATGTTAATAAAGGGTGAAGTGTTTACGAATGTTACGACATACGAATGTTTTCAGGAAAGTTAAAAATACTCTAAGACTAACACACTATTAGCATAGCAGAATAACATAACATTTTCTAATGTAAATGTTTCTAAAAATACCATTTATCTAACGAATAAATTATTGAAAGGTAATTTCCCGATTGCAACGATTCTTTGAATATGCCGTAGACTGGGCGTATGTTTATTATGCAGACTAGTACCTACGCTTTTTTCTTTGTTGAATAAACAAAGACTATACGTAATGAGACAAACTGGCGTGAACACTCAGTTTGTAATAATTCTGTCTTTAACGCTGCGGTTATGTTCGAATCCTACTAAGGACAAAATATTCAAGAGAGGAGCACTTCAACACTCCTTTTGGAAATGGCATACCCATGGTTCAAGCTCTGCTTGGGGCAAGTTGGATGGTCATGCCTAAAAATGTCCCAGAGATATGTAACATAAAGAAACCTATAGAAAAGCGGTAGACGAGTTTTCACAGTAAATGATTAGCTTCAATAGGAAGTATGTATAATGATTTTGTTTTCCCAATGCGTCCAATATACGTCGTACGCACAATAGACACCAATTGGTCCAAACGGACCGGTCCGGGCAGGAACCTGGGTGCAAACAACGGGTTTGCTGCTGGAGACAGGAACCACTCCTAGACTAGATTCTTGAAGCTGCCAACATGTGTTACGTCAGCGTGCCTAAGGTAGCGTGTTAAGCCACACTCTTACTGCATTTTTATAGGTGTTAAAGATCGTCTTTTCTTTTAAAGAGATATTGAATTTGTTCTCAGACATTTTTGGGATTTCAATGAAATGAAAATGGATAACATGGATAAGGTTGCGTTTTTGGAGTATCCAGAAAAAGCAAAAGTTGTTTGAGACGGTATATTATCGTTGACAAGGTGTCAACGGCGTGTATCAATGGCGAACTGCTATCAGAGGCTTGGCAAAATCAGAATAGATAAAGATACTAAAGGTGAAAAGCAAGCGAAATTGAATGTTAAAACACAAAACCTATACCAGTAATAAGGCTTAACCTCGAAAGTAAGGAATCCTGATGTCAGCATGCCACATGGAAGACAAGTGAGTACCAACTCAATAGGAGTCCAACTTTGTCTTTTACACAATAGTGGAGGACAAAGTTCCAAGCCTGAACAAATTCTGTCAATTCGTTTAATTACAGGAAAAATATACTAGTCATCATCACGTCATAGTGCGCAATTTACTAAGGACAATAGGCAATTATTTATGAAATACTTTGATTAATTCGACATCGTAGTGCCTATTTAACATTTTAAGGACCTATAAGTTGAAAACATTTGACGATCTCTATTAAACACGAGAAAAAAAAGTACTAAGACGTGTCCCGTCGTTTACCCCGTGAAGAAAGAGGTATGATGGTATTTATGTATGTTGAACCATTTTTAAACCTCGTTAAATGTGCCCAAGAGTCAAGGCCACGCCCATTTAATTACATAAAACAAAAAGTAGAAAAATAGCTTAATTATCTAAGCTCCGTTCTGGGGTCTCATCAAACTCTATTCCCTTATATTTGTCACATTAAAACAGCATCAATCTGTTGTTAAAATCGAGATCGATTTTTATAGACTCACATATGTACAAATAATCACTTTTGACTTCAACCAACTTTGAACACTCAAGGCAACACCAGCTATTTTTGACATAAGTGGTTACAAGATTGAATAAACGCTCCAGGAAGTCCTGGTGCGATCTGATGTAACCTTGTTTATCTCGTATCTAACATCACAGATAACACCTAGATGTGGAACAGCTTCCCATAAAGGCGATGCTGAGCCAGATGCTATGGGAACCAGAAACAATTACGTGTTAAGCGCGCAATAGCGAGACAAATCGGTTACATCATGCGTTTGACCCGAACTGGATAAGAACTAGCCTGAATTAAGAAAATAGTCATAAATTGTGGCAGACTACAGCTAGTTTATAAAATTGAATACGAGGATAACAAAATTGGCCAAATTTTCTGACAGACTTTTAAACCCCAAGATGCATGTTTTCTAGTTTTTTTCTTCATTCTAAAATGGCAGAAGACCATTCGATGAAACAATAAGAAAATTCGTACCGAAACGATTATCGACGTAACCCAACAGATGAGTTTAAATAAGAGGCATTGCGCAGAGAGGAATGATGTCCACTTGACTGATAGATACCGCTGAGGCAAATTAAGGTAAATAGTAAATTAAGTTTCAGTTGACCTGGGCCCTGTTCAATAAACATTACAATTCTACAATTATGTAAAAAACTTACATATTTGTAAAGTTTTGCTACAAGTGCTGTTTAATAAACACTACAATTATGTAAAAAATCTACAAGTGAAAACCTTACAAATATGTAACTCCAAATGCTGTTTAATAAACACTACAATTATGTAGAAAACGCCTGTAGAATTGTACTTACAAATTTGTAAGTTACAATTTACATAAAATGTAAGATTTTGTTGCTTTAAGCGGATTTGTTTTTTTCATTCATTTACAGTGATTAGCTAACCACCTTTAATGCCTGATAATTTAATTTCTTCAAATCTAGGGATTTGGAGACAACGGGGCGTGCAACTGTCAAAGTGGCGCTAGTAGAGCAAATACCAATAACACAGACGTTTTTGTATGAAATTTGTGGAGAATTCCAGTGGCCAGTGGACATCTTCTCCAAATAATTTACTGACCACAAACCGAGACATATTTCTTATGCAGTTATGTATCTTTATTTTACTTACACCACGTGCATCTGCTATAACATAGTATTGTGAGCCACAGTGCAATGTACACAAAATTTTCTGAGTGCGTGTAAGGGCTAAGTCTATAATTGAATCGTATTAAAGATCATGTACAATTTTTATAACCAAAAAATATTCGACGGTATTTTGCTGACCCGAATTTTTTGGTGAAATATATAATCAATCTTTTACATTAAAAGTAAAGTTGATCTGTTTATTCAAATACGCCGCAGCCATTTTTTTAAAACCACTCATTACTTCTGTCACTACTTACACTACTAGTTGTTAGGACGATTTTTATTTATTTATTCCAATTTCCTTTACTTTTAAGGTTGAGGCACAAAATTGTAAAGTTCTGACACAGGGTAAGCCCACCTGTCGGAATTGTACTACAATTTACAAAATATGTAAACTTGTAACTACAATTTTGCGTTTAATAAAACAGTTTTTCCTACAAATTTGTAAATTGTCACCTGTAGAGAGAAAATGTTTATTGAACAGAAACTTGTAGAATTGTAGCTACAATTCTACAAATTTGTAGATTTTCCACCATGGTAAAATTGTAACTTGTAAGTTTTATTGAACAGAAACTTGTAGAATTGTAGCCTGTAAGTTTTTTACATAATTGTAGAATTGTAATGTTTATTGAACAGGGCCCTGGTTACCAGTTCAACAGCTATAAACGACTAAGCAAAGCGCAAAGGACCCTGCATTAGAAAATTCCACTAAAAGAACGCCTAGAATCTAATTGAACACTAGTATGAAAGCAGATAGCAACCTGATGAACTAAAGTGCATCAGCGGACGTTAACCAGAGTAAAACGAGGTGTGACGTTTGACAGACGAGCGCACGCGCAGCCGTTACGTCAAAGACAGACGACGTGACCCCGAACTATCCCGTTGTGTTATCATTTTCAACTTAAGTTTGCAATTAACTATAGTTTCTAGAAAATCTAGAAGATGCTATATTTGAGGTCTGTTTGTACTGATTACTAGTCAATTCAATAATGCTCTCAATGTGGTCTATTTGTATCTTGTCTATGCCAGGAAACAAACATAATAACAAGGTGTGTCGCATCGCGGATCACATCTTGTCTTTGTAACGTAACCTTATTGGAATAGGAAGAGATTACTCGTTTATGGTTTGTTGCACTATCCCAAAGTAGGTGTATATTGGGAAGTATACTTCATTTTTTTCTTCACCACTCGCTCTCTTCGTTCGCTCATTCGAAAAAAATGAAGTACCTTCCCAATATACACCATTGGAGCACAAAATCAGAAATAAACCACCTAAAATATTTCAGATGGTTTATCATGAACGATGAACTTCAAACATGTTATGGAATTAAAAATTTTGATCAAAAAACCACTAACCGAAAGTTAAATAATTATTCGCTTAACAGTTTGCATGCACTGTCATCATTTCCTAGCCGACCCACGAGCGCTCGCGCTGACGTCGTGCGTCCGGTCTTGCGATATGACACCTCTACGCTACACATACCTAATGCACCGATTCCTGATTGTTTAACTAAATCGTTGAATGAAACTTGATACGAGTTCATTTTGGTGTAAGACGCAACATGATTATTCGAAAAGTGAATTATTATCGTCAATCATAAAATTAATAACAAATTCATAAAAAACATACCTGTGATTTTTTTCCCTTGAGATCTGGTATTTCACAAAAAACACAACATAACTACACTGATTGATAGATCATACATGGCGCTCTTAGATACCCGATTAGAATATGACGGCACCATGAAACTACAACGACCACAAGTGGTGGTTTCATGCCAGATTGGTCGTGCCGATACAAGTGATACTCTATTCAACCGCGTGTTATCCAGCAGCAACATAGTCAATAATCACATTTATGATAGTAAAAATGTCGGCACCATGAATCCTCGGTAATTCCATGATGGAACAGAGATTCATGCCTGATTGGTCGTACGGACAAGTTTGAATGCAATTTACCACAACTATGAGCATGGACGCGTTAACTCAAAAAGGTGTGTGGGAGCCGCGACGATCCCTTCAATACTGATGCAATGTATGAACAAGACCAGTAAATCGTAATTAATTAGTAACGCTTTTTGTTTCGGGTTCCGTATAATTGTTGTTAGGACAAAAGTTTATAAACATAATTCTACTAACTGGTTAATACGTTGGTGTAATGCTAAATACATTCAGTGAGGAACCTCATCATCTTCAATGATGCAGTAACAACCTTAATAAAAATCAAAATTATGATTATTTCGCATTACCATATAAATCCATATTAAGCATAACATTAGGAATCATATTTAAAATAGATTTTTTGCAAATAATACAATATAACTGTAAAAACAGAAATAAATGTCAATTAACTTAAAACAAATAAAAAACATATTTAAAATAATATTTGATAACTACTTATTAAATCTAATCAAACAGATAAAAGTCCGCTGTTTATTACGTAAAGATAGGAAGGAACCCTAATGCAATAATTAAAATAGATTTTTAAAATAAGTCATATCACTGTAATAAACAGAAATAAATATCAATTTACTTAGTAAGTAAGTAAGTAAACATTTATGCAGAATAAAAACTTAACCTATGAAACAATGGTATCAATACATTTACTTAAAACAAATAAAACTCATTTTAAAAAAATATCAAATAACTAATTATTAAATTTAATCAAACACAAAAAAGTCCGTTGTTTATTACGTAAAGATAGGAAGGAACCCTAATGCAAATGCAACACAAGCAGGTATTACTTTGAACAAACAAGTCACTACATTTTGCCAACGCTGCACTACCTTATCTGTAAGCTCGGTAATATGATTCAAGATTCAAGTATAGTCAACCACAATAAAAATGATTTTTACTTTCATAATTTGAACGTATTTCTAATTACTTAATTGTGTAATGGTTCAGAAGTTGTTTACTACAATAGAAGTCGCGGGTTCGATTCCGCACAGTACAAACATTCGTTTGCATGAACATGTCTGTTTGTATTGTTCTAGCTGTTTCCTATGTAAACAAATGATGTATTTGAAATATGTTTATCCTTTGTCTAGTGTCCCATAACACAAGCTTTAAGAAGTTTAGTTTATCACTAGACGCTGTTGTGTAGGTAGTGCAACTCTACACATGACATGTAATATCATTTAGGAATGGCTTAATGAACTATTACAAGGTTTTCGCCTTCCTCCGTTTTGCAGTGCCAGTTGCCACAAGTTTGGTTCAAAGTCAGTCAATTCAGAAAAAACTTTTTTTTTTTAATTTTCCTGCGTCTGGGAGTTAGTTTGTTGGACTTACCATACACGGATATTCAGTTTCTTACTTCTGGACCTTAACGCTTACAAATGGCATGTTCCCTGACGCATGTATACACAAATAATTTTACGTTATTAACAGCGAAAAATGGGAATTTTCTATCGTTCATTAATAACAGCGCAACATTTTTTCTTCTAAATAAACTCAAGTCAACTGTACATAAGTACGTACCTTTCAGCCGACCTAGTTAGTGAATTAATATTTTATTTTTCACGAAATGTATTGACAAACCGAAATTTTTGCTGACAGCTTACAATTTTAGACAGTGTTAGCTAACCTTTTATTGGAAAGACTTTATAGGTCGTTTTTGCGATCACTTCCTAGTAAAATTGGAGTTTTACAGTAAAAATGTTATGCTCCTCTTTGTCTGAGTTTGCAATATTTTTGAATAAATTAGGAGCTATAGATCAATGAAAACCATAACATCAGTGACAGTGAGTGATCATCAAGGACCATCAAGAAGTTATTCAACGTTATTAGTGCTACAGCAAGAAAATTCAGCAGAAATCAATCATGTTCGTAAGTTTTATCTTCAATTTACTATGTTAAAACGATAAAGATTTTATTTTACATGTTTGTTTTTATTCTTCATATGATAGGTCTGACATCGAATGCAACTCCGAGGTTGAAGTTAAACGCCGGGCAGTGCACAAGCACTCAGAGTCTGACGCCGAGCCCTCCAAACGCCGAGCACGGAAGGCCACTCCAGCACTTTGCGATTCTGACGCCGAGCCCTCCAAACGCCGAGCACGGAAGACCATCCCACCACTTAGCGACTCTGAAGACGAGTGTGCTAAAAAACGGTGAGATAACGACCTGCATCTCAGTATTGTGACAAACAGTGAAGATTCTTATAACCACTTATAACGCTTATGTTTATGAACGTGAATACTTAACATTTGAACCAATACTTTTGTTTTCATTTTCAGGAGCAACAAGACGGCTGGGGCCAAGAGGAAGGCGAAATTTATAAAAGAACTTTTTTACACGGACGACGAAGTAAATAAGCGGTAAGTTTTATGTAAAATCATAGCGAGGAACGTAATGACCAGATCTTTTCAAAACAAATCTTTTTTAAACCAAACATTAGAAAATATTGACTTTATAAATTATGAACTCTATGTACCTTATACCTTTATAGTTATGTACGTGATACATACCTTTTTTTTCTCCTGATTACGTCAAAGCAAAGGAGGGTTATGATTGTTTGGTACCTAGCAAACTTATTAATTAAATAATCCACGAAGCATAGTAAGTAATAGTTTCTCATCTAACTTAATCATTTCAGTTCCAGTAAAGCGGCTAAAAGACCTACGAAGCGCAAGCCAGCTGAAGGCAGCGTACCGAAGCGAGCTCGGTCTGATGGATGGTGTCTGGACTTAGACGACGAGCCGGAGATCGTCGTCAACCGCACGCGCGCCGCGCCTTCCCTGCAATCCGTGCTCACGCGCCGCGTGGCGGATGGTAACCTACGTCATACCGCTGACCTATCCGGCGATCTGTTCGTGGAGCTCCGACTCTATAACTCAGCGGACATCAAGTCGATACCGGCGAGAGATCGCTGGCAGAAGGCGGTATTATCGCTTAAATATAGAACCGATTCTGACGCTGAACAGCTGGACTTGCTGCGCAAGTTTGTCAAGCGAGCACGCGCGGATTTTACCGACGAAGGACGGTTTTTTGTCGATAACAAAAAATAAGTTATCATCCTAAACATTAAGAAATAAGAGTCCAATCTATTTTAGTTAAATTTAAATCAATCTTTTCTTTTACATCAAGTAACAATGTCAAACAGATCGATATATTGTTCCGTTTGTAATATTTCTGTTAAAAGCATTGAAGCTATTGAAGAAAGCGATGGTATTGAGAAAATAGGTAGTGCTTTCCGCAGTCGCATCGCAGCGTACAGGTTGTGTGGTGATGCGGGGAGCGCCGTGCAGGCGCCGGCCTCGTTCATGCGCAGCTTGCGCGCGCGCGCCGCTCAGCTGCTACGAGCGCGCCAGTTAACTTATGATAGCATCAAAGTTAACTTTGAATTATTCGCTGAATTTCTTTTAAGATCGAATGATTCTAACAAGTCCGAAATAAAGTCATTTGCTACGGAAAACATTGTAATAAATAATAGTTTTGATTTTGAAGAAGTTTTCTCTCAAGTTATCAACGTGATTACTTCTAAAGTAGACGAGTTTGAAGAACGAGATAGCGGTTGGTTATTTTTACGTAATTGTTACTTAGAAATTAACATTAATAAGTACAATCCTCTGAGAGCATCTAGATTCATTGATTTGCCAAAAGCATTGAAACTCAAACGCGCATGTGTTAACATTCAAAATAAAGATGAGTTCTGTTTTTTATGGAGCATAATGGCAGCTTTATTTCCTGCAGACAGCAACGGGCATCGAACATCTTCTTATCCTCATTTTAAGAGCGTGCTCAATGTAAATAAAATGTCGTTTCCGGTTAAGTTTCCCGACATAAAAAGATTTGAGAAAAATAATCCTAATATAAGCGTTAATGTATATGGACTCAAAAACAAAACAAATGTTGTTGGACCATTGTACCGCACGTTGAGTAAAAAAAGCAATCACATAAACTTATTGTACATAGAAAGAGGTAATCTTTCACATTATTGTTTGATTAAAAACCTAAGCCGCTTAATAAGGTCGCAAGTAACAAAACATCATGGTCAAATATTTTTTTGTGACGACTGCATGATATTTTTTCAAAACGAACGTAAATTAAACGCTCATGTGTGCGGTGGGGTTGCGACTATTTTGCCAAAGTCGGGTACATTTATTCAATTTAAGAACTATGAGAAAATGCAAGACATGCCTTTTGTAATTTATGCTGACTTTGAATCTTTATTGCAGCCCAGTCCTAACGAACCCAGTTCCAGTTCAACGAAACTGTTTCAAAAACATGTACCGGCTGCGTTTGCGTATTATGTTGTTTGTTCTTATAATAGTTCTTTAAATCGATACGTAACTTATCGCGGTGAAGATTGTGTTGAAGTTTTCATAAATAACCTAAAAAAGGATGTATCTCAAATTTTACAAATTTATAAAAATACAATTCCTATGAAAAAACTAACCACACAAGAAGTTTGCGCATTCAAGGAATCAAAAGTATGTTATTTATGCAGTCAATTATTATTCGATGATAAAGTTCGGGACCACTGCCACTTGACAGGCAACTATCGCGGTGCAGCTCATTCTTACTGTAATCTTAACTATCGTTTACCACAATTTGTTCCTGTCTTTTTTCATAACTTGTCTGGCTACGACAGTCATTTATTTATAAGTCAACTGGGACAAACATCAGGACCAATAAAAGTTATAGCTAAAAACAAAGAAAATTACATATCATTCACTAAGTTTTTTACAACACATGACAATAAACATATGGCGGTTCGTTTCGTTGACTCTTTTAAATTTTTGGGAACAAGCCTAGAAAAACTTGTATCGAATCTAGATAAGAAAGATTTTATTCATTTGCTTAATTTTTTCCCAGAATCTGAGAGGTTCGAATTGTTAAGACGGAAAGGCGTGTATCCGTATGAATACATGTCTACCTGGGACTCGTACAAAGAGAAAAAATTGCCTCCACAGCAATGCTTCTATTCGAGCCTTAGTGACACTACTGTTTCAGAATCTGACTATAGCCATGCTAAACAGGTCTGGAATGAGTTCAATTTAAAAACTTTGGGTGAATACACAGATTTATATTTGAAATCTGACGTTTTGTTACTAGCAGATGTATTTGAAAAGTTTCGTTGCACTTGTAAAACAAATTACAAGTTAGATCCTTCATTTTATCTGACAGCTCCTAGTTTGAGTTTTGACGCAATGCTCCTTAAAACGAATGTAAAACTTCAGCTAATTGATGACTTAGAAATAATTCGATTAATACAGAAAGGTATTCGCGGGGGAGTATGTTTATGTTCTACGAGGTATGCGAAAGCAAACAATAAATACTTAACAAATTATGAAACGTCATACCCCGATAACTTTTTATTTTACATAGACTGTAATAATTTGTACGGCTATGCGATGTGTTCTTATTTACCTCATTCGGATTTTAGATTATTGAATGTTTCAGATATTGATCAAATTGAAATCCTTGAAACACCCGATGATTCCGAAGAAGGGTTTATTTTAGAAGTTGATTTAGAATATCCCGAGAATTTACATGACCTGCATAATGAATTACCATTTTGCCCACAAAAATTTTCACCACCAGGATCTAAAACTCCAAAATTAATACCGAACTTATATGACAAATTTAACTACGTTATCCATTATGCGCATTTGAAAACGTGTTTATCACATGGTTTGAAGCTCACAAAGATTCATAGAGTAATTAAATTCAGACAAAGCCCTTATTTAAAACAATACATTGATTTGAATACAGAGTTACGAAAAAAGGCAAAGTCAAGTTTCGAACAGGATTTTTTTAAGTTATTAAATAATAGCATTTTCGGCAAAACTTTAGAGGACACCGAAAAAAGGCTTGATGTAAAACTAGTCAATCAGTGGGTTGATACAAAAAATAGAACGAAAAAAATGGTCACTGCAGAACAACTAATAGCGAGGCCTAATTACCATAGTTCTACCATTTTTTCAGAAAATTTTGTGGCAGTTCAGTTGAAGCCAGAATCAGTTGTACTTGACAAACCTATTTATATTGGATTTACGGTTTTAGAAATTTCCAAAAGCCACATGTATAATTTCCATTATTCTGTAATGAAACCATTTTATGGTCGTAATTTAAACCTTTGTTACACAGATACAGATAGTTTTTTGTACTCGGTGAAAACTAGTGATATATATAAAGATCTGAGACACAATTTTCAAGGATATTTTGATACAAGTAACTATGAAGAAAATAATACGTACGGTATTAAACGCGAAAATAAAAAAATACCTGGATTGTTCAAAGATGAACTTGGCGGACATCTTATTACAGAATTTGTTGGTTTAAGATCAAAATTATACTGTATCAAAACTGAAACCAAAGAAATTAAGAAAGCTAAAGGTATTAAAAAACCTGTAGTCAACAAACTGTTTTTCAAAGACTATCATAAAGCTTTGTTGGAAAAGGAAATAATTCGCAAAAGAAACATTGTTTTCAAATCTATCAAACACCAAATATTCACTCAGTGTGTTGATAAAGTAGCCTTATCATCTAATGATGATAAACGTATCTTATTAAGAAACAATATAGACACATTAGCATGGGGACATAAATCTAGTACCTTTTAATTTAGCTACAATAGATTGGACTAGTTAAGTCAAGTATCTAGTTTTAAGTTTGTTGTTATGTTAGATTTAGACCACGTAAGATTGTATGTTAAGAATAATTGTGTTTAGTTGTTTAATAAATATTTCACCAATTTTTTTGTTTCATTGCTGAACTCAAACCCAGGTTTGAATTGCCTACTTAATTAGTTCATAGCTACTGCTCAAAAACCTATACAACATAAGTAGTGCACACGTGATGATTTCTGCAAGTTTCAACCTGTTATGATTACCTAAGACTACGAGGGTTGTCAGTTACATATTATGAAAGTTAAAAAAATATTTTTGATAATGTTGTTTTAGTTTCAATACGTTAATTACAGCTCATACTTGCCAAAACTTGTTTTATGAACATCATCAAACTATCACAGTGCGTATCGAGCTGTGATATAAGAGAGTCAATTATAATATAGTAGGTCACCTAACAACAGGATGATTGTTACTATAAATTATAATTCGAACCCAAACTAACTGCAAGACGATAAGATTTTATAATCAACTTTAAAAAGGAGTAGGATTTAATACATTACAGATAAAATCATACATTGTAAAATGTGGATTGACAGCCCTGCATGTTCCATTTAAAAGTGTTTAGCTTGTAAAATTTTAAAACTATGCAAAACTATTTTAGTGAGGTGTTGGTCATGTCATTCTTTTAGTTTCTGAGCTCGAGTGAAGTGGTGTGCTATTTACTTATCTGTAAGTATACTATTTTTTAGAAAATTGTTTGAAAGTTACATTTGTACAAATGATTGATAATATGTATTACTGTTTTTTGTTACAGAAAATGTCTGAATCCGACATCATGTTCAGTCAGTTCGCACAAGATCCCTTCTCAACTGCTAGTGCGTTTCGGCAAGCTTGTCCTGAACTTTATCGGTCTAGCCCTGCACCCAAAGAGAGGCAAGCGAAGCGGAAGAATCATAAATGCAAGAAGAACCGACTGCGCAGAACCTCCTACGTGATTAATAATGAGCATCAGCGAGGAATACGCCTTATTAAAATAAAAGTGATAGATATAAGCGGTGAATCTCTCAACAAATCGGACATTGAATGTGATGAAGATAATGTAGTGTTAAGTGCACAATATATTGTGAAAGAACCGTTGGATGACATAATGGACGAAACAGAAACAGTGATTAAAAAAATAAGTAGGAAAATTAGTGATAATAATAATTATTAGCTTTAAACTTTATTTTAGATATAAGACTAGTTTTAACCTGTACACTTGTATAAATATCAGAAATATTATTAAAATAAATACGTCATGTGAAAAACTGTGTTTGTTATTTTTTACTTATTATTTAAATTCGTTAGGTAGGTAGAATTAAATAAAACTATGCATTGATCATATTTAATGTTATGTATATTCACAATTACTTAATCAATAAATTATTTAGTAAAAACAGTCAAGTCAAATAATGAGTATCCATTCAAAAAACACCATTTTTTAATACACAAAGCACTTCTTAAAGCACATTTATTTTTGTGAACCAAGCAATTAAACATATTAGTTTTGTACAGGTCATTTAAACTATTAAGATTAGGTATACCTGTATAACTTATATCTACAATATTATCATGACCACACAACTCTGCCACCCATTTAATCTTTTCTTCACCTTTTACAATAATTTTCATGTCTTTCAGAAGAGGCTTGATAGTTCTATGAAATTCTTGAAAATCGATGTACCCTTCACTCCATTGGTAACCTCTGTTTCTTTCTATCCATTTAACATGTCGTTTCTCTTCCTCAGTTAATTTAGTAAATGGATATGGAGGTTTGATTAAGAATGTTTGAGTAAACTCCAGAGTTGCTATAACGAATTCTTTTACTAAAAATTCATTTTTACGGTTTTTGAATCCTTGCAAATCCACAATCACTGTATCGTTATTCATGATAATTTCTTCACAATATTGCTCAAAGGTTTATACTCAAATACACAATCGTTCAAAATTAGACAGTATGCAGCTGTCTGATCTGGTATTTCTTGATCTGTTTCAATTTCAACTCTTACGTCTATCGATCCTTTTAACGTCTCGTGTTGGCGTGAACAGTCGATTACAAACATAGGAGCAATGTCTCTGAATTCTTTCATGCTCATCAACGGCTCTGGTCGGCGTCCGTAGTAAGACTGTTGGAATCTAGCGTACTGCTCATATAATAAACTAAATTTATCTTCTGAAAAGTTGATGTTTAAACCTTCATAAGGATAATACGATGAATTCAAAAATACTTTAACATCACGCACGTGACAGTGGTCAAATTCAGCCATTGAAAGGGCAGCGTTATGTTTACGGTTGGTTTGCATTGCAATAACAACGAACCGTGGTTTTTCGATTTGTGATGAAGTTTTTATCGACCAAGTATGCTTACGTGTCTTAGGTAGTAGTGGATATTCGTATAGATCCCAATTACGATACGCGAGTTGAATAGCTCGATCTTTCTCTAAATGTTTTAGCAAATTAATTCTTTCCCGATCAGACACTTTGATGTGTGGAACTCGCCAAACAATTTTATTAATTACAATATCGTCGACAACTTCTCCTGCATTTAATTTGATAGAATTGAGATTCGTATTGCTCCTAAGCAACACCAACTCATGTTTACAGTTTATAATAATTTTTTCATAATCTTCAGCGAATCCTAAAATTTTGTTCAACGGTATGGATGCTGAAAATGCTCCACTATCAGTGTTATTCGATCCTGTAGTTGACCACCCCCAAACTCGACCACACTTGGATTCATCACCATTTAAAGATAGGTAAGATTTGATAGTTGAAGTAACACCAGCATTTTTAATTTTATCTATTTCTACTCCGTTCAATTCATATCTTATATCTTGAAACAGAAATAGTATCGGATTATTAACGAAATGAACATTTGTTATTTTTGCTTTAGTGGTACTGTTAAACACATTCACTTTTCCCTCTATGTATAAACTACTTAGTGATGGCAGTACATACAAATCTTGTTGGTTGATAGGAATTCGTATTTCATCATTTTTGTTGAAACTTGACACATATGGTTTGTATGAATGATACTCAAAACTTTCAATACTGGTATCGTATGAAGCTTGTTGTGATATATTTAAAATATTCATTTTATCAAGCCTACTAATTTAAGAAACTCCTTATTACTTTTAGTAAGCTTATTCTTTAGCTGAATCGGTGTGTCTTTGCGGGATGTTTTTTTAGAACTGAATTGAACACACGATGTAGACGGGTTTTTATGGAAATTTAACATTTTTTTCTGAAATGTAAATAAAGTTGTACTTCTTCACCTCGTAAGTTTATCTCTTTATTTTCAGCGTCCAACAACCTTATATTAATAGCGCTAATAGAACTTTGGTTTACCGGAAAGTAAATTAAATTTTTAGGTATTTCAATTATACGATAACCGGGTGGTACATTAGGCACGAATTCGTAAATAATATGACTTCCTTTTCCGTTTACAAAAGAACCACTGACAACATCGCATTCGATCCTTACGATGGTTGTTGATAGAATGTTGACAGGATATTGTGAATCAGTTCTTATATTTGCGTTTATTGTTTGTTGACCGAAACCTAAAATTTGTCCCAATGATTCAGCTTTATCAAAATAAATATTCTTGGAGCAGAAAATATTCGTTTTTAATGTATTGTTATTGCATGTTAATGTTAACACGGTATGTTTAATATTACTTTTCAAATAATCGCAAATATCTTGAAGCTCATAAGACCCTTCAGGAATTTTGATGACTTCATTTTCCCCATAATAAAACTTATTGTTCCTTTCATCTATATTGGGAATAGAATTGAAGGTTGAAAATGACAAAAGTCCGCATTCGTAATCTCCTCGAAGTTCCAACGTAGGGGAATAGTTTGTGCTCAAGGAGGCTCCGCTTCCAGTTATAGATACAGTAAAAGACATGTTTGAACTGATACTTTTATTTATTTCACACAGTATTTAAATGTTTTTCCAATAATTCCTCAGAAATTTTAAACATAAATGACCGCAGTTTGTAGTGCCAAAGGTTTGCTGTCGGTCAAAGTTATAGTTTATAGATAAGTTACTCATGTATTTAACAAATTCTAGAGGAGGCTTCAAATTGCCAAAACTATCATAATACTCTACGTAATTATTGTGCTTCACGAAGGCCACCCAATGCGTGCCGGGGTTTTTATTGCTGTCTAAATTCAATATTCCACATTCTATATTTTTGGGTTTCAAAGGTAATGTATCTCTCATGAAGACTCCACGAAAATAGGGAATATCATAGGCATGTTCTAATATATCTATGTTGGTGAGAGCACGTTTGGGTAGCCGCTTAATTAGTTTTTTGATGGGTTTAGATATAAACCAGTGCCAGTTTTATGAGGTTTAATATATAACCCTTTCCCGATAGAAACAGCTTCCATCATTCGGTTGTGTCTTTCAGATTCCTGAAGACTTTTTTGTGCAGCTTTGGAATCGTTAACAGCTTTAGCTATACCAGCTGCCCCTCCAGCTAGTGAACCTAAAGCTGATAACCCTGCGAATATAGGAATAAGTGGTAAAAGCCCTCCGCACTTTGGAAGAGGAATGCAACGCGGCAAACGTATTCCTTTTTTATTACTAAATAATTTTTTTGCAGCTGCATAGGCATATTTAATGGCAGTGTGACTGTCTTTGGATTTGATTTTTTTTAACCGTGATTTAATTTTCCTAACACCCTTTTTGAATGACTTCATACCACTACCAGCCCTAATTTTTGCGTTCATCGCTTTTTTCACAACCCATGATGCAAGTTTTTCTCCTTTTCCGGCATCTTTCGAGTTCAACCTTCTCTTTGCCATATTCAACAGTTTTAAGTCAGCTATCTGTCGAGCACGCGAATCTTTGTTAATATAGGCAATGTCGTGGTGCATGCAAGCTTCATCCAATTTGTTCACCCCTCGATCACCTCTAATTAATCGTTTCTGAAGTTTCGTTCCGGGCCCACAAAATTGATACCCAGGTAAATGTAGTTCAAACGGTAAACGATCTATCAAGTTATTAATTATACCACTGCCTTTCTTCATCGATAGGCAAAAAGTGAGATGATAGCACAAATTATTTTATTTATATACTATGAAACTAAATCACTTTTTTTAACCCAACTGTTGTCTTCATCACTCAAGCCTAGCCATTTTACATAAATTTTGTTTCCTTTTTTCTTAATAATTTTCTCAATAAGGTAAATTTCCGGCACCTTGGTTTTCTGTAATTCGTATCCATAAAAAGAACCTAGAATATTTTGTTTGTGTTTGTCTTGTATTTGATACGTTGGGGGACTAGTTTGATTATCTTTTACTATGAGAAATATTTCGGTTGACCAATTAGGAGTGTAACCCTTGTAAAAATCTCCTTTGTGTTTACTTATACGTACACAATCACCAACTTGAAAAGTTTTTCCTCGTCGTATCTTTGACTGTTGGGATTTGATTATATTAGACTTTACTAGAATCTCATTCGATTGATTTACATCGATTGGTTTAAATTTAGTTATGCGATGTAAAGTACTGTTATAATTCTCCACAGTGATGTCTAAATTATTTTGAAACCATTGATAGTTTCCATATAGACTGAAAATTTTGTAAAGGTGAGATTTAAGAGTTCTTATCACACGTTCTACTATGGAGGCTTTCTTTACAGAGTACGTAGAATAATGATTTATTTTATGCCTTTTCATCAACTGCTTAAAATAATCATTATAAAACTCTGTACCCAGGTCAGTTTGTAAATTTTTAGGCTTTCTTCTTGTCTCTGATAGTATACTGCACATTGCGTCCGTTACACACTTTTTTGATTTTGACTTCAACGGTTTAACCCAAACGTATTTCGATAAAGTATCAATAACTACAAGAACATACTTGTGTCCGTTATTATACGACGAATATTTTTGAAAATCCATGAGGTCAGCTTGCCATAAATCATCCATTCCTTTGATAATCGTATGCCGACGACAAAAATTCCTTCTCGCTGCTTTGTGCAACTCATGAACTAAATCTTCTTTACTCATTTTGAGTAGGTTTTGGTGAAATCATGAGATCAACTTCTTTTTTAGTGTAATACAATGTATTCAAATTTTCAACAGTCAGTTTTTCTAGATTATTTAGGTATTTTTTAACATTACTTTGAACTGTTTTTATTTCTTGTTTTAGTTCGTGAATACATTTATCAACGTATTCTTTACTTACAGCTTCATCGTCCTTCTCGGGAAGTGACAGTCCTTTCAATTTCGATAATTTTAAATCAAAATCTCCTGCTTCGGACCTTATTAATGCATCTGTAATAATATCAGCATTTAAAGATTGTCGTAAACGCTTATGAACGTGATGACCGAATTTGTCTACATTCATTATCGTCTTGTCGGCTTCTCTAGTGCAATGGTACTGCCCGGTCCACCAGATGGAAGCTTTATATATTTCTTGTATTTGATAATGCCAGCTTCATGCAATTCTTCGATTATTGCATAAATTTCATTTCTTACTCCTGTGTTACCAGCTGTCCATGAAGCCAGTAAAAGTTGTAATCTTTCCACTAACTCATTAGGATCGTTCCAGTAAATCAAATCAGTATCATTCTTAACTTCTTTTAATATATTTACCCCTTCTCCTTGCGGAAGACTTTCAACACTACTGGTATGATTTCTTGAGAACTTGAATAACGGTTTAATAATATTCATGTATTTAAAACCTTTATTACTGTTTATGGGTTTAGAAGGATTGCAATGACGTTTGTGTGCATTAGTATCAATAAGTAATAATCTGTAATTTTGCAAGTCCTCGTCTGTAACGTTTTCTAAATTTGGTACCTTTTTGTACAGTAATTCTTGAAGCCCTATGGTTTTTTTCAGGCTACGGTTTCCAATTTTCAATATTCTGTCGTCGTCATAAACACGAGTTTTGCCAAGCCATAATTTTCCTCGCTCATGTTTAACACCATAAGGTATATCTTTCATTACTTCAGATGACACGGACCAAGATAGAGAATCGTTAGCAATACTTGGTGATGACTGGAGAGATTTAAATGAGTTCTCATTAACATCATGATCCTCTGATGGGGATGTAGTAAGAGTCTTGTTAGAAGGCATAAAAATCTCATGATCTGTGATTTCCCCATCAGAGACAGGTTCTTCAACATTTTCGGAAGAGGTACTTGATGACTCGCTCTCGCAATATTTGGTTCTTTTCATTAAATGGTTCACTGGCGTTGATTCTTCATGTTTATATTGTTTATTGTCATCTTTTTTACTTGACATTTGGTTTAGGGGGTTGATAATGGGTTTGAATAATGTTTCGAGGGCTATGTCATTTGTTCTTTTGTAATCTTTCATAATATCCACCTTTCTTTTCACAGCTGCAGCAGACTTTACAATTTGTTCTTTGAGATTTCGTTCCATCGTTAAAGACTCCACACTGACTGACAATCTTAATCAAACTGAAACATCAGTAACCTAGCAACTATTTAAAAAGATTAGTCTACTTCTATGAATGTATCGAAGTTCAGCCGGTAACATCCTTTGTTTCGTTCACAGTCCTTATTTATAACTAAATAGTTGAAAGGTTTTCTCCAAACAGTGGAGCACATTTCACGAAACTTACACCATGACATATCAGAGCCTACATGTTCATCATAAACGTGTTTAAGGTTTACATCATCTTGCTTAAATAATATGATAAGATTAGAATTGTCTCTCACTAATTGTTTGGGTATTTTGGTGTAAGTTTGATTGATATAAAAACAGTCAATATTTCTATGGCGACCCATTGCAAAGTAATCTCGTATATTATTCTGATTTTCACAAGCAACGTCGTCGAATATGATAATTGAGTTTGGTAATGCTTCGTGCGGACTCAAGACCGCATTATTATCATTGTATTTGTAATAAGATATGTCTGCCACCTCATTCAACACGTTCTCCAGGAAGATGTATTTTGGTTGATATAATGATTTCGAGTAGACATAAAGGTTACAAAAACGTGGACCGTCCTGGTGTAGTAATAAACTCAGGACCAAGTTTGTCTTTCCGCAGTTGGAAGGACCACAAACGATGCTGCGTATTGTGTTTGGTAGTAAAGGACCATGTCGCTTAGTTTCTGTTGATGACGTAGAAGGACAGATGCATTCCAATTGCAATGAATCTTTTTGCTTCAGGAACTTCATTTTTGTTGAATAAATTTGTCTGGCAAGTTCCACGGGTTTCATAAAAATGACTACTTTTAATGTTGTCACAAGTTATAAACCATTTAAAACGGTTTCATGAATGCTTTATGCTCTTTTCATCAGATTAGACACTACAGGATTGAAATTTCAGAACAAAATCGATACGTTTTTACTAATTAATGGTGTATATTGGGAAGGTACTTCAATTTCAGAACAAAATCGATACGTTTTTACTAATTAATGGTGTATATTGGGAAGGTACTTCATTTTTTTCGAATGAGCGAACGAAGAGAGCGAGTGGTGAAGAAAAAAATGAAGTATACTTCCCAATATACACCTACTTCCCAACTTTAACAATGCAATAGTTACAATTCTGTGTCTGAAATGCTTCCTTTTCAGGACACTGAAATAGTGGAACGGATACAATCGAGATTTTTACCGATGAGTTATGCCAGGAAACACGGACCGAATTTGATAAAATAGCAACCCATGCTCAATATCATGGTTAATGCCAAAAATATTGTTGAAATGGCAGTAAATTCACCAGAATCCTACCTACAGAACGAGACAGAGACACCTCGAGATCGACTATTTACATATTTTATTTGTTAGGCGGAAAGACAGTTAACGGTGCGCATACGACAGTGTCATATTAGCACGGTCATCCAACCAGGGCTCGTTGTATGGAGATTACAGGTGTCACTTGAGGTTACTTGAGGTCGTCTTCGCGGTAGGTACAGCGACGGCTCAAGCGGAACGATGCGACACGGGCAGCATTTTATGCAGTGATGACATTTCCTAATTGCTTTGTCATGCTTGATGCTGTACAGCAGAGCTTCGTCCAAGCGAAACACTGACGGTTGGTATTGTTACCTTATGATCAATGCAATAAACTATACTTTAAATTCATGTGGGACCGATTAGTTTTAGGTACAGTTGTGGCTTACTCTGAGCCGCAAACTGGTCAATGCTGCACAGGAACTTAAAGCTAGAGGAAGACTACCCTAAGCCCCCCACAGGCTGTCGTATCTAAGGTTTACTAGAGCTCAGTGCTATTAATAGTCACGAGGAACGTATCCGTACAGCCTTGTAACAGCTGTTATACAGCAAAGAGCATGTAGAGACGCGGCGTATACGGCTTAGTTAGTAGTTAGGGTCTAATCGTATCTCACCCAAGCAGCAACCAAGCGTAATGAACACCTAAAAAGCAGCCAATATAGCTCTTAACGCTGTTTAACTGCTGTATAAGAACGTTGAAAAGATATTGTAGTGTTATAATGTCGGTTTAGGAGTAAATATTCAGCTCTAACAGTATTAAGTCTGTATTAAGGAGTCAAAGTACGCTTAAAGTTCTATTTCAGTGTGTGAAAACTGTCATTTACAGCTTTAAGTTTCCTGTAACGCTTTAATCCTCATTTTAGTTTTAATTCTGTACAACAGCTGTATTTTGCATACCGTCACTTACTTAACACAGCTTAGAGCTGTATTATGGTGGTCCTCAAATCTTATATCTGTATTATGAAGTTGACAAACTCTCTTCTACAGCTTCTTTTTATGGTGTAATAGTACACCCTTTTACAGACTATGGCTGTATAATTTCTGTCTTTGAGAGTAATAAACAGCAATAAACACAAATGACGCCTATAGTACAGCCTTAATCTGTATAAGTGACAGAGTCGCCATTTTGAATTATTGTGCATTTGTATGCTATATTTTGTGATTGTTTTATAAATATGTGGCAAAAGCAAAAAAGACTTGGTACTATTAGAAGGAAGATTAAACAGGAATATTTAAATATTACTAATTATCAACTAAATATTGCAACAGATTAGATCACCTACAGTCAAGTGTCAAAACCGTCGACATCTAATGAAAGAGGTTCCGTGGAAAATATTGTGAATGATCATAGTTATATCGCTTGTTAATAAACTTCATCATTATGTTGAGCCCGTTTATTTGTGTTAAATAAAAAAAAATATCACAGATGTAACTTTTTAGCTTTAACTTTTGCAGTTGATGACGACATTTCATCATGCAGCAGTTCAATTGACGGTGAAAGTGAATATGAAGAAAAAATATTATTTCGCCAACAAATTCAGAATTGGACCAGGGAAAGAAACATAACTAGGATCGAATGATTTGGTTATTTTATGATAAATTAAAATAATGAAATATATGGGTACTTCATTAAATGAGGTTTTTTATACAATTTTAAAATTAGAATGAAATGCTATTTTTCTTGTAAAAAAATACAATTTAAAGTTAGTTGATGAGCAAAATTGAGACAGATATATGGGCGTATTGTATTGTGAGTCTGGGCTTTTGTGGGCTTCCCCACAAGAGGCGACGAGGGGTATTTCCACGTCACGCCCCAAGAGTGGGCTATCTTAGTCCACGCGTGGGTTTGTGTGGTCTACACCAGAAGTGACATTAGATAAGTTACACGTCACGCCCGACAATCTTCCATCTTAGTTCACGCGTGGGCTTGTGTGGACTTCACCGGAAGTGAGATCAGATAAGTTTCACATCACGCATGACAGTGGGCTATCTTAGTTCACGCGTGGGCTTGTATGGGCTTCACCAGAAGTGACATTACATGAGTTCCTCGTCACGCCCAAGAGTCGGCCATCATAGTCCACACGTGGGCTTGAGTGGACTTCACCAGAAACGACTAAGTTCCACGTCGCGCCCGATTACTAGTTGCATTAGATTGGTAGTCATAATAATTGCAGATTTTGTTTTGAAATGTTGCGCATCTCTAGTTGCAGGCGTCCAGTTTGGCCATTTCTAAATGCTATTTGTTTCCCATAACCTGGCTACAATGGAAAGTGAACTTTTCCCTTTCTCCATTGTCTCCACAATCTCGAACGGCATTTTTCCTGAAAAATAAATAAATATGTAAGTGCTATTAGTTATTACCAAAGGGTTAATTTTTCAATTTTAAAATACCTATTTTTCGACGACGTGATATGATCTCACAGTGCATTTTAGTTTTTTACTTAATATTACGTATCCCTAAAAAGAGTTACAGGTTATGTTCGAAACACTGCTATGCAGCATTAACAGTAAATTTATTCGTTTATACAGCCCATTAACAGCTAAAAGCTGCATACAAGTATACATTACTTACATAGTACAGCTATTGGTGCTATAAAAGCATTAAAATAGAATTCAGGCTGCTTAGCAAATTGTCGCCATTTTATCAATTACAAATCAAAGATTACGAACATGAGTACATAAAAACTAGACTAATGATTTTATGTTAATCAATATTTTCAGTTTGTCCAATAACTTACTATGCACCAATGAGGATCTACGTCCATTAATTCAAACATTTTTAACTTCTAACCTATAAAAAATATATTTACTTACCTTATTTAATATCTCTTCCTTAGTTATTTAGCTGGCGCGTTTATTTTCAGTCACAAAACATATATATCTTCACAATAAATTCACTTTTGCACGATAATGAACTGTATCCTGCGCCTATCGAAACTCCATGCAAATCTTTTATCACAATAAGCATTTAAATAAATGTCACTTTGATCAACACTGTTAAATATAAACGCCATCTTTAAAATATCGTCTTCATTTCGTTATATTCTTTTGCAACTCTGTTCAACAGACTTTTTACACCGTAAAACTTGACAAGTGAGTTACAATGTAGTAATTGGAGTGTATTAGTTTCGTCGTACACCATAGTACAGCCGCAAAACAGCTAATATGCAGCCTATTTTATGCTTATACAGCTACTGTACAGCTAATATACAGCAACAGGCTGTATAATTTGTGCCCATTACGGAGGTATAAGGGCTGTATAAGCGCTTATACAGCCTTTATGCAGCCAAGAAATACAGCCTTAGGAGTAAAACCGAACTTTAATACAGCTGTTATACAGCTTGTGATGCTGCTTGGGCAGTCTACTCAGGCAGTGATAATGAATGTCACAAAAGAATAACTGATGAGTTATCAATATACATATGCGAATATACGTCACTGCGCAAATGGAGAAAGCAAAGTGACATGAACACGAAGTATTTCGTGCGTGTTTCTATTCCAATTCTGTTACTGCCTTTCTAGTGTCAAATAAAAAAAACGATATCCAGATATATCCGGATTTTCTACTTGTATTGTTATTTTTGATTTTGGTATATTGTTACCAAAAAACTTGTTTAAGTGCTTTTAAAAAAACAAAGATCATTTACAACAGCTTAACATTTTGCAAATACACACATCAAAAGTGTCTAGGGATATCTCAAGCATTTTCATACAAAGTATAGCTCCTCCCAAATGGGAGGCTGTAAAAATTAAAATAATGCTACCAACGTAGAAATTTTTAGAACACAGAAACTGCTATATCTGCCCTTTCAGATTGTATAAAAAAAAATATTGTAGTAGCATTATTGTACAATCGTAAGGACGTTAAAAAAAGACAGATTTTTCTTTAAAATTTTGACACCTTTTAGGTGTCAAAATTTTAGCAAAATCATTTTTTTTTTGTAATATTCTTAACCTTTATCTTATGCCACTGTCCTCGCGTTATTCTGAGATAATGCTCAACTTGTAAACCAACTTAACTTTATGAAATATTTGAAAAATGATATCCCTATGATATCCCTAGACACTTTTGATGTGTGTAAATGAATGAAAGTCTTACAGTAGTTAAATAAGGAAACATTTTATCATAATCCTCAGAGTCAACAAACTTATTAGATAACATTGTAGCGCCAACTAATCTTATCACTAATTAGACACGTTGAAGTAATTAATTTAACATATCTTACTATCGCGTAGGTAATTTTCATTCCCACGTACGCGATTATTTTCAGTACCTACTTCAAATAATAGTTCAACTGTGTTGTCTGAAGAAACGAAGTAAGCAGCCAATATTCAACTGAAAACCGGACTAGATTTAAGTAAAAACTTTGAATATTGTAACGGTCTTACATTTAGGTCGTATCCACGTAAGTGCTTACGTGGATACGACAAGCAAGCAATACTTTAAAACACTGCGTACAGCATAAAAACTACGTACTACCTATATCCTGACTACTCGTATTGTCGTCATAGTGAGCGGGTGAACGAAACATTCAAAGGCTCACTCTTCTCTGAGCGAACTTTGAACCCAAATCCCAACGCGGTAAGGGGCGAGCCCGCTGGTGCTCATTCAGGTTGTTTGCGTTTAAAAAAATACTGAAGACTGGTTATGATTTCTCAGAAAAGGTTATGTTAGGTTTGGGAAAATTAATATGCTTTTTTGAAAACGACCTCACGGCAGACCAAAAGGGCGATGGCGGGACGAGTTAGACTCGCATTTGGAAGGCTGGTTCAGCATGGCTCTAGACCGCAGTCGGTGGAAGAGGGGTAGGGAGGCCTTTGCCCAGCAGTGGGATAGCGCAGGCTGACAATAATGATATGCTTTTAAACTAAATTGGGACCACTTGGTAGTGGCCAATGGTTGTGGTATGTATCAGTCCACACAGTAGCAATGTAGATACATAAAACCTGAACAACTTAATTTCGCCAATTAACTAATTAGTTCGAATGCATATTTTCGCATTAGCATGGCGATGACCTCGGACGATACGAATGTTTCAATTATACTAATTATCCACAATTAACGCAGACATGGCTATCGTATACGATACTAAGCGAACGGTATTCCATAATTGTTCGACATTTCGCGCATACCTGTCGTTCTTCAGCTTTATCATGTGAAAGTGAATTTGCGCAATGTTTACGTCTCAGTACCTAACATGATTATATCAAAGATGCTTATTCAAATAGTGTAACGGAGTCACTTTCGATGGCCTGGCGTGATGTTATCGGCACATCGGCGTCACTGAATGTTGCTATCGCAGAAGCGAATCGAAACGACCCGTATATGGAAAGTGGTGTTTGAATTGAAGCTGACCTTTGGGAGACAACACAGATATATTTATTATTGTAATTTGAACTTCATCAATATGCAGTAGTCTACAGATCTGAACTCAGTCCCGAAGGCTGAATTATAAGTGGAAACTCGTGGAATCGGACAGCGAAATACGCCAAATGAGAAAATTATTCCATAGAATGCTATTACAATAATCAAATTAAATTAATACCTATTTCTGGTACTGGTACTGAAGGTGCGGATACTAATAAAGAAATTACATATTGTCGAGATACGCTGAAACTTAGAAGAATCATGGTGAACGGAACCTTCTAGAATGAAAGCGTTAGCTTTCCCGAGCATGAGATTGAATTTTAAGATAATCGAAAAAACTTTTGTATTGTTACTACAACAGGAAAATTGTTAAAGCTGGTGTAATTGTAGTAGCAAGTGGAGTGTTCGCTCCATTTTTGCCACCACCGCCAATTATCTGCAGCGGCGAGGAATAATGATCCCAAATAAGTGTAGATGAAAAACCGACTTTCTACTGAACCAGGTCGGTCTGTCAAAGTGTTTGCTAGATAATGGCCTGCTATTTATAATAGTTCTTTGCAAGGGACAGTCTGCTTTCTACCCTGCCGCTGGAGCAACGGCCGCGGTAGGCGGGCAGGTTCCGTGCGTGCGCAAGGTTGCCAAGCCTGGCTAGTAAAATATCCTTGGAAGGGAATATTCAACGTTTACATTACGCTGGTGAATACTATTGAGATAAAATCAAGACGATTGGGAACCTTGCATTCCTTAAACGCATAATATGGATCAAGAGAAGAGAAGTCAATTTAAGAATTATTTGGCAATTTGAGGTTATATACAAACCAGATGTAACTCAGCGTTATCTCATACAAATGAGGATACTTTAAGGTACCTGTGCTGTGACTGAGCTCTACAGGATAAAAGATGTTCCACCAATTTTTTACCAGCAAAACAGACCCTTACTAATCCAGTAGATAATCACAAGATAGGAAGGAAGAATAGGGAATGTGAGAGCCCTAGCAGCAGTGTTTACAAAGTCAGCAAAGTAAACATTCCACAGACAGGATATGTGTTAGCCGGGGGATTGCACGTTGCCCTGCCAGCAACCACGCGAGTAGCTGTCATTAGCGGGTTCACTCGTGCATCCCGCGGCTTCGTGGTCGCGAACGTCGCGAAAACGTGCAATCTGCACGAGTTTTTCACTTCAAAGTCGCTGCTGACCTCATTTCACACGGCGCGTTTGCTGATATTCTGATGTAATTACGGAAACAACAAGTTAGTACTTCAAAAAAACACGGTTTAGAGTTCATCAACGTTCAAAAGTTAAATATATTGCCAGATCCAGAAAATGTCTACAAATTTATAGCCTCCTTTTTTAGTACTAAGCCACTTGTTATAGTGGCTTAGTGAAAAAAAAGGACAGCAATGAATCATCTATCATAAACGACACATACCTTACGAGGTATTACGATAAAGGAGTCAGATGATTTACATTCAACGTTAGTGTCTTAAGTAACTTTTCCGGAAACAAGGCCTTATCACTCAGACAATGGATACTTAAACAGAAAAGTTAGCATCTAAATAGAAACCGATAGTGAAAATGCAATCAAAGCTGGAACAGAATCTCATTAGACAATACAAGTTAACAAGAATCGAAGAGTAAAACTTAATCAAAGCAACGCGATCGAAGTTTCTGCTTCAATTGCAGAACCTTACACCAGACCGACCTCCGACTGCACCCCTCTATCTCTTTCAAAATGTATCAGACCTGAGAGAGACAGAAATTAAAGTATCGGAACAGGTTCAGATTAGAGCGGTTCATGAGGTAGAAACCCACATAACGCCTACTGTTGGGCAAATATGGTGCCGCCGTGGGCGAAATTTAATGAACCGCTGGCAACAGTGACAGAGTGCAATAATGCAGTATTTACTGTCCATTGTCTAGCCTGTGGTGCAACTGCAGTCGCGGCCGGCGAGGAGATGAGGCGGCTGCTTTGAACACAAGGAAATCCACGCCGAATTAGAAAACGTTGATTAAAACACCGCAAGTCAAGAGCTGGTATGCAAATTGGAAAGAGTTAAACAAACATAAACTTACAGCCGAAATACTCGTACTTTCAAATACGTGGGTATTTCACAGAGAGTACCGTCAGGTGCTTCACTAAATTACTCTTGATTTTATACTCTCGACATGAAATCGATTTCCTTAGAATTACTAAGAAAAGCCAAGCTTTGACTTTAAATTGTTATCTTAACTCGAGAACACAACACCTGCACCGAGATAATCATAGATCAGGCTGTCAATTGTCGCAGAAAATAATAAGAAAATGCGGGACACATTTCGATATGTTTCCAATTCAAGATCGTTTTCAACGAACGGCTTGAAGAACTACTTTCGCCGGGAAATCTTGAAGCCACGTCTGTCGTTAACAGTCCAAGACTGTCAAATACAACGTGTGTTGGAAACAAAAAGTTGTTCAGTACGTTGTTCACTTCACAATAGAAAGTTTAGTATTCGAATTGCAGCCGTAGCATTGGAGATTTAAGTCTCTTGATGTAGAAAAAGCACAAAAATTCATTTTGATAAATTTTTGATGTTTATCTGTGCAAACATAAAAATGTTAACAAAGATAACATTTCAGGATGAACTGCAGTCGTAACTTACTCATATCTGCCACTAGATTATCAGAAACTAATCGTGGGCGTAGCAGATTCGTAAACCTCGATAATCTGATATTGCGCTCTACTTCGACGCCACCGTGCGCCGGCGCAGAACAACAAACATGAATGAAACATTGACCCAGATGACGCGTTTATTAATCACTATGAGAATCTTACGTGTGAGAATTCATATTTCGCTCGCTATCATGAGTTTCTTTCTTTTATGCATTTTTTATCTTTTCATACGCATTGTATTTAATTTATTGATAAATGTTTGCTATTATCAATGTTGGTGAAAAATTGGTGACGAAATAGGAAGCAAATACAGTAAGCGGTTTTGCTCTAAGTGTTAAGTGTATAACTTCATGGGGAAATTTAGAGCAATATCAATTGAAGACATGAATCATTAATAAACCAAAAAAATAAACTCAACGATTTAGCAGGCTTGCCTAAGACATATGCGTAGGAAGCCAATTAATTCATTTGAACAACACTGTTTTCAATTGTCTTAGATTGGTGCGTTTCGCAAGTGCACATTCCATTTCAGCTGAACTATTTATTTCACTAATCAGTTCACAATACAGCTAGAATCACTGAGTGAAATTTAAAGAAAAACATGCGATGGATTGGCAATGCAAGCAGGGCATAATAAATGAGAAATCATTAATCAATACTTAATTGAAGATTTAAAACACTTCACATAACATTCATATTACGTAATCGTAGCTGTAGCTCCTAGGCACAGTAAACATAACAGTAGGTTATCTAAGGTCGCCCGCCGAGTTATAAGCCTAGCGTGCTCACAGACACGCGGCACAGCCCGTACGTGCTGCCGCCACCTTATTCCCCCATATTTCATGCTAGCGTGAGCGTGAAATCACGTGCCGACACGGCGCGCGACGCGCACATTCAAACCGAGAGCGGCACGTTTGTATGCAGATATTCGACTGTTCTCTGTTTACTGTGTCCTAGGTTTGGAAGGCATGAGGGCTGTTGATCCACGTGGTAGACGTGACGCAGACACGCCAATAATAGGGTAAAGGGCACCCCGCCAACCGTTGCGTGATAATGAACGCGAGTGAAAGACTGACTAATTATACCCAGCCTATAGATTCAGGGTTAAATTTAGATTAGCTAATGACTAATATGTCAATGAGGCCTGCCCTTGCAATGACAGCAAGAGCAGCTGCTGAATTGTTAATTTGTATGTGAGCTTGAATAGCACAAGGTATAAATGGTGTGTGATCTTTTATTGCCAATATTTACTCCTAGTGGAACTTCTGTTTATTATCATGTGTTGTTTAATTTTGAAACGGGTTTAGTTTTGTCTTTAGTTGAATGTCAATGTGTTCTGGCTATACCTATTTTATTACAGATATAAGTATAAGTAGACGAAATAGCAGATGAGGTTCGCTCCCTAAAGATAGAAGTAAATGCATAATTAAAAATAACAAATATAAAAGATGGTGAGAGTGTTTTCTAAATAACTAAAGAGTTAAGTTTAACGCTGGTTTAGAAAGTAATGTCAGTCATTTAGGGGTCTACTCTTTTTACCAACATCTTGAATTAACTGAAAAGGTCACTAAATCCAATCAACCATATATTTATTTGTCTTGCCGATCATCCCCAGGTAATTTAAGGGGTGAATAACTAGCAATTCAGTTGTCTACTACAAAAAGATATGAGAAGTTTTCTAACTTAATACTGTATGTTTCCTAAAGAATAAATAAATAACCTTGTTTTCAATAACGGAATACCTACGCATATTTTGTTCACAAGTAAAATGACTACTGTACCTAGTACAGTAGATGGTCAAGGCGGGTCAACAGTCGATGCTGACGCTGCAGTGACGCCGCTGCCACACCCTCCATTACGTAAGTTTCCACAGTTTCAAATTCATATTGTGCGTAAAATAGAATTTCATAAATAGACACAGTGACAGTAACATATTATTGTGGTGCGAGACTCGAGTTGAGGTGTTTATATTAGGCGCGGACGGAAGCACCGAATTATCTATGAAGATCGCGGGGAAGGCCGTTCTTCTGGCATTGAATGTTTTCACATAGATAATGTTTCGTGTAACATTCAAGGTGTAAGTGTGAATCTATGTGGTGTAATTTCTTGGATTGTTTTTTTTTTGCTGCTGTGCGTATGGTTTGATTTTAACTTTAAGTTTCGTTGCAGTAGAAACAATTGCTTTATGAAAGGTTCAATTTTGAATACACTTTCAATTACTGTTTATAAACACACGGGCTTTGCTGTGTTAAACATCGTAGAATGTTTGTACAGATGACAAAGTGTCTGATAAACAATATATGGACTTTGTTGTAAGTTAGCTTTTGGAATCAGAATCCAGCACTTAACACTGCCTAAAATAAAGCTATTTTGAATTAAAATGGAAAATTGACGAATAAAGCGCTTTACTAGCGCTTTATTCGTCAATTTTCCTTTTTAATTGTTTGAGGAAAAAATCTACAAATTATATCCAGTAAAAACGGCTATTACCAAAGGAATACAGCAGGTCTCGTCTTTGTTAAAAAAAAAAACTAGAAGGCTTCTCAAATGAAGACCAGTATGATAATGAGAAACACTCGACGCGACTACTTCAACATACTCATTCACTCTAGTTACTAATGCGGCATAAAAAAATACATTATCTTCGGCTTTAATGGGCACTGAAGGCCATCAAGGCTGGTATGACCTGGATTAAAGGTATGTGAGTAAGCTGGTGTTCTATTAGGTTGGGTATACAGTTACGCTACTGGCTGGGCGAGGATACGCTCGGTTTAACGGTATGGAAGTTATGCGGCTAGGAAGTTTGTGTAAATTGGCCCTGAGAAACTTCAATATCTTTTCGCACTACATGTGCATTCATCATATCCTAATACGAGCCGGGTATGCAATCGTCCATGTATCAAGTTCGTGGTTTGTACAACTAGCCGCACGGGCACCGTATAGCACCGTTCATAGGTAATAACAGTTCAGTTGAGACGTCAATTACCTCGTTATTACTTCATGTAATTCTATACATCATTACACAACCGGCAAACGGACTAGGTCGTTAACTAATTATGATTCCGCTAAGGCTTAAGTCCGAGACGTGATTACTAAGAAGTTCATCGAACACTCAGGAATGTCATCGTCATCAGTTACTTTAACTATTTCCATTTGAGTGAAGAAGATACCTTTGCAATGAACCTGATATTCAGTGCTTTCTCAATAATATTCTGGTACATAATTTATTTGAAAATATTGTCATGGATTTCCAAGAACCAGGACAAGGACGTAATACGAGAAAAATCAGAAGTCCAGAGAAATAAAGACAAAAATAATGTCACTTTAAGCACTAATGCAATCCACCGGTTTTAGAAAAATATATGAATACATGAATCATTGAAAAGGTAGTAAATCTACAGCATTAAGTTCATGAAACCGGATAAACACAAAACATGCATTAAAGTTTTAATACGTACTTAAATGTAAACGTATGTGACATCAATCTAAATCGTAAAAATAAAAAATATATTGTTTTAGAAATATCAAAAGATAACATTCATTTTATGTAAGACTCGTTAGACGAATATTATTTTTACCAGTGGTACTTAACAATTTAATCATTAAAAGTTTTATTTATAAGCTTATAAAAACCTTTTATTTTAGTATAAACTTGATTTAAACATGCAATATATTCTAGTAAGCATAAATAAACATACATTTCTGCGATTGTTTACTTGTAATTCATGTCTAAGCCTTCAAGACGTGTCAGCTCAGCTACATATTTGCACAGACGTCACCCAGGACAATAAGTAGTATCATTTGTAAATGTCAGTTAAACATCACGTACTACATCATAAGGTGGAGGAGATAAAAACAGCACTTTGTTTTGAAGAGCACGAGAAAAACTTCTCTAAAGATACTCTCTCAGAGGAAGAAAATTGACAGTTAAATCATAGAGAGAGATCATAAAGACAGCTTTAGATTTGAAATGAGAAAAAATAGCATAGTGAGCAAGTTGCTGCTCAATACACTTTTCTCATTCGTGATTCCTATCAAGCGACTACATGCCATTTACGACTGTGGGTCGTAATGGGTATAAGGGAATGGTTATTAACTATCCATCCAGAGAGTACCAGACTCTCACTGGATCTGACTTCAAACTCGAAGTAAGTACCGACAGATATTCAAAACTAAGCACCGGATTCAAACTAGTAAGTCTGGTGGTAGCCGGACAAAGCTGGTCCAAAACAAGATGAAGGATGCAAGGTATTTCTATTTTCAGATGACATTGACTCTCAGAAACAGATAGACATTCCGAGATTGAAAAACTTGTTATCTTTTAAGGACATTACTCAAAAATAAAATCTGCAATAAAGATAGCACAGATGTGCAATATCTCTGTTATCGTTAGTTTACTTTTTATAAAGTGAGATAATAAAATACTCATTTACATTAATTATACCAAATTAACTACCTACTAAAATATGAATATTTTTTGTACTCTTTGACATTGTATTCTGATGTCTCGCTGATATTCTTCCAGTGTTTTATACCTTTTTGTTTATTATTTTTGTTTTTTTTGTTAATGTTAAAGTAGCCCGTAAAAAGATAATTGTTCCATGTTTTTATTTGTTTACGTTTATAGCCCAAGGTTAATGAGACAGGAATTGCAACATTTCCAACACTTAGCGGTAATAGATTAATTATAATTACCACTTAATAGTCACAGAACACAGAACAGTTTTAAGACGTTACTAGTTTAGTTTCCATCGATTAAGTTTCACAAAATTTGGCAAACAGCGAAAAGTTAAAACGTCGTTTCCCTTTAAAGGATGTTAAGGCAGTTAAAGCTAAAACTTCGTATGAAAAAGCGATAGAAGAACGTGACTACCTAAATTATAAGTATCACAACCGCAGCGAATAGGAACTTTAATACAAAAATGTTTAAAAAATAAAGTTAGTCAGAATTTTCACGATAACAATGTTAACAATCAAAGCATTGATTATGATGACGGCTACCGTAACAATAACATAAAAGAACTTAATTGAAACATTTAAAATATGAAGCATTCAATAGCAGGGTAACCACTATTGCGACTAATGCCTTAAAAAATATTGATTTTAATAATTTACTTGCCATAAATGCTATTCACAGAATAATTGCGATGCTTTTAAACTAACTGCATTTTCATTCACTTCCTAATATTTATTACACGTCCAACTACTTATCTTTTGTAAACATATGGTCCGTTTCGTGCCAGATGTGTATTGCGTCTTATTAGTCCTTGAAGCTGTGAAATAGGCAAAGGCTGCATAAAGGCTTTTGTTCACAATTTGGCACGAATATTTAAAATGTTCCGGCGCCAGACTACATTGTCATGGAATATGCATTGAATCACGGAAACCCATAGAGAAGTTAAGCATGATTGGTGAGTCTATTACTCAAAAGAAATGAGCTTCAAGTATGGACGTTTTATTTCGTGTAAACTAACGTTTGTACGTAATGAGTGAGCTAATTCAAGAAATAGACAGAATTGAAGTTATATCTAGTAAGAATTTTATCTGGAGGGATACTTTCGATTCCTGCTTAGTGACTTTAGTCTGTTGTTTCTGTAATGTTGTATATATTTATTTAGGCTCGCTTTTGTAGAGACGTATGAAGTAAGGAGGAAGCTTTAAGTCTCATATTCTTTTATCCACTAAAACCTGAAGAGGAAACCAAGGAAAAACATTATATGAACCATAAATGTGTGCGTGCATATTTCATTGTACCGATATGTTTACACAATTAATTAAAGGATAAACATTATTTTCTAAATAATTTGCTTCTTTGGATGTTCAAATTGCGAACAGAAAACAATAGTGATAAGTATTCGTAATCTATATATATATAAAAGAAAGTCGTGTTAGTTACTCCACTTATAACTCAAGAACGGCTGAACCGATTTAGCTGAAAATTGGCATGGAGTTAGTTTAGAGACAGGAATTTATTGCCCATAAGGCGGAACAAAGTTCGCCGGGTGAGCTAGTGATGAATAAAGTTACATTAGTAAACAAGAGTTCATCAAGCATTAACATCTATTTATAATAACATGTGTCATGTCAATAGATACTTAGTTCCGCCTTTTTAAAAGTGATCAACGGAGATCGAATCACTCAACATGATTGATTATACATACATGACTTTTATGTTGATGCTGACATAACTTGGCATTCGACCGTGTAAGATGCACCCTTACGTAATGTCTGTGGGAAATCCAAATCGTATCACCAATAGATGACAAACGGACAAATATCCTCTGTCGTGCGACCGGCGTGTTTGACAAACAATTCGCAAACGACATTGTGGACAGAAGAAAGGTCTTATGAATATTTCATGTTCCAGAGACATTTTCTTGATAATACAATTTTTCGGGCTGTTGTTGTTTTTTTTCAGACATTCGAATTTGTTGAAAGTTATAGTGATCAGAAATATTTATTTCGATGAGGTTTTACCCTCTAAAGCAGTTTACAGGTTTTCAATGTGTTAACTTGGCCTTCAAAATTGCATTGTATCTTAAACAATTTTCAAAAACATTTGTTTCATTCTAATCACATCCTTCGGTAAACTCGCTACCTCAAGGAAAATGTAAATAAGTCACAAGTCTTCAAACACCACGTATGTTATGTTACTAGGATTTACCCAAAGCGAACAGTCACTTTACTTCACAGTCCTATTGTGTATTAGTCACAATTATCCTAAGTAAAAACACGCAACTTCCGATTAATAAGAAACTAAGGCGTTGCAAAATATTCACGATCGCGTCTTTATATTTTAGGCGCTAAAGACACACGTCCTTCCCGCACGCGGTCACGCGCCATACTGAATTATTTGTGATGCATGTATAGCGTTCGCTGTCGAGAGCGAAATTGGTTTCCGAACGGCGATGCCAGACGCGAGACGAATTAGACTCTCAGACGCTATAATTACAGTCGACCTTTCGGTGGTTCTATTGCGGTTTTTTTTGCAAACAGGTTGCGCTCGAGAAATTCCCGCCTGCCAAGGAAGTTGACACGTAAGTTTTTAGTTTCTTGACCGATAGTGGCACATGCACGACTGGTAACTGTTATCGGTAGCTACATGTACCGTTAACAAGTTCTAATGATACGTCTATAGTTATTACTTCGAAGCTAATGCAAAAGCTGTGTACTATATCGGGTCAACAAAATGTAGGCAACTGATGCTCGCCGAGCACTACATGAATAATGGATCCCAGTATCGTGCCCACCACTTTGTGAAAATGTGGGCAGATCTGAATTTAATATTAGAATACAGCAGAAATTACAATTTAAAGTTCAAAAATTAAATCTTGTTGCCAATCATATAGACGCATGAAATAAAATACATGGTGCATATTTTTTTCAGGCAACCGTGATACGAGACAAATTCAGATTAGTCACAAAAGTTAAACAAAAATGCTTCAAATTGATTTGTCACAGATACATGTATAATTTACGGTAGGTCAAGCAAACGCCCTGTAAGAGTTAGGCGGCAAATATAAAAAAACGAATATTACCTACCTACATGTCAAACTTATTATCAATTCGAGTTTTAACCATAACGTGGTATAATAATTTCTTGTTCGACTGTACTAAAGAAAAGGTCGAAAACTCTAGATAAAAGACTTGACGCAGTTATTTGTTTGCACAATTGGTTAGGAACTAAATGATTGTTAAAGTGAACCTATTCATTGAACAAATGTATTTAATTAAACAGGCGAGCTGTGCTGACGACATTATAACTTTAGGTGACAACAATGACGTAGTTAAGTACCAAAATAGCTCAGAATAATTTAGAATGTTACCCGAAATTCAAAGGCGGGTCGTCGATTGAAGAGAATCCAACGAGAACGATAAATAAAACCTAAATACTCGATAAACGTCCGTAGTTGGTCGAAAGTGTGATCAATATTTTCTTAAACTCTACAATGTTGCGATAAGAGATTTATTCTAGACAGTTGATTTAATTTATTCAGAGACAAATATTATGGAAGCTGAAATTATATGAAAAACACTTAAATAAAAATATTGAACCAAGAATTTTTATTTTTTGTCTAGGGTCTTTTTTGAAGACGAAATTTCATTAGTCATTAAGTTACTGAATACGAATTGCTTGTCACGGAAAATCTATTTACATTGTGAAATAAAATCAAAGTAAGTGTTGGAAAAACTCAATCAGGAAAAATTGAGACACAAGACAATATTCATAATCAGATTTCAATTAACATCGTGGGAACTTGAAATTATTGAACAAGAAAATGTAGCCGCTGACGCTACCATCAACGGTTATCCTTACTAACTTTATATAACTTGTATTCACACTTTCTAACCTTTCAATTAAGACGTAAATCACTTTAATATTGGATATCTGAAGCTCTAATGATACGGAAACAAAAGGTTACGTGAGCACAGTCGCACGCCGAGACCTGGGTCTTCATGCATAATGAATAATTAGTTTTTTAAGTAAGACTCAGAAGACTGTAACATCTTCTACGGACCACCATTTGAAGCATGTTCGTGTGAAGTAACAACGTCACAAGACAATACATTTCGACATGACAATGTGTTACGTTATTTTTTTCGGCTCGGAATGTGTATTTAAATTACTAATTCTAGTTTTACAACTTACTCTAGGTATTATATTATGTCCACGGCGGTTTTGCATAAAAATACAGTATTATCTTACTACTCACATGTGGTGTCTGCCAGTTCAAAACTTATATTTGTACAAATGTTACATTATGTCGCTTTATTAGTGTTGTGTGGTGTGATTTCATACATATACCAAGAATTAGATGTTAGCAGCTTGAAACCTACTTCAAATTACGACGTCATAGCTATCTTTATGTAAAATCAAAGATACTGCGACATTTTGAGATATCTCCAAATCCCTGACTGCAAACTACCCTACATCAATTTGTTTTAGAATACTACAAACAACTGTAATGGCGATAGATAACAGAATACATAAGGTGCACTAAAGTTATAAGACAGATAGTATTATCATAGGAAATAGTAAAATTGACTCAGTCACTGACTTTCCCACATCCAATATGGACTACATTAACTGTCGAGAAGCAGTTATCGCCTTTTAGGAACAGTTAATTAAAAATCTAGCAGAGAACCTGCTACCATTTGCGGTGTCTTGCCCTGCATAGGACTTTCACGAATTTAAAATAAAAAATACAGTTTAATATAACATTTTCCTAACTCAGAATTTAGTATTTTGTATTTGTATGTAACTCTTACCATTTAGTATTTTGTAATGTTATAATAACTTTTACCTTATTAAAACATAATTTTACACATCACACAACACAAAGAAATGTTCCTACTGCAGAGAAGGGTCATTTAGCAAGAGCAAGATAAAAAAACGAAAATGGGTGGCCTGATGCGCTGTTGACGGTTAAGTATCTGATGAATCCATAAGGTACTTTCATAGGTTTTTCTACCATTTTAACCCTTTTCCCTTTTAATCAATCGAGCTTTACTTCATTCGTTGCTCGTGAAAATTTTATTGGACAATGTGAATAGTGCTACGAATTTGGTGGTTTATTTGCAATGGTAAATTAGCCGGATTAAACCGAATTGGATTAACCTCTACCTCGAATACTAATGAAATCAGGTTACTTAATGTCATCATGACCTTCATATGTGTAAGTAAATACTTTCCATCTAATCACTTTGATAAAAGCTACAGCCAGCATTTCTAATAAACAAAACACCTGTGTCAGTGTTTGCACATGGACTTAAGGTGCAACATACTTTCTATAGCATGATTATTATAAACTAATTTGAAAGTATGGGTAGTGTTTTAATTTTCTTGCTTATATTTTGACCGACAGACTTTTAAACTGATAAGTATACGTATTTTTTCACATTTAGCTCAAAATAAGTATTGTTATAGTAAAACATAACACCCAGACAAAGGGTGTTTCAGTGATTCCAAAATACTATAAGCGGCGAATAATGAGAGTGAATGTCGCTACTGCCAAGTGGTGAATTAGTACTAACTAATTGATAAGAAATATGCTAAAGAAAGTCCATGAGCTAGCGATAAAATGGCTTATGACGTTTAAAAATCCTTGAACGATAAAAACCTCATCACAGTTTTCCACCTACGAAAGACGAGTCAGTTCAAATGCCTGCAGTAGGTCACGAAGCTGCAACACATTCTTGCCGAGGAAGTAGCCGTCTTCCGTGGACCGTGGCCCAACTAGGTCACTGTGTTTATCCCATCCCACTCACTAAATATTATACTATTTGCCCCACATTGTGAACAAGTCTCTGACATTTTAAAGCGGAATAATGGTAGGCCTTTTTGCATGCCATTATCCTGTTTTCTCCTTAGATCATACTAGGGCAGTAACTTCGTTTTATGGTCGACGAATAAAGTACATTTTAATTATTATTTTATGCTGTGTAAATTATTTATGTAGAATAAGTCTAGGCAGTATTAATATACTGCCTAGGAGGAACTAAAGCCTTTAGTTCCTTCAGACATTCCATACATAGTAATTGGTGTGAGAAACTTCTTGGCACAGTTTTTGGCTAACATTTTATTGCATTTCTAATTATCGAAAACCAATTACAAGTATATAACTACAATTTTGATAAATTGAAAAAAAAAACGATGCAATATCTGGTCAGACCAATTCGAAAACGCACTTAGTACTTTCGTTTTTACATAAGTTGTTTCATTTCATGTTACAAAACCTAATATTTTTAATGACCTATCGCTAGTTGAACTGAAGCAACAATCTCTTATTGACCTATTACGTTTATCTAAGTTGCAGTAATTGCCTTTAACTACGACTAATTACTAGAGAGTAATTACAAAACTGTAAGTTCAAACGATCTACTTATCCAACACGAGTCGTAAGTCGAAGACCCCAGTAGTGAGTAGTATATAAAGATATCTTTTGCTAAACCACGCTGAAGGGCACCTAAGGGCCGGCGCCCACTATCGGCATCGGCACGCTTCAGGATTTTAAGGTGGCAAATAGCAATATACTTTAACATTATGGCAATAAAGTAGAAATTTCCGTGATGTGTTCTCGTAAAAACAAAATGCATTTGTTCTGTTTCTATTTCGGCATTTTCTACTTTATTGCCATTATGTTAGTTAGAGTATATTACTATTTGCCACCTTAAAAGCCTGAAGCGTGCCGATGCCGATAGTGGGCGCCGGCCCTAAGGGGCCAATTGGCACGAATTTTAACTTATTGATGAAACTTTTTTAAATATATATTTTCATAAATATATTTCTGAACAATGAAAATTAATTAGTCACATCATGAGGTAGAGGCTCCTCATGATGTGACTAATTATGACTATATAAATTGATGATGTAAAAAATACAAGGTTGCTATTACAATAGCACCCTTGTATTACATTACAATAGCACCCTTGTTTTTCAGCCTTTTTATTATTTAGCCTATTTTCCAGGAAATTAATTACAATTAATTTCCTGGAAAATAGGCTAAAAATATATGTTTCACTACCTTAATATTCAATTATATATATTCAAAAAGAATGGTTTCATTAAGTGATGATGAAAAAAGTTTCATAATACTACAACAAAAACTTTCAGCTAAATAAAGATAGTGATGTTAAAATATATCTCTTCCTGTCACCGTTCTGACATTTAACACATTGTGAACCGGTATTTAGTTCAGCTTATAATTAGCAGTATGATAAGGTCGTCTACGTAATTAGAGCGTAAAACGTAAATATAACATACATTATTTATATTTCAGTAGTAATACGTAAGCAAATCAGACAAAATACGATGTGAACAACATTGAAACGACCGTGAAATAATTAATTGACTAGTTTTAAACAGTAAAATATGCACATTTTATCATTCAGCGCTGCCATTCATGAAAGTTGTATTTTTACCTAGACATATTTTCAGCGATATAATAAACGTACCTATTTACGAAGACTATCGTATAACCGGAGCTTATTGCTTTGACTGACTCACACAGTGATACGTTTCAGCTGTGGTTGCTGTACATCACTAGGTGGATATATTTTGTGATTGCCCGATGATATTAGAAGTCAAATATTCATGTATAAAAAAGTTCTCGAGATATAACACATAGAAACATTTGAAGAATGAAGAGAATGAAGGTAAAAAGGTGCCTAGCAAAAGTTTTATACTCTTGCCAACTTGAAATATGTTACTTACTGATGAAATTGATGAATTATATTGTTTTATGTATGGTCGAGTTCAGAACGTCAAATTACCGAAATGTCAAGCCGTTGAAAAAACACATTTCTCAGAATGCAGACTTAAGATGTCCAGTTCCCAAAATTTCTAGCTAGCGCAAAGATTCTCAATTTCATTCTAGGCTGAAAATTTGGCTTACCCTTCACTCTTAGCCCTAAAAATCCACCGGCCAATCTAGCAACGATTTCCTCTTCCATACACTTGACATTGGCAGAATTTGTGTGTGGAGAAACTCACAAAAGGGCACAAACAAAAAAATCTTAGCCAGGCAGACTTAGTTATCGATTCACCACCGGACATGACGCACCTACCGTTTGCAATCGTGAATAAGAATAAATACTAAACGACAATCGACTCAACAATAGAAGCACAATGCTTCTTTACAGTCATCGAGCTTGTGTTGGCCTATTTCCTCTTTCCTCTTTTTGTTGCCTCTGATTAGCATCGATCAAGACTATTATGGACGCAGATAACCAATCGATTATCGATATAAGTTAATGTGAGATGAAATTAGTTATTTATTTATCAAGAACAGACACAACAGTAATATATTTTATTGATAGTCGATCACCGGTGAGCGCCAGTCACCACGGCGTAGAGTTATTAACATCAACCCTCAAGATCATATTTCAAAGGCAGTTAGATGCACACTGATTGATGCCGTCATGGTGAACGGAACATTCAGAAGCTCTCATTCCGGCGCGCGAATTTAAACCCAGCGCGGCAACGTGGTAAGGGGTGAGCTTACCGCCGTTATTCGGGTTGGTTGGGTTCTTATCGGTGTTTTCGATCACCGGAGAGGGAGGCGAAGCAGGTGTTCCGATCAGTCTTGAACTTGGGACCACTAGGTTCTTAGCCAGAATGTTTGCCCAAAATTAAAATGATTACAGTGCCGGTTAAGCGCCATATAGGTACTCCTGTTTGTTACGTGTAACAAATACGGCCTATTAGGCAGCGGTAACCACTTACCATAAGGCAATCCGCATGCCTGTTTGCTATTGTTATGCTTACAAACGTCCAAAGTGCTTCTTTTTTATCTTTCTCCGACTTTTCCGCAAATGCGTAGTTAAGTCGCAACGTGGATAACAAGATCAAATCAGTTCGCATGTGGCTGCGCAGCCGCACCAGACACGTGCTCTGCAAGAAGCCATTAAGTGGCTATCGGCTTATGTCTTGTGATGCTGATCGGTAATTAGATGAATGAAACGATTTAAGCGCCATGAGGACCTACTGTAAGTCCTTAAAATAGCTTATTTTTATTAAAGAAACAAATTGCATTAGAGATTATTTTGTTAACACGCTTGCCACTTTCGTGAATAAAACTAACTTAACTAACGCTAATGCAAAAAGAAGACATGGCACAAATCAATAGGGTCAATCAAAAGCATCGAATCTCTCCGTCTTTACTGCTGACCTGAATTCACGTCAGTCAAGGTTAAGCACGCCTTCAAACTCATGCCATCCTGTAAACTGTCTAGCCACTTATAAGGGCTGCTTAACTTTGATTTACGTTCGTGAATTTTACGAAGACCGTGCTTGTTGGAAGACGGATCCCTCTACCCGTTCTAGCATGCGTAGCTTAACATTTATCGTTGATCGGCATCAGCTGTTACCACGATCTAGAGCAAAATTCCACAGAACCATATACGCACAGTTTCCTATCAATCATTGCGTCTAAACCCCATATTACGTCACCAACGAAGCATGAACGATCACATAGTAGGTTAGTGACGCGAGACCAAGCGTGTTGTTGTGTGTACACTAACGCGGAACGTGTAGAGAAAACGAGATTATGCTGAAAAGCGTGTAAACTAGACACAATTATTTATAGGATGATCTGTCACATTAGCATATGTTTTTTTATGATTAGAAATTAAATGGCTTCTTTTGTCATTCTCACAACTTCATTGTTTTCAATAATGACGACAGGCACACCGCTGACCATATTGGGTTTAGGTTCGCTCGGTGAAATGTGGGCATCTGAATGTTCCGTTCGCCATGACGGAGCGTAGGTGATGCCATTGTTCACTTCGATTTATTTACGAATAAACATGTAAAAGGTGAAGATAGTGGGAATAATGCTTTGTAACATTCAAAGGCGGGGAGGGTCGCTAGTATAAATACAAAATAAACACAAGACGTCTCACATGCAACGGATAAAGAAGCTATAAATACTAAAAGGAAGTTAAAAGGAGAAAAGGATATGGCTGACTTTAAATAGATTCCCTTTACTGTACAGAAATCAAAACAAGGACGACTGGGTTGAATAACCCACTTAAAATACATGTGAAGGGGAGTATAGACTAACAAAATACAACTCAATCAATTCAGTGCAGTATTAAGTGTGAGTTCAACACAGCCCGTTTAGAAGCGAAAGTTTTTAACGAACGTTCTCTCAAACAACAAGAAAAATAACTTAGTAACAAACAAAAAGTCTGCAAGCAACTTGAGATAGGTCTTAAGGGCAGCTAGAGCCGAATCTCAACTTATTGACAAATCAAAAACTTTTACTGCTAGTAAAGATTCAATAAATTGGATTTTGTTGGCAAGGCAACGGAATTTAACCCGCTATATTAAATTCTAAAATGTTTCGAATGCGGTTTTGGAAGATTAAGCAGACTTGAAATATTAACTTTCTGATTCTCAATAAAAATGACCAGTTTTTGGCGTTAGACCAAAACTTGAGGTGGCTAGGCAGGCGAGCACTCCGACGTCCTATCATCATGACACGATTTCTTCATTTTCCTGGACCAGAATCTACAGTAAGCTTATTTTCTACAACCTTGCAATAACCAAGTCAAAAATATGCTTCAGACTGGAAAATTCCAAAACAGCCAATTAATTTTATACGATGCTGTCAAAACACCAGAAGTAACCAACAAAACCCACTGGCAGCTCACCAGGCAATCAAAGTTCAGGTCGTCAACCCGCCGAAACTGTTTAGGTTACTGTGTAAAACAATACGGCCCATTTGGCTTTGTTACAACCCGGTAATTGGCACGAGGACAGCATCTGCTGGTTAAATATGAATGGACTTTATGCGGTAGCCGCGATCGATGCAATCTTCACAATTTTAACTTTAGCTTGGTGGTGCTATGGAAACGTTGGTTTTTTCTAATCTATGGAGTATAAGCGAGATAGATGTTAGATCTTACTGAAAATATACTATTGCATTCTCCAGTGCCCTATTTATATCTACGTTAGGTGTATTAACGCTACGTGCATAGTCTTTCAGTATTAGATGTTATGTACCTACCTATGTCTTGTTTTACAATCCTTGAACAAGTATTCGTCAATTTACAATTATCATGACAGGTTTACAGTAGCCACGGCGATAATGTTACTAACTGTTCTCAGTAGTTTAATAAGCTGTTAAATTGGCTTCCATTATTAATAAGGTTTCAAGAAACTACTAATGCAAATAAAACTGTCAGGAAGTTTGACCTAAAAAAAAGATTTTATGGATCATCAATTCTTAATCGTCTCTACCTGCACATCTAATATCGTTGGAGATAATAATCCTTCTGAACACAATTGAAATCTAAGTACAGTGTCTTACTAACGCTAGAATTCAATATGTAGCCAAGTTAAGAGTTTATTTACAGTAATACCTGTTAGTGTACACTTTTCTTGCAATTACTCATACTTAATTTGTTATGGTTTTGAATATTACGCGTAAGTATCATTAGTATAAATTACCATAACTAAATGAAAATCTTAGAATACACCTTTAGAAACAAAAAAATCAAGCTTGATTTTCCTATTTGAAGGAAACTCGAGACTAAGACCTATTTAACCTAACGCAAAAATAAGTGTGGTTCTTACTCTTTTAGGACTGTTTCGAAAATATAACGCAGAAGTGAAATATGCAAATATTTACATTAATAATATGATATCGCGGAGGTAGCTAGAAGATATTCAATACTATTAGTTCACAGGTGTAAATCGCCACTTGAGTGTTGCGACCTTGAATGAACTTGAAACGCAATAAATGTTGCGATAAACACACTCACGCTGTTTTTTAGATTTAGATCGATAAAAAAGATACACAAAGGCGCCAAACATTTGTCTTAAAATATTTGGCAAGCCAATTCTGATTACGCATAAATCGTACGTTTATTGAGATATGAGAAATAATATTTTGGATATGTATTTTTGCTTCAAGAGTTCGTTTGTTTGTTTGCTTGGTAGGTTATCTCTGGAACAACTTACGCAAAAATCATGTACCACTAGATTCATACAAACGTGGTCGTCAGATATTATTAATCCGCCCTAGGGCTTCTGACTAGGCCTAACGACTGACACAACTACGTCTTTCGAAGTATGAAGGTGCCCGAAAGATAAAATTCGTTCGATATGGTCACCCATCTCATTACAAATCTGGCGTCACGTCGTGCGCTTTGAGTCATTCTCAAGATGCAAGCCCTCGCCTGTTCATGACTTGTCATAAACAGTGACAATGTATTATTAATAATTAATGCATTAATTGGACACGGCACCTAAACGCCGCGCTGCTTCGATGATGCGAAACGTTATCAAAACAGTTAGGCGGTCGCCACACTGAGCGGAAAGTCGGCGAAGTTTCGTGGATAAAAACTAGTGTGACTTTGATAGTTTTATGTAAATATGTTAACAAAAATTTATGATCCCAATCCCAAAAATGACAAACTTACTGTCATCATATCATATGCTCATGACTATAATATACTAAACGGGGACACAGGCTGTTCCTGTCGTGGTGAACGGAACATTTAAAAAACGCCTACATGTCGCAGAGCGAATGTAAGCCCAACATAGTAAGGGGAGAGCCTACCGGGCTGCTTTGGTTTCTTATCAATGTTTTTCACCACCGGAAAGTTAGCCACAACTGGTTTGAAGTTTTCGAGGCTAGAATGTTAAACCGATCCGTAACGAGACTCTCCTCCTAGTGTGACCCCGGCATTAATATTTTGGCATCTTTTTCGTGACTCGTGCGCAGACACTTCAGACGAGAAAGCACGTCAATTTTTCATCGGCCATTTGTTTTTTTGGCATAACCCTGCGGTTGGAGCCTTGCCGGTACATCGCGGAGTGCATGTAGCGGAGAAACTAGAAATTAGCGACCTTGTAATAGTACCTAAGGTCAGATTAGACTACATTTACTGGCATATTGATACTGTCATTTTTAAATCGAAAGACCATTCGTTAGCAACGAATGGTGTTTTGATAAATTGGACCGTTGATTGAACTCGCGACCTCTGATTACACCAAATCGGTCAAACATTATGATACTCGTGGTTATAATGTATAGCACATTCAGGTTAGGACCGGGTTTCCTCTAAATGCGAGAGAAGCGAAGATCTGCGATATCATTTTCCGAATGGTTGCTTACATCTCCGCTTGGATGGAAACCAGGTTTTATATACGTGGGAAGTAAACAATGTGACTGCAACATTTATAATCTCTTGTTTACATTCCACGAAAGATACTCACAGAATATCAATCAAGTAATATGACGAAGAAAGCTGATATCGCAACGATTTCCGAAAATAATAATCCTACTTACTTAGATATAACATACACGTGTACGAGAACTACTGGATCTATGCGATACAATTATCAGCTACGTAATGGGTTTTATTGAATAATTACTTATGAACACATTTATATCCCTATCATATCATCAATCAACGAGTGAGTTAGCATTCCTATTACTTAGCTTACGAGATGAGAAAGTAGTTTTAATCCTTTTTTCAGTTGTTAAGTCTCTTATTAATTTTATTTTCTGTTAAGTGATGTTAAAAAAACTATAGTTGATTTTAGAAATAAATCATCAGTGAATTATGATAGCAATAAATGCAGGCAAGTATTAATATTCGGTAAACATATTATTTTGTATTTCAAAAGCAACACCGTTGACCAAACCAATATTTTCTTGAGTTAGAAAATAAACGGTTTAAGACATTTATTTCTCAAAAACAGAATACAATTCACTTACATTGAGAAACAATAGGTTAAGTAAAGTAGGTAAGCAGTTTACATACATTTGGAGCGTGTGGTATATCCAGGGTGTAAAACAACTGTCACAATTACACATTCACCAGGTCTCTAAGATAACACTGTTTTTACACTTGTTGTTAGTCTAGTCTTACTTTAAATCTATGTTAGTAAATTAAATTATACGTAAATCAAACGAATACAACACAGATCACAATTTTAGCAAATAATTCTTAATATGTAGGTAGGTGCGCGGTGCATTTTATTACATGACAACTCCATGACCATAATACGTATCGAAACGCGCTTGCTATCACAGATGGGAGTAGATTGTTATTAGTTGCCTTCAGTATTTAAGCGCGGTTTAGCATTTAGTACTATTTATCACGTGAAATTTAAGTTTCTTTTTAAACAGAGAAAAAGATTGTATTTCTTTAATATCTTTTGGCAGATTGTTGTACAGTTTAGCACCTTCGTACCGGATATTTCTAGTACCATAGTTGGTTCTGGGTTTGTAAAGGCATAGTTTATTGGCATTTCTCAATTGACGAGTTTGAGTCTTTTTTGTGAAAATGATAGTTGAATGCGTATCTTTTGTCAATATTTTTCTTATAAGAATACAGGTGTGGAATTTATACATTTGTGCAATTGTCATAAATTTGGTTTTGTTAAAAATAGTTTCCGTAGGCGTTAGGTAATTAAAATGAAAAAGTAACTTGATTGCCTTATTTTGAGTGATTTGAAGAGATTTGATATTTGTTTTAGCAGCTGTACCCCATATTTCTATTAAATAGGTCAGATGAGATTTGATAAGGGAATTATAAATAATGTACCTCACGGCTTTAGGAAAGCAACGGATGGTGCCCCGCAGTATACCCATTAGTGACGTTAATTTTGAGCGTATTTTTTCCAAATGAGGTTTCCATGTAAGATGGCTATCCAAAGTTAGACCAAGATATTTTTCAGATTCCACTCTATTTAATGGTATGCTGTCAATGTGCAGTGGTTGGAAATCTGGAACCTTTTTATTTTTGGCGGTAAATATCATGTAATTTGTCTTGGAGACATTAATGGTTAACAAGTTGTATTGAAACCACGTATGCACAGTTTCAAGGTCATCTTGGGCTTGTTTTACGATTGATTGCATTTCATTACCATAATAAAACAGACAGGTGTCGTCGGCATATAGCGTTACATCTGCAGTTAGACTGAGGTCTTTGATACTATTAATATAAATCAGAAAAAGCAAGGGTCCAAGAATAGAGCCTTGTGGAACACCATAAGTCACCAATTCGGGATTGCTTTTTGTCTCACTAATTTTAACTATCTGGTATCTATTTCTGAGGTATGATTCTATCATTTTGAGTGCGGATTTCCTAATTCCAATATCGTGTAGTTTTTGGAGAAGCAGTTTATGGCTGATTGTGTCAAATGCCTTTTTCAGATCTATAAATACACCCAGTGCCATTTGTTTTTGGTCTATTTTACACTTTAGATTAGTTATGAGGTCTATACAGGCTGCCCGTGTATTTGATTTTGTACGGAAGCCATATTGCTTATGAAATAAGAAATTGTTAGCGCTTAAATATTCCTCGAGACGATGGTGGATAATTTTTTCGAAAATCTTGGATAAAATCGGTAGTACTGAAATTGGGCGGTAGTTAAATAAAATAAAAAAAAAGCAAAAATATCTTTACACAATAACAAACCTGTTCTCTTGGTAACTAAATAAGCACCTTATTAACACCGCATTAAGCGCAACGTTTGTCGCCTAGTGACTAGTCTAGACAACACTTAGGTAACGCTGGATCAATATGGCTGTGAGCGGAGGCTGTCTGGCCGGGAGCCAGTATCGATCTGTGGAAGGACCTTCGAAGTGACAGGGTTGACCTATATGGCACGAGTGAGTTTGAGCTACGAGTATACTCTGAACGTAGGCTCTATAACAAACAAATATGAATTCGCAGGCAAAAATAGTCGCGAGTGATTGGACGGAATTAAAAAAAATAACTAATCACAGGGTGTATTCTATGCTTGAGTTTGAACGCAGGCCGGTGACCTCTCCCCTAGTTCAGCATACCGCTGTCGTGTCATTTGGTCTAAATACAAATCAGTCTCATAATCTATAGCTTATCCACAAGAAGCAAAAGTAGGTTCCTGTGATGGATACAAAGTTAAATGACTCACCCGGCAGCCCGCTCGAATAGCCAACTGAAGGTTACCCTTTTTAGCTTCTATCCGGAATCTATCACATCATTCGAATTCAAGTACATTTTTTAGTTTGAACAAAAACCAAAAGGCACAGGTTTGTTGAGATTCATGAAAATATCCTTTCATAGGCCCACAGAGAGATTCTGATAGTGAATCATGGTCATGACCATATCCTATCCGGAAATGCTTGTAGATTGCGACACTTCACTCATGCGCATCACTTTGCGCATTTCAAGAGGCGCTCAACAGTGGACGGCAAGCTGCATAAGGCAATCAACTACGCCAGAAGCAAGTTGAATCGAAAGTTAAATATCTAAGTCGTACATGCGCGAGTGTGCACATACCTTTAAAATTAGTCACGACGACAGATTAAGAGTTAATTATTGCCGAGATTGAAGTAAAATAATCTAGATTTAAGAGGTTGGTAGGCAATATTTTCGATTCTTTATGGTTAAGATCTATCAAGCTTACCACTGCCTGCCAAAATATCTGTAAAAATACGTTAAGGTTTTTTACGTGTTCTTGTAAACACCAATAATTGTATACTAATGATCTTTAGGGTCTGTGGCTCAGTGACAGCTAATGAGCAAAGATCATCGATGTTAAAAGCACGCCAGCCGGTCTAACATGCTCCGCGCCCACATAATGTAGCACTTTTTCTCGCGCTGAAGCCGCACGAATCACACGACAAAACTCATGACAAAAATCTGTTGCTGTGCGCATTTTAGCCCTTCTAGTCTGATAGTGGAATGGCTGATCACCTGAACCACCATTTTTCGAACAAAGGTCTACAAAAAAAACTATCCATTCTATCTCTTTTTGAAGAGGTCCAAGTTGCAAGGTTCCTGATTGCAATTTGTGTATCCGAAAAGTGATAGTGCGATTTGTTGGATTATTTTTGTGGTCCCACTGTGTTTTTAACCAAGTGAAACCCCATCGCACACTCCCCGAAATGCATAATGTAGAATACAGCCAGACAAGCTACTTTCCAGCTGTACTCAAAGTGTTGTAGCTTTTCTATAACCAACAAAAAGAAGAAGATTGATTTACAGTTTTGTAATGAATGACCTAATGAGAGATTGTCATTGTTGTCAGACTTTCGGACTTGCATAACCGGCTTATTCTATCAGATTTTATTGTTACTAAAATCTATTAGCTTATAATAAGTCTGTGTTTATTTTGATTAAACAGCTTGTGGCTTTTATCAATCAGTTGACTTAAGCTCAATTTCAGGCTGATGAATAGTTAAGATATTTCTTAAGTCAATAGTATCGGCCATGTTTCTAATGTTACATACAGTTACTTAACAGGTAGTAAACATTAAATTGCATAGGTTACTTATATGTAATAAACTATTTTATACGGGTTAATAGATCTCATGTTTTATTTGATTGAGGATTATGATAGCTTAAGGCACATGTTACGAATTGTAATTGAAGAAATTGATTACTACCTCAAGGGAACCATTTAATATGATAATTTATAATGTAAAAGGTGTTTACAAATAATTATGTAAGATATGATAGGCAAATCAGCCCTACCAAGTCATTAACAATCAAGTTACTGAATTGTAACTTCAAATGGCTCCTCAATCAATCAATTATAAAAATTCATAACATTAAATGAAATGGTCTTTCATTTCGATTGCAATTATACGAGAGAACTTTGTAGTTATGAAACAGATGTTTATTTTCATACCTTTGATTAGACGATTGGATTGGGCGATTCATGAATATACGAGTGCCCTAATGTAGAGTGAAATTATCATAATATTATAGTATTATTTCAACAATGGTACTGGAAAATAATAAATTGCTTATTTATTATATTTATAGATATCCCATTGTTTATTAGATAAAAGTTATATTTGGGGAAAGCTTTTTCCTCCCTAGTGTAGTAAAAGAAGTTTTTGTATTTTGCATACCTGATGACTACAGCGTTGCAATCTCGACCAAATGTTAACTCGTTTTTTTGATTATTTAAAAGCGTGATGTCTGTCGTGTATACGAATACGTTGCCAGAAATAACGAATGTACTTATTATTTTATTAAGCTGTTATAGAAACCACCGATATATGTAACTTATCCCTCACGCGGAACCATGAGTTATATCATAGATATTCTCAGATAGAATTAAATTACCAGTAAACATGTCCTGCCCAGCTAATCAGATAACCGGAGTTCCAGTACCCGCCATATTTCCCGCTCCTCACTCGATCAAACACTTATAAATAAAGTAGGGATGCGCCGAATGTTCGGCCGAATATACCCATTTATATTTGGTACATTCGGCATCATTGACATTTTACGGGACTGTTTTTTTATTGAATTGGCTAGCTGTTAGTCCAAGGTGCGAATTTCACAGTTTTACTGGGCAATGGGGTGAGCGGAAGGCTCAAAACCCCTCAACGGACAGCATGAGCGTGAGCGCGTGCTTAGTCGTTGATTAACGTTTGTAAATTCCGGGGTTAGTCATTATTTTTATTACTTAGATTCGAAATTTTTAAAAGTAATTTTTATTTTCTTTGTTATATAGTAATAGGCTCTTCTAGGTAGTTAGTTAAAAAGAACACCACTATTTTGCACGAGTGTGACAGACAAGCATGTGGACCGCCTGATGGTAAGCGGTTACCGCAGCCTGCGGACACGTGGTCTGTTTACATGTTTATGGTGTGTAACAATTATTAAAAAAGGAATAAAATTATTATGTTTTTTTTTTATTTAATTGGGAGAGACTTTTGCCCAGCAGTGGGATGGTGTAGGTTAGGAAAACAAAAACAATTTATTTTCTATTCCTAATTTATCGCCCAAAATGTATCTAAACGATCCAGCCGCATATCAGGTTCGGTAAATCTTGGCCAGAATATTCGGCCGCCCATTCCCATTCAGCCGAGCCCACACCAACCGCATCTCTACCATAAAGCATGTTGTTTCAGTGGTCTAGTTGAACTGTTCCAATCATTACGATCATTAGCCACTTCCGAATCATTAATCATCTGTGCCGCCGTCGGATGACGAACATCTCGCTTTCACTTTCTAGATGTCTATCTGTTTGCGCTGTACTATCGATCATTATGATTGCGTAATGATTTAGAATCTGATTTTGAATCTCGGTAAGAATTGTAGGAAGGGCATGAATGGGAGTAAAGAAAATGGAGAAATGGGAATAAAACATTTGAGATTAATCAAGTAAATAAATATAATCGATTATCTAATAGAAAAATAAAGAGAAAGAGAGTCTTGCGACTCAGTAGTTAATAGTTTCGGCTCGGAACACGTGTCCCAAGTTCAAGTTTAGCCGAAAGTGCCGAAACATCTTAGTACTCCAGGGTTTACTCTTGGGTGATGGGAAACAGCGATAAAAACCCAAGCAACCTGGGTCACGGACGTAGACTCAACCTTTACCACGTACCATGTAGCCTTCTCAATGCTCCGCCACTAATCAGAGTGTCTCTGACTAGAGAATAGTGGAGTCTTGTTGAGTCGGAGGCCAAGATCCACTTCGACTCAGCCAGTAAAGTATGTACCGTTTGGGTTGTTGATTTTATCGAGGTTGATTGCTAACAATCATTGCAATACTTTTATTTATCCACATTGTAGTGAGTGTGCAAATATCACATTAGATAAATATCACGAGAATTGTCAAAGTATTTGTTGCTTAATCAAATTTGCGTACAAATTATTTGAACACCGAAGTTTTTGTAGATATTCATCTAAAACGATGGGCTTATTTGAAATCACTTGATACTTGGAACATATTCTAGAATGCCTAAAAAGCTGGGGTACTATTCCGGCGGACATCACTTCACATCTCGGTGCTTCACGCCTACTTATATCATTAATACGCCTCACTCTGAATTAGTATTTTCTCTCATTTTGTATGTAAATAATTATAAAATGTTATTTGGCTTAGTTCTTTTCTCTCAAACGACCCCAGTCGCAAAGAAATTTAATTTAAAAGTTCACTAACCACGAGCGAACTGAGTTTTGGCGCACGCCGGAATACCATAGCTGGTCTCTGATTGACTACCGTGATATCGACCGATTTCGATATGATAAATATGATTTAATTTTATCAAATCACCAATCACTCGTTTAGCGGAAGCGCCAAATTGTTTTACAATTAAATTTGAAGGTTTCTGGTTTTGAGCTAAAAAGTAGACTGAAAACCTATGCACTATGAACACATAAAATTAAAAGCCTTTGACTGAATCGATCACACCTAAGTGCCGGCCAAAAGATAAAAATGCAGTAACCAGATAGAATTTGACCATCTGAGCATTTTTTACTATGGCACCAAAGCTATGGAACTAATAGCCCTGGTTTTATTCGAGTTTGAAAAAAACTGTATGTTCATGCATATTCTATGTAATGTCCTATGCTTCTTCTAAGATGTATAAATCTTCATATCGTAACATGCATTTATTCATTACACGAACTAAATGACAAACACGATTTATACAGTGTGATCTTTATAGCTGAGCGTTGTTGGCCAAATCCTATTACTACGCAAGATAAAGAATAATGCTGGTAGGAGTCTCCAAACCGATTTTGAAAAAAGGCCATACTGAATACTTAAATTTTCAAAAATAATATTCGATAAAAGTGGAAGAAGCGTAAGATGCAAGCAAGTGGAAAGATGTAGTTTCTGCCTACCCGCATTTACTAACTTTAATTTATTACGGTGGTTACACGCATGTCCACTCCATTAATTTATTTGTATCTTAAGGGATAATTTCCCAATTTCCCCAGTCAGTCTTGTCATCGCTTCGAGTCCAAGATACGATAATTATTGACATTCAGCAACAAGCGATTCCAATGCTTAGCTAATTAAAGGCTAATTTAGTAATTTATCGCCACATCGGCAATTACATGGCCATTTCTGCTCACCTTGCGAAAGTTTCTGTAAACATCGACTTGTATCGATAGATCTGCGACCACGGCTGGCATGGACACAAACAGTACGCGAATTAGCATTAATAATAAATAATTATATGAAGCAACACACATTTCCTGAGATCTGGGCAAAACAAACTAGGTGAGGTTTTCGCTTGTGCAAGGGAAACCAAAACAACACACACTTTGATCAATGGACATGTGCCATATGTAAGACGCAAAGACCAAGCTCGTTATCACTGCTCTTTTCTGATATTAGTATCGTCTAGTGTCTATAGATAAAGTGCCTTTTCGTCCATTATGTCCAGTTAGTTTGTAAATGCAAGAAAAATAAAAATAGTACATTAAAAATAAGACATTTCCTTCAATTAGCCATAAATACTTCGCCGAATTCGAGCTTTTTTCTATATTTCTCGCAGTTTAATATTATGTCCCTGATAGTTAGAATATCGACCTTAGGCTGATGTTAGGAGTAAAATTGACTTAATTTCAAACAATAACTTTCCAGGAAAAATCGATTAGTTAGCAAACATTACCATTGTACGACCTACGACGCTAGTAGGTATATCTAATTGTTAGTGCACTTTTGTAAAACAAGGCCATGTTATAAATTACATACCATTGTTTTTCTATTGTAATTTTTTATGGACATTGTAGGTAGGTGCTTGGTGTGTGTGAATGTAGACGTTTGAAAGTGCAAGAAGTCTCAGATGAATTAAGGATCTGTAATTCTTAAATTGAGTTTTTTTTTTCACACACAATGAAGAGCGACCATCTGCTGGGTTGCGCAAATTTGGCAGCTGCAGGGGTTGGTTGTGTCGAAAGTGTAGCTTAGTGGAGTTTGGGACAGTTAGAGCTTTATTAAAAATACAGTTTAGAACAAGATCATAGATCAAGACCCTAAACTGAGCAAGCCTTATTCTAAAAGTGTCTAGAGACATAAGCATTAAAAAACGTAAATATTTTTTAAACATGCAACGCTATTCAGGATGAAATCAAATGTTCAACACATAAGTTTTGGCCCTGGGCGTTGATCCAATCCGCGTTATTCGGACTATAGACTGAATACCAATTATGCCAAAGGGCCAGTCAAATCTTTTGTTCAGTCATATTACTATTATTTTAAGTCTATTAATTAGTATATTTTCCATTGGTCTATTTGGATACATATGCATATTTGATTTATAATATTAAACGCATTTCCTTAAACTGGTCGGTTCTGATAAAAAAAATGTTTTCTATGAGGAGCAAGATTGTCAAATGTCTTATCTTATATGTTTCAACTTCAAGAAACCTGAAAAGTCACAACATACGATTCGTGCAGCATCGAATGTAGCATAATAACCTTCTCAGTTCCATTTGCCCGTTACATCAACCATCTTAGCCGTAAATTGATTTTATTAAACATTACGGAAACTGGCTTACCCATTATAATCATTTACCATCGACACGCCATAGGACGGCACAGCCCGATAAGTACTGGGGAGAAAATGAACCGTCCGATTTAGGCATAGTTATAGCCTATCTCCGGGCAGGCCACAAATTGTTTTGTAAATTATCTGTGCCAGGAGTGCAGGGTTGGTTGTGCGGTACTGGAGGGCGATACGGTAAGTTAGCGAACGATTCGGTAAATATTTTTAAATTTAAATTCAATATTTTAATAAGGGCTTTACTATTTGTCTTAAATAGTATACGCCACTGGCTTTTACATGAAACAAATTCACGTCTGGAGTTAAAAGGAAATTCCCGAATCGGACACTTCCCAGCAGGGAGCAATTCAGAACTTTGTCTTCGACCGATTCGATATTTCACAGTGGGCTCTTGTTTTTAGCAAGAAATAGCATAGACTCGAATCACCAAATTGAAGTAAATTGAAAACTTTTACCGAATCGTTCGATAACGCGGTTCTGAATCGCTCTTCAGTTGTCTTAGTTAAATAAGTAACTAAACATAAGTAACTAAACATTTTGTAAACCAACACCCGTGTCAGAGACAGCAAACGAAACTACTGACCGTGACAAAGTGAAATAAACTAGATTTAAGAAATAAGAAGTGACAAAAAGCATACTTTTTTCGTAGATAACAAAAACAGGAAACTGTAAAGTTCTGTCCTCGACAACCCGCCGCTTTATTTGTGGAACCGATAACTACATTGGACTGCGTAAAGGGGCGTGTAATGTACGGTTATTTAATATAAATGTGTTTTACAAGTGGTTCAATTACTTACAAATATAGGTACCCGATGCATTTCAAGTATCGAAAAGTAGCTTACCTGAAAGAAAAAGTTTGGTTAATACCTACTACACAATGTTCAAGCACTGACACAGTTACACGTATATTAATAGACACGATAACATTAAACAATAAATGAAATAATGTTCAAATGATAAACATCAAATTTACGTCTGCGTTCCGCCTCAAAACGTCTTGCCTGCAAAACTACTCTCACGTTCAGGATTAGGAAGATTTTTCCTGTGAATACCGCGCTGAAAAGTTTGTAGCAATGAATATTTACTCAATTTTATTTATAACCTCTAATAAATATGGACGTTGAAGGGTGTTATTATCATAAATCTCACCTAAAGTATCCTAAATATCTACAAATGCGCGAATGGCGCCGGCTGATCGCCAAGCTATGTTAGTTGTATTGAGATACTTTTCAAGGAATACCTACCCTTAATAGTGCTAAAAGTTGAGGCACTTTAAATAATGACACGGTGATGTATTACATATCAGGAAGATCATTGAAGAAAATACTTAAAGACGTAAGTTTTGTAAACTTATGTCTTAACAAATGGGCTCATAAAATTAGTTAATCATCAGATACCATCATCAACACAACTCTCCTAGAAACTGGCAGCCCTGCATTAATGGATAAGTTATTACTAATAACCACTAACTTTATTGTATTTCAATCTCCTAACACAATAGCCCACCAAGAATCCGAGAATCGAATTAACTCCAGTACAACTCCAATGACATTAAATAGCTTCCACCCACCCACCTGATGCATTGACAAGAGAATTATACAAGTACTTAACACAATAACAAGTACACTTTCTAATATTAATAATGAACTTGGCTGCGAGCTTTTCCCTGCAAGTGCAAATTGTGTGTGCCTGAAAGCTTCCTATGAGAAAGTTTATAAACAACCCATAACACTTTCGCAGTCGGTCGTCAGTGTTGCCATAAAGTCGGCAATCGCCGTTTCGTACAATCAGGCCCTCGAATGACAAATTTGTACGGTGTACGGTACGGTGGTAGTGTCGGACGCTAAAATACAATAATTTTAACCCAAAAATATTTTTGTGTAGTTATCAGTGTTTTTCCCCAAAATGAGTAGTTTTTTTTCTCTATGTAAATAGGTTTCATCATTTCATACATTTTAGAAATCTACCTTTGGAGAACGAATTAATATAATTTGGTTTTACTGGGTAAAAGGAAATCTCATACAAAAAAAAACTACAAGTTGGGGTCCCAAAAAGTTTTCACAAAATGTGGCAGTTTTTGTGTCGAATCTAGCAGCCACAAGTAAGACACAGGTCTTACACTGGCAACACTGATAAGCGTGCGCTATTCGAATGCGCATGCGACGAACTGGATTAGAGGCTGCATATTGGTGAGTGGTGATTTACACAACATGCACAATTAATAGAATCAAGTTTAAATGGCCTACAAAGCGAACACCCCGCTGTTGTACAGTGCGGAATTTGAAATAACGGACGATCACGACACGCGACGCGTGCTCACCTAGCCTTATTTACATCTATGTCGATTACTAAAAAAAACAAAAGGTTGCCACAGTTGGTGGAAGAAATCTCTTTTTAGAGATAAGCTGATCTGTACTTTTAATCTCCTAATTGCATGTCTATTGTAATTGTCATTTTGTGTACGAAGTAGCAAATGATAAAGTCGCCAACATATTTTCTTTAAGTTTGTTAGATTGGCAATCAAGGGGAATCTGGGAATTAAGGGAAAATAGCGTCAACATTAAGGCAGCTATTCAGATTTTTCAAAATCAAAAATAGCTTTATTCAAATAGACTTGTCACTTAGTACTTACAAATCGTCAAATCTGATGAACAAACAACAAAATAGATTTTGCATTCGTAACATCATCTTAGCTTATTAAACCCACAGTAGAGCAATCTTTCCTTTTTGTGATTTCCATTGCATTTCTTACTTGCTTATTTTTTTTTTTTAAGTTAGTATAAAATGGTACTTAAATAATAACCTTCCAGTGGACAGTTTCCCACCGTTCAACAGGACAATTGCAAACATTTCGGCGGGAAAAGCCACCTTGTTCGCACACCCCGAAGCTATTTATAATCGTCAACACCTACGAACAGCCGCTGGGAAAGTGAGGGCCCCGTGTCGTGTCAGAACAACACGCTGGATTAATGGTCAGTTCGCTCCTGCTATACTTAGTGATGGGAATGCAGATTTAGGTGGATGATGTGATTATGATGACTGTGTTCCAGTGTGGTGCTGGACGAGGGAGGAAGCAAACGCTGTGTGGACTGTCCAAAGAGGTGCCAACAAAACAACGATTGCTCTTGAGGCTTGTCTAGGTGAGGGACGAGTCATTTTTACCGCATATACGATTTTCCCAATTGAGAATTTGAAAATGTTTTTAAGAGTAAAACTTAAGTGTCATAGGTGGACTCAGGTAAAGTCCAGATATGGGGAAAGTTAGGGACCCGTGTGATGTCAGCACAACAAGCGGGGTTAGTGGTTGTGACACTAACCCTTCGGGGGTTAGTCATGAAAGTGCACATTTACATGGCTTTACTGTGACATGCGCTGCGATGTTACTGTGGTGTAAAGGGCGAGGTGCGTGAAAAAAGGATAACCTTGAGAGGAATATTTGAGGAGATCCCAAGAAAATAAAAACCATTATTCTTAGAGCCTTGTTTCTGACAGTGACAAGTCAAGACACGTCGTCACCCCTCAAGAAGGGTTGCAATGTTCACAAGCTTTTAGGATCACAGTTAGGGAAATGCACCTACCTAGGAAAATTGAAACAAATTAGGAATCCGAGTTGAAAGACGAACAGGGTCAGAATTCAGAATAAAAAGATAACTTTAAAAGTGTTTATAGGCTCAATTTAACGTCGGGCTTTACGCATAGATAGTAATTTATTAACGTAGCAGTCTGAAAAACAGACCGGCAGTTGCAAACAGTTAGGGTCGGACAAACAAATCTCTTCTTGCCACCTTTCTACACTACACATCTGGTCATAAGGGAATGTCCAGAACCGCCTCTATCACTAACTGCTCAAGGAACTTTCCAGGAAGGAGTTCCGTGTAGCAATCACCAGGAGTCGTGATCGTCACACATTCCGCCGGTGTACACGAGGCCCAACGCGTGCTAAACGCCCAGCCATGTTAATGTGCACTCGACCTTACCGACATAATGACGTGAAAATATTGTGCCCATAAATAGTCATAGCTCCTATCAATATCATAATGTGGGATAAATTGGCGTTATAAATATTGAGCTTTAAAGTTTTGATATTGGAATCGGCGATCTCTATCTACTTGATGGCAAATATTAGAGCTTTCAAACACGAACTGTGTCTAATAGCCTATTTAATATTTATAGCGACAACGGTTTACTGATAGTTCTATTCAACTGAAATATGTAAATTTTGGTTATTACTTGTTATTCTATCTAACCAATATACTCCCACTCATAAAACACATGACAATATAAATAAACTTAGAAATAAGATGTAAAGATGTTACCATATTATTGAGACCTTTTGTGATACAAGTGTTGTTCATCCTTAAAAGGAGCATCAAACCTCATTTTGTTTTAATTTTACTACACCTCGATGGTAGTTTATGCAACTGTTGTAGAACCATCACCTACATAATTTGTAAAAAAAATTACAGCTGTTAGAAGGTTAGGAGGAAATTAATTGTTGCAACGGCGTCAAAATAAGGATACAATTAATTTGTATACACAACGGACTAAGAATTTTCAAAATACGAGTTTTTTATATGAAATGACCAAAATATTTTGATGTTTACATCAAAACAAATAGAAGAAATTTGACAGTTTGGGATAATCTGTTCTGTTGGCCTCTATACATTTTAGTGCATAATTAGCACGTTGCATCTACATTATTAAAGCCTTATCCTCTTTAGAAACTTTAAGCCTGATTGAATTATTAACAACACAACAAGCTCTTATCTAAATTAAGTTCGGACCCATTAAGGTCTCCTAACCAACCTTCTTCATGTCATATTCTGGTCAGTGATTACGGTGCGGGTTTCATTAAGCTAGTGAAATGTTTGTGTGTCTTTATATTCGTGAAACATGGTAAGGTCTAAGATACTACAAGCACGTATTGAAAGTTAAAACACGGGGTACACGGCACCCACGGACGTCACCTCGTCTAATCATGCGTGAAGCAATTATCAGCTGCCAGTTTAAGTGTGTGCGTGACAAGCACGTGTCATTGGCGCTGTCAAATGGGGGAAAATGGCGTAGTTTGCAGCAACTGATGTGTTTGTGTGTGTACAACAAACCAAATTGTAGCAACTTGCATGCTTCACGTTTTTTTAGTGTGATGTTCCGTCCGTCTTTCTATTACGTCCGTGACGGCACCCAAGAAGGCTCCCTGCAGAAGTGACCTTGCAAACTTCTGCTGTGTGGACAGTTCTTGAACGAAATTGAAATTCAATAAACTTCATGTTCGGGCGTGGATTGTCAACAGCCAACGAAAGCCGGTGTAACTATTAGATACCTGCCGCATTGTATGAAAATCCGTCGAAACGTTCCAATGACAAAATGAAAGCACTGGGTTGACGATTTAATCACAACTGACCTGAGTCAATCGCATCAGTCAAACGGCAGGAATCAGCCAAAAAATGATTTAAAATAGGTTTAAGGAAATACAACAGATATTCGACTAAACCATCCACATTTAATACAACTGTAATGTTTTTGTATAATAAAGATATAATAAAGATTGCTAACACTGGCAGTCAGTACAAAGTCCAAAGCGTCAGTAACAGTTGTGGTTGCCCATACTCGGCTAGACGTTTTCAATCCAAAATAGTAATTCAATAGTAGTTCAATTTAATATCCAATCTGCGGTAATGTTCAACTTACAATCCTTTAACAGTTCTAGTCACAAACAACATAATTTGTTCAGACAAGAAAGTTCACTCCCAACTAGCATAAGACGAAAGTAACCATACATAATCACGCTCTGGAATATATCACAGTATAATTAATAGTAAACGACCGTAAAATCATATTTATTACTACTAAACTAGACGCGAGCACTTCATTTTACTGGTGGATAATTAAAATGCAGTAAAAATTGCCGTTCGTTGCTCATAATCTAAACACACCTGGACATTGCGAATTATGAATATATTAGTTTAATTATTATCGCAATAACAAACCGAACGAGAAGACTCGTCGTTAAATGTGAGAGAAACCGCGGGCTGCGATTATGACTAAGTTTTCAGATATAAAATTTGTATTGGACTAAGTTACGGCGAGTATTTATAGGCTTGTTAAGGCTAAGTTCTAATAATTGGTACATCTGGTAACGATCTGAGCCGTGTAGTCTTGAGAAATAGGTTTTATAATCTAGTTCTGACACAGAAAATTAATGTTTTGTTCAAGACAATATTATTGTTCTCATAGATATTTCTGAAAATAAGATACCTATTACTGTTAATTCGAATAAAACCTTAGAACAAGACCATTCGGTCGAATACAATATATTTGTACAGGTATTCCTTACTTTCTCGTCCAAAATAAATAATATAAGTTTTTGACATTATATTGTTACTTATGTATTTAAGTATGTACGCGTAGACACACAAGCTCTTTTGAGTCACATGATCTGAGTGTAGAAAATCCCAGATTGAATGTTTTATTCATAGCGTAAAATATGTATATGGAACACATCTCACTCGTTGCCCTTTTTAAGTTTAACGAAACTTCGCAAAGATGACATCAGACGTTTTATAGACTTCGTTTTTCGTCCGAGCCTAGGGGCAGTAGTGGAGTTCATAGAAATGACAGGCCAGTTTACGCTGGTACTGTCACCATCAATCAGTGTTTGATTGTACGCGAAAATTCCACATCAACTGCAGAGAAAACCACTTGAGTGTTCGCTTAAGTTAAAGCATTACTTACGGATAAAATGTTAATTACTCTTATTCAGCTGCCGATACAGGTGAAGTATACATACGAGTGTTTAACAGATTAGTTATCCGAAACGAAAGTTAAGTTTATGGTCGACCCGTCTCCTGCTGAACGATTAAAATAACTTCGAACGTTCGGTTTCCATAACACATGGAAAAACCTCACTTTCGGATCGGACCTCTATATAAAATAGGGCAATTTCATTTACGAGTTTACTGAAAAGAGGTGGATGCGAACTGAACGTGTAACAAATCTTATTTAGATACTTTTAAAAATAAGTTGTAAAGCTATTAACATATAGAGGACTGTGCTTTAGCCAGAACTAGGGTAGTCGTCACATAGCCTTAGAATTTGTGCAAATAAGACCCTGCGTAAACTGGGCACGGGAAATTTTGTTCTTTTCCTTGAAGGTTTTTTAATAATACGTAATGTTGTTCGATGCCCATTTTTTTCTAAATCCTAATATTACTAAATAAGTACCTAATTATTGAAGTGAGAATTTTCCTAAAGCCACTTTTCGTCTCTTATAATATAGATAATCGTCGCATAAACGCGATTTCACGTCATAAAAACCCTCCGCTGACACCTTGACATTCGCTAACGGCCACAACCGTAGCTTTACTACTCTTACTATGTTTATTCGAAGGAGGAGTGGAAAAGTAAAAATAAATAATAAAACGTGGGTTTGCAAGTGGGAGACAGACTGGTGGGTAAAAATCTGTCGCATAATCGTGATTTCACGGTGAAATATTGCGCTAACGCCGTCGCAGCGCACGTAGCTATCACTTGTTGTTGTTGTATAAGTTAAAATTTTCTATTTCTCATTTTTCATTTGTTAAGTATAGTAAAAACAATATTTATGAGTCTTTAAATAGCTCCTATGAAATTTTTCAGCATATATGTATTTATTCTTTATAAATCAATCCTACTAATATTATGCGAAAGGTTGTATGGATGTGAAGTGTTGCTCTTTCATGTAAAAACTACTGAATGGATTTTAATGAAACTTTACAATAATGTTACATACCTCTGAATAGGACATAGGCTACAAATTTATGCAAAATACGTGTTTTTTTTTCTTTAGTCCACGAGGACGAAGTCGCGGTCGGCCGCTTGTAAATCATAATCTGACTCTACCACCGGTTTGCGAGTTGATTCTACCGAGAAGAGTCCGGCAACAAACTCGATAGTTGCTCTTTCCACACAACACGCTGGCTCGGTGCGGATTGTTGGAGGGGTGTAAGGTTAGTGAGGAACCTTAACGTGTGATGTTATCAAGCCGCCCTAAGGCATCCGACTAGGCTTAACGGCTGACATCTAGCGACGTCAACCGGGACCTACAGCATAACGTGCCTCACTGATCGTCGCCGATCACTGTCACAATTGCGCCACGGGCATCTCAAGACACACACTGGGAGCTAAATCAGTCTTACAAGCGCGATTTCACGGTGCAATATTAAAAACCAGCCGCAGAACTGTTGACATGCGCGGACGCCGACGAGACGCAAACGTAGCCAATTACACAGAAGCTAGCGAGATTTATTATCGCTACGTGTCTATCGTCAAAAAATATTAATCAATAAATCATAATTTGATTCTACTACCGATTTGCGAGTTGATTCTACCGAGATGACTCCGGCAACAAACTCGATAGTTGCTAAAGATCTGAAAACCAGAAAAAGACATTTGGTCGTCTTGGCATGGCAGGAATCGAACTCGCATCTTTCGCAAACCGGGCGACTGCACTAACCGCTGTGCTACCGAGACCATTAACAGACCGGCCGAATCTTTCTGGTATATTTTACCCTATGAGATAGGGTGATTTCATCAATGTTAAAGGCATTATTCACCTTCAACACTCAATATTAAGTAGTGGTGGGAAGAGCAACTTCGATTGTTGCTCTATCCACCACTACTTAATATTAGGATAGATTTGTGAGAGAGACACACACTGGGAGCTAAATCAGTCATACAAACGCGATTTCACGGTGCAATATTAAAAACCAGCCGCAGAACTGTTGACATGCGCGGACGCCGACGAGACGCAAACGTAGCCAATTACACAGAAGCTAGCAAGATTTATTATCGCTACGAGTCTATCGTCAAAAAATATTAATTAATAAATCATAATAAATTATGATGACTCTACCACCGATTTGGGAATTATTCTACCGAAGACTCCGGCAACAAACTCGATAGTTACTCTTTCCACCAATAATAATTGCGATAGATTTGTGAGAGGACACACACTGGGAGCTAAATAACATAACATAACATACCCTCACGACCATATCCCCTAGGGTTAGTCAGAGGCACACTGGTTGTTGCTGTCATGGTGAACGGAACATTCAGAAGCCCACATTTCGCCGAGGGAATCTGAACCCAACGTGGCAAGGGGCGAGCCTACCGCCGATATCCGTGTTGCTTGGGTTTTATATCGGTGTTTTCCATCACCGGAGAGTTAGCCGCAAATTGTACAATGATCACAAAGTAGGTGTGTTCCGGCCAGATTTGATCTCGGGACCATCGGGTTCCGAGCCAGAGTGTTTAACCACTGGGCCACGACGCTCTCTGGGAGCTAAATCAGTCTCACAAACGCGATTTCACGGTGCAATATTAAAAACCAGCCGCAGAACTGTTGACATGCGCGGACGCCGACGAGACGCAAACGTAGCCAATTACACAGAAGCTGGCAAGATTTATTATCGCTACGTTTACTGTTTACCTTTTCACTTTCAGAATCGTGTTGTATACGTGAAAACTGGCGAGTGGACTGTGTGCGATGCTGGCCAGGGATTTACAACTAGGGCTGGCTAGGAGAGGACCCACAAGTTTAGCTGTTTTAAAATAAATATAGTTGCAGCACAAACATTGTTTCTAAACCTGCTTAATTTCTAAGAGCGATAGATTAAGACCAACATTTTTTACCAAACATTCGGACAAACAATGTTTTCTTCTTTTCATTCTAAATCCTAATGGGGTCATTAGGATTTAGGATACTTTGAAAATTTGGCAAGTTGTCAAAACAACACCTGTATAGCTCCAGGACGAATAAAAATCAGAGACACTTTTACACCAAGATCGAATCTGACCAAAAACTAATAAGAGCTTCTAGGTGTATTTGTATAGCCTAAATATTTATTCAAAGCGTTCAAACAAAAATTTCGTTATTTTAGATCTTGACAATTCAAGCTCAAGCGAAACACAAAAGGTCAACAAAACATCATTTGGGTTGCGAGAAGAGCATCCTTAGGCACGTCCACTTTACTTTTAAGAGATGAGCTGTTATAAGCTGTTGTGTGCTGTGTTCGCTACAAATACATAATCACGATTAAAATTACATGAAAAAGACACACAACAAGCATTAAAATACGACTTAAACAATATATGTTTGCCTGTCAGGGGCTTAGCTCAGATTCTTAGAGATAGACAGCTGTCATTTAGCATGGCCGTCACCAGGTAGGCCACCCTAGGTACCGCTGGAGTGACGAAGTAGGTAAAAACTTCGAGGACATCGGAAGTGCTGCTTGGATAGGAGCTAGTTTAGGACCGAGATGCCTTGCGTGTTGTGTCCGACGCCAAGATCAATTTTCAGGTCCCTGGGCCGCAAAAGATAGAGGTAGAATAGGTATGGGTACATCACACCAAAAACATGAAAAAAATACACAGTCACGGTGTGGTAATGGACTAAATAGTCGTAGAGCTGGCAATGCGAATTTATTACATAGCCTTATGAAACAAAAGAAATGGCAAGAAGTGTCTCTTTAATGAGCATGAATGCAACAGCGAGACAAACGTTCAATAGCTTATTGAGTGGTTTGCCTAACGAGGATAAAGCACGGAGTCACACCCACTGCAGTTATAAATCATAAAATTGGAATCCACTGACCATGGGGGTCGATCAAAGAATGCACACAATGTCTTCACGGAATCGCGTGCGAAACGTTTTCACATGCGAATTATCGACTACGAGTAAACGAGTCTATTGTCATAAAACCATAATCATTGGGCAACTTTAACACTAAGCGCAGGCTGCAGGTCAGGTTAGCATGAACAAATGAAATGAATAGCTTTGATCTTTAAGTGAAAGTGATAAGATTCAAGACATATTGAGGATTCAGATATGATAGTGCAAATAATCAAAAGAGGCAAACTTACTCGTTAAAATATCAAAGTAGTTTATAGACTGAAACGTAAAATGTCAAGTAACAATTTAATTATAAACGGCCATTACTCACCTTTTTTAACAGCATAATTTGATTTTACTTGGTTAAGACATCTTGTTATAAATTATAGACGACCATTTCAAAAATAACGGACAAACAATTACTGGACACTACAGTCTAAAAAAACGTTTTTGCAGTTATCGTATACGAACGAAATTCAAACATCCACCCCCAGGGTCAAAGGTGCCAGCCCTATTAACAACTCGAGCGCTTTCCCCCCCTGACAATCGTAAATAACGAATTAATTTGTACCCGCAGTCGTTCCTATAGTTTATAGTGGTGGCAGACCGATTGGATTTTCATTAGCCATAACTGTAAAACGTTAATGGACTTGTTAAGAAATTGTTATTGTCCAGAGGAATGGTAATGCGATTGTTCTCTGAGGCGGCCATGTTGTGAGCGCCTTTTATCACACTCACTTTCCTTTTCGGGTGTACATTGGACGCAATTAGTTCGACATTACGTATTCTGCTCGCGAGATACCGATATACTTTAGGATCTTACAAATCACTTTGCTGATACAAGACTTGGTAACAGTTAGTAACTTTCCCAAATAAGCAACAAGTTTTGCCTAGTGAAAAGGGTCGTAGAGTGTAAAACAGAAGTTGGAATGTGTCCTATACATTTGTTTATTTGGCAAAGTAGTTCATATGGCATCGACATTTCTCTGTCAAAGTATCAATAACGTTCCCTAGACATAGTTGGTATGAAATATTTATTTAACTAATTTACAAAGCATATACATATCTATTTTCGTTGCCACCGCATTTCTCCAACGCATTGTCACTTCAGGGTCCAGTTTCAATAGCCCCTTAGACGTTTGTAGGGCAAATAAATTATAGGGAAATTCTCGTACCCTGCTAAAGCATCGGCGTTACGAGCTATCTTGATGTAACACTAAATCAATCTGAGTGGGCACGGCACTCATTTTGAAATCAAGTACTTATCTTTAAAATAAGCATTGATATGGTTCAACTTTATCAAGAGCTTTTTAGTTCAGCTAGATTATGTATTGCGCGCGTCTACTCAAGCTAACACCATACGAATTGCACTAGCAACTTGCACGAAACTTTCATGGTCACTAACTTCCGAAATTTCGGCACTGTTATAAGCGCCATGGTCACGGAGTAACTGGAGATTTTGCGGGAGGGTAGACCGATATGTCTGCCATTAACTTCTCACCCGCAAGATCTCCAGTTTATACGATTTTTCTTTCACTGTTCTCATCGTAGCCCACAGAGAGTATGCCACAGCATGACCCTTTAACGCCTATAATAACAGTAAGACATACCTACACTATGATATTTTATACATAAAATGATAATTACAATAGACAATCTTTAGTCCAGCATAAAGACGTATTTCAAGCAATTTTTTCCAGCGGACGTTGCTGACAAGCTCAGATTTAAAAAGTGTGATGGAGGAGGACAACCAAAAAATGTTGTTTTGTTCCCCGACTGCATAGTACGAGAGCTGACGACCAAAACCATGTCTCATAGCAATACGGCAAAAACCCTATAAAATCGTTAGATTGTATGATTCTGAACCCGACTAGGTATGTAGTAACGGTTGAAAGTGTAGCAACTGCGTGGGGGGCCATTTCTGCTGTGTCAAAAAAAAAAGACAGTCGGTATTATAGCAATACGTCTGATAGTAAAAATGTACATAGATTTTATAATTGTATTACGAAAAAGTTTGTTTTCAGACATTTTGCGCGTAGCATATAGCCAGAGCGCATTTTGAAAATGTCAACAAATTTAGCCGACCTGTATCATAGCAATACGGATAAAAAAAAAACAACTTTTCGTATTGCTGCCATGATTACCAAAAACCTGTTTTCAGACACTTTAAGTGTAGCATATACTACCAAAAACGAAAATAACGTTTCGGAGTCGCCTGGCCGACGCCTCTGTTAAATGTTTTTTTAAAATTTACAGCCTTCATAGATTTTCAAGAATATCCCTTGTCTATTATAAATGTACTTTGATAGATGACAGATGTCATTACTTATTTCTTTTGAAAAAGTTACTCGAGTGTGCAAGTATCGAAAAGTTGTCTGATAGAGAAGGTGCTACACTTAATTTGCCTGATGTAAATTTTTTGCACATTTGGACAACTTATTTTATCATGTCCAACAATTTTCAGACATATTGCTATGATACCGATCGGTGAAATTTATTAACATTTTCAAAACGGTCTCAAAATTTAATGCGTTCACATTTCCGTCTGAAAATTGTTTCCTTCGCATCAAATAACCAAAATTTACTATTAAAAAAGATTTTCAGACGTATTGCTATGAGACTTTTTTTTGTCTCATTTTTAATTTCTTTAAGTGATTTTACGGGTTTGCGCTACACCACTAACGTCTGAAAAATGTGTTTCCGGTATGTCAGAACTATCATTTAACTACAGTCTGCAAATCAGACATATTGCTATGATGCAGTTCGGTAAAATTCTTTGGCAATTTTGAAAATTCGGTCAGATCAAACGCTACGCGGAAAATGTCTGATATTGGTGTTTTCGAGTTTAGGATAATCGTATCTATCGATTAGATGCGGTTTTGGCCGTATTGCTATGAGACAAAAATTTTGGTCGTCAGCTCTCGTACTAGCAGGGGAACCTGCAAACAGGAAAGAAAGAAAGAAGAAAGAAAATACGTTTATTTGGTACAGTATACAAAGTAACAACATTATGAGGCTACATTCTGAGTAAGCACCAAAGTTAGGAGAGTTATGTTTTTTTCTATGAATAGGTGTTACTCGTTACCTTTGACAAAATGTTTAGTCCGCGACAATTAGACTGTAATTTTGGTCACGTAAACCATTCTAATATTAATTATTCGTCTCAAAATCAAAGAAAATTAGCACTTCAACCGAGAAACTCTGAAAACTTGAGTTACAAATACCCAAGCCTCTACTTTGAATTTATACTAAGCCACAAGGTAGAAGAACGTGATCAAATAAAACAATTGTGAAGTTGAATAGTGGATAAAGTGTAGTTTATATTATTACGTGCTGAAGATATCCTTATAAGCCGAGGGGTTAATGATTCCGAGGTTATCTCGGCTAAGTGTCGTGATGCAAGTCAACTTTCCGTTGTTTAGATTTCATTTCCAATATTTATCTTAGTTTCTATTGTTTTTGATAATAATGGCGCTCTTAGGACGATTTTTGGAAAAAAATATATTTAATTGGGTTACTAAAAGTGTGTTTTACAGACAGGCGACAAAATAAGCATCAAGCAGGACGTCCATCCAAAGGCTCATCAGGCTGCCTTATTCCGTTTTTTATCTTGCTCTTGCTAAATGACATTTCGTTGCGATCGAGAGAGGCTTACTAACCGATGGGTATCATGCAATTTTATTTTGTGTGTAAGTCTTGTGTTCCATTTAGTTAGGTAACGCTGCACAACACTAAGTGCAAGTCAAATCTTTAAAAACGTCTAACAGATTTAGCTGTAAAACGCAGCTCTACACACCTTAGCTTCCCTCACATAAAGCAATGGTTGACTTTACCCGTTTAATAATCTTATTAGCGTCAATAACTATCAAGCTTTTTGTTACAAATTACACCACACATATAACATGGTCTTGATAGGGACAAAAACTGGCAGACTTGTGGATAGGCGCAAAAAGCGTTGGACTGAACTCTTTTTTCACTAAGATGCCAAGGCGACGACGTAACTAACTTTTGAAAATACAAAGTACTTAGCAGTTCAACTTTTAATGTAAAAATATGACAGAAGTTACTATAACTGCAGGGTTTCTCGTTGGGTTTTAAATCACAGCTTCTTTTCTCGCTTTTAATATATCCGGGATATTTCATTTTATATAAAACGGGCAAATCGTCAATGATATTATCAACAAAGAATACAGGATATACAGCATATGGTAAGAGTTCATACCAGCCTAGGAACTGTTGCACCAGAGCAGGCAATGCTTGCTACCGATTCCCGTGAGCGCTACGAACACCTAGTAGATCTATAATTTGAATGATCCCAGAGAAAAAACTAATAAACCGAACCGTATCCTAGTTTTATGAAATTATGAAGGACAGCAGCTCTGGTACTACAAGAATTTCGGCTGTTCCTCTGACGAAAACAAGAGCTCTAGCTATGAGGTTACAGCGTGAACTCTCTGGAAAGCTTGCATCATATCCCGTGGAAAGCGTTCACCAGAAGGCCTAACATGCGAACTGCGAACTCGTTTTGTCGCGCTCTTTCTTTCGCCACCCCATGAGAATCGCACACGCGGTGCGCAAGTTAGCACGCCCAAGGGCTGTGATTTTTAGGCGAGGACAAAGTACTGTAGTGCAGTGTTCATTGACTTTCGCAGATGCATATTATGAGCGATCCTTGCGAGTTTAATACAGGCACCGCATCTTAGCGACGCAACAAGTTAAAACTGTCGTTATCCCGGTGTGGTAAGCCCTCCATTTTGAACTATCACTTTCCCTTCGGCCACCAGCCACGCTGGACCGGGTTACGATAAACCACGATATCGAGATAACGGCAACCTATAATGATCTGACGCAAATATTGAAATGCCCAAGAGGTATTGTTTTAATCATTATTATTTGCAATGCACTAACAGGTTGCATAAAATAACGCGGACTTAATTATTGCACTTAAATAGTCTTTCTCCTGGTGACAATTTCGTTAAAACAGTTTCATAACTAGGGTAATATTACTAAAATATGTAAAGTCGCTTAATGAAATGGTTGACCAGTTTTCAAATAAATACATTGCAAGCATATGTTCCCTTTTTAAACTGTGTAACAGGCTATAGTATGTCGAAAAATATGCTTTATTATTGACAATACAACTAAAAATTGGATTAGACGTATGTTCCTTCACAGTTGAACCAATACGTTTTATTGGATTGATCTTGTCAATGTTATCATTGGGCGAGCAAAAACAGATCTTAGGGTGGTCCACTTTTGGCATTGTTGTTGTATGATTTTTAGCAATAAATGGAAGTGTCTAGTAGATTTACCTTTCAAATTCTTAAATTATCTTTTCAGTGAACACTACACACACAGATTCATGTTTATTTTGTATTCATAATATCTATCTCAACAGCAAATTTGTTTAGAATAACGTGCGCAAACCCAGCTTGAAATTCAACAAGTAAATCTTGCGCATTTATCAGACGCCATTTGCGCGTTATTCATAAACTGTCATCGATACACGCGCACGCGCAGCCAATGTCACGGGCGTCGCGTGTCGCGCTGTGACAGATGACAGGTGTTAATTTTCTTACCTATAATGTTGTTATTCTGGTTTCAGAGTCTACATCCAGACAGTTTGTGGAATGAACAATAATTTAAGAAACAGACAGTAAGTTTACTTTGACGAAAAGAAATTGAATTAAGTGTGTGCACCTTTGTATGCAATATTATTCGTGCATCATGCTTGTATTAGTCATGCAAGATTATCGTGTGTTTTGGTTTTAAGATGTAAAAATAAGTTACAGTTTTAATTTTTTAAGGTACTGTAATATGTTATTTAGTTGTATAGTTTATAGAATTTAAAAATTTTATGTGTATTTTTATGACTCTTGTTGGTTGAAATAAATAAATAAATTCAAATTCAAATTCAATATGTTTGCACGTCTCCTTGTAGATGATACATTTTAAATCGAAAATCGAAAATCTTGTAGTACTCATATTATTACTTTTTTTTGAATCATTTGTCATGTCTATTAAAAAATACGTTTTAAAAAAGTCTAGACTATAAGTTTTACCAGAGATATGAAAATGGTTAGGCACCAGCCAGTTATTTAACAAAACCCACGGGAAATTGATTCAAATGAATAGGCATAGAGCTCTTTAGTATAATAAAGTGCATTTATTTATTTAGTCATTAGTTTTCACAAATTGACGGAGAAATGTGCGTGTAGCGTGTCAAGATGAATTTAAGGCGAGAAAACATTGCAAGAAGATTTATTGCAGTGGCACTTGCATTGCGGTCTTAGTCCACCGCATACCACGTTATACAGGGTGATTTTACAAGTAATTGCCAAATTATTAGGAGCGACTTGGAATCAGGAACTGAATAAAAACTAATTTCGGGGTTTATCGCCCATGGTGGTAATTTAGAAAAAAAAACGATTTACTTCATTCATGGAAAATACGCCACCGCACGTCACAATATTATTGCACGAGTTGAATTACAAGTGTAGAAGTAATATTTGTGCGCGAAAATAAGCCCAATCTTTTATTGGCCTACTTTTTAGGATATTTTGTATCTTTAAAAAAACGAAGATGTAGTTCTACATTGTTCTATACAGCTTATTTAAAGAAAATGGCAAGTACTTGCAAAGTCACCCTGTATGTTTCAAACTGACCGACATTTTATTGGACTTCTACGACTCGTGCGATTACGATTTTTCATACAGTTATAGCAAAAATAGCTTTCTGAGATAAAACATTTACTCACTTCGAACATACAATACTGCTCAACTTCGTAGGGAATCTATACTCCAGAGTCCAGATGTCGATAATAAGAAAAACATATTTCATCATTACCTAAGTTATAAGTCATGCATGATTGATTGGTCCTTAGTGGTTAAGCTGTATCTCACTGTTTATGATAATACAATGAGTTTGAAAGTGGATGTAATCTCATAGATGCTTCGTGAGTATGTCCTTCACCGGTTACAACTGAAGATAACGCAAGTGTTGAAGACCGCATGATAGGGGCTGATAATATGGACACCTACTAACTGAATCGCAAATTGCCATTAGCACATACAGTCTGCGCCAAAAGTGCCTGATCATTTTAGTATTTTGCCATACTGGCTAATCTTACAGCTTCTTCATAAGTCAACACTAAAAAAACGGATTGTCTACAACATTTTAACTACGGTAAAAAAAAATTGTTTACCTGTTTTTGCCCGAGCGACGTTTCGGCGACAATTGCGTGTGCCGTGGTCACGAGCGGACTGAATTAATTAGTAAAAATGCAACAAGAAAGTTTCAAAACCTATTCCTTCATAAGTTCTGTGACAGTGCATAGGCACTATTGCCTTTGACTGTACGAGCTGCGAGCCTGGTACAAAAAACAAATGAGCTCTTGAAGGAGTCAGGAGGCAGACCACAAAGTAGGACATGGTGTGACCTGGTGTGATGCTTCGTTACGTCAATATGGTCTAAAGTGTTAAATCTGGATAGAATTTATTATAATTAAATATGCGAAACTTATGACGTTACAATTGCAGACAAAAGTGATTCTTGTCGGAGGGCTCCAAAAGCCAAAAAGTGTAATGAAATTTAATGGATAAGTAATTTATTTCTGTGTCAAACGCTGAATTTAGCTGTCAAACGAAAAACGCTGTAGCATCAAAACAGCATCTATAGACCAAAACGTGTTCTTATAATCATGACGATTGAAATTGCTGAGCGAAGGCAATCATTTATTTAATGTCCCCAAACACAGCATACTATGCGGATATAATAAGAGAAATTGAAAGTGCGTATTGGAACTTAAGCAAAAAACCGCCGAAGGTCAATACCCGAATCAGCATCAAAGACAGCTGCAATCTCGACCTGAGGATTACTCAATGGTTCTATTTCGAGTTCAAGTGAGATCAAGGACGGTCGAGCACCGAGATCGCTCGGATACTGCCACAGAGCCACGTCATAGGTGATGGATGACGTTTAGGAGTCATCGTAAACAATCTGAAGCTAGATCCTACGTCACAGTACACTGTTTATCAGAGTTATTGCTTCTTTATCAACTCTATCCTCCACGTCTTCACATGTGTGAAAACCCAGTACGATGTTTTTTTTAGATATCAAGCTCTGTTCCAACTTAAAATATAGTCGCAATGACAACCGCTATTGCGATTGGGAGGAGAGATTTTGATTGTGTAGCTTTCATTAAAAATATTCAATCAAATATCGACTTAAGAGACAAGACCTTATGAATTTATGTTGTTTAGTACATGTGTCGTATTCATTACGTCCAGTATTCCTCAAAAGGCAAAGCTAATTTATCTATACGAAGCTAAGCAGAGAGCAACAAACAAAGTTGTCAGATATTGGGTCAAAGGCTGGTTTAAGCTAGAGTATGAAGAAAAAACGTCTTTGGAGTTGAAGTTCGATATGAAACTTATCAAACCCCGCACGACCGATAAGAAAAGTCAACCTGCCATAAAAGATGATTGTGGCAGCTCAATATTCTCAAATTTGGCGGAATATTTCCACCTTGTTATAAAACCGTTAGACCTAGCAGGTAAGGTCATAGGCGATCATTGATCTTTGGTCTTTAGTAACCGTGCAACGCAGTCGTGAATTTTAATAAACCATTTATTTTTAGTAACATTTAAATAAATCGACTGGCAACTTTACCAAGGGTTTCGTCTGATACTTTTCGATCTGCTGTTTCAAAATATTCGTCAGTTTAACAGCAAAGGAAACCGAACTGCAATTTGAAAAAGCTAACGATTGAATTCAGCAATTAGATTTTCAAAATCTTTAGACAAAGAATAACCCCCTTATTCATAAAAACGAAGGCAACGCTAGAGCATTGTTAAAGCAATTGACGTGTTCTGTCACTTACTCGCAAAGGCGGCAGCAACAAGAATGAAAGTGACAAAGCGATACAAAAGTTATCGTGTTGTTAAAGAGTTGTTTAAGTTTTTTATGAATAAGGGGGTAAGTCTCGGGTATTATCGAACTGCACATAAATGCACGTTTAACATAGAATACATATCATACAAGTCGTAGAGAAGATAAATGTCACCTTGTGGGTGATTAAGAAAAACTACCAAGAATTAACTTGAACTATGAGCGTAGTTCAGGTAATTTCTTGGTAGTTATTTAATTTCACATTATAACTCATGGTAACATCCATCATTATTGGTGCCTTACTAAAGATTTAAAAAAGAAAACGCCTCAAAACTGCGGAGTCTCCTAACACGAGCAAAACATTTGCTTAAAAGGAGATTCCAAACCTTTTGCAAAAGTATATTGAAATGAACATTTTGTTTAATACATTATTATTACAAGGCATCTATTCTGCAGCGTTCAGGAGATAAGAAGGATTAGGTGTACCTACAAGTAGCTCCAACTGGAGATTACTTGAGACAAGATCAGTAAATTGTGCACACATTTCACCTCCTTGCTTAAGCCTATAGCTTACACGAGGAAAATGCATTTTGCGAAAAGCTGCTTTCGTCGGATTGTATTTGAAGCACAAATTGAAGTAACAGTTTCTGTTTCTATTTGAGCTGATTATGGGTACAAGTGACTTAACTTTAATACCCCAGTGACTTGGTATGAAATATTATTGCAAACGAATCATACATAAATACTAGGCAATATGCCTAGTAAAAGCTGATTTGGCCTAATTCTTTTTCGGGAAATATCGGTCCCTAAATGAACTTCAATATATTGTCTGTCGATTAAGAAATTTTCTTTCAATTTTAATTCCTGGTTGTGTGTGTTTTTATTAGGGTTTCTGTATTATTTCGTTTATAAGTACTAGAAACCATTGGCTTTTGCGTGTTAAAAAGTTGAACGCTTTTGTTGAACTAGCGATTTATTAAAATTACGGAATATTCAGAACCGCTCGGTTCCGAATCGCTACCCTGGTAAGGAAGGCACTTCAAGTGGACTATAGTTTCATAAAGTTCGACCTGCCACATTAAATAAAACACAACACAGAGAACATACGTAAGAGACGAACAATGATTGTGTAAGACTAGACAGCATAAATCATGATCAATAGATAGACCGGTGCTTTCCAAGACAATAAGTTTGAATGTAAATGGGTAGTAATGAATGACTGCCGACGGGACTATTATTAGAACTTTCGGTTTCTATTTAGATTCATCGTAAGTGAAGTGCTCTTAAACATTGAACTAAATTCAGATTCACTTTTGTTTAAGAAAAAAAGCCATGCAGAAAGCGGTGAGTAAATTAAAATAACTTAGAATCTGCATGACTCAGCAGATACTTTACATTAACCCAACTATGAACTGTGGTTGTACAGATGAAATACGCATTTTAACTCCCACTCGAATCCAAATTCATACTAATGTGTCTAATGAAAGCTTAACGTTGCTGTCACTTCAACGCTTCGTTACATGGCGCGGCTGTTTCTTGGTGTTTGTTGCAGTGACGCGTAAATCTAGTTCTTCATTTTTAAACAATCGCCTAATAGTTCAAACTCTTGGTTTTGAAAAGGCTATGAAGCATACCTTAGAAGTAAAACTGATTGGCCACATCCACACTAACTCTTGATTTACGCTCCGAAACCAAGCAGTTGATGTAGTAAAAGCAATGCAGCCAGGCTGAAGTGGGACTTCATGAGTTCTCGCCTTGGCGTGGCGAGGGGGCTTAGTACCGGTGGTAGCGTCCAACAGCCGGGAAGCGAAAAGGACTCACTCAGACGTGGCAGTGTGGTGGACTAGCCACCCACCCGCTGCAGCCCGCAAGGGCAACACGTGGGATTGCGGGGCCAGTGGGGCCTGCAAGCGCCCTGAGGCGCGTGGTGGAGGCCGCGGCGCACAATCGGTTGGTGGGGGCCAGTGAACCGAGGCTGATCCCCCCTGTGCGTCGCGGCCCGGCGGGGCCGTACCGCTGGTTGTGGCAGCGGAGCCGCCCTTTGGGTGGCTCGTGGTTGCGGGCCCAGTAGGGCCTGCGTCCAGTGGGTGCCAGCGGGCCGGAGTGCGGGGGTGCTCTGGCTTGCATTGCACGGCGTCCACCGAGACGCCGAAAGTGTCTGCGTACTCCAGGCGCTTTCGTGGCCACCCCCCTTCGTTGGGGGGTCGGTTGGAGGGGGCTCCATTAGGGGCTAGCACTGGCGGCGGAGCAGTGCGGTATTACTTACGGTAGGATCCAGCCGCCAAAGTGCCACGGTCGAGTGCCGTGGGGTTTTAGTCGGTAGGAGTCCGACATAACCTCGTCGTCCCCCCGGGCAGCGAGGTATCCATGAGGATTTCCCCACGAAAAAAAAAAAAAAGGCTGAAGTGGGACTGGGCTGGACACGTCTGCAGACTGCTTACAGATTTAGGTTTTTAAACTTTCTTGTTGCATTTTTCACTATATAAACACTAAATAAACCGGGTTTTCTGCAACATATAACTACTGTAAAAACTACTGTTATATGTAGTTATATGTTGCAGAAAACCCGGTTTATTTAGTGTTTATATAGTGCTTACAGATTTGTTTACAAATGCAGCTTCAGAGTATGCACCCTGCATGCAGTATAGATAAGCTGGACGACCATGACGCAACTGGCAAGTCCAACAAAAAGCCCAGGGGACTAGTCTAAAACAGATCAGAATCTCCGAAGAGGTGTAGGGCGCTCAGCAGTGGGATCCTAACGGTTAATTAAGATAAGAAGTATGGTTTCGTCTTTTTTTTATTGTGGTCTTCAAGATGACCTCACTCCACCTCATGGGAAGCAGCCGTGAGGTGAAGAGGAATGGCAAGCAAAGTAATGGAGAACGACTGTCTGTCTGTATTTACGCCCTAAGGAAGTGACGACTTCGATACTTTCCATATCATCATAAAACTAGCCTATGAAAGAATTTGTGTCAAGGCACCTTTAAGGCTCACAATGGCAAAAAAAGCTGTTTTTCTTACAAAGACAGTCTCGAAATAATTAGATTTTTAACTAGATCCGTTGATTTGTTCTGGAAACTCGCCATGACTATCGCAAATACGTAAGACTTCAGATTCTTTTACACCAAGAATTCTCATTTTTTACGTGACGTAATTTACGTCGTCTTGTTATTACCTGTTACTAAGGCATTCGAGCACAGTTCTTGCGAGTCTTCACCATGTAGTTTCCTGCTATCGGAGGGTTAAAGAGAACACGTGCGTGCTTTGTCAATCATTACAGAACTGCTAGGTACTTATAGAAGCTGTTGACTGGAATGTATTACTGCTATTTGTGATTTCACTTGGCAAAAAAAATTGTTAGGGGTTTTTCCTCCAAAGTCAGCACTATCCACCCATTTAGATGTCGGTATTTTGTTGACTGTTAAAAAAATAGCTAGGTATTTGTTTCGGTCCGCTTAACATAGGTGGAAAACGGCCTCACTTTTACCTTGCTCTCTAAGTTGACCTCACTCCACTTGACAGGAAGTAGCCGTAAAGCCTAGAACTAAGATTGAAAAGCCCAGCAACACAGAAACTACTAACATTGCTACTTTCTGTCATGTTAGATCATATTTTTTCGGAAATATGATTGTGTATGTGTGCAAAATAAACTTTTTTTCTACTCTATTCTAACAAAGCCAATCTCATCTTGGAGGCCTACTTACGCACATTACTTGTTACTTAAATAACGGCTTGTATTGCCACAGTATACCTTAAAACAGTTTTAAAGTAGGCAAGACCAAAATATTATTAAGAACAACAGACATTTTCATTGGTAATATTTTCAACACAATATAACACCTAATTTAGGCCACAATTACGGAAATACGCTAAATAGTTTGAGAGCGTCATTTACGCGAAATGGAACGAAAATAATAATGTAAGCAACCTCAACGTGTGATTTCTAGAAGATTAAATATAATTTGTGTCCAAATATTGATTTGAATACAGCTGACGCAATATCAACGGTTACTTGCAAGATACGTCACGAACATCAAACAGAACAATACGAAATTAATGAAGACGTCTGTATCTGTTTACTTAAAATATCATTTTCGTGAACAGTTGCCATAACAGCCGACAGAAGCAATGAACTCTACCATGCCAGTTATGATGTTATAGAAATCAGAATTGTATGGAAATAAATTACGCTTGGGTGTGTAAGAGGGGAGGTACCTACCTACCTACCTACTAGTCCCCTCGAGGTGAGCCGGGAGACCGGCACAGTGCGCCAGGGTTTCACCGGTAGTGGGCCTCCTCGGGAGAGTCCTCGGTAAACCCTGGTCACGCGCAGAAGGCCGCCTCGGTGTTTCAGTGGGTATTCCCACCCCTTCTGGGGTGGGCGAGTCCCACACTGGGGAGTGTGAGACTTTCCCTCCCCCAATCGGCGGGAAGTGCGTAAAGGCATTTCATTTCGAGTCTATTTCGAACAGTGGCATTTTATCTTCTTCAAATATTTACTTGACATAATTTTCCTATCCCGAAATATATTCATCTGTTGTGGAAAAACTACGTAACAACAAACAACAATTAGCAGAAGTATGCTGATTAATCACCACCTGATTAGCATTTAGCACTTAAGCAGGTACTAAATGGAAAGAGGTTAATTATCCACAGTCGCAGACAGTGCATTTAGCAACTTGTGGACTATGCTCCAGAAAATGTACACGTCACAAAACGCTCACTTCTTAACATGTGCAATTACGTAATCAAGATGCGCGAAGATTTGGAAAATTGGTCCGCAAATGACAAAAATGGTGAATAAGAGTTAGTACGTTTTGTGCCATCTGCGTCTAACTCGTTTTTGGCCGGACAAGATCGTAAAAAGCCCAACATGTCCAGCTAAAGTCGGACACCTGCTAACGATAGGCGCGTCCACTACAAACGCATCTAGCCTGCTGTACTCAAACGCCCCGTCCGTCTCTACCAATGGCAACTGCTAAAGCCGAAAGTGGCTGTCACATGCGGTTTTCGAGACGCCTTTGTAAGTAGATCTATAGATAAGTCTTTTATCTGTAGCTTTTTTTTACGCGGAGTATGCCTTCACGCGCTTTCCGCTCCCTGAGTAGGAGAACGGGGGAGTGTGGGGCTTACCCACCCCAGTGAGGCGTGGGCATACCAACTAACCTCCGCAAAGGCCATCTTCTGCGCGGTACCAGGAATTCCCGAGGACCCCCGTGAGGGACTCTGTCAGTGCACCCCTGGCGCGCTTTGCCGGCAACCCAGCTCCTCACGAGGGGAGTTATGCCTCCCCACATACACCAGAGGGCGTTACGGCAGTACGAAATCCCCCCGCAGTACCGCCACTCGCAGGATCGCCTGTGCAATAGAGGCACACATTCACCACGCTCCTGGCGACCCCGCGCCCCCCCTTTAGTCGCCTCTTACGAAAGGCGGCGGGCAACTTTGTCCCAATTCTAACGCGCCGAAATTCTCCCAGTGGGGGCGAATTTATTTGTAGCCTACTTTGTCGTAGTCAACGTGATGACGTCCTCATCACGGTAATCAGGCTACTTGTAATATGTTGGTTTGCCTTATACGTAGGGCATTGGAGTGCCACTGCTCAGCTATTGCAGTACACTAATAATAAGTAATTACAAAAATAATTTTCATGGTTAAAAATAGCCTACCTAAGTAAACATAGAAAAGAACCAGTATTTAATTTAAATGCTCTTTATTGTTCATGTTCATGCTCAATGTTAGTATTAAAGTATTTGGAATAAATTCAAATCATCACTACAATGAATGCCTAGTTGTTTTATTATCATTTACAATATTCATAAACTGTAAATGCTAGCAGCAGGTGGCAACACTTAACAGTGCTGTTTTGCACCTACTTAAACTGAATAGCCCTTCACTTAAATTACTTTTCAGTTTAGACCATCACCTTAGGACAGTAATCATAAGTTATGTGAAATAGTTGTGGTTGGTCATATAGTTTACTATTTATCTTGATTATACTTTGTATTTTTATTTTAAAAGATAACTTTTTGTAAAGAAAATTATATGAACTGTTCAAGTTCAAGAGATGTTCACTTGACAATGAGTCCCAAATATCAAACTTAAATACTAAATACAATGCAGAGGGTGAGGAATGTCTAATGGGTGAAACAGACTAATCACCCTGCCCAATGCCAGCATGTCCAAGCCGTAGATTTAAACAGGCATGCCTTGCATAATTCTCCCTAGAAAATATAATTTCATTGCATTTACAGTGGGACACTGAGACAGAATACAGTGTTGGCCAATAGAAAATTTTAGTATAAGTGTGAGGTTTACATGACAATCATGAATTTCTCCGTTAAGCATTAGAAGCATGATTTGTTAGACAAACTGTGTAGTTACACAGACACAGGATCTATTTCAACCCTTTAAATATAAATGAAAAATCAACTTACCCATCAGTTGTCACAGAGTTCAGAGACAGAGTCTCAGGAAACGTCATCTCTTGATCCTCAATGATTGGTTTTGCTTCATGATTTTCATCTTTCTCTTGATTCTGCCCAGGAATACTTGTTGGTACATTTTGATCGATCTCCGACGCCTTATTACTAACGTTATGAAGTCCAGAGAGATCGACTTTAGCATTCACCTCGCCCTCGCCTTGGAGCGCCTCAGAAACCACCAAAATGAACAGAGCACAACTGTAAAAAAAACCAATAGTAAGTTGACAGAATATTATGACAAAATCATCTCAAGAATAAGCAAACGTACCTAGATAACACTGAAATAGTCAGCAACGACGTATAAATTACACACAACCCGCCCTTCATCGTAATATTAGTGAAATATCCACAGTACAGTACATTTTGTGCGTAAAATTAACACATATTCACAACGCCCTCGAAATTTACAACAAACACGAACAACTAAAATTGTAATACACGTAACAAAAACTAGAAAAACATTTTGCTGTTACAACAATTAGCAAAATCAAATAACCAGCTGTTTTCTGCGAGGAACGTTAAAATGGGGGAACACTTTTACCAATTTTTACTTCTGAACAATTTTGACAGTGACAGATAATCCACGGATTTCGTGGGTTTTTTACGAAACATTTGTATTTTTTTGCAAATGAAATATTTACACCGTGAATTTGATTGGTTTGAATGTACAATTTTGATCGATTAGTATTTTTAGACCAATAAAATTCAAACATTTAGTCCAACGAATCAATCCTATTGGTTGAATTTTAAATGAAGAAATTCTTTACAGGCATTTTTGAAACTATGCGTTGTTCTACAAACAGCTGTGTTGTTATGATATCTTTACAAGCTAGTTTTTAATAGAATGATTCAGCTCAATAATTAAAAAAACGATCGCAGAGAGTTACAGGTGTAATGAGAAAATACAGTTCGTTAAAAATTCATAAAATCATTCCTTAATGCGTGAAAAGAATAACGTGGAAGTTAAACGTAAGGTAGGTGTCGCTCAAAACGCTTTTCCTGTCAATGTCAAAGTCATCTGCTGTCAGCGACGTCAACACAAGCGTTCCTGTTGGATTTAATTTAGTCGTCTGCTTGCCGGATTTATAACCAATAATGGAAGCGTTATTTGCATTACCGTTTACAGTTCTCGAAGTACCTAATATTAAAATTAAGAAGCCATCATGGCTTCAGGCGCCATCGGCGATGACAACGTTCTCATTGGTGCTTCTGTCTTACTTTTTAGTAACAGGAGGTTAGTATCTCGCGTCGGTTTTCGTATAAGAATATTATTACTGATCCTAATGATTCTAATCAAATCATTAGTTGGTTAGTTAATACCTGCCTTTGTGTTCACTTGAAATCTTACTTGTTTCAGGCATTATCTATGATGTGATAGTGGAACCGCCCAGTGTTGGCTCCACAACAGATGAGCATGGCCACAGCAGACCTGTAGCCTTTATGCCTAACAGAGTAAACGGACAGTACATCATGGAAGGCTTAGCATCCAGTTTTCTTTTCTCCCTTGGAGGGCTAGGCTTCATCATTTTAGATCGTACACACAATCCATCCACTCCTAAACTGAACAGGATTTTGCTCATATCTGTTGCATTCCTCTGTATCCTTGTGTCTTTCTTCACAACTTGGATCTTCATGCGCATGAAGTTACCAGGTTACTTACAGAACTAACTTCATAGATTGTAAGTGATGTGCTAATCACAAAATCCTCTATTCAAATAGACCGTATTTTAAGTTGAATAAATATTTTTTACATATATAGTTTAATGCTTTTATTGTTAAAAACCCATCCAAATTCAAATGCACAAGTAATACCAGAGTTGTCAACTGAGTACTGAATCCGTTCACCAGTCAATATTTTAACTGTGTTACTGTTTAGTGTATATTTTTACAGGGTCCCTACCGCTAATGAAATACTATGTAGGGTTCTCTATTGTGTCTCATAAAATTTTTGTCCATAATTTAACGTATCATAATGTTTTCTGATATAATTATCATTTGTCCGAATGATAGGTAGCCCTAATTTACTGTCTCATAATATCACTTGCCCTAAAATCATAATTCCGAAACGTTATATGTCCTAAAATTCTTTGCCATAACTATCACAATCTATAATATTTATGAAACCTAACTGCTTTTCTCATAATAGTGTTTTGTCCTAACGTCTCTTCTCATAATATATCGAGCACTAAAATCGATATTGCATAAATGTTAATAAATGTCCTGAATATTTTTTGCTATAAAAATTGCATGCAAGCAAGCAGAATGCAGGCAAGCAAGCAGCATGCAGACAAGCATGCAGCATGCAGGCAAGCATACAGCATGCAGGCAAGCATGCAGCATGCAGGCAAGCATGCAGGGATGCAGCATGCATTTTATTTTAGGGTTTGAAAAAAAAAATAACTAACCTTCGAACCTATCACGGCCATGTCGGATCCGCCCTCGGCATTCACCATGTAAACAAGCATGCAACATGCAGGAAAGCATGAAGCATTCAGCATGCAGGCAAGAATACAGCATGCAGGGATGCAGCATGCAGGCAAGCATGCAGGGATGCAGCATGCATTTTATTTTAGGGTTGAAAAAAAAAAACTAACCCTATCATGGCCATGTCGGATCCGCCCTCGGCATTCACCATGTAAACAAACATGCAGCATGCGGGCAAGCAAGCAGCATGCAGGTAAAAATGCAAGCAGGGATGCAGCATGCATTTTAATTAAGCGTTTGTAAAAAAATAACTAACCCTCGGATTAGGACTTACATTGTTATTATAAACCACCATTCGGACAAACATTCATTATGTCAAATCACACTCAGACCAAGTGATTTTATAGCTAGTAAAATTAGGACGTATAATTATTATAGCACTCAATTTTATGACACAAAACCATTATAGTTGTGGACTATTAGGTGAAACAAAGTTTCGTATAAGAGACCATTATGGATAGTGATGATTATAGAAAACGCGTTCGGGATTTCGATTTTCGGACGTACGATATTCGGAGAAGAAAGGGACTACCACTATGTACACTCAAGACAGGCAGGCATGGTAGCGGGTAAGGTAGAGGCTTTGCCCAGCAGTGGAATCCAAATGCCTAATTTACATTAGTTATGATGTTTGGTCAAATATTTTGACCATAATTTGGCAAAGGAGTCCAAATAAACTTGACTAAGTAGTAATGTACTTGGTAGTTAGCTAAGTTTCAATTAAAACAAGATTTATACAATTACAGCAACATTTAATTACTATTTGGCAATTCATTACAAAATTGATTGAGAAAAAATACATCTTATCAATCATATACCTAAATAAATTTAAAATGTAAAAAAGATATAACAGTACAAAAGAGATTCATAAATGTTAAAATTGATTACTAATGAAAATATTTTTAATAATAAAGGAAGACATTATCACATGAAACCATAAATGCATTTAATATCATTGTTACATTCTCATCATAATGTTAATTCATACTAAATGGTTATCTACTTTCAAAAGGAAATAGATTATTCTAGTTGGTAGAGAATACTTACTAGTTTACTGAGATTGATTCCACAGTTAAAGTTACAAAATGGATGAGCAATTCTTTGTTTTCTTCTAACTTATAGAATGTAATCGAATTAGATTCTAGGAAAAATATTAATATCATAAATTATTACTTTAATCAGGGCTAGATAAATTTCTAATTAGTGGAGGTGTGCGAAATATTGTTTTTGGTTATCAGGACATCAACAGCAATATTCACAGCCTTATCCTGAAGGAGCTGAAAACAAAAAAGAAACCTTTTTAGATTGATATTAACATTTGGGATGTCTTCCTACACCAAGATCACCTATCCCCAAACTTATCAGAACTATGTGACCTTTCAGAGCCTGATAAACTTAGTCCCAAATTCAAAAATGTCAATCTATGTTGAGCGCGCCTTCATGCTGTCTTGTTAAATGTCTACAGTACAAAGTAAAAGTGACAAAAATCAAACAGCCCTACGATTCTACTTCCTAATCTTAAGTTTTGTCTGCCTTTGCGAGGAAGCACTGCACTGCATTAACTTTTTAGGGGATAGTTTTTGTTGTTCAAATCTAAAGAAGAAAGAAGTGAGATATTAATTGAATACTAGGGTTTTTGTTTCAAACTAGCGGCCGTCCGGTTTAAAAAACAAAACTAACTATTATATAAAAATAAGTCGGGTTTTCCTTCCTGACGCTATAACTCCAGAACGCACGAACCGATTTCCACGGTTTTGCATTCGTTGGAAAGGTCTCGGGCTCCGTGAGGTTTATAGCAAAGAAAATTCAGGAATTTTTCAACAGAAAAGCGGGAAAATCTTTTTTCACATACAGCCAAGTCTACGCGGACGAAGTCGCGGGCGGCTGCTAGTATTTTATAAATTGTTACCTCTTATTCTGATGTATAAATTGCTGTAGTTTCATTAAAATCCATTCAGTATTTTTTTAGGTGAAAGAGAGGTAAGAATTAAATATTCACACATAAAAACTTGTATAATTATTTATAATATTAGTAAATAATTATAAGATTTAACTGAAGATCTGAAAACCAGAAAAAGACATTCGGTCTTCAGGCGGGAACCGAACCCGCGTCTTTCGCAAACCGGGCGACTGCAATAACCACTGTGCTGTGTGTGTGTGCTGTCTTTAGTAAAGATACTGCATGGAAAATGCAAAAAAAGTAATAAGATATAACTGGTCAAAATAATCTATAAAACCCCAAGCCTACTGCCAGTGTTGTCCCCAATGGCAATAATAATAATGCAGTAACAATATCAGCAAAATTTTTGCACAAAACTTAAATAAACATCTCACTGGCAAAAATCTGAGCTCTTGTCAATGATGTGTTCAAATTCTGCAAAGGATAAAGCCCCATCATCATCAAGGTCTGCCTCCTCCAGCACATTTTGCACGAGCTGCTGGATCTCCGAGTCACTCAGCTTTAGGTCTGGACCGCATAGTCTTTCGATCACTTCACGCAGGTCGGACACACCAATCATGTCATCTCCATCAAAGTCTGAAAATGTTAAGAGAAATCATTACTGTTTCTAAAACAAACCAAAAATTACCATTTAAATAGACCTGTCACAGAGTCCATTCAAAATATTTAAATTTTAGCAGTGTAGCCCCTCTTTCTATATCTCCTTAGGTATAGTATAGTAAAATAGTAGGTCAAGTTTCTTGCCGGATTCCGAACCAGAAGTAGAGTCACTTCATGTTTTTTTTTACTGTTAGTCAATTCTTAACTTGTCTTAACTGCTGTAACAAACCTATTAAAAGCAAACCATGACTGCAGGCGCGTACGACAACAAATTAGTTCCGAGCATAATCGATAGATGGCGTTGCCAGTAACTTGCCTCGCGCAAGCATTGTGTTTTAGTTTTCTTGTATCTGTTTTGAATACTTTATTGTAACTTTGTAGAAACTCGATTGGTGTTGCGAGTACCTCAGTAGATAAGGAACGCAAGCGATTTTGGGTCCTATCTATAGTATTCCCAATAGTGCTAATCATATTTTTTGGAAGGAACCGGCTCTGAAGTCGTCGTGTGTGACGCTCATTGCAAGGTCCTCTTTCTACCATATTGGACTGTCTGTCGAAAGCAAATAAAGTGCAGTTTGCCGCAACAAGATCAGATCTTTCACTACTGGACGTCGGACCTCCTCCATACCCGGACACCCTCCTTACAAACTGGCGCCCAACGTGGGGCATCTTCTTTCGAAGACTGGAAACTTCCCGCCTAAGAAGAAGATTCCAAGATCCCACTAAACCCAAGTTCGGACGGAAGATTACGTCATATTCGGAGACTAGGTGTGTTGGAAACAGAAGAAGAAGATGATGAAGATCATGTTTACGGACAAGACTGCTGTACACCTGCCTGTTCTTTGATGCAGAATTTCGTACCCGGACCACTTTGTCACTTCTATATTCTGGACTCCAGAACAGAAGAACACAGAAGCAATGATGCAGTTTCAATCTAGGGGGAGAACGAACAGCAAGCATGAACTGAACCTGTTGATCTGTTGGGGCAGCTTTGCGCTAGTGAGAGACACATTACTTCAGATTTGGAACGCAAGAGTTTTGGGCCCTATTTGGAGTGCGGCCCTCGTTAGCTGCCGATTATATTTTAGGTACGGAACCGGCTCTGTGCACGTCGTGTTTGACGCACTTTGCAAGGTCCTCTTTTAACCAATCCCTCACTACAGTTTAGCAACTGTGATATCCTGCATACATAGTCAGAAAGCACCTTAAAGGCACTTAAGATATTTTGGGTCCTGGTGAGGCATCTGACTATACATGATGCCGAAAGTTTTTGGCAGGCACCGGCTCTGTGCATTAGTTCCTGATGCACATTGCAAGGTCCACCTAATTATCAAAACTTCATATCCTGTAACACAAGCAACTATGCACTTGGAGCAGTTCTGGTACAGGGGGAGAGAGAAGATGAACACGATGTGAACTGTGTGACTACGTGAAAGAAGAAGACATGGACCATCCTCTTACGAGATCGCCAACCCACATGAACGAGACACCTCCCTCGGAGTCTATCACAGCTCAGCTCTCAAGCCGTACACAAGCAATGAACTTGTAGTCCCTGAACCAGTCAAACCACTAAAACGGAGGGGACGTCCAAAGAAGGTGGCACCTAAGGAAAATGTGCAGGTACAACCCAAGCGTGGACGTGGCCGCCCTCGCAAGATTACTTACTAAATATTTTATTGTTCTGTCTCCTTGTCGGGACGACTACCGGATACAGAGGGGGAGACTGTAACAAACCTATTAAAAGCAAACCATGACTGCAGGCGCGTACGACAACAAATTAGTTCCGAGCATAATCGATAGATGGCGTTGCCAGTAACTTGCCTCGCGCAAGCATTGTGTTTTAGTTTTCTTGTATCTGTTTTGAATACTTTATTGTAACTTTGTAGAAACTCGATTGGTGTTGCGAGTACCTCAGTAGATAAGGAACGCAAGCGATTTTGGGTCCTATCTATAGTATTCCCAGTAGTGCTAATCATATTTTTTGGAAGGAACCGGCTCTGAAGTCGTCGTGTGTGACGCTCATTGCAAGGTCCTCTTTCTACCATATTGGACTGTCTGTCGAAAGCAAATAAAGTGCAGTTTGCCGCAACAAGATCAGATCTTTCACTACTGGACGTCGGACCTCCTCCATACCCGGACACCCTCCTTACACTGCTTATTATTCAGTATACATGAAATAAATGCTTTGTGCCTTAGAATGGACCAGGTTAAATGTAAAGTTGTACTGAAAATTCCACACTGGGAGGCAATAAGAGTGTACTCACTGCAAAATATGTAATAAGCTGTACACTTAGCAAAATTACCTAAGCGGAATGTCAGCTTCTGAATGTTCCATTCACTATGATGGCAACAATCAGTGTGCTCTAACTAATCTATTAGGGTTATAGTCGGGTATGTCTTAGTGAACTTAGCAATTTCATTGAACTCACCAAATATTCTAAATGCATGTTCAGCCTTCACAGCTTTGGGAGCCATTTCACTGAACACGGACATCATGTCAAGAAAGTCTTCAAATGTGCAATCCCCATCATTACTTGAACTAAAAACTTTGCATATTCTGTCCCTGAACGGATTCACTCTCAGCTCAGGGTACTGCAGGACCTTAGCCATGGGCAGCTTGGCATTCTTGTTGTGGCCCACTTTCTCGGGTGCCAAGGCTTTAAACTTTTGATGAGCACTGAAAAGTTTATGAATTCACTTCAATTTCTGTTTAGGAAATTCTAAACATAGGAGTTTGATTTTATGGATTAGGGAATTTAAAAAAAGAACGTGCTTGAGCAACGGGTTAATTAAAAGAGTGGTAAGGTGACCTAGTTATTATCAAATATATTTCCTAGATTTACTTTGTCGCAAACAAAACATGAGGTTGATTATAACGAAGATTAAATATACTCACTATAACACTTCTTTTTTCGTAAAATATGTTAAATCCTGGAACAGAACAACGATGCCAGTGAGTCACAAAAGTAAATAAAGGAGGGACAAGGTAAACACGAGGAAAGCAGTACTCACTTCATAGTCTTGAAGTTCTTCTTCAGTAAATTGACTCCTGCCCTGCCCCATTTTCACCGAAATGGGATTCCTCGGGTATACTCCTCCAAAGTACTCGATTTCCTTACGTTTTTATTTACAATTTCAATTTAAATGAAATCAACAACACAACAAAGACAAAAAAAGTTCGTCTGAATCTGACAGTGACATTTTCTTTTTTTCACTAGATCATGGAGTCTAGACATTCATTTTTAAACATCCTAGCAAGAACTTAAGACGGAAATAAAAGACATTCAATAAAATATCTAACTTTGAAGATTTTTATTGGAAATTCCGTGTGTTGAACAATATTCTGACCCACGTACTTACTTCTAATATCTCTTTTGAGATTCATGCGACGAACTGTGACTGCTGTGAGGTCGATGGACGAATTTGAAGACTGGTTGTTCAGTTAGGTTACTCTTCGCATATGGTGATGAAATTAACTTAACGTGCGAACACGGAAGGTTAGAGAAGACAGCTACACGCTCACGTCTCGAGAGCAGCACAGAATGGGTAGTTAAGTGGTAGATGGTTTTAACCCATGTCTTGAACTACTCTCTTCCACCCTGCAAGCAGTCTAATATATCGTATTCTGAACGGCCAGTTCAGTTAAGATAAGCCAGAGATGAGTTTTGCAGCAGCTCCCGCTGGTGTCCATTCCAGCCTTCCAATGAAGGTTAGTACCAAAAACTCTTACGACATTATTGTCCTTTGCCTAAAGTTGTTTCCGTAGTCGATTCTGTAAGCAAAATACAAAACGTATCACTCCTTTGCTTCTCGACGTGTAACAACTTAAAAAATAACCAAAATCCTAGAAAGCTGCGTGCTACCTACCGTTTCGACTCGGGTCTGGTATTTTTGGTGGAAAAATAGAGCCTCGTTTGTATGGTCCACCCGGTACTAACTCACACAACACAGGATGCTGTTTTTTACAAGACACAGAGCGCCAGGTCTTCTGCCGCGTCAGTAGGACGCAATCGAACTTGTTGATGTACCTGCGCGGATGCCCAGGCGCCCAAGCCCGATAGGTCGTGCAGTCTAAAGCATCACCTGGAATAAAACAGAATTAAATTGTTGTTCAATCACTCTATGTGGATCCTCAATGTCGAGATTTACCCTACAGCCCTACACAATACGGTGTTGGTTTTGAAAAAAATGGAGGAGCAGTCTTCACATAATTACCCTTTAAATTTTTCGAAAGGCCACATAGGACCTTAGATTAATACGTATGTTATTTTTGTGATCTTGCTTTATCAGTGGGTAAAGTTCTTCGCGAACATCACCCGTAATGTGGACTCCATGGAACGCTTTGTGGTGCGAGGCAAAGCAGAAGGCAAAATATCTAGTCCCTGACGTGGTGGTCACCTACTAGGTTATACTTCATCAAGTCTGGGACGCATCCCAGAGTTGACGATTGCTCCCATTCAGCGACGAGCTGCATGGCAAAGCATCGTGAATGCAGCGTTAGCGCAAGAATCAACCGATACAGATAGGTAGGTACTGGTACATAGTACCTACGACTTCTTTGTCAAGAGTGAAAAAGAAGATCAGTAGGCTTGTACCTAATTTTATTTCCCTGTGCATTTACCATTGATCCCTCTAAAGCTGCTCTCGTTGATCCTCCTCAAGCCCACCAGGGCAGCCTCTTCAGAGTCCGTTAGTAGTTGAGCTAGTGCGTCTGTCCGCTGCTCGCTGGTGATGTCAGCTAGGACTCCGCTCATATTCTTACAGTCTGACACTGCTTGCGTGAAGTTTAGTCTCTTTGAGAGTAGACGGAACATCCCCGTGGTTGGGACGCAGGTGGAGTTTACGTCAGCTGTTGAGATATAAACGGAATCAAAGATAATTAGGTGTTTTCTTGACCGTAATGAAGATGATAGCTGATTAAAGTAGAGTTAGAAAAAAAATAGGTAGGTAATCTCTATGATGATGAACTGTTGCAAAGGATTACGGTTGCAAAAACGCTTTTGCTCTTAGATTCCTGGCAGGCGTTATTGTTATAATTGACTGTTGACGATACATATTTTCTTCAAATCTTGCAAGCAAGCAAAATAGTAACCAGCAGATATAACAGTAGAGTAAACCGGTTCAAGCTACAAAAAAAAGCGAAAATACTTGCGAATAGGCTTAGCGTAAATGCTGTAGTAGTCGTATCTGGTATCATTTGCTAAGGACAGTCCACCATCAGCTTCAGCACACTTCAACACTTCACACGTATAGTCCAACGGCTCATCACCTTCCTTCACGGCTTCTGGAGGACTGAAGTTCAGCGCCAAAGCCTTTACATGTAGTAAATAAGTAATAAGGCTTATTTATCAATAAGTACTTGAAAACCTGGTCAAGTAGATACTTAGTTATCTACTGAAGACAAAACACAATGAACATCAAATTCAATTTGAACTTTAAAAAAATATGAGGACAAATAAGTACGATAAATATCACTACCTTACGCACGGCAGTTTGAACAACCTTTCGCCATAAGTGGAATTTATTTATTTATTCTGCGATGCATTTAAATCAAGTCGAATATTATTAATAAACTAAATTCCTAGAGACATTCTCTACCAATCGATGGTTAAATTGTCATGCAATATCTATCTACATTCCATCACGCCTCTTTTCCAACGAGGTAGGCAGAGTTCACTTCTTTCCACTTGCTACGATCCTGACACACACCTTGCGCTTCCTCTACTTTCATGAGTCCTTTCATTCATGCTCGTCGGTTGAAGGTACTCTTGACCTGACACTTTCAGAGAACATCTTGAACTTGTCTACATGCATTTGTATCCAAACCCAGACAACAGTTACCTTCTTTTCGATGCCCAGCCTGTGGCAGCTAGTAAATGAAGTATAGTTGGCTTTAGCAGCTATACCGAGTCTGGACCTGTGGCACTTCTCCATGAGGTGGTACTTGGGCACCCTCGGAGGGGACTCGTTGGAGCATCGGAATGTTGCTAACACTGGCATTAAGAATAGGAGAAACAAAAGAGGAATTCCGGATAGGTTCATCAATAGACACTCAGTTATTCATTTACTGCTCAAAGACATTGAATAATGTGAATTGAGAAAGATGCCTGATGTCTAGACTATAATCGACAATATATTTTGAAAGAAAAAAACACGAAAACTGGTTGAACTGGCATGCTCAGAAACTAACTAAGTCAATTTCAGTTCTACACATAGGTAATATCGTAATATTTGTTAGCGGAAGTAGGAAATAATCTAAATATCTACTTCATAATTCAAGGCTCATCATCATGACATGATAATTGGATTTAATGGGGTATGTTCAATAGAAGTCTGTTCAGTTTGTCAATGTCCCACTAGGTAGTTATTAAATCTAATTAGATACCCACAATGGCTGCACGTTACTTGTAAAGGTAAGAGTGCTACTTTTAGGGCCCCTGGTTTTTAGGTAGACCAAAACTCAAGCAGGAGAATGTAGAGCTGTTTTAGGTCTCCCTAAATCAAAAGAGATCCGTTTTAAATTAGCTGAGGTCTATTGAAGGCAATGCTGTCTGAAAACACTTTGACACCGCATTTCAAAAAGCGTCAAAATCTAGACGTTCTAACAGTTGTCATTTATTTGGAGATGTCATTTTATTTCGCAAACTTTAGTGAGAATAAATATTAGATATACAATCGTTCTTCACTAGTGTTTAGTTTATTTTTAGAGAAAATGGGTTGTTTTTACTCTAGACGGATGGAGGAGGTAAGTCCCTGTAGTTTCAAGCTGTCTCTTCTATTTGAACTGAGTTTGCTTTTCTGGCTAATTAGCATGGCTGTCAATGTTTGACTATGGAAACGTCAAGATGCTTTACTTCACTGCAGCTGGGCTAGAACCATTATTGTATTCTTGATCATGACTTCTTCCTTTCTCCTTTCCTTCTCCTTCCTTGCTACTTCTGACGAGTTGCTTACAGCAGGATTGAACTCAGTTTTCTGGCTTAAGTCCTATTTAGGCGTTGTTTGAAATCGACAGCCCATCCTCACTGTTTTGTTTACCAACTTCCGTTTATGAAGGGCAGTCATGGATAATTAAGGCAGGCATCGAGCCAGCGCTGAAGAGCTAAGGAGCTAAAGTGAGCTCTCACCCCTGGACCTAGAGTCCTGGAGGACGCGGGCATTCGTGCAAATTCCAATCTGTTCGGATCCTTATTGATTATACTGCTATACTACTGCTACTGCTGGTATTTGATATTAGGACTGCCTGGGATTGGGCTCGTCCGCAGAAATAGTGTTTAACTAGGTTTCCATTTTTTTTGCTTACAGGAAGAGTTAGTATACGACATGTCACCGATTCGCCACCTGCCAGTTATCTTCGTGAACGGTGTGCCTGGTGCTGGAAACCACACAGTGGCGCAGACCATCTCAAACATCACCGGATATACGATGGTCAGGCCCGGTGAGCTGGTGGCCGCTGAAGCTCTTAAGGACACCGCTAGGGGGCGTTTGATAGCTGATAAATTGCAGGCGAGGGAAGATATTCCTGAGGTAGGAGATTTTGCACCTTGTTAGATATTTTGTGTGCAGTTGTTTTGTTCAGCTGTGACACGCGAGGGGTTGTTCTTTAATTATATTGCCTGCTCCGTTTCCATGCATACTCGCTAATTATAAAATCTCGGTTAAATGAAGGAAATTTGCGTATAAAGGCAAAGCGAAGCATTTTCCTTTTTTTTTTCAAATTATAATCAGCCTGTATTAATAAAATAAGCAATTTTATGTAAATTCAACCGATATATTAAAAGAACCACAATAAACAAAATCTTTGATAATCATTTGTCAAACAACAAGATGAGACAAAATAAACAGAACAGAACACTCTGTAAGGAGATCTAACTAAAAACATGAAAGGAGTATTTTAACAGCCTGCGCTAACTCACCGCTGGCCAAAGGCATCACTACCCCTCTTCTACCGACTTTCTAAAGCCATGCTGAACCAGCACCCCAAATGCAAGTATAACTCGTCCGCCATAGCCATCGCCTTTTTGGACAGTGATGAATAAATTTCGCATTTCAGCAAGTGACAGTGGATCTCATAAAAGAAGCTATGCTGACGCACCAGGACGCGTCAGGATTCATTCTCGTGGGCTTCCCGAAGAATCCACGCATGTCCAACATGTTCAACAGACAGGTCAAATGGCCGGAAAAGATCGTGGCCCTCGAAGTGGACAATGAGGTACAGTTTGCTCAGTTACCAACCACGTGGTTCCTCAAAGCTTCTCCCACCGAAAGTTCAACCAAAGCAAGAATTTAATTTTCGAACAGGCAATTTATCCCGTTAAAGCTAACTTACGTGGCTCCAAGTGCTCCAACCAAGCAGTACACATAGAGTGGGACAACATTTGGATTCCCAGTTTTTTTCTTAAAATCCCTGGGCACCGGTTAATTTGGTCGTTTAATGAACTATCTATAACTCGACAGGTAGCTGCAACGAGACTTCAAAATAAACTGTCAGAGCTGGGCAGACCAGAGTCGGAGATCAACGCTGCGCGGCAGATCGTCAGAGAAGCGGCGCACAAAGTCAAGAATGTACACAAACGGTTTGGAGGACACGTTGTCACGGTAAGTCATATTCTGCCATCTCTACTTTCCTTATACCTATTCACTTTAAATCTAAATACAACAACCACTCTGCCATATCCTCAATTCAAGATTTGGAGACCCACTCTGAAGAAAACCATAAACGTGGGAAGTACGTTAACACTACTGGTTGTCATGGGCAGTTACAGTAATGATTTTGCCATCCTGTTTCAGGTGGACAGCACAGGCAACCCTAAAGCCCTTGCCTCAGCGCTGAAGGAGATCCTCTCAGACACGATCGAGAAGAGCCACAAGCGGAGCGAGTCCCCGGAGCCCCGGCCGCCCACGGCTGCGTCTGCGCCGGCCGTGGCGCAGCGCCCCGCGAGCCCCGCGCCCCCCGCAAGCCCTGACGCGCATTCCCTCGCCCCGCCCTCTCTTACCACGGTCGAGGCGCCCCCAGCGGCCACAGAAGTAGTTTGATCTAGATGTTTTAAATTTTGATATTACATGTTAGTTTATAGTGTGTGGTTTCATTTTATTGTTCCTTGACTAATGAAATGAAGTAGGCCTTCAATTAGGCGAAATTATTAAGTACCTAGAGCTTCAAGAAACTATGCGGGGTTCATTACCACTGGTTCCAATATTTTGTTCCGCGATGGAACTAGCTGAGGTGAGTTCAGGGTCTAATAGGTAACTGACGGCCCGTATACCTACATAATGAGACCATACAACATCGTGCATTACCACGCGGCATCGTTTCACGGTACGATGTTGTGTCGTGGCGGTAATCCATTAAGCGCAAGCGACATGACATTAAATCGTTTTCTCGCGACCCGTTAATGATATGCTGATATTAGAAAGAATGTATTATTCTTCTTCCCTAACCATCATGAGAGAAGAACACGGAGAATGCGTCATGTCATCCATTTGATTTATGTGGTCCATTTTTCAACGACGTCGTACCGTGAAGCGAATAAGCGATGCTGCGACATAACACGATGCGACGTCGTATAGTCTTATTGTGTACAATCGCTAACTTTCCACAACTTTCTTTGAGCTCCACTAGAAAAAAATGCAGTAATAACAACAGAACAAAACAATTTATTATTTAAATAATTATCATTAATATGTACAGATTGTGTTGGCGAGCCCGTTCCTCAGTTGGCGGCCACTTGCGCCATGATGGGGTCCAGGATCTTCTGCACCTCGCCGAAGATCACGTCCACAGCCGCCTCTGCGTTTATCTGTAGCCAAAAATGTTGGCATTAGACCCTTGGAATTTATTAGGGATCCCCACGATGAGAAAAAAAAAACAATGGGCTCCAAGAAGCTATCTAGGTTGGTTTGTAACGTTTTAGAAACCAAACGCGTTGACCGATTTTTTAATGACTCTCTCAATCGATTACTTACTCATAATCATAAGCTTGCGAGTGTCACTAAAGACATGGCAACAATCAGGATTCAACAAAGAACTGCGTCGAGTGGGGTATCGTTGAATATTCCACAATGCTTTCTGTCTATAGCTTCCTTTCTGAACCATTTTGGGAAATAATCAAGGATATTATAGGTACTTAGTCAAAAAACAAAAGGATAGACATTTTGCCCACGCAGGAAATCACATGGCTCCCATGTTGACACCACATAGTTTTTTGAGGTGTGAGAAAACGTCTATCCTTGTGAAATCACACCGAGAACAGTGAAATGTTCAATCTTGTTAGCTACCTAAAGGCCGTTGTCAACTCACCCTCTTAAGTTTCTCCGGGTACTGCGCGAGCACCTGCTCATTGTTGTCGATGAAGGTCTTCAGCCGCAGCTTGATGGTCTCCTCGTTGTCGTCAGCGCGGCCTGAGCTGGCGGCGCGGCCTAGCAGCCTCTTCGTCAACGTCTCTGATGATGCCTCGAAGTAGATGATCACCTGGAAATGATTGATATTCTTTGAGATTCATGACTTGGTTTTTTGTCATAGAGTGGTGATAACTTGAGGATTTGAGAAACGTTTGGAGGCCGAAAAACAAATACCAAAGGCAATCGCAATGCAGTTATTGACCTTTCACAGCTTTACCAGGCAATGGGGTGAGCCGGGTGAGCGGAAGGCTCAAAACCAAGACCAACGAACAGCAATCCATTTTTATGTTTAACATAAATGTGGCCACAATCAGCACACTTCTCACCGAAACTGGCGCAATGGCCTTCTCGAAGGCGATGCCCTGGCTCTTCTCGCGCGGGTACCCGTCCACCAGGAACCCTTTGGCCTGCTCAGCGTGAGCGATGATAGCCTCCTTCAGCAGCTCCAGCACCACGTCGTTGGGGACTAGTTCACCTGGAATAAGGACATACTGGTTAGGCTGCTAATGGTGTGGTGGCTACTGCTGGTGATTGTGAGTTGGCGAAATGGTTTTCATCTATGAAGGCGAAATTTTGTCATTTTCTCAACGTTCGTTCAGTAAGGTTGGGTCCTACTTGGTGATGGGGCAAGACTTAGAAGGCCCTCTGGTAATGTAAGTAAAAGAGATTGTACATAAGTAACCATATTTTGAGTTAAAGATTCACCACATAAAGGGAAGAAGTGCCAGTTAGAAAACCTATGTACTTCCGCCATATATACTGTGGAAGGACTTATACTCTCCTCCATGATGAAGGTGATACACTTGGTGCGGTCCTAACCACTCTTGACCTCGGTGCAAGGCAGGTCTCCCTTGAAGAAATGGGTCAACTCGTACTTGGCGGAAATTCACAGTAGTCGGACTTACCCCGCTCCATGATGGAGGTAAGGCACTTGGCGCGGTCGGAGCCGCTCTTGACCTCGGCGCGAAGCAGGTCGCCGGTTGACAGGTGGGTAAACCCGTACTTGGCTATGATCTTCTCGCATTGCGTGCCCTTGCCTGAGCCCGGCCCGCCCAGGATCCATACGATCGGCTTCTTGGAGGTGTCGACTGGCGCCTGGAATTTGTCAGTTTGACATTGCTTTAAAAGACGTCCAAGGAAGTAGACTTAGTTCCAATGTGGTGCCTATAGATATCTTTAGGCTATATATATATATATATTCGTTTTCATAAATCTCGGAAAATGCAATAAAAATAGATGGTGCTGGCTGTAACGTATTTCGCGCAAGTTTGTAATAAAATTATCAGAATTTTGTCCACAGCATTATGAAGTGGGTGTTTCAAGGGTTTTTGTGCTCTAATCATCACAAAGTTATAGGCATAATCGTAGTCTATTTAAGTACTTAATGTAAAAATTTGAGCACGTTATTTGAGTTACCCACCTATTATTGTAATTAAGTACCTACTAAAACATAAGCAGGTATAACAAAATATTCAGATTAGGCGACACGCTCCTGGCAACAAAATATAAAAGAAGCAAGTACAGCAATAGTTTAGGATCGCTATTTCTTTACAAAAACGATAAACCAAAAATAATAACCCTGCTCTTATAGGACTTGCACTTCGGCGACATGCACTGCAGAGGACACGGGGGAGCCTTGTTTATTATTGGCTCATCACACGGGAAACATGACTTTTCTTCCATTTTTATATTAAATAATTAATTACAATTTACACCTGATTATATCTGTTGACTATTCTTGACCAATTCTGACATTTAGCAGTGACACAAGGCATCACGTCACATCAATGTAATGTTTTGTAAAAAGGTTTTATATTCAAACGCAACTGTAACGCATAAAGGTCATAGCACACATAAGGCACACACTCTTTATTTAATAGAAAACAGATATCCCCTCCTGAACATGAACCATTCGGTTCGGTTGTATGAAATTCGATCGATGTGTGTATTAAGGCGATCCGGTTACATAGGTACGATCCCTTTGTCAGTTGATACGTGTGCTTACCTTATGTCTAGCTAACCCTTAGTTAGACATAATACACTATACAGGCTGATTTCGCAACGGGTTACCTTAGCGACTTTAAATCAGTACCTAACTTTTTGATTTGAGTATAAAGAAGAATAAGGCTGGGGTGTGTACTTCGAGTGTCATACTGAAATTTATACATAAAGTTTATTAACGTAGCTAAAAGGTATATAAGGTACAGAATATTGAATGTTCATCATAACGATGTACGGGTGAAACCTTGAAAGTTTGCCATGACGAATTAGCTACCTAATCGTAGTCGTAGCAGCTCAGAGCCTGTTCACGCGATCACGTCGCGAGCTCGCCGCAATCACGCCGCGAGCTCGCCGCCATCACGCCACGAAGCTCACTTTGAACTTGACTAATTGAGGCGTTCGCCTGCCGCGATACTACCCTCTAGTGCGCAGCGATCTCGCGGCGAGCTCACGGCCTTCTCGCGGCGTTTAATTTATAGCGGAACTATCGCAACGTGTACGCTGCCGCCTAGCCGTGAAATCGCCCAGTACAGTAAGAGCCTGTACACACTCACAAACGGTGAGTGTTTACAGGCTCTTACTATAATCCGGTGAATAATACATTGCAAGTGAATACTATAAACTATTTATGTGAAAATAGTCACGGTCGTTCAGAAAGAGCCAGAGAGACCGCACATTAAAAGCAAGGCGAGTCTAATGAAGCTTTGTCAGCTGCTAGTCAAGGTGAGAACTAGTTCAGTTATTGTAGAAGTCAATAATTGGCCCATATTCCATCGCCAACGTTTTGCTTTTGTCATTCTCATTCACCGCCGCTACAATTTTTGCGGGTAGGCGATAATCCGGGCTATTTTACGGAAAATTCTGGCCGAACTGGGATTTGACACATAGACCTCAGCGGGACTAATCGAGAGCAAAACGTCAATGAGTTTCTAGTGTCAAAAACTTTACATTGTGAATAATCGTCGATATGCTCGTTATGTCTCCCATTAATAAGCGCCTTAATTTTCTTCAATCGCAACATCAGATTCGTTTGTAGAGAGCAAGAAGTCTGTAACATTGGAATTTGTGAAATTACATAATTCAGTTCACACTGTTGGTCTAGCTAGAGAGTTATTGTCAATTACATACACAATATATGTAGGGTGATATAATAAATCAGACAACAACAAGAAATTTGGAACAAATGACTTACCTGTATATTTTTTATTACCTGTGTGTGTAGGTTATCACTCGTGCGTACACACCAAGTCTTACACCAAGTACTAATTCAGGGCAAATTGAGAAGATTACTGAGGCCTGCGTTTTATACCAATTTCGATCCATTAACGAATGGACAAGTACCTGTTTAGTCTAGTACTATAATTTTGTGTAATAGGAACTTAATTTAAATTTAATTGGTACACTCTAATAATACCTATAATGACAGTAATTAATTAGTCGATACTACTGATCGACATATAACTGTTGTACTTACTGAAATTCGAATGATATTCAAAGTAGGTTAGGTAGGTCACACTTTTACCATGTCCCCAACAAATGGTCAAAATGTCCCCACAAGAGTGCCTTGATTGGTTGCAGTCAATGAGTATGTAAGGCCTAAACTCCCTGGATAGATTGTAATGAGGTTAATGCACAACTAAGTCCCTAATCATGCATGCCATTGACTATGTCCGTTTAACAGCTAGGTCAGAAAAAAAAGGTATGTACTGGAACCGTAGAGAGCTTGCGAGGTTGCCGCAGCAGCGGCCGTAAGGTTAATGCCTCATAGTCATAGCGCAATGCGCTTCACTTCGTCCCATTGCGTGTGACGATGCAAGGCATATAATATGTAGTACCTACGACGCAGCAATGCAATGCGACGACTAAGAGGTACGCGAAAAAAGCCAATGGCTACTAAAAACGTCATCCCCGGGAAGAGACATCATTTAGGTCGTCATTTATAGTCGTGGTTACCCAAAATCGTATGGATGGATAGAGTTGACATGTAATCACCAGATTTGAGGTTAAGCTACCAGATCTAGAATACAGCAACCCTTATAATGGGACTCCATAGGCCTTTGTTGGCCAGGGTCTATGGGACCGCATTGGTTCATAATCATATTACACCAACTGTTCTGACAGACGTCGGAAGCCATTGGACTGTGGCAGTTTTGTATCAAAAACAATATTTGAAAACCAACAAATATGTCGATCCCATCCTATTTTACAGGTTCATAACCCAAGAACAACGCCATTTTACGGGATAAAAAATATTCTATATCCATCCTCTGCTTCTAAGCCACCTCTTTATTAATTTTCAGCTCAATCAGTACAGCCGTTCTCGAGCTATAAAAAGCGTAACTAACATGACTTTCTTTCATCTATACAGATTTCCGTGCATTACTTTAAGCCTGTTTTTACAATCAAAATAATAGTTGTGTTTTTGTGAGTCGGTATGTAGATCATAAATCTCTATCTACTTGGAATCTAACACACTGTTTGTGTTATTCACAGCTGAAATGTAACATTTGGAATTCCACTCGCGAAATTGGAATGAGGAGGCGAAATAATATAGCTTCCGAATTTTAAATGTCTTCTCAAATTTAAGAAGCGATTCGAAGCCCACAAGGGAACCAGCAGATTCTTGCCCCAGTCTCAGATTCCCGTTGAATCTCTAGTTTCGTGCTCCTGGTGCACAGAAAATACTAAACTAGGTTCTAGAAGATGTTAAACAACTACTCTTACTTCCACTTATTCTGGGCAAAAACTCGTACGCTGTTAAAGATATCCCTAACAGATATGTGCTCTTATAGTTGACCTCACTCCACCTGCATTAACAACTGCAATAGCCCTCAGGTCAGGGTATAAGTCTGACAATACAGTAAAATAGTTACTACTGAGCTGGTCAATCTCTTCTGAAGGCCTAAATAAATGCTAATTTTACGTCTAGCTTCAAGGCCTTGGGAATACGGGAAAAAGTAAATACATTAGGTAGTCTGGCTGACACACAGTCTAAGATTCATCTACCAAGCAAATTCTAAACGAAGTAGACAAAACATACCCACGTGTTAGTCTCAGTCGCACACAGGGATTATTATTATGTTGTTGTGCGCTTGCGCAGTTCATTTGGATCATCAATTGGCGTGGATCTATTTCGGATCCGTTCGGCTCATTGACAATGACCATGCGCCAGACAGGCAATGTCAGGCGGAACTGATGGTAGCTGATGCTGGCCTTGTCATCATTAACACTGTTGTCTTTCTAGATAATAACATGCTCATTTTTGTGGTAGGTAAGTGCTTTTCTAGACTAGTCGTAGTCGTTTGTCGTTACGTTAAAAAGGTTACGTAGATCAATTAGTGCATAAAAGTAGTGTAGAGCCAAATGCGGAGTTTGTAAATAGCTTGTGAATATGTACTAAGTAAGTATTAGGTACTTTTTCACATTTATCTAAAATGTCTGAATATTGTTGCTAATTTCATTCATGATATAAAATAGTTAGACTTTGGGTTGAACATCAATTACATTATTTAAATACTTTCCTAAACTTCTCCATAAACGTTTTTTTCAATCTATACCCACCTACTGCGTACTGAGTAAACGTCTCTTCCTACCATATCGTCCCATCTTATGAATTAACCTAAATGAGGGCAACAAGCCCTAATCAGTTGTTTAATTAGAACAGTTAACAGTCTTTTTTATAGAAGATTTTCTATTTGCTAACTTTTCAAGCCACCCTTTACACGCGTCTTTAATGTAACAAATTGCTTCATTTTACTACTAACATCCTCGACATGACAAGTGTTTTCAATGACGAAACGAAGAATAGAGTACCTACTCAATTCTACCTAATTTAAGCAACAATAAATCTGTATTTTCCTACCTTGCAAATGGGTCTTCTCCAATAGTGACTGTTCACTTCTAACCACAGGCCGAGAACCAACAAACAGAAATAAAACAAGTCTCTTTTCACAGAAAAGTCTCCACTGTTTTTCATTTAGGTACTTCAAATCCCAAGGTGCTGCAATCCAGCTTCAGTGTAGAGAAACTAAACGTATTTAGCACTCTTGCCAAATTTTCTCTGGCGAGTGAACTATTGAGTGTGCTCATCCTGGCTCGCTACTGGTGCTTTTGGAGAAAACAACACGTTTTATATATTGGTGAGAGCGAACCGACCTTCGTTTTTATGGAAACATGGCAAGGAATCAAAATAACGTTCGGATTTATGACCTACGTCATCACGCTGGTTTGTATCCGCAGGTCTATGGCCTCGGGGACGCGTGTGTTTTGATGTCAACTTGGTTTTAATTCTGGATACAACGCGGGAAATTAATAAGTCCGTTTGTGCTGGTTGCGATGGCTCTGAACTATCTTATGGTGGCAAGACATGTTTGTTTTTCAATGGCTTTGTTAACAAACTCTTAAGTCTTAAGTGTAAGTTTACTTCACTTGCTTAATACTTTGACTTCACTAACATCAACGTAAAGCACGCCTTCAAACTCACGCCATCATAATAAGTTTCTGTAGAGCTGATAGTGACAGCTATACTTGTATGGACACGAGGTTCAGCGAACCAGAACACATCCCAAAGTATGCCTTGACCTCCGATACAAAAATTCGCAGCCAATCGTATTTTTTTGAACTTGCACGCTTGTCACCAGCTTGCAACCTGCCACGATCAGCCGATATTTACATCGTTTTAGAGATTCTTAGGGCGGCCAAGAACCCTCTCTTCATGCTACGATCCACTCCCATTCTCCCTAAGCCAAAGCCTCCTTCGACCCAGCCGTTATTTTCATCAACGAGATTTACCAGTTACGCAGAGGAGATATGATAGTGCACAACTGTGTGCGCAATATTCAAGTGCATTCCCTCTTTCATTTCTTCGAACTAATAGTAAGACATAATTATCGACACGTCCAGAAAAAGGTAAGGCGCAGGACAAAATTATTTAAATGCCCAGTCGTAGCATGGATTATGGAAATCACAACACAGATATAAACAAGTTGTTGGTTCACGCAGTATTCATAGTCTATTAAGTGACCAAGCCATCGAAGCCTGTACGCCTCGGTCACCACGATAATGTTAGGCTAACATAACCCTAAGTTAAGTATATCCTGTCATCTTTCGACGGTGTTTACTTTCCCCTTATTCATAAAAACGAACGCAACGCTAAATCATAGTTCAAGCAATTGACGTGTTATGTCACTTACTCTAAAATGGCGGTAGCAACAAGAATGAAAGCGACAAAGCGATACAAAAGTTAACGTGTTGTTGAAGCGCTGCTCAAGTTTTTATGAATAAGGGGTTAAGTAAATTGTATCCATATTGCATCGAATATAGGATCCAAAGTCTTTATTGGATGCTACATTCGCATGGCCCTTTAGAAGTCTTGGGGTGCCGGCTAGTCTTTAGTGAGCCGGCGACGTGTGGACAGCGTTAAAAATGTATGGGATGACACCAGAAGTCACCAGACATCGGCGGCAAACCCAAATTTATTTTATTCCTTTTAAATTACAAACCCAAGCAGGTAAAATTAACATGAAAAATAGTTTATCCTAGTGTTTATGTCAATTTGGTAGTTAGAGTTACGCACAGCATACAAAAATATAAAATTTGATTAGGTACTACAGAGTTTCATAAAAATAACCAAATAATAAAAATAGACTAACAACACTCAACTTCAACACTTCTTCCAAATGTTTATCTTTGAAATTACATCTACTTACTCAAGTTGTCATTTCAGTACTCTACATTATTGACCTTTGACCCGAGTAAGTACCTATAAACAACGTACGATCAACGGTAGGATAGGCTACCCATTGCTCCTTGCTCTACTACAAAGAAATTGTAATTTAGCAAGTGCTATTTAAAGAAAATAGAAATGGGTAGCTGGGAGAAATTAACTCTATGTACGCTTAGAGAAAAAGTGTCACACACTGAAATCTTGTTTTATTTTAAATTGAAATTGAATTAAGTTAGTACTTACTGAGAGAATTGGCTATAAGATCAATTTTAGTCATGGATACTTCGAGTCATCTCAGAATTAGGTTTAGGTTAGGTTTAAAGAACTTTATTATCACAAAAGACAAAAATAGTCACTTACGTGATAACATAGGTATTTAACTTAAAAATAATCTAGTGTAGGTGGGTACCTCAGTTACAACGTTAATAATACGTACAGAGTTGAAATTAAAAATCCGGAAGTCAAAAGGACCAAAACATATTAACACCCTGACACAGAAGGCATAAGAAAGTAGCGAGAGATCAACAGATTTCAAGTAGTAAAATATTAATAACTAAAATAATGTAGTGTACAAAGCGTTTAATAGGCAAGAAGATTAGATGAGATTACTTATTTATTTCTCAAAATACATTGCAATGCCTTATAAAATTTAAAAATACATGAATGTACAGTTTGTGTTCGTCAAAAATTACTATAAAAAAAAAACATGTCAGAAACAATAATTCAAAATATTGTCAAATCGATACAAAATAAAAGAAACAATTACAATAAATAAGTGATAGGGTACCTAAAAATGTCAAGATAATTCCTCGGACCTCGGACATTATTCCACACCGCGCCATCTAGTCCCAAGTGGGCTAATTATAGTCCGTTATTAGGGATACTAGACAACGGATTAAACAACATACCTACTTAAATACTTTTTCTTTTGTAAATACATACTTAATATACATAGGAGACACCCAGACCAATACAAACAGACATGTTCATGCACACAAATGTTTGTTAATGTTTGTGAGTGTTTGTATCAAAAATAAACAGGGTTTGTAATCAAATTGCATGCGCATGAGCGTTATCTTATCGAACTCCAAAGTTTTATTGATCTCCTAAGATTAAAGAATTATCGTTACACAGATATTTTGAAGACATTGCATCGCAAGCGTGTACTTAGCCTACTTTTTATTCGGCAATGTAACTAACTAAACCTCGTACCTATTAAGTAATAGTGTATTTGTTTCTGGGGAAAGGGGGTAATGAAGGAAGCCTTAAAGACATACAATTTGGTGTTTTATGCAACAAGTAAAGCATTACATACATTTACATACATTTGCAATACAAATACATTTAAATACATTTGCAATACAATGCAAGCATTAATGCAAAATAATTTAGCATTTTATTAATAAAAAAAAGTTTGTGAAGTCGAAATTATAGAAGTTTTTTTTTTACAATATGTAAACAGGCACCTAAGCAACATCAGTCAGTTCTAGGTCGTAGGCCATTTTGATACACAAATATTCAAAGAATGTTAGTAAAGTACCTACCTTACGTAAAAAAAGTTTAAACTTATGCCTCTCACAATGTTTCAAATGAAGGAATGACCTGAAATCGGGTCACGACACGTCACGATACCTACTAGACTGATTCTAACCGCAATAATATTGATTTAGACTTTAATTACGAATGCTTAAGTGCGAAGAGAGTTCTATATTATGTGTTAAATTATAATCAATACTAGAATCAATACTGATTTCAAAAGAATTTATGCTGCGAAAGTTATTATGGCAACTAAATGCAGTCTTTACATAATCATTTAGGCAATAAACTTCAATGATAGTGTTGGTGATATTAAGATATTGGTGACTAAAATAACCTAAACAAAACAGTTAGCCATAGCAGTGTGCGTTACCTAAAAATGGAAAATTGTTGTGTAAAAGCTTTCAGATACTATCAAATAATAGTAGTTTAGAATGAACCACCAGACAATTAGGTCTAATAATTGAACTGTGACGTCACAATCACTCAGAAACCGCCTGAAATCTGTTAAAATCGTCTTCTAGCTGTTATACAACACCATCTATTTTTACCATTGCCGACAATTTTAAGCATTCCGTATAAAACGAAGAACATCACTAATAAAATATAAATTCGCGCCAGAATATGAAGGTCATTGTAACTAAACAAAAAATACTTACCATTTTTTAATAGAAAAACAATCCGCGTGGAGCTACGGGAGGCAAAGGAACGCACACGTGGAGCCGCCGCGAGCTATATCGCCGGACTGCGGCGCGTTCGGTCAAGGCCAAGGAAACTGTGCCATGATGCCAGCCAGCCAATAGTCGACGCGCGGGAAACTGCCGCATGACGGCCGCGGCGGGAAAGCTCGCCGCCCGCCCACGGCAAAACTTATCTTGGTCTTTGTTTCAAAAGGTTTCAAATTCATCAAAAAAAAAAAAATGAAATGAAGTGACAATGATGCTGTTACTCACAGAACAATAATAGTATAAGCTGTCCAAAACTTATCTTGCAAGGTTCTAAATAAGGTATTTTTTTCTCAACATTATTATAATTTTAGATGCCTCCCACCGAGTAAAAAAGTAAAATATTAATTCAAGTTTCAGGGCTCGTGCTCTCTAACACAGTTTTAGCGAAGATGGTGAGCTCGTTGCCACCAACGGTAGTGACTAGCGATGCTTTGATGCAAGTGAAGGAAGCTTGTTTACATTATTTTTTACATAGTCAGTTCTGATTTTCTTATTTCCTATTCATCAGTCATAATTGGAAAATATACCAAAGAGTCATAACAACTTGCGAGGAAAAAATGAAATAAGTACCAAAAAAGGAACTTCTGCCTGTTTTTCCACGCATGTGGATAATCGTGTGCCACAAGCAATAAAAATTCGCCCTCTCTCTTCTAGCAACCTTCTTGATGTTCTTGGATTTTTTTTCGAAAACCTTTTTTTTTAAGTATACTAACCTTTCAGCCTGCAAGAATGGGTAATGGGAATATAATACAATCTATGAATAAAACAAATAATCGTTATAAAAAAGTGCATTTCATTTCAAGGAAACAAAATATCTACAAACACGTAGTGTTTTGTTATCCTAAGTTATTTATTAAAGTGAATAAATCAGCAAAACAATTTTATGTAACTAAACGTGTAACAATAATGAATAGGTATTTTAAAACATTAACACATGTATAATATCAAAACAATGCATGGGCATGTCCAGCACGCATTACATTTATCGTTAATTATTTAATACAAATCTAGGATTAACCAATACGTAATTATAAATAATGTACTAAAATTTCCACGAAGCACGATTAATTAAGTAGGTTGAGATCGTCTAAGCTGAAATAACGCGCCACTCCACGGCATCTACGCGAACAAGAGTGCTTGCTTGTATGCGTAGATGCAATGGAGGGGCACGTCATTTCAGCTTAGACGATCTCTAACGACAAATTTGTTTTACTACAAAAATACTAGAGGTTTTGTCTAGCTTGAACTTAGTTAATAATATTAATAATTTAGCCTATGATATCAATATTTCATAAAAGAAACATACGAATGATTGGTACCTATAAACCAAAACTATTAATAAATAGGCACTGCGTTTCACAGGCAATGCAGTTAAACAGTACAATAAGAAAAAACATAGTGCGTTTCGAACTAGCACAGTAACTAAAATAGTAGTTTTCGATACAAGTGCGGAAAGTATGTCATTTTGCACGAGTCTCGAGGCATCTTGGCCCGAGCCGGCAGGCGAGGGTCAAGACTCGGGACGAGTGAAAATGACACTTCCGCTCGTGTATCGAACAATGTTTTTTAATACATTTGCGAAAAAATATAACAAACCAATGCGAATCATTAACTAAATTAAATCAAGAGTTAAAAGGGCGGGAATGAAAAAACTTTTTTTTTCAAGGCACCGGTTGTTTGCATTCAGCCTAGTAAAAATAAACTATTTTGAAAAAATATGTTAAATACATTTACTTGTGTACGAAAAATTTAAAATAAACAACATTAAAACACGATCAATTACAAAAGTATATCGTGACAGTCGAGACTAATCGTAAATAAAGAAAGCGGGAATGAAAAACCTAGGATTGACAGTTTTTTTTAACCCGGCATTGGTTGTATTCAGCCTAGTAAAAATATAAGGAGTAATTTAATTGCATTTAAACATAGAAATGCAATAAATACATATTATTTTATTTCAAGTATTTTTTGGTGAAACTCATTCATACTTACAAATCACCGGCCATTGTTAGCATACAAACAGCCAACTTTAAGTAAATTGTTTCCGAAATTTAATTGTCAATAGTTACTAAATAACCCTTTATTTTGTCAATTATGCAATTGAAATATTTTAATAATATTATTTTCCCAGTTTTGATGCCAAATAACATATCAAAAAACAAAATAAAGTGATTGAACAGACAACCTCTTTGGTAGGATGTATGGGTTTTATTAACATCATCAAAAAAAAAATTGGAAAAGTAAAAAGCACTAGTGCGGAAAAACCAACTTTCCGCACGTTAAGCAGCTACGAAAAGTACCACTTTTTGAGCAACTGTATTAAAAAAAAACTTGTAGGGTTGCCACTTACCATGTTGTCATGTTTTCAGGGTTACTAGCGAAAGACAAAATAATACAGCATTGTTCTATTCATCAATTCACAAATCTATAATATTCTATTATTTACATCGAAAACATGAAGATGAGTAGAACTTACCACTTAATCGTATTCAAGTGAAAATGCTGTGAAAATTAAGAGGATTCCTTCACGACTTAACCTTAAAATTCTTGCAAAAATACAAACTCAAGAACAAAGCGTTTTTCTTGCAATAATAAGCTATTTAGCGAAATAATTCGTCACAGGGAAATAAATTAAAAATACCAATTCACAAAATTCGTTATCCTTCTAATTTTTCACAGCTTCGTTTAGAGCATTACTTAAGATAGTTATACAAAGTTTAAATTCATGACTTTCATATAAAAATAGTGCGCTACAGTACTTACAAGTGACGGTTCTATTTCTGTATTTCTAAACTACTACGTACGACTAAATCTATATTGGCCCCTGTATTGTGATATTTCCTATCTACGTGTGTAAGATACCCCGAATTCTTAGGCGTCATAAGCAGCCCTTAGGTTTCGTTATTTTTTGTGAATCTATTTATTACACCTAATAAACCCACCCAGAGGAAATTATCTAAAAGTAGTGAAAATCGCATCACAATCGTTTACTTTTATTAAAAGTCAGCGAATTAATATACAGACAGACACAGAAAGCGAGTCATTTTATAGTTAGTGTAGGTTAGAGTCGACTTCCTTCCCCCGCCCTTCCCCCAAAGGGCGGGACGTCCGTAAAGGGATTCCCCTCGAAAAAAAAAAGGTTAGAGTCGACTAACCTGAATCATTACAGAAATAAGCCGTTCTTCATGTTGCGATACGAAAACGATACGAACTCGTGGGTAGATAACGATTCAGTACTTCGTGTCAGGTGGTGTAAGTACCCGTTATTCAGTAACAAATAAGTACATACGACAAAGACAGCTGTCACAGCTCGTATAAGGGGGATTTTGTAAGATAGTAGCAATTTAAAGGCTTCTTTCTTAGCTTTAAGTGACGTTTCTGAAGTCGGGGGAAGACCTGTAAAACTAACCAAGTCTTAATATTGAAACGACTAAAGTTATCTACATGTTTTTGGGCACAGCATTAGGTATTCAATTTGAGAAAGAAGTGTGCATTGCCAAATATATGATCTGTTGAGCAGTGTTGAAAACCTTTACGAAAATTGCGCGCGAATGACATTTAAATCTCAGGCAAATTACATGAAAATGTATTTTTCGGGGGACTCCATGCTTTGGAGGGCACGCGAGCAATTGGTACCGGTAGTCGTTCAACCTAGTCGGGGCCTCAAGGCGGCTTGATAAGATCTTGCAGAAAGGTTAATCACTATCCTTACACCTCTTTTTTTTTTTTTTTTTTTTTTTTTTCGTGGGGAAATCCTCATGGATAACCTCGCTGCCCGGGGGGACGACGAGGTTATGTCGGACTCCTACCGACTAAAACCCCACGGCACTCGACCGTGGCACTTTGGCGGCGAAGCTGGATCCTACCGTAAGTAATGCCGCACTGCTCCGCCGCCAGTGCTAGCCCCTAATGGGGCCCCCTCCAACCGACCCCCCAACGAAGGGGGGAGGCCACGAAAGCGCCTGGAGTACACAGGCACTTTCGCCGTCTCGGTGGACGCCGTGCAATGCAAGCCAGAGCACCCCCGCACTCCGGCCCGCTGGCACCCACTGTTCGCAGACCCTACTGGGCCCGCAACCACGAGCCACCCAAAGGGCGACTCCGCTGCCGTAACCGGCGGTACGGCCCCGCCGGGCCGCGATGCACAGGGGGGATCAGCCTCGGATTACTGGCCCCCACCAACCGGTTGTGCGCCGTGGCCCCAACCACGCGCCTCAAGGCGCCTGCAGGCCCCACTGGCCCCGCAGCCCCGCGTCGCCCTTGCGGGCCGCAGCGGGTGGGTTCCCAGTCCACCACACTGCCACGCCTGGGTTCTCTTCGCTTCCCGGTGGTTCCCCTATCACCGGTACTAGGCCCCCTCGCCACGCCGAGGCGAGAACCCATGAGGGGGATCCTTACACCTCTGCAGCAATCCGCACTAAGGCCGCGTGTTGGAGTATGGCTCGCGCCTGCTCATAGTTGAAGTGAGGTCTGTACTCTGCAGCGAGCCGTAAAAAGTTTTTTGTTAGTTGATGGCGCGATGGGGGCTCAGAGCTCACCGCAGGAAATTTAGGATATAATTTAACTGACAGGTGAATTTCAAATGAAGAAAGAAATAAGTTCGCAAGGACATCGGCCGAATGTGAAGTTGACTCATAGGTAATTATATACATATTTCAGGTCAATCTCAATCATGAATATAAGTCACTGAGTTCTCCAAATCAGAAGCCTACGTTACAATAATAGTCGACACAACAAGTTAAGAATGAAACAGTTTTAAATTATATGTTTAAAGCTAGTATATTATGCCTAAATCTATAACGAAGCTATAGCTCATTCATTTCAAAATAAAATGTTTAAGATTCGTTACAATGTAAAATGTTGGTCCTTATTTTAATTTTGACATAGCTAACTCATTTTTTTGTATTTTAATTACTTATCAATGTAATGTAGTATAAAAATAATTGTGTGATTCAACTCATTAGATACGAACACACTTATTAAGCTATTTACTTAATATAATTGTAATCTTATTGGGAAACCCACCCTTAGACTTATTGACTTTGACAGTTCTTCTCACGAATTTTGTCGTTAGCGGTTGTGATACACGAGAAGGGTAGTCCAACTTTTTGTATATATTGTACGATGGCAGATAGTTCCAGGCGATGGTTCCAAAGCTGAGTCGTAATTCGGGCTGACAGCGGCTCTCGATCGATTGGCGCCATTTTTCACTCATATCAACAAAACTACGCTCTATAACGAAAACGCCGTAAGCGTTATGCCAAACAGTAATTAGCTCTTGTATAGTTGAATAATTATTTATGAATCAATAACAGTCGGAAGACAGACTGAATTGCAGCAATACCCTTCAATTAACGCTGAACAATACTTATATTATTTTTGATGTTAGGCGACGATGAATAAATGGTCGGAAATAATTAAAGCACCGTGTGTGATTTGATCACGCTTTTTGATCTGGTAAGGCCACAATGACATTGTGAGTGATAAAATTGCAAATCGGACCGCAGCTACGAACTATATCGCTTAGGGACTCAATAGGACCTTAAGCTGAGATGAGTCGTTCGATTCTTTGAATTGAAACCTTCGTATGACGACATTGACTGAGGACGACACAGTGCGTAATGTGACATGTCGTTAAACATTTGTGGAACGACGTAGCGGTTGACACTGAGACGAAGCATCGTAACGCAACGCCCTGCTAAGTCCTCACACGAAATGTTACAAAAATACCTACATAATGTAAGCAGGCAGGTTTCGCTAATAAGATCCTTTTTTTAAGATTTTATCTAAGGTATGTCTTACCGGAAAGCACTTACATCTTATGCTAGGGCCCTACAAAAGCCAATGTGCGTTGATCTTACTGGCTACCTTTGCTTATGAAATAATTAAGTATGTAGGTATGTCTTAAAATTAGTAAACCTAAATTTTTACATGCATTATGTACGAAAATTTAATTTTCTATACCCATGACACGAGGTAACGTACACTCATGTTATTGTAATGTAGCTAAGGGACAAATTTTATAAACCAAATGATATTAAAAAAATTAAACATCAAATTCTGTTTTTTATTTACTTTGACTAAATAAGTACAATAAAATTGATTGCTAGCACAGCATTTTTTGCTGGCTGTTTAACAGCAACTATATTAATATGGAATTGAAAAAAAAACTTTCTTTGAGTTCTCATTAAAAACCGCCTGAATAAGTTAATAAAACATTAGGTAACATCACCTCATGATCATAGTTACTTAATTCAATATTGAAATTTTAATAATTACCTAATAGTAGATAATATACCCACTTATCTAGTTTTTACATAAGACAATTTTGATTCAGAACAACTTACAAAAGTTTAAAATGCTAAGTTTTACATTCTAGCAAATTAATTCTAAGTCTAAATAATTTCCAATTATATTTAGGCACATGTCGTCGTCTATTTCTCATATAAGGCTTTAGTAGTGACGTGTCTTAGACCGATGTTTTAAAACTTTACATAATCTTATTATGCACTAGAGTAGAAATCGGACGTTCGTCAAGTTTCTACTCAAGACCGTTTGAGCTTTGAATAAAACAAAAAGAGGAACATCGGCACCCGCGTACCGCGCGTGGTCCTACAAAATCAGGTCCAATGGACCTGTTACATTCAATCCAATAGGATAGCGACTCGTTTATGTGCACTTCATTCAAACGTCATTGTGAGTAGGTTTTGACATGTCTTAGTTTTCGAATTCACGGAGCAAGAATCGTAATGCATCATCCTCTTTTTGTTTGAGTAACAAGTCTCTTGAATACCTACCTAAGTGCGATTCTAAAACTGTGATTAGGCAACTTTGAAGTACAGACGCCTTTACTGTTATGTGACCTATGTCGCGAAGATATTGCTACTTAGATGGGTCACATAAATCTGAAGGCGTACCTTCCTTGGGAGGTTCAAAGTTTATGTTATCATGATAAGGAAATGCCCATGAAAGAATGGGCCACGGTCTAGATTTGTCTCAATTACGAGAGTTCAAGCAACAATTACTTATGTATATATATATTTTTTGAAGACGTAATTGTAGTGTAAAGGTTGACATAGTGTTACTTTTTTAAGAGATAACACAATGCGACAAATTATGTCGCTATTTGTACAAATATCTAAATACTTACATAAATTCGTTTATATTTTAGTTAGGTGTGTTTTAAGATATAAAAATCCCTGTTCAAAACAGGCATTCGGGTGACCGACTAACATGTGAAAAGATATTTCAATTTCGATATTTTCACACATTTTAATGTCTAATTTAGACAAAGCTAGACCGTTGTTCGGCAATCCTAACACGATGATCATAAATTTATTCATTCCAATTAAATATTATTATTTCATAATCCATAGATGATCCTTAATTCATACGAGTATGTTCCCAGTGACTGAATTTCTCCACCCTGTATTTGTGAATAGTAAAATATACCTATAGTCCAACTTATTTAAGGAATACATTTTGACAGACGTCATGTGACATTGGAAATTGTACTTCATTTCAAAAAGAAATAGGATTCATGAGCAGTGGCTTGACTTTTGAGCCTGACAGAACACTTGAACCATTTTACCATTGCAAAAAGACCAAGTATTAATTATTTTATCTTTTGTAGACTATAGTATCCAGGACGTAACTTTAGGTTTTTTTTGGATACATTGGTATCGTCTGACGGCCGAGTGGATAATGTTTAATTTTCAATGACATTGGCAGATGTCAAAATGTATTTCAAAGATCAGTTGGCCTGTACTTACTTAATGTTATTTCCTAATTTATTCTAATCTACACAAGTTATCCTACCCTACATGTGTGTGTTCATGGTGATCTCGCCGGAGCTGTTCTCGTAGAGGCGCCGTACGTCGTCTCGTGTCATTTCTGACACTGACGGAATTTTTGACACGTTGTTTGTTATTGGCTTTACCTGTGAAAATGACATAACATTTGTACAAGGTGGCGTAGACTGCCTTCAAAGTAAAGTTTTTACATCATTTATATGAGGAAAACCAAGTGGAAACGGCGTAGTGCAATGCCGGCATGATACCTGTCATAGTCTGAAAAATCTTATTCGTATAAAGTACAGGCAACCTTTTACGGTCAGTCTTCCTTGCTCTATCGCAAAGACATGTCGAAATGATGCTGGTAAGAGCAAGATAAAAAAAACGGAAATGTGTAGCCTGGTGTGCTTTTGACTGTACACTTGGTAAATCGTCGTTTGATATCAAATTAAGCCCAGAATGCATTACTAGTGTCAGGTAGGTATTTAAATGATTTGCCCCAAAATTCACAAACGTCCTAAGCCGCGCTCACGCTCATTTTGTTACGTAAAATGTCAATAGAACTGAAAGGGACAGCTACACTTTTAAGAGATGCTCAACGTTGATTTGCGTTTGTGAATTTGCAGGTTAAATACATGCTCTAATTGATACTCATTGTCAGAAAAAAAATTGGTTGTTTGTAAAGTAGGTTTACGATCGAGATGTTTACGTGATAACGTCTTATTGGTGATTTGTTTCACTGTTAAACATTCAACGAAAACTTAACCGCACGAGAAAATCTCCATTCGTTTGTATGCCGCTAGAGTGAGAGAGACGGAAGATCGGTCCACTCACTCGAACGCTATGCCTGCCTTCGCTCGTGAGTATTCCGCGTGACAAGTTTCACGGAATGACTGGCAGCGCTCGAGATGAGACGGGAGATCGGTCCGTCTCTCTCTCGTTATACCTGCGATCGCGCTCGTGAGGTTTTGGTGTGACACAAGTTTCTGAACATGTCACCCGACTAAAACGATTTTAAAGACGTTATCACGTCAAAAACATCTGATGAGTTTTCAAATACCTACTAGCAATTTTGCTCAAGCTCATAAACAAATTATAAAAATATCCTCACTTTATTGTTATGTCCGAACCCGTTGGCCCAGGCCCCATTAGCCCCGTTGGGCCCGGTGCCGTTGGGCAGGGCCCCGTTGCGCGCGGCCCCGTTGGCGAGTGTGTGCGCGCGCCCGTTGGCCAGGCCCCCGCCCATGCGCGACATGGCGTGCGCGAACTGCTGCACTGCTGATGTGTCTGAAAGTTAACAAGTTCTGCGTTTTATTATTGTTTTAGCATTTTCCATGCAGTATCTTTACTAGAGATCTGAAAACCAGAAAAAGACATTTGGTCATGTTGGCATCAGGCAGGACTCGAACCCGCATCTTTCGCAAACCGGGCGACTGCACTAACCAATTATGCTACCGAGACCATTAACAGACCGGCCGAATCTTTCTGGTATATTTACCCTATGAGCCAGGGTGATTTCATCAATGTTATAGGCATCCACCTCTAACGCTCGGAAGAAATATTATTTCTAATATTTAACTTCCGATTAAGATGAAAAAGCTATTACTATGTTTTACTGTGTTTAACAAGTTCTTTTTGAACGACTACAAAATGAGAAGGTGAAAGAGTTAGTGTTTCTGGGTACTAAGTTTACGAGAGATGGAAGATGTCACGGTGATATTGAAAGAAGAGTGAATGCAGGTAATAGAGTGAACGGGGTGCTGCATGCCTTTATGAGCAGTCACAGAGTGTCGGAGAAAGCCATACTGGCAGTTCACGGGGGCGTGCAAAGTTAGGTATGGCAGAAGAAGGATGAAAGTAAAATAAATGCAGTGGAAATGAGAGCATTATGAAGTATGGCTGGAGTAAAACTGAGTTATAGAATAAAAACCTGTGCAATAAGAGAGTGATGTGGAATGGGATGGTGGTTTGGTCACAGGGAAAGAATGGATGAAAGGCGATTAACGAAACGGATTTATAAGGCGAGGGTGAATGGAACTGTTGGAAGGGGAAGGCCTAAACGAACGTTTCTTGGACAAGTTCAAGATGTTCTCAGAAAGGTTCAGGTCAGGCGTACCTTCAACCGACGATGGACCTCATAAGATCAAGGTCATGACACCCGTCGGGCTACGAAGAGGGCTAGGTGTTTGGCTACGAGATTCAATCAAAAATCCTTCTATTCAGGAAATAGAAGAACTAAGCTCGCTGACGCAACCCAGCGTACTAACAGGTTAAAGTGAAGCAATACCTATTGCTTCACTTATTGGGCACATAGCAAGAAGAATCGTTGCCGTGGGATCTCACCGTGTGTGGGCGGGTCGGGCGGCGCGGGCGCGGGCAGCGCGGCCAGCACCTCCGCCTTCTCCATCTCCTCGCCGAGCGCGCGGGAGAACTCCGACTGCACCTCTGGGGAGTCGGTGTCACCGTCCACCTGCACCACACACAACAAAATAATGAATATACCTTACTCAATTGAAAGACCGATTTGGTTTAATCCTCTAAGGGGCAGAGGGAAAATAACTGAGTAGATAATTTGAACCTATGTTGACTAAAACCAATGAAATATTCCAATTGATTATGCTCATTAAAGGATTAAGACGTTCAGATTAGAAAGAAAAGAAAGAAAGAAAATATTGTATTGGGCACATAACAAACAAAAACAATAAAAACAAATTACAAAAGTTCAGATTAGCGTTTTATACGCGCGTGGTAGTTCGTATTGACGCGTACAAGTAGCGGCACGTAACTTTAGCGCTGGCCGTTTCTGCGCAGAAGACGAAAATAAGGTATCACAGGGGTTTAGAGGGACGAAGGGCGAGCGAGCGGAGCGCTGATTGGCTCTCCGGTCGCATTACGTCCCCCGCACTGATGTCAAGTCCCGCGCACATCCTAGAGCACCGTCGCGTACAAAATCGTTTTGTTATTGCTGTTAAGTTTTGTTATAGTTTTTTTGTTAAGTTTGTTTTTGTTTCGAAGAGTAAACATTACTATTTATATTTCATATGTGAATATGCCTAGGAGAAATAATGTTTTGAAAAGACAAGCACGAAAAATGGTCTATGACGTGCATTGTTTTCTCTGTGATACTCACATAACGTTTATGTCATACTTTCTAGCAATCATCATAGCGACTAACTTTCCAAAATTCAAGGCTAAATACCAAAAGTCATACCCATCGCCTTAATATTTTTTTCATAATTATTTTTGCTACATACTATTTTAAGTTTGTCAGTCCTTTAGAATAACATAATGAACATTGTTTCAACTACTAATTATTTGGTATATGATGCTTAATGATTACTTGATAAAACTCTCCGTGCGCGACGGTACCATGCGCAGCTATCCCTTCCACGGTTCGCTCAGCGCTAAACTTAGGTGCCGCGACCTATATGGACATGTGTTTTGCCACAAGCGTAATTGGTGTCGAAACTACCGTCGTATACTTAAGCGCGAGTAATAATGTTCAGTTTGAGCAACCACCATGCTGATATAAGCGCTTGCTCGCGAGTAAGAGCGTATACTGAAACGATCGTATACGCGTAAAAAATATGCTTATCTGAAATTTGAAAATATTCGTCAACAGATTGACAACAGAAATAAACTCAACATCTAATGTTTAGATGTTACACCAGTTACTAAATAATCAACTGACTAAGTAATACCGGTATGAATACAATCTCGAAAAAATCTAAAAATTATATTTAAAAAAACTAACACAACTCTAAAGCATAGTTTATTGTTAAGTCACTTACTCTCAAATGGTGGCAGCAACAAGAATGTAAGAGTTACAGCGATACGAAAGTTAACGTGTTATTGAAGAGCTGTTTACTTTCTTATGAAAAAGTTATCGAGAACTCCAAGTTGGCTAATTCGATAATCATGTTACAACTCCAAACATAAATGTCTTCCTAAATAAAAAGTGTGTATCGTGTATGTACTCGTATGTACCAGACATGGCCACCCTTTTTACCTATCCAGCAACGGTTGGCGAAAATCCATTAATCTAAGGAACGGTGCAAGAAATAGTCCACTCACAATAACAAGCCGATGGTTCTGATCCAAGGTCTTCAGCATCGGCAGGCTGAGCTCGCGGAACACCTCCAGCCTTCGGCGGAAGGCAGCCACCGAGTCGTTTCGTCTGCCGCGGCCGAGCTGCAGCTTGGAGCAGTCCAAGTTGGCTAAGTAATAATGCAAGAAATAGTCCACTCACAATAACAAGCCGATGGTTCTGATCCAAGGTCTTCAGCATCGGCAGGCTGAGCTCGCGGAACACCTCCAGCCGGCGGCGGAAGGCAGCCACCGAGTCGTTTCGTCTGCGGCGCCCGAGCTGCAGCTTGGAGCAGTCCAAGTTGGCTAAGTAATAATGCAAGAGATAGTCCACTCACAATAACAAGCCGATGGTTCTGATCCAAGGTCTTCAGCATCGGCAGGCTGAGCTCGCGGAACACCTCCAGCCTTCGGCGGAAGGCAGCCACCGAGTCGTCTCGTCTGCCGCGGCCGAGCTGCAGCTTGGAGCAGTCCAAGTTGGCTAAGTAATAATGCAAGAAATAGTCCACTCACAATAACAAGCCGATGGTTCTGATCCAAGGTCTTCAGCATCGGCAGGCTGAGCTCGCGGAACACCTCCAGCCTTCGGCGGAAGGCAGCCACCGAGTCGTTTCGTCTGCGGCGCCCGAGCTGCAGCTTGGAGCAGTCCAAGTTGGCTAAGTAATAATGCAAGAGATAGTCCACTCACAATAACAAGCCGATGGTTCTGATCCAAGGTCTTCAGCATCGGCAGGCTGAGCTCGCGGAACACCTCCAGCCGGCGGCGGAAGGCAGCCACCGAGTCGTCTCGTCTGCCGCGGCCGAGCTGCAGCTTGGAGCAGTCCAAGTTGGCTAAGTAATAATGCAAGAAATAGTCCACTCACAATAACAAGCCGATGGTTCTGATCCAAGGTCTTCAGCATCGGCAGGCTGAGCTCGCGGAACACCTCCAGCCTTCGGCGGAAGGCAGCCACCGAGTCGTTTCGTCTGCGGCGCCCGAGCTGCAGCTTGGAGCAGTCCAAGTTGGCTAAGTAATAATGCAAGAGATAGTCCACTCACAATAACAAGCCGATGGTTCTGATCCAAGGTCTTCAGCATCGGCAGGCTGAGCTCGCGGAACACCTCCAGCCGGCGGCGGAAGGCAGCCACCGAGTCGTTTCGTCTGCGGCGCCCGAGCTGCAGCTTGGAGCAGTCCAAGTTGGCTAAGTAATAATGCAAGAGATAGTCCACTCACAATAACAAGCCGATGGTTCTGATCCAAGGTCTTCAGCATCGGCAGGCTGAGCTCGCGGAACACCTCCAGCCGGCGGCGGAAGGCAGCCACCGAGTCGTCTCGTCTGCCGCGGCCGAGCTGCAGCTTGGAGCAGTCCAAGTTGGCTAAGTAATAATGCAAGAAATAGTCCACTCACAATAACAAGCCGATGGTTCTGATCCAAGGTCTTCAGCATCGGCAGGCTGAGCTCGCGGAACACCTCCAGCCTTCGGCGGAAGGCAGCCACCGAGTCGTTTCGTCTGCGGCGCCCGAGCTGCAGCTTGGAGCAGTCCAAGTTGGCTAAGTAATAATGCAAGAGATAGTCCACTCACAATAACAAGCCGATGGTTCTGATCCAAGGTCTTCAGCATCGGCAGGCTGAGCTCGCGGAACACCCCCAGCCGGCGGCGGAAGGCGGCCACCGAGTCGTCTCGTCTGCCGCGGCCGAGCTGCAGCTTGGAGCAGTCCAAGTTGGCTAAGTAATAATGCAAGAAATAGTCCACTCACAATAACAAGCCGATGGTTCTGATCCAAGGTCTTCAGCATCGGCAGGCTGAGCTCGCGGAACACCTCCAGCCGGCGGCGGAAGGCGGCCACCGAGTCGTCTCGACGGCTGCAGCTTGGAGCAGTCCAAGTTGGCTAAGTAATAATGCAAGAGATAGTCCACTCACAATAACAAGCCGATGGTTCTGGTCCAAGGTCTTCAGCATCGGCAGGCTGAGCTCGCGGAACACCTCCAGTCTTCGGCGGAAGGCGGCCACGGAGTCGTCTCGTCGGCCGCGTCCGAGCTGCAGCTTGGAGCAGTCTAGGAGCAGCATTCGCGGTGATACGCGGAACTGGAAACAAGATAAAATACCATAAAAAACTTGCTAAAATATTGGTGCAGTTATGCCAAAAATCATTAAAATTTAAGAAATTTCGGCATACCATAGCTGCATAGTTTCAAATAAGCAACTTCGTGCTCACATTGCCGAAGAAAAACAGATTTCCATGATCAAAAACGCCACGGATCACTGGCCCCACCAACCCATTGTGTGCCGCGGCCCTTCCACGCACCTCAGAGCGCTTGCAGGCCGCAGCGGGTGGGTGGCAAGTCCACCATACTGCCACGCCTGAGTTCTGAGAGCCACGAAAAGGTGAGAACTCATGAGGGGGAGCGTGGAGGCTGCTTACCTTAAGTAAGTTTCCATAGAAAACTGTTTTTTGGCTGAAACAGCTTGCGGAACAGCCGATTGTAAGCGCGTCTGTGACATCAGTGTCAATATTTGAATGGCGTTGGGAAGAAAAAGGGGCACTATATTACAGAAATAAATATTACACAAAAAAAAGAACAATTATTTTTTCTAATTATTTCTATCGAACGTTCATCTATTGGGTCGTCGTTCATCTATTGGGTCGTCGTTCATCTTTTGGTTCCACTACCCTACTTAGAAAGTAGGGCCCGGCACGTGAAATGCAACACTAACTGCTGCGATTCCACTAAAATATTAAATCACTAGATCATCCTGTTTGGCTTGGTATAGCACGGGGATCCCCCCACATGGAATTAACCCTAAAAAGAGATTGAACAGTAATTCACCTCCTTCTCGAACTGCTCCATCTGCTCCATATCCCTCGGATGGCCATCCAGCACGAGTCCCAGCCCGCTCCTTGCCGCCTCTGTTACCGCCGTTCTGACCAGCTTCAGCACCAGTTCCCTCGGCGCCAGCTCCCCCCCACTGACGGCTGACGCGGGACCGCCGTAAGCGTCGGCGTCAACTAGCGCTCGGAGACGTTGACAATGCCTCGTGGGATTCTCCACGAGGCATTAAGTCCGCCAATTGTACTTTTTTTTTTAATTTTGTGCAATAAATCTCACACATCTCTGTCTCGCCCAATGGTTGACTGGTTGAGAATGCTTTTAGCACTAAGTCCGCCTTTTGTACTTGTTTGTGCATGGTTGACTGGTAGAGAATGCTTTTAGCACTAAGTCCGCCTTTTGTACTTGTTTGTGCATGGTTGACTGGTAGAGAATGCTTTTAGCATTAAGTCCGCCTTTTGTACTTGTTTGTGCATGGTTGACTGGTAGAGAATGCTTTTAGCATTAAGTCCGCCTTTTGTACTTGTTTGTGCATTAAAGTATAAATAAATAAATAAAAACAGATTAACAGTAATTCACCTCCTTCTCAAACTGCTCCATCTGCTCCATATCCCTCGGATGTCCATCCAGCACGAGTCCCAGCCCGCTCCGCGCCGCCTCTGTTACCGCCGTCCTGACCAGCTTCAGCACCAGTTCCCTCGGCGCCAGCTCCCCCCCACTGACGGCGGTGCGCGCCAACGCGCCGTCTGACGCGGGACCGCCGTCAGCGTCGGCGTCAACTAGCGCGCGGAGATGTGACAATACTTCGTGGCATCCTCCACGAGGCATTAAGTCTGCCACTTGTACTTGTACTGAGATTTATTGCACAAAATTTAAAAAAAAAAAAATTGTGCAATAAATCTCACACATCTCTGTCTCGCCCAATGGTTGACTGGTAGAGAATGCTTTTAGCATTAAGTCCGCCTTTTGTATTTGTTTGTGCATTAAAGTATAAATAAATCTCACACATCTCTGTCTCGCCCAATGGTTGACTGGTAGAAAATGCTTTTAGCATTAAGTCCGCCTATTGTATTTGTTTGTGCATTAAAGTATAAATAAATCTCACACATCTCTGTCTCGCCCAATGGTTGACTGGTAGAGAATGCTTTTAGCATTAAGTCCGCCTTTTGTTCTTGTTTGGGCATTAAAGTATAAATAAATAAATAAAAACAGAATTAACAGTAACTTACCTCCTTCTCGAACTGCTCCATCTGCTCCATATCCCTCGGATGGCCATCCAGCACGAGTCCCAGCCCGCTCCTTGCCGCCTCTGTTACCGCCGTTCTGACCAGCTTCAGCACCAGTGTAATTTTCAGAGTGGTGTAACCTTAAAAATATAAATGTTGTCTCACCTCCTTCTCAAACTGCTCCATCTGCTCCATATCCCTCGGATGGCCATCCAGCACGAGTCCCAGCCCGCTCCTTGCCGCCTCTGTTACCGCCGTTCTGACCAGCTTCAGCACCAGTGTAATTTTCAGAGTGGTGTAACCTTAAAAATATAAATGTTGTCTCACCTCCTTCTCAAACTGCTCCATCTGCTCCATATCCCTCGGATGGCCATCCAGCACGAGTCCCAGCCCGCTCCTTGCCGCCTCTGTTACCGCCGTTCTGACCAGCTTCAGCACCAGTGTAATTTTCAGAGTGGTGTAACCTTAAAAATATAAATGTTGTCTCACCTCCTTCTCAAACTGCTCCATCTGCTCCATATCCCTCGGATGGCCATCCAGCACGAGTCCCAGCCCGCTCCTTGCCGCCTCTGTTACCGCCGTTCTGACCAGCTTCAGCACCAGTGTAATTTTCAGAGTGGTGTAACCTTAAAAATATAAATGTTGTCTCACCTCCTTCTCAAACTGCTCCATCTGCTCCATATCCCTCGGATGTCCATCCAGCACGAGTCCCAGCCCGCTCCGCGCCGCCTCTGTTACCGCCGTCCTGACCAGCTTCAGCACCAGTTCCCTCGGCGCCAGTTCCCCCCCACTGACGGCGGTGCGCGCCAACGCGCCGTCTGACGCGGGACCGCCGCCGGCGTCAGCTAACGCGCGGAGACGTTGGCCGAGGCTGGGAATGTGGAAAATGTGAAAAGGATTTGTATTGATGTCAGTGAAGGCAGTAGATCTGCAACGATTAGGGCGGCTTCAGACTAGCGTTTTATATGGGCGTACTTTTGAGATCGTTTTTAGAAGCACTTATAGGCGTGTATGGTTTTCACTAGCTTATTCTAATAATTAGGGTTTCAGTATTTTGTAGCTGGGTCCAGTGGGTGTAGTTTTCGTAGTCATTTCGTAGCGAAGCTCATGACGTCTATAACTTGAAATGAACTATGAACTAAGGACTTTTACTTTTAGAGTAACTCGACTAGTAATTTGATCGCTTTGTTACTAGAGTGATCACGTTGTTGACAAGGGACTTGTAGACGATGAACCCGACACCACCTACTATATGGCAATACAACAAACCGACCTTTTTACTGTCTCCGAAAATGATGTCACTTGGTATTGCCCTCTACTATTTAAAAATGATTTTTTCTTTGAGCCACAATCACTGTAATAACTCTTAACTTCCAATGATGACACAGCGGCAGCTGGTTTAGACAGTAACATAATGAACTTTGGTGATTATGAAAACAACCCAAAGTTAGGTATAATAAATAAACACGAGACCGCATCATATCATCATCAACTGAAGTTATCCCTTGCTCTTTTCATAACAAACCAAAAAACAGCGAAGTTACCACAAACAACCAGATCCTGCACAAATACCTGTTCAATCATCAAAAATTGTGTTAGACTATTTTAGTATTAGAATCCAACTGCGACTCCAAATCTGATATGCGGCCTTCGTGATCATTGCGAAGTGGATCGTCTACAGAAGACACTTGCGCGCTTTTAACACTTCAGGTTAAATTAAACTATACTCGGATTTTTAATTGTAGTCAGTGAAATGACATTTTCAGTGTGGCAGGTTTTCAGTCCCAAATAAATAGTGATGTGGTAAATCGAGTTTTTACAATTAAAAGTTAGTCGACATTACAGCCTGGCAAAAAAGTCGTAGTGAATGACCACGTCCCACTTCCATATGTCATTACTGGCAACACACACTGGTCAGACTTTCGTCTTGAGACATAGAGGTATTTCGGTAAACTGTATTTAGTAAATAGATTTTCAGTTTCAAAATGTTTTGTTTCTGTATTATATTATTTACAGGTAAGAATTTCGTTCATTAACAGGTCATACAACTGGAAAAGTTTGGGAGGATACAACAGTAGAATCTTCCAAACAAGTGTTTTTTAAAGGTTTGACTACAGGCCTAAAGGGCCCAACCGGCAAAGGACGACGCCTTATAATTTCACATATAGGCAGTGATGAAGGTTTTGTAGATGCCGGTTTACTTATTTTTGAATCGAATAATCATAGTATGGACTATCATGAAGAGATGAATTCAGAATCGGAGTCGAAATCAATAGCAACCGTAACGAATAAAAACGTATATAATTACTTGTATTTTGCTGACTTTCAAGTGTTAATTCCCCTGAACCTCTTTGAACATTTTTTTATGGTTATAATTTTTTAGTGAGAAGTTTTAATGTGGAGGTAGGGCCCTTATTTCTTAAATCGTATTATTTAATTCGTTTTGTACCTATTAAATATTTACAATTATTTAAAAAAGGCTTTGATACCTCATAAAATAAATCATGACTAAATGTCTAAGTCTAGTGATTGCCGAACGTCACTATTGTAGCGGGTCACCCTTTTTTGTATCAGTCACTGTTGAAGTTGTCATTTTGCTGACTACAATTATTAATCGTACTATAGTTAAGATTTATTTACCTGAAATGCGTCCAGCCTTCTCTCCTCGCGACAGCACGTTGGCACAGCGAAGCCTTGTTGCTCCCAGGTCCTCCCACCACCCACACCAGGGACGGAGTCGTCATTGCCCCTCGAACCCGTATCACATCGGCCTAGAAATTGCATTTGAAGACGTTAAAAGTAATTATTTCCTTCGAGTCGAAATACGAGGGAATTATACTGCTTATACTGTAAAAAGACACCGTGTTTGGGAGAGACCTCAGTAGCGCTTTGCTCTGCGCTGCCTTGCTCAATTAATTTAAACATGCTTGCGACGACGCAAAATATACCTACCTAGGTATAAAAATATTGACGACAAAACGCTGCGACGAAACTGCACAAACCCAACGCACAAATGAGGTCTCACAAAACAGTTTCAATCTCCTACTGTTGCGATTTCAATATTACTTAGTAACTAAATATGTTACTCTTAATAGATTGGGGCACACAAGACGTCCGCTATGTTTTCGGAATCGTCAGCATGACTTTCTAACATAGTATTCTGGCTAACGCCAAATCTCATCTCGATCGTGATAAGGAAAAAACGCCAACTTCAATCGTCTATTGGTTTCACCTTGATTGGCATTATCCCTCATTTGTACAGAAATATGTTGCTTGGCTTAGTTCCTTTCACCCAGACGATCGACGATGAACGATCATTTGCGTAGTTATTGAGTTTTGCTTATTCGCCAAAAACAATCTCACTTTTTATTCGTTCGATGTCCAAAATGCAGAATGCCACCCCTGGACACTTTTTATTCGAATAGAAGAATAGAATAACAATTACTTTTTTAGTTAGAGGGGACGAAAAGATAAGATTCACTTTATTGAACAAAGATAACGAATTACATAACGATGCTTAAAGATATTCGGAATGTACAACACAGGCGGTCTTATCACTAAGAGCGATCTCTTACAGACAACCTTCAGGTAGAGAAACTGGAAAAGGAAGTAGATGGAATCTTAAACACTAAGTAGTACCTAACTAACGCGTAAAAGCCCCCAACCGCAAAAGTCCAATGACAGAGGGTATTCTAAATTCCCGTTTATTAAATACGCGTGTTATATTTACCGACGTGTGTAACAATAAACAAAGGATGCCTAGACCGGGTCAAGGCGGTGTCCTATTGACCTTTCTATTCACACGTCTTGAGCTTCCCATTTATACTTTTTAGGGTTCCATCGTGTATCGTTGAACGCAGAGACAGCTCGTTTAGGAGTGATGTATGGGCAGAGTGTAATATAGAGATTTGAGCGGACAGGCTGCTTCAACCAAACAGAAACTTAAAAAAAAAATGCTGTTAACCCAAGTTGTGACTTCCACAGCTTCACTGAACAATGTGGTAAGCAGAAGGCTTTTTACACCTATCTTGAATCCGTTTTAAGTCTCGCTGTTGCTAAATGACGATTTCTTCGTAATAGAGGAAGGAGGCCCTGACCAGAAATGAATAGCCTATCAATCCTATCATGCCATTTACCGTACCCATATTTTTTTAGTAGGAAGGTTGCAAAAAATAGGAAGCCACCATTTTGATCTTTGGATCTGCATGCAACGTTTCACAAAAATGGGTGCATCTTATCAAGTTGTAGTGAATTGTTTTAAAAGGGTTTGAAAATATGTTTTGAAAAGGCAAGTTATAAAAAACACCAATAGATCTGTCTGAAATCTGCTAAGTAGTTTAGCAATATAAATAATATAAAATACATTGTTTGGTAATTCTGGCCTATATCCCCTCAACGAAACCCTCAGGGCAGATCCTACTCGCCCTTTCCAGTTTTTTTTCGTTTAGTCATTGCACTGTTGATGTTTAGACGCGAAGATACATTTATTTTGCCATTACAATGTTGAAGGACGTGCGGACGAATGTGACTATGAAAAACTGATCAATAAATATAGAGTCTGTTGTTTTGAGAACCTAACAAGTTATCTAAATATAGTCACGCTCACTAAACAAACTTTCTGGCAATGATAAGAAAACCAGAAAAAGACATCCAGTCTTGGCTTCAGGCGGGAATCGAACCCGCGTCTTTCGCAAACCGGGCGACTGCACTAACCATGGTGCTACCGAGACCATTAACAAACCAGCCGATTTTTTCTAAGGTGGGGAAAATTCGGCGGTGGGATTTCACCTCAGCTTACTCACTACTTACCACTCAGAATACTGAGGGCTATGTCGATAACCTTGTTTATCGGATAACCTCATTCCAGATTTTATACTTCAGAGGGCAAAATTGGCGATTGGCAAACTTCTGAGGCGATTTAGACTACAAGCGATCTTACCTTGGGAGAAATCATCCTCTCAGCATATCCGTTTTCCTGCTGCACCGGCATCGGCAGCACCGTCGCCGCCACGGGCAGCACGGAAGCAACAGCCGGCATGACAGAAGGAGCAGCCGGCATCGCTGAACTCTCTCCCTCTTCCAACTCTTCCCGCCTCGGAGCAGGCTCCACTCCTACGATCTCCCCTGGTATGCCGCTGATGTTGGTTGGATCCTCGTGAGAACCAAGGATTTGGAGTATGGCGGCTCTAAAGTCCTTGTACACTTCTTCGGGGTTTCTTTCGCCGTTTACCTGTGGTATAATGAATTATTGTTTTGTAATAATCAGTGTCAGAGGCTGATAAATTATAGGTGTACGAATTGCTTGTTTTTTGCACAAACCGTACCAATAATGCCTTTTGAATAATATAGATTAAAACATGGTTTATTTATTTAACTCCAATCAAAGAACTTCTAAAGTAACCAAAATAACCTTATTATGTTCTCATGATGGTACATTCGTCATTCGTATTACTAGTTACCAAACCAAAACTTATTTATTTCCTCTTAGCACTAATTTCAACAATTCGCTAATTATTGATACAAAACAGCGAAGCGGCAATTTCCTACTTAAACCTCTAAAATTCCTAAATACACACTTCAACACCAGCCAGAAAAAAACATGTTATTTATTTACGAAGGCTGAAAAGCCAATCGAAATATAGGACAGCGTGAAGTACGGAGTTATTTAAAAATTGAGTACATACCAATATAACATCACTAGAATGAAAATGCAGAAAAAAACTAGTTATTTGTCTGACAGGTGGAATAGTTAGGATTAAAAAGTTTGAAAAGACACTTCTCATTGTGTCATTTTCTTTTGATCGTTCTTTCTCATGAGCCCGTACAGACTTATCCTAACAAAATTATGCTTAGTTATAAATACACTAATAACATGCGATCCCATCTACATTTCGGGTGGATCCACAGTGTTTTTTTTTCTAGCCTTACATCATTTAAAAAAAAACAACATTTGCGTTTAACCCCAGTCTCGCCTGATGGTAAGCGATGACGAGGACTAAGATGAGGATGGAGCAGGCTTACCCAAAAAATGCCTATTCACTCTTGCCTTGAAGACACCAAGGTTGTATGTATCCGGAAACACGGACGCAGGAAAGGCGTTCTACTCCTTGGCGGTGAGGACCAGAAAGGAAGCACCAAACCGTTTAGTCCGGACCACCAGAAAGTCGAACACTTGGGGGTGAAAGCCCTCACGGCGTTTAGTGGTCCGGTGGTAGAAAGTAGAGGGTGGTATCAGGTCATGAAGTTCCTGTGCACACTCTCCGAAATCCACCGATAGCCAGGCAACACTCTACGCCGATGCTCCAAACGTTGGAGTCTCCAGTCTCCTGGCTCCAGTTTCCTGGCTCTTCGGTCTACTGAGTCCAGTGCATCCAGCTGGATTACTATTACCATTTTTCGTTATTCAACACACATTTTCACGTCTTCGTTTTTCGTAATTTGGTAGGTATTTAAACAGATACACGTGTCACGCAAATAAAGTCAGAACTAATCGATCAAAACTACACCTTCTAAGAAGCATAGTAATTATTAGTCACTGCTTCGTAGTATCATGCAAAATCAATTCACAGCATTAATCATCAGAGTTCACCTTCATTCTAATTAAAACCTGAAATTATCAGTCGCTTCAGGGTACGTGGCAGTTTAATCGCAAGTGGCAATTACTACCAGACCACCACACCCCCTGGCATAGATATCGGTTGGGTCACAAATTCATACATCATAAATGAATCCATTTCGTGGCGATATTTCATTTTCTTGTTTGACGGTGAAATCATATGGTGTTGTTTTTTATTGCTACGAGTAACTTAGATGCTAGTGTTAGTTTTGTCGGTAGCAAATAGGTCATTCATATCAAATCCTGCATTGTTTAATTTAAGTAAACGTAATGTATATTGTTATGTTTTTGAGTATGTAGTTAGTTTTAATTTATTATCGTGCAATTTATATTTTATTCAATTTAATTCTTCCAAAAGTCGACGTCATCAGGCTAGCCATCCGTTTTTTATCTCGCCCTTTCCAACGACTCTTTCCAATATAGCGCAACGATAAATAATCGTGAATGAACAACTTGTCATGCCATTAACTTATTCACTTAAATTGATCGACACTTAAAAATATATCATAATAAGTTCAAAAACCCTATGAAGTTTCTTGAAGCCGCATCAGAGTCATCATGCGGACCATTTGGATTCCCTAAAGGTGAGTATAAACAAGAACATTTCTTTCAGAATTTCGGTGTAATGTGAAGTTCTTATAAATGCTGCAATACAGGCAAAAGCTCCAGCTAGCATTTTCATATAATCATCAAAGGGCTGGTAACAAATCATAGAGGTCGTATTCGAAGAGCGGTTTTTAGCAAAATTAAAAATGGCAAATGCTCGCTGTTCTGATACAAGTAAGTAACTTCTCTAGTCTATACTCACCTTTACACTATCCAGAGTAATACACGTTTGCGGGTTTACTAAAAATTCATAACCAACCGTTTCATGGTACCGCCGCTGGTGGACGGTAAGACCACGCCCGCGACGTCGTATTTATTGCTTCGATATAAGTGTTATTGATCAAATGATGGCTTAAAGGAAATAATGGGACTTTTCATAATAGCCACTTTGTTGTGAGGTCAAATAGTTACTTTCTTATTGCAGATAGCAACTATAACATAACTCATGCGATTGCTAGAGCCAGCTGGTTTTTTGGTTACGAAGCCTGCAATGAAACACCATCTTGTCTCATGCTACGTCTCAATCAGGATTTGGAGCGTGTTTCTTACTGGAGTGAGGCTGACCTTGTCCGATTTAACGCTGCCAAGATGCAGGCGTGTTTGTTCACTAGTAAGTCCTTTCCAGCTGACTCCATCTTTCCAACATCATCTTACAACTCCTAGGTATGGACATGTCGTCCAACTTAAATTTCGGCCAATACATCGAGTCTCGAATAGAATGCGAACAGCAGGGGAGTGAAATGAGCTTCCTGCTCAAGTTTTTCGACAGCGAAATAACTTGGGCCTTACACCAAAATAGTGAACAGCCATTTGTTAGGCCGGCAGGTACCACATCATCACTTAAGATAAGGTGAGTTTGTGTTGCGTGCCTGCTATGATATAAAAAAATATTTATTTTCTTTTTTGGCGTGTTACTTCGCATATAAGTAAACGTCTTTGTAAAACGATTTAAGCTTATTTGATAAGTTTACCGAACACAAAAGTTTTTTTATCAACTTTTCCTTTCCTTCCAATCCATTCTAAAGTTAAACCAACAGTTGTTTCCACTTTGTAAAGCCTATACTTTGTGGTTAAATTTTTAAACTGTCGTGTCGCCATATGTCGGTTCCCAGGGTATCTTCGAACTCCTGCATACTTTAGTAGGACACAGGCCATCTTTAATTGTCAGGCAGGTTCAGGTACACGTGTAATTGGCCTAGGCGAGTTGGAAGCCAAGGCTAGAAATAAACTATGGCCCGCAAAGAGCGGGTCAATTATTTATAACTTTTATTATAATTTAGTAGGGCTGATTTTTTATTAACCAGTATTTTTTTTTGAAAGAAACAGATTAGATTTTGAAATGTTGAATGTGAAATTTACTAATAAGGTTGATTGTATCTTTTAACTTCCACGAAATGTGATTCACGCAATAAACATTCTTAAACTTTGACGTTATAATTCATCGGCCTGGTAAGTCTTATCTGACTATAGAAAGAAAGATATATGCTCTACTAGCGGCCGCCCGCGACTTTAACCCCATGGACTAAGTTTGAAAAAAAAGTGTTATATCTTTATAAATTTTAGCCTATGTCCTTTTCAGATGCATAAGCTATATTATTGTAAAGTGCTATTAAAATACATCCAGCAGTTTTAACGTGAAAGAGCAATACGGCACATCCATACAAACTTTCGCATTCACAATATTAGTAGGATTGCATACTAAAAACTATAAAAAAATACCGGTAAGAATTAAAACTACTTCTTCTATTCAAAAATCAGGCCTTAAAATAATCTTCTAAAAAGATATCAACTAAAGTTTCTTTACCACCACCATCCGACCGATCCAAGTTGAACATATAAGACGCAATATGTATTGGTGTATGTTCAATACATTGAATTTGAATACATATTAGTCAGCAAGGTTAATGGCATTACAGGCATTTCCGGTCATTCCTCCTCGGTGTATTTTGAAGATGTGTCATTAAAAAGAGCAAGATATAAAACGAAAATGGTTGCCTGGTAAGCCGTTGACTTTTGAATTTATTTAATGAATTCATATCTTGAACTAGATGTTTTGTCCCATGTACAAATTTTAAATGAAACACACAAAAACAAAGTAGTTAAGGGTTCGGCATAGACAGCTCTGTCATAGAAACGGATTTTTAGAATTTCAATTATTCATATAGATAATTGGAAAACTTGGCTTTCACCAAATAGATAACTTAGGCCCTTTAGTAGATACAATTAGGGTTAATTTTCGTTTGTTTTGAGGTGGACCGCCGTCCGTTGTTTTACACGTTTTTGATTGCTAAGTCTATGACTCATACAGTTAAAGTGGACATGAGCTAAGCATGTATAATGTTATTTAAATATCGCCCTTTAGGTTCCACGGTTGGGCACAGGCGTCACCCCAATTTAGGGATGAAGTTTTGACCATTTGACTCTAACATGCCGGCTTAGGGCGGATTGCTAAAAAAAGTAGGTGCAGCCCGCGACTTCGTCCGAGTAAACTTTTGTAAAAGTATTTTATAAATTGTAGCCTATGTCTTATTATGCTGTAGGTATAAGCTATATTATTGTAAAGTTTCATTAAAATTATTCCGTAGTTTTTGAAGGTGTTAGAACATCAATTCATCCACACATACAAACTTACGCATTTGTTTAATGTTAGGAGGATCAATGGGGCAAAGACCAGTACACACACACATGTTCATGCACACAAATGTTTGTAGAGATCGTATTAGCTGAAGCGTTATTTCAGCTAATACGATCTCTACAAACGCGCTCTTCCACCGCATCTACGTATACAAAAGTGCTTGCTTGTATACGTAGATGCCGTGGAGGGGCGGGTTATTTCGGCTTAGACGATATCTACTGTGCGGTAATCGAACCAGCCACCACTGATGATGTACCAGTGACATGTTCCCCGTGGTAGTGACATTGTCCGTTGACCACGGGGTGGAATCGATGCGACCCGGCTGGTTTATTGATGGCCATCGATTCGTCAACTCGACGACGACACAATCAATTTTCCCATATTGTTTGTTCGCCATTGGGCGACGAACTGATAACTCGAAAGGCCTTTGTTGTCTTTATTCTTGTTTGTTCACTTAAAACCATTTATTTGACTAACGATCGGTTGTGAAGTCGTCGGGGAAATTTACGTTTTCCGGGAATGAATGTGTTTTATTAATGAATTTGTAAAAATGGCAGACTTAATGCCGATGAGGCATTTTCTAACAGTCAACTTTAGGGCTAATCAGAATAGTATGGTAGGAAGTGCGAAAGCGTTGAACCAAATAAAAAAAGAAAAACCGGCCAAGTGCGAGACGGACTCGCGCACGGAGGGTTCCGTATAGAATCATCGAGTAAAAGTTGAAAGTAGAAAAATTACGTTCTGTTACCGTTATTAACTAAATTTTTGGTATTTGTTTTTAGAGCGGTAACGGATATACCTACTCGTACATAATTTGTGAAAATTTCAGCTTTTTAGCTATCACGGTTTATGAGATACAGCCTGGTGACAGACATACAGACAGCTGAGACATAGTTATAGGGTTCCGTTTTCACCTTTTAGGAACATAACCCTAAAAACTAACTAGGTACTGAAATCTTCATAAGATTTATAAAGTACTTCGACTCTTAAAGAAATTTTGTTGAGGGAACAAAATAATAATGTATTATTTATGTCTTTTAATTGTTCGAAAACTTGTTCTGGAAATGACATAATATTGTTTTATTACGAAAAAATAACAAACCTATAAAAATAATAGATTAGTATTCTTCTTCTTTCTTCTCTTAACCTTAAACTTTTAGGAAAAGGTTATCGAGCTTAGTGAACAAAATACCACAAAAAAATGCATCAAATAAATTCACTTCAGGGTATTCAACCTCATCTCATCTCCTCACGGACCTCATCGTCACACGTCGTATTCAACTGAGCTTAGTCATGCAAAAATAGGATATGCCTCGTGAATTATTCATATTAAGAATTTTAAACTATTTCATCTTAATCAAAATCATACATAAACATAAAAAAATAAAGTGGCCCATGAGGGGATCGAACCCGCGACCTTCGCGTTATTAGCACGACGCTCTAACCAACTGAGCTAATGGGCCGGATGAACATCGAGACGAAATAGTCTGTCATGTTACATCGGTACTCTATTTTATTACAATATCCGTTGATGAGTGGATATTGTACATACCTGAGTCAATAACTTTGGATAAACGAAACCTATCAATAACAATGATAATTGATTACATTGTTGTATGTTGTACGACGTATTTAATTTATCTACCTAGGTACTTTAAAATAAAGACATGGACGTCTCAAATATTATGATAAGCAGGTAGTAACTGATTGCGAAAGGATAGTATTGGCACAGGTATTGGCCATTTATAATGTTAATACACACACATACATTCACAATTTTATTATATAACTAGCGGCCGCCCGCGACTTAGTCCGCGTGGACTTAAGTTGAAAAAAATATCTTTACGAATTAGAGCCTATGTGCTATTCAGATGCATAAGCTATATTATTGTTAAAATCCATCCAGTAGTTTTTACGCTAAAGAGCATCACTGCACATCCACACATACAAACTTTCGCATTTAAAAAAATATATGGATAGTAGGATTAAACTAAAATTTAGTAGATGAGGTACTCACAAATACGTTAAGAATAAAGTCCTAGTTAAATAAAATTCAACCTCAATTATGAGGTGGAACGAGCCATACTCCAACACGCGGGCTCAGTGCGTATTGTTGTGTAATGTTAGTGAGCAACCTTAATGTCAGAGGTTATCAAGCCACCCTAAGACCTCTGACTAGGCTTAGCGACTGACATCTAGCGACGTCAACCGGGACCAACTGCTTAACGTGCCTTCCGAAGCACCGAGATGCCCGAAAATACATCACTAAATTTCGGGTTCGGGTGGTCACCCGTCCCATTTCCGACCCTGCGTGTGTTGCATTACAACAGCGATGGTCGCTGATTACGGTCACAACTGCGCTACGGGCACCTCTTTAACAGATAATAACTAAGGCATAGGTAACTCACTGCTATCAGCATGTTGGACTGGTCGAAGTAGTCCGCCACCGGCATCACATTCCGATAGAAGTTGTTCAGCTCCATCCTGGCGAGGCTGAGCACCACGTGCCCCAACCGCGCCCCGTACTCAATCTGACGCTCCAGCACCCTCTGCCGCCAGCTGACCAGCACTATGCGGCTTATGCTTTACGGTTTCTTTGAACCTTCTGCTTCCAATCACCAGAGAACAACTTAGGTACAACTAACATAGCATAGTAAGTGATACTAACCCAGTGGATCTATGTTATCTTCTAAATAAATGAATTATTATTATTATTATTATTACAACTCACCGCTATCAGCATGTTGGACTGGTCGAAGTAGTCCGCCACCGGCATCACGTTCCGGTAGAAGTTGTTCAGCTCCATCCTGGCCAGGCTGAGCACCACGTGCCCCAACCGCGCACCGTACTCGATCTGACGCTCCAGCACCCTCTGCCGCCAGCTGACCAGCACTATGCCGCTTATGGTTTGGATCTGAAACAAAAGAGTTAGTAAGAGCCTGTTTGCCTGCTAGCGTTTTTTGGCCGCAATCTAGTAGCGCTAGTTCCGCGATAAAATAAACGCCGCGGGAACTGTAGTACCTTTTTTAGATGCTAAGTCACATGTGATGCAAGTAAATTAAATAAATTAATAAATTTTGGCGTCTTGTAAAACTCAATAACTACGCGAATCTAGACATTTGCTCACACATGAGATTTGACGCTAGCCAGACAGAATTGGATAGCTGATCTTTTTTTTAATATAACCTGATGTGTCTTACGGCTTGGCAAAGGTCTCCCCCAAAGCTCTCCAACTGTGCCAATATTTGATCATAAGGGACAATAAAAAGTGAAGTTACTTACTGGCCTAGAAGCTAAATGTCTCTATACTCACTTCTTGGAGTTTCTCTCTCTTTCTCTCTCTTCTCGCACTGTCAATTATTACCGAAATGCTAAGTTCGTCATCGGAATATCGTTAACATAGACTCTAAATCCAAACTGCTTCTGGTGGCCAAATAATGATTATGTGCTTCCGGAAGCAAGTCGTTCTTAGTACCGAAGCCCACACATGAAAATGGATCTTATAGAACACCGACAAACATACTAGGTACCTACTTCCAAGCTCTATAGCTTAGCCCTCTATATCACTTAATAAAAAGCTGCTATGAGATCAAAGATGGAAGGCTGAAGCCTCAAACGGAACTACAAAGTAAGACCGATAGGTAGCAAGTATACCACGTCTTTCAATGATGTTGACGGTGCAAAATAGAAGAGCCAAAACAAAACTAACCTGTTATTCGTGACTTAAGCAAAATATTTGTAAAAATATAGATAGATTATAACCCTGTCATGCACACATATCAGCGATCTACAAACATGCGCGGAACGTGATTCATTGGCTCATGGAACAAATTGAGCAGCCAGTAGGTAGTGAGGTCATAGTGTACGGCGATGATGTCGCAAAATTGTTTTCCAGTGAATGGAATACCAGCTTTCCCACGAACGTGAAATACGAACGACACAATGAACTGTGACAAACGAAAATGGATCTGGAATTTCAGTCGAGGCTATTTTATAATAGAATAATGAACCTGCCACATGCATGGTTGCGTGAATGTCTGGAAATAGTGTCATATTGGGATACGATGTATTTGAAATAGACTTATTTCTTTTAAAAGCTTCTGTGTAGCTACCTTATACCTCCTCGATGGGTTGCTGGAGTTGGGAACGGATTCTAAATGACACTTCCAGCACTGAATACCTACATCCGAAAACATATCTTATTCTCACACTCATCCATGACGTACATTTACTCTCATACATTTCTAATTTATGATTTGCACAAAATTTTTAAAATATGATAAGGATTGATATGAATTTCTTACTGCATTTGCAAATGCTACAATTTCTACTTGAACTAATAACTTAAACATTATAAGCTCTTGCGACTATATCCCAAGGCTTTTGCTATCAAGGAGAACGGAACATTGAGAAGCACGCGGTTCGCCTAGCGAATTTGAACCCAACGTGGTAAGGGGCGAGTCTACCACCGTTATCCGGACTTTTATTTTTTATCGGTGTTAGCCATCACCAGAGATTAAGCCGCAAATTGGAACAATGAACACAAAATAGTTCCTGTCAGATTCGAATTCGGCCACATGGGGCCTCAAGTGGAGCAACTCCAAGAAGTGAGTATAGAGACATCTAGCTTCAGTTTTTATTGTCCCTTAAAATCAATATTGGGTCGTGACAGGCACAGTTGTGGAGCTTTGGGGGAGACCTTTTGCAAAGCAGTGAGACACATCAGGTTAAATTAAAAAAAGATCAGCTATCCTATTTTGTTTGGTTAGAGTCAAATCTCATGTGTGTGCCGAATGTCGAGATTCGCTTATTTATTGAGTTTTACAAAACGCCAAAATTTATTTATTTATTCAATTCACTTGTATTACATGTGACTTAGCATTAAAAATGGTACTACAATTCTTCTTCTTAGTCGGACACTCTTGGCAGAGTGGTCGTGGCTGATGATGAACAGGGTAGCGGCTCACCGCTGCCGCTGGCAGCCGCACGTCGCGCGATGTCTCTCCACTTATGTCGACTTTGTGCGTTGCGAGTACACTGTACTGCGGTCGACTGTGTAGACTTCCTAATAAGGTCGATCCAGCGAGTAGGAGATCGGCCTCGCGCTCTCTTCACCTTAGTGTGGCCCTGCACTACAAGTCTCTCCATCGAGTCCTCGTTTCTGGAGATATGCCCAAAGAACTTCAGTATAATTTAAAATCACATTTCATATTCGTTCGATGTGCAAATGCAGAATGCTCACCCCGTGAACATAATATTTTGTGTAGCTGGATGAAACATTCTTAGAATCCCACTGTCGACGTCTCCTTGGAGAGTGCAGAATAGTAATTAACTGTAGTAATTGCATTAGCTAGTGAGCTGTTAGCGACGTCTCGCAGAATTATATGCAGACGATAATGCAGCTTTATTGTCACTGGATAGCTGACCTTTCGTGACTGGCTAGCAACCCTCAAGCGAAAGATGCCAATACAAGATAAATAATTATATGTAATTATACACAGAACAAACATTGTCCTTGGTGTATAATGTTTGTCCTTGGTGGGAACCCAAGACTTCCGGCGCTATAGGCCAACTAGCCCAAACTTATATTATTACTAGCGGCCGCCCGCGACTTCGTCGTTAGTTGAAAAACAAAAAGTAATATTTCTCTATAAATTGTAGCCTATGTGCGATTCAGATATATAAGCTACTGTAAAGTTTCATTAAAATCCATTCAGTAGTTTTTACGTGAAAGAGCAACACGGTGCATCCACACTTACAAACTTTCGCCTTTATAATATTAGTAGGATGTTAAACTTCGCAAAATCAACTCTACGGCTAAACAAAGGGTGTCAATGGCAAGATTAAGCTTCCGGAAGTGGTGTGGCAGGCCACGAAGATGAATGAACCTTCGTGTAATCAAGGCAGGGTGCATTTCAGCTTCGGTGGGTGCAATTATCGCTTTTTGCTTGCAAATTGCAACCAACACTTTGGCTTTATTATTGTTATAGCATTTTCCATGCAGTATCTTTACTAAAGATCTGAAAACCAGAAAAAGACATTTGGTCATGTTGGCATCAGGCAGGAATCGAACCCGCATCTTTCGCAAACCGAGCGATTCCATACTAACCACTACGCTACCGAGACCAGGATGGTCCTGCCTGATGCCAAATGTCTTTTTCTGGTATTCAGATCTTTAGTATACAACACTTTGGCTGTTAGAAGGCGAGTAATGTATTTTTTGAATTCAAAAAGAAAAAAAAATAAACAAGGATGATCATGTATGTGTGTGTCAGGTAGGATCGTAGCAAGTGGAAAAAAGTAGTATCTGCCTACCCCGTTGGGAAAGATGGTATGGTATGTATGTATGTACTATGATATTTTCTTTCACTTGGGAACCTCCCTTCATCTACATTATGGGCACGGTAAATTACCGTGTTAAGGGTAACTAAATACCTGCAGGGTTGAAAGACAGTTATGTCCAGCAAATGCTTTGTAATGAATAGGATCTGGGCTTGTATTCTATGCAAATAAATGTTTTGTTTGTGTGTTTTTCAATACAGCTAGGCGATAAACAGATATTTGATTACTATTGTATTGCGTTATTGTGTTGTTTATGGTTGATATCAATAAAATGGCACAAGAAATAAAACTGGCCGAAGAAGAAACATGACGACGCGATCTACTGTAGGTACTTAACTTGTACAGTTAGACAAACCATGTATTTGTAGGACACAACCAAACACAACATTTATTCTGAACAAAGGACCGCCCGCGACTTTGTCCGCGTAGACTTAGGTAAAAAAATTAATAATATATCTTTATAAATTGTAGCCTATGTCCTATTCAGATGCATAAGCTATATTATTGTAAGGTTTCATTAAAAGCCATCCAGTAGTTTCTACGTGAAAGACCAACACGGCACATGCACACACAAAAACTTTTGGATTTACAATATTACTAGGAAACATGACGTTTACACCAACATCGTATTCAAAACAGATGTAGATACATCATTCATGAATTGAACTGTATTTCATTTTACACTTTATCTTGTAAAACAAAAGGTCTAAAACAGTTCGGCAGTGTCGAAATATAGCTTGACCAACCACACGCATAGCTAAATATTATTGAAGAATCGATTTGTACCTGCGTGAAGTGACAATTTACAAATTACTGTATTTCCTTTCGTCCTTGACATACGTTGCTTATGGACTTTTGTCTGGTGTGTGGAGGTCGGTGGATAGATATCTTATTAAACCCCTAAAGCGCAGTGGTTAGGAACGACAGTTAGGGCACTTTCTGAGACCATGCATTTCAGACAGTACACAGTGGTCGAAACTGATAAGGAAACCAATATACTTAAAACAAAACCTTTGTGTTCATTGTACAGTCGCGGAATGAAAAGGTTGACCAGTTTTCAAATGAATTCATTTACGCGTTGCAAGCACATGTTTCCTTTTTAAAGTGTGTAACAGGCTAGAGTGTTGTATAGAAGAGTATGCTTTACTGTTTCACAACAAAGGTTAAGTAGACACCGATGAGTAGCTTAGTGAGTTGCCTCAGCCTCCTCAATGGGGGGGGGGGGGCGGGGGGCATTCCTGGAGAGCGGGAAGTCCGTATACCCCGAAAAAAAAGATACATATGAGATTTACTTTTATTTCGTTGCTTACCTACCAAAAAGTTACCGATATCGATTGGGTAGGTACCTTAAATCAATGTGCAAACTTTAAAACTTAACTTTAAAAGTACCTACCTATTTAGTAGGTTACGGTCAGATATGAAAGTTTAACGTTGATAGTAATAGGATAATTAATCATTCGAAAAATAACTCAGTGTAAGTACCTATGTGATGTCATCAATGTTAAATCGTCTCCAACTATTCATTCACTGCTAATCAACGAAAGGCTATTTACTTATCGATAGTCGAAAAGTGACGCACAGACTTTTCTTAGCCGATCACATTTTTTCACTTACAATTTTCGCTACCGCCGAACTTACTGATCCTGTCTAGAGCTTAGGTGTTAAGGACAATTCCAAGACGGACCGAAGACCCAAACTGCAACTCTACAGATTTCTATGAATCTCTATGAATATGGGTACAAAAGTGTGTCGCTTGCAGTTTGCGGTCTGCGGTCCGTCTTGGAACTGTACCCACAGTTGTCACATTACATCGTAAAATCGGCAAACGCGGTCCCAAATATGACGTCCCGTATAACCTCCACTGCTGATTTTAGGCCTCTTCCATAGATTTCAAGAGCGGCCGGTTTAGGCGGCCTGTGTCCGGACTCCGGAATCCTGCGTCCTTAATCAGGTTCTCAAGTCCACCGTGATGATGGGCATCTCACGCTGTGCAAGCCATAAAACGAATTCAAGAACTGTAAGGCTTAAGGTTATTAAACTATTTAATCGACCAATATCACTCAGATGCTGATCAGTGGGTAGTCACTAACCTTATCAGAATACTCCGCCACATCCCTCATCGAGCGAGGGTACCCCGACACCAGGTACGTCTTCGCAGTGGGCGCCATCTTCATTTCTAACATTAGCACTTCTGTCACCGTCTTGCTGGAGAGCGTCGCGAAGTCTTGCATATCTGGTGAAGGAGTCAGAGGTTGAGACTTGTTCAATAGTCTGCGTAGTCGAGGAATCAGACACCATGTACAGACGCCTTCGGATTTAAGTGACCTAGATGTTGAGAAGATGTCGCTACTGAGATAGGTTACTTAAAAAAGACATTCGGTCTTGGCTTCAGGCGGGATCGAACCCGCGTCTTTCGCAAACCTGATGACTGCACTAACCACCGTGCTGCCGAGACCATCAACAGAGCGGCCCAATTTTTCTGGTATATTTTACCTGGCAGCCAGGTTTCACTAATGTTTAGGCATGTATCAGAAAAATCGACTCGACTTTCCTCAAGTAAAACTGAAAATTTTCTCCGTGTTGTGTTGGTCTAAAGTAGTAGCACAACCCAAAGAACTTATAGGTAGTAATACTTCTTCTCGTTTGAGCAACACACACTATCGGTTACACGTGATTCGGAAAACAAAACGTAACTAACAACATAACATTTATGATGTACCCATTAATGGTTGGTGTAAGTGCTAACGTAGATGAACCATAATACCAGAGCCACAGTATAAACCATACAGTAGGCTATCTAAGGCACACTGCACACAGACACGCGGCACAGCCCGTCCGTACTGCCGCCTCCCTATGCCTCCCTAGTTTATGCTAGCGTTGCGTGAAATCGCGTGTGCGTGATATTACGACACGGCGCGCGACGCTCACGCACACATTCAAACCGAGAGTGGCACGTTTGTATGTAGATAGCTTACTGTAAGATTATACTGTGCCAGAGCCTTGTACCTGGAGTGATGAAAGTATTGAATATGATGAGTCTTGCTTTTTGGGTAGTACTGATCTTCCTGATGAGATAATGGACCTACAATCAACGATGATGATTCCCCAAAGATAATAAAATAACCTTCGAATCAAGTGGTGCATATGGACAGTATCTTTTGTGAGTAAATAATAGAAAGATTTTTTTGAATTGTTTTGAAAAGTTAACCAACGGCAGAGTGGCTCCTTTTAGGGTCAGGACTACAGAAGTCATCAAAAACCATCGATCGATTGAAAAATATCGGCATCAAATAAACTGTTTGTGCTATACACGAATACGACATAAGGCATGAGAATACGAGTCCTCTTCAAATATTAACAGTAACAAATAACATAGACTAAGCAAAAGTTCTTGGTAACGAGACAGTAGCTTCCTAAAGATTCACAGTTAGAGTTCAATTTTGCTCGTAAATTTATAATATCAATGTGAACCTTGAGGTCGGGACATGTGGCTGTTCCCATAATGCTGGCCTAAGGTAAGGCCGGTAGATAATTATATAGCAATGCGCCACTGTAATTTACCACTCATCAGTAGTCGGTTCATCAGAATACATATGTAATAATATGTTATGAATTTTAAACCTCAAGTTTTAGACGATATTCAAACTTGCAGTTTTGACATATTTTGCTCGCGTTTGAAAAAAACACCGCAACACGTTGGGCGCCAATGTTAAATGTTACAGGAATTGCAATGTTTTGTTCTTATGTTGAAACTACTGAAGCGAATTATTAACAAGAAACAGAATATTCCAACACTTTTATGTAGCCACATCTAGTTTACTAAAAGTAAACTAAACTATAGTAATCCATCCTGGCACCAAGGTGGGCGCCACGATAGTAAAAAAACTAAATTGATGTCGTTTTCATTTGAAATAAATTTATGGACATCACTTTATGCAAGGCTTTTTATGTCAATTGTAGCATTCAACTACCTATAAGTAAACAATCAAACGCCAACTCGCCAACGCCACTTACAAATATTTGAGTTCATCCGTGGCAATTGATTATCCATTTACATGTGTAATTTGTGCATTTTTATTGCTTTTCTTCCATTAGCGTCAACGTGTTTGACAGAAATTACACTGAAATACTTAGTCGTAATTGTAATATTTGCTACCCCGTTTAAGTAGGGTCATCATTTCTACCTGTAACATACTTCTCACAGTTAGTAGTAGGAACTATGTATATTTCAGTGAACGACGCACTTGTCATGGTACCTTAGTACTTCGTAGTAAGGTAGTTTTTGTCATGAATCTAATACCTCTTTACATCTACTGCATCTGCATCCATGCAAAAACAGTAGATGCAACCACCAAGACAAGTCGCTCTGTCATGTACGTAATAAATATATGATATCATTGCATGTTTGCTACATAATTTAGAATAGCTAATTGGTTTAGTTGAGTCACCCTTCCACAAGTCGACATTATTTAGATAAACAGAATGACGGTCACTTCGAGCTTGCATTGCATGATGTTTTACAACCAATTATATTATAATAAAAAGACGTAAATAGGTTACTTGTGCCAAAAAGTGGCACCCGATATCAGGCATTCGACCACCTGAGCCAAGCATTGGCAGTTTGAGACAACACTGTGCAACATGTATCTGTCTCGTTTACGCTCTAGTAAATAATCATAATAGGAGCAGGGGCAACCCTAGTTCAAGCTCACGAACCCGCTGAATAATTGACAAGATCGATCCACTTAAGCGACATAATCTGCCGCTGACCAGTCAGGGTGAAGAGGCATTCCCATTAGCTTCGTCATCTGAAAAGGTAAACAAATGTTATACCTTAACCTATGACCTTAAGCTTACCCCGAAGATTTTCAACGTCTGATAGACGGTGGTGTCCAAATGTTCATTCACCGATATCTAGGACCTTACTGGGTCCTCGTCCGCCTTTGCGTCAGAAGCTTCAATTACCATAAAGTATCCTCCATACCAGAACACTAATTAATGTACCAAATCTTTAAAAGAAAGTATGCCCTTCGAAGAAAAGGTAACGACTAAGTACTTTATAAACGGAACGTATTCGACTACTCCATAGAATAAACAATCATTTTTGGATACTTCATAGTTCCTGTTTCTATTTCCTGTATTTAAGGGGCCTGGTTTGGGAATAGTATTTTACAACCAAGCACTATCCTGATAGCACTATTTCATTCATTTTATAAAAAGGATCAATTCAATCAAGGATAGATAATGTGGTATTAGTTGACAACGACGACCAGCTCAAGGACGCAGGATGCAGGCCATCAGTCAAATGGACTGTTCACAAAGTCTATTTTGTAAGGCCTACGTTTAGTAGAAAACTTATTTCAGATAAAAGTTTCATGTAAAATGTTTGTACTGGCGCGGTTGACAGAATCCGTCATTGACGATTGGTAAAAATTCTACAAAACGAAATACAGGATTATGACGTATTCGCCATTTTTCACGATTAGTGATCTGTATGAACATGGTCATTCTAAAAGCTTGCCGCCGTTTAAAACAGACAATCGTGAAAAAAGACGACTCGTCTAAAAACCCGAATCGTCCCCTGTGAACGAGCCTTTACATAGTATAAAGCTGTAGCTTCTACAGTGAAGAGGATAGAGACACAGGTAGAGATACACATTCTGACTAAGCTCAATAGTTTGTAAGAATGCGTTCTAATTACATTGCGGTGGACATGTTTACAGCCGCTCAGCTGACCTGATGTGCCATATCGATCGACAATTAGCACGACATTGACTTGCAGTCACCACCAGCCTTCACGCATGCCGTGACAATGGATTTAAATCATTAACGCCCTCATATATTACAACCTACCCACTAATTCAACCTGTTGTTTTGAACATCAGATAAAAGATTATATCTGTTTGAACTGTAGAAGAATTGAACCAGAACTACTACGATCCCTTCCTTTTTTTAGGGTTACGGTACCAACATTTTAAGTTCCTTCATTTTAAGTACATACATTTTTATAATGTTGTTTATAAAAATGCTAAGTACTGCACTTTTTCGAAAATATTACCCCCTTTGGTTTAGGTTTATAAAGCTGTCTGAAATTATCATTGCAAACCAGGTCTTTTATAGTTTTATCTGTTATCTTTATTATTGCGATCCATAATCCGTTGCTTATAACTATAGTGCATGGTCTAATTGAAACTATGATGATATCAGTGCAGTATCATAGCTGGTTCATGGATGTTTTCAATATGCGATGTACCAGTTACCGCGGTGCACCACTAACTGGTACATCGCATATTGAAAACATCATATTGGTTCACACTGCAGATTTGACCAAACAGTGGCGCCCAAACGTGGTCGAAGTTTTAATATTGTTCGACTGTTTCTGAAGAAGTTTTCCAACCAGCAAATTTAATACTTCAGATCCCAATCATATCAAGATTAGGTAAATTTAAAATTTACGGATATTAACTAGCTTCTATGCCTTTAGAATGGAACTTTTCGACCGCTGGCGCCCCAACGTGGTGTTCCCTAATTTGGAAGGAAATTGAAGGCTGATTAGATTCACCGTTCACGATGACCACCACTCTTTCCAAAGCTTCTGTTATAATGAGTTACAGTCTTAAAAATTGTATTAACACAGTGGCGCCCAATTGTGGTGTATAATGACTTATGATTAATTTATTTGAAATAGGTATCTAAATACTTTTATTTGAAATAGGTATCTAACAGTTTCACACATAAACCCTGGCAAGACACACAAAAGCAATGGCGCCCAAACATGGTGCATTATGATTTGTATTGAAATAATAATTGTATCCTAACTGTTTTATGTGGAACCTTAACTGTTGGAATATGTAACACAAACACATTTTAAAACATCAAAGGTGTAAACTACGTGTATCTAAATGATAGTTAGTGCAAACCAGTGTTTTTCTTATGCGTTGTACCGTTGCCGATGGCGTACTGCTGCAGCAGGTCTGTCATGTTGATGTGCACGACCCCCCGCCGCTCCTGCATCAGGTTATCGCAATGTGTCACCTTTCCACTGCCGGGGCCACCTGCGTTGAAAAACAAGATTTTAATGTTTTGTAAAGAAAATGCTGTCATTGAAGCTGCTAGAATACACTACAAATCCGCAGACACAAAACCTTCAAAATACATATTTTGGTGGGCAGCACATAAAAATAAAGGTTTTATCATTTTACGGTCAATTCGATACGACGATAGCTGAAAATCCAAAATCCTATATAAAACATTGAATTGGAGATTTAATTTAAAATCAACAAAAAGCGAAAAAAAAACGACGCTAGAAAATGAACTAAAAGCGAAATAAAAAACGACGCTAGAACATCAACAAAAAGCGAAATAAAAAAAGGACGCTAGAAAATCAACAAAAAGCGTAATAAAAAACGACGCTAGAAGTAGGTACCATTTATGAATAATGGAGTAGTGAATATTTTGAGGTTTTTTAATTGCTTCTTATAGTAAGTAGGTATCGATAACCAAACGCCGCAATTATGTAACATTGCTTTTGATTTCACACTAAATGTGAAAGTTATGTTTCACTATACTGTAATAATAACAGGTTACAATCAAAAGTACTCCGAATACACATAGAAGGTGGATACTGTTTACTGTTTTTAAACGAACCACGTTTGTCTATGAATTCAAAATAAGTTCAGTAAGACTTTCTTAACCGTAAACATATTGAAGAACTGTCAGTAAACATATTTTAAAACTCCAGTTTTAAGAGTAAATTCTCGTTTAACAAATAACCAGTAGTTCTGGCAAGCGCGAACCCGGGGCTACACGAGCTCAATCCTAGGATTAACTTCCCACACTAGATTCACGAAAAAGAAGTTCAAAAGAGAAAACCATTTTCCAAATACTGTCTTATCAATTATCATGTAAGGTAAGAAGGAAAAGATGTGACGTGGAAGTTGCAAGTGGGCAGTTAACTTAAGGTCAGGCCTTTTTAAATTGGACGCATCCTGACTCGCACGATGCGGGTGTCGTACTGAATTGTGGTGTCTATTGTCCGACACTCGCGCGGCACTTGTCTGATTACAAATTGAGGTAATGGCAACAGAGGCTCGGCAACGATCGTCGTAAAGCAGTACACGACGGGTCGAAAGAGATGGGTGACCATTCCGACCGAATTTTAGTGATGCATTTTTAGGGCATCTCCGTGCTTCGGAAGACACGTTAAGCAGTTGGCCGTTTATGTTATGTTATAATGACAATACAACGGTTAATAGTGTGAACGAGATACATTTTGAAAGGCCCTCTGGTGACGCTGGAGATCTTTCATGGGCCAAGGCCACAATTACATACAGAACTAGCAAACGCCCGCGACTTCGTCCGCGAGGACTTAGCTGTATGTGATAAAAGATTTTCCCGCTTTTCTGTTGAAATTTTCCTGAATTTTCTTTGCTATAAACCTCACGGAACCCGAGACCTTTCCAACGAATGCAAAACCGTGGAAATCGGTTCCTGCGTTCTGGAGTTATAGCGTCAGGAAGGAAAACCCGACTTATTTTTATATAGTAGATAAAATAAATAAAGAACAAGTTAAAACCTATTCTTATAAAACTAATTCTGATAGGTAACCCTGCGCAAAACTATTTTCTATATTCTATAGGACGCCAATCCCCCATTGGATAAACGAAACCAAATTACGGCGATTCCTGTTAAGGTTCGCTACTAGGGTCGGCCGGAGAGAAAATCTGTCAAATTTGAAAGCGATCGTGACTGCTATGGTCACACAGTGGTTGGGCCGTGCAATCCGTGCATAAATGCAATGCATAAATCCGGACGACCGTCTTGGTGTAATTGTTTAGAAGTCGGCTACTACACCAAAGGTCGCGGGTTCGATCTCCGAACAGTACAAACATTTGTGTGCATGAACATGTCTGTTTGTATTGGTCTGGGTGTTTCCTATGTATAATAAGTATGTATTTACAAAAGAAAAAGTATTTGAGTATGTTTATCCGTTGTCTAGTATCCCATAACCACTCTATTGTCACTGCTAAATACCTAATGTCTTCTCACCTGTCACATCGTTAACGCCATATTGATTTTTTCTGTTGCGAATTTATGCGAATTTTCCGAGAATTATTTGCTAATTTTCCAAATAGGATGGCAAAATGATAAACACACAGACAAAAAGCTCATTAAATAAGCGTTTATACTGAATACAGACTAACGTGTTTTTATTTTAAGCAAATTAACATTAATTGGTTGAAATTAAAAAATGACGAAAAAAAATCACTTTTTTCGACTTTCACTTAACTATTTTTTTTAGTATTTAAAAATCAAATCTGTCACCTTTTTTCACTGCATCTGCATAATACACAAATTATTAATTATTTTGAAATATATTACAGTGTGTAATATGTAATAATCTATTTACAAGTTTATTTTAGACTTATAGCATGCACTTATTATCTTAACATAACCTCAACATGAACTTTTGACTTTTTATTTTTCTTACTTTGACGTCTCGTAGGGACGGTCCGTTGTTGCCAGGTCGATACAAATATCATAGACAAATTGTAGAAAAATATTCAATTGAAATAGTAACAGCAAAATCGATTCTGAACGGAAAATGAGTCACCTCTCAAGTGCCTCAAAAACTGGTAGCTGAAGCTACCAGTGACAGTTGAGACGACATTGGCATTGGTAGCTCAAGTTACCAGTGACATTTGAGTGGTTAAAAACGGAGTATAATTAACTCACTTGGGGCTAGATGGCGCTGTGTGGAATAATATCCAGGGATATTTATTTATTTATTATTATTATAAATCGCGGCATGATAATCATTTGATGCGTTCACCAAAGATATTTTTATTTCGCCACCCAATATATTTCCGGATATAGGGCAAACAAAAGAAACTAACCAAAAATTGTATTTTATTAAACATACTAACAAGCGGTTTTGCCAATTATTTTTTTACACTATTATTTGCAATCTATTCTCGTGACCACGTTATTTGCACAATGTTATATCTGGTACTTGACGATTCCATCGAGATTTAGTTGTAACTTGGTTTATCCGTTCGATCATCATCAACACAAAATATTTCTTACATCCAATGCATATGATATAGCAATACACGGAGCCATTTCTAGTAACATGCAGAAGAACCCACTAATTAATTGGTCTTACTTGTAATGAAAAGCTGCAAGAAGCATTAAACGGAGCTATCTTGTTACTAACTAAAACGAGGAATTTAACAGTTGTCAACAGTTGAGACACTTTTAGTGGATAATTTATTTCAGATAATAACACTTGAGTATAATACCTTTAGTCTCCTGTAGAGGCCATCGTATTTCAGGCTTTTTACGCTGAATTTAATACAGAATCCACCGTGATCTTCATCTTACTGGAATTGATCTACGAGTAGAGCATAGTATGAAAGGAAGTCACCCTCCGCGTTTTTCTGTCTGTTTTTACATAAGCTTTCACTATCTAAATGATAGTTGATGCTAATTATATTTTCTAGAACGTTTGTCTGTATAGTTCATTCAAATTACTACAGGGAAAAGCTGTGTGCAAATAGCCAGTTAGAGATAAAAATGCTTGCACTGCCATTTTTCCATGGCTGACGTAAATATGATAATTCATATTTATATCAAAGTTCTATCTGATCCATTTTTTAAATTTAAAATGGGTTTGCGTTTGACCTCAGTCTTGCCAGCCACGCTTACCCAAAAAATGCCTATTCACTCTTGCCTTGAAGACACCAAGGTTGTATGTATCCGGAAACACAGACGCAGGGAGGGCGTTCCACTCCTTAGCGGTGCGGACCAGAAAGGAAGCACCAAACCGCTTAGTTCGGACCGCTGGAAAGTCGACCACATGGAGATGAAAGCCCTCGCGGCGTCTTGTGGTCCGGTAGTAGAAAGTAGAGGGTGGTATCAGGTCATGAAGTTCTTGCGCACACTCTCCGAAATACACCTTATAAAAAACCGATAGACAGGCAACTCTACGCCGATGCTCCAAACTCGAGTTTGGTTCCAACGAGCGTCTCGTCACCTATCAGTCTCCTGGCTCTTCGGTCTACTGAGTCCAGTGCATCCAGCTGATACTTGGCAGAGCCATCCCAGAGGTGGCAGAAGTACTCCATACACAACCGAATTTGTGCTTGGTACAATTGTAAAAGCTGTTCCGGTGTGAAGTGTGTTTCCATTTCGAATAACTTGTCATTATGTTCTATTGCTATAACTATTTCTGTTTCGTATAAGCAAACGCAAACTTTAATTTTTTTTGCTCGAGATCTCCATCCTAATTACTATGGAACGAGTGAAGTTTCTTTGACAGCCGTCTGCGCAGTCCCGCAAGTCAGTCTTCCACATGACGCCGGGTGAGTGCACGTCACTGCGTAAAGAATAGGAAAATGAAATGGCAACTAGTACGAAATTGTCAAACCCAAGAGAGCTTTTAATCAAGTGTACTTATAAATATAAACCTGCCATATAACTCTCATGGTGAATCATGATAAAATCATACGTTTGATAAATTATGCATAATGCATATGAACAAACAGTACGGAGGAAAAAAAATAAAGTTGTACTATTTTCAACAAAAGACCCTATGTGCGCCTATTTCGTGTAAATTATCCGCGTAATTATAAATGTCATTTTCGTCAAAAGCGACGTGCGCTCACCTTGGGGACATGGGGGGGAGTGAGCTGCGACGGTGCGCGGACAGCTATCAAAGAAACTTCACTCACTCCATAGTAATTTGTATGGAGATTTCAAGCGAAAAATTCGGAATGTTTGGGAATTTTTTGCATAAAACTGAAATAAAGCAATGAAAAACAACTGATTGGCAATGCTTCTTTGATATCTGATCTTTACACGTTATTTAAAACACGTAAGTTGTTAGTTTATATGATGCCTAAACTTTTGAAATACGGGAGTGCGTTTTGCACGTTTTTAGCGATATTCTGATTTTTTTTCACATTAAACTAGTAAGTTGATCCATATACTGGAAGTTTGAGCTGATTGTGCAACTCTTTGACTACTATGACGATTTTTTTCGTACCTCATACTTCATATTTTCTATATAAAACTTTAGTTTTCCCGAGAGCCGTTTTCCTGGTATCGAGCCTTAAGAGGACTACTAGACCTAACTGAAATCGAGAATTTAGACACACACACATAGACAACCGGTATATCGCCATCTATCGGCGCAACATGAAACTACCGTGTCAACATAAAACTACAATGAGATCTCGCCATTTTTCCAAGAGATGTCGCTCATCTACACTTATAATAAATCTGTAGAGGCCAATTCTGTACATGAAATAAATTTAAAAATTAACAATCAAGAGGTGATTAAGAATTGCTACTGATGCCAAAAATGCAATCAGTAAAATTTTTGTCTGAACTTAAACTACTCGACGACTTTTTTAACGAAATTTGAAACAATTATTCTTCATACTCTTGGGCAGGTTATACCTATGTATACTTTTCGTTATGCTTTAATCAATAGGAGCAGAGCAGTATACAGCTTATGAATCGGAATCATGTGCTACAATTTATAAAGATATATTATTATTTTTTTAACCTAAGACCACGCGGCCTAAGTTGCGTGCGAACGCTAGTCAATAATAAATTAATTACGACCGGAAGGAATTTCACCTCTATTGTTACATTATACCTATTAACTAACTAGCTGCCACCAGAGACTTCGTCCACCTGGACTCCAAAAAAAACAGGTCTATAAAATAGTTTATGGCATATCTCAGATTTAACAAACGTAGGTATGTACTGTGAACAGCACATCAGGTTACTCCATTTCCGTTTTGTCTCTCGCTCTTGCCAAATGACATTTCTTTGCAATAGAGCAAGGAGGACTGACCGGAAATCGGTAGCGTAATGTGCCAGCCACCGTAGCATCATAACATTTTATTAAAATCGCCCAAGCCGTTTCGGATGAGTTTGGCAACGAACACTGTGACAGTGTGTGAGAATTTTCTAAAAAAATAAAAAAAACAAAGAAATAAGTTCATTTCAGGAAACATAACGAATTATCAATTGTAAATAATGATATTTAATGATATCATTCATGACCTAAAAACAATTGATAATTTTACTTTACTTTTGATATTACATTAAAGCACCCATAGATCAAACAACAAAATAGACAAGACATTTATTCTGCCGTGGTATAGCTGTATTGCCGTTAACCGACATCTGGGCGATTTTCGTTTTTTGACGGATTATTAATAAGAAAAAAAATCTCTATCGACCTATCTGAGCGGTTTTTTAATATCTTAAATAGTTTCCGAAATAATTTATAAGCGAATGCGGTTAAGTACCTTTTCTTCTAGTGTGTAGTTAGCTTTAACGTCGCTAAGTAGCTTTAGGAGACAATATTGCCGCTAGAGTTCACTAACGTATATTCTTGTTATAACTTTTTCTCATTCTTGTTTCGCTAGATTGCCGTCATGTGGGTGTTTATACATAATAATACGGTTAAAGTACTTTAACTGTTTTAAAGTTATTCTTTTCTAGTTTAGATGTGCATGCGTTTATTACGCAGTAACGCCGTTAGCTGTAATAACTAGGCAAAACTGCGGCTATGTTAGCTTAACTGCATTACAGCGTAACATTTGGGGAACATTTTTGGGGATTTGCATTACATAATAATATACATACCATCCTACTACTACATCCAACTAGTTATTTTTGAAAATCTATCGAAGAGTGTTTGACGAGGTCCCTCACTATGGGCCTCATAAGGGGCTATGCTCAAAAGTTTCTAAGAGATCGAGTCAGAAATCAGATTTGTAAAACAACTTCAGTAGACGACGTGGCCCAACGGATAAACAAGTTGAAGAGGCAATGTGCGGTCACATATCGAGAAGAACTGATGGCTGTAGCAGCCGCAAGGCGCTAGATTTGAGACCACTGGAGAGAAAACGCACTGTAAGGCGCCCACCCACACGGTCGATGGAATAGCAAATAAAAACCGCAAAATTTCAGTAAATATATATGGAAATTAATAGAGGAGGCCTATGTTTAGCAGTGGTCTTCATACGGCTATCAATGATGATGTTGGAGATAATATGGGTTTTTTCTATATTTTTAAATAACCATGATGATAAATCGACTAGGAACCAACAACTCAACGATATTTTTTAAAAAAGGAACTGACGAGTTTTACATCAGTTATTTTTAAAAAATTTAATGATTTTCATCCAAATGATATTTGTGTACAGAAGCGCACACATCAACCTTTACATAGGGGCACCTTATGCGGCTGATATTAGACCCATTTTGCAATGGTTTTGTAGAGGTTGATGTGTGCGCCTCTGTACATAGGGCGCCAATGACTTCAGATAATATTGAAAAAACAATTTATTCAAAATATAAACAATTTTACAGAATACCAAACTAAATTGGACAAATTCCATTATTTCAAAATTGATTTTGTGTAGGTTAATTCTGGTTTACGTTGCATAACGTGAGCCTGATGTCCAGGTTAAATAAATGTTGTAATTAACAAATGTTGATTTTAATTTATTAACAAAAAAAAGGACTCAATTTTAACTTCCGTTCGTTCTATATCTCAGCGAATCAGATAACACACGAACTACTTATAAAAGGAAAACCTCCCAAGCGCTTTAAAACACCTTACAGCAAAAAGCGTGTGCTAACGCCAAAACACCATGTCGGCGAGTCAACCATTTGTCCTACTACCAATCTCTTGAAAACGAGAAAGGGCCTTATCGTGGTTTCATGGCTATTTAACAACTGCCTTGACCAAGCAAAGATTCCACGCATTTGGCGAAAGTCCAAGTCATTGCTGTGCCTGGTGAAACAGCTGACGGATCCAAAAGGTATTGGCTAATTTCGCTTTTGTGCCATGCTTTTAAGCTATCTGAACGTATGCTTTTTAAGTGCCTAAAGATCTTGTTGACCCATAGCAAATTTTCAGATCAAGTAGGTTTAAGGCTGGGAAAATCCTGTTGCAGCCAGACTCTTAGACTCACGCAACACATCGAGGATGGTTTTCAGGCTAGCCAGGTTGCTGGTGTCGTATTTGTATACCTGTTGGCAGCCTACGACACCGTTAACATCAGGAGGTTGCTAGAGAAAGTGGGTAGCATAACAGGCAGTCTTAACCTCGTGTCGATTCTAAGGAAGACACTGAGCAATCCTTCTTCCAAGTACACCTATTATCTGAAAAGAGTAGATGGCATGTGCAAAAAAATGTCTTCCTCAGGGAAGCCCAAGGTACCCATGTTGTTCAACGTCTTTACCAAGGACCGGCCATCTATACTAAACACTCCGCGATACATACATGCCGACGATCCGGTCTTGGTCTCACAGTCTGTCTGGAGCCGCTCAGCACACGCAAAGCAAGTGAACTGCACTTTTTGAAACCTTCCGGATAGTTGCGGGCTGCTCTGTGTAGTACAGAGAAATCCAAAATGGAGTTGAACCCTCGTAACCAGATGCACGGCTACTCGGCTGTTCCTCAGAGCTCAGAGCAGAGTTGCCGCTCTATCTGAAAACCCACCACCCACCAGTAACCCACCAGTAGCCAGGATTGGCCTGTGAAGGGACGAGCCACCTATCATCATCTTTGTTACATCTTCTGAGAATCTACCCTCAGGCCATAACTTGCCATGGCTGACGTGGAAAACGCTATACAGACTGCGGATTCAGGTCGGCAGATGCAAGGACACTCTGTGTAAGTGGGGGTACATCGATGGTGCGGAATATGCTTGCGAGTGCGGTACCTTCCGCCAGACCATTAGTCACTTCATTTAATGCCCTACGTGCCCAAACAGCTACACACGCGACGGCCTAACGGTGAGGTTGGTGGAGTACAGTCGCAAAAAGTTCAAAGACCGTTGCTATCGATACGATAAAAGAGAGACTATAATGCCGTTAACCTTAAATGTTCTTCATTTAGCTGTGTTTTAGCTTAGCAACAAATATGTTTTATACTTGGAAAAAATATAAATGTGTAGTTTACTAGACTTAAAAGCGGTTAAATGCCAATAAACGCACTTAAGTCTAACATGCACTAGTAATGTATCACCCAATGTTAAGCTGAAACGTGGTTATATACTTTAACGGCAATAAAGCTAAACAAGTGAAACCTTTTTTTCTTGTCTTTTAAAAGACAATATTTTTGTTTCAACTTGATTGTCTGAAATGCCGCTGTGGTTTATCTAACGGCATTTCTGCTAGTCATTCATGAGCAATTATTGACGTCAATGATAAACTTAAAAGAAAAATAGCCTTTTTTAATAATTAAACTATATTTACTAACATGTCAGACATGTAAATATAAAGTATTTAACGGGATCTACGTTTTGGTGGTTTCAGGTCTCAAATTGGTATTGTAACGGAGAAGTTACAGCGGTTTCCATTTTCGCCGCGTTTTTTGCTCATAACTCAAAAATGTGTTTTGGTAGATAACGGCATTACAGATATACCACGGCAGTATTTTATTTATTACTAGCGGCCGCGCGGCCGCCCGCGATTTTGTCTGCGTGTACTTAAGTCGAAAAACAAAAGTTTCATTAGTTTTGCCGGTTAATGTAAGCGTATAAAAAGTACAACGTTTAGTTTTAAGCTCAAATATTTAGTGATGGCTAAGCATGGGTTAGTTTTAAGCTCTTGTTAACGAATTATGTTGTTTAATTGAAGCTATTTAGGTGATAGTAGTGGATATGAATCATGTTATTCTGGAAAAGCGAGATGACATGCTTATTATAATAATATTTACCTATAATTTTGAAAAATAGTAAAAGCACTGGTTATGATGACATAACTACAGAAATATTTAAACAAATACCAATTAAATTATCTCACATTTTAAGTCACATTATTAACAATTGTATTTCAAAAGGCACCTTTCCTAATAAATTAAAAAATAAATTAAAAAGTACAATCATTGTACCTCTTTTCAAGAAGGGTAATAGACGTGATATTACATGTTATAGACCAATAGCATTGGTGCCAGTCATTTCGAAAATATTTGAGCGAGTGATTTAAAGCTCCTTGAGTAACTATTTTGAAAAATATAACATCTTTGCCGAGGAACAGGTTGGTTTTAGTTGACATGCGCCCTGTACATGGACTTAACAAAAGCATTTGATTGTGTTGACCATGGTATATTATTAAAAAAACTGTCTGCGTATGGTATAAGAGGTAACGTACTGAAACTTGTTGAGTCGTATCTGAGTTGCAGAATTCAATCCACTAGAGTCACCAGAATATGCCCTTTTAAAAAAACTGAAATTAATTAATATTCAGAATTTGAAAACATGTCACTTGGCGTGCCACAAGGTAGTGTCTTGGGGCCACTGTTATTTATAGTTTATATAAATGATCTGCCAAAAATCACCAGTCACCAGACAGTATTATTTGCTGATGACAGTACCATTGTTGTATCGGGACCTGACAAAGTTCAGTTAGTACGCGAAGTAAATTACACTATGGACAATGTTATAACTTAACTTAATCTTACAAAGACGAACGTAATGACATTTGGAAAAAGAATTCGTGAAATTATTGGAATGGACATTAGGTATTTAGAATATAAAATTGACCAAGTAGATAATACAACTTTTTTAGGTTTAACTGTTGACCATAATTTGGATTGGAAGACTCATATTGAAAAAATGTGCTCGTCTAAACCAGCATTCATATGCCCTCTACATGCTTGCAAAGACAGTAGACATTGACGCCGTTTTGACAGCATATCACGGATATGTCCAAATAGAAGTTAATTAGTTTATCTTTCATCTCGTTTTCCCACATAAAATCATTTCGCTCAATCATTTCCGTTTTCAATTTCTCCTTCTCATTTGCCCACACGGCAAACAGGCAATATTTCTTTTGGGTTACGTGTAGCTGACCCTGTATCTGGAAGTACCAAGCATGCCGTTTATTAATAGCTAGTTCGCCTGTTGTCGTTTTGAGCCAGAAAGTTACCTTTTTTTATTTATTGCTGATTCTAGACCCATTTTACTGGCCGTCAAAGGGCACTTAACTTCTACCCGAGTATGTTCACCCATCAAACCATCAGGCGTGGCACCCAAAAAAGGTAATTCGTTGTCATTAAATACGGCCCACACGGCTTAATGGCAACATTTTCTTGCAAGCCCAGCTGAGTGAGAGCTACTTTTTCATTGTTCTGGCCATGACTAATAGATTCTACATGATCCAATTTTTTATTGTAAATAATGTCCTTCACTAAGGAAGCACATGGTGTTGTTGCACGGCGTCTTATAACCCTGCTGAAGTTAGATGCAGTGAGGAGAGATCGTCTCATTTCAAGCCATTCTCCGTTGGCTCTTTGCAAAATAGCTTTTCTTTCCACCGTAGCTCGCTCTTCGTCAGGTCTTTTCAAATTTTTCAAGAAGTTTTCTCTCATTTTATTGTATATCTCCTATACAATAAATACCCTGATGGGTTTCCGCATTCCTGGCCAAAGTGTTTATCATTTCTTTTTGAGTGTAAACCAGTCGTCTCTTTTTCTTGGCATACCTTTTCCTCAGTAATATTCCTTTTTTTTTTCTATCTTACCACATTTTCAGTTTTCAGTTTTACGCAGCATGCAAGCATCATTATTTCCAGAAAAACTGCGACAAGCCAAGTCGCTACATTTCTCGCCGGAAGAACGACATAGTGGCGCCACCAGTTCAGCTGTCACTGCTTAATAATGGGTCTTATTACATGGCAATAAAAGTCTACAACCATTTACCAAACTCCTTGAAAGCTGTGCAACGCAAAGAGTTTAAAACTAAGCTTAGGAACATGCTCATTGATAATTCTTCTTATAGCATCAAAGAATACTTTGAAGCTAAATTACAATAAAAAATCGAAATCATACATTTCGTTTGACTGGCACCTCTTATTTTTATTTTTTTTGTACGCCTGTAGACATAGATAGATTTGTAGATTTTTAAATATTCTAGTTGCTTTTTTATTTTTTTTGTTTTTGTTAATGTTATAATTCGTTTTTTATTTGTTATGTGTAAATTCACAATACCTTGAAAAGGTGAATTTATGCCTACCATCTACAATTTTACTGCTATCCTTGTACTTTCTGTTACAAATTTATAGTGAATAAATGAATATGAATATACATGATACCTGTCTATGCATTATATAGATCTATGGTTTCACAACCTGCGACTACGAAATAATTTTGCCAGATGCAGAGCGTTCACTAACATTGAACCAAACTCGTCAATCTGACCAACTGAAGTATTAGAAGTATAGTAACTTTCTTATCAAATTAAACTCTTACTTACTTTTGAAAAGTGTCATTGCAATCTTTGTTTTCTGTGACAAGCCTCGGTCTTTTTCTAAAAATGACTCTAAACAAGTCATGACAGGGATTGGCATGAAGTAGGTCCGTTGGACCTATTTTTCAAAGTAGGTCCATCGGACCTATTTTCAAAAGTAGGTTAATTGAAGCTATTTTTGAAACTAGGTCAATTGGAGCTATTTTCGAGAGCAGGTCCATTGGACCAATTTTCGAAAGTAGGTTCATTGAAGCTACTTTTGAAACTAGGTCAATTGGACCTGTTTTTATAAGTTGGTCCGTCGGACTTGCTTTTGTTTGGTACGCGGGGCCATTTCTGTCATATGGGCTAAAATTAGGTCCTACTTTTGTAGAGCCACTTTTAGTACGCGGGTACCTATATCTTCCTCCTTTTAGTTTATTCAAAGGCTATAAATTAAAAATATAGCTTGACTAGCGGCTGCCCGCGACTTCGTCCGCGTGGACTTAAGTGGACTTAAAATGAACGGATTCGTCAAATTGTCTGACGTTAGATGGACGTTAGCGCGATATCTCAATTCGGAACGCACCCAGTTACGTGACAGCAGCCGTCTGTCATGCCATACCACGTGATTCCACGTACATTTTTATATTTACTTGATATTTTCAACAATTTAAGCAATATCTTTATAAATTGTAGCCTATGTGTTATTCAGATGTATAAGCAACATTATTGTAAAGTTTCATTAAAATCCATTCAGTAGTTTTTACGTGAAAGAGTAACACAGCACATCCAGACATACAAACTTTCGCCTTTATAATATTAGTAGGATTAGGATGACAATTACTAGTAGGACCTTGAATACCTACTTCACTGCCTTATAATAATTACAATTATTCTAAGTTTACTGCACCGACTGTGTTGTCTACTGAAGCTTACGAAAATACCGCTTACCTTATAGCATCGTGCATTCTTCGGGCGTTCCTTTTATAAGACATTTTTTTTAATTTTTTGACGAGTTTTCGTGGCCCACCCGTGTTGGTGTACACAATAATCGAGTACTTTTGAAAAAATAATAAAATATTATTTCAGCTAAGCAATGCGTCACACGTCCAACCAACGACCTCGGCCGGTACTCGTCGCTACTCGAATTCGCTTGTCGCTACACGGCGTCTCACGCACACACGCACACGCACTGTGCCTGAGAACCAATTGAACAGTATGGCGTTTTTTGGAAAATATACGCATTGAATCCCAAAAATAAAAAGATAAGACGACTTTGTTGACTTTTTGGTGAGTTTCCAAACAACCAAAAATATACTAAGAATAGACTTAAATACTACAATAAATACTAAATAAATAAATACAAAAAATAAACCATGGATTTGAACTCGGGACCAGATTAAATAATATATCGGCTGTCTCATAATTACGTTCCTAGACCGCATCGACATCTCTTAACATCGAAAATAGCGGTTAGTTTATAGCATAGTCCATATAGACTTGAATACTTTTAAATAAATTCACAGTATACAAACATAATGTGACTCAACCACCGGTGTCGGAAAGTTGTTTGAACTCAACTGAGAAGAACCGGCACGAAACTTTCGTGTGGCTACTTTCAAAATTCTGATTGAAAATTAAAGTTGTTATTGGAAATAAAACTATATACAAATAACGTTTTATTGTTATTAAAATTGCCAAATAACTTTCATTCTAATCATAATCAAGCTTTATCCTACGAACAAAAACAAACATAATACAAAAAGGAAATCCAGGATATGATCTTGCGACCATGGGATGAGGCTTTTTACGGCTGTGTATTAATCATGTTCCTCCACCGCGTCGACCACAACATTGAACGAAAATAGCGCTTAGTTTAAAGCATTGTCCATTTTATGGTAATTTATTCATTAATTCATTTTATAAGACGTTTTTGTTGACTTTTTGGTGAGTTTTCGTGTCCCATGCATTATTATAGCATACGCAATATTCTAACAGTGATTACTAAGCAATTAAATATTATTCAAATGCGGAGCGCAATGCGCGACACGTCCGTCTAGCATCAGGCCACGGCCGGTACTGTCTGTACACGGCGTTTCACGCACACACGCACACGCTATTTGCTTGAAAACAATTATTGGTGTTTTTTGGAAAATATACGCATTAAATCACAAAACTAAAATGAGCACGCTCTAGTATTTTATAAAACACACATTCTGTGAAAAGAACAGAATGATAGCATGATGTTTAGTACAGTTTTTTTTCATTCTAAAATTTTTTTAGACCCATCTTTGCGATTTTTTTCTATCGAGCCGAATTTGTTAAATCGTGTTTTCAAATTGATAAAACCAACCCTTGAATCCTCAAGAATACGACATATTTTTTTCATCTGGATCACCGAAGTGTAACACTTAATTTTCGTTACTATAAAACTTGGATTTAGCTCTACTAGTCCCCTTAAAAAAAATACATACAATGTTTTGAAAATTGGCTCGATGCTCTTCTACCTACTAGTTGTTAATAATCACAACGTCAAGTAAATAATTGATGATTTGAAAATAATACCAGACCGTGAATTCTGTCAAAATAAAAATGTATGTTACCTATCATATATATCTACAGCGTGTCTGGTCACCGGTGTCTGACCAGCTAAGCCTCTTATTTGAAACAGCCTTAAGGCGATAGAAAAATAAAGATCCCAAATGTTTAATCTCCTATCGTTAAACGAATCAAGTAGAATTCTTCGGTGAAACGTTTATATTCCTCATTATTCAGGCATGGAGTTACACATTGAGATGAGTTCTGTGCGATGCGATGGTAACAACACAGAAGAACATCCATGATGAATTGCATAATTCATGAAACAAAAAATCATTACCCGTTCCCTCCAAACCATTCAACGTACCCAGTACGAATATGACAGGCACACTAGGCGGTTCAAACTTGACGTGGCTAGAGTTCTGCATGGGGAAGGAAGCTGCGGGAGGGGTGGCGCGGCCGACCCACGCGCTGTCGCGGCGGCTGGGATCTCCACCTGTTGTCTCCAACTCTTCATTGTTTTGTTCTGGAATATAAACAAGTTGTTACTAAGATGTTTTTAAGAGATAGGGAGCAAACGAGCTAGAGGGTCACCTGATGGAGAGTGATCATTGCGTTGCTTGCCTTTCAAAAAGGAATACGCTCTTTTTTCAAAAGCCCCAATATCGTTCCCTTCCGGAAACTCTGCCGCTGGAAGACCGTTTCATATTTTACCCGTACGCAGTAAAAAGTGACGCGTGGATCACACAGTTGAAGAGCGCCATCCATCTAGATTCTAGGTGATGAGCGTAAAACGACAAGGATTTGACGATGAAGAATTATTTGCAACGAGTACAACGTTACTTAAAATAATGCAATCACTGTCACGCAATTGGCCACATTCTAAAAGAAACATAATAGAATGACAAACAAAAACATGATAGATGATCATGAAGAAGAATCAATAAGCAAAGGGTTCATTGAGGGTTATTTCGGGTTTTACTAATTTACCAAGTCAGGTGGTTTGTTGGTTATCTGTTCCTTTGGATCTTCTGGAATGTATAGGGATTTCAGCCGCCTGATCCTTCTCAACACTCCACGAAGCATTCAAATTCACGATGCCAGTTTTTTAAAACGAAACTAAAATTATGTAGCAATGTAGTGTACCTAATTAGCTATCAGACCAGGTACTGACTGTACTGATTTCATGCATAGATGAATAAATAAATGATAACAAGCAAGAAAAATACTCCCTCGACAAAGTTTGGCAAAGAGTTTCGAAGTACTAGGTATATCAGAGCAGCAAGGTAGGTACTAAATGATGAATCACAATTTAGTAACACTAACCCCCTTATTCATAAAAACTTAAACAGCTCTTCAACAACATTTTAACTTTTGTATCGTTTGTTCACTGTCATTCTTGTTGCTGCCGCCATTTGCTAGTTAGTGACACAACACGTCAACTGCTTTAACTATGCTTCAGCGTTGCGTTTGTATTAATGAATAAGGGGTAAGCCTCACTAGCGTAAACTAATGAAATCGACTTAGGATGAGGGACCGTTCGCCATAATATACCTATACCTATTTTGTTTTGAGTCCATTCGAGTTTAATTAATAACCTTATGGCTTGTCACATGGAGGTATGTTGACAATTTTAAGGCTAAAGTACACATGTGACTCCTTGTTTAGGTAATGGGCTCACACGATAGATCATGACGTAATTTTAAAATATTGGCTGGATGAAATATGTTTTTTACTTCAAATGTTCTGAGAATACCGTTTCACAACGTTGTCTAATCGAAATTACGAAAATAATGATACGATGTTAAAATGCGAATTTTAAAACGTCGTCTAAATTACGAGGCTTTAAGTCCGCTACAATAATGCAACTTCTATTGTATTCCTTTGAATTTATTTCAACAGAATAGATATAAGAAAATGCTAAAGACATGGCTTTCAGACAATCATTATAGACCACTCACCAAGACTAACCTTTCATATCTAACAAAACAAGTCCTGACATTAGGTTTACTAAAACATACCTAAATATCTATTCTTTTGCCTTAAAAAGGAACGAAAGGTATGGTATAGTTTATAAGTACTTCCACTGTACCTACAAGAATGTAAGTATGTAGTGAATATTAAGCAAACAATTATTCATGGTTCCGACAAAAAACTGTTACATATCTTGAAAGAGAACTTAAATATAAAAGGCAAACGTTTATAGAACGAAAAGTTATTCACTATTCACCTACAGCATTCAAGAGATTCACGTGGCGATATGATTTGGCGCCCAACGTGGGGTTTCGAGCGCGAAAAACTTTTTCGCAACTTTTAACCAACTGACTGAGTCCTTTGAAAGCAAGCAAGCAATTTGAAATGATATGACAACTTACTTCTTGGTATCGGCATGCGCGCAAAAAGCTAGTTTTAAATAAAACTTACCAGTGTCTAAACAGATGCCCATATTCCATGAAGATAAAGATTAAATACAAATCTCTTCAGCGACAAACTCACGACACGAATGTCCGTAAAAAATATAAAATTCCTACGTTTACGTTGGCACTTATAGAAAAATAGATATATCCAAAACGCGCGTCCAGTGGTCTTGTCTACCGGCCACGGGCAATCACACGCTGTCACAATTAATAGTTTATCGATTGAAGGACGCGACCTTCGTAAACAGACCTCAAAACAAACTAAACATAAAAACTGTTATATCCAAAAATATCTATCTCATCTTCGCAACTTCTACTTTATCTGATTGACTTCTTCTTGGTTATTCGAAAGTTGTGCCGCCGAGATAGCATTTCTGCCAACGGTTTGCATCTAATTGGCATCGCGGGCCAACCGCTCTCCCTCGCGCCTCAAACACAACTGACACTCACACCTAACTTTCACACTGGCTCGCTTGTCAAAACAACGTACGTCTCCCTCACTCGTAACCAGTGCACGATTCTGAAGCGGGACAGAAAATCAATTGAATAATTAAATCGACGCCCCCCTGAATGAAACTACTGCGTGAGTGGTAATTATGGTATAAAATGCAAGGAGCCTTGCCTTGCATGTGCCTACCTGTGACTGATGGTGATAGCATATTTGCTTACCTTAAGAACCACGAGTTTATGAGTCGATTAAGGCCAATATTTTTCAGTGACTCAGACAGCCGGAGGACGTCGATCTTTTATTCATATACGTTACACTTTCGATAATTGATACGTTTAAGTTACTTTGAAGACAAAGTTCTGGTAAAGTAATACGTTCACTTGTATACATTTCAATTATGTGAAGGTACTGTCAAATACTGCCGGTTCTAAGGACATTTTGTGTCAGCATGTAATTATCTGGTTAAAAATTCAAATTTGATTGATTTCTTTAGTAGAGCAGGATGAGACATTTGTGAATGAGATCATTCGTTCGTGAGGGTCGTAATACCCATTTCTAATAAGTCGAAACAAGTAATCATTTTAATTGAATAGAGTTGTTAGGGAAAATGTACCCACCACGTTGGGCGCCATGTACAGAGGTGCACACATAAACGTTTACAAAACTATTGAAAAATGGGTTTTATGTGAGCCACATAAGATGCCCCTATGTGAAGGTTGATGTACGCAATAAGATAACATAACGCACATGTTATAATAAAGTTTGTAAAAACACATACAAAACATGTTAACTTAGGTATAAATAAAAAAGTGTAATATATAAATGTCATTTTATTCATTGCAAACATTTCGTAGAATAGTATTATCGAGTGCTGGAACAATATTATATTTGAATAATCTAACGTTGTGTTGAGCGCGCGTTCTGTCGAGACATATGGAAGTATTTATGTGAAACAATACATAGATACACTATTGTGGCAGTTATATGAATCGATAATAATACCAATTGGAACATTTATTGCGTGCTATTATATCTATAAGTAGTAGGTAACTAACAATAATACCCAGTAAGATAACATATGGCATCGAACCTACACATTCAATAGGTTTGAAAAAGATAGGCAGAATATAAGAATGAAAATGAACACTTCAGAAATGAGTCAAAAAATAAATCATACCTACTCGTAATTTAAGTAACTAATTAGCCCATTTTCAGTCCTAAGTGCGATGAATATATCAATTTCACTTACAATATAATTAACTAAATAATTAATAAGTATCTAGACCTACGTAAGTATTTCGAATGTTACATTTTTACAAGTATAAGATTATGTACATCGCCGATATTATAACCGCAATATGATTAATGGAAGAACTTTCTATCACTTAATGCCTAATAAATGCTCGTATCTTATATACACATATACTATAGTACACAAATCATACACACGCAGTGAACACATCTTTACACTTGATATTATTCAGACATACATCCTGCACTTCCACATCAAGATATGTTAGTAAAGAGTAGAGGTAAGGATAGTCTAAGCTGAAATGACGCGCCCCTCCACCTCATCAATGCAAACACGACTGCTTGCTTGTGTGCGTAGACGCAGTGGAGTGGCGCGTCATTTCAGCTTCGACGATCTCTACAACGGTAGAGTTCTACTTTCTAATCTATGGTGGAAAATTAAGTGACGATACTTAAAACTGGTTTACCCTAAAGGCTTATCATCAACGATAATTAATTTGCAAGCTTTTTATGCAAGTTTGCTAACAAACTGAAATTAAAATTGAAATTTTAATGAAATAAGAACAAACTTTGCAGTTTCTTCACCAACTACCATTAGGTATGAAAACTGAACTTTTCTTTAAAAGCTATAAGATACATTAAATAAGTACTTTGACCTATTCAAGAAAACTCCTTTTGAAGTCAAAGAACTCTACGACCCTCTAGACCGCTTAGATATTTTTAGTTAGCAACTAATAATTATCTTTCTCAATCAACTGAATAACTAACGTTATAATTAGTATGTTATGGTACGATGTCAAAGAACCAAAACGATTACAACAAACCTTTACGAATTGGTTAAATATCACTACAAACAAAAATATATTTTATTACAACAATAATATGAGTCGTTATAATCACACAGCACAATGTTACAAAAAATTAACAAAATTATCTATAGGCTTGACAGACAAGCTTGGATGGATTTAATAATATCACAATATTATATTAGGTAAGTAAAAACAAAGTTAATTAAGTTAAACTTAAAGCAATATCGATAAACATTAATTAATTAACACAAGAACTGTTTTTATGAGATTATTTCGCGAATATTTTAGCATGTCTTCAATAGTAAATATCGAGCATTGTCTTTTTTAGTTGCTTACATGGAATTTTTAATGATCGAATTATACTGTCCCAATTATTTACAACAGAGGTTGCGAGTTCAATCCACGCACAGTACAGAAATTCATGTGTACAAACATGTATGCTTGTATTGGTCTGGGTGTTTGCTCTGTAAGTATAATAAGTAGGTTATTACAAAAGAGTATTGGAGTATGTTAAATACGTCAAAATGATATGACAGCATAACATTTCAATTAATATTTCGCAGCTTTCTACTTGTCGCCGTGAGGCGTGTAATGGCTAAGCAGAGTTAGTACTACAGGTGTAAGATACCATAAAACATACTAAAGTGTATCTAAATACACACTAAAATGAAGGTTATCTGGAAGAGATCGCTCCAGATTGTAGATTGGTCTCTGTAATTTAATAGAACTGTCATTTATTTGTGCAATAAAGAATATCTATCTATCTAAAATAGATAATACACCCAGAAACATAAGAAGACAAGGGGTAGGTTGCATGTCATACGAGTAGCAACATCGTGCGCGCGTCATTTTAAATTTCGAACAAAATAACAAAAATGTTATGTATTTCTGTTCAACAATACTGGCTATCACAGCGCCATCTGTAATAAACTTTTACCGGCCGCCCACAGAGGGAACAGTAATATTCTTAAATTATTTAGCAGTTTAACATTTTTTCTTACCCCTCATTCATAAAAATTTAAACAGCGCTTGAATAACACGTTAACTTTTGTATCACTTTGTCTCTTTCATTCTTGTTGCTGCCACTATTTGCGAGTAAGTGACATAACAGTCAATTGCTCAAACTATGCTTTGGAGATGCGTTCGTTTCTATGAATAAGGGGGTTGACCTAGCGGCAGCGACAAGAATGACAGTGACAAAGGGGAGCCCTTTCGGTCGCATAAACTCTTTCGTCATAATGTAGTTTGGCATAAATGTTTCGGCACAAAGTTTTTTCGCATAAATTATGATAAGCAGAGTATTATAAACGCATAATGGTTTCATTGGCATAATTATAATTTGCTATAATTGTATTTATCATAATTTAAATAAGCATAAATGTGAAGAGCATAATTGATAAACGTATAACTTTACTTTACCATAATATAAGAAACGCATAATAGAAGAATTCATAAAATACAAAACGCATATTTCTACTCGTCTGCCCAACAATAGAGTTGGGGCGAAACCGACTCGGCTAGATTAGGTTAGAAGGTTTAAGGCGGGAGCAAAGCGAAGCGTAGCTGTAGCGTGGGTGTTAGTTTTTCAAACCCTAAAATAAAATGCCTGCTGCATCTCTCCATGCTGCTTGCTTGCCTGCACGCTGCATGCTTGCTTGCGTGCTGCATGCTGGGTGCATGTTGCATGCTTGTTTACATGGTGAATGGCGAGGGCGGATCCGACATGGCCGCGATAGGTTCGAAGGTTAAGGCGTGAGCGCAGCTCACGCCTTAACCTTCGAGGGTTAGTTTTTTTTTTTTTCAAACCCTAAAATAAAATGCCTGCTGCATCCCTGCATGCTGCTTGCATGCTGCTTGCTTGCTGTATGCTTGCCTGCGTGCTGCATGCTCGCCTGCATGTTGCATGCTTGTTTACATGGTGAATGGCGAGGGCGGATCCGACATGGCCGTGATAGGTTTAGTTATTTTTTTTTCAAACCCTAAAATAAAATGCCTGCTGCATCCCTGCATGCTGCTTGCTTGCATGAATGCATGCCTGCTTGCATGAATGCTTGCTTGGTTGCTCACTATACATTTGCATGCTTGCTTGCATGATATTTTCGAAATAAAAATATTTCAGGAAAACAAAGAGAATAATAAAGTTTTTAAATTTTGATTAAGTGTTTTTTAAATGGTGATATTATGGTATTCTTATTGTATGACTTGAAATTTGTATGCCATAGGGTGAGATGCCAATAAATGATATGCTAAGTAATCGTTATTCTAAAAACAATTATGCATAAACCTTTGATGCTAATATATCATTATTATAAAAGAAGTTATGCGGGAAAAAAGTATGCCTTATGATTTATTCTAAATGAACGTTATGCGAAACGAAGAGTATGCCAAAAAACGTTATGCAGACTTAAGATATGCCTTTTTAATTTATGCATCCCAATATGGACCCGTGACAAAGCGATCCAAAAGTCTAACCCCCTTATTCATAAAAACTTAAACAGCTCTACAACAACACGATAACTTTTGTATCGCTTTGTCACTTTCATTCTTGTTGCTGCCGCCATTTGCGAGTAAGTGACAGGACACGGCAATAGCTTAAACATTGCTTTAGCGTTGCGTTCGTTTTTATGAATAAGGGGGTAAGTGTTGTTGAAGTGCTGTTTAAGTTTGTGTGAATAAGGGGGTTACAGATTAGCTTGTATGAAATTTGCAGTTCCATCTGTTATCTTTTTCTTCAGAGCATGTGCATTATGAGTTTATTTACATTTAATATCCACTCTTTAACATTGATATCAAAAATGATTCAACGTGTCCTAAAAACGAAGTAATACCTAGTTGATTTACATTTCGGTCGTTATTAGATAATTATATTTATAAAACCCACTATTTAGAATTTATCTGAGTGATCCCTGAAAGCATAACACGTTTTTAAAATTATCATCATTTTACAGATTATATATTATATTACAGAACAGTACTAGCTTACGCAGATTTTTATTTTCAGGTACTTACGTGCGTGCCTAATCGAGAAAGCTTGATATATCTTTGGTGCTTATAACCTCTAAGAATCCTAAATATTTTAGGCACTACAATAATCATTGTCACTACATTAATGTATACTCGTAAACTGAATCATGGGATCTCTAGCTTTCAAAATGAACTAACTGCCTGCAAATGGCAAACAAATATGTAATAGAATTAATTTAAAAAATACTTACTTCGTTGTAGACAGATTAGTTTGTGAGACACCGCTTTGTTACTGTTATTACGAAAAACAAGAAAATTATTATTTTTTCAAAGCATTGGCATTACACATAAATGGGGTCTTTTTTTACTAAGAAAGGAACTACACAAGTTTTAGCTAAAATATTCGCCTTAAACCTTATTTATAACCGATATCTATACATACATAACAATAACTGTAATTATTCTTCATTTATTAATGAAACACTGTATACTTAAATGTCAACATAGTAAAACTAATAAATAAGTACAAAAATTACACAAAATAAAAAATATCAATTTCCTATCAAGTCAGCGAATGGTTAAATATCAATGGTATGTAATTGTCTTTAAGTATATCAGTAACATGCAACAGCACGGAATGATCACTATTTACATATAAGTAATGTACTAGGTAATTTGGATTAGTAATGTAAGTACTTCGATTTAATATATTTCTGTAACTACAATAATGATTACCCTTTTATTCAGTCACGTATTTAGGTTACTACTATAGACGTAACACATAGTTATACAAATAGTACAGTGTTGTCAACTTAACAATCAACGCAGCAAGATCCAAAATCGCGTAAAACTGTCTAATAGTACGAACCAAACGCCAGGAGTACATTGGATACTCTCATTTTGGTCGAATTTTCTCGTAAAAGAAAATTTGCGGGACACTATTAGGTTCTTTTAAAAGTAATCGTTTCTTGACAAACCTGAAGTGTTCTAATGCAAACTCATAGAGTTCATTTTCCATCTTCCATATGTTTGATTGTTGTATTCTTTCTGTAGTTTCTGGGCTGGGCTGTAGTTTAGAGCTGGTTTGCCTTAGATGGGATTTGTTGCTGTTCAGGTAGTGGTCAGTGGCTCCTTTGAACAGCCGTGGCAGAACAGCCTCGAGCACTGTGATGAAGTCTAGCATCTCCTCAGTTACACCCACTACAAGGTAGTGGTTGACTAGATTTTGCTTTGCTTGTTGTAAGGCCCAGTGGCTGCCAGGTTTCCTGCGAATCAAATATTCATTTTATTTTTGCTCTATGTTGCACGGCTTGGAATCATAAATTGTTGAAGCAGATAGAAACAACCTTAAAAACATGCCTGAAGACCAAGGTCTATAACCAGTGTGTGTTACCAATGATGACATATGATTCTAAGACATGGTCACTCATTATGGGCCTCATAAGAAAGCTCAAGGTCACCCAACGGGTTATGGAGAGGGCTACGCTCGGCGTTTCGCTACGAGATCGAACCAGAAAAGAGGAAATCCATAGAAGAACTGAGGTCGCTGACGTAGCCCATCGTATTAGCAGGATGAAGTGGGAGTGGGCGGGGCACATAGCAAGAAGGGCTGATGGCAGTTGGGGCCGGAAGGTCTTCGAGTGGAGACCATTTGAGGCCAAGCGCAGCGCGTGCGGCCCACCCGCAAGGTGGACGCATGACCTTAAAAAGATAGCAGGGTTTCGGTGTATGCAGTCCGCCTACAACCGGCCGCTCTGGAAATCTATGGGGGAGGCTTATGTTCGGCAGTGGACGCCATGTGGCTGATGATGATAGAAAAGGCAATTATTGACTTCCCGTTTACTGGCTACAAGGACGCAAAGGTTAGCGCGTTCGACCGATTACTCTACCTACCAAAACAAACATTGGTTTGTTCACACCAGAACAAACATTGTTTGGAACAAAATTTAAAACAAAAACCTATTTGTGCTGAGGCTGGTTGGTTTCTCCAGCAGGCATTAGGTTTATCTTTATCAAATGTTTTACTACGAGGCTAGTACACATTGTTAAAATTTATCAACTCCCGAACTCATTAATTAACTGGGTGCTATTAAATTGAACTAGCTGTTACGATAGTGGTGATACTCTGACGTAATATAAGATTATGTAGCTATTATTGGAAATTACGTATAAATTATGTATCAGCTCAGTCCAGTCTCAATCCAGCTTAGTTTTTCCATTAAGTGATTTATCAATTTGTAAAAAAAATATTTGCTAACTTCGAAAAAGCTAACGCGAAAGACTATTCTTTCAAAGTTTGATTATATGTCAGGATATCAAGGCACCCTAAGGCTCCTAATAGGTTTAACAACTGATAACTAGTAATGTCATCTAATACGAAAAGCGACTTCTTAAACCAACTGCTTATCTTGGCTTCCAAAGCATGGAAATGCTCAGAAAATTGATCAATGTATTTATGATGAGGTAAAAAAAAAGTCTCTCATGTCACTACCTGTCCTGGCCCACATAGCTGAACATGGGAAATTGTTCCCACTAAACCACGGGCATGTGTGTTGTCGTATGTGAGAACAACACACAACCTCACTCCTATTGGTTTAGGACAGTAAAATAGTTGGCATATCATTAAATTTCTATATACACTTTCTTCATTATTTCATATGTTTCAAAAGAGGCAAAGGGTTTTTTTTTTAGTGGTCTGATGACCTCACTCCACCTGATGAGAAGCAGCCGTGAGGTCCAGATATGGGGTTGACAAGTACAGTAATGAAGAACTACTGTGCTGTTCAATCTCATTTTGAACGCCTGCATAGATGCCTTTTAATAGACATGTCAGAATTCTTACCAGCATTGTGCTGAGTGCCCACAGAAGAATGGCACCTGCAGCCACATATTGTTGGGATCACAGTCCAGCTGGTTATTCTCAACACACTCATCAAAAGTCTGGAAACAATAGTATACCACATTATAGAAGGATTGGTGAGTACCTACTTCTCACTTTTATTTCTGTTTCAATACCTATCCTTCCATGTTTCCTTAATGACGGTAATATACATGGTGTCTTATAAATAATCATTCAACTATAAACCCCAAATGGGTAACTTGATTACCTTTAACTAAATTGAACTTTTGAAAATTGAATTGAAAAAAATATCTTAGGTTTTCCAAAAAAAGTCTTAGATTGGTATTACTAGACTTACTAGAGAATACTTACTACTTTTAGAGAATTTTTGCATCATAACTTTGAATTTCTTACAAAAACATTGTACATTAAGTAATGTTTATACAGAATTTAATTTGAACAACTCACATTTTTGGAGACCAACAAACCAAACATTTATTTAGGTTATTTTGTTTTTTTTAGCATTAGGGATAATGCATTATCATCTTACTAAAGATAGGAAAACCAGAAAAATGCATTCGGTCTTGGCATCAGGCGGGACTCGAACCCGCGTCTTTCGCAAGCCGGGCGACTGCACTACCAATTCGTCCGGTCTGTTAATGGTCTCGGTAGCATAATTGGTAGTGCAGTCGCCCGGCTTGCGAAAGACGCGGGTTCGAGTCCCGCCTGATGCCAAGACCGAATGCATTTTTCTGGTTTTCCTATCTTTACAAACATTTATTTATTTGTTTTTACAAAAGAATTTTAACCAAATACATTCATATTGTATCATATTGTGTTTGCTCTACACACATATGAAGTAGGTATTACATAAAAAATTTATTGAATATTATTAGCATTTATTGTTATACTTAGGCTGTTAGCCATTTTTACCAATTCGTTGTGGAGTAAGTAACACACATGATACAACAACATGAAAAATTATAATTTTTTTAATAAAACAAAAACAGCAGTATTCTTAAAAAAGTACCTTCAAGTATTCAAACTCAGTACTTACCATTTTGTCACCATGTTTTTTCCTGACCAAGTGTGGTCTAAAGTTATCTCCATTTCTCAGGAAATAGTAATATGAGACAAGCCGATCCAGCGGCTTCCTTATCAGGTTTATAAATATAGGCTTTGATGATGTTCCCAATCTGAAAACCATCATGACAATATCTATTTCAAAATCTCATCATTAGCATCAAAAGAAATAACTGTATAATATTATTAGAATGTACTGCTTTTATAATAAATATAACCCAAAATTTCAAATTATTTTTATTCTGAATGTTATTGGCTCTACTTGAGGTTAAAACCAATTGTATTATGCCCAAGTTTACTTGATTAATACTACAAAGAATTATTCATGCAAAGTTGCACTTGAGTAGAATTCTAAGCGACTAGGTACACATAATGGCTTCAATCTCAGCCTAAGAACAGATCATAGCTTGAGTGGAGTAGTTTCAATAAGACTTTGTTAAGAACAGCTACCTGGATTTTTTACTGCCTAAACCATTAAGCATCTATTATTTTCATTTTAGACTTACCTGTCAAAGTTCAAAAATGCCATATGCCCATGATACAGAGCTGGCTTCACCTCGTGCCACTTGGTCACGTTCTGAGCAAACTTATACTGGTTGCTCAAAGACATAACATGCATATTGGCAGTTATGTTGATATGTAGTACTTTAAAATGGTTCTTCTTGCACAAATCGTAAGCTACGCCTACAAAACTAGTAGAGCCTGTCTTAGGCACTCTATTGTATATCACTACGAGGTCCTCATCGTCTTTTTCCACCGGACTTGGGAAAAATTGCCGAGATTCCGTATGTGTTTGAGCTTGTTTGTATTCTGCAAATAAGCATAATAATTTACACTTTTATCACCTAATAACTATCCTGTAATCCAGAGCAGGTCTTAGCACTTACCTATCCTGTGATAAAATTCTTCTAAACGAGTAATTTCTGCTTGAAAATACAAAACAATAACGACCACAACACAGAGGCATGATAGAAACCATAGCTTGTGGACGTTCAACATATCGGAGCCGAGCCGGTGCGCTTTACATTACACATAAATGAGCACTGACATAATTAATATTCATATTCGTTTATAAATAAACGTTCGCTCTACGTTTCTCTACACCCACACGGGAAAAGTAAAATAGAAATTTAGCTACACCACCACCGATTTACGCTAACGTCAAATGTCAATTTGACATTTTGTTTTTTCATGAAGTCGAATCGGTGGCGTTTCGTTCTCTTTGTTTAGTCAGCTATGCTATTCCGGCTCTGGCTCCAAAAGTCACTACGGTCGTGGAGAGTTAATTAAAAATACAGTTTCTTTGCGACTGTGGTCATTTGAGAGAAAATAACGAAGCGAAATAACATTTTTAATTATTTAAATACAAAATGAAAGAGAATGTTAATTCAAAGTGAAATGTATTGATGATTTAAAGCTTGAAGTTATTCTAAGCGTTGAGCCTAGATAGTTACGAGTTAGGTATAAACGTTCGCTTGTTAATCTGATTTAAGCTTAAATTAGATAGCACATAATACTTTCTAAGCAAATAGTCAAATAAATAGTAATAAAGTCAGGGTGACTACAATCTCGTATTTTGTGACTGTAAGTACTGACTGTTGCCTTAAGTTCACACACAGTAAAATAACTTTCGCTCTTGTGGCTGTTGGCCAGTGTTAGGGCGAGGGGCTCATTAGCGCGTTGGGTTACGTTGCGTCGCCGCGTCGTCGTTTGCGAGCTGCGACAATGCATACCTACCTGATTCGCGATCTGGTATGCCATTAAATATATATTAATGTAAAACAACGCAGCTCAGGAGGTCTCATTCTTACTGTGTGATGTGGATAAATGGTTTCTTCCTTAGATTATGATTGCCAGGTTAATAATTGTCTTATAACGACACCATTCGCTGTTTTAACTCGGCATCAGCATACCCTATCAATGCAATGTGATACGCTTCACCATGCTATGGGTGATTGGCTGCATGATTGTGACGCAGTTTTGTTTTTCTCCCTATTGTCATTTTTATGAGTATAGTTCCGTTCCGTCGATCCACAAAATGATGAAAGTTACAGCAGGTGCAAGTAGATACGCTCTCCCCGTGGTTTACTGTAGTTTCACATTATACATAACTCAACTTGCTGACCAGAAATGTCAAATGTTTTATACGGAAGTAAATAGCACGGAAGAAGTAAGATCAATGAATAGTGTAAGGACGCGCCCTTCAAGCTCTGGCAAAAAACCAACTGACAACTCCAACCAACCCCAGCTAATGACATTTAAAAATTCCTTTTTTTGTGGGGAAATCCTCATGGATACCTCGCCGGACCTATGTCGAACTCCTACCGCCTAAAACGCCACGGCACTCAACCGTGGCACTTTGGCGGCGAAGCAGCTGGATCCACTATAGATTGCCAGTGCTAGCTCCTAACAGGGGCCCTAACAAAGGGGGGAGGCCACGAAAGCGCCTTTAGTACGCAGGCACTTCCGTCATCACGGTGGACGCCGTGCAATACGAGCCAGAGCACCCCCGCTCTCCGGCCCGCTGGCTCCCACTGTACGAAGACCCTATTCTGGGCCCGCAACCACGAGCCAGCCAAAGGGCGGCTCCGTTGCCGCATCTAAGCCGGAGCCACTGGGCCGCGATGCACAGGAGCCTCGGATCACTGGCCCCTACCAACCGAATGTGCGCCGCGGCCCCACCACGCGCCTCAGGGCGCTCGCAGGCCCCACTGGGCCTTCAATCCAACGTGTCACGCTTATGGGCCGCAGTGGGTGGGTGACCAAGTCCACTTATCCAACTTCTTAAACAACTCTACGGATTCCGCTCTGGGTTTCATATTTTCTGACATTCGACTATTTTACATCAGCCGGGCAGCCGTGTCTTGATCACAAGGAAAAAGTTTAGACAGTGATAATTATAATCAGCTTACTTTAAATTGGTTCACAGCCGATGAGGGAAAAACCCTACCCTCAACTCGACGCAACCGCTCCTAGCAAACTTCTAGCATGACCACCGCGGAGCAACCTCTACCCTACCCATGCCCATGCAATGCTTACCCTTATCGCTTATGCCATGCGACCGGCCTTTGAGACTGCATAGCTCTTTGGCGGCGGATCTCCAAAAACTAAAATAGGAAATACACGGCACATTTTGCATGACGTTTCAAGGTGAATCCTTCCGATTCTAATCTCAGTATCCGATTGTACGCTGCGCTACACGGGCGCGCGCGAAAAATAGCTCTGGCATTAGTTTTGCCGCCAAAACTGGGTCACGGGGCGTCCCGTTTCGCGCAGTAATACTTTTTGATTTAATTTCAAAATAGTAAACAGCTGATCTTGTTTTCGTGATGTCATGTCTTTCATTTGGTAAATATTTATGTGCTACGTTTTTATTTGATTTTGCCTACGTCCTATCGTAGGTAAAACTATTTACGAAATTAGGTGCGATGATCAACAAATTTAAAAAATGAAATGCTTTAGAAGTAGTCAGTGTAGTCAGGCAACTTCTGATATCTGTCGGCATCGAAATCTGCTAATGAGATGATATAGGTAGCCAAGTTGCTAACAGAGTGGTCCAAAATGACGGAGTTGTACGTTGAAGCAGAGTTGAAGTGTCACTAACATCTAAAACAAGTGAAAAACCTAGGTACAATTTAATTATTAAGTGATGATGACGCTTTTCTTAAATAATTTAGACAGACTTGACACATCAATTTGACTGTACCATAAAATCTTCTTAAAATTAACATTTATAGATGGTTATTTTAAAAAAAATACATCTCTATTTCTCGTTGCCCTGTGTACTAATATTCTAACTTATGTACATAAATAGCATTGTTTAGCCAAACAAGAGCGAAATGCAAGCGTTTATTGCACCTTCGGCGTCGAGGCGGGATGCACGTGCAACTAAACATATCAACACTGCAACATTCTGCTAATTTAAACTTTCATACATAACAACAGACCGCTGTTTTCAGGTATTATTCGAACATTTTGACAGTGAAATGTTTGTTGATGAAATAATAATTTTAGCAAGGTGTTTGTGATACCTAAATACCTGGGTGGTTTCTGTTTTGATGAAACTAAATCGCCGAAATGTGTGTAGTTAACTACTTACTCACGTTACATGACTTCAGCATAACCGCACCAAATTGTTTTTTTTTTGGTCCGTTATTGGTAGGTCAAAGTAAAGTAAATTTTCAAATAATCTAGCGGGCGAACTTGGCTCATTAAGTATATTCTATTCTACTTCGATCATGTAGTACTTTGTAAAGAGACAAAACACGGCTTCCTTTTTTACGCAGCCGTTTTTGACAAAACTACAACTCCAAACAGAAAGGCAATTACTATTATGTATGTTGCTAAGGTCTACATGATTTTACTCTAATCTCATATTGTGGTTTACAACAGTAGTCATCTCGGTACATTTTGACTGATGCTTTATAATGGTAGGGTGGGTACAAAACAATAAATTCTTCACCCCCAGTTGTCACGGAAAGAGATATGACGGGGGCAATCGTACCGAAATAGAACAAGTTCTGATTCATTACCGGTATCCTTCATGTCCTCGTAGGAAACGACACGTGACATCTAAATACGTTATTAGTTCGGGGTGATGAAGATCGCCATAACTTGCAAAGGATGGTTCCTTCCTATACTTACGAAGGAAATAATAATATCATTGGACGTTATTCCATTCAACGCTTAGCCAATCTCAATTTTGCAAACTCTACTATTCACCTAAAGTACTATTTTGCTATTTATTACTTACTAGTAGATATGATTTTTTCAGCGTTTTCATTCAAGTTTAATATTAAGCATGAGAAAACTCATAGATTCAAATGGCGATATTGGATTGATTTCAACTGCTGAGTCATTAAGTTTCATAATCTTACTAACCTTAAGACTTCAGAGGGCGTGTAAGTAATTTCATACTTTTTATGTCATTCTAAATTAAACACTCCAGTAAACAATAAAGTCAAAGGTACCTAAAGTAACCACCTAGGTACTTACTCACTTGATTGATGTAGAACCCACCGACTAACTTACATACATCGGCGGGGATGCGATCCCTTTTCATACACATGTGCACCAAGTTAGTTTTATAACAGTCAGTCGCTCGCGATACGTCCTTTTGACTACACGCTTATTTCATTTTATTTTACGCAATGTAAACTCCTTGCTAAACTTCATTCGGAAAACGTAAACGTCAATGCTGCTTTCGAATTTTAAAAACTTTTTCGCGCGCGATCGTAAGTAGTCGCGAAAAAAAATGGAAGTGGATCGTATTCTTTACATTTTCGGAAGCTTCTCGCGGAAGAAGGACAAAAGAAAGTCTTTTGAGCAGTCTTCTTTGAGTGCTGGGAGTAGTCCGTTGAGGCTCCCGAGGACTTCTCGTCCCGTCAGTCAGAGTCTGAACGTAGCGCCGCGGACGTCGGCGTACGAGGACGCCAGGCCTGTGGTGAAGGAGTGGCAATGTGGCCTTTGCCGGAAGGAGCTGGTGGAGCCTCGTCTGCTGGGGTGCCTGCACAGTTTCTGCACGCAATGCCTGCAGGGCTTGCATCAGGAAGGAGAGCCAGAAGCTTGGAGTGAAGTTGATGGAGGTAAGTTGTATCTTTTTTATAAATAAAATCAACCTTATCGTAATAGGTACTTGTTCATTGCTAATTAGCATTAACAATGCGATATCAAACGGTCTAGGATTCAGGCGGGAGTCGAACCTGCGTCTTCTCTTAACCGGGCGGCTAAACACTAAGCTACGTGGACATCGGTTCTATCTCCACATTCTGCGATAGCCATCTCCAGTAGAAGATAGGAAGACCAGAACAAAACCATTCGTTCTAGGCTTCAGGCGGGAATCGAACCCGCATCTTTCGCAAACCGGGCGACTGCACTCACCACTTTTGTTTTTTTTCACCAATGTTTTGGCGAATACCTTAAAAAATAGCAAGCTAAGCCAATATATTCAAGACCGAATGTCTTTTTCTGGCTATCCTATCTATAGTAAGATGATAATGCATAATCCCTAATTCTAAAATAAAATAACCTGTTAGTAAAAGAGTTTAGGCTGGCAGAAACGGTATTTTAACTACGCACTTATTTCGAAACACTTAAACCTCTAGGTTGTACCAATACAAAAGATTATCTGTCTAAGGATAAACGAATGAAGCATAGAGTCGTAACACACATCTGTAGTAGCACTTTTATAAAAATCTGACCACGATCATTAATTAACAGTTAACTTTTCATCGCCATACCTATTTACAAAGACCCTTTTGTTATGATGGCTGACTAAGCGGCCGCTGATAGCCAATTTAGCTGACCCACACTGGCAATATTTCTCATGACGAAAGTTAGAGATCACCACTCCATCGGGGATCAGGTTATGTTGGTCAGAGTTATAATGTTAATAAAAACAAACTTTACGCGTTTGCCCTACTGCTGGCACTCGGCAGTGCATCTGGTGAAGCCGTTAAACCGTCGTTATGACCTATTAATGCAATGTTATTGAGAAATATATAAGTACCTACTTTGACTCCAGTGCAATAGTGGGAGAGTTCTACCTACTCAGGGATATTTAAAAAAATACAAAATTATGAATAGGACAGGACCCACCCTAACTTAATGCTTTCGCCATGTACGGTCGACGGCATGCCGGCTACCCATTTCCAGTCAGTCCTCCTTCCTCTATGCAAAGAAAAGACATTTAACAACAGCAGGATGAGCACTACACCATTTGTCGCACCCTCAGAGAGTCCTCAGGCCATGACCTGCCATGGCTGACCTGGAAAACCCTCAACCGACTGCGGTCCCAGGTTGGCAGGTTTGGTGAACCTCTGAGATTTTCAATGATTTAAAAGCTGACGATTTAAAAACGAACAAATTAACTACCGACATAGAGTCCACTGTTATCGCTAATTTAAACCTTACTTTGTAATTGTATGTATCCATTTAGATTTTAAAATGTCAGTCAGATCTCGTTATAGGTATCAGAGGTGCAGAAGCCATAGAGCACAACACGTAACTTCCACGTCCGGTAATCGGATGAAATTACCTACTCGTAAATCGATATGGTATGTTTTGTAACAGTGCTAACTTTGTGCTAAAATAGGCACAGCCTAGACAAGCCAAGGAACGACAGGTTTCAAAAAATAATAATAAAAAAACATCCCCAAACGAGATAGTAAGAGGCAGGTCGACTGTTGTCGTAATAGTGAACGGAACATTCAGAAGATCACACTTCGGCTAGCGAAATTGAACCCAACGTGGTAAAGGGCGAGCATATCGCCGTTATTCGGGTTACCCGCATAACCTGTGTGAAATTTGTATATTACCTACTTATTATCCAGTGATTTTTATTATTAAATCATTGGACGGCGTGATTAATTTCAGTCCCTAGAATAATCTCGGCGCTTAGTCCCCTAGAATCTAGTCTAGGGTATGGTTTAGGTGGAACGTGGAACTTTGGAATGAACCTGAAATCTTGAGAGGTGGGGAACCATATGGGTGCTGGGTGATGGATATGCCATACCTTAGAAAACGCACGGTATTGAAGACTGAATAATTCTCATACACTAATTTTCACAAATTAGGTTATTCGTTTTAGTAAAACCGTACCTACCTAGTTGTTGAAATATTAATATTGCCTCTCTTTCTCCCAACCGCTCAATGTTCAAGAATGGGAAGGTAGATAGGTTTAGAATTCAAATAAAATAGGAATGAAAACCAAAACATGATCGATAGTTATTGAAACTCCCATTACGCAACGCAGTTCAGAAGGTCGCCAGCGTAAATCAGTCTCGCATTAGCTCATTGAAGTCGAAGGCCGGAACCAAGCTAATGCAACTCCGAGAATAGCCGCCACCCTGCTAGACTCTATGACAAACGCACAAACAAACCGACAGTAGCGATATGTAAACACACTGTGCTCTTTTAAACGTTGATTGTTTTAGGGAAAATGCAGCCGTTGTTTATTTTTATTGTAAACTGGTGTAAAAAATACTCTATTCATGTACCTAATCCTATTCTATTTAAACGCACGTTTTGCAATTCGAATTCACCGTGTTACATTTATTGTGGAATGTGTTCCATACATACACTCTTGGCGACTCATGACTCACCTATCATATCTATCGCCAAGAGTTGGGGACTTCATAGTATTTAACTAGAACCACAGGGCGCAGAGCACATGGTAAAATACCGTGTGGGTATTTCAAACGGGTTAGTCAGAGGCACACTGATTGTTTGCTGTCATCAACGGCGGTAGGCTCTACCTTAATTGGTGCTTTCCATCACCAGAGAGTTAGCCGCAAATTTTACAATGAACACAAAGAGGTTTTCCGGCCAGTCTTAAACTCGGTTCACCGAGTTCCGAGCCAGAGTGTTTAACCTCTGGGCTACGACACTTTCACGTTATCATCCTAACTATTTATCTTTAAAATGTCGAGAGAGAGATTCGAAGGCTTTTAAAAGGATTTAATTAAAAACAGATTCATAAAAAGCCAGATTTTATAAATTTCAAACTCGTCTGTGAACGTAAACAGTTTTGAATGGCTTGTATGATTCATTGCACATTCGTAACACTAAACAGACAGACAAGTACGAACGGTAATGTTTAAACGTTTGTTTAGCTTCAATGGAGTCGAGACTAGTCATGATAATAATAGTCGATAAAAATACCAAATTGTGCTTATTTCGGGCAGTTGGTTTCTTTGCTATACAAAATATCATATTTTATTGTAAAAAGGTGTTGTTGCCAATATTTACCACTATGCACATAAGTTACGAAAACAACACATATCAATAAACAGCCAATAAATTAACTACTTAGCTTGAAAATATTTTTTTCTCGGACAACAGAATTTTCCTGAAATAGTCAGTGAATTGTTTTGTGAGCCTCTTTATGAAATTCCCCCGTTCTAATAAAAACAAAACCGGCATTTTGGAAATCTACGGAGGAGGCCTTTGTTCAGCAGTGCACGTCATGCGGCTGCTAATGTTGATACTTACGTATATTTGAAATGTTCACAGGAGTAGTAGGCCCTTTAGTAATGCGAAATAATCGGGGTTCAATCCGAGCGTGATTCATTAGCCGACAATAAAACATAAAGCAGACGCATGCGCTTACGCACAGAGTTTATATTAAACGCTTATTTCTGTTATTATCATTCACAGAATTACATTCCATCTGTTTATCATTTTACGTTATGTTAACATACGTAACCAATGATATTACAATAAAAAAGAGGTAGTTTAGGTTAGGTTAGGTCAGTACTGATGATCCCCCTCATGGGTTCTCGCCTCGGCGTGGCGAGGGGGCCTAGTACCGGTGGTAGGGGCACCACCGGGAAGCGAAGAGAACCCAGGCGTGGCAGCGTGGTGGACTGGACACCCACCCGCTGCGGCCCGTAAGGGCCGCAGCGGGGCTGCGGGGCCAGTGGGGCCTGCAGGCGCCTTGAGGCGCGTGGTTGGGGCCGCGGCGCACAACCGGTTGGTGGGGGCCAGTGATCCGAGGCTGATCCCCCCTGTGCGTCGCGGCCCGGCGAGGCCGTACCGTCGGTTACGGCAGCGGAGCCGCCCTTTGGGTGGCTCGCGGTTGCGGGCCCAGTAGGGTCGCTGCGGCCCGTAAGGGCGACGCGGGGATGCGGGGCCAGTGGGGCCTGCAGGCGCCTTGAGGCGCGTGGTTGGGGCCGCGGCGCACAACCGGTTGGTGGGGGCCAGTAACCCGAGGCTGATCCCCCCTGTGCGTCGCGGCCCGGCGGGGCCGTACCGAAGGTTACGGCAGCGGAGCCGCCCTTTGGGTGGCTCGTGGTTGCGGGCCCAGTAGGGCCTGCGTACGGTGGCCAGCTAGCGCGTGGTACGGGGGTGCCGCCGCCAGCATTGCACGGGTTTCACCGCTGCCTGGTAGGGACGGCTTGACATCCTCGGCTGTCCCTTCTGGCCTCCCCTCACGAAGGGGGGGTCGCTTCCGGCCCGCCGTGCAGGCGGGCTCCGTCCGGGGGAACGCGTAACAGGCAGGCGCTATTCACCGTGTTCCCCCACTAACGGACGATTAGAGGGAGTAGTAGGGGTTTTAGTCGGTAGGGCCACTGGTATACCATCTGTCCAGTGGTGAGTCCGACATAACCCGTCCGTCCCCCGGTGGACGGGTATGCGTAAGGCATTTCCCCTACTTAAAAAAAAAAAAAAAAAAAAAGGTCAGTACTGATGCGAAGTCGAAAATTGTCCCCAGCTATGGTACCTATACCGGTGGGCGCCAAAACCCACTTCGCTCGTGGTAGGGTAACTTTGAAATTCAATTCCTTTGCGACTGTGGTCGTTTAAGAGAAAAGAACTATGCCAAATACCTATATTTTTTTAATTATTTACATACAAAATGAGAGAAAATACTAATTCAAAGTAAAGCGTATTGATGATTGAGGTAAAAGCGTGAAGCACCGAGATGTGAAGTGATGTCCGCCGGAATAGCACCCCTGGCGTACGTACCCTATAGTTTGATGGTGTGAACAAGATAGTGGATAATGATAATTCACTAGAGCGTAAACAAGACAGATACGTTGCGCAGTGTCGTCTCAAACTGCCAATGCTTTGCTCAGGTGTTCGAAAGTTAGAATTTTGGGTGCTTTTTTAGCACAAGTAACCTACCTACCTCTTTTCATTAGAATATCATTGTACGAGTGACTTACATTTTTTTTCGGAAATACTTATAACATTTCTATACCTAGTAACTCTCACATCGTTTAAGAAGACTCACTCAATGCATTACGTATACGCAATTGACCCGCCGCGGGAGTCCACGTGAGCCCTACCGGAAAGTTGTAAAGTGCAAATCAAGACCTATGACCATGAATCAAGACCAAGATTTATGAATATATTTTCACTACATCCGAAACTACTCGCGCAGTGAATGAGTAACCCAGTTCGTGTCTTCCGCTTGTTGAAATAATTTTGTGCCCACGCGCACATTCGCCGGTATGTAAAATGATTATTACGCTGATTTATCAACTTTCTTCTTTGGGTTATCTTAAAGACATTGCAAAACATTTGATGTGATTAGAAAGTAGGAAAAGTACTTAGGTACTTAAGTTTTATTCAAATTGAGAACTTGCATTTTTAAAAAATCCTATTTATTTCATCACATCTACATCACATATTATTTAGTAACTTCAGCTAAACCCGAAGTGAAGTTCCGGAAATCGAACCTACTATCATTTGCCTCTAAACCGTTCTGGCTGAACAGATAGTCGAATAATAAAGCAAATAGGTATTTAGTTTTAACAAATTGTGCCTTATTTAAATAGTCTCCAATAAAAGTAGCCCTAGTAGAACGTCGTGGCCCAGTAGTGCTCCCCCTTCCTGACTACGTTGGCCCGTTGGGTTCAACTTCGCTTGGGGAAATATGTGCTTCTATTCAGAACTACCATTCCTTCCACCATAACGACAATAATCAGTGTGTCTCTGACTTCCCCGTTTGGGATACAGTCGTGAGTGTATGTTGTGTTAAACACCCACCACCCCTACTGTCTTTTTTGCAGCCTCGCTCCACTTGGACGCGGGCGAGTCAAGTTCGGCGTCAGGCGGCGGGTCTGCGGCGTCCGGGTACGAGAGCGACCTGCGGCATTCAGGGTCGGACGGCAGCTGGGACACGAAGCCGCACAAGTACGGCATCTTTACTAGGAGGGTATGTAGCGATCATAGTTTTTAACACCTACATTTTGTTTTATCGATCATTCTGGCGGGTATCAAACCCAATCGACCAAATTTACCATTACCTACAATAAATCGGTTGTCTAACATTGACATTATGCCGATGGTATATTATGTAAAACGATGCAGCAGTTAACTTTGCGCTGTGCCGGCGCAACACAACGTACCTACTAATGAGCCCTCACACTGAAGCGGAAACAAATTCACCAGACCTGTACAAGCTAAACACGCAGTGTCGCCACTCCCTTGGCAGAGATTAAATCACACCTAGAAAAACAGTAGAATGGTAAATGGATCTATAAGTACATATAATTAATTACACTACTTATAGTGACGCAAACTGAGGCATACGAAGGTGATTTTCATTAAGATCATTACAAAATTTGTAATGATCGTTTACACACCTTCGTATTTTGCTTCGTACTAGCAAAAACCTTAGAAGTTGGCAGGATAACAGAAAATAGGATTGTCATGTTGAAAACAGTAGATTCTGTAAAAAAGGTGTGGCAACACCTGTTAATGTTAGTGTAAACTTGTTGGTGATCTTAAATAAATAAATAAATAAACACTGTCCTTGCGTTTGATTGAATAAAACTTGCATTCAGTAGGCCTAGCACGAACCGCTAACGTTTTGGTAATCGAAAAGTAAACGAAACTCTTTTTCTTAAAGACATAGGAAGAAGAACGTACGTTTTGGTAATCGAAAAGTAAACGAAACTTTTTTTCTTAAAGACATAGGAAGAAGAAAAAAAAGTTTCGTTTACTTTTTGATTACCAAAACGTTAGCGGTTCGTGCTAGGCCTACAGCACTCATAATAATATCATGTTTCAACGAACTGCTGTGTTTGCGCTTTCTCAGATATCAGGCAAGAGTGTCCAGTTCCTGCTCTGCCCGACCTGCGGCTACGAGACCCCCCTACCTCTAGGGGGGATCGCGGCCTTGCCCCTCAACTACATCCTCTTGAGGAAAATGCTGAAGGACCAAGAGAGAGATAGCGCTGCTGTTCTCTGTGACTTGTGCAACAGTGATGCTAAGGTACAGAGGCACTTGTTTTGGCATATGTGACACTACCATCATTTAGTTTTTTCGTTTACATGTTTTGCCCGACATTAATATTTGCAACTCTTGCTACTAAGTTAAGGGCACTAAGTATTTTCTACTTGTTTTTGTTTAACTAGCAAATCTTAACTACCAAACAAAAAAAACACTTAAAAAACGGTAGAAAAAAAGGTAAGCTGTGCATTTTGGAGCATCAACAGATTGACGGGCGTGTAATACTTATTATGCGTGACGTAATCTCATAATTATTAGTAAATAGTACCTAACCTACTTACCCAACATTCCAAATTCGTGTCAACCGAAAGACTCAGTGAAAACAATACTACTTACCTATACTATTCTAATTGTCAACCGAAGATTGATGCCGTTACTAACGGCCGCCGTTCAGTCACAAATGATTGTATATTTTAAGAATGAGCAACACGTGCGTTTCCACTCGTGCGCACGATTCCCCAGCTTGACAGATTTCTACTAATTCCCATCAGTCATCAGTTATGTCAGGGTATTGCACGTTTGTTCACGCATTTTCGAGGCTCACGAGACAGACTAAACTCTATTCGCATGATCTTAACTTAAAACACAGATTAATAACTTATTATTCACTTATTATTTATTTCTCTTAAACTGACAAACTTTTTGAATTCGTATCCTGTCACCATGGTCTGCTGGAAGAAATCTCTTATTAGAGATAAGCTCACCTGTACTTTTGTGTTTTTAAGCGGGGCGTGAAAAGGCATTTATGCAGGCCTTTAAAATGAGATTGACCAGCAAAGTAGTTCTCAATTACTGTGCTTGTCAACCCCATATCTGGACCTCACGACTGCTTCCCATCAGGTGGAGTGAGGTCATCTTGAAGACAAATATAAAAAAAAAAAAAATTAATGTAACTATATTTTTGTGTACGAACTAATTAATAAATAAATAGATTAATAATTATATATTCGATGACCGCCCAGCCTTTATAAAACCCTTTAAAAAAATTTTAGTTAGCACTACAATTTATTTGCAGTCGTCTGCAATTCAAGTTCATTTTTTAGTATGTGCCGTTTGTACTAAACATGATTAGAAAATCAAAAACACAAAACACACAACAAAACAATTAATGTGGGTGTTCGTCATATGAATGTGCTCGTATATCCTAGCTAGGTGACGATCGAACCCACAAGCCCCACAATACACACACCGTCATCAAAGCAGAGTCACTACGAGCCCAGCTACCTAGTATAAAAATAAAAAAGTTAATGCCTCGGCTAAACAAGCAAATTAGTATAAAAAATTACCAAATTGAGGGGAAATCAGGCAATATACTAGGAAATTATGTCGAAATATGAAGCTGAGATTGTAACTTTCCTCTTAAGTATCTACTAAAGCATTTATAATACTGCAAATGTAGGGCTTCACAATAAGTATTGTTTCCACCGAGAAGACTCTACATCAATCTGTTAATCTAGTAACACTTTAGTGAATTCTAATTATATTTCAAACGCACGCATGCACTCGTGCGCATTGTTCTGCGCGAGTGATTTCCACAAATTCCCATTTTTCTCGACACGGAACGTTATCTTTCACTCACTTTGGTCTTTGGTTTTGTTTTAAATTTAGTCTTTTTGTTTGTCGCCTACATACCACTAACTTTGTCTTTCTTTGTTCAGATCGCTTCCTATAATGATAACTACCGTTGTAGCTTGGTTTTGCATTTAATAGCATATTACATTAAATTATCCTTGGTCACAAAATGTAGAGATAGCACGCGCTGTCAGCCCTTTTTTTTTGACGTGGAGAATGCATTTACGCCCTTCCCGCTGCCACGGTAGGAGAGCGGGGGAGTGTGGGACTCACCCACCCCAGTAGGAAAGGGAATACCCACTTAACTCAACGGAGACCATCTTCTGCGCGTTACCAGAGGTCCCCGAGTACCACCGCGAGGGACTCTACCGGGGGACCCCTGGCGCGCTATGCCGGCTACCCGGCGAGGCCCCTCGCACCGCCGCCCTCCACGGAGTCACCTGTGCAATGGAGGCACACGGTCCCCACCGTGGGCACTCCTAGCGACCCCGGTGCCCCCCTTTAGTTGCCTCTTACGACAGGCGGGGGGAAACCTTGGCAGTATTCTAATGCCCCATACCACAGGGCAAACGCACTGTCAGCCTTGCCTTATGGATGGCTAGACTAAACAACATACAACAACACGTATTTATAAATGTTTAAGTTTCAGCAAATGAAGTCTTTTTTTTTAAAGTTTACCTTTAAAATGTCCTTTTATTCCAGGCTGAAAACCGTTGTGACCAATGCCTGGTGAGCGTCTGCTCGGCGTGCGGCGAGGCCCACGGCCGGCAGAAGGCCACCGCGAGACATTCCCTGCACCCCCTGGATCCGATGCCGGTTAAGTACTGCAGCCAGCACCCACGCGCTGAGCTGACTGTCTACTGTGCCACCTGTCAGCAGGTACTTACGGAATATAACAAAGATTTGTTATTTTTTACATGCTGCTGTTTTTGAAACCTTACAAATCGTCAAGTGAGATTCGACCGAGAGAGAGATCCAATTGATATTGAATCTCTCTAGGATTGGCAAGTTTGAAAAATAAAATTGTCCGTACTTATGTATAGGAAATTCTGGCCTTTTTTTGCTGCTGACCAACAAATTGAGGCGTGTAGACCACGGATCAAACACTAATTTTGTCTAATTCTAAGACTGCCTGCTACATGCAGCTGATACTGCATTTTTAGAGAACAACTTTCTTTCGCCGTCTTTGTGAGTCCTGCAATGCGTTCAAGAGTAGTTACTCACCTTCGCACCCCGGGATACTAGCATTTAACGTACCTACGCGGACTACAAGGACCGCACCCACGAAACCAGAGGATGGCTCTGCGTAAGGGGTATGCGTGGATCGCTGGCTACCTCCAAACTCCACCACACACACAACGGAGTGCGTACGGAACTCCACAAACCTTAGTGAATGTGGAACCGGCATAGAAAACCTTCTCACCTCAGAACCTCTTCAGGTAATCTGCCGCGACTGCTGCCTCGTGGCGCACTCGGGGCACGCGCTGGCCAACGCGTCGCGCGCGGCGGCCGAGCGCGCGCGCGTGCTGCGCGACGCGTGTGAGCGCGCAAAGCACGTGCCCGAGAACGTCGAGCGCGCGGTCAGGATACTTAACTCACATGCTTTTGAGGCTGACGTAAGTATTATACAGGGTATTAACTTGTTTTTGCTTTGGAATCTTTCATGGTAAATTCGAGCATTCTATTTATTTACCGGTCTCGACTAAGACCACGACTCCTTAAACTGTTGGATGTTTGGATCGTGAATCTCGTAATTACCAATCACCTAGAATAAAGGTAATAGATGCAATGTCAGACAGGCTCTGTCTGCTCGAAGACCTTTCTGGGACCGTCTGGGAACGCTACTTACTATGTCTAGACTATTGTGGACACCTAGTCTTCAGGTTCGGGTAAACTGTTATATGTGGGACTGGGTGGGATTTGGTAGTGCCTATGATACAGAGACCGGACGTTAAATAACTATCAAAGGTAGGTCTTCTTTGTAAATACCTTACTCTAAAGTGTGAATTTCTTTTCTGATCCCTATCAATCTAATCAGATTCTCACTTCCCGGAATTTCCGACAAGAGCTAATTTTAAAGTGTACTAGAGTCGTGAGAGTGACTCCTAGAGTGTAATAGAGAGTAAGTCTAATAGACATATGACAATAATAAAAAACAAATACTTCCCCTTCAGAGCCAAGCGGCAAGAGTAGAAACAGAAGTGAAATCCTGGGCGGAACAGTACAGAAGGGCGGTGGAGGGGCACGGGCGCGCGCTGGTCTCGGCCGCGGGGCGCGCGCGCGAGCGACATCGGCAGCGCGTGGAGCTCAACACGAGGGAACTGCACGATAGGGCGCAGCAGGCCGTCGAGGCTGTAAAGTTTGCTGAAGAGGTAAGCTATAATAGCACCTCACCCATATCTTTCATATTCATATTCAGGTATTCGCTAAAATACCTCCCCTCCAGAGCTAATCGGCAAGGGTAGGAACAGAAGTGAAATCCTGGGCGGAGCAGTACAGAAGGGCGGTGGAGGGTCACGGGCGCGCGCTGGTCTCGGCCGCGGGGCGCGCGCGCGAGCGACATCGGCAGCGCGTGGAGCTGAACACGAGGGAACTGCACGATCGGGCGCAGCAGGCGGTTGAGGCTGTCAAGTTTGCTGAAGAGGTAAGCTGACATTTTTGCTCTTCACTTATTTATTTCCAGAGGCAGCAAATATTTTCCATCCAGAGCCAAGCAGCAAGAGTAGAGTCCCACTGCTGGGCACAGGCCTCACCTCAACTATGAGGTGGAATAAGCCATACTCCAACACGCGGGCTCAGTGCGGAATGTTGGAGGGGTGTAAGGTTAGTGAGCAACCTTATTGTCAGATGTTATCAAGCCGCCCTAAGGCCTCTGACTAGGCTTAACGACTGACATCTAGTGACGTCAACCGGGACCAACTGTTTAACGTGCCTTCCGAAGCACGGAGATGCCCGAAATACACCGCAGGTGCCCGTGGCGCAGTTGTGACAGTGATCGGCGACGATCGCTGTTGTAAAGCAACACACGCCGGGTCGGAAAAGGGATGGGTGACCACCCGACCGAAATTTAGCAAGAGTAGAAACAGAAGTGAAATCCTGGGCGGAACAGTACAGAAGGGCGGTGGAGGGTCACGGGCGCGCGCTGGTCTCGGCCGCGGGGCGCGCGCGCGAGCGACATCGGCAGCGCGTGGAGCTGAACACGAGGGAACTGCACGATCGGGCGCAGCAGGCCGTCGAGGCTGTCAGGTTTGCTGAAGAGGTAAGCTGGCATTTTTGCTCTTCATTCATTTATTTCCAGAGGCAGCAAATATTTTCCATCCAGAGCCAAGCAGCAAGAGTAGAACATAACATAACATAATCGGCCTATAAACGTCCCACTGCTGGGCACAGGCCTCACCTCAACTATGAGGTGGAATAAGCCATACTCCAACACGCGGGCTCAGTGCGGATGGTTGGAGGGGTGTAAGGTTAGTGAGCAACATTATTGTCAGATGTTATCAGGCCTTAGGCCTCTGACTAGGCTTAACGACTGACATCTAGCGACGTCAACCGGGACCAACTGTTTAACGTGCCTTCCGAAGCACGGAGATGCCCGAAATACACCGCAGGTGCCCGTGGCGCAGTTGTGACAGTGATCGGTGACGATCGCTGTTGTAAAGCAACACACGCCGGGTCGGAAAAGGGATGGGTGACCACCCGACCGAAATTTAGCAAGAGTAGAAACAGAAGTGAAATCCTGGGCGGAACAGTACAGAAGGGCGGTGGAGGGTCACGGGCGCGCGCTGGTGTCGGCCGCGGGGCGCGCGCGCGAGCGACATCGGCAGCGCGTGGAGCTGAACACGAGGGAACTGCACGATCGGGCGCAGCAGGCGGTTGAGGCTGTCAGGTTTGCTGAAGAGGTGAGCTGACATCTTTGCTCCTCACTCATTTATTTCTAGAGAGGTTGCAAATATTTTCCATCCACAGCCAAGCGGCAAGGGTAGAAACAGAAGTGAAATCCTGGGCGGAACAGTACAGAAGGGCGGTGGAGGGTCACGGGCGCGCGCTGGTGTCGGCCGCGGGGCGCGCGCGCGAGCGACATCGGCAGCGCGTGGAGCTGAACACGAGGGAGCTGCACGATCGGGCGCAGCAGGCGGTTGAGGCTGTCAGGTTTGCTGAAGAGGTGAGCTGACATCTTTGCTCCTCACTCATTTATTTCTAGAGAGGTTGCAAATATTTTCCATCCACAGCCAAGCGGCAAGGGTAGAAACAGAAGTGAAATCCTGGGCGGAACAGTACAGAAGGGCGGTGGAGGGTCACGGGCGCGCGCTGGTGTCGGCCGCGGGGCGCGCGCGCGAGCGACATCGGCAGCGCGTGGAGCTGAACACGAGGGAACTGCACGATCGGGCGCAGCAGGCGGTTGAGGCTGTCAGGTTTGCTGAAGAGGTGAGCTGACATCTTTGCTCCTCACTCATTTATTTCTAGAGAGGTTGCAAATATTTTCCATCCACAGCCAAGCGGCAAGGGTAGAAACAGAAGTGAAATCCTGGGCGGAACAGTACAGAAGGGCGGTGGAGGGTCACGGGCGCGCGCTGGTGTCGGCCGCGGGGCGCGCGCGCGAGCGACATCGGCAGCGCGTGGAGCTGAACACGAGGGAGCTGCACGGTCGGGCGCAGCAGGCGCTCGAGGCTGTTAGGTTTGCTGAAGAGGTAAGCTGATATTATAGCACTTCACCCGTATATTTCCAGAGAGGTTGCAAACTTCCTGCATCCACCATTGTTTCTATTGGGCCAGTAAATGTTTTTTCTTTATTTCTTTCACTAAAATGTCAAACATCCTCAACTTCAACAGCTTTACCTTGCCATCTTAGCTTCTCATTTGATCACCATTCCAGATCTTCCTGGTACTTATTTAGTTAGTTATCTGCGCTACGTCTGCTGCTACTTCAACGCTTGCAACGTTGGCGACAATCAACGTCATTGTCAAGGCATTCGCTACTAAATATCGGATTCTTTCATAGATTTTCTGGACTTTCAGTACTGATAATGAGAAAACAAATTGATGAGCGGGTCAAGAGGAGGTTTGGCGTAGGACAGGTCGAGCTACACCAGCAATGACCAGCATCTACGAGTACGTTTGCATACATACATGCTTACCTATTTATCTTTCTAGGGGACTATAAATTAAAATTTAAAGGTCAAAGGATTCCAGTAGATACTGCTGACCGCCTAGTGCTAGCCAATCTGACCTTATATGGCGGCTCAGCTCTGGACATCTTAGGGCTGTTACCAATAGTAATAACACTGCCCAAAACACCAGTCAAATTTCTATGATGTTATTAATAGTATCTACTCTTCCAGGTTCTCTCCGAAGCTAAAGAAGACGAGCTCCTCTCCCTCAGCACAGCGGTATCTCGCCGGCTAGAGAAGCTGACGGAGTTGCAGCCCCTCTCCGACCCCCCTCGGTTCGAACTCCGGTTCGCCCCCAACGCCCCCGCCACACACGATCCTACGCTGGTTGGGCGGCTTTTGACGCATGCACCAGATCCTGAGAAGTGCGTTCTTAATACTGAAGGTTTGTTTTTATCAATTGTAGCTCAAGAACACTGTAGAGTATTGAAAATAAATCTGTCTGTTCTCTAGAAGTCTTTCCGACAGTCTAGATCAGAATCTAGACTGTCCAAATCCATATTTTAAAGCCTAGCGGCACAAGTCGTGATATCAATGCATGATATCTCGTTTGCAATTGTTGGCAGGACTTCAAGATCTTCGGGTAGACAGTTCACATGAAGCCATATTGGAGTTACGTGATAGCAGCGGCGAACGCATATGGTGTGGTGGCGAACAGGTAAGTGAAATATGTGCTTCTGAATGTTGCGTTGACAGTTAGAAGTATCCCTGGTTCACCCTGTTTGTGGTTTACTCGTCAGAGTAAACCACGCAGCGCCATATTATACAAGCGCAGGGTTCACAAGCCTTATGAAGATCCTTTCGTTTTGATAGGTTAAATTCGCTTGTCCACAGTCTCATGGCTTTGTATGTCACACCATTGGTTCTCCTAACGCTCGCCAAAATTGACGTCCGATTGCGTTCTCCCAGCACTTAATGCCCACGTTACTCTAATGTTAGGGGTTGAGAACCTTCCGGCACCCTCAACTCATTGACCGGTAAGGCTGAGAACGCCTCTACTTGGGTTAGCAGTTTTTACAATCAAAAGGAGAACATCTCCATATTAAAAAAGGGGTGATTTCGCGTAGTTCCCTTTTCCGTAACATTAGCTACTCTTGCTGCAGACTAACCCAGCACTGCAGTCTCAACAGTATCGACTCGACGGAATCGACTTAAGCAGAGTGCGTATCACCACACTACTCGACTTAGTTTTTGCCGATTATCTGTTGCGACGGTGACAAACGGCTCGTTTCATCGTCGGCTAGTGTCGCATCGTTGCGTTGCCGTTGCGAAGGGAATTAGTAACACCCTTATTCCGTCGGCATAAATACTTTTTTTATATGAATTTTCTAAATACTTTGCGTCATTTGGACAAGCTCTAACCCAGGTGTGCTACTTCGGCAGGTGTTCGGCTACTTCCGCCGCCGCGACTCTAGCCAAACGCCGTCCGCAGCGCGCGTGCGCGACCGCGGCGACGGCTCCTACAGCGTGCGCGTGACGCCGCCCGCGCCCGGCGCCTACCTGCTCGCCGTCACGCTCAACAACACGCCCGTGCAGGTACAACAACACGCCCGTGCAGGTACAACAACACGCCGCGACGGCTCCTACAGCGTGCGCGTGACGCCGCCCGCGCCCGGCGCCTACCTGCTCGCCGTCACGCTCAACAACACGCCCGTGCAGGTACAACAACACGCCCGTGCAGGTACAACAACACGCCGCGACGGCTCCTACAGCGTGCGCGTGACGCCGCCCGCGCCCGGCGCCTACCTGCTCGCCGTCACGCTCAACAACACGCCCGTGCAGGTACAACAACACGCCCGTGCAGGTACAACAACACGCCGCGACGGCTCCTACAGCGTGCGCGTGACGCCGCCCGCGCCCGGCGCCTACCTGCTCGCCGTCACGCTCAACAACACGCCCGTGCAGGTACAACAACACGCCCGTGCAGGTACAACAACACGCCGCGACGGCTCCTACAGCGTGCGCGTGACGCCGCCCGCGCCCGGCGCCTACCTGCTCGCCGTCACGCTCAACAACACGCCCGTGCAGGTACAACAACACGCCCGTGCAGGTACAACAACACGCCGCGACGGCTCCTACAGCGTGCGCGTGACGCCGCCCGCGCCCGGCGCCTACCTGCTCGCCGTCACGCTCAACAACACGCCCGTGCAGGTACAACAACACGCCGCGACGGCTCCTACAGCGTGCGCGTGACGCCGCCCGCGCCCGGCGCCTACCTGCTCGCCGTCACGCTCAACAACACGCCCGTGCAGGTACAACAACACGCCCGTGCAGGTACAACAACACGCCGCGACGGCTCCTACAGCGTGCGCGTGACGCCGCCCGCGCCCGGCGCCTACCTGCTCGCCGTCACGCTCAACAACACGCCCGTGCAGGTACAACAACACGCCGCGACGGCTCCTACAGCGTGCGCGTGACGCCGCCCGCGCCCGGCGCCTACCTGCTCGCCGTCACGCTCAACAACACGCCCGTGCAGGTACAACAACACGCCCGTGCAGGTACAACAACACGCCGCGACGGCTCCTACAGCGTGCGCGTGACGCCGCCCGCGCCCGGCGCCTACCTGCTCGCCGTCACGCTCAACAACACGCCCGTGCAGGTACAACAACACGCCCGTGCAGGTACAACAACACGCCCGTGCAGGTACAACAACACGCCGCGACGGCTCCTACAGCGTGCGCGTGACGCCGCCCGCGCCCGGCGCCTACCTGCTCGCCGTCACGCTCAACAACACGCCCGTGCAGGTACAACAACCTAAGTGCCCATGCGTCATGCAAGCGTGTTTAGCACAAGTACTTAGTCCAGATCCCAGCCAACCAGGCTTCCTGCAGAATCCAGCTGTGTAGACAGCTGTTGCCCGATTTGACTTTCAATGACTCATGGTCAGGTATGCATTGCCAACTGTCAACCAACGGTAGTGCATTGCAAAAGATCGACATCACTTCACATCTCGGTGCTTCACGCTTCAGTAAGCTTCACTTTGAATTAAAATTCTCACTCATTTTGTATGTAAATAATAAAAAAAAATTATTCGGCTTAGTTATTTTCTCTCAAACAACTACTGTCCCAAAAAACTGAATTTTGAAAATAACTCACCACGACTCACTCGTTTTGGCGCCAACCGGAATAGCATAGCTGATGGCGACTGTATAGCTGCTCTAATAAATCAAGAGACTGCTTATCCTGTATTTGTTGTTGGATTCTTTTCTTAGTTTCTTTTTTCATTTGTACCTTTAAGCTTTTGATTTTGCTTCTTTTTAACAACTTAAAATGTAATAATCAGCAGTGGAAACTTTAAATGCTAATGTATTATCTAATTTAAGTTTAACCTATGTATTATGCCGTGTAGTGCCGGCACGTTAATAGAATAGCACTACCCCCTCTCTTCCCGTGGGTGTCGTAAGAGCCGACTGAGGGAAACAGCCACCAGGAGATGGGCAGCAGCGTCTCCACACAACAGCAGGCCCTACTGCGATGGCCAACCCGCCTGCCAAGCGTGGCGATTATGGCAAACCCCCCCCAAAATGATGGCACGACATAAGAAACGGCCCCCAGTCCCCGGCGGCCCCGCTATTCCTGGCTACGGCAGCGGTTATGGTAACGGCGGGGCAGGGGGTGCGAAGAATCCCCGGGTAGGATCCGGCTGCCAACATCGACGACTCGACCTGGCAACTTATAACGCGCGCACACTGAGGCTCGACGCGAAGCTGATTGAGTTGGAAGAGGCAATTGGTAAGTTACATTGGGATATTATTGGGTTATCAGAAGTCCGAAGAAAGGGCGAGGACTCGATAACCCTGCAATCCGGTAACTTACTATACCACCGGGAGGGCGACCAACAGTCCCTAGGTGGTGTCGGGTTCATCGTCCACAAGTCCCTTGTCAACAACGTGATAACCATCGGAAGTGTTTCGAGCAGGGTAGCGTACCTGATACTCAGAATATCGAAACGATATTTGCTGAATGTCATTCAGGTCTACGCTCCGACCTCGAAACACGACGATGTCGAAGTGGAGGCTATGTATGAGGAGATCTCTAAAGCCATGCATAGCCATAAACCCACTACACAGTTGTGATAGGGGATTTCAATGCGAAGTTGGGGCAACGTTGCGGTGATGAGCTGAGAGTGGGGCAATTTGGATTTGGGCAACGGAACAACAGGGGCCAGATGCTGGCAGACTTTATGGAGAAGGAGAACCTCTTCATGATGAACTCCTTCTTCAGGAAGCCCGTAAGCCGCAAATGGACCTGGTTCAGTCCGGACGGTAAGGTGAGAAACGAGATCGATTTTATCATGTCGACCAAGAAGCACATATTCAATGATGTCACTGTGATCAACGCTGTTAAGACAGGAAGCGATCACCGCCTGGTCAGAGGCACATTGAATATCGACATAAAGCTTGAGAGAGTGCAACTGATAAAATCCACGCTCCGACCAATACTGGCTCAGATTCAAAACCCCGAGTGCTTTCAGCTCGAGCTTCAAAACCGCTTCGAAGCCCTTGAGAACAGCATCGATGTGGACGATCAATACAACATGGTGGTGGATACTGTCCTTACGGTAGGGTCCAAGCACTTTAAAACCCGCCGTCCAAAATCAAAGAAACTCTCCAGCCAGACTCTCCTACTCATGGATCAGAGAAACGAAATGAGGCTACAGAACTCAGTGGATGCCCATCGTTATCGGCAACTCAATAGACAGATATCTAAGTCTTTGACGAGCGACCTTCGCCAATTTAATACCCAGCGTATTAAAGAGGCCATTGAGCGGAACAAAGGCTCCAAAGTGTTCGCTAGAGAACTGTCTATTGGGCAAAGCCAACTCACGAGGCTGAAACTGAGGCAGGTAGCATCATTACGTCCACACCTGAAATCCTGAGGGAGATTGAGAGTTTCTATGGACAGCTGTATTCCACGCAAACACCTGTTGAAAGCAAGGCTAAAGACCCTAGAGCCAAGCTTACCCGACACTATACCGAAGATATCCCGGACGTCAGCCTGTACGAGATTAGGATGGCTCTCAAGCAGCTTAAAAACAACAAGGCGGCGGGTGATGTCGGAATCACAACAGAGCTTCTGAGAGCGGGCGGTCGGCCGATACTCAAAGTCCTCCAGACGCTCTTCAGTTCTGTCATCCTCGGGGGCAGAACGCCAAAGGCATGGGGCAGAAGCGATGTGATGCTGTTTTTCAAGAAGGGTGACAAAACTCTCTTGAAGAACTTCAGACCCATATCGCTTCTGAGCCATATCTATAAGTTGTTTTCGAGAGTCATTGCGAATCGTCTCGCTCGCAGGTTTGACGACTTCCAACCTCCCGAACAAGCCGGGTTCCAAAAAGGCTATAGTACCATAGACCACATTCATACGCTGCGGCAAGTTATACAGAAGACCGAAGAGTATAACTTGCCACTTTGCCTGGCGTTTGTGGACTATGAGAAGGCCTTTGATTCGATTGAGACCTGGGCAGTGTTGCAGTCTCTCCAAAGGTGCCAAATAGACTACAGGTACATCGAGGTGCTAAGGTACCTATACGAAAACGCCACCATGTCGGTCCGATTACAGAACCAGAGCTCTATCCGATCCAACTACAGCGAGGCGTGAGACAAGGAGACGTCATATCTCCGAAATTGTTCACAGCTGCGTTGGAGGATATTTTCAAGCTTCTGGACTGGAAAGGACGCGGCATCAACATCAATGGCGAGTACCTAACACACCTACGATTCGCCGATGATGTAGTTCTTATGGCTGAGACCTTGGAAGACCTGAACATAATGCTCGAAGATCTCGGTAATGCTTCTCAAAGAGTGGGTCTTAGGATGAACATGGACAAGACGAAAATCATGTTCAATGCCCATGTTGCACCCGCTTCAGTTAACGTTGGGAACATTACACTCGAAGTTGTTGACCACTATGTTTACCTGGGACAGGCAGTCCAGTTAGGTAAGTCCAACTTCGAGAAGGAGATCTCTCGTCGAATCCAGCTCGGATGGGCAGCGTTCGGGAAGCTCCGGCATATATTCGCGTCCGAAATTCCTCAGTGGCTCAAGACGAAAGTCTTTGACCAGTGTGTGTTGCCAGTAATGACATATGGGAGTGAGACGTGGTCGTTCACTATGGGTCTCATAAGAAGGCTCAAAGTCACCCAGCGAGCAATGGAGAGAGCGATGCTTGGTGTTTCCCTGCTTGATCGAATCAGAAATGATGAGATCCGCAAGAGAACTAAGGCAACCGACATCGCTCGAAGGATTGCATCGTTGAAGTGGCAGTGGGCGGGACACATAGCGCGGAGAACCGATGGCCGTTGGGGCGGAAAGGTTCTCGAATGGCGACCGCGTACCGGACGACGTTCCGTGGGCAGGCCCTCCACAGGGTGGACCGACGATCTTGTCAAGGTCGCGGGAAGCCGCTGGATGCGGACAGCGCAGGACCGATCGTTGTGGAGATCTTTGGGGGAGGCCTATGCCCAGCAGTGGGCGTCGTTCGGCTGACATGATGATGATGATGATGATGTATTATGCTGTTTGTTTCTTCAATGAAGAAAATGAAAATAAAATAAATTATTTCTTGCAGGGCAGTCCATTCCCGTGCGCCGCGCGCGTGTCCAAAGCGCATACAGGCCAGTTCCACTGCTGCGCGTTCTGCTCCTCGGGCGGCAAGCGCGACGCCGTCTGCGGCTGCGGCGCCACCATGCCCGGCGGGTACAAAGGTACGTCGATAGCCTCGAAACTAAAAACGCAAATCAAAGTTGAGCTACCCTCACAAGTATAGCTGTCACTGTTGTAGCGACATCTATCTCGCCACATAGGAACTCTGAATACAATCCTGAAATGCGCTATCAGTTTTCGGAGCGATTGCGCATAGATAGAAAAACCCGACAACAACCGTCGGGCAGTAGCCCACCAGACATAACACCCGTCTGGTCGTAGGATCCTCCCTTTAGGTTTCTCACTTCCCCAAACTTTCAATTCTATAGGCAATATAAAAGACGGCGTCTGAGTTTGACGGCGTGCCTATCATTTAGCAACTACGGGGCGTTCTGTGACGCCACAAAACGCCACCACCGGCGTTTGAAGCGTGTAGCGGCCACACGATACAAGCTATAGGGAGTAGTGACGTTTTGTGGTCCGTGTGGGCGGGCGCTAATTTTAGTTAGTGAATTTAGAGGTTAGCTTGATAACCGCCACCTAACGACAACAGCTCTGACCAACCGCCGATCAGGGACGTTGGTTAGGCAGCTGAACAGATGCTGTTAAGTGTGGGTTAGAGTTATTGACTACAGTGATTAGTATCTGGGATGGCATTCCGGCTAATATCATCTCACATCGTGCTTCACGCTTACTACAATCACCAATACGCTTCACTTTGAATTTGCATTTTCTCTTATTTGTATGTAAATATTATTTATTTATTTTTATGTAAGAGGGAGCAAACGAGCTTGAGGGTCACCTAATGGGAAGTGATCATCACCTCAGCCCATGGACAACTGCAACACCACTGGTGCCGCCGCTGCGTTGCTTGCCTTTTAGGAAGGAATACGCTTTTTTCTTAAAGGCCCCAATGTCGTATCTATCCGGAAACACCGCCGCTGGGAGACCATTCCATATTTTTGACGTACGCGGAAGAAAATGGCGCTTGAAACGAACTGTGGACGAACGCCACCAACCATCCAGATGATGGATGATGAATATCCAGTGATATTATTCCCGTGTATTGCAGGCTGCGGGCACGGGCACGCGGGCTGGCCGGGCGGGCGGCACTGGTCGTGCTGCGGCAGCGCGCGCCGCCGCGGGCTCTGCGTCAGGGACCAGCGACCCAACACCACTCTCTACCAGTTCTCACTCTAGGGTCATCATCATGTCAGCCTAACGACGCCCACAGCTGGACATAGGCCCCTTCAAGGATCTCTCTAGGGGCTTCGCGCGACCTTGACCATAATAGCCACGCTTGGCAGCCTGCTGTTGTATGGAGACGATGCTGCCCATCTGCCCAACAGCGACCCAACTACTCTCTACCAGTTCTCACTCTAGACTCATCATAATGACAGCCGAACGACGCCCACAGCTGGACATAGGCCCCTTCAAGGATCTCTCTAGGGGCTTCGCGCGACCTTGACCATAATAGCCACGCTTGGCAGCCTGCTGTTGTATGGAGATGATGCTGCCCATCTCCTGATGGCAGTTTGAGGACTGTCCTTCCCATTTGATACTCCCGTTTCTTTGTAGTTTATTTGTTTTTGTACAATAAAGAATGTCTATCTATTGTCACGCGCAGAAGAAGGCCGCCCCGGTGTTTTTGTGCGTATTCCCAACCCATTCTGGGGTGGGCAAGTCCTACACTCCCCTGCTGCCCTCCCCTGAGCAGCGGGATGTGTGTAAAGGTATTTCAAGAAAGAAGCTGGTTTGAATCTCGCCGGTATTCCTATCTTTAAGGTTCGCTACTAGGGTCGGCCGGAGAGAAAATCTGTCAAATTTGAAAGCGATCGTGACAGCTATGGTCACACAGTGGTTGGGCCGTGCAATCCGTGCATAAATGCAATGCATAAATCCGGACGACCGTCTTGGTGTTATTGTTTAGAAGTCGGCTACTACACCAAAGGTCGCGGGTTCGATCCCCGCACAGTACAAACATTTGTGTGCATGAACATGTCTGTTTGTATTGGTCTGGGTGTTTCCCATGTATAATAAGTATGTATGTTGTATAATAAGTATGATATAGCAATACACGGAGCCATTTCTTTCTCTCTTTCATTTACTTGTAATGAAAAGCTGCAAGAAGCATTAAACGGAGCTATCTTGTTACTAACTAAAACGAGGAATTTAACAGTTGTCAACAGTTGAGACACTTTTAGTGGATAATTTATTTTAGATAATAACACTTGAGTAATACCTTTAGTCTCCTGTAGAGGCCATCGCGCTGAATTTAATACAGAATCCACCGTGATCATCATCTTACTGGAATTGATCTACGAGTAGAGCATAGTATGAAAGGAAGTCACCCTCCGCGTTTTTCTGTCTGTTTTTACATAAGTTTTCACTATCTAAATGATAGTTGATGCTAATTATATTTTCTAGAACGTTTGTCTGTATAGTTCATTCAAATTACTACAGGGAAAAGCTGTGTGCAAATAGCCAGTAAGAGATAAAAATGCTTGCACTGCCATTTTTCCATGGCTGACGTAAATATGATAATTCATATTTATATCAAAGTTCTATCTGATCCATTTTTTTAAAATTTAAAATGGGTTTGCGTTTGACCTCAGTCTTGCCAGCCACGCTTACCCAGAAAATGCCTATTCACTCAAATTCAAATTCAATATTTCTTTATTCAAGTAGACCAATAAACAGTACTTTCGAATCGTCAAGAATCTTAATTATAACCACTTAATAAACATACACATAATAATATAATATATGAACAATACTTAAAATACATGTACATAATGTGACTCTACCACCGGGGTCGGAAGGTTGTTTCTACTGAGAAGACCCGGCAAGAAACTCAGCAGTTACTCTTTTTCAATCGTCCAATGTTTTACAGTACAAAGTGAATGTTTGAATAAACCAACCAAGTCATACAGTTTTGACATGAAAATAAATAAAACAGGAAGTTAATAAGTAAACTTGGGTAAACTAAGTAAACTTGAGCAGACCAGTCCCCGAAGGTGGCACCTGTTCACAAGTTGACGTGTGAGGCAGCCATCACCCCACTCAACCATATTTTAGGGAATGGAATGACCCGCCACACAACGCCACCACCCCAGAAACATTTTAGTGAGCATGACTAGCTCGAGTTACTCATAGTAAAACAAAAGACAAAAGAAGCTACTGTAAGTCTAAACTGTAGGACCGAGTGTGATTTTGAAGTTATATAATGCAAGGCTGTTGGTTAGTTTAGACTTTAGAGGAAACAATACAAATTCACAAGAAACAAACAAATCAAATGTTAGTCTAAACTGTGGGACAAAGTGAGATTTTGAAGTTATACAATGCAAGGCTGTTGGTGAGTTTATGAAATACAACATAAATATAATCATTTACTTATTAAGTGTGGTTATGTTAGAAGCAAAAAACAAAAATTAAGTTATTATAAAGTTTGTTTCCAGACATTGACGTCCTCAAGGTAGTCCGACGTCGTATAATACGCCTTCCGAACCAGGGTTTCCTTGACGTAGTTCTTGAACCTGTGAAGAGGCAGTTGTTTAATATTATCTGGCAATTTGTTATAGTATAGTATACCTTGCCCCCAAAAAGAACCTAGTACTTTCTGTAACCTAAACAGCGGAAGCACCAATTTGTTCCTTCCCCTAGTATTCCTATTATGAATGTCGCTTTTAGCAGTGAATTTACTGATATTTTGTCGGACATGTACGATGCACTGAAATGTGTACTGCGAAGCTACAGTAAGGATGCCTATCTCTTTGAACAGATCTCTAAGCGATTCCTCTAAGCGACTCTTGCCTTGAAGACACCAAGGTTGTATGTATCCGGAAACACAGACGCAGGGAGGGCGTTCCACTCCTTAGCGGTGCGGACCAGAAAGGAAGCACCAAACCGCTTAGTTGGGACCGCTGGAAAGTCGACCACATGGAGATGAAAGCCCTCGCGGCGTCTTGTGGTCCGGTAGTAGAAAGTAGAGGGTGGTATCAGGTCATGAAGTTCTTGCGCACACTCTCCGAAATACACCTTATAAAAAGCCGATAGACAGGCAACTCTACGCCGATGCTCCAAACTCGAGTTTGGTTCCAACGAGCGTCTCGTCACCTATCAGTCTCCTGGCCCTTCGGTCTACTGAGTCCAGTGCATCCAGCTGATACTTGGCAGAGCCATCCCAGAGGTGGCAGAAGTACTCCATACACAACCGAATTTGTGCTTGGTACAATTGTAAAAGCTGTTCCGGTGTGAAGTGTGTTTCCATTTCGAATAACTTGTCATTATGATCTATTGCAATAACTATTTCTGTTTCGTATAAGCAAACGCAAACTTTATTTTTTTTGCTCGAGATCTCCATCCTAATTACTATGGAACGAGTGAAGTTTCTTTGACAGCCGTTTGCGCAGTCCCGCAAGTCAGTCTTCCACATGACGACGGGTGAGTGCACGTCACTGCGTAAAGAATAGGAAAATGAAATGGCAACTAGTACGAAATTGTCAAACCCAAGAGAGCTTTTAATCAAGTGTACCTATAAATATAAACCTGCCATATAACTCTCATGGTGAATCATGATAAAATCATACGTTTGATAAATTATGCATAATGCATGAACAAACAGTACGGAGGAAAAAAAATAAAGTTGTACTATTTTCAACAAAAGACCCTATGTGCGCCTATTTCGTGTAAATTATCCGCGTAATTATAAATGTCATTTTCGTCAAAAGCGACGTGCGCTCACCTTGGGGACATGGGGGGGAGTGAGCTGCGACGGTGCGCGGACCGCTATCAAAGAAACTTCACTCACTCCATAGTAATTTGTATGGAGATTTCAAGCGAAAAATTCGGAATGTTTGGGAATTTTTTGCACAAAACTGAAATAAAGCAATGAAAAACAACTGATTGGCAATGCTTCTTTGATATCTGATCTTTACACGTTATTTAAAACACGTAAGTTGTTAGTTTATATGATGCCTAAACTTTTGAAATACGGGAGTGCGTTTTGCACATTTTTAGCGATATTCTGATTTTTTTTCACATTAATCTAATAAGTTGATCCATATACTGGAAGTTTGAGCTGATTGTGCAACTCTTTGACTACTATGACGATTTTTTTCGTGCCTCATACTTCATATTTTCTATATAAAACTTTAGTTTTCCCGAGAGCCGTTTTCCTGGTATCGCGCCTTAATTTATTTTTATTTTTTACAACCCGTTCAGCGCAGTGGCAGTGGCGCGGGTTCAATTCCTGCACCAGCACAAATATTTGCTGATGTGAATAAATGTGCTGGGTCTGGGTGGAATTTGTACCTTCGTTGCTTCTGACTTCAATAACAAAGTGAAACCCTTTCTTCGGGACCAGTGTATGTGATGTTGTCTCATATTTATTTATTTTGATGTGATGAATTCAATAAATTTTCTGTTTTTACTCACCAGTTTTTTATTCATTTCTATGTTCAGTTTGCTGTTGGTAGTTGTATAATATCTAGAGTTGTGTTTTTTTTAATGATAATGCTCAAACCCTTTGAGAGACTTTGATGGCGATTCAGAGGCAATATTCGGTAAATTCCTTTTAAATTCCATGTATTAATCTGCGTGGTATGTGTTTTACCATGGCATGGAAGAATAAGACTTATGTGTAAAAAAATAGTGCGCGATCCTTATACCGAATAAAAATTACCGAATCTTGCCTCTCAGCCTTTTCAGTTTGAAGGCCAATCAAAAACCACAATCTATTTCAATAACCAAAATGCAAAAATAGGTTAGAAGATATTCGTAAAAACAAACGAAATAATAAATTTAATATATTTTATTTCTCTTATAAACAGTTATTGCTTCAAATTGTACAACTTTCCATATTTATAAAACCTTTTATCAAAAAGGGACCTCGTCTGAACGGTTCTAGCTTCACAGCAATAGGTAGGTATAAAAAAGTCCAATATTATTGTTATTCTATTGATCCTGAGTCTAAAACATAATTTTATATCAATGCATGCAGTTGAAATATAGAACCGTAAAATTAAACATCTCATCTATAATTTTGTTTTTAAATCAAAACTGTAAATAACGATCTATTGAGATACCTCATTTTAATTTGATACGCTTATTAAAATAAATAAGCACATAATTTAATTCTGTGCCAATGAATGTGATAGCTATTGTTAATGCTGGCTTAAATTATGTTGTTTAACAAATTTAAAGTTAGCCTCAGACTTCATTATCATGACATGCAGCCCAGCTGACTATTTATTTATTTTATACGTTCAAAGGACCTTCCTTCTTAGTCCAAATACGAAAGTGCCGAAAAACAAAAAACCTATTTCTGCAAAGAACTTAACCATCTGAGCATTGGCCACTATGACAAAGCTCAGAAGATTAAGTTATATTGGACTAAAAAAGGACTGGGCGCGGATGATAATTGGTGAATACTAGCAAATTGCACCTTATTGTAATAGCCTCATTGAAGTTTAGTAGGTTTTAAAAGTATGTTTTTTACTATGGTAAGGAACCTATAAATTGCCTAGGTTAGTTTGGCTTAACAGGATGGTGTCCAAATTACAAATGAGACAAATTATGCAGTTACAATCGAATAATAAATGTATCACAGGCTATTATCACAACTGCAAAACAGTTGGTTATCAGTTACATGCTTAAAAAATCAAATTTTATTGTTATTCCGAGGATCCCTTGTGGCGTATGCATTTTGAATGACCTTTATGGACATAAAAATTAAATAAAATATGAAATACAACTTATAATTTAAAATAGTGATACCATATTCTAAGGATAACCTAACTTATTCAACTTACATAGGAGACAAGGCTTTACAATCAGAATCTTATAATTTTTTCTACAGTTATTCAAGACAAACAATGAAAAATAAAATAAAAAACCTTTCCATTCCTCACTATAGTCAAAATCCATTTCTTTGTTTTTTTTAGCATTTGGTAAATCATGTAAAATCGAAATATGTGGTTCTATTTTATACGTTTTAAATTGAAGTAACTCAATGCATGCAAAAACTAAAAATGTCATAAAAATATTTTTCATATATTCTTGTTTGTCACGTTATCGCGTTGTTAGTCAATCACTTTAGCACAATATTATTCTTATTTTTAGGACAACCAGTTCCAAGTGGTTCAAAATGCATGAAAACATGACAGAGAACTACTGATATGCTAGTGAAAATCATAGACTTCCTAGATTTTTTTTATCCCCCAATAATTCAACACTAATAAAATAGAAGCGAAACAGGAAGAATTTCGTTCACTGACCCTATACGCATGCCGGGGTCTCCGGCCGAGATCGTTCCTGAAAATCTACGTTTTAGCAAAAATGTCGTAATTTCGTTAAAAATGTGTTAAAGACACACAGATTGTTTTCAAGATCTTTAAGAAGTTACTTACAGTCAAGTTGGGTAACTTTGAATTTCAGTGTAAGATTGAATTTACTCTTTTAGATCAGTTCCTTTTGACAAGTGCTCCAACCAAAAGATGTTGTTGAGTCTATGAGGGATTGGCTCAAAAACAAACCATAAACAACAGTTATGTAGGTACTTTTCCTCTACCTGAAGGTTGTCTGGAAGAGATCGCTTCCTAGCGATAAGACCGCCTAAATTGTACTAATTGGTCTTTGTAATTTAATACAACTGTAATGTTTTTGTGCAATAAAGAATATCTATCTATCTATCTATCTTTTACTGTTCTGAAACAGTGGATTCAATGTTAAACTGAAATTCAAAGTTACACCCAACTTGACCTTAACGAAGCTTTGTTAGTTTTTCCGAAATTCCGAACTAGTTATTAAACCGTAGGCCTCCTCCAGTGACCACAAGGCCCTATAGGCCTAGAGCGGGCACAGGCGTGTATGTGGAGGCGCCGGGAGCGCAGGCCTGCCGTACGCTCATCTCCCACGCGTCTAAAAGCTGGCCTACTGAACAGCTCTTGGGAAGCCTGTTAAAAATAAACAGAACTTTAAAACATGAAATAGAATGTCTTTGTTATTGCTAAGAAAGGGGTAGCGGAAGTATGAGAGAGAAAGAGATGGTAAGGAATAGGGTAGATGACTGTGAGTGATTTTGCATGTTTTTTTATGTTCCCCAAAAATAATAATTGATTACAAATGTTATTGTAAAACCACAATCGAAATTCGTTTCAATGTGTTCATTTCATATGTGTTAAATTTTTGTAAAACAATATCACTTTTTTGTAACCCAAACTATTATGAAGGAATTATGTTAGGAGACCATTATCATAAACGCAATATTGAATATAGCTGTCGAACAAAGTTATTACGCGCTCCTTACAAAAACAGCGACAGTGACGTCACTGTCGCTGTCACTTTTGTATGGAGCGTTTTTGGGCAAGTCCAAAAATGTGCATTTCAAATTGTGATATCTCTGGTGGTATTGATCCAGATGAAGTGATTCTTTGAGGATTGTTTACATAAATGTAAGGTCTTTCGATAATAAACAAAAAAAAAATACAGTCATCATGCCTATTTGTTAGAGGGAGATATTACGAGGAAAGGAGAAGGGGTGGGAAAGAGTCGGGCAGAGAGAAAGAGAGTAAGAACAACGCGTGCTGAATCATACATTTTTTGGCACGCGTTGATGTCTTATTGTTAGTTCGTAGACACCAGTGATGTCGCGTCCTCTCGCTTTCACTTACTACAGAGTTCATATGTTTGTCTTCCTCTGTCCCGCTCTCCCGCGACTTCTTTCTGCCGCCTGCCAGTGTCCTTGGAAATTGTACTCTAATCCAATAGCAATACGATACATGAGCTGTTGCTTGACTTTTAAGCGCGATTTTGAACCCTTTTATCATTACATAAAGTTAATTTTCTAATGACCCTGGCAGCTGTCAATATGTAAATAGAGAACGAAGTCATCTGACAGAACACTCGAACCCTTTTAGCATTGCATAAAGTTCATTTTCCAATGACACTTTCAGCTGTTAAAATGTATTGCTTAGAGTATAGTGGTTGTAAGTTCGATGATTGAGGATGGTTTGGTAGGCACATTACCTAGCACATCTCGCATCCATAGCACGTTCGAGCATATGTCGGAATGAATCTGGCGGGTCCGGGGCCGAGCGGGGGCTGCGGCGCGCGGGCGGGGCGGCGTCTAGCGTCGCTGTCAGACAGATAGAGAGAGACAGAGACAGACGTACCTAGCACATCGGGCATCCATGGCGCGCTCGAGCCGGTGTCGGAAGGAGTCGGACAGAGATAAAGAGAGAGACAGACATACTAAGAGACGTCTCTAAGAGCTCAAGTAATATAGGACAACGCGTGCAGGATACATTTTTTTGGCACGCGTTGATGTCTTTTTGTTATGTCGCGTCCTCTCGCTTTCACTTACTACAGAGTTCATATGTTTGTTTTTCTCTGTCTCGCTCTCCCGTGACTTCTTTCTGCCGCCTGCCAGTGTCATTGGAAATTGTACTCTAATCCAATAGCAATACGATTCATGAGCTGTGGCTTGACTTTTGAGCGCGATTTTGAATTCTTTCATCATTACATAAAGTTCATTTTCCAATGACACTAGCGGCTGTCAATATGTGAATAGGCACGTTACGTCCGGAAAGAAGGCGTCGTCTTATAGCATCTATAATATTGGGAAGCCTGACAGAACACTTGAACCCTATTGGCATTGCATAAAGTTCATTTTCCAATGACAGTAGCAACTGTTAAAATGTATTTCTTATATTACTTAGAGTGTAAGTTCGATGATTGGGGATAGTTTGTAGGCATCTTACCTAGCACATCTAGCGTCCATAGCCCTTTCTAGCCGGTGTCGGAATGAATCAGGCGGGTCGGGAGCCGAGCGGGGGCTGCGGCGCGCGGGCGGGGCGGCGGGGTAGGCGCGCGGGACGGCGTCTAGCGTCGCTGTCAGACAGATAGAGAGAGACAGAGACAGACGTACCTGGCACATCTGGCGTCCATGGCGCGCACGAGCCGGTCAAAACGTGCTGAATACATTTTATAGCACGCGTTGATGTCTTTTTATTAGTTCGTAGACACCAGCGATGTCGCGTCCTCTCGCTTTCACTTACTACAAAGTTCATATGTTTGTCGTCTTCTGTCCCGCTCTACCGCAACTTCCACTGATCTATTCCGAAGCTGCCAGTGTTTTTCTAAATTGTACTTTAATTCAATAGAAATACGATTCATGAGCTGTGGCGAGTTCAAAAATCAAGAGCGCGATTTTGAACCCTTTCATCATTAGGTAAAGTTAATTTTCCAATGACACTGGCAGCTGTCAATATGCATGGCATAAAGTTCATTTTCGCTCTCTTAGATGATCTTACCTAGCACATCTAGCATCCATAGCGCGTTCGAGTTTATATCGGAATGAATCGGGCGGGTCCGGTGCCGAGCGGGGGCTGCGGCGCGCGGGCGGGGCGGCGGGGTAGGTGCGCGGGACGGAGACGTACACCGGCGGCACGCAAGGTAACCGTGCGTCGTCTAGCGTCGCTATCAGCGAGATAGCGCCTGAACCGCCTGATAGCTGCATCGGCTCTAGTGACACCTGTGTACGAACATTTTTTATTGATCATAGAACCCAGCACTTAGTATGAACACAATAAACTTTTAAACTAAAAAAAAACTGACTGCCAATAACAGATTCCTACTTTTTAAACATCATTATATATTTAGTGCTAACTGTCACTGAGTATGGGCTAAAGTTATGTGTGTGTGTTTGAGTGAGTGTGTTCTTACAATGTACATTCTATACCTAAGGTAATGAACGGAGTGTTTCGATCACTTAAGTGACATGTAATGAAAATCTCGAAAACTACCATACATTTGGTAGAAATTCACATTAATGGCAACACTTGAATTGGTGACTCAGAATCGCTACATGCAAAAACGCGTAAGTATTACAATTTGCAATAAAACCAAAATATCATCGCAATCTTATTTATTATGGGGATATCTACATTTATACATTGTAGAACATAATGGTTTTTTTTTACAAAACAAGATGGTGGTGAAACAGTTTTTATTATTTTTTTGCATCAGCGTGTTGCTGATGCAGAAAAACAATAAAGCCAGTATAGCAGCCAGTATTTTCGATTTTCTTCAATGCCAGTTTAAATTTTTGAACGTTGTATCAAACATCATGTCTTGGGCAAAAAAGAAACAAGAATAATCTAATATTTATCACCTGTCATTTTAACCATCGTTCTCACCTTAAACCTTGAGTCCAGTCTGGCAATTTCACCCTGTAAAACGTCTGGAATTTCCATAACTGGCTCTTCAACTTTTTGTATTTTCTGTGGTGGAGGCAAATTCCTGAAAAAGGAAGTTACAATAAAAGTAAGACCTACAGAAACGACAGTTACTTAAAAATTAGATAGAAAGTTGATTGTTGGGCCGCATTGTTTTAGGTTTAACAACTTAATACATCACTACATCCTCCCACTCAGTGGATCGATGACCCGGTGCAGTTTGAGGGAAGCCCTATAGGTTACTTGTGCTAAAAAAGTGGCACCCGAAATCAGAACTTCGAACACCTGACCAGAGCATTCACAGTTTGAGACAACACTGCGCAACATGTATCTGTCTCGTTTACGCTCTAGTAAATAATCATGCTATCTTGTACACACGGTCAAATTATAGGCACGTACGCCAGGGGTCAATTTTTGACTTCGCGTCAGTACTGACATAATCTATCTACGTCTTACATCTTTTTTTATAATATCCTTGCCTATAGCGTAATTTTAGCAACTGTAACGTTGTGTCTTTTAAATATCATTGACTGTTAGACTCTGTTGACTCTTAGAGGTTCATGATGAGTTAAAGTTCGCTAGTGTACCTAACAGAACAGCATACTAACTTGATTTCAGGCCCATTGAGCGCGTCGAGCGTGGATCCGAAGGTCCGTTTGAGTGTGTGGTTGGCCAGCGGGGACTGCAGGCAATTGTTCACCACTTCTAGCAGAGGATTGAAGATTTGCTCCTGAAACATTTTTTTTTACGTACAAAATCATTGGCAAACAATCTAGTGGTGTAAGACGGGTGTCCGGGTGTAGAAGAGGTCCGAAGTCCAGTATTGAAAGATTTTGGGCGGACTGTATTTTTATTGCGATCTTGTTCACACAGTTCGAATTTGGTAGAAAGAGGACCTTGCAAAGAGCGTCACAACTCGACGTCTACGCCGGTTCTTTACCAAAAATATTTGATACGCTGCTATTGAAATCGTACCCCAAATCAGGCCCAAAATGGTATTTGAAGTATAGATAATCAGCACCAATCAACACTAATGCTAAAATAAAATAAGTCACCTTCCCCGGAGGTAATCCCAAGACGACGCCCTCGCTGCGTTTGAAGTCCAGTTTCTCCAGCACCACCTCGCACTTGATGAGCGTCTCCAGCGGCATCCGCTTGCTCGGGTTCGACAGGATGTCCAGGAGGTTCTTCATCTTGGTCAGCTTCTCCATGTCTGGCCGAATGGATTTAATATTGAGCATTTTTACGACAAAAAACAGTTTCGGAGAGCTTATCCGTAATGCATAATAAATAATGGGTTAAAAGATCGATGGCATATTCTTACTGGTGATCTGTAGTTTATTGCGGTGTTGCAGGCTACTGCACTGAAGTCATAACGGAAATAACATTTACGGTCGTTATAATGGTCGTACAACTATGTTTACTGCCATAGTGTCTGATTTTCCTAAACATGCTAGCATACGTTACGCAACCCTTCATCGAAATCGCGAAGTAGCGTGACGCGCTACCCAACGCTACGCTTAACGCCTGGCGTTTTCGTCGCAGAATTGCGCCCCACATAAACTACATTAAATAAGTATGAAGATTTCATTTGATTCAAGTAAGTAGTGTATTAACTTACTTTCTCCCTCGCTGGCCATCCTGTGTATCATTTTTCTGAGCGGTTCGATGTATTTCGACAGCTGGCGAACCTTCTCCCTGTAGGCGGCCTCTTCCCCGCCGGGGGAGGCCACACTGGCGCCTACAGGCGTGTTCAGAGACGACGATGGGGACGCCACCATTCCCATGCTCACGCTTCTGTTGATCAAATATCATTGTCACATTATGTTATCAAGATTGTGCATGCTGCTACAATTCGATAGTGCTATATGATATGGCATAATTATGAGGAACTGCCCGATTGTTTTTGTACAAAAATTATCAACCAACTATGCCTTAATAGTGGTTAAATACTGAATAATGTTTGCTACTGTAAGTCATTGTAGCACCATGTGCTACAAGGCCCATGGCCCAAGGACCATGTGTAGCAGCATGTCCTTGTCCATGCTACAAGGACTTCATTGACAAACTAAACCAAGCTATTACTATTAAAAGTTTTGAACTAAGCAAACAAATTAAACGGATAGACATTATTTTTGTTCATTAATCTTTATAAGGCCAACAAGGTATCCTCTACCAGTCTACTATAGGGCTGAGTATAGTAAGCGAAGCGACAGCATTACCTAAAAAGTAATTCCTAACACTGGTAAGCCTTGTAACTGTATCACAAGGCTCCACACAGAATTTGCTAAATAGCTCCTTTTTGTGAATACGATATTATTATGAATTTACTAACTATTATATAAACTATCTGTTTTGTATGAAAGTGAGAGTAGTGTGTGTAAAATGATGACAAGTCAGTCTGTGTCTGCAGTCAGCAAAGTGGTCCAGTTTCTTAGAGTAAAACGTGTGTAAGTGAACATTATATTGGCGACGAGGTGAAAAATCAGTGGAAACACGTGCAGTGAAGTGAAAATAAATAAATTCAATTGACAATATAAAATAGGTTATATCCTTTTCCGAGGATCAGGGTAACAAGTTTCATTAGAATTGGTTCAGTAGCGTGAAAACGTTACACACACACACACACACAAAGACAGGGTTACTTTTGAATTTATAAAATGAGTATTTAGCGGACTTACTGCCTAGAGATAGTATTTACCAGTGAATTGGAAGGCGAAACAGAGAACTTACGGAGTTTGTGCTTTGCAATTTTATTTTGTTTTTTATTAATAGGTATGTTCATTTCATGGATTAATTAAACCTCTCGTTACCTCTGTTGCTGCGCGACGTGGTGCGCCATATGCTGCGGCGGTGCCTGCGGCGAAGGGCTCCCGCCGCACGCGCCCAGCGCGCTCAGCCCCGACAACGGGGACGGCATCGGGCCCCCGCCCCCGCCGCCCATGCCCACGCCCCCGCCGCCCATCACGCCTGCACCACACATTTAATACCTTAGTTGACTTCAAACCAAACAGAGCCCGTACTATGGGTGTCAGAGACTGGTTCACACATAAACATAAACTGCTAATACATATAAGCTACGTCCTACTGCTGCGCACAGGCCCCACTTGAAATTTGAGGTTCAATGAGCCTCCAACACGTGGATGCGTTCAGCAGTAATCCAATCTTACTGTCAGATATAACCAAGCAACAGTAAGGCCTCCGACCGACATCTAACAACGTCAACCGGGACCAGCTGCTTAGCATGCTTTCTGAAGCATGGAGAAATACATCACAAAGTTTCGGTTAGAGTGGTCACCTATTTTAAAACTCATTTGCTTTACAACGGGGATAATTGACAGTCAAGTATCACAATCGAGCTACAGGCTGTCTCACAAACATAACCTAAAAAATAATGACTGTCTGGTCAACGCCTTTAAGAGCCTGGTTCAGGCTTCATGAAATTGCTCCTGCAAATACCTTACCCATAGGCACAGGGCTGGGCCCGCCCATGTTCGGCGAAGGGGCAGACGGTGAAGGGCTCTGTCTGAGGAACTGCGCGGGGGGCGGCGCCCTCACCGGGGGGTAGCCGCCCACCAGCATGCCCCCCACAACCTCCTGCTTGTTCTGCACACGCCCTTGCATATGCAGCATGTTCAAGTTCACAGATTGGTTGTTTCCCATACCGCCTACTAAAAAACAACAAACATTGACTGGTGAATATAGTGTCTCAACTCAAAGTATTCAACGATAGAAAAAAGCGCTTAATGAAATTGTTCATTCAGAGTGCCTGACCATAGTTTCTTAGTTACCTCTCTTAAAAATACAAAAAAAACAACTTAAGTAGTGGAATTACTCACCCATTTGCCCCTGCATCTGTCCCTGCATATTGTTTGGCGCCATTTGCCCGCCCATTCCGCCGACCTGGTTGCACGCCCCTCCCATCTGTCCACCCATCGAATTCCCACCACTCATCGGCATGTTATTCTGCATTGACATGTTGGGCATTATCTGCCCCTGCATGCCTTGACCAGCCAGCTGGTTCTGCAGCTGGCTACCCATCGGATTACCCATACCGCCCATCTGCCCAATCATATTATTCCCCATCTGCCCCTGATTAGGCACCATGCCCATTCCGCCACCTAACTTGTTCTGTAGCTGCATATTCATCTGAGGCCTCTGTGTAAGTGTCTGAAGAAGATTAGTGGCAGTTTGGGCCTGGCCACCTTGGGACACGATCGGGCCCTGCTGTCCCATTTGCTGCTGCATCCCTCCCATTTGATTCGGACCTAGCTGCTGTTGCATTTGCCCTTGAGGGCCCATGCTCATCATCTGGTTCCTGGACCCCTGGGATGCAAGGTTCTGCAGAGCATTGATGGGATCTGGTGCAAGGCCCCCTTGATTGTTGGACGCTTGCTGGCCTTGGCCCTGTTGGTTCTGAACTTGGGAGTTGGGCCCTGGTTGGTTCTGATTGGGTCCCTGCATATTTGGTGCACCTTGGTTTTGTTTTGGTTGAGCTGTAACAAATATTTGTAATACTACTGTGTAATAATGATGAACCTAAGACATTAGGAAAGAAAAATGAAGATTTATGTTTTTATGTGGTTTTCCTTAAATTAAATTATGTCATAATGATGCTGATGTTTTAGTAGTCTAAAATCATTGACTGGAATATTAAGTCTTAAAGAAATAGCCAGACTGAGACTGAAAGGCCATAGTTGGTGACTGAATCTGATTGAGTATTCTTAAGTTAAGGACAAAAACAAATGTTTAGAACAGTCAGTCAGGCTAGGTGAAACTTGGTAGGGTTCAATCAATCTGATCAAGAATTGTAAGAAGAAGGACAAAAACAAATCTTTAAATCGGCAGCTGAGCAAGGTGTTCTGCTATACACTATGTATTTAGACATCTTAATAATACTAACTTCTCCTGATTGTATTTAAGTCAGGTTTCACTTAGGCCCATCAACTATTTCAAACATTTGTTTTTGTCCCTCTTTCCTATAGCTATGTGATGGCAAACCAATAAGGTGGGGTGACTGATAACACCCTCATAGTCTTATATCTTTTATAGTGTGATACTTACACATTTCTCTGACATGTAGAATTAGTTTGGCAACCATGTTCATGTATTCTTCCCGTGTCTTAGCTTTGGTAAACACATGGTTCTCCATCTCACTGCTGTTTCTTGCCACTTGCATGCCTGATCGCTGAATAACCTCCTCACTAAAATAGTAATAAACTCATGAACTCAAACTCTTCCCAACGGCATTCAAGATCTTTAATGTTGTCTGATCATCGCTAATTTTTGGCTATTAAATCACTAGGGAAATAATAAGTGTTCATAGTATGTAAGCAAGACACTTGTAGAAACAGTGTTGATTTTCTGTCTTATGGCATTCATATCTTATTTCAATTAACAGAATGATTTGTGCTTTTTACTACAGAAAGTACATTTGAATGCATCTGCAACTTGATACTGGGCTACCTATTGGATTAGACGGTCAGATAGTAACATAAGCGCATACTTAGTTTTGTACAGATAATATTATTGATGAAGACTAAGAATTGTATTTTATTGAGAAATCCTCGACACAAAGCAGGTGAAACAAGAGACAAAAAGAATTCTACCAGGGACCAAACAGACAGAGGAGATAATGCTAATTGTTTAGTAGTTAAATTAAGTCAGATAAACTTACATTTTCGTGACCACTCCTTGGCGAAAGCTTGGTGTTCGCCAGTTGTCGTCCGAAGCCATGGAGTTAAATTGCTTCAAGTTATCCATTTTGAACTGTTGTGGCTAACAAGTTTAGACTTACTTATTCTACTGAGCAAATAAATTCATTATCAAAAGTGAAGTGAGGAACACAATAATTTCTCTTAAATAATGTTCCTACCAGAACAACACGAACACGACCGACCCACAAGCCACAACCACAGACTAATTAGAGATGGCCGGCCACAACCAACCAACCCTGACATTGACGTCTCACGTCTGAATCTGTCTGACTGACGTGACGCGCAGCCAGCGGCGGCCGACCGAGCACAGTTAAGACAGAAATATGTATTATGGTTTTGGCGTGGCGACTTATCCGAGTCAAATAAGCTATGTACACATTGTTGCGTCGAGGTGTCGTGGCGCGGCCAAACCACGGAAGAGAAAAAACAGTGGAAGTGCGAAGTGGGCGTGGCACGCGAGCCACAATTAAGGGTAGCTACCCAGACTTGGTCCCAGTCGTGTTCTAACATCGCATCGAGTTGCTCGTTTCGCGACAACTTCATATTTCCGTAGTTATGCCGTAATGCTCCATTTTGGAGTGCAAAAATGATAGTAGGATAAAAAAACTTGAAAATGTAGGTCTTTCCTACCATCGCTAGGTACTATTTTATTTGTTTTAATAAAATCTTGTTAATTTCAATAGACAGATAGATATCGACCTAACATAACGCAAAGTTCAATCTTAATGCTTGTACAATGGGGCCGACAAGTGAAAGCTAATCTTAGATGGCGCCACCCTAGTATGAACCTTTGTTTATCTGTGACAGTGTGATAAACAATAACAATTGCTTTATTTCTTAATAATTCCCTACCTTTAAACATGGATTCCACTTGGAAAACAAGCGAGTTGAAAGAAGAACTAAGAAAAAGAGGCGCCTCATACGTGTGAAGAAAGTAGCCCCAATAAAATGGAAATTTGTGTTCCATGAATTCCTTCGTATTTTTCCAATTTCAGGTCTTTGAACTTGCTTTTAAGTCTATTATATGTTTACCTATGATAGTTTGGATAGTGTGTAACCCTTTAATCATTTTAATAGTAATGAAAACACGAAACTTCACACTACCTAATTTTAAAGATTTTGAGGTTATAATTGATGTCTGAATGACTTCAAATAACCTTTTCATTTATCAGATTAGAGTCTTATAAGACCGAAACTTATTTTGTATGTACCTTATCTGAGTATTTACCGATTATTTCATGAGCACTGGCCTCGGAAATGTTTATGACACATCCTAGCGCCCTAGCCCGCTTTTAGGTTCGAACTTTACTCTCCTTATTGCTTTGAGCCACTTTTTTTAACTTGCTCATCTCGGGGAAACTAGTGGCCTGCAGTTTTTTTGCAATTTGGTACACATCACCCCGGCATTTGCGTGTTATTCGTCTTCAATTAAGAATTCTCTACAAATTTCATACAAAAACGTCTTTGTTATGGGTCTTTGCTCTGCTAGCGCCACTTGACAGTTGCCCGCCCCATTAAATGTATAATTGCTCCCAATAGAGAATCCCGCCATCTATGGTCGATCAACGGAATTAACTCGTCAATCATAACTAAATTGACATTAGATTACAAAAAGTCGTAAGTACTGTCAGCAGTAAAGCACAACAAATATTATCTGTAGAGAATGAAGGTTGATTTCCGGATGTACGATCTGTGAATTATGCTAATTTGGACTAGAATTGAAACGACCAATCAAACGGCTTTTTTCTTTGTAGTGCATTAAATGACTTACAATATATTTGTGTGAGTTTGGCGACAGCGGTTCCCAGACTCTCCAATCTTCACACATTGCTAATGGTAATCCTTAAGAAAGACATACTGCCAATTCTAGAAGGACAGCAATATTATGAAAATCGGGAAAAGGCTCCGGCATTTAGATTTAGTAGTATTATAATTTGTTAGTTCCGTAAAACGAATAAAGAGGGCGTTCAAAAGATGCAAATTTAAATTTGTAACTATCGTCTTTGAAATTGATAGCATTATAGGTACTTTTAATTCTGGTGGTATTACTTTTGCGACAGTCCAGTCAATTTCTTCCACTTTGGTAGATTTTATGATCATCAAAGCCAATTTAAACAAAATAGTTAAAACAAAAATTAAAGGTATTCAAAAGGATGAAATAGCTCTCTAATCAAATTTAAACAATTGCTTGAATGTGATGGGTTTTCCGACTAATATTCGCCCAAAGTAGAGTTTTTCAGAACTACCATAATTATTAACATTGGTAGGATATCATTTTAGATACCTAGTAACACCAACCAAATCTGTCATTGCTATTTTCGTATTGTTTTGGTGTTGGATGGTGTGAATAATACGCAAAGTGGCACTTAGTAATTTCTATTTACTGTTTCTTCTGTCGAGTTGAGAGTTTTCTCCTCCAGATAGTGCGGTTGTATAGAAACCTAGTTGTTAGTGTGTTGAGAAAGAGACTCGTGGTTTGTGTTATTTTTTCATTGAGACAGGACTCTGAAGGCATTATGTCGATGTCTAGGAAAAAGTGTTGTGTTCCTGGGTGTTTGGATTCAGGAAGTAAGTAGTAGCGAGAGAACCTAACTCCATGTATCTTTCTAATATAATCAACGCTCACACACATTCTAGGTTACATTAATCCTCAAGATATTTAGCTCATAACAACTCTATTGATAGTAGTAACTCTATTGATTGTATTGTGTCTAAATATATGAAATACCCAGCTCTCTGACCAATATACCTGCTGCCTTAGAATAGTTACACCTAGAAGAATAGTTCCTTACAAAAAGTGGTGCTGTTTGTGATGCCCAAATCAACTGTCAAAAATAGTGAAAATACCAACTCCTTACACATGTAATCACAATTGTATGAATACATGCTGTTTGTGCTTCTCTGTTATGTTGTTGCAACCATTTACTGCACAGATAAACATTTGAATAAACTCTTATCTTCGAGAAATTAACATTAGTATGTTCAGATCCGGACGTGATGTCCTGATATTTGTGGCATGCGGCCTGCTGTTGTGTATGATTGTGACGTTTTAATTTTGGTTTTACAGGTTCACAGCGAACTATGCATTTATTCCCGAATCCTGCAAAAGATAAAGAGCGTTTCAATCAATGGGTCTTCTCGATTGGGGGTGATATCATTGGCTTAGACAATGAGGACATTTATAAACATCGCAGTGTCTGTCACTCACATTTTGAAGAAAAGTTTTGTTGCCGCTTCAATCGACTAAGTAACATTGCAGTGCCTACTCTCAATTTGCCAGGTTAGTCTATTATAAACTTTTATTTTTATAATTATCTCAGTATATAAGTTATTGCTTGAATAAATCTTTTTTAATTGTGTGTATGAAATTTGAAGAAGCAATTAATTGAGATTAGCGAATAAATTATTTAAGTAAATGTCCTGTTTTAGTTAGTGTTCCCGAGGCCTATAGGCTTTAAGTTCTAAAATTAAGCCTATTAGTTCTTTTTTATGGCCATAGACAAGGCTTTTATAAGGCTACTCATTTTAAAAAAGGTTAAAAAAAAACCTTTAGGCTTAAATAGCCTTTTAAGCTTTATTTCCGACTAGTCTTTTTCGAGTTGTAGGCTTATTATAAGGCTATAGCAATAATTCAGGTTTTGGGTTAGTATGAATTAAGCAAGTTTTTTTTGTATTGTATTTATTCTTGAATTAAATGAAAAAGAATATTATTTGAAATTGGAAATAATAAGGGTAGTTAGTCTTTCAAGCCTTTTTAATATGCGCCCAGCCTACGAAAAGGCATGGGGTGGACACAAAAAGGCTGTAAAAAAGGCCTAAAAGATTATTATTTAATTTGAGTATGTTAATCTGTTGTCTAGTTAACCATTTCAAACAAGTTTCATAGAGAAGCTTAGCTTAGAAGTATAATTGTTGTCAGTGTGAGAAAATGTATTTATTTATACTAAATAATTCTAAATTTTCATGTTTCAGGATATTCAACGATTCCAAAATTTACATTTTGTGAAAGAAGGCCTCTGCGACAATTACAAAACATTCCAACAAGTACACCCTCAACCATTGTGTCCCCACCTATACCGTCTACTTCAGCATCCCCATCAGGTATTTTACATTTTCATATGATCGATTTTGAATGATCAATACATAGAATACTTTTAATTCAATTATGATTGATGAAATGACTGATTGTTTGTATCTTATTATCATTGTTGTAGACCCAGTTATGCAACCATTGCCAGCCAGAATAACTGCTGTGAAATTCGATAAAGGTAATTAATTTTTCTATTCCATTTCTGTTATTACTACTTATACTGAATTCAAATAAATATATATAAATATGCGCCAGACAACACACTTCTTGTAATGGTCCTCTTGAATGTTACGAGGTACCACACAAGGAAAATAAGTCAGGGGGCTCAAGGCCGTCTCCTAGCACACCCAGACCCAAGGCAATTCAGAAATTATCGTTTCCTGAATTTACCCGACCTGGAATCAAACCCGGGACACTACGGAAATCGAGGCGAAAAACCACGCGCACTACGCCAATCGTGAATAAAAATAGTAACATTTATATTACTTAAATAGATAAACATAAATATCATATTAAGGGGTCAGACTCGTTAGAAGAAGATCTGAATAAACTAACGGTGGACCAGATAGCAAGATTCTGCAGAGCGGGAAGATTCAACAAGACGCCGAATCAATAATAATCATAATGGTGCTAAATTAATCTTTATATTTTTTATTTCAGCAATCCACAAAAAGAAAAAAGCTGTCATTAAGAAAAAATTAACAGCAACTCCTGAAGAGAAAAAGTTGCATCAGAAGTTGTTGAAAGTTAGAATAAAATTAAGCAAATGTCGAAATAAAATGAAGAAGCAAGCTGCCAACCTGAAAGCAGCTAAAAACATTGCATCAAACCCAGCACTTATGGCTACAATAGAAAAACTGCCTAACACAGCAAAACTTTTAATGTTTTTGCAATGTAGAGAAGCAAAAAAACAAAATAAAGGCAGACGTTTTTCATTGAAAGAAAAGATATTAGCCCTGTCAATTTTTAAGTTGTCGCCTAAAGCTTATAGGTTTTTAAGAAGAATCCTGATTTTACCAGCACCTCAAACCCTATCAAAACTAATAAGTCAGGCAAACATGGAACCTGGCATTAATAAAAAAATATTTAGTCAACTTAAAAGCTCTGCAGACAAAATGAAGACAGAACACAAATTGTGCATTTTGTTATTTGATGAAATGTACTTAAAGGCAAATTTATCATACAATGAGCGAAAAGATAAAGCAATTGGATTTGTGACTGATGGCAAGGCAATAAAGTCTGAATTTGCAGATCATGCACAGGTTAGAATATTTCAATAATTTATCACAAAATAAGTTTAGTGTTGCATTAGACTAAAGTCATAGCACACTACTTGTGTCCACATTTAGTGCAATCTATAGCCTTTAAACAAAATTATAGCATAGTCTTGAACTGCATCATACATGTCTTTATCAATTGCTGTAATTTGAATACAATTAAAACTTGCTTTTTATTTTTAGGTGTTCATGATACGAGGTGTCATGAAAAATTACAAACAGCCAATTTCATACACGTTTTCTGCAGCAGCCACAAGTGGCCAGCAAATTGCCATACAGTTAAAGGAAATCATTAGCGAGCTACAGAAAGCAGGATTAATCGTCGTAGCAACTGTATGCGATCAAGGCGCCAACAACAGGCATGCTATAAAACTACTGGTACAGGAAACCCGTGCCATATATTTAAAAAAGGGACTTGAACCCAAAGAAAATGTTGTCATTATAAATGACCAAGAGGTGATACCACTGTACGACCCACCACATTTATTGAAGTGTATTCGCAATAATTTGCTCACAAAGAATTTAGAGTATTTTGAAAATAATACAAAATATATAGCGAAATGGGAGCACCTACTACTGCTGTATAAAGAAAATCCTGGCTACAAGGGTGTGAGGCTCATACCTAAATTAACCGAAAACCACGTATTACCTGAAAAGGTATCTAAAAATAAAATGAAAGTTAAATTTGCAAGTCAAATATTTAGCAGAACAGTAGCAACAAATATGGGATACCTTGCAGGTAATAATAATGTGTAACACTGTTAAAAGCTTATTCAAGGTTTTCTTTTAGCTTGATGTACCTGGGCAATAAATCACGTCCATAAATGATATTTTTGACAACACACATCAATATATTTTTTAAGTTATTTAGATTAAAATCAAATTAAAACATAATAAACTTTCACATTGCTATTTTAAGGTCTTTATAATCTGGAAAAGTAAATTAATGAAAAATAGTAGTATTTTGTGCATTGCTTCGTTTTGTCGTATTTTTCTAATAATATATGTTAAGTTTGGTTGCGACCTTGAAAGATAAGCAACCTCCGCAGTGATATAAATCCAAATATCTTCAGCTCCTCCGTGCTCTAGCAGGCATGTAAATCCGTTGGCCTTGGTTGTTGTCGTAAGATAACAATCAGCTAGCAAAGCACTGTTTGCAAACTAGGGTGGGTGACCACAATAAAACATTTCTTGAATTCGTCCCTGCTTGTAAAGGGACATGGCAATAGTTAAAACCCATTAAATTTAAGAAGTCGTCATAATCATTTCACATTTATAAAGTAGTATATTTTGTTTTTCAGCTAAAGGAATTCTACCCAAAGAGTGCAATGAAACAGCAGATGTGCTTCTCTTCTTTGATAATCTTTTTGATTCTCAAAATGGGAGTTTTAATAAAAACAAGTTTGCAAAGCAGCTCCTTGGACCTGTCACACCAAAATCTCAGCACCATAAAGTGTGGCTAGAAGCAAAACATAAACTTAAAAATATGAAATTTGTTAATGCAATTTCAGGAAAACCTGAAAATGTACCTACGTTAAGTAACTGGGCATGGACACTTGAGGGAACTGAAATTTTATTAAAAAATCTAGAATGTCATCATAATATAACCTCTGTGTGGATGAGACATTTCAACCAGGACCCGATTGAAAATTTTTTTGGTGCCATAAGAAGCCATGGGTGCCGAAATACGAATCCGACTCCAGACAAATTTGTAAGCGCGTTTACAACGCTGTTGATAAATAATTTATCAAGTGTCCATGCCCCTGTTGGGTCGAATTGCGAGGAAGACTTTGGGAGGAATTTACATGCCCTCGTCGTCACGGAGGACTGCAAAGACTCAACGACCTGTGAAATCGAATCAATTGATAATATAATAATAGAAGATATTCAATCCAAAAGTGACCCCCGTATTATGGGGGCCTTACAATATGTAAGTGGATATTTTATTAGAAAAGTAAAAAATAAAGTTTTTAAAAGTTGTAACACCTGCATAGGTAATACTGTCGCCGTAGAAGGTGCAGAATATATTAAATATAGAGAGTATGCAGGTCGTCAGTGGCTTTGCAGTCCCACCGAACCTGTTTTAAATTGTATATCGGCAGTCCAAGATATAGTTAATGCTGTTATAAAGAAATGTTTTGAAAAAAATCATATTAAAGAATTAATAAAAACCTATGTTCTTATGTTAGTTGATTTTAATTTCTTAGAATGTGAAGTACACAAAAACGATATTGTAAATTTTTTAATAAATATAACAGCTAGATTTTTTTTGTACAATTATTGCAAAGACATAAATAGAATTTTAAATGGGAAAATGGACTGCTATGACGACGAGGATAGGTTTCAAGGAAAAGCGAAAAAATATTATAAAAAGTGTTTCAAAAGACCTAAGAAATAAAATTCTTTACATATTATAAATGTGATGTTTTCATTTTTCAAACTAAGAATTATTAATTAGTTATCCTTGTTTTGTAGTTATCCAACTGAACAAAGGAAAAACTGCTAGAAGTTAACAATTCTTAGTTTTTTTTTGCCCCCTTTATTTAAAATACTATTTTTAAAATGTAGACTCAATAGTATAGAGGTACATGTGCATATACATCTATATGTACGTGGTTGTAGTTCCAAAAAATAAATGCAGAGGGCTCCACTTCTCTTCAAATAGTTTCCTTTTATAGCCACCGAGAGAGGTCTCTATTTCCGTATATAAAAAAGTACTTTGTGGCGGTTCCTTCACTAATATGGTTGCATTGCACTTCCGCTTGTTTTTTCTATTCCGTGGGCCAAACCATTCTAAAGATTTTAAAACAGCATCACTCGCCATTGGCAGAGGAATAATTATCCTGTAAAGTACGATTGAGGTCAAATGGGGAAAAAAATGGCCCTCGACCACACGCGTCGACTAGCTCGCCATTCGATCGAACTATTCAGTCGCAAATAAAAAGAATCCCAGACGAGTCGACGCAATGGGGGCTACTACCGTATTTGTGGTTACCAGCTGGCACAACTGTCTTCCCAAGTAAAGAATTATGGCTGTATTTTCTAGCGGCAGGCGTTTATCCTAGGCCATGGTATTTACAAGAGCAGTTATAAAAATGAAGCCAAATACTGCGAACAAAAACTGGGTCATTTGGCACTTCGAAATCTCACTAAACCTCACATAACACTAGCGCCTCCAGCGGAAAAATCAACATGAGTTAACCCCCATGATGCGGTGATCGTGTCATAGCAAAACTTGGGTGTTCTAATAGAACCCGAGTACTACGCGATCACGATCTCACTGCCCATTAGAATTCACTAGATCAATATAATATGTTTAATCGTCGTGCGATAATCGCATCGGTTATACATATAAGCGATGGTCGCGTTATCGCGTCGTATTACGCAGGTTCTATCAAAGTTTTCTAACTTGGCACGTGGCCTTCTGTATGTATAAAAACGAATAAAAACAAAAAGTGTACAAGAAAATGTATTATTATGAATATAAATAATGTTACATTTAAGATTTTGAATCATCAATTCGGCTTTTGTCGTCATCGTCATTGAGAGTCCGTGCACTTGCGTAAAAAGCTGTAACAATATGTTTTATACAATAGGCAAAATAGCAAAGCAAAGTAGTACTTACTTACGAGTAGGTATTGGCCAACTCCTTGTAATAAAAATAACCAACAAAATAATTGAACCTGTCGTTTCGAGAACGGCCCGAGTCATTATTCTTTCAAATATCACTTTTTAACACCATTTAATTTTTCTAAGGGAATATGTTTGTAAGTGGCCATCTTCATACATGGAGCCGTCTTATAAGCCGTCTTCAAACAAAAACTGAAATCTGCTCGAAAATGGCTCGAGCCCTGAACTTGTATGTACCAAAAGGAAAAAATCTGATTACTAGAAAAATAAACTCCAGCCAAAGACATTGTACAGCCGTGCTATTCCGGCGGTGAACATCGGACATCACTTCACATCTCGGTGCCACTCATCAATACGCTTTACTTTGAATTAGTATTTTCTCTCATTTTGTATGTAAATAATTAAAAAATGTTATTTGGCTTAGTTTTTTTCTCTGTAACGACCACAGTTGCAAAGAAATTGAATTTTAAAGTTCACTCACACGAGCGAAGGGAGTTTTGGCGTCCGCCAGAATAGCATAGCTGAACTTGAAAATTTCTTTGATTCACAAGAATAACATTTGGTGTAACTAACTAATAAATTAACTTACTACTATGCTATGTCTAATTTTTTTGCCACCAAAATCCTTCTTTTGAAATACTTACGTGTTTGCCTGATATGTAGAATAACTTTTGCGGCCAATACCATGTATTCCGTTCGGGTCTTTGCCGCATTGAACACGTTGCATTCCATCTCACTCCCGTTTCGTTGCGTTTTAGGTCGGCCAGAGAGCTGTAGTTCTTTTTCACTGCAAAGCTAAACAAAAGTTAAAAGAAAACCTCGGACTAACTATACTCCGCACGCTGAATGATGATCCCTATGACAGTTCGTTAGCGCTTAACATTGTACAGACGTCCTGTCACAACAAATCTTTTAGAGGTCCATTAAAAAATCGAAAAAATCATAATTGTGTACAGTTGTAAATTATAAAAATGAATATTAAGAAAATATTACTTAATGTTCGTAAATAATGGAAAAAAGCTCAATGCCAATGTACGTGGTACGTGCTGCAAAAGTTACGTCGTCCAGCTGTTATCGACTAAGAAGGGACACATCGATAAAAAAAATATCGATAATTTGTTGGAAAAATTTAACAAATGCTTTGAGTTTGTATATTAGAATCAGAATCAGAATCAGAATCAGAAATATCTTTATTCAAATAGACCTGTTACAAGTGCTTTCAAATCGTCAAAAACTTAATCAAACAAACAAAAATACACTTAATAATAGACTTAAATACTATAATAGAAATAATAAATAAATACACAGTATACAAACATAATGTGACTCAACCACCGGTGTCGGAAAGTTGTTTCTGTACTGAGAAGAACCGGCAAGAAACTCAGCTGTTACTCTTTTCAATATGTTCTGTACAATAATCCGTTAGTAAATTACAATTTTATTAAGTACACATACAGTTATACAATTTCAAGAAAATGGTTAGTGCACAAAATAATGTTAAATTATTAAAAGCAATTATTTGTATCAATCTAAATCTGATACAGGCTCAAGCGGATCTTCAAAATCTGAGTCGGAACTGCAGCTATCCGTGACAAGACGTGACAGACTGAATTAAAAAATATACGGTAGGTCTGTGGCCTCCTTTTGAATATTTTTCCCTGAAACAGGCAATTATAAATTCTTTAAAGTTCAAATCAAAAAGAATTCTAAACTCTTCAAATTATGCAATTTTAATAAAAATTAAAGTATAGCAAAATAAAATATAATAGGGGTGTTACTTTTTTATCTAGTGTTTTATGTCCATTAATGCGCGTAATCTTTTTCCAAAATAAATAAATATTGCTTATTATGTTGAATGACCTGGCTGAATGGATTGACATTTGCCTAAAAAATAGTATTTTATCGAAATTGTTTGAAATTGTTACGCATCACTAATACAACTGTCAGTTGAAACGTCATAGGGATCATCATTCGCCGTGCGAACTATAAAATCACAGCAATAAAGTTAATACATTTAGATAAACATAAACATTACATACTTAAGAACACCCAGGCCTTTTAAGAATATTATTAAACTAAATATTCAAATAACTTGAGTTTCAAAAAACTTCTGGTGACGATAAAAATGTGCACTTGGGCCAACGCGGCAACGCGTAAAGGACCACTTGGTGACATATGGGTGGATGCTGGTGGCGTTGGTTCACGTTGGCCCATTCCCACTTCTGGTGTGCACAACGGAGCAGCGGGACGTACGTAAAAGCATTTCACGGGGTAAAAAATTATACTATATGTTCATCAGAATATTATAAGAAATGACATTTCGGGGTTGGAAAAAAGGCCCCAGTTGATAAATTTACTACGTGGCTCAGTATTATTGTTACGCCATTTGGACAAAAGATACTTGCATTTTATTGGCCGTAGCTTGTCGTGACGTTAATGTCCGCCAGGTATCGTCATCTTGATTATTTTCAATCATAGCTGAAACCAAATGGCTTTCTACAAATTGTTAACAGAACATTAATTTAACGATTTTTTCTTTATTGCAGAAAATTAAATACAAATGGCGGACTTAATGCCTAGAGGCATTCTCTACCAGTCAACCACACGGTCAGACAGAGATATTAAATAATGTTTTCTAATATGTACGCGAACACTATACATCGAAATACAACAACTTAACGGATTCTTTTCTCGCGGTCTTATTTTTTCTTTTTAGAAGACCGCGAGAAGAATCCGTAAAGTTGTTTTATTTCGAGAGAAATTAAATGTTTAAAAATATTGGTATTTGTTGTACTCGTAGTTCAACAATGTCGAGCAGTAAAAGTATACACACTAATAAGACATGAAGGAAATCCATTGTTTTGTTTTCAAATCAGTATTACCAAAAATTTTACTCACACTTTTTTGTGAATCGAAATATGACTCTGGCAATTTTATTCACGTACTCTCCCCTTGACTTTGCCTGTAAAAAAATGACATGTTCCATTTCGCTGCTGCTTTGGACCACTTCGACCTTCGAATGCTGCATTGCTTTTTCGCTATTGATTAAAATATTATGATGTGATTAAAGTGCTTCAACTGGAAAAAGAGAACCTCAATTTGTATCTATGACTTACATTTTCGCAGTCCATTTCTCGCGGAAAGATATCGATTTCCAATTATCTCTTTTATTTGAGTTCATTTTCAGTAGTAAGACACGATCACGCGAGCACGTAAAGCAACATCGAAAACGTCTTGAATTCGCTTGGGATAACAACGCGAACGTAAACAAGGAAAATGAGAACAAATACCCACATGAGTCATGGGACACTCGTGGAACTTGTTCATGAATTGATAACTTAGATGACGGTGACCAGCCAGATTTAATTGAGGCTAACACTGACATTCACTGTAGGTACAATCGACAAAAGTGAGAGTGTACGTTACCGTGCAGGTAAAACTATAAGCCAGTTAAGACACATTACAAGCGTAAGACATCATCGGCTTGATTAAATACCTACTATGCCATTTTAATATCATTAGTACCTACTTGTTTATGAGAGTTATAATTTTGCCATGTCTTTTTTGGTTCACCCTTGTTTGATCGAACAACGTTTCGTCGAAAATCAGTTGGTCGAATTTCAGTTGCAATAAAATCAGTTCGGAGAATTATTCATTTGACCGAATATTTAATTGGTAAATTTTTATTTGATGTAATTATTTGTTTGAACGAATTTCATTTGAACTAATTTCATATTATCGAATTTTCAGATGCACTAATTTTACTTGAACGAATGTTTCATTACACTAATAATGGTTTAGTCGAAACATCGTATCAAATATTTAATTATTTATTTTTTCGTCACTGCCCTATACTATAGTTTGGGCGGAACCGACTCGGTTAGATTAGGTTAGAAGGTTTAAGGCGGGAGCGAAGCGGAGCGTAGCTCCCGCCTTAAGCCTTCGTGGTTATATTTTTTTTTAACCCAAAAAACGACTTGCCGCATTACATGCTGCTTGGCATGTTATACCATCTGAAAATTACATCAAATGAACATTCTAACTTTTGATCATTAGTGCAAACGTTGTTATAGCAAATAAACATTCGACGAACTGAAAATTCTATCAAATGATATTATACAAAGTGATGATTTTCTCAAACGTTGTTCGATTTAGTAATATTATATCAAACGTTGTTCGATCAAACAAGGGTAAACCGTCTTTTTTGCCATAATTATTATTCATTGCTACCATAAATCACATCACGTGAACCTTTGCAAATTATCTTTACCAAAAATTGCTTACACTACCCTATAATTTTTACCTATCTTTGGAAGGCACTTGGTGTTGAACTATACTCAGCTCATTTAGCTTAGTGTTGGGTACACCTAATAAGTCCCGGTGGATCTATAAATAAAATAAAGTATTTTAATGATTGATCGGACTTTACCTAAAAAGCTTGTAAAACGTGGGTTTGCAAACCTAAACTGTGTTCTTAACCAGTAACAATCCATTAATACTGAACCCTTGGCTTTCTGTACAACCTCCAATAAAAAAACTTTAATGCCAATGATATTAGCTTAAATATGTATTTTATATAAGTGGAAACTTTATTGGTTTTAGTGAGATTTATAAGTGATTGCCGTAAATAATTTAAATACTGTATGTTTCCTGAAGAATAAATAAATAAAGAAATAAATTAGCAATGATTCAGAACCAATGTCTGATTGCCCTCTGTAACGCCCTAGGCTCTTCTTGCCACCTTCTCCCCAGACGACGCCCAGAAGACGACGCCCCCGCCGTTACGCAAATTTTATGGTAATTAAAGTGTTTTAACTAGGCAAAAATAATACAATAATTTGCTCGCAAAAACTTGGTTATCATTACTACTTTTGGCGATCATTTACTACTTTTGTTCTTCCATGAAATTGTTTTAGGTTTAATTATTTTGGTGTTATGTATAAATTTTTGGTGAAAGAGTCACAATATTTAATCCCCTTAATTTTGTTGCCGTTACTTATAACCATAGTAAAACCACAAAAGAACTAGATCCAGAAGGTCGGCTGCCTACTTCTCGCGCTAAACAGGGTTACACACACATGCATGCGCTCGTACACGAATCTCGGTGTTGTTCGGTCTGACTTAAGCGACACAAAACGGCGGCCATAGTATACAGACAGAGAACAGTAAAATATATACATAAAAGCGTGCCGCTCTCGGTTTAAATCCGTGCGTGCGCGTCACGCGCCGTGTCGGCACGCGATTTCACGCACATGCTAGCATTTAGTTGGGGGGAATAAGGTGGCGGCAGTACGTACGGGCTGTGCCGCGTGTCTGTGTGCACGCTAGGCTAATAATTCGGCGGCCTTAAATAATCTACCGTTTTTACTGTGCGGCGGCACACCGCGCTCTCTTTGGTGATGCACGTTTAATATGGATTTCATTGATGTTCTAAATTCAACCTAACAGAATGTTTTGAGTCGTGCCGGGTGACAACCGTGACTCGTAGATCAACGTACTCTTCGTTTTCAAAAAACGGAGACTGTCGAAAACTTCAAACCAAACTTAAAGACAAGAGCCCAGAGCTATAAAAATTCTTCTTAAAAAACAGGCTTTGACTGACATTACTGACATTCATTTGACAGTGACAGTCCAGCACGCACATGACAGAATAAACAAAAATGCGGACCGGAAAGTTTTGATTGTTTAGCATTTTTGTTGTAATTTGTGTTTTCACGATGTCTACCGTGCTTCGAGTAAAACGCAAGATTGAAGATAATCCTCAAGATGCTTTGGTTTTGTTGTGTAAACGCATGAAAACTGATTCTGAAGAAATTTCGCCCTCCTTGTTCGTGTTTCGCGGAACGGTTGATAACCAGGTAACTACTACCTAACCTCTTTTTCTAATATTTACGTTAAATTATTTAACTATTACTTCCCCCAAGTACAAAATGGAACATTTTCGTCTGTTGATAATTTGGCAGGTAAAATAAAAAGGTTTAAAATTAAAATTGTCATTTCTTTCTAGGAAGCAACTAGTGTTAAAGAAATAGTGCCTAAAACAGAGTTTAGAATAAAATCAACACACAATGTCAATGATATCATTCAAAAAATGAGAAAAGAGAGAAAAGAAGCATCTACAGAACACCGTTATGAAGTTGTCAATTGCAGTAGAGCGCTGAAAGATGTAACTGACGAAAACAACGAAGATCTTTTTGATTTAGTAGACTTGCAAAAAGCAGAGGACGAGGAAAACAATGTGCAGTATGCCTACGATCTGTATACATCAGCTAAACAGGACTTTGATGTTTCAATGATTGATAATCTTGTCAGGTTTGTATTTATTAATTTATTTTATAAAGCTTGTAAAATCACTCAAGCATGTTCATTTACACAAAAATTGATTCACCTCTACAACTGGTAAAAATTGTAATCACGAACATTATTGTTCTTTATTAATTTATTCTCTATTGCACATTAAAAAAATTGAAGTACAAATGGTGACTTAATGCCAAGAGGCATTCTCTACCAGTCAACCACAGTCTTTATTGGAATGATGTGAGTTCATATAGTGTTCTTCTTCTTTGCATGTCGATGGCAGACAATTCTATAGTAAATCATATAGTAAAAAAAAACAATCTAACCAATTGCTAACCAATTAATTTGAAACCACTTCACCACGTCTCCATCATGACTAATTGTATAAAATATATTTATTGCACCAATCTATAAAGTGTTGAGCTTTTGAGTGCTTGGATTATCATTCCCTGCCACTAGTGCCTGCTACAAATGGATTATATCCTACAATAGTCAGTTCATCTAAATAAAATATTTAATATATAATAGGCTAGACGACTGTAATTTTTTTTTTGTTTATTACGAAAGACGTTACATTTATGAACGCAATGCTAAAAGAATCGCTGCGATAGTATCAATACTACCCGAGATATCACAATTTGAATTGCACATTTTTGGACTTGCCTAAAAACGCTCCATTCAAACGTGTCCCGAATTATGACGTCACACTTCCGTAGTTTTAAGGAGCGCGTAAGAAGTTTGTACGGCAGCTATATTAAATATTGCGTTTATGAAAATGGTCTTCTAACAAAATTGCTTCCTAATAGTCTCTGTTAGAAAATGGTATTATTTTTTTACAAAATATATATACTTTTGAAATGGACTTGCCCACCCAACTTTGAAGGCCTATTGTGGCTTCATACTGAATCAAATTTTGATTGTGGTTTCACAAATCCATTTGATTTGAATGATTTTATTTGGTAAACATAAAATAACACGCAAAATGCATCATAGTCGTCTAGCCTATGATAGAAAACTCAGTACAACTCAGTGTCTCAGCATTATGACACAGGCAACATGTGGTAGGGCTGCAGAAATAATTTATGATAATTTCATGTTATTTCTTTTGATTGCAGTATTGAAAATTATGAAACAAACCTAATATTTGGCTCCTACCGAGATAATGGACTGCAGGCTTCAGACGATGATGCAGATGATGATGATGACTCCAATGATGAGAACAACTGGAGGAATGAATATCCTGACACAGAGAACAGCAGTATTGATGAAGAAGATATGATCAGAGCCATGGAGAAATGTGATATTGGTAAGTGTTGTTCTATGAATATGAGGTTTTCTTCAAAGTCCACCCTTCAGTCAAAGTACATACTAATCAGCTATATGTTCACACAACTGTTTTTTGACAAGTCTTGCTGTCCCACAGTCATTGTCTGGCATAAGAGAGAAGACAATATTATACTCTTATCTTATGTATGACCGTTTCCTTGCAGTATATTTGTTCTCAGTGTTGCAACTTCTGTTGTTGCTGGGTCAAGATAATCCTACTTGAACAAAGTGCAAAAGTTATCAGTTGGCTTTTGGTAGGATTAAGCTGTGTTGTTGCAATTTGTTTTTCCAAATTAGCTTTATTTACACTGATACTTTTAAAACTACCAAGTTCAGTGTACAAGTTGGAAGATTATCTTTAGGAATTTCGTTTTTATTTGTTACAGAGGATGATTTATCAAGTGATACTGGTGAAGATAAAATATATGACGATGCACCAGACATCTCAAATGTAGATGCTGAGAAATATGGAGTTGCATATGCTAAATACAAAGCAAGGGTCTTAGCTGAAGAAACAGACGAGAAGCCTAAGAACCTAATTCTGACTTCCAAAGTCAAAGAAATGGATGAAGAGTCTGTAGAGGGATACAAGAATGACAGTGACGATGACGGGTTTTATTACGGACAAGATGAAGACACTGAACACTTCAAGGAACAGTATGGTGATCATTCATCTGATGAGTATAATCCCGATTGAACAAGTAAGGTCTCATTTTAATCACCTAGTCATAATGTCAAAATGATTGTACAGATTTTGTATGGAAAATACAATATTTTCAAATACCAAGTGAAATTCTTTTACTGTTTCTAGTATTTATACAAATCCAAGCAGGTAAATACGATGAGTGGGTGGCCTAATTTTGTCATGTGCAGTGTGACTTAATTTATTTTATTATTATGTATTTATTAATTTAACGAAATTAAACGGGCATTACCCAGTAATCATTATGTAGTTTAAAAATTAGCAACTACCTACAATGATTAATGATGAAAATACATAAAAGACTTAATAGCGTTTTTATACGAATACTATTTGTGCCCTATACATAACACGTATTTTCCTGATTTCTCATTTGTACAGCTGTATGACTGTAATCGCCTAAAAACAAATATAGAGGGCGCTTTACCATGTTCAGGCGTTACAGGTAACGCTAAATAGAAAATTAGTCATTACTCGATTAGGAGCGAAATTAACCTCTTATGAAAATGAAAACACCAACAAAGCAACCTGTGTAAAGACTTAGAATGATTTTTTTTCTTGTTCATTCTGCTTACTCACAGCTTGCTTTAAAACTGTGAAAAGCGCCATCTACATTTGTATTCATCAAGTTTCCCGTTGTTGACTTGTGTCGGTAGATGTCAGCAGTATACTTTCAAAGTTACTGAAGGCGGGTAGGCGGTGAAGGCCTTCAAGTGTCGATTAGGTTATTTTGCAATGGTACTTTATGGAAAGTTGAATGTAGTGATTTAAGGTCCGAGTAAAATTTGGACAACCAAGGCCTATATTACTATCTCTTAGATCATTAGAGTTTCTGTCGCTTTGCAAGCCCATCTTCGGTGCTGCATTTTACAGTTTAACATATTTTTTATGATGTTTTTACCGCTTTTTTAAATCATTGTTTAGTTATATGAATGCAAAGACTTAAAGTAAACTGTAAAAATATAGTTGTAGCCCCCAGTTGCGTGCGTATTAACACCTTTAGCATTTATTGATTCATCCTTTTCATTTCTTGTCTATTTCAGAGTTCTTTTTGAATGAAATGAAAGTGTTCTTTTGAGAACGTAATTTCCATATATAATGTACTTTGATTTACTAGAGTTCTAATTTCCTGTTTGGGTTAAATAAATGATTCTTCGTTAAAAGTGGCTTTTCTAAGATGGCTGGTAGCTAGCAAGCCATAATGCTCTTTTTGCTTTATCTGATAAGTATGGCAAATAGATGTAGAGGAACGTGTGAATAAAAAACGAGTCATTTAATATGTGATAAATAATTTATTGTCTGGCGTATTTTTTACAATATCATCGTATGCCTACCTTGGTATGATATAACTTTTACACATATTATCACTTCATTAACATTCTATGATTATATTAATTTTTGATTTAACGGTACATATTTTATAGTCAAATTCAATCTTGAACGTTTTATTTTAATTTGTTTGACAGTAACACACATTAAAAAAATTTTTTTCTGCTCTTTTTAATCTATTGACAGTTTTTCCAACAAAAGACAAATCAACTTAGAGGTAGACTTGAGTTAATTTTTAACGGAAGCTGTTTATGTAGGTATCATAAAACGTTCAAGATTTATTTAAAATCATCTGCTTGAAAGAACTGTAACACATTTCTTTTCCAAATGTTTTTTTTTTCATATATTTTTCTTGTGGTGGTGATGCACCCTTTGTAGTAACAAAGGATGCATCACAAAATTCCGGAAAAATAATGTGATACCTATGGTAAAAATAAGCCTTTAAATAAGTGTGATTTCAGGGATTTTTATGTATGGCATTTTTCGGCCCGGGTCTAAAATTTCAGCCATTTATTTCGTTCCCGTGTTTCAGTTCTTCCAAGTATTTTGGATTCAACTTACGCAGTTTGCAGCTGTATTCGAGATTATGCCTTATTTAGACAAGTTTAAGTTAAGAACAGACTTATGGCACATTGCATCAGATGCTGCGTTTCAAGTAGTTTCCTGTGTTCAGTGAGTCACCAGCAAAAGCACTTAGAAAATAAGGTTCTTCGTTAAACCCACTATAACAACTCTTGTTGGCGACTGTACAAGAAAACTGCATGCAATTTCAGAATGAAGAGACGGTTTATACACCGAAGTTCTTACCAAGTTAGTATTACTGAAATTACATGCATTTTTATCGGTCACACAGACTTTAATTTACATTAATGTCATGATGTATTACGGCTATACATGTGCAGTCGTTGACAAAAGTGTTAACTGATTTTTTATTTCAAAAGTCAAAAACTGCACACAAAATAAACAATTGTTTACGTCACAGCAGATGGAAGATCAAATATAGTTTGGTCTTTGTACCACTGTTTTATAACAGATTCGAGACTCATCCCAAAATTTCTAAATAGACAAACACAAAATGAATACACAAAAATTATTATACGTAGGTATTTCTACGAAATAAGTCTTGTATTCACTTAATCCTACAACTATAATTAGTGAGATACCTATAAATGCATATTACAATTACTCTAGCAATGCTTTGGCATAGACAAAACATGGTATTTTGCTTATTGCTTTTTAAAACATGTTTTACTAACTCTCAAGGATTCCATCATATAACGGCGATTTTCTACAAATAAGCCCCTAATTGGAAATATGACAGACACATTTATTTGTTGATGATTTATTTTCATAAAACTCACATTTCAATGTTGTCTTTGAAAATAAACTGTTACTGAAATATTTAAATAAGTATTGTTTACTAAAATCCCTAAAAGTCAAATTGAAAGTCTTATGTTTCTGTTTTTTTTGCATTCCATAACAATTAATTGTTCTGTCAAAAAGCATTTTGTATGTGTTTGCATTGCAAGTATTTTTTTTGGTGATAAGATGGTATTATTTTCCGTTCTATGTAACAAAGTGGTCAACCGTTCTCCCATTACATTTATTAAGATTCAAAATACCTTTCCCATCAATCGCAAACTCTTAAGTTTTCAGCTCAAATATTGAAACAAGATCACAGTACCTACTGTTTATAATAATTGAGAAAACCACTGGTCGGCAAAAAAACATTATTTTGTGGAATGAGCATTAAATCGCTTTAGGAGATAGAATATTTCATCTAAGATTAGGTAATAATTAATATTAAACAAAATTAACAACAAAGAAAGAACAATTACTTAGAACAAATGGTAATAAAATTTAGTTACAATGTAATAATATCTTTACATATATTTACAATTTGGTAATTTTTAACGTATACTAATACAAAGATGAAGGAGGTTAACTTTTCTAACTATCAATATTTTACATAACAAGTTTGTAACAAAAATCTATTACACTTGAGGGCTCGCTTGTACGCTAACCGAAGTAAAGGCTTAGTCATATTAGGTAACATTCGTGACTCGTCTTATTTTGTCAATGCTTAAAGTAATGGATTTTTACATAAAAATAAACTAATAGTTATTAAAGTTGGTATTTGATTTAATCTGTATTTTTTTCTGCCATGGCCTTGATGTGTCTTCCATCAATAAATCAATAAAACCCGTTTTGTGTATCTGCTTGTGGGTTAATATTTTATAGATTTTAATTTAAGATAAGATTTTAATATCTTTATTGGCAGATTTTGTGCTAAAAGTTAGGCCAGTAACTGTTGAGTTCTTTAACTTCAACTTTATTTCTTTCTTCGTTGAAACGAATTAACAAGAGGTAAAATGAATACGTGCTCTAATAAAACGAATGTTACAAATGTTATCTAACATAAGCATGCCTTTTGAACAACTCACTCACTCACTCATTCAAATATGAAGACATCAATTTGGCTTTGATATGCAGTACAGTATACCCAAATATTCGCCCGATTATTGCACACAATTTGAAGTATAAATCCAGAACGGATACATTTTCAACTATTCTATATAATTACAAGAGTTTCAAGCAACGGAAGCATATGATATTTGCCAGCGTATTTCCAATATTCAGATTCAGTTCCGAGGACCATACCACCACCTTCTCCATTTCATTATCTTCATGACCAGTCGTATATAAGGACAGCTTCATAACAGTAAAAAATAATTGTATCAGTATAACACACACTTGATCCAAGATCAAACCAACCCCCGAATTCAGAAACGTCAATCAAGGCTGACAACGCCTTCAAACTCATGCCATCCCATAAATCGTCTGTGTCTGAACGCGACAGACTTTATCTACTTAAAAAGAGCTACTCAACTTTGATTTTCGTTTGTCAATTTGGCTTTGGTAATCATAGTGTAAATTTTGCTTTAAGACGATGAGAATACAATAAGAGAAAATCTTGATTTAACGTGGTGCTCTAGATAAAGATGCATTTTCGTTATAATCTCCTTTGCATCGCCTTTTAAAGTAGCTTTTTGGTTTTGCTTAAGGCTATACAAAACTATTAAAAGGCCATTCAACTGTCAACCTGAACCAGTTCAATAAAATGACGTTTAAACAACTCTTAGTTTTAAAAGGTCTATTGGGTTAAAAAATAGACTTTCAGGATGTCAAATTTTGACACTAATGAACCATTATTTTTATTGGGTGACTGAGTGCGGTTGTAAGACTGCCTGTAAGACATTATTTGTATGGAAGTGAAACAGACAAATTGAGCTCCTGTCTGTGCACGACTAGACTGTATTATGAGTTGATAACTTCACATCATGGTATCAAGGTGGTGGTACGGTACCACGTGACGCGCCCTGCTCATAGCACCGGAGTGTCAGTGACCCTAACAGCTGGAGGGGCTGGCACGTTGTTGTTCGCAGCCGCCTCCTGGTTGTTGGCAGTGCAGTAAAACTGCTTATGCGCCTTGTAAGTGTTCACATATTTGAACGAGATGTCGCAGGACTTGCAGTAGTTAGGAGTCTCCTCTCCTTCTGTCTCAGGTTCCTTCTTTATGTCTACGACGGGGATCGGCGAGGTCTGCTCTTCTGGTTCTGGTTCCTCTGTTGCGTGGACTAAGCGAGCATGTCTGGCGACGTTGCCGCGGTAAGTGGAGGTGTATGCGCAGCTGCTGCAGCGGTGGACCCGCTCGCCGCCCACTGCTGGGCTGGGTGACGTCACCTCGCGACTGTCCTCTTCTAACACGCATGCGATGTAGCTCTCTTCCTGGAAAAGAGTAGGAATATTTATTTATGACAAGATAATTATTGCAGATTCCATTTTGTATGTTTGAAAAGATTCAGTTTTTTTTCATTACTGGCTTCAATGAAAAAATAATACCGCCATTAAATTATATCCTTCAAATGGAGAACCTTTTAAGGGGGGTATTAATATTCCACAACAAGTGGTAGCTATAGAGACCACATTGTTTTTTAATATCAGTTGAGATTGTGGAGCATTTATTTTGGTTTGAAAGTTCCGGTAGGTGACCAATATCCGGTGTCCTGATTAATAAACGTATTATCTATCAATAAGAAACACCTAGAGATCCTAGTGTGGAAAAAAGAGTGCTGATAAATTAACTCACCTGCAGATCAGCAGGCTTCTTATTGTTGAAATGCATCCGTATGTGCGTACGCATTCCGCGCAGCGTGTTGCCTCGGTACCGGCAGATGGTGCAGCGGAACGCCTTGACGCCGGCGTGTGACTCCATATGCCGCTGCGCCGCTGCCGCCGTCGCCGACACCACCTCGCAGCACGGACACTTCCACCCACCCTCCGACCCAGACGACGGCCGAGGAACCTCAGGAACTGTCCGCGGAGACCGCGTCTCTCGCTTTGTGCAGTAGTACGACTGATGCGTCGTCAAATTGTCCAGTGAACTGAAGTGGATCCCACAAGCCAAGCAAATAAGCTGACGGTATTGCGGAGGCGGTCCAGGCTCCGGCGGCGCAGGACTCGCCCTCTCCTCGCCACCTCCTGACGGACAATAATGCCGCTTGTGGACTCTGTAGTTCTCAAACTTACAGAAGACAATATTGCATTCTTTGCATTTAGATACACCCTGCTTTACTAAGACTTGAGGAGACGCAGCCGCAGGCAGCTCTGTCGCTAATCGCAGCGCTAGCGCCGGGCTTATGATCGGCGGTGGGGCTACTGGAGTGAACTTCTCTTCTGGAGGAGATGGCACGCTTGGCGGTTTTGGTGTCGGCCCTCTAGAATTCCTTCTTCGTCTTTTTGGCGAACTTTCTCCGCTTGGAGATGAGGACCGCCGGGAAGGAGATGGCGTGCCCGGTGACCCTGGCAGCGAAGGAGCACAAACAATCTGTTCAGGCGTCGTCGACCGTAACCTGTTCTCCTTCTCGTGCTCATCAGTCGTTGCAGATTCTGGTGAACGCCTCACGCTTAAATCTAGCGGTGTAGCTCCGTCCCTCGATGGTTCTCTAGGTCTGTTTGCAGACTTAAGTACTTCGGTTTCTTTGCCTTCGGAATTCATGTTTGGTAACGCACGGCTGAGCGGCTGAAATGTTCCGTTTGGTAACAAAAAGCATGGCGTGTCTGGGTCTGGTAAAGTCGTTCCGGGGAGCGTACTCGCGCTTCGTAACAATGAATAAGGTACGATGAGTATCGGGTTGGTCGGTAGCGCGAGTGCGTACTGCGCTTGGGCTGGAGGGGTAGCTCCTGGAGATGGCGGCGCGGAGCCTGAAGTAGCTGAGCTCGCTCTGGCTGCTGCTACTGCTTGCTTTACAACTTGCCTAGTGCTGCAATAATGCGCTTTATGAGCTCGATATGTTTTGATCGAGCTAAAGCGTATGTCGCAATCTGCGCAGTAGCGATCCTGTACTAGGGGCCCATCAGTCGAACTCAGTTCACCGTTTGATGTCGGTGTCGGAGCAGGCGTGCCGCTACTCGCGGGCGAGGGAGCGTGCATGCGCATGTGACGGTTCAAGCTGACTTTCTTGTCGGCGCTGTACGAGCACAGATTACACGTGTACTGCCGCCCGGCTGGCCGCGGAGTCTTCGCATCGCTGCTCGATTCGTCCGCGTTGGGATCTGCAGGCGCGTCAGTTCCTTCCGTTGGCTTCGGCCTCCTATTGGAGCAGTAATGTTCTTGGTGCGCTTGAAGTGTACTCAGGGAAGAGTAGCGAATTCCACAGGGTTGACAGATATACCCTGGAACGGGCGCAGCTGGGAAGAGCGCAGGGAACGACGCTTGAAGCGCGAGGAAGTCTCTTGTCTGTGGAACTGGTGGAGGGACCGGTGGCGGTGATGGCGACGGTGGTTCGTGCTTCAAAGCAGCAGCTTGGGGCGCCAGAGCAGGGTCGGTGGCTAGGCTGGTATTGAGGCGCAGACGTGGCGGAGAGGCGTCAGGCGAGCCCCCCGACGCCGGCGACGCGCCCCTGCTGGAGGCCGCTCGCTCCCCCCCTGAGCTTGGCGTGCGAGGTTCTCCCGGCATCGCCTCGCTCTCGTTTCCCCATTCCTCGTCCTCACCTGCAAACAATAAAAGAGTATCGTTAATGCACTGAATGCAAATCCAGCAAAAAGTATACGATATCTTCCTATTAGTGTTGTTAATAGCCGAGCGATGCTAAGTTGGCAGGGGTTTCTCGCGATAGTCGTCACTCGTCACGTTTGCGCGCTATCTGTCGACGTCAGTCAGATCGGGCCCTGGGTCGAGGCATACATTAGCGCTCCTAATTGAGACGTGCTCGCGCTATGTAAATGTCGCCGCGTGGGTGGGGCTTTAACGAAATGCGCGAAATGCGCCCCGGCGGGTTTACGTGCACAACAAATTTCTGAAATTCGGCCTGATCCGTCAATAGGGACCGGTCGCAACAATACTCGTCCATCAATATCGTGAACGTGAGTCAGCCCGCGGGCAAACAGAACAAAAACTTAACGGGCCCTCATGTAATTGGATCTGATTTCCAGAAAACGTTCGCTCACCTTCCTTTTTGAGCGACAACGATCTCTACCGAGCAAGGAATTAACCTATCTTTCGCGCAACGATCTCGACTCAAAACGCGAATTAATGAGAGGCTCAACTTCATTCTGCTGCCCCTGTGAAGATCATTATATGGGCACGACAGCGCGATGGACGCGACGATTGGTGCGCGCGCGCAGACCGCCATCTCAGTAACGAATACCACTCGAATCGGATTGCGTTCGGGTCACGCTATCCTAGTGTCTGCGCGTTCCGATTGGTCATTACGATCCGCGGTGACGCGCGATTGGTCCAGCTAATGCTGCTTTATCGGCAGCTTAATGTTACCGTCATACCGAAGGCGCGTTTATCGCCGTTCGTTAGTCGTTCCAGCTTCTGTTTTTCGCTAAATAAGTTATAAGCTTGTGATTGTTGGTTGGCGAAAAGGTTGAACGCGCTCATCAGATAGATGGCGTGACTGGGCGTCGTTTATGCAGCGCTCTCGAAACTCGACGTCGATTCGTTAAATGATATTCATCTGTACCCTTTTGTCTTTATAAACATGTCAAATAATGGTGGCTGTACACAAGAGAGCTAACATGCATTTAACATACGTTTTGTGTAGCCAGCCCGCATTACGTTGGCTAGAATTAGGCGAGAGTCAGCGTGCTCTGACATTAGTATATTTTGCCGTTCTTTGAGTACAAAGAGATAGAAACGGTATAGTAAATTCAGGTTTTGTACTTTAATTAAAACAACAAAGCGCTTTGTACAGCTTTTCAGAATTATTTATCTACAAAAATAAATGTGACTGTTATTTATTATTAGTATCTATTTGAAAAAATATTTTTATATTTAATGGGCACGGGCTGCTCGGTTATCATAACATAATCTACCTACTCCTAAAGTTGTGTACAAAACAAGTAGGTACCTAAATGCTATAAACAGCACCCAATATACTCGTGAAGAATTGGTATCAATATCAAAAATACCAATTAAATAAAGTTAACATTCAATGATTGAAATCGTTTTCTATCGGGCGAGTACGTTAGACAATCAGGTCGGTCCAAGGTGTAGTCTGCTGGCATTTGGAATACCACTACCACTGGTATACGACAGCAAAACAAGTGAACTCCTTCGACTTTTGTGAATAGCCAATAGTGAAATTAAATACTATTTGTTTATAGTCAAGTTATTGAGCATCATGGGACTTATAATAATTCCAGAAAGTACATTGAATATTATTTAATGAGTGCTTTAAACACACTAGGTATAAATAACTATTAAAAATTAGCAGAAATGAGATCTAAGGGCTCCCATCAGGATCTGGAGTATTCCTTATTTAGAATGGTCATTCATTTCTTAAGCTTTTTAGGCAAAGCTGCGCACAGCGCAGGACCGATCGTTGTGGACATCTTTGGGGGAGGCCTATGCCCAGAGGGGGGGGCCGTTCGGCTGAAACGATGATCAAGATGACGTCACACTACACGCTACATTTAAGCTCTGCAAAATACCTATCAGTACTCTGTTCATCGAGTTTAGTTGCGACATATCCAACATGATAAAATCATTCTAAATATAATGATATTTTGAAGACTTTCTTTGTGTAGTCCTGCAGTCACTTTTGTGGACTAACACTTTGTAACATTTTACAAAGTGTTAGTCCACAAAAGTGACTGCAGGATCAAATTAACTTCTCAACTCGCATCACCATCGCCTCGAACTCGCACACATCGACAACCGTTAGTAGCGCCCTCCTCCCATGTGATCGGTCACGGGCGTCACAGTCACAGATGCGTATCGGCGATTGTGACGGGGCGATGCACGACTATTTTAATTGGGACCGATCTCCGATCAGATAGCCGGAGACAAGGCGTCTCTTTTGTTCTTTTACCAGCTCTCTGGGCACGTGTTTGACGCTCGACAGACGTGTTTTTGAAACTTTCAATGCCTTTCAATGGTAATCGTTATCTGGATCTAAATATTTTTGGAGTAACATTCTATTTGAGGAATCAAATAAATAAGAGCACCGACAAGACAGGGCTACGTCGCTGTCATCGATCTGCCTATGTAATGTAACTTTTGTAACACATCAAAATATCAAAACTGAGTTTAAGTTGTAACCAATCCTTTTTTCCCAAATATGTAGATGAAACGAGAGACTTTTGAGAAATTATGATCTACATTACTGGCCACACAAGCACTCGAAGTTTCTAGTTATCTCCGTGAATGGAGAAAAAACAAAAAAGGTCTCGCTCTTAAACATTTTCGTCGTCGTTTGGAGGAAAGCTCTACACTCAAATTCAAAGCCTAAGCATTAATTCTTTGCCCGTTGTAAGTCATACCCAAGACCTGTTTTTTTGCTGCCTAACGTGCCTTCCGAAGCACGGAGATGCCCGAAATACACATCACTAAATTTCGGTGGTCACCCATCCTATACCTATCCGACCCGGCGTGTGTTGCTTTACAACAGCGATGATCGCCGATCACTGTCACAACTACGCCACGGGCACCTAAAACCTCGGGCGTGCTTTTAATAAAATCTAAAATTGATATCTATCTGCAAGTTCTATCGCTCCAACATTGACCTACATCTACGCGACCTTCGACAATATCTTGCACCAAACTAAATCAGTTTCAAATAAAACCGGTTCGATACAACTTGCAAATAAGTGCATTTGTGTGAGGAAGACTAGAAGCAGTATCTTGTACTTTTCATGGGCAGAATAAACAGATGCCAGCGGTATGATAAAGTTTTGAGTTTAATGTCAATAGTTGCAGTTATGCGGCATAACAGATAGCAATATGCGCATTACGAATATGTGCATTGTATTTGCGCTTTTAAAAAGCTAACTTATGTTTTGTAGAAGCATTTTGATTCGGTTATCGATTTTATTTGGGTTTTTTTAGGGCCCAAGGGCGGATCTTTCACAGCCGGTCGATAGTCCATGATTTACTCGGATAATTTAGAAATCATTAAAACGACTAGACTAAAAATGCCTTCATGAACCGGTAGTAGAGTCACATTATGTTATTTTTTGACTGTATGTCAATTCGACTTGCCATAAGTGCTTTTTAATAAGTCTACATGTAATAAATGCCTTTGAATCTCATGCAAGAGCAGTAGTATCAAATCATTGGTACTCATCATCATCATTTTTGCAGTCCACAGACACCTGTGGAGCAACCAATATTCTGCTCTGGTTTCATTCCTGATACATGAAGTACCTTTACCTATACCCTTACTCATTTTATCACATCTCTTAACTCTCTCTATAACAGGAATAATTATTTTGCTGCAGTATTTTAATCGCTTAGTTCTCAATTTTATTTTAAACTAGCGGTTGCCCGCGACTTCGTCGGCGTGGACATAAGTAAGAAAAAAAAGTGATATTATTTTATAAGTAGCCTATGTGATAATCAGAGGTATAAGCTATATTATTGTAAAGTTTCATTCAAATCCATTCAGTAGACATACAAACTTTCACGTTTATAACTAGGTATATCTGCTCTAAATACTGTTAAATATCTCTACATTTCATCTTAGAAGTAGATGGGCTTTACCAGTAGCTAAAAACAAAAGCAAATATGTCTATATCTCAAACATTATCTATTTTTAACAATCAACGGTCAGTGTCGACTTAACGTCAAAGCACAACCAGCGCCATTAGCGTAGTGTTGCCAGATAAAAAACTACCACGAAAAAACTACTATGGAAGAAATAAATACACAAATGTAAAGAGTCGTATGACAAAGACGACGTCGATATTATCGACAGTCAACATCTTGATTTATTTTAGTTTGTTCTCTTTCAGGGTTTTGTTCATCTATCATATACTCGACACTGGTTAAGCACCTATACCGTTGCGATTCCACTGTATTTTGAACTGTAATGTTTTTAAATAAGGCTGTTATTTGTTAGGAGGTCTAGACAGATGTAATAACGTGTGTGTTGAGTCTGTTATATCCGTGACAACATCATAAAGGTGTTTAATAGGAGCGGGATCAAAAATGTTGATGAGTTTCTAGATTTGAATTTTGAATGATGACCCGACTTGTTAACGGTATTTTTAATTGTGGCCAGCGTTTTGGGGACTTATTCCTTATCTCCTCAAGTATGTACTTACACTGCTTAATTTGTATGTAAATATAATCTTAAGTGCATGTTAATTTCACGATAATGATGCAATCTAATTACGAGAGTGGTTTACAAACTTATCTATTTGCTTGGTTCAAACCCGCTCCAATATTACTTTAAGATAAAAATGTTAATTTGAGTAAAATGCTCTGAAATATTACAACATGAACAACTTTAAATGGCGAACGTGATGATATTGCGGTGTCTACCTACAAGTACCCCTCATTATAGCTGATTTGATTCTTTAATGACTTAAAAAAGGAAGTGTTTTTCATTTCGGCTGTTTTCATGTGGTTTTTGCGATATCAGCGCCAATAATCGCCCAATTTGTTATTTTTAAGCAATATGGCTCACTTCAAGACTAACCTCGTATACTTTCAGTTAAGAGGATAATTTTCATGGTGTATTAATTAATGTATAAAATCATCATAAGTGCATTGCTTTAGTAATAATCCGATCGAAAACATACATAGTAGCATCAAAGATTCAATGGTGCACAAAAAAAAGACTTAAAAAATATATTGGTGAAATGATAGGTGACACCTGGATGGATTGTGACTAAGCGTTAGGTAAATAGACACACAAGTAAGAGGTTGTTTTTAAGTTTGGCGGTTGATGATACTGAAGATATACTAAATCAAAAATAATACGTACTAATGATAATGCTACCTGCATTATTTCATCATTACAAAAGTCAACGTGATAAGGGGTTGGTTTAACTACTACCTCCTTGCGTTTGCAACCAATAAGATCCTGAAATCCTTTACTGGACAGCAACAACTGTCAGTACTCAAGACATATGAATCTACTAGTATTATAGAACCGCGCGTGCGCTTACTATAGTCAAGAAAAATAGAGCCTAAACACTTTTGAACCATGTCAAATTCACTTTGCTTTGTCATAGAGCTTATTAAGGAGCTGAAATATTAGCCATTGCACTATGAAAAAGTACTAAAAGCAAACAGTCACTTTGGCATCGACTGTACCCAGTTACGCAGGTTTGCAGCTCTAGCTGTGGTTAACTGACAATCAAAATGCTAGTTTTGAAACTTGAAATAAAATTAAAAAACTTGATTGAAATTGATTAGCAAACCGTATGTAATAGTAAAAATCGCGATTGATGTCTGAGTGCGCGACGTCGTGCGTCACGATCGCGCATTTACATATCGCGGCGATGCGCTATCGAGCACGCTGCGCCCGCGCACCTATCGGCTCCTGGTCACAGGTTTGTGAAATGACCATAGACTTTGAAACGCGCTACCCTAAAGAAAAGGAAAAGAGACAAAGCGCTACCCTAAAGAAAAGGAAAAGAGACAAAGCGATACCCTAAAGATAGTGGGGAAGAGACATAAGTAAGCCAAAATTAACTAACTGCACCGGTGCTGCGGCGGGTAACAGCACATCAGGTTACCCCATTTCCGTGTTTCCTCCCGCTCTTGCCAAATGGCATTTCTTTGCAATAGAGCAAGGAGGACTGACCGGAAATGGGTAGGGTGATGTGTCTCCACCGTACAGTCGCCATCATACATTTTGTACCCGACAACGTGAACAAATACTTTTGATTAGTTTCACAATCAATAAGTTTCATGCACCCAAAATTCCATTGGTATCTGAACATCCATTACTTCATTAATATCTCAACAGATCCTAGTCACTAACTTCTTTAAACCTACACACGCACGCACACACATTTTATCAGCATATTCTGTTTTCTTATTCTTATTTTCTTTTACCTTTTACTTTTCTGATTCTACCTTTTTGTTAAATATACTAAATATTTTTTATCAGATTTTGGTTTTAAAGTGGAAGTAGATAGTGAGTCAGGGTAAACATGGTTTGATTGTCTATTTAGGGATGAAATGTACTAGAACGCTAATCAGGAGGGACCTTAGTCCAAACCTATTTACGGTAAGGTTTAAAACCTGTTTTCCTCTACTAAGATTGTACACTTTACCTAGGTACAGTCAGCCAAAAATGTGGTCTACCACCCTACGGTTGAGATTCGTTAGAACGTCATGAAACAACAAGGTCAATTTTCCCTGGCAATAAGTTTGTGTCAGTGACTATAGCTCTCTTTGTCTTATGATAGAACGTCATGCAAAGTGTCAAGTTTTAATTATCATACATCAAATTGATATTAATATGTCATTGACAGAAATACTTGACAGTAGAATAGTCAGTGAAACTTTCTTTTTCAGTAGTAATAAGTTTGTCTTCAAAAAGATCGACATGGTTTTAGTCTTAGACAATATAGAAATGGACTCGCGATTGGGCCGCCCGTCAATGCAAAAAAGTCTGTCCATTTTTGCGGGGGCAGGGGGAACACTCACACAAAGAAACCTACCTCTACTATAACAGAAGAGGCTTGTTGGCACAATCGCACACAAACCTAAATGAGCAACACAGGGAAATTTTACAGACACATGTCAATAAAATGATTCACACTACCACAACTTTTGACATTAGTTATGTCTTTACACGGTACTTATGACAACTTGGCTAGTGCTGACCATAACACAGCTATTGGATGTACAAAAATAAATTGAACAAATGTTTCGATTAGAAATTGTGAATTATTTATTATGTATTGGAAATTACGCACTTTCCATAATTTCTAAGCCTGATTGATTGATTGATTGATTTCAGGAAAGGAAATCAGGCTTTTTACCTTTATGAATATTTACTTTTAAAACTATTAGACGAATATTTTAAATTACAAACTTATTGAAACGTGTAGATTCTTCTAATCTTTTAAAGCAATATAGCAGTAAACAATCATTAAATGAATTATTAGAGTAAAAATTTGGACAAAGGACCAATTTTGAGGATTAAAAACTTATCAGACCTATTGGTCTGATAAATTAACAGGTTCACTGTCCACAAATATATAACAATTAAAAGCGAATTGTTCACAGCCCATATGTGGGTTGTGGACTGTGAACCGGTTAACCTTATATTTTTACCCTATAATAACGCCGCATATTTTAAAATCTACCCATGACTAGTGCATAGTCTGAAATGGATAGTCCACATTTAGATTTCTTAATTCAATATTTTGAAATCTGCCGAGTTGTTATTTGTTCATCCGATAACTTTGATCTAACTGTTGAATAATCTGCCCTAACTGAAACGAGCTGTATGTATGTTTCTAGGGCTTGACAGACTGCCTAAGTTAGTAAACTTGATATTATGTGATTGGAAACATCGGTTTTAAATGCATGCTTTCGTATTGTAAGATAATGAAGCTTACAGCTGGTCAAATAACAAGTTTTATTTCAAACAGTGTTACCTACCTCACCCACAGTAATTTTTTGGTGAATATTTGAATCACTTCTCATAATTAATCAACTGATAAAAAATCATTTCATCCGATTAATTTCTATATATGAATCAAGGATTCAAATGGTGTCTGTATAACATTGTAGAATACATGACGTATGCATTCGATAAAAAAGTCTTTGCATTAATTTCAGGTAAACACTTATGACCAGTCAATTTACTGCAAAAAAAGAATTTATAAAACCCAACTGCGTTTATGTGTAATGTGAAAAACCTAAAACGAGATAGTCGGCTTACCCGCCCAACAAAAGAAGGAAAGTACGTTACGTTCATACTTCGCAAATTCGAAAACTGGCACATGACAATAACGTATATGAATGACGTGCTCGTAAACAAGTTGCTGCAATATTGGCTCGAAAGTTAGGTCCATCGGACCTAGCTTAGTGTGGCCACTTTTGGTACGCGGGTGTCGTATCTTCGTCTATTTGTTAATATCAATGCTTATCACACTCAATTTAAGAAAAATTGTAACAATGGGGACCCATTCTATAATGGGTCCCGACTCCCGACTCATTCTAGAATGAGTCCCGAAGTTAAGTGCCATCGAGTATGCCAACTTTCCTGTTTTCCTGTTTCCGGTTTTTACATTACACAGAACCGCAGTGTGGTTTTTAATTTTTTAATTACCGGGTATTTAATCTTTTTTTAAAATGAATTTGAATGTTTTTTATATTGTTAGGCCCAGTATCACTTTCGCAGTACCGGTAAAACGGGGTGAATCACAACTGCGGGGTGTATCACAACACTTTTTTGGATGAAAAATATACAACGTGGTGAGAAAAAAGCACTACGAACTTTGAAAAGTTAGAGTTCATTTGAAAAACAAGGCCTAGATTTATTATTAAACATGTTAAAGAAGGTTTTATTCAATTTTTTTTTTTTTTCATCAAAGTGTTGCGATTTACCCCGCAGTTGTGATTCACCCCGTTTTACGGTATTTACAAATCTAACGACACATCTCAAGCTGAAATAAATCGAGCCGCTCAGGCTGCAGAGCGTGTCAAACACTATTACATACAAACATACTTACATATATACATACATACACTCGAAAAACATAACCCGCCTTCTAGCGCAGTCGGATAATAAATAAATGAATCATTAGAAACATTATTCTTACGTCAATCGAACTAATTGAAATATTTTATTCGAGTGCAATCGGAACTTGCCAATCGATTTTTCTTGCCATTAACCCCAACACTAGTGTGATTACGAAAACACTCAAATGTCATTCCAAACAATGTTTCAGGTGTTTTAATTAAGAGTGATTTTTGCAAAAGAAACATGAAATTGAACCAAAAAAATACATACGGATGAAACATAACATTATCCTTCTTCCAATTTGAGTTTCTCGAAGTGTTCTTACAACTATATACAGCACAAAACGGCATTTTTGAAGAGCTCTTTACTCATCGACGTCTGACTCGTTATGTCAAAATTTCCGAGTTTCAAGTAGTTTTGATCAACGTTCGGATTTTTAATCGTAACGCGTGCAGAGGGGTAAGGCACGTAAGGCATCTCCAGTTCTTAATGCTCTAAGGTTTTAGTTGAGCAAAATAGATTATCGTATTTAATGAGGTTGAACTAAATCACCTAATGACGTCAAATGTCAGGCATCTCAGACAGCAGACAAAACGTCATAACATGATTGTGCATTGTGTTAAACTCTGTTAGAAAAGTCAACCTTAGCGATCGTTACATCTCGCAGAAACGTTTGTCAAAACTGGTAGACCACTTTCTTGGCTGACTGTACCGCATGTATTGTCTACTTAGACAACAGAATAGCAAATAAGTTAGACTTTAATAGGGTTAGGTTTTCATAGTAAGTAATCATTCAGATATAAGATTCAATAGGTAAGTAGTATGTAATCATTCAGCAGTTTTTGGAATAAGACAAGACATTTTCAGGCGTCAATTCAATCAAAATGTTCCTTAACTGGAAAGCCGAATTTAATCGTGAAATCTAAGCTTCAGAAATTTATACCACATTATCAGGTCAACTGAAAACTTCAACAACCTACCAAAGCAAGCCGTTTTGCGCCTAACAAATCACCACCCGTCCACAACCGTAGCCAGAATTCAAACGACTTAACATTATTCGATTTGTTTATTTACTATCGCACGAATAAATACAAAAACATGGCGATCGTGCCGTGTCCTATGGACGGCAAAAACGTTGGTAAGCGAAGTAGATAAACATTTCCTTATAGTGTCCACGTTGTGAGGCATGACGTATAAATCTTGATGTCTTCGCGCGCGATAGCACTAACGTACAGCGGTGTGGCTATGAGACGCGCTGATAACTGCCATGCTGTAGGTCTGCCTGCCTATGCATTGTGTGACGTCGACTAGCTTTGTGTGCGAAAGCAGAACTTGAAATTACGTCAGCTACTTTCGTAGAGCGACGAGGTTCGGAATAAGCATGATGACACTATCAAATAATCAACGATTTGAATGTTTTAGTGGAAAATACATATTAAAAGGATTTAAAAGACACGTTTAGTTTTATTTTAAAATCTGAGATGAACTAGATTTTCGATAAAGTAAAGTGATAAAATACTGCAATTCGCCATTTTGACTCAAACACCCCCGCGCACTGTCACTGATGTCGTTGTCATACAAGTGAGTTTGATAGACAATATCGATATATCGATGTTTAGGATGGACGTCACAGCGGACGCCATGACACCTGCAAGCTTTTTTCAGGCGTTGTTGATAAATACTAGAAGAATGTCCTCAAACTTTGTTAAACCGACCTTTGAAACCGAAATGAAGCTTTTTTCGTATACAATACATGTGTACCTTTTCAAAATTGTTTGTCATGCCTATTATCGCTGTTGGATGCAGAAGACGGATACGTGACGTCAGAAAGCTGAAAAGGTCTACTCTCGTTCGTTAATTATCGAAGTATCGGAAACCGGCGTCAAAAATATATTTTACAGTTAACATGGTGTCCATCTAAAACAAAGTCTCTTGCGAGGGTTGACCATCACAAACGAAATCTTGCTTCGGAACGCACGATATGTAAATATTTGGTTTCAGGCAAGCCAGCGCCAGCTCGCTAATGCTTTTAGGCCGCCTAATACCGAAACCAAACAGTTTTTTCTGATACTTGCACCTTCAAGAGAATCCAACAGGAGTATTCATAGTTATCCTATCAATAATTGTTTTGTAATTCGCAAGTGGTATGCGAGTTTATAATAAATAGTATAATGTAGAGTCCAGTTATTTTCAAGTTTTTGAATAGTTTAAGGGCACAAATCAAATGGCTTCAGAATACTCCCATACCTAATAGTTTCCTCGGGTTGTTTCGTTCAGCCAACTTGTGAGTTGTGTAACGTTCGTGGGTGTGAAATCAGTTTGGTCAACTGTTACTCAGAAGTCTCAGCACTAACTTTTGTGAAACGTTAACTAACTACTAGACTCACTAACCTTTGACACACTGAATCGGTACGAGTATTGTCATGTGTCTTTGGTTGTCGTATTTCCGCAATGACATTTTGCCTTGAGCAGTCTTAGGGCCGGCGCCGACTATCGGCATCGGTACGCTTCAGGATTTTAAGGTGGCAAATAGCAATATACTTTAACATTATGACAATAAAGTAGAAATTTCCGTGATGTGTTCTCGTAAAAACAAAATGCATTTGTTCTGTTTCTGTTTCGGCATTTTCTACTTTATTGCCATTATGTTAGAGTATATTACTATTTGCCACCTTAAAAGCCTGAAGCGTGCCGATGCCGATAGTGGGCGCCGGCCCTTAGAGGTTGCTGTCGAAATGAGTTACTGCTTTTGATCAAATCTGTACATCTACAGACCTACCAACTTAACTGTGAACTGAAAGAGGACGACACCGTCGATTCAGTGTTGCTAATTAATATAAGGTGCCTAAAATTGAGTGAGGTAATTTTTCATATGAAATAAGTATTAAATAAAAATTATTAAATTAAGTATCGTAATTATTTATAAATTAAAAACAAAATATGTATATTAATTTGTAGTTAAGTAGGTACGCTGAACAGTAGTCCTTCAGGATTATTAAATGGCTTTATTTAGAAAGTGATCCAGTGAAATGGAAACCTGCAGATATTAAGGTTTGATATCTAAAACAGTTACTAGAGAGATAAGCTAGAATCTGGAAAACTTAACAATCATACTAAATGTTTCACACTTAAAACTTTCATTCAATGTGATTCATGTACCCTCCCTGCATCAGGTACCAGGTAATATTTGCAGCATTTAGTTAAGAACGTACCTTACCCCTAACAACGATATACTAATAATAATCGCAGTGGTAAGTACCTACCTAATGGATGTAATAAAAAAAACAATTTGCTTTACAATCATTTATTAAAAACCACATTTACAGTCATCGCTGTCCTGTGTAATTTATTTCTGTCTTTAAGACCTCTAGAAGGATTTTAACAGTAGGCACCTCGTTTTTGGCAGAATCAAATTCAATTCCACTTTTGCGTTTTCTATCCTTGCCTTGTGTCCGAATTTTAGTAACAGTGTCTTCTGCTGCAAGCCCTTCTTTATCTATTTTTGAAATGAGTCCTTGACTCACACCTGAAACAAAGGATTTTATTTTTCATCGAAATTTAAAAACCGGCAGGTTAGTTGGCTCACCCATTTAACAGGTGACCTTTCAGATGTGCGTTACCGTTACGTTAACCTACAGTAAGAATATATACAAATATTCCGTGGACTTAAATATTTGGTTAAGTTTAAAGGTATTTATAAGAATAAAGCTGACAACACTAACCTGTTGCAGCCGAAATTCGTTTGTATATTTTGGTAAATGGAATAATCGGAGATCTCGCCCGAGCTTCTTCTTTAAAAATGGTTTCAACCTTGAGAATAATGTTTTGAGCATCACTTTTAATGGCTTTCGGCATATTCAACTTCATAAATTCCGAAATATCACAATAAAACAACCATAGTACTCAAAAATTGTTGACACGGACAATCGAATGACATATCAACATGGCGGTCGTAGTTCCAATTTTCGCCATTTCACAGATAAGTTGGTAGGACTGTACTCGCAATTGACAGGCCTAAAAATGTGACAGACAAAACAGTAGGTACATTACAAATTTGTCTTTTATGACCTGCATGTGTATAAATAAAGTTGATAGTCGTTCGACCTGTGCTACTGAAAACCTATGTAAGGGCCATTACGACCCAAATAGGTTAGCTAAAGAGGCGTTTACTAGAAATTCATTAATCGGTTCATTAAGGCACTTCCCAGCTCCCAACCCTTCCCGCAAACGAGTCGCAATCTCGATCTCGACCTCACGAGTATGATTGATGTAAGCCGTAAGTTAATATTCATGAAGTGTTACATGTACTTAATTGTTGCGGAGCGAGGAAGCGGTGGAGGTGGCATTTGGATTTGGTATTTTGTTCGGTATTAAGCGCCACGCAAATGTCAACCACTTGAACCTTGGGCCGATAATAATACGAATCCCAGCAGCCCCTAACATCACTTCAAAACTCGATGCAGCGCGCTCATTTCAATCATCTATTCGCGCACCTTGAATTAGTATTCTTCCTCATTTGTATGAAAATAATTTTTAAAGTCTTAATCGGCTTAGTTCTTTTCACTCAAACGATCACAGTCACGAAATCATTAAGTTTTCAAGAAGGCCAAAATCAAAATAAAGAAAATCTCCAAGGCTCGCTTTATTATAGAAACAGTTCAAAGCTTCCCACAAATTACTAAGGAACTCTTATCTATCTTCCTTCAACAATCGACCTTTAAACAAAAACTAAATGTTATTTTTCTTCTCTAAAATGTTCGGATAAAAACTGGTTAGCTACATTATTCCTAATCTAATAGATCAGTAGTATCTGCCGAATATGGTATTAATTGCATCGTGTTTTGGTCCATTTAAAAACATAATAATTTATGTTCCATTAGAATGCTAACGATCACCTATTACACGCCAAATAAGAGGTGGACTAAGTGAATGTGGGTCAGGAAAACAAAAACTGTTTAAAATTATAGACTATCATCCTTTATCTATAAATTGTCTATATCAATGAAAAATAAGAGAAAACACTTTTTTCACATTCGCTTATATCTGCCTAATAATTTTCACTCGTGAGATCCACAAGGTAAATTTTTGAATACCACATCCAAACGCATGTTTACCTCCGCGTTCAATAGTGCGTTTAGTAAAGTACTAGCCAGTAGGACGCGCGATAAATGGAAAAAAGTAAAATACACACGTGTACGATCGTCCTTAGATAAGCACAGGTAAATTAAAACAGTTGTTGTGTAATTGCCTTTCTTAGTTTTGGGTTAATGTTCTTCGAATGCGGAACTCTGGAATGGGTAACTACTTACGTTGCAGTACTTTTGTAGAGAATTTCTTAATACATAAGCACATTTACTAACATTTATTCCAATATGACCAAATGTCTTTTCCTCGTTTTCAGATCTTTAGTATTTATTCTCTGATTCAACCTAACAGGAATAAAATGAGGAGTTAAGGAGGAGGAAAAAAGATATTAGTTTTTAAGAATACATAAAACAGATATAGATTTTTATCTGGGTCTTGGGGGTCTGCTAAAACTGATTGGCTAACTCATACTCGCAGGTATGTCAAAGTTCGGAAGTGTCCTTTCTATAACATTTTATTTTGATGATGATGATGATGTAATCCCGGCCGATTTAACACAATAACATTTTAACATTTAACATTTTATTTTACGTTGATGGTCAAAACCAACAATCTGTAAATATTAAAATAAATATAGATAAAATGTTTCTAAATATAAAAAACTTTTGTAATACTTTTGATTATTTTAACATAATTGAGTTTGCCTTAGTTTTTAGCATTGGAACGAGCCTGTACAATCTGCAGTCATGAATACTTGCAAGATCGACTTAATGACCCACTGTCACGTATACAATAATGAATCGGCTGAAAAAGTAGCTGTACTCCACGAGTAGGGTTGCAACCCCTTAGCCACGAAAATGCGGGACATTTACATAGTCAAAAAAGCCGGACAAAACAAATGGAAATTAGACAAACAAGACTTCATATTTTTTTTAACAATAAAATAGCATAATGGAACATAACATACCCTCACGACTATATCCCAAATGCCGTCATGATGAATAGAACATTTAGAAGCCAACATTTCGCCGAGGAAATTGGCACCCAACGTTGTAAGGAGCAAGCCAATCGTCTTTATCCGGTTGCTTGGGTTTTTTATCGGTGTTTTCTGAAGGCAGGCTAATAGTTTTTTATCTCGTAAGATTGCATTTTGATTTGGGACATTTTGTTCGTTTACAGTTCTAAATACAAGTTAATCATAAAAGTTACTCACGCTCAAGATCATTGTCGTGTGCTTAGCGGGATAATAAGCGTCCCGCAGGCCTTATTTGCTCTGTGGAATCGGGACGTCCCGCCTCACACCGGACGGTTGGCAACCCTACTTACAAGTGGAGTATAAAAAGTCACACGTGGCGGGAGTGGCGCATTACCATAATGTCTAATTACTCCACACGAAGCGTGTACTTTGTGATAGCATTTTTGACAGTGACGTAAAGATTGGAGTGAAGGAGGTAGCTGACGGCTGGCATTTTCCTGAATACGGGTATAGGGAGCTTTGTAGAGGTACTTGCTGTTGATTTGATAAGGAAAGGTGTATAACTTTTGAGAGTTAACGTTAAACTTGGTTCATTTTTATTCTACGTCATTATTTTAAAAAGAAGATGACTTATGTTTGACAGGTAGCAAACGTTACTTGGTTCTAGGACCTTAATAATGGGAAGCAATAATGAATATCACGTTGTTGGCTGATTTTTCACTGGTGAAATAATAATTATCAGGCAGGTACCACTGCGACAGGTCTTAAATGTTAAACCTAAATCTTTAAATAAGTCGTAATTTTGGCGTTTATTTGAGAAACTACCGAGTCATAATTTATTGGTCTTATAAATTCTATCTGATTTAAAAATCAGGACTAAAGGTAATTAATTAGCTGCAAAATTTCGTGTGATTTTTCAGTTGCACCACTTTACCAACCGGCCGCAAGGTCGTCAAGTACCCGCTATCTAGACTATTTATTTCTTTGCCATTCTTTCGTGTGTTATTCGGTTTAATTTCCTGAATTTTGATTCATACGTCCTCCGGGCATGCAACCTGTAGTTTACATTGCAATGGCAGATTTCAAACACACTAGTAAGGTTTAATTTTGATATGCACAACAACTTGAAGTTTATATTATGTGAATAATGGAAAAGTTGGTCTACAAATTCTTGAATTTCCACTTTAGGCACTTTCTCTTCGAGCACATGAAATTACTATAGTAATTTATTTTTTCAATGACCTGTAGGTTATAATCTGACGGATGATGAAATGACTAAGATATTTTATCCCTTTTTCTGTACGCAGCTGTCCTAAGCTATCAAACTTTTTGAATCGTATCCCGTGTCACTATGGTTTTCTAGAAGAAATATATTTTTAACAAATAAACTCACCTCAACTTTTCATGTCCTAAACAGTGATAAAACAGAATTACCTATTTTCTAACAACCTTCATACAGGCTACCTATTTTCCCCTCGCTCTATTGCAAAGAATTGCCATTTGACAAGAGCGAGAAAATAACGAAAATGAGTAGTGCGATGACCCGTTATACGAACTAATAAATAAACAAATCTTCAGATAAGTTGCCACACAGCACATTTGCAGTATCAGCTGATCTTTTTTCGTCTTTTTGCACATTCCCGCTGCACCCACTAAAAAGGTCTAATTCTGATAGGCTCTATTACCGACCACCTCGTAACTCAGAACGAGCAAACACGGCAGCGGGACATTTGCATCGCTATCGAGTTTTTTAATCTATGCAAAACGCGACGATACGGTGCACGGGGCACGACTAGCGCCCCCACCCGCAGAACGTAAAAACACATGCGATTTCATAATACACCCCCACATGTGTTATGATTGATTAATTGCGAAGGACGCTATTAAAATGTTGTAATAAAGTGCTCTTGAGGACAACGAACGGAATGATTGCGGGTTGACACAGTTTTTCGTAATTTTTAATTTGAATAAAAATTTATGCTTGTATTAGGCAGGTTAAAACTGTAACTGAGCGGAGATGTGTGTACTATGTTGTGTTTTAAAGAAATCAGTGTCATTATTTAGGTGTCTGTCTACTATCAGGGTAAGACATTTGACAAATATCTTTATGGGTTTGTAAGGAATGAAAGCGTAAAGAGAAGCGGCAAGAAACTAAATAAAGGATGTAAAGTCATTGTGATCACGAGTGCTAATTGAGAGCAGTATTTGTGCTGTATTGCATTCATGAATGCAATAAACAAATTGAATTTGAAAATTTGAATTTGAAATTTTTGTTTTTAATGAAGATGAAATGTAGAAAAAATTGTAAATATTGTTTCTACATTTCATTTTCAAAAATTACTGTTATTTAAATGAAAAAACAGACTCCATTATTTTCGCGAATAGGCGAAGGATAGTCGCTCAAAGTGAGTTGCAGACCAACTCTACTTTGACTTTAAATAGTTCTACGCTTGTTTCCATTATATTGCATGCTCCAAATTTTCAAGTCACAAACACCCATTAAAGTGACCCACTAGTAAGCAATGATGTAAATAATTATTTTACACCGTCAGCAGGTCCGCACATGCGATTCCATAATACACCCCCACCCACATGTGCCACTTTTGATTTATCGACCATCTCCAAGGACGCGATTAAAATATAATTTGAATACACTTACGACTTTTTAATTGCCGTAATGGTCTCGTCAAAATGGCGGATACGGCACGAAATTAATGATGGCGCGATTAGCGATAACATCACGTATAATAAATAAACAGCTTAAAAGTTGCGTACACGCAGGCCTGGAGGCGTCAAAAGTAGGCGGCGCTCATGATGAATAACGTGACGGAATCCGCCGGCCAATCAGATCGATCTCTATTTTAATTATACGAATCGAGAACATCAGAACCGTTCTAGATCGAATATTAATATGTCGATTGCGAACGCAGCGATAGCGACACTAGCTCTTTGATTCGTCCGCCGTTCGATTTTTGAATGCGTAATGTTGATTTGCGGAACCCGCGACATTCCGCGAAACTGATGCCGCGATAACGGTCTTCCGCAGAAGATCGTAGATACTTTATTTCAACGGAGAAAAATAAAGACACGATTTATTATACTCGCAACATCGACCGGCGAGAATGATCTTGATTTCGGCCAAAGTTTATTTGCATTCAACGTGCACTTCCTCTTTCTTTCGCATTGGAGTAGATTTGTATCTAGAGAAAAAGTTTTACAGCCGTGCCTATTTGGGAACGGCATCGAGATCGATCGGTAATGATGTGAATTAAATTTAAACTAACAGCGCATTGTAACAATCAAACAATCATGGCATGATCCATTCCCTTTTTGTATTACGGCGCTATCTCGATCGGCGATAGCATCTTTTACGGTCGCAGTACGCCTACGACACGAAAATAATTAACTCTGTTCGCCGTCAAACATGATGTTTAACATCGGCTACTCCCATACCAATTACTACCGACAGTCGATCGACTGGCACAAAAACAGGCGCCCAACACTAGCGCGGACTGGTTTGAAAAAGAAAAAAAACGTCGCGCGCCCGGCATGCTTACGTGTTAACGAGCCTTTGATGGATCGAGCGAACATCTAATATGATGCTCATACTCTGTTACAATTTTCATGAAGCACAAATCGTTTTTATTACGCTTTATTACCCGACACCCTTGTAACTTACGAGTTAGGTCCGAGAAGCAACGACAATAACAGATACGCGATGATAAAGCAAAAGAAATCAATTGAATTCATGAATAAATCGCATAAACTTGTCCGGCGCTGTTATCAACGCGACATAATATTTTTTACATCGATTTCATGAATGCGAGAAAGCGTACAGACGCGGACGTAGTGCTGTTTATTTTTAATAAATTCACATTTAACCGCCAATCGGCGTACGCTATCTCAAAAATTACTAGCGGACGTCTGCAGATGGCGCTGATACGCGTGCTTCTCCACAATTTAAGTCGTGTAATTAAAGAAAAGTTGCGATTCAGATCGGTACTCGTGTGTCCGTTTATCGATGGGTACGTCATATTCGTTCGATTTTTGAAAATAAATGATTTATTAAGGTAGACGACAGAGGTGGCGGAGGGATAGAAGTCGGATCGGTGCAAATAAAAGAGTGTGGTGTCGTTTCGATTGTGGCCGGCGAGCGGAGTTCCAGATTTAAAAATTAGCATTTTTGTCGAATAACTCTACGGTGTCTCGCTGAGCCCCGATACCGGCGGCCGAAGTCGAGATTTTTTCCTGTTTTTAACGGAATTGGACTTTAAAATATTTGCCTCCCGCTGACGACCCTAAAGACATAAACGCATTCGCTGCAATATTTATGGTGCAGCAAAACTTCTATCGCTTTCAAACTCACTTCGAAGCAATTGGATACTTATTTATAGTTTTCGTTAGTGAAACATTTCCTCTATGTATCTGTTGCTTGCTTGCTAATATTAAAAAGGTTAATACAGAATATTTCAACTAAAATGTTCAATAATAGGTACATTAATTACCGCGTTCTTGATTGTTGTAAGGTCAACGACGTGGTAGACTACCCGTTTCCGATCAATCCTCCTTGCTCTATTGCAAAGAGCGAAATTAAACTGGAAATGGGTAACCTGATAAGCCGTCGACTGTACAATCATTGATATGAATAGAAAATGTTGATTCTGCTGCCTAAAGCGCAGAGTTTTATTTCCTCAAAATAAAGGTACTAATCTACTAATCAGTCTGAAGAATGGTTAACCATCAACAAACTAGCGAAAAGCGAAAACGTTCTAAAAACCGTTGACCCTTTATCTCGTCTCCTCAGCGCGCTCATTGGCCCAGAGCTGAATTTATGTGGCTGTGTAATCCGGGCCCATTTGTATAGATAATTTTTATTATTGCCATCTCTCCCAGCCGGCCCACTCGATAACCGAGGAAAGAGTTCGTAATGACGATTTAAATAAGGAAGATGTATACGCTTCGTCTGTCGATAAGTTTAAATTTGAATTTGGAAGGAATTTTGTAAAAGGAATTCCGATTTTAAAAAGTTTTTAAGGATGCGCCCATATCGCGGGCGGTCGACAGATTTCGATTTTAGAGTACACTCCAATGGGCCGTTAGTGATTATTACAATAAAAAGTTTATGGTACCGAACAGCTCTATGATAATTGGCTTTTATCAACTCAACCTGTATGCTTTTAGTTCGTTGTTGTTTTAGTGCAGATTTTACATCGTGTTTTTTGGACAGGTGGTCACAAATTATTTGTATCTAAGTTTTCGTTTTGACAGTGATTTCCTTATACCATATACAATAAAGGTTCTGATTAAGTTTGACATGTGGCCTGATATACCAAAGACGTCAGCTGAACACAGTGTATGTGTATACATTATACACTTTGACAGTCACCATACATACTAATGTACAGTCACCAGCACATCAGGCCACTTATTTGTCTTTTTAACTTCCTCAATTACCAAATGTGATGGGTAGCCTATTAAGCCGTTGATTGTACATAACGCTTCCACTTTGGAAGCATTCAAGCTGCTTCATAACCCTTACGCATTATAAAACAGTAATTGAATAAGTCAGATTTATACAAAAATTCAATCAAATCGTGCCCCAACATTCGTAAGTACACGCATTAATTCATACTCGAATTCAAACAGGTTGTTTTTCTCTCGCAACAGACAACTATCCGTGTAAACTATTTTTAACATGGCCACACCGAGCTTATCGGCACCCGCTCTTGTGCGCGTTATCTTGGCCAGTGCATTAGTCTCCGATAACTCCGCGATAAACCAGATCGGGTGGCGCCACGCTCGATTCGGATTGTACTCACTCGATTTAAAACGAAAAAGAATCGATTCACTCAGATAAAGATGTTATGGCTTGTTGTCGTAGTTATGTTAGTTAATTGTACAAGGGCTTATGTAAACTATAAATGCTGTAGATTTGTTTGTAGGCAATTTGTGTTGCTTTGTAGCTATTTGAAGCGTGGATTTTTATTAGAATGTAAAGGTTTTATAGATTTGTAATAAATTGTTTCTTTGTTAGATTCCTTTAACGATATTTTATATTTATGCATTGTGAAGAAATATCACATTTTGTGTTTTAGGAAGAGCAAAATACCTACTTATGCTCACAAAACTGCCTTGCCTGTCCAATCTCAGAATGAAGAATTGAAAAAAAACCCTTTTACCCCAAAGCGTTAACTGACCATTTTAGATTGGTCAAGTTATTGATCATGGTAATATCTTAGAATGAATGACTCAGGCTATAGGTTGATAGGTCATGATTTTCATGAATCATGTTGTGGAATGTATTTTACTTCCGGAACGGATATGCTCATAACATGAGGTTTAACCACCCACAAGTAGTGTTAAGGACAACCTTAAACATTTCTTCTATCAATTTTATGAAGTAATCTTCATTTCATTATAGTAACCTTAATAAACGTACAAATGAGTTGACCACCACTCTGTTTTGTTTTCCAAAATGGCGGACTAATTTCCCTCCAAAACGCAAAACCCGCATCGCTCGTTTTTCATCAACGTTTTAGTGGGTTTATTATTTATCGTGTTTTCGTCAAAGCGTCATTTACCGCTTTCATTACGCCAACGCACGTTGAAAGACTGGAAATTTCGTCTAGTCGACAGAATAGTGCGATAACTGTGTGTTAATGACGCCATCATGAACGCCATTTTGGGGGCCATTTTGAATCTGTAACGTTTTGTTTGTTGTGTGAAATAATGCGAAAAGGTTTGAATAGGGATGTTCAGGTTTTTGTGCGCTGGTCACTAATGAGTGGTAGAATATAATGTTAGGAACTAGCAGTGTAATGGGGATGGTCGCTTTGATGTAAAAGATTATTATCTTTTACATTAGTAGTTTAATTTAATGGACCGTACTCAACTCTAATTAAGTTGAAATCGTGGATGTTTTATCACATTTTATGAACTGACAAAACTAACGTTTGTATTATTTTACTTGGAGTTAAATTTAATTCAAAATAACGGCAATGTAATGTTAGAGGGAAACTCGAATTAAACACGATTAAAACTATAGGACTATAATCTCTAAACAAGTTACAACTGAATCCGCGGTAAAATCTAAGAGAGCCGTCAAAGACTAAGTGACAGCCATTGCCATAGATTAAAAATACAGTGAGTAGACATATCGAGCTAAAATATCGATTAACAGTTCGGCCATCCTGACGTATTCTTCGTCCCGAAGAATCACCACTGTAGCCGTCGCTCGGCTAACCGGCGCGTTCTGTGGCAGCAAGCAACGATGCTCCGCCACAGCAGGTCTCTTTGCAGCTATCTTGACCGATGCTCACCCATTGCAAGCATGCAAGATGACAAAGCAACTGCAACCAGAGAACAGCACACAGAACCTCGTCCACAAAGCACAAATACGCTCTAAATTATTTCTACACAACTTCTTAGAGTTATAATTTATTTTCCCTCTTTGTTATTGTTATGTCAGACTTTGAAACTTAAATGCACAATATGAGATGAGTATAGTCAGGCAAGGGGCAGTTAATAGCGTAATGAAATGTTCATTCGTAACAGAGTTTTAGTTAAGTCAACTGGAGCAATTCAATCTTTGAAACAAAGTACATTTCCAATTTCAATGATTTACACATAAATCAATTGTGATTTGTAATCACATCAAGTCTGTTCTCGGTCTGTTCTCGAAAATAAACATTACTGATATGAGGCTTGAGAGTCAGTTTGTAGAATACAGTACCAACTAATGCCTTTTTTTGAAAGTAATTAAATTCTTCTTGTAATAACTGGAATACAGACCTCTAATGTTCATGGTATTGAAATTATACATTACCAACTGGTGTAGAGAATTCAAACTTCTAGATGTTAGTTCTTTTCCGATACAAGTCTCTCCCATTTTGCTTCCGACCGTGAGAGCTACTTGATCGGCACATCTCAGAGATGAATATCTTCGGTTTTCTTTTGTTCATTGTCGAACCGGCTACCGCCACGTTGTCCCGAAGGTAAGAAGGTGGCCGCTGCAATGGAGCTCAGCACCGCCGCGATGAAGCTCAGCGCCGCTGCGATGAAGCTCGCAGTTCAGCAAGCAACTTGCCGTGGAACAAGTATTCCATTTCCAAAAATGCTGTAAGAGCCGCTTAAGGCAAGCATTGCATGGATACTAAGAGATATCTGCAAGAACAGTTTAGCGTAGACGCTGTAAGGTCTCGTAAAAGACAAGCGTCGCATATTTTTGTTTTCCTAAGTGATGTGTGGTCCCCAAGAGACAAGCACGGTGTGTACGCTGTAGATCTTCGTGTAACAAACTCTTAATGTAGATACTGGGTGATCTATCTCATTCATTTGTTTTTTTTTATTTCTATTATTTTATTTCATCTATTTTTCTTTTACTCCTTTTTTTTGATTACTATTTTTTTTCGTATTTTTTATCAGATCATTCCTAGTGTTAGTGTCACCTTACATTTTCAGAAAGGCGTTGCGTATATTTCTATATGGTCTCCGTAAGACAAGTTGTGTGTAAGATAAGTTTCAGTAAGACGAGCTTTCAGTTTACACGATAGTCTAGTCTTTAGTAGTAGTCATGTGTACGGTCTCTGAAAGTCAAGCTTTTATAGCTGTAGTCACCGCAGGACTTGTTTTGATTGAACGCAGTCTCTTTCAGACTAATGTTGAGTTAATTACAGTATGGTCCCCGTTGGACAAGACCTATGGTCCCTGTCAGACAAGCCCTGAATAACCTCTGAATGTCGCTTACGGACACGTATTGAGTAAATAACTGTATGGTCCCGTTGGACAACGTCTGTGGTCCCCGTAGGACATGCTCTATGGTCCCCGCAGGACAACCTCTATGGTCCCCGTAGGAAACGCTCAATAGTCCTTTTAGGACTCGCTTTATGGTCCCCGTAGGACAGGCTCTATGGTCCCCGTAGGACAAGCTCTATGGTCCCCGTAGGACAGGCTATATGGTCCCCGTAGGACAAGCTCTATGGTCCCCGTAGGACAAGCTCTATGGTCCCCGTAGGACAGGCTGTATGGTCCCCGTAGGACAAGCTCTATGGTCCCCGCAGGACAACCTTTATGGTCCCCGTAGGACACGCTCAATAGTCCTCTTAGGACAGGCTGTATGGTCCCCGTAGGACAGGCTGTATGGTCCCCGAAGGACAAGCTGTATGGTCCCCGTAGGACAAGCTGTATGGTCCCCGAAGGACAAGCTGTATGGTCCCCGTAGGACAAGCTGTATGGTCCCCGAAGGACAAGCTGTATGGTCCCCGAAGGACAAGCTGTATGGTCCCCGAAGGACAAGCCGTATGATCCCCGAAGGACAGGCTGTATGGTCCCCGAAGGACAAGCTGTATGGTCCCCGAAGGACAAGCCGTATGATCCCCGAAGGACAGGCTGTATGGTCCCCGTAGGACAAGCTGTATGGTCCCCGTAGGACAAGCTGTATGGTCCCCGAAGGACAAGCTTTGTGGTCCCCGTAGGACAAGAAGTATGGTCCCCGTAGGACAAGCTGTATGGTACCCGCAGAACAAGCTGTATGGTCCCCGAAGGACAAGCTTTGTGGTCCCCGTAGGACAAGCTGTGTGGTACCCGTAGGACAAGCTGTATGATCTCTGTAGGACAAACTCAACAATTCGCCAACCATTTCATTTACAATTAACCAGTGTTTGTGTGTGTGTGTAGTGTGTGCAGTCTGTGTGTGTGTGTGTAGCGTGTGTAGTCTGTGTGTGTGTGTGTGTGTGTTCCCAGGGTAGTGTTGTTGCCACCATAACGTACACCATATTGGTGTCACATGTCACACCAAACTTAACCTTCTTTTTCATTAATTGTCCTCTAAAATGCCAGAAGTATAGCTCAAACCAGTACCAGTAGTAAACCATTTGGTGTGCAATCATTTATAATTAACTTAATGCATTTTAACTGCTATTTGTCATTAAATAGCCCAAAATCACCAAATCTATGTTGTTTATTTCTCCCTTCACCATAATAAATCTACTCTCAAGGCACAATGTTTGATTCTTCCCATTCAAAATGCATCGTTTGCTTTAGCAAAACTGCAAGACCTGAAAGTTGTGTCTTCCTGCAAAAGGGTTTAAGCACTTACCAAAAACTATATTTAGACCAGCCTCAATACTCAACTGGGTTTATGTATACCAGTTCAATTATCACCAATTATTCCAATTGCAATTATAATAATATCCAATGCGATTTACAGCTTAAATCCAACTGTGTAATATACTCGTATTTTATTAGTTTCAAGTACAAGTCACGACTTTCAGTTCTGGCACTGACCAAGTCTATGCTCTCATTTTTTTCAGCAGCTGTAAATAAATGTTTCACATTCGAAACATCACCTGTAACCTGGAGTTGTAAAACTTATTACTGTTAGGAATCCGTGTCCCCCGAGAACTCAGTTTGTTTGTTTTTCATTCAATGCTTGGACCCCATTTCTTCAGTTTGATGAAAAACTTAACTTTCCATCCTAGTCCACAAGTAGTTAAAAGGGTTAACTTTGGATTTTCCATTTTGTGAAACATCATTTAATCTGAATCATATAATTAAAACAAAACATTTAATTATTTGTTTCACAAATCACAGAGAATAACTACTTCTCCTTAGTTTGAATGTAGGTTAGCAATATTGTGCCATGCACAAGGATTAGCATTTACTGTCCAAGATTGACATGAAGGCAAGATGAACATAACCCAATCACCACCAGGTGTACCACCTCATGTCAATGCACTAAAGGTAATTTTCCAACTTTTTATAATTTCTCTTGATGTGTGGCTCACTGTACCAGGTTAACGAATAGTTCATCCCCATAGTGTTATTTGTTCACTATCACACATCACCGTCACCATAATAGTTCACCCAAAATACATTTGTAAGATAACATTACATATTTTGCACTGGTCCCAAAGTGGTATGAAAACCATAAACATTGGAAGTACTACAAACCTCCAGACCTAGTCCTGAATATCTGTTTCATGAATGAACATTTGCTAGAGCGGGAATCGAACCCGCCACACTTTCGAGTCTCAACTGGCGCTCATACGCGCCCAGTCGCATCATTTTAAATGCAGTTTACTGTTGTAAAATAATTATGACATCATATGATAATTAATCATCAACTTTACCTTGCACTCCAAGTCAAAACATATAGTTTGACCCATCTGTCATGTTTTGTATTTCAACATAACACTTCATTTAGTGGAAGTCAATTATGCATGATTGTAAAATCCAATAACCATTATGTAACCATTACTGATACATAACATTTTCTCCTGAACAGATCTAAAAATGTAATACTTACAATTTTCCAGGTTTTTTGTTTTCTTACCAAACCTCATCTTGTGTAATAAGATATTATCATGGTCCCATTTTCCACGTATGCAAATTAACCAATTGGCATTTACTTTCAATTATTTTTGAATAAGCAACATCTTGAATGCCTCATTGCTATGCCTGGACTTGTTACTTCCTTTTGTGCCAATAAACATGTTTTATCTAACTTATTAATTTCCACACATGTTTTTGTTTATTGTGACACCCTGTTAGTTCTATGTTTTTCCTGCAATCTCAAAAACAATTGAAAAACAACTCTTGAACCATTTCAAAGAGACTCATATATTGGTGAAATACTTATGACTTTTCATTTGTTAACAATACTTATCATCAACATAAAAATAAAGTTTCACAGGCTGCTCATTGACATTAGAATCTAGCAATTGTTATTTTCTTGCCAATCCAATTAGGTTAGTCAGATTTCATAACATTTCAATAAGTATTGTGAAAACATGAGTTCTATTTCTTGTTCAAGAACTTCAGCATTATGTTCAACTAAGATAAATCTGAGAACACCCAGTCTTGGACCAATAAATAATCTTAGGAGTAAAATCCAAGATGTAACAATAAGCAGACTTGAAATTACCATACCAAGAGGCAAAACAAGCCCCTAAATAAACTTTTGTATTTTGTTTCTTAATGGTTTCATTCAGTTTTATTTTATGGTAAAATTCAACATCATTCAATTTTTTTAAATGTAAACATTTGAAAAACATCCTGCAGTTGTGATACTTAGGGTACCTACATCAGAGAGTTGATCTCTCTTCAGGTAATTATACCTACCATCAGAATACTTATCTGGTTTAAGAACTTTGTTTCTCATGAAGTGATTATTATGATGGATCTTATTCATTTAAATAGATATTATTGTAAAATACTGTGATCAGTAATATCACACTATCAATAACCACTTATGCCATAGTTAAATGGTAACATTTTACTCGACCAAATATTAACAAATCCAAATAGCTTCATTTCATCCCGGGTAACGTTACACAACAACTATAATTATTATGTCATCATAAGCTCAATGTGCCATCTTTAATTAATGGGCTTTATAAGACTATTGCAGTCCAGTCTAACTCAGTACAACTATTTAACCAGATTGTGAAATATACAGTTTCAGATAACCATGATACAGCGGGACGATCTGACAACTTTTCAATTTTCATCACATTGTTACATGTTAAAAGTATGAATAAGTATACTTAACTGTGTTTAGGTGACTAACCTCTTCTTGTTTACTATTTTGAGTTGGTAGGCTTCACTTGTTATCCTGTGTTAATTATGACAGCGGTCAACTATTGAATACAGCCTTGAAGATTTATTCATTGTTAGTCACAGGCCCATTTTATTCATGTGTAAGATACACATTCCAATTGCACAGGTTTTATTTTGTATCAATTTGATCTGTAAGGTTTCCTTGATCTAGGTAACAGGTTAAAAAGTATACAACATTAACTTGAGATCTTTCACTTGCAAAGTTGCATTTTGCCAAGAAACAAACTTTAAATGTCATTAAATCTAATTGGAACAATCTACAATGTCATTGTAGCAAACTTATTGCGTTCAGATGATTACCAATTTGCAAGTACATTACTTTTAGTCAAACTACTCATGATTTAGATTTTTCTGTAAGTGATACTGATGATGAGTTATTATTTCCCGATCATTATCAATCAATCATCAGTTGATAAATAGTCAATATGAAACAATCTCACCCGGTGTTCGTGTATTAACTTTTGGTGGACATTTGTGGTTAGTAACGCATATCAACACTCCAAGCTGTTCAACATCTTATTTGTAGATGCCCATGGTTGTTCTTAGTTCTTCTTTTCGTTGCACAAGTCACTGATTCTACCTAAACATCGTGATTCGAGCTTCCAACCCAAAACCAAAGTGTGTTTCTTGTAATGGCGTCTAAAGTAGGCAATATTTAGAAATAATACTTTAATCGCGTCTTTAACGTTGTGGGGAAGTTGATTTCAGATCTCACTTCTGATTCTGTTAGAGGGAAACTCGAATTAAACACGATTAAAACTATAGGACTATAATCTCTAAACAAGTTACAACTGAATCCGCGGTAAAATCTAAGAGAGCCGTCAAAGACTAAGTGACAGCCATTGCCATAGATTAAAAATACAGTGAGTAGACATATCGAGCTAAAATATCGATTAACAGTAAAAAGCTAGAAACTTCCGAGATCAAAAATATGAATTTCCCTAAAGAGGCAATTGTTTTGAAAACAGGCCTGATTCTGCGTTGCACTTCACTGCTGATACAGCATCTGCTTATGATTTACAAGACACAATACAACGCTCGTTTCGTATCCAAAATAAAAGTAAGCGCAGATCGCACGAGCCGCCGAAAGCCGAATACAATCCCGCACAGTGGGCCGAACGATCCCGATCGGGCTATCGGGATCTCAGTTTGTTCTCACATCATTACCCGCGCCGACGGCTACAAATTTACATCCAACACAATGGCTATCCACCATCGAGACATCATTAAGGTGATGCCGATAGCGCCAGCTAAACCACCACCAAAATGCCTTACAACCCACAACCTTCTCCCCCTAAATACAACTCTATCACCTAACAAGAAGACTCAGTTTCTACTACACAGCTGCGGCGTATACGCGAATAAGAATACAGACGTGAAATGACAGAACGTCATATAAGTTAGAGCGAGGCGAGCGATTATGAGCACAGTTATAGGAGTTGTAGGGTCGCTTTTAAATAGTAGAAAAAAGATCGTAGGGATGCTAGGACGGTTTTGGAAAGGATCAGTTTGAGCCAAAGCTCCAGGCTATCGCGGCCGTACAATGGAACTTATAATATGGGTGATTGCGGAAAAAATTGGTACAAAGATTTTCATGGCGGGTAATATCCGTAAGATTTTCACAGGGTAGTCGCCTTATTCACTTTAGTTAGATCGTCTCACAATGCTTTTATGGTTTACTTTATTGGTATTGAAAAACATTAGTATGAAGCTTAAAAAAATGTTGTGTTCATGACCTTAGAAAGCTCAATAAAAATAATGTTTTTATAAATGAATGATGACTAACTGTTTCATATATTTAAAACCGCATTCGTAAGAAGATTTTATCCGTTTTCTTTTGTTTCACCAACAAATAAATACATAACCAGTATTAGTTTTGTGTGTTCCTTAGCACTTTACATACAATGGCCGGTTCGTTACGCGCGATTGACGCGCGATGGACGCGCGACGCGATGTCTTGACTCCTGCGCACCCTATCGCGCGATCTTGACCGCTCTAATTTGCTTCGCGCTTTATTCGCCACCTGGGGTCCTACCACGACGGACTGAGTCACTATTACATTGGGAGACCAAGCAGCAAATAAGTTTTGTTCTACCAGGGAAGGAATCATTACTAGTATCAAAATAAACCTTAAAGAACTAATCATCATCAAATCAGCCGAACGACGTCCACTGCTGGGCCTATGCCCAGCAGTGGGTGAGGCCTTGAGGCCTTAGGCCTATGCCTCCTTCAAGGATCTCCACAACGATCGTCCCTGCGCTGACCGCATTCAGCTGCTTCCCGCGACCTTGACCGGATCGTTGGTCCACCTTGTTTAGTACCTGCCACGGAACGTACTAATACTGAATTTTTATTTAAAGAGTTGGCACTCATGTCCATTGAAAAATAAATAAACAAATGAAAACTAGTTCACTTGGCGTCTCCAGTCTTTAATAAAAAGGCCACAATGGGGTTACATGTCTCAAGGCACCACCAGGGGTTCCTCGGCTTAGGGCGTTACTTGTAAAGGGTAATCCGCCATAAAGCACATTTAGTGGAAGGCGTAGTCAGTGATCACGTTCTGGTGGCGTAACCAAGTGCACCTTTTGCCTATGTTTTAATATAAGAAAAGGCACGTTTACTTCACGATTCTAAAACGTGAGCAGTTCGTGGTACACCTATAGTCGACGGATTCTACTTGGAGCTGTTCACATTCTGGAGGTATCGTGACTGCAATGGATTGCGCCGTCTAGAGTGTCTCTGTGAAGTAGGGCCCTGCAGTTGTTTTAAAACTATCATAGTCAGCCTTATTAGTATTGTACTAAAGTTGCTATTGCCACGCCATTTTGTATCGATATTAGAAAAATTGCCTGAGGCTGTTTTTTTAGTGTAGTCTTTCTCTAAAGGTCACTAGATCGATTATAATGCTATCGTTGTATAATTGTAAGTGATATTCAAATTCGAATAAGGCTTTATCTAGATTTATTTTGAATTCAATAGACGCAGATGTTTTTATAGATTCTGTTTTTCTTCTCGTGGTTATCACTTGCTCAATTCAGGCTTGACATGACTAGTTTTCGCAGGTGTCATTTCTAAATCATAATTAACGTCAAGATTGTTATCAAAAACCTGCGCACTGACAAACTCCGAAATATTCTTGGGAATCGAGCTAACACTATTATATCATCATCATCGCATCGTATCACCTTTAATATCTCATTAGTTAAGGTTCACAGAGAATGGTAGTTTTATCATAGCATTATAATTCATGTAAGTACTGCTAGGTATCATGTTTTGGTTTCGTAACTACAATTGGTTCGCGGATCAATTTTTCGACATAATTACTTCACAGTCAAACAATTCATATTTCTATTATCCTTATCGCTCCCATCTATGCAAATACAAGTTTAATTACGAATTGAAAGACACACGTATCATTCGGACTCATTGTTCTACGTTTGTTAAACAATCGGTCTCAAAATTACTACAGCCTTCTTATTTCGTCGAAATAAGGTTTAAATTTGTGCGTTTTCGGTAATCTTTCCGATCGACATACATGCCGCGATGCGTATCAACATCACAGTTCAAAAACAATAACAAGAGGATGACGAAAACCCTTGCGAAGGAACAATCGGTGAACGCATACAAATGCAGGAGATAAGTGGGAACATGGCTCCCGCGCAAAAATACAGATAAACAGAACAGGGCTGGCAGAGCAGGACAGACCAGACTTTGGCTGCGTTTTCACCAGACATCTCTGGTGGAAACGCAACCTATTGAGGGTATTCAAACGGACATGTGACTTGGCCAAGTTACGGCGGAATTGAAAAACGGCGATCAGAGTTAAAAGCCCACTAGCTATACACCACCACCAATAGTTTTTTTTATTAATTGTGGCTTACGTCAAAACCTTCAAGATCTGAAATTCAAACAATAATAACATTTGTTAGCTCGCCCAACCTGTTAGAGTTTCGCTTGTCATTTGATTTAATAGCGATATTTCCGGCTGAACGGCTCTGTCTATGCCTATGAGTCAGTTCCTAAACATATAGTTAGTTACCAAAGCCGTTGCATCTAACAGTTTGCAATGGCAGCCATGTTGTGGTAGCCCTTCATCGCGATCGCATCTGTACACAATGGCACGATATCCACGCTCTCATTAGTAGCGAGATACGCGAGGAAATTGCGCGATTCCACCAGGAATCGGGATCCTCCATCGATCCGGTGATTTGTAATCTATCGATGGTTTGCACGCCCCTCACTAGCTTTGGTAGAGGTACAATTAAATCGATGATAATGCTTTTGATCTAGTTGCGGATTGTTAGTGGGATCTTGTAAATTGATTCTAACTTCATGAGGTGCTTCGAGAATTGTATGGCTGAATACTTTTGATAAAAACCAACTTTTCAAATAGAAGTCTTCTACCTCCTTGTCACACTGTGGTTATTTGGTTTTTGCAACTTTTTTTTGCTGTCGGTAAAAAAGCGTGTTTGATTCTGAAATTATATCCAGCTAAGCTATTCCGGTTAACGTTAAATCTCACTTCAGTAGTGGTGAGATATCTTCAAAATTCAATTTCTTTGCGACTATGAGCGTTTGACAGCAAAAAACTCAGAAGCGTGTTGATAATTGAAGTAAGCGTGAAGCACCGAGATGTGAGATGATATTACTAAGTCGGAATGCCAGCCCTGATTTTTGGAATTTTATCTCATTCTCGTCCATTTGGTATCATTTCGGATAGCGGACAAGTTCAAAACTAACATTATAGCATGTTTATCATACATCACAAGTTGATTCGCTAGTGATTAAGAAAATGAGAAAATGACTTCTCTATCACAGTTCGCAATAAAAATCGCATAAAAATTACGAATACTTAAAACATTTTGTTAGTCTGCGCTTCTGATGGAAGCTGTTGATTAGCATACTCCAGGCAAAGATTTGTATTAGATACTAATCAAAATCCCCGCATCCATATTCCGAAGCGTGAGCTGCGTATCGAATCGCACAATGGCGATACCCGCTGTCGATACCTCTTACCTATTAATTCACCGCGGACGCATCCTAATTGCCTACGCGAAGTATCGCTGACGTTTCTACACCGGCCGTGCAAATATGCCCGACCAGGATGACAGCTCGAGAATGGACTTTATGAAGACGTAATAAAGGTTTGTGAGACGCAGGAACGCGTCAGGGTGGTATTTACGTGGCGTTTGCGTGGATTTATAAGGCTGGAGCGGTCGGAGCGCGTGCTAAGATGTTTATGGGCGGAGTGGCGCGATTTCGTGTAGTATTTGTAGTCGATTTGCGGACGTGCGCGCCGACTGTGACGTTAGTATTTTATTTGCGAGCTTAGCTTTATTATTTTTAAGTTAAAAGCGAGTTGTGAGTAAAAGATTTCAGCTTGCCAGTGCAATATGTTCATAAATTCTGTATTGACTTTCTAAATAACGTTACAGATTCTTATAAAGATCATAAGTTGCTGTTTGTTCAAATTATGAAAAGGCAGAATGTAGGTTCTGCGAGATGCTAAATGTAGATAAAGCATGTAAAGTAACGACTTTTTTTGATGACCATAATCGATTAAACTTACAACATTTATCGTCGTCCAATCAAATAAGTACGTAAAACATCGCTTATTTCTTTCCAATTCAATGGTGATACTTTTTACTTTAGTAAAAACGCATTGAATAAACGAATGACAAGTTCGCAACAATGAATAGCCGATTAATTTCGCATAGCATTTTGACAGATGGTATCACCGCGTCGCGTCTCGGCGCGATCGCCGCGCGCGATACACGCGCCGACGACAGCGATCGCGGTGCGAGCATGTGTGGTCACCAGCCACGGAATAGGGACGCGTAGAGTAGGCAGGGTTGGAGTTAAGGGAGGTCATATTTAACCTTTAACGAGAACTATTTCTATTTAGAAAATGTTGGTGGTTTTTGGGAATTTGTAGAGATTGAACAAAATGTAGAGGAGTTGTCAAACCTAAAATTAACGAAAATGTTTTAATACGTTGACGTGAAGTTTCTTGTTGCTTAGCAAGATGTGATTTGAACAACGCAGCAAAAAAACAAAAGAATCAATTTTAACGAAATTAAAAATACCACTTGCTAAGAATTAAGGCAATTAATATCAAAACATTTTTATTTGAGACATATATGATACATAAAAAAAGGCTTCAACTTTATCTTCAGTGTAATATCTAAATTCAATAACAATTGCAATAACCGACGCACAGTAGCTACAGAGGCGCTCACATCAACCTTTTCATAGGGCCACCTTATGCTGTTGACGTAAGACCTATTTTGCAATGGATTTGTCTCTTTGTGTCTTGATTTTAGTAGTGCTGATATATTTAATGTATCCCTGTATCGCTTTAAAAAACTAATAAGATAACTTTCAGCATTCAGTTTGTAGCTTTATTATTGTCATAATATTTTTTGCCTTGCCTGTACCACTTGTAAGATGCTTGATGCTGGAGTTTGCTCACTTTTTGTTTATAATTTAAGTGGAAACTTAATTGGTTTAAGCATGAATTTTCTTGTGTTTATTGTGTGATCTATAATAAGTGTCTGTTTCCTAATTAAATGAAATAAAAAAAAAAAAAAATATAATAAAGGTTGGCACACATCAACCTTTACAAAACCATTGCAGAATAGGTCTGTACGCGTCGTCTCGAGTGCGCGCGAGTGCAGTATCCCCTCGCATCTCTGCGCATTGCTCTATGCCAGACTTTTTACTCGATTACAGATTACATTGTGTTATGAATCGATATTTATTTCGGTTGTCCGGATCGGTGTTTTTATGCGCATTTCAATGCAGTCCGGGATTAATGGCGCATTCTTCGGCGCGTTTAGCCGTCGTTAGCCGTCGTTAGCCATCGTCAGCCATCGTTAGCCACGTCCGAGGCCGCATTGTGCATGTGCATGTGCATTAATGTCCTTTAATGTGCTTACCGAGCCGACGGGGACGTACTGGACGACTTACCTGCGAATAAGGATTGGTACATTAGAATCTCGTTACTTGGAAGTTAGTTGTATTGCAACACGGTATTGAAAATGATTTTATTTCGAAGTTTTCATTTTACTGTATTTGTTGTCAAAACCAGACTTTGCCGTTTAAAATAACACCTCACTGTGATTTTAATATTCTATAACAAATAAACAACGTACATTTAAAAAAAACGATTTGATGATTACATCTTATTTAAGACAGCTAAGAGAGAGATCCACACTAAAGAACGTTTACCAAATTACTTAATACCTAAAATAGTCTGTAGAATCTTAAGTCTATTGTTCCGCAAATCATAGCATTGGCTAAATGACAAATGTATTCAGATTTTAGCTTAGTGCAGTAAATGACCAATTTATCAATTAAGTCATCAATCAGGATCGTTTTCGGTGAGATAGTTCGTACGGCGAAGTTTTATAAATACAGGGTGTTGATTTCAAACAGATTTTTTGCAGGATAATTCATTTCACTAATAACCAACGTGGTTTCAGCCACTAGTGAAATCTCTCAATAATACTCGTGAAATTAGCAGCCTATATTTGATAACCTGCGTGATTTCCACAGTCCAGACGTCATTATGCTACTTTTTATCAGTCTTGTTAGAAGCTAGAGAGCTTAGAAGAGAGAAGAGAGCTTGAATCTTAGAAGCTCATTGGAATCTAGATAGATTCCAATGTAGCTCATTGGAATCTAGATAGATTCCAATGAGCTTCTAAGATTCAGAAGGCTTTTCGTCGTTATTATTTCTTTCTATAAGCGAGTGATAACAATAATAAATAAACAACTTTAAACAGGTAATTTCGGCTTTCGGCCCACGTTATCACAACTCCGTCACATCCTTGGCACTTTCGGCATAGTTTCGCCGCGATAGTTGCGCTATCGCGCACAAACACAGTGCGTGATCCGTATCTCACGCGGCGCTATTGACACAGCCTTTGTCACAACCCTCCGAATATATTACCCTGTATAACCCATTTTTCAACTACGCAACTCATTCCGGTATTAGGTTAGCATATGGATGTTATAAGTTATAAGTTCGCTTTTGCGTGTCACGTTTGATAATTATTTCTGAGTATACTTAGTTAATGGAAAATGGTATTAAATCTTAAAGATTTATGGAAAAACAAATTATCATTATTTAGGAAATTCATCAATCTGAATGTAGATAATCGTTTTACAGAAAATGCCAACATGAATTAAAATACTTTGTTTATTTGTAACTCAAATGACTTTGAATCAGCTGATGTGTACTTATTTATTTTAGTAGCAATTATCTAACACTGTTTTGGAGGAACTGAAAAAAAAAACGTTCTCCATTTTTCTTGTTTATTTATTTTCAATACTACATAGGTATACCTCCGGTATAATAAAACACTTTAATGAAATGAAATAACCCAATAATTGACCCAGTAAACATCAACAAAATAAAACCGAGCAGCAAAATTACAAATCACCAAAACAAGACACATTGGCACTACGTAATGCCAAATTTGGCAACTGCCGACATGCACAACCGTTGCAGACTCAATGCCAGCTTAATTCGCAACCCGCTGAGCTAACTCGAACAAAGACCAATAAAATAATAAATGAAGTCGTAAAGAGTGTGAAAATGTTGGCTCTTGAAAGGTTTTCGTGCTTCGAGCACAAATATGCCTCAATTTACATTAGCAATCCATTTTGGACGCTTCCTGCTCGATGGCGGCGGAATACAGCGCTTTATGGGGTTGGTGTAAGGCATAGGAGGAAAGCAACTTTGTTTCTTATGGGCTGAGGTGGATTACCGTGGGGTTTAATCGGTAGGAGTCCGATACAACACACCGTCGTCGTCTTTGGGTGAGGTATTATGGGATTTCTAATATTTTTATGATAAAAAGACACAGAATACAATAGGTAAACTATCAAGTTACGGCTCGTTTGAGGAGACGCGGGCCGTACAGAAGAACGTCAGGCGTTTTAACCGTTTATATAAAGATATACGTTACGTTCATTTTTCGCGATTTCGAAAACTGGCACCTTTTTACGTTTTAATGACGTGCACGCAATCAAGTCGCTGTCATTTTGGCTTGCAAACAGGTCCAATTTAGACCTGTTTTTGGGTGGCCACTTTTGGTACGAGAATGCCGTATCTTCCTCTTTTCATTTATATCCTTGTTGATAGTAAGGCATTGTTGTTCGCGTTATCATACGCGCAAACTTGAACGTATGTGTAGAAATGAAAGGCTCGTTTAAGAAATCGCGGGGCGTCGCCTAGCAACGCTGCGATCAATCTATTTCGTGAGTTTGACTATTTAGCCGCTGTATCTCTTCTCTTGCACCAACCACCATAGTTATGCAACTTAACAACACTCCTATCCAAAAACACTTCTCCAAAAAGTCCTACAGGGATTCGGCGACATCGCGTGACAGAGCTGTCATTACAGGCGCGTCACGGCAATTCAGGCCACGCGTGGGATGTGGCGTGACGGGGTGGCATGTGTCGACGCACTTTTGCTACGGTTATTGTTTATCTGCGTTTAATATTCGGATGGGCTAGTTGATAAGTGATGGTGTGTTTTGAATTTCTTTCAGATCTTATCGAGGCGTTTCAGTGAAAATAATAAATTCATTCATTGCGAACCACCGGGTTATTAAACAAGAAACTGAAAACTGAGCTATGAGGCACTATTCTGTGGTTAAATGTCAGCTGACAGTGCCTCAGCATTGGAGATTCCCAACAGTTCGCTAGTGTGCTAAAATGTTAAGGTTGCAAAGCCACAGTTTTAAAAAGGGGCGTCTCGTAGATAAAAGGTACAAACCCACACGTACAACCCGTCAGCTTCTGAAGTAGGAAACACAACTCACTAAAGAACGAGTATTCGAGGCAATGTCGGTTTTGTCAAATGTTGGGCACCTCACCTCATCCTTAATTCGGCGTGAAAATTGCACGTTTATTTTTAAATCTCATACTCATAATACTCATACTCATATACTCACACTCATACTCATAATAATCTTTTGACTTTAGACATTTTTGTGCGATTTTAAAGTTAATAAGTAGCTAATATCCCGTAGTAAATTCCTTGATCAGCAATACATTGCTGAAATATATCGATTCTATCTACACTTCGCGATCATTGATCTATCTTTATAGACTCCCCGTCTATTAAATATTGTGTAACTTTGGAATTTATCGCTAAGAAACAGGGGAGGTGTATTTTAGGATAGGGATACAATGAAAGCTGAGCGACTTCGGTGCTGCAGCAGCATCATTCCTCCCAATTACCGGTTGAATATGAACTGAGTTTCCTTGGTGGTAAATTAAAAACTGACAACTAGCATGGACTAATGACTATTTTCCTTAACTAGCAGCTACCCGCGACAGCGTCCGCGTGGTCTTAAGTTGAAAAACAAAAAGTATTTTTTCTGTATAAATTGTAGCCTATGTGCGATTCAGATGTATAAGCTCCATTATTGTAAAGTTTCATTAAAATCCATTCAGTAGTTTTTACGTAAAAGAGCAACATGGCACATCCACACATACAAAATTTCGCCTTCATAAAATTAGTAGGATAGGAGTTCAGTGACTTCACTTTTTCGTCCTGGCTAACGTAAAAAAAATCACTAGCCTTACACCTGTGCTTACACCTTAGAGTCCCCTCTGCTGTACCAACTACCTCATAGCTGGGGCGTGGCCTGTTCCCGGAAATATAACGTGTATGAAACCTTTTGTTTGTTTTATTATTTTAATCTTGTTTTAAAGCCGTCGCAGATTTTAGTTATATTTATTTAACTAACTACACTTTGTGTGGCACAGACCTAAAACGCAACAATCGGCAGAATCGTTCCACCAGACTAACGTTTGTTTACTCCAATCTAGATAAGTGTTAAATTAATTTAGCATTTTGTAATGTTGATGTAAGGGCTTCTATCTGATTCCTGAGCCATGGGTTAAAGAAACAATCAACATTACGCCGGTTCCAATAATCATTAGTTTCGCACTTAACAGAGGTTTAGTTATTTGTACGATTGCGAATATTATTTATGTTGTACAACGAAACTGCTTGTAATGGAACTTGTTTTTTTAATTGTGCACCTGTCATCGTAGAATCGGCTGAAATAGATCGCTTTTTTTTCTAAACAGTGTTGGTGGAGGTGACAGTGTACCGGCCGCCTTATGGCAGTAACCACATTTAGTTCACCCTATATCACCCTTAATTCCAGTGAGCCCAAATTGTAATTTCTTAATTTTAATGTATTGTAATTGTTATAATTTTATGATTAGACTTTTTGGATTTTTTGTGTTGTTTTTGATTGTGTTTACTTGTATTCCTTCTTATAATGATCTAAGTTGGTCGACCTAGCCCAATGGCGTTCCATGCTATGCTTGCGAGCTTATTCTTGAGAGGAGACCCCTCTCAAGAACAAGCTTACCTCAACTCTGTTTTACGGCTAATTGTGGCGCTATAGGATAGGAGTTTTGAAGTAACCTAAAACGTAAACACAAAATGATGTTTTATGATGTAAATACACAAAAGGGGCATTCGTAATTAATTGTAGAGGGATAACGCACGACAGTTAGAGGTGCGCCGACGCGCCCACTGATACCGTTGGTTCATAATAAAGGGCTGAGCTTATTTACATAATATTGTGGTGTATCTACTTAATACTAGAAAGCATAGTGGCCTAGAAGTTAAGCACATGTTTGGGCCCACATTCGCTCACACTCGGATTGTATTACACTTGTATAGTAGTATCAAACTTCAAGCTTTTATTGCATTAGGTTTACATGAAATAAATAATTTTAATTTTCAATTCATTTTCATTCTTGAACTCCTACTTTAAATTAGGTGTAGTTAACGGAAAATGGATAACAGGTTATTTGAGGACCTATCAAATGATTAAGGGGCCAGGAAGCCTAATTAAATGATTAAATACACTAATCTATATCTTCAGTCATTTTTGATCAACGAACAAAACAATTTATCAACCAATCGATCTCTTTAGGATATTTTCATTTTTAGGTACAGTCATTTTAATAAGCAATAAATAACTCAATGCTCAAATATATTCTTGGTGACATTACTGCTTCTCATCAGCTCATCAGGTCACCAAATTGACCTGATGAGAAAAATCGAAGAGACAATAAGAAAAATCGAAGATGGGCGTGCGAAACTGATACATTAATATCTTTCAGAATCCATACTAACGTAATCAGAAATCAAGACAGATCCAGTACATTAGAACTAGAGTGTGCGATCAAAGGGCCTCTATCTATGCTGTGCGCATTCGTCTTGCGCATACGCGGGAACACTTGTCGAGATAAGCGACGTTTGCGTCTGTTTAGCTTGCGAGTAACTCTACCTCAGTCACATAGATATGGTGGCTACCACCGGCGTAGGAGTCTTAACTACTGAAAATGGGTTCATGAAATCAGATACATGAACTTAAACGGCCTATATACGTCCCACATAGCACAGGCCTCACCTCAACTATGCATGGAATCAGATACATAAACGGCCTATATACGTCCCACTGCTGGGCACAGGCCTCACCTCAACTATGAGGTGGAACGAGCCATACTCCAACACGCAGGCTCAGTGCGGATTGTTGGAGGGGTGTAAGGTTAGAGAGCAACCTTAATGTCAAATGTTATCAAGCCGCACTAAGGCTTCTGACTAGGCTTAGCAACTGACATCTAGCGAAGACAACCAGGACCAACTACTTAACGTTCCTTCTGAAGCACGGAGATGCCCGAAATACACATCAATGAATTTCGGTCAGGGTGGTCCCATCCCATTTCCGACCCGGCGTGTGTTGCTTTACAACAGCGATCGTCGCCGACCACTGGCACAACTCCTATGAAACCCAAGAATACGATCTGTCAAATAATGGCTTTAAAACTTGGGAGGCCTAAACAAAAACATTGGACATCCTATGTTCTAAATTATAACTGCTACGAATTTTGCTACGATTCTGCTACGTGCTGCTACGAGCATACTCCATTTTGCTCACGTATGTTTAAGCTTAAATAGCTTAAAACTCACCGTTGCTCCCCGCGGTGTAACTCTATAAATTCTTCCACATTTTTCCGTTTCATCAGCTTTATGACGTAAAGCCAACATGGTAGCCACAAAAAGCGTTATCCTCTTGCCGTACAAAGTCAGCGCTCTGCTGTAAATTAACTCGGAGCTGATACGGAACCATAAATCTGTTGTATCGGCCAATAGGCGATCGGCATCGCTTCTCCCTACTCCCCTCCCCCGGTGCAACGCTCAAGTTTGCTATCTTGTACCGGCGTAGTATGTAAATCAAAGATTGCCGTCGAGATTTTGGACTGTGATCTACTGAGGAGTTTGATCGTGATAACTTTTTAATGGTTTCGTTTTGTGAATTTTTTAAATAGCTGCTAATCTTATTAGGTATGTTGGTTTGTTTTCAAAATGTTATCTAGCCGAATGTGTAAGATTTTGAGTAATGTTACTTGTGATTTACATTCCGAAAAAGAACTGCTCATAGTTTGTAAGGTGTAAACTTGCTGTGTGATCAAATTTTCAGTAAATTTTAATTCATTTTTGAGCTAAGTTTTGAATTATGTGAGGTCACAAAACCTGTATGTATTTATATTTTTAATGTGAGTGATTGTTTTCGACACTAAGATCCTAAATTATCCAGCTTCTATCTACATGTACTTAAAATCAATTCTATTTGAAAACAAGTTTTAGGAGCTTATTATTTTTTACACGTAATCGGATACTGCTTTAACTGTGCTCTGACGCAGAAGCAGTCTATGTAATAAAATGTTTCCAGCTATAACAGCTAATTCAAAAAACTCCCGTCAATAATGGAATATAACATAAAGCGTACACACAACGACTGAGAACACACAAACCTCACAATCTTGCATCTACATCTGGGAATATGACAATGCAGCAAATTTGCACTCTCAATCTGCGCGTGGGCACAATCGCCGGATCAGCGCGACCCGGGCGCGCCGCTGGGACAGGGTTGCCACGCTTAACATTTATTTGTTTAACCAAATAGATAGATAGATAGATATTCTTTATTGTACAAAAACATTACATTTGAAGCAAATTACAGAGAACAATGTACAATTTAGACGGTCTTATCGCTAGAGAGCGATCTCTTCCAGACAACCTTCAGGTAGAGGATCGTAAGTGAATTAAATAAACCAAATGTGGGTGAGCTAAAATAGTAGAGGAAAGTACTAATAATACTAATATAAATAAAATAATTGAAATAAGGTCGGAAGATACGGACTAAACACTACAGATACATAATTAAGTTACTACAAAAATATACATACATATCAATAAAATCATACATATCAATAAAATCATACATATCAATAAAATCATACATATCAATAAAATCATACATATCATAAATACATCATCTACACAGGGAAAAACCTTATGCGACAACGTTGTGAAACAGAACACAAGAATCATTCCGCATAAGACAAAAACACATGAATACGAAAATTAGTCGAGGCCAGGAAGAGCCTAAAATAGATATTAAGACATTGCTCTAGTCCTAGAGTTAGATTTTCGATTGTTGAAATCGAATGCTCAGAAAGTCATTCCTTTCGGTTTTGGTCTACCGGCACTGGTGCACCTACAGCGCTAAATTATTCGAAACATTAATTAATTAGAGTATATCCCATTTGGTCAAAGAGTTGTCCAAATGGGTTATACGATTTTAGTTTATATTTATTTGTTTGATAAAAAGTCTTGGCTTGCCTTGATCCATCTCAATATTTTATGTGATGCCTCCTTAACCTGCAGTACTTAGTATCGGTTATTCATTACGCTTTAAATCATCACTAATATAGTGCTTCAATATTGTTTATTTACTTATTTTATTTATTTATTCGTAACAAGCAGATATTTATAGTGGTACAACATTTGTTACTTGTTTTTTTAATAAATGTGATTGAATTGTTTATATACGCCGAGCTTTAGTTTATTTAAAAGACGTTCAGGTTGCTCTTCAAAAATGTTTCATTTCATTTTCTTCAGTTGTAGTATTTGGAGTCTAGCAACCCTAGGGCGAAATACTCGTATGTCGCCGCTATCGCGTCACGTGGGTGGCCGATGCCTATGACATTGGCTCTCCCGTTGTTTTCCGAAACCAAGGGAAGGCATTCCATAGACTGTATCGGATAGAGAAATAAATATAAAAACATCAAGCGGAATTACTGAATAGGTTTTACGGATTTTTTTCTCCTGTTTTTTTAAATTCTGTGTTTAGAAACTGAGTTTTGATACGGTAATGTTTCGTCAATTATCCGTTTTTAAGGTTTTAACTTTTTTCACTGTAAGTTTAACCAAACAAAAAAATAAAATAAATGTTTTTTTAGTAACAGGTAACAGTTAACAAATTAGTTGTTAACTAAACAAATGTTTGTATTTGAGACGCAATTGATAGGTAATCAATTGTTTATGATCTCGGATTCGTGCTCCGGCTTTTGAGAGGTTAAGATGAAAGCTGGCTGACAGAGTAATAACTTCTTAAAAGATGCTGTGTCTGCAAAATAGCAAATATGACCCAGTTTGACATTAACCCCTTTGGGGCGAATTAAAATAATCTGCGAAGCAAGCTTGCAGTTGCTTGATATGAGACGTCGAGTTTTTTCCACAAAAACAATACGAGTATATTAAATAATTACCTGAATTTAACAACAATTTACTATTTATTTTGCTTTTTATTACAAAAAAAATTCGGTCAATTACTTGAGAAACAAAGAAGTGTACGCATTAAGTGAAACAGTTCTAATATATTTCTTTTAGAAAGCTCTCATTTAATTCTTGTCTTCAAGATACAATATTAACACATTCTCAATCCATTAAATATTACCATTGAAATTCCATTGTTATGAACCACATGTGGCTCATGGCTAGCGTCTGTATTCAGTCGGGCAATCGTAATTTGGACCTCAATCTCAATTTGATTTACTACGCTCCTAGCTATGAATTAAGCCGAAATTCTAAAAAAGAAAACGCATAAACCCATAAGCTCCACACTTCAACATAAGACGAAACCGCACCTCAGCTAACTAACCTTCGACAGCAATATTGCAGAACGGCAGCTATAATAACAGCAGGCAAACACGTCTAGCGAAATAAAACGAGCTGAACGAGCTGGGCGAGCGTGCGCGCGCGTGATAAGCGCCGTGATGGATGCACCGCACTGATAACGCTCCGCAAACACCACGCGTTTACAACTAATTAAAAGGACGAGGCCATTTTTGAACTTTGACGAAATAAGGAGTGACCTTTTTAGGGTTGTGCAAAATGGGTGGGAATAAATGGTAACAAATATTGGAGAAGCCCAAACGAAAATTGGAATTTATGACTTCTATGTATGTCGTAAAAGTTAAGTAGTTAAGTTTGTGGTGGCAAGCTTTTGGCATCATGTAATATTCTTTAGACCATTCTCAAAAATGACTCTGAGAATAGAGCGGTAGATTTGTTTTGGCAATCATTCGTTACTTTTTGTTTTTTACGTAGTGTTAAATAAATTAATACATATCATTAGACATTATTATTATTCAACATAGAGCCGTCTAGACCCAAATTAAGCAACGCGTAAACATCGGCTAATTAAATATTATCATTGAAAATATAAAATAAAATACACAGGAAACATCCAGACCAATACAAGAACGCAAATGTTCGTACTATGCGGGAATCGAACTTGCGACCTCTGTTGTCTAACTATTTCACCATGTCGGCTGTCCGAATTTCAGAAGCGTCCAAGTGTATTATACTCTTTGGGTTAACTTCGGCAAGTATCTCATTCCAAAATGTGCGCGTCTGAAGTAAACATTACAGAAACCATGTGAAATATTACTCAATGAGATTTATTTATTTAAAATTTGTTTACTGATTTTCTAGCAGTCCTACTAGCCTTCGAATCGCAAAAGAACCTTTCATCCCTCTAAAACGTCCGTCAGAACCAATCGCCACCGCCAGTACCAATCGCCACCGCCAGCTATCGCGCCGCCCAGCCGCGCTATCGCTACACATCGCTATCGCCAACGCCAGACTCGTTACTCGTTTATTTCGAGTCGAGTCCTCGAATAACCTGGGAGGATGCGATATGTGGGCTTCATGATGCGTGTGGGGCAGTGATTATAAAAACGTTTTAAAGTTTGGATTCTGTTATGAACGTTTGGGAGGTCTAGAATTGTCTAGGTTGTAATGGGACGCATGTTTCGATAGTAGGATACGTGGGAAAATCATATTCGCTTAATTATAGGGTTTACATTATGTTTTCTGTCTTTCACATTGAAGCATCTAGCCTGAGTTATGTCCTGATAAATTATTTTAAATCAAAGTCATCATTATAATTACGCATATTTGTCCATGATGTGTTGCACTAAAATATGAAAATTAGTGCTGATAGTACTTGGTTAATAGGTAGAATTAGTTAGTTAATTACGACTTAAAAACTGAATAGTTAAATACCTAAATAAATATGGTAGACATTACCACCTATATTGCATTCTTAAAAGGACAATTACACCCAGACTACAGTACCTTAAACATTAAAGTTCATCACGTGAACGTTTAGATGAAGATCGAATCCACGACCTTAAATGCTGTGTAGCCGGGTTCTGCCCATTGCGCCAATCGTCTTTCAGTTTTTTCGAACTGTGTTACTTTGGCTGATATCTTTCGTAACTTCCAAGAGAATGGGTTATTAAAACTAGGCATAAAATGCTGATGAAAAGCCATGTTGAATCGAAGTTACATCTCTGGCGTTCATTCAATGATATTTAAAAGAGGTAAAGATACGTTATGTCAGTAATGACGCGAAGTCTAAACTTGTCCCCTGGCGTACATACCAATGATTTGACCGTGTGTACAAGATAGCATGATTATTTACTTGAGCGTAAACGAGACAGATACATTTTGCGCAGTGTTGTCTCAAACTGTCAATGTTTTGCTAAGATGGTCTTGATTTCGTATTTACGTTTTTTTATGTTTATATCATTGCATTCGGTCGTGACTTTTTTCACTCAAGTAATTTAACTTCACCTTTTCGTGCAATTTCAAGAAACATCTGTCATACACTAGTAAACAGGTGCAGAGTGCATCAGAGGCTATTAGCAGAGGGCGGAGGCGAAGGCGGAGGCCTGGGACGGAGTGCGGCGCGGAGATAACGCCTCGCCTCAGATGGAGACCAGTCCTCATTTATTTGTTACCAGCGTCCCTGGGGACGGTCTGCGTTTGGGTACTAGGTATGAAATGGTCTGATAATCTGATAATAAAAAGAGCACACTAGAAACAACTTTCCGACACCGGTGGTTGAGGCAATTTGAGTCACATTATGTTTGTATACTGTGTATTTATTTATTATTTTATTTAAGTATATTATTAAGTGTTTTGTTGTTTGTTTTGTTGACGATTAAAAAGCGCTTGTAACAGGTCTACTTCAATAAAGATATTTTCACTTTGACTTAAGCTTTTGCTGGTACTTGGAAGTTGTAAGGCAGAAAGTTCAGTGGCAGCATACTTTTAAATTTATTTATTTTTAATATTGACATGAATTAGATTAGGATGGTCCACTTTATGATTTTTATAGGCAAACGGTGTGATTAATATTTTTTGCAGTTCGATCTCTAAGCGTTCTCGAAGCCAACCTGCAACTAAACATCTAATTTCGAAAGTTCTTTCAACTATTTGAGAATGAACCTTACTAACGATTTTGATGAAAGTTGTGTAATGTTCTGCGTACCACATTCAAGTCAGTTATGCAAATCAAAGGATTTGCCGAAGGAATTATCTTATTTAAGAGCAATTAACGTCCCATTAAGTATCATTTTATGGGTGTTTCCGTTTTAAAATACTGCTAAACAAATTATATTGATGACATTATTCAAAAGTTTAATGGGTCATCAGATCGCCCAACACTCCGGAGTCGGCAGAAAATTTAAATCCAATGCAATAATGTACATTTGACTACACGTATTAAATTATTGGTTAACTATAATAACAACATAACATAACATACCCGCACGAACATATCCCTAATGGGTTAGTCAGATGCACACTGATTGTTGCCGTCATTGTGCACGGATTACTCAGAAGCCCACATTCGCCCAAATGTTAACTATAATATTATGTTCTTTATATGTTCGTATCATGGACATGTAACTTCAAGGCCATGAAATGAAAAACAAAAAAAATAGCTTTTTAAGAAATAACCTACAACCAAAAATTAAAAATTCAAATTAGTTTTATAGCTTAAACTTTGCTTTGCTTGGCTTTGAAATATGTAAGTAGTGTAATATGCTCACTTAGGTACACTTTGCATCAAAAGTATCTGAGCACTTTTGAATCCTATCACATAGGTTTTGATTACGTTGTCTATATGCGATAAATGTGTATATAGGATTGCTGTATACGGCTCGATTTTTTTATTATTATTTTTATATTTGACTTCATTACTTTGGTGATAGACAAACGGACAAAAACCTTAGCTACACCAAGGACCCTTCTACGGAACCCTACGAGCTAATCTAACTGCAGATCTGAACCATTAAACAGCCTTACAGAAAAAAGGCATTACGCACGACCTTATCCAGTTTATGTTATATCCATTAGCATTAAAATCGGATTTTTATCTTGGCAATAAAACCAGTCCGAGATTATGAGTAATAATACAAAACAATAATACTGTATATATTTAGAAGATAGGTGATACGTCTGGGGGGCTTGCTAGGAGCAACACATCAGGAAGTTCGTACAGTCAGCGCTAATAATGCCTGATCACTTTAGTACCTTGTCATAATGGCTATCTGAAAACTCCTTCAAAGTTCTATGACAACTTAAGTTACTGTGACATGGTTCGAAAGTGCAAAGGAACTTTTGTCGTTGGCAGTACCAGTAAAAAGCTCCAAAAATGTAACTCATTATAAGAATTTGGATTAGCGAATAGCGACATATTGTTAACTAGCGGCCGCCCGCGACAACGTCTGCGTGGGCTTAAGTTAAAAAAAATATGTAATACTTATATCTTTTCAAACTGTAGCCTAAGTCCAATTCAGATGCATAAGCTATATTATCGTGAAGTTCCATTGAACTCTATCCAGTAGTTTTTACGTGACATAGCAACACAGCAAATCCAGCTACACATACAAACTTTCACATTTATAATATTAATAGGATGCTGTTATATGCGATATGTATAGGGGGCTTGCCAATAGCTACACGTCAGGAGGTTTCTACCAGTAGAAAGCTTCATGAGGAATGACATTAGTAGTCACAGATGGTGACAAGTAAGCATTTAAAGGCAACTATGAAAATTGTATTCAACGCCATAGTAAACAAATAAATGCCTTTTTTTTGTTAAAAGCCGTGTCTGACCCAGTAGGTAAATAGTTTTGTTTCTTTATTTGATAGAGATTATAAAATAGGTGCTTGTGCTAAAAAGTGGCACCCGAAATCGGTAGGCCTAGCACGAACCGATAACGTTATGGTAATCGAAAAGTAAACGATACTTTATTTCTCTTTTTCCTATGTCTTTAAGATAAAAAAGTAAGTATCGTTTACGTTAGTGGTTCGTGCTAGGCCTACAGGACTTTTGACCACCTGAGCAAAACATTGACAGTTTGAGACAACTAACACTGCGCAACATGTATTTGCCTCGTTTACGCTCTAGTAAATAATCATGCTATCTTGTACACACGGCCAAATTTTAGGTATGTACGCGAGGGGTCAATTTTTGACTTCGCGTCAGTACCGACATAACGTATCTATACCTCTTTTAAATATCATCTATACTTAAAATAAATCTGTAGAGAGGCCAATTCTGTACATGAAATATATTTAAAAAAAAACTATCAAGGGGTGATTAGGGATCGCTTCTGATGCCAAAAATGCAATCAGTAAATTTTTTATCTATCACCCTATACTATCACCCTTCACGGCTCTGCTCCTATTGATCGTAGCGTAATGAAAAGTATACTACTATAACCTGCCCAAGAGTCTGAAGAATAATTGTGCCAAATTTCGTTAAACTCCGTTGAGCAGTTTTTGTTTCTATAACGAATATACAGCAGACAGACAAACACACAGACAGGGATCGCTTCTGATGAAAAAAATGCAATCAGTAAATTTTTTGTCTGTCTGTTGTCTTCAGACTCTTGGGCAGGTTATAGTAGTATACTTTTCATTACGCTACGATCAATAGGAGCAGAGCAGTGAAGGGTAATATTGGGAAAACGGGAAAAGTTACTCCATTTTTTACACGTGAAAATACTAGATGGATTCAAATGAAACTCTACAGTAATATAGCTTATGCATCTGAATAAGACATAGGCTACAATTTAAACACATCAAAACTGTCTAGGGATATCATAGGGATATCATTTTTCAAATATTTCATAAAGTTAAGTTTGTTTACAAGTTATCTTAGAATAACGCGAGGACAGAGGCATAAGATAAAGGTTAAGAATATTACAAAAAAAACGTTTGATTTTGCTTAAATTTTGACACCTTTTAAAAGAAAAATCTGTCTTTTTTTAACGTCCTTGCGGTTGTACAATAATGCTACTATAATGAATTTCTTTATATAATCTAAAAGGGCAGATGTAGCAGTTCCTGTGTTCTAAAAATTTCTACGTTGGTATCAATATTTTAATTTTTACAGCCTCCCAAATAGCTATACTTTGTATGAAAATGCTTAAGATATCCCTAGACACTTTTGAGCAGTGTATAAAGATAAATCACTTTTTTTAACTCAAGTCCACGCGGACGAAGTCGCGGGCGGTCGCTAGTTGAATTTAAAACCAGTTTAAAACTAAAGCCTTGCAGAATCCAGTGGAATCAGTGGATGGAGTTGCTGCGCGATAAGCCTGCATATCTGCATCCTGGAGATAAGGCGGCTGCAGATCGATTAGTTACCTGGTGACCTTACTTTTATCTGGTCCGTGTAAGGTATGCAGTTGATGCAGATGTAGGTATGCCGTAGCTATTTAATGAATGAACTGTTTTGCATGAAGTTCGTTTCGAACATTTAAACTCTCTTCTGGGTTCGGAATCCCTCGGTGAAATGTGGGCTTCTGAATGTTCCGTTCACCATGACGGCAACAATCAGTGTGCCTCTGACTAACCCATTAGGGATATGGTCGTGAGGGTATGTTATGTTATGTTATTTGCACCACCACGGATCAGCCAATTCCAGTGTCAGGACTGTCAGGTATATTAACGAGTGAACTAAAAAACAGTTTATTCCGACCATATTCCAAACAGGGTAGTCAGAAGCCCTCATTTCACCGAGCGATATCCAGGTTGCTTTGGTTTTTTTTCAGTGTTTTTCGATCACTGGAGAGTTAGCCGTTAAATTGGACAGTGAATACTAAGTACTTAGGTGTTTCGGCCAGACTTAACCTCGGGACCACACATATTCAAAGCTAAAGTGTTAATCCAAAAATACGTTACTTAAAGGTAAAGAGCTTGTTCTGACTTCGACTTCCTACTCGTATCTCCTGACGGTACCTATACATTAAGATAATATTAAATAAGGTCGACCAGACTAGCAACGTCCGAGCTATCTAGTTATCAACCATTTTATCTATTTGCTTAAAAGCATATTGCAATTCAAAAACAAGTTCCACTTAAAATCAAAAGCTGCCAAAAGTTCCGCCTACCTAGAACGCTTGTAAGCAAACAGTGCTAATCCAAGACAAACCAGTACCTTGTTATCGTCCAATCTTTTTTCTCAAATGGACCCCAGACGTTTCAAGATAAATCCCGTCAGAATCGCAATTTAAATCATACGCCGATTTCGTTCGCACACGACGTCGTTATCAGTAAAAGCACTCCGCGTTATCAGAGGAGACGCAATCTCACATATTATGACTCGTAAGGCCGGCCGAACGGGCGCGACAAAGGACCGATTTGTCGACACCTTCCGTGTTCTCGTTTAAGCACGGTAGGTGGTGTTTAGTAGCTTAATAATTGAAAAAACAACTAACTTTACAAACATAAGTAACTTGCACCAAAAGTATCGCACTTACTGCGATGCAATAACAGTCTTAACGAACAGGTAAAAACTAGGTTGCTTGGTTTGTTTTGGTATATGTAAGTAGTACTTACATTGAATATGATTAAAGTGAAGAAGTCTGGTGACAAGCTGAAATTGTTTTTTTTTCAATAACGGACTAAAACCATGCATTAAAGGTGATCTTATATTAAATAAACAAATGTGAACTAGGGACCAACAAACACTATAATTTAACTAGGCGATATTTTGCAGTGATAAGACAATGATTTATTAATAACAGTTACAGACAGCTTTAAGCATAATACTTGTATTTAAAGGTTTATTTACATATGCTGTATAGAAATACACTACTTATCGGCCTTAGAATTCTTCCCATCAGATGTCCTGACATTATTTTCATATTTTTCTTGAGTCATACGCTGATTTCTTTCGTACCAGATTGTTTTATCAGCAAAAGCACTCGCGCCTATCTAGGGAGAGACGCAATGTCACATATTATGACTGGTTAGGCCGCCCACACAACCACGACATGACGAGCTGATGGATAAACGCGAAATTGTGTTTGTTCTTAAAGTTTGCCATACTATTTCACGATTAGAATCTTAGTTAACCTTTAGCCTGGGTTAGAAATATTGGCCCTTTTTTTGTATTAAATTAACTAACATGAAGGATGGATTTCTTAGAACTACAATACAATATGCCTAAGGATCAATACACGGTTTTAAATTAGGAAAAGTTTAAGATAGTTCCAGCTGTAATCAATATAAAACAGCAAATTGTGACTAGGAAATATATAGGGTTGATATTTTTGTATTTTATCGGTTTTTTTTCATATATTTCTTTTGTGAGTTATATCTTAAACAGGGTATTCAGAAGCACTCTGATTGTTGCCGTTGTGGTACATTCAGATTTCGCCGAGAGCATTTAACACCAACCGTCGTTATCTCGATTTTTGGTTTTTTAATCGTAGCTTATTTTTTTTTTTATTTAACCTGATGTGTCCCACTGCTGGGCAAAGGTCTCCCACAAAAGGTCTCCACCTATGCCTGTTCACCCCAAGCCAATATTTGCCATTCACTGGAGTGATGACTCAAGTCGTCACACCATCGTTTACGGGGCCTTCCTCTACGTAGCTTATATTATGTTTTTTTTTCAAATTTATCCTTCCGAAGGACTTGCCTCCCGCGTGTCGCCAGCCTTCTCCATAACGTCGGAGTGATTCATTCCACTGACGCTATCCGAATGTTTTAGCTTATCCCCCGATAGCCGCGATGGGCGGTATTAATGTCGCGGTGTTAACTGGCGGCTGCGAGTAGATAAACACGACCCATTACCGCTATATGTATGTGGTAATTAGACGGCAGAAATCTTTATAGTTGTCTTGATAAGTTTGAAAAAATTTGAACCCACGCCGATGAAGTCATTGTTGGGTTATGTCGCGTTTCCTGGCCTCCGACCTCTTTGGTATATAGACATGTTAATTGAGTAAATATTATTGGACACTATTCGACACATCGCTGTCTAAAACAAGCGACTGTCGGCTCGCACCAAAAGGTTCGGTGATTTGTTCCTGTGTCGTGCTATCCAGACGTGGAACGCTCTTACACTCCATGTGTTTCCTTCTTCCTACAACCCCGGGTTTTTTAAACGGGGCGTGAAAAAGCATTTATGCAGGCCTTCAAAATGGGATTGACCAGCAAAGTACTTCTCCATTTCTGTTCTTGACAACCCCATATCTGGACCTCACGGCTGCTTCCCATTAGGTGGAGTGAGGTCATCTTGACGCCCACAATAAAAAAAAGCGAAGCTGGCACTGTGTAGGTGTCAGACAACAAATGAACATAGTTCATCGATTGGTCCTCCATCACTCCTTTCTTATTGACAATTTAATTAGGGATTGCGGCTGTGAGCAGCACCGATTCCGAACGTCTCTAACGTTTGAAACAAAACGTTTTGCATCGGAGGGTAGATCCTTAAGAGTCTGCCCCTTATTAACCCCCTAACTGACACACGCGGTCTACAGTGACAGACGCGGTTTCAGTTTTAATGTCCTGATATGGTGCTTTTCAACGATTTTTGATCTACTCAACCTGGGCCAAATTCGACTAAAGACTTTAGACCAAGAAACAGCTCCCCACCATCCTCAAGTCAACTCCATCACCGCGGCCAACAACAGCGCTGCTACAACAATCTTATCTCACGTACTGGCAACATTCATGCGACATTCGCGCGACATTAGACACCCAAACTAACATAACAGTTTAATTAGAAGTGCATCTAAAGCGTATTAGTTGCAATGACTGTCTTTGGGGACGGGTGGGGCGAGGCAGAAGCGGCAGCGGAACTCAGTAGCTGACCAATTGGGAATATGCACTGTTCTTTTTTATATTTTTCTATGATAGCTTATATCGTTTTATGACTGATCAATAATATTCATCACCAAAAATGCAAAATATAGTATATTTATAAAGTGCTAAAAATTTCGAACTTTTTTAAGCATTTCAAACGCCGCCATGATGGCGCGCTCAGTTGTCATAGACTTGGACGTCACGCGAGTCTATGACAACACAAATGTAACCTACAAACTGTTGAATACTTCTTCTTGTCGCGCTTTGACAGTGACATACACGTAGACTGTGACGTCACACTCGATTCACTCTGTTTCAACCGCTTTGAATTACCCACATTTTTTGCACTTTTCAATAATTATTTTTGCATCTACAAAGAAATAAAAATTAGGAAATATTGATAGAGACGTAATGCAAATTCAAAATATTACTCAAAAAAAATATATGCCACTCATCTGTTTCAAGTGCATGTTCTTTATTCTCGGATTTTTCTTTGTTTGTTTGACCAATTGTCGGGTCTCTTGGTGACCCAAGGCGGAGTAGGCAAGGTGCCTATTTACATCGATCTGATATCGTTGCAAACACGATCGATGCTGCATCCTGACTGTATCAGTGCCGCGTCTGCACTGTGTCAGTGTGTTAAGGTAGAAAATCGCGACGCAGTTTTGATGCTGCTCCACGATTGAATCTGGTTGAATTTGTTGTGTGTGGAAGACCTCGGCTGTAGAGTTCCGGCTTGTGGTGACTTAATAACATAGGTTTCGAATTAGCCTTTCAAATATTTATACTTGTCCATCAATCCGCACAGAGCCTTCAGGTTGGTATATGGCTGGTGCCTTCTTTTAGTTGAGGTGTGCCCAACAGTGCGACATATAAAACGTGATTGTAAACGTTGTTGTTCATTCGTAAGCAAAATTACAATCTACCGATCATTATCATTGATTTCGTAAAAATATATATCACTGAAAACTATCTGAAATTATTTGTAATTAATTAGCTAAGCGTTGTCAAGTGTAACGTAAGACCAGAAGTCAAGTAATGATAAAGCCGTTGCAAACCTCTTGATGGAAGATATTATCATCACTGTTGATAAAGATTTCCAAAACGCGATTGTATTCCGTATCATTCACGTGTAGATACCGTGCAATTGATAGATTCATATTTAACTTTATCTTTTGATATCAAACCGATAAACTAGTTCTAATATTAAATAACATATTATCAACAATGAAAGAATCTAACACATTTGCTCTTAAAGCTTTGTTAATAAGATTCAAAGTTGATAAGCAAAGTTGTTATCTTTTATGTAAGCCAGGCCAGATGTTTGCTGAAGATATCGTTTTTCGATAATGATGTTGATAGTTAATGTTACATTACGGATAACCTTTATTTATTATGACTTCTGCGCATTTCAAAGTCCTGTTTACGATTTGATTGTAAGTTTTTAGGAATCCATATCTGTTTATTTGAAAATAGAACGCTTGACTGGAGCGATATAAACAATCTTCCATCTGCAGATGTGTTATTCTATAAATTCTGTATTTAGATACAAAAGGCTTCGGCGAGATAACTGAGATTATGATGGCACGTGCAGAGTTCACTTTCATAAATGTTGATAAATAGGTACATCTGGGAGGCTAGCTATAACTTAAAGCCTAACCTCCGAATTCAGAAACGTCAATCGACGCTAAGCACGCGCTCACGCTTTGCTGTCCCGTAAAATGACAAAAGAACTGAAAGGGACAGCATGAACGTGAGCGTGTGCTTAGCGTTGATTTTCGTTTGTGAAATTCGGGGGTAAGTAACGCGGAAATTGTTCCCCTTACACATTATACTGAACCGAATTCTTAACTTCACTACCAAGAGTTTTTCCTCATTTGAAACGCATAGTAGGTACCTATAGATATCAAGTCAAACGTACATATGCCAATCAGTATCATACACCCTTGCAATAAGTGTTACTTTCCAACTCCCAATTAACAGTCGTGTCCAGAAAGTCCTTGACAAGGAGTTTGTCACTTACACCAAACCCGAGCAACTTTTGCTTCCTCGTATTGGATCTTGCGAAGTTGGTCGTATCTCCGAACGTATCGGCCGATGTCTTGTATGCTGGATGTAAATGCACATGCACGTTTTGTTAGACACGTAAATGAAGTAACACACTCAATAGTAATCTTAATGGTGTAGGAACTGACTGTAGAACTTTGGTAGTGGGTTTTACTCATAGTCAAATGTATAGAAACACGTTACAAGGACTTTTGTATCGTCAAATTAACAAAATCAAAATATTCATGTATAAATAAAATCAATATTAGACAGCATGACATACCTACCTACTCGTATATGGAGAGGTACCATTTCTGGATCATCTACTTTGTGTTCTAATTTTGTAGAGAGCTCTCCGGTGTTGGAAAATACCGATAATAAAAACCAAGCAACCCGAATAACGGCACTAGGCTTGCCCTTTACTATGTTGGGTCTAAATTCGCTCGGCAAATTGTGGGCTTCTGATTGTTCCGTTCACCATGACGGCATCAGTATGCTTCTCGTTTAGGATGTAATCATGAGCGTATGTTACGTTTAAAAAATTCAAAGAGACCATTTTAAAGCTCTAGTCAATAGCGCTGGGCAAAATCTTTAAAGTTACTGTTAAACTTTTTAAAGCATACAGTTGCTATCTCGCTCGCCCATATCTCGATCGAAAGCTGGGAAGTCGTTGTCCAAGTCGGGTCGAGATACAGCGATATATTCGCACGAGATACCAACTTTGGAGTTAAAGTTTCAGATTTTCGTGAATTGTTCACAATGTTAAAGGTAAATAGAGCTAGTGCAAGACTTATCTTTAGTTGGGGCGAAAAAGTCTCGCAGAAAGTTCGACTTTAAAAGGCTGTGCCTTTTACCTTTCAACGACAGCTAGGCGTGGCATAAATGGACCTGTCTTTGCCTTGAATTTGCATTATATCATTATGGTTTTTTGAACATCTTAGCTTCATCAGATCATCTGACCCAAACAAAGAGGTGCTTGTGTACTAAATGGGTGTCCAATAGACATTCATTCACGACTATATCCCAAACGGGATACTTAGTCTGAGACACACTGATTGTTGCCGTCATGGTGAACGGAACTTTGAACCCAACATGGCAAGCGGTGAGCTTACCGCCGTTAACCGAGTTTTGTAACTAGGTTTTTATTGGTTTTCCCTTACCGTAGAATTATCCACAAATTGTATTATGAACACTACAATAGAATTGCCGCTCATATAATTGAATACTTTTACCTCTCAAATAATTCGCTGAGCATATAAGACTATTATGACTCATTATTGCAGTGAAAGCTCCTCCCAGCAGTGGGACTTGGTTGAATTAGTTTATGCTTTAGTTGTTTACACTTTACTAAATTTAAAGAGGTACCTCCTGCATAAACACGCTATTCAATATTTTACTACCGTAGTTCGTCGTGAATTCTTTTCACAATTTCTTTCGCCGTCAAAATGTCTCTTTTCACACGTTTGTGGGTGACCCAACGCCTCCAGTTGTTCGCACCTCCGAATCTGATTGCAGGCCGCCTCAAAGAGCTCACTGCACCTTTGTGACTGAAGTGGGTCGGTCTTTAGAATGCCTTTTTACGACTCAACGCGTCTGGGTTTGGGAAAATATTTTTTGGACGGTTGGATGTTTGGTTTGTTTTCGTTGTGATATTTGGTTATAGTATTGTATTTTTGACAGTTTTTATAGAACAAATTTTTTATCTTAATATCTTCCACTAACCACCGCATTCTGTTTGTGATCGCTTTCGGTAAGCATTGTTTTCTTTATGCAATCTATCTATCTATCGAGTATATCTTATCTTATTATTTTCATAAAGGTTCGGAATACAACAGTTTTTTAAAGATTAAAGAAAGTAACAGTGATCATTTAATGAACATTAATATTTTACAACATTCCACAAAATATGAATGAAAGTTAAAGAAAGGAATCTGAAGAAACAATTGTGTAGGTAATAATACTTTTTCAATTCTGTCCTCAAAACAATAATGACAACTCATTTAACCAAAATAATGATAGATGACTCACTGACTAATGATAAAGATGTTTCTATCTTTTTCGCTTGAAACTACTAGCGTTGTAACTTACATGTCACTTTTTCAGTTTAATGTGAAATGGAGTTTCTTTTATCTTACCAGAATTAAAATTATCTACCAAAACCTAACTCAAGATTGTCTTGAATTGCTAATGAGCTCTTAGTAACCTACCTTGTACTAGTATTTCAGCGCTATTTATGAACTAGGAAAATTGTTACATATTTTTATTTATTTGTTTGTACACTAAAAGACAATTTACAATAGATAGTTTATAGGAGAGTAAAAGTACAGGTGAGCTTATCTCCAAAAAAGATTTCTTCCAGCGGACCAAGGTGTCAGGATAAATGTAACGAGTGACAGTCTGAGACAGCTGCGTACAAAACAATAGTACATTGTTATCCTAGGGGTGAAAGTAACTTATTTAGTCCCGAGACGGGGTTTGGCGCCCGGAACGAAGTGAGGGCGCCAATAGTTCGAGGGACTAAATAAGTCTTTAACCCGAGGTAAACACTGTGCTTTTCATTACAAATACGAGGAAAGTAAAATAAAAACATGAATTAATTCATGAAGATCGAATTGCCGCTTTCCCGCCCATTTTGTTTGTTTTTTTTTCTGTGGCCGGCCGGCTATTCAGCCATTATTTTTTATTTTCATCATTGGAAAAATGGTAAATATTTTGCTCAAAGCTAAGTTATTTTAAAGAAATTGTTGAAACTTAATTATAATAAAGTTATTTAAAAAATTGTATATTCTCTAATCAATACTTAACTTTAAGTTATTTCAATTTTACATCGTGGTTGTATAGAAAGTTGGAACAGAGTTCAATAGTTAAGTGAAAAAGAACTAGTTTTGTTTTAAATAATATGACAGCTGTCAGTTGAAAGTGATTCTCCCTAGGGATGAAAAGTATTACTTTCAGCCCGCTTCTCAGGTCCGTAATGACCCACTTTCAGAGTATGAGTAATGAAAAAATCTAAATTAACTAAAACACCTTGAAAATTATGGATACACATTAAATGCTATAGAAATCTCATAAGAAATAACTTATATAAATACAAATCTAAATATATTTAATAATTTTAACAATAAAATACATACTATAATACCTACAAAAAGAATAGAATACATACAAATACAATATAATATTGTTGTATTGCAACTCAAGCGATTTGTAAAAGATGTTCTTTTAATAGTTTTTCGAAGGATCCTACATTTTTATTATTTTTAGCATTTTCTATGCAGTATCTTTACGCTAGCTCATAGGGTAAAATATACCAGAAAGATTCGGCCAGTCTATTGATAGTCACGGTAGCAGAGACGCAGGTTCGATTCCCGCCTGAAGTCAAGACCAAATGTCTTTTTCTGGTTTTCGTAATTGTTATATATTTTTGAGAAAAGCCAATTCGCCTTTAGTATTTTACTGAGCTTTTAAATGAAGAGCTTTGAGGGTAAAAATAAAGAAACAACAACAGTAACATTCAACTGCTTCCGGACCAGTTAAGGCTCGGTTCGGAAGTGGGAGACCGGCTTTTTACGCATTAACCTAAACGTTCCCTGTGACGACTCTGGACGGCGTTATGTTTTATTGTGAGGGTCCAAATTACCGATTATGAGAATTGTTCTAAGTAGCAGTGAGTATATATTTGGTATGTTCTTTCTTGACAGAGAAAAGGACTGGTTTAAGTCCATTTTCCAACAGACCTGTGTATTGATTCGGAACCTTTAAATCAACCAGTACATTTGTTTTATGGTTTTAATTTTTTACAATTAGGAGCCAATGACCAATGAGTATTTATATGCACATTTTCATAGAATATATTTATAATTTTTAATTTACGAATTACACAACGTCTTAACTTTGTTTACATGAAATTTCCTATTCGTACTATTCAAGTCATTTTATGCCAATATGATTTATATACTCAGCTACATTTGTGTTATTTTACTAAAGTTTGTTTTGTTATACAATCACTCGAAGACCAAGTTGAGCAGATATTTCTGTAAAATTCGTTCGAGTCGTACCAACATTAGTTTTTCCGATAAAAATCGATAAAATTCAAAAATGTACAAAGCCATTCCGTCCGTTATCTGTCGATCAGGAAACATATCTTGCGTCCGGTGTAAAGTGCGGACGCATTAAGGCGGGCGGGCAGGTGGCCTTCCGCCGTACGCCGCCCGCCCTGCATCGCTGATAGCGCGCTAACGGCCCCTGGCGGCAGTTAGGGGCGTTACGGTCGCGTTAGCACCGGCCGCTTCCTCCACATTGTGATAGCAAGCTTTGTGAGGCGCGCGGCGTTACTCGTAAATTTTTCTGCGGACTTGCCTAGTTTAGATTGTGGTTAATGAAAATTGAAGTGTGTGTAGCAGGGCTGTGTGGGAGAATATTTACGAGGTGGTTAGCTAATTCTTAAAAAGTTTAGATGGGGCCGCAGTGCTGCTTGACATTTTGACAGTTGGTAAGACTATGTAGTACTTATCTTAGTCCGAGAGTGGTGTAATCCGGATTAAATGACAAGCCTACAAATGGTCTTCAATTCTGTGTATATTAAATCTTTATCGAGCTTATGAATACTTGTCAATGTGTCAAGTGAACATCACCGTTGCAGCAGTCCTGCAGTTCTAAGAGAGTCACTGACCGTTTCTTTTAGACAATAGACATACCGTGAGGACATTTACGTGGTTTCTCCTGTTTATTTGGTTGCGTACTTACTTGGCCCCGTGGCAAGACCACAGTGGTGGTAGTCGTGGTACGAAATTCCTAGCTATATTTTTGAAGAAATACCTACCATAGTAATTTGACATTATTTTGGTATAAGGTGAATAGGTCCATCTAAATAATATAACAGAAAATGTTTGTAAAAGTTAGTCAGTTAATAATCTTGTAAGCTCATTTGAGTGGTATGAGTGTTTTAAAAACAGTGTTACTAGTGCCCATAAGTTGCGGTTACCTCTCATAACCAGGCGTTCGTTGTATAAAAAATCAAGGATATCTATTGACTGCAAATCTTATCTACCTAATATTAATTACAGTTTCAATGCAATAAAAGCCAGCAAAAATTTAGTAGATAATGCTAAACATTATCTCTAGCTATTAGAGGTCCCAAGTGTGTCTATTGAATTAGGCGGGCGATACCATCGTACGGCGGATGGTTGGGCGGCTGGTTGGGCGGCTACCTTAACGTTTCGTTAGCGGAGCTTCGGTGGACTTGAGGCTCCAGTTTAGCTGCTTTTAGATTTATTTGAGGTTTCACGTGAATTTGCGGCACTTTTAATGGGGATGCTTAGAAATAGCTACTTGTAACTTAGCTCCAAAGTTATTTGTAGTAGAGAAAACTATTTCCTATTTTGTAGAAGAGAATATTAGTTACTGTTTTCCGTTTCCTAGATCTTTTTTTCAATACTATGTTTGGTAAATATTGCTGCTTAAGAATATACCAATTCTCACCGAATTAGGGATACCTTACCTGATTTTATTTTCAGAACACAGTTTTAACATAACGAAAATCTGAAATATCTTACACTAGGATAATTTGGGTTAAAATTGAATAATATAAATACGATTTATACTTCCATCTGGAAAAACATTATTTTGTTTGTCACATGAAATGTTCTGGTTGGGTATCGAACAGGGGCAATCCACAGGGCAGTACACACGACAACTGACCATTGCAAGAGTCAATGTCAGGTTTTGTAATCTCAAGTGGTGATTAAATTGTCTATGTATTAGTTGAGAGTACACCTGAGTGTGTATAGTGAATTAGGTAGCACGATACGATCGGGGCTGATAGTTGGGTCTGAACTACCTTAATGTGCCACTAACGGAAGCCCAGCGACCTTTGTGTCGGTCGGACAATGATTTGTGTAGTTGTTACTTAACATTCGCTCTTAACTATACCTACTAGATTTTTTAAGTGTGCTAATTTCGTTTTTTTGTTAGCCATCGCAAAATAAATAACATGTTTTCTCTTTTTCGTTTCGCAAAACATTGAGATAAATACCTAAGAATATCCTACTAATATTATAAATGCGAAAGTTTGTATGTGTGGATGTGCCGTGTTGCTCTTTCTCGTAAAAACTACTGAATGGATTTTAGTAAAACTTTACAATACCATAGCTTATAGATATGAATTGCTCATAGGCTACAATTCATAAAGAAATATTATTTTTTGTTTTTCAACTCAAATCCACGCGGAAGAAGTCGCGGGCGGCCGCTAGTTTAAAATAAAAGGAAGTAACTCATCTCCTGTACCCTAATTCTTAAAGTTAGATTTCCCCTAAATACCAATTTTCTCTAAAGAGGTACTAAAATACCAGATACGCCAATCGGTCAAGGAGGGGTTTAAATTTGCGGTTTCTAGAAATTAGGCTGCGCTGACCATTATGCTACTGACCATTTTAGCTGTGGTAAGTGTTAATCCATCAATGTTTAGGGCACCTTAACCATATAATTATCGACAAGATGCACCATTGTTAATGCTAAATAACGCATAAAAATAAAAATAAATTTGTTCTAAATCAGCATAAAACTTCATTTGAAAGTCATGTCTCTCGAACCTTACAAATTGATTTCTCTCACTCAGCTTGTAATAACGATTTGCATACGATAGTGGCCGAGCTAAGTCAGAGATAGAGCCACGCTAAGTCAAAGATAGTGCCGCTAAGAGCCACTGATTTACGCTGACGTTAGACTAATTTATATCACGGTTCGACTGGCTTGAGATGTTTGTGGGAATTAGTTTGGCGGGTAGGTCACGTATTAGGGCAGTTTTGCATAGTGTACGTGAGGCAGTGGTAGTTTCTATCAGGAAAAACAAAGAATCTTGTCCTTAATTACTTTAAAAGAGTCGGGGAAGTACGAGTTTAAGAATCATGTGATTCTTCACGCATAAAGCGTATTCAAATTCTTGGTTTTAATAGGTAGCACCACATGTGTCCATAAGTGACTACTATTATACACTTAAATTATACTGTGTTTTACTTCAATGGCCTTTAATGATTTATCTAGTTTTTAAGTGTACTTCAAAAGTACAAACAAAACTTCGATGAAAATATGCCATGAGGTAAAAATTAAATTAAAAACTTGAACAAAGAATTATTCAAGTTGGCCATTACACAGTATTTTCAAATCGTCAGAAAAATATATTTATAGCCACATAATAAACATACACAATAATGATGCGATGCGATACATGAAAATACAATTACATAATGTGACTCTACCACCGTCGGAAGGTTGTTTCTACTACGGACCAGACAAGAACTAAGTACTACTCTTAAACTTAGTAAATTCTAGCAAACCAGTTCCTGGAAAGAGCACCACTTCACAAGTTGACTTGTCAGCCATCATCAGACTATACCATATTTTAGGGAATGGAATGACCCAAGCTTGACGAGTACGAGTACAATTGAGATAAAATCATTTAAGCAGATGTTCTTATATATTTTAGTACTGTGTTTGTATGTAAGTGCTATATTTTAAGCTTTTTACCTTCCAATACCGCATAATTTTTGCAGCATGCAAAATGGGTTCCATCCATAGTCGGGCCCGGGCCGTGCCCGCGCCGGCGCCGGCCCGATTAAGTAATCTCATTTATTCTAATACTTTATTTATTTTAGCTCTTTTTAATAACAACTTGAGTGTGCTCGTGAATTAGGAAGTTAAGTGGATCGGATTTCCCGTGAGGAAGTGCAAACAGATTTTGAAAATTGAGATTGAGGGTCGCGTATTCGATTCTCTTAGCAGTAAAGGTTTTTTAATGTAATTTTATTTTCTAAACCTTCGTTTGAACCGGTTTCTATAACACAAGGGAAACCATACTTCAAACAAGAGCAAGGTTTTTTATGTTGTCTCATGTTTATTTAGATAAATTAGTTTTTTGACATGGCATAGGCTATTTTCCCTTCCTCTCTACTTCATTTTAGTCTTAATTTAGTAGATAATATTGTAACAAAAAAACATTCTTTCACTAATTCGATTTTGAGGTTTTATAAAACGTACTAAGCTTCAGGGACGAACATTACTTTCATTCATCAAATACCTTAAAAATAGCAGACATGTTAATAAGACACCCTATTTCTACATACTTATTCATGCAACACATGTCGTAGATTTTTGACGAAAAATATGCAAAACATATTCAAAAACAAAATCGAATTTCAAAATAGTTTCTACTTTACAGCTTCTCAACTCCATTTAAAATCGCAACATAACATTACCGTCCGAAAGTTGATAATCTATCAGCATAACTGCGGCGTTGGTGCAGTGCGCGGCTCCGTTATCGCGCGATAAAAACGGGCCGAGTGACGTGTGGCGCTCGCTGAGCAAACGTCGTTACGCGCTGCTAAATAAACCGTTAGCGCCGCGTGAGCGCCGCGGGAGATACGGCACGTCCGCGCGGACCCATACAGCGCTGGAAGGGGCAGGGCGAGTCCTTGGAAACATATGATAATTTTTAGCACCTTCCTTAGATTCTGAACTCGGATTCTGCTGTCAGAGAATTTCGTCATGTCGCAACGATCGCCATTGTGAAGCAACGCATGCCGCGTTAGCATTGATGACACTGACATTCAGTAATGTGTTTTTCCGGCATCTCCGTGCTGCAGCTGGCACTTTAGGCAGTCAGTCCATTGTAGATTATCTACATTTATTTATTTATCAACAAAATTGAACGGGACTAAGCCCATTAATGATTATTTAACTTATTTCAAAAAATGTTTACACTTGCACTCACCGACGGAATTTCCTTTTTTTGAAGCTTTGAAGTATAATGAAAACAGCGACTTACCTGAAAGAAAAAGAAGTTTGGTTAATGTTTTTTTTAAGGAGTATCAGGGCGAGGGTAAATACAAATGTTGGAAGGGGAATCCCTGACAACTCAAACGTTTCCTGGACAAGTTCAAGATGTTCTCAGAAAAAGCTTAGGTCAAGAAAACAACGAGTGTGTAGGTATGAAAGAATTAATGAGGGTGAAAGAAGAGCAAGATGTTTGTCAGGATCTTACCAAGTGGAAATATGTAGTGTCTGCTTACTTATTTTTTGGATTAATTTTAAATGACACGTTTAGTAATTCTTTACATCTGTGTTCCGCCCAAAAACGTCTCGCCTGCCCAAACAACACTAACGCCCAGAATTATTAGTGTTTTTCGTATTGTAAGGATCTAACATCAAATTATATGAGGTCTTACTTATGTATTTAGGGTTTTACAAAAGACAAGCAAAAAGTCTCAAAACAAAGCGTATGGACGAACAAAATTTGTAAACAGCCATTCATCAAGCGTATGGACAATCTCCTTCAACCCAGTCCATTAAAATACCAGAGGTTAGATGTAGACTTGATTCACACTGAACAAGATTAAAATATATTATTGTATTGTCACTATAAGCAAAAGGGTGAAAACACAGTAACATAAATAACAACACTTCAAAAACACGGAATGTCGGAATGAAAATGAATATTTTAAACAAGCATTATAACTTTATAATTTAAATTGCGTTGTGTGTCTAGTTGTAGTACAATAGGTAGTTAGTACAATTTTTGTAAACCTTTAGACAATTTTTTTAATGGTGAAGATAAAAGAAAGTTCTTTTACATTTTGACTTCTGATCAGATATTTTTGTCAGATTACGTTTAAGGTTTTTAAGGACGTTTGAAAGACACTGAACGTTTTGTCAAAGGGACAAAATATAAGCGTAAAGCCTTCAAAAAATATCAGCAAGAATTTACTTCGCAGTGAAATTTTAATAAAGATTTTCGCACACATTATAAATCAGCTCTCAATAAAACCGTTCTGAACGTGCCGACAGATAAAATGCGATGCAGTTATTGTACTGAGCGCAATGTTGCAACCAACAGGCGAAGAAAGGCCAAACTGATCCGCGATCGAACTCGTGAAATGCTTATTATAAACGCACCGAGAATCTTCCCTTACATCTCAATTGTAAAACAATGTTATCTATTGCAACTAAACTCAACTACACCAAAATAAACCATCGCTACAACTAATAAAGACCAAATTTCCACAAGTCTGCCTCTTCCGAAGTTACACCAAATAAGATTAAGTAAAGCTCAACGTGCGATCAGAAAGTGACTTCAAGCTTATGCAAATAAGGTCGAAGTTGATTCCGGAGGTGGTGTTAAAGGTTATTTATTAGGAAAAGGGTGGAAGAACGCCCCCTCAATGCTGGAGAGCCTGAATGCATCAGATGGTATCGTCGAAACTAAATACGTGCAAAGTTAATGTAGGGAAAGGCATTGTGTGGCCGCACTTTCTCACGTAGCGATCAGATTGATTTGAAATTGTTTTGTTTTTCATTTTCTAAAAATACAACATCACATTTTTTGCATCGTTATCAGACTGCAGAGCGTATTCAGAAGGCTTGTATCCGTAGGAAACTTTGACCCAAGACGTCAATGGGATCTAAGTAACCTCTAAAAAGTAATAAAGCTGTCATTTTGTATACAAATAAGTTTGAGGAGAAAATAAGCTTGCAACATTCTGGTAAAGTTAATGGTATTTTATTTTACTGTCTGACCAGTTAGAAGACGTTTTTCATCCCTAAGTTACTGTTCAAGCAAAAAAAATTATTGCCCTTAAACGCGAGTAGACAATTAGGTTAAACAGAATGAACTAAGTACGTCGTAGATTGTCGGCCTGATAATTAGTAGTGTTCTTTATAATCTTTCTAATATAATCAGACACAATAGAAAAACCTATTGTTTGAGGTCACCGGTAACCTAGTTTTGTAATCAGACAGCTATCTAGGACTCGTCTGAGAAAAGGCGTTAGCGTTTGACATTTACATTTTCGCTTTGTTGTCCATTACCAGACTTGTTTTTATATCTACGGTACCAACATTGCAAAACCGAACTAAGTATTTTGATCCACCTACACAGTTCGGTTCGTTCACATCATGATTTGTCGCTTTGCTCATCATCAGCCTTTTTTTTATCCACGCTACCAACATTGCAAAACCAATCTTAGTATTATAAGATTCACCAAAACCGAGCGCATAGTTTACAGAATAAATTTTGCACCATGTCCATCTTAATATTTTTTTCAATCAATCCTACCAACATTGCAAAACCGAACTTAGTATTTTGATTCACCAAAACCGTTCGGATAGTTCAGCGAATGTGCAGAGTCTAGAGACACTGTGTGGGCGCGATGGAGGGGCCTTATAAAACGCCGGCGATACGCGGCTGCCGCGCGCCGATAACGCTGCGCCTGCACTATGATTCACTGCGATAGGACTGTCGTAAAATGGAATCGGTGGTTTGAAGGAAATTGATATCGAATGTGCTGTGAGCGTGTTTGTTTCTGGAGCTCAGGCTTTTGGGTTCGGTTCAGTAGCTTTTCTAATCAAAGAATGTGGGCATAAATTGGATAAGAGTTTTTAAAAATAGCGATGGCGGTGTTTTTTTTTGGTCGCATTCAAATATCATTTTAGGTAAAGGTCTGATTTTATGAGGGATTTTTGCTAACCAGGTACCTATCACATTAAACACTGTTTAATCCCACTTAATGAAATGACAGCTTTCTAAGCCTTATGTAGCGTTAGACCCTTGCACAGTCGCATCGTCAATGAACAATCACAATATCACGAAGAACAGTTGAGTTACATATAAGTAGTTGATAAACGTTTTTCTATTCAATTCTGTAGTTTGTAATACCTAGGCCGCACTGTTTAAATTTGGATCAGACCATTTTGGTTTCAATTTGCCGCAGTTTTTTATTTATTCAATCTGCTGTCTTCGAAAATAAGTTTCGATCTAAGCTAACCAACTGATTTTTAAGTAGGTACATAAATCGGGTCAAACTTTCAAGTAAGTTGACGCAAAGGTCCATTTACTACAGAAAGCTTAGTAAATGGACCTTTTGCGTCAATGAACAGTTTAAAAAGTTTGCAGAACCCAGAATAAAACCTACCTTTCATAAACATAACTCCAGCATCCATTTAACTGCATACCTGGCAAACCCAGATAATACCAAATTAAATGATAACCAGTTCTGAATTCCAGCGTACTTCATAACTCTTCAATAGCCTAACACATCTTTATCGAGGCTTCGCAAAACCCCAGAGATAGGGCGGCGGCGATAGGCGGCTGGTGGCGAGCGATAAGGCTTCGCCGCCGCGATGCAGTGTCTTGGCGTTATCGCCGCCGCCCAGTATAGCCGCCCTACAGACTTTTGTGTATGCGTGATCTTTGACGTGGATAAACTCTTTATTTATTTTAAAACTAGCGGCCGTCCGCGTGGACTAAAGTAAAAGAATCTGTCGTATTTTTTATGAATTGTAGCCTATGTGTTATTCAGATGAATAAGTTCCATTAAAATCCATTCAGTAGCTTTTACGTGTATGAGCAACATGGTACATCCACACATACAAACTTTCGCATTTAAAATATGAATAGGATAGTAGGATACTTAATAAGGCCCGAACGAAGGTGCCCGTAGCACAGTTGTGACAGTGATCGGCGACTAACGCTGTTGTAAAGCAACTCACGCCAAGTCGGAAATATGGGAGACCACTCCGACCGAAAGAAGACTGGCGAAGTTCCTTGAGTTTGAGCTCCAACTATAATAGGCCTCCTTTATGAACGAAATTAACCAAGATTTGTACAACTAAACACCTTCACTTATCCGGTTTTCTGTTCAGTTTCATCATTATTTACGACGTTTTGGTAATATACTGCCGTAAATTATTTGAAAATCAAATCCCTGTTCTACAAAATCCTATAAATTATGGATAGAAATCTACTAATACCATTTTATAAAGTTATTATCAGTCTCAACGTGAACGTGGTTGGGTCGACATTCGCCATTCTTCTTTAGAGATGTATTTTTGGGCCATCTCCGTGCTTTGGAAGGCGCGTTAAGGAGTTAGTCCCGGTTGACGTCGCTAGATGTCAGTCGTTAAGCCTAGTAAGAGGCCTTATGGCGGCTTGATAACATCTGACATTTAGGTTGCTCACTAACTTTACAAACCGCACTGAGCCCGCGCGTTGGAGTATGGCTCATTCCCTCCCATAGTTGAGGTAAGGCCTGTGCCCAGTAGTGGGACGTACAAAGACTGTTGTTTGTTTGTTTGTTAAATAATATAAACGAAAGGTATAAATTGGGTGACCCATGAAAAGGGTTTAAATCTCTTCCACAATTTCAAAAAGGTTTTCCTACCCCTTAAAATACAAAACTTAAGCATATGCATACTCTCGGGGTTGCAATAAAACAAGCACAAAGCTAGTTCCTCAAACAGTCGCCTGCGCGCTATCGGCCGATAGAGAATTCCCCAACTCGTATAACTCGCTACAGTTTGCTTACGGAAAACGACAATTTGCTTCAACATACAAATCGTTTAGTTATTTTACTCGTATGATTGTATACCTATTTCATAAACACTTATTAAATAAATCACATGGTAATTCATTTCAGAAATAACCAGAATCTTTTTACAAACGGTACCTAGTAAGAGTCTTCAATTGATTCTATTTAGAAATTGGATTAAAATTATACAAGCGTAAACGAATGTATGAAAACAGAACTCAAGTTGCCTACAACTTCTTTTTCTTGACTAAAAAGGTTACGTAGGTCGCGTTTTGCGAGAAATATAAAAACTATTAAACACTGATATTATAATAAAAAGAGTAAATATAAAAGAGGAAATAGGTTACTGGTGCTAAAAAGTGGCACCCGAATTCAGAACTCAGCAAGCACCTGAGCAAAGCATGACACTGTTGACAGTTTGTACACGATACTGCACAACATGTATCTGTCTCGTTTACGCTCTAGTTATTAATCATACTATCTTGTTCACACGGTCAAATTATAGGTACGGCCGCAGTGGTTAATTTTTGACTTCACATCAGTACTGACATAACCTGTCTACCTCTTTTCTACTATAATATCAATGGTATAAAACACAATCGTATTTAGCTGGTTTGAATTAAGCATTTCAAACTTTACTCCCCCAACATAAGGTCCAAACCAAACAAAATCTCCACATGCTGTATTAGAGGGTTTAAAGAGTGTTAAACGGAATGTTTATCCGCATCAAACTGCAGCAGTAAGGCGACGCAAACGCGCTTGTAAAACTCGGACGCCGCGATAGCTGCGCGGGTGCGATAACGGAGACGCAAGACACAGCAATACAGCTTTGGGGCTGATATAACGCTGTTATAACACAGTTATAAGCTCTGCATACACTGTGGTTCACGAATTTCATCAATTGTAAACATTTTCATTAGCTCCTATTTAGCCATTGCACAATGCTAAAACCCAGATAAGACAAATTCAATTGTAAACATTGGAAAAAACGAATCTAAACTTGGACGAAAGTATGAAAACAAAACAAGTATTAGTGCGAGAAATCGATCATAATCGTATTTAGCTGGTTTCAATTAAGCATTTGAAACTTTATTCCCCCCAACATAAAGTCCGCACATGCTGTATTAGAGTGTTTAAAGAGTGTTAAACGGAATGTTTATCCGCCTCAAACTGCAGCAGTAAGGCGACGCAAACACGCTTGTAAAACTCGGACGCCGCGATAGCTGCGCGGGTGCGATAACGGAGACGCAAGACACAGCAATACAGCTTTGGGGCTGATATAACGCTGTTATAACACAGTTATAAGCTCTGCATACACTGTAATTCACGAATTTCATCAATTGTAAACATTTTCATTAGCTCCTATTTAGCCATTGCACAATGCTAAAACCCAGATAAGACAAATTCAATTGTAAACATTGGAAAAAACGAATCTAAACTTGGACGAAAGTATGAAAACAAAACAAATATTAGTGCGAGAAATCGATCATAATCGTATTTAGCTGGTTTCAATTAAGCATTTGAAACTTTATTCCCCCCAACATAAAGTCCGCACATGCTGTATTAGAGTGTTTAAAGAGTGTTAAACGGAATGTTTATCCGCATCAAACTGCAGCAGTAAGGCGACGCAAACGCGCTTGTAAAACTCGGACGCCGCGATAGCTGCGCGGGTGCGATAACGGAGACGCAAGACACAGCAATACAGCTTCGGTGCTGATATAACGCTGTTATACCACAGTTATAAGCTCTGCATACATTGTAAATCACGAATTTTCCTAGTGGCACTGTAACTGGGAAAATAGCCCGCTTGAGATTAGACGCAAAACATTATTTATTCACTTATAATTGTAGTGTAGCAGAAAGCATAATGATTGGAAAAGATATATATGAATTAGTTATTGCTGAAGAAATTCCAAATTCCAAAAAAGATACATAATATTTTTGAAGACCTATTTGGTGGTTTGGTTAAGAAGGTAGCGGGTTCAATTTACCGCACAGTACTAACACTCCTGTCCATAAAAATGTCTGTTTGTATGGGTTTTCCTTTGTATGTTAGATAAGTACTTATGTATTTACAAAAAAAAATTCTTTTATTAGATACACCAATGTTTAGTCCGTGTCTAGTTCCCATAATACAAGCTTTGCTTAGTGTCGGTTTGCCTAAATTAATGACAAATATTAATTTTACCAGAAACAACACAGTTTACTAAATAAAATATCTACACAATGTATATTTATACACTCCCTAAACCTAAAATAGAAAGAAGTGCGTTAAATACGAGACAGATAGATAGATTCTAGCATAAACAGGGCAACATCGAAACAGAGGCAGGAGGGCGAACGCTAGGGAGTAGGAGAGTTGTTTGAAAGTTATGAACTATCCAAAACTAAGATCCAATCACTAAACTATATTGACCAACCTGAATTTCAAATCTACAACCTACAATGTGAAGCCATTTGATTGAACGCTGCCTAGTTTTGTAACAGTTATTTTAATAACCCCCCACCGTATACAAGTAAATCGTGTGAATGTCTTATTTCAGCATCCAACAGGTTAACAAAAGCTCTCAGCATTAAGTCCACAACTAACAATACGTCGAAATAGAAAACAGAATGTATGTCCGTTTTTATCACTTACAAATTGCATCGCTAGCGCTGCCCCCCGCATCTGCCCACTCGCGTCGCGACATTGTCGTGTCATTTCGCGAAATATCGCGCGAGTCGCGTCTAATCGCCGGCGAGGATCGCGCGTCGCGGCCACCCAGCGGTGATGCGGCGATAGTGGCCGCCTCTCACACCGGACGGAACGAACGGACGTGGTATTCATCTCTGGTCCTCTTTGGGTTTTACTTTAGCCAATCAAGCTCAGGTAAAATTTGATACAACATTTAGAACCTTAAACCTCGTAGGTTAAACTCAAAGCCAATGAACAATTAGCGTAGCCTCGGATTCATTTGGGATTAACCTGTTGAATTATTTGAGCGTCATTACCCAATGTCGTGATACGAGTAAATGCAAGAGTCTTCATGTTGGGCTTAAATACTTCATCGTAATGTTTAGCTTACAAAACATTTAACATTGGCTAAAATTATAATTAAGAGCATAATAAAAAAACACCCCTCGTAAACATACATTATTTGAAATTAATGTTACTAGAAACCAAATTTAAAACAAAGCCAATTTGCGTCTTTACAGCGGATAAGAACTCAACGAATAAAAAAAATGTTTTACTTAGATACCTACTATTTTAAAATGAATATTCTATTCAATAAAAAGCAGGACATGCAATTAAAAAAAAACCCAAAAATTTTGCTTCTGTGTGAGACACATCCAAACCTACAAACCGTTTCCACCATGCATTCGCAATACACTTTATTTTCACTCCTTTAGAGCCCTTTTGTGGGTCCAGATAGCTGCTCCTCCAAGTTTGCGGGCCGGAGATTTGTCTGTCTTCCTAGAATTGAGGTTTCACGGCACGACCCTCTGAATATCATCAGTTGTAACTTAAATGCACACCATGCATGGGATTTAGTGGAGTCTTGAGACGGTTCGAAGTGGAGTAAACCTCGAATCGGTCACTCTCTGTTCTTCCGAATCAAAGCGTTTCCTACTACTGCAACTACTTTTAGTGACCGTTAAAATTCAAGGTTACGCTTAATTAAGTCTCAGTTCATAGGCAAACATTTACATAAATTACATTTCTCATGTGGTGCTAAACATAGGTCATCCAATGACACACCTACTTAAATTTACAAAGTATGCGTTTAAAGGGTTGCATGTAGGATGCAACCCTTCCACGCCGTGTTTTTTTTTAGTCTCTATTTCCGAGTTTTTCTACGCTGAAAAGCATTAAGGAGTTATGTATTGTGCCCATCACCACTTCAGCTTTTGTAAATTTCCTCATTCTCATTTGGTTACTCGTCCAGCATTGCTTTTTATTTCGTCCATTTTCAATTCAATTCTTTATTGCGGGTCACACATTATTTATTTCAGTCGATCATCTCATTAATCAGACGATCGAGTGGAGGATCAAAATCCTCAGATTCCACTCTAAAATACCAACTAAATACAGTGCTAATTTTGCTAAATACAGCTTTCGACCTGACAGGTCGATGATAAGCTGGATAATTTAATTAATATGGCGTAAAACGAACACCTTGATAGTCGGAAGTGCGGCCGGCGGCGACAAGCAATTACGGCGATAGGCTCGACCGAGCACGCAGCGATAGCCTGGGCCAGACTGGAGAGGCCTATCCGCTGGACAAAGCGGCCTATTGACTAATTAGATTGGCGACTCCACGTGTGTGTACAGTCGGCGATGTGAGGAGACATTTTATTAGTCTAGGCAAGCCTTTAGGACTCTTGGTGAAGAGGGTTGAAAGCAGGTGGACCCGCTTATATCGGAAAAGTTTCGACAACTATTTATGTCAATCAATTCTAAAAAAATAACAAGGGAAGGATTTGACATAACCGATGCTTAGTAGCTAAACTTTATGAAGTTTAGTTACACGATCTGTAGAGCTTAGCTTGAAGGAATTAAGCCCAAAGCTACGTCATCTTTTATGATGTGAATTTCCTTACCATGTTTAAACTAAGTTGAATTTCATTTTTATTGAGTTCAAAGTGTTTATTTTTAACATATAATCGCTAAGCTGGATGTAGCAGCGTTATTTTAAAAACCACCTCTCGAAATATCTACGAATTATGCAGGTTTCACTAAAATTTAACAGACCAAATCAATCAGGAGCCTGCTATGCTCCACTACGAAGCTCCTGATAGCAAAACCATAGCAGTGATAACACTGTACCCACTCATCTATTCCGGCAGACTTGACAATGACCACATATTACTTATGATAGATATTTCGTTGTTTACAAGATGTATGTCTAAAAGATTACCATGCTGCGTTGTCTGATTCACAAGAAAATATGAATGAACAGTAACATAGACAAAGCAACAAAGGTACGAGTGTGCCGCTGACCGCGACATGATCGCGCGATACCGGTGACGGACGGCGCGATAGCTGCGCGCGCGCCGCGGTGGCCTGCGCTCGCCACGATTTACGTACGAATCAGGATATGAGGACAAAACAAACAAAAGCCTTCTTGCGTCCCACTGCTTGGTCCAAGCACGCAACTATGAAGCAGCGAGAGCCATACTCCAATCCGCGGGATTCGCGCAGATTGTTGGAGGGGTGTAATGATAGTAAATTCCTCAGTGTCAAATGTTATCAAGTCATCCTTGCGACTGTGACATCTAGCGACGTCAATTAGGACCAACTGCTTGACGTGCCTCTAGAAGAACGGAGATGCCAGAAAAATACAAAACTAAAATAAATATAAAGTGGGCGTCGTTCGGCTGATATGGTGATGAAAATAAACGACGAGGCGTGGGTTGGTTTACAACGGCAATCGATGAAAAATCCGCTGTTGCCACTGCATCACGGGCACCTCAAGAGGACCAATAAATACTGACAAATAAATAAATCCGCATCCCTATTTACTAGTAATTTACAAAATAAACACCAATGTGCAATTGTATTAATTGCAACAGGTGTCTCGAAGTTTTTGATGTGCAAATATTTATGAATAAACCATTCCAAACCTCAGTGCAACTGGCCACCCTACCGCGAAACAATAACGCAACGGCGCGCTTCCATAATTTAAAATCGATGTTTTTATGAATCGATAATTTGCTCGGCTGTTTTGGCGCGCGTCGAGCCGATCGATCGTTATCGATGTCACAACGCTTTGTTTCGATTCGGCCAGCATCGTCCGTGTTTCTCTTGAAATGTGTTTCTTGCTAACGTACGAAGTGATAGTATCTTACAGTTTGTGTAGGGTTGCCTACCTTTGGCAGATTTAATTTATTTTAAATGTTTAGTTTTGGCATAACAGCCTCTTTGTAAAGAGTTTTTGATTAAACAGCGGGATTGCTAGTTTGAAGAAATACATTCACACATTTACAGAGGTTTAGAGGTATGAACAAAATAATTGTTTTCTAACCGGCTAATATGCTTCAGCGTTGAGACCTGTACAAATAGATGCCTTTGTAGGGATGGTAGACATATTGTGAACCAACACCACATTAGTGGCAAGGTTAAAAGTTGAGAAAAATGGCATTCATTGTCATTTTTCTTTCACATTTCTACCAAAAACAATAAACCGTATGCAATCGTGACATTTCTTGCAATTGTGAGTCCTTCCTGGGAATATAAGTGAAACTAATCAAGCAATTTCAAGTTCTCAAAAATTTTACAGACAACCCTTTCTCAGCTGCCAATTTATATCTGTCCCCACAAACATCGTGTTCTGTCAATGTGCGACTTGTTCCGAGGCCCTAAGGGCTACGCGACCTGGCCGGCGCCCTAGCGTTCCCACCCTGCCCTCTTCACATGCATGCCGGGCCGTCTGCCTTCAGGTGTGTTCCACGTATAATATTTGATACTTTCTTGTCGATGGAAACTTGAAGAATGCGACTCGGTGTCGTCTCAAGAATCGCGTCTCGTTTTTCATTGAATAATTTTAATTGTGTCAAGATTTCGTGAATTAGCATTCGGTAATGTTATGCTGCGTTTTCTTAGCCTTTGTTTAGGTGTGATATTTATCTGGCTCTCGCGTTCTTTGATGCCATCATGATCAGTATGAGAAACGGTTCGCAGAAATGGGTACGCATTGCTTACTAATTGCTAAATTCAGTTTGCCTCGACAATGATGCTGAAGAACTTCATTAATAATGCACCAGTCTTATAGGGTAGTGTGAGATGGTGCTTTTGGTATTGATATGCAATATCGTTAACTAATTAAGTTTTTTTGAAATTTTAACGAATGTTTGTCTCTGGTAAAAAGCTGCAACAATCGGCCTCCGGCTTGTACCTGTTTTCCAAAATAGGTTTGTTGGAGTTGATTGCATAATTGAATAATTATTTCGCGACGATTTGTACTCGAGCAGCATAAATGTCTTGATGAATATCTTCCTAAATGAGTACACTCTTCAGAGTTTGCAAAAGTAATTTCCCAATTAAGGCGCGATACCAGGAAAACGGCTCTCGGGAAAACTAAAGTTTTATATAGAAAATATGAAGTATGAGGCACGAAAAAAATCGTCATAGTAGTCAAAGAGTTGCACAATCAGCTCAAACTTCCAGTATATGGATCAACTTACTAGATTAATGTGAAAAAAAATCAGAATATCGCTAAAAACGTGCAAAACGCACTCCCGTATTTCAAAAGTTTAGGCATCATATAAACTAACAACTTACGTGTTTTAAATAACGTGTAAAGATCAGATATCAAAGAAGCGTTGCCAATCAGTTGTTTTTCATTGCTTCATTTCAGTTTTGTGCAAAAAATTCCCAAACATTCCGAATTTTTCGCTTGAAATCTCCATACAAATTACTATGGAGTGAGTGAAGTTTCTTTAATAGCTGTCCGCGCACCGTCGCCGCTCACTCCCCCCCATGTCCCCAAAGTGAACGCACGTCGCTTTTGACGAAAATGACATTTATAATTACGCGGCGCACATAGGGTCTTTTGTTGAAAATAGTACAACTTTGTTTTTTTTCCTCCGTACTGTTTGTTCATATTATGCATTATGCATAATTTATCAAACGTATGATTTTATCATGATTCACCATGAGAGTAATATGGCAGGTTTATATTTATAAGTACACTTGATTAAAAGCTCTCTTGGGTTTGACAATTTGGTACTAGTTGCCATTTCATTTTCCTATTTTTTCTTGTAAATTTTTACTATTTGTAACTTATACTGAAAGTTTTTACCTATTGGTATTTGAAAAACAATCTATGTATTTACTTTTAGCATGGTGTCAATCTGCAGCATCATCGGTTGATGCCAATACGGGATCTGCCTAAAATATTCAAGCAAAACAAGGGAACGATACTTCGTTAGAACGCAAATAGCTTTGATTGCTTTCAAATCGAATTGATTAAAACTATGTTATTTGTGTGGTCTAAGCTACTATGTTATCTGATCATGAAAGCTTGATTAAGGTGTCTGAATAGATTAAAGGTTCTTTTAAGAACAATATTTTTTACTAAATTAATTTTGTAGGCATCTATCATAACTGAAATTGTTCGACAAAGAAATATGACGAAACATAAAGATACAAAGTTATAGAGCAGAAATCAAAGTTAATACTTACGTTAAGTTAAGTCTTTGAAAAAATGCGAACGGAAAACTATGCATCGAGTTCGTGTACTTACACACGCCGTATTTTTATGCTTGTTTGTACTCTTCACGCAGTGACGTGCATTCACCCGGCGTCATGTGGAAGACTAAGTTGCGGGACTGCGCAGACGGCTGTCAAAGAAACTTCACTCGTTCCATAGTAATTAGCATGGAGATCTCGAGCAAAAAAAAATGAAAGTTTGCGTTTGCTTATACAAAACAGAAATAGTTATTGCAATAGAACATAATGACAAGTTATTCGAAATGGAAACACACTTCACACCGGAACAGCTTTTACAATTGTACCAAGCACAAATTCGGTTGTGTATGGAGTACTTCTGCCACCACTGGGATGGCTCTGCCAAGTATCAGCTGGATGCACTGGACTCAGTAGACCGAAGAGCCAGGAGACTGATAGGTGACGAGACGCTCGTTGGAACCAAACTCGAGTTTGGAGCATCGGCGTAGAGTTGCCTGTCTATCGGTTTTTTATAAGGTGTATTTCGGAGAGTGTGCGCAAGAACTTCATGACCTGATACCACCCTCTACTTTCTACTACCGGACCACAAGTCGCCGTGAGGGCTTTCACCTCCATGTGGTCGACTTTCCAGCGGTCCGAACTAAGCGGTTTGGTGCTTCCTTTCTGGTCCGCACCGCTAAGGAGTGGAACGCCCTCCCTGCGTCTGTGTTTCCGGATACATACAACCTTGGTGTCTTCAAGGCAAGAGTGAATAAGCATTTTTTGGGTAAGCGTGGCTGGCGAGACTGAGGTCAAACGCAAACCCATTTTAAATTTTAAAAAAATGGATCAGATAGAACTTTGATATAAATATGAATTATCATATTTACGTCAGCCATGGAAAAATGGCAGTGCGAGCATTTTTATCTCTAACTGGCTATTTGCACACAGCTTTTCCCTGTAGTAATTTGAATGAACTATACAGACAAACGTTCTAGAAAATATAATTAGCATCAACTTTCATTTAGATAGTGAAAGCTTATGTAAAAACAGACAGAAAAACGCGGAGGGTGACTTCCTTTCATACTATGCTCTACTCGTAGATCAATTCCAGTAAGATGAAGATCACGGTGTTTTCTGTATTAAATTCAGCGTAAAAAGCCTGAAATACGATGGCCTCTACAGGAGACTAAAGGTATTATACTCAAGTGTTATTATCTAAAATAAATTATCCACTAAAAGTGTCTCAACTGTTGACAAATGTTAAATTCCTCGTTTTAGTTAGTAACAAGATAGCTCCCTTTAATGCTTCTTGCAGCTTTTCATTACAAGTAAGACCAATTTATTAGTGGGTTCTTCTGCATGTTACTAGAAATGGCTCCGTGTATTGCTATATCATATGCATTGGATGTAAGACATATTTTGTGTTGATGATGATCGAACGGATAAACCAAGTTACAACTAAATCTCGATGGAATCGTCAAGTACCAGATATAACATTGTGCAAATAACGTGGTCACGAGAATAGATTGCAAATAATAGTGTAAAAAAATAATTGGCAAAACCGCTTGTTAGTATGTTTAATAAAATAAAATTTTTGGTTAGTTTCTTTTGTTTGCCCTATATCCTGAAATATTTTGGGTGGCGAAATAAAAATATCTTTGGTGAACGCATCAAATGATTATCATGCCGCGATTTATAATAATAATAAATAAATAAATATCCCTGGACATTATTCCACACAGCGCCATCTAGCCCCAAGTGAGCTAATTATACTCCGTTTTTATGGGATACTAGACAACGCATAAACATACTTAAATACTTTTTCTTTTGTAAATACATACTTATTATACATAGGAAACACCCAGACCAATACAAACAGACATGTTCATGCACACAAATGTTTGTACTGTGCGGGGATCGAACCCGCGACCTTTGGTGTAGTAGCCAACTTCTAAACAATTACACCAAGACGGTCGTCCGGATTTATGCATTGCATTTATGCACGGATTGCACGGCCCAACCACTGTGTGACCATAGCTGTCACGATCGCTTTCAAATTTGACAGATTTTCTCTCCGGCCGACCTTAGTATGGACCCTTAATATTCGATAACTACTGAGTCATATTTATTTATGTGTTTCATTTGGAACGGACTATGTCACTGCGAAAAAGGAGGTCGTCATAACATAACAAAATAAATGACTGCTGTATATTATGATATGTAACATGATATTGTTCTAACAAGTAACCCAAGTCATAGCGAGTAGTGTGGGCGGATTCTCGCGCGAATAAATATAATCGTATCGGTTCATCTCTGATAGCGAGATAGAGCCATAGATCCGCTTTATTTATACGCGGCTAGATAGCCCGATATTATACGCCACAAATAAAAACTCTACAGAGATGGATTAGGGTGGGAAAAAAGCAGATGTACTGTTGAGCTTAAAAAAAATAGGTATATCCTATTTCTTTAAGCTTTCATGGTCACTAACACTTAGATCGTAAAATAAGAGGATTACTACCTTATAAACATCGGAAACTCAAATCCAAATAAGATACATGGTAGCAATCCCGTATTTGACGATTTGAGAGTTAAAAAAATACGTTTAGTAGGCTTAAAAGAAATTAGTGATTAGACTGAAAAAAGACTACATTCTATGAAACTTTTAAAAATGGCATCCCATAACTTTTTTTATATAAAATCATACTTAGTTACTCACATTGGATTTGTTTTGTTATCCTAGGCTCAAAAAATAGCAATGAATAAACATCTAGGAAATCTAGAAATAGGAATATCTTGACTACAAATTAAGCATAGCTTAGAATTGCTTGTTCGTGCATCATTGGTTATTTTTATCAAATTAAAAAATACACATTTTACCATAATTTTCAATGGCATTTTGATTTGAAAGGGTAATTAGGAATATCAAACGATAAATTGACATTATATTACAAACATAATAAGTATTTTGTTATTTCCAAAGTTTATAGCAATTACATAGAGGAGCTCATAGTTTTTAAAACGATTGGAAAATCGTCTGGCTCAATTGTTTTGAGCGTCATTGTTATAGACTCAGCATCCTTAATCCGTGGCTGTCCAAGTCCGATGTTTATCGCGGACACCCAAATTGGACAGAGCCGGCGAATACACACTAGTCTCCTGTTTTGGAGGATAGCAGATACTATTCCTGGCTTGAGTTAGATGATCACTCGTAGGCTTTGTATGGGAGGCAACGGTAAGTCTCACGATTTTAGAACTTCTATCTTTAATAAATCATCCAAGTATAGGTGCGATATTTGAATATTGAAACTTATCTCAAGCCTAAAATTAAAAAAGCCGTTTTAAATATGAACTTCATTTTGTCACGACAACAACTGCTAATGTTTTCTTTATTGATGACTTCATACATAAATTGAAAATTGCAATATTTGCAATGTTTATCTCTAAAAAGAGATTTCTTCTAGACCATGTTGACAGGAAACGATTATTATTTTGTTTTAGTATCTTGCTTTAAAACTGCTTAATGGTGGCCAAAGTCAAGAGAACTACTACACCAGATGTCGGGGGTTCGATTTCAGCACAGTACAGAAATTTGGGTGCATAAACATGTCTGTTTAGGTATATTGGTCTCGGTATTTTGTAAGTGTTTATCATGTTTGTTTTTCCATATTAGTATTGGTATCCGTTGTCTAGTTCCATAATCCAAGCATTGCTAATTTTGGGGTTAAACGGCACTGTGTGGAAAAAAAACCAATAAAATTAATTAACTTAAAAATTGCAACCAAGCAAACCCACAGCAAAAGGGCAGTGTTACAAAACGAAACTTAACAAAATGTTAAACGAGGTAAAGTAAAAGCCATCTGTCGACCGGAATTGATCAAAATCGATATTAAAAAGTGCACTATAAATTTAAGATGTTGTTGTCGATAAGCTGGTCCTTCCACAGCGGATATTGTCGGGATATCGGCACCATCAGCGCGGTTCAGTGATCACTCGATAACTGATGGGTTTACAACTTTCAATAGCCGATTAATGCAATAAAATTAAAGTTTGTAACAGCTTGTTCATTTACAGCTGGAAGGAGGTGTGAATTTTTAGGGAGTGTCACTCGTCTTGTGTTCCCAAAGTGTAAATATGTAATAAACAGGCTGTTCCATGTGATTTTGCGAAAAGTAATAAATTATTTTCAAAAAGAATTAGGAATAGAGACCATTACCTCAAAATCGTCACAATACAAAGATACCTACATTCTGTGCATTCTGTGTTTTCAGGATATCTTACTAGCAGGCACATAGTTGATTTTATGTACCAAATCTTGTTGTTTAACATTTTAAATGGATTTGAATTCCAAACATCGCTTGAAAGTTATGTTTAAATTAAAGTTGATTGAATAAAACACCAAGATATCTTCAAGATTTTGTTCCGACAACTGTCGCATCCATTCATATTAACTTGTGCATTTACCAATGAACCTTATTTATATAAAAACAAAGCAAAGTAACAAAGAAAGAAATCACGTTAATACAATGAAAATAACGCAAAAAGTATGCAAAAGAAAACTTATGCTAAGCAAGAAGCCGGCGCCACCGACGGCGGTTAACTAACGGTTAACAACGCAAGATTAATGTGACCCGGTATATCATCCGCGGGAGGTGCGCCAAACTTGGTGATAAACTTTTAAAGACTCAACTTGGTTGTTATATCGCCCTGAAAAATTGTGTATCAAGGGTCGCCAGCCCTGCGGCGCGCAGATAACGCGAAAAAATCGCGCACGTATTTGTTAAAGACCAGAATATTTGTCAGGGAACTTAGGTGATTGCCCGGGGGGTCGCTTTACGCACTTGTGTTGAGTCTCGTCTATCAGATGTTTTCAAAGAGTGCTTGGATAAGAAATATCATTTTAAACTTTATGAAATGTTTACGAAAGGGAGATGCCGTTTTAATCCAAATAGCATTGTACAATACAGTCTCCACCCGAAATATGCTTTGCAAAGGTGGCTTTTTTGGAACATTATTTTTTTTTCAGTTATTCTAAATTACCTATGTATATTAAGTATGTATTTACAAAATAAAAAGTGATTAAACATGTTTATCCGTTGTCTAGTACTTATCCCATAAAAACGGGCTTTAATTAGCCCACTTGGGGCTAGATGGCGCTGTGGGATATTTAATACTAATATTATTTATCACTTAATGTTGTAATTGATGTAACTGGTGCTGTTTATATAGTTATAAAGTATCAGAATACTGAAACATTTCCCAACCAAAGAAATTTCTTTTACAAGAATATTACAATGATTATTTCGAATATGTTCCACATGTCAATCGCAGAAACAGTCAACAGCGACTATCAGTCCAAGAAAAAACGAAACAAAATCAAAACACATAAACGCAACAAGTCAATGCGACCAACAAGAACAGTGTAACGCTATCTCGGAGCAAATCGCGCGAACTCCTAACGAACTCCATATCGTGTCTCCTGCGACTTTATTAAACTTTTTTGCATCACAGTTTTTCGAGTTGCGCTGGATAAATTGCTGTGCGATAAGTCAGACCTTTAAACGAGGTTAATACATTAAACGGAGTTTAACTTTAAGCGAGTTAGGTGGAGGCCCGAGGCGAGTGACGGACTGACGAGTAATGAGCGAAAGAAATGAGAGTTGGACAAGTTGTGTACGGTAGGGTTGACTTTTGATGACTTAAAAAGTGCTCTTTTGTTTGGGAAAAATGAAATTTTGTTTCGCCTTCTTGCATGAGTTTGGTGTTACTAATGATGGCATTCGTCCGTCTTGGTAAATCCGGCTTAGTTGTAGTTTCTTGGCGTTTTGTAAAGACATCATTTAATTTCATAAAAAAAAGTGGTGTAACTTGCGCTGCAAAATTTATGAATATGAGATCCTTAGCAACGTTTGGCAAAATTTTAAATGAATATCAGATTTGTTAATCTACCATTAATTTATACAGACTATGTTTAATCCCGGGTATAAAAAAACACTGACTGTTCTTTGGTGTTAACTTTTTCATAATACCGTTAATCCGCACAAAGCTCTCCCAAACTTATCATGATACTCAATGAAAATCTATTCAACGCCGAAAGAGTTAAGACCCCGTCTAATAAATTTAAAAACTGTCTCCAACATTAAGTTGGAGAAAATCCTTTCGCGCGGTATCTCAAAATATGAAAATGTATGTAAAGCCGGCCACGGACGGCCGACAGACCGCCAATAAATCGTGCGGCATCGCGCCGTATCGCGCGTCATTAGTCGCGAAAGTAATTGTCGCAGATTTGTCTCCGGTCGTCGCGAGAATGGGACGCTTTATCTAAAAGTTTTTAGGAGATATGCGGGCACTTATTTTTTGATTTAGCCAACGGTGAGGGAAATGAGCTTTAAAAAATATTGTTGAGCCTTAATGGCTGAGTGGTTAGAGCGGTCTAGGCTCTCGGTCCAGCCCTCTGGGTACAATTCTCAGACTCAAACACTGCTTGTTTCGGACACTGAACAGTGCTTAGCAGTTCGATCCCACTTCTTGCAAGTATGCTTAGCTTATAAATGAATACCCAACTGATGACCTAATGGGACGATAGAGATGTATAGATCTAAAAAATGCTAATCTTTCGACCTATGGCTACTTGTACCAGGAAACATTATTCCTTGGTATTTAATTGTTTTATATCTTTGAATTATCTTAATAGAGAACGGTAAACATAAACTTAAATAATTATAGTAATTTACAAGATTTATCAAGCATCAATATCAATTTAGCCGGATATAAGTAATTATAGCGATTAGTGATCGAAAACAGCGTGATTACGACTATTTTTAAATGCTCAATAAGACTATTAGCGTACTTATAAAACTTTTACAAAGATACAAATTTTACAACGACCTCTTAAGTTCAGTTAAATTCGTTACGTTTAAGAAGTAAACCAGAGTTTTGAAAGATACACATACTCAACCAAAGCTACAAGTGAAATCGCAAGAGTAGGTAGAGCCTTGATCGGCCTAATCGCATTTAAACTAAGGGGCAGCAATTATGCCTTATCATAAGTTCAGAGTTAAATTACGATTATTAATATGTATTATTAAAAAAAACTATAACTATACTTGAGTAGCGGTAAACAAGAATAATGATAATCGAAACGCAACTAAGGACATACACACCCATAGCCTCCAATAGTGAGTGCAAAGTCAAGTAAAGTTTAGTGCTTTTTACTGAAATGTTACTCTAATCTGAATTCAAAGCGGACGAAAGCAAACTAGTGTCCGACAAATGTAGAGTTAATAAGGGATTGATCAGATTGGCCGGCCAAAGCGCGATGTCGCGTGGAGATTTAACCGGGCTAATCGAGGATTAGCCGATCGACGCCGGTCGGGGAGAGTGCGATGTGCGGCAGTCAGTTACGTTTGCACTCAATTCTACTTTGGGTAGTAATGTTTATTAAGCAACAGGCTGGATATTATTAGAATTAACCATGTGCTTCTCTGACTCTGTAAGACAACTGATTCGGACGTTTCTATGACGAAGATTAGGTCTAATAATGACATATCACTCAATTTTACTCAATTCTTATTAAACATTAACACGTTAGTCTGTAATTTTCAAATATAATTATGCTTTTGTAGTTTTTGGTGCGCAATAAATCACATCCATCTCACTTTAGCAATGGATTTAGTCGTTGCTATTGGTAAACCTTTACCAAATTAGTAAATAGTTAACCACAGATTATTCTTACTATTAAATGGCAACTCATCATTTTTGATACATATTTTTTTAGCTTACTAAATACAATATTTGGTGGGAATTAAATTGACAGTTAATTTTAGAAATGTTTGCAGCAAATAGACAGACATAACAAAAACGGAATTTACTAGTTTTGAAAGCACAAACACGTGTAACTAGATAAAAAAATACTTGAATAGCTATCGCAGCAAAACAAAACAAGTTTATGTAACTATTCAACTTTGCAGGCAAATTTTTAATTACCTAACTATTAAATGTTTTTACCTGCAAAACATTAAAAAGGTGTAATGTCGATTGAAAAGTACTCAATTGATAAGCGACAAAACGAAGACATTAAAAAGTCGTTCATGAAAAACTCGCTGGAAGTCTTTGCTTTCAATAAAATAGAAATATATTAAGGCTTAAATTATGATGTTTACCTGAGCATGTGTGGCTCATATGAGTTACGATGTGTAATGTTTCCTGTAATACTGTATCTTGTTTGACGAAGAAGACGGTAATGTGCTACTTACAGTATGGGGGCACAATCATGGGGGTAGGACTTACCTGTGGAAGAAAAATGAAATGTGAAATGAAATGAAGTGTGTTTCCGCTATAAATAACAGTGATTAGTGTTACGAATTCGACAACGAACTTTTATGATGATTATTTATTTCTACATTTCGTGGTAAGTATTATACACAACAATATCATATCGTAAACGAATTTTAAGGTTTGTTACGAATTTGAATATATTTTCTAGAGTTCACTAGTAAGCTTAGAATGACTGAAATGAAGAAAAATCTCAAACCTTATGTAAGTTTTTTGCCATCAAACGATTAACGCTATAGTCGATGCGATACTTACGAACAGGTAGTCCTAACATAAATATCATTCTATGACTTATTCATTTATTTTTTATTGCACGTAAAAAGTACAAATGGCGGACTTATGCCAGGAGGCATTCTCTACCAGTCAACCATACGGTAACACAGAAATTAAGGCGGTGCACCAGATTGCGGCGTTGGACTAATCGTGCTTGCCTATCGTGAACTAATTGCTCATGGTAAATATTAATTTAATAATAATAATAATTTATTTATTTATTTTACTTTAATTAAAACGGCTTGCAAGCCAATGACAATAATTAAAGATACATACATTCAAAATACAAAAAAAAAAAGAAAAAACTAAAGAAATTAAGTAACTATCATAAAAACAGCTTGAGATTTTGGCCGATTATCACCCACGTGGCAACCATGGAGTACCTTTGAGGAGGAAGCTTGCCCTCCACACTAGTACCAGCACAGGCCTATCCTTCAACAGGACTGGGCGTTATGTGCGCACGCGTCGCCTCTTACCTCATCCCTCTTAGCTCGAGAGGATCGCCCGTATGATGTTTGGGGTAGAATGAGTTTCGAAAACATGAGACTTTCAAATGGGGATGTTGTTGTTGTGCGACTTTTTTATGTAGTTAAAAGATCCACGAACGATAAATAAATCCAAGAACGGAAATGAATTCATAAGATAAAAAAGAACAATTACATAAAAATGCTTACAGAGATTTAGTAGTACAATGTAGGTGGCCTTATCGCTAAAAGCGATCTCTTCCAGACAAGCTTCCGTTAAAGAAAAAAAGGGCACCTAGCCCTGAACTAAGTAAAGCTTGTACAGATGCGTTCACATCAACCTTTACATGGGGAGTCTTAAACAGCGGACAAACCACCCATTTCGCAATGGTTTTCTAAAGGATGATGTGAAGCGTCTCTACTATGAGAACCAGACACCGGGTAAGTGTACTCAAACACCTTTTTTCTATGAAAATAAGTGTTTAGTGTAGATAGGAAACATACAGATCAATACAATGAAACATGATCATGCACACAAAATGTTTGACTGTCAATCTCTTCAAATCAACTTGCTACACAAGTGTCCGTAATCGCCCTTTAAAACACAATAGTTCCTTAAGTAGGTACATAACAAGTACATACATAAACGAAGTATCTAAAAGTAACTATACTCGCACTTACTTAGTTTATGCTGCGGGCTGTTATCGGTCAATTTACGTCATAAATCTGCATATTTGAGCAGTGTCATTTGTACCATAACACTAACTCAGAAGCAGCAAAGCTACAAATATCTTAAACAGAACGCATTGCCGCCAACTACAAATCTGTTTTCAAAAACTAATAAAATAATTTACCAACCTACTTATCGATAAACCGTAAATCAGTGCGGTCGCTTTAATAATGTACAATCCGATCCGAGTAGATGTTCAGATAGTAATGTAAAATACTTTCCAAATTCTCATTGGAATATCGATTTTTTTATCGATTTCAAAATATTTGGGTGGCCAAACGCGAGTGTGGTAAGAAACAAAATGGCTGACACGTTATCGCCCGTTAGAAAGCCAGTTAGGCATGCCTTTTGCATTCTCTGGCGTTTACACACAGATTTAGATTGAATATCGAGGATTTTATTGCATTATTACAGAGATAGGGAAGAGTAATGAAATGTTTTGATTAGAGATGGTCGGTGTTTTTTCGAAATATTGAAGTATGTATGTATACAGTTATCTTGGTCGCATTCTATGGCATGATACTTGAGAAAAAAGATTTTTGTAATCTTGCAACTAATTTCGAATGCCATTTTTGGGAAATGGAATTTGAATTAAGCAAATGAGAATTGGGATGAAATCTAAAGTTTTCAAAACAGCCATTCTATTATTCGAATCATTTGAAAGCCCTGGACAAAACGTGTTGAAACTTTAACATAAACTTCAACCTCCTACGGCGTCTGTAATTTATGCACACTTATCTGTAAGTTTATCCTATTTCAGAGATGTAATCAGCGACACCCGATAGGTTGTATTATCGCCACAGATTATACTGCGATATGCCGGTCCGAGGTGTCAAATGAACCTCGTTCCACTCAATATTACGCTTTTAAAAGTTTTTTAATCTATTAACGACTGTTTTACGCCCAGAATGGACCTTTAGCCCGTCATTTTCATGTCATCTGGGTAAATTTGACACCTGTTTCTGCCAGTTTGGAATTCCTTCTTGTGGTAACCATTAAAGAGGCTTGGGAATGTAGGGAAGTTCTTTTAATTCGGAATTAATTTAACTTAGTGTTTGGATATGTATGGTCACCGTGCAAGATTTATGTAAGTATATAGGTATTACGAGTACTTAGAGCTGCCAGTGACTTCGCCCACTTGGGCTTAACCCCGTCCCCCATTTCACTCTCATCCCATTAGACCTCTTTAAAAAACTGTTTAGTTTTTTAAAGGTACAGAAAGGTGTTTGCAGCAGTTTTCAGTATTATTTAAGTTACCCATCCTGCAGCAGGATTTAAAAAAAATGTGGCATTAAAATATTATTTAGATTTTCTCCCACTGAGTTCCATACAAGATAAACAATGATTAATTGATGGAAATTTTAGTCCAATTTTTTAATTGGACTAAAATTTTCAAAATAAAGCATAATAAAAATTAACAAAGACACTTGTCGTACATTCTCCTTAGTGTTATCAGTAACACTACTGTATTTTCATATCACCTAAATGATAATTACACATATTACAATCTATTAGATATCTTGCAAAGGTTTATCTGATTACAAGATGTTATGTGCAATTAGCGTTGATAAGCCCGCTGTTATCAGGTTATTATCAAAATGTTGAAGTACGTCAATTTTTTTTTACCTAATTGATGTGTGAAAATTGTTAGATCACTTCTATTAGGGGATTTAGACCACCTTCTGCTACTTTCAATAAGATTGAATAAAGGATAGGATTTAAAAGGAAAATATATTTTTATGATGTCCTAACTCATTCTTTCTGCTTCAACAGGTTAATGTAATTATACACAATTAGCACATTTATTCATTAGAGTTTCAATGGGGTACCTTTAGGTACTAGTATTATAATTAGTCGATTCAAGTAAACATTAGAAAACTATGTCTACAAAACAAGCTCTTCAAATGGATCCCTGTTTTCTGGCCGGAAATTGTAAGGCCGATTTTCATTTCCCAATTAATTTTTCGCAGAATTTTACTACGCCGAATTTTCATTTGCCAACTTTCATCTAGTTTTGTTTCATTTCCAAACCTCACGGTTCCCAACTGTACCTACGTTTGGTTTGCTTTTTATTAAGTCAATTTGCCTAACGCTGAATTTCCGTGTCTAATATGAAGGAATAGCTCTTTTCTTTTAACTAAAACTTACTAACAAAAAAATTGCTGTTAAGTCTTTTATACCTGCTTATTTTTGTAATTATCTATCTGTGACAATAAACGGTATCTTTCTTTCTTTCTTTTCCCAGATACGTGTGGTTTCGTCCCTTTATTTGTCACAGCTGGCCACTGTTCGACGCAGAAATGCGAAGTATTAGTAAACATGCTAGTTTCGTTCCGCAGCAACCACCGTGTTACGTAGCGTCAAAACGCACCAATGGAAGTTTCGCCCGCAGCGTGCTCGCGATAAGCTATCGGCTTCTTATCAGCGTTACGGTTAGTTCGTATTCAATCAATAGGCGAGAGTCGTAAACCGATGTCTGATGGTTTAAACTTGAAATGTGAAATTTGCAATATTTTTGTTTTTTTATATTCACTTATTTCGAAACACATTGGAACATCGAAATTTTAAAATCAACATGTCATTGTGCAGGAATAAATGCACCAAGCATTTGATTCTGGAGAACCATCAGAAAACAGGATGATTCCAAATAAGAATACGGACGCTCAAATAATCGTTGAAAATCAGTATTTGGAACAAAATTGTTAATTTCCTTAACTTTTAATGAAGACTTTAGGAATCCAATTATATAAGATTAGTATTATACTTACTGATCGATTTATTTCTGTTTCTATGTCCTTCCGATTACTTTAACTAGGTGTTAAGATTATCAATAAACAAATCGTACATTTTTTAAAAAGGATAATTGTATAGATAGTGGATTTTGTAGAGCTGATTTTGTTTAGTTCAACAAATTGAATGTATTTTATTAAAAATTTCTTGAGCATATTTATTTGGCATATTAGGTCACAAGGCTTTTTTACTTGTAGCAGTTTAAGAACTTTCATATATTTTGATCTCAGTCAGTTTTAATAAAATTTCTACAAATAACATACTTCTATCTACTATCTCATACACAACCTAATTGTTTCAAAGTTAAGTTAATTTGGTATAGATAGCAGCCCGCATAAAAGCAAAAAAATGTGCACCGATAATAAGTAATGACATTTGGTTCAACGCCAAACATTGCAATGATTGCATACATTGATAGAAGAAAAAGTAAAATAAGGAACTCACGTCGATAATATTATGACATAATATAATAAATTTATTTGTCAACCTTGTTGTACACATATTGTATTATCATAGTAATATCATTGTTCATACTAGAAAATGCAGTGGAAAAGTGAAGTAATTAAAGCTCAAAAGCACGACAAATTTGATGTTTTATGACTTTCAGAGCAGTCAGTTGCAGCTGGCCTGCATCCATGGAAATCCTGCGCTCATCATTAGGAGTGGGTATCACTCTATGCATTTTAATAATTATTATTAATAGCTCATAATATCTCGCTGTTGCCCTGCCTTGCTGCATATTTTGAGGCTTCCCCATCCCTTATCCAATTTTTCCGATCCTGCGCTTTTGCGGGCATCATCCACAATCGAGTCCAGCTTGTGCCGCCATCGCATTTTTGGCCTACGTGTGGCCATTTACCACAAAATACCACATTTATAAATTTAATGTAAACCAGGTACTACTTACTTAGTACCTACCAAACTCATGAATACTTCTAGTCATTGTATTACACAGCTGAATGCCTATTGTTCATTATGACGTTTAAGTACGTAAGGGCGCATTTCTGTGTAACAGGCTTGTTTGCTTTCAAATCCTCCAATTAATTATTGAATTTCAATCTACGTCATTATACTTAAAAAATAAATTCGGAGAGGGTCAGTTAATAGGCTACTTTCTATTCTTCACACTACACCTTCAAATTAACCACACACATTGTACTAAATCAGAGACAACAATAATATGTTAAATGTTTACATATTTATATAGTTTCTTAGATAAATATGTCTTTACTACGGAAAGTAGTTTCTGTACTGAGAAGAACCAGCAAGAAACTTAGCAGTTACTCTTTTCAACTTTTTTTTCCTTTACTATGAGAGCAAATAACAGCATGACCTTAGAGCTACATAGAAAATCATGCCTACAGCTTATGAATATTGCGGCAAGAATAAGAAGAAACAAGCATAACTTATTAAGTACATCTAGGCATAGTAATTTCAGTAATTTCACTAATAACATACCGTAACATATAGACAAATCCTTCCGAAACCGTTCAACCATAAACTTGTTCACAATTTTAAACATGGGTTAATTCGCGCGCGTTCGCGAGCGAGCCGGCTGCACCGCGCTCGTCAAATGCCAAATAAACACTAGTTATAGCTAGCCTCCTTATCGGTAACTACTGATAAGAGTTTAATCAAGCTCGATTTTACGATTGCGCGCTATCAGTGGACACGGCGGATTACACAGCGCGATACCGATCAAAAATACAGTTAACAAAGTTCTTTAGATAGCGTGTTATTATGTATTTACTCGCTACTGGTATGATAAGTTTAAGTGGGCAAGGTTTTTTGATGGTTTAATAAATAAAATTGTTTTTTTTTATATTATGATCGTTTTTTGAACGTAGTTGAAGAAAAATGTATGCTGTGCCTGCAATGTATGTGACAGAGCATGTTAGAATGTGTTGAGACTCAAACAAAAGATTTTCTTTAAATTGATAATTTCACCACAGCTCAGTAGAATGAAATAGAATAATTAATTTAGATTTTATTAATTATTTTAGATAATAATTATTAGAAGTTTAATTTTGATCATGAAAATGATCACTGATTGCCTTCAGCAATAAGACCGCCTAAATTATACTTTAAAGCAAAACTGTATTAATTTCTGAGATAATTTGGTGTAAATTAAAGTATTTCTTATCTTATCAGTACATTAAGAGAATGTCTTCCTAGATTTTGACACTGCTTATTGTGATAGCAATGACATTACACTCTAAAAAAGTGTTTAATGACTGATTGAGCCTCTTGGCTCTTAGCTTGCGTTATGCGGACGCCCGTGTGGGCTCATACAGAATTGGCGTCCGCGGAACGCAGTTTCGGCTCTTAAGATTTTGAACGAATTGAAAATAAGCATCCATAAAAATCAAGTGTGGAAAAGAAATTTTCGCAATAAAAGTGACTCGGCCGGCCGGCTGGGCGGGCGGGCCGGGTGTATCGGAACACGTCACCTGTCGCGCGATCGCGGCAGACATTATGTTTGTTCAATCGTCAAACATTCTTTTGTCCAACACAGATAAGCCACGCACAGGGAGGACGCTGAGAAAAATGTTGGGTATCCTTCTGAAGTTTGCGAATCATTTCAAATGCAAATTATTTGCTTGTGTGTATTACCATCGGGCAGAAAACATCTTATGGGTTTTGCAAAACAAGTTAAAGTTATTGGACGATAAGTCCTTGAGCTGAGGTCGGCTTGGTATTATCGTCTTACTATAAATTAATTTGTTTTCAAAGCTCAAAAGCAGCTGCTTTAGAAGCAGTAGGTACAAAGGTATATAATTTATTGGATTCATCCATGTATAGTCATATAGTTAAAATGTTATCTTGCAATTTTTTACTAATATGTAAAGTACGCTTTCTAACCGAGAAACAATTACTTAAAATAAAGTATTCCATCACTCGCGCTTCGAGGCGACATCCACGTCAACTGCGAACGCAGAGCTATCGCAAGCGCCAGTCGAAAAGTTTTTTGCCTGTACAGAATAGAGAGGGCTTACGCTGAAGGCTGACGAGTGAGCGACGGCAGGTAAATACTCGGATATCTGCCGCCTGCCGCGCGCTGATACGTCACTCATGCAAGTTTTCTTGAAGCACGCGAGAATTAGGAGCGAGTTGGAATGGATTTTTGCGATTCATCTCGACTTTTGACATGCGCTTTGTGATTTACGCTGTAATTTTGTTTTTAGGTTATCTTTTGCAGTCACACGGCTTCTAGTTTGCGTTAAATAACTAGCTACTTGTTTCAGTCATGTCTCACCTGACGGAATATTATGAAAAAAACAGGGTTGGTAACCATTAACTTAATGAATTTGTTTATAAATTTGAAAAGGCAGGCAAAGTTCAACTACTTGATAAGTTTTTAAGAGGAGATAATACTTATTGTTCCATAGTTAATTGTATAAACCGACTTCATACTAAGGTCTTTTGTTATTAGAGCTGCATTCAAGTAAAGTTTTGAAATGGCGACTAAGGGTAACGTAGCATTAGGGTAAGGTGTAGCATCTAATATAAGTTGCAGTATTAAGTGTATGCAGGCTTCCTGCAACCAGACACTGTAAATCTGAAGTCTAGGTACAGGTACAATTTCACACATCATATTTTTTAGATCATTTCAGATCCATCATTAAATAGTCGCCTCTATTTCACGAGACTAGTTAACGCACTACTCTATTTTTCCTACCCGGACGCTATGAAATTGACTGTTAATTTGCCGCAAGCGCAGCGCGCAATATAATATGCGATGCGTCGATAATGGAGTCGTCTACTCGATGGACTTTCATTTCCGCGCACACGTCGAATGATAACAAAGAAGTGTTGACATATTTAGAACAAGCCTGAAATCGAACTGGCAACCAACCGGCGCGCGTCCGCGACAGCCGTCAGCGCCGCCGACTAACGCGCGGTTTTAATTTTCGAATCCATCCCACAGCTGACGTTCCCGCGCTTTTGTAACAAACGTCAAAACGAGATCTCGATTGCTTCCTCGGAGCGAAGAATCCGCGAATACTTTTTAAAAACTGTCGAAGTTTCCAGCCAGTGATTGACGTGCAGTGATCGCGAGGTTTGGCGCAAATAGGTTTTGTGGAAGCTGAATTTGCGAATTGATTGATTCCAATTGAACTTTAGACAGCTACTCGGTCTTCGTATCGCGAGTCGCAAGGCGCGTTACTTGTTTCCACCTCGATTGACTTGAAGGGGTGATGAATATACACTTTAGGGGCAATTTCCTTTTGACGTTTTTCAGAAAAATACTTTGCTAAGAAATCATACGAATTCACGCGTTTATTGCTAACTTCACTTTTAGTCGAGCACTTTGAGTATGTGTATGCTATTTAAGTAAAAGAAAATTTACATAGCCTCACATCACTCTGCCTTTGTCCACAAATAATGCAGTAGAAGTGATTAAGTAAGGAATGTTTATTGTAAAAACTAGTTACCTACATGATAGAATCATCTAGTACAAACAACGTTTTCTACCTGTTAAATCGAGTCGAACCAACACAATTTAAAATATCTAACCTCTACTGGTATTCTCGGCCGCTCCGGCTAAAATGTTAAAAATATGAATAGATTTTTGGTGTGCGGTATCGCGGCGGGCCGGGTGTGGTATCATTCCACACGGGTGGGCAGGCCACCTGCACAGAATAAGACCAATAGAAACTTTAGACGGTTTGGAATGCCAAATACGTAACTGCTAGTTATATAGGAGTCACGTTTAGTTGTAATTTACTAATACTTAATTTAAAAAATTAAAACTTGTTGAGAAGAGTAACAGAGTTTCTTGTCGGTTCTTCTCAATATTAGAACAACTTTTTCTCTCTTAATGACTACCGCTTTAAGCCGCTGGTGGCTCTGACAGTTCTACGGGACTGTAAGGTGATAGCAGAGGATCCGTTGGTAGAGCCGATTTTATCCAAGTCCAGTATATACTTATTGTTGTTAATATTTAATATGATATTCATGTCTAAGTAAATATAATTTAGTTAAATAAAATTAGATTTCATATTACTCTACAGATCAATTTAAATATACGGCTGGTTATCATAGGTTAGCGGCATAAGTTTGGTAACTGTTGAGACATTGGACTCAGGAAGGGCAGTAACTAATATAAAATAAAAGATACTTGGAGACAATGCTTACAATAGGTTTACACAAAATACACTCTAGGCGCCGGAAAACGTCTTATTCAGTGCTAACGTTTGCAAAACATGCATACTTGGGTCGCGATATCAAATGACACTGCGTTACGGCAATGATACAGTAATTCATATTAGCATACGAGTGATAAACAGTCTTAACGCACCAAGTAGGTGTACTATTTAATTCCCACCGGTGTATACTCCAACGTGCAACTTCGAAATAGAATTAATATCAATGAATTAAAACTGACAAAAGTAATATCCGCGCGGCACCGCTCACAACGTTGAAAAAGGGATGGACGAAACGGAAACTAAAACAAAGCCGACGAGACACTTAATCGAAATAGAGGCACAATAATCCAACATGGCGGGGCGTCTGCAATTCGAGAGATGCAATTGTCACGGCCCGCCGGCCCGCTGCTAGCTTCTTGTTTTTAACCGATTGCTCGATCACTTGATTTTCGTTTTGCCCCGTGCTCCACCGGCGATACCGCTCGCTTTGTACCTACATTGAGACCTGTCATATCGACTCTGCTCGGGCGTGTAGAAAAAAAAAACAGATAAAAGTCTCCCTGAGCAAATTGGGCGTCTCTGTTATAAACAACGGAGGTGGAATTTTACGATAGCGGACAATAAACGTCGGATCCGTTTGTGCGATGCGAATTTGTCGATTGTTTCGGCCCACCGGCGCTTTGTTGCGGTAGTTTTGGCGCGCTTTTCGCTGTCTGTTTGACATTTGCTTTTTTTTCGGTCCGAATCGCGCGATTGAATCCGACAACAATAAGCAAGCGAGGGAATGCACAACTTCGTCGTTATTTACGTTCGGTGTTCGCTGTTGCATCCTTAATAGGTATATCTGGACAACGTGCGGAGCTGTTATCTGTGAGAAAGGGGGTAGAGGGGGTGGGGTTCGTGGGGTGTGTCGATATGAATCACTACGAGTAATGGCTGGAATATCACGTAGTGCACTTTGTCAACTGGTTGTAGCCTCGGAGTAGCATAGATAATACTGAGATTGTGCCTCTAAGAGAGATGGTTGTTTGCGATCGATGCAGCTGCACTCGGCCGATAGACCCTCAGGCTTTGTTGTAGCCGAATTGGAAGACGTCGTTTGTTACTGTTGAAGATTCTGCTCAGGAAATGTACTCTGTCATATCATACTATATTGAGGATTTATTGATACTGTTTGAAGTTGGTGTAGTTCGTGTTTTGAATCATAATAAATACCTCAAGAGTTTTTGAACATAAGTATCTACGAAAAAAAACCGAACCTACAATCACTGATGAGTTTGTGAGAACATAAGATCCTCTTGAAGATCGTCTGTAGCTAATATTACGTACCAAAATAGTATATTTGTTTATCTATCAGCATATTCCTATGAAATTAACTGACATGGTATGTCAGTCAGCTTAACATCTGGATAGAGAGGACTAATCAATTAATAGCATCTGGGCGTTAAGTCCTTTAGCATCTGGGCAAACGCAAATACGACGCAGTGATCAGACTCCTGTCACCAAGTGGTGTTTCCCTCAATGAAGACCGATTTGACTGATTCAATTCGCTTGATTCATGCATTAAAGTTCATTTAAAAACATAAAGAAAGAACATTATCTTTTTTTGGCCAAATGTGAAGGTGCCGGCTTAAAGACAAAACACTATATTTAGATAGAACGTAACCGTCTGAGCATTTGTTAATGTTTCAACAAAGTTGTAGAACTAATGGCCTCCGTTTAATTCGTCGTAACAAAGTTCTATACCAGCATCTTTGATTAAGGCAGTTTGATAAACTGCGCGACTTATACAGGCACACTTCATCCAAATTCCAAACAAACCCCACAAAATGACGAACGCGCTCTCCCCTGAGTGGAATTAGCGCAAAAATTACAGCAAAAGCAAAAGATCTGTTCCACTCAGCACCGATATCAATAACCCTCGTTCCTCGCGAAAAGCGCAGCGCGATACGATCAGCTCGAGCACCATCGCGCCCGAGCCGAGAGGCTGAGCGCGGCTAATCTTACTCGGCGGCCCGATCAACGGCTCTGCGGACAATTTTATTAGCAGGTCGCATTCGAGGTTACAAGTGGAACGTTACAGTGGAGTGGTCTTTTCAATCTTTCGTTCCGAACCAGGAAATGCTTATGATATCGGATCAACTACGTCATGTAAGTTGAATTGGATTTCTTAAGACAGATGGAAGAAAATATGTGTAGGCTCCATGATGTCACTACTCGGACAAACATTGTAATTGATCTTATGCTGGTCACGTGAGAATGTAAGTATACCAGTCTCTACATTATTTTAAAATTCTAGCATTCTAACAAAAGTGATAATCTGTCATTTCTTGGTCATGCCCGTGACTATTTAATTGCTCTACATTCCTTACTGTTTACTCCATCCGCTCAAGAACTCCTTACCAATCTTCAAGAGTGTTTTTTACCTAAAGGTTGTCTGGAAGAGATGCGGATTGAAGAACATTGCAAGAGTTCTTGTAATGTTCTTGTATCTATAACGGTTTTGTAGAATGAAGTATTAATATCTTATCTTTAACACCTTTTGCTTTGATATTGTATCATCTTTTAGGGTTCCAGGTTCTCAATGTTAGCACTAAAATAATGTGTACAGCAATTATTCGATTCGCTAACTATCGGAATAGATCCAACGAACGCTTGCGCAAGTCAGATAACACAAATGCTAGGATATTCTCACGCCTGCCTGGATTTAGTCTGTTACTAAAAGCTCGACCTCGGTGGCGCTTGTAGATGAAGAGACGTGCGGTTCGATTCCTGACTAAGGCAGTTTTAGACTTTAACACAATTGACTTGTGTTAAACCTTTAAAATTATTAATCACTATTTCATTAGATTTAGTCTCTGCTTAGAATAGGAAAGAGGCGTATGTATGTATGTTTATTAAAAAACAACTGCGACCAGACAGGACTAATGTCTCATGCTCCGTATACATCGGCGTCGCCTCAGTGTCCAATTTTTTTCTACGTCAAAATTAGGCCATGTTTGAATGCCATATTGGCAAAAACGGTTTTTGGTAGATGGAAAAATAAGATAAAGATTAATTATAATCGCCTACAAATTATTAGGTAGGTACCTAATTACATAGATCCATAGAAGTTATGGCACGGTAATAGTTTCCTTAACCGTGGTTATATGGTTTATGCGAAGGACACGAAAAAAAAGTCATATCCGCTATGTTAGTGTATGCGTGCATTTTTAGTCTATTTCTATGTTAGTTTTCCCTTTTTGTTCTTTTATGCTTTTATCTTGTGTTTACTTACTGTGTGAAGATGTTGAACCAAATTCATTTATTTAATTCTATCGCATAGAAAGTAATAACCGCATATTTTAACTAACTTACCTTACGTCGCTTTGTCGGGATAAAATTGTAGTGACTTACCTGAAAACAAAAATAATAAAATGAGTAACAAGAAAAACTATCAAAACTCAGATTAGATAAATATGAATTCGTAACAGCATCCATTTTTCCAATCACATAAAGACTGTTCAAATAAAATGCATCCTAAAACTTCAATGATAAAATATTGCTACATCCAATCGGAGCAAGAAATGCAATAAATAGCAAGTTTATGAATGCAAAGTGCAATGAATCAAAGAAACAATGTGATTATCCCGCGCATTCTCTTAGTCTGTGGTTCAAGGCAAGAACGGTGGCTTAACACAGATATACACCTGCTAAACGCTGTTTAAAAAAATATTAGTAAATCGACTTCTCTAAAAAAAATAACGGTGGTTAGCAAGTATGATTGGCCAAACTCACACGTTGCCGACTGTTTGAGGTTTTATGCGTTCGTTTTTAAGAGTATGCAACCTCTTTGTAGTTTTGGCGGGGATTAGGAGTTATGAAAAAAGTGCACTGTCAGATTGTCAATTTTTTGTAGACCTTGGACAATAAACAGGATTTTAAACAAAAATATGTTTTATTGATGAAATAATAGTTGAATCAAGCGATATTCAAGCCAATCGGGTAGAAACCCCGTTTTCACCGACCTTTTGAAAACCTTTTCAAAAAAGGACCCCTTCATGAAGGAATTTATGTTAAAAGTTCATCGGCTAATCTGTTTGGAAGAGATCGCTTTTTAGCGATAAAGCCGCCCAAATTGTACATTTACGTCAATCTGTGATACTTTGTTGTTGATTTCTGTTGTTTTGGTGTGCAATGAAAAATTTATCTATATATCGGGGAAAGCGGGGTTCTACAATCTAAGTCACAACGTTAGAGCTTCGTCGTCGTAGCGATACGCACTAATGGGGACGTAGCAAAAAAAGCGCAACACGGCAAGGGCGAGCTTCATTAGTGCGTAGCGTTACGACGGCGCAGCGCAACGTCAACCGCTGCATTGTTTTACATTTATTAAAGGCATTTCTTTTATTAAACACAATTAAACGGGCTTAACCCAGTAACATAATTATGTAATTTAATAACTAGCGATTACAATAATTCCTCAACATGTTTTAATATTAATTGCGGACTGTCTCCGAATATGTCCAATTTGGGATTAGTATGCCCTATAATGCGTTGCAATCATACAAATCGATCTACTTACGTAGTGCAAGGCAACGCACCAATAAGGCCTAACCTAAACGAACTTTTCTAATAACACGCTACCTCTCGCACTTCGCGCCGGGTAGTGGGTTCGATGGCGGCGAGGCCCGGAAATGAACAGGCCGCAAAGCGGCGATCGAGACAAAGAACTTGCCACTTCTGCCGTCTTCGCAACTTCGTTACGACTAATTTGATGAATGTGATGAGTTTGTTGTATACTAGTGGGTTGTCTTGGCTTATACTAGTCTGGCTTTGAAGTAAATCAAATCAAAATCTGTTGAAGTGCGTGAGTGCGTCGTGGTCTAGTGGTTAAACACTTTGCCTCCGAAAACAGGTATGTACCAATTCTGGTTCCAGAAAAAACTCTGGCCGGAACACCAACTTTGTGCAATGCAGCTAACTTTCCGGTGAAAGAACATCGATAAAAACTCAAGTGACGTCACATAACTTACTACGTTGGTTAAAATTCTCTCAGCGAAATGTAAGCTTCTCAGTGTTCCGTTCATTAAAATCTGTTGCTTTGAGCATGTTTTTGATTGACCGTCACAGCTTTATGCTATATAGGTATGTAATAAAGTACTGAATTTTAACTAAACAACACTATCGAGTAACACTCACAGTTGAACAAGCAACCCAATAAACACTATTAGTCAATACAAAAACGATTCCACATTTAAAATCTCAAACAAAGGCCCGTTTTCACTTACACAAAGCCATCAAAGAAGGCATCCCTTCGTTTCCGGCGCGAATCCGGAGATAAATAAGAGCGAGTCGAAACGAATCAGCCGCGGCGACATCTTGCGACGAAACAAGTGTTAATGTTGGAGCTAGTCGCGCGTGAGCGGTCGCCCTTATACGATACGATACGATCGCGATTCAACTCATAATATAAGTTTGTATTCCAACCTAATTACAAAAGTTAAAAAATTACTATAGTCAAATAATAATATTCAATAGTATTCAAATAAATATAAACAACAGGAAAGCTAAAACTAAAAATAATGTATAATATTGTGTCTATCTGGTAGAGCAGCCAACATAGGTAATAGCAGTTCAAAATAGTTTCATACGACTGGACCATTGGCACAATAAGTAGACGTATAGCACTAAAAATCACTGATTGATTCCCGCCCAGGCAAAAACAATATTGTAACGAACTTTTGTGTTTTTTCTGTATCAGGGTCGTATTATCTCTTTAGTTACGTATATTATGTATCACTTATGTAGGTGTAACCTACTAGATCACTGCCACTTCAAATAGCTGATTCTGCGAGCTATGTCTGTAACTCCAGTTCACATAATTTCTCATTTTATCTTTCCTTTTAAAGTATCCAAAAAAACATGATAATGTGAAACAGTTTTTTGTCGCAGTTGCCGCCTCTAAATCGTTAAATGTAAACGCCATTTTAAATAGCGAACGGTAAACGGTGCTCTCATCTCTCTCAGGAAATTAGCACAGCTTCCCGCCCTGGATTATAGCAAAATAAGATATTGTTTACTCAATCTACCCGTTCACTCGTTCATTTGAATCGTTCACTTCGTTTGAATGATGCTCCTTTGTTTCGTTCTGTTCCGATTTCAAATTATTTCGAGCGCGAATTCTAAGCCATTGATCACTCTGATAGTTGAACTTAGTTGCGGGTATTCACGTACATAAAGGTTTTGTTTCGTCGAAAGGAAATTGAGTCTGTAGGTGTGTTGTGATAAATTGACAAAAATTTATTAGATACATTTATGTTGTTGTGTTGAAATGCAATTCTAAGGACGTGTTGCGAAGTGAAGTGAAAGGCAAAAAGTTATTCTCACTATACCTTTTCTTTCTAATACGAAAATGAGTATTGTAAGACGTGCCTTATTTTTTTGCATTTTAATTGTTTTCGTCTCGTGCATTTCAAGATATTTTTTTTGGCATACTTAAGAGGTAAATGATAAACATATTGGAAATTGCCATGATTTACGGTGTCCTCAACAATATTTTCCTAAATCTCTGATATCCCTTTTTCTCTGAGACATACGAGTACCTATGCAATGAACATACTGTTACAGAGAGAGATGATATATCGACAAGAACTCTTGAACAATTTAAAATTAAGGCGGTCTTATCGCTCAAAGTAATCTTATATTGCAGAGACCTATCTATGTGTTTAATTTTGAAAACGTTAGATTGATTCATTTAAAAACCCTAATTATCTAAAATGAGTATATTTCTGGAACTGAGTCATATTATTTACACTTATTGAAACTAAACGCAAAAGCGACATTCCCGAAAATTGTGTCAACATCCAAAGCATGTTAAAGTCGGAAAAATTATACATACCAGTCCAGATTCTAAAGTATCAATTTCCCGATAGCGATCGTAGACGAAAAAATAAATAAACATGTAATGCGACACGTCAAACTGACAGACGCGATAGGAAATTGCGGCCGCATGGTGGCGGCACTGTCCGCCGTTTATTTATTCTTAGATCGCGCTTTTGATCGCGAATGTACTTTGGTGTGACGTGGAATAAATTTGAGCTTGCATGTCATTTATGGTTGGGAAAATTGGGCGTTTTTGAACTAGTTTACTGATTAGAATGTACTTGATGGAGTACCAAACTAAAACGAGAGGCCAGCTAAATTAAAACATTTTATTTGCAATGTTGAACTAAGTACTTGAGCTAAAATAAATTCATTTATTTGCAATATGGAAATAAGTACTTGATAAGATCGTAAATGTGAGTTTACTTTATGTAGTCTCCAGAAAACTGGAGACTACTTACATGTTAGGCGGATCACCTAATTAAAATTCTATTAGTTGTTTACAGTCCTGTAACCTGTCGGCCTAAAGAGGTATCCGGGGAAGGCATACCTATGACTAGCAGTGTTCGTCATTCGGCTATGCACAAAAGATGACCACTGTACACTTTTTGACGTTTCGTATCTCCTTACACCACATCCTTTAAATTCTCCGATTATTTTATCAAGATTAAGGATTCATATTTAAAACGCTTAGGTGAATGTATAAAGTTGTTTTTCCAAGCCATTCTTATGTTTAGCCATAGAGACTTAAAAACTTTCCCTCCTTCTTCTTTTCGTTTGCAATGTCTGTTTAACTATCAACTACCACCACTACTATTCTACCCAATGATGTAAAGTAATAGATTGATAAAGCGCCTCTAAAAACGTTCCAAAAACTGAATTGCGCATGTGTGAGTGAGTGTCTATGTATGCGTTGACATCTGCTGTCATTCAGCACAATAGTGTTGGTACTTTCCAAAACAAGCTAACAGATTATCGAAATCACGAACAACAAATGAATAAAGGTATACTCGTATTCTTGAAAATAAAAGGCTGAGGTTCTTTATTATTTATTAGGTTTACTCGTTACATTGTTTATGATATCTAAACATCAACTACGAAATGAAATAGGTAATATAAACACCATACATTTTTATCCTCTTTTTAGGACTTTTATTTATTTATTTATTTATTTATTTATGAAAGGTATACAGACAGATTGCAGTCACTTAATGTTCACAGTATTTAGAGATATCTTCTGAAAGGCCAGACAGCAATCCAAAGATTGTACACACAACATGATTAGTAATGATTGCTTGACTACTTAAACTAACTAAGGACTGGGTTAAATAGTATTTTGTTGGCCCGTACTCTGTAGATTTAAATTGATTTTCTTGTTTCGGCCTAGGCATATAATATTTGTTAACATAGGAACACGGTGGTCTTGGTATCCTATAAAAATAAAGAAATTTTCATTATCTGCTTTTTCAAATTAGTACGGGAGTGGTCATATGATCGGTAAATTGCTTAAAAATGGCGCCAAGTATTGATTGTTATTGTTTGGTAGTTTTATTAAGCTTCTAGTCTGGGCCATGACTTCAGCTGTTAAAAAATATCGACTACGTATTTCGATATGTGTCATTCTTCATTTTGTACATCCCTATCGTACGTGAATCAATTCAGTTTTTACACAAAATCTTTTTCAATTCTCATTTAATTTCTGAAATAATAACTTATGCAGCATGAGGAACTAATATAATGATAGCTGAAATAAATAAATTGAACTGGGTAGTGAAAATAATTGCTCAAAACATAGTTTGAAAAAACCAATTACTTTCTGTATTTACCTGTGAAACTTTTGCATTTCTGAATCATTTCTATGATTCGTTTTATATTTGGGCACGCAACAAACCACTATTTAATTTTTTTAAAGCTTCATGCACTTTTATCGCCTACTTTACATAAATTTTGAAAACTCAAATTTCCCGCTTTTGACAGTGGTGTGGTGGTGTAGTTTTCGGTTTGGTTTTGGCAACAAATCTTGGGCATATCTCTGTCTCTTTTCCTCTTGTGTGATGTCCATATATGCAATAGTTTCTCTTTTCCTCACTTGATCACTCTATAAGTGTTGAAAACACGCTCTGGAAGCTCTATGATTCTACCAATGATGTAAAGTGAACAACACGCTCTGCAAGCGCTATGATTCTACCAATATCATGTCAGTACATGAACTGTCAGTTTGACAGTCCACTTCAAAATATCCGCCATTAAGAACAAGGAATACTGGCAGCGTCACGTGCACATGCGTCCCCGCGCCCCTCGGGTCAGATATTTCAATCGTCGGTCGGATATTGGCGGAGTCGTGACGACGCATACATCGAGGATCTCGCTTTTCCGCACGCCTGTCCGCGCCCTATCTTAATATTGAAATCTCGTGCGCTCCCTGAGTTATGATACCTCCTTTATGGGCGGATGCGGCCGAAAGTATCAAACTTGTGTGTCGCACGGACGTAAAAGAAAGACGGACGCCACTTCGTCGAATCATGAGTGAAGGATACTAGGAGATGCCAGTCTATGGTGTGGGCGTGATTTGGGGGTTGCCATATAAATCATCAATTTCCCTACAGTTTACCTTTTATTTTAACCGGGTTTATTAACTTAACTCCGATTAGGATTGTAATTATTTGAAACATCTGCGAAGGTTTATCACTAACCTTACACCCCTCTAACCATACGCACTGAGCCCACGGGTGGGAGTATGGCTCGAGACACCTCATAGTTGAGGTGAGGCCTGTGCCCAGAAGTGGGACGTTTATAGATAGATTACGTTTAAATTTATGAAATATCGGAGCCGGGAGCTTAAGAATCAAAATGTTGACCTAGCTGATATATGTATATTATATATTTTTATGACCACTGTGAAAGAGAAGAAAGCACATGTTACTTAAGGGGAAATGTTTCATTTACATAACATTATTAACATCTGATGTGGCTGAGTTGATGATGGAAGGTTAACTTCTTACTAGTTAGGGGAATCAAGAGTGCGTTTATGGTCCACTAGCGCCACTAATCAACTCTCATTAATTGTGTTTTTATAACATTAAGAAAAAAGCGAAATAAATATTAGTAATTCAGCACAATAAATGAGAATCGATTAGCGCTTGTGGAAAAGTGAATCGTTATTTGTTCAATTAATTATTTATGCTAAAATAATCATGTTGAGTGGGTTTTTATTTATTTATTCTTTATCGCACAAAAATGAATTGGCACAAATAGCGGACTTAATGCCGATAAGGTATTATCTACTAGTCAACCATGGGGTTAAGCAGAAAAATATGGAAGGCGGTGCAGTGTTACAAATAAAACCAAAAAAAAAAACAATAAAATTGAACAAGTTAAAAATTCAAATAAAATACATATTGCTATTTGAGTTTGAAATTTCAAAAAAGAACATTATTTCGCAATGCACAAATGATTGTACTGTGGGTCGAGCCCACGACCGCTGGTGTAGTAGCCAATTTCTTAGCCATCAATCATTAATCGGTCGTCACGTCGTTTACCTAAGTACATTGTCCCATAATATCAAACCTGCAGTATAGGTGAAAAACTGCTTTGTGTTTACTTTTCTGGAGAGTTTGAAAGTAGCTACAAGTAATAAAAATAATAATGATACTATAAGCCGCCAAATAAATTATATAACCTATTAAAAATAACGCAAGTGTTATTTTATATGAATTGCATGGGTTTTGTTATTCTCCTTTTGAGTTAAGGAACCGAAAAAATGGTTAAATCTGATTTTAGAGTCACAGATGTGACAAATACAGATTTCCCTTCATTTAGGGAAATTTTCCCGTCAAAAAAGTGGTAACACTGTTGCATTTTTTCTTTAAAATTGTCATCACAGTTTATAAATGTAATTAGGAGAAAATATGACGAATAATCGTAATTGACCTGTGATAAGTGATTCCTTGTGATTTTTTAAGTTTACTCAAGTCGTTTTTACAAGATTTCACGACACAGACGGCATTTTTAAATAAATATTGTCGGATGCAACGCACGTGTCATTCGCGCTGTCACACGGGGTAAAATGGCGTTGGTTTGTAGCACCTAGTTAGTTTGTGTGAGCGCATTTCGTGTGCAACTAACGAAATTGTATTACCTTGCTAGCTTCACATTTTTTTAGTGTGATGTTCCGTCCGTCTTTCTTTTACGTCCGTGGTGTGTCGTATTAAATTCAACAAATAGATTATTTAAACAATGCAATGGATTTTGTAAATTTTGTATGAAGCGACATTTTAGACGGCGGCAAAAAAACTAGATGTCATAAATGTTGATGCATGCAATTTTGATGAGCAAATTATGAAACGTCAGTCAAAATATTGAAATACGTGGCAAGGTAAAGGGCAAGCTTACCGCCTAGGTTGAAACAAGTTTACATATTAACCTCAGAATGGCATATTTATCAAGTAATTTAAATAGAAATACGAAGAAACAGTGACCACATAATCATTAACTGACGTCAACGAACATTTCCAGAGCTTATTCCTTTGAATAATCATCAAGCATATCATTATTTTCCTTGTTTACATAAACCGTCAGGTTCAAAGTGAATTGAGGACATAAAAATATTGTAAGTATTTTGATAGATTCAGTTTAAATTTCAAGTTTTAGACTTGGACTACTCACTTCAGAAGCCTATACGAGGTGGTGAAGTCTACTTCCGAATCAATGGGAAAAGTTAGTTTGGTTGATGAATTCTATTGCCAACGATCCTCAGTAATAAGGAACCGACTAAATTCAAATTATTCTTTATTCAAGTAGAACACAGTAGTTTCGAATCGTCAAGAATTTTAATTTTAACCACTTAATAAACATGCACATAATAATACAATATCTAAACAATACTTAAAATACATGTAAATAATGTGACTCTACCACCGGCGTCGGAAGGCTGTTCCTACTGAGAAGACCCAGCAAAAAACTCAGCAGTTACTCTCTTAAGATTGTCCAATGTTTTACAGTACAAACTGAATGTTTGAATAAACCAACGGAGTCATCAGAGACATGAAAATGAATAAAACAGAAAGTTAATAAGTAAACTTGGGTAAACTAAGTAGATAACTAACTAAATGAACGATGACAAATACTCAAATAGCTACCAGAATTTCTTAAGTCTAAACAAGGAGTAGGTACTTAGCACGCACTAAAACGAGCGCCAACGACGCTTACTGTCTCTGACCTATATCAATCTTATCAATTAAAATTTATTTTATTTACTCTATCAAATAAACCTACTCTGAAAAGATTTTATTGCCGTGCTTTATCAAAATCATATTTGTGAATTTTCTAGACAACCTATGCACAATGCATAGTCAAGTTCATGAGTCAACAAGTTGAGTCACCGATGCACAACTGCCTACGCGCTAACTGACACTATTATATGCCGGGTGAATGTGCATAGTAATTCGATACATTCCTTGATATCAGATACTAAGACTCGAGATAAGGATGCTGAATGCCATTCGCTAAAGATGTAGTGACAACTGAGCTGTTAGCCATATCGACGGTAGACATCACTTATTGGAATTGTACAGTAATATTCTGCAATAAGCGATATATCTAAGTAAATATTACATGTATTGGATACACGAAGCACAATAAAGTAGTTATCGTGTGTAAAGATTTTCATAAGTCGCGAATAACACTATATACCACATTTGTTTTGGCGATAGTAGACCATGTTTAGTTCGAGCCCTGTATTGTATTTTCTTGTTTTTGTTTTTTGTGCGGTTTTCATTGGCTTACCGCTCTTCTTTAGTTTATTTCTTATTTCATGTATCTTTGTTTAATTTTTCATAAAGGTTTCCGGCTATCCAGCAACTTCTTCCACTCGGATTTTGCATTTTAATTTAATTAAGGCTTTTTTAACCTTTTTTTTATATACGTGTCACCTATAGACCACGCTGTGTTTATCTGTAAATCTGTCGTGCAATTACCTCAAGAACCGAAATCATGTCAAACCTGATTAAGTAATATTGTATCAACAGTTGATAATCCTAATAAAGAAAATAAATGAATAGTAGCCGAGACCATCAGCTTAACTTATCTTCTAAATCACGAAAAAATATGTAAGTACCGAATAATCTTGTAATTTATTAGTAACACTAAGTTTGCTATTAAATTATGTATATTATGTAATACGTCAAATATCATGTTTAAAGTTATACTCTCTTTATGAATACTACAAATTTTTCTTCTATAGTTAAGTTGTAGACAAAAAAACCCTGCCTAGGGACTTAGTTGATAGTCAATCATTCACCTTCACAGAAGTTCCTGAGTACACCAAGCTCTAAATAAGAGTGTTTCCCAGAAATGTAAATTTCTTTCTTTCTACTAAATACTGATACTTAAGCCCGCATTCCACAAGCCGACAATCGTCTGTAGGACGTCTAGCCGCCCATCGCGAGCTATCTGCTCGTACGCAGTCTGCTTTCGCGCCAACTCAGCGTGCGCACCTATACGTCTTAAAAACTTCAACATGGCATCGCAATTTCAATCTTAAATCAGATGCACTAAGTTCTCATTCGACTGTGTTACAATTTTGTAAAGATCAAAGCAAACCTATCTGTAATATAAAGAGGTTAAGATCGCATTTAAGTCGTAACTGCCATGTCGGCCATTTGCAAATTCGACTTTTTAAAATGTGTTCTTTATCCTTGTAACTTTAAGATTTAATTTTGAATGTTTTCTTCAACTGTTGCAAGGTAAAGTAAAGGTTGCTATCGCGAAAGGCTGTACACGTGCTTTGACTGAACAACGTCGATATATTGATCGGAGATCGTAACGGAACCGGTGCGTGTGCGTCGGTTTTTAAGGAAAAAGTGATTCATGTCTTGTAAGTATTCATTATGTGTTGTTAACGGGGTTACTGCAACTGTAAAAATGGGTGGCTGTGTGATATATGCCGGTCACACCCGTTGCATTTTGACGGAGGTGTAGACTTCAAAGGGCAAGCAAAATTGATTTTAAAATAAAAAAGTACGCGCATGAATTTAAACACCACCCAAGACGCCGATTAAAATCAATAACTACTTTTCAACTGGTCTCAAATATATAACATTGCCAAATCGCGAATTCATTTTACCATGAATTTAGTTTGAATAACAATTGTCATAAAACTTGAAAATAAACAACCACCGGCTTTGGGGGGTTGGTTTCAGGAACTCACTAGTTACTCATTCGAGATTGTGCTCTTGCTACGCTATTACAACAGAAAATGGTAGGAGAGAAAACAATAGAAAAATTTGCAGCATTACAAGCATTTCAAGGCAAAAAATTTGATCTAAATTAACAAAGTGACTCTACCACCGGTGTGGACGTTTGCTTCTATCTAGTAGACTCCGGCAAGAAAATCTATAGTTACACTCTTCAATTTAATTTGAATAAGAAATTGAAACGTAAATTACAAGAATCAAGACAAAGAATACAGAACCTGCAGAGAAGCAAATTATATCAATGATGACCACAAATTCTTATGATTCAAAAATCCTCTACATTATCTTACTAATATTATAAATACGAAAGTTTGTATATGTGGATGTCCCGTGTCGCTCTTTCACGTAAAAACGATTTTAATGAAACTTAACAATAATATGGCTTATGCATGTGAATAGCACATAAGTAGGCTACAATTTATAAAGTTTTTTTTTTTATCTAAGTCCACGAGGACGAAGTCGCGTGCGACCGCTACATACATAAACAAATGAAATAACCATCACAAAATCATTACAAAACTCACGGTTTCGAGTATCCTCGCTAATTTGGTAATCATTGAATAGTTTATAACGCAAGGGTGGCGTAACAGCAGTCATAATATTATTGTTCTCACCACCGAACGCTAGCTTCGTTATCGCTTCGTTATCGCCGCGTTATCGCGCGCTATCGCGACTTATCGCTCCCGACTCATTAACAGTGGTGCAAGCCTGCGTGAAATTGCTGGCGATTACCATAGAATGCAGCTGATGGTATGGATAATGCACCAATGCAAGACCAAAATCGAACTGTTACAGGCGAAAAATACTTTGAAAAAATAAAAAAAATCCTCAATTCCTCAATCACTTCCTCAATCAAAGGACTCAAACAAATGAGGACTTAGGTCTCACTTCATCGTCATACATATACAGTCTTCCTTGCTCTTTTGCAAAGGAATGACATTTGGCAAGAACGAGAGAAAAAACGGAAATGGGGTAACCTGATGTCACACTGTTCTAGTGTGACGTTATAAGGTGAATGAGACATACTCTAACATGCGGGCTCAGTGCAGACTGTTGAGGAGGCGTGTAAAGGTGTGAGCAACCTTAATGTCAGATGTTACTAAGCCGCCCTAAGGCCTCTGACTAGGCTTGACGACTGACGGCGACGTCAATCGGGACCAACATTTTTCATCATTATATTTTTATTTAATCATTTAAACTCTTGATAGAAGTTTCAAAAGGGGAATGCTTCACTAGAACAGATTATTTACTTCATTGTAACATTAATAACCTGTTGACTGCATTACCGTTCAGAAAAGCTAAAACTTCTTGTAATTATCATTAAGTAACAAGGCACTTAAAAATATGATATTGGTAAGTATTTCCAATAGTTACAAACCTAATAATAATTTTAATTTACGGATAATAAAGCACCACGCAGTACATCAACATATTACACTCTCAAGTTACAAAATAAATGCCCCAAACGTAACTTAACAAATTCCCATAACAATTTTAAAACATAGTTGCAAAACGCACAAATGAATTATCACGAAGCGCAGCACTAGTTCGAAACTAACTCATTCCTACAATCAATAAGGAAGGGAATAATTTTAATTGGCGAACAATAAAATATGTAAGTTCGTCCGGCGAGCCTCCCGTATCGCGAGTCGCGAGCTAGGGCGGCCGGCGTGTCGATTGTCTACGTCGATAAAAACTGCGGGTGAAATTTTAATTATTCTTAATTATTCTCAGAATCGAATTAACTAATTGATTTTTAGTTTGACAATATAAAAGTAAGCTTTAAACACTTGGCTCACAATTTTAACTATATTTGTAAATTTTGTCTTTCTAACTTCCGAAAGCGCGTCTCATAGCTAGTGAGTTTTAACAACAAATATTTACCGTAAATGATAAAAATGTTTATACAAATATCCATGTACTTTAAAAGGTAACTCTGATTACGCCCATAAAGCGAAATGCTTGACTTTGATATTTGTAAAAGAAGAGCTTGAGATTTTTTTCTGTTTTGGTACAGATGCAAGAAAAATAAAATAGTCATGAAGAATTAATCAAACAAAAAATTAAAACAGTGTGGCAAAATCTCATAAGGAGTTATGACCTAATTAACTAATACCTAACTCAAAAGATTACTTTAAAATATTGAACAAAGGCATTGTTCAATTTCATAACATGATAATAAAAGTGTATGACCTATTAGCACAAACAACTACGTGATAAACGGTCAAGTGACGCATGCTTCGTTATTGAAATTAAGTCTAAAATAAGTTGATTCATTTAACGATTATTCATGGTTAATTTTGTCTATCCGTTCGTTGATTATCTGTTGCTTTGTTTTATTTAACTCAATGGAATTGTTAACTAAACAAGTGAAATCTTTATTTTTCACAAGAAAAGTCTAATATTTATTTGATTTTATTGTATCATTATAAAGTGAAAATTAATAGGAGAATTATCTTAGCAGGGTTTTTTTTAATTTTTATTACGTGATACCTGTTACTTGTAGTAAAATATCTTGACAGCTTAATATAAGCAACACACAGATAATTCACTGTATATGATGATATACAGTGAATTATCAATGAATCAGTGTATTAACTTAATTACTCTTAATTTTCTCTTTACCCCATTAGATTTTTTAATTTATTAAATTACTACATCGGCAGGTTGAATCGAAATCTCCAAGTTCTCTTCTAGGGCTGCCAGCTAGAGATTTTGACTTAATTTTGCACGAATCAACTTTTACATCATGGTTAACCCTGACATTCAGTAATGTTACAAGCATTTCCGTGCTTTGAAAACCACTTTGAAGATATCAGTCGTTAAGCTTCGATGCGCTTGCATAACATCTTATGAGAGTTTCACTGCCTCTCCAGCAATATGCACTCAAGCAGCATGCTGAAGAATAGCTCTTAACTCATAGTTGAGGTAAGGCTTGCACAGGCCCTAAAACTCCAATACGAGAGGCAGTCACGACTATAGTCCGTTCAAGTTAATTTTTAAATTTGATTCGGATGCACACAAAAAAACTCTGATCCACAACCTTTGCGCTCAAAAGAATGCGTTCAACTGGTCACTGTGGACTTGACTTTCTAAGAACGATTTGATTGGTTGGGGGGCACGCTAGATCGAAGGACAAGTATGAAATCACTACATTCATAACGCGAACGGACTGTAGTCAGTTTGCAAACTGACTATTTATCGATCTTACGGTGACACGTAGAAACTGAATTTTAGCTACTCACCATGAGACGTAATGACGAATATAAAATCAATTTCATAAAAAATCATCTAGCAAGTATATGTCGTCTAAACACCAACCCTGCAGATGGCGTGGCGGGCATCGGGCATGCGCGATGGCGCGATTGCCGACACCTGCGCCCGCGCACCTTCGTGACAATATAATTGTGCCGTCCCATCCGCGCCTTCATTTATACCTAATAGAGATAATCTTATTCTTTTCGCCACGTCTCATTTACATTTTCAAGCTTTATCTGGTACAGTCAATATGGTTGGTTAATTCTATTTGACAGTTAATTGCTTTGATAGTTTTGGTTATGAAGACGTTTTAAAAGTTTTACCTACTCGTGTAAGACATAAAAGATTGAAAGATTATTTAAAATGAAACTGTTTTGAGAGCAGTCGAATAAAAGAAGCGACATTTTTAAGAATCTTAACACTAATTTGGTCGAAATTAATCAAATGACATCGCTAGGAATGAATTTAAAGAACATAGCTTTCGAATTCCTCGTATTTTAGTACGCGTAATAAACTTTTTTCACTATGATTCCACATTTTTAGAATATTAAAAGTTATGTTACCTGACATGAGTAGATAAGTTGTTAACTTAGTACATAAGAGTATGACTAGTGTTTTAAAATATACACATTCATATAACCGTATAATAACCACTGCATATCAATGCGTATTAAAGGAAAGACATCATTTAATGTTTTATTAATTACTCGTTATAACCAATTTGAAAAATTGAAACAAGAGTTAAAATGATATCGCTTTACTGGGGCCAAGTTATCTGACCCAAAAGAAAACTACCCGTCCCTTTTATAACGTTTTCCGCCATTTCTTCAGCATTGCTGCTGGTGACTGTACTTTCGGGTAGCAGGGCGAGAGGAGGTTCAATAATGATATTGCGCGCGCGATCGCAGGCGCGATACTCTGAGCGCCGATAGATCGACTCTTGCGCACCTTTAACGCGCCCTAGGGTTGACTCTTAGCTTCACAACGAACATATTATTTCTAATTACATAATGAAATAAATTTCACCTAGTCGGAACGTCGGATTAGAGAATAAATGTATAACTTTATGCGAGTATAAAGGCGCTTCCTTACAGCTGGGTGTACCTATTTCTGATCAGCTACTTCATAACTTTCCTATTTTTATGGTCTGCTAGAAGAAATCTCTTTTTAAAGATAAATTTTCTTCAAATCTAACTAGACTTTCTGTCTTAAAAAATGTTTACTTCATTGTGAATTCATCTTTGACAGTGTTATAAACAAAATAAAAAAAAAACTTGGTTACTTAAACCACCCTTAGAAACTCATAACAATGCAGATTTTTTTCATTGCGATTTTTAAATGAATGAATGAACTAAACAGACGAGATTTATGATGAACAACCTACCATAAAAACAAGTAACGCCATATCTGCTTATCAAGACAAGCATAATCGTTAAAGGTACACAAAAAGTGCAAACATTAACAGAACCTATATAAACACAGATAAGTAAAGTTTATCTACGGTATCTAATTTAATAGATTAGATTTGATAAAGTAGATTAATAGATAGAGCTTTACTGTTTCGAAGCTGAAAGCGTTACCTATATAATACCTATGTGCCTTGTATTTATTTAAAATATTTAGTAAGAGTAGTAGCTGCTTAGTTCTTATGCTTGATAACTTCTGATAAACTTGTAAATATATAAAACAAATAAATATTACTGCACTTTGTTCTACAAAAGCGCTGAACAGGCTCAAACTAGAAAAAACTTTTACTGTGGGAATAGACAACACTTCCCCTCCTTTTTTGGCTTTTGATATATTAGTGGCATTCAAACAAGCTCAGAATTAGATAAGCTTGTTCTTTTGCACTAGAATAAAGTATTAAAATAGCGACAAGTGACAACCCTAGACGTAACGTTTATATTTCACTGTTTCGTCGGAGGCGTGAGTGTTGCGCTTGTAAAAATGGCGAGTTTAATTGGTGGGAATGGTCGTGGTCGGAGAAATTGCGAACGCAGATACAGCGTTTTCCTACATTGGAGTAATAAAGATGTTTTTATTTGCTGTTCAGATGTTTATAGGAATCGTGGATGTCTTGACGCTGATGATGTGGAAAGGTTTTGGATCAATGTTTTTTTCTAATTCGTGTAGTTTCTTTCTTGAATTAGAAATAGTATGTTCAATATTATAAAATCTAGAATAATTAATGAAGGAATTAAGAAAGGAAAGCATTGTATAATTGTAATCACTTTATAGGCGGATAATCATGTAGAAGAATTTCGTTCTGGCATGGACTCAGAAAAGGGGTAGATACTACGGTCTCATGGTTGATTATAAGCATCATAGCGCTTACCACATGAACGATCGCTGCACCATAGCAAGTAGGTTAGTGCAGCCATGATTAAAATAAAAAAGTTATCGATACAAAATGGCTTACTAACTTCTGCATATTCGTAATTGTAGTTACAAAATTAGTCATTTTACTTGTTCAAATAAATTTCATCAAAGTGTGCAAAAGTGACTTGTCTGTCAAAGAAGAAAAATCAAACTAATTGAAACGTTTTCACTTAGCTTACTCCAAAATACGTCTGTCAGCCGGATTGTCATCTACAACCGCAATCCAACCCTTCCAGCATCTCCAGCTAGAACAAAGCCCACCTATGCTGTATCTAGCCATAACCCTCGCGTGCTCAATAAATCGCCTCGCGACGTGCGTACAAATTGGCGCGATGCGATCTGCGCGCGCTCGTTACCGAGATCGCGCGCTCGTTACCGAGATCGCGCGATCCTGTTGTCGACGTCGCGCGACGCGTCGTGACCGCGCCCACGACACGAATAACGCTGACTTATTGTCTGAGGGTATTGTTTTAAATTTTGTTGTTGGAACTATCGAGTTGCGCATGACAGAGGATGCTTTTTGTTAACGTCTGTGGCAAGCGTGTGCGCAACGCTGAGGGCGCCGCTAGCGTTAAACGAATGATGGCCTAAGTTGACCAAAGAATAGCTTCCTGTTTCTCTCTCTTATTATGATTACTTGATATCAGGCGGTTTTTCATAATGTTTGCTATATAAAATCAAGCATATAGAAAACAGCAAACTATTTATAACTTTCCCAACAAGTCAATAAATTACTGTTAACCAAGTGGTCATATCGAGACATCGCATTGTAAGTATTTTTTTTTCAATACCTAAATGTTGGCGCTGTTTGTGCTTTTTTAACTGTGTGCTTGAGAGAATGATGACAGCGTCACAAGAAAAGTAAGTTAACTGCAGAAAGTACTCTCCGAGTGAAATACGACCTAGTCTTTGTGACTTGAAAACCATGAACTTCTCGCCAATTCGATTTACTCAGGCATGTCCTAAGCATGTGCTTATTTGAAGTAAAAAAGTAAAAATAATCTTTTTTCATGTAAACTTATCAAAAAGCCCATATGAAAATTCACAACATGAAAATAAAAAAAGTAAAAATGTGATTTTACCACTGCACCGGTTCGGCCCATTTTAGCTTTTTGGTTTGCTCTGGTTGGCTCTAGTAACGTTACTAGACCCCTGTTACTCGGGACTCGGCCGAGTACAATAAAGCCTAATTACACTACTATGCAAAAATACTAGTAATGATTTGTCTACCTTCTATTTATTCAGTTTTTCTTGCCACAATATCAAATTTAAAACTCATCATAGTTCACAGAAGCTTATCTATTTTCTTCTAGTTAGTTAATTTATTATAATTAAAGACGACGACGTCGCATATCGCATCGCATCGCGCGGAAGCGGCGCACTATCGCGCTTCCTACAGAATATATTGCGAACGGCGCACGGGCTGTTTTTGAGGTATTATGTTTATTAGCCTGCTGAAGAGATAACACATGTCTAGGACATGCTTAGGTGGAAGAAGTATGTAAAATTATATATGGGTTTGGAGGACACTTAAACTGTAACATTAAAGTAACTGCATTCACATATACTCCATTTATTATAACATTAGAAAAAAGGGGCTCATAGAAACAGGGGTGCTAAACATGATTGTTGTTGTAGCCCACGAAGTTAACGATAACGAATAACGACAACAAAACAATAACAAAATACACCTAATCTCGAAATCGGTAAAACGACCTATTCCTATCTAATACCAAAAACTAATACCAGTGTTATTTGTTTGTAATCGTAATTAATATTCTATTCCGGACGAATACCACTCATAAACGAATCCCGAAATACGTTAAATGTAATGAGGTACAGGCAGTAATAAAAATGCTTTTAGATGTGATTTTGAGTAGTGTTTATTTATACAGAATCAGTCTTATTTAACAAATTAAAGAGTAGTAGGAAAACCTTCGGTTCATTATTATAATAATACTTAATAGGTGTACTTAAATATAAAGCTTTTCAACAAATCAAAGTTATTTATTTTAGTTTTCAAAATGTTGAAGAACATCTCACAGATCAACGATAAACATGAAATAAAGTATGTACTTATTTACTAGAAATTATAATATACCACTGTATCGGACAGTCAGGTATTCACACAAGAGAGTCAACTTTTAACTTTTTAAAAATAATCAACTATTATAAAATAACAAAAAAAAATACTATGGAAACAACTTTTTAGTAATAATTAGGTATAAAAGTCTTGGCATGACAATCAAAATAACTGTCTACTTAAGAGTCTTAACTATTATAAATATATTAGAAAATCAACGTTTCATACAAAAAATATGTAAGTACCTTTTTCTCTTACTTTCTAAAATGATTAAATTTTTGGTAACAATCACATTTTTATATTTTTAAAAATAATCAACTAACTACAAAGGTAGTTAAGATAATAGAAATAAATAATAATAATTTGTGCAAGCCCAGTATGATTCTAAGAAAAACAGACCTTATCTCTTTGACATAACGTTTATTTCACAAAAACAATAAAACAGTTTAGGACTTCCTCATCACAGCGCGTGACTGTGATTGGTTGCTTCGTATTCGAAAACAATAAGAGCAAACTCACCTTTTTGTGCAGGTAAAAAAAAAATGGCAAGTAATTCACTTAAGTTTGCTCGTTAGTAAAAATGCCGGAACGGAGTGATATGTTGAGATTTAGGATTGCATTACGATGATAATATTAAAAAGCAAAGTAAACTGTGTCTGTGACTGTACCAAAAGTTATGTTTTGGTATTCGTTGAGAACAGATTAAGTACTTCATTGAAATATTTAAAATTCGGTATTCGTTCGGAACAGGAAATGATTTACGATAGCAAACTAATACCATTGGTATTAGTTTTTGGTATTAGATAGGAATAGATCAGAAAAACAATAAGAAACGGCAAAGCACAAAATAATCATTCGCATTTTTGATTGACTTTTGCCGGCTGACACTTTGTATAACCTGGCAATATTGAAAACACCTTCCGCCACGACGTATGAAGGGACTTAGTAATATTTTAGATTTGGTGGAGTTTGAATGACAGTAATACATGGATACCAAACCCCTGCTTCTTTTAGGTTTCAGACACAATAATTTAATTTAGTGAAAGCCTCATCAATTCTGAAGTTATTGACTTTCAATGAGAACAGCTAAAAGTGACAGTTGGCATATGCCGTAGATTTTGATTCGGCGTAAATCTTAAAAGTTATAATATTTATTGTACTTTTACCACAAAGTGTACCCTTAGAAGAACCTTTTTATACTTCTGTCTAATGCTTTAATAAATGGAGTCTAGGCACAATGCAGTAACTTTAAGAATTGATTTTCAACTGCTTCCAGAGCGTTGCAACTTGGGCTTTCAAGGAGAGACTGGAGAGTGAAGAAGGAAGGCTGTTGTAAGTTGGACTTGTGTATCTGTGGCTGTCTCATAGCATTGCAGAGAACAGACTGATGAACTGTTTTTTTTTCAACCATAGTTTTTTTACCATACTTACAAAAATATTTCGTCTTGAAACTGCCAAGATTCGAAGGAGCTTTTTAAAAAGTACGAATTTTTTTCACAACATGTTGAGCTACATGTCGCGCGGCAAATGTTGCCTAGTGGAAACGCGGTCTTTTCTTATCTACGTATTTCTAGTTGAAGCCCAATCGTGTTTACAAAACAGGATAACTCAACATAAATATTTATCACCCCGCTCAGGTAGATCGAGGTAGATACGAATACCTATAGTCTATAGTAAGGACCTTTCAAAATATCTGATTGTGGATATTAATTAAACGAGGTCCCAAAACATGTCCACTCAAGTAGAAATGAGTTTAAAGTACACATGCAATAAAAGCTATTTTCTTTTGCAAATGCCTCGGTCACCCGCAGGGCTGTCACTAGTTTTCATGAGTGCCGTATTTTTGATTCAGTTTTTGCAAAGGCTCAAAACCACCTCAAGAGTAAACTACGGTAAACGATTGAAAATAACGTAAGGCAGAAACTGTACACTGGATTAGTGTATCAGGATTTGTTTCAATGCCAGTGCCATAACTACCATAACAAGAAGACGAATTTAAAAGTTAAAATATTTGTTTAAGGAATTACTTATTATTGGAGTTAGTCTGCTTGTGTTAACTAAACACAGTGTCCTTGTACCATGTAGGATGTCTAATTTATGGGTGACTGTTCTGCTGTAATATCAACAACCTAAGGATGAAAAACTAGTCTGCGTCAAGGGGTATAAAAAAACGAATATCATCAGAATATGGCTGCATTTATTAAAAAACATACCATATCCCAAAAACTAGCCAGTAGCAGCCCTACTGGGCGGATGCGATAGGCGAGGGCGCTTCCTACGTCACGAGCCGATACGGCAGATAACCGATGCAAGTGGAGTTGTGCGCGACTGTACCGCCGTCACCGCAGCGCTGGCGCACCACATTAGCGTGGCACATTAACGACGAGTGTTTGTATCGAGACATTTCATATGTATACAGGTACACTTAGCATGATAATGTCCACATGGCAAGGTGAAGACTTTTTGAAAGTCTAAACTGTAGTGACAACTTATTTTCAATTTTAGTTTTAATATAAAATTATGCAATACTGCACTAATTAATGCAGTACTCAAATTAGATAGTGTATTGTTAAGATCCGTTCACCATGATCTAAGTGTCATGTCATCAACGGTCGAAGTGCCTCTGACTGCCCTCCTTATAGTTATTTTTGCTTTTTTACTAATTTTACGACAAATTGAAAGACTAAAAAAATATTTGGATGAGGTCCCTGTTAACTTAGTATTTATTCATAAAGTCGTAAAAGTACTCACCTACAAAGTTAGGTCGCACAATACCTAGCATGCTATCTCTGTCTGCCAGTATACGGGCAGCAGACGGTATCGGCGCATCGCATCGATATGACCCCTATGCGCACTTAGATAAAAACTAACTCTACGAACTAAATTAACACACCTGTAATTACTGGTTTAATGATAACAGAGAAAATGCTAACTAAAAACGTTATCGGGTTGGGTTTTAAACAGTTGCGTATAGCGCGAGGTCCCAGCGCGAAATTAGGTATGTTATCGAATATGAGTTCGAAAGGTTGAGTCTACGGGTGGTTATCCAACATAAAGTAACTGATCATGAATAAACATCGATGATAAAATAACCAAATACATACTTTCATTCTCATGTTATACTTTATAAATTTTTATTTCTTTTTCAGAGTCTGCAAAAATATTTCTATTAGAGATCGTCTAAGCTAAACCGACGCGCCCCTCCACCGCATCTACGCAAACAAAAGTGCTTGCTTGTAACGTAGATGCAGTGGAGGGGCGCGTCATTCGAGCTTAGAAGATCTCTACTTACATATAATAGCAAATTAAGACTATTATTTATATATTTATTTATTAGTTTTACAGTTAGGTACAATAATCTAAAAGCTATTACTAATATTTTATCAAATAAGCCATTAAATTTATTTTATCGCATAATATTCACAAACAATATCTTATTACACACATAACTTAGCAAGTTTCACGTTTTTAATACTTAACATAAATCGTAAGCAAGCACCATAAAAGTCATTAGACTGAGATCTTTCTAGCGATTAGACGAAAACGATTTTGAAAAGATACAGGCATATTCTGGAAGTGTTATCGCGCGAACGATCGCGCACTATCGCCGGAGCGATCGCGAGCGAATCTCGCTGCGATCGGGGGCGTTTGGGGCGATAAGGCCCCCACCCTGCCACCCTAGCAAACAGTCTTTTTAACGGACGTACCACGTAATTTTTTGGATGTCGAGTTATTCTTGGAGAGTATTCTTCTAAGTGCTGGTTTTCTTGTTTCTGTTTGATCTCGTTTATGGTGAGTTGTACCATGTCACATGTGGTGTGGTTAAGCATGTGTGGAGAGTATGTGTTTGGCCTTTCGATACACGAGCGAATCAGTAATGAGAAGTTCTGTGAAACAGCTAGAGTCACCGATATTGCCAGCAAGATGAAGTGGCAGTGGCAGCCCTGCTAAATAGGTCTATTTATCGTGGAATTCGTGGAGAACTTGATCAAGGAAGAAAAAATGAAAAAGAGTGGAAATAACTGGTAGTATTTCGTTTTTAGGGTAAAGAAATATGACAAAATTGGTATTATCAACAGTACACATTTGTGGCCCTTTTTGGACGCAAAAAAAAAATCTTTGCTGCATTTTTCAGAAATTCAAAACATGAAAAACTGTACGGGTACACCGAGATCTTTTTTACACTGTACGATCAATTTCAATGGCGATCTTATCGACTTAAAGTAATTATTTTACTTGTAATATCCAATACAGGAGTTAATTAACTAAGTTGCCTTCCTATCTTTTTTATATAGTTTAACATTTTTTCTATAAATACGTTAAGTTAAGTGGAGATTATGAGCATGAGCACTTAACACTTTTAAGTTAATGTAAGGCGTTCAGTACCTAAGGTGACAATATATTTTAATTCAGTGAGACATTTGAGAAAGCATAATTTACACCTCTACATATCTAAGGGTGTTTTCCACATCTTTTATTGTCTAACTACTGTCAAGTAGTTCTGATTTTCGACCATTTCTTTAAAAAATCAGAACTCAAGATGTTCCGTATTCGAAGTAGTAACCTTAAGTGTCAATTCGATTTTGATATTTTATTGACAATATACTTTGGATTTAAGTGAAGCGTTATGACATCTTTTTAAACTATACGAAAAAACTTTCACCTCTTCGTAAAAAAATGCACATAGGTTTTTTATTTTTTTTTTCTGTTCGACGATATGTTTACTTATGATGAGGGCGCGTCTTTAAAAAGTCTTTCATACCCTGTATCCTGGTTATTTTCTATCGCATTTGCTTACCCTAAACCTAGGTACAGAGGCGCACACATCAACCTTTACATAGAGGCACCTTATTCGGCTGACATAAGACTCATTTTGCAATGGTTTTGTAATGGTTGATGTGTGCGCCTCTGTACCTACGAACGCCAATCTGTTAGCGCAGGCGCACGCGCGTTGATTTATATTGCAGATATTGATCTATGGGATCTACGATATTCATACTTTGCCGTGTAATTATCGCGCTGTCTTCTTGGTATAACTAGTCTCGCTAAGGTCCATAACGTTGGCTATATCAGAATAAAGTTATACCTACTTAGTTTGTGAGTTAGGTGTGAATCAATGTTACTTAGTTTTGCCACTTCCAATCCTTAAAAATTTTACTAACATTAAATAAATGCAATTCATTATAATTCTAAAATAACGTCATTCAAATAGACCTGTCACAGAGTACACTTCCAAATCGTCGCATATAATTAGTTAACCATACAAAATATACCTTTAGTAGACATGGATACTATATTAAGTAATGATTACATATTTGTATACTGTGCTTAGATAAATGTGACTGTACCGTCGGATCGGAAAGTTGTTTCCGTACTGAGAAGATCCGGCAAGAAACTCAGCAGTTTTATTCAACATGTTTTAATTTAAGTACGTACCCTTAATACTTATGTCTATATGACTAAGATATGCGATATTTGGCAAAAAACTCGATATTTGTTTATAAGGTGGAGTGAATGCTAAACCCAATATCTACCAGTAAACCATTCGCAAGACAGTAATTCTGTAAAAACTAGATTGTACTGTAGAAAAAAAAGTGGAACAGATTTTTTATCACGCCTTCTTAATAGTCTTTTTACTACTTATAATATTTCAAATTAAACATTTTCCGAAAGCCAGTCGATACGCACGGCCCGTAGTAGGGCTGTGCTATCTCGATGCCCGCGTCATCTCAGATTGCGATCCGTGAAATAAATGACGGTGCGATACCTACACTGCGCGGGGCAGGAGGGGGGTGACCTTTGCGGGTCTGGGCGCTGTGAGAAACTAGCTGGAGACTGGTTGTTTGTGATTGATTCAGAAAAAAAGGAAAATCTTGGTTTGTTCTGTGTGTGACTATTATTTTTATACTAACTTTAACATATTTGTTGCCTGTCGATGAAGTCTTCATTAAGAAGTCATTTACATAATTATTGTACTTTTTTTGTTTTTAAATGCAACTTTGTTTATTTTTAATAACATCTACATCGTATACGTCATACATACGTAATGAGTAACATTTAGGACCTAGCTGTGAGAATCTGTAAAAAACAAATTTAAGGTTATCCTTCCTACTAGCTAGACTGAGAATAAAACCGGTACTACACACGCATTTAGCACCAACCGATCAAACTCCATACACTATCAGATAATAAATCACCCGCTAGTTACTTAACAAGCAGATTTTCACACGTCACCGTATCGAGCGTCGAACCCGCGACCTTTCGCCGGCCCGCCCCGCGTCGAAACAATTAGGTGCGCGTGCGCAGGCCGGCCCACGGGGCGGGGGCGGCCTCGTTGTGATGGGCTGCGTTGGGTTTGATCCACGTGGCGCCCTCTTTGAATCAAATCAAAGAATAGAGGATAAAGAATCCAAAGCATAGTGGAAAACGACTTCAGAAGGACTGCATCAAATTATATAAAAAAATGTTACGTTTGTTATTGTTAGGACTAGGTTTGTTAAAAGATATTGAGCTACACCTACCGCCTTGCGTGGAGTCACAATTTGCGTTTTTTTACCATATTTTAGACTACGTCCAATATTATTTTCAGACTTTTCATAAGCATTGGTAATCGTTGACAAGGGAATAATGCCTTGGAGTTAAGTTGAGTTTGAATTAATTAAAAATTAAGAAACTTGGGTAGTAATTTTGAGAAAACATAACGACTCCTCTTTTTCCCATCTTGACGACGATAATCTGACCCAAAATTAAGAGCTTGTACTATGAGTGACAGAAACTGACAAACATTTCAACTATTGGAACAAACATTTTTACCTATAGTCCGTTCGCGTTAAGAATGCAGTGATTTTTAAATTTAATTCTTTTGCACACAAAAAAACTCAGATCCACAACCTTTCCGTTCGAAAGTATGCGTTCAACTGGTCACAGCACAAACACATTTTTTTATCATGAAAGCTTATTCTGATTGGGAATCAAATCCACGGCTTTAGGCGCTATGTAAATATGGGCTAGCCTAAAAAATGAAAGATACTTAACACATATTTGTACAAATTCGACAACAATAAAGCCGAATTCCCCACATTATTACAACACAGAATAAAACTGTAATAACATTGAGGTCATCTCCCGTCTCGCGTCGCGCACAAAAACTCCAGATCCCCGATAGACCGGCGGACGATAGGCCGGTGCGCGATAGGCTGGTGATAAGGTTCGAGTCCCGATGTTCCCTTCGATAACTCTATTTTGGGAAAAAACGTTTTAATAAGACAATAGAAATTGTTACAGATAAGACGGCGAGCGATGGTTCTAGTGGGTTTGTTATTTTAGAGTGGTTTGTAGAGCTTATGGCGGATTACGAATGGATCATGTTTTGTGGAAATATGAAACTACATGCCTTGCCTAGTTATTTTTTCATTCACATTTTCATTCTATACTTTTTTTTTAATTTGAACAAACAGTCACAAGTTGATTGAATTAAATACTTTTTATATACTAAAAGTCCTAATTGAAATTACCTACTATATTAAGTAAATTTTAAAAAACGAACTTAGGGGTCTTCCGAATACGTGTTGTAGTAAGACTAGTAGCTACATTTCTTGAGTGTGTCATAGTCATAGTGAACTACAAAATGGCGAAATTAATGCCAATGCATTCTCTACTTGTCAACTGAATGGTCTGACGGTGTGGAAGATTGAAAGCGAGAATCACATAAGCATAAATGCAAATACAAATATGTAAAATATAAACATGAAATACAAATAGCTGTAGATAATAAATATATAAATATAGCCGATATTTATATATTTAAAAGTACATGCTGACAGATGCCAGTGTCATAGGAAATTGAACGAACTTCAATCCAAATTACGATACATGAGCTGTGGCTTGACTTTTGAGCTTATCAGAACACTTGCACAATAAGCACACATCACAGGTAGCCTAGTTCTAACACTGTGTTGGGAGAACAGCTGTGAAATTGGTTATTTATTTCCTATCAATTTATGTTAGCAATTTTCTTATCATTTTTATACCTAATTATTACTTAATTAAACTACTGTCCCTTATCATTAAATAATGCATTATTTCACATTAATTGTTATAAAAAACAATGGAAAACCCGGTCCGGAGGCAGTGTTGAGATCAAAACTAATTCTTATCAGCGGTCGGTATTTGTTAATTAAAGTTGTTATCAGTATATGTTTTATCGTGAGGAAACAGCACGCCTCCCTATGTGCTCACTGATAGCAGGGGAATATTTGCTGTGAGAGAAAAAACAACGCATATATTCAATTTTAATAGCTTCATATATAAAGTTTATTTTTTAAAAGGTAAGGCAATAATGTGAACGAACAACTTCTGCTTCAAAACAACTTATTGAGCTTGAGTCACACAACAACTAATAATGAAACAGGAGATCCGCCAAATTGAGCTTCGGCGCCAAAGCTCGGTTTTTAAAGAAATAATAGCAAAAATATTACATAATTTCAGAATTGCTCAGAATAGTTTCAGAAAACCAATTTTCCAAGCACCATATATAACCACAGCTAACTCGTATATAACCTTTCAATATATACCTAAACTGTGTTTTAACCAGACTATTGCTGATCCATTTTTCTTAGAAAAAACGTTCACATTAACTTCAAATATAAGCATAGGTTGCCGTTGGCAACCATCAATCAAAATTGCGCCCAACCTTCTGTTAATCATCTTACAACCTAAGTTTATATGGTTCATACTTTCGGTCACTTATAGTGTTTTAGAATTGAAATTACAACACATTACATTATCTTTTGAACATTTTATTCAAATGATTCGGTTCCCTTACGTTAATAACCCGAAAGCAAAGAAACTCTACAGAATGACTTGTTTTTTAACCAAAAATAACAATACAGTATTGATGTACATCAATTAATAACGATTGCTTTAATTTAAAGGAAGGTGTTTATCAATAAAGTTTATTAAAGCTTTCCCTTTCATTTTAGCCTTTTCAAATTTGAACAAAAAACAGGGCATTCCAACCATTCTCAAAAGGATTCACACCCTCCCCTAACGAACGCACACAGGGAACGCGCACACTTGCGCGGACGCACCACATGCGCGATGGTTGATAGCTAACGTGAAATCTCTGCGCAGATAGCTCCCCTCCGCCACAGTCAACATAACAGTAGGTTATCTAAGGCCGCCCGCCGAGTTATTAGCCTAGCGTGCTCACAGCCCGTACGTACTGCCACCACCTTATTCCCCCATAGCTTAAGCTAAAGCGCGGCACATTTGGATGTAGATATTTTACTGTTCTCTGTTTACTGTGCCTCCGCTATCGCGCATCGGGCTCGCTCCACTGCCTCTGCGCAGTCTCTCTCGCACTCGTCATATGGTTTACTTTTGGTGTTTTGTTGAATTAAATAATGGTTTACAGATGTAGACAGGCTGCTCCTTTTGATATAACATAACATAGGTAACAGGCTTTTTGATATATTTTGATAATATTGCTACGATTACTTGAAGCATCCTATTAGTATTATAAACGCGAAAGTTTGTATGTGTGGATGTGCCGTGTTGCTCTTACACGTAAAAACTACAATGAATGACACAATGACACACTACCGTGAAACTTTACAATAATAAAGCTTATGCATCCGAATAGGATATAAGCTACCATTTATGAAGTTATATTTAAAAAAAAATCTAGTAAAAAAGGAGAAAACGACGAATTAGTGACCAAACTTTAACTACCCACAACCTCAAGTTAGTTTCAATTTAGCTTCAGAATTCTATTAAAAAAATATAAGAAACCTTGGTTATATTAATAATTACTGTATGTTGATAACAATCAACATGTTTCAAACATCTTAATTAAATATGCATTAGCATTGCATCAGATAGCAATGACTAGGTACACACGTCAATGACTACAACTGAAGAATCATCTTTAATCAACACCTGTTACTCAAAAATGGCTTTTAACTATAAACAAATAAAGCAACGGCGTGTGAATTCACCTCATGCCTACACGCATGCGCTTACACGGTAAAGGCTGCACGACTTTGACACATTTGACAGTGACAGCAGCTGTCAAAACAGGGACGTGCCACACACGGGCGGAATTTCGAATTGTTCATTTTGACGTACACTTAGTATCTCGCTATCTTGCGTCATTGTATATCTGATTACAATCACTGGGTCGTGATCTTGGGAATTTAATCTCGGCATGATATAAATACTTATGTTGCGTTTTGGTATGCAAATAAGATAATTCTTATATAAAACGTCTGGAGTTTGGCTGCGAAAAGATTGAGGTGATAATTCTGATCTACCTGTCTGTAAACTGCATAAATCTGTCTGTTCTCTTACTTCACATTTAATAAAAAGACAGATTCAAAAGGAGATTGAATTAAGAGCAGTATAACAATATAGTAAATATCATTTCATTTTCATTACCTTGCAACTACCTACACTGATCGACTTGTCTTGATGGAAGATAGGTCTGTGGATTTAACTCTCCAGATATGATTTCGTTTACCAGTTTAATTTCGATACTGAATTGCCTTCGAAGTCTGAAATATCAAAACTCAAAGTCATGTCTTCAAAAAAGATGCTAAGAACAATAACTTGGGAGGTTCGAAAGGATATTCCCATTTTAAATGGATGAACTACAGACATACATCTGTGGGAGAGCAGTTGTTAAACAAAGCTGTCGCCGCGAAATTATTATAACAGGGCAAATAAGTTGCTAAAATGTGAATTCGCAATAAAGCTGACTGCCAGGAAAAACCTAAGCTACATAGGTAATGTTGTTTCATGTTTCTAACATTCACGAAGTAATTTTACCTGTCTATAGATGTTTAACGTGTCTTCAAAATACAGATTTGCCAGAGCAAGAAGTCAAACTTGCCCAGTTCTTATTTAGAAATATCAAAACACTTCTCAAACAACTTTGTAAATACTCAATGCGAGTACTCGTAAATGTGTGCTAAACCATATTAGTATATCATCGATTTACGCACGTCCTGGCCAGATAGAAGGAATGCAATAAAAATCCTATGTTTACCAGCAACTGGAGCTATCACGACCACAAACAAGATAAAGGGGTACAATCTTAACGACAATTCTTAACTACTAGAACTACTAAACCTAACATGGAGAGCTTTTTTTAAGCAAACCGAGGCTTTCAAATGTAGAGACTTATTGGTTTTTAATATTCTTGTTACCATTGTTTATTCAAGTGTTTTATTTTCCAAAACTTAGAGACCACAATACTACAATAGATGATACTAATTGATCTCCACAATCGTGTACTAACTTGAAAATTAAAGAGGATTTAGGCATTATTCCTATAAAGCCAACCAAGGTATTGTTCTCTCATTTTAAGATTAAAGTACATATAAAAATTATTTAGTTGCCAGTCATTTTAGAACTTACTAAGGTTTTCCTACTTTACTTTAGTCTTTCAGGAATCCGAAAGATTTTAAAAACAAATATTCATGATTGTATTAAATTTGAGACATTTTGTAGAACCGTTCCAAGTTTGGACCTTGCACACAAAACTAAAACAAGGATAACACAAACATAAAAAGATAACGAGAGACGTAAACAAGTAAACTTCACTTACACATTGTTTTGACGTGTCCAGCGCCACCTGGCGGCAGTTGCGCCGCACTACACGCCAGCTCCAGCTGTTTCAGGTAACTCAGCCACAATAACATCACAGGACGATCTAGCACAGGCTACACAATATTTTTGTCATTTTTCTCAAAGCGCCACAGAGTATATTCGTTGGGCCGTCATTCTTTTGCCGCGTAAAGTGAGTGACTGGCGGTTGGAGCGCGGCGCCCCTCCCCGCACACAGGCGTCGGCGACGCACACACACACACCGATCCCTTATCAGCTTGGTTTAACTAGCAATGGCTGGCCCGAGATGCTATCACTGCGGACTCGCGGTAACGCTGCATTGAAAGATAGCGTCTGCGATCCTATCGTTGTGTTTGAATAAACTTGTATAAAATGTCAAATAAAAAAGTTGCCCGCTATAAACGTGGTTGGGCGATTTTTGATAGTGCCGTTCCGTGGTGGAACGTCAGACTGCCTGGCTGCTCATGACCGTTATCTAGATAATAATGCATTTTTATTACGTAAAAAAACTGCGCGCTAGGAAAGATTAAAACAGTTTGACATAAAGTTAGCGTTACCGCCTACAATAATTTTTAAATTACTTCAATTTGTATGTATTTATTGGTCGTTTTTTATTAAAAACATCTTTATCATTGGTATTACTTTTTAGATCATAGGGTAAGGGTTTTTAACCTGTTATGAAAGTTTTTGCTTTGGATGATGGCACTGTCTTATAACTTTTAACGGATTAACTTATTATGTTAGCATGCATAAAAAATAAAAATGTAGAGTTGTTTCGTTGTACGCCACAAATTTTTCAACGGATTGCTGGTATGGTTTTTGAACTTTCTCGAACTGCAATTTAAGGTTTAGAAAGTTACCGATCTCGCTTAAAACTTATTTAAGTTTTAGATCTTGCTTCATTTACTTACCTGAAAAGTAGAAAAAACTCCAATTAGATAAGGTACATAAAAATAATTGCATTGTTTTAAAATAAAACTTCAAAAGGCTTACTATCGTTGTAGTATCCAGAAGTATCAAAATCGGCCGTTATTGACACTTTTTAGTGTTATTTCATGGAATACGAAACATTTTGAATCCTGTTTTAACAAAAAAAAACGTTATTCCCTTGTTTAAAAACTGTAACTACATAGGATTCTTTGATCTTCATTGTTTATCCTTTGAAATGAGTAGGTTTTAATGACGTATACCCGAACAGTATACATTTCCTTTCAACTTTTGAATAGCTCTACACTGCAGGGCAATATAAGTACAATTCGACTCTACGTTTGTGAAACAGTACGTTTAACTAAAATCTCCAGGGCTTCTTCAAGCATAGTCAATGAATTGCTTTGTTATACAACAAAAACTACACACGCTCACATCTGAAACGGCAATAAAAAAACCTTAATCGATGATGGAAGATAATGCTTGGAAAAAATAATAGTTTTATGTAAATGAGGCACGCATGCTAGATGGCGTGATAAGCAATCTCTGGGATCAGGACCTTGTGGGCACCTGCCTATCGAGGATCATAGCCTTGGCGCTATCGCGGCATCGCGCCGAATCTTGCGTGTGCGCACTGGAACGAAGTATTGTGGCTGCTCCTACATACATACATACTGGTTAGTTAACCAGAACAGTTGTTCTTGTGAGATTTTAAAATTTTGAATTCAAAATTAGGGTACAATAGGCGAACTTAATGCCATATGGCATACTCTACCAGTCAACCTTTTGGTCGTGCAGAGATCATTTAGTTCGGGTGCGGTGAAATATATTGAAACATTTATTTATTTATTTTATTATTTATTTATTGGTTTGTACACAAATTGATACGTTTTACAGTAAGCAAAAGGAATAAACATAGTACAGGTGAGCTTATCTCTAATGAGAGATTTCTTCCAGCAGACCATGGTGACAGGAGAAATTTCATGAAACGAAAGAGACAGACATACAGCGGTGTACAGTAAAATCAATTAAAAAAAAAAGATATATATTAAGAGGATTACATAAAAAGAAAACAATGATACTTAAGTAATAAATACATACAATATACTATGCTACCCTAATAATAATATAGATACTTATCTAATAACATAAATGTAATTACATATATTTTTTATATAAATTAATAAATATTCAAAAATAATACATATATCTACTAAATATAATACTTCTGAAACAGAAACAGAAGAGGGAGAGAACCGGAGATGAAATAAAAGTAAATAATAACAATAATAAAAGTGTACAATTACGTCGCAGTGTAACTTAGGCGCAGTAAATGTTCCTTAAGGGCCGGCACCCACTATCGGCATCGGCACGCTTCAGGATTTTAAGGTGGCAAATAGCAATATACTTTAACATTATGGCAATAAAGTACAAATTTCCGTGATGTGTTCTCGTAAAAACAAAATGCATTTGTTCTGTTTCTGTTTCGGCATTTACTACTTTATTGCCATTATGTTAGAGTATATTACTATTTGCCACCTTAAAAGCCTGAAGCGTGCCGATGCCGATAGTGGGCGCCGGCCCTAAGGCGTCTTTTAAAGGTACCTACAGTGCTGCAATCGCGAAGCGAACAAGGCAGCTTATTCCAGAGCTTTACCGCTTTAACATTTCAAGGTTTCCTTTCCCAAAGTTGGGACCAAATAAAAATTTATTTAAATAGTTAGAATTGTATAAAAGTGGCTATTGTACAAGTACTATTAATACGTCAAGTAATAATTTAATTGAACAAAGAAACACTAAATAACGGTATTTTTGTTTATTGCTGAAAAAACATTTTCGAGTCTAGTGTACACAGGCCTGCAGACAGGGGGGCTAAAACGGTAACATTTTAGCATTTCATATTATGAAACATCTAACTGACGTTTCATCTAGGCCGCGGTCCGTTTCGAGTCAAAAGTGAGTAATAGCGCGCTGACATCGCTCACGTTCATACAATTTATCAATTCGGGATGCGTGTCAGCGCGCTGTTACTCACTTTTGACTCGAAACGGACCGCGGTCTAGATGAAACGTCAAATAGATGATTCATAATATGAAATGCTAAATGTTGCTGTTTTAGCCCCCCTGGTAACACCAAACTGCAAATGTCAATAGATTTTTATCTACATATATGTCAAAGTGAAAAGGTTTAAGACAATAGTCGTACTTATATGTAAGTATTATTATGGAACCCCGAATAACCCCTACATATTTTCAGTATACTCTCCTTTCCTTCCTTTCCTTGATGAGTATCTAGAGACATGAAATCCATGGTACTGAAAATCTAAATGAATCTAGAAATTCTAAAACGATAGTTTGTTATTTAAGTTAAATTTCTTGTACAGAGAATTGTTCAACATTGAAAAAAATAATCCCAAGAGCTTATAAGATGCAACGAGTTAAAATAAAATATCTTCAAATGCAAATCGCCTGATCCTCTAAGAGTGGCGATAGAGTTACACTCAATTTCAAGATTCATGTCTAACACAATTAGTAAGGCTGGTCGCAATGACTCAATACTCATAAAATACACGATTTGAGCTCTATATATAAGCAGCAAAGATTATTTTAGTCTGTTCCACTTGAGCTAAAGCACTCAGTATCTCATAGCATGCCTTCAAACAGGAGCCGCCGTCGTCATATCTCAGCACTATACGCCTCAAATTCGTAAAAAGGAACGCACTGTCCGGGATACGCTCGTGGCGCCATCTCTAGATAAAACCCTGTATAAATCACCGTTAACGTACTCCGGACGATATCGGTCGAGTGCGATAAAACGAATTAATCAATACGATTTCTTTCGACCTAATGGATTCTTAATGCGGCGATACAGCCGTCAACTGTTCGGAAATATGTCGCACCTCCGCTCAAATAGTGTCACATGTCAAAAAAAAAAAAATTTTTTTTTTCCATCATTTCGTTTGCCAAACATCAAAATGTTATCTCAAATAGTGGCACATTATTTTAATTTTTTTTGACATGTGACACTATTTGAGCGGAGGTGCGATGTGTGTTTTATGTCACTGATGTTAGGTAGGTCTACATAAGTGGGATAACATACGATCATATTCCAGATGGAATAGTTATTGTCATGCCGATTGTTGCTGGTATTGTGAATGGAACTTTCTAAAGACAGCATTTAACAAAGTAAATTTAAGCTCAACGTAGTGTAGCTATTTGACTTACTTCAAAATTTTCGTGGGTAAAAGCTCACACCTAATAATGTGTTGCTCACATTTAATAACGATATGTATGACAGAATCAATCTAAGCACTTTTAACCCCAGTTGAACAATATAAGTTATGAAAAAAAATGTGTTATAAATGTTTGATTTTGGAGCACAGTTGTTGATCTTAACATCGGGGTTTATTCCGACACATTTGATTCTTTATGCGGGAATCACCGATGTATACTTTCGTTCTTTCTAAGCACTCTTATGTATGGTACAATGTATTGTATTATTCATGTAAATTAATAACGCCAGTAATGAGATTTTTGCCCTTTGAAGTTTTCCGAAGGTTTTAGAGTAGGCATGAGCTCAAGCTAAGATAAGATGAGATATACTTTATTGCACAAATCAGTCACAAATACTTGCATAAGAAGAACTTTTATAGATGTAGGTGCAATCAAGACGGCCTTATCGCCAAAAGTGACCTCTTCCAGTCAACCTTCATAGGATAATGCATTAGTAGTTGCCTTTTCTATTATGAGCGAACTTTTCAGAATTATTTCAGTAAGGTAAAAAAAGTTTTTTTTTACTGTATGAGCCTTTGAGGTCAATAAAGTATTTTCTTTCTTTCTTTCTATGTTCAGCATACTCAAGTACACTAGTAGAGTGTTGAGGTGTTTTCCTTATCAGTAAATATAGAATGACGATCGATTTTAATCGGTAATCGTCGTAGTCTCGTAGTCAGCGTCGTAGACGCAGAAGAAACCATGATTGTCGCTACAAGTACGTGTTGCTTCATTGTGTAAATCTAGTTATGTTTCTTAATATATATAATTACTTAATAACTGTGATAGTTAATAAATACTTTGCTGTTTCAAACTTATTTTTAAAGTGGCGCCATGTCTGTAGTGAAATCGCTAACGCTGACATGAGCGGTTTTGTCGCAAAGAATATCCCTATAAATGTAAAGCTCATTATCAAACATATTATTTATCTAAAATAGAAATAGATTGAAATGAACTTGAGTTAGAAACACACATTTAAATTATTCAATTTTAGGGCTTCTAGTTATTGAATGTTCAGTCGATTATTTATCACAGAGTTCCATATAATCGACGTCATCTGATTATGCTGCAATTTCATCAAATCTAATAAGCAATAGTTAGACTTAAAATAGTGCTGGTTTAACATTTGTGCTATTGACAACATTTTCTAGACATAGGTACGCAACACTGTCAGTTTAGGCGATACCTAATTTTAGAGCAAATCTTGTCCCGAATTCCAATCATTCATTTCTCCTACTTCATATAAAAGAGAATAAGGAAAGTAACCGAAAATTCCTTTTCCCTAATTAGGTCGAGTACAGACCACCGGCGCGGCCACCTGGCGATAAAACCAGAGTAGACCAACTAAACTCGAGTCAAACAAGGCCATAAAATCCATGTTCCTACGACAATTAATGGTAATTATTCTACACAGCTTAGTATTAGATATTTAAAATTATTTGGTCATCAATGTTTAATGGCTTCAATTTATTTATTTATTTTTTATTTATACAAGTCGGTTCGTTTAAAACATAATCGGTAGCTTGTAGTCTCTGCAAATGATTTCTTAATTTATGTATCTGCGTCCCTGTTCGATGATGAGAAACATCGTTTCTGAATTTAAAACCATTGATTTATGTGTGAATAGTTTTAATACACGTGTATACGAATAATGATGTAATTATATGTATAATTACAACATTTTTTTTAGTAAATATACAGCTCTGTTTAAAGGTTAATTTATAATTCTGAAATACAACAACTCACTGTTTGGGAAAAGTTTATCTAGGGTTAATACATTACAATACATTGTAACGAATGATTTGAATGAAATAGGAGAAAACTAAAAAAAAAAAACATTTTTTCCTGTTGATCTTCCTCGGCACAAAAACCACTATCCGCTATAGTAGAGTCATATTTATTCAAGTTAGACGGTAAATATTTTCTATATTTTTAAAATTTAGGTATCAATTTCGATCATTAAGTACATCTTGTTCGGACGATTTGAATGTACTGTAAAGAAAATAAAAACTCTACAAAGTGGTGTAAAGGCTCCTGAGGAAAGGCATAAAAGTGTTAGAATAACTAACATTGCTCTCAATGTAAGTATTTCATAGGCTAGGTCGATCATCCATAAATGATATTCCGTGACCTTACAAAAGGTCACAGCGAAAACAAAGCAACAACAATCAGTCGGAATGAGTTTCGCGATACGTCTCGATTCATTGCCGATCGGCGATAACATCGATCGATTCGTTATCAGTGACCCTCAGACCCCCCACAGGAACCCCACCCCCGGACCCACAGGTGTGGGTAGTGACGATAGCAGCTGTTTTCTAATACCGTTTGGTAGGAACGGATTCCTCTTAGGTCATGAGTGAAAGTAATAGTAATGATTCATACTTCCATGCTAATATTTTGAGTGCGAAAATAACTCTGTCTGTTCGTGTGTCTGTGACGCTTCCACGCCTAAAGTACTTAATCAAATTTAGATGAGATTTATTACCCAGATTGAGTGAACCTTAGGAAAGGTTAAAGAATAGTTTTCATGGCGAAATATGGGCTCAAAGGGCCTAATTTACTTCATCAGGAAGTTTGTTACGTAGGGCACAATAATCGAATTCCACAAGGGTGTTCCGATATCATTTATTCTCGAATCACAATTTTGGCTTGAATGTTACCTAATTCTAGAAACGGTTTTGAAGAGTGGTCTGCATGATCACCATTTATCTTGTCTGACTGGTAGCGCTTATATTATCTTATTAAGCTTCAGCAGTACGTGATTTCTTAGGCATTTTGTATGACTATTACGAGTATGTGTATAAATTTTTGACGCCCATAGTATAGACACTGTTGAGTTCGTGATATATGTTCTTGATGCAAGCTGTTGTTCGTTTATTTACACTCGATTACGATAACTATAATTCGATTAGTCGTGATTATTGCTTTAGATTTTAACAAATAATTATTATTTTAAATAAATAATATTGTACATTATGAAGTGAAACGTTCTCATGTTTTTCAATTTAGAAAATAACATGCAAATCAATATTATTTATTGATCTTAGTAAATTATTTGCAGACGGTACTTCCAACACGATGGATGATGGGGAGTGATAATCGACCGATCAAATTACACTCGTGGTGGCCTGCGCAGGAGTCGCTCTAGATGAAATACTATACTCGGATTTTTAATTGTAGTCAGTGAAATGACATTTTCAGTGTGGCAGGTTTTCAGTCCCAAATAAATAGTGATGTGGTAAATCGAGTTTTTACAATTAAAAGTTAGTCGACATTACAGCCTGGCAAAAAAGTCGTAGTGAATGACCACGTCCCACTTCCATATGTCATTATTGGCAACACACACTGGTCAGACTTTCGTTTTGAGACATAGAGGTATTTCGGTAAACTGTATTTAGTAAATAGATTTTCAGTTTCAAAATGTTTTGTTTCTGTATTATATTATTTTCAGGTAAGAATTTCGTTTATTAACAGGTCATACAACTGGAAAAGTTTGGGAGGATACAACAGTAGAATCTTCCATAAAAGTGTTTTCTAAAGGTTTGACTACAGGCCTAAAGGGCCCAACCAGCAAAGGACGACGCCTTATAATTTCATATATAGGCAGTGATGAAGGTTTTGTAGATTCCGGTTTACTTATTTTTCAATCGAATAATAATAGTATGGACTATCATGAAGAGATGAATTCAGAATCGGAGTCGAAATCAATAGCAACCGTAACGAATATAAACGTATACAGGGTGTCCCGAAACGTGACGTCAAGCGGGCACGGGATGATAGGCTAGGTCATACCGGCTCTGGGAAAAATAAGGAAAAAAATCTGTGTCACTTGGTTTAGTAATAATAATAATATTTTTGAAATTTTTGGAAATCGACACCTTTGACTAAGTTTTCATGTACTGTACTCAGAAATGACCAAATTTCGCAGCGTTTTATTTTTTTATTATATCCTAGAAAACTATGCTTTCGATTATAGTCACTTTTATAATGATCAATTTTGGACATTTAGTAAAAAAAAATAAAGTTCGACTGAGTCATGGTTAAGAATTTTTATGTTACCTAACTTCATCCCTCATTTTCTTTAAAAAACATTACTATAGCATCCTTGGCAAGTTGTCTAGAAAAATAGCCCATTTCATCAAGATTTCAAAAAAGTAAAATACTTACCATTTCCTTGTCTTATGTTTCCATGAAAAATATTATGAACCATAATGGGTCGTTCAAAAGTTGAACTAGGTGAAGTCAACAGTATGCCTTGCTTGGATGATTAAGAATAAGTGATTGTAGGTTAGCGGCAGCGGCAAAAATGAATCGTTCGCTGTTGCTAAGCATTCCATGATTGGTCGGTTAATGTGATGGGTGACCACTCCAAAAAAAATTTAAAATATCTTTTATAGCTACTCCGTCCTTCGAATGCACGTTAAGCGGTTGGTCCTGGAAGACGTTGCGTGTGCCCAGTGTTGAGCATAAGTGTCACCAGTTGAGGTCAGACTTATGCTCAACGTTCACGCTTACGCTCAACGAAACTATCCTCTATTGCTACAATGTCATACTGTAACACGTCTGCACAGTGAGCTAAGTGTGGATTGTGGTACAGTCACCGGCATCTCAGGCTACCTATATCCGTTTTTTATCTCGCTCTTGCTGAATGACATTTCTTTGCAATAGAGCAAGGAAGACTAGTAGTGTATTTTTCCGACATCTCCGTGCTTCGGAAGGCACGTTAAGCAGTTCGTCCCGGTTGGCATCGTTAGATGTTAGTCATAATGCTTAGTCGAAGGCCTTAGGGCGGCTTGATGACATCTGAGTTTTTTTTATATCACTGAATTTACACTCCTGCAACAATCCGCCCTGAGCCCGCGTGTTAGAGTATGGCTAGCGCCCACGCTTATAGTTGAGGTGAGGCCTGTGCCCAGCTGTGGGACGGATAAAGGCCGTTTATGTATGTATGAAAGGAGGACTGAACGAAAATGGTAAGGGTGATGTGGCATTTACCGTAAAATAAGATACCAGAGCTACTATTTAGCCATGTAGTTAGATGATATTAAGGCGCCCTAAGCCCTCTGAATAAGTTTCGCGGCTGACTTCTGCTAGCACCTTCAGCTGGGGACAACTGCTTAATGTCATGTGTACGGAGATACTATGAAAAAAAACGGAATGGTCACCCATCACATTAACCGACCAATCATGGAATGCTTAGCAACAGCAAACGATTCATTTTTGCCGCTGCCACTAACCTACGGTCATTTTTTCTTTTATCATCCATGTAAGGCATACTAATAGACTTCACCTAGTTCAAGTTTTGAACGACCCATTTTGGTTCATAATATTTTTCATGGAAACATAAGACAAGGAAATGGTAAGTATTTTACTTTTTTGAAATCTTGATGAAATGGGCTATTTTTCTAGACAACTTGCCAAGTAGGCTATAGTAATGTTTTTTAAAGAAAATGAGGGATGAAGTTAGGTGACATAAAAATTCTTAACCATGACTCAGTCGAACTTTATTTTTTTTTACTAAATGTCCAAAATGTATCATCATAAAAGTGACTATAATCGAAAGCATAGTTTTCTAGGATATAATAAAAAAATAAAACGCTGCGAAATTTGGTCATTTCTGAGTACAGTACATGAAAACTTAGTCAAGGGTGTCGATTTCCAAAAATTTCAAAAATATTGTTATTATTACTAAACCAAGTGACACAGATTTTTTTCCTTATTTTTCCCAGAGCCGGTATGACCTAGCCTATCATCCCGTGCCCGCTTGACGTCACGTTTCGGGACACCCTGTATAATTACTTGTATTTTGCTGACTTTCAAGTGTTAATTCCCCTGAACAACTTTGAACATTTTTTTTCCAGCTATGGTTATAAATTTTTAGTGAGAAGTTTTAATATGGAGGTAGGGCCCATATTTCTTAAATCGTATTATTTTATTCGTTTTGTACCTATTACATATTTACAATTATTTAAAAAAGGCTTTGATACCTCATAAAATTAATCATGACTGAATGTCTAAGTCTAGTGATTGCCGAACGTCACTATTGCAGCGGGTCACCCTTTTTTGTATCAGTCACTGTTGAAGTTGTCATTTCGCTGACTACAATTATTAATCGTACTATATAAGTATGTATGCTGTCAGATGCCTACATACGACCTATATGTTGCCTTCTCGATAACTTGTCCATAAAGCATAAAGAAAAGCTTATCAATTTCTGTTGAACACAGCTTTGTAGTCAGGTGGTCATTGTTATTTTATGAAATACCAGTATTTACTCCAATTAAAATATTGTAAATAGTTTAAGTTTACCATTTAATGAATCATAAGCGTACTTTGCTTTGGTAGTTGAGTTTTTTTATGTTGTTTTTTAAGCTACAACTTAATAGAGTTACATTATTGCCTACGTTATGTTGATTGATGATTTGTTAGTCAAATTTTGATTCACATTTGTAGTTGATAGTACTGCATAGTGTGTTTTTGTTGTATAACAAGCACTAACAACTAAATACTTACCTACATTGTGTTTATTAATTAGTAGTTACGAGCAGACATTAGACTTCCAAATTGAATCACATATTTTTTTAGATTCACATACTCATGCTTTTAAAAAATGCGTCTACGTAGATTTATCAGTCGCATCTCGCTGACAACAGGCCAAAACGTAACAAAGTAACAACAAGTCAGTATTCCGTCATAACTGTGCCTGAGACAGCCCATATTGCATTGTCGGGCTAATTGGATAGAGATCGTTATCAGCTCGCCGATAAAATGGAATAGATAACATTCTGTACTGACTTATTAAGGCCGTTCCCAGAATAATATTAGATGGCACGATACGCAAGCTCGCAGGCCGCGTGTGGGTAGCGACAGCAGCGGATTGAACGAAAAAAATTGGAAAACCAATATGATGGCAGCTTTTTAGTAAACTTCAAATGTTTTTGAAAATTTCATAGATATTTCATTATTATTGCTCAAACTGTGCCTTGGGCAAAAATCTATTGGGGAATAAAAGCAATGCTCAGTGCAAAGTACGTGAAATTAGGTTTGATTCTGTAAACTTCAAGGACACAACCTCATCTTATATTACATTCGTGAAACTGACTGTTAACGGTCTAACGAACACTACTGATCCTTACTGACTTGTAGCTTGTGTGTAGGCTTTGTATCATTCCACAAGAAACAGGCAGTTTTTAAAGCGTGAAATTGAAAAATATAAACTGCTTTATTGCGTTTTCCAATGGGATCATTTGGATTTAAACGCTTACGAAAAATGTATGTGATTTTAGGTTTCGAACGAATAACTTCCATAATTGAAATGAAAAACTAACACATCACATTAATTTATACAGCGAGTCCATTATTTCCACTAAGCCGTTTTTTTGCAAACCTTTTTGCTGACTATACCAAACCCTATCAGCGATCTGAACAACGGATCGTGTTGTGTAGTTTTTGCGAAATTGGTCGGCCTGATCGGGTTTTATTCACTCCCGGTTGATTCCCTGAAAACTGACTATCTCAGGGTCAATCTGGCAGACGTGACGTCACACCGTCGCTGGGCTTCTGTCTACGAGTAGACTTTTTTGACATCGCTGCCCAACCTTCGCTGTCAAATTCGGTTGATACTTTTTTGTCCAGCTCCATTTTAATAATGTTAAAATTTCATGAAATATCTTTTAAAGATGATTTGTTTTCATAAAAACATAGGTAATAATTTCTTGATGGCATATGTTAGGAATAGGATTTAGGTAATAACGTTGTTATATCATTTTGAAGGTAGTATAGTAATTTAGCTATTATGTTGGTCCTTAACTTGCTATGTAAGTCTTGACATTTATTCTATGAGGTAGTCTAATTCAATTGGCATTTATAAATACTTTGTTTACTGTGCGCTGTTTATTTTTGTCCAAAAATAAGTATCCTCAGTATACGTTTTTAGATCCGCCTAACCTAATACTTAATCGCCTAACTCTAATCACACGCCATTTGTATCAACAATGTTGATGACCTCATAGTTTGTATAAGAAAACTAAGTCATTATTAATCTAAGATTAGTATTCAAACTAGGCGACAAAAATTTAAAAGTTGTTAACAACATTTGCGATAGATGATTAAAATTTTACCTTAGAATATAACCAAAGAATATCATGGACATTATTCCACTGGTTTTCATTTAGTTGTGTTGCATGAAATCTTGCCTCAGAGTTTTCGAACGGCACCTCACTCGCACATATTGCACAGACTTTTCTTGCATCTGCCAACTTGACCTCCGAATTCACAAACGCAAATCAACGTTGAGCATCCCTCAGAAGCTGTCTCTTTGAGTGACTTGCTTAGCGTTGATTGAATTTTGTGAATTCGGGAGTCAATCTATTCAGGAGTCTGACGGGACAGATTCGCGAAATGCTAAGCGGCAGGTAGCCACTGTCGCCGTAAGCAAATCTTGGCATATATTAGTAGGTTGCTTTAGCAAAGTTTCGTCGGCTTCTGACCCCCTTATTCATAAAAACTTAAACGGCTCTGCAACAACACTTAAACTTTTGTATTAATTTGTACTGTCATTCTTGTTGCTGCCACCATTTGCGAGTAAGTGACACAACACGCCAATTGCTTAAACTGCACTTTAGGGTTGCGTTCGTTTTTATGAATGGGGTTGAGTCTTTAAGGGGCTGCCAAATCGCCATTCAGAGAGTTCGTGGAGGAGACTAACCAAAAATTAGCGATCATGTGACCACAATTTTTACAAAAATAATCTGATAACATACACAAGTGCGATATACATTTATGTGCAATTAATTAACACAAATAAAATCTGGCATCGTGACTGCAACTGCGTTGATAAGCATCTCAAGTAATAAGCGCTACTTTAATTGGTGTCTCAGATTCAGACTTGTGATTGCCTGTTTTATTACCGGTATATATAAATCTTCTTCGTTCCTTATGTTAAGGAAGCCATTTTAATAATTGGTATTTTTATTCAGGGAAGAGAAATTGATAGTCTCAATCAGTAGGGAAAGAGAAATAAAAATAAGAATAAGAATCATTTATAAAAATGTCTACAACAAAACAAAATAAACTATAATTGAACTAAACATAAAAATAAAATGCAATTTAAGAAAAATAATAGCCGAACTGGTTCTCAACTCAGCTTTGTGCTCCAGCCAGGGCTAAAGCGCTGATTTTCAGCTGAGGCCGTGTTTAGAAAATAGGTAGCGCCAAAGCATTGAATAGGTTTACAATTATGATTATAAAGTAGAGAACGAGAATACATGACAATTGGAATAAAACAGAAATATATAATAGGATTGATTTGGTTAAAATTAAGATTCTTGACGATTTAAAAGTATTGTGAAATGTTCTACATGAATAACAAAACATTGAATTTGAATTTGAATTATGTGCCACGATACGTCATTTACTAAAATGAACATATTTTGCAACTAACTGCACATCGACTACTGCGTTAGTACTAATTTATCAGTTACAATGTCTAAGCAGTTAGTAACTTCGCATTGTTATTTGCCGTTATCAATTTAATTGTACGTATTACCACGTATTGCAAGTAGAGATATCGAATAATTAATATTCATCATTTGTATTGTTGTTGCGAGGAAATCACCGATATAGGTTCTAATTCGGTCGGTGAATAAAGGACTGATAGACAAACCGACCGCAATATTATTGTTTTTAAGTCCATAACCATTTAATTTGTATCCGGCAAACCGATGCTTAAATTGACATTTTGGGTACAAGGTTTAGGAAACCAAAAATGAGGATATTAACCGAATTAAAGTTCAGTGACTTTAGGTGACTGCGACGGTAAATCATAACAGTGTTGAAATAGCAAAGCTTAGTAAAAACTCGTTTACTTCCTACAAAGTCATCAATTATTATCAATGTATTGCAAGAGACATACGTACTATGATTACCGACCTATCCCATTCCAGAAGGAGGTCACACAGATAAAAATGAACTTTACAAAATCATCTTAAACGATAACTGCTTACTCCTGAGTGCCGGGATGCAGTATCGTGAAGTGTAAAAGCTTACTTTTTCGATTTTAGTGAAACGGTGATAACTAGTGTTAGTTCATTTTTCAACTCACAAAAGAGTATGTACATACAACCTACCGGCATTGTGAGCATAATCCGTTTACATAAATCGGATATTTTATTGACGAAATCAGATTATTGTGACAGGAACAAATCAGAGCTGTGCAAATTAGCAAATTGGCTTCAATAGAATGGAGCCTTTTGTATGAGTACCTATGAAAATTATATGTTTTTTTCCAATAGCACACCAACATTTTGAAACCAACAATCAACCCTGTATGTCTGTGTATCTGTCTGTGTTGCCCGATTTCAGTGTTCTTAGCCGATCTAAGACAGTGTAGGAGACTGTAACATATTTCTGCAAACAAGCTAACGGGGCGTCTGCGAAAGTTACTCTTACGTCACTGAAATCGTACGAACCTACCCTTTGAGTAGTGATGAAACCTGATCAATAGGCCTAGCACGAACCGCTAACGTTTTGGTAATCTAAAACTATACTTTTTTTTCTTTTTCCTATGTCGTTTCGATTACCAAAACGTTAGCGGTTCGTGCTAGGCCTACTGTACACTGCACTGAGATGCACTTCATAGGAGTCAGTCGTGGCGTGTAAAGACCGCGCCAGGTCCGCGCTATGCGAGTATCGGCGAGGCAGGATCTTGTTTTAAGTAATAGTATCGCGGCGTGATAGTGTTAGCCCATTTTTCTTCTGCACAACAAAGGATGTAATCGGCCGTGTGTGTTACCCGTTTGCTGTGGTCCAAGTCATAAGAGTATCACTGATATTCGGTATGGAACGACAACGGTTTATAAAAATAAATACCGAAACAGTAAGTAGAACACTAGTAGTAATTCTAAAAACTTAAACCGTCACCCAAAGTTAAGTTGTAAATGTCACTTTATGTTCTTTTGGCCAAACCGTTTAATGTTTTGCATCTGTTTTTTTAGCAACAACATCTTTATAGAGCGATTCTCTCAAAGGATGGCATTACTTAGTCGTGATCTGCCCTGATTTTAAATCCCGCTCTAGATCCAGCGCTCCAGCTATTGTGAAATCTATTCAGAATGGAATGAGCCTTAGCTATCAAAATTGTTAATTAAAAAACCGTGAGATTATAATGGTCTTCTTCCAGGCCACATTCTGACCAGGAATTTAAAGTCGTAGATGCTTAAAAATCATAATTTAACAACAGCGGGTTATAAGGTCGTGTTTCCTTGAAAGTGCGTTGTAAACGCTACAAAACAAAAATGTTCATATTCGCTTGAACCTCATGCCCTGCACCCGTAACATCGCAGTGGGCGAGGTGTCACCCCGTGTATCGCGCGTTTAATGATTCACTCCGTGATTCCGCTGATCGAGATTATACTCACCTCGACCGAAATGAACAGACCGACTGACGTATCAAAGGAATGAACCCACGCTTCGACCTTGGTTATTGACTTTATATCACACTTTTCATCCATAGGTTTTGTTAAAAAACTGAGTGGGATTATGACATTGTTCATTTTCTTAAATCGGATGACTAGACGTCGTAGACTTAACAGCATGTGGTCGACTTCCCAGCAGTCCAGACTGAACAGTTTGCTGCTTCCTTCCTGTGATGGCGATCCGGCTAACATCCCTTTACATCTCAGTGCTCTTTTTTTTCCGGGGGGGAATCCTTTTACGGACGTCCCGCCCTTTGGGGGAAGGGCGGGGATGTGTCAGACACTACTGACTCAACCCCCGGTGACCTGCTTCAGCGCGTACCCAGAGGGTCCTCGTGATCTCAGGTCGTGAACTCTGCCGGCGAACCCCTGGCGCACTATGCCGGCATAACCATGGTCACATGCAACACCAGGGGTATTACACGCTCGATGGCGACCCTTTTTTTTTTTTTTTTTTTTTTTTTTTTAACCCGGTGAAATGCTTTACGCACTTCCCGCTGCTCGGGGGGCAGCGGGGGAGTGTGGGACTCACCCACTCCAGACGGAGGGTGGGTATACCCACTAAAACACCGGGGCAGCCTTCTTCCGTGCGTGACCAGGGTTCACCGAGATCTCTTCTGTAGAGAAGGAACACTACCGGTTGAACACCTGGCGCACAATGCTGCTCACACAGCCCATCTCGTAGGGAGTTAGACCTCCCCACAAACACCAGCCGGCGTTACGGCAGTGTGAGGCTGCGCCCACACTGCCGTCCTCCTCGGGGCCACTTGAAGTGGAGGCACACAGCCCCCGCCGCGTGCACTCCCAGCGACCCCGAAGGCCCTCCTTTAGTCGCCTCTTACGACAGGCGGAGGGGAACCGTGGCCGTATTCTTACGCCCCGGCCACAGGGCGGAGGGGACGCACTAAGGCATTACGCCAGTGCCCCTGCGTCACCTTCTCCGCCGCCGGCTAGGGTTAGCGAGCTCCCTTGCACGCTCGGCGGCCTCCTTCTGCTCCATCACCATGTTGCAGAAGGTAAGCATGGATGTCCACGCTCTCCTGTCAGTGGCCATTGCATGGACCACTGTTTGCAGGGTAACCACCCTACCAATACTCACGCTCAATACTCTTCGTTCTTCGGCCCATGCTGGGCACTCCTCAAGGGTATGTCTGGCCGAGTCATCCAGGTCATCACAATGATGACACCTTCCGTCAGGCTCTCTGCCTATTCGACACAGGAACCTCCCGAAGCAGCCATGCCCCGTGAGAACCTGTGTCAATCGGTACGTCAGTGAACCGTGTCGCCGCTCTATCCACTGCCTGAACACTGGGCGCACCGCCTCGATGGTCCAGAGGCCCGCTCCCGGTGCCTCTAACCTTTCTAGCCACGTATCATGGGCCTCAACTAGGATGTTGAGCCGCTGACCATCCAGCTCTTGCGGTGCCAGTCGCCTGCCCGAGGTACGCGCCTCCTCCCGCCAGAAGAACGCGGCAGAGAGGGCCCTCGCGTCTAAATCCCAGGGCAGAGACCGCGCCAATAGGCACGCCGCCTCGAAGGAGATCGTGCGATACCCTCGTATTGCTCTGATCGCCATCGTCCTCTGCGGTCTCCGCAGAATGGACGCTGACTGGCGAGTCAGAGCTTCAGCCCATACGGGGGCTCCGTATAAGGCAATGGATCGCACGATCCCCAAGTACAACTTTCTACTGATGTCGCCTGGTCCGGTCAGGTTGGGCAAAATTCGACTTAAGGCATTCGCCGTCTTTGCCAATTTAGGCGCCAACCTCTTGAAGTGGGGACGGAAGTTCAAGCGGCCGTCGAGGACGATTCCTAGATACTTCATCGTCGACTCAACGGCGAGGCGAACTCCACCCACCACAATGTGGGATCCTTCTGGAGGGGCTTGCCGAGGTCCGTGAAAACACAGGACTTCGGACTTGTGCAAAGCCACCTCCAGTCCCAGACGCCTGATTCGGCTCCGTACATTAGCGGTGCCTGCAGTCGCTCGCAGCGCCGCCTCCCTATACGTTTTCCCCCGGGCGGTCACCAGGGTGTCATCCGCGTAACATGTTACACTGACACCCTGTAGGTTTTCCCCCCTCAAAACCCAGTCGTAACCGATGTTCCACAGGAGCGGACCGAGGACCGACCCCTGTGGGACACCGCACGACATTGGCCTCTGAAGCCATTGTTCCCGCCCAGGGTACTCAACGTACCTGTCCACAAAATAGGACCCGATTATCTTACTTAAATACACCGGAGTTTGATGGTACCTAAGCGCCTCTTTTATGCACGCCCAGGGTAGGGTGTTAAAAGCGTTGGCAATATCTAACGACACTGCCAACACAACCTCTCCCTCTCCGATAGCCTCTTCAGCTTGCTTCTTCACTTCCAAGATGGCGTGCACAGTTGATCGGCGCCGCCGGAAACCATACTGGCACTCAGCCAGATTAGGTCCGACCCCCTCAAGGTGCTCAACGAGACGCTCAGCAATTATCCGCTCCAAAAGTTTGCCCATCTCGTCGAGCAACACTATCGGGCGGTATGCGGATGGCGAGTCTGCGGGGCGACCTTCCTTTCTTAAGAGGACCAGCTTCCCCGTTTTCCACTGTCGCGGGAAGCAACCTTGTCTGAGACACTCCGTAAAAAGATTTCGAAGCCTCGGTCCGAGCCATTTTAGTGCAAGAGCCAGAGCTTTCCCTGGTATGCCGTCAAGACCAGGCGCGGTGTTTTTCGCCCGGAGCTTGATAACGGCCGCGCCAAACTCATCCTCGGAGATTGAGGGTGCCTCGCTGTCAATTCCGTGGTCATGTCCGTCCGAGATCATCGGCGGGGGAGTAAACTCAACTCTCGCCGGAAACAAAGCCGTGACTACCGCCTGCAGCAGCGGGGGATCCAAGCTCTCCGTGATCGGGGGGGCCCACGGTCGTAGCTTAGCCATTGCCATGCGATACGGACGCCCCCACGGATCCCTATCAAGGGTGGCTAAAAATTCCGCACGCGCTTCTGCCTTGGCCTTGTTGACGCCTATCTTCAGGGCCCTTTTCGCCTCCCGGTACGAAGCGTACTGGAGTGCTTCCTGCTCCTCATCTCGGTGCGCTCTGCGCCGCAGTCGGGTGTATCGGCGCCTCGCCCTGACACAAGCCTGCCTGAGCTGTGACAGGTCTGCGGACCACCAATACACCTGGCGCCTCGGTGGTAGAGGCTTGGCCCGGGGCATGGCCGCGTCGCAAACTTGCGACAGCGCCTCCCGTAACCATTCCGCTTCAGTATCCACCTCGAACGGTCCAACCGGCGCGGGCACCCACGCCTGGACAATTGAGGCCAGCTCCAGTACCTCTCTGTCGAGACGCTTCTGAGCCCAACGAGGGCGGTCCCTATTCACAGATCCCTGACTCAAGCCGGTCTGGAGCGCCAAATCTGCAGAGATTTCAAACCGGATGTAGAGGTGGTCCGAATACGTCTCCACATCCTTCAGCACTCTCCAGCCCGAGACACGGCGTGCAAGAGCAGGACTCGCGAACGATATGTCCACGATGGACCCATCCTGCTGCCGCACGCACGTGTTCGCAGAGCCCTGGTTTAAAACCACCAGACTAGTGGCGATTGCCCACTCCTCAAGTGCCCTTCCACGCGCTGTAGTCAACGGGGAACCCCACACGGTGGACTTGGCATTAAAGTCTCCCATGACGAGCAGCTGTGGTGTGTTGTTCCGCCTAACCACAGCCTCAAGCTCCGACAGAAAATCTTCGAAATCGGCGAGTGGTTTGTTAGGGGAGAAGTATACTCCCACAATTAGGGTGTTTCCTACTTGAGCGGCAACCCAGCCATTACCTTTCTCCGTTCTCCGAAAAGGAGTTGAACCTGCAGTGATGTTTGTCACTATGGCTACGACGCCGTCATTATCCGCCACCCAGTCGTCTCGCTGTGGGACAAAAAGTGGCTCCGCCACCACTGCTACATGCACCAACCACTGTAGTAGGCTCTGTTGTAAAAGGTCCTGAGCCATTCTACAGTGGTTTATATTCGCCTGTAAAAATTTGAGGGCCATTCTTAAACAGGATCTTCCCTTATCTCCTCGTCCCTAGGTGGTTGCAGGCGGCTGGGCGGCAGCTGGGTATTGCCCTCAGCCGTCGTCTTAGTCCCTTTCTTTGGGCGTAGGGCCGTGCAGGACTTGCTCGATGGCGACCCTGCGGAAAACCCCCTCCCCCCCTCAATTCAATCCCCTTTTGAAGAACTCCAAACTCCTCTTGGCTAAGGCAGGTGAATTTTAATTCAATATAGAATTGAGATCGCATAATCGCTCTACAGGCTTAACAGGATAAGTTTGATGGACAGTGAAAGTAAAGTAGGGTTAAGCCAGAAAGAGGCAAACGAGATGCCTTTGATTGGATCCAGCGGTCGTAAAGTTCTGGCGTGACATTAGCACTACTTGAAAAAGCCAACGAAATATATATCTAAGAATTTTATACACCGAACTTCGATATTTATGTAAAGATCGAAGTTCTAAGTAGTTATTAAAAAGCAAACAGTCTTAAAAGCAGTAAGCAGCAGGCGGTCTTATACCTAACCTAATTTTACAGAAGTTAATGAGTAGAGTCAACATGCTTCTGTTGTTTACTGGGACAATCTCTGCCGATGGAAATATTTGTTTTCACTGTTTTGTAAATATGGTTTATTTCCTATTTACACAAAAAAATATACTTCAATTTTTCGCTAAACTATCGCTTCGCACTGCGTTCCATAATACCGGCCACTCATTGGGTGGGCGAACACCTCAGTCCATTTGTCACCCGCGGCCGCTACCACGATACGCCCTTTGTGCGACGATAGCGATCACCAGAACAATGCCTCTAGTGTTTATACGGTTAAACTGCTTAACACATTTGTTACGACGGTCAAGGCTCAGGTTACGGCGTGATTCATGGTAGGGGCACCAGCGTGTCACGTATCGGAGGATAACGCGTTTGTTTTGATTATTGATAATATTATTTCGGGTCCATATTGGGATGCATAAATTAAAAAGGCATATCTTAAGTCTGCATAACGTTTTTTGGCATACTCTTCATTTCGCATAACGTTCATTTAGAATAAATCATAAGGCATACTTTTTTCCCGCATAACTTCTTTTATAATAATGATATTTTAGCATCAAAGGTTTATGCATAATTGTTTTTAGAATAACGATTACTTAGCATATCATTCATTGGCATCTCACCCTATGGCATACAAATTTCAAGTCATACAATAAGAATACCATAATATCACCATTTAAAAAACACTTAATCAAAATTTAAAAACTTTATTATTCTCTTCGTTATCCTGAAATATTTTTATTTCGAAAATATCATGCAAGCAAGCATGCAAATGTATAGTGAGCAACCAAGCAAGCATTCATGCAAGCAGGCATGCATTCATGCAAGCAAGCAAGCATGCATACATGCAAGCAAGCAGCATGCAGGGATGCAGCAGGCATTTTATTTCAGGGTTTGAAAAAAAAATAACTAACCCTCGAAGGTTAAGGCGTGAGCTGCGCTCACGCCTTAACCTTCGAACCTATCACGGCCATGTCGGATCCGCCCTCCCCATTCACCATGTAAACAAGCATGCAACATGCAGGCAAGCATGCAGCGTGCAGGCAAGCATGCAGCATGCAGGCAAGCATACAGCAAGCAAGCAGCATGCAGGGATGCAGCAGGCATTTTATTTTAGGGTTTGAAAAACTATCACGCACGCTACAGCTACGCTTCGCTTTGCTCCCGCCTTAAACCTTCTAACCTAATCTAGCCGAGTCGGTTTCGCCCCAACTCTATTGTTGGGCAGACGAGTAGAAATATGCGTTTTGTATTTTATGAATTCATCTATTATGCGTTTCTTATATTATGATAAAGTAAAGTTATACGTTTATCAATTATGCTCTTCACATTTATGCTTATTTAAATTATGATAAATACAATTATAGCAAAATATAATTATGCCAATGAAACCATTATTTATTTATTTATTTATTTATTCTTTATTGCACATTAAAAAAATAAAGTACAAATGGCGGACTTAATGCCAAGAGGCATTCTCTACCAGTCAACCACATGGTCAAACAGAGAAATTAAGGCGGTGCACAAGATTAAGGTAAAAATTATAATATACATAGATACAAATATAATTATCTAAATAATAAATAATAATATAGTTACAATATATATATTGCATTATGCGTTTATAATACTCTGCTTATCATAATTTATGCGAAAAAACTTTATGCCAAAACATTTATGCCAAACTACATTATGACGAGAGAGTTTATGCGACCGAAAGGGCTCCCGATTATTTCTGAACAGAAAGATCAGTGTGCGCTACATAAATTACTTGTCAGAGTTACAAACTTTATCGATGTTACAACTTAAAAAGGGCTCAAGTAGATGCCGTTAATAGAATACGAGAGATGCTTCAATACTGAGTGTCAGTTTCAAATTCAAAATGGGTAAAAAAAATGTGAAACGTTAATAAGAATCTTATCTAATCTAAATCAGCTCTTTTTGTTCCACTGTAAGGCCTCCTTCTACTAGGTCTATTTAAACACTCATATCATAAAAATAGTCAGTCAGTCAGTCAATCAGTTAGTCAGTTATTTCATCTCAACGTTACTCTAGATCAAGTATTCATCTGTCTATACATAATATTTTACAAAGTAACACTAAACAAAAAATTACATGTCTAAATAACGAAAGGTGGACATATTAACTACTAAAACAACCTCAAACCCACTCCTTAAAGTCACGTACGTTTTTTCACACTCGATTAGATTTTTTATTCCGAACACCAAACGCTTAATAACTGACAGCTGTAACAGAATACAGATCACTATCTCCCGGTCTGAAGAACAATATTATCTTTGAGAAAAAAGAAATCGAACATAACAGTGTCCGTTTCACAATGGCCAACAAATGAGTGCGACAGAGATGCAAGATAAACGAAAAAAAAAGTCCCAACTACCGACTCGAGCGCAGACACCTCAGCATTCTTAGCAATCGCAGCGCCGTAGTCGTATCTCAGCTTGAAGTGTCCATTGGCGGTAATCTATGTAAATGTTTGTTAACACCTCGTATTGAGCGGTCGTTGGACGTCAAACTGTTTGTAACTGTCGTGTCTTGTTTGTTTTAGTGGGCTATTTGTTTGTGTTCGCGTGTGGTGTTTACACTTGTGGTGAATGAGAAACAATATTGCTTTTGAATAAAAGGTTCTGAAGTTGTTTTATGAATAAAAATAGTCTTGATAAGCGTTTTAGATGCTAATCGTAAACGGCAATTGAATTCTGGTAATTTTATGAAATGTTTGATTAAGTTTTGAGAATTTATAGAAGCTTTATCATAGGCAAAGCTTACAAGTTACTTATAGGATAAACTTTCGTAGTAAAGCTTGCATTACAATATATTGAGCATCGAGTTTTTGAAATTGATTGAATTATTGAAATTCTGGAGACCAGTCAGTTGTCTCATGGTCGGCGTCTCATGTTCCATTTGCCATCAAATTGTCGCCAAGTCCAAAGTTATCTGCTTCTACGACCATCAGGTCTTCAACTAACTTATCTACTACTTGAAGAGTAGATAACATCGTCGTTAGATGTTATCAAGCCAACCCTATCACCTCCAACTTTAGGCTTAAAATCATCAACCTGGACCAACTACTTAACACTACTGCCAAAATATAGAGATGCTTGAAAAATGCATCCCTTACATTGCAAGGGGTCAACCTGGGTCCCTAGTCTCACAATTTCAATCTCACTGCCAACTTTGCTGGTTTTCGTAAGGACAGCAGACTTTTCCACAGTTCTCGTATTACTCATCCAATGTGATATTAACTATATCGAATGCGCGAGAATTAGGCTCGTGGTGTACACAGCTAAACCTATCGTTTCCAATGAGCTGTCATTCCTGATCCACCTCAGCCAGAAGAACAAAGAACAAAAGCAGATAAACCGTATCTGTGAGCCAGGTCCGTATTCCGGCACAGATAGACACAGCCGAGGTAGTTTGGCAACGCTCTGCGATACCGCGCGTAACTTAGAGCGGCTGATATTTTTATACTTTATGGGGCCGCAGTCTGATAAGCCTGTGGGCTAAAGGATAACTCCATGTGCCAAATGGAAATCTATACAAATATCTTATTGTTCATGGAACTGCGTTGGCCAGATGCCGACGTTTTTGCATCTTTGAATTCAAATTTATACTCGTAACATACGCTCACGCAAGCATACTATTTGTTGCCATCATGGTGAACGTAACATCAGTGTTTTCCATCACCGGAAAGCTAGCCGCAAAGTCAGTATCTTCCTAACACAAAGTATTAAGTATAACGACCAATCTTGAACTCGGGACCACCCGTGTTCCGAGCCATAGTGTTAACCACTGAGCTGAGCTAAGCCGTAGTACTACTGAGCTAATACGCTCTCTTTGAAATTGAATATTCCTACATACCTCCACCATTTTCTTATACCTATGGGTTGTTTGGAAGAGATCGCTTTTTAGCGATAAAGCCGCCCAAATTGTACATTTACGTCAATCTGTGTTACTTTGCTGTTTATTTCTGTTGTTTCGGTGAGTAATAAAGAATATATCTATCTACATAGTACTCAATTATACAGCTGCTGAACTACAAACAAGAATACACTAAGAATTAATGGATTAACAAACAATACATTACAAGAAACCATCTTAATATTAATTCCCACTTACACCAAGCTTAAATTGATAAAACTAATGCACGCCCCCGGAATGCACCTATAATCGGGATCAGATAGGGATCCCACTCGAGTACTGATAACATTTTAATTCACTGATAACCCGTCTGCTGATAGCGACGGCGCCAAAACTGTTACCCTGCGTCCCTCTGTTATAGACATCGTGAGATAACCACTCACCCTTTTAAACATCAACTGTCATCAGGTTTTTTTAAGACGTAAAATTCCCACAGTTCTGTTTGTGAGTAACAAGTAAATTTATGTCAAAGGCATATTAACTGATGAACAAATGAGTCCAATCCTCTAACCGATACGCCACGTAGGTTCAGTCCCACGCAAATTAGCCACACAAAAATATTAACGAGACATATGAGCAATTTATTCTTTAAAATGCCTATAGAAACACCGGTACCTATAAAAACTTATTTAGACAAAAGTCTTGATTAAAAGTACAAATTCTTTTTTTTAAAATTGACTTGCAGTTAGTCTAAGGTGTGACTTTCACAGCTTTATCGTTCATTAAAAAGGTTGCGAAATCAAACCTGCACCCCTTTTTTGCATCTTATAATCTGCGTTCGAGTGAGCGCAAGAGACAAAATCTGCTCTTAGCAGATCATTTGTGGTGGTCAAAGGCTTCAGCAATAGAAATCAAAATGAATAACAATATCTAAGTATTGAAAGTTTTCCAAAAACCCCATTAAGTTGCAGTTGGCGGTGTACGTCATCATCGTCTGGCCCGCGCCTCTCATTTACATGTCCTATTTCCCTAACGGCCATTTTCGGAGTTGCAGAATTCGGCTGGACACGTACACAGCGGTCTATTTCATAAGCGAAGGCGGAAATCATTGACTTATTAAAATCTTATCCATTCACTTATCACATGGTTGTTTGTCATCGCAGGCGAAACCGTCGTTACTATGAATAGCAACTTTTTGTGCGTATTTTAACTACATAGTTAAAGCATCCAGGCTGAATAAGGTACGTTTGTCTACCAAATATTATCACGATGATATTTTTCAGTAATGCTCTGTCTAAATGAATCAATGTTGTTAAATTCTACCAAAGGAACGAGACCATAACGGCTTGTAGGACCGATTGAATTTAAAAAACTTAATCAAGTGGGGTTTATTTTAAAGGAATGTATTTGACGTTAATTTAAAAAATAACTGAATAAACAACGAAAGTTAAATCTGAATACATCATTTCATGCTAATGGAGCGAAGGGTGTTATGTATGCCAAGTGCCTCTTGGCATACATAACACCCATCAAAACTGAAAAAGTTCAAAGTTGATTAGCGGCTGTATAACAAATGCATCGCTGCAAGACTGCACCAAACGCTTCCGCCCCAATTTGGCCCACACCACACACTGCATTTTTCGTTTTCAACGTGGCAAATTACGCTCCCAAGAAATGTGCAGTAGCATTAGTGTATTAACATTTTTATGGGCCATATATCCCCTTAAACCGTTGCTTTGAACAATTGATGACCGTTCTCAATGGCAATTTCATGTATCTTTTTTTGGCAGGCATAAGCTGGTAATTACACGGTCCCAATGTGAGATTGTATTTTTCCTATTGTAAAGGCTTCTAAGCCAGATATATTGGGAAAACATTTCAGAGACCAATGTATAACAAGGCGACGAACCGCAGCCTATCTAATGGTTAAGGACAGGTACCTATCCCGTGAAAAGCATCCATACAACTAAACCTAGCTGACCGAGCTGCCCTCACGCATCTTGTATGTTTTTTAAACATAATATTTAATGAAGTAGTAATTTTATGAAGTCAAACTGCGAATTAGTCGATAAATATTCAGTAAACCTTACAAAAAGAGCTAACTTTGAGATTTTCTATCGACAGAAGTTTAAAAAAACTTTAGCTACATGATTTTTACTAGAATTCAAAATTCAAAACAAAGTTTTATATTTTGAGATGGTTCTAAAAAACCGTAAAGACGGCATTCCTTAAAAAGTTGATTATACCAAATGTCACGGTTTCAATATCTGCAGTTCTTGTGGAAAGCTAGCCATATGCTATGAAAATCTTGTCCATATTCAAACATCAAGTTAATCAAAAATATCTTCTATGATAAACGTAGCAAATGCCATCTCCTAAATTCATACAATTAAAATCGAAGACTTCTCTTACAAATTCAAAGTCTGGCAATAAACTTAGATTTATTATCATCATCTGGCATGTTTAGTGAGCTCCACTCCTTCGCTCGTTATAAATGACAAATGTACGTATTATGTGTAATTTACATTTGCAATCATTATCGAAACATCGGCGACCGGCTAGTTGGCAATATGATAAAGGAATGTATCGAGGAAAAACATTATTTACATTGTGCCCCAATCTACCGTAACAACTGCGTACACTACGCTTTAGTGTTAGACTTGGAAGTAGACACGAGACACACGGAGCTTATGGATACTGACAGACAGAAGCTTAAATAAATGTGTACGGTCAGGAAGCCAAGTGGTTGTAAGGCACCGCATCCCAGCCGCACAGAGAAGGGAATGTAAGATTAGTAAGGTTACTAACTCCCTCGAAAGCCTAGAGCCCCTTGCGTCGAGACGCTAGGTCGCTAGAGCCCTAGCCCTACCTAACAATAAATACATAAATAGATAGTGAGGGGAGGGGGCTTGCTCCCGGGGCGCCCGGAGTGCAAGCGGGAAGAGTGAGGACAGTAGGTAGGGTTATGGGAAACGCTGCCAGTAGAGCAGGCTCACTCTACTGATCATGATACTGACGGCCTAAGGTGTCTTGGCCGCTAAAGACACTACTGTCAAATTGGGAAATTTGCTAGTTAATTTTATTTTAGCGTTTGCCGTGTCCGTAGCCCATACACATAGAATATTTAACCAGTGGCGACTAGTCTGCTTTTACCCTTTGAATGCCTTTGTGCAGGGCCACCGTATTAACGGAAAATAATATGAGGAAGAGGATCTGCTTGAGTTTCTTGCCAGTTCTTTTTAAATACTGAAAGAAATTCATTGAATAGGCTCATTTTTCACTAAAGCTAAATGGAGCAGAGATGTGCGGAGCTGTGTTTTGTGAAATATCAACGATATGCCCTATTTTGTCTTGAAGATTAAAAACCCAGATTCCCACATATCTGCTTGCGCTTAGTTCTAAATTATATATGGTAGAGTCAGATGGATTCACATAGGCACTGTGTATTGATAAATACCTACAATCGTATTAAGTGAGCCTGTTACGATTGTTCAAATGAATGAATAAATAAATGACACCTGCACTCCTCTTAAAGAAGTTTATCAGCCCCCAATTGCCTTATTTGAAAACGGCCATAAAACGCTCTACATCCTCCCCAGCCGTGTTCCACACGCCCACCGCAAACTTCATAGAACAATGGCGCAAGCCTCGATAAGCTTATAAATAATTGGTCTACGATAAGTCTAATTAGCGACACGATGTAATCAGCGTATCTAGCAGGAAACCCTGGGGAGTAATTAATTTTTATTAATAACGCTTGCTGACCTGCAGACGTGTGTGTCAGGGTGCGAAGTTCATTCGAGGTCGAGGTTTGATTTTAAAAGTTAAAAGTTGAAGTTTATAGTTCAAATACGTCAGGTAAATACCTATGCCATGAGCAGTATCCTGAGTTAATACTCAATAACGGGGGGCCACGCTTAATGAACTTCAATAAAATTTATAGGAATAAAGTTAAGCTTTAAAAACGTATTTATTCACAGGCTCAAAGTAAGGTTTTACCCTAGTGTTCTCTGATACAGTTACGAAAAAGGAACTAAAAACACCTCGAGTCAGCAGATATTCTTGTTTCAATGACAATAATTAACCTTTTAAAAAAAAAATGTTTAAGAAGCGGGGTAGACCTTTGGCCAGAAATGATTAAGATCTCATTAGGGTTAGAAAAAAGAGTGTTTTTTTAAATGGTAAGAGTATATAAATATTTTATTTTTATTTTTTGAAATAAGCAAGAAACGAAGCAGTTGCTGGTTTGTAACGAAAGCCCTTCACATATACGAAGGGTTATCAAAGCAAAAACAATCGATCAAATGCCAAAGCACTAAAGATCGGAAGTCCTTAGGTTCAGAGCCAAGATAAAAGTATTTACAGCCTCATCGGCGATGGCCAGGCTTTATAGCCGGATGACAAACAGACTGGAACAAACAACAAAAATATGTAAATAGAGTTCCAATACAGAGTCAGCTACTGAAAAGGCAGAAAGTTTATTTTGGTCAAATTTTAACAAAATGTATATTACTGTCTAATTTTCAAGATTACATTAACATTAAAATTAGCCAGATCGGTGATTTCTGAATATAATGTCTGACTAATAGGTATAGGTACTCTTTTCTTTTATAAAGGGACAACCAGATATACCAGCTTACCTCAACGCTATACTCTTGACATTCTAGATAGACGCATGAAGCATTTTACTTCCATTTTCCTCCTGCGTACCCGTAGAATGATTTACACCCTCACTCTCCAAAATGCAACCGATAAAAAATATCACTGGACACTATTCTACACAGCGCCATCTAGCCCCAATGCTTGTGCTATGGGAAACTACAACGGATAAACTTTTTTTCTTTTGTAAATACAAACTCAAGGTACATAGGAAACACCCAGACCAGTACAAACAGTCATGATCATGCACACAAATGATGGTACTTTGCATATATCGAACCCGTAACCACTGGTGTAATAGCCTGCTTCTGAACTATTACACCAAATCGGTCGTCTGTCGTCAAAACCGACGAAGATGCAGGTATTAACCGAAGCCATCTTTAATAATCCTATCTCACTGGCTAAAACTTCGTTGCACTAAGTGCCCCGTTCAATCTTACTTCAACTTATTAATTTGTTATTTTAATTCACGGATTTTCTAATTTCTGGTTGGATCTCATAGAAAAATACTACAAACATCTCCACAGGAATTATGAGCATTAATACAAAAATATTTTAGTTACAAAACAATGTTTCTTTATCATTCCTATCGGCAAGATATCGGATGAATATTTCTTGGGCATGACGGAGCGGCAGTCGGTTGGGCGGGCGATATCGCCCCCATCTGGGGTAACCATTTGCGTATGACTTATTAGGATACGTTCTTTTCTACCAGGCCTAACTCTAGCAACAATTGTGAAAATAGGAGTAAGTAAAACAATTAAGACAGTCAAAATTTCCAAGAAACAGTAACACTCATGACGATGCAGGTTATCATTGCTGTCTTTAAAATAAGCAATAACTGAAGTTCCAGTATGGAGTCTTTAAAATTAACCATTACTAGATTAATTAACTCAAAACCCTGTAAATCTGTTCAATCTATGAAATCAGTCACAAGATCCATTGTAGATGTCAAAAGGCTTTTCTATTCTATAATAGACCAAATTTTAGGATCTTTTGTCTTAGCTTACCTAATAATCATAGTAGGAATGCTGTCATTACAAAATAATGTCGAAAAATACTCTGTTCACAAAAGAAGCTTCTCATGAAGTTAAATTAATTTAGTTATTTTGTAAGTAATTCAGCCCATAGATACTGTTTATTTGCGCGAAAAAAATAGAGAGATATTATTTATTGCACAAAAACATTACAGTTGTATTAAATTACAGAGACCATTGTACAATTGTAATGTGGGTAAGGTAAAATATATATCGATAGTTTTAAGTTAGAATGGCTTGGTCCGGCTTTTCCGCGAGTGGGTGGCTACCCTACCAGTCTTATCGCCCCCTATAAAGTCCAGATCTGTATCGCTTTCATTGTGACTCGCTCGCTTTTGTGTTATTTTTATATGAAACGGTATGTAGAAATGCTTTAGTGTATTTATGAAAAAAAATATAACTCACAAACCGAATATCCCAGACGTCACATTTACCAAGGTGCAAATTTCCACACAGACGTAGGTTTTTTTTTCATAAATTAGTAGTCCAAAGCATACATTTTTATATCATCCAATCACCTTTAATACACAATTTTAAACGACCGTCAAATATTAAGAGAGTCATAGCTTCTCTGGCTATAGTTAAATTAAAAGAAAAATGCATCATGCAATGTCAGTCAATAACATGATGACCCTTTTTTGAATGCGAGACAAAAAATCACGTCAATATGACGTCCACTGCTGAACAACGTAAATACTTGTAAAAATTTAAAGGTGCCACCTAAATATAACTGTTTTTTGGCTAAATGAGCTGAGCACATCCTGTGGTGATTTCCAAACAATAATTTTCAAAATGTTTATAAGCCGTTTAATCTTCCACGCCCATCCATCAAAAACTACCCTGTATTCACACACACAGACGAGACCAGCTCGGAGGCAGAGGGGTTGGAGGTCGACAGGGAGGGGGGGAGGGGGGTGACGTTACAAACACAGCAAAAGTTCACGTCCGCCTTATCTCATCTGTTTGACGAATTCCTACCGACAACGCGCCGTATTCATATTTTGCACAGAGCAACGTGTGACACAGATGAGTGATGTTTGTTTTAATCTGAGCAGAGTTGAGTAGCCTATATCTGTTGTTTAGGTGAAGTTTATATCAGAGGTTGCTTGGGGGTTTGTTAGGCTTCGCACAAAATTAAATGTGTCATCGACCACCAGTGGACCGAATTTTAAACTTTTTTGATTTTTTTTTTTTTTTTTTTTTTTATTTAAAATGGGTTTGCGTTTGACCTCAGTCTCGCCTGATGGTAAGCGATGACGAGGTCGAAGGTGTAACACGCTTACCCAGAAAATGCCTATTCACTCTTGCCTTGAAGACACCAAGGTTGTATGTATCCGGAAACACAGACGCAGGGAGGGCGTTCCACTCCCTAGCGGTGCGGACCAGAAAGGAAGCACCAAACCGCTTAGTTCGGACCGCTGGAAAGTCGACCACATGGGGGTGAAATCCCTCACGGCGTCTAGTGGTCCGGTGGTAGAAAGTGGAGGGTGGGATCAGGTCATGAAGTTCCTGCGCACACTCTCCGAAATACACCTTATAAAAAACCGATAAACAGGCAACTTTACGCCGATGCTCCAAACTCTGGAGTTTGGTTCCAACGAGCGTATCGTCACCTATCAGTCTCCTGGCTCTTCGGTCTACTGAGTCCAATGCATCCAGCTGATACCTGGCAGAGCCATCCCAGAGGTGGCAGCAGTACTCCATACACGACCGAACTTGTGCTTGGTACAGTTGTAACAGCTGTTCCGGTGTGAAGTACCGCCTAACCTTGAAGAGGATGCCAAGTTTCTGGGCAGCGGTTTTTGCTTTAGACTCAATAGAACTTCCAAAGTTGAGGCTAGACGAAAGATTCATACCAAGGAGCTCGAGGTGGTTGGTAATCGGTATAGGTGCATTCAGGAAAGTAGGAGTTGAGTTAAAGGGACTCCGTTTGGCGGAGAATAGACACGCCTGGGTTTTGCTGGCGTTGAACTCAACGAGATTAGCTTCGCCCCAGTCGGACACTGCTTTTAACGTTGAGTTCAACCGCTCTACCATAGCCTCTCTAAGGGACTCAGTCTCAGCCGGACTAGTGCGAGCGCTGGACATATATCTCTCTGTAACGGTGCTATCGTCTGCGTATCCGAAGATACCTGGGCACAGCAGATCGTTGATGTGCAGCAGGAATAATGTTGCAGAGAGAACAGACCCCTGAGGAACTCCGGCATTTATAGCCAGTTGGTCGGAAGAGCAGCCATCAATGACTACCCTTATTGACCGTTCACTCAGGAAGTCAGATATCCAGGCACAAAGTGCGGTGGGAATTCCGTATGATGGAAGCTTGCTTTTAAGGCTATCGTGCCAAACCCTGTCAAACGCCTTTGAGATGTCAAGAGAGACGGCAAGAGCCTCACCGTGATTCTCGACGGCTTCGCCCCATAAGTGAGTGGCGTACGCAAGAAGATCACCAGTTGATCGTTCTCGGCGAAAACCGTACTGACGATCACTGAGCAGACTGTTGTCCTCAAGGTACGCCAGGAGCCGGTTGTTAATCACACGTTCCATACTTTTGCAAAGTATGGAGGTAATTGCAATTGGCCTATAGTTGGCAGGGTCGGCTCGACTGCCCTTTTTGGGCACAGGTTGCACGTTGGCAAGCTTCCAAGACTTGGGAACTTGTCCCGTTGCTAGAGAGAGGCGGTACAGGCGTGTCAGTACAGGAGACAACTCGGGCGCACAATTCCGCAAGACCACTGCAGGAATCCCGTCAGGACCGCTGGCTTTATTCACGTCAAGAGTGCGAAGCGTTTTTAGTACCTCTTTCTGGCGGATGCGGAACTCAGGCAAAACTGAGTCGCATGGGGGTAATATAGGTGGTATTTGGCTTCCAGCACTAAGACGCGAATGGCTTGCAAAAAGAGCAGCAAATAAATTTGCTTTCTCTTCGGCAGAGTGAGCCAGAGATCCGTCAGACTTCAACAGTGGCGGCAGCGATGAGCGGCAAAAATTCGATTCGACCGACTTAGCCAAGGACCAAAAAGCCTTGCTTCCCGATGGGCAAGAGGCAAGTTTGGCTCCAATACGGCACACACGGTCAAACCGAGTCTTTCTGAGTACCTTTTTGCAGGACTTGGCAGCTGCGTTATAGGCTCTCTTCTTTACGCTGACATCGGAGGCTTTACGCGCGCGAGCATCAGCCCAGGCTCGGTACGCCGATTGCTTTGCCGCCTCAGCAGCAGCGCAATTGGCGTTGTACCATCGGGGAGCTCGGCTATCGAGGGATACGTCGGAAAATGGAATGAAATATTCCATAGCCCGACAAATCACCTCTGAGATAGCGTCAGCGCATTCCGATGCGTCGCCAGAAGAGAAGCAAGCTTGCTGCCAAGGATAAGATGCAAAGAAATGCCGCATCTCATCCCAGTCCGCCGACTTGTATCGCCACATCCGCCTTGTGCCTCTAGGGCTGGGATCGGGCGGGGAGTAGTTCGACACAGCCTTCACCAGACAATGGTCAGAACTGCCAAGAGGAGCGGCAACCGACACATAATAGCGGTCTGGATCTGTAGTCAGCAGAAGGTCTAGGCAATTCGGTGTGTGGCTAGAGACATCTGGTATGCGCGTGGCCTCCTTTATGAGCTGCGTGAGATCTAGCGACAAGGAGAATCTCAGCGCCTCTCTTCCAGCATGGTCAGTGTTCTGGTATGGGTACAACCAATCACGATGGTGGGCGTTAAAATCCCCCAGAAACACTAACTGCGCAGACGGATACCGATGTAGGGCTATGTCAGCCGAAGCACCGAGGTACTCAAAAAGTTTGGTTGTCTCCTGATCCCCGCTGTGCGACCGGTAGACACATGCATAGAGAATTTTCTCCATGCCTGTATCCACCAAAACCCACAGGACAGAAAAACCGGGTCTTTCAAGGTTACGGAGACGTTGGCAGCAGATGTCATCGCGAGCATATACGCACACGCCGGAGCGCTGTTTGAATTTGTGCTCCAGGGTATACCCTGGGTAGTGTAGATACGCCGCGTCAGACGGACACCTGATCTGCGTCTCCGTGACAAACAGTAGGTGAGGCTTATCAGTCTCAAGGTGGTGGTGGACTGCAACGAGATTTGAGTGCAGGCCTCGAATGTTGCAGAGGTGCACTTGGAGCGACAGGACGTGCTTCCGCTGTAGAAACCTCTTATTTTTTCTGAACTTTGTCATTTGTTGGGGTTGGGAAGAGTGAATAGGCGAGAGGAAGGCAGTTGGACAAGGCGCGCACCGTCAACCCAGCAACGTTAGCGGCACCGCCGCGCCACTGGGAGACTCATCTGGAGACCGCGGGGACGCCCGAACCCCCCCAGAATGGCCATCGGGTCCTGTCATCCGGTCGCCAACCGGCACGATGGAGCATTCTGGGATTTTTCGCGAGTTGGCGGGGCAGCCTTTCATAGGTGGCTGGCCTAATACTTGGGCCCCCTACTAACTGCGGTCGGCCAGCGGAAAAACCGTGCTTCGGATCCCGCTGCTCTCCAAGATGAGGCTTCCGGAACATTGGCACCGTCACGTTGCACCCGGTTTCTCGGCGCAGCGCAACAGTCCAGACCCAACCTCTCGTAAGGGCTCCCAAGGCATCACGCCGGAACACGTTGAATAACGTTTGGCGACGTGTCTTTGCCTTGGCGGTGGTAACTAGCCGCGGCCGAAGCCTACCACCAGGAAGTTATCGCTCGTTTGGCACCACCCAGGGGTCACGTGTATGGTCTCGAGGGTACAACATACGGACGCGAGCGATTTCGACCCCCAAAAATTGTGCAAATGTGCAAATTGTGCACTGTGCAAATTCATATGCATTGTTTGTTGCTCCTCGTCACACAAGAACCTCAAACTCGTCTGTGATGAGGCGCGGTATTTACGATCAACGATACGATAAAGTGAAAGTATGCTTTTTAGTAAATAAGTATGACGCGCCCCTCCACTGCATTTACACATACGATGTGCTTGCTTGTATGCTTAAGGGCCCGTTATTTCAGCTTAGACGACCTCTAACATAGTGGTCTTAACCCCGTCGTTAAGGATCCAAGAAGTTCTGCACTTTTCTGAAATAGACAGTTTTGAGAATTTGACCGCTTGTGAGTGTAATTAGGATCAGGTAACTAGGATGTATACAGATATTTTCGATTTATTTATAATTTCTTAAATATTAATGATATAAATCCATAAAATGTCTCTGCACCTAGAGCTGCTCTGGCTCGCCCAAGATCCCGGGGCGCGTCTGTGATAAGGCGCGCTATTTAATCACAGATACGATCGGGGCGGGCGGCGATAAGGCCGCGATAACGCCGCCCGCCCGCCTTATCACCACTGTATAAATTCACAGCGCGATTCTTATCAGCCTCCTGCTCAAGGGCGCTCGCTGTTACGTGTGATAAGTTGTACTGTTAATTACACTGGGTAAAATACGAGTAATGTTTGATGGACTTTTCCCTGCATTTTCAAGTCTCACAGGAGTTGGGAGATTTTTAAACGGTGGCTTTTTTCATTAAATTTTATCTAATTCTTAGTGGCCTGTTGGTGCAATGGTGGAGAAACTACAAAAGCGCCAAAGGTCGATTAATAGGACGAAAAATTACGTTTGTTCTGCGTCAGGATGTTGTTTATTTCAGTATGTTTATTAGCAGCGTGTGTGTGTTGGCAGCGACTAAGCTGCCTAGTTCAAAATGAAATGATTTTAGGGTTTTTTTCGCTAGTTTATATTCGAAACGCAAATAAATGACGCCCGCCGAGTTATAAGCCTAGCGTGCACACAGCCACGCGGCACAGCCATTCCGTACTGTCGCCTCCCTATGCCTCCCTATTTTATGCTAGCGTGTGCGTGAAATCGTGTGTGCGTGATATCGCGACACGGCGCGCGACGCTCACGCACACATTCAAACCGAGAGCGGCACGTTTGTATGTAGATATCTTACTGGATGATTAATTATACTGTGCCTGTGCCCAGCAGTGGGACGTATATAGGCTGTTTATGTTATGTTATGTCACAACATGCCTTGTCCCCTCAATAAATGGGTGGCATCCCTTATTTCCCCAGGTAGGTAATCTATGTAGACACTACCTGGATGCTTAAACAAAGCTTGCCATTGGTTTGTATGAGTACTATGACTTTGTTCCTGTTGGTGCTTGAGAGATGTACCCCCTTTTCTGTTGTTCCTTTTTTGAAAGTTCCATAACAATCTGCAACGTACTGGCCTACTTGTTACTTACCTGTAACAAAAAAAAACATTATTAAATTTCATTATAATATCATTACGGACAACGTAGGTCGTGACCTGCAATTGACCTGTCGTTGTAGTTTGGGGTACAAGTTGATGGCGATAACTAAAACCCTTAGATTGTTTTTATACATTTATAAGTAGGTGCTGTATTTGAACCTTTCACATAAGATTAGCAACATAAATAAATAAATAATAATAAAAACTTACAATGCCATGACATACAAGAATTTATGGACCAAAATATTTGCCCAGCTTCTTAGTGATTTGGTTTAACAAATGAAAAAATAAACACAATATTTTTCACCCTGCCATTTTGTCATAAAATTGTGTACACCACAGGACTTTTGTCTACGGATAAAGTTTCAGTTTACCATGCTTCAAATACAGAGGATTTCCCATTTTCCTCATTGAAATCCACTCCACGTGAAACTATAGAGTATATAGGTATAGCTCCACTAAAGTACTAAGTAGAAATTAAAGACTCATAATAAACAAAAACTAAACATACGAATTACAATACAATATAATTTAATGGGGAAAATCGCTCTTCGCTTACAACTTGCCCCACCCCCTAAAGACCACATTAGTATTATGAAGTTTGTATATGTTTTCTTGAAAAAAATCTGCAGTATTATGCAAAATAGGTTTATCGTCACATCTAGACTTAGGACCTACCACACGCGCAGTGGCATGCGCCACTCGGGGCACGGAAATAGGTGCCTTGCCTCATTTGAATCTAAAGTGAGGCATTTTTTGACATAAACGCTTTCGTTGTGCTTGCATTCGCGTGAGCTTAACGATAAAGTTTAAACTTTAAGTTTAATGGAAGGTCGATCGTGAGATTTGAATGATGCACGTGCTCGCGTTTGCTTGGCTCGTTAGTTTTGAGGAAGTGTATGGACGATGTTAGTACATAAATCAGTAATTATAAACATTTAATTATTCATTATGTAGGAATATGTAAAGTCGAAGAGGAAGCTTAAAACGCATAGATCGTTACGAAGATGGACGCTACTAACATATACGGTTGGCCACGGTTGGTATACACCCGGTGTGCTATCAGTGGCCACAAAAGTTCTAAATTTGGTGGAAAACCGACCAATCTGTAAGTCTGTTCAGGGACAGTGGTCTTGCTAATGCATAATAACTTGGTTATGGTGAGAAAGAAATAGCTGAAACTTTGTGTTCGTAATACCTAATATGTTTTTGATATTGAAAAAGACCGCTATCAGGCAATGGGCTCGACCCTTACCGCGTTGGTTAGTTTAAAATTTGCTCAGTGAAGAGAGGACTTTTAGATGTACCATTAACAATGATGTTCCATTACGAGGATATTATAATAAAAAGGAGGTAGATATGTTGTATCAGTACTGATGCGAGGTCGAAAATTGTCACCTGGTGTACGTACCATATAATTTGATCGTGTGAACAAGACAGTATGATTATTTACTCAATCAAACTGTCAATACTTTGCTGAAGTGCGTTCTGATTTCGGGTGCCACTATTTTAACACAAGTAAACTATTTACCTACCCCTTTTTCATTATAATATCATTGGACCTAAATCATTGTTGAGCAATCTCCTCTACATTTCCACCGTCCCGCTGAACACAGCGACCCGCGAGTTCTCTTTTCGAAATCCCTCCCGAATCTATCACATTACCCCCCAGATAGGTATGGCAGCATTCGTTAAACTTTCGGCTTATCAGAGCTTTTGAAATTCGAAACACTGCATCGTATCGGCAGCCCTGGGCGTATCGCGCCGAGGCCAAAACTGGTCTTATCTCGGTCACTTTTCACGTTTTTCAGCGGCCCCACGTTCCGGCCCCCCGGCCCCCCACCCCAGAATAGGACGACGGCCAGTGATACTGTGATATGAGAGCTATTCAAACGTTTTAAAAGGGGCATAACGGTAGAAGGTGATATGGGCACTATGTGCTCGGATGTATATTGTGTGAGTAAAGTTTAATTTTTGGCACTTGCGCCAACTAAGGTTAGCTAAGTTTAAAAAGGAAAAATTACTTGTGAATATAATGTGCACTGAATAACATGCACAAATTGTAACAAATGGAACTATCTGGAAGATCTAAAATGAACACCACAAACTAAGCTGAGTGTTACCTAACAACAGAACTGAAATACTAACATCTGTACTCGTTTACGTTTCGTTTTTTTATTTATTCCATTAATATTGTTCAGTCTAATCAAACTCACTCCCATAACACCAATCATCGGCCGTTCAAAAGAAAACAGATGCAAACCAATGTCGAGATGGCGTAGAGTTTACGATAAATACCTACTCAACACTAACATTTCGTATTAACAAACTGATTGTTTCCGTCTGTGTGAATGTAACACTCAGAAGACAACATTTCACTGAGCGCATTCAAACTCAACGTAGTAAGGGGTGATGCTACCGCCGTTATCCGGGTAGCATTTTTCATTGATAAACACCATCACCCGAGAGTAAGCCGCAAGTTTAACAATGACACCAAGTATGGAAGGCAGCATACTTGAACGGAGTATATACGTCCCACTGCTGGGCACAGGCCTCACCTCAACTATGAGGTGGAACGAGCCATACTCCAACACGAGGGCTCAGTGTGGATTGTTGGAGAGGTGTAAAGTTAGTTAGCAACCTTAATGTCAGATGTTATCAAGCCACCCGAAGGCCTCCGACTAAGCTTAACGACTGACATCTAGCGACGTCAACAAGAAAGGCAGCATAGATTGCTACAATTTTGGGAATGGTTAAGAAATTGCCTACTACACCAGAGGTCACAGGTTGAATCTCGATGCACATGTCTGGGTATTTTCTCGTAAGTACAAGTATTATATCTGTATGAAACAAGTATTAAATAATATGTTTACCCGTTGTTTAGTATCCCACTGGCTATGCTCAGTTTAAGGCCAGACGGCGCTGTGTGGAAAAATGACTGATGATGATGATTATGCTAAGATACATAGCTAATTGTTTGCATCAAGGGGCTATAAAGTATAAAATGACAATAGCAAGGCCACCGAGATAGGTATAATACCTATAGCTAATAAAATTACGTACAAATTACATGATTATACAAAACTTACGCAAAAACAAGTGAAACAGATCTCTCTTATCAGTCGCAGACGGCATTGTTAAGGCTGAATTGCTATCGCCTAATGAGTCGACGCGGGAATCGAACCCGTACGTATCGATGGCGCACCTGTAGTCATTAAAGCGCTTTATCTTCAACGTACATTGTGTATGTAAATAATCTCTTTGTACAATTTTATCGAATGTTAAATACAAAGTGAGTAAATTCGTTAGTTAATGTTGCGAAAACAGGTAGGGCCTAGGTACAGTCAGCACCAAAATTATGTGTATGCAAGTGTGGTCAAAAGAAAAGCAACCTACAGAATTTACAGTCCAATTTATCTAAGAAATACACTTTGACAACCGCTAGTGTTATTGGAAATTAAACTTTATGCAATTTAGGGTTTAAGTGTTCTGTCAGGCTCAAAATTCAAGCCACTGGTCATGAATTTTAAATTCATTGGATTGAAGTACAATTTCCAATGACATTTGTTTACGATTTTGGTGACGATTGAAACGATACTGACTGTTGGTTTCAACATCCGAAAATCCCATATTTTCCGGGCCAATTCGAACTGAACGTGGTAAAGGGGGAGTCCACCGCCGTTACCGGGTTGCTAAGGTATTTTTTTGGTGTTTTCCGTCACCAATTTAGGAAATATAGCACACTATCTCGTTATAATTGAATTGCAACGACTGCAGTGTGTTCGTTTGTCAATATGATGAGTCCATTTTGCATTGAATTATTCATTTGTTCTTTCTGTTATTTAAAATGAACCAAAAAAAATATAAGTTGTAACAATTTCAATAATTTAGTGCATAAGGATGTCAATTACTGACAAAACAAACATCGATAATTTAAGCCTTATCTCGCCATTCCCCATTCTTAACCCCCGCCTGCTAACTGTACTGAGCACAATATCGTAAGAGTGCGGCTCGCGCATGAGCGCACACATGAAATATATTCAATCTGCAGCTCGGAGATAAGGCGGGGAGGCGCTAAGCCGGGGGCACATTTTGACGGTCACTACCTTCCACTGTTTAAAATCTTCGCGCTGTACGCGAAGGGTTAAGTGAACTCGTATTGATTTGTACAATTAAATGTGATGCATTTCTTCTTTTCGTGCTTGTGGAATGCAACGGATTTTAGAAAACTTCGCCTATGTTGCAGTTGAAGTGGCAAGGGGCTCATCATGAAGAATTGATAGCTGTTGGCATGTTGGCAAACGCAGTGTGTGACGTCAGGTATATTTAGGAGAGTGTGCGTAGGAACTACATAACCTTTGACCCTAATGTGGTGGACAGTCCAACTATCCACAGAAAACGTCCTCACCACACCACTCGTCCGCACCACTGGGTGTAATACTATTCTTGTGTCTGCTTACCGTATACACACGAACTTGGTGTCTTCAAGGCAAGAGTTAAGAGACATTTTCTGAGTAAGCGTTCCATTAATGACCTCATCATCGCTCTTCAACTATCCACTTGCCTGGCTGAGGGATGTTTTACTTGCAATAAGAATTGCAGCTGGTTGTCCACAAACCCTTCAACATAAGTTATTCAACAAAAATAAGGTCCGTTTTTATATATCTCATTCATGGGCGATTGAGTTTTTGTTTTAAGATCATGCTCTTATTTATTAAAATTCATGCAGACGGCAAAATAAATTCAAGCGTCACATAAAAAACAATTTGCTTATAAGCAAACATTATCTCGGTCTCTTCCAAGATGCTTATGCTCAGGCTTTGCCTTGTTATCCGTTATTATCCTGTCATATATTTGCATATGTAGTAAATGCAAATATATGACAGGATAATAACTTTAGGAACGCCACTGGATAACTTAAAAATATCAACCACGCACCATTTTGAAGTAACCGCAAAGAATCCAAACAAAAGAAAAACTGCTTCTGGTCACTGGCGATTCCCACGGCGCTAAACGTGTTAAAAAGTTTCGTCTGTGACTTCATCTGTTAAAGATTTTTAATCTCAAACATTGATGTGTCCACACACACACACACACACACTCACACACATGTTGGCTGACGTGTGTGTGCGGGTAGCGCGTCGCGAGCGATAAGGATGTATTAGCACATTCCGCCGGCGAGCGCCACTGTATTTATTCTTATCCGGTATAAGTCAGGTTACACCCCTAGGGACGCGCCTGACATCGATAAGTCGGCAATCCTGCACAAACAGCTTTGCTATTAGTGCATTTATATAAAAGTTTTCGTTTTTTTTTGTTGTACTGCCTCTTCAAATTTAGCTGCATCCTTCGAACTAGTAAATTACTAGTTTGACTAACTTCTACTTGAAGAATTTAGAGTAATATTTCGTAACAATATTTTATTGAACACAGAGTGAATGTTTATTTAATAGTACATTGTTAGCCTAGGGGTGAAAGTTACTTATTCAGTCCCGAGACGGGGTTCGGCGCCCGGAACGAAGTGAGGGCGCCAATAGTTCGAGGGACTAAATAAGTCTTTCACCCGAGGTAAACACTGTGCTATTCATTACAAATACGAGGAAAGTAAAAATAAAAACATGAATTAGCTGAAGAAAAAATGAGGGAAATAAATGAAGATCGATTTGCCGCTTTCCCACCTATATTGTTTGTTTTTTTTCTGTGGCTGGCCCGCTATTCAGCCATTATTTTTTATTTTCATCATTGGAAAAATGGTAAATATTTTGCTCAAAGCTAAGTTGTTTTAAAGAAATTGTTGAAACTAAATTGTAATAAAGTTATTTAAAACATACTCATCCTCTGATCAATACTTAACTTTAACTTATTTCAAATTTTACATCGTGGCTGTATAGAAAGTTGGAACATGGTTTAATACATACGTGAAAAAAAAACAGTTTTTAAAAAAATAATTTGACAGCTGTCAGTTGAAAGTGATTCTCCCTAGGGATGAAAAGTGTTACTTTCAGCCCGCTTCTCAGGTCAGTAATGAACCACTTTCAGAGTATGAGTAATGAAAAACTTATTTTCTAAATGTATCCATATAACAAAAAGATGCCGTGATGAAAAGTCTGTATCTTTAAAGAGCGAAGGTGAAGGTAATGGTTTAAGTGAATACGTATACACTGGACATGATAGCAGAAATCAGCTTGCTCTTTAAAGATACAGACTTCTCAAATACAGATTCAGTCTTTCAGCTGATAATGTTGTATTTCTGAAACTCTTGGATTGTCAGCTATTTTGTATTTGATTTTATTTACAATTTGATGACACTAAAATGTTTAAACTAGCTTAAAGTGAGATCACAACATGTCATTTGATTGAACCCCTCAATCATAATATGACATGTGGCGATCTCACTTTAAGCTAGTTTAAACATTTTACAAACATATAGGCCCCTATCAGGAGCTATTATAAGATAACATTAGAAGTCTGGTCAAGATATTTTTTATACCTGATGTCTCGTTTAATTACAGCTTGAAGCTTAATCACACGCTTCATAATACAGACACATCAGAGACAAAGACCAAAAACATCGATATTTTACAACATCGACACCTGGCCACCACTACAGCGAAGGGGGTGAAGCGACGCTTGGCGCGGCGAGATAGCGGCGATACCATCGCCGGGTGGCGGCCCTGATACTACGAATAATAATAATTTTATTATCGCTATCTAGGGCTGACACCGATGTTTACGAACATCCAACGTATACTATTAATTGGGTGAGAGGGCTTTTAGTGAAAATGAAATTCAGCTTTTCTGTGAAATAAACAATGAGTTATCTTTATAATCATAGCTTTCTAGGAGCATATGCTCGGTTAGGTAACGGGTCTACGTTATGACTATTAGACGACCCTAATCTGAAAACATCAATATCTGCTATTGTATTTTGAAATAGTTATATTTCATCATCGTTACAATCATGATGAACTATGATATTGGGGGTTCCCCTCTGAACTAAGGAATCCCCCATGTATTGCCGGAGCTGCTGGATGGAGCTTTTCTCCATCCAAGACAGACCTCTCCATAGCACGTTGAGCTACCTAAGCTTTCTTTTGAGGCCCATGATGGTACATCATTGTCTTTGTACTGAGGTATTTTGAAAGAGAAACATCATGAAGTTACGTTGTAAATAGAACTGGATGCAAGATTATTTGTAGATAACTAACAAGTGGACGCGATATTATCTATTCTAGCAATCCGGTAGACCAGATACAAGTGGTGAGAAGAAACAGGTTTTCCCAAAAGACTGTTCACGTGAAGCTTTAGAGTCTTCTAAAAAGTGAAGTAAGTTTACTTGCTAGTGATGGAGTGTAAGCAATTTGCTAAATTATTAGACTCGATACAATACCTATTATCTTATCTAAAGAAACCTCTTTGAGCTTATCAACCCACGTTAACTGTCGGAAATAATTAGAATTCAAGAAATTAGCTCGTGTGTTCAATTTAGAGGTCACAAACACTTCCTATTGATAACACGCCCTTGTCTTAAATTAAGTTGGCTTTGTCAACTTGACACTGATAAAGAAATGATAGGGGATATTCTTTATAAATGTTAAGTTACGCCAAATGATAAAGGAGTCGTGAAATGTGTGCCGGTGCAGGTGCTAATTTAGATACATTTGATGAAAAAAATATTGAATTCAATGATCATTTTGTTGCTCCAAATTAAACAGAGCTCGTTTTGCGTCTGCGTTAAGACTAACCCCCTTATTCATAAAAACGAACGCAACGTTAAAGCATAGTTTAAACAATTGACGTGCTTTGTCACTTACTCGCAAATGGCGGTATAATACGTAGAGTTCTAAATATAGCGCTAACGAATTAGTCCAGAAATATAGGTACTCTATCAGTTCCATGAACAAATCCTGCTTTATAAAAATATCTAAGTTACAGTAGTTTTATGAAAACTTCATGCTCCTTAGGCCGGATTTTGTAGTTAAAACAAAAACATGGTAGCTTGAAAATACACCAATAAAAAGTAAATAGCATGCATGAATTAAAGTCTCTTGAAAAATTACACATTAAATCGTCGTCGTAAATAAATAACACGAAATTTGCATAGAGCAATAAAAGATTTTACGATTTCCACTTTTGCACTGTTCAAAGAAATGAACACACACATGCGATTTTCAAGGAATCAGGCTTTAAAAGTGTGGCCTTATGTTTATTAGATTTAGCAATCAAGTTACATTAAACAATTAAAATGATATAATAACTTAATGAGTTAAATTAAAAATAACCACCGACCATCAATGCAGCACAGGGGACAGTAAAAACTTATTTCCTAGTTTACGTTTTATGACTTTATTTGTTCTATAGCTAGCTCCAGTATAACCTCGATTCTCGAAGTTGTCGATAAAAACGTTAACCTTGACCAAATGATCCAAGCAGGCAGTTTCTACTTCAAGAAAGAGGTGAATCGCTGAATCCAACCTGGCTAGGCAGTGTTCCAAATGCGTAACGTTTTCTTTTCCAAAATATTACAGTGCCTAAAGACCAAGGTCCACAATCAACGTGTATACCAGTGATGACTTATGGGTCTGCGACGTGGTCTGCAACTATGTGCGTCACAAGAAAACTCAAACCCGTCCAGCGTGCAATAAAAAAGTGCAATGCAATTAGCATTTCGCTATGAGATCTACAAAAACAAATAGCAACAAAAAAAAAAGTACTACGAGTTCCAGGTATGGCGAAGAAGTGATATCCGTCAAGTTCTTGAAAATACAACCATCAAGTAGGTAAGAAAAACAGGGATAGAAAAATAGATGCAGTGGTGCAAGATGAACCTACGAATCTATATTTAAATAGCTGTCCCGACAGATGTTCTGTTGTCAATTATTTAGTGTTAGTAAAAAAACGAAATTGTGGTTTTTACTATATTCCTAGCATTTTTCATTTTTACTCACCTTTTCGTTCCACAAATATTTTAAATTCAAAATCAACCAATCGGCCCAGCCATTCTTGAGTTTCAGTAAGACCTAAGTACCAACAGCAATCCATTTTTATATTACCCATAGAGATTTTAAAAAAGACATACATTGTCTTTTTCTTACAATCACGTGTCTAAGTTTAGTTTTAAAATTATCGCCATCTAAATTACTGCAAACGAGTTTCTTTCGTGTATATCGGACCTATCTGCTATCTCGAAAACTTTCAGGATCTAAAACATGTAAGCTGCTACTTACAGCGGTCTTGACCTTAATCACCTTTTTCTAGTTTTAATACAAGCCCTAGGGTTAGATTTTGTCACTGTATTTTGCGGATTAACTTGTACTCCCAGAGTGGTAGTTTTAAAGGTTGTGGACTAATCCTTTACCTAACTTTGTAGTGTACTGAATTCATTAAATGAGCTTTGTTAGATTTTAATATTTTTAGAAGTTCAATTTATTGGATATTTTTTTTATAGTTCAACACAACTTTATAAGCTTTGTATTTCTTTTGTGTTACGGACACCAAAAACGGTCAGACCCAGCGTAAAGTTCTGTATTACCTGGAATTGGCGGCAGTTTAAGAGTAGAATCCGTGACCCTGTTTATCTCCATCGGTGGGTACTCATTCAGCGGTAAAAGTTTTAGCTAAGCAACTGAACAGCAATACCTAAACTAGGTATCATGTTTTTGTAGATTTTATGCCTAGTAAGCACTAGGCTTATCATCACATGCTTATTGGTTTGTGTAACCGTTAACTATCAGATAATCCACATTATCGTCAAGTGAAAAACTATTATCTACCAGAGTAACTGCCACCAAAACCATACAAAAACTAAAATACCTCCACCTGTGAGCTCCATTATCTCACTGCACCGCTAGCCAACTCCACCCAATACCAACCCTTATATTCAGATTATGAGAATAAACACCTATCCGCCGGACCTCGCCTATCGGCGCTCGCAGCCTTAGATTGTATCTGGTTAATTAATTTTCACCACAAACAGGCCGTAAAAATGTGTGTGCTTTTCATAAACCTCCGTCAAGATGACAGCACACGTCATACCTGATTACACACCTGCAGCCTGCTGGTTAGATTTAGATGATAATGATTTTCGATCAGTACAGTGTTTTTTTAACTGAAACAATTTCATGAATAAATGATATTTGTGACCGTAGCTTTTAGTTTAGAGACCGTCGTGGCTCAGTGGTTAAACACTGTGGCCGAAACACACCTGCCTCGTGTTCATTGTACAGTGTGTGGCTTACTCTCCGTTGATGAAAAAAACACCGATATAAAAGCCCAACAACCTGGATAACGGCGGTAGGCTCACGCTTACATTGCTCTGGTTCTTTCTCCTGTTTTATGGAAACTCAAAACCAGGAAGGTCACTACAAACGTCCATGTACCCAGGACAAACATTTTTTTCGACAACTTATTATTTCTGAATTGAATCCACGACCCTCTGAGACTCAAGCAGCGCTCGTGAGTCGTACCTAACCACTGAGCTAAATGTTCAAACGTACTTTAGCATGTACTTATTATGCTAAACTTATCAAAGCCTAATTGCCCTCTTTTGTTTCTTCAAAGCCCAAAAGAAATGTAATCGTAGAAAAGTATTTAATTACAAGGAACCCTGGGTAATTTGGCGAATTATAAGGTGATTCCCGGCGGCTCTGATGGAGCGGGGCAATATCCGCAGCAACAGGCGAGGGGCTGGTGCGAGCTGAAGTGAGTCTTAGGGCGGGCGGGTAGGGCGGCGAGTGGCCTGGCGAGGGCGCGGAGCCGTTTCTGGCAAGGATGTGTCTGCACGACTGTCGGGCTGAGGAAGGGAAGATGTTTGTGGTTTGGAAGCTTTGTTTGAAATATTATTGAGCATTAATCTATACAGCGCCATCTAGTAACAAACTAAGCAAAACTTGTACTGTGGGCACTAGAAAACAAATATATGAAACTTATTGAGTATTGTTTTTGTAAATACATACATAATATACAGAGAAAACACCCAGACTTATAAGAAACGGATATGTATAATATGATAAAAACTATGGGGGTGCGACCCAATCTCTAACATGCGAGCTCAGTGCGGGTTTGCTGGTGAGATGTAAGTAAGGCTAGTGCCAAATCTTACTGTCAGGTGTTATCAATCCACCTTAGTCTCCGACTTATCTGACGTCTGATGACGTCAACCGGCACCAAGTACATAAATACCCTTCCAATCCCATTGGAATCAATTAAATTCCCGTAAAGTACATTAAATTTCGGATCCAACCAGCTGCGTAGGTAACGTATGCCGTTTATTTTGTAAAGGCTTCACAAACAAACAGAGCTCTGGACTGTCACATTTAAGATCTATAATTTACCTACAACTCAAGAATTTTCAAACTACACCTTAACTCTCAAGTCATAGGCACTCAAACAACTCTTTTAAGCACAATGCCCGCTCATCTCATTGAGCATGGCTCATATCTCTCCTGAGCCAATCTCACTGATAAGGAGTGAGGTGGCTCGTTAGAGCGTCCACTCCATTGCCTCTAGAGGGGAGGCACGCCAACTGATGGTAATACTATAAATAAGCTTTAATAGTGTGCACATTTTTGCATACCTCTGAAAACTTGCTAGCTTTGTCTTGAACGGATTTTTTTCGCAGGTAAGATATTTTTTTTATTTGTTATTAATGGTTTTAGTGACTAAATTAGATATCAGTGTATGGAGTAAAATTCCGCGTAAAATAAATTGCTTCACTATGACTATGGTAACGTGGTCGCTAAACAAATCCTCATGACCTTATGGCATGTTAGGAAATCGTGCTTTGGCCTTCCAAACTAAGCTAACTCTAAGCCGGCTGGCGTTACTAAAGGTTGAAGACAACTGATAGCCAGTTCTATAACAAACAACATACCCTCCAGCAATCCGCAGAGCTCGCGTGTTGGAGTGTTACGTCGGAGCCCGTCAGTGGGACATGGAAAGGTTCTCTCGTAGCCACAACTACTTACAGCTATCCTAAAGTCTCTGCTACGAAACCGTAGCAGTCGCTGCCAGCGGCTAATTATCCGTGTCAAAGTACCAGCAAGCGTAAACTCTCCAAATTCACAACAAGACGAATCATTCACGGCTCGAAATCTAAAAGCTTCATCTCGTAGCAGCCACTAAGTACTCTGATAACGTCTTTGCTACGAGACGGAAGTAGGTTTCTGGTAGTGGTTTAAACAACTCAAAGTAACATTCCAGCATAAAACTTCAAAATTCACAACAAGACTTATTTTCCAAACCTCAAAACCTAAAAGTCTCTAGAGATAGAGACTACAAAAACTGTGATAAAGTCGTTGCTACGAGACCGTAATAATTTTCAAATAAGTCGTTTCGACGTCTCCAAGTATCAGTCAAACGTAAAACTCCAAAATTAACAAGACAAATAATCCAAACCTCAAAACCAAAAGCTTTCTTTCGTAGCAACTACTCGGTACTCAGATAACGTCGTTGCTACGAGACCGTAGTAGGTGTGATAGTCAATTTTATCTCGCCACGCGCAATTTGGTCGGACGATGCGCGCTAACGACCAATTCACGTCGGTGGCGGTATAGGCACTTCACTGTGCCTCTTTATCCAAGACGCCTGAAGGCGTCAGTTAAGTCGTGGCTTTGAAAAGCACATCTGAAAGGTTTTACATTTTGTTAATATGTTATTTTCCTGCATTTTAAACATAATAAAAAAGTCTAAATGTTTTGATTTTGCAACGCAGATCAATTGAGCAACTACTACAAGTACAGTTGCCACTTTCAGTTCCAAAGACAATTTAGGGGATAGCATGAGTTAGAAGGTGTGCTTTAACTTTATTGACATTGCTGGAATATTTGCGATTAACCACCTAACAGGACACTTCAATTGCTTTATCAATGCTACATCACTGATTCAGCTATTATGGATGCAACATCAAAATCACTCTTGTTTAGTGGACCATAACTTAAGATGGGCTTGTCCAATGCTTCCCGTTTGGCGGGTCCTGTACATCATACTTAGTTTTGCTCTCACGTGTACAACGTTTATTGATTCAAATGAACACAAAAAATAATGGTACAAAAGATAAACTAAATGGCAGCAAGGCAGATATATACTATTCATCGATTGTTTTACTTACTTCTTTTTACTTTCATTTATAGTTTGGCACCAAAAAAAAGCATAAAGTGGAACTAATTTTCAGAAAAATACGCCATTAATTCCATTCAAGTCTAAAATGGAATTGGTGATAATATTAGAAAAATCACCAAGAGTCCCACCATGACACTAATAATGGAACTAGCGGCAATAAATGCTAGAGAAAAAGAAGCAACTCGAGCTTTAAAAAGCTCACAACTAATTTGTTTCCTTAACGCCCCGTCAAGAAAGTATTTCGCAAAAAATATCTATTGCGCGCCGTCTATAGGCGTCCGATAACGTCACCGCTCGCATGATCAATCTCGGCCCTTTTCAGTGTAATCTCGCTCGACATATATCGCGCAGGTGTGCCCGGGAGGTGGGAAGAACGATGGATGTTATGAAAAATACGAGAATATTTAACATTCATAAGTCTAAAAATCCGCCCACCTGCAAGGCCGATGACCTGTTGAAGTTCATAAGATTTCGGTAGATGGCGGTCACCTACAACAGATGATGATGATTATGATGATTCAAAAAGTACTTTTAAATTAATTTAGGAGGAAAAACAGTTCGGGTGTCATTTAATGGTGCTGCTGAGTTAGATCTTGATCATAAACTTAGATGATCTCATTTTAGCCACTAACCCCCTTAATCATAAAACCGCTAAAGCATAGTTTAAATGGCGCCGTTCGCAAATGGCGGCGGCAACAAGAATGACAGTGACGAAGCGATACAAAAGTTAAAATGTTGTTGAAGAGCTGTTTAATTTTTTATGAAGTTATGCCCACTTTGTAATTCTAAGCAGTAGTGAGAGTTTGTGAAGCAGTGCTTTAGCAGTGAGTGCAATTTTACACTCCGCCACCCACCCAATCAGATCATACACGGAATCATGTTATATCGTGAATTTAAGCAATCTGGGTAGCGATTCACAACCGAGTAATCGAACGATTCGGTAATTTTCAAAAAAATATATATCCATTTTTTGGTGTGGGAGGTGTCTGTATTATTCGCCTAATGAATACTAGATGCCATTGGCTTTAACATATACAAAATTCAAGCTATAACGCGGAACAAGCGATTTACTAGAATTTAATCAAAGTTATCGAATCGTTCGATAACTCGGTTGTGAATCGCTACCCGAAGAGACAACAGCTAGTTAAGTAAAATCGTTACTTAAGTTGAATGGAAGCGCAAAAAAATATTTTCTATTTTGTTACCGAAATAAGTGCATTTTTTTCACGTATTCCATGAGCGTTGATTTTGAATTACATTGCATAGGTACTCAGTTAAGAGAACTTTACGCGCACTTCACCCAGTTATTCTGCCATGTTTTATATGCAGTTTTATAACTAACAAGTTTCATACAAGAATATCATTGCCACCTCCGCTCGTTCTCAGCCGGGGCATCGAAAAAGGATAAATAATAGATGATCCGGGCGATATCCGATCGCAGAACAAAGGCACCTGAGCGCTATCGCGCCGCGCAGCCCTCCGCCCTGTCTCCACTCTCGCACGACACGACATTCAATTAACATCACATTTAATCGCCTCTATAATAAAATAAGTAAAGAGACATGTATATTTTTTCCTTCATTCTACTTTAAGCGTCGTGGCCCAGTGGTTGAACACTCTGGCTCGGAACCCGATGGTCCCGAGATCAAATCTGGCCGGAACACACCTACATTGTGTTCATTGTACAATTTGCGGCTAACTCTCCGGTGATGAAAAACACCAATATAAAACCCAAGCACTCGGATAACGGCGGTAGGTTCGCCCCTTACTACGTTGGGTACAAATTCCTTCGGTCACTTAAATCTGAAGGCGTCTGTGCATTATATTCCAACGTGCAATGAAGAACACGTAACCTTTCTTCTAATTCATGTCTTATAGGCGATCTTGGACAATGCACTGGACATTACTGGAAACAATTTCGCACAGCGCCACCTAGCCCCAAATTAAGCAGAGCTTCTTGTAATATCCCATAGGATACAAGAAGCTAAGATAGACAACGGATAAACATACACAATGTTTGTTTCGTTTTCATAAATAAACATAACATGCATAGAAACACCAAGTACAATACAACAGGTCAATTTGTATTGCACACAAATGTTCGTACTGTGCGGGGATTGAGCCCGAGAGCTCTAGTATAGTGGCCAACTAAGCAGAGAGAGGAGAGTGCAATGGAAACAAACAGATTTCGTGAGGGTGCGCAAAGCGCGAACTAAATGAATCTCTTATGAAAATGTGATACATTGTGTAACTGATAGCCCCCACCACCCCTCCCAATTGGGAGGAAGCGGATTAATGGTAATTTATTGATACGTTCTAAGTTTATTATCAACCGAGATAAGTAAAGATGGCACTAGACTAGCTACTACTGATTCATAAATACTTGTATGAGTTACAATCTTTTTGTTAATCAAAATAACGTTATTGTTTCGTAACAAATGGAAGTTATTTTATAGAAAACAATAAAAAGTAAATACTTCTCACGTCACAGGATTGCCTGCACACACCAACCCCCTGTTAAACGTTCATCCCCTTTAATAATGACAAATCTATGGGGGGTCAGCAGTGGACGTTTTATGGGTGATTATGATGGGGATATTGATGGTTTTATGTATTTATGTTACAAGTGGCGTTAATACTCCCCAAAATAATAGGTGCTTTTAAATTTAACAGTATTTGAAATGTTTTGACTAACTTAATCTTGAATAACTTGTTGAAATTAACGAAAGCATACGGTATTTTTAGTGGAATATTGTAGACCAATCAAAAGTTATTTTCACCCACAAAAAAATGAGTATTCGCATTTTTCGTAATGCTTTTAAGCTTTGAATTGAAGATGAAAAAAACCTACACTGAAGATGTGAAAATTTTCAAACCAATTTCAAAATACGAACCTTCATGACGCGCCCATAGATGGCAATCGAACCTGACTGCCAGCTCCATCTAAGAGTGTAAAGTTGCACAGACCATTATCTATTGCCACCCAATTACACCAATAGGGATCCGAGGCTGATACCCTCACGCTGTAGGGCTACCAACGAAAATAAATAAACCAAATCGCATAAAAAAACATCCAAGCTCTTAAAAAAACGCAAGACCACCCCTCTAGCGCTCTAGCGCAGTGGCTGTCTAGTCCAGATACTGAGGGTCGCTGGCTCAATTCTCGTACCAGCAATAATGTTTGTTGATCAACTGGATGTTGGTAGATTAGATTAGTTTTTCTCAGTATTAAAAAACATTTTCAGTGACATTGATGAGTATACACGTACCTAGTTAATATTGAGATGGTCTCTAATATTGAACAATTAAAATAATTACAAAAAATAACGTTATATTTTACGTTTAACGTTACGTTAACGTCAAACAAGCATAATTACAACAATCAAAAGTGAGAACAATAGTATTTAAATTAAACAAAACATTGATGATGTCAAGTGTATTCGCATTTGCATAGGACAGGCAAATGCATAGGTACATAGGTAGGCATTTATGAACACGATATAAAAGATGTTTTCAACCAAAGATTTCTCGACTAGGTTTAAAGGAAGGTAAGGTTTAGGGGTAGTGTGATTGATATCTATCTTCGGTGTTACTAGTTTCTCTGACATGAGGAAAAACATACCTTAGTCCAATAGCAAATAACTTATGTGTTGTTCTCTCGTTGAACCGTACGGGATTTAGTATACCTACTCGAACAAGGCTCTCAGCTTATTTGTTAGTTTAGTTAACTTTTTTGCAGTTTATTTAGTGATGTCAAATCCGGCAACCTTACTTCAGTCCCCTGGCCGCGCGGGGGGGTGAAGGGGGGGGCCTTATCAGCGATTCTCACGCCATTAACCCTGCGATACAGTCGACACTCCATGTAGAGTGCTAGGTGACGATACAGGTAATCAGGGTGACTTGGAAAGTTCACGCGGCATTTTAGTGTTAATCAACCGGTTGGAGAACAAACTGTTGTAAATAAGTGTTATGTATTGTAAGTTAGTGCGGGACACTAACACACAGTTCGGGAACTGGACATAAAGAGCTTTAAGCTTTAAGTTTTTCTACAGCTCAGTATTTATTAAGACTAGCGGCCGACTGCGATACCGTGCCCGTGTACTTAGCGTGAAGTTATATAGCCTTCCTCAATAAATGGACTATTTAACACAAAAATAATTAATAAATTCGAACTACTGACTACTACTGTACTGAGATTAGCGCGTTCAAACAAACAAACTCTCTAGTTTTGTATTATTAGCATAGATACAATAATTTAAAGACATCTAGTTTCTGCCTAAGCTGAGTCCATCTTCAGGGTTGCAAAATCATCGTTAAAGCACAAAAAATTAAAACATTTCTGCTCAAATGGATTCTGCCTGCTTACTAAAGAAACTAGTACAAAACGGTATGTTATTCATTACTAACTAAGAAACAAAACTACAGCGTTAACCAATCCTTACAAACCAGGGTCCTTGCTTGTTGAACGTTTTATCGAGAAGCAAGCGATGTGTTCCGCGCGCGAGATAGGCTGCGCCTGCGCAATCTACGATGACCGCGTGATTAGGCACGGCGCAACTGAACCTACAGCTGTGAGTTATGCAGTTGGAACCGAATGTTGAAAATCTTTTAAGGGAGTTGCACAATTTTTCAAAGAAGGCACAGACACTCAGATTCACACGTTTTTGCCCTAAACCAGAGTGTATTTTATGTAAGTAGTTTTGGATTGACAAAATAAAACCAGCTTAGTCCTAAATAGTTTTGGATTGGCAAATGATCTTCCTTTAAGCTGCCCAAGATAATTTATTTTTTAATCGCTTTTTGATGTGAATTACAGTACCTACAAAGCCTACTAAATAAGAATATGTAAGTACTTATATTCTTAATTAGTAGGTGTTGTTATTTTTTTCATAAAAACACATAATTTGATAATTGGGGCAGTCTTATCGCTACAAAGCGGTATTGTCCTTCCTAGACAACCTATAGTTTAATTGAAGAAGTATACTTATTCTGTGTAGGTTTACTTTCCGTTATTAACCTCAACTCTAAAACTATTATTTCTGCCATAGATACTATCTAAAGTAAAAAACAAATCAGACGTTACCTAACTACCGCGTAAGTCCTATTAACGTAAAACGTTAGCAATGTTTACATTCGCAGGCTATCTGCGCAAGCGATGTCACAGCGTGTAGGCGATATGCGCCGGGGCAGAAATGTAAGATCGCGCGATTGGGCACGCCGCGACTGGTACCAGGCGCTGATAGTACTACATGGAACATAATCGGCCTATATACGTCCCACTGCTGGGCACAGGCCTCACCTCAACTATGAGGTGGTTGGTTTGGTGGGTGGTGATTGTACTAGCTGCAGAAATACTAGCTCTTAATGCTGAGAAACAGGAATTCCATAAAATATGTAGATAAATATTACTAAATCTGTTATCGAAATCGGAATTAGCCATTAGGATCCCACAGCTGGGCAAAAGTCATAATGGGAAAGCTATCTCAAGTGTGCATTGAGAATAACAATTCTCAATGCACACTTCACTTCACGCTTCACCTCATTATGATTTTAGCTTTCTGTAAAACTCAAAAACTCGATGCACTCGATCGACGATAGATTGATTGGGATAGTCCTTACCTAAGTCCTATTAACGTAAAACGCTAGCAATGTTTACATTCGCAGGCTATCTGCGCAAGCGATGTGTTACAGCGTGTAGGCTATATGCGCCGGCGCAGAAATCTGCGATGGCCGCGCGATTGAGCACGCCGCGACTGGTACCAGGCGCTGATACTGGCTGAACAGAAATACTAGCTCTTAATGCTGAGATAAAGGAATTCCTTCAAATATGTAGATAAATTACTTAATCTGTTATCGAAATCTGAACTAACCATTAGGATCCCACAACTAGGCAAAGATACTTACTATCTGAAGTAAAAAAACAAATCTAGAATTCAAAAGATATCTTGCAAATCATCGTTTTCTTACCTAACTACCGCTTAATTCCTATTAACGTAAAACGTTAGCAATGTTTACATTCGCAGGCTATCTGCGCAAGCGATGTGTTACAGCGTGTAGGCGATATGCGCCAGCGCAGAAATCTGCGATGGCCGCGCGATTGGGCACGCCGCGACTGGTACCAGGCTGATAGTACTGGCTGTGCAGAAATACTAGCTCTTAATGCTGAGATAAAGGAATTCCTTCAAATATGCAGATAAATTACTTAATCTGTTATCGAAATCGGAACTAAACATTAGGATCCCACAGCTGGGCTGGTTTCTTTTTCTTGGGGTGTCATTCTCAATGCACACTGCACTTCACGCTTTGCCTCATTTTGATTTTAGTAAAACTCTCGATGCCATCGATCGACGATAGATTGATTGGTCTGCTCCCTAACGCTCTTAAATTACGACGATACATTGATTGGTCTGGTCTCTAACGCTCCTAAATTACGTGATTCAAATGGAAAATGTAATTTGTCATGTGTTACTTTAATTTATGTTATAAGCACTTCAAAACTCGGCGATTTCGATGAATTAGCGCAGCTTTCCATTACGGCGTAGGTCAAACATTTTTAATTTGTCAGTTCTACCAACTTTAACTAACTTTTACTTTGTTAAAAAAGCTTAACAAAGTAAACCTAGATAGTGTATTTTCATTAAAATAGCCTACTAGCTCGTATATTTTAGAAGCTTTCCATAGGTGTTTACTCGAATAGGAAAAAATAACAGTAGGTATATGCAGTTGAAACTTTTTTTTACAATTCAACAGTTTGTTATAAGCCGATCATTTGCCATCTCTGTATATACCTTCATAGTAATTGCTTTATTTGAATCCAACTCAAACAGCAGAATCCAAAGTTAATAAAAATTGCATTTCTACATGCAACAAGTAATCGGGGTTTGCAAATGAGTTTTATCACTTCATACTTTTAAGCGTTATCGATTTTACTGGTAAATCGATATCGACAATGTTGCGACGTCCGTCGTTTGTCGATCATTACACACCCACGCGCGATAAAGAGTTACTTAAGAACCTTTACACGTGACGATTCAACACTTACCCCATTTTACACTGACAAAACCACTTGCATAATGTGACTTATTTATGTACACGCCTTATCTTGAAGTTGACGCCTCCCACCTTCTACTTGAGGTGACCTTAAAAAGTTGCGAAGAATGTCTTCAGAATAAACAGTGCAAAGAAAATACAGTCATCATAACAGTACTTTCGGAAGTGGTTTTTTCTTGGTATTACTTATTATGAGTATACAATTGAAATAACAAAAATAAAGTTAATTAATTATTTGTTGAACACACTTATCTTGAAACAGAAGACCCTGTCACTACCACTGTGCTACCACTGACCCTACTCTACAGCTTTTTGTAAAGACAATCTTGTAAAAAACGCCTGGTACAACATAAGAAGTATTAAAAATTAATTCAAAACAAAGCATAAACGTTAACAAAACATTAGAACAAATTGCTAATAATATTATCATAATCTCATAATCGGTACGAGAAGGAAATTTGTCTCGGCCAGGAATCGAACGCGGGCCGGCACCTCCTTATATTTATTGCAAATTATGCCGGCTATCGACTCAATCGCCACCTCCCGATAATGGACTCGATGTCCCGGAAAGATTTGTGTGGATATTCCTTAATGTGAAAACGACAAAATGGCAACTACGAGTATAATAAACATTATGAAAACTACTGACCTAATTCATAAAAACTATGATTGATGTGTCCTGTCACTTACTTGCAAGTTAGCAGTAAAAACGGAAGAGACTAAACATTATAGCAGTCGAAGCGATGATGTAGGCCTGCTTGATTTGTTTTTTCAACGCTTTTTAGTTTAATTTAGCCATGCGGGTAAGGCTGCCTAAAACGTACTTGAAATTGCCATTGTGGTGTTGTGTTATTCATATTCATTATAACATGTGGTGTATAAAGATCTTAAATACTAAAATAAGTCGCACATGGACCCTGTAAGGGCACTATAAAGAGTAGGTAGGTAGGTATTTAAACTTTAATACCATATATTATTTACACATTCATAGACATTCACATTTTCACACATTCACATTTTTTTCGCATCCGTCTAAATGACAGGCACTGCATTCTATTCCGTCTTATGAAACTATGTCGAAAGCTCAAAAGTTGTATGGTCCAATTTTAATGAACATGTTTTACTAATAACAATTAAGTAGGGAATATCCACACTCGGCTTTAGGGCCGCTTCACACCTATTGACAGAGGCTATTGATACCGACTGATTTATGCGCCATTACACTCATTCGACGCCCGCGCCGATCGCGAGCGATATTGAAATTTTAAATCGCTAACGACCCCCGCCATAGCCGGGGGTGTCTCTAATTTATGTGTCGAGATCTTACTTCAGCGATAGTTCGTAATCGCTGTGTTTGATTGGGGATAAATATTGGAACAGTTGTTTGGACTGGCGTAAAATGTACTTTTATGTCGAGGTACTTTAGCCACTTTAGAAGACTGAAAAAATCTAGTGATATTTTTGACGTTAAGTTATATTATTTGCTTATTGAGCTCAGAGTTACACCCAAAGCAGTGACCAACCATGTCACTTAGTATTAGTATTTCTGACACTTTGCTTTGCTCTTTGCAGTTTGCAGTGACATATGCTGAGGTAGTCCAGCCTCCTTTGATATGACATGACTGGCCAACTAAGACAACTTGACAATCACGAGACAAAGAAAGACTTTTTGACATTAGACTTCAGACGACTAGACGAAATGACAAGGCGAAAAAGACCGGACGACAGAGGAATTAGAAAAGGGCCTGTTTTTAATTATACCCATTTTTCGTCCTTTCGAGTACCTATAAATAGCAGTAGTAATACGAGTACATGATAATATACTTAGCATCGTATTCATTAGCTGAAAGATTATCCAGCAAAATTATTAATTATGAAGCAAAGATAGGAGAAACAGAGAGAAAGTAAGTTCCAGTGACAAGGGCGGCTGAACTCTCAGTATCACCAAATTCGGGGACAAATCAGTTATTAATACAATAACGTATTCTTCATTTGACCTTATGATTTATAATATAAGTAGGCGCATTGTGTCTAGGAGTGATAAGGCTGTTGCTGGCTATTTTTATCAGTCTCTTGTGAAATGATTACACCGCTGCTACTGTTTACTTAACGATAAATAAGAAAAATATCCAACTGATTAACTCCAAAGTTAAAAGGTCGCATACAGGTGCAGCTATGATTTTTAGAGATGGACACATGACATGACATTAAATGTCATTTTGACTTATTCACTAACGAACTATTCTTTAATGTCGCCGACCTGGCGACTTCTAATGTTTCCCTTTAATTTTTGGCGCCTTCTACATGTCGTTGGGACAAATTGCTCATAGCTAACCCACAGCAAAACATAAACGGCCTATATACATCTTACTGCTTGGCACAGGCCTCACCTCAACTATGAGGTGACGGGAGCCATACTCCAACTTAGTGCGGATTGTTGAAGGGGTGTAATATTAGAGAGCAACCTTAATTTCAGATGTCACCAATCCGCCCTAAGGCCGCTGACCAAGCTTAACGACTGAGATCTAGCGACGTCATCCGGGCCCAACTGCTTATCGGGCCTTCCGAAGCACGGAGATGCCCGAAAAATACATCACTAAGTAAATTTCGATTGGGATCACCCATTCCATTTCCGACCCGACATGCGTTGCAATAGCTAACCCAGAGCTACTTAAATATTCCTAAAATTGCTGTATTTTACAGATAATATCACCCAGACTCAGAACGAACACATTTATGTTGTTCTACTAATTTCAATAATGTAATAAGTTTTCTAGATTGCCCCTTTGATATTGAAGACGCGTAATCTAGAAAGTTCGATTAATCGAGAAAAACTCACGTATGATTCGGAAAAGTCACAGTTGAGGTGATCTCGGCAATTAGCGGGTGTTTACAAATAAGTGGAGATAGCTACTTTCTCCAGATCGCAATAACAAGTTTATCGAGGACAATGCTCTATCGGGTGCTGCTCACAGTTAACTGGATTGTGTAGGGCTGCGAGGGGAAGGGAAACGGTATTTGACAACTAATTATATTTTACACAAAATACGAACACCACTATAACCCAACGGGGTAGTCAAATGTAAACTATATATATATGATATATCAAATGATATATTATTATCATTAAACTCACCATCAAAAGCCTACACGTTACCAAACTGATTGAAACGATCAAAACGGAACGAAAAAAATATTAGCTAATTGATTTTGATAATGTGTTTAAATTAAAGTTGTCATAAATGTATGAATCTTTGTAGGAACTAAGCGTTGTTATGCCTATTGCATATTCAATTTGCATATTACTCGTAAAATTTGATAAGTAGGCTTCACTGACTGTAGAAAGCTGTCAAGCTGAAAATCTGTTTGAAATGTTGAATCCTGATGTACGTTGAGATAACATATGAAAACGACTTATGCAATTTACTAGATCCAAGGTCTAGAAGAAGTTGAAGTGGGGATTTGAGGGATAACAGCCTAGTAGAACCTTGCCAGGACAAAGCCTTAAAAAGAGAAAATTTTGAGAGACTTTTGGTCAGGATTGGGATGGGTAAGCAAAAATATGAATCTGTTTTATGGGTACTAAGTATTTGTTTATTAATTTGTAAAGTTAATCCAATTTATCAAAAGCATTGATTTATGCAAATTGTGACGAAACAAATTCATGCAAATTTATTTTTCCAAGAAAAAGTCACTAAGAAGGAACGAAATGTAGACCCGGTTTTTACTTTTACTTACATATTGTAATGGTCACCGTTAAACGGATCACGGGTATCTATGGTGGCCTTCATTGGGAAGTGAACGTATTGGAGAATAAAGTCTTTCTTATTTCTTAAAGAACATCTTTTTATGCCTCCAACCCTGCGTATCAAGCGAAAGTGCACGCCTCGATATCGAACAATGTGACACGGCGATAGCGTAGCGTGATCGCGGCGTTATCGCGACGACTCTGCTGCGTTATCGCACCCTCCGCTTCAAGCTTGTTTTGATCACTTTCAACCGTCGCACTTAGGAAGGGCCATATTAACAGACCAGTCTCAAAACGCCATCTTTATTTCTTGGCGGACAAAATGCATTATTATCTTCCAATCTAAAAACTCTTAAAGGTGCCCGTGGCGCAGTAGTGATAGTGATCGGCGACGATCGCTGGTTAAGCAACACACGCCGGGTCGGAAATAGGATAGGTGACCACCCCGACCAAAATTTAGAGATGTATAACATATTTATTCAGTGATGTATATTTCGGGCATTTCCGTGCTTCGGAAGGCACGCAGTTGGTCCCGGTTGACGTCGCAATATGTAAGTCGTTAAGCCTAGTCAGAGGCCTTAGGGCGGCTTGATAACATCTGACATTAATGTTTGCTCACTAATCTTACACCCCTCTAACAATCCGCACTGAGCCTGCGTGTATGGCTTGTCCCACCTCATAGTTGAGGTGAGGCCTGTGCCCAGCAGTGGGACGTATATAGGCCGTTTATGTTATAGTATATGTCATCTAAAAACTAACCACTGTAAGTGTCTTCATCCCTGTCCCTGTTAATGATGTTAGAAGTATCAACAATGATGCGCAGTTACATAAGTATTTATGAAATGACCTATGTAATTCTGTCACTTATAATACAAGCTTTGCTAAGCTTAGTGCAGAGGGGGATCTACTTCATGACCACAGTAGTCCTGGTCCTAAGGCGATACATGAAGGGCCAACAATGACAAAAGTACGGCTAAGTAATAAGAAACGACATAAAATAACAGTTCGCAATGAGAAAATTTATGAGATACTCACGATACACCACCTTTGAAACTATTTGAATAAAAGTTTAGTAGAAGTTTTTTTTTATAATTATTTCCGTGCAGTATCTTCAGTAAAGATCCGAAAACCAGAAAAAGAGAAGACGTTCAATCCTAACCTAGAAATTACCTAAATGATGGAAGCTAAAAAAGCTTGTTTTACCTACCACATAAACTATAGCCAAACCAGCAAATCCGCCTCCATTTCGGGGTTCAAGTATAATATTTCCCAGTTATTTCTTTCTAATATTCAAAGTGAATAAAATACCTGCGTTAAAAGTTCAACTTGTTGAAAACCCAACGATATACCTAATAACATTCACCGACCCTGTACACGCGGTATGTATGCGTCGCGCGTGCCGTCCTTCATTTCCGAGGGCGCGCGCTCGGCCGCCCGCCAGATGGACGACTTGAGGCGTCGCGACGTCGTTAGTCGTCACACCACATAATGTACATGACGAGTATGTACCTGTCTCATTGGTTCTGTACGTAGATTCTAGAGTAAAGTACTTAGGATTTTTAAGTTATCTTAAGTTTGATTTTTACTTTTACGGTTTAGTTATATCGCAAAAGGAATGCGGTCATACGCTCCAGGACTCAGGGTAACGATGTGCCGAGCTCAAATGAAACTAGGTTGGTCAAATGTGATGGACAGCGAATTAATTTGGGCTAACCGTACGGCCAATTGCGTACCCAAAAATGAACAGCGATACTGAACCAGGCGTGTTTGAGAGAGCTACAGCCAGGTGAAATATCATGGTGTCGTCGTGATCAAGTTTTCACACTAACATGGACCATTTAAGTACGCTTTTTCTACCATCAATCCACCAATGAAGCTACACAGCCCACACAAATCGATGTAAAAATGCAGCATTTCCACAAAAGTTTGCCATTAGCGACGAGCCCATTATTCCGCAGTGGTGAGCCGAGATACCTCACTTGCGTGTTTAAGCTACAGCAAGGTAACAAAATGATGTTACCTTGCATTGTCGCTAGAAACATGTTTCAGTTGTCATGGCCAGATATTGGCACTAAAATGGGCTGTTTACGCTTTTTTCAGCTCCAATGCACCAATGGAGCTACACAGCCCACACAAATCGATGTAAAAATGCAGCATTTCCACAAAAGTTTGCCATTAGCGACGAGCCCATTATTCCGCAGTGGTGAGCCGAGATACCTCACTTGCATGTTTAAGCTACAGCAACGAAACATCATAATATTACCTTGCATTGACGCTAGAAACGTGTTTCAGTCGTCATGGCTAGGTATTTACGCTTTTTTAAGCTTCAATGCACCAATGAAGCTACACAGCCCACACAAATCGATGTAAAAATGCAGCATTTCCACAAAAGTTTGCCATTAGCGACGAGCCCATTATTCCGCAGTGGTGAGCCGAGATACCTCACTTGCGTGTTTAAGCTACAGCAAGGAAACATCATAATACTACCTTGCATTGACGCTAGAAACGTGTTTCAGTCGTCATGGCTAGGTATTTACGCTTTTTTAAGCTTCAATGCACCAATGAAGCTACACAGCCCACACAAATCGATGTAAAAATGCAGCATTTCCACAAAAGTTTGCCATTAGCGACGAGCCCATTATTCCGCAGTGGTGAGCCGAGATACCTCACTTGCGTGTTTAAGCTACAGCAAGGAAACATCATAATACTACCTTGCATTGACGCTAGAAACGTGTTTCAATCGTCATGGCTAGGTATTTACGCTTTTTTAAGCTTCAATGCACCAATGAAGCTACACAGCCCACACAAATCGATGTAAAAATGTAGCATTTCCACCAAAGTTTGCCATTAGCAACGAGCCCATTATTCCGCAGTGGTGAGCCGAGACACCTCACTTGCGTGTTCAAGCTACAGCAAGGAAACACCATGATGTAACTTGCATTGACGCTAGAAACATGTTTCAATCGTCATGGCCAGGTATTGCTACTAAAATAGGCTATTTACGCTCTTTTCAGCTTCAATGCACCAATGGAGCTACACAGCCCACACAAATCGATGTAAAAATGCAGCATTTCCACAAAAGTTTGCCATTAGCGACGAGCCCATTATTCCGCAGTGGTGAGCCGAGATACCTCACTTGCGTGTTTAAGCCCACTGGGCTATTGTCCAACTCCGCGCGTCGCACATTATGCGAACGTGTGTCTGAGCCGATTAAAAAGTTTTCGCTTCCCTGTTACCACTTTGCTGTGCGGTTTTAATTTCTGAACAACTGGTTCTGAATGCGTTGAGATTAATAAATAGGTAAGCCCACTTTTACTTGGGAATACGGGTAGCTTACAGTTGTATTAACTATTGACTCTAACTTCTCTATACCTTTTTTTCACAGCTTATCATCAAATCGCAAAAAATATAATACTTACTTAACTTTATTTACAATACAGGGTGAAGAGTTTTGAAGGCAAGGTAAGGGGTTTCTATCAGATATCATAAGTTCAATATTGTACAATTAATGTACTTCAACTTATGTATATCTGACACTCATAATATAAATTATTATTAGAGAACATACTAAATAGGTACAAATAAAAACATTAATTTCTCAGTCTTATGAGTTACGGCTAATGTACACACATCAAAAGTGTCTAGGGATATCTCAAGCATTTTCATACAAAGTATAGCTATTTGGGAGCCTGTAAAAATTAAAATATTGATATCAACGTAGAAATTTTTAGAACACAGAAACTGCTATATCTGCCCTTTCAGATGGTATAAAGAAGTTCATTGTAGTAGCATTATTGTACAATCGTAAGGACGTTAAAAAAAGACAGAATTTTCTTTTAAAAGGTGTCAAAATTTTAGCAAAATTAAACTTTTTTTTCTGTAATATTCTTAACCTTTATCTTATGCCTGTGTCCTCGCGTTATTCTAAGATAATGCTCAACTTGTAAACAAACTTAACTTTATGAAATATTTGAAAAATGATATCCCTATGATATCCCTAGACAGTTTTGATGTGTGTACTTTAAAGCTAAATAAAATATCCTATCTTATTTAATATAAACTTACACAGTAAGGTTTTTTTAAAGGGAATGAAAGGATCCAGCCAAATATCTTACCTGAAAATAAAAAGGATACAATTAACAACAATATGAATAAAGTAACATTGTTAGAGAGCTGATATCAAAACATCGCTAGCCTGACTGCCAAGTGTTATTTTGTAATACAAATCCTAAAATATCAGGAATACACTTGTTACCACGGGTTACAGATGACGATAGGCACTAAACAAAATGAAAGCATACTTATGAGTAAATACTTTTTTTAAATAAATGTGACGGCGCATCGTTGATTTTCGTTCACGTTCGGAAAAGTGACGTAACACCGAGCGCTGAGGAGGCGGCCATTCCGAGACTAGCGATCGTCGGGTGCGCACGCGCTCACGTGTTCCGGTGGAACGTCGTTATAATCCGTTGAAATCAGTGCAATCAGTGAATTAATTGTGATTCTAAGAAGCTTGCTTTAATTATAATTATAGAGGACATTTATTACTTCTTTGATTTTTATTAAAATCTGGCCTCCACGCCCGTTAACCTACGCCTAAAATGGATCCTCCCGATAAAGAAGATGAACACCCCTCTGAAGTCCCTTCATCAGAAGTGGGATGTCGAGGGCTAAGTTTTGAGGAGGTCAGCGAGAAAACGAGTGAACCCGTTGGCCAGCCAAGAGGAAATAGTGAGTCCACGAGTCTCCTGACAAATATGGAGGCGCTTTTGTCGCGTCTATTGGCAGCGTCGCAACAGGCTTCGACAAGCAGCATCGCACCACAATTTATCAAGTTTGATCCAGACGAAGCCGATGCCGATATAGAAGGTTGGTGCAATATAACAGAAATTATTGTGAATAGTCAGAAATTAGCGGGCCCTAATCTATTACTTGCCCTTACACATGCATTAAAAGGGCGGGCTGCTAAGTGCCTGACTAAACTGAAAAGCCCTGATATGAAATGGCATTATATTAAGGAAATGCTGCTTGCCAATTTTGGACGCCCTATGCTTATGCAAGATTATTTTGACGAAATCATGAGGTTCCAAATCAAAAATAAGGAAACCGCAAGTGAAGCTGCGATGCGTCTTTGGAACCTGATTGAACGTATACCTAACACTAACATGGGAGAAGAAGTGATCACGGGATTCGTGATTTCCGTTTTGTCGCAAAAGGATTCGTTGATTCGAAGAGAGCTGAATTCCCATATTGTTTCTACAAGAACCCAGTTATGTAGAGTGCTCAGTGGCATCTCGCTTAAAAGGCACAACGAAGATTACGAATCGAGCGAGGCAGACGTCAAAAGACCGCGTCTATCAGAAAAACGTTTCGACGGATCGTGCCGTTTTTGCGGAAATCGTGGGCACAAAATGGAAGAGTGTCGTAAACGCCGTGAAAGCTTCAAGACCAAGCCCGTGGAAGAGAGAGAAAAATCTGTGACCTGTTATATATGCGGGAAGCTGGGTCACATCAGTACCAGCTGCCCCGACAAGAAGCCAGGAGCTGTGCCGGCCGCGCGCAAGGAAGTCCACATCTGTGAGCGCCGGGGAACGAGAGGTACATTGTCGACATCAACTGGTGAGGTCATTTCGTTCCTTTTCGACAGCGGTTCAGCCTGTTCCTTAGTAAAGAGTAATTTTGTCCCACAGCTTTCTGGTACTGAACGCAACGAAACCGTTTATTTAACTGGAATCGGGGGAGAAGACCTTAAGTGTTCTAGACAAATTTTGGCTAGTGTCACGATCCAAAATATTCCTCTTTCAATTCTTTTTCACGTTGTTCCTGATAACGCTATCTCAGAATCGATCATTGTAGGGAGAGACGTATTAAAACAGGGTGTGCATGTCCAAATCAATAGTGACAATCTAACTTTCTCTTTGCGCAATGAAATTAACCTTTGCCAAAATTTAAATGGGATTGATCTTAACGCCATTGATACAGATATTGTAGGTGCAGATAAATTAGCCCTAATAGATGTGTTAAAAAAGTACAGTGCGAACTTCACGGACGGAGTTCCTACCCGTCGTGTCTCTACTGGTCAGTTAAAAATCAATCTTATTGATCCACACAAAGTCGTGCAACGACGCCCCTACAGGTTATCACCAACCGAAAAAGAGATTGTGAAGGATAAAGTCCAATCACTTTTGGATGCTGGCGTCATACGTGAGAGCTCGTCCCCGTTTGCCAGTCCCATCCTACTGGTCAAAAAGAAGGATGGGTCTGACAGAATGTGTGTTGACTATAGGGAGCTTAACTCCAACACTCGTCCTGAGCACTATCCCCTCCCAAGAATTGATGAGCAACTGGACCGCTTGACAGGTTCTAATTATTTTTCTTCGTTGGACATGGCATCTGGCTATCACCAAATAACTGTGGATCCTGATTCGGTTGAGCGAACTGCTTTTGTAACACCGGATGGACAGTATGAATATTTGGCCATGCCTTTCGGGTTACGAAACGCAGCTTCTGTCTATCAGCGGTGTATTAATAACGCCTTAAAATCTCTCCGTGACTCAGTTGCCCTGGCTTACATGGATGACGTCCTTTGTTTTTCCTCTGAGGTCGATGAGGGGCTGCGGCGCCTGGATGCGGTGCTTGGGGCTTTGTCGGAGGCCGGCTTCTCCCTTAATATACATAAATGTAAATTTATGAAGAAAGAGATTGACTACCTGGGTTATGTGATTCGTGAAGGTGAAGTTAGACCCAATCCGCGAAAAATACAAGCTCTTGTTGAGGCACCAGCACCGGCCACAGCCACACAAGTCAGGCAGTTCCTTGGCCTGGCGTCATATTTTAGGCGATTCATTCCCAACTTCGCTACTCTTGCGGCACCCTTGTATCCACTTACCAAACTTAAAGGAAAAATTACCTGGACTGATGTCCACCGTGAGGTACATACCAAAATTGTGAAGATTTTGACTTCAGAACCTGTTTTGACTATATTTAATCCGGATGTTCCAATAGAACTACACACAGACGCGAGTTCGGATGGCTATGGCGCCATATTAATCCAACGAGATGGTAATGTTCCGCATGTAGTGGCATATTTCAGCAGACGCACCTCCGAAACTGAGTCCAGATATCATTCGTATGAGCTGGAGACTTTAGCGGTGGTGCGTGCTGTTGAAAATTTCCGGCATTATCTTTACGGTCAGCATTTTACAGTCTTCACAGACTGCAATTCCGTGAAAGCTTCTAAATCAAAGGTTGATCTTTCTCCACGCGTGCATCGTTGGTGGGCATATCTGCAGGCCTACAATTTCGACATAATTTATAAAGAAGGGCGTAGCATGGAACATGCCGACTATCTATCGAGAAACCCTATCCCTCTCCTGAGCGTTACCACCTCATCAAGTCTAGATAGTGACGAGATAGTAACCTCTCGCAAAGCTGTTAACTTTGTTGAGCTTCACGATGGTTGGCTCAAAGTCGAGCAAAAAAGGGATCCCGAAATTCAGGACTTGTTATCCAAGCATTCCACCAACGAACTGCCAGAGGCTATTGCCCACACATATGATGTACGTGATGGTGTCTTGTACAGAAAAGTCGAACGTAATAAGGTGAGTTCGTGGCTACCTATCGTACCTCGATCACTTATATGGACTCTTATCAATCATGTGCATTGTGAAATTAAGCATCTAGGGCATGACAAGACGCTTGACAAACTATACGAGCAGTATTGGTTTCCACAAATGACAAAGTATGTCCGTAAATTTGTCGACTCTTGTATAGTTTGTAAAGCCTCGAAGGGTTCTTCTGGAGCCCAGCAAATGGAGTTGCACCCCATTCCTAAGTCACCTATTCCGTGGCACACAATTCATATTGATCTCACAGGTAAGCTCAGCGGAAAAAGTGACAGAAAGGAATATGCTTCGGTTATAATTGATGGTTTTACGAAATATGTCCTACTTGAATATACAAAGTCCCTTGATGCCGCATGTGCAGTAAAAGCCCTGAAAAGAGCGGTGTCACTGTTTGGAGCACCTAAGAGAATCATAGCTGATCAAGGCAGGTGCTACATCAGCTCTAGTTTCAAAGATTTTTGTAAAGAACACAATATCGAGTTGCACTTGATAGCAACCGGCTCTTCCAGAGCTAATGGGCAGGTAGAACGCGTCATGCGTACCCTGAAAAGTCTTCTAACGATAATCGAAAATGATCCAAACAAAGTTTGGCGTGACGAACTAGACGAAGTTCAGCTAGCACTAAATAGCACACGGTCTAGGGTTACAGGCTATACTCCAACTGAGCTGATGTTTGGTATTAAAGCTCAATCTTTAGGTCTTTCTAAGATATCACCAGATTCCCATTCGCCCCAGCGCGCAAACTTAGAAACGATTCGTTCCGAAGCGTCAGGTAGTATTCAAAAGGCAGCTCAAATGGATTCTGAACGATTTAATCGAGGTAAAGCACGTGTAAGACCCTTTTCAGTAGGTGACTACGTTTTCATTAAGTGCACCGAGAGAAACCAAACCAAATTGTCTAGGAAATTTCGCGGACCTTTTGTAGTTGGCAAAGTCCTCAATAATGATCGATACGAGCTTAGGTCTATCGCAGGTAATAATCGTGTTTACAAGTATGCACATGAAAATTTGCGCTTAGTACCAAGGGGTTTCGAAGGTTTAGTTGAAGTTGCAAGTAGTATAATCAATAGCGAGGAGGCCGAGACGGCGGTGGATGGGGAGCGCATTGACGACGTACAGCATGTTGATGGCGACAGTGATACACTTTCAATAGACAGTGAAGCCACTTTGTCCGCCAGCTCTGATACGCTTTCAGTTACAGACAATGAAAATCAATTAGTTGTCGTTGCTGAAATTGAAAGGCACATAAATGACAGTGAGTTTATTTGAGATTATTTAATCAAGTTACCAAATTTAGCTGCAATTCATGTAGAAGTAGTAGCTGGTCGAAGGGGCTTCAGGTGCCCGGTCCAGGCTGCTACCAGGCTAGTGGGTAGTCGAAGGGGCTGAATGCGCCCGGTCTACGCCACATCATGGTTGAGGGCTGGTCGAAGGGGCTAAATAAACCCAGTCCACGCCACTGTTGAAGGCTGGTCGAAAGGGCTGAATGCGCCCGGTCCACGCCATGGCACGGTTTAGGGCTGGTCGAAAGGGCTGAAGGCGCCCGGTCCACGCCACGGGATAGTTGATGGCTGGTCGGTAGGGCTGAATGTGCCCAGTCCACGCCATTTAGAAGTGTGTCTTGGTCGGTGGGGCTTTATGTGCCCAGTCCATGATATGTTGGAAGTTTATGTATTCTGGTCGATGGGGCTTCACGTGCCCAGTCCACGGAGTAAGGTAGCTATTCCTGTCGAAAGGACTCTGTGTGCCAGGGTCACGTCTAGTAAAGTACTTTTGGCTCTTAACGAAAGTAATCGTGGTCATACAAGTGCAGGTGGCATTGAGTGTCAGGTATGGTCGAGCGTATACTCATGCACTGATCTGATTTCAGGTGACTTACACGAAGACAACTAACCGCACGAGGACGTGCGGCAGTCAGGTTTGGCCGTGACGGCGCATCGTTGATTTTCGTTCACGTTCGGAAAAGTGACGTAACACCGAGCGCTGAGGAGGCGGCCATTCCGAGACTAGCGATCGTCGGGTGCGCACGCGCTCACGTGTTCCGGTGGAACGTCGTTATAATCCGTTGAAATCAGTGCAATCAGTGAATTAATTGTGATTCTAAGAAGCTTGCTTTAATTATAATTATAGAGGACATTTATTACTTCTTTGATTTTTATTAAAATCTGGCCTCCACGCCCGTTAACCTACGCCTAAAATGGATCCTCCCGATAAAGAAGATGAACACCCCTCTGAAGTCCCTTCAAATGCATTACAAACTTGAAACACCCAGATAAATACTAACTGACCTGTTCATTCGAATAGTTGTATTGTGGGGGGATCAAACCCGTAACATGTGCTGTAGAATTCAACATCTTAAACCTTACACCAAATCGGTCGTCGAAAAATATTATTACGGTAATTAACGTTTTTTTTTTGTTAAACTGATCAAAATAACGAACGTAAATAAAAATCGATTTTACCCAATTTTATCTAATTAGAAATAATTATAACATACCATCTATCTACCTTACTGTAGAAAAACATAATTAAAACCATAAAGTCATTAACACTGAATCTATTTTTAATGTGCCGTCGCTTTTTTCTCATTTCTTAAGCAAAAACATTAACAAAAATTGCGCGGGCATTAAGAGTTGAAATATTATGTTTTCGGGGATATTATTTCCAATTAGGTTTAATTACATTTTTTCTTGGCACAAAATTTACTCTAATGTTGCGGTGGTAGATAAAATCATTAAGTACTGACTTTTAAAATAATAAATTTCAGAAAAATAACCTTAAAGCAAGAAAAAAATGCAGCCTTCACTTTCCAAAAATAAGCACTTGGTTTCCCAGTTTCAACTGTCAAGTTGGTAACCTTCTCATCTGTCAAGGAAAAAAAATACTTTGATTACAAGACATTCATTGAGTCAATCAAAAACCCAATTTAAGCAAGAATGATTTTGCTTAGATGATCTTGTTGCAAGCAGTCTAGTTACGATGTTAGACAATTTTACAATTATATGTTCTTATCCATTCAAATTGAAAAAAAAACCCTCACAATTTGACTTTGTTAAGGCCCATATGTCTGCGAAGTGGCGACATTGAATATAAAGACCTATCATAAAATAGAATCCCTGATGCTACACAACTTTTGTAATAGGAAACCACTGCAATGTCCAACGCGGGTGCACGAGGTTTCCACGCGTTTGGAATTCCAAAGAAACCTGGCTGAAAACCTGAATATTCTACAAAACTGCATCCTATAATATACGAAATAGTAAAAAATAATGTATCTTGTAAGTACATTATGTACAAAACTACATAACAATACGCAAACCCTACACCTATCGCAAAGCAATCTTTCTCATCACCGTCCAACTGCTTAAAATTCTCGATGACGTTTCCCGCGCATTTGTAAACATGGCGGTGGTTCCGGTGAGGCCGCGGCGGAAATTCGACCTCCATCTTTGGGGGGGATTACGAACAACAACTCACGCTTACGAGATCGGGACTAATCATTTGTATGATACTTTTTTGGAGTTAATTTCCTTTGAGCGTTTTAGGGTTAAGAAAAAGTAACGTGTCATTTTAGAGTTTGTCACGCTTAGGTACTGGATACCAGTAATAGCAGTATACGTTTGCACCCTTATTCATAAAAGTTTATTCAGTGCATCAAGTTCAAGTTATTTATTTGCTAAGAATAGGTATAAATGTTGTTATTATATTTTACAGTGACATCAGCATTGGATTTTTGTAGAGTCTTGTCACTTACTCACAAATTTTGGCAGCAATGAAAAAGAAAGCGTAAATGTTACAATTAGTTATAGTGATGTTACAGCATGTGTTTACGTTTTCATGAATAATGATGTTCGGGGTAATGTAGAGAATCTCTCTGAATACATGAAAGCTGCAAAAAAAACAGTTAATTACTGTGAATAGTTAATTATTAGCTCAGTGTGTATGTTATCTGATTGAAAATATCAATTGCACTTAAGTATGTAAGTATGTCTGTTTTGAAAAAACTTTTGATAGTTTTGGAAAGACACTACGAGCAGTAACAGACAAAAACTATAAATGGGATGAATAGTGTTTTATAATTGCAAGTGACATCATTAAACTGCTATTATACAGCCAATGGAGTTATAAATGAGCCAAGCTGGGAGGCGTCAATCGACATGACATTAGTCGACTGTGAAAAATGAAAGATTGTGTGTAAATCTGTAATTTATATGCGGTGCCGCGGGCGCGCGCCCAGTCGACAGGGCTGCTGCAACGATTAGTGAAATAAATTAGCTTTTCAAATATTTTCCAGTTGAAATAACCAAAACAAGAAGCATGAAAATTATGATGTGATGATGAGGTCTGACAAAAGTATTTTAATACTACAGTGACAGAGTCAAACCGTAGCTACAACTGATTTTTCTTCAAATGGTAACAGCATTTTGAATTTCACTGGAACGTAAAATAAAGAGTTTGGTGACTTGAAATAGACTTTACTTTTTTTGCAGGTAATCAAACAGTAAACAGAGGTTTTTTCAACTAATTAATTTAAAAACTAGGTATCTAGTTTTCAGTTAATAAATTAAATACCGGTGTATTAAGTAAAGTTCCAGTGGTGTTAGTTATATACAATGACCATTTAAGTATCTATGTGTGTCGTCAGACAAATCCTCGTGACCTTAGGTCATGTTAAAAAAAGCATAAAGCATAAAAAAACTTGATACCAGTATTTTATTGTTACCATGAAAATGCATAAACCCCTTAGCAGAATACCCTCGACAATAGAGGGTTAACATTAAAAATACTGTTAGAAACTCTTTTTGACAACCCTAGCAACTGGCACCCAATTTATTTCTTAATACCGCAGCCGGGCATCGAAGCTAATTTGTTTGAACACCACCGAACCCATTGATGGACCCGGCGTGTAAACACCACGACGACATGAAATATTAACGTTATAGTTAATGACGAAGAAAGGCTCCAAACATGCCTTTTATTATTTCTTTACTTGACATTATGAGACAAGACATATGACGTTACATAAATTGCTCGAAAACTTTTCTTGAAAGTTTGATGTATAATCTTATCGATTGAAAGTATCAAATTGCAGCTAGGAAAACAAGAAAAACGCTTCAGGCGGGAATCGAACCCCCGTCTTTCGCAAAACAGGCGTATGCACTAACCACTGTGCTACCGAGACCATTAGCTGACCGTCCGAATTTTACTGGTATATTTTTTCTGGCAGTCAGGGTTGTTTAACCAATGTTTAGGCATTAACCTTAAACACTCGAAAGAATCATTATTGCAAATATTAAGTATTTACAATCTTTAACGACTAAATTGTTTTTATATCCCTTATTTCCCAAAGAAAAACCAACACACCGTAGTTCACAGAACACATAAAACAAAAACACTTAACTCAAATTAAATGCCACATCACATACAACTTTTTAGCACGTGTGTCCATTACTGCCATTTCTAAGGCAATTGAAGGTTATAAGTGGTTATACTTTCAAGAAACCTGACATACTGGTTCTTCAATGTGGGAGGGGCCACCCCCCACTATTCGCATTCAACTAGATTCGAAGATATACGTGTTGAGATACAATTCTTGATATAAATGCCTGCTGCGATAGGTGAAGAAGGAAAGTGTGTTTTGAAATGAGTAATGGGTTCCGTATGGTTGGGTTTAAGTAGCAAACATTTCTTTGATGGAAATTATATGACAACCAGGAAAAGTACAGACATGCCACTGAAGCTTCTGAAAAATGTTTAACACTTTTGAAATATACTTTGTTTTGATCAGAAATAATATCTAAAGGACTCGCGTTAAACGGGATATCCGGATAACTTAAATAGCAAAGTTCTGGAATTAAACCATGATGATGGCAAACCTACAAAAATATGGTATAAATTGAAATTCAGCAGGAAAAGACACCTTAAACTGGTCATGTTGGAAATGTATAGAAAACTAATGTTTATATAGGCTGATAAGAGTTATGTCAAAGCGTAATGTAAATAAATAAATAATTATTTAAAAGCTTAAATGTACTTTTTGCAATCAAAATTTGAAGCTCTCATGTTAGATATAAGTTGTGTAAACACAACCTTCCAATGGCGTGAATTACATTTTAAAAGGTTTTTTTATTTGACTATGGAACCCTAACACATTATAGATTATTCTTGCTATTTCTTTTTTGCTTCGATCATATCTCTGCCTCGCACTTACTGGCATTTTAAAGTATGAATAATAGCAAAGATAAAGATACACAAGTATGATGATGGAACCTTGTATAAACAGGTTATACAAGGATCTATTTATAAAGGTGGCTGATATTAGTTACACCAAACTTCTACTTATTAATTAAAAAAGGATTTTTCTGCGTGCAACTCTACTGAAAAATTGTCTTGGTATAGTCTTTTCTATCCTAGTTAAATAAGGGTATATTTATAAGGATTCTCACCATAGAAAATCAATAATCGTTCTGATTTCGGGTGCCACTTCTTACTTAGCACAAGTAACTTATCTACTTCTTTCTTATCATAATATCATTGCCCTCAAAGACCTCAAGTTCTGTTATAACTAAGTAAAAATAGTTTTGATTATTTGTGACAAACTGTACATAGGATTCTTTAATATTTATCTCCTATTAATTTGATATGTTTTTATTTTATTGGTGATCTATATGAGCCTTAAGGAAAAACTTACGACCTACAGTGGACTGCTTTAGTCTGATGATCGAAGAGCTTTGCAAATATATTTTAGATGTTTTACTATATCTTTTAAAATCAAAACACTAAACAACGGACACACCACGAAGTAACATAACATTAAACGACATCAGTACAGATAATGTTTTTCCTATAAGGAAAAATATTTTCAGAACTGAAATCAGGAGCGAACTATCGTATTTCGTGTCGACAAACAAACATCACGGATGATTAGTCGAGGAAAACTGAAACAAATAGAGGATATCGTTGAAAACGCTTATAATTAACCGGCTGTGGGATAACGGACCGGAAAATTGTTCCATAAAACGCGTAAAACATCGATAGTGGGACTTCCTTGTTGTGCTTAGAGATCCGCAATATTATTTCTAGAATTAACAATACAGGGTGGCCCTGCGTCAGTGGTTCAATTTTATTTTTTTTAGGCAGAGGGCATCACAACATGCAGTATCGTAGCATATAGTGCTACGAAAATCAATGCCTTTTTTATTATTTTATAATTATCATTTTGTTAAGTTTCTTTCGAAACTCAACTCCAATCACATAAATCCCACTTGTTTGGAAACTATCACACTGAGTCATTTCTGTTGATAATATTTCGCCATTTTGAAAACTAAACCAATTTACAAAAAAATACAGCCGCAATGATGAAAACTGTCTGTACGTATGACGATAGCCTATGCAAAAAATTGAAGTGATGTAACCAATGGAACACTTTTAATAATAACATCATGTACAGCCAGTCTCTAAATCTCTGCATAGATCATTTCACCTCTCTCCCTACTTTCATTTTCCCAAATATTTTTAGACCACTGTCGCTGGACCACCCTGTATAAAACTAATAATTTAATAAAGACAATGCCTTTGAACGTCCCTTTGAAATTCTGGACTAGATTTCTTGCATTAAAATGATTCATACAAGAAACAATTACCGTTTTTAGGTTAGGTACGAGCGTTTTTTAGATATTTTATGAAACGTCAAGTGGTACAATTCCATCTCCAACTATCATGAAAAAGTATTTCATGCATTACAGGTTCGACTTCGTGCTTCGTTAAAAAAGGTCGATGTTCTAAGCTCCTTCTAACATTAACTCTACCTTGATTATTTTACCCAACTTTTTGACAAATAATGTGATGAATAATATCTGATTAAAATTGAATGGAAGTAACGGATCACTACTGCAGTATATCTTGTTATATTTGCTATTTTAATTAACTTAAAGACGGACTAGTAGTGTCTTGGCATTTCAATAAGTCGCTTGCTTCGAAATGTTTTAATAGGGCAAATTACAAAAAATAAATTACTTTAAAGCCATTTGTGCAATTAAAAATTAATGGAAGTTAATATGTGCATCACGCAAATATCAACACAGCTGAACAATTCATTACACCTATTTTTCGCACATTTTTCTCACATTAATTATTAAATTCCTAATAAAATATTCTCACATCGTCTCGAGAACGCTTGTTGAAGTTGCCCCGGTTCAATAAAAAGCTGCCAGGTGTGTAGAGTTATAAAAAATAGAGTTCCGTGTATTTTTTACGGTAAACTGGCTATCTAATAATGACTTAATAAATGTGAGGGAAAAAAAAGACAATAATAAAAAGATAGGGAGAAATTACTCAAATTGATAATTTACCTCTAATAATTCTTATCCATATAAATTAAAATGAATCAACAAAATACCTTCTTCGGAAAGACTACACGAAAATATTATTTTTTATTGTGTTTGTTATTGTCAGGACCAGGTTTGTAAAAATGATATTAAGAGGAATAATTCTGTATTCCGTGCTATACTTTCAAACCTTTACTATAAGGTTTGAAAGTATAGCACGGGAAGACATCCGGCTGCTTTGAGAAATGGCTAAACAAGAATGTATTATAACGTCTTTTAATGAATTGTAAAAGTCGATTTTCTTTAATAAGCTTTACCAGCTGGCCTGATTTTTTAACAAACTAAAAATTGTTATTATTGTTGGTTTTTTGTTTGTGTTTAAACTCAAGCTTGAATAAACTAAGTTATTTATAATTCTTTCAACGAATACTAATCGTAACAAAAGGCGCTTGTTCAAAATGGATTAACTAAATAGTTGTTATTGTCATTGTTACAAACAATTACTGCCGAAAGAACGTTTAAATATACTAAAACTATTGCAACCCAAGCGGACGCAGGTTGTTCTTCTTATCAGAAAATTAGGCAACAAACTATTTGGAATACTTCACGTTGCCTTTACTTAGTAACTAAACAAGCTGTTTAAGTTTGATCAAGATCCTTTAGTCTGCCTGCAGGACCCTAAAGCCTGATCAATACGTAGACGCGTCAGCGAACTCCGGATCGCTCTTCAGATCCATCTCACGTTATTTAGTTAGCAGATCACCCCATTGTTGGTCGGCCACGAAAAAACGGGGCGTGGTCACTATCTCCACGCGCATCGCACGCGATGTGCCCGCAACAGCCAGATACTCGCCTTCAAACACGACCCACGCCCCTTGCCCGAAAACACGGCCTACCCCACCGAGATAAGACACAAAGTCCAGGAAAAAGTCCAGAAGAGCTTAATAAAGAAAATTAAATTTGCAGCCACGCGAAAGCGACTCGAATCTGCGCGCATCCTGCGAGTGTGTCGTCGACGTAAACGAAAACAACCCTTACAGTTGTTTGCGCAAACTTCAATATTACATAATAGTTGCTCTGGTATGCTTTATAAGCCATAAGAGTATTTTTCGTCTGCTATCAGTGATGGTATTTGCGTCTTTCTTACAGTTACGCAGGAATGTTTATATAGGACGGATTGGCGATAAGCGTGAGCGCATTTTCATTTTATGACCAAATTACCGATGGGCCGATTGCGGGCTGGCTCGATTGTAGTATCGTATTTGCCAACAGGTAATCCTCTTTAGTGCCTTTTCTGTTGCTCTCCAATAAAGTTTTAACTGATTCTTTAGCAAAATTGTTAAAAATGTGACTTTGATTAATCCGTTGGCGCCGAGGGTTAGTTGCCTATAGTGTCTAAACAATTTTCATGTTGCAGTGATTTTAAGAGAAAATCTAATCCAAAAGGATCAGACTAGTGTTCTTTTGTAATTACCATCGACCTCACAACCCATAGACTCCAAATGACATGCGAAGGTCACAAAGTCAGACAAATACGTCGGAATTCGGAATCTACCACCATATGAGTTTCTGCCATTTCTGTGAGCTGTCAAGCGACAACGTCACTGATTGGACATTATGCCTATTGACCAATCAGTGACGTTGCCCCGAGACTCAGGTAGTTGACAAGCGTAATTTCATACAAGAAATGAAGCATCAGGCGTCTTGCTTGTGGTCAATATAGTTATGGTTATGCAGATAATGTTTATTGATTTAATAACGAATCATAACAACTGCTACTACAAAAATCACAATAACTATACCTTCTTAAATTTCTTTAAATCCAGTCTACAAACCGAGTTAGTAAAATAACACTGCGCCAGAGATAAGTCCAATAACTCTGCGAGCAGAAACAAACACTTCTCAGGCAACAAAAACAAGAATTAATTATGAAGCAACAGAGCGGGGTGTCCTATCCACGGATCGACACGACCTTTCGCCAGCCCTTAAATCATGGGAGCAAGCAAGCAAATTGATCGATCGAGCGGAGCGAGCTAAGCAAGCAATCACATAAGTCAGAGTTGGCACGTTAGAGCGCCGGGTTAGGTCGTAGGCGCATTGTTTTCTTTAGGTTTACGCAGCCAATTTCGCAGAGGTTACTTTAACATAACCTTGACTTAACTTGACTATTGCGAACGTAATAAAAATAATCTTCATTTAGTTTGGTTTTTCACGTTAACTATATTATGTGTCAATTTTTTTTTACTGAGCCGCTACCCATTTTGCATATCATTTTGACGTACTTAGTTGAAACTTGAAAGTAACTATTGATAGTATTGGGGATTGACGAGATGTAGGTGTATGTAGGCACTAATGTTATCTACATAGTAAAAGTCTATGTTAGTTAATAGTAGATACAAACAAATAATAATATAATATTAAAAACTTATGTGAATATAACGCCCAGACTAAGACAAATAACCAACTCAAAACTCATTAGTGAGGGTTTTCTTTGTGTATCTAAGATGAAAACTCAATTTCTACGAAGTATGTTAAGATACCTCCGGCCACGGCCCCCGACCTCTCTGAAAATCTATTGGGAAGGCCTTTGTTCAGCAATGGACGTCGCGTAGCTGTTGATGATGATAAAAAAATACTTAAAGTTTTTTTCATCACAGTTTTAAGTATAATAAGGTCCTGTCCATCCTAAATAGATTGCCAACAAATTCGATCTATTAAATTGAGTTATGCCTTCCAACAAGCCCTAAATATTAAAAAGCGCTACCACATGAATGTTTCTACTAATATAGGTCCGTAAATAGAATCGTTTCTCTGTGAACAAAAAACACAGTAATGTAAGTGCTGTTTAAATAACGCATCTACTTATCAACAGCCATCGCACGGTGCTTAATGACGTGATTCTAATCTATAAAACTGTGACACTATGACAGGTTACAGTTATTACAAACATAATAAACTACAACACTATTATTAACTACACACACGGAAGTAAACCTTGGTGTGCTTGAAATAAGAGCGGTATTAATTGTAGGGCTAGTGTTGCGTCGTCACGTAGGCTTTATTTTGACATCCGTCGCACGCGCAGGCCGTGTCGATTATTCGATAATTTCCGAAGATTAGCATCGCTTTTTGACAACACTACTTATTTCGTGTTTGGAATTCGTTTAATATATGTTATTACGTATGGAAATATAAAAGGCTGTTTGCAGCACTATGATGGACCCTCCGATAAACCGTAAGCGGACATTATTTGTTGTAAAATCATGGTTAATTCCGAGTTGAAAAGTCCCCCAAAAAACTCTGTCTGTCAGGCATTTGATGCTGAGGATATAACTAACATAGAAACTGGTTTTCTGACAAAACTACTTGCAGGTTCTTCTCTTTGCTAGAAAAACATTTATCGTGCGTACAGAGGCGCACACACCCACCTTCACAAAACCATTGCAAGATGGTTCTTACCTCAACAGCATAAGGTGTCCCTATGTGATGTGAGCACCTCTGTACATTAGAGTAAATAAGTTATTAAATTGAACTACAGAGACTAGATGACCTCATCTCATCCCTCGCTATTTTCAGGCTCTAAAACCGCCATGACCTCATACAATTCGGTCTTGAAGTGTTTTTATATCAGGTTTTTTAGCACGAGTTAGCTTGTTCGGTTTTGGTTGGACAAAAAAACACGTTCAATTTAATTAAATAATCCACCTAACAAAATATCGACTAAATTATAGACATAAATACACAGTCCACAAACACAATGCAGCTCTACCTACCGCTGGTGTCGGAAAATTGATTGTGCACTGAGAAGAATCGGCAAGAACCTCTGTGTTGTTATTAGGTTTTTTTTTAAAAGACTATTGTTTGACAAGACTATAAAAAGGATAAATTATAAAAAATCTGGAAAACCAGAAAAATACATTTAGTCGTCTTGGCATCAGGCTGGAATCGAACGCGCACCTTTCGCAAACCGGGCGACAGCATTAACCAAAGCGATTCGTCGATTCCTGCCTAATGCCAAGTAGACCAAATGTCTTTTTCTGGTTTTCGGATCTTTAGTAAAGATACTGCATGTAAAATGCTTAAAACGAAAATAACCAAATAATAAATTATAGTTGAATTTAAGCCGTAGAATGAAAACAAACAGTACACAAATTGGGAAATAATGTTGTCGCGGTGCGAGGTAAGCCCAATGAACTATACAGGTAGTGTGACTTTAAGAGGGAACTTTTACCGGGAAGGGGTTTGCAAAGATATAAACGTGATCGGATTTTGCTTTAAGCCTAAATAATCCTGCCATACTGTCTCGATCGGGGTACTACACAGATCTCTGCGCCCACGCAACATAGTCAACGTGTTTCGCCACGATATAAGGGCCTGACCTACTTCCTCAGCTCTTTTTAGGTTATGTGTTAGCAGATAAATTAGCTACTTTACTGGCAAAGTACACATTAATAAAACATGTTTTATATCTATATGTTGAATCTACTGGACTTAGAAATCCAAGATAAGACCTTGAGAATGAAGTCTAGTTATTTAACCTGAGTGATTAAGTAAGACTAACCCCCGAATTCACAAACGACAATCAACGCAACGCCTCTCAGTTCTAGTGACATTTTAAGGGACAGCATGAGCGTGAGCGCGTACTTAGCGTTGATTGTAAGAGCATTTGTGGTCCACTGATGAAGCATTTTGGTCCAAAGGTTGTGTTGTGTGTACCCGGAGTTCAAATCTGAACGAAACATCTACTTTATGTTCATTGTGGCCGATAAACAACCCAAGCAACCCGGATAACAGCGGTACAAATCGGTCGGCAAAGTGTGTACTTCCGAATGTTCCGGTCACCATGACTACCCCATTTGGGATATAATCGTGAACGTCACCTAACTAAATCTAGTACATTTGGTAAAGAGAATATTGCAATTTTTGGCTATGCAACATACAAAATTAGAGAAAGAGAAAGAGAAAGGACAGATACAATTCAAATACTCGTCCATCCTCACATTGCCTTACCCTAGATAGTTATATTATATGTTATTGAAACACTAAACATACCACTTACAAGATACATAGATTCTAGTACTAATCTGCGCCCACGCACTATTGTTCGCGTTTGGCGCGATGGTATCGAAGCTGTATAAGGGCCTCGGCGATTTCCTAAAGCTGTATAAGAGCTGGTTATCTCTCGCTTAAGGATCGAGCTTGATCTGTTAATGTGTATTTAGATCGGTAATGTCTATTGAATAATGTTGCCATATAAATTCTTGTGCAATACCGCATTTGCCTTGTTTTTACGAATTGGGCCATTTTACAAACTTTACGCATGTTTTATTCATAGATTAAAAATAATGCGAAGTATAAACTGAAAATGATGATAAACTACATGTACGTTGAAAACGTGACTTTACTACCAACGTCGAAAGTTTGTTTGTACTGAGAAGACCCGACAAGAAAATCAAGTGTTAAGTAGGTACTTTTTTTTAAAATGGCTTTTTACAATGTGGTTTGTTAATTACACATCTTTTAGACCAGCCCACAGAATCATTCAGCCAACCTAAATATAAAAAGTCAAACGAAAAAAATAAAACCCTTTTTCAGGTCAGGTCATGAAGTTCCTGCGCACACTCTCCAAAATATTAAATACAACTACCACTTAAGCACTTCGAGGGTGACATACATGCTAGGCCTACAGGGGCCTAGCACGAACCGCTAACGTTTTGGTAATCGAAAAGTAAACGATATTTTTTTTTCTTTTTCCTATGTCTTAAAGAAAAACGAGTATCGTTTACTGTTCACAGGTTTACTTATAAGTGTCATCATCCACCTCGACCATATGCCATAACTCTCTAGGTTGAGCTAAAATTCTAAGTAGGTATTGTAATCTAATCATCGTGATTTGTTAAGTGAAACCATTTGTAAGCAACACAAATAACAATAGTTAATACAAAAATAGAACATCGTATCTTTTATTGCTTATTTGCTCTCGAAGCAGTAGCCGTTCGAAAATCCCATCAGCCATAAATAATATAATCATTAATAGGTCTATATGCAAACATATAATTAAACTAAAACATTGTGTTGAGCATTATCTTATCTACCATCGGACCATTAACGACCCACAAAAAACACACAGACACACAAAAACACACAGGCTCACACAAACGGGTAAAAAAGCGACGTTGAATAACCTGACACACTGCTGTGGGCTTCGACAAGCTTCTTGTAATTAAACTACAACCTTTTTTTTTATATTTGAATCGTTTTTACTTCTTTAGTTTGATAAATATCTGAAAAATCTCTTAATTTTTCTTTATTCTGCACTCCAAGTTGTTTTTACTCTGCCAATGGAAAGTCGCCTAGAAATGATCTGATAAGTACAATAATACAGTTACCACTGAGCTAGTCAAACACAGCTTAATTTACCAACAAACCTTTACCAAACAAAAGGTAAAACAAATTTACCGTTATTCACCAAACTAACCATCCGTGTGTCACGTATTATCTGTCAATCTAAAACGCAACACAATCGCGTATCGAACTCCATACCCGTGCACCCACTGTCAAAACACGGTCGCTGTTCTGTACAAAAAAATCGTCACTACTCACAAACGAACTGATATATATTCAAAACCTAATAAGGTTGAGAATAAGACAAATGTAAAGACAATATCCGTCATATTAATCTAGGTATACAGTAGCGTGAGCGCCAAGTCAGTAAGTCAAGTCACTCTTATGTAATGTTGGAGAAAATAACTTTTGAAACTCTATCAGGCACAAATAAATAAAGGGAACAGACATTTATTAGGCCAGCATCATCAGGTGAGATGGTGGTCAAATGCTCGCCGCTTATTTAAACACAAAAAAAATAAAAATAAAATCGTTACAACATCAAGCCGACTCTTTCGAGTAAATTAAAAGCTTCTCATGGGCTTTTAGTTAACAAGAAAATGATTTAATTCATACTACACTATTTGGGCGACTAATGTAATGTGAGACTTATGGAGTTACTTCCTGAACTCTACTTATTATTAACCATGACAACTAAAACAACAAATAGAATACGCTACTGCGCTTCCAATATCGGTGTAACAATTATCTGGCTATTACACTACATACAAAACAAGGAAGAAGAATTCTGGACATACATAATCTAATGATAATCTTTATCATAAGGTTTTTAAAAACAATAGAAAAATGAAATTTTATCATTATTACCAATTGAACATCTTTACGGCCCATAAAAGAATAACCACCGCGAGAACCACCATTTTGTAGCGAAACAATCACGGAACTTGGCTCCATTTTTCCGCTGCTATTTTATTAGGATCTGATTTACCGATACGGCTGCAAGTGTCAAAATCATAACCTCAAAACTCATTCTAACATCGTTACGTTAAAGAATAAATTCCAACGCTGTCAGATCGAGTCTGAGTAACGTTCAAGTATGATCTGCGTGGCCGGGGGCGAAGCGAATCGAATAAAACAATCGAGACTCTAGTGCGAGAAAATAAACGACATAATCGATTGTATCGGCTCACGAGAATCGAAGGTTGTTAACAATTGACGCCTGCACTGTAGTTTATGTTTGGGTGAGATGAAATGGATCGCGAGGCCGTAGGTCGAGCCTGCTACCCCTTTCTAAATTCGACCTTTTGTCCTCAGTTATAAAGGTAAAATTTGGTTGTTCTTGGTAGTTGAAGAAAGAACAATAGTGTGGAACAAGATGGGACAGGTGATTAGGTTAGGAACATCGTACGGACGAGGCTATTCGAGTATCGGACGAAAACGATGTTAACACAAACTACTGATGTTGTTGATGCATTTATTTTAATGTAATTTTTAACAGAAATCAAAATTAGATCAGTTTTTATGCTTAAATTTTAACGAAACATTAGTCATACGATAACACGGTTCTGAATCACCCGCAAGACCACGAGACCATAAGTCCACCACACTGCCACGCCTGAGTTCTCTTCGCTACCGGGCAGTCCTGTATACCATCGGTACTACGCCCTCCCTCCACGGCAAGGCGAGACCTCATGGGGGGTTGAATCGCCTTCCTAGGCACTCAGATCACACATTAAAACCTTAGTCAGATATTTTTATTGCTGCTGCCACAGGTCAATCACTTTTGATAAATTCGTACCACCTTATACCATTGCATTAAAGGTAATTTTCAAATAGCCTAACAAGCAGTTTGTTAGTACAACCGTGTATTTTCGCCCATCTCCTGCGTTTCATAACAAGTCGGCCACCCTTGCGCGGGCGCAGGTGGTCGGGTGTTAGGTTACATTCCGAGTATGCCACCACAATAACTCCCAGCTATCTTCACAGACTACAAATGCATTGCTTTGGACTGAAACTTAGGAATAGACATGATTGAGTCTGACCAACCAATATTAAGTTGTCTTTTAAGTTCTAGGTTTCTAGCTTTGGCAGACATACCACCGAATTCACAAACGTCAATCAACGCTAAGCACGCGCTTACGCTCATGCTGCCCCTTTCAGTTCTATATTGACATTTTACTGGCAGCATGAGCGTAAGCGCGTGCTTAGCGTTGATTGACGCTTGTGAATTCGGGGGATAGGTCCAAAAGATAAGAAAAAAAGCCTTTGCTTAGCTGTGTGAATTTCAGGGTGGTTCACATTTCGTTTTGGTATCTAAAATGGTTACACAAAACCATGGTACTTAGTATGTATGTTCCTAAATGACGACTTCTTTTTTGCAATTTTGTGATTTTTGCAAGTCATTTGCAAGTTGACTAATTAATACATCCTTGGGGACTTTGTGTGAATTAACAACGCAGCAACACATTGTTCTGATCGTTAAGTTTTTCCTACTGTTAATAAATCAGTAGCAGAAACACCCAGCCTAATCGGCAAAACCTGTTTTATCAACAAACATGTATGCTACTCAGTATAGGAATCGAACCCACGACCCTTTTAAATCTCAATTAGCTGTACTTAGTTAACACTTTAAAAATCTCAATTGAATAAAAAAAAACCAAACAAAACTGTCTAATTTCTTCAAATACCCCTCGAATCCAACCTCAAATTATTCAAATCTTTCCCCTGATACTCCCACCGCCGTCCAAACAGATCACCAACGGGTTACAAGGCGTTAAAATTAATTACACCCACAAATCAAAGCAGTCTAATCGAATTATTACAAAGTTTCCTTTCCATTGTTCGCGCCAAAAGTTCGATCTAACCCGCGATAACCCGCCCAAAACAAATAGTCCTAATTACTGAGGCCTACCAGTTAACAATCGGCGTTTCTAATCTGGCTGACAAATAGCTCAGGCGGCGGGAACCTCTGGACAAATTAGGCGAATTATTTTTTCGATTGCAATGCCCATTGTTTAATCACGGGCCGTTAATAGGCGCGATAACATCTGAAAGTTGGGCGTTCGCGTTGCATGGTTTACGAAAACGTCGTTACTTTTATAGCTGGGAGGCGGAAAAGGGAATAGAGGATTAAAAAACAAATGAAACCTTAGACTGCGTTCAAGTTTAAATCACAATAATCGTCCTGAGAAATGACGCACCCCTCCACCACATCTGCGCAAACAAGAGTGCTTGCTTGAATGCGTAGATGCAATGGAGGGGCGCGTCGTTTCAGTTTAGACGATCTCTATCTAAATATGTTTTTAAGAAAAACAAGAATAATAATAAGCTACATATCCTGTCACCTTGGTCTGCTGGGAGAAATCTCTTTAGAGATAAGCTCACCTGAGGGATATAGAATCAAAGGCTAAGTGCCTATATGACTTATAGGCACTTAGCCGGCCCGGGCACAGGTTGCTTCTACTGTCCTAAATTTTGCCTATTGATTTGTCATTTTGTGTACAAACTAATTAATGAATAAAATCAAACATCCCAATACATAAACAATAGTAGGTAGTTGGATTATATTCGTTGCAAAATAATCATGTTAACTTTCATAGATGGTTTATCTATACTATATACTCGTTTCATCGACTCTTTACAAGGTTCATACCGTAAATTAACGTCTCGGCACACTTTATAAAGCCACTCAGGCCGGGGAAGGCCAGAAAGAAGAGATATTCAAAATATCTACAAATCTACTCTGAAAATGGCTGTAAAATCTTAGATCAAAGTTAGTAAAAAATGTAGAGAGAGACATAAATAACATGACAAGATATGTCATATGCTTAGAATCGCTAAACAGATTTCAAAAGGAAAAAAACAGGGCTATTTGAATTAACATTTTTTCACTTTTGACTTTTAAACAATAGCCTACTTGCGAACAGTAATCCTACAGAAAACCCAAGAATATTGTTATTTACACAACATCGACAGTCAAATACATTGTTTGTCTAAACTAAGTTTTGAAGATTCATTACTGTTATCTTATCAGCGAGACAGACCAGACCATTAGGAATATTATCATATTTCCTTATCAGCGGCTTATCGGAAGATGAGAACGTGCGGTGGCCAAATCGGTCCATTTGTGAGTGACGCAAGTGGTAAATTTGTATTTAATTAAACTACCCCCTTATCGGTATTTAATCTGGGATGTGGAAAAATACAAACTTATTGATAGTGAAGAAAAATAGAATAAAGTGGACTCCTCCATACAACGTGTCATATGTACAACTAGCTGTTCTGACATAGTCCCGACAGATGTCGTTCTGTCAAATCCTATAGAACTGTGATAGTTCAATACAAACAAAATATTTGACAACCAACAAATTAGGTCGAGATCCCACTTAATTTGACAAGTGACATTTTAGAAGGAGAAAAAAATATTTAATATATTCAAGGCGGAGATAAATCCAACAATTAAGAAACATAAAGATCGGGCCAGCAGTTCTCAGGTATTATTAAGGTTAACACCTTAGTAATACCTACTGAACTGCTGGACTGCTGCTGCTGGACTCGTAACCGAGTATAACAATTCCAATATTAATAGATTGTTTGCCTATCACTTTCAAATGTAACATTCATTCAGAAGCCCACATTTCGCCGAGGAAATCGTCTCTTGCCACGTTGAACCCCACGTGGTTGGTACATGTTACCGAGCTCATGTTAGCCCCAGTTGTTGTTGGGTGTTGTTTTACACCCAGACACAAAGCAAACACAAAGTACACATGAACAACGTCTTGAACCCTGGAAACTGTTGACCCTGGAAACTGTTGATGGCTCATAATCTAAGCAACAGAGCAAGTCAATCCAGATGGAAACAACAAGTCCAAAAGAGCATCAACCAAGACTTTCTTCCGAACATCCTATCACAGTTGTTGTTCTTAGACCCGGATCCAAACGGTGCCTACATTTTTACTGATAACAGCTGAGATAGCGTAATGTCAGTGCAGGCGGGCTTACATCAGTGGCTTTGTCTTCGATGTTTGGCGATAGGGCACGAACGGCTGTTACAGTGTTATGTTTCAACAAGTTGGAATTGTGATGTTTACACGTAGAATCGAGGGTTATGTGCGGTTGCATGACCACTCTTGAGGCACGAAAGGATTACTGTTAAGTTTTGCTTATCTTTAAGCAAGTTCTTTTTCGTTTTTGAGACCTGTTAATTGTTTTAATACTACCAAATAGTGTAGTCTTCTATCAACAGAGTTTAGCGAAGAATGCCAGAGACAGCGCCGAAACTATGTTAACGCTTTCAAATTATGTCACATTCACTTCGTTGGCGATGTCATAGAAATGATGAAGATGCTGTCAAATTAGCCAGTACGACAAAGTATTAGTATGTACTAACAAGTATGTACTACATATGTCTGTATCTACTACAAGTGTTAGTAATGTACTAAATTGTATAATGTATTAATTTTCTAATTTTTGTTAAAGAACCAGAGGTTTTAGGACCAATTTATTACATCATCATCAGCAGCCATATGATGTCCACTGCTGAACATAGGCTTCCCCCATAGATTAATTAATTTTAAATATATTTTGATTTATTACATACGAGATAGATATGAAGAAATACATGAAAAGAAACCTTTTTTTCCAGACAATCGTTGGCATAGTCTGCGCCAAACAAATTTGCACCACTACCTATATCGATAGTAATAATTCATATTACCAATCTAACAAAATACCGTTTAAAATCTTAAATACACAGCAACTTTCTCACTCGCGCGCACGAACCGTTCATCGATAATCATCCGTCCATGATAATATCACGGCGTCCATGCGCCCATCACGCGCATCCATCTCTCTCGCTCTCACCGGACTCGTATCTGTCCATCTCTTTCCCGCTATCTGCGGGTACGAAATTAAAAAACAAAATAATGAGTTGTATCGGCGTTATCGCGCAGTATCGCAGCATCCGCAACGTATCGTGCGATAGTGAACCATCTGCGCTGGTGGACGATTTCAGTTGTGCTCTATTTGTGAATTTGTTAATTGATTCTGAATCGGATTTCATTTGTTTGTGTGAATCTATGTGGCGCCCATGAAAACCCAGAAACTAGCTGAAAAACGTTCTGAGATTTAAGCAAAACTTTCTATGACTTCCTATTGCTGTTATCTGTAACTTTTAAAAGCTGACATATTGTGATGGGATAAGGATTGTTTTAATTTGTTTATTTAAATCTATAAAACTACAATTTAAATATATCTGTAGGGTAACGTCATTGGAGGTAGTGTTGCTGCTCTATAGTCTACTCATTGATCGATATCGATTAACAGTCAATGGTATTGAAAGTCTCCGATAGAATGGATAGAAGGTAGGTATTATGAAAATATACTTACTAAATAATTTATGATACATCGCTAAAAAGGTCGTTAACTGCATTACTGCCTTACGCTGCGTCGTCGCACCGCAATGCGCTAAAAGTGCCTTACTCTTAATCTTACTGGGACTCCGTTTCTGCCAAGCAATTGGTAGCCTTGCGGAATAGGAGTAACATTTAAAAAAGGCAGAAATACAACAAGAGAGCACAGTGGCCAAGGTGTTTCTCTGGTACGGAACCCGGATGGTCCCGGGTTCAAGTCAGCCTGGAACACCTACTTTAGTATTATCCAATTTGCGGCTAATTCTCCAGTCATAGAAAACCCCGATAAAAAAACCAACCAACCAGCATAATTGCGGTATGCGGTATGAACATGGTAAGGTGCCCTAACCATGTTCGGTAGAAATTCGCTCAAAGTGTAGGCTTCTGAATGTTCCGTTTACCATTACGGCAACATTCAGTGTACCTCTAACTACATGTCCTTTAGGTTATAATATGTATGTTTATGTGTACATCAACAAACAAATTATTAAATCGACTCTATACACAAAAGAAGAGCAGTTACACTCGCCTACTATGTATAAAGATAGCAGCTGACTAACTGATAAGTTATTAGTAGATATCCGTTTAGAGATACTCGTACCATTCAGAGTGCGTAACGTTTGAACCCGATGACTTTTGTGCCGATAATCTGATAACACAAACGTGACACCATACCACAAGAATAAATTTATTATTACTGGGTTAATGTTAAAACATTGTAAAAGTTACATGGGTGGTACATACAACATCAAAATCATGTGTGCAGATTAGAGTTCTCAAAAAGGTATTCACACTTTGAAAAAAGCAATAGTACCTTATACTATAAGAGAGACGTGTGTCGTTTGATATACCACTGCAAAGCTGGAGCGGGCCGCTAGTATAATTACTAACAACTACTAGTATTTACTAAAAACTATTGTAAAAAAGAGAAACAGTTAAAAAGAGTAACTGCTGAGTTTCTTGCCGGTTCTTCTCAGTGCAGAAACAACTTACCTATCCACTGGTAGCGTCACATTTATGTAAGAACAGTATATTTATTGTTTACATTTAATATTATGATATTCATGTCTATTATTTACTATGTTTGTTTGTTAGTTAGATTTGACGATTTGAAAGTACTTTGTAACAGAGTTTTTTTTAATTAACATTTATTGAAGTGAAACGGTTCAATGCTTTTGAATAAGTCATACCTACCTAATACCAGTATAAGGATTATCGATTTAGAAGGTCAGGTCCAGGCACCATAAGTAAAAATGATATATCAGGCGTCAATTTAATCGATACCGGATTAAAATCGCTTACTCAGTCGATAGCGATCTACGATAACGCTGTACCGTCAGGTAGTCAGGTTTCGACACGCAAAAACTTTTGCTCTTCTGCCATTGCAATACAGTCCAAAATTGGAACGGTTCTTAGTATGACTGTACCTATTTCTGTACAGATGAGAAGCATTTGGGATTTTCAGTTGACTTTAAGTGTGCTTTAAAAATCTCAATAACCAGTCCTGCAATAACAAAACTATACTGAGTTGATTCGAAGGTGGAATTAAAAATAAATAATGATGAATTTGTTGTTATTTTAAGTTTTGAAAATAACCAACACTATTCAAAACTGATAAGAACAGAAACAGAGTAAGGCTCTTATACTAAAGGAACTGCTTGGATATCACAAGAAACTCCTTGAAAAATTAAAGTACAATGTTACCAAGAAGTACTTTAATGTTTACTTATAAACAATCTGTACTAGACTTAGGCTCCAGTCAGTGCTGGAACCTACCGCTTGAGCTTCTCATCGATGTTTTCCATAATCAGACAGTTAGCCACTAATTGTACAAAATATACAAAAAAGAAGTTTTGCCTAGATTTTATTTGTTGGATTATGTTTTTTTTTCAAATAAAAAAAAACAAAAAAACTATTTTGTGCCCAACCATCTCTGCCTCCGTGTGTACCTTAGTAATCCATCGAAAACATTCACATAGATGTAATTTGATCAATATCGGAGCATAATCATCGACCGGGGATTTGCCGATAACCACTTGATCGATGATTTACTGATACACTCGGATAACGATGTTTATCTTTTGAGAGATTTATAATTCCAGCCCGTTGGATTAGAAATTCTTGCTATAATAGACTGGTAGAGAATAGAAAATCATTTAAGACAGGTTTCGATTATAAAATATCTTAGCCACCTGCTTTTGAAACTTCCTAAACAAGCGGAGCTTGTGAGAGACCAAAATAGCTATATTAATCAGTTGAACACACACACACACACATAACTTTAGACCTTTCTCAGCAACAGTCTAGACTTAATTATTTCATTGTTATGTTTAAAAAGTAAGAACCTGTTATTGGCAGTCAGTTTTGTTTTAGTTATTAAGTTTATATTGTGTTAATACAAAGTGCTGTTGGTTCTATGATCAATAAATAAAAAAAAAAGATTACATGATTCTTTAACAAACACGAATTGTTGTAACAAGTCGTCCAAATATAACCGTGTTGCTGGACCCAATAACAACAAACTTTACAACTTAGTCAATCGTTCCAACACATCTTTAAGAGAGTATCGTATAAGCGCCTCAAAATTGTTCTTCTGACAATAAACCCATATTTCTGAAATGCTTTCAATATTTGTAAGCAAACGTTGGATTCGCGAGTGGATTGGATTGTCGTTAAGCTTAGTCAGAGGCCTTGATAACATCTGACATTAAGGTTGCTCACTAACCTTACACTCCTCCAACAATCCGCACTGAGCCCGCGTATTTGAGTATGGCTCATTCCACCTCATAGTTGAGGTGAGGCCTGTGCCCAGCAGTGAGACGTATAAAGGCCGTTTATGTTTTATGTTGTTATGTTGGATTCGCTCTTGTTCAAAAATTATAGTTTATTGCAAGTAGGTAACAACATTTAGTCAGTTCTCAGCAATATCAGCCAGTTTTACTATTCCCCTCGACCTTGGGACGCTGTCAGGGACTTTCTGGCTGAACCCATGTTAGTGGACCTTAATGCCATTTGCTCTAACCAATAGCACTGACTTTAAAAGAGGTAATTTGTTATTTAAACATATTATTATACATTACGACGCCTGATTTGGTGTAATGATTGAGAAGTCGGCTACTACACCAAAGGTACAGGACAAAAAAATTATGATGTCCAAAGATATGTATATTATGTATATATTTACAAAAGAAAAGTATGTTTATCCGTTGTCTAGTATTTCATAACGTGAGCTTTAATTAGCTTATCTTGGGGCTAGATGGCGCTGTGTGGAATAATGTCCAGGGATATTTATTTATTTATTACAGTCATGCTTATTTCTTGATCACTTTTATACTTTTGTATGAAATGTAGCCCAACATTAAAAATTACTCTGTATCCACCAACAGTACACACCCTTGTTAACCATCACCTGCCATCAATTAACTTCAGTAAATGAAGTAAACAATTACCATTGCATTTTGTAAGCCTTATCTCCGATCTAAGCGGTTTCGGATCGCCAAAATGCGTTTCACAGCATGTAAGGCAAGTGTAGATGCAATCAAGTCCCAAACCAAAGCATTGAGTGCCTTTTAGGCGAACGGTACACGCAAAATCCCAATTGTAATCCGTCAATATATACTGATGGATCACAATATTTATCGCTGGATTTCTGGAAATCTATGATCTGTTCCCAGATCCTGGATCGTGATATCTATCTTGTCAAAGTCAAAATTTTCTTTTTTTGATGGTGTAGGCTGTGCTCTGGGGGCATTCCGGCTGACTTCACTTCACATCTTCGTGCTTCACGCTTACTTCAACCATCAATATGCTTCACTCTGAATTAGTGTTTTCTCTCATTCTGTAAGTTAATAAGTAAAAAAATATATTTGGCTAAGTTATTTTCTCTCAAACGACCACAGTCGCAAAGAAATTGAATTTTAAAGATAACTTCACCAGGAGCGAGGTGAGTTTTGGCACCAACCGGAATACCATAGCCGATCCGGCCCAAGATACATCAGTAAATATCATGATATTTATTGACGTGTAGCGTTCGCCCTAAGTCCCTTATTGTAACTAATCATGCAATCCCAATTAAAGTTAGGTTTTTACCTCACCAGGTTAGATCGCGTACGTCGATATAGTTAATTTATACTTCGTTGGATTGATAAACAGTTTGATTTTATCAGTGTGGGTGGATTTATGCGAGAGGCAACACGTGTCGCGGACGTGGGATGGAGATGTCGCTGGGGGTTTTGCGTTTTGTTTTTGACAGGATATGTGGACGATTTTATGCGGGGATCGCGTTTAGTTTGCGAGATGTGGACGATTATCTGTTCTAGATAGTACTGGCACTATTGATGACCGATTTGGTTTAATTGTTGAGAAGTCGGCTACTACACTAAAGGTCCCGGGTGCGATCGAAATACATAGATAACAACATTTGTGTGCATGAACATGTCTGTTTGTATTAACAAAAGAAAAAGTATTTGTATTGGGTGTATTTGTTGTGTATTGTTGCATTTTGTCAAGTAAACTTAATCAATTAGGTCGTTGACTAGGTCAAGTAATCCTGACTACTAAGCCAGAGGACGTAAGTTCGAAAAAAAATGGTTACTAAGTATAGGTTCTCGCTAGAAGACTGAATTATATTCCTGCAAGTCACGGTCCAAGTCAACTAGACATGTGTGGAGGTACCCAACAGAACAAACAGAGTGATGACTGCCAACAGCATGACAGACTGCCCCTTTTCGGCCATTCTCCCTTACTCTATGGTAGAGAGTTGGCATTTTCAACACGCTCAGTGACATGTCTATATCATTCGCGATACGAAATGATTGAGTTTGCAAATATTTGTTTTTTTTCAGTGACATTCGTATTAATGCCTCAGTGCTGAGCGTGTCAAAGAAACCATGATGCCATTACAATAATAGCTTTAACTCTATCAGAGTTAGTCCATCGTGATGGCATCAGGCGCGATAAGGATGGCTATCAGCGATTGCGTGCTACCGTCCGATGTGACTGGTAGATAACGCGCGTTTACCACTATCGACTTTCATGTCAATTACAATAATAGTGTGCGTACGTTATGTGGCATTAATTGCAGGTTTTACAATAGCTGGTGTAAGGAATTGTCATGATTAGTATTTTTTTTCAAGTCTAAATATGGTCATATGCCGCGAATGCTGGATGAGATGGTAAATAACTTCTATGATATGAAGATAGATAAGATATATGCCTGTCTGTATTGAAAGTAAGTATATTATAGATGTTATATGTAGTGTGCATTATATAACATACATATATTTGACTTCAATGAACGAAAAATACTAGTGGTATTTATTTACAGAGACCAGTTTGCAATTAAAAATTGTAAAATATGACCAAGTCATACCCCTCAGATTGCGATGTTCACCCCCCACCCAGTAGCTCGCTAGTAGCTGGCTACTAGGCAGTGAAAAAGAAGCATCTAGTTGCGGTGAATGGAGATCACTTTTGAACGCTTCAGACCTTGAAGCGGCTTCATTATCAGCTGAGAGTTAGTCACTAGGCCTAAATGTTCAACAATCCGCACTGAGCCCAATTCAGCAAAAGAACGCAAAAGTTTGGCTCCACTGGTGTAGGGATCAGCCCACGTTGCAGAATTAAAGTCTTTAAGCACTGCCTCAAGAATACCGAAACGCTCGAGTTGTCAATAGTGATCCGAGTGCCGATTCCAACACGCACAAAAACAGTTTTGCTCCCTGTGAGCACGGTTTTTTGTTTTTCTTAAGTTGGCAGAAGTGCACTAAACCGACCAAATAAAGAAGGTTGTTATTTACTGGTAAATTACTCGATGTAGATGACTCTCTAATTCGTCAGGATCTTGGTTTGACGTTTCGTTATTTCTCCTAATCGCCACTAGATGGCGGTGCTTCAACGCCTTACAGATTCGCGTTAACCGACTCGGGACAGTTTAGTGAGCAAAAGCGGTGTGCGTGTCGGAATAGTCACTCCGTTTACGAGTAGCAATGTGTGCCTCGACGCAAAGTCAGGTGCGCAGGCGCTCGTGAGGAGTTGACTATCTGCGCGCGCATCCCTCCGTCGTTGTTCGCGATACGGCACGAACTCGCAGATGGGGCAACATCTGGTGCCGTAAACACATTAATGAAGATTTAATTGATTCAGATTCATTATTCACCAATGCAACAGAAACATTACAAAAATGGTACGGCAAGTAGTATCTACGTAAAAAATACATACAAAGTGATCTGTTATCCATATTAATCTAGAATACAGCGAAATGAAAATAATTCAATCAATATTTTTTAAATAAATGACAAAAAAATCATGTCGTATGTCAAAATTTGATTAAAACTAAATCATTTCTATAATAAAAGTTATAGGCATTTCGTCTGTAGCCATACGATGACAACCTCTCACCTGCTTCTGAGTGATGATATGGTGTTAAGGTGAGGACTCACCCAGGAGGTTTTCATTGGATCATGGGGTTGCAGAACCACGTAACACGCTAATGAGGCCTTACTTTTAATGAGCTCTAAAAAGCCTGTTCAATGTCTTTGTGTGTAAAAGTTTGTAGTATTCGTAATGTATCTTGTGAATATCGTTTTTTCATCTATTTATTCTGCTGCCAGTTAACTATTATTGGAAAGTTTCAGTCTGAAAGTTGGTCTTGTTGCTAGAAAATTTCTATCCACGCAAAAACTGGTCTTGATATCGTCCAGTATTTTATAATTTAAAATTTGCAATTGACATCTTCCTGCTGACCTGGTATGTTCTATAAATGCTCTATTTTCAGTACAGGATTTCTTAGAATATGTGATCTCAAATTTTCTTAAAAGATTCGATCTTCACAATGTAAGGAAATGATGAGGTTCAAGAAAGATTGAGGAAATTGGTCAACTCATGTTCCAGGCTACTGACAAATATTCTCAATCTGCATGCTGCACAGTGTTGCATGCTCAATGTTAACACTTTCTAAGCCTCATGTTCGTGCAAGTGAACACCCGCCTTAACGATATAAAATCTAAGGATAAAGAGCGTCGATGTGCTCTTTCAAATCAGAACTCTATATCAAAGCTTAAAAATGCTATTATTATTAATGGTGTCTGATGGGCGTTGGCTTGGAATTTGATCTTAAGGCATCTTGGTATTTATTAGGTAATTGATAAGTACTATAATGCCTTTTGCAGGTAAAGACGTGATACTCGTTTTACAAGACTATTACTTGCGAGCGCTAATCCCGTACCAACACAATTGTTAGCAGTAGTAGTAAGTTTTACTGTCTCTGAATAACCATTTTACTATGGTACTAAAGTATTTCATCTAGCATTTCTCTTACGTTTGAAAGAAATCGCTATGTAGCGATAATACCCCTTAAATGTTGGAGTGTTTTAACTAGATGAGAATCATTACCGCGGCATTTTTCTTGTGATCTCCTCTCTCTCACACCACCTGATGATGATGGGGAACGACTCGCTAGAACATTTCCCATAGTAAAGGCGATAGAACCGCTCAATCTGGCAGTGTCCTGGGCCCCAAGTCTGCTAATTTTAGAACGCTTCAATTGAATTGTAATTGAGTCTCAAATGTCAAATTTGACATATTTTTCATAGAAAATGTGTCTAATTAGCCGATAAATTAAATTAGCAGACTTGGGGCCCTGTTTGTTTGCGTCATATTGGATCGATTGGCGTAAGAAGGAAACGTCTGTTTAACACAAAATATAGCAAGTATTACTAAAAAAAAAATATATACATGAATAGAATATCCATACACTACATACAAGAACATCCAGTGTGTCTAAGTCTTATTGGTAAGTATTCGCAGTTCATTTGTGGGTCAGGCGATCGCATCGCGAGAGTATCGCGCGACGCATCGACGTCGCTAATGATCGCTTCCTAACTCTACGTTCTCCACGAACATTGAACTTTAGATAAGTACAGATCTGATACTACCTGTTAGTGGAAAAGATGGTCTAGAGTTGAACAAGTGCGCAGTTTTGGATTCTCAAGCTAGAGACTCTGAAGCACTAATTTCAACGGATCAATCAGAGGCACGCTGACAGTTGCCATCATGGTGAACGGAACATTCAGAAGCCCCCACATTGACGAGTGAATTTGTAGACAATATGTGCTGCCGCCGTTGATTGGGTTGATTAGGTTTTATATCAATGTTTACATCACTGTGGTGACTATGTTGAATGAATAGGTATAAATTTGAAAAAATAAACAATAAGTACTGCACTCAAAATAAACATCCAAGAAATAATATTAATAATTTAGTTAACCAAAGTATCTATCTAAAAATTATGATCAAATAATACGATAATTCACTGGAGTGATGGCTCAAGTCGTCACACACAATCGTTTACGGGACCTTCCTCTACGGCGATGTCCATCTGTAGAGCGCCATTACATATGGGAAATATTGGCCCATAACAGGCATAGTTAGAGAGCTTTGGGGGAGACCTTGGCCTAGCAGTGGGACACATTGGGTTAAATTAAAAAAATAATAATACGATAATACAATAACGGAAACATTGAGGATACACAAATGGATAAAGACATTCATCTATAATATAAAAATGAATCGCAAAATGTGTTGGTAAGCGCATAACTCAACAACGCCTGGACCAATTTGGCCAAATCTTTTTTTAAAATGTTCGTTGAAGTTCAAGGATGGTTTTTACGGCAAGAAAAATAAGAATTACAAACAGTGGTCCACGCGGACGAAGTCGCGGGCAAAAGCTAGTCTATAATATAAAAATGAATCGCAAAATGTGTTGGTAAGCGCATAACTCAACAACGCCTGGACCAATTTGGCCAAATCTTTTTTTAAAATGTTCGTTGAAGTTCAAGGATGGTTTTTACGGCAAGAAAAATAAGAATTACAAACAGTGGTCCACGCGGACGAAGTCGCGGGCAAAAGCTAGTTTTAAATAAAACTGTCTGTTAATATGTTTCTTCCAGAAACTTCTCCGGATTTATCAAAAACAAGGAAACTCAATAAACTAGTGTTCAAACCATATTCTAGAATTACCTTATACTCGTCACTAATGATTTGATATGAGTTCTTAAATTAGCCATAAGGCATTTTATAAGGAAAAATAATTCTCTAAAACCAGAAGTCAAAACAATTCATTGATTCGTCAATGGTTATTTATCATCATCATCATTCAGCTTCAACAGCAGTTGTTTTGTGACTTACTTTGATCTTACCTTTTTTAATTGTTTATTGCAAATCCTTTTATTTAGCCAGGCTAAAATCATATACAGCAGAAATAGTTATTACGGCACGGGCCTCATCTTAACTATGGGGTGACGCGAGGCTTAATCCAGAAGGCGTAATCAATGTGGAATGTTGGATGGAGGAGGTAACGTCAGTGATAATCTATGTTGTCAGATGTTTTCATGCCGCCCCAAGGCCAACGATTAACGAGACGATGTCAGCTGAGACCTGCTGCTTAGTGGCCCTTTGAAAGCACAGGGTTAAATGCCCTAAATTATATTGTTTACCTGTATGTTTTATGTTGATACATAAGTAAAGTTACATATTTTTTACGAACCTTCACATCAGAGTGACCTAACGTAGGGTAACTTACGAGGGTAATTTAAAATACACTACACTAATCCAGTTCAATAGCTACTTATGTTATAAGATTTTTAAGAAATCTGTCGTTGATCTGAAATCTGAGTGAATTGACGAGTGAGTGACGCTTACTCACATTGTTTCTGATAGTTTTCCTGTAATTTTGCAATATTCAAATAGGTATACCTGTTTATCTGCAGTATTCAATATGACAAGTTAAATTCGAATTATGGCAAATAGTCACTAAGCAGTTTGCCAAAGGAGGGGGTTATGAAACTACAATACCTACTTCGAAATGGAATCGAATGTTTATTTGCCTCATTGTGATATTTTTACAGCTCAGCTCAGTATCCGTCTTAATAATAGCTCTTATCCGTCACAAAATAATAACATGTCTTGACGACATTATTTGAGTACCGAATAGAATCATAAAAATGTTTGCTTAGCAGTCTCTCACATTTAATCATAAGGTCTGCTTAGCTTGAAGTCAGAGATCTAAGTTAATCTAGATCTTTATTATTATTTTAAAAGACAACGACTGCCCTTTTTAGAATCTAAGATTCAATTTAGTGGCAGTCAGTAACAGCACAACCCTAAACACCGCACATCATTGTTTTCAACCCCTCACATCAATGAAATAGAGTCAAAAGTAACCGCTCGGTCACTTCAGCCCCAAAGTCAGCACGCGACCCCGTGGGAAGTTAGGGCGCGCGAGGGTTAACCCCCTAATGGGCATATGGTCGTAAAGACCCGTAAGTGTCGCCGACGATGTGGGGATGAGAGAAACAAATAATCTAATAATGGGGATGAGAATGGGGTACTTTAGACCTTGACTTTTGGGAACAAGTTCAAAATGTTTGCAATATCATGCTGATTCATTTTATTTTTAATATAAGGATTGCGACCGTTCTAAATGCAATCGTACCGTAGCGTACGCCACATACAAAAACATCAAAACTGACGTACGAGTATGCTATGACTTAAGGTGTTTTTAACATCGAGCGAATTTTGCTACGGATACGTGAAAACCGCAAGAGTCCTTTTCATACAAGTATTTATTGTAATTGAGTAATCTATGCAACTGTCCCACTGCTGGGCAAATGCCTCTAAATCATTAAAATCGAGTCTTCAACATCGTTTCAATTAATGAGCATTGCTCAATGGAAGTTGCTGACCACAACCTAGGCCATATTTTGTGGAAAATTCAAGACATGAATTCTGGCTTGAACCAGTAGTATCAGATTATCGGTGAAAGACTTCAGACCACTCCCTTAACGACTACCACCACCATACAAAAATCACAAGTTTTTTTTTTTGCCAAATATTTCAAACATCTTTTGTGAATGGTTACTTATTAAAAACTTATTCATGCAAAACCTAAACCGCTCTTCAACCATACTTAAAATTTTGTATCGTTTTGTCTCTTCAATTCTTGTTGCTGCCGCCATTTGCGAGTAAGTGACGCAAACCCAACACGTCAAATTGCTTAACTGTGCTTTAGCGTTGAGTTCATTTTTATGAATAAGGGGGCATAACTCTATTATAATAATATGGATTGAATTATATAAATAGTGTTAATGTAATAAAAATGATTTGTTATCAAACGCTTGTATCTAATTAAGAAACATCGCACTTGGAGTGCTGTTACGAAATCGGCCGATAACACAGATAATAGTAACGTGCAATATTTTTAGTGATCCGTAGACAAATAATAAAATCTTATCAAAAACACTAAACTAACTCAAAATTTCTTCATTCATAAGAGTTACACAATTAGAAATTGTTCAAGTTATTAATTGGCATGTAATAATGATGGATCTAAGTACAAAAATAGTGAATAAGGATCGGTACGAAAACACAAAATCAATTTAAACTCATTGTGGGAAAACGAGGTACAATAATATTGAAGGTTTGAATAAATTTTTATGATTATCCGTGAATTCCTTCAATTCAAGCTTTTGGCCAGTGTTTTGGCCGATCTGTATAACCAAAAATAATTTAGCTCAGGCTAAGGGATTTTCGTGAACATAATTGATACATTTTGAACCCCTTTTTTCAAGCAAAATCCATTTGTATGATGTTGAACTCCTTGTTGACCATCTACTCTACTACACAACGAGCTTGATAAAGGTCGTATCATCTCGAACCGACAGCCGATTTGGTGTAATGGCTTAGAAGTTAGCAATCACGAACCCGGAACCTCTAGTAGGTTCCGGGTTCGATTGCCACACATTACAAGCATTTATTATTATGTATTGTGTGCATAAACATGTCTGTTCTTACGTACTTATTTACACAAAGTATATTTGTCAGTTGTTTAATATGCCATAGTACAAAGTTTGCTTAGTTTGGTGAGGCTGTGTGGGATAATGCCTAGGAATAGTTTTATATTTTTTTATCTCTACTAAAGCAATAGAAATACGGAACCTCTGCCAATTGTGACCAAAATACTTGACCGGCCTTTAGAACAACAGTTGTAGGTAGGATCCTGATAACCTTATCGTGTTATCAGATGTGTACGGACGACTAATAAACGAGTTATTGCTACTTAATACAGATAAAAATACACGCTTTGGTTTCTTCTAGAAGAGTTACTACTTGCTTCACAATACTTGATTTGTCAGTATTGAGCATCAAATCCATATTCTAAAATAATTTATACTATACATACTTTTCATGCTATATTTATTGTGTACTTAGCATTAAATTAAGGAACTCTATTACTGTAGTTTCAAAATAGACGCTCACATTTATTAGTTACTTACATTTGATCTAAACACAAGTAAAAGTAGATTTTGTAATTGCAGTGATAATGTTCCTTTTTTAACACATACCTACCTACCTACTCTTTCCCAACGGGGTAGGCAGAGACCACTTCTATCCACTTGCTACTGTCCTGACACACACCTTGCGCTTCCTCTAGTTTCATGAGTCCTTTCATACATGCTCGTCAGTCAAGAGTACTCTCGATCTGACCCTTTCTGAGATAGTCTTGAACTTGTCCAAGAAACGTTCGTCTAGGCCTTCCTCTTCCAACAGTTTCATTCACCCTCGCCTTATAAATCACGTGTGTTATGTAGATAATATCATTGATGAAATGAAGTATTTCTACATAAGTATTTTATGTATTGCCCCCTAATTCGTAAGATATCGCTATCGTAATAAACTGTGTATCTAGAATCCGCGGAAAGCGTAATTCCGCGCACAATGGCGCGCCGCTCGTTTGCGTACTGCGCGCGCGCATCTCAGGGCTGGCACCAATGATATTATAATAAAAGACGTACTTAGATAGGTTACTTGTGCTAAAAAAGTCGCCCCGAAATCAGAACTTCCAACACCTGACCAAAGCATTGACAGTTTGTGACAACACTGCGCAACATGGATCTGTATCTCTTGCACTCTAGTAAACAATGATGCTATCTTGTACACACGGTCAAATCATAGGTACGTACGCCAGGGGCCAATTTTTGACTTCGCGTCAGTACTGACATAACGTATATATACCTCTTTTAAATATCATTGCTCATGCATGTATTCCGAACTGTGTAGTCAGAGGCACACTTATTGTCGCCGTCATGGTGGACGTAACATTTAGAAGACCACATTTTGAGTGAATTCGAACCCAAGTGAACCTAACTCCGTTATTCGGGTTGCTTGGGTTCACTTAGCTGCAAATTGTGCAATGAATCCAGGGTACTGAGATGTTCCGGCCAGGCTTGAACTCGTTTATAGATATAACGTAACAAAAAAATCGTTTGAGAGTCATTAGTGCTTAGTAAAAGATACTAACCTGTATCGTTTTTGCATCTTTTACTCAATCAATGGGGGAGGGAGGCCTATGTTCAGCAGTGGACTTCTTGCAGCTGTTAATGATGATGATGAACATAAGTATTTATTTAAAATCAATTCTGCTAGATTCTGAACCTTATAATTTCAGAACGTAGGTAAGAAGAAAAACCAAAAACATGGATTTTGAATCCTGATCTTGATCTGGAATTGTCGTAATAAAATATTTTTTCGACACTGTTTATAAATCACAAATAAAACCACAAGTTCTCTTAAGTTCCCATGTCAGTGTTGATGGACACCCCTAACTCTCACAATAAGGCTTTGATTTCGCCGCGTGTATAATTCGCGGTCGACTGTACTGTCAGTGCATACGCAGATGACGTCGGATTACCTGAAGAACCATAGATATGCCTTTAGGGGTCCGTAGCAAAAGTGTAAAATTGGTACACAAAATTGTTTTTTATCACTGCCCTTGATCCTGTTTCACCCTTTTGCGCTTATTTTACTCTTTTCAGTTCTGTCATATATGCTCTTCGTTCGTCTAGAATTAGTATATTTTTTAGAGGAAAGATATTTCAGTCATACCAAAGATACATACCGGTATAAAAGCATACCATTAAAAACTCACCAGTTACTATTTTCCACAGTGATTGGTTAATTTTTTTTCAAAGCACAATTACAAGAAATATGCTCTTTGAGGAGGAATAGATTTTGCTTAGGAGGACCTAGAATTCCTGTCATTCAAATAATTATTTATTACCTAACTTTACTTCATACGTTAGCAACTCCGTTACACTGCATATTAAATCATTTCAACTGTAGTTTGTTCCTGATTATTCAGATAAATGCTTGAGTATTTTTTTTATTGAGTTTCCGACTATTCTAGCCAATTTTGTTTCATGAGACACACTTTGTTAATTGAACATTACAAAATCGTGTACCTGATCAAATTGAAGCAAAACGTCTTCAGCAATTAACAGTTAACAGTAATTTACGTTAATTTTGGAATTAAAATGAAAACATATTCAAGCTCGTGTTTTAAGAAAGAGTTGCTGAAGATAAAAATACAGAACCCACAGTGCGCAAAAGCAACTCGTCCTCTTGTTTCAATTAATAACTACCAACAAATCTCATCCAAGTACCTAAATTTAAAGCAGCATATTCAAATGTAACCTGTATCATGTCAACAGCTCCTATAAGCGCCGATAACACTTGTAATTGGCTAGTATCGAGATGTAGAGTGTGCGATACGACCGACCACTTGAGGCCGATAAGACCACTTGTCTGCTCTCCCTAAAAGAGCCGCATATCATGGTTCATCTTTTAGTAAAATGGACTCTATTATTAGCAAATAAGAGGACATTACCAATGAATTTACAAGGCTTATGTATCACCTGAAATGACACCTCTAGGCCTCCTACTTAGGATTTTCTAAATCCTAAGTATATAGATCCTGATTGGTTTTTCTGGTATCTACAAGTAAGACTCACTAAGTATGTAGTATTTTTTAAACATCAAATGGTTTATTTTCAAATACACAGTACCCTTTGAAGTATTTTTTTATTCATGCCTTCATTGACAATTTTAAAAACAATCATAAAATAGATTAATCAGGGTTTTTTTTCTGGAACTAATTATTTTCGTTCGTATTTTTTTTAAATTATCCTATTATTAGGTCTTTGCCTATGAAATTGTGGTTTTGTAATGGAATAAATAAAAGTACTTATTTTTTAACTTTTTATTTCTGTTATCCAAAGTAATCGTTCATGCAATCGACACATCTTTGCCAACGTATAAGCAGTTCATTGATACCCTTCTGGTAAAAATCAGCTGGACGGGACAACAAACTGTTCAAAGGCATTGTGTACCTTCGCATTTTTAGTTCTTGTTTGATTACTACACAGCAATATACAAGTCAACAGCTATAACGTAACTTAGAACTTTTAATTAACTGTTCCCAATTAAAAGATGTTTTAAAAACAAAGATTATCAAAGCTATTGTTTACCTCTTCAGGCAGATAACGGGTCAAGTTATAGATAACGTATGGGTTACTGATAAACAACTTTCTAGAGAAATTGACCGTTATTATGAGCAGAGGTATTTCAATCAGTCAAATATTTATCTTAGACTGGGGAAAATTTTAATCATATGAATGACTCAATTTTTGTATCAGATCTGTTGCGCAATGTTAAGAAGGTTTATTGAAGAAGTCGAAAGTTTAATTTCTCAGCTTAGTTTTAGTTTTTGAATTGACTACTTAGCTGTTAGTCCAAGGTGCGACTTTCACAGCTTTACCGGGCAATGGGGTGAGCGGAAGGCATACAATTTCACAGCCTGCACAAACATTCATGTGACGTAACAAACATAATCAAATGCTTCCAACATTTTGCTTTGATTGAATGCTTCCAAATCACCTCTGGTCTCTCAACAGACATCTACTTCAGCTGCGATCAACTGCTTAACATGGCTTCGGAAGTACGGAGTTACCCGAAAATAACATAACTCGATTTCATTTTCGACACCGTTCAAGAATACAGTTAGATAATAACACTTTTAACACTAGCATTTTATCAATCGGAATTTCATCATAATCGTTACTCTCGTAATAGGTGCGTGTAATTAGACAACTGCTTGTTATCTCAGCGAGTATTATCACTAACATACCAACAATGTCTGGATCAAAGATCGTCGAAATGTACGGTGACCGCCGTGATAACGGTAAATAAGGGTAGATGGAGTTATATTGTTGGAGTTTCTGATAAGATACATGTAGCAACTACGTAAAATTGAAGCTGTTTGGTTTTTACACAGTTTCCTGTGGCCCATTGCTCGTTAACAAAATCTTCATCTTCATAAATGAAATCGAACTAAACGCATCATTTTAAGTTTGACTATGACAGGCAAATTGCAGGTCACAGGTACAGCAGAAAATCGTGAGATTCTATAGAACCTTGATTTCAGGCGAAGCAGAATAATTTAAAGCAACATTAGTTATTATTGCAATCAAAAAAGAAAAGATAACATTTACTTATCTGCATAAAGAAAACATTTTACAAAATTTTAAGACGAAAACTGAAGGTGATCTCTTGCAGTCACAGGTAGAGTAATAGGAAACAAAAAAGCAGATGCTGTAGTATAAGATAGTAAGAGATATTAATTTTTTTACAAAAATACAAACACAATTACCTAAACTATGTGCAAATCGAAAACAAGTAACTATTTTTATTAACATCTCGCGACAATATTGCGTCAATCAGCGGTCATTGCAATGGCAGATTTAAAAGCAATCATATCAATATTTTACCTAATTGTAAATTATCTCAAGATTTATCAACACAGCCAGTGTTACTCAGTTTCAACAGCTACCCATGTCGTCATGATATCACGAAGCGTGATAAGCAAACAATCGAATACATTAACGGGAGATAACAGTTTAACGAACTCCCGCGCACTTTGATTTGTCCGTGCAAATAAAAATTATTTATAGCAATCACGTGTTACCTTTAGTGAGGAAAGTGTTACAGTTTGGGTTATGTCATATATAGACAAGATTGAAAGTCAAGGTAAAGTTGGGGTTGCTACCTAAAATGTCTGAAGATGGGAATATATGTGCAAAACTTTACTGTCTGACTTATAGATCAACGCACAGTCGGAACTACTGTACCTAGAGACTTGAACTTGAAATTTGGTAAAGGGGGTCTTTGTCGATGCAAGGAGTAATAAGAAGGATTTTCATAAATTCAACCCTTAAGGGGATGGAATGAGAGGGTGAAGTCCACGTGAACGAAGTCGTGGGCAGCCGCTAGTAGGTTTATAAAACGTTTTCTTGCGTTATACAACAGCTAGCCAATTGCTTAACGTGCATGGCCATGTCCTAAAATATAGGTATCACTAAATTTCGTTCGGGGTGGCGACCGGGGTGTTTTATGTACTGTGGAGTTTGTTAATGCATTTATGAAGATATTTATGACTATTATTAATATATTCTTTTGTCAATTTGCAAGTACTATTATATAGAAAATCCAAACTCAAATAACGCTACAGTATTCGAGTTGGAAAAATCATGAATGATAAATAAACAACAAAGAAACAGGTTTTTTTAACCATCAAACTTTTCGTAAAACTCTGTGATAGTGAACTAGCTCTAATATCTGTGAAACTTTAAACTCTCGGGGTTAAAAGTAAAGTTATCTAGGAGAGCATGAGAATGATAGTTTTAAAACTTTATTATACGTACCTACTGCTTCATCGTTTCTTCTAAGCTAAAAAATATTTAACAACCAGACAATGTCTCCAAGATAACAACATAAATACTTAACGGCCTCCTTTAATCAACATTAGTAATATGGCATTTAACTACCTGTATGAAATTGACATTTGAGCTAACAATTTTTGCTTTTTGAGGGTAGTTCGACTTGCACTGTACAGAACTGATAAGGGTGCCTTTTTTAGTTGTTACATTGAAAAAACTCTTAATTTATCTTTAAAATAATCCATCGAATGAATCCTATCAAAACAACTATATCTCTAAACGCAGTCCAAAACGAGGTACAAGTGCCAAAATTTGGAATATTAACTCTTGTTTCTCGGTTCGGACTGCATTTAGAGCCTTCGAAGGTGCAGTTGTTTTGTTAAGATTTGCTAATTAAATAATTTAGAACCTAAAAAAATAGGATCTCACACCTCTGGTCCATATGAATCCAGCATTATCATTTCTATTTATTTAGTATACATTAAAGTATTATCTCTAGACGGGACCATTACTCAACAGGCGAGTTGGTTTGCCTGTCTATTTCGGCTTAAGAATTCAAAAACATAGTTTGTCTTAGTTTTATGCTTTGTTTTGTAAAACATCCAAAAGTGACCTGAGGCTTCAGGAATCGGATGGATGCAGGCAAAAAGTAGTTCAAGTAAATGAGCAAAGCAAGCATAGTTATCATAATTTTGTTTCCAAATTCCAACAAACAATTTTTGTTTAATATGCGAGGATTGAATCGGTACGATTTCTTATTGGAAGGTGAAAAAGGATGAAGGCGTTGGCCGAAACAACCAACAGCCTGTACAGTTCATAACATACATAATAACACCAAAAAAATAACAATTTTCACAGTTCATAAAAAATTAAACGATGGCTTCACAGTTTCAAAAACAATTTATGAAATTGAAAAAAGCACGGAACACTCAGTGCGACTGTCTGACTCTCCCTGGACAGATATTTGAAGCTCTTCTGTTATCACTTACCGTTTATTAAAATACAAAGAATATTTTCCGAGATAAAAAATAGGGATTTTAGTTAATTAACGTCATTAATTGAGTTTTACCGGCCTTTACTTCGTGGCGTTTCACTTAATTTAAACCTGGCTTTTTCAAATTTTTCATTCACATCCAGCAATATCAATTTACATCACGTGGGTATTTTGATCTCGTAAGACAAAGCCAAACAAACATCAGCTTAGGGTTATATTTCCAGTAATGGAAAACTTAGCTGTAACACTTCTATATACCTGAGTAGGTACTTTTATAACAATATGTCATACTTTTCAAAACGATCATAATATCTTACTTTAGAAATCTATAAACGTTGAGCTCTACTTACTGACGTTCGTCTAATATAGGTACCTAAACGAAAACTTTTTTTGACATTTACCCACTTCCAGACATAAGTCATGAATTATTTTGTAATACGCTATATTTTATACTGCCCACCTATTTTAAAACTTATGATGATTATAAATATAACTTTCTTAAGTTTGAGTTGAAATGGCGCTAAAAACTTCGTTCATACTTACCTTTAACTGCCAATTTTCTTTTAAGTCTTATCCAACGTGACCAATAACTTACTTAACTTTAACCAACATGCAAATACCGTGTCTTTATAAAATAAACTTACGTTTAAGCGGCTTTGGGTTGCTCTGTTTTCTCCGTGACATGTCCTATGCTCGCAACATGACACTCTCACAACACTCGCGGGCGTCCGGGCGCGCGGACGACGGTCGGCGCTAGACTGGTTCGGCCCGCCGCGCGCCCATTCGCGCGAAGGCAGGGGCGTGCGTCCGCCAGGCCCGCCCATTGCTCCCCCTACCGGCGTGTACGCGTCGAAGCCTTCGCAGCTTTGATGAAGTTTCAGCAAGTTTGGGGTTGTGGAAGGCTGGATTCGTGGTCACTATGATAGTCCGGTTCAACTGAATTGTAGAGATCAAAACTAAAAAATTTACAAAACCTTAAGTAAGGAAAGTTACTGTTTTTCATTCATCATCATTATCGACTTTTCCATGGATAGCAGGCTGCTGCATTTTTTTTGAAGGTACTTTTGTAGTAGCCTGACTTTTCTGCCCCTACCACCATCTGTTCTTAACGCTATGTGCTTGTTTTTTTGCTATAAGTATTATTCTCCTTCCATTCAGTATGTAGTAGCTCACCAAAACGATTATCTGCTGTAGCTACTAATGTACACTTGCTGACATCACTTCACAGCTCTGTGCTTCACGCTTTCTTCAATCATCAATACGGTTCACTTTAAATAAGTATTTTCTCTCATTTTGACTATAAATAATAAAAAAATGTTATTTACTTTAGTTCTTTTCTCTCAAACGGCCACAGTCGCGAAGAAATTGAATTTTGAAGAAAACTCACCACGAGGGAAGTGAGTTTATGCGCCAGCCGGAATACCATAGCAGGTCGTCACATCGGGAAGGTTGGCCGTTTTGTCTGTGATCTCTACTCAGCGTTCATCAGTTTGACAAGAAACAACTTCAAGGCTACACGGCTTTTCGTATTAGACGATTGATTTCGAATATTTTTCATAAGTACTACTCCCGCACAGCAGCAGTCAGACACCAAATAATACCCTTTCACTTTATTTTATGCCTTATCAGTTATTTGTAACATTTATCATTATCTATTAGAATTTTCTATTACGAGTAGTAAACTATATTGGCTCATAACAGGCATAGTTGGAGAGCTTTGAGGATGACCATAGCACAGCAGTGGGACACATCAGGTTAAATTTAAAAAAGAAAACTATATTTAAGCGACACGTTGCCACCCTCCATTTTTTAAATCTTTCACGCAGGCCCTAACAATTATCGAATGAACTAATTGAATGTTCGTTGTATCATTAATTTTGATTCCTTAGTAGGACTGTCAGGCCCAAAGTAAGAAAAGAATAATTTACAATGATTTTATGTGGTTGACACCCTCTGATGATTTTAAATTCCAATAAAATCTAGTGGCCACAGCTATTTGTGTCTCTAACACTAGTTAATTAATAATAATAAATCATTTTATTTTAAAACTAATGTTAGAGACAACAATAATGTTTTAATTTCAATAACATTAAAATCGGCACTCAAAATTCTGAAGGATGAATGAATTGATGCCATGAATTTTTAAGGAGCTATGCAAATTGTTCACCCCAAACTATTTTTTCGCAACAGGCACCACAGGTTAACTGTGCTTCAATGTCGGACAGTTTCAGATGCGCAGTCGCCTCCACCTGAATGCTCAGCTCTCTGAACTCTCTGCTAGATAAAAACCCCTCAATGCGATTTGTTTATAGATATAGCACCCTGACAGGATTGCAGATGGGGGGTAGAAAATAATTCTGAGATCGCAGACTGCCTCGCTGAGGGGATATCCAGGAGGTGGTTACGGACTGATCGCCGAAGGTCCAAAATAAACAAACAACAGCCTCCATACGTCCCACGGCTGGGCTCAGATCTCAACTAAACAATGAGGTGGCGCGAACCACACTCCAACTCCAACACGCGGGCTCAGTTCAACAGAATGTTGAACGCGCGGTCTCTGTTCAGTTGAACAGTGTTCAAGGAGTGTAAGATTAGCCTGATGCCCGAAAAATACATCACTCATTTTCGGTCAGGGAGGTCTCCCATCCCATTTCCGATCCGTTGCTGTACAACAGCGACCATTGCCGGTCCACTCAGTTTTAACACTAAAGGACTTGATGTGTTTGTAATTCTAACTTATTTTTGTCTGTGTTTATGCCTTATAGTTTTCTCCAAACTTGGTACAATTCGTTAAAGAGTACGCCCCCAAAGTAATACTGATCTTGTAACTTAAAGGCACAATTTTTACTCAAATGCGACAACCTTATATTTTTTAAAATGCAAAAATGCTCTTGGAGCAGTATTTTAACCCTTGAAAATCAAAGAGAGATAATTGTTTAAGTTGCTGTTACGTTATTTAAAGAAGAAACACCAATAACAATTAACAAGGTTTTTAGTAAGGGTCAAGGATCAGGTCAGGAGTACCTTTAACCGAAGAGCATGTATGAAAGGACTCATGAAATTAGAGGAGGCGCAAGGTGTGTGTCAGGATCGTAGCAAGTGGAAAGAAGTGGTCTCTGCCTACCCCGTTGGGAAACAGGCGTGATGGTATGTATGTAGGTGTGTAAGATTTTTAGTAGAGTCAGGCGAGATCAAACCAGCATTAATCGCCACCTTTGCAAGCTTCATTTAAAAGCTTCTGAACTTGATCGGTGAATTAAGTTCCCTCAATTCTTAGCTACAATTTAGGAAAACTTTGTCAAAGTGTTGTGCAACCAATAAAAACTAATTTCTCACTAAAATTGTGCCAGAGAATAAAATAATCATCGACCAATTTAAATAATAATTACCAAACAATAACAAAAAACAAGAACAAAAACAAGAGGCAGCCTCTTACTTACAAAATAATAAATCAAGTTCAGGTATCGGTCATTTTCGTTTACATAAACAATTCGATTAATGATAATAGTGCGGAATGCTATCACATTAGAAAACCTCTAAAAAGGGAAAAAGAAAGAAAATACATTTATTATTCGGGACACCGCAACCCACAAAATATAAAATAACAAGAATGAACCAACACAAAACAATGAAACAAAATCAATATTAAACATGAGAACAAAAAGATTCAAAATAAAAACATGACAATTCTACCAGGAAGCGGTGTTACGATGCCCTGAAAGGAACGGACCACACTCAGAATGTGTCTGGACCTGGTCGGTTCAGACGCTGGTTTTCAATGGGCCCAGCTGAGTGGACGCAAGGAAAGTTGCAACGCCCGGCAATGAAATAAATATAATAATTTTATGCATGTAACGTGTACCTACCTAGTGTTAAAGTGTCAGAATAATGTAGAGTTTTGTGTGCGTTAGAACAGACACACTAAACTCTAGGACATCACTAAACTTGTCAATCGTCGAAACTGTCGGAAAACCAATAACATAATGGACAGAGTTTAAAGTGATCACTTGTACAGATTTTCATAGTACAAGTATTTACAATAAATCACTCAGTAGCTCTTGATTGCGATCAGTGGAAGAAAAGAAGGAAAGGAAGGGCGGACTTTGCCCTGCAGTAGGACACATTAGAGCTATTAAAAAAAAAGTTCAGCCTTTGTCCATTGTTTAAGAACCAAGGATTTTAAAATAAAAATAGGTAGATAAGTTACTTGTGCTAAAAAGTAGCACCCGAAATCAGAACGGTTTGTTTACCTGAGCCACAGTATACACCATACAGTAGAACATCTAAATACAAACATGCCACTCTCGGTTTGAATGTGTGCGTGAGCGTCGCCTCCATTGACTGTGTTGACATTCTGAGACGACACTTCGCAACCTGTATCTGTCTCGTTTACGTTCTAGTAAATAATCGTCAGGTCTTGTTAACAGGTTATAACACGGTGAAATTAACTACGTCATACCCCGTGGACAATTTTGGGCTTCGCGCCAGTGCTGACACAACCTATCTACGTCTTTTTAATTTTAATATACATGGCGACATTGCTAGTATTTTTTGAAACCACCTGTATTTTATAAAGTTTTTCAGAACTGTTTGTTCAGATAAATCGATAAAAATGGGATTGCTACCATGTACCTTTTTTGTTTTGAGTGTCCGATATTTCGGCACTAAGCGCCATGGTCACGGAGTAACTGGAGATCTTGCGGGTGAGATGTTATTGGCCGACATATCGGTCTACAATCACCGGCGGTACCACTGCCTCCCCCCCCCGTCCCAATCAATCAATCCCGTTCCCCCGATTTGATGGAGAAAAACTCAGGTACAAAACCGTTGCGTTTGAAAGAATGTGTTCAACTGGCCACTGTAAAATTGGCTTTCTAATTAGGAACGATTTAATTGGTTAGGGGGCGTGCTAGGTCAAAGGACAAGAATGAAATCACTGCATTCTTAACGCGAACGGACTATAGTTTGCCATAATCACGTGTGGTAACCCGCCGGTTGGCAATCGCAGTAAGGCTTGCTGTTTTAAGCAGACGTTGCTGCTGCTGTCCATGTTCTTATGATTTCAGTTTTATTTCTGCCGAGAAGGGTTAGCTGTTCCTTTTTATGAGCCAGCACTACACTACATAAGGGCTTATAAATTACCTTACCCTCTTTCTCTGAAGTTTTTTTCCAACTTAGGAGTTATTTGTCTAAGTGTAGTTTCCGTGTAATCTTTGAGTACATTGGGCACTGTGCAAAAGATGGCAATTCGTTTCTTCACACTCCTCGCACTCTGAACACCTAGACCAGTGGTTACATTCCGGTGGACATCACTTCACACCTCGTTGCTTCACGCTTACTTCAATCATCGATATGCTTCATTAAGAAATAGTATTTTTTGACATTTTTTATGTAAATAATTCAAAAACGTTATTTGGCTTAGTTTCTTTCTCTTAAACGACCACAGCTGCAAGCGAATTTAATTTTAAAGTTAGCTCACCACGAGCGAAGTGAGTTTTTGCGCCCGACGAAATACCATAGCAGGTGCGCTAAAGGTTTTTAAATAATCACTTAAGATTATGTAGATAAGTACTTGCAAGTCCTTTGAGATAATGAAGAGTGTGAAAACACAGTCCCTACATAACAGACCTTGCATACTTCTTTCAAAAATTTCCCTATTTGCACCGATTGATTGATATGCTGATTGATTCACAATTAACTTGCAATATGATACAAACGAAAGTAACCCTCTAGCATTCTGTTTGGACATCGGATCTACTTACAAGGAGAGAGCGAATTATTTAATCAAAACTTCCAGTGTAATGTTCTGGACGCTGGTATAAGGTATTATTTAAATTTTTCACAATTTTCCGACACCGGTGGTAGAGTCACGTCATGTTTGTTTATTTTTTATATAACATATTATAACTCTTTCATTTAGAATGGTCTTTCTCTTTTTTGACGTGATAACGTCTTTAAAATCGTTTTAGTCGGGTGACATGTTCAGAAACTTGTGTCACACCAAAACCTCACGAGCGTAATCGCAGGTATAACGAGAGAGAGACGGACCGATCTCCCGTCTCATCTCGAGCGCTGCCAGTCATTCCGTGAAATGCCATTATCACGTAAACATCTCGATCGTAAACCTACTTTACAAACAACCAATTTTTTTGATGATTGGGAAGTACTTCAAGCAGGTTCATTAAAAAAGCTATTTTCTTTTCATGTTATTTGTCCATCCTCAAATCAAGATACTGTCAATACTCAAAGAGCAAAGAAAAGACTTCAACGAGTCCCAAACGTGTTGTCGCCATGGCATCAATAGGTGGCACCACTAACTCGCGAAAAAAAAAAGATGCCAACTGTGGTATATTGGCTTCACCTTGAATTGTTATTCCCATCATTTATGTAGAAGAAAAGAAAGTTATTTTGCTTAATTCTTTTCAATCAAACGATCACATTCGTGTAGTTATTGAGTTGTACAAAGCGCCAAAATCCAATCTAACTTCGAATTCGTTCGATGTGCAAAATTAAATGCAAAATGCTCCCAGTTTGGCGAAATATAGCACAAACTAATAAATTCATACAATTGGGTTATTATAATAACGCTTGCGCGCTTGAACATACGAAACCTAGAAAAAAGCTTCATTCATGGATAGATAAATATTCTTAGTTGCACAAAAACATTATACTTGTATTAAATTACAGAGATCTATGTACAATTTAGGCGGTCTTATCGCTAGGGAGTGATCTCTTCCAGACAACCTCGGTTCATGTCAGTTTCCAAGCTATACCTAGTTATGACTAGACTAGAAATATTAGCAAAATAATAATATGATTATCACACCGGTCCGTCTTTGACTCTACTAAGAAAAATCCAAAATGGTGTGCGTACAAAGTGGTCAGATATGTCTGTATTTTAGACAAGCAACCTTTTGGCAGCAAGCAGAATTTAGTATCATTATCTACCAAATTTTAAATAGTGTTCCACTTTTGAAGTTTTTAGTGACGCTTCTCAAACAACTCAGACAACTCTAGCATTGTAGTATTGGAATGGCTTTCATCGAACCTTCTAAACATTTTGTCCACTCTTAGCACAAAACATTTTAGTACTGACTGCAAGCCTAAAAAGATGTGTCTTCACTGTTTATCTCTTCAAGTTGTAATGTTTTTGAAACATTATAACTTAAACCCGCCTTTTAAATTTGGGCATTAAAGAAAAAATAAATTAATAAAAACAATCTACAAGACTTGGTCCCTTTTTGTGTCGCTACGAAACGGGGGCGGCATCTCTATGATCTTACTACGAACCGTAGCTTCAGATTTCGTAGCAAGCACGAACAGTCTCTCTACGCCATACAAAAAGCGTCGCCATTGCCATCTAGGTTTTTGTTATGAAACTACATACTCAGTATAAAAAAGCATTACATACAAAAGTAGAACCATGTGATAATTTAGTTACAAAATTATCGAAGAGATGGTGCTGAAACATGCTGAATAGTTGGCCAAATGCAAACTAGATGTCACTACCAGAGATAAAGTGTGTGATAGCAACACGTAAAATTCAGAATTCCCAGATTTTGTTCGTCTGCCGTGCTATTCCGGCGGTGCACATCGAACATCACTTCACATCTCGGTGCTTCACGCTTACCTCAATCATCAATACGCTTTACTTTGAATTAGTATTTTCTCTCATTTTGTATGTAAATAATTAAAAAATGTTATTTGGCTTAGTTCTTTTCTCTCAAACGACCACAGTCGCGAAGGAATTGAATTTCAAAGTTACCTCGCACGAGCGAAGTGAGTGTCGACGACCACCGGAATAGCATAGCTGTTTTCTATTTCAAACTCCACGATTTTGACTTATTGGCTAAATCAAAAAACTATAAATATATGCAGTGGGCAGGGGCTTCTGTGTGTTTGAATAAATTTTTAATGACTGGTCCGTTGGTGCAATGGGTAGAGACGTACCTAGAGCACCGAAAGTCGTTTGATTCCCATCTATGACAAACTTTTAGGAGACGAACCCTTGTGTTTTTTTCTGTGGGTGTTATTAGGTATCTAATTAAGTATAGATAGATAGATGTATCATTTATTTCACATCAAAACAAAAAAAATAGACACCAATGGAATACGGATTAACGAGTTATGTATGTTACCTAGGTATTAGTAAAATAAGAGCTCGTACCTTACTTCAAGAACCGTTTTAGTTAATTTGCAAGCAGAGCCGACGTAACCTGTCACCTTGGAATTCAATATTACGAACTGCATTTTTTGTTAAATCAACTCGAAACTAGTTCGGTTTCTTAGTTACTTACTTACGTCGCTTGATCTGATGCAATAAATACATATATTATCGCCTTTAGAGCAATTCCGAAAGCTTCTTTCCATCTCGAACTCGAATAACCCTGGCAGAAAAAATGGATTGCTGTTCATTAGTCTCGCTAAAAGTTCGGAACGGCTAGATCTATTTGGATAATTTTAGTTTTGAAATGTTTGTGAAGGTCCAGGAAAGGTTTAAAAGGGGCGAAAAATTCAATAAAAATAAAGGGTAGCGATGTCTGCCGGGACAGCTAGTTTTTAATAAAATAAACATCAATTTTCTTCACAATACGTCAAACTAGCAGTACATGAAGAGACATGTCAGACGTACTTACCTAAAATCATCATCATTATCAGCAACTTGTAAGAGTCCACAGTTGGACTTAGGCCTCTTCCATAGAACGCTACAGCGAGCGGTTTTGGGCCTACTGCCTAACATAAAAGTTGGAAAATGAACTTTGACAGTCGACAGTCGTCAGACAGTTTGACAGCCCGCTGCGAATGTCCATGCGTCCACTCAGTTGGTCCCACTGAAAATCAGCGTCTGAGCCTATCAGATCTAGGCATTAGCTAATTTGGGGTCCATTTATTTTGGGCATCGTGACACTGCTGTTGGGTGGAAATGTTTGTTTATTTTTCTATTGATATTTTTTTTCTAACAATTATGTTTTGTTTGTTTTTATCTGTAGGTTTGTTGCGATGTCGAAAATCAATCAATGTTTTTTTTTTCTTTCTTTCTTTGGTGCTTGCAGAAACGAGTAAACGTCTCAAAGTGAAGACTTGGCCGGTGGCCTTATTTACTACTATAATATGTCAGAAACATTAATCTAACAAAGGTATTTTGTTTACTTACCTGTAAGCTATTGTTGTTGTTTAGAGTGCAATTAATTAATTATCTACTTATTTTTATATTTAAATGCGCACTTGTTTGTTCAGATGCGGCGCTATTAGGGTACTGGTAATAACCAGACCCAATCGATTGGTCGTCGATAGTAGGGCATCGATCCATGGTGGAAGGCGACGTCGTTGATAAAGGTAGAAATTATCGATTAACCATCCTAGCATCGATCGATGACCTTGATCGATTGGTCTGGTTACACCTGTAAGTACGAAAAACCCACGATCCACGAAATGACTAACCAGCTATTAGCATTTTGAAGGTATTTGTGAGTGAACCTGTAAATGATATTTACAAAGAAATCGCAGCAGTCCCACGGCGATGAGTAACGGCGACGTCACCGCGCAGGCGCGCACACTTGCGCGGGAGTTCAATGTACGTGACACACCGCGAGTGGCGCGAGGGGCAAGGGAAGCGCGGATTGAAACCGCTTCGAAAGTGGGCGTGGTCCTTTCCCACAAAAAATCTGTCTATGTGGATATTTGGGTCACAATTTCTAGCTAAGGCAAATATTTTATTTTTATTTTTGTGAACTTAGTTTTTTTGTGTCTGGTTTCTCAACAATCAATAAGGTAAATGACATTTCTTGGGTAAAACTCACAATGTCAAATCGTTTGACAATCCTGCGTGAATTTGACGTTTAAATACTACTAAGCCTTTGGAGATTATAAAACGGTAATCGCCGAGCGGTTTAGCACGCCCTCAGAGTCATGCCGTCACTTACAGTTCTATGGACATTTTACTGAACAAGTCATGTGTTTGGTGCTCAACCGACGACCGATTTGGTGTAATTGTTGAGAAGTCGGCTACTACACATTTGTGTGCATGAACATGATTGTTTGTATTGATCTGGGAGTTTCCTATGTACCTATATTAAGACTGTATTTACAAAAGAAAAAGTAAAAAAGTATCTTTTCCGTTGTTTAGTATCCCACAAAAACAGTCATCTTGGGGCTAGATGGCTCTCTGTGGAATAATGTACAGGGATATATTTCTTTAATTATCGTAATTATCTTCTGTTTCGTAACCCGCAAAACAGACATTACACGCTAAGTTCCCGCTGTGTCTCGTGTCTCGCGCCGCCACCGATCACTCACCGACCACGCCGTGGCTGCGTGCTCCCCGCTCACTTTCGCGGCGCATCGCGGCACACTCCGGCGCATGCAACACGCCCCTCGAATGCGTAGAAAGTGCCCTACGTCTTTGTATATGTGCCTCTTTGTAATCATTTGATTAAATCTATCTACAAGCATTTGCTATGATAAAATAAGTGAAGACATTACCAAAACAGTTCCTTTGAAGTACACTGACACAACTGGCTTCTGTCACATCATTTGTATTCCGAAAAACCCAAAATAAATAGTTACGAAATCAGCGGGCTGTCTGACTGAACAATGCAACACTGTAGGGTTTTGTTCACTTACAATCATTGACCTACATTGTTAAAAAATATCTAGCTCGTAACAGTCTGCCTCTGATAAAATGTCCTAAAACACTGGATCCTTTATTCTTTCCAGTCATTTTCTGGAATAACACGTAATTTACATACTTACATTAGCCCTAAGGCCAATCAATCGTATTCCCAACATAAACAACTGATTGCTATTGTTATTTTCTAAAAGGATTTTCCTTAATTTTAAAACTGCATCTTTATTTGTCAATAGAATTAATAAATACTTAGAGTCATTGTGCTTAACGTCTATATTTAGTCCTAAGGACACGTCTCTGACGAAACTTTGAAACAAGTTTCAACACTCTTATTAATTTTAGATATCTTCGCATTTGCAATAATGTAGAGTCACGCAACATGCGGATGTAATCTTTGTTTCCAAGTGATCACTTACTTACTGAATGTGGTTTAATGGCTGTGTTCAGTCGATTCTTGTGCCACTTTTGACTGCAGGCCTTGGTTTCCACTTCCGCGGATTGTGTCATGGCCTGCGAAGATTGCTTAATGCGAATTGGTAGAGCCCTAGTTGCATCATCTTAACTTTAACGATAACTTAAAATTTGTAGATTGTGACAAAATTATTGTTAAGGATGGTGAAATTGCTAAATATAGTAAAGTAACATTAGAAAATATGGATAATATGGATAAGATATGAAGGAGTGTCATTTGCGACGGGAATAGGGGTTGTTAGTTAAATTCGCGCTATTTCTGATTTCCATAGCTTAAGAAAACGTTACTTTGGAAATAACGAGTAGGTGATGTTGACTCATATTTACTTGTTTTATTTAGGAATACCAAATTGATAATTAATTTAAAATTAAAACAAACAATTTAGACGAAGTCTTCTGTATCTCTGAACTTTGGCTTTTGATACTGATCGTACCTGACTCAGTTTTAATTAATATCGAATATTCTTCCAGACATGAAGCTAGACAAGCGAACAAGTAAACAGTCATGCATCATGACAACGTTATGACTTATTATGCCTAATCGCGCAATCTAATCGGGACAAGGCTACCTGTGCTAGCACCTATTGACAACAATGACTCTTTAATGTTTGTTTCGTGCGACTGTGACAAATGCCAAAACTGGTCCAAGCGAGGTCGACGACTCCAACTCAAAACTCAAAACAGCAAGAGGATGTCAGCTTTCCACCTGTGTGACACCTTCCGAACTGGTCGGCGCTTCCCGCGAGGTCGACGACACACTGTCAAAATAGTAAAGCAGCATACACAATGTCATTGATTGTTCGCTATGCAAGCGAGCGGCGACCTTGCGTGCCCGCGCCCGCGGCTACGTCACGCGGGGGCGCGCCGCTGACGTCAGCGACCTCGCCGTCACTCGCCGTGCACGTGAACACCACGCGCCGGCACGCGCTGCCTGCGTGATCACTCGCCTCCCATTGGCCGAACCAGCCGCGCCGTCCGCTCTCATTGGCCCGACCCCCCGCGCGCCCCGCAACCTCCCATGCTTCGTGCCGCGACGGCTCGCGAAGCGGTTTATTCGTCTACCATCCGCTGACCGAATTACACGGCTCTCAGAAGCGGTGGCGCGAGAATAACAATCAACTTTTGTGAATTAAACTACTAACTTTTAACTCGTTGAATGTTCAATTTGTAATCATGTCTACACTACTAGAAGTTTGCGGTCCTCTTTCACCGCCGTCGACTCCACCATTAATGGAAAATAAAGTGAGTGTTGTTGTTTTTAAAAAAAACACTTTGTCTCAAAAATAATAATTAATAAATATTCATAGTTGAAAATTAAAGTTAAAAAAATCTGGAATGAATTTTACTGTGCCGTTTGTGCAATCGAAAGTCCGGTAAGAGCGCGCGATCACGCAGCGCGCGCGTGCTATGTCGAGACCGTTCACTTACGTTTGTCTGTCTTTGTCCCACAGGTCGAGTTACCGCTGAAGAAGGCAGCAGTGAAGCGCGCGAGGGAGACCTCGCCGCCCAGCGGGCTGGTGACCCCGCAGCCTTCCGACTCCGAGGGTGAGGAGGAGTTCAGCAAACGCCAGCGCCACAGTGCGGAGCTGGCGAGGCTGCTCCTCACCACGCCCCCACCGGAGCCCTGCTGCCGCCCCTCAGTCATCATGCGGGCGCACAAGGATGGCACCTGCAGTCCTGAGCCCTTACCGCCGCCGCCGCCCGACATGAACATCCTGAAAACGCTCAAATTCAAAATGAACCGAGGCCAGACGTATTCACAATTTAAATACATCGCTCAACAGGCGCAAATCACGCCCGAGCCAATACCGAGCCCACCATTGAAAGTTGAGGAGGCGAGAGTGCCCTCGCCTCATCCTGAATGCCAACAGAAGCCTCAACCGGAGCAGCGAGTGCCTCAAGTGCCGCAAGTTCCACAAGTTCCCCTGGCGGCGGCGGCACCTGGTTGGGTGCCGTTAGCGCCTCGTCCAGCGCCGGCTGTGATCGTGCCCAGTGCGTTGTTGCCGACGACAGCATTGTGGCTGGTCGCGCCCGCGCCAGCCGCGAGACGTCGCCTTTACGAATGTTCGTACGCGGGCTGCGGCAAGAATTATTTCAAGTCTTCCCACCTGAAGGCGCACGCCCGCACACACACAGGCGAGCGTCCGTTCCGCTGCTTGTGGCTTGGGTGTGAGAGGCGGTTCTCGCGCTCCGACGAGCTCTCCAGACACAAGCGCACACACACAGGCGAGAAGAAGTTCGGCTGCCGCGTGTGCAACCGCCGCTTCATGCGCTCCGACCACCTCGCCAAGCACGTCAAGCGCCACGCGAAGGAGCGCACGCCCCCCACACCGGTCCCGGTGCTAAGACTGCTCCCCTCGCCTGTGATGCCCGCGCACTAACGCGCCCCCCGACTGTGATTCAGATCTCATGATCGTTAAGTGGTAGCTCTACTCATCTTTAAGACTGTCCTATCTAACTACTTAAGTGGAAGCGTAGCCGTATGTTATTTAGTTAAGGTTCAAAGATTAAAAAAGTGTTTTTCTATTTAAGTCAGTTGTTTGATTCTATAAACTTCTAAACACTACACTTGACACATCACAACACAGATCTTTTGCTCAATATTTGTCTTACAGCTTTGGAATTTATTCCACTATTAAACTTGATACCGTTTCAAAAATCGTCTATAAACCATCTTGAATGGTCTAGCACTACACACACAGCTTTAAGAAGCTTGGCAAGAATTCCGAACTGCAGTAAAGTCCATCTCCAAACACATGTTTAAAGCTCGATCACGAGTAGGCATAGCCTAGCTTCCTGCTGTGTAGCCAGGTCCTTCCTCCATTGTAGCCCAGTCCTTCCTCCAGTGTAGCCCAGTCCTTCCTCCAATGTAGGACTGGCCACTGAGGCCTGTAGGGCCCAGGGTGTAGGCAGACGGGCGCAGAATCCGCGCGCAGCCCGCGGCCGACTGAGGGTGGTCGCGCCCGCGTGCTGTTGCTGCTGATAAGAACCGCGACGGCTCTTATCGCTCGTGATATCGCGAGTTAGAAACGCTTCTTTGAAGAAAAAAAACAATACGTAGCTAACTAAATTAGGCCACTAAGCTTACATTTTTGAGGATTTTTCTTATTAATAATAGCAGGTTATACAGCATCACAAGAAATTATAGCTTATTTTGTTTTCTTCGTATTAAAAATCACTCATGAAAACGCATTTCCTCGTACCCATCTTTCATAGAAATGAGAGTTCAGGATTTTTTTCTTGTAAATGGGTACGAAAGATAAAAATTAAAAACGAAACATTTGAATAGCGTACAAATTCCTTTATTCCTGTTCTGCATAGATAGAGAGTATTGTCAGTTTCAGAGGACTTCTAATTCAACAGCAACTTAAGTAGTCCAGCGGGTTCTTCAAAATTGCATGACATGAATCTAATAGGAATACTTAGGCTCTCAGTTCAAAAAATCATCAACCTGAGATGACCTAAGAGATATTATGTGGTGTGTTATGCTGCCATTACACGAGCCCCCAGTTGAATATTAAGAAAATGAATGTTTAATGTTTACAAAAATGTAATAGTCTTCAGAACAACCAATACAGGAGAGATTATTTTCTTAAAAAACAGATTACCTACATCCTGGCATGATGATCATGCAGCTGTCATCATAAGTATTTTGCTTAGTATTGACGTCAAACTGGTTCCCAACAGGACCTGTAAGCCCTAATCTGCATTCAACAAAACACGGTCTACAGGTGATCCCCAGTTGTGCAACCTAACTCACGTACGCCTAGAGTTTTCCAAATCGCTTTGTAATGTGACGTCACGCTAGACCACGCCCGCGACACGGGCCCACCACATGAGCACCACGCGTCGGCCCGTGGCGTGACGTCGTCCAAAACAGAGATAGTGCGCGCCGTGGAGCGGTTTTGAAAATAGAATCAAATTAAAAAGTAACGTGTCATGGTAACCTGCCAGTTTCACGAATGTCTTTCTTTTACGTTTTATTTTTGAAAGGCGAACCTAACAGTGTTTCCTACAAAACTGATATGCATATTCATAAGAAGTGTTAATTCATAAAAGGCCCATTACTTATGCATATTTAAACCGTAATATCAATAGTTAATAGGATGATGTTAGGGGATGTTAGATCCTTCGACAACTATTTAATTCGTTGCATTCCAATCCAATCCGAAAAAAGTTCATTAAGAAACTGTTACGGAACATCCAGAATAACTATGATTTGATTCATACAGTAATAAATATGAATCATCAAAATTCGTTTTTAAATGAATGTTACTTATGGAGCAAAGCATGAAGACAAAGCAGTTTTTCATGTTCGTGGGGAAATCCTCGTGGATTGCCGGGAGCCCGTCGGAAGAACGACAGACTTAAACCGACTAAAACCCCACGGTAATCGATCAGAGCACTGCTTATAACGGCGAAGGTGAGCTTCCCTAAAAAGGTTTCATAGCAACGCGGCAACGCTCCGCCACCAGAAGACCGACTGGCTAAAAACGCTTTTAAATAAGGAGTAAGTCATTAATTTTGAAAATACCTGATTAAGTATCTGCAGAGATGGTAAGCTGCCAGCACCAAAACTGCTCGTTGTGACACACATAAGACGCTTTTGGAAAACGAATCGTTAATTCGCTACGCCTTTTTAAAAATAATCCGCATCAACGGAAAGCTGCCTACACAAAACATTTTGTGATATTTTCCTAATTATTAATAGACAAAACTTTGAAGGATTAAGTTAAATAGCTGGAATGGTGAAAAGTTCTAATGGCAAGCGTGGATACAAAATACTTACCATTGAGAAATTCCGATATCTATCGTTTGTTCGTTTAAGTATGCTACGTTTAAAGGTGGTGATTGAAACCACTACCTTTGAAGTAAGTTAGCGACCTTTTCTACCCATCATGCCAACTGGCCAGTCCGAAATCCTTTAATTCAATGATGTAACAGAGAAACTGAAGAACGAAACGCAATTTGCTTCGCGCCAAATTTGGCGTCTGGTTCCTTGACCACACCCGACCGCGCCTCCGCGGTCGCTGGCCGGCACACCTGCCACAGATTATGCATGCATAACGCAGTTGGAATGATGATTAATTTTTAAACCATACAATAAAAAAGCATCGTTTTGCATGAGCATGAATGTTGAGGTGTCCGTGGCTTAGTTGCAACATTGGATTAGCAACGATCGCCGTTGTAAAGCAATGCAAGACGAGGCGGGAAAGGGAAGGACCACCCCGACCGATATTCTGAGTTGTTTTTTTCGGGCATCTGCATACTGAAAAACCACGTTCGGGCGATAAAATCCAACTGCAAGGTTTACCACTAACCCTGTGACCTGTCCAAAATCCGTACTGAGCCCGCTTGCCTCACGAGACCTCAAAGTTGAGTTGAGGCCTGTGCCGAGCTGTGTGACATATAAAGGCTGTCGTTTGATTGTTTGTTTTGTAGTACGACCACCATGATGGCTCGTACAGTTTGGTTGCTTAATTGTTTCCACTTGAAGGTCTACATTTGCCTTAATAGCGTTTTTTAAGACGGCTCTACGACTCTACCATACCGATTATTCGGACGTTGATTCAAACGCGAAGCCTCGACATCAGTAACCATAGGAATTCTCTTCAACACTGTCTTGTTTACAGTCATTGACATCAGGTACAGACAAGGTAGGTGCAGTCCAAATATTCAAAATATCAGCTCCTTAGTTATGATAATGTTTCCCCGGAGTCCAACTCTGCATGATGCTATTTTGCACGCTACCACCGCATTATTTACACAATTTTTTTTAAATACGAAAAAACTATGGCAATATAAAAAAACAAGAGAATTCTTCTGCAAAATCTACATCATTTAACTAATAGAGAAAAACTCAACTGGATAAAGGTATAGTGCAAAACATGACGTTGCAATTTACGCCCCAGCACCTTCGATCATTCTGATCGAAGCCCAGCACAGAAATACTTTAGGTGGCCTAAAGTGCCTAGTTACAAGTAAGCTACCCATAAAGTAGGCGCTTCATCACAAATAAAGCATAATTGCATCACAAACAGTTCCAACGCCACGTGTGCGCAGAGTGGCCTGCGGGCTGCGCGTCGTGCAACGCGCATTGCTGTGCACACGCACTGAGCGCGTGGATGGTGACATGACGCAAGTACGCGCTATTTTCGACGCACGCCATAGGTGTGTCCGCCCATAGGCGTTGATCAGCGGCGAGGAATACAAGGACAATGTTGTAGCAGGAATTAAAACTGTTTAAGGTTTTTGAGATGTAGTAGGTAGTACTTTAATAATCAGTAATGATAACCAGGGTTGGACAGTTACGCTCCCAGAGAACGGCGACATGGATATCCTCATGCCTGGGCCTGATGGAATGGATGTATGGGCACTCGAGGGGTTGAGTGCGCACTTTTGTCATGTCAGCAAGGGTATTCCGGTGGTCGCCAAAAGTCACTACGCTCGTGGTGAGTTAACTTTGAAATTCAATTTCTTTGCAACTGTGGTGGAGGTGAGAACTAAGCCAAATAACATTTCTTTATTATTTACATACAAAATGAGAGAAAATACTAATTCAGAGTGAAGCGTATTGATGATTGAAGTAGGCGTGAAGCACCGAGATGTGAAGTGATGTCGGCCGGAATGCCACCCCAGATACACAACAGCGCATCTCACTCTGTTGTTAACACTATATCATCATCACCCTATAGCCCTGTACCAATAGTTTTGAATGTTTTGTTAAAGATACATACATGTAACAAGTACTAGTTCCTGTATATTATGATTGAATCACCAAAAAGCGAGCAAAAAAATATTGCGTAGTAAACAAAACCGAAGGGCACGCGAGGCCAGTGAGTGGACAAAGGTTCAATCCGAGGTGAACTACAATACAACAAATAACCGAGTGTTACCTTACAATAATATCAAAATAATTTTAAGGAGGCAAAACTTGTAGTTAATGTAAGCACGTGTTGTATGCGTGATCAAAGCAAAGAGCTGGTAAATAAATCAATGTCTTAGACATCTCAAACCAAAATCTATGTCCTACTCATTATATTATTAGCTCAATAGTTTCAACTGAATTCGAACATATTGAAGACTTGTGTTGTCTGAAGAAAAGGTCTGTTAAAAGATACAGGCCACCAGAGCACCGGCTAGTACCTACTAGTATTAGTTACTAGCTGTAGGAAACAATGCAAAACCATGTGCTGTTTGCAACGATAAAGCCTTACTCATCGACGCTTGCGCAGAGCAGGCAAGGATGCGATAATTATTATCTGCTTCATGAAGGTTTGTTTACAGTGCGGTTTCAAATCATCTACCTACTTATTTCTATATTTTCAGTCGACTTTATTGCTTGTTTCAACAGTTTTTAATGAAAAAATGCTCAGGGACTTTATTTAAATCACTAAGCAAGCAGCGTTCAGTAACTTAATGGGGATCCGAAGCGTGATCCCTTACCACAGGGAGAGACCTTCCACCACCTCGCCTCATAGACTCCAACATTCTTTCCCCGAATTCACAAACGCAAATCAACGTTGAGCATCCCTCAGAAGTATAGCTGTCCCTTTAAGTTCCATTGACATTTTACGGGACAGCATGAGCGTGAGCGCATGCTTAGCGTTGATAGACGTTTGTAATTCGGGGGTATGAGCAGTATGAGTCTATCTATCCACTTAGTTATATCGAACTAGAAATAAGCAAATCCATGGTAGAAATAAAGCTATGTGGTAACACTAGGCAGGCCAAATATTGCGAAGCAGTGATGGCCGTTTGGATAGATGTGTTCTAAAATGGAGAACATTTTTCGACAGAACTACATGAAATACAAACATAGTAGGACTGGATTTAGGTGATCTTTAAATCTGGTCAGCTCCGAAAATCAATAGGTTCACCGAACTCTTTATAAGACCAGTATTTAAGATGGTGACGAGGCAGACATTTTTTCACTACTGTACCTACTGTCAGTAGGTAAGTAAGTGTATTTTTTAAAATATGACATCATCTGTTACAAAACAAAAAATGTTGAATAATTAACTGTTTTGACACAAAACAATGGAGCACACTCCCACTTCAATTTTCTGATTCATAAAACATACCGAAATCATAAACACATGAGCTGGGCTGCATTATGGTTAATTGGTGTGACTGTAGTTGCACTTGCGATCTTCTTCTTTTCATCATAACTTTCATGTTTGGATAGAGCAGAAGCACCCACATCTAATTTGGAGCTTTCTTTGAAAAACATTCATACTTAGTTCAGTTTTGGTAAAATATTTTCATCAGTAATAAAAGCCCGAACATAAAATATTCAACATTGGTTTCCTACCATTTTGACACGAAACCCTGAAATCATAAGCAGAGTGACTGTTGAATATATAAATGCATCAGGTATTAATACTCATACTACTTATCATGCTACTTATATTTCATACATTTTATCTTTATTGTCTTCTTGTAACTATGCAGTTTTTTTATTGGGTTAGATTATTGACTCTTCTTACATATACCTAATATTCCCAACCCTATTTATTTGAAGCCTTCTCTCAGCCGTAAAATGGTTCAAACATATTTCCAGATGATATTAACCTTTCAACTATTATTACTTGCTCCCCACAGAACCAGTCATAAGTGGTGGTCCTGCCCACTCGGGGCAAGAAACTTTGCCTCAATATTTAGTCTACTCCTACACTACTGTTCAACAAGTTAGACCACACAATACCGGATCGGAATACTTGTGGGTTAAAATTAAGGAAGGTTTTTATTATTTTTAGCATTTCCCATGCAGTATTTTAGTTTACTAAAGATTCGAAAACCAGAAAAAGATATTCTGTCTTGGCTTCAGACGGGAATCGAACCCGCGTCTCTCGCAACTGCACTAACCACTGTGCTACCGAGGCCAGAATCTTTCTGGTATATTTACCCTATAAGCCAGGGTGATTCCATCAATGATAAAGGCAGAAACACCTTCAGGAAGGTTCTCTTTCGTTGGTCTCGACTCTATCAAGTAGGTATGTGTAACCCATTTCTACCGCCATTGAATACTTGGTAACGCAAACGTTGTGTTGGCTCATTTTTTTTTCATACATGCCAGTGGGTCAGCAAAGCACGCCAAAGAACAGATGGTGGGGTGGGTGACCACCTCGACCGAAATTCAGTAATGTGTTTCCGGGCATCTCCTGTCCTGGCCTTGGCCTACGCTACGATAGCCTGTGTGGACTCATCAAATAGATCCAATACATGTTGGTTTTCGATGGCAAAAACATATAATAACCTAAAATATAGAAAAGAATAATCCCTACTTGCACGCATTCAAAACCCCCCAGAGGACGTAAATAGAATGTCCAACACATTTGCGTACTTTGAACCTCGCGTCAGAGGTGGGGGGAGTGGCTCCTGATATTCGTGGTAACGGTCGCGTTATGAGCGGCCAGAAGGACGGAATAACACGCATGCTTTTTTACTTTTTCATCATAAGCTGCCTGAGTTACTCAATAAACTGGCCAGTCTGTTTTGTTTGTGACTTGAAAATTTCGTTCGATCAAAAATATTATTGTTTGTTTTTTTCAAGCTAGTGCAAAACCAGAACAATACAATTTCTAGTCTCTATTGCTAAGAACACTTACAATTGAGTCACCTTTCATACAAAAACAAACTAAAATAAAATCGGTTCAATTGCTTTAAAGTTACAATGTTACAGACAGACGAACTAAACCTATAACAACCGTCTGTTAAGGTCGAGGGTTAACATAAACGAATGCTTAAGAACCTGTAAGACACATGTAATAAAACTATTTTCTACGTTTTAATGTATTGCGTGTCGTGTTTCCTTTTAGCATAGTTTGAGATAGACTTGTTGAAAGAAAAGATAATTTAAAAATCAAATACAGATGTGTAGGCATTACATTTACGTTCTATCTATTTTGATTGATTTTTGAAGATGGTAAAATCAGATACTTTCAGCAAGTTTGTAAACATAGTTAATGCCAGCCCGATACATAAACTAACGAAGCGAAGACATTAAGTAGTCAATTTTTATAATTGATATCCCTAAGGTGGTGTACTCATCAAAAAATAATGACTGTGCCAAACATCATTTCAAGATCTTGTTCATCATCTCTTTAACTGCTAAAGAATACAATTTCCTTCTTACAGTCCTCCCCTACCTAACATTCAGTTATAGGATCCGACTAAAACACCCAACGAATGGTACCTACCTGTCGCGCAGCTGTTGTCGCGAGGTGCGCGCGCATGACGTCACGCGCACGCGCGGACTGCGTGGCGCGCACGCCCTCCGCGAGAGGCTAGGCGTGAAACAACTCTGCACTGCTGAATTTTACATTTCTATTTATTTATTCAAATATATACGCTGAAAACGCCTCAAAAACTGATTACCACACAAGTAAGAGTCAAAAGATGTACTGAAAGGTAGAGCTCAAAAACTTAATTTGAAATAAGCGAAACTGTTTGAACAATGGACTGAAAATAAACAATACAGATATGAAGTTTAGTACTTGTATTTAAAAATAACATGACAGAGTCCTAGAACCAGCCAAAATTAAACAAATGCTTACAACAATTATTGCATAATTTCCGAAATTATGCAAATGTTTTTAAATACCTATTTCGACATTTTAGACTATATGATAGGCATTTATGTAGTTAATGATCCTTTACATAAATTATTCATTAGTTGCATGTACAATTACTTTTGATGGTGATATAATCCCGAAATGAGGGGACCAAATGACACTGCCTTATATCTATCAGGAACATAAAGATAGAATAAGCCAAGATAACGCAGGTAGCCAACAGCAGACGAGACGATACGATCATTCAGTAAAATCGACGAACTTGCACTTTCAGTATGCACCAAGGAGTCAAATGCTTTGCCTCTTTATACAAAAAGAACAGGAATTTCACACAGTTAATAATGCTCTATGTAATATCTTATAGCTTTACCATCGACCACATCATCGTTTTTCATGAGATCGCAGTAAATTAGAAAAGTAAGGCACTATACTATGTTTTAACGTCATGGAAATGTCATGGACTGGCTGACATCCAAAACTATGTCCAGGGGAAAGTCCCGAGTAAAGAGCTGTAATGCATTTTCTTCTAGAAACTTTGCGCTATTGTAGCCTCATCTTCGTTTTCCATCAGATCGCAGTCTAATCAGGTAAAATAGCCCCTTATTATTATACCTCCGTACACTTGTATGTCATGGATGCCGACATTCAACACTCAGCCGAGGGTACGTCCCGAGTAAAAGCTCAGTCCCAACGGTGCGCAGGCGCCGATGACGTCACGGCACGCACGACATTCAATACTCAGTCGAGGGTATATTATTATATCCCGAGTGAAGAGCTCTATGCAATTTATTCTAGAAACTTTCCGCTATTGTAGCTGCATTTTCGTTTTCTATCAGATCGCAGTCAAATCGGGTTAAATAACCACTTTTTGTTATACCTCCGTAAACTTTTACGTCCCGAGTAAAAGCTCGGTCCCAACGGTTCGCAGGCGCCGATGACGTCACGGCACGCAGCGCCCGCGTGACGCTCACGCCCACCGCAGACGCAGCCGGATCCGCGCCAGCAAGTGTAGTGTTGCCATGTGGGATGCCCCGGCACTCAGGATTTACCCAAACATTCGAAATTACAGTTTTTGTGCTAAAGACTATGAGCTCAATGCTTTGAGAAGCTTTGTTATCCTGTGGAAAGGTTTAACTACCTTTTTTAGAACAGCTCTTTACCACATACTTAACTGACAATGTCTTCAAAGGAAAACAATGCAACTAATGTACGATTTCCGTAAGGTAAAATCATCAAACCAAGGTCAGGTAGACCAATATCCAACAGTGACGAAAATAAACTTTCAAGGCTTAAATTGGATGGACTTGAAATACATTATATCTTCCATTGATCACCACCAAGCATGGATTCTGTTGCTGAGCTTTTTCCAGCCAACCTCTGTTGCTGAGCTGGAAGAATCCAGCCAACCTCCAATTTCGTTAATATAATAACTTCACTTCCCAGCCAGTCCTACTCTAACATGCAGTGAAGTGAGCATATAACGTATCCTAAGTATGTTTGTACTTTTGGCGAACCTACATCAGCGCCGGGCCAAGCCTCTATGCCAGACTCGTAAGCAATTCACATGTGGACTTTGAGACCAGATGACCCACTTGGGTTGGTGATGAAACAAAAGGGAAATGCAAGAGGGATTTTGTCAATTGCCTCATAGGTCATCGAATCGTTCGCATTTTTGAGATAGAAGTTGAAATACACTTCAGTAGACTTAGCCAAAAACTATCCAAATAAGTTTTGCTCAATATTGACTACTTATAGTACATTTAAAGATAAATCTCGCAAAGATCTCGTGCCTTGGTACTTTCGTTAATAAATGACATAAACTCTAGCTCATTCTTTTGCAGGCTTGTATGCCACAAGTCTCATACAAACGTGATCGGAAGAGGCCCAGTCTTCCTCAACGACTAACAAATTTATTCGAGCTATCTGAAACCCCTCCCACTAATGCTACGGAGCAAAGTCCGCGTATGTCGGACCTTCTATTTCCGTCTGTTGAGGGAATTTTCCGACATTTGCGCGGGCGCAGGTGCCCTCGTCGTAACTCCAACAGCATGACTGTTGGAGTTAGAGTTCCGACATCTTTGGAGGCAAATGAACAATGAGTATTTTTTAGGTGTATCTTATGTATTATCTTATTGTACAGTCAACAGCACATCATGTTACCCCATTTCCATTTTTTCTCTCGCTCTTGCCAAATGTCATTTCTTTGCAATAGAGCAAGGAGGACTGACCGGAAATGGGTAGAGTGATGTACCGTCCACTGTACATATTTTTATCATTAATTGAAACATCTTTGTTTTTCTAGCAAGTTGCACAGCCCAAACTCCCTAAACTCTCTGTTGAGCCTTGCGGTCGACTGGTAGAGAATGCCTCTTGGCATTAAGTCCGCCAATTGTACTTTCTTTTTCTTTTGTAATTTTGAGCAATAAAGAATAAATAAAAGAGTAATGTTTGTAATGAGTAACATCAATATGCTTGTTGTAACGAACGATTTCAACAGATAGTGACGATTAGAATCGCAAGTAATCAATCAGAAAACACTTAGTGAATTGTCAGGTTATCGAAATCTGATTGCAGCCGCTACATGATACGATTAGTTTGTAAATGCGAGGTTACTTAGTTCAGAGTAGCACCAAAATGTTACTGTTTTATACCTATATTAATTTTATTAACTAGTTAGTCACACACACCTAACTACTTTGCAAGGACTTTATAGGTACACAATAAGGGCTTTGATTTCTGGAACTTGAATGTATAAATCTCATCATAAGCAGTTCTTTTTACTCAAACGATCTCCGTTGAGAAGGGCATCATCAAAGTGAATTGAAGTGTGGAATGAAAATGACAGCCGAGATGTGAAGTGATGTTAGTGGGAGTCACAGGCTGGTCTGTAGCAGACGAAATCCTCGTATTTCTGAAAAGTTACTCTTTAGATGTCCAACACCGCATTGATAATCAAGTAAATCGAAGATTTTAGAATAATGAACTCCTTAATTGTTGCATGTATAAGTAGGTTTGACACATTATTGTTCTCGTGAGCAGAAAAAACTGATAAGAAACTTGAGTTATTTTACACTCATAACATTGAAACATTGAGTCACCAATGTCAATCTACTTCCATGCAGAAATCATTGCGAAGTGATGACTTGTGCATGCTACGAATAGTTTGGTTTCATCACTGTTTTATTTATTATCTTTGTCAATTTTACAGTTATTTATGAAATTCCTTACGACGTCAAGGGCGATATAGTTTTGTCACGCGTTTGGTCGATTCGTTTGGTTTAGGCACCAAAAGAAGCGCGAGATAATTTTCTAGCGGTGCGCATGTTAGACAGCTCACGGAAAAAAAAAGAGAATAAGTTTATTTTGTTCCGTTTCAGGGGTTAGTATGTAAATCAGTACTTATGTGTTTATAATTTATTAAATGTACTGATTGTTTCTTATAAGTAGTCAAGCCTTATGATAGCTGGAATACCTATGAAATGAATGGAATGCCTAATCTTTGACGTCTGATAATCATTTATGGATTAGATGACCTTATGAAGCCACATGCACGTATGTATCTCTATGTATGAATACCGATAGCTCACAGATATTAGTTTCAGGTACCCTAAACTGAAACTCGTGGTCCATACACGAGTGAAGGTTATTCAATCCAGCCTTGAATAAAATGACTTCGAAGGCAGGTTCTCACAGCAGATAATATCTCGTTATAGCATGCGTGTCACCGTTAATCGGTAATGTGGTCCGCAGAGAACCGGTAGCTGGTTCGCCGGACAGGCTTCTGAGTGGTGTTATGGGTAAATACGCGAAGCGGTCGCTAACTACGTCTTTTTCTTAGTTTTTTTCTACAAGAGATTAGTAGGTATTGACAGATATAATCAGTTTGACTATAGTTGACGTAATGAGACACAGTTTAATCTATACCGCGGAAAGTCGTGGGTTTGATTCATGACCCCAGGACGAACATTTGTTAGTATATATTAAATGTTTTAGGTGAGAATTTTTAAACAAAATAAGACTCAACAGATAAGTCATTTTCATTTTATTTTTTGAATTGTAGAGGAAAGTACGATGTACTAATTATTTTATTGCTAAAGAAATTTGTGAAGGTGAAGGCACAGGCAAAGGCAATCAATGCACAAATACTTTTATGGCAAAGATGAGATAAACTTGATTCCACAAATCAGTTACAGATACATAACAAGGCCCCCTTTAAAATTGAGGTACGATTTAGGCGGCCTTATGGCCAAAAGCTCTCTTCCAGACAACATTTATGTAGAGAAACACGAAAAGAAGAAAAAAATTAATGAAAAAAGACTAATCAATGAAGAACATCGCTTCTTTTTTATTGTATATATACATTTCCTCACGACCATATCCCTAATGGGTTAGTTAGAGGCACACTGATTTTTGCCGTCATGGTGAACGGAACATTCAATAGCCCACATTTCGCCGAGGGAATTTGAACCCAACGGGCGAGCCTACCGCCGCCGTTATCCGGGTTCTTTATTTAAATAAACCTTTACATTAACTTTCTAACTATCTACATCCTAACCCGTCAAATACACTCCTCGCCACAGTTCACCTCACAGCGTGACCTGGTGAGTGAGCAGCGCCTCATTGTTCACTATTGCCCAATCAAGTTAATGTTGTAATTCGCCTACTCTAAGCACACGTGAGCTATGGCATAGCAACACGTGCTCGTGCGCTCACTCGTGTTACCTTCAACAAAACTCATTTACTGTGTACTTAGTAACTAACTACCTAGCTTGTAAATCGGGACGAAACTTTATGCAAGACATTATTTACAAACCATAACAATCTAAATCATCGAAATCAAAACATTATAGAACCAAACATAAAGACAACGTCATGCAGAAGCTGAGCTTCAGTGGAATAAGTTTTCTAATTTCGACCCACCATCTGCCAACGTCCATACCATGTTGAAAACACCGGTTCTCGTCCGATCACCGAAGTTAAGCAACATCGGGCGCGGTCAGTACTTGGATGGGTGACCGCCTGGGAACACCGCGTGTCGTTGGCTTTTTGTATTTTTGGTTTTCAGTTAGCGTCGAATAAGGTTTTTTCTTGTTTTGTATTTGCACTTACATTATAAACATGTGTATTCATTTTTTTAAATATGTTTTTGTCGTTATGTTGTTTATCTGAAGGAGCAAACACTGAGAAGTTCAATGCTAGTAACATCTGCTCATTTTATTATTTCTGTCCCAAATCCTTCAATCAACTCAACTATGTTTCATGTGGTAATCTGCACAATTGTTTACTTATTTTTTCCAACAAAATCTTACGCAAGAACTGATATTCTTAGTAAAACAGTGTTTAACTGACTCATAATAGTAAACAGCTTACATCCGTTGTAATAAGATACATTATCCAAGGCTCACTAAAAATACTCAGTTTAGTTCTAAGAAGTAGAGTCGATGTGGTAAGGAGTGAGAGAATTGTGAGCGTCAAGATGAAGGGACCAAGTCTCGTATGGCTGTGAGACATACATAAAACCACTCTACCATAACTCTACTATTTCCTACCTTTGCTTGAAATTTACCTACCTCAGTAAATACAAAGTAATTCAACAAAATAGTTGGTCCCTCCATTATGACGTCAAGATGGAGGGACCAAACTTTGCGTGCGTAAAAATAAAGTAACCAGGTCTCGTATGTCTGTTATTCATATACAAAACTTTACTACCATTGATCGAATATCTGCTGCCTTTGCTATAATTTTACCTACCTCAATAAACACATAGAATTTGAACAAAATAGTTGTTCCGGCCATTTTGATGCCAATATGATAAAAACTAAACTGATAGACCACACCCTGGATTATTTTGTCTTCTTAGTGTTGTAACAGCTCAATTCTACCTCAATAATATTGATATTGACTTTCTTAAATATAAACCGTTTTTGAGATATTGATTATACAAGTTGGTCAAGTTTTAAAGTATATTAATTTATTTGTATGCTGATACTACTTGATTCTCGTGAAGAACATTCACGTGTAATGGCGATGTAACATAACAGATTCGACTCTGACCATTACATTACAATACTACCTGACTGACGAGCAGTCGCCTAGGTATAATTTAACGTTTAGTATAGATTGGAATTACAAGCATTTTCTTTGATTTTGTTGTTTTCCATGAAGTGCATTTATGTAACAAGTTGTATCTGAATATTACACTTTGTATCATTACGCATTGTCTATTATTATTAAACTGATAGACCACACCCTGGATTATTCTGTCTTCTAAGTGTTGTAACAGCTCAATTCTACCTCAATAATATCAAAATTAACTTTCTAAAATATAAACCGTTTTTGAGATATTGATTATACAAGTTGGTCAGGTTTTAAAGTATGTTAAGTTATTTGTATGCTGATATCACTTAATTCTCGTGAAAAACATTCACGTGTAATAGTAATGTACCATTACAGATTCGACTCTGACCATTACATTACAATACTACAAGTATGACGAGCAGTCACCTAGGTATAATTTAACGTTTAGTATAGATTGGATTTGCAAGCATTCAATTTGATTTAGTGGTTTCTATAAAGTGCATTTATGTTACAAGTTGTATCTGAATATTACACTTTGTATCATTACGCATTATCGATTTTAATTGCACCTTGCATTGTTATACTCGGTTCTTCTTCATCTAACTCGCTGATGCAATGTTCGAATCTGTAAGGCTACATTATACGCGACTGGTCAGGTGAGAGAGCGCCTATTGAGACGCGTGTATATGGCAACAGTGACCCAAAAGGTGACACTAATTATTTTTCTTGGGTTTCTGACATATTGGTGTACCCAAAAATACCCTATGTATGTTCCACGATTTTTCGTAGTTTTCGAGTTATGATTTTTAAAAGTTTATTTGAGAATTTTCGACTTGCACATCTTTTTTTGGGAAAGTATGCATTTTTTATTTTTTGTAGCATAGACCTCATTAGTTGTACTTTTACCCATAAAATACCCAGCTTTTTGCCATCAATTTGAGGTACAAAAACAACCAAAATAAAAAAAACTAAGGTAAAACTAAGTAAGGCAAGTCACAGTTAAATTTTCAAAGTTAAAAAATTAAGAAAACATTTTCATAACTCTTGAGTAATTTTAAAAACTGCTTGCTTAATAGGCCTTTTTTAGCCGAAACTTGCCTTCAAGTAAACAAATGTGTAATGTTCTAAGTTGATAATTTGTTGTTGTAAACACCTTTTATTAATTTCTAGGGTTGACAAAATTTATTTTCATTCTAGTATCAGCCCGGTGTCATTTCAACAGCACAAGTCGATATTTAAATCCCAATCCCATGAATAGTAGTTTTCAATACAAGTGCGGAATGTTTTTCGTTTTGCATGTTACGAGGTTGGCCCGAGCTATAGGGCGAAGATCAAGAAATGGGACAAGTGAAAATGAAACACCCGTTCGTGTTTTGGCCAACGATTTTTAATACACTTGCGTAAAAATTGTGACACGGAACGTAACACGGAAACATACTTATCATTTGCCAAATTAAATCTTGAAGAAAGCGGGAATGATCAAGTTAGGATTAACAGTTTTCCGGCGCAAATGGTAATTTAATTACATTTGTATGGATTACATTTAAATTTAATTTCCAAAAACTATTCAAATTAGTTGTAGCTAATCAAGTGACCTATCTAAGTGTTCAAAGTTCAAAGTTCAAAGTGGGTTTACGGTTGCACTCATTACGGAACACCCTGTATATTGAGTAATAAGGCGTTCCCTCACCTGGACCAGACGGGTGCAATGTAGCTTTACAGATTCAAACATTGCATCAGCGAGTTAGATGAAGGAGAACCGAGTATAACAATGCAAGGTGCGCTTTAAAATCGATAATGCGTAATGATACAAAGTGTAATATTCAGATACAACTTGTAACATAAATGCACTTTATAGAAACCACTAAATCAAATTGAATGCTTGCAAATCCAATCTATCATCATCATCATCATCAGCCTATGCTGGTCCACTGCTGGACGTAGGCCTCCCCTAATGCGCGCCATCGCGCCCTGTCTTCGGCTCGACGCATCCATCTCCTGCCAGCAGCCTTTCGCAAATCGTCGCTCCACCTAGCCGGAGGGCGTCCCACACTACGCTTGCCGAGACGTGGTCTCCACTCTAGAACGCGCTTACCCCAACGGTTATCCGTCCTACGGCAAATGTGACCAGCCCACTGCCACTTTAGCTTACTTATTCTGAGAGCTATGTCGATGACCCTGGTTCTCTGTCGGATAACCTCATTTCGGATTTTATCCTTCAGAGAAACTCCGAGCATAGCTCTCTCCATAGCTCGCTGAGCGACCTTGAACTGGTGCATCAACCGCACTGTGAGTGTCCACGTTTCGGCTCCGTATGTCATGACGGGTAGGACGCACTGGTTGAAAACCTTAGTTTTCAGGCATTGTGGTATAGGCGACGAAAAGACTCGACGAAGTTTTCCGAACGCTGCCCAACCCAGCTGAATCCTCCTCTTGGCTTCCCTCTCGAAGTTGTTTCTACCCAACTGCAATATCTGCCCAAGGTAGGTATATTCCTGTACAACCTCGAGCTGGTGACCGAAGACAGTGACCGGTCCCGGATCAATGTGGTCATTGATCATGACTTTGGTTTTATCCAAATTCATCCCGAGACCGATTCGCCGCGAAGAGGAGTCTAGGCTGTTCAGCATCAGCTGCAGATCCTGGAGCGACTCCGCCATCAGGACTATGTCATCTGCGAATCGTAAGTGTGAGATGTACTGGCCGTTTATGTTTATGCCCATACTTTTCCAGTCCAGCGTCTTGAACATATCCTCCAGTGCATTAGTGAACAGTTTCGGGGATATGACATCCCCCTGTCTCACTCCTCTAAGCAACTGGATGGGTTCAGACTGCTGGTCCTGTACTTGGACACTCATAGTAGCAGCTTCATAGAGACATCTCAGCACTTCGATGTATCGATAGTCCACTTGGCATCGCTGCAGGGATTCCAGGACCGCCCAGGTCTCGATGGAGTCAAAGGCCTTTTCATAGTCCACAAAGGCTAGACACAGAGGACGATTATACTCCTCGGACTTCTGTATAATCTGCCTCACTGTGTGGATGTGGTCTATGGTGCCGAATCCTCCTCGAAACCCGGCCTGCTCTGGAGGCTGGAATTCGTCGAGTCTCCTAGCGAGGCGGTTCGTGATGACTCTGGAAAACAGCTTGTAGACGTGGCTCAAGAGTGATATGGGTCGGTAGTTCTTAAGAAGAGACTTATCTCCTTTTTTGAAAAATAGAACTACAATGCTCTTGTTCCACGCCTTTGGAGTCCTCCCGGAGTGAATGACAGAGTTAAAGAGGCGCTGTAGTTCCTTCAGTACAGGAACACCCCCCGCCTTCAGAAGTTCTGAAGTAACTCCGTCTTCACCCGGGGCCTTTCCATTTTTGAGCTGCCTCAGAGCCAGCACGATCTCGTCTTGGCTGATTTCTGGCAAGTCATCGGTATAGTGGCGTGTTAGGGTGGCTCTAGAGTCGTGGCCGTCGCGCTGAATACGAGGTGCATGTTGAGCGTACAGTCGGCCGTAGAAGTCCTCAATTTCAGCGAAAATCTCCGGCTTTGACAGTGCGGTACTGCCATTGTGCGTTGTCAGCTTCGTCAGGTGGCTCCTCCCAAGCTGCTGAATGAATACCTTGGACCCTCGGTTTTGCTCTATTGCCTGCTCTATACGGCGTGTGTTGGAGCTCCGAAGGTCATATCGTACCATCCTCGCAATACGCTTGTTTAGAGTCGACCGCTCTGACGGTGAAGCTGCAACGTTTTCCCGCCGTATCGCCAAAAGCCGTAGAGTCTCATCTGAGAGATTGGACTTCCTGCCTGTACGCTGTGTTCGACAGAACTTCATGCCCTCATCTTTCAGCGCGTCAACCACGTTCTGTAGGGTCTCGTCTACGTCATCGGTAGGTTCCAAAGCAGCGAATCTGGTTCCAAGAAGGTCTTGAAACGTCTCTGAGCCCGCCATGATTTGAAGGGGATTTGGTCGGAGCGTGGACTTCATCAGACGACTCCTCTCAAGCTTGAGATTGATATTCAGGGAGCCTCGTACGAGTCTGTGATCAGAACCGGTGTTAAACCTATTGATCACGGAAACATCCCTGAATATGTGTTTTTTGTCAGTCATGATGAAGTCAATCTCGTTTTTTGTCACAGCGTCGGGGCTTCGCCATGTCCACTTCCTCTGGGGCTTTTTCTTAAAGAATGAATTCATTAAGAAGAGCCCCTCTTGCTCAAGGAAGTTGACTAGCATTTGCCCCCTGTGATTCCTCACCCCAAAACCATGAGGGCCCAGTTTGGACTCGCCGCAGTTCTGGATGCCTACTTTGCCGTTAAAGTCCCCCATAACAACGTTGAAGTGGGCCTTGGTTGAAGTGTTTAAGGCACGAGATATGTCCTCGTACATACCTTCCACTTCTTCATCCTGATGTGCCGAAGTCGGTGCGTAAACCTGTATAACTTTCAAGGTATATCGCTTGGATAACCGAAGTATCAGGTACGCCACCCTGGTCGACACACTGGAGATTTCTTCAACATTGTTGGAGAGGGACTTATGGACGAGAAATCCTACGCCACCCTGGGACTGTTGGTCGCCCTCGCGGAAGTACAGAAGGTGGCCGGAGTTCAGGGTTACAGTGTCCTGGCCCTCTCTTCGGACTTCACATAACCCTAGGATATGCCACCTAATGTTTTCCAGCTCCACTTCCAACTGAGCCAGATGTTCGTCCAGCCTCAGAGTCCGTCCATTGTACGTAGCCAGGGTCAGGTTTTGTAGGTAGCCTATTGTAGCCCGGGGATTCTTTGCACCCCCTGCCCTGCCGTTACCGTGGCCGCTACCGTAACCAGGAATAGCAGAGCGACCGGGAACTGGGGGCCGTTTCTTTGTTGCGTCTGCCATTGGGGGGGAAATGCCCATAATCTCCACGCTGGGCAGGCGGGTTGGAGATCGCAGGAACACAGCTGCTTCAGTCGCTGACGCTGCTGCCCGTCAGCGACCCGGTCAGGATTTAGCTGTGTCCGATGGGTGGCGCTATACCGCTGTCCACCGGTCGCCAGAGCCTTGTCCGTTGGTCAGCAGGATGACCGCTTGCAGGTAAGGTTGACAGTTGGAGCTCGAGCTGGTTATGCTCCCAACATCCCATCTATACTAAACGTTAAATTATACCTAGGTGACTGCTCGTCATACTTGTAGTATTGTAATGTAATGGTCAGAGTCGAATCTGTAATGGTACATTACTATTACACGTGAATGTTTTTCACGAGAATTAAGTGATATCAGCATACAAATAACTTAACATACTTTAAAACCTGACCAACTTGTATAATCAATATCTCAAAAACGGTTCATATTTTAGAAAGTTAATTTTGATATTATTGAGGTAGAATTGAGCTGTTACAACACTTAGAAGACAGAATAATCCAGGGTGTGGTCTATCAGTTTAATAATAATAGACAATGCGTAATGATACAAAGTGTAATATTCAGATACAACTTGTTACATAAATGCACTTCATGGAAAACAACAAAATCAAAGAAAATGCTTGTAATTCCAATCTATACTAAACGTTAAATTATACCTAGGCGACTGCTCGTCAGTCAGGTAGTATTGTAATGTAATGGTCAGAGTCGAATCTGTTATGTTACATCGCCATTACACGTGAATGTTCTTCACGAGAATTAAGTAGTATCAGCATACAAATAAATTAATATACTTTAAAACTTGACCAACTTGTATAATCAATATCTCAAAAACGGTTTATATTTAAGAAAGTCAATATCAATATTATTGAGGTAGAATTGAGCTGTTACAACACTAAGAAGACAAAATAATCCAGGGTGTGGTCTATCAGTTTAGTTTTTATCATATTGGCATCAAAATGGCCGGAACAACTATTTTGTTCAAATTCTATGTGTTTATTGAGGTAGGTAAAATTATAGCAAAGGCAGCAGATATTCGATCAATGGTAGTAAAGTTTTGTATATGAATAACAGACATACGAGACCTGGTTACTTTATTTTTACGCACGCAAAGTTTGGTCCCTCCATCTTGACGTCATAATGGAGGGACCAACTATTTTGTTGAATTACTTTGTATTTACTGAGGTAGGTAAATTTCAAGCAAAAGTAGGAAATAGTAGAGTTATGGTAGAGTGGTTTTATGTATGTCTCACAGCCATACGAGACTTGGTCCCTTCATCTTGACGCTCACAGAGAATTAATGTGTTTATTTTAAAAAAATCCGTCTGAAAAGTGATGAATTTCTATTCAAAGGCTTTGGGGTGGGTTGGTAACATCTCACAGCAAAGTTCACCTTACCACCTTTAAAAATCCACACTGAGCCGCGTGTTGGAGTGGCTTGCCACAGAAGCTCGCCACCTCATAGTTGAGGTGAGGTCGGGGCCCAGCTAAAGCAGTAGGACTTAGATAGTTGCTTTTAAATTATTTCCCAGTTAAAATATACGGGCTTTTTTTAAATTTATTATTTATTGGTGGACTTAATGCCAAGAGCCTCTCTACCAGACAACCACAAGGCTCAACAGAGAGTTTAGGAAGTTTGGCCTGTGCAACTTGCTAGAAAAACAAAGATACTCGTATTTATATCATGTTGAATAGTTAGGAGTCCTGTTTACTGAGGCAGGGTCTTGGGTATAATTCTCACAGCATGGTGCTAAAAGTCTTACGAATACCCATCATCCATAGAAATTCAAAATACTCATGTAAAAAGTAATTAGCCTGTATTCTATCCTACTAAGTCATTAAAATCAAATCACCTCTATCATATTTGGGTACTGGCTTAATCACCTTCCTACCTAGGTCATTTACGTCATTTAGCTGACTATAATGATGGCGATAGTAACCTCGAATGATCACCATGCTTTACAACCATCAGTTCATCACCGTTAGTGTTTATTCATCACTATCGGCCGCCCGCGACTTTGTCCGCGTGGACCTAAGTTAAAAAAAGTATTATACATATTTTTAAAAATTGTAGCGTATGTCCTATTCAGATGCATAAGCTATAGGTATTATTGTTTCATTAAATTCCATCCATTAGTTTATACGTGAAAGAGGCACGTCCACACATACAAACTTTGGCATTGATAAAATTAGTAGGATGTTCACTATTTATTTATTTATCAAACACAATTAAACGGGCTTAACCCAGTAACATAATTATGTTAATTTAATAACTAACGTAACTAACTATAACTAACTATATTTACTATATTAATAATGTTACGTTTATTTCTTGAAATACAACATGACAATCTTAAGACCTTTCTTCTTTCTACCACCTTCAAAATCCACCAGGTTTCCACGGCACTGCGCGTTTAGCCTCGTGGGCTCTCCTACTATAGATAATTAAGCTGATAATCTGACTCCGAAAGACTTATATTAAAATATCTTGCGAAAATTATAATAACCATGACCTACATATTTCTGCAATAATAAATCGTGTTGCTATCAGGAAACATGAATTTTATCCAATCGATTACGTTACAAAATCTATTGATTTTAAATTTTATATTCATATCATCATAACAAACCATGGCCAGGTGATATTTTCCTGAATCATGTGGAGATGATAATAAAGATAATTTATCCATGAATGAAATATTGCAAAATTATTTAAGTTCAGGAAGTCAAAATTCCTACTCTACTCTACTACTTGGGTGTTCAATTTCATTCAATATTCAATTAGATTGTTTACGTTATCGATAGTAGTAAAATTACTAATTATGAATCAATTAACTATTAAAATATACTTTTAAGTGTCTAGTAATAATAGGTCAGGGATTTTATCAATGATATCATTGATTTCGTGATAATTTACATTATTTTTGTTATGCAACAATGCGTAAACTTTGAATACACTGCAATGTATATTCTCATAACATTATAGTGGCAAAGTTGTTGAACTTAATTAGTTTTTGATTTATTTTTGCCATGTTGGTAGTGTGCCCGTGCGATCCGCACTGGGCTCGGAATCATTGCGCGGGCGTCTTTTATAGCCTCGCCGTGCCTGATAAGAACGCTCTTGTTCGCTGATACATTATACTTACTTGACATATTTACTTTTAAGTGTGCAATACTTTATTATACTTGAACATATTCTTTAATTTTTTATCGCTAACATACTATTTTGTAATGGGTTTTGTACTGTGTGCACAATAAGGTGTAACGACTGTTTTAATTTGTAAGCTTACGGTTTTTACTGGAAGTAATTAGCACATCGCGAAAGAGTTCACAAACATCAACAATAGTAAAATGACGTAAAATACGCGAGCCAAATTTCGTCCCAGAGCGTGCACGCAAGTGAACGGAAAACTACGGCCGCATTGCACAATGTGGTCGATCGGATGTTCGTATGGCATGGGAATAGGGTTGAGAATGGGGTGTGTGATTGCGTTGTTTTGACGGTCGGTGACGCGCAGCGCGCAGTGCGCGGGTGACGTCACGCGCACGCGGCCTGCGCGTGCACACCGCGCCCACCGGCTGATGCGTTGGCGCTGCTACGGACAACATTGTGCCATTTTTAGAGGTTGCCAGCCGTACGCCTAGTATTTTCTCGTCAGTCGTTTGTTTTTAGCGCGTTCGGGCGTGGTAACTGACTTCTAAATTCCGATACCACGACGAAATCGACAAGCAAAGTGGGAAATACACAGAATAAGGATTGTGGTTTACCACTAGTAGGTGTCTTACGACTAGCAAGAGCGCATTGTAGTGAAAAACCCATATTGTGTCGATATTTCCGAAGCATCTATAAACTTCATTAGTAGTACAAAGTAGTTCAAAGACGTACTAAATTTCAATTTTTTTAGCTATACAATATATATTGTATAGCTAAACGCTTTAAACGTTATTCCGAAACTTATTTTATCAACGATATGTTTCAGAAAAAGGTGTAAGGAAATGTCACACGAAAAGCTAATGGAGCATTTATTTGAATGATCATTCAATTGAATGGAAAATTTGAATCGATTCTCAGAATCAAGGCGCAGAATTTTAAACGGAAGGAAAAATGGCTGTAAAAATTACCATATTCCTGTGGGCTGATAACCACACAGTACTTAGCATACTATATGTTTATCCAATGCCGTGATAAATAGCAGTAGCTTTTTTACCTTAAATATATTTATTGGGCTTCCTGAAAACTCTTTAAGCACAAGCTTATTAATAACTGATGAAACTGAAGAATTTGTTTGTGAACATGTTCTTGGGTGATCAAAACTATTAAAAAAACCGAGACTGTATCAAGACGCAAAATGCATTTATTCAGTGAAAAAGAAGTTCGCCAAGAAAAACTATGATTGAAATAAAACCCTTGATTTATGTTAGTTTCGACCTAGATACTTACATACTACAACTTATTTTTGCTGCCCAAAGTATCGAGATATTGCGTCTCAACTTCGCTTATTCAATAACTTGAGTAACTAGTTCCGTTGCATTGACTGGTTTTCGCAGTAAATCCTAGATTTAGGAATCTAAATTTAAATCGTCAAGGTCAGTTTATAACTTTACCCCCCTCATGGGTTCTCGCCTCGGCGTGGCGAGGGGGCCTAGTACCGGTGGTAGGGGCACCACCGGGAAGCGAAGAGAACCCAGGCGTGGCAGCGTGGTGGACTGGACACCCACCCGCTGCGGCCCGTAAGGGCGGCGTGGGGCTGCGGGGCCAGTGGGGCCTGCAGGCGCCTTGAGGCGCGTGGTTGGGGCCGCGGCGCACAACCGGTTGGTGGGGGCCAGTGATCCGAGGCTGATCCCCCCTGTGCGTCGCGGCCCGGCGGGGCCGTACCGTCGGTTACGGCAGCGGAGCCGCCCTTTGGGTGGCTCGTGGTTGCGGGCCCAGTAGGGTCGCTGCGGCCCGTAAGGGCGACGCGGGGATGCGGGGCCAGTGGGGCCTGCAGGCGCCTTGAGGCGCGTGGTTGGGGCCGCGGCGCACAACCGGTTGGTGGGGGCCAGTAACCCGAGGCTGATCCCCCCTGTGCGTCGCGGCCCGGCGGGGCCGTACCGAAGGTTACGGCAGCGGAGCCGCCCTTTGGGTGGCTCGTGGTTGCGGGCCCAGTAGGGCCTGCGTACGGTGGCCAGCTAGCGCGTGGTACGGGGGTGCCGCCGCCAGCATTGCACGGGTTTCACCGCTGCCTAGTAGGGACGGCTTGACATCCTCGGCTGTCCCTTCTGGCCTCCCCTCACGCGGGGGGGGGGTCGCTTCCGGCCCGCCGTGCAGGCGGGCTCCGTCCGGGGGAACGCGTAACAGGCAGGCGCTATTCACCGTGTTCCCCCACTAACGGACGATTAGAGGGAGTAGTAGGGGTTTTAGTCGGTAGGGCCACTGGTATACCATCTGTCCAGTGGTGAGTCCGACATAACCCGTCCGTCCCCCGGTGGACGGGTATGCGTAAGGCATTTCCCCTACTTAAAAAAAAAAAAAAAAAAAAAGTTTATAACTTTACCACACCAGCTTATAAACATTTTAATAACTTCAAACGGTTTTCCCTTGCGTTTTGTTGAAATGTTTGTAACATACAAACATAACATACGCTCAAGACTATTTCCCAAACGGGATAGTCATAAACACACTGATTGTTGTCATTATGGCTAAGGGCACATTTCGCTGTGCATTTACTCTTGTGTTATCTTATATCTTATCTTACTAAGTTCTGAATCAGTATCGAAATAAATTCCAACCAAAAGAAGAATTATGAAAATCAGTACAGGCGACTTTAGTAGCACTTAAGAATAAGATCCCAGCAAATCGAAATCCTCCACCTTTTTTTGAAGTCGGTAAAAAATATCGCACAAGAAGTACCTACTCGAAGTCGTATCCGTGTGGACCTGTCTGTTAATGATTAAACTATTGCTATGCCATTTAAGATAAAACTATCTCAAGTTCATTAACCCAGCACAAGCTATTAGGACAAAATTACATTACACCTCACACTACTTACCTATAGTATTTATCAATCTCGGTTGCTGAGTGAGTTTTTTCTTCCATTAAGAGAATATCGATGAGATATGGGGAGGAATTACTTTTATTACCTAATCTTACCATCCCATATCCTATAAATTATTTACGTCTCTGAATTCCTATGACTGAGAATTGTAAGGATCAAAGATGGATGATTTTATAAGTCTATTGTAACTGTCTTTTTGTGTACAAACTAAGATTTTTTTTTTTGTAATCTGCATCAATGATATTTAAACGAGGTAGGTAGATACGTTATGTCAGTACTGATGTGAAGTCGAAAATTGTCCCCTGGCGTACTTTCCTATAATTTGACCGTGTCTGTACGAGATAGTATAATCAATTACTAGAGCGTAAACGAGACAGATACAATGTTGCGCAGTGTCGTCTCAAACTGTCAATGCTTTGGTTAGGTGTTCGAAGTTCTTGGAAGATTTTGGGTGCTACTTTTTAGCACTAAGTAACCTATCTACGTCTTTTTTAATTTAACATCATTGATCTGCATTCTCTCAGCCAAAGTCAAGACTCAAAGGTTTGTCCTGCTCTGTTGATAGAACAGATATTTTGTAGGGATCTAGGCCTGTGTGGTATCCTTCATTGTTTCTGGTATCCATAACATTAGGAAAAACCTTAATTTGTGATGATGTTTCATAGTTATTAATATGTTTTGATTTGTTAAGATAAGAAAGGCCACCTGCAGGTTACGAATGAAAAGCTCAACTGCGTGAACCTGGTAAAACCGTTAGATTGTTCAGTTAGAAATGAAATTGGTAGCAAGTAAGTCTCAGACTTTATACATAGGCAGGCATACCTACCTTCACGACTATTTCTTCACGGAGTACGCAAAGGCCATCTGCCTACTTGTTACGACTCTTCCACTCTTATTACCCTTTTCATGCTTATTTTCAGCAGTACTGTATCAGCTTAACTGTCCAAGATTTCATCCTCATACTAAATTTTCGGTTTCCCACAGTTCGGTTTTTAAAATATTTGGGACCCTTCAAGTCATATCTATGGTTTGATATGGTTTAGTTAAGGTTGGCATAATCAATTTGGCCATAAATTAACACTGTAGGGTTAAATTGCTACTCAATTAGGTTTAAATACTAGTTGTGACAATGGGCATAAAGTTCTTCATGAGGAGCTTGACTACTTTATAAAACGTAATGAGAATGCTATAAGACGATGAAACAATCGTAATGAAACCAGAAAAAGAATCGTACAATCCCATGGTAACCATGAAAGCTACCAACAAGAATTTTGGCGCAATCCAAAGTCCATCGACATCGCTGCCAACAATTTCGAATTCGACCGCGTCTGAACATCATTAGGGTGTGGTTCAGAAGCGTGGCTTATAAATCCTGCCACCTCTAGCTGATCCCTCTTAATCACTCTCGCGAGAAGATTAACGGGTCAAGTTAACTTTGCCAGTAATATTGCGATGCGTTCTATTTTTAAACGGTAGTCGCGCACGCGCAGGCCGCGTGGCTTTGTTTTGCTCGATACGCCATGTTGGATCGACGTGCCACATATTTACGTCGTGCACATTTATTGTCCCCAGTTATCAGCCTGTAACCAGGCGTAGTGTACTGAGCGCTTTCTTATCATTCCATTGTAAATACTTTAATTGGACTAAACTTTATACTCTAATTGGAACTTTCGATAAAATAAAAATAAACGCCACTATCTTCTTTCACACGGTCTGAACGTGATAGTGACTCACTAATTTGTTTTATTGATTTAAAAACAACTTAGTAACGTAAATCACCTAATAAAATCAACAAAAGCAGACTTAAAAACAAAGTCAACGTCTTTAGCATTACTCATGTACAATGTATTGTTCTCATTTTGTCATGGCATATAATTTCTGAAATCATTTTTGGATTGAAATCCAAATAGCCTCTCCAAGTAGGTCTGCAGTCGACGACGATCCATCGCCGACTGCCTTACGGAACGCGATCTAGCCCCCACGTAAACTACTTACATGATAACAGCGACCACTAACCCAGGACCTCCCCGTCTTGTCACTTTGTTCACGAGCTGCTATGATAAGAGGAATTTAGTAGACCAAGTTACGCTGGTGGTTGTTGATAGAGCGCTTACGCAAATGCCTCCTGCCACAACGCGATTGGCAAGTGTCAACAGTTGATAAGCCGTCTGCGCCGCGGGGTCAGACCACTGTTTGTATTTGCTATGTAGGTAATACACTTTATTGTTGTGGTAGTATGTTATAATTAACGTTAATGAGATTAATGATTGGAGTAAAAAACGGATGTCCCATTTAATCATCTAAAACTTATGCATAGATAGTTAGGCAATTTTCATCGATCAAGATTACAAAGAACAACATTGGTCATGTTTTCATAACATAACACTTGATAATTCAAAAGACGTCGACGGCAATATTCGTCGAATCATTTTACCTAAACTTCAAATCCGTTTTCAAGGAATGTTGTTAACATTCTAATAGGTCTTATCTTATCAATGCACGCTGACTGAGCGTGCTCCCCGAAACACGTCTGCCACTTGAAATCAATAACATTCACCTAAATTTAAATAGCCCTTACATGTGAAGCTCCCACTTTCTGATCTTATGTGACAGCATCAGCTTGAAGGTTTGCCATTGCTGTACTCGGAAACATTTCTATGGATAACTTGTTTTAGATTAGATCAGATTAGATTCATTTATTTCTCAGTATTTCATAACATTATAAATTACAGTCCGTTAGTCCGTTTTGACTAAAAAAAACCACTAAGTACTTAACATTGAAAGTTCAATTACATTTTTGAAGCTTGTTCGAGTTAGATTTAACGGAAAGAAATTGGCATAGCTTTCTTTAAATTAATTGTATCGAGGCGTCGAAATATTGTGTATGGATTGGTACTTACAAAGACCACAATTAGGACTAGGCTCAAAAAAAACTTTCAAGTCTCGAAAAACCTGTTTTTGTGACGTGGCTGTGACCTCCGGAATGAGGAACTGCCGAAAAAGTATGGAAAGAATCGTGGTGTCATGTTAACGCAAGCGGGACTTAAGTGAAAATTTTCATATAATCATTTAATTTTAATTGGAGACTGACCACAAAACACTTACATCTTTTAGAGTATTAACTAACATATGTTGACTACCAGTCCAGAAGGTGAGGATATTGCAAAATAAACCAATATAATTCCACTTTAAAGTTTTATATTTCCCTTTCCATCCTTTAAATTCACAATTGAATTACAGCAATTCAGTACTTACGTCTATAAACATAAATTATAGAGCAACTACAACACTTTCCTGTTTATTTACTATTCTCAGCCTTTAGTGAAATATAATTTTATTATAATCCATCTACTTCGCGCGTACGCGTTTTTTCTCCATGACATTTCAACAGTGCTTTTTTAAAAACCATGCTCCGTTCAGAAACGGTAGTAAAGTAATGCTTCGTTTAGGAACGGTATCCATGAAGTGACATTTGCATAATCGATAAATTAAATAATGATCGAATAATCTAATAAATGTTGATATTTACTAATAAAAGCTAACAGCTCGGCCTTCCTGCTCAAAGCGCGTCCTCGCGCTTTTGTTTAAACAATGGCTAGTCATTAATTGATAAAATTAATCATTTTTATACATTTTGAATCTAATAATACAATATTATTTGAAATATCTCAGCCAAGATTAGGATAACAATTCTATTAATTAAGATACACAATCCGTAGTTCATCTATTCCTAAATAACAATCTAGCAGACATACAATTATCCAACGCTAAGTGTAATCTCTACCAGAAACAAAGTATTTCAATGTGTTATTCTAGACACAGTGATATTATAATACTAACAAATTCATCTATTTCGACCGGCAAGGGATCACAATATTGTTAAGACATTACATACAATAATAATTAACAATTTGATAAACAAAGAAATCATTCATTTCAGAAATCATTAAACATCATTATTATCATTACATCACAAATAACAAACCATTACAAACAATTAGGTTCAAAGAATTTATTCACATAAAAGCATGGCCTACGTAAAATGTGAACAGGTAAATACAATTTAGTTCCAACATTTCAGTGCGAGTGGCTCCGCAAGATACAGACCAAGATAATCTAAATACAATAAGTCACATAGACATCAAAAATATTACCAATTATGTCCAAACTATATCAATTATTAAAATAAATGGTTCATATTATACAATTACTAAACAAATTACTATCAATTACTAATTATACAGTCCATAAATTATTACAATTCCCATCTATCAGTATCAGTTATCAATATTAAATAGTCAGTAAATAAACAACAAAATTTTAACAACAGTCGGTACTTAAATCGAAAGATTTTAATCAAGTCAATTGCAAATACAAAACCATCACATTACAAATCTCAGGATCTAACTGGCTGTCAAAACCACATTAACATTGTATTACATCATATTAGTTTCTACTTAATTTGTACAAAGCAAACCAGGCATAAAATAAAATGTTTAAAGAACATTAACAGTTTCAATAAAAATTGCTTAAAATACGTGCCTAATATCCATAATACTGACTGAAGCAACTGTCCAAAAATAGATCTACTGACAGTAGAAATCAAAATTTTAAATAAGTCAATCAACAACTTCTCTGTCTCTCTCTAAATCCCTACTAAGTCAAACATAGTTGCATTTTGCCAACCAGCCTTTATTTCTGCCATGTCTGCTGGTTATTTGGGTGTCTTCAATTACATCTTTCATTAGGGAGGGCTAGCCCTTGATAAGACATTACTTGATAAGAACCCTGGAATTTATCTACTAATTTCTGAGATTCGCCATCATGAGGCATCAACTTTCAACACGCACTAAATCCTCAAACTTCCCTCTCATCCCATTGACTATTACTCTAATTCCTTTACCGTCCAATCCGCTCGCTGATGGAACCCCCTACCCTCATCCATGAGGCCATTCAAATCCCTTCCCATTTTTAAGTAACGTGTCAAAGCACACCCTCCATCACCTTGACCCAATGTCCCTCCCTTAACCACCCAACGCAATAATCCTGTTAATCCATACCATATTGCCTGTATTCAATTTATGTAGGTATATGCAAGTTTATTATTTTGCTCGCAGCACTTATATGTATGTCTATTTTATAATTAGAAAACCAAATTTTGCCTTTATATATTCATATTATCCCTTTAATAACCGTCTTGCACCACTGCATCTACTTCCTTTTCCAGTTTCTCTACCTGAAGGCTGTCTGGAAGAGATCGCTCTTAGCGATAAGACCGCCTGTGTTGTACATTCCAAATATCTTTAAGCATCGTTATATAATTTATTTTCTTTGTGCAATAAAGTATATTTTATCTTAGCTTAAATCCCTCATTTTATACTTCTTCTACCCTGGTAACCTACCCTTATTGAACTTAACAGTGTCTTTGAGCTTCCTTCATATTTTCACGCGCTATATCTCTCATGCTATCCAGCTCTTTCTGACTACTTACTTTAGCGGTTTCAGAAATGATAGGACTCAAAACCTCTTCCGTTCCACTAGTGATATTAAAGCCAAACAACAACTCATAGGGACTTCTCTGTGCTGTTTTGTGCACTGCGGCGCTAATGCCAACCCAGACTAGACCAGAGATCAGAAACACGTATACATGCACACACACACACACCTACACCTCACCTGCGCACACCAATATCACAGTTAATGTTTGTTTACCTTGCCGTTGCGTTGAGAACGCAAATCTGTCATTTTCCTGTTTCAAGCCTCTATTTTTTTTTTATTCCTATGTTTATTTAATACACTACATGGTAGATGTCAGCCAGCGTGAACCTTCCAGCTCTCACACAAGAACCCGCAGAGCAGGTCAGGGCCGAAAACCAGCGTCACTCAGAATCCATACTTCCGCGGCAGCATATGCGAGCCCCTTCACCTCTTGTCCAATTCTGCCCCTTTATCCCTTTAATGTTTTATAGATTTCATAAGAACCCGTATCGGACAACAAATTTATTTTCCCTCCCTCTTTCAAATACAATTGTCCCAAGATCATCTTTATTTTATGTGCCAGTTGAAAGTGCGTCTAAAATAGCAAGATTGAATCTTTCGACTCGCCCGTCTGCTTTCGGTGTTACGACAGCATCGATAACATGCTTCATTCCATAAATTCAGTGAACTCACCAAAGTAAGAAAACAATACCGACCATTACTTTAGCAAATTTTGCAAAGACAACCCCTCACCATCATTCAATGTCTCACCGCAGCTAATCCGATCACCTATACCTCCAAGCACACGAGCCTTACTAATCCTAAATGCACATGGTTGACCTCATCGCTCAGCCTATCATCCTTACTTACACACACACTCATGCAGCACAAACATATATGGCGATTCATTTACTGTCCATGCAGTTAAACTCTGGAACAAGCTTCCTATTACCATTCAGGAGTGTCGCACTGTAGGATCCTTCAAAAAAACATTTACAAACTGCTTGAGTTGCAACAGAACATTATCCACAGTGCAGTTGCATTCGCACGCACCACATTGTATCAGTAGGTATAATATGTGTTTCACTATTAAAATTATTATGAATTCATAAATGTATATTTATTCTTTTTTTTTTTTTGACTTCTTTAAAGTATAGTTGTCTTTAAGGCTCACTCCTCTGGTGTATACACAATATTCAGATGCCTTAGCAATTAAACTTCTGGCTTGTACGCAGCCGTCTTGTAGTCCCAATTAATTACATATCCTGTCACCTTGGTCCGCCGGAAGAAATCTCTTTTTAGAGATAAGCTCACCTACACTTCTACTGTCCTAAATATTGTCCATTGTAATTGTCCTTTTGTGTACAAACTAATAAATATATAAAATATATGCAACGATCCCAACATTTTTTTAAATCAAAATGTATTTGTCATTTCAAGTATTGTTTGTTGTACGTTAAGTTTCCTGTATTTCTACCCTGTCTCCTGTTTGTGTTTCAGCTTTAATGGTATCAGTGCTTACTTTATTTCTATAGCAACTAGAAGCCTCGGGGCTAACATGCACGCCGCGAGCAAATCCGGGAGAGCAAACAGCCAATCACAGGTCGACCCGCCATTTCTCGATTCTCTCTGCTGTTGCCAACATGGTCGCCCATGTCAGACCTGAAACATTGTATGGAAAATACGGACCTCTCGACAAGCCCCAACATGGCACCTCCGTTCCATCACGAATACATCGATCCCTGACACCTCCGTTGACCATATCTCTCGTCGATCAGAAGGGCAGACGAGAAGCGACGAGACGAGGGAAATTGTATGCAAAACCACCAAAATACATCGCATGGAGGCCCTTCGAAGAAAGAAATCGATTAAAACACACGCCAATACCAAAACGACACGACACAACCTTTCAGAACTCTGAAGGACACCACAACTCCGAAACCTGCCCACCATCACTAGAGCGAACCATAACGGGGCCGCAACACAATCCCACTCCCATCGGTGGGCAACAGCCATCCACTATTAAAGATAACATTACAAATATTAAATATACAACAACAAAATGACAACACCGTACCACTCCTATACGGATAGTAAGCCTCACAGATGGCGCCACCAAGCGAATTAAAAATTCTTCAATTTAAAAAAAAACTTTGACAGCCGTTGTCTAAACACCCGATTACGGTTGCTTTTACCATTTATAATTAAAAAGCAACCTTCACACATCAATAAATCCCCTCAACGAACACAAGTTCCACTATGCAAACAAAAAGCATTCGAGAATACAGTGAGCAACTTCACTCGCGCGAGATGGCGAAAGATGGCGCACGCGTGCCGGGTATACGAGTATAGTCGAAACACTTGGAAGATGCTCGTTTCGAACACAAAATCAATGTGAAGACGAAATATCTCTTTTACCCGTCATGATCCATGCAGCAACAAAATATCCTTCCCAACCCGAACTGAGTCCTAGTGTGAAGCAACTTTACAAGCCTCACCAGAAAAATACAGAGTTTACAATCTTTCCCTCCGCAAAATGGCAACTCTGCTATATCGCGCCAGCAACGAAGTTACACCCGCGAAAGACCGCGAGACGGCTAATTTATCGATGTTGCGCATGTTAGGCCCGCTGATGCCCTATTCTATGACATAGAGAACATTTGACTAAAGGTTCGACATACTTAAAACTGGGATGACCAAGTTCATTGCGTTCATTAAATATTATCATTATCTTTAAATGGTTTTGAGCTAAGGGGGCGATTCATCGGGTTATTCTAATAGTCATCCCCATCCATAGTTTTCTCTATTTTGACCCACTTTGATAGTGCGGTCATCAACCCCATACAATCAATCAATCAACGCTTGTCTGCCATGAATTTTGAACCTATTCAACAAATTCAATTTCATATAATAATAGTGTTCCCTAGATTCACCATACTTGGCACGCTTAGCGAATATCCCCGACAAAAATTTGGCGTAATCCTTTCGGCAAGGGAACAATTCTATAAGCTTTTGCTACCATTCAGTCCACGAATGCAAAAGAGTGGGTAAACACGCACCTTGTAAACATGTTTTTGCTACTCCTGATAACTTTGGGAGAGCGTAGTAGGATTTCCTTCTCGACCCACCTATATATTACTGAACACTCTTCAATTTTAGTCAACCAGACTAGAATAGTAGTATAGTACTTCCTCATGGGATCAAACTCTGGTATGACATAAAGGTTAAAAGTTAATTTAAGTTTATCCAATTTTTTTGACATTCTGCAAATTTGACAAAAACATATCTAAAAATCATTAGTGTCCAAATTCCTTCCTTCTCTTCTTCATTCTAGAAACTGACAGAGACTCACCTGTAATTGAACATTCACTCCTGTACCTCCTTTGCTTAGATTTGCGCTCTTTATCCGTTCCTCTTTTTGTGTTTGTTCCTTCTGTACTGATCATCGAATGAGCCAGCTGATTCCATTCCTAGACTGTTTCTTCTCCTATTCCTAGATGATTGCAGTATCCTTCCTCCAGTCCTTGATGTCAATTTAATACAGTCAGTCTGTTCATCCAAATATATCAATGTAGAACATTTGAAATTATTCCTCTGCCGTCTGACCTGGGCATATCCTTGCTCAACCTGAGCATCCGTTGGCACTCTAACCTGGGTATATCCTTGCTCTCTAACCTGAGCATCCGTTGGCCCTCTAACCTGGGCATATCCTTGCTCTCTAACCTGAGCGTCCGTTGGCCCTCAAACATGGGCTCACCTAAACCCTCAAACCTGGGTTCACCTAAGCCCTCTAGCCTGGGCTTTCCATTTTCATCCTCATAACACAACAGTCCTTCTCCTCGACTGCGGTTCTCCTTTTCCATAATCAGGGTATCTGAAAGACTTTAAAAGCTTAGTATGTTTCTATAATTGAAGATTGTCAAGGTTTTTAACTTTTATTCAATATCAAACTCTGACAAAAATTAAAAGTTGTCTTGCTGTTTAAAATCTTGCTTTTATCCACATGTAACAACCAACTTGTGATTAAATTCTTATTTAAAGTTATTAGCCAAGTATACTAGGGTCTAAAACATTTTACTATAATTATCAGTTTCAAATAAATTAAATAGGCAAATAAGGCATTGAAAGATTCAGACTGAAAATGGTATTCTGATGCAACTTAAGTTGTCTTTACTCTTTGTTCTAAATTAACCAACAATGGGTAAATGGTTATTATTTTACCCTCTGACCTTATTTTGACATTTATAGAACAACAAAAAAAATATAGGTATATGGTCTTCAAACTAAGTCAAGTAAGTCCAATCCAATTTGTTATATATTCATATATCCATATCCATATTCCTTTCAAACTTTGTTTTCTCTCATTCAGGTTTTTGTAGTGTAATCTTTGTAATGCAGTGAAACAAGTTCTGTTTTGTTTACTAGGTACAGCCTCGACATTGGTCGACAAAAAAAAATATTTTACTTTGCTGTGGACGTGAACGATAAAAGAAAATTGAATTCTTTTACGATCCCACTTCTGAACTGTTGACTACCAGTCCAGAAGGTGAGGATATTGCAAAATAAACCAATATAATTCCACTTTAAAGTTTTATATTTCCCTTTCCATCCTTTAAATTCACAATTGAATTACAGCAATTCAGTACTTACGTCTATAAACATAAATTATAGAGCAACTACAACACTTTCCTGTTTATTTACTATTCTCAGCCTTTAGTGAAATATAATTTTATTATAATCCATCTACTTCGCGCGTACGCGTTTTTTCTCCATGACATTTCAACAGTGCTTTTTTAAAAACCATGCTCCGTTCAGAAACGGTAGTAAAGTAATGCTTCGTTTAGGAACGGTATCCATGAAGTGACATTTGCATAATCGATAAATTAAATAATGATCGAATAATCTAATAAATGTTGATATTTACTAATAAAAGCTAACACATAGTACTAACACCAATACCTATTCGTTACATGTTTGTCCCTAGACAGACAGATTGCGACACATTGCATCAACCAATCATTAAAAAACTGCGTAATTGAGAAAAAAACTAGTTTTTTTGCTAGACCGTTTACTGATGTCATTAATGACATTTTCAAATATTATTACCAAAGTACAAAAATAACAGAAACCTATCATATTCTGTAATAATTGCAGCAAAATAAGGTCGCGATCCTTACTACAGCGATCCAGCAAAAAATAAGTATTTCGAAGACAAACAAAGTGATTTACTAAAAAGTAGGCAGAAAAGTTGACTAAGAAAACAAACTGATTAGTGCCTATACTCACTAGTAACATCGGTCGAATAACAACAGGAACCGGGCTTGTTTGCAATTAATAAAATAAAACAATGGTAAAAATAAGTAAACATTGTTCAAAAAATAAGTAAACATGGTCTAAAATAAGTAAACAATGTTGCCATATCTGATAACCTCTACTCCATCGCCTGAGGTAATCTTCGTCAGCCGGACCATTTGTGATTTAAATGACAATTACGTAAGTCGAAACGGTTGTTACCAAAGCATAGGGTATGGAAACCTAATAAAACTTAGTTAAGCACTAAACTAAAATAGAGGCAACTAGGAGTAAGGTGATCTCTCATGAAAACTTTTTTCTTCATGGAAAATTGATTCATTAACTCGTTGACGACCGTAGCTATGTATTTTCTAGTGAATTACTAGGACAGTATAACACAAGCAACTACGATTTCTAAGACATCCTTCATAAAATCCTTTTTGTTTGTGGAAAATTGATTCAGAGACTCGTTGTCGACAGCAGATAAGCTTTTTCTAGTAAACTACCTACTAAGTAGTTTAGTTTTCAATTTCTAGTTCTTATCAAAATTAATCGCTGATGCCATGCACTTCATCTGAGTTGCCTTTATTCAACATTTTAAGCTTTTTAGCTGCGCTTTTCTCCCTTGACGGGCAATTTAGCGCAAATATGTTCAGTGTGATGTTTAAATTTCTTATTATCTTCCTCATGCATAGAGCTATCCACCTCCAATATTTTTATCAAATCTGGCTAACAGTTCTCGAAAATCACGCTTATCGAATGTTCTCCTTTCTTCAGTTTTAATACCTACATTGTAGTTTTCTAAACCTGCACAATTTCCATGAAAGACCCAGAATGCATCTAACTTATTTCACTAATAAAATTCAGCCTTTTATAAAGCTACTTTATCCAACGTGAAAATCCAGAAACAGCGTTTCCCACGTTGGATAAACTTGAGCTTTTTCCAACCTCATTTGGGATTTTGATATATTTGTTTCCCAATTTGGCATGTTTCAAAAACATCTGTTCTGGGTAGTGGTAGTAAATTCGTCTATAAGTCAAATTTTGTGTTTTTTTTGTTTTTATTTTATGCAGTCCACAGAATCATTGGACAGAGTGGTTGTGTAATGGAGGGTAAATATAGAGCAAGGGTCATCTTAGGTTGTTTCGTTCGAACAGAACTAACTAACTAACTATTTTGTTCGGCTTTACGCCGAACAAAATTACACAAGAGGTGTTGGACCCTATACATCCGCATTTTCATCAAAATAGTCCAGTCATTTAAGCTTAAATTAGGTAAGAATCAGCTGCTCATCAACATTGTAAAAACAACAACGTGTATATTATCAAGTTCAAACTTGGTTAGGGCATGATTTGGAACACCAGGTATGGGGTTGGGCAATGCGAAACGATTTTCGACAACGTTGTTGTTTTTACAATGTTGATGAGCAGCTGCACTTGTTGGTGGAATATTTGAAAGCTGCACAGCTTTATTAAGTTCTGTGGACTTGACGTAATGCAGATAACGAAGATGATCGAGACTTTTCACATTTTTTCACTTTTTAAGTTTTTGACCGGAGGCACCGGTTGACCTGAATTGATGCTGTGACCGCGCGCTCTCCGCCCTCTATCTCGAAAACGAATCACAGTATGAAAAAAATTTTGAAACAAAATTTGTAGAGAATTTTGTATTCTACAATATTGAAAATACATACAAATAGCAAAAGACCCAAAGGAAACGAGATATTTACAAAAAATCAATTTTTGTGACATTTGACCTTGAAATTTGACAGTTGCGTACACCCTACCATATGTAGGTTTTGAGACAACTTTTAGGGTGTCAATATACAAGTATTTACAGACTTACAGCTGGGTATCTCGAATTCCGAGGTGAAATTACTATAATGACTGGACTAAAAGCCCAATGACGTTCACTGCTGAACAAAGCGCTCTCCTATAAATTTCCAGAGTGGCCGGCTGTAGGCGGCCTGCATCTACCGAAATTCTTGCGGTCTTTATGAGTGTCTTGGTTACAGATTATCAGTAGGAGAAACCATTTGAAGCCGAACGCACTTGGGACGACGGAAAAAATTACCTTTTTTTATTATTTATTCGGAAACTCAACAGCATTTTCTTACACATTCTTAGATTAACTTATTTTAATACTTACGCTAACACTGATTTATTGATTAAAAATTATAATATTTATTATTATTATTTTATTTTATTTAAACTTTATTGCACAAATAGGGTACAAAAGGCGAACTTAATGCCATGTGGCATTCTCTACCAGCTAACCTTTGGGTTTGGGGAAATATTTAAAATATTTTGTAAAACTACGTAATAAATACTGACTCTATACAGACAAAGAAGCTGACAAAAGCTAGTGAGAAAACGAAAAGAATCCACGGACTATCGAAAAGCTTAATAGTATCAGTCGTAGCGACTGTACGGATATTTCGTCGTCGATCTTCATCGGCCCATTAGCTCAGTTGGTTAGAGCGTCGTGCTAATAACGCGAAGGTCGCGGGTTCGATCCCCTCATGGGCCACATTACTTTTATCCAACCATTAATAAGTTTCAGCATTATACATTATTTTATTTTTTAAAACCGGTATTTTCGATTTCTATTTTGTTTTTTTTTAAACAAAAACGCCATTTCGTAGCTACTGAGAAGTCGTAGCATAGCGTAACGCGTTTTGCTACCGTAGGCGTAGTCGATGCTACGAAAATTACTGAATGTTTTTATTCTCAAGATCATTTTTATAAATATGGTTTACTGGTTGACATGTTAATAAATAAGTAAAATGAAAGTCGTTTCTCAGGGTTAAAAATACTCAGAGGCCGACTAAACTTTACTAATTAAGTTACACACGGCAAGACAGCAGCTTCTGAAGTAAGTAGTCCAAAATAGGCACTTGAAACAGATGAGCGTCATATTATTTTCTGGAGTAGTATTTTGAATTCTTATTACGTCTCTATCAATATTTCCTAATTTTTATTCTTTGTAGATGTAAAAATTATAATTGAAAAGTGCAAAAAAATGTGGGAAATTCAAAGTGGTTGAAACAAAGTGGGTCGAGTGCGACGTCACAGTCCAGGCGTATGTCACTGTCAAAAGCGCGACAAGAAGAAGAATTCAACAGTTTGTAGGTTACATTTGTGTTGTCATGGACTGGCGTGACGTCCAAGTCCATGACAACGGAGCGCGCTATAATGGCGACGTTTGAAACGCTTGAAAAAGTTTGAAATTTGTAACACTTTAGAAATATACTTCCATTTTGCATTTTTGGTAATGAATATTATTGATTCGTCATAAAACGATATAAGCTATCATAAAAAAATATTAAAAATAACAGTGCATATTCCCTTTTGTTTTCTAGGTAGAAAACAATAGGGCATCATTACATGCCGTTTAAAAAAAAACATTGGTTCCGCCAAAATCAATACTTTAGAAGTCATATTTATTAGTTTCTTTGGACGTTTCTCAACTCCAATCACATAATCCTCTCTCGTTTAGAAACTATAGCTTTTAGTCATTTCTTTGGTATGAAAGTACAATAGTAATGTAAAACCTGTAATATGTGCGAGTTTTTAATATACTTGATATCTTATCTTTCTAAACAACCTTCTTCTGCTTGTTATATTTATTCATGCAGGTTGCTACCTAATTTATCTATTTTTCATATTAACATTTAATCATTATATCAATAAATGCTAATAATACAACTTCATATTTGAACTAGGTTAAAGATAATACATTTTTCTTAAAAATATTTATTACTCATTCCTGAGTTAAGAAGATTGTTAGAAAAGGTACTCTGAATTTGGTAGACCGGTGGTAGAGTCACTTAAGTTTGTATCATCATCATCATATCAGCCGAACAACGCCCACTGCTGGGCATAGGCCTCCCCCAAAGATCTCCACAACGATCGGTCCTGCGCTGTCCGCATCCAGCGGCTTCCCGCGACCTTGACCAGATCGTCGGTCCACCTTGTGGAGGGCCTGCCCACGGAACGTCGTCCGGTACGCGGTCGCCATTCGAGAGCCTTTCCGCCCCAACGGCCATCGGTTCTCCGCGCTATGTGTCCCGCCCACTGCCACTTCAGCGATGCAATCCTTCGAGCGATGTCGGTTGTCTTAGTTCTCCTGCGGATCTCGTCATTTCTGATTCGATCAAGCAGGGAAATACCAAGCATCGCTCTCTCCATTGCTCGCTGGGTGACTTTGAGCCTTCTTATGAGACCCATAGTAAACGACCACGTCTCACTCCCATATGTCATTACTGGCAACACACACTGGTCAAAAACTTTCGTCTTGAGACACTGAGGTATTTCGGACGCTAATATATGCCAGAGCTTCCCGAACGCTGCCCATCCGAGCTGGATTCGACGAGAGATCTCTTTCTCGAAGTTGGACTTACCTAACTAGACTGCCTGTCCCAGGTAAACATAGTGGTCAACAACTTCGAGTGTAATGTTCCCAACGTTAACTGGAGCAGGTGCAACATGGGCATTGAACATGATTTTCGTCTTGTCCATGTTCATCCTAAGACCCACTCTTTGGGAAGCAAGGAAGTTTGTATAATGTGTATAAATTGAATATTTCGTGAAATAGTACCTGTATATTTTAAATCTTTTGAATAGAATTGACTGTTTAAAATTCATACTAAACCTGTAATGGGTTTATTTGTTTTAAACATAATTATTTTATATGTATTAGTGTTTCTTTTCGGTGGATTTAATTAACCATGCAAGCAAGAACTAAGCATTTCTTGTACTATCTATGAGTGTCAAAAATTGATGTTTTTCTGGAAGGGGGTGAAACCTAGGTTACACGGCGTGGTAAGCATGCCAACTGACCACGAACCTAACCCATGGGCTACTCAGTAAACATAATAGTAATACTGATATGTTTCTAATAAAATAATGAATCGTGTTAAACCACACACACCCTCATAGATACTTCTCTGGTTTATCTCCTTAACTAAGCCAAAATAGTCAAGGTATTTATACTGTTATTTAATTCTATAAATACAGATAGTATTTCAGAAGCGTGCGATTTTCTTCTTTATTATTATCGGACAGGATCGAGTATCGATTGCAGTTGGCGTGGAGTGAGTATTGCGAACTGGTGCAAGCCGGCGTGGTATCGCGGGTTGCGACCTGCGCCCGCGCATGCGCCTCCCACTGAACAACGCCACTGAAGGAGCGATAAACGGCGTTTGGCGAACATAAGCTTTAGCGGAATTGAAATTTGGGTGATGTTGCGTTGGCAGTATCGACGACGGATTTGGTGTAGTTGGATAATACACCAGAGGACTAGGTCTCGATCCCCGCACATTATAAAGATTCGTGTGCATCAACATATCTGTTTGTGTTAGTCTGGGTGTTTCTTTTTTTTTCCCCAAAAAAATATGCAAGTAAATTAATCCGATGTCTAATATCCCTTGGCCTACTTTGGTACTAGACAGCGCTGTAAGGAATAATATCCAGGGATATTTATTATTATTTATTTAATCTTTACTTCATAAAAAGATTACCAATACCAATCGCGTTAACACGGGTAAATCAACATTTCAGCAAGAGTTATGCTAATAAAACGAAAAGATGAAACAAATTACTGACTTTAGATTACCTTAAAGATTTTATGTAAGATTGAGACAATGACAAAAACTATTTCGCTACAGCGTGTGTAATCGCTAATCGCTCACGCTCGTATTCCGCCTCAAGATGATCTATACAAGACAAGGGGGTGGAGATACTGGTTGGTGTCACTGCGATGAACTTAGTGTCATAAACACTGAGATAGTGTCGCATGTTTCCGAAGCGCTGTCCGTCGCTGATCGTCACGTGACCAGAGTATTTTGAAAGAAAGAAAGAAATAAAAGATTCTTAGAGTAGATCACATTATTTAAGGCCCCATAAACAATTTTCAACGCGTAGTTAACCCTGTCATAATATTCGATTTTGGATTTCGCTGACTAAGCAGCCCTAACAGATGAACGGACAACAAACAGAGTAACAAAAGTCGCTAAATAATAAAGTCACTAACTAATAACTTTGTAATTTGTACCAGAAAATGTCGGTAGGTAGAAACAGATTACTCGAAAAATAAACAAAAATGTTTATCTGATGTTGGACGTGGAAGTAAAGTCAACAGTCGAAGGTCAATGGGCCCCAGAGGCCTGGATGTCAACCACAAGTGCTTTTTGGGGTTATCAGTCTTTGCTGGGGGTAGCCGTTTTCTAAAATTTTCTTTTTTATTCCATAATTTTCCTAATTTGAGGTCATAATGAAGACTACAATAAAATTAAAAAAACAAGAGCATATCTGGACCAAGAACATGAATAAATCGGTAAACGTCAACTCGAGTTCACTAAGGGCAAGGGATTCATTTTCATAATGTGATAAAATATATTGCATAGCATTATTTTTACTGTAACCGAAAGTTTTGGTCCAAGTGTTATTTATCGGCTACTAGCGACCCGCACCAGCTTAGTACGGGTGCAATGGGATGTTATTACGTACTCACCTGCCCCGTCAATCACTCTAATCTGTTAATACAACCGCATCAAAATCCGTTACGTAGTTTTGAAGATTTAAGCATACATATGGATATAGGAACAGAGAAAGCGTCTTTGTTTCCTACTAAGTATGTAGTGATTATAAATGTGACTATAGATTCAGTTTTCAAGATTCGAAGGGAGTGAGTGAAATTATGATACCTAATTAATACAGTAGGGAGTATAATGAAATCAAATTTTGGTCAAACTTCCCAATAATAACTGACAGGTGTACCAAGAATTGTCATTTTTTGCTCAGTAATATAAAGACAAAGATCTAAAGGTCTAGAGGAAAAGTGATACAGACTTTATCTCCCACTTCACTTACTTTAAGTTCAGATAAACTCTCAGATCATCCGATACGTCACGTAGTTTCAAACTTACATAATTTTCAACTTAGATGTTGTATTTTTAGGTATGCTACAAGATGTAGTTCAGTTAAAGTCAAACCATCGCCGCATCATCTGTCTTACTTTGGGGGTACCTACATACAGTGTTCTTCTAACATCGTTGGTCAAGCTGAATTGTGGGAATCGTAATCGTAGATTTTTCCTGCCCAATGATGAGCATCTTTTGAAAAAACATCACTTACTAAAAATTAAGGATGTTCATCCTAACCCCCATATTTCCTTCAATCTTGTTGCCTATTTTTCGTTGTGGCAAGTCTAGCCTAATGACCAACTGCAGCACCAGAGCTACGAGTATCACTCGCGGCTCGACCCGATTTCACTCCCACCATTTTCAGCAAAACGATTGTACAAATTATGTATTACTGCTAGTACATATTTTCACCAATAAATGTACCAAAGAGTTCCAGACGATCAGGAGACAATTGCGGTCTATAAAATGCGCTATTTATTGAAGGTTACAGTGGGCACATAAACTCAGTACTTTATTTTGCCACTGCGGTTTCTACGGTTCACTAGAACAGCAATAAATTCTACCATAATGTCTCGTGGTTAATGTGGGGCAAATATTACAATACTGCAACGCAACAAAGTAAAACAATACCTTAGTCACTGGTATTATACTGCAGTTTACATAACGATCCTGCGACCATCTAAGTAGGGTCCGCCCTCATCATCAAGAAGGTACTACAAAGAAAATTATAGTGTCCACACTATATACAGTTATAACGATAGCAGTAGTCCACTTCAATGCGACATTTCATTACTTTAAAAAGCTTATAGTTTGTTGTTAGCTTTGGGTTTCTTATCAAAACAAGGAAATTTTAAAAAATAAACCACAATGAACAAAAACTAGTGGGTTTGTATGTGTTATGCATTATGTGTAAAATAATTATTTGACGAGCTGTATGCGCTCTTGGAGAATTGGTCGGTTTTAGTCATGATTGCAGCCAGTAGCGGCTCTTGTCTAGCGATGAAACAAAGCGTAAGAACAATTTTGAAACACCTGAATCACGTTCCTTGTGAACAGAAAGCGTCTGAAAACGAGTTCACCCGCGCCGAAAATCCGTACAATATCAAAGGCCATTAATTAACTAAACTGGTTCAAGCTATTTCCAACATATCCCAAATTAGGCACAGGCCGAGTACGTACCCCAATACTTGCCCTTATTCCTCCATTGACGGAGGAATCTCGTCTGATCGTTCTTTGTGACCCGTTGTTTATGGGGCGAGGCCTTTGACCTGTTCTCCCCGGGGGTTGACCCTTGAGGCCGTGTTTACTAAGCTAATTTTGGATTGGGCCATATTCAACCGATGACGACAATGCCGATTTTAGGTCGAGGCTTTGGCACTGTTACCGGTGGTCAAGTAGGTACCTGTCAAATTGTCGTAGAGTAGAGACTTTTTGCAAGTATTTGTTGGCGCGCATTTAGACCTCACAAACAAAAGGTGCGGTCCGTTTTGAGTCAAAAGTGATAATAGCGCGCTCAAACGCGTCCCGAATTGATAAATTGTATGAGCGTGAGCAACGTGAGCGCGCTATTATCACTTTGACTCAAAACGGACCGCACTAAAAGTCGTCATGATCGAGGTCAAAACGATTTGGTAGTCACAAGTCAAAACCCGGATCAAGTTGGAAATTCAAACCTAGTAACCCTGACTGGATTTTGTGCAAATACATATTTCGGGGTAAAACTAGTTTTACTACGGCATCTAATAAGAAATGAGGAAATTCGTAGCAGAACCAAAGTCACTAACGTAGTACGATTTGGATGGCCTAGGAAAATACTTCTGAAATATTCTAAAATGAAGACCATTGTGATGCCCACAAAGGTGAACAGATGACCAAAATGCAAGCTACCTTCGACAGTGTGTTCCAGCAGTGGACGCCACCGGGTTGAATATGATGATTAAGATCAAAAGTAATGATGATAAGTAAGTGTCCACCAAAGCATTAAGTAAGTGGTATTTTTGTTTGTCATTAAATGTGCAACCATATAGATATTTATTGCCGGTTATGTAGTACCTTATACATATTTATTAATACCTAGAACGTGTTCACCATTTATCTTATCCTCGCCGATAACTACAAAGTTTCCCATACAGTTAAGTTGCTAATCTACAATTCGAGAGATTGTTGGACTGTCATACATCAGGATAGCAACATGGGGGATTAATCGTTGAACCCACACACGAGGAGGAGAAACAATAATCATATCCTTAACTGTAAAGAGACCATTAAAGTAAGTTACCAAATACGTAGGTATCAGCAGACCATGACTGTCATTTTTTCCAATCTTTCCGATCTGCCCCCAGCTAACAGCGAAGTGGGGCTGAAAATTAATGAATGGTGGCGAAATGGTGGTGGTGATTGCTCGTCTGGCGGTCTTTCGTAGTAATCATTTAGCGAACAGCAGTTCTACGCTTCCAGCGCTTTTCCACCACCAGGGCACTAGGCGCACGTTGGCTTCCACCCATACGTTGTTGATGTTTCGGCCGACACGAAACATTTTGCTGAGTCGTATAAGATGCGAACAGTTAAGGAATGGAACTCCTTTCCTGTGCATGTGTTCCCGAAACGTTAAAGCTTGTGCCCCTTTTAGGAAAAAGTGGACAGGCAAGTGCTGAGCAGACATCCCACCATCGAGATAGTGATCGAATGACGGCCTAGCTCTAAATAGGTAATAAATGAGAAATAATAGCAGATCGTAGACGCAAGTACGATCTGCTATCAGTACGATTCAGAAGTATGTAACTAATTTAATTCTACAAGTCTATTTTTTGTTTATTTTTGTTGAGAAATTCTTAAAATATGTAAACTAAATCGTTGTTGAATTCTATAAACATGCATTTGAATTATTAAATCAATAACAAATACATGTTCAATGCTTTTTTTATCATACATTATTAGCAAAGAGCTTTCTTGCTACGTTTGAAAGAGAGTTTGGGGTTGCTTTTCTGTCTGGCTGGCGTAGAATATGGTTCAGACGATCACATAAGAAAAACAATCAAATTACACTTTTACGACATCATTTACCATTTAAGGAAAGTGGTAAAAAAACTGGTGAACTTAACTGGTTCGGTCCATCCGTCATTGTTTCGACTAATAATAGTTATTACCTACTGAGTTGCAGGCTCGGGGAAAAATGCAGACAACAGTTTTATTTCCAAGTCTAACCGCCGAATCATGGTTGAGCACGCCTTCAAATTTATGCCGTTCTGTAGGTTTTCCAAAGAGCTGAGAGTTTCAGCTATGCTTTGCAACTATAATGCGCGATTTTTAATCCGGCGGTGATGTCCATTTTTTGGAGCTACGCTCTAAACTCTATTAGTAAGTAAAACACTGCATTAAACAAAAAACTGTACAAACATTTATTATCTTAGTCAACGAACACTAATTTACACTTTCCAGAACACTATCACCAAGTAATTATACCTACTCACTTAGCAGGATCCTGTCATAAAATTACAATGACACAAAAATAGCATGAGAAGCTAAACAGAAGGATCTAGATGAAACAAGCTCAAACAAATCTTTAATAATAAAAACAATAACGTGCTGATAAACCTCTTATCTGATAACCATGTTGTACACAATACAGTCCGTCCCTACATTGTATGTACAGGATCGGACTCCAGATAGGTATTTGTAGACAATGTTTTCGGTTTCTCGTAGAGTCACAATCACTGGGGCAAACAAAAACTAATAAGGGCCCGTCCGGACGGGTCCATCACAACCTCCGAGTCGCCATGAAAAGGCACAAGTTGTTGGAATGGCATGTTAGTGTAATTGGTAGCCGGCCAGCTCTCTTTCACGGGAACGTTTGCTATAAACATTTTTTTTATGCTAAATTTTGATTCTACTTCGTGAACTACACTACCGAGGAAATACAACTAGCCGATTATATTGTGGGTACTGTGTTTCAGGTCTCCGCAGGCTATGCCTCGTGCGGGGTTTACTGTCATCGTTTGAAATGATTGATTACTGGTTTTTTGTTCTGTCTTCTCTGCCACCCTCAGTACGAGCTCTGCTAGATTTTTACTACTTATTTTCCTTTATCATCATCAGTCAGCTCAATAGGCATGATCGCTAATCTTTTCGCGAACTGTCACTCAGCAGCCATCGAACGGTAACTACCACTCAGTCCGCACCTGCTCTTCGCTATCTAATCATGGGCATCACGTGTCGTGCATTTGTCGAAATGCGGCGATCTGTCAGCGATCACGGCGCGCGCGCGTGGTGGAAACTTGTGCGCACGCGGGCTTGGCGCAGTGACGTCATCGTCTAAGATTATGTGCACAAAAATGACAATAACAAAAAATGTGTCTCATCGTTATTGATGAAAAGGGAAAATTAGAAATGAGGGGGAAACCCTGATTACTCGGAAAGAAAAGTTTTGAAATAAGTAAAACTATGTACCTACAAAAAGATCGGTTAGCAACTGTTCTCAGCAACAATCAGCATTGTGAAAATTAAAGCAGATTTGCATTTAGAGTTAAGTTATTTTCTCAAACGTCATTCAAAGGTAAGCCTCCCTTAAAAGTCTCGCTGAAATATTGAGTAAGGCACGCGGGTACAGGAAAGGATTAATTTATTTGTTTTCAGATATTAGTTTTGTAACCAAACTAAGTAAGTATCACAGTAGTTACATTAAAATAACCCAAATGAACTATCAGGTTTTTTTATACAAGAAGCTTTTTTGACAAATTGGTAGGTATATGAACTTAATAATGAATCAGAGCAAGGTTTGTAGAAAACACGACTAACAAAAAAGTTAGAAAGCTGGACCAAAACATTTGGTAACAATTGAAAAGTAAATGAATATTTTAAACTGCTACAGCATTTCTGCGCTTACAAGGACAAAACCCGTCGTCGGGTCAGCTAGTGTTTATTCGAGGTCTATTCGTATTTTGTATTGTACGTTATTTTGTATCGCTTACACCCGAATTCACAAACGCCAATCAACGCTAAGCACGCGCTCACGCTCATGCTGTCCTGTGAAATGTCAATAAAACTGAAAGGGACAGCTCTACTCCTGAGGGATGCTCTACGATGATATGGGTTTGTGAATTCGGGGGTTAGTGTCTTTCACTCATGTTGCTGCTGCCACCATTTGCGAGTAAGTGACATAACACGTCAAATGCTTAAACTATGCTTTAGCGCTGCGTTCGTTTTTATGTATAAAGGGGTAGCTCTCAAACTTTTTCTTATTAGGCAGATTAGCGAGACGTCAGCACGTAGGTTGCCTGCCCCCGGGGGCCGCGGTGGTGAGTTCCGCACAGTGGGCGCGGAAGCGGGGGCTCGGAAGCGGGGGCGCGGTAGTGCGGACGAGAAGTTTCGAAATCTAGGAGGAAGGACTATTTTTAGTTAAGATCGTATTTCCTTATTACGTGGGCCCAAAATTGCAATTCCTTTGGGTAGTACTAACACTACGTATCTTTAAACCGTGTGTGCTGTCTAACTACTAACTATAGTACTGAAGGTTTAAAGTTGACATAATGATTTTACGATTGCACGATATTGCCTCAACTTGGACCTGTTCCACAAGAATCCCTGAATTAGTATTCATCCGATATGAGCCATCATAGAGCATATTGTCTTGTCACTTGCCACCTATCAAGTTATCACGAGTGATCAGAAATAAATCAGTATCCTTGGACACAGCGCCAAAATTACGAGAAGCTTCTACTATGGGTTTTTTTTTTACTGCCTGGTATTAATTAATTGTTAAATAAATCTTGGACAACCTGGTCTCGCCATAAGGAACTACGATAATTGTAGCTATCGTCTGATAAGAAAGAGGTCGTATGTATGAATCATTTATGTTTCAAGTCTATTTTACTGCACTATTGTTAAAATAAAATAAAATACCTTTTATTTCTCGCAAGTATAGTGACAAAAAACATTTTGAAATAAAATAATTAAATAAAAAGTAGTTATCGTTAGTTCGAATTTGAATTTTCCATTCATTTTTTTACTACTACACTACTGCACTATTGTTATTGTTTTGTAAATCTAGTCTGACGAATCTTATTGTTCTCATACTAAAGGTAGGATAGCGTTTTATAAAGTCTATCATGAAATACGAAATTTCATACTTTGGTTAAAAACCGCGTTTTATCTTCCTTCGCACTATCGTTAAGCCAAAAACGTGATGTATAATACTCTTAATCCTAAAAAACCTCGTACCGTGGGAGCGGCGATACCGTATCATTGATAACTGATAACATTCGCCCAAGCCTCAGAAACTAGTCATTCAAATGATCGAAGAATGATCAGTATAATTCAAGTCAACAATGAATATCCACAACCTTCGTCATTAAACCAGTATGACGATAACTGGAAGATAAAAAAGTTCTCATTCTGATAACGAATGGCGCTATGATAAGACTGCGCTTGTGTTTTTACATCCTACAATCTTGTTAACGAATGTTACCTACTTCTTAGCACCGGCAAACATCTATCGAGACGATGATTATGTCACAAAAAACGAATAGGTAGTGCTATATGGGTGGCATTAAGTGAAACACATGGGTAGTGATCGTCTAAGCTGAAATGACGCGCTCGTCCACTGCATCTACGCACAGAAGCAGTGAAGGGGCGCGTCACTTCAGCTTAGACGATCCCTACTTAGAAATTTTAAAGGTCCGTGCCCCTGTACTCTTAATCTCAATCTCTGTACTTAGTCCCGAGTGACGTCCCTGATCGACTTCGACGAGATTTCAGTCATTAAACCTAGTCGAAAGCTTTAATAAAGCTTAATAACTTATGACAGAAAAGCTTATCACTAGCTAGCGACCCTGGCCTCTCAAGGGAGCAATAGGATGTGATTATACATATTAACCTTCTTATTTAATTACTCTATCTATTAAAAAAAACTGCATCGAAATCCGTTGCGTAGTTTAAGAGATTTAAGCAAACACAGAGACAAAGAAAGCAACTTCGTATTATACTATGTAGTGATAATATGACACCTTTCCAAGAATCCTCACTGACCCCGAGGTGGAATATGGCTCGCGCCAGCTCATAACTGATGTGAGCAGTAGGACGTATGAAAACCGCCGTTTGTATTATATAATGTTAGGCATTTCCGAACGCAACTTGTCAAGAGCAGTATTCCCCGCCATTATTTGACGTTTGTATAGCTGTCTCGCTCTCTCTTTTTCTTGTACAACTTGTATTTGTTTTAGTTTGTGAATAAATTGTAATTTAAATGGTTTAATGCGTTTTTCTGAGCTTCCCTTTTAGCTCAGAAGCGGGATTAGTGTACCGAGCGCCTACAAAAACGTTTTCCTGACGAAACAATAAGTGGAAGTAACTTCTGTATCGTTTTCCAAAATTTGCTAAGCGCGGCCGCGCCGACCGGGACGCCTTGCAGAAAACAAAAACCGGTTCGTACCTGTTGCCGCACGGGTACTGTGACTCTGTGAGTGAATTGTCGAATCGAGTGTATTGGGGATTGTTGTGAATTTGTGATAAAAGTAACTTTCAAGCCAATAACAATGAGTGGACGTGAATTTTCCCATGATATTGGACTGTCATCTTCGAAATGTGTAGTAGTGACGGACGGTGTACCCATATGATACGTTGCCTCGTGAACTTTTGAATAGTGTCTCAAATCGGCAGCGTTTTGGCGGTCCCGAGCGGAGTCAGCTGGAGCACCGCGGCACCGGACCGTGTGCGCGGTCACTGACCTCTGCCTTAATCGCTCTCTTATTGCGGAGTGTTCATCATGCTCCTGATGGGAGAGTGATTAAGCAGCAGGTTCTTGCGAACCCGAACAAGTTTCATTTGTCAAACTACTCCTAGTTAAAGTGCTAGGTATCTACTATGGCTAGTACTTTGAATAATGGAAACCAGTAGCCACAGTAGTGGTCTGTTTTTACCCCACTTCAGTAGTACCCCACCATTTCATCTGTGCCATTGGCAACCTACAGCTGATTTAGTTCAAGCCTATGCTGGTCTTAATGATACATTTTCTGATTCTTATCCTATCTGATCTGTTAATTATTATTGAGTAAGTAAGTTAATCTGAAAAGATAAAGGTATTTTGTATTCTGTGGATGTATGACTGGTGATGAGAAAACTATTTCTGAAACTTATTAGGACTTTTAAATTTAAAAAAAAAGTATGCCGAACATTGATACTAACAACTATCTAAACCTAAACTAATATCTCAACCTTACATAACTCTAATGTTTATTAACTGCCTTTCTTTCCAATCAGTAAGTTAGTCAGATGTGTGACTAAGTTAATGCTTATGGTGTAATGTTCTGAATATTATTTATAAATTTTAATGTGACAAGATCTATTTAAGGTTATGCTTGTGGGTTACCCGATGCAGGTTACAGAAGCAATAACAGGTAGCTACCTTTCGTACCAGAAAGCTGATGCTATTTCTGCTGGTAATCAGGACACGTCCAGCATGTTAAGATATTAATTTTCAACGTTGAAGTAAGTCAAGTGTTACTGATTTAATAATTAAATGATGCAGTTGTAAGCATTGTGGTCACATTGCACCAACATTACAAAATTCATAAAACTTGTGCATTCTGTGGCTGTGTCTGTCATGATGATGAAAACAATTAGGTAGAAAAGGTGTTCATCACACTGTTATCATCGTACAGGCCATGATAAGAATGAATGTCCTGAAGTAAACTGTTACTTCAGACAAACTTATGTCTAATTATTTACAGATATTACTGTAGCTGCAAATTATTAGTTGTCATTTTTATTGATTTCAGTTGTCATGTCTTGGGTAAAATAATAATAATTACAGAGTTATACAGAGCCCAGAGGTTACAGTTACAGTTGAATATTCAATCCATGCAAGTCTAGTTGTTCAATTAAAATTTTCAATATTTAATTATTTATTTCATCTTCATTGCACATAATAGTACGGTATGGCGGGCTTCATGCTGAGCGCAATATCTGCCAGTCAACCATTGGGCATTTGAGGTATGTCAAAAATTCGAAAATAAATCCTTCAAGGAGGTGGCTGATGAGGCCAAACTGTGCCCAAAACAGAGGTTAATATTAGTCAGCCTGATACCAACTAAGCGTTTGAGTACTGTCACGGTGATTTGTGTTATTTAAAAAAAACGTAGTAGATGTTTCGTATTTACAAAATTAATTAATGGAACTGCCAAATGTAAGTGCAGTCGTACAAGGTGTTAAATAATTGCCTGTCGATTAGATTCGAACTTGTTATTTTGATGTTAATATTTCGTTTGTCTTGAGTCGTTGATGACCCGTTTAGCGCAGTGGTTCAACGGTTGAGCATCGAGGGGTCGCGTGTTCGATTTCCGTACAGTGCGGGGTTTGTTGATGAAACAAGTGTTTGTGCTGAATCTGGTTGTCTGTGGTACCTTCGTTGTTCCTGGTTTCACAGAGCGAGGCTCATATTTATTATTATGTGTTATTTAGATTCGTGACAACCAAACCATTGTAGGAAGGACCCTAATACGGATATTAGTACACGAATTATACAGACCAACATAATATTGCTGTGACGGGGTGTGTCGTGACAAGACAAAAGAAAGGCTATCAGTTTTGTTCAAATGTGATAATCATATTCACATTGGTGTGTTGTGGCGTTGCGCATCAGCAAGTGCAATTATATTAGGCACACAATCATATATTTCAGGGTTTACAATATAATATAAACGGAGTGTCTAGAGCAGTGTGTAATACCTTAACTAATTGACATCCGCACGTTGGTCACATTATCTTAGGATCAGTGAGCGTCGTGCATTGCATGCATCGTTGTCTGAAGACATACTGTGGTTATGTGATCGGCGAAAGCTTACCTGCTGAAATAGTCTTGATGAGTATCAGATGAATTTTCGAATTGTTTTTTCTGTAATTGTAAGATTGATAAATGTTCTACAAAAAGTGCGTAGCTTACGGATTCAAAGCGCTCATATTATAGGTATTTTAGTTTGTCGATGGCCGAGCGGATGAAAGATCGCGGCAGTACCTACATCGTTTGAATAGTTACCGATTGTACTAATTGGACTTAGTGGAAACGAGATTTGTCACCATATATAGCCCGCTGGTAGCCCCAGGTACCAAGTTGAGACTTTGATTAAGGTCGAATACCGTACTGGTAAGTCAACGGGCCACCTGGATGGGTTTAGCCGAAACCATGTTATTTCCGTTAAGCGAATAAATGATACATGTTTTCTACCTAATTCTGTAGAAGCAATGGCAACAGGGAGACTATTCAATTGGTTCAACTGTAGACCAATAATTGTAAGGTAAAATTCAGAGTGGCTATTTGACAGAACTTGCTTACTTTTACCGTATTTAAAAACTAGTTTGGCAAATACGGCGCTGTATTTAGAAACAAAAAGTAAAATGTACATGGCTGCATCTCCTAACACTATGCGTGAAAAATATACAGGGTGTCAAGCAGTGTTGTTGTATTCTTCATGCAAGATGCCGTTGCCGTTCCACATAGTACCTATACGTGAGCCACCTTGGTGTTTGATTTACAACATTTATTCACTCTAGCTCTTGTAGTTAGAAGCTGTTCGTGTTATTATAGTATTACAGATATTTGGAGTTGTATGCGACCGAAATAAAGCTTTCATTTGTAAGTATTTTAAGGATTATTGTCGTCTACAAGAAACAAATAAAATACATTTTGACTGCTGTTGTCAATCCGCGCGCAAATGAGCAAGTCTACTACCTATTTTAATGACAAACCATTTTGGGAGCTTTGGTGATCTTGCGTTGGTAGTAATGTTAAATGTGAATGGTAAAGCTTGGTGATCTGACTTTGATGATTTATTCTGTTTTATGATGTTAGACAAAGTTTCTAACTCGTTCTGCGTATGCTCCACATGTGTTAAGCAAAGAACTTTTGAGGTCTGTGATATGGTTATTGGTGAACGTAATATTATGCGCAAGGGGTTACGAAGTGACAGGGCTTGCACCAAGTTTAGATGGTCAAATTCAGGATTGTAAAAGTGTAAGCCGTAATGTGATTAGGACTATACACATGGTCGCCGTCAAGCATACTGTAAACTGTAATGTGATGGCTCGTGACAAACTGAATCGTTTTAATCAGATAGTTCATTATCTGATTGTTCTTAATATGAATGAAACATTACTTCTTGTATTCTTAAGATTTATATTGTTTGTTTGTAATATTACTCAGTGAGCTGCCATTAAGAAGGCGATATTTGTTCGCTCATTTTGTTGCATTATCTGATTTATATTGTTTTTTTTTGTGATTGTTTGTAATATTACTCAGTGAGCTGCCATTAAGAAGGCGATATTTGTTCGCTCATTTTGTTACATTATCTGATTTATATTGTTTGTTTGTGATTGTTTGTAATATTACTCAGTGAGCTGCCATTAAGAAGGCGATATTTGTTCGCTCACTTTGTTGCATTATCTGATTTATATTGTTTGTTTGTGATTGTTTGTAATATTACTCAGTGAGCTGCCATTAAGAAGGCGATGTTTGTTCGCTCATTTTGTTACATTATCTGATTTATATTGTTTGTTTGTGATTGTTTGTAATATTACTCAGTGAGCTGCCATTAAGAAGGCGATATTTGTTCGCTCACTTTGTTGCATTATCTGATTTATATTGTTTGTTTGTGATTGTTTGTAATATTACTCAATGAGCTGCCATTAAGAAGGCGATAATTGTTCGCTCATTTTGTTACATTATCTGATTTATATTGTTTGTTTGTGATTGTTTGTAATATTACTCAGTGAGCTGCCATTAAGAAGGCGATATTTGTTCGCTCACTTTGTTGCATTATCTGATTTATATTGTTTGTTTGTGATTGTTTGTAATATTACTCAGTGAGCTGCCATTAAGAAGGCGATAATTGTTCGCTCATTGTTGTTACTTGACTGTAATTAAGGACGCTTCAGACTGTAAGTTATTTGACTGGAGGCGATTAAGAACGCTTCATACTTGTTAAATAACTGGAAACGATTAAGAACGTTTCAGACTGTTTGTTACTTGACTGTAGGCGATTGAGAACGCTTCAGACTGTAAGTTATTTGACTGGAGGCGATTAAGAACGCTTCATACTTGTTAAATAACTGGAAACGATTAAGAACGTTTCAGACTGTTTGTTACTTGACTGTAGGCGATTGAGAACGCTTCAGACTGTAAGTTATTTGACTGGAGGCGATTAAGAACGCTTCATACTTGTTAAATAACTGGAAACGATTAAGAACGTTTCAGACTGTTTGTTACTTGACTGTAGGCGATTAAGAACGCTTCAGACTGTAAGTTATTTGACTGGAGGCGATTAAGAACGCTTCAGACTTGTTAAATAACTGGAAACGATTAAGAACGTTTCAGAATGTTTGTTATTTGACTGACTGTTTAAATCTCGAGATTTGCCTTAAGAGGTGTTGTATAAGTCGCGACTTGGAAGGTGTACTTCCTGAACTGGCATTAAGAAGTCAGTTGTGGTGGCATTAAGAAGTCACCTGAACTAGCATTAAGAAGTTAGTTGTGCTGGCATTAAGAAGTCAGCTGAACTGGCATTAAGAAGTCAGTTGTGGTGGCATTAAGAAGTCACCTGAACTAGCATTAAGAAGTTAGTTGTGCTGGCATTAAGAAGTCAGCTGAACTGGCATTAAGAAGTCAGTTGTGGTGGCATTAAGAAGTCACCTGGGTATGTCAATATTACTTAGCTTAGTTTTACTTTTACGTTGCTTTACATGGAGAATACTGCTCGGGGCGAGCAGTGGTACAGGAAGGCCGACTGTTAGGCATTTCCGAACGCAACTTGTCAAGAGCAGTATTCCCCGCCATTATTTGACGTTTGTATAGCTGTCTCGCTCTCTCTTTTTCTTGTACAACTTGTATTTGTTTTAGTTTGTGAATAAATTGTAATTTAAATGGTTTAATGCGTTTTTCTGAGCTTCCCTTTTAATAAATAACACCCAGACACAGCACAAAGCCAGTAACACTGAAATAAGTTACTATGAGGTTGGGTACAACAAAGTATCGGTAGTCATTCTATCCTGTCACATCTGTTTATGTCAGCCTAAATATGTTTCCGTGGGAATCACCTCCCAGGCTGTGCTCATTATTATAACTTAAAAATAAGAACAGTATTTCAAAGGCTAAAGTTGAAGTTCTCAATTAATATTCTAGGTTCAAACCAGGCATCTATCCCACGCGGCTACGTGACTGAGCGGTCGTGCGCACCTCACTATCTGCGCCGGCGCAGCCACGATAAAAATAACGAGTCGCAGCCCTGAAGCCTTGTTTACTATTTCTTGTTACGAGTAAACAATGTTTTTGTGTTGCGCAATCAGTTTTATTGGGAACCAAATCATACTCAAATGTTTTGGTGTTATATTTTGGTCAAGGGAACGGAATGTTTAAGAGCTCGACTGTACAGAGTTTCTAGAACAAAGTTGTCAATATCTTTGTTCTAGAAACTCTCATAGTCCGCTCACGTTAAGAATGCAGTGATTTCAAATTTTAATTCTGTTGCACACAAAAATACTCTGATCCACAACCTTTGCGTTCAAAAGTATGCGTTCAACTGGTAACTGTGGACTTGACTTTCTAATTAGGAACGATTTGATTGCTTAGGGGACGTGCTAGGTCAAAGGACAAGTATGAAAAGTCTTAACGCGAACGGACTATAGAACGATGCATAGTCGTCTACTTGTCTGACAGATTTTGTCTCAATAACAAGTTCTGAAATGTGTGGAGAGCGTCGGGGCACAGTGGTTTAAGACTCTGGTTTGAGATCCGTGTGCTCTAGAGTTGAAATCTGGCCGGAATGCAAACTTTATGTTCACTTTCTGATGGGGGAAAGCACCTATTAAATACACAAACTAGCCGGATAACGGTAGCTACCACATTGGGTTTAGCGTTTACCATGACGGCAACAACCAGTGTACCTACCTCTGATTACCCCGTTTGTGTGGGGTGAAATGTGTGGCGTTGTTACCCACTAATTATGCAACGCTGGTGCAATATCCGCAATGAAATGCAAGTAATATTTAATCATTTATTTATAGCCATCATAAATTCATGCACGGTAATGATGACTTTCTGCATTTTGCTTAACAAAATGGCGTACCTATTCACAAATGTTCTTTAAGTTTGTAGAGCAAAATTAGCCTATGATGGAAAGCTGTCCTCCCGAATTCACAAACGCAAATCAGCGTTTAGCATCTCCCAGAAGTATAGCTGACCCTTTTAGTTCTATTGACATTTTACGGGACAGTATGAGCGTGAGCGCGTGCTTAATGTTAATTGACGTTCGTGAATTCGTGAGTTCGCCGGCTAATGGCTTTGGAAAGGGAAATATCAAAAACCTATACATTAGTTTAGATATTTTTTAGCTACAGGTCTACAATGTTTTGGGACATCTTACACTAAGATTTTCTGACCCTATATAAAATAGAGCTTCGCACAGTCAACATCAAAACATTGATCGAGCGAATTTCCACAACATACACTCACGGATATCCCAAACGGGTTCTTAAAGGCAAACTGAGTGTTGCCGCGATGATGAAGAGATTCAGAAGTCACAAAGTATTTCGCCGAATCTTGTAATTGGATAAAAATGGTGCCCAAATATAAGTTTTTTTTTATTACCTAGCTATTAGTCCAAGGTGTGATTTACAAAAACATGAAACAGAGTTCATGCTGAGATGAGTAATTTATGTGGTGTTGGGTGTCTATTTATGATGCAGCGAGACATTGACATCGATGTCCCTTGCTACCCTTCTGTAATGAAACTGCAACTAGTGGGGACGAACTCCATTGGTGTAACGATGGAGGTACGTTGTCCAAACCATCCAACGTGGTAAGTGACAAGCCTACCGCCATGTCTGGGGTTTTTCACGAGTGTTTTTCTTCACGGGAAACTTTATCGCTTTTTTGCACAATTGTCGAACTTTATTATTTACTTATTTATTCTTTATTGCACAGGACTTACTTTCCTTATTCGCACCTTATCTTATCTTAATTTTAATGTCAAAATGGAATTTATCTGATCTTAATTTGAAATCAACCTCATCACATTAGCACCCATCGTTTTCTCATAAAAACGCTAAGCAAATCGTCACTACGTCAAGCCACGTGCTAATTGCCATTACTCATTTCTCAAATTCGACGGTTGACGGTTATCAATGGCAGATGACGAGCGGTGACGCGGCGCGCACGCTGCTTGCGTCAGCCGATGACGGCACTCGGTGCGATGACGCGCCGAGCCGCTCTAGGGCAGACGTTGAGACGCGAGTTGCCGAAATAAAACAAATAAACGAGACATGCTTCAACAAGCCTAGTGACAGAGTGGTTACGGCTTCTGGGCTACGCCTTTTCACACGTACAGTCAAAGACAATAGTGCCTATACTCTTTTAAACCATGTCGCATTTACTATGCTTACTGTCAAGTTAGCTACTGAGCCCTATGACAAAGTACTAAAGTGATCAGAACAACACGTAGGCGAGGGCTCTAACTTATATGGAAGTTAACGAATAAACCGATTATTATCATGTTAAGTTTAACCGTATGGGCCTCACCGGCCACTTCAACAATTACAATTTAAAAGTCACCGTCGTGATATGGTATCTATCACGCGCAAATGTGATTGTAGCAAGTGATTGCTATTTAATTGTCCAAAAGGCTGTTCGGTTGAAGTGGAACTGGGCCTGACACGTCTGCCGTATGCCAGGCGAGCTTTGGACAAGAACATCGTGAAAATCTCGCGGCAGACCTAGAGTTCGTTCGCGTTAAGAATGCAGTGATTTTTAAATTTATACAACCTTTGCTTTCGAAAGTATGAGTTCAGCTGGTCACTGTGGCTTTGGCTCTCTAATTTGGAACGATTAGTAAGGGGGCGTGCTAGGTCGAAGGACAAGTATAAAATCACTGCATTCTTAACGCGAACGGACTATAGAAATCAATGGCGGCATGAACTACACTCTCATTCGAAAAACTGGTCTGCTATAGCTCAGGTGGTAACCGTACAGAGTGGAGAAGTAGTTAGGGAGGCCTTTGCCCAGCAGTGCGACAATTTAGGCTTACAATAATAAAAATTCTGTGAAGAGCAAAATCTATAGTCTTCTGACAAAAACGCACTATAAATTCGGTAAGGATTGGGATCGTCACAAATCTCTGAAATCATAGTCTATGTAAATTCTTAGTGGTATAAAGTATACCTTATCTTATCTAACAGAAGTTTTCTTTTGTCTTGATTCAGGATTCCCTGTCATCGCTCAATTTTATAGATATCTACCTATCTTTACGTGAATACTAAACTACTGACCGTTTTAAGCCTGTAGCAAACATTAAACTTTAATCCGATTAAAGTTAAATAATTTTGTATTAAAAATCGTTCTAGTTCACAGACAACAATAATGATAACATTAAATAGAGTCCAACTATAATTTCCCTCTTCCTGATAACAACGGGTGCGCCAAAGTTCACCTAAAATTTTAACTCCTAAAATCGAAACTCCGAAAATTTTCTTCCTAAAATTTTTCATCCTAACAATCCCAATTCCTAATTTCTCTTTTCCTAATGTTTTAGTTCCGAATCATTCAACTTCATAATTTCGATAGCCATAAACACTAATATCCTAATTTTTGTCAACATAACCGTCTTTGACCCTAATTCTACACTGGGAAAATGAATCTTTTCTCTATGAAAAACTATGAATTATTTGTCATAACAACTAATTGGTATACTTGTCTGCCCTATACTAGAGTCGGGGCGAAACCGACACGGATTGATTAGGTTAGAAGGTTTAAGGCGGGAGCGAAGCGAAGCGAAGCTCCCGCCTTAAACCTTCGTGGTTATTTTTTTTTTAAGCCCTAAAAACAACTTGCTTCATTAGCTTGCTGCTTGCGGTAACCCCAGCACTTTTTATGATCTTTAGCAATGTGCATTTATTAATTTGTGTATTCATTATATCGTTATGAGAAACAACATTAGGAGAACAAATATTATGAATTGAAGTTTTAGGAAACATGAGCGTTATGAACATCGTCATTAGAACTACAAAAAGTATGAAAGAAATTTTTAGGACTAATAATTTTAGGAAGAGTGATCATTCGGATCACAAATCGTTAGGACGAACAATTTCGGAGAAACAACTTTAGGTGAGCCAATATGGACCCGATAACAACGCCTTGATTTCTTCGACATCATATTAATGATGAAATCCGTCATATTACTGATTAATAAATATGAGACAACACATACATTTCATAAGTCCCATAGTATGTTATCTTTGTGCTATACAAACAACAACATCAAATCAAGCACGAATATCAGTTTTATTTACAAACATTTTGTGCTGAGGCGGGAATCAAACCCGCAAGGGAATCAACAGAAGTAAACAGTCCGACATTGTGAGGTTCCCACGGTGCAGTTCAAGTGCAGGCGCGATCGATGCAAGTTCAAGGGTGTGCCCGCCCGACCCCCCGGGGGGGTTCACCCCCGCTTGTGACGTCAGCGCGCCATTCATGTCGCCCCCGGTCGATACCGAGCGAGGCTCAGTGCGGTGGTCCAAGCCAGATTCAAAACGATTCAAATACTTAAGTACCTCCTCGATTTTTGGTATTCATTCGACGTAGGTATATGTAATGAATTTATGATAAAAATAGGTGGATAGGTAACTTGTGCTAAAAAAGTGGCATCCAAAATTCGAACGATTCGTACACTTGAGAAAAGCATTGACTGTTGACAGTCTGAGACGACACTTCGCAACAGGTATCCGTCTCGTTTACGCTCTAGTAAATAATCGTACTGTCTTCACATGTTATAACACGGTCAAATTAACTACTTTGTACCGCGTGGACTATTTTTGACTACGCGTAAGTACTGACACAACCTATCTACGTCTTTTTTCCTTTTATTGAATACTTCAGATAAATTTGAAAGCTCTGTACGCATACATAGGTAATTTGATTCTGACTTTACTTGGTGTTTTATAAATCTCACATTGTTATGCATATGTCATAAAGTTTGAATTATTTTTTTTTAAAAAGTAGTAAGTCGATTTCGATAAAAAACAAAAGGATATTTTTTTTGTAAGCGTTACTATTTATAGTATTCATCGGAGGCTGGAAAAGAAAATCGTCGACTTCTCTCGACTACGTAAAATAGCTACGCCATCTCGTAGCATTTCGTAGACAGTGTCAGTTGACTGGCTACAGCAATTTTTTTACTGGATGTACAGAGAGCTCACAACATTTTGCAATAGTTTCGTAAAGGTTGATGTGTGCGCCTCTGTACATACGAACGTATGTACGAGTATATTGTGTTGCAGCTACAATAAAGTTTGTATTTAATTTATCATATTCGTCATAAAGAATAATATAAATACTCTGAAATCACAACAGCATGCTATATACACCACATGTAATAATGAATAAATGAATGAATATGAATATATTCCCTGAATATTTTTTTTTCGCACAGGTAAAAATTAAGCTGCTTATACAATACAGATACATTGATATGACGTTGTAAGAGAACGTTGACGTTGTGCGGTGATGGTAGCCAGTACGATGTTTTACAAATTCTTCTTCTACGGGTAATATAAAGGGCCTGTTGATGATACCTAAACCGCCACTCCTGTTGACTTGCACCAAACAGTGCGAAACGAACTGCGACGCTAGCTTTGAAATAATCTCGTCGGACAAAATAATAACGAATCCATTCTGGAATGTAAAAGATCATAATTATGTTAGAGGTAGTAAACCTCTTTTGTTTTGATGGAAAAAAAGGTTTTAGTTAGCACTCAAAAAAATTAAAAACGCAAAAAAAACGCAGAGATTTCTTACACTTTTTAATATTTGCTTAGCGTATACACTATCATCATCAACATCTCTATAGAGACGGTCTAAAACTAAACGTGTCGCGCCTCAAATGCGTTTATGTCCGCATGCAAAACAAGAGTTTAACCACAGTTCATATTAAAGTGGTATTCGTCATTCAAACACTAGATAGACACGAAAGTAGTAAACTAGTAGTCTTCTCCACAAAGATACAAACAACAAATTCAACAAAAAACATGTTTATGGTAAATTCGCAAACTCTATGATATGAATATAGGGCAAAGATTGGCACCAGCCCTAAAACTCATTACACACCCCAGAATTAAAAGTACTTGTGAACAGATTCATTGTATTAGACAGTACAAATATTTGTGTGCATGAACATGTTTGTTCGTATTGGTCTGGATGTTTCCTATGTTTATTAGGAAGGCAATTACAAAAAAAAAGTCTATGCGTTATCCAAACTACATACAAGGTTTTTTTGGGCGAGACGGCGCTGTCTGAAATAATATTTAGGTACTATTATGGTTATTTTTGCAGGGTTTTTTTGTTTCAGAATACAACTACCTACAGCCCGTTAAAACGGTGCAAAAGTCTTGTATGCTCAACAAACGCCATTAATATTCAGCCCGCCCAAAGAAAAATCTCTGCAGCACAAAATATCCTGGAAACGGCGTAAAACCACACAATCACTCTACCCTCAGGCCTATTCTAAAAGCGTTCCTTTAAACCGTGGGAGGGTACGCTAATAGGCCAACACCACAGTATAAACCATACAGTAGGCTATCTAACGCCGCCCGCCGAGTTATTAGCCTAGCGTGCACACAGACACGCGACACAGCCCGTCCGTACTGCCGCCTCCCTATGCCTCCCTATTTCATGCTGGCGTGTGCGTGAAATCGCGTGTGCGTAAAATAGCGACACGGCGCGCGACGCTCACGCACACATTCAAACCGAGAGTGGCACGTTTGTATTTAGATGTTCTACTGGATGGTTTATACTGTGCCAACACTGACGCATGCGGCCTATTAGACAAAGGCCTGCAGGCGCTGCCCACTCATGCGACTTCAGCCGTCCCCTCAAATGCCCGCAACCTTGGGGATCTTGATTAAAACGTGGGAAGATTAAATACACAGAAGGGCAGAACACAAACAAAACAAAGATTTACTTTGAAATTAAGTCTGTGAAGTCTTTTTGAACTCGGTAACCATTAATGAAAACTTACATTAGCTAAGAGTTTAATCCTAATTAAATACGTGTCTAAAGTTAGATATTATCTTGCCAGCAGTGCCTCTTGCCAAGGCATCTTTAAATCAAGTTATGATGACCGCCAACCTTACCTACCCATTTCATAAAATCCGCAACTTTTTCCCCTCATTTTGTTTAATTCAGGAATACTGTACTCCGAGCTAAATGCTAGATTACGAGTAGTAGTCTCTGAAATTATAATTCTTGGTTTCAATTTGAATCTAGAACAGCATAATTATGGCAGATGTGAGTGGCAGTCACGTTTGCCGAATGCAGCCGAGTCTTCGGGGTCTCAAACCGTCACCCTGTGGCAGCCTACAGGCGGATTTCGTGTCAGGAGCAGGCCCAGATAGACGTGGAGTGATGATTTAAGATGTTTTGAGACGCATGGAAAAAAATGGGAGAGACCTTTGCTCAGCAGTAGGACGTTATGGGTAAAAAAAATGTCTCGCATCGTTGACTAAAAAGTTAGCAAATTAACTTTAAAAATCTCTTCTAACGCGAAGACTAAACATCCTTCACGAAATGTGTATAATAACTTACCTTTGATTACTGACAATTAAAACATAATGAATTTGCTACACATTTTCTAAATGAAACTTTCACGGAGGAAGCAAAAAAGCTCTGCGGGTTTCAGCGCGAACTGGCTGGATAACACTCCACCACGCCGAACCGGAAATTAAGAAAAAAGAAAACAATTGAAGCTAAAGAGAACGTTTTGTTTTCGCGCTCACTAGACTTTTTTATAGAAATGGATAATCATTTGATGAGACTATGTTCTGATTTGTCCAGTAAATACATCTGCTTTATCAACGAACTTGAATACTTATGAATTGTGTTTTGGGGTTTGTTATGAAAGAGAGAACCAGCCCTCTGGTTAGGAGCCTCTCTACCAGGCATAGTAAAGAAAAATGAAGCGATGATTGAAAAAGGTAAGCTGCTGTTTTAAACAGTACTTATCCTGTAACCAGTAATTTATAAATAGCCAGGCAAATATCTCGTTTTTTCTCGTAAGTAATCTGCAGCGCAGACTACTCATTCAGCGATGTAAACACCAGCGGCCTCGGCATTGCGGCCGAATGCCGGTCGATACAGCCTCGCGAATGTCAAGTTGAAGGGGCTGGGGGTGGGCTGGCTGACGTCAGCCGCCTACGCCACCCCGTGGGGGCGCGAGTGCCAGCGGTTCAGCAGTGTGAATTCGATATAAACGTTTTTGGTTCGCAAACGTGCTTTTAATTTTGACTAAGACCATTCTTACTTGGCTAAAAGTGTCAAGGATTCTGGGCCCTCAAATGGCACCAGTCAATCAAAAATATTGTTAACTGTAACTGTGATTCAATAACACATAATTTGACCATTAATAACCAAGCACCTTATCGATATGAATCTGTAAATCAAACGTCATAAGGATCAACATCATCAATGGCCTCTGCGTCTCTTACAGACGATTCATGCAGTGACGTTAAAGTTGGAGCACTTTTTGCTGTAACTAAAAAGACGTGAGTATTCGCGAGCCTACTTAGACGAGATTATGAGATTCCCCCAACCCAAACAGTTGATCGCAAAGGCTGCCATATCTCATTTCGCGCAATCTTTTAAATCAGCAGCGGAGTCCATTAACACGCCCTTTAACTTTGTTCCAAAACGCTTTAGGTGAGACCACACCCTAATGTAGTATTATATACAATATAATGCTTGTAGAAAACAGAAATGTTGTCGTTATTCGATATCGCTGAGATGAGGCTTTTGAAATTGCCTCGCCTATTTCAACACTAAGTATTTGCTAAATTCAATTACCTACGCGAGCTTCTATTATATCATTTCACCTTTTTGTTTGAACCAAACATTTCTGTTGGTAATTTCACAAACGAAAAGCGTTTTAATTTCAGTGTATGTTATTATAGGAAGGTAAAGTTTGTGCGTTTATGTTCCAAAATGTATCAAGTACCTATGAGTTTGCTAAAAATATTTAAAAAATATTAAGTATTGAGCTTTAATGTGGTAATAATAGGTTCAATATTAGGCAATCGTGGGCATAGGTACAATATTATGTATATTATATATTAGACAATTTGTTTTTAGGGTGAGAGAAGAGAGCTTCGTAGCCCAATGGTTTAGCGCTCTGGTCAAATCCGGGTGGTCACGAGTTCGAGTATGGCTACACCTAATTTTTGTTCAATATACGATTTGCGGCCAACTCTCCGGTGATGATGAACGCCGATATCAAACCCAAGCAACGGCGGTAGGCACGCCTTTTACCACGTGGGTAAAAACACTAGGCGGATGGCGGGCTTCTCAATGTTCCGTTCACTATGTTAGTAGGTTTTATGTATTATGTAGAAAGATGCAATGTGCATGCCCATGATGTTTAGCATATTACCCAATCAGGTGAATTACTACTACTGCTCACGATTTAGAACAGATCTCTCGAGCAAAACCCCCAACAATGAAATGATGTTATTGATACAATTGCTCCTTCTAACATATTACATAACCCAGAACCCTTGGCTTTAGAGCCGAGTGCCCTAAGCACTCAGCCGTCGACGCGTTGTCTCAATAAGCTTCGCAAAGTTGGTCGGTGGTACATATTATGTAGGTAGGAAGGCTAGTTAGTAATCTACCAAGGTTACAAGTGGGCGTTGTCTCAGCAGCGTGGGAGTTAGGGCTCAGAGACTACTTCATATCGCTGGGAGTGAAAGCGTTTCAGGTTTTTACGAGTCTTTCTTTAATGCTTTTGCTAAGTCGGTACACAGAATGTTTACATTCTTAGTGGCCTGGTGAGTCTGATTTGATGCTGAGCGATTAATGTTTAAAAAAAATGTTGAATTTTACAATCATCAGCCTAAAATGGCAAAAAGAAATGCCATCTGCGTTTTGGTTATGATAAAACTATGTAGAGCAAGGAATTACCTGCATAGGGTCCATATTGGGATGCATAAATTAAAAAGGCATATCTTAAGTCTGCATAACGTTTTTTGACATAATCTTCGTTTCGCATAACGTTCATTTAGAATCAATCATAAGGCATACTTTTTTCCCGCATAACTTCTTTTATAAAAATGATATATTAGCATCAAAGGTTTATGCATAATTGTTTTTAGAATAACGATTACTTAGCATATCATTCATTGGCATCTCACCCTATGGCATACAAATTTCAAGTCATACAATAAGAATACCATAATATCACCATTTAAATAACACTTTAAAAACTTTAAAAAAATTAAAAACCTTATTATTCTCTTCGTTATCCTGAAATAATTTTATTTCGAAAATATCATGCAAGCAAGCATGCAAATGTATAATGAGCAACCAAGCAAGCATTCATGCAAGCAAGCATTCATGCAAGCAAGCATGCATACATGCAAGCAAGCAGCATGCAGGGATGCAGCAGGCATTTTATTTTAGGGTTTGAAAAAAAAATAACTAACCCTCGAAGGTTAAGGCGTGAGCTGCGCTCACGCCTTAACCTTCGAACCTATCACGGCCATGTCGGATCCGCCCTCGCCATTCACCATGTAAACAAGCATGCAACATGCAGGCAAGCATGCAGCACGCAGGCAAGCAGCATGCAGGGATGCAGCAGGCATTTTATTTCGCTTTGCTCCCGCCTTAAACCTTCTAACCTAATCCAGCCGAGTCGGTTTCGCCCCAACTCTATTGTTAGGCAGACGAGTAGAAATATGCGTTTTGTGTTTTATGAATTCATCTATTATGCGTTTCTTATATTATGATAAAGTAAAGTTATACGTTTATCAATTATGCTCTTCACATTTATGCTTGTTTAAATTATGATAAATACAATTATAGCAAATTATAATTATGCCAATGAAACCATTATGCGTTTATAATACTCTGCTTATCATAATTTATGCGAAAAAACTTTATGCCAAAACATTTATGCCAAACTACATTATGACGAAAGAGTTTATGCGACCGAAAGGGCTCCCACCTGCATAACTGTATGAATGAAACATAAACAGTTCCGAAACTGGCTAACCGTTTTTGTGGTGTACCGAATCGATAATCAAACTGTGGAAATATTTAAGCTTCTTTGAAATTTAACGCACTGAACCAGGCCTGTAAGAAAGCAACCTGTAGAGCTTTACCTAAAATACATTTTAGTTTTGGCAGCACTTAGCTAATTTAGCTATTTTAGAACCGTTGCGTCGTTCTTTCCATAGAAATATTTTCTTAGACGTCATTCACAAGTTTTCCCGGGCGTCACGAACATTGCGGCAATAGTCGAATAAAGCTCCATTCATTAACGATGGATCCGGCGGGGTGCCCCTCCCCCCCGTCCTCGGGAGTGCCCCCGCCCCCGTCCTCGGGAGTGCCCCCGACCGCGACCTTCCGAGCGCGCCCGTGACGTCATAGCCGTGACCTTAGCCCGTCCGTCCCGAACCCCGCCCGCCTCTAGCGTCAAACGCTTTGCGATGGGATTTTCAGAAAAATGTTGAAGATTCTCGTTGAATCGGTTTGATAAATTTCATTGAAATATGGAAAATCACTCGTTTAGCGGCAGCGTTCAAGTTCTTTAACCACAGGCTGTTGTGTGGATGGACAAGATGGATCCGGAATCACAAAGTACCTACCTACCTGAAAGTATTGCTCAGAAAGTTTTGGTGATACCTACTTACTTTTAGTTTTAGAGTAATATACCAAAATTGGAAAAAAAAACCTTACTTAATAATGGAGAGCCAGATTTTTGAGGATAGCCTATTTTCCCAAAAAAATATGTAGAACGTGATTCTGAGTATTTTTAAGGATGCTAGTTAAATGGCATCGGCTTATTTCCAAACAAATATCAAGTAGGTAATTAGCGGCTGTTTAACATAACTAGACGTATCCAACACCTCGTCGGTCGCCAAAAGAAATTAACGTTCATCAAACAATTCCGTCAGGAACGATCAACTGGTGCCACACGCTGAGAACGTGGCACTTCTCCAAGATAACCGGTACTAACCAGATTCTGGCACTTAGTATGGAAGGAATGGTCGCCGGTGGGACAAGAAGGGCGAACTAGGTTAGTAGGTAGGTACGATTGTTTTGTAGTTTCTCTAAACTGGCAAATTGTGAAGTACAAATAAACAAACCTACGAATATCTATTATTTTGTGTTCTTTTTGGAATCGGTGACATCACTATTTTAAAGCATACGTACTCTATTTACCCTATTTTAAATTGCGTGTCGATTCTTGGTACATATTATGGAATAGATCTATAATAATTCTGGCCATTAACTCTACATCGCAGGTAGGGTGACGGAAAATCTAAATGAGATTATAATAGTTAGCTGTTTTTTTTTCTAGAGGAAGCTTCAGTAAGATTTCTAAACTCTCCTAAAAGTAATCATGCCAACAAAGCCACCAGTTACTAAATAGCAGCACTCAGAAAGCACTGAGTAAGAATCGGACCCACGCACAAAATCCTAGCGCTACATACAAGAGCTGGCCACACCGGAGCTGGGCTGAGTCTGAAAAAATAGTTAAAGTAATTGAAATTTGGTCGATTTTTTCCGTTCCGCAGTTCAGCTTCATAAAACATAAAATTCGAAAACAAATAATAATTAAAAATTAAATTTCTATTCATAAAACAAGTGCGAGGTGCAGTAATGTCAAACGGGGCGAAAAAGGCGGGATAAACATAGGTAGGTATTTGAAAATAGTTGCCGATTTTTTTTTTTAAGTGTCGCAGTTCCATAGCAGAAGTTGAACGACGTCTGCGAGGATAGCTACTCGTAGTACCTAATGAAAAAAGACCATAAAAATGTACCTGCTATTGTAATATATCTTTCAGCCGCACCCTTCGCGGGGGGTATCACGGGGCCCCGTTTGACGTCACCGCCCCACGACAGTCGCGCGACACAGGTGCAACCGCCACGTGCCCCGGCCTATCAACCTATTTATAGTTTAAATCAGTGATAGCTCCGTTTGTTATGACGCAGGTCTGAGGGTAAACGTCGTGGGTTCGAATCCTGCAATGGAATAGGTTGTCACGTTTGGCGCAGTGGAAGGCTGGTAAATACCTTTCTTAATGCTGGCAATTTTTTACACATTGCCAGTTTAATTGAAGAGAGCTTGTGCCTTTGAGTATCGGGACTGATATAGAATTTATAATTGCATGCATTAACAGTCTACCATAGCTGATCTATAAACCATTTAAGGGACGGCATGACTTTGAAGGCGCACTCAACTTTGTCGTTTGTGCATTCGGGGGACATAACAAATACGGGTGTTTGTCATAATATAAATGTGCTGTATGTATGTAGCTGGGAAATAAAAGATACCGAGAAGTGTGTTTCGGATATAAAAGTTTAATTGTTAGTACCAAACAAGGCTTATTTTGTTTTTACAGTAATTTCTTAACTAATTTCGTAAAAAAAACACGTCGTGTCGAGGGGTGTTTCGGATGTAAAAGTAAATATTTAGTAGGTAAGAAAGAACATACGAGCGAGCCTTACTTTCAAAATGTAATGTTCAAACTTTGTAAAAAATCACTTTCCAAAGCACCGATGAATTACGATACCTACCATTTTCAGATACCACGTTTTCAATGAAAATCAAATCAGCTAAACGCTTATTTTCACGATAAAATTCATATAACGGTTGCTACTATACGGGCAAAAGTGACTGCTATCCATGCACAGCATATTTGACCAACATAAATAATGCAATGATTTTATTTAAAATCTTTCCAAAAGCCACACCTCTGCTTGTTACGTAAACGACAGATCGAAGCGGTTCTTACTTTCGCCCTCTCCATCAACCGGCCCATTAGCTCAGTTGGTTAGAGCGTCGTGCTAATAACGCGAAGGTCGCGGGTTCGATCCCCTCATGGGCCACGATATCTTTTGTAGTTCTTTTTTTAGTTTTTAAACATTTATGTTGTTTTTAGGTTATACTATTTTTTCAAAATATTCAGTTCTTGGTATTTACAGCGTAGCAACGCCATGATTTAAAAGTAATTGGAATACAAAGAACTGAATTAGTATTCTAGAAGATCGAATAACTAAATATTTCAAAAAGTTATGTTTCAAGTAAGCAGAAGTCACACCTTCAATTCCATACTTAGCCGCATTAGCAACTGCCTACCCTAACAACTTACTCACGAGATCATGATCCGAACCGGTAATAACCGGTTATATGTGTAACCGACCTTAGATGATTATAGCGGTGCACGCGATGGCGGCGTGAACATCCTTACTGGAATTATCATTTCAAAAATAGACTTTAAACCTTCACAACAAAGCTTAAACTCTTTAGACGGTTCAACTATGGTATACGTCACACCTTCATTGGAAAATGCAACTTGTTTTGAGCCATCTAAAGTGTGTAATTGCGTAAACGGATGTCATAGGAGTTGGACTCATAGGTGTGAACAAACACGTTTGAATACAACAATGAATTACTGCCAAATTCTAGAACCTTGTATAAAACTTGTTAGACGAATAAAAGGGTATTTAGTAGGAGTTTAGTAAACAAGAATTGTTTACATACATAACTGGTATTTCTGGATTTTACATTTGACATAAGTATTATGTTTTGAATATTATTCGAAACACGCAAGGCATGTTTGCGTTATTTTTTTGCTATTTTTAATTTGGGGCAAAGTTGTATGTATGGGTATGAATATTTTAATGGGAAATAGGAAATAAATTAAGACCTTTACATCTACTTTACGAAACTATCATGACACTTTTAGAGCGGTCAAAATATAGTCTGTCCCGACGGACGTCGTTCTGTCAAATGCCATTGGGCTGTGATGTTCACAATATTTAACAGCGAATTACCTATGTCGATCCCGTGAATTTATTTCACGTCATTTGCCCAATTTTTTAGTTTTATTCTCTTATCCGAGGCGGAGAAAAGTCCAGCAAATGAAAAACCATTGAAACCGTTTCATGTTAAAACAAACTCGACTTCGTATAATATTATTTGATATCAATAACGACATGTCATACTATCAAAAGGGTTTGTCAGAGTAAAATTAAAACAACAATACATAATATTTCCAGTGACGATACATTTAATATCACTAATTGAAACAATAATATTACACAATAATAACATAATATCGTACAAATCTAATTAAAAAACTATAATAATTAATTTCTAACAGCTATCAGAGGCACATAAGCGACTAAGTCCAATAAAAATATACTTTGACTAAAATTATATGATACAGAAATATTGATGATTGGGAATAGTATAAGCAGCCACATTTCAAGTGTAACTGATGTTAGAAAATGACCTTCATTCTAATAATTTACTTGAAACCAAGTGTATACGCTACCTGTAACCAAGAAAATAAAATTTTGACTGTATGTACAACCACTTCAGCCTTGAATAATATAATCTTTGTGAAAGAAATGTTTTAAAAATATCATTAGAAACTTTAGTTTCTTCAATTTTACATAAATTTTGTATTGTTTATACTTTCGTCATGCAAACTTACCAATAAATATAATTTATGATACATAAATAAATAATGGTGAGGTAGAATAATGTTTTTATACAAAACGATAAAAATTTATTAATGCTACAGTATGTAGGTAGTTTGGAAGCCAAAACCTGTGAATAGTCTCAAATATTCTGTAACATGAATAAATATTTTTTATAGAATATGTATTAATAAATAAAGAAATAGATAACTAGTGTCTAGTTCCGGTGGTGTGTACAGGTTGATTTTATGTTCCTTCAAACTTTGATGGTGCCTAACATTAAAATCGTTAAAATTGGGATTGTTATCATGCACCTTTGATTTTTAGTTTGATGTTATCTGCGGCGCCTTCATCTCACTGTCATATTCAATATGACAGTGAGATGTAATTATCCTCCTTAACGATAAGAAACACTTTAGTGGTAGTTAATGGCAACGCTTAGTAGTAAATATCGTTTTCAGTGTCAAACCTAGATAGTGCAACCCACCCTTAATATAACAATAGTAATAAATATGTCTTTATACAGTACGAATCATTATTTACATTCCCTTATACAAAAATACAAACTGTGACTTGAATATAGCGACGACACATCCAAAATTGAGATTTCTTTCATTTAATTCAACTCCCCAATCTACATAAATAGTAAACTTGTGATTATCTTAATTAGTATCCCCAATGCCAAATACATAATAGAGTAAATGCGTTCATAATATTTTAAATCAAGTGACATAATTTTGGGAGACTCTTCTTAAAAGATTATGAATAAACTTTTGGGGATTTGCAAATACCTAAGAGCAGCTACAGACCAGCGTTTTATACGAGCGTATAAGCTTGTTTTGGAACACCCACAGCTCGTGCGAGCATTGCGCCTTTAGAAGCTCTATTTGGTTGAACAGAACACGAAGGAATAAGTCCGTGTTCAAGAGTCCAGTTTTGTGAAGAGTCCGCTAATAACATCGCCTTATCGCGAAAGCTGACAATTCGTGCGAATGAAACTGTTAATAACTATGTTTGAAGCTTAATTCCTAAGTAAGCCATCATAACATCGCTAACATTACCAATAGGCGTATTTCATTTCATGAAACATTACAGTAAGAGCCTTACAATGAGATAAGCCTATTAGTAACGTTAGCGATGATAATAAGTCGTTTTATTTCATAATTGGGGATGGAGTATAAATTGAGCCACTTATTTATACGTATTAAAAGCCTTATACTAAATATCTTTGCAATTTGGTATTCTATAATACAGTGTTTAAAAACAAGTCCTTTGTTTAAGTGATCAGATGCTTTCAGAGCTTGTGGGGTGCAACATCATCAAGTTACGAAGGCCAAGCACGCAAAGCGAAAGGGTTTTACGCAGACGCAGACGCAGTGCGTCTTATCAAAGCAAAATACATTATTTGAACAACTCTTATATATACGTCCGGTATAAAGATTGATATTAAGACCGAGGAGTTTAAAAATTAATCAAAATGTTTTTATCGACATCATTGCAAAAAATGAAATTTATAATCGGTACAGATACCTTATTTCCTGTAGAAATTCACAGATTACTCACAAATTAATCGAGCGAGTTTTATTCGCGCCAGGAATAAACTTATATTGAACGTGACTTCTAATGGCATTTGTAGCGCTTTTGTTGACTTGTCAATGAAACCTTTTTTTACTATCTGCGTTTGCATACTCGATGCATACGATCAAGTATCGTCGCAGCTCTCAGTAGGTTGGTTTCCGCTCAATTGTCTATGACGAGCCAGCGATGCGTGGTCTGCTCGAGCTGCGGCGCCAGCAGCGGCGTGCGCACGCGCAGCTTCACCTCCACTGAGCCGCCGGCCGGACGACGCCCGTCCATCAGCTGGAAATCATCAAGCAATTGTATCAGAATCATCATTTATTTATGATAAACAAAAAAAAATGAAAAAGTAAAAAAAAACAAAAAAAAACGTAAAAAAAAAATCAATTATAAAATAGTAAGTAACAATTAATCTTATAAACTATGTTAGTACATTATAATTTCAGTATTTTTTTTTGTGTCCTTGAGCTGGACGCGGGTCCAGTGCTGCATAATGACACTGTCCACGTTCAGTCTCGCCGCCACAGTTTTTAGAAGGCTGTTGGCGCTGCCCCGGACTCGATGCATCAGCGATGCAGTGCGCTTTCTCATGATTGCCGAGAGGCTAGCGACTTCAGCTACGGCTAGCATAGCCGATTCACTGCAGTGCCGCGGCAGCCCCATCAGCCCCCTAAATATGATAAGGTACGCCAACAGCAATGCATTCAAAACCATACACAATAAAGTACACATGGATCTTAGAACATATATGCTCGCCTATTGCAGGTATACACAACATTTACCAAGAAATGCCGCTGTTGGTTTTGGACTAAGTCCTACTACAAAATGTTAAACAAAAACAACTTGCCTTATTACATGCTGCTTGACATGTTATACCATCTGAACATTACATAAAATGAGTGTTTCTTGGCGAAGATGAATGTTTTGAATAAATAAATCTGACTCCATAAATGATGTAGAAGGTTGTATTTGTTGATAATTAAATGAATTACATAATATTTTACAAAAGAAATTATAGATGAAATTGCCTATCCGCGGCCATGTTAATAAGTCAATTTGACAAGACAAAACAAAAAGAAGTAAAAACATTTAGGCGACCGCACGCTCAAGGAGGTCGACTATCGCGCCTCAACAATGAGCATTATACCTTTTGATCATTAGCGCAAAAGTTGTTATAGCAAATAAATATTCGACGAACTGAAAATTCTGTCAAACGATATTATACAATGTGATGATTTTCTCAAACGTTGTTCGATTTAGTAATATTATTTCAAACGTTGTTCAATCAAACAAGGGTAAACCCATCTTTAGCCTATACATAAAAATGCGTTGTGATTCGTGGAGACACTCTTTTAAGGCGACCAGGTGAAAAGGGTATTGGTAGATGATAACTGTACATTGTTCTACTCCCAAGGTCAGATTTCAGAACTTGCACAAAATATCTCGGTTTATCTACAAATATTTGTGCTGGTTCGAGTCACAAATGAGCTGGTCGGTTATCAGGTCGTTAAATTTGTTATGTAATAAGTAGACTGCCAATTAGTTGCAAATTGAGTAGCTTAGCGTAGCTCTCAGTACGCTGGTTTCCGCTCAGTTGTCTATGACGAACCAGCGATTTTTAGAATATTTTGTAACATTATGCGATGCAAGCCTACTTTTTTGTAACATCAACGTTTTCGAAAAAGGAAGACCACTTTACTAAATAAACTAACAGTATACGATAACAAACCAATAAATAAAAGCATAGTCTCACCGGGTAAGCCTCGTGCACTGTCACTTGCGTCTGCAACGGCTCCAGTTTGACAGCGACCGTCCCGATCAGCTGATCGCGGCTGAACCACCCGCTGCAACACAACAGCCAATCAGCTGTGCACGAGCGCCCGCAGCAGCTGCACCCACACACACCTACTTACTACTTACTACACAACACAACACGCATGCGATGAGGTGAGGATAAGCTACGAATAAAAACATAGCGGAGGAAAGAGAGTGAAACAGAGGAAAAGAGATAGACAATAAACCCAAAGTGAACCTGAAATATAGCTGTCCATTCACACAATCATCTCTTCTCAAAATAATTGACAGATAAACGTGAACTGAATACAAGGTAACGAAGTAATGCTCTTCAACAACACTTTAACTTTTGTATCGCTTTGTCATTGTCATTCTTGTTGTTGCCGCCATTTGCGAGTAAGTGACACAAGTTGACACAACACACCAATTGCTTGAACAATGCTTTAGCGTTGCGTTCGTTTTTATGAATATGGGGTTTAACTTTATTGGACCAATAGGGTGCGGCCGCAGCCGAATTAATGGCAGATCGCATCCTCTACAAGTCAACTTTTGGTTCGTACAGAGATTATTCAAGTCAGGTGCTTTGAAATAATAATAACCCAGAAAACATTCATCCCGAAAATGTTTGTTGGTCTTTTTTCAAACGCTATTTGTTGATGTCATATCTACATACTAAAACTATGTACACTACTTCACAGTTTACACTACACAATGCACAAGACAAGACCATGCGCTGAAATTAAACAAAGGTTTCACCGCGTCTCTCTATATCTCTTGTATGAATAAACTTGACAAAGGCTAGAGGTCCCGCCGATTAACTAAATGAGGAGATTTAGTGACCTCAGAAAATTCTTTTTTTTTGAATCTGATTAGTGCAAGCCCTGCTTTTTGGGGTAGATGATCATGTTTAAATATGTCCCATTTATGGTATGTCTCGTATCATACAAACTTGTTGCTATGAAGCCTAATAAGCTTGGGTATGACCATTACATATAAATAGGAAGAGCAGTAGTTTTTCTTTGGTAAGCTTCATGAAATGTTTTCTTTTTCAGTCCCTCTACCACAAATAATGATGAAAAATTTGATAATGATGATTAGAGCATAATAAAGGTGATAAAGATGAACGAGATGTAATTTATCATGCACACGGTTATTAACTCAACACTTTACGAAACCAAACTCAAAACTCGATAAACAAATTGTTGTTAGAGATATAGTATAATATGAAAGACAAAGGACGACTGTTTTACAGGGTACTTTCAACAAGTATTTTTTTCAAAATGTATATTAAAAGGTTTTACATGTCGGACGGCGCGTCTTTAAAACCGACCACTATACAGTGGTCGGTTAGATTGTAGTACAATTAGATAAAATCACATTACCACATTTAAAAAACCTTTGATACTATTTCCTTTGATCTCAGTTAAGAACAATGTCGATTAAGTAATAAAAAAAAAGGTTAATAATAAGTTTATTTTGAATTCGAACAGAGCTTATTTCAAAGCTGTCATTAAAATTTTTGACGCTCATCCTTTCAACACGGTCGGCTTTTATGAATCTCTTTTAAGCGATCAGCTTACCAGTGCTTTTCCTCTCCCAAACGTCGCTAATTCAATCGACATTTAATGTAATACATTATTGTTGAAAACTAACTAAAAATCATTGGACGTCTTTCTCAGCTACAATGCTCCTAAACAGATACCCAATAGGGATGGTCAAAAAGCTGAAGTTCCAAAGTCAAACTCACCCTCTAGAGTAGACCTCAAGTTTGAGCGCGTGCCGCTTGAACACTCGCAGACAGGGCCGCGCGCCGCGCGCTATCGCCAGTGGAAACACTGAGTTGTACTCCGGACTGTTCGTGTCTTTCACTAGAGGGGTCCGGTCGGATACTGGCGTGTCCTGGAATCACATATTAGTCCGTTATTAATAACTAGCTGTTGACGAGGCTATGGCGAATAATATTAGAAAGATATCAAATAAAAAAATGAATAATTATAAATATCATTGATCATCATTCCACACAACACTCGTCTAGTTTCTAACTGAATAAAGCTAAAAAATGCCTTTTCTTCAGAAAATATGTAGCGACATCTATCTTGCCACATAGGAACTACAATCTTGAATTGCGCTATCAAAGTTTTCGGAGCGATTGCGCATAGATACAAGAACCCGACGACAACCGTTGATCAGTTGTAGCCCACCAGACCTACCTGTTTGGTCGGTCACACATTTCTATGATGGATGAGGAACATAAGACTCTGTTCCTCACCTCCCCAAAAGTAAATTCTCATTGTGACATTTATTTATTATTTATTTATACTTTAATGCACAAACAAGTACAAAAGGCGGACTTAATGCTGAAAGCATTCTCTACTAGTCAACCATTGAGCGAGACAGAAATGCTGTTATGCTGACATGATCATGCACACAAATGTTTGAGCTATGTCGTCAAACCCGAATGAATAAGTGGAGCCCTTTAGTTGTGAGGTAATGGCAGAACAACACAATAAATGCCTTTTTTTTCAGCGTGTTGGCGGTGCAAAACCATTTATCCAATTTAATTCGGCTAGAAAATCTACTCAACAGCAATTGAAAGAACCTAGCGTTCGTTAGGCGATTACAAGGCGAGGCGATATCGCTGCGAGCGCGTGGCGTGCTCGCAGCGTACACGCCGCGATCTCACAACGATAGTTCCGCGATAAAATAAACGCGTGATCGTTGCACACTCGCGGGCGGTATCGCGACGGGTGAACCCCATCCATCAGTCAAATTCAAAGCGTGCTTCGCGGCGTTCTCGCAACGTTTATTTTATCGCGTAACTATCGCGGCGTGTACGCTGCGATCACGCCGCGCACAATATGGCCGAGAAATCACCCAACAAACGCTAGTGTGAACAGTCTCTAAGGTAATGGGAACAATCATCCATCATCAACAATATTTGCAAACAACAAAATTACCAAAATTTACTAAGAACTAAAACTCACCTGAGGATAAGGAAATTCAAACTTGACATAAGTATCAATTTCTTTCGGGTTGGGCACGTTGTAGGCGATACCTCGAACGATTGTCAACTCTAAATCATTCTCGTTGAGGTCTGTGTTACATTGCACGATGGAGAACTGCCGTGACTCGTAGTGGAATTTAGGCGGATTCTGACCTAGGCTGAAACAATTTCCAATGAAAATGAGCAATTGTAATTTTTAATTTAATCTGAAATTGAATATTTCCTTGTGACGGTGACGGAAACCACCAATAATAACCAAGCAACCCGGATAACGTTGGGTTCAAATGAGCCCGGCAAAATGTGGGCTTCTGAATCTGTCAGTCCCGCTGACCAACGCGTTCAATATATCCTGTGAGCGTATGTTATTTTGTTACTCGAGCTTGTTTTTACTATTTGCCAATCTGTACATAAATATAATTTGTCAGAATTCGTCGAAAAAGTTAATGTGACATAGTCTTACATTATTTACTCACGTCTTACGTTATTACTGCGGGAATTGTTTATTATTTCTACGCCAGCAAAAGGTGGCAGAATATGTTGTGCTCTCTCTTTATTTTAAGATCCATGTAACCATATTCTTTGAAATAAATATTTTATCTTATCTTATCTTATCTTTAGTTGTTTGTAACATAGTTACCTTTTGTAGCTAAAAGTCACAGCTTGAGACGCGAGCTGAGCGGCTGGTAAAGTCTGTAGTTCGTCTTCAGTATTGTGAATCACAGTAAGGACTACATAACATAACACACAACATACCCTTGACTGTATCCCTAATGGGTTAGTCAGAGGCACACCGATTGTTGCCGTCATGGTGAACGGAACATTCAGAAGCCCACATTTGGCCGCGGGAATTTGAACCCAACGTGGTAAGGGCCGAGCCTACCGCCGTTATCCGGGTTGCTTGGGTTTTATATCGGTGTTTTCCATCACCGGAAAGTTAGCCGCAAATTGTACAATGAACACAAATTAGGTGTTCCGGCAGGATTTGATCTCGGGACCATCGGGTTCCAAACCAGAGTGTTTAACCACTGGGCTGCTCTCGAACTATAACTTACCTTTTAGCCACAGCAACGATATCCAAGTCCTGTTTAACAGTGACCGCTATGTGGTCGAATCTGTTGGCCTCTGCGATGTGCCCCATGGCCTGGTTGTGGTCTCTGTTGGCGAGGCACAGCTTGAGCTGTGAAGTGAGCTGTTGGTGAAGACGTGAGAGTACATCTTCGTCGTCAGTGGAGATTGTGGTCGGGCCGTCTTCGGAAGGGCCGCAGTCTTCTGCTGATACTATGTCGAATCTGGAGATAAAGTCAATGTTCTATACTTGATGATATATTCGTAAGACTGTAATTTTTCAAAAGGGCGTGGTTGGTGAAGTCCTAAACTATGAGAAATAAAAAAAGGTTGGAGACCCCGAAACCGATGTTGAAAAAAAAAACTGCACAATCAGATATTTCTTTAAAGATTCGCATAATAAAAACAACTGTCTAGTCTGAATCTACAGTCAAAAATACTCATGCAATTTTGTGATTTACTCAAATATATTGTGATACTGTAATTTAATCAATCACAGGCTTAAAATTCGAAGCGAGTTCTGAGTGTTATTTTTTAACATATCAGCTCAAAAACTTTACCAAAACCTAATAACTTAGCCAGGAATCAGGTCTTAAAAGAAAATCTCACTATATTAATCACATCTTATTTGACAGGACTGAACCAAAAAGTTTTAAACTTTGACAATAGATTGACTCAATTCAATCTTACTTTAAAATAAAAGTCTTACGTATTTTCCAGTTGTGTTTTAGCTTTGGGTGGTAGTGGGAGAGATTTTAAGTCAACTATAAGTCCGCCGCGGGCTGCCTCTATTACCGAGTCGAATCCTTTAGCTGCTCTAAGGTATTCCTTTGCTTGTTCGATGTCTCCTGAAAACAAAAATAAGTGTTATCAGGAAATGTCACTAATAAAAGTTACTGTTAGGTTGTTGTACGCGAACTAACGAGTTTAACTAAGGAACGATCGTCGTATTGTTTAATTAGCTTATTCACTTGTTTGTAGTATTAGAGCATGGTTTATTTCATGGATAAGTGACGTTTAACATCGATTTGTGTAGACTTTTGACATGCAAAAATATTGTAAGTGAAAGTTAGTAAATATGAAATGTTTATTTATTTATTTCAACTTTATTGCACAATAGAGTAAAATAGGCGAACTTAATGCAATATGGCATTCTCAACCTTTGTGTCGTGCAGAGATTATTTAGTTAAAAGTTTCGTTTTGTCATAGCTTCAGTCAGTATATTTTGACAACCGGTGATTCTATTAGGGTTGTTGAAATCACAAAAATGTTTCAAACAAAATTATTTATTTAATCTTTAATGCACAAACCAGTACAAAATTTTCTACCAGTCAACAACCATAGGGCGAGACAAAAAACTGGTAAATTGGCAAAATACCCAATACAGTCTAGCCGTTAGTTAGCAAGTTTCAGCGCGTCTAACACAGAAATTTTGATAATTTTGAAATGTACTCACCAGCCTTCTTAGCTTTAATAGCAGCCTCCCTAAACTGCTTCTGCCTGTGCATCAACAAGGCGAGTTGTTTCTCGTGTCGGGACGGCGCCGACGACGTTGATGAGGCGCGGGAGGGGGCTGAAGAAGGGGTCGGGGAGGGGGGAGAGGCGGGGGGAGGGGGCGCGGCGCGCGGGGGAGGGGCGGGGGCGCTCTGGAATACAGAGAGATGTCAGTTGTATCGGTGATGTAGTCATGGTCTTTGGTTGCGGTACGATTTGTTATTTTTTGGGGTCATTTACATCGATTTTAATTGAATTTGTACAATTCTTATGTAAATATATGTAAATAATTTTACCAAACGCTACACTTAGCTTAATGCTAAGCTATTTCTTTCTTTCAAATACGTATTTAGGCGCGATTTCGAAAAAATAATAAGTTTCTATTTGAACTACTTTATTAGTTGGTTTTACCAATGTAAGTAATTTGAAAATATTTGATTAAAAATTAGATCTTTCTTTAAATTTGACATAATAATGTACTTCTTAAAATTAAATTCCGGCGATACTACGAGATGGCGCAAAAAACATGGCGCGAAAATACGAGGCGCATTTTCTTTTTCCAACCCCAAAGGTTCGTTTCCTTTATGGAAAAAAAGTTTTGTGAGGATGTAAACAGCCTCAGACTCGAGGACATTTTGAGTTTTTTATTGTTTTTCAATATTCGTTATAGGTTTTGTCCTTTTATGTCCACTTCAAAAATTCACTCTGTTTTTTATAAACCAGACTAGTTTCAAGCATATAGGTTAAATATAACTATAGTATGTTTTTCACTAACCTCGCCAGTAGGTATAGGCGCGAATCCCGCCGGCGTGGGTAGTTCGTCTGCAACTATAGGCTTCCCGGCAGCGTTCATTCGGATCGCATCCTGATACTGCTTCACCACTCGGCCTAAGCGACGGGCTTTAGCTGAATTACCCTCTTCTTTCGCTTTGGCTTCTTGTTGCTGTGACCAATAAATCATAATTACTTCATTACTGCTTCTGCACCATCAATTATTTTTTGTCCAAATCACAGGCCATTTGGATGTTTGCCAACATATTTAATGCTTCCACATTTGCACGCTTAGACCTAAGTAGATTTTGACTGGACATCTTGACACAAACTGATATCCTATTTTGTATTTACTCAAAATCTAGCAAATAAATAAATTTCATTTCATTTCACATTCATCATCATCAACAGCTTTAGGAAAACACTGCTGGTCAAAGCTGCGTTTAAGCTGCTCTATACTTTATAATAAAAAAGGTAGATAGGCTACTTTGCTAAATGAGTGTCACCCGAAATTAGATCTTTTCGTTTACCTGAGCAAAGCATTGACAATGTTGACAGTTTGAGACGCCACTGCGCAACGTGTATCTGTCTCGTTTACGCTCTAGTAAATAATCGTAATGTCTTGGTAACACGGTCAAATTAACTACGTCGTACCCCGTAGACAATTTTTGACTACGCGTCAGTACTGACATAACCTATCTACGTCTTTTTTATTGTAATATCACCAATGATAGAGCCAACTCTACGAGGTTAAAAAAAGGTATTGGTACACTTGGTTAGAGGGCTAATAATGCAGAAATATTGTTGGATCTCTGAAGTTTGTAAACACAACAAATGCTACAAACCCCTCCTTTGTATTAAATTGACTAGCTGTTTCCCCAAATTTTGGCTTTCACTGCTGATATAACTGCCAAATTATATTGTAGCCAGGAAGTTGGGCCTCAATTTACCTGGAAAGCAGCTAATCTCTGCCTCAAAGCTTCATCAACAGAAGAAGCTGTAATCAGACCTCCGCTGTCAGCCGCAGGAGGGGGCGGGGTAGGCTCTGTAAAAAGATCAGAATGAGATGTTATCATGGACACATTTGAAGACAATCTCCGTGCTTCGGAAGGCACGTTGAGCAGTTGGTCCCGGTTGACGTCGCTAGATGTCAGTCGTTAAGCCAAGTTGGAGGCCCTTGGGCGGCTTGATAACATCTGACAATAAGGTTACTCACTAACCTTACACCCCTCCAACAATCCGCACTGAGCCCGCGTGTGGAGTATGGCTTGTTCCACCTCATAGTTGAGGTGAGGCCTGTGCCCAGCAGTGGGACGTATATAGGCCGTTTATGTTTATAACAATCTTAAGCTTAGCTTAGGCTTAAGTTAAAATCGAGTTTCAAGTGTCCTATCAGATTACAGGCTACAAAAAATGCGAAAAAAGCTTGAAAATTCTTACCTGCAGAGTTCTGCGTCTGCCCTTCTTCCTTCTGACTCCTCAACGCAGCCTCAACACTCTGCGGCGTCGGTAGCTCGTTCAGATCCATCTCTTGTCCTGCCTTGTAAGCTTCCACGACCATGTCGAACTGTTTCACAACCTTTAGTAGTTCCAAAGCTATCATTTTGTCGCCGGCGCGCTTTGACGCTAGAGCAGCCATTTTGAACTCTGTTTGGCGGTCTGAAATGTATTTCATTTAAATATAAGTTCAGTTAATCAAATAGAAGTTACTTTAAGTGAGTATGGTTGTTTTTATCAGGGTTATTTTTGTATCCTGATAATCCAGTCCTGTTTTAGCGATTTTGAAATGTGTTTAAATGATTTAACCGTTGCGTATACGGTGCATACTCGTATAAGCAAGTTTGTACATAGCGTTATTAAAGACACTGGATAAAATAACTTAACTAATTTACGTTTTCCTATTTCAAGTATTCTAGTATTCAAGTATGTCTAACTGTTGTAGATGGCGCTAGAATATCTGATGATATATAAGTAACTCACTCAATATTAGCTGCAACCCTCTTTGCTTCTCAGGGTCTAACTCCGGCTCGTGACTTTCCACCGGCGGAGGTGGAGGAGGCTCAGCCGGCTCAGGTAGGCTCGGTGGGTCCTCGGGTTCTTCAAGAGCTGGTTCTGGTATTGGATCAGGCTCAGGGGCCCTCGGTGCGGGGGCTGGGGCTGCGGGCTTTCCTAAACTGACTGCTGGAGGTATATCCTCATCTGCGACTGGACGACCAGCCTTGGCTTGCTTGAGAAGATCATTTAGGGTTTTTAAACCACGGCCGAACCTGGTGATCAGTATATGAGATGTAGTTTTTTTATTTAGTTTGAATTGTAATTTTTATCCCATGCTGTAAGACTGTAATATAGACAAAGGGGAATAAGAAAGAAAAAAGTCATAGAAACAAGCTGCCCATCAGTGACAGGGCAGAGTATGCTTTAGGATGAGAGGGAGGATTTATAAAGAAAAATGTTAAAAAAGGGGTTTATAATTGATTAGTCTTAATTTTCAACAACCAGCTCTGGAACAAGATAACATACATGTTAAGAATTAACATCCAGCCAGAGCATTTTCATTTCCTTCATCATGGTTGTGGCAAAGGTGTATCAAACAATAAGAGTACAGAGTATTGTCTGTCTGTCCAACTAACCTTCTAGCTCTGCCACTTTCCCCACTTGCTTTCGCATTCTTTTCCGCTAACGCATAATTCGAGATTCTATCTTGCAGGAGGCTGATGGTACTACTTTGCCCACTGGCCGCCTCCCCGGGCGGCGGGGGGGCCGGGCGGGAAGAACGCGGAGGGGGCGGGGGGGCTTCGTCGTCGTCTAAAGATAGCTCTTTGAGCTCGCTCAGCAAGTCTGGATCATCTTCATCTCCTGAGTAAAACAAATAAATGATTTTAGAAAGTAGAAAAGGTGTTAAATTAAATTTCTAGGTTAATGAGCTTTTGACTTTTTGTGCATTAAATATATTAATTTATTTATTCTGATAAATATATATGAGGTTTAAACTGCAAAAACCAAGTCCAAATTTCTTTCTTTTTAAAATAAAACATTGCACTATTAAATAATATCTAATGAGAGTCTAGTTTCTGGAAGAACAAGTCTTAAATCATCAATTTTTTTAGTATTCTGTCACTACAAGTACTTGAAGAAATATCTTTCAAAGCTATGCTCACCTTCAATGTCCTAAATGTTGGCTATTCTGACTTTTAGTAAAATAAATCTACAAACAATCTATTTCAGAATGCTTTTTTCCAATTGCTTTATTTCATTTTTGCATTACATAATTATTTTCAAATTAAGTATCATTTAATTTAACATGCCTCTTCAAGTTTTACCTGAGTCATCATCATCTGAAGGGACATCTTGCAAGCTCGCAGCAATCATAGCATCAAGATTTGCCGATGCCACAGGGGCAGGCTTCCTTGGCCTGTGCCGCTTTGGGCCTCCCCCACTAATAGCTGCCAATTCAGCCTCCAAGTCCATATCGTCGTCATCATCATCATCTTCTTTCATAGTTATATCATCATCAAAAGCATCTACATCTAGCAAACCAAACTGCAAGAAAACCAAACATTGTTTTGAAACAAAAGATAAATAAGAAGTCCAAATCACTATTTTTATGCCCTGTGTTGGAGTCGTTCAACAAGATCTGTTAATGTAAAGGAAGTATTGTGTCAGCAGAATTCCTTAGTGTTTCCTTTTCTCATGTTGAAACAATTTATTGAACTGAATCTAATGCTAGAGGTTTTACTATTCAATTTTTACATAAATAAACCCTGTTATTTGTGTTAAATTTTTATATTGAAGCATAGAAAATAACTAACTATTTAGACACTTCAAAGTCAACAACAATGATTCCAAATATACAACTCATTAAAAGTGGACAGTTTCATTATTATTATTTTTACATATCAATCCAGTATAGATGCAGATGCAGTGGATAGACAATATCACGTCAGCGTCGGCAGTTCGGCGGTAGCTAATGGAAAAATCAATATCTTGGTAGACAACAATGAAAGGTAGGAATGTGTTTTGAACAGTCAGTACAGATGAAAAAAAGTTCAAACTCCTTCAACTAAGCCCAAACTAACAAGTCAACAACGCGATAAGGAGGTTATTGTTCAGTTGCGGAGAAACAACTAACTAGACGAAAGTAATAAATACGCTGAAAGACCCTTTGTTTACGAACTGATTAACAGCTGATAACGGACGAGAACGTCTGTCCAATTACGACCATAACTTAACAGTTACCGTGATAACTACCCATCTTGTGTGGTCACTGCTCTAAAAATAAATCATAATTCGCAGAACTCAACTGTTAGACCACAATCAAGGATCCGAAGGACAAACAAATCCATTCAGTGACTCACCTGGGACAAATTGCTCTTCTTACCGGAACTAGGTTTCTTAAACATTTTAAAAGCCTAATTAACCAAAAACACTGTTTATTCTTCTAACAGGAAGCTACAATGTTAAAAATACACTCTGTTTAAAGTTTATTTCTCAATTTTTTTTCAAACATTCGACGTTTATTTTTATGCAGCAGCTGGAGAGTGACACTGAGTCACTGACAGTGACAGTCTGACTTGACTGATCTACCTGTGCGGTCCGTAATGCGATTACAGTGCGGCGCGCTGTAATAATGACCGCTAGATAGTGACACATAACCAAACAATTTTAGGGGGCAAAGAATAATGTAAATGAAGTCTTTTGTGACGAACATGGATTTTTATCCAACAATACTATTGACACATTGGACATTGAATAATTTATTAGGGACCGCGCAGTTTGTTTTAACCACAAAATTTGCAAATCGGACCGAGCTGCAAGTGTCAAATGACAACAACACTTGACTGTCAAGTCGGCAATTATCAGCAAATCATGAATTAATTATTTACTGATTGTAATATTAATTACCAATTTCCGAATTTATTTGAAAATCTTGTTTGATATATGCCATAACATGGTAATTTCATAAAAAACTTTTAACAACTACTATCTATCTACGGTACCGCTCAATAACATTTACCCCGTGCCATAACTTTTCTTAAAAACAAGTTAAGGGGCTGCCATAATTCAAAAAGAATACCAAATTGGAAGTTGTCTAAAAGTTTTATCTGATGAGATTTATTCAAAAACTACTGCTTTGTCATATCTTATACCACTTAATACCGTATCTTACCGTATTGATTTGATTAAATATCAGGTCAATGACATTCTTAAAAGTAGACACTGCCTTACTTGCAAGTCACTTGACACACAATAAACATCTGTGGCAGTATTTGTGGTAGTATTTGGACGTAATTAGTGCAACACGCAAATCATGGCAAAAGAGAGTGACGTATGAACGGCCGAAGAAGAAACGAAAACGAAAGAAAAGCCTTTCTGTGCCGTTGTTATCTTCTAATAACTCTGAAGAATGGAGACAAACGGCCAGGCTAATGGGCTTAAATCTAAAAAGAAAGAGAATGGCGACGCGAAGGACAATTTTTGGTAACAATTCACAGTTAATTTTTCTGTTAGACATGCAGCCCCCATATACGGGGATCCAATGTGTCACACCTACGTGATGTCAAGCCTCATACCTGAGAATTCTGTGACCTAGCTGCAACGTCTAGCTTTTGTATGTAAAGTAACTGTGGAATCTCATAGTTTTGTTAGCGACATTTCACCAAGTCGTGACGCATCGTTGTCTATCTGTCACCTATTGCACTCTATCATTGACGATGATTATCTCCTTTTCAGGTCCTCGGTCCTAGAGGAAGTTCAGAATCAAGGGAACACAAAACTACCTTCAAACAAAAATGTGTTAGTTTTGGGTGATAATGAGACTGGCAAAACAACCCTGGTAGCTAAATTACAAGGAGTAGAGGACCCAAAGAAAGGGTCAGCATTGGAATATGCCTATATAGATGTTAGAGATGAATACCGGGATGGTGAGTACAACAAATTTACCTAAGTGGAACTCGCCAATGTTTATTTGGTATTTGCCTTCCTAGTGCTGTAAATGTAAACAAAACATTCAATGTGTATATCAGTGAACAATTAGAAGGGATGGCTCTACATGGCTCTAGTTTAGTCCATATTCAATGTATGTGATTATATGATTAGCGTTTCCTTATTCATAAAGAAAAGGATAAATTGAATGAGCCAGTGTTTTAGACAGAAATTTTATTACAATTACTAACCAAAACTCACACACTAATTCTAATACTATGTTTCTACAACATTTCTTAATAACAGTTTTGAATTAATTATTTAACAAGCAATACCTGAGGGTTCAAATAGATACATGTCATGCTCAGCTTGGCTTGAAAACAGGGTTTTTAGATTCACAGAATCAGTGATTGCTGTTCAACATTTTGAAAAGTGGCTTGGGTATTTTAAATTCCAAAATTTGTGTAAAATAGTGATAATATCACAACCCATCAAATTAAGTGATCTCTCAAAAGTGTAGCAGTAAAGTCTTACCCCCAAATTCTTAAAAATTCAAACATCCCTAGTAGTTCTGTCCCTTTCAAATGAAAGTTAATTAAAAAAATATAAGTTTTTCAAGTAAGTGACAGGCTACTTGAATCACTAAACCAATAGTGCAGGACTTTTATAAATAAGATGATTATTTTTATATTATTCTACTGAGTATCTGGTGCTCACCAGCTTGCCTGCCATGAGTAGCTATTATCAGAAACATTCCCCTTAAACAATCTTTGAAGTAGTAGGAGCAGTAGGAGTTAGGGTTAAGAGACATCCTCTTAACCCTTTTAAGAGCAGAGAGAGTTTTGGACCCTATTTAAATCATCATAGAAAGGGTTTAATTCTGCCCTAGCTAATTATGATTGTTTGTTACATTTTGTTAATACTGCATGTTGTATATGTTAGGTTAATAGTTTATTTGTGACGTGGTCTGAGACCATTACTGTCTCCATAGACCACACACGGCTCAGCGTATGGGTTCTGGATGGTGATCCAGGCCACACAAATCTGCTCAAATTCGCCCTCAACGAGGATACATTCCCGCACACACTGGCCCTGCTCACGGTGGCCATGACCACACCATGGGGCGTCCTGGACCAGTTGCAAAGCTGGGCCTCAGTGCTCGGTGATCACATAGACAAATTGGATCTCACACCAGGTAAGTCACAGTTACCTTTATCTCTTATTGGGCAAGTAAACATTGTAATAACTTCAAAAACTTTGTTTATCTATAAAAGATTGATAACATACATTTGTTGTGAAACTAATTGTAATTTATGTTCATAGATTAGAAAACAAATACTTAACTAGGATCAATAAGCAAAACAAAATATTATAATTTATCTGTTTTGGTAGACAATAACTGCATACTTTGAGTTGCTTCTACACATAATTCTTATTTCCAGCCTTAGTGCATTGTTTTCAAGTTATTAGAAGTATCTGAGTCAGTGCTCTGGGGCCATAAAATAGGCAACTTGGCTACAAGATATATTTGTGAATATGGTTGATAAATTACTCAGAGTTTTAGATTATGGTATAAAATTAAACCTTCAAAAACCTAACAATCAAATAAAGGGATGTGAAAATGTGTTTTGGTTTTCAATTAGTATTTTGAAGATCAACTCTTTCCTGAGATGTAAAACTGGGATAAAGATTTTAAGGTTTTTTACCTAGTTTGCTTTCCTTACAAATGTTCGGCAAAAACAGTTCACAAATGCACAGATTTATTTTGCTCTTTTATTACTCAAATATTGTCAGCACTACTTCAGCCCTCTATCATGTACTAATATGACGATTCACTTACCCCTGAGCAAATATGATAATGTGTTAATGTGATAAATTAAAAAAAAAAAAAAAAAAAAAATAGAAATAAATAACTTGCTATTTATTTGTAGGTAGTTTTAGTTAAGATATCAAGATAATTTTGTTGAATTTGATATCCAATAAATAAAGGCGAATGTAATCCACGTCACGCTGTTTTCATGGCCCTAGTTGTGATGACTCAGTCAGTATGCATTGATGCATCCTTATTAGATTCTAACTAGATGCAAGTGTCAAGACATTGAAATATATTACTTTAGGACTAAGTAATTTGATCTTAATTACATTTACAATTTAACTGAATTGAAAACAATGTCATTTATATTCCTTATAAAATAAACTGCACAGTGTTCAATGTGCCTTCGTAATTAGTGGATAGTGATTTGCACTTATAAAACAGTTTCACCTGGACGAAATGCTAGAAAGGTAGATAATTAGATAGATAACCATTCTTTATTGCTCATGAACAAAAAGCTAACTACAATATTTCAAGCAATGCATAATTTAGGCGACCCTATCGCTAATAGCGATATCACCAGGCAGAGAAGTAGAAAGAAAAGAGCAAAATGTGCATAAATCCTACATGAATTGATAAAATATCTAAATATGTGTAAAGACAAAATTTAAATGCATATTTTGGACCAAAAACTAGATAGCTACTTTTAAAATATATTTCACCCTGCCTAGGGTGAAAAAACTGAAAGGGCACAATCAAGCGATTATTATCGTGGTCCTTCAGTACTTATGATATCTATTTTAATAACCTTAAACATTTTCTGTTTTATGTCCGCACTGGTAAATGTTTATTTAGTTCTAATTATTTCACATTAAACAATGTGTTATCTTTGGTCATAAAGAGGGCATAAAACTCCTTTCTCACATAACTTTGTGAACAATGTCTAATTTACATAAAAAGTAAGTTATAGCCAGCAATTGCAAGCAAAGTATGCAAGCAGTGTTGCTTTCACATCTGTCAGAGTTCAGTTAAATGTAAGAGCTAATTTTACGTTTTTTAATTTTTGAACTTATATGGAAATGGACAATGCTTTCTTATAATGGGGTTTGGGTAACTTTGCAATGAACGGGACACTTTAAGACGAAACCAAGTATAAACTCACTAAACTAAAATAATCATGCTTGCATTGTGATTCCATCTTTTTGGTGTATAGAACTGATGAATCTATCACTGATGAAGAAGACTCAATTCGCGCGAATTTACAAATTCCTAGTTGTTCTTTCTTCTGCAGCACTTTGATTTAAGATTGATTTTGCACCGGAACTAGCCTCTTGATTGCTATACATATAATAAAACGTAACTGTATTTCTCGCATCGTGTAGCTTCATCATTACAACCCCTCTTTTTATGAAATCAAACACCCATAAGCTAAAATATAGCTATCATTCTAACATAATAATACTTAAAAATAGAAACATAAAATATCATCAATAAAAGTGTCAAATATTCCACTAAATTATTCACGGTCCCACCGGTTTTCTAGTGGTCCGGTCCCCGTGTTTATATTCTGTTGTGACTCACCGTTACGTCATCGTACTACGATCGCGTAATACTAATAAATGCTGAGACCACCTCGAGTATTGTCAAGTGTGTTCACCGGTTTTTCACATGCTTCAACTCCTTTTTGCCATGTGGTAATGTTTCGAAGTGCCCCTGACAATCCAAGGTGCCGCCTTCATAACAATAATAGTTCCACACTAACAGTAAAAATATAATTACATCATTCATCATTTCAGTCCCAGTTATAAAAAGGTTATGACAATCGCACCAAAACTACAAATTAATTACTTAGCTGAAGATACCGTATTTTTTGTTTCCGAGTCATGGTTGAAATGACATCCTATTATTATAGGAATAACGTTTATGTCGTTCAATTCGGTTTTATAAAGTTTCAATAAAGTTAACCTTTATAAAACCGAATTAAATCAAATTAATATTTTAAACATCGAACCAGATACCTCTTATAATCACTAAGAAAGTAGTGTAGACGCTTCGTCCGCGACCCTAAACTATTTTTTCAACTTCAATAATATAATTCAGGTAACTACCAAATCTTCCAACGTTTCCCAAAAACGGTTACCATACAAACTTACCAATGATTATTTCAATTAGGCAAAGTCACTGCTACCATTCTAATTGACATCGTGCGTAGATTAGGAGCCTTGTGGAATGCTACTGCTTCATTTGCATGCATCAGCAATGCTCCCTTTAGAGGTCACCTACATACATTAAATACGCTCACGACTGTATCCCAAATGGGGTAGTTAGAGGCTTTGACTGTTAAACGGGGCTCCCACGTTTCACCGACGGTATTGAAACTTGTTCACGCACAGTCCGCCAAAAAATAAAATATCGGTTTGTACGATTATCCATCTCAATGCTAAATGCCAGTTCATATAGGTAGTTATTAATCCTTGCTCAAATTCTGGTAGTTTAAGAACGGGCAAGTAGATATCAGATATTTCGGTACGGTTGGTCGTTGGTATAAATAACTTTGACTGCAAAAGAACTGGTTTTTGGACAGATATTATACCTATTGGTAGCAAGCAAGTGAGGAATGCGAAGTGCCTGGATAGCCAAGTTCCTTGTCCATAATCATCAGTCGTCCATAACCAACCAGCATTATTCTGGCAGTGTGGTGTTTTTCCTCCAAACCTCTTGGTCCTGATGCCAACATGACCAAAATGTCTTTTTCTGGTTTTCAAATCTTTAGTAAAGAAACCTCTTGTTAAACATAGAGCCAATTTCTATTCATTGTACCGATAGTTTTATTTCTAATACCTATGTTGGCCTTTCCCGGCGATAGAACAGGTGAAGCCGCTTTAGATATACTAATTGTATCAACAGGCTAGTCCATATGTAATGTGATATCTCAATTGATTATGCCACCCCCGATGTGAATATCCGCGTAAAATTGTGCTCCGCTCAACCGAACATCCTCGCGTGTCTTAACCCTCCGAGCGAGTGCGCCTGCCGCCATAGCTCCGGAAGAGGAATATGCAAGCAACCGCTGTGTGACCCCTAATTTTACCAGCTATTTAGATACGTTACAAGATAAGTTTTGTTACTCTGAGCTAGTTTTCTTGTTTTTGTTGGTAATTAAAAATTGATACGCAATTTTAATTTTAGTGACCTGAATGTCTTCTTGCCTTTTTACTTTTTTAAATGGTTCGAACTGAGCCGGTCGGTAGTAGATGTATGACCCATGCAAAGTAGTGTGGATTTGTGGAGTGGAAAAGTGGAGTGGTGGAGCTTTGCCGTGGATCGTGGATTCGAATCCCGCAGCAAACGTGTTTATGACGAAGACAATTGTGTTTATTCTGTTCCTGGGTATTAGTTTCAATGAGGGATCAAAGATGTTTCAGTACTACGAACGAAAATATATCACTATGATAGGTGCCTATTTTTAAAGCATACTATTAATCATCAATATTCTGATCACAATTTCAGCTCATTTACATTATTCATGAAAGTGTAAATACGTCTGTGTTTTGAGCGTGGAATATTAGTTTGTACTATTGGAAATATAATTAGTCTGAATTATTTTGTGCAGATTTTAAGTGCGATTAACGTATTGTGACAAAAAGTGAAATTGCAGTCATTTTGCTCTTCATTAGTGTATTTTTCATGAGTCAAGCATCATGTAACTTAAGATAACCACTGTTGCGTCTGTGTATAGTTTGGTATCCACAAAGCAAAAAATAGAAATCATACACAAAATTTGGTTACTTCAAAAATAAAAAGTAAAATTTGTCTTTTTGTTGCCAACTAGTATCTGGAACACAAGCACCGACAGATTAAGTGGTACCGTCATCGGCACATTAGGTTACCCATTTCCGTTTCTTCTCTTGCTCTTACCAAAGACATTTCTCTGTATTAGAGCAAGGAGGACTGACCGGAAACGTGTAGCCTCATATGCCGTTGACCGTACCAAACAATTTTGTTTTTATTCAAGTGGCATCATTTGCGACGTCTATTGTAGTAACCTCTAACAAAGAGCCTCTATTTCAGAACAAAGACTAAATAGTAAAAAGCAGCAAGTCCAGAAATGGCAGAGGTATACCGAGCCTGGCGACGAGATGGAGCAAGCGGCGTCATCGCCCATGAAGCGGTCTTCCAGGAACCTGTCTGATGACTTCGACAATGATGACGACGACAGTCCACTTCCAGAGGCAGTGCTCACCACTAACTTGGGCCTGGATATAGTAGTTGTTGTCACAAAAGTAAGTCATCATCATCATCATCATGTCAGCCGAACGACGCCCACTGCTGGGCATAGGCCTCCCCCAAAGATCTCCACAACGATCGGTCCTGCGCTGTCCGCATCCAGCGGCTTCCCGCGACCTTGACAAGATCGTCGGTCCACCTTGTGGAGGGCCTGCCCACGGAACGTCGTCCGGTACGCGGTCGCCATTCGAGAACCTTTCCGCCTCAACGGCCATCGGTTCTCCGCGCTATGTGCCCCGCCCACTGCCACTTCAACGATGCAATCCTTCGAGCGATGTCGGTTGCCTTAGTTCTCCTGCGGATCTCATCATTTCTGATTCGATCAAGCAGGGAGACACCAAGCATCGCTCTCTCCATTGCTCGCTGGGTGACTTTGAGCCTTCTTATGAGACCCATAGTGAACGACCACGTCTCACTCCCATATGTCATTACTGGCAACACACACTGGTCAAAGACTTTCGTCTTGAGACACTGAGGTATTTCGGACGCGAATATATGCCGGAGCTTCCCGAACGCTGCCCATCCGAGCTGGATTCGACGAGAGATCTCTTTCTCGAAGTTGGACTTACCTAACTGGACTGCCTGTCCCAGGTAAACATAGTGGTCAACAACTTCGAGTGTAATGTTCCCAGCGTTAACTGGAGCGGGTGCAACATGGGCATTGAACATGATTTTGGTCTTGTCCATGTTCATCCTAAGACCCACTCTCTGAGAAGCATTACCGAGATCTTCGAGCATTATGTTCAGGTCTTCCAAGGTCTCAGCCATAAGAACTACATCATCGGCGAATCGTAGGTGTGTTAGGTACTCGCCATTGATGTTGATGCCGCGTCCTTTCTAGTCCAGAAGCTTGAAAATATCCTCCAACGCAGCTGTGAACAATTTCGGAGAGATGACGTCTCCTTGTCTCACACCTCGCTGTAGTTGGATCGGATTAGAGCTCTGGTTCTGTAATCGGACCGACATGGTGGCGTTTTGGTATACCTAAGAACCTCGATGTACCTGTAGTCTATTTGGCACCTTTGGAGAGACTGCAACACTGCCCAGGTCTCAATCGAATCGAAGGCCTTCTCATAGTCCACGAACGCTAGGCAAAGTGGCAAGTTATACTCTTCGGTCTTCTGTATAACTTGCCGCAGCGTATGAATGTGGTCTATGGTACTATAGCCTTTTCGGAACCCGGCTTGTTCGGGAGGTTGGAAGTCGTCAAACCTGCGAGCGAGACGATTCGTAATGACTCTCGAAAACAACTTATAGATATGGCTCAGAAGCGAGATGGGTCTGTAGTTCTTCAAGAGAGTTTTGTCACCCTTCTTGAAAAACAGCATCACATCGCTTCTGCCCCATGCCTTTGGCGTTCTGCCCTCGAGGATGACAGAATTGAAGAGCGTCTGGAGGACCTTAAGTACCGGCCGACCGCCCGCTCTCAGAAGCTCTGTTGTGATTCCATCATCACCCGCCGCCTTGTTGTTTTTCAGCTGCTTGAGAGCCATCCTAATCTCGTACAGGCTGACGTCCGGGATATCTTCGGTATAGTGTCGGGTAAGCTTGGCTCTAGGGTCTTTAGCCTTGCTTTCAACAGGTGTTTTCGTGGAATACAGCTGTCCATAGAAACTCTCAATCTCCCTCAGGATTTCAGGTGTTGACGTAATGATGCTACCTGCCTCAGTTTTCAGCCTCGTCAGTTGGCTTTGCCCAATAGACAGATCTCTGGCGAACACTTTGGAGCCTTTGTTCCGCTCAATGGCCTCTTTAATACGCTGGGTATTAAATTGGCGGAGGTCGCTCGTCAAAGACTTAGATATCTGTCTATTGAGTTGCCGATAACGATGGGCATCCACTGAGTTCTGTAGCCTCATTTCGTTTCTCTGATCCATGAGTAGGAGAGTATGACTGGAGAGTTTCTTTGTTTTTGGACGGCGGGTTTTAAAGTGCTTGGACCCTACCGTACGGACAGTATCCACCACCATGTTGTATCGATCGTCCACATCGATGCTGTTCTCAAGGGCTTCGAAGCGGTTTTGAAGCTCGAGCTGAAAGCATTCGGGGTTTTGAATCTGAGCCGGTATTGGTCGGAGCGTGGATTTTATCAGTCGCGCTCTCTCAAGCTTTATGTCGATATTCATTGTGCCTCTGACCATGCGGTGATCGCTTCCTGTCTTGACAGCGTTGATCACAGCGACATCATTGAATATGTGCTTCTTCGTCGACATGATAAAATCGATCTCGTTTCTCACCTTACCGTCCGGACTGAACCAGGTCCATTTGCGGCTTACGGGCTTCTTGAAGAAGGAGTTCATCATAAAGAGGTTCTCCTTCTCCATGAAGTCTGCCAGCATCTGGCCCCTGTTGTTCCGTTGCCCAAATCCAAATTGCCCCACTCGCAGCTCATCACCGCAACGTTGCCCCAACTTCGCATTGAAATCCCCCATCACAACTGTGTAGTGGGTTTTATGGCTATGCATGGCTTTAGAGATCTCCTCATACATAGCCTCCACTTCGACATCGTCGTGTTTCGAGGTCGGAGCGTAGACCTGGATGACATTCAGCGAATATCGTTTTGATATTCTGAGTATCAGGTACGCTACCCTGCTCGAAACACTTCCGATAGTTATCACGTTGTTGACAAGGGACTTGTGGACGATGAACCCGACACCACCTAGGGTAAGTGGCAAGAAATAAAAACATTAATTATTCAAAAAAAACATGAAAATCAGACATAATAAAAAAGAAGTAGTGGAGCCAACTAAGTCCTTTCTCAAAATAAGACATGGCCTTTTCAGTTCCGAACACAAACGGATACTTTTCCAATATCAAATTTCTAATAAAATATCAATAATCAAATCAAAATATCATAGTTTAAATAGAGCTCTAAGGCGATTCAGGACCTTGTTATCAAACCATACAGTAAATTTATTTAAATTTTATTCCATTTTTAATGTGAATGGTGTCTGTATTGTTTTGTTCATAAATACTACCGACTATTGGCTATTACTATAAATAAATAACACTTGCACTGATTAAACAATTTATTAACATTGAAATAAAATTACCAAAGCGTTATACCGCGTTTCAGAATCGCCCTCTTGTAGCAGCTCTTGTTTAAGCAGTTTCAAGTCGTCAAAATAACAGCCATAAAAATTATAAAATCAAAGTAATTTGAACCGCCATCCCTTCCAGACTGACTACATGAGCACCCTAGAAAAAGAGCACGACTATCGCGACGAGCACTTCGACTTCATGCAGCAGTGGATCAGGCGCTTCTGCCTCCAGTACGGCGCGGCGCTCTTCTACAGCAGCGCCAAGGAGGACAAGAACTGCGACTTGCTGTACAAGTACCTCACGCACAGGATATACGGCCTGCCCTTTAGGACGCCGGCGCTTATTGTTGAGAAGGACGCTGTTCTGATGTGAGCATCACTTTATCTTGTAGGATGTAGTCTCAAAGCAGGGGTCATAGATGGCGCTGATCTAGGAGTATAACTTTCTCTTGTAAGATGTAGTTCTACAGCAAGTTTAAGGAAGGAATTAACTGCGAATTGCTGTACAAGTACCTCACGCACAGGATATACGGCCTGCCCTTTAGGACGCCCGCGCTTATTGTTGAGAAGGACGCTGTTCTGATGTGAGTATCACTTTGTCTTGTAGGATGTAGTCTCATAGCAGGATCACAGATGGCGCTGATCTAGGAGTATAACTTCCTCTTGCTAGTTGTAGTCTTTTAGGACGCCAGCGCTCATTCTTGAGAAGGACGTTGTTCTAATGTGAGTATAACTTTCTTTTGTAAGGTGTAGTCCTACAGCAAGGTTAAATAAGAGAGGACCAGCGACTGGTATAAATATCTCACAAACAGGATATGCGGCCTATTTCTCAGAACACCAGCGCTTATTGTCGAGAAGGACGCTGTTCTGATGTGAGTATCACACTTGTAGTATGGATGCTGTAGCACTTTGACTCATGCAGCAGTGGATCAGGCGCTTCTGCCTCCAGTACGGCGCGGCGCTCTTCTACAGCAGCGCCAAGGAGGACAAGAACTGCGACTTGCTGTACAAGTACCTCACGCACAGGATATACGGCCTGCCCTTTAGGACGCCGGCGCTTATTGTTGAGAAGGACGCTGTTCTGATGTGAGTATCACTTCGTCTTGTAGGATGTAGTCACGAAGCAGGGTCATAGATGGCGCTGATCTAGGAGTATAACTTCCTCTTCTAAGATGTAGTCTTCTAAGACTCTAGCGCCTATTGTTGGGAAGGATGCTGTTCTGATGTGAGCATAACGTACCCTTGTATATTGTTGTTTTTTGAGTGGACCAATAAATAGTTTTTCTTTCTTTCTTTCTTGTAGGTTGTATTCTCAAAGCAGGATCATAGATGGCGCTAATCTACGAGTGTGACTTCCTCTTTTAAGATGTAGTCTTTTAGGACGCTGTTCTAATGTGAATATAACTTCCTCTTGGAAGGACTACATCTTAGTCCTTAGCAGTGTTGAATGAGAGAGGACCAACGACTTTTATAAGTATCTCACCAACAGGATATACGGCCTATCTCTCAGAACACCAGCTCTTATTGTTGAGAAGGACGCTGTTCTGATGTGAGTATCACACTTGTAGTATGGATGCTGTAGCACTTTGACTCATGCAGCAGTGGATCAGGCGCTTCTGCCTCCAGTACGGCGCGGCGCTCTTCTACAGCAGCGCCAAGGAGGACAAGAACTGCGACTTGCTGTACAAGTACCTCACGCACAGGATATACGGCCTGCCCTTTAGGACGCCGGCGCTTATTTTTGAGAAGGACGCTGTTCTGATGTGAGTATCACTTCCTCTTGTAGGATGTAGTCTCAAAGCAGAGTCATAGATGGCGCTGATCTATGAGTATAACTCCCTTTTGTAAGATGTAGCCTTTTAGGACGCCAGCGCTTATTGTTGAGAAGGACGCCGTACTTATGTGAGTGTCACTTCCTCTTGTAGGATGTAGTCTCAAAGCAGGGTCATAGATGGCGTTGATCTCCGAGTATAACTTCTCTTGCAAAGTGTAGTCCTACAGCAAGTTCAAGGAAGGAAATAACTGCGACTTGCTGTACAAGTACCTCACGCACAGGATATACGGCCTGCCCTTTAGGACGCCGGCGCTTATTGTTGAAAAGGACGCTGTTCTGATGTGAGTATCACTTCGTCTTGTTGGATGTAGTCCCAAAGCAGTATCATAGATGGCGCTGATCTAGTAGTATAACTTCCTCTTGTAAGATGTACCCCCTTATTCATAAAAACGAACGCAACACTAAAGCAAAGTCTAAGCATTTGACGTGTTACTTACTATGTACGTGTGTCACTTACTCGCAAATGGCGGCAGCAACAAGAATGAAAGTGACAAAGCGATACAAAAGTTAACGTGTTGTTGGAGAATTGTTTAAGTTTTTATGAATGAGGGGGGTAGTCTTTTAGGACGCCAGCGCTTATTCTTGAAAAGGACGCTGTTCTGATGTAAGTATAATTCCTTCTTGTAAGATGTAATCCTACAGCAGGGTTGAATGAGAGAGAACCAGCGACTTGTATAAGTATCTCCCAAACAGGATATACGGGCTGTCTCTCAGAACGCCAGCGATTGTTGAGAAGGACGCTGTTCTGATGTGAGTATCCCACTTGTAGTATGGATGCTGTAGCACTTTGACTCATGCAGCAGTGGATCAGGCGCTTCTGCCTCCAGTACGGCGCGGCGCTCTTCTACAGCAGCGCCAAGGAGGACAAGAACTGCGACTTGCTGTACAAGTACCTCACGCACAGGATATACGGCCTGCCCTTTAGGACGCCGGCGCTTATTGTTGAGAAGGACGCTGTTCTGATGTGAGTATCACTTCGTCTTGTAGGATGTGTTCTCAAAGCAGGGTCGTAGATGGCACTGATCTAGGATTATAACTTCCTCTTGCTAGTTGTAGTCTTTTAGGACGCCAGCGCTTATTCTTGGGAAGGACGCTGCTCTAATGTGAGTATCACGTCCCCTTGTAGGATGTAGTCCCGAAGCAGGATTATAGGTGGCGCTTATCTCTGAGTATAACTTCCTCTTTTTGAAATGTAGTCATTTAGGACGCCAGCGCTTGTAGGTAATTGTATTATCATCGCGTGTAGGTAGATGTTTCTAATGTGAAATTTAAATAAACCAGTCATAGCTCAGCTCTCGTCTTTGATTCACGCGTCCCCACCTCCTAACAAAACATGGCGCAGTCGGAGGTCGTGCAAATAATTTTATTTAAATATTAGAAGAATATTAGAATTTAATGAAAAATGCAATAATTCGATAATAAATTAATAATTGAAACGATTATATTAATGGAAATTGTGATATTTCAAGAAGAAAAACAAATACTTGTGACCGAAAATGGAAGCTATTCTGCAACCGCCGCAGCCGTTTATTTTTGAAAATGATTTGGCGAACGTGACATCTGGAAACTTAAGTAAAGAGTGGCAAAAGTGGAAAAAATCCTTTGAGATATATTGTGGAGCGTGTGAGCTGCAGAAGAAAGATAAAAAAGTGCAAATTAATATTTTGTTACATATAATTGGTGAAAAGTGTCGCGAGGTGTACGACCAATTTTCAGGCGCTTATGAAACAATAGAGGAGCTATTGAAAGAATTTGATAAATTTTTCCTTCCGAAGAAAAACATTACAATCGAACGTCATGCCTTCTTTACGAGAAATCAGCAAGAAATGGAATCGGTTGAGCAGTATGCATTTGAATTAAACAAAATTGCTGTCAGATGCGAATTTAAGGATCTCATGAACGGTTTAACACGAGACAGATTAATATGTGGATTAACAGACGGGGCGTTAAGGGAACGATTATTAAGAGAAACAGAGTTGACTTTAACGAAAGCAGTGGATATTTGTCGTCTCGCTGAAATGTCAAGAGTGCAAGCGAATAATATCAAGATAGAAAAGAAGGTGCATTATGATGTGGATGAAATAGTTTCAACGGAAAAAAAAGATGGAAGCCATGTTCACTTCGTTAGACGAGGCGCGCAGCGAACTATGCCAATACAGCGAAATTCAAAATGGCGTCCACAGCAGTATCGGCGGGAAAATACTCAGGTCAGCGGGCAGTCATCCAGTTTTGTGAATTCTTCGCGTGAGCAGCAAGATTTGCGGCGTAATAGGAATCCATCGGGGTCCAGATCGCGAAACATTGAAGCATGTTCAAAATGTGGAATAAGTCATAACAAGTTTAACTGTCCGGCTTACGGGCAAAGATGTAAAGCGTGTAACAGGATGAATCATTATGCCAGGATGTGTCGGGTGTATGAAGTCCAGGAAGACTCTAGTGATCAGGTAATTCATACTATAGATAAAAATAAGTGTTGTAATAATGATTGGTCTGTATCATTACTGATTAACAATCAATCAATAAATTTTAAATTAGACACTGGAGCCGATGTAAACATTTTACCTAAAAGTTATTTGTATAGAATTAACCTATCAGAGATAAATTTAGTCAGAACAACTATGAAACTGCAAGGGTATTCAGGAAGTAGAATTGAAGTACTAGGTAAATGCTTTCTCAAGGTAAATTATAAACATAATTTATACATATTGAAATTTTTGGTTGTTGATGCACAATCTCCACCAATTTTAGGTCGAAGCTCGTGTGAGGAGATGGAACTTATTAAACGTGTTATGTCGGTGAAAGAAAGATATAATAGTAGTAAAATGGTTTTAGATGAATTTCCTAATTTATTCAAGGGTATTGGCTGTCTGCCAGGTACATATAAAATATAATTAAAAGAGGGTGTTCAACCAGTAGTTCATGCTCCTAGGAAGTTGCCAGTAGCATTAACAAACGCAGTAAGAAATAAGTTGTTAGAAATGGAGAAGGATGGCATTATTAAAAAAGTTGAGGGTCCAACTGATTGGGTCAACAGTATGACCGTTGTAAAGAAACCGAACGGGGAACTTAGGATTTGCCTCGATCCTCGTGATTTAAATAAGGCTATCAAGCGAGAGCATTTTAAATTACCAACATTCGAGGAGATAGCAACTAGACTGTCTGGTGCTAGGTACTTTAGTACATTAGATGCTAAACAGGGATTTTGGAATATATTATTGCATGAGGCTTGTACGGACCTATGTACATTCAATACAATGTTTGGTAGGTACAAATTTTTGAGATTACCTTATGGAATCTCGTCTGCAAGTGAAATATTTCATAAGCGATTACATGGGCACCTTGATGATATCGAAGGTGTAATACAGTTCATTGATGATATTCTTATTTTTGGAAAAACAAAGGAAACTCATGATAAAACTTTACGAGCGGTCTTAGAACGCTGTGAAAAAATTAATATTAAATTAAATAGACAAAAATGTAAAATTGGGTTGAATGAACTTACCTACTTAGGACATAGGATTACGAAAGATGGCATTAAACCGGATGAAAAACATGTCTCTGCAGTGAAAAATATGCCAAGGCCAGCAAATGTTAAAGATGTTGAGCGATTTTTAGGCATTGTAACCTACATTAGCAATTTTATCCCTAATTTTTCAGAAAAAACAGCGCCACTTAGAGAGTTATTAAAAAAGGATATTGCGTGGCATTGGGAGCAAACGCAAGAAACTTGTTTTACATTAATGAAGAACCAATTAAGTAATCCGCCAGTATTGCAGTATTATAATATTGATAGACCAGTGGTTATTTCCGTAGATGCTAGTAAAAACGGGCTAGGCGCATGCCTATTACAAGATAACTTACCGGTTTGTTACGCATCCAAGTCGTTAACAAAAACAGAGCAAAATTATGCTCAGATTGAAAAAGAGTTGTACGCGTGTGTATTTGCTTGTGAAAGGTTTTACATGTATATTTACGGGCGACATGATATTACAATAGAAACAGATCATAAACCGTTAGTTAACATAATTAATAAACCGCTAGCCAGGGCACCTCCAAGGTTACAAAGAATGCTTATGAGATTGCAGCCGTATTCATTCACACTGGTGTATAAGCCAGGTAGGTATCTATACATAGCAGATGCGCTGTCTCGGGCAGTTGCACCGGGCAGTGATAATATTCAGTCGCCGCGTGATCACTTAGACGTGCAAGCGCAGGTCTGTTTAGTTTCGGCTGATAACCCTCTTACGGATTCACATTTTATAGAAATACAAAAATGTACACAAGAAGACAATGATTTGCAGGAGCTAATTAAAGTTATAAAACGAGGCTGGCCTACACATAAAAAGGAGGTTAGTGATAATTTAAAACCATATTGGGATAGTAAACAAGATTTAATTATAAATTACGGGTTGATTTGGAAAGAAAATAGGATTGTAATACCCAAGTGCATGCGGAGTGAGATGTTAAAAAACATTCACGTAGGCCACCTAGGAATAGAAAAGTGTAAGCTAAGGGCTAACGAAATTATGTATTGGCCTAATATGATATCACAATTACAGGATTATTTATCACATTGCCAGGCGTGTCTGACATTTAAAAGACAAAATTGCAAAGAGCCATTAATGTCGCATGAGGTTCCTACAAGGGCTTGGTATAAAATAGGGACTGATTTATTTTATTTTGGCAATAAATGTTACCTAATAGTTATTGATTATTATAGTAAATTCATAGAAATTGTGCAACTCTGCTCCACTACATCGGCAGAAATTATAAAGCAATTAAAATGTATATTTAGACGCCAAGGAATTCCACAAATTGTAATGTCAGATAACGGGCCTGAGTATGCGTCTAGGATATTCAAAGATTTTTCCAAGGATTGGAAATTTGAACATATCACATCTTCTCCTAGATATCCTCAATCGAATGGACAAGTCGAACGGGCAGTTCAAACAATCAAAAATATGATTAGGAAAACAGTTTATAGCAAAACAGATACAGATTTGGCACTATTAGAGTATTTGAACACACCGATTAGCGGAGAAGTAGCTTCCCCCGCGGAATTGCTGCAAAATAGGAAGTTACGAAGTGTTATTCCTTGTTCTCCAGGCTTGTTATTGCCTAAGATACATAGGAACGTTTCCGATAAGTTAGTAAAACGACAAGAAAATCAAAAACGATATTTTGATAGGTCAGTAAGACAATTACAACCTCTCAGTGTTTCACAAAAGGTGAAATGTAGACTGCAGAATCAATGGGTACCGGGCACTGTCGTGCGTGCTTTAGGTTACAGGTCTTATTTGATTAAACTGATTACGGGAGGCGTCGTAAGAAGGAATAGAAAACATATTATTTTAGACTCAGAACGGAGAATAGACAGTCAATATAACTGTATTTATGATGACATAGAGGTTGATAGTGCATCTTCTCAACAGCTGAGCTCCAGCTATAACGTAAACAGAGGCTCCAGTACGTCACAAACATCACGTGGGCAACCACAGTTACATAGTGCTAATTATCAAACTCGTTTTGGCAGGACAGTGAGGCCGCCTGATCGCTGGGGATACTCTCTTCCTGGAATTCCAACTCCGAGAAATCAATAATGTTATTAAACTACTTGGCAGATTTGAAAAATTCTTCCACTGTTGGAAAGCTACATCATTCCTGAATGACATAGGCTATATTTCATTTTCAAAAAAAAATAGGCATCCTTACTAAAATTACGATAACGTTAGTCCACGCGGACGAAGTCGCGGGCGGCTGCTAGTGATAATATAATTTGTGAATAAAATGAATGAAATATGTTAGCATAACCACAAGGTGTATGCAAGTATTGTAACGAACTTATACCTAAGTATCTAGTGCATAAGTGTGCATAATGCATTAAAATGTAATTAATAAAATTTTAATTAATTAAGATTTGCATGTCAAATACTTTTGTGAAATGAAGTTGCATCTTCATTAGTAGAATTTAAATAAGATTATGTACTAAGTACTTACTTTTGTTACAAAAAGAAAGAAAACGTGTACCTACTTTTATGAAATTAGTTTAATGAAATTTATTTTGATGTGATTTGTTCTTATTTATTTTTAAATGTTAGCATGTTATTAGAATAGTATGTGAATTGAAATTTCTATCAGGATTTTTAATGATAATGTTATTATTTTATTAGAGGGGTTGTTGCATGCTTTAATATGAAATAATTAATTTGTTCAAAAGGGAATTGTAGGTAATTGTATTATCATCGCGTGTAGGTAGATGTTTCTAATGTGAAATTTAAATAAACCAGTCATAGCTCAGCTCTCGTCTTTGATTCACGCGTCCCCACCTCCTAACAAAACAGCGCTTATTCTTTAGAAGGACGCTGTTCTAATGTGAGTATAACTTCCTCTTGTAAGGTTTAGTCCTACAGCAGGGTTGAATAAGAGATGACCAGCGACTTGCTGTACAAGTATCTCACAAACAGGATATATGGCCTGTCTCATAATACCAGCGCTTATTGCTGAGAAGGACGCTGTTCTGATGTGAGTATCACACTTGTAGTATGGATGCTGTAGCACTTTGACTCATGCAGCAGTGGATCAGGCGCTTCTGCCTCCAGTACGGCGCGGCGCTCTTCTACAGCAGCGCCAAGGAGGACAAGAACTGCGACTTGCTGTACAAGTACCTCACGCACAGGATATACGGCCTGCCCTTTAGGACGCCGGCGCTTATTGTTGAGAAGGACGCTGTTCTGATGTGAGTATCGCTTCGTCTTGTAGGATGTGGTCTTAAAGCAGGGTCTTAGATGGCGCTGATCTAGGAGTATAACTTCCTTTTGCTAGTTGTAGTCTTTTAGGACGCCAGCGCTTATTGTTGATAAGGACGCTGTTCTTATGTGAGTATCATTTCCACTTGTAGGATGTAGTCTTAAAGCAGGGTCTTAGATAGCTGATCTACAAGTATAACTTCTTCTTGCTTGTTGGAGTCTTTTAGGAAGCCAGCGCTTATTCTTGAGAAGGACGCTGTTCTAATGTGAGTATAACTTCCTCTTGTAAGATGTAGTCCTACAGCAGGGTTGAAGTAGAGAGGACCAGCGATTTGCTGTTTAAGAATCTCACAAACAGGACATATATGGCCTGTCTTTCAGAACACCAGCGCTTATTGTTAAGAAGGACGCTGTTCTGATGTGAGTATCACACTTGTAGTATGGATGCTGTAGCACTTTGACTCATGCAGCAGTGGATCAGGCGCTTCTGCCTCCAGTACGGCGCGGCGCTCTTCTACAGCAGCGCCAAGGAGGACAAGAACTGCGACTTGCTGTACAAGTACCTCACGCACAGGATATACGGCCTGCCCTTTAGGACGCCGGCGCTTATTGTTGAGAAGGACGCTGTTCTGATGTGAGTATCACTTCGTCTTGTAGGATGTAGTCCCAAAGCATTATCATAGATGGCGCTGATCTAGGAGTATAACTTCCGCTTGTAAGATGTACCCTCTTATTCATAAAAATTTAAACAGCTCTTATAGAACACAATAACTATTGTATCGCTTTGTCACTGTCATTCTTGTTGCTGCCGCCATTTGCGAGTAAGTGACAGAACACGTCAATAGCTTAAACAATGCGTTAGCGTTGCGTTCGTTTTTATGAATAAGGGGGGTAGTCTTTTAGGACGCTGTTAAAATGTGAGTATAACTTACTCTTGTAAGGTATAGTTCTACTGCAGCGTTGAATAAGAGAGGACCAGCGACTTGCTATAAAAGTATCTCACAAACAGGATATATACGGCCTATCTCTCAGAACACCATCTCTTATAGTTGAGAAGGACGCTGTTCTGATGTGAGTATCACACTTGTAGTATGGATGCTGTAGCACTTTGACTCATGCAGCAGTGGATCAGGCGCTTCTGCCTCCAGTACGGCGCGGCGCTCTTCTACAGCAGCGCCAAGGAGGACAAGAACTGCGACTTGCTGTACAAGTACCTCACGCACAGGATATACGGCCTGCCCTTTAGGACGCCGGCGCTTATTGTTGAGAAGGACGCTGTTCTAATGTGAGTATAACTTCCTTTTGTAAGGTGTAATCCTAGAGCAAGGGTGAATAAGAGAGGGCCAGTGACTTGCTGTATATCTCACAAACAGGATATACGGCCTGTCTCTCATAACACCAGCTCTTATTGTTGAGAAGGACGCTGTTCTGATGTGAGTATCACACTTGTAGTATGGATGCTGTAGCACTTTGACTCATGCAGCAGTGGATCAGGCGCTTCTGCCTCCAGTACGGCGCGGCGCTCTTCTACAGCAGCGCCAAGGAGGACAAGAACTGCGACTTGCTGTACAAGTACCTCACGCACAGGATATACGGCCTGCCCTTTAGGACGCCGGCGCTTATTGTTGAGAAGGACGCTGTTCTGATGTGAGCATCACTTTATCTTGTAGGATGTAGTCTCAAAGCAGGGGTCATAGATGGCGCTGATCTAGGAGTATAACTTTCTCTTGTAAGATGTAGTTCTACAGCAAGTTTAAGGAAGGAATTAACTGCGACTTGCTGTACAAGTACCTCACGCACAGGATATACGGCCTGCCCTTTAGGACGCCGGCGCTTATTGTTGAGAAGGACGCTGTTCTGATGTGAGTATCACTTCGTCTTGTAGGATGTAGTTTCAAAGCAGGGGTCAGAGATGGCGCTGATCTAGGAGTATAACTTCCTCTTGTAAGATGTAGTTCTACAGCAAGTTTAAGGAAGGAAATAACTGCCACTTGCTGTACAAGTACCTCACGCACAGGATATACGGCCTGCCCTTTAGGACGCCGGCGCTTATTGTTGAGAAGGACGCTGTTCTGATGTGAGTATCACTTCGTCTTGTAGGATATAGTCTCAAAGCAGGATCATAGATGGCGCTTACCTCCGAGTATAACTTCCTCTTGTAAGATATAGTTTTTTTAGGACGCCAGCGCTTATTGTTGAGAAGGACGCTGTTCTGATGTGAGTATCACTTCGTCTTGTAGGATATAGTCTCAAAGCAGGATCATAGATGGCGTTGATTCTGGAGTTTTAACTTCCTCTTGTGAAATGTAGTCTTTTAGGACGCCGGCGCTTATTGTTGAGAAGGACGCTGTTCTTATGTGAGTATCATTTCCTCTTGTAGGATGTAGTCTCAAAGCAGGATCATAGATGGCGCTGATCTCCGAATATAACTCCCTCTTGTAAGATGTAATCTTTTAGAAAGCTAGCGCCTATACTTGAGATCTACGCTGTTCTTATGTGAGTATCACTTCCCCTTGTAGGATGTATTCTCAAAGCAGGATCATAGATGGCGCTTACCTCCGAGTATAACTTCCTCTTGTAAGATATAGTTTTTTTAGGACGCCAGCGCTTATTCTTGAGAAGGACGCTGTTCTAATGTGAGTATAACTTCCTCTTGTGAGGTGAAGTCCTACAGCAGAGTTGAATAAGAGAGGATCAGCGACTTGTAGAAGTATCTCACAAACAGGATATACGGCCTGTGTCTCAGAACACCAGCGCTTATTGTTAAGAAGGACACTGTTCTAATGTGAGTATCACACTTGTAGTATGGATGCTGTAGCACTTTGACTCATGCAGCAGTGGATCAGGCGCTTCTGCCTCCAGTACGGCGCGGCGCTCTTCTACAGCAGCGCCAAGGAGGACAAGAACTGCGACTTGCTGTACAAGTACCTCACGCACAGGATATACGGCCTGCCCTTTAGGACGCCGGCGCTTATTGTTGAGAAGGACGCTGTTCTGATGTGAGCATCACTTTATCTTGTAGGATGTAGTCTCATAGCAGGATCACAGATGGCGCTGATCTAGGAGTATAACTTCCTCTTGCTAGTTGTAGTCTTTTAGGACGCCAGCGCTCATTCTTGAGAAGGACGTTGTTCTAATGTGAGTATAACTTTCTTTTGTAAGGTGTAGTCCTACAGCAAGGTTAAATAAGAGAGGACCAGCGACTGGTATAAATATCTCACAAACAGGATATACGGCCTATTTCTCAGAACACCAGCGCTTATTGTCGAGAAGGACGCTGTTCTGATGTGAGTATCACACTTGTAGTATGGATGCTGTAGCACTTTGACTCATGCAGCAGTGGATCAGGCGCTTCTGCCTCCAGTACGGCGCGGCGCTCTTCTACAGCAGCGCCAAGGAGGACAAGAACTGCGACTTGCTGTACAAGTACCTCACGCACAGGATATACGGCCTGCCCTTTAGGACGCCGGCGCTTATTGTTGAGAAGGACGCTGTTCTGATGTGAGTACCACTTCGTCTTGTAGGATGTAGTCTTAAAGCAGGGTCATAGATGGCGCTGATCTAGGAGTATAACTTCCGCTTGTAAGATGTAGTCTTTTAGGACGCTGTTAAAATGTGAGTATAACTTCCTCTTGTGAGGTGTAGTCCTACAGGAGGGGTTGAATGAGAGAGGACCAGTGACTTGCTGTATAAGTATCAAACAGGATATATACGGCCTGTCTCTCAGAACACCAGCGCTTATTGTTGAGAAGGACGCTGTTTTGATGTGAGTATAACTTACTCTACAACAGGATGAAGCAGAAAGAAACCTGTAATTTGTTGTATGTGTACTTCACCGAAAACAAACCTAAATCTATCTTAAAAGTTACGCTTGCCATTGCTGCTACATCGGTAGGCAACACTCAGAAGCCGTGTGACACTCAGGGCATAGTAGGCGGCAAGAATACAGCCGTTACATGGATTTTTATCTACCATCACCAAGGATTTAATTATGAAATAGCTGAACCCAAAATCAGTGTTCTGGCTAGATTCTTACTTGGGTCGATATGAGCATTGAACTGTATAAGAACCAGGCACTGGTTAACTTGAAAGTACCTAGCGGCTCTATACTAAACATCAAAACCAACGATTTTTTTATATTCACGTTTTATAATTTTTATTTTCAGTCCAGCAGGCTGGGATAGTATGAAGAAAATTAGCATATTGTATGAAAACATGCAGTCGTGTAAACCAGACGACTACTACAGAGATGTCATCGTGCAGCCCGCTATACGGAAAGTGAGTGGTCACCTTTTAATATTACTTTTAGACATGGCTATTTAAGTTCATCATTATCAACAGCCACATAATGTCCACTGTTGGACATTGACCTAAGTTAAAACTGACTCTAGAAGTTTAGATTCATCAACCGATTGTTCTAGGAACTTGGTAATAATGGCTCACTTCCCATTATCATTTCATAACTTTTAAGATTTAATTATGTCTTCTTTTTTTCGCTCTAAAACCATACGAACCGTACGAAATAATGCTTGACAAAATTTTGCTGCGGTGCGCATCTTAGCAGCTAAGATGCGCACCAGCAAGCTGCTTGCCTGGAGCTTTTGAAACGCCTTCTAGATAACGTCCAACGCAAGCATTTTCGTCCTTGACAGTGCCAGCAAGTATGTCTTAATAAGTATTTTCACGCCAGGCAATCTCAACACTAAAAAATTACAATAGGGTTAACTTGTTTAAGATTTCAGTGACGCCAAACGAACAAAGATTCTGATGAAGTATTATTCGACTGCTTTTGTCAAATCATTACTTTTTGACCATTCTTACCCATAATTTTGATTTTGACTGTACTTAACCTACCAGCAACAAAGACGTAAAGTGTGTGTATATTGCAGAGTGGAGCTGCTTTTGTCAAATCGTCATTACTTTTTCGACCACTTACACACATAATTTTGATGGTGACTGTACTTAACCTACCAGCGACAAAGACATAGATTCTGTTGATGTATTATTTTATTGCTTTCGTCAAATCGTCATTACTTTTTTGACCACTTTCACACATAATTATAATGCTAATTTCGTTACCATCACGAAAGTCGTAAATATGATGTTTTTTGCAGAGTGGAGCCAACCGCGAAGCAGAGGTCCAAGCGGAAGACGAGCAAGCGTTCTTGCAACGGCAACTAGCGGCGCTGCAGGCCGGCACGCCCGCGCCCGCGCGCGCCGACTCGCCGCTGCGCGCCACGCATCGTGCGCAGGCGCAGGTACAGGCGACAGCACATACACACACACACACAGCGCCCCCTAGCGGCGCTGCATACCGGCACGCCCGCGCCCGCGCGCGCCGACTCGCCGCTGTGCGCCACGCATCGTGCGCAGGCGCAGGTACAGGCGACAGCACATACACACACACACACAGCGCCCCCTAGCGGCGCTGCAGGCCGGCACGCCCGCGCCCGCGCGCGCCGACTCGCCGCTGTGCGCCACGCATCGTGCGCAGGCGCAGGTACAGGCGACAGCACATACACACACACACACAGCGCCCCCTAGCGGCGCTGCAGGCCGGCACGCCCGCGCCCGCGCGCGCCGACTCGCCGCTGCGCGCCACGCATCGTGCGCAGGCGCAGGTACAGGCGACAGCACATACACACACACACACAGCGCCCCCTAGCGGCGCTGCAGGCCGGCACGCCCGCGCCCGCGCGCGCCGACTCGCCGCTGTGCGCCACGCATCGTGCGCAGGCGCAGGTACAGGCGACAGCACATACACACACACACACAGCGCCCCCTAGCGGCGCTGCAGGCCGGCACGCCCGCGCCCGCGCGCGCCGACTCGCCGCTGTGCGCCACGCATCGTGCGCAGGCGCAGGTACAGGCGACAGCACATACACACACACACACAGCGCCCCCTAGCGGCGCTGCAGGCCGGCACGCCCGCGCCCGCGCGCGCCGACTCGCCGCTGCGCGCCACGCATCGTGCGCAGGCGCAGGTACAGGCGACAGCACATACACACACACACACAGCGCCCCCTAGCGGCGCTGCAGGCCGGCACGCCCGCGCCCGCGCGCGCCGACTCGCCGCTGCGCGCCACGCATCGTGCGCAGGCGCAGGTACAGGCGACAGCACATACACACACACACACAGCGCCCCCTAGCGGCGCTGCAGGCCGGCACGCCCGCGCCCGCGCGCGCCGACTCGCCGCTGTGCGCCACGCATCGTGCGCAGGCGCAGGTACAGGCGACAGCACATACACACACACACACAGCGCCCCCTAGCGGCGCTGCAGGCCGGCACGCCCGCGCCCGCGCGCGCCGACTCGCCGCTGCGCGCCACGCATCGTGCGCAGGCGCAGGTACAGGCGACAGCACATACACACACACACACAGCGCCCCCTAGCGGCGCTGCAGGCCGGCACGCCCGCGCCCGCGCGCGCCGACTCGCCGCTGCGCGCCACGCATCGTGCGCAGGCGCAGGTACAGGCGACAGCACATACACACACACACACAGCGCCCCCTAGCGGCGCTGCAGGCCGGCACGCCCGCGCCCGCGCGCGCCGACTCGCCGCTGCGCGCCACGCATCGTGCGCAGGCGCAGGTACAGGCGACAGCACATACACACACACACACAGCGCCCCCTAGCGGCGCTGCAGGCCGGCACGCCCGCGCCCGCGCGCGCCGACTCGCCGCTGCGCGCCACGCATCGTGCGCAGGCGCAGGTACAGGCGACAGCACGTCAGGCTACACCATTTAAATAAAAAAAAAAGGGATTGCTACCATGTACCGCTGTAGTAGAGGTGCCCGTGGCGCAGTTGTGACAGTGATCGGCGACGATCGCTATTGTAAAGCAACACACGCCGGGTCGGAAATGGGATAATGAATGACCACCTCGACCGAAATTTAGTGATGTGTATTTCGAGTATCTCCGTGCTTTGGAAGGCACGTTAAGCAGTTGGTCCCGGCTGACGTCGTAGATGTCAGTCGTTAAACCTAGTCAGAGGCCTTCGAGCGGCTTGATAACGTCTGACTTTAAGGTTGCTCACTAACCTTGCACCCCTCCAACAATCCGCACTGAGCCCGCGTGTTGGAGTATGGCTCAGTCCACCTCATGGTTGGGGTGAGGCCTGTGCCCAGCAGTGGGACGTATACAGGGTGTCCCAAAACGTGACGTCAAGCGGGCACGGGATAATAGGCTAGGTCATACCGGCTCTGGGAAAAATAAGGAAAAAAATCTATGTCACTTGGTTTAGTAATAATAATAATATTTTTGATTTTTTTGGAAATCGACAGCCTTGACTAAGTTTTCAGGTACTGTACTCAGAAATGACCAAGTTTCGCAGCGTTTTATTTTTTTATTTTATCCTAAAAAACTATGCTTTCGATTATAGTCACTTTTATGATGATAAATTTTGGACATTTAGTAAAAAAAAATAAAGTTCGACTGAGTCATGGTTAAGAATTTTTATGTCAGCCAACTTCATCCCTCATTTTCTTTAAAAAACATTACTATAGCATCCTTGGCCAGTTGTCTAGAAAAATAGCCCATTTAATCAAGATTTCAAAAAGGTAAAATACTAACCATTTCCTTGTCTTATCTTTCCATGATAAATATTATGAACCAAAATGGGTCGTTCAAAACTTGAACTAGGTGAAGTCTATTAGTATGCCTTACTTGGATGATAAAAGAAAAAATGACCGTAGGTTAGTGGCAGCGGCAAAAATGAATCGTTTGCTGTTGCTAAGCATTCCATGACTGGTCGGTTAATGTGATGGGGACCAGTCCGTTTTTTTTCATAGTATGTTTTTGTATGTTTAAGTATTCTATTGTGTATTATGTGTATGTGTCACCGGAAAATAACAAAAACCGTAAATTTATAAATTTCCTAGGAAATTTATAAACTTTCGTAGGATTCTAAACGAGAGATAAATTTTATTATTTTACGCTTACATTTCCGGAAATTTATAAATTTGCGACGACTCGCAGTAAATTTATCAACTTACGGATATCTATTCGTAAGATTCTAAACGGTTCGACCAATCACAGAAGAGCTTTTAATTTTACGCTTTTATGAATTACGGAAAATAACACACTGCCCTCTGATTGGTCGATGTTGACAGTAGCAATGCTTGTGTTGGTAGATTATGGTACAATCAGACTTGCCAAACTGTATATTTATCAGTTTCGAATACCTACCTGACTGGACTTTGACTTTAAAACTGGTTAGGTTTAACGGGTTACTTTCCACAATTAATAGGCTGATAACCCCTACTTAATCAAAATAAAACAGCAGAAATCGTGTTTTACGATATCAAAAAGTTTTTAAAAAAATTAAATAGGTACACTTATAAAATATAACATACCAAACATGGCATACCATCTAGATCATATCCCAAATGGGGTAGTCAGAGGCACACTAAGTTCCCGTCACGGTAAACGAACGGATCATTCAGAAGCCCACATTTCACTGAGGGATTTGAACCCATCGTGGTAAGAAGCGATCATACAACCGTTATCTGGGTTGCTTAGATCTTTTATCGGGGTTTCTCATCGCCGGAGAGTTAGCCGCAAATTATACAATGAACATGAAGATGAATTGTTCTTACAAATTATAAAACATTGAAACCGGCCTTCAACCAAAATTAAATGGCGGAGGAGAGGAATGACACGTGACTTATTCGACCAATCAGAGCGCACATGGCGTTTGGTTACCGCCCACTTATTATTTTACGGATGCGTTCCGGAAGTTTATAAATTTCCGGAAATGAGGGCGTAAAATAATACAATTTATCTCTCGTTTAGAATCCTACGAAAGTTTATAAATTTCCTAGGAAATTTATAAATTTACGGTTCTTGTTATTTTCCGGTGACATATGTATTATATCATAGTTTGCGTTTGTTTTAGCACAAGAGTGGAGCTTGATTAAAACTCAGATTGATTAGAATTTCGTGTAATTAAGGAATTGACTCTTTACATGGCAACGGTCGATGAAAAAGTGATGGGTGCGGTCGGCGCTTCTAACTACCGCACATAAAAATAATTATTGAAAGATTTGTGGTTTTGCCTTTATATTTAGGCAGGCGCTTCAACATCCTCCCCCCCTGAAAGGCGTAGGCTTTCAAGCTCGAAGGTCATCAGCAGTAGGTAGGGGACATAGTCGAACTAGGGGTCGTCGTACGCAGCCTCTTGAAGTGTGGATGTCTGCAACTCGGGAGATTCCATCCGCTCCTGGGAATAGACGAACGACTCTGCCAAGTCTCCAGCATAGCGGTGGAACGTTGTCCTCTTGCAGCAGAACCATATCTCCAGTGTTCAGTGTGGTGGTGTCCATACGCCACTTTGTACGTTGTTGCAGTTCTGAGACGTATTCTTTTTGCCAGCGATTCCAAAAATGCTGCCTCACTTGTTCTAGGCGTGCATATCTTTGTAAGCTGCTTTCCTTAGCCTCTGTCAGAGCTGGTGTAGGCAGCGCATTCAACGGCCGTCCAACGATGAAGTGCCCTGGGGATAAGGAAAGAAGATCGGTAGGAGATGAGGACATAGGACACAAGGGACGACTGTTTAGTATTGCCTCCACTTGTGCAAATAAAGTACATATTTCCTCAAATGTTAAATGAGTGTTTCCCATAACGCGTTTTATGTGGTGTTTGGCCGACTTAACTCCTGCCTCCCAGATTCCACCAAAATGGGGAGCATAAGCCGGTATGAAATTAAATTTTATTCCCTCCATGCTTGCAAATTCTGATAAAGAAGAATTATTTTGTTTTAAGAAATTTGATAGTTCTTTAGCCGCTGCGACAAAGTTACGACCATTGTCGGAAAATATCTCTCGTGGTTTTCCACGACGAGCTATAAACCTGCGGAGAGTCATTATAGAAGCTTCCTTAGTTAGGTCACTTACAGGTTCCAAATGAACACATTTGAATCGTAAACAAATGAATAAACAAAGATAGCATTTGACCAACCTTGCACCACGCCCCCTACGATTTAGAATAAAGAACGGGCCAGCGTAATCAACTCCAACTGAATTAAATGGGAAATCAACGGTCACACGGTAAGTAGGTAAGTTGCCCACTTTTGGAAATAAGGTTTGACCGCGAACCCGCGTACAGGTGACACATTGTTGAACAACGCGTCGAGCAAGCTTTCGTCCATTGATTGGCCAGACAGTCTCCCTGATCGTTGACAATAGCAGCTGTGGGCCAGCATGAAGGTTAACCAAGTGTTCACGTTCAAAGTAGATTTTAGTTAAATGATGAGAAGCATCGAGAAGTATAGGGTGACGTTTTTCGTAGGTATAATTAGAAGTACCTAGCCTCCCTCCAACCCTGATTAAATTGGTTTTTGAATCTAGAAAGGGTGACAAGCATAGAATTTTGGATTTAGGTTCTAATTCTTTATTTTTTAGTAATCGTTTATAATCAGAATGGAAAGATTGTTTTTGTGAAATCATACAAATAAAATAGAATGAGTTAGTAAGTTCGTCTACTGATAAAATACCAGTTTTTTTGTCATTTTTGTTTATGAATTTAGAATTGTGTAAAAAGCGTAAAACATAGGCAAATATTCTTTGAACTTTAGTGAATTTTGAATATATTGTAAAATCAAACACAGGCTCAGGTAATGTTATGGCTGTGTTGACTTTGACCTCTGGAATTAATAAATTTTGTTTTTGATTTAAAACGGGCCATTGTGTTTCTTCATTGTAAAGAAAAGATGGGCCTGTCCACCACATCTCGTTTTTACAAAGCTGACTAGCATTGACGCCCCTGGATATAAGATCTGCAGGGTTGACGTCAGTGGGAACATAACGCCATGAATTAGGTACTGTACTTTCCAATATCTCTCCTACTCTGTTGGCTACAAATGTTTTGAGCTTACTGGGATCATTCTTGATCCAACACAGGACGACATTAGAATCGCACCAATGTACTATGCGTGAAGGAGTAAACCTAACAGACTCTATGACAGTTTTGCATAGCCTGGCTGCCAGTAGAGCTGCACAAAGCTCCAGACGAGGAATGGTAGTGGGCTTAAGAGGAGCTACTTTAGATTTAGAACATAATAGCTTAACCATTACCTCATTGTCTGTATTTACTGTTCTTATGTATATGCAAGCACCATAGGCGCATTGTGATGCGTCACTAAACGAATGAATTTCAATTGAAGTTGGCGCTTCGCATAGAACTCGACGAGGGATTTGAATTTCTGCAAGCAAAGGTAAGTTATTGCAAATTTCTAACCATGTTTCTCTAATCTCGTCAGGTACAGGTTGATCCCAATCTAAGCCTTTAGCCCATAGTTTTTGAATTAACATTTTAGGTTGTATTATGCATGGACTTAGCAGCCCAAGAGGATCGAATATTTTAAAAGAGTTTGATGTGATTGTTCTTTTTGTGATTGTGTTATTTTGATTAATATTTTTTACAGGAAAGCTAAAATTGTCAGAGGATGGATCCCAGCCTAACCCTAGTGTGCTCGTCGATTCACTAAAGGTAAGTTTTTCTTTTGTATTTAAATCTGAATTTCGAAATAGATTAGGTGAATTAGTTTTGAACTTTCTTAGTGGAAAACAGGCTGAATTTAGTGCGTTTGATACTGAATTTAGAATGTATTTTAATTGAATTTCGTCATCACTTCCGGTTATCAAATCGTCGACTAGGAAATCACTTTGTATTATTTTTTGTATTATAGGATCTTTACATTCTTGCCCTACTTGCCAAAGACACCTAGTACTAAGATAGCTGGCACTTGCGGTTCCGTAAGTGACAGTATTAAGTTGCAGAATTTTGATAGGCTGTGACTCATCTTCTCTCCATAAAATCAATTGCAAGTTACGATCTCTTTCATCAACTGTGATCTGGCGATACATTTTAGCAATATCGCCAGTCAGGAGAAACTTATACTGTCGTGCTCTTAACAAAATAGAGAAAAGAGAATCTTGTAAGTTTGGGCCTACCATTTGGATGTCATTGACTGAGTAACCTGATGTTGTTGGGTTTGAACCGTCAAACACGACTCGAATTTGTGTTGACTCGCTATCAGCCTTGAAAACAGCGTGATGGCACATGAAATATGATATGTCTGGAACAGATGATAGCTCGGAAAGATGGCCTAAGTCTGTGTATTCTTGAATGAACTGTGAATACTGAGATTTTAAATCTAGATTTTTTCGAAATCGTTTTTCGAGATTTATAAAGCGTTTTCTAGCGATATGATAAGAGTCACCGAGGCAATCAGGTGAGTCCTTTAGTGGCAATCTCACACAAAATCTGCCGGTGCTCATGCGTGTTGTATTGTTTAGAAAATGATTTTCGCATGCTTCATTCATTGGGCTGAGAGTCTTCTTTTGCGGAAGTTCTTCGATTTCCCAGAATTTAGTTAGCATTTCATCGATGGGTTTAGAAGTAATTGCATGATAACATTGTTTGTTATTGTAATTATTGAAGTTTGAGTTTATAGAACCGGCTATAATCCAGCCTAGTTTTGAATTATTTAGTTTAGGATTGTTAGGGCCCAAGGAGTGTTGTTCACCGCCAAGGATGTCCCAAAACATGTCTGCCCCAATCAATACCTCTATTGGTGAGGGTTGATTGAATTGAGGATCAGCTAATAGAAATTCTTTAGGAATTTTTAGATTTTGTATGTCTATTGGAGTCTTTGGTAGATCTCCTGTTAGATCATTAAGTACATAGCAGCACATAGTCACTTGAAATTGAGAATGTATGGACTTTAGGTTGGTAACACAGCTTTCTACAGCTTTATTTATGCAATTGTTACCTATTCCAATGACATTCACACTGTCTAATGAATTGCATTTTATATTCAATCTCTTTTGTAAAGATTTGGAAATAAATGAAGATTGGCTACCACTGTCTAGGAGCGCGCGAACCCTTGCCATTTTGTTGTTGTGAGGGTTGCGAACTTCTATCATGGCTGTTGATAATAGGACCTGATTGGCCTTTTGATGTGAGAAAGCCACTAAGGACTCGTTGTTATTTTCGTTAGTATTGTTGTTTGTTGGGACATTAGGATCATGAATCAGCGTATTGTGTCTTTGGTTGCACTGTCTGCATGATCCCATGCGGCACTCTGAGGCAGGGTGGCCCTGTCTGAGGCAATTTTGACATAGCTTGTATTTAGAGATGCATGATATTTTTTCCTTAATTGACATTGATCGGAAAATGGAGCAATCGTAAATTCTGTGATTATCGTTACAGATAACACAAACAACACCTGACTGCATTGGAGGTTGGGTTGTTGTTGTGAAAGTTTTAGTTTGTTGAAATCGGTCATTTTTAGTGAATGACTGCTTATTGTGATTAAAATTGCTAGTGGGTAGGGGACGCGGTGCAAACTGGTGTCTTGGTTGATTATTATTATTGTTGTTGACAAATCGGTTTCTATTTAAGGATTCCAAGACATCTGCGCGATCGATTAGAAATTTATTAAATTGTTCTAGACTTGGAACATCCTCTAATGTGTTTCTATATTCTTCCCACTTTATGATGGTACGACTGTCTAATTTAGAAGATAACATGTAGATAATCAATAAATCCCAGTGGTCTGTGGGCTGACCAAGACTAGCCAGAGCACGTAGGTTTTTAGTGACGTGGTCAACCAAAAATCGAAGCGCTCTTTCAGACTCACGGGTTATAGGCTGAACATTGAATAATGAATCTAAATGGTTGTTTATAAGAACTCTTTTGTTGTCGTACCGAGCACAAAGGAGACTCCAAGCTTCCTTGTAGTTTGAAGAGGATATTTCAAGATTTGACACTATACGCGCCGCGTCGCCTTCGAGGTATGATATTAAATAATGGAATTTATGTATTTCTGCAATGTGATCATTTTTGTGAACCAAACTAGTGAAAGTATCTCGAAACTCTAACCAGCGGAATAAAGAACCATCAAACTTTGAGATTTGAATTTGAGGTAGTCTAAAATTGACATTCTGATGATCCGAAAACGCATCGATAGTTGATCGACGTCTTTGCACATCACTAGTGTTGAAATTAATGTTGTATTCTTGTATCAAAACCTTGGCATTTGCTATACATTGTACAATATCGTCCTCCATGCGTTCCCGTTCATCGACTTCAGATTGTATATTTTCGCAATTTAGAACTTCAATATCAGTTTGTATTTTGTCAAACCTGGTTGACATGCTTTCAAATTTACTCAATTTAAGGGTTAATCCTGCCATTTCAATATTATTTACCTCAGATAAGCTACTTATTTTATCAATGTAATTTTTAAATTTAGTAATCTGCCCCTTAATGGAGCTACGCTTCACAATAAGTTCTTTTAATTTAGTGTCTGACATTTTGTAAGAAGTGAATCAAAATAGGTAAAACAATTATGAAAAAATGAAAGTTGAAAAGAATTGCAAACAGTAGGGGAAACAAAAAATAAATAGGCTCACGCTCCTCGTTCTGTTGTATCCCGAAGCAGGAATCAGCCAGCAATCCACCAGTCCTTACGCAGCAACAATAGATATAGGTAGGTATTCTTATTTTATCCTTGCTTGACCTTGGAGCGAAAGTTGATTGGAGATTGCACCTGGAAACGTCGGCGTAATCGGGTCAAGGTCACGCAATGAATATGTGTCGTTTGACTAACGGGACATTATGACGTGACAACTAATTAAAATTGCTATAATTGCACTTTATGGCTAAAAATGTGTGAATAAATTTAAGTATTTACGTTGATTAACGTTTAAAAATATCAAATATTGCCTTTAATGCGTAATTATGAAGATTTAAGGGAAATTTAGTTGAAATTTAGTTAGGTAGGTACTTTTTCTATAAATTTAAAGTTGCTTAAAACTCGCAAATTACTGCTAAAAAACCACAAGTGGCGGCTCGACCAGTAAAGGAAAGGTGTAATAAAGGATTATTAATGAATTTGGGTGTTGGATTTTGGATATAAGTTGGATTTAGGGGATTTTAGAAAAAAGGAATGGCACTTCACTTAACTCAAGAAATAGCTTGTCCTCGTAGTTTTCTGGTGCGAAATTTTAGCGAAATCGCTGGCCAGCTTGATGAAGGTCCTTTCGTCTTAGTCCTCAATTGTATTTCCTTTCCGTTATGGCAATTTTGGCGAAGAAACCGGAACACGTGGTGGTCATCTTTTTTTGGTGATTTTTTCTTCGAAATTTGCTGAAAATGGACTCGTTTGTCCTGTCACGGTCGCCAAAAAAACTTCTTGTTTTAGCACAAGAGTGGAGCTTGATTAAAACTCAGATTGATTAGAATTTCGTGTAATTAAGGAATTGACTCTTTACATGGCAACGGTCGATGAAAAAGTGATGGGTGCGGTCGGCGCTTCTAACTACCGCACATAAAAATAATTATTGAAAGATTTGTGGTTTTGCCTTTATATTTAGGCAGGCGCTTCAACAGCGTTTATTCCTATCTGACAAATATTTTGTACACTTACCTACTCTTCTTCCTATCAACTTTCCTCTACCTGTGGGCTGTTTGGAAGAGATCGCTTTTTAGCGATAAAACCGCCCAAATTGTACATTTACCTGTTCTTACTTGTTACCGTTATTCTTATTTAGTTTAGGGCTTAGGGCGCCTTAATACCATCTAACTACATGGCTCAATAGTAGCTCTGGTATCTCACTTTTACGGTAAATGCCACATCACCCTTACCATTTTTGTTCAGTCCTCCTTCCATACACACATACATAAACGGCCTATATCCGTCCCACAGCAGGGCACAGGCCTCACCTCAAGTATAAGGGTGGGCGCTAGCCATACTCTAACACGCGGGCTCAGTGCGGATTGTTGCAGGAATGTAAAGTAAAGTAAAAGTAAAGTAAAAAGTAAAAACATTCTTTATTCATGTAAACTTATTAAAAAGCACTTATGACAAGTCACAACATAAAAATTGAAAAGTAATAATGTGATTCTACCACCGGTTCGGAGGTGTTGATTCTACCGAGAAGAAACCGGCAAGAAACTCGGTAGTTACTCTTTTTTAATCTTGTTTGTTTACAATAATTGCGATAACAGAGTAACAACAGTAAAGTCAAAATACATGATGTGCAGAGGAGCAGACTATTTCTGAGATGACCACAAATCCTTGTCGTTCAAGTAATCTTTTACATTGTAATAACCTCGTTTCATTAACTTTTCTTTAATTTGCGATTTAAACTTGTGAAGAGGTAGTTCAACAAGACTTTGAGGTACAGAGGCGCACACATCAACCTTTACAAAATCATTGCAAAATGGGTCTAATGTCAGCCGCATAAGGTGCCCCCATGTAAAGGTTGATGTGTGCGCCTCTGTACTTTATTAAATAATTTTACACATTGACCCACAAATGATTTTCCTACTTTATGAAGTCTAAGATTAGGATTTACAAGTTTGTTCTTGTTTCTTGTATTGAATTTATGACTATCACAATTTTTCTTGAAAAGGTGCAAATTTGTAAATTCAGTGATATAAAAAAAAACTCAGATCTCATCAAGCCGCCCTAAGGCCTTTGACTAAGCATTATGACTAACATCTAACGATGCCCACCGGGACGAACTGCTTAATGTGCCTTCCGAAGCACGGAGATGTCGGAAAGATACACTACTAGTCTTCCTTGCTCTATTGCAAAGAAATGTCATTCAGCAAGAGCGAGATAAAAAACGGAAATAGGTAGCCTGAGATGCCGGTGACTGTACCACAATCCACATTTCGCTCACTGTGCAGACGTGTTAGAGTATGACATTGTAGCAATACAGGATAGTTTCGTTGAGCGTAAGCGTGAACGTTGAGCTTAAGTATGACCTCAACTGGTGACACGTATGCTCAACACTGGGCACACGCAACGTCTTCCGGGACCAACCGCTTAACGTGCCTTCGAAGGACGGAGAAGCTATAAAAGATTTTTTTTTTTTTTCGGTGGTCACCCATCACATTAACCGACCAATCATGGAATGCTTAGCAACAGCAAAAGATTCATTTTTGCCGCTGCCACTAACCTACAACCACTTTTTCTTTATCATCCAAGCAAGGCATATACTGTAGACTTAACCTAGTTCAAGTTTTGAACGACCCATTTTGGTTCATAATATTTTTCATGGAAAGATAAGACAAGGAAATGGTTAGTATTTTACCTTTTTGAAATCTTGATTAAATGGGCTATTTTTCTAGACAACTTGCCAAGGATGCTATAGTAATGTTTTTTAAAGAAAATGAGGGATGAAGTTAGCTGACATAAAAATTCTTAACCATGACTCAGTCGAACTTTATTTTTTTTACTAAATGTCCAAAATTTATCATCATAAAAGTGACTATAATCGAAAGCATAGTTTTTTAGGATAAAATAAAAAAATAAAACGCTGCGAAATTTGGTCATTTCTGAGTACAGTACATGAAAACATAGTCAAGGGTGTCGATTTCCAAAAATTTCAAAAATATTATTATTATTACTAAACCAAGTGACATAGATTTTTTTCCTTATTTTTCCCAGAGCCGGTATGAACTAGCCTTTCATTCCGTGCCTGCTTGACGTCACGTTTCGGGACACCCTGTATAGGCCGTTTATGGTACCGCTGTAGTGGTACCGCCGGCGAACGTAATAAAAGAATTCGAAGGAGGGTAGACCGATATGTCTGCCAATAACATCTCACCCGCAAGATCGCCAGTTACTCCGTGACCATGGCGCTTGTAACAGTGCCGAAATATCAGAAACTCAATACAAAAAGGTACATGATAGCAATCCCGCTTTTAATGATTTAAATGTTAGTGACCATTAAAGTTTAAAGAAATATATCAGGTTTTTTCACCCCATTTCCGTTTTTTCTCTCGCTCTTGCCAATATCATTCCCTTGCAATAAAGCAAGATGGACTGACCGGAAATGGGTAGGGTGATGTGCCGTCCACATTACCAACTGACAACATACACACTAGGCACAGGCCTCGTTTCAAGTCTCAAGACGAAGCACAGGGAGATCTAAGACTTAGGTGCTTATATGGAACCAAAATAATTTTACAAATTCTACCCACGGTTTTATATTTCTTTTAGGCTAACCCGACGAGCTTATCACCGAACGCAAAGTTCGTTTTATTTCAAGGTTGTTGTATAGATATTAGAAAACAATATAAAAACAAACAATCTAAGAATAAACACAAAACACATTAACCCATATAGCCCAGCCGTGCCCAAACGAGGACGCCTCAACAAATACCCTCAGTTTATTAGCATTTCGATGTTTGTGATTTTTTATTGCGAATACGTAATAAGTGTGAACCTGTTAGCCTATTATTACATCAGAAACTATATAAAATTAGTTAAGAGTGATTTTACCGTGCGTTTTGTGGAGATGTTTCAAGAATCAGAGATAGCCAAGATTCAGTAATTTTTATTCGTCATTTTTACAGCTTAAACTGCTGGTTATTTTTCATAAATAACCGGAATATAATGTAAACTTACAAAATAAAAATAAATGGCAATGAATAATTCAGTATTGATAATAGTATAAGTTTTTTTACAACGGTGTCCCCATTTGAGGTCGGTGGGCACATTAGAGGTAAATTATTCGTATTTTTTACCAGGTCATTTTTCTTTCAAAAATGGCAAAACAAACATTTAGCTGTGTCAAGGAGTACTGCGGAGTTGAAAAAGCCCTATATTATGCTGTTATGCGTGAAGATGATGATGCATGGATAGATTGAGTTACTTTTCCTCCACAGCCCAGTGTATTAAAGGACGAAAAAATGACGACGAGGATAATAAACAAGGCAATGCATTTCCATGTGATGTACCAGGAATCGAGATAAAGAAGAACAAGATAGAATACTTTGGGAAATCTCCAGGTGCCAATCGTACAGAGCCACTGGGCACAAGAATAGTGAAGCAATGGCTCAACAAACTTGGCACCAGCCTTAGAGACCATGTTGTCTTCGTTGATAATTTTTTCACCAGTTTTGATTTGCTAAGACTTACGAACCGTCTCTCTCGCAGGTTTGATGACTTCCAGCCACCCGAACAAGCCGGATTCCGAAAAGGGTTTAGTACCATAGACCACATCCATACGCTGCGGCAGATTATACAGAAGTCTGAGGAGTATAATCTGCCACTTTGCTTAGCGTTTGTGGACTATGAGAAAGCCTTCGATTCGGTCGAGACTTGGGCAGTGTTGCAGTCTCTCCAGCGTTGCCACATTGACTATCGGTACATCGAAGTGTTGAAAAGCTTATACGCAAACGCCACCATGTCTGTCCGAGTACAGGAGCAAAGCACGAGGGCAATTCCTTTGCAGAGGGGCGTAAGACAGGGAGACGTTATCTCTCCGAAACTGTTTACGGCCGCATTGGAAGACGCCTTCAAGCTCCTGGAATGGCAAGGACTCGGCATCAACATAAATGGCGAGCGTATAACTCACCTTCGGTTTGCCGACGCTTTAGTGGTCATGGCAGAGTCGCTTGAAGAGCTCGGCAGCATGCTCGAGAACCTCAATCGAGTCTCTCAACAAGTGGGCCTAAAGATGAACTTTGACAAGACGAAGGTCATGTCAAACGCCCTTGTTATGCCCACTCCAATATTTGTTGGAGGCTCGGTTCTCGAAGTTGTCGACGAGTACGTCTACCTAGGACAAGTTGTCCAAGTAGGCAGGTCCAACTTCGAGAGAGAGGTAAATCGGCGAATCCAACTCGGCTGGGCAGCATTCGGGAAATTACGTGATGTTTTCTCTTCAAACATACCACAGTGCCTGAAGACGAAGGTATATAATCAGTGTGTGTTACCAGTGATGACTTATGGATCGGAAACATGGCCTCTCACTATGGGCCTCATAAGAAGGCTCAAGGTCACTCAACGTGCTATGGAAAGAGCAATGCTCGGCGTCTCGCTACGAGATCGAATCAGGAATGAGGAGATTCGTAGAAGGACTGGAGTCGCCGACGTGGCCCAGCGGGTAAGCAGGTTGAAGTGGCAGTGGGCGGGGCACATAGCGCGTAGAACTGATGGCCGCTGGGGCCGAAAGGTTCTGGACTGGAGACCATTCGAGGCCAAACGCAGAGTGGGGCGCCCACCCGCAAGGTGGACCGACGACCTGATAAAAGTCGCGGGGTCCCGGTGGATGCAGGCCGCATGCAACCGGGCGCTCTGGAAATCAATGGGGGAGGCCTATGTTCAGCAGTGGACTTCATGCGGCTGATAATGATGATGATGATGATGATGAAGACTTACGGAAAGTAGCTTTCGTGGAACGGGTACTGTCCGTGAAAGCAGAAGCAAAAATTGACCATTAGTTGTGGTGAAGTAAACAAAGACGAAAAACTGTACTGATTTTGACCAGTGTTTTGAAAAAAGTCAATCAAATTCTATTCGTAAGTTGATTGGACAATCGCGTCGGCATCATGGGTTCAACCACGTCTTACCTCTAGGATAAAAAACTGCTGGAGCGCTGCGGAAGAAAAAAGTTGACTTTGGTATCCCAGATCTACACCAAAATTGAAACAAGCGGATAGGCGGTATTGATCAAGCGGACCAGTCTATTTCACTATACCACCCTGCTATTCATGAGAATAAAATGGTGGTGGGTACTGATTACGTCCACATGTTGGATCTGGCAGTTGCAAATGCGTGGCACAACCACAATCTGACCCCTGAATAGCCTAGACCAGCTTCAATTTCGTCGTTAGAGTGCTCGTCGTTATTTTTTTCCTTCGGACATTCTGTAGTACCAAGTTTCCCCCATGATGGTAATGGTCACTTTCCACAAAAACTGGCTCCACTTTACTAAAAAAGCACGTTGACAATGCAAAAAGCGCGTTAAGACATAATTTATTGAAAGAGGATGCTTCGAAAAATTTCACTCCCCATGGACCCAGCGTCCTCATTTAAGGACGGCTTTTTTTTTCAGAGAAGGAATTTCAAAAAAAAATTTTTTTTCGTGGTTTTCTTATAATAACGATTGTTTCAACCAATTAATGATAAAAAAATATAATTTGCACTGCTGGGTTTCATTTGGGTCCAAATGGGTTAAACCGAATTTGAAATGAGTCCGTAGGTAAGTTTCCAAGCAAGACGATTTTTGGGACTGGAGTTAAGTTGAAAGAGAATCGCGTACTTAAAACATAACTTGAAACTATTAATTTTCGCAGATCTGATGCTCTTTTTTTAAATGACTTGTTATAATGCGTTCAACAGTGAATTGACTACCTTGTAAATACAAAGTAACGGCTGATGTTCCATATCGGCACGAAAAAACACTAACGGAGCTCAGGCTCATTAGTGTTTCATTAATTATGTGCTCGACGTTGTCGGTGGGCAACATCTGGAGATTCTAGCTCCGATAAAATAACAATTTGTAGCATGTGTCATGTGGAATTTCAACCGGACGTATCAGGCTAAATTTTAAGGGATAGTAAATTAGTATCGAAAATGCCTAAGGGGCTTCAAAGGCCGATTATGTCAGAAAAACACAAAATTTGCTAGACTTCGAATGTGTTGATTTTGAACCAACCCTTTTTAATCGCTTTCTCGCATTAAAAATGATTGAATATAAAAAAAAACTAAATATATCTTTCCACTTCCAGCTCGACGGCACAAAAATCGGCCTAGCGCCCTGCACGCCAGGCAACGAAGGCGTCCTAGCCAACTTCTTCAACTCGCTCCTGTACAAGAAGACGGGGTCCCCCGGGACCCGCGCGGGGGCCCCCGCGGACCCGGCGCCCGCGGCCGCGGCGGCTGCGGCGAGGTCTGATGCGGCCGCTGAACTTGATCGGCTGACACGGGCCAAGCCACGGACGCAGCTGGATCTTAATAGTTCTTCGGAGTGCTAGTGAGAGGGATGGTGAGTGCTACATCGTCTCTTTCCCACACGAAATTGTGATCAGCAATTGTTTCACGAGCGAGACGTTGAGTACATTCCTTGTCCCTTTCGCACGCGGCGCCTGCAGCTGGACCATAGTTACTCGGAGTGCTAGTGAGAGAGATGGTGAGTATCGCTGTCTTCATCCCAAGCTCGATGCTGACGACACTTCGGTGTGGGCTAGTACACAAGCGAGAGGGGGGGACACTCCATGTCCCTCTCGCACGCGGCCGCTGAGCTCGACCGGCTGACACGGGACGCAGCTGGATCTTAATAGCTCTTCGGAGTGCTAGTGAGAGAGATGGTGAGTGCTGCTCTGTCTTCTTCCCACAGAAAGTAGCGAGGAGCATTTTGATTCACGCCCATGCACAGCTTGACCAAATCCTCGAATTCTCGTCTCGCACATGAGCGAGACAGTAAGAACACTGCCGCCGCACTCGGCAGGCTCACACGATAGTACTCGGGAGTGCTAGTGAGGAAGATGGTGAGTGCTACTGTCTCTTTCTCACACCGACTGCTTAGCGCCCACAGTTTGACCGTCACATCTGCTTGTGCTAGTGCACGAGCGAGATGGTGGTCACTCCGTGTCCCTCTCGCACGCGGCCGTCAAGCTCGGCCGGCTGACGCGGCCCAAGCCGAGGACGCAGCTGGACCTTAATAGGTCTTCAAAGTGCTAGTGAGAGAGAGAGAGCGTAAGTATGTTACACTGTCTTCTTCTCACACCAACTGTCGTACAAGGTCGATCAGCAACGAATCGCAGGCCTCGACCAAACGATTTCTGCCAGTGGTTCCTTCTCACACAAAATAGCGTTCAGCAATTGTTTCGCGCCCCCAACTTGCCATTCGCGTATTATGCGTGTGCTAGTGCACGAGCGAGATGGTTTGTAATCTCTTTCCCACGCTACGCTGAGTGTCTACACTTTTGCGTGCGCTAGTAAGCGAGATGGTGAGTATTGCTGTCTCCTTCCCGCCCTGGATGCTGAGTGGCTACACTTTTCCGTGCACGAGGGAGATAATTAGGACACGGCGCTGTCGCTCCCACACTAGACGCTAAGCGAGAGTGTGAGTACTCGAGCGAGAGGGTGGGACACTCTGTGTCCCGCTCTGACGCCGCGGCTGAACTTGATCGGCTGACAAGGGCTAAGCCAAGGACGCAGCTGGATCTCAATAGTTCTTCGGAGTGCTAGTGAGAGAGATGGTGAGTGCTGCTCTGTCTTCTTCCCACACATGACCATTTGTTTCGTGCCTACAGCTTTACCACGTCCTCGTATGCTAGTGCCCGAGCGAGACGGTAAGTATACTACACTGTCTCCCTCTCCCACCGGACGCTGGAATGGACTTACTCGGCGCCCATAGCTTGACCGTCATATATTTTGCGTGTGCTAGTGCATGAGCGAGATGGTAAGGACAGTGCCCTGTCTCTCTCCCACACCAGACGCTAAAAGTGAGTGTTAATAAACGAGCGAGATGGTAAGTATACTACATTGTCTCGCTCCGACGCCGCGGCTAAGCTCGATCGGCTGACACGGGCCAAGCCACGGACGCAGGTGGATCTTAATAGTTCTTCGGAGTGCTAGTGAGAAGGATGGTGAGTGCTACACTGTCTCTTCTCTAAATATAAAAATGGATTGATGTTCGTAAGTCTCGCTAAAACTCGGGAATGGCTGGACCGATTTGGCTAATTTTGGTTTTTAAATATTTGTAATGGTCGAGGGAAGGTATAAAAGGTGAGTAATCATGAGAAAATGCTGGGAATAAAGTAAAAATCTCAATTTTAGTTTCCTCTTAGTAAATGTTACTACCTGTCACGTGACACTAAATGTTTGACAACAGAACGAAGTCTGTTGGGACAGCTAGTATGCAATAAAATATTTATCTTTCTTACCCACACGAAATAGCGATCAGCAATTGTTTCGCGCCCGCAGCTTGACATCTTCTTCGAATCCTAGTGCACGAGCGAGACAGTGAGTACATCCCTTGTCGCCTTCTGCGACTTGTGTATTTCCGCGGAGAGCTAGTAAGCGAGATGGTGAGTGCTGCTCTGTCTCCTTCCCACACGAAATAGCGCTCGGCAATAGGCATGATGACTGTAATTTTTTTTTGTTTACTATCGAAAGACCTTACATTTATGTAAACAATCCTCAAAGAATCACTTCATCTGGATCAATACCACCAGAGATATCACAATTTGAAATGCACATTTTTGGACTTGCCCAAAAACGCTCCATACAAAAGTGACAGCGATAGTGACGTCACTCTCGCTGTTTTTGTAAGGAGCGCGTAATAACTTTGTTCGACAGCTATATTAAATATTGCGTTTATGATAATGGTCTCCTAACATAATTCCTTCATAATAGTTTGGGTTACAAAAACTGATATTGTTTTACAAAAATTCAACACATATGAAATGGACTTGCCCACCCAAGTTTGCAGGCCTATTGTAGCCTCATTTTGAAACGAATTTCGATTGTGGTTTTACAATAACATTTGAAATCAATTATTATTTTTGGGGAACATAAAAAAACATGCAAAATCACTCATAGTCATCTACCCTATTGTTTCGCGCTCCCAACTTGCCATTGACGTATGATGCGTGTGCTAGTGCATGAGCGAGATGGTAAGGACAGTGCCCTGTCTCTCTCCCACACTAGACGCTGAGCGTGAGTGTTAGTACACGAGCGAGAGGGTGGGACACTCTGTGTCCCTCTCGCACGCGGCGACTGAGCTCGATCGGCTGACACGGGCCGAGGACGCAGCTGGATCTTAATAGTTCTTCGGAGTGCTAGTGAGAAAGATGGTGAGTGCTACTCACACAAAATAGCGATCGGCAATTGTTTCGCGCTCCCAACTTGCCATTCACGTATTATGCGTGTGCTAGTACATGAGCGAGACGGTTTGTAATCTCTTTCCCACGCTACGCTGAGTGTTTACACTTTTGCGTGCGCTAGTAAGCAAGATGGTGAGTATTGCTGTCTCCTTCCCACACTAGATGTTAAGCGGCTACAGTTCTGCCGAGTGCTGGTGCTCGAGCGAGATGGCGCGGACACTGCACTGGCTCTCTCCCACACCAGACGCTGAGCGTGAGTATTAGTACACGAGCGAGAGGGTAGGACACTCTGTGTCCCGCTCTGACGCCGCGGCCGAGCTCGACCGGCTGACACGGGCCAAGCCGAGGGCGCAGCTGGATCTTAATAGTTCTTCGGAGTGCTAGTGAGAGAGATGGTGAGTGCAGTGTCTCTTTCAATTGTTTCGCGCCCACAGCTTGACATCTTCTACAAATCCTATTGCATGAACGAGACGGTAGACCTTAGCTCTTTGGAGTGCTAGTGAGCGGGATGGTGAATGCTGTCTCCTTCTCACACTGACTGCTCAACGCCCACAGTTTGACTGGGTGGGTTAGTACACAAACGAGAGGGTGCGAAGCCGCGGCCGAGCTCGACCGTCTAACGCGGCTACGCCGAGGACGCAGCTGGATCTTAATAGTTCTTCGGAGTGCTAGTGAGAGGGATGGTGAGTGTTACACTGTCTCTTTCCCACAGAAAGTAGCGATGAGCATTTGTTTCGTGCCTACAGCGAGCGAGACGAGATGGTGAGTGATGCGCTGTCTCCTTCGCACACAAAATAGCGATCAGCAATTGTTTCGCGCTACCAACTTGCCATTCACGTATGATGCGTGTGCTAGTGCATGAGCGAGATGGTGGGACACTCTGTGTCCCGCTCTGACGCGGCGGCCGAGCTTGACCGGCTGCCACGGGCCAAGCCGCGGACGTGACGCAGCTGGATCTTAATAGTTCTTCGGAGTGCTAGTGAGAAAGATGGTGAGTGCTACTTACACAAAATAGCGATCAGCAATTGTTTCGCGCCCACAGCTTGAAACGATTCCTAGTGCACGAGCGAGACGTTGAGTACATTCCTTGTCCCTTTTGCACGCCGCGCGACTTGTAAGCGAGATGGTGAGTATCACCGTCTTCCTCCCAAGCTCGATGCTGAGTGGTGATAATTCTGCGTGTGTTGGTGCTCGAGCGAGAGGGTGGGACACTCCGTGTCCCTCTCGCACGTGGCCGCTGAGCTAAATAGCGATGAGCATTTGTTTCATGCCTACAGCTTTACCACATCCTCGAATGCTAGTGCCCGTCTAAGTCGGTGAGTGCTCTGTCTCTCTCACACACTAGATGCTGAGCGACTACACTTCTGCCTAACGCCAGTGCTCGAGCGAGATGGCGAGGACATTGCACTGTCTCTCTCCCACACTACCCGCTGAGCGCTAGTGCTAGTGCATGAGTACAAGAAGACGGGGTCCCCGGGGACCCGCGCGGGGGCCCCCGCGGACCCGGCGCCCGCGGCCGCGGCGGCTGCGGCGAGGTCTGACGCGGCCGCTGAACTTGATCGGCTGACTAGAGCTAAACCAAGGACGCAGCTGGATCTTAATAGTTCTTCGGAATGCTAGTGAGAGAGATGGTGAGTGTGTAAAGTAAATATTTTAAGCACATAAGGTACTAAACTAACTAGGTTAACCTAAGCCTGAAGGGCGGGGCTGAAGGCAATAAAAATTTAAACTATCAGCACTTGAGCAACTACACTACTCACACAAAATAGCGATCAGCAATAGTTTCGCGCCCGCAGCTTGAAACGAATCTTAGTGCACGAACGAGACGGTGAGTACATTCCTTGTCCCTCTCGCACGCGGCGGCCGAGCTCGAAAGGCTGACACGGGCCAAGCCGCGGACGCAGCTGGATCTTAATAGTTCTTCGGAGTGCTAGTGAGAAGGATGGTGAGTGCTACACTGTCTCCTTCACACACGAAATAACGATGAGCATTTGTTTCCTGGCCATAGCCTTAGCACGTCCTCGAATGCTAGTTAGTACCCGTCTAAGACGGTGCGACTTTCCCACACAAAATAGCGATCAGCAATTGTTTCGCGCCCGCAGCTTGCCATCTTCTACGAATCCTAGTGCACGAGCGAGACAGTGAGTACATTCCTTGTCCCTTTTGCAAACCGCGCGACTTGTGGATTTCCTCGGAGTGCTAGTAAGCGAGATGGTGGTGATGGTCTCCTTCCCACACGAAATAGCGTTCGGCAATTGTTTCGCGCTCCCAACTTGCCATTGACGTATGATGCGTGTGCTAGTGCACGAGTGAGATGGCGAGAATGCTGCCCTGTCGCTATCCCACGTTAGACTCTGAGCGTGAGTACTAGTGCACGAGCGAGAGGGTAGATCATTCTGTGTCCCGTTCCGACGCCGCGGCCGAGCTCGACCGGCTGACACGGGCTAAGCCGCGGACGCAGCTGGATCTTAATAGTTCTTCGGAGTGCTAGTGAGAAGGATGGTGAGTGTTACACTGTCTCTTCTCTATTTATAAAAATGGATTGATGTTCGTAAGTCTCGCTAAAACTTGGGAATGGCTGGACCGATTTGGCTAATTTTGGTTTTGAAATATTTGTAATGGTCGAGGGAAGGTATAAAAGGTGAGTAATCATGAGAAAATGCTGGGAATAAAGTAAAAATCTCAATTTTAGTTTCCTCTTAGTAAATGTTACTACCTGCCACGTGACACTAAATGTTTGACAACAGAACGAAGTCTGTTGGGCCAGCTAGTATGCAATAAAATATTTATCTTTCTTACCCACACGAAATAGCGATCAGCAATTGTTTCGCGCCCGCAGCTTGACATCTTCTACGAATCCTAGTGCACGAGCGAGACAGTGAGTACATTCCTTGTCCCTTTTGCACGCCGCGCGACTTGTGTATTTCCTCGGAGTGCTAGTAAGCGAGATGGTGGTGATGGTCTCCTTCCCACACGAAATAGCGTTCGGCAATTGTTTCGCGCTGCCAACTTGCCATTGACGTATTATGCGTGTGTTGGTGCTCGAGCGAGAGGGTGGTACACTCTGTGTCCCGCTCCGACGCGGCGGTGAATGTCAACCGACTGACACGGGCTAAGCCGAGGACGCAGCTGGATCTTAATAGTTCTTCGGAGTGCTAGTGAGAGAGATGGTGAGTGCTGCTCTGTCTCCTTCCCACACGAAATAGCGTTCGGCAATTGTTTCGCGCTACTAACTTGCCATTCACGTATGATGCGTGTGCTAGTGCACGAGTGAGATGGCGAGAATGCTGCCCTGTCGCTATCCCACGTTAGACGCTGAGCGTGAGTACTAGTGCACGAGCGAGAGGGTGGGACACTCTGTGTCCCTCTCGCACGCGGTGGCGGAGCTCGACCGGCTGACACGGGCCAAGCCGAGGACGCAGCTGGATCTTAATAGCTCTTCGGAATTCGGATTGCTAGTGAGAGAGAGCGTAAGTATCACACTGTCTTCTTCTCACACCAACTGTCGTACAAGGTCGATCAGCCACAAATCACAGGCCTCGACCAAACGGTTTCTGCCAGTGGTTCTAAACCTACCCTCAAGTTCATTGATATTTGAAATTTCGTGCTTGAATATTCTGATGATCACTTCACGCATTTGGCAACTTGGTTGAACTTCGACCACCTAGGTTACAACCCTAGGTGGTCGAAATGCTGTGTTTTTTATTTATTATTTTACTTTAAAGTATGCTTAAATGGGCTATATGGTGGCACTAACCAGCCTCAAAGAAATTTAAAGATTGTTTTGCTTATAAACTAACATAGTGTAGACATCATCTTGGCGTTGGTTTATAAAAAAACTATTGTCTATTTCCAGGTACATAAGTCGTTGGCAAACGCTCGCGACTTCAGCTGGCTTGTACTTTACCTGCGCGCGGCGTCGGTAAGCGTATCGTTTGTTAAGCCCCACTGACCGTCGCGAACCGCTTCGGCACACGCCTGAGATTACGGACCACGAGCGCCGACTAAACTATACACTGGATTCGCGTGCGGTTTTATGTACACTAGAGTTAACTATGCCAGATAAGATGCATGGAACAAACAGTCACATTGTTTCTCGCGTGGGACGTTTGGTTCTTCGGTCAAATTAAGCTGACAATCTACTGTTACAGCTGTCATTATTGACTAAAGAATCAAACAGTTGAGGGTTTTTTTATATGCAGGGTCAAAATCGGAACTGATGAAATTCTACGGAAAAGTATGAAAATGTGATTAACTTTTGGAGTGTTTACTACTAAAAAGTTTGAGAAACAATGAAATTATTTGTTTCAATCCAATTGTTTTCGGAATCGCTCGTGATTTTGTTACAAGTGGACACGCAGCTTTACGTAATAACGTATCAAGACAGTCGCATTTGCAAGGCATAGGTCGTCTTTATATCGCGGTTTTTAAAATTCTATATAACTTTTATTACCTACGCTTGAAAGCAGACGCGCTAAGTCGTGCAAACGCGGCTAGACGGTCGACTTGACCTATTACTACGGGTATCGGTCGAGGGCGTACCTCAGGGAGGCAACTTTGGTCTAGTATTGTAAATACATAAGGCTTGGGGTGAACTTAACTCATACTCCCCTTTGCTCTTGAAACGAACTTGAAAATCGCCTTGTTGCTTTTCAAGTTACATCCAGCTTCTGTAGGTCTGTAACATTGCACTGTTCGTTATAATCATCACAGATAATTAATCAACATAGTGAGATAAAACTATTATTAGGGTAATAACCTTGTAGTGATCGACATTCTAAACGCTCTCTGCAACATTTACGCACCTTAATAAATTAATTAGTGACAAATTAACGTGTACTTAATTAACCAGATAATTATCATAAAACTTTCACCATAAAAGTTCGTGCGCTTTCATTAAAATTGTAAAAATAGCAAAACATAAACTTTTGCAATACTCAATCATGCTCTCATGTTATATTTTGTATGAAAGCTCGTATTTTACTAAATTAATAATAAAATACTAATTGCCTAACAGAAGCTGGATGCTGATTCAATAGGCCAATGCTTCCAGTATTGCGAATTTTTTACTATTAAAACACGCGTTAACTTTCAAAGAGCGTTTGTATTGTAATTCATGCGAAATTATGTAAGTACCTGTGCTCGGGACATAACGTCAGTCGATGAAATAAATAGTGGGGTCAGTTTTAAAATCTTTGTTGCTATCAATGACACTAATAGTTCTGATTTCGGGTGCCGCCTTTTTAGCACAAGTTAGCCATCTATCACATTTCTAACAAATAACATTGCTTGCAATTGCAATGACTAAATTCTAGATGACAATATCAATATCACAGTATATTGACAAGTACAGTCCGATGATTATACTCAAATCTCATGCCAAAATGTAATAACATAATGAAAGAGGACAAAACTTTTTATCACTATTTAAATGCATGCTGATTGCTGCTTGTCAGTGCATTTGCAGATCAAATTCAGCCCTAAATGCAACCTAAAAGAACTATTTACTCGAATATATATATTTATCTATTGTGCTGGTAATAATTTGACTCTTGTGATATAATATGAATTAAGCATTTCAAGTATTGTCTCTTCATTTCTTTGTATCCATAGTATACAAGTAGTAGTCAGGCTATACGTTATGTTCCCGGCCGAATACAACATGTCATACATTTCCATTAAGTTACTATGATTTATAAAACGAAACGAATATAAGTTGCGATAATTTCCTATCATAATATGATTACTTTAACGTTGTTTACGATATTAAATAAGTATTTATTTAGATAGATTTGTTAAGGCGTAGGAGCGGTCTGGTGATACGATGTTATTCAAACTTTTTGATTTGCTGAAACTGTATTTTGTTTGTAATAGAGTATAAAAAAGCTGGTCAAGAAGTTTGAAATCATTAAATTGGCCCCCACGCTAAACTAAGTTTATGCGAAACGATATGTCGCAGTACGGTAAAGAAGATGGCAAACTACAACTTTGACTATTTTTATAAACCTTAATAAACAATTCAATAAAATTTCTAAAACACTAACCAGTCATATTTTTGAAAGTTTATCGAACGTCAAATGATGTGTATAGTTGTTTTAACCTTTGGGAAACCGGAGCTGATCTAGTATTTATCTATGTTTATACGAATAAAAAGTGTTTTCTAATTTTATGAGCCTACTGCGGCAATGAATATTGTCATCCGAGATTTGAGAGGTTCCCTAAGTGATCTTCTGTGAAGACTGCGTGCAGTGATCGAGAAACAAGTTTATGCACAATGAAGTCACTATTTGTACAAACCGTTAATCGTATGGGTATTATATGTATGTGTAATATTTTACTTGCTCATTATTATTTGTTTAGCATTCATTTTATATAAATTATTATCTCCATTCTGATTGGATTGTAATGGTGACCTTTATTGTGTAGCAATGTAATTTATTTATTGAAATATGCTTTTTTGAATCCTTTTTAATTGTCCCCATTCACATTTGTGTTGTTAGAAGTTTTTAAAGTGTCAGCATAGTGTATTTTGTAGAGATTGGATTTTGTTCACATGTGGTGCAATACAGAACATTCCAAACGTGGTTTGGTGCTTATTATTTTAGTAAAATTATTTAATAATACATTTTGGAGTTTTATTTAAAATTGCTTACTAATTGACGTTGATTGGTCGAAATCTTATGAATAATTGAAGGCATTACAGTTGGAGCATTAAAGGTCACTGTTATTTCATCTTTTTGATATTTAAATTCTCTGAGTACCTTATTTAAAATAAAATCATGAGTGAAATTCTTGCATATTTTGATGTACTTAAAATTTAGTAATGAATGACCCTACAAATGCTTAGCAAAAAACATCCATAGCACTTTTTCTGAGAATTCCTCTACAGCTAGTATTTATCAATAATAAATAAATAATCTTGGGATTTATGTAACTTATTAACATTGTAGTTTAGGAATAAATAATTTTAACATTATTATGAAAATGAATAATGTATGCCTTTGACACACTAATTTAGGAACCAATGTGGCAGCTAGCATGCTTGATTTTTTTATTATCTCCAAATATAATCAATTTAATTCTTTATAACTTTTAAGTTTGGCTACTCCATGGTATAGCCTATCATGGTGAAAGTTATGCAAATGACAGAAAATATAATGGGTTGTGTTTGATATAATGTAAAGTTTATGATACATCTCATTACGTATTTTAAATAAGTGTGTCAAAACGCATTTGATGTATAATAATCACTCATGTATATTATGAAGAATTATTGGAAAGTTTTGATATGAAATATTTGTACGAGTCGTAATGGAATGCGCTGAACGCGGGTGGATTGTCTATTTTTGTAACGGGGTATCATGTTAAGTGGCTAAAATGCATAATTTATGTAACATTTAGATGTATACTTACTGTAGGTTCTTTTTGCCATGTTAATAAGGCATTTACTTCACAAACATTATAAAACGCAAGAAGATTTACATGTCTCTAATTCTGATGTGGTTTTAAAAAGCGATGATCTTAGTTCGCCGCGTTTGATCATAAAAATAAATAAGCACCTCTTGCGGCATTGTGCATATTGCACCTCTATTCATAAAAAAGTATTGTAAAGATGCCAAGTTGACATGGACGCTTCTATCTAACTACTATCCAGTTGTTTTCATATACTATAAAAAAGTGCAGTAATTAAAGTCAATCAAATATGTTATAATTTACTTTGGCATAAGTTATCACAACATTAGCTAACTCATCGTCATGCAAAATTATCGTATTTAAACTTTGTATACTAGTCAAAATATCAGTTATTAATATTACATTTCTTTCTGTGATATGTGTTTATATAGAACAAAAAGTTTCTTTATGTATTAGCCACAAAACATCCTCATGTAGACATTAAATAAAAATAGAATAAATAATAATACCAATAATTTATAATTAATTCCCTGTTTAGTTCAGGATACGAATGTAACAACTATTTTTGTTTTGTTGAGTTTTTTTAACGTTTAATATTATGTGAAGCAGTTTGAAACCAGATTTTCACGTACAGTATTTGCTGCAATTTGTTTTGAAGCTGTAGATGTAAATTAAAATAAAACGTATAGGTATATCAAAATTATAGTTATTTTTTACAAAGTTTAGGATTACAAAATTACAGTAAAATACAGTTTGGATGTAATATTGTTACTGGTGTAGCCGGGCGCTGCCTAGGCATATAGTGATTAATTATTCGATTCTCAATCGATAGTTCTGTTACGCTTCGCAATAGATTAGAATTGATATTTAATGAATCGTTTTAGTTTTTAATTACGTTATTTTGTCGTCGGTTCAATCCCATAATGCCTACAGTAGAATGTGGTGTTTACTATCCATTGAGTCCAAGTAAGATTGGATGATTGACCTAAATACTACATTTGAATGCCGAGAATTTCCAGTATTCTCCATTCTTGTAAATAGAACTCGTATATAATATACCTACATTTTGTATGATGATCTGAATCAATTTGCTATAAAACGAAGCTCTGAACCGACGAACTGAGTGTAATGAAAAGTTTAATATGGATTAAATGAAAAAAAAACGTAAAAGCAGACAGTGAATAATATGTCAGTAAACTAGTGGTATTATAATGTATTTATTTCCATCAGCAGTATTGATGGAAGATACTTACGGTTGAGCGGAGCCCTACCAGAGAAACTTACAACTTGGAACGTACAGTTTTGGTAATTATGCTAAAAGTAATCACACAATTAGCTGTAACAATATACCTTCAACAAAGTTTCTTAAAACAAAGTCTAAAACTGTACCAGAACCTTTATATCAGACTCGGGGTCATATTCAAAATAAATAACCTGAAACCGCGAAAGTAAAATAACAAAAACAAAACACCATGAACACTCTGCTTATCAGAAACATCATAATGTCGTAATAATATTAGGCAATGTTCAAGGCATATGGTCGGAATTGAAATCCTTTAAGCGGCACCAATATCGCGTGGATTTTCCGAGAGATTTTAACGCCGCGCGACAGTAAAAGGCCGGGATCAGTAACTCTTACGGCCAGACAAGTGTAAACACTGTGGCGGTTCATATCACCATAAGCCAATGCACTAAAAGCCTACAGTTGCAATAAAGAGTAGTTTTCCATCGCTTTGTTACGCTTGACGAGTGGTAGACTGTATAGTGTACTACACTGTCAGACACATCTTATTTCTCGTGTTCGTACAAGGTTCCACCTAGGTAAATTATGCTAGAAATTGGATAGGAATTTCAGAAAGCACTATGTTTTTTATATCAAAATGATGACTGGATAACGTTTTAAATGTAATCTTACCCTCCGTGATATACCAGCAGGGTTTTCTTAACTATGGCGATTTTAACTGCTGGTTCAGTACTGAACCATTTTATAGCTGTCTGGTTGTCTGCTTCTCTGGTGGTGGTTCCCTTTGTCACTATGGTTTGTACTTCTCGCACACTCGCCTCTGTAAATATTGTTTCTTTACAAAGGTAATGCAGTGTTATTTGCCTAAACTTAAAATATATTTACCTACAATTAGGGGTTTAATAAGGTTTTTGGCTACATTGTACAGAGAATTATTATTCAAATAAATTATCAACCGAACTGTTCTGATCAGACTGTCTTTGTTATTCGAATGTTTACCAGCTCTCCCTGAAAATTATAGTGTATTTTTTTAAAGAGAATATGTGAAATAATAGATATGATCGAAGGGTAGTGCTTTCAACTTTAAATATGTGATACGGCGGCATTAGATATTCGGAAATTCTGGCGGCCGCCCTACATTCAATGCCACCCTAGCCATTAAAAAATAACAATAACATTCTATAGTGACTGGTGTGGAAGTTGTACTCGCAATTTTTTTGGCGCGTGCCCAAAGTTCCGTAGTACTAGGTACAACTAGATGAAGTTTTATAAGAGGAGCGATGAAAAATCACTTATGGATTAAGTACCTTCCGCTTGTGGGCGAACACCATCAGCGCAACCACGTTACCAGGGAATAACAGTTACAAAATTACGTGACTAACCCTAGAATTCACAAACGTCAATCAACGCTAAGCACGCGCTCACGCTCATGCTGTCTCGTAAAATGTCAATAGAACTAAAAAGGAGCGCTATACTTTTGGGGATGCTTTTGATTTGCATTTGTGAATTCTGTGGTAACACAATTTAATTAACCCCCTAAAATTAATTTATTATTTGTGAGTTTTGGTAAGTGGTTTTTAGAGCGAATAAACTTTGAGTCTTAACTTAACCAATTGAGTCACGTGGTTTGTTGTCGGACAAATCCTCATGACCTCATAGCATTAATATCAAAAAATTGCAACCACATGAATGACCAAAAAACTCCATTAGGGGCAATAAGCATTAAAATACACCGATACCAGTATTTTACATGCAAAGCAAAAATAACTTGATATTGACAGAATACCCTCCCTCGTCACAAGAGTGTGCAGTGCGGGCCATTGAATGAATGGACCAATACTTTTCGAATCCTTTTTAGATGTTTTTTTATACACGGCTGTGCTGAACAAGCATGCGGACCGCCTCCCTTGTTAATGCACGCAAGGCGTTACTGCACTCCATCTCTGCAGCCTAAGGACACAGGGTGCAGCTCAGGGGTAGAGGCTGATGATAAGTTAACACCACAGCGTGTAGATCCAGCAGCTCAGCTACATAGGTGTGATATTTTGACGCTCGCGTGGTAATATCACACCTATGCAGCTGGCTGGCTGCATAAGCCATTTGGTGAACGCAGCAAATAGTTTAATAGAATTTTACTTTACCATGAACGCATTTATGAGCTGCCAAGGAAACGTCAAATCCAAGGTTGAGCTGCGGTCCGATTTGACTCAAGTATGCATATGATTTGCTCACATCTGAGCGAATGCACTAAATCTTTAGCGTATTTTTTTATCAGGCGTAATTCCAATTCTTAATGAGCTGTGAGGTTTCGATTCAACAAGAAATGTGTTGTTCCCAAGTGAATTATGGCAACAATCTTAATATACATGGCATATTAACGAATAGCAGCTGGCGTCTACATTTTGAGATTGTAAAATTTAAATCAGGAATCCGTATAAAATAAACTAAAGTTGGCCTACCTCATCATCATCATCATCAGCCTATGCTGGTCCACTGCTGGACGTAGGCCTTACCTAATGCGCGCCATTGAAATGGGGATGTTGGGAGCATAACCATCTCGAGCTCCAACTGTCAACCTTACCTGCAAGCGGTCATCCTGCTGACCAACGGACAAGGCTCTGGCGACCGGTGGACAGCTATATAGCGCCACACATCGGACACAGCTAAATCCTGACCTGGTCGCTGACGGGCAGCAGCGTCAGCGACTGAAGCAGCTATGTTCCTGCGATCTCCAACCCGCCAGCATGGAGATTATGGGCATTTCCCCCGCAATGGCAGACGGCCTACCTCTGAACAGCCTGAAAATGGTTTCAATTCCACCCAGGTTTATTCTGTGTCTGGGTGTTATTTATTTATGTTGTTATTTGTCTTCCACGAAATTTCAACACTGTTAACGGGGAGCAATGACACTACTTAAAATATTACTGCCCATGAGATAGCTGTGATTCTGTATTTTTTGAAACGCGGTGTTTTTTTACTGAGATAAAGACAACTACACTTTAAAATATTCTCAAACAATAGGACTTACTTTAAGCTAAGCGGTGTCTTAATTATAGGCTGCCACGGCATGCAATGTTTACGACAGAAAATCTTTTTAAAACTATGATAAATCTACTCAAGTAAAGTTGCAATTCGGACCGCGCGGACAAGTCATGTCACATCTACGTGCATGCATTTGTCATTGTCATTGTGGCGGATTTAGTGATGGAGGGAAGCTGTGTTGGAAATTTTAATTTTTAGTTTTTATTCGTGAAAATAATTGTTTCGTCTAAGAAAAATTACACGATGTGTACTACAGTGGGTAATTAATTCCAACCTTCGTTTCTGTTCCGTGTACATAAATAAGCGTGACGTGTAGCGTGTTAATCTATTAATAGTTTTTTTCGTGTCTTTAGTGAAATTGTTGGTGTTATGATCGATTTGGTCGAAAAGTGATTAAAATGGGGCAAAGTCCGAGTTCTGTGAGGAGTAAGGGTGGACGACAGAGGTCGTTTAGGGGCTTTGTGCGTAAGAGTAAGTTGAACAAGTCAAGTTTGAGCCATACGTTCAGTTTGCCGCCGTCTGAGGAGTACCCGGAGCTGATGAACGTGAACTCGGCGACTGAGGAGCAGCTCATGACTCTGCCGGGGGTGAACCGGCAGCTGGCGCGAGAGATCGTGCGCCACCGCCAGATGATCGGCCGGTTCAAGCGCGTAGACGACCTTGCACTTGTTTCGGGTGAGTTATCAGTTTTATTACCAGGAAAAACTTACCATGTCGCTCTGAGTAGTCAACAAAATCGCTAAATTATTCCTAAGTGCCAAACTCAATATCACAAATGCCAAAAGTGTTTTTATATTGAGTTCTATGCCTCTGATAGTGCTATAATTAAAGGTATATTCCAACTTGCTCACAAGACTTCACTCTGACCCAACTTATCCTCAAAGGCTACTCAAAAAAGAGACATGAAATCACTAAAATGAATAAATGACATAAACTTGCTGCCATGTTACTACATTGTGTTTTTTCGCTAATGAGGACAGCATAAGCTAATTAAAATATTTGGCTTAGTGAATTCTTAAGTGACTTATTAAAAAATGCTTTACTGTCTAATTATGAACTTTGATTTAAGTACAATTAGCTCTTCCATCATGAACAGTTTTGGTATCACTAAAAAAAGTTCTAATGTTTGTTACGAGCCCAGAAATAATTTGTTAGTTAACTTGACTTTGAATAAAAATAACATTTCATTCAAGATCTTTGGCCTTGCACCTGTCGCAGGTGATTAGAGCTCCTTTGTATTGTTATTTTTATAATTCTTTTGTGTAATTGCAATGTGAGTAAGGCCATAATGCTATGCTAATTCAATTCAATGGCAAATGAGAGTGATTGCTTTATGAATCTAATAAGAACTATATTTGTTTTAAAAGATTTATTGCTTTTGAATTAAATTTTTTGATGTTTATGAATATCAAGACACCTTAGAAACTTGTTCCTTTATTTTGATAGGTACTAATATTTGTATGTAATATTATATGTAGTACAGATTGTTAGAAAAGTATTTATCATTTTCCAATAAATTAAAATAAAACAAGCGGTAGCTTGTTTTAGATTTTTTCTTTCATTTCATGATCTAAAGTTTAAGCCAATTCCATATTTATTAAAAACTCTAGTAAAAAACAAAAATTATCATCAATAAAAAAGTGAAATACTCGTAAGTAAGTTAGCCTTTTTATTGTCCCTCCAGTAGACAATAAACTCCATAATTTATCTTGAACCATGTTTTGTCATGAAATTAATAATTTTAATGACTCTCGAAATAAAACAACTTTACGGATTCTACTCGCGGTGTTATATTTTCTTTCATTTTCTAACCCGACGTTTCGACTCCTTTACAGCAGTCGTGATCACGGGATGACAAAGATGTTCTATGTCACAAAACAGTACAAATTTTTTAGCAACCCTCACTTAACTACCGTCATTTCCACCAACATTATTGGAAATGTTCCTATCCACGCAGTACGAACTAACCGTATCCTGAGACCTCACAGTATTGTGCTGCCCTCTGGGATTGATCAAGCGTATAACAGGCTCCCAAGCTGGTGGTAAATTCCAACCATCCTCACGATTGAAATTCGGATGTTTTTTAATTTCAATAGCCTCTCGCAGCATCCTTGGTAAGTAACGATTCTCCCTAGCAAGGACCTGCGGTTTATCAAATCGTATGAAATGGTTGGGCTTATCAAGGGCATGTTCACAAACTGCTGATTTTGTAGATCTCCTATTCTTAATATCACCTATGTGTTCTTTGATACGCGTCCCTATGCTTCTTTTGGTTTGACCTATATACGAGAGCCCACAGTCACAATCAAGCTTGTATACACCCGCTGTTTGAAGAGGAATATTACACTTAACAGGTCTTAAAAATTGATTAATCTTCTTCGGCGGCTTAAAATAAGTTTTAATAGAAGCACGCTTCAAGATGTTCCCAATCTTGTCAGTGACACCCTTCAAATATGGCAATACAGCAGGCTGACGCTCAACTGTGGCTGGTTTCACTCGGTTTCTGCGACGTCGCGGTGCTTTGAGCTTGTTTTCACCCAGCACACGCTTGACATGCTGGACTTCAGCATGCAGGTGGTCATCATCACAGATCCGTTCCGCTCTCTGTAACAAAGTTTTACCAACAGTAGCTAACTGCGAAGGATGGTGGTGAGAATCACCGTTTAAGTACCTATCAGTATGGGTAGACTTCCGATACACAGTATGGCCCAAACTATGATCAGGATTCCTAATAACTAACACATCTAAGAAAGGTAGTTTACTGTCAGCTTCCAATTCCATAGTAAATGTTATCCTAGGGTGTATAGAGTTAAGATGGTCTAAAAATGCTGATACTTTGTTGGATGGTAAAATTGTGAAAGTATCATCCACATACCGCTTGTAAAACCGTGGAACGACAGGTGCAGAAGCTAAAGCTTTTTCCTCGAAATCCTCCATGAAGATGTCAGCTACCACAGGGGACACGGGAGATCCCATCGCTACACCATCAAGCTGTACGTAGAATTTATCATTCCAGTACAAATAACCTGCCCTAAGACACAGGTTAAGTAACTCTGCATATTCAACGGGCATATCACAGTCCACTAACCTTTTCCTAGTAATTTCTATGCAATCCTCTACTGGTAAACATGTAAACAAGGACTGAACATCAAAGCTAACCATTGTCTCATCATCAGAAAGTTGTAGTTGTTGTAACTCACCAATGAACTGGTAGGAATCCTTCACATGAGATGTAGTCTGTCCTCGCAAAGGTGAGAGTACCTTTGCCAAGTGCTTAGCCAAACGATAAGTAGGTGAGTCGATTTGGCTTACTATTGGCCGAAGGGGAGCAAGTGGTTTGTGTATCTTCGGTAACCCATACAGCTTTGGAGGCTTGGCACACGATGGTATAAGACACGACACGTCTAGATTTAACTTTTCACTGTGTTTCTTAAGAAGCTCGGTGGTCTGCTTCACAATCTTACTAGTTGGGTCGGTTTTAACAAGTTTGTAGGTGTTTTCATCCGACAATAAAAGTGAAATTTTGTCATTGTAATCCGACGTATCTAACACCACCGTAGCATTTCCCTTGTCCGCACGAAGGATAGTCAGCTCTGGCCTAGTACGCAAGTTCTTCAAAGCGCGATATTCATCAAGAGGAAGATTCAGTTTGGGCACTTTGCTCCGACGCAGAACGGATGATAATCCGGTCAAATTAGACATTCAAAGTTACCTAAATTCCCACCAAGCTGAAAATCGGTAAGATTGTTTGAAATATCATTAAAAACAAAATTTGAAAGTTCCCCATCTTTCCCCTGTAAGGAAAAAAAATTATTCAAGGTCAAAGGTAAAAAAAATTAGTTTTTCGCGATTTTCAGCAAAACGGTAAGTTTTATCATAAAAATATCTCGGACAAAAATTGTAGATCATAAAATTATCTACAAAAAATTAATGAATACTTTTTATTCTACGAGCCACCGTTTTTGAGATATAACAATTCAAAAAGTTGTAAAAGTTGTAATCGTCATAATATTATGCACACCACGGAAACCCGCGCCACCTATGAGGTAGTGTATTTTTTTTATTTTTCGCTGATGGAAATGCTTTACGCATACCCGTCCACCGGGGGGCAGACGGGTTATGTCGGACTCTCCACTGGGAAGGTAACCCAGTGTCCTACCGACTAAAAACCTCAGCGACTCCCTCTCATCGTCCATAGTGGGGGGAATGCGGTGACTGGCGTGAAGTTTACTACGCTTCCCCCCGGACGGAGCCCGCCTTACACGGCGGGCAGGAAGCGGGCCCCCCTTGGTTGGGAGGGGCCAGTAGGGACAGCCGAGGGCGTCGAACCGTCCCTACCAGGCAGTAGAGGTGGCCTGTGCAATGCCGGCGCAAGTACCCCCGTACCACGCGCCAGCTGGCCTCCTCCACGGAGAGGATGAAGACGACGGGCGATTGTTTGTCGTCTCCCGCCCCCCCTCGCCCTGCGGAGCGCGGTAGCAGCGGGATCTTGTTCCCGCTCGCGCTCCGCGGCCTCCTTTTCAAACATTACGTCCTCGCAATACGTTGCGACAGCCTTCCAAGCCTCCTTGCTAGCCAACATTTTTTGCACTACACTTGGAAGGCTTAAGTCATGGCCTATCACAGCCACCAGTATGAGGTAGTGTACTTTTTTTTTTTTTTTTTTTTTTTTTTTTTTTTTTTTTTTTTAAAGTAGGGGAAATGCCTTACGCATACCCGTCCACCGGGGGACGGACGGGTTATGTCGGACTCTCCACTGGAAAGGTGGTATACCAGTGGCCCTACCGACTAAAACCCCTACTACTCCCTCTTATCGTCCGTATAGTGGGGGAACACGGTGAGTAGCGCGAAGCCTGTTACGCGTTCCCCCGGACGGAGCCCGCCTGGACGGCGGGCCGGAAGCGACCCTCCCCATCGTGAGGGGAGGCCAGAAGGGACAGCCGAGGATGTCAAGCCGTCCCTACCAGGCAGCGGTGACCCGTGCAATGCTGGCGGCGGCACCCCCGTACCACGCGCCAGCTGGCCACCGTACGCAGGCCCTACTGGGCCCGCAACCACGAGCCACCCAAAGGGCGGCTCCGCTGCCGTAACCTTCGGTACGGCCCCGCCGGGCCGCGACGCACAGGGGGGATCAGCCTCGGATCACTGGCCCCCACCATGAGGTAGTGTACTTAGCGCAACTTTTACAGCTTTTTGAATCGCTATACCTCAAAAACGGTGCCTCGTAGAAAAAAAGTATAAAGTAATTTTTTGTAGATAATTTTATGATCTACAATTTTTGTCTGAGATATTTTTATGATAAAACTTACCGTTTTGCTGAAAATCGCGAAAAACTCATTTTTTTTACCTTTGACCTTGAATAAAAAATTTTCCTTACAGGGGAAAGATGGGGAACTTTCACATTTTGTTTTTAATGATATTTCAAACAATCTTACCGATTTTCAGCTTGGTGGGAATTAATGTAACTTCACTCTTATTTTTTGGTCTAATTTGACCGGACTATGACACATCCTGGCGTATTGCCTCCAAATCCTCCTTCTTCATGGTATTCTTATACAAGGCATCCTCAACACTACAGATTATCTCTTCATAAGGTATCTTACGCGGCGCTACAGAGAAATTAAGACCTTTTTCCAAAACTGAAACGGTAGGCCGGTCCAATATTTGTTTTGATAAATTGACAACCGCTCGAGACTCCGGTCGATCCGTTCCACAGATAAAATCTGATTGGCCAGATGTCACGGCCGCGTTCCGTTTCTCGTATCGACCTTTGTTTTTATTCATTAACTTTTCAAATTTCTGAATCTGACTTTGCTTGCAGTTATTATATTTAGATGTTTCTCTACTGTTTAATCGTTCCATGCAAGATGCAAAATCTAAACTCGGCAGTTGTGCTCTCAAATAATTAGACAAATTCTCAATATCTTTACGCAACAAAGAAAGATCGAAACGGTGTTGTCTTATGAGGCTACTAAGCAATTTTTGACTTGCCTGCTGGAAGATCCTGGCACTTCCCCAAATGTCCTTTTTTGGTGATATTCTCACGCATGGTGGAAGGAGATGATGATCACGACACCTCTTCAAGAAATTTAAAGATGTTGTTTTTCTTGCGCGCCTGGTCTTAAGGTCTTCCAGCCGGCGAATGCTTTTGGCAGTTTCCAGTCCGTACTGGTCTACATAATGATTTCTAATATTTACGCGAACACTATACATCGAAATAAAACAACTTTACGGATTCTACTCGCGGTGTTATATTTTCTTTCATTTTCTAACCCGACGTTTCGACTCCTTTACAGCAGTCGTGATCACGGGATGACAAAGATGTTCTATGTCACAAAACAGTACAAATTTTTTAGCAACCCTCACTTAACTACCGTCATTTCCACCAACATTATTGGAAATGTTCCTATCCACGCAGTACGAACTAACCGTATCCTGAGACCTCACAGTATTGTGCTGCCCTCTGGGATTGATCAAGCAATCAATTATGAAGCAATTATGAAGAGATAATCTGTAGTGTTGAGGATGCCTTGTATAAGAATACCATGAAGAAGGAGGATTTGGAGGCAATACGCCAGGATGTGTCATCCGTTCTGCGTCGGAGCAAAGTGCCCAAACTGAATCTTCCTCTTGATGAATATCGCGCTTTGAAGAACTTGCGTACTAGGCCAGAGCTGACTATCCTTCGTGCGGACAAGGGAAATGCTACGGTGGTGTTAGATACGTCGGATTACAATGACAAAATTTCACTTTTATTGTCGGATGAAAACACCTACAAACTTGTTAAAACCGACCCAACTAGTAAGATTGTGAAGCAGACCACCGAGCTTCTTAAGAAACACAGTGAAAAGTTAAATCTAGACGTGTCGTGTCTTATACCATCGTGTGCCAAGCCTCCAAAGCTGTATGGGTTACCGAAGATACACAAACCACTTGCTCCCCTTCGGCCAATAGTAAGCCAAATCGACTCACCTACTTATCGTTTGGCTAAGCACTTGGCAAAGGTACTCTCACCTTTGCGAGGACAGACTACATCTCATGTGAAGGATTCCTACCAGTTCATTGGTGAGTTACAACAACTACAACTTTCTGATGATGAGACAATGGTTAGCTTTGATGTTCAGTCCTTGTTTACATGTTTACCAGTAGAGGATTGCATAGAAATTACTAGGAAAAGGTTAGTGGACTGTGATATGCCCGTTGAATATGCAGAGTTACTTAACCTGTGTCTTAGGGCAGGTTATTTGTACTGGAATGATAAATTCTACGTACAGCTTGATGGTGTAGCGATGGGATCTCCCGTGTCCCCTGTGGTAGCTGACATCTTCATGGAGGATTTCGAGGAAAAAGCTTTAGCTTCTGCACCTGTCGTTCCACGGTTTTACAAGCGGTATGTGGATGATACTTTCACAATTTTACCATCCAACAAAGTATCAGCATTTTTAGACCATCTTAACTCTATACACCCTAGGATAACATTTACTATGGAATTGGAAGCTGACAGTAAACTACCTTTCTTAGATGTGTTAGTTATTAGGAATCCTGATCATAGTTTGGGCCATACTGTGTATCGGAAGTCTACCCATACTGATAGGTACTTAAACGGTGATTCTCACCACCATCCTTCGCAGTTAGCTACTGTTGGTAAAACTTTGTTACAGAGAGCGGAACGGATCTGTGATGATGACCACCTGCATGCTGAAGTCCAGCATGTCAAGCGTGTGCTGGGTGAAAACAAGCTCAAAGCACCGCGACGTCGCAGAAACCGAGTGAAACCAGCCACAGTTGAGCGTCAGCCTGCTGTATTGCCATATTTGAAGGGTGTCACTGACAAGATTGGGAACATCTTGAAGCGTGCTTCTATTAAAACTTATTTTAAGCCGCCGAAGAAGATTAATCAATTTTTAAGACCTGTTAAGTGTAATATTCCTCTTCAAACAGCGGGTGTATACAAGCTTGATTGTGACTGTGGGCTCTCGTATATAGGTCAAACCAAAAGAAGCATAGGGACGCGTATCAAAGAACACATAGGTGATATTAAGAATAGGAGATCTACAAAATCAGCAGTTTGTGAACATGCCCTTGATAAGCCCAACCATTTCATACGATTTGATAAACCGCAGGTCCTTGCTAGGGAGAATCGTTACTTACCAAGGATGCTGCGAGAGGCTATTGAAATTAAAAAACATCCGAATTTCAATCGTGAGGATGGTTGGAATTTACCACCAGCTTGGGAGCCTGTTATACGCTTGATCAATCCCAGAGGGCAGCACAATACTGTGAGGTCTCAGGATACGGTTAGTTCGTACTGCGTGGATAGGAACATTTCCAATAATGTTGGTGGAAATGACGGTAGTTAAGTGAGGGTTGCTAAAAAATTTGTACTGTTTTGTGACATAGAACATCTTTGTCATCCCGTGATCACGACTGCTGTAAAGGAGTCGAAACGTCGGGTTAGAAAATGAAAGAAAATATAACACCGCGAGTAGAATCCGTAAAGTTGTTTTATTTCGATGTATAGTGTTCGCGTAAATATTAGAAATCATTATTTAATGACTCTGTTGTTTGAAATCTATTGTATTTCTAAACGTACTTAAACAAACAAATGGTAATTTATTGAACTTGATACATACTGGCTTCACAAATAAGATGTCATTTGGCAGGTATTGGAGCTGAAAAGTTAGAGCTACTAAGGCCAGAAATTTGCACGAACACAAGAAAACAGTTGTCAAGAGCTAGCTCCTGCACACAATCCTTAGACAGTGTCCGTCTCAACCCAGAAAGCAAGCTGTGCTCCGTCAACTCCTCCAGCGTATTCCAGTTGCAATGTGTACCTGGCCTTAACCAAGAAATTGCAGCTAATATTGTGGATCACCGAAACAAGAAAGGCCCTTTTAAGTCTTTGGATGATTTAATAAAAGTTCGTGGAATGGACATCTTGAGGCTGAGTACAGTGAAGCAGCATTTGAGTTTGGAACCTCGTAAATGTGAAAGTGCACAGCAGTTGAACGGATATGCAAATGGCTGGACTCCATCAATTACTGAATCACTATCCTATGAAAATACTAGTACTCCAAAAACACCTCATAGAAAGAGCTTATCCATGCCATCCAAGTTGCTAGTAACGTTACCAAACGGATTTGCAGCTGCACCTGTGAATGATATACTAGACTTGCTCTCAGCTTATTCCCATAGACCAATTGTTAAAGAAGTGTTCACATATGAAAGAGACGGCGTGAGGTGTTGCCGCCTCGCTTCATGGAACCTTCACCAGCTTAGTATAGACAAGATAACCAATCCAGGAGTTAGAGAAGTTGTATGTAGGACTATTTTGGAAAACAAGTAAGCCAATTTTTTCTATTGTTAATGGTTACTAGAACAGTTAAATGTAGTTAATTAACAGTCTTATTGATATCAGAGCAAAGCTTATGGGATGGTATTGATTATGATTATTAGATATGAATTTATCTGTTAAATAAATAATTTGACTGGACCTTGAGGCCAGCCATAAAATATTAATTTGAACGTATTATAAATGATTAAACAGTGTAGTTGACAAAAAGACTTGATTTTCCATAAAACCATGTTACTTTTTTGTAGATTATCAATAATAGCCATACAAGATGTGCTAGAAGAGTCAGCGTTGAAGATGATCTGTGAGGAGTTGAACTCCCCGGCGCTGCGGAGGGTACGCGAGTGGCGCTGCAACAGCGGCCATTGGGAATACTGCCTCTCGGAGAAGATAGACAAGTGAGGACTTTATTAATATTTAGTAATACAGGCTTTTTTTGATTGAATTTACTGGCCAGATGCTGCAATGGCTAGAAGTCTTGCCTATAGAATGTTGTGAGTTCGAACTTCGATCACCAACCAGAAGAAATAATGAAAAAAAACACACTTTACACATACATATTTGTCATTGTTTTGTGCCAAGTTGTTCCATATTTGTTATGTTTTTTTTCGATTATTAAGGTATAATTTATTTATGATAATCAATCAGTCTTTACTATCCTTGATACAAGTTCTACTCTGTAAAGAAATTAAGCGTGAGCAAACCTTGGTCTTAAGATGTCTCATACGTAATTTCTTTATTTATAGCATCACTAAGAATAATCTATTACAAACAAACTGGCCCATATTTACCCATCATAAAAATATTGTAAGCACAAATGTGTCACCTGTTGTTCGTTCTTATCTTATTTCATTCAAAATAAAAAACATCAACAAACTTTAACTATAATTTGTACTAAATAATAGATGTGTCCAGTAGTGGAAGAATATTTTATTCGAATAACTACCTACTACGTGTTTAATCCACCCGGGTAAGTAGAAATGTAATTGAGTATGTTTTTCACTTAAAAATATCCATCAACTTAATTCACACATATCAAATACAATCAAAAACTACTGGCGAATGAGTTTCACCCTCACCCGAAAGTAAGGTTTCAATCATGACATTTCTGTAATCATAATATTATTCATTTCATTGCCTCGTGAACATGTTAATAATTTTAGTATTTAGCCATGAAATTCGTTTCCATACTCCCATTGTCTCGACGTAAAACAATGATAATATCAGATTCTCAATCAAATATGAAAGCTACGGTGCTGTGTCCGTCCGTATATGCGCATACGCACGGAAACGGCGCTAATTTATACGTGCATACGGAATGCTAAGGCTCGGATGACCGCTAGTCATCCATTCGTATCCGATAGTCATGGCGGGCCCTAGAAAGAAAAGCGGTCAAGCGTGAACTGTCTCTTTTAAGTTTGTTTCTTTATAGACTGTTATTTTATCAGAGTCCCACTTGTGGGTGTGATGATATGTCCTGCTGTGATGGTAAATGTCTGTTCACTCTTGTCTTGAAAAGACCCAAGTTCTACCCTTCGACATTGCGCTAACTATGGTTATACTCGTACTTCAATAATTCTGTTGGCTAAAATGAAAGCAAAGACAACAATGCGGGAAAAGCCAAAATCATGCGATATTTATTAACTGCTTACAGGGTAGCACATGATCTTTTACTCAAAGAAAATTATAGCTGTTTACTTATTTAAGGCTTTTACTTCTGCTTATCAAATTGTTAAGAAAACCTTTTTATTACATTTTTAGTACGTGTGAAAAACCCGACTTTTGAATCTAACAAGCGCGTGATGTTTTTGTTGTGTTTTGCAATTCTAAAATAAAATAATAATAATAAAAAGTCTGATAACTGGTAACCGATTTTATGTAGAAGAAAAAAATACCGTTCTTATTGTTATAATGCAACGTTCACGTCCTTCAAAACAAGAGTCAGAAATAATAAGTAGGAAAACCAATGGGCCATGTTGGTCGGTCCTACAAAAAAATTGTCGTGGGCGAGAAATGTATGAATAATACACTTAAGCTTCTGTACCAGGCCAAAATCTGGCACTCGTTACCAGCTGTAGCGCCACGCTCAACATTGTTTTAGCAGCAAACATCACTTCGGCGAATCGTTAGACTCGATGAGAAATAGAACATTCGTCCAAATAAAGGACCCATATTAGAGGTTTATAAAAGGTTAAATTGAGCGAAGTATTTAACCTTTCTTTTTGTTGATTCAATAGAAAAAAAGGAAACTATTATGTGTTTGTTTATGATGTAAAATTACTTCAACCGGCATATATCCCCATTACCCGCGATGACTCATTCCAACAAAGCGGCCTTGACCATAATCCTTGTCATATTTTATCGATTTTTTGATATTCTCTCCAACGTTGGTAGCTTTCATTACACTGTTTATTTGCCCAGCTCACTCAAAAAGGAAAGTTTCAGCGCTATCACTGATAAGGTTTATGTATGAAATTAAAGAGCCACGTGAGAGATAAAGGGACGGTTCTGCAATCAAGTGACACGGCAACATTAACCGTTGTCTAGACAGGCCTGTAAATATGTAATTGGAATTTTTAGCTCAAAATCTCTTTGTCAACTGATAAAAATGTCCAAATTTGCAAACTGCAGCTGTTAGCTAAAGTGATAATGCAATCAAATTTGTTTTGTCCATGTAGGTATTTCGTAGATAAGATATTCAAAATGAGAGACGATTCGTAATTATGAATCCAGCAAAAGCCTTATTAGACCTGATGAATTGCAGTTTTTATCTTTATGATTGAGATTTAAAAAACACACTTTGTGTTATTGTTTTGTTGGACCCCCTCGGCTGACGTCGCTAGATGTCAGTCGTTATCTATTCGGAGGCCTTATAGTGGCTTGAAAACATCTAACAGCACGGTTTATAAATAACCTAAATCGGAGTCTAGCCATACTCCGGCTTACACCTCGTAGTTGAAGTGGGTCTTGTGCCTAGCAGTGGACGTAAAAAGTCTTCAGCATCATATTCTACAGAGACGTAAAACATGATTTCTCGTACACCAGTTTTTCAGCCTTTCAAAGTAAAATAAAAGAGTCGGCTTTCCTATTGATATCTTTGTGTCAGTATAACAATTTTCGTAGCTGGCAATACTCGACCTAGTAGTAGCAGTATTCCGATTGTGAAAAACCAAGTAGTCTCAGTCTCATAGGTTTGCGACATGTATCTTGCAGAATACACTGACGGAAGTGTAATGGTCGTTTGAAGGTCTGATGACTGCTAATACCTACATTAAACAGGTGTTTACTATCTCTGACATCATGCATGTTCCTACTCACCATGTTGCGAGGATTTTACCAAATTAGGAATTGAACATTGCAGCTATGAAACGCCGCCACCGGCATATTACTCTTGTGACGTGAAGCAACCACGCGCCACACGATACACACAAACTACAGGGAATGTGGAGGCGATTTGTGGCTGTGGTATTGTGGCCCGTGAGCGGAAACGCTTAGACGGAGCCGTGCGAGAATTCACTGCATTTGAAGCTCTAGATATAAGGGTTAGTTTAGGAAACTAAACCCTTAGTCTGAAATGTCCCTCACCACTAATTAATGAACCCTCAGCGCCAGCGGCATATTTCCTGTAGTCATACATTTTATATTGCTCGCCGCACACGGTGACGCCGATAGCCACCACACCACAGTAAACATAACAGTAGGTTATCTAAGGCCGCCCGCCGAGCTATTAGCCTACTGCCACGGGTACTGCCGCCACCTTATTGCCCCAATACCATGCTAGCGTGTGTGAAATCGCGTGCCAGACGGCGTGCGGGCGCGCACGCAAACATTCAAACCGAGAGCGGCGCGTTTGTTTGTAGATATTTTACTGTTCTCTGTTTACTGTGGCCATACTCTACAAACTATAGGAATATGACAGGTGGCGGCGTTTTGTGGCCCGTGGACGCTTACACACAGCTGTGCTCTTTGATTCTTCTGGCATAATACGGCGCAGCATCAGTTTAATAGGTGTCACACCAGTTTTGTTTTAGACCTTTGGGTCCACGTTAGAGTCAAAATCTTGGCTTATCTCATTTCGTTTTGTTTCAGCCAATACCTAGGCTTCATTTACGACGCAACGAACAAGGGTATAACGATAGAAGACCTGGATCTAGACCAAGTGTCCTTATTGACGGAGGCCAGTAGTGTGCAGCGGTTGGTGGACGAGCTCATCAGTTTACGGGGGGAGCGGTTCAGCGCCGAGACACGAGGTAAGTCCAAACCAGTATGTAATAATAAGGGTGTTGTTTTCTGGACTTGTGTAAACTTGCCCAATCTTCAAAAGAGGTCCAGTTTCATGCTTACTGAACGTTTCACTGATCTTTAAACTTAACTCTACCTACATTAGCTTTTCTTATTTAACGGGATTTCACCGGGAGCATCCCATATTTCTCGTTTCAATCGAATTGAAGAGTAAAATATTATGTAGTTCTATAGAACTTTTACTTGTTCATATACAATATGATGTCACGATCCATCCACTTCCAGACAGTGGACAAACATACATTTTCGTGGCGTAAGTGTTTTTCTAGGTGTGGACCGAGTTACCACTGTAGGTAGGATCGTTGACGTCACAAGTTTACTAACCATTACGCTAAAAAGACCAGTAAATAAATACGTAACATTACAATAAAGAGTGGCGCAGAGAGGTGCCCGTGGCGCAGTTGTGACAGTGATCGGCGACGATCGCTGTTGTAAAGCAACACACGCCAGGTCGGAAATGGGATGGGTGACCACCCCGACCGAAATTTAGTGATGTGTATTTCGGGCATCTCCGTGCTTCGGAAGGCACGTTAAGCAGTTGGTCCCGGTTGACGTCGCCAGATGTCAGTCGTTAAGCCTAGTCAGAGGCCTTAGGGCGGCTTGATAACATCTGACATTAAGGTTGCTCACTAACCTTACACCCCTCCAACAATCCGCACTGAGCCCGCATGTTGGAGTATGGCTTGTTCCACCTCATAGTTGAGGTGAGGCCTGTGCCCAGCAGTGGGACGTATAATTGGCCGTTTATGTATTACAATAAATGCGAATACGTAAGAGAGGAATAAGTGCGATATGTCTCGTATTACATATACGAGACTACAACTTGAATTCCAATTCAAAATATCAGTGTCGGAAAGTTGTTTCTGTACTGAGGGAAACCGGCAAGAAACTCAGCAGTTACGAGTACGTTTAGTTCGTTTCTATCATATTCAACAATTCCATTTAATTTCAATCAAATTGAATAAATGAAACGGTGTTCAACTTAACCTGACTTATAGAAAATATTTTGTACCATCTTCTGTGTAGTATCGTTTCAGATTGCGAAGTCATCTAACACAACTAATTATGTTATTATCCTGTAACCATTGTGCTAGATTGCGTGTTAAGGTTTTCCGTAACGGCTTATTGTTTGTAACAATAGATTCTATTTATATACTTTATCTTAAAATTGAGGATGTGCATACCGTTCATATTCCATTTAATCCACATATAAATATATGCCTAGTGTTCCAAACGATGTAAAACTGGATATGATGTGGAAAGATTTTAAATACAGTCAAACCTTTTTGAATATGTAACTTAAACCCATATGTGAAAACACTCATTGGTTTTTATGAAACGTACAAACGCTCTAGACTAAAATCCCAAACAAAGACTGATAAACATACTTAAGTATTCCTAAATACATACTCAAATATGTAAATTGTCTCACAAAACAAACGTAAACAAATTTGAATGAAAACAAAGACATGCTTAATACAATGTGTGAGTGTAGGCCCCACTTGAAAGGAAAAAAATATCTTGTGCCGGGCATTTCAGTCTTTCAGAGGTTACTGGGTAATCAATGTTTACCCAAACATGCAACTCTTGGTATCGACCGGTGTGCACTATAATAGTATAGTATAGTCCGTTCACGTTAAGAATGCAGTGTTTTTTAAATTTTATTATGTTGCACACAAAAAAACTCAGATCCACAACCTTTGCGAACGAAAGTTTGCGTTCAACTGGTCACTGTGGACTTGACTTCCTAATTATTAACGATTTGATTGGTTAGGGGGCTTGCTAGATCGATTGACAAGTATGAAATTACTGCATTTTTAACGCGAACGGACTATAGTGAAGTGACGTAATGGCAATTCGCGTGATAGAACCGCGTCCACGATATGTATTAGTAATTTGGTTGTTTGTAGTCAACAGTTCATACTTTTAAAATCAGATAGCATCAAAGTTATGTTTACATAGTTCCGTATTACCCAATGTCAATAAAACAATATAGTAAACTGAATATTTAAAAGCAGAAGTAGAAATCAATAAGTTCGTAAATTTCTTCGTAAAGTTATTGTTTTCGAAATTCTACTGCTCGGTGAAGGAATAATTTGGATGATACATTTTAATGTTTGTCTGGCCCTTTCTTTCTCATTGCTGTGCTTGTCGAGGTGCATGTGAACAATAATACTTAAATTAGTTGCTAAAGTCGCATGTAATGCAAATAATTAATTTAGAACAGGTTTTTTTTAACACCGCCATCGGACGTAAAGACTTTTTAGAAATGTCAAAATATTAGTTAAGTTAAAAACTGACTACTGTTATTCGTTATTACTATTTAGAAAAACGAAACGAAAACGACGATTCTATGAGCACGCAAGCAACAGCTGGTTAGACTATAAAATAAACTTGTCCTGTTTTTATGGTAAAAAAGCAATGTGTGGTCAATTTCAATTTGCATTTAGATGTTAGTTTTTCCTAGTTTTTAGATCTGTAAGTAAGCGACACTTTGCGACAACGTACAGTGGTTTTCCATTATTCAGTTGTATGTTAACGTGATTAATTATATAAGTCACTTCATCGTTATAACGTGAAGCTATCATGATAGTCAAATAACCCAAATGTTAATGTTAGTGAATGCTGACTAAGGGCGAAGCCTCATTAGCGCTTTGAGTTGCTGTGCCTCACACTAGAACGGCAAAAATAGTGAAGTTACCAACAATACCTAATGTGCGATTATCGCCGTGTTATCTCAAGGTTGTTGTTCGATTGTTTGAGACACCCGGACAGTGAGAGATGTGGGTTCATTACCCACTTCAGGATAAGGTACTGTAAAAAAGGCACTTGTTGTACCAGTTCTAGCAAGAATTATTTTCTTTTTTTACTCTGTTTTTTTATGTCAAATTACCTAAAGACGCCTGAACCGATTGGATAATTCCTAGCTTGTTTGAAAGGGTAAAACTTCACAAGTGGTCCATTATAGGTAAATTGAAGGAACGCTCCAAATTTGATAGGCACACTTGAAGCGATGGGTAGGTATATATTTTTATTACGAAATAAAAACGCGAAATAGACAAACTCGTTTTTTATTCCGTAAAAAAATTCTAAAATTCAACTGTGTCTGATTTAGAAAATAAGTTTAATATAAAGATGGCTCTCTTCGTTAGCTTACATTTTATAAACCAAAGGTGGTTCGACAATAATTATTTAATAATGGTAATGGTTTTCTTTTTAGTTTTTTTTAATTTTCTTAGTGTAAATATTTGTTTTTTATCTTCGTGCAATTAATTTTAACATAGTAATAAAATGTCTGTCTATTTGAAAAACATTGTACACGGAAGCACAGTGCCTGTTGTAGAGGAACATCCATCATCGTTACAGCTATACATTCAGATCGCAATGAGCTAGTTGCTCTACTGATAAGTTCTGATTATATTTTTCTTATCAAAAAGTTACACAATATTCCATCTGATATTGATAGTGATACCTAATAGATGGATAAATATAGAAAACAGAAGCGAGAACCTTGAACAAGGTTGGGAATGTTTTCTATTGTTGTTTTTATATTTTCCTTTTTGACGCAAAACAGTCATCAAATGGAAAATAAAATTATTTCTTTCCGGAACATTCATTGGTTTACCTTAGTATCGTGCCAGAGAAGAGCATTTAATATGCTATTATACAGGGTGTCCCGAAACGTGACGTCAAGCGGGCACGGGATGATAGGCTAGGTTATACCGGCTCTGGGAAAAATAAAGAAAAAAATCTATGTCACTTAGTTTAGTAAAAATAATAATATTTTTGAAAATTTGGGAAATCGACACCCTTGACTATGTTTTCATGTACTGTACTCACAAATGACCAAATTTTGCAGAGTTTTATTTTTTTATGTTATCCCAGAAAACTATGCTTTTGATTGTAGTCACTTTTATGTTAATCAATATTGGACATTTAGTAAAAAAAAATAAAGTTCGACTGAGTCATGGTCAAGAATGTTTATGTCAGCTAACTTCATCCCTTATTTTCTTTAAAAAACATTACTAAAGCATCCTTGGCAAGTTGTCCAGAAAAATAGCCCATTTAATCAAGATTTCAAAAAGGTGAAATAATAACTATTTCCTTGTCTTATGTTTCCATGAAAAATATTATGAACCATAATGGGTCGTTCAAAACTTGAACTAGGTGAAGTCTAAAGTATGCTATTGTTGGTTAATGAAACAAAAAGTGATCGTAGGTTAGTAGCGGTAGCTAATAAGAAATGATTGCTGTTGCTAAGCATTCCATGCCTGGTCGGTTAATGTGATGGGTGACCATTTTTTTTTTTATAGTAGCTCCGTACACATGACATTAAGCAGTTGTTCCCAGCTGACGTTGCTAGTAGAAGTCAGCCGTGAAATTTTTAAGGCGCCTTAATAACATCTGACTACATGGCTCAATAGAAGCTCTGGTATCTTACTTTCACGGTAAATGCCACATCACGCTCACCATTTTCTTTCAGTCCTCCTTACATACATACATAGATAAACGGCCTATATCCGTCCCACAGTTGGGCACAGGCCTCACCTTAACTACAAGGGTGGGCGCTAGGCATACTCTAACACGCGGGCTCAGTGCGGATTGTTGTAGGGGTGTAAAATCAGTGAAAAAAATAATCTCAGATGTCATCAAACCGCCCAAAGGCCCCCGACTAAGCTTTACAACTCACAGTTAGCGCTGTCAATCGGGACGAACTGCTTAACGTGCCTTCTAAGTACGAAAATGACGGAAAAATACATTACTAGTCTTCCTTGCTCTATTGCAAAGAAATGTCATTCAGCAAGAGCAAGATAAAAAATGGAAATAGGTAACCTGAGATGCCGGTGACTGTACCACGATCCACACTTAGATCACTGTGCCCACATGTTAGAGTATGACGATGTAGCAATACGGGATAGTTGCGTTGACCGTAAGCGTGAACGTTGAGCATAAGTAGAGACACTGATGCTCAATACTGGGCACGCGTCTTCCGGGACCAACCGCCTAACGTGCCTTCGAAGGACGGAGAAGCTATAAAAGATATTAAAAAAAATGTTTGGAGTGGTCACCCATCACATTAACCGACCAGGCATGGAATGCTTAGCAACAGCAATCATTTCTTATTAGCTACCGCTACTAACCTACGATCATTTTTTGTTTCATTAACCAACAATAGCATACTTTAGACTTCACCTAGTTCAAGTTTTGAACGACCCATTATGGTTCATAATATTTTTCATGGAAACATAAGACAAGGAAATAGTTATTATTTCACCTTTTTGAAAACTTGATTAAATGGGCTATTTTTCTGGATAACTTGCCAAGGATGCTTTAGTAATGTTTTTTAAAGAAAATAAGGGATGAAGTTAGCTGACATAAACATTCTTGACCATGACTCAGTCGAACTTTATTTTTTTTTACTAAATGTCCAATATTGATTATCATAAACGTGACTACAATCAAAAGCATAGTTTTCTGGGATAACATAAAAAAATTTAACTCTGCAAAAATTGGTCATTTGTGAGTACAGTACATGAAAACATAGTCACGGGTGTCGATTTCCCAAATTTTCAAAAATACTATTATTATTACTAAACCAAGTGACATAGATTTTTTTCTTTATTTTTCCCAGAGCCGGTATAACCTAGCCTATCATCCCGTGCCCGCTTGACGTTACGTTTCGGGACACCCTGTATATGCTATGGCTATGGTAAATAGCAAGTTTAAAAATAATGTCCCCGTAATCTGGGTGTCACCCAATTCGCACAATTATCTGACTATTTTATTAGTCAGAAAGACGGTGCCAAAATCATCATCATCAACAAGTGGATCTACTCTACTCGGACTTTTAATTAGGTGCAGTAAAGTTTAATTTTACCGCAGCTTATCAAGTCTTATATTTACGTGAAACGGAACGTAAAAGTTATAGCAGAAAAATTGACATTTACAATGAATGCGACTAGCAATTTGATGAACCAAAACAAACTCAACACTGCACATCTCGTGAAATAAGTCGTATTCAAGTCACATAACTATTCTATTGTCTGAATAATGAGGCTCAAATGAAACAATCAGGTCTGGGCAGGCGAATGGTTATGTAAGCGGTCTGAAAATGCAAGACTGTAGCTGCCGACCGGTTTCGTCCGATTGTTTCAAACAGTATCGCGGTCAATGGAAATTTATTGGATTTAGGCGGCTGGGATTGGTCTGGTGTAGAATTTCAGGTGGCCTTACGTGGTCAAACCGCAGTGGACAATTATTTTGCCAACTGCTTTGGCAATGTTTTAGTATCTTTCATATTTGGTTACAGTTCCAAACATCATTGCACAGCTTCTATACCGTAAATTTACTTTTCTCTCATTTTATAACCATGAATATGTGGTCATTGTTATAGAAGATGACAGGTCGTGATTGGCTATGGAATCGCCACTCAGCTCAGCTCAGAAGCCATATTAAAAAAAAACTCTCACATGTCAGAGAACTCATTCTTTGCTAGTTTCAGCACCTGCAATTCATTATGTGGGTACTAAACTCAGATTCTTATTCTTACAGCGACTCGTGTTCCGTTGTTCGAGTATCTGAATGAGTTTACAGAATAAGTCATTGGTTATCCAAGCTTCATAGTATTCACATTTTCAAGTACACAGGGTACCTACTCGTTGGTCAATCTAAAGTGTCGGACAATCTAACATGTCACGCATTCATTCCTCTGATTGCTATCGCATAAGTTTCTCTATGTTTCGAGATGTTTTATTGAACAACAGGAGTCAGCTTGAGATATTCAATTTACTTATCTGAGATAATATTATGATTCATTTATTTGAATCCATATTATGTGTACACAGAATCTACACTGAACCTAGTTACACTATTTCGAGTCCCTTATTCGCGTCAAAATAGGCAACAGTTAGTAACAGTGACTTACATGTTATGTTGAAGCCGTCATTATGTACACATTTATGAAATCGGCGTTATTTCTATAATTCGATCGGTCTCATAACTATTTTGCTGCTCGCTCGTGCTCGTGACTTCTGTGCATTAAATTTGAAATACTGTTGACTCGCCAATCAAATCATCGATCCCGCTCACGAAGAACAATCAAAATCATTCTGTACACACGTCTACGTACTCACCAGTAATTGCCTTAGTTCACATACCACGAACCGATTGTTCCAGCTGTTTATCTTCGCAATTTGAACCTTAACGTCTGCTGATTAGAACCAATTGATACAGTTAAGAAAGATGTTTATAAAACTCGGTTTTACAGCGGTCTTATTGTTGTAATTAAGACCAACGAAGAGTACAAAACAGTATGCTAAGTACTTGAATAAATCATGGTGTCCGCATGTTATTTAAATGTTAAGTTAGTTAATGATTCAATATTTAGACTATTTGCCTTTTGTGAATTTAAGGAGATACTATATAATGTAGGTAATTACAATTGCTAAGTAATACGATACATTGAAATTGTTATGTAGGTGAGTATTTCACTTCACTTTTGTTTTGCTTATGTCAACGTAATGTGCGTTTGTATCTCAGATTTTTTGCACACTATATTTTTCTGTTTAGCATTATGGATATCACAGTAACCGCCGAATTCACAAACGCAAATCAATGTTGAGCAGCTCGCACGAGTATAGCTGTCACTTTCAGTTCTAAAGTCAATTCACGGGACAGCCGGCATGAGTTAGAAGGGGTGCTCAACCTTGATTGACGTTTATGAATTCAGGGGTAAGCCATTTGAAAAATATACATTGTTGTACAGTCAACAGCACACCATGTTACCCCATTTCCGTTTTTTCTCTCGCTCTTGTCAAATGTCATTCCTTTGCAATAGAGCAAGGAAGACTGACCAGAAATGGGTAGAGTTATGTGCCGTCCACCGTACATAAAGCCTACTAGATACATGAGCATACTAGAATGCACATTTAATTCGTGTAGCAAATTGAAGAACGGAAGATGATCTCATTGCTACATATGCTAAAGGACTTTCCCCTTGCAAAATATTAAGTCTGCTAGATCGTTACTATCTCGTGTTAAAAATGAAGTAAGTACAGAAAAACGACAAATCAATACTTTGACAATTTTTTTACCACCTTACTCCATTGCATTAACAATCATTATCCAACGGCAATTGAACGCTTGCCGTGTCGCTCACTGTATAACCTACTTAATTTTAGTTTGTATTTTAATGTGACATACCTACTCAAAGAGATACATTTAAAATAATCACAGTGCATTAAGTTCAACTGCCAACTGCATTATTTGTGTAAACATTTCTCTGACTCACCTAACCGCTTTGGTTTCATGTAAACATCAGTGATTTCATTGTGACAGTCCACAAAGCTGACATCTGAACCTTATAACGTAGGTATTAGAGTCTCGTTTAATAAATCTTGTGCAGCACGAGCTCATTGTACTTTGGCCGTTCAAGTAATGATTAGAGATTAGCATGTCATCCTAATCATTATTCAAATGGGTTTAACTTAGAAAATCATGAAGCCTTGCCCTTGTTTTTATGAAACACTGAATAGTAAGTAAATAATGTTTAAACTTGGAAAATGGAATATAAAACACTGTTAAAGCATAGTAGTTGCCCTTATAGGTAAGTAGTTGTGCTCTCGTCTCTATTTCCTCGTAATCTACCAGTGGTATTAGACGTACGAAGTTCAGCAGTTCCGTTCGAGAAAATATAAATCTCTTACTTATTTGTTCATTTATTTATTATTTATTAAGATAAAAAAGTATAATTGGCGGACTTAATGCCTGGAGGCATTCTCTACCAGTCAACCGCAAGGCATAACAGAGAATTTAGTAAGTTTGGGCTGTGCAACTTGCTATAGTTAAAAAGATATGAGAACTGGTGGAACTCTTACCTAATTAAAACGTGATTCGGTTCACTAACTAACGATAAAAAAGACCAATGAGACACAGTTAAATAGTAAAACAATGCCAAAAAAGACTCTAGATTAGGCCAACGCTAACTATCTAACGCCACAATATTGTGTATTATAAATCGTTTTATTACAGTATTCTCTTAATGTCAGCCAATAAGCATCAGCAACTCCAATAATCTCCACTATTGTTAGCCACTGTGACGCTGTAAAAAATTAGCAGATTAAAAAGCTACTAAAATATAACTCTTGTAGATAGGTTTTTAGAGGTTCATGACAGCCCAGTGACAATGAAAAACGATGTTATAACGTAATCAACACATTGCGTGTAGCGATAAATCATCCTTTGTTCCTTTCTCTTCACTACATAAAGCAGCATTTGTGGTAAAATATCAGTTCGGTTTCGATTATATCTGAAAGTAAAATATAGTTGAATAATAGGCTATATCAGTATGTATTAAGAAGACAGGTCCCATACCTAGTCCGGGGGAACGCGTACAAGGCCTCGCGCTACTCAACGTGTTCCCCCACTATGGACGATAAGAGGGAGTAGGGTTTTAGTCGGTAAGGCCACTGCGATACCACCTTACCAGTGGAGAGTCCGACATAACCCGTCCGTCCCCCGGTGGACGGGTATGCGTAAGGCATTTCCCCTACTCTAAAAAAAAAAGGTCCCATACCTAGGCAGAGTTGTCTTTATCACTGAATTCCGATTATTTTCTACACAAAAGAGGCTTCAAGAAAAGTGAAAAGATTCCTATGGTTAGTTGGAAGCGATCACTAACTAACTTGTCAGCTAGGTACTTAAAATAGTTTGAATCGGGATTGCTACCGGGTACATATTATTTATAACGATTTTCCGATATTATTCGATTCAAATGATTTAATGTAAGTGTCAATTTTTTTAAAGAAATATATTCGTTCATGAACAGACCAGCTCGGTTTTTCATGACTATTTGTCAATCTCACCTAATGTGAATCTTGGGTTGGTGATCCCTACCCGCACAACGTTCTCAAAAGTCCATAACCATTGACCTGCAGGATCCCCAAGTTTTTCTACAACTCGACCCAGAGGCGCATCCGCGTTTGTGTAAATAGCTAAACAATAACTAAATCGGTACATTTTGTAACGTATGACTCAGGGTATAAAAACCTAACATTCGCGGATGGTGCAACCAAGCAGGAAACTGTTAAGTTTATTTCAAACAATGAAATTTGAGTGTTGACGCTTTGGCTAAAATCAATTTAGCTTACGGAGGAACGGATTTAAAGTCGACCATAGCTAATCCTCCTGTCATTCTTCCAACTCAAGCATAAGCGACAAGTAATATAGCTTCTTGTCTACTATACGAGTTGAACTTCTAAGCTGTAAGTAAACAGCTGACTCACAACTGCAGTTTGTACAGATATACAATTGAAGCCTAAGTGCAATATCAGCTAAAGAACGTTTTAGGATTAATCGTTAACAGGTAGGTGATGTTACATTCGTCTGTCGTGAAAAAAAAGTAGGAGGAAATGCTAAGTTAATAAAGGAGCCTCGTTGGAACGTCGGCTTTATAATTTTAACAACATCTTAACTCACCGAGATTCCAGCTTGTGTTGCGTGTTACCTATCGATATTTTCTGGTTATTAGTTCCCATCTCTATCCAAACTTTGACCAAGGGTGCGTTTCGACAACTAAAATTGTAATATTTGTAAAATTGCTCTTGTAAAAGGTGCGTAGAAATAGTTAAAGTGCGTTTCAAGGAATCAACGTGTGTACCTCAAGTGCGGGGAAGTGGGAGTTTCCCAAACCCTGGATGACATTCGAAGCCGATATTTCTCAAAAAAAACTACACTCTGCAATGATCACTTGTTTCACCGTTATTACCAGTACTACGCTTCGCAAAAAAAACCTTGTACTTGCCCTATGAGTTTTACGTCAATTACGAAACAGGTTCTCGCGACAAGTTGTCAGGCTGTTTGCCGAGGTGAGATCCACCTTTCGCTAACAAGGGCAGACATTACGTAATGTAGGTACATTCACTGAACACTGAACCTTGCCATCCGAACTAGGTAGTTCGGATGGCAAGGTTCGGTTCAGTGTGCTAGACTCGTACGCACGCTTTTAGAGGTTGGGCCACATATCAATCAATCAATAAGTATTTATTTTGGGGCAACTATGCACATACAAAAAAAAACCATTCTGATTTATTCTCTTATACATACTCGCCAGTTATGGAAGAGGAAAGAGGAACATCTTCATGAACAATTTTAACTTCAATTTATCCTTGCCCTATAATTATATTTCGCAACTTGCCTTTAATTAATTCTTGCCACGTGATTAAACCAACTAACATTTATAAACAAAAACAATTCAATTATTTTTTACGGCCACTTGTCCAGCCTCGGCGTTGGTACAGAACAGAAGGTCAAGTGCACTTTCCCAGTTTTTATCACCTTACGTCAATATACTGAATGCTGCAACACCGTCTACAGCTATGTACGGTAAACGGCACATCACGCCACCCGTCTCCGGTCAGTCCTCCTTACTCTTTTGCATAGGAACCTCATTTGGCAAAAGCGAGATAAAAAACTAAAATGGGGAGCCTGATGTGCCGTTGACTGCACTTGCTTCGTCTATAGCTCAGTCTGGAGGGATGAAGAAAGAAGACGAACTTCATTCTAATAACCCAGCAACTCGAAACCTTGCTGCCATAATGGTTTCTAAACGTTTCGGCTGCGAGTATAAATAACCAGATCTATAGCCAGCCACGTTTGAACAGCTTTATGTTATAGACTTAGGCAAGTGCATAGCTGTTGGTAGACCAAGCATGCATGGGCAGCATTCAGCAAGCAACTTAACATATGCCACGATACAGTTCCGTTTCGTGTTCCCCTCTGAGAACTCACTAATCGCGTCACATGCATAAGCTCGCCCAACTACAGCGTATCATCTGTCCTAGGTTCGAAATGAGTTTCACAGAACGCTCTAAAGGCGGGCCGCACCATGACAAAATTATGTCACGCGTTATCTCGTGCGATTCGTAAGTTTTCGGATCGAGAAAAAGCGCGACATAATAGGTTGCGGTGCGCAAGTCATTTGGCTGTTGTGGCCTCGAACTCCCGATAGTGAGAGCAGATATTACATAGAATTTTAGGCAGTTTATCCCTCGATATTATTCCACACAGCGCCATCTAGCCCAGAGTAAGCTAATTATAGTCCGTTTTTATGGGATACTAGACAACGGATAAACATACTTAAATACTTTTTCTTTCGTAAATACATACTTAATATACATAGGAAACACCCAGACCAATACAAACAGACATGTTCATGTACACAAATGTTTGTACTGTGCGGGGATCGAATCCGCGAACCTTGGTGTGGTAGCCGACTTCTCAACAATTACACCAAGACGGTCGGTCGGTTTAGTTCCAAGTGTTCGCACCTCTCGCACCACAATGGGGCCATACACGGCTGCTGCGGCCGGCAATTAAGCAAATGCTCGTCTGCCCTTACTCTTTTGCATAGGAACCTCATTTGGCAAAAGCGAGATAAAAAACTAAAATGGGGAGCCTGATGTGCCGTTGACTGCACTTGCTTCGTCTATAGCTCAGTCTGGAGGGATGAAGAAAGAAGACGAACTTCATTCTAATAACCCAGCAACTCGAAACCTTGCTGCCATAATGGTTTCTAAACGTTTCGGCTGCGAGTATAAATAACCAGATCTATAGCCAGCCACGTTTGAACAGCTTTATGTTATAGACTTAGGCAAGTGCATAGCTGTTGGTAGACCAAGCATGCATGGGCAGCATTCAGCAAGCAAGTTAACATATGCCACGATACAGTTCCGTTTCGTGTTCCCCTCTGAGAACTCACTAATCGCGTCACATGCATAAGCTCGCCCAACTACAGCGTATCATCTGTCCTAGGTTCGAAATGAGTTTCACAGAACGCTCTAAAGGCGGGCCGCACCATGACAAAATTATGTCACGCGTTATCTCGTGCGATTCGTAAGTTTTCGGATCGAGAAAAAGCGCGACATAATAGGTTGCGGTGCGCAAGTCATTTGGCTGTTGTGGCCTCGAACTCCCGATAGTGAGAGCAGATATTACATAGAATTTTAGGCAGTTTATCCCTCGATATTATTCCACACAGCGCCATCTAGCCCAGAGTAAGCTAATTATAGTCCGTTTTTATGGGATACTAGACAACGGATAAACATACTTAAATACTTTTTCTTTCGTAAATACATACTTAATATACATAGGAAACACCCAGACCAATACAAACAGACATGTTCATGTACACAAATGTTTGTACTGTGCGGGGATCGAATCCGCGAACCTTGGTGTGGTAGCCGACTTCTCAACAATTACACCAAGACGGTCGGTCGGTTTAGTTCCAAGTGTTCGCACCTCTCGCACCACAATGGGGCCATACACGGCTGCTGCGGCCACAAATTATGCAAATTCTCGTCTGCCCTACGCGCGAATTGGCGAATGGGTCTAGCAGCGTCGGCCTTACTGCAACGGCATAGGGGTCAACTTTAATTGGCCCCACTTTAAATCGCTGTCATTGAGGGGTCACCGCTGGTCTGATGGATAGGGCTGGCAATAATTTTAATATTGTGATCAGTTTTTCATGTTACTTGAAGTTTCCTGTAGACAACTAAAACCGTAAGGGTCGGAATACATGCTCAGGGTGGAAGCGAATTTAACAAAGTTTGATTGAATCGGTCTCCTGCTACAATGGTTAAATATAAATTAACTAGCGGCCGCTCGCCACTTTGTCCGCGTGCACCCCAGCGTGATGTCATGTACCCTATAGCCTTCCTCAAGAGATGGACTATTTAATAAATAAAGATTTTTTTCAATTCGGACCAGTAGTCCCCGAGATTAGCACGTTCAAACAAACAATATCTTCAGCTTTTTATTACTAGTACCATAAATAAATCCTCATGAAAAGCACTTTTGACTTAACATTTATCAATATCCGGCGCTTATTCATAATCGCTACTTTTTGACTATCCAGCTGTTTGTGAATATATCCAACGGTCAACCCTCTTAGAGCTTACATCATTATGAAACATTTTAGTGAAAGGAAGGTGATCTTCAGAGATGTAATAAAGATCATTTGCCTTTGTCGATTCTTCTAAGAGTGGGTGGGTGCATATTTAAAACGTATAAAAATGAGACTTATTTCGTAAATATCGCTATTAAGACCCATATGGCCGCTAAGTGGCGCACTCATTGAAAAAACCTAATCATAGAATAAAAAACAAAGATCGAAGAATCCCACATATAGTTTGGTAAAAGATTAAATAAAATATTTTGGGATTGTTAGAAGCCAAAATGTTTTTATTTCAGTTTCTGTTAATAAACAGAAACTATATTGTAGGTTATACGAGCTTTAAACAGCTCACTTTGGGGCTAGATTGCGCTGTGTGGAATAATGTCCAGGGATATTTATTTTTGTTTTGGGTTCTGTTTCAACTACGTAAAAACTTCATCCTCCTTGTAACAAATAGTACATAGGATTCCTTCATTCATTTATTGCATATCCTTAAGGCTTCAGCGCTATTTAAAAAAAATGGAATTGTTAGGTTACAATTTCAGGTGATATAAATCGAAGTCGTTTTGAACTGCTTTTAAAATCTCTTGATAAAAACAGCCATTCGTCACCATGTATCTTGTACAAGTAAAGCACTTATAGATAGGTAGATACATATGCGTATAGATTAGTTAGATTATCCAAGGTTGTTCATAATCTGTGTTAGCTAAGATTACCATTTTTGAATGTAATTTTATTGTTTTCGTAAATGGGACATCCTGGTAAAAAAGGTATGAAGTTTATGTTTTATAATTCTTGAAAATTATGTAACGTAGTGTATTTTTTATTAAAATATTTTTTAAGATGTGCATGCTGATATTAAATTGGAAAATACTGGATTTAAGTTTGAAAAGTTCCTGAAGTTATAAAATGGCTGCTAAAGTGCCTATTTATGTGGTTAAGCATTATTGTTCAGCAGTGTCATGTTTATTTCCGTCCTAGTTGTAATCACGAACGGTAGTAGGTAGGTACTTATGAAATAATGACCGCATAATCACTGCATTGGCAGCTGTGGTGTCATGTGTCGTCATAATAACCCAATTACTAGCTAACTATACCACTACGATTTATTTGTTTAACATAACTAAACATACTCAAGCGAACATCTCGCTAATGGGGTAGTCAGCAGAGGCACGTTGATTGTCGCCGTCATGGTGAACGAAACATTCAGAAGCCCACATTTCCCGAGGTAATTTGAACCGAACGTGGCAAGGGGCGAGAATGCATCGTTATCCGGGTTGCTTGGGTATTTTATCGGTGTTTTCCATCACCGGAGAGTTAGCTGCAAATTGTACACAAAGTAGGTGTGTTTATTGTCCAGATTTGATCTCGGGACCACCGGGTTTCGGGCAAGAGTATTAAACCACTGTGCCACCGCTCTCGCTTATTTGTTTAGATTTTCCTAAATCTGTTTCATGGGGTCTACAAAGTTTTAGTCTACGAATTCGGTGATGGGCTGAACATCAAGACCATTTGGTACATTTGTTTGTACATTTGTACAGTCAGCATTAATATGATATGTGCTAAAAGTAGTTAAAAAGTAAAGGCAATTTGACAAAAGCAATCGTAAAACCACAATAACAGAAGCGTATGTCGTTTGATGCTTCACTAAAATCGAAAACAAGTGAAACACTACTTTTTATGTTGTGTTATAGGTAGTTGCTTTTCTTGAATACTCTGACGTCATAACCAAAGTCGAAATAACAAGAATATTTATAAGTCTTTTTTCAAGATATGTGTTCCGCAACTTAAGCACAGAAGTAATACCCATTCGTATGTCTATATATCTATGTATTTAACTGTTATTTTTCTTATTTCAGCGTTCCTAATTTGCGGCAGGCCGCTGGTTCTAGTGAATATGTGCTGCAAGGGCGCCCTGAACCCTGAGGATTGCCAAAGGCTACAGGCGGTGGCAGAGCTGGCTGAAGCCTCGGGGATCCAACTGGCCTTCATGGGAGAGTTTAGAGAATGGGACAATGTTTTAGGTAAGATTTCTTTACTTACTCCTGGCTACTACACCAAAGGTCGCGTGTTCGATTCCCGCACAGTACAAACATTTGTGTGCATGAACACCTGTTTGTATTGGTCTGGGTGTTTCCTATGTATATTAAGTATGTATTTACAAAAGAAAAAGTATGTATGTATATCCGATGTCTAGTATCCCATAAAAACGGACTATAATTAGCTCATTTGGGGCTAGATGGCGCTGTGTGGAATAATGTCCAGGGATATTATTTACTTTCTTTATTCTTTACCGTGTCGACGCGTTCGTGTTATGCCGTTCGTACACAGCGCTACGTAAATCTTCGATCACAACGTATTTGGTCTCAAAGTTCAATACGAATGTTGTGAATTTATATCGATATGATAGGATACGATATGAGATTTATTTTCCTAACTAGCGACCCGCCCCGGTTTCGCACGGGTACAATGGGATGTTATTAATATTTATACTAAAACCTTCCTCTTCAATCACTCTATCTATATCTCAAAAACGCATCAAAATCCGTTGCGTAGTTTTAAAGATTTAAGCATACATAGGGATATAGGGACGGAGAAAGCGACTTTGTTTTATACTATGTAGTGACTCCTCTAGTCTAGTACTATTAAACATTACAGGTTATTTAAGTTCTAAATAAGTTAGTAAATGTGATTATAGAATGGAAGCCATACAAATGACTTGCTTACGTTAGTGGATGGCCAAATGGGCAGACTTTAGGGTAAGCCGCCGCCCACCAGTAGCTGTCTAGCGATTGTGTGAAACTGTGAACTCAATACAGTCAATGATATTATATTATAATAAAAAGCCGTAAATGGGTTACTTGTGCTAAAAAAGAGGCCACCGAAATTCGACCATCTGAGCAATTATCTGTCTCGTTTACGCTCTAGTAAATAATCATGCTATCTTGTACACACCGTCAAATCATAGGTAGGTACGCCAGGGGACAATTTTGTGTTCGCGTCAGTACTGACATAACGATCTTTACCTCTTTTAAATATTATAGACCCGAACTGTCTCACAGTGATTCGTCCCATACAAGCATGGTGGACAAAATTATTTAGACCCTAAAATTAAGTTTACATGTTGCGTCTTTATGTAGATTATTGGAATAAATAAGATAAATAACAAAATATGTAATAACTACTTCAAAAACAAAAACCAACATAATTTGAACTCTTCTTACCTACTTGTACTATGTAAATTGAGGCCAGCTTATAGTGGGTTTTTCAATAACTATTCTTTGTTGATTTTTAAGCATAAATCACTAACTGCTAGCTATTTTTCCTATAGCTATCCTCCTAATAGCTAAGCGTCTAACTGTTGCTAAACTATGACGAGTTCTTGAAATAATAACAGAGATTGAACAAAATAAAATGTAATTTATAAAACCAACCAAGTAACAAGGTGAGTACAGATTTATCTGAGTCCTCAAAACTTGGTATGCTGATATCTAAGGATTCTTTCCCTCGTACTTTCCTTATAAAATCCGATAATTTCTAGCGCGTACGTACGCACTACTTATTCAATTGGAATGAGACCAATTTCGCGAACTCCTGATTTCTTGGGGCCCTGGGAGCTACGCCACCGAATTCAACATTGCTCAATGTATTGGTACTTGCACGTACATCAGTGAGGTCCCACCGATTTCTTGCATAAATCAGAAAATCCACAATGTCTTGCTCCGAAACCTGCGTTTCCTTGTCCAACGACAGTGACTCTAGTGTGGGTTTTTCTTGGGAATTGACGACGAAGAAGACTTTCTTTACCTAAGCAAACCTCAACTTGAAATACTTGGAGAAGGACACCGATCTTCATTAGCCATTTTCAAACTATTATTTTCACCTCAATCAAAAACAAAACAATTTAGTACACGGGGACACGTATGGCAACTTTTTAATTCAATTTGCTGAAATTCTTAGATTTCACCATCTTCAAATATCTGATGGACTGTTCTCTAGCATGATTCAAATCAAATTTTGAAAGTAGAATCTTTAATAAACGTTCGTTTTTATCCAATTTAGAAGGTTTTATCCATTCTTCAAAAAAATCATTTTTTGCAAGGTAAATCTTATGTTCTGAAAAAAAAATATTATGACCACTTTCCGCTTGAGTCCGCTGCTTGTATTAATTATTTTTATCAAGTACGTTAATGTAGCTACCGTGTATAAAAAATGCAGCCTGGGTACAAGAGGGTATGTACATGTAAGTTCTAGTCTAACAAACATTTAAAATGTAGGAAAAACCTAGTATCTCTGGAGTTCGACTGTACATATCTCAATAACAAAACACGTATTTGCTTTGGTGTTTCATAGTAAAAATACTGCTTACCTACTACTTTACGAGTCATAACTAATAATTTAACTTTCGCTTTTAATTTAACGTTAAGATCTTGTTAAAGTGACGACCAGAAATCAACTAATTTTGTATTTATTTACCCAACTTCTGACACCTAAATATTTATATTTAAAAACTTAAAGGTATTTCAACGAAACTTTTATTTGATCCATGTTAGCTAGGATGTTAGCTATCGTTATAGCTAGTGCTACGGAAGGAACTCGTTAACCCTTTTTGTCCACCATGATCGGTAAAACGAATCACCGTGTGTCTGCCCAATTACAGCCCTCGTAATGTTGAACTCTAATACGCACGAACGGGGCAGACAGAATCAATTTGATGTTACTTTTAAAGCTAAGTTATTTATTTTTTATTTTATTTGTAGGGTTAGTTCGCCTGTTTGCGTCCACCACCCAGTTCGCGTCCACTTTACCGATTTGCCTTTGAAAATACTCGAAAATAAGTAAACTAACACACGAATTGAAAAAAAAGACTTTAGTGCTAATACCTCAATGTTCAAGAGACACGCACATAAGGACATAAGGTCCGTGGGCCAAACCAATCCCGTTTAAAAAAATATTTTGTCTCGGATGTTCAGCAAGAGAGCGGATTCTTAGCGAAAAAATAGTGTGCAGTGGCGCGTTTGAAGGTAAGTTTTTTGTTGTTATATGTGAATTTTAGGATACATAGCTGTTTCTAGACCTTTATAATGAAAAAAGGATTAATATTAACTATGAATTTGCTTAAGTTTTTTGTGTTTGACGAATAAAATAGGGTGGACGCGAATTACTACATCGAATTTATAACATTCCCAGTTTGCGTCCGCTATGGACGCAAAGTATACCTATAGGGGATAATGATAGACCAGATTGCGTCCACTACTTTTTTAAATACAATTTACTTACTTGTAAAAATAATTTTAAATGTATTGTTTGTTATTATAATACATTTTTTATTCAGACTACGTGCTTATAAATATATTTTTAAATGAAATTACGTACTTTCTTTCATTCTTCTTATATTTTTTTGTCTAATTAATGTAATTGGGTAATCCGTATTAATTAATGTAAATAAATAATAAATAAATATAAGATGCGGTCTTTGGAACCAAGAAAGAATAAAGAAAAGGGAACATAAACAGAAGACGATTTAAAGGAAGCGTTAAATGAAATTCGAGTGAAGAATAAAACGATAAGACAAAACTGAACAGTAGGCCTAGCACGAACCGATAACGTTTTGGTAATCGAAAAGTGAACGATACTTTTTCTTTCTTTTTCATAAGTCATTAAGAAAAAAAAGTCTCGTTTACTTTTCGATTACCAAAACGTTAGCGGTTCGTGCTAGGCCTACAGAACTGATTACTTACTGTTTATTCATTCATAGACAGACGACTGTAGAACAGAACCAGGTGGAGTAGTATGCTACGTGCGAGGGTCTACTGCTACGAGGGAAAGGCAGACAACGAAGAAGCTGATCAATGGCCCAAAGCAGGGGTCGAGAAGAACCCAGGAGGGGTTAACATCATCGAGGGATAATCAAGCGCAGAACTATCGCAGCAACCAAAGAAGGATCAAAGACCACGGCAGGGTTGCGACAGTTGAGCTAGTTTACCAACGTACTAGACACGAAAGGGGAGGGGCTACTGATTAAGCTTTCTAGAAGCAACGTTCGACTAGTAATCAAGATAGAAACGGGACACTCCAAACCAAATAGACATCTAACCCTGATAAGCGTGAAAGACGACCCCATGTGTCCGCAGTGCGAGGAGTGTGAAGAAACAAGTCTCCACTTGATCGCAGAATGCCAACGTACCCACTGACCAGATGAGAGCTCACAGGGTCGGACAAACTAGGCATAGCCCAAGTACGAGCGCTGACGGTGGAGCAGATTATCAGACTCTTTAAGCAACGCGAAGATTCGACGGGTAGCTGTGACAACTTGAAGACACAGAGCCTGGGGAAATGGGTGAAATGGCGCACAACAGGCGGACCGAACACCCGGCATATTCCCAGTGTTTTATTTTATATGGTGCAATGATTATCTACTTACCTAATTTGAGTACTAATTTTTTTCAAGCGTTTTTTAAATGTAAATAAATTTGATTTGAAATATTTTTATCCTTAAATAAAGGATTTGATATAATACAACATTTTCTGTACAAATTCATAGAAATATCACCTCTATTATCCTTTATAAAGCCAGTGGACGCGAATTGGTCCAGGGTGGACGCAAACTGGCTTTTTTGGACGCAAACTGGGTAAAACGCCTAATTCGGATAATTATCTATTTTAAAAAAAAACGCAAGCTTTCTCGGACAAAACTGTAAGTTAATCCTAAAATAGACTATATAATGAACACATTATATCATTTTTTCATACAAATGAGTGCTAGAACATTTTTAGTTTCACCTTCAAACTTAGCAACTGCACTAAGTGGACGCAAACCGGCGAAATGACCCTATTTCTTCTTAGGTAATATTAATTTACGAGTATCAAACATTTAATGAATCTCATGTAATGAATATTATGAATAAATATTATCTTATCTCGTTAAGCCTAGTCGAAGGCCATAAAGCGTCTTGATACCATCTGACAGCAAAGATTATCATTGGCCTCACATACACATCTTCAACATTACGCTCTGAGCCTGGGCTAGCCTGAGCCGCATGTTGGAGTATGGCCTATACCACCTCATAATTTGAGGTTGAGGCCTGTCATTGCCCATCAGTGGGACGTAAACTTCACTTCCGTTATCGTATAGTCTTATTCAAATAAGGTAGGTTAGGGATTAATTTAATCATGACCGTGACTTGGTGACAAGTGAGCGCTAATTAGCGATTAGTATTGAGCTGATATGGCGACAATGTTGCGTATCTTCTAGCGCGTCGGCGACCAGCTGCGGCCACTAATCTGCCGGTGACCGATAGTACACAAGCAACCGGTACTAAAGCAGGGCTGCCTACTTCCACTTACCTAAATCTGAAACTAATTCCGGCACAATGCAGGGCAAATCACTCTCAATCAAGGCCCACACGGTGTTGAGCCAGTATCGACTAATCCTTCCTATGCGCATTTAGGTCATCACTCCACCTTCACTTAGGTATTAAATAAATAAATAAATATCCCTGGACATTATTCCACACAGCGCCATCTAGCCCCAAGTGAGCTAATTTAAACCCGTTTTTATGGGATACTAGACAACCGATAAACATACTTAAATACTTTTTTTTTTAAATACATACTCAATATACATATTCACTACAATTGCCGTCTATGCCTACAACTCAGGCGTATGAGCAGACGTGTCCAACTCATTTACATTCTATGAGCTTGGCCGCACTAAGTGTTTTTATTTAATAAAACGATACTCGCAAACAGTTATCGCATAATTAATTCTGTTCTGAAAAGTCCCTCACTTCTCACAAAACTACATAAAAATGCATTGTTAGATAATTTTCATTCATTTAATAAATATAATCATCATCAGCTGCTGAACATAGGTCATATTACCAGAGGCTCGGGTTGTAGGTAGCCTGAATGCAAGGAAATATATAAAGCTAAATAATGCTTGACAAAAAAACTACTAATTAATTTGACATGTTTTAATTGGCAAATATTTCAAAGGTTTCAATATCAGTCCACCTTGTCAGTGGCACCCCTTAATTTTTAGCAATTGTACCTATTAATTTGTTAAACTGTAGCTTAAGTCGTGTCTAGAGATAAGATTCGTGTCGTGATCATAGAAAGTTTTATGGAAAAATGGAACTTCACGTATTTGTTGCAACACAACTTTACAACACAATTAATATTGATTTTCCACTTGTCCACAGCATTAAGAACATGTCAATCGGTGCTAGACGAAGAAATAGTTACGACTATAGACCACAGCTACAAAGGTTTGACCTCTATCCTGCATCCAGGGACCACAGACAAGAGCCAGTTCAACGGCCACGCCTCAGTGGTGAAGTCCGGCCTCAGCCACCTCGCCATCCCCCGCGGCTGGTCCTGGGGCGGCCCTGCCTCCCCCTTCTGTCCCGTCTGGGCCGAACTCAAGGTCCCCGATTGACAAATAACTAAAAACATCAACGGCAATAACGAAAAACTAGTTTATTACCTTCAAACGGCTGTACTGTTGGCGATACAGTGCTTTTTCATCGCGCTGCTTCATATCTTCTACTTCAGTCGAGGTTAGGACGCCATGTTCGTGCAAACGTCAAAATTGCCGCCAAAACTTTCTGATCTATTATGTCACCAAATCTGCGAAGGTTGACCAATTTTTAAAAGGAATTTGAATATTTTTTGATATTTCTCTATGATATTCTAAGCTTAGACCGTAATAGTGACCTTATGCCAAAATACTATTGAAATTAATCTACGTATTGTCAGCTAAGTACTACTCGTACTAAGATGGTAGGTTTAAAATAATTGTATTAGGAAATGGTTTTGCAGACTATAAGAGTGTTAATATGTGTAAATGGATTTACTAGCGTTTTCGCTTATTTAAGCTTGAAGTAAAAAATCGATACACAGTGAAGACTCAAAAATACTATCAGAAATGGAGTCAGTCGATTTGTCCCCCTCGATGTAGCCGTATAAAATCAAGTTTTAAGTCATTCTGTACTAGTTCCCATTACTATTTATTTATAAAGTTACAATAGATAATATTAAGAATAAAAAAAGTACAGGTGAGCTTATCTCTATTATGAGATTTTTTGCAATAAATACTTTTGATTTTTATTTTGATACGCAACTCTGGTCTGGGGTCCTAAAGCAAAGTAAGTAAACCGCAAATAACAATGACAGGTAAAATTTTGGATACGATATGACTATAGAAATGGAAATGCTTAGATGCCTGGTTAAAAGGTGCGCCAACTATGCTAAAGAGAATAGACAAAATGAATGCATTTCTTCTCACGAGTGAAATATTAATATTTGAATAATTTGCTAGTCCTGCACTAACCAAAATCAGCCGGAATCGGCAGCTATCGTTAGGATGCCTGAAATTACTAACAGATGGCGCTATGCACACTTTATTACACTTTGATGTAACCCTTCTTGAAAACTCAAAAACTACGTGAAAGTGATCGTTTGAGTGGAAACTAAGCTGCTTAAGATTTCAAAATAATTTCCTTACAAATGAGTGAGAATACTAATCCAAGTTGAATCGAATAAACGATTAAAATGGGCGGAATCTAAGCAAGGCATATTTCCCTTTGCCTTTCGAAATATCTTCCGCTAACTCACTTCGAACTCGAAACAGCTGAATCCGCTGTGAGATTCAGCAGGTGAGTGAAATCATGACAGGAAACGTATAAGAAGAACGTTAGTTGCGAATTCTCTGATACATATGAATTCGATCTTTTACAGAATAGCTCGTTAAACCCTTTAACCGGTAGTGGCAGAATAGTTGCCACCATATTTTGAACCTTAAACGATTGGAATAGGGTCCAAAACCAACAAAAATGGCAACATGTTCTACTGGTCAAAGGGTTAAACTATACATACCACTTTTTATAATTTTATTAGTTTAATCACTGGTTATTTAACTTCAATTATGGGCATTTTAAAATGTTATTGTAAATATTACATGTAGTCGATTTTATTTATTTTGTTTTTAAGGAAAAATCTATTTACTATTTATGTTTACCAATAGGCAGTATGGCCTCTGCTTTTGGCCATTGTATAGATTCTATGTTGTCATATCTAAAACTGAAATGGTTTGTGTAGATATATTTGACTATATTATGATGAATTGGTAGATTAACTTTGCGTCCTTATTGAAATTGGTAATATGTAAGATTGAAGCAAAGTACTCGAGTTTCCTTACAAATGGGCCTAAAAGTGCACTCGGACCAAAAACTTACGCGTGCGTAACGCCAGGGTTACGCTATCTGGGGGCGCGAGCAAAGTGCCAATAAGTTTCTACATTTCAAAAATCATAGCATTATTAAAATGTATTAGGCATGTGAGGACTACATAACTGGACACCAGGCTCTTCTTTCCTGCTATCTTCACTAAACGGTTTTCTGCGTCTCTCCTGGTCCACACCGCTAAAGAGTAGAATACTCTTCCTGTGTTTGTTTCCGGATAAGTAGGTAGAGATCGTCGATGCTGAAATGACCCGCCCCTCCACTGCACTCACGCATACGAGCAAGTACTCTTGTTTAAGCAGATGCGGTTTGGGGCCGCGTCATTTCAGCTTAGACGATCTTTACAACCTTAGTGTTAGCCTCGTCTTCGCTTACCCAACCAGGCGAGACTGAGGTCAAACTCTAACCAATTCTAATGTCATCCCATACATTTCATCATCATCATCAGCCTATGCTGGTCCACTGCTGGACGTAGGCCTCCCCTAATGCGCGCCATGGGCCTTAGGGGAGGCCCATACATTTAACTAGTAGAAATTCTCTGGATTGTTGCACTTGGCTAGCACCCCTGTATTATCCGTTAGGAGCTCGATTCTCGAAACTGTCGACCAAGACAGTGATCCAAGTAGGCAGGGCAGTGTTCGGGGAACTGCTTGATTTTATCTTCCAACATACCTTAGTGCCTAAAAACCAAGATCAGTGAGTGTGTTGCTATAAATTATTCTATGTAACCCCTGGCGAGTTTTATGCAGTGGCGCCATTGACTGGTCTGTTTTAACAGGATAGCAAGTGTGGTGTCACCACCGTCAGTGAAGGGTATTAGCGCTGGTTCACAGCGGGTATAGTTTCTAACTATCCATGATAATTGACATCAGATAGCTTATAAAATAGTGCTAAACGTGGTCTTGGTGCTATGCTATCTCTCTGAAGATGTTTGTATCCTTTGACGTAGGATATATCGTTTTATATGTTGATGTCAATGTAATAATTTATCCTAATGATATATTTTACGGAGGTGGTGTGGTGAAATAGTAGTCAATTTGAGTCCGACCTTGTTTTGAAGCTAAAGCTTTGGACTTAGGGCGTAGATTTCGTATTTTTTCAATAACAATATAGTTATTGAAAAAATACGCAATTGCCGGAAGGCCAAGTGCGAGCCTCGTCCAGTAACGTACACTTGAATAACAAAAACAAAAAATTGTTCTTGAGTTAGCTCGCCCACTAAGCACAGTATTCGTTCTGTTCAAACATACAATTTGTAATTATAAGACGTAGTAAAATATATACCTAAATGAATTTGCACGATTGTGATCCTAGGGAATTTGTAAATACGGAGAGATCTACTTAAATATTTTTTTATATTAAAGTTATATTGATCTCGTTTTGTGTAAAATAATGTCAGGTGCAAATAAGCGGAACCTTCTAGTTATCATTTAAGGCAAAGATTGACAAAAATAACAAGATTCGCTATTGAGGTTGCTTTTACAGGGTCGTCAAAGATCTCGTATATTTTCAATATCTTGTCAGAGTATTCCATTTGAGACATTCTTACTTCTTTTATTTTGATTAGGTAAATATATTATTATTTACTGACGAATATTTCCTGGAATAATATGTTATTATAATAGTTAATATTTCTTGCGATTTCTTTTCGCTACTTGTGTAATGGGAGTTTTTTTTTGAGAATGGGTGACATGTTGTAAAACGCACAGCTTTAGGTGCCTCAAGCAATATAAGGTGCCTTGTAACTCTTACCGGACCGCTGTTAATTTTTTCAGCATGTTACTCTTAATTGAAAAACCTTCCAAAATATTACCCGTTTATGTGATAATTTTTATCTTGTATATTTTCAAATGTTATATTTCTTGGTGTAAGTTATTGGTGAATTAAATTATTGAAATGATCGTTGGAATTTTACTTTACTGAAAATATGTGGTGTATGGGCCACTTCTTGTAGCGCGGTTGAATCGATGCAAACACGCGTTCGTGTCGGACTTAAAAACTGAAGCTCGCTTGCTTCGCCACAGTATCGCGTGTTCATCGCGACAGCCGCGTTACAAAAAGTCGCCGTCGTCTAAGACATTGCTGACCGCCACGGAAACATTGACCTCACACCCACCTACTAGACTGGTGAAATTGATTCGGAAACGTCCTTATATGAAATTAACCGCTGAATTCATAAACGCAAATCAAAGTTGAGCAGCTCTTAAATGCAGGTATACTCGTAGCTGTCACTTTCAGTGATATAGACAGTGTCTGACACAAGGCCTCGTCCTTAAGTTTAAAAGTGTGCTCAACTTTGACTTGTGTTTGTTAATTCGGGAGTAAGTCTGTCAACTACATACTTTCAACGCCATAAGGCTTCGTTTCCACCGACATGTGTAGCAAGGAATGTGTTTTTGAGAACCAATAGAATCGCTTCATTAAGCGAAGCTTCTATTGGTTCTTAAAAACACATCAATCGCAACGCATCTCTGATGGAAACGCAGCCTAATGCGTTGCGTCCTCGTCCCACGCAATGCTAAACAAATTGAGCGAGAAGCGCAGCGCAACGTGCTAATGCGGCCCCGCCCTTAGAAGTGTAGCTATAATAATAATAATAATAAAGTCATTTATTTTCTCTCCACAAACATTTAGGGCCTTAAGGTTAGGTAACATCTAAACATTTTTATGTTCTACCCCTGTAGTTGTGAGAGACTGGTGCCTGAATTAAGTTTTTAACAAACTTGCATAACAGGTCACCAGGGCTCTTCCACAGACAGTATGTATTGGATACATTGTAATGCGTTGCCAAATTGCTAGCCACTTAAAGAAATAAAATCTATTGAACTATTTAACAAAAACACTTTCATAATATTTCATGAAGGTTCTTAGCCCTTTACCTACGGGTGTCAACCATGGTTGATTTGAGAAAGGCCCACTGCAATACGGGTGTCAACTACTGTTGATTTCGCAAAGATATTTTTCATTTATTTTTTTCAATTTCTGTGTCTATGGTAATACTGTTTTACTTGCAGATTAAAAAACTAGAGGAGTTAAACTCTATGAGAGATTTTTTTTTAAAAACATTTCTACGTGTTTTTGGATTGAAAAAACAGCGCGAAAATACCATTGATTCTAGTGTCAACAATAGTTGACACCCGTATTGCAGAGGCATCATTTTTAGTAACCAACATGGCGTACTGCTAGTGAGGTATGATGATAGAAGTGGGTCTATCGAAATATTGTATTATAGATTTCTTGAAAGTATTTTCACAAAATTAAAGTTTCTGTAGATTTATGTGCATCTACTTAAGCGCGATCCAAGAAAAATAAAAATGATCATATTTATATGTTACGAATGTAGTGTTAGTCGTTGTGTACATCATTCTTTTGTTAGTTTAACACTTTATTACATCATAAACTATAATTTTTATATTAATAAATAGTAGACACCGATACAAAAACATAAGATATAGCTTTTTGAAAATAAAAATACATAATTGATAGGCGATTTTCAATATTACCAAAACCAGGTTGTCGCAATATCGATAAAATATCGATTAAAGGGGCATCACTAAAATGTAGCAGAAAATATTGTGTTTTTTAATGTGTGTTTTATTCCGAATTCTATATGATTTTTTATCATATATTACTTTAGAAATATGAATAGTTTGATAAAATAGTTGATTTATTAAGTCTTAGGTTGAAAAAGTGTTTTGGTTGAAAGTTACAGCACTATCTTGTTTGTGTGACAAATCTTTTTTTTCCTCTATTTTCTGCAAATAATTTGTAAAAAATGCGTGTGAATATGAAACTTCATTAGTTGTTCCATATACCCTCAAAATTTCAAAATGGTAAGTCATTTAGTTTCTAAGATATCATCAAGCAAAGTTCAGCAAAATTTTTGACCATGCGAAAAAGGCCCCGTATTGGGTGGTGACATCGGTTTCTAGCACCCCGTAGGGAAAAGGTTAAAGCTATGAGTCAATGGTTGAAATAACATAACACGATTCTTTGGTAATGCGACGCTTTTTGAGTATGAAGAAAAATAAAACTACTTTCAACCTTTGATGTTTCCTGTCACTGAGTACTCAATCCACACTAAAACTTCTACGATATTATTGCCTATTGTTAAAAAAGAAGCGCCAAGGAATCTTAAAGCTGCGCCTACATAAACGCCTGCTTAAACAATGTCAGACACTATGGGAAAGTTAGAAAACATGCTATTCGAAGAGCAGACTACTTACTTAGGCGACTACCGCAAGAGAGATTTCGAGGCTCCCGTGACGACGACTTACAAGAAGAAGGAGACGTGTCTGAGGATACGTCCGCCGCCTCTAAGAGATGTGCACACCATGTCCGACTGGAAGACCGCAGCCATACCCTTCGACCTGCTGCACCAGCCTCGCGCTATTGTTGGCACTAATCCTTGGAAAGTTCAAGAGCGATACGTAAGCATAAGCTGTTTAAAACCATTGAGCTGTCTTAATTCATATTTTGCGGTGTCCACAGAGGCCGGCAAATCAGATTACAAACTGAAATTTCCGCAGTCTGTCTTGCTCTTGAGTCTTACTGTTATCATTTGATGAAAATATCGAAATCTTAAAAAAAAGCAACATTGGCCATCTTGATCTGTCCACCTTTGTAAAGATCTTAAAGTTATTTTATGTCCAAAATAATGCATTCCCGAATTTTAAATAATGTGTTTTCTTACCTCACATAAAATGATCTTACGCTGTACAAGTTCCGTGACTACTTCACATCCCATTCCCGACCCTGCGTGTGTGGCTTTACAGTGGCAATCGTTGTCCACTGCCACAACTGCAAGGGCACCTCATAATTTTGTATGTTGTAGGAAAAACCCAAAGACATAGAGCGCGAGCAAGCTCAAAAGACCCGTCCACGCCTCGTGATGACCCCGTCCGTGAGCATGGACGACATCGACGATCCTCGCGCGAGGGACCTGCTCTGCGAGGATATGTACACCAGCGACATGGCCAAGGGTCTGCGGGAGGCTGTGGCCCCGTACAAGAACGTGCAGGCCCCATTTGCGAAGCATCCAGCGCCGGCAAACCCGGTGAGTGTTGCTGCTGGCTTGTCTTGCGAATCATAACTAATGCCTTTTCTTTTTAATTTGACTACTGCTGTTTAGCTGCATAGCCACTGTTGGCTTCGACATCTTTACCGGACGCTAGGAGGTGAGCAGAGGGCTCTCAGCCCTAACCCTGTGTCCCTGAAACCAGCCAGGCAGCCTAAGGGCTCGTTTGAGGAGACATGGGGAATCGAGCTGGGTGGGTCCCGCAAAGCGGGCCGCGAGAAACACAAACATGGCGTTGTTTTCAGCGTTTTAACAAGCGTTTGTTTTAGTTGAAAAGTGGTACCCCGCGTTTCCTCAAACGTGCTCCCGCGGACCGCCTTACCATAAACGGTAAAAACGCCCGACGTGCCGCGGAAAGCCACGCCACACGTGCCGCTAATCGCCCTATAGTCAAGACTGTATATTAAGTTATTAATTTCAGATAACTGTCCCCAAGCTGCAGCCGCCGTTCGTGCCCGAGGAGTGGCGCATGGACTCTGTACAATGGGACAACCGGCAGCTGCGCGCGCACTGTGACGTCACCAAGGAGTTCTGGCTCAACGTCCATCTGCCTAAGTATATCATCATGATCATTTTCAGCAACCTCTAAGAGTTCGCTTCGCTATGTCTGCATACAACGGCTTCGTCCTTCCTAGTCCGCACCGCTAAGGATTGGAACGCTCTCCCTGCGTCTATTTCCGGACACATGCCACCTTGGTGACTTCAAGGCAATGGTAAATAGGTATTTTCTGGGTAAGGTTCTTCCACCGTCGGACTTTCTTTTTTTTTTTTGGTGTGGCTACTGCTGTTTAGCCTCCGATGGCTTTGACAGCTTTGCCGGACTGTAGGGTGAGTGCAGAAGGCTCTCAACCCTAATATTTAAAGTAACGACCACCGTCGGACGCATCATCGCTTACCGTGAAAAATATGTATACTTGTTTTTTTTTAATTTGGATTGACCAGCATTTGACCGCGATCTCACCTGATGGAAAGAGACGATGCGGTCTAGAAGAAACCTATTCACTCTTCGCTTGAAGACTCCTAAATTGTATTCTTCGGGAAACACTGACGCCGGCAAGGCGTTCCACTTCTTAGCGGTACGCATGATGAAGGTGGAAGCAAAGCGCTTCGTGCGTATGCCAAGTGCGTCTGGTGGTCCGATGGTGGAAGGAGGAAGGGGGAGTTATGTTGTGCAACAACATAATTCTACAAATAGATAACTTTAGCTGAAGAACGCAATCCCGAAAATCAAAATTTTGAGAATTGTAAATGATTTGCTGAAAGTGATCTTTCAGGGTTTATATGGATAGTGTATATTTGTTTGTTTCTTTCTAGGTGCAGGGCATGTGATGAGACTGCCATAATAACGGCACACAGGAACAGACTTCGAAAAACGAAGTGAAGATACTCTAGCATTGGCAAGGAAGAGAAAATACCTAATAAAACACTTTGTATAATGTATTTATTTTTAAAGAAGTTCTAGACCTATTGTTTTACGATATTTTTTATAAGTTCTTTTAAGATTCCATCAGAATAATTGTGTTAGTTCATGCGATAGTTTATTTTAATAAATAATTAAGTATTATTTTGGTTCTTATTGGTAAAGTTTACCAAACTAGTATGAGAGATGAAGAAGGGTAGTTGGTCAACAAAGTGACTTAAAAAAAAAATGTTGTTGTGCAGTCTGTATCCAGTCGGAACTATGTGATCCATATAGTCTTTGAATGGATTTATTGAAGCTGCCAAAGTTTACAATCACAAAGTTATTTCTCACAACTACAAACCATAAATCGGGAGGGAAAAGGAAAATTCCTTAAGGCAGTCAAGGCGGCTTCGCACCACTTAAACTAAGATACCTAGAAAGGCGCGGACGCATGTCATCTTCCTAAATAGGTACGCAGCGAGCGGCTTGACAGTAACCTTACACCCCTCCAACAATCCGCACTGAGCCCGCGTGTTGGAGTATGGCTCAATTCACCTCATAGTTGGGTGAGGCCCGTGCCCAGTAGTGGGACGTATATGGGCCATTTATGTTATGTTATTTATTGAACGTGTAGCGTTCGCCTTACTTACCTCATGCTCCGATACCTACCCTATAAACGTATTTTTTTTTCAAAAAATTGTATACCAAACAGTCTAACATATAATTTACCTCCTTTGTTACAGGTACACACACCCCTGTGCGTGAACCTAGCGCTGTCAAAGGCAGTTTCAATATTTGCTGTCACTTTGGGCCAATTTATTTTTTTAGTTTTTTGTGATTTTTATTTGTGAAAACTTTACTGAAATGGCTGCACGTAAGAGACGTTATGAATCAATGTTGTTCAACTACGAGACCACTGGCCGGACCGACTTCCGCGATGGTCGGATCAGACCCATTGTGAAGACCGAGTATAAGGCGAAGTTGTCATGTGCGAGGGTCCGGCCACCTCCCCTGAAGGATATCCATGCGCTTACGGACTGGTACGACCCGAGCCTGCCGTTTAGTCTCATGCATAAGCCGAAGGATATTGTACATACGAATCCTAGGGTGGAACAGAAGCCTTATGTGAGTTAATCTTTCCTTATGTGGGTTTTGCATTTATTTAATCCACTTAAGAATAAATACATATCTGGGATATCCTACATCAAGATTATCTGCACGAATCATAACGTCTTGTAGGTACTGTCAGGGTGTCAGATGCTGATGAACCTACTCGTACCTACTTGAATATTTTGAATTACATAAAACACCCAGACACATAACAAGCGCAAATTTTCGTCATATTCATGTTCGTCCTGGTAACCCAAAACCTTTGGCACTATAGGTAGGACCTCTACTCTAGCTCATTAATCGAGAGTTTAAATCCAGTGACATAGGCCTCCGATGCTTTCTATTCTTCTCTTTCTCTCTATATCCTATTCCCTCCCCTGTGTTCTTTTTTGCTCTAATGCCGAGTTTTATTGCCACTTGACTTACCCCCAAATTCACAAACGACAATCAACGCTAAGCACGCGCCCACGCTCATGGTGTCCCGAAAGGGGCAGCATGAGCGTGGGCGCGTGCTTGGCGTTGACTGACGTTTGTGAATTCGGGGGTTAGGTACCTAAATTAATAGCTAATGGGATTACGAGTACCTATCTATCACTGAAACTTCTATTTGAATCGTTGAATAAAACGAGAAATCTGACCAACAACGTGTCGTAACTGGTTTCTAGAGTGAACCTGAGGACCTAATACGCGAAGAAGTTCAAAACACGAGACCTCGGTTGGTGATGACTCCTGCTGTCAGCATGGACGACATTGAACCAAGGTAAGGAACAAAATTTGGAGGTTATCATGTACATTAAAAAGAAATTTCGTTGTTTCCGCCTTTTTTGGATTGGCTTTGGTGGTTATTAGAAGATTCGTCTATGAAGCATGCTGAGTGTTTGCCACCCGCCGCGCCCCTCTCGTGTGAATGGAAACCATTTACCCACTAAGCCACACATATTCGATTTAACGGAAACCAGACCTTAGTGAAACCATACCCTGGACACACTAACGTCTACAGTGGAACAAGCTATCCCGAATATCAGGTAGATAACTGAAGTAAGTTTCTGAGGTTTGATGCGATTTATTTTAACTATTTTGGTGTAGGTACTGAATACTTTTATAAAGACACTTCTTGTTTTTACCGTGACCGTAATTCCGGCTTGTTTTCACGCTGATAATAGCACCCGCAAGATGTTGGTAGAAGACATGTACACAACCAGTTTGATGAAGATGATGAAAGAATCTGGAGTAGACCTCGTGGGCAACAGCTTGTGCGCCCCACTTCCGAAACACCCCGCGCCTGCCAATCCGGTAAGTTACACCAGGGCTGCAGAGATGCTTAGTAAGTGGCTCTGTTACCGTTTGCTAGCAGAATCTCATATAAAAAAATATTTATGATGGATGATTTACGTTAGGGGCGAAGTCTAAATAAGACGCGTTATCACAAGTTGTCTTTGAGCAGCCGACACACAAGCCGCGAACGTCCTTCGCATTGTTTGTTTTCATCTGTTGGAAGGGTTGTGTGTCCTTAAAAAGCTGATACTACGAGCGCGGTCCGTTTGAGTCAAAGTAATATTAGCGCGCTTACACGGCACGCGTCCCAAATTTATGAATTGCATGAAGCGTGAGCGCAAAACGGACCGCGCACTAATACTGAACAAGCGTACCATAAATATACAGGATTTATGTACAGAGGCGTTCACATCGAACTCTAACATGGGCACTTTATACCGCTGACAATAAGACCTATTTTGCAATAGTTTTGTGAAGGTTTATGAAACGTCTCTGTACAATATGATGGTCTTGGTCTATCCACAGATAACACTAGACAGGCTGCAGCCCTCCTACGTATCCCCCGAATGGCGTATGGACTCCGCCGGGTGGGATAACCGCCAGTTGCGGACCTACTGCGCTCCCACCAAAGAATACTGGCTGGCCTGGAAGTCCAAGTTAGTATGAGTAGATGGTAATGATGAAATATTTAAAAAAGGCTTCATTTCTATCGAGCAAAGATCGCCAGAGCTTATAACTGTAAGCGAAAGCGAATTTGCATCTTATGTGAAATCTGTTTCTTTTCGTGAATTTGTTCTGAACTGATTTTTCACCATTATAATACTACAGGTGTGAAGTATGTAAAGAAACAGCAGAACGGGTGGCGGTGGACAAGAAAAGGAGATTAGCGAAACAACAATAAATTGTTCATTATTGTATAATGTCCACGTACAGTCGCCTTCGCAATGAGTTTCACTTACCTAGCTGACGTGCAATAAGGTTCTTGCCGCTCTTTCACACAACCATTGAATATAATACTAAATCTAATTAAGCTACCACAAAGATAACAGGCTATCAGCGACTATGACGGTTACGAGTTCGCAGGTGCAGGTACTGACAGGTGAAACTTGATCATTGTGTGAAAATATTCCGTTGCACAGTGCACTTCACTTAGATTAGGAAAAAACCGTGGAGACAAGTGGTACTTTGCACAATTGACATCGTGGGATGTATCCTACTTTAAATCCTTAGCCGCGACTTTTGTTCCCGATTGTACCAATGACTGCGTCCTTGTTTAAACCTTATTTTTGCTAGCTTTCCCTCACATCTTAATATTTTAAACGGATTAACTATTACGATAACAGATATACAAACAGCATTTTTCTTAAATATCTTTATTTACGTTTTAGAATATTTTGTATTTCATAATAAATTGTTTACCTTATTTATAATATAATTGTGTTTAATTTTACGACTATCGATTAACAACAGCCGGTTTCTAATAGAATTAGCAAAATTGTATGATTCTACAATCTAGCGTTGAAAATTCCGAAAGAAACAAATTGTTTTTTTCGGTGAAATAAACGTTTGATCGTTTTTTACCGTTTTATTCGTTTTTTACATTGAAATATATCAGAAAAAAACCGCAGGGAAAAAAACAATTTTACTTGAAATTATCTTCGATGTTTCTGAAAAATAGGAAAAAAACCATTGGAAAAAAAAAACTGCCGATTTTTTAAGCAATGGTACATATTTAAATTCTATCTTGCTCACCAATCAGATACTAAACTCATTGTCCCTTTCTGAAGAATTAAAAATACAAGGCTCAAATTCAAATGATTTCAAATTGCATTTAATCGAACTTTTGCAGATGATGGCGGAATACTCAATAATCTTGTAGCAACACTCATGAGAGAGAGTGTTGAGACTGTCAAAATCCTTTCCACCTGTCTCGGGGGTACAAATTATTTGCTGGTTGCCAAATTATGTCCTTGGACCGCTTCTAGCCTGATCATCATATCAGCCGAACGACGCCCACTGCTGGGCATAGGCCCCCCCCAAAGATCTCCACAACGATCGGTCCTGCGCTGTCCTCCCGCTTCCCGCGACCTTGACCAGATCGTCGGTCCACCTCGTGGAGGGCCTGCCCACGGAACCTGCCTCTAGCCTGATATTCAGCTAAATTCGACCATATTCGATCCATAACATAATAAAAATATTCTTCAATACGACATCAATACTTTTCTTATCATATTTTTCCGCTTCTTTGATATTTTTCCGTTTCTTATCATATTTTACTGTTTTTTTTTCATATTTTTCCGTTTTATTAATAACAATTATGAAATATTTCATTTTAATTTTTCTTGAAACTTTCGAAAAAATCTTGTATAAAAACGACGGAATTAGAAAAAAACGGGAAAAATTCCCGCTTTTTTCAACGCTACTACAATCACACACTTGAAATAAGCACCTGAGAGTCTTAGATCTAGGGGATTATAGTAGATACAGTCAACAGCACATCAGGTTACCCCATTTCCGTTTTTTATCTCGCTCTTGCCAAATGTAATTTCTTTGCAATAGAGCAAGGAGGACTGACCGGAAATGGGTAGAGTGATTTGCCGTCCACCGTATATCTAACTGTAATAATTTAGATAAGACTAGCGTTACAACACTACACTGAAGTATAATTTGATTGAAATCGGTTAAATCAAACAGGGTATTATTTTCAACATCTTACGAATTTTCAAGCGAGATTCAGGATCACATAGACATGCCGCATTATGCCTTACATCGTCCCTCGAATGTGACAACAAATCGAGCTTCGTAACGCTACAATGAGGCCTCGCCCATTCAAGCTCGATTCTGTACCTGCCTAGAAATTGTAACACCAAGTATTTTTTTGAAAACAGTCAACTATAATTTAAATTACGTTACAGAGGCATTCACATCAGCTTTCTTAGGGGCACCTTATACTGCGGACATAAGACCCATTTTGCAATGGCTTCGTAGAGTTTGATGTGAACACCTTTGTACCACGCGAGTAGAGTTAGCTATGACAGCTCAGCTTGTGCCGGTTGACTTTAAAAATATCCAAACACCGAAACTTATGCAATTCATTTATTGGTAATCGGCATCCTGGTTTTTCTTAAGTGTATATTGAGCTTAAATGAAAGGTAACATTTTCATCAACATTATGTACTACCTATACAATAAAACGACCTGAAGGAAGCGTAATACTAACTTAGAAAATGAGATCTCATTCATAAAGGCATTGTAAGTATTACGCCAAGTTTGCTGTCGTCACCGCTCTGTACTTGCAGGTTACATATTCTTTGTCATCTTTTTATTCTTTTAAAATGCAGAAACTTCAACAAAAGCTAATAAATCTAACGATACCTCCTTCTCGTATGAAACAAGTTTAAAAAAAAAAAGGAAATTACCCAAAATATACATTTCATAACATTTTACAAAATTTTGCAAACACTAAATAGTCATCTCAAACAATTTCAAAATTTCGAGTTTCAATAAATATTTGAATAAATTATTTAATACGATCTTTATTTTTTTTTCAGTCTTAAATTGTAATTTTTATAACGTTCACTTCCCAACCGATAAACATCTATAAACTATGTTAGCTGTAAACTTTTGCTTTACCTTGAATCTTTTTTTTTATAGTTCATTATTAGATAATAACTCATTCTACAAACTACTTTTAATGGAATAAATTCAGAAAACATCTTAACTTTACAGAAAACAAAGAAAAAATATGCCAAGATAACTTTTATATAACTTTCGAGTACACATAAGTAAAATATCCTAATACCTATACACTGTCTGATAGTTTCATAACTTTGATGAAATCTGTTTGAATGACACTTGCCTGTGTTATCATCTACGTCAGCGTTCTTTGAATCTTTAAGTAAAGCATTAAAGTCTAGTTTCTTAAAAGCAGTTACACACACAGTTGCGGTCTAATAGCAATATAACCGTCAAAATGGTAGTGACAATGTGTGCGGAAATTATCGCTACCTTACTCCGTGAGTAACGGCTACCGAAAATTATGCGTCAGCGTCAAAGTCAAATGCATATTACATAATGACATCGCTTATCAGTAATTTGATTTTATTTACTAGGCATTTTTTATCTGTCTCTTTTTATAGCTTACATTCAAAGTCAACAAATTTAATATCATTTGCATCACAAAGCTTAAAAATAAAATTGCACAAAACACTTCACCCAGTAACGCCATCATCCATATATTCACTTCATCCTAAGCACATACCTCCCGTCCTTGAGCTCGAGTAGCATGGTCCCCTGAAGGGGTTCCTTTAGTCAGCCATCGTAGGCGTCGACCAGGCAGATGTTGGCGAGGGCGAGGGCTGAGTTCTGGCGAACAAGGGGGTTGGGGTCCTTGAGGAGTTGCAGCAGGCGTGTGCGGGCTGAACGGGTCACGTCGGGGTCCAGGTCAGCGTCTTCGGAGGACTTCTCGCGGAGACGATGCAGCTCCGCGTAGAGAAGACCTAAGGAACGTTATTTATCGTTAAAGGTGTGGCAAAATCTATCTTGCCACATGCGAACTACAACTGACGTAACCTGAAACGCGCTATTATTCAGGCGACTGAGTATATATACAAAAACCCGACAACAACAGTCGGGCAGCAGCCCACCAAAAACTACACCCGTCTGGTCGGAGGATCCTCCCTTTTCAATTGCGGATGAGGAATATAACAAGGGTCTAAGTATTCTGCCAGGCTTAAAAGTCAAGCCACAGCTCATGAACCGTATTTCTATCGGATTGAGGAACAATTTCCAATGACACTGGCAGCTGTCAATGTGTATTTTTTATATTAGTTGGACTATTGTGAACCAATTTATTTGTTGCCCTGTTTTGAGAATTTAGTTTTTAAAACTGTTTGTTATATTTGAAGCGTGCTTACAGAGTAACATAGCATACCCTCACACTGATTGTTGCCGTCATGGTGAACGGAATTTCGCCGAGGGAATTTGAACCCAAAGTAGTAAGGGGCCCGCCTACCGCCGTTATGCGGGTAGCTTGGGTTTCTTAACGGTGTTTTCCATCACCGGAGAGTTAGCCGCGAATTGTGCAATGAACACAAAGTAGGTGTGTTTCGGCCATTTTTGATCTCGGGACCACCGGGTTCCGAGCCAGAGTCTATAACCACTAGGCCACGACGCTCTCCAAGTACAGAGTCCCTTACCGAGCAACAATGGCGGATGCGGCCTCATTTCCTCCCTGGCGCCGTGCAGGTAGTTGACGGCGCTCTGCAGACACTTGGCGACATCAGGAACTATCTACGTCTTTCTATTATAACATTGATTAGTTATTTACCGAGCAACAAGGGCGGATGCGGCCTCATTTCCTCCCTGGCGCCGTGCAGGTAGTTGACGGCGCTCTGCAGACACTTGGCGACATCAGGAACTATCTACGTCTTTCTATTATAACATTGATTAGTTATTTACCGAGCAACAAGGGCGGATGCGGCCTCATTTCCTCCCTGGCGCCGACAGGAACTATCTACGTCTATTATACTATCATTGATTAGTTATTTTCCGAGCAACAAGGGCGGATGCGGCCTCATTTCCTCCCTGGCGCCGACAGGAACTATCTACGTCTATTATACTATCATTGATTAGTTATTTACCGAGCAACAAGGGCGGATGCGGCCTCATTTCCTCCCTGGCGCCGACAGGAACTATCTACGTCTATTATACTATCATTGATTAGTTATTTACCGAGCAACAAGGGCGGATGCGGCCTCATCTCCTCCCTGGCGCCGACAGGAACTATCTACGTCTTTCTATTATAACATTGATTAGTTATTTACCGAGTAACAATGGCGGGTGCGGCCTCATCTCCTCCCTGGCGCCGTGCAGGTAGTTGACGGCGCTCTGCAGACACTTGGCGACGCTCGGCGGCATCAGGAACTATCTACGTCTATTATACTATCATATTTACCGAGTAACAATGGCGGATGTGGCCTCATTTCCTCCCTGGCGCCGTGCAGGTAGTTGACGGCGCTCTGCAGACACTTGGCGACGCTCGGCGGCATCAGGAACTATCTACGTCTATTATACTATCATATTTACCGAGTAACAATGGCGGATGTGGCCTCATTTCCTCCCTGGCGCCGTGCAGGTAGTTGACGGCGCTCTGCAGACACTTGGCGACATCAGGAACTATCTACGTCTTTCTATTATAACATTAATTAGTTATTTACCGAGCAACAAGGGCGGATGCGGCCTCATTTCCTCCCTGGCGCCGTGGAGGTAGTTGACGGCGCTCTGCAGACACTTGGCGACGCTCGGCGGCATCAGGAACTATCTACGTCTATTATACTATCATTGATTAGTTATTTACCGAGCAACAAGGGCGGATGTGGCCTCATTTCCTCCCTGGCGCCGTGCAGGTAGTTGACGGCGCTCTGCAGACACTTGGCGGCATCAGGAACTATCTACGTCTATTATACTATCATTGATTAGTTATTTACCGAGCAACAAGGGCGGATGTGGCCTCATTTCCTCCCTGGCGCCGTGCAGGTAGTTGACGGCGCTCTGCAGACACTTGGCGGCATCAGGAACTATCTACGTCTATTATACTATCATTGATTAGTTATTTACCGAGCAACAAGGGCGGATGTGGCCTCATTTCCTCCCTGGCGCCGTGCAGGTAGTTGACGGCGCTCTGCAGACACTTGGCGGCATCAGGAACTATCTACGTCTATTATACTATCATTGATTAGTTATTTACCGAGCAACAAGGGCGGATGTGGCCTCATTTCCTCCCTGGCGCCGTGCAGGTAGTTGACGGCGCTCTGCAGACACTTGGCGGCATCAGGAACTATCTACGTCTATTATACTATCATTGATTAGTTATTTACCGAGCAACAAGGGCGGATGTGGCCTCATTTCCTCCCTGGCGCCGTGCAGGTAGTTGACGGCGCTCTGCAGACACTTGGCGGCATCAGGAACTATCTACGTCTATTATACTATCATTGATTAGTTATTTACCGAGCAACAAGGGCGGATGTGGCCTCATTTCCTCCCTGGCGCCGTGCAGGTAGTTGACGGCGCTCTGCAGACACTTGGCGGCATCAGGAACTATCTACGTCTATTATACTATCATTGATTAGTTATTTACCGAGCAACAAGGGCGGATGTGGCCTCATTTCCTCCCTGGCGCCGTGCAGGTAGTTGACGGCGCTCTGCAGACACTTGGCGGCATCAGGAACTATCTACGTCTATTATACTATCATTGATTAGTTATTTACCGAGCAACAAGGGCGGATGTGGCCTCATTTCCTCCCTGGCGCCGTGCAGGTAGTTGACGGCGCTCTGCAGACACTTGGCGGCATCAGGAACTATCTACGTCTATTATACTATCATTGATTAGTTATTTACCGAGCAACAAGGGCGGATGTGGCCTCATTTCCTCCCTGGCGCCGTGCAGGTAGTTGACGGCGCTCTGCAGACACTTGGCGACGCTCGGCGGCATCTCCTCAGCCAGCTGGCGCACCAGCGCCGACAGGAACTCGTCCAGGTACAGACGCCCTTCGTCCAGGAGGTGCGTCTGGACTAGGTCGTTCGACTTCTTCACGTTGAACGTTTTGAATACTTGCTTTAGGGTGAACTTGCTGGCCTGGAAGATACGGAATGTTTCAAACGCAGACAAACTAAGCAGTCCTTGTAGTATGGACTGAAAAACGAATATACTAATAGACGCAGAACAAACGTAATATTCATCACACGAACCGGCGATTCTCCGCGTCAAATGTGGAGCGTCCACCGTGACTAGCTGTTAGCCCAAACTTTGACTTTCACAGCTTTACCGGACGATAGGTAAACGGAAGGTTCTCAACCCCTAATTTGTAAGTGGCGTGAGTAAGTTAGCAGGTCCGGACACAGTAATGTATACACGGTTTTTCGGGCGTTTTTTTAGCTCACTCTTGACAAATAACAATTGTTCTTAATAGTTAGGTAGGAGGACCGACCGGAAATAGAGAAGCAAGCATAATTAACTATATCACTAGTTTAAAATTAGTTTCTTAGTGCTTTTAATGATAGCGACAGAGCCCAGCAGTATTACAGTGGTCCGACAACTGGCTAAAAATTTCATGCAAACACATAGTATCTAATTGAGTACTCACCCTCACTACAGCAGGATTATTGTCACACAAATGCAGCAAAAAGCAGGGCAATGATCCAACCGATTGATCGATCAGTCCATCGCCCTTGACCCGTCCCGCGATGACCCCGAATAGCCGGATGGAGCTCTCCCTTAGCTGGGCGCACTCTGTGTTCATGAAGGGACGTATCTTCTGGGATATCGAGAGGAGTTCGCGTTCGAACTCTTTGTCGAACTTCTCGGTTTCGACTAGCAGTCTGGTGAGACCTTGGATGGCTGCTAGTGGCACGTTGTCAGATAGCGATCTGAAAAAGACGGTTTAGTGTTGACATATATACAGTGTGTTTGGGAACCGGTGTCCGACCCGTTAAGGTGAAGTAATATGATCTATTTTATGAATAAATCCACCATAATTAAGCACTTTTAATTAAATTTTTTTAATTTTTTTTTTTATTTATTTCAGGTAAATTTTACCTGCGTTTCAAAGGGTCTCTGATGACAGGGTGATATTCAATTTGTCACAACTTCTAAACTATTTTATTTGGAACTTTGATTTTTGCTTCAGTGTTTAGGTGATGTCTTTGGGTATCCAAAAAGTTAAAAATAAATGTATGTTGACAGTTTAGTTTTTCTGAAAAAAAAATAAATGTAAAAAAAACTAACAAATTCTATCACAATTTTCAAGTTCAAACATTTTTTTGAGGTATTTTAAGGGAGTTATGAAAAAATGCTTTTTTGTCAGCTTATTGCCTACTTTTGTAGCTGTCCAACGATACCACTTTTGTGACTGTAGGACCTCTAAATCGGCAGATATTGCGAACTAAAATAACCCACCCGTACTCCCGAGAAAAAAAAATTAAAATGGCGGCCATTTTAAAACAACTGGGGCAAAGTGCTTAATTATGGTGGATTTATTCATAAAATAGATCATATTACTTCACCTTAACGGGTCGGACACCGGTTCCCAAACACACTGTATACAGGGTGTTTCTTGTAAGGTGTCAAGCCGGCGCGAGCTGATAGTAGGGTACCATACCTATCGATTTAACCCCCATGTATGTTCTACGATTTTTTGTAGTTTTCGAGATAATAATGTTTTTGTAATTTTTTAAAATTTTGTGAGCAAGTGCTCACAAAATTTTAAATAATTATAACTATAAGGGAGCAAGTGAAACGCCAATGTCTTCGGTTGCTATTTATTTAAGCTTCTTCATACATGGTACATTCAACTACTTATACTTAGCCTAACAAGGAATCAGAGCGGACTGCGGGGCTATCGCACTCTTATCCCATAGATGATCTAACCTAATCAGGGCTTGAGAATGGACTGCGGGGCTATCGCATTCTCTTGCCGTACTGACTGTACTGGAGGACTGCGGGGCTATCGCTCCAGCACGGTCGCTAGCTGGGAAGGTAATGACAAATTTGTATGGCGCGCGGCCGCTTAAATAGGAGTTCGGCGAGGCGTGCCGTGCGTGGGGATTCGATGGTGGGGGCTCGCGTGACGTACGCTGGCTTGATGAGTGAGAGGGACTGCTGTGCGAGAGGGAAAGTATTCGAGGCGGCGCGGCAGGCGCCGATGTAGGATTTATGTTTGTTACATAACTCTTTAAATAATTACTGACTGACTTTAAATAATTATAACTTTTTTTTTGTTTGACTTTTATTGGATATTTTCTTTTTATTATAATGTCTATTAATTGCAGTTTCATGATTAAAATAATCGCTGTCCTAACTTTACTACAAGGTACAAAAATGTTGATTGATAGTGAAGAAAAAGTGAATCATGCAGAACATAACGAAAATTCAATCGTAAATTAAAAAAAACAAAAGGTATTCCATAGCTTCTTATTGATTTTAAAAACTGCGCTGCATCATAAGCTTTCATAATAATACAAGAAAACATGTCCTTTGTGGGGCATTATTCGCTGTAATTGATGCTCAAGTCCTGAGTATCGGAAATAGTGTCGGAAAAAGTGTAATTTTCATACTTAATAATTTTCTAGTATTTTGGCATAATTTTGTAATTTCTGAGATTTATTGTCTTTTAACGTTTAAACAAAGCTCATTTGTTAATAAAACAGTCATTTTTTAACTTCCAATCATTCGAAAGTCACAACTCCTGGTGTAATAAACATTTTAAAATTGAGGAAACCATCTTTATTATTTTTTATGTACGCGTATTTTGAGCATAGTAACTCAAAACAGTTCGAAAATCGATTCAAAACATGTTCCGGTTTCCTCAATTTCAAAATTTTAATTACAACAGGAGTTGTGACTTTCGGATGATTGGAAGTTAAAAAATGACTGTTTTATTAACAAATGAGCTTTGTTTAAACGTTAGAAGATAATAAATCTCAGAAATGACAAAATTATGCCAAAATACTAGAAAATGATTAAGTATGAAAATTACACTTATTTCCGATTCTCAAGACTTGAGCATCGATTACAGCGAATAATGCCCCACAAAGGACAGGTTTTCTTGTATTATTATAAAAGCTTATGATGCTGCGTAGTTTTTAAAATTAGTAAGAAGCTATGGAATACCTTTTGTTTTTTTTAATTTACGATTGAAATTTGGTTGTGTTCTGCATGATTCACTTTTTTTTCACTATCAATCATAATTTTTGTATCTTGTAGTTAAGTTAGGACAGAGATTATTTTAATCATAAAACTGCAATTAATAGACATTATAATAACAAGAAAATATCCAATAAAAGTCAAACGAAAAAAAAGTTATAATTATTTAAAGCCAAGTGCTCACATTTTTTTAAAAAATAACAAAAACATCATTATCTCGAAAACTACAAAAAATCGTAGAACATACATGGGGGTTAAATCGATAGGTATGGTACCCTACTATCAGCTCGCGCCGGCTTGACACCTTAGAAGAAACACCCTGTATAAGAAGTGTAACACTAACTAGCTAGATGCAGACCAGACTCTTTATGAAGTCCATCGACTAGGTAACTTATCTCTTACGGATTGTCGCCGATTAGCAAATCGTCAATATAAAGGGTGATTATTCCAAATGGGTCAGTAGCCCGAAGTCGGAAACCCAGACAGATAGTTAAATCTGTTCTTAGGAACCATGATTTTAGATTTAATAATAATGGCATTAATTTTTTTTCATTCGAGAATCAGTTACAATGTGTCGCTGCACATCGAATCCGTATTTCTATGATCCAGAAAGATATCTATCTACATACATACATACGTATACTTACTGACTGAGCGCGGCCAATAACGCGGTGCGGCGGTGCTTTCGGACACATCTCAAGGCGGAACAATGACTCCATAGAACGACTGCTCGTGCAGGGAAAAGTGGAAGGGACAACACCGCGTGGCAGGTCACCAATGCGTTGGACTGACCAAATAAAATCCGCAGTGGGATGCCGCGTATCTGACTGCGCTTGACAGTCTACCAACAGGAAGAGGTGGCGGGAGATCGTGCGGAAAGCTGTGTCTACCTCAAAGTGACCACGACCTCTCTGCCAAGAGCGAAACGACAGAGAAAAGAAGAGCGGTGCAGCCTTAGAGTGTTGCATTCTTACTTCAATATACGAGTATTTTAATCATCAAATCCATGTTTCTTTCATCCAGAAAGCCCAAACATGCATTCATACAATCGTCTCCCATCGTAGAAAGATACTCACTGCGACTTCTGTGCATCGATTCCCTGGCTGAGCGCGGCTAGCGCGGCCGGTAGCGCGGCGGCGCGGTGCGAGGGGCCCAGTTGCGCCACGTTGGCGGCGCCGCGCAGACACGTGGCGCGCACGACACCGTGGGAGTCCTTCCAGCCAGTGTTTAGGGTGGCTAGGATCGTCTCTATTAGCCCCTTGAGTGTCGGACATTTTGGCCATTGGCATTTTGGCATTTTGTCATTTTAGGTCATTTTGTCATTTTTAGTTATTTTGTGTCATTTTGTCATTTTTGGGCATCTTGTCATATTGTCATTTTTTGACATTTTGTCATTTTTTGTCTATTTTGACATTTTGTCACTTTTGTCACTTTTTTCATTTTGTCATTTTGTCATTTTTTGTCATTTTGTGTCATTTTTTGTAATTTTGTCATTTTTTGTCATTTGGGCCGTTTTGGTGCCAAATAATGACGCGCAACGATCTACCGTCATTTTGGTAAGATTCGGCGATGATGACACTTAAAGGAATAAAGAATATATCTATCTATCATGTACTTACAGCGACCTCTGTGCATCGATCCCCTGGCTGAGCGCGGCTAGCGCGGCCGGTAGCGCGGCGGCGCGGTGCGAGGGGCCCAGTTGCGCCACGTTGGCGGCGCCGCGCAGACACGTGGCGCGCACGACACCGTGGGAGTCCTTCCAGCCAGTGTTTAGGGTGGCTAGGATCGTCTCTATTAGCCCCTTGAGTGTCGGACATTTTGGCCATTGGCATTTTGGCATTTTGTCATTTTAGGTCATTTTGTCATTTTTAGTTATTTTGTGTCATTTTGTCATTTTTGGGCATCTTGTCATATTGTCATTTTTTGACATTTTGTCATTTTTTGTCTATTTTGACATTTTGTCACTTTTGTCACTTTTTTCATTTTGTCATTTTGTCATTTTTTGTCATTTTGTGTCATTTTTTGTAATTTTGTCATTTTTTGTCATTTGGGCCGTTTTGGTGCCAAATAATGACGCGCAACGATCTACCGTCATTTTGGTAAGATTCGGCGATGATGACACTTAAAGGAATAAAGAATATATCTATCTATCATGTACTTACAGCGACCTCTGTGCATCGATCCCCTGGCTGAGCGCGGCTAGCGCGGCCGGTAGCGCGGCGGCGCGGTGCGAGGGGCCCAGTTGCGCCACGTTGGCGGCGCCGCGCAGACACGTGGCGCGCACGACACCGTGTGACTCCTTCCAGCCAGTGTTTAGGGTGGCTAGGATCGTGTCTATTAGCCTCTTGAGTGTCGGAAATTGGTGTAGTTCCAAGCGGCAAATTCAAGCCTAGTATAATCATGATTTATGACTTTCGCGCTAAAAAAATAACCATTTTGGCCATTGGCATTTTGAATTTTGTCATTTTGTCATTTTTTGTTATTTTGTGCGATTTTGACATTTTTGGGCATTTTGTCATTTCGTCATTTTCAGACATTTTGTCATTTTGGCATTTTGACATTTTCCGACTTTTTGTCATTTGGGCCGTTTTGGTGCCAAATAATGACGCGCAACTATCTACCGTCATTTTAGTAAGATTCGGCGATGACACGCCTGACAGCTCATCTGTCCCCAACACTTGAAGGACTATGGGTTTGTTTAGAGTGGCTAGGATCGTCTCTATTAGCACTGTGTTGCACCTAGATAGATAGGGGTTTGGTTACTTACTGCGATTTCTGTGCATCGATCCCCTGGCTGAGCGCGGCTAGCGCGGCCGGTAGCGCGGCGGCGCGGTGCGAGGGGCCCAGTTGCGCCACGTTGGCGGCGCCGCGAAGACACGTAGCTCGGACTCTAGGGTGTTCATCCTTCCAGCCAGTGTTTAGAGTGGCTAGGATTGTCTCTATTAGCGCCTTGAGTGGCGGAAATTGGTGAAGTTGCAAGCGGCATATTTAGGGCTGGTATAATTATGTCTTTCGCGCTAAGAAATTGTAGTAATGACTTTCGCGCTAAATAAATAACCATTTCGGCCATTGGCATTTTGTCATTGTAGGTCATTTTGTAATTTTAGGTCATTTTGTCATTTTAAGTCATTTTGTAATTTTTTGGCATTTTTTCATTTTAGGTGATTTTGTCATTTTAGTTCATTTTGTAATTTTTTGGCATTTTGTCATTTCGTCATTTTAGGTAATTTCGTCATTTTAGGTAATTTCGTCATTTTAGGTCATTTTGTCATTTTAGGTCATTTTGTCATTTTTTGTCATTTGGGCCGTTTTGGTGCCAAATAATGACGCGCAACGATCTACCGTCATTTTAGTAAGATTCGGCGATGACGCGCCTGACAGCTCATCTGTCTCCGACACTTGAAGTATTAGCACTGAGTTGTCGTTGCACCTATATACATAGTTTGTTTTCTTCAATCGTAGAAAGATACTCACTGCGACTTCTGTGCATCGATCCCCTGGCTGAGCGCGGCTAGCGCGGCCGGTAGCGCGGCGGCGCGGTGCGAGGGGCCCAGTTGCGCCACGTTGGCGGCGCCGCGCAAACACGTAGCTCGGACTCTAGGGTGTTCGTCCTTCCATCCAGTGTTTAACGTGGCTAGGATCGTCTCTATTAGCACTGGGTTGTCGTTGCACCTGGAGTAATAAGGTTTTTGTTTATTCATTATGAAAGACTTTTCTGAACCGCCGTGAAGACCACAGTAAGGCCCAGACTCCACCAGAGATGTGCGGCGTCGAGCTGTGTACTCAACAACGAATGGAATTGCGTTATTCACACATGGAGATGTGGAGATATGATTCTGGTGGAGCTCTGGTGGAGTCTGGGCCTAAGACAAGTCTTATTCAAGGTTCAGTATATCGGGTGATAAGCGCGCTAAAAGGCAGCAAATTAGTTCAATTTCTAGCAACACAAACTTCTCAAAGTGTATAAATACATGGACTTTGAACGAACGGTCTAAAATAGTAAGAGAACAAAAAACCGCAGTCGCCAGGATGCTCCCGGGTCCTTAATTTGCTACTTAATGACTGCAATCTGTTATTTTACAAGTGTATAATATGATTATTGTATTTGCGAAATAACTAAAAAGGTTTATAAATAAGGAAACAAATAATGGAATATTTGTTTCCTTATTTATAAACCTTTTTAGTAAGGTTTATAAATAAGGAAACAAATAATGGAATTGGCTTTATTTCATGTTGACTGGTAGATAATGCCTTAACAGCTCGTATATAAAGCTCGATTACCACTGACTGACTGACTCACTCACTAATCAGGGGTGTTTTAGGGTGATTCTCACTTTTTGGGAATTTTTCTTATTTTAATCAACGCAGGTTTTTTGTTTTTTTTTTTGAAAATACAATGATTTTTTTAAAATGATGTCTCAAAAAGAGCCACCATTTTAAAAAAAAAAAAAAACAAAATGGTGGCTCTTTTTGAGACATCAACTTTTTTGTTTGAGGCGCTGAATTTTTTCTTTTCTTACTGGGTGTTGCCATATCAAAATTGAGTATCTTGAAAAAATATTTTGGAAAAAAAAAACTGTTTCGCCGCCATCTTGGATTGAAAAACGGGTTTTAGAGTGGTTTTAGCGTTGCCATAGTGAAGTGATTTTATGTTCGATTTTAAACAATAATCTTTTGAAGTGTTGTTTGTATAGTCCACTTGACATCCTCATCCACAGATTATAAAAATCCAAATGGCGGCGGCGCTGGCGGCCATATTGTTTTGATCAGCGAAATCGACCATTTTTGAAGGAATTTTTCCGGTAGATGGCAACACTTGGCGTTTTCACTTTTTTTCTGTTATATGTAGAAGTGTCCGTCACTAACTTTAAAGACACCCATGTCGAAATTAATAGGGCGAAGCCCGGAGCATCCATCACCGACCTTCAAGTAACTTCGCGAAGCCGTAGGCTGAGCGTCCGCACTAGGATCCTTTTGCTAAAACAACAACCACCCAGAAAATGACGAGAGCTTTGTTCCGGAACAGTGAACCCAAATAAAAGCAACTGCGAGGCCCTCGGGGGTCTCGCAGCCGCGGGAGGGGCGAAGCCCCGGAGCGGCCAGCGTCGCAGAACTAGCTTATGGCCGCGAGTCGGCCGTAGGCCGACGGCCAGAAGCTAGTCTCTTCATACAGTTAGAAAAGATGTCACAACAAACTCTCTCGCACGCGTGGTGTCGCACTCACCCGTGGTGCAGCAAGGCGGCGAGCAGCGCCAGCGCGGCGCAGCGCTGCGGCGGAAGGGGCGCGCGCGCCAGCCCCGCCACGCGCGCCGCCAGCCGAGGCACGTGCGCCGGCGCCGAGCGGCTAGTGCTCTCTCTCTCGCACGCGTGGTGTCGCACTCACCCGTGGTGCAGCAAGGCGGCGAGCAGCGCCAGCGCGGCGCAGCGCTGCGGCGGAAGGGGCGCGCGCGCCAGCCCCGCCACGCGCGCCGCCAGCCGAGGCACGTGCGCCGGCGCCGAGCGGCTAGTGCTCTCTCTCTCGCACGCGTGGTGTCGCACTCACCCGTGGTGCAGCAAGGCGGCGAGCAGCGCCAGCGCGGCGCAGCGCTGCGGCGGAAGGGGCGCGCGCGCCAGCCCCGCCACGCGCGCCGCCAGCCGAGGCACGTGCGCCGGCGCCGAGCGGCTAGTGCTCTCTCTCTCGCACGCGTGGTGTCGCACTCACCCGTGGTGCAGCAAGGCGGCGAGCAGCGCCAGCGCGGCGCAGCGCTGCGGCGGAAGGGGCGCGCGCGCCAGCCCCGCCACGCGCGCCGCCAGCCGAGGCACGTGCGCCGGCGCCGAGCGGCTAGTGCTCTCTCTCTCGCACGCGTGGTGTCGCACTCACCCGTGGTGCAGCAAGGCGGCGAGCAGCGCCAGCGCGGCGCAGCGCTGCGGCGGAAGGGGCGCGCGCGCCAGCCCCGCCACGCGCGCCGCCAGCCGAGGCACGTGCGCCGGCGCCGAGCGGCTCAGCGCAGAGCCCAGGAGGGGCGCTAGCTCTAGGAGAGTGCTGGAGGGGTCGCCGTGCTCGATGCTGAGGCACAGGGAGCAGGCCTCTGCCACCTACGGACGAAATACTGTCTAAAGTGTCGCCAAGGAAGCTTGATAACATAAGAGATATTATCAAGCTTAAACATTAATATAACTATAGACTATAGACCAATTAGTCTGATTTCCCATATCTACAAGATTTTTGTCAAAATTATTCAAAGTCGCGTGGCGGACATACTTGATAAGCATCAACCCCCTGAACAGGCTGGATTCCGACGAAGCTTTTCGACGACCGATCACTTGCATTCAGTAAATCAAATTGTTGAAAAATTTCAGGAATACAATAAACCCCTTTATTTGGCCTTTGTCGATTATTCCAAAGCCTTTGACAGTCTGAAGCATTCTTCAATATTTGCAGCTCTTCAGCACCAAGACATAAACCCGTTATACATAAATTTACTACAGTTAATATATAAACAAAGCACCGCCAATATTAAATTACATGCACCCGGTCCCTCTTTTAAGATACTTAAAGGTGTCAAGCAAGGTGACCCACTATCCCCAAAATTATTTACCAGTGTCCTAGAAGAAGTTTTTAAGCGCCTGCCGAACTCCTGGGCTTTTAAAGGCATTGATGTCGGAGGAGTAAATTTAACGAATCTCCGCTTTGCTGACGATATCGTGCTCTTTGCAGAAACGGCCGAGAAGCTAGAACAAATGCTCGAAGAACTGAGCACAGCAAGCCTTGAGGTTGGACTGAAGATGAACATGACTAAGACAAAAGTTATGACTAATAGCACGGAAAGTAGGGTAGTGGTTGATGGGCAGGTAATACAATACGTCAATGAGTATATTTACTTGGGCCAGATAGTTTCCTTCGAAAACAGGCAAGATAAAGAAATCGATCGCCGTATCGACAACGCCTGGAAGAGCTTCTGGTCCATGAAGGCTTACATGAAGGGTGACCTTCCCATATCACTTAAGCGCAAACTCATTGATGTTTGTATCCTGCCGATCCTAACTTACGGTGCGCAGACATGGTCATTAACAAAACATCAGAAGTCCAAACTCAAGGTTTGCCAGAGAGCCATGGAGCGAAGCATTCTCGGTTTGAGGCTTTCTGACCGAATAAATAACCAAATTATTCGCTCCAGAACACGCATTGTAGATGTCGGCGAAAAATCTGCGAAGTTGAAGTGGGAGTGGGCAGGACACGTCATCCGAATGCATCCATGCAAATGGTCTCAAATCGTCACTCTGTGGCAGCCTACAGACGGTTTTCGTTGCAGGGGAAGGCCCAGAAAACGTTGGAGTGATGATTTGAGACATCACGAGAAAGATTGGCAGAGCCTGGCACGGGATCGAAATGTTCGGAAAGGATTGGGAGAGACCTTTGCCCAGCAGTGGGATGATACAGGTTAGGAAAAAAAAAAAAAAAAAAAAGCATTAATATACTTTTTAGCCTTTCAGCTTTTAGCGCTCTCAAAGTCTGAATAATATTGTTATTAATTCATTTTATTACAATAAAAAAAAACTTCATATAAAAAACTAAATCATCTTAAATCCGGCGCCATGGAGGTAGAAGTAAATAGGTTTCATGATGGTCTAAATAGTTTTTTCTATAATTTTGAATAACTTAACCAACAAAAATAGTTTTGACGACATAGGTAGAAACAGCTAAGCAGCAAGACAATATAGGTTAGGAAATACAAACTTTACCAACCTTATAGCAGTTAGCTCTTTCCAGGAACGCATTGAAGGTGTTGATGCTGATCTTGGCCGGCGACAGCTTAACAGAATCCCTGTTTGGTATGAAGCCAAACCGCTCCTGTGCCTATAAAATAAAACATTATCTAGAGCGAGATTTTGAAACTACAGTCCGTTCGCGATAGGAATGCAGTGATTTTTAAATTTAATTCTGTTGTACTGCTTTCGATAAACTACAGTCCGTACGCGTTAAGAATGCAGTGATTTTTAAATTCAATTCGCGTTCAATTCAAACTCAGATCCACAACCTTTGCGTCAAAAAATATGCGTTCAGCTGGTCACTGTGGACTTGACTCTCTAATTAGGAACGATTTGATTGGTTAGGGGCGTGCTAGATCGAAGGACAATTATGAAATTACTGCATTCTTAACGCGAACGGTCTATAGGTACTAATTTCTAAATGATTACAACAGTATTTCTGGTATCTGCTTTATTTTTGACGTAGAACCTTTACCAACATAATACATAACCTCACCAATTACTTAACCTGAATAGCTGGGAACTATTGTTGTGTTTTTTCATCTAAATACAGCGAGAATAATACTTAAAAATCCAAGTATGAAAATCTGATATTTTTTTAATTTGGTAAATAAACTTAGAATCATAAGAAGGTAAATATGGCTCTGGTATTGTTACGCTAATTGCCTATTGGCAGTACGAAGAGGTTTATAATTTTAAACAGCTTATGGTATCCTGTCACGTGGTTGACCGTACCTTGTTGGCAGGCAGCGAGTAGGCCGGCGGCTCGGCCTCGATGTAGCACGCCAAGGTCATGTAGAGCACCGCGAAGAGGTCAGCAAACTTGGCGACGCAGATGGCTGACATCGTGCTTTCTTGGAGCATCTCTCCCAGGGCGCTTATTAGCTGCAAATTAAAATAATATACTCACAGATAATGTAATGCGTAAATTGCGAGTTTGTTTTATATTGAGTCCTGATATCTAAATTTGTGATATCAAGCGTTTCTTTAGTCTTGTGCTAATGAAAGGCAGGTTGAACTTGGCAAAAAAAAAACTTACTTCTTCAAATTGTTATCGAAAGTTTTGAATTTAACAGTGAGTACAGTGACGAATGAAAATTTGACGGAATAGACATAGAGAGTACATGGATACATAGGCAAGAAAAACATAGACAAACAGTGGTGCAATTAAAAGTAAAAAACGTTTATAGAAATAAAGCTGGAACACAGGGAATTTATACTGTAGAGTGAGTGTCACTTCCATTCTTCGTGAGACTGAGGGCCCATTCTCGCGTTGCGCTGCGAGAAGCAACAGAAAGTCAACTGCTGCTTCGATTTACATACATTTTCGAAGACATGCCCCCATGAATTCGTTGCGTCGCCGTACTTGGTTTCATATAAATCGATCAACGCAATGCACTAACACCATCCTTATCCTGCGCAGCACGGTACAATTTCGGTGAATTTACAGTGTGAGATATATTGTAGTCTGTCGTTAGTATATGGCAAGTTCAAGTTAACAGGGCCCCAAGTCTGCTCATTTTAAAACGCTTCAATTGAATCTTAATTGAGTCTCAATTGTTAAATTTGACATATTTTTCATAGAAAATGTGTCAAATTAGCCGAGTGGGACTCAATTACGATTCAATTGAAGCGTTCTAAAATTTGCAGACTTGGGGCCCAGAGCACTTAGGTTTACGTTTACTAGGCAGTGTGTTATACTCACAGTTAAGGGCTGGAGAGCCGCTATGTGGTGCTCAGTGATGTGATAAGGGTCTTCGTACAGCTCGATGGACGTCATCAACCTAAGGAAGTTCTCCACGATGGCAGACGCTAGAACCTCATCTCGTGCCAAATACCGCCAGCATGCTAAGACGCACCTAAAACAATTCGATAAATACTCTATTGATCTTAGAATTGCAAGTGAATTCATTAAAACTCGGAATAAGATTTCATGATAATAATTTAAAGCCTAAAATTAAACTAACTTACGGTTTTAGAGGGATCCTTTGGGCCAAAAGCACAGCAGTGACAGCGTTCGAGTGATGCCGCGTGAGCGACGTCAGAGGCCTCATCAACCTTTGCTGAGCTTCCTCGTCCACGGCATCCATCGTGTTCAACATCACCTCCACAATCCTCTCTATGTTCTGGTACAGATCCTGACCCTTCTTCACTAAGAAGGCATCCAACACCGAACTTATCCCCACGCTTCTGAACTCCTGGTTGTCGTAACACTCTAGCAAGCTTTCGATGAACTGCATCGTGTGATGATGAGGGATTTTCAAAGAAATCGCATCGCATAAAGTCTGGCAATAATCAATCATCATATTGACATCATTAGTTAAGATATTGTTCTGCAGATTAGCAAGTTCTGCCATGCACTGATCATCAGGTTCAATTGTATGACCTTCATACAAGTCCTGTATCTGAATTATGAGTTTTATGCAGTCTATCGTAGTCAATCTAACTGCGAAATTTGTGTCAGCTATTCCAGGTACTACCAAACCCAGTAGATATCCCATCTGCCCAAATTTACTTGGAGTTTCGTAGTTGAGTTTGACGTTTCTGATATAGGTATCGAATATCACTTGCAAAATCAGAACAGATGCAGTTCGGATCTCGTCGTTTTCATGGCGCATCCATTCTATCAGCAAACTGACTAGATCGTCGATTGTACTCAGGCAAGTCGACTGGATTATCAACTCCCGTATTAGTTGGTGGAGCAACGTCAAACTGTCGTTCAATGTTTTAGCGAGCCGGTCATTCTTGTCACCGTTGCCTTCAACTTCGTATTTTCTTTTGAAAGAGGATAACTCTTCGAAAATGCTGTTGAATAGAACGCGTAGTATAGTGTTCCTCTCTTCCGGCAATATGCCTTTTTGAAGTTTAGTGAGAGCTTTGGAAGCTTTAACAATAGTAGGATATAACTCTACATTACGTTTTTCCAAATTAGAGTTGTAGATTTGTTCTAGAACAGCATTCAAAAGTTGCCATCGATTTCTTAAAGTAACGCTGTGATGGGATGCAGGATATAAAGCCTTGCTTATTTGATACAATGTCATCACGCTTGCTTTACACAAGTCAAATGGAGGATTGGATTTCAAAATTTCATACAAAATAGAGGTAACATGGTCTCCTAACCTCGCCAAAACATGAACGTCTAAACAATCTCCAGCCACTTTTCCGTAACACGTTATTACAGCATATTTCACTACACTTAACTCCAAATCAGTTTTCGAACTTCTTGATGACAGAAAGTTGAGTATCTTGTTGCCGCGTCTCGATTCATTTTCCTTATATGTTGCATCAAGTTCATTGAGGACAAATTCACCGTGTTGCCTTGAGGCTATTCCTATTGCTTTACTGACGTAATCGACGCTCTCCATAGGAATAGATTTCAGAGCAAAAAGGATTATTTTCAAGACATTTTCCACAGCTGCGCTGTTGGACATATGGCATGCTAACACAGCCAAGTACTGTAACGAAACTCCTCTAATTACTGGTGACTGTTTTTTGGATAGTATTTGTTTAGATATTAGAGAAGATATGCCTTCTACCCACTTATTGCTGTTCACTTGTTCGATAGCTGACACTAGAAGATCTAACAACATGTCATGCCATTGTTCTTTAGATTCACTCTTATCAACATATTTCAATAGCCTTTGGATTTCGACAGTCCAGGAGTTTTTCAGATTTTTATGAACATCACCTGAGTATTCTTCAAGAAAGATAAGCAAATTCTTGTTCCGTTCAGTATGTTCAGGATCCGCAATGTGGGTCAGACATCTCGTGAAGACCAAATCTGGGGAATATTTGAATTCCGCCAGTTTGTCCTTCTGATCATCCTCAGTGATGTCTGAATTATTTTGCAGTAAGGATGTGAGGCAATGGCTGACTGTAGACATCGATGGTGTAAACTCTTCAACAGTTAGTGCCGTCAGGAATAAACTCCTGAGCTGTGCCCGAACACTAGTCACCGTGTTACACATCAGTATCAGAGAACTTTTGCAAGTATCATGTAAATCGATTACGTCCATTGTCGATTCGTTTGGCGCCGCTTCACTTCCGCAGTGCTTTATGATAAACTCCACCATTGCGAAATCTTCGGAAGTGGCAATACAATTCCTGTACACCAAGCCTACGATTGCCTTCACAAGCAATTTCTTCATTTTCAAGCCTTGCTCCATTGTGATCATCACTTTCAAAATAGCTATAAACTTTGCAGCGTAATTTTCAATGAAAACTTGAGAGGATGTCGTCAAATGCGTCAGTATAATAACAGCTTTCATTCTATCTTTTTCTTGGTTATTTTTGCATTGGTGGAGTAGGCTTTCAATTGTTGGGTCGGGGAATTGGCCGGCCATGTGGTCAAAGCATCGTAGGACTTCGAAGTGGTTCTTGACTGTCTGCGGTTGGTCATAGTCAGGCTCCAAAACTACTAAGTTGAAGAGTATATGGTTGACTGAGTTTATGACGCTATCGTTCAAGCTTAGTTTTGGGTTTAAAGGCGAGGGTGAAAGGAGGTAAGATATACATTGACTGATGTAGTAGAAGTTTATCATTGGTTTGCGGTATAGAGACAGCAATGACAGTACGAATTTGTTGACTGTTTCGTTGAATTGCCTTTCGGATATGAGCCTCGTGATTGGCCCGAGGGCTTCTAGGACCGACTCAGAGACTTTGGGCTCGTTGGACACGAGCCACTGGTTGTACAGCACGTCAAAGATGATGGAGAACTCCGTGACAAAATTGTCTTTTATAGATGTTATGTTGTCGTTTTCGACGTTGTCGCCTATCTGTTCGGAGACAGCGACTGCGAAGTGACCGAAAGCTGTTGAAAAGATTAAATTAATAAATAATAATATTCCCTGGACATTATTTAAGTTTTTTAATGGGATACTAGACAACGGATAAACATACTTAAATGCTTTTTCTTTTGGCAATCCATATTTAATATACATAGGAAACACCCAGACAAATACAATCAGACATGTTCACGCACACAAATGTTTGCACTGTGCGGGGATCGAACCCTCGACCTTTGGTGTAGCAGCCGACTTCTCAACGATTACACCAATCGGTCGTCATCTGGTTGGCTTCGCATTGGTCTTATTCTATTTTAATGATTAGGTCCAGAATTCAATAACAACTTCCGGAATCGTAAAAGTTTAGTAAGACGAACCATAAGCGAAGGCCTGCTTCACAGCCGGATGCCTGACGAGTGGCAGCAGCGGCAGCATCTTGCCGAGGATCTCCTTGACGTGCGGCACACACGCGTGCGTGTTCACGGCCGCGAGCGTGCCGAGCGTGTGCGCGATCGTGTAGTGCGGCACCGCGGCGGGGGACAGCTGGTTGATCAGGGAGCGGAGGACCTGGGGGGAAATTGCTTTTGAGCGCTACGAGACAAGTGACATCATCATTATAAATAAACTTTGAATTGAGACTTTGGCAATTAAAATCAGGACAAATACACTTACCCCCTTATTCATAAAAACGAACGCAACGATAAAACATGCAATTATATGCAATTGACGTGTAATGTCACTTACTTGCAAAGGATGAAAGTGACAAAGCGATACAAAAGTTAGTGTGTTGTTGAACAGCTGTTAAATTTTTTATGAATAAGGTAGTGAGACTCTATCTCGTCGTTACGAAATGCCGACCATAGCTCTCTTCTTAGCATTTCAGGTGACCTTGCCACTATTTAGGATTTCATTTGAAAGAAAGATTTTTTTTTATTGGCCTTACAGTAGGCTACATTAAAAATAACATTTCCTTTGTTAAATAAAATCACAAGTTGTAAGTTTTTTTTTATGAGGTTTTTTCTGGATGTCTGCGTTCAAAATGCACTGATGTATAGATTAAGGAGAAAAAAATACGTATGTATATGTACGCAATACGCATGTACGAGTGGGCACGACGAGGTGAGGCGGTTAGCCACCTTTGCACCACTGTGAATGCTTGTAGAAGAGTGAGTGTGGAGGGTGCAATAGCACTTTGTTTTATTCATTCATCAAATTAAATCATTAAAGATCAGACATGTATTGCATAGACAACAGAAAAGAACCCAGGTGCAACAGAAGAATCAGGTGGCACCCAAACACTAAAACAAAAACTTCTCCTGGCATTAGATTAAGCATATTATTTGGTGAGTCAATAAAGTAATCTAGAAACTTTAATCTGACTATCAATTTGTAAAATCTATATGAAGTACCTAACTAACCTGATATTCAATAATAATCTAAAGCCAGATACCAAATAAGAAATCATATGCCACATAACAAAGAAAATATAAATCATGCATGTAATATAAGAAGGGATATAAGTTTGCACAGTGAATCATGCGTGAGAGTGTGTCTGGCTTTAGTTTACGGTGCTAACCAAGGGTGCGTTCCGAATTGAGTCGAAATCGATTACAGCGCGCTCACAGAGCGTCCCGAATTGAGATATCGCGCCAACGGGCCATCTAACGTCAGACAGCTGTACGTCATGGGTGACGTCACTAACGGCGCCATATTGCGCTCACAACGATAATGCTCCAGAGCGATATCACCGTGGGCCTTATGTCAGATTCATAGATGAAACGTCAAACAGACATTTTCGCGTAAAAATATATTTGTTAATATTCCTCAGAATAAATCTTTGCTGGGACAAATCTTTTTCTGTGATAACGTAACAGAAAGTTTTACTACAAGAACCGCAAGTTTAACCTGGGAATGATAGAAATTAAAAGTTAAAAATTGTTAGGTTATGTGTCACTATCTAGCGGTCCGAATTGGTTTTGACGCTGATAGCGCTGTGAGCGCTGTTGAAGCGATATTTCAATTCGGGACGCCTGTTATCGCCGTGAGCGCTCATTGACCTGTAATCGCATTACGGACCGCACAGCAACTATGACCTCATCTGCATAACACATGGCACTGTTTGCATAGAGTTATCAGAGTTTTTGTTAAATGTAAACTATGTAATATAATTTTCTAATGTATGCTTATTTATTCAAAGAAATGGGACAACGAAATTTAAATCTAAATCACCCATAAAATTAACTAATCACCGACAAAGTTATTAAAGATGTAACATAGATAGATAAATTCCATAAATAAGGCCAAGGGATAAAAAAACTTAGCTTAGGCACCAGACCAATGGCAAAGTGGTGTGGCACATAATTTAGTAGTTGCTTAATTATCAAAATAATAAATTTAATATCTCTAAGATATCTAAATACACACCATAATGTTTGTGCCATAACCTAGCATTCCTTGACCTACAGAGGGCATGAATTGCTATTACAAACCATGCATTCAATGTTAGATTTCTTGATTACCTAGGGAAATCTATTACTTGACCTACACTTACCAAGTCAAGATGTTCATGTCCGATGGCAACCAACACAGAGGACGCACCCAACTGCACCCCTGGCTCGTATTGCACATTGTCTGTCATGGCTCGGAGCATGGAGTTGACAAGCAATGTAGCGGTTGACTGCTCTAACCTTTTCACTTGGTTCACACATGTTTGTTCTAGTACTCTGCAACATTTTTTAAGAACACCATTTTATTTACTTACTATCAAGGGACATGCACAATAATTTAATAATTTAATTCAATTTACACTTCATTTCATTTAGTATATTTTACAATTATGGTATTATAAATATTTTTGGCTGTGTTACCGCCGCACTCAGAGACGTCACATAACTTTAATGGTTGATTAGCGTCAAAATTTGACATTCTGAAAAGTTCTTTATTTAATTTGTTATAAAGTCTCTTTTCAAAAATGAAATTTTGACGCTAATCAACCATTAAAGTTATGTGACGTCTCTGAGTGCGGCGGTTAGTCTATCTAACTTGACAAATAACTTCAGATGGCCTGAAAAAACATCAAGGCTGCTTTTTATTGACCTACACCAGAAAAATATATCTCAAGACAAACTTTAAGCATCACAACATGAGGGCCTACCTAGTTAAGGATAAGAACAGAGGCATAAAATAATTTTTAATGTCACCTGGAAAATAATATTAAGCTTGAGAATATGTCAAAAACTCAGAATTTATTAAGGGCTTTTACCGTTGCAGCAGTCACTCATGATCAATACATAACTGGATTGCAATTTATAAATAGAAGTTTTCGCAATTAGCTAGCACAATGCTCATTTTGCATCACAATGAACACAATTAGACTGTTAAATTGCTTGGAGTGTAGCGAAGGATGTGCAAGGCTTTAAAACCGGTATAATAGTAACTTCACTATTTACAATGATTTACAATATCACTGAATATTAAAAGTTTGTGAAACAAAGCGCAGTTCTGCTCCTTATACAAGACAAAGCAAGACATACATTTCTGTGTGTATATCATTAGAAAATACTATCCAAACATGACAATGAAACATTTGCTAAACTTACTTCACGATGTTCCCCAGCTGTGGGATGTTCACCTTAGCAGTATTCTGGTAGAAGTCACAAAAGATTTCAATAACTTCATTTGGATAGGAATTTGCCACTTTAGTCAGAGACTTGATAACAACATTGTTTACGGAATTGTCACTATCACCTGCCGCGTTTATTAGCACTGTCACAGTTTCTGAAAATAACAATAAATTTAGTGAATCTATTGAAACCATTTAAGTGCTCAGTCGCATATTGGTTCAATAACTACCTTTTATATTATCAGCTTTCAAAGACATTTTAAAGCTGGCATATGCCTCAGTTTTCTAAACAAAACATTAATATTAATACGATTTTCCACCACAATCTGATAAAATCCGCAAAAACAACAAGTTTGTATGCTCGTGACGTTTGACGTTTGATTGGAACGAAGAAACACCGAAGACGATGACCATTCGGCTGACTGACAGACAGCTGACAACTGTGTGACAGCTGACACTGACATTACAAATTGTTGTGTTGACACTTGTCTCAGCCTGTTCTTCTTCATTTTTGTCTCGTTTTCATTATCACAATTCGCGAATTCGTTTTCATTATCACTATCACAGTGCGAAAGATAGTAGTATCAATATCAATACAGTAACTGTATGTCGTACATAATTTTTATGGAGACGAGAATAAGAGTGTGGACATTTTGTTTTCACTATTTTTCTGTTTATAAAGTTTTATTGCACCTAAGACAATCGGCGAAGTGAATGCCACATGGCATTCTCTTCCAGTCAGTAGTTGAATTAATTAAAAAAGTTCACTCATTCTCAAGATCCTTTGCACATTTGACTCTTAAATTAATTATGATTTCGAAGCCTAAAAAGCAACAAAGCAAGAAAAAATTATATAATTTTCAGTACCCAAAAGTACAAACACAAAGTTTCGAGAATAACAATTCTCATTTACCTTACTTACAGCCTCTATACCTCCCTAGACCCATTCTAGACCACTCTAGACTCTCATTAGCATGGGTACGAAAAGTCTGTCAACGCATCAGACAAAAATGTCTGTACTGAACAGAAGACCCCAGAATAATAAAAATACAACAAAAACGTGATTTTTCGAGTCAAAAACTAATTCATTCATTGAATTGTTTAAGGAAGGGAGTTCGTGTCTCGTATTTTTCAATGCGCCGCCGTCTACTCTCGATTTAAGAGGTCTGATATTTTGATTATCTCCACTCATGTGCTAACATAATCAGAGGCATCCATGAGCTTGAATGGCGAAGTAAAGCAGGAGTCTTGTGGTTTTAAGGTGGTATTCATCCGATAATAAATAAAAAAATATGTGTGTCTTAAAGCCAGTGATTGTATCGGCTCATGTCAAAAGATCATTCATGGAACATGGTTTTGTTTCATAAAACACTGTACAGCCCATGCCTTGGCCCTTCAGTTTATAGACGAACTTAAACGACTACTTAAATCTTATTGCGACGACTACTACGACGGCATGGTTACTTAAAAATAGCCACCGACTCGATGGAAAAAAATTACCATTATGTACTCCCGACGAACATTCAGAACGATCTAGAGAGCTCGTAACCTAAAGACTAAATAAAGCCAAAACCCCTTGCAGTCTCTATGGCATTGTCATGGAATGGTATTAATTATTATTGGAATGCCGAATGTGCATTTGGGTTTTGTGTGTGCAGAGTAGGTAGTTTAATATTTTCTGGATCTCATAATTTAGAATAAGTCCGAATAGCGATGTCAGCAATGTTGATTTTAGCCGCTGCTAAGAAACAAAGAGCAAAAGTCATAGTTGAAGAAGGGGTACCCAACCCAACGCATAAAGAGCAACAAATCGAAAAAAAAGACATCATCGTTACATAGGCGAACATCACTTAGAAAATAAATTGACTCCACAAATTGGTGAACTTTTTCTTATAGATGAACACATTTACTATTGTATGATTTTGATATGTATTTTCCAGCCTATTGTGAATGGAAACTGGCGGAGAGATTTTCAGAAATTTTAATTACCTCCTAATCAATAGAAAATGAATGGATGGATACTTACCTTATTCATAAAAACTTAAAGAGCTCTTATAGAACACGATAACTATTGTATCGCTTTGTCACTGTCATTCTTGTTGCTGCCGCCATTTGCGAGTAAGTGACAGAACACGTCAATAGCTTAAACAATGCGTTAGCGTTGCATTCGTTTTTATGAATAAGGGGGTAAGGCTATGGCTACCTACACACATAAGCGGGCCGGCATGCATTATGCCGGTTGGGGCGGTCTTTTTGTGTGCGATGTAATAAGGACCGTGTCTGTCTGCCGGTGCCCGCGACTTCCCCTCACCTTGTGTTTGCACAAAGCATTTATGTGCCCGGCGGGTGTCTGTGACTTTTTGACCTTCGTGTGCGTTGCTACTAAAGGATTCAGATTGAGCTATTGTTCGCGGTCAAAAAGACCAGCCTGCCCCGCCCTCCACACAGCGGGTGCTTTTGGTTTGCCGAACCAAAAGTGCCGACCCGCTTAAGTGTGTAGACCTTTACACTGATCTACTCTTTATGCGGCAGATTCATTCTTCAACTTGCACTGTGAATTTTTAAAACTAAAAATTACACATAATGACAGGCTTTTTGTTATTTAAGTTAGTTGCTGACTAAGCAGGGCAGCTTGTTCTCTGTCTACCTTCCCCAAGCCCCAAGCTACGCATGCACATTCTCCAAGCGGTGACTAGTACTTTTGTATACAGTCTTTTAGTTAATAAACCAATTGGACCGGTCCCGTAATATTAGTTAAGCTTTATTGCAATATTGCCTGCTGCCTGTATTGAATCCGCGAGAATAAGGACTCTAACCTTCATATCAGTTGTATTCAAATAAACATAATACCTAATGTCTGCCAAGATGATTTTATCTTATCTTTTCTTATCTGGGCACACACATCACAAAGATCAAATCCAAAGTTTTTATTTTTGCTGATTTCAAATAAATAAACTTGCAAAGATTACCCTAACAACATTTATGGTGTAGGCTACCTTCATATTTTGTCAAAACAAAACACTACAGAAATAAGGTTATAGTTAAGCAGCAGGTGAATGTTCTTCAAAAGATTTTAATTGTACCGTCGCGTATCGTAGAAAACAATTCAAATTCACAAACAAAACAATGCTGTTGTATTGTGCCTTTGGAGGTTGGAGACAATGTAGGCACAAAACTCAATCAAATGCGCGAGTCTATTTTTAGTCTATGGTCTTCCTGTTGGACGACGACAGGCAAGCAACGACGACGAGCTCGCGTTCTCGCAAATCGCTGATTGGATTTCGTGCGATTTTGACTGACGGACGGGATTTTTCTAAAAACGAAAAGTAAAACGTCGGGAAAAACATTTTTACATAAAACTATATCATACGGGTTTCACGTAAATAGCGACTTTCACCGGATACAACGATAATTAGATTAAAACGAAGAAGGGGCTTGTAAATTAGGTACCCCACATTATCAGAAATTATTGTACAATGTCTCCGTGTGTATGGTCAGTTCCCGATGTATTTGTGTGATGTACTGTGTGCGTCGTTTAAGTGACAAAGCAAAAGCGTTGGCTCCCATTCGAGACTATTATCCTATTCGTGATTACGTTGGACCGGGAACAGGGCTACGGGTTTAGTTGCCGCGGGGACTCCAAAGCGTCCAATACGGAGCCGGGGATCCTGCACCGCATCATTTATCGCCAGGATTGCGGTGAGTTCACAACGCCTGACGGGCCGCGAGGAATAAATATCCCATACAAAGTCCAATTTATTTAAAAATTACGCGATTGTATGCAATGTCTCACATTTCGTACTTGGCATCTGACATTGAAGATCGCACGATCAGCTGCCCGATGTCTTAAAATAGCTATAAAATGTCAAGTCTGCCCTGGCAGAGTAACAATCAGCTGATTCAAACAGTTTTAATTATATCCAATTAGGTAACTAAGGATTTAATTGTTTCTTTAGGCCGTTGATGATCAGTTATCTTAGACGTCATAATCACTTGATTATTCCTTGATAAAATTATCAGTGTGATATTGTAGTTGACTGCATTGACACGGGTACAGTGATTTTGATTTGAACTTTGTCTTTGCAGACTTAAAGATGGTGCAGCAAGATTTGACTTAGGCCAGGACGCTGTCGTATGGACCAGCGATAGTGAGGAATGGGTCGGGGAGGCTCTCCCGTGTGAGCAAGGACACAAGCGGGACTAGTGTAGTGTTGTGTAGTGTCTAGTCACAGTGAGTGAGTGAGTGTGTGTCGGTAAAGCCGGGATGCCCTCCGCAATGTTGTCGGCAGTGCTTGAAGAGGAGCCCGACTTATATGAGGCGTTCCCACCTCATGTTGACCCCACTGGTATCACCATTCTGACTGACAGCCCACCAGGTAAAAACCTTATCTTTTAAATAAATATTTTAATTTTCGTTATAGGTATTTTCCCCTCTCCCTATTTTTTTTTATTCATTACGAAAACTTTATTAAGTGGCAATATTTAAAATTTAAATTCTGATTATTTCAATTCAGGAATATGATTTCTTTTCTTGTTATGTTCTCTATGTTAACTTACTAATAGGTGTTGTGACAATTGTCTGTCCTTTTTACATGCCTGTGTTAATGTGTTACACATGCATCTGTTTTTGCCTGAATTTATGAACAATTTGTTTATTTATTTCACACTTTTTGTCTGTGCTGTTATTTCTGTGAAGATTTTAATTCACAAATGTTATGAATATAATTGAGGAAAACTTTTATGTGTACAATGGTATTCTACATAATCAATTAGATAGAGAAACTAGTTTTTGTTTCTAGGATCTTCAATTATTAGATACGGATTTCTTGCCAACTTCCTGTTTCTATGTTTATGTTGGTTACCCTGGGTTTTTAGATTTTGTACAGTGTAATTATAAAGTATTTTTTTCTCAATAATATTCAAAATTAGATCTCTTTGAAAAGGCATATTTGTCACAAGAAAATAATCTTAACTATCAATTGGGTCTGCTTAGCTGGTATACCACAGATAGTATTTGCCGTGCTACCTCAATAAATGTTTTTCCTGAAACCACACAATGCCAGAGCTTGTTTGTGAAATGCAGAGAGGTGTTGTCTAAACACTCTGATGCCTAACAATAGAACTGAACCATCTTCATTGAGATTGCCTGATGGCTTCACTCTGTCCGTAGTCAATATCTTTCTTTACAACTTAAGTTAATATTAAACACTTGTCACTTAAGTACCAGGTTCTTCATGTGTTTGTATCAATCGATTGAGACTATCAAGAGTGATTACTCTTGATAGTCTATAATATCTTAAAACAACTTTTAATAAGTATCAAAAACATGTTGAATGTTTGCAATATTTCCTATAAGAACTCATGGATCAAAAATATGTTACATAATGATTATTGGCTAGTCAATGATTAAATTTTACTGTAGATTAGGACTGTATTTTATCAGTCACATGATTTCAGTTTCAACTGTTAATTATGTGATAATTTAGATTAATTTACTAAATGTGATTAACTAGGTATGTGGGACATGTTTTCATAGTTAATATATTTATTTACCTATAATCAAATGTAGCGAAGAATAAAATTATTATTTTAGGTATTGACAGTAGCTTTTGTTTTACCGTTAAGAAAGGCCATTTAAATTATTTGTTTGTCTTAATATTACAGGCAATGTAAAGAAAAATGGAAATTTAGTTCTTTCAATTTACTCTCAATAGGTAGTACTTAATTGCAGAACACTTACTGCAGTAAATGGTAAGGTTTAGTTGCACTGCCTGTGGGATAAGGTTCCACTATATTAAGACTACAAACTGTACCATTTGATACTTATGTTATTTAATTTAGTGAAAGTTTGCTAATGAGCAGGTAATACCTGGCTTCTGAGCAGTAAATTATATTTTATCTAATTTCAGATTAGACATTAATTATTAAGAGGCAATGTGAAAGTACCTTGTTGACTTTCCCCTCATTTGTGGGACAGAGGTAGTAGATATCCCTTAAAGCCATTTATACTTCAGCTTCCTCATAATGTAGGTTAACAACTGACTTAGTTTAACAATAGCTGGGTAAACAAATAGACCTCATTGTTTAACTGTTTCTTATCAGGATCAAAACTCTCTTGATATAGCCACTTAGTGCTGTTATCATTAAATCATCTCTGTAAAATCGTGGGTAGGCATCTCATTATATCTGCATTATAAATTGGAGATTTATGAAGAAGAATTCCTTATATACAAGTCGTTAAAATAATAATAATCCAAGTAACTAAATTTATGTCAACTGTACGAAGTAATCGGAATATTAGAAAGACGCACTTTTTGCACATTTAGTGCTAGATTGCAAAACCATGGTCCGATGTTATCGGTCCAATAACATGCGCTTGCGCACGTGGGGGGGAGGACGCGCCACCTGGCGAAAGGCGTGCTGTCTGCAGTCTGCACTGTCACGTGCCGGCCCCTAGCCGTATGCGTAGTTTTTGTAAATTTACTACTGCACAGTCAGACACAATCTCGCCGTGTGAGTAGGTAGGTAGTTAGGGTAACAAGATGGCGCGTGTTTGTCGGCTTTAAGCACAACATTATTTAGTTATGTAGGTAATATTAACAGGGTACGTTAGTCAAGCCATACCCCATGAGGTGAGTTTGGCTGGTGATGACTTATGAGATGAGCGAATGGCCCGAAATAAACAGAACTAAAAAAGTGCTTCTAAGTTCGCGATGAAGCGAGACTCACAGTCGAGACAAGTAGTGAAACACCGGTATAATTGAAAACTGCATTGAAAGAAGGAAAGAAGTGCGAAAGGCCTGATGGTGTGCCGTTACCACAGCCTATGGACCATAAGTAGTGGTGGCTTGATACCAGGGGTATTCGCTTCTTGCCAAACCTTCATGAACCTATAATATCCCGCTTAAAGAACTCCCTGCTGTAGCTCGCCATCTCCAGATTTTAATTCTCAATTAAAGGCAATTTGGGGAGAAAACATCATAGAAACCGAACCTGAAGGATGAATAAACCGGCCTTTTCAATTGAACACGCTAAACAAGTCGTACCTGACGCAAACTTAAGCGTGTTGAATCTCTGACTGATTTACGTTCCTAAACAATTCAATCACAACCACGAATATTTGCACTAGGTGAGAATCGAATTAGATAACATATTCCGCTGCTTGTCAAGCCGGATCAGCACCAACCGAGCCACCCTTCTGTTAGAAGTACCTACCTACCTAACTCAGATATACCAATCTGCGCAATTGGCCGGAAATGCCGGGCTGTCTGAATTGAAGTGGCTAACGGAGATCATTGAAAAAATCAAAGTCTGCTAGACGTTTGCTAGCTCTGACGTTGTGAGATTCCATTCAAATTGTTTATCTTAGGTTCGGGGTAGATTAAAATATTGAGAATGGCGTTGTAACTTCAGTCTTGTAGTCATTTTGGGACGTGAATTAATTGTGTGTGGTGTTTAGGGGGACAGGACTCCACGAATCTCATCTATTTTTTTTCCTACAAAAACGAAGAGAACGAGAGAATTTAATCATGTTTTACCTACTTTGTTTACTCATGTTTGTCACAATTTTACACTGCTTCTCGCGATATAAAAATACCGTGTTATTTACCTAGCCTCTCATTTTGGCCTCTATCTGAGATTCCTCTCAACCCGCCATGCCTGAACAGCTCATGTAATGAATGGACAAAAATATGAAGATAGGTACCATAAATTCCTACAATGTCGCTTGAAATGTCGAAAACGAAGTCAGACGATGTCGCATAACGTTATCAGGTGCTTTGTTGCGGGACCTTTTTCGTCCACATTTATTTCGTTTATAACACAAAAGGTCGCGGAGAGTAGGTTTATAAGATGTCAGTGGAACTTAGTTTCACGAAGAGCGTAGTAGAGCCTCAGATATTCTACGGAACATGCCATGAAAGTGACGCCGCCGCCCGTTGTTGATCAACGCGAAAAGTTGTCGTGTCGAATTTAGTACAGAATGAGTCCCTAATTGTTTTACGGAACACTTTCGCAACGTTGCAGCAGCACGTAAACTCATAAATTGGCACGCGGAAGTAGGTAGTCCACCTTTACTTCTAGTGCTTTGAGTAAACAACTATGATTCAGTTTTAGCAGAGTTTGTTGGTCAAGCCGGATATAGCGACTTGCATTCCTGTCGCTCCGTTATATTTGAGCGAATATGGTTTTGCTGCTGTTATTTCCTCTCTTTCCTTGTATTACTTATCTTTGAAAGAACTTCATGTCCTGTAATGAGGCCTATACAAGGTAGATCTTGACATCCATTTTGACGACTTTGAATGAATTTGCTGCATAGATTTCAAATGTTCATTGTTAAATAACGTATAGAAAATGATTTTTAGCATTTTGTCATTATTCGTTTTACTTATAAAACTACAACTACTAACGTTTTTTTGGCTCAATTTCTCAAGTAAATAAGTGCTACATGCACGCAAAAAAATACTTAAAAGGTCAAATTATTGGTCGTGTTTACGAAGAAAAACACCCGAGTTCTGTTCTTGACTATAGTAGCAAGGATCATTCATCATAGAGATGATGAGATCTGTTCAAATATCACTATGGAATGCTGGCCAATTTCTGTTTCGATCACCTTTCAGATAGTCAGAACAACAAAAAAATAGAAATAGATTCCAGCCCTCCTAAAATAAGAATCGAATTGTTCCATAGTTTTCGTTTATGTTTGGATTTGGTGTAGTCAATGATGTTATAATAAAAAAGGCGTGGATCTATAGGTTATGGTCAGTACTGACGGAAAGTCGAAACTTGTCCACGAGGTATGTACGACGTAGAAAATTAGCCGTGTTGTAAGTTGTAACGTGTGAACAAGATAAGCGTAAACGAGGCAGTTACAGGTTGCGCAGTGTCGTCTCAAACTGTCAACAATAGCAATCCTTTGCTCAGGTGTACGAAAAGTTCTGATTTCAGGGGCCACTTTTTTAGAACAAGTAACCTATCTACCTCTTTTTTATTATAATATCAGTGGGTTTAGTTATGTGTTTGATTAGATCTTGTAGTTACATTGCGCAAGCATTACTCAGAAATACGATTTATAATAAAGCGCTCTTTAGCTAAGTAACTATTAGGTGAGGAGTGAGACGAGCAGGAATTGTGCCAAAGCGCCGATTCTGATGAGTTTATGTGACATAACGCCTTTACGATGTCTACATTAAACTAATAAAACCGTACGGAGATTAATGAACAAAGGTTAACTGCGGCAGTAAGTTTGTATTGGAGTTAACAATGTTTAGCTTCTTTTCTAATTATAGGAGGTTTGACGGGTCGGGAGATTAAGTCCTATTCTCACGTAACAAACATTAATGTAAAAATAGTTTGGGCTAAGTCCAGGTGGTAGTATGCCTCTAACACAGAACCTTTATTAAAAGTCAGGAAGATAGTGTCGAAATCGCCAAATTACTGTTTTTTAGAACCGCTAGCTAGTAATTCATTCATTGGATTGCTTATTGCTTATTTAATAACTCAAAAATGTATAATTTGAGTATTTCCTATCTCATATTCACGTGATTTTGAAAGCAATTTCGCGTGCGTGCTAAAATCGACATTGACTGTGGGCCGCGTTTTCTCAAATCCATCGTCGCTGCAGAAAACAACTTGACGTTTTCTAAATCACTCAATCTTTTAAACTAGATAAACTGCATAACATTGGTGAATGAATCGTCTGGAATCTAAATCTACCCACTGATCAAATGCCAGAGTAATTGTTTTTGTTGTAGCTTTCAAAATAAACTGCTTGAATCTAAAAGTATCTCTGTACCTCGAGGTTGGTTACCGAACGCTATTTTCGAGTAGGTATTGCAAACGAATAAACGATGTAATGTCTAAATCTGACTTTATTCATTTTATAACGCTGTGGCTGACGTCTCCACGGTGTTTTTTGCATATACGAGTATAGTTAGTATCCTAGTGACGAAGGGTGAATAGTCCATGTAAATTTTTAATGTCAAGTATAATGTACAAATATGTATATGTAATTGTGTACGAATAAAGGAGGATGTATATGTGTAATAACTATGTTTATCAGTTTGACACCAATAGTGGAAGCTATGCTTAGTTAGGTGTCAGATATTTATTTATTTATTTTATTAAGTAATAAAAAATATTCGTGGCACATAAGTCCAGCCAGATGATATTTCAAAAGCTTTGCCATAACTTCTAATAATAAATAATGTAAAAGAAATCTGTTTTTTGTAGTAAAACCAAAAAGTTGACATATTAGATGCAGCTGCTATCGATGTATTTCATTTTAGGTAAATAATCTCGAGAATGTTACAATAACATGCTTCTTAGCGGTATCTTCTAGATATTGTGAAAGTCTGCACATAAAATCTGTTTTAGTAGAGGCAAGATATAATGTTTTTTGTGTATTGAAATTTAAATTCAAACACCTGTTTAATTAACTCTGTTATTGTACCAGATAGCTTATCAATCTTATCATACTTAACACACGGGTCCCGAACTCCCGATGAACTTATTATCGCTCACCGTTAAGATATTACATAATGTGGTCGGTATCCTACCTAGCTGGATTTGACTTCTTAAAGATATTTCGTGCTTGTAAACCTCTTGTAAAGTAATCGCCCCTTGGGGCAATTGTTAGAGGTCCTGCTAATAGCGCCAGAGGTCGTCAGTACGATCCTCACCGAAGTCAAACATATGTGTTGATTTTGTCTGGGGGTTTTATATCATGAAATATGTAAAAATAATATTTTAATATTGTTTTTTTTGTCTTTCTGTTTTGTAATTTAGCCGAATAAATGATTCTTATTTTTTAAGCTTTTGATTATTTTCGAAGAGGAGTAGTTAACCAGTGACGCCCTCAGCCAAAGCTCGTAGCCCCTGGGGCCACCGTTAGGCACGTCTCTTGTCCGGTAAAACTGTGAAAGCCACAACTTGGGCATCTTCTTCTTCTTCTCACAATTTGTGCGTCCACTGCTGGACTTATGCCTCTTGCATGGCTCTCCAAGAAGATGTTGATGCTGCGAGTCTTGTCCAGGTCGGCCATGCCGTCTTTTTTACATTGTCCGACCATCTGGCACCTGGTCTGCCAACACTTCTGCTTCCAGTACGAGTTCTCCAAAAAAGGGGTCTGTACGACCACCTGTCATCATCTCTTCAGCAAACATGACCAACTTGGGCATACAGCTTTTCAATAAAAAAACAGCTCTACAAGTCTTCCTGTGTGATGATCTGTGATGTGGAATTCTCAGAAACTGATCTCATGGTATGTGGTGATTGTTTTTTTCTCGTGAATTCTATTGGTGAATAGAATTAGGCATTTGCTGAAATTTAAGATACTTTGTTACAGTTTTTATCGCATTGTTGTTACACAAACCCGTAGTCTTGTGTTTGCTGGAGCTTTTGTTTGAAGTCTCTTGCCCCTTGTTTTTTTTAATAAAATACTAGCGGCCGCCCGCGACTTCGTCCGCCCGCGTGAACTGAAATGAAAAAAAAAAGTATTATACCTTTATGAATTGTAGCCTATGTCCTATTCAGATGTATAAGCTATATGATGTAAATTTTAATCATAATCCATTCAGTAGTTTTTACGTGAAAGAGCAACACGGCACATCCACACATACAAACTTTCGCCTTCATAATATTAGTAGGATGTTCAAAGAATTACCTATGAACCATCAGACAGAACCTAAAAATTCTCACATGTCGCTTCATGAATCAATGAATGAACACTGTCTTGTGATAATAAAGTATTTTCGTACTTTTGTAAAGTATTTTGTATCATCACGCACGACAAACAAAGTAATTAATGACTGATAGTAAGCTGTCATCACGAAACACTAAATAATGAATGAATGAGTTATTGCTGACTTGCAGGAATCATTGGCTTCACTAAGATAATAATTTGGTAAGAATAAACTTACAGAATTTGAAAAAACAATTCTGCAGAGTTCTAGTTCAAGTTTTTATTTCTCAAGTAGGTATATGGTGCTCGTACTATTTGTGATAAATGAACAAGACCCCCGTATTTATAAACGCAATTGGAACTTGAGCTGCACTGACAAGTATAGCTGTCCCTTCAGTTCTATAGGCACTGGAGTTTGACGGCGTCCTCAACATTGAGTGACGTTTGTGAACTAGGGGTTTTAAGAAGGTTGTTGATTATGCATTATGTATTTACATTCGTATTCCAAAAGAGAATTTTACATCATCCTACACCCTGGATGTATGACTTTATTTGGCTTTTTTGGACTTAACAATTATTAGGTAGCACTTAAGAACCGTTCATATGTGTAGCAAAAGTTAGCTTGACTTTTGAAGGTTGTTTCTTGGAATATACACGTGTTTCTGGGCAGGGCCGTCCTTCGAAAGCTTGCCAAATCACGTGCTTAGTTTTCTACTTAAGGCTTTCTGGTGAATGTTAACTTCTACCAATCTTGATGACCTAGCAAATGTTTCCAATTTTCGTAAGTACCATATCACCATTGTATCATAAACATTTCTCACCATTGACAAGCCTGAATAGACAGCTTGGAAAACCTTTGACTAGGGTTATTCGAACTACGGGACAGTTCGTAGTGCGAATCGCATCTATGTCGCCATTATACCGTCAAACATTCCGTATTCTTTCTGGCCAGAAAACCAGAAAAAGGCATTCGGTCTTGGCATCAGGCGGGACTCGAACCCGCGTCTTTCGCAAACCGGGCGCCTGCACTACCAATTATGCTACCGAGACCATTAACAGACCGGACAAATTTCTCTGGTCTATTATACCTGGTAGCCAGGTTGGTTTCACCAATGTTTAGGCATATAGGTACCTTGAACAGCCTGTCCCCTTTACCAGTCTGTCCCCTTTTTCAGAACCATGATTTTGAACGATACCCTCTTCCCGCAATCATATCGTATGTAGATCGCCATCGACATTCAACTTGCGTCATTTCTGGATTGTGCAATGCAACTTTTCTTGCTAGAGCTTTAGTGCCTAGTCATGTCTTTAATATTACAAATAATTTTACTGAGAAATAAACCAGTGCAATCTATTGACCTCATTAGATTATGCGAATGTGATCTTTGCAAGAGAAATAATGCAAAGTTTATTTGCAATCTATTTTGTAAAAACTCAACAAGACTTACAATACGTTCTAGAGCTCTTTTTCTCGTATGTACCTGTATATTGGCATTTATTTGTAATTGCTGAGTTTATGAAAACGAAGTATTTATTTTTTGCTTTTTTGTCAGTCAAATTTTTAAATACTGTGCCGAAACTTACTGTAGACTTTTCTCATTAATTGCAGTGCTTAAAATGTTCATAAAAAGGCCATGCAACGAAGAAGAAGTCAACTTTTTGCCCTTATTTATTCATTTATTCCCTTTTTTTAAAAAACAAAAATAATGACTAAAATGACAATAATGAAGGCTATACCGTTCGGTGACGTTTGCTTCACCGATGTCCCGTGATTCATACCACTTGAATGGCGTCACAAATAGCAATATCTTGCAAAGCCATGTCATCATGATTGTCTATTATTTATTAAATAGACAATTCTTATCAAGATACTACACACCACCTGGTTGCAATGATTACTTGCGTAAGTAAGGAGGAAAGCTCTCTCATTTTCATGAAATCTCTTTTCTCTGCTAGCTACCGATGTAGAGATCGTCTAAGCTAAAATGACGCGCCCTTCCACCGCATCTGCGCAAACAAATGTGCTTGCTTGTATGCGTTGATGCAGTGGAGGGGCGCGTCATTTCAGCTAAGACGATCTCTACCAACTCGTATACCTGTACTCTCACCAGAGTTCACCCGTGAATTAGGATTTCGTACAATGCTTCTTACTTCTTTCAATCTTTCAGAAAAATTAATATAAGTTGGTAATATTAAACAAACATGTAGGCTTACTGCTATTTAATAATGTTATGTTTTAGTTATGCAGTATAATATAGTTTTAAGCTTTAGGTTAATTGCAAGTTTTAAGTTGAAAGCGTCCTCCTCTATCCTATTTGTTGTGCCCGAGAGGGTCTGTAATGAACATACCAAGTTTGTAACATCTACCACTACATTATGGAATGCAAATAAATGATTGAGTATTGAGTACTTACGAAACACTATACAAAATATTCAAGCGGTAACTCGTGACAGGGGTAGACAAAACCCCTTTATACCTAAGTGTCTATGGAACTAAAAGTAACGGCATAACTTCAAAATGCGTGTTCAACAGTAATTGAAGTTTGTAAATTCGAGGATTAGCCTTCGAGAACCAACGCGACCTTAAGTTTTATCATAACATTTGGAAAGCTTTTAAATGGCATTGGAATGACCATAAATGTCATTCTGACTATTCCCATGCTTTCTAGACTATAATTTGTATGGTCTACAGCAAGACCTTCTGGAAGTAATAAATTTTCTTTTTATGAGTTAATTTATATTTTATTCCAATATTGTCATAAACGTGTCGTCTATTTGGCGTATTTTATAATAACGTTGTTTTTATTGAACTTGAAAGTCGGCTCGGGGTGGTTTTCTAAAAATTATGATACACGTGTTGGGGATGTCCCATGTACCTAGGTAGGTCTGCCAATTCACGGCTGTTCTCGGTCAAGGACGTTTGGTTTCTAATCATGACTTAGCATTGGTGACTCTACACATTCTTATGTCTTAGTCAGCAGCTTAAGATGGGTTTTTCTTTTAATAAAGATCATTAGAGTTAAAAGTCTTGCGTTATGTATTTAATGGTAAATCTAGTCAAGAAATCAAGAGTTCGTACTCTCAGTCATACAGTAGTGCACCAGATACTATACATTACTTCCTTTTTTCAAATAAACTACACAGAATAGGGTAGTGGACCAGTAGTTGTGCCCTCTTGCTCAAAGCCCATATGCCTTCGAGTTCAAATCTGGCCGGAACACTACTTAGTGTCGGCCAGTATTACAACTTGCGGCAACTCTCCGGTGATGAATAGCGGATAACGGCGGTAGGCTCGATTCTCCCCGTTACCCCATTGGGATTAAATGCGCAGAGCGAAATGTGGGATTCTAAATGTTCCGCTTATCTTGACGGTAACGGTCAGCGTGCCTCTGAACACCCCGTTTAGAATAAATATAGTTCGAGCGTATGCTATGTGACCTCCACAAACTCAACTCTACAATTTTTGTAAACCAACGAGATTAAAAAAATAGTAATTAACTACAGAGTTTCTTGCAGGTTTCTTCTCGGTAGAATCAAAACGTCTGAACCGGTGGTAGAAGCATATTATTATTTTTTGTTTTTTTTACATTTTAAGTTATGACTTGTCATAAGTGCTTTTTACAAAGCCCACATGAATAAAGATTATTTTAACTTTACTTGGTTGTAGGCTGACAAAAATACTCGTAATTGTTAAAAGTATTTGAATTATGTGGGAACCACTTTAAACTAATGTAAGTATACCTCCTGGAATAATAAAAAACGAAAACATCCAATCCGTAAACGTAAAAAATCTCAAAATGTTAATCCAAGTAAATAAATGATGCGCCGTCTACTGATTATAGCAATTACTATTCCCCGTCTAAGTAACAGTATAATAACGTCGTGATTCACTTATTAAATAGTTTAAATATTTTGTATGGAGCCGACGAGCGCTAATCGCGGTGCTCCGAGACGCTCAGATAGCGTTATCATAAACTCTTGTTTACTTAACATTCACTTTGGAACGGGTGGTCTATGAGACCAGCAGCGTGAGAATTTTTGTAGTACTTTTCTGTGGTTTTGGTAAAAAATTGGTACTCGCCGGTACTTTCTAGTCTTGGGTGTTGTGGTTGAGTTTTAAATTTTTTAATTTTCAAAGGGTGTGCATATTCTATTATAGCTTCTTGCCAAGAAAAAGTCTAACCTGACTAGATTTAAAAATCATTTAACTTTAACGAATTATAATAGAGGGGGTGGTGTAGCGAGATCGCCATCATCTGCAAAATAATGCGTAAGGGCGTCTGTGAGCGAAAGAAACTATTGATTGCAATCGTATTGAGAATATAAATATTACCTTGTTTTCTGATCTGAAATATTGATCCTGTTTCCACAAAAAGTTGCCTCTTTAAGTAACCTGTTTAATGCTGAAGTATTGTTTAGGTTTAAAACTATCCTAGTGACACTGTTTTCTTCATTTTGGAACTTGTTTCTAGCTAATAGCGAGTTCACATTGGGGTCTTGTATTTTTGTTGCTGCCACTACAGACAGTAACGAGGTAATTTAATGAAACATTGTAATGAACAAACAAAAAATTGATAATTTAGTACGTTTTCAATATTATTGGAACGTGATTTGTTCATTTCTAGTTTCGTCTTAGTGTTTTGTATATGAATGAAGAAGCCATGACTTATGAATAGTTAAATGACGTCAGTACTTGAGCCAGCTCCTCAATATTTATTTTGCATTACAGTATTGGTAGCTATGCTTTGTAAATGGCTTGAAGTCTCTCGATAAATGATTACGTATGCACTACGAAAATTTCGTTTTCTTGGCACACATCCAGTATATTGCGTTTCGCCGTGATTTGATAACCAGTTTTAGAATCGTACATGATGTTATGGTGTGATATCTGCGCAATGTTCGTGTTATTTATTTGACATATCATACAGTCTCTTAAATGGAGATAATTTTCCAAACTTACATTTCATCGCAAATACACATAATTATTTTTAAAAATAGTATCTTTAGCTGAATTAAAATTATTTTTAGATTTAAATTTATATAGAAAATATAAAGCCACGGTCGCATCGACCGTATCGCGTCACACGGTCAAATAAACAATCGAAGTGTGACAGTGTCGCCTGCTATCGCATTTTCCGGAGGCTGGCGCGCTGGCGCTGCGGGCGGCAGTGCCGACGGCGCACGCGCACCGAAAGCATGTGTTGTGCGCCCCTTTTGCGATGTACATAGAACCAGCCGCGTTTCGCGCACCCAGCGCGGAGTCCCTCGCCGGCTCCGACTCACCCACAGTCTGGACACAGTGTTTACCTACCCCCTTATTCGCAGGCAAGAAAGCCCCCCTCAAGACCTTCGAAGAAGTGCAGCCGCTGCTCCAACAAGGACGCAAGCGTGAACTGAAGATACTCATCAGAGAAAACTCCTGGCCGATCAACAGCCCGGTCCGAGCTTCCCTCTGGCCCTCTCTCTGCAGGCAACACCAACATGGCAAGTCCATGCTCGACGGATTCTACTGGGACATGGTTACACAGGTCAGTGCTCTCGCTGTTACGCAACGTCACACGGCTCTTTCAAGGCTCACAACTCTCATTTGACGTCCATATACGTTTTCGCGTGCGATAGCGGCTATCTCGCGAAACCGGCGGACTCTCGCCAAGGTCATGTCTATTTACTTTGCGCAACGCCATCCGAGGTACACAGGCTTCGCGTCCAAGATAATGCGATGCTGTCCTTGTCTAGGTCGAGAAATTTTAACAGACTTCATTCAAACACTTCATAGATTGCAAACGCGAGTGCGTGTAATATATTCTGCATACTATTTATCCCAAATTAGGGTTTACTAAATAGTTTTCGAGAGCAAAAATTGATTTTTTTTCAAAGCTAGCAATATAGCCTAGACAGCGGATGGACGTATAACTATTGACGCATCCGCAATTCAATTACTTATCAAAATTCATGTCATGTGTCGCTTGAAACCGATTTCTTCATATAAAGAGTGGCTTAATACCTATTGAATAGGCTTCTGCGGGATTACGTGTTTCTAGATAGCTGATTACTAGAACAAAGGAAGTTTAACCCAACAAATCAATCTTTTACACATAATTAGCGTCCGACAGTATTTTAATGGGCTGATTGTAATTCTTGTAATTTTCTTCAGCTGACGCGGGATTAATTGCTTTCATCTGTAGTTATATCAATGACTAGCTGTCCCGACAGACTTCATTCTGTTGTCATTGTTACGTGACAGGTAGAAACAGTTGCTAAGAGAAAACAAAATTGTGGTTCTTCACTATATTCCTGGCATTTTCTCAAATTTACTCACCTTTTAAACCTTCCCTGGACCATCACAAATATTACAAAATCAAAATTAGCCAAATAGGTTTAGCCGTTTCCGAGTTTTACCGAGACTAACGAAAAGCAATCCATTTTTATATATAGAGATAGTCCTGTCACTCATGAGTGTGAAATAAAAAACGTGTACATTGTCGTTTACAAGACGGGTGTTGTTACATGGAGTGTGTTGTAAACAAGCGATGTAAAGCGAACCGCGTGCGCAGGTTGCGGGGGACGCGCTGTCACTCGGCTGGTTCTTGCGTTCGACATCAACGCGGTAATGCGCGCGCAGCTCCCTTAACCCGAATTCACATGATACAAACCTGAAAATAAATATAGAAAAATATTGATATTTTAATTTTTTTTGTTGACGGTTTTTTTGTAGTACAGTTCACATCAACCTTTACAAAACTATTGCGAAATACGTTTTGTTTCAAGAGCATATAAGGTGCCCCTATAAGAAGGTTGATGTGAACGCTTCTGGACTTACTCGTTCATTGAATAGTTTTTAATTTGTCGCTACTGTATGCTTTATCCTCATTTGAAATAATATAAAATGTGCTATGTATTTTTTATTATTTTTCTAATGTGCATCAGAAATCAAAAAAATATATATTTGCTTAAAACTAAACGGATTCTACTCGTGGTTTTATATTTCCTTTTTTTTCTAACTTGACGTTTGACATTTCCACTAGAGGTTACGTTTGTTGCGCCCGCGCCTCCGCAGAGAGCGTCACACAATAGGAGCGACTCGCGCATCTCAATCAGACGCCGGTCAGCTAACAATGGCGGACTAATTATACTGCAGGTGCTGTAGATAATGAACTGCCGACCGATTTATGTGGATGTTGTTGTCAAAATGTCTTGTGGCAAATGGATGGGAAAAATTACATTTCTAATAGTTAGATTGAACTAACCTTATCTTAACCGGAATTGATATCTTCGATACAAAGCTGAAAATAAATAGAGAAAAATATTGATTTTGTCATTTTTTTGTTGACAGTTTGTTGTAGTACAGAGGCGTTCACATCAAGCTTTACAAAACCATTCCAAAAAAACATAACTACACGGATTCTATCCCGCGGATTAATATTTCCTTATTTTTTCCTAACTTGACGTTTAAAACAGCGAAAGATATAAAACCGCGATTCCGTATGTTTCATTGAATTTCCACTATAGTACGATTAATAATTGTAGTCAGCAAAATGACAACTTCAACAGTGACTGATACAAAAAAGGGTGACCCGCTACAATAGTGACGTTCGGCAATCACTAGACTTAGACATTTAGTCATGATTTATTTTATGAGGTATCAAAGCATTTTTTAAATAATTGTAAATATTTAATAGGTACAAAACGAATTAAATAATACGATTTAAGAAATATGGGCCCTACCTCCATATTAAAACTTCTCTTTAAAAAATTATAACCATAGCTGGGAAAAAAATGTTCAAAGAGGTTCAGGGAAATTAACATTTGAAACTCAGCAAAATACAAGTAATAATATTCGTTTTTATTCGTTACTGTTGCTATTGATTCCGACTCCGATTCTGAATCGGTATATTCAGAATCGGAATCAGAATCAGTTACATTTTTAACGAAGGAATCCACATATTGGTCAATAATGTGGTCGAGTTGACACATTTTGTCTTCGACTTTTATGGCATGGTGTATGCACTGTCTCCAATTATCAGGCGTCACCTCTTTCAGGCCTTCTTCAAATATATTTTTTACCTCTTTTATTTTAAAAGTTTTATTGTTCCTGGCAACGTACCCCTTTGCTTGAGCCAAAACTAACTCTTTTGGGTTGAGCTCACAGTGATAAGGTGGCAGACGCAGGATTGTGACACCGTATTCAGCGGCCAACTCTTCCACAGCATAGCGTTCGTAATTAGATTTTTGTAATTTTACTATTTCGATTAAGGCTCAAGCCTTTATCATTGTAGGTTGATATTTAATTTGTTTTACATCTAACCACTGAACAATATCAGCCTTCCGCCAGTTTGAAGTGGGGATACGCTCGACTTTTCTTGAATGGTACGATGCGTTATCTAATACCAGCAGTCCAGCACCGCATTTGGCTTTAATTTTGGCAAAATGCTTTTAAGCCATTTCTCAAAACACTCTGAATTCATCTCTTCATGATAGTCCATACTATTATTATTCGATTCAAAAATAAGTAAACCGGAATCTACAAAACCTTCATCACTGCCTATATGTGAAATTATAAGGCGTCGTCTTTTGCCGGTTGGGCCCTTTAGGCCTGTCGTCAAACCTTTAGAAAACGCTTGTTTGGAAGATTCTACTGTTGTATCCTCCCAAACTTTTCCAGTTGTATGACCTGTTAATAAACGAAATTCTTACCTGTAAATAATATAATACAGAAACAAAACATTTTGAAATTGAAAATCTATTTACTAAATACAGTTTACCGAAATACCTCTATGTCTCAAGACGAAAGTCTGACCAGTGTGTGTTGCCAGTAATGACATATGGAAGTGGGACGTGGTCATTCACTACGACTTTTTGCCAGGCTGTAATATCGACTAACTTTTAATTGTAAAAACTCGATTTACCACATCACTATTTATTTGGGACTGAAAACCTGCCACACTGAAAATGTCATTTCACTGACTACAATTAAAAATCCGAGTATAGAGGTTACGTTTGTTGCGCCCGCGCCTCCGCAGAGAGCGTCACACAATAGGAGCGACTCGCGCATCTCAATCAGACGCCGGTCAGCTAACAATGGCGGACTAATTATACTGCAGGTGCTGTAGATAATGAACTGCCGACCGATTTATGTGGATGTTGTTGTCGAAATGTGTTGTGGCAAATAAATTGTAAGATAACATTTTTAACAGATTTCTAGAAAAAGTGTTTCACAGACGTGCTTTTTTGTTAACTATAGTACCTACCTACTAACCAATTTTGTTGATTTTTTTTGTGCAATCAAATAAAATCCGAACAACAGAATAACGACACCACATCGCACGATAGGCTCGTTGCGTCTAAATTCGCTCGACGAAGTCTGAACTTCTGACTGTTCCGTGCGCCAAAACAACAGTCAGCGTGCTACCGAGTTCTCTCTTACTTGCGATATGACTGTGAGCGTAATATTAGGTGTGGTATATCTGTGGTTTTAAAAGAAATAAACTCGCAAAAACCTAAAAAAAGCACACAAAAAATATGTTTGTTTATAAACTGTGTTGATTTAGGATTCAAATTCTTTTTATGTAAATGCACTAATGCTTTGGCGTTATTATTTCTGCGGCTGCGATTGGCACCGTGTCAACAACGGCCCGTTCACCTTGCTTCGGCCACAGTATAAGCCATACAGTAGAACATCTAAATACAAACTTGCCACTCTCGGTTTGAATGTGTGCGTGAGCGTCGCGCGCCGTGTCGCGATATCACGCACACGCGATTTCATGCACACGCTAGCATAAAATAGGGGCTCAGGCGCAGAATGTCTCTTTCTCAAAATGTCCTCTGGTCGCAAAATGGCCTTTTCGCAGAATGTCTCTTTCGCAGTATGTCCTTTTCTCACAATGTCTCTTTCGCAAAATGTCCTTTTCGCAGAATGTCCCTTTCGCAAAATGTCTCCTTTCATTTCTAACTAACTTTAATCATAATTCATTTAGCAAATCGGCTTATACACACATCATGTTTGATGCGTATAATATTTTTATAGAAATAGGTCAGCAAATAAAATAAAGATATAGTACGAATCATATTTATTTCTGATCAACCATAATCATAACACAAAAAGCCAGCCATAATCATAACACAAAAAAAAAATACATTGGTATCAAGTCAAAAAATGAAAATGGAAACACTTCAAGGTGTTATTTTACTCTTTAAGTATAAAACTATTTCAAAAGCTGTAAAAATATAACTTTTTTAATAAATTGTGGCAATGTCAAATGATTTTGTTCTAATTGAACTAACAATGTCCTATACTTTTTATCAAAATATATGTCATGTATGTTTTCTTCTATTGCTCAGCACATTACTACTGTATGGTTTATACTATGCTTCGGCGCCTGCGCACACATCGGACTTATCGAGATCCGCGGCTCTTGTGCACTCGCCTTTATAATCATTAAAGTCTTTGTACCATCTGTTATGGGTTAAGGCGTTATTGGATCATTCACTTAATCCGAATAGTTGGTACCAACATATTTTCGGCTTATAAGCTTTGAAGTTTACGGAATAATTGGCACTTGCTTTTGTTGTTGTTGTTGTTGATGTATTTTCTATTAATAACTATAACAGTTACCGGAAAATTTCATGAAGCTGCAGACCTAAAATTTCCACTTGAAAGCTATTTTGATAGGGTCCGGGTTCACTTCTAGATGAAGTATACGCCATCTGCGATTTGAATCAGTAAACATCTAACTAGTTAGCTGATCACTAACCGTAATTAAAAAAGTGAATAACTAGTTACTCACTGATACTATGAACTGCTACAGCTGATAATATAATGAGAGTGACTAATCCTCGTATGATTAGACTGAAAGTGAGATTAATTACCTATTATCTAGGAAATTTTCAATTTTCCTTGTTGACTCATCCGGACGTCCTCCGGATATCTTCTCCAATGACCCATGTGTTTTCTATCAGGTGGCTGAAAACATAGAGATAGTTGAAACTGAGCCAAATAAATGTAAACTTATTCAGAGAGTTAATAGCGAACTGGTATTCTGAAAAAACATGCACAAATTCCTAACAAATCGGATACAGAGTGAAGTTAATTACACTGTCACAAAAGCAAATTAGGATTTTTGCTCCTGTTGACTCATCCGTACGCAGAAAACGGGGAATATTCTGAAATTAAAGAACGGGCTTATTCACAGAATCTACGGAAAGTGATTCCATTCTTGAAACAAATAATTTCAATGCCAAGTGAAACTAAATTAAAATTTTCCTCGTGGCTTCAAGCGGACATCCTCCGGATTCCGGATGCCTTCCCGGTGACCAAATGCACTGTCAATAGGGAATTCGGGATGTACCACTTTGGTGTGATGATTCAAAACATTGAAGTGCAGTGGCCCTGTGTGTTTGCGACCGAGCCAAGTAATCCCGCTCCTATTCCCAGAAATGAAAGGAATTCCTTTCTGTAAATACAAGATTCCATTATAAATAACATCATCTGTTTTTACCTTCATAATAATTCCGGCTATTCAGTCGACTTGATAATGAAGGCAAAACGTGCCGACGTTTCGGGGATTAACGTTCTTCCCATTTAATAACTTTTTATGGGACTAACATTTAATTAGAAGACGACAATTAGATTAAAAACAAGAATCATGAAGACTTTTCTTGAATAATTTGAAATTCTCTCAAATGCACATGACAACAGAGCTATCTAAGTAATAAATTATACATTTCATGTACCCCATCTAAAAGAGACGGAGTATAATTCAGCCAACTCTTCCGTGTGCGTCTTTCAAGAACATGAAACAATACCTCATCTAATACAGAAGAGAATCGGTTGACAGGCGGTATCTGGTGCGGTGCCAACGACTCGTGCGCCTTGACCCCGCACACGTCACACACTTCGATAGCGGTCGCTCATGCGTCGCTAACGTAAATGCACATGCACGGGAAATTAACGAACGCAGGGAAATTGTACACATTGGTGATAGATACTCCATGGATTGGCTTGGATGGCAGTGCGGTTTTGTTCTTTCGATCACCTGCATCGAGTGCGTTCCCGTGAATTTGGATGGCATTCGTAGTGGCTTTAGGTGCCACCTAAACGGTAACGTTTTTTCTGCGAAATTTGATCTGTGTTCACTCAGTCAGATGATGTTGATGGTTGGCTGTATTTCTGTCAAGCTAGGAACTACAAATCTTGAAACGGACCTGGTAGAATAAGTCGCCCTATTCCCTTCCTGGAACAAATACGTAACATTATTTTTGTGTGAAATATAATCTTGGGGAAACATGTGTTGCCATTTGTTTAGTTAACCAAAGTGTCACAGTTAACCATTAGAAAACGTGCCAGTTTGCAGAGACTATTCTGAGCTCATAGATCATGCCAGTTCCCTAAAGAACAAGAAACGCTTGCAGCATACTAAACTGCTATTCGAAAAAGTGACTTATTGCAAACTTGGTGACCATCCAACCAGATTGTAGAGACCGTTCTAGAGTTATGATCGCACAATTTAATTACAACAACGCATTTGTTAATTAATAATTGTCCCATAAATTGGTTAACTCGTCTGAGCATACGTTGCCTAAACCATTATTTTTCCTGTGATTCCTGTTGCTACTGTCGCAAACTCATATTTTGGTTACATATTATCCTTTCATTTATTACTTTACATATTTCAATTTTTGCCTTCATTATCCATTCTTATTAGCGCCATGTAGGAGAACTTCATTATGATGATGATGATGAATTTTTCGAATGATTGCTCACAATCAATTGGACCATTAGTCTTAATTAAGCCAACATGGACATTTCAATGGTGGTCGATGGTCCGTTGACACAATTGTTCGCATTGATGAAGTGGTTGGCAATGACTCGGGTCTTGTGCAGGTCAGTATTGACACTCTCACTGATTCCAGCTGCTGGGTAGGAAGATGTTATTTTGAAACAGACAGATTTTTTGTCAGATTTGAGCAGTCGATTTGAAATCAAGAATCTTACTGGCAATCAATCGCCGATCACCGATGCTAAAAGTAGCCGGTCTGCTGTGGTTCCAACTAGCTGATAAGCTTCAGTTCCGAGACCATGTATAATGTTAGCCAACACTTAATTTGTTATCATACAAGTTCCACTTCGGTGATGGAACAGAGTGTTGAGTCAAACAACAGTTTTTATACGTCCTAGCAGTGGGACATAGTGAGCAGAGGCCTCAACTCAACTATGAGGTGGCGTGAGCCATACTCCAACACGCGGGCAACAGCAGTGCTAGTTTTTCGTGGGGTGTAAGGTTACTGGCAGATGTTAGCAAGCTGCTAGCCTCCGACTTTGGTGATGTCAGCCAGGACCAACTGCTTAACTTGCTTTCCAAAGCAGGAGATGTCCTTAAAATAGATCCCCAAATTTCGGTCGGGGTGGTCACCTATCCTTTTTCCGTTACGCGTGTGTTGCTTCACAACGGCTATTCTTACCGATCCACCGTCACACTTGTGAACTGCACATCGGCATTTACGTTCCACTTTTGAGCACATACGTACCTAAACCATGAGTTGGTGCCAGCCCTACTTATTAACAAAGCTGACTTTGACTTTGTGCCGTGGACGCCACAATCTCATTACCTACATTAATCCGATTATGAGTGAGGACAGGCCAGTTTGATTTAAAATACAGGTATCTATAATAATAGTAGATTTAGATGTGTGCGGATTTAACTTATACAATATCGAAAAATGTTGTATCAAAAAGCTCTGGATACGTTGAGCTTTTTAGGGTAATTTAAGACTATAGGCGATATTTGATCCGTTGGGTGAAGGCTTAGCCTAACCGAATATAAATATTCACATTACACAATATGACACTACGTTACTTACTTTGACTTGTATATTCAACTCAATAATCGTAATTACCCTCAGAAAGAAATGTATCAATCAAAGATATGTGGTGATTATACTGTATATTCTATTTAGACCAATATTAAAAGGGATTTCTATTGGCGGTTTATGTAATACAAGCGGCTGCCTGCGACTTCGTCTGCGAGGACTTAAGTTAGAAAAATAAATATTGGAATATAAATTGTTGCCTATTTGTAATTGCCTTATTCTGATTTTTATGCTATATTATTGCAAAACTTTTGCCTTATTCTGATTTTTAAGCTATATTATTGCAAAACTTCATTGAAATTCATTCAGTAGATTTTACGTGAAAGAGCAACATACATCCATCCATCCACACATACAAACTTTTGCATTTAAAATCAGTAGGATTTATGGTTGAACAAGAGAATTCAAATTATTATTAAACAATATCAGAATCATTATAGCTAAACTTACGGAGGTCTATCACAATTTGTTGTCAACAACTTTTTCCGTTGTACTAATGATAGTGGTTTTATCACTCTTGTATTCGAATAATGACATTTTAATTAAACAACAAAACGGTATCTCACTAAATATAATATTTATACATCGATTATGTCGTAATTAAGCTCCGTTTTGTGTTGGAAAATTACTTAATCCGTTAATAATATCCCATTCTACAAAGTTTCGTTATGAACATAAAGTTGTTATCAAGTTATCAGCAAAACAAAAGCAAGTTCCTAAGCTGCGTGGTCTATCTTTCATTGAAAGATACAGATACATACATACATTTCTATCTGTATGGATGTGTCCGTCATGAATGTTCCAATGTTTTCTATTATTTAATTAAATGAGGCCTTTAGATGTAATTGCTACAACCTCAATAAAAACTATTGATCCAACGTGAAAATTATTAATTCATTTGCACCACATACATAATTACAATATTACAGAATGTGACATGAATAAAGCCAAAATACTTGGACCCTGTTAGGGAATGAATAGCAATGAATGAATGAATGAATAACACAACATAATAATATGGTCAGTATCTCGACTGATTTCAAATAAATAACATATATATTGGATCTAGTCATTCTAATTACGTATTTCCAATTTTTACCTGTGAGAGCATCTTTTATGATGACAGTTTTTTAACCGTTTGCTAAACAGCTTAACTTTTTCTTTTGTTAATTTTATTTTTTCTCTAACCATTTTGTTTTGTTTGTTTATATCTACTTATGTGTACGATGTCCAAGATATTGATCTTGGACATCGTACACATACGTAGATTTCGTTTCGTCACGAACGTTTTTTCTTTCTTCCTTTCTTAATTTAATCCTCAAATTAACCAACTAATCCGAACACCCAAGATCCGTGGCCACGTTCAAACACCGATCGTCAATTTAATGTCCCATAGAGCACATAAAGAGAGCGATAATTGATTATCCGTACATAGGTAGAGGCAGCGCGGGCGTGGCTCCCTGCCAGTACCAAAATAGTACACTGTTCTCACCTACTGCACTGTGGTCACGTCTGCCGTCCTAAGGAAGAGTGCAATAAGTCGAGTTTTTGGTCAAATTGACTTAAGACCATATCCGTAATCAGGAAAATGAGCTCTATATTTTCGTCTTAGACGTCTTTTTTCTATCTTCAATAGTTTCGGTTCTGTTGGTCATCATAACTGCAATATCTTATATTACTATTTGTAAGTAGCTAATCATAAGTGCAATAACTCTAGTTATTGCACTTACGATTAGTACGTTCTATACATTCTTCTATTTATTTTTGGCACATTTACTAGTCATAAACGAAATAAGTAAGAGTATTCCTGAACAATATTGCTCATTTGACTAGCACAAACTATATGATGCTCTACGAGTTTTTACCAAATGTGCAATAACTGTCCTAGTCATTGCCGTTTTCCTTTAAATTTAGGGAGCCATGGTTCATTGTAAGAACTTAATAAATTAACATGAAAATATATCAAAACAAAGTAATCTGTTAAGAATATATTTATTAGTAAAGTTTAATTATATGAAATTGTACACATCTAAACAAATGTTATCAATGAAATAACTATAAGCGTTGTCTGACTTACAAACTACTTTCAACAATTAGTTAAATCACAACTCGGAAACTCTGTAGTTGCACATTTAATAGAAAAAACACTTCAAAAAACAAATAGTCCTCTCTTTTACATCTTTCTTTATTCAAAAGTTCTTCTTTTCTTAAATTATGAATAGTGAATTCTTTATCTAAAACGGCGCAACATGAGGCCAATATCTAAATCAGTCTTAATTCAATTACTTAGTTCAATTAAGTTCTTACAATTAACCATTGTTGCCTGAAATTAAATTTAAATATTTTACTAAGGAAAACAGCAATAACTAGGACAGTTATTGCACATGTATATGGTTAAAGCTCTTAGGGCATCATATAGTTTGTGCTAGTCAAAAGAGCAATACGTCGGTTTACCAACGAATACTGCAATAAGTAGTGTAGTTATTGCAGTTATGGTTAGGAACACTATATCGAAACAATTCATATGTCCTAATGGTAAATACGTTTTTTCGTTTTTAGTGAGTATATAGACATATATACAAATATAATATATTACATAAAATTACACACTATTTTACCTACCGTTTAGTAAAAGTTTCAAATCAATAACTTTAATAGTTACGAAGAGACACACAAAACAAAAATTAAATCTTTAACCGCGAATATCTCGAAAGTAGTCAAAACATAGTTATTGCACTCTTAGTTAGCACGGCAGACGTGCTGAGAGAATTTGTTGTTTCGTTCCGTTTTGCTTGTTTGTGAATTTATCGCGATAAATTTAGATGCTGTTTATGTAATGGCTGTTCTTTGATCACCATTTTTGGACTGTTTTTTGAGTCCGTTGACGCATTGGTGAACTGGTTCCCTAAATAATGTGTACTATGAAATACAAAGCATGTGATTTGGAAGATGGCATTTGATGCCTTGAGATGTTGCAAATGAAGACGTGGATATTTCTATAACAGCCTTACCCCCTTATTCATAAAAACTGACCCGACGCTACTGCTACTTCAAACGACTAATCCGTTTGGCTATGTAAGCAACTTTTGATTCGCGATTTGTGTGGAAATAATAATATTTATTTGTCCCCCTGTTGGCTACAGGATCATACCGAGGTTCAGTGTGTATTTTTGGAGAGTTGTTTGAACTGATTAACTGTGACGGTGGCTTAGCTTGTAGCTCGTAGCTCAATATCATTAGAGGGTGGACAGTGCGAGACTTACCCGCCTTAAATACCTTAATGTGAAACGCTGAATACAGAAAACTAAGACAAAACTCTTGTTTTACGTATATGTAAACAAACGATTCGGCTGGCCAGTTTTACTGTATGTCTTGCTTATGAAAAGTCGGTTTTCATCTTGAACTCTTGTTTTTCAACACTTAAGAGCTTAGACGAGTTTAGATAGTAGTAGTAAAAGTTTCATCACGACTTCCTACGTATTTTTTGAGAAGGAAATACTTTTACATTTCTTTTCAAACCGAGAGTGCTTACACGGTTGAAAACCCACGTCCTTGTAACACAGTCAGCTGAGCCGATATCGTTCAAAAGACGCATAATAAGACTCAGGACTCGCGATTGTGACTCAGCTTCGTGGCAGGAAGTCGACGAACCACCAGACAGAGAAATTACTTCCGACAATCGTGGGGTTTCATACGTTCTGCGGCCTTGATCGGAAGGTTTATAGGTTAGTCGGCTTTTTTAGAGTTTTATTTATTGTTCGTAAATATATGGAATGGAAGCGTATAATTTAAGGGTTAAACTGGTTTTATTCATGCAAGAAAACTTCTTTTATTTTTGCTACTTTCTGTGTGTAATGAATTGCCAAAGAAGCCATAAGGAAAAATACAAACCGTAATTTCGCGTGTCTATAACATTCTACTTTAAATATCTGTACAGGTGAATTCTCTAATCAGTTGGCTCCTGTATCTGTTGTGTAAATACACTGACGAGTTTTAGGCCAAAATGTATTTATAGCAAGTGTTGTTGTTGATACTGAAGACGCGTCAGCCTGCATAATAAGTTAATTCAGCGGGTTAACGTATACCAAATTTAAGAATGAGGCCCTTTAATGCATATGCGCTCTGTAACATCAACCGCTGCGTCATTTTACATATATTTAAAATGTCATTTTCTTAATAAAATGCCCCTTTAGTGCGTTGCGTCGTCGTACGCAATGTCATACAAATCGATCATCGAGCGAGCAGGAGACCCCAACGCAGCTGATTATTGGGGCCTCATAATAGACAGAGTAGAGTATTACCATTATATTGAGGTTTGCACTTCATTTAAGCTTCGTTTCAAAAAACAGGACTTAAATAACTTACATTTTTAATATTCAAGTCCGATGGTATTTTTAAGAGCATGAATTGTTTTGTAAACGAATATGCCACACCTGGGGCAAACCGCAAGTGCAAGCTTAGTATTAAATGCCATAAGCCACATCGTGATCGTGTTTCCAGCTAATGTTCTTCTAATAAACTATTTCAACCACTACCACTACTATTACTGGTAGTTCAACCATTAATCGGCTGCATGAACTTTGGGTTCTTAGGAATGGACAAAAGCTTACATTCCAGAAAAGTACAACTTCGATATACCTAATTACGTATTATATCTAATATCGCGTAAAGAGTAAGAGGAGTGTATAGGCAGTTAGGCGTGTACCTACCACCACACCATAGATCATAGCATAACTTGAGATCAAACGACCTACTTCAGCGTAAAATCGCTTGAAAGTTTTTCTAACAATAGCATTCCAATGCTGAGATTGTAGTCTAGTCCCGCGTTTCTGATCGAAAATGAGCAGAAAATAGTCTTATTTCATCCGTTAGTAAAACGATATACATAAATTAGTCAACTTCATGGTCATTCCATGGTTTGGAAGCATGTTCATTCGTTCCGCTTTTATGCCACGTGCTACAAGGCTTTGAAATACTGTCTACTGTGGTACTTGTTAGTAACATTTTACGATGATGTTTTCTTTGGAATAGGTATAAGGCCTAGTAACCACGAATGAAAAATTTAAGTACGCGTATGATGCTCGCGCTCTCCCCATATCCCAGTAACTTATTCTATTATTTATTTATTTAGATTATCAGGCCGGGTTGTGTAATTACCAGGTTATGTCACTAAATATGCCGAAACATCATTTTAGTTCTTCACACAAACCATTAAAATTAATTTTTCGCCTCTTTTTTTATTATTTATTTTTTCATTAAATTATTTTATTCATATTTGCATTCATCATAATTCCCAGTCCACCTTTCTCCAGCTGTGGGATGTATACACGCGTATTCACTGCTCACTATGACGGCAAAAGTCAGCGTGCCTGACTGCCCCGTTCGGGATATAGTCATGAAAGTGTATTAATTTAAAAGGTTCGGTGATTCGTTCCTGTGTCGTGCTATCCAGACGTGGAACGCTCTTCCAGCGCATGTGGTTTCTTCTTCCTACAATCCCGGGTTTTTAAGCGGGGGGTGAAAAGGCATTTATGCATGCCTTCAAAATGAGATTGACCAGCAAAACAAGTTCGGTCGGAAGGCCACTATAAACGCGATGGACTATGACGTATACTCAAAAAGACAGTCGCCGAGCCACACCCACAGACCGCAAGCGCAGCTTAACCTCGGCTAATTAATACACAACGCTGATCATGTGGCCAGTTAGTCGAGTTTACGCAATGCGATTAGTTAGCTGCCTCTCACGTGGGCAGGGTTGCCAGATCGGCAAACCGAATAGCCGGACAGACTAGACAGTTTGACTAGACGTTTCGGTGAAAAGGCCGAAGACTCTTAGTTTTCAGTGTTCTTGTGAATTTTAATACAAATTTTTTTTCTTTGAATATCAATGAAATAACACAACATTTTATGACGAATCATTTTACGCCGCACCGCTGCATCGCTGGCTTAAACGACCCAGTGACTGGTCAAATATAAAAAGCCAAACGAACTGGACACTGTTGAATGTGGCCAGACCAGAATTGCACTCAAAAAGCCTAACTAAGTCCGCCTTTTTTTAGACGCCTGGCAACGTTATAAGTAGGGTGAGCGTTACCCTGCGTAAATTATTAAAAATTAAAAAACGTTGTTTTAAGTTTTTGTTTTCCTGCTGGGCAAAGTTCTCCAAGCGTCTCTGTCTCAAAATCTGTCACTCCCTGGAATGATGGGATGTGTCATCTCAACATCTGTTTGGTGCCACAAGGTGATTTTGGCCCAGTCCATATTGGGTTGGAAAAACTGATAAAAAGTTAAAAAATAAAAAAAACTATTTCTTTTTGATGTACCGAATTCACTTATAATACAGCTAATGCTGATGAACAAAGCTAGAATCTGACTGAGAGTAGAATAACTAGGAATACGAAGAAGCGATAGTCTATGGTTCAACAAAGAGAATAATTAATTGAATATTCTCTTTGTTCAGGTTTTTTCTGACAACCTAATTGGTTTTAAGAATGAGCATTATTTATTTATTAGTTCGTACAAAGAATTACAGTAGAAAACATTCAGGTCAATAAAAGTATTGGTAAGCCAATCTGTAAATAGGGACTTCTTTCAATCAGACCATGTTAAGCATTGTATTTTTCTGCTTTCGGTATGGGTCAAGCTCATGGTTGATGGGTATGTATGTACAGGCACCTTGAAAAAATAATTCCATGTCAGAATTGCATTGACCTTTTGAACTATCGTAAGGTTTTTATTAGCTCCCTAGGGAACATCCAGTATTTCACTATTTCACAATATGTCTACGTATTGAAATCCAATATCCTCCGACCTAACCCAACGGAGTTATTCAATATTAGTTCACGTTTAAAGTAATGTGTTGTTTGCATTCTCTTATCGCAACTCACTTGTTATCGTATTGTAATTACGCAATTCTGCACGCTGTTTAAAATAACGTGCTATTAAAATCACTGCATTTGACTTTGTGTGCAACTTGTCGTGTCTTATATGTTCTTCTATTTTTCTCATTATTATCATCGGCCAATATTGTAGGCCTTTCCTAATCCTTAGCTTGACGTATCAACCCTATCCGACGGTCTTCTGTAGATCGCCTCCCAATACACTTGCTGAGATAAAGTCTTCACTCAAGAACGCGCCTACCCCAACATCATTAAAATTTAACTCATACATTGTATTGCGTGCGTCTATTTGTCTATTAAATATTGATTTAGAGTTTAGACTATTTTGTTTGTACTCACCAATCGAACTGTTTATTGAGATTAGCTAAGTTTTGCTTAAGTATATAGATAGGTACGTCATCCACAGTAGCTATAATAACAATATTTTTTGCTTCAAACCAAACGTGTTTTTACAAATTGAACATTGGTAGTTCATTAATCTTTCTTGGCTATTTTTAGTCTTTCCTTTTTGGCAACTACTGTATTAGAAGCATAACGAAAATACATTATGTAAAAGTCGTTGTATACATATTCTATTTAGAACTTGAAAGAAATATATTCATATATTCACTTGCTTCTTAGGTAATTCCAAATCGCGTTTTTCTACTTGTTAGTCGCAAAAACTGATTCCTGAAGCATTGATTCAGGAAGTATCGAGTTTTTGACTGATAGGGGAGTCAATAAAATCAACAACAATTCTACAAAACTGTCACAACAATAAACAACCAATATATTTGATACGCGTTTTGCACCACGTGGCTGCTTCTTGTCAATCGTGGTCCGTCGGTATGATCTTAATTTAGATACAGTCATAGAGATAGAGAGAGAGAATACATAGAGATTTTCACAGATAAGGCTAATGTATTCATTGGGTTGACCGTAAATAAGTCGTCAAAGTAAGAAAGTGTACTACTACCAGATCTTCAGATTCTACGAGAATCGCGAACATGCTGGTAACTTAGTTTCCTTAATGTATACTTCCAACGTCGTGAATCACAAAGGAACAGTAGATCTTAATTAATAATTAATTGTCGCACGAGTTCTGTGAACCCGTGTGAGGTCACGTTTGGAGTTATCGTGTGTTGTCCTTTATGTTCCTGATTTATTTGCGGCCCTATGCCCTTCGTAACTCTCATTAAACGCGTCTTGCGTTGTTTATTTCACAACTTTCTAATCAGAAAGGATATGTATATCGATGTGCTCATCAATTAGTTCACTGCCTCAGCGTGTGGGGTAGTGATGTGGCTATTACTGTTTGCTTAATAATCTTAGAATTACTGAAATCGCTTTGGACCGTTTAGCATTGAATCGTTTTATCGTGATCACCTTATTAGGGAATGGAAGCAGTGGACTTTGTGGACATGTGTTCATTAAAAGCTAAAACCTTTCCAAGATATCAGCGCAGTGAACAGGCACTATGTTGTTTAACGTTTCTTAATTAACAAGACACGAGATCAAACTAATGCACTGGTTTACATTCCCTTAGCTACTATATTTGCTCAAGTGAAGAAATAGTAAGCACAACAATGTTTTTTAATTTCTTTGATGTTAAAATCATTTATCTTCAATCATGACATTTATCCGTATAATTGAAGCTCCCACATCTTTTTAAGTTTTTGACTTTTGACATCTTAAATAATTATCCTCATCGTATTTGTTGAATTAAAAGTTCAATAACATTTTAGAATATAACTATTTCGTTCTTATGGCGAACATAAACCACTCCGAGCAGCAGGTGCGTTTCCAGTTCAGTTGGAAGAACCAACAGATGCGTTTGCGCATTGTGTAACGTTCAGTCCTCGGCACATTCACGTCCGCGTCGAAGTTGCGCAATGGACCTACGGCGGCGTTTCCTCTTTATTAGGTCGATCTATTTTCAACGTTATCGCAGCCGCCTTTGCACGCATCGTATCTACAATATCGACTGATATTAGAATCTGAATCATTGCGTTTATTACTGTCAAGCTCATGATTGATAATAGCTGATATGCAATTCATCTCAAATAGGGTAGATGACTATGAGTGATTTTGCATGTTTTTTTATGTTCCCCAAAAATAATAATTGATTTCAAATGTTATTGTAAAACCACAATCGAAATTCGTTTCAAAATGAGGCTACAATAGGCCTGCAAACTTGGGTGGGCAAGTCCATTTCATATGTGTTAAATTTTTGTAAAACAATATCACTTTTTTGTAACCCAAACTATTATGAAGGAATTATGTTAGGAGACCATTATCATAAACGCAATATTTAATATAGCTGTCGAACAAAGTTATTACGCGCTCCTTACAAAAACAGCGAGTGTGACGTCACTGTCGCTGTCACTTTTGTATGGAGCGTTTTTGGGCAAGTCCAAAAATGTGCATTTCAAATTGTGATATCTCTGGTGGTATTGATCCAGATCGTTTAGGCGCGATTGGTCCAATTCGCGATTGGTCCAATCGTCAAAAATTAGAAAATTCGCGATTAGTCCAATTCGCGATTGGTCCAATTCGCGATTCGTCCAATTCGCGATTCGTCCAATTCGCGATTCGTCCAATTCGCTATTGGTCCAATTCGCAATTGGTCCAACGTTGCCTTTTAGAACATAATGTTGAGTTCTCAAAAAGTTGAATCTCAAAATGTTGAATTCTCAAAATATTGAATCTGATACTGTTGAAAAACAAATGAATGCCGTAAAAACAAATGAACATCGGAAAAACAAATGAATGCCATAAAAACAAATGAACATCGGAAAAACAAATGAACGACGGAAAAAGAAGTGAATGCCATAAAAACAAATGAACGTCGGAAAAAGAAGTGAATGCCGTAAAAAACAAATGAACATCGGAAAAACAAATGAACGTCGGAAAAACAAGTGAATACCGTGAAAACAAATGAACGTCGAATAAAAAAAAAGAAGGGTCGCGTTTTCACGCGCGTAAAAACGCGACCCTTTAACTGAGACTTCGTAAGAAAATGACATGAATATTTAAGAGGCCTCTCATGCAAAAATCTTGTTTTTTTTTTCGACGTTCATTTGTTTTCATGGTATTCACTTGTTTTTCCGACGTTCATTTGTTTTTCCGATGTTCATTTGTTTTTTACGGCATTCACTTCTTTTTCCGATGTTCATTTGTTTTTATGGCATTCATTTGTTTTTCCGACGTTCATTTGTTTTTCCGATGTTCATTTGTTTTTTACGGCATACACTTCTTTTTCCGATGTTCATTTGTTTTTATGGCATTCATTTGTTTTTCCGACGTTCTTTTGTTTTTCCGATGTTCATTTGTTTTTTACGGTATTCACTTCTTTTTCCGATGTTCATTTGTTTTTATGGCATTCATTTGTTTTTCCGATGTTCATTTGTTTTTACGGCATTCATTTGTTTTTCAACAGTATCAGATTCAATATTTTGAGAATTCAACATTTTGAGATTCAACTTTTTGAGAACTCAACATTATGTTCTAAAAGGCAACGTTGGACCAATTGCGAATTGGACCAATAGCGAATTGGGCGAATCGCGAATTGGACGAATCGCGAATTGGACGAATCGCGAATTGGACGAATCGCGAATTGGACGAATCGCGAATTGGACCAATCGCGAATTGGACTAATCGCGAATTTTCTAATTTTTGACGATTGGACCAATCGCGAATTGGACCAATCGCGCCTAAACGATCCAGATGAAGTGATTCTTTGAGGATTGTTTACATAAATGTAAGGTCTTTCGATAATAAACAAAAAAAAATTACAGTCATCATGCCTATTGTCTGAAATAAATCAGTTTTCCTTCTTCGCTTCAAAGAACTTTTCAGAGATGTATCTTGATTTTTTCTCAACGAAGATAACGTATGATAAATAATCTTTATACCCTAAAAAGAAAAACATACAGTAGAAGACATTATTTCTACAATCAATACAATTCGGTCTCACTAAATGTTAGTCTGATCAGTGGTCTCGAATCCATCCACCAAATGGTTTATTTACGAATCTCATGACCGACAAAAATATATCATCTCAGGAAAATGTTTAAAAATAGTCTCCAAAATCTATATTCGTAAACCATGGTCTTTGCGTCAAGATAACCCAGGGTCGAGACTAGTATCTAGTTATAAATTGAACTAGGTGAGGTGGTGCAGGCAGCACGTCTAATGCTCGGGGTTATCACTTATCAGATCATAGTTCACCACTGTTTACCGCCGAGCTGCAATGATACGGAAATTGTCCCTAGAGATACATAAACATGTTAGACATTACCAAGACGATTGCTGCTTTGTATCGCCTATCGAAATAGAACAGTGGAATTTGCCTAGGCGATTTGGTTAAATTGAATGTTCAAGGAGTTTCTAGTATTATATTAACACATCATCTTAGTTATCATCAAGCTTGTTAACAATTTTACTAATTTTTTCTAATTTTTTACTCTCTTTGAACTACGTAATAGAGTAATTTAAATTTGTTATCTCGAAAATAAAGCTATCTGAATTAATATTATCATCAATGTCCACCGTGTTAATATGTTATTCACGTCAGCTAGATGAGACTGTTAAATAAATCCCAAACATAAATATGTAAATTAGTTACAGCTGTGGAGGCAGAGAAACGGAAATGAGAATATCTACTTCGTCTAATGAAGGTTCTTGTTTTGTCAGCACGCATCATTGTCAGCTTTACAATTCTACATTGTGTTTATGCTAATCACCTTTACACTGAATGTTCTTCACAGTCTCAATTCCAACGTAACCAATATTTTGAACTGTTTATTCACACAGACCATTTTTTAAATTTATTTTGCATGTTTGAAAGCCCATTGTGCCTTCGCATCAGCGTTGCTAAGAGCACCACGCCCGAACATCTATGCTCAGAGATAACTCGAGTGATTTTCACAATCGACTTGCAACCGCGAAAGATTTACAGTCGCGCTCAGTGCGATGGTAAAACACGAAGTTATTTCCGACGGAATCCGCCTTGTGGATTTGCTCTGCCGAAAATAGTACCATCGATCTTATTCGCAGAGAATAACAGCGGCCACGTATTTATTTATCCAGCGGCATATAGGAAAAGTTTTGCCTTATTTTCAGAGTTCATTTGCATATTCATAACTCGGCTTAATATATTCTTCGAAATCCAGGAGTAGATTTACCAAATCTTACTCATAATAATTTCATTTACTAAGACTGTTGTAGAGAGCAAACGGCATCAAATTCGCAATTCGGAGTGTGTCGGTCCACTTTATTCAATTAAGCGTTGATTGTCGGTGGCTAGAGGTCGTGTCGGGGCTCCGTGCTAATTAGGGTCTTAGCGCTTCGCCGGTCGCCCACACACGTGCCCATTGTCAACCTCCACAATGTAATCTACCATTTGTTTCACGTGTTTCGGATTTTAAACAATAACAAGCTCTGCTAGTTGCATTATCACATCAGTATTGTTTTCTGCTTTGGATGAGTCTTAAATTTCATTCTGTCTTTTAATGATAGGTTGTTTAACAATTTCATAGTACAGTCATTGCATCGAAGCACTTGTTCTAGTTGTACGTTACCTACATCCTTGAAACTGCCGTTTCTTGTCTAAGAATAACAAGCACTTGAATTAATTGTTTCGAACACGTTGTCTTTTCCGAACATTGTTATCAATCCTGTTTACGTAATGCTGTGAGTCCCTTACCAATGCTATTTCGTGTGCCTTTATATTTTTCACTAAATAAAGCACATAATATAGCCCACGCGTGTCCCAACTTCGACCTCAATCCCGGTGTATCTAGATACAAGAAGTAATGTTATTCAATGTTTATATTTACACTTGTATTCGACGCGTGAGAACAATTGCCAAGAAGTCAGTCTCTTATCTGTAAATAAATATACTATTTGTTTTTCTGCAAGTTTTATTTTAAATTGGCGTTGTTCACAAACACTGAGGTTGATTTCTTTCTCTGCTACAATCGGAAACGGATCTTATCAGTATTTGCGTGACCAGGTCATTACAATTGGAATTAGGTTTTTAAATTGTCAATCTATTACTGGAATGATTTTTACAATTTACCATTCCATTGAACTGTTTATGGTTTGCGTTTTACGCTCTACATCAACTCGAAGCATATTACTCGAGTAACCGAGTATCTTGTTCAAAAGAGCAAAAAAGGCTAACCAACCCAAATAGAACTGGTTTGTCGAAAAACAAAGCAAGTTGCCGGGATACAGGTTGGGTACAGTCAGCCAAGAAAGTGGTCTACCACTTTTGACAAAAGTTTCTGCGAGATGCAAAGATCGCTAAGGTTGACTTTTCTAACAGAGTTTGACACAACGCACAATTGTTATGACGTTTTATCTGTTATCTGAGATGCCTGACACTTGACGTCATTGGGTGACTTAGTTTAACCTCATTAAATGCGATAATCTATTTTGCTCAACTAAAACCATGTCGATCTTTTTGAAGAGAAACTCATTACTACTGAAAAGAAGAAAATAAAGTCTCACTGACAATTCTACTGTCACTGTTTCCGTCAATGAAATAGTAATATCAATCTGTTACAAGATTATTCAAACTTGACAATTGGCATGACGTTATATCATAAATGTCAAAGAGAGCAAAGTCACTGACACAAACTTATTGCCAGGGAAAATTGACCTTGTTGTTTCATGACGTTCAAACAAATCTCGGCCGTAGGGTGGTAGACCAATTTTTTGGCTGACTGTACGTGTATCATCTAAGCGTGTGGGCGGCCTTGACTGCGCGAAGGACGGCCGGCTGCGCGCGCGCGGGGGGCGGGGCTCGCACGCGAGAACCGGCAGCATGGCCACAGTATAAACCATACAGTAGGCTATCTAAGGCCGCTCGCCGAGTTATTAGCCTAGCGTGCACACAGACACGCGGCACAGCCCGTCCGTACTGCCGCCTCCCTATGCCTCCCTATTTTATGCTAGCGTGTGCGTGAAATCGCGTGTGCGTGATATCGCGACACGGCGCGCGACGCTCACGCACACATTCAAACCGTGAGTGGCACGTTTGTAATTAGATGTTCTACTATATGGTTTCTACTGTGCCGGCAGCATGGCGCGCGACGATGATGTTCGCGACTTATTTTTTGTAGAATTATGCTTGGAGATTTTCTTTCACAAATTATTTCGTTTCAATTGAATGCAAGCGTAACATGGTCTATGCCAGTTTATACAATCATAGTTGCAAGGTTAAGTTGATAAACATGAGAGGACGTTCACTTTATCTTTGAGTATGTTTAACAGCACAGCAATAATATTTATATTTTTTATAACTTAATTAGTGGCTTATTTTTTTCTACTCTAAAGATTGGCTTTCAACTCATTATTTTATCAGTTCAAGATAACAGTGCATGAAAAACAAATAAGCCTGCAGAAAGAAGATAACAATTTAACGTTCAGAAGTTTGGTGTTCAGTCAAAATAAATGATAAGACGAGTACCTAGGTAAAACTTTACTAAAGATCTGATACCCAGAAAAAGACATTTGGTCATGTTGGCATCAGGCGGGACTCGAACCCGCATCTTTCGTAAACCGGGCGACTGCACTAACCAATTATGCTACCGAGACCATTAACAGACCGGCCGGATCTTTCTGGTATTTACCCTATGAGGTTTGCGAAAGATGCTGGTTCGAGTCCTGCCTGATGCCAACATGACCAAATGTCTTTTTCTGGTTTTCAGATCTTTAGTAAAGATACTGCATGGAAAATGCTAAAAACAATAATAAAACATAGGTAAAGCTTGTTACTCTCGTACGAACACACAACAATCGATCCAACGTTTAGACAGAGGCTAACCAACTTGCGCGGAACAGTCTGCAAAAACTGTTGAAGGCACGTATTCATTATTCAAGGGGCCCGGACGTTGCGTACGCGTCGCGAATAATAAGCGACGCAATATGCGAGGGAACCCGTCACCCGCTTTCTGATGAGGCTGGCTGGCTGCGGTGACGGGATAAACAGCAGTTTTTACGCCTCCAACTGTGTATGTGATATTTGATTCTTAGTATCAAATAGCGAGGACTGGCTTAGCCTGGCACGGGATAGAGACTTGGGAAAGAAATTGGGAGAGACCTTTACTCAGCAGTGGGACAAAATAGGTTAAAAAAGTAGCAAATAATGATCCAGCTTGAACACATAATATTGCTATTTGAAAACAACACAATAATATCAAGAAACATTTCAGGAGTTAGGCCCAGACTCCACCGGAGCTGAGCGGAGATGTGCGGCGTCGAGCTGTGTTTTCAACAACCAATGGAATTGCGTTATTCACGCATGGAGATGTGGAGATGTGATTCTATTGGTTGTTGAAAACACAGCTCGACGCCGCACATCTCCACTCAGCTCTGGTGGAGTCTGGGCCTTAAATTGCCAGCGTGAACAGAAGTACCAAATAAAACCCGTTATGACGATTCCAAAGAGACCCAGACAAAAACGCATATTATGCAAGAGTTGAATTAAAGTTTTTAAAGGGTATATGAAAAACATGCCTCAATTAGCAAAGACTCAGAAAGTGAAATGGCGGATTATGCGAACAATCTTATTGAGCTGGTGGTACTGTATATAATTTAGGATTTCTTACAATGGCCTCCGGAACACAAAAAGCAGCTGCCAAATAGGTTTCCTTTGATCCTATTGTAACGATATGATTAATATGACAGCTCTTTGCAAATTCATCAACATTATCAGATGTGAAACATTGATGTTTTTTGTCTGAATTTTTTGCCTTGTTTCAGAATCAAGAGCAAAACAAAATTAAAATCTCACTAAATTATCACAACGACATAACTCTCCTACAAAGTAGTGCATTACAAACATCGTTGAAATAAAAATAGAAAATCAATTTGCAATCTCGAATGTTATGAGTAGGTATTCCAATATTTGTACTGATAAAATTACCTTCGGTTTGCACTGTACATTTGTTTTGTTTATCACAAACAAACCACTACAACTGTGTTAGTCGGCGGACTCTGAACATTATCTGAAAGCGACTAGTTCATTATGCATGCAGTTGATTTAAACTTGCCGTTGTGTCGCAATGCGTTTTAAAAATGACCACTAAAGTACACACACATGGTGTTTTATGTACCTTTGAGTACCTTCCATACGTAGTATCAAATAATTGGATGGAATATAGCTACTATTATCACTTAAAACATAGTTGTACGCCTAAGAGGCATGTTGCAGACACTTAAAAAACTGGCATAGGTATTTATACCTGTGACTGCAATAACGAATTGATTGATACAATTCGTTGATATGATACGGCGATAAACGTAGATCAAGTCTAGAATGTGTTGTTTGCATTCTGGATGTGCGATCCAACAGTGCGTGTTTACCATTCACCATCATTGTAAATTGTAGGATAATGTATGTCTGCGACATCGTATTTGATCTAAAATTACCGCTATTCAGATTAGAAGAGCTTATTCTTAATCCCAATATTATCTTTGCAAAATCGCGAGCTGTGTTGACATCTAAATATAGAGCGTGCCTGGCATTTGGCAGCACTGGGTCCAGCTCGCGGGCTTTTTTGTCTTGACACGACGTGAAAAATGGTCGTTGGTCGTATTTACGTTGTTTGTCATACCGACCGACCGACATACGAACGCCTGTTCGGTCGTTGCTCCCACAAATTTACGCAACTGTGCGACAAGAGCCGTCGCAACGATGCCTTTATCCTTATCTGAAGGAACGATTGTGAGTGCTTCGTTAGCTTGCACGTGTCTTGTATTAAAGTAAGCCATTTAATTTCATAATAAAAAGTCACATTTTAAGGTGAATGCGAACTACAGTTGTGTCGCTAATGCACTGGCTGAATCTGTGTATCAGCGTCTTGTTTTTTATCAAGGATTTTTTCAGATAGCATTTGCCGTTTTGTATTCTGATCTGACAGATCTATAACAAGGAAAAAGATAGTGTCTTTAGTTCGTTACTCTTTGATCTTATCTAGTTTTTATGACATGATTACTTTTATTGATCGGATCAAAGATTTCCAACTTTTTGTTCTCACCGTCAGCAACAGTAGTAGCGCTTCAACAAATATATCTATTGATTCATTGTGTCATATCCGATAAAAATACTTTTTGCTATAGGTAGTTAATGTGTATAGAATTTTATCAGATATTTGCACAAATATATACAGATACATATGTAGGAGTGTATCTATTTCCTACGAGTATGATGTGAACGACGGCCTTGCCCACAAAGTGGATAATCACGCCCGCTCGTGAATATGTCCGCAGGAGATTGGATAACAAATTTATGTGTTAACTATATCAATTCGCATCTGCGCAGAGTGCGCTTTTTGAGCCAATAATAACATTAACCGGCTTGAATTTGAATACCTACGGCTTGTTCCAACCAAAGCTAAGCTTCAAACTGATTTCATATGCTTCATATTCACAGCAGAATAACATGTTCGTTTATGGTTGTATTGTAGGAATGGTGTCATATGTTTTCATTCCAAAAATGTTGCTCCAATTTGTGGTGCGCATTATTTGGTAGCTAATTAATGGTTATAGTGTTTCCATTTTGCATATAATATTTTATTTGATAAGAGTATTGTTGCATTTAAGCTTACTTATTGACAAAACAGGTAAAGTTTTAAGTCAAAGGTGATTTCTTATCTCTGTGATAAAACTAAGTATAGACGTTTAATCTTTCTTGTAATAAAATAAGTGCAAAAGAGTTTATAGTTATTTATTATACCCTAAACAACTTTCAATCATAACTATCGTTGCAATTAGTTTTACGTGAGATAACAGAAAGGACTTCTTATCTATTAGATAAGATGATAGGTATCATATCATTTGCTATGCGTGAAAACTTTGAAAGAGCCAGACTTAAATAATTATGTCGACAATTATTGAGAATTCTTATTTGACCTCGATGTCTTCATAGGTTTTAATATTTTCGGACGATATAAAATAGTTAATGGTATTTGAAAATAAGAATAACATACGCTTATTACCATAATTATTGTGTCCATGGCGGGGTAGGCAGAGCCATGCTAATTGTTGCCGTCATGGTGAAGCGGATCATTAAAAAGCCCATATTTTGCCGAGCTGCTTCGAACCCAACTTGTTAAGGACAAGCCTACTCCGTTATACGTATTGCATGGGTTTTCTATCGGTATTTTCTATCACCGCAAAGATATCCGCAAATTGTACAAGAAGACAATGTAGGTGTGAGGGCCTGGTTTGGGAAGGTTAGGTCCCGACGCTCTGTACTTGACTTGAAAATAAAAAACATAATTTCTTTTCCAGGTTTTCGGCACAGTTGAACTGCCGGACAAGCCGATCATGCTGCCACCATTCGTAGAGGCGACACACTGCCTCGGGTACCACCTGACCCGCAAGGGCAGGGCCGTGGCTGACCGCGTCGTCTCCGTGCTGGGGTACGCCTGCCCCGACATCACGTACAGCCCCAGCTTGTACCCTATCACCGCTGCCCTGCTACACTTCATGCCTGGTGAGTGTTACCATAGGAAAAAACTGTAGCCTGGACGAAGTTTTCCTAGAGGAATGACAGTTTTAGATTGTTGTAAGTTCGTTTCAAACTCTTACTTGATAACGTTACGCTGAATCGATAAAAAAGTATTCAAATCATTACCAGCCTTCCGGGTACTGAGGAGAGCTTCTGTTAACGGAAATTGTTCTGTTACTGCAGTTTAAATCAACCACTTTTAATAATGCATCGTTTTTCATACAGAGTATGTTTAGTTTATTATAAACTACATGGGAAAGTTACACAAACTGTTTATTAGCCTAATAACCCCACCCATCTTTCCTTCGGAAATACCAATCTCGAGTTAAAAATATTTGCACAACGTCTCATAATCGGATACGCCTTAAAGATTGAGGTAGGAGCTATAATCTTATCAAGTAATGATGCTATTCTTTTATCATTCTTAATCTATTTTAGGATCCTTAAGCATCCAAAGTTACTCTTTACATCATTCAGGGTCGTTATGTTCTGCTATTTCTTCAAGACAACGTCTGCTACATGATATGTCTTCCGAATAATCCGGTATCTATTAAAAATTAAAAGTATGATAAATATTTTTATCGATGGAGTTAGTGACGCTCGAATGAGGCCATTAATTTTATTACTGTGGTTTGCTCGATTTACGAACGATGCCGACCGTAGCCGCCGCTTTATTGGTTGTCATTACTACTATTATGTCGAGTTTATTTCAATACAACTAAAATGATCAATAACTTGCTCCAGCTTTTGTTTTCCAATTTTTGGATGCAATCAACTAGCTCATACGGATTTGCTGGTAAATTTCGTACCAATTTTCCTCTTTAGTTTATTAAGCCATATATTGCAGTGCAGTCAGGTGACAACCGGTTACATAAAGCTTCCTCCCGTTTCTGGAGCAGAGGCGTCACTAAATTTACTGTCGCTCTCGCCTTAATTCAGTAATGAGTGCGGGGGGCGATAATTGAACGTAGCAATAGGCAAATTGCCGTACCAGTCTCTCCCGTCTATATCTCAGTTGCTTCTCTCGTTGTCTTCAACTTCATGCTCTACACCCTTGTAATATGACCCGTTATTCTTTGCGTTCCTGCAGCATCCCGTATTAAGGTTATCAGAATCTAAATTGTACTCTCATATTCCGTAACAGAGTCTAGATCGCGTGCGATGCCGTCTGACCGGGTCGTCCTGATTACACGACAAATGGTCGCGGTCGGCACGCCACAGATTTGCATTGCGTCCGACGTGCTGTCAATTCCATACGTCTCACTTCCTCTGTCGCACGTTTTCGTATAATTGATTGGAATGCGAACAGATGCATCTACGATCAACAGAAAATGTTTTCTACTGAGTTGTTCTGGCACAATATATTTGAACATAAACTCGTTATCACACGAAAAATAGTCTTTAGGTCACTTTAGATGACGGTCAGTGAGGAGGCGCCAGCGAGTGCGAGTGTCTACTCAGCTGCCCGATACTTTTCAATTTTCTTCCGGATCCAAATCGTGTTGTGACATACCAAATATTCATTATCTTTTGTATTGCTATCATCATAAACTCTTTCGGTAGTATAAGCATAATTTTTACAACATTTTATCTGTTACGTGAATTTACGTGGCAGTTAACGGATTATGTAATTTTCCCTGTAAACATAGAGATGTGTGTGTTGTGATAACACCAAACAATGAAACGACGCGGGAAAACTTGGAGAAGAAACAATTAGGTTTCATTGGGACTTCTTTGTACACGTTACTCTTCTGTGATTTCGACTAATAGACTTCAAAACGAGTCAAGCGCCGTATTCGGTATAACATTGACGTATACATTCTAAAGAGCTTATTGTATGTACTGAAATAGTTGATGACGTGCGTCTGGCTCACGTGCGTTAGAAACGTTTTATGCTTGTGTCTAATGTTGTTTTTGTTGATCGCTTCTGGTGGTGTGTCAATGCCGTTAAGATCATAATGAGCGCAACAGTGAGAGCGGCCATGACACTGGAAACCTGCACTGGTTACCGCCGGTTAATAAATGAAAAACTCACGCTTTTCGACCGCGGATAACGTGTGAAAAACAACGCAGCGCTAGTTCGAGCACCGAAGCGTCGACATAAACTCGGGCCTGCCGTGTTTTAGTGGTTGGCGAGCCGCCAGTTAAAACTCCCTCTCCGTGTATTGATCTAGAAGCTGCCAACACTCAGCGGTATCTCCACATTACTCGGAGCGGGCAGCGCCGTGACCGTCACGGAATCTCGCTGTTTGCCAGCAGCCCGGCTTTTATCTAACGATACGAAAACAACCGCCTTATCAGTGATTATAACCGATAGCAGCGTTTGTATTTGCATATTGAGTGGTCGCCATTGTATTACTGCTTTTATTCACTTATTTAAATTACTCTTCTTAATATTTACGATTTATGATTGCTACTTCTATTTTTTATGATTATTATTGCCAGAAAGGCACTCACGTTTAATACTTCGAAATTATATTTTTTCATATATGACGTAGCTAACCACAAAGCTACAAGATGTAATTTGATTTCGGCGAGCGAAATTAAATTCCGGTTTGCGTCATTTTCTCTCGCTTCCAAAGCAGACCTCGCCATTTTTTCTGATCCCAGCTGCCGTTTAATTAAATGGGCTTTGATTGATGCCTTTCAAAGGTCGAAGGGTCCCACAAAAAGTTTGAATAAAATGCCCATTACATGTTGTTTGTTCGCGTTGTGGGAGCACTAGAGCGAGACCGAGCTTCCCCTTCCGCTCCCGAGCGCGCGACAGACATGTTGATAATGCGAGTTTTCCTATTTAAACTTGTACGGGTGTTGAGGGGCGATTGGGGGAAAATAACCCCCAGTCAATAACAATTTAATGCAGGTTCTATGAACCCCCAGTTACCGAGCTGGTCAATACATTAAATGACATTAATTAGGTCATTAATAATTCAACTCTTTTCAAGGGATATGATTGGTTGAAATAGTCATCAACTAGTCACGTTGGTTGACATGAATTTGACAGGTGGATAATTTGACCTTCTTTCCAGAAGCTTGAAGTTACACAATTTCATATAAGTGCCTTTATTTATTTACGTGGACAACCATCCTTACTTTACTAGAAGCTGGTCTCATTTCATATAATACCGTTTGTATAGAAGTAGGCAAGTAAATACTTGCTTTTCAAAAATAACTCCTGAGTGAAATCACTCAGGTATAATTTTGAATGTCACTACTCATAAATACATAATAACGATGAAAAACCTTCATTTATATGATTTGTTTTTTTTTGCATAAAAATTGGTATATTTTTTCTTAATACTACGTTTGAATTTAATCTTTAACTGACTTACATTAACAAAAAATAAGGAAGCAATGACAAACTTCGTGACTTAACACCTTTTCGCATGACACAATTTGAGCGTAGAATAACCATATTGTGTAAGATTAAATTGGACCGCTTAGTATCGATTTTGCCGCCATAAGTATTTTTATTCTAGTCCGCTATACCTTTTGCCACTCGTGCTTTTAAATTATGGCCTCTAGTTCTATTCAGTAGTGGCTAGTTCTAGAAGAACATAAAGGGGGTTCGCAGGGTCTCAAGTTTCTTTCTTTTTTTAAATAGGTTTTTTCTGTCCTTTTTCAACTAAGATAATTTTGAGGCCGAGTTAGGACAAAATCTAGTATTACGAAAGACGAGCGAAAATGGCACTGGGTCCAGTATAAAATAGGCTCTATTAGATACTAACACGACTGCAAATAACTACAAAAATAAATGTCTCGCAATATACTGTCTCCATTTTCCCCGGAATGGAACCCCCGCACTTTTATTGCTACAATCCCCTCAAATGGAACTGTAATAGATGCGTATCGCATGCCGCCCTTTACCCTAAAATACTGCAATATAACATTTAAATTTCCTCTTCGTAGAATTTCCGTTCTTTCTAGTGAAATTTTCCGGCCGTAAAAAGTTTTTATAATGATTCTTTGGTGTAACTTTTTAATACTTTTTCTCTTTAACTACATTGAGATTTCTTCTTCCGTTTACTCGATGACCTGATTAGCTTACTTAGTGCTCACGAGTTCCAGTTGAGATTAAAAAGGTTGCAGGTTTGATTCCCGCATCATCATAAACAATTTGTTGATGGTACAGCTATTTAGGGTGGGTCTGGCTGTTTGTGCTACGTTGGTCGTTTTAAAGCAAAGTGGTCTCTTTATTCACTTTCATATTTTAGTGTGCCCCTGAGTTAACCTAAAAGATGTCCTATCGACTTATTTTAATGCATTAAAGGTGATTTTCCATCTCCTGTTTTACTCATGACGTGTGACCATGTCTGTACAAACTGGGGTCAATAAAATTTCAAAAAACTTTTGCTGTTAGTATTTAAACAAGCAACTACGTAACATAGTAAGCGCGTAGCCCACTTTTTATCATAAACTGGTATTACTTGTGATATGGCTGGTTAGTGGACAACAAGGCCGGAACGATCGCCATCTTAGTTGAAGACTGGTGCTGTCACGTGGTTTTATGATATCATGACTGCAGGGCCGAATAATTAATTATTGCTACTGCTTGCAACACCACAGTGCTTACTTCGAACCAATATCAGCAATAATTTTTAATGTTCATGTTATTATTTTATGCAATTGGTGACCACCAAAATTATTCGATGTATTTTTTGGCATCTTTGTTCTTGGAAAGGCAAGCAGTTAGTCCCGCTTGACGTCGCTAGATGTTATTTGTTAAGCCTAATCGTAGGCTTGGGCCTACGGGCGGTTTTATAACATCTGACTTCAATGTTTATTACTAACCTGACGCCTCTCCACTTACAACAATACGCGATGAGCCTGCAGGTTGGCCACCTCATAATTGAGGGACGTGTTCCTTAATATTTATAACTGACAAGGATTATAATATGAAAGGATTATTCAGATTAGAAAAATCGCAGGAGAGTCCTTCAAAGCTGAAGCTTTGTTTTTAATCACCGGAGACTTGATCGCATGTTGTTTTAATGAACACAAAGTAAGTACGATGTACGGCCTGTTTTAGCTCGGGAGTCAGGACCTCAGAGAAAACATTTAATAATTAAATTTTCACTGCATAAATTCAGGTTGGCCTCAGTCATTTTATTTTCATAATACAGGCTGTATTTTTACAAGGAAGGCCGTGAAAGCGGAACCAAACAAGCTAACTTTCATATTAGTGAGAATTTCTCTATAATGACATCATGCAAAACTAGGCAACAACAACCGTTCATTGCAATTTAGCTGCAATAATATATATACAGTACTTTAATGTTTTTATGCTGTACTATATTATTGCATATGAGGTGCCTGTAGCACAGTATTGTGTCAGTGAATCTAAAACGCTGCTGTCTTTCTGTAACATAACATAAGACACCCTCACGACCATATCCCAAACGGGGTGGTCAGAGGCTAACACATTTGACGGTGAACAGAACATTCAGTTGCCTACATTAAGTCGAGGTACTTTGAACTCAACGTGGTGAGGGGCGAGCCTACCGCCGCTCTCCGACTTGCTTGTTTTTTTATGGGTGTTTTCCATGACCGGAGAGTTAGCCGCAAATTGTACTGTAAAAACGAAGTACGTGTCCCGGCCAGTTTTGAACTTGGCACCACCGGTTTCCGAGCCAGAGTATATAACCACTGGGCGACGGTGTTCCTTTTCATCTGTAAAATTAGTCAGTTATAATTTCCTAAATATTTTAGGTTACGCACGAAAGCGCTTAGCTATTGCTATGGATTTAAATGTGTCGTGGAGCTAGGTCCGATGCTGTCACGAGGTGCTATGATATCACGCTTGCAAGGCTAGGATATTAATGCACTCAAGTATATCATATCATAGTGAATCACAGCTGTAAATAATCTTGGACTTGCATGAATGGATATGAGATTTCTAGTGAAACAAATTTTACCTTTTGACCGGGTTAATGAGATGGCCAGTTTTGATTGACCTCTCGTAGTCTTGCAATGCGCGTGCTACGAAGGGGTCAGAGTATTCGTTAATAATATTCGTTTGCGCTGTACAGATTTAAATCAAACAACCATTTCGGCCAAATTTTCAAACAGCTGTATAGCACTATCCTATGAATATTTCACGATACAACATTCACCTGTGCATTATCATACCCCATACTGGTTTTTTCTGTTTACTTCTACGTACTTTTCTCATTCATGAGCTGTGGTGACTAAGAAATGTTTTTTTCAGCAGTTCTCGGTAGTAATTCATTTAAATTAATACTTGTTTTCCTAGTAAGTGTAATAAACTAGAACCAAATTAATGTGATCCAACGTGAAGCTGACGCGAGCATGAGGTCGCACCCTCCCACTATATTTTGTTTCTTCTCGTAATAAAACCTTATTGCCCGTCAACCGCCCACTAGTATACGACATGTTGTTCAGACCTAGGTTACATGTCACACCCTACAATCAACGATGAATGTCGACCAGGCCATTTCAGATGTCTTAATGTTCTGTAATGACACTTATTTACTCCATCTTGAATCATTTCGGCGCCATTCAAAGAGTAAATAAGATGGCGGAATTTCCGCCTCTATCCCCTAATTCTGAAATTTTTAGCTGATTACGAGAATACTGGGAAATCTTATCAACATCATTATTGGCTATCAAATCTAATGTAATCCGTTTTTAATTCTGTTATCTTATTCTTGGACTTTCCATGTTCTAAATTAATAACGTAGCACGTTAACGAGTTCTAATCTTCATATCTTGTTAAAAAGCCGGATGTATGGACTACGACATGACAATTTTTCTGGTTATTTATCCTTGCTCTGTTGCGAAGAATCGTTATTTGGCAAGATAAACAATCGGTAGCCTGACAAGCCGTTGACTGTCCAACAAACAAGGTTTGTACAACGCCGAAATTAACTGAGCTCAATTGCTTTGCCACTGACTTATTTTTCCGAAAGTCACCACCAAAAATGAAAATCGGTCTTCAATGCACTGGTAGCAGATAAACTTCAGAAACTTTCAAATCTTTCAATCCCCAGCGGGACCGTTGAGAAGTTAGCAAATAGTTTGAAACCGATTGAAGAAGATCAGGCACTTTGAAGTAACAAAAATATCTCCTATCCCTCCCCCGCGCATCTCCTTACAGATTCATGCTTGAGAGACCACGAGATCGTTGGAAAATCAATATCTCATCTACGTGAGTCGGGTTTAAATTTGTAGCTCCCCATGGTGCGCATGATTATCGAGCACCTTTGTATCGTAGGATTTGCTGCGTCGAATATCCGCAGGCTCGTTACTCCGAGCCCCTAAAGTAGGTCAAGTCAGTGATCCCGCCTATTCTCGGCTTGCGCTTACGATTTTTCCCGTCAGCGCTTTTGAATAGACCTTGTTGTTTGAGAGATTTTAAATCTACAGCTAAGTATCCCTTGTTTAGTAGTTCAGCTTTGATCCTACATTACCCATTGAAGAAATGTCGCTAAATAGTGTAGATAGGTTGAAAGTGAGCTATGCGAGTGCTGAGAATGGTCTTTGAAAAATTCGCTGCTGCAGTTTCACTATTTATTCAATTTTGGGAAGTGCTTGTATTGTATCAGACCGACGATTTCATGGTATTCAGTGACGTCGTTGCGCTGAAACAATTCAACCCCAAGACTGCAAGAGTTAACGTTGAACGTACGTAACGTAGTAATTTCTGAGTAGTCGCAGCACCCTTCTCTAAACCCTCAGACTGACAGACGTCCATGTTGTTTTCCAGTCACAGTATTTGCTTGTATATAATTCTGAAATTGCGTCCGTTGCATAGGATGCCATATCGATGGGCATCTAGTCTTTATATCACTCAGTTATACATATTCAATTCGTCTAGTAGAAGCTTAAAACTCCTCTGCACAAAGGAGACGTGTTAGTACGAGTAGATCGATGTATGTGTGTGTTATTCAATTTTCCAACTCAAGTGCCGAAACACTGTTGCGCCGGTTTATTTGCGGTTTTATTGCCTAGAGTGAGCAGAGCTCGGAGGGTTGAGCCTCGCAACGTACGCTCAAGCTCGCGAGTGCTTTCACCCTTGTCCCCGCGGGCGTCGTTACACGAATCTAGGTCGTGACCTGTGCACTCTTATCCTCTTCTATTTATTAATTGCGCTTCCAACTTTGTTGAGAATTATTTCATGCCAGTATTTCTTCATTTGCCATGCAAACAAGAAAAGTCATTCGACCTTGCGTTCGAATCGAAATTCCACTCGTGTGCACACATGTAAACAGTAGCGACGCCAGTGCCGTACATCAAAGCTGGTTTACGATCCCCGGTGGGACCGCGAATTGCAGTGTGTTTACCGGCCGGCCCGCGTGATCCTTTACACACACATTCAGACGTGACGTGGCGCAAGAGTTGTTTGTTGCCGATTGTTATATCATAGACTTGTTTTTTGACTGGCTCATTGGCGCCGTTGGTCCTTGGTAGTGCCCTGCCTTCTGTCCTGGGTCATCCAGGATGGTTTAACAAGTAATGTATTTTACATTTTGACAACCCGATATGCCGAGATGTTTCGGGTCAAAGATCGAGGGTTCGTTTTGTTCACCAGCACAAATGTATGTTGGTGAAACAGATATTGTGCTAGGTATACTTCGCGAACACAGCAACTTGTTTCCTACTTATTTATACCTATAAAGTACATACAATTCGCACCGCTTTTTCTGTCTTGCCCTACCGCGCGGCTGATTTTTAATTTAGACTCCCAAGCTGTACTTTTCTTGTCTCAAAGTCTCGCGGACTTGCTATTTCTGTTAATAAACAGCAAATAATATCTTTTCAATGACAACTTAGCAGAGAGATCTCTACCTCCAATTATTCGTTAGCTGATCAGAAGAAGGCAATCAGCCCCATTTAAAATTATTTGATACATTCTACGCAATTGGTGATTTAACGACACTTTTAACATTGAACATAACGCATAAAAGTAATATAGTAAATGTTCGATTTGCAATTATGTAGTGTAATGGCAAAATGGCTTTACCACATATATTTTAATTAAATATATAGTTCATGATTATACCGTCCAGAAACTTAACTTTGCGGTTAATGGAATTAAAATGAGTGACAAATTATCTTCATTAGTTCAGTGTTTTTTTCTTTTACATAAGACCTACTAACCTCTGAATTCACAAACGTCAATCAATGCTAAGCCCGCCTTAAACTAGTGCTGTCCCGGAAATTGTCTACAGCACTGGAAGTGACCGCTATACTTGTAAGAGCTTCTTAACCTTAACTTGTGTTTGTGAATTTGGCTGTAAATTCTTAACTTAGTAGTTAGATACTCTACTCGTTTTGTTTTTTAAATATTACTAACAGTCTAAGTTATCAGAAGCTGTACGCCTCACAAAAAAGGCTTCCAGTCCGTTATAAATATTTGCATTTAAGATTAAAAACCAACAATGTTTGCTACTGTGCATCGGTTGATACGAGTGGATTCGCTTATCTTCAACAAACTACTGTAATGTTTTTCGTGCAATAAAGTAAGTATCTTTCTAGATTTGTTTATGAAGATCAAAGGTAAATACTTTTGATGTCATCTGACTTGTTTGTTTTTGACGCTCGTTTAAGGTGTAAGATTGATTGATAAGAATTCGAACCATACTGTTGCGCTGCTTAGAAAAAAAGATGTATGTGAGTGTACGTTGCCGCGTTGTTGATGAAACGAAATAAATTCATGAATTGATAAATGATATAAGTGATGATTTCACAGGCGATGACACCTGGCAGGTTTAAGAACATTTGATAATAAAACTAATAAACCCCGGTGTCTGAGAAATCCCTTTTATTTGTCGTTACTTATTCTGTGCAAAAAAGCTCACTAATCAAGCATGCTAGACAAAAACTTTTCTTACTCTGTCTTTGCTCCATCATGCATCATGAATCTATTTCAAAAGAGTTGATGTAAGGATTGCTGCAAATGCACATTTTAACTGGCTTATCACGGTACAATCTGTCTGAATTCTATATAATCAGGAATGATCTCTAAATTAAATTGGATGACTTGCAACACATTGCTTGCACGTCTCAGAATAGACTGCATGGTATACAAACAGTGTGGGATTTACACCTGTCGGTTTTGTGGCAATATTTCGTTCTGTAAAATGTATTACTTACTGTGATTTTCTTGGTAGCGTGAGCACCATAAAGGCGCTTTGATAAAATATTGAGTTCATTATTTTATCGAAGCGCCTGCTCTACATGAAAAAGGCCCCAGTTTTTCTTTGTCACTCGATATATGCTCCTTATGTCAGGTGCCACTAGTGTTGCTGTTCCTATACTGCTGCAGTGTTTTTGATCACCAACCTTCAGTTAGGAATCATTCATTAGTAACATTTGAACTGTTGTCTGTTGTAAGACGGTTTTTTTTTCATTCTATGAAGGTTCCATATACGGTACTTCTTACAAAATACTAAAGTAAGCCAGGAACTGTTTGTAAATCAACGCTGCTAAACTAGCTCTTGTTGGTTCCGATTATCTAAATTGCTTTCCGTTTGTTTGTTAGCCAAGAAGATGAAGATATTTGTTATGTATTTTTTTCTGTGAATTATAGTAAGACATTCAAACTCCCTTATCAGAAGTCGTGTCAGTGTAAAGGCAGTTTTATGAACCATTCAGAGCACAACTCTTTGTCACACATTGCGATTATGTGCGCGCATGTAGTTGGCCTTAATAGACCAGACGGTAATAGTGCAAGGACTTTTACTTGAAACTGGTTCGTTCGGTTCCATTGAGAATGTGTATCAATCAGTGCTCATACTATTATAGATTAGAAAATATACCTATAAATCTAGTTAATAGCTCTTTCGGTGATGCAATGTAAGTTCGCTAAGTACGCAAGCACGTTTGCGAATCTTTCGTGATCGGAATTGTAACTGATAATTATGTTGGTTTATTTTTGCAATAAATAAATATAAAACTTGCCAGTGGCATTTAAAGGTACTTAGTTAATCGTCAATTCTATATTTGATCTTAAGTATGGTATGTTATACTCATCAGAGCTAAATTAAGTGCCTTATTTGGTTAAGAGACAAAATTGTTCCTCTTAAATGAAGGACCGTATCCTTCTATGAAAAATTAGAGATTTATTCATGCCACTAGTCTAGATTCCCTTTTTTAGGATGACATTTAAGTCAGATTTTCTACCATGAGTTTTTCTAACATCAAAGTAAAAGCTTCTCACTAACCGTATATAATTTCTGACTTTCGTTCGGATTATTTAGAGAAACGTACCACCTTAAACCGCATGAAACACGCTTATGGGCTTGAGGAATAAATAAAATTCTCATCCTCGGTTCCTGACTTTTAGGAATTTCAATTGGGCAAAGTAAATGAGAGTTGGATAACTCTGTATGAGCCCACCAGCTACCAGCTACAGCTGTCTGCTGTGCAATCGCCTTTTCAAGTCTAAATTCGGGTTCTCGAGCCATATTCGAGGTCACCAAACTTGAGATACCTAGACAAGAAAACGCGTCATGCGGTAAGGATACCATGATGATGGTGATGATAATAAGACGCGGGCGAAGTCGTTGGCAACATCTAGTTTTCTATGTAGTTTTAAATAGTTCATTCACTAAAACAACTTTAGTATGAATGATTAGAATATAATTCAATTATGATGTCCAATCATGATATTTTCCTCAGTAAAAGAAAACTAAAATGGTTGGCATCTGTGGTGTCTAAGTCAAAATACGCTTATTATCAAACCTAAAGACAGTTCTCAGATCAAATAGTGATTTATTTGCGAAGCATTGTAGATATCGATAAAGCCATAAATAACAGCTATAAATGTTTTAGTATCCTTTTACTTTATATCGTATACTATTATGGGTTTGAAGAATTGCGTGACGACGTAAATATATCCGACGAAAGCAAAAGTTTTAACGACACGTTTAGCATTGAAAGTTGTGAAGAAACAACAGCAGTAGTTTGACAAAGCACAGATTAATTAACTCTCAATAATATCCAGGCTGATTTTCTTAACTGGATTTGGTATAGTTAATTCTAAAAATGTAGCGGAAAATGTCTTCTCTTCCCGTCTTTAGGCCGATTTTGACCAATACTAAAAATATTCCGTAAGATTTTTGAAATTTTGCTACCTCTTTAAATCGAACCTGATAATATTTACAAAAAACCTGTATTAATTATAACACACACATGACGCCAATTGTAGACACTGAGACTGTTCCTATCACTTTACGCCGATTCATCAAAGGTCGTAAATATTCGTCGTTATTAAGTTTAAGGTGGTCGTGGCTCTTGGATACAAAAAAAACATCGCGCGAGTTTTGCACTAGCGTTTGAGATAAATTCGTAGCGTTATCTAACAAAGCGTGGATAGCGTTGTTCACAGCGTTGGTTATCAAATCCGTCACATAGTTGCACTCATTATTTTGATTACAGGCAAATTCTCGGTCTTTTCGTTACTCCCATTTTTCTGTTAGTTTACTAATTCTGATACAACTGTCTGGCAAGACAAGGACGTCATTCACCCGTCTTTATCTTATTGTACAATTCCGTCTTTAATTAATTTAAATTATTTTTTAATTGAATAACAAATGCTATGAGTCATCATTGGATGCCTATTAAGCAGGGTAACTGTTAGATGAAAATGAAGTTAATTGCGGTTAAATTTGTTAATCAACATTTCGCTTATCTAATTAAACAAAAAATGTAAACACGGACAATTTAAAAAATAAAGTCTACTTTGTGCATGCTATACATAATTAGTAAGGTATTTTGCTACTGCTTGTTAGTTAAATGTCATAATAACGTTTGTGTGATCGTTTTAGGGTTTCATAATAAAAAAATCTCAAATAGGGCTACTGACTTTATGTCTATTCTATTCAGTAAGTGTGTACGGTCAATGGCACATCACGCTACCTATTTCCGGTCAGTCCTCTTTGCTCTCTTGCTAAGAAATATCATTTCCTAAGAGCGAGATACAAAACAGGAATGGTCAGATGTGCCGTTGACTGTACATATGAAAAATTACTGCTTCAACAATAATGTTTCTCATTTGCATAGTTTCTTTTACAACATTACAATGGTTATCCTGTTAATCTAAGTGAACCTTACTGTGCAAAGTCCTACTCACTCTTGACCGCTTATTTTTTGTCTGTGGTAGAGGTAGTGTGGTTCTACTTCCTTATTCATGCATCCCCATTTGTTACTTAGCATTATCCCGCTTGACGCCTGTCTCGTTTTATGTTGGTATTTAATATTCATCAGTAGCTTTACGAAAAACAAAATATACACTTTTTGTCAGCACAGATTGCTATTCATTTCGGTGCATAAATATTGAACGTGTACTTTTTCTGTTCACACATTTACGTGGCACGAAAAATACTTTGATAAGGCTGAATTTCGAGCAAAAATGTACATAGATATAGCTCAGTATTCTCTCTCTAAGTTTCTGTTTCTCGTTTACGAAGTTAGTCTAAGCGCGAGAAGTTATTCAGCGGGTAATAGGGTTTGTTGGGTCCAAATCAAATCAACTTGTTTAATTTTGCCCTTTCACAGGCTAAGGCAAAGTACTTGGAAGTTCCTGAAACTTGGTCTGACGAGGTGGCTGAAGCAAGGGCCAACGTTAATCCTTATAAACTCTCAAATTTATGGATAGAACTTTGAGTAGATAGGTTAGATAACCGTACTGCTCCTCTTTTAGTATAGGTACATAGGAACTTGCGTACTGAGCATGCTCGCCAAACTTGTGTCTTTTTGGTTCTTGTGACCAGTTATAGTTAAATAACCAAGTCCAGGGAAAAAATAAACTTTTTTTGTAAGCAAGGAAAGGATCCTATTAATATCTTTTTGTAATTGATGCTAAATGTAATTTAATTGAAGACAAATTAAATCATTTGTTGATACACAACATTACATTTTATACGGTAAGAAAGAAAGTAATACAAATTAGTGTCTAGTTCTTCAAAATAGCCACTTATTACGGTATAATCCAATGTTATTGTAAAGTTCAAATCAAATGGATCAGCTGATTGCCATTAATATACTGGACTATTCATTAGTTCCACAACTTGTTGTCAGTACGGGATTATGCTAATACAATTGTATAATTAAACGAGTTCACTGCAATGCGGTCGTTATTTGCATTCGCGCTCTTATCATTGTTTCGCTTCTTTGTATCACGTGTCAATGGAAATAACTCACTAGTGCAATCTGAATGAATACGAAATTGTAATAAAATGATAATTAAACTTTAAAAGTACTGCGAAATGCTTATTTTAATATCCGACTTACGGACTGACAACCCGAGTGTTCTTGAAGTGCCTAGAATCCGGTTCAAAGGACCAAAAACTGCGTCTCTCCGCAAATAGCTCTCGGGATTCGTCCCACTCGACTATCAGATTTGACGTTAGCTTTGAGTTGGGTTAATTTTCCGCCTGCGGCTGAGATAAAATCTTTGCAAGGTTTTATTTTGGAGTTAGGCAATCTGAGGAAAGATTTTGTGTGTTATGTTTTTTTTTTGTTAATGTACCTTTTACTACTCAAGGGAATGGTGGACTTTTACAGAGGATAGTGAACGATGGAAAGGTTTGGCGAGAGACCAGCAGTGGGATCACATATAGGTTGACACAAAAAAATATCATTTTAATATTTCAACTCTGCCGAGCTGTACGGTATTTACAAGTTTAATTTCGCGATTGTTTTAAATAGTATAGAGTAGTATAAGACGGGAATCACAACCGAATTACCAGACGTTTGGTTTTGGGGTGCAGGCAAAAATAACTATCTCTGTCACTATATCACTTGTTGCCTATCAACATGCGTCAGAACTCGGTAATAATTCAGATCAAAGCGTATAATGATAAGAGCTATCTCCCACCCAAGTAACATTTTGGGTTTTAAAAAGGTTTTGAAAAGGTTCTAAAACCTTTGTATGGAAATTTTCTCGTAAGTCTTACTAGGCTCAGTAACGTCAAATTAACCTTATATTAACCTCCTGTGTGCAAAAAGGGCCCACGTTTCAGAACCATTCGGAGAGCTACAGCCAAACCTGAAGCTCAAATCCAGAACCTTTCGAAGTATTTGCACAGAACCTAAATATAACCTTCACAACTATAATTTAACGTTAATATAACCTTGTAAGGAAGCCTTTAAGCTCTCAATTAGTAACTTGATTTAACCCTATCACAACCTAAAACGTTTTTCATAGACATGAATAAATACCTTTCCAGGACTCTCGGGTTTTAAAATGTTTCTGAGTAAGATTTTTTTACACAGAAACATCCATTGTGGACTTGAAACAAATTTTTAATGGCGCCATCCTACCGTTATACCAAATTACAAAATGACAGTGTTAAAAATTAAAAGTAAAGTCAGGATAAATGGAAAAAAAACGTGCGGCCGGCACTTCATCGTGAAACTTTAGGTTAATAGTGCTGTATACGAAACGGGCCTTTCGTAAGTTTAGAATTTCGAAGATTTTTCAATGAAAAAAATAATTATGAAATTAGGTAATCGCATTAGAAATAAAGCTTTAGTTTATTTGAAAAACATTTATTTTAAACTGTATAGCACACGATACCTAATGTTGGCTTAATGAATGAAAATATTGCTTTTTGGTTAGTTTTTTTTTATTTCAGTGAAAAAAATATGGCCGGCGTAAAGAAATTATTAGAAAGCATTAGACTAACCTAAGAATAACCTTTCCAGAACTGTAATAGCTGGTAGCTCTTAATTTTGTCCAAAATAAGAGCTAAAGGTAAATGTGCGGAGCTAATTAAGATTACAAAGCTTTTTCCGTTATAATATTTAGCTATAAGGTTATTCCCAAGAGTAGTTCAAGACTTCCCGGCCGCGCCCGAGCACAAACAGCTTATACAGGCTGTATTTGTTGTGTTAAAGTGATTATTAAGCTTTATTATGATAATATTTATGAATAAAAAGATTATGAGAATTCTTTCAAAAGAATTTATTTTTATGGGCATAAAGTTTGTAGTAGTGGAATAAACACAGTATAATCATTGCATGAAACCCTGATCAGTTTGCATTTTATGTCTGACAATGGTTCGTGCAACTGTCAAAGTGGCGCTAGTAGAGCAAAGACCAATAACAAAGACGTTTTTGTATGAATTTTGTAGAGAATTCATAATTGAGGACGAATAACACACAAATTCCCGGGTGATGTGTTCCAAATTGCAAAGAAACTAGAAGCCACTAGTTTCCCCGTGATAAGCAACTTAAAAAAATGTGGCCCAAAGCAATAAGGAGAGTAAAGTTCGAGCCTTCTATTATAATACCTCAAACTCTTTAAAACTAGGTAGTATGAAGTTTCGTGTTTTCATTACTACTAAAATGATAAAATGGTTACACACTGGCTAGTCTAACATTTAATAAACTTAAAAGCAAGTTCCAAGACCTTAAATTGAAAAAATAAGAAGGAATTCATGGAACACAAATTTCCATTTAATTAGGGCTGCTTTCCTTCCACGGAAAGAGGCGCCTCTTTTTCTTAGTTCTTCTTTCAACTTGCTTCTTATTTTACAAGTGGAATACATGTTTAAAGGTGGGGAATTATTAAGAAATGGGGCAATTTTTATTGTTTATCGCACTGCCACAGATGAACAAGGGTTCATGCTATGGTGCCGCCATCTAAGATTAGCTTTCACTTGTAGGCCCCATTATAAGATAGTTTCATAAGACATTAAATCATTTTAATTGACAGTAGATGCAGTGACTCAGTAAATATTTAGTTTAGATGAATCTATTGGCTTCAGAGATTCTTTCGTACTTTACGTTGAAAACTTCCGCTCCGTTGTTTCGATATCACCCTGTATCGGTTCATGGAGAAGTCACGGAGACAACTGATAATTTTTAGAGATGCCTTTAAAGCTTTAAAATATTCTTGTAGAACTGTAAACATGCCTTTAAATTATGAAAATAGCTTATTGGTTTGGTTGTTCACTACGAATTCCTAATTTGTTTATTTAGGCAACTCTCATAAAGCCTAAAGGTTAAAATTGGGTTTAAGAAATAGCTTTTAAGCGATTTCAACATTTCATAACTTTATGGTTGCATCAAAGTTTAAATTTAAACCTTCAGGTCTAACTTAAGCATTTTGCTAGCCTTTTTAGAACCTATTCAGGAGTTTATGAAAACTATAAGACCCTAGGATTATATGCTCTTGAAACACAAGTCAACATAACGTTAATGTAAACTCTTGTCAGTGGCTCCGAGGTTGCAAAAATAAACAATTAGTTTTAAAACTTACTAATCATTCTCAAGTACTTAAAATGATCAGATAGCATAACGTTAACCTTTTTAGGACTAATATAAAACCAAAAGGCATTTTTTACAACCTAGGCCCGAATAAAATGTTACTTGGGCCAGCAGTCATCAGAGCGTGACAATAGCAATGGCCACATCAAACGGTGCTACGTCACAACATGCTATCTCTGTCGATAAGGACGTCATCGTGCCTCATCAGAAATGCCTCATATCTAGATGAGAGAAGTTTACACAAAGCTGTTAGTGGGAACAAACACGCTGAAGTACGGGAGAAGTGGGCACTAGAAGCTGATGTGCTTCCCTATTTTACATTTGTTACTCTCAAGCATCATGTACACAACTGGATGTGTCATCTTCACAGCCATCCCTTTTTAGAGTCGGCGTTATGCAGGTTGTGACTTTCAAAACCTGCCGAATTCCTCAGAAGTAATTAGAATCTGCTAAGCTACTGCTGCAAAATCCCTGACCGTTTTACTTCTCCTGAATTTTACAAATAATAGCTTGAGTTTTTCTATACCATGGCCTAATCTGGTCTAATTTGGTGAAGGGAATAACTAAGCAGCTACGATTAACATATTGTTAACGTGGCAAGTCCGAAAATGACGTTAAACGTTAGAAAAACCAGCCAACCTGTCGTGGTTTGGCCGGCCGTGTTGATTATCACGTAGACAAGAGCCGTGACACGATGTCGCTGACGCAACATTTAACCGTCACACTACAATTTCCCCTCTACTTGATTAACTCTGAACATGACAGTGAGCATGTACTATCTTTTAAGATGAATCTATCGAATCCAAATCTAAATTGGCCATTTTGGTCCCACTACTTGCCAAAGGCATTCCATGATGTCTATCATGAGGTTTCTCAGTTCAGTTGCAATAAAACCCTTGCTTGATCGATCTCGTGCTCGTTTGGGTGAGCAAATATACAGGTTGCCCCGAAACTCAAGTAAAGCTAGCACAGAGTGATTATTGATACACTCCATTAAAACGACTTGAAACAACCTGGAAAGCTGAACTTTGAATCAATGTAGATTTATTTATTATTATAAAGTAAGCCAGCATCCCTAAACTGAAATTTAATTTTAAGAGATAGAAGAGACGACTTATAAATGTCACGCAATATAAATAATCAACATAGAATATATTCAGCATTTATTCTATGTGATTGTCGGATATGTGTAGCGATAAATTGTCCGCCGGCTAAGGCCTTGACGTAATGGCTGCGATAAACTATGGTGCGTGTTACTATGAATTAAGAATTCTTTGTCTTAGATCAAATCAATCTAAAGATATACATACTGATATTTTGATCCTGTTGTTTTTTAGAAACTAGCCTATCTGCTAATAATGTATTGAGTGGATTTAGTAATAAATCTTTACAATCGTTTAGTTTAAAGATAAGTGACAAATGTTAAATATTTTTACAGTCGAGTGATTGTGATTACGAAGGTGCGTTCCCCTGTTGAGTCACGTACTACTATTAATGACGCAAATTGACTATGTCAAGTTTGATATAATTTTGCTTATCAATCAGTGAAGTGTTTCTAACACTCTAGCTAGACCCGCCATGGTTTCGTATAAAAAGTCCACCATGGTTTTTTGCGTTCACGACGTGTCTACGTTATTTGATAGATATTGAGTTGACATCAAGTCCTACTAAGGAAATAGTGACCCCGCATGTGTGTTGTACGCAAGTTCATAGCAATAGGAGTTCTGCTTATTAGACTTGCCCAAAGTTGAAAAATGGCAACAATATCGATAGGCCGACCGATATCATGATCACTATCGATAAATTAGTGATATCGATATGCCACAAATAATATTGATTCTAAGCATGATGATAGTATCAATACTTTTGCTTCTTAATACAGTCGATAGGATCAATTTTCAGGGAATGATATCAATACCATTGATAATCTAGCGATAGGCCACTCCAGTCTTCATGCTAGGAGTTGTGTTCTACCTGTTTGCTGACGTTGGACGTAAAAATGGGAGGGTCAGAAAACACGTTAATCAAGCTTCAAAACACAAGTACTCTTAGCTATACTCGATGACGTAATCACTTCAAAAACACGTAACATAGGCTTCTAATGAGTCTAGTCAACATAATGTTAACTAATTGAAAAATGGAGTTTTGCGGGCGTGACGCGACACGTTCACACTGGCTAACAATGTTATCGTGGAGGCTTCGTACAGTTGAATATAGGTATGCAAATTTCGATCCGCATCATACTAACCTACTCATCTGTAGTAAAAATAGGCTTATTAACTTATTTTAACTAAATACTTTGAATAAACCTAATGACATTGTAATTACGTGTTCTTTGAGAGTATTGAAATGTATACTACAGACATATCACCTATATTCTGCAGCATTCATTCACTAGTTTACGCTGAAGTCTATTTAAGTTTTTCTCAGAGTTCGTTATTTATTCCACGAATCTGATACATTTATTCTTAATATGATTTATAAATTCTTTGAATTATCTTTCTTATAACTCAATGCGGAACGGAACACTCACAGCCAAGCCATAAAGTGGGCGAATCTTAGATTCAACTCAGACCATGCGCCCGCGCACCTTGTATAACGACACTCGTAAACTTAGCGGGCTTCGCCCGTAAAACGCGCTAGTCTTTCAACATCTAGACATCCTATACGTAAAGGTAACCTCTGATACTTTACAGTCTAACTCTTTGATGTATGATTTATTATCGTGGAGGAAAATCTTGGTGGATTTCATTTTGTGCATCCTACGATATTTATCTGCACCATATTGAGCAACATAAACTCTCATTAAAATATTCGCATTTTCGCCGAACTGATTTTACCGAATGAATTATTTGTGCCATCAGAAATGTAATTCGAAATTGAATAGAAGTTTGACAAATATATTGATGATGAACTGAACTCTACTGAATCCTGGATTCAGCCACCCGAAGGGCGGCTCCGCTATTATATACATATGGAGAATCAGCCGCAGACCTTGCACCATGAGGCACCCGTAAACTCTACTTCTCCCGCCATCATTAACCACCGTAAAGGTGGCTCTGCTGCCGCATCTAGTAGTGCACGATGTCCAGGCGTCGCATCACTCACCTCACACCCTTGTGGTTGGGCAGCAGTTTCCACCACATTGTTACCACACTTGGAGACACGCCTGAGCTTTCTTGGCTTCCCTATAGTTCTTCTTACCCCACAGCGACGAGGCATCACCTTGCGCCTGACCTGACTCGCTAAGCATTTAAAACATAATGGTTCTAAATCTTTGTTGTGTAAACATTAAATTAGGGTAGGAAACCCAGAAAAACATTTGGTCTTGCTCATTCCCAATCCTTTTCTGGGTTCAGTGTCTTTAGTAAGATGACAATGCATTATCCCTAATGCTAAAATAAAAAATAACCTATTAAATTAGGATGTTAACATGTTTTCTCTGTTACTACTATTACTATTTTATTCTACTATTTCCTTGAAACTTCCAAGTTGTGTAGGTAGTAAAAACAAAACAGTCATTATCATTAGGCGTCGAACAGAGGCGATGCGTGACGCCGCGAGAGAAACCGCATTGAATTGCCTACTCGTAAACAAGCCGTTCGCCGTAATTCAGGAAACAATATCGTCGACGTAATTGCTAACGAGGATGCTGCGGTTCGTCTTTATCACTTTATTTACACACTAGCTTCTGCTTGATGGGTTTAAGATCATCTCCCACAACGACGTTGGATTATTCTGTATATTCGCATTTAAAAATCGAAAGTAGAACAAACTGCTTTTCGCGAAACTATGTCGACGTTACATTTTATGTGCTTTTTCTTGCGGTTTTTTCTCTTTGTGAATTTACTGTGAGGTCTTAACATTATTTTGTGCTGTGTAGAATTCGGAGTAAAGAATTAGTCAGAATGGAAATTCTGTATAGGACCACAAGATCTTTACTGACTGACGCAATTATGTCGATAGAACTAGAAATACAGTGTAAACCAATGATTCAAAACAGTGTGTCACCGTTTTTTGTTATTTCCTAATTGATCAGTACCTATCCACTGACTGTTGCCGAGGCGAATATAGGTAGGTACTAAAGGGGCAACCAAAATTGTGATAACATAGAAAAAGCACTAATAAATCTGTGCCCTGCACTGTGTCTAATTTACAGTAAAACCATAATCCATCAGTTACAGGTTTTGCATTTCTGATATAACAGCTATCGATCCCTAATAGCCCGGTGTTATGATGTTTAAATGTTCGATGCATTAAAATACGTATTAAAATTATAGTAGGTTACGAATAGCTTTGTATAGATAGTAATATGTCAGTGTCGTAACTAGAAATTTCAACTTAAGGCAAATGCTTCTCTTTTCCGTTCTCACAACCTTGGTAAAGTGTGTGTCATGTGTGCTTGAAACGGAACTCTAAATTGCGCGTTAACATTCGGAAACTAGACAATCATACTCCAAGCGGTACAAAGTGACACATTGATAGCAGTCGTCTCGTCTCGTCTCGGACAATATCCTCCCGTTTATGAGACCGGGCAAGACAAGTGGCAATAAGTGGACGAGGAATAAACGTCAAGCTGTTTTATATGCGGACGGTTTATGCGATGCGATATTGCTTTGGACATGAATTTGGGCAGACATTGCTCTGACATTATATAAGTACATAAAAATAGAGGTTAAGGGTAAGGTCGTGGCTTTTACTTTTTCTTTTGTTTGGTTCTCCACAAGATCTGGCTGTCAGAACTTAACCAAGCTTACCTACCTATTAAAACCCATCAGGGGTGTTCCTTTAAAGAACCGTGCAGATTTTTCCAAACTAAGCATCACCTTAAGAATAGGGTATTACACCAATTTTTGAAAACTGATTAATATCAATCTTTGGGCCGTAATTTACTATCAAAAATTTTATTTTAATTTTTAAATAGCGATAAATGGTCTAAATTTAAGTTTAAAATTAGGACTTGACATTGACGTGCGAAAACGCCAGCCGCCATGATGTTTCTTCGCGTGACGTCACTCTTAAAAAATATGGGCCCTACCTCCATATTAAAACTTCTCACTAAAAAATTATAACCATAGCTGGGAAAAAATGTTCAAAGAGGTTCAGGGGAATTAACACTTGAAAGTCAGCAAAATACAAGTAATTATATACGTTTTTATTCGTTACGGTTGCTATTGATTCCGACTCCGATTCTGAATTCATCTCTTCATGATAGTCCATACTATTACTATTCGATTCAAAAATAAGTAAACCGGAATCTAGAAAACCTTCATCACTGCCTATATGTGAAATTATAAGGCGTCGTCCTTTGCCGGTTGGGCCCTTTAGGCCTGTAGTCAAACCTTTAGAAAACACTTGTTTGGAAGATTCTACTGTTGTATCCTCCCAAACTTTTCCAGTTGTATGACCTGTTAATAAACGAAATTCTTACCTGTAAATAATATATACAGAAACAAAACATTTTGAAACTGAAAATCTATTTACTAAATACAGTTTACCGAAATACCTCTATGTCTCAAGACGAAAGTCTGACCAGTGTGTGTTGCCAGTAATGACATATGGAAGTGGGACGTGGTCATTCACTACGAATTTTTTGCCAGGCTGTAATTTCGACTAACTTTTAATTGTAAAAACTCGATTTACCACATCACTATTTATTTGGGACTGAAAACCTGCCACACTGAAAATGTCATTTCACTGACTACAATTAAAAATCCGAGTATAGATGTTCTACTGGATGGTTTATACTGATGTAAAGTCCCCTATCCGCCCTACACACTAGCACCGCTGGGGGCGGTATGATACTTATTGCCTCCTGTCAATGATAATAGAGTGCGTCACAGGTTTCCAGGAATCGGAAGTGGCCCCTTCGACGCCGAGTTTAACCAACGATTGGTTAGAATCTGTTTCCAGAAGCTAGTCGCTGTGGATATACTGTACCACCAGTACCGCTCCTATTAAAAAATTACTCACCTAAAGACAAGTCAGCTTGATCATTCAGTAAAATGTTGCGACGTTGCATCCTGGCACAATTAATACCAAAAATAAGTCACAGTCTAAAACTGAACGAGAATAACAGAACCTTCACAATGAAGTTATAAACCCACAATTTTTTCTAGTAACAGTCTAACACAAAGGAGAATTTAACGTAACATTGTGTGAAGCGGACTAAGTAGCAAAGTTAGGTCAACAAATATGTGTTGTGACCGTCGGCGAACCCCGAGGAGGTTACATAAAGTTTTCAGTGGCGGGTGAACGATCTAGCATCCACTACCGACGCGTTTACTTATTCATGAAGTAGGTACATATTCGTTTATGAATGTATAGGGCTGACACCAATATTCCTCATGCCTGTAATCGTGTGTTAATATCAGCTTGCAATAAGTCACTTTTTCCTTTGTTATCATGATAACATCTTGTCATGACATCTAGCCAACTCGTTCTTCTTTTGTTCTTTGTGAGTCAATTTTGCGATAATCGTTTGATGGTCAATAGAGTTTCAACGTATGTTGTAATTAGGTCTTGGGGGGAACCCGTCACTTGTCCGAAATTTACTACTCCGAATTTCATTTGACTGAAAACTATTGACCAACATTTCATTTGCCAGATGTATTGTTTGACATATTTTTAACTCGTCGAAGTATCTTTTGACATAAGTGTCGTTATACCGAACTACGTTAAACCGAATTTCAGAATAAACTTTTTACTATTGCCCGAAGTCTTTTTCCAACTTTTTTCATTTACCAGATGACTTATTTGGCATATGATCACTTTGCCCAAATCACATTTTACCGAATATTGCTAGGCCACAACTACTGTATGATAACGTTCAACGTCTCGTTAATGTTGCTTTTCAGTTATTTCAACATCAGGGCGAATCCGACTCAGTCAACCCCGACACCACGTGGTACTTGTTTTGCCCTACCCCAAGAGTGTTATTTAAAAGCGCGTAGGCATGAAGGGGCGAGGCGGCCCGCGGGCTGAGGAGCAGGGGGCTATGAGCGAGGTGCCGCGGCTGAGGCTGGCCGGCGAAGCCGGCCAACAAGCCGAAGCTGTGGTGCTGAGCGAAAGCCATCTGCGACGATTAGCACGCGAGGAACCGCCGGAGCCCCGTAATGCCGGAGCCGTGACAGAATTCTTGTGTTTTCCTTAAACTTGCATTGCAAACTTGCCGTTTGCCTTTTTTATTTTAAAATGAAAAAATCCTTGACTGCTTTTATGCTGCTTGCATTAAACCCGTAACTTTTTTATGATCGTTTGGTAAACTAAAAATATGGCAATCAAAACAGTGGTCTAATGATTGTTCTGGAAAACAATACTTCGGACAATTGTTATTTCGGCCAATCATCACTTCGGTAAAACGTTTTGTGGCCTAATGAAACGTCTGGCAAACGAAAAAAATCCAGTTGATAATTGGTCAACTAATACAGTGGCAAACGTCATTAAGGGAAAATGAAAAAATGCCGAACGAAAAAAAACGAAACGTTTTCGGGAAAATGAAATTCGGGAAAAGAAAATTCGGTCTTATGATAGGTAACCGGTCTTGGGATAGCATGATATGGAAATTGCATTAAAATAATCAATATTGCGGTACATGTGAAATAATCAGCGCAATAAATAGAAACATTATTTTGCAAAAGCATGATGTAAAATAATCTTGGCGTGTGTATCGTGGTTCGCAATAGACGCACGTTAACCCCAGATATCATATTTTTAATAATGTATGCGATTCTACTTCACTCTCAACTGTGTGGCAGATTTATCAATCTAGACATTTCTGAAAATAACGGATCCTACGCGTTCGTGGAAAGTGCTTCTCAAATCTATACCTACCTAATTCAAGCGCAAATAAAAGATGGATCACCCGCGTTGAGCGATATAACTAATGACGTCACATGCGATACAACGTCACGTGGCACGTTTTCGTGCATCAATCAACTGCACTGACAGCCCTACGAATGCAGAGAGAGTTCCTGCCGGCTCGTAGCAAAGTTGATTTTGCGCTTGGCGACCGAGAAATCGTGACTCACATGAGAAAAGACGATTCAAATATTCTTGCGTTGTTAGTTTGTATAGTCAATCATGGCTAGAACGTCAGTTTTTGAATATTAATTACAAAAAATATCAACTATTCAAATGAAATTGTTGAGAGGGGAAGACCGAAAATGAACCTTGGACATGTTCATGACCTCAGAAACAATAGTACTATACGGTGGGTGCTCGGGTAATCAATGAAAAGACGTAGCTCTCTGGCTAAATGATATTTATTTGTGTCTCAAATGCACAGTACATGGTTTATATATTCTTAAGACTAACGCATACATAATAGAGTATACATGATATAGTTCATACACACACTACATGACCACCCTTAAAAGAAAATAAAATAAATTAATACATTTTTTATTTTATTTTCATCAAAACATGTTACATAACAAAATCATGTGTTTATACTGTTACAGTTTAAATGATAACTACATTATTACATTTTTTCAAATAAAATATTAACTATGATATGGTCTTGTTCTATTTTTATGGATTAACATTTCTTTACCTTTATAATCTATTTTTAAGTTAGGTTCACAATCTTCAATTACATTAAACGGTCCTATATAAAGTGGTGAAAATTTATTGACACATTGTTCATTCTTCAGAAGTATTTTATCACCAACACTGTATTTGATGGAATTAGTATAATGATCGTATCTAATTTTTCGTTGCTGTTTACTTAAAATTAAGTTCTTTCTGGCATCATATTGTGCTTTTTGTATTCTGTACCTAAGCTGCTGTGGATAGTCGTAATGATTATACAATGGACTTATGTCTGAAGTAAGATTACTAGGTATATTACATAGTTTACCAAAAACCAGCTCATAAGGTGTATATTTTGTTTCGGTGTGTTCAGTTGTGTTAAATGCGAAGCACCAAAATGGTAACCAACTGCTCCAGTAATGTGGTTCGTTTTCAGTCTGTATTCTAAGAAAAGACATTAAATTTTTATGAGTGTTTTCTAAACTTCCTATGGACTGATGATGATAAGCCGTTGAAGTGGTTTGTTTAATATGAAGAATTTTGCATACTTCTGCCATTATTTTTGAAACGAACTCAGTTCCTCGATCCGATATTATTTCTCTTGGTATGCCGTAACGTAATATGAAGTTGTTTACAAACGCACTAGCAACTGAAATTGTGTCCTTATTCCTAAGAGGATAAGCCTCAACATATTTAGTAAGATCACACTGGAGTGTGAGAATATACATGTTACTATCGCTATCCTTAACTAAGGGCCCGACTATATCTAAATACACTCTGTCGAATGCCGAACCTCCTGTATCTGTGATAACCATAGGTTCCTTTATATACCTAAAATGTTTTTGACGTGAACATTGATCGCACCGGTTAACGAACTCAATTACGTCTTTCTCTAATCCAGACCAAAAGTAACGTCTCTTAATGTTATTTATCATTCTTCTGATGCCTGCGTGACCGCTCGACGGCAACATGTGATAATCGTTTAGGATTACACGTTTAGTATCGTAATCATTTATCTCTTTGGCGCCGCTTAGTATGCATACTCGTGGACTCGACCAATTTGGTATGCTATTTATAGTTTGAGTTAACTCTTTAATTATATCGACATTATATTTATTTTTCAAAATGTATACACAGTCTTTCTTTAACTGGTTACAAAATATGCCCAATTTCCTCACAAAGGCAACTCGTGCGCAGTATGATCGGAATAAAGGGTTTACATATATATTTGACTTTGATGCATCATATGCGAATAAATTTGTTCTATTTATCGCTTTTTTAATAATTTCTTTCCATTCTTCATCATTTGTAAATATTAATTTTGTACATTCCTTAGGTTTTTTAAGTTCACTTACAACGCTTGGGTGATCAATCCAATTGTTTGTAGTGTCCTTGTCTACTTTATAGTTGTCACATTCATCTCGCATTATTCTTTCACTCATTCGTTTGCTTTGACCTCTTGTTAATACACACAAAACATGCTCATTCATAGTTCTTAATTCTTTACTCGAAATTCGGATACGAGACAAGGCATCGGCCGCTGCGTTGTCCGTCCCCCTTACATACTCTATGTCAAAGTCATACTCCTCCAACACTAGTCTAAATTTCGTTAAGCGACTCGATGGATTAGTCATATTAAATAGGTAAATTAGTGGCTTATGATCAGTTTTGATTAAAAATTTTCTTCCATAAAGGTAAGGTCGAAAATACCCAACTGACCATACAATGGCAAGTAATTCCTTTTCTATTGTGGGATACCTAATTTCAGCTTTATTCAAATTTCGACTTGCATATGCTACTGGTCTGTTATCGCTATTACATAGCACTGATCCAATGGCATAGCCTGATGCATCTGTTTGTAAAATGAAAACGTTATTTTCTTCAAAGTTGGGGTACTGTAATATTGGTGGTGATATTAACGCCTTTTTTAAACTACTAAATGACTTTTGGCATTCCGGTGTCCATTGGAAACTAACATTTTTCCGATTAAGTTTATTGAGTGGTAAAGATAGCTCTGCAAATTTTGGGATAAATTTCCGGTAATAATTTGTGAAAGCTACAAATCTTTTTGTTTCCTCGGCATTTTGAGGAATAGGGTAATTTTGAACTACCGTTATTTTTTCTGGATCCGGTTTAATGCCTTCAGGTGAAATTACGTGTCCTAAAAATTGCATTTCCTTTTTAAGAAAATCACATTTTTCGGGATTAAGTTTTAAATTTACTTTTCGAAGCCTATTTAAAATGTCTATTAAATTTTTGTTATGCATGTCTAGGCTTCGCCCAAAGCAAATCAAATTGTCTAAATAAATAAATAGTTTTTCGTATGCGAGGCCTGACATAGCCACAGTCATCAAACGGGAAAACGCACTAGGACTTATTTTCAGCCCCATGGGTAACCTTGTCATTTGATATTGGCCTGTGGGTGTGGTAAAAGCTGTATACTTCCTGCTGTCAGGGCTTAAATTGGATTGATAATACGCTTGGGATAAATCTAACTGAGATAAATACATAGCTCCGGAGAGGGAATCTAAAATATCAGCGATGTTTGGCAAAGGAAATTTGTCATTCATAATTTTACAATTTAACTTACGGTAATCGACCACTAATCGCCATTTTTTAGAATTATCTTCAGATTTTTTCGGTACTAGTAAGATAGGACTAGACCATTCACTTTTTGTTGGTTCAATAATATTGTCAGAAAGCATTTTATTTACTTGTTTTTCAATTTCTTCGCGCTGTGAAAATGGTAACCTGTATTGCTTAGTGTAAACAGGTTCAGCATTTGGCTGTAAATGAATAGTCTGGTCATATAAGTTACAAGTGGTTAATTTATCATTTGGTAAGTGAAAGACATCCGAATATTTGGCACAAATATTTTCTATTGTTGACTTTTCCTCGCTGTTCAAATGACTCAAATTTAGGTGTTTAAATAGTTCGCGCACTCGATCCCCATTATCTAAATCATCTTTTTCAAAATTACAAACGTTGTACTCCGCTAAACTGTGTATTTCAGGTCTAAAATAACTAAGTTTGACTTCCGTCTCCCGTGTATTTAATACAAGAATGCAAATTTTGCCTTCCGTAGGTCTACAGACACATCCAGCCATCAATACTCCCTCACATAATTCGTATGGTAAAACTACACATTCCGTACTTGCATTACTTTCTATCCAAAACAATTTCTCACATCTAGGTGGAATGCATAAAAAACTATCTTTTAATGATCCGTTATTCATAGGTAAAGTCACTCTGTTATCGAAGGATATTGTATTATTCTCGTAATTTAAAATAGCTTTGTGTTTCTGTAAAAAATCCCTACCTATTATCCCCTGTTGTTTACAAGGCAAAGATTGTATGACATAAAACTGGTGTAAGAATTCCTGTCCGCCTAAATTCAATGTAATGTAAACATATCCAATAGTCTGGACTTTGCCTCCGATTCCATTTATGTTAATGCATTGATCATGTATCGGAACATTCCACTGTAAAACGGTTTCGTATTGCAACGCCGAGAGTGAGGCTCCAGAATCTATTAGAAATCCATATTTGGTACCGTGTACCGATAGTTCAATTGAACTATTGTATTCGCAAGCTAATATATAATTAGAATCGAAAAAACTGCATGTTTTCTTGATTATGGTTTTCTGAACTTTGATTAGTTTCGGGCTCAGTACTACTGCTGTTCATGAAATTAATATTGTTACTACGAGGGTAATTTCCCATGTATCTACCCCGAGCCGACCTGAATTGCCGATTGCCATAGCTATGACCACGTTGTGGCTGGGTTTGGCCGCGATTAGAAGAGTGGTGGTTGAAAAATGTCCTTCCACGCGAACTTGATGTATTATGATTATTAAATCTATTCATATTAGTTCCCCTAAAATTACCACGAGGACCCCTGTTGCCATTTGGCCTTCCGCGTTGGCTGAAGAACATAGAAGGTTCAGCGTTTTGCCTATTACATGATACCTCCTCATCCTTAGCCGCTCTGATGGTATCCTTTAAAGACGTGTAATTCCTAGCCGACAAGATAACGCTAAGTTGGCGATTACGCAAGCCATCAGTGAAGCTTTTTATTGCCAATTTTTCATTTATGGGCTTTAATATCGCGTAAGCACCTGTGTTGCCGTCAGCCTGGGAAATAGTTAAATCAACAAATAATTGTTCGATTTTTGACCCGTACTGGTCTAAGGTCATTCCGTTTTGTCTAACCTGCACTAACTCATTGTGTATGGCCGTACTAGACTTTTTAGTCAGTAGATGTTGTCGCATATCACTGATAAGGGACTCGCAAGAACTATAAGAATCTGCTAACCTTAGTTTCGCACTTTGATTTAACCGAGATTTTAATACAAAATTTACTAGCATAGCTTTACCTTGTTCGCTGAGCGTATGGCCGTATAGTTCTATTGCGTCGATCAAACTCAAGGTGACGCCTTCATTTCCCGTCATCACTGGTAGCAAAGACACAGCGGTCTTAAAGTCGAAGTTCGCCATATTTGTTGCTTCACTTTCAACACCCTGGACTAAAGACTGCAAAGAGCTGTAATCCTTAGAACAAAATTCTTCAACTTGAATATACAAATCCCTAATCAAATCACAGTAAGACAGTACGTCGTCTAAAACTTTTCCTTGTATTTGTTTTATTCTCAACTTGTTCTAATATAATTTGTGAATATTCTTCAAATTCATTTCTTAATATTACTGCCTCATTTAATTTTTGTTCTAGTAAGGGCTTTGTTCTCCTACTATAATTTAATTTTACTAAATTATCTTTAATTTGTTTAAGTTTTTCATATATATGCTTTATTTCAATTGCCATTAGTCATTGGTGATCATTACACATTATGAACGAATAATAAAATTATAGGTAGATATAGGTTATTAATTCATACTTAACTTTTTAGGACTAAATAGACTACCATGACACTTAAGTAGGTACTTAATGTTCGTATAAAAGCCTTACATTTTATTTTTACTCTACTCACTGCGTACTCACAACACTATCCGTTTCACTTATTTACCTATTTTGCACTTATTCTGTCGTGGTGTGGAGCGACGCATGGCTCTCGCTGAAGGTCGCGTCGGTGGTGGCACTCGAAACAGACGCTAGCTTCCGGGTTCGGTCGACGGCGAAACGAGCGCATCAAATTTTGGGATGTGAACTCGTTCCTGATCCAGTCTTGATGGCAGCGTTTGTACAGTCTATAAAGCGCGTACAGCCCCGCGATCCCGACGAGCGTACATATGAGATACAGCACAATACTTATATTGGATAAATGCTGATCTGATCGTGCTGAGTTGGAGCCGCCGCCTGTTGCACTTTGGCTGATGAAGACTTCGTCCTTTTCTACGTTTGCACGGCACATGATGTAAAACTTTTTATAGACTCTCCACCTTAACCAAATTAAACATTGTCGCCCGACCGAACACCGGCAGACCCGTCTCGGGTGGCAGGGTCGCCATATACGGTGGGTGCTCGGGTAATCAATGAAAAGACGTAGCTCTCTGGCTAAGTGATATTTATTTGTGTCTCAAATGCACAGTACATGGTTTATATATTCTTAAGACTAACGCATACATAATAGAGTATACATGATATAGTTCATACACACACTACAGTACCTTTATCCGACGAGTATGTAAGAAATACTCAAATCAAGAAAAATGTGGTCTCCGCTTATCCTATACTCCTCGTAATCCTATACTCTAAGGAGTAATTCAGTAAAAGCAACAAATTATTATTAGAGCCATGTTTGACTGTATATGTCGTCGGTGTAGCATGATAGAATTAATTTTATATCCAAGGTATAGTCTAATATTATTTATATTTTGTCAATTCGGACGGGTAATATTATTCATGAGAATGAACCTAGTGAGTGCGGTCATAAAAACGAATTTGCTTATCTTGGCGAATTGTGTTTTTACTGAAACATCAAATATTTTTTATACGTTTCACCCATTTCGGCTCTTATTAGGTCAATCGGTCTAAAACTCAGCAGCCTATACATATTGATTGGATCAATAAGAAGTTCGTTCCAACCAGTGTATAAATAGAAGTGGAACACATTTACATAGACGCTGAGACAAAATGCGAGGGTTCAGGGAGGTTAATCGATGCCATTGCTTATGTCTAGATCTGTTCTGGGCTGAGTGTTGGGACACAATGCACGCTGATTCGGGGCCGAACCTTTTGCGGGCCTTGTCGCTTTTGTATTATCTGACCAGCGATTCAGCCGGGATTCTCACGATTTTTCACATTTTATTTCTGTAAATATATTTCACCTGAACTTAAAGCGAAAACCGCATCAGAATTCGTTGCTTGTTCAGACAGGCATACACGAAAAACGGGATTTTGCTATTACAACCGATTCTGAGATACGAAAATGTACATCTAATAACATTAGTAAAGTGTATGGACGACTAGGGTTTTGACTGAATCCATTTAAGCCACAGGTGACACATTGCAGTCAAACGGTAAAATCTGCAAAACACTTGTTGCAGTACGACTCTGTCTAAGTGGCTGTGGTAAACACCAGGCTTTAGGTTTAGTAATGCTAACAAAAAATAAGATGGGTTGCATAAATGAATTAGATTTTTGTTGCATAAAAGTGGAATGACATTCGTTATCCAACGAGCCGCTAACTATTAGAAGGCAGAGGCAGCCCTACTTGGAATGTAAGCGTTATACAACATACAACACACGAACAAAGGCTCTTTTCATTACTCATACTCTGAAAGTAGGTCATTACTGACCTGAGAAGCGGGCTGAAAGTAACACTTTTCATCCCTAGGGAGAATCACTTTCAACTGACAGCTGTCAAATTATTAAAAAGTAAAACTAGTTATTTTTCACATATCTATTGAACCATGTTCCAACTTTCTATACAGCCACGATGTAAAATTGAAATAATTTAAAGTTAAGTATTGATTAGGGAATATATTTTTTTCCAAATAACTTTATTTTAAATCAGTTTCAACAATTTCTTTAAAATAACTTAGCTTTGAGCAAAATATTTACCATTTTTCCAATGATGAAAAATAATAATAATGGCTGAATAGCGGACCGGCCACAGAAAAAAAAACAAACAAAATAGGCGGGATGGCGGCAATTCGATATTCATTTATTTTTCTCATTTTTTCCTCAGCTAATTCATGTTTTTATTTTCACTTTCCTTGTATTCGTAATGAAAAGCACAGTGTTTACCTCGGGTTGATGACTTATTTAGTCCCTCGAACTATTGGCGCCCTCACTTCGTTCCGGGCGCCAAACCCCGTCTCGGGACTAAATAAGTCATTTTCACCCCTCGTGTAACAATGTACTATTAGTGTTTTGGTTTTGAACTTTGACATTGAGCCGCTCAATAAAAGGGGTAGTCTAAACTTAGCTTTGTTCGTATCTACATAAAGTGATCACTCAAGCCTAAATAATGTTTGCGGTTCGACTTACCCACTATCTTAAATAATAAAATTTTCCAGTTGAATTGATGATTCAGGTCCCAAAATAATGTGCACATCTAATTTATTATGGTAAATTGTACTGGTTCAAGTTCTAAAATAATTGGTTTCTGCGATCTTATGAATCTGTAATGCGATTACACGAGGCAACGATGGCAATTTCATAGGAAAATACTGGTTCCTTTATTTAATCTGAGCCGTTTTAAAGGCCGACTTGGAGACTTTCCAGCGTTTTAGTTTTAGAACGAGAAGTTAATAGCATTTTGTAACGACCCCCCCGCCCCCCGGCCCGCGCAGCCCTAGGGAAGGAATCACTTAGCGCGGGTCCTATGGGGCCTCCATTACGTAACGTTATTGCGCCGCTGGATATGCCTCTAATGTGAAAGCTTCGGGGTGTTAAGTGCGTTTTATGGTGTGAAGCAAGATGTAAATATAAATATCTTTTCGGTCTTTTATCGGGACGGCGTATATGTTGACTATTTGAATTATCTTATTAGTGGCCTGAAGCCACGATTTAGATTTTTATGGCGTCATTCGTTTTTCTAACTACTTACTTTTTTTTTAAATTGTTGTACTTCCGTCTTTCTTTTGTTCTGACTTTCATCGTAATGAGATATTGTTACAGCTGTCTTAGATAGTCTTAGTCGGTACTTCACAGTCTCCAGTGACCTAATTAGTTTCTTTCAAAAAATATGTTCCTATCTAACAGTTGTGCCATTGTTTATCTAATCTTTTTTTAACCGTTGCTTAATTCTGTCACCTCGCGTTCAGGCAAACCAATTATAAATAACAATTAATATCACGTCTTTTAATGTTCTGAGGTGTTCTCCTTTAAAGTTGGTCAACCACTTAGATGCACCATTTCCGTTTTTATCTCGCTCTTGCCGAATGTATTTTTTTTAAATAGAGCAATTAGGATTCACCGGAAATGACGACGTTCATGCCGTTGACCGTACTTGCTCTTAAATATACTGTGTATTCATCAGAAACAAACAAAAACTGATTCTAAAGTTCTTTAGGTTAATTTTGTTAGATTTTGAAGGAAAGAATTATTAAAATCCAATTTAAAATATAAAATTGCCACTTCCCATCGCTGCCTGCGCTTGACACTCGTCAGAACCGCGTTGTATTGTTCTTCTAGTGCCATCGACACTAATTGTCCCCTCTTCTATTTTCTCGTATCACTTAATTGAATGTCGGAATAGAGTTTATTTGTAGTTCCATGTTTTCAGACGGCTTTTCAATTATTGCGGGCAAATTGATTCGGCGCACGTAGACTTCTTCCCTTTTTACGGAGCCAGAATAAGCGATGTTGTTGTTTGAGGATAGGCTTTAACACGTTAACTGCCAAGGTAAATTTGGCAAGTCCGAAAAATTTAAAATTTAAAATTATGGTGCAAAAGGGTTCGTAATGCATAAAAATTGATCACTAGGTATTTTTTTCATATTTATTTTGATAAATTACATAAAAAATAAATATGTCAGTCACCAGTGCCTGACGCGGCCCAAACGGGATAAAAACATGAAATTTATTTCACAGGGCCACGTCAGTCACGTCACCACTCACCGTTATTCACTCGAAACAAAAGGCAAATGCATGAATTAGCTAATAAAGAAATAACAGTGAAGAAAGCACGAACATATTGTTCAAGATGTTATAGAATAAACATAGAAAAAGTAGATAGACTATTTGCTAGAAAGAAAACAGAACAAATAGTTACGTACTGCCGCCAATGTTCAAACCAATCACTTTTGTTGCATATAATGTTTTAATATCGAACATAAATAATTTTCATAATAAAAAATAAAACATAAAAGTGGTCTGCTATAAGTTTTTTTATTTATTTTGTAATTGATTATGTCAAAAACATTGTGTTTCATTATGTTTTTCAGAAGAATGTGTAAAAAAACCATTTCTAAAATTGTAAGTCACGGGCCACTCCGAACGAGCTTTGCTCGGGGCCGCGTCAGTCATTTCTAATAGTAAATAAGTCCAAAAACGTGCCCTACGGCTCACTGCCTTCAGTCAAAGTTGACTCTACGATGTCAGGCACCAGTGACGGACATGGCTCGAACAGATGGTGTACCTGTCAGTCCTCGGTGACTGACATGGCAGTTAACGTGTTTAAAACCGAAATATGGTTTTTGTTCAGGATTGTCACTACAATTTTCGAGTCAATTTCTGAACGAAACGCAATGTTTACGCCTGGCAACACTATCGGGTGCGAAAATTCAAATTTGGTATAAAACGCCATACAAATGTTTAACGGCGCGCATTTATCGTTGAAGATTCGTAAAGTTATTGTCGGTGCAAAGCACAAATTTCGTCAGTTTCGTTAAAGTTTGAAATTACACCATTACGTTAGTTTGTATTCGTGTGTATGTGCAAGAAGAGGGCCGATCAGCTGGAAGGAGCACTGCCGCAGCAACAACTCGGTATAGGTATTGTGGAAGGTAACCAGTCCTGGAGGTAAGTTCGAACCCCAACAGTTCCTGGGATCCAACCCAATCGCCGACCACCGAAGGTTCAGACACTGTGCCGCACACCCCCAGGTTAGTGCCCTTACACTTGATTCGTCTTCCTTGCATATTTTATCGTTGTCGTATTTCGCGCCATTCGTTTCGTACCATTTCGTAATTAGTACAGTCCACTCTATCGAACATTTTGGTCTTCGAGCCTGATATTGTTGAAAGGCGACCTACGGATCTCGTTTCGTAGATTGTAAACATTGCGGTGTCAAAATTTAATCGTATTTATATTGTTTTTAATTTTCGCGGGTATATTGATAATTTTCTCGATGACCGTTACGGAACGTTCCAAAAACCGTTTGTTATAACTGCCGTTTTGGCTTAATTAGCTTCTACCCAAGCCGTAGTTATTAAATTAAGAAGGAATTGTTTTGACGTGTTGTCAATTTGACATTTAAATTTATTTCTTTACTTCGGATCGGAGATAATTTTCGTAAATTTGTTTTCGTTTTTGATTGATTTGTTCTGATCTGAAGTAAATGAATATGGAAACCAGTATGATGTCGACCAGTGCCGACAAAAATCGTGTTGCTCGGGATTACGCCTATGCCCGTATCGAGATGATGGAGGAGAGCGATTTACAGGGTTATGATTTAGTGGATGTGAACGACATTGCTGCTGACTTTCACAGGGCTCAGATAGAATTGTTGTCGTCTGTTGAGCTTGCCGAACGGCGTAGTGAAGTGAAAATCTCGTCGCAGTTCGAGCATAAAGTTAAATTGTTGAAACTACGCCTTCGGCAAACAGTGGCAGTCAGTGAGCAAAAGCCGGTAGTGTCGTCACAAGGTTCCTGTGTCAGGTTACCTAAAATTAGTATACCTCCCTTCGATGGGAAGGTGGAGAACTGGGTGTCATTCATACAGTTGTATGATTCACTTATCCACAAGAAAGACATTCCTGATGTGGAGAAGTTACATTATTTGTTGTCAAGTGTGCAAGGTAGTGCATTCGATTTAATCAGAAATTACCCAATTTCGGATGCAAACTATGTAGTCGCGTATAATGCTTTAAAGCAAAAATATGATAAGAAAATTGTAATTGCTACTTTGTTTTATGAGAAGTTGTTGAACTGTGAACCAATTAAATCGAAAAGCAGTTCAGAACTTAGTCGAATAAGTCAAACTTTTAGAGAAAATTTAGATGTGTTGGAGAAATACCAGTTACCAGATAGGAATTTTATGCTCTATTATTTGCTCTGGTCAAAATTGGATATGGCAACCAAAGAGGCATTCCAGTTGCAGCTGGACTTGAATGTAGATGTGCCTGATTTCAACGATTTAGGCAATTTTATAGAAAAGAGGAGTCAAGCTTTAGAAAACTCAAGCTTCAGGTCAAAGATTGCTTGTAGCATACCTGTTAGTAAAGCAAAGTCGTCGCTAATCGTGCCACCTATTATTAAATGTGGTGTATGTTTGGCAGCCGGTCACTCAATTGACAAGTGTCAGGAGTTCTTGCGGTGGACCCCATTCGAGAGGTTCACTCGCATTAAGGAGTTAGGGTTGTGCCTTGGATGTCTGCATGGTGGGCACACCATGAAAAATTGTCGGTCTGCGGTACAGTGTGAGAGGTGTAAGTATAGACATCACTCATTGCTGCATTTTAGTAAGAATGATGGTGACTCAGAACATTTGCAGACTCCATCTAAAGTTGTGACTCTGACTGTACCTGGGCAGGACTCAGAGGTTTTGTTTTCGACAGCTATAGTTTTAGTTAAAAATAAATATAATCGTTTTGTGCCTATTCGGGTGTTGATTGACAGTGCCAGTGCTAGTAATTTCGTCACACTGGCCTGTGCAAAGAAACTAGGGCTGAGTACTAAGCGAAGTAGGCAATCGGTGAATGGAATCGGCGAAGTGTCAGCCGATACACTCGGGTCAGTTAGTTATGACATTGTGCCTTCGAGTGGTGACTTATCGTGTGAGACCTCTTTGGAGGCTCTTGTGTTGCCACATATTTGTTCGGACATGCCATCAGGTAGGATTGACGTTTCGTCCTGGAAGCATATTAGACACTTAGACCTCGCAGATCCAAGTTTTCATGAACCCGGACCCATTGACATGTTGGTCAATGTTGGCTTTCTTGCATCGGTGCTTCAACCTGGTCTTATTAGGGGTGAACCGGGCCAGCCTGTTGCTATCCGCACTAGTTTCGGCTGGATAGTGATGGGTGATTGCGCGGCTAATGTTGACCCTTCTCACTCTCGTGGTCATAGTAGCTCTAGTGTTGGGACGAAGAACTGTTTGTTTGTATCGAGGTTGTCGGTAGAGAGCCGTGCTCTGAAGGAAGCTGAAGTGTCGCGTGAAAGTTGCATAGAGCCTGCACATCCTCAGCCTGATCGTCGTTTGTGTCGGTCGCCCCCTGGTGGTTCTGAGCTTCCGGGAAAATTGACAAAATCGGTTTTTCACTCAGACTTGTCGTCATATGTCGTTGTTCCTCCGTGCCATCGAGAGGAAAATAAAGTCGAAACTTCGTCGACCCGTTCCTGCTTCACGAACAGTTTGATTTCATCGAAAATCGCTCGGACTTCCGATTGTTATCTATCATTATCGCTAGTTGCAATTTTGATAAATTATTTGTTACAGCCTGATTGGCTGTCTGAGGCCTTAGTGGTCACATTAGGATCACAATTATCGTTATCGTTTCGCTCGTTCTTCGTGCCTTTGAGGGCAATATTGTCGTTCGCGGCTTATAGAGTTGGACACGTGTCCAGCGCCGCCTTTCAGCGGGAATACCGTTCCGGCATTTGTGTCGTTCGGAATGATGGTTCCCTTCACTTTTGCAGCCGTTTGAATCCTCATCTACTTTGTTCGTTTGTTCTAGTCTCGATATCAGAGTGGCGAGTATCGTTCGGAGAAGCCATGAAAGAATTTCATGGTTTCGATGAAGTCGTCGCTGTGGTTTACACTTATCGTTCTTTGTCTTCTGCCGCTTTTACTCGTGCTTGTGTTTCCAAATGTAAAACCTTTGTCGCATTTGGGGTTGCTGTCGTCCAGGTCAGTCCTGAGGGCTCAGTGGATTCTAATCGTTTTGTGTCGATGTCCAGCAAGCTGGCTCGGATTGTCTCATGGTGGGCGGGACCTCCTCGGTTTCCTGGCCGTCAAGAGTACCGGTCGCAGTTGGATTGTTCGCTCAGTCGAGCAGCATCAGTGGACCTTAAAGATTCTAGCTTCGTTTGTACAAACCTCAAATCGTTTATCGGTTTGTTTCGGGATTGGTTTTCCCTGACGCAACGCATCCTGCGCGTCTGCACATTTCGGTTCAGCAGTAGCCTGCGTTGTCCATTTTCGAAACCTTCGCACTCCTTGTCTTGTAGAGTTCAGCATGCGTCGTATCAAGCTGTAGTCATAGAGCGTGTTGCAAAACGTGACGTTGTGTCGAGGGTTCGCTACTCATCGTCAGCTACGTTCTCGTGCTGGAAATCGAATGCCATTAGGAAGCTTCCGGGTTCCTTCGGGGAGCGTGGCTGTCTCAGGGTGGGCGGTTGGTTATGTGTTAGATATCAGCTGCATAACGCTAAATACCTAGTTTTACTACCTCCAAATTTCTGGTTACCTGCACTAGTGACTCACAATTGCCACTGGCTTTGCTTGCATTCGGGCCTACAACCCTTTGCAAAGCTTAGTAGCCTCAGCTCCTCGGAACCTACCGAGGAAGAAGAACTGCGTACAATAGCTTCGTCCTCCTCATTGTGCACATCCGGCTGTGCCTAATAGGTCTATGAATTGCATAGAACTCCATAAATCGTTTATTTTGTTTGTTTATCGTTATATCGCTTATCGTACCGTATTTATCGCATCATTTTATCACTTATCGTATTTCGTATCGTATCGCATTTATCCCATGCCGTATCGTATTTCGTTATTTTATCGTACGCGTTTCATGTTTATCGAATATCTTGTTATACTTATCGTATCGCATCGTACTTATCGTATCGCATCGTATTTATCGCATCGTTTTATCGCATCGTTATTCGTTAATTTATCGTATCGTATTGTATTTATCGTATCGCATCGTTTCATCGCATATCGTATCGTTTTTATCGCATATCGTATCGCGTTTAATTTTGTTTATCGATAATTTGAATAATTTGTCAATTTCGAAAATACTATGTATTTTGGTGGGCGGAATGTTCAGGATTGTCACTACAATTTTCGAGTCAATTTCTGAACGAAACGCAATGTTTACGCCTGGCAACACTATCGGGTGCGAAAATTCAAATTTGGTATAAAACGCCATACAAATGTTTAACGGCGCGCATTTATCGTTGAAGATTCGTAAAGTTATTGTCGGTGCAAAGCACAAATTTCGTCAGTTTCGTTAAAGTTTGAAATTACACCATTACGTTAGTTTGTATTCGTGTGTATGTGCAAGAAGAGGGCCGATCAGCTGGAAGGAGCACTGCCGCAGCAACAACTCGGTATAGGTATTGTGGAAGGTAACCAGTCCTGGAGGTAAGTTCGAACCCCAACAGTTCCTGGGATCCAACCCAATCGCCGACCACCGAAGGTTCAGACACTGTGCCGCACACCCCCAGGTTAGTGCCCTTACACTTGATTCGTCTTCCTTGCATATTTTATCGTTGTCGTATTTCGCGCCATTCGTTTCGTACCATTTCGTAATTAGTACAGTCCACTCTATCGAACAGTTTTATTTATTTTAATTTCTGCTTTATTACTTTTAGATTAGAATTTTGTTTTTGTAGGACCTTGGACATAGATTATAATAATCTTTAGACCTATATGTTTTACTTGTCATATCATATTTGTTTGTTTAAATAAAATTTGATTTGTTTTTTGTATCTTTACCTTAATCTCTTTTGCATTACTTTTGCATGAGTTTGATGTCGAAACTTATCCGACTTAGGGAAATGGTCTTTCGTGCTAGTATTATTTTTGTAGAACTACCTAAGTAAGTAGCAACTTAGTAAGTAGTGTAAGTAGCAACTTAACCTGGCTTCGAGATGGAATTAAAAGAAAGTAAAAAAAATCATCTCAAATCATTTTGTTGTGTTCATAAATAAACATAATTTTACTATCAGCTATTTTCGAAATAACAATAATCTATTATAATCTCATTTACATATTAAATCGACCTTAACTGTGTGATTCTGATGACAAATCAAACATTTTCTCGCACCTAATCTCATGGAATTGCCCGAGAAAAGCTTTTTCTCGAATTGCAGATCTTAGCTGTACTGGGTCATCTATTCCCGATCAGACTGTAACATGATGAAGATCAAACTATGCTTATCGTGCCAGTTCTCTCCGAACCTGTATCTGTTATAATACCCATAGGCTTGTTGTTGCAGAGGAGGAATGCTACCACTGCATGGCCAGTCTGGTAGCCTCCAAGGAGAAGATGTTCATCACACAGACCAAGCTACTCAACGAGGTCACGTGGAAGACGGTCATGCAGATCGCCAAAAAACATGCCGTAAGGATGACTTTTTATATTGCTTTAATACTAACATTATTATTAAGGCTTAGATTACGGGGTATTTTAACAAGCTCTTTATTTATGTAGCATATTGGCTTGTTAAGCTTCACGAACGTACATCACTGTATTACAGTTCCGCCAAACAGCATTTACAGCAAAAGAACTTAGGAGATTTTTTTAACAGCAACATTTTCATAAGTACTAGTATAAACATCTTCTAACTTAATGCCCGAAGCCTAGCAGCTCCGGGCTTCGAAAGTTCATGTAAAGGTGCAAGTCCAAGACGGACCTAGGCCGCAAACTGCAAGCGACACACTGTACCGGTCTTATTCCAAGCGTGGCGCTGCAGTGTGCTGCCAGGCTTCGAATTACTTTCATAGAGATTCATAGAAACCAGTAGTGTCACCTGTTGTTTGCGGTTGCAGTTTGCGCTCTGCGGTTCGTCTTGGAATTGTACTTTTAAGGTGCAAGGCTCCCAGCACTGTGCGTACGTGCGGCAAGAAGTACACAATGTTATGATTTCGCCGTGGGTGACTGTGCTACTATTTCTGTAACGGCATTAATTTCTTAAATTATTTTATTTCGAACGCTGCTGTTCCATGTCGCCTCGTAAACCTGAACTTATGGCTGGTTCGCAGAGAAATAAATCAGTCGGCCGCTTTATCAACATGCCGTGCGCACAGATTTTTACAAATGTCTGTTTGATTTGCATTTGAATTCGTTTCTTCTAGGAACCTTTTACACATTGTTCAATTGTGTTTTTACATCAAGAAATAAAATAAATAAGTATATATCTGAGCTTGTACTTAACTGGGCTCTCAAGAAGGTGACAGAGATATATACTCTGATAGTTATTATTGAATAAAGCACAAAAATATGAACATCTCCAATCTATAAAAAAATGCTCCAATTTTCTTCCGGATTTTTGCTCTACTAACGTAAACGAAAATGTTGACTATGATATTTGTTCTATTATTTAAATTGGCACGCTTAAATGGTATCGCTAAAATATTAGCTAATGCTTACTTATTGGTCCTGTGTGCAATGTTCGCTCAATGAAGGTTACCTAATAGGTAGAACACATAATTTTATATCATAAATATTTGTTATTTTACCAACTCTATTAGCGCTGTAAGCGTCAATTATGCCACATGCAAGGGTCTTAACCAAGACTCATCGCGTGACTAGAGTTCCACCTTCGACTACTAGAGTCGAAACCGCACGACACATAATGGTAGATTGTTCAGAAGCGAGTTCGTCTAAACCGTGATAAAACGCACTTTGTGGCTGCTACTCAATTTTACTAACGTATAATATATTACCAGTGAGAATGATGTGACGACGCATTCATAGTGTGGACTTTCATGCTTTTGACAGATTTAGAATAAGCTTTTGTCGGTTATTACATGCATTTCAATTGTCTCCTAATCCATATGAAAAAAAAAACTAAAAAGGTTTAGTCCACTCACTGGCAAAAAAACTTCCACACGGACGAAGTCACGGGCGGCCGCTAGTAAAGAGATAAAGAAAAAGTATTTACTCCGTAACAAATACTATACATTTTAACGTGAACTTGAATGTGTAATGTTCACCTAAATATCAGAAAACATATTTTCATTTATCACATTCAAAATATACTGCATTACTTGATATAATTCACAAGTGTCCAAATGAATAGTCTTCAAACTAAAACAGAGATTAGTGTCGCGGTCTAAAGAACTATTGACTGGTGATGTCGTAAAATTAACAATAACACAGTTTATTTATTATTCTATTGTTGTGTAGATAAATGTCTTTACCGTTCTAAGGGAAAATAGCATCAAAATTGATTATTTATAAGTTCTGTTGAGAGTCGTTGTAACCACACATTGCGGATTTCTGTGGTTATGCCGACGTTATAATAACACGCTAACGTGCTATTGATGCCGCCGATGCCGCGTCGTACCACGGTGCGACGTCGTATCGTCTTCATGTGTACGAGCTTTAAGACCCCTAGTGTCTGGGGCTCGAAAAACGCTAATGTAGGGGAAACTGAACCTTATGAAGAAGGCTGTTGGCTTCTACGAGCGATTGTTTCGCTGCTGCATTGCTAGTCGCTACTACCCCGCGACACGGTCGCAGGTTTTGTAAAAAAACTTCTTTTGGCTAAGTCACCAATCATTGATATAACCAAAAAGAGGGAGATACGGCACCCGCTTATCAAGAGTGGACACACAAAAGCAGGTGCCATGGATCTTGTTTACGTGCACATTCACACGTCATTGTCATGTGTTATTTTTCGAATTCGCGAAGTATGAACGTAACGTATCTTCCTCATTTTGTTTATATCAATGTCGCTGATGCTAAAAGCATGTCTGCTGTCCTTTTCTCGATCCATCGATACTATACGAGCAAGACTAGGCCTCGCTCTAAGGGTATCAGTCGATATGAACCAAGTTTTAATTAGAAGTCGGTCCTACATCGTCGTTATCACGCCGCTCGTTAATTACTCACCGACCTAACAATGCAATAATGCAGATGCGTTTTGATTTACGTAACACTTGTTTACATCTTGGCAAGTTGTTTTATCTATCTATAATATCCACTTTCCTATAGATAAAATTGTCGAACGTTGTGCTTTGTTTACGATTACCTATTTGGTGATGAAATTAGTTCAGTTATAGCAATCCACAATATTACTAATTATCCCACAGACACAACAAATAAATTAAGAAAATATCCTTAGCTAATATACTAAAAATAAGAGTTCGACCTAGTTTCTAGAATTAAAAAGAAAAAAAATCTAAGATAAACTTATGTATAAATTGAATACTAAGTTGTCTCAACCATGATGGGACTTAACCACCAGCTGAAGTGGCAGTGAGTGAGTTAGCGCCCTCATATGCTGCTAAGCCGATAACCTATAGTTTAAGCTCGGTCCTGAGTGGAGATTGCGTCCTGCTAAGGCTTGCTGGCATATAGCCTGCCACTCTGAGGATAGGGCACCTATTTATGTACCTACTTCTGAATCTCTATTGTAATCATAATGGAATATCATTTTCAAAACTCCAAGGTTTTATATTTTTCTATAAAACTGCACAAACTGGCTTACCAGATTCCAATTAGGCTTACACGTTGCTATTGTCGCATGCTATTAATTTTAATATTATTTGCGCAGCCAATAATCCCATCCGCGTCCAATTACCGCGGCCCTGCGGCTTGCTCATTATTCGGGATGCTGCTTTTGATCTCATTATTATATTATTAACTCACAATAATGACGTAAATAAATACACTGTGGGTCCAGCGACATTGCTTACCTTTTCCTGGCGCTAAGGAAGCAAGATTTCTAGAAACATTTTTGTAGAGTTTTTTTTTATAAGTTGCACATATGCCAAGAGGCATTTTCTACTAGGCGAACACCTGGTTCTTAGCATAGAAATTAGGCAGTGCATTGTATCAAGATTCACATAAGTAGTATTCAAAAGCATACATGAATACGTAACTGCTAAAAACAAAACAATAGCGCATCAGCTAGAATTTTTTAAAATTTAGATCGTATAGTAACAAATAATCAAAACGTAGGTACTACTTGGCTTTTTTTCTTGAGAGCTACCAAGGCTTCAGGGATCCCTTGAAATTCTGAAAATTAGGCATAAAGGTAGTGGAGTAACGGCTCGCGAATTCCCCTAATTAATTAGGTCAAGTAGTAGCAAGGAGCAGTCCTCAATACCACGTCGCGCCTTTGTTGGAAAAGCTCAAATTCCAATCGATAAGGCAATGATGTAGTGTCCTAGCATAGGGCACAGGTTACCTCTATCAGAAGTCGTCGGTCCGGTGAGTAATCACTCGGGGTGAACGGCATCAGGGCTAGAGACAGGGGCGAAGTAGTGTTGCAGATAGCTGTTCGATAGCAGATCGGGCTATGGATAGTGATACGATACTATCGACAGCTGCCAACTTAGCACTGACAACACTATTGACGAAGTGCTGCAATACCGTCGTTAGTTAGAGAGTTGTTGCTATCAATCTGTTGATAGTACAAGCACTATTTATGCCTTCCAGTATTGAGACTTTCGATGCGAATGCTTTATATCAATAGTATTGACATGAACTATACTATGAATAGCAATGATAGTACTACTGATGGCGCAGCTGATTTTGCATTAAAATTATCGATATTTCGACAACACTCAGGTGAAGTTAAAGGCGTAGGAATTAAGGTTAGGACTATCATGACATTGATTGGAGACTAATAACTTAGTAGACACGTTAATGGGTTTTAAATGGATAAAGTATTATCAAAGGGACGAATTTTAATTTATCGTTAATGGTTTTCTCTTTTCGTCAGCAGGATCTAAATTAATGGCCTTTGTTGTGGTAGGTCTTATTAAAAGGCCCAATTTCCACTTGACAGAGCATGAGTATCGATACCAATCTGATGTCATTATCTACACAAGGCGCAGGTCAAAATTAGAATTTGTTATTAGAAAATCCGCTCTATCCATTATGATTATGGGGCTGATGAGTAGATTCACAATTTTGTTAAAAAAATAATAATATACGTGCACAATAATATCTCCTGCGTACCTGATTGATTTTGTTGAGTTCAGCCGTTGTGTTCGGAATCGACCAGGCTTTAATTTTTTTTTTATTAATCTGGAATTTGGCTTTGAAATGCGTTAAGACTGTGCTTTCAGCGATTTAACCGCAACATCTTACGGCACTATTAGGACATCATTTGTTCAATTTAGGGCTGCATTAAAGGGCTTGTCATGCTCAGGATATTGCTTATGCATTAAACCTCCCTTATAACCACAATCCGAACCCTCTCTGAAATGTCTAGACATTTACATACATGTACCTAGGTACATAACAAGAACGAGAGGTTTTTCCACTTCACTCGCTACCTTTTCCGAGTAACGTGACTCCCTGTAATGGCCCAGGTGGAAATCGATTGGAACTCCTGATCCCTCACGCGAGGGCGGCCGGTATGGTGGCCCGGAGGTAATACGACATTCACGTGACGTAATCGAGGCAATGTTTTTTTAACGGTTATTGATGGGGTTTCCGTTGGGTTAATGGAGTTTTCGATTAATTCTATTGTTCCGAGCTTGGATTAGTATGGATGTGATTTATTTTTACTGCTATCCAGAATTGAACTAGTTTTGTCACAAATCCTATCCTGCGGAGTTCATACTACTCCAATAGAACCTGGCTGCCAGGTATAATATACCAGAGAAATTCGTCCGGTCTGTTAATGGTCTCGGTAGCATAATTAGTAGTGCAGTCGCCCGGTTTGCGAAAGACGCGGGTTCGAGTCCCGCCTGATGCCAAGACCGAATGCCTTTTTCTGGTTTTCCTATCTTTACTCCAATAGAATCCCAGATTAACGTCCAAATATGAACAGTCAACAACAAAACAACAAAAGTACAACGGTGCAACTTTGCCTTCACTGTATCATGTGCCTTTATTTGAAGGTTGTATCATCAATGGCCTCTGCGTCTTTTTCAGACGATTTATGCAGTGACGTTGGAGACAGAGCACTTTTTTTTGTGGCTGAAAAGGCCTATCCGCGAACGGCATAGCCTTCCGCACAAACTACATAAAGGTTGTATATATTTACGGTTTCCGTACACTGTCACACCTTGGTTGCAGAAGTCGGCGGCTCAGGCCCTGTCGCGACTATCCGGCGCGATCGGCCCCGAGCGCATCTACGCCGACTGGCAGTGGTGGATCCTGGCTGCGCTGCCTTTCCCACACCTCGTGCGAGTGCTCGACTGCTTCTTCCATGAAGGAATAAAGGTAAGGCCGTACACTGTCACACCTTGGTTGCAGAAGTCGGCGGCTCAGGCCCTGTCGCGACTATCCGGCGCGATCGGCCCCGAGCGCATCTACGCCGACTGGCAGTGGTGGATCCTGGCTGCGCTGCCTTTCCCACACCTCGTGCGAGTGCTCGACTGCTTCTTCCATGAAGGAATAAAGGTAAGGCCGTACACTGTCACACCTTGGTTGCAGAAGTCGGCGGCTCAGGCCCTGTCGCGACTATCCGGCGCGATCGGCCCCGAGCGCATATACGCCGACTGGCAGTGGTGGATCCTGGCTGCGCTGCCTTTCCCACTCCTCGTGCGAGTGCTCGACTGCTTCTTCCATGAAGGAATAAAGGTAGGGCTTGTTTGATCTGGTATAGCTACTGCTATTTTAAGATTGCTTCCGTGTAGGGGATAAAGATGAAAATATCGTTTCATACGCCGCCTGGTAATGGTTGCTGGTGTGAGTGCTTTACTTTTTCTTCCATGCAAGAATAAAGGCTTGGAACTTGTGTGAGCTGATGAATCAAACTTATAGCGCTATTGGGTCAAGTGAGCAAATCGTCCTGCTATATGGACATATTTAATGTGTGAGAACGGATCTTCGCTAGCTGGCAGAGGAAAGAGCTGTTCCTCACACTTTGCCTGGCCCCGCTGTTCTTCCTCCATTTCTTCGTGCTTCAGGGTCAACGGATCTTATTCCACCGCCTAGTAGTCAAATCTGCTCCGTACTGGATATCGTGGCGTCCTAAGTATTTGATACGCCGTCATAAAGGCTATTACGCAAGTTCTACCGGTTATGTGACAATTGGCTGTAATGGAGTTAGCCGCAAAGCCGACGAAGAATATAATTCAAGTTCATTGCAATTTATGCAGGTTCGCTGTAGACCTAAAATTCTAAAGTGGGCTAACCTAGACAAGTTTTGGTTGCAAGTGCCGGTGAGGTTCATGGATAATGTAAGATTTTCACCCGCACAGAATTATTGGATTTAGGCATTTGTGTTACCTTCGTTTTCCTGAACCTACACCGAAATCTAAAATTGTCTGATGCTTAAACATAAGGAAAAAGTTGTTCTTTAAGGAATCCAAACTTTGTGCAAGCAGAAATCTTGTACTTGATGGCCTTGTGTTTGCTGTGAACACTAACTTTTACTCCTAAATTTTTCTCTCCCAGGTGTTCTACAGGGTGGCACTAGCGATACTGATCCTCTTCAACAAGCACTCGACGAACCAGAACTCCGAATGGTACGCGGAGGCGACGAAGAACGGCGTCGACCACGCCATTGACAAGTTCTGCCGGAATATGCCCGCGTCTCCCACCAAGCTGTTGAGGACTGCGTTCAGTATCAGAGCTCTAAGGTAAAGTCTTCTGCTATGATACCTTACCTACCTAACAATGAATATTGTATTCTTAGTGAGGGAAAGGACAGTATTTTGTCACCTAAAGTAACAAAGTACTTAAAGGCCCTTGATTTGGAGCAACCCGGATAACGGCAGTGGGCTCTCCGACTATCACGTTAAAATGTGGGTTTCTCAATGTTCCGTTCACTATGGCGGCAACAATCAGTGTGCCTCTGGCTACCCCGTTCGGGGTATGGTAAGGGTATGTCTAAGCCCTTGGATTTTACATAAAAAGATGGAAACGACGCTGATCATTTTTGTGCTACAGTACAAATAACAAAATGTGTAATTTTGCGTAGAAATAAATATAAAGAACTAGCAGAATGGTAGTCAGAATCCTTTGTTTAACGCCACGGTTAATGAGGAAGTTTCTATTCGTTCCTGGAAGTAGGGAGTTATTCCAACAGCATCTGTGAAGTAGTTCATGAGACTATTAATCTTTTAAAACTTCATTAAATTAGGTTAAATAATAAATACACATTGTGTTAGGCTCCTTCAGGTTTTCTTTAAATATTTAATTACTTTTTTCATTGAAATTTATTCCATTCAATTAATTAATTTAATCAGCCGTAGGTTTGGGTTTTGTATGTTCATTAATTACTTAGAGAACTCTTAAATTTAATTCCTGTCGTATGTACTACTGTTTACGTTTACTGTTGTAATTATTTGTTTTGATTTTGTGTTTTTACTTACGCCACGATATAAGGGTGGCAGTCGCGTGATAGCTAATTATTCATGCTGTCATTCATTATGCTGAACGTGGTATAACACATTACATTACAGTTCCATTCAAAATTAGATATAAAAGTCAAGAGTAGTTCATATTTCAGTGGCATTGCATGCATGACTTGAAGTTACCGGAAGCTTACCGTAACGGTATTAAAAACAGTCAGCCCATATTTTTAAACTGTAAGTTCGCTTACACTAAATTAGCTATGCTCCAAAAACGAATCCTAGGGTGTTCTTTCTTGGAACTTCTCAGAAAGTAAGAAATCTTTACAGCTCAATGTTTTACGTACCTAATCATTCGTTATTATATTGTTTACAGTTCACAGTACATATCGAGGGTATTCATAAAGACGGAGATGACGCTCAAATCTAAGCAGGTGATCACTGGCTCGCGGTTGGTGCGGTCCAGGTCTTCAGACAACCTGCCGACCAGCCAGTCCCAGGTCAACATCCAGATGATGTCACACACACTCACCATTCGAGAGGTCAGTATCACTTGTGAATCAATAGTCAAGCACTCGACCAAAATCCAAGACTTTCTTGCAGTTATCTTCTTACGCAATTTGGACGAAAACTGTTTAAGTTTGGTCAATTAAAGTATTTAATTAATTGGTAAGTGCGGTGCGATGAGCTCTCGTGGCATATTTAAATAGGACCTCTGACTTTGTCTAGTCGTCAAAAGATTATTCTTGTCATTGACGGTTTGATGTGCCAAAAGACTGTTTCAGGTCGCTTTTACCCCAACCTTAAGTCAGATGGCCTACTCTAAGTAACGCCCTTAGCCGAGGTCCGTGTTCCTTTGGGGCGCCCTTTAGCACGTTACTTTACATATTATTTTGTTAAACTGTCAAAGTAATCAGCGGCTAAACAGCATTAGTTGACGTTGTATAATGCTACAGACGTGATTGCGAGAGTTAGATGACTGCAAGGAAAGACGTTGGACTGTATTATAATTAGACACTTAATGAGGAAAACTTTTTGGAATTTATTCATCGTATGCAAATACAAAGGAATATAAATAGGAAATTGCAAAGTGTATGTTATTTATGTGAAGACAACGGGTGTTGCGATTCTTCTAACAAATGAGGATATATTATCTAACTCCACACACGCACTATGTTTTTTTACAATTGTCGGTTTTTGTTAGGGTTGTCAACCATACTAATGTCAACAATACAACAATACTAAATGATAAATATTTAGTTTTTACATAACCTCTATTGTCTAATTGGTTGTGTATGTTTGTATTCATCGTAGTTATAAAATAAATGAAATTACTGGGTGGCGCAAAAGTAAAGACACTATTTGGTTCAGCTATTACATTTTTTCTAAATTAGAAAACTAGATTTAGGTTTTTTTAAATGTATATTTGTGCCATTAAATTTCGTACCATTAGGATTTAAAGATGATGTCTTTTAAATGGTGACCTCCAGAGTTGATACACATTTGAGCCCTATTTATGACATTTTGCATAACTTGCCGTAACACTTCCTGCGATATGCTCGTTATTTCTTGACGAATGTTTTCTTTTAGAGCTGCGAGAGTCTGTGGCTTGTTCACATACACCCGAGATTTCAAAAAACCCCAAAGAAAGAAGTCTGGACTGGTCAGATCGGGTGATCTTGCAGGCCAAGGCAAATCGCCAAAACGAGAGATAACTCGGCCTGGAAAAGCGTCCCTCACTAAGTCCATAGTGTCGCGCGCTGTGTGTGCCGTAGCGCCGTCTTGTTGAAACCAGATGTGCTCCAGCCCCAATTCGTCCAAACTGGGTATCAAAAACTCACGTAACATGGTTCTGTAGCGTTCTCCAGTGACAGTTATCGCATTGCCTCCAGCGTCTTCGAAAAAATAGGGTCCGATCACTCTGTCAACACAGATGCCACACCATACAGTAACTTTTAGTGGGTGTAGAGGTGTTTCTTGAATAATGCGCGGATTATCAGTGCCCCAGAACCGAGTATTCTGCTTATTGACATGCCCTGAGAGATGGAAATGCGCTTCGTCACTCATAACCAATTTTGAAGGAAAATCATCCTCTTCAAGGTTGAGGTTTAGACGCGCTGGCAGTAATCTAGACGAGCTCGGTGGTCAGCAGGCAGCAGCTGATGAGTCATTTGAGTTTTATACGGGAACATCTTTAAGTCTTTCACCAAAATACGCTGCAGGGTCCGTCTGGAAATGCCCAATTGCGTGGAACGTCGCCTCGTTGATGTTTCTGGACACTCTTCCACATCTTCGCGCACAGCATCGATATTTTCAGCTGAACGGCCTGTTCTTGGTCTCCCAGACTTAGGTCTATCCAATGTTGAGCCAGTTGCTTCAAGGCGTGTGGCAAAGCGTCGAATTGTGCGACCAATCGGTGCCGGACGGTGGGGAAATCGTCGACGAAATTCACGTTGTGTTCTTATCACTGATGAATTATTCCGTAAGAACATTGACACAATTATTCCACGTTCTTGGGGAGTAAAACGGTCCATGTTTATTTTCAGTGTATTTTACATTTGTTCACTACACAATTTTCAACAACAGAATGACAGAAAATGTCATATAAAGAAAAAAAAAGTATTTTCTTTAGTGCCAGTACTTTTGCGCCACCCAGTACAATAGGCATGATGACTGTATTTTTTTTTTGTTTATTATCGAAAGACCTTACATTTATGTAAACAATCCTCAAAGAATCACTTCATCTGGATCAATACCACCAGAGATATCACAATTTGAAATGCACAATTTTTGGACTTGCCCAAAAACGCTCCATACAAAAGCGACAGTGACGTCACTATCGCTGTCACTTTTGTATGGAGCGTTTTTGGGCAAGTCCAAAAATGTGCATTTCAAATTGTGATATCTCTGGTGGTATTGATCCAGATGAAGTGATTCTTTGAGGATTGTTTACATAAATGTAAGGTCTTTCGATAATAAACAAAAAAAAAATACAGTCATCATGCCTATTGTACTTTAATGTTTTTTCTCTACAGTTTAACTTTTACATCAGTCCTCTGTACTAACATTTTATACTTTAAAGTAAAATAAGTTGACAACCCTAGTTATTGTATATCAGAAATGATTTTACTTGGTTTACAGAAAATGCCTGAGGAAACGGGCAAAGCGATGGTATCGTACAAGACGGCATTAGGCGTGCTTTGGCTTTATTTATCATACGATCATCCGATTGCGATTCTAACATGACTAACTTCAGATCGAATTCGTTTGCTAATTCGACAAGATCAAACATTGTGTGTCCAGACTTTTTCCTAATTTGTAAGATACATTATTCTTCCTGTTTTAGTTTTATTTCTCTCTCGACGCCACAGTTATGTTCTGTTTAGTCGGTGTAGCGAGAAGTTTGCGAATGATCATCATGTTGTACTCCTTCGATGTGATCATTAAACCACAGATAATATTCACAAAAGAAAGAGAAATCCAAATCATCTCATTAGCTTTGACTGTTTGAATTATCTTTTTTTCAGTGTTAAGTGTTTTGTTCCTATTTTGTAAGATACTATTTCCTGTTAAAAGTTCTACGTCAACGGAAAACATGGCATGCGTGTGAAACTTCTATAAAAGCAACAGTTAAAATACTTGGTTCTTGAATTGTTGCCGTGTAACTTGATGAAAATAGCTTGAGATTTAATTAACATGTCTTCAGTTTAGGGTGTGTGCGTGCGTAGCATGCGTCGTGTGAGTGCTAACTGTGTGTCGATTGTCCGTTAGGGGTCGCATTCGCCGGGCCCGCGCGCCCTCTCCATGGGAGTTTACCCTATCCAAGCGATCAAGTCCCAGATACTTGACCAGAGCGAAGTAAGATCAGTATACTGCCACCTCAATGTCGCTCCATTTAAGAGCTTGACAACTCGATGTTTAGATGCACCGCTTGTCACATAGGTGTTTTTTTTTTCATTTGGAAGCGATTTTTGCTTCAGACGTTGCTGCCTTTTTTTATTTGCGTTCCATGGTAAGTATGAGCTAGATGCATGAGCTACATTTCTTCCATGTTATGATCGTTTACCGTTGTCGATTGTACAGTATGTTGTTCGTTAAGGATATCTCTAAGCATTTGGCTTTCGAAGATATACGTAGAATAAGCGTTATGTATAAATCTATTAAAAACTTTTTTTTTCACAACCATGAGCGGATACTAATGCACTGTGCACGGCAGCTTATTGCCAGTTTATTAATAAAATCTTATTTGATTTATGTTTTATGCCAATAAAAGCGTCCAGTTATATAACTAGGGCTTATTACAGATCATGCTATCAGTACGGTATTTGAACGGCTTGTAGCGTCATAACAAGCCGCCTTTTTACGTCAACACGCCAATGTAGCGGTGCGAATATTCTTAAATTAAGTCAGTGGCGTTGTCGTATCAAATATTCATCTCACTCGAATATTTTTTTAAGACCATAGCCATAGATGTGAAGAACATATACGACTAAAAGATACTCAGTCGACGACTTGTTAAGGTCCTAATTTATTCGTTTGCGCACAATCACGATTACTATTGCGCTAATTTGTGTGATCCAAGGACTGTGATAGTCTCTGCCGATTGCTTTTGATGATCCGATTCCGATTAATGATGTCGTCAATAAGTTTGAATCCAAACAAAACATGTGAAATTTGGCATAATGTAGACATAATGTTGTATACCTAGTATATAGAACCTTGAGTGTTATACAACAACGGAATTAGGGCTTTATTGTGATCAGTTTGAGTATCAAATGCGGTGTTGCAGAGCCCGCGCTCCTCTCACCTGGCCCTGTGGTTCCCATTCCCTAACGCGGTGTTCAGGGATCAGAAGCACCACGCCTCCGACCTGCGGCAGAAGGTTTGAATCTGTACTAACACTAAGGGTACTTGTGGTGGCACGCATGGTATGATATCTCTCTGTTAGTGGCCTGACTTGAATGTTGCGTCAACATTGTTGGACTAGAAAAGGCGGGGATTTAACCCATTGACCGCCAGCACATTTTATTTTCTTATCTTTTGGACGCTTTAAGACGTCTATGGTGGTCAATGGGTGAGGTTAGTCATCGTATTTGCACATGATTGGTGAAGCGCCTGAAATAGGTCTGCGATTCTATTACTGGACTTGTCCACTTCATATTTGGATCCTTCTTTTTGAAGAGCACAATAAAACAAAAAGCTAAAACGATCCAAGTTTTACAATAAGCAATGAAGATAAAGAACGCTAATACGGAGCCCTAGTTTATTGTACGTTTAAATTAGGTATCAGGATCATCTTTCGCCAAACTAAGCAGAGATTGTGCTTCATCAGTGGCAAAATTAATACGCTTGCCCTGGGCAGAAATCAAACTTCGTACTATATGTGGAAGAGAAGAAGGGCTGCCAGGTGGTTTAATATGTTTTCGACTAAAGAAAAAAATACAAAATATCCCGAATTTTCATTATCTTTAAATCTACCTTTACTATTAATTTGGCAACTCCAAGTAGAAACTAGCACCTGAGTAATATTCTGTTTTTGTCCGTCCTCTTTGTTTATTTATTTTATTTTTAAGGGTTAATATTGGTTTACAAAGATATTGTTTGGTTTTGGTTAATAAATGTTGACGCAATCTATTCAAAACCCAGACCACAATGGCAACACCACCGCTACGCTATGTACTCGTTCGTTCACACCTTTCAAAGTACCACTGACAGTGTTAGGATTTCTTGTAGTTTCTGTCAACTTATCTGATAATCTTCTACCGCGGTTCTTGAGAGATATCGAAACCTTTGGTACCTTCTTAACTGCAGGAGTCGTTAGAACCTCACTCACATCATTAAACTTATAGTTAGACTTAGAAATTGTTTCATCTGTAGTACATTCCTTAGGAATGTAGACTTGTTTACATTGTGAGAGCTGTACTAATTTAGACAGTAATATTAATGATGCAGCCAATTTTAGTACTTTTTAATGACTGAAACGTCGTTATTGGTAATGAAGAAGAATTGCTTGTTGTTTACAATAAAATAAGTCGCCATTCAAAGGTGCGAGAATTGGCTCTGATAGTAAGTTCCGTTTTACACTCGAATGTTTTAATGTTGCATGCGATATCGTTTGTCCAAAGTATTATTTATTAATAGTCGTTAGAATTTTACGTATATGTATGTATGACGTACGGAGTACGGACTGTTTGTTGTATGCACTGCACCACACAAGTAGCCGTCGACTAATCTGACAACACTAATATTGTGACGTCATATGTGTTTTGATAGTTTTCTTTTAGTATTTTGTATTTCAATACCTAAATTTATTATTCTTAAAGATTAATAGCTGTGAAGTTATAAAAGAAATGAAATAGCAGAAATAAGAATTTGGGTAGCAGAAAAATATTTGTAAGTTTATTTTAGCTGATGTCAATTCTCTTGCAAAGCCTGTATTTTAGGTTTGACGTGTTTGAATGGTACCTAAAGAATGCCCCTGGGCTGGGCAATAAGTGCGAAAAAAATACGTCGCCAGCGAATGTAACGCAACAGTCAAAAGAAATGAATTAAAAGACAGGCGACTTTTAAAAGTTTAAAGGCTATTTGTAATAGAAAAGTTTTCCTTCTTTTTTTCTGCTATTCTCTATTTCTTCATAGTCTGTGTTTTATAACAACTTATTTAAAAACTGTTCTAAAAAACTGTATAAAATCAGATATTTACTGGTCATTAACTGAAATTGAAAATGATTTTTTCAACCTGTTTAATCAACTGAGATAATAATTTGTTTCTGAACTAAGAGTTTTATTGATTTACTACTAATACCTATCGTGTTGAAAATAACGAATTACAACTTCAGTAAAGTACAAAATAAAGTACAAAATCTGCCGAACTAAAGATGTAATGGTAGGTAGTAATCATGTATTTTACATTAGTATCATGATGTAGGACTAGAAAACACGGCACTAAACCGCCTTCAACATGGAAGCAATAACATTGTAGGAGTAGAATACTCAGTCAGTTTCGTAAAGATGTACACAGTGATAACATTCGATGGAATACTTGAGTCGGATTAAAACTTTGTCTTTGTGTTTATATGTCAATGAACTTAACGTTGAGGTATGCAATTTTGTCCAGAGCAAGTGCCTACTTTTTTATCTTCCAGCCGTTAACGTACATTTTTAAAAGGTCTCTAAAGGCGATCTCTAGTTGCACGTATTTTTATTTTTAAAAATTGCACTTTGCTCAGTTCATTTTGAAACAAATGTGTACATATTTATGAAACTGGCTTAAACTCATTACCGCAAGGTACTGATTGCACACTTACGACATTACAGCTGTTCACACTTTGGTCGTGGCTCCCGGTCCGCATCACGATGTACCAGCCGGTGCTCCTCTACACGACCGAGGAGCACGGCTGCTCGCTGACGACATTCTACGTGCGCGTGGAACATCACGAGCCCACGCTGCTTATGATTAAGACGTGCAACAATGAGGTATGGAACATTTTAATGGATATCTTCATGTCTTTTCATTAATAAAGGAAAATGAGTTTAACATGTGTACATGTCTGTGGCATTGCATCGTAGCAATTCCGTATCAATTTTGATTATTTCTTTAGTTTGAAAGGATAAGTATGGATAAATGACAAGTAAGTAATTATTAAAGAATAGGTAGTTGAATTATCTATTTCTGTGTTTAAAATGGTTTTAGTCCAAATCTTGACGAGTCAAAACTTTTTGGGTTAAAGCGAAGGGTACTACGTATGTTTAGTGCAAAAACCCTTACGATCCCTTGCTATAAAGGGCTGTAGGTTTACTAAAATTCTACTACTTCGGTGAATTGAATATGGAACAAACCTAATTATTGAATTGACACTTCTACAAGCTCTGTTAAGCTTTCGTATGCAAGTAAATTGTAAATAATTAATGGTTTTAATTTGCTATTTTTCAGGTGTTTGGAGCGTACTGTTCGACGCGGTGGTTCGAACGAAACCAAAAAGACGAGCGCGGTAACCGACAGGCTTACTTCGGAACCGGCGAAACATTCCTCTTCAGGTAACCACCGCTTCTAATGGTGCATCTCCACCTGAAGGAAATTGAAAGCTTTTGTCAACACCACGACTTGACTATACAAAAGTGTTCTTTTTCCTTTAAAGGAGACTCGCCCTCAGTTTTAAAAGGCTTGAAAACGCAATAATTATCTAACCAGTGAGTTAAAAGATCAAATGACGTGATTGACATACATTTTTTACAACCAATCGTATCTTTTGGTTCATCTGTTAATTATTGCCATGATCAGCGTTTTATAAACTAAGGGTAAGGGGTCAGCTTTGCAGGAAAATTGAAAACTTTTGACACTAACAGATGTCAACTACACAAAAGTCTTCAATTTTTCTTAGGTGACGATGAAGCTTACGCAAATGTCACGAAGATATTCGTTAGAGACAGATAAATGATCAATGCGAATATCTTTGTAACATGTCATAATCGAAAGTCGTCATCGCCGCTTCTTATTCTGTATTTAATTTACTCCATCAAAGTGTCTGTAAAAATATAATCGCAGATGTTATTTCAAGTAAAAACTAAAAAGTATGGTTCTGGCTATTTCTCTCCGAGTAGTCAGTCTTGTCTTTGTCAGAAACTAAATGAAACGCACTGCCGGTAGGTGCACTGATAAATGGCTTGTGACAGTCTGCGTCGTTTTATTCATTTCAGAGAATAGTTCAAATGCTAGTACAACAGTACTGCCCCATATATCTTATTGTTATCACTCTCCAGATATTTTGATCGAACACTATTAGAATGATCAGTAAATTATATGTTATGTTTGCATCCAACATTTATTTAAGTGGGGGGTTTGCTTTTTATTGAATTCCTTGCTGGTGTCTGTTAGAACTGGATACTATGAGAGTTGGGAGAAGTTGGGGCTACTTATAAATCATTATGTATTTTTGAATCGCTTCATTTTATGTTGATCCTACTAATATTATAAAGGCGAAAGTTTGTATGTCTGGATGTGCTGTGTTACTCTTTCACGTAAAAACTACTGAATGGATTTTAATGAAACTTTACAATAATGTTGCATAAACATCTGAATAACACATAGGCTACAATTTATAAAGATATTGTGTAAATTGTTGAAAATATCAAGTAAAATATGAAAATGTACACGGCATCACCATCACGTGGTATGGCATGACAGTTGATGACAAAGACAGACGGTTGCTGTCATTTGCGTAACTATGGGTGCGTTCCGAATTAAGACAAAATCGAAAATAGAAAGATATTGCTTTTAGTTTCTCAACTTAAGTCCACGCGGACGAAGTCGCGGGCGGCCGCTAGTATTTCATATTTTTGAAATGTCCCTCGTGAGAGATCTTATATTGTTTATGTACACAGGTAGTACTATAACGGCTGCTTTTCCTTGAAAAAAAGTATCTATTCGAATTTATACCGTGACGAAGTCTTGAGGTTGTTGTCACCACTATTTTAACTACCAGTTTCTGAAAACCTAACTAGAAAACGCAATTGTAAGTGGTAAAATGCATGTCGCAAGTGATGTGATTGGTTTCTTAAATTCTCTCCAACGGTTCACGTTAATTGACATGTGATTTAACGACCTTTTACGAATATAATCTTATTTTAGATCAGCTTTACAGAAACTGATGGTTAAGCAATCGTTTAAATTATTAAAGGAAGTGGTACATGCTCGTATTCATTCATTAAGAAAAGCTTATTTGTTCTAAACGTATCCTTTATTGTCTATTAATTTATTTATATTTATTGAGTTCAAATTCTGGCATCATAATATTAAAAGCTTTATTTTGCATATTTCAACATGAGTAGATTCAAATGACACATATTGCTCAAGTTAGATTAGCTATAATATTGTTCCATGTGCATATAGTTACGTGCTTAAATATGTTAGCGTAGAAGTGTGTACATATCTATGATTCTGGGAATAATTATCATAATTTCATTTCTTACGCACGTCTCTTTCAAGCCTATCTGTAATCTTTTCTCAGTTTCATTATTTTTTCGGAATAAGAATATTCTTTCTTTCAATTCGAAATATAATTTAGTATCAAATGCCGTGCGTGGTAAATGAAATCTGTAATAGAGAATTTGTTAATAATGTTGCCATGTATTAATTCTTTAGTAGTTTTATTATATTGTTACGTCCGCCATAATTGTATTTAGTAATTTTAGAATTGTGTAACACAGTAATTTGTTCATGATTATTATTGTTTACTTGTAGTGCAAAGACAATAGCTTTATTTATATATTTAGAGCCTATATTTTATGTTTATTTTCATTATTGTAGGCTTTTTCTTATTATCATTATTCCGGGCCTTCGGGTAAAAGCTCTCAAGATTGGTGGCTGTATTTCACTATTTTCTATTCATTTTGGGTGATAATCCATATGTACTGGTCTGGTCTTCCCTTGCATGATGCTCGTGAGTGACGTGTTATCCAAGTAGTTTGTTAAGTCCCTGTGTGGTTCATTGTGATTGTGTACACAAATGGCTGGTCATATTTTAAAACTATTCAAAAAAGTATACTTTGTATGCATGTAAGAATGTGTCTGTAATTTAGAAATTTTCGGTGGTAAATTAAAAAAAACCTTTTTATTATTTATTTGTTATTTTTATGTTTTTAGATGATGAATGTGATTCCTTTTTTATTAGATAATGAATAATATACATTTTTTTCCTAAAACACAGATTGATAAACTCTCTCAACCAGCCTTCACACTGTTACGCACTTACACATCTCCCGATTGAATATTTTATTGTTTCTTTATTTGTGTCCAAAATTAAGCACTTAAAAACTGTTAAATTCAATGCACTATACCACATGTTATGAACATAACAAACCATAAATAACATACTGCAACTAACAAACCGCAATTCATAAATATGTTAACAAACTAAACTGAAGCCTGACTAACCAAAGACACGTATACTAACAACAATAATAGTTTACTATGGATACGTTTCGTCTATACCAAAACTTCTACTTTTATCGTTGGCAAAGCTTCGTTTTGTGAGTTTGTGTCTGCGATATCTCTACAGTGCAATCTACACTATTTCTTACTAAAAAAAATGCAGATCAAGTAATCTACTCGTCAAGTCAAACATTTAGGTCTGTCAAAACAATTGAAGAGCATTACACTGTTTATTTTTTCGGTGGCAGTTTTAGATCGTCAGTTACTCACAATGGGGGTGAATCAGCAACTTCAGACGGCGGCACTTGCAAGGACTCAGATGCAGATACTCCGGGACCCAGGTCGGATAATGGGTGACTTCCCCGAAATTTAGTTTTGTGTTTGTCCGATGTCGCTAGATGTCAGTCGGTAGGCATAGTCGCAAACCTTTAGGGGAACACCAATAGGGTGACAGATCGGGCTAAATAGAATCCACGTTAGGTCCCTAACCCTTAGTTTGTACCGGCGAATAGTGTAATTTCAATGTGTTTATTATTATTATTAAATTTTCCATGACGATCTCAGTGTAAATCGTATAGCCACTGTGAATTATACTGTATTTATATTGAGTAATAAATTATCTTATCGAATGGCCGGGGCGGGGTGAGGCGGTTCTCAAGGGTTATTTACACCGCTCCGCTCTGAGCTCCCTGATGGAGTATAGTTAGCTCGTACAGTCAGCACCGAAATTGTGTGCGTCAAAGGTCAGTCAAGTGGTCAAATACATCTGAAGTCAAAAAGAAAAGCAACCGTATCACTATAGAATAAACATAGTGCTAAACTCGTTTCCGAATCTAGTGACGCTTCAAACGATATTCGACTGTGTCATTGTAGTACTACAATCGCTTTTGTCACACCGTCCAGTACTTTTTTGACCATTTTGTCACCGCACATCATTTTGGTGCTGTCTGTACCTCCCCATAGTTGAGACGAGGCCTGTGCCCAGCACTGGGACGCAAAGGTGAAAGTTGTGATAGTTTAGTTAGTAAACAAAAACTAGGGCGTTTGTGTAACGCACGTTTGCTAGCAAAAGCATGGATTTTGGACAAAATATTGCATGTGGCTTCAATGCTTCGAGTAGCATCGGTGCTGTGGTGCAACCGTAGTGCAACTGTCAAATGTACGGAAAAGAATAACCAAAATTAATTTTGATTGCAACTTCTTGCAAAATTCATAAAGAAAATAGGTATTAGTAGGAGAAGATTTTGACTACAAAAATTATGAAATAGGTAATTTATGCGTAGAAAATAGTTAAGTAGGTATATTGAACAAAGTTCTGATACGACAGGATTGAACTTTCACTAAATTTATCAGACATCGAGAAAATAAACGGTTGACAGTACCTCTATCTATATCATCTATTCCCTATTTACTTTCTATTATTTTATTTCACTATTTATTTTACTTTCTTCGTATTTTTGTTAATGTTACTGTTTCTTCAATCGCCAACGATAAAACACTGGCAAACCCTTTACAAAAGTCTTGAAATAAAACGTATCCATAGCAAAAGACGAGTGACCACGCCAATAACCAACACAAATTAGAACAGCCAATGATCTTGCAGCCTTTACCCGGAGCGCGCGAAGTACCCTTGGGTGGGCTGCATCGGCGGGCCCGAAGGCAAGGGAGAAGAGCGCCTTTCTCACGGCTCGGAACTGTTCATGGCGGCCGACGCGAAGATGATCACCATCGGAGGAGGGTCAGTGTGCTTAACTGTCTAGTGTACATTCCAGCCTCCACCCGCTCCGCGCCAAGTACCCCTGGGTGGGCTGTCTGCAGGACGAGAAGGAAGGCGAAGGGGAAGGCCGGACGCCACACGCGAGGTCCCTCTTCATGGCGGCCGATAATACCATGGTCACCATCGGCGGAGGGTATGTGAAGCATGGTGTTTGGCTGTCTGACGGCAAAACCGATTGGCCCGGTTGCACTTCTGAACCCATCAAAGGGGTGTCTAACCTTGCTGGCAAATTATTAACAAGTGTCACTTTGCAGATTTGTTTTTTTTTTACAAATAATTTGTAAGGATCGTGGTTTTTGCTGCTTGCCCATGTTAACCAGAAGGTAGTTAACATCTTGTTCGCAATAACAATTAGGGGCAAGCGAGGCACGATATTTTTGGTAGGTTCAATTCCTGCCTACTAGTTTGTGAATCTATGGTTTTTTGTGTTAGTGTAGATTGTGCTGATAGACTGGTGTAACTTAGAATTAAATCAAGATTCTTTGTTTATCACCATCTGCTCGATTTTGCAATATAACTAAATATTACACTGTTTCACTGCATTTGCAATATGTACATACGCACCAAATAACTAAGCACCATGTACATAATACTACATTTTCGTCGTTTGCAAAAGATAAAATGACACCAACATCATTTTCCTGTTTTGTAGAATCATTAATCAAATCAAACACAATCCAATCCATTACATCTCGTTCGTAACTGACGAGATGTTATTTCACACAATCACTTTTTTGAGTTTCCTAACATTTCACCGTTTTTTTTGTTCAGTCACCTCACATTAAACTTGCTTTACAGCGACGGCCAAGCGATATGGATGGACGAGAACATAAGGTTTGGCAAGACTGACCGCTGCTCCACCTTCAACAACCCGCCGCTGTGCCCCAGCGGCGACTTCGAGATACGGGTCCTCGAGGTCTACGGCTTCTCCGGGGCCTAGGCCAGGAGCCGTCCCCTTCGCCCACCTAGGAGTGGAATAATCTCGATATCCGCGTGCCTGCGCTACAGTTGGTTAGATATTGTCACGATTGGGACACTTTGCCAAACATTGGTCCACTTCACTTACTTTTGGTCCATACTCCCAAACATTGGTACACTTTCATAAAAATTGATCCACTTCTAAACTATTGACGAACATTGATCAACAAATATTCGAAATAACTTAAAAGTACTGTTTGGTGAAGTTCATTGAATCTAGACTGTGTATAATCAACTGTGCGCTTAAGGCGACGTGTTATACTATTTGTTACTATGGTGTTATATCCCCGAGTGTGAAATATGTTGAATCGTCCCGGCCCGAGGCCGCGCGTGTGCGTTGTCAATAGATGACATATCTCCGGGATTTACGCCGTATTTTCGCGACTTATCCAATCCGTAAAAAACACAACGATCATATTGTTTTCTAACTGAGGAACTTTACAATCACAATAATCACGTGTCTAAGATCTTAGTGTATTCAATATTTTCGTTCTAAAATAAAAGGTAAGTTATTTCGCGAAAATAAAGTAATGACAGTGAAATTTCGATATGCGATGTATTGATAGTCCCTTGCCGTTTAACAGACTGTGTAGATGTATTCCTATATTTATTCTATGACTCGTTAATCTATGTGTGTGGCCCCGTAGCTATCCTATTTACATGAACACGGCTGTCCGTTCCAGACAACGAAGACGGGGAAAGTAGGTTGTTTCGATGTATATTTACTCGTGTTTAGATGTTTGAGTGTAAGTACAAATGGATGTATCGTACCTACTCTTGATGGATTTAATACGCTTAAATGAAAGCAATATGTAATGTGAGGCCTAGCCGTGCGGTGGAACGTTGCGTTTCGTTTTGTTGTGTCGATGTGAACATTCCAGTGACTAAACAGGCCTGGAGGCCTCGAGAATAGGCGTGACGGCCTTACGCACTTGGCTGCAATAAAACATTGTTTAAAATGGTATTTCGATGTCATTTTAGGGTCGGGAAGGCTGGCGGGTGGGGTCATAAATAAACCTAAATTAACTGCGTTTCGTTCAGTAACAAAACGCAATGTGGTACATATGAAATTACGCAAACACGAAGCACGTTTGTAATATTGGTCCAAAAGTCAGTATTTTGGTATCATGTATGGAATATATCATCGTCGCTTTTAGTGATTAGAAATATTATATACTCAACTGTAATCACTTGTCGTTGCTCACAAAAATATACCAAAGAAATTAATTGTAGATTACTTTGCTTGTCTGTTTGTATGTTCGATCGCTAAGGTTAAAATATCGCAGTTGAATATTTTTTTACACGAACTAAGTAACGCACACATTTTTGATTAATATATTGTCGAACATATTTAACAGGGAGGCAAAACGGAGTTATTGGGAGTTATCAAACAATTTTGACTATACCAGGCATTTTATTTCGCTTTCAATGTTTTGTTACTTATAAAGTTTATTTATTTAATCATACCTTTAATACGATACGACAAATGATATATCAAACATCTATGTTGCCGCTTAGTGGCTTAGCCAAAGGTATTAATATAAGTAAATTTTATGAGATGCTAGCAACGCGTAGGTATGCAAAATATTATATGATTCTTCCGAATGAACTCAAATTAGGCAGTCATACACGCTCCGGTTAGTTTCTACCTTTTGCCTTCAAATATTTAGGTTCCTGAATATTCAGGTTTAGTAACATGCGGACCGCGACAAAGTTATCTCGCGGTTTACTCGTCCCGTCACCATATAAAACGCACCAGATGACACGTGTAATTTTTTTTCGCGGTGCGTATTTTAGGTCGGCTGGTAACAAAACAAATTCATTTACAAGGTCTCGTACAGTCTTGACTGAGGCAAATAGGTATACAGTTGACCATCTAATTGACCTAATTTTATAATTTACCAACCAATATTTTGGTTAACTAATTAACTTCACAAGTGAATATCATTTACTGTATACTGGCTAACATCAGAAGTACCGTAAGATGGGGTTAATTGGTATCTGGGTCTTAATTGGGACAGGACTTTGAAGATGTTTCAAAGCTTAAGTGAAGTGCTGTATTTCTTTTATATTTGGGTGTTTTTGTTTTTATCTGTAGTGAATATAAAAACGTACAAGAAATTAAGAAAAATAAAGCCTTGAAACATCTTCAAAGGCCTGTCCCAATTAAGACCCAGATACCAATTAACCCCATCTTACCGGTATAAATCTTTTGGCATAACGGTTAATGTCACAAAATATCAATTGGTGAATATGACTGAATATCAATGGGTATTCTGGTTAACTAGGCCGACCGAGCCGCAGCGTGGCTGGCAGCCTACCCAATGTCGGTGATTGTAACACTGCCATTCTGCAGTTGCCTAAGTATTATTTTACACGTATTCGAAGGTAATGTGCCAAAATCGGACCATTCGATAAAATGTGACTGGATTGGTAGCCTAAAAAAGTATTTAGTTGATTTCATTTTTTAAAATTATATGTACGCATTAGTTGTGTATTTAAATTTACTACAAAAATTTGACGATGCATTATGGAACTGTTGCACTTAGCGATTTGAAGTGTAACTACCCTTGCTGATTTTAGGTTATATTTTTTTTAATTCCACGATTGGCTATACATAGTACGGAATGGCAATGGAATGTAGGTTTAACTGTATTTAGGCGTTCGTAACGCAACGTGTTCTATGTCACAACGTATACAAGATACATATCCCTGTTGGTACAAAGGGGTTTACCTGCGTTCATATCACCCGCGGCTTTTTCTGCCTACGATTACTTTGTTTTGCTCAGATATAAACAGGAGAGGAGATTCGACCCCGGTTTTATATGTAAATTTAACAGTAATTATAATACATTTCTCTCTCTAGCTCGCGTAGTGAATAAACCCATCAGACATAGAATTAAATACCAGTGTGTTGTACGTTTGCGGAATCTACTCTCTATGTTTATATCTATATTTTTGATTTTGTAAATATTTTTTTCAAGAACTCCGATGTGCATCGAACGAGTCTTGAGTTCGCTGCACAGCGGCGTACAATCGTAGCGAAAATGAGGTTCGTCATGGTACTACAAACAATATGTTTATCAAAAGCCTAAGACTTGTTTTAAATTCAGATAATTTATGTAATTTATTGAGTAGGTAACATTTGTAATATTTTATTGTACGTTTAAGCGTCGCTGTGAGGGCGGCGGCGACTAGGTCACACGTTATGTTTAGGATTTGTTATTAACGAGTTGGCTGCACAATTCACGAGTTGAAAGTGATTTTTATTAATTAATATGTAATAATTTGTATTATTGGTAAGACGGTTGTGCGACGCTAACTGCGTGTAACGTAGCGGCGGTTTCGCTTTAGTTTTAGTTTAGTCCGCCGTCCGCAGAGCGGCGCCACTCGCGATATGTTGCTGTTAGCCAATTCGTCGTTGATCAGTGTAAAGTCTAGTCTTTATCCTGTTTTTTATCTCTAACGATATAATATTATATCTAAATATTTACGAATCGATATTTAAAATATAATGTGCGATTTTGTTCCGCTCAAGGAACGAGTAGGCCCGTGGTTAGTTAGTGTTTAAGTACATTTAATGTAAAGTAATACAGTTATTAATCTCCATTCTCCCTTTCAGTATTTGTGGTGTATGTTTTTTTTAATGTGAGAGCATAATGGGCGATGTGTTAACGCATCTGTCTCGCTAGAGGCTGTGTGTGTGAGCGAGAGAGAGCTTTGTTTTGTTACAGTGTACTGTTACATTCGAGTAGTTTTGGTCCGCCGCTGTGCCCGGCGGTGGTTTAAAACTCGTTTATGGTAATGTAAATGTTGCTTTATAATGTCTACAAAATATATAATCCTGTATACAAAATAGTTGTTTATTTTATTTGCACCTCAACTTTCCTTGCTGCTATGATTGTGTGCCATTCGAACTTACTGCTAGTTTAAGGCCAATTGGCTGCGAACTTCATTATTTCTCAGCTAGCCAGCAGAGTGATTCAGAAAAATCTTGCGGTACAAGCGCAAAGTTGTGTTAGGTATATGAACCTTGGTGGCTTCAATCAACTAGGTAGGAAGGTACTTGTCTCGGGGAAAGGTTTTGGCTTAAGTACAGTGCGTCTCCCGTGCTGTAATCCGCTTACTATTTTTCTTTAGCATATCATTGATGTGCAGGACGAACAGAGTCTATGACAAGAGAGATCACACACCCGAATTCTACTGTATTCATAAAATTCATTAGTACGATCTACGTGAGCTAAAAAGTATGCAATGACGAATCACCTTATCGCGAATGTTTATCATACCGATGTATGGAATCTCGAAAATTTGCTAGGCTAAATATCTTATTGTATAAAGACAAAAAAAAATACAATTTCATTGCAATGCAGAAGGCTTCATAACTCACAAATGTTTGAGCTGTGTTCAGAAAAAAAATTGCTGTCACTTTTCATGACAACTCGCTCGCTCAGATTTGACACTGACAGATGGATGGCTTATTCGGATTCGGGCTTTTTCTGTTGGTAAAAAACAAACAAATCGAAACAACTATACCTGACCCACTTATTAAACTTGGATAGAAATCTAACTACTGTTTAGTCTTATTCATTCGAAACTATAGCGAATACCATGAAACCGGACGAAATACCAACTGAAGACATTAAAGAGGAAACTGCTCCTCCAGCAGGTGATGTTATCGGAGACACAGCGTACAGCGAGCGCTTTGTTTTGAAAATATTGCTCAAACTGGCCAATTTGGACTCTCTTAAAGATGAATTTCGCGAGAAATCTTTCGAAGATGATCTCTGCACTCTCTGGGATATGACTGCAGAGCGAGATGTAGTGCTATTCCTTCAGAAACACAACGTTTTGAACCTATTCAACTTCGCATTACCAATCCTGGATTCCCCTCGTATAGTTGAAATCATCGTCGGTATTGTCGGAAATATGTGTTGTCAGAAAGAAGCTGTGACTACTCTGCTTAACATGGAACCTTTTTTAAGAGTTCTGCTGGAGTACATCAAATCCGACGACAGTTTGATACTCATACAGTTGCTCCGCCTCATTAATTCTACGTTATTTTTGGCCGAAAATAAGGATTTAACAACATGGATGGGTTATTTTGAGTCCCTAGGATATTCAGAAGCGTTATACTTCATCTTGAAAAATTCGTCAAATAAAGACTTGCTTGTCACTGCTTTAGAAAACTTCAATACAGTGTGCTCTTACCTAAACATTGAAAAGACTAGAACTGAATTTTACACGCATTTCGTGACAGTCCAAGCCCTAGAAGCATTAACTACTGCTTGTACAGAGGTGATAGTGAACCAGAAAACATCTTGTGAAAGAGATGAGCTTGAAAGAATATCTGTAATATGCTTACAAATCGCCCTCAATTTAGTTGGTTTTGATAAATCTTTAGAACTATACAGTGATAGTAAAGATACTGTTACAGTTATGATCAACAATGTCATAATTTACTACGAGGACAAGATTATCAACCAGAAAGAAATGGATCCTGGATTGATAGATATAGTAGATTGTACAAGCACATTAGTAAATTCTTTAAAATTAAGTGAAACTAGCAATCCAGATGCATACTTCATCCCCACTTTCTGTATGTGGAAGGCTATATCTGGAGTAAAAACAAATGAAAATAGTAATGGTGACTTTGAAGATGATAATAATGAAGATCAAAATAATTTTTTGACAGAAATAAAAGCTCCATTATGTAACTTACTTTGTGAATATATGGTAAATTGCACAGAAAGCAACCTTTTAACAGCTTTGGACGCTACCAGGGTAGATTATGAGAATATTCTAGGTGGTGTTGAAGATAAAGAAATGCAGGTCAATGTAAGCAGAAGAACAGCCAACTACAGAACTAGACTAAAAGAAAACATTGACTCATAAAATATATAACTAAAACTAGTTTGATTTGTTTTATTATGTACCTACTACCTAAGTAATCCTTTGATAGATTAGTGGCCACCATCAATAGCCACAAAATATTCAATACAATTCACAAATTTATCAAACACAGGAAGGTTTTAGTGACCACACCAAATGTGTGCTCATTTTGGCATGACCACCCCTGTAGTACAACTTTAGCAGGACATAGGTGTTCATAATTTATTATTTAATACTCAACTCGAATTTGTTTTATCTCAAGAAATAGATAGTTTTTGCGTAATAGAGATTTAGATTTAAATCAGATATGCTCATAGCTCCCCTATTCTCCTCTTCTAGAGGACCAAGTAATTCTAGGAAATGTTTGATGTCCCAGACCTTCACTTTGGCCACCACCAGTGTCTTCAGAAACCAGGTGACGAATTCTTAGGTATAGTTAGATTACTGGTTTTGCTGATGCTCAACCACAAAACTTCCTTGTCTGCTCATGATATTATAAACTTGCAGATTACTTTATTCTGCTTAATCCTAAATCGTAAATAACACTTGCACCACTTAAGGTTCCTTTCCAGCTATTTCTGGGATTATAAAGGTAATGAATAAAAAATATATTTTAAATACTAGACACACTTTATTCAACATCATAAATTTAAAACGGAACCAGGTTCCTCATAGAGATCTCCAACATCTAGCGGAGCTAAATTCTACATTACTAGTAGAATAATAATGACGCAATATAAAGTATAATTCCACATAGTCACACATATGTAGAGAATATTTAATGCTTAAACTGCGAGGTCTTAAGAGGTTTGACCACACAATAATAAGCGAGGTCTTAAGAGGTTTGACCACACAATAATAATTTTTAAGAAAACTAAAAACTAACTATCAGCCTTCACTTTAGACGGTGGTGCATCATCATGCTGGCCCTGTTTCCTCTTCCTTCCCTGTTTGCCCCCCTTGTTCCGTCCCTTGTTTTGTCTACTGTGGTTCTTCTGATTCTTTCGTCGTTTCACCATTTCCTCCACAGTCTTTTCTAGGTACGCTTTCTCTTCGTCACCTTCGACTAGTTTGAAGACTACCTCTTTCTCGCCAATTTTAAGCTTTCCATCAGTCATCTTCTCTGTCATTTCTTTAGCGGTGTCTTCTTTTGATAAACGTACCCAACCCTCAGAGTCACCAACTTTGAAGTCAATGTAAGCTACTTCAGCACCTGTGTTACAAACAGAAAATATTTATTTGAAGCACTCAGTTTTGATAATTATCAACCTATATGCTAGGTTATTTGCCAAGCGTAAATTAATTTCCTTACTAGAATTATGCCTGTAGGGCTATTATGCCAGTTTTGTTCAATAAAGTATTAATACTGACATTATTATTGCCTTAAAATATAATTTTAAATAAATCTAAAGTTAAACTGATTTGCTTCCACTAATATTATAAATGCCTGCCAGTGTACGTGACGGTTTTGTTGTGCAAACTAACAAACAAACAACAACGTACACAAGGTCCACTGCTTGGCTCTCAGGTCTCACTATGAGAAGGCGTGAGCCATACTCCCAACACGCAGGCTCAGTGTGGATTGTTGGAGTGGTGCACCAGGGGGATAGTTATAGATAAACCTTGCTGTCAGATGTTATCATGCCGGCTTACTTGGCGACTGAAATGTAGCGACGTCAGCCAACAAACTGTTTTATGTCTTTTGAAGCAGAGATGCCCAAAAAATATGGTCCGTTCGTTGCGTAATGCTGTTGCTATTGAGTAAATAGCACTTAACTGAGTGCAGTTACTTAATTATTTCTAGATTAAAATGACACTATTTCGTACAAACCTAGGGCTGCCAGGGCATCCTTTACATCCTCTCTCTTCATCTTATCGTCACCCTCACTGAAGTGCAGCACTGTGCCAGTTGGCAACTTCAATTCTTCCTTGTCATTTTTATCCTAAAACAAGAGCACAATTTTAATAACCTTCTTCCACAACATGAAGTGGAACCCTGATGGTATAAAGCGATAGCCCTGTCTATCCTCGGACTTTCAATTAGGCCCAATTTCAAGAAAAAGTGTTCTGTTCTGTATACCACCTCACCCTGAATTTGCAAGTATTTGAAAATGTTTCTTATCTCAAAGACCTTGTAAATTAAATAGTACTTACATTTCCCTTGTCCTTGCCCTTTTTGTCCCTTTTCTCTTTCTTAGAAATATACTCTTCCTGCTTTTGCTGCAGATATTCGTCCTGCCACAGTGGTATCAACTCGTTTTCTCCAAACTTCAAATCTTTTGTGTTTATAAACTTCTCAGCCTGAAAAATACAAGTGAGTACATGGTTACTTCAAGTGAATTAAGTGAGAGCATTATTCATTATATTTGCTGAGAATAACTAGCTATTCCCATACTTTCACTTGGTATTTTGTTTGCCACAATGCTGATTTTAAATCATATTGTTTAGATTGTTCAATAAAGATTTGTACTACTTGGTAGCACATGGTATGCTCGGTTTGTACTCAATTATAAACATAATTGCAATTAAAGCAGTTTTCGAAATTAGTTGAACTGCATTGCCCTTATTGGTTACTCACATACCTTAAAGAAGTTTAAAACTAGAGGACTTGGAGTAAGACTGATATCAAGGTCTGAAGGACATAGTTGTTTCATTAATATTACCTGTTCCTTTGTCTTGAACGTTATAAATACTGATCCTTTGAAGTGTCGTTTCTTAGTCTGCCTCTCCAGATACCTCCTCATGATGATGTTCTCAACCTCTTCATGCTGTTTGAAGTATTTCAGCAACTCATCTAGAATGACATCTTTTGGAAAACCTTTGGCGTAAACAGTGCGGGCCATGACCTCCTTGCGACGCTCCTCGTTCATCTCTGGGATTGGCAGTTCTGGATTCCGACGAACTTTTTTGTTGTCATCTGAAACCTAAGTTTTACACATTTTAAAAAACTTATCACAAGATTTAAGATATCATAAAATGTGCATTCAATAAAAATGCAAATGGTCTCCTGCAGCTCCTTTTTCTGCCCACACAGTTTTCTTAACCCACATGCTTCTCCTGTGGCAATGATACATGGGTGTTTACAGATATTGTTATTAAAGTATTTTGACCACAAAGATGACTTGTCAGGTTTTTTCACATAAAACCCTCACATTTGAACGTAGTTGATTAAAGTACCCAAGTATGTAGGTACACACTTTGGAATGCAGGCAATGGTTATGTTTTTCATCCTTTGATTAGGTATTAGATTAATGAGAATCAGTCAAAACCTAGTTTTAAGTAATTAGGGAGTGGTTTTTAGAAATACAAAATCCTAGAGAAGATAAAACAGTGAGGCCCTTCTATTGCTGTTTTAATCATAACATTAATGATACACTACAGTTGGATAAAAAGATAAGTTCTAACTGCAGTTGAGACAAAAGCCGGCTTTACTTAATAAAACCTCTTATACAGCATGTCATGGCTTATATTGTAAGTAAATACAAACAAAATGTTTGTTAAAATGTGTTAACTTGAATCCAGAATTTAAATTATGTGGCAGCAGTGTAAAACAATGACTCCATTCTGTCACATATTTGTTTACATCAAATGCAATAATAAATGGTTTTTAAAAATTTTCAATTTTGTGTTATTTACCTCTAAAAGACCAGAGGTAGAATTATTCAGGGCGTTGGCGATCACTTCAGTATCTGTAGTGAGTTTCGCAAGCCTGTTGAAGCGTGTTAGAATGTCCAATGGCACCCAGCCATCATCCAGCTTGACCTGCTCACGCAGAAACTTGTCACGAGGGAGGTTGACATCACCTGTGAGGAGAGTTTTTGATTGAATTTTCTTTTCATTTTTTAATTAGCGCTTAGAGCAAATATTTGTGTTGGCTCGGGGTGTTTGTGGTGCCCCAGCTACCTCAGATTATCATTACAGCACACCTCAGCTAGCTTGACAACTATCGTTGAGCTCTAGGATGCAGAAAAATGTCTGGTGAAATTTTCTATCTCACCACCCTGATAAAAAGCTCAACTGTAGCTCAAATGTGACTTTATTAATATTATATCAGAAGTAAATTCAGAAGAGAAAAATTTCTTGATGAACATTAGTGGAGGACGCCAGAAAGGCTGGCGGCTGGCGTCACTCAACTGATGGCGTAATTCTAAGCATAATCAAGAAAACACTATTTTCTTGTTGCTTGTTACACACTGAAGAAACGCAACCAAACATTCAAGATGTGACTTTGATGTAATAAAGAAAATAATGAATTTAGTTATATGACACAAAAAATATAGTTTGAATTGAGTTTAATACCAACACAGCAAGGGTATAGCGCAAGTATTAGGTTATCTTTTTAAGGTTATCTTATTAATTATGTTTAAATATTTGATTGATGATAACTCATAACAGAAACAATTTTATGCCATAGGGTAGAACTGGTCATGGAGATCGTCAAGAGAACGAATATAGCTGTAAATCCGATATCGAATAGAATAACAGTGTCTGTTGACAAAAGCATACCATATAATACTTACTGAAATAATACTCCACTTGGCGAATAATTGCACTCTCCACTTCATTCGGCTCCTCCCCGCTATTTTCACTGTTTTCTTGTCCGTTCTTTTCAGTGGGCACTTCCTTGTCTTCAGTCATCTTGCCGTTTCTACAAAAAAATCATATAAGTTTAGGTACTTATCTACCCTACACTGAGACTGGTATTGTGGCGCAATTTGTGTCTAAAAATACTTACGTGTTTAATTTCACACGTTGACACTGTGTTTTTCACTGGTTAAAGTAATTCCACGACAGTTAATTAAACCGTACTGTCCAAAAAATTAACTTATTTTTAATAACACGTGTTTCTGGGATTTTACCACATGCGACCGGCACGTAAAAGAGATGGAAAAAGGCAGTGCGGTACTGAGGGGTAAGCGGAGTGAGGAGAGGAAGCGAGGAAGAAAGAAAAATAACGTCAAATGGATTCGTTCAGAAACGTGTCAGATTTTTTTAAAGAAGATGTACTGGCTCTGGGCATCGCATTGGCTCGGCGCATCGACCTCACAGCTAATAGCCAAATCATCGACATAATAGACTTCTCATTAACCCCCTAATGACGGTCGAGAGGAATCATGTATAATCATTTACAGCCTGGCAAAAAAGTCGTGAAATTAATGAGGTCGCCACTTTCGTTAATGTGGTCACCCCATATACTACGACACAAACAGTTTTGATAGTTTACTAATTCAACTTTTTATAGAGAGAGAATGGCTATCTCGTTGTCCTTATGCAATCTCCCCACTACCTATTTGCCTGACGCAATCATCGCGCGAACCACAGTTAGGCAGTTAGGACACTCCTTTATCATCAATGGGTTTGATCTCGCGTTCGCACGTACTAAGGTTAGGTGGCAGAAATGGAAAGGCAATGGCACCAAACAGTTGATTCCCATTACATACAAACACATTGTCAGGACGGTTTCCTACTACCAAGTAAAGAAATGAAAGAACATATTAGCAAAATTTTAATAATGTAATAATGGATAATCCATACACATCCATTTTTCTTATCATCTCATGTATCTGTATTGTATGTATAATATGTATTATGTATGTATATATAAATATTGTTTATTTTTATTGTTTATTAAGGTTTATTTGTGTATTTTAAACATCATGTATATTTCATTTACCACTTAAGATATTTTTATGTATTTTATTTATTATTTTTACTTATGTGAACAATTTCCAATGCTGAATTAATTGTGCACCTGCGAACTCGTCCTATCATATTTCCTCTGCCTGTAGGTTGTCTGGAAGAGATTGCTTCTAGCAATAAGACCGCCTAAATTGTACATTTATGTGAACATGTATTCCTTACAAATGTGTTATTTTGTGTGCAATAAAGTGTTTATCTATCTATCTAATGTATTATAATTAGAGTGTAGAAAAATGTTGTCTAAATATTCGAAACCAGAAAAATCTTCATCTATCTATGGCTTGACTCAACCCTTTTCCAAAATTCTAAGCTTGACTTCGTTCCGATGAGTCGCTCTTTGTTAATATTATACTGTCAACTTGCAGATTACCAGTCGATTTGCTTATTTAAAGTTTGTAATCGTTGGTAATAACCCTTTTCTATTTTAATGACGTGTTATCATGATTTTTTCCTTTCTTCGGGAGATAAATTCTCAAAACTGGCTCAGACGCTGCCTTGAAAATTGAAATTAAAATTAAAACCAAAAATCAATAAAAAAGTATCAATTAGCTAAAATATGCTATCTTCCCAATTTTCTTTTTTTAAACACAGTATTACCAGTGATAATATTTTTTAGTTCCATTTCAGGACTTTTTTGCCAAGCTATAGATAAATTTTTAAAGCGCTTTTGAAAACGTATCGTACGATCGTACCTAGGTCAATAGTGGCGCCAGCTGGTGAGCTGGTAACATTGGCTCCCATTTAAATGACAGATGGCGAGCGAGAGACAGGAGAGGGTTAAAAAAAAGTTAAAGAAAATAATACCTACCAAAAAACTAAGCCAAAAAACAACCTCCAAAGTAGATGAGTTTTGTTGTTTTGCTCTCGAACGGAAGTTTATTGTGTATCGTAATGCATTTATTATAATACAATGGGTGTCAGAGGTTTAACTACTTACGTAAATCTGAATCAAGATGCATTTCTTCAATATTACCTGCTTCACGACACTGCTCTGGTCATCGATGGGAACAGTATGTGCGCTCAGCTGTACAGATCTCTGAACTGTTTTTCTGCTTTTGGGGGAGACTACGATAAGTATGCCATTTATGTTAAGAATTTCCTCAAAGGGTTTCGTAAATGCAATATCACTCCATATGTTATCTTTGATGGGAGTCACGAAAGCAGGAAACTCAAGACTGTTCACAATCGACTTCGTTCCAAGATAAGAGGTGCGTCTCGACTGGACCCCGTCACTCAGGGAAGCTTACAAATATTCCCGTTGCTCATACGTTGCGTTTTCAAACAAGTTCTAGACGAAATGAATGTTCCCTACACTACATGCGAGTTTGAAGCTGATGATGAAATAGCGACTATGGCAAGACACTTGAATTGTCCAGTTTTGAGCTATGATTCGGATTTCTTCATTTACAATGTCTTGTACATACCATTTAATACATTGGAGCGGAAGCCAAAGCCATTTGATGTTGACGGTAAGAGAGTAAATGCCTATCAATGCAAACTTTACAGAGTAGAATTTCTGATAGAAAATTTTGGAGGCTTGAAAAAAGAACTGCTTCCTTTATTGGCCACTCTTCTGGGCAATGACTATGTTGAAAAGAGGGTGTTTAACAAGTTTTTCGCACAGCTAAAGTTGCCTAAAAGTAAAAAATGTAAAAATGACCAGCAAAGATGTATCCATGGCATTTTTAAGTGGCTGCAAAATGAAACGCTGGACTCTGCCATAGCCAAAATATTAGGCAGAGTGAAGAAGACTGGAAAACAAAAAGTTTTAAATATAATTAAAAAAAGTATTGATGGATACAACAGAACATACTGCAGATCTTTAAAATATTTCAATATCTGTGAAGAAAAACCAATTGGCGAGGAATTTTTATTCCAGTTTTCAGAGAACATTGAAACTGAAGACTCAGGTGATGGCACTGAAGACAATGCCAGTACATCTGGTGACGAATCCACTGGAGAAGAGTCAGATGAAGAATCGGATTGTAAAATAGAAGATGAGTTGGTTCTCGGTTTGCCAGAATGGTTTGCTGATGGTGTCAGAAAGAATCTAATCCCAAAAACCCATATAAACCTCTACACTCACCACTCGTTCTTTTGTAACCCTCAGGCAGAAGATTACAAAGATGAAGACTCATGTCTGTGTGCATTGCCAATTATGAGGTACATATTTGATATCCTAACAGACTTTGAACATGACAACTGCATTTATGTAAGCAGAGAATCTGATAGCAACTATCGCAGAATTCTTGTTGGCAGAGAATATTCTGTTCCAAGGATTATAGAGGTTCCTTTCAAGGATTTGTCAGTTGAACAATTATCCTTGTATTTCAACAGCTTTCTAAAGGAGAAACTACCTAGTTTGGATCTAACTGACATACATTTATTGCCACCAAATATTCAGTTGTACATGATATCTATGTTGTGGTGGGTGTCAAAATGCAATGTACCACTAGCACATATTCATAGTTTGTTGCTGACCTACATAATGCTTGAAGTAATTGATGAGCGGACAGGCACCTTCCGCGGGCACAATCAGTTCACTAGAAATTATTCTAAAAAGATAGAAGATTTGAAAAAGGATGTCGGGCAACCTAACTATGAAGAGCCATTTTTGAACAAATGCAAAGTCCAATATGAGGACTGTTTAATTGCTGCAAATGTACTATTAAAACACTTTGAAATTGATGACAGTATCCTCAAGAGGCCAAAAACATATGATGTTAAAAAAATGCACAGTTTTGCCCAGTTTCAATGTTGCCTATTACATTTTAATGCATTAAATATTCTTTGCCGCAAGCCATATGAGAGCACCCTGTATCATAAATGTTTTAATGGCACTTTTGTTTATAATATTGCTTTAAAATTAGAAAACCAAGTTGACCCCATGTCATTTTTAGAGCAATATTTACGTGGTGCAACCACTGTGTTGATGTTTTATAGAAGCTTATGTAATATTTATCAGAAATGTGAGGAAAAGATGAGTTTGACTACTGCGAAGTGGACAGGAAAGAAACGCAAAAGAAAGAAGAATAAAAATAAGGAAGAAGATGATGTTATGGAAGCACTAAATTCTTTTGTCACAAAAGGATTTGGCTCTATGGTTATATTGTAGTTATTAAGTGACGTTTATTGATAAATATATTTTTGTTACTTTCTCATGGTTATCTATTATTTATTTGCAAACATTCATGTGATAACAATTTGTGTTTGTTCTGTCTGTGTTTCGGCGACGGTCGCTGTTGTAAAGCAACACACGGCGGCGTAGGGCGGCTTGATAACATCTGACATTAAGGTTGCTCACTAACTTTACACCCTTCCAACAATCCGCACTGAGCCCGTGTGTTGGTTTATGGCTTGTTCCACCTCATAGTTGAGGTGAGGCCTGTGCCCAGCAGTGGGACGTATATAGGCCGTTTAGGTATCGCATACGAGTAGGTACAGTGGACGGCAGACTGCGCTGCCCATTTTCGTTCTTTGGACGGAACAGAAATGGGTAGCCTGTTGTGCTGTACAGCCAACGGCACATTAGGCTAACCATTTCCGTTTTTTAACTTTCTTTTGCCAAATGTTATTCCTTTGGAAGCATGGAGCACTGACCGGAAATGGGTAGCGTGAGGTGCCGTTCACCGTACTATGTTTTAGAAAAATAAATTCTGCTAAGTAAATAGCCAATAAAAAACAGGCACGTCAATTTTTACATAATTTATTTTGCAGGTAAACTCAGCATTACTTATTATATCCGTTTTTTCTCTAGTTCCCCATTCCCCTTGCTAACCAAAACACTCAGTTTATGTCCAAACATAGCTGACATAACAAAAAGGCTGCTATTGAAGGTGTGGAATGCAACAGTCTGCGAGGTAGAAAATATTTCGAGCATAGGGTACACATGGTGGTTGTAATATACGAGTATGATTCGCAACCACACCATATACGAAGAAATGAACAGTATTGATAAAGTGGCAGTTACATTCTTGGACGGATACGTTATGTTTGTGAAAAGTAGCTCTGTAATGATGAAAACCCCGATAGAAGTGTGACTAACTTGGTTGACCCAAGCGGGGACATTTTTCGTTCGGTCTTCAGGGTAAACGAGGTCTTTATTGTAAAAATAGGCGCCCCAGAACAGGAGCACTAAGTACAGCCCCGTGGCGAAGGCGAGGGGGAAGATATGGTCCTTCAGGCTGCGGATGAGTGGTGCCTTCTTCGGTAACTTTTCATTTGTGCCGAAGGCGTCGTTTAGAAGTGCAGTAGCGTAGTACACTATCTGTGTTATCTGAAACAGAACTCGGTTGTGATGAAAAACTTCATTAGGTTAAAAATTTAGAATCCAGAACAAAATCATATGTATAGTTTGTTACAAATAGGATAACGTATTACTGCATCGTTTAAATATTTAAGACTGAAAATGTTTCACTTTTGGTTACTACACACTTTTGGTGATACTTTTGGTTACCGTCTGTCTTCATCATAGACACATATTGGTCCTTGGTCCAGACCAATGTGTGTGGGTACAATCTATCTATACAAACACCCAAGTGTTCATTTCAGACACTGTCGTTGTTGGTTTTCTTAATTTGAGACCAGAGAGCCAAGTACGACATGCACAGACCAAACGCGGCGAGGAAGTAAATGCGGAGAAAGTACTCAATGTTGGCGACGCGTGCCCATGTGCTCTTTAGAATTTGTTTTGCGATAGTTGCTTTTGGCTAAAATCGTAGGATATCGAAGATTCGCGTAGCGTTGTGTACGAAGGAGCATCCATAAAAACATGAGTAGATATCTAACTCACTCAGCACTCATGTAGCCCGTGGGCGTTGCTGTATTAAACTATCGTTTGGATACAAAAATGGCTCAGCCACTATCGCTCGTGGGTGGTAAAGTGGAAATAAACTTACCATTCCCCAAACAGTGAGGTAGACGACGTATCCATTCAGAGGTAGGTCCAGGACTTCTCCGCTCGGTGTCCTGGGGGCCAGGTCCGGCATTTGCACACCAATCCATAGGGTGTACCACGTGATGGCTAGTACAGCCGCGTGCGCAAGTGGGAGGAGCATTCCTCAACAAATCAGTGTTCTGCTAATACGTTGTTAAATGATTTGGTATTTTTGTTTTTAATTTAATTATTTGGGTTTTTTATTTATTTCTTCAGCTTTTAGCTTTATTGTTCCTGTACAAAATAGCTGACGATGATGATCAAAACTTAGCAAAAATCTCTAGTTTCAGAGCGGAGCTGGGAACACATTTCACTGAACAGGTTGCCTGAATTTGGTTGTAATAAAACAACTTTGTCAAGGAAGGATGCCAGTATCCTGAACGTTAGATATCCGTTCGAAGTTTTAAAAAACGCGTGATTCTGAATCACATAATTTGAATAAATTGGCCACTCATTTATGACACGATATGGTCTTTTTAGTTTTGAATACTCAAATATCTAATAGCAACTATCTACGTTATTAAAATTAAATGAATTTACTAAATTATACGTCTACGAAGGTTTGATTTAGGGCTCGGCTTGCTCCACAGCCAGTCCGATACACACTGACTGATCGAGGTTTCAGTCAATCGTGTTGGTAACCATGACATCACATTATGCGAGATTATGATGATGAAGAACAACAATGAAAACACATTGTTTAGGCCCGTGACTTACTTAACCAATTGTTAAACTCTCGGATACAATCAAACTTGAAAAAAATTGACCCTAAATAGACGATATGATTTGGTCTGAACGAAGAAGACATTGTTTTGTTACTAAGATTGAGATTGGGATACTTAGATGGTTTGGTCATACGGGAAGAAGGGATGAAAAGCGTTTACGAAACAAACCTATAAAGCGACAGTAAACGGTGAAAGGGACTGCTGAAAAGAGACTGTTGAAAAGGGAAGGCCTGGACGAAAGTTTAAGTTCAAGATGTTCTCAGATAAAGTCAGATGTCAGAGAACCTTCAACGAAAAGGATTATAAGGAGTGTAAGAAGGAGAATTGTCGTAGGTAAAAAAATGTGGTCAATGAGGAAATTATGTGTTTCCTGATATTTTTTAACCGTCTGGATCCTACTGCTGGGTGAAGGTCTCCCTCAAGCTCTTTTACTAGTCCCTATATTCAGCCAGGATGGCTCACCTCAGAAGGATATCGCCAAAGAAGAAGGCCTAAAATAACAACGCTATCTGTACATAAATATTGCCAGGCTCTGAAAATTATTATAAAACAAAAAAAAGACAGCAAATAAAATACCTGATTCAACAACTCATGACGTTGAGGAACCGTTTTAATTAATAGCTTATCCACCTATTCTTAAGTCTTGTGTTATTTTGACTCGTCAACGTTTTAAATTTATTCATAGAAATGCAGATACTACTTACACAATATACAAAAACAAGCTAATTTTGGTCTGTTGTTTCAATTGACTTGTCTGAAATCAGCCTTTTGACCTTTTTACCTGAAGCACGGGGTAAGTTTTAGGCATTGTTTCACTTATGTCAGTGGTCTCATCTAAATATAGTTTCGAGAACAACTAGTGCTAGGTACCTACCTACGTAGTGAAAATGTTTTTACATTGTGAAAATTCCTTGAAGGTTTGAACACATATGATATTAATTTGAAATGAAGCTGGAAGCTACTTTCTTTTTTGGGGTTTCAAAAGTTGAAGTAAAACCATAGTAGGTAGGCTACCTACAGTATCAATTTATTTATTAGGTAAGTACTGTTTTTCGATTTTTTTAGGTCCAAGGAACAAGAAACAATCCTCAAAAACGGTTCAATAAAAAACGTTTGGCAATTTTTAACAAAGCTTTAATTTTGTTCTGAAGAAATGACGTAAAATTGATCGTTTCGGATTCTTTTCACCTCCGTTTTCTTTTTGGTCCCGCCTCCTTCTTAGTGACACTGACGACGTCGTTAAGGGTTTTCCCAAATGCGGCGAAAATACTTATAAGACTGATATTGAAGGCATGGAAGGCAAAAGTCGCGGGGACATTGAGGACATCAAAAATAGGGTATACCCAAGTGCCGTACCACGCATGTAGGACTTGCTGCCAGACTATATATGCGGCCATGAACAACACAGCCAAAGTGACAGCTGCCTTTTGGGAAGGATACGTTCTCTTCGTCGCCAGAAGCTCGATAAGAATGAACACCCCCACAGTAGTATGACTGGTATGATTTAGCCAGTGTGGAATATTCTTGGTGGCTTCAATAGGGAAGATGAGTTCTCTGTCGTAGAAATATATGCCCCAGAAGACGGCCAACGTGAATAGGCCCTGTGCAAAAGCGAGGGTGAAGACATAGTCCTTTATGATGCGGATGAGCGGTGCTTTCCTCGGTGACGGTTCGTTCGTGCCAATGAGATCGTTCAGAAATGCAATCGAGAAGTAGACCGTCTGGAGGATCTGAAACAGAGTAAGATCATGTGATAAGACCTCATGTTTAAGTAAGATACTCAGCGAGCTTTCAGGTCATGGAATTCTAGATCAAATAGCAGAAAAACACATTTGACCAGTCTTTTTCTGGTTTCATCATCATTAGTGAAGGTAGTGCATTGGTAGCGCTGAAAAATAACAGTTAGAAAAGAGATCGAATGGTATTGTTTTTATTCAATAATTGTACCGCCTAAGGGTGCACAGACTACCTACCGACTGTCAAAGGACAACAGATCGGCGGGTCTAACCGAAAAACATAACTTAGTTAAACGATTACAAAGTTTTTTATTCAATTTCATATGCGTCCAAAAAACTAATGTGCTCGTAAACTAACACTAAGTTTGGACAGTTGACTAAACTTAGTTAGATACGTGCCCAATTTTTGAGAATTTGAGAATTTTTTTCTTCTTTTTATATGTAAGTAAAAAAAATAAATATCCCTAAGAAGAAAAAAACCTTATTGATAGCCTAAGTTGTACTTGATCTCTCTAAAATTAAAAATAATTGGTAAGTCAAATAATTGTGTTCTATTTTCAAATGGTGTTTCACAATGACATTCAAAATTCTTCTTTGACGCTTTCCTCTTCCATGGGGAATCAGTTTTGGATTTTGGAAAAGACAATCTTTCTTTCGCCTGTGAATAGTGTCACATTTATAGTTATTGTGAATCAACTTCCGAACCGGTAGTAGAGTAAGGTAGAGTCACATCATATTTTTTCCCATGTACTATGTCAATACTTGTAATTGTGAATACAGTTTTGTGGAATTATGTGGAATAACTTAAAGTGTGAACGCTACGCGACTAAACAACTTCTTAGACTGAAAGAGGACAGTGATTGAAAACGTTCCAGACTTAGTCCAAAAAAGGTTAGTGGAATCTTTTACTTTTCAGAGTTGTGTGTGTGTGTGAAGGCTTTTTTGTATATTCAAGAATTTACAAGAAGGCTTTGTTAGGTGGGCTGAATATAAGGCTGTGGGGAAGGTGAGTCCCAAGAGGGCGGGAAGCTCCTAAATAATTTCCCCGGGTTAAAAAAAGATTCGCGAGGCATCCCCCCATGGGGCTTAGTCCAAGCGCTTTCGTTGCTTTTCCCCCCTACTTTGGAGGTGGTTTGGACAGCAAGCACTGGCGGTGAAGCGTTGTTGTCAAACGTTTTAAGGGGTCCCCTAAGGCTCCAGCTTCAGCTTCGCCACCAAAATGTCAAGGTCGAGTACCGTGAGATTTTAGTCTGTAAGAGTCCGACATTTAAGTTTCTCCGTAGTCTCCCCCGGAGGCGATTATCCATGAGGATTCCTCATGATAGAAAAGTAAAAGGATCGAGAGGCATTGCGTGTTTGAGCACCAATGGATGGGTCACCAAAATAGAGAAATAGAGAAAGCAATAATAATAACACTCAAACAGCGGCCAGCAGCGTTGTTTATTTGGTTGACTTTGAACTATTATTGCTCCAGTTCATAATGTGAATAAAAATGCCTGTCTCGAACTTTGTACTGCTATAGAAAATTTAGAATCCAACATGAAGATCGCCTACGTTTTTTGTGTGAAACAGTTATAATGAAGCGTCATTCATAACTTAAGACAGCAACTAGCTTCGCCTGTGTTGTATTAGGTACCTATATCTGTCACAAAAAGTCTTTGTACACAACATTTTATGTCCCAAAATTAAACCCAGTCGTGAAAAATATTTTGTAGCAGAGTTATTTAAATATTAAGATAATTCCTAAGCTATCATCGACCACACCGAGGTCGATGTAAGCTATTAATTGGTATCAATGTCAGGGCACTTTGGTTATTCTCTTGTCACTGCGCTATACGGGTCGTTGAACTGCCATACAGTTTATATTTCAAAAATAAATAAATATATGGGACAGCAAGATTATCAGACCCTCAATAAGTTGAGCTCGCTTAGAGGTATAGGTTTCAGAAATTAATACAGTAAAGAAAGGTAGCGGGTTCGATCCCTGCACAGCGCTATTCGTATGCTGCTGAAGTTCCTGGATATCCGTACTTAATCCCAGTAAGATGATTCAGTGCGGCTTGATAACATCTCGCTCCCCTGAAACACTCACTACCCAAGAGTTGAGATGTGGCAGTGAGTCGTCGATGACGTGCGTGAACATGTCTGTTTGTGTTGATCTGGGTGATACCTACCAAGCGCCTAGTTACAAAAAATATGTATGTTGTAGATAGTATTTTTATCCGTTTTCTAGATTTCGTCAAAGTTTTGCTTATTTTGGGATACAATTGCGCTGTGTGGAATAATGGCTCAGGATTGGGGACCATTATTGAATTAAAGATTGGAAATAGGCACTGAGATTTGTGTAGGTACAATGAATTCATAAACCGAAATAATATTTTTTCAAATGCTAGTATTTAATCTTGAAGCAAACACCTCAGTAGGTAGGTAAAAAAACAGTAAATACGATGATTACCAATCTCAAATGATTGATTAGCATTGTATTTAAATCATAAGAGAAACTGATTAACAATTGTGTGTTATTGATATTACTTAAGGTTAATGTTGAGTAATTTTATTTATCTTTTATCTAAGCGATATCGAAGCAAACATTAATGGTATTTAAGTTCCATGGTTATGTACTAGGATTGATTATTCCTAATATTCCGGGAAACCCAGTGGTTAAAAACTCGCGCCTGCAACTCGAGTGGTCTCGGTCAAATCAACGTAACACCTACCTTCTGTTCATTCTACAATAAAACAATAATAATAAAAAACCAAGCAACTCGGGAAAGGAGGCTAGCCTCGCCCCCTCACCGCGTTGGGTTCAAATTAGTTGGGCGAAATGTGGGCTTCTGAATGTTCCGTTCACCATGATGGCAACAATCAGTGTGCCGCTAACTACCTTGTCCGGGATTTAGTGGTGTGGTGGTATGTCGTATGTATGCAAGTAAATTTTTTTTGTACACTTCTTAATTCAGTTCGGGAAAAATCTTTGTATTGTATCTACTTATTATGATTTCTATAAAACACAGTTATTATCTATACTCTACCTTAACTCTACCTAGTTTAAATAACGCAAGGTAAACCACTAGTTGGGGACTAAAAAATGTATGTCTGTGCACAGGCTTAGAAATTTCTTGTAAGTAATTATATCATAGAGTAATACATGTATAGATATGCTTGAAAACCATTTAGAAGATGCCTTCTTTTTTATATAAAAGTTTGTGAAAATCGCATCAGAAACCCTTGCATGAGTAAGGAGTTAGTGAAATCAGTCAGACATGGAGATTGTGGAGAGCGACTTTATTTTATTTACACAATGTAGAGACAATGGCCTCTACGACCTATCAGAAAAAACATCCATGATAAATACAGCGGTGTTCAAATAGAGTAAAATGTAAATGAGCTTACCAGTCCCCAAACAGTGAGATATATGACGCGTCCTTTTAAAGGTAGCTTCACGATTTGTTCCCTCTGTGGAAGAGGTGCCAGCTCCAAATACACTTGATCGTACCAAATAGAGAAGCAGTTGATGGCCACAGCTGCCGCGTGGGCAAGCGGGAGGAACATTTTTAACAACGCTTGTGGGACTCAGCAAGGTCTGCCGGTCCGACGCACACTGAATGGTCAAACTGTTTTTATCAATCGTTTTGGTTGGGATGACATCATAATTTAGCGAGGTTATAGCTGTCAACGCACTATCATACAACGACCACACCTCGAGCGTAGGTGATATGGTACTTCGGAAATGAACTCTATTGCGTTGGTGTAAGGTAGAGGTGATGGTAGCGTCGAACTTCGAAGTGTATGAGTATGAATGATCGGTAGCTGAAATAACAAACGGTGGTCTGGTCGTGGTGTTTGAAGTGTTTTTGGCTGGCCCTTGAATAATTCTTGAATTAATTGGTTCAATTGTTTCGCCTCCTATTTGTATTAAAAAGAAAGACGTTCCATCAATAACAGATATGTAGGTTAAATACCTACCTACCAAAAACCTTGGCCGTTACAGATCACGTCTAAAGTGGTTTGAAGAAAAAGATATAAACATTTATTTGTTGGTAAATAAACGATTGTTGTTTGTGAGGGTTGAATTGAAGTGGTTACGGGCTGCACTCGCGCCCTCTCTTGAGCCAGTTTATCATCGCGACCATTAGCGGCATTCGCTCGTTGGTGTATCACTTCGTTCGCAATATTTCACATAGATGTCGCTTAACCCTATAAATCAGCCTGTTATACCGGCTGCTCGACAATGGTCCGTCTTCACTGACTATGGACTTGGCCAACTACAGTCTGTTTCGCAGAACCTTACCTTCGGATGTTGCAGGAGTGTACAACAACAACAACATCCCGCACTGAGCCCGAATGTGACTCGTAATAACGCATAGTTGCAACGAGGCCTGAATCCAGCAGTTGGACATAAAGGCTATTGTTAAGTTCACGGTTAGTTACTTAGTCATTGGTAGACAAAGATTGCGCATGTACTTGGTGGGCGATTCAGAATTGGAACCTTGTAACAGACCGATTTGGTACCTAATTCACTTTTTAATCGTAGTAAATCTCTTGTTCAGCGAAACTCTGAATTTTAATAAATGTCAAACCCAAATGACTCTGCAATTTATAAAAAAAATACAGACTGAATACCTAAACCAGTCGATAACGCTGTTATCAATCACCCCCAGTTCATCTTAATTAGATTATTTCAGATAAAAAAAAACATTCTCTTATTATATGTTAGGTACCTTTCAACTGAGCGATTTATTTAATTTAACGGAATACAATGTTTAAGTACATAACTTATTCAAAATAGACTCACATCCATTGTTATGACACGTAATGCCAAAGTCCATTTATTGATAATCAAAGATAATGAGATAATTGGTAATTGCGCATAATTATCTATTCATAAACCGTGCTGCTAAGTGAAACAATAGCATGGAAATTATAAGATTTTTCATTTCATTTTTCATTTCCACAAAACAGTAGATATGCCAAGTAGGTAATAAGTTAAATTAAGTTAAATTTCATGAATAATTAAGTTGTTTAACTAACAATAAGGAATCTGGTTTCTGAAATAAATAAATTGAATTTGGATTATCACACTAAAGTTAGAATAACTTAAGTGCTAACAAAATCAACGTTGAGTAAATAGTTAAAAAAGTAAATAAATCGAAAAAAAAGCAAATGGCTAAAGACTTAACTAATATTCTGAAACTTTTTATTAAAAGATATTCTAATGGTTCGGACTATTAAAAAATGTTACTACAATTTTAGGTACAAAATAGAACGATTTTTTAGGTTTTAGTAGTTTATAAATATACCTTGAACGGCGGACTTTTTACCAAAACATCCTCTATCATTAAGCCTCTGGGCGAGACAGAAATGCTGTTTTTATTGAATGGCCGTGCAAAATTATAATTTGGAGAGAATAAACAAAGATTAAAGAAGAAGAAATAAAAGAAGTAGGAGGTGGATAGTTTTATCTTAGCAGTATTCGGCCACTTGGTCTTGGGCCAGGCCTGGGTATCAAACCTACGCCACTACCCTGGCAAGACCAGCTATGCTATTCCGGTGGACGCCAAAACTCCCTTCGCTCGTGCGAGGAAACTTTAAAATTCAATTCCTTTGCGACTGTGGTCGTTTGAGAGAAAAGAACTAAGCCAAATATTTTTTTTAAATTATTTACATACAAAATGAGAGAAAATACTAATCCAAAGTAAAGCTTATTGATGATTGAGGTAAGCGTGAAGCACCGAGATGTGAAGTGATGTCCGCTGTGCACCGCCGGAATAGCACGGCAGGTACTTAGGTCGTTCCATATATCCGGTTCAAAAGTTTTCCAAAACCATTGTTAACCTTAATTGAAATCGACCTTTGGTCACTTCAAAAATAGATATCTACTGATAACTTGATGCTATCTTGGTATTAAACAACTCTGAAAGGGTAAGTTAGGCAGATTGGACCAGTTTTTGTTCCTTTATAGTGTATTTTGTATTTAATTTAAAAACAATGGTTTCTATAACTTAATATTGCGGTTAATGTACAAACGTTTTCCTATTTTATTCTTGATAGTTAATCACGATAATTTATGATGACAAGAAAAAATAACTCTATTTGCTCAAGTGCATTGATGTTGATCTAAAAATCCAGTCAAATACAGACAACTTAACTTTTTCACAATATAAAATCGTTATTAGGAATAATACATATTCGTATTATACCTGCCTCATTAAATATAATATTCGAATTGTACTAGCTAGAAAGAACTTTAAAAACGTTGAAGAGTATTTTAGTAACAAATGTTTACAGTGTGAAAAATCAATGTGACTTTTCCACCAGTCGGACAGTTGTTTCTGAATGAATAAGTGCATATCCCTGGACTTATAAAAAGCAAACTGCCATTTGACTAACCTTAAAAGAAGCAGTCAGTAGTTAAAGTTATCAAAGTGAGTAACAATACTTCAGCTTACATATACATATAGTATAAATAAATTAATATTATTTTTTTTATTCAAAATGATAATCGTGTAATTCTTTTTTCGCTAGAATGACAAATCTAATTGATTTATATTTTATTTTAATATTTTTTATCTGGATTGACCTGTTTTTTGTACATAAGAAGTACCTAATCTTTCCTCTTACTTAGTATTTTAATAAATGAGTCTCTATCTGTCTTATCATTGACATTAATATTTAATTAGTCCACACTATCCCAAGTTTCCTCTTACTACTATATTTATATAGTAAATAAAGAAACAACTCAGTCAGTATTCAGCAAGCTGCAGTTATAAAGAGTGTCCAATATTATTCAATCACCTAATTATTTTTGAATAAAACAGAAACATGATCCTCCCTCTGTTTCACTTGTCTGTGGCAGTCATAAATACTTATACACTATGGTACGACCAGGCATACCTGGACTACGAGTTTCCAGCTAAGGGGTATGCGGAAATGCCCTTCAAAGGTCGGAGTATGTTCCTGACCCTATGGTGTATTGTAAGTAACCTACTTGTTTTTATTTATTATTTGAGTGATCTTTGGGAGAAAGATTGAGACTGAATACTTGTCGTTTAAACTTATGCAGTTTTTCTAACCAACTTATCTCTATAAACTCATCATCATCATCCTAGGGATTATCCCGGTTGCTGTCGTTACGGCGCCCGGGGTCCGCTCTTCTGCATCTGCTTCTCCACTATGTCCGGTCTTGTGCATCCTTCTTTGTGAGGCCACTGGCACGCATGTCATCCCTCACGAAGTCAAACCAACACTTTAGCAATTTGCATCTCAACTAGCAGTAGATTTCAGAGTCAATTAATGTAAAATACACGAGTGTGTAATCTAAGTATCTTCTATTGATGTTTCAGTGTAATTTTATACAAACAGGGATCGAACTTCTAACCCTCTATTTCAAAGAAGTAAATTCAGTCCCGCAACATTTTTAGCGATTGAAGTGTCCTGTCGCAAATGTTGACAGCATCAGGATGAATGAGACAATAATTAACACTAGTTAAAGTGGTGCTGGAAAGGGCGGTCTTAGTTTTCTTTTGATGATACTTCGAAGCCACATACCTGTCTATGAATAAAATTAAAAAAAAAACATAAAAAGGATTCCATCCCTGCCCCTAAAATTGACACATGTTTTGTTATTTTTACTGGCTTGCTGGATTCTCTACCAGATGTCAAAAAGGTACCACAAGTCAGAGTGTAAATAAAAAGTCACATTCGTAGCTATTAGCATTATTAGCTTTTTTTTCACAGCTCCCACAATATACTTAAATTACTGCTTATTCCACAACATTTCTAACGAATACATGTCTCTATTGCAGACCCTGCAATCGATCTACCATATCGTCTCTTTCCTGAACGACATCATCGGTACCAACGAGCAGTCTCCAAGGAACCCTCCTCTGGTCCGCGTCATCAAAGACCTCCTCTTCAGCGTCGCATTCCCCACGGCTATCTACGTCTCCCTCAGCTTCTGGGGGCTCTACTACTTCGACAAAGATATGATATTCCCTGAGCACATAGACCGCATAATGCCAAACTGGATGAATCTGATAATCCACTTCTATGTCGCTGTCTTTATCATCATAGAACTTATAGTCACTAAGAGAAGTTATCCGACAAGGAAAGTAGGGCTTACTACCACAGTTCTGTTCAACACCGCCTATGTTATTTGGATGCATATACTGCATGCATCTTATGGCGCTTGGGCATATCCCTTGTTGGAAGTACTAAGTTTACCTGCTAGAATACTGTTTATTGGTGTTAGTCTAGTCATTTTTATCTCCTTATATGTGGTCGGTGAGAAATTCAGCGGCTCAAGTAGTAAACCCAGGAGCGAAGTAAATGGTACGTCCAAAAGGAAACAGCGATAGCAATAGACAGTAATTTATAGGTTTTGTTTAAGAATATATTTAAATAAAGTTTAAAAACTAAGCAGTGTTTATTTGTGTTACTAACATAGATTTTAAGGAAAATAATTTAACTAAATACTTCACACAAAATGTTTTACAATTTTAATTTATTTGAGTATTCTGGTATATTCAGGTTTTGGCTTCTCTAGATTTTAAAATTAAAAAGATTACCTAATATTACAAGTTTGTTAGGAAACTTCTTGCAGTTAAACTTTTAAAATAATTCTGCCCCTCACAATTCCATCTCTCACAATTAAATTGTGAAATATAACGTTCTTTTAAAATACTATATTCAATTTTAAAAGTAACATTAGTAAGGAGTATCAGTTCGTTGTCTTTATCTATTGGTCCACACTATCCTAAGTCTCCCCGTTCCATTGTATGTATATGAGATAATTATGAAACATCCCACTGCCAGTCTCCGGCAAGCTACAGATATCAGCAGAGTGTCCAGTATTTTAACAAACTAATAACTTATTTTAAAAAGTTCATTAACTAGATAAAAAAGAAACATGATTATTCCTCTGTTTCACGTGTCTGTGGTGGTTTTGAACGCATATACATTATGGTACGATCAGGAATACTTGGATTACCCTTTTCCATCTAAGGGGTATGCGGAAATGTCGTTTAAGGCTCGGAGTATGTTCCTGACCTTATGGTGTTTTGTGAGTATATTCTTAACTACATCATTAGCTAATTTTGAAAATGAAAAAAAAAATACGTATTCCGAACTGCAATCAGCAGTAGATTTAGTTTAAATTCATATGAAGCTGATTATAATCGCCAACCTTGAGTACGGTCATTTTGGCCAACTATCGTGTTTAGGGCACAGATACCTTCCTCACTTTAAGTTGAAAGCTATTTTAGATATAACATATGTTTTAAACAGTACCTGAAATTATGAAGTTTATCAAACCAGGTTGAACAGGAACCATGACAGATTTCATGCACAACTATGCTTACCGTATTGATGCTTCGATTTCAATTAACTTGAATTGTGTTTAATGAGAATTTTCTTTATTCAAGCTCTTAGGCATATTATGTTGTAATATTTCAAAAAAACATACGCGTCTGTTGCAGGTCCTGCAAACGGTATATTTCAGCATCTCTCTCCTCAACGATGTCATCGGCACAGACGAGCAGTCTCCAAAAAGGGCTCCTTTGATCCGCGTCATCAAAGACATACTCTTCAGCGTGGCGTTCCCCACTGCTATCTACGTGTCCTTCAGCTTCTGGGCTCTCTACTACTTCGACAAGGAAATGATATTCCCCGAGTATATCGAACGGATAATGCCAAACTGGGTGAACCAGATGCTCCACCTCTTCGTAGCTGTCTTTATGTTCATAGAACTGCTATTTACTAGGAGAAATTATCCGAAAAGGAGATTAGGTCTCTCTGTAGCCATTTTCTTTAACGTCAGCTATGTGGTTTGGATGCATATGCTGCATGCCTGGTATGGCGCTTGGTCGTACCCATTGTTAGAAGTGATGAACTTACCTACAAGATTGTGCTTTATTGTAGTTAGTTTATTGATATCTATGTCCTTATATGTGTTAGGCGAGAAACTCAGCAGCTTAAGTAGTAAATTAACGTGTGGTTCTTCTAAGAAGAAACAGCGATAAATATGAATATTAAATTAAGTTTTTTTTAAGATAGGATTAAATTTTTAAAATTAAATATGTGTTTTTTTTCATCCTCTAAAGTAGATAATACATTTTTAAAATTCTATTTTATTTTGCTTGCGTTTGATTTGATCGCGTTTGTTGATAAACGATTTCATATTTAAGAAGATTAAACAATAGCTGAATTCACTATAGTAATTGGCAATAATAAACTGGAACAAATAAGATAAATAAACACGCATCTTAATGACTCTCCACGGTATTGCTCATTATATGGAAATAATGAAAACATCTAACAATACCATTTCTCTTTCAGTCGTACTCTCCTTTTTCCAAGTAGATACTCACACACATACTTCATTCAAACATGCATAAGCGCTGCAAAAAATACTTTGCCATGATTACTTCACCGAGCGAATTTGTATCCAAAGTGTTAAATCGTGTCAGTAGGTAATGGAATCAAATAAAACCCGAGTCAAATCTTTGTGTAATTTGTAAACAAAATACCAAAATGAAGATTTATCTCAAATTATCAATTAACTTTAAACAATGGTAGGACAGCATCGTGCCTCTCTTCTCATTCAATGTTACCGGATACGCAGATAAGGAGGTCAGAGGTAAATCATTACAAACAAAAGAATCTACAACAAGTTTCGTTGCTGTGCTTCGTAGATAAGGTTGCTAGGTGTGAAACTGTAAATACTCCATTACTATCGCGATGTGCTTGCCACATTAACTGCCCTTTGGCCCCGCTTCAGAAACTTGGGGACCGATTGTGTGAAGAAACCGGGCTGCCGGCAACAGCATATATGTAGAGAATGCTTTTAGCATTAAGTCCGCCTTTTGGTACTTGTTTGTGCATTAAAGTATAAAGAAATAAATAAGGTTCCTAAATTTTTAAGTGCTTTAAATTAATAGTCAACAGCTCTGGAGGCTACCTATTTCTGCTCTCTATACTGCTCTTGCCAAATACCAATTCTTTCTAATAACAAAAGTACGTTTTTGTAAAAGTACTCATCAGACTGGACAATAGAAAACTGTATCTTGTCCGCTGGACATAGGCCTCTTCTTTTCTCTTTTTTTTTGTTTAGGCTTAAAATGTTTTTCATAGCTTAAGGGTCGCTACTAGGGTCGGCCGGAGAGAAAATCTGTCAAATTTGAAAGCGATCGTGACAGCTATGGTCACACAGTGGTTGGGCCGTGCAACCCGTGCATAATTTACAAGAAAAAATAGGAAAATGAAATGGCAACTAGTACCAAATTGTCAAACCCAAGAGAGCTTTTAATCAAGTGTACTTATAAATATAAACCTGCCATATTACTCTCATGGTGAATCATGATAAAATCATACGTTTGATAAATTATGCATAATGCATATGAACAAACAGTACGGAGGAAAAAAAATAAAGTTGTACTATTTTCAACAAAAGACCCTATGTGCGCCTATTTCGTGTAAGTTATCCGCGTAATTATAAATGTCATTTTCGTCAAAAGCGACGTGCGCTCCCCTTGGGGACATGGGGGGGAGTGAGCTGCGTGAGCTGCGACGGTGCGCGGACAGCTATCAAAGAAACTTCACTCAATCCATAGTAATTTGTATGGAGATTTCAAGCGAAAAATTCGGAATGTTTGGGAATTTTTTGCACAAAACTGAAATAAAGCAATGAAAAACAACTGATTGGCAATGCTTCTTTGATATCTGATGTTTACACGTTATTTAAAACACGTAAGTTCTTAGTTTATATGATGCCTAAACTTTTTAAATACAGGAGTGCGTTTTGCACGTTTTTAGTGATATTCTGATTTTTTTTCACATTAATCTAGTAAGTTGATCCATATAATGGAAGTTTGAGCTGATTGTGCAACTCTTTGACTACTATGACGATTTTTTTCGTGCCTCATACTTCATATTTTCTATATAAAACTTTAGTTTTCCCGAGAGCCGTTTTCCTGGTATCGCGCCTTAATATCACCTTGCGATGTTGGTGGGTAAATCAACCTAAATCGATTCTCCAGCAATTATTTTGGATGGTTTTTTAAAAATGAGTTTGCACTAATAATTTCAAGGTTTTGTTATAAAACATAAAAAAACTAAGGAATTCCTGTTTAAGGCACTTATCTGTAGTCAATACTTTCAGAGATATTTAATTTCAAAATTTAGGCCCTACCGGTAATGACCGCAATAGGTTGGTAATGACATGGTAATGATGTAATGTTCCTGGTAATGATCATTTGCTATAAATGCTATAGAATCATGTCAATGAAGTAGGATTTCATTAAGAGTAGTATTGCGTATATTGTCATCATCATCTGAGTACACCAGCAACACCCCTTGATGGGTATAGGCTTCCTCTTTTCAACGCCAATCTCCTCTAAACCTCCATTAACCATTGCTCAACCATTGCTCGGCTACCACAGCAATAGGTAATCGGTCTGCCCATCGATCACGGTCCCATTGAGTCATGCTCCTAGTCCATCTCAAGCTCGCGTCCTTACAACTGAAAGTTCAAATTTGAATGGGAAGATAATTGCTGGGTCGGAGCCGTGCAGTTGCCGTGCTTTTCTAGTGTGCTACGAATTTTAGTTTGGCATAAAGAGGTTCAAAATAACTGCTTTTAGAGACTCTCTACCTCACTCAACACTGCTTCTACTGTTGTCTTCCGTCTTCAGTTTTGTCAACCAAGACTGCCCAACATACTTCTCTGTTGGAACCTTTGTTCCATTCAATCATATTCTTAATACGATTCGTGTTAAAAACACGGATACAGTCTTCCATATAAGTCCATTGAGCAAGCAGCCGATAGTTCACATCACCATCATCACCTTTACTGACGAGCAAGTATGAAAGAACTTATGAGATTAGAAGAGATGTCAAATGCCCATGTTGCACCCGCTCCAGTTAACGTTGTTAACATTACACTCGAAGTTACACTATATTTACCTGGGACAGACAGTCCAGTTAGGTAATTCCAAATTCGAGAAAAAGATCTCTCGTCGAATCCAGCTCCGAGGGGCAACGTTCGGGAAGCTGCGGCATATAATCGCGTGTTTTTGACCAGTGTGTATGCCAGTAATGACCTATGGGAGTCAGACGTGAAATGAAGAGATCCGCAGGAGAATTAGGACAACGCTCGAAGAATTGCATCGTTGAAATGGCAGTGAGAGGGCGCACAGCGCGAAGAACCGATGGCCGTTGGGGCAGAAAGGGTCTTGAATGGCGTCCGCGTACCGGAATACGTTTCGTGGGCAGGCCCGCTATAAGGTGGACAGGCGATCTGAACAAGGTTGCGGGAAGCCACTGGATGCGGACAGCACGGGTCCGATCGTTTTGGAGGGAGGTCTATCCCAGCAGTGGGCGTCTTTCGGCTGAAATGATGAGTAGAAGAAGCGCAAAATGTGTGGCAGGATCGTTGCAAGTCGAAAGACTTGGGGATTTGCAGACCGACATTCAATCAGGAGGGCCAAAGGTATGGATCCAAAGTTTCTGTGGTTTGTTCTAACAGCCAGGTCATCAAATCTGGATCCATCCATGTGAACATTTTCTAGAAAGCCTTCTCAGTTCTCGGAATTTAGAATTTAGTCATGTTATTTCTAGAATGTCCTTTATTTCAACGTACCTGTTACTATACAGTTATCACATATGGTTTTCACCATGTTGACTGATACATTACGTAATATGTGCCTCTTCGTAGTCATGAGTGATCCAGATCAGTTACCTTTGAGAAGGCTTCTGGGAAAAAGAGATAGTCGTGAAGAGAGCCCCTTTTTTCAGACAGACGATCAGCTCTTCTCTCTTGTGGTTCCCTTACCTAAATTGGAATTGCTATACCTTCAATTGTCTTGGCAAGTTTTTAGTTGAAGCGCTCCAGAATAACACTGAAATAGGCCTTGACGGCAGATCAATTTGAACTGAAATCTTCGAGAATGGCCACGCCACCACCTATATGTCCTTCAGCTAATATCTTCCGGACATTCTGAGCGAGAGGTTTCTCACTCTAATGCACTCCTATAGTTTCGTAACCAACGACCTTTTTTCAAATGTATTGGATGCTGTAGCTTTGTTTCATTATTAAGGCTTCGTTATTCGTTGTGGATGGGAATGTCGCCTGAGCGATAGGCCACTGCGACCATTACTGATCTATTGTGGCCATCATCCCTTTAGAGATCACTCTCCAGGCCAGCAGCCTTCATAAACTGCACTATTTTTCCGGGAGCAATGTCTTGGCGTCCTGGGGAGCAAGCAAGTGACTCTCCAGCACGCGGTACCTACACTGCGATAATGCATCGCAGTCGCAGAGGACGTGGACCGGAGTTTCGTCCATGTCCTGGCAAAATCTACAGGTTGGGACCTCTGAGATCCCAATCCTGTGACCATGTTTGTTCAACCGGCAGTGTCCTGTTAGGGTTCTGGTGAGGATTCTGATATGACCCCTGCTCAGCCCTAGGGCCTCCGCGGTGAGCTTATGTGAGTAGCCCTTTATCAGAGCCTTGGCGTGCACCAGTCCGTTTGTGTTGGTCCAGGCCAGCCTGCCAAGGGTCTCCGCCCGGACTTTTAGTGGCTGACGCAGGGCCTTATTAAGGCTTGATCGACATTATAAGGCAGAGGCCAACGTGTGCCACTTAAATTGAAACTAATACATACATATATGGATGTTAAATGAATCGCCGTCATTACGCCTTAAACTCGTCTGATTTGTGTAATACAATTGATAACATGGTAAAATATTATATGTTTAGTCTAATGAATAGGTGAATTCGTGTATAATACGTATATTTCAAGTACAAAAATTCTAAGTACTGTATAGTAACGTCATTCCCAGTCACCCATTGTCATCACCAGGCGTGGTGATTTCCTGGTGATGAAATACCGGTAATGAAGTTTTTGGAGAAAAAAAATACGTGAGCGATAAATACTAATGGGGCGTGGTTTAAAAAAATACGTGGGTAAGCAATCCTCAATCAACTATGCTACAATAAATATGGACAAAGATTAAAGAAATACTTTCGCTTATAAAAAATCCTACGGTAATGACACAAACCGTGACAAACTTTATTTTTGGAAGTTCAAACCGATATATTTTCACCACTTTTACTCTCAGTGACTGATACACACGACTATTACGTGATACAGACTGATGAGATAGGCGGGAGATAATACTGAAACGCATAAGAAGTCAGGAAGAAAAAAAAATGGTAGTTTGACGTTCTGTACTGGTACTGACGAAAAATACGTGACAATTTTTAATATTTTTTTATTTTGTTTCCCGTGATGTTCCTATTAATTTCGCCCATGTGATACAATACTCAATACCTTCAAGTTAACTGTGGATGGTTCAAAAACGCATTAGCTGAGCTATTATTTACAGTTTTTTATTTTTTTATTTGGTGTTTAATGATTTAACAACACCTGGCGATGATTTTTTGACCATATAAAAATATGTAAAAAATTAATGCACACATTTACAGCTTCAATTTTGTCGGCGCATTGAAAAACAAAAGCTAAAATACAACAAAAAAAATATTGAGATCACTTTCATAAATTCAGGGATTTTTAATCTGCAAAAACATTCGGAGAACCACTTTTAGTTGATTTACTCTGGTGCTCTAGGTATAAGCTAAATTACTGAACAAAATTTACTGATTTTGGCAGTTAGAGGGGTTTATTTAGTTTTTTTTTTAATATTTAAAATGGGTTTGCATTTGACCTCAGTCTCGCCTGATGGTAAGCGATGACGAGGTCGAAGGTGTAACACGCTTACCCAGAAAATGCCTATCTATTCACTCTTGCCTTGAAGACACCAAGAATGATTTAAGTACAGATCAAACAAAAACATCTTTATTCAAAGAGACCTGTTACAAGTTCTTTCGAGATGTCAAATCAACCAAAGAATACAAAATATGAAAGCCATAGCCCGAAGTCTAAATTAAGTAGTTTTAGAGCTGTTTTTTCAATAGTCACATAGAAATTATCAGACCAATAAATTACGACTCAGCAGATTTTAAAATGTATGTCAGAATGACATATTGTAATTATGGACACAATTCTAGATTTCGACATCCAACATTTCCAAACATGCTAACCTTGTAAATCATAGGTCTGATAAATTTTATCATACTTTTGAAAAAGTTATTCGTTAGCAATTCGTTTTGTAATTGTGACAAAATAATTTTAAAATACCCACGTGTGGGCGCACTCAGCGATACTTGTTCCAATAATTGCTACCAGCATGTATGTTAGATTGCCGTATAAGTAAGAGTATTTGGAGAGAAAAGCACCATGTGCCCCGTCCACTAGAAATAATATTGTTATGGTTAAATGGAAAAAGAAGTAGAAAAAGTTAAAATCGTAACTTTAGTGTGGTTTGGTGAGCGCGCGTGGTTAGTTCTGTTACATCCTTCACATGATAGCATAGTTGCTGACATCCCTTTTGCGTATACCTGCGCATGCACTTCAGATTCCCAGCCGAGCCCGCTTCACGAGCTCAGTCAGTCGCTTTCCAACTCCCGTTCGTGATAGTCACCCACAATTCTTACCAATTCTATTTCAGTGTTTTAATTAATCTTTTTTAAAACCTCAACCCCGCGACTCGTTCTAACATTGGTGGCAGCGTTAAGGGATCTCTAAAGGTCCTCGGTACGTCTCTAAACCGCAAGAAACCGCGTGTACCGAAAACGTTATTCCCGTCTATCCGGACTTTATTAAACGAACTTCTGGTGCAGTGAAAGTGTTAAAAACGAACTCGTGAACACTCGTGATCACTCCGCTGTACGTGAAAGAAGAATTACTATCTCCGTTCGCCGTATCCTGCAAATCTCTGTTCCCTGAAAACCTCCGTTTCCTGAAAATCTCTGTTTCCTGTGAACTACTTACTAACTTCGTGTTCTCCGCATCCTGAAATTCAAATTCAATCTCCGTGTCATTTAATTATCAAGAATCTCCGCGTCATTTAATTATCAAGAATCGCCACATCCTGCGAAGAAACAACATCGACACCTGAACCCGATAACAATAACAAGAACAAAAACATCCGAGCACCGGCGCCGTGCACGTGCAAGCCACTTCTAAGAAGCAGACGCCATCCTAATGCACACACTGCAAATCCCCGTCGTGTTCACTATTTGCGCGACCCTATTAATGTGAGTCTGGTCCCTTTTATTTTGTGTGTTTGTAATTTTTCTAATCTTTGTGTTTTGTTATTACGTATTCGTGAACTAGGATTCACCAGATTTAATTTAAAATACTTACCATCTCATTTCTATTTATAAAATGCCTGGTTCAGACAATTATCTAGTTCCGCCAATCGATGTAGAGCTTCCGCCTGACACGGAAGAAGATAGACCTCCTTCTCCTGTTGAAAGGAAAACCAGATCCAAGGCACAGAAAATGCCTACTAATTCCAACTTAGACCTTAACATCCTATTGAAATTTATTAAGCCTTACGATGGCAACCGAGACACATTAAACTCTTTTATTATTAACTGCAATAACGCACACGAGTTGGCAGACAATAATCAAAAATCCGTACTCTTCAAGTACATTATTTGCCAACTTCAGGGCAAAGCCGAGATTGCTTGCTCTATAAAAGAATTTCACAACTGGGAGCAACTTAAAGACTTCCTTAAAACCCAGTTTGGGGAAAGGAAACACTACTCCCATCTCCTCACAGAACTGCAAGAAAGCAAACAGTCGGCCAACGAGACTGTTAGTTGTTACGCACTCAGAATCGAATCGTACTTGTCACAATTATTAACAGAAATTTCTCTTACTAATACAAAGGCTAAGGAGCTGCCAGGCCGCACGGCAGCAATAGAGGAATTGGCTCTACACCACTTTTTAATGGGTTTGATCCCAAGAATTTCCAACATCGTTAGGTGTAAATCACCCAAAACGCTCAATGAAGCGATTAATTATTCAATTTCTGAAGAACGTATACAACAGACGTTGTACAAGCGAAACGTCCCTGTGGAGCCAAGGCCTCGAAAGCCATTTAATAATAACCCTGCTATCTCCTATAACAAACCTCAAATCCAATTTCGGCCAAACCAACCGACAAACGACCTTACATGTCGGTACTGCAAATTCCCGGGCCACACGATCGAGAATTGCCGCAAACGAGCTTTCAACAACAAGTTCCGCGAGTCTCGTACTTTCCCTAACTCCAATAGCCAAAGACCAGTTAACTTTGCTATTGAACATGACCCCGAAGGTCGCGATGAAACCGACCTCGCTCCTATTCCAATGCTACCTTTAAACTAAATAGCGTCTCGTCCGGGTGTCACACGAGACGCCCAACAGTTAGAAATAAGTACACCACGTACTCTGCAGAAAGCAGAACTCCTAAGTCCACTGTCTCCACTGAATCCACTGTATCCAAATCCTCTCCAAGCAGAGCCACTGTCTCCACTGAATCCACTGTATCCAAATCCTCTCCAAGCAGAGCCACTGTATCCAAAGCCTCTCCAAGCAGAGCCACTGTCTCCACTGAATCCACTGTATCCAAATCCTCTCCAAGCAGAGCCACTGTATCCAAAACCTCTCCAAGCAGAGCCACTGTCTCCACTGAATCCACTGTATCCAAATCCTCTCCAAGCAGAGCCACTGTATCCAAAACCTCTCCAAGCAGAGCCACTGTCTCCACTGAATCCACTGTATCCAAATCCTCTCCAAGCAGAGCCACTGTCTCCACTGAATCCACTGTATCCAAATCCTCTCCAAGCAGAGCCACTGTATCCAAAGCCTCTCCAAGCAGAGCCACTGTCTCCACTGAATCCACTGTATCCAAATCCTCTCCAAGCAGAGCCACTGTATCCAAAACCTCTCCAAGCAGAGCCACTGTCTCCACTGAATCCACTGTATCCAAATCCTCTCCAAGCAGAGCCACTGTATCCAAAACCTCTCCAAGCAGAGCCACTGTCTCCACTGAATCCACTGTATCCAAGTCCACTGAGTCCACTGAATCCACTGAGTCCGCTACTAAATCAACCAAAACCACTGAGTCCAAACGTATCAAATCCACTGAATCAAAAACAGACACACTCATTTACGAAATAAAATTCGATCCGTCAAAGAAGTCGTTGCCTCACATTCTTGTAAATACAACAGTTTCTGATCTGCCTCTTTCTCTTTTAATAGACACTGGTTCTTCTATAAGTCTTTTAAAAAAAACTGTTATCAACCCAAAAACAAAATTGTGTAAAGAAATCCTTAAACTAAAAGGCTTCGGTTCCACCGAAGACACTGTTCCAACTTTAGGTTGTTTTGATTTAAAACTACACCTTGGCGGCAAATCAGAAACCCACCTAAAACACAAGTTCCATGTCGTTGAAAACGTAGACCTTCCTTATGACGGTATAGTCGGCAACGACCTCCTTACTAAGTTCCAGGGCAGCATTAATTTCACTCGCGAAATCCTTCAATTCGGAAAGTCAGAATTGAAGTTATTCTTTACTGACCCTTATTTCATCATTCCTGCGCGCACTGAAAAAGTAATTGAGTGCTCCGTTTCCAATCCCGATCTTCAAGAAGGCCTCATCATAGATCAGAGTCCGTCAGAAGACATTCTCATCGCAAACTGCTTAGTTCAAGTGAAAGAAAATAAGAAGATTAACATAACCGTTGTTAATATCTCGGAATCGCCTATCAATCTTAAAACAAATTTAAATCTCACTATGATCCCATATCAATTAAATCCTCCTACTAGTTCTGAAAATACTATTCCTATTTACCATTCAAACCATAAAAATGCTGTTGAAAGAACTCAACAAGTCCTAGATCTCTTAAGGATCAATCACTTAAATAGTGAAGAAAAAGCCGCTCTCTTACAAGTCTGTTCAGACTATTCTGACATCTTCCATCTCCCAGGTGAAAAACTAACCCATACTAACGCCATAAAACACGACATCAAAACCACCTCTGAAATTCCCGTCCATACTAAATCCTACCGATTCCCTGAAATCCATAAAAAGGAAGTAGAAAAACAAGTCGAACACATGTTGGATCAAGGAATCATAGAACCCTCTGTATCCCCGTGGTCCTCACCTATATGGGTAGTACCTAAAAAACTCGACGCGTCAGGTCAACAAAAATGGAGAGTAGTCATTGATTATAGAAAACTCAACGATATCACTATTGGAGACACTTATCCTATTCCACAAATAACCGAAATCCTAGACCAATTAGGACACAGCAAATACTTTTCCACTTTAGACCTAGCCTCTGGTTTTCATCAAATTCCTGTAAATGATGCTGAGAAAACCGCTTTCAATGTACCCCAAGGTCATTTTCAATTCACCCGAATGCCATTTGGGCTGAAAAATGCTCCTTCAACATTTCAACGGCTGATGAACACAGCCTTATCCGGCCTTCAAGGCGTCCGCTGTTTCGTATATCTTGACGATATTGTAACCTACTCATTCGACCTAAAATCCCAGATCCTAAACCTTACCACTGTATTCCAAAGACTTCGAGACTTCAATCTCAAACTACAACCCGATAAATGCGAATTTCTCAGGCGAGAAGTCGCTTATCTTGGTCATATCATCTCAACAGATGGAGTGAAACCTAACCCTGACAAGATCAAAGCCGTCGTCAAATTCCCTACTCCTAAATCTCCTAAAGATATCAAATCTTTCCTTGGTCTTGTCTCTTACTATCGTCGTTTTATCCCCGATCTCTCAAAAACTGCTAAACCACTTACCTCACTCCTAAAGAAAGATGTACCCTTCAAATGGGAAAATCAACAACAAGTCGCATTTGATTGCCTTAAACTCAAACTCACATCCGCACCAGTTCTAGCCTATCCAGATTTTTCAGAACCTTTTATATTAACCTGCGACGCTTCTAATTACGCCATAAGCGCAATTTTATCGCAAGGTGAACCCGGTGCAGACCGACCTATAGCTTATGCTTCACAAACCTTAAATAAAAGAGAGTGTAACTTTACCACAACCGAAAAAGAACTGTTGGCAATCATGTACGGCTGTAGAACATTCCGACCTTACTTGTACGGTAGGTTATTTAAGATCATTACTGATCATCGACCACTTACATGGTTATTCAATCATAAAGACCCAAGCAGCAAGTTACAGCGCTGGCGTCTTAAACTCGCTGAATTTCAATATAAAATCATTTACCGGGAAGGTAAATCAAACAGAGCAGCAGACGCACTCTCACGATATCCTGTAAATCCTGTCTTACCAAATCCTAGTGAAGAAACAGTAAATCCTAATCCTATACAAGACCCTGATTCTGAAAATCCACCTGTAAATAGAAACAATGACAATGCATCACCACTGCCTTTTAGCCCTCTGACGCTAGAAGATCTAGACATCCACATTCCTAATAGCTCTGACTATGATAGTACTAACTTACCTTGTATAGACTTATTAGATGATGATGACGATCCCATTTCCTATAGCCCACAGCGCCAAGATGCAGCTGAAATTACTAAATCAGAATTCCCAAGTCCTACGAGAGCAGTTAGCCCTCAAGCCTCTACAAGCCAAGAACTTACTAATCCTTCTATTCCAAATCCTATTATCTCCAATCCTGGCGAGAGAAAAACCTTACAGCATCCTAGCTCTCGAACTCCTGTAACCGAAAAAGACTTACCTGAATCACCTTCAGCTCCGAATCCTGCTACTCCTAACTCTGAAATACAAACTATGCCAAGTCCTTCCACTTCTGAACATCCCAACGTAGTATCACCTCGACAAGATCCTACTCTTAGAGTAGACGACATCTCTATAAGAGCTGATTATTCCAAATTCCTGAAAGAAATAAGTTGTAAAGAAAAATCTTTCAATACTAAAATCATTGAACACAATGAAGCTCTCTTGAAAACCCACTGCAAAACTATCCTACTTCCCACATCTATAGACTTAGATGATTCCAATCCCTTTGTCTCTGAAATTCTAGACAAACTTCCAAATTCAGACGAGACGAGATACCAAGAAAAGCAACTACACTCTTTTGAAAAGGTCCCAATAGAAACCAAAGACGTTTACTTCTTACATACAAAGGTTAACCACTTCGATGACTGCACATATCCAGACTTGTTCAAAACTCTGAATTCAATAAAGAACCACATGCTAAGTCTAGGAGAAGACATTTCAGAAATTGCTATTTCCGACTTCAAGAACCCTTTTGAAAAACTATCTTTCGCTAAAATCTATAACATACTAGTCTATCTTTTCCATAACACAAATATTACTATTCACATTTACCACAATAACATCATGTTCCCTTCTCTCTCGGAAATAAAGAAGATTCTTAAAGAGAATCACGATCTACCAATCGCCGGTCATCTAGGAACAAACCGAATGCTAGACCGCATTAAAGACAAGTACTATTGGAAAGGCATGAAAACAGACGTAGAAAGCTTCGTGAAAGCATGTTCCGCCTGCCAAGAAAATAAAGCTCTCAGAAGAACTAATCGAGCACCGATGCAAATAACTACAACTTCTACTAGTCCATTTCAAAGAGTAGCGCTGGATGTCGTCGGCCCTCTGCCGGAATCTGGCACCGCTAAGTTAAAATACATCTTGACTCTTCAAGATGACCTTACTAAATTCTCTGTAGCCTATCCTCTGCGTAGTGTCACTTCAGAAGAGACAACCGATTGTCTCGTTCACTTCATATCCCTATTCGGTATTCCTCAATCAATCCTAACCGACCAAGGCACGAACTTCACAGCTGACCTCTTTAAGAAGACATGCAGTTTTCTGAAGATCAAACAATTGTGGTCAACCCCTTACCATCCTCAGACACAAGGTGCTTTAGAAAGAAGCCACTCAACTCTTAAAGAATACCTCAAAGCCTACGTCAATGATAATCAAGACGATTGGCCCCGGTATGTTTATACCGCTATCCTCGCTTACAATTCCGCTGTACACAGCACTACCAATTTCACACCTTACGAACTCTTGTTTGGGCACAAAGCCTTCATCCCTGATTCCTTGTATACACAAGACACCACTACTTATCCCGACTACACCAGAATGCTCCAACATCGCCTTAAGCAATCATGGCAAAAAGCATTCGAAAATATACAACAATCCAAGGAAAAATCCAAGACTTACTACGACAACAAATCAAAACCAATGCAATACAAAGTAGGTGACTTTGTGTACCTCAAAAATCATTTAAGACTTAGAAAAGCCCTATCACCGATATGGAAAGGCCCTTACAAAGTCATTGCGACACATGGGAACAATACCCTTACATTATTGATTAACAGACGTCACGTAAAACATCACTTTGACCAAGTGAAACTAGCAGGCGTCTTCCCTAGTTCCCCTTAGATTGTAATTTCTATTTTACTACTTACCCTAATTAAATATTTTAAAAATTGTACTAATTAATTCTAATTCATAGCAAATATTTTATTTTACTAGTTAATACTATAGTTCGTAGATACTAGGTTCAACTTTATTAACTTTATTTTAATTCTATATCTTTTATCATTTCCAGTATGTCGGCTTCCACAACACCCAGCTTTGTAAAACCGATTACTTCAAGCTCTGGCATTTACCTTGATTATACTGGTAAAATTAAAATAGTCAATGGCCATCTTAACGTTATAATCCCTGTAGATATTTCCTACATCAAGCCGCACATTGTTAACATTAATGTAATCTTTGACAAATTAAAACTAATACGTGACAACTTAAAGTCATTTGACAACTCTGAGTGCCGTAATATGCTTCAACCCTTTTCTGTCCGTTTCAAAGATATTATTGAAGAATATTCCTCTCTTTCCCATCTCATCGACAACCGAGTCAAGCGTAGTGCATGGATTGGTGGAGTAGGTACCGTCATGAAACAAATCTTTGGCACTCTAGATGAAAATGATGCCATGAAATATGACAATGCTATTGATACCCTTCAAGATGACCAAAAGAAGTTGGCTTCATTAATGAAAGAAAATATCCTAATTACTAAATCTGTATTTACTTAATTTAACGAAACTTTAAATAAAATTAAAGTTAATGAAGACAAACTCAATTCAGCTATCGACAAGCTCTCAATAAGTATTAAAGATCTAACAGAATCCACTTTTGAATTAACAATAAATTCAGAAGTTAATACTATTTTCACTATCCTAGAAGCATCTTTACTCACGCTATCCTTTCAACTTGAAGATATCACCAATTCTATACTATTCAGTAATGTGAATATAATTCATCCTTCTGTAATAACACCACAACAACTATTCAAAGAGCTTACCGATAGTTATAGACACCTGTCCAATGATTTAGAGTTAGCTGTAAACCTAGATATAAACCTAATTCATGTAATTTTAAATGTAAGCAAATTAGTTTGTTATTTTATAAATAATAAAATCATGTTCGTTCTACAATTACCTCTTGTAACACCGCGTCAATTCTATATGTATAATAATGTCCCTTTACCAGTACCTCACAATTCTACCAGACCAGACTCATTTAGTGTAATAATACCTAGCCATAAGTTTATTATTATTACTAAGGACAAATTACATTATAGTAACCTAGATTCTTTAGAAACTTGTAAATTGACCATCAATCAAAACTTTATATGTGAAATAACAAATGTTTTCCCCACAGACACTAGTCCCAACTGTGAGAGCGAACTCCTATCAAAGGTTATTACTAAACTCCCAAGTCAATGTAAAACTGAATTCATCCGAGGTAATCTAAATATTTGGAAACCTCTTCTTAACAATAGATGGATGATTATACAATCCACTTCTAGTAAACTCTCGATTGATTGTACTAATTCAGAATTGCTAGAAATAAATATTCTAGGAACTGGAATCGCTGAAATTCCTAAACTCTGTAAAGCCTATTGCAAAAATGTCAAACTTATACCTAAGAACAATGTTGTGAACATTACCTTACCTTCCATGAATCTAGACTTTAACTTAATTAACGATTCATGCTGCAGCCTTTCTACATATAACAATAATGTAAATAATGTACCCAGTATTAATCTTGAAAATTTAGATTTGTATAAAATAGACTTTTCAAATAAAAATAACAATAAAATTATAAATGAATTAGACAAAATAATTCAAGAACCACATATTCTGAAGTACGGAGCGCATTATTCTGTATTTACTATAATTGTCATTTTAATTGTAATTTCCTTTTTCATATTTAAATTGTTTAATAAATTCAAGAATCAAAGTAACTCTCACGAACCTAAAATCTCAGATAACATCCCATTACATTATTCTAAATCCAATCAAGAATTAGAAAACCCTTTAGACAAACCGACAGACTATGACCTTACAATTCCTAATCCAAAAGAAGCACTTCCTGCTAAAATTCGTATAAATCTGTAATATAATAAAATAATAATAATAATATAATATAATACTTACTTCCTCAAGTTCCACAAAATCCATAAACTTTGAGGATTTGACCCCTAAGTTTAGTCTCAATTGGGGGGAGATGTTACATCCTTCACATGATAGCATAGTTGCTGACATCCCTTTTGCGTATACCTGCGCATGCACTTCAGATTCCCAGCCGAGCCCGCTTCACGAGCTCAGTCAGTCGCTTTCCAACTCCCGTTCGTGATAGTCACCCACAATTCTTACCAATTCTATTTCAGTGTTTTAATTAATCTTTTTTAAAACCTCAACCCCGCGACTCGTTCTAACAGTTCCGTAAAGCGTACAAAACAAAACCTTTTGTTTTCCTCCTCAACCTGGTTTTCAACCTAGGTTGAGTGTCCTCTATCGCCTTCATAACGGCGAATGCTCTGACGAGTTGTTCCAACTGATCCCATCCTCACCCTTACACTCCCGCACCACACGCGCTGGTCTACGTCAACATCCACACACGATCCAGCGACTGTCGGCCCGCACCAAAAAGTTCGGTGATTCGTTCCTGTGTCGTGCTATCCAGACGTGGAACGCTCTTCCAGCGCATGTGTTTCCTTCTTCCTACAATCCCGGGGTTTTTAAGCGGGGCGTGTAAAGACATTTATGCAGGCCTTCAAAATGAGATTGACCAGCAAAGTAGTTGTCCATTACTGTGCTTGTCAACCCCATATCTGGACCTCACGGCTGCTTCCTATCAGGTGGAGTGAGGTCATCTTGAAAACCACTATAAAAAAAAACAGAACGCTGTGACAAGGTACATTGTGATAAGATTGCGAGACTATCTTTTGACAGCTAGGAACGCTGATAGACGAAAGATATTATTGAATAATCGCCGGAAGTCGTGATAATCATAAGATCAATTACCTACTTACGTTAATTATAATAAAGGGGAACTACCTACTACCCTTCATTTATGAGATACCAGTAAATTAAAATAACATGATAAACATCCTACTAATATTATAAATGAGAAAGTTTGTATGTGTGGATGTGCCGTGTTGCTCTTTCACGTGAGCACTACTGAATGGATTTGAATGAAACTTTACAATAATATGGCTTATACATCTAAATAGCACATAGGCTACAATTTATAAAAAAATAGCATTTATTTTTTCTTTCTCAAGTCCACGCGGACGAAGTCGTGGGCGGCCGCTAGTCGTTTAATAATTTACACGAAGTTTTAACAAACTTCTAAAATCTAGCAATATGTGGCTGCTGCACCTACAGGTTTCTGTCACTGCTGTTTTTGATTAGTTTTTAACCCATGACATGCAATCCAACATGACATGCGTCACTGAGTTGGGTCATACTAATCGGGCCACAGTACTTAGTGGGTTTTAAGCCCACTGAACAGTCACGCCCCCGAATTGAGTTTCACTCTGCTCTATGGCACCAAAAAATACAAATATTTTGTATTTATAACCTCTTAAGGACATACTCATTCATTATCGATACTATAATCATTTTATAAATATGACTTGGTATCGTAGCTTCTTTATAAGGAGGTCGAAGTCCAAAGTATGGTAGCTATATTCGTTATCGAGTTCAAAGTCCAAAGTACAATCTAAAATGTCATTTTGAAGTAAATACCAAACAGTTTGTTGACGTGCGAAGTTGAGACTGGGTTCCGTTGTGGTCAGTAGCGGTTTATCTCGTGAACACTCCGATCCCTAAGTCCTCTACATCATGGCTGAGCACGCCGTTATAGGGGCTCCATAATTTTGCAAAGTGTACCTACTTACTTAATAATTAAAGAGGAAATATTTTTACTAAAGATCTTAAAACCAGAAAAAGACATTACTTACTACATTAAACATTATAAGAGGAAATATTTGTTTTGAATAGGCTCCGAAACTACACGGGTGATTTGAAAAAATGGTTTTCTATTAGAAGCTAACATTATATCTGAATTCCCTGATGAACAATGGAAACCTTTTTTTAAAACCTTATTTTATGATATGATTAAAATTTTACGCGAACGCAGTTTTGTTAGCAGGGTGTTACTGAGTAGGTAGGTATTTTATAAAATGCCTGCAAATGCATTAGTACTTTTAGGCCCCCAACTTTGTTAGAAAAGGAGATTGGGTAATTTTGTATGGACTGCGTCAAAGTCAAAAGTCAAAGTAAAACTGTAATTCTGTCAAACCTGAAATTAATAAGTAAGTCAACTTCCGATTATCTAAAGTTAAACATTAATTCATTTTGTAATAAATATTATGGAATGACGGGAAACCGGGTCGCTTCGGAAAGCCTCAGGAATCACAAATATTCTGTCCTTGGGTACTTTGAGGGGTTCAAACATTGAATTTGGGTCCGTTAAAATATTCGGTCGGTAAGGCATAGTTTCGTGAGGTAGTAGCCATTTTTGTGGAATTTTATGAATTATATCAGCATAGTACAGTATAGCCTTTGACGTGGCTTGTTTTTATTTTAATATTCAGCGTAATACTTGAACTGTATAGTTTTATAACAGACGTTTCGTTTCTGGTTTTTAGTTTCTGAACGTTAATAATTGGTTAAAAAACAAGATTTAGTACGTATTGTCTTTTATTCTCACTATTTCGATCTTCGAACTAATTAGATATTCTTTTCTCCTTTATTTGGTCGTCTTACTAAAGGAGAGTTAAAATACTTCTACTACTTACATTTAAATATTTGGTCATTACGTAATAAAATTAAAAACTGATCAGATGCAGCCGGTCGACAGCTTCGCCGTTGAGGTTGATCAGGCCTTCAGGAATTTCAGGATCAGGAGGGCGATTCACAACCGAGTTGTCGAACGATTCGATAACTTACATTAAATTCTAGTAAATCGCTTGTTTCGCGTAATACTTTGAGTTTTGTATATGTTGAAGTCAATGGCATCTAGTATTTATTAGGCGACTAATACAGACACCTCCCACATCAAAAAATGGATATATATTTTTTTGAAAATTACCGAATCTTTCGATAACTCGGTTGTGAATCGCTACCCTGATACGTCCGCTGGCCAGGGAAACAATCAAGCCGAACCATGTTTAAATTGTGCACCAGTGTGGAGACTGTTGAGTTTGCACCATTCTCACCCAGCGAAACCATTACCACGATGAGTGCTTCTTTGGTGGCAGAAACACGGAAACACTCTACAAAGACGCGGGTAGGTAACCCCCATCGGTTAGAAATAATTTCCACTTTTATGACCATTGAATTGCCTCTTGCCGAATTATGTCCTCTGCTGCCTTCCACTGGCCTTAGGAGTAGTGCGATACTATAGCCAAAGAAGTGTCTGCTCGCCTGATTGAATTTTTTTTTTGCATTTTGAGATAGTTTTCTGTCCCAACAGACTTCGTTCTGTTGTCAAACATTTAGTGTCACGTGACAGGTACTAACATTTACTAAGAGGAAACTAAAATTGAGATTTTTACTATATTCCCATCATTTTCTCATGATTACTCACCTTTTATACCTTCCCTCGACCATTACAAATATTTCAAAACCAAAATTAGCCAAATCGGTTCAGCCATTCCCGAGTTTTAGCGAGACTAACGAACAGCAATCCATTTTTATATACAGGGTGTTTCTTGTAAGGTGTCAAGCCGGCGCGAGCTGATAGTAGGGTACCATACCTATCGATTTAACCCCCATGTATGTTCTACGATTTTTTGTAGTTTTCGAGATAATCATGTTTTTGTAATTTTTTAAAATTTTGTGAGCACTTGACTTTAAATAATTATAACTTTTTTTTTGTTTGACTTTTATTGGATATTTTCTTTTTATTATAATGTCTATTAATTGCAGTTTCATGATTGAAATAATCGCTGTCCTTACTTTACTACAAGGTACAAAAATGTTGATTGATAGTGAAGAAAAACTGAATCATGCAGAACATAACGAAAATTCAATCGTAAATTAAAAAAAACAAAAGGTATTCCATAGCTTCTTATTGATTTTAAAAACTGCGCAGCACCATAAGCTTTCATAATAATACAAGAAAACATGTCCTTTGTGGGGCATTATTCGCTGTAATTGATGCTCAAGTCCTGAGTATCGGAAATAGTGTCGGAAAAAGTGTTATATTTCATACGGATAACGGATATAGGTTGTGTTCTTAAATTGAATTGAACTTTGGACTGACGTTGTGGCGTGTTTTAGTCACTCAGCCAACGAGTTATTAACGATTTTTCTTGAAAATGTTTATTAAAGTAAATATTCCGTACAATTTTAGTCCCGATTTATGAAGCATGGTCACCGTCGTCTACTAAACTAACGCTAAGAAAATAAAGTATTAAGTTTTCTATTAACTCGGCATCTGTTGGTATTATTGGCAATATTACTGATCCGATGAATACCTCTTTTTAATACCTTGAAGCTATATTTTGTCACTTCTCTATTAGAAAATCGGATTTCGGCTGATTTTATCGGTAGAGACGAACTATCATCTTTATTTGATGAACTCTAGATTTTGTTTATTTTCGGCGTATGAGCGAAATTGATATTTGGAGGAGTCACGCGATAACGATCATAGTTTACCCCGGGGATCTCGAAAATGACGTCTTCATTTAAACCACACCATAACACCATGTGGCAGTTAGCTTTAATTATTATAAAGCTGTTTTTTTTTTAGAGTTTGTTAGAGCTTCAATTATTACAATTTTCTGATCCTATTTTTTTATAATTTTCCACACACGAGAAACTGATCATGCATTAGGTATTCCACACAGCGCCATCTAGCCTCAAACTAAGCAAAGCCTATGAGTACTGATCTGGAGGAAGCCTATGAGTAACGGTTTTTTTACTACCTACAAAAAATATATTAGAACCTGGGTGTTTCTTATGTCCAATCCAAACAGACATGTTTAGGCACACGAAAAACATTAAGATACGAGTATGCGTGCTTCGCATCTAAAATGTCATTACACAAATAGCCAGTATTTACTGCGAGTGTTAATATTTATCATGATTTGGGCAAATAAGTAAAAGGAGGCAGATTTCCCTAGAGGCTGGGCGAGAGGTTAACGTGTGTACGCCATTTTTTTATGACGTACTAAAATTATTAGTGGATTGAAACATCGTATATTGCGAACGTTCTCTGGAACGAGGGAAACACGTGACGTTACTGATCTTTAATGTTTGATAGGTTACATTTTGTAGGAGGGTTCAGGTGAAATATGAATTTCTTGTAACGTATAAAGGTCGGTAAGTTATTTGTTGCACGAATTGAAGGTTAGTATAAACTTGAGCATTCCTTCGAGCGCTTTCTTACGAACTGAAGAATACAGGCAAAAGCTCCAGTTACCCAAGCATTTCCGTGTAAAATTATCAAACGGCTCTAACAAAACATCGAGTGTGCTCTTTGAGAAGCTGTTCAAGTAAATTTTAAAAATGGTGAATGTTTGATATTCTGATACAAGTACCTAAATGCTCCAGTCTAAACTCCCTTTAAGGTTTAGCGCCCCCCTGCACTCGCCCTACAAGTCAAGACATCAGCGGCAAAACAGAAGTATAAAACATAGGTACTACGTATAGTTACGACCTTTCAGAGTGGGAAAATCAATCTGAACTGTTTTACAGAAGTAATTCCAATACTACAATGATAAAGTTTTATGTTGTTTGTAGCATTACTCAAATCTAAAACGAGTGAACGGATATTTTAAGAGGGTAGTAGTAGTAAGCTCAGAGGCGTGTCACCAGTATCTATTGTTGACGATCTCGAGCTGACTGGTGGCTTGGAACCGCTATGTTTGTGAAGAGACTCTTTACGCAGCGAGCACTTACCTTAAACTTTCATTATATTAGTAGTTGCTAATAAGTAGGCGCTGAGAGTCGCGAGTTAAATGTCATAAAATAAATGTCTTGTAATAAAGCTGATATTTTGAGATGGGTTGAATATAGCTAATATTTTGCTGGGTCTGGCTGGATGTTTGTGGTGGCTTCTAATTTTCTAGTTTCAACATCACAAAGGAAAACCTTACCTCATTTTAATACTAAGACTTACCTTATTTTATTACGCGATGTTGTCCCAATTTGTAATTTAGTTATTCATTTTCTAAAAATGTCTTATCCACAGTGATAAAACAAGAGATTGCCACTTTTATAACTTTGTCTACCTCCACACCTTGGCTGCCATAGATGTACGAAGTCTAAATTGGATGTGTGACAATGTAAGAAACTAACATTATCGCAAAAAAACTAAAAACACACAATTCAATTTAAATAATTTATTAAGGCTTCCAATTGTTTCTGACATCTGCATACATAAAGCGCACTAAAAACATTGACATGTAAAAAGACCCAAGCCAAACTTTTTTTCAGTGATGTCGTTTTTGAACTCTCACAACTTTGGTTTCAAACATAGGTACCAGGAGATGGTTATAATTCTCTGGATATTATATCTCCCTTCAATTTCAACAAAAACATGTTTACTCTTCCTCTTTCCTTTACCTGTGGGTTGTCTGGAAGAGATTGCTTTTAGCAATAAGACCGCCTAAATTGTACATTGGGTCTAAAATGTTTTTCTTCTTTGTTAATTTCTCTGTTGTGTTTGTGTGCAATAAAGTGTTTCTTAGGTATCTTATCTTATCTCTTAACTGAAGTTCAGCTGTCAAAATATTTTAGCGATCGTTTTCTAATAAATGACAGGCGTTTGAATTGATGGACAGAATACAAGTAGGTATTTTCACTACCAATTTAATAAAACTATATTTTGTCTCCTAAAAACTTCTGCAACACGTATTTCATGACATCTGAAGAACCGATAACCGTTGAGGTGAGCATGTTTGTTCATGAGAGGAAACCTCCTCTCGCAAAGTGTAGCTTGGGGCGATCTCCCATAGTCCCTCCGTCTAGTAGGTGGGGCACTATTTGCGAGAGGCTGCTGGGCAAGAGATCGATGCGGGTAAATCAACCTAAATCGATTCTCCAGCAATTATTTTGGATGGTTTTTTAAAAATGAGTTTGCACTAATAATTTCAAGGTTTTGTTATAAAACATAAAAAAACTAAGGAATTCCTGTTTAAGGCACTTATCTGTAGTCAATACTTTCAGAGATATTTAATTTCAAAATTTAGGCCCTACCGGTAATGACCGCAATAGGTTGGTAATGACATGGTAATGATGTAATGTTCCTGGTAATGATCATTTGCTATAAATGCTATAGAATCATGTCAATGAAGTAGGATTTCATTAAGAGTAGTATTGCGTATATTGTCATCATCATCTGAGTACACCAGCAACACCCCTTGATGGGTATAGGCTTCCTCTTTTCCTCCTAAACCTCCATTAACCATTGCTCAACCATTGCTCGGCTACCACAGCAATAGGTAATCGGTCTGCCCATCGATCACGGTCCCATTGAGTCATGCTCCTAGTCCATCTCAAGCTCGCGTCCTTACAACTGAAAGTTCAAATTTGAATGGGAAGATAATTGCTGGGTCGGAGCCGTGCAGTTGCCGTGCTTTTCTAGTGTGCTACGAATTTTAGTTTGGCATAAAGAGGTTCAAAATAACTGCTTTTAGAGACTCTCTACCTCACTCAACACTGCTTCTACTGTTGTCTTCCGTCTTCAGTTTTGTCAACCAAGACTGCCCAACATACTTCTCTGTTGGAACCTTTGTTCCATTCAATCATATTCTTAATACGATTCGTGTTAAAAACACGGATACAGTCTTCCATATAAGTCCATTGAGCAAGCAGCCGATAGTTCACATCACCATCATCACCTTTACTGACGAGCAAGTATGAAAGAACTTATGAGATTAGAAGAGATGTCAAATGCCCATGTTGCACCCGCTCCAGTTAACGTTGTTAACATTACACTCGAAGTTACACTATATTTACCTGGGACAGACAGTCCAGTTAGGTAATTCCAAATTCGAGAAAAAGATCTCTCGTCGAATCCAGCTCCGAGGGGCAACGTTCGGGAAGCTGCGGCATATAATCGCGTGTTTTTGACCAGTGTGTATGCCAGTAATGACCTATGGGAGTCAGACGTGAAATGAAGAGATCCGCAGGAGAATTAGGACAACGCTCGAAGAATTGCATCGTTGAAATGGCAGTGAGAGGGCGCACAGCGCGAAGAACCGATGGCCGTTGGGGCAGAAAGGGTCTTGAATGGCGTCCGCGTACCGGAATACGTTTCGTGGGCAGGCCCGCTATAAGGTGGACAGGCGATCTGAACAAGGTTGCGGGAAGCCACTGGATGCGGACAGCACGGGTCCGATCGTTTTGGAGGGAGGTCTATCCCAGCAGTGGGCGTCTTTCGGCTGAAATGATGAGTAGAAGAAGCGCAAAATGTGTGGCAGGATCGTTGCAAGTCGAAAGACTTGGGGATTTGCAGACCGACATTCAATCAGGAGGGCCAAAGGTATGGATCCAAAGTTTCTGTGGTTTGTTCTAACAGCCAGGTCATCAAATCTGGATCCATCCATGTGAACATTTTCTAGAAAGCCTTCTCAGTTCTCGGAATTTAGAATTTAGTCATGTTATTTCTAGAATGTCCTTTATTTCAACGTACCTGTTACTATACAGTTATCACATATGGTTTTCACCATGTTGACTGATACATTACGTAATATGTGCCTCTTCGTAGTCATGAGTGATCCAGATCAGTTACCTTTGAGAAGGCTTCTGGGAAAAAGAGATAGTCGTGAAGAGAGCCCCTTTTTTCAGACAGACGATCAGCTCTTCTCTCTTGTGGTTCCCTTACCTAAATTGGAATTGCTATACCTTCAATTGTCTTGGCAAGTTTTTAGTTGAAGCGCTCCAGAATAACACTGAAATAGGCCTTGACGGCAGATCAATTTGAACTGAAATCTTCGAGAATGGCCACGCCACCACCTATATGTCCTTCAGCTAATATCTTCCGGACATTCTGAGCGAGAGGTTTCTCACTCTAATGCACTCCTATAGTTTCGTAACCAACGACCTTTTTTCAAATGTATTGGATGCTGTAGCTTTGTTTCATTATTAAGGCTTCGTTATTCGTTGTGGATGGGAATGTCGCCTGAGCGATAGGCCACTGCGACCATTACTGATCTATTGTGGCCATCATCCCTTTAGAGATCACTCTCCAGGCCAGCAGCCTTCATAAACTGCACTATTTTTCCGGGAGCAATGTCTTGGCGTCCTGGGGAGCAAGCAAGTGACTCTCCAGCACGCGGTACCTACACTGCGATAATGCATCGCAGTCGCAGAGGACGTGGACCGGAGTTTCGTCCATGTCCTGGCAAAATCTACAGGTTGGGACCTCTGAGATCCCAATCCTGTGACCATGTTTGTTCAACCGGCAGTGTCCTGTTAGGGTTCTGGTGAGGATTCTGATATGACCCCTGCTCAGCCCTAGGGCCTCCGCGGTGAGCTTATGTGAGTAGCCCTTTATCAGAGCCTTGGCGTGCACCAGTCCGTTTGTGTTGGTCCAGGCCAGCCTGCCAAGGGTCTCCGCCCGGACTTTTAGTGGCTGACGCAGGGCCTTATTAAGGCTTGATCGACATTATAAGGCAGAGGCCAACGTGTGCCACTTAAATTGAAACTAATACATACATATATGGATGTTAAATGAATCGCCGTCATTACGCCTTAAACTCGTCTGATTTGTGTAATACAATTGATAACATGGTAAAATATTATATGTTTAGTCTAATGAATAGGTGAATTCGTGTATAATACGTATATTTCAAGTACAAAAATTCTAAGTACTGTATAGTAACGTCATTCCCAGTCACCCATTGTCATCACCAGGCGTGGTGATTTCCTGGTGATGAAATACCGGTAATGAAGTTTTTGGAGAAAAAAAATACGTGAGCGATAAATACTAATGGGGCGTGGTTTAAAAAAATACGTGGGTAAGCAATCCTCAATCAACTATGCTACAATAAATATGGACAAAGATTAAAGAAATACTTTCGCTTATAAAAAATCCTACGGTAATGACACAAACCGTGACAAACTTTATTTTTGGAAGTTCAAACCGATATATTTTCACCACTTTTACTCTCAGTGACTGATACACACGACTATTACGTGATACAGACTGATGAGATAGGCGGGAGATAATACTGAAACGCATAAGAAGTCAGGAAGAAAAAAAAATGGTAGTTTGACGTTCTGTACTGGTACTGACGAAAAATACGTGACAATTTTTAATATTTTTTTATTTTGTTTCCCGTGATGTTCCTATTAATTTCGCCCATGTGATACAATACTCAATACCTTCAAGTTAACTGTGGATGGTTCAAAAACGCATTAGCTGAGCTATTATTTACAGTTTTTTATTTTTTTATTTGGTGTTTAATGATTTAACAACACCTGGCGATGATTTTTTGACCATATAAAAATATGTAAAAAATTAATGCACACATTTACAGCTTCAATTTTGTCGGCGCATTGAAAAACAAAAGCTAAAATACAACAAAAAAAATATTGAGATCACTTTCATAAATTCAGGGATTTTTAATCTGCAAAAACATTCGGAGAACCACTTTTAGTTGATTTACTCATGCATTCAGCTGAGGTTAGGACGCGATGGCGCGCAATAGGGGCGTCCGATAGTAGAGGCTGAAAACGAGCTATTGTGAAAAATATCTCTACTGCTGTATCCCTGACTGCACTTGGGTAGCTTCTTGCCTCGCCTTTTTGCTCACGTTGCCTTTGCGATCACGCTGAATTTTCGGCACCGTTTGATCGTACCATCAAATCTTTCTCTGCTCTTTCTCTTTCTCCTATTTTCTGTCTGTAAATCTGTTATTTCTATAATTATGTAAAACTAGCGGCCGCCCGCGACGACTTAAGAGAGAAGAAAGTAGTGATATTTTTTTATAAATTGTAGCCTATGTGCTATTTAGATGTATACGCTATGTTATTGTAAAGTTTCATTCAAATCCATTCAGTAGTTTGTACATGAAAGAGCAACACGGTACATCCACACATACACATATTAGTAGGATTAGTAGGATAACATGACTGTTTGTTGTCAAAAACAAATTTAAAAAAAACTTGAAAATATCCTACCTTATAAAAGATGCCACCTCATCTAATCTCCTCTTTCATCGATGAAGGTCATATCGTAGACGCTCTTTAATCTCGAGCGTAACCACGAGATGAATTTAATATTAGTTAATATTAATTCGCAAGTTTGTACGACATCGTAAAGATCTACTCGTGGCTGTTATCGCGTTACTATACTTTAATACAGAGTTTATTAAACCACTACCCTTGTTATTAAGTTGGGAAGCACTTTAACGTGTTCACCGTAATCTTTTGTTAGGGTATTGTTAGGGCTTTTGCTTAGTTTGTGAATTAGACGAGACGTGTGGCTTACGTGTGGCCCCGAATTCAGAAATGCAAATCAAGGTTGAGCATCCCTCAGAAATGTAGCTGTCCTTTCAGTTCTATTGACATTTTACGGGACAGCATGAGCGTGAGCGTGTGCTTAGCGTTGATTGACGTTTGAGAATTTAGGGGTTAGGGGCGAAACCGGACCTGCAACGATGACTGATGAAAGTAACTTTAGTAGTAGACTTTACTGGCTGACCACCCAAGCCGAAATTTTGTAGTTCGAATTCTTCGGACCTCTCCTTGCTTCGTCAAAAGGCACATTAAGCAGTTAATCCTAGCCATACATAATGACTTTTTCCAATACACTTTTAACCATTTTCTTGTTTTCAGTGCCTGATTTTATAATCTTAGCAAACTCCTTAAAACACCATCATGACAAGTTACCTATATCAGGCACCAATCATTTTTGGGCCTGTTTTCTAAAACACGATTCAAGAATTAATCTATTCTCCTTATTTAACTTAAATTCAATTAGACCAAACCTTGAATCTATCCTTGAATTTGATACGAGTTTAAAGCATTGTATTAGCCGCGATTAATATGTGAGTTTGTATCGATACATACGCTGGTAAATTTACCAGCGTATTCGTACGAATTCGTTTGTATCGCAAATTGTACAATGCAAAAAGACAAGACTTGAAATCCTCTCTTGACTTGACTTTGACTCGTCCAAGACGCTCTTAAATAAATCAAACGTCTGAACTTTTCTTCAATTTTACACATTTAAGCAATTCCTAAAATATTCTGCAGTGCAATTTCAATTTAAGATGGTCGTTACGCAACTTAATGAATCCCCATAAGTCGGCGGCGAGTTCACTACAGCGTTTTTAAATAAGGATTTCCTTTTGCAGTCAACTTCAGACTTTACAGTTTGAATTTAAATTTATTTTCTGTGAAACATTTTTTTGCTTGTATCTATTTAAACTTCCATCTTCCCTAGTTTAAATGATGAGTCAAGTGGTGTGAAGTTGAGGTGTGTCGCATTAACGGTGAGTATTTACAACACTAACTTTATATTTGTTGAAATTTAACTATACCTGGCAGCCAGGTTGGTTTCACCAATGTTTAGGCAAATACCTTAAACACTCGAAAGAAACATTATACTTTCGATTAAGATGAAACTAGGTTTTTGATAGGTTATTTTATTTTTTAGCATTAGGGATAATGCATTATCATCTTACTAAAGATAGGAAAACCAGAAAAAGGCATTCGGTCTTGCCATCAGGCGGGACTTGAACCCGCGTCTTTTGCAAACCGGGCGACTGCACTACCTGCAACCTGGCTGCCAAATATAATATACACACATCAAAAGTGTCTAGGGATATCTCAAGCATTTTCATACAAAGTATAGCTATTGGGGAGGCTGTAAAAATTAAAATATTGATACCAACGTAGAAATTTTTAGGACACAGAAACTGCTATATCTGCCCTTTCAGATTGTATAAAGAAATTCATTGTGGTAGCATTATTGTACAATCGTAAGGACGTTAAAAAAAAGACAGATTTTTCTTTTAAAAGGTTTCAAAATTTTAGCAAAATCAAAGATATTAGATAATGCTCAGCATTATCTTAGAATAACTCGAGGAAACAGGCATAAGATAAAGGTTAAGAACATTACAAAAAAACGTTTGATTTTGCTAAAATTTTGAAACCTTTTAAAAGAAAAATCTGTCTTGTTTTTAACGTCCTTACGATTGTACAATAATGCAACCACAATGAATTTCTTTATACAATCTGAAAGGGCAGATATAGCAGTTTCTGTGTCCTAAAAATTTCTACGTTGGTATCAATATTTTAATTTTTACAGCCTCCCCAATAGCTATACTTTGTATGAAAATGCTTGAGATATCCCTAGACACTTTTGATGTGTGTATTAGAGAAATTCGTCCGGTCTGTTAATGGTCTCGGTAGCATAATTGGTAGTGCAGTCGCCCAGTTAGCAAAAGACGCGGGTTCTAGTCCCGCCTGATGCCAAGACTGAATGCCTTTTCTGGTTTTCCTATCTTTACCTATTGTGTTTGTTTGAGTGTAGCAGGTCGTGTATGACAAGCGAAATCGTAACACCTTGCATGCTTCACATTTTTTTAGTGTGATGTTCCGTCCGTCTTTCTTTTACGTCTGTGAACTTAGGAGTCAATAAGTAGGTACATGGGGACACAAGAAAAGCGAGATTTTTTGCCAGATGTTTTAACTTTACTTTGAATACAGATACTTATGCATTTCTGTTTATATTTTCCCTCTACACCACATTAATATCACAGCTTAAGCTGCGTTACCAGCTCAAGAGTAAACTCCTTTCCTACGCATTTCTTTGGCAGTGGTAAACGTGGTCATTAGGCACAGTTAATGAGTCCTTTTCGCGGCAGATTTATTAATGAGGTTTTCCCTTTGCGCAGTTTTTAGGCCGCACTCCACTTTTGTACAGGCTACAGGTCAAAAAAAGCAGTTAGAATATAACTCCTATTGCATCGGTATAAGGTTGTACTAACCGTCATAGTAACGCTTGCGCTAAGGTTGGTTGTGCACCGTATTCAAATGTTAACGCCCTCTGAAAGCAGGGATTTTTTATGGTCCTTTCATTTTATGTTTGTAATTTTTTACTGAACATTTGACATAAATACACGTACCTACAGCATCGACTATCCAGAAAGTTTGGGTTATGGGATACTAGACAAAAACCGAATTATTATTTTTTAAACACAATTTGAATAGTAAATACACCATTTGTTCTGTATTATTTGTGCACTTGCTTGCACGTTGTGGCATTTTTCCTTTTCTCGTGGGTAGCCTTGTAGTATAGTCTCTTTTAGCAATAAGACCGCCTTAATTGCACATTATTATGAATACTGTATTACTTACCCGTAAATTACTTTGTTAAGTGTGCAATGAAGTTTATCTTATCTATCTACAGTATGTACGTGTTTTAAGAGTAGAGCCGGCGGCAGGTATATACACTGAGCTTTCATTGCTTTGGGCTCACGTACTGCACAACTCAGTATACCTAAGTGCGTTTTCACATTAGTCGATATACTAAGTTGCAGCTTTCGTTTTTAAGCGGGCGTGAAAAGGCATTTATGAAGGCCGTCAAGATAAGATTGACCAGCCCAGTAGTTACTTCATTACTGTACTTGTCAACCCCATAGCTGGACCTCGCGGCTGTTCCCATCAGGTGGAGTGAGGTCACCTTAAAGACCACAATAAAAAAAAGATCTCAAGAAGATTAAGAGTCCTTGAAGATTTCCTGAATTTTGTTACTTGAACAATGGTCACTCTTTCGAGTTAAGGGCGTAAAGTCAGTATCAAAACCAAGTGACCCTTTAGAGTGTTCAAATTTAACTATTTAAACTTATAAAAAAAAAAAACGAACCACCAACACCCAAATCGACTGAAACATCTGTTATCTTATTTTAATATCGAATCTATTACCCTTTATTGTTTTAAATCTATTAACACTGGTACTTCCAAGTAGAAACGATCCCCGCCGCGTAAAATGAGTCCGTCAAGTTTAATTGAAATTGGGTTTACCCCACGCGTGAGCTGGGCTAGGGGTGTCCACTCAGAAATGCAATACATCGATGTTTTTCGAAGCATTGATCCGTTAGAATCATCAAGTACTTTTGAAGAAGAGAGCTCAAGTAAAACGAAAAAACGTACTTTTTATGTAATGTTTTCCTGATGCTAACGCTTTTTTATTATTTTTGGAGTAATTAAAGAGTTTGTTTGTCATACAATAAAGGCCAAGAAAGAAAGAAATGAAAAATATTTAACATAATGATAAGAACACCAGAAAAAGACATTTGGCTTCAAGCCAAATGAAATCTTATCTCTAATCGTTATTTTTGAAGGATACCGATTTTTTGGTAAAACAAAACAAACTTGCGTCAGAATTCAAGTTAATCGATTGTGTTTGTGAGTCCCGAATAATAATAATAATATTACTGCTTGTTTTCTGCTCGACGAATACCGACGATCATCATCCATCAATATTTCGAGTACACACTTTTGATTACAAAGCCTCGGCCCGATTCTACTAAATTATAGCATTGTCAACATCCATGATTCAATGCAGTCCATTGCTGGACTGGATAGGCCTCTACTATTACACGCCACTGAACTCGATCTTCGGCTGATGTACATCGAACAGCCCTAAACCAGGCTCGGGGTAAATGTATTTAATGCTATAAAAATAAATTCATTTCGGTTATGTTTAGCCGTTGTGTACTCGTAAAGGGGTAGTTACCCGTGAAATGGGGATTAATACCCAAAAGTTATGGTGTTATGTTAGTAACGTTTTATGAGAAGGGCCTGCCAAGAAATTGGCGGAGTTAATGCCTAGTTTTCATGGGTAGTCTTCGTGGAATGTAATGACGGAAATTTTATTGTATTGTTTTAAGTGAGATCATTCAGTAACTCCATTATAGAAGATATGAACAATAAATGATGATAAAACTTTAGAAAGTTTCTAAACAAAAGCCAATGTCTGAAAATGGCGTCTTTTTTTTTTCTTGCGGCCAGCGACCGAACCTTGTTTTTTAAATAGAAAATATTGCAATAAACCAAACTTACTATGGCATGTAGACTCATGCATCAGTCCGAACTGAGTTATGGGCTTTAGAAGTTTTCTGATTTTACAAACTAGATATTTTTTCTTTTGTGCGCAATTTTCGCATAAATCGCAACAAAATAGAAACATTATACGAGAAAACATTGTGTGTAATATTAGTCGCAAATTGAAAAATATCTTATATGTCATTTGTAATTTTTTCGGGTGGTCAGCAACCAAACCTTGCTTTTATGATTAAAAAAAGTGTAATGAACCAAACTTTTATGGCATGTAGACCTCTAAACGCAGTCCGAACTGAGTTATGGGCTTTAGAAGTTTGCTGATTTTACAAACTAGATATTTTTCCTTTTGCGCGCATTTTTCGCACAAATCGCAACAAAATAGAGACATTATACATAAGTAAACATTTTGTGTGTGATATTTTTTAGCAAATGGAACAATAATTTTATATGTCATTCGTTTTTTTTTCGGGTGGTCAGCAACCATACTTTGGGTTACCTATCATAAGACTGAATTTTCTTTTCCCGAATTTCATTTTCCCGAAAACGTTTAGTTTTTTTCGTTCGGCATTTTTTCATTTTCCCGAAATCACGTTTGCCACTGTATCAGTTGACCAATTATCAACTGGATTTTTTTCGTTTGCCAGACGTTTTATTAGGCCACAGAACGTTTTACCGAAGTGAGGATTGGCCGAAATGACACTTGTCCGAAGTATTGTTTTACAGAACAATCATTAGACCACTGTTTTGATTGCCATATTCTTAGTTTACCAAACGATCATAATAAAGTTACGGTTTAAGCAGACAAGCAATTTTTGGATTTAAAATAAAATAAGAAATAGACAGCATGTACGCAGGCAAACAGCATGCAAGTTTAAGGAAAACACAAGAATTATGTCACGGCTCCGGCATTACGGGGCTCCGGCGGTTCCTCGCGTGCTAATCGTCGCAGATGGCTTTCGCTCAGCACCGAAGCTTCGGCTTGTTGGCCGGCTTCGCCGGCCAGCCTCAGCCGCGGCGCCTCGCTCATAGCCACCTGCTCCTCCGCCCGCGGGCCGCCTCGCCCCTCCATGCCTACGCACTTTTAAATAACACTCTTGGGGTAGGGCAAAACAAGTACCACGTGGTGTCGGGGTTGACTGAGACGGATTCGCCCTGAAGTTGAAATTACTGAAAATTGACGTTAACGAGACGTTGAACGTTATCGTACAGTAGTTGTGGTCTAGTAATATTCGGTAAAATAAGATTTAGGCAAAGTGATCATATGCCAAATAAGTCATCTGGTAAATAAAAAAAGTTGAACAAAGACTTCGGGCAATAGTAAAAAGTTTATTGTGAAATTCGGTTTAACGTACTTCGGTAAAACGACACTTATGTCAAAAGAGACTTCGACGGGTCAAAAATATGTCAAACAATACATCTGGCAAATGAAATGTTGGTCAATAGTTTTCAGTCAAATGAAATTCGGACTAGTAAAATTCGGACAAGTGACGGGTTCCCCATACTTTGCTTTTATGATTTAAAATAGTGCAATAAACCAAACTTACTAAAGCATAAAGACCCCAAGCTCAGTCCGAACTGAATTATGGGCTTTAGAAGTTTGCTGATTTTACAATCTAGATATTTTTCTTCTGCGCGCAATTTTCGCATAAATCGCAACAAAATAGAAACATTGTATGTGTAAAGATTGTGAGTGCTATTTTTCGCAAAAGGAATAATATCTTATGTCATTCGTCTTTTTTTCGGGTGACTTTTAATGATACCTTGCTTTTTTAATTCAAAATAGTGTAATAAACCTGTTCAGTCACCTACTGACTGGCTGACTGACGGGTTTCTTCGCTCAGAGGGCGGTGCGGGCCTCGAGCAAAAATGCTCTTGCCCGGGCATTCAACACGTAGGGGGTGCCCCCCACGGTAATCTTTCTAGGTAAATGACTTTACCATCCTTGGTTTTGTGTACAACTCCCCTACTGCACAGTGCGCCACCCTCGGCGCGGTCAAGCCCGCTAGGTGAGACCCATGAGGGAGGCCCGGAGAACGACCTGCGAGCAGGTGGCATCTTACAAGGGATTCAGGTGCAAGGGAGCTGTACTTAGTGTTTTGCGTCATTGTAATTTGATTTCAAGCGAGGAGGTGGCGAGCAGAGGGCGTACCAGGCGGCTGCGGCGTAGATCAGCCGCGGGTGAATGTAGGTCTTGTAGACGCCCACCTTCGCCCGCAGTGGCAGTCTAGATGCTATGACGGGGCGGAGCATCGCGCTCGCCATCTTGGCGAAGTTGACGGCGCGTGTCACTTCGGTCGTCATTGTCAGTCGGCGGTCTATTTTGCAGCCCAGGTAGGTGACCACAGGCTGCCAAGCGATCTTCTTCCCCCGCAGTGTTAACTCTGCGAGAAGGCCGTCGGTTCCCCGTGAGGATGGCGGTCGTCTTCGCCACATTTACCGCAGTCGAGCCAGGCAGGCAGCAGGTCTAGCAGCCTTTGCATGCAAGCTGCCGCCACATCTTGGCTTCTGGAGGACGCGAAGAAGGCACTGTCGTCTGCGTTCAACGCCAACGTTATGTCCTTTTCCCACTCGTCAAGCTGGCCCTCGAGAGTAGGAATATCGTTGGTGTATAGTTAGTAGAGGACGGGGGATAGGACGCTCCCCTGGGGCACTCCTGCGCGTTTCGGCTGCTGTGATGAGTCATTGTCCTCGACCGAGACGTAGAAGCTACGGCTGTCGAGGAACCCTGCTATCAGGGCGATCAGGCCGGGGTGCCACACCCGATCAAAGGCCTTCTCGATATCGAGAAAGACCCCAACCGTGCAGTGGCCCCTGTTACTTGCCTCAGCGAGCTCGTGGAGAATGCGAGCTGGAGCGTCGTAGAGTGGCCGCTGCGGAAACCGAGCTGCTCGTCCCTCGGCTTGAGGAATGGGCCTATTCTCCGCAGCATCAGTCACCTACGGTCCTGGCCGTATGGCCTGGCCCATGCATCATACGAGGAACGCGGACATTGCCTTTTTGCTCGCGACAGTAGTTATACGACGAACGTTGCGATGGACAGTACAAATTGTAATTACATTCTAAAATATACCAAGTTCATAGAAGAAAACAGAGTTTCAGTGGCTCAAGTGTGTCAGGCGAAGACAAAACCAATCTTACTAAAGCAATGAAGACCTCTAAACGCAGTCTGAACTGAGTTATGGGCTTAAGAAGTTTGCTGATTTTACATCTAAATATTTTTATTATTTGTCATGGCTATGCGTTTGACCCCATTCAGCCATGATGAGGTCGTTGCTGGAACAGGCTTACCCAGAAAATGTCCCAGAAAGATACCAAGGTTGTGGGCACAGGCTAAGAAAAAACGTTCCATTATTGGTTTATGCGCCTTCGGGAAAGTAGGAGTCAAATAAATGGACTCTATTTGGCGAAAAATAGTCTTAACTATTATGTATTAAAAAGGCAAGGTTTAATTATATAAGATATTTTTTATTTTGCGACAAAATATCACACTCAATGTTTACACGTAGATACAATGCCTCTATTTTGTTGCGTTTCATGCGAAGCTTATTCGCGAAAGGATAAATATTATTGATATTTCTGATATCAATAATATATATATCTTATCTTACCTAGTTCGTAAAATCAACAAACTTCTAAGCCCATAACTCAGTTCGGACTGAGCTAGCTCAGGGGTCTATATGCCATAGTAAGTTTGGTTTATTGCACTATTTCAAATCATTTGCTTAAAATATCACACACAAAATGTTTACACGTACAATGTTTCTATTTAGTTGCGATTTATGCGAAAAATGCGCGCAAAAGGAAAAATATCTAGTTTGTAAAATCAGCAAACTTCTAAAGCCCATAACTCAGTTCGGACTGCGTTTAGAGGTCTACATGCCATAAAAGTTTGGTTTATTACACTTTTTTTAATCATAAAAGCAAGGTTTGGTTGCTGACCACCCGAAAAAAAGACAAATGACATATAAGATATTTTTCAATTTGCGACAAATATCACACACAATGTTTTCTCGTATAATGTCTCTATTTTGTTGCGATTTATGCGAAAATTGCTCACAAAAGAAAAAATATCTAGTTTGTAAAATCAGAAAACTTCTAAAGCCCATAACTCAGTTCGGACTGATGCACGAGTCTACATGCCATAGTAAGTTTGGTTTATTGCAATATTTTCTATTTAAAAAACAAGGTTCGGTCGCTGGCCGCAAGAAAAAAAAAAGACGCCACTGCCCCTTACAAATCCGTCATTGTCCTTTGCACCCGACGTGGAAGAGCCTATCTACGTTATCCGGGTTGTTTGGGTTTTCATCAGCGTTTTTAACAAACGAAAAATTTAATGTGAGTTGAAAATGAACATAGGGGAAGTGTTTTGGCCAGATTTGAACTCTGGCTACACGGACTCCGAGTCAGAGTGCTTAACCACTTGGCCACGACGGTCTTCTGCACTGAGCGACGAATATCTTCTATCTCTCATTCCTTTTTTTTCCTTTTTTTTTTCGTGAGGAAATCCTCATGGATACCTCGCTGCCTGGGGGGACGACGAGGTTATGTCGGACTCCTACCGATTAAAACCCCACGGCACTCAACGGTGGCACTTTGGAGGCGAAGCTGGATCCTACCGTTAGTAATACCGCTCTACTCCGCCGCCAGTGCTAGCCCCTAATGGGGCCCCCTCCAACCGATCCCCCAACAAAGGGGGGAGGCCACGAAAGCGCCTGGAGTACGCAGGCACTTTCGCCGTCTCGGTGGACGCCGTGCAATGCAAGCCAGAGCACCCCCACTGGGCCCGCAACCACGAGCCACTCAAAGGGCGGCTCCGCTGCCGCAACCAGCGGTACAGAGGGGATCAGCCTCGGATCACTGGCCCCCACCAACCGATTGTGCGCCGCGGCGTCCACCACGCGCCTCAGGGCGCTTGCAGGCCCCACTGGCCCCGCAATCCCACGTGTCGCCCTTGCGGGCTGCAGCGGGTGGGTGACCAAGCCACCACACTGCCACGCCTGAGTTCTCTTCGCTTCCCGGCGGTTCACCCTGCCACCGGTACTAAGCCCCCTCGCCACGCCAAGGCGAGAACTCATGAGGGGGATCTCTTATTACCCTACTATCTTTGGCATATTTTTTATTATTAGGGGCTGTGTAGTCATTTGATCACTATCTCACCTAGTGGTAAGTGAAGATGTGGCCTACGGTGGTACATGACTGTCCAGTAAATGCCTAACTAACTCTTAGCCTTTGGTACGCTCTATACAGCCTGAACGGCTAGATGGATTTTAAGCTTGGGAATTACTGCAAAACTGACACTGATACCCAGTGTCAAAATAAAAATAGTTTTAATTGAACTGAAAAAAGATGAAGCACAAAGGTTATGAAAAAAAGCCCGACTGCGTTTCTGTGTAATGTTAAAACCCCAAAACAAGAAAGTCGGCATACTCGATTGCACTTAACTTAAGGAGAATAAAATTGTAAGAGTCGAACCCATTTAAGAAAGTCAGCCGTCTAAATCTGTAGTGTAAGAATATGGGTATGCACTATGCCTCTGTTTCTAGAATGGGTCCCGCCCGACCGTTACATTTTTACTTTATTAAGGGTTAGTTGCACCATAGTAGAAGTTAAAGTTAAAGTTTTTGTCAAATTTGACAATTTGACGACCAAAATTGACGTCGAATTGTCAAATTTAACAAAAAATTTAACTTTAACTTCTACTATGGTGCAACTTACCCTAAGTGTTTGCAAGGTTGTTTCTGCGCAGCGGCTGCCTGCTACAACTGACGTTTAGATAGAAATTACCTTTGAACATTTTGATAATAACATTCCAAGTTAACCAACAAAACCCTTAATTAACCTAAAAATCAAAGCTTTTCTCTATCATCAAACAGTACCGTCAAAAGCAGGGCTAATGCGAAAATTTAATGACTTCTAAATTACCAGTGAAAATAATAAACGCAATATCAAAGTCATTAATTGAGCTCGTAATTAATTCCGAAGGGATCAAGGGATTAAATGGTCCAAGGTCTTTACGGTTAATTTATGGAGAGTAGGTATTTGAGTGCAATTAGATGGTTTGCTTGTAAGGGAGCTGGTGGTCCAATTTGGAAAGTTGAGGAACCTTTCCGGTAACGAGGTGTTCGATGTCTTTTTGTTGATTAATTTATTTTGTTCGCAAACAATTATTGTTGGTTGAAGTGGCAGTGTCCGGGGCACAAAGCGCGTAGAACTGATGGCCGTTGGAGCCGAAAGGTTCTAGACTGGAGACCATTTCAGGCCAAACACAGAGTGGGGCGACGGACGACCTGATAAAAGTCGTGGGATCCCGGTGGATGCAGGCCGCAGGCAACTATGTTCAGTAGTGGTCTTCTTGTGGCTGCTAATGAAGATGATGATGATGAACAATTGTTATAATCACGCACAACAAATGTTCAATTTCTGCATGGTTTGGCCGTGTCGGCGGTGTTTGGTAAAGTCACCACCTACCTTCATATTTTGTGATTTTTATCTTTATTTGTACTGCCTGATGAAATTATGTATGGACTTAAGACCAATTGTTGATGAAAATTCGAATAAGTTTATGTAGCCTGTAATTGTACTTTGTCTCTTAAATGTTTCTTTGTTAATTTCTCTGTTGTGTCTGTGTGCAATAAAGTGTTTCTTATCTTATCTTATCTTAGCCTATATAAATCCGTATATAATACCGTATTTAGTTTTCTCAAACAAATAATAATAGAATGAGAATTAAACAGGAAAATCTGTAAGAATGGACTAACCAGTCGTTAGAATTTAAAGGGACCGTCCTAAGCACGAAATCAGCATTTCAGTGGATTCAGTGGTGGTAAAAATAGAAGTGTGTGCCAATTATTATCATAACAACTTATGTACATTATGGTTTGCAATAAAGAATTTAATTGAATTGAAGTGTGTCAAAAAGGAGTGATCCTTTTTGACACACTTCTTTTTTACCATGACTCGAATTATTCAAAGTTAAAAATACCAAAAAACAACAATCGGTCCAGGTTTCAGTCAGGATCCAAACCCCTCATCTCTCGGCAGCTCTAGCCACACACTAGGCTACCAAGACCCCAACTAGACGACTGAATCCATTCGGTATTTTTCAGCTGTAAGTTACGATACGCATGAACTGACTATTAACTTTGAGCACCTATCTACAATAGTTTGAGCTATGTGATCCTAACCTCCAACCTCAAATATTCTAGCGATATCATCGTATTATGATCCAGGTTTAAATTGATTCGGAGTAACGCCAACAGGGTTGGCCAAAGTGGCTAACAATTAGAAACAATACAAACTTGAGCTTCAATTGTGCCCCCCGAGTTTCATTAATTGTAGAGAAGAGGCTTAGTCTGGTACCCGAAACCACTACCGGGTATTTAGTACCCGCCTTGGAAAACTTGACCACAGTATAAACATACAGTAGAACATACAAACGTACCGCTCTCGGTTTGAATGTGTGCATACGCGTCGCGCGCCTTGTCGCGACTTCATGCACACGCGATTTCACGCACGCTAGCATAAAATAGGGAGGCATAGGGCGGCGGCAATACGGACGGGCTATGCCGCGTGTCTGTGTGCACGCTAGGCTAATAACTGGGGGGCCTTAGATAACCTACTGTATGTTTATACTGTGACTTGACAGAACAGCGTCAAGTATTCAAAGGCGGGTACCAAATTGTTGTTGCGTTGTACAGCTTTTAAATGTACACCTTATGATGGCTAGTGCTTTGGTATAATATTGCTTACTCCCTGTACCCGGGCCATATTGATCGAGTAATCAGCTTTTCTATTGTGCCCTGCACTGGTTTGCAGTATTTAAGCTGCTATTTGTGCTATTGTAGTAAAATTTGTGTTTCCATTGTATGTTGTAAGTATCAAGTTCTTGCAATATTGCCTTGCCATTATTTTGTATTTCAATGTTTTAGTAGGGTTCATCTTAAAACAAATACTGTTAAGTTTTCATAGGCGCTTGTTTCTTAAAAGACTCATTTTGGACACATAAAGTTGCCGCTCTAAAAATCTATGAGGTATTCGTCCCATTGCTAATGATAATGAAAAGAAATGTACTTACGTAATTTAACGTCCTTGTCAAGGAAAATCGGTTTTCACTTTACCCACAGTGTTTTGGTTTAAAAAACCGATACCAGCCATAGATTAAGTATTCGGGACATCACTAGTTAATTTTCAAGCGGTCCAATGGTTGGCATGGCACTAGATTAGGGCAGATCGTATTCGACCGCGAGGGCAGGCCCAACTTTGGGGTTCTCACCTCACCATAATAGTTACTTTGGCCAAATTTGGGTGCGTGCGCAGTTCAATTGGCTTAATAGCGGGAGAAATTCAGATTTAATGCATAATTGTAACCTTAACTTGGATATTGGATTGGGTTGAAAGTTTATGCTCGACCTCGAAATATTAGAAGGTAGACAACATTTGAGATTTCGGAGATAAAGTGTCTCTTAAATGCTTTCCAATATGCCAACATATCTCCTACTTTTTAATTAAGCTTTAGACGCAGACGCCTTATTCATAAAAACGAACGTAACGCTAAAGCATTGTTTAAGCAATTGACCTAAACCCAACCTAAGCAATGTCCAACATTTTTGTAAGTATCTGCGTTGAAAGCAATAAGATTATAATAAAAAAGACGTCTTCTTAATTGTAATATAATGATGAGCTGAAAGCGTATAATCTCCCTTTCCCTTTTTCTCCTGTGATCCATGTTAACCAGAATAATATTGCATTTTCGTGGAATAAAGTCTACTTAGAACCTTTTTTTATTTATCAAAGTGTTTCCTTGTAAGAACATGCATAGCATAAAGGATTTTATATTATCTTTGTAGTAAAACGAGGGAGTCTAGGCTTCCAGTGTGCTAGGAAAATCCTTTTTACCGCTCTTAAAATAACCAAGTCATGTAGGAGATTTTATCGAAATGCTCAAGGGAAGCAAAATGTGCAATCAAGCCGAGAGAAGCTGGAAAACCTTTGTTTTTTTTTTGTTTTTCTAAATGGTTCCTTATTTTTGAGCTAACGTGCCTTGATTTTCTTATGCTATGCGCTCTACCTGCTGCCCAAACGACTTTTAATTCCTTCTCTCTGACTATTCAGTCATTTAGTTGCCTGTAAAAAAATAATTTCAACTTGAAAATATACTCGTACAGTAATATTTACTATCAGTTTCAATCAAATAACGTTCCTATCAAAACATCATATCTTCTCGTAAATTAAATTCTAGGTAATATTCCTAACGGATTGCAAAATTCTAGTCAAAGCTTTCAGCATAATGTGTATCTCTAAAATAGATATATAATATACTAGTACAGATAAATACGTGGTATACCTTGTATGAACGTATTACCACTAAATATACGAATACAGAAGGTTGGCTACATACATCTTACATCCCATTACATACACATCTCCTGATCGAGATATCGTCACCTTTGAATTTAATCAAAGCACTTGTTAGGACAACCATGAGTTGAAATTCGTACTTAACTTTTACTGACGTGAAGGTCAGTTACTTCTAGGAGATAGCGCAGACTGGTGGTCTTTCATATTGGTGCAACATTGACATAATTTCGTGAAACTTTGAAGGTTTGAAGAGTGAATAGAAACAAGTGTGACAGACAATATGATGACAAGAAAACTTTAAAATTTTGAGTATGTTTTTCAACGCCTAATGATATTCAAGATAAAATATGTACTTCGATATGATTTAAAGCGATGACGTGTGTAGCTTAAATAAATCGCCGTACACCTTATAGCTGCTATAGCTATATATGTATGTATCTTTTCTATATCCGTGTGGCTGTACTCGAGGGAGGTATTGGTTGGGAGTTCTGTACATAGCTATTTCGTGGTGCAAGTACCTACCGGTGGCGCAGCCACGAGGTCTTTATCTAGTTTGTATTGAGCCCGTCTCAATCCCACGGTTTCATAGAGTACCTACGAACAGATAATGCAGGACTCGCGAAAAGTCTAGCTTATTAGACTATAAGCGGATGGTTGTTGACCGTACCTGATTGAGTACAACCATGACTCGGTCATTAAAAGAAAGAGGTTTTTTTTAAAAAAGCGTTGGGCAGCTGCAGTTATGTACCGTCATGAAGAAGTCTGTCCGGTTATATTTTTTTTTCTTTTTTTTCTTTCATTCTAAAATGTGTGGACCACATCGCTCCGGTCATAGAAAACCCCGATGAAAACCCCAAGTAACTACGATAACACTTGATAACAGCGATAAATTAGTCCTCGGTGAAATACCATCATCAAAATGTTGATCACATAGCAAAGTCACAATAGTCAATAATTGACAATTTGGTCATATAATTAGTGAAGACATCGCTTTGTCTGTTGTTTGTTTGTTTAGTTCCATTTGATTTTGGATCGTAAATCAATGTGAGCTTCTGTCACTAGCCCATTTTCTGGGCTTATCAATACTTTTACAAAATGATCCTGATAACCAACGACAAATTGAACCATTTATTTTGTTGACCGCTGCAGTACTTACACAGCGTTGTTTATTGTTCAGCTCAATAGCTATTGCTGTCACCTCACCTCATTTTAAGGTTTATTTTTATGTCCAATGCCATAAAATAAAAAGATGGCAATAAGAGCCTGCCTCTGTCTCGCCATTGCTCTGTGCTCAAGGAGGTCGGTGTAACGAGCTATTCAGGCCGGCTTTCCATTGCTTCGTTCAGACGCGTAGACAACCCAACAACCCGGCGGGGTGATCGCAACCCTCCACTACTTACAAACACCTATGAGTTGCGGTCATTTTCAAATTGGATATTCTGAGGCTTCGTTTTACGCCTTACCTCAGGTAGTTTTAACATGGATTGAATTATTATTTGGACAGGAGGAGGTGATCTTCCAGCTTTAGGGCTGTGTTTTTTTTACAGATTTTACGACCTCCCAGATTTTTAAGAGAGATATTCAGAAGCCCGCTTACCTAACTTTTCGCTGATTATGTTTTTCAAATTCGGTTATTGCTAAAAAAATGCATTGTTCATGCAAATGCACAAGCATGGATAATAATGGATTATTTATTTTATTTATTTCATCTTCAATGCACAAACCATACAAAGGGTGGACTTAATACTGAAAGCATTACGTATAACGAGTATGGCTGAATATTGGATTTGATGACATATTAAAGATCTGAAAACCAGATAAAGACATTTGGTCGTCTCGAACCCGCATCTTTCGCAAACCGGGCGACTGCACTAACCACTGTGCTACTGAGACCATTAACAGACCGGCCGAATCTTTCTGGTATATTTTACCCTATGAGCTAGGGTGATTCCATCAATCTTAAAGGCATCCACCTTCAACACTCGGAAGAAATATTATTTCAAATATTGTTTTTTTTTTCTCGATTGACCACGAATGGATCAGAGCAAGCTGACTTTCACCGTCATGGTGAACGTCAGCGAAAGCAATAGAATTCTTAACATGCGAAAACCAATGGCCATCATTATTTAAAATGATGCCGAATGTTATAAAAATGGATTTACATATAAGTTTTATGATAACGTGGAACCACGTTATGGTATCGCCCTCCTGGTTCAATAAAAAACAAAGCGCAACTCCACTCTTTAATACAAAACATTTTTTACAAAAGAACTTTAATTAACAATAAAATTAGAAGCAAGGAAAGGTTACATTTACAATGGCTCGCCATTTTAACGCTTTGTATCAGGCTTTTATGGAAAAACAAAGTTTTGCATTTTTCCGGAACAGATGTCTTTGGAAGTTTTACAGATAAGTGCCGGCGATAACAAAAAATAAAAATGGGGAAGAGGGAGGCGAATCCTACTTAGAAGGTTCCTTGAAGTGCACGGAAAAAGACAGCTATACGTAATTTCAACTTTAGTTACCCCTCTTAACAAGAAGTTTTTTTTTTATTAAGTGGTCTTCAAAATGACCTCACTCCACCTGATGGGAAGCAGCCGTGAGGTCCAGATATGGGGTTGACAAGCACAGTAATGGACAACTTTTTTGCTGGTCAATCTCATTTTGAAGGCTTATGAAGGCTTTTGAAGGGTATTTCTTGATTTGAAAATGTTCATCTAAGAACCTACATAAACGTCTAAGAACCTAACTTAAGCAAACTAGCAACTCAGTTTGCCTGTTACTTTTTGTGTGTAGCCAGTAGTTACCAAAATATATTATTGAGTAGTGGATTTCCTTGAAAAATCTGTAAGTAATTTAAAAAAAAATGTCATTTCACTGCTGCCTGTTTTAATATCCGCCGACTATTGTGTTAAGTTTTTGAAAATAATTTGCTTAAACATTATTCCTATGATATGCCTCAAAATGATGTGGTCAACCACATCTGAAGCATTTAAGAAGACGTTTACTTACATAATTAAAATAGCTTTTGACTTGTTTTAGATTTTGAGATGCTTCAAATGACATACGACTCTGTCATTCTAGCATCAAAAATTATTTTTTTTGTCAGCCGGCAATATGTTAGCACACATAATTTTGTAGCTGACTGTACACTCGAAAGCAAATATGTGTACTGGTAATGGAAGAAAGCTATTCCTTGTACCCCCTACTGCCAATTGACCCAGTGAACTAGAACGATAGCGCTGTTAATAGTGACACCCGCTTTCATTGTGAAACTCATGGATAGGCTAGCACTAATAGGGTGAATGCGTAATCTTTCAATCATACTTGTCTGCCATAATCGGGGTGTAAATTATTTAACAAAATAATGTGAATAATGAAGGATTTCATGAAAACTGATCATAAATGAAAAAGATATGTTTATCATTTTGTTTGAGAAGCGGTTCGTAACGTATGAGGGTTAAAAGAAGTTGATCGTCACAATACTTACTCATCGCTATTATAATTTAGGGTGATTTCTACTGCCTAATATAACATGTTATATTTTGTTTAAAAAACTGTGCATATTCCCCATTGGTACAATAATACTCTTACTTAATTATTATTATTTCATCTCTCGATTATGAGAGACTAGCGGCCGCCCGCGACTACGCCCGCGTGGACTTAATTTGAAATACAAAAAGTAATATTCCTTTTCAAATTGTAGCCTATGTGCGATTCAGATGTATAAGCTACATTATTGTAAAGTTTCATTAAAATCCATTCAGTTGTTTTTACGTGAAAGAGCAACACGGCACATCCACACAGACAAACTTTCGCTTTTACAATATTAGTAGGATTACTTACGCGTTTAAAAATGATGCAGTATATATTGTGCAACGCATGCGTCAAACAGCGCAACGCAACGCTACATAAAACCTTACCCTAAGGTATCATGATTGTAGGAAGTTAATTCTTCGTTCGTAGTTCGTACCTAATACCTACCCATTAATCTAAAGTTTTAGGGGTTTACTTCGGGGGATGGAACCCTAATAAGCGGCACTTTATTTAAACAGTCCTGGCCCACGCCAAAGTTTCGGTACAACGTTTCCCTTTTATAAGCGCGTTTCGTGTTATAGACGCATTTAAATAACAATAAAAATACAGAAAAGGAAAGTTTGAGCGGAACAGAATTTGTGGAATAAGCGAAAAGGACTGTTTATGGTAGACGACGCGACTTCGATACGATTTCGTGTGTGTAGGAACGTCGTGAAAAAGAAAAAGTTAGGGTAATTTAAATGGTGAGAGATAAATTATTTCTATTAAAATTGACAAACAGCAGTAGGTCTTGCACGAACCGCTAACGTTTTGGTAATCAAAATGAAAACGTTACTTTTTTTTGAAGACAGGTAAAAGAAAAAAAAGAGTATTCTTTTCGTATTTTTGATTTTCGATTCCCAAAACATTAACGGTTCGTGCTAAGTCTACAGAGCGATATTGAGAAGTTATTTCTCACAATTCTTGAATATACTTAATACTACAAATTAAATAGGATCTTTTATTCGATGAGAACATAACGAAGTACGAGCAGTTATAAGAAGATGGATCTTCACGTATAAATACAGTTCATTAATTTATACAGCGTTTGCAAATACGCAGTAAAAATAAAATTTACAATAACCAGATAAAACGTTTTGTTTTACTGCGCGAAAGTTATCTGTAAGGTGCTTACAAATTCAGCCGTTGAGCCTGAAAAAGTTGTTTAAAAAGTTAAATTGGCTAATGCTTAATTTCAACCTCAGGTTAAGGACTTTATTAACCTACTAATTTTATGAATGTGAAAGTTTGTATGTGTGGATGTGCCGTGTTGCTCCTTCACGTTAAAACTATCGAAAGGCTTTGAATGAAACTCCACAATTGTTTAGCTTAACCATCTGAATAGGACATAGGCTACAATTTATATTAAATATAACGTTTTTTTAAGTTATAAATAAATTACTGGACTTTATTCCACACCACGCCATCAAGTGCCAAATTAAGCAATTCAATGCTTGTGCTATGTGCTAGATCAATAGATCAACTCGATCTATTCACTTAAAAGTAGGAGCATTTGATGAACGTTTGTGAATACGAAAAACGAGTTCAAACAACGTTTAAATAGTTGAACAACGCTCAAATATTTGATTTGCGTTGGTGAATCCGGGCATTTGAGACACTTATTTCTTGTAAATACATACTTTTAATATACATAGGAAACACCCAGACACTGGTCTGGTCTGATTTATAAGCAGACATGTCCATGCACACAAATGTTTGTACTGTGCGGTAATCGAAACCGCGACCACTGGGGTAATGGCCCACTCCTGAACCATTACACCAAATCGGTCGGCAAATTAACAGTTTACAATTAATTCCCAATTAAAATTTCAGTGGATAATATCTGACCCACTTCCTGGCAGGAAAGGGTTGAAATTGTGAGGGTTGAAACATACATGCGCTGACGCAACGCATAATGTGACACGCCAAGAAAATATAAGTAAAACAACGCAGCGTTTGACTCGAGGACAAAACAGCGCAATAAAACGCCGTACCACATATACATAAACTGCTTATATACCTACGTCCAATGATATTATAACAAAAAAGACGTAGATAGGTTACTTGTGCTAAAAAAGTGGCATCCGTAATCAGAACTTCAACACCTGAGCCTTGGACCTACGTCCAATGATATCATAATAAAAAAGACGTAGATAGGTTATTTGTGCTAAAAACGTGGCACCCGAAAGCATAACTGCAAGCACCTGAGCGAAACATTGACAGTTTGAGACGACACTGCCCAACATGTATCTGTCTCTACTAAAGATCTGAAAACCAGACATTTGGTCATGTTGGCATCAGGCAGGACTCAAACCCGCATCTTTCGCAAACCGGCCGATTGCACTAACCAATTTTGCTACTGAAACCATTAACAGACCGGCCAAATCTTTCTGGTATATTTACCCTATGAGCCAGGGTGATTTCATCGAGTTCTGCCTGATGCCAACATTACCAAATGTCTTTTTCCGGTTTTCAGATCTTTAGTAAAGATAGGTGCTGCTTGGAAAATGCTAAACAATGTATCTGTCTCGTTTACGCTCTAGTAAATAATCATACTATCTTGTACACACGGTCGTTGTACGTACGCCAGGCGACAATTTTCGACTTCACATCAGTACTGACAAAACGTATCTACCTCTTTTGCATATCATTTCCTACGTCCCACTGCTGGGCACAGGCCTCACCTCAACTAAAGGTGGCGCGAGCTATACTGACAGAAACTGGCTGTTTGCCATTTAATGTAATCGTCAGTCCATTAAACTACACAGCTGCACAATAACGGGGATATAAATTAATACGACGAGGGTGTAATCAAACCGGTTGTCCGGACAGGCCCGGAATCACACTGCACTGGCGCGAACGTCAACAATGCTGTCCGGAAATAGTGATGTCGATAGTCGATACGCTTTTGGGATATATCGATATATTGAATCGTTGTGACTGCCTCAATTTACCTATATTCATTTATTTAAGAAACAATAATTATTTTTGTTTGTGTAACTTAAAGTCTATAATGAAGAACATTAACGATATTAGATTACACGGATAAGAGATGTAACGTTCCGTTCGATAAAGCGAAGCAATGATTAACACAAGCGCTTTATAAATTGAAGCTTGGTTTTTAAAATTTAAGTTACCTATTCAAATTAAAACAAATAATGAAATATCTAAGGCGTGTTAACTTGCTAGTGGCGCTGTTGCAGGCGTAGAAGCTGCTCGTCAGAAGGAAGACCATAAAATATTGTGAAAGAATCACTTGAGGCCTTTGCCATTATCCAAGCGGTTGCCTTTTTGTACCAAAAACTATAATTGTTTTGTGAAAAGTGTCTTTAGTGTATCGCAGAGGGAATATCTAATTAATTGTAAGTTACCTAAAAGGCTAACGCCTTCTGCCTCCCTTTTCTAAGGTAAGAATGTTTAAAGATAGACATACCTCTGATCGCTTTGGGACAAACAAAAATTGTACATTATAAACAAATAATATTCCCTAACCCGAATGTCATAAGTAAATTACATTGGCGTTAGGCTTATAAACATACTAGGTTATCAACGTTTCGTTCTCATAATGGGTATTAAATATTTACCAATACTCGTATTTTACTAAAAAGGCATCACTAGCCGGATATCCATATCGGCTGTTAAATGGTCCGTCGCTCACACCCAGATATAATTATCTCCCTCGTAATAATCTTATAGTAAATTATGTTCATCTCATATGAGTAGGTTATTTAGTTATTACTAGAACTTAAACATTTTATAAAAAGAGAACTGTATCAGTACTAAGTAAGTATCTACTCTTAATTTTATTGTAATTCTGGGCCCTAACCATAAGCTTATAGAAAACAATCTTGTTTTAAAGTAAGACTGCTGCAGGACTGCGGAAGGAATGCTCAAAAACCGTACCATGAAGTCAATCATTTTAGTCCTGCGAAGTGTTGGGAAAGAACGAATGATTTTTTAGAAAGCCAGAAAGGGATAGCGCTATATGAACTATATAGCACCATCTCTTACGAAGTCTACGGTCCGAATTGTCTTAAAGCATGCTTGGAGTAAAATTTCGAGAAAAGAATACTTAGCATGAATATTCTTGCAAAAAAAACTGTTTATACTGGCATTGACACTAAAGATAATATTTTCTAAAAAGGCCAGCCGAAATTAGTCTACAAAGATCATCATTCGGTCAATTTTTCATCCAAGGGGTCCAAAGCCTAAAACAATCTTAATTTGGTTTTGATGTGAGCGTGGCTTTTTGACAACCAGCAGCCTTAATGCAGGAATACTTTTACGTCAATTCTGACACACGAAAAAAGTTCCGTGAATGCAACTTCTTCATCATTGTTTTCCAAATTATATAAAAACTAAACATCATCAAGCCACTCGAGCCACAGTGAACTCTTTCTTAGGACCATAAAATAGCTTGACAAATATTTGTTCATTGATTTAGGCGGCTGATTTATTTTAGTGCGGAAATGTGGTTTGTGTCGTTTTTCCTTTGCTTCGGCGGTTATCTTTATACCTACCTACTATCGGTAGGTACACAAAGAAGCTCAAAAAGCAACAATAAATAAACTTGTAAGTGGAACGAAAGTCATCGCTTAAGATACTTTATTGTGAGTTCATTAACGTGAATGTTCATATTGTGTTTGGTTTTGAAACCTTAAGGCATGTTGAATATTTTGTTTTCAAGTAACAGCTGGAAATATGAAAGATACAGACTACAATTAAGCCGCGTATCCACTAGGCATTCATTGACGAGCACCGCGTGACACTCAACATGTCCGGCGACGTTGCACAACAGCGCGCGTGGTTTAAAACATGACGCGCGGCGTGTAGGTAGTGGAATGACGCGCGGCGTGTAGGTAGTGGAGTTGCGCGTCGTTGATCAACATGCTGAGCTTCATGTTTTGCACCATGTCGCGCAGCAAATGTAGCCGAGAAAAAAAGACGGCTTTAAGTGTAGTGTAACTTTCACAGTGAAAGATGTTAGAAACTAGTTTAAAATAAAATACTAAGTATAAGTCGAATCTTTATTTCACTTTCCACAGTTTCACATATGCATGTGTATGCATGTAAGACATTCAAACCGTTAACGTTTATTGTTCACAGATCATTGCTACCTACCGACAAGGATTGTCTGGACTGATATGCTTGTGTTAAAATGCACAACATTTAGCAATTCTGAAATCCAAGATAAAACATCTATTCAGAAATCCTATGACTTATTGAATCCAAATCCATGTCTTCACAAACTTATCAAAACTTTGTCTTCCTGCTGCTAGATTTATCAACCTTTACTTTCTGGGCGGAGATTAAGGATCATGCCGTTATTGCTTACGATGATGAATAATCATTAATTTTACAATCATAAATATAAATAATAACTAGTTTTCCTGTTTCATTTCACCACGCTGGTTGTCATGACATGACATGACATTGACATGTTTTCGTGTCATAGTTAGCTATGGAAAAAAGGGTTAAAAAGTAAAATGTTGCTGCCAGAATATATATTTCTCTTTGTGAAATAGGTAAACTCTTTTATAATAAACTTATTCGAATATAGATAACTGACTAACTATCACTGAGCAGTTAAATGGGGGCCTCTTTCTGCCCACTAGCGCCACCAATAGTTTTCATGAATTGTGTTTTTTTTAAGATATTTAAACAAACACTGTACAATTATGATCCTAAAATAAGATATTATCTGTACATAAAGATGTTGACAGAATAAATTTATCTATATTGAACAGTTTTTATCAAAATATCTGAAATAAACCTCTATTAATAAAAAACGATTGGTGGCGCTAGTGGGCAGTAAGCGGCACCTAATTATTTCATATTTTTGACGAATTAGGGAAAGACTAAAATCATTTACACAAAATTAACATTGGGTAATTTTAACACTATCCTTCTGTTTTCATAAGATAAAACTTGTACTGTTGGTTTCGGACACATGCCTACCTACTTAAATACATAATGAATACAGTGCTTGATATGATAGGTACAAAGTGCCCCGTCGTATAGCACGTCATGATACTGAAATATCGTGATTGAAGTATCATACTGATATTTTAAATGCGAAAGTTTGTATGTGTGGATGGATAGCTGTGTGTTGCTCTTTCACGTAAAAACAACTGAATGGATGGATACTAGACGCATGTTTAATTTCTTTTCTTTTTGTGAATACCTACATAGTTATTAAAGACTAGCTGTCCCGACAGACTTCGTGCTGTTGTCAAACGTTAAGAGTCACGTGACGGGTAGGAACATTTGCTAAGAGAAAACCAAATTATAGCTCTGCACTACATTCCTAGCATTTCTCATGTTTACTCACCTTTTAAACCTTCCCTGGACCAATACAACTATTCCAAAACCAAAATTAGCCGAATCGGTCCGGCCGTTCACGAGTTTTAGCGAGACTAACGAACATCAATCCATTGTTATATAAAGAGATATGAAACACCCAGACCAGTACCAACAGACATACGGGGATCGAACCCGCGACCACTGCACACTGGTGTAATAGTCCACTTGTAAACCATCACACCAAACCGATTGTAAGTGTATAATAATAAAATTACCTTTCAAGTGCTGCAAATAATGAGTTAAAACAAATACATTTTTGGAAATGATTTATTACTGTTTTTGTTTAATAAACTTAAGTCACCCAGTACTGCTACGAATGCCTCAGATCTGCATCAGATTACTTCAGTCGCTCTATTTTTGAGATAGCATTGCATTTTACACTCACTTAATTTTTTTAAAGTTTGAGATATTTATGTCCATGTTTCCATTTTTTGTGATCAACGTTCGTTTTCTTTCTCCTGAATAGGCATGATACAAATAACATAAAACCATTGTGGACAATCATTTCAAATCTCTTTTCAACAAATAGAACTAGGGGAGAACCCTTTCGAGGGTACCTCAAAGCTCGTTGGGACCACGAGATCATCTCTACTTCGGCTTTCCTGCTGGGTCCTACAGTACACGGCCCTAGGAAAGCGACTCTGCTTCCGGATCCAGCGGCCCCAGGTGCACTTCAATGAACTGAAAAGTACTTTCAGGAAGGCTGATGAAACAAAACACGTTTGGTAGCAACTTAAAATAGAGATAAAACTTATCCCCTTATGGTATACCTAAGAGTAGTATTTATTATTTATGTAGGTATCTGAAGTGAAAAATATACAAATACAAAACAGCTTAGCTTTGGTAAATGAATCTCAATTTGACTGACAGACGTAGCTTAATTTTCATGGCATTTGGTTTTTTAATTGATTTTAGTCTCAGTAACGGCTTGGCATGATAAGTACATATTTAAGAGTGAACAACCAGAATCATCATTCGTTTTTTCCCCACACTTCGCAAGATTACTTTGTTGGATGTCATTTGATGTCAATAAAAGTAATATTGAATTAAGCTTGCTGCAAAAGTAACGCAACCTTACTTGTAAGCGATTGTGTATCACACTAGGGATTATTTTTCAGAATTTATTATTTGTATTCGAATATAACGCAAACTTTAGTTTGTTATTTTATGACCTAATTTATTCTATTATGTTTCTATATTTTTTTGGGGACTGCTTGAAAGCATTTAGTTTTAATAGGTATTCTTGCTTAGTTGAAATGAATAAATCGGTTTTATGGGAACATTTAGTAGGGTGAAGAAGACTCGCACCTCATCGTCGAAATGTATTCAAGATAAATTTATGATACAATATTGTCTACTTAGTTAACTTAGTTAAATAACATTATGAATAATCTTTTATTTAACTTTTTTACCTAATAATAACCTACCTTTAGTTAAAGAGAATACTTTTCTAACGATAGAATTTGTTATGTAAATTAATGAATAAAAGTAACCCGTGTGAACGCGCTGTTGCCAAATTTCACGTAATAACAAAATTTTAATTGTCATGGCAACAGATCACGTGATGCCTTAAAACAATATTGCTGATTGTCAAAAAGCACTTCATGGTACCAATTTCTCAATTTTGTATGGGCTCTGACAGCAATATTGCTCAAGGATAGCAGGACTTAATAAGTATTGTTTTGAAGACGTCATGGTACGAAAAAGCAAAGTAACATTGAAATAATCTTGCTATAAGAGCTCATGGTTAGGGCCCTGTTCGGCCCGTGAAATCCGTTTGAAATAAATACAAAACTATTTCATTATAAGTAGTTTCAAATTGTGATGTCAAACGAAAATCGCTTAGTATTGGCAGATGTGACCTGAGTTCAAAAATGTATACTTAGACAAATTAAGTATGCTGACGATTGAACAGATTGTGTCTGTGAAGCCCTAGTTAGATTCTATAGCACGTTGTGAACTTAAGGCCTGCAGTGGGAAATGGCCCACAACAGACTTTCCAGCATCCCAAACCGGAAATAGTCATAATCTAACACGAGCAGAGCGCAGTGGGTCACCACTGGCCACCAGTGGACATAGAGGTCACTCCATGTCCACTGGTGTCCACGCAATACCATTGAAGAACTGCTGATTTCATCTATCACTGCTGAAATTCTTTCAGAATCTAATGTTACCTGTTTTTTTTTACCATCTTAGTACCGTAGATTAGGTAGACACTCATTTTTTTTTCTAATTCTATCCCCTAGCTTTTATTGAAGAAAGCAATAGATTTAAAACTCGTCGACCCAGTGCATCTATTTCGAATACAATTTTGCCTCGAGTTTAGAGGAAATTGTGAATTTTCTTGAATATCCGACGAATTTGGCGCCTCCGATCCGCGTTATTGGGCGCAGGGAGTTTAGAAACCATTCGCTTGAGGAATCGTCAGAAATATCTGAATGAATATTTTGTATTTTTCCAGGGAAAATGGAGAATAATGGTCGGTGTAAGTTATTTAACTTTTCTTAATGATTATGGTGAAAATTTTATCAATTCATAATCCACCAAGCAGCGGAAACAACTTATGACTTTCTAAAATTCCTATTTTTCTGTCATTTTTAGCATTTTCAATGGAAGTTTCGTCATTCCAGTTTAAATAGCTTACAAATACTTTTATCCTCTTTGTGACAAACTGTAAGCTAGGATTATTTACTCTTTATTTGCTATTCTCACCCCCGAATTCACAAACGCAAATCAACGCTGAGCACCCGTCAGAAGTATAGCTGTCCATTTCGGTTCCATGAGCATGAGCGCGTGCTTAGCGTTGATTGACGTTTGTGAATTCGGAGGTTAATGATATTATTTTAACTGAGGGCGTCAATTGATGTCTGTACTTTAATTACAAGTTAAGGGATCTTTATTTTCTATGTGGTGGTGAAAAAACTTCTTGTACTTATCCTATGCAAAAAACGCTCATCAAAAACCAAGAAACAAGATACAACTCGCTACTGTCTTTTTCATCTCAAAGATCACTGTAAACCAACAAAATGAAAAAAATTTACACCCCCAATTCATGTTTGAGTGTTTTAATCACGCCGACTTTGATGTGCCATAAAAGGTGGAACCGCCACACATTAAGCATTCAGCCTCTGATATAGCCACAAGGAATTGTTGGATTTATAAGCTGTTTCATGAAAAACCAGCTGTCAATTGCAAGCAGACCACGTCTCTTGAAGGTTCTGTATGGTAATTGTGATATTCTTTCGTCTAAACACAGGGCGTATAAGGTGCGTCCTGGGTCGCCCACTCGTCTGCTAAATGTTGAAATACACTTCTAACCGACATCGCTCGAAGGATTGCATCGTTGAAGTGGCAGTGGGCGGGTCACATAGCGCGGAGAACCGATGGCCGTTGGGGTGGAAAGGTTCTCGAATGGCGACCGCGTACCGGACGACGTTCCGTGGGCAGGCCCTCCACAAGGTGGACCGATGATCTGGTCAAGGTCGCGGGAAGCCGCTGGATGCGGACAGCGCAGGACCGATCGTTGAGGAGATCTTTGGGGGAGCCCTACGCCCAGCAGTGGGCGTCGTTTGGCTGATATGATGATGATGATGATGACTTGTAACGATGCTCACTTTTAAAACCGATAAAGGTAGACTATGTTAACATAGTACGGCTTATTATTACCAAGCCCCAGGTAATAGAATTATACTATACCTCTTCGTTTCAATCAGACTAATATCTGTTCTCATCCCGCCTTACCCTAAAATATAACCATCAAAATTGCGTAACGCAATATAAAAGATACAAAGCCTAAAAGCGGGTGTTCTCATATTTCCCGCGGGATCCGCGGTCCGGGCGCTCAAGCCGATTGGGAAACTGATGTTTTATTATATGTATTTGTTTTGGTAAACTCAATCATTGCGCCAAATGGCTGACGGAGTTTTGAAGATTCGATGTTGGATTTGAAAATGCTTGTGGAAGGCTGCAGGCAGGCCTCTTGAGAGATGCCCAGTCTTCTATCTCTATTTTAAAATGCTTTGCGAGCACTCCAATATAAATGACGTTCAAATTCTGATTTCATTTAGGGTTTTTTTGGTTGTTTCAAGTTTAGTGGCGCAACTTACGTAATCAAAACTAACTTGGGAAATTGTCTTTCAAAAATTTCCATGACCATTTATTAGATTTATGACTAGTATTTTGAAATTATGCACTTCGTTGTTTTTACGGTAGTGGCTTCATAGAGCTGAAAAATATTTTACCTAGAAACGTTCCTCCTACTTGTTTATGTTTCAAGAACAGTTAAACTTTTTCGACTAACGATTTTGTGTTATAGTTCACAAGTTATTACACCAGTGGTCGCGGTTTCGATCCCCGCACAGTAAAAACATTTGTGTGCATGAAGATATCTTTTTGTACTAGTCTGGGTGTTTCCTATGTATATTGAGTGTATTTACAAAAATGTTTACCCGTTGTCTAGTACCAAATAGCATAAACATTTAGTTGCTTAGTTTTGGGCTAGAGGGCGCTGTGTGTAATATTGTCCAGTGATATTAAGTTTAAAAGCTTCCAAGTTGAGCGTCCGGTGTACACCAAACCAAATGCAAAAGAGCAACTGATAAAAACAGGAAGACTAACGGACGGTTGCTGATACATTTAAAAGCACATACCTATTCAACCAATCGGTGTGATGATGAACATTGACATTGAACGAAAATAAGCCATTAGTTCAGTCTCTTGAATTGAGTGAGGGACATCAAGTAGTCGCATTGTAATCTCCGCCCGTCGATGGAGGTCGAGGGTCGATACACGCTTCTCAATTTCCTGTCGACAACGAACGACGAAATCGGGTGCTGGCAAATGGTACGAGGAAACAACCTACTGACTACATGACATATACGTACCATTTTTCCTTTCCATTACGAACACTTAAGGTTAATAAAATGATGCTTGTGTTTGAAGAAACAAACAAAATCCTACGGCAATATGCTACGTAGCTTCGAAAAACGTTGCGAAAACAGTTTCGGAAACGGAACTGCCTTATTCGTTCGCAAACTCATTCGAATACCAACGGATCGAAAGACTTTAAAAGCGCTAAAGCAAGCTGAAAACTGCATGTTTTCATTTCCAGACTTCAATCCGTTGGCATTCGATACAATGAGGTTTCGAACGAATAGGCAGCTGGATTTGAAAGCAGCGTTCGTCGCAACTACCGTTTTAGACCCGGAAGTATTTGAAAGCCCTTGAACATCATAGATGCAGTGGGCAATGGGATTCAAACGCTAACTTAACGTCACCCCCTAATTCATAAAAACTTAAACAGCTCTTCAACAACACGATAACTTTTGTATCGCTTTGTCACTTTCATTCTTGTTGCTGCAGTAATTTGCGAGTAAGTGACATAACCCGCCAATTGCTTAAACAATGCTTTGGCTTTGCGTTCGTTTTTATGAATAAAGGGGTAAACTCTTTAAGATATTAAATAGAAACTCGTCAGAAACTTCAACCTACCCACCATATTGCTTTCATATCTGTGTGCGCTTGTTATGTTTTTAATTTGTTATCGTTTATACTTATAAGGTTTTCTCTATAAGTGAATTTTGTAATTTTTTCTTTGAGAAAATAAAGAATCTTAAACTTGAAACTCTCACCAACAAATAAACATACGCTCACGACTATATTCCAAAACGGATAAAGTGACTTGATGAAAGTTCCTGCCTGACTTGAGTCGACTGTCTCAAGACATTCAGTATTTTGTCTAAACTCCATTACATTTCAGCTCCAAGGTCCTCAACATCAAACTCGTGTAATAATTACCCTAAAACGGTTTTCACTACGTAACCAGTACAGCAATCCATAAGAGGTACGGAAATGGGAAGCCTATTAGGTTCACCGGAGCCCATCGCCGTTACTCGATAGGCCGGTATTAAGCACCCTTCAAATGGGTCGGTTAGGCGACGTTAGAAATTTGGCAGAAATACCCTTCGGCTGCTCTTCTAGAAATTAGAACTTTAGTAGATAATAGTAGTAGTAGTTTAGTAGATGTTGAAAAGACCCAGTTCATGGCATTTAATGCTCCAGACTCAAGGGAAAACAGTCCCATACCTATTGACGGACAGTTGGTCACCAAGTGTGATCAATATAAGTACCTGGGGAGCATTCAGCACACTTCTGGGGACCTGGACTTCAACATTCAGCACCGAATAGCCGCAGCGTGGCTTAAATGGCGAGAAGTAACTGGTGTCACATGTGACAGAAGAATGCCAGTAAAACTCAAGGGCTTAATATACAAAACTATCATAAGACCCGTCCTTATGTATGGCAGCGAAACATGTGCCGTAACCCAAAAGAACGTGCATACCATTCAAGTCGCCGAAATGAAGATGCTGAGATGGATGTGTGGCGTGACGAGGCTGGATAAAATCCGTAACGAGTACGTGCGAGGAAGCCTAGGTGTGCGTGACATTTCCGACAAGATGCAGGAGAGTAGGCTGAGATGGTATGGTCATGTGAAAAGGAAGCCCCCAGACTACGTAGGGAATTTGGCACTGCAGCTCTCTCTCCCCGGTCGGAGATCCAGAGGAAGACCCAAGACAAGGTGGGAGGGTGTAGTGCTGAAGGACATGAGGGAGTGTGAGGTCTCCGAACACGATGTCGAGGACAGGGCGAAGTGGAGAAGAAAAGTAAGGAAAGCTGACCCCACCACCATTATGGGATATATAGCATGGAAGAGAGAGAGAGAGAACTTTAGTAGATACTTACTTATCCACTTCCTTTTTGACAACTTATTCAGTGTGATAGTAAAGATTAGGCTACTCCAGATGTTGTGGGTTTGATCACGAGGGACGTGAAAATTTCTGTTTGTATTTAGCTGTGTGTCTTCAATGTACCTTAACAAAAAAAACTACATTATCATAAGGCAGAGTAAGTACCTAGGTACCTACTCCTTTCAAATTGCAAATTGAAGATAGTATAAAGTATTTTTGTATGTGAGCCTGAATTAAATAATGTTTATAGTGAAATAGCTTATTTTACAGTTCACCTCAATGTTAACATAGTAGTAGTGGACACCACCCCCTCAGGAGTTCTCGCCTTGGCGTGGCGAGGGGGCTTAGTACCGGTGGTAGCGTCCAACCGCCGGGAAGCGAAGAGGACTCACTCAGGCGTGGCAGTGTGGTGGACTAGCCACCCACCCGCTGCAGCCCGCAAGGGCAACACGTGGGATTGCGGGGCCAGTGGGGCCTGCAAGCGCCCTGAGGCGCGTGGTGGAGGCCGCGGCGCACAATCGGTTGGTGGGGGCCAGTGATCCGAGGCTGATCCCCCCTGTGCGTCGCGGCCCGGCGGGGCCGTACCGCTGGTTGCGGCAGCGGAGCCGCCCTTTGGGTGGCTCGTGGTTGCGGGCCCAGTAGGGCCTGCGGCCTACAGTGGGTGCCAGCGGGCCGGAGTGCGGGGGTGCTCTGGCTTGCATTGCACGGCGTCCACCGAGACGGCGAAAGTGTCTGCGTACTCCAGGCGCTTTCGTGGCCACCCCCCTTCGTTGGGGGGTCGGTTGGAGGGGGCTCCATTAGGGGCTAGCACTGGCGGCGGAGCAGTGCGGTATTACTTACGGTAGGATCCAGCTTCGCCGCCAAAGTGCCACGGTCGAGTGCCGTGGGGTTTTAGTCGGTAGGAGTCCGACATAACCTCGTCGTCCCCCCGGGCAGCGAGGTATCCATGAGGATTTCCCCACGAAAAAAAGAAAAAAAAAAAGTAGTGGACACCACTCTTGTAACTAATGATATCTAAGTACTTACATTAACACTCGTATATGTTTAGTTGAGCTTTCTTACTAAAAGGACCTATTATATTTGTTTGTTAGTGCAATAAAGATTTTTTGTCTAATCTTGAAACACAGTACTCCAGAGCCAAATACAAACATTCGTGTTACGAAATTCAAATTGTCTTAATGCAACATTTTCAACCATTCACGGTTTCCACATCCAGTCCGCAAACATACGAAAACTATTCGATTCCCGAACTGTGACGGTTAACTCCACCAACTAGTGATAACATCCGGTGGCCACGTGCTACTCGCCAACGCATAAGCATAACTGCAACTTATTCGAGAGGTATGGTTTTGGCTGGCGTTAATGTATTATTTTATGTGAAAATCTAAGTATGAGTGGGATTGCATACGAAGTATTGACTTTCTATAGTCAAAATATGTCGACAGATTACTAATACTTTAAAAAATTACAATAGGCGGGCTCAATGTTAAAATAATTATTTACCGGTCAACTAATGAGTGAGACAGTGTATTAATAACGGGCGTTCTTGGCTAAACTACGGAATCATTCTTTGGGGTAGTAGTACAGATGTAGGCAACCTCTTCATATTACAAAAGAAATGCATACGCATAATTGTCAACCTAACTAGCATGGACACCTCAAACCCCATTTCATTAAATTAGAAATTTTAAGCCTCACTTCTATTTATATCCTGGAACTATGCAAATTTATCAAAAAGAACCCATCAATATTTCAAAATTCTGAACCCTGTAGCTCGCGAGCGCCTAGAACAATAAACCAAAATAAATTTAAAGTACCGCAAAGCCGCACTGAAATGTACCGTCGCAGTCCATATTGCACTACAATGAGTTTTTAATCATCTACCAACACATTTGAAAAAGGAGGCGGATGCAAAAATATTCATAAAAAACTTAAAACAAATACTAATTAAAAAAAATTACTACCTATCCACTAAATGAGTTCTTTGCCGACCAATACATTCAATGAGAGAATTTCAAACTTAAAAATATTTACCATCTCACGTTTATTTATTCTTAGATTTTGCAATGCCCAAATGGGTAACATGTTGTACTGGAACTGTATTGTTGTGATCTTATTTACATTCATGAATGCAATAAACAATTTGAATTTGAATTCTATACCTTATTCTTATCTTTGTTCAAATGGTTCGCGTGAAACGAAACGCACAGCACACCTAACAAATAATAATAATAATGTTTAGTCAGATAGTTGAGGGTAGTTTAATTTAAGCATCAATGTTTATTCTACCATCATTTTCCTAATAATCGTTATTTTGGGAAATTCGGTCCTTCGTGGAGTGTGATTATTCTCTTGTGATATGTCGTTTTGTGTGTGTGAAACCTTCATCACCGGTGCAAGGTGTCCGAGGCAGTTTATAAGGTTCGTGGAATTGACTTAATTTACGTTTACAGGGCCTATCAACAATCCGGATCACATAAGTCGGTCTAGGTAGGTAGGTAGAAATCGCTTTTTAGCGATGAAGCCGCCCAAATTGTACGTTAACGTTGATATGTGTTTCTTTGCTGTTGATTTCTGTTGTTTTGGTGTGCAATAAAGAATATATCTATCTATCTAGGTGTCCGTATCGTCCGTGTCATCGAAGCTTTATCAAAACTACAGTCCGTTTTGTGCTAGAAATCCTGTCAACCTATGCATTTCTTACTACCTCTTAATTTGAGCTGCGATATTTTACCCAATGATATAACAATATTAAAGACTAGCTGTCCCAACAGACTTCGTTCTGTTGTCAAACATTTAGTGTCACGTGACAGGTAGAAACATTCACTAAGAGGAAACTGAAATTGAGATTTTTACTATATTCCCAACATTTTCTCATGGTTACTCACCTTTTATACCTTCCCTCGACCAACACAAATATTTCAAAACCAAAATAAGCCAAATCAGTCCAGCCATTCCCGAGTTTTAGCGAGACTAACGAACAGCAATCCATTTTTATATATAGAGATTTTTATGTATGGAGATGAACTAAACAAACAAACTTAACCAATGTTTAAAATATTATAGAAAGATAGTTCAGGCTAAAACTAAAAAAAGGATCCAATAATTGCTCTAAAGTGAGTAAAGATGTACCAACAAGCGTTCGAGAGAAAATTGGCTCTTGTATCCGCTGCCCGAGGGCCCTCGACTCACTTCTGAGGTGATCGTTTAGCCTCCCTCAAGGAAAGAACACAGGCAAGAGGCGGCCACTCGAAACGGACTTAAGTGGCGTTAAAACTGCGGGTAGAGGGCGCTGCAGGCAGTTTAGGATGCGCTGGTTGCACTTCAAACTAAATGTTAGGTAAGCGTTATATAATTTAATAATTAGAAAGTTACACTATAAGAGGCTTTGTATTTAAAGTTTAGATACATTCAATTTAGAAAAAAAAGCATGTTTGTATTTGAGTGAGTTGAGCATTATGAGAGGTTGGTTTGATGAACAGTAATTTTATGTTTCCCATGACAATAATTGTATAGGCTTACTTAAGCGGTCAACGAAGTTTTTCCGTTGCCTCATAATTCAAGGTCTTAAAAAAATCTGTGACATTCATTTAATGATAAAAAGTTTAATTTAGTTTGAAGAATAAATAAACATATTTATTGGTAGTGTACACAATTTGTAAGTGCAAATGTTGTAGCTACATGTTACACAATTTTCATGAATTTATGTTCTAGAACTATTGATATTATAATCAAAAAGAGTGTGTACATATCAGGTAGTGATGCGGAGCCAAAAATGTTCACTGCGTCCGTAACTCCGTGCCTATAACGTGAGAACAAGATAGTATGATTATTTACTAGAGCGTAAACGAGACAGATACAATATCAACACTGTCAATGCTTTGCTCAGGTGCACTAAAGTTCTGGTTTCTGGTGCCACTTTTTTAGCACAAGTAACCTATCGACCTCTTTTTCATTTTAATATCATTGTTTAGAACGTATTTTACACATTGTTAATAACATTGAACATTCATCCAAACAAATTTGCTTTGTTGCCTTTGCTGAATTTTTGCACGTTACTCGAATGTTGTCTCATAAAATATCCACACCGGTCAGCTAAAAACCCCAGCTGTCCTGTGCCCTCCATAAACCACGTTAGTTTATGTCTCCTCAGGCCAAGACTTATCGAGCTTCCGTATTTCATGCACTAACACCTGTTCTGTGCTGTTGCAGCTCCAATCCAATTTCCCCCGTTTCCCCTGAGCCTGCACTGTAGTCCAACTTGGTCCAACTCAAATCTACCGTTTGTACAACGGATCTGGGAAGTGTTTTGATAGTTTAGTGTTCCGTTTGATTTAGGGAAGTTCGGGCTTTGATACATGCGGTTGAGACTGTGGATGTTAGAGGTGATGGATATGTTGTATATGAGATGCGGGTTGGTTGACGTCGTAGTGGAAATTTAATGCGCTTACATAAATGCAATGGCTCTGATATTGGTTAAATCAACGATTCTACAATAAAAATAGGTAGATGGGTTTCTTGTGCTAGAGAAGTGGCACCCGAAATCAGAACGATTCGCACACCTGAGCAAAGCATTGACTGTGTTGACAGTCTGAGACGACACTTCGCAACATGCATCTGTCTCGTTTACGCTCTAGTAAATAATTGTTCTGTCTTGGTCACACATTAAAACACGGTCAATTTAACTATATCGTACCCCGTGGTACTAAGTACAGTGGATCATAAATAAGCTCTCTATTAGACGTTGTTTTTTTGCTCTATTTTGTCATATAATATTGGAAAATTAATTGGTTAAAACATGAAATCAATATAATTAACTAGCGAAATATACATATTTCTTTATCAGTAACAATACCCCTCTGAATATTTTTTTTTGTTATAATAATTTCCATTCAATTTTAGATGCCGATAAAGACGCATTTTCTCACGTAACCTAAGTCCATCAGCTGTTTTTTTTTTACTCAACTGCAATTTACTTATCCCCAAAAACTATTATAGTCAATAAGCGCATACAGAAACATTTAATTTGCACAAGTCCATTCCCATTACTTATTCAAGAACTAGTCTATTTCCACCCCAAAAAAACCCAGACGAAAACTGCACGAGTAATAAACTCCGAGTCAGCAAACAAATTAAGCTGAAGTAAACACAGTATAAATTAAACAAGAGGAATTTTTGTTTCGCCATGTCTCGACCATTAAACGGGGCCATTTGTGGAATTAAAGCTCAGGTCTTTTAATGAAAGAAAAAGTGGGTCGGACCAGCGGAGCGGATCAAATTTTTCTTTTCACCCGCTTTTAAATATAACTAGTAGGTGCAAGCCAGGAGTTGTTGAGGGGGGACTGTAGGTGCTAATTTGATAAACATATTTAAAAGAAGAATCATTCCATTACTGACACTGACCCAAAGTGTGTTTTAACATGCGGTTCGATAATAGAATAGAATTGGATTTGAATAACCTTAAAGCGTAAGGACTCTAGCAAAGATATTGAGTAAAATCTGATCTAAAAAGATGACATAGTCTGCCCACCTGCTGACTTAAGATGCCTAAACACTGACGGTCACGCGCTGACGGATATATCTTAAATGTTGTCATTTTATTTTGAAAATAACAATTCTTTTGATTTTGACTTGATTGGCCACAAAAAAGCAACACTACAAATCGTCACAATTCCCTATAGTTCGTTTGATGTGGCGCGCGCCCGCTTTACGCCACACGCTACAAACGCTGGTGGTGGGGTTTTGTGGCGCCACAAAACGCCCCGTGTGCGAGGACGCTTAGAATCATTGACCAAAATTACTTATACACAATTCTAATCACGACTACTTAATCTAAAATCGGCACTAAGCCGTGTGACAGGTTAAAATTGCCTAAATCTCTAAGTCGTAATGATGCGAGAAAAAGAGAGAGAAATAGAAAAAAAATGCCTTTCATGGGTGGGTGCCTTACAACAAACCGCTTGACGCTACCCTTTTGAGGCAAACCTAAAGACATGCCCCGCAAGCTTAAATAAAAGATGGCCACCAATTTCAGACTCAGACGCGAGAAAATGTTGGAGGTCACGCGCTAAAGCCTCGCCTTTGGAGGGCAATTACACTGCATGCATGAGGACTGGACCTGGAGAGGTCTTCGAGCCCTTAGGGGATTTCAGCAAAGTTGGTGAAACTTTTTAGAAAAATCTTGTAACATCGGTACTATTTATAAATGGATACTTTAAAAGACAGAAATGAAATTAAAAATGATTATGCTTTTAGCATTAAATCCATCTTTCGTGGTTTTTGTGCATTAAAGATTCAATTATTACAATAAAAAATATTATATCAAGATCAACTGCCTCCAAAATAAGCAGATGCACTGTGGGTGTCAAACCCCCGAATTCACAAACGTCAATCAACGCTAAGCATGTGTACGCAAAAAAAAAACCATAGAACACATTTGAAATAAATGTTTATACTTAGATAAATATCAGAAAAACTTATTTATTGGAAGCTTATTATGAATTAAATCGTAGCTAATCGTAGCGTATTGTAGCACAGCGTAGTTCGACTCACTCGTAGCACTACGTAGCCTTCACTACGGCCCACCATTAAAGCAAGTGGAAATCGTAACTGAAAGTGAGTTGTAGCTTAGTGTGAGACCCAGCAGGCCAAAAGTTTTATTAAATTTTTACATTTAATTACTTGTCTTCCTGCTTTTTCAGTAGAATGAGTGGTTCCCTACTAAGTTTCAAGTTATCGTATTGCTAGTAGTACGAATAACATGTTTATATTTTTCATACGTCAGTGTTACGAGTATGGGACTAACTTATGGTAAACGGCCACACACAGCTTATACATGCAAAACCAAAGGCAACACTTGCCCTAGTAAGATAAAAGGGAACTGTTGTGTAGGAAAACTAACGAGGCTCAGGTGTACAGTCATCACTTTAGTACTTTGTCATACTGGCCAATCTGTCAGATTGTCTCCTTCAAAAGCTTTATGAAAACTAAAGCAAAATTATTGTGACGTTGACCGTACCAGAAACACTTATCCTTTCTAATATGCTTAAAATATCGCCTAAGCAGCAATTCTAATTTGTCATTAAATAAAGCAAACATTTCATAGCGTACATTTAAAAATCGACCAAACTCAACGAGTCAATAGATATCCGCTCAAAGTTCAATAAAATATCGCTGGTATCGGAAAACTTGCAAATATCTGAACATTCAGTTTGCTCGTTCCATCTTCTGTATCTGTTTTGCCTAGGTTTCCAACTCTTAATATTTGTTTGGCTTCTACCGCTTCGGAATAGAGTTTAAAATGAAACTGCGCTGTTGCACCGTATTGGAGTATTAGAGGATGTACACGACCGGACAGTAAACAGTGGGCCAGCCTGTTGAATAATTCATAGACACCCTATCTGACCTCTCACATAATAAGCAGATGCACAGAGTAATAAAATTCCAGCAGGTTAGGGCCATGGACAAGGCTATGCTTGGTATTTTTGCTGATCGAATTAGACATGAGGATATATGCGAAGTTTAAGCTAGAGCAGGTTTTCCGGTTTGTTACTAGTTTCATTATTTTATTTCCTGATGGAAACTAGTTACTTAGTGGTGATTTTTAAATTTAATTCTGTCGCACAAAAAAACTCAGGTCGACAACCTTTGCGCGCAAAAGTATGCGTTCAACTGGTCACTGTGGACTTGACTTTCTAATTAAGAACGATTTTATTGGTTGGTTGCTAGGTCAAAGGATAAGTAAGAAATTACTGCATTCTTAACGCGAACGGACTATAGTTCCATAATTTTATTCCCTAATAGAAACTACATAATAGTGATTTCTACTAAGTTTTGACAGGAAAAAATCCCTAGTGCCTTTATTACCTGTGCAATAGAGCTGTTTTATAAGCGTTTGGTTTTCACAGTAGGTTGAAACTATTCATTTTTGGGTTATATTTTTAATTGTTAAGTAATTTTACATGAATTTTTTGAATAAACCATGTAGGCCCCAGTTCAGTTTCCATACTAAGTTGCTGCCTACAGTTATTTTTGAAACCTATTAGTACAGTGAACAATATGCAAGATATTCTGAAGTTTCGAAATGATTTTTATCTTTTGATCCCACTGCTAAGCTGATCAAATATAATTAAAAAAAAAATAATAATGTAAAACCATACTTCAACACTAAACAATTTCTTGGACAATTTATCGCTGACCATCTGTTACACCCTGTTCTGCGGGTCCGAACCCTTCCGCTAGATATGGGCGATAATTACAAAAGTCTGCATTTGTTTGTGACCTAAGCAAACATAGACCATTTGAGTTACGAACTCAGAGGCACGCTCTGAGTTCACACGGGCCGCACGCCACAGCTACAAAACGTAGCCTCCGGCATGTATCCTGTAGTTTTGAATGGATGAAAACTACAGGAAATGGATGTATTCGCCGCACAAGGTTGACGTCAGTAGCCGCCACACAATACAAACGCCTTCACACACCACTAGCAGTATTTTTAATACTGCAGGCATAGGTAAAAAAATTGCAACCCCCATCCGCAAGTGTAGACAACAAGCCACAAGTGGCTGTCACGCGCTTAAGCTTCCTTTGTAGTCCCTTCTGCCTTCTTGTGGCAACTTTTGTGGTTGTGGCGTGAGGTCCGTGTGCGAGAACGCAGAGATGTGGTTAGACTCGAAAGCGGATTCGGGAGACACAAGTCGTGTTAAAAATTAAAAAATCTTGCCCACTTTCTAGAGAGGTTCAGAAGCGTTAAGAAAGCTAGTGTTTAAGAACGTCGCATCTCTATTGGACCCAATGTAATGTAACGTAGTGGAATGAACTGCCTGCCGAGGATTTCCGATGAACTATTGAGCCAGTGAGCATTGAGATCTTCAAGAGGGGTACAAGCAAAGAGGGGTTTGGAAGGGTTCTTACAGAGTGCTTCTTGTTTGTCCCCACCTTAACACAACATATAATTGTTTCTTCTAACCCATATTTAACAAAATTACTGCCCTTCTATCCGTCTCTTTCCCCCTCAGTACTTGTGCAAATTTGAAAAGGTACATGAAATTAGGGGAACCTTTGAAAAGTTTTGGTCACCCAACAATGGGGGAACTAATTTAAAAAGTTTTTAACAGTATATTAGGGTTAATTACGTTTCTGCGACGGGATAGCTAAAGTATGACATTTTATGGGTTATAAATAACATAGTGATCGTTATAACTTATGGGTAAAATTTTGAAAAGGGTAGGTCAACGTCCCTGTTTGTTTTTGATAGAAAATCAAAGAAGTTACAAAATGAAAAAACTGAAAATAAAATCTTAGTAAATGCCTGAACAGACGGGTTGTACATAGGCGTTCATATCAACCTTTACACGGGGGCACCTTGACAAAAGACCCATTTAGCAAAGGTTTTGAACGCCCCTGTACAAGGAATGTATGTTTAAGGTATATGCCTAAACATTGGTGAAACCAACCTGGCTGTCAGGTATAATATACCAGAGAAATTCGTCCGGTCTGTTAATGGTCTCGGTAGCATAATTAGTAGTGCAGTCGCCCGGCTTGCGAAAGGCGCGGGTTCGAGTCCCGCCTGATGCCAAGACCGAATGCATTTTTCTGGTTTTCCTATCTTTAGTAAGATGATAATGCATTATCCCTAATGCTAAAAACAAAATAACCTATCAAAATCGTAGTTTCATCTTAATCGAAAGTCAAATATTTGCAATAATGTTTCTTTCGAGTGTTTAAGGTATATGCCTAAACATTGGTGAAACCAACCTGGCTGTCAGGTATAATATACCAGAGAAATTCGTCCGGTCTGTTAATGGTCTCGGTAGCATAATTGGTAGTGCAGTCGCCCGGCTTGCGAAAGGCGCGGGTTCGAGTCCCGCCTGATGCCAAGACCGAATGCATTTTTCTGGTTTTCCTATCTTAAGGAATGTATCAACTCTTAAGCCGCTCTTAGCTATTTCGTTAAGCTTTTTCGTAATTAAGTTGGAAGCACTAGGACCCCACATCTTGATGATTGAAATGTTTTTCGTATTTCTTTTGTTTCGGACGTTTTAAATCAGTTATGGTTGACTAGACTATATAAAACAATCCCAAACGATCTGCATCAAATATGTATTTAACTATCTACTGCTTATCTGGAAGGAGTATGCCTATTCAAAGCGATTTCAACCCAAACACAATATAAATAACATCGCAAATATGAAACTACGGCAAACAAAGCGACAATCAGGTTGATAACATATTCCACAGGTAACTTACAGCTCTAACCGCACAGGAATAGAAGTATTTTTGGTTTAGCGAAAGATTTCAATATAACACCTGTTGTGTCCGTCCTTTTGTCGAAGTAACTGTGAATTTCCTCTTCGGCTGAAGAGATACATGTTCCGCTGAACGATATTGCAGGGGGGAAAAAATGTACAGAGGCGCTCACATCAATCTTTACATAGGGGCACCTTATGCTGTTGACGTAAGACCCATTTTGCAATGGTTTTGTAAAGGTTGATGTGTGAGCCTCTGTACTATCTGCTTTAAGCTTTATCCTGTCTGCACCAAGCATTAAGAAACAGGTGATCCAATAGGTTTTTTTATTGTGGTATTCAAGATAACCTCACTCCACCTGATGGGAAGCGGTTGTGAGGTCCAGATATGGGGTTGACCAGTACAGTAATGATGTAACTACTGTCCTGGTCAATCTCATTTTGAAAGCCTGCATGAATACTTTTTCACGCTCCGCTTAAAAACCCGGGATTGTAGGAAGAAGGAAACACATGCGCTGGAAGAGCGTTCAAAAAATGTTCCAGGCCGAGTTCGATAAAAACTAAAGACGCATAGATACAGAATAAAAAAAACTGTTACAATAGCCAGAAAATGAACATGTATGAAACACACGCCGAAAAAGTTGAGGTCCCAGCAGTGAAAAGCAACATCTTTTAAGTATTTATTGCCTTTTAAGATGGTTCAACCAAAATAAACTAACTCACTTCCGTGGGCAGTATCCAACCAGAGAGTCTGTCTACTGTGGAACTTCATGGATTGTTTGAAAGTGAACTTGAATAAACCAACACTAACTAAAAGTGTTACCATGTCTATTTCGGTGTAGCCCTCAAGGTGAGCGCTAGAGAGCGAAAATAATAAATGTTTTACGATAATCAAACTCTGCTTAGAGTCGATTTGTAGACGATTTGGAAATATGCGTAAAACTAATAAATATATCATTTAATAATGGCATAACAGCGCCGTCTCCCAAACAAAGTTAGTACCGTAGGAACATCTAGCTAGAGCAATACAAACAGACATGTCTAAAATCAATTCATAACACCTAATCGGTAGTAGAATTAAAAAACTTAAATAAATCAATATTTAAATTCCACAATAAGGAAACTAAACTTATTCCTGAATTGTTCTATTTTATACTTGAACGGGGATAACTATCATAATAACGGAAGTAATATCAAAAGCTTTCTTGGTAGCACGCTTTTCTCTCAGCTTTTTTACGCTCCAGCTTTTTATATCTGGAAAACTTCCGTTGGACGTCACATAACTAAATTTTGTTTCCTTGTGAAAAGTGAATTGTTCTCCCATTCGATTATTTATAAATATATTTTTGAGTAAAGAGTTATATTTAGTCCTCTTTACATTCGTAGAAACGCATTCACAAAATAAGCTATACTTACATACAAAATAGTATGATTTTACTCAAAATAACTGAATAACAAGTTAACTAAAAATGAGCTATTTCAAACTTTCCTCTTTATTATTTTCCGTTCACTTCTGGAACACTCCACAATTCAAGATTCATGACTCTTCGACAAAGTATCTTAAGTTTAACTTTGAACTTGTGCATACTGTCACATTCCTTCATGTTTTCAGATAAAAAATCAAATGTTCAAACCTTAGGCAATCTTAGTGAAAAACTGCTTTACTTCTAATAAATATAAATACTTACCTTTGAAATAGGGCACAGCAAGCTAATATTCCATAAAACACTTCACACAAAAATATAAACACCTCCAACACATACCAATGTCAAAAGAAATTGTTGTATGATGGATATGACTACACATTTAGGGTCGCTTTAATGTCTGATAACACACTGTAATACATTAGATTACAATCTGGATTGTAATCATTTGTAATAAATGCCCTTAAAGGCGCAAATAAATTGGCTGCTACGAAATAATGGGCACTTTGTTTTTAATTAACTTTACGGTCAGTTTACATGAAACCACATATTTTCGTAAAGCAAATTTAATATTTTTTGGGAATGATTTTCATAAATGTATGAAAGATACATTTTCTGAAAATTGTGTTCCAATTTTTTAGAATTAATGAAGATTTGGGGCAAAATATATCAAGTATTCTGGTTTATTTACCTGGCAGCCAGGTTTGTTCCACTAATGTTTAGGCATATACCTTAAACAATTCGGCCGGTCTGTTAATGCCGGTTTTATTTTTTCTCTAACCATTTTGTTTTGTTTGTTTATATCTGTATGTGTACGATGTCCAAAATCAATAAACGTTTTTCTTTCTTTCTTTCCCGGTTTGCGAAAGATGCGGCTTCGATTTCCACCTGACGCCATAAGACCAAGAGTCTTTTTCTAGTTTTCCTATCTTTAGTAAGATGATAAGTAATGCATTATCACTAATGATAAAAATAAAAAATAACATCATCCAAATCGGTCCAGCCGTTCCTGAGTTTTAGCGTGACTAACGAACACCAATCCATTTTTATTTATAGAGATACTAACGGCCGCCCGCGGTTTCATCCGTGTAAGAAAAAAAAGTGATACTTTTTATAAATTGTAGCCTATGTTCTAACCAGATATAATATTCTAAAGTATCATTCACATCCGTTCAGTGGTTTTTACGTGAAAGAGCAACATGGCACATCCACACATACAAACTTACACATTGATAATATTACTTAGTAGGATTCCGTGCAAGAAACACACATTATATTATGTGCAAAACACAATGGCAAGTGAAATAACTTGAATGGTCAAAACCCTGAAAGTTTCCAAGTCTTTTTGTTAGTCTTTGTAGCACAAGTACGCTATTATTTTTCAGCGCTAACAGGACCAGACAGGTCCAGTTTGTAGTTAATCGGCTAAACACGCTACGAAAATAATATCCTGCAATATGTCCTGGGGAAAAAAGTCTGGCAGAGGTAGATGGAAACATTTTGATTGTTGTGAGTTCCGTACGTTTATTGCAAAAATTGTGAATCAACATAACATAAACGGCCTATACATATACATCCTACTGCTGGGCACAGGCCTCATCTCAGCTATGAGGTGGCACGAGCCATACTTACACGCGGGCTCAGTGCGGATTGTTGAAGGGGTGTAAAGTCATTGAGAAACCTCAATGTAAAATGGTTACGAGCCGCCCTAAGGCCTCCGACTAGGCTTAACGACTGACATCTAGCAACGTCAACCGGGAACAAATGCTTAACGTGCCCGAAAAGTTCATAACAAAATTCGGTCAGAATGGTCACTCATCCCATTTCTGACATGGTGTTGCTTTACAACACCAGTCGTTGCCAATCCACTGTCACAACTGCGCCATGGGCACCGGTTCAAGCGGTAGGCTTCACTGAAAATATTATATCCTGAATATTTTTTGTCTTTTCATAAACAACGTAACTTTAATTTAGAGGAAACAGGGATTGGTTTTATAATTTCTCTGAAGAACGCTAACAAAACATTATAAACATTTCAAGCGTTTATAGTATAGACACACACAAAAAATATTTACACCACGCCTCTACATCACTCGTAGTGTTCCATCCCATTCCATTCTGACCTTTATTTGTGAGCTGACGAAGATTTAAAATATTTTTGCGAGTGCTGTGCCTCGTGGCCCAACTTCAGAACATAAACTGCGGGCTTATCTGGTTTCCCGCAGCGTTGCCTGGATTTCAGCCTAGGTAGGAGTTAGCACGGCTATTGTTAAGAACTCCGCCTAAAAATAATGGATTTAATTTACATTGTTCAGGTAAAAAAACTTGCTTTAACTCCTGGGGCCTTATTACGATCTTTTTAGCTCAGTTTACGTTTTTGTATTTCGACTTGAAATTCGACTAAAATTTACAATTACTTCTTTCTACAGCAATGAGAAAAATTAAGGTTTTTTTGACACTATTTGCCACACATAACACGACTTGTGACGGTAAATATGCAGCTCAAAAGCTGAGCTTGTGACTAACGTCCGAATTCACAAACGTCAATCAACGCTAAGCACGCGCTCACGCTCATGCTGTCCCGTAAAATGTCACTAGAACTGAAAGGGACAGCATGAGCATAAGCGCGTGCTTAGCGTTGATTGTCTTTTGTGAATTTGGGGGTAAAACTGTCAGGTTATAAGAGATTGTAATAAGGCCTCTGAGGTCTTTAACAAGTAAGTGCGCGACCCTATTGTTGGAAGACGGGCTTTGGTACTCACAAAATGGTTAATTTTTTCCGTTTCATAGTTTTACCATATTCTGGTCAATGGTTAGAATCAACTAGCAATTTCAATAACGATGATGTAAAAGTCACAAAACTGTTGGAAGGGGTATTCGTCTATGTTTCTTGGACAAGTTCAAGATTTTCGCAAAAAGTGTAACTTTCAGAGTATCATGCACCGATTACTCCGATTAGCATGTAATTTTGTATGGACGAACTCGTGAGAGTAGAAGAAACGCAAGATTTATGTGAGGATCGTAGCAAGTGGAAATAAGTGGTGGGAAGCCTACCCAGTGGGAAGAGTCGTGATCGTTTGTGTGTATGTCTGTAAAATGAACTGTCATAAGGGTGCCATGTGGGCCTTAAGTGATGGTAAATGAGGTTGAAGCGGTTGCAACTTGCATTTAACTGTTCCAGCCTTCGGGGATGTACGAAACAATTTTAACCATACATACATAAACGGCCTATACCCGTCCCACTGCTGGGCAAAGGCCTCACCTCAACTATGAGGTGGAACAAGCCATACTCCATCACGCGGGCTCAGTGCGGATTGTTAGAGGGGTGTAAGGTTAGTGAGCAACCTTAATGTGAGATATTATCAAGCCGCCCTAGGGCCTCTGACTAAGCTTAACGACTGACATCTGGCGACGTCAACCGGGACCAACTGCTTAACGTGCCTTCCGAAGCACGGAGATGCCCGAAATACACAACACTAAATTTCGGTCGGGGTGGTCACCCATCCCATTTCCGACCCGGCGTGTGTTGCTTTACAACAGCGATCGTCACCGATCACTGTCACAACTGCGCCACGGGCACCTCGGGGCCAATTTTAACATGACAACACGATATTAAAACCGCTGGCTTCAGAGCCGGGATTAAGTGGTGCCTAGAGTTAATTAGCGGCTTCGGCGGTTTAATATCGTTCCGCGGTGCAGTTGCATTTTTACCGTCTTCAATATGCATCCGTAGCAGCCACTCACACCATTGTTATACTTGTTTTACACGCACTGCAAAAAATATTTGTTGAGAAAGTATTTGTTACGTTCCTACGTCAGCACATTTTCCGTTTGGAACTTGTAAAACAAGATGTTCCAGATTTAATGTTACTATTGTGTCTTCTGAAATATTTTGAGAGAAGATCTTTGCATCGGAAGAATGTTCGCTTGAGGGAAATGCTGATTTGATACTTTGAACGAATTGATTTCTATTTATAACTATAGTCCGTTCGCGTTAAGAATGCAGTGATTTCATTCTTGTCCTTCGACCTAGCAGGCCGCCTAACCAACCAAATCCTTCCTCATTAGAAAGCCAAGTTCAAAGTGCCCAAATGCCAAAGCAAAATGCAAAAAGTGCCAAAGTTGAATGTATTCAAACGCCCGTTGCGTACCTGACTCTGTAACTGAGTGTTTTGGAATTAAATTAAAAACATACTGCATTCTTAACGTGAACATACTATATGTGAGGTACCGCATTGTTAGTGGTGATGATACTGACATTTGTTTATCTGAAACTAAGTCAGCGTGCTGATCATCGTTAATGCCGTTACCATCCCTACATGTCAATGGCTGCAAGGTCATGCTAGTCAGTTATTAACGGTTTAGTGATCTATAACAAATGACGATGGTCAGCCGTTATTTGTCCAGAATTTTGTACGTTTGAGCAGACACATAAAATAAATCAGAGCATTGTCAATCCCTGTGAGTCAGGAAGAAGTATAGAAGTTAATCAATGGTGAAAATGGTGTTTGCGCCGGTTGCTGTTCGCTCCGGTGTGACAGTCTTCCATTTTTAATCAGGTGGCACCCGTCCACTCACTAATTCAGCATTTTGGCGAACGGCGGCGCCGTTTTTGCGGAGTTACAGCCAGCGCGTGGTCTCACACTGCAGTTGTGGTCGCGTTGACACATTACCCACTTCGTTATTTAGCAGAGGCCTGATCACAATCTCTTACGGCTAATCGGTTTTAACCAATCAAATTAAAGTCAGGGTTTTTTTTATAGTGGTCTTCAAGATGACCTCTCTCAACCTGATGGGGAGCAGTCGTGAGGTCCAGATATGGGGTTGACAAGCACAGTAATTGAGAACTGAATAAAAAATAAATAATGAGGGTAAATAAAAAAACTTGATTGTAATTTGTTCTTGGATCTAAATGTCAGACTGCCGAAAAAAATTACGTTGAAAGAATACTTTATTGATGCAGCGGTTATAGTTAGGCCTTCAGACGTAGTGTTTTCGACCACTGGTTTTGCTAGAATTAATAAGTTATTTAGAAATTCAGAAAAATAGTATAAATCCGTTCGCATTTTATTCGAGTAGATAGCTAGAAAACTCGACAGCAGCAACTAATACCAAGAAGCATGAAGTACTTACTTATGTATCATTAAAAGTATATGAAAGAATCTCATAATTTTGATATATACCTACACCCAACAGTGCTAGCAGTTTAGTACTTCATTACAGTAGAACTTTTCCTTTGAAGTCACAATTAAATATGAATGCTGTTCATTATGACGGAAGCAAAATAGCGACGTTTTCAATTTCTTCAGAATCAATTCCCTTTCTCGTTCATAAATGCCTTTCGAGTAAATGGGATCCTTTTAGATATTAATGATGACAATATTTCCCGACGTTAATACACCGTGACCTATCTACAGCGGGGGTTGAAGTCATCCATCTATCAGTTGCTGAATCCCCTCGAGCCGGCCCTGCTCTATTGAATAAGTAACACCGTCAATTTAACTTAGGAAATGAGTGCGAACGGTCCGGCTCCAGGGACGGACTTGGGAGTGGATTAAAAACAGAAACTTCCGCTGGCGACCAGTCGCGTTGACTTTTAACGAATATTATTTTTTGGCAGTTCTCAAGCTAATTGTTAAAAATAAATTAAGTTATTTGGGAAACTTTTGAAATTTACTTTTATTTATTTCTGAGAAATAATTCATAGCCGTACAGAAAGATTGTCAGTTAAAGTTCGAAATTATAAATATAGTTGTGTACCCTTTAAGAATACGAAAGAGTTGTAAGTTTCCAGCAGTCGCAAGTTTCTACTACTTAATGAGGTTAAAATAAGTCACCCAATGACGTCAAATGTCAGGCATCTCAGACAGCAGACAAAACGTCATAACATGACTGTGCATTGTATTAAACTCTGTTAGAAAAGTCAACCTTAGCGATCGTTACATCTCGCAGAAGCTTTTGTGAAAAGTGGTAGACCACTTTCTTGGCTGACTGTACAATGGTTACTTGTGCTAAAAAAGTGGCACCTGAAATCAGGACTTTTGACCACCTGAGCAAAGCATTGTCAGTTTAAGACAACACTGCGCAACATATATCTGTCTCGTTTACGCTCTAGTAAATAATCATGATATCTTGTACACACGGTCAAATTATACTATAATTTTTGACTTCGCGTTAGTTCTGACATAACTTATCTACTTTTTTTGTAATATAACCGTGATGTTCTCAAGTATTAGATAATACATTTGCAAGTGTAATGTGGCGTTCAAGACCTACAAAGGGTAAGGGGGTAACAACATGTACAAAGGCTAAGAAGAGGTGCAAATATGAATCGTTTACGTATACCTCCAACTGTCATTAGCAGTTAATAGCTCGAGCAGCCATTAGACGTCTTTGTGTCCGGGCCATTTAGCAAATTGTGACGATTGTCACTTCCCTTAGACGTACCTTTCATTTCCGTCTTTGCTCACCCTAAAGCAACAACGTTGCAAGTCATGAGATCGGTGAGTCTAAAGAAAATGTCTTTTACTAAGTATACAATTCGTCCTTACATTTGTGTGGTTAATATTGTTTGATATTTATCTATTAATGTTATTAATAAAGCGTATTACGCTCCAATTCACAAAAAATTACCCGTAAAATGACAATGTAGCTGAAAGGGACAGCTATACTTCTGAAGGATGCTCAACGTTGATGTGCGCTTGTGTATTCGAGGGTTAAATATGAATCGTTTACGTATACCTACAACTGTTATTAGCAGCTAATAGCTCGAGCAGCCATAAGACGTCATTGTGTCCGGGCCATTTAGCAAATTGTGACGATTGTCACTGCCTTTAGACTAGTGTCCGACCGAACTTTCGGTTTCGGTTTCGGCCAGTTTCGGCCAAAAAAACGAGTTTCGGCCACAGTTTCGGTTTTGGCCAAAATGGGCCGAAACTTTAGCCGAAACCGAAACTCATTTCGGAAGATGTCGTGCGCGCTCGTATAACTTCGTTTCTCGCGGCAATGTTATGGCAGACTCTGGCGACCTCCACAATCTTCGGGAATTGTCGTGGGACATTCGGATGGCTCCGTAGTAACACAAAAATTGGTCAGTGCGTAATCGCCAGACGCAAAACTTCTTTAGAGGTAATGTTTTGCCGGAACTGATAACATGTAAGTTTTCGTTGAGACTGTTCTGTTGGGAACTCGATTTTCGAAGTTGCCGACGAGTATGTCTTGGCCAAATGATTCAAGTAAGCAGGGCACATTGCACGAGAAACTGGGCCATCAGTTTGCGGTCTAAAAGTTCTCGAGGGGATATCGTTTGAAGCCACACGCAGCGTGGGCAAAGAAGCAGTATGACTAGATAGAGATCGCAGGGTTTGAGTGGATGTGGGCCGCCTATTACCAGCCGCTGTGGAAACCTAAGGGGGAGTCCAGATCTTCAGAATTGGACGTCGTGTGTGTGGTTGTTGATAAAGATTTCGTTTCGTTTCTGTACTTAAATGATGTAAATAGTTCAATATTGGATCACTCAGATTATTTACTATCGCTTTAGCGGAAGTTTTTAGGCAGTTAGCAAGATCCTAATCTAATAAAGGAGTCGATGTCGAATCATATAAATCGCCGATTGTTATGCCGACGACATCGTTCGCCAACACATACGCCGAGTGGCAGGGCAAACAATGTTCAAAGAACTAAGTGTAGCGTGCTATCGCATTGGACTGGTGATGAACCAGACAAAAATGAAACTGACGACAAACGGCACACAAAGTAAGGAAGTGGTAGACGGCAGACAATGCAACTTTGATGAGTATATTGACCTGGGCCTGATTAATTCCTTTCGCCTTGTGGTATGGGGCGTTAGGATTCTGGCACTGTTCCCCCCGCCTGTCACACTGGCGGGTGTGTACGGCCTGAGGTGCCAGAGGCGAGGTGTCACTCCCTTCAAGGTGGGCTGGTTAGCATAGCGCCCCAGGGGTCCACCGGCACAGAGTTCTTAACCAGAGAACACGGGGACCTCTGGATACGCGCTGAAGCAGGTCACCGGGGGGCTTAGTGAGTAATATCTGCCACTTCACGGCAGGCGAGTCTCATACACCCCAGAGTCCCGACCTTGGGGTCGTCCATAACCAGTCTAGTCCATAAACGGGTAGGCCAGAAAGTCGCCAAACTGATAAAATGGGAGTGAGCACTGAGCAGTCTGTAAGATGCATCCGGCCCGAATGACAACCCAATGGCTCTCAAAGACTGATATCATTGAACGAGGCCTAAAAAACGATGGTGCGACCACCTGGTACATTACTCTGGCGAAACGAATGGCTGACTTGAGCAAGAGACAGGAGTAAATCAAAAAAATGGGGGGACCTTTGCCCAGCGGTGGGATCTTGTGTTGGAAAAAAATTGTCTGCAAGTTTTGTTGTTATTAGCAGAATAATGAGTAAATTTTTTTGGAATTTAGTAATTGTAGGTACTTTACACTTGACCACGTGAGTTTCGGTTTCGGTTTCGGTTTCGGCCGAAACGGAAGCCAAGGCCGAACATTCGGTTTCGGTTTCGGTTTCGGCCGGAAATCCAGTTTCGGTCGGACTTTACTTTAGACGTACCTTTCATTTCCGTCTTTGCCCACCCTAAAGCAACAACGTTGCAAGTCATGAGATCGGTGAGTTTGATGGAAATGGCTTTTGCTATACAATTTATCCTTTCATTTGTGTGGTTAATATTGTTTGATGTTTATTTATTAATGTTATTAATAAAGCGTCTTACGCCCGAATTCACAAAATTGACCCGTAAAATGTCAATGGAACTGAAAGGGACAGCTATACTTCTGAAGGATGCTCAACGTTGATGTGCGTTTGTGTATTCGGGGGTTGAACATGAATCGTTTACGTATTCCTACCACTGTCATTAGCAGCTAATAGCTCGAGCAGCCAATAGACGTCATTGTGTCCGGGCCATTTAGCAAATTGTGTCGATTGTCACTGCCCTTAGACGTACCTTTCATTTCCGTCTTCGCTCACCCTAAAGCAACAACGTTGCAAGTCATGAGATCGGTGAGTTTGAAGGAAATGTCTTCTGCTATACAATTCATGCTTACTTTTGTGTGGTTAATATTGATTGTGTGGTTAAAAAAAAATGCGTGATATTTGTCTGTTTTTTATGTTCACCATAAATAATAATGTAATTCAAATCTTATTTTGAAGTCACAGTCGAAATTTGTTTCAAAATGAGGCCACAATGGGCCTGCAAACATGGATGGGCCAGTCTATTTCAAAAGTGTTAAATTTTTGTTCAAGTTTTCATAAATATTGAATATAGCTGTCGAACAAAGTTCTTACGCGCTGCGTACAAAAACAGTAAACGTGACGTCATAATCCCCGTCACGTTTGTATGAAGCGTCCTTGGGCAAGTACAAAAATGTGCATTTAAAATTGTGATATCTCGGGGTGTATTGATACTAATGCAGTGATTATTTTAGGATTGTTTACATAAATGTAGGGTCTTTCGATAATAAGCAAAATAAACATAGTCATCTAGCCAATTAGCACTTTTCAACGCCGGTGCTCGGTTGAGTATGAATGAGAACCGCCAACTCGCGTACTCTCGTCCACTACACCTGCCCCAGTAGCAAGATAACTAAGTTGATTTCCTCCCGGATATAACTTTTTCCCTTCGATTTTGATCGATGGCCGTTCGATTGAGATCGTTTTTTCTGTAATGGCTCCGACCCGGCCCCTGATTAGTCGTTCAAACTTACGCGACTGTTAAAAGCATCATTTCCGAAACAAGATGGATGGCGGATTGCAATGTTCATGCCGCTGGTGATTCGGAGTTTATTAGAGCAGCGATGCATAGCAGGGTATATGTAGTGAGTGTCTAACCCCCGAATTCACAAACGACAATCAACGCTAAGCACGCGCTCACGGTGTCCCGTAAAATGTCAATAGAACAGAAAGGGACAGCATGAGCGTGAGCGCGTGCTTAGCGTTGATTGACGTTTGTGAATTCGGGGGTAAGTAATGACATTAAAAAGAGGTATAGATACGTTATGTCAGTACTGATCCGGAGTCAAAAATTGTCCCCTGGCGAACCTATGATTTGAGGCGTGTGTTCAAGATAGCATGATTAATAACTAGAGTGTAAACGAGACAGCTACACGTTGCACAGTGTTGTCTCAAGCTGTCAATGCTTTGCTCAGGTGAGCAAAAGTCCTGATTTCAGGTGGCACTTTCTTAGCACAATAACCTATCTACCTCTTTTTAAGAGTAACAATATTGTTCACGAGACGCATAATAAAAAAGAAATAACATTTTAACTGCATTGCAGCTGTAGTGTAGTGCTGGTATAACAGTAAATGATAACAGTAACAGCTAGGCAAAATGATAAAGTGCATATGAAAATATTGTCCGGAACAAAATGGCGGAGGCGTTGATGCACAAATCCGTCAGAGACCATCTGTTCCATTCCATTTGCGAGTCGGACTCGCGCTCGAAGGGTTCCATCGTCGAGTAAAAAAATGCTTAAAAATTACGTTTGTTGTATGGAGCCACCCTTGGTTTTTTTAAATAAAATTATTTGGCTTGAAAGGTAATATACAACTTAATATTCTGAGAAAAATTCAAGCGTCTACCTTATATTTTAATTATTATGGACCAAAAAAAAATTAATTAAAAAATATAGAACCTTCTTCAACTATAAGTTTAATTGTAATAACTATTATTATTTTTTAGGTACGGAACCCCACAATGGAGTGTTAATTATGCTTAGCTACTACAGTGGAAATTGTGTGCTAACTCAGACGGTTGTTGTAGTTGAATGTGAGAAAGATAGTTAAGATTCCCATTAATTTTGATTTTGGCTGGGTGGCAGGCATTTGCTACTGAATATGGAATAGGATAGTTCAAAAGAGGATTATTATTGCCGTATAGTTTACTTTGTAGAGTTAAAGCATAATTACAGGATTTTGTTGGGGCGACGGGGGCCTTGGCAGAAAAGTGACATACAAGGTAGTAATTAATTACTGCGGGGTGATTGAACACTTGTAATTGAGAGTTAAGAGATGAGTCGATGGAATACATTGATTAGTCTGTTGATAGTACAATGGATATCGATATTTGTAGTTATTTCTGATTATCAGGACAACACAAGATAAATCTTCAGTTTAAGACCAGTAGATTAATTTTGTTATATCAATTTCAACTTGAATTTGAGTTCAACTTGCTTGGCAAAAAACAACTTTATAAGTACTGGATTCTGAATTCAAATTCTGATGAACGCTAAATCTAACAAAAAATGAACATGGAAATTAGATCGGTTCTATTCGGAAATAGCGTTAATGGCCGATGGGATATATTTACCACAAGCTATTCAGGGTGACTATGCAAGTAGGTACTTTAATTTTGGAATAAGCTCTTTAGAACAATATAAAACCACGTCTTGTCCTGTTATTTAAACTTAGTAGTATCTTTAATGTATTTTTGGCGTATTTTTCCATTAATAAAGTAAATTAACTGAATTAAAACAAAAAATAGCACAATATTTGACGCTAAATAAATTTTTATACAGATTATTTATTAACTTCCTGATACCAAGTCTCTCCTAAAATTTCGCAAGTACATGCAAAGTCACCCTGTATTCAGATGCGCCGGCTATGATATCCGGTATCAAAATGTTCGTGACCCGTATCTGACGGACAGATCTCATCCGGACACACGCTATATCTGTGTATGTATGCCTAACTAATGTGGGGTGTACTTACAGTGCTTAAGATTAGTCGTATATTGCTATGAAAGAGGATTTAAATGCAACTCATTCATTCCCTATACAGGGTGAGCAGCGCACAGGTACAATTTCCACCGCCGCGACTCCACCCATTTGAATACGAATCGCCAACATCTGCGTTCATTCCACACACCACCTTAAAAACTTTTCTAAACAAACAAATGACATCCAAAACTCTACTCACACGCAACGCAATAAGACTGATGTTTAAATGTGCAGCAGAAAAGTTAGTTTTGCAAATAATATGCCTCGACAAGGTAAAATCTAGTGTGAAATGCAAAGTTCTGGGCGAAAGTGGAGTATTCCACGCGAGTAAGGGATAAATTTGAAAAAGTTTCGACCGTACCGGCAATTGAATTAAGTTAATTGTTAAGTGGGGAATGAAATAATCAGTTTTGCAATCTCTCATATTTATCCATTTCGGCTGGCTCAATGGGTCGGTTGGTAGTGATTACGTCTGTTAAGCATCAGCTCATGAGGTTGAGTTAGTGTTGGCGAACTCCACCCTATGAGTACGGCACAGCAAAAATGTCTGATCACTTTAGTAGTAATGTTTTCTAATATTTACGCGAACACTATACATCGAAATAAAACAATAATGTTAATGGAAATGACGGTAGTTAAGTGAGGGTTGCTAAAAATTGTACTGTTTTGTGACATAAAACATCTTTGTCATCCCGTGATCACGGCTGCTGTTAAGTAGTCGAAACGTCGGGTTAGAAAATGAAAGAAAATATAAGACCGCGAGTAGAATCCGTAAAGTTGTTTTATTTTGACTTTAGCACTAGGTATGTCATAGTGGCAGAAGTTTTAAAAGTGCACTATTGTCGTTGACTTTGTTAGTAATAGTAATGTAGTAATACATTCGTTTATTTTCGTTTAAAGTGTCTAAACTAAGGTTAGTTATGTAAGTAAGACTATGATGTTAGAAAACAATTTGTGATAGCAGGATACAAATATTGAGCGAGATCCCGCCGGATCCCGATGATTGATCAATCCGATGATTCATCAATACTTATGAACTAAACGACACCACCTGTCATATTCCTACAGATAGTTCAATCGAACCATATCAATCTGACAGGTGGCAGCGTTTTGTGGCGCCACATCGCGTCGCCATGCGCGCCACCAGAGATGTGAAGGACGCTAAAAAGCAGTAAGTAAAATAAATTGTCCGTTCAGTAAAACCATTGATTGATTACATAACGAACTTCAACAGTATCCAAATTTTTCACGAACAAACAAACAAGCTATTTAATTAAAAAACCCGCGCGAACATCAACAGCGAACAACCGCAATAAAGTTTCAATTATGATTTGAAATTCGAAGCTCATTCGGCGGGAATTATGGGCAGAACGACGCGACCAATACAATTAGCTAATGGATCTGGGAGCCAATAAGCGCGCGTAATCCGCACGGTGGAGATTGGTTTTTAAACAAGAGTTCGTTTTTTCAAATAGCTTTTTATGAATGGCCAGTACGCGGTTGAGGTTGCGTTCTGTCGCGTTCGCTTGGGGATACTTTTTCCCGTGAGTCAAGTCGGTCACATTGGTTTTGAAACCAGAATTATTTTTCTTAATTGCCATTTTATGAATTGCCAGTTCACGGAGGTTCATTTTTTTCTGATTCCTTTATAGATTTCTTCTCCTCCTGCGTCTATAAACAAGTTGGTCTTTAGATATTAGTTTTTTTTTCTGAATTTGGGACTGTTAACATCTGTTTTCCACCGAGGACAGAGCAAAGATGTGAACACCATCTCCACCTACATTATCGCCACGAGCCGCGAGTCAACGAACAAAATTAATATACTTTAGATTGGCTGTTAAAAATACGCATATCCTCCCCACTTCACTCTGGTGTGAACCGGGCCTTAATTAAGTAAACACAATTGACAACCGCCTATAGCTGAATGTCACAATGTACACGTTTTGTAGTCTCCAAGTAAAACTTTGGCATATTCTTACTTAGGACTTAAAATTTATCTTAACTTCCTCACAGCTACAATGTTAACAAAATTGTTACTTACAGTATGTTAAACTTTAATTAATTTAACATCTTAAGCAACCTGCTGAAGAAAGTTGGAAAACTCAATTTGCTCATCCACTTTTGGCGTCGCCTGTACTTGCGAGACGCATACCGGCGGGTAGGTACAAAAACTAAACTACTCTTGCGCTCATCGAACGATTTGGCATTCGTCACAGTTTTATCCGATTTTTCAATATAAATACTTTTATTTCCCTTGCAATAATCGAAAATCAAAGAAATTTGATTGAGGGATTTCCATTATTATATGTAAGCTAACCAATATAAATGTACATCCAGGAAAAAAAAACCTATATGTATTACGTTTTAGTTAAGATAGCCATTTGCCCTCGGCTACATGTACCGGACCATTAGTTGCCGCATTAGGAAGTTTTTCTAACGTGTCAGATACAAAAGTAAAGGAAAGTGGACTAAGTAAGACGAAAAGCTCTTGCCCATTGGAGGCGATCGGCAAGAAGGATTCCTTTCAATGTCTGTGATCAGAACAAAATAAAATATCCTATCCTCTTCAACCTACCCTGTGTTTACTTTAGATAAACGCTTAGTAGTTTTGTATTATGATGTTTATTGGTGTTTTGTATTTGTAGCACTTACATTATCAAAACGTGTGGCGTCCTTCGTCATCTTTTAGTCATAAACAACGAACTCCTTATTCCATAGGGATGTTCTATAACCAACCCATAATAACAAATTTACTTTGACATGAACCGTAAAGGTTACTTAATAAAATTTTACACTTTTAAGCTACTCTACCAGGTGGCGTATTCACTTATTTTATGGTAATAAAAAAAAAGTTTAATTTTATTATTATTAAGATTTTTTTGTTATTACCATGGTATTTATTTTATTTTATGTTATGCAGGTTCGGTCATTGTCGTGATCTTTAATTTCTCCGTTAGACCGTGTGGTGATAATACATCTTGGTAATAAATCAGCTATTCAAATCTATGAAGAGACTCCTTCGGCGATTTTTCTTCAGTTATTTCTCATAGTTCAGAATGTGTTCTATCAAAATTAGCTTACAATTGGACGTAAATAATAAAAAATCGAATGTGAACATAAATGAACAAGGAATCCGTGACTCCACCATTGGTGTCGGACAGCTGTTTTATTATCAATTTGATCAAATTAATAAACAATTAAAAATAGAGATATTTGCAAAACTGTCAATTAATGAATGTAGCTACTTAACACAATAAAACAACTCAGTTTCCTACACAATTTGTGCGGGGTATAAGCGACTATTAAACAATCTCTCATAATTTGAAACTGCATCGCCTTCCTGCTGCATTCCGAGCAGGTACAAAACTCAACAAATCTTGTAAAAGAGCCATCCATTTAGCTTTCAGACTTCAAGAGGTAGATGTTCAAGTCTGTAAATTTTTCAGACAGCGCGACACTGCGCTAAATGGATTTCGACAGAGAACAAGGGGTCGAATTTTAAATTCACTCGATTGCATCTGTATTTTGTCTTACTCTATTTATTTTCATCTCACACGTAAATGTTTTTACACATACAATCAATGACGCCTGGTTCGTCACAGGGTAGGCATAGGCGAACACTACACGTCAATAAATATCGTAATAAATATCATGATATTTACTGATGTAGCTTGGGCCGAATCAGAGCACACCCGACTGAGCACACCCGACGCGTCCCGAATTGATAAATTGTATGAGCGTGAGCGACGTGAGCGCGCTATGATCACTTTTGACACAAAACGGACCGCGCTCTAGATGAAACGTCAGTTAGATGTTTCATAATATGAATCATCTAAAATGTTGCCTTTTTAGCCCCCCAGAGCATATTATCTTAGGGTAGTCAACCCTTTTATTCCCCGACTGTACATAAAAAGCAATGTAAGCGAACCAATTATTGTGCTCACCAATAAAAGGCATAATGAAATAGGTTTTTAACTATCATGAAATTTGTTCTCAAAAAAGTATTTAAGTACAACAAAAGTATTGACTAGAACAAGCTCTGTTTAGTTTGGTTTTAGAAAGCGCTGTGTTTAATCATTCACGTTCTAATTTATTTATTTAGTGTTTTTAGTCACACAACTTCCATTGTTTCGTACTGTTTGGTTTGTGGTTTCTGTACCATTGACAAAGTTCTTAAGTGAGGTTCTACAGGTTCTCAGCAACGCATGAATGGTCTTGGTGTCACGCGTGTTCATAGGCTGCGGTAACCGCTTCCTAACAATCAGTCCCCATGATGATGACCTTTTGAACTATAATTCTTTTAATCATCTTCTTTTGTTTCTCAAATGCTGTGTGGACTTCCGGGTATTCCCATTACTATGACGAGAACAGTACACGTCTTAAACGTGAAGGAAATGTGAAAATATTGCCAAGATCGTAACTTCAACTTTTCAACTCGGAAACAGCATACTCCTTTGAAAGATAATAAAACCGATGAAGACCTAGAAATTTCCTGTAATAGGAAAATATGAACCGCTGTAAATGGCATAAGGCAGGTTATTACAGGGCAATTTGTTCGCAATGAAAATTTATATTTTCCCCATTGAAAGCTTTTATGGGTGACATTTATGGCTCAAATTGACAGATGATATCGGGTCTGCTCGTTTCCGATGATTAGTTACGAATACACTAACGAAATAGCAATAAAAATGTTTTCGGGAGAATGGCTGGATCCATTAGTTTATGAGGGAGATAAATTTTTAAGTTCGTCCAAACACTTAGTAGCGTAGTTTTCCAAAGCCTGTGTTTAAGCTAGTCTCAAGCTTCTACAATAATCCTAACCTTGCCTAACCATACCACAGACTAATATTATGAAATAGTTTATATTCTTCAAACTTCTAACACTTGTAAAATTGGTTATTTTTATTTTTAGCATTAGGGATGATGTGCATTATCATCTTACTAAAGATAATAAATAAATAAGATATGTTTAAGGTATGTGCCTAAACATTGGTGAAACAAACCTGGCTGCCAGGTATAATACACCAGAGAAATTCGTCCGGTATGTTAATGGTCTCGGTAGCATAATTGGTTAGTGCAGTCGCCCGGTTTGCAAAAGTTGCGGGTTCGAGTCCCGCCTGATGCCAGGTAGACCGACTGTCTTTTTCTGGTTTCCCTATCTTTACTTGTAAAATTGGTTCGATGAATGGTTTTAATGAATTTGAAATTGTATGTATATGAGTTGTTGTTGTGTGAGTTTGAGTTTGCCATGCTGCACTTAAGTCCTCAATTTCAATTCTCAGACTCGTACTGCACAATCAAAGCACTAGGACTTTATCTTCTTTCCATTAAGTAATGTAAAAAAGAACATTAAAAAAACAATCAGCAACAATAAAGCAAAGCGAAACATCCAACGCCATTTTGTTCTACTGATCCAGAAAGAATAAGCCCAAAAATCAACCCTGTTGCAACGAACTAACGCGAGCAAACTCGTGATCTTTGGAGGGAAAATGTAAATCGAGAAATAGGGATTAATTTGGATTCTAATTTCAGGTGGTCGAGAATCAACAAGGTGAAATTGAGTACCTTATTAAGATAAGAAAAGAAATTATGATTACAAGAGCCCTTATCTGTTTTAAACTGTGTTGAGAGCGTCGATGTCCAGTGGTTAAGCTCTTTTCTTCGAACCCTGTGCAGTTTCAAGTTCCAATCTAGCTATTATTACTGGCTTAGGGCTGATTTTTCAGTTATCAGACAGAATTTATCAATTGAACAACTAGTAAGTAAAATCTATAGTCCGTTCGCGTTAAGAACGCAGTGATTTCATGCTTGTCCTTCGATAGGTCGAACGCCCCCTAACCAATCAAATCGTTCCTAATTAGAAAACCAAGCCAACAGTGATCAGCTGAACGCAAAATCTCGAACGCAAAGGTTGTGGATCTGAGTTCTTTTGTGGATTCTGAAACGGTTCACCAACAGTCAATTGCTCCATGACCGTTTGGCCAACAGAATCATTGAACCTTTAACTTTTAGCCCAAAATACATTCGATCCATGAACTACTCGCCAACAGAACGGTTCGTCAGTGAACGTTTGACCAACAGAATCTTTGGCCCATCAACTTTTCGCCCAAAAGACATTTGACCAATGAACTGTTCGCCAATAGAACGGTACGTCAGTGACCGTTTGACCAACATAATGTTCGGCTTTTTGTAAAAAATCTATCCCTATTACTTTAAAAACATGTGCAGAAATTGAGATTTCTAGATTGTTATAAATTTTAGGGTTACGTGTTGGAATTGGAATTGCAAAGATAATGCAATAAATCTGAAACAAGAGTGGCATTTTCTCGAGGAATTAAGCTATATAAGTTTTGGTTTTAAATGGGTTTTTTTCACTACTATGAATATTTTTACGTCCATAAATGTGTTTTCTTTCATGATACTTGTAGCTTTAATGACTCATTACAAAAAACAAAAGAAATCCGAAAATTAATGCTCTAATTGTCATCTTACTGATGTTAAGCACTCTGCTTTTCTTTTTAAGGATTAATAACTTTATGACTCATTTAAAAAAAAAAAAAGTTGGGAGTATTTTTTTAGAATTATACAAACCAAACCTCAAATCGTTAATAAGAAAAACCAGAGGGTGCATAATTTGAGCATCGTATTTTTTTTTGTTTTTTGTAATGAGTCATTAAAGCTACTACTTAATAGCATGAAAACACATTTATGAATGTAAAAATATTCATAGTGCCTAGTGAGAAAAAAGAAAAAATTGAAACACATTTTATTTAATACGGAATTCCTCGAGAAAATGCCCCCTTGTTTCAAATTTATCGCATTATCTTTGCAATTTCAACAAGTAGGTAACCCTTAAATGTAAATAATCTAAAAACCTCAAATTATGCACATGTTTTAAACTAAGTGTTCAATTTAGAGTCAAACTTCTTTTTACAGGAGGATTTTTTTAAATTTGAGTCATAAATCGTACAGTTTTTCGATATTTTGTAAGAAAATTAATGTAATTATGCAAAAACGAGTAACGAATTAATAGGCAATTTATTAGGCTACATTTCGACAAAAAAATAGTACAAAAATATTGATATTTGCACCCTCATAAAAAAAACATTGTAAGACAGAAAATTTTAAAAAAGTAGTCCTTATTTTTTTATGGCAACCCTGAGGAATTTCCGAAAGCTGTTTAAAAAAGTTTTAGGTAATCATGTGACCTATCTACTGCTAATGGTTGATCCACTCATTACGGAACATTCTGTATAAAAAATGAGAAACTGAAATAATATCATCAATTCATTTTTTAAAAGAAATTTATTGATTACAGAGCAATATTGGTAGATTACACTACACTTTCTATCTTTCTTTAATACGAAAAAACGAATTTTACAAACTTATTTAAGCTAAGCAACGAGCAAAATTAGGTACCAACACTTTTGGAGAAAGTGGTCCCTATTTATCCCGAATGTTAATGTGTAGTGTTTAGGTTTTATAATAAGTATGTATGTTAGTCCTTAAGGTATTTATAATATGGGCCGATTATGTTATTTAAGATCTGTTAATGTAATTTGTCGCCTGAAATAAATGAATTATTATTAATATTATTTTTCTAAATTCTACATGTAAAGTAAGTAAATAAGTTACTTTGGTCAACAGATAGTGGTCGAAACGATTTTTTGCTTAAAGTTGATGTCACAAGATTCTGTTGGTCAAACGTTCACTGACGTACCGTTCTATTGGCGAACAGTTCATGGGTAAAATGTCTTTTGGGCGAAAAGTTGATGGGCCAAAGATTCTGTTGGTCAAACGTTCACTGACAAACCGTTCTGTTGGCGAGTAGTTCATGGGTTGAATGTATTTTGGGCTAAAAGTTAAAGGTTCAATGATTCTGTTGGCCAAACGGTCATGGAGCAATTGACTGTTGGTGAACCGTTTCAGAATCTCTTTTGGATTCTGAAACGGTTCACCAACAGTCAATTGCTCCATGACCGTTTGGCCAACAGAATCATTGAACCTTTAACTTTTAGCCCAAAATACATTCGATCCATGAACTACTCGCCAACAGAACGGTTCGTCAGTGAACGTTTGACCAACAGAATCTTTGGCCCATCAACTTTTCGCCCAAAAGACATTTGACCAATGAACTGTTCGCCAATAGAACGGTACGTCAGTGACCGTTTGACCAACATAATGTTCGGCTTTTTGTAAAAAATCTATCCCTATTACTTTAAAAACATGTGCAGAAATTGAGATTTCTAGATTGTTATAAATTTTAGGGTTACGTGTTGGAATTGGAATTGCAAAGATAATGCAATAAATCTGAAACAAGAGTGGCATTTTCTCGAGGAATTAAGCTATATAAGTTTTGGTTTTAAATGGGTTTTTTTCACTACTATGAATATTTTTACGTCCATAAATGTGTTTTCTTTCATGATACTTGTAGCTTTAATGACTCATTACAAAAAACAAAAGAAATCCGAAAATTAATGCTCTAATTGTCATCTTACTGATGTTAAGCACTCTGCTTTTCTTTTTAAGGATTAATAACTTTATGACTCATTTAAAAAAAAAAAAAGTTGGGAGTATTTTTTTAGAATTATACAAACCAAACCTCAAATCGTTAATAAGAAAAACCAGAGGGTGCATAATTTGAGCATCGTATTTTTTTTTGTTTTTTGTAATGAGTCATTAAAGCTACTACTTAATAGCATGAAAACACATTTATGAATGTAAAAATATTCATAGTGCCTAGTGAGAAAAAAGAAAAAATTGAAACACATTTTATTTAATACGGAATTCCTCGAGAAAATGCCCCCTTGTTTCAAATTTATCGCATTATCTTTGCAATTTCAACAAGTAGGTAACCCTTAAATGTAAATAATCTAAAAACCTCAAATTATGCACATGTTTTAAACTAAGTGTTCAATTTAGAGTCAAACTTCTTTTTACAGGAGGATTTTTTTAAATTTGAGTCATAAATCGTACAGTTTTTCGATATTTTGTAAGAAAATTAATGTAATTATGCAAAAACGAGTAACGAATTAATAGGCAATTTATTAGGCTACATTTCGACAAAAAAATAGTACAAAAATATTGATATTTGCACCCTCATAAAAAAAACATTGTAAGACAGAAAATTTTAAAAAAGTAGTCCTTATTTTTTTATGGCAACCCTGAGGAATTTCCGAAAGCTGTTTAAAAAAGTTTTAGGTAATCATGTGACCTATCTACTGCTAATGGTTGATCCACTCATTACGGAACATTCTGTATAAAAAATGAGAAACTGAAATAATATCATCAATTCATTTTTTAAAAGAAATTTATTGATTACAGAGCAATATTGGTAGATTACACTACACTTTCTATCTTTCTTTAATACGAAAAAACGAATTTTACAAACTTATTTAAGCTAAGCAACGAGCAAAATTAGGTACCAACACTTTTGGAGAAAGTGGTCCCTATTTATCCCGAATGTTAATGTGTAGTGTTTAGGTTTTATAATAAGTATGTATGTTAGTCCTTAAGGTATTTATAATATGGGCCGATTATGTTATTTAAGATCTGTTAATGTAATTTGTCGCCTGAAATAAATGAATTATTATTAATATTATTTTTCTAAATTCTACATGTAAAGTAAGTAAATAAGTTACTTTGGTCAACAGATAGTGGTCGAAACGATTTTTTGCTTAAAGTTGATGTCACAAGATTCTGTTGGTCAAACGTTCACTGACGTACCGTTCTATTGGCGAACAGTTCATGGGTAAAATGTCTTTTGGGCGAAAAGTTGATGGGCCAAAGATTCTGTTGGTCAAACGTTCACTGACAAACCGTTCTGTTGGCGAGTAGTTCATGGGTTGAATGTATTTTGGGCTAAAAGTTAAAGGTTCAATGATTCTGTTGGCCAAACGGTCATGGAGCAATTGACTGTTGGTGAACCGTTTCAGAATCTCTTTTGTGTGCGACAGAATTAAATTTAAAAATCACTCCATTCTTAAAACGAACGGTCTTTAGTAAAATGTTGTAGTTTTTCGACCGAAATTGGTAATAGCTGGCTGCACGAGCAAATTTGCAAATCTTTGTGCATTTTCGATTTACTGTAGTTTCCTAACTCCTGTAGTTGAACGGTGCCAGGATGCCAACCTTTGATTTCTAAGCATCGATTGCTAAATTCTCTCGTTCTCATTGGCCGCTCCTAGCCAGAACCGATTCTCGCCGTAACTCAGGCAGTTGCTTCAAACGCTTTGTGCCTGAGAAGTTTGTTCTGCAAATGTTTACTGGGTCTGATGCATTCGGCCATGCTAAGTACTTATCGTAAGTTTAGACGCTATATAAGTGCAGTAATATACTAGGCGGCTTTTTTATTTTTAAATATCTTTTTTAGATATCGATAAACATGGAATTCGTGAATGCAATGCAACAAAAAAACCTTGCTGTTTTAAGAAAGTTTAATTATCATTTTTTGCATAATTACCCATGGAAAAGTTAGCTATGAATGTAACAATATCTTTCAAGTCCTATAAAACAACATTTCTGCATGAACGCTATAAGTACTAGTTGAAAATTGCTTGCTGACTTACTTAATACTACAAACTCAAACTTTCATTTACTCAGGTAATTAAAAGTCACGGTATATTTACAGCTTACGTTATTACTTACTACGCCATATTTCTACGAAAAAGCCCCAACAGCTGTGATTAAACCGCAATACAGCGCAAAAAGTATACCGCTCGCTATTTAATAGCGAGCGACTCACTTGCGAACGCGCGAAAAATATCGAGTGAAAATGCTCTAAACTGAAATGTTGGCTGGAAGGATTCCCCACGCTGACGGGGCGAGGATTAGCCAAAATTTGCGCCCTCATACGAGGCGCCCGCTTGCAAAGTGACGTGATATTATGATAATTTTATTCACATATTTTTCGTTCTACAAACTCAAACTTTCATTTAAAGAAAGAAAAAAAGACAAATTTTATTAGTCCACACGTGAACATTTGCGAGTTTACAATAATAATATAACTAGCGTGTGGCGCTAAGAGGGTTTCCACTCAGCATGTGTCAAGTACACCTAATGGTGATCTTGACGCTGGTCTTCCATGAATACCTTTAGGCAAGAGTAAGGTACTACTCTACGCAAACAAACAACAACACAAATAAAATAACAATAATAACAAAACATTCAAAAAACAACAACATGCAAACACAAAAGTAATTTACTCAGGCAATAAAAAGTCACGGTATATTTACAGGTTTCCTTATTAGTACGATGTATTTCTACGAAAAAGCTCAAACAGTTGTGATTAAACCGCAATACAGCGCAAAAAGTATACCGCTCGCTATTAAATAGCGAGCGACCCACTTGCGAGCACGCGAAAAATATCGAGTGAAAATGCTCTAAACTGAAATGTTGGCTGAAAGGATTCCCCGCGCTGACGGGGCGAGGATTAGCCAAGATTTGCGCCCCCACACGACGCGCCCGCTTGCAAAGTGACGTGATATTATGATATTTTATTCACATATTTTTCGTTGTGCAAACAAAGTTGCGCGAATTAGTTAGGAAATCATTCAGAGTAGCCATACATACGGCTTTTAAAAGTTTTAAACATATAGACCCTCACGACCATATGACTAATTGGTTACGCAGAGGCACCCCCATTGTTGCCTTCATGGTGAACGGAACATTCAGAAGCCCAAAGGAGAACAACCTTATCGTACACAAAAATGAAATTGCCGGCCAGACAAAAATAATACTGGAATCCTATTGGAAATTGTGCCTTGAAAGTTTATTTCTAGCACAAGAAATTAAAACGTACTTATTATTTCCCAGGATTAATGGATGAACGGATTCTGGTTTGCATTCACTGTAAAAGTCACACTGGGTACCTACATAAAATTAAAAAAATATGTAAAAATATTTTTTTTAAACCCGGTGTTGCTCTCATCATCATCATCATCATCAGCAGCCACATGATGTCCACTGCTGAACATAGGCCTCCCCCATAGATTTCCAGAGCTGCCGGTTGGAGGCGGCCTGCATCCACCGAGACCCTGCGACCTTTATGAGGTCATCCGTCCACCTTGCGGGCGGGCGTCCCACGCTACGCTTGGCCTCGAATGGTCTCCACTCGAGGACTTTCCGGCCCCAACGGCCATCAGTCCTTCGAGCTATGTGCCCCGCCCACTGCCACTTCAACCTGCTAACACGCTGGGCTACGTCGGCGACCTTCGTTCTCCTACGGATCTCCTCATTTCTGATTCGATCCCGTAGGGAAACACCAAGCATAGCCCTCTCCATAGCCCGTTGGGTGACCTTGGGCCTTCTTATGAGGCCCATAGTGAGCGACCATGTCTCAGATCCATATGTCATCACTGGCAACACACACTGGTTGTAGACCTTTGTCTTGAGGCACTGAGGTATGTCGGAAGAGAAGACGTTACGCAGTTTCCCGAACGCTGCCCAGCCGAGTTGGATTCGACGATTTACCTCTTTCTCGAAGTTGGACCTACCTACTTGGACCACTTGTCCTAAGTACACATACTCGTCGACAACTTCGAGAATCGAGCCTCCAACAGATACTGGAGTGGGCGTAACACGGGCGTTAGACATGACCTTCGTCTTGTCCATGTTCATTTTTAGGCCCACTTGTTGAGAGACTCCATTGAGGTCCTCGAGCATGCTGCCGAGCTCTTCCAGCGATTCTGCCATGACCACTATGTCGTCGGCAAACCGAAGGTGAGTCATATACTCGCCATTTATGTTGATGCCAAGTCCTTGCCATTCCAGGAGCTTGAAGGCGTCTTCCAATGCGGCCGTAAACAGTTTCGGAGAAATGACGTCTCCCTGTCTTACGCCCCTTTGCAAAGGAATCGCCCTCGTGCTCTGCTCCTGTACTCGGACTGACATGGTGGCGTTCGCAGATAAGCACTTCAGCACTTCGATGTACCGATAGTCAATGTGGCATCGCTGGAGAGACTGCAGCACCGCCCAAGTCTCGATCGAATCGAAGGCTTTTTCATAGTCCACGAACGCTAAGCAGAGTGGCAGATTGTACTCCTCGCTCTTCTGTACAATCTGCCGCAGCGTATGAATGTGGTCTATGGTACTAAAGCCTTTTCGGAATCCGGCTTGTTCGGGAGGCTGGAAGTCATCGAACCTGCGCGCGAGACGGTTCGTGATGACCCTCGAAAACAGCTTGTAGACATGGCTCAGAAGCGAGATGGGTCTATAGTTCTTCAACAAGGTGTTGTCTCCTTTTTTGAAGAACAGCACCACCTCACCTCTGCTCCATGCCTCAGGCGTTGTGCCCTCGAACAACACGGAATTAAATAGCCGCTGAAGGACTTTAAGAGCCGGCTTTCCACCTGCCTTCAGAAGCTCAGCAGTAATTCCATCGTCGCCCGGTGCCTTGTTGTTCTTGAGCTGTTTGAGAGCCATCCTAATCTCGTACAGGCTGATGTCCGGGATGTCCTCAGTGTAGTGCCGGGTTAGCTTAGCTCTGGGATCTTTGGCCGTGCTACTAACGGATTTGGCGACAGAGGTATAAAGCTGCCCGTAGAATCTTTCAACCTCCCTCAACAGCGCTTCCTCCGTCGACGCCACACCGCCATCCTCCGTCTTCAGCATTGTCAACCGACTCTGCCCAATAGACTTGTCTCTTGCGAACACTTTGGAACCTTTGTTCCGCTCGATTGTCTCTTTAACACGGTTTGTGTTAAAGACACGAATGTCGTGTCGCAAGGACTTCCAAATGCGTCTATTAAGCAGGCGATAGTGAACAGCGTCATCAGAGGACTGCAGTGTCAGAGACCGACGTTCTGCCATGAGGTCGAGGGTGTGGGTCGAAAGTTTCTGCGGTTTATTCCGTCGACCAGGCTTGAAAAACCTAGATCCGACCGCATGGACAGCTTCTACAAATCCGTTATTTATCTCGTCCACTGAAACGCAATCATCCAGACATGAGAAGCGATTGGCCAACTCGAGTTGAAAGCTCTCGGGGTTTTCGATATGGGCGCGAGTAGGTCGGAGCGTAGACTTCATCAGACGCGTTCTTTCTAGTTTGACGTTCAGATTCAATGTGCCTCTTACCATTCGGTGATCGCTACCGGTTTTCACCCTGTTGATCACTGAGACATCATTGAATATGCGCCTCTTTGTCGTCATGATGAAGTCAATCTCATTTCTCGTGGAACCATCGGGACTTAACCAGGTCCATTTCCGGTGAGGCGGCTTCTGAAAAAAGGAGTTCATCGCGAAGAGTCCCTCTTTCTCCAGAAATTCGGTCAGCCTCTGGCCCCGGGGGTTCCGCCGCCCATATCCAAATTGCCCCACCTTCAGCTCACAATCGCCTCTCCTGCCCAGCTTTGCGTTGAAATCCCCCATAACAACACTGAAATGGGTCTTCGAGGCATGCATGGCTGCACTGATGTCTTCATACATAGCCTCAACCTCCTCATCTGGGTGTGTCGAGGTCGGCGCGTAAACCTGTATGACCTTCAGCGAATATCTTTTGGATATTCTGAGTATAAGGAATAACACCCTGCTCGACACACTCCCGATGGTCTCAATGTTGTTGACGAGGGACCTGTGGACGAGAAACCCAACACCACCTTGGGACTTTTGGTCGCCTTCCCGGTAGTACAGCAGGTTACCAGACTTCAGGGTTATCGAGTCCTCGCCCTCTCTACGGACTTCAGATAGACCCATGATGTCCCAGCGTAACCCACTGATCTCTTCTTCCAGCTCTAAAATCCTCTCTTCGGTCCTCAATGTGCGGACATTGTGTGTCACCAGGGCCAGTTGTCGGTGGGGGTGGTAGCACGATCCACTCCGGGGATTCTTAGCACCCCCCGCCCCGCCGTGACCATGGCTGCTACCAGGGCCAGGAATAGCGGGGCTGCCGGAGACTAGGGGCCTGGGCTTTCTTGCGACTATCATAAGGGGGGATGTGCCGGTACTCGCCACGCTTGGCAGGCGGGTTGGCGAGCGCAGAAAACGCCCCCTTCGCACCGCGACGCTGCTGCCCGTCGCGGCCTGGCATTTGGGGACGCTATACCAAGATGGTTATCCCGCCATCGGTCGGTCGCCAGAGCCCCGTCCGTTATCCAACAGGACGCACCGCGCGTAGGTGAGGTTGGCTTGGGGCTCTCAAGATCTTGGTCGAGCCCCCTTACGCCCCACACAGTGTTACTCTCACAGTAAATAAATACGAATCTAACAATCCCTCTCCAGCTAAAATCCGCCAAGCCGTTCGAGCTGCAGAGCGTGAAAACATTGAATTTGGCGCCAAAAACCCGCCATTTTGTTTCTTTTTTATTTTGATATACTTACCCAGCGTCACTCTCACAGTGAAGACGAATCTAACGACATCTCTCAAGCTGATATTCATTCATCTATTTATTCTGGGAAGTAATGTTGTCAGCAGTCTAGGGGTTAATTGTGGACGGTTCCTGTCCTAGTAAGAAATCTTCAGGGCGTCATTTCCAATAAGAATCCAGTAATATTTTTGTCTGGCCCGCACTTTCATTTTTGGGTGTATTTTGTTCGAGACCTGAATGTTCTCCTTTCGTCGAGGCTTAAAAGTATTCAGATTAGTAAAAGCTCCTTTTTGGGATAGTCATATTGATCATTAAAACAAATCTGAATTGGTCATAGGTTGGTAAGAGTAAACATGTTCTTGAGTGGAGATTACGTCTATCCAAAAACAGCGTGAGGCGCCGTCCCGAAAGATGGAGCGACGGCTCACGCCGCCCACGCATGCGGCGCGTCGAAGCCTTCTTTATACGAACTATATACTATGAGGGAACGAAATGGATTTCATGTGCTAGATTTCGAGTTCATACAAAATAATATGTCAGTTTGTTGTATGTCCAATCAAAATCTACTACATCAAATCTGATGACAATATCAGACAAGCCTATGACATCAACAACAAATCGTTAATTTTGTAAAGGCAGTTGTAGTTGTGTTTGTTTAGGTAGCTGAGCAGACTCTTTTTACATTTTTACCCACTTAATCCACGTAAGTCCTCAGGCAGCGCATTAAAATCTTCGCACTGCGATGTTAAATACATTCTGGTCCACTGTATATAACTTAGTTTGACTTCCAATTTGTTCTTCAGCCTATTTCTAAACGCTTTTCCTTGTAAAACTATCTTGTTCTCAAAATGATGAATGGATGGCTTAGCTGTGTGTATATTATTCCTACATCTGTTTATTTAACAGCTAATGGCAGCAATCACGGCGAGGCTGTGGCATGCAAATCAGCGCACCAGCCAGAGTGCATCCGTCTCGCCGGTCGGCGGTGCCGGCGCCGCGCTGAGGAATAATGTATGCGCGAATGTCCATTTGTGTGCGGTTTGTCACTGGGCACGGCAGGACTTGTGGAGAGGCTTAGCGAGTTAATTCTGGCACCTTTGCTTTGTGAATTTCTCCTTGTGGTAGAATTAGTAAGCGCTAAAGTAGCGTGATCATTTTTTAAGAGTAAGTTCAAAACCTGCAGTTGATTTCTAATACAGCCTGATATGAATAAAGATTCGAGCTAACCGTATCATAAAAAGGCTCAAGACTACCCAGCTAGCAGTGGAGAGAGCGATGCTTGGTATTTCCCCGCTCGATAAAATCAGAAATTATGTGATCCGCAGGAGAACTAAGGCAACCGACATTGCTCGAAGGATTGCATCGTTGAAGTGGCAGGAAGCCGATGACGCAGGACCGACCGTTGTAGAGATCGTCGAGGCAGGCCTATGGCCAGCAGTGGGCATAAGCCTGCCGTCGTTCGGCTGTCATGATGATTGAACTTACAAAATACATATTTTGGCAAAACATGGCTGTTTTTATCTCTGTAATGTCCAGATCTGACGTTTTATGAAGAATCACTATGAAAGTCATCTGGACTGCATAAGGTTGACATTGATAACTTACCAAGTGAAGTGTGAATCGTTTCAGCAGTTTTTTCTATATCGTATTGTCTCTATCTCGATTCTGAATTTCAAATATCGCACCTCCGCTCAAATAGTGTCACATGTCGAAAAAAATTTAAAATGTTATCTCAAATAGTGGCACATTATTTTAATTTTTTTTGACATGTGACACTATTTGAGCGGAGGTGCGATATATCCAACATAAGTCAATGTTATTTCACTATAAATTCAAATTGTATTCCGCCATCTTGGTTCATTCCCATCTGCGAACGCAAACCCGATAACTTGAATGAGTTACATACAACCAGTAAATCCGAATCCCTGTGTCAAAGGTAACGACGAGTAAGTTAGTTAGTTAGCTCTGCCTCTGTGGCCTGCACTTAATACTGACTGACGGACGGAAGGCATTTGCATATACGGAATGATATAGCGAACTGGATGGAATTTATTGCGTAGAGGGACTAGAGGGTGTTTTAATTAATAAAGAAATTCTACTGCAAGGTTTTCTGAAGGGAGTTTACTCAAGGAAACGTGTACAAAATCGTTGGACGTCTTGCAAATGATGATGATGATGTTGATTAATGATCGAGAAAGTCAGTTGGGAAGGAGGCTTGAAGAGACTTGACGGAGGCCTATGCCCAGCAGTGGGCGTCGTTTGGCTGGCATGATGATCGAACTCCTACATGTTTTGGTAACAAAAATGTTGTGTTTCTTTACAACAGCGATCGTTGCCGATCACCACCGCCACGCTGCACCACGGGCATCTTAGGTCATATATAAGCTGCAATAAGGTTGACACTAATTATTTACCAAGTAAACGTGTGAATCGTTTTAGCAGTGTTTTGTATATCGTATTGTCTCTTTAGCTTGATTCTGAATTTCAAATGTATCCAGCATAAGTCAATGTTATTTCACTATAAATTCAAATTGTCATCCGCCATCTTGGTTCATTCCCATCTGCGAACGCAAACCCGATAACTTAAATGAGTTACATACAACCAGTAAATCCGAATCCCTGTGTCAAAGGTAACGACGAGTGAGTTAGTTAGTTAGCTCTGCCTCTGTGGCCTGCACTTAATACTGACTGACGGACGGAAGGCATTTGCATATACGGAATGATATAGCGAACTGGATGGAATTTATTGCGTAGAGGGTGTTTCCATAAATAAAGAAATTCTACTGCAAGGTTTTCTGAAGGGAGTTTACTCAAGGAAACGTGTACAAAACCGCAGGATACTTGCAAAAGGTGATAATGACGTTGATTAATGATCGAGAAAGTATTTTGGTTTGTGGATAGATTTGCAGTTCTTCAAACCAGGTTTTTCTGCGAATAACGCGTCGAAAAGATTTCAAATACTATTTAGATCAGTAGAAACTGTCGATAAATTCTTAAACAATATGATGTTTTGTTGAGGATTTAAGAAACATCACTCAGTACACAGTCACTCAGTTCCTCTTTTTTGAAAATGGTTTCCAAATGGTTTTTCCATGCTTAACTTAGTAAAATTATTATTGAACTTCTTTTTGTGTCAATGTAGAAAAATTATGTCATCTAAACGTAATTTTTCTGCTACGTTAGGTTGTAAGCATAGAGTTGCTTTTCAAGGAATACCCTCCCTGTTTTACTATGTTTTGTACAATGTGTAACTTTATTCCACTTCAAAACCAAGGCGAAAATTCTTGCAAAAGTTTCCCTGTTTCTTGGTCCAAAACGTCCAAAACCGACGCAGCCAGGTAGAAAGGTCGCCGGGTGAACAGCAGCAGATAATCTGTTGGCTGTGCAGGTCACGTGACCCGCATATAGATGCGCCTGGGACCCGTACTGCTGGGTGAGCGGGTTCTGTTTGAGATTGTCTCAATGATCATGCTCCTGATTGTGCTTGTATACAAGGTGAATTTGCGACAGGACGTGACAAAGCAAATTTTAAGCTACAAACTACCGCAATAGGTACGTGGCTTTTTTAAACCAAAAGTTTTTGATTCCTAGCTAGGCATATATTTTTTTTGAAAATTCATAAATTTGCGGTTTTGTTTTTTTTTATATTTCTCATATTCCGAATGTTCTAGAGTTTTTCTTAGGATGACAAATTTAAAAATTCACCCTGTATTGCTATGTTGAAGATATGCGTTCACGTAATTAGTCAAGATATTTTCAGTGAATTATGCGGTTTTTAATAAATTGAAAAACCTTGTAGAGAATTTGACGACAGATACACACGACTGCTAATATAAAAATACCCACCATAAGCTCTATTTACCTCTCAAATCCTCCCTAAAACTCATAAGAGTGCGGGCAATCCATCACAGTTCCGCAAGTTGTGACGTCACGCGAGGGCTGCGGCGACCGGATCACCGGACCTGATTTATCCGGATGGATGGCGCGGAAACCGGATGGCGTTTTACATGTATGAAACATTTATTTAGCACTGGCTTGGGTCACAATAGGTTTTTCGAAACAAAAGAGGTTCCTTTAAAAATATGAAAATCTGTAAAAACTAAGTACCTACCGTGTTCAAATCGTATGACGTTTGAGTATAAGATGAATTATCATCATAAACATCCGACTTAATTTAATTAATTTATTACTTATAGTTTATGTTCAACTTTTTAACGAGCATTTTGAGAAAAGTCCTTGTTTGACACACACACATCACTACATAGTAGGTATAAAAGAAAATCGCTTTCATTGTCCATAAGTTCGCTTGAATCTTTGCAGCCAGTGCAGGTCGCTAGTTAAAACATAAGATAAAAATAAAAGAAACAAAAGTGCAGTAAACCGTAAACTGAAGTGTTGCGTTTTTGATTCATATTTAAATCCGAGTTTCTATCATCTAGAAAACTCATCTGTTCAAACAGACCTCTTCCATCGTCGACAATGCACAACAATAATTTTAACTATTTCGTTATAACTTGAACCACTGCCGCTACTTCCGTCGTCGTCCGTACCTCTGCAAAGGCGAAGTTCCAGAAATGCTTTGTTGATTAGATTTGAATTTGAATTGTAAGTTGAACTCTACGATTTCCGTACATAAGTAATAAGTTATTATTTGTTTGTAAACTAGCTGTCCCGACAGACATCGTCCTGTCGTAAAATGACAGTTTAATGAAAATAATAATTTGAAAATAACCAAAAAATACGTCGATCTCCCCATACTACTAAACCCAGGAACAAATATTAGTAAATTATTGACGAGATAAGTCTAAAACTCTGTTTTTATTATTGTTTTAGCATTTTCCTTGCAGTATCTTTACTTACTAAAGATCTGAAAACCAGAAAAAGACATTTGGTCATGTTTTCATCAGGCAGGACTTGAACCCGCATCTTTCGCAAACCGGGCGACTGCACTGCACATTGATGAAATCACCCTGGCTCATAGGGTAAAATATACCAGAAAGATTCGGCCGGTCTGTTTTTGGTCTCGGTAGCATAATTGGTAGTGCAGTCGCCCGGTTTGCGAAAGATGCGGGTTCAAGTCCTGCCTGATGCCAACATGACCAAATGTCTTTTTCTGGTTTTCAGATCTAAAATTCTGTTTTAACTGCATCATAATCTGTGTGGGTGTTGTAGCTATTCTGATAGCTAGAATTATTAAATAAAAACCTCATAAAGTTGCTTAATCCATCACAAGTCTGAGGGTCCTGTCACGTCACGCGAGGGCGGTCTACATGGCTGCGACTAATTCATCCGGACGGTCTGCATGGAACCGCAGGCTTTCATTCAAATTTAAAGTGACAAAGCGTTTTTGAACAAAATTAGTGATGTAACGATCCGGCTTTTCAAACCGGTTTAAACCGAGTTGTGTATGAACCGTTTTTCAGCACTTTTTCTCATTTCAATGAGAAGATATTAAAGCAATGGTATGAATCTATGTCTACATGAACAGATAGGATCTTCCAAGACAGGGTAGGTACCCAGACGACCAACCTTTACAATATTGACGGTATTTATTTGTATTAAAATATTCCGCTTGTAAGCTGAGGGCACATCACATTGCACATAAGTTTTGTGAGTTTTGTTCGTTTGACAACTTGAGAACAATTTAAGCCGCGGTTAGATGTGATTCTGAAAATAGGTGCGAAATCCGGTTAGCAGATTTTTTAACCGATCTTGAAAAGACTAGACCTAGCCACATCACTGAAAATGCATCGCTTTTTAACTTTTGACCCGCACGGGCCCCAACATTCATTACTATAACCCTTTACAAGGCCCTAAATACCGAAAGATTTCGACTGACGGTTAACGCAAGTGTTGCCATTAATCTTTCCATTCTAAACTGAAAAGGGACGGATCTGGGATGAGGTGACGGTTTTAAACTCGAAATTGTTTAAAAATTCAACACTACGCGAGAATTTTGTACGAACATTTTTTGAACGGGATCAGCAAAAGCTCTTTTGGAAACGCGAACATATTGGGCCGTAGGCATAAGGTATTTTTTTCGCATGTTGGTATGCACTGTCCGTAACCAAAGTTGCTCAACACTAAAAGCCCTTTCACACTAGCGATTTGCTTGTGCGATATTGTAGCGATCGCCCGGGATTTACCAAATCGAGGCGATATCGCGCGGACAAATCGCTGGTGTGAAAAGGGTCTAAAAACTTTGCTTAGGTAATATTGACAGCTGCTTGGCTATTCATTTGGAGGATTTTCTATATTTGCTGAAAATATTTGACATACAATAAATAGGTAACATTGATTCCTTCCTGGTTGATAGGCACAGACAACGGCACATCAGGCTACCCAAGTCCGTTTTTTTCTTGTATTTGCTAAAAAAAAAATCCTTGGAAAAGAGCAAGGAGGACTGACCGGAAATGAGTAGCTGTGCTGTTGACGATGTGCTGTTGACCATAGAAGACAGGAACATTTTTAGAAAATATGTTGTTTATGATTGTAAATTTTAAACTTTTTCAATATTCATTGCAAACTAATACATAAATAAACTATTAAAATCGGAATAACAACTCTCGAGTAGTGTTCGATTAAACCAGATTTTGTTTTGTAATACGTATGTAGTGTCATACTGTTGCACCATCATAAATGAAATTTGCTAATAGCAATAATGTATCACTAAACGAAGGGCATTCTAAGTGCTTTTCTGTTATTTTAGGAACCTATTAACTTGTATTGAGGTTTAAAGTGAACCACGTCAAGAAGGCACCTAAAGAAGCTCTTGCGCCTGCAATTTCGACCTTACAGCCTTTGCATTAATGATACCCTGTGGTCTGTGACGAAGCAAAATGGAATTTGTAGTGATTTATCATGATATTTTCAAGTGTTTTAGAATGCAAGCGGAGAAAAGAGCACTCTGTTCTGTTTGTAGTAAGGTCTCTTCTCATTTGGTCGTATCTTCCGGGCAGTGTTAGAAGTGGGAATATCGCTTCTTGGCAAAATTTAAAGGACTCTTGGTTTATTAATGAACGGTCTCATTGGGCAAAGGATGTAAGCGTTTATTTATTTGATCATTCCAAAATTTCAGACACGTTTTCTTTAACCACCACGTCGTTGCATTTTCCTCCAACTTGCCAAAAAATTCAAAATTAAATTTCGATTAGAATTCTTACCGATAATCTTACCAAGTCTTCTTAATTCAATTAATTACACTGCATGTCGGAACTTGCTATATTTTTTGAAAATAGCTGTCAATATCAGTTCCGCTTTGACTTTTGTGAAATTAACAGTCTGCTAATTTTAAAACGCTTAAATTGAATCGTAATTGAGTCTCAATTGTCAACTTAGCCGCTTTACGATTCAACTGAAGTGTTCTAGAATTAGCACATGGGGCCCCGATACTTGTCCATTCATTGACACACATGTTTTTTTAACTACTGAATCCAAAACCATATCATCTAAGCGCACTGCTAGCGGTACGGCTGCCGGCCGACCGTTCACGTTCAATTTTGCAGCCGGCTGGGCCGTCCCGTTATACGCATGGTGCGCGCATTACCTTATTCACATTCTGTATGTACTAATCGGATAAAAAGAGTCTGCTTTTCATTAAAAATATTGAAAAGAAAATGGTCCCCAAACAGCGAAGTCCATTAGTTGAAATTAATTAATTTATCCTTAATTAGCATTGTCGGCATACGTATATGCTGGCGGGTAATAAACACGAAAGCAAACATTTTCCAATTATTTCCGGTGTGTTGGTTAATCAGCGGCGAATATTGATGCACCAGCAGAGTGTTATGCAACGTTCAATGTTTTGGCTCTCGATATATTATCAATAGACACTTGTGTAGAGATTAGTATTCTAAATGCAAGGTTTACGTACAAATTCACAAACGATCCCGTATTGTTCCCTCATTATATGGCAAAAGGCTGAGGCAATGATATTTTGAAAGGGGACGTTATGTCAGTACTGAAGCGAATTTGACCGTGTGTACAAGATAGTATATTATTTACTACAGCGTAAACGATACCGATAGATGTTGCACAGTGCCGTCTCAAACTCTCAATGCTTTGCTCAAGTGTTCGAAGTTCTGATTTCGGGTGCCACTTTTTCAGCACAAGTAACCTATCTACGTTTTTTTATATAATATCATTGGGCTGAGTGTGTATGGAGAAAACGCTACCGGTTGTGTCTTCATTCTGTGCAGCGTTAAAAATCCTAAAGTTAGCACTGCATGCTCTCCAGGTATATCCGTTATTTTCTGTTCTATGAAAACTCACAAGACATCATGAATGGTTCGGAAACGTGGACTCTCATTATGAACCTCGTAAGAAAGCTCAAGGTCACCCAACGTGCTATGGAGAAAGCTATGTTCCGTAGTTCGCTACAAGATTGAGTCGGAAATGAGGATATTCGTAGAAGTGCTGAAGTAGTAAGGACCATAATGATGATGACTCTAAATTCATGGCGCCCATTTACTATCTAATCGTAATATTTTATTAGGATTTATTTTGAGGTTGGAACTATGCCTTTTTTGTCAGTCCTATGGAATTAACAAGAGGCTGGAAGATTTACACAGAAAGTAAGCTAATAGGTAGTGAAGTCTCCGCGAATAAGACAGATATTTACAAAACCCTTAAACCAATAAACATAGTGCCTTATTACTTTACGCTTCTCAACTTCTTATTCAAGCTTTGCGAAACTCATCCCGAACATCAAGGAGTTACACCTGCATGACGTCACGAGTTTGCATGTGACGCCATCAAAGTAACCTTCAATCTCATAAAATAAGAGTCAAATTTAGACGGCATAACCGCAAAACAAAAGTAGCACGAAAGATCACGTATTAAGTATTCATGGGGGCTTTGGAAAACATTTTTTCTCGTATGTACGTGATCGCAGAAAATGTTTATTCGTCGGTGAACCCTTTTATTTCGAGAAGTGCGTAGTTCGTGTAGTTTGTGTGTAATCTACTTAGGCAGATGTGGATGGAGTCACTTTTGTGGCAGCTGGTGTGTCTAGAACAACGTCTTGAATGCTTTTAACCTCTTCGAAGAATTCGCAGATAAGAGTAACGAAAAACTTGAAGACGCTCACGGGCCACACGGCGGGCGCCACAAAATGCCGCCACCGGTATATTTGATGTTGTTTTCATACATTGTTTTTCCTAGTTTGGGAAACCTGTCTCCTGCAACCAACGGGCTTAATTATAATTTTACCCATGTTATTTACTTTCAAATGTTTAACACTAAGCTTACGTTGTCACTTTTAAGACTGTTATGTGGGAGAAAATAAATACTTTATTATTATTAATTTATTATTGTATATGGACTTGCCGCACACAGTGAAGCGAGAAGCCGCTACACGCCACACGCTACAAACTATAGAAATATGACAGGTGGTGGCGTGTTGTGGCGCCACTAAACGCCGCGTTGCGGGGACGTTAAAGGTCGTCACTCACTAGGCAAGCATGGCAACTGCACGGCTCCGACCCAGCAATTATCTTGCCATACAAATTTGAACCTTAAATTAAGAATGGTACAATATATTTTACAATAATAATATGAGAAAGTCAAAGGCGAACTGTCAGCGTGCTCGCCGCTACTGTCTCTCAACTCGCAGCTTACGTCCTTACACTCAAGGTTCAATTTAAATGGCAAGATGATTGCTAGGTCGGAGCCGTGCAGTTGCTGTGCTTGGATATTGTGCTACGAGCTTAAAACTTAGTGATAGTGAATTTTTCAATGAACCGTCGGACTACCTCTCGAATTCATCAATGTCAATCAAATTTGAGCACGCCTTTATACTCATGCTATCCTTTAAAGTGTTAACAGAACTGAGTTGACAGCTATACCTAATAGGACAGCTGCTTAACTTCGATTGGATTTTGTGAATACAGGGGTGAAACTTCAAGTTCCAAACCCCTTACACGTTGCTTTTTGCACAAACGCAACTGCATCCCAACTCCTGCGATCAACAAGTTTTTGCATCGATTCATACTCGATCGCTGCTGTACCGTAGTTGTGTCATTGCCGCGACTGCATTTCGTTCGTATCGCTGCTCTGAGTAGCACGTATGTTTGAAGGCAGGGTCGCGATACAATGTCCTTGTTGCATTGCATCGCGACCAATTATATTAATAAAAAAGAGGCAGGTAGATAAGTTATGTAATTAATTCAACTGAGCCGAAAATTGACCCCTGGCGCACGATAAATATTTGGCCGTGTTGTAACGGGTGAACAAGATACTATGATTATTTACCAAACGAAACAGTTGCGCAGTGTCGTCTTAAACTGTCAACGCTGTCAATGCTTTGCTCAGGTTGTTCTGGTTTCGGTGCCACTTTTTCAGTAACACAAGTAACCTATCTACCTCTTTTTTTTTGGTACGGGTTTTTCGGTGTAGGTAAACCAGCTGTTATACCAAATAACTAAAAACAGCTCAATAAAGTGGGGATTACATTAAAAATAAAACAAGTTAATCAATAATGAATTTTTATTCTAATTAAATTTAAGTGGAAACATGAATTCTTATAACATGAATCTAAAGAAGGAAACGCTATTATATTCTTAATTATGAAATACTTATCAAATTAACAAATGTCTTTCATTATGTTGTCGTTCAAATCATTACTTTAACTGAGTTGAACTAAACCATGCCCGCCCTATGGCACCCCGTACGGTATTCGTTATGACACACTCATTAGTAACAGAAAACAAAACAATTAATATAAAAATTACGCAAAGAATAATCGAAAAACATTGTTTTTGCAAAATTGTGCCGATAACGTGCTTAACCCAAACACGGGAGGAGGAAACTATGTAATAACGACTAATAACTTCTTCAAGAACACATTTTTACCCTTTAAGAAGTTCTTAATTAAAATAAAAAATTGGTGTCAAAGAAAATGCGCAAGCAACATTATCCAAACATAAATAACAATTTGTCTTTGTGTAGACGATACCATTGAGTAAAATTTCGTACAATTTGATTAAAACCTTGCACGCGCATTCTTTTGCCCAAAATTTGTAACAGTATTTTTAAAATGGCTAAAATTCAAATTGATAACGAGATAGTTCCCCCGCCCGCCTATGTAAGCTCATCAGTGCCGAATGTAACCTACTTACGTTAAAAACGTTTAACAATTTCTGTAATTAAAAACGACTTTTACAATTTATCTTTAGTTTTCATCATTATTTTGAGAAGGCACATGAAAATTTCTTACAAATAAATGAATAAATTGATAGTGCTGTATCATATTCATTTTTACTAAAAAGCAAAACTGATCGAATGCCGAATTTAAATAAGCAACGTGGTTAAAATCTTCTGACATATATGTTTGCGACTGGTCAAGGCCTTGAAAATTAAAGGATCTTGGTGCTACAATAATAGGTAGCTTCACGTAATGCCAGATGTGGATTTGTGATAGTCACAAAACCGAGCAAAGTCAGGCAAAAATCCGAATTATTAAAACCATTCACGTCAAATAATGTCGCACGCGTGACCAGAATCAAGCTCAGTCACCATTACAATCTTTATTTTGCGCTTACATTGCATGTAACATAATATTATAAACAGGTCTTACACACTATATAAAAATACAACAATAATCGTCGGATAGAACTTTGTCGACTCGTCGGAGTACATAGACGAAGTCAAGATAATCCTGCAGTGGTACCTAGGTGATATGCCACAGATTAAATATTATTTTGTACATGCTAAAGTTATTTCATTTACAAAACGTCTATTAAAACTCAAATATTTGGATTACGGTTCTAAAACCGGAGAGGTATACCCGACATAACTAAGTTCGAGAATTTTAACCTTTTCAATGTCTTATCTACTCATGATATTTATTTTAGTTAGTTTGATCCCAAATCAGATAATTTTTACAGCCAGTATGCATTGTTCGATACCGTTGAAATGAAATAAGTGGCACATTAATATCAGGCGTATATACAACATAGCTCATAGCGTGAATATTTGCAACGTTTCGGACCAAGCGACACGGTTCTAGTCCGGTCATTCCGTCGAATACATTACCGTTGGTTTCCTTGGGGGAATATTCCAGTTATGTATTCCTTATTCCCAATGAAATATGAACCCTTTCAGTGTCGCTGCTGTTCATATCAACGTTAGGTTTTGGTGAAGGAATCACGTTATAATCAACGAAATATTTTCCGAAACGTTTCTCAACATAACAGAATACGGAAACGAATACATTCGCATACTACACCTACATACACTACTAGTAAGAAAAATATATAATTTTATATCAAACTAATTTATGAAAGCTCGTGAAAATATTTTCAGTAGTCACATATGAAATTGTCTTTTATATTTATTTTAATACTACAATAAATACTAGTAGAAGAGAACGAACCAGCGCCAAATGAACTTCAAGTGACAGTTATTGCAAAATATCAAACAATCCAAACGAAATAGTTAAAATAGTTCGTTTTAACAATTTAAAAGTCCAAAGCGTTCAGAATACTGTGCAATGAAACAACATTACTAGGCCAATTCTTCAATGAAGCAAACGGAAAACAAATAATTGGGTAGTGAAAATTAAAATACATGTCATTTACTCTCGATGTATAAGATCTCACGACAGTATAACTTATTCCTTTAATAAAATTTAAGTAATCAAATAATCTACTCATTAAAATGCTCAAAAAAATATTAAAAAAAAAAAAATCATGTAACATTCTAAACGCTTTTGACTTATACAAAACATGGTCTTAACACTAATACACGCAAAACTTAAGAAATAGTAGTATCAAACAAAAAAACATCGTCATGTCTTTAGATTGTGCTGCTTCCAACTGACTCGAACTATTCTGCTCATTACAAGTTCAAGAGCTTACAGTAAATGTTACAACTTCAAATGTTAAACTATTGCTTTGGTCACATTACATTTAAGTTTTAATCACTTGAAGTGCTGTCTTTTATAAAGATTTTAACCGATAGTTAGAAAGACAAACATTGTAAATGCATATCACAAACTGGCCTCGAATGATGTCGTCAACTAAAATATAACAATCAAAATCAATACATACAATAATCTGTAGAGAAATTTACCCAATAACACTTTATTTAAAGTACAAAATTTCAAGAATTCTCCCTTAAATACATACGTTTTTAAAAACATGTCTACTCAAAACTATGGAAGCCAAAACTTTGATGACGTAGCTAAAACATCGTCTACAAAAATGTGACATCATTTTTATATTACCCTATGCATTATTGTAAACATATGCATCTAATTTTACCGAGATAGCTTTTCTATAAACAGTTTTAAAATGGTGGTCCTATTATTATTCTTCAAGAAGTTAAGAAAATATAGCAGTGGTCCAAGATTTGGTTAAAATTAAATTTTAGAGTCTTCAACATTAGCTGCCATATCAATTACTATTCAAGGTATTTCATCATTTCTTTTAAAAGTTGTTGTCAATAGATCACTAGTATCAAAATTCGATTTGTCATCTTTTACTAAAGCATCCATTGCTGAAGTCTCATAGATAATTTCCTTAAAATGAAAGTTAGAAGAGCTATCCCATATTTTTATTCATTAAAAATGATTTTCACTTTAATATTATATCCATTTGATTGTGGTTCTGACCCTGCCTCGTTAAAGCGATATAACTATTTTATGGTACCAACATTATTACAAATTGTTACATACCCTTAATTCTAGACTACAACAAGCATGACAAAACATTCTAGGCCGATAGGAACTGAAGATTGATAAACCAACATCTAGAGTTACCTCACTAAATACGAAAACAATAGTTGAGGACGAACCAATGGATGCTATAAGAACTACTGAAACTCAGAAACTAGAACGTCGAAGATAGTGCGGCAACTGAAACAATGCAGAAAAATAATCTATCCTTAGACTAACTCTCACTTATTTTACAAACTCACTTCAGAGCACTGTGAGTCATAACAGCCTATTCCAAAACCGTCTTTGACTCGTGCGCCTCGCGTAGTGTAAAATCTTTCATATCAAGATTAAGAATTCCTTAAATGCTTACATCCATTAAATTAACACCAAGAAGTTCAGTTAATGCTGATATGATGGTTATATATTTAGTTTCCTTTAGTTCCTTAACTGTATGATCAACTTTATCAATTGTATTATAATTAAGTTTACGAACAATATTTTTATCGATATCGTGTATATGTGTATAGTCTTGTTCTGTGGGAGATGTATGGCGATGTCGCGAGGCGCGTCCGCAGTGGCGTCATATCTTGCAACTATGAGTTGTCGGGCTCTTCCCAGTCGACGCTCGCCCACTGTGGCAGCTCCGTCTCGTATTCCCAGCCGGGGCCCTGATGAAGAAACTGTTAGTGTATCAATGCAGTTGCATTTTAGGTTAGTGCTTGAGCTATTTCGTTCACATTTAGTGTGTTAGTGTAATTTGAATGATTAATGAAAGCTATTGATAGCAATATATGTGGATTCCCTAAGAAGCCTACACAGGCTGTATGATAATAGCCTAAAGAAAACGATCATGAAAATGTATTATTCGTTCACTTCAAACACACACAGTTCATGTTTAATTAGTGGTGTGATTAAGCCACGGTTGCTGCCCGAAATCAAAGTGTTTTTGGCGTCATTTATAAAATTTTGGATATGGTCAGGTTGTTGGGGAATGTTATGATCGTTTGTGGAGGTAATGGCATCAGCAATTTGCTGGCATGGTATAATCTGTTCATTATTGGAAGAAATTAGGCAAGGAGTTACTAATTCAACTTTTTGTTATAGGTTACACATTATGACATTGCAAATTGTAGCCGACACATTCTTTCTCTGTTATTTTACCATTATCAATACTGTATCTCTTTGACCTTGTTCATTGCTTTTTCTAAACCGAAGTTGAGTTAAGTCGGCATCGAATTTAGTCATAATTTATTTATTTTAATTCTTAGGACCATAATTATTACCATCTTATCACCTATACAAATACATAATAAATTCAAACACAAAATAAATCCAACAAAATGTCGGCCATTTATATCAATAGATTTTGATTTTTCAACTTGGCGTTGAACGCGTGATCTGGAACAGCTCTTGATTTAGGAGTTTATTGGTCCTTACCTTGTACTTCCAAGCATGGAGGTACATAACAAGGTCGCGGGGTCTTGGGTCGCGGTACCGCACGCGGCACTCGTAGCAATGGGGGTCGGAGGACAGGCCGTCGGGTGTACCGGCCACCGAGCCGCTGGACGAACTGGTGGCGACGGCTGCGCAGCCTGTTTGGGTGGCTACTGTCACTTTGTCAGACTGTGGACAAATAGTGACGTTAGGAGATTACAATTCTTTGAGAGCTTGATACGGATCAACATGTCAAAATTGCATCCATTTTTATTCACAAATGAAACACTATAAATGCAGGCGAAAATCATTCGCTGCGGCTGGCACTCATCGGGCCATGTGACACATTATTTCGTATTTGATAACATATGAATGAATGAATGAATGATGAATGAATGAATGAATGTTTATTTGCATAAAATACGGTACAATAGAGATGTTTTTCTTACATAATAATAAGTGGCAATTTCATGCGTATTTTACCGATTTATCGGTAGGCAAATATTCAAATAGAAACAATAAAAATTACATTAAAAAAAAAATTGGTATATAATATTATTATTAATATGTCGTCTTTGTCAATAAAGTCAATTACATAAAAAAAATTACAATATAACACAAGATAGTCGATTATTCAGAATTAGATAATAAAATATAAATCAGAAAACAAAATACACAGCAAAATTACAGGCAGATATGTTTTCAAACAGCGTTAGACCAGCCTCTCATGTTACCTGCGCTACAGAGCCTGACAAATTCATCAACGCTATAAAAGCAATTCTCTAACAGAAATGTCAACACAGACCGCCTAAACACTCCATAAGGTAGATCCTGAATTGAATTTGGCACCAAGTTGTATAAGTCGATACACATGTTAAAACTGTTTTTTTTGTAGCAAGTAGTAGAACATGGTGGTCTCACTAACCGGTTCGGGTATCTAGTTGGTCGTGTGGATATCTCCGATTTCCGTTGAAAGAGACTTGAATTTTTCCTTACAAACATTATGGTCTCAAATATGTACATTGATGGTAAGGTAAGAATCCTTAGCTTTTCGAAGAGTGGTCTACACGGCTCCAAAGGATCAACACCACAAATAGCTCTAACACACTTTTTCTGTATTATGAAGGCTCGATGCATGTCACACGAGTTACCCCACACCACCAGACCATACCTCAGAGCAGAGCAAACATATCCATGATATGCCGTCAATGCCGTCCCTTCATTAGCCACCTTCGTAAGGCGGTAAAGTGCATATGCAAATCTGTTGATCTTGTTGCATACCATGTCGACATGATGTTTCCACGACAGGTTTGCGTCGATGAGGATACCAAGGAACTTAGCATATGTGGTTTCCTCAATTGGTTCACCGTGATGGCCAACATTTAGTTTTAGAGGGTTTCCATTTTTATTGTGAAACTGCATGTATCGCGTTTTAGATATGTTGACGCAGAGGTTGTTGTTCTCGAGCCATTCTACTATCCTAGAGATTTCCCCATTTATTTCGCTTTCGTAGTCTAAGCCTGGTTGTCTGTGCACTATGACCGAAATATCATCAGCAAACAGGGTACAAGAATATCGAGTACATTCCGGTAAGTCATTTATGTACAAGATAAATAGTATTGGACCCAAAATGCTACCTTGAGGCACACCGTGGCTGTTTACCTTTTCCTCCGATCTATAGGTTATGTTGTGAAGTTGGGTATTCAACCTTGATATTTCAACAAATTGTTTTCTGCCGTTGAGGTAACTTTTCACCCAATCATAGGCCAGTCTACGAACGCCATAAAATTCAATTTTAGCCAAAAGGGTTTTATGACAAACAAAATCGAAGGCTTTACTCATATCGAACAGGATTGTAGAAACCGGTATTTTTTTATCCATGAGTGTCGATATGTTTTTAATGAGTGTGAAACATGCAAGGGCCGTTGATTTGCCTTTTTGGAAACCATTTTGTTCATTTCTGATTATATGGTATTTTGCAAGAAATTGCGTCAGTCGGGTATGCATGATTTTTTCAAAGATCTTAGAGAAAATTGGAATAAGTGCGATTGGCCTATAATTGTTTAGATTTTGCTTTTCGCCTTTTTTGAATAACGGCTTGACTACTGAAATCTTGAGCGCGCTGGGGAATATCCCCTTCTCGAGTGAACCATTGACAAGGTAGGTTAGTACGGGTGCCAACTCATCAGCACACAATTTTATCACAGCAGTAGTAATACCGTCGTAGCCAGTCGAGTTTGTGTTATTTAAACATTTTATGGCCTTTTTTATTTCACATTCGTCTGTAGGAGTTAAAAATATGGTGGCAGGGTTATTCTTTGATAATTTCAAATTGATGCCTTGCGATTGTTTGTTCGCAGTGTCAGCTATATTGATAAAATGATTATTGAAACTACTAGCAATTTCTTGGGCATTATCTATTCTTAATCCATCTATCGTAAGATTCTCGACATAGCTTACTTTTCTCTCACTTTTGTCGTTAATAACGTTCCAAGTGGCTTTGCATTTGTTTTTTGCGTAATTTATGTATTTTTCATTACTAGTCTTTTGAGACATTTGGATACATTTTTTAAGTATCTTAGAATAAGTTCTATAATGTATCTTGTTCTCATATGATTTATTCTTATAATAGCGTAAGCGTAGTTTTCTTTTATTCTTGCATGATATTTTTAAACCCAAAGATAACCATTTTGACTTGGAAAAAGCCTTATTTAGGACTTTGACATTGTGTTCTGGAAAAGATAGCCCGTACATTAGCACAAATTCGCTGTGAAAGGTATTAAATACATCATCAATATTTCCATCACCCAAAATGCTAAACCATGGATAGTTGGCCAAAAGGTTCTTAAACTTTCTGATGTTCTCAGAGTTATAGTCTCGCCTCGTCTCGAACCAGAATTTCACGGGAAGCTTACGAATCTGTACAGGGATGGACAAAAATTGAGCTGTGTTGTGATCCGATAAACATACTGGTTCCGTATAGCCAACTGCTTGTTCAATATTGGAAGCAAAGTGGTCTATACAAGATTCCTGACGTGTAGGTGTGTTTATGTGCAGATCAAGATTATGGCTTTGCAACATTTCTACCAGTTCCCGTGACCATTTGGTTCTTCTGATAGTGTCAATGTTCCAATCACCTGTTATGACAATTTTCTTCTTTAATCGTTTTAATTTATCAAGAAGTATATTTAGTTTTTCAAAAAAGATTCTAAGACATGCTTTTGGTGTTCTGTAAATACATACCAGAATGATTTTGTATTCTGTAACTTCTAAGCCACAGCATTCGAAACTAAGTTCTGATGCAAGTTCTTTAACAAATGGAAGTTCTTTAACTTTAATTAGATCATTATAAAGTATACATACCCCTCCCCGTTTCTGTTTCATTCTACAGAAAGATGTTCCCAAATTATATCCTTTTATTTGTATATTAGATTCACTATGTCGCTGGACAAAAGTTTCCGTTAAACATAACAAATCAACAGGAACTTTACCTTTTTGAGCAAAGTCGTTAAAAGTAATTTCTATTAATTCGGATTTGCTAAGAAGACCTGCTATATTCTGGTGCATGATACAAATTGTTTCATTATTCATAAAAAAGACTGAGAGGTTTGCTGTTGTGAGTCATTGTGAGTACCAAAATCAGTATCATTTTTTAAAAAGTGGACATCATCTGTTCGGTTTTTACTTTCAAGCCTGTGATACAAATGGGTGATTTCACGACATATAGAAAAACATAAATTTGACAAGAAATGTTTTGATTCCAATTTAGCGTTCCTATAACTCATGTTGACAAACGTACCATGAGAGAAGCCATTACATATTAACTTTATTTCCTGGTTCATGGATTGAGTCAGATAAGAACTACACGGTAGACCACAAACGACGACGTTTGTATGGTTCATTGCGCCTATCCATTTCAGAAGGCAAGTTTTTAATTTTAAGGGGTTGCTATCGTTCATACCCGCAACAATCACAACAGTATCGCGCAATGTAAGACCAGACAATGCTTTCGGGCAAGTTTTAGCAACATCACTTAACGTGGCTTCACTCTTCCAGAAACACGTAACTTCATAGTCCGATCCATAGGTATCTAAGGAAGGAAATGAAGGCCTGAAAAAACGATAAGAAATCGATTACATATGAAATGTTGCTTCTTAGATCTGGATCTGGAATCTAACTAAAATAGGCAACAAATCTGAAAACATTTTAGAAACTAAAGATCTGAAAAACAGAAAAAGACATTTGGTCATGTTGGCATCAGGCAGAACTCGAACCCGCATCTTTCGCACGATTTTTTAAGTCTGATATTTATGACAGTACAGAAGCCTTTGAAGAAGGATAATCATTGCTAAAATTCACATACCAGAGCACATTTTTAGCACATACCAGAGTCTTGTACCGCCCTTTTTACTAAGGTGACCCCTGAAAACCAGGGTCATAGTGGATTTCTTGCCAACGTGGCATATGCTGAGCCTTTTTGACACTTTATTTGTACAAAGTATGATGCTAAGTTTATTGTCTAATAAATTTTTCTATCTTTCTTTCAACGACCTACCTTGGCATCGTTCGAGTCTTCAAAGAGCGCTGGCGAGGGCGCGGGGGAGGCCGCGAGGGTGCAAGATGGCGACGTGGCCACTTCCACTGGCGCTTCCGCACCGCTCGACGGGCTTGGGAGAGTAGCTACAGAAAAAAACATCAAAATAGTTAATAATCAGTTGTTCTACTCAAACTCAAGAACTTCAAGCAGTATAGAGTACGTTGTTAAACGCATGCAGTCCTGTGAAGTGCCTATGGAACTGAAAATGACGGCATAACTTTAAAGACATGCTCAACTTTGATGTTTATCTATTCGAGGGTCAGCCAAATATTTCAATCATTGCCTGTCGTTAAGTCAAAATTGGTTAACATGTACTTTATTTTCATACCTAAATATTTGACTTCAATCTCATCTGATCTTAGGTGATGATGCGGTCTAAGGTGGTACATGAGGAACTAATACTACATTCTTGAATAATGCTATTTTATGAGGCATCTTTCTACTTTCTTGCTATTGTCGTTGCTTTAGCAAATAATGGTGAAGGAAAGGTAAACTTACGTGTTAGAATTGTTGAAGGGGTAACACCAGGAGCTGGTGATTCTAGCCTTGGAGACGATTCCCTTGAAGCTATCCCTGTATCGCAGTCAAATTCTCCAACTAGAGACAAATTGAACAATTGACTTAATTTTTGCATTATAATATTACGTGGTCAAATGTTAGATTAAGCGTCACTGAAATACATTTCCATTCTGTTCTATTCTGCAAATGAATGCTTGTATTTTCTGTAAATAAAAATCTTTTTTTGTAAATATAGGTTTATTCCGATGATCAGACAACTCCGTCACACTGCAGGGCAAAGGCCTCCCAATATTCAGCCCACACGGTGTCCCAATGTGTCGACTAATCATCCGTAATTCGACTCTCTCTTCTCTATCATGCAACCGGATTTCGTTAGGGATCCATTTAGTTACCGTCCCTGCCCACAACTCAGCTGGCATGCGGCAGTGCCCAGCCCATTCCCATTAAATGGATATTGAACCTTAACACTAGTAGATAAAGCTGCTTCGTTCTTTCAGGAGTTAAGCTTGGCGGCTATGTAGATGATCATATTCACCTTTATCATCAGAAGCTGGTTTGGAGAAGAGTAAGTCGTCGTCTCCAGCATCGACCCCGAGCCAGTTCTCCGCGTTGTGGATGGCTATGAGGTCCCTGACCAACTGCTCGTCAGTCTTGCCTCCTGTGTCACCACCTTTACCACGCAGGGGACCGAACACTGGGTGGTTGTATAGCGGGTCGTTTACTACTGGGTATCCTGCAGATAAAAGGGTAAATAGAATCTATTAGTCAATCTGATCAATAAAAATTATATTGATATAATAAATATTGATAGTCGAACAATTATATCGAGAGCAAAAAATTCATAGGTGCTTTACTGATAGGTGGTGGCATTATAATGAATATTTTATTGCATTTTGAACCCTTACTAGTTGCAGTGAAGATTCAAAACAATTAAATAGTTGATTTATCTTTTAACTAAATTTCCAGTTTTGTCTCTTCCATTCTTATAACTGTACGTAATGTAAAGTTATAACATGCTTAAGGGCACCCCAGAGGAGGTACGGACCTCGACCTAGGGCGTTAGTGCGGTAGGGCGAACCCTTGGTTTGGGAAGAAAAGCGGCACGTGCCGGTAGCGACTATCAGGTCGAATGACTTACCCAGATATTGCAAATGCACTCTGATCTGGTGCATCCTGCCAGTCTTGGGGCGACAGAGTACCACACTCGTGTTGGAGGCGCGGTTGAACCCTAGGCGCTTGAACGACGTGGAGCAGTCCTTGCCCTTGGGGGAGACCTTGCACACACCGATCTTGTAGCTCACCACCTCTATAGGCTCTTGGCATTCGATCTCTTCGCTACAACAATACACAATTATGATGAAATGAGATCATTTACAATTATTTGGCATTTGAAATGTAATTGCTAAGTTCAAGTAGAAAAAGGAAAATATCTGTTATGAGGATGTTATTTTGACTTATTATTAGTAATTGGAAAATAAATCGTCTGAACTTTGACCGATAACCGATTATATTTATGATTGCTTTAAATATAACTTGAGTTGACAAGTTGATTGATGTGAATCACGTTCACGAATAAACTTTTCTTTAAGGAGTTCTGCGTTTTTCCGTATAACGAAAGCAACTTAGTTTGTATAACGGGAAAATATTTTATGAAAAATATTTTCTGAAGGTCACATATATGCCAGAGTAAGCTGGGTAAACATAATATTGGTTCAAACCGTCTAAGAAATAATATACAACAATATTGACCATAACTTGCCAGGGGTACTACTTATAAAGGTATAAAGGGAGGTACATGTTAATTAAGTCCTACACTGAGCAAATGAGGCTGCTGGCCCCAATAACCTAGGAGTTAACTATGAACGACATAAAAAGGAAATAATTACGTAACACGCGCTTAAAAATAATAATCTACGATTAATAATTACGATTAGTAATTCAGCTAAATTCTTAAAGTAATCACGTTTCAATTAATCGGACGTAACTCGTACTTTACTAATTTAATGCGATTAATTATGTATTTTTATGAAAACAAGTGTCATAAATCGTATGACAAACTTGCGTAAGCTATAAAAATATTTCTTGATAATAAAAAAAAACATTTCCAGTTCCAAACTGTACAACGAAAATAAAAAAGTATTAAACTTAGCAAACGAGAAAGCACAAAACTATTATGTATAACGACCTAAGCTATTCACTTTAGGAGTTTTCGATTAAGCTTACTAAGCTCGCTTTCTACGAAAGATGAATTTAAAAGTTATGAAGAGAGAGAAGATTATCCCGAAAAGTTTTAGCGCCTAATCCTACTAATATTATAAATGTGAAAGTTTGTAAGTGTGGATGGATGTGCTGTGTTGCTCTCTCACTTAAAAACTATTGTATGGATTTGAATGCAGCTTTACAATAATATAGCTTATACATCTGAATAGGACATGGGCTACAATTTATAAAAAATATGGTATCAGTTTTTTTTCTTACTTAAGTCCACGCGGACGAAGTCGCGGGCGGCCGCTAGTATTTAATAAGCCGATAAGATCGATAAGTCAGTAACCTCGACAGCGAATTCCGAAATGAACTTAACAATTTGGACTTGGAAAAAGTTATTGCTCCAAGGTAGCAAACCTATTTGCCGTTAGAGTGGAAAGTTTTTGGAAAATTGTGAAGTGGTTTGAAGATCAATCAAAGCTTAGTATAAGAACGCGCAAGGCTGTTAAGATTTTAGTATTATGGTTTTTACGATTTTGGAAGGAAAACATTGCTAAGCGTTTTTTTATAATTAGTGTCAGTGTTTGTCATTATTTTATACAGTATAGCTTAATATTAATTGCAATTTTACTTAATTGCGCTATCAACGTTATACATAGAGGGCCTGCCCTCTATTGAAGGTTGCATGAACAAATAAATAAAAACATTTCCCACGTCTTTTAAAAATACCAATTTCACAGTAAATACCGTAACTTGGACGTTACGTAGTAAGGAACGTGGTCTGCTGGAAGAAATCTCTTTTCAGAGATAAATATCCCAATTGTCTGACTATTGTAATTGTCTTTTTGTGTACGAACGAATAAATAAATATTAGAAGAAACTTACTCAGGAAATTCTCCGTCGACTCGGCAAACGTATTCCTTCTGCACCTGCCGATTCCTGATCTGGTGTTCCATCTGCCTTGCCTTCTTTGGACTCCGTCCGAACAGCAAGAGTCCTGAATGTAAATTTGATTTTAAAATGAACTGCGAAAGTAATGGTCAGACATAAATACCCCCATAAAATAGCTTACATAGGGAACTTATTATCCTTAGCTGGCAATAATTAAGTCCATGTAACTCATTTGTTCCATACGTTTTATAAAACAGGTGAAAGATATCATCAGATCATACGAGTATTCACATTATTATAAAATCAATTTAGTAAGTAGTTACAAAAGTTTAGGAGTTTTGCCACACTGCGTTTTAGCTTTTTCCTAAAATAAGTTTAGATGTCTAATCCCATAATTCACAAACATTTATCAACGCTGAGCACGGGCTGTGTCGGCGGGTTGCACGGCATGCTGTCCCGTAAAAAAATTATAGAACTGAAAGGGACAGCTATACTTCTGAAGGATGCTCAACGTTGATTTGTGTTTGTGAATTCCAGGAAAGTGTGCTACTCTAGAACAAGCATAAGTCGGTCTTTGAAACAAAGAAAATAATAGTTAAAGTGTACCATAGAAGATTGATTGAAATGGTTCACAGTGATCGATATTTTTGACAAAGTATCAATAGAAAAGTCGTTCATCAGTAGATAGCTTTCGAGAAGATGTCTAATCTATTGAAAACACAGTAACTTAAAGATATTACCTGACGTTAGCCTGTCCAGCCTGTGGATGGTCCTAAGGTTCTTCAGGTTATACTCCTTGGCGAGTATGAAGACGACTGTGTTGTGTCTGTATCTGCCGCAAGGGTGCACCTGTTGGTTGCGGTTCATTATTTTCTTTAGGTTCTTTGTGAAGCCGTTCGCAGTATAGCCAATAAGTATAATCACTTGGTAACATTGTTACTTGTTTGAATTTTAAAATATTAGTCATTGCTATTACTAAAACTGCAATGATTATCAAATGTCTTGTTTGTAGCTTACTGCTATAATATCGTCTAATATATTTTTAAAAAACAGAAAAGAATATTTGTCATTACTTTTATCATAAAGCATATAATTTATAGAAAAACACATCTAAACACGACTTAAATAAATATATGATACAAAGAAACAACATCAAGCGTAATAATTATTAAATAGATACAAATCACAAAAGCATTGGAAACGATGAAAAATAAAACGATATTAAGTCCCTTATAGTAAAAAGTCCCCTAAACGCGAATGTATAATAAAACTTTATTGCAAACAAAATAAAAAAAAAATGCAAAATTGTAGGAACCATTAAGGTTTGGACTAAGTTAACATGCAACATGAAGTAGTAAAGTTATTAGTAGAGTATTTCTCGTTTGTGGAGTAATTTGTAAATAAACGAAGCAAATTTTTAGTATTTGTTAGTCATATTTCAAGGTGTTTTTGTGAAACTAAAGGATAATAACTCAGGCATAAACTCCAACCATTACGGAAACGTATATTCGCACTACAAACATTGTAACAAGACTCCAGATATTGGATACTTTGGTTAGACAAACAAGTATTATTACCATCTATAATTAATGAAACTGAAAAAAATGTTACAGAAGGAATGTGAGCCCTTGCATACGTAATACCACTGTAATTTAGATGCAAGTACAAAAGTCGTGAAATCAAACTCCAAAATAGATTGCTTCAACACCACTTGTAAGTGGGTTTCTCGAGACGGCGTATTTTCTCGGATCAATCAGAGTATTTACAGTCTCGAACTTTTGTGCAGATACAATCTCGAGTCAGACTCTGGTGGTGAACTCTCGTTCTTCAAGTGCGAACTGCATTTCTAGGTGTAACACTAAATCTTTGCTTCTCACCGTAATTTAGGTATCTACTTATTCGACGTAGAATGCAACGGAACTTTTAGTACTTTACCATATATTTATTTCTATAAAATTTTTAGATATTATGCTCCTTATTCACTTTTATTGTGGTCATTTTTACTTTAGCAAGTGATTCTTAATTTGTAGTAAATACTGCAATTTATTCAGTTTTTGTTTTGATATGTCACTAGAGGCATAAAAAATTGAAAAGGAACGAAAATTTTGCTACTTGAAAACTTGATTACTGTTTTTATAATTATTATTAAAATCTTGCAATACACAAAAATAAATGTAAGAATTCAGATAAAAACACACATGGAGTAAAGTTATCCGTCTTAAAGGTATTTTTGGACGAAAATAAGTATCGCTACTTCTCATTTTAGAAACATAACTTGAATCATCTCAAACACAGATGATTCAGCTCGTGTTCAAGCGAGAGCATAATAAAACGATGATGAAAATGATCGAGAAACTCAGTGTCACCGAAGCAGAGTCTGACAGGGTACAACCGAACGCATTGACTCACCGGCAGCGAGCAAGGCTTGTCTAGCACGAGAAGCTCCTCATCCACGTGTATGATGCGCAAGGGGTTAGCGAGCACTGGAGTCTCGTGCCTGGCCCACCACGACACCACATCATTACATTATCAAGTCACCATGTTGGTAATGCTCTTTGGTATCAACAGTTTTGCTAAGTTGAAACTTATCATCAACGAAATGAGAAGGAAAAACATTCTGTCGAGCTTGGTGTCTTAGGAGACCAGAACTTAAAAGCGTAAGCATAATATTAATTCTTAACTAACCAAGTAAAAATTAGCTATCATCCCATTTTATTATTATCATGTTCGAGTTAAAATAATTGACCTGAACATCAAGCTTATTTGAGAAGTTAAACTTACGTAGGTATAAGTGATTAAGGCTCTTTAAGTCTTTCAATAACTTATCTTAAGTGCCATTGTATTTAACCTTATGTCTAAGTCTAAGCATTGTTTAAAACATTACGGTTTCATACTCATTCGGCAAGTTCTTAGCCAGTGAAATAGAATCAGCATGAATGTAATAAATGAAAAAGCTTTCATATCAAAAAGGCTCAGCCACTCAAAGACCAAAATGATTGCAAATTTTTACAAACTCACATAAAATATTGGGTAACGAATAACGTCTTTTGTGCAAAAACGTTGAGCTAACTTCATTTTGTAGCAAGCTCCATCGACGTATAAAGCATTTATAAAGCCTTTTGGGTGATGCATTGTGACAAAGTGACAATAGAAAATCCCTCGGACGGCCTAAGGGGACCTGTGGTATTTAAAGGTTAAAGCGGGAGTTATTATTCGACGCTACTTCAAAAGCTTCTGCAAAATCTGCAATTATTTTCTGTTTAGTATCAACTGAAATTGCAATATTTTCAAAAAGTATCTGTAATTTGGCATTTATATTGTTCATACCTAAGTGCATTACAACATGTACATCAACATTTTACACAGTGAGCGTAGTGCTTACACAATAATGATTTGGCTACTACGCCAAGTTATTTACGAGTCTCTACGGGTTCGAATCCTCGCGGTTGCTCTGCGGGATTGTATTATATTGATTTCTTTATGAAGTGTGTTTTTGTGTCAGAGTTTGAGCTTGGGTTTTGTGTGAGTAGGGGTCAAATTGCAGAAACACACGTTAATTGGTAGTCTTTTGTGATTGCATCGGGACTAGGTATGTCAATTTTATTTTGTAAATGATGAAGAGGGTAAAATTACAGATTAGAATTTGCACTTACCTAGTACGTCAAAATCTAAGATAAACCTTATTAAGGTTCAATTTAACCAAGATACTGCCAATCATTAAAGTTCAAATAAGTTCCTTCAAAAAAATGAAACTATTTTAACAATTTTGGTCCGTGTCTCTAGCACATTTATTTTGCAAAAACTAATTATTGTCTCGGCAAGAACATAATGAGAGCTCACTGGACAATGTAAATGAGCGTTTTAATGAAGACTGAGATAGCAGCATAGCGACAAACGAGGAGCAGGTGAAAACATAATTGTACGGGATTCAAATAAAGTCGAGATTTTTTGCGATAAATTACATCAATTTTTCACATGGCGCCTCTCGGCCTCTCTGGACCTCCCATCAAGGAATTACATCAATCAATGTAATCGGTCACAGTCGGTCACTGGAGATCTTTGAAGTCGGGGTCTTTGAAGATGCTAAAAAATGTAAAAGCTTTTGTACAATGAGCGAGAATTGATGATGACATTTTAGCTTAATAAGATTGTTCGAATCTTGTTTCAAAAATTGCATCTTTATTTTGAAGATATTAACTTTTTATTTTACTCTTTTGAACTGCTGATATCCATGTTCTTTGTACAGTGAGAACGTTGGAAAGCATATTGGATCTAAATTGTAACTTTTATGTAGTCCGAATGTTCCCCACAAACGGATCTACTAAACTATAAAATAGTCCTTGGAACAAGAAGAAGCTTTTATTGAGGCGATAAAAAATACATTCGACTATTAGCAAGTTAGGAACGTAGCGGTTGACGGTCGCTTTGTTTTCACGAACAATATAGTATAAAACACTTTCTGAGTTATGGAAGATCTAATTATATCTCTTACAACTTATGAATATTCTTGAAGTTCACAAGATTTGGCTGCTAGAAGTGACTAAGCATCCTGAACAATAGCGTAACGTGTGCCTTTATTGAAAAGATCTGAATTATTTTTTTGCCTTAATTTGTACTTATTGATTTTATCAAGACAACTTCTGCCCAACGAATTTAAATAATTAAATTGATTGTAAATCCTTATCCCATTATAAAAGGCTCTATTGCTGTATCTGCAGTTTATTTATTTACATGCAATTATTTTCGTTACAACCATCTCCTTTCATTTTCATACAACACCCACGCCTGGGTGCAGTAGGAGCGAATTATTCAAAATGCAATTTACGACAGTGTAACACAGTTTCAAGTTTCGCAAGATAACAAGAACGTGCATGGAAAACTGAAGCGGCTCTGACGCTCAAACTAGCCCAGTGTGCATACGCACAGTACACAGATAACAGTAAAATATCTACATAGAAACGTGTCTCTCGGTTTGAATGTGTGCGTGCGCGTCACGCGCCGTGTCGGCACGATTCTCGCACTCGATTGCACGCACACGCTAGCATAAAATACGGGGGAAAAAGGTGGCGGCAGTACGGACGGGCTGTGCCGCGTTTCTGTGTGCACGCTAGGCTAATAACTCGGCGGGCGGCCATAGACAACCTACTGTTTATACTGTGGCATAAGCGCGCATATTCTTGGTACCAATTTTGTTTTCACTTTGTGTTTACTACAGTATTGTTGCATCTGGAGTTGCGGAAGGACGCTTCAGGGAAACTCACTCTGCTTTCAAGAGAGTTACTTTGAATTGTTCTTGAACAAATAATAGTTATTTACTGTACATGTGTTTACATAGTTATTTGTGTACGCTATGTTTATTCGAGCAAAACTTAATATTGTTGCTTACGTATACTCGTCTTTTAAATTTTTATCGAACATTCTCGTTAAGCTCACTCATAAACTGATCAAATAAATGAATGTTGCTATTACAAATAGTAAATACTTAATGTACAATATAGTTGTCTAAGTATCTCTTTCACAGAACGTAGTCTGAAATAAGGTACTTAAGGTTCAGCTAAGAAATGGTCTACTTTTAAATTCCCAAAAAATACATCCTTAGCCCAAAAATATGTTGCTGGCAATTTTCGAAACTTATTCATCTGCATATGGTTTTCACTAAAGTTAGAACAAAGTGGCGCACTTTAGTTTCTGCTTACAATAACTTCATTTCCATCAAGTTTTGAGAATAATCTATAACTCAACCGAAAAGAAGTTGCGAAGCAATATCAATCTCCGATGTCGCCTACCTGACCCTGCATACAAATTCCGTTTACAATTCCATTTTACGCCGCAAAGCCGATATGAAAGTGCGAGCATTTCGCAATATTAGAAGTCCTCAGTCATACTGTGCTCTGAATATTCCCTGCCAAAGGAGCCGTTTTACGTAAACGATAAAGGACCGAGGTTGCTTTTAGAGCTACGAAAGCGGATTTGGTCGGGACGCTGGCTTAAAATATTTCACAGTAGGTTTGCAGCAAAATTTGAGAATATTAATTCGGGTCTCTGTGTGTGATGTGCTTTTAGGAATATTATTATCACAAATTCAAAGGTTAGATTATGTTATATTGTTAATAGGATTACATTGTGGCTTACTAATCTTTTAAGCGTCACATGTGTGAGACGAATTGGAAAGATAATATACGTGCTTGCAGATTAAAACAATACGTTTATGTACGAAAATTGAAATATAAAAAGCTCAGGAAGTTTAACAGCTTTTATTACCATAAATTGAGTCATTATGCGGTTAAAAGTGCTTGTACAATTTTGAAGGCTGTCAGATAATGACATGGTTTCAATATTCAGTACAGAATCCACTGATATTAAAATGACCAGCTCATTAGCATAATTAACAGCAGCTGAGCGTAAAAACGTCAGTCTTGTTCTGATAAGTGGAATGTGTATTTAATTAAGTCTTTCATAACAACGGAAACATTTAAATAATGAAAAAAGCAATACATTCAATTATTATTTGGTACTTATAGAAAATAGAAGCAATAACCTGAAAAATAACCTCAAAGCTTGAAATAAAATATGCTAAAAAGTTAGTACAAAAGCATGCGCTAAAGTGAAAGTTTTCTACGAAGTAAAACACAGAAAGATAGAAGCATACACATAACATGGCTGTCTCATTTGCCACTTACGGGGATAGAGGCCGGTTTGTTGACAACCACAATGTCCTCATCTATATGTACGAGGGTGATGGGTTGGCTGGTGACCGGTACTTCGTGCCTGCAACCATATACATGTCAGGCATTCGACTTGACGAAAGCCTCGAACACTGAGCAATAACTTCCATTAATTAAGAAAATCATACGTATAACTTACGTAGATGATGTTATGCTTAGGATTTATTAGCTCAAAGTTCGTTATTAAGACCTTTCGACGTATGAAATACAAATTAGAGAATAACAACAGCAAATGAACATGCGTGAGCGAATACAATTTACATTATGTGGTAGATGTGACAACAAAGGCTGTTCCCAACGAGACGAAGTTATGAGACAGGGTGCGAACCAAGTAATTTGTGTCTGAAACTAAAATGTTGTTAAACAGTCTCAGTTGAGAAACGGTTGTTGTGTCCACTCGCATGCTCATTCGGTGCTCGAGTCTCCATTGTAATTGTTACATTCTACATACAATTAGATTTAAAATACAAGCTACTCTCCAGATTATTATACCAGTTGTATGAGTATTAAACTGGTGTCGGGTTAAGGACAGTTCCATGTAAAACCATAAGACTTCACAATTTGTACAGGTATAATAACGTTGTTATGTAGAAGAAGAAGATAGTGGTTATTATTAATGATTACACTAGAAATAGGGTCGTGTATATGTGTCTGTGTATGTCCTTTTTTACAAAGGTATATGTGTATGAGTCATTTCAATTTGTAATAGTGTGGTCTAATATGGAACCTAAAACTATGACTTACAAGCTATCTACAGACATTTAGCCAGTTGTGATTGACAAGTAAATATTAGTACCTATGAACGACGTTAGCTAAAAGGTCGTTGTGCTTCAGTCTGTAGTCAGGGTCCACTCTGTCGTAGTTGACGGTGAGGGTACCAGCCCTGATGCACCTTTCATATTCTGCCGCGGGATGAGCTCTGAACTCCCGGGCAAACACATCCAAGATCTTCTCACCAACCCACCTCCCTTTGGTGAAGGTTGTAAATGTGAAGTAATACGGGAATACTTTCCGGAGACCTGCAATAATGAAGTCGGGTTAATCATCTACAAACACGGAAACCGAAAATTCGAGAATTACAAAACAACGAGTGAAGGCACCGTTTCGAAAGCCGTATTAAAACCTTTCAGTAAAATAAGATATATTAGCCAAATGGCTGCATTGCTGAAATGAGTGCCGTAATGTTAAATTAAATTGAAGAAAAAACGGCAATGCGGTATGATGACTCAGGCCATTAGCCAATAATGGAGCGCTCCAACCTCTGATAATATAATGGTATAATGCTAAGTACCAGGAAGGAAATATTGTACTTGGGCTATTTTATAATAATAATTTTGTGGCATGTGAAATGGCCGACATTATTTGAATGACTTGGCGATTTGTATTCCGCTGGACACCCTTTGAACAAAATACGGTCAGGGAATGAAATTATAATATTGCAGTAACAAATAATTAAGGGACTGAACAGAGTTACGATGAATGTCATCAAATCAAAAAGGTCAGTCATAGTTGAGTACGCCTTCGAAGTCATGTCATTTTACGCGCGGGATGAGTTTGACGGCGTGATTCGCATTTGTGAATACAGAAGATAGACTTTTTTACCATTACTGTGGGAGTTGGAAGAAACTAAAAAAAAAAAACAGTTGATGATTAAGAAAAGTTAATTCAAAATTGGAAGATTTTGAAAATGTAATAATTTCTTGAGATGAGAATGAAAGATCGCAAGAAGATGAGCGTTGAGGTTAGCTGCGAAAAACTCATGAAGATAAAATTATCTTCCAAGTTGTGGAGTTCGCATAATCCAATAACCTGTTGGAGATTATCGTCTCTTAGGCGAAATCAAAGGGATTACAGACGGAGCTAAATTGAAAAATAATATTCTTCAGTTACTCCGACCGTGATTAATTTTCGGGAATACGATTTGGTATGAGATAATGGTATTGTCTTTGCTTGGGAATAAAATAATCTTTTTCATGCCATATTTCAATAAAATATTACATTTCACCAGAAAGAACAAATGTTTGAGAAAGGTGTCCGTTATTTTATTGGCATTTTTAGAAATCTATTCCGAACGGCCAGGTGACATATCAATGTCACATAGACTTATACCAATTCTGGAAAGTTATACTTAGTGAGACCAATCTTCAATAAGAGAGTTGGTTAATTTTAGTGATTGATTTTACTAAGCACGAGTAAATGTGAACTTAGAATTGGAATCTCACCATTTTCCATGTAATACGAAGTCTCATTGTACCGGTCGTCTGTGAACCCCGGCCTCTTCGCCTTCAATGCCTTAGTCTCCAACTTTGCCTGCAACAATGAAAAAGACATTAACACATCTGCGAAAAAGATGAGATATTTCAAAATTGTGTTTGAAAACAGGAAATATTCCACTTGTAACCCGAGGAATCCCATCAAATTTACGAGAGAAAACAATACGGAAAATGATTCTGGCAAACAATATAGATTGACGAAATATTCGTCGGAGTTTTTTGTTGAAATCGCGTACAAAACAAGTGAAAAACGCGCTGAAATATACTTTGCAGGGTTCTGTAGGTATGTGTTATAGATACTGAAATACCCTTGGTTTTGTAAATTATAAACGATTAAAAAATTAATGTCGCAAAGATTAGCGGTACACAGAAATATACAATTTGAAAATTCAAGAGTGGATAAATGTGGAACACTGATACCACTTAGTAGTAGTTTCACAGACTTTGGAGTAGTCACTAGCCATTGCCCGCTAGGTGAAATGTCGAAAGTTCCAACAATTTATTATAATGACGTCATACGCTGGTTTAGCAATTAATTTAATTTTTTTGCAGCTTTTAAGTATAAAACCGCAAAAATGACCTAAATTTCGCACAAATTAATTCAAGTATTTCGTTAATATAATTGCGATGCGATATGTTTAGGCACGAAAAAGCGTACGAGACAATTTTTCACGGTGCAGATTTAAACTTAGCCAGGTCTTTGGTCCATCTGCCTGGAGGTTGCACTGATGGTACACTGTGTTTTCCGATATTGTATATCTAAAATTTGTTGTGTTAAGATTTGAAGGAATCGTTTTAGAGACGGAACCCTAAAGGGTGCCGTAGGGGCGCCCGCATCGCTCCGAAATGAGAAAAGTTTTTAAACGAAACAATTCGATGGCCCGTCGACGTTAACTCGGGGATCGCGCGACATATTTCGAATACTTTATCTGAGCATGTTTTCAGCTTTATATCAATCAGTGCCACTGCTCGGCTACGTATGGGACAAGAGATGCCATTCAAATTAAGACCGTAGTTTATGGGTAATATGAGACATTTGACAATACACCAATCAGTAACAGGCGTGACTTTACGGAGCGCCAGCATGGTCATTGTGAAATAATGCATACATCACACAACAGAAAGTCTTATTTCGTACAGTTTCCTTAATTCACACGGAGTTATATTAATTACTAGCGACCCACCCCCGCTTCGCACGGGTGCAATAGGATGTTATTATACATTTAAACCTTCTTCTTGAATCACTCTATCTATTAAAAAAACGCATCGAAATCCGTTGCGTAGTTTCAAAGATTTAAGCATTCAAAGGGACATAGGGACAGAGAAAGCGACTTTGTTTTATACTATGTAGTGATTAATAGGTAATGTAAAAAATATATATGATTGAATGATTGATGAGATGAAAATTTCTCATTTAAGTTCAGCTTTGTTGTAATACGCAATTTAGCTATAACTTTAAACTAAATGGTCAAAACAATCCCACCGTCATCAACTGTAATAATATATTACGATGTTTCATCATTCCTTTAAATTACCTTAAATTTTACAGTTTATGGTGTTTTACTGTAATTGTTTCAGTACTAAAAGGTAACGGGATAATAAATGTGATTGTTAGGTAAACTAACAGCTGTTTTAGTAATCACTGTTCTTAAAGGGCCAGTTAATTTCCATTGCGTTTGTTAAAGCTTTCTAACAGTGGCGCCTTCCGTAAAAGGTGGAGTGACGACTTGAGGTGGCCATTGATTAGAATTGGCGTAAGAGAGGTAATTTTGAGCACGCTTCTTAAATAACAATATTATTGCATGCAAGATGTCTAAATAACATAACTTTACATGTTGATATCTTGTATGAGACACACATACATTCTGTCTCTGTACTGTGGAATTTTGTAGATCGATTGTTATAATTTGTACTAGTTTGTATTTAGAACTTTTTTTTTGGTAAATTTGACAATGCAAAAGTATTAATGTAATTTTATTTGATTCATTATCTTCCCAGAACAAACATTCATGAAACGAAAATTTGGAATAAGCTACATCTCTGTCTGGTACAATTTTCTTTGTTTTTTCCTGTTATTACTTTAGCCTAATACTTTTCCTTTTTTTTGTAAGTAGTGATCCTCTAAATTAGTTAATTAACGAAAATTTTAATCAATTCAAAATGATGGAAGAGTTTAACCAGTCTCAGACACGAATTGTTCAAGCTCTGCTTAGTTCAGATTATTTCGGAGTGCATAAAATTACCCTAAGATAAAAACGTTTAAGCTTTTATGGATAAGGGGGTGAATTGTTTACTATCACGTATGGTTACAAATTGTCGATCGATGCTGGAATCTCGGCCATATTGTTTGTCGAAACAAAGATGGTTTTTCATCACAGAATCCATTCGAACATCGGAATTATTGCGGATCCAATTGGAATTTTAATTGGAAGTACCTACAAAGTCTGGTATCACGGTTTCGGGAAAATAATAAATGCTTTTCAACAGATATGGCGCGAAAATCCAGTAAACCGGATGGATTACCGCTGATTGGTAGGTTTTGTCTAGCTTGTGGTGTTGTTGATAACAAAAGGGATTGGTAGGATTTTAAGTGTTATTGCCCTAAAAAATGGTCACTATTTTCAGTATTACAACTTTGAGTAAAAAATTGTAAAACAAATTTTGGTTTACAAGAAACAAGACCTCTTCCTCTCGGGCCTCCTTAAAAAGATAGTGAACAGCCATTTGTAAGGCCGGCATGTACCATCTTAGGCCACATCACCACTTACGTTCAGGTGAGATTGTGGTCAAATGCACGCCTAACTAAGCAAAAAAAAAAAACCGGCCAAGTGCGAGTCGGACTCGCGCACCGAGGGTTTCGTACAAACGTAAAAAATTAAGGTTTTCGGAATTTTTCCTTTATGTGTGCTATAAAACGTTGCTTCATGCCAAATTTCAAGATTCTAGGTCGACTGGAAGTACCCTTTAGGTTTTGATTCCCTTGCGAGTACTTGCGAGTTTCAAAATATGCAGCTTAAATTGCTGTTTCTTTTGATTGCGTTGACATAGAAGTTTGATTTTGTTACAGCTTAAAGGTATTATAGACCTGAGTATTTGGTATGAATTTCAATTTAATACCTTTACGCGTTTATGAGGAAATGGGTAGTAAGTTTAAAATTATTAAAAAAATATATATTATGTGATGTAACTAAAAATTTATGGTTTTCGTAATTTTTCCTTTATTTATGCTATAAGACGTTGCTTCCTACCAAATATCAAGATTCTGAGTTCACGGGAAGCACCCTGTAGGTTTTGATTCCCTTGCAAGTGTCGAAAATTTGCGGCATAAACGGCTGTATCTTTTGATTGCGTTGGCTTAGAAGTTTGATTTTTTCACAGCTTCAAGGGACAGTAGACTTGAGTAATTGATATAAATTTCAGCTTCATACCTCCACGCGTTCCTGAGAAAAAGGGTCTTGACAGACGGACGGACGGACGGACAGACGGACAACAAAGTGATCCTATAAGGGTTCCGTTTTTTCCTTTTGAGGTACGGAACCCTAAAAAGATATTGGTGTAGTTTATGTGAATTCAAACTTTTAAGTTCAAATTCAAATTAGCAAAACCCTTCGTATTTCACCCTTGTTGGCATCATCATACATAGCAATAAGCAGGGACAGAAAAGATACATTTGGCTAACTCAACCGACCACGTTATACCACTTTATCAGGAATTTAATCTGCCTTTGTTCCGAATTAGACCACAAGAACAAAGTAAACTCTCATCATGGAAAAAGCAATCTTAATCCAAGTGATTTTAAGACACACGCTTCTCTCAAAGCGCTGGCAATGTCGTCAAGGAGTTAGCAAACATTTTCAACTGTTATAAAGGAACTTGTAAAGTAAAGGAGCATTTACACTGGAGAGGAGAACAAGGGAGGGGATTAGCGGAGCATAGTGGAAAAAAATACTCAGGATGTAAGTCTTAGATTACATACAAGAGTTGTCGAGAAAACCCAAGCTAATAGAATAGCTCGTTATCTAGATTGATCTAACCAGGGACGGAATCCGAGACCCTTACGTAATAGACCATTCCATTTAAATAATGTTGGTTTTCTGCTTATTGAACTTAACACATAGTAAGAGTGAGTGTGGATTCATTTAAAATGTCAAAGGTTTTCAAGTTAGGTGAGCGACGTTTAAAAACGATTTTATTTTATTATACTACTAATGACAAACTTGTAGGTCAGATTAAAAAAAAAAAAATGTATCAGACAGATTACAACTGGGTCGATTTAAAAATGTGTCTCAAACTGCTGCAATGAAAACTACCCTTAAGAATGAAGGAGTTATTACAAATTTAATGTGAGAAATCCGATTGCTCTGTTTACTCTGAACTTCGACTAGGTTTCCTGATGGATGAAATCTGTGTAAAAAGTCGTATTGACATACGCGATCTGTGGTGGCGGGCGCTATGCTCAGAAATGTTGTAACTATACTTCAATAGAAAGTAACGGCCCGTACACAAAGGCGATACGACGTCGCGTCGTGTTTGACGCGGCGTCGTTTAAAGGTTTGATTCAGAATCACGCTGTACTTAGCAGTGCTGCCGCGACACTACTGACAATACAATTTGTATGAGCTTATATGAGATTGGATTCCGAGCTAGGCAGCAACATCGCGGCAGCACTGCTGTGCATCAGTGTCGCCCTAGACCAGTAGTGACACGTCTGCCGCCACATCTTTTCAACTCAAAGTAAACTAACCAATCAGAACAACGCATCACCGCAAACAGAGCGACACTGCTGCCTTGGTCGGAATCAGCGCGACAGGCAGCACTGCTGGGCAGCACCTCAGTGGCAGCACCTCAGTGGCAGCACTGCTGCTTGCTGCCGAGTTCGAAATCAAACCTTTATGGTACGATTGTCGTGTCGTGGGCAACTACTACGACCAAGCGACATTCTCACGATGCTGCGATGCTATGCGACGTCGTCAATCGCTGTATGACTGAGATAAATCTATTGTTTCTTAAGTGGCGTTTGCGTCGAAATTCTGAATTTAAGACGAACTAAGCAGGTGGATATTAATGCTCTATTGTACAGACCAAAAGGCAAGACAGGTCAAGTTGCACACTTTGAGATTTAACACCTTATTTCAATGCAGTAAAGCTCACATTCCATATCATATTCATATTACTTGACGTGCGGCCGACTGTACGTTAATAGTCTATTTCACTAGCGCACTCATCAATGTCCACAGGCGTAACGACGGGCAGTTAAAATTCTAGTTTAGTTCCACCAAACTCAACCAGTCACAACATAAAACAACATCTGTGTGCAATTTCGTCTGATTTATGACCTTTTTGTGTACTCTGCACAACTGTTTGTGTATTACAAGCAAACTACATTGATGTTTCTAGTTGCGCAACTATTATGATTTTCTAAATAAATAAATAACGGACAAAATGACCAGAGATGTTGTCCTATCGCAGACGCAAACGCAAAACTAAAACTGTCCAACGCTAAAAGTTAAAATAGTAGGTACCTAGTATTTTTTTATAATTTCGCTATTTGATTAATAAGTTATTTTACATCTTTGAACAAAGTGAAAAAAAACACCAAAAAAACAACACTCTTTGCGAAGATATAATAATACATTACGTAATATACATTACGGCAATTCATCCAGCTACACCCATTCCAGATAATATACAGGTACGAGTACGAGAATTCTTTAAAATTGTAAAAAGAATTGACGTAGTTATTCTAATTATTCCAAACGCATTTTTGTTAAAATGAAGCGTGTCGTGCATACGAAATTGTGGAAGCTTCGGGTCGTGCGCCAACTTTATGCGCCTCTAACGAGTAAAGATATGGGTCTGCGCCTGGCGTTTAAAATTAAACGCTATAATTTCCATACATAACTGACTTTCAGCACTGGCACACGGCTGGTTTTTGATTGTTGAAATAAAAACAATGCTATGCCTACATTTTTATGAGTATAACATAACTGGCAGATAAATAGTTATTAGGGGTAAGTCGCTTAAAAAATATTGTTAAATCCAACGTCATAACTAAAGAACCACACCTAGGCACAACAAAAACATTTGTCCTGAGCGGGGATCGAATTCATGACACGCGTTTTAGCAGGTACTACCAACCAAGCCACTTCATATCACACTGAAAAAAAATATGGCAGCTTTTTTGATATGGTAATTTTTGCCCTAAATGAGAGCAAAATATTATAAAAGTAAGATTCAATCCAAAATTCAATTTATTGCACTTTTCCCATCTCATTATTGCGACATTTCTGCAATGTTACTAGTACAATAACTGTCAAGTGGCAAACCGTAACACCTCTTTCTTACAAGACAGGCAATGTATTCAAATTGCGGTCCCGCCGGTGGAGGTTTGACACGGAAAGATTTAAATAGCCCCGTAGGATCAAAAGTTTCCAGTAGGTAATATTTGCCGCGCGACATGTTGCACAACATGTAGCTCCTCACGTTGATCAGCAACGCGCAACTATCGAATCGGTGCACAAAGAATGATATATCAAGTCCAGCGTCATGTCGCGCTGGTTGTGGAACGTTGCCGTACATGTTGAGCGTCACGTGTCGTGTGCCAAATGTTGCCTAGTGGGAACGAGGCTTAACGCTTGATAATAATAATATAATAATAATAATTCTCTTTATTTCAGACTTACATCCATATATTGTTAGTAAAGTGTTGCATTCTAAAAAAGCCTGATGATCAAAATCTGATGGACTAGCAGATTAACAAATAGCTATTCTCGCACCCCACGCTATTATTATGATCAGCCTGAGCTGTCCCATTGCTGGGCAAAGGCCTTCCTACCACATATTATTATCCTCTCTCGCTTACCCAGGCAAACCAGTCATGTGATAAGCATTTGTGGTTTCTTTGTTACTGGGATTACGATGCATGCCACCATTGCTATGCATTAATAAGCAATATGTAAATACTTTCATACGTTACGTTACGTTTTTCAGTTTTATAAGAACCATAGATATCCAATCTCTGACACACAGAAGTTTGGGGATGTTTAAGATGAACGGCTTAGATGTACCATAAACTTTTTAGCCGCCGAAAGTTGAGTTCTGATCGTACAGTGTAAAGCCGCTCCCAGTGAATTCTTTACGGCCGTTTTGTGTGCATAATGAAAACCGAACGGCGCGACCCTCGCCCCGGTAATGATGATGGAGCCTGATGTATCGCGACGTTTATGTAACTTGCATTTAAACTGAGGGCTCTGCGGAAGAATACGGCTTTATGCGGCTGAAGACCTTGCTCTTTTGCTTTGAGGTTAAAAGGCAGCTGATTTGACTACGGAATGCGATATCTCAGAATGAGACCTCTGGATACCCTTATTGAGAAAAACGTATACTACAGATTTCTCAGACACTGATATACAAATAACAAGTATAAGTATAAGTGGTCTACGACCACCACAGTTGGACATTTTACAATGACAGTTGACATATTGGTGTAACATTACGCCGAGCCGACACAACGCCGAGTATTTGCAGAAATGTTACATTATATGAAAATGCTTATGCTACCTTAGCTTTTATTTGTATTCTACCGTTTATGAGAACGTTACATTACACCGTAACTCTCGAAGAAATGCTCAAGTTTATACTCACATTTAGATGAGCAATAACAATAATTTGCAGGTGGCCTCAGTACCGCAGTTAACTACTATAAAAATAGTTACTAAGTTTTCTAACACTTCCTTCTTTTCATTCGTCAAGCTGTCGCATTATTCCACCATCGATTACTAGTCAATAGCTCTCCTGTTAAGTTATGATCCCACCTATCTACCGAAGCTTCGTGTTCGGCTTACAGTAGAGCGTGGCCACATTATAAATCATCGAGATTTTATTGGGTTCTGACCACAACATAAAAGACGTAGATAGGTTATGTCCGTCTTGACGCTAAGTCAAAAATTGTTCTCGGGGTACGACGTAGGTAATTTGAACGTGTGAACAAGACAGTACAATTATTCACTAAAGCGTAAACGAGACAGATACATGTTGCGCAGTGTCGTCTCAAACTGTCAACACTGGCAATGCTTTGCTCAGGTACACGAAAAGTTTTGATTTCAGGTGCCATTTTTTTAGGACAAGTGACCTATCTACCTTTTTAAATTATAATATCGTTGGTTCTGACGAATATTCTGCAAGAGCGAGCGCTGTTCGCGTTCACTCAAATGATTTGAGATAGGGCGAACTACTACCAGATAAGAGACAGCATGAACATTCATTGAATCCAGATAATGTGGCATTCAACACAAAAATGATGTTGAATTGATATTGTGGTGCCATGGGAATAAATTCGGCTTTAAATCTTAACTGTATTTCACTTCAATGTATTTTTGCATTTTCGTAACAGTGCCTTCAAAGACGTGAGCGAGAAAAAAGCTCAAGTTTAGGCGGTTAACATTTTCTTTATATCAGTGAACAGTGACAGTTTATTGCATACCTACATGTCAAAGCATATTGAAGGTAACCATGCCTTTTGGTGACAAAAACTGAAAATTGTAATCTACGGTTATGACAAAATTAATTTTTCGTCAACCTTGCCTTTTTCATATTTTCCCTTTTCACTGCAACATGAGCTCTTTCTTTTTCGTGAGGCTCAATGGCACTCAAGAAACTCATACCAGCTTACCGCAGTTAGCAACTACGTGACCTATATCTAGAAAAGCTTAAATGGAAAGCTCGTTAGCTTTGTATTACAAATGCATATCCAATAGAGTCATTATCGTGCCAAATTAGTGTTAGGGTAGTGTTACGACTGTTGGGACAAATGGGGGTGAGCACGCGATCGCATCGCGAGTATCGTTTGACTTCAAATACATAGCACTAGCTTTTGCCCGCGATTTAGTATATGAGGACCAGTTTTTCTTGACCGTTAAAAATCGAATTTTGAAAAATAATAATGGAGCTTTTCTTTCATATCAATGCCGTCACCCTCTGTAGGCGAGGGCAGTGCCAATGTCGAGCGTTTTAAGCATTTGCTTGTGAACGTTAAAATACTGGTTTCGTGCATTTCAATGCTAATGAATGCTTTCAGATTTTGAGCTACAGCATCAGCTAGTTCAATCTGAATATGCGAAATTCCTTCAATTCAATCTCAACGGCCCGTTTTACACCAAAACTAAGCAAGCATTTATTTAGCTATTAACTGGTAAGATATCTGATGTTCACATTTTTTGACATGAGGACTTTTTGTTATCTCTGCTGCATACAACTCTGGTAAAAAGCCTAAGATGAATTATGTTGAAATTAAAGCGTTAAGGTTTTTTTTACAGCTAGCCGAAATATAAATTAATCAAAAACTTCTCTTGATATAACTAGTCAAGTTTGGGTTGCTATTCCATTTTAAAAGTAAATAATTTGCTACTTCCCTTATTAATATCACACTAACCTCGTTTAACATTACCATTTTCGCCCCAGGGAGGCATTAACTAAATGAAAAATATTTGTGTCCCGCAGACTGACATTCAGAAGCCAAAAAAAAAACGAATACGAAACAATTCAATCTACATTCCGAGACAAAGAAAAGGGAATTCTTTCCCACGGTATTTACCAGACATAATAAGATTAAATACCAGCTATTTCCTGCCATAATTAAGGGAGGTTGGCCGCGAATTTAAAATTCAGATTTTCGGAATTGCGCGTAGCTTTTTTCGGACGAATTAACCTTCAAAGACGTGCGGGGGTCTTTTAAGTCCAAACCGTATTTGGGGACATATTCTTGTTTTTTAATGCAAATTTAGTCTAATTAAGAGATGTCGCAGAATGGCGATTTTATCAACTGAGAGTTATTTAAGTAATGAGCATGAAGGTATGCGTATTAATTTCGAAATTGTGTATTGATTTGAAATTTGAGTATGATTGGACTAAACTAATGACGTCATTAAGGGATCTTAATCTGTAATGATGCTAATGAAATCAATACTTTATTGGTGGGCTTTTCATTTTGATACATCATGATGTTTATTTGTTAAAATTAGAAATTATGAATTTAAATAACATACCATCCTACAATTATAAATATAAAGGGAGCCACAAATCAAGAGCAATATTGTCATATTTCATAGATAGATAGATATTCTTTATTGCACAAAAACATTACAGTTGTATTAAATTACAAAGACCAATGTACAATTTAGGCGGTCTTATCGCTAGGGAGCGATCTCTTCCAGACAACCTTCAGGTAGAGGATCATATTATGACTTTATACCCAATGCACTACAGATCATTATTCAAAATTGTATCACTTGGCAGGTGACAGTACAGACGGACAAATAAAAAGTTTTTAGATAAAAAAAAAAAAAAATTGGCAGTTCATATCACTATATTCCAATACACCTTGTTTGAGCTGGTATAAGGTTTAGATTGAGACTGCATCCCAATGCGCTCAAATATTCATGGGGGCAAGTGTCCATGTCCAAATACTTGGCAAAATAATAAATGGTTACTCATCACTTGAAGAGTTTCCCATACCAGTCGAAACTTCGCAATAATCGCAAAATATTATCGCTTGGTCAATCTTTATTTGTTGTTAACGAAATAATGATGACAGTAAAGTAGCATGTAGACCAACTAAGGCCCGGCGCCCATTATCGGCATCGGCAAGGAAAAGGATCCTTCGGCATCCGACATGCAAGCGCACACTATCGGAAATTATGCTTTGGAAAAGGTGAAAAAGGTTAAAAAAAACGCAATGACTGACCTTTTTGAGATCCTTGTTCAGTTCATTGTCGTCAGCTTTTCTCTTCTCGCAGGAGAGGATGCAGTTCTTGCCATTGTCTTTTTCTCCCTGAAACAAACAAATGTATATTAAATACTTGATTTGAGAGAACTCGTGCTTTGAGAGTCGTTTATACAATTTTAAGCTCCAAAACAACAAATACGAACATTCGTCGGATAAATGAGTGAAGATTGTAAATAAGAGGATATACGACGTTTGTCATTTTGTTTGGCACGAACTGTGCATGACGATACAGAACTCGCTTATTCAGTTGAAGTCTAAACAGAAATAAAATTAACAAAGTGTAACCTGTCAAACACGTCCAGGAAAATACACACCGAAGAAAATACGCCAATAAGGAGACGCAATAACAAAAACAGATCGAAAGAATACCACAATACATTAGAGTTATTCGATTAGTCCACGTGTACCTGAGATATTGCATTAATATAGAATTTCATTTATTCTGGAATCCATAGGAAGGGAGGCCGAACTAATGTGACCATGAACCTGAGGCCGAAACGGGACTGCACTTTTACCAGTGTTTGCCTGTAGAATTAATTTATAACTTTTATTTATTTTAACAGCACGCAGAGTAAAAAGCAACATTTACAGTCGTAGTAATAATCTTCTCCTTTATTGCAGTCGGTTAATGAACCACCTAAAAGATAAAATATAGGTAAACCAAAACTAAGGAAGGAGGGCTGGTTAAAAATATGAGCACATCAGTAACTGTATATTTTAGCTTTTAAGGTAGATTAGCAATAATATAATCAACAAAAGTCAAAATTTACAAAAATATTTTCCTTTGGCACCGTAAATGTTTGATATTTCTTCTTTATCCCTAGTAAAAAAAAACCCGTGTGGTCACTCTAGCCGATGGTCCATTCCTGTCCTGCGCGATAGCCTCACCACAGATAAAATGTGTTCGGCGTGCCCTACATTTAATTCAATTTATTTTTCTATATTCTATGAGCGTCTTTGTCTTGCGATTCATCAGTTTGCGGACAGATGGCACCACAAACCTCGCGATTCAGTTTACGTTCTTCTTGAGAGTGTACTGGAAAGTATTTTTCTATTGAGAGAAAGAAATCTTAAATTTTGGGATCAAGACTTTATTAATTAGCAAGCCGAGAAAAACCACTTTCATTCTAATGTATCAGTTTTTTTGTACGCTTAAAAACAAATTACCCTCGAACATTCAATAACGTCACAATACGTGCAGTAAAAAAAATCTGCTATTTCCTAAAGAAAATTGTTATTTTCTGAAAAAAATACTTGCCTTACTGCAACTAATGAAAAATATAGTTAGCAGATTGGAAATGTCTTTATAACGCTTTTTATTTTGAATAAAGCTCCGCTTTTGGGCTGTCACGTACGCTTTTGCAAAGAAAGTTTTACAACCTTTTTACGCTTTTTCGGTCGCATTTTTTCAACAGAGGTCCTAAATTAGGACGGGGTCATCAATCATAACGGCGAGCAAAGCGGTGTAGGCCGCATACGGTCTTATATGACTTATAAATCGCGAGACTCGACCCAATGCAGGGCCGATTAATCAGCTGTTCCCCTGTAGACTAAAGTCTTCTGTCATTGAAATAGGCTTTTAGTCATAATTATGGGTAAATAATCTGAAACTCGCCAAGAGGTCGCCGATATGTTGCCTGGCGTTTGAAATAGGTAACTATAAACTCAACTCTTGACGTAGAGTTTTCTTTTATAGTAAAGTAAGAAAACCTCAGATGGAAGATCAAACAGGCTTCTGGAGCAGTGCCGGACCGTTGAGCTAACTCAAACAAGAGTTGATACAGCAAATAGGAATAATATTTAGTAGTGGGTTACATTCAATTCATCATTGCGATAGCTTATATGAATACAGCAAAATTGTTGATAACACGAATGCATTTTCATTTCGCCTCTTAGATTAAAAATGATGGGAGTTGAAGATCATCTAGGTTATAAGGGACAGCTACTAGAATTCTTCAACTGCAGATTTCATACTCTAAGATTTTCTATCAAGACTCAAAACTCCAAGTAGTATCGCGACCATTTGCAAATGCATTCTGTACCTACCAAGCCTATTTAGTTCCTATCCAGTCCTACTGAAAATAATGTATGTTATTACTAACTTCACTCGTAAATTAGGCCAGTACCATTAGTCAAAGCGGAATAAAGCTGCACGCCTAACAGGGCAATGAATCAAGCCTTGCCCACTTGTGACACACGAAACCACACATTATTCCTTTTCAGTCCACTATTGTGATCGATGGCCACCAAATCATTCATTTGCGAGGATTGATGACGCGTGAACACTACTTTAGGAGATTAAATTGAAGTAAGGTTACCTTTGGTAAAAACTGTAGCATTTTTGAAGCGCTAGAAAAATTTACAAACAGTCTAAATGATTGGTAGTCTTTAAAACCTGCTGTGGCCGAATATTGATACACATAAAATGTATACTGTTGTTTCTTATCTCTCACTAGTGGCCGCGCGCGACTTCGTCCCCGTGGACTTGATGTTATATGGCCTATAGCAGTATAGCATTTCTTAATAAATGGACTATTATACACAAACATATTTTTTCAATTCAAACCAGTAGTTGAGATTAGCGCGTTCAAACAAACAAACTCTTCAGATTTATATTATTAGCAGGTTCACAGTCCACAGCCCACATATGGGCTGCGAACAATGAGTTTTTAATTGTTATACATTTGTGGACAGTGAACCTGTTAGTATTGATTGGTGGCTCTCAAGCTCGTCCGCTCCCTGTCTCATAAGCAAAATAAATACCATTGGACAAAAGATGTGTCCAAGGATATGTTTTTTCCAATGGTATAACCTAGATACAAATCGTCCGTAAAGGCGGCTTGCTTAAAATTTGACAGTAAGCTAGGTAGCTCCTCCGAGTCCATACATATGTCTAAAGCCAGTTCCCCGCAGCAGCAGACGTTTGACGTTCAATTGAAAGCTAAAATTATATGTATGCAAGATTCGGCACGCCCAAAAATTAATACAATTACTTTGTAGGTTCGACAAATTGAATAGGGTCACAAATAAATGCCCTAATACTAACAAAAGCGTAATTAGGGACACGTGAGGGCACAGCTCAATCAGTCAGTCGGTCTGTCCGTGTGGTGCAGACGTAGCTTGTTTTCTGAATGTTTGCATGTCCGTTCTGATTGGCGGCCTTTGTTTACATACGAATTCAAAATACTGCGCGAGCAAGGCAGGGGAGGGAGGGCTAACTCACATGCCTTCAACGCGCCGTATTCTTAGGAAAAGTGAATTTTGCGCTTTAGTAGTAGAAGACAGAAGGTAAGATTAACTTCAATCCTGCATTCACAGTTGTGGTGCAATATTACTAATTCAAAAAGCATTTGTTTATAAAGTATAGCATTGTAAAAAAAAACTATTTATTTCCAATTAAAAGCCTACATATTATACAGGGTGGCCCAGCGACAGTGGTCCAAAAATTTTTTTTAGGTAGAAGACATCATAACAAGTCATTTAAAAAGAACATTAGTTCCGCGAAAATCAATACCTTAGAAGTTATGATTTTTTCAAGTCTCTTTTGAAATTTCTCAACTCCAATCACTTAATTCACTCTTGTTTGGAAAACATCGCACTGAATCAGTTCAAATTTGGTGAAAATGTACAATAGTAATGTAGAAACCATATTATGTGCGAGTTTTGAGTTTGTTCTAAGACAATTTGTTTTTTTTTTTAATTTTCGTCAGTAATTTTTCGCCATTTCAAAAACTAATACAATTTTCAAAAAATCACTGCTGCAATGTTTGTGTACTTGATGATTTGTTTATGATCTTAAAAACTGTCCATAAGTATGATAATAGTCTATGCAAAAACTTGAAGTGATGCAACTAATGGAACACTTTCAAAATTAACATCATGTACGGTAAGTCGCTAAAACTCAGAATGGGCCATTTCTGCACTGACCCAATTTTTTTAAAAAAAAGTAGTCAAAATATTTTTTTTCGGATAGAGGGCATCATAACAACTCATTTAAAAAAAACATTAGATGTCGAAAACCAATAGTTTAGAAGTTATTATTTTTTTAATTTTGCGCCTAAGTGGTAGAACTTCAGTCATAAATCACTTGTGTTTGTAAACTATCCGACTGACGAACTTCAAAATGAGTAAGAATAGAAGAGAGTGAAAAATAATTTGTCTCATTTATTCATTACAATACAATGAGTAATACAAAAGGCGGACTTAATGCTGTTAAGGCATTATCTACCAGTCAACATAAAATAAAGCGAAGCCAATTAAAGTATGGGATTAATTATTATGTCATATCATATTTGAAGTTCCTTAGTCGGATAGTTTACAAACAAAAGTGATTTATGTCTCTGAAGTTCAACCACTTAAGCCCAAAATTTAAAAAATAATAACTTCTAAACTATTGGTTTTCGACATCTAATGTTTTTTTTAAATGAGTTGTTATGATGCCCTCTATCCGAAAAAAAACATTTAGGCTACTTTTTAAAAAAAATTAGGGTCAGTGCAGAAATGACCTTTTCTGAGTTTCAGCGACTTACCGTACATGATGTTAATTTTGAAAGTGTTCCATTGGTTGCATCACTTCAAATTTTTGCATAGACTATTATCATACATATGGACAGTTTTTAAGATCATAAACAAATCATCAAGTGCACAAACATTGCAGCGGTGATTTTTTGAAAAATGTATTAGTTTTTGAAATGGCAAAAATTAAAAACGAAAATTAAAAAAAAACAAATTGTCTTAGAATAAACTCAAAACTCGCACATAATATGGTTTCTACATTACTATTGTACATCTTTACTAAATTTGAACTGATTCAGTGCGATAGTTTCCAGACAAGAGTGAATTAAGTGATTGGAGTTGAGAAATTTCAAAAGAAACTTGAAAAAATCATAACTTCTTAAGTATTGATTTTCGCGGAACTAATGTTGTTTTTAAATGACTTGTTATGATGTCCTCTACCTAAAAAAAATTTTTGGACCACTGTCGCTGGGCCACCCTGTATAACATTACACAGTGATACTCACACTAGGCAAAAATTTCTGTAGCCTGTTATTTTTTTGACGTTTAATTGATAGCTATTATAATATGTATGCAAGATCAGGCACGCATAAAAAAATATGAAATTACTAATTAGGTTCGACAAATTGAATATGGTAGCAAACAAATGCCCTAATACTCACAAAGCGTAATTAGAGACACGTGAGGGCACAGCTCAATCAGTCAGTCGGTCTGTCCGTGTGGTGCAGACGTGGCTTGGTTTCTGAATGTTTGCATGTCCGTTCTGATTGGCGGCCTTTGTTTACATACGAATTCAAAATACTGCGCGAACAAGGCAGGGCTTCCTCACATGCCTTCAACAAGCCGTATTTTTAGGAATAGTGAATTTTGTGCTTTAGTAGTAGAAGACAGAAGAGAAGATTAACTTCAACCCTGCATTCACAGTTGTGGTGCAATATTACTAATTCAAAAAGCATTTGTTTATAAAGTATAGCATTGTAAAAAAAAACTATTTATTTCCAATTAAAAGCCTACATATATAACATTACACAGTGATACTCACACTAGGCAAAAAATTCTGTAGCCTGTTATTTTTTTGACGTTTAATTGATAGCTATTATAATATGTATGCAAGATCAGGCACGCATAAAAAAATAATAAAATTACTTAGTAGGTTCGCCAAATTGAATAGGGTCGCAAATAATGTCCTAATACTAACAAAAGCGTAATTAGACACACGTGAGGGCACAGCTCAATCAGTCAGTCGGTCTGTCCGTGTGGTGCAGACGTGGCTTGTTGTCTGAATGTTTGCATGTCCGTTCTGATTGGCGGCCTTTGTTTACATACGAATTCAAAATACTGCGCGGGCAAGGCAGGGCTCCCATCACATGCCTTCAACAAGCCGTATTTTTAGGAATAGTGAATTTTGTGCTTTAGTAGTAGAAGACAGAAGGTAAGATTAACTTCAACCCTGCATTCACAGTTGTGGTGGAATATTACTAATTCAAAAAGCATTTGTTTATAAAGTATAGCATTGTAAAAAAATACTATTTATTTCCAATTAAAAGCCTACATAATTATTATATAACATTACACAGTGATACTCACACTAGGCAAAAATTTCTGTAGCCTGTTATTTTTTTGACGTTTAATTGATAGCTATTATAATATGTATGCAAGATCAGGCACGCATAAAAAAATTTTTAATTACTAATTAGGTTCGACAAATTGAATAGGGTCACAAACAAATGCCCTAATACTCACAAAGCGTAATTAGTGACACGTGAGGGCACAGCTCAATCAGTCAGTCGGTCTGTCCGTGTGGCGCAGACGTGGCTTGTTCTCTGAATGTTTGCATGTCCGTTCTGATTGGCGGCCTTTGTTTACATCCGAATTCAAAATACTGCGCGAGCAAGGCAGGGGAGGGAGGGCTAACTCACATGCCTTCAACGCGCCCTATTTTTTGTAAAAGCCAATTTTGAGCTTCGCAAGTAAAAGACAGAAGAGAAGATTAAATTCAATCCTGCATTCACATTTGTGGTTAAAATATTACCACTTCAAAAAGCATAAGTTTATAAAGTAAAGCAGCGTAAAAAAGTATTTATTTCCAATTAAATATCATTATATTAGCATTATTTTAGCATCGCTATGTAACTTCTTTTCTTTGTGCAATAAAGTATATCTTATCTTATTATACCACACTGGGCAAAGCTTGTCACGGGGTAAAGGACCGGACGCTAGTAACAAAATATCTATTCCCAAACTATTATCGATACTACCCGAATAATCACATTGATCAAATGGGCATTTTTTTCAATTTAAAAACTAACAAGGTCGCGTTAATTGTTTTTTCTTTGTCTGGGTGTTATTAACTATTTGAGTACGTATTCAGAATAATTTAATAAGCTCAAATTGGTCCAGGAGTGTTCATGTTAAAAGCCGACGAAGCTGAATAAATGAATTGCGAATTTTACTAGAAATTACTCTGTCATATTTACCGCTTCGTCATCTTAATTACAGAATGTCTATAACTTCAGACTAAGACCTTTAGCAATTCGAACGAGTTTATTCTTAACTTCCACAATATTACATCTGTTATAACGAGAACTTTCAAACGATCAAGCACACCAAGCATGAACAAGCTTACCCTTGTGCTTTACCACTTCAGAAATAAGATCTAAAATCGGAAACATACTTAAAAGGCTGACTGTACCCCATTTATGTCTTAAGTATGAACTCGTCTGAAACGTTATGTCCTCAGTAATTCACAAAGTTTTCTCGTAATTTTTGTTTGTATTCCATATAAACGAGAACGCTACGTTTATAACGACGGTAGAAGTGTTGTTGTAGGGTTGTTTGTGAATTATTTGCGATTAAAAACGCCGATTCAAAAGTAGTAAAGAGAAGACTGAACTTTACACACAAACGAGTAATCTATTAGACATAATTATGATCCCTGTGTCTTAAGTAAGCCAATTTTGAGAAATAAACCGTGTTATTGCATACGCATAAGTTATCCGTTGGTTGGTTTTAGGTTCTCTTTGATGTTATTTCATAAATTTCAATCCCAAGAATTTAAAAAATAGGGAAAATAAAAGCAAATATGTAACTGTTCCTTCAGTTTTTTCACCGTTTTTTTGGTGAAAAATAGGTAAAAAAACCGACACTTTATATCATCTCACTCAACAAATAGCAATGTACCTACAGCGTAGAGCCGTAGACAGACCGCGATCGATAGCTGCGTCCGCTACGGACGCTACGACAGAGTTTTTGTCGGTATCTACGAACTACGAGTCTCGTAGCGTTCGCTCGTAACGTTGCGTGAAAATGTCGTTAAGCGTTAAAAAAAGCGGCTACATAAAAACTATCCTATTAAACTATGGTCTGGTGGAAAACGTACGCAGATATGATACTTAAAGCTAAGTAACATAAGAGCTACGCATGAAGTATTTTTGTTAGATAGCCTCCGGAGCGAATTATCCGAAGAGCGGAAAGCAAACATAGCTAAATCGGTTATCGAGATGAAATACGAGTGTATGGGTGGTTCACATTTTGACATAAATTTGATAACGTTGGAGTTTTAGAATAAAAACAAGCGATCTAAAAAGGTATGCAGAAAGCATAGAACTCTTTGTAGCTTTCTAATGAGAACGTATTTAGCAATGGACATTCCCAAGCTGAAGATGATACGTGAAGTAATTTCAAAAAGAAGTTAATCTTGACATTCAGCTCAAATTTAACAAATTATGTAGAGCTTACAGACGTTATGTGTGTGTGTGTGTGTGTGTGTGTGACGTTATGGAGTTTAACATAATTTTGAAAAAACATAAATATCCTTCGCTCTAAATTACCCTGAATTGTATTACGAAGTCATTGCCTGCCGATAAACCAAAAAATAGATGAAAACGTATTATGACATGCCTTACCGATTTTATAAACATTGTATTGGTAACTTGATATTTCTCATCCATTTGAAAAGAAAAGAAAATGATATTACAAAACTCAATCCTCACACTAAAAAATATTTCAGGAAATCTTTTTTTAAGAAAACACTACGATTTGAATCAATTTTTGCTGCGTAACATTTTATTAAAGAGACGTTACGTTGCGCGGTTCCCATCTAAATTATTATCATTCAAGAAGCTAATATTATATAAAAACTCTGTTACACTCGTCTCCTTACATGTGTCGCAGATATAAAAGCCTTACCGTACCGTATCGTTATACAAACGAATTTATTAGCATCAAATATATTCGAAGTAATACGCGTCAGATATATCACGTTAAGTGTTTGGTATATTTTTGCAGATATCAAAAGAATTGAAGATAGTAAATATACATATTATTATTTTTACCATTTCCAAGCAGTATCTTTACTAAAGATCTGAATATCAGAAAAACACATTCGGTCACCTTGGCATCAGGCGAGAATCGAACCCGCATCTTTTGCAAACCGGGCGACTGCACTAACCACTGTGCTACCGAGACCATTAACAGACCGGCCGTAAAGTAAATATAGATTTTGACAAACGGCTCCTAGTGTGTGGACACTAGGGACTAGGGACACTGGGGACTCTCTTGGGATCGGTTTAATTTATTTTTTTGTGTTTAGTAAATTACTTCACGAAAAAAGCAACTTTATGCTTTTGATGTCTGCCTAAAGGTGGGGTTAATAATTTAGGAGTGACAATGGAAACCGTAGTAGGATTTAGCTAAACTAAGATTTAAAAACGCAATGCCAATTCTAAGTATCATACCTACGTATAGCGAATCTACCTAGCGAAGAATATAACTGTGATGTAATCAAGCTTACCTAAGGCTTTTGACGAGGTTTATGTTCTGACATCTTGTGGGACTAACTTTAACATGTCCTCCGTAACGTAATCGATCGGTGGGTCAGCCATCCGACTACATGTCTTCGGATTGTATACTTTTAAAAGTACCACCAATAATATGATAATACCAATAAATAAGCACCACCCCATTACCACATCTCGATATCGGTTATTTGACACTATCTCCTTACTAGTTGGCACTAATTCACTCCCGTCTGGATTGATCCGACTGGAGGCCTCACTTCGCGTTTGATTTATTGTATCGCCTCCCTCGGGGCGAGTCCGACGCGAGCGTACGCAACTGGATCCTCTCACGAGTAGTGAGGTGGAATTATCGACAGTTATATTATCGATAACTAAATTAGACGAGTGTAGGATACCGTTAGCGACATGAAATGTGTTAATACAATTGATAGCTTGCACAAAATAGAAATCGTGTTGAACTAACGCAATTGATTGTTGCTTTATAGAAAGTTAACTTTGACATTCTAAAAGATATCGAATTTGGGAATACTGATGATTATCTGAACATTTTTGTACGTTTGTAGTTTATTCTGGGAGTAGAATAATGTATGTTACATATTTTGATGATAGATTTGGTGTAATGGTTACGAAGTTAGCTTTACTACATCAGTAGTCGTGACAAAATGACCGATTTTATTAACTACTTGCAATCATGGTATCAATGGCTTAAAGGCTCGATATTGTGCTAAGAATTTTCTATATCGATACTATCAATAGGAGTAGTCCTATAATCGTTCTTTTTTATCACTATTCAGGTATCAATATAGTTAGAAGCGTAAGCCGTAAGTTTATTTGTTAATGATCAGCATATTTTGTGAAATAAAGTTTGATTAAGTTTTTATCTCTATATATAAAAACGGATTGCTGTTCGTTAGTCTCGCTAAAACTCGGGAATGGCAAGACCGATTTGGCTAATTTTGGTTTCGAATTATTTGTAATGGTCCAGGGAAGGTTTAAAAGGTGAGTAAACATGAGAAAATGCTGGGAATACAGTGAAAACAACAATTTTAGTTTCCTCTTAGCAACTGTTCCTACCAGTCACGTGACACTGAATGTTTGACAACAGAACGAAGTCTGTTGAGACAGCTAGTTTTGAATAAAATATTACTTATTTACTAACAGACACTCGATAGTTGGGCATCGATCAGCATCCCTATTCTTGATCCCGAAATAGAAACCTCTTTGTTTAATACGCAACATTTGGCGGCGAACCATCGGATTTGCGACTGTATATCCATCAGAGCGCTGTAACCTTTATAAATTATTAATTTTTCACGCTTAGGGATTTTTAAACGTGATTTTCAGTAACTTTTCCATTAGACTTTATTGAAACTCTCTCAATTAATTCAGATTATTATGAATTAAATACCAATTCCGATTGCTTAATGTAGAATCACAAAACTTTGTAATGTTAAAAAACATGTTATTTTTCAGTGTTTCATTAGCCATTTATAATTTAATTTAAGCGTTTTGACAACTGTTGCGAACAACAAAATTAATCACGCTATATTAATAAAAAAAAACAAATATATTTACCAACAAGGCCTGTTTTGGTCAAAATTAATAATTATAAAGAACACGGAAAATAACATGTATCCACTGTTCGTTATTCTTTTCGTAGAATCCCGAAATTCTGTTGTGCACAAATGGGTGGTTTTTATTTCATAGTACCTATTTATTTTTTGAGAGTCGGTTTTAATATGTTTATTTAGTTTTATTTCATTTACCTATTGTAACTTACTGTTGGATAAATCTCCGATTGTGGCCAAATACTTTCAGTTTATTGTAAGCTAATAAACGTTTTTTCTTTTTTCCTTTCTCTCTTCATTTAAAATTGAGATTTTTTGAAACGACTGACGACTATTTTGAAAATCATAGTCAGAGGCACACCTGGTTGTTGCCACGGTGAAGGGAACATTCAGAATCCCAAACGTTCAAAGACAACATGGTAAAGGGTTAGTCTATCGCCGTTATGCAGGTTGCTTGGTTTTTATATTGGTATTTTCCATGACCGAAGAGAGAGTTAAATTATGAAATGAACACAAAAAGGTGCAATGTTCCAGGCAGACCAGTTGACAGATGAGCCAGAGTGTAGATATAAAACTGTCAAGCAAACTAAACAATAACTAAAAATTAAATCCCCCAGAAGTTATTAATTATGCAAAAACAGTAAAACTAATTTGCGTAAAGGCCGTCTCAATTTGTCATCATCAAAAACTTGTATTGTGATGTCCATAGCTAATTTATTACAGCCCGGGGTCACCCAACTCAATTTAAAGTTTAAAACAAATTTACCACTTTCTCCAAAGTATATTAAATCAATAGTCTGAGAGAAAAGTAAATGGGCTCGAACTGTGAAATGTTTCAAGACATTATTTAAGTTATGACAGAAATAAAATAATGAATCATATTGGTCTAGTTGGGACTCAAACTTGCATGTATTGCAAAGCCTTTTTCAATGGCCTGCACCCTATATTGTTGAGAGTATTCTGCTAATGTCAAGTAGTGTTATAAGTTTGCTTGTATTAAAGGTATGATTCCAAATCACGATGCACGCAGCAGTGCTGCCGCGACACTACTCGTCCCCATACAATTTGTATGAGCTTATATGTGATTAGATTCCAAGCTAGGCAGCAATGTCGCCCTACCACCGCGACAGACTAGTAGTGACACGTCTGCCGCCGCATTTTGTCAACTGAAAGTAAACTAACCAATCACAACAACGCATCACCGCGAACAGAGCGACACTGCCGCCTTGGTCGAAATCAACGCGGCAGGCAGCACCTTAGTGGCAGCACTGCGGCAACAGCAATGCTTGCTGCCGAGTTCGGAATCAAACCTTAGTCACTGTATTATTCCCGGGTGTTGGAGTATGACTCGTGCTACCTCATAGTTGCCGTTAAGCCTGTGCTTATTCAAATTTGCGAAGTAAAATGTAACGTATCTTCCTCTTTTTGCTTTATCAAAGATACTAATATGCAACTTAGGCAGACTTCATTTGAATTGGAGTTCGACTTCACAGAACATATTGATACAAAAACGTTCAGCGATTCACGTTCCCGACCGTACAGCTTGCCAGCGATAGGTTTAAATTGCTATTATTGTTTTCTTTAAGCCAATGCAGATCAACAAGTGGATACAACGACAAAATTCGGAGGCACGGAGCCAAGAATAACAGCGTAATCCAGGCAACACTACTTACTGAAGTGTACTTTAGTTAGAGGACAGAAGTCTAAACCGATTGCGGGGTTTTGTATTTTTGGCTTTTGTAATGTTATTTTATCGCATTTTAGCTCGATAGCCCACAGCAGTGTAATTTGACTTTGCAATTTGATACGCTGACGGAAACGGGAAAAGAACAAGGCAAGATAATTAGTAGAAATAATATCATAACTTACTATCAAAACACCGGCATAAACACAAATAAACGCACAAATAGATGATGATGACGATGAACTTCAGAAAGATATATTAATCAGTTTTTTTTTTTATTAATTTGACGGTTACTTGCCACAGTCAGTTAAATGGTTACAAGTAGGTACCATAATTTCCAAGTCAGTCTTCATTAGATGAATTTTTATACCATTCGTAAGATTTATTTAAAAGGGCACATACTCGTAGGTGTATCTCTCTATTATTATAAATGTTGAACGAAATATAAACTGAAAATAAGAATCATAGCAAAAATTGAACTAATTGGCACAAAGGAAAAAAAACAGTCACAAAAACAGGAAAACCTTATGTGCTCGAAACAAATGAAACTCGACGTTGGCTTCGAAAACCGCGGGAAAAAAGCATTTTTCTCTTTCACGATTTTTTTTCTTTTTATACGGCTGTGCGCTGAATCACAGAATGGTTGTTTTTTCAAGATAATTTAAAAAAGTCTTCATTGGAACTCTTTTTGCGACTGCTAGAGTTACTATTCTTTTAAGGGTTCATGGGGTATGTCAGTGTGTACGTTTGTTTATTAATCACAATTTCTAATAAAAAATATGAAAATATTTATTTAGAAGTTCTTAGAGAAAACCACACTCAAAACCACAGTGCTAACTGGCGGGAATATTTTTTATTTAAGAGAGGTCTTTTGTTCAATCATATTATTTCTTCTTGAGGCACGGTGACTGTTGCCGACATAGTAAACAGAACATTCAGAAGCTCACATTCCACTCAGATTAGAGAGCAATTTTCTAACCCAACGAGATCAGAGGCGAGACAGTGTTCAGTTGAGATGTTATCAGTTTGCCTTATGAAAACACAACGTTTCTTTGGTCTTTGCTTCTCCAAAAAACTATACTGAAAACATAAAATTCTCTCAACACCGTTATTTACTACTCCATAAGTCATGTAAACTGTCAACATTAAAGACACCGCTATTACATAAGCCAGCTATTACATCAATTCGTATTATCGCAGTTTTATAGCACATAAATTCGGCCACCATTTTAGTTTTCGGTCCGTTCCAGATTTAAAATATGGAGTGAGTGAAATAATACAGCACTGACAAGGACAGACAGAGTTATTACTAATAAAGAATTTATTACATCCTGTTAAATGAAAGGTGGATGAAAGATGTGAAATAAGTTGTGGGATTGTTAAAAAGTTCACGGCGAGCTGTATTTTGTGGCACTTTTTTGTTTCTTTACAATGAATGCTCCGGTACACAAAGTTTCGGTTTAAAAGTACAAGTAAGTAAGTAGCAGAAGTCTTAAGTGCATTTCTTTTGGGTAACATTCTTGTTTAATATAAATCTTTACAAAGTTTTGCTAAATTGCCAAAGTAAAAAACGCCTTACGATATTTCGCGATTTTGACACAAGCCGGGCCGGAAATATGATGGGAGAGCACTTCAACAAAAAAAATTGTGATGTATTTTTCGGGCATCGCCGTGCTTCAGAAAGTACCTACGTTAAGCAGTTAGCCCCGGTTGACTTCGTTAGATGTCAGTTGCAAAGTCTAGTCGGAGGCCTTAAGGCGGCTTGATAACATCTGACAATAAGGCCTTTAACATTCGAAGTATTTTTGGCTTGCAATCCAGATAAAATCAGTTTTTTGATCATACATCAGTTATTTCGCATTAGCAGCGCTGCAACCTTAAGACAAAAATACAGCAGTGCCCCCGAATTCACAAACGACAATCAACGCTAAGCACGCGCTCACGCTCACGCTCGTGCTGTCCCTTAAAATGTCAATAGAACTAAAAAGGACAGCATGAGCGTGAACGCGTGCTTAGCGTTGATTTTCGTTTGTGAATTCGGGCATATGAATGCCAAATAACAGTACACTACATTATGCACTCTATTCGCATTATTTTGCCTAAGCCTTCAACAATAATCCTATTTTATTAAACCGACTCACGCAAATACCGAAATTCCTGAACTACTTCCTTTATTGACATTATTTATTTTCTGGCAACAATAGCTAGCAAAAATGTCATCATCAAAATCATTGAATCTTCTTGACAATGGCCACATAAATATGCCAGGGGAATCTCATTATGAATTCTATATCTGGATTGCATTTTCATTTAAATATTTTACGTTTAACAACACACGCTTATTTATCATGAAAAGTACCTTTAAGTAAATTATTAGGTTGTAAAATAAAACTTAAAAAACCCATTAAACGGCAACAACAAAATAAGTACATTTGAAATCAATGACTTTCTAATAAATATTGTTCATAGCTGTCCCTGTTCATATTTTTAGTAATTTTTGAATCAAATAAATGTTATTTTATGAATAAGGGCTCATGAAAGTAGAGGAGGCGCAAAGTGTGTGTCAGGATCGTAGCAAGTGAAAAGAAGTGGTCTCTGCCTACCCCGTTGGGAAAGAGGCGTGATGGTATGTATGTATGTATGTAAGAAGTTTTTTAAGATACTTGTACTTTTATGGGGATCTTTTCAATGTTATAAATAGGTAAATCAATGAAAGCAGTTCACTTACCAAGTGTAACACCAGTATTCACTATGCGTTAATAGCAAACAGCATTATTAAATTAATTTCCATTCATTGTTGTCGACAAGTAAAATAGTGTTTAGCAAAAGCGCGGGCGTGGCGCGGGAACAAAACTGTCTTCAATTGTTTTTTTTTTGTGTTTTTTTGTGTTTTTTTCAGAGCGGTAGCTGCGGGTCATCCAGCCAGTTTGTGCTAAGGCCCGCGGAGGTTTAATGTCACCTCCTTGACAATTTGATTCTGCAAGCTTTTGAGCCACGTTAGGTAGGTACAAATAAGTAATTGTGTTTCAACTTAACCCTTTTTGGGAAGATCTTGAACTGGTCCATTGAACAATTTGTGTTATGGCATATTTTTTAATCTTTATCTGTTTTAGTTTCCCAAACCTGTTATCCCAACTTTAATATTACATATAATACACCTACACTAGGTAACCAATAACTTTCATATTTTACCGATCTATCTTGAACCTTATAGCTATGCCATAAAGATCAAAATCGGTTAATAACATTGGACAGTTTATAGTTACCTTATTTGTAGTTACATGTACTTGCTCAATCAACCTATCGCTAATGGCTGTAGGTCAAGACTAGGCACGCGTGTGCTCAGATCTTGTTCACCAATTAACTCAAATTGCGGTGAGTACTACACAACAGCAATATCTATAATTATGAGTGTCAAGCACCAAGTTCAGTATCTTGAATTATTTCTGATCAAGCAATTAGATATTAATTGGAAATTTATTTGTTAATACAAATTAATATCTGGGCTATCAGTAATAACCGATACCGAAAATAATCATACTGTCTTGTACACACGGTCAAATTATGGGTACGTCTTAACGTATCTACCTCTTTTGAATATCATTGCTGGTGAAATATTGAAAGGTAAGCAGCGCACGAAATGGTGAATGATGAATCTTAAAAGATTTTTTTTCCCGTATTTGCAACATTTTTCATTGATGCGCCGCTCCTATTGGCTGTAGCGGAATCCGGCTTGTAAATGGACCATCCAATACAAAAATACTTTTTCAATTCAAACAAGTAGTTCTTGAGGTTAAAGCGTTCAACCAAAAAAACAAACTGCAGATTTTTATTATTAGTAAGTAAAGATTTCATTTTTTATTTTTAAACCAGCTTAGTAACGTGCCATTATTGCCAGTAATAACATTGTTAACTATGTTGTCCTTTTTAATATTGACTGCTTTATTGATAGGTATTTTAAAACCGTATTGGTTTAATTTTCCTTCAACGGCTGGACGCAAATAAAAAATACACGTTTTACAACTGGTAGTAAAGCCAGGTAACAAATTGAGTTGAACACAATGATTTCTAATATTTACGCGAACACTATACATCGAAATAAAACAACTTTACGGATTCTACTCGCGGTGTTATATTTTCTTTCATTTTCTAACCCGACGTTTCGACTCCTTTACAGCAGTCGTGATCACGGGATGACAAAGATGTCCTATGTCACAAAACAGTACAAAATTTTTAGCAACCCTCACTTAACTACCGTCATTTCCACTAACATTATTGGAAATGTTCCTATCCACGCAGTACGAACTAACCGTATCCTGAGACCTCACAGTATTGTGCTGCCCTCTGGGATTGATCAAGCGTATAACAACCACCAGCCACCACCATAGAATTTACCACCAGCTTGGGAGCCTGTTATACGCTTGATCAATCCCAGAGGGCAGCACAATACTGTGAGGTCTCAGGATACGGTTAGTTCGTACTGCGTGGATAGGAACATTTCCAATAATGTTAGTGGAAATGACGGTAGTTAAGTGAGGGTTGCTAAAAATTTTGTACTGTTTTGTGACATAGGACATCTTTGTCATCCCGTGATCACGACTGCTGTAAAGGAGTCGAAACGTCGGGTTAGAAAATGAAAGAAAATATAACACCGCGAGTAGAATCCGTAAAGTTGTTTTATTTCGATGAGTTGAACACTTTTAATGTCAACCTGATGGATTTAAGGTATCTCCGTGTCTTAAGCCACGTGCAGTTGTTCCTGGTTGACCTCGCTAGATGTCAGTAGTTACGCCTATTCAGAGGTTTTAGGACGACTTGACCATTAAAAGTAAAGTTTATCACAAGTATTAGTCACACCTTTTATAAAATTCACACCGATGCCGTATATTTTTTGACATGTACAGTCAGTATCAAAATGACGAGTGCGTACAGAGTGGTCAAAAAGGTGTTGACAGTTTGCGAAGGCAATCTTAATACTGTAATGACAGAGCCGTTTGTCGTCTGAAGCGTCATTCAAATATATAACAAGTGAAATACTATTTTAATACTGTATTGAAAAAGTTGCTATTCTCAAATATTTCAGACATATTTGACCACTCTGGTAATACCACATATTAAGATGGGATATGTGCCCAGCCTGGGCTTTAAAAGCTGATTTCTATTTTTTTACTGTTCCACTGTTTTTTGTTACTCCTGATATCACACGTGTCCATGAAGGGTCACCAGTTCCCAGCGGTAAACATAATTGTTTGCCACTGCCACAATATATTAGTCTGCCAACAGTTGAAACGACAGTATAATTGAAAAATGTAGTAAGTAGAACATAACATGCGCGTAAGTTGACATAAAAATCGTGTTTGAGTTGGGATTTTTTACGCAATCGGTCTGTTGACCGTATAATCTGCGCGCCCGTTTCTCACGGTGTTAAAAACGAAAATTATTGTTTTAGCCACCGAGTGTGACGATCAAACATTGGCTAGGTTCAAAGACACCTGGGCACAGGGGATCGCGTGACTGGGTCCCCTTAAGTTGAAATATCAGTGAGCTTTTTTGTGTGGTGCAATTTACGAGCGAAGGACGACTTTAATTGCTTTTGGAAAGCTTTTGTGCAGTAGCGACAACGGATCAGGAACGATACGATGCCCGCCTGATTGGTGATTGGATGGGTGACCACCACGTGCTTCACGTCAAGTATTTGGTCGAGGCTGATCACGCTTCAGATTGGTTGTTAATCCTAGATGTAAGCTCAGGTTAACAGTCTAACGACTGTGGATCACTCGCCTGACATGTACTCCTTTCCCAAGAATCCGTAATAAGCCCCATGTATACCGCTCGTACCTATTATCTTTAGCTGTGGTATCTGTGCCCAGCAGTGGGATGCATAAAGGCTATTATTGTTATAGTGTGTTTATCCGTTGTTCAGTATCCCAAAGCACAAGCATTTAGTTGTATCGTTTGGGGCTGGATGGCGCTGTGTGGAATAATATCTAGTCATATTTGTTTAATACGCTTTTGGTCCTGGCTTGTTTCTAGAGTCTTTAAAACAGCTCAGCATCTCAAGACATCCAAACGAAAATACAGCTATACACATTTACTCAATCGCACGCTAAAACTTTTTTTGCACTAACCGCTACGTCCCGTCACTCAGTCCAATCCCCCGGACAGCCGTGATGGGTCGTCATTAAGTTCGGAAAGAGCCAATTCTGACATCCAACTCGAGCAATTTTGGCCGCTCGAGCGACCCGGCTCCAGTTCAGGAATGAAGCCATCGGTTTCGTAATGCGTTCCTTTCGAACCAGACGATATATGCGACATACGATCTTGATACGATCAAACTATCGATTGGAGGTGCCTATGGCGAAATCGTGACAGCGAATCGGTAACAATCGCTGTTGTAAAGCAACACACCAGTACGGAAATGAGGTGGGTGACCGTCCAGAGTGAAATTCAGTGAGGTATTTTTCGGGCATCTCCCTGCTTCGGAAGGCACGTTAAGCAGTTGGTCCCGGTTGACGTCGATAGATATCAATCGTTAAGCCTAGTCAGAGGCCTTAGGGCGGCTTGATAACCTTACACCCCTCCAACAATCCGCACTGAGCCCGCGTGTTGGAGTATGGCTCATTCCACCTCATAGTTGAGGTGAGGCCTGTGCCCAGCAATGGGTCGTATATAGGCCGTTTATGTTATGTTATGTTATATTGAGCTAGCAGTAGGACTTATATAGGCAGTTTATGTTTATGTAAGCTATCGAAGAACGCTGAATGAAGCTTTGTCTAATTTTAGTTAGAGCCAACTTCTCTGGTCTCTGGGAGGTGCCTAGGTCAGGTTATTGTATGGGCTCGCTAGCCCACCTGGAACCACCCGGACTGAAATTCTGTGATGTATTTTTATAATCTCCGTGTTGTGGTAAGCGTGCTTACCAGTTTCTCAAGGCTGACGTATCGTGATGCTCGATGACAGTCGAGTCTACTCAGAGGCTTTAGACCCATAGTACGAGCTCTGCTCAGTTTAGGGTTTGGTCGTGGTGTAAAATGCCCTGATTATGTATTCATTAATTTTATAGCTTTACTAGCCATATCTGCAGTAAACAAGCATGTGGACCTGTCTGATGATAAGCGATTACCATTGTCTATATTAACCACATGCAACACTAGAAGCACTCCGATTTACGACCATGCAATAACCTTTTCAAAGTACTGCAGGAGTATTTTACAATTTATGCAGGAAATAAACCCAGACCAAAAACTTAGTGAATTGATCATTTTCAACATAAAACGCCTCATTGCTCACGATAATTACACTAAACTCCCATCACCTCACTAAATCACTAAGCAGTCAACAGGACCGAATGCTCTATATTAATCGGATTTATTACTCGTACTAGTAATTAAAAGTCCCAGTTGAAAGTTGGAGAAAGTCTTGGCAGACCGCCAAGCGGGTCTGTGAGACCGGGTTTAGGGGCTTAGTGCACTTGCGATTTGTCGATGGTCTCAGACTTAGAGAGACGACGCGAGAACAGATGTTTAAATCTCTTGTCGGGAAATTAGAACGTGGTGTTTTCTATCTAGGTGGGGTTTATACGATTTCGATCTTTACGGGTTTGGAATTCGGGTAACAAAACTTCGTTTTTTTGAATTGACTTGCTGTGATTCTAAATGAAAGCCCATCATTTAGGATACCGGATGATGGGGTAAGTAGAAGGCTCTCAATTTCTCATATTTAAGTACGTGGGTTAAGATTCCCCTAAGTGGGGTCAAACCTCGGCTTAAGGCGTTACTAGGAGATGGCGATCGGACATAACCTTGTCTGTGCGTTTGGTTATGCCATAGCATTTTACCCATGTCTAAAATTACAATAGAATTGGCCAGTCAGGACTTCAGGTCGAACCCGTAAATTGTCGATAATGTTGTGTAAGTAACATGACATAACGTTTTTATAGATCCTGCAATGGTCTGGCCTCTCATACCATTCTCCCGCTTCATTACTAAACTAACCATCAGCGGTCCGCACTTTTTTTGCCATTTGACTGTTTAAAAAAATCGGTGAATGTATGCAAATGGTTATGAGTCTCAATCTGTACGTGCGTGGGACTTGATATGAGAGACATAGTGAGTGAAGCATATGTTTCATTATTGTTTTAGCATTTTCCATGCAGTATCGTAGTAGTAGTGCAGTCGCCCGGTTTGCGAAAGATGCGGGTTCGATTCGTGCCTGATGCCAACATGACCAAATGTCTTTTTCTGGTTTTCAGATCTTTGATTGAAGCATGTCTGAAAATCGCAAGACTGACAATCCCCTAAGATCTAATACACGAGATTGGCATGAATGCACTAAGATTAATGAAGGGAGATGAAGCGCAGTGAAGTACCTCTTATGAATTTGTAATAAAACCCAGTTCAGCTTCGGCCAAGAATTCAGCCATGATGGATTGCAGCGATAATGTATAACTTAGGGTATTATGAATTTCCCTAGCTTTTCAAATAGAGTTGAATTTCCACAACTCTTGTCCATTCAAGTACTAATAAATTTGTATTTCTTCCTTCCTTTCTTTCTAATAATTCAGATCCTAGTGTTAATACATGATAAATATTGGAGAAAGGGGCGCACAAGTAACAAGAACGGTATGAGTTTTAGTCGGTCGGGTGGGGACCTTTATAATGCTTTCCTGACTACACAAAACGAACAAATTCAAAATTCAATATTTTTGTTTATTTAAGTAGTCCATTACACAGTACCTTCAAATTGTCGAAAGATCCTATTTTGAAGTACATATGAAGCATAGATACGAGTAAAATATTGCGATACACAACAAACCGAATGCAAGTTCATGATGTAACTCTACCACCGGCGCCGCGGCGCGTCGGAAGGTTGTTTTTATTGAGAAGACGCGACAAGTAACCTAACACTTAGTGTACACACCTAGTACAGAGGGGCTCACATCAACCTTTACATAGGGACACCTTATCCCGCTGACATAAGACCCATTTTGCAACGGTTTTGTAAAGGTTGATATGAGCACATCTGTACCATTTTTTAAAACAAGGACAAAATTAATAAAACAGCTGAGTAATAACATAGTTGTGACATGAAATGAAATAAAACAGAAAATTAATCAAATAAATTGAGTAAACTTCAGTAGTTCACAATTTGTTTACAAATTCAATGTAAATAATTAATTAAAACCATTAAGCTATCAGTAATTATATTTATGTTTAGTATAACGGTGGTTAATGCCAGAATAAACAAGTAAACGCCGCACGGAAGTTAATTATATTACGAAATGTGCTCTCAATTAGTTTCAAATGTATAATTTTTATGTTTCTTGGTTTCTGTTTATATTTAAGAGAGTTCTTGGTGTAGATTTCTGTGTCTGATTTATATAGTTGAGATTCTGTATTGTATTGGTTAATAAACAAAAAAACGTGAGCACAGATATGTAGGTACATGTTTTTCAGAACCAACAAGTTGGATTTCGACCTCAGGGAGAAAAAACTCAGTAATCTTTAGGCCTTAGGGTGGCTTGATAACGTCTGGCATCAAGTTTTATCACTAATCCTACACCCCTCCAACACTCCGTACTGACTTCGCGCGTTGGAACCTGTGGCCAGCAGTGGGACGTATGAAAGCTGTAGTTTCTTATTTCTTAGTATTTGCACACTTAATGCACTTGAATTTGTTGTTAAATCAGCCTTGAGACTACATTGAGTATTTTTCTATATTCCGCGTAGCTTAGAATTTTGCCTGCCACAATTAGCGGAAAAATTCAGCCTGTATAGTTTAATATGCCGCGTGTGTTTACATTGCCCCACACCACCCTTGCAGTCTGGCCGCTTATAAATACTTAGCGATCTTGCTAACAAATCCAATGATAATCTATCGATCAAGAATGCCTCTGGCAAGTGTCCAGACCTATAGGTCAGATTCTTTGTGGGTGAGCGGTTGTTCACCCTATGTCGATCACTCGCGAAATCGAATTAGACGGCTTAAATGGGTTAACGGCCATTCTTAACGAGTGCACATTAGCCGAGCGTTAGAGGTAAATTTATTACGTTGTCTTTAATCACCTAAAGCCGATATAGCGGGTATATGCTTGCCTCAGAAGTCCACCTCTGAGCGACATCTAAGAAGATCGAATGACATTCAACTATAGTTTGTTCGCGTTAAGAATGCAGTGATTTTTTAAATTTAATTCTTACGCACACAAAAAAACTCAGATCCACAACCTTTGAGTTCGAAAGTATGCGTTCAACTGGTCACTCTGGACTTGGCTTTTAAATTAGGAACGATTCGATTGGTAAGGGGACGTGCTAGATCAAAGGACAAGTATGAAAGTACTGCATTCTTAACGTGAACGAACTATACGTTGATATACGCTTACGACTTTGCCGTGGATGGGAACATTACAGGTCAATAACAATGACGCAAATGTGAGTTATTTGACACACACACGAGACATCATGATAAAACGATGTTTTTATAGAGGTCGTCGCCCTAAAGGCCTTTATTAGGCTATAACTCAGTACCTACATTACGATTCACGCGCTGAATTTCCCTACAAAATCAAAGGCCTATTTTTTTATCGGACTGGTTGGTTCGCAATCAAAATTTTAAAAATTTACGATACTTGACTACTAAATTACAGAAAAAAAAATTGGTTAGTTCAAATTACAACAAAAAAGACATGTCACCTTTTAGGCGGTACTCGTAAGTATGCGTTCAGACAGGTTTTTCAGAATAGCCACCGTTCCTCGTCTAACCAAACAGCGACATTGACGTTACAATAAAATAAAGGGCAAAGGCAGTAAGGACAGAAAAAGGTCGCAGACATGGTTTTGTTTACAACCTTAGTAAGCTTTAGTACCTATTTATAAAAACTCACAATTTTATTAAGCATTTTGCTTGCTTATGTGTTAAGCTACTACGAGCATAGCCAACGACGATAAGTTCGTTTTGCAAAAATGCTTAGGATCACTGGCCACCACCAGCCGATTGTGCACCGCGCCCCCAACACACGCCCTTGAGACCTTGCTGGGCCCGCAACCCCACCTCTCTTAGGCCGCAGCTGGAGGGTGGCAAGTTCTCCACACTGCCACACTCTCAGCTTTCCGGTGGGCGGTTCTTTCAACCACCGGAACCGTACTAAGCCTCCCCACTACTACAAGGATCCCCATCCCAGGAACAACATAGTTAAGTTCTGTCAGTTCGCAGCAATAACATGGTGGGATGACATGAGCGAAGCGTAACACAGATGGCTTGCTATGTGGCCCTCGCTTTATATTTGGTGTTTTTTCCTTCGCGCTCCGCCCATCTTCTTAACACATCTTTAAAAAGAACGAGTCTTGATTCAGCTACTAATCTACTCAAAAGTGTAGTCTAAATGTACCAAGACAACCGACCCCAGAGCTAAACTTTTAATTAAGATTAATAAAAGGCGCCACCACACCGTTCGAGATCGTTTATAAGTTATTAAAATAGATGAGGTCATCTGCATTTTGTTAATAATGACAGACGCCTTGAACATTGGGCGTTAAATGTTTTATGTGTCGTAATAAGTGAGAACAAAGGGAACGAACGGTGAAATAATTCGGTTTAAAACGAGGTTGTAGCTAAGGTTAAGGGTTTCGTACAATATTTATGTGCGGAATGTTGGCCCATTTTGTATTTATACGATGTAGGACTATGTCACCGATTAGGCTCTGTACTAGCATTCCAGCAGAAATATTACCATGATGCCATTATCTCTATAAAAAAAATGGATTGCTGTTCGTTAGTCTCACTGAAACTCAGGAACGGCTGGACCGATTCGGCAAATTTTGGTATTGAAATAATCGTGGAAGTTCAGGGAAGGTTGGAAATGTGAGTAGACATGAAAAAACGCTAGGAATATTTTTAAAACCACAGTTTAGCTTTCTCTTAGCAACCGTTTCTACCTGTCCCGACAGACTTCGTTCTGTTGTCAAACTATTAACTTCAATTGTGAAGTTATTAGACAATTGTTAAAGTAAACATTTCAAAATATCTATTTTTTATCAGCATATCCTACTAATATATAAACGCAAAAGTTTATACGTGTGGATGGATGGGTGCGTTACTCTTTTACGTAAAAACTACTCAATGGAATTTCATGTAACTTTACAATTATTCATCAGATTTGTAAAAAAAACATTTCCTATTTTGTTAGAACAAAGGACCACGCGGACGAAGCCGCAGGCGGCCGCTACTCTGAAATTGATTAAGAAAAAGCGTCTTGTAAACTAATAATAACTAATGTTTAGTTTCACGGTGAAGTGAAAACCAATTTTCATTTAAGTTATTTTAAAACTTTTGTCATACGGATCCTTAAAAAGTGAAGGCAAAATGTGGCATAAATGCTTGGCAGGACTAACGCAAGGTCAGGCAAAGCGTCAAGAAAGCTGGGTTGGTGCAAGTTAGGAACGGAAATAATGTATGCAGGTGATGCTATTATTATCAGTCATATTGTATTATTGAATTCATTTCGATCAGCATTCGAAAGTGTAAGTAAAAAATATATATAGGAACTTCAAAATTCAGGCAAAATGAGGAAGAATTACTGAAACGTGGCATCATAACTGGAATGAGTTGAAGTTTTTATAATGAATTTCATAAGTTTCAAAATATAGCAAATTTTGTAAAGACAATTCTTAAACCTGTAGGTAAGCCAATGAATATACAGACTGTCACTCAAGCATTCTGTTATAAAGGCCTCTAATTTTTAGGACACCTAATAAATGTGCCAAGCAGTCTGCACCGTTACCACTTCGTTGCAGGAAATCGAAGGACACTTCCAAATTATACGATTAAATCGGAATGCACCACAAACAGTACTTACATAGATTCAAAATTACCCCTGACGATTTGTGTCCGTGTGACGACTTATCTCCACAAACTACCGACTATCTCCTCAAGGACTGCCCAATCTTCCAAACAGACACGACTTTTTTTATTTTTTTTATTGTGGTAATCAAGATGACCTCCCTCCACCTGATGGGAAGCAGCCGTGAGGTCCAGATATGGGGTTGACAAGCACAGTAATTGAGAACTACTTTGCTGGTCAGTCTCATTTTGAAGGCCTGCATAAATGCCTTTTTACGCCCCGCTTAAAAAACCCGGGATTGTAGGAAGAAGGAAACACATGCGCTGGAGGAGCGTTCCACGTCTGGATAGCACGACACAGGAACGAATCACCGAACCTTTTGGTGCAGGCCGACAGTCGCTGGATCGTGTGTGGACTATCTATATATTTGCAATCACAAATACCTTACGCCCTTCAACTTTTCAGCTACAATAGAAAGTGCCACCGAAGCTCTGGTAAACCTTATAAAAAATATTATGTCCCGTCTCAAAGGCATAAATAAAACCTAATTATTATTTTTGTGATCTTAACCAACTGTAAAACAAATAGGAATCAAAATGTACTCGTACAAAACGGAACACTGTATCAATTTGCAGGTTCGTCATTAACACAGCTATCCCCATGATAAAATTGACTGTAAACCCATAATTTGTTTAAAATATAACTAGTTTGTTATAATTAAGACTAAAACAAGAAAATATGAGCTCTTGGAAAAAAAAAACGGAATGCTGCCTATAATGGGAACAAAGGCCTGACGCTCACACTCACCCAATCAGCACCAATGACTTTCAGTCGATCCAAAAGCCCTAAATAAGCTTTTTGACAGTCATTTCACACTTTTTCACAACTGAAGCTAAAGTTTGGACCAAACCTGGAACATTTTACGAGTTACGAGAGCTCACCATTTAAGGAACAATGTGGTATTAAACAAAAATCATTACTCGAATGTCCGCGGTTTACTGTCGAATGTTCTCGAACAAAGCATTTCGGCCAGCCCCAGCACTCCGGGAAGTCATATTGATTATTGCTTTTCTTGTTTTGAAAATCCAAAAAATAAACTCCACGAGGTATTAATCTGAGCCTCGAGAAGCAAAGACAAGCAGAATACGAGTATAAAATCCATAAACGATTATACCCTTATTTTATTATTTTTGTTTTCATATGATCCTCTACCTAAGGTCATCTGCTTTGAAGTAAAATGACCTTGTTAAATTTTAAGTTGGTTCTGTAATTAAACATTTCAATAGTATTTTTCATACATCAAAATATATCTACCTATTTAGTACTACCAGTCGTGAAAAAGTCGTTCTGTTAAACTGTGACAATTTAATAAAAACAATTTAAATAACCTAAAAATATGTGAATTCCTTCTCGCCCGTTTTACAGGTACCAAACCCCAAAAATCCTGTTTTTGTTTTTTTATATATTTACTTAGAAGAAGTCCAAGAACAAATCCAAGAAGTCAAAAAAATGAAAATCGGCCAGGAGTTCTTACGTTTTCAGTGTAACAATCCCTACTTTGTTCTCTATACAAAACTGTAAAGTCTTCTAACCATAAAAATCCAATAAAAGCTTCAATCCTGTCCTTTCCATCAATAGTTCCCACACTAGTATCCCACGCGCTATCTTAATAGCTAACATTAGTCATCTATAATGCTCATACCAAGAGATACCAGTTACTAGTTACTAGTTGTACTAGTTTTATCATCAAGTGAAGGACATGGAATGCGTTCTCCACACAAGATTCCCGCGGGCGAGATGGGATTCTCGAAAAAGTCCATCATATAGGTTTCTTGATAAATCAGTAGGATACCTTAATAGGAACATAATAGAAAATTCATTTACATTTTATTGCTAAGATTTATCAATGTACTAGCTTCTTGAATATGGAACACACTAGAACTATGTCACATTAACGTTGTTAAAGTTGTCATAGAAATGATGAAGGTTGTGTCAAATTAGCCATTATGACAAAGTACTAATTCGTTTGTTTATTTTTGATGCTGACTGTCCATAGCCTTTTCCACACTAAGGTTATGAAAAATGATAAAACTGATGTTTGGACGACTAAGTGAAAACAGCACTTCAACATAATGGATGGCATAGGATAATGTTTTAATCGAATTTGGAAGCGAACGAAGGGAAAGTATACTTCAAAACCATGGCTTCTAAATAGACACGTATTTTTTTATCAAATTGGCTTCTAGTTATTCATAAAGAAATGCTTCTTATACTATTCTAGCGTGTCTCTGTTATAAAATTTAAAATCGCCAAAAATTTTTATGTTACTAATGGCCGCCCGCGACTTTGTCCGCGTGGACTTTGGTTTAAAAAAAAGGAATATTTTTTCATTATTGCAGCCTATGTCCTATCCAGATGTCTGAGCTATATTAAAGTTTCATTAAAATCCATTCAGTAGTTTTTACATGAAAGAGCAACACGGCACATACATCCATCCACACATACAAACTTTCGCATTTATAATATTAGTAGGATATTGAAACAGCCTTAAGCTTGCTGAGAGACACAGCGAACATAGACGCACAGTAAATAGTCTCCTCATCGAAAATAAATTATATTTATCTAACAAGAGAGCACTAGAACAAGTCCATTGTGATAAAGGGTTTTCTGTGACCTACCAAGTCATTGATTAAGCCAGCAACATTTTAGAATATTATTTTTGAACGTTGCAAATAAAACCAGGCCCAACAAACATTAGTGGACATCGCCGTTCCAGTTAAAATAAATAAATAACATTTTTCAATGTCAGTTAAACGTTTCACGACCATCTCCGCCAACAAAAGGCGATAACTCAAAGAAACCGAGAAATCAGTTTTTACGTTTCGCGAGAAAAAGGGCTAAGACCAAAACGAGTTTAAACCGTGCACCGCGATTTATGTCCGGGCTTATTGGGACGGTTCGCTTGTGAATATTATATGGTATTGTTTACTGCGAAGTTTAAGTATTGTACTATGTTAAAAATGGGAGAATATTGGAGGCCATTTGTATAGAACTGGATTATTAACAACCAGACGTAAGTACGAAAAATTCAATCTGCGTTTTCTGATTGTAAGGAATGTAGCTCATAAATAAATAAAGCCTTCTGGTCGACTTCGAGTAAGGCTCGTACACAACAACTTAACACGTCGTCGCATCGTGCTACGGCGTAACATCGTTTTACGGTACGACGTCGTGTCGTGGGAATCTACTGCAAGCAAGCGACATGAACATTGTCTTCTCACGATGCGACGCGACGTCGTATCGCCTTATTGTATACGAGCCCTTAGCCCATATACATTCACTACATAGTATAAAACAAAGTCGCTTCCTCTGTCCCTATGTCCCTTTGAATGCTTAAATCTTTGAAACTACGCAACGGATTTTAATGCGGTTTTTTTTAATAGATAGAGTGATTCAAGAGGAAGGTTTATATGTATAATAAAATCCTACTGCACCCGGGGCGGGTCGCTAGTAGGAGATATTATAGTGCACAAGTGGCTCAGCAACACACAGGTGAACTTTCCCTTTCATCACCTATCACACCTACAGTACAGAACATATTGAAAATAGTAACTGCTGAGTTTCTTGCCGGTTGTTCTCAGTACAGAAACACTTTTCCCACACCGGTGGTTGAGTCACATTATGTTTGTATACTATGTATTTATTTTTCCTTTTTATTGTAGTATTTAAGTCTTTTATTTAGTGTATTTTTGTTTGTTTTGTTAACGATTTAAACGCGCTTGTAACAGGTCTATTTAAATAAAGATATTTCGAATTTGAAATCAACGACCCGAGGGGACGACAGATCGACACGACCATTACGATCTCAATCTTTCACATATGGACCATTCATAGACAAATCGTTTTAAAAACTTTTTCAGAAGCCTTCTTTTACGTTGTTTATGGTTAGAAATGAAAACATAACCTGAGCTAATGTTGCTTCAGCGTCACGCAAATATTATGATTTACGATATTTCAGCCTTTTGCAACCGGAGGGTATTTTATGTACGATTTACCTCCTTTGTTTTATTTTCAAAATAACAAGCAATATTAGGCTTTTAAACGACTCTATTAGTATAGAAAAAGCTTCTCTGTATTGAAAAAAAGCTTTTGGTAAACAAAATATTTTGCCTCTAAAATTAAATTTCTTTACTACTTTTCTTTTAACCTTAATCTACATTATTTTCTACATTTTGGATCTTTCATTTGACCAATTACACCTTCACAAACCAACACATTAATGTGAGAGTGTATGCCATGTGTTTATTCTGCAAATAAAAAAGAATTGATGTAAATCTGACAAGTGATTTCAAAATTGAATATAAACTTCAAAATCCCTTTTATTTGCAGTACTTAATAAGACCAAAGCCATCAACGACCACTTTGTAAATTTTCAGTTAAAGTAACTCGATTTGAAAACCGAATTCAAAAATATCGTTCCACAAAGCGACCGCAAAAAAGCACCGAGTTAATAGTATCGATGGCAATTATCGTTCGTTTCGAGCGCAAACCGATTAATTTGTCTCGTCGACAATCGCGGGCCAGTCAGAGTGAGTTTTTCCCGCCATCGGCACAGTATAAACCATACAGTAGAACATCTACATACAAACGCGCCACTCTCGGTTTGAATGTGTGAGTGCGCCTCGCGCGCCGTGTCGCTATATCACGCACACGCTACCATAAAATAGGGAGGCATAGGTAGGCAATACCACAGTATAATCTTACAGTAAGCTATCTACATACAAACGTGCCACTCTCGGTTTGAATGTGTGAGTACGCGTCGCGCGCCGTGTCGCGATATCACGCACACGCGATTTCACGCACACGCATAGCATAAAATAAAATAGGGAGGCATAGGTAGGCGGCAGTACGGACGGGCTGTGCCGCGTGTCTGTGTGCACGCTAGGCTAATAACTCGGCGGGCGGCCTTAGATAACCTACTGTATGGTTTATACTGTGCCATCGGATCGCGGATGGCTGACTGCAACCGGTACAGCGTTTAAGGTGTAATGAAATTAGCGTACCTCGATTTTTGCGAACCGTACTAAGTTGTTGTGCACTGAGAGTGTGATCGCTTTGGCAAGGATTTGAAAATTTAATGGTGTGCTGTGATTGTGTAAGGAACTGAGTTATTTTGTAATAATCACATCAATTTGTGTTATACCTAATTGTGTACATAGCCGTTTTAAGAAGTAGTTTCTAAAGGAGATACAAAACTATATAAAAAGCAAACTATAAAATTGAACAATATGTGAAAAAAGTAAACTAAGTAACTATGACTATTTTAATTTTACTTTTATGCTTTTTTGAGATCTTCACTATAATAATATAAGTTACATAGCGAAACTGGCTCTTACTCCTTACTATTAATCCTCACAAACATAAATACAGATTTCTAAAAATCCATGTAGGTAAACTAAAAACTAAAAAATATGTTGTATTGAAGTACTCTTTACGAGTAATCTACAAACAGCAATGGAACTGGCTATGTAGCAGTTAAATGTGTAAAGCAGTGGGGATGTGGAATGTGATATTCAATAAAATATTCTAATAAATCATTATTTATTCATAAACTCACATGTGCATTTTAAGCAAATGCATACTTTGTTACTAAACCGTGTAACTAAAAACAGTAACCACCTAAACTGTTTTTTTATAATTATTTATTATTATTATTTATTTATAGCCTATGCTGTCCCACTGCAGGGCAAAGGCCTTTCACACTTTCTACTCTTTACGGTCCAAAGCCACTTTCGGCCAGTTGCTAAGGTGATAGTCGAGACTTTTTTTTATATAAAGAAAAACAAAAGATTTCCTCTTCGTCCTTGACTCTTAGTGGATCCCTGGCCCTATTTCTCAGAAACATCTCCCGGCTCCTTTGTGAGGGATCACGTGACGCGCTCATTTCGATGGCGGTCGCCGTTTACCATTGTTGGCATTTTCGGCCTCTGTCGATTGTGACCAGGCTCTACTTTTTGTGGACGGTATTGCGTCACAGGCTGTGTCAGCTTTGATGGGAAATGGCTTTTTGTGGTTTTCAGTTTGACAAGGAAAGTTGATGAAATTTATGACTAAGAACAAAAGATGGCAAAGTAGTTGACTGTTGGGACTTATACTTCATGGAAGTTTAGTCTTTAAGAAAGCTATGTATCAGTCTACAAAATCATATCAAAATTTCGTAAAATAACCATAAAACGACCCAGTTAGGTAGACAAAGAAGCTTTTTAATGTACTTTAACTGTAACTATAGAAATAACAGAACTTTTCTACATAAAAGTTTTATTCAATTAAAATAGATACCCACTAAACATACTGTGTTCTTCAATCACATTTGAATAAAATTCCCTTCTTTAAAAGATAGTAAATTCCTAAAACTCCTATTTCAATTTCAAATGCCTACTTGATTAAATCAAATTAATTCATGATCAAAGGAATAGCAGGGCTTGAATCCGCCGCAAAACTTGGCTCAGCCGCCATTTTGTCCGCGTCTCAAAAAAAGATGGCGACGAAACGAGAGTTTCAAAGAAATTTTGTGGCCCCTGTCCTTTTGTTCTTGGCAGCTAGAAAAGGAAAAAAACTAAGAGCGACACGTTGACCCTTTTCAAACCTGCTTTGTTATTTCGAATTGTGATATTTAAAAACGTCGATTTCATTGGTAATGCGATAGTGAAATAAAAAGGTTGTGGATGCCTTTGAAGTTTACATTTGAGCTTTTTCCATTTATTTTTCCAGACTCATTTTGTGAGGTTTTGCTGTAAAGAAAACATTCCAAAGTCAAAGTGGGCAGACATTTCGCCTTCAATCACACCAAACCCAAGGCGATAATAAGTTTTTTTTGCAGTCTAATCTAAAATATGTAAGTCATTTTTTAGAATCTCTTTTTAGAAGACAGTCATTTCGTCGTTGCCAATTCGTGTCGTGGTATGCCGGTTCGTTAGTACTAGCGATTAGCTGCTTACCCTCACATCTCACCCAGCATATAGATGTGTGCAACCCAATCCCACTTAAGCCTAACTACAATTTTTCCTCCATCTTAGTTTTGGACCGTACTTAGACTGAGTCCGTATTCCTCAAAATAAATGTGGCGTTGATCAATTAGAAGCTCTCTACCGTTCGCATTAACATTCCATTTCAATCAAGTAACTCGTAGTAGGTACGTGAAATACGGACCAAATTACACCCGGTTAAACAAAGCGAAATTTCCAATTGGCCGACAGATTGAATGATCAAAAGAAACGAGCGCAATCTGAGAGCTCGTATTTGTTATTTGCAGTGGATTTGGCAGCGGAGGGAGTCGAGATTTTAATTTTCACCGGTGACTTTTGAAATCTGAATGTGAAAAGTTTTCACTCAGTGTGACCTGATCTCTCGTCAGTATTTATAAATGTGTCGTTATTCCTCTACTTAAGAAGCGTTAGAAACTAAAATAAAACGTTGTCAACAAAATAGAGATATAGATCACTAGATAGCATAAAAATGACGTTTTCTGTCTCTGTGGTCGCTTAAATCTTTCGAACTACGCACCGGGATTCAATGCGGTTTTTTTAAAGGATAAAGTGATTGATAAGGAATTTTTATATGCATAATATAACATCACATTATTCAAAAAGCATCTGGTTATTTGAATTCCGACAGGTTTTATTGGACTGTTCTTAACACGAATTATTAATAAATATCAATAATAAAGATAATTAAGTAAAATGTAACTGAAATAACCAATACAAACGCAATGACAAAAACAAATACAATCAGAATCGTTGTCCATTTGTCGATGAACAGATTTAAACAAACAAAATAATTAAACTCCGAATAACCCTTTCATGAACAGCGTGTAATATAGTATATAGATTCTATTAAAATTTAATTTGCGACTGCCATGACTTCCATATTATAGAAGTCATGGTAGTCGCAAATTTTTATAAGTCAAGTTTAAAGCAACACTTTTAAAAAAAGTAATGAATATCTTTACAATTTTTTTATGCCTATAAAATCCAAAAATCTATCGTCATAGGAGGTAGTAATCCATTCACAAAGTAAAATCATTCATACTTGAGAAAATAACTTTCGAATTCAAGGAAACTGGCGGAAACTATGCTTTTTTTCAATCAACATTTGTGCTCAAACCTCTGAATCCTCATAGTTTATTTCAATCCATTAGTAAACTTTTGAAATGCGCAATTGATTGATTGAAACAACGAATGCAAACTTGAGAATGTTGAGAGGTAGCATTTGTTATTTGTGCCGAATTTGGCAGAGCTTTCAGATCGATCAGGGTTTGGCAGAACCGAATGTGCTAAGGTATAGCAAAACCATCTGTTTGAAATTGTATTGTTTGGATTCCAAACTTTGTTCCGTCTATGGCGCTCGCTGTATAGGCAACAAATCGCAGATTGAGCTAACACTATAAACTAGAATGTTACCTGCTGTGTTCCGAATGAGATGAAAAATATTGCCTGTACCCTCAGTAACTCGAAATCCATGATCATACCTGTAACAAAAAGCAAGAATTTTGTGATATAAGGATCCGAAATGAGCATGTTGTCTCAGGAAGGGTCAGGTCAAGAGTACTTTTAATCGACGCCGAGGGTATATGAAAGGATTAACGAGAATGGTGGAAATGCAAGATGTGAGTCAGGCCCGTTCAAAGAAGTGGTAAGTACTAACCTACCCCATGAGAATTTAGGCGTATTTGCCATTTTTTGATAGAAAGATTATTCATGAAAGCAATTGAAATAACAACATGTATTTGATTATCTGTTACGTTTACTTGATAAAGACCAAAACGCTTTGAAACTTTGTACTGAACTATTTGGCATAAAATATTATAAAGCAGATATAGCCAGTTTGCCAGATATTTTTAGTAGCAGATACGAGTATTTTTATGTCACAAGAGCAGGTGCCACAAACATCCCGGAGCGGGGAGATCTGATATCTCCATGACTCCTCAGGGACGCGATATTGCAGCCTGACTGATATTGAGCCAGTGGTAAAACTGTTTTTATACTAGATAGTATTTTTAAGAGCTGGTTAGGTTCAACTGCTGTTTTTTTTTAACGTAACTAATTTTCGCCTAGCTATAAAATACCTAATGACTCAGTAAACATTACTGAAGTTAATGATTAGCTAGTACAAAAATTTGCATGTTGCAAAACAAAAACTTTTTAGTATGTAAAATTTTGGCACTAATGTAACCTATAATAACAACCTTAATTTCTCTGTCTTATCATGTGGTTGACTGGTAGAGAATGCCTCCTGGCATTAAGTCCACCATTTGTACTCTTTATGTGCAATAAAGAATAAATAAATAGTGAAAAAGTAATAGTGAATAGTGTAATAGTCAGTGTTTTGAGCGTCGGATCTTCAAATTTGGGAAAAGGAATGTCCTAATTTCACTCAAAATTTTTAGTTTTTTTTGCCGGTTCAGAAAACAGCCTACAAAAAGTCAAATTTGTTACATACTATAAAAAAAAAACTATAAAAAGTTACTTTCTAATAATTGTTGATAAATTATATACAAAAAATATTCAGGTTTCACAATGTCTAAGTCAGTAATTCAAATTCAAGGAAGAATTGAATATGTAAACGTATTTTAAACCGGTTCCTTACTTATATGAGTCCAAATAATTGGGTGATTAGCAAATGAAGGACGGTCCCCTAAAGACCGAGGGTTCCTTCGGAAGTTCCCCCGTTTAAAGTTTTTGAATATAAAGCAGATCTAAATTATACAGGGTTGTTATGACATTAAAAGTTGGGAACTACAGACCGTCGAGGAGACATTTATGTCTATTAATATTTTGAAAGTAGTTTTACGTATGAATTTGACTGCATTAGCAACGGGCTTGTTTGTAAATAATTAATTTATTACCATGCAAATTATCGTTTTTTGAAATGACCGTGTTCATGTCAACTTTAAGTAAAGTAAATCTCTAACTTGAACTTAATTTAGAAAAATTGTCTACGTATTATAAAAATACTTTATTCATGCTCTATGAGGAGCAGAATTTTAGGGCAAGCCTATGATGAGGTGATTGTTATAGCAATCTTCAAGGATAGACAAAATCTTAAGTGTCAGATGCTATTAAGCCGCCTTCAGGCCTACAACTATTTTAAATGACTGACATTTCTCGGCTTAACGTACCAAAACACCACACAATCACGGCTACCATAGTCATAGTCATAAATCTTTATTGCTTCATGTTGGTACAAAATGTCATAACACAAAGAAACCGTAACATGAGCCCTGTAAGGGCATTGCAACCGTAAAATTACTTATAAGCTAAAACTTAACATAAAGCTATTATTTCAAATAACCCGTATTATTTTTATGAATCAGGATACAAAAATTCCTTCACTGTATAAAGCATTTAAGCAGCAGTCATTCCTTCAGTTTTGCCGAATCTCACTTCCCAATAATTGCAAGTCACCGATAAGTACTTATCCAACCAACAATTCAACAAATATAACATACTGGCACGGCTATTACGAGCACCAATGGTTCGCGAGCATTGAATTTAAATTTATTTACGTTCGAGAGCACACTACCGCACCCACAATTGCCTAGTTATTGTCCAAAGAGGGAGCCACTTACATTTCAATATGAAAGGAACCGGAAATTGGTTTCCAAGTACGACTCAATGCTTCCCGTGATTTGTATCGATTGGCGCAGATGAAAACATCTAAACAATATTTTTACATTCGATTTTAAACATTATTTTCAGCAGTTCAAGAGCTGGAACGGAACGTATTTTAGTTTAGTTATGGTTTGCTTATGTTTAGTTGAAATTATGACTGATTACCAATATTTATGTCAGAAATATCGTAAAATATAATTAGATAGGAAATGGGTAAGTTATCGTACATCATGATCATTACTCATCGTTAATGGTAATAAAGATTATTTATAGTTGACTTTAAAATAATTAAAACTATAAGCAGGCCACCTTTGCCGCAGAGACGGCGCAGAAGACACAAGGTCCTGGGTGGGCAGACCACCAGCCACATAAATAGTTAGACGATGAAAACTCGTTCAGAAACGTAGTTCAAAATGAATCCTGAATTTTTTGATTCTATGCATCATTCTAGCTTGACGAATATGAGCACATCAAAAACAACAATTTATCAACAATGTAATATTTGAGGTTGACCAAATGAGATGAAAGATATAAACTAAAATATTTGTCAATTTCACCATTACTCCTAATTTTCTGTAAATGCAAAACTGGAAACTGTCAATTATAAATTCTGAAAAAAGGAGCATGACCAGTTATCATTGAAACCTTGCGGCCCAGCCAGTTTTAGTCTGGGAGAGTCCGACATAATCCATGAGAATTTCCCCACAAGGATAAAAAGGGACCACGTGGGATACGAGCCTTTCGCTAGCCAAAATAACTTCGTTCTAACACTTTGGTTTAAACAAATCAAACCCGCACGTTTTTCAGGATTATACCAACAGTAGAGATCGTCTAAGCTGAAACGACGCGCCCCTCCACTGCATCTACGATTAGAAGCAAGTACTCTTGCATGCGTAGACGCGGTGGACGCGTCATTTCTGCTTAGATGGTCCCTACCAACCCAATGATATTAAAATAAAAGTTGTAGATAGGTTACTTGTGCTGAAAAAGTGGCACCAGTAAACTGAGCAAATAAGTAGCAGCTCGGGTGAGCTGAGTCTCGCGAAAGCATTAACAGTTTGAAACGACACTGCGCAACATGTATCTGTCTCGTTTAGGCTGTGGTAAGTTATCATACTATCTTGTTCCCAAGTTACAACAAGCTCAAATACCTACGTACGCCGTGGACAATTTTTGACTCTGCATCAGTACTGACATGACTTATCCCTTTTTTATTATAAAATCATTGTACCAACAATTATCTGAGCGTTTATTTATACTGTCGCTCATCCGGCGAACAGTTACTATCGCGTGACAGTAAGTGGGTTAAGTGTGAGTATTCACTTTTTGCAGCGAACCGGCTGGGCCGGGATTGCCGCACTTTGGTTGCATAATTGCATTAGACAGCTGTAGAAATGTGGGGGGGATGCTTGAAGCTATTTTAATGGCCGCAGTGCAATTTTTGTAGCATTCTGCAAAAAACAATGCACTCGTCACATCAAAAATTACAGCATGAATTACTTTCGTTGCGTTGGTATTTCAAATGTACAGATGCCAGCGGATAGGATAAAGTTTACTTTATCCTATCCGCTTTATTTTCTTTAATTTGACGGTTTCTGGTACCCAACTTGCTGAATCTATACTTATAAATGTCACAATAATTTAGTCACTTTTCTTACAACTTGTTAAATGTCTTTTCTTGTCCTTAACTTCGAATGCATAAGAGCTGAAACCTGGAGCATTAAAAAGTTGATATTTATTTGCTATCCAATCAACGTGAGTCAGTAGAAGTCAGTCAGTTCGACCAAATAAATCGAAATAACCTGATATAAAATCATCAGTTTTTTTTAGGGACTTCAATGTTTGTAAATCGGTCATTCATTTATAAATGAACACTCGTTGAAATATTGATACAATGTTTTTTATTTTAAAAAAAGTTGGTTGTTTTAGTAAAGCTTTGAAAAAAGAGCTGAGATGAAAAACAATTTATCCAAAGTAGTTGCCGCGTCGGTGTAGAAAACAACATACCTAATGTACCTGTACAAGTTAATTAATGACTGTTGTGTGAAACGCCAAGTTAATGTATACCACTCCATTAGTTCTGCAGAAAATGTATTTGTGTCTTGATCTTTATAGCGAACTATACGCTTTTGCATTCTGTAGGCATGATATATTTATATACTCCATTCAATATAGACAGAACTTGACAGAAGTAAAAAAAGGTTTTTGCCAGGTTAAACTTTGTCAGCCGGGAAACGTCAGCACAGGCCCTAGTGGGTAGTGTTTAGCACCCCTGCTTCTATGAGCCTCTTTTTTCAGAGATAAAATAAATTAAGTATAAGTGTTAGTAAAATGCCCATGACATCAGTTGTGAAAGTGGATAAGTAACGATCGCTGTTTTATGCAGCACACGCCGGGTCGGAATGAGATGGGTGACCACTCCGAGCGAAATACAGTGATGTCTTTTTCAGGCATCTTTGTCCTTCAGAAGGCACGTTAAGCGGGTAGTCCCGACTGGCATGCGAAGATGTCAGTCGATTGGTCTAATTGGAGGGCTTAGGGCATCTGACAGCAATCTCAGATCAGCATTTGACAGTTTATCACTAATCGTACACCCCTCTAACAATCCGCACCCAGCCTGTGTGTTGGAGTATGGTTCGTGCTACCTCATAGTTGAGGTGAACCCTGTGATTAGCAGCCTCCTGCTAAGCACAGGCTGTTCGCTTTTTATTCGGCGGTACAACAACAACAAACAACAGCTTTCACACGTCAGCTCGTACGTACGATGCCAAGATAGACAGTGGTCTGTCCTACACATCCTCTCAGTACACAACAGATAACTTCTGTCACGTTGACTGGGTTTTTATTTTCACCAAGACGTGTCAATGTCACGACTCAAACCGCCAAAATTAAAAATATTCACAAGTCTTGTGTAAACAAAAACGCGTCAAAAGAAGACATTCTAACAAAAGTTTTGCGTCGTTACTGTCTGTTACTTGTTAATAACTTTCAAGTTTATATTTAGAGTGAAAAAGAAAAACAAAAGTAGAATTACGAAATGCTGTTGTCAACTTTTGACAGTGATAGATGCGTTCAACTATTCGCGGCTTCAAATGACTTAACCCTGCAAATGAAGCGAAACCGACACAATAGATCGTAAGTCCCTATTTATGAACTAAAACCAGAAAATTACCTTAGCTTTTTTTGCAACTTGACATTTTGAGATAAAAATAAGAAGTAAGATTGACGACCTGAGTTAGTAAGATAGAGTTATTTATATAATGTCTAATGCACAAAGAAGTACACAATTAATTATAATTGTAAATCAATTAAAAATTGCTCAAAATTCATTCTTACCTCACCAGACAACCATTGCGCGAGATAGAAATGTTGTTGTCGCAGATTTCTGATTGTATTAATAAGGAAAGAGAACATTCTCAGAGCAGTTGATCAGCTTTAATTATTTTGAAAAAAAGAAATTCCATTTAACCTGTAACATTTATTTACATTTATTTATTGATTGCATTCACTATGTACACACTCTTCATTCACTTCTTCATCCCACTCTTGATAAACGTATGACAGTAAATAAGGTTACTGTCACAGCTCATATTAACTACAAGCTTGCGTTTCCCAGGAGACAGTAAAAATAGAATTCCCAGCAAATGCAAAAAGAGGAATAAATTTCAACGCTCATAGAGCGGTCTAAAAAAGTCTCGACCAGTAATAAACTGGTCGGACGTCAAGCCAGAGAAAAAACATAGAAAATCAATGAAGCAATTAATAATCAACACGCAACGCTCTTCGGACAGACAGGCGATATTTTGTTATACATTTTATGTCATCGCCGTCTTTTCCAATATTTGCAAAATATTCAAAAAAGGAACAACTCGGGACTTCTTTATACTAGTACAACTGATTTCCCACCCAAAAACTGCCCACTTACAGTCGGAAATAGATAAAAGTTGAAACAGAAAAATCGTGAGAACTGAGGATCATCTTTTCTAAACCGTATTACGCTTTTTGGCATGTCCTTCCAGATTATATGTCCGTCAAACGCTGTTGCCGAGTTAATACGACATGAACCGAAGAGTAGCGTTGAAAAACATCTGCAGACCAGTATTTGGTCTCTTTTTGTTATTTGTTGTCTCTTTTTGCTGTTCTAGTAGAAATGTAAGTAGATTGCGCCCAGCAGACAGCTCAGCAATTTAACAAGATAATCCAGCGTGGATATTACACGCCGGTCCCTTGCGAATTGATTAAATTTGTAATATACTCAGGACTACTTAGAATTTAGATGCACTTTATTCTGTGATAACATAATAATGTATATGCAAGATGCAAGTCTAATAAATTGTTAATGCATGTTAAGGAACCACTGCGGTAGAGATTAAATATAAATAGAACCAGATCCTGGTTTAAATTTATTATGTTCGAATGTATTGTGTTTAGAAATAAGATAAACATATTTGTTAATACAAGCATTTTATGATTCTGTTTACAACATTTAAATAATGTTTTAAAAATAAAAATAGTATTTTGCTAAATGTAGTATTGTTATTTGTGCGAAACTTGAAGGACATAATAACATTAAAGCTCAAAATAAAGTTAATAGGCACTTATGGATCAATAAAACGGAGACATCATAAAAATACTGTGTTTCTTTGTTATCAACAAAGTAGTTATGACATCATGTAATTTTAGGATTAGTTGCACCATAGTAGAAGTTAAAGTTAAAGTTTTTGTCAAATTTGACAATTTGACGACCAAAAATGACGTCGAATTGTCAAATTTAACAAAAAATTTAACTTTAACTTTAACTTCTACTATGGTGCAACTTACCCTTAATATTTATTTTCTAAAGGACAAAAGGATACATAAAAGCACTCTACCTGTCTCAAACCATTATAAATAATATTTAACATAATGTAAACAATTACTGTTCAGGCACCAATTTAAAAAAATATTACCATAGATTAGGACACCCGCGCCTCACGTCCTTGGGAATACGCCATATTTTAAATCGCAACCTTCACCGCCGTGCAGATAATTCTCTATTCTACACACTCAAAAATAAAGCTCAGTTTAATATGTTGGCAAATCTTAGCCCTGATTCGTAGAAATTAACGCCGCTCGGAGTTTCCGATCTAACCCGGATTAATGGGCGCTCGTTATTTTTAGACGCGCGGGTCTGTTGGACCCACGGAACAGAAAACAGTGGAAGTGCAAAGAAGGCGTTGCACGCGTGCCACAATTAAGCGCTGCTATGCTTACTTGGTCCCAGTCGTGTTCTAACATCGCATCGAGTTGCTCGTCTCGCGACAACTTCATATTTCCGTAGTTATGCCGTATTGCTCCATTTTGGAGTGCCAGAATGATAGTAGGGTAAAAAATCTTGAAAATGTAGGTCTTTTTTACCATCGCTAAGTACCATTTTATTTGTTTTATAATAAAATCTTGTTAATTTCAATAGACAGACAGACATCGACCTATAACGCCAATTTCAATCTTAATGCTTTTACAATTAAATGAATAATTGCTAACACAGAGAATACCGCCATCTATGGTCAAACAACGGAATTAACTCTTCAATCGAAACTAAATTGCACTAAATTACACACTTTCAGCAGTAAAGCACAACAAATATTATCTGTAGAGTGTGAAGATTTATTTCCGGATGTACGATCTGTGAATTAAGCTAATTTGGACTAGAATTGAAACGACCAATCAAACGGCTTTTTTCTTTGTAGTGTATTATATGACTTTCAATATATTTATGTGTGTTTGGCGACAGCGGTTCCTTCACTGATGTTGTTGCATTGCACTTCCACTGTTTTTTCTGTTCCGTGGTCGGACCCGCGCGCCGAATGGGGGTTAATGGCGTTTTTTAAAATTGCCGCGAAATGCTCCGGGTTAATGGAGGCTGAATTAGTGCATTTCGTTGGCTGATTGGGCTCATGATTGATCCTTTTGTTTTTTTTTGTATTTTTTCGCGCGTGTACTTACACATCAGGGGGGCTAAAACGGTAACATTTTAGCATTTCATATTATGAAACATCTAACTGACGTTTCATCTAGGCCGCGGTCCGTTTCGAGTCAAAATTGAGTAATAGCGCGCTGACGTCGCTCACGTTCATACAATTTATCAATTCGGGATGCGTGTCAGCGCGCTGTTACTCACTTTTGACTCGAAACGGACCGCGGTCTAGATGAAACGTCAGTTAGATGATTCATAATATGAAATGCTAAAATGTTGCTGTTTTAGCCCCCCAGGTAACCAAGACTTACTAACTAATTTCTAAAGTGAGCTAAGAAAATAGTTTATATTTGAAAATGCATCTTACGTTTTTTTATGAATCTAAACATACTAAAAAGTTCAACACTCTGCCTGAACGAAAATATGGGACGAAAACACGAAGGCAATTTAATTTTAATATTTAAAAAAATCGTATCATCATAATATCAGGTTCTATCAATGTACTTTTTTTCAAGATAACTCTTTACTACGACTTTTTCCTATTAAAAAATTTTTCAAGATAATTTCTTGAATTATTAATTAGCACTTGTGTTTTTACAAATAAGAACCATTTTATCCAACGCATTAAAAACGATAAAAATGCATCATTAACGCGATTCCTAAAAAACAAAAGCCAAATGCATTTTTAATTAAAATTAACCTTCAGGCGACGCTTGAAATAACTTCTACATGAAAAACACCTTTGGGTTTGAAACGGTTTGAGTTTAACGATGACATTTATGGAGGGATGTTAAATATTCAATTGACCGAAAACACGCAAGAAAGGAAGTATATCCTTTGTGGTTTTATTTGGGTATTCAGTTTTATTCTTTCAAATGCTATAAATGAGATAGCCATTACATTACATTACATTAGATGTCAGTCGTTAAGCCTAGTCGGAGGCCTTAATAGGGCGGGTTGATAACATCTGATATTTTGGTTTATCAGGTTTTTTTATTTAAGCACTAGGGATACTGCATTATCATCTTACTAAAGATAGGAAAACCAGAAAAAGACATTCAGTCTTGGCTTTAGGAGGTAATCGAACCCGCGTCTTTCGCAAACCGGGCGACTGCACAAACAACTGTGTTACCGAGACCATTAACACGCAACGCTATCAAAGACGTGGGTTCAATTCCCGTCTGAAGTTAAAACCAATGTCTTTTTCTGGTATTCATATCTTTAGTATGGTTTATCACTAAATGCTATTTTTGTTTTTGCCGAATCTTTAAATGAAGAGCAACTGTATCGACAGGAGGTGTTACATAGTACAATTGCAATATTGTCACAGTTACTACCCTCCGCAGATGCTTGCATTTTAACCCCCTTATTCATAAAAACTAACGCAACGCTAAAGCATAGTTTAAGCAATTGACGTGTTGTGTTACTTACTCGCAAATGGCGGCAGCAACAAGAATGACAATGACAAATCGATACAAAAGTTAAATACATATGGAATATTTACTGTCTATTAATTGCATAATGTTGCTATTAAAGCTATAAAACTTTTTCGTTACATTCAAATAATGCTAACCGACTAATTTATTCCTATAAATGAACACTTATGCATAATATTCCTCGTATAAGTAAAAACAAAATTTTACGCCTAGGACGATGCAAGATACAATCTTTGATTTTATCCATAGAAACTAAAAATAGATGCCATAAGTATGTAAATTTAATTCAATTCTCTATGGCTCGTAAAACTGCACAGCAATTTATACAAAGCGCATCACTGAGTATTAAAAAGACAGGTGAATAATTTATATAATTCTTAAGCAATTTTTTATAAGATTCAATAATAATTGTTTGATCATAACAACTTTAGCAAAAATATTTGTAACGTGAGCTTCGAACAGATTATTTCAAGAGATGACATAGCTTTCAAACTATTTACTACCTAACTTACTTAAGAATATTCTGGATTCCGTAGAAAAATCATAGACAGAACCTAATCTGTTTTTATGATTTTCCTACGGAACACCCCTAGGTGGGCCCCTTTGCCCCATCTAGGTTTGTGAGCCACAGCTTTGTAATTTATATTTTGTAAATTCTGTAACTGTTTTGAACAATAAATAAAAAATAAAAAAAGGCCCAAATAAGGAAATTAATTGCTCGTGCTCTTGGATACGAGAAAACGGATAAACATACTTATTTTTGTAAATACAAACACAATATACCTACATAAGATACACTCAGACCAGTACAAACCTACATGTTCATGCACACGCATGTTTGTACAGAGCGGGGATTGAACCCGCACCCCTTTGGTGTAGAAGCCAACTTCTTAACCATTACACCAAATCTGTCGTCAAACATAACATACAAACATGAATTCATAAATATGAATCGAAAAATACGATTACAAACGATTCTTCGAAGACGTAAACAAAGTACACTAAAAAGTAGCTATCTTATGAAATATAATACGAATACGAAAGTCTAAGGTTACAAAACTAGCCACTATTTATCAGATCGTGAAGTTTAGCAGCCAATAATCGATTAATCGGATAGTATTGATGCATCGATACTTATCGGACGAAAAGGGTAATTTTTAAAACGATTATAAATACAATGTGCACACAAACTAAACTGGCCACCAACTAACTATTATATTGGTACTAATAGTACCGGGTAAAGCGGGGTGAATAGAAATCACCGGGTGAATAGAGCCGATTTTTTGAAACTAAATTATGTTTGTTTCCTATTACTCTTTGTACCCATAATACCCAAACAGTAATTTTACGCTCTGCGCAGCGTCTCCATTCACCTCGTCACGGACGTAAAAGAAAGACAGACGTCACCTCGTCTAATCATGAGTGAAGCATATTAGCTGCTGCCAGTATAGGTGTGTGACCGACTGCAAGCAGTATACCCAAATGTAAGGTTTCGTCTTTTTGGCTAATTTTCGTACGTAACAAATCGGTGTAGGTTCCGCCCCAAAATCGAGATGGGTACTACACGAGAGTAAAAATGAACAAAACCGAATGTAGTTCTTAATATGGCAAAAGCACAGTCAAGTGCGGTTCGAAAAAATACACGCCAAAATTATATATGATGTGGTTCGGTAAAGACTGAAAGTAGTGTACATAAAAAAAAGTGGGATCCTCATGGCTGACTTAAATTAGATTAAAGGTCGCAGGATTTCGTTCAACGCCTGCATACTCGGCCTGCTGACTACAGTTAGGCGCTATAAAAATCCATGAGAGAGGCCTATGTGCAGTGGACACCTTTCGGATGAATGTGATGATGATGACCCCACACACTTAGCTACAAGTGTGTTGGGTCATCACATTTATCAGTTTTACATTTCGAGATTTACATTTGTATATTTCACTAAATTCATTTTTAAGCACAGAAATTCTGCGAGAAAAACGTTTGAGGCGACATGGACGGGAATTTTAAGAGTTCTTTGGTGAACTATTCTTCTTCACTAAGGAACCTTAAATACAGTGGCGATTCTTCAATATCATGATAGGCTGATATCCAAGTGCGTCAGTAATGATACGGCCAAGTCCTGGTAGCAATTACAGTTTGATTTATGATTTAAACGCCATTATTAAGACTGCCAACAACGGATACAGGTTACATGTTAATTTCAGCCAGGATTAAGATTTGTGTCTTAAATATGTAGAGGGTTTTGAAGAAACCTCGGCTACACCAAATAAACAGTAATACGCTTACTTCGCTTGCTTCTGCAGACGCCTAAAAATTAGAGAATGAAAATGAATGAAATTGTAAGTGAAATTAAAAACAGGTTAGCATCATCATTGATAGTAGATATTAGAAGTCCACTGGTGGTCCTCAGTGTTCTCTGTGATTCCTACAACTGTAATAAGGTCACCTGTCCTCCAAGCATGTGGGCATAAAATTGACACTATTTTCGAACTTTTACACCTTAATGGCCCTTAGTATTACTAGTGAAAAACAACATTCTGTTAGCCAATTTTAGCATTTCGTTGCAGCTAACGTACTGTGAATTTTTTACTCTTTCCATACTCTACCCGTTCATAAACTAAGGCTATGATTTTTCGGCAGTGCGGTCGCGCCGACCATGCAACGTTTATCAATTTATAGTGGGCACTGAAGTTATTTTCGGTTTTATTTGAATTTTCGTTGCATTTGTGCTTCATGATTTTTTTATTACCTCAACCTTTGATATTTTAAAATTGGCTTAAAAATACAAGGTTTTGCATTTTAATCTTTTTAATCTTATGTCGGCCCAGTTTGTGAAACTGACGATTTAACATGTTTTTTAGTTTGCTGTGTATTTTGTTTTGCTGTAGTCAAATTATTCGAGACAGCTTGGTGCCTTTGACTTATTATTGCAAATGTTTGATTGTAATAAGGAAAGTGTGTTAAGTGAATTAATTGTGTTATGAGGATATGAGGGACAGGGTGTTATATTCCATAGAAAAGGGAGGATCCTCCGATCAGTCATTACTTGCTGTGTTGCTTGCAGTACATTTCGTGAAGAAAATAAATGTAAAAGAACTTTCCAACCTAAAAAGGCTGTGTTTTTTTACTAAAATTTGCGATTAAATCTCTGCTCATTGCGGTTAACTTGGACCTTGTACTTTTTTTTCATAATTTACGTGCTGTCTTTGAAAAAACATTTTTTAAAATTTTGTGCCATCAATATTTTTACACTATATTTCAAAAACTGCTCTCAACAGACAAAGGGCTGGCTGTTAACTACTTAGAACACAAAATGAAAGAACAGTGTAATTTAAAATGTATCCCAAGTCAAGCCCCAACTTTAATCACGAAAATTAGGCCTCGCCAGTGTATAAAAAGCTTAAGATTTGCTCGTTACGCCCTACGCCCTCATTCACAGTTCAAAAGCGCTTTTTAGGCCTCAGCACTGTGTTTACGAGCCATAACTTGGCAGGTCTTTTACTTTTGATAATTTAGGATTTTATGGCACGACTGTGGGTTAGCTCGCGTGCTAGGCATGGTAGTTTCGTTTTTTTAGTGACATTAGAATGATATTTTTCCTAGTTTTAACTTGCATTAATTTATTTCAATTAATATTATGATCATCATTATTAGCCTTCAAGAGTTCACTGGAGGAAATGAATAATCATCAGCCTTCTACAGTATATTGCTGGACGTAGGCCAACCCCAGTGTACAAACAAGACCCGAACCCCCTTTTCGCCATGCAGACGCTACCAGCCACCCTCCTTAAGTCATCGGTCCGTCTGGCTAGAGGACACTAGGGTACATCCGACACTACGTTTGCCAAGCCACGTGGCCACGGCTTCTCCGGCACTTCACCGACCAACAGTTCTTTGGCAGATGTGCTCAGCTCACTGGCACATCAAACATAAGCCTCCCCAATATACACTAAAGCTAGCGACTTTTGGTCGCTTGCATCCAACAGTTTCTGCAAACTGCATTCGGTCGTCGGTCCACCGGGTGGAAGGCCTGCCTACACTGAGTTTACAATTCCTCATCATTGTTGTTGAATACATAAACGGCCTATATACATCCCACTGCTGGGCACAGGCCTCACCTCAACTATGAGGTGGAATAAGCCATACTCCAACACGCGGGCTCAGAGCACATTGTTGGAGGGGTAAAAGGTTAGTGAGCAACCTTAATGTCAGATGTTATCAAGCCGCCCTAAGGCCTCTGACTAGGTTTAACCTGACATCTGGTGACGTCAACCGTTACGTTGTCGTTGAATAGCAAGCTCTAAATAGGTATCGTGTAAATCAATGTTCTAAGCATGAATTACCAGTTCCTCACTCAACGCGTGGAGTAATTGGTATCACGGAAGCTTAAGCGGCGTTAGATAGTGTCGCAGGATTAACAGAACAGCCTGTAGATAAGACAGCTCTATGTCGATGTTCGCTAATTTATCGCTTCTTTAATTAACAAAGTGTTCAGTGTACTTTGATTGAGTAATATAACTGGCTTTTGCCTGCGATTTTGTCCGCTTACATATTGTAATACTTTAACCCACAGGTAATGTATCAATAACAACTTTCTGGAAAATTCCAGCCTTCATTTCATTTTTTTAGAAATGATTACAATCTTATTGTGGAATTCCTGTTGATTTATAATTGACTCATGACAGTACTATTGTATTATAAAAACAGAACAAATTTGATTACCATACATACAAAAGGTCAGAGAGAGTCAACCTTAAGAGATAGAAATCAGCTGTTGCAGACTTTTTACTTTTCAATAGTTTTCCATTCTGTCATACAAAACCGTTACCATGTTTTTTTATTACTTTCATCGTTTTTCTTTAAATAAAAACCAATGCCCTATACTCTTAGTAATAGTGATTATTATCATTTACTCCAATTTTATAGACCTTCTTTGTAACACTCTAGAACCTAAACATCATAAGAAGTCTTAACTACATCGTTACCAAGACTCAGCGAGTGAGTCGTTAGTTAAAGATAAGGTTTTATTACTAGCAATTTATTACTATTAAAGCACATCTTAGTTACTGTGCCGCCTTTGGTTCAACTAGTTCGTTAATAGTTTATTTTTACGATTCAACTAGTTCAAGTTCTAGTTTAACAACTCTCGGTCTGAGGAACTGGGGGAGGGCGGGTAAAAAGGACCAATATTAATGACAACTAAAGGGTTGCCACAAAACACATTGTTTTTCTACTGCAGTTGTAAGTCCGTTCTTTTTTTGTTTGCTGACTTTGAAACAAATAAAATGAAATAGATCTAACTATTAAACTTCAAAACATTTATTTTTCGTAAAGATTGATTTTATTTTTGTTTTCGTTATTCATGATGCTAGTATTCAATATCGAATAATTGAACGATCCATTCAATTAAAGTTTCAAACAAATAAGAGACATTTTATCTCGTGTCTAGACGTGTTGGTCTTTTAAGTGACATACATTTTGTTACAATTTAATTGCGTGGTTAACTAAAAGTTCTACGGGTGTAAAAACCTTATCTAGAAATACTACTTGTTTTTAAATATTAACATAAATATGTTGAACAACAAAGTAATAAGCAATTATAATACATGCATGTCAAATATTTTCCGTCGATGTACTAGGAATGCAGGTGTATTTTAACGAGCTCGTTAATAACTCCTGTCAAACGGCCTTACTTTACGTTTCAAATTATGAATATTATCATGAATAATATCCAACAGCTTTTTAAATGATATGCTTATGAAAACAGCACCAACCATTCTATTTAATGCCACTGTTATTCCCGAATGGTTTGAATTCATTACTAATGAAGCCATTTTAGCGTACCTTTTAACATGCACAAGCTTAATGTACTGCGAAAATGTAACAACAAACTCAGTTCATTACAGGAGACGATTATGTGTGAAATGTATCGCACAGACGCCGTTGTGTTTGTCAGCTGTCACTTGGCGCCATTATTACGGAGGTGGGAGACAGGCTGTCATCAGCAATGAGCAACATTTAGAAAACGTCCAATTACGCACCTATGTCGCGAGGACGGGTTCACCCCGCTCTCCCCTTTGCCATCGTGACGGATCGCTTTAAGTTGCTTGTAATTAACTTGAATATTGTATGTATTTCTAAGGACTAGTTGTTGTCGGCGACTTGGTCTGCATGATCCTTCAAATCTTTGTTCCTTGAACATGAATCTTGAGTGACCCAGATATTTGTCTAGTTTTTATAGTATAGCTGTACTTAGTTTTATGACATTCAGTGATGTAGTTTGAAGTTTTGCTAGAACATAAGTACAAACGGAAAGGAAAATATTAACATATATTTGATGTTCATAACTTTTTAAAAATGAAAACGATAAACGCGTTTTCATTTTTAAATATTTTTTAATAGTACATCAGCAAATTCTACCTAACAAAGCTGAAAGCTTGATGTTTTATCGCACTAAACGGTTTCCCATCCAAAAATATGCATCTGCGGAAGGACCTTTAAAGATGATAACTACTTTAATCAATCAAAGATGACTTCTTTCTTTCGTCCAGCTTGTGTGCTTGTGTACTATTAAGATTTGTCCGTGCGTGTGTGGTCTATAATGTTTCCTTTTTTTCCGCCAGCCACCCCTACCAGAGCCTCCACCTGGCTAATGTGCAGATATGCGCAGATGTAAGCACTAGATGTGCGCAGACGCAGACGTATGGGCGAGTTTCCGCCGACGCACACGCGGTAACGCTATACATCACCTGCTGGGCAAATTGTTTGCTGTGTTAGCGAACGCTTTGCTTTTTTATACTTGTTATCATTACTTAGTCCGCGTGGTGAGTTCGAATCCGGCTGGAACAGTTACTTTGTTTTCATTGTATGATTTGCTGCTAATACTCCGTTGATGGAAAACATTGATGTAATCAAAGCAATCCGTATAACGGCTGTAGGCTCGCCCCTAACACCGTGGGTTAAAATTCACTTGGCATAGTGTAGATTTCTGTATGTTCAGATTACTATGACGTCAACAGTCAGCGTGTCTCTGACTACCCCGTTTGGGAATTACCTACACAAACTCACTTTTTTAAACCTATATCAAGCACCAGTGTTTCAAAGTTTTCAATTGTGTCAACACAATTTGGTTGTTTGTGTTAGAAACTTAACTTTTTGATCATCATTCAAGTATAAATTAACAACCTGTTATTCGATCTAAGATAAATACATTACAGATAATACGTAAAAAATATCAAGAGCATAAAAAATAACCTAAATAGGTAGCAATACCCTCCAGACTGCTTGACACCGGTGCCACGTCCCCAATATTTGCACCGAGACGAAAATAATATTTAAAACGTCTAGTCCTGTTGCTTCGCAAAAGACCGCCGTGATCTGAATTTAATAATCTGATAATTGATTGAATCACTCTTGAAAATTTCAGCGTAAATCGTTATTAAAAAATAAAGTCACTTTAATAAATATTTTAGTAAAAAAATACTGCGATTGTTTTATGTTTGGAACGACGAATATGTTTTTTTCCTGTTACCAAAATAAGCGTAACTTGTACTGTGGGTATCAGACCCCCGAAGTCACTAACGTCAATCAAGGTTAAGTACGCCTTCACACTCATGGCGTACCGTGAATTAGGAATAAATGAATAATAGTGACAGCTATAGTTGTGAGGAATGCTCAACTTTGATTCGCGTTTGTGAATTTGGCGGACAGACTGATGAACACACTTAAATATTTATGAATACATACTTAAATAGAGATCAACGCCCAGACACAGAAGAAACACAAATGGACATCAAATGAATGTATGTCAAGTTGATATAAAAAATATCTCCTCCTTGAAGTTTTTCAATTATTTTACTGCACTAGTTTAATATTTCAGCTGAGAAGAATTTGGTTTATGTTAATGCCTAATTACGAAATTCAGCAAATTGTATGAACATACTTAAAAATTTAAAAACCCTGATGCTCGGTTTCGTGTCGTTTCGCAAGAAGACTTCAAGCGCAAGATCATTCCACATCCTGCACATGTATGGGAGGAAATAATGCTATTGACGCACGCGGGTTCTGGGTCCCTCAAACCCCGAACATCAGGAAAACTCCCCGACCCGTTTAATGCGGTGGTATATCACTGTCTCCTCCACGCCGTTCCCTGATCGATTGCCCACATTGTGTATCCTTGTTACTTTGGTACGCGTGTTTAGCAATATTATCAATCAGATGAAAGTATTCGGTTTTTAACGCTAATAAAATATAAAGCTCTTTCTACTACTTCTTTCTAATTTCAAATTTTGCACCGCCAACAGCATCTCTGTCTCGCCCAATGGTTGACTGGTAGAGAATGCTTTTAGCATTAAGTCCGCCTTTTGTACTTGTTTGTGCATTAAAGTATAAATAAATAAAGCTGAAGGGTTTTGGTCGAACGCGCTAATCTCAGGGACGGTTTAAAGTGAACAATTCTTGGTGGATAATCCGTTTTTAAGGAAGGCTACATACACACACACATCAAAAGTGTCTAGGGATATCTCAAGCATTTTCATACAAAGTATAGCTATTTGGGAGGCTGTAAAAATTAAAATAATGCTACCAACGTAGAAATTTTTAGAACACAGAAACTGCTATATCTGCCCTTTCAGATTGTATATTTTTTTTATTGTAGTAGCATTATTGTACAATCGTAAGGACGTTAAAAAAAGACAGATTTTTCTTTTAAAAGGTGTTAAAATTTTAGCAAAATCAAACGTTTTTTTTTGTAATATTCTTAACCTTTATCTAATGCCACTGTTCTCGCGTTATTCTGAAATAATGCTCAACTTGTAAACCAACTTAACTTTATGAAATATTTGAAAAATGATATCCCTATGATATCCCTAGACACTTTTGATGTGTGTATCATCACGCTACGACAAGTAGAAGAAAATGTTGCGAGAACTGAATACTGGGTTATTTTTATTTTACGTTATATCGTAATCATCCTACTAAAGAGGAAACCTAGAAAAGAACATTCGTTCTTGGGCTTAGGCGGGACTCGAACCAGCGTCTTCCGCGTTTCGGGCGGCTGCACTAACCACTGTGCTACCGAGACCATCACAGACCGGCCGAAATTTTCTGGTATATTTTTCACCTTGGAATATGCCTTTTAAGAGCTTCCGTTGCGTGGGCTGTGTAAACGGCTAAACGTTCCAGAAAAAAGTTCACGACAGTATATTGTTGCCTTTCCTTCAAGGTTGCCTCTAGAACCTTTTGTATGGTAATATGGGTAATAAATTTGCTCAAAAATAATGAATTATTGAGTGTTTATTTAAACACTCATCCACATGAATACGTAAAGTACTTACAGCAAAACCTTCTTTTCTTTTAACCAAAATGAAAAATACCTAAATTAGTTTCACGGTCCTTTTTACCGCAGGCACTAGTTATGCTTCCGTTATCCATTTGCCACTGTGTTTCAAGAAACAGAATGAATATTTTCACCTCATTAAAAGTAATAAAAACTACCACCCCATTGTTTCAGTAAATGATAGCTTCAAGTTTTTCAGCTTCAAGAATTATCGCAGTCAAAGGAAAAGGTCGGTTTCAAATTACCCCGGTAATAGATAGGCACACCCTTGTCAGCCCTTTCTATTTCCACCCCATTCCAAGCAAGAATTGTTTGGAGTATACGTTCGTACTTCAGGTGAAATCTTCGAATATTTTCCTCTCGCATCAGTGCTGAAATGTTTTCATGAGGGAAGGTTGAAGGAACGTTTTGGGGGTAAATAAGTTTGGTTTAACCAGACACGGTATTTGAGGAGACTTTATCTCGGGGTATAAAGTTTCAGATTGACTAGTATATTGATTGTTTAAGTATACTTGTGAGTATTGAATCCTGTCGATTAATATGAATCGGGAGTATACTGACTCCTGCAGTAAGGGTTTTGTACTAGTCTATGAGATATGTCGGAATAAAGGAAAAAAATAATCATCACAGCTCATTTTCTAGGATGTTTTCTTCAACATCCCAAAAAATGTTGGCCAGCTAAGATATGAAATAGTTTATTGCACCAAACAGTAGCAGATAGGTACATTACAAGCTCTCTTTATATATTTTGTAAAGAGAGGTTAAATTTAGGCGGCCTTATAGCTAAAAGCAATCTCTTTCAGACGAACGCTGAGGCTTTACCTAATTATTCGTTTTTTAATATCCAAAACCAGCGCGTACTTCTTTGAAACAACTTAAGTGAAACTAATAATATTTGTCCACAAATGTTAGAGTTGAGCAAGCTAAACATTTACTGAACTAATTATCTTAATTATGTGAAAACTAACAATTACTCCGTCCGCCCAGTAACCTGTTGGTTTTGCGATTAGGAAACTCCCTTTTAGAATACGTTGATGGGTTAATCCCCTCATTTAGCCCCCTAAGTGGGGGGATTCTGTGCTGGTTTCAACTAATCCTACCCATTTGGAAAAGTATATTTGCAAAATTGACCCTCTTCCGCTTTACTAGCGGTGATATAGGGAATATAATCTGTTAATGCTTTCGGGACTTTTATATTATATTGTTAGCAGAACCTCCTTGGCAGACGTAAAGGGCCACTACACTACAGAGGATGTACACCAAATGTACACTACCCGAACCATAGACGACGACCATAGATCGAGGCGTTCTGTCAATCACATAAATTTAGGCGCGCACTTTTGTTTTAATATCCATCATGAAATAAGCTTGTAAAAATATTGTGTGCATTGCGGGTGAACTCCTATTTTCTTGGTTTTGGGAACTATTTTGTTTTGATTTAGTAACAAATCAATAATTGTTTTACTATGAAAGAGTGCATTTCTGAATAATTTCCCAAAATCAGAAGTGGGATTCGTTTGCCTTACCGCTTAGCTTGATATCTTTTTGAATTTCTGTATAGTTGGAAATTTATAATTTTCCCGTTGAGTTTTTCCATTTACAACTAAATGAAAAATCTGGTTTTAAGCGAATGTGCGAATGCGAATGATAAGTTTGTGACAAAGATGTTGTTTCAGCTTACATTGACGTATGTACTTAAATAAATAATAAGTTTTTTACTTATTTCTGGTTCCTAAAGTAATTCAAGATGCTTAACAAACCGCATGAAAAGCATCGTCGTCGACGTAGTAGAAGTCGAAGCAGATCGACCGACCAACCTACGAGTATGATGGAGATTAGCGCTTTAGAGAGGCCTTCGGAGGGGTCTCCGCGTGGCTCAACAGGCAGGATTGTGGAGGCAATAAACGCTATGAATCCGGTGAGGTCCAACCACTACTTATTATATTTCAAATTTTGATTCCCATTTTCACAACATTGATGCTTGGTGTGATGAAGTCAACGGCGCTAGGGCCCTCGATCGTTGGGATGACGGAGAGTGTCTTTCTCGAGTTGGGAATTGTATTTAAGGCGACGCAAAGCCGTGGTTATTGCCAAATTGAATTCAAATCACTGTGTCTGCGGACTATTGAAAGCGCCAATGTGCCTTCCTTACAACTGAAATTGAGTATCTTGGACGTATTATTAGCTAAGGTCAGGTTAGACCGAGCCGACATAAAGTAAAATTTTTTAGTCAAAGCTCCTTAGCCATGAAATAAAAAGCCAGTTCGTAAGATTTTAGGACTTGAACATGGTTCTTATTGAAAATAATTGAGGAAGTCTAGAGCGGGCCTCGGAAGAATGTGGCTTTCTTTGAGGGTGAGACATTTGACACTTTGTATTTTGTTTGCCAATATATTTTTAGTCACGCTGGAGTCAACCCCGGTTTAGTTTCATGACATGCTAACTTGGGGGTGCCTCTGTCATAATATTGTGTGCTAATCATGTTACGTTTGTCCACTATGGTTTTGTTGTAGCAAGCTAACTTGTTTGCGCCTCTGCTACTGGTGTTTTGCTCGTGGCATGCCAACTTGTGTGTGCCTCTGCTACTGGAGCGTTGTTTGAGCATGCTAACTTGTCTGCGCCTCTGCTCCTGGTGTTGCTCGTGGCATGCTAACTTGTGTGTGCCTCTGCTACTGGAGCGTTGTTTTAGCATGCTAACTTGTGAGCGCCTCTGCTAATTGTTTGTAGCAAGCTAACTTGTTTGCGCCTCTGCTACTGGTGTTGCTCGTGGCATGCTAACTTGTGTGTGCCTCTGCTACTGGAGCGTTGTTTTAGCATGCTAACTTGTGGGCGCCTCTGCTAAATGTTTGTAGCAAGCTAACTTGTCTGCGCCTCTGCTACTGGGTTGATTACTTAGCAAGCTAACTTGTGTGTGCCTCTGCTGTTGTTGTTTGTAGCATGCTAACTTGTCTGCGCCTCTGCTACTGGTGTTGATTACTTAGCAAGCTAACTTGTGTGTGCCTCTGCTGTTGTTGTTTGTAGCATGCTAACTTGTCTGCGCCTCTGCTACTGGTGTTGATTACTTAGCAAGCTAACTTGTGTGTGCCTCTGCTGTTGTTGTTTGTAGCATGCTAACTTGTCTGCGCCTCTGCTACTGGTTTTGGTTACTTAGCAAGCTAACTTGTGTGTGCCTCTGCTGTTGTTGTTTGTAGCATGCTAACTTGTCTGCGCCTCTGCTACTGGTTTTGGTTACTTAGCAAGCTAACTTGTGTGTGCCTCTGCTGTTGTTGTTTGTAGCATGCTAACTTGTCTGCGCCTCTGCTACTGGTGTTGATTACTTAGCAAGCTAACTTGTGTGTGCCTCTGCTGTTGTTGTTTGTAGCATGCTAACTTGTCTGCGCCTCTGCTACTGGTGTTGATTACTTAGCAAGCTAACTTGTGTGTGCCTCTGCTGTTGTTGTTTGTAGCATGCTAACTTGTCTGCGCCTCTGCTACTGGTGTTGATTACTTAGCAAGCTAACTTGTGTGTGCCTCTGCTGTTGTTGTTTGTAGCATGCTAACTTGTCTGCGCCTCTGCTACTGGTTTTGGTTACTTAGCAAGCTAACTTGTGTGTGCCTCTGCTGTTGTTGTTTGTAGCATGCTAACTTGTCTGCGCCTCTGCTACTGGTGTTGATTACTTAGCAAGCTAACTTGTGTGTGCCTCTGCTGTTATTGTTTTTAGCAAGCTAACTTGTCTGCGCCTTTGCTACTGGTGTTGCTCGTAGCAAACTTACTTGTGTGTGAATCTACTACTGGAGCGCTTCTGCTTATTGTTTGTAACATGCCAACTTGTTTGTGTCTCTGTGACATGTTAAAAGCAAGTAAACACTTTTGCTTGCTTGCTCAAATATTTTGATGTTATAAGTTATACTCATACGTGAATTTTAGAAACTGTAGATGATGCTGAGTCGCATCCAAGTTGCTCTAAGGATGCTGGGCAACAACTGGGCTGCTCGAAGGATGCAGCTGTACCTGTACCTCATACTTCCGAACAAGACGTGGACGTCTCAGTGTCAGGAGAGGCCGTGTTAGCAGAACCTCCTTGGCAGACGTAAAGGGCCACTACACTACAGAGGATGTACACCAAATGTACACTACCCGAACCATAGACGACGACCATAGATCGAGGCGTTCTGTCAATCACATAAATTTAGGCGCGCACTTTTGTTTTAATATCCATCATGAAATAAGCTTGTAAAAATATTGTGTGCATTGCGGGTGAACTCCTATTTTCTTGGTTTTGGGAACTATTTTGTTTTGATTTAGTAACAAATCAATAATTGTTTTACTATGAAAGAGTGCATTTCTGAATAATTTCCCAAAAATATACATATTATTTTAGGCATTTAAAAATAAGTTGCCAAGCTGCCACTATTTTGTTTCCATGAGTATTATTGTTAGCTTTTAGTAGTGTTTCACTGAAGGGCAAAGACCTATGTCATAAGTATTAGCAATTTAAAATTTTAAGAGTCCACTTTTACGAAACAAACTATGTCATTTCCTCGATTTTTTAAATTCTGTCAAAGTACATGTTAGCTTACTGCACTACAATAAAAGTCTGAGTAGGTATAAGGTAAAGAAAATGTAGTTTACGGAATACGTTTTTTTTAAATAACAAAACATGCGACTAAACGCACACAGTTCAGTCAGGGGCACATTGGTTGTTCCCATCATTGAACAGAACATTTATAGCCCCACATTTCATCAAGCTGATTTTAAACGCAATGTGATAAGTGCCGAGCCTACCGTCGCTATCAGGGTTTTTCATCGGTGTTTTCATTCACTGGGAAGTTCGTCGTCGCAAATCAGGAGTTCCGCCCAGATTTCATCTCCCTACAGGTTCCAAGCAAGAGTCTTAAACAACGACAACTACCCTACAACAAAACGTACCTTTCTCCCATTCTGAGTCTGATGCGGCAACGGCGGCGGTGCTATCAGCCTCATCTGCGGCGGCTGCGGCGGCATTGCCGCCAGCAACGGCGGCACGAACGGCACCACGCCGCCCATCGGCAGCGCCACGGCGAACTTCTGCATGCCCATCGTCCCCATGGTCCAGGGCACGAACCAGCCCCCCCCGGCCTGCATCGCCCCCCCGCCGGCCCCGTACCACGCCAGCTCGATCAACTAAGGTACCACATCCACAACACTAGCACTTATCGCGTGCGGCTTGACATGAGCACTTTACACTGCACAAACCTGGGGACAAAGAAAGGGTTATATTAGTAACTTGTTTTGTGCAGGTTCATCTTATGTTAGGTATTCGATAAAATTTAGCAATGTTATGCAATACCACAGTATAAACCATACAGTAGAACATCTACATACAAACATGCCACTCTCGGTTTGAATGTGTGCGTGCGCGTCGCGCGCCGTGTCGCGATATCACGCACACGCCAGCATAAAATAGGGAGGCATAGGGAGGCGGCAGTACGGACGGGCTGTGCCGCGTGTCTGTGTGCACGCTAGGCTAATAACTCGGCGGGCGGCCTTAGATTATAGCCTACTGTATGGTTTATACTGTGGCAATAGTAAGTCGGCAAACGCTCCACGATGATGAGTTAAGAAGACCCATATAGCCGTTAATTCGAATCATTCGGTCGCCACCTCATTGAATAAAACCTCATGTCAAAGAATACTTAGAAAATAAAGATTCAAGAATGCGATGAACAGTTTGTTCCAAACAGTATCAAGCCAAGCACGTCAGGTTGGGTAGTACGATGGGTCGCCACATCAACTTTCACAAAAAATTGAGATCGTAGTTTGATAAGTCGACATGATCGACATTAATTTTGAAAATAGAACACTGAATATTTTGGATGTTTTAATTATATGCATCAGAAGCTGAGACTTTGGTGAGCGTATTATCAAAGTAAAATGTGCTACCTACCGTTTATTCAAATAGGTTACATTTTTTTCGACTGTCAGCTTCCTTCTCTAAGCTCATTAGGAAGCTTCAATATAGTATGAAAATGGAATACAAATAGAAAGTAATGCGAAACGGAATAATATAAACAGCAAAAACCCATTTATAAAGGGAATTACGAATGTCAAATCTGTTTGACATCGTGGATAATTTGCGTAATCCTTGACAAATTGGAGCCCGCAGCCCGGCCAGGGATCCGAAGATGTAATTAATATTCCACATAAGTTCGCTAAGGCAAGGTTTGACTGAGGTTTCTAATCTTTAAAACCAAAATATCTAATATAAACCTGTAACAAAAAAAAAACTTTTGTAGATGAGTTTGATCTCAGTTATGAGTTGTAGTTCAAGGGATGTGAGGCCGGGAATAAACTTTACTGTAAGATATCACCAAGCCACCTCACAGCTACTTCAGCCGGGCCGAACTGCATAACGTGCCTTCCGAAGCATAGAAAACACAAAATTTCGGTCGAGGTGGTCACTGATTCCATACCCGGCATATGTTGCTTTTCATTTATATACTTATTTATTCTTTATTGCAAAAAATTAAGAAAAAAAAGTACGTAAGTAAGTAAAAAAGTGGCGGACTTGATGCCTGGAGGCTTTGTCTACCAGTCAACCGCAAAACATAACAGATAATTTAGGAATTTTGGGGTGTGCAACTTGCTTTAATTAAAAAGATATGAGAGTGATACATCATTTAATGAATATACTGAATGATAAAAATACATAACATAACATAAACGGCCTATATACGTCCCACTGCTGGGCACAGGCCTCACCTCAACTATGAGGTGGAACAAGCCATACTCTAACACGCTGGCTCAGTGCGGGTTGTTGGAGGGGTGTAAGGTTAGTGAGCAACCTTGATGTCAGATGTTATCAAGCCGCCCTAAGGCCTCTGACTAAGCTTAACGACTGAAATCTAGCGACGTCAACCGGGACCAACTGCTTAACGTGCCTTCCGAAGCACGGAGATGCCCGAAATACACATCACTAAATTTCGGTCGGGTGGTCACCCATCCCATTTCCGACCCGGCGTGTGTTGCTTTACAACAGCGATCGTCGCTGATCACTGTCACAACTGCGCCACGGGCACCACCTCTTTGCGGGCACCTCGCAAAAATACATAAACTACTATAAAACCATCATCATCATCGGCGATGATAGCTGATCCACTGTCATATAGCCACAGACAACTAAGTACTTATGAAGCAATACATAAAAAACGCAAGATGATCTAAAAAATAGATTAAAGCTAAGTTCCTAATACACGAATTTCTAGGATAATTTGTGTCGTCCTTGACAAACGTCGGACCCGCGTCGCAGCCGGCTCAAACGTTCAGTATTCCACATTAGTTCCGACCATGATATTATTACACATTACAAATTCAAAGCGAGACCCTAAGTGGAATGTTAATCCGTCTAGTCAAATAAATGAAGCACCATTCAAAAACATTGTTAAAATTACTTAAAATTTAAAGAATTAAAAATTAAAAGCATTCAATGTTTTATAACAGTCAGCTTTTAAAAGGGTCTCGAAGTTCCATTGAAGATTTAGAAGTTCCATGTGAGATTACTTTTAACAATTTCGGAAGGAAACACGATCATTATGAAATGGGAATAAAAATAAATATTTCGGATTAGTACTAATAAAACAATTTTACGACGTCTAGCCGCGGTTTTTAATTTTTACGTCATAACTACTCTTAATAACGACAAAGAGGTTTAACGTCAGTTTTTGCATCAGCTACTATCAATCATTATGTCAGTTTCATAATCATTTTTAGAAGCGTTTCTTTCTGTACAGAATAAGTTGTCTGCACCTATTCTAAAAACTCACTGTAGTTTGTTGTCAACTTGTTACTATAGTCCGTTCGCGTTAAGGATGCAGTGATTTTTATTTAATTCTGTCGCACACAAACAACTCAGAACCACAAGCTTTGCATTGAAAGTGTGCGTTTAGCTAGTCACTGTGGACTTGGCTTTCTAATTAGGAACGATTTGATTGGTAAGGGAGCGTGCTGGGTTAAAGTATGAAGTCACTGCATTCTTAACGTGAACGGGCTATAGCTCTGAATGAGGTGACACACATATGAATGTACATAATGTTGCCATCAAAATATTAATATTTCAAGAAAATTACCTTTATTATATTTTATAGAATTAAACTATATCTAATAACATCAAAAATTATTGTGCATCATACACTAAAATATAATAAAAAAATATTTTTTTCAACACACTTGCTCATAAAGTGGCTCTTATTTCACTGCAATTAGGCACATAATGACACCTATAATCAAACTGTGACTTTTTCATTACTATTACTCACTAGTGAGTTATAGAGTTTTTTTTATTGGTTGAATTGCTTTGTTCTTAAAAAAAGTTTCGATACAAAAAAGATCGTGTTTAATAATACAAATAAAAATATTTATTTCAAAAGAATGAATAAGAAAAACATTAAGTATGTGCAAAGGTAAATTACATTATTTGGTACATTAAGGGTCAGTTGCACCATAGTAGAAGTTAAAGTTAAAGTTTTTGTCAAATTTGACAATTTGACGTCATTTTTGCTAACCTGACCCAATTCGGAGCGGTTGGTCCTGAAAGCAAAACGTCCTCTTGTATGAAACGACCATAACGCAGTAAGTCATGGGAGCAAATGGTCCGCAATTGAAAAAGCTTTCGAAGTAAATCGTCACTAATTGAAAATGTCATGCAAGCAAGACGTCCTTAACGCATAAGAACCTTTTTCAACTCGCGGAAAATTCGGAAGAAGAATGAGTTTTAAAAACAAACCGTCTGCAATTGACATTTTGATTACATGAAATCTATACATATCACAAAAGAAGGAAGTGAAAGAGTTTGTTTGTTTGAACTTATCTCAGGAACAAATGTGGTAAAAACGGTGATTTTTTTTTACTTTAGCGGCTTGCGCTGTGTTCTTGAAAGGTAATAGTTACGCATAACTATGTAACTCAAATATAGATTATAGATAATTGTAGATTTAATATTTTTTTCAACATGGCGTAAAAATGCACCAAAAATGAAAAAAACTAATTGCGGGATTCGACCCCGTGGCCACTCGTGCAATAGTCCACTTCTCAACCATTACAACCACATCAGTCGTCAATCATATCAAATGAAATCGTTATATATTTCCATTCATTTCATCAGAAGGATTAACATTTTAAAGAACATGATGGTGCTATCACACTCTTAGATAGAATTGTTGTGATCATTAAGAAATTACTGATAATTTTCATGTAATTGTCTATTTATCAATACCTACTCTGAGTTGCCCCCGTCAGTTTTCTGGAAGAAAAAAATGGAAAATTCGAAACAATTTCTAAACTACTATATGTATAAACTGGCTGTCTACGACAACATATTATATTTCTTAGATTACCTATCTTAAATCCGTAGTATTTTATGGTAGACTCCTTTAAATGAAATATCCACAAAAGTTGTCCAACTTTTGTAGAAACACCCAATTAAGGAAGTAAAGTTAGTTGCTATACTACTAAATACGTAAACGGCCTATATACGTCCCACTGCTGGGCACAGGCCTCACCTCAACTATGAGGTGGAATGAGCCATACTCCAACACGCGGGCTCAGTGCGGATTGTTGGAGGGGTGTAAGGTTAGTGAGCAACCTTAATGTCAGATGTTATCAAGCCGCCCTAGGGCCTCTGACTAAGCTTAACGACTGACATCTGGCGACGTCAACCGGGACCAACTGCTTAACGTACCTTCCGAAGCACGGAGATGCCCGAAATACACATCACTAAATTTCGGTCGGGGTGGTCACCCATCCCATATCCGACCCGGCGTGCGTTGCTTTACAACAGCGATCGTCGCCGATCACTGTCACAACTGCGCCACGGGCACCTCCATACTACTAAATAATTTGTGAAAATTGTAAGACTACCTGTTACCGTTATTAATATACCGTAAAAATACCCAGAAAAAAAAACACGTTTATTGTATGGGGACGCACCTTTTGAATTGCGGACGTTTTGCTCCCTTGACCATTTCAATTACTGTCATTTGATACTAAGGACGTATTGCTCTATTGACAGATGCCATTTTGAATTACGGACGTTTTGCTCCTATGACATTTTGCTTTCAGGACCACCCGCTCCGAATTGCCTGACCGGTACTTTAACTGAAATTTTGATGTTTGTTATTGTTAAAGTCAGATGGTGCAACCAAACCTAAATTTATCAGCATAGCTATTTGAGCGGTTGGCGCCTTTTTTCCTTTACTGTCGTTAATTTTACAAGAATGCTCCAAGTCTATTTTATTAGTGGCCAGTTCGACATTCGAATGAATCGTCTTTGGTGAAAAGCTTTCATGTTTTTCTTTATATGCAAAGAAAACGATAATATACAGCCTACCTCAAAATGAAATCTCATTGCACCTAAACATTTTTGACCACACGGCGTTGCATTCCAAATTCAAATCACTTTACAAATAATGAAATCCAGTAGGTACAACATTATGTCCCGGCTAGACCGTAGGGTTATAATGACTTACTTTAGGAAAGGTTTACATGACTACATAAAATGAGTTTCTGAAATTATTTTATTCACAATTGTGTTGAAAAACGTCGTATGATACACGTGTGTATTGATGATTACCGTCCTCGGCTCTCTTAAGACCCTCGCCTACGGCTCGGGTCTCAATGGCGCCTCAGCGGTAATCACCAACATTACACACTTGTACCATAATGTACTATAATTTTATTAAGAAAAATTTTCTTTATTTTAAATTTTTTTCACGTTAAATTCTAATAAAATATTTTTTATTTTTATTTTATTTTTTAGAACTATAATTTCATGGTCACATTTAACATCCTAGGAACATAACTGATTTTCCTTAGCAAAAAAGCTTGTGCTCATCAAATATGATAGCTACACCTTTGCTTTATTCAGACAGGCTAATAACACGCCAATTTTCCAGATACGCACCAATTGTGAACCTATTTTGACAAGGTCTGAAGGTTTTTTGAGCTATTGATAGCACTGATTTCATATTAAGTTTGATAGATTGGCAGGTGTCTCCTTTGTCTTCATTTAATTTAAGTAGAGACAGATATTCGATGTGACCTCTATTGTCAGATGAGACACCTTTAGATCAAAGCAGTCATCGTCTACTGAGAAAATCAATTATGTTTTTTAAAATCTGATACTGTTTTGACACCCACAATACAAATACGTACAGAGACGCACACATCAACCTTTACATTGGGGCACCTTATGCGGCTGACATTAGCCCCATTTAGCAATGGTTTTGTAAAGGTTGATATGTGCGCCTCTGAACGTTCGTTAAATTAGTGTTTATGTTAAGAAGTAATCAAACCCAATGTAAAAAAAACAGGGTCTACATTTCGTGATGTCTTTAAATATTTATTTTATAATTCAACTTAATTCCCGTAGCTGCGTAATGTTCAGCTTCTCACTTTCATTGAGACCAGACGGAATAGAAAATCTGTTATATGTCTACATACAAATTTGTCCATGGGACGTGAAGGGTAAGTGTCATGAAAAACTGACCAGAAGTTTTAACCTGATGCTAAGATATACAGAATACTAAAATTTTGCGACCTCCTCGCTTTTTTAACAGAATATTAAATGTACGAAGGATTAAAAAAAGGTTGATATTTGTTATATTTATATCTTCGTTTTGTCATATTTTCGTTGTTCATATTTCACGCCGTCAACTCCTCAAGAGGAACACGACCGTGTTGGACGTCTGGCACTAGCGCGGATCAAATGTCATTTGTTTTCGGACCGGACACCCTACATCAAAGCGTTCAGTCATTCACTTACTGGAGCGGAAAGCTGAAAGAAAACGCCGCAGAGCGATGAGGCCATGAAATCGAACGCGCTCCTAATTAGAAACGTAGTCGAATGACGAACGGTTCACTTTGACACGTGTGTTGCGGTGTTGCGTCCGTGATTGACATCGGAATACGGATGCTATGTGAATGGATTGATGCGTTCATTATAGATGGTTAATTTTGTAATTAATTTAGTTTACAAACAATCATTTTGTTAATCTGCTGTATTTAACGTTATAAGAGAGGTAATTAAAAACTAGCGGTTGCCAGTGACTATCAAAATATTTTTTCTTTTCAATTTGAAATGGGTGCTGCAGATTCAATTAGTTATTTTTTTATTACTAAACAAATCTCTTTGGACTAACTTGTATACAGCAGAGATACCTACACCAAAGTGACGCACTTTTTTAACTAATAAATTATTTTGTTCCATTCGTTCTTAGCAATTTATTACAGTGTGTGTGGTTTGTGGTTTCACAAGAAAATGACCGAACAGTATAGTAAAGTAGTATTAAATTAACGATTGTAGTTTTTTTTCAACTCTAGCAAAATAATTCAGTCAAAATTCCAACACGTTGAAATACACTGCTAAAAAGTGTCTAGGGATATCTCAAGCATTTTCATACAAAGTATAGCTGTTTGGGAGGCTGTAAAAATTAAAATATTGATACCAACGTAGAAATTTTTAGAACACAGAAACTGCTATATCTGCCCTTTCAGATTGTATAAAGAAATTCATTGTAGTAGCATTATTGTACAATCGTAAGGACGTTAAAAAAAGACAGATTTTTCTTTTAAAAGGTGTCAAAATTTTAGCAAAATCAAACGTTTTTTTTGTAATATTCTTAACCTTTATCTTATGCCTCTGTCCTCGCGTTATTTTAAGATAACGCTCAACTTGTAAACAAACTTAACTTTATGAAATATTTGAAAAATGATATCCCTATGATATCCCTAGACAATTTTGATGTGTGTATGTAGCCATCATAAATAAGTGATACAATGTATTGAACAATGCAGTGATTTAAACTGCACTTAAACACAGGAAACGGGGAGGGCTAATAAAATTATTCGCACCCCGCGAATCGATACTGTATCCGAGCGATCTTTACAATCATCTCGCTAATTGCGCTCACTGGCGATTACAAAGTTGCATCGCTGTGTTGGTTCAGAATAGGGATGGGAAGAAACCGACTCCATCTTCATTCATTCATTTAAGCTTTTTCAACTTTTCATGCAAGGGAAAATCAAAAGACTATAACATTCGTAAGACCGGCTTAATTGAACTACCTTAGAACCATATGCAGAATGAAGGAAGGAATTAGTTAATGAATTAATAGAGGAATGTAGTAAGGAAGAAGTGACTAAAAGAGGGAATGAATGACTGGCAGAAGGAATGAACGAATGGAGGAAGGCAGGAATAAATAAAGGTAGAGTTAAGGAATAGGGTAGGAAATAATAAATAAATAAATGATTAAAATCACTTGATATTATTCCACACAGCGTCAGCTAGCCATAGACATTGGATAAACATGATTTAAAACTTTTTTCGTAAATACAAGGAAAGGACATTGTATCATTTAGTTGAATAAAAAACATGGCTAGAATGCTACTCATTGACCTGACCAACAGAAAATGCAACATTGTCAATTTCCTTTACATTTTTTAACAAAAATATACGTCGTCAACCATCTCTAGTGTAAATATTCCCAATGTCCTGTTGATGAGCCGACGTTGGCGGTCTACGGGTTTATCTCGTAAATGTTAGCTAAATTCCTCCAAGCCTGTTCGGGCAATCAATAAAGGCAACACCTAGCACCCTTAACTTTTATTACCAAAGACACAGAGTTTACAATTGCTCAAAAATAAAAACTTGTTTACACCAAGGGTCGGACTTGAATTACTACATGTCCAGTATTGAAAGAGACCCAACTAGAAGCAGTTGTGTCTACATTAAAGTTCTAGCCATTTTGGCTGTATATTAGGCATCATTTGTAGACGTTAATACGTAGGCGATAAAGTTGAGAATGAAAGTGAAGAAGTGTAATTCAGTAAAACTTTAAGCCTTATTACGTTGTGCTATAAATGTCTGAAAGTTGCTCAAGATGATTAAGCATTTATTGTAATTAAGCATCGGTGGCGTTAACCTCTTGTAATCTTAACTTATATTTATCACACCATTTTGCATTATGTTTTCTTAATAATGTTAACAATAACTAGTTACTTTAGGATTTTATAGTGTGATTTACCTTGTAATGTATGAAAGGCTATCCCTACTAAAGGCTAAAGTCGCTATATCCAGCTATTTAGTAGAATCACAAAAAAGGCCCATATAATGTTCTACTGTTGGGCACTGGCCCCACCTTAACTATGAGGTGGAGCGAGCCACTGAGCCTTCGTGGTGGAGCACGCGGGCTCAGTGCAGATTGCTAAAGGGGTTTACGGTAAGTGAGCAACCTCAAGTCAGATGTTATCAATCCGCGCTAAAGCCTGAACTAGACTTAACGGCTGACATCTAGCGACGTCAACCAGGACCAACTGCTTAACGTGCTTTCCAAAGCACGGAGATGCCCAAAAAATACATCACTAAATTTCAGTCCAGGTCACCCATCCCATTTTCGACCCGGCGTGTGTTGCTTTACAACAGCGATCGTCGCCGATTCACTGTTACAACTGCACCACGGGCACCTCCTTAGTCGATTTAAATTAGGTCAATAGGTCTAAAGAGTACAAATACTAGCATTCTTGCGGTTCGTTAAATGATCTGTTTTTTCACGCCACAACTAGTTTTGCGCAAGAGATTATTTTTAAAGGTTAGAAATGAGATTTGGGTTTTGAACGGCGTCCAAGTTTCGAACAAAGAAACTTTTGTAACAAGCATTGATATTAAACTAGAAATAATATCGACTGTACCTAATAATAAAAAATACAATTTCTCGAGAGCGTCGTGGCCCAATGGTTAAACACTCTGGCTCGGAACCCAGTGGTCCCGAGTTCAAGCCTGGCCGGGAAACCTGATTTAAACACAAAGATTTCACTTAAAAATGACAAAATTTCTGTTTAAACTAAAAATGCCCTGCCAGTAGGTACTGCCAGTCTAAGCGTAAGTAGGGTAACCAAGGAATTACTTTCAAAAATAGAGCTTACATAATGTGATTTGCAAAAAAACCATAATTAATATCTTTTATCACTCATTGGCATGAAGAAATTTACAACATAGCTTTAATATAATAGGTACTTAGCCGTCTAAAAATGTTAGAAACACATAAACCGATCGGTTGTAAATGTTCAAATGAGCTATAAAATTACCCAATGAGCCGATATAAATTCGTTCCGGAGGGTAATTCTCTAGAGAGATCAGATTCTGTTTGTACAGGAACATTTGCATTTTGGAGAATCACTTCCTATTCGGGTAATCATGCGATAAACCTTCTTTGAACCGTAAATATATGATAGATAGGCGTAATAATTGATTAGCAAACGTTAAAATTCTGCGGCTGAGTTTGAAGATACCACAAGCGCGTTAACGACACATAATGTGCCAGAAAGAGACGCATGCAACCGTCCTGTTCTCGCGTACTGTATGAGCGTGCTCGTTTCAATTGAAATGGAACGTGACCTACCCTCTTATTTGATACAACTGTTTGGAAGCATTGGAGTAGTTGGTTGTCTACGAGGTCAAGGGGACGCCTTCCTATGTAAAGGACAACCTGAGGGGCAATACAGGAACGAGATTGTTTAACTTATTTCAAACTCAAATTTCCAGAATCATCCTACAGATATAACACCTGTATAGGTTCCTATACAGGTGCTATATCTTACACCAAAATTCACCAAAGCTGAAGGGTGACAGCCAAAATTCAGAGATGCGACTTTAAAAAGTCGAAAAACTGAAATTCTGTCTTCAGTAGAAAAAACAAACAAACTAACTCATCTTTATTCAAATAAACCTGTTTCGGAGTACTTATTTTGAAATCATCCAACTTGATGAACCAAGAATTTAGGACTCTAAGTTATTAAGATGACAGCAGGTATTAGTAGACTATAGAATGCGATGTACAATTCGAAGAACGTTATTAATTTGCAGTTTGCAGTCAAAGCCTTAATTTTTTACATTGTCATGTAATCACATACCCAGTACATGATAACATGTTTCAGTTTGTATGTTAACGTATAATTTATGTATTTATCTAACGAGATACGAGGTAATTTGCTAATGTTTCACAATAAACCTACCACATCATTCCACGTAGCATATTTTTTCAGGGAACCCGTCTCCCGAAATTAGATAAAGCGAATATTTGAATAACATCGGCCGGAATTGGGTTCAAGACAATGGCAGAATAATCTAGGGTTGGCACAATTACCTAGATTTTCACAAATTATATTTTTAAATTCTTTAGGTTCAATAAAACTAAACTAGGCAGTTATGGAACCAAACTAAGCCGACAAAATTGTAAATGATTTGTGCTTTTTGTACCCGATTAAGAGCTCAGCTACATTAACTACAGGCGGCTAACTTACGAGTACATAGTAAAAAAAGCGGCACAGCAGCAGTAATGTAAAGGCATGCGCTGCTGTCGATCGGCTGCCGTGCGGTAGCCGCGCTGCTTGCGACCTATTGTGAATGAACTCTAAATCGACTATATACCAAACGGATAGTTGCTGTAATGGTAAACGGAACGACACACTACGCCTAGCGATTGAACATGGGACCAACCCAGTTCCGAGTCAGAGTGTTGAGACACTGGGCCATGACGTCTTAGCAATCGACAGTCTTTAATATTATAATCGCCATCAATTAAAAAGATTTGATGAAAGATGTTGCATCAGTTGTCAACCCTGGCTGAATTTCAAAAATCAAGCGCGACCTTAAATTGGCCGCAACATTTGAAATCATACTTTGTTCTTCCTCAGTTTAAAACAGAAAAGACATATTGTTGCTGCCATTTCTATAAAAAATCTGCCATGCAAAATGGAATTTCCACAGACATGTTATGAAAACTTGCTTGAAGCAAGTTTTATTAATTAAAATTGTGATTAAATTCGGTAAAAAAGTTTGCCACCGTACAGGCATCCTTAACTTTAGCATTACTTTGTGGAGTTTAGTGATGTCACATTAATGATTATATATCGATAGTTATTTATTCTTAATTGCACAATATTGAAAGGTACAAAAGGCGGACTAATAAATGGAAATCAATTGATTATGTTTTGAGCCACTCGAAACCCACCCGGCGAAATGTAAGAATCAGAATCAGATGCTCTGTGCAGAAGGTCACAAGGCTAAGTGTGAACATTTTGACAGTCCGTATCACATGTAATAAATTTAATTTTGTAACTGTTTAGTTGTGCATAGTTCAACATTGTTTATTTAACTTCCGGTTTTGTATAACGATTCATTCATACTAGCGATCCAAAGTATTTCCCAGACAACATATTTTACATACAATCAGTCCTTTGCAATTAATAACTAATTAATAGAAAGTCGTCCCACAAGTACCAATTTGTAAACCATTTGAAGTACTTGTATAACAAAGTATGCCGACGATTGCCTAGTCACACTTTACAGCTGTTATCTAACCTTCATCGGACCGCGCCTAAACGCATAATGATGCACTAATGACTCATAAAAAAGGGTCAAGAGCGAGCCTCTTCCGGGTAGTTCAGTACCATTTTAGTACCCACTTACAATGTTACGTTAATGAACTTTAACCGATCGGAATAAGGTTTAAGATCAATGACAAGTTCTGACTGAGTAACAGGTAGCTGTTAAAGGGTTGAGAAATATTATCTAATTACAAGTAGCCAACTAGCATAAATATAAATTTTAATAAGACATATTAAGATAAGCTAAGATATACTTTATTGCACAAAGAAAATACTCAAATTTTTTGTACAATTTAGGTGGCTTCATCGCTGAAAGCGATCTCCTCCAGACTAAGTTTTTATTTTATTTTGTCAACCTGTTCTTTATTTCCTTTGTTTGTCTTTGTTCTGTTGGGACCATAACATATTTTTCTATCTTTCTTAGTTGCTTCATACACTCATATATTACGTAATGATAACATAATATGCAAAAGGTAGTGTTATCATCAACAATGCATGATGCAATGATGCATTTAACCCTAAAAAGCACAAGTTCGTTTTGTACCGGCCACAATGACGAAAGGAAATCGTCCGGTCTATAAATAACGACCGGACAAAACCGTGGGCGGATCGGTTGTCATAGTTCACCAAATAAATCGATCGACAATTAACAGGACAATAGGGACTTTATTCGGTCATTGCACGTCCTAACCCGGGGTAATAGTGATGTGCTAATACAAAAGGGATAACAAATCAAAGTCATGTTGAACAAATTGTATATTGAGGTGCCCGTGGCGCAGTTGTGACAGTGATCGGCGACGAACGCTGTTGCAAAGCAATACACGCCTGGTCGGAAATGGGATGGGTTACCCCGAAATTTAGTGATGTGTATTTCGGTCATCTCCGTGCTTCGGAAAGCACGTTAAGCAGTTGGTCCCGGCTGACGTCGTAGATGTCAGTCGTTAAGCCTAGTCGGAGGCCTTAGGGCGGCCTGATAACATCTGACATTACGGTTGCTTACTAACCTTACACCCCTCCAACTCGCACCCGCGTGTTGGAGTATGGCTCAATCCACCTCATAGTTGAGGTGATACCTGTGCCCAGCAGTGGGACATATATTGGCCGTTTATGGTAGGGACTTTATTCGGTCATTGCACGTCCTAACCCAGCGTAATAGTGATGTGCTAACACAAAAGGCATAACACATCAAAATCTGTGTAACATGATGAACAAATTGTATACTTACTGGTATGTCGATTAGGTTGGATTTTAATCATGTTTCGGTTTTGGGATTTCTTTTATCGAGCACAATACTGATCCGATTATTCTAATCGGATCTGGCAATAATACTATTATGAAATATTTACCTAACTGCGTAGTACAATGCATTTACAAACGGGCGAGTACTGGATTTATGGAGCAAAATTATTTTAGAGAAGCTATAAAATATATTTTTTCCAATCTTTATGGCAACTTCTTAAAAGTTGTAATAGAAATATAAATAAAACTGCAACTTTCAACAAATAGTAGAAATAAATAAGAGCCAGTACGTGACCGTAACAAATTTTATGACCGACTCTTAAAATAAAATAATACTGACGTACCTACGTGAAAGTAAAAGTGCAATTTTGGTTCATAAACAAACATTTTGTAGCAGCTTTCATTTAAACTGTTAGAAATTATGAAGAATTGTTGGTAAACAATTAAATTGACGCGCAGTATGATATCAATTTAATCATTAACAAACAGCAGTACATATCCATCTTATTATTAACAACTGTATAATGTATGAAGTATTTAGAGGCACGGCCAGTAACAATCACCGTCATGGCGAAAGGAACATTCAGAAGCCCACACTTACCCATACAAGTTCGTACCCAACATGGTAAAGGTCGAGTCTAGAGCCGTTATCTGGGTTGTTTAAGTTTTTTTGTCGGTGTTTTCCATAACCGGAGAGTTAGCTGTAAATTGTATTGTATCGAATTGTAATGAAGCCTATCACTTTGCATTTCAAGATTGTTTAATTCCAATAAGCGTGATTGTGCAAATACCATCAAACATTTCTAACACGTCTTTGTCACATCGCACTAACAGAACGGACACAATCAGTCATTAACTGATCATAATCATGTTCAAAGCCGTCCCTGTGTCAAAGGTTGGGAGTTCTCCTCCAATTGTCCGGATACGTGCTTTGTTCCCATCCCTATTCCATTGTTAGCTCGTCAACACTGTCTGCGATCAGTCGCCCAATTTCATATTGGATAGATCGTTAATCATCCCTTCGGAAAAAACGTTTTGTTCCTACATCATTTGACGATGACTCCCAAAAGAGTAAGATGTAGACAGTTTAATGACAATGGACTATGTTTAAGAAGGTTTTTAACTTAAATTCCTCAATCATCCATCTGTTCTTGAAAAACGATTTTGCAACGTCAGTTTATACAAAAACGTTGCTAGGATTGCTATGCATACAGCGGCTACAAAATGTTACTGGTTTTTTTAACAAATTAGAGTCAAATCGAAAGGAATCAAACTAAGCATGTTTGGACATAGTACAACGAATGCAACCTCTTTTTCATATTATCCTTTTTCTTAAACGTTTCCAGTCGTTAAGTCCGATTTTTTTTATTTTTTTTAATCACTTGTGCTTCCCATCGGTTAAAATAATAATACTAATATTGCTAATTGATTTTGGTATTCAATGCAGACAACGAATTAACGACCTACCAACTTAAACCAAATTAACTCTAAAGAAAACAAAAATTGGAAACCTTTAATAATCTTATCAAAAAATAAGCTTTTAATTAGTGATCGCCGGCGCAATAAACACAAAATTTAAACAATTTTTATCGACTACTCAGCATTCATGTTTTACCGAATGAGTTAGTTTTTATCGATATGAAATCGATATTACACACTCAACACATGAATGGCTTCAAATTTACGGCTTCCCAATACCTTCGGACAAGAACCATTCAAAATAACATTTGTAATTAAAAATGTGAGAGCAGACCCATAATTATAAATTTGGTTCATTTAGTAGGAATGGGGCGGGCAACTTAAGGTGAAATACGGAATATGGTTTTACATCATAATTGATTTATGCCTTTTTTACTGGCGCGATAACGTAATGTAGAGGTCCTTACTATAGCGCGTGTTCAATACCTGCGCAGGATTCATTCATGAGACGAATATTTGTGTTTTTTTTTGTATCTGGTTGTTATTATATTTGAGTCTGATTTTAAAAATGTATGTTTATCGGTCTTTCAGCTGAATTCACAAACGCGAATCAAAATAAGCAACTCTAAAAAGTATAGTTGTCACTTTCAGTTCTACAATTGACGAGATGGACGGCATGAGTTTGAAGGCGTGCTCAGCCTTAAATGAAAATAAATTAAAAATGTTTTTATTCGGACAACAATGATCCAATTAGTTAGATGATAAATCGACCAACATTAGAAGCATGTTTCCAAAGAGCATGAACGAGATATTATAACTAGTGCACTTATTTAAGTAGTGTGTTAACGTTAATTCATTCATGAGCACGTAGCTCTAAATTAAGTTTAATTTAGGATTAGTAATAGTTAGAGATTTCAGTAATAAAACATTGTAGTAAGTAAGATTTTTGTGATTTTGTGATTTTCTGTGATTTCTGTAAATGTCTTTATCAAATTCTATACATGTATTGTTATATAAAATTAATTGGTCATATTTATTTTTGTCCGAAGTATTTAGATTTATTTATTTATGTTATTATGTATTTACCCCTTCTTTATTTATTTTTTCCTCTACCCGTAGGTTGCCTGGAAGAGATCGCTATTAGCGATAAGGCCGCCTAAATTGTGCATTACTTTCAATGTATTTCTAAACTAAGTTTTTAATGTTAATGTGCAATAAAGAATATTATCTATCTATCTATTTTTGACACATGACATAGGGAATAATTGGAATATTTTTCCCTATGTCATTATTGAATGTGAATCTGACTTCAGATTCTACTTTGAGGTACTTATTAGCTGGCAGGTGGGAGGGTACCTGATGGCAATAATTCAAAAATGTGTTTCTGTGGTTTTTTTAGATACTTATTCAACTAAATTCATTTTGATGGCCAAGTTTCACTGGATAAACTAAAAAATAAAGAAAGGTATAAGTAAACATCTTTTAAATTGAATGCATTGCAAGTTTGCATCGGCTGGCTCTAAGAGATAAGAAATAAATATTTATTTAAAAGACAATTGCCCATATCTATGGACATTTTATGATCATGTAAGCTAATAAATAAAATCACATTGTATCTCTATAAGGTGCCATGATATCTTTCCCCCAATGGGCTTATTAGTAACACAATGGTTTAAAAAACCATAATCAAATAAAAAAGCCATCGTTCCTCTCGAAACAAGCCGGGCGAGGCATAATGTTTGCAAATTGCGACGGAAACCAATGTGGGGTGACCACCTGTCTTGTGCTTATCGAATAAATCTAAAATACTAAGTATAATTCAAAAAGAACCCATAAATCACCATGATTTAGTTATTTAAAGATGTAGTAAAAAATAAATCCAGCTAACAAGTAAATTTTGTGAAAATAAATTGTAGCACTCAGCAACACAACAATAATATTCGCTGATTTTTTGCTACGAAACCGGTTTGATGTTAAGGTATTTTTTTGCAACTGAATGTCGCTTTTAGTGGTAAAAACGCCTCAATTTTGCAATACTTCAATTTCAGTCAGTAGGTAGGTAATACTAACATTAAATAACCTGGTTTCTGAAATAAATAATTTGAATTTGAATACCTATTTAGCTGTAGTTGTCTTTATGCGCTTTAGATTTGAAAAAATGCACGAGAATTTTGTTTTATATTGAACATTGTTTTTTCATCGTTGACTGTACTGTAATGTGTTTTCATTTTTCTTCTATTTATTAACCGAGGTTAAATGATTATTTTGGCACAGCAGCTAATACACATATCTTATTTATTGACCTATTCGTTTTAAGAAAGTGATAATTAAATTGTAAATTGTACGCCGATTGTACTTTTTTTCACTGTGTGTACATATAAATAATAAATAAATGAATTAAAGTTGATTCTTATGAACGAATATTCCGCTCTGTGCTACCAAAGCATGGTCACCACAGTCCACAGTCTTTGCTTCAAGCTTATTTCGTATGCAATAAATTACAATAAAATACACGAATCAACTAAAACAAAATAAATATTTAGCTCCGACATTATGAGTTTCAGGTTAGGGGGGCGTTGCCTCCGCGTGGAGATAACAAAAACATGATATTGTTTGTTTTCAAATATCATCGAATTATAAGGAATTGATATGGACTAAATAAATATTTTGATACTGACAGTTGAATGATCTGCGCGGGTGGTAGCATCCATCTTCTGCGCACAGTTTAACTTTATTTTATCGGAATACATCAACACCAGTTTTGTTCACCAGAGAGTTTATTTATTCATTAGTTTGTACACTGAACATAAAGCAGGTGCTTCGACCAGAACTGAGCTTGGGAACAAACGGGTTCCAAGCCAAAGTGTTAAGCCACTGGGCCACGGCTTTCGTAGCATGAATCATGTTCAAATCAAATAAGTTAAATCCAAAGGAACCCTATAAAATATCACACACACACATACCCTCCCGACCATATCTCCAATGGATTAGTAAGCGGCAAACTGATTGCTGTCGTCATGGTGAACGGAACATTCAGAAGCCAACGTGGTAACTACGGGGCGAGCCTACCGCCGTTATCAGGGCTGCTTGGGTTTTATCTCGGTTTTTTCCATCACCAGAGAGTTAGCCGCAAATTGCACAATGAACACAAAGTAGGTCCGGCCAGATTTGATCTTGGGACCACCGGGTTCCGAACCAGAGTGTTTTACCACTAAGCCACGACGCTCTCATAAATGTTCAAATAAAATAAATTAAATCTAAAGGGACCCTAAAAAATAACTCATTGCAAGTGCAGGGGTTCTCAACCGGCATCAACTTTAGGGTCGGGCTCGGTATTAATGGAATTCTGATTAGATGAACATAAATTTCTGTCGCTTTGATGGAAACATGTTGGGTTCGATTCTTTTTTCGCGAAAGGGTCCGACTCAAACAAGTGCTGCGACTTTTTTGGAGTTCCTCAATGGAGATAGAAAAACCGATTTTTTTCAAATGAGTATTGGTGTTGAGGTTGTTTGATGAAACATGACGTACGTTGTCTTTGAGTCAACATTCCAGGCTCCACTTTCAAGAAATCTGACAACTAAAATTAATTCAAGGGTCGAGCGGTTAACTTGACGTGTGTCAAACATAGCATCGCGATACTTTTGACCTTCTGTGCAATGTCATCTGAAGATTTGAATATTTTTTTATTAGTGTCATGAAACTTTTGCGCAAATTTTTTTTTTTGGAAAATTGACGGTTTTTAGGACCTCAAATAAAAACAACCACATAATTAACCAGTGTTATCAATGATCTCATTTTGTTCATTAAGATTAATGTGAGTTCATTCAAATTGAACAAAATGAGATTTTTCTCACTTTTAATCCAAAAAGGTCGCTATCAATAAAACAGACTCACCTTGACCGTTGCGAATTAAATAACATACGACCAGAGGTTTTAAAATATACGCGGTTTTCGGACGTTTTTATACCCCCATAATATTAGTACTGCGGTCGAAGGTACAGTATATTAAACTGTGGCATATATTATTGACCGTCATAAAATTGAACGTCGAAATTGAAGTTATGTGTGTTGACGTTTAAAAAATACACCTTATGGTTAGGCAACAGAGTTTATAATATGTAAAATTGATTCACATTAAAAAAACATTTAAAACGATACGTGTAATCTAAAATTAAGCCTGCAATAAAATGGATATCTTTGATAGATATAACTTGATATGGGTAACCTCAATATTATGTGGAATCGGGCCAAATAAGACGTAATAATAAAAATATTATATTAGTAGATACCTATAGATTATTTACAGTTTGTCTACAATTACTGCCATAAACTGTTAATTCTTTTGGCAAGATTATAATAGTAACATTGAAGAATATACGTATGTACATCATTTTAAAATGATAAGCATATGTACCTAGAAACAAATTATTTAATTAAAAATTACATGTTTTGTACATGGGATACTAATGATTTTTTAATTTTATATTTTTCTTAACAAGCTGTTTTGATCCCACTGCTGGGCAAAGGCTCGCTTCCTCGTTTGAATGCTAGTTTGTCTTGAGCCTATATTAGCAGTTTTACTTGATGGCGTCTATAATTTGTCAAAAATGTGTGATGTGGCCATTTATTTTACACATGCCACATACAAAAAATACAAATTAAAATAAATCAAGAACGTGTCAAAAAGGCTACCACGGCAAGGTGAGTCACGATCCTGGTTTTCAGAGATCGCCTTGGTGAATTGGAAAAATTAGCTAGTACATCATTTCGTTTACACGAGGGTTCCAGCTATTGAAAACCACCTAGCAACTTACAATTCCCTTACAATTTTTCAAACAACACTTAATTCAATAACTTTGTGTAAAAAAATATTAAAATCTCTTCCCACGGTTCGTTAACTAAAGTTTAACCTTCAATGGCAGTTGAGCTTCAATAAAAAATATTCAAACTTAAGCTTAAAAAACAAAGATGAAGACATGAATGTAATTACCGACAAGTAAAAACGCCCATATCAATTAATCTATTAAGTAATTAATAAACTTCAACCAGACTGACCAGTATACGTGTTAAGTCTACAACCGGTCAATCATAAGCACTTAGTCAAACAAAAAAGGGGGCATTGTGCCAAAGATCGTCCCGACAAGGGCCAATGATTACATACACGTATATTCAATTAGAGGTGAAGGTAGTACCTACACGATCTATGACATACAATGACGTCACTTACATGTCAATGAGACTGAGGAAAATTACTAATAGCCTATATTTTCAACGTTTAGAAAAAATGCTCCGGTTTCATATTTTTTTAAATCAAACTTGTTCAATGAAGAAATGCGAATCTGTTTCGAGATTGTTTAGTGCGTAGATCTCATGTCCTTCAATTCTTCCCGGTTTTGTCTCACCTACCTCCCGCACTTCAACTTACGGCCCTGCTTAGTAACAACTTAGTTATATCTCTATCGACCTAACATAATGAGTGGATAGTACATCAGCCAGCGATCAAGCGATACACGCTAGATTACGTATGGCCTCCGCGCAGTATCGAATACTCATAGCATTGAAAGCTCTGCTTACGCCAGGCAGTGATACTCTTAAGTACTGGCAAACTGTACGCTTTTACGTGAAAAATACCCTATGTTTGCATAAATACAGTCATTGGAACAAAGATTGGCCAAGACAAGCGCCAATGATTGCACACACGTACATTCAATTAAAGGCGACATGAGAGTCGGTAATAAAGGGCCAACAACACGTACAATGACGTCATAGAATACAACTAAGGCATTCGGTTTAATTATGGTAAGCAGTAAAATTGAATGTTGTCTGAGACAGTAATAGGGGTGTTCACACCAAAGTTTCGAGACATCAATTATTTAAAAAAGGTTTGTGAACTTTTGCCTAACAACCTTAAAAATAATAAAAACTGTTAAATGTCTAAGCTCTTTTGTTACTATTTTTTTATGGCAGGTTAGTTTATCAGCACATAAATGATTGACGGTTATTATAAGTTCAAATAACCTAATATTTCGATAATTATAATTTACTAAAAACCTAGAACCATGACCCAGTAATAATTTCAGTCTTTATTTTGTCAACCATATTGCAATACGCGTTATGGGACAGTTCCTATTGCAAGACATTTTTATAATATTAATCAACTCCACCAAATAAATACCACACAATAATAACATCAAATCCTTAAATCAAGACGATCAAACCATGACGGCGCAAAACATTCGTCATTTCGCAAAATGTCCGGCTATCGGCAATCACTACTTGTACCGCGACACGGTAACTGGCACCAGTAATTACAGCTGTAAGACGCTGATGACACGTCGGAAAAGTTTCGCAATAACGACAAACGAATAAGCGTCCTTGGAGTAAATAACGGTTAGTTGCTGATAGCGTGAGAAAAAAAGTTTCAAAACATCACTAGGCGTTTTGACATTGACTTCCACTTTTAATGTGACGATAAACGTGTCTTTCTGTATCAGATCTAAATACAGATGTTTTTAGGTACCATTTAGAGTGAGACCTCATTAGAGTAACCACTGCGTCGTTTTACATATTTTTAGGGAACTTGCTACAATATACGTTGCGTTGTCTAACGCAATGCAATAGAAATCGAGCATCGCATGCAACACACCGCAGTAATGGTTGTCATCTGAGATAGATCCGCTTTATGATATTGAAATAAGATTATGGGGAACTTTAATCTGAACTAGGTAGTGAACTAGGTAGGACAGTGTTTCTGAATACACGGGTAATGCGTGAAATTCCCACATCAATCAAAAAAATACTATGACAAACATTCTGCGTTGTACTCTTAGCTTAGAGCACAGTACACAGAGAACAGTATACATACAAACGTGCCGCTCTCGGTTTGAATGTGTGCGTGCGCGTCCCGCGCCGCCGTGTCGGCACGCGATTACACGCACACGCTAGCATAAAATACGGAGGGATAAGGTGGTGGCAGTACGGACGGGCTGTGCCGCGTGTCTGTATGCACGCTAGGCTAATAACTCGGCGGGCGGCCTTAGATAACCTACTGTTTATACTGTGCTTAGGGCGCGTTAGTTAATTTATCGGACCGATAGTGCCGAAACGGTGCGCTTGTCGTACGGCAGACGGACAGTCGTTTGTTTTCATACAAAGAGCAATTCCGAAACAAAACGCATAAATTGAAAGCGATCTTAGGGTGAGGTTAGGTTTTATGTTAGATAACATACTACCTTAATCATTGCAACTCTACCACATTCAAATTACATATAATGATGATCTGTCACTGAAATCCAGCAACCCAAAACGTCTCTGGAATATCTATCTATTTAAAAAGGCAAATCTGACTGACTTGGTGTTTAACAACGCACAGACGAAGTTACGGAAACTAGAAACTCGAATTTTGCTACAGAGGTTCTTTTTAGAGTAAATGAGCACAAAGGAAGGATTTTCAGAACTTCAACCCCAATGAAATACAAGAGTGAAAGTCCATGCAGAAAAAGTGGCGAGCGGCCGCTTTCTTGCTTCGTGTGAAATACACTCGTCATAAACTTAAACAGCCAAGATTATTTTAATCTGTATTAACCGACATGTGCAAGTGGGCCTAAGTAAGCCTATAAATAAGTTCAGTTCAGAAATATAGCGCCGGTTCTATTAATCTGTGCGCATGCAACTTTGCATGGTCTCCAAGTCTTAGGGTCACAGCTCACTAGGCAAGCACGACAACTGTTGGGCTAGCACGAATCGCTAACGTTTTGGTAATCGAAAAGTAAACGATCCTTTGTTTTCTTAAAGACATAAGAAAGAGAAAAAAAGTATCGTTTGCTTTTCAATTACCAAAACGTTAGCGGTTCGAGCTAGGCCTACGGCACGGCTCCGACCCAGCGATTATCTTGCCATTTAAACTTGAACCTTAAGCTGTGAGTGGTACAATATATTTTTTAAAACAATATGATGAAGCCAACGTCGAGCTGTCAGCGTGCTCGCAGCTACTATACCACACAACTCGCAGCTCGCGTCCTTACAACTTGAGGTTCAAATTTGAATGGCAAGACAATTGCTGGGTCGGAACCCTGCAGTTGCCGTGCTTGCAAAGTGTGCTAAGAGCTTAATGGCGGTTTTTGAACGAATGCATTTGCAGTCTATTTAACTGGGCAGTTGCTAATGTCGCTTGGACAGGGCGTAGATCTTGGGGATATCTTTATCGCTAAAACACTTATGTGAGGGTTTAAGTAAGTATTACGTTGATTTTCACCATTAGACACAATTCTGCAAGTAAATGAAAGTTGAAGTTACTTAACATTTTGAATCAGCTAAAATTTGTGAAATGTTCAGTTTTCTAATGATGGTCTATGAATTACAGTAGGAATCAATACCGTTATGACGTAGTTGACTTACCATAGTATCGTTCACTGATTAATAAATGAAAAAAGTAGGCTTATTTTTATTTATTACTGTACTTATCAATCTCATATCTGGACCTTACGGATACTTCCCATCAGGTAAAATTAAGTCAACTTGGAGTGCATAGTAAAAAAGCAAAATCCAGAAATACATTGCAACTATAAACAGAAATATGCGTCAGCTCGTAAACATGAATAGACCAACTACATTTATTACATATTAGACGCACGAGGTGATCATAATAAAATATATAAACGCAGTCATACAACTAATAAAGTAAATAAGGTAAATTGAATGATAATTTACTATTCATTACTAGGAACATGTAAGTAGGTAAATACTTAGACATGTACATGATGTCATTTAGCCATCTGCATCACACGAAGAGTAAGGGCGCTACCTCACCTGGAAACGTTACAGTATCAAGCATTACATCAGTGAGGGGAGCAAACCGGCATTACAATTTGCAACCATTTTTTTGTTTTTTTTGTCACGTGTGGGCCAACAAACACTCTTTCTATCTTTCTTTCAACCTTCAAAATTACAGTTTCGAGCATGACATTTATAAGGGAAGAGGGTCAAGCAATAGAAATCCAACTTTTAAATACACCGTGTAAAATTTGTATACATTTTGTAAACGCTCGTTTACAAAATGTAAACGAGCTTGTTGTGTTCAATATTACATTACATTAGTGACAGTTCATCAGTCAGGTCAGTCATCATAAATGCTGTAATTTAGACAAATGTTGGTCAAATCAGGAAGGCAGTATTGTTATGTCATATTCAAAATCAAAGCTGACATGTCATGTTACATTACGAACACTCCAGGGCCCCAAGTCTGCTAATTTAATAACGCTTCAATGGAATCGTAATTGAATCCCAATCGGCTAATTTGACACACTTTCTATGAAAAATATGTCAAATTAGTAAATTGAGATTCAATTAAGATTCAGTTAAAGCGTTCTAAAATTAGCAGACTTGGGGCCCAGGTGAGGGAACACCTTAAGGTACTCGTCACGACGCAAGCGCAGCAACTCCTTTGTGGTTGTAAACGACAAACAATATGGATGTTCATCCGTCGATGAGGTAAGAGGTTTTTTTTTACTTAAGTATTTTTTAATTCAAGGTTCGATATAAGTACAAAGCTAGGAGTTTTTTGTTGAATAATTATAACAATGTAGAATAGGATGACGTAGTAGAAAAACTTATTTAATTGCCAAATTAACTTTCTAGTTTTTCACAAAGCAACTCTGCAATTCTTTATCTATTTAATGAATACAGTACGCATCGTCGTAAATGAATTTCAGCCAAATATATTTTATTGCTTAAACTCGTAATTTGATATGTATTCTGCCAATTGACATCCAGGCTGTGGTTTCACCAAAAAGGTAATTTCATTTTCGAAGAAAACATTACCTTTAGCTTGCAGAAATTTTAGACAGCGAGCAGCAGTTAGCAGATTGAAAACCTCGTGTCATTTAAAAATACTGAAAACACGCTTAAAATTGCAAGAATGAAACGAAATGCCTACATGTACACTCGTCAAAAGAAATAGGTATGGTAGTGAAATATATCTTGGAATGTTTTCAATGTGAAATGCAACGAAAGAAATTGTACGACGTTTGAGAATGTAGAACAATCAAATAATAGGTTAAGACATTATTGTGTTATTTAATAACACGATTTGTATTTAAGAATTTTCATGTCAAATTCTTTAATCGGCTCATTTGTGCGAATACTTGTTGTGTCAAATCCGATGAAGGATTGTGAACAAACCAAGTTTAGTGGAGAATTTGAGCTTTTGAGATGAAAGAGAATGGGTTTTCAAACGCAAACCCATTTTGGATGAAAAATATTTTTTTGTCTGTACCTATGTTCCGTTAATTTTCTCCATAAATAAAATGAATTCAAGCCAGGATCGGAACCAAGACCCAACCTGGAGCACAAGACTCTCGGCCACTTCTATTCTAAAGAGATAGGTTTAACGACTAGACAACACATATGGCCCCCTGACCGCAGTATAAACATACAGTAGAACATCCACATACAAATGTGCCGCTCTCGATTTGAATGTGTGCGTGCGCGTCGGGCGCCGTGTCGCGATTTCACGCACACGCTAGCATAAAATAGGGAGGCATAGGGTGGCGGCAGTACGCACGAGCTGTGCCGCGTGTCTGTGTGCACGCTAGGCTAAAATAACTCGGCGGGCGGCCTTAGATAACCTACTGTATGTTTGTACTGTGCCATGACCTTGCCAGCTGCAATTGATGCGCGATGACATGCGCGCGCGCAACGGAGCCAAATCATAACTCAACAATTGAAATTACAGGAACAATGTCTTTGATCGGATTGTTAAGTGTCTTGGCACATTTCGTGACCTGGATCCGTTACTGTGCTCTTTTCTTTTGGCACGTTACTTTAGTTTTTAGTGTTTAAACAGTTAGAGTTAAATGCGGTAAGTCGTGTTTTTGAAAATAAAGCAATGAAGGAAAATGCAATAATAAATGTTGGTTGACTTTTCTGTTAAAAGATACAGTTTCTAAATGTATTTATACCTTGTCTATTTACCCACACAAATGATCTCTATCTCGAATGCTCGTCTTGAATGGATAGCTGAACCAATGAACAATGTTTTGGCTCAACGTTTTGACTTCTCATAACACTGCCGATTCGGGATAGCGTGTTTACTTCCCTGCCAGGGGCGGCTTCTGGCGAATTCAGGGTAGCTAGTCATGAGTAAAACGCCACTCGGAGATAAATGTAGAAGGCGCACAGTGATCAGTGCAGTCGCCTGTTTGCGAAAGATGTGGGTTCGTTTCGCACCTGATGCCAATACGACCAAATGTCTTTTTCTGGTTTTCAGATTTTAGGCTCTTGCTACAAAATTAGATTGCGCGACTTACCTACTGTGCTGACCATACCCAACAGATAAGACCTTCCTCATAGTGGATTATACTAATTCGTGCCTGTACACTGACCGACGGGAGTCCATTAGGTTAAAAGCTTCAATCAAAATGCTGTCAGATAATTTTGACGACCTGTTCGAGACGAAAAGGATCGCGGGATTGATTCCCGAATCTGTTCAAATGTCAGTTAATAAAACAGCTACGCAGAGTGTTGGTAATAGAATAGTTATTTATTTATTTCTTCTTGTTGTCATCGTCATAACTAACCAACAAGTTGCCACCACGTCGGGTTGGAGAAGGGATGGGTGGCCACCCCGACAGAAATTTAGTTAATCATTATTTGAGCATCTCTGTGCTATGGCTGAGGTCGCTAGAAGTCAATATTCAAAGCCTAGTCTAGAGACCTTAGGGCGGCTTGAAAACATAGGTTCATCACCAACCTCTAAAAACCCGCACTTAGTCTAGCCAAACATAAATGCCTCGCCCCTAGATTTGTCACAATTTGGGCAGATACATATGCCTGTCTCATAGTTATTTTTAATAATCGTAAAAGAATTAAAATAATCCTTGAATTTATTAATGAAAATAAAAACCACATACTTCAACAATACCAGGAAAACAATAATGTACAAGAATTTTGTGAAGAAAAAAACAAGGAAAACCACAGACAATGTAGGCATGCTTAATTAATAAATTCATTCGCAAATAGCGCTGTTAAAAAATTGTTTGGTAAGATCTTTACACACAACAAATATTCATCTTTTGAAGATAAGTAATAAGAGATAAGCTGTGAATTAAATATGAATTAACTACTGCAATATGTTTTTTCTGTCTGAATATAAACAGCTTCCGGTTTCGGAACCCCGTCTTGATACAACAACAGCCATTCTAAGTCTAACTACTGGGCACAGACCACAAATCAACCACGACCTGTGTACCTCTATTTTGAAAGTACAGGTCTATTTGAATAAAGACATTTTGATCAGGTTCGATTCATGAGGCACAAGCCATATTCCAACACGTGGGATCAGTGCTAATTGTTGAAATGTACGGCTAGTGACAAACGTTACAACTCTGATATTATCAAGCAACCCTAAGGCCTCCAACTGGATTAAGAACATTCAAAAAAGTTGACACATCTTCATCTAACGACTGCCTCTTGTACCCATTTCCGCGTTCTAAGCCACTATAGTCCTTTCGTGTGAAAAATGAAGTAATTTCATACTTGCCGCATACTTTCGAACGCAAAGGTTGTGGATCCGAGTTTTTTGTGTGCAACAGAATTAAATTTAAAAAGCACTGCATTCTTAACGCGAGCGGACTGTAGAAGTAATTCAGACGCTTTCGTTCACAAATTCTAATTTAGTATCCATTTTTCCGCTCAAATGGTTGGCTGGTTTGGTGAACTCTGGAGTGCTGAGGTCACCTTACGAGTGATCACGGGTTAACATGCGACCAAAAGCTTCAATCATCAAACTCAAGTCATCGCTACAATACATTTACGATCTCGTGTTCGATAATACAACATCCGCAATGATATTACAATAAAGAATACGTAGATAGGTTATGTCAGTTACTGAAGCAAAGTCAAAAATTGTCCACGAGGTACGGCGTAGTTAATTCGACCGTGTCATAACGTGTGAACAAGACAGTACGATTATTTACTAGACGTAAACGAGACAGATACATTTTGCGCGGTGTCGTCTCAATCTGTCAATGTTTTGCTCAGGTATACGAAAAGTTCTGATTTCGGGTGCCACTTTTTTAGGAAAACTAACCTATCTATTTTTATTATGACATCATTGGTAAATGTGCCACCCGAAGCTTCAGTCATCAAACTCAAGTCATCGCTACAATACATTTACGATCTCGTGTTCGATAATACACCATCCGTGTTCGTTTCTATGACCAAGGCTGTACCACTTAGCGCACCAATAATAATGGGCCACTGTACAGCAATATTTCGTGTGATGTACCTACCTAGTACTAATGACGTCAGCTAATCGATCCTATGGTTTTTTCTAGTTAGGACAATTGTCATATTTCTGTAATAATATGTTACCTGTTTTTGTCTCTGACTTGATTATGGGATATTTCAATCAACATTTCCCAGTTGCCTGAGGCCACTACGTTACTAATATGTTACCTTCAAAATACTTTGTTCGTTGTGCAATAAAATGACGTTTCATTCATCTAAGCATTGTAATGTGACGTTCCGTGGGCACGCCCTCCACAAGGTGGACCGACTATCTGGTCAAGGTCGCGGGAAGCCGCTGGTTGCGGACAACGCAGGACCGATCGTTGTGGAGATTTTTGGGGGTCACCAAGAGTAGGAGAAGGAAGAAGAGGCCTCTTCCTCCTTCTTGGTGACCTTATTTTAATCAAATATTGGATGTAGATCCAATATTGGATTGAAATATGGTCACCATAAACTTCAAACTTAATCCAAAGCATTTATTCTTTGGCACCGACTTTAATATTACAGAATCACCCACATTGCTTATTTACAGGCGACTGGAGTTTCCTAGAATAAATATTCATAATTTCCCTGTCGACATCTGCCCCAAAACACGATTTATGCCAGTAATTAAAATAATGGTAGCAACGAATACAAAGTAATTGGGGATGGAGGGGGTGATGGGGGCTGACGTCACGAATCGATTCAGTAGAAGTTGTATATTAATTAGACACAGGTTACATTTTTTGCACGCTACAAATTTTAGTATGTAGAAAATACTTGTTTGATAAAAAATAAAAATTAACTTTGGTTTTTGATGTTTGAATGTGTTTATGTGTGTTTGAATCGATATTTGATACAAAGTATGTATGAATGGCAATGATATTATGACAAAAAAGACGTAGATAGGTTGTCTGTATTAAAAAGGTGGCACCCAAAATCAGAACTTTAAATACCTGAGCAAAGCATTGACAGTTTGAGACGACACTGCGCAACATGTATTTGTCTCGTTTACGCGCGAGTAAATAATTATACTATCGTGTACACACGGTCAAATGTGATGTCACGGTCAAGGTACGTACGCCAGGGCCCAAGTTTTGACTTTGCGTCAGTACTGACATAACCGATCTGCGTCTTTTTTACTGTAATATCATTGATTTATGGTATATCAGGCTTTGGCATCCATCATACTTACAAACTGTGCTTAAATAACAGTTTGATCAGAAGGTCGTTAAATCTGACGATAACTAAGACTTAGATATGTTATTCAATTTTAAAAATAAAACAATATCTACGAGTAAGATTAGAAATTTAAAGTATGATAAGAAAAATGATAAAAAATACTATAAAAACTAAATAGAAGCTTAGGCGATTAAAGTTTATAATTCAAAGCAGCTCAGGCAATCACAAAAAGGGGGCGTAAGCAAGGCATGCAAACCCACGGGCGGCAAGCTAGTTTATGATTAACGGTAATGAAGCTCTTTATTTTTTGCTCTATCTATTTTTCATTATGATAGGGTTCATCTAATAGTGCCAGTAGGGCTGCCAGTGCGTTGTAAATGGATGTATTTATCTATTTATTTGCCACTAGTAGGTATTTTTACTTATTTGTGCTTTCAATATTGCGCGAAAACAGTAAAATATAATAAATTGTCATGAGTTATTTACTACTAGGCAATTCAGCAAAAAACAAAACAGATTTAAACTAATTTATCGTGTATCGTGTGTTACAAATGTGTTACCACTATGTCTACACTGTGGTCTACTGTGGTAGACCATAGGGTCTACTTAGTGGCTTTGTCCCGCTCTACAAATACAACTCTACCACTGACTTGCCCCAGAAACTTCTCTTACACTATGAATAACAAGCCAGAAACCAAAAAAAGTATCTTCAAAATCAGCAGCATTATTCTTAAAAAGCGCCAACCCTATAATATTCCACAGCCAATAAAAGCAGCCGATTCAAATTAAATGTATTTCGATTTACGATTCGTGCGTGCTACTCGCATTGTTATTGTTACGCAACCTTTGTTAACGACCAATTACACACTTGCGCCCGCGCACAGCTTTGTCTAGTGCCTACTTACCGCGTACAGTCGTGTGCAAAATTCATCCACATACCTACGATTGTTAGTTGACAGAAACAAAAACAGTCCTAACAATACATTGAAGAATATTTATTTATTTACTTATTCTTTTTTGCACAACATTGAATGGGTACAAAAGGCGGACTTAATGCCAAGAAAGCATTCTCTACCAGTCAACCATAAGGCTAAACAGAAAAGTACAGTAGGCGGTGCGACATAACAAAATAACATTTAGGTGGGTGAACAATAATATTCACTGAACAAGCACGTTGATAGTACCTAACCGGAACGGAGTACGGAACAATCAGAAGCCCACACACTTAGGTGAACGAAGTCAAACCCAAAGTTGACGAGTACACTTACCACCGTTTTCCGTAAATGAAGTTAGTAACATTATTTTTAATAATAAATACATTGCCTAATAAGATTGAGAGGTCAAAGTACTAAAACCTTACCCCTTTATTTATAAAAACGAACGCAACGCTAAAGCATAGTTAAGGCAATTGATGTGTTTTGTCACTTATTCGCAACTGGCGGCAGAAACAAGAATGAAAGAGACAAAGCGATACAAAAGTTATTATGTTGTTGAAGCGCTGTTTGAGTTTTTATGAATAAGGAGGTTATTCTGTTAGGTGTCCATGGCCATAGAAAGGTTAACTATGTGATTCCGAGTAGCTAAATAAAAGCCACGAACACTAGGATATTGAACTCAAAATTCCTTCGGGACACAAGCTCCAGTATTGTGTTTTCATTATTAATAAACGAGAATTCGTAACCATTTAGTGAGCAACAGTACCAGCGCCCAAGGTATGCGGAACAAATTTATAGCTAATGAAATTAATTATGATTTGTATCTGTTTCTCTTAAATTACACGAGTATTTATGAAGAAGACAATGGCATCTTTATCTTTATTTGAACTCCTTTAGTTTAGCAAAATAATTTATTAGATAGAGATAGATTTTTAAATTCAATTATCTATTATCTAAGTTACTTAATTATTAAACTGCGATTATCAAGAACAGGCAAGGAACTGAGACATGTGAAATCATTTTATCTTTAAACGAAGGGTTAAAAATATGAAATGGGTTGCTCTGTACCTTTAACGTTTCTTACTAGTGATGTGTTACCTGGAAGAGACCGCTCCCAGAAATAAAACCACCTAAATTGGACATTGGTCTCTGTATTTTCATACTTCTGTAGGTTTTTTGTAAGAATAGCTATCGATCTATCCCTTTATGGCTAGATACTACTTTTAAGTATTAGATAGCAGAACACCCACAGCAATTGTAATAATTTTAGGTGGATAAAAGGCAAACAATAAAGGTTTGTTTTTATTTTAAAAGAACAACAGATTATCTACTTCCTTGATCCAATTATCCATGAAAACTACAAAGCTGCTGATTTTATAAAATGTAGGTAAAGACAATAAAAAGCATAACAAAACAAGCCTCATTACAAAAAAGGGCTTGAAACATAAAAACTATACAGAAGCGAGTTTCCATTCAGTCAATACGCTCTCCGTTTTTAAAGATATAGCAAACCTAGTACCAGGTGCAGTTTTAATTAATGATACTATAATACGAATCCATAGGTTATTGATGCTAAATAATTAAAACCTGTTCGAGCCACGCAAAAAGCTGCAAACTCCTGAGACTTTTTCAGTGTTCAGTACATTATTTGAATGTACGACAATATTAGACAAAATAATATTCTCTTCTTCTCAAAATTCAGACCGTGTATTTAATGTAAATGATAAAACTGTGTTTAGAATGAACAATGACATTTAAAACTTCTTACAAATTGAAGAAACATAAATTAAAATAATGGTGAATTTGTTAGCCGAAGCTTTATCGGAAAATAGGGTGAGCAGAACTCTAACCATCAATACTATTTTATGTAAGAGTAGTCTCTGACTTACATTAAATATCTTTTCATTTCATTTAGCATCATCAATTGTTAATCTTTATTAAAATATAGAATAAAAATACTAAAAAAAAAACTATTGGTCTTAGTTGGTTTCCACGTTTTTATCACGTAACTCCAAAAATAACTCCTAACCTAACTGCATATACCTCAGTAAGCACCCAGCACCTGTCTTTGCAAGTCTCCTGGGCGCCAGAAAAAAAAACAAAAATCGCAAACGCGTCTCGCTTATTTATATGTAGAAAAAAAACGAGCCACATAAATTATAGAAATAAGGAATGCCGTAATGATCGTTCACACGGTACGAGTTTTAGGTCTATTTTGATATTCCATGCAGTGTAAATGAGGCTGCAGGTTTTTTTTTGTTTTTGTTTGAGCAGTCAATTTTATTATTTCAATAGTAGGTGTTTTAGTTCAACGGTTAATTTAATCAAAGCCATAGAAAAAGCATGTCTGCGTTGAAAAAATATGTTTTATAAGCCAGACTAGATAATACGATATTATTGTTTTCAATCACAGCGGTTCGTTAAATACCAAAAAACTGTTGTTTTTTTCTTGCTGCTCGTTAAAACCTTGAGAAACCTTTTTTACTTACTACCTTGATACTATGAAAGATGTATGTATGTATATCGTTTTAAAGTCTAATTGATTCTAAGAAAAACTTGAAAGCGATTTAAATAACTTTTTTAAGAGAACAATGACCCACGGATGGAATAATTTGGTGTTTGTTATTTTACTGTCATTCAAATGGCTGTCTATTATTATTTATGAGTGTATTATGGAAGTGCCGTAGACGAAGGAAGTAAGATAACATAAAATTTTACTAGTACAATAACTCTGAATATTTATTGAAACAGATATGGTAGGTACTCAGGACAAAAATAATCATCCAAAAATAAATATCGAAAATGACAGTTTGTTATTGGATATTTCGGAGAAACATAATACGAAATATACATACATAAACGGCCTATATCAGTCCCACTGCTGGGCACAGGCCTCACCTCAACTATGAGGTGGAACGAGCCATACTCCAACACGCGGGCTCAGTGCGTAATGTTGGAGGAATACGAAATATGGTATACCTAAATTTACCAAATAGGACTAACAATCCGACAAGTACCTACATCACTAGTTTCGTCGAGGCGATTATCTATCCTTTAATTGGACCTAGTTCTGAATAAAATCGGTAGTCAAATTATTCTAGACGCGCTTTCACTACTAAGCCACGGGTTCGTCTAAATTTATCTAAGCTAACAATTAAGATAGCCCTTGCAAACAAAACTGTCATCCTCCTCAAAATTACCCCATAAAGGGGGAGAAATCTGAGAATTACCCAGCTCGTCTCTGGGGAGCGGGGTAAATGAACGTTTCCGCAACGGATACCAGCGTACAGCAGTCCCGACGGTACCTGGGGGAATAACCTGGAGCTATGTTGGCTGGTTGAGGCTGTTTCTACACTGGAGACAAACTGAATGCCCTGTTTCAACCCCACTTGCTGTTGGCATCAAAATGATGTGTGCTGACATAGAAAGAAATAAACATATTCATAATATTAAATGTTTCAAACATTATATTGTTGTTCTTATCACTATTTCTCAAAGATAACCAAAACAAATAATTGATATACCTACTAAAATGGCACAATTACATAGTAGTATTCGTATGTATTACGTAGTGTCAATAAAATCGAATGCGATTTTTCAGTTCAGTTGAAATAAAATAATTGGTACGTTTGAATTTATTTTGTATAGCGCTTTAGTTTTTATTTCATTCTAAACCTTTCTTAGCAAATATCAGTAGTTTCATCATATCAGCCGAACGACGCCCACTGCTGGGCATACTGGGCATAGGCGGAGGCCTATGCCCAGTATGCCTCAGAATGTATGCCTCAGTATGCCTAATGAAAGGACTCCCTGGAAGAGTCCAGGGAGTCCTTTCATTTCATATCAGTACTTAGTTTGACTGCTAAAAATACAGAACGGTATTGAGTCATAAAATTCTAAATTACCGAAGAAAATAAAACTAGACACTGTACAGCTGAGTAGATAATCTTTATGCTTATTTTTCAAAGTATGTAAAAATGCAAATTTTGCATTTCAATTTATTGACACTTTACTTGTTTTTCTCGTATAATATTGGACGTAGACGTAATAAAATGCTTATTGGTACATGTGCATTAATAATAAAGTTTTATGATGGCACATAAATATTTATAAGTTCCAGGACCTTTTCATAATATTTTGTCCTTTTACGAGTGTCAATGCTATGGAAATGAAGTAAAAGGGAGAAAAAAACTTTATTTTTATCTTGTAGTTTTAGCTGGCATATTAACCGGGAAACAACCAGTTTTAATTTTAATAACACATACATAATATTATATGTGAAGAAAGAAGGGGATATTTAGAAGGGAGACCTAAAACATTGAAAAGGATGGATAAACAAATTCCCATGAAAAGACAATGATATAAAAAAAACAACTTGGTCAGACGGTATTTGATCCAGAAAGCCTAGCTAATTAATTACCTACTAACGCCACTACTTGAAAACCTAGACCGTTTTTTCGAATGCTCTCTCAATTTTACTACCAACCAATACCAAGTGGACGACTGACAATTTTCTGGTGGTTGCTTTGCGAATACTAAATAACAGAAACATAATTACGAAAGTACTCATGATATAAACAAAAAAATGGCACGTTTCGGCTCATTTATTTCTTTAGCAATAACATGGTAAGTACAGAGGCACACACATCAACTTTTACAAAACCATTGCAAAATGGGTCTTATGTCAGCCACATAAGGTGCCCCTATGTAATGGTTGATGTGTGCGCCTCTGTACATCATATTCGTTGATCCATCGCATGCGCAGTCCTTGCTCAAGACGCGACCGGCGCGTGACGTTGCGCAATACATCGCGCGTCGTGACCGACTCGTCCTGGCAGTAAGTAGGGTTGGCAAAACAGCAATGGATTTGATAAATTTATTTTTGACAGATAAATCCATTAGACCGGGGGTTGAGAGACTTCCGCTCACCCCATTTCCGGTAAAGCTGTGAAAGTCGCACTCTGAACTTACAGTTAGTCAATTCAATAAAAAAATGAATAGAAGTGCTTAAATTTCCAGTACCCACGACAACACAACGTGTTTAACCTTTCACGAAGAAAATAAATATTTTGAGCTTAACTCCAATTTCGCCTAAAATAATATTAATTTGATATTAACCGAATGGCCCATTAGATGAATCAATTTAATCGATTATATTGTAAGCGGTACATCAATTCGTTTTGACTAATAACAAGATACTATCGGCTGAATCGATTGAATGATTGCAACATTATTGAATATCGCCACAAGTGATACGTTCCCGAATATGTTAAGATAATCGATTCATCCAGTATAGCTAATACAATCTATAGTACCTTATAACCGATTACGTATTTTGGGCATATCTCTAGATTTTTTCCTCTTTGACTTTGACTTTGACCAAATTCCAGCAGTATAAACCTTGCACCAAATTAGACAGCCCTGCCCGTCTGCCAATCCACATTGTTTGATTGGTAAAAACGTTAACATAACGATGCGCAAACGCATGCACCTTGCGCTTTGTACATACACCGTGGGAACGTTAAAATATAATATTTTGAATACATTCGAAATGAAAAATAATCTCACCCTAGGCACAGGTATGAGCATTAATATGTTTTTTTTTAAATCATGATTTTTAATTGGTATTAATGGTTGCACATCAATTTAAATTCAGTATAAAATGATAATTAATTGGGCTACGCTGTAATCGTTATACTTACTAATTCGGAGCAAATTGCTTTAAGGTTGCGTTTTAACCGCAGCAATACTAACCTGAAACAACGGAAATGCATATCATTAGTTACACATTAACATTAAACCAAGTTAAATCAGCAAATCAACAGCATAATAAAAAAGAAAAACATTTTCAAACAAGTAGTAATACATCACTATTGGAAACAGATCTATGAATTTTTAATTAAAACATATATTTTTACATGACAGCCAGCAAATGATCCCCGTTTACATAGTAGATAGCAGAAATTATGTTGTAATAATGACTCCATAATCCGTATCAGTCGGGTAGTAAGACCAACCGGCCGGAGTGTCACGTAGTTGGTCCGCATATCTTCATAGTTGATGGCTGTGCCCAGCAATGGGATGCTCAGACTCAAATTAATATCGCACAGGCCACCAAAGCAATATTTAGAAACAGCCAAAACACAGAACCTAAATACTGCCAGTATGAGCTGATATCTCAGTGCCATATACTAGTACATAAGACGCGCAAATTGTCCATAGTTACGCCTGAGCTTCGATGGACTGTACTGTACAAAGTATTCTTAAAACATTTGCCACGTAAAGTCCAACCACTTAAAAGGTTTTACTGTCACTTCAACTTTCCTTAGCTTCAAGCGAACCACATTTTTGTGCAGATGCCACAGTCTAGATTCTACTACTGGTGAAATTCTAAGGACTGTGCATATTTTATAACCTGATTTAGTTGCGTATAAGAATTTCCATGCAATTTATATTCTAAAGAATGTGGCTGTTCAAGTTAATTTATGAAGCGTAACATTGCATATACAAAAAAGACATGGCGTTTCTTCTCACTCTACAAAAAAATATACACTCACAGTATTAATTACTGCTTTCAGTGCTTTGACAGCACACTAATCAATGTATAGCTATGAGAATTAGAATATTGCTGACTGAGCTATTCAATAGTTACTATTGGCCAGTAAAAAATACTGATTTTGGACGTTTATCCGACCGTTGTATTAAGGAACTTGGTGATCAACAGAAATTAATGAATTTCCCACTCGCGTGCATTTCTATGAAGTTAGCCTAATACATATACTTTCATGACTATACTAAACGCGATGAACGCTGTATGCCGTCCATAGTGAATGGAACATTCAAGATTCCGCACTTTGCCGAGAGCACAAAAACTTATCAATTACAATCGACAAAAAAATACGAAAGAGTCCTGCAAGGTAGCATCTTCGGATGTTGCCTTTACCTTATACGAAAAATCAACAGCAGATGTTTTATTCGTACAAATCTCAAAGCCATATAAATATACGCTATCTGTATTAGATACTAATCGCTTAACCCATGGTGCGTGCCGCAAAAAAGACAGAACGACTTTAATGCAAGATTAAAAACAAAGAAATTTAAAATTATAATGTGCAATGATAAATCCCTTTGTTTTGCCGTCGTTAATTCAACACAAAATGCGCTTAATTAGTAATGGAATAATGATTATGTTCTTGTTATTTTTTGCTTTTTGACCGCGAATGTTCGTGTTGGAGGATGACGCATTTTAAGAATGATTTTGTGGTTGGAAATCTTTTAAATCACGCCAGTTTGTTTTTATAAAAAAATAAGTCACTGTTTCAGAGTTAACTGCGTGTGTTTTTTATGGTACCAACTATGGGTATAGTTCGTCTAATAAAAATAATGGTAAAGAAGTCTTTTTCCAAAATATGACAAAAAATATATAAATTTTCTTATGACTAACGAATTGCAAAAACCTGTTGATTTCCAATGCTATAAAGTACTGGATAATTTAAATAAACCGCTTCAAACGCGTAAAATAAGTTACATCAAAAACATTTCCACAGTCTGAAACGAATACATTACAATAAAATCTTACCTTCGTTTTAAATCATAAACTTGTTATCGCCTCTGAGAATATAGAGTATAAACAAACCTGTAGTATCGGCTTTGGAAATGCAATGTTTTACAATTTTTCAAGAATTTAAATTCTCTACATGCCTAAAGTAAATATGATTCTGTTGGTTCAGTCAGATATGTAGTTGAACCATGGTTGAATTCTTACGCGTTTTGTATGCTAACGGATATGTTACTGAAATGCATTATGAATTATGATTAACGAGAACATAAATCCAATTTATTATTATTCAAGGAACACTGGCAGAATTAAATTACTTAACGATTACGATAATTTCTATAAACGTTTTTAGCAAGTGGTTACCTACAGCTCAAAAAAAGGGTATATGCTTTTTTTACTGAGAGGAAATACTGATCAAGTGGTGGTGGAACAGAGATTGCAGACTTTTGTGGTAACTCAGGACCTCTTAGAATTGTACAGAAGCATAAATATGAAAAAGCTTTTAAACATATTTAGTTGACCCAGTTAAACTACACCGACTTCAACTCTCAAAGGTCAAAACGTAAACAATAATCGGGCAGTAATTTCCTTAGTTCTACAGAATAATAAAGATAAGAACCATGGGAAGATTAAGCAATACATTGTATCCCCTGTCCTAAGGGGTAAAGCTTTGAGCCCTTGTTCAGCCAACCGTGAAGATATACGCCCAAATTGCACCGACTTTTATTATAGCAATCATCACACGGTGTTCCGAGAACGCTTTACGTATATCTTGATTTCTAGCCAGACAAAGAACTTCCTGCTTATCATCAAAGTCAACATATCTTCAAGTTTTTATTAAACTTAGCTAAAATAACTTAAGTATTCCTCATATTTTATCCAGGTGATAAAAGTCTATTTTTAACTTTGGAATTTGCATTCATGATTTAGCATGGTTTGAAATTAGCCATTCTTCTTAGTTATAACTGCTCTTTGGAAGTTATAGGTAATTATGTTGCGTCAATAAATGAGCGATTATTTTACAGATTCTTATTTAGTGCTTCAATTATAATATTTCGTCATCGCAAAATAAATTTAGATTTTTTTTTCAAAAAACTTACCCAGTATTTTGTAAATTGTACTGCTTAGGTGATCCTTAGCAAAATGCTTGGATCCAAAGTGATCTTTGAATCCAAGCATACCATATTTGAAGCACTCCTTGTATTTCAATCGTGGTATAAAATTGCTCATGACCCCATTAGGTCAACTCAACGACTTCATTGCCGAGCTCAAGCTGAGTTCCGGTAGTCAATTGCTCAATTGAGCAGTTTGCTCCATGATACTCCTGGTGTGATTTTAATGCTTTAGAGTGACCAATTACTGAGTGGGATACTTTTCTAATGTCAATACTTAATTTATTTGGAACGAACGTGGCTAACATATGGACATAAGTAACATCAGAATCACATTATGGTGCGTGTTGATTGTTGATACACAGTACAACATTTGTGTTGTAGTTCAAAAGAGACTTATTGAGTGCTAAACACTGTTTATACCAGTAAATATCAATTTGAACCTTCTCTGGTTCTGGTCTGGAGTCTGTTTTGTCAGTTATTTTCAAAAAGTGTTTTTAGTAGCCATAGTAAAAAAAATAAAACCTACTAAAATATCTGAATCGCTTCTGGATATGTAGCCACTGACGATCTTTACCTACATGTGGATAGAAGAATTTTCCTAATATATCGGTAGGCACAAAAGGATGACGGGCAAATCATTCATGTAATACATTAACTGAAACATACCAAGTTATTCAAAGCTAAAAAATAAGCAGTGTTGTTTATTACCCACTTACAAACGATTTTACCAAATACTGAAATATGTGTTTCGGAAACCTTAACATAATGTGCAAATATTATGCAGGTGGGAATCGTGAAATGTTAGACTGTTCGCAACATTAGCTTGTATGTACAGTCAACACATTACAAGCCACATTTAAACAGCCAAAGTGTCAATAATACTTAATATCTCAGTGACGACAGATAACCAGCAATTATAACCGATGTTAGGGCACACTAGCCCTAGTGTGCCCTAACATCGGTTAGGGCACACTAGGTAACACTAGGTCGGATACTGGATGGGTGATGAAAAATAAAAATAAATGAATAAATCTTTATTGGTTCGTTATTTACGGCTAGTTTCAATTGAACATATTGATAAACCAAGTTGTACACATCAAGTCTCACTAAGCGCTGTCAGTCAGCAACCCTCCAATCGAACTAGAAATAGTAGAATGATGATTGGATGAGTGTGTATTACTATGCAAAAAGAAAACTACTAATACTTCACTCCCCTCTGATGGAATGCGGTCGTTAGGCCCTTAACTTTAGGATTATCAATGTTTTCTCAATTTATTTACTCCGTAAAAATAACACACACATTTCTTAAATAGAAGAAGGATTTTTTTGAGTCAAAGCACGTATACTTTGACAAAAACAGAAGTGTAATCCTGAAAATAAAAGGTCGATATTAAAAACAGCTTAGCATACCAAAGCCCTTATCGATGTACACAGGATATTTAAAAACATTACCAGATGTTATCTATAATTACCCTTCCCACTGCAGTTTACTAAAAAGAAAAACTGTTCGCCCTTCAACCTAGAATTGTCTCCAAGACATTAACATGTTTTTGCTATTAATTATACGAATTTTAATATTCACAGCCACATCAGCCGTTTCACAGACATACATTCATTAATACTAAGTAATAAGGGGTTTGTTGTACTGGTATACCACTTGTAACAAGTATGAGCGTCAAGTACATTATATAAAAGTTACAGAAGAAAAACAAACTAAACATTTACAGGCAACAGCTCATCAATTTATGTTTTTTAAATTCAGTCTTGCTAAATGACAATTCTTCGCAATAGAGCGAGAAAGAAACACCGGAAATGAATGAGACATTAATGTGGTTTTTGGACTGTCAGATAAAGAATAACAAATTTCATTCAATTTGAAGAACAAAACACACGTTTTAAATTCTCAGTAGATGACATACAACTTTGATAATCCAATGCTGCCGCCCCGAATTATCTTTTATGAATAAGGTATGGCTTTAGCATCCTAGTGAAAACGGGACCCATATTTTAAAAGCTGCAAAACAAACTGCACGAAGAGTTCTTTTAACCGGTGCCAGTTTCTTTTGCACAAGTTTCTGTGTAAGACTGGAATTTTACACACCGTTAATTTCTTAACGTCTTAAATTAAGGAGAGTTTATGGTCACACTAGAGACTGCCCACAAGTACATCTGAGAGTACACAGCTGTACAGTCAGTCTCGAAAAAATTAACACTTTTGGCATGAAGAATGTGTTTATCAGTGTATTAGTTTCGTAATACATTATTTTTTTATTCAAAATTATTCGATCACTTATTAGGTTAATTAAAAAGATTAGGTACTTGCCATGTGTTTTAGTTAGTATAAGATGATTTGTGATTTAACGACATTTAGATCTGGGTTCCACATAAGCGGAGGTGTGTTGTAAAACTACTGATTAGGTTTTAATATTTCATTTAACTACATAAATAGGTGGGTGTGAAAATAACACTTGATTGCTTACTTATTCTCTCTTCATTCCTTCGCTTCAGACTAAACTCAGCCTCATCTTCAGTTAAATAAATTAAATAAGGTTCTTGCATCCTTCCTTTTTAGTATTTAATAACTGCAAAATTGTACTCGTAAGAAATATTTTTCTAAGAACATGGTTGCAATTAAGTAATTTCATTGAACGATTCCATTTACCCCGTGAAACAATACAAATTGGTTTTGCGCAGTAGAAAACCTTCGTGTTTTATGATGGTTGAAAAAAAGCCTGACATTATCGAGTCGAATGTATCCTGCTGGTTCCGTACAATGATTACATCCTCTACCAATACCAGTGGAAAAAAAAGAATAACAGCTACAAGATTCTTTGAGATTCCGTCACACCAGTTTGTCGCCGCTAAACATTGTTTGACATAATTTTGACTCAATAAATATAGAAATTAACATGGACATTTCACATCATGACCCCGAATAATATTTGCACCATGCAATAATCGTCTAAACACACTATAACTACCTAATTAATTTAGAAATTAGTGATTGAATAAATGTTTTTCTATTTTCTATTTCTATTTCTAAAAACACACTAGCCCAATCCACTTAGTTGTCTTTGCGTTAAATAGATCTACAGCACACAGCTACAGCTACAGCTCACCTGAGGGTTTTTCGTCTCTGCATCGTTTAACCCTAAAATCAGCAAGGATGTATCAATACCAGTATTTTTAATGATCAACTGACTCATGGTGCGATACTCCGATAATGACCACCAGAGGCAAGCTACGGTCACAGTAAACATAACAGTAGGTTATCTAAGGCCGCCCGCAGAGTTATTAGCCTAGCGTGCTCACAGACACGCGGCACAGCCCGTACGTACTGCCGCCACCTTATTAGCGATAGCGGCACGTTTGTATGTAGATATTTTACTGTTCTCTGTTTACTGTACTATGGTATAATAAAACCACACGAAAACAGTATTATATGCGCCTGCGCACGATTGGTTTGATTGACAGCCGTTACATAACCAAGCCTTGAACTCTTTAAACATCTTTCTAGGTTGTTGGTAATTATTACGTCCTAGATCAGAGAGATAATGCCAGCTCATCACGATTTATTCCAATGGATGACCTCATTGAAGTAAATTCATTGTCAGAGCTTAAACAGTTGACATACAAATGGAAGACATTGAATAGTTCTGTAATTTAGTCTAAGGTACGAGTAGCAATGAAAAGGCATAATTATCTTAAATAACTTAAACTTTATTTTTAAAACATTCTTTAGTTTGGTTTTGTTTGTAATGTGCCTAATTAGCATTTAAATTTTAACTTCTGAGTTTCTAGTTTTCTTGATAAAAAAAATAATGAACGGACTCCGCAAACACATACATCAAAACTCACTTTCTAACCAAGGTGATAAGGTGAACAAGTTTCATATCTGATTTAACTTTATGAGTCTAGAAGCCTTCTTAAATGCCGATTATGGGGTATAGCACTTTTCAATGAATATAAATCGACTGAAATAGTATTTATCAATACCGACCCAAGAAGCATCAAAGCACCATATTATATCTGGTAAAATTTTATATTTACCTTCTTAATTAAACGAATTACAATCTATAAAAGGTTACCCTTATCAATCCCTAATTACGATCAAGAAAAAAGGTTAACTTGAACTGGTTTATACCATAATCCCTGTGGCATAAACCTGTTATCTTTCTATTTAATTTGAATACTGTATTTGTATTTTAACATCCAATCAAAGATACAAATTAAATATTAAGTACTTTAAGAGTAAGACGGCGCGATTCATCTTACGACCTTAAAATACGAAACCCCTCTTCAAAGTATTCTCTTAATTCAAAAGTGTATTTTGCTTAATCAAGTTTATCTGAAAGCTTTCATTAGTACGGATCTTAATGTTGTTAATTTTGTAAATATATTGACGTCTCGAATCTAATACACAGAAGTAGATTCATGACAAGATTTATCAAAGAATGAAGTTTTACTTTCATCTAGATTCAAAATCAGTGCTGAATGAATTCCATTTCATTAACCGGTTGTAGGCTCTTCTGAAAGAACTCCATTCAGAAACTTTTCGGACCCAACGGCCATCAGTTCTTTTCACGATGTGTCCCGCCTACTGCCATTCCAACTTGATGACCCATTGGACTATGCTGGTATCTTGGTTCTCTTGTACGGCTTTCCTTATACCATTCTACGTTGGGTAACTTTGAGCTCTGATGAAGCCCAAAGACGAAAAATATGATCTACGAGAACTTATATTGAAATAGATGAAACAAAAACAAGCTTTGTAGGAATTTGTACGCTTTCAGCTACTTTGAATTGCCTATTACAGCATATGAACAAAACCTACAACCGAACAATAGAACTAGAACCTACAATTTCTGCTAAAGTATTCTCTAAATTACCACTTAATATAACCAACGACCCTGTTCAAACATAACTCGTTAACGAGTGTAAACCGAACCCCCCATTATACGTATCCTCAACAATATGGCACGTCAGGTTCGGACCCACGTCAATACCAGACCCAACAAAGGTCTGGGCAATTGAAAACAATTCCGATAACGATAATTAACTCGTACCTTCGACGATGAAATCGATTGCTGATGCTCAAACTAGTGTTGTGAGTTGATAGCCCAATGTCGATAATCTATCGTATTATAATAAGACTATTGATAGGTTGAAATGGACCGGAACGTACCAGAATGCCGTTCCAGTCAGTATTAAGTTCTCCTTACAGAGTTACGGTGTAACTAAATTGTTCCTATGTTCAATTAAAAGGTTTAAGAGGAAATGTGTTCTGGCCCATGAGTTAGTTCAATTCGACCACTGGTTACATTTATGGCTTGGCAGATTAAACTATTAAAACTATTGGGGCAGAACGACAGCAACAAACAAGAAGAAGACATTTACAAACACTGCTTCAAGAATATTCATCATCAAAAAACATAACTTAAGTGGGTTGTTTGGAAGATATCGCTTTTTAGCGATAAAGCCGCCTAAATTGTACATTATCGTTAATCTGTGTTTCTTTGCTGTTGATTTCTGTTGTTTTGGTGTGCAATAAAAAAAAAACTATCTATCTAACCTAATGATTACATCGCCTTGTTGTGTAAGCGATCAAAAACGCCTGAATAGCACGCTTAATGTCTTCGAGATGTTAATTCCTTGCTGCATGGATCGAGATGCAATGAAGAATATTCATGTTATCTTCGTGAAATCATTGATACTCGTAGCTCAAATTTGTAAAAAACACATCTGGTGTTAGTTTTTTGTGTACCAACAATATTGTGAATTACTGACTACCTATGGTTCGCAGATAGTAAGCAAATATAGTATCGATAGAATTGCTCAAAATAAGTAGTATAGTAACGTTACTAGTTATTGCAAGCATTGATATTGTCAATAGTACCCGACAACTTGAATTGTCAATTTACGAGTACTATAGAGAATATCAAAGAGAGTAGGTTAGAATACACACGTACGATGAGCCTTTAAAATAGTATCATTATCGATAAATAAACAACACTAACTTAAACGCTAATTGAAAAGACGTGGTTTAAGAGTAACTAATGAGTTAGTAGCTAAAGAAGAAAAGACGGTAACGATGGTGAATTGAAAGAAGCTAATTCAAAGACACCACTGATCCAAGGCAGTCTATTTAATGAAGGCCTTTACACCAAACGCATTTCAAAATCATCGCCAGGTGTAATCAATTCAACATTTAGGAGACGATGATCAACTATTTTTGAGTTGCATCAAGAACTAACTAATGATGAGATAACATTGAATTCAAAAGCCACATGATGAAGCATTTTGTAAAAGTATCCGATTTTATTCACAACAACAATGCTTAACGCCTAATTATTTTTATTAACTGGGAAAAACATAACTCGTATTGCGAAGAATATTATCATCCGATGATAAAAAGCAATGATTGAATTAGCTAACAAATGCTTCATGTTCCTGAAATGAATGCGAAAACAGTTAATTAAACAATTAAGAAACACCCCAAATGAATTTATTTGCTAAACAATAACTTATACTTGGGTAGCAAGGATAGGCGCAAACGGCAAACGTTGTTTTGTTCTGCGCTCGCCAACTGCCTGTCAAAAATGACTGATAACCCAATAAAAGCCTCACAAAGATATCGCTGGGTTCCGGCCGCTTAGAACCAGCCGCTCAAGAGCCCATGGTTGGTCTCTACCAAAAACATAGGCCTAAGATCAGCAGTAGACGTCGTGAATGATGATGTAATGATAAGTCGCACCAACGATTGGGAATTCAACACATAATATTATTTATGGGTATAGGCATATAGGAGCTGTGTAAATTGCTGTTATATCTATGAGTATGGTGAACACAGACTTGCCAACAGTTTTGTTTTCACCATTTAAGTACATAAGCCTATTATTAAACTTATTTTTTTGTAGCCGTAAGTGATTAACACTTAGTTTCACAAGGTCGGCAGTTGTAAAGACTATTTAACGACTTGCGTTTTCTTTCAACGATACAAAAGCGAGAGCAATCGGCTGCTCATTACAGAGCCAAGTCACAGTAAACATAACAGTAGGTTATCTAAGGCCACCCGCCGAGTTATTAGCGTAGCGTGCTCACAGCCACGCGGCACAGCCCGTACGTACTGCCACCACCTTATTCTCCCATATTTTATGCTAGCGTGTGCGTGAAATCGCGTGCCGACACGGCGCACGCCGCGCACGCACACATTCAAACCGAGAGCGGCACGTTTGTATGTAGATATTTTACTGTTATCTGATTACTGTGGTCAAGTTCTCGGCTCCCGTGGCATTTAGACCATGTAATTTGTACCTTTAAATAATAAGGGCAGTCGAAGAAACAGAACATTACGGTCTTTAAGAAGCTCTGTATAGCCGTTTATTATATTAATGATACTGATACAAATGGCTGGATCATTAAAATTCATTCGTTAATGTTAAAAATACTCAATATCGATTTTTGAAAGTCACTTTTATTTTGATCATCACAGTACAGTCCGTATCATAAAGATGTTGATGGTTTGACAAAAGCAAAATAGAATATTACAATGACAGAGCCTTATGTCATTTGAAGCGTCAATCAAATAAAAGACCGACCATATTTGACCACTATCTATGCACACATCGTTCTGACGCTGACAGCTTAAGTGTTAACAAAAAAAGAGTATTTTCGTGTCCGTTAAGTCAGTTGGAGATCGTCTAAGCTGAAATGACGTGCCTCACCACCACATCAACGTATACAAGAGTGCTAGCTTGTAAGCGTAGATGCAGTGCAGGGGCGCGTCATTTCAGCTTAGACGATCTCTACTACATCATCAGTTCATTTTTCGCTCAGCAGAATTTTGCATACTTCCGAATAGACTAGCATTAAACAAGTCAATTTTAATAAACAGAGCCTTCGTCGACACAAAAATATGCGCGAAAAACTGAGCCAGACCAGTTTTTGTTTTGCGGCATCATAATTAAGGGGAGTGCTTTTAGAACGGTAGATTATTAATTAAGTTATACGTTCGCGCCCACCATAAGTAAGTAAAATGGGAATTATTTTAACAACAAAATGTGGAATATTTTGAAGTAGGAGGACGTTTTTGAGAGTTAACTTGTGCCTTCTAGACGCATCGCTTTTGACCAAGTACACTGTGGTCATAAAATACTGGTCATGTTTTTTAAATCAGGCTTACATTATTTTCATTTTACTTTCTGCCAGATAGATCAGAGTTTCCGAATGTAAATTGTTTACTTTGTCTGAATATCCAAACTAACTGAATAAATACGTTTTTACATGATGGAGGTTATACCCATCTACATCATGCAGCTCAATTAGTATTAGGCGAAATTAATATCATGAAGATAGGAAAACCAGAAAAAGACATTCGGTCTACTTGGCATCAGGCGGGAATCAAACCCGCGTCTATCGCAAACCGGGCGACTGCACTCGCCTGGTAAACCGATTTGCGAAAGACGCGGTTAGTAAGATGATAATGCATTATCCCTTATGCTAAAAATAAAAATAACCTATTAATATCGTGAAATGAAAATTAATTAAAAATGATAGTATAATGAATTTCACCATAACGATTATTCAGGATATCCAATCCTCTAAGCAGGAATCTTTTATTAAGTTAAGTAGAAGTTATTTGACGTTTTAAAATCCTACCAAAGCTACCATTTCATTACTCAGGATCAGTCTGGATCAGGGCGTATGGGGTTACAATTAATTCGGTTTTAAATGGCAATGGCGTATGAGGCAGTAGCTATAATAGTTAGTTACCTTTAATCCTTTAAGCGAATGTGATATCTCAAACTTAACAGTTTTAAGAGTCAATTGCGGGTTTTTATAGATAATATTAGCGAGACATAATAATGGCAGGCCAGAAAGTGAAGTGTTAGGGGTGAGTCTGGGTGGTCTCACTTGTGCTTGCACACTGCATATTATATTCTGCATTTTAAGATGGAAATCTTAACTAGCCGATAGGATAACATAATTGACTGAATGATATTCGAGCATACTCGACTTGATGAGAAGCATCCTTTTTCCTTCGATAATTTAGGACTGATTTTTCATGAGTCAGAGTAACAACTCAACCGTTGAAAAATTTTGACTATAGAAATATAGTTCCGAATAAGAATAATAATATTGTTATGTGTGTCAAAATGACATTCAAATGACAGACAAAGAATCAAAAAATGGTTGATTCATATATTGAATCAACCGTTTTTTGAATCTTTGTCTGTCGAAAATAACCAGCTATGATTGAAAAATCAGCACCAAGAGTTAAGTAAACAAAGCGACAACTTAAACATATAGATACAGACTAACTTAAAAGATAATCTCATCAAACATCCAAATTTTACTGTGTTGTACTATATAAAATGCCAATATGGTATACTATATGCTATAGAATACCATATTGGCATTATTCTGCCTTTTGTACCATTCATTGTTATGCAATAAACAATAATAGTACATTGTTACACGAGGGGTGAAAGTAACTTATTTAGTCCCGAGACGGGGTTTGGCGCCCGGAACGAAGTGAGGGCGCCAATAGTTCGAGGGACTAAATAAGTCTTTCACCCGAGGTAAACACTGTGCTTTTCATTACAAATACGAGGAAAGTACAAATAAAAACATGAATTAGCTAAAGAAAAAATTAGGAAAATAAATGAAGATCGAATTGCCGCTTTCCCGCCTATTTAGTTTGTTTTTTTTCTGTGGCCGGCCCGCTATTCAGCCATTATTTTGTATTTTCATCATTGGAAAAATGGTAAATATTTTGCTCAAAGCTAAGTTATTTTTAAATTGTTGAAACTATATTATAATAAAGTTATTTCAAACATATATACTCTCTGATCAATACTTAACTTTAAGATATTTCAATTTTACATCGTGGCTGTATGGAAAGTTGCAACATGGTTCAATAGATATGTGAAAAATAACTAGTTTTAAAAAAAAATAATTTGACAGCTGTCAGTTGAAAGTGATTCTCCCTAGGGATGAAAAGTGTTACTTTCAGCCCGCTTCTCAGGTCAGTAATGACCTACTTTCAGAGTATGAGTAATGAAAAATATCTTACTCACAATTTATCGCACATCTTATTTTTCAAGGAAACTACATGAGTCCTCAGCTGTCGTAATAATAATCTCCACAGCGATTAACCGTTAAAAACAATAATTTAACAACCAACAAGTGACATGAAAAAAATCTTAAAAACGATTAAGTATAATTTGTAAGGTATATTGAAACGGATGGGTCATTACGACCACAGCTTAACACTAGATGGTTATCCTCATACGAGAAGATTTAAACCTATAGCATACGGTTTATTATCATGTTTCGCTAAAGTGATTTTTAATTGCATCCGTTGGCTCCATCTTAAGTTATCTTTAGCAAGAATGAGTTGTACTGGCAACTTTACAAGTACTTGCCTGTCAAAAGACATGTAGGGTAAAACCACAAAATGAGAGTTTACTGAAATAACAAGCGACATGGCGGAAAGAGGGTACTTATACTTAGCGAAATTTTAAAGTAATGACACAGTTGAAGTTTGAAGCTTCATAATGTGGTTGCTGAGGCATGTATTTAGCGAATTGGTAAATCATAAAAACAATATACTTACTGAAAAAGCTACATCCCTTTATGTATTTTTTATGTTCAAGTTCATTCAGGAAATTATTCATTAGATTTATTTTCAGTAGAGCTTAACTTTGGGGGGTATCCGTTTACCAGAAGTGACAGAGAAAGGCATCACCGGGTCGGAAATGGTATGGATGACCACCTCAACCGAAAGTGATGCACTTTCAGGCATCTCCGTGCTCCGTGACGTTAGAGCGGGTTGATAACATCTGACTTAAAGGGTTACCACTAACCTCATACTCGTCCAATCATTTGTATACTAAGCCCGCGTGTTGGAGTAAAATTAGAGGTGAGGGTCGTGTCCAGCTGTGGGTATACGTCCCAGGCTGTGTATAATTTAAGTGAATGTTTTTTTTTAATTCTAAGGTCTATTTCACATAAATTTAAAACAAACTTAGTGCTAACAAGGTGAATATCCTCTCAAGATACGAGATTTCAATACATTTTCAAATTAATTGCCTCTATCAAACTATTTGCATAAAGCCAATCACAGTGCTTTGACCTCAAATTAAATAACAAACGATACATAAAAAGCGCGTCCAAATGTATTTCTATAGATGTTTTTCAACGTACAGTCAGCATCAAAATGATTATGCTAACATTGTGATCAAATATATATTCTGGTTTTGATTGATACTACAATGACAGCTGTCGTATTATCGAAAGCTAAATAACCCTTTTTAATGCTGTATTTTATTTATTTATTCTTTATTGCACAATAATGAGATTAATAAAATGGCGGACTTAATACCGAAATTCTCTACCAGTCAACCATAGGGCTAAGCAGAAAAATATATAGTAGTTTAGCTGTAGTGATATTCCTTCTCTAAAATACTTCAGATATATTTGACGACTTTGTATGCTCCCATTTCTGATGCCGACTGTACTATAGCCAAATTCAGGTTTCGTTTGGACTCTGACTAAAAAATGCATTGAAATAATAATAGGAACACGAAATGTAGTAGCTAATGAGATGTAATCATATAGATAGTAATAGTGATTATCTGTTATTCGCACCATAGGGTGTCTTTGACTGACCTGACGGCGTCTAGACAGTGCCAGTCAGGTCTGGAGTGGATGGCTTTATGCACGAAGGTCATAAAGTTTGCAGCCAAATATAATTTGATTTAGACACTTATGAAAACCATTCGGTCCCGAATATAATCCAAATGGGGTAGTCAAAGTCACACTGATTTGTGGTGTCATAGTGATCGGTACATGCGACTTGAGCCTACCGCGATGCGCCTTTCGGGTTGCTCAGGTTTGTTATATGTTTTCCATCACCAGCTAATTAGCCGCAAAATGTTCAATAAACGTTGATGTTTCGGTCAGACTCGAACTCAGGACCACCCGGGTACCGAGCCAGAGTGTTTAAACACTGGGCCATGTAGGTCTCTTTAAGTTATATTTATAGTCATCTTTACAGTGTTACTTATTTTCAATCTAATTATAAAACAATTCAAGGATTGCAATCAGTCACACACAAATTATTAATAATATTTTTGTTGTGCTAAAGATTACAGGCTTTTTTGAATCTTTTCGTGATTGACCTGTTTTGAATATATATTTTATGAGAATGATTTGCCGCGGTTATTACTGATTTGTTCTAGCGAGCAACAATAAAAAGGCATCGAGGTTGTATGTTCAGGGAAAATTGTGTTTTTTCTCATTTTACACAACACGCCATTAAATCTAAGTTTAACGTGTCAAAAGAGCGAAAATATTAGAAGCTTATGAGACGGCTGATGTTGCTAGTTGTCAGTCGTTGAGCCTAGTCTGAAACCTCATAGTGGCTTGATAGCATCTGACAGCAAGGCCAGTAAGGTCACCTTACACCTTCAACGATCCACAATGAGCATACGTGTTAGATTATGGCTCGCGTCACACTGATATAGAGGCCTATGCCTTATTGTATGTTAATGTCAAATCTGCAAATTTTTGTCCGCATGACGCAAGCTCTGAGCTAATTTCACATTGTGACAGATATCCCAATGCTGTGGAACCCTTAGGCCCGTTACTTAAATGCTAGGGGTTGTGAGCCTTCCGCTCACCCCATTGCCTGGTAAAGCCGTGAAAGTCAAACTTGTCAATTCAAAAAATAACCCAATGTTTATGACATTAGCAATGGTGAATCTACACTCACGTATAAAACCGGCTCTAGGGCCCTTCATAGACATTGGTTTCCTTGACCTTGCGGGAACAGAACCTACGCAACATTCTACTGCACCTGCGATGTCGTAATTTTATGTAGCCGTTAATTTTGTCGGTGATTCCTCCGGCAATGTTAGGACCGTATAGAGACAACTCGTCCAATAGTTAATGATTATCGTAAATCAATCCGCGACCGGTCTTCTTGGGGTAGTGTTGTTGGTAGATGTATCGATGATTTCCGTTTTTCAAATGAGTTGTCGATTTCGTGACGTCGAATTAATTATCTATGTTTATATTTTTGCCAGAATGTGATACAAATGTTGCTTTTGAATTGAATTTTAAATGTCTAAACACAAAACTTGAAACAGTTTTACTAAGAAGAGTAATATAGTAAAAAAACAATAGTTATAACACTGAGAAAAAATTTAGGAACGCGACGCATTTTCAAACTAAAAATATATTTACTGGTCAATTTTCAATTTGTTTATTAGTCTCGCAGTCAAAAATGTGTGTTAATCATATTTCGGAATGAGGAATTCCTAATAACAGACGATTTGAGTTGGCAACAGTTTATTGATTTCATCGATACCCGCGTAGCTACGTCACTAATGATGTAGTTGGCAGTAAACCAGCCGAGGGTATAAGCCCGGGATCGTCACATGACGTCGGTTTCATACGTAAAATGTATGTATGTTCGTAAATGTTGCAATGAAATCAATCATTCCCCATCGTGTAGCAATTGCCTTGTAATTGGAAGTCTATAAAGCTTTCAAAAGTTTTATACGAAATGATTTTGCTTTGGCATAAAAACTACTGCAATTCAATTTCATCTTACTGGAAATTATTTGACATCAAGTTATTTCAAGAATAGTGAGGTATAATATACTGAAAAAGCTTGCTACCGAACTATTTTCGTTATGTATTTCTTTTAGAAAAAATTATAGTTTTTTTCAAAAATCTTTTAGTTAATAGAAAACAAGGTTTTCTCGTGGGTAACAAACCAGTCAGCAAGTCAACGGTTTCAGATTTGGTCATACTGATTTACGGAATACTACATACCGAATGACAAGCCATTTTCCTATTCGCTCTTGCAAATCTATCAGCTGTTTGCAAAATGTCAACGTAGTTTGTAAAACGACAAATTGAACAGATTGCCAAAGACATAGAAATAGCGATATTGATTTCGTAAATGGTGTCATGGTTTCATATGCTGATAATTAAATGTAATCCAATTCATACATAAAATAAAATTCATACATAAAGCGTTGCCAAAATTTTCCGAATAATTGAATATCGCTATTGACATGCTATTTTCCCTATCGACGATCTTAATATAAATTCGCATTATTTTATATTTCGTATCCTTAAATTGTAGTGGTCCATTGATAAATAAATAGTCAAAATTAAATTGTAATGTTAGATTTAGAAATAAATAGTTCAAATCCTTAACTGAGCTTACATTGCTCAACTTGCTACGAGTAAAAAATACTTTGAGAAAAATAAATTTATGTTTTATCTAGAGATGACAAATCACTAACAATCTCTACACTTCATAAATAAAAAAAATGCATTCATTAACATATGTTTCCAAGCTTGTTAAAACTGCATTTCAAGAGGACGTGAATCTAATTCATAGCCAACATGCAGACTAGACGTAAACAAATCATGCTAGATCATGATAAGCAAACATGCATTACGTCAGTGTTCTTGCCTTGCGCCGGCGCAGATTATTTAAACGGTGCTCATTCATCTACACTGGTTCTAAAACTTTTTTTGCACGACTGCGAAAAAATGATGGTTGTCACTTTTTGTTACTGGTTAACCAGAAAAAGTAACTTGCGTTGAATTGCTAACTACAACAAAACCTTGTTTCCTCTTAATTAAAGTTGAAAATATTTAGGCTTCTTAACATAAAACTCAAGATTCCAGGATAACCCGTATTCCAGGAATAAGTTACACTTTTTTAGATGTAAATTAACTTAATTTCACATGCGTTGTGAAAGCAAAATGTTTGTAAACGCTATTTACAAATATTCTAACTTTAGGAAATCTAAATACCTATTCTTCCGTTTCAAGTATTCGTTCATAATATTGTGTAAACCTTATTGAAATAACTGCCAGGCTTGCTGGTGGCTCCTATATTTGAAATGTAAAAAAATGCAAGAAATCGACAACTGTAAAATTTTACATATATTATAAATAGATCGACGGGTAGCGGTTTTATTTCCTACTGAGCACTAACATTAACATGATACCTAATGTTGATAGAATAAATATTTGTGCAAAGTTTAGGTGACTTTAACTTTTCATGTTTCAGGCTTCTAATCGTAAAAGTAACAATCTAATTTCTGGACCAGGACAATTTATGTTTTTTTACATTATTATTTCTATACCCCTATAACGTCACGGTTAAAGCGAAGCAGGTCATCAATCATGAACAGCTCATACTAACCAAGTAACGTTACACTTGCCGCAGTTTGACAACCACTGGTAATATTTCAAAGTCACCGGTTCTCACAATGTCTCGAGACAGTCGTCGGCGCACAATTAAAAACCGGCCGTAATCAATTTTACGGTAGAACTAAACGGGTAATTAACGCAATTTCCAACAGGCTATGGAATCTGATTCCATTACCGATAACGTGTTGGAGATTGGTCACTAGTTACAATAAGGTATGTCTCTTGGTGTGGTATAATTTAACATATCATACTTGGAGAAGATGCTATTAACGTATTCATATGGAAAAGTATTAGTTCTATGTTTTATTATTGTTTTAGCATTTTCCATGCAGTATGTATGTCTTTTTATAATAGTAGTAATGTCTTTTTCTGGTTTTCAGATCTTTAGTATTAGTTCTTTTACCTTACAACGTGGCCTGGAGTTAAAATACACTCACTGTTCGAAGTTGGTTCCTAAGGCTTCTGAAATACATACACATACATACCTAACTGCTCAAAACTTGTCCGAGCTTCACACAACTTTTATAAATTGCAACATAGACCATACGCCTCAAGCATCTGGGTCTAGATAATTAAGCATAAATAATTTTTAATGAACATCGCTACAAAAGCGTTAAAGATCATGCAATTACTATGTTAAAATCAAGAGATAACCAATTTAAGCAAAAATAGACATTTTAATATTTATACGGTCCGAGGACGAAATTGCGGGCGTCTTAGGTTCCTACGTTACTAGGTGTCCGTTACTATGAAAATTATTAGATATTACAGAATGGCAGATGGTGAAATATCAATATACCACACTAGCGAACCACCTTAGCTTTTCACGGTACGTAAAATCACATTTCAAAATAATAATGTCAACACTTGAATTTACACTTGAACCATATTACAATAAAGATGGTTCTTTGAAAAACAATGCCCGAATTCTTCTAATGTTCAACAAGATGTTCAGAGCATTGCTTGTAAGATACCATTTATGTTTTCAGAGTGGGTAGGTGCTAGTCGGCTAAAATTCAATGGAACCCTATGACGTTTATCAAGGTGCGAGTAGTACAATGACAGATAGAGTAAGATACAAGATACATGTCATTTTTATTTACGAACCGATTGAATGACATCCCCAATGCAGAAGGATTCCCCTTGATTGGTTGCAATTTATTTTGCCATTTGCTAACTAGGGCAGAAATACTTACCCTCTTATTCATAAAAACTTAAACAGCTCTACAACAACACGAGAACTTTTGTATCGCTTTGTCACTTTCATTCTTGTTGCTGCCGCCATTAGGTAGTAAGTGACACAACACGTCAATTGCTTAGACAATGCTTTAGCGTTGCGTTTGTTTTTGTGAATAAGGGGGGGACACTGCAAGATTATGTATTTTTGCCATTAGTTCTAGTGGTCAGAGCATCCCAGTGTGAAAAGTCCTCCGGTCCCAAAAGGAAACTTGACTTAGAAAAACTCACCGGCTGCCCAGCGGATCCAGTCTGGTTATCGATCTAGTCCTACTGGTCACTTACCTGAAACAAAAAGAACAGCTGATTAATGGCTGCCGCATTTACCATACATGTTGCAAATAGCAGGCAAATAAACAATTACATTAAATTACTTTGTCGGTACGTTCAAACTGGTACTCGGCTGTCTCGGTGAGACAGTTTGGTTCGGTTGTTAGCCCGTTATGGGGTTCGATTCCGGGTTTAGATTTCTAAATTTGGTCTCAGTTTGGTTTTCTTTTTGTATTCGGTAGAGGTAAGGATACGGCTCACTTTTAGGAGTCATGCTTGATAATAAGAAAAACATATTTATTTATCTTTTTACAAATCAGTTTTTTATAAAATTTACTTAAGAAGAATTTTAAAAAGAAGGGCTTTTAAAGCCAAATTTTACATAGAATAAAAACGCATCATTTTTGGTTCCTTTTACGAACTTTTGACGAAAATTAGACGGTTATTTAAATTCGTGATTGGACTGACGTATTGGTATTTATTCATTGTATCACGATTAAATATTATCTGTTGTAAGTATCATATCGATTCATTATAAACTGAATAATTAACATACAAAAATGCAATCTGCAATAACATAAACTTTGCAAAATTCTGAATAATGTGCTGAGGATTTTAATTAAGCAGTTGGACTACTTAATTCTTTACAAAAATTAGTGAAATAGCAAAGCTACGAAATGTTACAGATTTTACGATCACTTTAATATTATGCAGAAAGTTGAATAAGATGATTCAAATTCATTTCTACAGTATAAAGTTCGCTGTGATTATACAGATAAGGAGCATTTTTTTAGTTAGACTTGGATAGCGTAAAACCCACATTTTTAAACGTTACTTAAGCTGATATTTTTATGCACAGTAACAGTATTGTGGGGCTCCGTCTCATACCTAGAGGACTTAAAATGTAATTAAAATTTATGTTTTATTTTCGTCAAGACGACATTGGTGAAATTGAAAATTAAGCCATTCATAAGGTTGCACCATTCTTACTATTTAATGTGTTATTCCTTACTTAACCTTGCCCAATCAAGAATCAATCTACCCCAAAACAATCTTTCCCCAACCAGGTCAAAAACAATTGAATGCGAGAACTCGCATTTTATCGCGAAGTCTTCAAGCCAAAAACGTTTCTCGTTTTCAAAATTAGCGACAAGGCGACAAATGTCGCTCAAGTGCAATCGCAGGTCGATGCATCGTCATTCACGTCTGCAGGTCTGTTTAACGGCTTATTTGGCGTTGAATTAGCACCATCTTGTGCAATGCAAAATGTATGTGCAGCACTGTAAACAACATTACATACATTGTGTTACATTGGTTTTTGCTTGCTATGTAGGTATTTTTCTCCGTATGTATATTTTTTGTAATGGTGCTTATGTCTAGCGAATTAAGATTTTTTTATATGCTTGTTCGTATACAGACAATGACATCAGGCTACCCATTCCCGTTTTTTGCTCAAAATGTCTTTTTTTGCAATAAAGCAAGGAGGACTGACCGGGTAGTAAGCCAGTCATGCCGTTGATTGTACATTTTTACATAACAATTTTAGTATTTATGTAATCAGTTTTTAAAGCTTTTGAATCTTGTGGTTGACTTGTAGATACGTCATTTTCTTGGGATTAATAACGCCATTTTCACTTTTTATATTATGTCCCTAAAAATATGAACTAAGAAAAGGACACATAGAATGCCTCCTCACATAAACGATCAGCACATCTGTATGCAGAAACCTCTTCTGTACTGAAAACCACACTAAGTAACACTGATTTGGCAGCATTGTGTTCCTGCAACCAGAGCTTATCGGGGGTGCTGTGGTCACCTGCGGACCTTAGGGGCGGGGGTGGCATACCTCGTCTTACTAACTACACAAGTTTCTCGTAGTCTTACAGGTGTAACAAACAAGGATGAATGGGCTAGGGTAATTTCTTAATTGGACAGTTGTTTTAAGGCGCTGTAACAGATTTATTTTAATTAAGACTAGCTGTCCCAACAGACTTCGTTCTGTTGTCAAATATTCAGTGTCACGTGACAGGTAGGAACAGTTGCTATGAGAAAACGAAATTGTGGTTTTTCACTATATTCCTAGCGTTTTCTCACGTTTACTCACCTTTTAAACCTTCCATGGACCATCACAAGTATTTTAAAAACATAATTAGCCAAATCGGTCCTGCCGTTCCCGAGTTTTGGCGAGACTTACGAACAGCGATCCATTTTTATAAATAGAGATATATTTTGATTGATTAATAACTAATTTTCAATTGAGCTATAGCCAGAAGACCTACTTACATTCATTTACTTCCCCAAAAAGAGTAACTTTATACATCATAAAAAACACCCTGCCAAAAATGTTTCAACCAAATTGAAATGTGAAACTATTATGTCGTTTCATGCAGGGTGGCACATTTCAAATCGCTTGGCTATTTTGTTCGGTCAATGACACAGTTGACCTAGTTTACGGTTTTTTTTACTAAAGGGTTTACGCACTCGATAATGTTTCACACAGTGACAATGATTCACGATTAAATTCGATACACACATAAACGGCCTATATACGTCCCACTGCTGGGCACAGGCCTCACCTCAACTATGAGGTGGAACGAGCCATACTCCAACACGCGGGCTCAGTGCGGATTGTTGGAGGGGTGTAAGGTTAGTGAGCAACCTTAATGTCAGATGTTATCAAGCCGCCCTAAGGCCTCTGCTAGGCTAAACGACTGACATCTAGCGACGTCGACCAGGACCAACTGCTAAATTTGCCTTTGAACCCATGGAGATGCCCGAAATACACATCACTAAATTTCGGTATCACCGGTCACCCATCCCATTTCCGACCCGGCGTGTGTTGCTTTACAACAGCCATCGTCGCCGATCACTGTCACAACTGCGCCACGGGCACCTCCCCGTTAAATTAAATTCGATATTAAAGGGCAAATAAGACCAGGTGGTTGCATACGGGCTATCATCGGAACAGCTATACCAATATGTCATTAGGGTTGGCAGGTCTTCAAAATTTAACAATAACATTTGTTGAAGCTGGCTGGCACCAATCAAGAATGTTTACTTTAATATAATCCAACCACGTTCGAATTTGCTGCTACATTAAAAGGTTAAAGTTATGTGCTATTCATTCTTTGTAAAATTTCTTTAAATTAAGTAAAAAGAAGCGACGCTTGAAGACGTTAAACGACGGACGTAAACGACGTGGTAAAGTTACAAGTAAGTGTTTCTATCATTATTTTATTTTTTACTGTAAATTATTTTCTTCTAATTTTTCATCAACACTTGTTAAAGTTTATGAAAAATTAATGCCTTTGAACTTTGGACAATTTATACCAAATGAAATGATGAATAAAAAGAAGTGCGAAAAAATTTTTCTCTCTATAGATCTGCAAAAAAGTTCACAAAAACAAGAATACCAGGCAGTAGCGACTGATGATTCCTGTAAAGCATTATTCACCTAAAGCTATTATAAAATGAACAGAAGGTTATCATTAATGGTATCTATCAGTCTCACAGCACGATTTCAAATCAAAAGAGTTAATTCAAAAGAAACGATAAGTGACAAGACAGATTAAGATTTATTATAAAACGTTGGATATAATAAGACGCGTAACACATTACGGGCGGTGTACTCACGTCGAATCGTGACTACGTAATAAGTACATGTCAGCGAGTACGCTCAGAGGATTTAAAAATACCCTAACAATATCAATGATAAATAATCTTGAAAAACCTTGGCCATAATCCAAAGGTCGCGAGTTCGTCGCTTGTTACACACATGTCTTTAAAGTGATATGGGGAAAAATACCTGCGCAAGAAGAAGAATAAAAAGTAAACATTTTTTTCATTTTGAATAAACCTTGTAAAAACAATTTGGAGACAAGTCTGAATAAAATTTACTGCGCACACACGTACGGAAAACTCTAAAAGAAATAAAAAAAACGCGCCATTGTTTTCGAAACACAAAACATATTTTTCAGAATAGAAGGTAATTCTTTACCGAAATAGAACGAAGATTTATGGACTAAGGGAATTATTTTTTTACAATGTTACATACCTTTGTTTTACAAAACTGAAAAAAAGGCTTAGGCTTTGTATAGCGATGCTTGTAATTGAATGTGTCTAGAATGTGGCTTCACAGTGAGACAGAAACAAATCTCATCAAAATATAGAATAATATTTTACGATACAATCGCGTTATTTTTGTCTTTCGATATAGTCAAAAATTAATTATTTATTTCTTATGAAATTCGCTCAATAGTCTTGGGTATCAAAATCTATTAGCAAGTCGATCGTAGGTCACCCATCATAAGGGTCGACAGACCACCTGATATTGGTTAGAAATTAGTAATTTATCGTACAACTTATCACTCTGAAAATCTCTACATTGCTGCAAATATGATATTTACATTGAAACACTCCGATTCAAAATATTGCCACATTTTTACCCCTTTTTAAAAGCGGAAAGTCGAAAGTAGGAAAACAAAAATGTCTGTGCATTTTATGAGTTCAGCCTGCCTCACTGCCTTAGAGTATTCTATAAAAACCGGTGAATGAGGAGAGCCCATTGGAGTGCGGAAATTGGATGGGATGAACGTTATCACGTTTTATGCTTGTATGATGTAGCTTTTATTATACGAGTGGCAACCCTAAGGTCACAGTATAATCTTACAGTAAGCTATCTACATACAAATGTGCCACTCTCGGTTTGAATGTGTGCGTGCGCGTCGCGCGCCGTGTCGCGATATCACGCACACGCAATTTCACGCACACGCTAGCATAAAATAGTGAGGCATAGGGAGGCGGCAGTACGGAGCGGCTGGGCCGCGTGTCTGTGTGCACGCTAGGCTATTAACTCGGCGGGCGGCCTTAGATAGCCTACTGTATGGTTTATACTGTGCTAAGGTCGAGCAGGCGTGTCGGTGGATTCATTGGAAAATTTACGATGGTAGGAAGAAAGTGTTTGATTTGCGTACGGACATATCTTTTAACGTTATGTTGGGCGGTAAAAAGTTTTGTAGCGAGCTTTAAGCGGGGTTAGCAGGGTATTTGGTAATGGTGAAAATGAAATAGGCTTTGGATATCGGTACTTGCATAATGAGTATCATTTGGGACGTGAATGACCTTAATAAATTATTGTAAGTCGATATTCCTGTTTTTTACGGGATCGAAATATTTGGTGCTTGTCATTATATTGGTTTTACTGAACTGACACAGTCACACATGACCGAACGACGTCTGTCGGGACATAGTCATAAAAAAGTTTCTTTGATTTTAAGGGTGAATCCTCATTAACGCGTTATGTTGCACTGTTTATGCAACATTACGGGTTGCATCAATGATATTATAATAAAAAAAGGTAGATAGGTTACTTGTGCTAAAAAAATGGCAAAAGAAATCAGAACTTTTCGTATACCTGAGCAAAGCATTGACTGAGTTGACAGTTTGAGACGACACTGCGCAACATGTATCTCTCGTTCTCTCGTTTACGCTCTAGTAAATATTCGTACTTTCTTGTTCACACGTTATGACACCGTCAAATTAACAACGTCGTGCCCCGTGGACAATTTTCGACTTCGCGTCAGTACTGACCTAACCTATCTACGTCTTTTGTTTTTATTATTGTTTTTTAGCATTTTTCCATGCAAAATCTTTTTTTCTAAAGATCTGAAAACCAGAAAAAGACATTTGGTCATGTTGGCATCAGGCAGGATTACTATAACATTGACTCATAGGGTAAAATATACCAGATAGATTCGGCCGGTCTGTTAATGTCTGTCTGTTAATGTGTCTGTCTCGGTAGCATAATTGGATAGTGCAGTCGCCCGGTTCGTGAAAGATGCGGGTTCGAATCCTGCCTGATGCCAACATGACCAAATGTCTTTTTCTGGTTTTCAGATCTTTACTATCTACGTCTTTTTATTATAATATCATTGGGTTGCATCATTCCACAAAATGTTTTAATGTATCGAGCAAAAGTGCGCAAACGCAACGCCCTAATGAGGTCTAACCCTAAGCCATAAACAAGGCATTACAATTCGAGGCGCTTGTTCTATGCGCATTGTAATCGGCGCATATCGAACATTTTCGTAAGAGAAATGCGCGTGAGCTGTGCGCGCGCATTGCGTAACGGCTGCGCGTCTGACATTGGCCGGATTCGGGTTACTACGGAACTATAGTATGTTCGCGTTAAGAATGCAGTATTTCAGAATCAGAATCAGAAATATCTTTATTTAAATAGACCTGTTACAAGTGCTTTCAAATCGTCAAAAACTTAATCAAACAAACAAAAATACACTTAATAATAGACTTAAATACTATAATAGAAATAATCAATAAATACACAGTATACAAACATAATGTGACTCAACCACCGGTGTCGGAAAGTTGTTTCTGTACTGAGAAGAACCGGCAAGAAACTCAGAAGTTACTCTTTTCAATATGTTCTGTACAATAATCCAATAATATTGTTTTAATTTAATTCTGTTACACGGAAAAAACTCAGGTACTAAACCGTTGCGTTTGAAAGAATGCGTTCAACTGGGCACTGTGGACTTGGCTTTCTAATTAGGAACGATTTGATTGGTTAGGAAGCGTGCTAAGTCGAAGGACAAGAATGAAATCACTGCTTTCTTAATGCGAACGGACTATAGTACTGATTGGTAGCATAGCAATACTCATCGATTGCCATGTGGTATCTAATTGGTGTTTGAGGTATGTGATAATGTTTTTCGTTTAATTGAGATGTTTACATCGAAATTGCAACAATTGTTGCGTGAATTACAAATTAAAAATGATGAAAATATAATTATTTGTTAACCAATTAGTTTGGTAACCAATGAAATCAAAACGTAGACTCATAAGAAATGTCAAGGTCACACAGTGAGCTGATCTAGGGCAGTCAGAGAGAGTGGCAGAGATGTTTGGTTTTTTGCTATGTGATTGATGAAGAATGAGATACTCCGTGGAAGAATTAAAGTACGGGGCCGGCAAGTAAGAGCAAACTGACAGCCACTAGGGCAGAAAAGTGTTAAAATAGAGACCGTTCTTTGGGAAACGCAGTATAGAACGCCCATTTTGTATAACTAGTTAATGGTTGCAGTACCGCCTGAAATCTCTTGGTTAATGATGATGATAAGCTTCAATCAAAACGTAAAAATTATGAAATAATTATAGTAAACTAGTGTGGCTTTTAAAAATAAAACGGCAATGAGACGGTGAAAACTGACTACATCCGTCAGAACGTGACGATGACGTACGAATAAGACGTTAAAATTATTTTAATATCTTGATTGGATTCCAAAACCAAGGGCCAACGTAAGAAACTGAACTATTATAAAGCTAAGCTATTCGTCACGTCTCAGTGTGTTTTAACCCCTGACGTAAAACTGTCTGTGGCATTGCTCCCAAGCGGATGAAGCGAACTCGATTTAGTTTATTTTACAGAAAGATACTGCTGACGTAACCTGGCTAGCAGTGAGTAGCTAAAATGTTACCCTCATTCATAAAACCTTTATCAACACTTCTGCTATTTACTTACTTGCACGTTGTTGATGATAAGAATGTTAAGAGACCAAAAATTTATCGGAATGCATTGCACGTATTCGCCACCGAAATGAATTCATGTGATTTTCAGCTATCTCCGTGTCAGATGTCAGTCGTTTAGTCTAGTCCTTAGGACGACTTGATAACATCTGACAGCAAAGTTGTTCAGTAACCTCGTTCCAACAATCCACTCTGAGCCAGCGTAAGGCTCACATCTCCTCATTGTTGCGGTGAGCCCTGTGCCCAGCATTAGGCCGAATAATGGCTGTTGTTTGTATGCATGATAATATCTTCGAGAAATCAAACAAATCGGATACTGAAATGGTTTTAGCGTCAAAATAGACACCACATAAAACACATGCAATTAATAGCTTTTGGGCAGTTTAAAATTACTTCTTACGGTCAAGGCCAGCAAGCAACAGTTAACGCTGAGCTGTCTTCTTGACTTTTCCCTTCACCTTCAACGTTGTGCAACGTAAGTACTCACTTAACCTTAACATGAGGCGGTAAGAATCCACAAGTGCATCAGCCATAAACAGTTATGAATTTAAATTCTTTATAGGTTTTGACATCAGCAAATTTATAGAATGATAACACTGGGGCCTTAAATTAGCGAGCGTTTTCTTTTTAGAAAGGACACATAAGTGGCAGAAGTAGTGTTGCTGGTCCTGTGGGGAAAGGAATCGCATCGCATCACATTTTTTATTTTACTTACTTGTTTTATTGTAATTTTTTATTCTCAATTATGAAACAAGATAAGATAAAAAGTACATTGATATTAACATGCACAATTTAGGCAGCCTCATCGCTAGAAGCGATATCTTCCAGACAACCTTCGGGTAGAGATACTAGAAAAGAAAAGTCAGTGAGGTAGTACAAGATAATAAATAAGAGCTATTAACCTCTTACATTTTCTAATTACTTCATTTCATTAATTTATCTCTCATCCTTAATGTCAGGCGATGAATACATGTGATTTACATTTTGTGTGCTTTTTTGTTCGTTATCGAGATAATGCGTGACAAATTTGTCGCAGTGCGTATTAAATAGAAATGGTGCTTTATTTGCATTGGGTGACATTTCAAACGAGAGGTTTTAATAGCTATACGTGTTTTTACAAACTTTTTTGCTTTTGCCTAAAATGTATGCTGCTCGACGTATAATTCTGTCAGAATAAATAGATTGGTTCGTTTGGTGCATAGAAAATTCTGCCTACGTGCTGAGGGTGCAATTGCGCAAGAGAAACATTCGTCATTTACGTTGTTTTGTTTCAGGGTTGTAATAAGAAAGCTTGTACTTCTACTATTGTTACTACTCTGATTATTTGTTTGATAAAAGCGAAAAAACCTTTCGTAAGTAGTTGTCCCTCTAAAAGGGTTTTCAGCTAAGTATTATTAATAGTTGCTCAACGTTAGGTTTTCTTTGACGAATAATGAGTCTTTAACTAGAACTCGTCTAGAATTTTCGAGACTGAAAGCATAAAAAGCCAGGCCTGAGGCTACCGTGCCTTTATCATTTGAAATGCGACACCTTTGCCATCCCATCTTTGAGGCCAGTGACGTCAGAGTACACATTAGCAGATCTAGGTCAAGTTTCGGACTTTTTCCAATCAAAATAGCGGATGCTTTGATAGATCTGTTGCTATGAAACAGCTGTCTGTCTTAGATCGAGGCTAGATCTTTGATCTAGTTTTTGCTGATTTTCAATTTAAGCGCCAGTTGTGTCTCATTAGTTTTATTCTATAAATTTTGCATAGATGACTTTTTTTAAAATTTAACCTGATGTGTCCCACTGCTGGGCAAAGGTCTCCCCCAAAGCTCTCCAACTATGCCTGTTATGGGCCAATATTTCCCATTCACAGCCATCACTCCATGGCTCAAGCCGTCACACCATCGTTTATTTATTTTATATTAATAGTTCTGGAGGGCTACGATTTGCACAGTGACAAAACTGTGTAGCGGCTATTCACGTGCCTACATCGAGAACTTAACGAGAAGATGCGTGACAAAATTTTGTCACTACGGGCCCGCCTTATTCGACTGTCAATGTTATTTGAAACACATATAAAATTAAGTGTTCCCTTCAGTTAAAACAATCTAGTACTTACAATTAACACGTAACAATATATACCCTAGAAATTAAAATTATTATACCAATTTTATGATAATAAAACAAAAAACATTAAATAATCCCAACTTACTCGATTTATGTCGACGACATGTTTTTGTGATAATGTGACCTGTGCACAACCTTTGGACTGTATAACATCCGAATGATTTAATTTTCTTAGATTAGGTATAGTTTAGCACAACCAACGAAAACGTAAACTACAAAAAATCGCTAACAATGCGTAAGGAAATGAGTATAATTAATCTCCCGAGTCCTAAATGGTTTCGGACTGATTAAATCTAACGAAAATATATTGTTTTCCCAACAAATTGCTATGTACAGAGGCACTCACATCAACCTTTACAAAACCGTTGCATATGGGTCTTAGGTCAGCAGCATAAGGTGCCCCTATGTAAAGGTTGATGTAAGCGCCTCTGTACATAATTTTGTTTTGCACAGTTACGAGTACATTAATAACTAGTTTCATATGTCAAATACAGAGAACTATTTAACATAAACTTGTTTAAATGCCTATTAAAGTCAATTAAGTGAGAACAATTAGGGCATAATAAAATTGTGGTTTGTACTTTATTCTAAACTAGGTCAATAAATAACAAATATCTATAGACTATAACTTTTTCATAAAACTATTGTAAAGATTTTTTATTAGTAACACGGCGGAAACAGTGATGACCAAGTGAATTACCCAATTAGATCAAACAGTACAAATACCAGCTTCACTATATCAATAAGTACTTTAAATGTTAAGCACAATGATAGACAAGGACAAATAATTATAAGTCAAAGATAGGTGACTAACATTTTCATGAAACAAAGAAAACCAGAATTTTCATTCATAAAGTTATAGATAACCTTCTGCTGTAGATACGACAAGAACTTTTAATGAGACGAATTTTATTGATACGTAAATTCCAACTTTGATTTCAGACATCACTGCCAAGCCCTATATAAACTAGTGATGTTAATTTTTAATTCATGAACACAACGGTGACATCGATAATTCTTCATTCCACCAACATAGAGTTAAAATTTGTAAAATATTTTAACCTGGTATCAGACGTTTCCAAATGCCATAATTAGATGGAATCAATATTCTTTATTTTACGAAAACATAACAGTATTATTACTATGAGGCAATATTTATAGTTTTCTACAGAAACTTTTCCCTTCATTTAATTATAATGAAATATTGATTCCTCTTGTCTTTAGTGGTTCAGAATTGAGTCTATTTTGCAAAAAAAATGCAATTCCTGGTTTATGTTTCAAGTTTATCGATATAACCTATCGACAAACAGGCGACCCTGCTCAAAACCTATTGTAGCAGCGCCGGCGTCTATTTCCACGCATCGTAAAACCTCGCATTCGGATCTTCGACTCACATCAAACGTGCCGGCTGATCTACGAAAACTAGATCATGTTTATTCTACGGTACTGGTGGCGAAGAACCGGAAAACTGTCATGATAGCGGGTTTGATGTTGAATGAACACGGATTTCTGGATCGAAATAATGTTATTCGTAGGTAAAATCAATAATACAAGATGGAATGTTTCGCGAATTTTAAACAAATAGATGTAGACAGCGCGGTGTTCTGTTTTTCAAACAAGCAAGAGAGCGACTTGACTCAGTATTCAATACTCACTAGAACGCCTGTTTTGTGTTGGTTGTACAGTCAACAGCACATCAGGTTCCTCATTTCCGTGTTTGCTCTCGCTCTTGCCAAATGTTATTTCTTTGCAATAGAGCAAGGAGGACTAACCGGAAATGGGAAGACTGATGTGCTGTCCACTGTACCCATGATTTGCGGGTAACTAGCAACCCGATTTTCTTACTCGCCCATGGAATGTGAGCTTCTGAATGCTTTGTTCACCAAAACGGCAATAATTCATGTTTCTTTTCGTGGGCATTTTTTTTTTACGACAAATCATGTGTGTAAGCGTTTGCCTGTAAGCGGTAACCGCAACCTTATCACGTATCTGGCGCGGGTGGAGGAATCGTGAGAAAAAAGAGAATTATATGTATTTATCTCTTTCATTTAGTTGACATCTGGAAATTTGTTCTCATTCTAATACTTTTTAAGCAACGATAAAATAATTTTACTCAGCGTAAGTAAATTTCTCAAACTCACTACAGGATATGAGCACCACTTATAGAGAAATTCACTGCCGTTCTGTGGAATGCTGTAAAAGAGTTATTTTCGGACTTTAACTTCATAGTTGACAGGGTTTGCTAAATTAACATCAGACGATATATTAATCTATAATAACTGGGACATGTCAACCAGCAATCCGGGATATAACCGAACCGGAACATTGTCGTCATAGCCGGTTTAATATCAAAGATCTCAATTCATGTTAATATAGAATTTGTAGAGAAATCGCGGTTTTAAAGTAGAGTCACGGAATGAAATGGTTGACCAGTTTTCAAACACATTCATTTACGCGTTGCAAGCACGTGTTTCCTTTTTAAACTGTGTAACAGGCTAGAGTATGTCGAGAGGTATGCTTTATTGTCTGACAGTAAAACTGAAATTCGATTAGACGATTGACAGTTGAAACAATTGATCTTGTCAATGTTATCATTGAGCAAGCAGAAACAGATCTTAGGGTGGTCAAACCTTTACTTTCCCGACTGTACTTAGTCTTTTTACTTCTTAGCAGCGGGGTGCGGACTTCCGCACGAGATAGACGCATTATCATTTTTCCTTACAGAGACGAGTAATATTCTAAATAATGGTAATAAATCGGTATAGCTTTTTGGCGAACCGAGCGATGTAAGGAGAACTTTTTACAAACCGGAAGGGCGTTCCAAAACCGGAGCAAGAGGAAAATAGGTGTTCTCATCTTTTCCTCTGCTAAAAAAGGTAGTGTCAACCTTCGATGCAAACATCAACGAATTGTCCGTAGTAAGGGAAAAACTAAAAAGGCATAGGTATGTAAATACTAGAAAATGAGCCCTATTTAATAAATTACCATCGTTCAAGTCTTTTAATAGTTTGAAAACGAAGTTTACCATAGCAGCGATAAGCAAGTTTTTTAAATAAATTAGTTTCACTAAAACTATGGGGTGCTGGCATAGAGAGTAGGCATAGACCCTCTAAACCTCCATTGGCTAACAAAAGGATTGCTTAGGCCATAGTGAGCAACATCTCAGATTCACAATCTGATGATCATTATCTTTAATGATTCCTGTTTCGTTACTTATCTTAAATCATTAAACGCCAAAAGCACTCAAGAAAATTTCATGCACCAAAATTGCTATAGTTATACCATACCAAAGACCCATCGCCAAAAAAACGACCAATAGTAAGAGCACTATTGTTCTTGTTCCACAAAAAGCTCTAGAAGACACGGAATCAGCACAAAAACATAATATAATATGAGTCGGTAATATTGACACGTCAGCTAATGGCGGAATCGCGTGTCCGACACAATGGAACATAGCTATGCAAAATATGGCGATGTCAGAATGTTAAGGCCTCTTTACTATTGTTAGAGCGTTATTTATGGAGTAGAGATTTGGAAATACAAATCGGTTTATAAAGTTAAGGAAACATGGGAACTATAAATCATGACTGTTTTTCAAAGTATAGGTCAAGTTTTCGCTAGTAATAAATGCTTCGTGGGTTTTAATTTTTTTCAAACAAAATAGCCAATACTTAAACAAATTTCATACAAAAAGCCTTTTTACGTCCCACTGCTGGGTACAGGTCTCTCCTAAACTCAAGTTAAGATCAACTGTCACAACTGAGGCACGAGCAATCAACACATACCTGCTTAAAATATTGTTATTACCTATAATTATGTATGACAGAAATTACTATTATTCACCATAGCAACAAATCATTTTCACGAAAAAACTTTTTTCTTAAATCAGCAAGCACTTTATGTATTAGCAATCGAAGGAAATGTGAAAAATACGCCGTATCCGAAATTTTAGGATAAAAGTTGATATTTCAACCTGTTTGAGTTTGAGTGTTTGAGGGGTAAAGTCTAGGACAAGACAATCCGTGTAAGGTTCTGACGTTAAATAATGACTAGTTTCACTAAATTAAACTTACAGCCTCAATATCCACAAAACTTATTTGCAAGCGTAACAGCAAAGCCGAACTTGAAACGTAAACAATCCAGAAATTATTCAAAATCCTCAAATCTCTGGTTCCAAATCAAAAATGCACAAAGGGTAGAAAGCGAAAGGTAATGTAAAAGGCTGCATTATATAAAAAGGTTTGTGAACAATAAAACGCACCCGCCACCGGTGGCACTGCGCCACTGACCCAAATAGTGGGACAATGTTGCTAAACCCCCACAAACATTGCTACTGGTAACACTCATCGGTCAAATTAACACAAAATATTTTTTACTGGCAACTGGAAGATAGATATCGTCAAAGAGGTAGGTAGGATAGCGAAACGATATGGAGAATTTTTACCAAGAGTGGCACAATTTGGTTCAGGAGAGAGATCGCTGGAAGGAAGTGGAACAATATAGGCCAAATAAAAAAAACACCCTTTACTTCCTGTGAGTTGTGGCTAAGTAATGATAGTAGATTAACAACAGTCGCCGTTGTAAAGCCACATACGCCGGGTCGAAAATGGGATAGGTGACCACCCCGGCTGAATTTCGGTATTCGGAAGTCACGTTTAGCCGTTGGACTCAGTTGGAATCGTAGTCGATAGTCGCGAAGCCAGTCGGGGGTCTAGGCTCAATAAAAGGCTAAAAAAAAACAGCCTGAAGTGATCCAAAAGATTTATATAAACAAAACTGCAACTTCCCCAATTTAAAACAACAGCTGCAGCATAAAAAAACTCTTGACACAATTCCACACGTTTCTATTACTAGATTAAAATAACTTTACGACTGTGCGTTATCAGACTGGATGTTGTATATCTATATTTGGATATGTTGCTGTAAAAAAATGTACTATCTACGTGTGGGGAGCTGGTGATCCGTAGGACAGGTTCCTTTGAAACATATTTTAGGTACGACGTAGCCCAGCGTGTTAGCAGGTTGAACTGCTGGTCCTTGGGGCCGGAAAGTCCTCGAGTGTTCGAGTCCAGGCCCAGTGTGGGGTAAAGCATTCCCCAAATCTAAAATAAGTGAAGACTGATACTTGTAATAAGGGTAATTTTTTAGCCGAGTCAAGAGGTAAGCCGTCAGAGTCAGAAGCACACTGATGCTTCCGTCATAGTCGACGAAACAACCAGAACCCTACATGCATGTAAACGATGATATTAAAATATAAAAGATAGGTCACGTCAGTACTGACGCGAAGTCAATAATTGACCCATTTGCGTACGTACCTATAATTTGACTGTGTGTACAAGATAGTATGATTATTTACTGCAGCGTAAACGAGACAGATACACGTTGCGCAGTGGCGTCTAAAACTGTCAATGCTTTGCTTGAGGTGTTCGAAGTGCTGATGTCGGGTGCCACTTTTTTAGCACAAGTTACCTATCTACCCCTTTTTATTATAAAATCATTGCATGAAAAGCAGTCTTACAGGGTACACGCATTAAGGATTTTCCCATGTAATCCGCACGATATCAAAAGCACCCCAACGTCAAATACTGCACTATCTACGTCAATGATCAGCCAAATCAGTCGTATAACAAGCAAATAGCGATTCAGCTACTTTGCGAGTTAATACTCCTTAAATAGAGTTTCATTTTCAATTATTGAAAATACTTTTGTGATATTTAAAGTTCGCATTTAAACATTTTTCGTCTATCGCGATATCAATTAAAATATTACGCTCCAGGAGCTAATTGGAGAGTTAAAATTGAGCAAACTTTCTGAACAAAAAAAACGTCTCGATGAAATTTTTGAGGGCACTGGAGTGTAATTAAAATATGGTCTGCTAAAGACGGCTGAGGTTCCTCAGAGAACGTTAGGGCGTTAAATGTTTCGTAAAATGATCGTTAATAGAGCGGTCTGATGGAGACTTTACGGTGGTTCGTTTTCTGGGAAATTAAGAGAATTTGCGGGCAACCCTTTATGCGGAGCATGTTGAAATTGCTCATTGGTTTAAGAACTTGTCAAGGGTGTTATAATATTGAACTAGGACGTTCATTATCAAGCCTTGAAAAATTACGGATAGTTTGGTGGCTGAAAATAATTTGAGCATTTCTACTTTCACACTTTCTAAAATACAGTTTATTAAGAAACTGTCAGACAAGCAACTATGCAGATGCATATTATAAACTAATGTCGTTTGTTTACTAATAATCAGTAACGTAAGGATACAATATTTCTACTTTTAAACTGTATTTCACTTACAACATCACAATACAATATTGTGCATGCCGTGCATTGTGCACAGCAGAACATTTGATTTTTACATCTTTTTTACATTATTCTCACTAAAGAAAAAAAAAAATGAGGAATCTAAACTCAATACCTTCACATTATTAGAGAAAAATGCTATAAAATTGTCAACAAAATGTTTAATGGTAATTCATTATAATCTTTACTTTGCATTGTCTTTTCACATCAGTATCTGCACCACATGCTTTATGACAATTATACAAAAATCTCCAAAAAAACAACAAAGTGCTTCACAGAGGGTAAAGGAGAACGGACTTATTCGACTAACGAACAAAAATACTGCCTCTCCGTGAATTTTTCACTCGTACTCGGCAATAATTAAAATATCGCACACCAGGGACCTGATTCGTTTACTCTTTCTTTTTCGCTTTTGGAGCAGGACAAAAAATGGGAGTGGAATTCGAAGGACGGATGAAAAGTTTTGAAAAAGGTTAAGGTTTTGTCTGCATTAGATTACTTGGTATGATGGTGCCTGTGGCAGTCGCTGCCACTTATTTTACTTCATTGCCACTTCTGAGATACCATTCGTACGGATTTTCTCGTTTCTGATTCGATCCCGTTGCAAATTGCCGAGCATGGGTAAGTCAAAGGACTAACCGAACTAAAAAACAGATTTTTTTTAATAGATTCACTGTCCACATAATAACAACGAATTGAAAAGGAATTGTTCACAGACCATATTATGACTGTGTGGTCTGTGGACAGTGAACAGGTTAAGCATGTTATTGTTCATCTGTGTGTCTCTGACGCAACCCACAACACAAACCCCCTTATTTATTTATTTGTTTATTTGTGAAAGGTATACAGATACATTGCAGTCACTTCATGTCCACAATATTTAGAAAATATCTTCTGAAAGCCAGACAGGCCTTGACTTAGTTTGGGGTCAGGTGATCTATAGGAAGAAAAAGATATCATAGAAATACATTATTTACTAAAATAATTATAACAAAGTTTGATGAATGGATAATGATACGCATATTGCACTACTATAATATTATTACACTTCGTAACGCGTGGCACCTACTCGCTAGTGACGTAACATTATGTAGGTCAAAGATACGGTCACCGACTCATCGGTTATTGCCGGAACCGGTTTTAGCACAACACTCGAGCGCGTTTTCTTTGTTTTGACTGGTAGGTAATTAACAAGAATTAAATGAAACAACTTTACGGATTGGATTTCGTGGTTAAGTATTTGTAAATCTTTAACCCTGTCGGATTATTGGAGTCTTTTTTATACAAGAATTTGCGTAAATATATAAGAATGATTATTTTAAGGGAGTTGCTCGGGTTTTTTTAACGGTATTTTCTCTCAACTCTCAGGGTTCACTGTATATAGTATAGACCATAGGTGTTCTGGCCAGATTTGGATTCGGGACCACACAGGTTTTAGGCCAGAGTGCTTAACCACTGAACCATGATTCCCTCATTCAGTTGGTTCTTCCTTTTTTTTCCTAAGTAAGGTTGGCAAATGAATGGTATGCGTTCTAAAGTGTCACACTAATTCTCTAACTATCGAAAACCAAAATGCGCTGTATTATCAATAAGTTAAAAAAAAACAAGTTATCCGAATTCAAGATTAGCATCCGTTTTTTAAATAACTTTACTACCTAAGGGATGATGTAGTCTAAGACAGCACATGGATAGTGCGCTTCCTTTAATTTTATTTTCCATGCTTTGACCATATCGTTTACGTTGTGTCAATAAATTGAAATCAAACACGATGCGAGGCCGGTCTCTTGCCATATATCTGCTCTATGTCAATGTCAAACGCACAACACTATTGCACTATAACGTCTAGGAAAATGTAAAGGTGCTCTCAATCCTGGAGCTTTCGGGCTTTTTCTTTTTTTGCTCGGTCAGTGAAAGCCTCTAGTATTGTTGAAGAAAATAAGACAGTCAGCACCCACATTAAAAAATGGAATTAAATCTAAAGATTTTTGATTTCCGAATTGTTCGATATCGTGGTTCTTTAACGCCCCTCTGAGTAGTGATATTTTGATACTACTTGTAACATCACTGTTTGAGATGGACTGTGTTACAGACGCGTTGGCTATAGTAGTTATAGTAGTAAATAATCATAAAATGGTCAAAATTTAACCTAATGTTACCTTACAGAAAAGTAGGTGCTTTTCTATTATAATGTAACGTCAGAAAAATCTGATATGTTTCGTTAAAAAAACAGTATTGCAACGTACAAATATGTAAAAAGCAAAAAAAAAATTCGCGATGTTACATTACATGCAAAGATCCAGGTGAGAGAGTACCTTAAGGCACTTCTGTTTTGCTACTCCGCGGTAAACTATACCAAGTACAATAAAAGCGTTGGATCTTAGTTATAAGCTGGTTCCGCAAGAATTACCCACATACTAAGCCCTTAGTGAATCCCGCAAAATAATGTTTATGTATTGCAGTCTTTGTTTTAGGAGTAGCACAAAGGATACGGAATTAAATTTCAGAACTAGCTGAAAATAAAGGTATTTTTTTTATCTTAATGTTTTTTTCTGACATTAACTTATAAAAAAACTAAAGACTACCGAAAAAGAGGTCTAGAGAAAGACTAAGAGCAGGTTAATTTTATATATATTTTTTTAATTTCAATAAAAATAACTACAAAAGTATTTTTGTGCGCTAACCTCACAACACGAAATATTCTAATCATGCCAACCTGACAAAAATAAACCTTCACAAAAGTAATAAACACTTTCGAACAAACTATTACTAACCAACAAACGAAATAGGGTGTGTATAATTAAAAACGTATTTAACAAACCGTCTTGCGATGCCCCAATTCAGCGGTCACATGCTAAGTTGATGACAAAAGCAATTACAAAACATAATTATGGACGAAACGAGCACGAACTAGCGACGAAATTGTTTAAGGTGAGAAAGAGACAGCTAGACGGTGAATATCTCTGTCTGATTATGTTTAAATTGTGTTGTTTATATCAAGTTGTCATAAAGTTCTACAACCGATTGTTGTTAGTAATGGTTAAGAAGCTACTACTACAGAAGTCGCGGTTTCGATCCCAAACACGTCATACATTATGGCATGAACACGTCTATTTGTATGGGGTTGGGTGTTTCGTATGAATACTCGCACTAACCCCCTTAATCACAAAAACTCTTCAACAACACGATAACTTTTGTATCGCTTTGTCACTTTCATTCTTGTTGCTGCCGCCATTTGCGAGTAAGTGACATGAACGTCAGTTGCTTAAAATGTTTTATCGTTGCGTACGTTTTCATTAATAAGAGGGTTAGTATGAATATCCAAAAGAAAAGTATGTTTATCCAACGTCTGGTTCGCATAGTTTTGCTTAGGGCATAGGGGCTTTGGCGCTATACGGATTAATGTCCGATAAATGTTTTTTATTATTCGACGTTTGTACATGATCAGTTTGTAACATACATAACATAACATACCCTCACGACCAGAGAAGAAGAAGAAGCAGTGTCGATTAGCCGAGTAGATGTACACTTAGTTCCACAGTACAGCTATACGAGTAGAGGACGGACGGCCATTTGGTTAAAACACCAATTCGCTAGAGTGACTACCACTTGGACATAGATACACATAAATGGTTATTATGTATGTAATTACACTTTAACTAGTTCGACCTCATTACAAACAAAAGAATCAAAAGCAAATAAAATTAATCAAATACCTAAAACATATGGCCTGTTACAAGATACGTTGGTATCAATATTTATTGGATTACATAGGATTATCCTTATCTAAATACGAGCGTTGATCTTCACAGCAATCTATTACTTTTTGGGAATTGCTAATACTCATAAAGAGCATCTACCTCTTTGACATACCTACTTGTCCGCCATTTTGAAAAAGAAAACGGGTTTCGGCGGCAAGTGATGAAATACATGTCAAGCGACAAAATAAGTGATTACAAACAATAAATGACAGTCAGTAAATAAGAGTATTTTTGCTGCTGTATTTTTTAGTTTTCGGACTCAAAAACCGTATCACTTACATAATATGCACTTAACCTTCTCTCGATTTGGATTTTTGTTATCGGTGTCTATCTTCACCGTAGAGTTAGCCTCAAGTTTAGATAATGTACAGTGAGCATCAAAATTATGTGTGTTATCAGAGTGATTCAAAAGGTATTTGGTGGTTTGACAGAAGCAATTTCAATACTGTAATGACAGGGTCTTACGTGAAACATTATTTTAATCCTGTAGTGGTAAGGATGCTTTTCAATAAAATTTCAGACATTTGACCACGGACCACGTCCACACGGGCTACAGGGAATTGTGCTATCGCAAGCACAACTTATGTTAAGATGTTCAATTTAAGCGGCCTTATCGCTAAAAAGCGCTCATTCCCCATTCACCCAATGACGTAATCTCACACGTCACAGTCACGTGTACAGTCCCACAGAAAAACTTGTAAATCATAACCAGCCGTAACTCCACTTCACAATCGCAGCGTTTCGGAAGCTACAAGTCTATTTTTCTCCAGTCACGTGACCATTTGGCACTGACTAGGAATCCGTAGTGATTGATCACGATCAGTGAACCGACTGAAACCAATCTATATGAATAATTTACAGACTACTGTGACCTTTTCTATGATGAAACATAGAAATAGATGCATTAGTTTTGAGATTTCTTAATACAGATCCAGCTATAGTTATTCAATTGAACAAGTCCTTGGTACATCTTAAATTTAACAATGCTGGACACTATGCAGTACTTGTTTAACGACCCATTTGGTGTAATTGTTGAGAAGTCGGCTACTACGCCAAAGGTCGCGGGTTCGATCCCCGTAAGTACCGCGCAAACATTTGTGTGCATGAACATGTCTGTTTGTATTGGTCTGGGTATTTCCTTTTGGTAATTAAGAAAGTATTTACAAAAGAAAACGTATTTAAGTATGTTAATCCATTGTCTAGTATCCCATAAAACGGGCTATAATTAGCTCATCTTGGGACTACATCGCACTGTGTGGAATAATGTCCAGGGATATTTATTAATTTATAAGGAAAGATGACATTCTCCTAGGTAAATAAGAATAAATTGCAAAATGAACTTAGTTGTTTTCAGAACTAAGTTGTTAGTTGTTTAGTTCACAATCGTAAACTCCCGTTGACTTGATTAATACAGTTCTAGTTAAATAAATATAACGACCACACACTCGAATAAATTATCAGAACAAATTGAGTGTTGCCTAAATACGCGCTTGCAAACAGGGCATAATTTACGCTCCCACAACATCCAGTACTAATTAGTTTGTGTCTAAAACGAAACTGGTTATCCGCGGAGTAGTAACAATTTAGCAAAATAGATTATCTGTGGTGCCCAACTATCAATTTGGTTTCACGAATTAAATGTCCAATTTGTGGCATATCCCAAGGAATTACACCTATTTGGATATCTACCGACGACACTGAATACGTTAAAATTCCAATCCATTTCAATTTCAACGAGGCTTTCATGTCGGGTCTCGTTAATAAAAGGGATTATTTAATATGACCACCGAAAAATATTACCCAAATACCAAAGTAAATTAATTCACCGAAAATATGACATAACCTACAACTAACGACTATTTGCCAAACGGGTTAGTCTAATAAACACTGAATGTTGCCGTCATGGCGAACGATACATTCAGAAGTCCACATTTCACCGAGCTACTTTGAACCCATCGTCGTACGAGGGGGCGCGAGCCTTACGCCGTTATTCGGGTTACAGGGGTTGTTTTTTATCACCAGAAAGCTGGCCGCATTTGGAACAATAAACTCGAATCATGCTCGGAACGACATGGTTCCCGAGCCAGAATGTTTAACCACTGAGCCACGGACTGAGCCAAGACGCTCTCAACCTTTCATTAAGCTCAACGAAACCGAAAGCAAATATGCTGCCATCAATAAACTTGAATTTTAATGAACCAAGACGTTTGTTTGCTTAAGCTTGCAATAAAACAACTCGAAAACTTTACAAGGATCTAAGGGCCAGATAAAGAATTCCCCCATGCAAAAGAACACGGGTTATTTTTTAAAATAAGACAACACACCTTAAAAGGGCATGATCAGCTCATCTAAACGTTTAAAATGCGACGCGAAAAAAATCAGTGTACACGCTGCCTTAACGTGTACAGTCGGCATCAGATATATTGTAGCAGACAAATTGAAATTTCACATTTCAATAAGTTTTATACACCCAAGTTATGAATAATATCTGACCATTTTTTATTTCATTGATATCTGAACAGATGCCGATAACCGTTGGGGTAAACGCGTTCTCGAGTGGAGACCTCGTCTCAGCAAACGTAGTGTGGGACGGCCTCCGGCTATTTGCAAAAGGCTTAGACAACGGATAAACATACCTAAATACTTATTTCTTTTGCAAAAACATACTTAATATACATTGGAAAATGTTCGTACTATGCGGGTATCAAACCCGCGACCTTTGATGTAGTAGCAGACTTCTCAACCACTTCACCATATCAGTCGTCATATTATTAGTAACTTGGGTGTATAGAACTTATTGATATGTGAAACTAATCAGAAGAATTTGGTCACCTTGTCCACTACGCTATATCTGCTGGCGACTGTACTTTGGTTCAGAAAAGAAGACAAAATGAGTCGAGTCACGGTCCGTCGATATCGCGTGTAATAAACATAGGTAATTAATCAGGGACCGCTTTATTTGCCCGGGCCTAGACTGAGGGTGGGTCGCCCTTCATTTTAGGTACAGGCCAAATTTTATTAGATTTTTTCATTAATTTATCACCAGTTACAGTCACTTTAGGAGCAAAAAATAATTTTTACTGTCAGAAATAGTAAATCGATAAATACTTTTTGTAATGAACTTTAACACATTGGTTAAAATATGCTGGATAAAATGGAGCGTTTGAATCAATTTGAGTATCTCTGACTACCTTAACTTGGATGAAATCGTGCGTACGGGTATGTTATGATACGGAATTGTCATGCGGACTATCTTTTAATTTTGTGTCCATTATAAGGAACTATGAAATTTTTGCAAATAAAAAAGTTTCATTTTATGTCCACTATAAGGAACAAATGACATTTCTAAAACTGTTCATTTTCATTTTATGTCCATCATAAGGAACAATGTCATTTCTATAACGGTTAACCTAATAGTTTTCTTGTTACAAGAATCATCCATCTCCTGGCCACCTCCATTGTCTCGTCCCACAGATGGTGATACACAAACAGATTTGCTGCGTCATTACTGATTCGCACAAGTGGACTGGCATCTGTGTTTCCTCATACGTAACAACTTGAGACGGAGGGCTGGAATGATTAGGCTATTTTCGTGGACCAACTTTAACCTCATTTCTTATCACCAGGTGTAATAATACAATAAGGATCTAACTTAGTTATTTAGAAAATTTGCCCATCATAGCTTCAAAATCTTTCAAAATAACAACTAGGACAGCTTACACTAAAATCATCAGACCGCAACCTTAGCAGAACTTGTACTGATTTACTTAGTTAATTTGTAAAAACATCCAGACACCGAACAAGCACAAAATGTCCGTCACATAATTGTTTTCCATGTTTATGGCCCACCCATGACCATCAAACACGCGACCTTCGAACCTCGGTCCATTGCACCTACGGGTCAGTCAAATAATTAGTAGGTACTAAATCTGTACTAACTTAGTACTTTCTAAAGAAGACGTAAAAACTATTTTCTCAAGAGATTACATAACACTTTCTTGAGTACTGGACTAGTACTGGTATTAGTATCCATTCATCGTTGGTAATGAAGCTAAATTAGCTTCTATATTTAAAACGCAACCATTAAAAGATACTCAAGAGCATGTAATACAATTTTCATCATAGTATTTAGCAGTACAGAAGGTACATTTGAGATATTGCTCAAGTTCTTATACATACTTCTGTTTGTTAAAATTTAATAGCTTCAGAATTACCAAGTGAATTATCAATTAGAAATCGAAGATGCACAAGAATTTGAACATGTTTTTTTAAAATTATTTATTTAACTATGCTTATTTATGTAAGCGGAACTTTATCAGACCCACAATATTTAAAAGTGTATTTGACAAAAAATATTGAAAAATAAAGTGTATTACCATTTTTTAATAATTTGAATCTAGTTTAGATAAGATCCATAAAGAGATAAAAATTAAACAATACGAATTTGTTTAACATAAAAAAGCAAAAATAGCAGTTATTTTGACATTAACTCCAGGTACCACCAGTCTGTTCTATTCTATGCTAACAATGTCTCTGTAGCGTCCTTGGATCTACGACCGAGGAGGATGTGCGCGTGAGCAGTAATTGGCAAACATATACGCTTGAACTACTGAGAAGCGCATTTATCATAACAATACCTATTACATTCAGTAGGTCTAGCACGAACCGATAACGTTTTGGTAATCGAAAAGTAAACGATACTTTTTTTTCTTAAAGACATAAGAAAAAGAAAAGAAAGTATCGTTTACTTTTCGATTGCCAAAACGTTATCGGTTCGTGCTAGACCTACAGATTTGAGGTATTTAAGTATCTCGTACACTGAGTACCTCAACAATGTTTGTTCTGAGCGGTTTTCGGTATAGTTTCTAGACTCTTTGCAAGATTGAATACTATAGATATTTAATAGTCAAATAGTAATTGCTTTGTAAGATTTGTGCTAACAATACAATAAATATTTTGAATAGCTGTGGAATGCAAAAATATATAAAAACAGTAACGTGTAAAGTTGTGACTATCTCAGCATTGTCTTCATCCACCCATAGCTGACTATGCTCTTGTTCATTTCCAAACAATTCATATTTCCACTCTCCCAGATACATTTTGAGTTGAAAATTGAATGTTCAAACTTCATTGATAGTTATTTTAAGACGTAAAACATTAATAGAATACTATGATTCTAATGCAACTAGGAAATTCGCGCAACGAATGCTATCAGAGAAATAGCCGGTGCCAATCAAAATATTGGAAGCATTAAAATAAGCGAGACTTAAACAAACAGTCGCAAAGGGTTTCTTATAAATGCAAATTTCATTCGAACCTAACCACCGACTACTTGTAACATGATAGCCGAGTATACCGTATAAATTATCGCATTTAAAAGCGAAACCATCTTGAGCATTTCTTGGCTCGGCCTTAAAATATTTCATCCTACCCCATAAAGTACTCTAAAGGACATTTCCGTTCAGTAATTGGTTTTCTGGTCAAATGCCATGTGTCAACGTAATTGTTACCTTTGCCACAGTATAAACCATAGAGTAGGCTATCTAAGGCCGCCCGCCGAGTTATTAGCCCAGCGTGCACACAGACACGCGGCACAGTCCGTCCGTACTGCCGCCTCCCTATGCCTCCCTATTTTATGCTAGCGTGTGCGTGAAACCGCGTGTGCGTGATATCGCGACACGGCGCGCGACGCGCACGCACAGATTCAAACCGAGGGTGGCACGTTTGTATGTAGATGTTCTACTGTATGGTTTATACTGTGCCTTTGCTTTCTGCGTTGCGATAGTTCGCAATAAATAATGCCTGTATGTGTTTGTTTATTCTTTGCAGTGCTTCGGTCTCTTCATTAATTACCTCTTTTTATACGGGTTCGTAATTGGCTGTGCGGGCTTTATCTGTTGCATTGGAATTGATACATTTTGCATTCGCGACATCAATGCGACGTAATTTATCACTGGATTTTGTCACTCGATCATTGTCTGGCTTGATACTTTCGTCAATGTTGCGATGGTTTTATATTTTTTTGATATAATTTTTAGATTTGACATCTAGCGTTCACATTGCATTTTGTTTTTCTGGTTTTCTCACGATCCTCTACCTGAAGGTTGTCTGGAAGAGATAGCTTCTTAGCGATAAGACCGCCTAAATTGTACATTGGTCTCTGTATTTTCTGTAATGTTTTTGTACAATGAACGTCTATTTTTTTCCTTCAACAAGTCATCTTAACTTGTCCATGCAATAATTACAGCTCTTCAGTGTGTCCGTCAATATATTAATCAAGACTTATAAATAAAGTCTACTTTGCTTACGTTAACTCAATTTTAAAATACTTACGGATGCATTAAAAATAATTGAGGATGATGCAATCTCATAAACGCAAAGTGTAAATGAGTCGGTATTTCCTGAGCCGTAACTAAATTATTGATATTACTTAGTTTTTGTAACAACTTTGTTGACAGACGCGAGTATGACCTATTCAGATTGACGTATGAAGTTAAAATAATGATTAGTGGTTCTTTCACACAGTAAGTTCTTTTGTGAAGAGGAGATACATTTCATCTTTATTTACTTAGTAACGAAGTCATAGTGTAATGAGCTCGCATCAACCTGATACCCTAGAAGTCAAGTTCAAGTTAATATGACAAAGTAAATACTGAAGTGTACAGCTTTTGTTGTTGACCTTACTAAGTATGTGTACATTATTTTCCAAATTTATTCCACAGCTATCGGGTTATTGTAGTAGGTATACATAGTTAAAATTTCTTCAACACACAAGAACGGAATATAAAGAATTTTAAGGATTTCATGTTTACTATGGGACAATAAAAACATGTCGAGTTTCGTTAATAGAAACAGCATAGTAAAACTCCAAATCTTTTCTACACGTACAATATACAATTCAAAGCATACTGAAAACACAAATTTCACCGAACATAAAACGAATGCTATAAAGAATGTAGAAACAAACATACACGAGGCCAATATAAGGTGGCAAAGGAAAATAATCAAAGACGTCTCGACGATGCGCGAAGTAAAACTCAAACAAACCATACGAATCAGAATTACATATTATGTAAAACTATAGACGATAATGAACGCAATGATCATGTTATTACGTTTGATGTCGATATACACTCTTTTTTTATTAACATCCCAACTGAATCCCTTCGAGAGGAGAATCATACAATCAGCAACCTTCTTGCACAGGGTTAAGACTTAGAATGATTGAATCTAATAGGAGACCCTTCCTAAACACACTTGTACAGATTGGACTACGATGGGCGATATAGGGTCAATGAGATTGGGTTATTTTAGTTTGACCTGAGAAATGATCAGAGGGATTAGAATTCACGTTAGAGGACATCTTGGGTTTAAATTCGATTCGGGATATGTGAGCTTCCAAATGTTCCAAATGTTAAAATATTGAACGTCTACTAACGAATTACGATTATGTTATTGCTTTTACCCACACAATAAGTAGTAGGTACACCTTTTTTCTGAACCAGAAGCCCACTTTTAATTAAAAATGTCTGTGTACGATAATCGTACAACTTAAGAAAAAACAATTGATGGACAACTTCATTGATTTTTTTTAGACTTCTACATGCAAATGTCACTTAAATGTGTGGTCTCTGAAATCATGGAAAATGCAGGTTTTATTAGTTTTGCTTACTATGGTTCTAAAAAGTAATAATGTTCCAAAAGTTTTTGAAGAAAATTTGTTTATGCATAGTTTTTGAAAAAAGGTAAAAAAAAACAACCTGCTATCGCAAATAAAATATATCAGATGTAATATATCAGATGTATATAAATGTATAGGACATTTTAAAGGGTTTTTTTTTTGTTACAGATACTTTGGACTGATCCAGAGAAAATTCTTTGCAATACTAGTTCTACAGATGAGAAAAACAAATTGAATGACATCCGTATGAAAATTTATTTGAACTGTGTCATTGTTTGATCTTCAGGAAACACTTCATTATGGTTCTCATGTCTGATATTTAGAATATTTATAATAAACCTGTAACATTCTCATTCGCGGGATATCTATTTCTCTTCTGCATAAAATACTATTAAGACAAGTTTTGGATATTGTATCAAAGAGAAATTGCGTTTATTTAGTTCACGGTATAATAAATCTTACCGCCAAAAGTATTTTTGAAGCCATATCTTAGACAGCATTGTTTAGATATACGAGAGACATAAAACTCATATTTCTTCTAAGATAAGAATCTGTAGTGAGAACCGTTTCACAAAACGTGGACTGTGTCATTCCAGCGATAAATTAATTATGTCAAAATTAGTTTGAACATCACGGTGTCAAGGATTTGAGAGACAATCAGACAGCAGCTGCCAGCGACATAAAGTAAGAAGTGACAATAAATTTACTAAGAGACAATCCCGAATTACTATCACTTGGCAACACGAGGCACATTTAAATTTTATAAAGCACGCGACAGACATCTGATGAAACAAAAGGTTCAGCAAAAGAATGTCTTTTTTATTTAAAAATAAAATACGGAAAGTTCGTCAGCCAACTATCTGTCGTGGTCCAGTCGGATGTGCGTCCAAAATAGAAACGTTTCTAGTTCGGCTTTAGCAGTCAAAGCTGCAATCGTTAGTACATTAGTATTATTTAACTCGTTCACAATCTTTTCCAGTCTTGTGGGCTCAATTATACTGCGAATTTATCGACAGGATACAGCGAGATTGATTTTTTCTCGTGCATTATAACCTGTTCTGGCATGATCTGAATAAAAGCTATCAGTTCAAGGTGGCCGTTTCGTTAAATTATATAAGAGACGAATGCTGAGACCGGTCCGTTTATGTGCATTGATAACGTAATGCGTTGTGAAATTATTATGCATAGTGTACTGAACGTCTGCTAAATTTTAAACAAGTCTCTATTTGAATTGCTTCTACGATTAACTATGTGTATTTCTTCTCTATATTTCTTGCCGTTAAATGTTTCATTATTTCTGAATCAAAATTCTAATACCAGAAGAAAATGTACATTGCATAATTGAAATGAATTTAACAAGATCTTAGACAAACCATCGCATTAACATGCGTTGTGATTTTAACAATAACCTCGATTCACACTTTAGTAATATTTCCATAATTTAACACATCACTGTGAAAGTTAGCACTGTCAATTTGCTTATTGACACCTAGTCGAGTCACATCGAATAATAAAAGAATTTATATTTCATAATTTCGACACTAAGATTGTAATTTATTTACGGAGCTCATAAATTGAAGACAAACTTCGCCGGCGCTTGAAACGCTACGAATTGAACGAGTAAAATATCGGAACAATCGGAATCAAAACTTTGGTATTAAATTGTATCTTTAAAACGGTCGCATTGGAAACAATACAAATATTCCGAAGACTTTACTTCAGTCGATCGCAAGTAAAGAACCTGTCTATGAAAATTTTCAAACAAAAATTCATTGAAGAATATTCACTTTAAGCAAAACTTTACTCAATCCGAACTTTTCGGGTCTTTTATTACATTTACACGAGATCTTTCGGCCTGTAGGCGCGTTAATATTTTATGAACAAAAACTTTTGGGTTCATTGATGAATATTCTATTGAAGCTCTTCTCATATTCTATCTATCTCACTTACAGCAACTTTCCAAAGGAATTCGAACTAGTTTTGATCTATGTAAGAAAAAAAAACTGCGGCACTTACTTTTTTATCAGCTGGTAGATTAAAGTCAACAAAATCCCAACACAAGCCTTAATTCAAGTACAAATCACTGAAAGCTTTACAACACTGGAGTTACAATCAATGAACGTCACACATTAACAGCTCAACAAAAGCAGTGTTCTATAATACAACTGGTATTCAAAAACGTAGACGTAATTTTTCGCGGGAAACACAGAGCGAGAGACGACGTCCCACCCACGCGGCTTTCCGAGAGCGACTGAAGAAGCGGAGTCACCTGCAATGCGTGCGCCCATAGGTGGCGGGGGACAAGGACGGGTGGATGTGTCTCTGTTCAAGTGTGAGGGAGATGGGGATAAACACACGTGCTAAGACCGGCGTAGGGGGTAAAACCGCTTTCAGGAAAGGGGAGCATTATTACAAAGCTGCGATGAATAGCCATATATTTTGCATTATAAACCTTGGACAAAAGCTTGAGTTATACCTTTTGTTATGGGAAAGCGACATTTGACGGGCCCACCGTCTTAGTTAATGAACTGTTGGATGGAAGGCGATATTCCTTAGAATATTTTGAGGTTGTACCGCAAGGGGCGTGGAGTAGTTAGCTGTGATTTCTGAATCGGACCATTTTAGAAGCTTTTGAAGACGTTGGCAATTTGGAGCGGAAAATGTTGGCAGTATTTTTTTTACAGGTTATATACGTTGAAAGAAAGTATTCTGCTTTTGTTTAGCTCGGTGTTTTTGTAAATACACGACCGCAATTTGGCACGCGTAGTAGTTAGACTGTCGGGTTTCTTTTACAGAAAACGTTTTTACTTAGATTTAATCCATGTCTCTGACCCAATTGGTTCTTGTTCCAAAGCAAAGGTTTGTCGGTTAAATGTTAGTTTTGTTTGGAAGGCGTTTTATCTAATTTAATTTTCGCGCAATGTGGACTTTTTATCAACGCTAACGGCTATATCCAAAGCGGGGTATTCAGAAGCACGCAGACTGTTGCCACAAAGATCAACGGATTATTTAGAAGTCCACATTTCACCTAGTGAATTTGAACATAACGTGAACCTATCGCCGTTATCCAGGTTGCTCTGGTTTTTTATCGGTGTTTTAAATCACCGGAGAGTTGTAAATTGTAACAATGAACAGAAAGCAGTGTTCTATTTTTAACTTCTGAATTTAAGTTTTTACACATAACGCTGCGGAACATAACTTTAATATCGTGTCAGAACACGCATTAATTTGTATGTAGTTGTCTTTTTGGTCATAGTGGTAACTAGTGATTAATTATTGCATGTAGTTATCTATTACTCAAATATTCTGATATATGTATCTATAGCTGCCAATTTCCGCTATACGAACATAACTGATAAATAAGAAGAAGTACAGATCAGCATTGTTTTCCAAATGTTTTTTATTTGCATGGACTTTAATCTGCTATTTTTTTATCTCCTTTCAAATGCTTCAAAAAGGAGAATATATTTTTAAACGTCATGGTAGGTATATAGGGTTATGACAAACAATAATGCATCATTTTAACTTCTTTCATAAACAACTGGCAATAAAGATAACATAGACGGCCTATATACGCACCACTGCTGGGCACAGGCCTCACCTCAACTATGAGGTGGAACAAGCCATACTCCAACACGCGGGCTCAGTGCGGATTGTTGGAGGGGTGTAAGGTTAGTGAGCAACCTTGATGTCAGATTTTATCTAGGCTGCGTTTCCACCAGAGATGTGCAAGAATGCGTTACAAGGGATGTATTTGTTAGAACCAATAGAATCGCTTCATTAACCTTCGCTCAATGAAGTGATTCTATTGATTCTTCCCCGGACATCTCTGTTGGGAACGCAGGCTTAGGGTAGCATGATAACATCTGACAGCAAGATTTATCTCTCTGCCATGCCACATACTGCCTAACAATCTACACTGTTGCAGTATGGGTCGCTAATTTGCGATATGTTCTAGAACATCTAAAACGTGGCCATTTTGCTTCCATCGGGAATTGAATCTTGGATTCCAATAATAAGCGCATGGATGACGCAATTAAATGAACAAGTAACGTAAACAAAGATGAAAACTGTATGTTTATGAAGTATGACGGAACGCTGTTTACTGTAAACACAGCTTTGTGTGTTTGGTTGGATTAAACAAATCTACGCAAATTTACTACATCATGCCTATTATGCGTGGTTTGCTGTCAAAATAATAAAACAACAGGATTTATACGTGCCACTGCTAGGCACAAGCTTCATCTCAACTTAAAGGTGATGCGAGCCTTCTCCAACTCAGGGGACTCAGGGCAAGAAGTATTGTTGTAACGTGTCCGCGAGATGCGGAGCTAGAAGAATTAGATACCTTGCAAATTAAATATTACACTTCACGCACACCGCACAGTTGTTCTTCTATACATTTACGTATTTGTCCAATAATTGTTCATAGCAAATAACATAATATACATATGTGTTTGTGTTTTAAGACTTTATTTCTCATAAGAACATTACAATTCACTTGTTGAGAAACACAGAATAATAATTTAAAAAGAAATGCCTACCCAATACATTATGTTTCTTACAGTTAATAAATATAATATTAAATCACACGTATCTATTTTAATTTCATTCCAGACACACTCCGTTCGACTTCCCCGCCCTGCCTTAAAACAACCGGCCTTAAGAAATCAATTGGTGAGGCATATGTTCAGCAGTGGACGTCACCTGGCTTAATATGATGATGAGCTACTATAGTGTTTCAGTCTCTGCCGAACTTACTGCTTACACGTCAGTAAAATCGCTGGTATAATTCTGACATAACAAAGTATTTAAAATGAACGCTGTGTGTTTTTTCCCTGAAAATACAGTGTCAAGGCTGAACAGTCCCCCGCACACTATGGACGTACCGCTCCTCGTGTAGTATGGGAGTTCATAGTTACGAGAGGTCAGCTTAAACACCTTTAGCTATACTCTAGTCGAGTTTGACTGTACAAGCATTGTTTTGAACACCGACGTCATTGCTCCTACATTAATTCTTCAAGTCAAGGTCACGTCAAGATGATCATTAACATTGCTTTACACTTCTGTGCCGACGTGACAGGATAATTTGATACTTGGCGAAATTATAGTAATTTCATAAATTACCTAGCGACTGTGTCATTTCTAAGAACGTGATTTGGGAAAATATATTTGGTACGCGTATCTTTGTAAGTAATCTCTTGATGAATATTGCTGCTCCTAAAAATAAAGTCCTTGAGGACTTATCCCAAATTATGATTTATTGCTAGAAATGTTATTTGGAAACTGAAATATTATTTTAGAAATCAAAAGAAAATTACTTATTGCGAAAGAATAATTTGATCAAGGAGGTCGTCGGGTCGTGAAATAAAATTATTAAAGGTTTATTAATATCATTACAATAAACTGGGGATCTATTTTTATCCTTACTTAATAATGAAAGCCTAATAACGAACACTTACTAAAACTAAAGGACAACCATTTTGAATCCTGCTGAAAAGTCACGGCACCAAATGGAAACCGAACCCACTCTGTGAATGTAACAAATTGTCTACCTTAAGGACGCCTATCTGCATAGACCAGCGTGTGCAAAGCCCACATATTGCCAAACGAATTTGAACCCAACGTGGTAAGGTTCAAGCCTACCACAGCTATCCGGGATGCGTGGGTTTTTTATGGGTGTTTTCAATCAGTAAAGAATAGGGAGAAAATTGTACAATGAACTCAAAGCAGCCGTTCCGGCCAGTTTGTTTAACCACTAGGCCACTACGCTCACTCACCACCACAGATTAGATAATAGTTCAGTAACTACAGTTCATATTTTCCTATTGCATACCTACCATAGTTAAGTGGGCAACAAATAATTTACCCATCTGTCTATGTTTAATAACGTGATATTGTCAATCAGCTAACTTATTATCTTTTATTACGGAAACAGCGAATGACAAAACTGAAAATAAATTAATTACGTAGAAATATAAACTCTTGTTATTCATAAAAGACAATAAAAACCTTAATTAGCAAAAAAGTGATGTTCCTGCTTATTTTTCCTTCATCGATACGTCCATCTTAAGCATTACTTCGTTCATTAATGGCGACCTCTGTGTAAGGTCGAATAGACAAAAACTAAAGACGGAAAAACTAATTCCAATACATTAGTCGAGACAAAAGATTAGTTTTAATTTAGCTAGCGGATTATCTATCTACTCCAATTTATTATGAAGGGGAAGATCCATGGAAGAAGAAAAAAAGGAAGAATACCCTTAGCACTCTGCGTACCTGGTTCAACATGAGCACCAGATTATTGTTACGAGCAGCAGTCTCCAAATTAGAATAGCTTTAATGATAGCTGACCTCCGGTAGGAGATGGCACCCTAAGAAGATTATCTAACTCAGAATTCTGGACACAAATAAACCCAAAAAACTCAATTTAAGCGCTCTTATTGCTACTCGTAAAGACAACAACAAACGAAAACATATATTTAGCTGTTCCTAAATAAATTGTCACAGTATTCGTAGTATTCACAAATACGATTAATAGGATTCCATCCAGACAACCTGCTGAAAAAGTATGAAAACAAAAAAACAACCATGACCGTTATACTCTCCAGTCAGCCATTATCAAAACCAACCCCCCTACCGGGTGACCTTAAATGAAGCGAATAATTCGCCAAGGGTCAGATTGACGCAGACTAATGGAGGCGTTATGGTAAAGCTGGGCGTTGATGCGTGTCAACAGGGTGTAATGCCTCTCACACACAAGAACTCAAATGGGAAAACAAAAAAACTACAAAATTTTTACGGAGTTAAATGTTTGAGCGGTCTTGAGTGGAGTCGTCGTCTCGGCAAACGTCAATTAAGTGGATGCGTCAACCATCTGAGTTTATTATAAGATTTCGTTCAATCGTTTAATGTACCATTCGCAAAATGTACCCCATGCGCAAAACACACCTTTCTCTTATCGTACCTTTCGTAAAACGTACCTTTTTTCTACATTTATCCTTTTTACAGTGCTACAAGTAAATGAATGCAAAAAAACCTAAGAGAAAATAATAATAGATAAGTACTTTGTTTGCTCAAAAAATTAACATAACATAATACAACATACCCTCACGACCATTTTTCCTAATGGGATAGTCAGAGACACACTGATTGCTGTCCTCATGGAGAACGGAACATTCAGAAGCCCACATTTTGCCGAGGGAATCGCGCCTTAGATTTTTATGAGGATCCATTCCAAATTATTTTAATATTGCGAATATATTTCAGTCAATGACACGCAATGTACTTGATAACTTAGCAAATTCGTTAGCAAAAAGTTAAGATAGTAACTGGTATGTTTATTAATTCAACTTCTGCAGTCTGTAATTGCAATTCAATATGTAACATAAACAAATGTCAAATAGTTTACCCTTTCCAGTGCGGTGAGGTTTTTATATAGCCTCTGTGTTCAGGCTAACGTTGTCCCCGTGTAAAAGGGGCATAAGAGGGGTATGAGATCACGTCATGCGGATATCCGCAGAAGCGGAGATGCGGAAGTGTTGTACGGACGTAGGCATCAGACAAAAAAGGATTTGCTTTTCAGATTTATGTGAAATTAACGAACGACATTCATGCATAAAAATGCGAGTCAGGTATGAAAATGGAAACACCTATGTAAAAATAGGTGTTTCCATTTTCATATTGTAAATTGATGGATATTATGAACCGTACAATTTTGACAACAGTGGTACTTGTCTGCCTTATACGAGAGTCGGGGTGAAATCAACTCGTCTAGATCAAGAATTAGAATCAGAAATATCTTTAGTTAAATAGACCTGTTACAAGTGCTTTTAAATCGTCAAGAACTTAATCAAACAAACAAAAATACACTTAATAGTAAACTCAAATACTATATGTAATAAAAATAATAAATAAATACACAGTATACAAACATAATGTGACTCAAACACCAGTGTCGGAAAGTTGTTTCTGTACTGAGAAGAACCGGCAAGGAACTCAGCAGTTACTCTTCCCAATATGTTCTGTACAAGTTACCCTATCTGTTTTTTTTTGTAAAACCCAGGAAGCGACTTGTGTGAGACAAGTCGCTTCCTGGGTTTGGTACGGGGTAAAATTGGTCGGTTTGGTACGGATTAAAGCCTATCGAAAGCAACAACTGATCGCAAAGCCCTACAGTGCACGTAAACTTACACTTTTTTAGCACAAGTAACTTATCTACGTGTTTTGATTGTAATATCATTGGACAGAAGGCCGAGCTTGTAAAACCGCGAGATAGATTGTAAACAAACAACGTTCACAATAATACGTTGACATATAGATAATTGCAACCAATTCCAGTGTCAGAGAAAGCGTCAGTAAAGCTTAGAACAGAACTGAACAAGTTTTCCATCATCCCCTGGAGCGGAAGTGCTGAGGCGCTCAGATATTGCGACTCGGACGTGCAGGAACAGACAATATCAGTTAATTTCTATCTCAACTCAACTGTCAGAACTCACTGAACACAATACACAACGTAACACTAGAAATAATAACTGCTTTCGATGAGAACCTACTCTTAATACTTATTTAATATTTAGTTTCTTACTATACTCCATTTATAATAAAATTAGAAAAAAGAGGCTCAGAGAAGCAAGGGAGCTTACCACTACCACCCACTATGGCCCGCGCTGACTTTTGCCAGATTTGTATAATCTGGCAAATTGAAAAGCCTTTCCGCCACAACGTATGGACTAAGTAACATTTAGATTTAGTAGAGTTATAATAAAAGTAAATGTACGATTGGATACACAAGCCCTGCCTGTTTTTAAGATCGACAATATGGTTTCACGTAAGACAAAACAATTTAATTAACTAAAATCCTCTTAAGTTTTAAGCTATTTACTTTAAATGAGAACAATTAAGTGTGGTAGTTGGCTTAAGCCTTAGATTTACTATGTTCGGCATAGACCTTCAAAGTTATAATATTTATTGTACTTTTACCACAAAGTTTACCTTAAAAATAACCTTTTTTACTTCTGTCAAGATCTGTCTAATGATAAATAAAGTAAAGAAAGTATACAATTTTGTCAGGAGAATAATATCCGAATGAACTCTTAACGGCAGAAAATCATGATTATTGATAAGATTATCAGAATTAAAAAGCTGAAGTGGCAGTGTGCTGGTCACATTTGTCGACGAACTGACAATAACCGTTTAAAACGCTTTCTTGAGTGAAGACAGCGTCTCCGCAACAAGTAACAGCGACGAGCTACAAAAGGATGGTGGCAGGAAGGCATCCAATTCAAAATGAATATAGAGCACTTATAAGGTATGTATGTATCAATATGATATCAATATTGATGTATACACATACATATTGAATTTTAATTTTTCATAAAAACGAGCGTAAGCGTAACTCTTCTATCTTGCCGTGTCCGACAGGGTCCATAACTTGTACTAAACAATGTTTTTACCATATTGTTATACTTATGGTGTGCAATAAAGAATATGAATTTGAATAAGGGGAGCTCATTTTTGTCCTATGGAAGTAATATAGGCTGAAACTGAGCATATTCACACTCAACGTGCAAGACGACGGGCCCAAACTTACAGTTTTAACTTATTTAAAATTCACAAAATGCATACTATTAAACTCAAAACTATAATAATTAAAAAAGCGTTCACATCAAGCTACGATTATAAATTCTTGATCATTAAATAATTAAATTAATCCGACCCATTAACCATCCACAAGTTTTAAATAATAACAAAAGCTCTTAAAGTTATGTTAACTTGATTAAAGAGCACAATAAAATTATGAATAAACTATAGATCAAAGATACAAACTTTAATTAATATAATAGCGGCTTGTCTGTCCTTGTGTGGCATCGGATCCGTGCAATACTTGAAACAATGCAAGGCCGGTATTAAGTACGGTAAATGCTACAGTCCACTGAAAGCGATGCGATATTTTTTCTTCTATACGCTAGGAGTTAGCCTGTATTTTGCATTTTGAAAATAAAAACTTCGGTATAGATTAACATCTGCATTACGAAAAAGTTTGTTAGTCACTTTTGAACGATATTTCATGGGCTATTTTTCATCTCATAAAAAAACGACGTCCATGGAATGGTGTTTTTTGTCTAGTAAACTCTTTACACGACGCACCTACGCTGGCTGAACGGTGCTAATAGGTATAATAAAAATAATCTACTACACAAAAATTACGGTCCCGAAAAGGCTTATTGAATCCGCGATAACGTTGTAATCTATCTTAATATTATCTCCTAAGGATAACTCACAGTAACTTTTATATCTTTCACATATTCATAAAAATAAAACACATTTTTTCGAGGCTGATGTGACCTACGGATCAGATTTATTTTTTACTAACTAGTAGTTAAACAATAAGATCGACTAGGTAGATGGAAAGCTTGTTTCACTATCACGTGCGGAATATAGCTTAGCGCCACACTGGAAAACAATCATAATACTAATTACACCGACCTATGAATACTTATAGAAATACCATCATCTTAAATAGTATACAAATAGAGACTAGTATCGCATGATCATGTCCTACAACCGTTGATGAACCGATGGTGAGAGATTACAGGAACAATATCTTTGTTCCATCTTGGCGAGCAAAAAATTGTTCATGGTCCTCACAGATGAGGTTATAGTATACCGTGACCTTAAAGGCCGGATATATCTGATGGAGTGATGATAAATATCCAGGTGTAGGTTAAATCTAGAGACTGCACTATGGGTCTAATGGCAATGATATTATAATAAAGAAGACGTAGATAGGATACTTGTGCTAGAAAAGTGGCACCCGAAATCAGAACTTCGAACACCCGAGCAAAGCATTGCCAGTTTGAGACGATACTGCGCAACATAATGTATCTGTCTCGTTTACGCTCCAGTAATTAATTATACTTTCTTTCACACGCGGTCAAATTATACGTACGTACGCCAGGGGACAATTTTCAACTTCGCATCAGATAATATTATCTTAGTGGAAGCCACGCTTCAAGGTTCAGAACATATCGTAGGTATGTTTGTCGGTTTGTATAAAATGCACATAAATATTAATATTTAAACACCGATAAAAAAAAACAAGCAACGCGGATAACAGCGGCAGGCTCGCCCCATCACTCGGGCTTTGATTCGAATAAGTTAAGAGAAATGTGGACCTTTGAATGTTCCGTTCACCATGAAAGCAATAATCGGCGTGCCTCTGACTACCCTATTGGGTATATGGTGTGGTTGTTCTGTAACGTATGTATGCATTTTTTTTTTTCAAATTCAAATACAACGTTGTCCCAGAGATACTATGTTATGTTATGTTATTCCGCACTGATGATAAAAGTCCAATTTCTTTACTCAGTGATAACAGAATGAGTGCAAACATTTTCCACACGAGCACATCTGAAAAATACATGTAAAAACATTCACTCGTAAAATAAAATGATAACGAAACGGAAATGATAAAAATTATGGAACGTATTAAATGTTTTATTGATAGGAGCAAATCTTTATTGCATGTTTCGCCGTTGTAAATAAAGATATGATGGATCAGGGTTTTATATCTGCTTTCTTTGATGTAGGTTATTTAATAAAACAAATATTTGGGTTAGGTTTAATTGATGTTTTTCAATGTTATGTCTTAATCATCATCATTCGCCGTAAGATGTTCACGGTGACCATCGGTTCATAGTGATGACTTATGAATCTCGAGTGGCCCAGTAGTTAAGCACTTTAGTTTGGACCCAGGTGGTGCTGAGTTCAAGACTGGCCGTAACACCTACTTGTGTTTATTGTACCATTTGCAGCTAACTCTCTGGTGATGGAAAACCAAAGCAACCCGGATAACGGCAGTAGGCTCGCCCTTATCACGTTGGGTACAAATTCCGTGGGCGAAATGTGGGCTTCTGAATGTTCCGTTCACCATGAGGGCGCTATCAGTGTGCCTTTGACTAAACCGTTAGAGATATGGTCGTGAAGGTATGTTATAGTATGTTAAAAAACTTCACAGTAGTTAAAATGGTGCTGTAGGGCTTTTTCATGAATTACGGGTTTAGATTTTACAGGTATTGTAGTTGATTAAGCGAACACAATTAACAGCCTTAAGTCACGATAATAATAAAGTTTTGTAATAATTATTATAAGTTCTCTACTTTCATTTGTTTGTATTAAGACCGTCACAAACTTTGCCAATTACTGTCAATGCTGAAATGTTTGAAGTTTTAATTAGAAAAGTGTAATACAGGGTGAAGGTAAAATATTCACTAATTACATTTCAATGTTTTAAATTATGATGTAGATCTATTAACCCGGTTAGGTCACAAAAGTACTTCCTTGCTGACTAACTATTTATAGTTAAACTTTAGAGGGTTGACCTTGAAATTCAGACATTATCTCTAAATATATCGTCATTATCGAAAATATTGCCATATTGTAAACGAAAACAATCGATATGTAGTAGGCCAATCATTGAATGGTGATAAAAGCGGGCAGATCACAATATGACGGCATTTCACAATATTCCCGTTTGATATTAGCAATATCGTTCAAAGCTAAAAGTTAGACGATCTGCCCGTTACTAACTGGGTGAATTGATTAGATTCGAACCGGCAAGGAACCCAGCAGTAACTCTTTTTAACATTTTCTGTACTTGCAATAAATGTTACTAAATTATTAGATATTATATTACTATAACATACACCTGGATAGCGGCCTTCAATTTTTTTAAGGGTCACTATAACATGTACTTCTAACCCAGATAAAAAATAATCATTTTACGGATCCGTGAATTTAAGGGGAATGAATATTTCAGACTTAATTAATTTAATTTCTACGTAAAAGTAGTCACAGTCTTATTATTGTCGATGGAATCGAACCCGCACACTGAGCTACAATACGATTATTTCAACCAAAATTTAATTAATAAATCGCCCGAGGATAATTGAATTACTATTCAGAAACTTCACCCCGGTCTTCATGAATTAAGGGAAATTAATATTTCATATCAATATTATGATTAATTGAATTTCACTCAGGTTTTGGTCGTAATCATAGTATTCATGTTTTAATGTTCATTTAAAATATCAGATACTTGATCATAGTTTAAATTATTACTGCTCAAATTACTCATTTAAAATAGTTGAAGTGTGTAAGAGGGCCGGATATTGCAGCTTAATTAAACTTTTTTAGTATAATAAATATTATTAAAAAATACTGACTGTCTTCAACTCGTAAGGTAACGCTGGCGCTTACTGACCTGTAACAAAGATATTAAAAAAACATCAATTCTAAATAAAAGAAAATTTAAAGATTAAAATAGCTCATTTGTTACAGGCAGTTCGATTCGCAATTTCTTGAGAATAAAAAAAGCCGCTTAAAACGAAAGTTGCAAATGTCTACGCTATAACGACAAACTAGGCAACCTTTTTGAAATATAAAGAGAAAACATTTCATCAGTGACCACAACAACACCTGCGGAATATACTGATAAAACAATTTTATTTCTAAGAAATAGCACCTCGACATTATTTTCTACAAAGACCGACTATCAGCGCCATCTGTCGGCGACAGTCCACCGAACGACGGAGGCCGATTCGACGCACTAAGAAAATAAATGAGAGCTTCATAGGAAGAAAATTTAATTGCTTCGGCTTTGATATCACCTTACCCACGCTAGTGGCCTTGGGCGCAAGCGACAAGATATTTTACCAACAAGTTTTTAACAACCCATTTTCTTCAGCCTGACATAAGCTTTCATAAGGGAATTGAATCAACTAATTTAGTCATAATTGATGCCATAAGTTGATCGTTTACATCAAATAATGAGCAAAAACTAGAAACACAAGATTTTTCTTCTGCTTGCGTTCCCGAGAGCCACTTGCTAGATTTTTTTACAACACAAAATAAATAAGTATATCTGTAATACCTTTGATATTTCACAGAGTATTCGGCGACATGCGGCATTATTTTAAGGGATTTATCATTTTTTACCAATAAACTTAGTTGTATATTTTTGTACAAATAATAAAAAATCACTATTGCCACATATTGAACCTCTGTCTATAACCCTATTCTGTCAGTTAAATATAACGCAAGGCAGAGAGGTTTGGCAGAACCCGCGACCGCTTGCTCTTGGACCATACGTCCCAACAGACAGTAATTATTAAAGAAGTTTGCCTACAGGCGCCGAAGGTAACCGGATTCAATTAAAAGTTCCACACCCTGGCATAGTTTGTTTGATTCCAACTTTTTGATAATACGCTTCGGTCAAATTAGAACTAAAACTGGACTGACAGACAATGCGATTAGCTGATGCCATGAAAATTGCTTAAGTGACGTGAAATTTTGTTTTGCGAAATTTTCTGTTGAATTTTGTTGACGGAGTTTCTGGTTTCACGAAGTTGAGCTAACAAATATTGCTACTTTGCTTGACCTTGATGTCAGAATTTCTGGGTAACTGAAAAGTAGGCGCTTTGTGCTGTATTTTTATGCAAATGTGTTATGAGGAAGAAAATAAAAATCGAAAGAATCGAATCTAGGGATTGGGCAGTACTTTGTGTTTATTTAGGAAATGTGGCTTACTTTAAAAAATCGCCAATCAGTGTGAAAATCGTCATTCTACAAAAGTTCTTTTTTTAGTTACTGATAAAGTCTCTTTTGCAATTGACCATGAATGAATCATCAACTTAACATCTCCGAGTGCGGCCATTAATCCCCAGCGATGGAAAAAGTCACATCAGAACCTAAAGTTACAATAACTTGTATTGTAATCGCAAAAAATTCAACTGATTATTTATCAAAATTGGTATTCAGAACTAAGTTGTAACGCAAAAAAAATGTAGTGTACGACAGAGATAACGTTATAAAAAGCTATCAGTACAAACATTATTGTTGGTGAATTATATCATGTATCTCCAACGGCTTGAAATACAACCACAATCAATCATGTTATAATTCAGACGATCATTCAATAAGCAGACAGGATTAATAGACCAATCGATCGTTGAAAAATCCATTAAAACGAACGCGTAAAAGTAAATAAGTATACGGATCATACTGAAACTTGTAAACAAAACGCGTTAGAGAGAGACGCCACGCGCCAATTTGTATGAGAAAGAACGAGATGAGAGATCCCATGCTATTTATTACTGGGCCAAATGGAGTTATGATAATAAGGGAGATTTATAGCAGGGAAGGCCTTTACGGGGAAATTTATATTAGACGTTATTACAAAGAAATGTTGCTTAGGATTTTTTTCTTGTTGCTGTTTTGAAGTCACAGTACAATAGAACCGTATCTTTGTTACGTAATAATTCAAACGTATAGATAAAATGTCACCAGCACAATGCAGAAAGGGGAGAAGCAATTTTAATAAATAAAGAGTAAAAAAGGCACAATTGATTATTTTGTAGGTATATTCAGCTACCTCTTTCTAGCTTTTGGATGAATGAAATACAAAAACGTATCATTAGCTTTAAGCCGTCCCGCTGCTGATCACAGGGCATACCTTCAACATCTGACTCCCATACACGGGCTCAGTGCGCGTGTTGGATGGGTGTATGGCGAAATCTAACATTACGATGTTATTATCTACCATCGATAACTAAACCATTATATGTGTGAGCGCAAAGAACCTGACCAATGTCAAACGTTACCCAAAGTTTGAGATGATACAAACATCATAGGAATGAAACAGGTTCAGAAGATTCCAGAATATCAAAACTAAACCATCTGTGAGGACAGTATTCACCGCCATAGATTATATCATCCATATGGAAAATCAAATGCGCCACTACTTAATCGCAACAAAAGATGCAGAAGAGTACCAACATACTACAACAATACAAATACTTACATAACACAAAATACGAATACAACTTGACTCCGCTAAATCAAATCATACGGATATCAGATGAAATCGAATTGAGTTTCGAGACGAAGAGACAATGAGTCGCGGCGACTGTTTCCGCTCCAGTTTATAAATACATATGACATAATTCTAGGCCTGTGCACAACGTTCGCCCGAAATATCAGCTCGACTAGACTACGTCTAGGTAGTTAAAATAAGCTAGAATGACAAGACATGACATGCATTAGGGAACAGACACTTAGTATGCACTGTGATGGGGAAACGTTAGGCTAAATTATTTGGGAAAATGTCAAAATAATGTTGGGAGTGTTGGCAATACCGTGAAAACATGAGTAAGTGGACTTTAGATCATGAAAACATTTGATAAAACTAGGAGCTTAATTTTCCTCCACATGATAATAAATTACACTATGAAATTGACTTTTCTGATTGTATTGAATTCTATGAATACTTGTATAGTTTTCGTGATATGGATTTAAAGGACAGAGGAAGTACTTCAAATATATGCATATGGAGATCTAGTAATATCCAATATGTGAAAATTAGGCTTAGATTGTTTTTCCACTCGTCTAAATATTCCTTTGTAGATGATGGAAAAGCTGCAATTTGTATGATGGTTTCAAAGAAGGTATCTTGGTTAAATTGGAACTTGGGATTAAATTCGCTATCAACGAACAATTCATTTTAAGAAACTATTTCTTCAATTGACTTAGAAATGCGGAAAAGCCTTAAAATATCAGTACCGACTTATTGCAGAATTTGTAGATGTTTCATGAAAAATCTGTCCCAAACACACAGAAGTAAATATTGCAAAACTTAGAGCAGTAGTTACAGTACCCGCTGGAGCGATTTGCAAAAAAATATCCGCACAAAATACGTTCGCCGACTAAAACGTCAGTTCGCGTGATATGTGGGGCGCGCGACAGAATCCCTCTTAACTGTTTTAATCCGTTGCTTCCAATACACTACCTCGGTCCCGTCACAGTATAATCTAACAGTAAGCTATCTACATACAAACGCGCCACTCTCGGTTTGACTGTGTGCGTGCGCGTCGCGCGCCGTGTCGCGATATCACGCACACGCTAGCATAAAATAGGGAGGCATAGGGAGGCGGCAGTACGGACGGGCTGTGCCGCGTGTCTGTGTGCACGCTAGGCTAATAACTCGGCGGGCGGCCTTAGATAGCCTACTGTATGGTTTATACTGTGGTCCTGTCAGCTCGGATACAGACGATACACTACGAACAAAACATGTAGGGACACGTAAAAACTTGTGTATTTGTAAACAGTTTTGCATCGGATTCGTTTTGAAATCTGGTAAGGGAAAACATTTACAAGCATGAGGGATTATTTACAGCGGTCTCTGCAGTCTTGAATAAATTTGAAAGATAGGAAAAATTTTCATTTTTTAATAATCAACGCCGCCGCTTTTCGCGACTATAGTCCGTTCGCGTTAAGAATGCAGTGATTTCATACTTGTCTTTCGACCAAATCGTTCCTAATAAGAAAGCCAAGTCCACAGTGATCAGCTGTGGACCCAGAATTGTACCTTAAATAAAAGTCGTCATAACCGATCGGAGAAAAGATATAATGGCATTGACTGCCATTTGAATTTAATAACAACATGAAAACGTTGACTATCATAAGCGGATTAAACAGTTTTTTAGAACTGGCCCCGTTGTAGAAAACAAACGATTGTAAATAAATAAGTCAGACTGTTTTACACTCTGTAAGACTGTGGACTAAATATACTCAACACAAATATTTGCTTCATAGACACAAAAAAATCAGCATTAACGTAGTCTGTATATCTTTGGTATTTATTTATTTCTACAATGGTGCTTCCAAGCTCAATGGACTCTGTGACGTCACGTGCGCCCGCGCGTACCGTACCGCATGATTTATGTTATTTTAAAAAGTTTTTTCTAACTACGTTATGGCCGCCGTCCAAAAAGCGACGCGGTTCTTGTTCACAATCACATACGGATCACGTGATGTCGATGTAGCAGTCAGATTGTATAATTCGCCATATTACATTACGGCTAGCCGTTGTCAAAAAAAGGGACGTTTTTAAATGCGGCGCGGCGGTTTAACGATTAGCTGTTTTGTCATTGCGATACGTTCTTCAATATAGCCACGTTTAAAGCATCTTACTATTACTTCAACACCAAACACAGACTGTTCAGTTACAGTTTCTCGATGTGTTAAGTAAATCTTTTTGTTGCAACTATCTTCTCATAATAACTATTTGAAGAGTGTCACTGTTCACGGACTCATTTAACATGTTTTCATAATTTATTTCAATGCATTGTTGTTCTGTCAATGCATGTCACACAAAATCTGTCAAAAAGGCACCTAATGTCTCGTTGTATAATATTTTGGCTAGCCGTGTTGAATAACGAATACATTCTGGCGGTTTCATATTCAGCTGCTTTCAATCTGGTCAATCCTGAAACCGAAGCATTTCAAAAAAGCCCCGTTTTTGACAACAGCTTGCCGTAATGTAATATGGCGGATGATACAAACCGACTGCGACATCGAGATGGGCTCGCAGACAGATGGATCTTGGAATAATATTTATTTATTTATAAATATTTCATTAGAACATCACATATCGTTTATCATTGCAGCATTTGGCATAGGCTGAGCCATAACTCGATTGCTATGATTATACAGACGGGTTAATTTCATTGGTGGAGTTTGAATTAGGGGAATTAGTGTTAACGATCGAGATTAATATAAAGATTTTACTAATAAGCTTTTAATTAATATTTTTAGTTGCAAAATAAATATATAAGAACTGATTAGCAGTGTATAACCATAATATTCTAATAGGTATAAGGTATTTTTTGTAGCCAAAGGCTTTGCATCCAATTTCCCATTTAAAAATGTGTCGGTCCGGTAAAGAACGTTAGCTTGAAAACTTCCCATGGATCAAACCATTTCTTAGTTTAAATGAGACTAGTGCCTAGCCGTAGAACGTGAAGGGTGATGTTTAATTCAGTAAATTCAGCACAAGATACGTCTGAGAAGTACGTGTTGAAGTGAAGTGCTTTTCTAAAAATGCACTTCACTTCAATACTCCATTAGCCCTACCTTGACCACCCGATTAGGTGATTGGACGTCCCACCTCGAACTATCTCAGCGTATAGTAAAGAAACAATCTAATGATTATCGACTATCGATAGAGCAGCAAAATCCCCCATCACTAAACTGAATAACTAACAGAGACAAAAACCTAAAAACACTGAAAAATTCAGCAGCGGCTACCATAATCCGGAGCTTTACGTTTCCAAATAAATGTCCAGTGCATATCTGGCAGAACATAAAACGGATTTACCTCCAACCAAACAAACAAACAAACACATCGACTGTGGCCTTTCATTTAACAAAATGCATTAACAGAAAGAAGTCAAAGTAAACCGGGACCAGAACTCCGGAACAAACTCGGCTAGTCTTATTGCGAATGCTTACACGGAAAAAATGTGGGGAAAATATTTGTTCTGACTAAAAGCTTGCGAAGCCGCTAGACCAAAGCTCAGCAGAACAAATGTCGATAGAACTAACGATACTGTTGCATGGAAACTATCGATAAAGTAAAGAAACTATAGTCCGTTCGCGTTAAGAATGCAGTGATTTATAAATTCAATTTTGTTGCACATAAAAAAACTCAGATCCACAAACTTTCGTTTGAAAGTATGCGTTCAACTAGTCACTATAGACGTGACTTTCTAATTAAGAACGATTTGATTGGTTAGTGAGCGTGCTAGATCGAAGGACAAGTATGAAATTACTGCATTCTTAACGAGAACGGACTATAGCATCCACATTCTCCTATTGCTAGGCACTGACGTAGCCTCAATTATGAAGTAGAACGAGCCATTGACCCTATTCAGGGAGTTTAGTGGGAGTTTTACTCACTATTCATGTGACAACTCCGGTAACGTTTTTTCCTATGGTAATCCACGCAGTTGTGATCGAATAGCGAAAAAAACTTGCACTAGATACTCTCGCTTAGTACCTAAGTGAGAGTATCTCGCAATGATGATCTCGTTGGCGGCTATGTTTACTTCCCCCGACCTCATACTCCATATTGCAAACATTACCTATAAATGTTATCAAGATGCCCAAAGTCCTACGATTTGTGGAATTAACAGCTGATTTTGATAGATTGAGGCCATCTTCAGACAAAAAAATCTATGAGGCAACGGACTACACCATCACAATGATGATATTTTTTCACAGTTAACGTAATACTTTTTGTTTTGCCCATACTGTCAGTACTTTGTTTTTTCTCTTATCGATACTTAGTTTGGTACGAGTATCATTACTGAATGCCGGAAGTGTATAGTCATCATGACACTGTTATTTTGTCTTCATAAGAAAGGAAGTCTCTTTTAATGGTATTTCCCAGCTTTACTTTGCAGCGACCCTTTTAGTGTAGTGGGACAGAAACAGTGGTGTATGAAACTGTTTAGACTCAAAGCTTATCACTTTAAATTCCCGCTCCAGCACAAACTATATTTGATGAGCCAGATATTTGTGTATTGACGACCGTCTTGGTGTAATTGTTGAGAAGTCGGCTACTACACCAAGGGTCGTGGGTTCGATCCCCGCACAGTACAAACATTTGTGTGCATGAACATGTCTGTTTGTATTGGTCTGGGTGTTTCCTATGTATATTAAGTATGTATTTACAAAAGAAAAAGTATTTCAGTATGTTTATCCGTTGTCTAGTATCTATAATAACGGACTATAATTAGCCCACATGGGACTAAGAAAGAAAGAAGAAAGAAAAATAATTTATTTAGTGACCACAATACAATGAAAAGATAAACATGATAAAAAAAACACATGTATTATTGTGGCACCAAAACGGCACGTACTCAGCATGTGCCGCGGAATCGTTAAAGAGACCGCGACGCTGGTCTTCCGTAAATGCCTATGGTTCAAAAAAGGTAATACATTAGCGCTAAACAAACCACGCAAAAACACAGCATAAGAAATAAATTAAAAGTTGTTGTTGTGTATAACTGCTATCTCACATTGGAAAAAAAATAAACTAAATTAAAACAGGTGCAGGACGTAATAACAATAAATATGAGCCTACAAGCTACAGCAGCTCTACCCCCATCAGCCAGTATTCCTCTGTAAATTTAATAAATGCTCTTTGAGACGTGAACGGAAGGAACTCAACGCATGACAGCTTCTTATGGGTGGAGGTATATTGTTCCAGCATTTCGTGGCAGTGTATCGGAAACTGCCACGAAATGCTGCAGAGGTGTGTCTTGGACAAACAAGTCTGGGAGCAATTCTGACATTACGATGGGAGAACAATAGTTTGTCATAAAGATATGTAGGTGAACCTGTCTGTACAATATTAAACAGAAGACAGGCAAACTGAAATAGACGCCTGGACTCCATATTCATGAGGTTGCCCTGATTAAGGAATGGTGTAACATGAGCTCTATACGGGATACAAAAACAGAATCGAGCACAGGAATTCTGGATACGCTGTATGAGTTTCTTTGTGTAACCAAACATACAGTCACCTATGACCGTATCTGCGTAGTTAAGTTTGGATAAAATGAGCGATTCACACAGTTTGACTCTAACATCAACACCTAAATAATTGCGAACCCTATACAGCACTTTCAACCTATAGAAGCAATTTACCATTAACTAGATGGCGCTGTGTGTAATAATGTCCAAGGTCCAAGGATATTTGTGAATCTGAGTATTTCTGGTGTTTCTAGTTTCTATAACACAAAAGAAAATCTTGTACTACCCTTTAGTCACTAAAAAACCTCAAAAGACCAAAATGCCAAACCGATTGCGAAACTGTCAACTGTAATAATTATTTAAAAGCCCACTCCAATCGGAACAACAGATCATTATAATCGAACAACCACACAGGACCGCGGCAAACAAAGGCTGATGTAATATTATATTCCGAAAAGTAATAAAATATTCAGTAAATTCCAACGCGACCAAAAAAGATTAAACCAGTAATGTAGTTATATAGAAATACTGGCATTTGATTGAAACTGAGTGCTTTTGACAGTTTCTCATGGTATTGAAGTAATTTATCTGACAGGACGACCAACAACTTTTCAAAATTAAATTACAGTTTGGTTCCTCTAATTATGAAATATTGTGCTTAACTACTTTCAGTTACCAAACAATATTAATATTTGCTTATAAAGATACACTTAAATAATCAAAGCATCCATGTTACTTTTAACACTAAGTCTGACTCGCTCGGGTCCAATTTTGTATTAAGCAGAGAAAATTACCGTAGGGTATAAAAAAACTGAAATGAGGACTCCATTATAGTAAAGTATATTATACGGCTGATGCAATAAGTGACAGAATTTCAATGGATTTAAGCCATTTATAAACGGCTCAAAACTATCATCATAAGAAAGCGCACTGCATCGCTGATGCATTGAGTCCGGGGCAGCGCCAAGAGCCTTCTAAAAACTGTGGCGGCGAGACTGGACGTAGACAGTATCATTATGCAGCACTGGACCCGCATCCAGCTCACCAAGGACACAAAAATTAATTATAATTACACAAATTATAATGTACTAACATAGTTTATACGATTAATTGTTACTAACTATTTTATGGACTCTGTCTGAAATCAAAAGTTTTTTTTTTAAACCACTAAGACAATTTTCGATTACCTTATAGGACGGCGAGTGGTGGCGTTTAATTATAAATATCAAAACTTTGCTATTAAATCTATTCTAAATAAGCATTACCTTTTTCAGTAAAATTGTATTTACATTTGTCCCAATTTCTCATATTTTTGTACACTTGTTGCATGAATCAAATAAAAAACAGTGCGGTGACTACAGCAAAATAAATACCGTTATAGCGAGAACGAACTTTAAAACATCCAACAAGAAACCTCTTAAAAACTGAACTCTAACCCAAGACCTTTAAAAACGCCCTAAAACCTGACCTCAGAAGCACTTCATCACAGTTTAGACTTTTAGAGGGTCCTGTCATCCCTTTCAAGATATTAAGAGGAGATCCCTTTTGCGCGTCTCAAAATCAGACCCTTTTCAAATAAAGCAAATAAAATACATTCACGAAATTGTCCTCTAGTATTTTCGACGCGTTTCTGATAAGTTACGTCAAGTCAAACTTAGCTGGCTATATTTGAAAGGAACGGTTTCAAAAGGGAGTTCTTTGTGAACTGATCAGGCGTGTAATGTTTTCAGGGTATTGAAGGTTTCGGGGTAGCGAGAGAGGCAACAATTTATTAAAAATGTACTCTAGTTGTACATGATACGAATATACCGTAACGTCTTTTTTTGGGGAGGAAGGCATTTACCAAATACTTAGTCTTTTGTGGTTTTGACAAACGTTATGTCCTTTTTTCTACTAACATCAGTATTTTTCATACTTTCAGCTCTTCAAAGAGTCATAAAGACTGAGTTTCAGTGGCAGTCATAGATGAGTACAAGTGTGGCGAGGCTTGCGCTTTGTAAAACTGCAGTTTCTGCCTTGGGATTAAGTTACCGAAGCAAGAGATTGGACTCAATGTAGTCGAAAATATCAAGTCGCTTTAAGGCCTCCAACGAGGCGTAAAGACTGACATCTAGCGACAGCAGCCAGACTAGCTCCGTCCAAAGCCTGGATTTGCCCGAAAATACTTAACTAAATTTCTGTTAACAAATTTTTACTTTTATTATTTTCTGCGCTACACACTAAACAATTTGTCGATCAACTTTCATTTTGACTACCTACATGAAAATTGAACCGTTCAAACCACGTATTAATATCGGCTCAACCCTACCTCGAATATCCTCCCAGAGTATTTGCCAAACCCAGGATTACCGTCATGTCCCAGGTGATGGAGCGCTCGGGCGTCAAACCCGGGACCACGCGTACATTACCGCCTGTTGCATTACCAACGGTGTGGAAATTCACTGAGGTTTAATGCTGACAGCCTATTTCATACGAGGAAAATGGCTTTCATTTTAGAAGGTGTTACCTAGATTTCCAAATAAGCAGCGTTTGTTACAAATGCCGTGAGCAATACTTTAAACTGTATGTTCTATAGTGGCACTGGCAATGTCACTTTAATTTGGTAAAATAGTAAATATAAATATTTAGAATCACAACCTAGACCAAGTCAAATCAGAGGAGAATAGAAGGTTGGCTGGAAGAGATCGTTTTGTTATTACTGATAAGACCACATGAATTGTGTACAATAATGTCTTCTCAATATTAAAAGTAGGTATGAGGTAGGTAGGTAACAGATGTCTTGCTGTTGATGACTCTGGAGTCTGGAGAGTGGATACGTCTCTATAATACTCAACCGTTTATTATTCTGTTTTTGATTTAGTTATATTTTTACTGGGTAACATACGAATAACAGTAAAAGCAGAATAATTTTGAAAGTAAGTACTATAAGTATAGGTATTTGATATCAATATCACCTTGATATTTTCACGCGTTCCTTAAAATAAGGGTCTTGACAGACTGTACGTCTGCTACAGGTTTTATTATCGTTTGAAGTACAAAACCTAAAAAATTACCATACTAATGAAATTAATTTCCATCACCATTAGTGCAGCCATCTACCGACAGCCCCCGCAAACGCAAAGGTCACGAGCAAGGTCACCCGTAACTAATAGTTCAAGCTCACACGAGCTTAATCAAAGCTCAGTTAATTCGTGTTTGTCCACATGTGGTACGTTGTCGCTAATTGACACAGTGATTACGATGTGACGTAATTGAACGGTGGATTATAGTGAAATAGTTCGCTATTTGAAGCTCTCGCAGGTTGGTTTAGTGTGATAAATTAAATTAATTTAAATATGTAATGCAACACCGTCAACAAAAGAGATTCAAAATTCTGCACAGTAAATAATATTACTGAAAGAAAGAAAGAAACAAAGTGAGACAAAAAAAATTTTCTAGCGTGTGGCGCTAAGAGGGTTTCCACTCAGCATGTATCAAGTGCATGTGTAAAGGTCGCAGGGTTTCGGTGGATGCAGGCCGCCTACAACCGGCAGCTTTGGAAATCTATGGGGGAGGCCTATGTTCAGCAGTGGGCATCATGTGGCTGATGATGATGATGATGTTTCAAGTACACCTAATGGTGTTCTTGACGCTGGTCTTCCGTGGATGCCTTTAGGCAAGAGTTAGGTACTCTACGCAAACAAACAACAACACAACAAAATTAACGATAGTAAAACATTCAAAAAACAACAACAAACAAATAAAAGAGTAATTTCGATATGCGTTTTCAAATAAAACTGGTAATAGAATCACAAAACATACAAAAAAAAGCATAATAATTCTAAAAGTTTAGTTAACGTAAACTTTAAGAATAATTATTGTCATTTTGAGTTCCTTATTTTTACATACAATCAAAAATGAGAAAAATTTAATAGTAAGCATCTTTCCAAAAGTAATTTATTAAAAGTTATCAACAAAAATTTAACTTCATAAAAAGCATTTGACGAAAAAAACTTCAAAAATCTAACAACAGAAAAGGTGCCAACTCCTTTTTTTACGGAACCCTCCAGATGCTTCAATGACACAATACAATGAAGTAAACAAACAAAATACAAGAGTCTTAACGTAAATCACAAAATATTCGAGTCGTTGATTTTAAGCGACCACAAAACACCCACGGGCCACAAAACGCTGCCACCAGTCATATTTCTATAGTTTGAAGCATATTGCGTGTGCCACCGGCTTCACCATGTGCGGAAAGTTCATACAAAATGTATCAAAACTACAGGAAATATGCCGGTGGCGGCGTTTGTGGCCCGTGTTCGGGGATGCTCATATTAATGCTCAATTGACTAACACCAGCTGACACCAAAAAATATAAAGATGCACTTTGATTGTCTTCGCAGATACCTAAGGTAAAAGAGTCATCTATTCCCAGCTGACGCTGAAACACATAAAACTGCACCTCTAAAGTAGAAATCGAGCGGATATTAAGCGAGGACAAACATTACAATGTTCATTAAGGGCGCAGCTACACGTGCTGCAAGGCGAGGTGACACCACCTGGTGACACACAGTAGGTTAAAACAACTTTAATACTTCTCACTGCTAGAACAGGCCTCATTTGAACTATGAGGTGGCGGGGGCTCATAAATAAAATAAACAGTTCGAAATTTAAAAAGTGAAAACTTCAACATTTTTCAAAACATTGTGAAAGAATGATCGAAAAATTAACTAAAGCCTTTGTAGGTAGCATATGATCAATGTTTCGAACAAATGTCTTGCCATGCCGCCTCCACCAGGCCCCCGCAAACGGGGTAGACCCAAAAAGTGTTGGTCTAACGTCGTGAGGGATGACACGCGTGCCCAGTGGCCTCACAAAGAGGGATGCACAAGACCGGGCGAAGTGGAGAAGCAGATGCAGAAGAGCGGACCCCGGGCGCCGTAACTGCAGCAACCGGGATAATCGCTAGGATGATGTTGATCAATATTACATAATGCTTCTTAAACATGCCAGAAAATTGTGTATTGCAATTTAATTTTAGGTACTATTATAAGTCTGTTGACGAATGTACACACGCGCACAGATCAACCTTTACACTATACATATGCACAACTATAGGACTGAATTGAGTGTTAGAAAGAAAGTTACTCTGCTACCATTGGCGGGGCGCCGTACTTTATTTGTTTCGTCCAATGTCAGCTCGCGTCTATTCGCGTCTTAATTTATCACCAATAGTGGCGAGGTTCTTTTGTGTCTTGGCCACGCCTTGGCCCCCCGCGCCCCCGCCTTCCCGGTCCCGAATAATGCGCTCTCGCAAGACGGCCAATTCATTCATCAGCAGTGTTGCCAACTTAGTGGATTTTCCACTAAAGCTGGTGGTTTTGACTTGCCTATAAACTGACAAATATGGGTTTTAATGACTAGTTAACGTTATTTCTTTAATAATTGTGTCTCAAAAATATAGTTCGCTTTTGCAATGACCACAGATAGAACCTAAAATCAATTTCAGTAGAAAATTTAGATTTTCTGGTGATTTACGTTTCGATTCTGGTGTGGAGCTTGATACTACGTAGGCAACACTGTTTAGTCAGTCAGTGGCTCAGCTCAGCTCGCTCAGTGTCTCCTTGAGGTGTTGAGGTAGCACACTGGCGCTGCGTTGGTGGTTATTACTGGTATTTTGATCCGAATATTGAGTTAAAATGGCGCCACAATTGACACAAATTGAAAGGGAGCGAATTATAGCGCTCCGACAAAGTGGGTGTCGTGTGATGGATATTTGCAGACAAACTGGAATATCGGTAAGTTACTGATTTCCATACTAAGTGTGTTCAAATAATTATCTTCAAATACAGTTTTTTATAATTATGTTAACTAAGGCATCGTATTTTGAGATTTTTTTGTTGTCTTTTTCATGTGATGAATCAATTCTAAAGAATAACTTTATTCAGTTAAGATAATAAACACCGTTAAACTAAAACGATAGCTAGCGAAACTAAATATTAAACTTAAACTTAACTTGAAACTTAATAAAATGTTGGTGAGTTTGAATCTCTACTTTGTTTAAATTTAATGTTTGTTTTAACAATTGACTATGGGGGTTAGCTTACGTGATATAATTTAGGACTTTTTATTAAAGCTTCTTACTTGAGTCTCAAGCATAAAAGTAAAACTATCGTGATACCTATTAGATAAGCTACTATTACAACTTTTCTAACTTATCTTCTTTTCTTGTTAGCATAGCTGTGTGCCAAAACTGTCACGTTATCTTTCTATGGAAAGATTACGCGAAAAAGTCATGATCTGATATAAATCTTTAATTTCATTTACTAATCAGACCAGCTATGCTATTCCGGTGGTCGTCGACACTCACTTCGCTCGTGCGAGGTAACTTTGAAATTCAATTCCTTCGCGACTGTGGTCGTTTGAGAGAAAAGAACTAAGCCAAATAACATTTTTTTATTTATTTACATACAAAATGAGAGAAAATACTAATTCAAAGTAAAGCGTATTGATGATTGAGGTAAGCGTGAAGCACCGAGATGTGAAGTGATGTTCGATGTGCACCGCCGGAATAGCACGGCAGCTGTGCTACTTGTATGCTATTTTGGCAAACACCAAATCTAGTCTAGCTCTCGCTGAAGAAAAAACGTCAACTAAAATCTTCTATTGGCTTTACCACGCAGTGGTGTATCCTTTCTCATTCGTATAGTAATAATTTCAAAATGTTATTAAGTTAAGTCCTTTGCACTCAAGCGATTACATTCGCGTAGTTGTGGAGTTTTACAAAACACTAAAACAATCTCACTTCGAATAAGTTCGATTTTCAAATTAGGTAGGTAATTGTGCAAAATATTTGTTTTGACTTTATTTACTTCAATGCCTGAAATAAATGTTGTTTTCTATAATTTTATTTGTCCTAGTTCGCCACTGTATTCAGTTGTTATTGGGATTAATATTACTCATTTCATTCACTAACCATTTTGCGACGTCCAGCGCGGCCGGCTGCGCAAATAATTAAAACAATAGCTATCTCATAATGGTGCAATAAAACTTAGCTCAATATCAAAACACCGAAAACCTGGAAAGGACCACCTAAAGCAACATTGAAATACCTATCTACTTTTAGTTACATTTAAGATGCAATGATTTGAAATATAATATGCTCACTTGTTTTCTTCAAACAAGAAAGTAAATTATTGCAGTATAAAACTTCACCATATTAATATTTCACATTGTTGTTCTAGCGACCAACTGTGTATTTTTGGCTCCGCCGATGGGAAGAGGCAGGCACCCTTGAAGCCCACCATCGGCAGCTCTACGAAAGAGCCACTACAGCTGAACAGGATGCAGCCATAGTGGCTGCGCATTCAGAAGATCCCTTTTTGAGCACAAGAGCTTCTTCGTCAACCTACAGCGTAAGTTTATTTTTGATTACTTAAAGTAGAGTTCAAGTAATATACCTATAGGTATTTTGTATTTTGCCCCGTAATAATCAAATGCAGTTTTTTACTCACAGTTAGAGATAGGCATCCCACTAAATGAAGCTTTCCAGCCGTAATTTGCAAGATTTAAAGTTATCGAAATATTTGTGAATGGTAATTCTTATGAATTGTAGCTATACCTAACTAGATTTCAATTATGAAGGCCAGCAGTGGGACAGTGGAAAAGCTAGGTAGGTAGGTAATTGCTCTAAATTGCTTTTGTTTGGCCTGAATTGTGGATTTATAATAAATTGTAACTTTAATACCCATTCATTTAAAGTCTAAAAAACATTTCATGTCTGTCTGACTGCAATGTGCAAGCTCTGTCATTTATATTAGTAAAATCATCGATACATTAAAATAACAAAGTAATCTGGTAAATCTTAGGCACGACCAAACTCACGAAACGAAACTTCATTTTCGGGTAATAATAAGAGCGGCGCGCGGCGTCGCCTTGGCAGCCGACGAGCCATTACAACTCACAAAAACTTTCTCATAAGGTTGATTTTGCCTTGTAGGCGTTTGCCTTGTGAGCGGCAACGCCGCGCAATCCCTGCGACGTTGCCAACTTTATTCATACGCCTGGCAGTCAACGGCGCGCCGGCGTCGCGCAGATCTTGTTTAGAACGAACGCTTCGGGTGTCAAATTAAAAACTCGCATTTTTGGAAGATTTCCGTGATTCTTTTTGTAAAACCCAAATTGAAACAGGTATCATTCATTATCTTATCTTACTGCTCTTAGGTGTTATTTTTTTGTGATGGATGAGGGAAGAAGCAAGAAGTTACGAAAAAAACACTACCTACCTAGGTATTTCTTGGAATTTGAAAGGCATAGGTGCCCGTGGCGCAGTTGTGACAGTGATCGGCGACGATCGCTGTTGTAAAGCAACGCACGCCAGGTCGGAAATGGGATGGTTGACCACTCCGACCGAAATTTAGTGATGTGTATTTCGGGCATCTCCGTGCTTCGGAAGGCACGTTAAGCAGTTGGTCCCGGTTGACGTCGATAGATGTCAGTCTGACAGTCAACATCTGACATTAAGGTTGCTCACTAACCTTACACCCCTCCAACAATCCGCACTGAGCCCGCGTGTTGGAGTATGGCTTGTTCCACCTCATACTTGAGGTGAGGCCTGTGCCCAGCAGTGGGACGTATATAGGCCGTTTATGAAAGGCATAGTAGGTCCAACGTGTGCATAACTATATATGCTCAAGTTATCCAAAAAAATGAAGGCAAAACTAGTCACTTAATAAATATCAGTATGATGTGATTTGAATGAAATGAAAATTAAACATGCCGTCGAATTAACAATCACCTCGTCTTTTTTTGGAGACTGTTAAAAATGAGAAAGAAATCCAGTCAAAACCAAAGCGCTGTCAATAGCCCACATTACTCGCCTCCATTGTTTAAACAAGTCGCTGTGTGGCTGGCGCGTGCCCAGTCCGGAAAATAATTTTGAATAGGCATTTTATGTAACGAAGGATTAGTGCCTGCAATTCACAAGTGGCAGTGGTGACATCCATACTTCGGAAACGTGACGGTCAAACAAGCGGTCCGCCAGTTTAGAAGCTCCCTTCAATGCGTGAACTAACTCTTTACTCACTTAATCTCTATAAAATATTATTTTAAAGAGGAATGATTTTTTGTTTGTTGCAAAAGCTTTTTTTATGACTGTAAATAAATAAAAAACAAAACGAAACGCCTGTTTTCTCAAAAAATATTTAGATCCTTTTCATTTTGTCATTTTTTTTATCAAAGTTGAAAGAGGGTTAAAAAATTAATAATTATTATGGAGAATATAAAATATTACTTACTCTATATTCAATTTAGGGGTTGTTTTCAAGGGCCGTAAGATTTTTAAGTGGTTGAAAATGATTTTAATATGACATAATTATGTTAGAAAATTCTTTACAATTTCACCACTTACCTGTTAGACATGTTTTCTAGCGATAAAATGGCTCAATGTCAATTTTTCCATTAAAGGTTTGTTCAAAAATAATAGGCGGAGTCTAGATCATTTTCACTTTTGAAGTTAAGGGTAAGATGAGCCTAATTCCAAAATTTCATGCAAATCGATTTACAGTTAAAAATGTGAGGTAAGACCGTATTTTTCGCTTTAATGACTGCACTATTCGCCAAATGATGTTTCGCAAGTTAAGCGTTTGTCCAAATGTCATTTAACAAAATTTTATTCTCGTCATCATCGTAATGTTGAAAAAAGGAGTGCATATAAATACAAAACTAACAGGTTCGATTCCTGGCTAAGAAAAATGGTTTTAGTTTTTGCCAATATCGGCCTCGAAACTTCTTTCAGCAATTTTTTTCTAATATTTACGCGAACACTATACATCGAAAGAAAACAACTTTACGGATTCTACTCGCGGTCTTATATTTTCTTTCATTTTCTAACCCGACGTTTCGACTACTTTACAGCAGCCGTGATCACGGGATGACAAAGATGTTTTATGTAACTTCCGTCATTGCCATTTGCCACTAACATTATTGGAAATGTTCCTATCCACGCAGTATGAACTAACTAACCGTATCTTGAGACCTCACAGCATTGTGCTGCCCTCTGGATCAAGCGTATAACAGTATCCTAAGCTGGTGGTAAATTCCAACCATTCTCACGATTGAAATTCGGATGTTTTTTTAATTTCAATGGCCTCTCGCAGCATTCTTGGTACCCACCGATTTTCCCTAGCAAGGACCTGCGAGGATTCTTTCAGCATTTTTCGATATTGCTTATAGTTAAGGATTTGGCCTACCACGCTCACTTGAAAAACTCACCCTGAATATTTTTTATATTTTTTTGTGTTTGTTGTTTTATAGCGGCAACGTAAATTCATAATTTGTCAAAATTTTTCGTGGGGAAATCCTCATGGATACCTCGCTGCCCGGGGGGACGACGAGGTTATGTCGGACTCCTACCGACTAAAACCCCACGGCACTCGACCGTGGCACTTTGGCGGCGAAGCTGGATCCTACCGTAAGTAATGCCGCACTGCTCCGCCGCCAGTGCTAGCCCCTAATGGGGCCCCCTCCAACCAACCCCCCAACGAAGGGGGGAGGCCACGAAAGCGCCTGGAGTACACAGGCACTTTCGCCGTCTCGGTGGACGCCGTGCAATGCAAGCCAGAGCACCCCCGCACTCCGGCCCGCTGGCACCCACTGTTCGCAGACCCTACTGGGCCCGCAACCACGAGCCACCCAAAGGGCGACTCCGCTGCCGTAACCGGCGGTACGGCCCCGTCGGGCCGCGATGCACAGGGGGGATCAGCCTCGGATTACTGGCCCCCACCAACCGGTTGTGCGCCGCGGCCCCAACCACGCGCCTCAAGGCGCCTGCAGGCCCCACTGGCCCCGCAGCCCCGCGTCGCCCTTGCGGGCCGCAGCGGGTGGGTTCCCAGTCCACCACACTGCCACGCCTGGGTTCTCTTCGCTTCCCGGTGGTTCCCCTATCACCGGTACTAGGCCCCCTCGCCACGCCGAGGCGAGAACCCATGAGGGGGATGAGATACAGCCTGGTGACAGACAACAGAGAGACAGCGTAGGCTCAGTTATAGGGTCCCGTTTTTACGGGTACGGAACCCTTAAAATGGTAACTCGGATCCGCGACTGCGAGTTTTTTTGCACTTTTTAACGCACCTTCGGAAGCACGGAGATGCCTGAAAAATAAATTTAAAAAAAACGGTCTCCCATCCCACTTCTGACCCAGTGTGTGTGTTGCTTCGCAACAGTGATCGTTGCCGATCCACTGTCACGACTACGCCACACCTGATGATAAGGAATATAATAATACCTAAATATATATTTTTTTCAGATTTCAATGATGACTGTGCGCCGTCGCTTGCTGGAAGCGGGAAAAAAATGTCGCCGTCCAGCCAAGAAAATAAGCATGAGCCAGGATCACAAGGAAGCTAGAGTGGGTTTTTGCCTTGAGTTTTTACATTTTGACTGGGAGAACGAAATAGTAATATTTGTTGACGAAAAAAATTTTCGCTCAGACAAAGACGGGCGAAAAATTTTATGGCGAAACGATAATGAAAGGTATATAGAAGCAAACGTTTTGCCTAACCGCGCGAGTGGCAGAATCAGCCTCAATTTTTGGGGTTGGATGAGCTCCATGGGCCCTGGCGAGTTAGTTGAGGTGAGTGGGCGCATGACTGGTGATCAATACGTCGAAATTTTAAGAGACGTTTTGATCCCAACCGTGCGCCTCCACTACCCTGAGGGCACCATATACCTGTGTCAGGATAACTGTCCAATACATACGTGCAGAGTTGTGAACCATTGGTTCGCCAACCAAAACGATCTTGTCCGCATACCATGGCCTGCAAAGAGTCCCGACCTTAACCCGATCGAGAATTTGTGGGGTCTCATGGTTCTCGATTAGGATACCTCAGACATTCGCAATAATGAAAACTTGAGGCGTGAAACTCACACTACATGGGAGAGAATGAGAGGCACAGAAACATGTTGGAACATGGTAGCCGGCATGAAAAACAGGCTAGAAGCTGTGTTGGATGCCAACGGCGGTCCCACCCGATACTAATTTTTCTTTCTTTTTATTTAATGTCTAATATTTAAAATTTAAAATCATGACATTATTAATATTAATATTTAAAATCATTTTGTTCATTTCAAAAATCATTATTCATTAAAGTGCCTTCTGCAAAGTTAAATTTTTATTTCAACGTTTTCAACTGCTTTCTCTGCCTCTCATTCTCAACCATTAGTGTTGACCACAAAAGCCGACCTTATTGCGGATATCTGGGGTTGGATGGTGTGCTCTTTGTAGGCGATGGATATCATTTTTGCAATTTATATCTTAGCATATTATTATGACTGCGGACAACTGTTCATTAAACTGTATTTACGTATTTCCACTAAGCGGCGCATGAATACTTATTTGTCGAATTTCCATTATCAACATTTTTCCCCAAAGACATTTAATTGATTGTTTTAACAAATATTATGATTTCTGGTAAATGACATATTTTCAAAATAGTCGTTTATAACTTTTAAAGCTTATTTTAAATATGATAATCAGAAAAGAACATCAGTTTTGCTTAAAATAGCCAATTAAATGTGTCGGGTGTAAAATGTTGAACGATATTTATAATTTTCTTATTATCACTTAACTAGGTGAATATTTTGAACGATTATATTTTTATGGACATCTCAAAAATAATCTTGTCTAATGACTTTAATATCATGCCATAAGTTCAATTGTAACTTTACTTATTGATCTGAAAATAATAACTCTCTTGCTAAATAATAACATCTGAGACCCGAGTCACCCCATGACTACGACTGTTGTAAAGCAGTGCAAGCGTCGTGTCGTGGTAGAAGTCGGGTTCGACTACATTGGAATCCATTTATAATGACATCGAAGGGAAATAACAAACAGTTCATTCCAAGCGGACGTCACTGAAAACATTTTGAAGAAAATAACAATTTACCGCTTTTGTCGGTTCGTTTTCATTTTAAAATAAAGAATTGTTTTCGTTGCCGGGTGACGTCACTCGGGTAGCACGTGAATCTTCTTAATACTGCCGAAGATGTTAGGAATCATGTTCGTTTAAAAGCACTTGTAACAGGTCTATTTAAATCTATTGTCTATTTGAACTTTGGATCAACATAATTCTTGCAGGGATCCCTATTTTTGCATAATTTTGTTTGACCAAATCTATCTAGTTTAGACTACCAATAAAGCTCACTCCAATACTCATCTACTTAAAAAGGACAGTTATAAAAAACTGCAATGCTTAAAGATCGAAACGTTTCTTAACTTAAGTCTTGACGTTTTTCCCTACTAAGTAACTTAAAGAACTGATATTAAACACTCAAATGCACAAAAGTAACAATTGAGACTATGTTGATAATTTCTTTATGATACACGATCAGCAAACACAATTTAAACGTGCATCAAGAAGAGCGCGCGCCTTGTTTCGCTTAGACCGAACCACATCGAGATCCGTGTACGCGCGCATGCATGTGTGCGTAACCTGTTTAGCGCGCAAAGTAGGCAGCCGCCCTTCTAGGTCTAATTATTTTGTGGCAACATAGTGAGACAGTAGGTTAGAGTGCCTAAGCCGCTGTCATGTTTATTCATAGAGTAAAAGTATTATTATAGTTTTTTTTAATTTTATTGGGTTAAGCATAATAGTCTTACTATTATGCTGAAATAAATTATGGCAAAGTAAAATATTCTTATAAAGCAATGCCAAATAATAATAATACGTAAGTTTTATTTTATTAGGATAAACTGAAGTATGAGTTAAATTATGTTCTAAAACTTTATGCGTAAAAATAGTGATCCTTCCTGTACTGGGGTGGTATACTGCATATGCAATGTTATCATTTTAATAAATAGAACTAAGCCAAATAACATTTTAAAATTATGTATTTACACCAATAAGACTACCAATTATTCAAGGAAGCGAATAGACGTTAATCGTCGTTTGACGTTTTCTACTGATCGAGATCGAGATGAGATTTGGCGTTGACTAGAACTGCATAGCAGGGGGAATGGCATTAAGGCTTACGTCACTTCACATCTCGGTGCTTCACGCTTACTTCAATTATCAATACGCTTCACTTTGAATTAGGATTTTATCTTAAAATAATTTTCAAATGTTATTTGGCCTTAGTTCTTTTCTCTCAAACGGCCACCGTCTCAAAGAAACTGATTTCAAAGATAACTCACCGTGACTGAAATGAGTTTTGGCGCCAACCAGAATACTGTAGCTGGACGCAGTTAATTAAAAAGGGTCACAATAAGCGACATATGACTTAACCGAGTCATTATATCCAGATATAAATAAATTTATGGGAAAACCAAACTTCACTGGTATTAACTGCAAAATAAGTGGTTGGTCAATACAGGCGGAGTCATAATAAACGGATTCTAGTGTATTAAAACGCACTGCTAAATCAATTCCAATAAAGATTTTTGGGTTTGATCCGTTAATTTGATTTATTAATACTTTTGTGGAGTATTCAAAATTTCAAAGCGGTATAATCGGTCTTTGTCTGAGCGAACTTTTGTGTTGATATCAGTTTGTAGTAATAGCGTGCAAAATAGTTACATTTTTCATGGTCTTCACTATTTTCTCCTCGTTTATCTCATATTTCTGACAAAACTGCATAGCGTCAGATGCCATTTTATTCTCATTTTACCCAGTCAAAAATGTTATACTGTAGGCAAAATCCCACACCTGCTCCCATGCCCCATGAGCTCAAGTTATCATAATTTAGCACTACCGAAGCTAATTTAATGTTATTGTTATCCTGTAAAATCAATAATATTATTATGTGAGCTGCTATACTACTCGTATTGATATTGTTTATTGACCTTGTTTGTTGAATATTATTGTTGAGATTGTGTATAGATAATCTACGACAGCTTGTTTTAGGAGATTTTATGTTGTAATCACTACTTTTGTTTTTTATTGATAATAAAAACTATTTATCCTGGCGTTTTGTATTTTTATTTCATAAATTGGTTACCATATCATCTTTTTTTGTCTTATGTAGGCTCTTATGTTGCCAGTGGGACACTTCGCTAGTGGTGAATCACATAATTCAATTATACGTCACTAAGCGATTTTTTATATTCAGCATTTATACGGATAATAATTTGCACACAAAGACAGAAGCTAGAAAAAACCGCGTCTTTTAGAACATTGTTTCATCATTTCATTAATGTAATACGAAACAAAAACAGTTAAAAACCCGACTGCGTGAGTGTCTATTGTGAAGATGTAAAAACCCCAAAACAAGAAAGTCTAAATACCCAATTGCACTTGATTTAAAGAAAATTGTAGCAGTTGGGACCGATCTAGAACCACGCGGTCGAGACCGAACGGCCGACGGCTCTGTATTCAGAGATAGGTAATGTCCTATATACCACATTGCATTTTCGATAATGGGTCTGACTGTTACAATTAATTTTTAAGTAAAGTGCAATCGGGTACGCCGACTTTCTTGTTTTTACATTCAGTTACAGGCAGATCAATTTTAATATTAGTGAATATGAAAGTTTCAAGAATTATAATTAAGTAGCATCTCGCTGAAAGACATGAATAATTGAAAATTGAAAACACGATATAGCATAGTGAGCTGCAGCGCAGGCTCTTGCCTCGACTTGCATGTTGTCTCTGCTTGGATTTCACAAATACTGATATGAATGAGTCAGATCCAATTATATCGATTTTTCGATCATAACAGTATCCCCAAAATAACCTGTAAAGAAACTATAATATAAAAACATAGTCTAGATAAGATAGTTGCCCCTCTTTTTAAAGAAGCAAATAACTAGCATTTTCAATAGTGCCTAGTTCGCATTAAATGACAGCATCCACTTCGCTAGCAATATTCGCTCACACGAGAAACTCAAATAAAGCTTTATGTGTTTTATATGAATAACCAACTACTTGGCTCTTTAAGAAATGAAACAAACTCAATTACATTTTAAATCTTAAATTTTGTGGCTTAACATAATAATCAAGTTAAATTTAGTTATGTAGAAGTAAACTCCATTTGCTTTTAAAGCAGGTTCATTGATGACATTACTCACACTTATGCATCACTGTATCTATACGCAAAGCGTACTATGCACGCACACATTAAAGCGCTGCCGCACGATACATTCGGAGCGAGCCTGTGTAAACGCCAGTCGTCTCTTTCGCGCGATTCTCTCTGTTCATCTTTGTAAGCGCTCAAGGTCAATATGTAAAGGTTGACACGTGCTTGACTGTACGTATTTGATCGCATATTCTGTGTCTGTGATAAAAGTGTGTGATAATTATCGAACTTAACTAGTTAAGCAACACCTTGATTGGTGCTGCCAAGACAAGTGCCAATGTGTCTAATTGGTGCCACAAACATGAATTTGCATTTTCCCTAAATTACTCTGTATTTTTTATTGTCAAAATAACACACCTGCTGATGAACTGGGAATATGAAGTTATTGCAAAACAGATATTACCTGTCTTGCTTTGTCTTGAATTCTAAAACTACAGTTCTCCACTACGTGAGAACAATAATATATGTATTTACTGCCTGAGAATAATAACTAGAGAATATGTGTTTGCAAGTAACGTGGGTCAGAAGTAAATTTGAGGATACATATTACCTCGCTAGTCCAAACAATCGGATATAAAAAGAAACAATTCAGCAGACTGGACGAAAACAAAAATAATGAAAGAATTTAAAATGAAAAACAACAAACTCGTAATTTTCAGTGATTCAATTCAAAAGCACGCAAATGCTTTAAGACTTTCAGCTGAATTAAACTCAAGCCCGGTGTGGTTACAGTATCCGATTACGAAAACTGCTGATTTACTTTGAATTCCCATTATTTATAAACGCTTCCATTTCATGTTCAACAGTATCATGTCACCGAGTTTTGATTTTGACTTAAGCCCGTACATAATGGGCCAACCAGTTGGGCCAACTTTTATTGACCCCTGTACACAAATGCCCAACTGTTGGGCCAACCAGTTCTGCATACTTTTGTTTCTGTCTATAGTCAAGGTAACCTAAGCCTTCATCCTTTGATGTGTTGACCGACGATATTCCGATGACCGGCGAATGTTCGCACCAACTACGAACGCCAACTGGCCTTTTCACATTGGCCGATGGAGTTGGACCAACTAGTTGGCCCATTGTGTATAGGGGGCTTTAGACTTTCACAAGAACACTTATATTCAGACACAATTTCTGACTGTTTGTTTGCTAAAAGATCAAACTGCCACTGAGAAGACCACTGTGCGGTACCTAAGTACCAACCGTGTGAGATTTGGGCCGTCTACTTTAGAGGTACTAGAACGTAAACGAGACAGACAGTCATGTTGCACAGTATCGTCTCAAACAGTCAACACTGTCAATGCCTTGCTCTGGTGCACTAATAGTTCTGATTTCGGAAGCCACTTTTTTAGCACTACTAACCTATAACTCTTTTTTATTATAGTAATATCATAAGACAACCGTATGTTTGTGTGTCTACGTGTGAACATTGTGTATATGTGTTAACATGTGGCTGTGTGTCGTCCAATATCCGACGGACAGCAAACAGCAGCTTTTGTCCCGACTCCCAACATGTAATTGCTGAACTAGGCAAATAGTAGAATATTTCACAGTATTTGACTCGTCAGCTATGGTTTATTCATATGACGAGAGTTTTATTTATTATCTATCAGTTTGGTATTTGGTAATAAAAATAGGAATATTTTTATTCGGAATAGAAATTTTTATGCGAAAATTTTGCTATTCGTAAAACGAAATAGATTAAATTCTGAACAAGTTAGGAAACAAAAACCTGTTTTTTGGCAGGTAAAAAACCTGATAAATTAAGCTTGCATTTTTTCGATGAATGTCAATATTTTGTCGCAATGGGACTTTTAAGCCGAAACGACTTATGGTTTTTGGGAAAAATGTTAGGCGTCATATAGCTGTAGTTCACTGCATTTTCTTTTGCTATGGGATACTAGACAACGGGTAAACATACTTGAGCATTTGAGTATGTTTATCCGTGTATTTTTTTATAAATACACGTCAACAACCAGACCAGTACAAACATACATGTTCATGCACACGCATGTTTGTACTATGTAGGGACCGAACCCGCAACCTTTGGTGTAGTAGCCCATTTCTTTACACCAAACCAAACTAGTCACATAAAGTATTCAAAGTAAGTAAGTACAGTTCGTACAGGAGTTTTCACAACAAACTCACTCGCTTGTTCACAACTCTGACAAGGCTTGTTATGAGCTACTAGGAACAGCTAAAACAATCCACAGGTTTATTTCCTAGAATTTGTTTAAAAAGTTGATCAAACTTTCCTACTCCAAGTCCAGGACTACCACAGACAAAACGCCATAATGATCTCAGCCTGTAAAGGTGGTCTCTCACCAGGAGTATTCGCGTGTAATGTAACTTTACAGGTTCAAGAATTACATCAGTAAGGCAGGAGAACCGAGCATAACAATGTGCATCTTGTTTTAATGAAAAACATGCTTACATCAGTGAAGGAGGAAAACCGAGCATTACATTGCGAACCTTGTAATAGTACAATGTGGAATATCTTGATACAAGTTGTAACACTAAATTGATAGTGAACGTTCGAAATTCGAAGCTACCTAAATGTTACATTACACGCCCATGCTCGTCCGCCAAGGAAGTTGTATTGTAATGAAAGAGCCTGTTCACACTTAGCAATTATTGAGCGATTTAGCCGCGAAGCTCGTTTTGAATTCGGCTGATGGATGAGGCTGATGAGGTTCACTTGCCACGCTATCGCCTGCGAGTGCGTAGCGAGCTCGCGGCGGTTATTTTATCGCGAAAATATCGCAGCGCGCTCGCGTAACCGCCCAACAGTCGCTAGGTGTTAACAGGTTCTAAAGCTCAAAGTCGACTTTATAATGATACATTACACGCGCATGCTCCCGGTGAAGAAGCACCTTTAGTTGCAACGCGCAATTTCGGAGTTAAAAATTTTAAACTACAATTTGCATTTGATAACGTGTTGGCTGAGAATTTGATTGAAAAAGTTTGATTAAAAACTTCAGCAAACGGCGCAGGTGGACGCGTGTAAGCGTCGGAAGTGTTGGAAATGCATAACAATAAGCAAGTTTGATTAATATTTCTGAACGAGGGCCGAAGAGCATGCATTGTTTGTGGAGTTGCAAAAGTGGGGGGATGGTCTAAAGTGGTTTAAGGTACGTACTGAAATATTCAGCGAAATTTGCGCTTAAATTGCATGGTGTTGTAGGTATACAAGTACTGATGCCTTCAGATTTAGGTGACCCATAATAATGATGAATATCACTGGACATTATTCCACACAGCACCATCTAGTTCCAAACTAAGCAATTGTACTATGGGATACTAGACCACGGATGAACATACTTAACTACTTTTTGTTGTAAATACAGACTCAATATACACAGGAAACATCCAGACCAGTACAAATGGACATGTTCATGCACACAAATATTTGTGCTGTGCGAGGATCGAACCGGCGAATACTGGTGTAATAGCCCACTTCTGAGCCATCTCACCAATTCCGTCTTCAAGTGGCCATCCATACCAATCCATCTGAGGGACGACTGCTTCGCGGCATAGGTCACTTAAATGAGAAGGCGTCCCTTCATCGAGTGTCATTATTAATCATTTGGTAATAATAATAAGGATACGAACTGCTTTAATAGACACTTACCCCTTTATTCATAAAAACGAACGCAACGCTAACGCATTGTTTAGGCTATTGACGTGTTCTGTCACTTACTCGCAAATGGCGGCAGCAACAAGAATGACAGTGACAGAGCGATACAATAGTTATCGTGTTCTATAAGAGCTGTTTAAGTTTTTATGAATAAGGGGGTAAGTCATTTGCAGATGCAATACTCGTACAATTCGTACATGTTAGTGTTAATATAATCTTGTAATTTATATGATTACAACCTACCTTGAAAAGACCACCAAGACAGAAACCTGTTACAAGCAATATAAAACAACGTTCACCCCATATTTTTTATATTGTCGGCTTTATGTGGCGCTAAATCTTTTTAGAAAATAACTACCATAGTACACTTCCTACATTGAAAAAAATCGTATCATATTTAAATCCAAATTAGCCGTTAGAATACCTCTGATAATCAAAAGTGCATAACATAAATGAAGCAAGCGGTTACTCTAAAGAACAAACCAAATCGTTTCCAATACAACATTCACTGCCCATTTTGAATACTTACCTCACCACATCTCCTAGAGAATGCTCTCAGAGTTGAACTCACATTAGAAAACATTTAAATCTGACTCATGTTTGAAGTGAATTTCTTTCGCGTAATTTCCTGCAATCGACATACCAAGTAAATCAGTCAGTTTACTGTTTTATCTAGTAAACAGAATCTGTTTCTGAACTTATTACAGTTACTTTTAAAAATAACCTCTCTTTTCCTCTTTAGTCAAAGAGAGGGATGGGCTATTTATTTTATATTGATTTAAAAGATGTAACGCCGACTATTTGAAAACCATTTAATCCGGTTTTTACAACACCACTTAAAGGAGACTGGGGAAAAGTGACACTGTTGTGGTTTTTATCTAAAAATGCATATTGTACGGTTTTATTGTATTTCACCTAAATCTTAAAACGAAACTCATGTTTGGATTCAATCCAAACAAGTTGGGGTCATTAATAAAAATATAGGTCAGCAACACACGAGCGCTAAAAGTATCTTTTTTGCAATATGTACTATTAAAAGTACAGCTTTTTTTCTGTTATGTTAAATTATTTACTAAAGTTATAAACACCTGGGATTTGAATCTGCGTGTTCCGGATACAGGGCGGCAAGTGTTAAACTTGCTACTGAAATACACTAAGCTACTGAAACGCTACGCAATCAAGTTAAGGTCGTAGCTAAATGGTGACAGCGGATCGGCAACGAGTATCGGTACTGATGTTGACCCCCCATTCACCAAACCCTACTGGTTCCTCAAAAATTTGTTTTATTAACAAACATTTGTGCTGATGCGGGAATCGGTACCTTGACCCTCTGAGCTTCCAACGGCGCTGATGCCACTGCGCTATACGGGTCGGCAAGGTAGGTGAATCAATTGCATTTAGTGACAACAACAAAGAATGTTATAAAGTAAAACATAGCATAACATACTCTCACGACCATGTCCCTAATGGGTTAGTCAGAGGCGCACTGATAGTTGCCATCATGATGAACAGAACATTCAGTAGCCCACATTTTGCCGAGAGAATTGGAACCCAACGTGGTAAATAGCGTGCCTGCCGCCGTTATACAGGTTGCTTGGTATCACCGGAGAATTGGGCGCAAATTGTACAATGAACATAAAGTGAGTTCTGATCAGATTTGATCTCAGGAAGACAGAGTGTTTAGCCACAGGGCCATGACGCTCTCATAAAGTAAAACACTCAAACATAATCTACCGTGTCGTATGTCTACGTCTGCCCTAACCCAGTGCTTTGTTACCGTCCATCCCTGAAAAGAACTAACCAGTCATGTATCGAGTTACACACCGAAAAACGCTTCGGACGTAACGAAGAGAAATCGCTTTCCATGTCGTAAATCAAACCATATTGAATTACTGTTACGATATGAAATCCCCTACTACGATTATTTACAACTTGTATTGGTGAGTAATTATACTCGCAATTTGCTGTCAGTACATCGGCTTTGTGACTTTTTTCTACAACAGTATTTCATTATTGTGCAATTTTAAAAGTTTATTTTTGGCGTGTTCTTCAAATTTCGAAACTTTAATCAAAATTGCTAAGTTGATGCTTGGTGTTTCCCTGCTCGATGGAATCATAAATGATGAGATGCTAAGGAGAACTAAGATAACCGACATCGCTCGAAGAATGGCATCGTTAAAGTGGCAGTGGGACACATAGTGCCGAGGACCGATGGTCGTTAGGGCGGAAAGGTTGGCGAATGGCGACCGGACGCAGTCCGTGGGCAGGCCCTCCACAAGGTGGACTGACGATCTGGTCAAGGTCACGGGAAGCCGCTGAATGCGGACAGCGCAAGACCGATCGTTGTGGAGATCCTTAGGGGAGGCCTAGCAGTGAACGTGGGTTCGGCTGAAATGATGATGATGATGAAATTAACGGTAATTGGGAATAAGTTGCTGAGTTAATAAATAAATTTCGATCCATCTTTATTTCGTCTGTGCGTTTAGGTGAAAAACGCAATCAATCAGTTAGGAAAGTTATTCATTTACAAATTTCTAAGCTAAAAGATTGAAATAAGACTGTGTAGGGCAACCCCAAATCCCCATCTCCCAAATTTGGGAGGGCCTTTGCACTGCAGTAGGACGGAACGGGCTGATTTTAGCCTTAAGAAGAAAATAAAAGTTCCACCATAAAACGGCATCAACATGTGTCGTATTAAATTATGACGACTAAAGTCGTCATTCCGCGTCTAATCCGGTCGAGAGTCGCTGGTAACCGCAGACTTGTCGACAGATGGCGCTCGTCAGAACGTTCCCAATAACACTGTATCGTGATGGTCAGCACTTCCTCTATTCGTTACGTTCTCGTATGAAATATGGGGATTTATAACATGTCGTTTATGGAGGAGAATTGAGAAATATCAGCATTGATAAAACTTAATGTTTTCTGTGGCAGTATTTTTTAAAACTTTTATCATAAAGATTCATCAAATTCATGTTAACAGAAATACGTTAGACAAACTGTATTTCAGGTATTTTGACAATTTAGCTAAAACATATACCATTTATCCGAAAACCAGAAAAAGACATTCGGTCTTAGCTTCAGGCGGGCGACTGCACAAACCACTGTGCTACCGAGCCCATTAACAGACCAGCCGAAGCTTTTATTATTGTTTTAGCATTTTCCATTCAGTATCTTTCCTAAACATCTGAAAACCAGAAAAAAACATTTGGTCATGTTGGCATCAGGCAGGAATCGAACCCCATCTTTCGCAAACCGATTCCTGCCTGATGCCAATATGACAAACGACTTAAGTCGTCATTCCGCGACCAATCCAGTCGAGAGTCGCTGGTAACCGCGGACTTGTCGACATATGGCGCTCGTCAGAACGTTCCCAATAACACTGTATCGTGATGGTCAGCACTTCCTCCATTCGTTACGTTCTCGTATGAAATATGGTGATTTATTACATGCCGTTTATGCACTACACTGGAGGAGAGTTGAGAAATATCAGAAATATCAGCATTGATAAAACTAACAGTTTTCTGTGGAAGTATTTTTTAAGGTCATAATGCTGCTAAATTGTAGATTTAACATAAAGATTCATCAAACTCATGTAAATACAGAAATACGATTAACAAACTGAATTTCAGGTATTTTGACAGAACCAACCAGCAAACACATTCGGTCTTGGCTTCAGGCGGGAATCGAACCTGTGTCTTACGCATACCGGGCGACTGCACTAACCACTGTGCTACCGAGCCCATTAACAGACCGGCCGAATTTTTTAGTAAATTTACCCCATGAGCTAGGATGATTCCATCAATGTTAAAGGCAGATACACCCTCAACACTCGGAAGAAATATTATTTCAAATATTTAACTTCCGATTAAGATGGAAAAGCTATGACTATGACATTTAGGTATTTATTTGAACTATTAAGTCAAATGAAACACTTATAGATGAAAGTTCAAAGATCAAGCGTGCTTCAAAATAATAGCAACAAACAATTACATCTTCAGCCATAAAACTTCGAGTAGGGTAATGGCTCCTGTATGCGTCAGAGCGTACCTCACCGTACAAAACACATCAAGCATTATTGCACACAAATAAATCATTCCGGCTCTGGCCCACCGCTAAACGAGCCATAAAACTCTTTGAGGCCACAGACGTCTTAATGATTGTATGAGAATAAAACTTTTTAAACATTAGACACGGAGTCGGGAACTGCCAGTGTCAGCCATTCGTATCTACGCTAAAATTGAATTCTCTGAATTGTGTTAGAATTTTAAAAGCTTTTTGTCACGCTTTAGAATTAATCGCAGTTAAGATGTTGATATTTAAATGTACGCTAAGCAATTTTAATTTGTCTTGTTACTGTTTGAAACAAGACAGTCTGTTTCACAATATACGCTACACTGTATCATTAGATTTTATTAAAATTATTTGACATTTTAATAAGTTTTTTCTTCTATTTTAAAAGCGTATTATTCATCTTTTCAAATAGTCACCAAGTATTTAAGCTTTAAGTGAAATATCATTCCACATTTCAAAAGAATGAGAGAAAAATTCTTTTAGAGCACTTATGTCTGCTTAATGTCAAAGAAATTTTCTTAATCAATCATATTTAATGCTTTCACCAGACATTTCAGAATTATTCTGTGCCTGAAACCTAACTTGAAATATAATATACTTATCTATTAAAAGGTCATATGATTTAGACTAAAAATAATGTTTTCAGTTTTTAAGTTTCCAAAATAGGAAATTGTGACATTGAATCTTATTGTCATGACAAAATGACCTGTTGCAAAATTTATGCCTCAATCAGTCAATTTACCCTTGAACATTTGGATGAACCCAAACCCAATAATTGGTACATTCTGACACATGTACACAGACAGCAATTGGCTAATTGATAATCATTCCGCCCAGCAGGCAAGGGGCGTAATCAAAGGAGGCACGCGTACAGACGCGCGACATATTTGCATCGCGCCCAATCAGTCGCGCAGAGCGACTCAATGCCGCTTGATTGCGCGACGTCACCGCTGACGTGTGTACACAGATTGCAAAGGAGCAGAGATGGAGTTTTTTGCGGGTACTCAAACAGAGAGAACGTTGTGGGCTAGTGGTTCAATGCTCAGGCCCCTATTCAATAAAGCTGACAATCTGACAATTCGACATATGTCGAGAAGTGACAATTCTACAATTTTTCTGTTTAATAAAACCGACAGGCGAAATAATTGTCATGGTGGAAAATTGACAAATATGTCAGATTGTCGCGACAATTCGACATATTTGCGTTCAATAAAACTTTTTACGCGACAGGTGACAGGTGACAATTTGTCGTGAAAAACTTGTCAAATCTGCTTTATTAAACACAAAATTGTCGCGACAATCCGACATATTTGTAGAATTGTCAGATAATTCTGACAGGTGCCTTGACCCTCTGTCGCGAAATCTTTTTTGAAGTTGTAAGGTGTAAATAAGTGTTTTTTTTTCTTAATATTATAATATTTAGTTGGTACTGATACCAAGTCAGTGTACCAACAATCTAAGTGATAATTCCTTTGTTTGAAGTTGGTTATGTATCTGTCTGTCTAAATAAATAAAATAAGAACTCCTGACTGATAGATAAACTAGTTAAAAAAACTAAACCTTATTAAACTTACCAAAGAGTATATTTTTATTTTGGTAAATTAATTCCAAAATAGGTATTTTTTGTTCATTTCTATTTTACATATGAGTTGCACTAGAGACTGATTATTTCTCATTGTGGCAAAACTTAATTACTACTTATCCCTAATTAGCTTCAACAATCAAAATTACCTGTTTGCAAACAGTTCAAAAGTCGACATATTTGTCACGACAATCCGACAATTGTCACTGACAATTGTAGAAAATAATTACTGTGGGTTTTTGACATATGTCGAGTTTTATTGAACGCTATTTTTCCTGACAAATTTGTCAGGATTTCACCTGTCGGTTTTCGACATATTTGTCAGTTTTATTGAACAGCCTAAGCGCGACAATTCTACAATTATGTCACTTTTTGACATAATTGTCGGATTGTCAGCTTTATTGAATAGGGCCCTGGTATGGTTCCGAGTTGAAATTGTGATCTTTGTGTTTCTTTAGACTTACATAGACTTACATTACAATCGTTTTAATAGTTGACAAAATGAAACTCGTTTTAAATAAGGTATGGAAACGATACCGTTTTAAACGTTTAATCTTGTGTTTATTGTTCAGTTTGCGGCTAACTCTCTGGTGATGAAAAATACCCAAGAAATCTAGATAACGGCGGTAGGCTCGCCCCTAACCACGTTGGGTTTAAATTCCCTCGGCGTAATGTGGGCTTCTGGATGTTCCGTTCATCATGACGGCAAGAATCGATATGATTCAGGTAGCGATGGGTTTGGGATATACTCGTAGTCGTGAGCGTATTATTTATGTGATGTTATATTTTATCGAATACTTAAATAAGGTATCAGAGTATTAAGTAATTTTCAGCGGTGTTGATACTTCCTCTACGAAGAATTAAAATACACGATAGGCACTTCTATTTTAATTGAAACTTACAAACGCATAAAACTACTTGACAAGGTCTTTTTCTATGAACTTTGAACCATGCCATCTGACGTCCGAGTTGAGTTGATTTCAATAAAATGAAACCATAAGAGGTCATTTCTTGGTTAACTTTTCTTTGTTACCGAGAAATTTGTTCGTTAACAAGTTTACTACGGCCGGCAATGAAGATGGGTGGAGTGGCCGACTTACGGGAAATGTAACTAAATTACCTTCATCCCTGTGAAGGGACTAAACAATTACACACAGTGCAAGTGAGACCAGTAATTCAGCAAGTGCTTTGCTAAAGTTGCATACGATTAAGCTTTTAAAATGGTCAACAATTATTTTTTTTCGATGTTCTGTAATGTCCAGTGATAATAATGAATCTTTGTTGCTTCATTGATTTAAATAATTTAACTGAACTTTAATTTTATTCAGTATTTTAGGTTTTGTTAAGGTTTATAAGCATTTAGGTATAAGAAAATCTTATGATACTTGAAAGTTTACGTTATTGCCTCTTTCTCTCGTGAAATTAAGTGTTTTGTATATCTTTAGCAATCGAAACAGAAAAAAGGTAACACAATTCGTTTCATAGGTATTCCTGTCCGGTCCGGTAGGCTCGCCCCTTACTACGTTGGGTTCAAATTCCCTCGGCGAAATGTAGGCTTCTGAATGTTCCGTTCACCATGACGGCAACAATCAGTGTGCCTCTGACTAACCCATTAGTGTTATGGTCGTGAGGGTATGTTATGTTGTTCTGTTATGTGTAATGTTACTTTCACCGCTGTTAATAGGTAGTTTTGAACCCAGTAGTCTTTTGGCCCGTTCAAAGGAGTCAAGTGTATCCGTTTTCTGAATATATATGAGAGATGAGTTACTGACATCTATCTGTACTGCATGCCGTATTCACATCCGCATGCGGGGCACGCCCGCGTACAATGTTACCTCAAACAGACGATGGAGGCACATTTGTATGCAACATTTGTGCTGTTTATTTACTTTTTTCTACGAATGTGGGCTACGCAAAATTGAAAAACGGCAGATTTTTTGGTCCAGACATAGTCACACCTAAATAGTTGACGTAAAAACTGACACGTTTTTTCGCAAGAAACTTGCCTTTTTTGGTATAAGCTTTCATCACGATAGTCAAATTTTGGCCGCAAAAATGATTGAAGGTTATTTTCTAAATAACGCAGACGCCCGACTTGGCAATCGCATTTATTACACCTGAATCACACACATTAAAGTGCTCTAAACACTCGTTCGCCGACACACTACAAACATTTGTGTGCATGGACATGTCTGTTTGTACTGGTCGAGTTGGTGTCTTATGTACAAATGAAAGTATTTAAGTATGTTTACCCACTGTCTAGTATCTTATAGCACTAGCATTTAGTTGCTTAATTTGGGGATAGATGGCGTTGTGTGGAATATTGTGTGTATACAAAAATCCAACAAAATTTCTCCAAGCAAAAATTCGAAATAGATACCGTATACGAAATTGATTAAAAGAGCATAGTGTTGTAGCGTTTAGTTCGGATCAAAGAGGAATGCGGCTCGAGTGTTGACTGACGTCGCCTGCGTTGTCTCCGCGTGGAGCGCAGCCCGCGCACGTCACAAGAAACGACACGAGTACAGTCGAGTGGAGAAGTGTTCAGTGGTTGTTAATATGTACAGAAGCGTTCATATAACCTTTACATAGTAGCAACTTATGCTGTGCGGCTGACATAAGAACCATTTTGCAATGATTTTGATGTTAATACGTCGGGACTGTACCAATCACAATAAACTTCAGTCACCAAAAATTCAAGTAAATTCATGTCACCGTGTTATCTCTCCAATAATATAATGGTATCTTCCACTAGAAAACACCTGGGCCGAAGTCTGTACTTGGGGAACCCTTACACAAGTACATTGCGTCGTCACGTTATTGGCCACTGCAGCAATTCTACAGACCAAAACGCTGTCAGAGGACGGAAAATATTGACAGTTCAAAACGACACTGCGCAACATCTCGTTAACGCACTAGAAAATAATCATACTTTCTTTTTCACACGTTACAACATTATAGCTACGTACGCCTGTGGACAATTTTCAACATGCATCAGTACTGAACTGACATAACATATCTACCTCTTTTTCATTATATCATTGGCTAAGTGAAAAAAGAGAAGATTTGCTCCTCATAAGATGTTGGCCGTGGCATCAGAGAGCATGGGTTTGCCACATACATTAACTGAGATTTTAACTCCTTTCCTAAGCGGTGAAATAAGAGTTATAGCCACAATCACACGTTTTAACTTGGCAGCACACTCTACGCAACAAGTTGCCAATCCACCAAGACTTGCGCAGAGTAACTCTTTAAATTAACTATTGTCGGTTTCTCGCCACTATTACTGTCAATGTTTTATGCATCCGACTGTACTGTGGAAACGGGAAAAGAAAACTTCTCGCGAATTTCCATCCGAAATCCATTCAGCCTGGAATATTCCATTAGGCCACTATTGCGGGTTTTTGCGACTCACTGTCAGTGGTTGGCACCATTCCATCATTCTCATCAGGCATGGTGGATGTATTGGGAGTAAGTAAATGCGAATGGAAAAAATACTGTCATGTGCGAATTTTATTCACATCGTGGTGTGCTTTGGTTTGTTCATTTATTCTTCATTGTTCAAGGAAAAGAGAGGAAAAATTCTCTGACTCAATGCCCAAGCAATTCTCTACCAATTAAGCATAGGATTAGGCAGAAAACTTGCTGACGATGTCTATTAAGGAATTTCAATAGTGTTTTAACTCGCACGAACAACATATAATTAAATACATGCAAACTTTAATTGATATGATTAAATAAATATCATTAGACATAATTTCACACTGCGCCGCTTAGCCCCTAAGCAAAGCTATCACTATGAGAACTAGGCAACTTAACATCCCTGAATACGTTTTTCTGTGAATACATACTTAATATACACAGGAAACACCCAGAACAATAACACAGACATGTTCATGCACATGAATGTTTGTACTGTGCGGGTATCGAACCTGCAACCTCTAGTGTCATAACCAATTTTTGGTTAATGAAATAGGTATTGGTATAGATGTATGTCAGATTGTAAATGTTACCTTAGTAGTTTTAATTTTTCAGAAAACAAACAAAGTTTTTCTTTGAGAACAGGTTCATATACAAGATTTTAGTGTTTACAGTTTAGACATCTGTTTTTTCATTCACATATGTGCTAGACCGTAAATTCTGCGAATCTGCTTTGACACAACCCTTATACCATCGAGTCACAACGTCAATCAACTTCTATTACAGAATAAAGATCCCATTTTCCAGTCTAAAATACATTTCACCCCCGTTGACGTAAACACAAAATATTTACCATTTTTTGCCGACGGATGAAATATTTTTTTCCTGTCATAAAAAACGACGCAACGGCAAAAGATACGTCACACGTTACGGCGTTCTGAACCTCAACAGCGAGCGAAACAAGATAGTATAAATATTCATAGAAAACGGAAGCGGAGATTTTCTCTTGTGTTTGAAATACCATCGGGGGTTAGAAACTTCAGTTTTAATCTTCGTTCAAGAGATCTACTGGTTGCAGCTAGAATATTTTTAGCAATGAATAATACATCCATACAAGAAAATAAAAAATAACTCATCCAAAGTCTGCGGTAACCGCTACTCAGGCGGTAGCATGCTTTACCTGATTCGTTTGTTCTGTATCACACATTAAAGAATTTGTACCAACGAATGGCTTCATGCCGATAAACTACACACATCAAAAGTGTCTAGGGATATCTCAAGCATTTTCATACAAAGTATAGCTATTGGGGAGGCTGTAAAAATTAAAATATTGATACCAACGTAGAAATTTTTAGGACACAGAAACTGCTATATCTGCCCTTTCAGATCGTATAAAGAAATTCATTGTGGTAGCATTATTGTACAATCGTAAGGACGTTAAAAAAAAGACAGATTTTTCTTTTAAAAGGTTTCAAAATTTTAGCAAAATCAAAGATATTAGATAATGCTCAGCATTATCTTAGAATAACTCGAGGAAACAGGCATAAGATAAAGGTTAAGAATATTACAAAAAAACGTTTGATTTTGCTAAAATTTTGAAACCTTTTAAAAGAAAAATCTGTCTTTTTTTTAACGTCCTTACGATTGTACAATAATGCTACCACAATGAATTTCTTTATACAATCTGAAAGGGCAGATATAGCAGTTTCTGTGTCCTAAAAATTTCTACGTTGGTATCAATATTTTAATTTTTACAGCCTCCCCAATAGCTATACTTTGTATGAAAATGCTTGAGATATCCCTAGACACTTTTGATGTGTGTATTTATACCTTTTCCTGTACCTTCGTTGTATAAAAACTCAACATTTGAATGACACTATCTCCCACACCCGCTAACAATAAGCTCGATATAATAAAGTCTTATTCTAACCCAGTTCCATGCGTGCGTCCATTCTATTATTGCGGGTAATCCATACATAAACACCGGATTAGAGCCGCACCAGACATGCTACTAACTAGGCGATGCGCGATTTTGCGACTTTATCGATGCTAAAGCGTGATTTGGCGATTCTTTGCGTTCGATTGCAGTAAAGTTGTGCCGAAGCACGATAAGTACTATCGTGATTAGGAGATTTCGTGCGTTTTAGTTAAGAAAAGATTAAAAACCATTTATTGTCACAGATAATTACAAAAATAAAAAACTGATAAGTACAGGAGACTTGAAGTTTCGTTTATATGCGACAAGGGCGTCTGGTTCAGCATATGTTGCAACGGTCAAAGCCCTGAGCAGCGCTAGTTTTTAGCCAGCGCCGTTGTTTTCAGTAACACACCCACAAATACACATACAAACATATAAATAAGGTTAATACATACAGGTCCAAATCATAAGCCGCCTTTTTGCTTCGCAGTAGTCGGGTGAAAATACAAGACTACGCCTGCGACGAGACGCCTGCGTTAGCTTCCGAAAAGTGACGGAATCGCCACGTTTGGTGTTTATAAGAGTGCGATATGAAACGCTTAGTGACTCCATTCAGCTTCTAAAAAGCAACTAAATTACTGGCGACAATGATGAAAGTAGCATGTCTGCAGCGGCCCTTATCCATACATAAACACAGGCTTATTACTGCTTTAGCTTAGCTCGAGCTTTCAAGCCAGTAACAATAACTTGTTGGCTCGGAACTGGGTCGGCAACAGTTGCTCGTGCGATTGGAAACGCGATGGCGGTCGTACGCCGATTTTGTAGGTACTTTGAAATCTAAATGTGACTCGTCGTCAAGAGAGTCAAAATGACGTCGCTCAAAATGAATGTGCAGTTTAGGTATTCTTATTGCTGGAGAGCTGTTTCTTCCAGACGACCTTTAGGTAAAGGATAACTTTAAACAAAAACCAAGCATTCTGTTGATGGAACAGGTATGTCTAGGTATTCGTAGTGCCCCCGGGGTTATTGGATAGAACAAGAGCAAAAAAAATCCTCACGTTGAGGTAAGATCGTGTTATGAAGTGCCTAAGACGCAGTGGCCAATGCCAAGTTGTTTAGATTTTTTTAATGTAAAAAGTTTAGCAATTGAACCCGGCTAACGTCAAATGACAGTAAGGTACACTTGAAGGCCTTATGGCGGCTTCACAGCGTCTAGTAGTAAAGATCAACCTTAGTCTTAATTAATTCCCTAAAACAATAATTGTAATCCGTTTTTAATACGATTTTACGTCTGGTATTCATCTTTTATTTAATCTGCGAGTTTAAATTGCAGTATTGATAAATATTCAAAGAGAGCTACCGCGAACAATCGTAGCGAGGCCGTAGCACTCGTAGCAGCCGTAGTAACTTCTACGAGAACAATGTTCGGAACTGAAACTTCAATTCAGAACTTTTTTATATGATAACGTTTTGCTATTTCTTCGGTTTAGTCTAATTTTGCAACCGTTGTGTTCGACCGATGATACAATTTTAGGTTGTATTAATGATATATTCTAATAAGGCTAACTATATCTTGCCTTGTGGTAGACCTAGAATTTTTAAATATGGTGCTGCATCTTTTAAGAATCATTCAGGGTTGCACTGGTAAAATTAGTTGCGGCACGAAAAGTGGAACATAAGATAGCTAAAAATCAATCAAGCTAAGAATCAATAAATAATAATGGAGGTTTAGCTTTCTAAGCTGAGGCTTTGTAATGACGCCTGAGGGGTTTATCAAGTATTTGGTTCTCTAGACTGTAAGACCTTGCTCACAGAGACTAGAATTTATAAGCTAAAAGCTTTTCCTTGCCGCTTTGCTCGTTGAACGTAAAGCTGAGGAAGGGACTTCATTACGACCTGAGACGTTTAGAACAGTGGTTACGAGTACAAGTTGAAAGGATCGCGGATTCAATTTCCCACTAGCACCATTGATGAAACAGATATAATATGTGCCGGCTCTAATAGTTTTTTTTTGTTATTCTTGGGTGCCTTAAAGCACAATATTTTTAGGAATAGAATCGTTTATTTTGTAGAGACTAGCAAATAAACTGCTCATTACAGTTTTTACTGATAGTTTAATTTGTCTTAAACCATAACTTTTTTTTTTTTCCATCAAAATGTATTGATAGAATGGTAGATGAATATGCGGGCGTAATAAGCGTAGATAATAATATTATTATGTAAACAAAGTTCAATTTTTTTTCTCATCATAGTACCATAGTATAGCCAAAAACCTAATTAGGCCAGCTATTTTCGTATCATATTCCACTCTTGCTATAAGACAATTCTTTGTAATAGAGCACCGAGATCAGTCAACCTGTAATGCGGAACCTATGCGCAACGATACCTTTTATGCGGTTGACCGTACCTATACGCTTAATTGATTTGTGCCTTGCCACTCATCTCTGAAGGATGTAAAAAAAAACTATGTTCAACTATTAAGGTACCACAACACACAAAACAGGTAATACGTTGCAAGTCCTAAAGCCCACAGTGCGCAAGTAAATCGCTTTCAAAAAGCTGGTCCTTGCACGACCTCGTGCAAATACCATGATTGAATTCTCCTTGAACCCGCTAAGCTCGCACCATAGACAAAGTCTTAAGCATTGAAAGCTCTACTCATAAAACGTTTACGACCACGTAACGTGCGCTGAGGTGGATTTACTATTGTCGCGACGTTACTATTGTTGCTTACAATCAGACATAAAGTTTGGACACGCAGTGAATGTAGATGTTTATTGAAAGGGAGAGCAAGGTTTTTTATACTACCTATACTATACCAGATGGTTAGATCAGTTGTTATGCAATATGAAAATCTATCGAAGGCAATGATATTTTAAAAAAAGAGGTAGATAGGTTAATTGTGCTAAATAAGTGGCACTAGAAATAAGAACTTTAATGCACCTGAGCAAAGCATAGACAATGCTGACGGTTTGAGACGACACTGTGCAACATATATCTGTCACGTTTACGCTATATCAAAAAATCATGCTATCTTTTTCACATGGTCAAATTATAGGTACGTACGCAAGGGATCAATTCGACTTCGCATCAGCACTGCTATAACCTCCTCGTTTTCATTATAATAACACCGATCGAAGGTATTTCAATAATCTAAACAGCATGGACCGCGAAAGTGAATGAAATAATTATAAATGGAAGTGTGATTTTGTTAGATCGGGAAAGTTGGCTATATCGAACTAAAATGTAAGATCCAAGGATTAACTTTGTTTATTTATGAAGTCTCACAACATAACATAAGTTCTAAGTTGATAAACACTAAGAAGATGTTCCGGCCTGATTTAAACCCGGAACCACAAGGACTACGAGGCAGATCGGTTAAAACCATTGGGGTATGATGACACTTCCCGATAAAAAATAGCTTAGTTTCCTAAGAAAACTACTGTTTTGCCAGTCTCGAATTACTTTTGTTTCTACTTTTTTACAAATTGAATGAAAAGGGACAGTTAGGAACTGTGAACCCAAAACAATGTCAACCACAGTATTCACAAACTATTAAGGGGCACCTTATACTGCTGATTTAAGACCCATTTTGCAACGGTTTTGATAAAATCGATGTAAACGGATTCCACTAATAATCGTAAATTTCCGTTCATAATAATATTCGAGAAACGTTTCCTAGTATCGATAAATTTAACAATAAATTCTGGTCTGATATTTTCCATTCAAGAATTACAAAGGATTTGAGGTTAATATTGCGTGGGCAGTATTGCGTAGGTTTAGAAACAAAAGGAATAATTATTGTTTGTCTCAATTTCAAATGAAATTTCCATAAATCAATACCACCGAGAATAATACAAGGTTGACAACCGATTTGGTGTACTTACACGGGCAACGGGTTAACGCCAATGATAGTGGAATAAAAATACGTGGATAAGTTACTTGTGCTAAAAAAGTGGTACCCGAAATCAGGACTTTTGCCCTCTTGAGCAAAGCATTGATAGTTTGAGACAAACCTGCGCAAAATGTATCTGTCTCGTTCACGCTGGAGTAAATAATCATGCTATCTTGTACACACGGTCAAATCATAGGTACGTACGCCAGAGGACTATTTTTGACTTCGCGTCAGTACTGACATAACGTATCTATACCTCTTTTAAATATCATTAGTTAACGCAGTTTCAGGGTCCCTTAATCAGCGTAAGTAAGTGCGGAGACCAGTTTGATTTGCCATCTCTTTCTACGACCAATTCAACCTCCAAACTTGTACAAAACAGGGGACATACGCGACACCACTTGTACGTACTTCAAATTTATTGATAGTGCTCACCACTCGGCCACCGGGCCGAGAATCGCCACCATACATTCCTGACGTAGATCGTACGCCATCGCAGTACCACAAACGGTTGAGACCAGAGTGACATAGATTCAGTGAAAATGGGGACAAATTCAATTCTTGACACTTGTCAAAACCAGATAATCAATTTACTGAATTTATCCTTTGCTACGAGGCACAGGGTGAACGGAAACTGGTGTGCTTAATTCGGTGTCCAAAAATAGTCTGGTAAAAGTATGAAAAGAAGACAATAATGATCATCAAGTCGTGTTCTCTTAACAGTGGTCCAGTAATAACATTATGATAATAAAATGAGGAAAGGATATATCAATCAGCCTTTTTTCTATCAAATTTTGGAATGGAAACTCCACAGCGGTCACAACAGCGGTGTAATGATAGTAAAATCGGACTCTCCACTGCGAAGGTGGTATCCCAGTGGCCTTACCGACTAAAACCCCTACTAGTCCCTCTCATCGTCCATAACGGGGGACCGCGGTAAGTGGCGCGGAGCTTTCTACGCGTTCTCACGACGGTAACCCCGTACCGCGCGCCAGCTGGCAGTGTAAGCAAAATCATTAAAAAATTACAGATTATTGACAGTTCTCTTAAGACTGAAAAACGCAACAACAATATAAAAAAAGGTTGCCTGTAAAGTCAGCTTAGTGACGATAGTTTAACGTGACAACGTCATAAATGTAACGCCTCAGAGCGAGGTAACGCCGCCTGCGTCATATTTTTTCGTGTTTGCAGCCCAGCCCAGCTCCATCGTATTATAAGACGTTGTCACGTCAAAAAAAATATTATAATTGGCTATCAAGCCAACCATTTCTTGCTCGTACCATGTAAAGAAATTAACCCACCAAATACCGAAGTCAAAGTTTGTCCTATTATAAGCTGAACTTCTAGCCAACTTATTCCCGGTCGTGTAGTGCCAACAATTCGGCTCTGCGCTCGAAATCTCCTCAAGAATTCGCTTGTATAGACATTTGTGGGAACGATGAGGGCTGTCAACCCTGGGAGGTTTTAATAAACGACTGTGGCCGGGTTGATATGGAATATCTTGAAATCATCTCGTGATTTAGCACTGACTTGTTTATGAACAATTATGGATTCAATAGAAGAAGAACAGGGCCCCAAGTCTGCTAACTTTAGAACGCTTTAATTGAATCGTCATTGAGTCTCAAATGTCAAATTTGACATATTGTTCACAGAAAATGTGGCAAATTAGCCGATTAAGACTCAATTACGATTCAAGTGAAGTGTTAAAAAATTAGCAGACTTGTGGCCCAGATACAATTGGTGTTTGGATATTTCACTAAAGTAATACACATTTCAGATTCTGACGGTTATTAAAGACAATTAATGTACTCGTATAACGAATGATACATTCAATATAATACTCGTCAGTGTATACTACCCAATAAAAAGTACAGTTCAAAAAAACGATACTCAATGATAATTAAAGCTTTTTCTTCTATGTGACTGTATGGTTGACTGTTGGAGAATGTCTCTCGCCATAAAGTACTTTTATGCAATACAAGGAAAAGCGCAGTAGCCTGATGGCCCAGTGGTTAAACGCTCTGGCTCGGATCCCGGGTGGTCCCGATTGGGGCACCTCGTGTTCACTATACAATTTCGTTAACTACCTAACTCTACGGTGATGAAAAACACTGATGAAAAATCCAAGCAGCCTGAGTAACAGTGATTTCAAATTAGCTCGACAAAATGTGGGCTTCTGAATGTTCTGTTCACCATGACGGAAAAAACCAGTGAGCTTCCGACTACCCCGTTCGGCATATATTTGTGAGCTTATGTTATGTTGTTTAATAAAAATGGCCGTTGTCACCCCTACGAGACGAAAGTCTCCTCCAGCTTTGTAATGATACGACGAACCCAGGTGCGCGTTTGAGATCAAAAGAACCCTTCCACTCGACAGGTCCTCACACTACATATTGTGCCTGGGGCCCTGGATGTGTTTAGGTAAACGGCTCCGAGTTCTGTAATGTCAGCTGATAGGTACGGCATATAAATCTAATCACAGACATACATAAGATGAACTTTACTGCAAAAACCAATGATATTATAATAAAGAGGTAGATAGGTTACTTGTGCTAAAAATGTGGCACCCGAAATCAGAACGATCGTGCACCTGAGCAAGAGTTGACAGTTTGAGACGATACTGCGCAACATCTATAGGTCTCATTTACGGTCTATTATAAAATCATACTATATTGTTCACACGGTGAAATTATATAGGTACACACACGTACGTACGCCAGATAATTTTTGACTCGGGTTCCACCTTCATCAACCGTTTAAGATTATTACTAGACTGACGATGATGGTGACGATAGCTACGAAGAAAAATCAAACTCGCTTGTCTCTTTTTATGACTCTCGTTAATCTTTTTCACTAAACGATCCCAGTAACTATTTGGTCAGCAACTACGTGTGAGCATCTGATTTTCCACATCAACGAATGCAATCAATCATTTTGATACATCAACATATTTCCCTTACAGTTCCCTCTCGAAACTTCCATTCAATCAATTTTGCACGGTATTACAGACAGGTTACAGTCTCAATTTGAATGTAATTACTAATTTGACAGACATACGAATCAATTTTGATGGATCACACGTTTTGCGATATATTTAGCCAAACGCGTGCGGAATGTTAACTTCAGTTTCAGATATAACTATGCTGGTGAATATTACAAAATACACTGGCAAGTGTAAATAAATACCAATACTTAATTTGTTTTGCACAAAAATAGTATCATGTTACCTAACTGCAAAAAACTACCTCCAGGCAATTTTTTATTGTAATTTCATTGACTTTAAGGTATGTTGGGCGTAGTAAATATACTTAGATGTTCACACAGTCATGCTAGAGTTATACCCAAGATCAAAGTGACATTTTCACAGGTTTAGACATATTATGGGACACGTTTCCATCATTTATCCATTCCAAATAGAAAGCCGTACGAACAGCAGCGGTCCGCGAATCTCTTCAAAATACGCACTTACAGTAAAAAGCGTAGCTAGTACAAAATTAAATGTCACTCTTACCCTGAAAATCCCTATTTACATAAGAAGCTTCGGCGTTATAATCACGTAACAACCCCATTAACCAAGACCTACGCCAACCGTCAAATTGTGTCGTGTTCTCAAACCGCGCACTGTACTTCCCAAAGATAACATGGCGGGCCCTATGTATAGCAACCTCGTTATAAACTCAGTTGCTGTCATTAAAGTTCCTCCAAATACTTGGTGGGAGGCAGACGAGCGTCTTTATAAGACCTGTTAAGAGGTGCAAGTCGCTTGATAGAGACGATGGATGGGCAAACACGAAAGGTTGTGTTAGGCATTTCCGAACGCAACTCGTTAAGCGCAACATTCCCCGCCATTTTTTGACGTTTGTATAGCTGTCTCACTCACTCTTTTCTAGTACATGTTGTATTTGTTTTGGTTTGTGAATATATTGTAATTTAAATGGTTTAGAGTGTTTTTCTGAGCATCCCTTTAGTTGGTAACCGGATTGGCTACCAACATGACCGAAATTTTGTGATGTATATTTCGGGCATTTATGTGCTTCGTAGCGCACGCTAAGCAGGTGCTGACGACGCTAGATGTTAGTCGTCAAGCCTTATCAGAGGCTTTTAAAAGCTTGATGGTAACTGGGCTTTGTCATATTTGTTTCTGAAGAGGTACATAATTCCTCTTCAACAATTCGCACCGAGTCCGCGTATTCATAGTTAGGTTGACGATGAGGTAATAAGATAAGATTTGAAGGATATTATTTATATACTCTGTAGGGCCAACCTACAAATTTTTTGATTTATTCAGATATTATGCTCTATTAAATATATCGCTAACATCAATTTACCAAAACGTATGTAACACTCAGTTGAACTTGTTTTCGTATTTAACTTAGTTTCCAAGGTATTTCATAAAATTATTGTTATAATTAACACGAACTCAGATGCGCATACATTGGGTACCGGGTTGGCTGGCCATACGCGCCTCTTGGTGACATATAGGAAGTTGACAAAAGAAGACGGCAGACGGCGACAAATAAAACAGCATCATTAATATCATCAACAGCCACTACTGAACATAAACCTTCCTCATAGATTTTTAGAGCGACTGGTAGTAGACGGCCTGCATCCACCGAAACCCTGCGATCCTTATCAGGTCATCTGTCTACTTTGAAGTTTTGCGTCTCATGCTGCGCTTCGCATCAAGTGGTCTCTACTGTAGAACTTTTCCGCTTAAACGGCTATCGAACTGACGGCCGTTCCGCGCTGTGTGCCCCGCCTACTGCCACTCTAACGTGCTAACAAGCTGGCTGCGTGGGCGACCCTAATTTTCCTACGGATTTTATGATTCGATCTCGTAGCCCTTAAGTTGACCTTTGGCTTCCTTATGAGAGCCATAGTACTTAAGTGACTATGTCTCAGATCCATAGAAAAAATAATATTCCAACTCAACACATTTTTGGCGCTTTTTTACATGTCACCGTGCGTTTTGCTCATTGCTAGCCCCTACTGAGATGATGATGCAAAATCTAGACGATTCGGTAAAACAAAGTCGCAAGTCCGTCAAAGCTCCAGGAAGGCGCGAGATTGTCCCGGCATGTCACGTACGAGGCATTTTGTTTCTGTTGCGTCATTACGCGTTCCCATTCGCTGTTTACGGTTCGACGCCACTCGACACTTGTCTGTTTCTATCGTGATGGGAAACTTTACAGTTTGATAGTCAAGATATTTTATTTTGGAGTCAAAAAAGCTTTTTGTAGAAGAAGCCTTTTTGACGGTTGTCTCAATTGACATTAAACAAATTTGGAAGTAGTTTCCTAAATTCCTTAGTTTTGTTATTATCAATCGAGACAGGTCGCAATTCAGAATAGCATTGGACAGAAGGACGCCTGTCTTGACAGCTAGAGATTTATAAACTTTCAATTTCGATAGATGAACAGTGTTTCTTCTTGATATCGTAATCTATTAAGGCTGTTGATCGTAAAAAAACGGTAAATTTCAACTGCAAAACCTACGATCAGTTGCTTAAGCAACTGCAAGCACAGTTTTTTAAAAAAAAAATTCAAACATTTTTTATTGAAGAAACTTTATTACGATCATATAAGTTTAGAAATGAACCTACTGCTATTTTATGATAAACTCTCCCTATTTTCTCATTTTTAGAAAATTGCCCTTGATGAGCACACAGAGTAAGAGCTCGAAGGTGTCCCGCTTATGTCACGCGAAGCATTTTGTTCCTGCCACGTTATTACGCGTCCCCATTCACGACACTTGTGACACACTCAAGACAAAGGAATAACTACTGACGTGATCATCTGACTCCATTTTAACTCATACTGTACCTACTGCGAGTGTCAAATATTCATTAATAAACACAAGACAAATGTTCACGCTAGGCACTATCGCAAGTTATTAAAAAGAGTATGACAAAATTGAGAAACTCTCTTGTCTAAAACTATTGATACTAGCCATGGTATTCTTCTTCGTTAAAGTTATTGTCGATAATATCTATAGCTTTGAGCTATGAAACCCAGATCACCTGCATAGCAGGCAGAGCCACTACCAATAGAGTTAGTTCAAAACTCAATCCAACATGTTTTTGATTTCAAGTAGTTCTATATCTTAGTTAAGGAGATATAAACGATCATTTTATGAAAGTATTTGCTATACATTTTCGCATCATAATAATTTCCTTTTTGGAAAATAGCCATAAGAGAGACACCTCTAATAAACACGCAGAGTAGGAGCTCGAGGCTGTCCCGCTTATGTCACGCGAAGCATTTTGTTCCTGCCACGTTATTACGTGTCCCCATTCACGACTCGATGCCTCTCGACACTTGTCTCTTATGAGCTCGCACACTCAAGACAAAGGAATAACTTCTGACGTGATCATATGACTCCATCTTAACTTATACTGTACTGTACTGTGAGATTCAAATATTAATTAATAAACACAAGTGCTTACGTTCGGTAGTGCACTATCGCAAGCTTTTAAAATCGTATGGAAAAATGACAAACTGCTTTGTCCAAAACTATATCTATGGTATTGCTTTTCGATAAAGTTATGATAGTGATGTCGATAGTATCTATAGTTTTGTACTATGAAACCCAGATCACCTGCGTAGCAGGCAGAGTCACTACCAATTGAGTCAGTTCAAAACTCAATCCAACATGTTTTTGATTACAAGTAGCTCTATATCCTTAGTTTTGGAGACACGAACGATCATCGTATAATAGTATTAGCTATAAACTTTTGCATCATCATATTTTCCATTTTAGAAAGTAGGCATAATAAAGACACCTCTAATAAACACGCAGAGTAGGAGCTCGAGGCTGCCCGCTTATGTCACGCGAAGCATTTTGTTCCTGCCACGTTATTACGTGTCCCCATTCACGGCTCGATGCCTCTCGACACTTGTCTCTGATGAGCTCGCACACTCAAGACAAAGGAATAACTTTTGACGTGATCATCTGACTCCATCTAACTTATACTGTACTGTGAGAGTCAATTATTAATTAATAAACACAAGTGCTTACGTTCGGTAGTGCACTATCGCAAGCTTTTCAAATAATATGAAAAATTTACTAACTATTTGTCCAAAACCATTGATACTATCTACGGTATTGCTCTTCGATAAAGTTATGATAGTGATGTCGATAGTATCTTGTATAGCTTTGTACTATGAAACCTAGATCGCCTCGATCATTTTATGAAAATATTGGCTATGAATTTATGCATCATAATATTTTCCGTTTTAGGAAATAGCCACAAGAAAGACACCTCTGATAAACACGCAGAGTAGGAGCTCGAGGCTGCCCGCTTATGTCACGCGAAGCATTTTGTTCCTGCCACGTTATTACGTGTCCCCATTCACGGCTCGATGCCTCTCGACACTTGTCTCTGATGAGCTCGCACACTCAAGACAAAGGAATACCTTCTGACGTGATCATCTGACTTCATCTTAACTTATACTGTACTGTGAGAATCGAATATTAATTAATAAACACAAGTGCTCACGTTCGGTAGTGCACTATCGCAAGCTTTTCAAATAATATGAAAAATTTACTAACTATTTGTCCAAAACCATTGATACTATCTACGGTATTGCTCTTCGATAAAGTTATGATAGTGATGTCGATAGTATCTTGTATAGCTTTGTACTATGAAACCTAGATCGCCTCGATCATTTTATGAAAATATTGGCTATGAATTTATGCATCATAATATTTTCCGTTTTAGGAAATAGCCACAAGAAAGACACCTCTGATAAACACGCAGAGTAGGAGCTCGAGGCTGCCCGCTTATGTCACGCGAAGCATTTTGTTCCTGCCACGTTATTACGTGTCCCCATTCACGGCTCGATGCCTCTCGACACTTGTCTCTGATGAGCTCGCACACTCAAGACAAAGGAATACCTTCTGACGTGATCATCTGACTTCATCTTAACTTATACTGTACTGTGAGAATCGAATATTAATTAATAAACACAAGTGCTCACGCTTGGCAGTGCACTATTGCAAGCTTTTAAAATAGTATGAAAAAATGATAAACTACTTTATCTATGGTATTGCTTTTCGATAAAGTTATGATAGTATTGTCGATAGTATTTATAGCTTTGTACTATGAAACTCAGATCACCTGCGTAGCAGGCAGAGTCACGGCCATTTGGGTCAGTTTAAAACTCAATCCAACATGTTTTTGATTTCAAGTAGCTCTATATCCTTAGTTAAAGAGATATGAACGATCATTTTATAAAAGTATCGGCTATGAAGTTTTGCATCATAATATTTTCCGTTTTAGAAAATAGCCATAAGAAAGGCACCTCTAATAAACACTCAGAGTAGGAGCTCGAGGCTGTCCCGCTTATGTCACGCGAAGCATTTTGTTCCTGCCACGTTATTACGAGAGCCGTGAATGGGGACAATTCACGGCTCGATGCCTCTCGACACTTGTCTCTTATGAGCTCGCACACTCAAGGCATTTCGTCTAGATCGGGTAAGAAGCTTGGAGTGCCTTCAGGAGTTGAGCTCCTGTCATGAAAAGTAGCAATGAGGAGTATTGCCTTTCCGCAACTCGCGTGGATATAACGCAAGAAATGAAAAACTTCGAACTTACAAAAATGACAATTTTTCCTAATCTTAAGGCACTCATTTCAAGGAAGTCTTTAAGAGAACAGACTTTTTTAATTATCCACATTCCATGGTACTTTTACTCAAACAATTTACCTTAATCCAGCTTCAAGCCTATATGAGAAACTTTTCTTCAGTGCTGTTTCAAAATAGTGGTCTAACCGAATATTGCGGAATAGAATAGCAGATTAAAGCTAAATTAAACGTAGGTACATTTTCACATGTATCCTTGCATTTCACGCCTAGATTGTCTTAATTAAGGAAACGTCCTGTAACCAAATCGTCCACATACAAACTGATCAATATAACACGTGTAACTCCATTCATTTACCTGCACCGTCGAATACGATTTCAAATGCAATTCGCTAACTATTTCTTTCATCTGTTTCCGGAGATCGTCCAACACCGCTTGATATCCCAGATCAGACGATACTTATCGAAAGTCTATTCATTCAGAGCACGCCCAGCGCGTGAATTTTCACAATTGGATTTCATGAAATTTTCAAATGCCCACTTTGACTGGAATCAAAGGCAATCCAAACATAAGTCAATGTGCCAAAAGCTCTATTTGTTTGACCGTAAATCTTTATGCTATAGCCAATCATATTATAATAAACAAGAGGTAGATTGTTTATGTCAGTACTAACGCTAAGTCAAAAATTGTCTTCTGCCTTCGTAACTCTGCCTCTATAACGTGTGGACAAGATGAAATGATAGTTTACTAGAGAGTGAACGATACAGATACATATTGCGCAGTGTCGTCTCAAACTGTCAATGCTTTGCTCAGGTGCACTAATAGTTCTAATTTCGGGTGCCACTTTATTAGCACAAGTAACCTTTCTACCTTTTTTGTCATTATAATATCATTGGCTATAGCTTTGTAATAACTGAAGTGACAATTTCCTTTTATCAGTTGAGCTTTGTCAAGACTAGCAAAACTAGGTGTTAGAATATATTGCAGTGTGCCCCTTTTGTTGTAAGAGCCGAAGAGATTGAATGTATAGGGGCGCTCACATCAACCTTTACATAGGGCCACCTTAAGCCGCTGACATAAGAGCCATTTCGCAACGGTTTTGTAAAGGTTGGTGTAGCGCCTCTGTACATCTGAGTTGCCCCGAGGCGGGCAGCAGCTCATGTGAATACGTTTAACGATGAGGTGGCCACATACTGACATAAGCGAGGGTGAGTCCGTTCCAAAGGTGCTGCGTTAGGCATATAGCCTAAATAGGCTTTTAAACTGTGGATAAAGCTTTCTTTGAAAAAATGGGCTTTCATATAAACTCACGATCATATCCCTAATGGGTTAGTCAGGGGCACACTGATTGTTGCCGTCATGGTGAACGGAACATTCAGAAGCCCAGATTTCGCCGAGGGAATTTGAACCCAACGTGGTAAGGGGCGAGCCTACCGCCGTTATCCGGGTTGCTTGGGTTTTATATCGGTGTTTTCCATCACCGGAGAGTTAGCCGCAAATTGTGCAAGGAACACAAAGAAGGTGTGTTCCGGCCAGATTTGCTCTCGGGACCATCGGGTTCCGAGCCAGACTATGTGCCACACGGTAGTAAGTGAATAACAGATAGATTATTTTATGAAATAACAACTTTGTACCGTGATTTGTACTTTCATTTTAATTAAGCTACCTAAGTTTTCCAAAACCAATATTTCATCATCGAATAATTTAGTAACAGAGATTGTCTAGAACTAAATCAATCGTAACCCAATCACGTAGTTTGCGAATAATCTAGACCAGCCCAATATAAACTGAACTAGTATTTGTTCTACGTTATATCAAGATGAGAGAAGTATTTCGGTAAGAAAGGAGTTTGTGAACGAGTTTATTAGTCACTTTTGAGTAACTACTATTAAGGTACATAGGAAATCATTTGTAAGGTGAGGGTGGATGAAACGTTGGAAGGGTAAGGCCTAGACGAGCGTTTCTTGGACAAGTTCAAGATGTTCTCAGAAAGGGTCAGCTCAGGAGTACTTTCGAGCGACGAGCATGTATGAAAGTACTCATGAAAATAGAGGAGGCACAAGGTTTGTGTCAGGATCGTAGCAAGTGGAAAGAAGTGGTCTCTGCCTAGCCGGTTGGGAAAGAGACGTGATGTGGCTTTACATTCTAAATCCACGGCAAACAGTTTAGAACAGTGACGGCAAACAGTGATTAATCCAAACTGTTGATTGGAATTACAACAAATAATTTCATACCACATGTTTCACAATAAAACGAAAATTATCACGCTAAGTGCAGAAACAGCTTTGAAAAAACTTTAGACAAAGACGACAGCTTCTCATCACAATTTCCAAAAGAAAATTTTATAAACATTTACTGTTTCTATCTTCAAAACAAAGTTGATTTTGCGCTAATAAGGCAAAAAATATTTCGAAAACTCAGCGGAAAATTAATTACGAATTCTAAGAATCTGAACAAACAATAACAAGCTTATATTTTGGTAACCATAAATATAAGCGCATTTAAAAGTTCCAATTGTTAAGTCTTACTTTGAAACTTGTTAATATTAATTTTGGACTACGAGCACGAAACACATAAGTGTTTAACAACACCAACTTGTAGATAAACAAAGCGAACCAGTTTATATAAAAAAAAGTTAAGTAGAGATCGTCTAAGCTGAAATGACGCGCCTTTACACCGCATCTACGCATACAAGAGTGCTTGCTTGTATGCGTAGATGCAGTGGAGGGCGTATCATTTCAGCTTTACTAATGATATAATAACAGTTAGTTCGTGAAGTAAGCTTAGTTATTTTTAACTCTAACTACTGCAAGTTCTTACTGGCTGGTCGATGTAGAGCTGAAGGTCATAGTCTTACCTGAAAACAAAAAAAAACATTTTAAGTTTGAAATATGACTCAGTCTCAATTTAGAGTAGGTAAGTTGACGCTTGATCAAGGAGAACTAAAGATCTGAGAAAAAATAACTTCTAGTAAATCTTGCGAGTTTAAGTAATCTAAGAAAAAAACTTTTAATGATAAATGCTATTTAAATCTTAATTAAACATTGTTTAAAAAAATATATTTCATGTTATGGAATAACGCTACACACTGGTCGAAAACAAAAAGGAAGTGACTACGAAACTACACTGCTCAAAAGTGGATATCTCAAGCATTTTCATACAAAGTATAGCTATTTTTGGAATATTCTTAACCTTTATCTTATGCCTATGTCCTCGCGTTATTCTAAGATAATGCTCAACTTGTAAACAATCTTAACATTTTGAAATATTTAAAAAATGATATCCCTATGATATCCCTAGACGGTTTTGATGTGTGTATTTTTAGTACTTATTTTTTGTTAAAGTTAACCGTTTTTTTGTTCTGTAAGCCATGCACAACCAATAACATAACTCATAAACCAATTACTTCACAAGTCACTTTTTGTGTAGACATAATTAAAAGTTCAATAAGCAGGTGACTACTCAAACTAAAAAAACATTTTGGGGATCGATTTTTACAGGTTTCACTTATCTTTGACACTTTGAGTGAATAAGTTACTTTCATAACTATAAGTGTCATCCTGCACACCAAAACATTATAAACAATAAGCACTACGAGTGTAAATCACTAGTTTCAATAAGCCAGTGCCACTAGTTTGACAGCTCCCATCCGAGCCTGTCAAACTCTGCAGAAGATAGATGTTCACTAGGATATAGCACTGCAATAACTTTGAAGCTACCTGCGCTAACATGGGTTGTCACAACAGTAAAATATTAGAACTATGTGACGAGTATAACAACGACCAAAACGGGTAGTGGTTAAGAGCTTCAGTGAAGAATTGGAGGGTCATACGCTTGATTTCCGCAACAGCACAAAATGTTTGTTGTTGAAACAAAAATTCGCGTTTCGTCTGGGCGTTTAGGTGCTCTTCCTGTAAACTTTTATTGAACTGGAATTAGAATTGACTCCTCAGATAACTGTACTATATTTCAATGACTATATTGAATTATATTTCAGTTATTTTATTGACGTAATTAATTAATCCGTCAGTTACATGCAGACACAAAAGAATAACAACGGCACGTAGACATAACATTGGCAACAGGAAAGAAGTTATATTCAGATTTCTAAATGCCAAGCTTGATCAAAAGGTTGTTAGACGTTTATAAATTGACACAGTCAAAATCGATGCACCAATTAGCACACTGTGCACTTTCGGTGGCGTTTTGTTCATGCACCACGCTTCTAAATGAACAAATATCACAGGAAATAATTTCAAACAGCAAAGTTAAGCCGTAAACAAAGCAGAGCTTGCACTTTGGGGTACTAGATAACGGTTAACCTTTTAGAAAATGACAATGCCGTCGCCGATGGAGCAAGCTTGTCCCAAAATCATCATCATTGTCAGCCACACGACGTGCACTGGTAAACATAGGCCGTATCTGATGGCGGCCTGCAGTCTCCTAAATTCGACGACTCTTACAAGGGAGGTACTCATGAGCAACACCCCACTTGTGACATGCAGAAAGAGCCAAATAGTATTTACAAACTGCTACTACTGTAGTACATTACGTGTTGCCCATCTGTCGGTTGCTACATTTCCCATTTTCCCATTCACTTTTGCGCTTTCTAGGCCCTTTTGGTCATCCGTTAACCTTGGTTGATCGGGTGGTCACCCCACACTGTGTTCAAAATATGTAGGATGATTCTTTTACAGAACGGCGCTGGCTGAAAACCAGCGCTGCTCAGGTCTTTGACCATTGCAGCATATGCTGAGCCAGATGCCCTTGATACAGTGAACATAAAAATTACTGTTAAGTCTTTTATATGTGTCTATTTTTCTAATTATCTATCTGGGACAATAAATGGTATCTTTCTTTCTTTATTCCTTTCTTTCTTCGACCCTTGAATCTCTAATCCAGAACCTTTTGCCCCCTACGACCATCAGTTTTCAGCACTATGTGCACTATGTGTACACTGCAAATAGCACTTTTTTTAAAAATTCCCCTCAAAGCTTGAAAAACAATTAAGTCAACGTTGTTGTGGCAAGAGAACTAGCCTAAATGAAAGTTCTTTGTTAATAACAGTCCACGGTAAATATTTGGGTCATTAGGCTTTTCGCACCGCAAGAGATTCGAACCGCGGTGCGAATCGCCTAAGACCTCCTTTTGAATAGGTCCGTTCGCACCGCAGTAGTTACAGCGGTATGAATCGCTCTGGTTTCTTTTGAAAATTCAAAAATGACTTTATAGGCTAATCGCACCGCGGTGCGAACGGACCCATTCAAAAGGGGGTCTTAGGCGATTCGCAACGCGGTTCGAATCTCTTGCGGTGCGAAAAGCCTAAAGACCCAAATATTTGCGCTTCGCGGTAAACTAGCCGGCCATTTTGATTTATGCTAAGTACAGCGGAGCGCGCGCGCATCGTTAGTCAGGGTTGCCATTTCTGTCTCATTAATAACTACTGAGATAAAAAAAAATGATTCATGGCATAATGGTTAGCAGTTCTGCTTATTGCACCAAGAAAAATAAGTATGTGAAATATAAGTAAAAGTATAAGTAAAAGCGAACATAAAACACAACGTGTACCGCATCGCTTAGTAACCCGTTCAGGTACCGCACACGCACTCTGTATGCTGAAGCCTTAACCAGTGAAATAATAAGAAGCTACCAAATACATTTAAAAGTAGGAGTAATTTTGCTACCCTCTTACCATAAACAATATTTAAAAAAGTTTTTTTGTGGGAGTTTTTTTTGGTTACCATAAACAATATTTAAAAAATATTATTTTCAAACCCCAACAGTGACAACCCTAGATCTAACCGACCATATGCACCACATGTGCTCGAGCGTAATAATTCTAGACTTCCAGAAGCTTTGATATACTACGCCGGACGAATTATTAGCTAAGTGACTAAATAATTACGGCGCAGACAATAATCACATAAATTAGTCAAAGGGAAGGTATAATTTATATCAGTTTGAATCGGTTATACAGAATTGGGACTGTTTTGACATGTGTCTAAGCTAGCTGGTCAAGGTTAGTATCTGAAGTTAATTGGACGTGATTTATTCTTTTGTTTACTTGTGGTGGCACTGGAACGGTTCTATTCCACCATTTTGATGGCACAAATAGTTTTACCTATTTCGTAGATGAGTTACGTGCCTGCCTGAGTCGGGTTTGAGGATAATGAGAAAGGATTTGACGAAAAAATCTATGGCATAATTTTTTTTTCTTCTGTACACATTTTTTTTCATAAAAAAAATAATCTTTATGACGGTATAACTTACACCACTTTTTTACCAAATTATGAAGATTGTTAAAAAGTAGATATTGTACAGATTTTCATATTTTATAAAAAGGAAATTTAAAATGATCATTTGTTCTACGAAACTACGAATTGTCAAATAATTTAGATAAATATACAGGTTTGAAATATGTATTTACATTTCTGTAGAAAGCAACTTACTACAACTAGAATTTTCATGACAATATTAAGTGTTTTTCACTAGCTTAATCCTTGTGGATTACCACGCTCTGCTAGTAATAAAATCGGTAACAAAACAAGGCAATAAATAATTTATAACACTTAGTCGCGTGACCTAGTAAAGAATTCACTTAAAATTTCATTAAAATTAAAAAGCTTCATTCACAAAGGGCACATTAGCCCTAAAAAGGGACTATAACTTAACCCTTCCAGCGCTAGGGTCGGTCTTAAGAGCCCTACAGAGTGTTGTTTTAAAACTATCACCCTTTGTATCGCACTAATAGTCTATTCTTGTGGAGAATAATGGGATAATCCTTTTTTAATATGCTAACATATACTGTGGTTCCTGTGTGATGAATGAGAGTGCCATTCAAAGTAATATTGTAACGTCCAAACGTCTAAAAATCGTGGAAGTTTCCTATTGGTTGCTTTTCAGCTTCAACACTGTGTTGTTTTGTGTAAGTGATAACAGCAGCCAATGGACACAAGCATTTCTTTTTTAATGATATAGGACGCAAACGAGCTCTAGGGTCACCTGATGGAGAGTAATCACCTCTGCGCCCATGGACAACTGCAACACCACAGGTGTCACGAGATGCGTTGCTTGCCTTTCAAAGAGGAATACGCTCTTATCTTGAAGGTCCCGATGTCATACCTTTCCGGAAACACTTCCGCTGGAAGACCGTTCCATATTTTAGCTGTACGAGGTAAAAGTGACGCGTGAATCGGACAGTTGAGCGTTACTCGCGGCTTGCCGACTCTGGACTCTGTCAGCATCCTTTCAAACCCCTCAAAACTCCATGTTACAACTCATTGAAAATACTTCGGCTGGTAAATTTCATTCTCAATTTAGACGTACTGGGAAAGACATACTTAGGCCGCAAACTGTTATACTTCCGTAAACAGTTATGGTCTGACTTTAGCCTTGTAACTTTGCTCTTGTTACTGCATCTCAGCGATGGTCAAACGTTAAACCGATACTAACTGCATTTTAGTTAATCCCTAAGCCACGTCAGTCTTAATCCAACCCCAAGCAGCTTTACGTTCGGTTGTCCGGTCTAATGGCCCTTTTTAACGTGCCGTAACCGTAAACCGTTTCCCGTGTTGCTGTAAATCGGCCACGTGTGGTTCTCAGTTATAGGATTATTTTACGAATGGTGATTTTTGTACCCCGAAAAAAACGGAGGGTTATGTCAGATTTTTCGACTGAATATACACCATAACATGGTGCACTATTATGCTGAATTGTGCTTTGAATATGAACATCGCTTAATTTAGCCTATGTTTTTCTCTGGATAGGTATGATAGGTGTTTTCACTAATACAACACAACAATAAACAAAAGCCTTTATAGGTATGTAGCCATACTCCACAGCAGGCTGAGTGTAGAATGTTGAAGGGGTTTTAAGCCAGTGATAAAGATGTTATCAAGCCACCCTCAGGCCCTCGACTGGACTTAACAGAAAATACATCACTAAATTCCGGTAAGGGGGGTCACCCATCCCATTTCCAGACTTACGTGGGTTGCTTTACAAAAGCGATCGTTGCCAATCCACTGTCACAACTGAGCCACAGACCCAAAAAAGCCTTTAAAATTCACCTCCATACTTTTTTTTTTATTTCACAAATTTAATTTCAAACGACGATTCATACATCTGTTTCTTCCCTAATGGTTGACTTAACTTAACTGCCCCGTATTGTATACGGTGTCGCATAACATTGACGTCGTGATTCGGAGCCGGCGAGCTGCCATTTGGATGGTTTTATTTTCATGAGTAATGTCATGGGGTAATTTCGCGCATAGAACGAATTCTGCAGGCAAAAAAAAACTCTTGCTATGGTAGTGCGGTTGGAGCCAGAATTCACTTCGCTTTAAACTATATTCAACGGGATTTTATGGAAAGACATGTGTTCTTAGCAAGACGTTTAATCAAAGACAAAATAGACATCAGAGGCAAGGTCTAGGGATGGGCTTACATCCGACTAGTGATGTACAACATCTATTGCATACATTACACTTCCCCACTTATTAGGATACCACCCCGACAGCTGGAACCCACACGCTGCTGTTAGATACATCATGCTTACCGGTATATTCCTTTATTAGGATGATGTTTACATTCATTATTTAATTAATAACAAATAGTCCCTTTGCAAAAGGTAGCTAATGAGTACAACCAATGATAAATCAATACACAAATGATTAACTATTTAAACTTAACTAGTTACATCTTAATAATAGCCTAAACGTTAAACATCGTTCTGTCCGTAGACGTTACATACAAGTAGTCCTTATGAACTTCGTTAATAATAGCAGCTTACATGCCTAATCAAATACAATAGATTTAACTGTATGTTAAACTACCTATAATCTTATATCTAATCACATTTTAGTCGAAACCATAACGGACAGGTGGTTTGCGATCCCGTTTGGGTCGTTCCTGGGTCGGCTCCTGCGGCGGGGGTAAAGGTGAAAGCCGAGCTGGTGAAGACGTGCCTGCGGCCGGAGGAGATGTATCAACCTCCTCGTTCAACTCCACTGACCTCTCTATAATCTCTCCTCCGTCCGCATCCGTCTGATGAGGTATATGGCCTTCCCCCGTACTTCCGTTCCCTGGGCAACACAAATCTGACAATCTTGATCTACGTCTAACGATTTGATCTACGTGTTTACTTGTTAGTCGACCGTCCCTACGTTCTACAACATACCTACGCGAGCCCTCACTTTGAATAACCCTACCCTTTGACCATCTATCCGCACCTCCGTACTCCCTGGCCCACACCGGATCTCCGTCGCTAAAAGCGCGCGGCTCAGCGCCCGACGCGTCGGCCTGGCGGCACTGAGCTGCGCGTACGTGATCCTCGAGTGCGCGCTCGCTGCGCAATAAATCGAGACGCGAACGCAACGGCCGCCGCTGCAGGAGCATAGCCGGGGTCTCGCCTGTACTACTATGTATGCTGTTTCTATATGTCAACAGGAATGTTTGCACTGCCGCATCAACCTCTGCACCGTCCCTATACGCTTTCTTGATCGCTTTTTTGCATTGTTTTACTGCATTCTCCGCAGCTCCATTAGATGCTGGGTGATAAGTTGGTGAGAATTTTTGACGAATGCCGTTATTTGCTAAAAACTCCTTAAATTCTGTACTGCAAAATGGAGGCCCTTGGTCGGATACTATATCTGTGGGTAACCCAAACTGAGCAAAGATTGATCTTAATGTTTTAATGACACATGTTGCCGTTGTGCGCGCCATGTCTTTAAGTTCTATCCATTTGCTACTGGAATCAACCAACACTAAATATGTTATGCCCTTGATGGGGCCCAGAAAATCTATATGTAGCCTACTCCAGGGCTGCACTGAGAACGGCCAGGGCGCGGGTGAGGCCCGTGGGGGTGCTGCCGCCTCCATGCAGCACGTCTCGCAGCCTTTGCACATCTCCTCTACATGTTCATCAATTTTAGGCCACCAAACATAACTACGGGCCAACGATTTTGTTTTCACAATTCCTATATGACTTGCATGCAACTGTTTCAAAATGTTATTACGCAGCACGGGAGGAATAACTATTCTGTAACCCCACATAATGCAACCGCGATCTAAATACAACTCGTGGCGTCTATTATAATACGGCTGCATGTCCTCATCCTTGCCAGGGTGGTGAGTTATCTTTAAAATTCAGTTTCTTTGTGACTGTCGTCGTTTGAGAGAAAAGAACTAAGCCATTTTTTTTATATATTAACATACAAAATGACAGAAAATACTAGTTAGTTGTAAGCCGGAAAGCCACCCCTGTAGATATAAAAATACTACACAAAACTAACCTTACTACCTATTAACGTACATAACTGCGTATATTATAGGTCAATTGTGATTCTTTTTAGTTTAAAAAAACCCTGTATAAATCAAGCATCTGGGTGACTATCTTAACTTCAAAAATGTATATATTATAATCTCAAAGCATGACGTAAAGCTGGACCACTGTTAGGTAATCTCCTTTTATTTGGTTTGAAATTCATCAACAAGGTTTGAAAAACGTACTGCACTTGGTTTTTCCGAAGTACAAGTCGAAACATGGGAATGAAACAAATAAAGACGTGTAAAGAACAAAATCCTTTTCCCGTCGGACAGCATCATGTAAGATTAATAAATAACAAATGAATATACTAGAATATGCATCCCAAATTCGCTGTTCCAAGCTTGGCTTGTCTTGCAATATCGTTGGTGCATAGCAAAATCGTCCAAAAATGTTAATAAAGTCGTCACTTCAATCTAAATAAACAAATACAACAGAGGCAGCTCAGACTGGTCTGAATACCTTAAATTTTGGAGCTTCTTGGTCTGTGGGAAACCGATATTTTAATTTAACATACAGAAATGGCAAATAGCGAACAATATTATTAATTTGTACATTTATTACTTAGCGTCCCCGCCCACGGGCAAAAAACCACCTAAAACGTGGTCACCTGTCACATTCATATAATTTGATTTACAAATTAAAGGAATATAATTATGTCAGGCTTCGGTGTTTCGTAGTTCAGACTCAGGATGGATATTTTGACACCTAATAAGCGGAAGAACAGAGTCATACAATTTTGCCATACAGTAAGTAGAACTAAAAAACAATTAACTAAGTTCCTGGGACTAGATTTTGTTCACAAGTTGACGTGTGAGACAATCATCATACCACTCAGCTATAAATGACTACACCATGAGCTGCGATTTTCAAGCTATACTTAACTCTTTTGGCTCAGCAGTTTTCTGCTCTATAGGCAGAGCTATAGTCAGTTCGCGTTAAGAATGCCGTGATTTCATTCTTGTTCTTCGACCCAGCACCAATCAAATCGTTCCTAATTAGAAAGTCAAGTTCACAGTACCCAAATGAACGCATTATTTCAAACGCAACGGGTTTGTACCTGAGTTTTGATGGGTGAAACGGAATTAAAATCAAAAAATACTGCATTCTTAACGCGAACATACTATAGAGAGACTTTTGACACCCGTTCGCTAGTCCTTTCACCTGTATGTTCGCGTCTTTATTTTATTTTCATGAGTCCCCCGCTGTCTGCCGTGTGATTCATTCATGGATACCGACAGCTATTTATTTCGTTGCAACGTATGCCTAAATAATGTGCCGTTTCAGACCTAAAGGGCTTTGGGAAATGCCAACGCGAGAAAAGCTTTGTTGTATTTACAGGTCTTTATATTTTGGTAATTTTAATCATAATATAATTAACCTAAATATTCCATACAGCGCCATCTAACCCCTGACTAAGCAAAGCTTATAATATGAACTCTAGACAACGGAGAAACATAATGTTATTTTGGAAAAACATACTTAGGAAATATCAGACTAAAACCTACATACTTACATCTTCTTCATTCCCACGAAAGTTTGATCTGCGCGTTAATCGAACCTGCAGCATCGCAACAAATCAGTCACCATGATATAAGTCAAAAGCGAGTGACAGATAGCAAATCGCAACGGATAACTGCAGGCGACCATTTTTGGTTTCTATGAAACACACCGGCAAGCGACAGGGTTGCCACGCTGGAAATCAATTTCATAGAAAATCATAAAAATCAGAAGTATCACTGAGGTTTTTTCACAACATCTGAAACCTTTTTCATAGAGCGAGCAATGGACAGAGCGATGCTTGGTATTTCCCTGTTCGATCGAATCAGAAATGATGAGATCCGCAGGATAACTAAGGAACCGACATCGCTCGAAGGATAGCATCGTTGAAGTGGCAGTGGGCGGGAAGGTTCTGGTATGGCGACCGCGTACCGGAGGACGTTCCGTGGGCAGGCCCTCCACAAGGTGGACCGACGATCTTGTCAAGGTCGCGGGAAATCGCTGGATGCGGACAGCGCAGGACCGTTCGTTGTGGAGATCCTTGGGGTAGGCCCATGCACAGCAGTGGGCGTCGTTCGGCTGACATGATGAAACCTTTTTAGATTATAACTGTTCAAAACAAGAGTTGGAGCTAAAACTCAACAACCATAAATACGTATAAAAACTGCACAAACAGGGTTTATGACAACTGCATTATTACGACGACAATAAGCAACATTGTTCCATAACAACTCTACTTGCATCATGCTAACCGCTCAGTAAACAACAAAAAGCTATGACGAGGTCAAATTCTACGAAGCCATTTACTGGACATTGTTGTTCTTGCCCTGGAAAGCGCGACGTTCAGTACCTCTATGAATTACGGCATAGTGATGCGATATGTATCACTATTACCGATAATTAAATCGGTTTTGTCGTCTCAACTGTCATATCTGACAGCTTGATTAACGGAAACCGGCTAGCCACCAAATTGTGGATTAAACTCTCCGCGATAATGCAATATACTCAGATCTACAGAAGTCTAAAGCGATCAAACGATCAGCATGTTTGTGATGAGATTTTCCTGAGCTAAAGTGATGATGACGCGGTGGCAACACCGCGTCATCATCACTTTAGCTCAGGAAAACGAATCTCTTCGCAAACCTCGAACGTCTCACGAGCGAATTCAAAGAGAGATTTGTTTTTGGAATTCTGTAAAACTCAACAACTACGTGACTATGGTGAAACGTGAGTGAAACGAACTACTAAGCCGCATGAGTTTTTTTTTTCCTTACAAATGAGGGAGAATTCTAAATCAAGGTCAAACGTTGAGAAGATGGAAGTGAGCGTACTCAAATGATATGAGAAATGATGTTTGCTTTAACCGATATACAGGCACGATTTTGGATGAATGTCATGCATAGAAAATCCTCAAGTAAATACATATTCACAGCATTTAGGCTTTCTTGACTTCAATGACATGCCAGCTGTTCATATGATATCGTGAAAACCGGCACTAATCGGTTTTTACAGGCACGAACATCCTTAGCGCGAATGTTTACTTTAAATTTTATATTGGCTATTACAATTGTGTTTAAGAGACTAACGATTGAGTCCCGTTTGAAGTCGTTCTAGCGACCTTGTTTTGACTAGTAAATACGCATTTGAACCTTTCCAAGTAGGTATTCGAAATAATGTGCCTAGTAATAGATAAAGTGAAGACATTGTAACAAAATAATTTGAAAATCCAAATCACGAAGATTATATATATATTTATCTCATTGTACCGGAATTGAAAAAAAAACAAGAAAAAGGGCTTCTCTTTTACAGGTCATTTCAATTCACCCCCATATTTTGAACTCAACATTATTGATAGTGTGAAAAGCCTATCGCAGTATAAAAGACTTTTTAAGATCGCAATACTACTAAACTGCGTAACAAACACAGGCTCCAAGGGAAACCCGGGCTATGTTGCAAAAAGTATGCATACTAAATTGCATACTAAATTTAAAAAACTCAGCTAACCGAGATACCAGCTTTCCCATAAGTAAAAATCAGCGTATCTCCATAATATCCAAATGAGTTCCAAACTAAAAATTCTGCTCGCGCAAACGGTTAAAGAAATTCAACTCCCCACTGTTTGTTATGAAAATAACTCCCATTTTAACGTAACGTTAGCAGTTATAACCGTTATAACGACTTCAATCTCAAATGTTTCAGACGTGTTTTATATACCAAACAAAACACCTTCTTGAGGCAAAATTTGCAAGGATGACTATTGTAAGCTGGCCTTTGGTACTGTATATGCGTAGGGCTGTTGCTCGACACACATAGAATGGAACTGGTTGTTCACTTTGACACATTCATACCAACCTTAATTTTATTGGTACCAGTTCAAAACTTTGATCACATTTTTTATTTCAGTCATTCATTCCTTCAGTGTCGATTTTTGGTTACAGGCAGTTGAAGCTTGAAACACAAGTGACTGCTTAAATAGGTACATACACAATTGAAATTTAAATAACATACGTTTGTTTTGCTTTACTTACAGAGTTAGGAACAACAGGATCTCGTTATTATTACGTGTATTTTTCAAAATTTAGCCGAATTTGAATATTCCATTATTAGCACCTCTGGTGTAGTAGCAAACTATTTAATTATTAAACCAAACCAGTTGTCAAATATTTACTACACATTTCTAATATGCCTTAAAAAAACTGCGAATAACAAATTTTGCAGCGTAAAACACACTGAAAATCAATTGCTATATAAGGTCCTGAAAATGTGCATTGCACCAACCCTAATAGATTTCGTCAAGTGCTAAGCACGGACTTCGGGGTCAGCTTAGGCTGGTAATCATACTATTTTGTATAAAGTAATGAACTAATTTGTCTCGCATGTAATGGACTCAAATCTGGCGCCGTTGCCAAATGGGCCCTGTGGAATAATGTACAGAGGCGCTCACATCAACCTTTACAAAACCATTGCAAAATGGGTCTTATGTCAGCGGCATAAGGTGCCCCTATGTAAAGGATGATGTGAGCGCCTTTGTACGTTATTTTAAGTGTATGGAACATAAAACGCGTGATGATGGTGCCTGAGATAACGTCCCATGGGATTTGGCTGAAGAAGGGTTATACACTAGAAAAAGAGATTTTGTTGTAGGTAACGCCCAATACCTACTTGAAATAAATTTAGAGTCCTTTGTAAAGAATTTGCGTAAAGGCAACTAAGTCGTTTTTGCCTTTTCATACAACGACAGCTTTATTTATAAAGACTCAAATACCTGGTCCAAATTTTAAAGGCGTCCAGCTTGCCACGCAATCTACCAAAAATGGAACTAAAATTTACAGAACATTTTTCAGAACAAGAGCATCAAAGAGTCCATTAAATTACGAAAAATCTAAAGCTAAAATACATTTTGAAAGTGAATTCAAAACAGCTGCTAGAGCCGATAACGTTCCCGTTTTCGAGTTTCCATTTAATAACGTTAACGACCGCAGAACGGCACTCGGGATGAAACCAGCGCGTTTATTGTCAGTTTTCTATTTGTTTGTTTGTTTGTGCATGCGATTTGAAAGCATTGATTTCAGTTGCGAAGCAGCGCAGATTTTGCGAAGATGCGAGTGTTAGCTTTTTATCCAATTTGGCTGGATTTTAGATTTCATTTCAGGGAATCTTAAACGATAAACATAAAAATCATATTCGGTAATGAACACCGTTGAAAAGAAGGGTGTGTGAGGGATGGGTGACCACCTCGACCGAAATTGAGTCACGCCTTTTCGGGAATCTTATTCCGTTAGGAGTTCGTTAGGTTAAGATTTTAGCCACTAAGCCTACCTAGTCGGGGGTTGTGTGCTGGCTTGATGAACTCTAACACTAATTTAACACCTCAGTAAAAATCCCCACTGAGCTCGCTTGTTAGAGTTGGTATTCTGGCTTTCTTCTTCTTTTCTTTCTATGTTGAATATCAAATGAAATAAAATGTTATCTCTAAATTATTTAAAAATCTTCATGAACGCAAATCGTCCTACAGCGGCTTTAAAACTGCAAAAGCAACATTTCATGCTTGAAATGTGTTAAATAACATTTTCCGACCTCTGCCCTCTGTAAGAAGCTCTCCTAAGAGGCAAAACGTAAATGAGAACAGTTGCGCAGTTGAGGTTTCACACATTTTCCTCTGAATTTTTATTTTCAGTGTAGTGCAATAGTGAACATTTTTAAAGTAAATATAGAAGAAGAAGTAAATAAAGAAGCTAAAAAAATATCACTTCTCACGATAGTCATGGTTTTTAGGCGTACACTAAGAAACATCACCTAGGCAGGACAAACAATAATTTTGATGTGTGAATTCCATTCCATCAACTATATTTTTAAGGGCTTATTGCGTCGTGCTCAAACTCTACAGCGTCTAATGATGTTAAACTTATTTGCAATGTTACTTACTAAATTGCGCTTACTTTTTAAAAGAAATAAACTACTCAACACAGTCTCTGACACTCACATTATAAACACAGATTAGGGCCATAAATAAACTTTCAAAGCACATTTTTGTTTTATCATTAAGTATTGTGTACACTTCAATTTCCTCATTACACCGTTTAATTATGCCTCAAATTAATTCTGCCAAACGTTAAAAACGTCAGTTAAAAAGGCTTTTACATGAAAACGTCAAAGAAGCGAAAAAAGTAACTCATTTGCTAACTCATTTAAAACCGCGAAGCAACTTGTAACACTTAAAAAGTCCTAAAAACAATATTTCTGCCCTCTGCCCTCACTCGGGGTTAATGAGGACGGTTGCGCTTGCAATTCCCCTCTTTCCTCTTTGTGCTTTTTTGCAGACAAAACATTTGCTTTTCCAACTATTTAGTTAGAGATATGGATGGATGGTTTTGTTAGAGAGAGTTATGGATGGATAGTTTCGTAAGGCTTTCAACATGATGTGAAAGCTTTGCAGTTGTTGCTAAATAAATGTTTTGTTTATTTTCCTCGAATACATTCGCAATGGACTCACAGTGAACCGACGACCTGGTCAGGGTCGCGGGAAGCGGCTGGATGAGGACAGCGCAGGACCGATCGTTGTGGAGATCTTTGGGGGGGCCTATACCCAGCAGTGGGCGTCGTTCGGCTGATATGATGATGATGATGACACCCACAATCAAATAAGTCATTCTGTTCTACACCATAATAATATGTGTTAGTTCTAGTTTTGGGGCGTTTTTTTTAATTGGCTAGCTTAAAGCTGCTTCAATTTTAGCTTTACAACTTTAACGGACAATGGGATGAGAGCGTAAGACTCCCAACCCCTAATGTTTAATTGACATGCCTTATGGTGCCTATAGGGGTAGGCCAAGGTTTGATTGGGAGATGGCAATCGAACGTCAGTTTGTGGAGAAAAGCGGCTGGGCACGTGCCGGTACTGCGAAGCATGCCAATAAAATAAGGGCCGCGATGCTTACGCCAGGGTGGACGATATACTGTACACGTCATAAAGCACTCTTACCCCCGAATTCACAAACGACAAACAACGCTAAGCAGGCGCTCACGCTCATGCTGTCCCTTTCAGTTCTATTGACATTTCACGGGACAGCATGAGCGTGAGCGCGTGCTTAGCGTTGATTGACGTTTGTGAATTCGGGGGTTACCTATACAACCTTTTTGTAGACATTATACAGTTTGAAGCTATAAAATAGATTTTTATTCAGCTTTTGCCTGTGCTAGTTGGGTCAAACGTTAGTAAAATGTTCGTACAAGAACGAAAGGTAGGTGAAAGGAATAAGGCCCGTTAGGAGAACTCGCTGAAGCAGAGAGCTTAATGCAAGGTTCTTTTCTAGATTCAAATAATTGTGACGAGTTGTGGCCGCTACTTTTGACACAGATTTTTGAGAAGAGACAACTCTTGAAATTTTGTACATAAAAGGTAAAGCCCGTTTTGTATCAGAAAGAAACTATCTTGTAATCTACGTTGCTGTAAACAACGTACCTACTTCAAAATTTCCAAATATATAATGTGCTGCCAGGAAGAACTTTTGGTTTTATACCATTCGTCTCCGTTGAACTAAGCGTACCGTTAAATTTCAATGTCGAACTTTACATCCAATGGCGCATATAAGGTTTTACGTTCTTATTTTTATTGAAATGTTCCGATTCCAATTTTGGATGGAAACAAACAAAAACAAGACTGTAAGTCTGAACCATATCAAATATATTAGATCGTTACATAATCTGAGATGACACTCATTTCTCATGGCTTATATATCACGGCGTCTGCCGAAAAAGGTAACGAATGAAGCACAAAATTTTATTAAATTAATTTATTTTTCTTCTTCTTCTTTGTCGGTATCACTCTTGACAGAGTGGTCGTGGTCATCGCTTCAAGCGTTGGTGGCAAGCTTCACAACACGCCGCCACTCCTCTCTGATGGCTGTCCTCCTCGTGCATTCATACAGAGATGAGTCTTTCACTGCGGCTTTTATTTATTTTTATTTATTCTTTATTGCACAACGTGATTGTTACAAAGGGCGGACTTAATGCCGAAAAAGGCATTCTCTACCAGTCAACCATAGGGCTAAGCAGAAAAATATAGTAGGCGGTGCAGCATTATTTTAAAAAAATAATAATAATACGACAATGTACAAAATATTTAAAAAAAAAACAATAAAACAGAATTTTTTTTTTGACTAGAACTTAATTTAAACTAATGATGATTTAAAATGATAAACTCGAATAACTATATAAACATAATTATACTATACATGATAATTAAGTCAAGTGATATTAAATCAAGTTAACTGAAAGGAAATTGAGTTAAATAGTGTAATGCTCCAATCACCTTATAGTGATTAATATATTTCAGTGGGTTAGTGGTTAGAGCAGCCGCCTCATATGCTGACACGGCCTAACTGGTGGTGCTGTCTGACAGTATTGCGTTAACAATAATTATAATTACAAAATTTACAAAATTTTACATTAAAATCAGGTGACCCTAAAAATGATTTCAATTTACTAGAGCGTATGTTGCCTTCTAATTTGCTACTCAAAGAGGAAATCCCACTCATGTTATCCCTTGAAATATCGATTTCACTTACGAGTACATCATGTCTAACAAGAAGGATATTTCCATGGTTATAGATACATCCACTGGGGTAGGGCTGAACTAAATTGGATCAGTGAACATATTAGAATTTTGAACTTTCAATAAAATTATTGCTAGTTTGGGTACTTACCTATTTAACATATTATTTGTAGACTCAGGTTTCGTTGATAAACTGCCCAAAAAACGTAACAAAAAGAATAAGAAAAGTATAATCTTTTTTCTTTTCTTTTTTAGTCCTTTTTTCTTTTCTTTTATAAAAATTACATAAGATCTATTATTTCAGATCTAATTGGTCTGATGATGAAAATTCTCCGAATTCGGGATACGTGTGTTCAACTCCGGTTCTCCGGATTCGGGATACGCAGTATTGTGAACATAATATCTTCTATTTCTGATAACATAATATACTACTATATCTTGGAACTTTCTCAAGCGGCAAATAAACTTCAACCCAGTATGGTAAGGGAGGTTTCCTATCCGTGGTTTCCATGAAGAAAGAGATAGCCGCAACTTGTTTAATGAACACAAGGTAAACTTTAGGTAGATTCGTACTCAGGATTGGGTTGTTTGTGGCGCAGTTGTGACAGTTGATCGGCAACGATCGCTGCTGTAAAGCAACACACGCCAGGTCGGAAATGCGATGGGTGACCATCGCGACTGAAATTTAGTGATGTATTTTTCGGGCATCTCCGTGCTTCGGAAGTCACTTTAAGCAGTTGTTCCCGGTTGATGTTGCTTAATGTCAGTCGTTAAGCTTGATAACATCCGACATAAAGGTCACTCACTAACCTTACACCCCTCCAACAATCCGCACTGAGCCCGCGTGTTGAAGTATGGCTCGCGACATCTCAGGCTCGCGCCATCTCGTAGTTGAGGTGAGGCCTGTGCCCAGCAGTGGAACGTCTAAAGGACTACGATAGTACCGAACCACAGTGCTCAGCCACAGGCCCACACGCTCACCAGTGTATCACAAAGCTCTCAAAATATATCAGGTAATTCCTTTAAAAAATAGGTTTTATCAAAAAAAGGGCTACAAAAATATTCAAAGAACTAATAAAACATACTGACGTCCCTAACAGATTTTTCCTTGCAAATAATTTCGCAAAGCCCACGCACCAAAGAAATATTCAGAAAAATATGTGCACACATGATTCCGAAAGGAGACGGAATGTATAGCACTCCCACGGAATTTTAAATTAAAAGAGGCAACATCAATGAGCTACATAAAAGTGTATTGGCTTTGGCGGAAAAGTATTTTAATATTGAATATTTTAAGTATATTCCATATTCGCTCATTGAACAGTGTTTACACTGACATGTTCCGGTGGAGAAAACCCCCAAAAAGAACTCAACTAACCCGGATATCGGCGGTAGACTCGCCACTTGCCACTTTGGTTTTAAATTGTGGTGGTGAGGTGTGGGCTTCTGAATGTTCCGTCGACTACGACGGCAACAGACAGCGTGTCTCTTGATCACATACTTTGGGATAAGTATCTTCGTTAGCATATGTTATGTTATAAACAAATAAATGGTGAACCTAAGGTGAACAAATTCCAACGAGCTCTAGCTGCCTTACCCACGGGTATTCAAAACTATCTAAGCAATATTATTTAGCTGTGCTTTTTGTAAGAATTTGATTTACTTCCAGCCACTAGTGTAAAATAAGTGATTTTAAGAGCAATGACAATGAATGACTGAATGGCAGCCGCTCGCGACTTCGTCCTCGTGGACTTTAGTTTTTTAACAATATCTTTATAAATTGTAGCCCATGCGCTATTCTGATGTGTTAGCTATATCACTGCAAAATTTCATCAGTCCAGTAGCTTTTACGTGAAAGAGTAACAAACATCCATACCATCCATAGCAAGTAATGCCAACTTTCGCATTTATAATATTAGTAGAATTTCAAGCAGTTTCTACAGCACAAAAACAACATAGACTTACAGTAAATTAGAAGTTAGTTCAACGACCAAGGATCGGTTAGACAAAATACATTAAATACTCAAAGGGTGAATTCGAAGTGTTGTTCAGTCTCCCACTGGGATTACCTGGGATTTGCCAAAGTCAATACGAGGTCAGCCATGTTGATTCTAACCAGACAGTAACTGGAGTTAGCAGTTTGTGCCATTCAGAGTTATCCGTTTAACCATCTATAAGTAGCCGTAAAAGTATAGAACTAGAATTGGAAAAGGCAGTTATAATATCCGGCACACAGAAGCTTCTTTAACGTACATAACTACTCAAAAACAAATATCGTTGTCATTATTCCACAAAGCGCCATCTAGCCCTATACTAAGCAAAGCTTATACTGTGGAATACTAGTCCACGTATAAACAGACTTTAATAGTGTTTTTGTAAATACATCAAAAATACTTAAATAGATACCCAGAGCAATACAAATAGACATGATCATGTACACAAATGTTATCAATGTGCGGTGATTGAACCCGTTACCTCTGGTGTAGTAGCCAACTTTTTTACCATCACACCAAATCGGTTGTGAGTCAAACTTTGACAGTTTAATCAAGATTGTTGTATTGATATATGTATAGTAGACATGACAGATAGTGTTAGAAAAACAAAATAAAGTTTTTAGCTTTTACTTTAAGCCTTAACAACTTTGCCATATTTTCTGACACAAATTTTAATATGGATGATCGACGATTGACGAAGCAAATAAAGGCAAAGTAAAGAAGCCTAGACGAACGTTTATTGAACAAGTTGAAGATATTTTCACAAAAGGTGAGGTCATGAGGACCTTTAACCAACAAGCATGTAAATAAATAATAATGAGAGGAGAAGCAGCAGATGTCTGTTAAGATCGTAGCAAATCTCTGCCTACGACCAGTGGTATGTCCTAAATCTCAAGTTTCAGTCTTGTGTACTAAGGTTTCTTATTATGAACCTTGTCACTTTGCAATAAGCAGCAAACAAAAGTCCTTTCGCTCACGTCTGCACCCTCAATTTCTGAAGGCATTTTTCAATGGCTACAATAAAAGTGTCATTCCGTGCATTCAGAGGGATCGTGACGGAAATTATAATGCGAATTGCTTAGGTTGCTGTTTCTCACTTTCTATAGCACCCTATTATCACACAAGCGGTATAAACAAGGCTTTATATAGGCTTACCCCCTTATTCATAAAAACTTAAACAGCTCTTCAACAACGCTTTAAATTTTGTGACGCTTTGTCACCGTTATTCTTGTTGCTGCCGCCATTTGCGAGTAAGTGACGTAACACATCAATTGCGTTAACTATGATTTAGCGTTCATGAATAAGGGGGATAACATATATATAAACATACGCTCACGACTTCAACCCAAATGTGGTAGTTAGAACCCAGCTCGTGAACGGAACACACAGAAGCCCACATTTCTCCAAGGGAATTTGGGTTTACTGCCGTTTTCGGGGTTTATCCGACGTTTTCTCGCGCGTCCTCTTCGTACGGTTTTTGTGCAAAAAAGTTAGATTATGTTGGCGGCAGTAACTTTATGAAATCAGGCTAGCTTCCTGCCATCTTTAAGAGGTGAAAACCAGAACACAAGGAAATGCACATTAAAAAGCAATTTTCCTTATTGGACTAGGTCAAACCCCACGATTCGCGCCTGTTTGTTTGCCGACACGTTTCAACGCGATAGGTCCGATTCAATCCCTTAGCGGCACAAAAGAAATGGCATCTTTTGTCGTTAAATCGAATTTTCTGCCCTAATAAATTGAAGGTACGAAAATGCGTAGCAAACAGTTAGCGACGACGCCCTTATTCTGAAGTTCGAGGAAAATAGGAATGGTAGCAGATGATTAGAGCCGAAATCTGTTCGCAACTCTTTTTAGACAATATTTTGTTTTTTATTGACATGATGATATTTTTGCTATACACCTATATTTGTAGCGCGGCATCGCTACTAACGCGTGTGTGAGGAAAAAACGCATCACAACTGGGCCCCAAGTCTGCTAATTTCAAAACGCTTCAATTGAATCGTAATTGAGTCTCATAAGTCAAAATTTACATATTGTTCATAGAAAATGTGACAAATTAGCCGATTGAGACTCAATGACGATTCAATTGAAGTGTTCTAAAATTAGCAGACTTAGGGCCCAGGGGGCTTAGCCAAAGTAACTTCTCTTGTGAGCGAAACGTAACCATAGATAGCGAGTTGTTATCGAACGCTATCCATGCCGCTGTCATACAAATGCGTAGACAAGCAGCAGTTTCAGTGTTCGCCTTCATTACGATTTCGATCGTCAGAAATGATATTTAAACGAACACTCGGATGCTGTAGTTATCGAAACAAAATGGCCGATTTCATTCATCAGCTGTGATTCTCAAAAGAATTTGATTACGGCTTAATATATTAACAGAGCCTAAAATGCATGCGTTACGTTTATTGTAGGCTGCACATAACAAAAACACATGGGAAAGACGCCAAAAGCGATTAAAATTACGACGCCAGTTGGAAACGATTGAAATAAAAAAGTAATTTATAAATATGTGGCGTGCATGAATGTCGACGCACCTCAATGATGTGGTGCGCATTATTGTCGACGCACCTTAATGATGTGGTGCGCATGATTGTCGACGCACCTCAATGATGTAGTGCGCATTATTGTCGACGCACCTCAATGATGTGGTGCGCATTATTGTAAACGCACCTCAATCTTCTATGGCAGCGATTGAGGTGTGTCTATGCCAAGTGACGCTTAGCCAAGCCACTTTTTCCTGGCGCGCAGAGGCGATCATCCATTAATGTTAACCGGCAAATTCCTAAATATTATATCTAACGTTGTGAAGAATTACAAGTTTCGCGAAGCAATCCAGCATTTCATTTTTAAAAACAGAACATCTCCGATAAACAAGCGCGGGCAAGCAGACCCGCACAAATACAAGTTATTTAAACTACATTTCAATACAGGCAGTCAACTTATCTTACCTTTCTAATTACCTAATGAGTAAGAGACAAACAAAATATAATATGAATAAGTTCCTTTTATGATAACCTAGACTGATTAAAGCTTTGAATAAAATTAATAGAACCAAAGTTAATAAACTATACAAAATTCAAAAGTTATTAATAATTTATCTATTAGTTTGCCATTTTAGTTTGTTACATAGAGAAAGATAAATATATACCAAAAGGGTTTGCTATTAACAGACTTGTCACAGAGAGACAAATCTGTCTGGTTACCTGACAGATTTGACCAGACTCTGGTAGGCTGCGGTCCGAATGTAGCTGAAAGTACTTTTGGCACCCATAAAAGCGTCCCGAATTGCGCCGAACGCACTTCGAGCGCGATTTTGAAAGATATTGCGACGCCATAAATGACATCACCAACTTTCGCCATTTTGTACTTAACTGCACTGAAAGCACTTTAAGCGATAAAATCGCACTTTTTAATTCGGACCGCACGAATGTGCTAAAAGCGCTTATAGTACTTTCAGCGATATTCGGACCGCAGCCCCTGTTGATCTGCTTGACACTGACAGTGACAGCAAAATTTCCGAATTTTTCGATACCATAGCCAATATTTTACTTTTTAGGGCCTAACAACTTCGAAACAACGATCGCGAAAGGATGGTACATTGGCTAAGCCATCGAAAACGATGACTTTTGAACGATGGCTTATGTCAATCCCATACATTTTGTTCTTTTCGAACTTCGCTGTCGTTTTCTAAATGTTACTTTGGCTAAGCCCCCTGAATCTAAACGAACTGTGAGCGAGGGCAGACAGCTAGCGACCGCTCTGCGACTGTAGCGATGCTGACGCGCGGTTGACGATACCACGTAACAGCGCAACAAACACAGTCACTGAGGTAGACGTTGTATAAGCGGCATCTTGGCACTTGGCACACGGGCCACAAAATGCCGCCACAGGCTTTCTAGAGTAAGGCGTCTGGAGGTAGAGAATTGTGGTGGCGTTTTGTGGCCCATGGACAATCATTTGATCACAATCTCAACATGTGGTAAGTGATGATGTGACCTATGGTACTATGCTTTTAAGGAATACCGCTGACTGTGCCTAGTTGATGCATCTAGCCACTGACGCTATGGAATGCAATGCGCTAATGGATGACCAAATCCATTCCGAATCATTGCCGAATCGACACAAAGATGAGCGAGCACAAAGGCTATTATTTTGATGGAGAACAACGAGGCTGACGATGATTCCAGATGATTCCGGCTGTTAGAAAACTAGCAAACTTTTACACTTATACACTTCACTTTAAAACTTAATTCAACGTACGGTATTTATCAGGAAAAGTTAAAACAACATGCGGCTGGGGTCAGAGACATTTTGGAATTACAACCCGTACTGGTTTTCAAATCTTTTCTTACCTCAAAATCCAATTTTCTAATTTTGGCGGAAAGTTATCTTCAATTAAGTGAATACTTTGTGCTGACGTCATTTAAACATATATCCGAATATGGTTAAATCTATCAATCACAACTAATTCTATGTCTGCCACAAACATTGAATATTGTTGTTGGTAAAACCACGACTTGAGTCGTTTTAACATAACACGTTCCCGGTCCATTAAATATCATAATTGTAAATCCATTGTTATGAATCATGGGGCAGGGAATAGTTAAACATGTACTAATTCGTCAAGTTATTGTAAAAAAGCATTAAACTGAAAGCGTGAAAAAAACAAACGCATTTCACATTATTTGCCCAACGTACTTAAATTAACTACCAATAACCTCAAAAATTTGCCTCAGTAAAATACAACACTGACTTAGTAAGTAAATTCACTCTATCACTACCTACACTTACACACCTGAGCCAATGAGTAAGCCTTATTTCTACAACTTTAATCATTAAAGTCCATATAACCTTCCTTCCCAAGCAATTGGAAGTTTCTTACAAGATGTTTGATGAGACAAGAAGCTTCAACGTGCGGTCGGTCCCACCTCACGAGTTAAGTGTTCAGTTTCCAACAACCTCACAAGGACCCACGTTTTTGTAGTTTGTGTTAAAGACAATGAATATACTCTAAATCAAACTTCTTCCTGATATTTTCCTCCTGAACATTTTTTCATTTCATTGACATACCCTACTAATAAATACCAAAACATGTACAGTCAACATGACAGCATGACAACATGACAGCACATCAGGTAACCCCATTTCCGTTTTCTCTCTCGCTCTTGCCAAATGACATTTCTTTGCAATAGAGCAATGAGCACTGGCCGGAAATGGGTAGCGTGATGTGCCGGCCACCGTACCTAAATAAAAATAAAACCTACATGGCACATCCACACATACAAACTCTCACATTTATATTAATAAATAAATGACATAATAAAATAATTAAAAAATATAATTTCACATTTATATTTATTAATATAAATGTGAAAGTTTGTATGTGTGGATGTGTTGTGTTGCGCTTTCACGTTAAAATTACTGAATGGATTTTAATGCAGCTTTACAACAATATAGGTACATCTGAATAGGATGTAGGCTACAATATATAAAAAATATCTCTTTTTTTAATTAGTTACCTTTTTCCTTCATTAAATCTGTAATCAGCCCATTTTGTCACATTGGACATAGGCCTGAACTCACTGTTTCCAATCCTTGAAATCCATTTTTCACAGAGTTAAATATGCTTATGTAAAAGGCCTCTACTTTTCTCATCATTTCTTTTCTTCACAAGTACTCACACAGACTCAAGTACAAGTTGAACATAATGTAATTCAACGATGACCAGGTAGGATATTGTGTCTGGTTTCAAGACAAGCGAAAGGTTAAAAATATTTCGGCATACCTATAAATGGACGCTGTAAAATATTTTGTGAATTATTCACCTTTACACCTTAAACAGGCTCTTAGATATTCAAAGGTCACCTTAACCCTCACTTGTCGAAACTTGTTAGGGATCCGAAACCGTATCTCTGAGCTCTACTTCACCGAGATGCCATAGCAATCAACTAGATATTTGGTTCACACTACCTGAGAAAATAAGTGCAGTTTTTTGTATGTTTGTATGTTTGTCTGAACGCGCTTATTTCAGGGTCTACTGTTTCAAATGGAGTGTAAAAAAGTGTTGAATGTCAAGCAGTTTATCAAGGAAGGCCATACATATAACATCACGCTACCTATAGGCGTTACTATCTGCTCCGGCTCCAAATGTTGCAAAAACGGAGGCTTTTTTCATCTTTTAAGATCTTTTGCTGTTGGCGCTGCTTTTTTAAATGCATATAAGTTGCGCTCCTAATTTGGTTTCTAGATGAAACCGCGAAAGATCTTGAGTAAAGACCGAAATTCCACTCACAGGGGCCGCAACTGGCCGGAAGCAACATGTTTTGTATGTTATATGTCTATCATTTACTTAACATATTTTCCATTGGGAAAAAAGAAAGTACTCGTAACGGGTAGATTTGAATTATATATAATTATTGATTTTAATTTGATTTTGATTATAGCAGCCCAGTGAACAAAGCCCTCACTCGGGATTCCAAAGTTCTACGTTATTCTCAAGTCTACGATCTAACATTACAATGTTATTTAGAAGAGTTACTCTCTGAGTAGCCGAGTAGTCCTAGGCGCTTTTAAAACGTCTACCTTATTTGTAGCCAATTTTAAACAAGGTAGGTAGGTATGGTTGTTCCATACCCAAATTGTTCTTCACTGAAAAATACTGGCAATTTTAAATGGTGCTGTTGAAGGGAGAAGGACTAGACGAACATTTCTAGTCGTGGTATGTTTTTTTTGTTATAAATATGGGCATTTTTTTTACACAGCGCCACTAGTCCTAAATTAGCGGTCTAATTTCCTCAGATATATATTTTTTGGAAATACACTAATTTTTAAAATAGGAAACTCCCTGCCCAGTACAAACCTACATGTTCATGCACACGCGTATTGTACAGTGCGGGGATCGAGCCCGCTACCTTTAGTGTATTAGCCAACTTCTTAACCATTAGACATAACCGGTCGTCAAAGTCAATAAGAATGTATGAAGGCCAATATCTAAGAAGTGCGGTACATACATACTTTCCAAAAGTCTGTCGAAGCGTTCAACCGTAAAGCGCCGTAGTTGAGTCTTGACGCAAGATTGAACCCGAGACGGCGCGCCAATCTAACTTGGTCCCGCTCGGCTGTTTACGTTACAGATTGCATATTACGACAAGATTAAGTTAAACGTGTTTACATCCAGGTTCCTTAACGGCGTTTAACGGCAGCGGATAATATTTACTTGTGCAACTCGGTAAGTTGAAGGAAAAGTCAAATTTCAGAAGTTAACGTAACGTGAGAGCTTAAAAAATGAATGTCGTAAAAATACTTGAATATTTATAAAAACATTCTTAAGTAAATAACAACACTTAGACACGAATCAAATGCTGAAAAAAAAATTGTTGTCATTGTGGTCAAATGTGTTCGCTTAAATATTTCTTATGTTAGTACACACATCAAAACTGTCTAAGGATATCATATGGATATCATTTTTCAAATATTTCATAAAGTTAAGTTTGTTTACAAGTTGAGCATCATCTCAGAATAACGCGAGGACAGAGGCATAAGATAAAGGTTAAGAATTTTACAAAAAAAACGTTGGATTTTGCTAAAGTTTTGACACCTTTTAAATGAAAAATCTGTCTTTTTTTAACGTCCTTATGATTGTACAATAATGCTACTACAATGAATTTCTTCATAAAATCTGAAAAGGCAGATAAAGCAGTTTCTGTGTTATAAAAATTACTACGTTGGTATCAATATTTTAATTTTTACAGCCTCCCAAATAGCTATACTTTGTATGAAAATGCTTGAGATATCCCTAGACACTTTTGAGGAGTGTATTTGCAAAAAAGTATCCAATAATATGTTTATCTGTTGACTAGTATCCCATGAACAGAGGCATCAACATTAAGTTTTACATAAGGGCCCTTTATACTGCTATAAAGGTTGATGTGATATGAGGTTTGCTTATTTTGGGGCTTGACGGCGCTGTTTGGGATAATGTCCAATGATATTTATTTATTTCCAACACACAAAGCATCCTCGGTGGGAATCGAATCCATAGTCATAGTCGCTAAGTATAGGTCGGATCTCTACCTGAACACGCCAACCGACCAGTTTAGTCCCGCTAACTTAATTTAAAAAACGAACATAATAAAATAATCCGCCATTTTGTCGAAGCAGCCATTTTGGATCATTTGTTTATCGAAAGTTAAAGGTGTTTTCCAAATCATTCATTCCGAAAAAAAATTGCAAAATCTGACAAAACATACACAAATTGAAAGTGAATTTACATTAAAGCTCAAAATATCTCCGAACAATAGGAAATAAAGCTGGAACCTCGCTTTTAAGGCTGTTAAAGTGTTGTGGTTACCATGAAAAGCAGCCGACAATTGATAAAAAAGCAAGACGGCACACCTCGCATTGTCCAACTTAATGACTGCCAGTCTCCTCGGCTTCTGACTCATTGTTCCATTGCTGACAATTCCGGTCCCCCCTACACACCCCCCCAGTAATATTCCGCCGTCAATACGAACAAATGTCTGGGGGATAGAGTGTAGAATACCACGGAAGAATGCACATCAAATGACACGCTGGAATGCAGATTTTACGAACGGTGAACAAGATTTCTAAAGCTTTAAATTAGTTACGTAGAAAGTAATCTTTAATCTGTGATTTTATAAATAATGAGTATTTTTACCGCATTTGCAGTGTGTTTACACTCGACGAAGTGTGGGTTGGTTGAATCTTCTGTTCACCATGATGGCAACAGTTTGTGAGTCAGTGTCTACTCCTTTCCATGTAAGAGAGGATATTATGTACAGTGGCGGTATTCCGACCCTCAGCACGTTGTAGAAGGTTCCTATGCAAGCGCATCGCACCAGCATTAGCTGAACCAGCCCCTGATTGGTCGCATATTTGTGGCTTAGCACTATAAGTAGCAAGGCAAAACGCCACGTACCAAACAAATATAGCTCTTACCTTAGGACTGGCCAGGTGCGCGTGTCCCCGATAGTACGTACTTATCTTTAAATAATTACAATACAATTAACGCAATATTACATAAATATTTCTAGTTTTGAAATGGGGTTTTCGCCAGAAATAGAATAGGAGCCACTAAATACCCAGACCCAGCACAAATACCTGTGGGTTGTTTGGAAGAGATCGCTTTTTAGCGATAAAGCCGCCCAAATTGTACATTATCGTTAATCTGTGTTTCTTTTTTGTTGATTTCTGTTGTTTTCGTGTGCAATAAAGAATATCAATCTATTTATCTATACCGATCCTTAAGTAAAAAGTCCTAGGCCCTGATTCTCGAACTTTCGATATAATCTTACGTTAGGAAAATGTCGGTTACAACTGCAGAAAAAAAACAACTGTGATATTGTTACTTCAGGTAAACATCGTTCATTTCCATTCATAGTAACTAGTTACATATTACATAATAATTAGTTTACTTAATACATGCATTGTAGATATACATTGTAATTAATTAGTAAGTTATAATAAAGCTCAAAACTTAGCTTAGTTGAGTATAGATAGATAGATAGATAGATAGATATTCTTTATTGCACACGAAAACAACAGAAAATCAACAACAAAGAAACACAGATTGACGATAATGTACAATTTGGGCGGCTTTATCGCTAAAAAGCGATCTCTTCCAAACAACCCACAGGTAGAGGAAAACTGACGAGAAGTGTAGGTAGTGTAGTATACAGTGAATTAAGTGACTAAATGGATTGGAATCCAGTAAAAACGTTTTTTTTTTTGAGATATTTATGCATTGTGACATTTTCAGTCGTGCAAGACTTGGTCTCTGTTCCCGAATACACATTACAGCTAGTCATCGTTTCACCCAATCACATGGCAGAGACTCTACACCCCACTAACTATCAAAACAATATCTAGCATAATATTGATTAAACTTGAAACTTATTTGCGTGTGTAACGTATACCGAGGGTAAAGTATACTCGCTGTTCCCTAACTCCGTGAAGCTACGCAACTCCGCTGGCTCTCAAACTATTCGCTATTGTTTCGACGAACTGGTGTTTGCTCAAACATTCCAGGATCATTGATCGACGTTTTTTCTGCTGATTGCGTAGTTGTTCACCATTCACGAACATTCACGCTACCAAATAGTAACTGGAGTGTTCTTGAGAGAGCTAAAAATGTATTTTTTAGTTTGCGGAAATCGGAACGCTAAGATATAGATTGATGGATTTTTGAGCGCAAAATGCTATGTAGAGAAATGCAAGATCGTAGCAAAGTGGAGAGAAGTGGTATCTGCCTACTGCGCGGAAAGAGGCGTGATGACATAACATAACGTACCCTCACGACAATTTCCCATAATGGGTTAATCAGAGGCACACTGATTGTTGCCGTTATGGTGAACCCAACATTCAGAAGCCCATATTTCGTCGAGGGAATTCGAACCCAACGTGATAAAAGGCGAGCCTACCGTCGTTTTCCATGTTGCTTGGGTTTTATATCGGTGTTTTCCATCAACGGAGAGTTAGGCCGCTAATTGTGCAATGAACACAAAGTAGATGTGTTCCGGCCAGATTTGATCTTGGGACCATCAAGTTCAGAGCCAGCCAGAGTGTTTAACCACTGGGTCACGACGCTCTCACGAGCTTGATCGGGTAAGGCGTTAGGTAAGGTGTGTTATTGCTATGTACCTAAGTACGCATTTATGTTTAACTTTTTCCCAGTATCTCTATTTATTTGTTATTTTTACTACAGTAACTATTAAATGTTTTAAAACTTCTTTATGCTGAATGCCAGGCTTCAGAATGATGCTATGGGATGTGCGTTTGTTGTCAGCGTTAGATGTCATAACTTTGGTCTTAACGTAAATTAGTATTAATGTTTCAGAACAAGTTTTTGTCAGCAAATAAAGATATTAACGCCATCAACCTGACGATGATTAAATAATTTTGATAGGTCGCTAGCCGATCTTGTACAGAGGCGCACACATCAACCTTTACAAAACCATTGCAAAATGGGTCTAAGGTCAGCCGCATAAGGTGCCCCTATGTAAAGGTTGATGTGTGCGCCACTGTACGATCACACTGTCAAGTATATTAATTCTAATTATGAAACATTTTGCTTTAAAAGCACTCTCAACTGATGATAAATAAATCCTAATCTGACAAAGTACATAATGTAGCACCTTTTACTCAAAGCGAAATATATTAAGGTAAAACATGTTAGATATCCTCTCCATTAACCAATATGCAGAAGTGTTTTCTGGAAGCTAAAACAAATTGCATACACCCGAGCTTTAGGTGGTTTAAGTTGAGCCGGCTAACTTTCATATAATATAAAGCAAAAAAACTAAAAGTACTCTACACAGTGTTTATTCAAGCCAATATGTTTTCGAAATATGAGAAAATTAAATTACGTTCTTTCAAATGCAGAAGTCTGTATTTTAATTAATTATAGTAGAATGCTGAAGTTAATTAAACCATGCGCAGATTATAATTACAACCTAGAGTTAATGATATTGGAACCAAACGCAGAGAGCTTTTTATTCGTAATACGATGAAAATGTATCACCCGTGAATATATTGTGCTACACAGTAAAATGGTTCTATATTTTCGATTACGCTTCTGTTATATTACTATGGATTAGTGTGCTTAAACTATAAATAGTTGACCGTAAGATAATATTGACCAATATTCACATAGTATGAACGGGTCGCTTTATTTGTTTGTCTGTATGTTTGAACATGCGGTCTTCTCAATCATTTATTTATTTATTCTTTATTGCACAAAATTACAAAAAAAGTATAATTGGCGGACTTAATGCCAAGAGGCATTCTCTACCAGTCAACCGCAAGGCTTAACAATCGTTCTGATTTATTTAAATTTATTTTGTTTGAGCATTAACATTTATTTTTACAGACATGAACATCTTGCTGGTTACCAACATTGGAAATGTAGTACCTACTAGTTAGTTCAATTCTTAAAAAATAACCAAGCAGGTGATTCGACATAGTTTCAGATAACCACGACACAATCCATACATCAAATGTAACTAGTTAGCGAATGGCCTTTATTGCAAAGGAAATAGGTCATAATATCTATCACCGTGTATGTTCTGCGGTTGACTGTACATAGTTGTGTCAACTAAATTACACCCACGACTGAGTTATTAGTTATTTCGGTAATGATCTCGCTTATCAATGTTATTGTAGAGCTTTATGAATAGGCGCTGAGCAGGGACACGCTTGACTGCGATAGGGTTGCTAGAAGTAAGAAATTAATTATTAACCGACTACAGCAGAGGTTCCCAAACTTATTTTGTCTACTGCCCACTTCGAGAATAAATATTTTTTTAGCGCCCCCATTTTTTCACCTACCGCCTCAACACAACGCCCCTAATTTCTTTCTGGGTCTCTTACCGCCCCCCTTGAGACTTGCAGCGCCCACAAGGGGGCGTTATCGCCCACTTTGGGAAAGACTGGACTACAGCGAAGTAAAGGAGGGTTATCATTTTGACTTGCATGTATGTAGAATTCATCTGTTCCCTCAGAACTTCTAAACTAGTACCTAAACATAATTAGATAAATGAGGTGATGTTGGAAGCCTCTTGATTGCCCGCTGGTAATAGGCTACATAACGTCTTGTTAAATTTACTACAGCGCTCTCTAGAAGACGAAAAGTGAAGAAAAAAAAACTTTTCCGACGGTATCAAATGCAAGTACTTTTAAAGCACATTTCAAATAATATGTAAACATTAGCTTTTCATACGACTCCGCTTGCAATAACCTATTTACAAGTACGAAAGAAGGAAGTGGTCTCCGTTAGGCTGAACAGGATAGCTGTGGTCGTATGCCGCCTACTGTAGCAAAGTAGATTATTATAATAATTAAATGAAAAGAAAATGGCATACGATCACGGCTATCCTATTCAGCCCCTAGCGGATTTTACTTCCTTGTTTCGTATTTTTAGGGCGTGTTTTTTTTCGGTCTGGTTTTCGTTTTTAAATTATTTCTTTTTTAATGGTTGGACGCGTGGGCAACGATGAACACGCTGTGGATCCTGAACGAGCAAAGGTTTTATTCAGTAGCCATCCAGATTTATGTTTCCAACGTCACGCGTCGAAATGTCGTTGCTACTAGTGTATTAAATTTTATGAACAATGTCATAGAGATTTCTACATGTAAATCAACTTATTAAATTATTTAAAAATGCGTCTGCATGACCTTCCAAACTTAACAAGCGTCTGCATTGTTTAAAAAGGCATTAGTTCAAAAGAGAGCGAGAGTCTAGACAGATTTGCAAATAAATCTAACGAGCTACTTTTGCAGACTTGATATTATATTCAAACTATTCAAACAATATTCACAATGATAGCACAAAGAGCTGGCTCAGATCATTAATACTAAGAAACGAGTACCTTAAGAACTTATTTCAGTTACTATCACAATCAATTTTTGTTTTTTAAATTTCACTCTCTTGCTAGTGGTCCGAGTTTTGTCCAGGCATACTAACACGCCTTGACATGGTGGTTCTAGGAGTGTTTCTCTTACAAAGATATTAAGTCAATAGTAGTTTAGTAGATATTAGCGTATGTAATGTTATCAACTTTACAATTCGGTCTTTACGATCTTCTAGGACAATCGTTTGAATTCTTGAAAAGGTCAGTTTTTGCCAATCGTCTTACGTCGCATACGATAACATAAAAGTAACCCTTAAATTTTATGTCTTCGCAGCGGCTCTTTTATGACAAAATAATTTGACCACAAATACCTAATGTTATTTGATGGCGGTAGTGGGCTACTGCAATATTGTGAGTTAACAGGGCTGCAATAAAACCCGTCAGGGTCGGTAAGGGGAAGCAAAGAAGCTTACCATCTACTTATGGTTAGTCGTATGTCTGACTGGACTCAACACGTTTTTAGTCCGTTCGCGTTAAGAATGCAGTGAATTTTAAATTTAATCCTGTTAAACACAAAAAAAAACTCAGATCCACAAACTTTGCGTTCGAAAGTATGCGTTAAACTGCTCACTGTGGACTTGACTTTCTAATTAGGAACGATTTGATTGGTTAGGGGGCTTGCTAGATCGAAGGACAAGTATAAAATTACTGCATTCTTAACGCGAACGGACTATCGTTTCCAACTTGTTTTGTACGCGATTGCACTTGAGTACACGCGGTTTCGTTTAAACAAAAAAGGTAAAATATGGAATCATTATTTAGCAAAATGTCTGTTGTTATAGTAATTTGTGTAAAGAGCGGGGAACGAACCCGCGTCCGCGAACACTATACCAATTCAGTCCTCTCAGTTAAGTTCTAAGCATTGGCCGTCACTTCCTACAATAAAGTGGTGTTACTTAGTCATACTCCAACATGAAAGCTTAGTGCGGATCTTCGGTGACGGTAGTGACAAACCTTTCCGCCCAAAAGCTTTGACGCAGGGCTCAGCTTAGGAGCACCCCAATTCACCCATGCCACTCCCTGACTTGAACGTTGCCGATCAGCTGTCACTACTAATTCACTGGCACTTCGGTCGAGTAACTGACTTGACATTTTATGAACAAACTAGCTTTTGTTGCGTTTTCGGCCGCCTAGACATTATACTTCAACCCACAGGTAATCTATCAATAATCACTTTGATTATACAAGTTTTCGTACGTATTAATTCAAATTCACCAATATTCTGAAATTTAAAAAAAACGTTAAATATGCATTACTTCAGAATAACTATGATTGTAATGAAATAGGTTTTTTTAAAGGTGGTAAATTCCGGTAAACAAGGTTTTTTGTGTAACATCCGTTTAAGGTCTCTCGAAAATATTTATTTATTCGTTCTTGCATTATTTTCATTATTGCTACATTCTTAGTTCTAGTGATAATATAGTATATTTCAGTAAATCGACAGTTCAACCCTACACCTAACCCTATTGGTCGTAGCGTGATGTTATGAAGCCTATACTTAGCACAGTATAAACATACAGTAGAACATTTACATACAAACGTGCGATTCTCGGTTTGAATGTGTGATGCGCGTCGCGCGCCGTGTCGCGATTTCACGCACACGCGATTTCAGGCAAACGCTAGCATAAAATAGGGAGGTATAGGGAGGCGGCTGTGCCGCGTGTCTGTGTGCACGCCAGGCTAATAACTCGGTGGGCGACCTTAGATAACCTACTGTATGTTTATACTGTGCCTTTAGCCTTCTTCGACGCATGGATAATCCAACGCAAAAAGATTTGTTCAATGCGAACCAGACATTACTGCAATATGCGCGTTCAAACGAGCTCTTAAGCATAATAATAGAAGCATTGTAGCTATGCTATAAAATAGCACAAGCCGTTCCTATCGACTCTTCACATGCATCAGATGCTATGGACAGCCCTGATCAAACTAATAAACGGATATTAATGCCGTCTGGATATCGTTCAGTAGTACAACCGTCGTGGCGTTCCGCCAATTGGGCGATCCTTTCGCTTCCTAACAATATTAGTTATATTACGAAGTAGCGGTTTTAGTACGGGGGCGATGAACTTGATGGTTGGAAAGCGAAATGTTATATTCTGAATCTGAACAAAGCAAAAAATTAGTCTATTCTGTCCTGTTCCAACTAAAAAACCTAGAAATATTTTTGAAAAAAATATAATCCTACGTATCGAAATTCACGATAATTGCTATAGTAACAAATCCAATTTTCTAATTCCAGATAAGTAATTGTATCATTCATAAACTTCCCAGTATTTTATTAGTTCTAGATTTGAGTGACTCTACAATCTACGACTATATCGTTGCATTCTACTTCAGGTAAACTTTTCGGCCCAAATCTTACGTGTGACTTCAGTTCAACTTGCATTGAATTTTAATTTTATGAAATGTAAAAAAGATATAGCGTGTTTAATACACATAAAAACAACTTTCACATCCTCAATAAATGCGGCAGTATATTACCTGTAAAGCACCTTTGAACACATTATATACTATATGAAACACGTTGCTGAAAGTTTGACAGCATCTGAAGTTTATATCTTCAATTAATTCAGCGGTCGGACTGCTTGCAAAACATTTCAAAACTACTAGGAAGACTATTAAATTAATGATTATTATTGTAATAAAAAGCAAAGAAATCTTAAGAAGCTACCTACAATGTTCGACCTTGATATTACAGTAACTACATTTCATGCTGTTTTCACAAAATTTAGTATCTACACGCAAAGCACATAAATAAATGCTGTTGTATTTCTTGAAATGGACTACTTTTAATTGAAATGTATTTATTCGTCATCATACATAGGTGAGGTGTCCGTGGCGCAGTTGTGACAGTTAATGGGCACCGATCACTGCTGTAGAGCTACACACGCCAGGTCAGAAATGGGATGGGTGACCATTCCGGCCGAGATTTAATGATGTATTTTTCGGGCATCTTCGTGCTTCGGAAGGTACTTTAAGCAGTTGGTCCCGGTTGACGTCGCTTGATGTTAGTTGTTAAGCCTAGACGGAGGCCTTAGGGCGGCTTGATAACATCACTGACCTAACACCCCTCCAACAATCCGCACTGAGCCCGCGTGAAATTTAACGAGAACGAGAAGAACAGAAACATTTTCAAGACCGTGCTTACCAACCTATGAATGTCAGGGACTGTTCTCCAGATTTTAAAGATAAATCATATTTGTATGTAAAATATTGTAATTGTGTACATATACACACAATTATGGGCTTCAAAATAGCAACAATTGTCAAGTTTTCACAGTGAAATTGTCGACTAGTATACCTACTCGAATTCTGTCACTAACGATTGTATGTTTCATGAAACAGGCACCAGTTCGTGTAAGCAATCCCCTTTTGCTAATTAATTACTACTCTCTCAATTAGAAAACGGGTCACGAACGAAAAAAGGCCACTAATTAAATCACAATAACTTCATACACAACGTTAACGAATCTAGCAACGAGTTATTACTAACAGCTTCATACTGAAGTATTGAGTATTTTATGAACGAAGTAAATAACGGCGAATGTGTGATCGAGAAGAACAGAGACATTTTCAAGACTGTGCTTACCAACCTATGAACGTCAGAGACTGTTCTTCAGATTTTTAAAGATTTAAATCATGTTTGTATGCCGAGCAGTAAAATGCTATTGCTATCCAAAAATGTTGTAATTGCGTATATGTACACAATTATGGGCTTTAAAAACAGCAACAATTATAAACTTTTCACAGTGAATTTGTTGACTAGTATACTCGAATTCTGTCACTAACAATTGTATGTTTCATAAAACAGGCCTCAGGTCGTGTTTTCCATGAATTACTACCTTCTCAATTAGAAAACGGGTCACCAACAATGATATTATTATAAAAAAGGTAGATAAGTTACTTTGTGCTAAAAAAGTGGCACCCGAAATCAGAATTTTTTGTGTACCTGAGCAAAGCATTGACAGTGTTACAGCTTGAGCCATGTATCTGTCTCGTTTACGCTCTAGTAACAATCGTTCTGTCATTATACGGCATTTCACACGGCCAAATTAACAACGTCGTTTGCAAATTTTTGTCTTCGCGTCAGTACTGACATAACTATCTACGTCTTTTTCATTGTAATATCATTGGTCACGAACGAAAAAAGCCAACTAATTAAATCACAATAACTTCATACACAACGTTAACGAATCTAGCGACGAGTTATTACCAGCTTCATACTGTAGTATTGAGTATTTTATGAACGAAGTAAATAACAGCGAATGTGTGCCACTGACAGGTTTACGAGAGCTACAGATTATTGAAAACATATTATTTGATGAGATGTGTTTTATTTTGTGGCATCATTATTACGCAGTGATTGGTTATTGTGTAGGTATTATTTATACAAGTGAATACCTACCCGTTTAGGGTTTACGAGCGCTGGTTACTTTTGGAACGCCAAAGGTTGCGGGTTCGATTCCGCACTTACTTACTTTACTTCTTGCAACAACAGATTGTTTCCTATAATTTACTTAATTTAATATTACGTTTGGGGGAGACCTTTGCCCAGCAGTGAGATCTTACAGGTTACAAAAAAAAATTACGTCATCTGTGCAATTGCACAGATGACGTAATTTTTTTGACTGATCAAAGATCATTAAAATTTGTAATTACAAATTTTAATGTTCTTTGATCAGTTGTCTAGACTTGAGAGTTCGATGGAGAAACTGGTTTTGCGTTAGCGCGACCACGACCCCTCCGTAAAGAGTGCCTCGATAATAAGAATTTCCATCAAGCATTATCAATAAAAATACACACTATCATGCAGACCACTCGGTAGTGAACAATACGATTTGCATTCAAAAAGTTTACCAATTATTTGTTATGTGGTTCTCTAGTGAAGCCAGCAGCTTTGTCTTTGATTTTCTAACCAGATTCGCTCTTATAGCAAGCAAATATACACTGATTTGCAGCATAGACCAAAGTTCTATCTTAATACACGGAGTAGAATATCGCCACATTATAGTCTACCTGTATAGCCGAAGTGGCTTAAAGGACGAACATTCAAAACATGAAATAGATAATGAAAGCATCCGTATTTAAGTTTGTTAAAAAGATGATACATTATTATTTTTACATTGTTCAAACACGACTGCTTAAAAGATTCCAAAGCACAGCGAGCTCGAAAAATATTGCAGCCATCGCTAAATACACGGGTTTTCACTGGACACCCATCAAATTACCCGACCTGGAATGCCTGGCTTAACATCAGTTCCGCTCCGCAGTCACAAAGCCATGGGCACACATTAGCCGCAGATACAACTATTTTGTTTCCATTTCTTAACTCAGAAATTGGCCTGGTGCCAAATGATCGATACGTTTTGGCCAAACGCCAGTCCATCTGGTGACGGGAGCTTCGTAAAAAGTTCAGTCGGTGTTGCTAGAGTCGGCTTCGGAAGCACCACTGTCGTTATCAGAGGGCTCGGCTTAATGAGAGATATAATAGCATAGAAATGCCAAGCTGGCGATGAAATTCAGACAAAAGCTTTCAGTATTGACCCGACTCTTCATTTCCCATGAGTAGGTAGGGTAGTCGACAAGTTTAGTAGGTAACCGCTGCTCAAGGCGTGAATGGTATAAGATTCTCACACCAACACAAGCAGCTTTGCCTGATTGATTAATATTCCTTCGTTGTTCTTACTTTCCTTAAGATATATTTCAAATTGGTACCATCACATACAATAGGTAGAAAGCAAGCATAGGTTGCATTAGCAAGATTCAAGCTCATCCATACTATGCATTATAGTAACCTGCTCCTTTACTGACCTCTATTAATTACATATATAAATCTGTCTGGGTTAATAAGTAATAAACGGGTTTATAAGTTCGCTATAATAACTAAAATGCAGGTGAAGCCGCTGGTAGAAAGTTAGTTTCAAATAAAGACATTTGGTCTGCTGGCGTTGGCTACGGGTTCGATTCCCGCCTGACGCCAACAGACCAAATGTCTTTTTCTAGTTTTCCTATCTTTAGTAAGATGATAATGCATTATCCCTAATGCTAAAAATAAAAAATAACCTATTAGTTTCAAATACTTTCGTTTGTAACTGGAATACCTATAATCATCGTATTAATTTCGATATGCGACATAATACTGAGAACTTCCTGATTGGTTTCTAATGCCTATCAACATACCTACTCTATCCTAACTAGTTCCCTTTCCTAGAGGTGAATTTAGTGCTTTGCTTCTACGATCCACATAATCCTTGTAAAGGATTCCATCGCATAGCTAACTCCGAGAATAGTTCGACAACCCGACTGCGATTTGTAATGTTTGTATAAGCATACGTTTGACTATAGTTACAACATTTAGAGATACGGATCAGAATGTCTAAGTTCTAAAATAAATCTGGGTAAGGAAATAGCGTGCAGCTAGGAAATTTCATAAGGTTTGGGTAAAAGGTGAGTGACTGGTAGATCTGCTGCTAAAAAAAACTGCAAAAAAAATTCTTACGTCCATATGGATGTAATATTTTTTTTTTTTGCCCAGCAGTGGGACACTACAGGCTCATAATAATAATAATAATAGATTTTATATTGTTATAAATCTTTGTTTTATAAATGTGTTGTACAAATTTTAGACCTAAGATTTACAATTAATAAAGAGAATAATAATAATACAATAATATTATTCTCACAACAAAATTGAAATAAAATATGCTGCAAAGATGATTTTACTATCGGACCCCAATAAAAAAAAAATGTGATTTAAAAAAATGTCTAGGAGCATTAAGTTAATTTTATACTTACAACAAATAATAAAACAGACTCACAATGATTTGGTACAAAATTGTCTTTTAAACAGATATTTTTGTGTTGGGGAAAAAAGATCTACAGTACCATTCGCTGGAAAAAGCAACGTTGTTTCTTAAAACACTTTCATTTGCCAAATTTAAAGGTATATTCTCATATCAGCAACCGGCTTCCCAAATCATATCGACAGAATTCAGTTTATGATTTTTTGTTTGTGTTTATTTTAATGTAAACTGCTGGTACATTAACGTCAGTATTAGCTATTCACACATTTTATACAAGGAATTACGATTTTTAAACACGAACAAAATTATGAGATTAGTGACGAAGTTTCCTATGGCAACATGAGTTTGCTTTCTGGGTTCCTAACAAGTATGTTTTTGCGGTTTACTGACTAACCCTCAAATTCACAAATGTCAATCAACGCTGAGGACGCGCTCAAGATCATGTTGTCCCGTAAAATGTCAATAGAGCTGAAAGGGACAGTTATACTTGTTAGGGATGGTCAACCGCACATGGTAACGGTTCGGTGTTACCATGTGCGGCTAATCCATATACGAGTAAATGTATGAAATCAACAGGATTTTTTTTAATTTTTTATTTTATCTAAAATGGGTTTGCGTTTGACCTCAGTCTCGCCTGATGGTAAGCCATGACGAAGTCGAAGGTGTAACACGCTTACCCAGAAAATGCCTATTCACTCTTGCCTTGAAGACACCAAGGTTGTATGTATCCGGAAACACAGACGCAGGGAGGGCGTTCCACTCCTTAGCGGTGCGGACCAGAAACCAAAAAGGAAGCACCAGACCGCTTAATTCGGACCGCTGGAAAGTTGACGACATGGCCCCCATGTCCCTCACGGCGTCTCGTCGTCCGGTGGTAGAAAGTAGAGGGTGGTATCAGGTCATGAAGTTCCTGCTAGTACTTTTTGTAACGTGTAGCGTCTGGCCCGTGTGCGGGGATGCTAAAGCGAGCCTGTATTCTATAACATGTTCACATTGTATTCTGAGTATGCGTAAATGTTTTTTCTCTAGCTGTAGGTCCCTTGGAAGAAATTGCGATGATGTCACTGATTAGGCAACCTAAATTGTGCATTGTTTGAAATATAGTACTTAGCTCTGAGTTTCTTCTTTTAGCAATCGTTACACCCTGTATAAATTCCGTTACGCAACGCGTCTGCGACATTTGCCAGTCGAAGCGAGAGTGGCAGTTTTTATTACCACCGTTCCACGACAAGACGGAATGGCGAGTTGTCCCAATTCGGTTCCTAAATACTGACCCATTTAGCCGTTTGTGACATGTTTAGTTAGTGACAGCTAAGACATACTGGTGTGCCAGACTAGGTCGTATTTGGTAGTTTACAGGTTTGGTGTAATGTTAAGAAGGTTATTTTATTTTTAATGCATTAAGATGATAATAGGATAGAGATAAAGATAGGTAAACCAGAAAAAGACATTCGGCTAAAACTTCGGGCTACCAGGTAAAATATACCAGAAAAAAATAGCCCAGTATGTTAATGGTCTCCGTAGCACAGAGGTTAGTGCAGTCGCCCGGTTTGCGAAAGACGCGGGTTCGAATCCCGCCTGAAGCCAAGACTAAATGTCTTATTCAGGTTTTCCTATCTTTTATTGTTAAGAAGTTGGTTGGTTGGTTGCTTGCGGGTTCGAACCCCGCACAGCCCAAACGTTTGTGTGCATGAACATGTAGTTTGTAAAAAAAATAATTAAAGTATGTTTATCCGTTGATAGCACCAGCAAGCTTTTAAACTTTGCTTAATTTGGAGCGGGAGGGGTAGGTCTAGACCTAGCTTATAGCCGGCGGCCAGCAGCTAGTTTTAGTATTACAATTGCTTGTTTCAAACAGTCAATACTCTGTTGACCACTCTGTATGCTGACTTTAAAATATCTGTATACAGGGTGAACATGGAAATGGTCTTTAGAACTCGATGAATAAAACTACGCCTTCATCGTTTTGTTTTGAAACGTAGTTTCGCTCTTGGCAACTCTTGCCAAAAACTTCATCAGTTTTTGCAAAATCAGCCTGTATTTTTTGTTTTTTTTCTGACTCCACAATTTAAAGTTCCTTTTTCGAATTTTAAAACAATGCTGATCTATTTCAAAGTCGTCAACTGAAACATCTATTAGTAAGTAGGTATACATATGTTACCACGCGTTGGTCGCGTCCTATATGTGGCGATGCGGACGAGTGACATCTAAGCTGTTGATTAATGTACTCTGTCGTGTCGTTGACCGATAAAATATACAAAATGCTTCGGTTCTAAATGGGACGTAACGAAGAAATACTTTGATGTGCGAAAGTACTTTGTGACTGAAGTAAATGATGTTAATTGATCGATCGACGGATCTCAAACTGGTCAATATACATTTAAAACTAAATAGATGTTCTAAAGAGTTTCATCAATTTCATACTTAATTAATCTTTCACAATAACGTCTCTTAATAAAGTATTGACTATGTATTTTTTAATCGTTGTGGACATCCTTGGGGTAGGCCTATGTCCAGCAGTGGGCGTCGTTCAAATGATGATGATGATGAAAACTATTTAGTTGATTATCAAGTTATGTAGAATACGCAACTATTTGTTAATTTTAAGTGCATATTAACTTGTTTTTAGAATAGTTTTTTTTAAGATTTTTTTAGTTGAAGTCCATGGCAAACAAGCATGCAGACTGACTAGGCATTAAAGGTGACCGCTTTTAGGGTCTAAATAGTGAGGATGACGATGAGGAACTCCACAAGATAGCGAGCAGAATGAGGATAGAACAAACACAAAACTGAAAATTACTTATTCCTGAACAGTTAAATATCCCTACGGCACCACTTTAAGTTTTAAAGGTCTGTCTATTACTATGGCTACCGACATTTGTAATTAAGTGTTAGCACACTTCAATCACTTCAAACCAATGCTGCGGCATCAAACTTACTTTTATAAATAAGGGGGTTAATCATTTCATGCAAAAAGCAAACAGCAAAAAAGGAAAACTCAAGACCGCACAGACTTTAAATTCCTCGCCTACAGCCTAGTCGAATAAAAAAGTAAAACGTCACATCACGTGACAGTCTCCACAGATAATTAAACTGGCTGGATTACCGTCTAATAGCCTGGTAATCTCGCCGGCGACACAGCGAGTTATTGCAGTCAGCTGTGCCCTACTTGTGGGGAAGACAATAAAATGGTCGGTAGATAGGTTTGAAAAGAGCACCACTGTCCCTATGAATTGACGTGGAACTATTTAATTTGACTGCATTCGTTGCCACTTGGTTTTAGTGCGTCAGATTTGACAAGTTACATGAGTTAAGGTTTCTTTTCTTCTGTTGGATATGAACGTTATCTATACAGAGTGTCTCTGCGAATAGAGATCGAAATAGGGACACGACGGAAGTCGTTTCCAAAGATTTTTCTTCATAAATGTGGGTCGAATTGTGGACCGTTGGTCCTTAAAACATAACTATGGAGTAGACAAGAAATGCGATTGTCTTTATTTCATACAATGATCAAAACATTTGCTTGCTCGATTCGATTCTTACTTTTAAGGACACCATGTACAGAGGCGTTCACATCAACTTTTACAAAACCATTGCAAAATGTGTCTTTTGTTATGTATGTCTTAGGTCAGCAGTATAAGTTGTTCCTATGTAAAAATTGTCGTGAACGCCTCTGTAAACTGGACGTCCATAGGTGCAATTTATTGTACTCTATATTTGTGTTCAGAATAGCAACAAATACCAACATATACAAAAACTATTAAAAATAACAATGCATAACATACAAATAAAGTTTTACAATATGTCTCTAATAAGAAAGTAAAAACAAAAATACAAAACAAATTGAATGTAACCGGCATCATCATCATCATCATCATCAGCCTATGTTGGTCCACTGCTGGACGTAGGCATCACGGCAACGTAAAGTTGATTGTAGTAAACAACACAAGAAACTTAAATACAATGCACTTTATTGTTTCATTAATTACACTTCTTTAACAGCATATTCCTCGCCAGTTAAAAATTAACATAAGTTGTCAAACACAATGAACCAAAAAAAAAAATAAACATGAACATTGTAATAGTTACACGGCCATTATTTCAATTTGTTTTTCTTACTCTAATAACCATCGAAATTTTCGCTTCTTCCGCTTTCGCTACACGTGTCCCAAAAAATTCCAAACTACGAAAATTTACTCGCACAAACTAAAAATAAAACAGCGTAACACAAAGAAAATCTGTCTCGTAAATTCAACGGAACTCAACTTCAATTAGGGGAATGCCGCAGTCATTTTAACAACGGTGAATATCGTTAAAAAACAGCTGACGATCATATATCTTCGCACGGCCCATGAATGTCTTGGAAGCAATTAATTACATTACAACTAATCTATTTCGATACGACGTCCTTCGCGGACGATTTTTCGATAAAAGGGGGTTAACAATAAGATGCTTTCATTAATTAAACGCGAGACTTTGGTGGGACAAGTGAGAAGAGAGAGCGGGGATTGTAAATAACAATGTGCGGTAAAGTGCTTACATGTACGAGTACCTTGTCTTGATGCTAAATTTACGTAAAACTACTTAAACGTCAAGAGGCCTCATCCCCAGGTCTCCCCGAAACTTGAAATCGATCCCTATCTTCTACCAATGACTACCATCTTTCAGATCGTCGCATCAACTACAACGTTTGCCGAAGGGGAAGTCCCATCGAGGCAACATACATACGTTTCATTTTTAGTAAAAAAACTAATCACACTGAAACTTTGTTGCATTGCAAAGCTCTATTTAGAAAACCCAATTTATTGTATTAAAATGTCGAAAATATTAAGTTACACAAAATTTCTGTGTAAGACGGCAAAACTGAGTTCGACATCGAACTCAAATGTTTTGACCAATTCAAACTGTGATTTATGTGAACAAATTAGCAGAAGACAGGTCCTACCTGCCAGAAACGTATTTAAAAATAGCCAGTAAATAATTAATTACTGTCTTTGAACTCCCTATCGTCCCAATCGAGTCGGTCGTTTGTTCCTCTATTTAAAGACATTCCGACGTGGCCATATTTAGAAACAGTGTACTGTTACTTGACCCAAAACTAGACACGTGGTCGAAATTCGAAACCGTATGTCTCATAGATTTCTGATTCGTTGTGTCTACTCTAAAAACGTTTTCGAAGCTGTCATCTACAAGATATTCGTTGATTCGATGAACCAAGTGTTAATTACCCCTAAGTAATACTGGATCTTTGTCGCTACATTATATAATATTAATATCATCATCATTATTATTTTTAGACGTACGTTGTTGATTTTTCGTGCAGCTAGTTAGTCGGATTACTAAGGTTTAAATTCTCCGTCCTTTGTTAGGCCGTCCGTCTATACTGCATTTTCTATAAAATGAAACACATTTCAATCCTGTCTATATTTGTGCACTTACTTACTCTCTCTGTGTTCTTTCTTTTGCCTGTGGGTTATCAGGAAAATATCACTTTCAGCAATACAGACTGCCTACGTTGTACCTTGACTCCAAAATGTTTTTTTACTTTGTTAATTACTCTGTTTTGTTTGTGTGCAATACAGTTTTTGTTATCTTATCTTATAATCTCCATCCCAAAACTTCATAATGGCAATATTTTTTCCCCTATAGCGCCACATCCCGTATCTCAGAATCAATCAAACTATTTTTGTAAATTTTTAGTCGACGCCACATTAGTAGGTACACCTGTTCACCCTTTTTCAGCTATCATTTGTGTTTAGATAGCTGTTGTGGTGAGTGAAATCTGTCGGCAGTGGCCTGAGTTAGAAGTGGTGGGAGGTTTTTACAGTATAGCTCTTTTACATCGACTGATTAAGGTTTCAACTAAAAGTGTTGAACAATTCGGTGTCGGAGAATTAGCTTGACCACAGGGAGTTCAGATTTAGTGTGTTTAACCACTGGACTACAAGGCTCGCCCTTGACCACGTTGGTTTGTGTGGTGTGTGGTTGGTTTGAGTGTGGGCTTTTGAATGATCCCATTCACCATGACGGCACCGTTCTTCTGATTACCCCACTCAAGATAAAGTCGAGACCGTACGATATGTTAAATAATAAAAAACATTAAGAAACAGCGCAAAAGTCATCATGGAAACTTTGGACAGTTAATATTTAATCGCGTCAGCGAAAACATTACAAAAAAATGGTAATCTACATTTTGAGTTAGCTAAAAAACACTTTTACTGTTTCAACATGGTTAAAACTTGTTCCGTTTTAATTTAAAACATGTCGTTTGTCTTAGTTTCTTGCAACTGATAAATATCTGGAAACAAAGCTTCCTTTATGTGCGCTTTAAAAATAAATGTCATTAACCTAATTAGTTTGCTTTAACAGAAGATTTTTCTGATGTGAAACTATTTCAGTGTTGCAAGCTACCATGTGTGATCTATGGTGGTTAAGACATGTGACTCTTCCGGTCAACTGGTAGACATTCTCAATGAGATCAACCAGGTATGCAGATAGATAGATAGATAGATAGATAAACACTTTATTGCACACAAAATAACACATTTGTAAGGAATACATGTTCTCATAAATGTACAATTTAGGCGGTCTTATTGCTAGAAGCAATCTCTTCCAGACAACCTACAGGCAGAGGAAATATGCAAGGACGGGTTCGCAGATAATATTTCAGGCACAAGTTGTCTGCACAGGTTCTAGTCTATTACTTCCATTATCTCTCTATGGTCCTGAATGGACACGACTCTGTAGAAAGGTTAGGCGTGGGAAAGGCATGCACACTCCAAGCATACATCATCACTTTTCGCACAACAAGTTAACGTCTTAGTCAACTCGAAACTACACAGTAATTCTAAAAACGTTTTTGGACCGTGCCGGATTCAAACCCATGATCTATGGGTCGAGAGTCAAACATTTTAACCGCTTCAACACGGAGGAGTCAGAAATAAAGACAAAAACAGGACATTTAACGTGTGTGTTGCGCAGAGGCGGTAATGATCGCTTATTATAACAATGATCAGTTGGGTACTAAATAATGAAGATAGAAACTTACCGTTATCACTAGAAACTGATCGCGTTCACACTTAAGCACCAAGATCCCAGCTTACCTGTAAAACGAAAAAAATACTTAAGTACTTGAACCTCGTATTAATAGTTCTAGAACTTATTGGTATACAGTATTCGGGTTATTCCGAGTTCTAAAAACTTTGTATAAAGCGTTTTGAACGTTAGATTTATTTGAATTTTTCTTAGAATCAACTTTCAATTTCGGGAAACTGTTATATAGAGAAACTAGCGAACCGCCCCCGCTTCGCACGGGTGCAATAGGATGTTATTACACATATACACCTTCCTCTTGAATCACTCTATCTATTAAAAAAAACCGCATCAAAATCCGTTGCGTTGTTTCAAAGATTTAAGCATACAAAGGGACATATCACATAGGGACAGAGAAAGCGACTTTGTTTTATACTATGTAGTGATGTGCTCGATGGGGTGAACCACCCTCAAAATTTAGCACATTTTAAAATCAACAGCCTGTATAACCGATTTAAAATCTTTTCACAACAAATTGGTATAATAACATCAAACACTAAACGTCGATGGAAACTAAGTTATACCAAATTACAAGCTTAATTGCCTATTCCGACACCGACTGAGATTTCGGCGTCAAACGTAGCCCAATATTGCTAAACTTTAGGTCTTCCGGAGACCAATAACATAGATTCTTGAATATATTAAAAATCTTTGACGACCGATTTGGTGTAATTGTTGAGAAGACGGCTACTACTAAAAAGGCCAAGGGTTCGATCCCCGCACAGTACAGTACAGTCTGTCTGTACTGTTCTGGGTGTTTCCTATGCTTATAAAGTATGTATTTACAAAAGAAAAAGTATTTAAGTATGTTTATCTCATGACTAGTATTCCATAAAAACGGGCTTTAATTAGCTCATCTTGGGGCTAGGTGGCGGTGTGTGGAATAATGTTCAGGGATATATTTATTGTTACTTCTAGATAGATATTTTACTACCTAGGTACTACCTACTACCTACCTAGGTAGTAATATATCTACATTCAATAAAATCGTTTTCTAGGGCATCTTAACACTAACACACTCTCATCTCAAAATGAGCAGAGTTTGCATGTAGGGTAGAAGTACCGTTTTTGTAGCGTAACTACCGTTTTTGTTTCGTACCGCCACCTATGCACCGCTTTGGTAAGCTGAAGTTTGAGTTAAAATTTCAAAAAACACAATGTATTTTTTTTTGTGCATTCGGGATAACGCTAGTCAAATGCGAGCCAGTACTTAGTCACAAACCTAGACTGTCTAAAAACCTGAAATACTCTACCTTGGTATTTCAACCTGATACTTTCGGATTTATGGTACCTGGTGTCGGTGGACCTTTGGACTACTGAAAGGAACAACCTCATAAAAACAGACCTTGATATATCCCACTGGTGGGCCTCACTGTCAGAGGTTATCAATCCGCCCTAAGGCCCCTTTTTAGGCTCAACTACTTAAAGAGCCTTCCAAAGCCCGGATATGCTTGAAAACTACATTTAAAAAATTCGATCGCCGTGGTCACCCATCCTATTTCCAACCCAGGGTGCGTTGCTTTACAACTATAACAACCAAGCCACGGGTGCCCAGCAATATTTAATAATAAATATTATAATCCTGTTCATTCATGTTTTCGAACAAGACTTCTCACAAACGCCCCATAAAACAAGCTCATTGGGGATTCATGAGAATTTTATGAGGGAAGATTGATTTATAACTGTAATATTGGCTTTCTGGAATATTCTTCTTCTGTACGGTTTTACTCTCTTCAAGCCATTCTCGGCTTTTATTGATACACTGATAACTTTTGATTTGACACATTTCCATAACAATTTACTTTTGCTTGGATTATCGCTTTATTTTTATCAGCAACGATCACTGATGTTAAGCTACGAAGGCTAAGATAATGGGATGGGTGCCCACAGTTTAGAGATGTATTTTTCGGGCATTTGAATGGTTCGGAAAGCAATGCACAAAATGTTCAAAACAATTAATACTACAATGACAGAAACGTACTATGTCGTTTAAAGCGTTACAAGTTACAAGACAAGTGTTATAGCTGTTTTTAATTCTATAGAAATAAGGTTGCTTTTGTTAAATTTTTGACTACTCTCTACGCACACACCATTTTGATGCTGACTGTACAAGGGCTGACTCCAGGCTTGGTTATAAAATATTACGGCTAGATTAAGGCCTTAGGGTGGCTTGCTAACATCCAATAGTAAGGTTTATCACTGGCATCAAATATGAGTATACGTCACGAACAATCGAAACTGCATTAGTGCTATGGGGAAAATCAAACAATGCAGTTTCCTCCATTAAAATCAAACTTGTATTTTTCAAATATTTACAACATGACGATGTTAAATTAATTATCTACCTAAACTCGAAATGTAAAATAATGGATCGAACGAAAAAAAAACTCTATGTGACAGAATCTGTTTCTTTTTCTTTTTCGCGCGCTTCAGATTTTATTAATGGCCAGGCGCTTGCAAGGAGTTTGTATGCGCCTTGTCACCAACGGTATGTTGGCCCGCACCACTTCATAGATGACGGAAGTAGGAGCGATGCGTAAGGGTATTACCCAATCACCAACCAGCGAGGCCCACGCTTTTGCCACGTACACATGCATACATACATACCATCACGCCTCTTTCCCAACGGGGTAGGCAGAGACCACTTCTTTCCACTTGCTACGATCCTGACACACACTTTGCGCCTCCTCTACTTTCATGAGCCCTTTCATACATGCTCGTCGGTTAAAGGTACTCCTGACCTGACCCTTTCTGAGAACATCTTGAATTTGTCCAAGAAACGTTCGTCTAGGCCTTCCCCTTCCAACAGCTCCATTCACCCTCGCCTTATAAATCCGTTTCGTTAATCGCCTTTCATCCATTCTTTCCATATGACCAAACCACCTCAGCATTCCCATCTCAATTTTTGTAATTACATCTCCTTTTACACCACATCGTTCTCTTATAGCACAGTTTCTTATTCTATCACTCAGTTTCACCCCAGCCATACTTCGTAATGCTCTCATTTCCACTGCATTTATTTTACTTTCATCCTTCTTCTGCCATACCCAACTTTCACTACCGTACATTAATGTCGGTACCAGCACACCCCCGTGAACTGCCAGTCTGGCTTTCTCCAACACTTTGTGGCTGCTCATAAAGGCATGTAGCGCCCCGTTCACTCTATTACCTGCATTCACTCTTCTTTCAATGTCACCCTCATATCTTCCATCTCTCGTAAACTTGGTACCCAGATACACAAACTCTTTCACTTGCTCGACTTTTTCGCCCCCAATAAAAACATTACATTCTGTCATGCTGTCATCCCTTTCAAACACCATCGTTTTAGTTTTACTCACATTCACTTTCATACCTCTCGCTTCCAGCGACTCATTCATTACCGTTACCATATCCTGTAACTCGCCGGCAGACGATGCAAGTATAACCTGATCATCGGCGTAAAGAAGACATTTCACGAGCAACCCATCCATTCTCAGACCATACCTACTATCTTTCAAACCTGTCAAACAATTTTGCCACGTTATTTCAAAAAAAGTTATCCATAAGGCTAAACTTAGACCACAGCTAAAACGTCGTATCTGCAAAGCTGTAACCATCGCCGCCCACTTCCGTCGGCCTATTATGCCCATCATGATTGGCCGATCGGCACCCCGCCCACATGGTTTCGAAGGCCGGCCCGCCCATGCCGTGCCGTAGACACCGCTGGCACTGTTCCAGGGTTACCTGGTGTTTACACATTGTAACAATGGCTTTTAAAAATACTATTTGAAGTAGACCAGTGGGTTTATATCCTGGTTTGGTCGCGAGTTCAAGTCTGGAAGTAACATCTTCTTGTATTTTATGTTCATTGTAAAAGCGACTAATTCTCCGGTGATGAAAAACACAGGTATTGAAACCCAAGGAATACGCATAACGGCTGCAGGCTTGCCCTTTACTACGTCGGGATTAATAAATCGGTCGGCGAAATGTGGTCTTCTCAATGTTTCGTTCACGGCAACAATTAGTGTGCTTCTGACCTGACTACTTCGTCTGAGTTGTGTTTGTTTTGCCAGATAATTAAAAAAAAAAATAGTAACTTTACCTGGTTTTCAAAAGGCCTTAACATTTAGTCATTATCATCATAAGGCAAGTGGCAACCACTGCTGAAACTATAGGCCTCCCCTTTCTTATGGAGCGGCCTGAATCCGTCGTCATCATTCAATTCAATTTATTCATTATTTTTTGAGCATGTCTTTATTAAAAAAGAACGTTAAACAGGTTAATTTTGGATTTCTAATAGTAGCGTTTCATTTTTCAACATTTCTTACTAATAAAACGACGTTTTTAAAAAACATTCCGCTCAAATAAACATTCCAAGCAGGATAAGCAGGTTGAAGTGGCAGTGGAAGCGGCACATAGGTAGCGCGTAGAACTGATGGCCGCTGGGGCCGAAATGTTCTGGACTGGAGACCATTTAAGGCCAAACGCAGAGTGGGGCGCCCACCCGCAAGGTGGACGGACGACCTGATAAAAGTCGCGGGATTCCGGTGGATGCAGGCCGCACGCAACCGGGCGCTCTGGAAATCAATGGGGGAGGCCTATGTTCAGCAGTGGACTCCTTGCGGCTGCTAATAATGATGATGAAATATTCCAAAAGGCACCCAATGGCTGTTCTACAATTACCACTTGTATCTTGTATTCACTCACAAAACCGATAAGTGACCTTACCCCAGATAACGAGAGCAGTCACCGAGACGTGAACGTTATTTCTGGCGAGACACTTGTCTCGTCCTCTGAGGTGAAATTAGTTCAGTCTCGTACCTACGGACATAGTTTTACGATAACTACCTACTGTTATTTAGATGACAATAAAACTGCTGCTGTTGTAATAAAATAAGAAATAGAATTTAAATAAATTATGCCAAGTAAACTGTTTATTGTCCTCAGTTGACGACAATTTATTAGAATTGAAATTGAAAATTGTTGCAGGTTTCTGCTATTAATGAGACATCTTCACAATTGTATTTCTTCACTGAGTGAAATATTTAGTCATGATGTAGGTTATTTATTTGCGAAATTTTATCAATCAACCTAAAAGCTTCCAGCGGAACAGAGACTGATTAAATGTCCAAAACAAGAAGGCCACAATCTCGTTGTAGCCCTAAAAAGCAATAGTTGGACTAGCTGGACTTCCACTTGAAGCATTGGCCTGTTGTAGCAATTTATTGCAGTCATATAGGATAGGCTGTTTGCCTCATAAAAAATCAAGTTATATGATTATTTATCATCAGCATCAGCCACAGGGTGTGCACTGCGGACCGTAGGCCAAATCTCATGATAATATGTCATCATTTGGTGTCTTGTTACCGATTGTAGTCATGTTTCGCAGACATATTGATAAGCGCATGACACATCTACACTCTGCTGTCACATCTCATCACCAAAGTCAAACAAATCCGTTAGACATGGCGCTATCCTTTGTGAAGGTAAACATGCCGCTATCCTTTGAGAAGGAAATTCGAGTTGACATCTGAACGTGAATAAATCCTGGCTTAATGTAGCTCATAATTGCAGTCATCTGAGATGGGTGGGTAGGCAGTTTGTCTCATAAGACATCAAGTTATATGATTCATTATCATCAGAATCAACCACAGGGTGTCCACTGCGGATCGTATGCGAAATCGAATGATTTGTCATCATTTGGTGTCATGTTACCGATTGTAGTCATGATTGGCAGACATATTGAAGAGCGACGACAAACCTGCACTCTGCTGTCACGTCTCATCTTAGTGATGTCTAAAGCCAAACATATCCGTTAGACATGCTATCCTCTGTGAAGGTAAACACGCCGCTATCTTTTGAGAAGGAAATTCGAGTTGACATCAGAACGTGTATAAATCCGAACGATCGAGTTAAATCGAAACAAATTAAAAATGAACAAGACTCACAATATTCCAACTCAGCTGTAAACCGTCCAATTTGAATAAACACCGACTACGTTTTTCTGAAACAACGCTTTAAAATGCTCAATTCATTTCCAATACCTGCATTTTATGCGCGGCGATCTAAAATGACCTTTATAGCTTAAACCTGAAGGTGCATGCAGGTTAGCAATGCATCTGGCGTGTGGCCAGCTGGTCACCTGTTGCGACGTGATATCTTGGAAGTGAATGATGGGGACAGAGGTAAGGAAGCGATCTCCGATAATTCAACTATATTCAACGTTTTAGAGAAATACATTTTTGCTGGACTTTCGAGCGGGTCATGCTTGTTGGATCAAATTAGGCCTTTATTGACGTGGAAATATGCAAGGCCACTTATGCAACATGACGAATTTTTAAAAAACGTAATGAAAAAAAAAATAGAAAAAGAAGAAGAGGAAAATCCCTGTTCTCAAAGAATTTTCCACAAATTATGTATATAGCACACACACAACCCAAGCAAATACAAAAATAATTATTTAAAGGGAATACAATAAACCGTTTTTCCCCTTATTTTTGTTTAATATCATTAACGGTAGATGATTAAAATTTTCACAGAATATTCAGTTTCAGTAGCTTTTACAATGTATAGTTAAATAAAAATAAAGTTGTTTCAAAGGGGCGCATATCCCATACACAAATATGATTTTCTTTTATAGATGATGGAACGAGACCCTTACCGGTCGGTATTTTGGATTTGTAAATAAAATCCTGCAGAATTCGCTAGTTTATTTACAAATACTCAACTATCGTTACAATTGCGTACTCACTGGTTGCTCTACCTTTGTCCACTGGAGTGGTATCCATGACAACATGAACATACGCGTATCGGACACGGTATCGGAATAGTCCTTAAGTATCAAAAGACACTTCACTTTGACTCGAGCGGACAATGAAGACGTGCCGGTTGGATAGGTAAATATATTATACGGTATGTGTGTTAAGAGATACAACAGTTTCAAACATTTTAGTTAAGGCTGTGATCAAACATCTAAGAATATAGTTACGCTTCTTTTAAAAAAAATGAACTTCGAAACATTGCCTTTCTTCAGTAAACTCGTCCCTTTGACACCATGGATTCAAAATCACTCAGTGAATTGTGTGTTCGCGGTTGTGTTCATCACGTAGGCAACAATTACAGTCCAACTAATCTAAAAGATACATTTTGACAGATGTCAGTGTCGTTGGAAATTGTACTTCAATTCAATGGAAATACGATTGATGAGCAGTGGCTTGTTTTTTGAGCATGACAGAACACTTGAACCCTTTCAGCATTGCATTAAGTTCAATTTCCAAAATGTATTTCTTGGATTGTAACTTGGACAGTATTGTGCCTCTGATTACCACAGTTGGGCTTCAGTCGTTATGAGGATTTATTCGATTTATTTTAATGGTTCTCTCCCTGACTAACGTTTGACCTTTAAGATTTTCAATCAGAACATATTTCACAATACTATTGAATTTTCCGTCTTTGTGACTCCCAGAAACAAAGACTGTCAATTACACTTGAGGCCACTTTCAGTTCACTTATTCCCTTTACCTCGCATTCTCAAAAACTCTTAACATCACGTTTTATAAATTAAAAAGTCGTCCCCATTATCGTTACGCATTCCAGTTCCTTTGTGATTATTAATTAGCTTTCAGAGATTTCGCCATTCAGAGCTTTGTCAGAATACTTGAAATAGCATTGTGTTCCGCGGGCGTGGACTAAGGGCGAGCACACAACTGCGATTGTGGGTCTTTGTCATGCTCTACAATTTCAAAGAAATTTGACGGTAACGAACAAAATTAAATAAATATAATAGGTATTTCTATTGCGATACAAATACTAAACAGATAAGATAAGAAAATAAAATGGACCGGTTTGTTGCTGTATTTTTGTCTACTGACTTAACTTTCTTGGGTCTGGGTGTGGCAGCAATGAAACTCTTGGTGACGTGATGTAGGAATAATTATTTCAATTTACAAGGGTTACATTTAAATTTTGAAGATAATGGGCCGAAAGGAAAAATAAGTGGACGAGAAATTCTTGTGCAGTCGCTTATATACTCTTCTGTCCCGCCCCCTGGTGTGACTTTTTGACATCTTATTCTTATTGATTTGGTAGCCGCGTTGATCAGAGCTTTGCGTGTAGTTCGCAGTTCCTGCGGTAGATTGCGCTCATTAACAGTTGCACACATAATATTCGTCAGGTATTTAAGGAGTATTGTACTAACATGTTGATGTATAATTTAGGTTGTCTTATTTTTAAAAACAAGACAGAAAAGACAATTTACAGAGCAAAAAGTGCTTAGTTTTTTGAAGTTTCTAGATATGTCAATTTCTTATTAACAATGAACTGTATGAATATATTCCAAATAAATAAAGCAAAGTGGATTTCCCTAAGAAATCGCAAGTACAATCCACCGCCGTGTGTCCAGCCGAACCTATATCGCTGTTTCGCCTCAAGACCTTTCTCAGACACTGAATAATAGAAATTGAAAGGAAGATCCGCAGTCCGGGGAACGTCGGCTACAAGCTACCGACGTAAGAGGGCCGTAAGTGGTGCATCCTTCTACGTCTTGCAAGTTTAATGGTGGCCACAGCGGTTCCGGCTTGAGGTACGACAGGACGACATTCGGAAGCTACAAGGGTCATTCGTTAAGTGAGACTATTTCTTAAACTTTTGGTAATAGAAATTCTAGTCTGATTTAGTGCAGACACAACTACTATGGAAACGTATTTGTCATCGCATCATTGTGCAATCCAACAGATTATGCAAGAAGACGTTTATTGGGTTTAAAAAAATGCAGGTAATAAAATAACGCTTTCTACCTTCAAACCTGAACCTACCCAGTCAGTTTAACTCCGACTTTAGCACACAAGTACCAAGGCAAATCATCAAAGTTGTAACGTTGATAACTCACAGATTACATTCAAACATCTTTGCACCGATGTTAAAAAAACTTGCAATTTTGAAACATTTTGCCTTTATTACTTCAAAATCTATGAAGGAGAACCAAGCATTGTAAATAATATTTTTCACAGATATCTAACCAAATACAGCGAAAGACACTTAACATATTACCAATTAGTAACATGTGTCTCTGTCTACTAACATAGGGCTGCTGAAACATTTCAAGAAATATTAGGTTGTATACATTTCCATCGGCTTCATCCTTAAAAATTAGCTGCAAGTTTCAGTTCACGTAAAGTCTTTTTTCCAGCCGGATTGAACTCAGGACTACAAGGACTATGAGCTAAGTGCTTACTTACTCTAGCTTATAATTCTGTCTGTAACGACAAGGATAAGAACAACAAATCGTAACATTCCTCATTCAAACTATACCTAGCATTTTCTAATCTGCAGCTATGTTCGCAATCCACCCCAGAAATCTTTTTTATTCATTTATTTCCCCCCTGACACCACACCCTCCTTCGTCACTCGCAATCGCCTCTGAGGCTTTGTTTGATTTATGAGGTACGTGTCTGAGTTCCAAAGGCTACAGCGTTGTCCACACCGTTTGAAGGCTAACTTAAAATAACTACGTGGCTTTAGGCTGTGATCTGATAAACAATTGAATGTCCAATATCGCAATAGGCTAGATGACTGTATTTTTTTTTTGTTTAATATCGAAAGACCTTTCATTTATGTAGACAATCCTAAAAGAATCCCTTCAATAGGATCAATACAACCCGAGATATCACAATTTGAAATGCACATTTTTGGACTTGCCCAAAAACGCTTCATACAAACGTGACAGAGAGCGTGACGTCACGTACCCGTTTTTGTAAGGAGCGTGTTAGATATATTGATATCATTTATAAAATAAAAAGGCAGAAAGTAATTTTATAATAATAAAATTCATTATAACTAAAGGAAACATTTATTTTATCTTCATTAAAATAAATATTTCACTTAAAAGTTGTTTTTTGACTACAAAAGTTATTCAAGTATCACACACGAAATATATTTTATAGAATAAACATGTATTTCTAGTTATTAAGTCGTAGTTAATGACTAATGTACAGATTAATGATTTATGTAAGGATTATTGTATTTACAACTAGTCCAAACATTATTTAATTACTTCAAAAAGTATAGTATCCGTTGTCGGCTCCTTTTCCGTTTCCTTTTACTATTTTTATTAATTTAAAAAGTTTATTGTACACAGAATATTATAATAGCTTCTGTAAATTATGTAACATTAATTATGTATAATTTTCATGACCTTCAGAATATTTATTAACATCTCTTACGATAATTAGCTAAAATATTTCTAAATCAAAATAACAGAACGGAAGTGACGTATAAAATCGCCAACTTGGTTGTTGTGGCCTATTAAAGAAAAATATTGTTTTTCGACTCCACTTTTTTTGGAGCTCCCAGACTGGACGGATCTAAGTTAAGTACTTTGTTACTATTTACTAGGTTCAAGTAATTATGGATCTAAGCTGTGACTGTGATCTTGTATTGTTGTATTTGGTGATAATTATTAAGTATCCGCTTATTGCTATGGTTTCTCTGAGTATTGTAATTTATTTCAATCATTTGCTTGTGAGTTTAAGAATATTAGTTTATTGCGAATAACCTATAAATGTTTATTAACATTTAACCTCAAGTCTCTTGACTTAAGTTGAAGTGAAACTGATTTTATTTTATTTAGATTATATTTATATACTACTTAATTCTTAACAATGTGATATTGAATTTGAAAAGACTAACTACTGAGTTTCTTGCCGGATCTTCTCAGTAGAATCAAGGTTCCGATCCGGTGGTAGATTCTTTTGAAAGTTTTAATATAAATATCATTGAAACTCCTTGTCGCTGTTCTTATTTCCTCTCCTAATCATTTTATTATTATTACCTAGGCAGGTACATAATTAATATTGAGTAAATTCCTAGTTCATTTCATTATTTACTGGAATTAATACTAGAAATGTTAGCCCATACTTAATACCTACTTTAGTCCTAATTTCACATCAGAAGTGGGATAGTATCTGGCCTGTTATTAATACAAGATGTGTTTCAGATTGGATGGCGAGACTACTGATCACTACTGTGCTACTGCTGACTTGTCGAGCAAGGGAAGTTACCGTGACGATGATTCCACGTCATTTTAGAAGACGCAATTTGGTCTGGCAGCTTCTTCGCGGGTCAAATGTTTTCAAGAAAAATATTTCATCGGTTAACGAGGAACATGTACAGACAAGACAGCTACGATTACCGGTAAGGCCAACAACGTGTTGGCTATTTTCATTCTCAAATTCAACTGGTGTTATAGGTTTGAAAACGTTATACCTACCTATGTCATCGCGTTATATTTTTAGAACTAAGCAAACAGTTTTTGATGTTTTAAGATTTCATTATTTTTATAAAAAAAAATGAGGGTAGTTATTTATCTTAAGTTATCGTGCCTCTGTGGAAGTTAGTTATTTATCTAAAGTTATTGTGCTTGTGTAGAAAGATTTTTTAACTACATTACACAACCATTGGTTCCTTTTTTTTAAATTTATGTTATTGGTTAAAAAGATAACATCGATCTTCAACGTATTTGAATATTCCATGATAGTTCTTTAGAAGTGAGTTAACCTGAAAACATAAGTTCAAATAAACTCAGGGTAATTTTGTGTAGTACATTTTTTTTAAAGATGTTTTCGTCTGAACATACCGAGTAGACTTCAGGGTAGATATGATTAACATTTTACTTGTACTAGACACTTGTTTGTTAAGATGCAAAGGATAGGTAGTTTTTAGATAATCGAAGGAAAAGTGTCTGATGTAGTTTTTAAACTGACCTTTTTTAAAAATCTGTTTTAGTTTCTTCAGAATATTATTTTAGTCAGAGGTCACAGCTGTTAAAAATAAAATGAGACAGTGTTCCTGTGAGTAACAAATGTGTCAGATTGACCAAGCGGTTGATCGAATGATAATGATAATTGATGGATTCGATGTCCAAAAAAAAAAATTGAATACAGGATAATTAGTTTAACTGTTTTCACCAGTTAGTGTGTTATTGTTTGGTTCTTGTCAGCTCTTGCAACTAGTTAGGTGTATTTACAACTAGTATTTTTTACAACTAGTATTTATTACAACTAGTATTTTTTACCACTAGTATTTTTTACCACTAGTATTTTTTACCACTAGTATTTTTTACCATTAGTATTTTTTACCACTAGTATTTTTTACCACTAGAATTTTTACCACTAGTATTTTTTACCACTAGTATTTTTTACCACTAGTATTTTTTACCACTAGTATTTTTTACCACTAGTATTTTTTACCACTAGTATTTTTTACCACTAGTATAATTTTTCAACTGGTTTGTTTCTTCTTAAAATTTCGGATTTACTAGTTAGGTTTCGACTTCTAGTTAAGTTTGTCGACTAGTTAGGTTACAAATAGTTAGGTTACAAATAGTTAGGTTACAATTAGTAAGGTTACAAATAGTTAGGTTACAAATAGTTAGGTTACAAATAGTTAGGTTACAAATGATTAGGTTTCAAATAGTTAGGTTATAGACTAGTAAGGTTAGACACAGGACTTGTTTATGTTTATTATTTTGTTTATGATTTCAAACTAGGATTGGGTTTGAATTTGGTTTTTAGGTTCAATTAATGGTTTGATGTTTGTTGTGTTGTTAATTTAAGTAATTATTACCTGGTAATGTTCTCCGGGGACGGAGTGGTTTTGAAATGATAACCGTGTTAGATAGATAAACAGAGCTACTAACTCTGCTTGTTTTAATTAATAATGTTAATAATGTCTAGACAAGTATGTAATCAAAGTAAAAAAAAGAAAGAAAAAAAAATTTTTTTTTTATTGATACAAAATAAATGTATTTTGTTCTCAATCATAGCTATAAATGTCACTTGTTTTTACATAATACTATGTACATGAGTAATAAAATTTGGATTGAAAGTGAGATCAATCCTAATACTCTTTATTTTTTACTGTTACTGTGTTATTTTTATAACTTGTGTCTAGGCATTTACAAAATAAGCATTTTGACAGTAAATTGCCTCAATCATGAGTCACCGGTACTTGAATAACCTTATTTATTATTTTCACTTGATAGTGTTACTATGTTATGAAGCCTTATTGAATGATATAAATATTAAAAAGTGCTGGTTGGTCACTGCCCTGATACTCTTCTGGAACTCACACAACCAGGTGATAGGATGAGTATGTCAAGGCCAGATGACAAATAAAATACTTCTGGTCGGGTCACTGCCCTGATACTCTTCTGGAACTCACACGGCCAGGTGATAGGCTGAGTATGTCAAGGCCAGATGACATATAAAATTCTTCTGGTCGGGTCACTGCCCTGATACTCTTCTGGAACTCACACGACCAGGTGATAGCCTGAGTATGTCAAGGCCAGATGACAATTGTTGATAAATGTCCTTCGAGAACGAAGGACAGGTCAGTATGGCCGTGTTAGATATATTGATATCATTTATAAAATAAAAAGGCAGAAAGTAATTTTATAATAATAAAATTCATTATAACTAAAGGAAACATTTATTTTATCTTCATTAAAATAAATATTTCACTTAAAAGTTGTTTTTTGACTACAAAAGTTATTCAAGTATCACACACGAAATATATTTTATAGAATAAACATGTATTTCTAGTTATTAAGTCGTAGTTAATGACTAATGTACAGATTAATGATTTATGTAAGGATTATTGTATTTACAACTAGTCCAAACATTATTTAATTACTTCAAAAAGTATAGTATCCGTTGTCGGCTCCTTTTCCGTTTCCTTTTACTATTTTTATTAATTTAAAAAGTTTATTGTACACAGAATATTATAATAGCTTCTGTAAATTATGTAACATTAATTATGTATAATTTTCATGACCTTCAGAATATTTATTAACATCTCTTACGATAATTAGCTAAAATATTTCTAAATCAAAATAACAGAACGGAAGTGACGTATAAAACCGCCAACTTGGTTGTTGTGGCCTATTAAAGAAAAATATTGTTTTTCGACTCCACTTTTTTTGGAGCTCCCAGACTGGACGGATCTAAGTTAAGTACTTTGTTACTATTTACTAGGTTCAAGTAATTATGGATCTAAGCTGTGACTGTGATCTTGTATTGTTGTATTTGGTGATAATTATTAAGTATCCGCTTATTGCTATGGTTTCTCTGAGTATTGTAATTTATTTCAATCATTTGCTTGTGAGTTTAAGAATATTTGTTTATTGCGAATAACCTATAAATGTTTATTAACATTTAACCTCAAGTCTCTTGACTTAAGTTGAAGTGAAACTGATTTTATTTTATTTAGATTATATTTATATACTACTTAATTCTTAACAATGTGATATTGAATTTGAAAAGACTAACTACTGAGTTTCTTGCCGGATCTTCTCAGTAGAATCAAGGTTCCGATCCGGTGGTAGATTCTTTTGAAAGTTTTAATATAAATATCATTGAAACTCCTTGTCGCTGTTCTTATTTCCTCTCCTAATCATTTTATTATTATTACCTAGGCAGGTACATAATTAATATTGAGTAAATTCCTAGTTCATTTCATTATTTACTGGAATTAATACTAGAAATGTTAGCCCATACTTAATACCTACTTTAGTCCTAATTTCACAAGCGCGTAAGAAATTTGTTTTACAGCTATGTTAAATATTGCGTTTATGAAAATGGTCCCCTAACATAATTGCTTCATCATAATATGGATTACAAAATAGTAATATTGTTTTACAAAAATGTAACACTTTTGAAAAGGACTTGCCCAGCCAAGTTTGCATGCCTGTTGTGACTTCATTTCGAAACAAATTTCGATTGTGGTTTCACAATAACATTTGAAATGAATTATTATTTTTGGTTAATATAAAAAAACGTGCAAAATGACTCATAGTCATCTAGCCTATTCGTGTTTGTCTGAGCTTAGGGTTAAAACTTTTCAACTTCTACTTCTTCAGCCGTAAGCATAAACCAAACTTGTAGGTACTGTATAATACTAGACAACAGACACATCTACTTGAATACTATTCACTTTTGAATACAAACATCACATAATATACATAGGAAACACGTAGACCATTATTAACCGTCATCTTCGTGAATATGAATGTTTGGACTGTGTGGGAATTAGCCCGCGCCCATTGGTATTGTAGTTTATTTCTAAACTTACACACTTATCCTAGCAATAAAAGATGATAATCCGATTTATTTAGCGTGTGTGTTACTAGACTTTTGAAGGGTAAGTCAGTCATCTATCCCATAACATAGGTTAATTTATCAAGATAGGGTAGAAATGTAACTTGTAACAAGTATAAATGTTATAAACATCACTAGACCCTGGACATTACCCGACATTCTTCTACACTGCACCATCTAGTCCCAAACAAAGCAACTAAATACTTGTGCTAAATACTAGACAACGGATAAACATACATGAATACATTTTTGTAAATACATACTCAATATATGAATACATAGAAAACACCCTGACCAGCATGTTTGTGCTGTGCGGGTATCGAACCCGCAACCTATGGTGTTACCAAACAACTTCTAAGCTATTACAATAAACCGGTCGTCATACATTCTTTGTTAAATAATTTTGCAATATTAATATGGATTACACATTCCGCAGATATGAAAAAACTCTGCACAAAACAATTAAAAATAAAGCATCCTCATCCAGCGACTGGCAATATAAATTTCCAAATCAAAACACGCATACCGTTTTAGTAGGTCATTTTTCCGACAGTCCATTCCGGAAAAAATATGGAGTTTTTTTATTTGAGCGATCCCTTTGAAAGGGCAGTAACGGCCCTGAGTGGCCCTACAGAATAAGTTATACGTTGTTTAATATCTTTTAAGCTTTATTCTTTGTGGACTGACACGAGTGAGTTTTGGAACTGTGATAAAATTCCAGTTTACTGGTTTATCGTGGAATAACGGCGTAAGTGGAAGGATAAAAAATAGACAAGTGGATCACCAAGACGGGAGTGCAGGTTGACATTTTCTATTAGAAATTACTAAATTTCGAACATAAACTTGGCCCTGTGTGTTATTTAATTTGTCTTTTGTGTGAATTATTATAAAAAGAAAACGGTTGTTTCGAAAAAGTTTGTTTTAATTATTGTTTATTTATATAATGCAGAACACTCACGCACTCGGGAGTTTTTAATAGAAATGGGACATGTTCTTAGCTTTTTACCTACTTAAGGCATTTCGTTCATTCAAATCTGATTCTAGCTACATTCTGAGAACGGTAGGATAATTAACAAGGTTTTAGAAACAGTCATCCGTATGTATAATGGAAAAATTACTTCTCTTACATCACGATTGTATACAAAAATGACTGCAAAAATACATAATCATATTTTCCCAAGACTGATTCGACAGGGCCGTTTCCCAATAAAAATAATAATAATTGATACTTGTAAAAGTCCGTGTATCACATTAACAGACATTTGTCTTGTAAGCACCCACTTATTTGTTTTACGAGTGAATACGTCATTAACTCCGAAATGAATAATTGATGTTTAGTAATAGCTTCGACGATGAATAATAAAAGTGGGACGTTTCCATGGTGATGACGTCACAGTGACGTCAGTGAACGAGACAAACTAATTGGAGGCGGCGTGTTTGTTATAGGCTGTTGTTCGCTGTGATTGGTGCTTGTAAGGATCTGAATGTATGATAGTTAAGGAGAAGGACTCCTCAACTAAGGATGGAATAAGTTTTTGCCCTAATATTTTAGTAACTATTGTATAATCTGAAACTGTACGCACCTACATGCAAAGCAAATGAAAAGGCACAGTTCATGGATTTCAAGGATGGTGTCATTCAGACACTACATAGGCACGAATTTTAGGTTCGATATTTTGTATGACAATTATTCAACAATCGAATCGAAATCAAACAGTTCTGGACTGCCCAATACAACTGAACGCCATCACGGCTCGCCTACCACTAAAAGCAGGAATATCCTCAGACATAGGAATTTAATCTATGCTATGATGAGGCCTCACCTTAAGCAGTGACGTATGTGTTGAGCCAATGATATTCAAAAGAGGTAGATACGTTATGTCAGTACTGATGCGAAGTCGAAATTTACCCCTGGCGTACGTCTAGGTACGTACGTGTCGTCTCAAACTGTCGATGCTTCGCTCAGGTGTTCGAAGTTCTGATTTCAGGTGCCACTTTTTTAGCACAAGTAACCTATCTTCGTCTTTTTTATTACAATATCATTGTGTTGAGCAGCGAATTACAAAACGGACCACTAGTGTGCCGTGTCGTTACTTCTTTTACTCCATTCAGACGGAAAGAAGTTCAAAATCGAGCAAATGTTTTGACATTAATAAGCTGTTTACGGTACATAGAAATAACGTTCCGAACTCAGGAGCAAACATTATGAACCCGCAATTCCCTCTGTCAACAAGTCTGGAATCGTAATTATTCGACGGCAAACGCAATGTTTGCCTTATTTCCGTAGATTTTTAAGTCAGCAAACAGGGGTGGTAATTCAGGTCTTTTAAGTCAGGTTTAGGCAGCCTCAAAGATCAACTTCATGACGCTAACAAGTATCAAGTTAAAGTTTATGCATTCAAATATCTCTATTTGTTTGAAACAACTTCTAATTTTTTATCTTTTATTTTAAAAACTTATCCGGAATCCATATTTTAAGTTTAGAATATAGTCAGACAACAATATTTCAACTGGGTAGATATATAACAATTTATCAGTACGAATTTATATGATCATGTCTTTGTAGACAGATCTTAGGTAGTAAACTATTTGAAACTATAGTCGGGAAAGTATGAAGGCAGACAAAGATGCTATCAACTGCTAGTAAAATGAAACAACCGAAGAATTGAACTGTTAAATTCTTCAAAGCATTTGCCTTGTAATTATATTTCGAAGATAACTAGTGTCTTTTTTGCGTCGTTTTTATTTAAATGTACCACAAGAACAGTTTAATTAAAAATGCTCCAACAGCATGCCAAGAAAGAAACTGGAAAATAACTTCCCCAGGTTGTTTGTCACTTCGTTAAAATCAATTGCACTGTTAGCAGAATGAACTTCAATAATTAACAGTTAAAATACGTATTTTAAATACAATTTCTCATTCAGAAGAGCTTTGCTGTAAACTAATTTGTAATTGAGAGCGTCGTGGCCCAGTGGTTAAGCACTCGGGCTCGGAACCTGGTGGTAGGTACTGTGATCAAATCTGGCCGGAACACACCTACTTTGTGTTCATTATACAACTTGCGGCTAACTCTCCGATAATGGAAAACACCGATATAAAACCTGAGCAACCCGGATAACGGCCGCTGGCTCGCCGCTTACCATGTTTAGTTCAAATTCCCTCGGCGAAATGTGAGCTTCTGAATGTTCTGTTCACCATGACGGTAACAATCAGTGTGCCTCTGACTAACCCATTAGGGATATGGTCTTGAGGGTAAGAACGCCATGTTAATATGTGATTGGAATTCCAATGCACACCGATCACAGACTCACTACTCCCGTCTACTCTACGTACGACTGTGAGCTGAGTACCTACCCAATTTTAGTTTTGAATAATACTTTTTCATTGTGGTTACTGAATAAACGTTTTCTATTGAGTCATGCTTACACAATCAGAACGCATAGGTATAGCATTGTCCGTTAGACAAAATCCTATTTATCTCGGTGTGGAATAGTTCTGAATTTAGTTCTATTGGCCGGTGCCAAATGTGCTGGGATGTCTGGGTTGCGGCCACAGTAATAGGACATAGCGTTTCACAGCTTCTAGTTAGGAATACGGTCAGACTAATTTAAACTTAAACAAGGGCTACACTACAGCACAAATTCGCAAAGCTTTAAGGGTTTTACCATAATTTTAAATGTATAGTTCACTAACTCATTTGAGGACTTCGACTAGATTCTTCATTTGGTTAGCATTGCGTTAAGCAAGGACTGATTATTAGTCATAGTGGTTTATCATTTTTGATTTGGTTTGTCGAAGGAATCTCGTTACTTTATCTGAAATATATACGTCAATTTCCTCACGTACCATTAATGTACTATGTTAATGTTAAGCGTACAGGGTGGTCAAATGTGTATGAAATTAAATAAAAACCAATCTTATCTCTACAGGATTCAAGTAAGTGTTTCACTTGTTATAGAATTTGGTGATGCTTCATATGACATAAGACTCTGTTTTTGCAGTATTCATATTGCTTTTGTCATACTGCGAATTTTTACCACTCAGTTGGAACACAATAGCCATTGCGGCACAAAAATTCGGAAATGGTAAGAACATTTGGAGATTTGCACAAATCAGACGGTCATTATCACTACAAAACAATCTCTTCCAGTAACTTTTTACGGCAGAAAGATTAGCGCTGTGCAGAAAAACAACACAACTACTACAAAGCTGAAACCTATGGGTTTGGCTTATGTTCAGCAGTGGCCGTCATACGTCTGCCACGAGCTATCATTGAATAAGGTTTAGAACAGATTATCGAACCCGCTCATCTTATGACTAAGTCGTAACCCTCAAACGGGAGCGTCATGTCAACATTGCGTTAACGCACCGCGGATAGTTCTGAAGATTCATCTGAAAACCGAAAACATCTTTGTGTTAACCGGGTCGCTGCAATGTCATTCAGACGTTGCTATACAACTAACTGATTTCAATATAATGCTTAACAAGTGGTTACTGTTACAAGTTGTTAATATCCACTGTACCATAACCAACTACAGAATAGAAAAAAAAACTGTCTAGCACAAAACAATATAGAAATAAATAATAATAATAAATAATCGATTCTTCCAGACAACCTTCGGTAATACAGGGTGGCCCAGCGACAGTGGTCCAAAAATTTTTTTTAGGTAGAGGGCATCATAACAACTCATTTAAAAAAAACATTAGTTCCGCGAAAATCAATACTTTAGAAGTTATGATTTTTTCAAGTTTCTTTTGAAATTTCTCAACTCCAATCACTTAATTCACTCTTGTTTGGAAACTATCGCACTGATTCAGTTAAAATTTGGTATAGATGTACAATAGTAATGTAGCAATCATATTATGTGCGAGTTTTGAGTTTATTTTAAGACAATTTGTTTTTTTTTAAGTTTCGTCAATAATTTTTCGCCATTTCAAAAATTAATACAATTTTCAAAAAATCACCGCTGCAATGTTTGTGCTCTTGATGATTTGTTTATGATCTTAAAAACTGTCCATAAGTATGATAATAGTCTATGCAAAAACTTGAAGTGATGCAAATAATGGAACACTTTCAAAATTAACATCATGTACGGTAAGTGGCTAGAACTCAGAATGGGTCATTTCTGCACTGACTCTAATTTAAAAAAAAAGTAGCCGAAATATTTTTTTTCGGATAGAGGGCATCATAGCAACTCATTTAAAAAAAACATTAGATACTCGAAAATCAATAGTTTAGAAGTCATCATTTTTTTAATTTTGGGCTCAAGTGGTTGAACTTCAGAGACATCGATCACTTTTGTTTGTAAACTATCCGACTAAGGAACTTCAAATATGGGATGACTTATTAATTAATCCCATACTTTAATTGGCTTTGATTTATTTTATGTTGACTGGTAGATAATGCCTTAACAGCATTAAGTCCGCCTTTTGTATCACTCATTGTATTGTAATGAATAAATGAGATAAATCCTTTTTCACTCTCTTCTATTCTTACTCATTTTGAAGTTCGTCAGTCGGATAGTATACAATCGCAAGTGATTTATGTCACTGAAGTACAACCACTTAGGCCGAAAATTTAAAAAATAATAACTTCTGAACTATTGGTTTTCGATTATCTAATGTTTTTTTAAATGATTTGCTACGTTGCCGTTTATCTGAAAAAAAATATTTTGGCTATTTTTTTTTTAAATTAGGGTCAGTGCAGAATTGACCCATACTGAGTTTTACCGACTTACCGTACATGATGTTAATTTTGAAAGTGTTCCATTATTTGCATCACTTCAAGTTTTTGCATAGACTATTATCATACTTATGGACAGTTTTTAAGATCATAAACAAATCATCGAGTGCACAAACATTGCAGCGGTGATTTTTTGAAAATTGTATTAGTTTTTGAAATGGCGAAAAATTATTGACGAAACTTAAAAAAAAAACAAATTGTCTTAAAATAAACTCAAAATTCGCACATAATATGGTTGCTACATTACTATTGTACATCTATACCAAATTTTAACTGAATCAGTGCAATAGTTTCCAAACAAGAGTGAATTAAGTGATTGGAGTTGAGAAATTTCAAAAGAAACTTGAAAAAATCATAACTTCTAAAGTATTGATTTTCGCGGAACTAATGTTTTTTTTAAATTACTTGTTATGATGCCTTCTACCTAAAAAAAATTTTTGGACCACTGTCGCTGGGCCACCCTGTATATACATGGTGGGATAAGATTACCTGAAGTGTGCATCAAAATCAAAATGATATTCAATAACATACCCCACGACCATATCCCTGAAGGATAAGTCAGAGGCACACTGATTGTTGCCGTCATGGTGAACGGAACATTCCCACATTTCGACAAGGGAATTTGAACCCAACGTGGTAAGGGGCGAGCCTACCGCCGTTATCCGGGTTGCTTGGGTTTTATATCGGTGTTTTTCATCGCCGGAGAGGAAGCCGAAAAATTGTACAATGAATACAAAGTAGGTGTGTGTTGATGTCAGGACCACTGGGTTCCGAGCCAGAGTGTTTAACCACTGGGTCACGACACTCGATGACATTTAATCTCATTTTATTACTCGTACGTTCCACTGCTGGGCACAGACCCCACCTCAACTATGAGGTGGAAGGAGCTCAGAGCGGATCGTTGGTAACACCCCTTCATTAAGTGAGCAACCTTAATGTCAAATGTTATCAAGTCGCCCTAAGGCCTCTGACTAGGCTTTACGACTAACATCTAGCAACGTCAACGGGGACCAACTACTTAAGCCTTCCGAAGCACGGAGCACCCGAAATATACCTTACAAAATTTCGGACGCGGTGTTCACCCAACCCATTTCCGACCCGGCGTGTGTTGCTTTCCAACCGCGATCGTCACCGATCACTCTCACAACTGCGCCACGGCCCCTCAGTTAAAATCCTACTACTTCCTTCCTTTGTAAAAATCAATGCCACTCTCAAATAAAGTCAAAGGTGAAATGTTTTTAATTCCGTTTGTCGCGAACGTTCGCGTTGGCTTTGGTGAATTTTAAACACGAGTTGGAGCGCCGGGAATTGAGTTGGAAACTTTCGGTTTCGAGTAGGCGTACATTAGTAACTGCTATTTCAAGGCACTAAAATTAGAGAAAGTTTTGCTACGAGATCGAATCAGAAATGAGATGAGAAGAATTCAAGTTAGCGATATAGCCTTGTGAGTTTAAGAAAGGAAGGTATTAAGGAGGGATGATAAAAAAGAAGCATTTTGTGGTGAACGGATGACAAGTCACAAGATTTCAGTAGTTTTACACGTAGTTGACAAACACGTATGTGAACTGCTGGATCGTAAACGGTTGCTACCAATTATATTATAATAAAAAGACGCAGATAGGTTACTTGTGCTAGAAAAGTGTCACCCGAAATCAGGACTTTCGACCACTTGAGCAAAGCATTGACAGTTTGAGACGACACTGCGCAACATGTATCTGTTTCGTTTACGCTCTAGCAAATAATCATGCTATCTTGAACACAAGGTCAAATTATAGGTACGTACGCCAGGGGACAATTTTGGACTTCGACTCTTTAAATATCATTGGTTACTACGGCCTATGGACACGTTTAGCACTGTTCTTTTTCGGGTTCTCTTAGATCTTTCCAAACCCCTCTTCAATAAACAACTCCACAAAACAGTGTTGTTGAACAGAAATCAAAAATATCTCAAATGAACCAAAATTATTAAAAAAGATTGGTGTTGCTAGTGGGCAGCTCAACTATTGACATGTCCTGTCACTCGATAGCAAATATCGACAGCAATGAAGAAGCTTTAAAAAAGTTCGCCCATTACGTGTTATTAGGCATTCAATTACAATGTACACACTCACAAAGATAAAAGGCTTACACTTCAATCATCACTATCAATTTGACAGTAACGGTCCCAGCTACAAAACGTTTGCAATTAATATCCCCACCTATTATTTGCACGAAAGACATTTTGCTACACGCCAGACAATATACCTAATGTCCCATTCTGTTTAATAACAGCGACACAACTATTTCGTCTAAAGGCGCTTTCTCACCCAGAACATTCGCGTGTAATGTACCAAAACAGATTTGAGCATTACATCAGTGAGAGAGGAGAACCAAGCATCACAATGCGCACCTTACTGATTGTGCGCCAATGATACCAATGATACAAACATACATACACACATATATACATACATACCATCACGCCTCTTTCCCGAAGGGGTAGGCAGAGACCCCTTCTTTCCACTTGCTACGGTCCTGACACACACCTTGCGCCTCTTCTACCAATGATACAATGTGTAATATCTTGATACAACTTGTAATATCAATGAGCTTCGTCGAAGAAAGCGAATGATGGCAAATCCACATTTATACTAAATGTTACATTATACGCGAATGGTCGTCAGTCGGTTAGGCCAATGATATTATAGTAAAAAAAACGTAGATAGGTTATGTCAGTACTGACGGCAAGTCAAAATTTGTACGACGTAGTTAATTTGGCCATGTTATAATGTTTAAACCAGATATTATGATTATTTACTAGAGCGTAAACGAGACAGATACACGATTGCTCAGGTGTACGAAAAGTTCTGATTTCTGGTGCCACTTTTTTAGCACAAGTAACCTATCTAATCTTTCTATTATAATATCATTGAGTTAGGCAGTATTTTCATGTTGAATCTATAATGTTACATTAGACGCGAACGGTCGCCATGACAGGGAGGTAGTATTTACTTTAGGTAGTAATGTACTGCTTAAAGTCGGTCTCAGTGAAGGAGCACCTTTAAATTACGCTTGCCACGCACTAAATCTAATTTATAGGCTATACCCCCTCTAAATGTACACCTGAGACCGTTTAAATGTAGACTCAACACTAGAGATTGCTCTGTCGAAGAGCTTAAATGAATTTAATGTTTGGGCGAATCTCATTAAGACGAATTCATTATAAGAATGGTTTCTTGGCAAACATAAAAAGGACTAAATACATCCCACTGGTGGGCACAGGCCTCACCTCAACTTTGAGGTCGAACGAGGAAAATACTCCAACACGCGGGCTCAGTGCGGATTGCCAACTGCGGAATGTCAACTTCATAGGGGTGGAAAGCTAGTCTGCGCCTAGTGGTCCGATGAAGAAAAGGAGCTGGTGGAATCAGGCCATGCAACTCCTTCGCACACCCTCCGAAATGCTACCTGTAGAAAACCGACACCAATGATATTTCAAGACGACCGTCTATAACCAGTGAGTTACCAGTTATGCCGTACGGATCTGAGACATGGTCACTAACTACGGGCCTCATAAAAAAGCTCAAAGCCACCAACGGGCTATGTAGAGGGCTATCCTCGTGTTTCTCTACGAGGTAGCCCAGCATATTAGTAGGTTGAAGTGGCAGTGGGCGGGGCACATAGCCCGAAGAACTGATGGCCGTTGCGGCCAAAAAGTTCTCGAGTGGAGACCATTTGAGGCCAAACGTAGCGTTGGACGCCCACCCGCGAGGTGGACGAATGACATCATAAAGGTCGCAGGATTTCGGTGGATGCAGGCCGCCTGCAACCGGCAGCTCTGGAAATCTATGGGGAAGACCTATGTTCAGCAGTGGACGTCATGTGGCTGTTGAAAACGAATGATATTTATAATTATGATTTATGTACTCGACATGATCATAATTACTCCATGCATTCAGTTATTAATTAGGTACATACTAACCTTCGTGTCAGGAATGTACCTATAGGGATTCTCCGCAGTCGATATATTCTCATTAGTAGAATTACTCGAGGGAACTATGATCACATTATGCATTAATTTCTTGACACGGTACAAGTGTGAAAATGGGTGTTTATGGAAATAACGCAATTAGTTCACAATTGCATTGAGTGACAATGCACACGCAATAGTGATGTTAGTGAATTAGAACTGGCTGAAAACAAATGGTTTAGGTATTTTTATTTTTAGCATTAGGGATGATGCATTATCATCTTAGTAAAGATAGAAAAACCAGAAAAAGACCATTGGTCTTATGGCGTCAGGCGGGAATCGAACCCGCATCTTTCGCAAACCGGGTGACTGCACTAACCACTATACTACCGAGACCACCAACAGACCGGCCGAATTATTCTGGTATATTTACCTGGCAGCCAGGTTTGTTTTACCAATGTTTAGGCATATACCTTAAACACCAAGACCAAATGACCAAATGTCTTTTTCTGGTTTTTCTATCTTTATATCTATGGTTTGTTTCGCAAAGCATGGGTAATGTGACTATTGAAGTAAAGTAAAAAAAGGATTTATTTCTAAGCATAACAAAAGCATTTCAACACGATAAGGCAGTTTTTATCTAAATAATCAAAATTGACTCTACCACCATCTCGGAAGTCGCTTCTATCGAGAAGACTCCGACAAGAACTCAACAACAAGAAGACGAGAAGAGAGTGAACCACCATTTGTTAGGCCGGCATGTACCACCTTAGACCACATCACCACTTACGATCAGGAGAGATTGTGGTCAAATGCGCGCCTAACTAAGTAATTAACAAAAAAACTCGATAGTTACTCTTCTCAATATTGTTTAAATACTACATTTTTGATATTATCAAGTGTAGTCAAGCAGAAAATACAAAATGTACAGAGGAGCAGATTATATTTAAAACTAGCAGCCGCCCGCGACTTCGTCCGCGTGGACTTAGCTGTATGTGAAAAAAGATTTTAACGCTTTTCTGTTGAATTTTTCCTGAATTTTCTTTGCTATAAACCTCACGGAGCCCGAGAACTTTCCATCATCATCAGCCTGTTGTAGTCCACTGCTGAACATAGGCCTCTCCTTTTGCACGCCACTGTACTCGATCTTCGGCTGCTCGCATCCAGCTCCTGCCAGCCATCCTGCGCAGATCATCACTCCACCTTGCCTGAGGACGTCCTACACTACGCTTGCCGAGACGCGGTCTCCACTCAAGAACACGTTTACTCCAACGGTTGTCGGTTCTACGGCTAACATGGCCAGCCCACTGCCACTTCAGCTTGCTAATCCGGTGGGCTATGTCGATAACCTTGGTTCTCTGCCGTATCACCTCATTTCTGATTTGATCTCGCAGAGAAACGCCGAGCATAGCCCTCTCCATAGCCCGCTGAGTGACTTTAAATTTGTGGACCAGCCGTGCCGTTAGTGTCCACGTTTCGGCTCCGTATGTCATGACGGGTAGGACGCACTGATTGAAGACTTTTGTCTTTAGGCACTGTGGGATCGACGATGTGAAGACTCGACGTAGCTTCCCAAACGCTGCCCAACCCAACTGAATTCTTCTGTTCACCTCGTCCTCGAAGTTGTTTCTACCTAACTGCAATGTCTGCCCGAGGTATACATATTTTTGAACAACTTCGAGAACGGCGCCTTGTATCGCAATCGGTTCCGGTAGTACATGTTCATTGAACATGACCTTGGTTTTGTCCAAGTTCATCCGTAGACCGATGCGCACAGAAGAGTCAGCCAGGTCATTCAGCATCTGTTGTAGGTCCTGCAGCGTTTCTGCCACGATGACGATGTCGTCAGCAAATCGCAAGTGAGAGATGTACTCGCCATTGATGTTGATGCCACGTCCTTTCCAGTTCAGCGTCTTGAACATATCCTCCATTGCATTTGAGAACAATTTCGGGGAGATAACATCCCCTTGTCTCACACCTCGATGCAACGGTATAGGACTTGTTTGTTGATTCTGGATTTGGACGGACATAGTGGCTGCTTCGTAAAGGCATCTCATCACTTGGATGTATCGCCAATCTACTTGGCATCGCTGCAGGGACTCCAGAACAGACCAGATTTCAATCGAGTCAAAGGCCTTCTCATAGTCCACAAATGCTAGGCACAGGGGCTGATTATATTCTTCAGTTTTCTGTATAATCTGCCGCACTGTGTGGATGTGGTCTATGGTACCGTATCCGCTCCGAAACCCAGCCTGTTCCGGTGGTTGGAATTCGTCGAGTCTTCGCGCAAGACGGTTCGTGATCACTCTTGAGAACAGCTTATAGACGTGGCTTAGAAGGGAAATGGGTCGATAGTTCTTCAGTAGGGTTTTGTCTCCCTTTTTGAAGAACAGGACGACCACACTCCTACTCCACGCCTCTGGAGTTCTCCCTTCAAAGAGGACAGCGTTAAAAAGCTTTTGGAGCTCCCTGAGTACGGGTCTGCCTCCTGCTTTTAACAGCTCTGTTGTTACGCCGTCCTCTCCAGGGGCTTTTCCATTTTTAAGCCGCCCAAGAGCGATCTCGATTTCGTCAATGCTGACTTCTGGCAGGTCTTCGGTGTAGTGGCGTGTAAGAGTGGCTCTAGAGTCCTCATTTCCGGGGTCAGGTCGAGATGCATGCGAAGCGTATAACCGGCCATAGAAGTTTTCCACTTCCGAAAGGACTGCCGGCTTCGAGACAACGACTTCTCCACTTTCTATGGTCAACTTCGTCAGGTGGCTTCTTCCAAGAGATTGTACGAACACTTTTGAACCCCGGTTCTGCTCAATCGCTCTCTCAATAGAGAGAGTACTGGAGCAACGGAGATCGCGTCGCACGTGCGTACTAATCTCTCGGTTTAGAGTCCGTTTCCCTGACGAAGTGACGGGTGGGTTTTCCCGCCGTCTCTTCATTAGCCCCAAAGTCTCTTCGGAAAGCTTCGACTTCTTGCCTTTACGCTGCATTTTACAAAATCTCGTACCTTCTTCCCTGAGGACTCGAACCACATCTTCAAGGTTCTGGTTAACGTCAGTTGTGGTTTCCACGGCAGCAAATCGGTTCTCCAGATTTGACTGGAACGCTTCAGATCCCATGATAGTTTGAAGCAGAGTTGGTCGGAGCCTGGCCTTCATCAAGCGGACTCGTTCAGCTCTGAAATCGATATTCAGAGAGCCTCGAACGAGTCGGTGATCGCTACCGGTATTAAACCTATTGATCACGGAGACGTCTCTGAATATGTGCTTTTTGTCCGCCATGATGAAGTCGATCTCATTCTTTGTCATAGTGTCGGGGCTTTGCCACGTCCACTTCCTTTGGGGTTGCTTCTTGAAGAATGAGTTCATCAAGAAGAGCCCCTCCCGTTCGAGGAAATTGACGAGCATTTGCCCCCTATGATTTCTGCTTCCATATCCATGGGATCCTACTACCGATTCACTGCAATTTTGTACTCCCACTTTAGCGTTAAAGTCCCCCATAACAACGGTGAAATGGGTCTTGGTAGTGGAGTGGAGGGCTCTCGATATGTCATCGAACATATCCTCCACCTCATCGTCCGAGTGTGACGAGGTCGGTGCGTACACTTGCACCACCTTGAGGCTATACCTCTCGGTGAGCTTGATGATGAGGTACGCCACCCTGTTCGACACACTGGACATTTCCACAACGTTGTTAGCTAGGGACTTATTAACCAGAAACCCAACGCCACCTTGGGATTTTTGGTCTCCCTCTCGGAAGTACATCAGGTGGCCTGAATTGAGAGTTATGGTGTCCTCTCCCTCTCTTCGGACTTCACATAACCCAAGTATGTGCCACCTGATGTTCCCAAGTTCCACCTCGAGTTGCGCCAGATGCGAGTCAAGCCGCAGCGTGCGTCCGTTGTACGTCGCCAGGGTCAGTTGGTTGTGGTGGCCTCCCGTAGCCCGGAGATTCTTTGCACCCCCCGCCCCACCGTTACCATGGTCGCCACCATAACCAGGAATAGTGGGGCTGCCGGGAACTGGGGGCCGTGGCCTTTGTCGTGCTTCCATAGGAGGTTATGCCCATAATCGCCACGCTGGGCAGGCGGGTTGGCGATCGCAGGGCGAAGCTTCTCGCACCGGTGACGCTGCTGCCCGTCACCGGTCTGTGGTATTTAGCTCGCCTATTCAGGACGGATATACCGCCGTCGGTCGGTCGCCAGAGCCTCGTTCGTTGCTCAGCAGGATGCACCGCGTGCAGGTGAGGTTGACTTGGGGCGATAGATGGAGGTTCGCCCCCTTACACCCCAAGAGAGAGAGAACTTTCCAACGAATGCAAAACCGTGGAAATCGGTTCGTGCGTTCTGGAGTTATAGCGTCAGGAAGGAAAACCCGACTTATTTTTATATAGTAGATGATCACAAATTCTCATCACTAACTTCTCTTTAACAAATAGTGACTTCAGTATCTTATTAAAAAAATGGAATCCATCGGCCAACTAATAATGTTCCATCATCCACCATCTGTGCCTTAATCATCCTTACGAGTAATTCGAAAAATAGTAAAAAAGGTGGGATTTCGTCGATATAGGTTTATTAGCAGGCAGGCTAGTTAGGAAGCACAAGTTTCTGACATACAGCTGCCGCCATTTTTACGACCACCACTAGAAAATAATCGAAAATCTTCAGGTCTCATAGTATGACGCTATTTTCTAGGCTTGAGGAAGGAAAAACCATACTCTTCTATTTCAAAACCTAGAAGTTTTGACACACAAAAGTGCGAGAGAGAACACGATGTGCGCTGTCTCACTTGCACCGTCTGGCGCGAGTATTTGCTTTTATAGAAACATGTTCAAACATCACAAAAACTCTTTCTAAAGACCCAACACACATTCAGTTCCAAAGAAACAAACTGAGTAACTAATTAAGCCAGGGATGGGGTAAACTGACACTCCGCTAGAGGGCGTTAGTCGAGAACTTGTCGTACGAAGATAGCTGTCGTTCCCAGTTGTAGAAATACGTCTAGAATACGATACTGGAGTCGTGTTTTGTTTTTGTTACATTAGAGGGCAGGGCAGTACTCGGATTAATTTATTAATTTTGTTATGAGGAAGCTGTTCAAAATAAGGGCTTGAGTTTTGGACTATTTTTGCTTTAGAATCTCTTGATGACAATGTATTGTTTTTTTGGGGTTTATTCATACGGCAAATGTAAAATAGTTTGTATCAAAAATAGATTTACCAACAGCATGTTTTTCCTTCCTGCCGAAATGAATTGTCAACTTCTTCCCACGATCCACTGTTACAAATATTAGTATGTTTTTTTGTAAATACGAGCTCAGCTTAGATGGCTCTAGACAGTGACGGAGCTACGGGAAATGATATTATTAAAAAAACAACATCGAACATGGCAACAATGAACCTGTACAAACATTTATTAAAATAACAACATTTCAAGCATTCATACAATAATGTTGTGAAGGCACTATTCATCTAAGTAACTAGCCAGGCATATTGATTTACTAAAAGCGTATTACTTCTAGTATTCCATTGACCAAATAAAAACTAAAAAGTATTAGCAGACATCCATCCAGTTACTGATAAGAACCGTAACTCCCAATCCAATTACTTAAAGTAAAACGTACTGTATTACTGTTTACCTAAAGCTGAAATTACTTATAACTTTTATGAGTCAGTTTAGATCAGCTGGCCGTAAAATTTATGAAGTTCGTAAAATATAAGTCAGTTGTTTTTATAGGAGCACACCTTTTACTGAAAATGTGAAAAAATAAGAATCGAAGCGAAATATTAACTTCGCAAGCAGTGTTACTCCTTTAGATAAGAGACATCATTTATTTTGTGAAACCAAACATGAACGAAAAACAAGATGGCGAAAGAACAAAAACAAAAATAAATTGAATAAAAAAGATAGGGGGATCCGTAACAAAGAGGGGTTTGTTACAACAATAAAATTGGAAATCGAGAACTTAGTTGTTCTCGATTTATTGTTATTATTATTATTTTTTATTTGATTTAGTATTGTTGTTATTAATTTTAAAAACCGGTCTAGTGATCGGTTTTTAGCATAATAAATATAAAAAAACAAACGGAGTTAATCGAAAGAAAAATCAAATTTCCAAAATGTTCCTATGTGTGCCAACAAATGTAACTTGTCAGCTGATAAATGTGATTATCAAAACTGTGACCGTGTGGAAGCACTGTAGTATATTCAATTTGACAGATTTACATCAGTCGGGACACCTAGTATGTATAGAAGCGCACACATCAACCTTTACATAGGGGCACCTTATACGGCTGACATAAAACCCATTTTGCAATGGTTTTGTAAAGGTCGATGTGTTCGCCTCTGTACTTAATATAAAAAGTACGTTTTGCCTCCGAACAATTACGTTAATTTATGCGAACGCGTATTTAAACCATATTCAAGTAGATCCGCTTACCGCCGATAATCAGCCACCCGTATAAGCCCTCTGACCCAAGTTAAACACAACACTTTCATGGACCGTTAATGTTTCCCGTGTTTTCATAGTCCCAACTTGGCCACCTACCGACCTATAGTCCGTTCGTGTTAAGAATGCAGTAATTTCATACTTGTCTTTCGATCTAGCACGCAGCCTAACCAATTAAATCGGTGCTAATCAGAAAGTCAAGTCCACAGTGACCAGTTAGCTACGAGCGCCTTCAAGGCCGAGTAAGATGGTAAAGGATGCAGGATACGACAGGACAAGCGTTAGAGCGGGAGAGAGACAGGTGTGTCTTAGCACAGTGACCAGTTGATCGCATACTTTTGAACGCAAAGGCTGTGGATTTGAGTTTTTTAAGAGAAAAAACATATTTCCAAAAGCTGTTTAAATGTGATTAATAAAACTGTGACCGTGTGAAAGCACTGTAGTTTATTCAATTTTGACAAATTGACATGAGTCGGGACACCTAGTATGTAGGTACATAATATAAAAAGTACGTTGTGCCTTCGAATAATTATGATAATTTATGCGAATGCGTATTTAAAACATATTCAAGTAGATCCGCTTACCGCCGATACTCAGCCACCCGTATAAGCCCTCTGACCCAAGTTAAACACAACACTTTCATGGACCGTTAATATTTCCCGTGTTTTCATAGTCCCAACTTGGCCACCTACCGACCTATAGTCCGTTCGTGTTAAGAATGCAGTAATTTCGTACTTGTCTTTCGATCTAAAACACACCCTAACCAATCAAATCGTTCCTAATTAGAAAATCAAGTCCATAGTGACGAGTTGAACGCATACTTTCGAACGCAAAGGTTGTGAATTTGAGTTTTTTGTGTGCAACAAAATTAAATTTTTCGAGAGAAAAAACATATTTCCAAAAGCTGTTAAAATGTGATTAATTAAACTTTGACCATGTGAAAGCACTGTAGTATATTAAATTTTGACAAATTTACCTCAGTCGGGACACCTAGTATGTACTTAATACAAAAAGTACGTTTTGCCTCCGAATAATTATGATAATTTATGCGAATGCGTATTTAAAACATATTCACGTAGATCCGCTTACCGCCGATACTCGGCCACCCGTATAAGCCCTCTGACCCAAGTTAAACACAACACTTTCATGGACCGTTGATATTTCCCGTGTTTTCATAGTCCCAACTTGGCCACCTACTTATCTATAGTCCGTTCGCGTTAAGAATGCAGTAATTTCATACTCGTCCTTCGATTTAGCACGCCCCCTAACCAATCAAATCGTTCCCAATTAGAAAGTCAAGTCCATAGTGACGAGTTGAACGCATACTTTCGAACGCAAAGGTTGTGAATTTTAGTTTTTTTGTGTCCAACAAAATTAAATTAAAAAATACTGCATTATTAATGCAAACGGACTATAGAGATGGTCTAAGCGGAAATAAGGCGAATTTTTTATTTATTTATTTATTAGTTCGTACACAAAAAGACAATTACAATAAACAGACAATTGGGAGATTGAAAGTACAGGTGAGCTTATCTCTAAAAAGAGATTTCTTCCAGCAGACCACGTTGACAGGAAAAGATTTTAAGTTAAGGTGGATAAACAGCTGTGCACAAATTAAAGAAAGTTAAATTAAATTATTTACTCGTAAAATACATACATACTATAACTAAACTACTTAATTACTTTATTTGTTGTTTTCTTCGGGCAATAAAGTATATCTTGTCTGCTTTAATATATCTGATGGTGACTGTACGAGTTTAGGATAGGGGGTGATATACTGACCTAAATTTGCCGAGCCTGAGTCCTCAGGGCGGCTTGATAACATCTGACAGTGAGGTTCCACGGTGAGAATCCACACTCAGCCCACATGTTGGAGTTTGGCACGCGCCAACTCATAGTTAGGATGAGGCACGAGCCCAGCAGTGGGTCATTTTTATTATTCCTTCCTACTTCTTTGGCTGTTATTATTAAAAGTGTGTAGTATTAGTACAAAGTGTATAGCTTTCTATGATATGTTCTAGTATTGACGATACTATGTTTGACGATGTCTATTATAATATGTCTTGCATATTCATGAGCCAAACTTAAAGATCAAATATCCGCCATATCGGAAAATTATGTAAATCGCACGCTTGACGTGATTCTGGGGGGAAATTTTGTGCTGAACAGGAATTTCAAAGATATTCTGTTGTTATTACTTTTCACGGTGTTCACGCCTACTACTAGCGCCATCTAGCGACACAGGCCGTCATTCGTCAGACGTCTGTCAAAAGGAGATTTTTCGAGAGGATTTTTCAAACCGCATTTGTAACGATCAACGACTAGCACGCCGATATTTTTTAGAATTCGAGACATAAATCAATGTATTAGAGTTTCCATTATCATCGAATAAATTCGTTTTAATATCTTCGTTACAAAACTAAACCTATCATTGAAGAACCAAGAAAGGAGCCCTCCTACCGATACACACGCTTTAGGTGTTCCTTGTCTAAGCTGTCAATCATCATCATTTAACTATTCCTATACTGACACAGTCGTAACTTCATGTTCTATTGACTAAGTTCAACACGCATCTCGTGTCCTTACAACTTAAGGTTCAAATTTTAATAGCAAGATAATTGCTGGATCGGAGCCGTGTAGTTTTGCCTTGTTTAGTGTGCTACGAGCTTAATACGTTACAAATATGGAATCTAAAAGATGTTCTAATTTAGAGAACCTAAGTTCGAGGATGTCTATCACATGTCTCGCATATTCATAAACCAAACTTCAAGATCAAACAGACGCCATTTTGGAAAATTATGGAAATCGTACGCTCCGTGTGATTCTGGGATGGATCTTGTGCTGAACAGGATCAGACATATTTTCTATTGCTTGTGGTTATCACCGTTCATCAAGGTTTAGGTGGTAGGTATTAAGGTGCTTTGAGCAAATTCTTATGTTAGAAAATATGATAAAAATAGTTCAAAGTTCAAGAGCATATTATTTAATGTAAACTTTTGTTATTTTTTGGGAAAATTCAGTAAAATAATTACCAGTGAAGAAATACAATTATGCACTTAAGTTATACTTAATGTAAGTCTACCACAGCGGTTCCTTTGTAATTTTTATCAAGAAGAATCCGGAAAGAAAGTCTATGGTTACTCTTTTCAACATTCTTTGTTTACAATAATTATTGAAGTCACAGAGTAAAGTAATGATAACTCACGAACGTAAACTGGTTTACGACGTCCTCAACAAATAATTACAATTATATCCAATTTGGTCCTTTCTCAAAAATAACAAACTTAGATGCATCAAAATAATTACGACAGAAATAGGAGCTGGGTGTTAATTGGCTTTTAGCGAGAGTGAGAAGTTGCAGCCTCCGAAAGTAAATTACCTCCGGCGAACTTTAGGCGAAATCTTTACAAAAGCTCTTTTAGTCGTTTTCAAAGAGGATTTTACCATTAATTACAACGCATATTTTTAGTAAGACTTGCGAGTTGTAACTCGTTCGGACTAAAGAATGGCACGATTTTTTTTAACATCCCTCATGGTGCTTTGACTAATAAACTAGAGTTATTAAATAATACGCAAAACGATCGAAAATAAGAAATAACAAAAGTAGACATTGTTTCAATTACAAAATTAAAATTTAGAACATATTTGTTTCATGTAAACTTTCACAAGTGTTTATGAAAATTCATTCATTACCTAAATAAAGGTTATCTGAAAGAGGTCGCACCATAGCGATGAGACCGCTTCTATTGTGCATTGGTTTCTATAATTAAATCCATCAAAATCGCTTAAGACGTTAAAACGTCCTCAACAACATTATAGTACATACATACGTACTCTCACGAATGGTCGTGGGGATATGGATCCCTAATGGGTTAGTTAGAGGCACACTGATTGTTGCCGTCATGGTGAACGTAACATACAGAAGCCCACATTTCGCCGAGGAAATTTGAGAACCTACCGCCGTTATCCGGATTGCTTGGGTTTCATATCGGTGTTTTCCATCACTGGAGAGTAAATTTAGCCGCAAATTGTGCAATGAACACAAAGTAGATGTGTTCCGGCCAGGTTATAACATTATAGTATCATAGAATTAATAAGGGTTTAAAACTTTATTTTCATGACGCATTCGTTAACTGAATTTGACCGGCTCATTCAATTATTTAATTTACCCAAAATGAAGTTAAAATCGGAAAATGTTGGTATAATTATAGAGCTGACCTCGTCGCGTAGTTTCACATTTTCATATCAATTTATATCCAGTGTATCAAATTTACTGATATTAAATCAATTAAAATGCCTTTGTGAAAACTTCGCTACAACCGAGCGGAATTAATTAACCCAAATGGATTCAAATACCTTGTATGGTAATTAAAATATAGGTTTATTCTCAATTATACAAGCATAATGGAGTTTATATATATTTAGCTTCAGAAGTAGGAACTCATTAAAAAAAAACAATTATTTGACACTACGACCGTTTATTAATTTACAAAAATAACCAACAAAATACCCTCAACTATTTTATAATTCAAATCACACAGAATCAGTCTAAAAACGTAACACCAATCTTAACAAAGTCTCTGCACTATGATTTCCTGAATAATTGCACTGAAGACTTACAGTCTTACTGAAGGGATACTGAAACCGACGAACACGCCGAGAGCGATGTGCACGATCCGAGTGCCAGCGAGCAAAATGGACGACTGCCGGTCTGTGCAGCCCTTTTATAGGGAGCGGAGGGGAGGTGACGCTGTCACCGTTCGAATACGTCATGAAAGGGCTTATTCGGCCTCTCCTGACGTGGAGTCGTCCCCGACGACATCTTGCGAGAGCTGCGGCGAGCTTGTTGCTTCGAGCGACCGCGCTGATCCCTCGAGTGGTGCCGAAGATGGTCCGGCGACGGGAACAACGGCCCCGTCTGTTGCTGAAGACTGACCCTCATCAGAGTCATTAGTTTCACCATCTGTTAGCAACAAACTTTTTGTTACGAAATGAAAAGGTTACCAGAGAAGTTTACTCTCTCACACATCTCTTTCACACTGACGTTATTAAAATCATAAATCAGTAAATAACAAATAAATAGAGCGCTCTTAATTTATCAAACCAAAGCGATAACTCCGAGGTTACCGGCGGCTTGAATCTCGGGCGCAAATCGATGTTTCTGCACCTGCGAACAGACAAGACAGGCAATCCTGCCTTTACGTTAGACAGAGGCATCAAGTCGGCATGTCTAGATGGAAAGAGGCATCTAGTCGGCATTTCCAGAGTGACAAGGGGCATGAAGCCCACTCGTCCGGCTAGACAGAGGCATAAAGTCCGCTTGTCAGATAGGCAGAGGCATAAATAAAGTCCGCTTGCCTAGATAGACAGAGGCATAAATAAAGTCCGCTTGTCTACATGGATAGAGGCATCTAGTCGGCATTTCCAGATTGACAAGAGGCATAAAGCCCCCTCGTCCGGCTAGACAGAGGCATAAAGTCCGCTTGTCCAGATAGGCAGAGGCATAAATAAAGTCCGCTTGCCTAGATGGATAGAGGCATCCAGTCTGCATATCCGGGTTGACAGAGGCAAAAAGCATGTCCACCATCCAACATGTATTAATAATGTTGGAACCGCTCAGCGGGTCTTAGTCATGACAGTGTTTATGATTTTTCTTGCCAAGCCAGCTGATAATAGTAAAAGGGGGAATCAAGAAAGTTAATGAGTTATGTAACCTACCTAATCGTATTCAAAAGTTGTGGGTGTGTATGTGTACATGTGTGTAATTTAACTACCTGCCCTAACGTATATAACCACCTAAAACGAGACCCCTTAATCCTTTCATCCTGGCAAGCCAAATCACAACTCCGCCACTCCCAAGCCCTCTACACACCAGCAGCTTACCCTCAAAGAAGGCAGCGCAGGTCTCAGGACACCACTCTCCATGCCAAGGCACCATGTATTGAGCCGCTGCTTGTGTGGTTTTCCCATAGGAGCCTGACAGTAACTTCAGCTCATAGCGGTCACTCGGCAGACACCTTAACACTTTGTAGGGTCCGCGCATACCAGGATCCAGCTTGCCTGTTGACTGAGAGTATTTTATTACGAAAACAAAATCACCAACAGCAAATTTGCGAGTTTCATGCCGCTCGCGGTTGACACGGGCATCTTGCGCAGTTTGATTTTTGTTTAGCAAGTCATTAGCCCGGCTCCTGCACAACTCCCGCCATGCTTCTCGGTTCTGTGAACATTCAATAGCTACATCCTGTATTAATGACTGAACTAATGGGGTCGCACCATCAATACCTATTAACAGATTTAAAGGCGAAGCTTGCGTCGTCTTCTGTCTGGTTCTCCATGTTTGCTCGGACCAAGATGCGCCCTTGTGATTGGCTTCTTCTTCTATACGAATCATATTAATCTTACCGTCCGACCTGTTTGACGTTGCTGGGGATTGGTGCATTGACTAACGCCTCAATTTTCCGCGGGCTCGGTCTCACCTGACCTTGAGTAACTAAGCGGCCCAAGTATTCGACTTCGGTTGCAAGGAAAGTACATTTACGTAAATTTGTAGAAAAACGGTTAAGGTTTTTAACGCTTGGCGAAGAGTATTTATTCCTTCTTCAACAGATTTGCTCATTATGAGGACGTCGTCTACGTAAACAAGGACGTTACCAGCCTCAATCGAAATTTCGTTAAACTCAAGAGTCAAAGTGACAACCGAGTTTGCCTTAACGACACTATCACTAATTCCCTTTAAGACACATGTTGTCGGCTTTTTAACAAAGGAAAAATGCTTTAGAATATCCTCCGAAATTAATGACACATTTAAAGCACCACTATCAATCAGTACGTCCACGGGTACACACTGAACAACCGCGGTCACTATGGTCGCTACTACCGGAAATGGTGGAAGAACTTTCAGAGCATAAATTAACATTACGTTTATTTCGTGGCTGCGAACGTTCCTTGGCAAAACAACTATTCTCATCATGACCCGGCTTCTTACAATAATAACAACGTGTCGTGTCATTATTTGAGCTCGCACGTGGCTCTGAACTCGATTTGGACACGAGTGACTCGTGTTTAGACTCCTTTAAACATTGTGCCTGCTTATGCCCAGTCTGTCCGCACCCAAAACACTTGAAACTACTGCTATTATTTTGCACAAAGTGTTTCTTATTTGAGCTAATGTTCATTCGCGAATCTTGTTTGGTGCGAACAGGCTTCGCATAAATCGATAGAAACGAAACTAAGTCGTCTGTGGTCAAATTAGCGTTTGCTGCTGCCGCCCGGATTTGAGGATCAGTAATACCCCTAATGACGATCGATACTATCAACTCCGCGCTAAGGCCTTTGACTATACGCAACCTCAACAAGGTGCGGCGCGCGTACTCGGCATACGAGGGATATTTGTCAGAGCTCATATTCATCGCTTCATAAAGGATGTTGGCATAGTCCAGCTTACGTGGGCACAATGGCTTAAACTCTCGCACGAAGCTTGACCATGTTCGATCGTTAGTTACCCACTCGTTAAGCCAAGCACGGGCATCGCCCTTTAGACAATTCGACACACGTGATAGACACTCCGCATCGTGCCAATTATTTGCGATCCTAGCTCTTTCAACTTCATCGCACCATACGTTAATATCGTGGAGGGTAGGATCAAAGTTAGATACGAAGTAGGTCTGTGAGCGTGAAGAACTCAGTGATTTGATAGCGTCGGCCAGGATACGGGTGGACTCTGGGACCGCGTCCTGTCCTCGACTAGTGCCAATATCGTCAAAATGTGAGGGTAGTTGAACATTAGTCACTTCAGATGCTAGTGCGCTAGGCGCGTCCGTAACTTGACAATTATTATGATTGATTGAATTCAAACTTGGGCTATCACGAGATCGTGTTGTCAATAACACACCACAGTTTTGACCGATTCCTTGGTCATTACAAGCACTCGTCGAAGGGCCTGTGAGGTTGGAATTGTTGTTTTCAAGATTTGTAAGACGTGACATAATCAAATCTAACGTATTTTGTAATAAAGAGTCACTGCTACGTGCACTATCTTGTCGCGGTGGACTTTCACGGGGCAGGCGCACACTGTCCTGCTGCCTTGATCGGCTGCGAGACGCACGTGCGTTCGTCATTCTGCGCGACTTACTGCGTGACCGACGCGAGCCACTCGGTCGCCGTGATCCACTACGCGACCTGCGTATACTCTCACGCGATCTACTACGCGACCTACGCATGCAATCGCTTCGGCGTGTCCTTTTCCGCGGCATGACAACGTTAAAATTAATAATCCAATTAAGTAATAAAACAATAAAATCGGTGTCACAGTTTTTAGACTGATAACGAACTAGATAAGTCTCTTAATTGGTGGGCATAGGTGCTTTAAGCAATCCCACTTCTGAATTTAGCTTCAGAAGTAGGAACTCATTAAAAAAAAACAATTATTTGACACTACGACCGTTTATTAATTTACAAAAATAACCAACAAAATACCCTCAACTATTTTATAATTCAAATCACACAGAATCAGTCTAAAAACGTAACACCAATCTTAACAAAGTCTCTGCACTATGATTTCCTGAATAATTGCACTGAAGACTTACAGTCTTACTGAAGGGATACTGAAACCGACGAACACGCCGAGAGCGATGTGCACGATCCGAGTGCCAGCGAGCAAAATGGACGACTGCCGGTCTGTGCAGCCCTTTTATAGGGAGCGGAGGGGAGGTGACGCTGTCACCGTTCGAATACGTCATGAAAGGGCTTATTATATTTATTTTTTCAGATAGGCCTAAAACAGTCTTAGGCAAGGTTGTCTTTTTTACTATTTTACTATGCATCTTAAGTGAAGAGTACGTGTAAATGTACAACTAGTTGCAACAGTAAGTAAAGAACCTTAATAAAACATACCATGATCCCTTAAAAAGTAATAGCATGTCTGTAATAAATACAATAGGATCTACAACATGGCGTAGTACAGAGGCGCCCACATCAACCTTTACATAGGCACTTTATGCTGCTGATATAAGAGGGTAAAGTCGCCAGTAGTCAGCCAGGCACCTAAGGTCAGCCTTTTCGGTCTTTTATACGCCACGAATAGCGCAATATTTTAAAACGACCTTTAACATGGTGGTTAAATCATTCCTTGACTCTTTATTGGTCGAAACAGCTCGTGACTGGTGCGTGCTGCAGTCGCCACAGAGAGAGAGACACATTCATAGTAGTGCCAACGATGGATAGACCGTATTGTTCGATGTCCGCCATTTTGTTATAACTTTTCGTCGCGTGGTTATTATCGATCAGCTGCTTTATTTGAAATGTTTACTGAAGTATTTTTGTTAGCTTATCTTATTGAATGTAATAAGAGAATATTTTTATACGATAACTGATGTTTATCCCAAGAGAACGCAGTTTTTGAGACGGCTGACTATTGGGTACAGGATTTTCGCTAGAAACGCCAGTACTCAGCCGGGGGTGGCTGACTTCTGGATTTGAGTTGTTTTTTTGTTTTTGAGTGATATGTACACCATCCGATTCGTTATATTTAAACGAATCATTTAAAGCCTGGTCGTAGAACTAAAATATGAAGAAAACCCAGTAGTCAGCCGCTATAATGTACAAAGGCGCTGACATCAACCTTTACAAAACCGTTGCAAAATGGGTCTTATGTCAGCGGCATAAGGTGCCCCTATGAAAAATTTATGTTCGCGCCTCTGTACAACATTTGATGCGGCTGACTACTGGGGTTTAGGGGTTTTGGAACCTAAGGTCTAGAGCTCAGCCCCCTGTTTTAGTTTCGTAGGGTCAGTAACTGTGGGAGTTTGATTACTTAAATTACTAGCAGTGTTTTATTTACAGTTAAAAATGTCTCAAGGGGACTCTCGAGTATACAGATGAAAACCCTGACGATAGCGGGCGGTGCGATGATAGAAAGAAAGAGAAATAATGACATGGGCATCACATCAAATTGGTCTTCCGGAAAAACCCGTTGTACTAGCGGTAGAAAAAGCAAAGAGAGAAGAAGTCCCTCCTCAAACTGGGCAAATCTAGGTCACAAGTCAACAAGCAACAAATTTAATTTATTTTACCGCTTTTTTAGAGTTTTTGAACCTAATTAACGTAGCGGCTGAGTACTGGGTAGCCAAAGGCTGACTTAAGGTTCCGGGTGGCTGACTACTGGGGAAAAGTGGCATTTTTTGTTATTTCGTAATTATCTCAGAGTTAGAGTAATTATGTTGTGTTGTACTTGAAGATCATCAAAGTTTAATAAATGATTGATGACACAAAACATCATTTCACTCAATTAGTTATTTCCTTGTGAAATGAGAGCAGTGCAAACTCAGAACTTTCGTTAAAAGGCTGACTACTGGGGACTTTACCCGATATAAGACTCATTTTGCAATGGTTTTGTAAAGGTTGATGTGTGCGCCCCTGTACCAACTAACTAACTTAGTTAGTCATCTATTCGTACATTTGAAAATGAACCCCTATTTTTTGGTCAAGCTACAACTCGAGAACGACTATTCATTTGTATTTTTTACTTATTTTAGTTACAGATTGATAACTTTGTGAAATTTCTTACACAATTAGAAAATAACATTTAGAAAACTCAACGACTGTTCAAAGCTTACGGGTTTGAAGGTTCTACATTTGACAGATAAGGTATGATAATTTATGCACCAACAATTCTCCATCAGAGTAATTCCCATGACCTTATGGCATGCAGTATTTTAATGTTCACTCAGTTGCAAACGCATATACTTATTCACTCGATATTTGCGAAATACCCTCGACTTAAAAGAGTGACGCCATCAATAAAAAAAAACTTTGGAAAACCCAAAAACTCCAACAGGCGCAAAACACTTAAAACTCACGCTAACTCAAAGAATTATCAATCCTTAAGTAAAACAACTGATAGAGATAAAACAAAGTGTCAAGCAAGATTAAGTGGCGCAGTAAAAATGGCTCGTTTCCGGCCAGGCAAAGTCCTTTCCTTACCTGAAACATTCATTCCGAACTCTCTTGTAAGCCAGTATAAACACTACAGCTTCAATGGAATTAAGATGCGGTTCAAGTGACAAGTGGAACACGTTTTGCTAGGAGATTGGAGAAGTACTGGAATTCACTGGACATTATTCCACACAGCGCTATTTAGCCCCAAACTAAGCAACTAAGTGCTTGTGCTATAGGAGACTAGACAACGGATAAACATACCTACTTCAATTTGTTTTTTAAATAAATGCATTCTTAATATTTACAAAAGAAACACCATGCCCATCAAACACACTGTTGTGACAGTGGATCGGCAAAGACCGCCAGGTTGGAAATGAAATGGGTGACCAGGACCGAAATATAGCTATGTTTATTTTAGGTATTTTCGTACTTTGGAAGCCACCTTAAGTTGAACCTTGCTAGATGTAAGTCGTTAAGCCCAGTCAGAGGTCTAAGGGCAGCATAACAACATCTGACTGCAAGGTTTCTCACTAGCCTTGAAACACTCGAACGATCCACACTGAGCCCGCGTGTTGGAGTTTGGCTATACTATGAGTATAGAGATGTGGCCTATGCCCAGCAGTGGGACACATAAAGCCTGTTGTTTTTTTATGTATATCTAACAAATGCTCGCCTATCACTTAAGGCGTTTGTCCCACCTTGAAGAGTTAAGTCGTTGTAGCGCAGGATTCGCGGCGAGAAACTTTGTCCATTAGGAGTGGTCATCAGTTCGACTCCGCTCTGTTTACTCGCCCGTGCCCACATGCGTCCACACAGGAATAAACTACATCAATATAGATTTACTAACTGTTTTCTTTGACTATTTCTGACATCTTACAGTCCCACTTATATAAGAAACACATTTTGGCAGCTGTTTCATAAGCTGTGACAGCAAACAGCTTTTTTTTCGGGCATCTCTGTGCTTTGGAAGGCACGTTAAGCAGTTGGTCCCGGTTGACTTTGCTAGATTTTAGTCGTTGAGCTCAGACGGAGGCCATATTAAGGCGGCTTGATAACATCTGTAAGATTTCTAACAAGCCTTATCCGCACTCAGTCAGCCAGTCAGCGTGTTTGATTATGGCTCGCGCCACCTCATAGTAGAGGTATGGCCTATGCCCAGCAGTGGGATGTATAAAAGCTGTTTTTTTTAATGTATAACTAGCTAATGTTCGCCTATCACTTAAGTCGTTTGTCCCACCTTGAAGAGTTAAGTCGTTGTAGCGCAGGATTCGCGGCGAGAAACTTTGTCCATTAGGAGTGGTCATCAGTTCGACTCCGCTCTGTTTACTCGCCCGTGCCCACATGCGTCCACACAGGAATAAACTACATCAATATAGATTTACTAACTGTTTTCTTTGACTATTTCTGACATCTTACAGTCCCACTTATATAAGAAACACATTTTGACAGCTGTTTCATAAGCTGTGACAGCAAACAGCTTTTTTTTCGGGCATCTCTGTGCTTTGGAAGGCACGTTAAGCAGTTGGTCCCGGTTGACTTTGCTAGATTTTAGTCGTTGAGCTCAGACGGAGGCCATATTAAGGCGGCTTGATAACATCTGTAAGATTTCTAACAAGCCTTATCCGCACTCAGTCAGCCAGTCAGCGTGTTTGATTATGGCTCGCGCCACCTCATAGTAGAGGTATGGCCTATGCCCAGCAGTGGGATGTATAAAAGCTGTTTTTTTTAATGTATAACTAGCTAATGTTCGCCTATCACTTAAGTCGTTTGTCCCACCTTGAAGAGTTAAGTCGTTGTAGCGCAGGATTCGCGGCGAGAAACTTTGTCCATTAGGAGTGGTCATCAGTTCGACTCCGCTCTGTTTACTCGCCCGTGCCCACATGCGTCCACACAGGAATAAACTACATCAATATAGATTTACTACTGTTGTCTTTGACTTTCTTTGGCATCTTACAGTCCCACTAATACGAGTAACACATTTTGACAGCTACCAGTGTTATTGGAAGTTTTCGTCAATCAAACAGAAACACAAAATAATACGTTTCATAAGGTGTGACAGAAAACAGCTTTTGTTTTCGGGCATCTCTCCGTGCTTCGGAAGGCACGCTCAGCAAGTGGTGCCGGTTGACCTTGCTAAATGTAAGTCGTTAAGCTCAGTCGGAGACCATAAGGTGGCTTGATAACATTTGATTGCAAGGTTTCTCACTAGCTTTGGACCTCTCCAACAATCCGCACTCAGCCAGCCAGCGTGTTGGATTGTGGCTCGCGCCAACTCATAGTAGAGGTGTGGCCTGTGCCCAGCAGTGTGACATGTAAAAACTGTTGTTTTTTATGTATATCTAACAAATCTTCGCCTATTACTTAAGGCGTTTGTCCCACCTTGAAGAGTTAAGTCGTTGTAGCGCAGGATTCGCGGCGAGAAACTTTGTCCATTAGGAGTGGTCATCAGTTCGACTCTGTTTACTCGCCCGTGCCCACATGCGTCCACACAGGAATAAACTACATCACTTAGATTTACTAACTGTAGTTTTCGACTTTCTTTGACATCTTACAGTCCCACTTATATAAGAAACACATTTTGACAGCTGTTTCATAAGCTGTGAAAGCAAACAGCTTTTTTTTCGGGCATCTCCGTACTTGGGAAGGCACGTTAAGCAGTTGGTCCCGGTTGACTTTGCTAGATTTTAGTCGTTGAGCTCAGTCGGAGGCCATAAGGCGGCTTGATAACATCTGCAAGGTTTCTAACATGTCTTAGACCTCTCCAACAATCCGCACTCAGCCAGCCAGCCAGAGTGTTGAATCAAGGCTCACGCCTACTCATAGTTTAAAGGTGTGGCCTGTGCCCAGCAGTGGGACAAATAAAGGCTGTTGTTTTTTCATGTATAACTAACAAATGTTCGCCTATAACTTAAGGCGTTTGTCCCACCTTGAAGAGTTAAGTCGTTGTAGCGCAGGATTCGCGGCGAGAAACTTTGTCCATTAGGAGTGGTCATCAGTTCGACTCCGCTTTGTTTACTCGCCGTGCCCACATGCGTCCACATAGGAATAAACTACATCAATATAGATTTACTAACTATTGTCTTTGAGTTTCTCTGACATCTTACAGTAACACTAATATAAGAAACACATGCTACAGTGTTATTGGAAGTTTTCGTCAAACGAACAGAAATACGTTTCATAAGCTGTGACAGAAAACAACTTTTTTTTCGGGCATCTTCCCGTGCTTCGGAAGGAAGGTCCGCAGGTGGTCCTTGTTGACCTTGCCAGATGAAAGTCATTAAGCTCAGTCGGAGGCCATAAGGTGGGTTGATAACATCTGCAAGGTTTCTAACAAGCCTTATCCGCACTCAGCCAGCCAGGCAGCGTGTTGGATTATGGCTCGCGCCACCTCATAGTAGAGGTATGGCTTGTGCCCAGCAGTGGGACATAATATAAAAGCTGCTTTTTTATGTTTATCTAACAAATGTTCGCCTATCACTTAAGTCGTCTGTCTCACCTTGAAGAGTTAAGTCGTTGTAGCGCAGGATTCGCGGCGAGAAACTTTGTCCATTAGGAGTGGTCATCAGTTCGACTCCGCTCTGTTTACTCGCCCGTGCCCACATGCGTCCACACAGGAATAAACTACATCAATATAGATTTACTAACTGTTGTCTTTGACTTTCTCTGACATCTTACAGTCCCACTAATATAAGAAACACATTTTGACAGCTACCAGTGTTATTGGAAGTTTTCGTCAATCAAACAGAAATACAAAATAATACGTTACATAAGCTGTGACAGGAAACAGCTTTTTTTTCGGGCATCTCCCCGTGTTTCGGAAGGCACGTTAAGCAGTTGGTCCCGGTTGACCTTGCTAGATGTTAGTCGTTAAGCTCAGTCGGAGGTCCTATGGCAGCTTGATATCTGACTGCAAGGTTTCTAACAAGCCTTGGACGATCCACATTGAGCCCACTGTTGGAGTTTGGCTATACTATAAGTATAGAGATGTGGCCTATGCCCAGCAGTGGGACACATCAAGGCTGTTGTTTTGTTATGTTTATTTAACAAATGTTCGCCTTTCACTTAGGGCGTTTGTCCCACCTTGAAGAGTTAAGTCGTTGTAGCGCAGGATTCGCGGCGGGAAACTTTGTCCATTAGGAGTGGTCATCAGTTCGACTCCGCTCTGTTTACTCGCCCGTGCCCACATGCGTCCACACAGGAATAAACTACATCAATATAGATTTACTAACTGTTGACTTTGACTTTCTCTGACAGTCCCACTAATGTAAAAACACATTTTGACAGCTACCAGTGTTATTGGAAGTTTTCGTCAATCAAACAGAAACACAAAATAATACGTTTCATAAGGTGTGACAGAAAACAGCTTTTGTTTTCGGGCATCTCTCCGTGCTTCGGAAGGCACGCTCAGCAAGTGGTGCCGGTTGACCTTGCTAAATGTAAGTCGTTAAGCTCAGTCGGAGGCCATAAGTGCAGCTTAACAACATCTGACTGCAAGGTTTCTAACAAGCCTTGGACCTCTCCAACAAGCCGCACTCAGCCAGCCAGCCAGCATATTGGACTGTGGCTCGCGCCACCTTATAGTAGAGGTGTGGCCTATGCCCAGCAGTGGGACACATAAATAATGTTGTTTTTGTATGTATAACTAACAAATCTTCGCCTATCACTTAAGGCGTTTGTCCCACCTTGAAGAGTTAAGTCGTTGTAGCGCAGGATTCGCGGCGAGAAACTTTGTCCATTAGGAGTGGTCATCAGTTCGACTCCGCTCTGTTTACTCGCCCGTGCCCACATGCGTCCACACAGGAATAAACTACATCAATATAGATTTACTAACTGTTTTCTTCGACTTTCTCTGACATCTTACAGTCCCACTAATATAAGAAACACATTTTGACAGCTCCATGTGTTAATGGAAGTTTTACTTCAATCAACAGAAATACGTTTCCTAAGCTGTGACAGAAAACAGCTTTTGTTTTCGGGCATCTCTCCGTGTTTCGGAAGGCACGTTAAGCAGTTGGTCCCGGTTGACCTTGCTAGATGTTGGTCGTTAAGTCTAGTCGGGGGCCATAAGGCGGCTTTATAACATCTGACTGCAAGGCTTCTCACTAGCCTTGAACCACTCCAACGATCCACACTGAGCCCGCGTGTTGGAGTTTGGCTGTACTATGAGTATAGAGATGTGGCCTATGCCCAGCAGTGGGACACATAAAGACTGTTGTTTTTTTATGTATATCTAACAAATGCTCGCCTATCACTTAAGTCGTTTGTCCCACCTTGAAGAGTTAAGTCGTTGTAGCGCAGGATTCGCGGCGAGAAACTTTGTCCATTAGGAGTGGTCATCAGTTCGACTCCGCTCTGTTTACTCGCCCGCGCCCACATGCGTCCACACAGGAATAAACTACATCAATATAGATTTACTAACTGTTTTCTTTGACTTTCTCTGACATCTTACAGTCCCACTAATTTTGACAGCTAAAAGTGTTATTGGAAGTTTTACTTCAATCAGACAAAACTGTGATTCATAAGCTGTGACAGAACAATTGAACTCTTTTGTAATTGCACAAAGTTTAATTTTCACTGACGCTGGCAGCTGTAAAGATGTATTTCTTATGTTAGTTGGACTATAGTGCTATTAAGCACCGTGCTGTCGACACATGTGGTTCTCGGTGGCATGCGTGGTGGCTTTAATCACCACCACTCAATAACAACACAACAACAACAGCGTTATAACCAGAGTCAGCAGTTGTGGCGTTTATACGTCCAACAGCGTTTATACGTCCACAACGTTTATACGTTCAACAGCGATTATACGTTAAACAGAACAAATATACTCGGCAAAGGCCACACCTCGATTGGACGGACCAAAGGCCAGTGAGAAACCTTGCTGTCAGATGTTATCAAGCCACCCCAAGGCCTTCTAATAGGCTTTAACACTGACATCTAGCGACGTCAGCCAAGACGAACTGCTCAACGTGGCTTCCGAAGCACGAAGATGCCCGAAAAATACATCACTAAATTTCGGTCGGGGTGGTCACCTAACCGACATAACGTGGGTTGCTTAACCGCTTTTGCCACTGGGCCATGGGCGCCTGTGCCACCACTGTGTTTCTTTCACAAAACAAAACAATTACAATGTAGAACAAATGACACTCGCTTTGTAATTAACGAGTATGTGCTTTTTGCGGCACCACTGCACTGCTAATGTGTCGCACAGTGTTGCCATTAACATAACATAACATAAACGGCCTTTAAACGTCCCACTGCTGGGCACAGGCCTCACCTCAACTATGAGGTGAATTGAGCCATACTCCAACACGCGGGCTTAGTGCGGGGTGAAAGGTTAGTGAGCAGCCTTAATGTCAGATGTTATCAAGCCGCCCTAAGGCCTCTGACTAGGCTTAACGACTGACATCTACGACGTCAGCCGGGACCAACTGCTTAACGAGCCTTCCGAAGCACGGAGATGCCCGAAATAAACATCACTAAATTTCGGTCGGGGTCACCCATCCCATTACCGACCCGGTGTGTGTTGCTTTACCAGAGATCGTCGCCGATCTCTTCAGCGCTACTAATAGTGGTTAATCTTTTACACCCATGAGACCAGTTTAACGTTTCTTTTAACAAACAAAACAATTGCAATGTAGAACAAATGACATTCGCTTTGTAATTAACGAGTATGTGCTTTTTGCGGCACCACTGCACTGCTAATGTGCCGCACAGTGTTGCCATTACGCGATTAAAATACCCTTATTTGGAGAATCTCCTCAGGGAGTCTACATACACTCACGACTGTATAGTAAACGGGGTAATTAGGCATGCGTCGGATAAATCAAAACGAATTTAAAATCAGATGGGTGTTTCCTATGTATATTAAGTTTGTATTCACATAATAAAAAGTATTTAAGTATGTTTATTCGTTGTCCCGTATCCCATAAAAACGGGCTTTGATTAGCTCATTTTGGGGCTAGATGGCGTTGTGTGAAATAATGTCCAGGGTTAAACCCATATTTATGTCCAGGGATATTTCGATTTTTAGAGTATCTAGGAAATCCGATTTCTATAATCGACATTGCTAATCCAACTAAAGAAATTCACTGGATAGTGGATAACCGATCGATTTGGAAGTGTATCTGAACGCAAGCTGATGTGTGAAAAATCGCTTCCTCTCGTTCTAGCTATAATGCAAAATAGCGATACTTAAAGGATGCCATGTGTTTTGTGGTTAAAAATTGGTTTGTATGATTTACGAAAATCCCAAACGGATTAACAAGGCGCTGCTGAAATCGGATGCTGATATTATCTGTTATTGACCAAAAAATAATAAGCGTTCAAAGCCAATTAAAAATGATAAATTTTTCAGGCAACTCTGTGCTTTCTTTCTTTCATGTATATCAGTCGGTCCCGCTCGGCTGACGTCAGTCATCAAGCCTAGTCGGAGGCCTTAAGGAGGCTTGATAACAATCCTACTATGCCCAGCAGTGGGATGTTTATAGGTTGTGGTTTGTTTTATTGCGGCAGGTATAAAAGTTTCAATTGCATACTTATGAATATCTCCATCTCCAGGCCGTTAATGGAATTATTCCAACGCACTTGAATACCTCCATTATTACATTAAAACACGAGCCGTTTCTGCTCTATAGAAGGACATCCGTTAATGTCCCCCCTTAAGGAAACTTGGCGAATTAAAATGAGTTGCGAAGGAATATTCAGAAATCTATTCGACAGCCCCTCTTTGAGTTAACGAACAGAGTCCAATTTTAGAGCTAATTTTGAAATAATCTCTGAACTTCTGCCTAAAGTGAAAGAGACTATAGTTGGAGTACAATAGCATTTTATTGCAGGAAATGTGGTGGTGGTTAAACATAAAGGTCACCAAAACATATAGGTTTATATATGTAACAAAAAAATATTGGCTTGCAATGCTATGAATTAAATAAATACATAAAAAATGAAGTTATTTGAAACAAATTTCAAAATTATGAATGCAAATTTTGAGAGACAAGTATTTCATGATATCCGGCAACTTCATGAATAATTCAATAAAAAAAACAATATTGTTGGAAATGATAGTATTACGAGTATACTTCGCCTTTAAAGAGTTTCTTCAGTGTAAAGCTTGTTTTTGTAACACTGAAAAATAATACAGGGAAACATTTTCATTTGCCACACAATCATTCTTATGTTATTGTAAACATTTTCAAATCAGCTCTTCAGACCAATTTAGGCTAATATTACAGCTAACTACAGCTTTATTGTAATTATCTTAGAACATAGTGTCTGTGGTGCCTCTTTCCATATACTCCGACAAAATGACCTCTAGACTTTACAGTATAAACTTTGTGAAACTACAATTTAAGTTCATTCCTAGTTTGACAAGTACACGTGTCTTGGCCTCCGCGGCCCTCCCAAGAGGAACAAGGGGCGAGGAAATAATAAAAAAGTGTGGAAAGAGGGAACTTAGACATCGATATTAGATTTATGTCTAGTATGCGGGACTTTGTCGCCATTTTGGAAGAATCGCAACGTCTACTAATAATGTAGATGACGAGGCCGTTATAGATTTATAGGAGCTCGTATGTGTGTAATCCATGGTAATATTATAAATGCGAAAGTTACTATGTCTGTAGATGAGATAAGATTTACTTTTATGCACAAATAAAACTATTACATAACAATGCTTACAGAGGTTTAGAAGTACAATGTAGGTGGCCTTATCGCTAAAAGCAATCTCTTCCAGACAAACTTCCGGTAGAGAAAAGGAAAGAAGAATAGAATGCACCACATGCAAGATGGTTATTGAGAGATAACCGATGCTATACACTTAATCTATAACAAGTTACTATAGTGAAAATAAAAATAGTCAAAGTAATGTCAAGTTACTGACATTTAAATTGAATTTGGTACACAGATAGAGTGAATTTTGGAAAATGACATAGGATAGTTTTTATCGCTACGCACTAAGGGGTTTACTACAAAGGGCATTAACAAAAGAATTTTACGCCGACGAAACCGTGGGCGGAAAGCTAGAACCATAATAAAAGTAAATTTTACAACTGTCAATGTTCACCATTTAGTAGTGTCACAGGTCAAAGTAGCAGAATATTAACTCCTAAAACATACTCGGCTAACATACCTTTTTCAATTATTCATCGCTAGTTGGAAGGAAGACTATCTTCCCCTGCCATACATCCCTTCATCAACTAAGAACTAGCTAAATCACAAATTAAAGTTCGAATATTCTCGACCACAGACAGCATTCTTATACGAAAGAAGTCAATAAAAATTTGTAGCTATGTTGTCACAGATATACATATTTTGAACTTTTATTATTACCTACTAAAAACAGAGTTGTTAGAAAACAAGATACTCATTCTTATAAAATACTAGCGGCCGCTCGCGACTTCGTCCGCGTGGACTTAACTTGAAAAACAAAAAGTCATATTTCTTGATAAATAGTAGCCTTTGTGCGATTTAGATGTATAAGCTACATTATTATTAGGTTTCATTAAGAGCAAATCAGCACATCCAGACATACAAACTTTTGCATTTATAATACTAGTAGGATAAATTGTAGCCTCTGTGCGATGCAGATGTATAAGCTACATTATTTTTACGTGAAAGAGCAACACGGCACATCCACACATACAAACTTTATATTAGCATTTATATTAGTAGGATACAGCAAGGTATAACATACCCTTTACAAATCGTTATGGTTTATTACGGTCTACTTATACACATTGTACAAGTAACAACCCTCAATTTTATCACTTGTACCTCAATTTATTCTATAGGTAACGAAGACCTTTCCAATTTCACCTGCTGGTATTTGACGGCCTTGACATTTAACGGACTTTCTTCACATCTACATTTTTTAGGGTTCCGTCGTCGAACAATTAGAGAAATTTCTTTTTTTATTATAAAGGTGTCACAACAAAGTTTGAATCTCTTGGTAATTGATTCCATTGTCGCTTCCTGGTGTGTTTTGTTGAAATTCATAGCAACCAAGAAGTGTCGCTTGCAGTTTTCAGTAATGTTCCGCGGTTTGCCGCTGCAGTTTGCGGATCGCAGATTTTTACCTTTAGACCTTTAAATGTTTCAGTTCTTTCACATTAAATTTCATAAGAAACTTGGTACAATAGAGCATTTAATACACAAAATAAGCGCCAAAGCTTTAATAACCTACAGAACCATCAGTGTCAAGTACAGCTTAAACGCGGCTAGTTCCACTGCACTTAGCTCGGTAAGTTAAACGGCAGCTGGATAGAGCCACAATTGTTTATTGCCGCCATTTTTTATGACCAAGCGGCCATCTTGCTATTTCCCCTGGGCTTCCTAAATATTTCTTAAGGTGTGGGCTTTTGAATGTTCCGTTTACAATGACGGCAACAGTAGGGTGCTTCAGATTATCACTTGTGGGATAAGCGTAAGCATATGTAATGCTATGGGAACTTGATGTTAAAATAAGTTATAATTGAACATGTGTAGTCCAGATCTGGAGAAACAAACTCGAAAACATAAAAACACACCCACCTATGTGAAATGAGCCGGCTTTTTCATCATAAAGGTAAATTTACTTTGACACAATAAATTGAACATATTAACACAATGGCACTCAAAACTAGCACAGGTTTTTAACAACACATAATAAGCTGGAAAGCTTTAATAACCCACGGAACCATCAGTGTCAAGTACAGCTTAAACGCGGCCAGTTCCTCTGCACTTAGCTCGGTAAGTTAAACGGCAGCTGGATAGAGCCACAATTGTTTATTGCCGCCATTTTTTATGACCAAGCGGCCATCTTGCTATTTCCCCTGGGCTTTCTAAGGTATTTCTTAAGGTGCATTACTTTTGGTTCATCAATCTTTGAGGAAGTTACTGGTTGAAGCAATACGAATCTCTTCAGTGTTTATTTATTTTGTGATTTGTTACAGTTTTACAAAATTAGTAGTACAAAATTAGATAGAACTTTGGTAGAGACCTTTTAGGTGCAACATTAGGAATAAAGTGAAAAAAGTCATTATGTATAAATATCCTTGGACATTATTCCACACAGCATCATCTGGCCCCAAGATGAGCTAAATTAAAGCCCCTTTTTTTGAGATTCTAGACAATGTACATAATATACATAGGAATGCACAAAAATGTTTGTAATGTGTAGGGATCGAACCCGCGACCTTTGGTGTAGAGACCGACTTCTCAACAATTACACCAGATCGGTCGTCGCGGTATTGATGCCAAGAATGCTTATTTTTTTTGTCGAAAAATATAAACACAAGTGACAGTTTTAATGAAATATTTAATCCATTAATTAGTATCAAGGAGCATAAAATTCACACAAAAAAAACTCAGATCAACAACCTTTGTTTCCGAAAGTATGCATTCAGCTGGTCACTGTCGACTTGGCTTTCCAATTAGGAACGATTTGATTGGTAAGGGATTGCTAGGTCGAAGGACTAGTATGAAATCACTGCATTCTTAACGCGAACGGACTATAGTGCCTAGTGTCTGTTTTCTTCCAGGAAGTTCGCACACGGTTAAGTTTAGGTAGCCTTTCTTCCATCAATATAGTCTGGAATGCAGCTCCCTACAGCCCCAGCCAATGCTCCAATGGTTCATATCTATTTGTACACTTCAATGTCGACCTGCTTCTTCTTGCGTGTGATTTTGTAGCAACGAAGCGTTTAGTTGGGAATATTTAGGTATAGGTGCCCATGGCGCAGTTGTGACAGTGATCGGTCACGATCAAGCACGAGCAACACACGCCGGGTCAGAAATGGGATGGGTGACCATCCCAACCGAAATGTAGTGATGTATATTACGGGCATCTTCGTGCTTCGCAACGCATGCTAAGCAGTTGGTCCCAACTGACGTGGTTAGTCGGGACGTGTCAGTCAATAAGCCTAGTCAGAGGCCTGAGGGCGGCTTGATAACATCTGACTTGAACAATCCGCACTAAGCCCGCGTGTTGGGGTACGGCTCAATCCGCCTCATAGTTGAGGTGGCTACTGTGCCCCGCAGTGGGACCTATACTTATAGGCCGTTTGAGTTTTCTTCTAGGAAGTTCTTACACGGTTAACCCTTGATAAGTTTAGGTAGCCTTTCTTCCATCAATCTAGTCTGGAATGCAGCTCCCTACAGCTCCAGCCAATGCTCCAATGGTTCATATCTATTTGTACACTTCACTGTCGACCTGCTTCTTCCTGCGTGTGATTTTGTAGCAACGAAGCGTTTAGTTGGGATATTTAGGTATAGGTGCCCGTGACGCAGTTGTGATAGTGATCGGCGACGATCGCTGTTGTAAAACAACACACGCCGGGTCGGAAATGGGATGTGTGACCACCCCGAACGAAACATAGTGATATGTATTTCGGGCATCTCCGTGCTTCGGAACGCACGCTAAGCAGTTGGTCCCGGCTGACGTCGATAGATGTCAGTCGTTAAGCCTAGACGGAGGCCTTAGGGCGGCTTGAAAACATCTGACTCCAACAATCCTCACTGAGCCCGCGTGTTGGAGTATGGCTCAACCCGCCTCATAGTTGAGGTAGCTACTGTGCCCAGCAGTGGGACTTATTCAAAAGTCCTTACACGGTTAACCCTTGATAAGTTTAGGTAGCCTTTCTTCCATCAATCTAGTCTGGAATGCAGCTCTCTACAGCCCCAGCCAATGCTTCAATGGTTCATATCTATTTGTACACTTCAATGTCGACCTGCTTCTTCTTGCGTGTGATTTTGTAGCAACGAAGCGTTTAGTTGGGTGATCGGTCACGATCGAGCACGAGCAACACACGCCGGGTCAGAAATGGGATGGGTGACCACCCCAACCGAATTGTAGCACGCTAAGCAGTCGGTCCCGGTTGACGTCGTTAGATGTCAGTCGTTAAGCCTAGTCGGAGGCCTTAGGGCGGCTTGATAACATCTGTCTTCAACAATCCACATTAAGCCCACGTGTTGGAGTATGGCTCAATCCACCTCATAGTTCAGATGGCTACTGTGCCCAGCAGTGGGAGCTATACTTATAGGCCGTTTGTGTTTTCTTCTAGGAAGTCCTTACCGTTGATAAGTTTAGGTAGCCTTCCTTCCATCAATCTAGTCTGGAATGCAGCTCCCTACAGCCCCAGCCAATGCTCCAATGGTTCATATCTATTTGTACACTTCAATGTCGACCTGCTTCTTCTTGCGTGTGATTTTGCAGCAACGAAGCGTTTAGTTGGGAATATTTAGGTATAGATATTTTTGTAGGTTCTAAATAACCTTTACGCTTCAACTAGAGAGGATGTTTCTTATTACTTTCCAAAATGAGATACATACATTTGTGTGCATGAACATGTCTGTTTGTATTGGTCTGGGTGTTTCCTATGTATATTGAGTATGTATTCACAAAAGAAAAAGTATTTAAGTATGTTTATACGTTGTCTAGTATCCCATAAAAATGGACTATAATTAGCTCACTTGGGGCTAAATGGCGCTGTATGGAATAATGTCCAGGGATATTTAATTACTGTTTTTTGTGCAACAAAGATTTTCAACTTATCTCTCTAAACTGAAACCAAAAACCAAAGTTAATGTCCAAACGCACTACTACAAACAACAAAGTATTGTTGAAAATATAAGCTATATGTACGAGTAGCTTTTATTACATTTCTTATTGTAAACACTGTGCCGTCGTCACCTTCTCAATAAAAAACAACCTTCCAACCCTAAAAGCTTGTTTGTGCCTAATTGTGTATATACTCGTAAGCACCCCGTTACGTATCGCCTGTATAAGATAAGATAAGGTGAGATGTACTTTATTGCACAAAGAAAACAATTAAATTACAATGTTAACAGAGATTTAGATGTACAATGTAGGCGGCCTTAGGTAATATGGTCTGTATCCCGAGAAAATTCAGACAAAATTATACCTTTTCAGTATACCGCCCTTGTAATCCCTCCCAAAGGCCTGCTGATTTGCAAATTAAGTGAAGAATAGGACAACTACCAATTCTGTGGAGTGAAATAGGGCAATCTTATTGATATTGTTACTTTGTTTACTTTTTCGCCATTTGAGGGTAATCGCGCTTAAGTTTGCCGCGAGAGAAAGAAAGAGAGATAAGAATGAACGTCAATGTCACCTGACTCTTACTGTAAAGCACTGAAAAAGGCGTCGACTTCCAACATATTTTTAGGGCATGTTATCATACGACTTACTTTAATAAATCAGTTTAGTCTCGCAGAGGTTACAGTTAAAGTTTTATTGTAATAACTTATTTAGCTAACAAGTTACTAGTAAGTAATTAATCTAACTTGTTAGCTAGATTAGTTTTTACAATAAAACTTAAAACTATTTAAGCATGACTGTGTGTAGTCAGACTAATCGTCATGACGTTATGGCATGTTGAATTCACATATTCATACTGAGAGTTGTATGAATAGGTAACTGCAACTGCAATTTCATTACTATGAAATAAATTTAAAAATAAAATATTGCGTAAATATGGATAAACTCGACTAGCTGCAGGTAATTAAAGGAAACGAGTGGGTACTACACTGTAGGCTGTCGGGTTATACCTTTTCATAAAATATGTCTATTTAAGACTTTTTAGTTCATCAATGAATGCGCCGGGTCATCCCTTTTTATGAATTTAATGTTAATTTTAAACTTTTCAGTTTTAATTAATGAGTTCTCTACAAAAAGCTTATAAAAGGTACTAAATTGTCAAATGTTGTTTACTTATTAATACTCGTCTAGCAAGTTGCAAAGCCCAAAAAACTCCCCAAATGTTTTTGCTGTTGGCTGTAGTGAGTCTTCGCTTTGGCTTTAAGTCAGCCAGTTAAACTTAACAAAGAACTATCTCAACAGTTTATTGATTTATACCATTACCCTAATTAGTAATAATACAGTAAACAGCAATTATAGCACTTGTGAAAGTAAAGCTGATAACAGGTTAAGTTACGTTCACACACAAATCAAATACATCCTAGCGTATCAATATGTAGTAGGCTTAGAGAGAGAGCCATGGCACAGTGGTTAAACACTCTGGCTTCAACCCATGTGATCCCGGGTTTAATTCTCGGCATAACTCGTACTTTGTGTTTGCTTATTCCATTTGCGGCTAACTTTTCTCTGATGGAAAACATCGAATAAAAACTCGGGAAACGAGTTAATTCGGCGAAATGTGAGCTTCTGAATGATCCGTTACCAACACGGCAACATTCTGGGCGACCCTCGGAAAAATAAAAATAGTTGTCAGCGTATGGTATGTTATGGGAGCTTATAATTTATATGTTGAAACACGTTTGAATCACAATTGGTTCAGTGTAGGATTTCAGGGTACAACCTAACACCTACTAACTTAAATCTACATTATACATTTGCATTATTTATTTACATCTTGTTACTAATAAACCATAGCCCGTGGAACTTAAACATCTGTTCGTTTCATGTTCTGCCGTTTAGACATACGAATCAAGTTCACGTCATGTTTTGTTCGTGGTATTATTGAAGTAATACCTTTTTATAACAATTTACAACTTCTGAATTGTGAAGAGCATTTTGTGTATGTCATGTTTTGAGGTTGTAAGTTTCCAACAGGACGAAAACAACCAGCCGTCATCGGTATGTAGAATCAAACTTGATCCAAATGACGTTATTTGAAACTTTACAACGTAAGATATTTAAAATGTACACATTCAAATTGTTCCCGGTCACTACCACTTGTCATTAGTATAATTGTGACAGCAGAATATACACAATAAACAACCAAGTTACACCCGTCAATTGTTATACAGCAACAACATTGTTTATCTCGTTCTCGCAAAATCGCCGGCAGAGCATTCCTGTCTAAAGTCGAACAGCTGTCTCAGCGATTCTATTTACCACTCAACAAATCGTTACAGCCTCATCGTCCAGCAACAGAGAAAGCTTAAGATATATCGCGAGCCGGTAAACCGGTTTTAATCTTTTGACATTAGACAGCTGTTGTTTTTGCTTACCGGCAAGCGGTGTCGATGGCACGCAAGCACGTACGAGAAACAACACTAGCCGGTTCAGTACTGACGCGAGCCGTCCGGCTTCCTCCGGGCGCGAGCGGCAACTGAGGGTTAGGGCGGGCGGCGACGCTGAGGGCGGAAGGATAAGGGATCGAAAGGCCGACTGTTGATGCAATTTTGGAGAAATTTTGATTTTTGCTGAGACTATTTTACTTAAAACGACACTATAGACATAATAGCAACATTTCATTGGATAGGGGTGTGTAATGTTATTGAAAGATTTAGATGGATTCAGCAAAGGTCAAACACTGGTACAAGGGAAATACTCTTATAATGATTTGTAAGAATTTTTGATAAAATTGCAAATTAGCAAGAAAAAATTCAATGAATAATAGAATAATGTGATTTAGTTACTATCACGAAAACTTTGTCAACCATATGTTATCAACAACCAAAGTTTTGCTAAAATGGAGGTGGAAAAACAAAAATAAAGTATCACAATCACTTGGTGTGGGCCAGAACAAAGACATTTTCATTTTCTTCTACAAACGTATGTACTGGTATTTACTTTCGAAAGTATCTGACACCCAAAGTACAAGCTCGGCTTAATTAAGGGTTATAATTATGTTTTTAGGGTTCCGTACCTCAAAAGGAAAAAACGGAACCCTTATAGGATCACTTTGTTGTCCGTCTGTCCGTCCGTCCGTCCGTCTGTCAAGACCCTTTTTCTCAGGAACGCGTAGAGGTATGAAGCTGAAATTTATATCAATTACTCAAGTCTACTGTCCCTTAAAGCTGTGAAAAAATCCAACTTCTAAGCCAACGCAATCAAAAGATACAGCCGTTTATGCCGCAAATTTTCGACACTTGCAAGGGAATCAAAACCTACAGGGTGCTCCCCGTGAACTCAGAATCTTGAAATTTAGTACGAAGCAACGTCTTATAGCATAGATAAAGGAAAAATTACGAAAACCATAAATTTTTAGTTACATCACATAATATATATTTTTTTAATAATTTTTAAACTTACTACCCATTTCCTCATAAACGCGTAGAGGTATTAAATTGAAATTCATACCAAATACTCAGGTCTATTTATGACTCGATTGTCGTAATGAACGAACTTTGTAAACCTTGCAGGTTTGTACGGAACCCTCGGTGCGCGAGTCCGACTCGCACTTGGCCGATTTTTTTTATTATGATCTTATTTAAAGTTTGGATGTTTTGTAATTCTCATGTTTACTTTTTTGTTTGTTTACCTATAATTGGAAGGGGCATTTCACCTTCACACGCCTACAAATTCCTTAAATTTTGTTTATACGTATTTTTAAACACGAAAACCATAAAAATAACGTAGTAACGTAGGTAGGTTGAGGGATGGCGATATCCCTTCCGCCACGGACTTAATGTGTTTCGGTAAATGAAAAACAAACAAAATAGAACGGCAAAAAAGGAATTTTCCCAAGGCTGACAGAATATGACTTGCAAAGGTTTAGTGGGTATCATGATCCTTTTTTGATAAGGAGAATCAATAGGCTAGATGACTATACTTTTTTTGTTTATTATCGAAAGACCTCACATTTATATAAACAATCCTAGAAGAATCACTTTATTAGTATCAATACTATCTAATACAATACCTACATTCCCACCTAATCACAATTTGAATTGCATATTTTTGGGGTTGCCCTTAAACGCTTCATACAAACTGTGATTATGACGTCACGTTCACTGTTTTTGTAAGGAGCGGGTAAGAACTTTGCTCGACAGCTATAATAAGTATTGCGCTTATGAAAATGGTCTCCCAACATAATTGCATCATAATAGTATGGGTGACAAAATAGTGACATTGGTTTACAAAAATTTTAGGCTTTTGAAATGGACTTGCCTACCCAAGTTTACAGGCCTGTCGTGTTCTCATTTTGAAACAAATTTTGATTGTACTTTCACAATAAGATTGAAATCCAATTATTATTTTAAATTAACATAAAAAAACATTCAAATGACTCATAGTCATAATTACCCCATTATGGGTATCAAATTTTAATATTGACCATACCTAACCTTGTGATATTTACTGAACTTTCATTACAGATACAGGGTGGCCCAGCGACAGTGGTCCAAAAATTTTTATTTGGTAAGGAGCATCATAACAAGTCGTTTAAAAAACATTATTTCCGCGAAAATCACTACTTAAGAAGTTATGATTTTTTCCAGTTTCTTTCGAAATTTCTCAATTCCAATCACATGATTCACTCTTGTTTGGAAACCTTCGCACTGAGTAATTTCATATTCGGTATGTAAGTGTCCACTATCGCTGGGCCACCCTGTATAAGTAACGCAATAGCGTTATGGCATATGTTATAACATATCGAATCGACTTGACCCATTCGCGTCAATCAGATGAAATAATCCTACTTTCCTTATGCGTTAATTTCTTCGTGGTTCTGATTAATATCCTACTAATCTTGATTTGATTGCTATAGAGTTGACGTCAGCCATCAATCCAGGAGTAATCAATATCTACAAAGGATTGAGTTCGAGAACCGGATGGTCCTGAGTTCAATACTGGCCGGAACCTTTCAAGTGTTCAATTTGCGATTTGTGGCTAACTTTCTGGTGATGATGTACACCGATAACACCAAGCAAGCATGATCAATATCATTTTTACTTGAGCCAAAAACTTCCTAGATCCAAATATTTTCTCATCATTATCTTTCGAACACAAAGTGAAGAAATGATATTATTAGTCTAAACACTCATTAAACGAACGTGGTTTATTTATTCACATAATCCGAAAATCTACAAAAATACAAGTAGTTTATTCATAGTACACAAAATAACGGAAATTAAATACTTTCCCAAGTTATTTCTTGGCTGTTGATATCTCCATAATAGGTTTCCATGTCCATTTCTAATTTGTAACCACCATTAACAAGTTAGGGGACGTAAACTAAGTCTAAGGTGGTTCAACAACCATAAATCGCAAATTTCACCTATCTAAGTTTTATTATTACTCAATTCGAAGCGATAGTCGTGTTTACTTTAGTCAGGGAGGACGATACCACAGCACGTGTTGAAAACAGTAACTCGAATTTGATAAATATTTTTTTAATAGTCACCAAAAAAACCTTCCAGCAAATCGAGATGTATAATAATGTGAGCAAGCATGCGGATTTCCCGATGGTAGACGGTTAGTGCTGTCAAGGGCCACAAGGAACACTATTATTAGGTGTACTATGAGTTTTTGCTTATGCAGCTGCTTGCGTTTGCATCTGTTTTTTCGCGAATAGTAATGACTGAATGAAAAACTTGCATTCAAACAACTTATGCAGACGCAATTGAATCATGAAAAAGCCTCACTGAATATCAGACGTGTTGCCGACCCTGCTGTGACACTTTAGATATTTTTTATGCTGTTGGTCTTACCAACAGCAATCGTTATTTTTAGATCGAATAATTGACTATACAGCAGTTCTGTCAGTCGCACGGCATAACTTAACTTAGAAGTAGGTCAAAATGACAGTGAGCGGGGCTTAACGCAAAGAAGTGATGTGAAATTTTATGAGGTGGAGACCATTTTTGAACTAAAGTGATGCCCCGATACAGTTCAGATGGCAAGATTTCAGTGGACGCAACTGACTACTGAAACTATGGAAATCTATGACCTATCTATTCTAGTGCAATCACCTGGTCTGCGAAAGACGAGTTCGAAGTTCGATTCCCGCCTGATGCAAAGACCGAATGTCTTTTCCTGGTTATCCTATCTTTACTATGACTAATCTCCAGCAGTGGACGTAATGGACGGTGATGATGATAACTTTTGTCTTGACATACAAAGCTTCTAGTTTCCCCCTCTTTCTTACCACTTGAACTTTCTGCTCACGCATACTATGTAAGTAACAACAAAGTTTCCTGCGATTTTATCGCGGCACGCGAGTCAGTAATAAAAATTGATGAATAGTCACAATTACAGTGCTGGTGGTTTTATGATCCCCTGGTACTTTCAAGGTGCGAATTATATTAGAGGGAAAACTTAACACTTATCTACTTGTAGTTTTTAACGTGATTTTAAAATCATTGGAGTTTACACAACACACAAACTAGCCACAAACCAAGCAAGACTTGTAATATGGGATGATAGAGAACGGACCAATATACTAAAACACTTTTGTTTGTCATAATGTGACTTTATTTATTTTTTTACCAATCTATCTGAACTATATTCAGACAGGAAAGGAATTGAATTCATATCTGATAAGTACGGCATTTATTTGCAGAGAAGGCAGCGAGGCAGCATTATGGGAATGGATGAAGTCTACCTACAACCTCTGAGATAGTGGTGTTAAAAACATAATAATTCCTACTATAACACATATCACACTAAAGATCTAAAAACCAGAAAAAGACATTTGGTCGTCTTGGCATCAGGCAGGAATCGAACCCGCATCTTTCGTCTTTCGCAAACCGGGCGACTGCACTAACCATGCTACCGAGACCATTAACAGTCCGGCCGAATCTTTCTGGTATATTTTATCCTATGAGATAGGGTGATTTCATCAAAATTCACCTTCAACACTCGGAAGAAATATTTACCTTCCGATTAAGATGAAAAAGGTAGGAGAGGTTTTCAGATCTTTAGTAAAGATACTGTATGGAAAATGCTAAAAACAATAATAACCATAATAATAACTATATTATATTTATCGATAGTGTGATCGATAGTATCACACTATCGATAAATAACCATTTATTTCTCGATAGTGTGACACTATCGATAAATAAATGTGGACTGCAACATTTGTTTACAATTCAAGTAAAACTTGATTTTGCTAGCACCATATTGAAGTTCCACCCTTACGTTGTTGATATTCCAGCCATCTACAAAATGTTTAACCTCGTTTATGACACTTACCTTACCACCAGCTTTATCACGAAATTTTGTTTTCAAATGACTTATGAAAACAAAATTTTCGTGTTTATTATTGTTTTAGCATTTTCCATGCAGTAAGTATCCTTACTAAAGAACTGAAAACCTGAAAAAGACGTTCGGAAACCGGGCGACTGCACTAAACACTGTGCTACCGAGACCATTAACAGACCGACCGAATCTTTCTGGTATTAATGGAAAGATGCGGGTTCGATTCCCGCTTGATGCCAAAATGACCAAATGTCTTTTTCTGGTTTTCAGATCTTTAGTCAACATTTTCATGTTTATTCTGGGTTGGGATCAAACCAACGACCTTCAACGTTCAAGGAAGGCCCTCTACCCATTTGTCTCCTGTATGGCTAACACATATTTTTTCCTTTTTTTGCTGATATACGCATCTTGTTACGAAGCCTAACACTCAGGAGCGACCTTTACATGAGTGTCGTTGAACTTATGTGTCATTTCCACATAAAAATGTAAAGGTCACGGACGTGTGATGTTCGCCGACAAAATTGCTTTACAAGCACCGCCTTATTGTTTATAGAAATAAACTCATATTTAACCTTTTTAAACTACTCAGAGTTTGTATTCTGAAATTAAGTTGGCAAAGAAAAACACTTAAGGAAGAGAAAGTCATTGCTCGTGCTTTTAGCTAACTTTCGTTTAAATTTACTAGTTAGGCCTTTGCCCTGCTGCCCAGTAGGACAGCAAGATTATAAATTAATAAATAATTAATATAAATGGAACAAAGATAATTATTATAAATGTGATAGGCTAATTGACGCAGTGGGCCTTTACTTAGTTGAAAAATTTACCCTAAATCCACCTTTTACAGTGAATCTTTGAAAACAAAAATTCAAAGTTTCCCCAAAACAAGGGTAGTACCTGTAGTGTTCTCGTGTAACACTAACTGATGAACACTAACACTAGAACTAGGAATAATGTGGAAGTACTTTAATATCGGCTCGCTTGCTATGCACCACGTCTTCACTCCACGCCTGCCAGTGATAGACTGACTCGCTCTAGCGCTCACTCACCGCTATGTCACGTGGCCCGCGCAGTGCTTAGCCGAGACGACAGATGTCAATGTCAATGTCATGTCAATAGTAGTTTAGTAGAATACTACATCTCTCCCTTGTTTTATTTTTATTTAACTTCTGCTATAGTTGTTTCAAATTGTTTCTAGTTTTATGAATATTATTATTCAGTTCGATGAAAACAATTTCTCCAACCTGTGTTTTATTTAAGTGTCTCATTCTTACATTGTAATCTAACTAACGAGTTTTTTACTTTTGTATGAATTCACATTATCATTTACTTTTGTTTCAAATCATCCAATTAAATTTGCTCCTTGGTTTATTTATACCTCTTCCTCCTCAACCTCACTTACATTTTATATTCTGTTAAACTAGCCTTAGCGTTATCAACCACTTGTCAATGCTACACTACTTTCTCTTTTTTTTTTTTTTTTTTTGTAATCTCCATTAAATCCATTGTTTCGAGATCCTTGGATGTCATATCCTGCATCTTAGGTAGTTTCTGTTACAGTATAAGTAGGGCTGTTCTGTGCGATTTTGTCGCTCCACTTCACCATTCTGTTGCGGTAAGAGAGGTACAGCACTGAAAATACAGCATTATTTCCTGTTCTGCACAAACTATTCTGTTCTGACTCTGTTCTTAGAAAAAATTAAATAAGTCGCACTTAGTAAAGCATTTGTTGTTCACTTCGAGCGTCCTTGTAAACCAACCACTACCCACACTTGCACTCAATAACAAATTTTTCACTAGCAACCATTTTTTATAATTAATTTAACTAAATTACCTACTCAAATTTTGCATGTTATTATTTTAAGTAGCATTATATGTTTCAGTAATTGGCTCATGTTCAAATACCTTGTTCTCTATGTACAAATATACTGTTGATACACTGTTTAAATAAATAAAATAACCTTAGTTCTTCTCTGTGTTGTCCCATTTATCGCTGTACAGTCCCGCTTTAACGTCTTGTATTTCCGGGTCCTGCGTAATTGCACTAGTTTTTCCTTTAAAGGTAGTGCAATGGCTCTAGTTTGTTCAACAATATGATGGCCGTATCTAATTATTTTAACGCCGGTCGGGACTCTGATCGTCTGCATAGTCTTAATGTATTTGACTTCGAACTTATACGACAGCATTCTCGGCACTCTTCGTTCAATAGAGGCGCAAGGCTTTCCATATCAGTTTTCCATATCAGAACATATTATTGAAATGTTCTGCTGCCCAGTCCAAAGCTCATGTTTAATTACCAAAACCGACTATGCGAAGTCCTTTGTCATCGATCTGAACAAGTGCAGCTCCTAAGGCACCCGGACTAGTGACAATTGATCCATTATGGCCAACAGATGATTTTCCCACTTGATGGCTAAATTAGCCCGTCTCATATCTATCGCACACAAGCGAATCTCGAAGAAGTAGAGGGTAGACTAAACCAAACAGCAAAATTTTTCTACTCCTGTATTTAATTACAATTAAAATATATAAACCTCATATTAAATGTTATAATTAGTTCAAATTAAAGACACACTCTGTCTCCTGCCTGGTGAATAAAGTTTTCCTTACCTTAGACAAATTCTGAGTGTATTTATCACCACAAAATGGATCTGTACACAAAGCTGGCCACAAACATGGCTGAATTGGGTGAATCATTCAGTAAACAGATGCAAGAACATGAACAGAAGCTCAAAAAGCATGCAGAGTCCAGTTCCACAACACCAGATGTCACAATCAGTACACTAACACAGCAGTTCGCAGATTTCAAGACACTGATATGGAGGTCACTAGGTATGTTGAAGGCTCAGATTGAGCTCCTGGCGCTGGGTCTGGACCGCCATGAAATGTCTGCACGAAGAAAGGTCCTTCTTTTTCATGGTGTCAGTGAAACAAGTGGTGAGGATGCCTCTGGGGTTGCCGCAGGAATAATAACCAACCAAATGCAAGTGACCCCTGACTGTGGAGCACAGATTTCTGTTTGCCATCGCCTGGGAGCCCCAAAAGTTGGCAAAACCAGGCCTCTCTTGATACGTTTTGCTAACTACAGAACACGCCGAGAAGTCTGGGATGGTAAGACGTCATTGAAGGGTTCCGGTATAACTGTTTCTGAGTTTCTAACCAAGGGTCGTCACGACGTATTTATGGCGGCACGTAGACATTTTGGCATAAGTAACTGCTGGACTATGGATGGTCAGATTATCCTCCTGCTGCCAGATGGCTCCCGCCGCAAGCTGGAATGTGAGCGTGACTTGAAACCCTTGCTGTCTAAGTTTGGTAAGGATTCGAGTGCAGCACATCAGTCTTCTCAATCATCTAAGGCTGCGGGGTCTAGCAAGCCGAAGAATAAGGCTGCAGATCCTCCGAAGAGCGCCGGAATTCAGCCATCACAAGTGCAAACTAGACGGCAACAGCAGACTGCTTCTTCAAAGAAAACTTAATCACTTCTAAGCGTCGCCTTAATTTGTCCGGTTAATGTCTGAATTGACCTCGAATATTGTAGGGTATACTGTTTGTTCACAGTTAATTTGTTTTTCTTGTTGATAGTGAATGAATAATTATGTTTTCAATTCCAACCTCACTTGTATTCTATCTTCTCCAGTTCTGTCAAGTCAACTGTCAAACGTGCAAGCGTCAACGCATATTTCTTTTTTTTTTTTTCTTTTCTTTTTGTTTTGACGTTTGCGTTCCGTTTCTCCGTCTGCGGGAGTGCGTTTGAGGTTTTGACGATCTTTTTTTTTTTTTTTCTTCTTTTTTCACCTATTTCATAACCGTAGCTGATTTCACAAATCAAATTGTTTTGACTTCCTTTTAATATTTTTGAATAGCTTTTCTAGTGTTATAATATGGATTTAACTTTTGTTTCAAAACTAACTAAAGATTCCTTTCACCGGGTGTGACTGACGGAGTGTTTTTTATGATTATAGATTTTAAAAGCAATTGCGATTTTTATAGCTTATATATATTTTTAACTATTTATAGTATTTTAAGTATTTTATCATATTGTATCATAAATTATATTTATTGTAGGTACTAATTATGGATGCTTCGCTTAATTTAGATGACAGCTTTTTCTCTTGCTCATCTATCGACGAGTACCTTAGTGCGAGTGATGACTCCCAAAGCTCTTTTTCTCTTGGAAATCAGCTTAATTGTGCTTTTCAAGAACATAAATTAAATTTAAATATCGTTCACATAAACGCCCAAAGCCTCATAAAACATTATCCAGATCTGCTTTCTTCCTTCTGTGGCCAACGTATTGATGCTATATTGGTCTCCGAGACGTTTCTAAAACCATCATTGCCATCAAAATTGTGTAGTCTACCGTCTTTCCAACTGATCCGCAACGACAGAATCGGTAAGGGTGGTGGAGGTGTTGCGATTTACCTTCGAGACGAAATTCCGTTCAAAACTATAAGTAGATCTCCTGGGGAATACTCGAAGTCTGCAGAACAGCACCTTTTTCTTGAACTTACCGTACATCATACCAGAGTGCTCCTTGGAGTGTTTTACAGCCCATCCTGTCAAATTGATTACTTTCATTCTTTTGATCAGCTTCTCCACAGCTTATGTCCAGAATTCGATGACGTCTTACTGTTTGGTGATTTTAATACCTGCCTCCTGAAAAATGACCACCGTACTAATAAGCTTACTAGTATCACAACTTCCCTAAACTTAAATATCCTACCTCTTTCTGCCACACATCATGCTCCTGGTTGCAAGCCCTCGCTTCTGGATTTAATGATCGTGTCTGATATTTACAAAGTTTCTTTGCATGGCCAATTCGATGCCCCGTTTTCTTATCATGACCTTATATATTTATCATATAAACTACGTGCACCTAAGTCCAAAGCAAAATTCCTCCTGCTTCGAAGCTTCAAACATGTGGATCTTGAGGCGCTTCAGGGTGATGCGGCGGAGACTGATTGGTCACCTGTGGCTAATGCTGCAACCGTCGACGACAAGGTGACTAACTGCAATCAAATTATGTGTGAGATCTTTGATAGGCATGCTCCTGTTAGGAGAGTTAAAATTAAACATCTACCGGCTCCTTGGTTAACAGCGGATATCCGCAACATGATGACTCTTCGCAACAGGGCTAGGCAAAAGTGTAAAAGGTATGGATCTGAGCTTAATTTTGTGAGGTATAGGAAGTTGCGAAATCGTTGTAATAGGATGTGTAGGGATGCAAAAAGGCGCCATATTCATGCTAAAATCCAAGATTTGAATCCTGCAAGTATGTGGAAGTTTCTAAGATCGCTGGGCATAGGTAAATCAACTGAAACTTCATCTGTGGTTTTAGACGTTCAAATGTTAAATAAATACTTCTCTGAACCGCCACTTCAACTAGATCATCATGTCAAAGTAGAAACCTTAAAACAACTTCGTATTTCACCCAGACCCTCTTGCGATTTCTTTAACTTCGAGCTTATCACTATGTGTGATGTTAAAAAGGCTATCCTATCAATCTCCTCCAATGCTGTAGGAAATGATGAGATCTGTCTACAGATGATCAAACTCATTCTGGATTCTGTCCTGCCGGTTCTGACTGACATATTGAATTTCTCCATCTCAAGTAGTACATTTCCTACGGCTTGGAAAAAAGCTTTAGTTATTCCTTTACCCAAAACACCCAATCCCACTGCTCCTACCCAGTATCGCCCTATTTCTATCCTGCCTGTCCTTTCCAAAGTCCTAGAAAGCATTGTCCATGGGCAACTAACTGCCTACCTCAACAAAAACACCTTGCTAAGTCCCTATCAATCTGGGTTCCGAGCTGGTCACAGTACTGTTACTGCGCTGCTGAAAGTCACAGATGACATCAGATATGCAATGGAACAGAAACAATTGACTGCCTTAACCCTGTTAGACTTCAGCAGTGCGTTTAACTCTGTTGACTTCGACGTGCTTTTAGGCATCCTTGGGGGCTAAAACGGTAACATTTTAGCATTTCATATTATGAAACATCTAACTGACGTTTCATCTAGGCCGCGGTCCGTTTCGAGTCAAAAGTGAGTAATAGCGCGCTGACGTCGCTCACGTTCATACAATTTATCAATTCGGGATGCGTGTGAGCGCGCTGTTACTCACTTTTGACTCGAAACGGACCGCGGTCTAGATGAAACGTCAGTTAGATGATTCATAATATGAAATGCTAAAATGTTGCTGTTTTAGCCCCCCTTGAGTCTTTTAACATATCTCCACATGTGATAAAATGGTTCGAGTCTTATCTCCGAGACCGCTGGCAGTGTGTTAGAACCAATGATGTCTCATCTGATTGGTGTGAACTTACTGCTGGCGTGCCTCAGGGCGGCGTTCTATCTCCTTTGCTTTTTTCAATTTTCATTAACTCTATCACCTCAGAATTGTCTTGCCCCTACCATCTCTATGCTGACGATTTGCAACTATACATCCATTTTTCCTTAGGGAATGCTGATTTGGCCATAGAGTCTATGAACAGCAATCTGGCTCGAGTCCATCAATGGGCCGAATCGTTCGGACTGCTGGTGAACCCAAAAAAATCGCAGGCCATCATAATTGGCAGCAGTTACATGTCGAGTCAAGCAAGTGCACAAGGTATAAAACCTATAGTGTACAATAGTATACAAATAGATTATACACTTTCTGTGAAAAATCTCGGCCTTCACATTAGTAATTCTTTTTCGTGGGGTTGCCACATCGACCAAATTGGTCGTAAAGTTTTTGCCGCCTTTCATTCTCTGAAGCGCTTGCAGAATTTTCTCCCGTTTCACACAAAAATCACTCTCGCTCAAACCCTTATGCTTCCTATCCTGGACTACGCCGATTCCTGCTTTTTGGATGCGACTGAGGAGCTCTTGAACAAACTCGAACGCCTACAGAACCTGTGCATACGATTCATCTTCGGACTTCGTAAGTTCGATCATGTTTCTGCGTACAGGAAACGCTTGAATTGGCTCCCAATACGACAGCGCCGCAACTACCATATCCTTGTACTCCTGTACAACACTCTTTTCAATCCAGCTTATCCCCGTTATCTGCGGGAGCGCTTTACGTATCTTTCATCGTCTGGTCGGGTTCATCGTACAGCTTACCACCTGCAATTACTGACACCATCTTGCAAGACAAACATGTTTGCAGACTCATATACGGTCCAAGCGGTAAAGCTCTGGAATAAGCTGCCTTGTTCGCTTCGCGATTGCAGCACTGTAGGTACCTTTAAAAGACGCCTTAAGGAACATTTACTGCGCCTAAGTTACACTGCGACGTAATTGTACACTTTTATTATTGTTATTATTTACTTTTATTTCATCTCCGGTTCTCTCCCTCTTCTGTTTCTGTTTCAGAAGTATTATATTTAGTAGATATATGTATTATTTTTGAATATTTATTAATTTATATAAAAATATATATATAATTACATTTATGTTATTAGATAAGTATTTATATTATTATTAGGGTAGCATAGTATATTGTATGTATTTATTACTTAAGTATCATTGTTTTCTTTTTATGTAATCCTCTTAATATATATCTTTTTTTAATTGATTTTACTGTACACCGCTGTATGTCTGTCTCTTTCGTTTCATGAAATTTCTCCTGTCACCATGGTCTGCTGGAAGAAATCTCTCATTAGAGATAAGCTCACCTGTACTATGTTTATTCCTTTTGCTTACTGTAAAACGTATCAATTTGTGTACAAACCAATAAATAAAATAAATAAGAATCTCGCCGGTTTTTTTTTTTTTTTTTTTTACAAAGTCACCTCTGAACCTTGGAAAAGCCTGATACTCCAAAGGCCTTACATTAACATCGATCTTATGTAGCTTATAATAATTCAAGTTGCTCTGAAAAAATCTTAGTAGTTTTAAGGTAAGGTATTCACTTCCATATGGCAGGAACCTTTTCTGAAGATTGGAATGTAGATGTGTAACAGTTGCATTATTCCATATCATTCCAACACAGTTCGTTCTAACTTGCTGGACAGTTTACAATTATTATTTCATCCGCGATATCCCGCATCCTCTTTCCGTCCAACATTTTCCTTTCTCCAATCGAACAGCTAACGTGCTCGTTTCACCCTCACATTCGACGCACTATTTGGGCAATAATCTGTTGTAGACACTAAAACTTAATATTGTTTTTTTTTTTTTTGACGTGATAACGTCTTTAAAATCGTTTTAGTCGGGTGACATGTTCAGAAACTTGTGTCACACCAAAACCTCACGAGCGCGATCGCAGGTATAACGAGGGAGAGATGGACCGATCTCCCGTCTCATCTCGAGCGCTGCCAGTCATTCCGTGAAATGCCGTTATCACGTAAACATCTCGATCGTAAACCTACTTTACAAACAACAATATTTTTTTTCCGCAATCTAATGCCAACCGTAGAGACTCCTTCTCGGTACGGTCCCCATTATACTTTAATGCAATTGAATGCAGAACATAACATTACGCAATTTAATGCATTTTAATCTTCTGCGCAATAATTGATTGCAATTTCTCGAATGCATGGGTTACCTTCCAACAATTTAATGTATGGATGGGTTACCTCATTGCAATTCAATGCCTCTAACCACTTCTTATACACAAGCCAACGCAATTGAATACCACTCGCAATTTAATGCCTCTCGCAATTTAATGCCACTCGCAATTTAATGCCACAGTTATCGCAATTTAATGCCACTGTCATCGCAATTTAATGCCACAGTTATCGCAATTTAATGCCACTGTCATCGCAATTTAATGCCACAGTTATCGCAATTTAATGCCACTGTCATCGCAATTTAATGCCACAGTTATCGCAATTTAATGCCACTGTCATCGCAATTTAATGCCAGTATCATCGCAATTTAATGCCACTATCATCGCAATTTAATGCGCCACTGTCATCGCAATTTAATGCCGCTGTAACCGCAATTGAATGCCACTGTAACCGCAATTCAATGCCGCTGTAACCGCAATTCAATGCCGCTGTAACCGCCATTCAATGCCACTGCAACAAAAATGTAATGCCACTATTATTGCAATTTAATGCTACCTGGTTTTGCAATTAAATGCCGCCATATTTATCACAATTAGCTTGTGCAATCTGTACTTGGAATTAACGTCACAAGGTTCGTACCGTCATTATATATATATTGCATATAGCAAAACACTGCCTCCGTGGTGTAGCGGTTAGAGCGTTGGGCTCTCAACCCGGAGGTCGTGTCAAACTGTCGTCCCATCGGGTCATAGAAAGGTGATGGAATAGGGAGTGCACCTGTGTATTGCGCGCACACTTGAGCACTATAATATCTCCTGCGTACCTGGTTAATCTCGTTGAGATTAGCCGCTGTGGTCGGAATCGACCAGGAGGCCTTATTATTATTATAGCAAAACACCCGGACGGAATGATCTAAATTACGACACTACTCAACAAAATACTGTTGTGTCAAACATAGTCACCTTTTATGTTTAGTTTTTTCCCAAAACTCAAGTTATTACAATCAAACAAGGTAATGATCATACCTATCATTCCCTTTTTTGCGTCGGACAACCTTATTAAGGTCGACGCCATAAAATTAAGTTTTATACGAATAGTCCAATAAGTTATTTATTAAATACAAGAAAATCATTATTCATTTCAAAAATAATAGAATTTGTACGCTTCAGAAAATAGCCTATGAAGTTAAAATTGAAATGAATTCAATAGAATAAGAACACCAGAACCAGTCCAGTTAGGATATAATAACAGCCGCTTAGATAAAATTATAGAATATATTATGTAGGTTGTTTACGAGTCAGACGCACGCGCAGCCTTTGAACGAGTAAAACTTTAGTTGAATATAGTTCCGAATCATTCGATGCATCACATTGTAATAGTTAGGTATACAAGTAACTATCTAAGAGATTCGTTTATAATACCGCCGACCTGGAAAATGCTGTAAGTGTATGGTGAAGGTATATTAAATTCTTAAGTGAATTTACTGAATATTACAATGTAGTCTCCTACTCCAATCAAGGTCTTTAGTTGTGCTTACATCATCAACATCCTGACTCAATACAATTATTTGTTTTCCCCAGCGAAAACCAGTGCTGCAATGGGAATTGAACCCATGACCACCCTTTTCAATTTGCGCTCAAAAGACCGTTGCGACTCAAATATAATATTATAACCTGAATTAACATTTCACATATGCTTTACCTAGTTATGGTACAAAGTAGGTACCTGACGTTTGCTATAATCGTTGTTCAAATGCAAATACATTATTTCTTGGGTTACAGCCTAAATCGTAGGAGATGTAATCGACCGGATCCTTAGGGAAGATTATTCGTCCCTTGGCTTCACCTTGAAGGTTTAGGGTTTTCTCCCTAATTTCTTCAAAAATAATCTTGTACATTTTGTCTAGCTCTCATCACTCAAACGATCACATTCGCATTAATATTGAGCTCCACTAAACGTAAGAGTACAATCTCACTTCGAAGTGAAGAGAGATGCCACTGCAGAATGTCTGCCCCATATAGCGTAGGTAACATTGCTAAAAGATACGCTAAGTTACGATACAATTAGTACCTACTTTTCAAAAGCCTATCATTTATTAAGTGTAAAAATTAAACAACAATACTTACTCTGATCAGTTCTCTTAGAGCGTTCTCTCACCACCTACCCTGAAGTGGTGGTGGTCAGTAAAGCTCTGCTATTTTAGAAGACAACACAACCTTTCTTCTGTAGAGAAATACCCACCATGTAACACATACTCGGAATAAACAATTCAACATATGTATTTCGGCTAAACTATAACGATTCTTAATAATTTAGTTATTATTTTATTTTCAATAGTTCATGTTTTTTTTTTTTTCATTGTAAAATAACCAGCGGTCCCGACAGACGTGGTTCTGTTGTCAAACATAGTGTTTGACCGGTAGAAACGGTTACTAAGCGAAAACCAAAATGTGTTCTACCATCCATTTCTTAGCATTTCTTTACCACCACAGTGCAGTCACGAATCCTGACGTTCTTCAGCCATATATCTCGTCGTAGTAACGATTACATAGAGCATCTCGTGATTCTCGTGCTACAAGGGAAAATGCAAGGCACCAATCCACGTAGTAGACCACTGATGAGGTGGACAGATCAGTATGTACTTGTATTTTATTGTTAATTTGTGTATTTCAAACATTATGTTTATTTTGTTTACCCGTAGCAAGCTTAAAATTAGTGCTTACCTTTATGTCTTTTATTTATTATTTATGTAGACAATTTCCAATCCAATTAGAATATTAATTATGCACTTGCGAATCCATTCTATCATATTTCCTTCGCCTGTAGGTTGTCTAGAAGAGACTGCCTCCAGCGACAAGACCTAAATTGTACATTCATGTGGACATATTGTATCACTTACCAATGTGTCAATTTAGTATGCAACGAAGCGTCTATCTATCTATCTATGATACATACATACCTGATACATAATGAAGACCTCGACCACTCTGGCAGGAGCTGTGTAGCCACTAAGAAGCATTTATTCCTGTTCACTCACTTCTCATCCTAACCTCCGCAAACATTTCAAAACCAAAATGAGCCAAGCCCTACACAGACCAATGAACTGCTATTGATTATTTTATGTAAAGAGATAACGAATAACGATTATTGTTAAATCAATGCAACAATACCGTGTTGTTGCATAATATCTACAAGGCATACTAATAAACTAATAGGTTCTGCCTACATATTAATAAAACATTTATAAAACCACTGTGGTTTCTTATTCAATCTCGTATTTTTAAATAACCTAATACGAGTATGAGAATGGGACGTTTGTTAATATTTTTGCAATTTCAATCTCTTTATTTAAAGTACAAGCTAAGGTAGTCAATAAATATAACGGGGAGAAGTTGTTATTTACGCCTCAACCGAGCATTTGCACGAATTGTTGTTTTTGTTCCCCTACCTTCAGGAATTGAAAGGATAGCTAATACAACGTGCATTTGACCTGTAACATACACTGTGTGTGTACGCGTGGACCTCTGCATATGAATGTTAAGTTTAATAATTTATTCCACCTGACACTGGAATTTATCTAGCAGGTATCACGCCCGCAATTGGTTTAAAATACAGTACAAGTTGTATGTTTTATCATAGTTTTGTGTTTCTCATTACAAGTCTTCTCCTCCTTGTTTTAAACTACAAAAATATATCATGCTTTTTACTTACAGATATCCTTTTTACCTCGTCGCCAAAATGTAGTGTTCTCGTGTAACACTAACTGATGAACACTAACACTAGAACTAGGAATAATGTGGAAGTACTTTAATATCGGCTCGCTTGCTATGCACCACGTCTTCACTCCACGCCTGCCAGTGATAGACTGACTCGCTCTAGCGCTCACTCACCGCTATGTCACGTGGCCCGCGCAGTGCTTAGCCGAGACGACAGATGTCAATGTCAATGTCATGTCAATAGTAGTTTAGTAGAATACTACAGTACCTCTTATCTAATAGTCTGTAGTGGGCAATCCACCGCCACCCTTAACAAAAGTTTTTCTACCCACAAAGGCTGTTCTCACGCAAGAACAAGAGACCGAAGCTACCCCAAAATAGTTTTTCCGCTGTTCTAAATATTACGCATAGTTTCCTTGCCCATAAAATGTGGCGGGATGTTTGCGATTTTTGGTTCATTTTATAGCTTTGTGCGTGAATTATTTTGTAGATAACACGAGGGTGACATGCTTCTTTTGATAATAAAATGACAAGCATTAAAAGCTTTCACATTCAGGGTTTTATGCAATATATATAATTTCATATTATTATAAAAAAAAGACGTAGATAGGTTACTTGTGCCAAATAGTGGCACCAAGAATCAGAACTTCGAACACCTGAGCAAAGCATTTACCGTTTGAGACGACACTGCGCAACATGTATCTTTTTTGATTACGCTCTAGTAAATAATCATACTATCTTGTACAGGCGGTCAAATTATAGGTACGTACATAACATGACATAAACGGCCTATATACGTCCCACTGCAGGGCACAGGCCTCACCTCAACTATGAGGTGGAACAAGCCATACTCCACACGCGGGCTCAGTGCGAGTTGTTGGAGGGGTGTAAGGTTAGTGAGCAACCTCAATGTCAGATGTTACATCTGGCATCTGGCAACGTCAACCGGGACCAACAGCTTAACGTGCCTTCCGAAGCACGGAGGTACCCGAAATACACATCACTAAATTTCGGTCGGGGTGGTCACCCATCCCATTTCCGACCCGGCGTGCGTTGCTTTACAACATCGATCGTCGCCGATCACTGTCACAACTGTGCCACGGGCACCTACGCCGTACGCCAGGGGACAATTTTCGACTTTGCATCAGTATTGACATAACGTATCTAAACGTTTCTCTTTTAAATATCATTGGTTTTATACCATATTGCGTCGTACCTATTGATATAATATGTGGTAGGCCTAATTCTAATCTATGATGAATTCAAAAAAACGCTCAATGCAGCCTCAAGATCACTGGTTCGGTAACTGGGAACTGCTTTGTGCTCATTTCAAACTAAGGCTAACTTTCCGGTGACGGAAAACAAATAAGAAAACCCAGGCAACTCGGATAACGCGGGTAGGCGCGCTCCTTACCACAAACGGTTCAAATTGGCTTGGTGAAATGTAAGCTTCTGTATGTTCCGTTAACCATGACGGTAGAAACCAGTAAGTTTCTGACTGACCGTTTAAGACAGCCATTAGCATACGTAATTTAATGAAGCTGTTCGTAGACGAAATCTGAATTCCAATATTCATTGTATATTTCAATATGTTGTTACACACGGAATCGTACAGCCAGAACGACATCTAACGCATCAAAACCCCCCAGATCTTGTTCTCATAACAAAGTAAAGTGTAACCGCCATTCTCGAAGCTTAAAAGGGTTCAGTACGTTTATTACGGTCGGTCATGTTGGCGTGTTTACCTCCACAAACCTAGCTTGGGTCCCGGAGGACGCTGGAAACCTAGATTAGTTTCAGTTCGCCTACACGCAACGTGTATGATTGCTTGTTTTTCTGGGTCAGCTCAATATGTTTTAAAGTAAATACGAACCAATTTGGACGATGTTGAGGCAAATGGGAAATCAGTTCTGTTTGCTCAGGTCTGAGTTAGACGGGATGATTTTTTTTTTTTTTTTTGATTGAAATAAGAAATTTGCTTCCCTGATTTTAATTATTCAGGGAGACTGAAAAAGGTTAGTTAACTACTTGATTGTTACAGTGATTTTTAGTTTTAATTTATAATTTGTCTACTAATCATAATTTCATTAATTGGTGAGTTCCACTCCTATTATTTATTGTTACGTTATTATTTTATTGGTTCGTTTACTTAATAATTCTTTGATGTTATTTGTATTTATTTGTTCTGATTATATATTTATATTATTATTATCTATCCTTCTGTTTGTTTATTGCTATTTGATTTTTTCTTACTTGTTAAATATTTGTTTCTTCTTTGGATTGTATATATATATTATTATTCTTATTTTTCATACTTCTGTTTATTTGTTGGTATTTAATTGTCTTTCTTGTTTAATATTTGTGTTTAATTTGTTTATATTTATGTTAATTATTATTCTAGTTTATTTATTTTGTTTTATTATTTTATAGCAGATGGCCTCGGCGTAGGCCATAAAATGTCTAGCCTGGGTTTCGAGCAGGATACTATATGTGGAACTTTCGACAGCCACCCCCAGCCTCGTCTCCAAATCGTTTCGTTGGGCGGCGAATATTGGGCAGCTGCTGAGAATGTGGTCCACTGTCTCCTGCTCTTGAGGGTCGCACCTGCACTCGGACGTGGGCTTCAGCTTGAATCTTTCCAGATATGAAGAGAAGCCTCCATGACCGGTCCAGATCTGGGTCCTGATGGTATTGGGTACCCATTGATCTAGGAGCCGGTAGGCCCTCCTCACATCCGGAAAGAACAGCTTTGTTAGACGGGATGATTACTGTACATATGTTTGAAAAAAGTTTGGGAGTTTCTTATAAAAAAATTTGGTGTTGGTTACAGAGCTAAAGTAACTTGCGAGCTGGGTTGTAATCAACAACAAAATTTAAAAAAAACAGCTGTCCATTTTATTCAGAACTAGCAGCCGCCCGCGACTTCATCCGCTTGGACTTACGTTGAACAACAAAAAGTAATATTTCTTTATAAATTGTAGCCTGAGTGTTTCAGATGTATAAGTTACATTAATATAAAGTTTCATTAACATACATTCAGTAGTTTTTACGTGAAAGAGCAACACGGCACATCCACACATGCAAAATTTCGCATTTATAATATCAGTAGAATGTCTAACACATTTAAACATACATTGTTTGATACTTTCTAAATTAAAAACAGAACAGAAGGTTTAAGTTTTAAATCTGAATTTAGACGAATAGTAACGTTGACTTGTGTGTAGATGTTGTCTTTGATTAGTATGCTTTCAATAACACAAAGTAGAACCAGCGAGAAGAAAGCTTTGATTCATCTACGTAATATAAATCGATTTGTCAAATTCAGAACATATCAAGCATGAGCTGTGTGAGGGGTATGCCCCACAAGTGACTTCCTCGCAGTATACCCCGGGCAACGTTGTTCCAGTGACCACCGTAACGGAGTGGCACTGGACAACGGCAACAACTTGTGGCCTTCATTGCGACCGAAACCCTGGCTGTTTTCGCAATGTCGGAGATGACTGAAAAGTCCCTAGCGCGCGGGCCGAGTCCTTCTCAGGACTTGGCTGCAGCAGCAGCTCTTCCTGGTGTGACCGGTCCTTCTCAGGATAGGTCTACCTCCCCGTGTGTGGCTGGTCCTTCTCAGGACAGGTCACCCACACCCGGTGTGGCTGGTCTTTTTCAGGACAGGTCACCCGCCCCTGGCGTGACTGGTCCTTCTGAGGATAGGTCACCCGCTGCCGGTGTGGCTAGTCCTTCTAAGGACAGGTCACCCGGCCCGGCTTGTACCTCGGTACCCAAACCGGCTGCTGGTTCACCCAGCAAGCATGCCTCCACTGTCTCGGGCAGCAAATTCTTTTGCCCCGAAGACATTGAGATGTCCGACTCGGAGGTCGGAACGTCTGACGCGGACTCGATGGTGAGCGATGCCGATGGCATTCGCGGCAAATACCTGAGGCCGCGCAAACGCGTGGCGCCTGCGTCTCTCTCCGACTCAGGATCGACGAAATCCTCGTCGAAACTGCCGACGGCCAAGCGCGGTCGTGGTCGCGCGGTCGGTGGTCGCACGATTAAGTCGGACGACGACGACAAGGCGGTAACCGCTAGCAAGGCCAAGCTAGCGGCAAAGCGCTCTTTGCTGGCGGCTTAGCTCAAGGAGCAGGCCGTCGCAATAGAGCGGATAGTAGCGAAGAAGAGGAGTAGTAAGGTGGACTACTCCTCAATGGCGGTGGCAGACCTTGAGTCTTTCGCGAAATTGGACGCGGAAGATTTCATTGCCATTGCCAACCAAGCTGGCAAGGCCTCGCTCAAGAAGGCCTTGAAGGAGCGCGCTCTGTCGTTCCTTGGCATCTCCACTGAGATGGCGAAGAGGAGCGTCTCTGACGAGACTGCTGCCTTGAAGGCGACCGTCAAGCGGCTCTCGGAGGAGCTCGCTAATATGGCGAAAGAGCTGGCCGCCCTGCGAGCGGCGACGCGTAAGACGCCTCCACCCATCCCGGAGCCGATCATCCCGGTTCCGGCTTCAATGGGCATGGAGGCCAGACTAGAAGCCTTCCTGGAAAGGAAGTCCGCGGAGGAGCGGAACTACACCCGTACCCGCTTTGCGGGTATCGAGGACCGCCTCCTCCCGGAGAAGAGGCTCCGTCCGCCGCTCGCTCACGAGCTCAGGCAGGAGGCTGCTCAGCAGAAGGCTGCTGAGCCCGTGACGGCCGTGCCAGAGGTTTTCAAGCCTCCCCCACCGCCTAAGGGCAAGGGCAAGGGCAAGAAAACCAAGGCCCCCACTTCGGTGGCACCCAGCGCAGAGGTTCTGCCCCTCGTCGTCGCTGAGGCTCCGAAGGCCATACCGGCACCGCAGGTGCCGATGGAGGAGGACGTGCTCCTCCCGTCGACGACCCCAGCCAATGAAGGCTGGAATACGGTCGTCGGCCGAAAGGCCAAGGCCAAGGCCAAGAAGGCCGAGGCCCCCAAAGTGGCTCCCGCGTCCACTTCCGCGGCGGCTAAGAAGAGGCAGGGGAAGAAGGCGGCGGCCAAGCCTTCCCCTGCACCGGCGGCCAACCAAGCCGCCAAAAAGAAGTTGGTCTCACCCCGATCGTCCGCTGTCATTGTGACATTGACGGACGAGGCGGTCAAAAAGGGTGAGACCTACGAGACCGTTTTGAAACGGGCTCGGGAGGCCATCGGCGATGTCGCTGCCTTAGGCGCCACGCCGAGAAGGTGCCGCACCACTCAAACAGGCGCTCGCCTGTTTGAGTTCCCGGGAGCGCAGAGCGGCTCCCAGGCGGACACCTTCGCAGATAAGCTGCGACAGGTGGTGGCGGGTGCGGCCAATGTGGTCCGCCCAGAGAAGTGCGCCTCCCTGCAAGTTGGGGACCCGGATGCGTCCGCAACGGTAGAGGAGGTCACCGCTAAGGTGGCCAAGGTCGGCGGCTGCTCAGTGGAGCAGCTGAAGGTCGGTGCAATTCGCACCGGCCGCAGAGGCGCTGGGACATTGCGCGTTCAATGCCCCATCGCAGCCGCCAAAGCCGTGCTGAAGGCTGGTCGTCTGGCGATCGGCCTGAGCACGGCATCCGTCTGCGCCATCGAGGACGAGCCGCTCAGGTGCTTCAAGTGCCTGGGCACCGGCCACACCAGGCCGCACTGCCCGTCCTCGGTAGACCGCTCGGAGCTCTGCTTCCGGTGCGGAGCAGAGGGGCACAAGGCGAGCACCTGCAAGGCGGCCGAGCCCAAGTGCGCGGTCTGCGCCGCTAGTGGCCGGCCAGCCGGGCATGTCATGAGGGGGAGCAAAGTGCTCCCCCCCTCCCAAGAAGGGAAAACAGCCGGCGCCGCCTAAGGCCGCCGCTGCTGTTGGTGCCGGCCCGTCGTCGGCGCAAGATGGTGCAATGTCCGAATGATGTATCAAGTCGGACATTGCAAATTTCTTCAGGGTAACCTGAATCACTGCCGTTCGGCCCAGGATCTGATGGCCCAGACCCTGGCCGAATGGCAGGTGAACATCGCGGTGGTGGCTGAGCCGTACTACATCTTGGATCGCTGGTTTGGCGATCTAGATGGAGTAGTGGCCGTCCTTACCCGGCCTGCCCCGGGCTTTCCCCCTCTTTCCTTATTGGAAAAGGGGTCCGGGTATGTCGCCGTCTCCGGAGGGGATTTCGCTGTGGTGGGAGTGTATTTCTCCCCCACCCGGCCTCTCAGGGAGTTCGAGGACTTCCTCGTCTCCCTGTCTGCGGTCTTGAGCCGGCTGGCTCCAAGACAGGTGGTCCTCGCCGGAGACCTCAACGCGAAGTCGGCAGCGTGGGGTAACCCAACCACAACCTACCGTGGTCGGGTCCTCCAGACGTGGGCGGTGTCGTGTGGCCTGGCCCTAGTGAATAGGGGCACGGCGCACACGTGTGTCCGCTACAATGGTGGGTCGGTGGAGGACGTCACCTTCGCCACCCCCGCATTGGCTGCCCTCATCGCAGACTGGCGTGTGGACCCGGTGGAGACTCTTTCGGACCATAAATACATCAGGTTCGAGATCTCCAACCGGGGCCCACAAGGCAGGGCTCCGAAGCCGGACTCTCCCTTCCCACGTTGGGCCCTATCGCGGCTCGACCGCGGAATGGCGAGAGAGGCTGCGTTCGTCCAGGGGTGGTTCTGCCCACCCCGACCCGACGTCGACGTAGAGGAGGCCGCGTCCCAACTCAGGGACTCCTTGACCGAGGTGTGTGATTTCTCCATGCCTCGGTCCCGCCGCCCCGATCCCCGACACGCCGTCTATTGGTGGTCGGAGGAGATCGCGGGTCTCCGGGCTGCCTGCGTTGCGGCCCGGAGAGCGTATACAAACTGTAAACGCCGGCAGAGGAGGGCCGACCCCAACGAGGAGGTCAACCTCTACGAGGCGTACAGGGCGGCACGGAGCACCCTGAAGTACGCCATTCGTCAGGCCAAGGATCGGGCCCGGGCAGAAATGCTCGAGAGTCTCGATCAAGACCCGTGGGGGAGGCCATATAAAACGGCACGCGCCCAGCTGCGTCCCATTGGCCCTCCCCTGACCGAGACTCTCAACTCGGCTCTCCTGGAGCAGGTGGTCCGGGTTCTGTTCCCGGCCCGCTGCGAGGACTTCGTCCCGCCGGCGATGCCTCCGTGTCGCGGCGCTCTTGACGAGTCCGAGGAGGTCCCCGCTATCTCTGCGGAGGAGCTCGGAGCGGTGGTGCTCCAGTGGCGGGCCAAGAAGACGGCGCCTGGTCCAGACGGATTGCCAGCCAAGGTCGTGGCCATAGCGGCTGGCCAAATGGAGGGCAATTTTAGGGACCTCTTCGACCGGTGTTTCCGGGAGAGGAGGTTCCCCGCGATCTGGAAGGTGGGTCAGCTCTGCCTTATCCAAAAGGCAGGGCGTCCAGTTGACTCGCCTTCGGCCTACCGTCCGATCATCCTTTTGGATGAAGTAGGGAAGATATTCGAGAAGGTGGTTTCTTACCGCCTTCTCGAGCACCTACGGGAGGTAGGCCCGGACCTGGCAGGCGCCCAGTTTGGGTTCCGGGCACGGCGTTCCACCATTGACGCCCTGGCCCATCTCCGGGAACTCATCCTGGAGGCTGAAGAGTGTGAGGAGGGAGTGATTGCGATATCGTTCGATATCAAGAACGCCTTCAACTCCCTCCCTCACGCTACAATATTGGAGGCCCTGAGGTACTTCCGAGTACCCCTGTATTTACAGGGAGTCGTTGAGAGCTACCTCAGAGATCGGGCAATTGTCTTCTCAGACAGCTCGGGCGCCATCCGACGCTATAGCGTCGAGTCCGGGGTTCCACAGGGGTCGGTGTTGGGGCCGCTCCTGTGGAACATAGGCTACGACTGGCTCCTCCGCGGCGCACTCCTTCCGGGCATGAGCGTAATCTGTTACGCTGACGACACGCTCGTCACTGCCCGGGGGAAGTCCTTCAGGGACGCGGCTCCGCTTGCGGAAGTCGGAGGAGACCTCGTGGCCGACCGAATCGGTCGCCTCGGACTCACGGTGGCGCTCGAAAAGACCGAGGCCATCTGGTTCCATGGCTCGCGACAACCTCCGGCGCCACCTGACGCACAAATAGTGCTCGGTGGCGTCCGAACGGTGGTGAAGACCGAGATCAAGTATCTCGGTCTGATCCTCGATTCGAGGTGGCAATTTCTGCCCCACTTCCGGGGGTTGTCACCCAGGCTGCTGAGAGCGGCAAACAGCCTTAACTGGCTGTTGCCGAATATCCGCGGCCCGGGGTCCAAATGCCGGAGGCTTTACTCCGGCATTTTGAGGAGCATGGCTCTCTATGGCGCCCCGATCTGGGCGGCGGCCCTGTCTAAGAAGATGAACGTCCGCCTCCTCCGAGCGGCGCTGTGGAGGACACGGCGCACCACACACTAGCGGTGTGCCAAACGTGGGCTCCACAGCGCATGGCGCTAGTCGCCAAGGTGGGCCAGGACCTCTCTCTGCCGAGCATTGTGATCGCAATGCTGGCAGACAAAGAGGCTTGGCAAGCGTTCGCCACCTTCTGCGAGGAGGTGATGACCGCTAAGGAAGCGGCGGAGCGGCTGCGGGAGTTAGATCCTGCAGCCGATGAGCTCCGCAGGCCGAGGAGGGGGGGAAGACGGCGCGCACCTGCTCGCCGTGTCGCACCCCTCCGTGGTAGAGGCCAGCCGGCGCGCGGTACGGGGGTACCGTTGCCGGCATTGCACAGGCCTCCACCACTGCCTGGTAGGGGCGGCTCGACACCCTCGGCTGTCCCCACTGGCCCCCCCTCTCGAAGGGGGGGTCGTGGCCCCCCCTCCCGAAGGGGGGGTCGCTTCCGGCCCGCCGTGTAGGCGGGCACCGTCCGGGAGAACGCGCACAGGGCTTATAGCTATACGGCGTATTCCCCCACTATGGACGAAGAGAGGGAGTAGTAGGGTTTTTAGTCGGTAGAGCCACTGGGTAGAGCATGCTCCCCTTGGAGAGTCCGACATAACCAGTCCAACCCCCCGGTTGGCGGGTATGCGTAAGTGCATTTCCCCTACTAAAAAAAAAAAAAAAAACAAAAAAAAAAAGCATGAGCTGTGTGAGGTCTATTTCATTTTGGACATGTGAGCTGTCTGGCAGATTTTTGTTTAATGTAAGCTTACTTGTTATTTTTATGTTAAATACTTTTGACTTCTTTTTTCAAATAATGAACATTTTTTGTTTTTTATTTCCTTCAATTATCTAGATGGCGCTGTGTGGAATAATGTCCAGTGATATTTATTTAATAATTTAATTTTCTTTAAATGTCAATTATGTTATCTAGGTATATGAAAAAATGTTACACGCTATCAATTAACGAGTCTACCAGTAAATTAGACCAATTTAGATTTTGAAACAAAATATATATTATTTAGAAGATTAAGACAAGAAGTGGACTTGATTTTTGAAGATTATGCTGAAGCGTGTGTGCCAGCATAATCTGAGCTACTATAGCTGTAGACTTGCAAACTACGCGTAGACCTTATGGAATTAAAATTGAGGTGATGATTGTCCAACAACTATGTATAAGAATGTACCAAATAACCGTTGATCACATTTCGTACATTCGGAATGTTTGCACAAACATCTCATTTTAATTTATAAAGAAAAGCATGATTCTTAATGCTGTTGTCGACTATAGTTGAAATGGTTGAGCAAAGCTCATCAGCATTCCAGACGAATTGTCTCGCGTTATAGTCTTGTGAACTACGTTGAGTAGGGTTGCTACTCTTGACTTGAGTGCTACTCAAGACATAACCTCTCATTGTGTTTTGTTTTGATAGCATTATAATCGATCGACGTTTGCCGAATTTTTGTGTTGTCATTTTGTAACTTCGCACTTCGCCGACGAAATACAGATACTTACAGGCATTCCAAAACAAGATCTTGTCACTTTTTTTCGCTGATAGCTGATTTTCAATGTTGGGTTTTTTAGTATTAGGTGCTTAGCGTTTTCATAATAAATACAAAAATATGTGTAAAGTGTTGTAATGTAATGTAAATAAAAACCTACGGAGCGTTACTATGTGTTATTTAGACTTGTTCAATATGTTGAGAGCTAATGTGAACGAGTTGCTGGAGAAACAGATTAGCCCTGTACGGACTAGGCATTCCAATGTACGCGTTACACATAAATATTATTCAACCATTTGCACCTGTGTGTTACATTATATTTTGATGATTGTTGATTTCTAATATTTACGCGAACACTATACATCGAAATAAAACAACTTTACGGATTCTACTCGCGGTGTTATATTTTCTTTCATTTTCTAACCCGACGTTTCGACTCCTTTACAGCAGTCGTGATCACGGGATGACAAAGATGTTCTATGTCACAAAACAGTACAAAATTTTTAGCAACCCTCACTTAACTACCGTCATTTCCACTAACATTATTGGAAATGTTCCTATCCACGCAGTACGAACTAACCGTATCCTGAGACCTCACAGTATTGTGCTGCCCTCTGGGATTGATCAAGCGTATAACAGGCTCCCAAGCTGGTGGTAAATTCCAACCATCCTCACGATTGAAATTCGGATGTTTTTTAATTTCAATAGCCTCTCGCAGCATCCTTGGTAAGTAACGATTCTCCCTAGCAAGGACCTGCGGTTTATCAAATCGTATGAAATGGTTGGGCTTATCAAGGGCATGTTCACAAACTGCTGATTTTGTAGATCTCCTATTCTTAATATCACCTATGTGTTCTTTGATACGCGTCCCTATGCTTCTTTTGGTTTGACCTATATACGAGAGCCCACAGTCACAATCAAGCTTGTATACACCCGCTGTTTGAAGAGGAATATTACACTTAACAGGTCTTAAAAATTGATTAATCTTCTTCGGCGGCTTAAAATAAGTTTTAATAGAAGCACGCTTCAAGATGTTCCCAATCTTGTCAGTGACACCCTTCAAATATGGCAATACAGCAGGCTGACGCTCAACTGTGGCTGGTTTCACTCGGTTTCTGCGACGTCGCGGTGCCTTGAGCTTGTTTTCACCCAGCACACGCTTGACATGCTGGACTTCAGCATGCAGGCCGAAGAAGATTAATCAATTTTTAAGACCTGTTAAGTGTAATATTCCTCTTCAAACAGCGGGTGTATACAAGCTTGATTGTGACTGTGGGCTCTCGTATATAGGTCAAACCAAAAGAAGCATAGGGACGCGTATCAAAGAACACATAGGTGATATTAAGAATAGGAGATCTACAAAATCAGCAGTTTGTGAACATGCCCTTGATAAGCCCAACCATTTCATACGATTTGATAAACCGCAGGTCCTTGCTAGGGAGAATCGTTACTTACCAAGGATGCTGCGAGAGGCTATTGAAATTAAAAAACATCCGAATTTCAATCGTGAGGATGGTTGGAATTTACCACCAGCTTGGGAGCCTGTTATACGCTTGATCAATCCCAGAGGGCAGCACAATACTGTGAGGTCTCAGGATACGGTTAGTTCGTACTGCGTGGATAGGAACATTTCCAATAATGTTAGTGGAAATGACGGTAGTTAAGTGAGGGTTGCTAAAAATTTTGTACTGTTTTGTGACATAGAACATCTTTGTCATCCCGTGATCACGACTGCTGTAAAGGAGTCGAAACGTCGGGTTAGAAAATGAAAGAAAATATAACACCGCGAGTAGAATCCGTAAAGTTGTTTTATTTTGATGATTGTTGCCAGAGTAACAGGCACCTTATTATTGAGGTGTTATTAATTAAGTAATTAGTATACTAATTCACACTAGAAGCAGCATGTGTTCTGAGGAATGTCACTGTGTAGTATTTGGTTGACCAGCGGGGAAGGATAAAACATTATTTAACCGTCTATTATCATAGCTATGTAAAAGAGAATCATAGAACTATACCAGACTAAGAACTTAATGTGGGAATGGGAGTATCCGAACGTATGAAAGTATCTAAGTGTCAGACCACGGCTGAGTGATCGTATCCAAACGCACGAGTGAAAGAGAGGCTGTGAGTGAAAGAGAGCGAGGACGTATGGCGGTTGCAGGACGAGTGTGAAGACGTGTTCCTTGTATTTAATTTAAAGTTGATTGAGTAAACGCAAATATTCCAACACCCCTGGTTTTAATTAGATTCCCACATGAATATAAGCCTTCCTAGTGAAGTTGCAACCCTAAAATGTAACGCATTCGGTGCAGAGCGCAAATGCAATGCACGACTGCAGTTTTGTTGCGCCCGCTCAACGCTTGAGCGCACCCCTAAGTTGTTGTACTTAAAATTAAGCAATTGTTAAACTGAGTTACCTCAGTTTATTTGCATTTATAGAGCAAACAAGTTGTTTGCAGATACAGTACGGTATATTGAGTGATTTTTTTTTAAATGATAACTTCATTTTGTGTGTTGTCAAGATTTGCAAGTGACAGAATCTTTTAATCGCTCAACCAATGCCCCAGCACCATAGATAATAAATCGCTGCACTGAATTCACCAAAATTAATAAGGAGGTTTATCTTGGTTGATTAATTACTCTTCACAGAAAAATGAACACCCAGATTTGTTTCCTTTAGCTGTTGCACAAACACTAAACTTCAGTAGCAACATAATAATGCGTCCAGTTTAACAAGGCATTTAGGGCTGTGTTGGGGCTGCCTCGCTTTTGCAGCGCCTCGAGAATGTTCGCGGCCGCACGCGTCGATTGTTTTTACGCAAGCATGCGAAGAGGTGCGCATCTCTGGTGCGCAGGGTGCGGGCCAGCTTCAGCATTGTCCTAGCGATAATCGCCGCCAGAGTGGATTGCCCATATATCCGGCACTGCAGTGACAGGCATGTCACTACTGGTGTGGGATAGTGTTTTAATGTTATGTTTAATTTGTTATTTTGATTATAATTTTTCTATTTTTAATTTCTTTCTTTTTTTAAAATTATTTTATTTCATATTAATTGCTCGTTTTAATTTATTCGGCATTAATTTAAATTGTATTTTGTGACATATCCACTTGACATTAGTTGTTTCTTTTTTTAATCATAAGTGATGTATTTACTATGTTGTGAATATGGGTGAATAACCTGAAATAAATGCTTTTTATTTAATTTAATATAAACGGCCAATATAGGTCCCACTGCTAGGCACAGGCCTCGCCTCGGCTTGGTGCGGATTGTTAGAGGGCTGTAAGGTTAGTGAGCAACCTTAATGTCAGATGTTATCAAGTCGCCCTTGGGCCTCTGACTAAGCTGAACGACTGACATCTAGGGACGTCAACCGGTACAAAGTGCTTAAGGTGCCTTCCAAAGCACGGAGATGCTCGAAATACAAATCACAAAATTTCGGTCAGGATGGTCACCCATTTCCGACCCGGCGTGTGTTGCTTTACAACAGCGATCGTCGCCAATCACTGTCACAACTGCGCCACGGGCACCTCAATCCCGGGTACGAATTCAGCAAGCGTTGACGAAAAAACAGCTGAACTCAAGTCACCAACAAGCGTATACAAGAATAAAAAAACACAACTACTTCAAACGCTTTCCGCTGTATAAAAAAAGACCTAATACCTACTGCTAAACTCAGACGAACTTCTGTAGAACCGATCGCACTCGATGTGAAACTAAACGAACCGTGTTGGTTGTTTTTCATAACTCGATGCCATGAGAAGTTCGTTTCAGCATTTTTATTTGCAATCGGAGATTTTCATCGTTAGAAGCCTTTGAGTAGTTAAAAGGGTGGATATGCTCATTTGGTTTTCATTTTAATGTATAAGTAAACTAGCGTGTAGGTTTTCTGTCCCCCTTTTACTTACTTATTTTATTATATTTTCACAACTAAATCCCAAGTACAAGGGTACACACAAGTGCTTTGACTATGCCGTAATGGCTTGTTGTATTTAGTTGTTATGTTTTATTTTACCACCAAATCATGTCGGATGTCATATAAAATTTGAAAAAACCTCTAAGTATTTGGCTGGCTTGATTCATTATACATATACTACACAGTGCCGTTAAGCCCCAAAATAAGCAAAGCTTGTATGAAAGAGATAATATATAACGAATTAACTTTTTGTAATGACATTTAACATAATATCTACACAGAAAACTTAGACCAATACAAACAGACACATTCGTTTCGCATCGAACCCACACAAAACTGTCACACCAAACCAGTTGTTCCACAGAAATTCGAATAAAATAGATATTTCGTTTAGTAGTTTTTTAAGCCTTAATTTTACCTAAAAGTAACCGATATTAAATAGCACACTTTAAGATTAGCAAACCTCGTTCATAGCAAGAAAATATCAAGAGAATTCGAAAAAGGAAGCGCTAAAGCAAAAATATTTAAAAGTTCGTAAATATTCAACTTGTTCGCTAATAAATTCTTAGAGCCTGGAGAAATTACTTCAGCTTCACGACGGCAACCTTAAAGCCAGAAGTTTATTTCATTAAGTCGGCTTCGGTCATTCGGAGGTTTCATTCATGTTACTATACGCCATTTTTCAAGTATTTGTGAGGTGTTTATAAAAAAGCGTCGTTGCTTAGGCATTTGTGTAAGTGGTATGAAACTCGTGCCCGTGGCGCAGTTATGACAGTGACGGGTGATGATCGCTGTAGTAAAGCAACACACGCCGGGTCGAAAATGGGATGGGTGACCACCCCGACCGAAATTTAGTGATGTGTATTTCGGGCATCTCCGTGCTTCGGAAGGCACGTTAAGCAATTGGTCCCGGTTGACGTCGCTGGATGTCAGTCGATAAGACTAGTCAGACCTAAGGCCTAAGGGCGGCTTGATAACATCTGACATTAAGGTTGCTCACTAACCTTACACTCCTCCAACAATCCGCACTAAGCCCGCATGTTGGAGTATGGCTCAATTCACCTCATAGTTGAGCAGCAGTGGGACGCATACAATATAGGCCGTTTATGTGGTATGAAACTCTGGTTTGAAAAACGTGTGTTCCTTCAAGGCTGGCCAAAGCACTTACTTTGTTTGTGTTGCACAATTTGCGGCTTATTTTCCAGTGAAGGAAACACTGTTTAGAAAAAAAAACCAAGCAACCTAAGCGGAAGGCTAGCCAAGGGGCTGGCCTTCCGCTTGGGTCGCTTGGTGGATCGAACAACTTTTGAACCCAACTTGGTAAGGACCAAGTTGGGTTCAAAAGTTGTTCGATCCACTGTGTCACTTCCCCGCTTGGAACGAAGTAGTGACGAAATTAATGTATGTATTTATACATATGAAATATACCATACCATAAACATACAATAACGCCTCTTTCCTCATGGAAGTATGGAGAGACCACATCTTTCCACTTGCTACGATGCTGACAAACATACGCTTCTTCTACTTTCATTAATCTTTCATACATGCTCGTCCATCCATCTCTTACATGGGATGCATGGGATTCCATCACCATCTAAAGTTACCCATGCTAACCTAACCTACACGTGGTGCATCCTGTTAGCAAACGAACGGGGTTCTAGCGACAAACCTGCCAACACGTTTTCACAACTCTTTTTAACAACTTAAAATGTAATAATCAGCAGTGGAAACTTTAAATGCTAATGTATTATCTAATTTAAGTTAAAGCTATGTATTATTTAAAGCTGTTTGTTTCCCAATAAAGAAATATCCATGGTCCAAGCCCCCCAAATACTACCAATGAAAAATGGAGAGGTTTGGGGGAGATCTTTGCCCAGAAGTGGGATCTTGAATGTTAATATTTTTTTTAAAAAACATGTTCGTCGGTTGAAGATACTCCTAACCTGGCCCTGATTTTGTGAATAACTGTGTGAAAGAACCTTGCCCTTTTATAGTAAACTACAAAAATATTATACACATGTCCATTACACTATCGTAATCGGGAAACGATAGCATCGTATATGTGAGAACAATTTCCTAGGATGGAAATAAATATTGCCCCCAGTAATTGGAAAGGGATGACAATGACTGGAGCAGAGGAAATAACACTGTCCCCTTAATGGATCGGGGTAATAAGAACATAGTGCGGAAATATAAGTGTTTATTTGTGTTTGTGAGGTTGCGAGTAAACTAAGAAAGCAGTAGATTCGATTGTTTGTAATTCAATATAAAATAACAACAATTATAATACAGCAATAACAAGAATTTAAATGGGGAGTCGTAAGGTAAACAGGTAAAATAATATGCCAATAAAATTTATGAAAATGTCGAAGTAATAATAACAAAATCAAAAAAGAATAAACAAGAACACTTACTTTGTAAAATTAACGTGTCGGTAAGTAGTTTTCTAACTGTCTTTCATCACCTCATCTACCTTTTGCTTTTATTCTTTCTAGTACTGAAAGTTTGTCTGAAAGAGATCGCTTTTAGCGATAAGGCTGCCTAATTTTTACGTCCTAAATCTGTGAAAGCATCATCTACCCGCAGATCTACGTCGGTGACTTCAGTTCTTCTAATATCCTCATTTCTGACTTGATGTCATAGCCATATACAGAGCATAGCCTCTTTACAGCAACTTGATTAGGTTTGCTACTTTGGGGTTCTATACTCAAGAACGCCCTTTATTTGTACGAATTATTTTAACCTAAGCCTACATTGAGTGTGACCATTTCCTTAGAGGTGGAAAACGTCCTATGAATAAAGATTGTAGGAGGTTTGATATTCCCAATCCAGCCTTCTCGAGCTAGCTCATCCTAATTTGAACAATTCACAGTTCCCTACGGAACGAATTGAAAAATCGAACTAACTTTCATCTTTAAAGTTGGTAACGAGGCGCGGGGAATCCCCCCCCCCCCCTCTCCCCCACTGCCAAACGGGTGAACTATTGTCAGAACTCTGAATTTCTTTCAGCCTATAAAATTCTTGTGGAGGCACTTCAATATTTCACAAAAAGCCCATTTTTTACTTTTAAAGTACGACCTATAACTTTTAACTTGTTACCAGTTTTGTACGGAGAAACCTAGAGAAAAAGTTTTTCATGGATTTGAACTGAATGTTTGAGCTATTTATTTGTTGCTAAGTGGTATTTAGGGGAAACATTTTATATTTTTAAGTAAAGATGAATATATTCAACTTTAAATATGAAAAAATATTGATACAGAATGCCATAGAGTCAAGGCTAATAAACTCTTTATCACTTTAGGAGTCGACAATGTCTTAAAGGTGACGAACGATTGTATCAGAAGCTATTCGTTATGCTATTTCATTCAAGCCATACTATGTTAAAATCATCATCAAATCATTTTATCCAGCCCACGTGGCTCACCTTAAGCCTCAAGGAACTCATCCTTCATCTTTAGTTATATCGTCTCGTTCAACTCACACTTTCAGTATTATTTTCACTCACCTTTTCGTTCTAGCCTTATCTTCTCACTAAAACACAACTTTTAGTTCTACCTTCAGTACTCTCTTGCTGATAGCTCTAGCGTTTCACTTAACTTTCATCTCCATTTTTGCGTTTTCTTATTAATCGAAGATCCAAAAGCGAGTTAGTCATCCGTCACATTTTATTTAAGTACAGTATATTTAGTGTTTACATTTAATATTATGGTATTCATATCTATTATTAAGTATGTTTTGTTTGTTAATAGATTTGACGATTTAAAAGTACTTTGTAACAGGTCTATTAAAATAAAGCAATTTTTGTTTTATTTTATTTTTGACATTCGTCTCGAATTGGGTAATTATACAAACGTACAGTTAAGATTCGGTCATACTGGCTAATTTGGAGCATCTTCATCATTTCTTTGACAACTTCAACAAAGTTACTGTGACGTAGTTCCAAAGAGTTTACGCATGCTGAAAGTACCAACATGGCTTAACGTAATAACATCAAACGTTACAGCAAAATCAAGTTAGTTGCCAGCTTTATATTCACCGACATGCGTACCCAATCGGAGCACTGATTCGATACTTGGACAAAGGTTTTCGGTAACTACAATAGACGTTCATTGAAATTATGGCCCCGTTTCGGCCCCAGGGCAGAGTGGGCCTTTCTGATAGAATTTAATGAGCCGGCAGAAGATCCATATCTTATGATTTTGACGCAGTTCTCTTAGGTTACAGCCATAAGGTTTTATGGTAACGGCATTTGAGGGATGAAGATCATGGGGGCGATTCAAAAGTGCGTTATTGAATGATTTATTTTTGAGTCAGTTTTTAATGTAGCTGGAGACAGTGTTATTCTGTTTGAAAATACAAGAAACCATTGTATTTCACATGTATGTAAACTCTTTCGCTGAATGAGCGATTTACTAAAATTATAAGAAAAATACCGGATCGTCCAAAACGTAGTTTTGAATCGCTTTTTAGGACATAAGAACTTTCAAAATACATATATTTATATTGGCTTGATTTTTACTGAATACTAAATGATTTGTATTCAGTAAACAAATAAACTTTAGAAAAGTTCATTTGTTCTGGATTATAAGATTTGCATTCAATCGTACCTTTGAACTAATATGCCAGTGGTTCTGCGACTTCAAGTTTAGATCTATTTTGATATTAAGTTTTCTTCATCTTACTTTTAAAGTTGATAAGGCTGAGCGAATCGGTTTACCTGAAAAAGAACGAAAAATATCATAAGTATACCATGTTTCAGCAAAAAAGTCACATTGGACAACATTAACAATGTCCGAAATGGCAAAAACTACTAAGTTTGTGTACAGGTTACACCCTAATGAGGTGGTAGGCACAATCCATAGTGCAACGGGCTCAGGGCGAATTGTTGGAAGGGTGACCGACCTTACAGGGAAACTATCCTAGGTGGGAAACCTTACTGTCTGTTTACTTTACCTCAGGCTTCAAGACTGAAATTTAGGGAGGTCATCACGGTTAACTGTTAATTATCTCTAATTGATATTTCACCTGTTGTTTTCTTCGTATTATATTTTTATTTATTTATTCATAGTCATTTATAAATATCTATATATTTAGTATATGTATTTTGTATCGTATGTACAGTTAGTTTATTATGTATGTATTTAGTTTATAGACTTAGTTTTACTTTTGGTTCAGTGCACCGCCTTAATTTCTCTGTCTGACTGTGTGGTTGACTGGTAGAGAATGCCTCTAGGCATTAAGTCCGCCATTTGTACTTTACTTTTGTGCAATAAAGAATAAATAAATAAATAAATAAACTGCCTCAGAAATACCCGTGAATAAATCACAAAATTTCAGTCTGGGTGGTCACCCATCAAATTATCTAACCTAACAAGTGTTGCTTACCAACCACGATTGTTGCAACTTCACAGGCGTAAATACAACACGTCAAAAATAAAACCGCGAAATAGTTCGGCGCTAAAGAAAGAAAACTCGCAATCTTTTGCTCAACAAGGCATTACATTTAAATATGTATAAGTACTTACGTCTGTCTTGCCAAGTTCGCAACATTCATATCTTCAGCTGGATTATTTATTAACCCTACTTAGGGGCCTGTGTGGTGTTCAGATTTACAAACATGCGCTATTTAGAGCCTGTTCACACTAGCGTTTGTTGGGCGATTTCACGCCGCCAAATCGCAGCCATAGTTTCGCGATGAAATAACGCCGCGAGCTGGCCGCGAACACGCCGCAAAGGGCGCTTTGAATTTGGCTGATGGATGAAGCGTTCGCTTGCCGCGAGATCGCTCGCGAGTGCGCAGCGATCTTGCGGCGAGCTCTCGGTGTGCTCGCGGCGTTTATTTTATCGCGGAAATATCGCTGCGAGATTGCGGCGTGTACGCTGCAAGCACGCCGCGCTCGCAGCGAGATCGCCTCGCCAGGATATCGCTCAACAAACGCTACGTGTGAACAGGTTCTTAGGGGCCTGTGCGGTGTACGGACACAGTACACAGAGAACAGTAAAATATCTACATATAAACGTGCCGCTCTCGGTTTGAATGTGTGCGTGCGCGTCACGCGCCGTGTCGGCACGATTCTCGCACTCGGTTTCACGCACACGCTAGCACAAAATACGGGGGAATAAGGTGGCGACAGTACGGACGGGCTGTGCCCGCGTGTCTGTATGCACGCTAGGCTAATAACTCGGCGGGCAGCCGTATATAACCTACTGTTTATACTGTGGTACGGATTTGCTAACATGTGCTATTTACGTGAACGACTGTACTTATTTTGCGTATTAATGGACCAAATGGACGTTGTGGAGTCTGTTTATATAAGGTTATGAGGATTTTGTGCATCGCTAAGTTTTGGGGAGGATTTTCTGCTATTTTGGCCTGCCAAAACAGATTTTTCTAAAGCTCAGGAGCTTTGCAATAATATTTGTGTAGCCAATTTTGGACTTATAGCGCCTTTTATTTTTGCAACACGTGTGTGTACCTGAAGAGGGCATTGAACTATAGATTACTGTTTAGATTTGCTAGCATAGTAAATTCATTAGAACTGTTCAAACAATTACAAAGTACTGTGCTTAAACATTTCCTGTTTTATGTAGAGATTAGCTGTTGTTTTTAGGGTACGCACTGGAGGACGCGTCAATTTTGACACCGTGTTACTTAGGAGATAAAACCAATGTGACAAAACTTTAAATTGATATTTAAAGGCCTCCCCATCCGTTTCCACTGTTGCCGATTTTGTGCTTTGGTCAATTGCTCAAAAATGACCGATTTTGTCCAACTCATCGGCCTACCACAACCTTACGTCTTTATTATAGGCAATCTGTCTGTGACCCTCTTAGCACAGATATCTTGCGGCATGCGACAAATGTGGCCAGCCCAGTTCCACTTCAGCTCAGAAGTTTTTTGGGTTACGTAAGTTATGCTGGTTTTGGAACGCAAATCAGTATTGCGAATGTGGTCTGCGAGTTTCACACTCAGCATGGCCATAGCAAATCTCTCTGAGCAAACCTCGAGGGCGGACCTGTGACGTATGGCGCTCAAACTTGGTACAAACAGTACTGTGCGGGGAAAGAACCCGCGACCTCTGGTGTAGTAGACAACTTCTTAACCGTACACCAAATAGCTCGTCGTAATCTTCAGTAACTCTAAATAGAAACATACCGTACTAATTATACAATCCTCTTAATAGACAGTAAACCATTACTCAGCGCAGTAACTTACGATTGCTAAACGCGTGTCGCTATGATTTCCACGCACCGCGTCAGCAAACAAAACGACGCAAGCGCAGACAATCGGTAACAAATCGTTGGGCGGTAGTTTTGCACAGTGGTTTGAGCGCAATGAGAACTATACTACATTTATTAAAACACTGGGTCGCTAGTGTTTTAATAAATGCTTCATAATGCCCCAGCTTCGCACGGGTGCAATAGGATGTTATTATACATATAAACCACCCTCTTGAATCACTCTATCTATTAAAAAAAACCGCAACAAAATCCGTTGCGTAGCTTCAAAGATTTAAGCATACAAAGGGACATAGGGACAGAGAAAGCGACTTTGTTTTATACTATGTAGTGATTAGAAAAAAGAGGCTCATAGAAAGAGGGGTGCTGAACACAACCCACTAGGGCCCGCGCTGGAATTGTTAATAATTAAACAAAACGTACCTTAAAAAAACAAAGATAAAGAATGGCATGAACCTGGCGAAATTGACAACCCATTTCGCCACAACGTATGTAGGGACTAAGTAACATTTTAGAATTGGTAGGTGGTGGTGGTATAATGACAGAAAAATACAAAATAATATAATTTAGAAAAGCCTCATTAATTCTGAAGTTATTACTTTAAATGAGAACAATTAAGTGTAACAGCTGGCATATGCCTTGGATTTAATTGGCATGAAAATATGCAGTGGTATGTGCAAAAAATAGGTCACTCGTGTACATTTTGACTGTTCATATTATCATCTAAATGTAACTAAAGGTAGTTTTACAACTGCTATATCACGCTTGACGTGTCGCCCACAGTCCCAAATCCCAATGCTGCGCAAAAGTTTCTCTCATGACACTTTTTTGTCATGAATTTAATCATCACGTTTTACAAATGCTGTGTAGTAGCTATGTTCTGATTTCGAGATTTGAACTACTATAATAGTACTTTTTGGCAATAGTAGCCAGTAGTAAGCAATAGGCATGATGACTGTATTTTTTTTTTGTTTATTATCGAAAGACCTTACATTTATGTAAACAATCCTCAAAGAATCACTTCATCTGGATCAATACCACCAGAGATATCACAATTTGAAGTGCACATTTTTTGGACTTGCCCAAAAACGCTCCATACAAAAGCGACAGTGACGTCACTATCGCTGTCACTTTTGTATGGAGCGTTTTTGGGCAAGTCCAAAAATGTGCATTTCAAATTGTGATATCTCTGGTGGTATTGATCCAGATGAAGTGATTCTTTGAGGATTGTTTACATAAATGTAAGGTCTTTCGATAATAAACAAAAAAAAAATACAGTCATCATGCCTATTATTACTATTAGCTATTATTTCTAAAAAGTGAGCAACTGTCACTGTAAATTAACGTCAATGGGGGCAGCCAGTGAGCCGTTCATCGACATAAACAAAATTTCATATTTGTTATGTTCCTGCTTGCTATAAAACCAATCTGAAAACCCTGAATTTCAAACTAACTTATGTATGACAGAATTTGTCTTTTTTTTTGAGATCCGAAAAGTGTCCGGTGCCTTAATTAGGAGAGCAACCCCTGGCTTGCCAAAAATGCAAATTTGAGTCTCGTGAGAAACCTGGAGTGTTCTACAGCTAGCTTTTTTATGTTCTTTAAAACATGCTTTTGTCAGGCGTTCACTATAGTATGAGGAGAATAAAAATTACATTGTTTTTTTTACAATGAACATAAAATAGGGTTAAGTAGTGATTCAAACTATCACAAGCAACAGAAAGTCTGTTATAATTAGCGAGCGATAGTTTGCTTCAGTTAAAATACCTACATTTTTGAAACTACAAACATTTTTTTCCCTGTTATCCAAAGTTAGATTAACAAATAATAGTTCAATTGTTTAGTGTGTTCCTTTTACCGACATTCTGCACAGTGTTCGTGGTCGAGCTATACTAGACTTCCTAGTTCTATTTATAAGTTAGTACTCGTATCGGGTATGCGGGATTGAAATTATCTGGGAATACAGTGATAGATAAGCGGCTTTTCCTATTACTCTCACTGACAGGTGATATAATTAAACTATTTAATTGTTTTGTAAATAATCATTTCTGTACTGTTAATATAGATAGATAGTGTAATTCTGTCCAAACTATAATATTCGTATTTGAGAACACACCTTCGAGAGAATTGTGATGAAGATCAAACCCACAGATTTAAAAATGTAGGTAGAAGACATTTAATGAGCCACCACAATTGGTACGGTAGATTTTTAGTGTTCTGAAGCTATAATTTTAATTAACATTGAAAGTCGACTTTCGAATAATTCCAAACAAAAAAAAGCATTAAGGTGTACAAAACCATTGCTGCATCATCATCATAGGGGCATCATGTAGAGGTTGATGTAATCTGATTATTTAAAACAAGTGCTTCTTATAATATGCTTCTAAACATAAGCGAAGATAAAAAAATATGCAGTAAAAGGCTCTCATTGACAAGTAGTACTCGTATTTATGGATTAAAACACAATTTGTTGCACCCAGCAACATACCATACGACCAATCATCACTGTCAATCAAAACTGTCAATTGCATCACCAAAGTGCCAGTTAACCATCTGACATGAACAAACAGAATTTCAAACAATATCAGAGTTGCAAGTCAAAACGCCAATTACGAACACACGGAGCATGCGACGGTACGTTTATTATAGGCGATGGGCGACGGCCATACAACAAAGGCTAATATAATTAGATCTTGGCAGAGCACTCGCTTCAGATCCAATTTATTAGCGAACTACAGCCGAATATCTGGCTTATGTTCCCGTTATTGAGGCGGAGTGATGCGCCGGCGCAGGCGAGTGCGTTCCTGGTCAAGATCTCGGAATCGGCTCTGTTGTGCCAATGACCGGTGCGTTAATGAGATTCTGGGATAGAATTAGTTGCGTTGCTGAAGTAGATTGCGTTTTGTGTCTTGAAACACAGCAATCGTCTCTTTTTGTTTCTCTACCTGAAGGTTGTCTGGAAGAGATCCCTCTAGCGATAAGACCGCCTAATCTGTACGTACTTTCAGTTTCAAGATTTCTTGTTGTGTATCTGCAACTGTTTTGGGCAAAAAAGTAAAACTGATCTCACGAGTACCACTTGCTTAAAGACAAAAACAACGCTTCTGTGAAAGACCTACTTCTATCACGGTTTTGACGCATAGCAACTTTCCATAAGACCAATCAAAACTGTCAATTGCATCACAAAGTGTCAGTTAATCATCTGAAATGATCATATTATAAGCGATGGGCGACGGCCATACAACAAAGGCTAATATAATTAGATCTTGCCAGAGCACTCGCTTCAGATCCAATTTATTAGCGAACTACAGCCGAATATCTGGCTTATGTTCCCGTTATTGTGGCGGAGCGATGCGCCGGCGCAAGCGAGTGCGTTCCTGGTCAAGATCTCGGAATCGGCTCTGTTGTGCCAATGACCGGTGCGTTAATGAGATTCTGGGATAGAATTAGTTGCGTTGCTGAAGTAGATTGCGTTTTGTATCTTGAAACACAGCAATCGTCTCTTTTTGTTTCTCTACCTGAAGGTTGTCTGGAAGAGATCCCTCTAGCGATAAGACCGCCTAATCTGTACTACTTTCAGTTTCAAGATTTCTTGTTGTGTATCTGCAACTGTTTTGGGCAAAAAAGTAAAACTGATCTTACGAGTACCACTTGCTTAAAGACAAAAACAACGCTTCTGTGAAAGACCTACTTCTATCACGGTTTTGACGCATAGCAACTTTCCATAAGACGAATCAAAACTGTCAATTGCATCACAAAGTGTCAGTTAATCATCTGAAATGATCATATTATAGGCGATGGGCGACGGCCATACAACAAAGGCTAATATAATTAGATCTTGGCAGAGCACTCGCTTCAGATCCAATTTATTAGCGAACTACAGCCGAATATCTGGCTTATGTTCCCGTTATTGTGGCGAAACGATGCGCCGGCGCAGGCGAGTGCGTTCCTGGTCAAGATCTCGGAATCGGCTCTGTTGTGCCAATGACCGGTGCGTTAATGAGATTCTGGGATGAAATTGGTTACTTGTGTTGTTAAGTGTGTGTGAGGTGCCCGCGCAGTTGTGACAGTGATCGGCGACGATCGCTGTTGTAAAGCAACACACGCTGGGTCGGGAACGGGATGCGTGACCACCCCGACCGAAATTTAGTGATGTGTATTTCGGGTATCTCCATGCTTCAGAAGGCACGATAAGCAGTTGGTCCCGGCTGACGTCGTTAGATGTCAGTCCTTAAGCCTAGTCAGAGGCCTTAGGGCGGCTTGATAACTTCTGACATTGAGGTTGCTGATTAATTCAAACCCTTCCAACAATACGCACAGAGCCCGCGTGCTGGAGGTTGACTCAATACACCTCATAGTTGAGGTAAGGCCTGTGCCCAGCATTGGTACGTATATGGGCCGTTTATGTTATGTGTGTATGTGTTGTTAAAGTGGATTAAGATTGCGTTTTCTGTCTTGAACTACAGCAATTGCCACTTTCTTTCTCTATCTGAAGGTTGTCTGTAAGGGATCCCTATAAGGATGAGACAGCTTTTAGAGATTGTAGCGCGAATTTAGCTGCGTTGGGTGGATTTAGATCCCTTTTTTTTGTTTTAGACATACCTAGTTCTGGACGACCCCAGATGCGGTGGAGTCGATAGTGTGGAAACCAGAGTATTAGTCAAGTACTAGAACACAACTGCCGTTGTTAGGGCCTATTTACAAATTTTTACACTTTTATGCTGCAAACCGCTACCCTGTTGCCACCCTTCCCACGCTTGTCCAGCCCAATCTGAAGTTTTTATAATACCATATTCGGTTACAGATACGTAACGACAGATTATGATCTAGCCTTTTTTTATATACATCATATTATTTTTTTGGCAAATTTTCCATAAAGTCTAAAAAATAAATTTAATTCTACAATTGAAACAGAGTTGTCCCAGTTGAAACGAAAGTGGTGTGTGTTGTAAAAAATGTTTCATATTGTTTCTGTTTGTGTTCCCTTCATTTGCTTTGTCGGCGTCCGCCACAGGAGTCAAACGGACAGACGAAAGTTTTGGACAAACATGTAGGATAGGACAGTCAAACTATGGCCAAAGGTTGTGTTGATGTTTTGAAACACTGTTTCATTAAATGGAGAACATGCATTTCGTTTCCAGAAATTAAAGTGCCGGCCAGACGAAAATAATACTGAAATGTTATTGGAAATGACGACCTGAAAGTTTATTTTCTTGCACAAGCACCGTCTACAATTAACCCTCAGACAGCTATTTGAGTTTAAGATTTAAAAAAAAATGATTATTTCCCAGGATTATTGGATGGTCGGATTTCAGCTTGTGAGGTGTCGTTAGATTTGTATTTACTGTAGAAGTGACACTGGGTATATAAAATAAAAAAAACGAAATAGCGTATATTTGGCAACAAATTTAATGTTTTCACGCTCTCACTCACTCACTAAATTGGAAGTTAATAAAAATAAAATTATGACATCTCCCAAAGTAGGGAACCCAGAAAAAACCATTCGGTCTTGGGCTCAGGGTCTGTTAATGGTATCGGTAGCACAGTGGTTAGTTACCCTTATTAGCATTCGGAACACTAGCATAAACGAACAATAACATCAAACAAAACTAGTGGCCAAGTACCGTGGAACAAGGGGAAAGTAATCAGGGAACATATTGGGCTGCCTTAATCACGTGTTGCCAAAAAGCATTACAAAACAAAACACAACTAGGGTGTTTGCATAAAGGACCTGTTTCTTGGTAGCTTGTCCCATACATAGTTTTCTTATCCGAACTCAAGGAATAGTGTTATTTTTAGCAATCTGCCAGGAGCCAGAAAATAGGCAATTTGAAATTAAAGCCATTTTCAGAAATAAACATACTAAAACCTTTTTTTTGGTTATGACGATTATAACAAAATTGTCTACTGAAAATCAGGCATACTTCCATACCTATTCTCCTTCGTAAGTAATATTAAAAACAAACGCAATGAAGTTTCCTAAATTCTATTTCTTAATAGGGATCTCATCTTATATTGCAATATATGCATTTCATCATACGTTTTGCTTACGCTTGAATTGAACTTATATTCAGTCAATTTTTCTTATAATTATTTCATGTCTCATTTTTTAAGCCGAATGCACAAAATCTGAGCCGTGTGATAAAAATTAAAGTATGTTATGTGAATGAAAAGAAAATATACACTAAACAATATGACTTTACCGTCTTAATTTAAGAGATAGCAATCGCTGCGCCTAAAAAGATAATAAGCCATTAAGAAGTAAGAAATTCGTTTCATTAAGCCAGCACCCTAAGAACCGCCATTCACGCGACAACCGCGTATTAATATCCCTCATAACGCGCATTGTGCCGAAAGGTTTGGATTTATAGCTGTTGTTGTTCCACCAACAGCTATGCGCAGGGTTAGGGTGACAGTCCATCGGCAGATGATGGTTGAGCTATTTCTGGGCTGCAATTGGAATAGTTCAAAACTTCTTATCGCACCAATTTATGTATTATGAGCTGTCCTGAAAGTATGTCGATGCTATCCTGTTTTACAGGTTCTGAACCCATTTTAACATTTTGGGTTTTTTTTTCAACTTTTTAGATTCATTCTGATATTTCAGGTAGAAATACATCTAAAATCATGAAAATCGGTCCAGCAGTTCCGAAGTTTTAAATATTACAACAAACTCGCATTAATTTTGTAGGTTGTCGATATTGTTTTTATGAAACCTATCTACATAACATAAACATACGTGGACACTGGTGGACACAGGCCTCCCCTCAACTATAAGGTGGCGCGAGCCATCCTACATTATTGGAGGGGTGTAAGATCAACCTTAATGTCAGATGTTATTAAGCCGCCCTAAGGCCTCCAACTAGGCTTAACGACTGACATCTAGCGACGTCAACCGGAACTAACTGCTTAACGTGCCTTCCGAAGCACGGAGATGGCAGGAAAATTATTTCAGTTGGAATGGCAACCCATCCCATTTCCAACTCGGCGTGTGTTGCTTTACAACAGTGATCGTTTCTGATCCACTGTCACATTATCCAATGATCCATAATGATTTATAGCTTTTCTCCCACTGCATAACAAACCTTATGTGGCGTAAAATAATAGGCTTGAGGCGGAGAAATAAGAAAAATGACGTCAAGGAGTTCATCAAATATTTATGGGCACGTAATGAGCTAGGATTAAATAAGCTGTTTTTGGGCTGCGTAAATTCTTCGTGTTTATTCTTGGAAAGTGTATAGGTATGTCGGTAATTAGAAAAATAGATATTGGCTTAAAAATGGTTATGATATAGTAGATTATGCAACAAGGGCAACGTAGTGTATTATGTCCTGGGCGCTATGTAAAACTACGAGAACATGGATTTCTATGGGTAACTCCCACGAAGCGAGGGAGTTAAGGTGAGAATCCTGACTACAAGGAGTTCAAGATCATCATCAGCCATCAGCCTATTGTAGTCCACTGCTGAACATAGGCCTCTCTCTTTGCCGAACGCAAATACACATTATGAGCCCGCGATGCATGTTCTACTTTTTATACTTTCTGCGAGGCAATAGGGTAGACGACTATGATGCATTTTGCGTGTTATTTTATGTTTACCAAATAAAATCATTAAAATCAAATGGATTTGTGAAACCACAATCAAAATTTGATTCAGTATGAAGCCACAATAGGCCTTCAAAGTTGGGTGGGCAAGTCCATTTCGAAAGTATACATATTTTGTAAAAAAATAATACCATTTTCAAACAGAGACAATTAGGAAGCAATTTTGTTAAAAGACCATTTTCATAAACGCAATATTTAATATAGCTGTCGTACAAACTTCTTACGCGCTCCTTATAACTACGTTAGTGTGACGTCATAATTTAGGACACGTTTGAATGGAGCGTTTTTAGGCAAGTCCAAAAATGTGCAATTCAAATTGTGATATCTCGGGTAGTATTAATACTATAGCAGTGATTCTTTTAGGATTGCGTTCATAAATGTAACGTCTTTCGATAACAAACAAAAAAAAAACACAGTCGTCTAGCCTATTGACACCAACGACTGAAAAAAGAAGATTGGCCTTTAATGGTTGGATAAATAGATTTTAACGGATAAGTATTATCGTGTGTTCCGTGTGTCCTTATAATAATAATTATCAGTTTCACGTTTTCACTTGAGTAGTAACTAGGTTTCTCCGTGCTTCACATTAATCAGAAAGTACCGGCGGACGTCGCTAGATGCCAGTCGATAAGCCTAATATGAGGCCTTAGGACGGCTTGGTAACATCTGACAGTCAGGTTTATCACCATACTCCAAAAATACTCCAACATGCGGGGAAGAGAGTATGAGATTGATGTATCTTATACCCCCTTGCCCGCTCGTTAGGGTATGACTTGCTAGTGCATAGGCATCAACTCCTCAACTATGAGGTAGTTCTTCTTTACAGTTGTGGTGAGGCCTATGCGCGGCAGTGAAACTTACTTAAAAAGGCTGTTGAGTGTTTTCTAAACTAAACATTTTAATATGAAAACACTAGAAACAGTACTTGACAATTAACGTATCACAGATTGATCATCAGGCTTGCTTAACCCGGACTATGTTCTAGAAGTCAAAACCCGGGACCTTCAGATTTAGGATAGATCCTTCTTTGTCCTTCTAACCATCTACATTCATGACACGGACGTAAAGTAAAGACGGACGTCACCTCGTCTAACCATGAGTGAAGCATATTATCAGCTGCCAGTTTAGGTGGCCGCGTGACTAGCACGTGTCATTGGCGCTGTCACACGGAGTAAAATGGCAGTTTGTAGCACCTAGTGTGTTTGCGTGAGTGTAGCAACAAACGAAATTGTAGCACCTTGCATGCTTCACATTTTTTAGTGTGATGTTCCGTCCGTCTTCCTTTTACGTCCGTGATTTAGGGTAGATCACTCTTTCCCCTTCTCACCCTGGCGTCTATATATTCATGCGTTGATAAATTAGCTTATTTAGTAGCAAATACAAAACAGCCGGTCACTCTCGGCGCTTATTATTCATTCGCCGGGCGGCAGCTTATCAGGCGACCCATCTGACCCTCGTAAGGAATGACTGGACGTAGCTTAGATAACCGAATTTGACGACCAACTGTGTAAGTATGTCGGAACGTGCACCTTAATACTTATTAGACTGGGCTGACATTAATTTGGCAAATTAAAGTTATATGTAAATACTTTCATATCAGCCGTTCTGATCCAAAGTGACACAAGCTTTGAAAAAGTAGAGGAAAATGGAAAAAATAGCTTTTCAACTTCTTAATGTAGACACATGCTAGGTATAATCCCTGTCCACCCCCCGGAGACGGGTATGCGTAAAGAGCATTTCCCCTACTGAAAAAAAAGGTATAATTCACCACGCGAGCTCATAACGGATTGTTAGATGAAAGGTTAGTGATAACTGGCACTGAGCCACCCTAAGGCCTCCAACTAGTGTTATTTAGCGGAGGCAGCCATCTGCCATCTGCTTAGAGTGCACGAAACAATTGACACTCAATTTCGGTCAGGGTGGTCAAACATTCCAATTCGAACCCGGCGTGCATTACTTAAAAGAGGCAAGCGTTGCCGAACCACTATCACCTCATTCACCAACCCCCTTATTCATAAAAACGAACGCAACGCTAAGTCATAGTTTAAGCAATTGACGTGTTATGTCACTTACTCGCAAATGGCGGCAGCAACAAGAATGAAAGTGATAAAACGATACAAAACACGTGGTGTTGAAGCACTGTATAAGTTTTTAGAAATAAAGGGGTAAGTATTTATTATTAAAGTAAAATTACTTGCAAACACTAAAAGTTTCTCGCACTGTATAAAGGTATGAGCCATATTTTTCTGCTTAGCCCCAATTGTAAACTGGTAGAGAATGCCTTATCGGCATTAAGTTCGCCATTTGTAACAATTGATTGTTGTGCAATAAAGAATAAATAAATAAATAAAAGAGCTCAATACGAAAACAAAACCTGAAGGGTCTGTCTGTCCGGAGCTTAGCACTGTAATTTGGCGTGATACATATTAATCATCATCCCGAAAAAAACACATTAAGAATAATCTGAAAACAAGTTACATGTTAGATGCGAGTTCAGAACTTAGCAAGCATGCTGCAGGATCGCAACCTGCAAGCCCGCTGTTTTATTTGTGCTTGGCCCGACTGTAAAAAGACAAATAGGTAGGTAGCTCATGTATTTTATAAGTTTCTATTTCTTTTGTATCTTTAACCCTTAATTTATCTGTTAGGTCCCAGGGACTCCACACGATTTTCAAAGCTTTGTAATTTTTTTATTATATCACTTATAAGTTCATGCGTCTCAGTACCTTTCTACAATTGCTCGCTGCGTGCGGGAGCGGAAGAACGTGCATGTGTGCTTATTTATTGGTGAGTTATTAAGTTCATGGAGTCCACGGGACTCCACCAGAGCGTTTGTGTAACTTTTTCACTAATTTAATAACTTTGTATTTTTGTAGTTTTATGATACAATTTCTTTTTTTTAGGCTACAAAATTGCAAAATAATGTATTTAGCTTAACTAAATGATGAATTCATTATTATATAATGTTATATAATGGCTAAACGACGAAGATTCGGAGCCTGACGTAGAATCTGAACCGTTCCAAGTGCTTCAAAATAATATGCCTGCGGAATCGCTCTCCGAGTTCGAAGATAAGTGCATACCTTCGGATCTGAATCATGACAGATCATACCTTTGAGTCATAGCGATACTGTATATTTATGTCATAACTGTAAAAAGCCAGTATGCTTAGGCTGTACTAGAAAAAAATGTTGACCATTGTGTTGCCACAACTGCTGCACGTTTTTTATTCTTTATAAAACACTAACCATTTTATTTTATTTCTATAATTTCACTATATTGTTATAATTATTCAAAAGTAAAGAGTTGAAATAAACTCAAGTTTATATTTTTTATGGTACCCAGAAGTTGGCACTACTTTTTGTTGGTAAAATTAAGAAGATAATTTTGTTTCTATTGTTAAAGACTGAAATGATTATAAATACCAAAATCTGATTCGATAGTCTGATAGAGTATTAATTGAAACTCAAATAAATAACGAATTTTGTTACTATCTGTAATTATGTTGTTTTATTTGAACCAAAAAAAAGTTAGGAGTCCCATGGACTCCACCAGATAAATTAAAGTATATTATTATTTAGGCACCAGATTAACTAAGGGTTAAGTAATCTCATGAAAGATAGAAAACCCAGAAATAACATTCGGTCTTGGGCTAAGGCGGGACTTTAAACAGCGTTTTCAGCAAACCGGAACATGCGGCTGCACTAACCACTGTGCTGCCAAGACCATTGACAGACCGGCCGGATCAATCTGGTATATTTAACTTGTCAGCCAGGGTCTTTTGTCAATGTTAAGGCACATACCTTCAACACTCGAAAGAAACATTATTAGAAATATTTGACTTTCGATAAAGTAATCTGTTTTTAATTTTCATACGACCGTAAGAGTTTAGATGCCAGCTTTAAGCTCTCGGGTACGCATTACGAACTATAGCGAAAGCGAATCGAGTTTTATAAACCCTGTTACGCCAATGATGTTATAATAAAAACACGTAGATAGATAGGTTACTTGTGCTAAAAAAGTCGCACCCGAAATCAGGACTTCGACCACTAGAGCAAAGCATCGACAGTTTGAGACGACACTGCGCAACATATCGTTTACGTTCTAGTTGAAAATCATACTTCATCATCTTGTACACACGGTCAAATTATAGGTACGTACGCCAGGGGTCAATTTTTGACCTCGCGTCAGTACTGACAAACCTACCTACGTCTGTTTTATAGTAATATCATTGGTTTATGCCTAAACAAATCTACCGAGTTTCATTTATTTTATTCTCGAATATCCTTCAGAGACTAATCACAACTGACGGCTCACACGCGGAACCCATTATGACAGAACAATGTCATAAATACTGAATAAGGTTTACTTAACTCCATCCAATCTGCGTACGTATGCTACAGAGGTTTTCAATTTGTATTCCTTGTACTGTCATTAAACATATACAATACCTTATATACAGACAGTCTGGTTTCTAACTCGCTGCTTTGCTATTTTCAACTTTATACTCAAAGCGAAAAGAACTAAGCTTTGATTAAATAGATGGAAATAGTAAGGAACGCGTGTTTCATTAGACGCAATTACTCTGCTGTAGGAATAGTGTTCACACTGAAACGAGGTGTCAAACGTCTTGTCTCCAAGCCATAAAGCCGAAAATGGCATGGCGATTGATGTAGTGATGTCAAACTTATGTTTCTAAATTGAGAGCTCATGTTAGGGAGTACGTGTTGAAATACAGGGTGATTTTGCAAGGGGGTGACTAACTTATAGAAGCGATTATGTATCAGTAGCTTGTAAAATTAAAGTGATATTATTTTGTTTCAGTTTTAATGATCTTACTCCCTATTATAAATAAAATGCATAAACAGTTTACTTAATTTGAATCACGATAAGTATTTTGATTTGATTCGCAATAGTTTAACTGCAAGTGTAGTCATCAGGATCTCAGATGACTCTGTGTTGTCTCTTTATTGACTAACTTTTGAGGATCTAGAGTAATTTTCTTCAAAAAATCATGTGGTCAAAGATAAGTACGACAGAGACGTGGTGTCGTATTATTATGCAGTGCTTGTTTCAAAATTTACCAACATCTTGCATTTAGTCACCCTGTATTAACTCGTAGTTGTAACACCAATATTATTTCCGAGTGTAACTTGAACCGGGTTAATGCAATGTATTATCTGGTTAGCTGCTCCAAATGGTTTAACGGGATATTAAGCTGGGCGTTATTGAATAAAATGGGCTCAATTTAATTATGAAACGGGAAGGTTGTATTAACCATCAAAATGTTACTCGTAAACTCGTAATATCACCTGACCCAAACTAAACAGAGTTCTTACCTACTTTGGGATCTAGAGCATAGGTAATTGAAGTTTTTTGATAGACGAATATATATATTCAGATATTCTTAACAGGTTCACTGTCCACAAATATATAATAATTAAAAGTTAATTGTTCGCAGCCTACATGTGGGCTGTGGACTGTGAACCTGTTAATGGTACGAAAAATGTTACAGTACTTAGTATTCAAATTAAAGAGAACATGTACAAATTAAGATGATTTAGGTGGTGAACATTTTTAAGAATTGTTTATGCTTAGGCGGAGGTTTCAGGACTCCTTGATAACATCTGATGGTAAGTATTATCACTAACCGGGAGGTTGAGGATTTTAAGCCCTTCTAACAATCAGCACTGAGCCTGCGTGGTGGACTTTGCCTCGCGCCACCTCATAGTTGTGGTCACGTCTGTGCCACAAAAAGCTGAAAAAAATTAAAAACTGACGCATTGAAAAAATATTTCAACTAGAGCAGGAACCGAACCTTCTACATTTTGAGTGTTAAGTAACCACGGCGCTAAACGGATCATATAGCTATGTTTGATTGTACCCATTCAGCATGCAGCTCGCGTTTAACTTCCCCTGGGACTAAGTCTGCCTCATTGGCCAAAGCAAACACAGACTGTTTAAACTGAAGACACAGCTACACCGGTATTATCACATAACATAAATAACACGAGGTGCCCGTGGCGCAGTTGTGACAGTGATCGGCGACGATCGCTGTTGTAAAGCAACACACGCCGGGTCAGAAATGGGATGGGTGTCCACCCCGATCGAAATTTAGTGGTGGGTATTTCGGGTATCTCCGTGCTTCGGAAGGCACGTTAAGCAGTTGGTCTCAGTTGACATCGCCAGATGTCAGTCGTTAAGCCTAGTCAGAGGCCTTAGGGTAGCTTGATAACATCTGACATTTAAGGTTGCTCACTAACCTTACACCCCTCCAACAATCCGCACTGAGCTCGTGTGTTGGAGTATGGCTTGTTCCATCTCATAGTTGAGGTGAGGCCTGTGCCCAGCAGTGGGATGTATATAGGCCGTTTATGTTATGTTATGTATAACCTACACGGACACATAGCGCAGGCGGAACACTTAGCGCAGGCGGAACACTTAGCGCGGAGAACTGATGGCCGTTGGGGCGGAAAGGTTCTCGAATGGCGACCGCGTACCGGACGACGTTCCGTGGACAGGCCATCCACAAGGTGGGCCGCCGATCTTGTAAAGGTCGCGGGAAGCCGCTGGATGCGGACAGCGCAGGACCGACCGTTGTGGAGATCCTTAGGGTAGGCCTATGCCCAGCAGTGGGCGTCATTCGGCTGACATGATGATGATGATAACCTACACTAAGGCTATATCACAAGCGGGTGGTCAACAGCACATATCCAAAATAATAAAAACTCACCAATCGATTTTTTTCCCTGAGGCAGGAATCAAACCGGTCCCATTTTACGTCTCAACCGGTAATGTCTGGTCTTAATAGGTCGTAATAGCTGTTTGATTGTCCAACTGCTCAGCATGCAGCACGTTTAGCTTCCCCTGGGACTAAGTGTGCCTCATTGGCCAAGTCAAACACAGACTGTTTACTGAAGACACAGCTCGACATTGCTACACTGGTTAATCGACCGAGTTTACGGTTATTTCGTGATATTATCACATGACATAACATAATATAGGTACTGGATTTTGAGACCATATCATCAACGGAGTAGACTTATTGTAACCGTCATGGTGAACAGAAAATTCAGAAGGCCACATTTCACAGAGCTAGCCTTTCGGGCTGCGGTGCGAATCATCCAAGAGCTCTTTTTGAAAAGATCAGAGAGAGGTTTATTTATTTATTTATTCTTTATTGCACATTAAAAAAAACAAGTAAAAATGGCGGACTTAATACCAAGAGGCATCCTCTACTAGTCAACCACATGGTCAAACAGAGAAATTAGGGTGGTGCACAAGATTAGGGTAAAAATCTGCGGAAATTTAAATTCCGACGTGTCTACTCCTATCAAACAAAGCATACGCTTTTCAGCGGGGTTAATCGTTTTCAGAACATTCTATTATTATGTTAATGTCTGCAGGGGTTAACATTCAACCTTGGTAAGAATATTTGTATTGTTCTTCACTAATGCATAAGTCGGTTTTAAGGAATTCACTTACAGCGTCCGATCCGAACCGCCGATTCGACCTTACGATGCGATCTGAGTCTACATTGTAGCAAAACTTAGCAAAACTTACTTAGTCTAGAAACAGATCAGCGTTTATAAGACTTGCTTGGTTACAAATGTTTTTCTATTACGTTAAGCATCATGATTATATTCTAGGAGTTTCAATGCTAATCCTTAGGTAGCCTTAGGACACCACACACAGCAGCGTCTTGGAACACACTTGTCGTGGTATACAAGCGTTATAAGTACACAACACACAAAACACAACCACATAATGCCCTGGTTTGGTGGATGCATGAGGTATTTTCCCAGAACAAAACAAAATAGGCTTATAGCATTGTGTTTCTTGTTCTTGAATCGTGCAGATGTTCGATTCGTTCAGATCGCATCGTCAGGTCGGATCGTCGAGACAAATTGGACGCTGAGAGGTAAGGTCTTACACATTCGCGCTCTTGTCTTATTGTTTACGCTTTAAGCCTTCTAATTCTCCCAAGAGATTAATATTTTGTTTCTAAGGTTTTCGTAGGTATGCTGTTTTAAGGGAAAGACAATGATCAGTCTTAGTCAATATTTGGGTTAAAAAGAAAAAGTCACTTTTAATAAAGGTGAGCAACCAGCTAACATTCATTACTGAAGCTCATTTTTTATGTTGAAGGTACCATCTCATATTAATGATGAAATAGCCATAGTGAATACAGAACACATTATAGTCAATATTTCAATACAAGTGTTGATGGACGTGTTAACTTGAGATACAGAGAGACATAATAATCTTAAAAAACATGTATTTTACTGAAGACGTAAAATTTCAATTATTCAAAGGCACACCACGATGATCTACTAACTAAAGCCAAGAAAATCTTAAAAGTGTTTAAATACGACGTATATCATTTTACACGTGCAGTAATATGACACGCTCGGCAAAACGTAATAATATTAATTCAGGATGTAAACATTTGCAGGATGTGTAATCTTAGCGGTGGGTACGAGAAATCACATTAAAATACGCAGCTTACTTCGTACACAGGCACAAGTCATAAGAGGATGTGTACGTTTTAATGATTAAACGGTTTTATTTAGCTCACCCCGTTTGTTTTATTCATTCTTGGGTCAAATCTAGTAATTCAAATTTCACCCTCTTCTTGTCAACCGATTAATCTGAAATTTTGTATACACTTTGGATTTTGGTGACAATACAATTATGTTCATTCATTATCATTATAAATTCAAGATGGCCGCCGCTACAAAATGGCGGATAATTTATGTCTTATTAATCCCATCAATATGGGTATCAAATGGAAGGGCTCAACAAGCAGAATCCAATATACTATAAAAATTTAAATCTAAGATGGCGGCCGCTACAAAATGGCGGATAACGTAGGTTTTATCAATCCCATCAATATGGGTATCAAATGAAAGAGCTCAACAAGCAGAATACAATATACTATAAAGAAATGAAATCCAAGATGGCGGCCTCTACAAAATGGCAGATAACTTAGGTTTGATCAATCCCATCAACATGGGTATCAAATGAAAGGTCTCAACAAGTTGGTTCTCTGCCGTATCACCTCATTTTGATCTCGCAGAGAAACGCCAAGCATAGCCCTCTCCATAGCCCGCTGAGTGACTTTAAATTTGTGGACCAGCCGTGCCGTTAGTGTCCACGTTTTGGCTCCGTATGTCATGACGGGTAGGACGCACTGATTGAAGACTTTTGTCTTTAGGCGCTGTAGGATCGACGATGTGAAGACCCGACGTAGCTTCCCAAACGCTGCCCAGCCCAGCTGAATTATTCTATTCACCTCGTCCTCGAAGTTGTTTCTACCTAACTGCACTGTCTGCCCGAGGTATACATATTTTTGAACAACTTCGAGAACGGCGCCGTGTTTCGCTATCGGTTCCGGTAGTATATGTTCCTTGAGCATGACCTTGGTTTTGTCCAAGTTCATCCGTAGACCGATGCGCACAGAAGAGTCAGCCAGGTCATTCAGCATCTGTTGTAGGTCCTGCAGCGTTTCTGCCACGATGACGATGTCGTCAGCAAATCGTAAGTGAGACATGTACTCGCCATTAATGTTGATACCACGTCCTTCCCAGTGTCTTGAACATATCCTCCATTGCATTTGGGAACAATTTTGGGGAGATAACATCCCCTTGTCGCAAACCTCGATGCAACGGTATAGGACTTGTTTGCTGATTCTGGATTTGGACAGACATAGTGGCTGCTTCGTAAAGACATCTCATCACTTGGATGTATCGCCAATCTACACGGCATCGCTGCAGGGACTCCAGAACAGACCAGATTTCAATCGAGTCGAAGGTTTTCTCATAGTCCACAAATAAGACACAGGGGCCGATGATATTCTTCAGTTTTCTGTATAATCTGCCGCACTGTGTGGATGTGGTCTATGGTGCCGTATTCGCTCCGAAACCCAGCCTGCTCCGGTGGTTGGAATTCGTCGAGTCTTCGCGCAAGACGGTTCGTGATCACTCTTGAGAACAGCTTATAGACGTGGCTTAGAAGTGAAATGGGTCGCTAGTTCTTCAGTAGGGGTTTGTCTCCCTTTTTGAAGAACAGGACGACCACACTTCTACTCCACGCCTCTGGAGCTCCACGCCGCTACCAAATGGCTGATAACAATTTTTTATCAATCCCACCAATATGGGTATCAAATAAAAGGGCTTGACAAGAAGAATACAGTGCACTATTCAACCTCAATATTTAGGATGGGCGCAGCCACTAAATGGCGTATAATAATAAGATTAAAATTTAGAAATTGAACCTGTAATTCAGGTATCTGATTGATCCAGCCTGAATCCACCACCCAAGTCAAGATTTTGTTAGTTTTTAGTTTTTATTTCGCATTATGTTTAATTCATTTAGTGCTTCGTTACTGCAAGGTTTCTTGCCCGTTAGTTTATTGCAGTCCAACTCCTCTATACGTAGTCCCTCTACTAAGAGCCACGTAAGCTTGACCTTCTTCAAACAGTTTCTCACGTAGTACACGCTACACGAAATGCAGACAATGTGGATATAAGTAGCTACTATAATACCAACTGTTTGAAGAAGGTCAAGCCTACGTGGCTCTTAGTAGAGTAAGATCTTTGCAGGGACTACGTATAGAGGAGTTGGACTGCAATAAACTAACGGTAAGGAACCTTGCAATAATGAAGCACTAAATGAATTAAACAGAATCCGAAATAAAAACTAAAAACTAGAAAATAAAAATAGGTAAAAAAACTTTTTAAGTTAAACGGTTTTATGTTAAACATACATTGCAATGTTTTAGATAAATGTACTAAAAACCAAAAAATAATGAAATAGATACAGTCGTGGGAATTATAAACATATACATAGACTAGACTAAAATAAAACCGTGGGGCACGTCAATTGTCTACAAATTATCGACTTAATGTGCGATAGAAGAATCGTTTAATTCGTCGTTAGGCAGTTGGCCCGCAGACGGTGAGGAAATTACTTACTATTTTCTTGCTCATGGAAATTCCAATAGTTATAAACTCCATGTAAATAAAAAAGGTTGTTTCAACTAATTTATCGTTGGACATTCACACTGCTGGCTGGCGAGGAATCGTTTCACAGCTCGTAGTTTGTCTTTATCAATCGACAAAACATATGATAAAAGTACTACTCGCTCACCACTATGAAACCCTAAAACTCGCTTATAATCGAGCTTGCTAGCTTGTTTCCACATTCTAGCCCTACTTATGACACGTCCATCGTTGTCGGTTGAACAACTGCCTAATTATAGTGTAACACTACAAAACAAACATTTTAATCAACGATTGTAGACAATTGACGTGCCCCACGGTTTTATTTTAGTCTAGTCTATGTATATGTTTATAATTCCCACGACTGTATCTATTTCATTATTTTTTGGTTTTTAGTACATTTATCTAAAACATTGCAATGTATGTTTAACATAAAACCGTTTAACTTAAAAAGTTTTTTTACCTATTTTTATTTTATCTTTACAGACCAACATCGCTCGAAGGATTTTATCGTTGAAGTGGCAGTTTGTGGGACACATAACGCTAAGAACCGATGAACCGATCCCCGTTGGGGCGGAAAGGTTCTAGAATGGAGACCGCGTACCCGATGACGTTCCGTAGGCAGGCCCTCCACCACGTGGCATCGCAGGAAGCCGTTGGATGCGGACAGCGCAGGACCGATCGTTGTGGAGATCCTTGAAGGAGGCCTATGCCCAGCAGTGGGCGTTGTTCAGCTGAAATGATGATGATGATTTCCATACAAATGATATAACAATTTAGGGTGAATCGAAAAGACAATCGGAGTGAGCGTGCTCATCTGAGGGACATCAACGTGAGAAATGATATTTGCGGGTCAGGTTAGGCTGGGTAGGCCCATGTTTAAACAGGTCGGTCTAATGTAGTCCATTCTAGACCAGAAAACCATCCAAGTGTCGACCTGCTTCTGTCGTGCCAATTTCGAAACGAGAGTGCCGAATATTCCCCATTTTGCTTGAATCAAACTACTCATCACATTTTTCTCCGATATTATCGCTTCTGACATAACCCAGTCATAAACACAAAATACCATACGCAGTAATCCTGTCGTATGTTCCCGAAGAAATTATAAGCAATTTACGATCCAGTGCTTCAAATATTTGGAGTGCTTGTTTAATTAATGAGAATTATTCATTTAACATTACTTTTGATGAAGACACGTGTGGGGCATGCCTTTATGGTTTTATTTGTAATGAGATTTAAGTGGATGTATAAAATTAGCATAATTGGAGGCCAGTTTAAGGACATTAGTTAACGTACTTGATTGAGATGAACGCATCTGGAACGCTGTACTATAACATGGGTTTCCTTGGAAGTAAAACGATCTTCTAGAGACAGCCATACCAGAGAAAAACATTTGGTCTAGGTTTCAAGCGGCGTCGAACCCGCGCTGCGTTTTCTGCAAGCCTTTTTTTCTGGTATTTCCTTTTGTAACAAACTGTACATGGTATTATTTAATTTTCAGTTCCTAGTCGATGACAATGATGGTTTATACAATAAAGGCGCCACTTGTTGGCTATATGAACCCTATACTCATAAGTCGACGAAAAGTGCTTTTTAACACAAAAACGGGCTATCTACATCCCATTGCTGGGCACAGGCTTCACCTCAACTATGAGGTGGAACGAGCCATAGTCCAACAAGCAGGCTCAGTGCGGATTGTTGTTTATTTTACTTTTTTTTTTAATAATGGCCTCACCCTCTGTTAACGAGGGTATTTTGCCAATGTCGAATGAGGATATGCGTTTGCATGTTAACAATTAAATATTAGTATCGAGTATTTGAATGCTTTGTGGAGTTTTTGAGCTTTTGAGGGAGTTTTTTAATGTTAATTAAAAGTTGAATAAATTCATCGAACATGCTTGCCGTTTGACTATTCGCAAAAAAAACCCATTTAAGTACATGAAAACAGGCTACGACAATGATATATAGAAGGCTGCATAGCGCATAAATAACGTAATACATGTCTATAGATACGCCAGCATACTAAATCAATTTAATTCTGCATGCAAAAGCGCTGACGGAAGCATTAACGACACATGGGTTATTGACGTCTCGGATCGAAACGCACAATCAGAGCTCACTCACCAGGCGTCACTGATATTGAACGAACGAATGTGCGAAAAACTGTTTGCGTGAAATTTTCACTGCATCAGTGTTGCTATTTACAATTGCAGTAAAGAAAATGTCTGCATGAAACCTATTTTTTATACATTGAACTTTGTTAATTTGTTTGTTAAGCGAGGTGAGAATAGGCATTTACGCGGTTTAAAGGTGAGCTGTCCACTTTAGGAATGAACATGTTAGGATACATTACAGAATCAAAAAGAAGAGTTTACATGTCAAGATCAAATGCGTAGAGGTCTATTAGAAGAACCCATTAAAAAGGTAAGATTTTACTCGCTTCGGCTAGTTCTAAAAAAGCAGACGGTGAAGCTGATAAACAGCGGCATTTATAATGTATACATGACTATACATAAGTACGTATGCTGGCGAAGTTATAAATATTACACCAGCATACTAAATCAATTAATTGTGCATCCACACAAGAGCGCTGACGGAAGCATTAACGACACATGGGTTATTGACGTCGGGTCGAAACGCACAATCAGAGCTCACTCACCAGGCGTCACTGATATTGAACGAACGAATGTGCGATAAACTAGTATGCGGGAAATTTTCACTGCACCAGTGTTGCTGCTATTTACAGTTGCAGTAAAAAAATTACTGCATGAAATTTGTTATTTAAATAAATAACTTTGTTGCTTTGTTTGTTAAACTTGGTGAGAATAGGCATTTATGCAGTTCAAAGGTGAGCTGTCCACCTCAGGAATTTACATGACAGGCAGGATCAAAAGGGAGAGGTCTATTAGAAGAACACAATAAAAATAGAGATTTCGTTAGCTTCGACAAGTTCTAAAAAAGCAGACTATTAAGCTTTTTTTTTTTTTTTTTTTTTTTTTTATAGTGGTCTTCAAGATGACCTCACTCCACCTGATGGAAAGCAGTCGTGAGGTCCAGATATGGGGTTGACAAGCACAGTACTGGACAACTACTCTGCTGGTCAATCTCATTTTGAAGGCCTGCATAAATGCCTTTTCACGCCCCGCTTAAAAAACCCGGGATTGTAGGAAGAAGGAAACACATGCGCTGGAAGAGCGTTCCACGTCTGGATAGCACGACACAGGAACGAGTCACCGAACCTTTTGGTGCGGGCCGACAGTCGCTGGATCGTGTGTGGATGTTGACGCAGACCAGCGCGTGTGGTACGGGAGTGGAAGGGTGAGGATGGGATCAGTTGGAACAACTCGTCAGAGCATTCCCCGTTGTACAGGCGGTAGAGGACACTCAATCTGGCAATGTCTCTACGCAGTTGGAGAGGCTCCAGAGCCATAGTTGCCTCTGGGTTACCAATGATGCGGATAGCGCGCCGCTGCAACCTATCGAGAGCCTCTAGCAAGTACTTGGCGGAACCGTCCCAGAGATGAGAGCAATATTCCACACACGAGCGAACTTGTGTCTTATACAAAAGACAAAGCTGCTCAGGCGTGAAGAATCGTCTCACTCTGTTCAGGATTCCAAGTTTACGGGATGCTGTTTTAATAATGCTCTCGATGTAGTCCCGTTGGTTGAGGTCGCTGCGAACATCCATGCCAAGGATGTTGAGGCTATCCTTCACTGGTAGTGGGGTGCTCTGAAGAGTGGGACGGGAAAGGAATGGCGACGTCTTGGCAGTGAATGCGCACACCTGTGTTTTCTTGGCGTTGAACTCGACGAGATTGCGTTCTCCCCATTCGGAAATGCGGTTCAGCACTCCGTCAAGCTCAACAACAAGAAAGCGCCTCTTCTCCTCGATATCGGTTCGCTTAGCCACAGGGCGCTCGAAATACCGCGAGTGGACTGTGCTGTCATCCGCATAGCAATGAATGTTACCGAGTGATAACATGTCATTGATATGCAGAAGAAACAAAGTCGGCGATAAGACGGAACCCTGCGGCACCCCGGCATTAATCTGGAGGAAACGCGACTCACGTCCGTCGCAGAGGACACGGATTCTACGTCCCTCCAGGAATCCAGCGATCCAGTCACAGAGGCGAGGAGACAGTCCATATGCCGGAAGCTTGGAAAGAAGCGATCGGTGCCAGACACGGTCAAAAGCCTTGGCAATGTCAAGACTGACAGCCAAAGCTTCGCCGTGCTTGTCCATAGCCTCACCCCATAAGTGCGTTACGTACGCTAGGAGATCACCCGTGGACCGTTTCGGTCTAAAGCCGTACTGGCGGTCGTGAATCAACGAGTGGTCTTCTAGGTAGCGGGTGAGCTGTGCATTTATAATCCGCTCGAACACCTTAGCAAGTACTGAGGTTACAGCTATTGGACGGTAATTGGCTGGGTCTGACCGGTCCCCCTTTTTGGGAACAGGTTGAACGTTCGCCTCTTTCCAAGCCTGCGGCACGAGGCCTGATGTGTAGGAGAGGCGGTACAGGCGTGTCAACACTGGAGACAACTCCGCTGCACACTTTTTTAATACTACGGCTTTTTTAATAAGCTGATATACAGCGGCATTTATGAGTAACCTAGTCTACAGATACGCCAGCATACTAAATTAATTAATTCTGCATCCGCGCAAGAGCGCTGACGGAAGCATTAACTACTTAAGGATTATTGACGTCGGATCGAAACGCACAATCAGAGCTCACTCACCAGGCGTCACTGATATTGAACGAACGAATGTGCGATAAACTAGTATGCGGGAAATTTTCACTGCACCAGTGTTGCTGCTATTTACTGTTGCTGTAAATAGTTATGTGAGTATACCAGTTGGTACTCGGGATTCATTGTACATAACGTTTTTTACGAAGTATGACAGTGTTAACAATGTCAAAATGGGTCGAACCTGTGGAAATTTCTATGTGGAAGTTTTCGCACGTTCGACCGGTAGTTTTGCTTCTTTTTCATAGCCCCAGAATACATTTGGCTGATGATAGGATATTTAAACATTCTTGTCGTTTTTTTCACATACTGAAACTTCAGGCAAACACGTATAAGTATATTAGGTTTTCTAATGCAAGGTTGTAAAATTTATCAATTTTCATTTTTGATTGCAAGGCGCACACGCAAGCTTTTGTCAGCTTAATTGAAGCTAATATTACTCAGCGCTATGACTCTTTTGATTATGTTTCTACCAGCCCGTACGCAGTAGACAGGAATACAAACTATATCTAAACTCAAACTTAACAAAACTCCACTTGCAATATTAAAGCGCCTTGCAGTATTAAGCAGCGCACAACCCCATTCAGTACACAAAGGAGTTATCTTGAGCGCCGCAACCCTTCGCAGTTGCCATCCACAATCCGGCATTTTGCAGCGCAATCGACGTGCAGTCTGCGGATTGTAATCCGTCTGCGAGCTGTCTTAATTAAGCGAGTGCGTCTAAGGGCGAGGCTGCACGCGGCATGCGACGTTCATTTGAATCTGAGGAATGGAATCGAGAGGGTAAGGGGGTGTGCACATGGTTGGAGGATTTTCAAATTATGTTCGTTTGTGGAGTACGTCGTGCGCATCAATGATGAGGGCAAAGATTACGTTAAACAAGCATGTGGTGATATATTAGAGTAGGAGTTATCTTCTTCATGTAAGAACCCTTAAATTGCAAAATACGGGACTGTTACCATGTACTTCACTTGTTTTGAGTTTCAGCCTCTTCACAAGTTTAAGTCACTAATTAAGCGAAATTAATGAAAAGAGGTTACTATAATGTAGAGGATTATTTTAATGATAAGAATTTCTGGTCATCATAGATGTAATCTGCTCCTCTGCACATTTTGTGTCATATCTATACATAACATAAACTATTGTTATCAAACAAGATTAGAAAGAGTAAAGAACTACCATGTTTCTAGCCAGAATCTTCTCGATAGAAGCCACTTCCGAACCGGTGGTAGAATCACTTTATTCATTTAGATGTTTTTATTCTTTTTGTCTAGACTTGTCATAGATGTTTGTAGGAAGCTTACATGAATAAATGTTTTTTTTACTTTACTTTAATGATCGCTCTGTTTGGCAGGTCAAATTTTCGTATTCATAGTTATTTAACATATAATAAATAAATTCATTCTTCGGTTTGATAAAAATACCGGACGTTTGAGATTGTTCAAAATTTAAATATCTTAAATAGGTGTGACCTATTCTTTACATCTCAAACAAGTGCCGACGGCAGCCATTTGCAATTTCCATATTGTCTACATTGAATTTCCAAGCATACAAATCCCAACTTGACCTTATTGCTACTATTGTAATTACAACTTAAGAGTAATACGTAAATCAATTGTGTTAAAATAACTGCCTGACCGTACACAAATGTACAATAAACAAAATTTGAGTTTTTTGCATACACACACTAACATTTTGTAATGATATTTTATTTACAGGAATTTTCTTGCCTAGGACGGCACGTTAATAAGATTAAAAAAAGTATTAAAATCAATAAAATACATGAACGATTACTTGTATCTTTACAAAAAGTCGTTATTTCAATTGTGCAAAATGATTCGTAGATTTTAATTTAAAGAGTTAGTATTTCTTCAAATCAAGCATGTACCTACCCAAACACGTTTGCAGTGCAATGACCCTGACTTGGATTAAATCCCATAGCTGTTACGGATACGTCAGTAATTAATCTGGCATCCAACCCCCGCTGACAGCAGCCGCGAGCAGGGGTTGATTGACGTAATGCACAACTGGTGTTCAACTGGATAGACGTGTAGTGTGCTCAATTAGGTGGCTGGGGTAATTGAATGCTAGCAGCAGAGGAAGATAGAGTTATGAAAGGCACATGTTTCTGTATACGCGAAGTCTTGGTGACTGCAGCATATTTTACGGCCCAAAGGGATAATTGTGTCTCCAAGTTCATCTCACTTCACGGGAAGGAACAGTGAGGAGCAGATGTGGTTTGGGAGAATACAGTAAAAAACAGTTGCTACTGAGGTTCATAAGGGAAAACGCATTTGACTTCTTAAGCACCGCTTAGAGAACCCGACGTTAAGGAAGAAGGAAACCCAAGTGCTGAAAGAGCTTTACAAGTTTGAAAGGCACAACACACACCTTTAGGTGCGATCAACTGTTAACAGTTAAGGGTGAGGATAGAAACAATTGGACAAAGCATTGCCCATTGAAAAGGCTATAGAGAAAACTAAACCTGGAAATGTCTCTATACAGTGGCAGATGCTCGAGGTTATAGTTGCCTTTGGGTTGCGTATTGCGGTATGCTTTAGTTGCAAGTCGAACCACATATTTGTACGTTTGGAAACCTTTCACTAGCTTTACTTACCTGCAAACTGTAGTTACCTTTAGTTAGTTACAACGCACAAAAGCGAGGCTTATGTTCAGTGGTGGACGTCAGTGGGCTGAGTTTGATCAAATTGATAATGATAAAGTAGTAGAGAATAGGTAGAGAAGCAAAGTCTATCCTCGGACTTACTGTTTCTAAGCCACTTGTCAGCTGGAAATTGTCAACATTGCTGGTTTAACTCGCTAATGTCGAAAATCTAATCACAAAGACTACCAAATTCAAACTAGCTCGGTGATTCGATTGAAAGTGACCCCGATTCAGAACTCGGTAAATGAATTCACGAATTTACCACGTCTATTGTGTTCAGTCTTCGACATATTATTCCTGTCATTCCTGTCTATAATCCTTGTAGATCTACTTTTGAAAATGTGTTTCCTTTTCGAACACACGTATGTTTTAAAAAAATCCAAGCAGGGTTTGTGTCCGAAACCTGTGAAATTTTCAAGAGACATTTTAAACGACACCTACCAAATTCGTCCAGATGATAAATTATTCCCGATATAAATTAATATCCGATATTATTTTGACCATAATTTCGAAATTATTTTATGTGGAATGAATGAAGCTATTATTATCTATCAATAGGCACCTTTAGAAATGTCGAGAAAGTAATAAAAAATATACCTGTTATTCTTTCACTGATGAGTATAAATGGATCGCCGTTGTTGTATTAAAAACGACATTTACAAACGCAATGATATTACAATTTTACTACCTAAAAACAAATAGACACACCATTGAGTCGTAATGGTATTAAATTTCGTCTGTCGTTTTCAAATTTTGATTAATTTATTCCTAATGTTTTTAGATTAAAATATAACTTCGTCGTTTGATGTCGTAATAATTATTTTGTTTCCGTTTTGTTTTGTTTAGGGGTTATGGCGCGTGTTACGGTCGCGCCCTGTATGAAATACGCAACCTTGCAAGTCCCACGATCAACGCTGCACACGGCACCAAATGCTGCATCAGCTTGCTCCACTTACGAATTGACGCAAGTGACGGAAACTGCTGACGCTGCGCCTCGTGCCCACCTCGGCCTCTGTGACCAGAGCGACGGCCACTTATGAGCCTAACATCGGTCGAGTCAATAGGTTTAAGTTTATCTTGTAATTCTTTTGTTAAATAATAAATTTACTTAATAAAATCATTTCGGTTTTTTTTCGATCCTCCGGCTGTAGCTTTCGTAATTGGCGCAGTCGGTAGGATTCTCGCGGTCGGTCTCGCGTTCGTCACGAAGATTTCCGTATCGTCCGAGCCTTCCGTGTGGCTATCAAGTCGCGCTTCGAGAATCCAGAACAAGAAAGAGCAGCCAGAGGGTGTATCCAGACATCGATACTGACAGAGAGCCGAAATATGTTCATGTAAGTACACTTGAATCGTTCTCGTGTTGCTTCCTAATTTTCCTATTAGTAGTTCCTTTAATTTTACACCATTTTCCATCCGAGAAACTCCGGATCCAGCGGGCCTGTATCGAATAGGTCTCGCCGGCAAGAAACTTTAGATTTACATAGAATTAGAAATAGTGTGTTAGATAATATACCTGAAGAGATGGCAATCAGTCCAGATCATATTTATAAGGCCTTACGCCCAGTCCCGGAGTTTGACGGGAACCCAAATGTTTTAACAAGGTTTATTAGAATTTGTGATAGATTATGTTCAGACTATCTGAGAGATGATCCCAACAGTGAATATAATAATTTGTGTCTTTTAAATGGCATCCTGAATAAAATCACGGGCCCTGCCGCAACAATAATCAACTCAAACGGCATTCCCGAAAATTGGGTCGGAATACGTAATATCCTAGTTAACAACTTTGCAGATCAGAGAGACGAAACTGCGTTATATAGTGACCTCACTTTAGCTAGGCAAGGTAACAGTACCCCACAAGATTTTTATAATCATTGTCAAACCCTATTCAGTACGATTATGACCTACGTCACATTACATGAGACGTTAGGAACCACAATTGAGGCCAAAAGAGCCTTATACAAGAAATTGACCACACAAGCCTTTGTACGAGGTTTAAAGGAACCTCTTGGATCTCGTATAAGGTGTATGAGGCCAGATAGCATTGAGAAAGCTTTGGAGTATGTGCAGGAAGAATTAAATGTATCTTACTTACTAAACCGTAATGATAATGTGCCAAGATCTCAGCCAATCTATAGTACAACGCCTGCCTTACCTACAGGTTTCTCCATGCCTAAACCTGTTAATTATAATAGTAATGTGCCAAATAATAATTTCTATAGCCAGCCCTCACAGCGATTCAATCCGCTACCGCTTCCGCAACGCTCGTTAATGCAACCGCAACCTTATAAGTTTAACTCCCCAGCTAACTTTAACTCTCAACCGCGCATGCCCTCGCGTACGCAACAAATGTTCAGTGCACCACCACCGAGGTACAATCCACAAAGTAACCTCTTTAGATTGCCACCTAGGCAGCAGCCGCCTCCAAGGCCTATGAGCGGAGTGCAGCATTACATACCAAAAGCACTACCTCCTACCTTATCTGGGCATGACTGGCGAAAGACCGGCAATCCACCGCCAAATAATTACTTCAAATCTCGCGATGTCAACTTGAATGAATGCGCTTCTAATGACGTATTTTATCCAGACGTTTACTCAGACTACCAATACGATCACGAACAATACTATAATGACTTAAGTGACTATAATAGATATGACACACCGTATGACTACGACGATAGAGTTCAGATTTACGAGCCTTTAGATAGTTCGCATTATCAGGACAGTACCGTAGAGTCAGGTGACGAGCCGAAAGCGTCATCCAATTCGGATTTTCAGGGACGTCGCCCATCAGACAAGTTAAAATAGAGTTGAATTTGCAAACTCAACGGCAACTCCCGTATATACAGATTATAGATCCACCTATTAAGTTATTAATAGATACCGGTGCAAACCAATCATTTATCAGTCCCGAATGTGTAGAAAAATACTTTCATAACTTCCAGTTAAATTACGATCCATTCGAAGTTACAAATGTTCACGCAACAAGCCGAAACGACTATTCCATCACACTTCCGTGTTTTCCCGAATTTAATTGTCAAGAAAATATGAAGTTGTTCGTCTACCGATTTCACGACTATTTCGACGGCCTTATAGGTTTAGATTTACTCACGAAATGGGAAGCGAAAATAGACCTTAAAGACAAAACCTTATCTACACAGTTTGCAGTTAATCCTATTAAGATGTATAACTCGCGTAATGTAAATCTTTATGAGGATATCATACCAGCAGGTACTTCTAAGATGATCAGAATCCCGATTAACGCCCCAGACGGAGATGTTTTAGTTAAAGCACAGATAATATGTAATTGCTTTGTTCAAGAGTGCATCACCACCGTTGTGAATAGCCGCGGATTATTAGAAGTTTGTAACCCGACGAAAAACGACATTATATTCTCTCTAGACAGCCCCGCGCAAGCGCAAGTCTATAATATCGAGTGCACGCGCACCAGCTATGCGACTACGTCACGCGCACACGACGTCTTATCGCGCCTTAGAACGAATCATATGAACGCCGAGGAAAAAGCTAACATAGAGTCTTTATGCTCGCGATACGCCGACGTATTTTACCTTGAAGGCGAACCGTTAACTTTTAACAATCAAGTAAAGCACTGTATTAGAACTACAGATGAAATTCCGATCTACACAAAGAGTTACCGCTATCCGTATGTTCACCGACAAGAAGTCCGTGACCAGATTACTAAGATGTTAGATCAGGGTATAATTCGACCTTCCGCCTCAGCATGGAGCTCCCCCATATGGGTAGTACCAAAAAAAACAGACGCCTCAGGCAAACAGAAGTGGCGTATAGTAGTAGACTTCCGTAAACTGAATGAAAAGACGATTGACGACAAATACCCTATTCCCAACATAACTGACGTCCTTGACAAGTTAGGCAAATGCATGTACTTCACCACACTAGATTTAGCATCAGGTTTCCACCAGGTTCAAATGAATGAGGCTGACATATCTAAAACAGCTTTTAACGTAGAGCACGGGCATTATGAATTCTTGAGAATGCCAATGGGACTAAAGAATTCACCTTCTACGTTCCAGAGAGTGATGGATAACGTTCTAAGAGGCCTACAGAATGAAATATGCTTGGTCTACTTGGACGATATCGTGGTATTCGGAACCTCATTACAGGAATCAGTAGTAAACCTTGAGAAAGTCCTTCAGAGATTACGTGAATCGAACTTTAAGATCCAAATGGACAAGTCCGAATTTTTAAAATTAGAGACAAGTTATTTAGGTCACATCATCACCAGGGACGGTATTAAACCGAACCCAGATAAAATATCAGCCATAGAGAAGTATCCCATTCCAAAAACATCTAAGCAAATAAAGCAATTTTTAGGTTTAATTGGCTACTATCGTAAATTCATCCCAGACTTTGCCCGAATTACAAAGCCAATGACTACATGTTTAAAGAAAGGTAAGAAAATAACTTTTGACTCAGACTACGTACAAGCATTTGAAAAATGTAAACGACTATTGACAAATGACCCGATTTTACAATATCCAGACTTTAACCGTGACTTTATACTGACTACAGACGCGTCCAACGTAGCCTTAGGAGCAATATTATCCCAAGGTCCTGAAGGTTCAGAAAAACCCATCTCATTTGCATCACGAACTCTAAACGACAGCGAAACAAACTATAGCACGATAGAAAAGGAACTTTTAGCCATAGTATGGGCTACTAAGTACTTTCGACCATATCTTTTCGGACGTAAATTTAAAGTAATTACAGACCACCAGCCATTACAATGGTTACTAGATTTAAAAGAACCAAACTCTAGATTAACCAGATGGAGATTAAAATTAAGTGAATATACTTTTACAATCCATTATAAAAAAGGCAAAAATAACACTAACGCAGACGCTTTATCAAGAGTCGAGATACATAATGAGGAGATAAGTTCAATCATTGCAAACCCCTCAGAAAACCCAGCATCCGTATCAGCATCCCACACTGAAACAATACATACTAGCCATGAAAACCCAATACTTGAAGTCCCAATCACCGATGAACCTATAAATAGATTTCATCGACAGTTGCACATCACTATAGTCGGTGACGTCAAACGACGACCCGTCGTAACTAAGCCATTTGAAACGCATACTCGTATTTCCTTGCAAGTCAGTGAGTCAAACCTAGAAAACGATATAATTAACGCAATTAAAGAGTATGTTAATCCCAAGGTTAAAACAGCTATTCTTATCAATCCACCTCTTGCAATGTATTCGATCATCCCGATCATACAAGATAAATTTAAGAGCTCATCCATGAATCTTGTGCTTACAAAATCCGAGTTAGAAAATGTTAAGGAATACCTAAGACAACAGGAAATAATTCGCAATTATCATGATGGTAAAACAAACCACAGAGGTATTAACGAATGTTACTTAGCTCTCTCTAAAAAATACTTTTGGCCCAAAATGAAAGAACAAATAGCTAAATTCGTAGGAGAGTGTACCATCTGCGGTCAAGCTAAATATGACAGAAATCCCGTTAGGCAGCAGTTTAACGTAGTACCACCAGCTACCAGACCCTTTGAGATCATTCACATGGATCTGTTCACTGCCCAAAGTGAAAAGTATTTGACCTTCATCGACGTATTCTCTAAATACGGTCAAGCATACCACTTAAGAGATGGTACAGCGGTCACCATCTTACAAGCTTTATTACAGTTTTCTTCTCATCACGGTCTCCCGTACACTATAGTAACAGACAACGGAACCGAATTTACTAATCAGTTATTTGCAGAATTTATTAGATTACACAAGATAAACCATCATAGAACTTTAGCACACGCTCCGAATGATAATGGAAACATAGAGCGTTTTCACTCGACTTTACTCGAACATTTGCGTATCTTAAAATTACAACATAAGGACGAGCCTATAATAAACTTAATGCCATATGCAATCATAGGATACAACAGCTCAATACATAGTTTTAATAAATGCAAACCCTTCGACTTAATAACAGGGCACTTTGACCCCAGAGACCCCATAGATATAGATCCAGTTCCTCATTTATTACAGCAATATTCATTGAACCATAAAGATCAAATGAAAACCGTATACAATCTTATAAACGAAAGTTCTTTATCTAATCGTACAGCTCTAATCGAGAGCAGAAACAAATCTCGTGAGCCTGAGATACAATACTTACCAGAACAGCAAATCTTTATTAAAAATCCGATGGCCAGCAGACAAAAGGTCGCCCCTAGGTACACACAGGACACCGTACTAGCCGACTTACCTGTACATATTTACACCTCCAAAAAGCGTGGACCCGTCGCAAAATCTAGACTGAAACGTGTTCCAAAAAATGTTAAATTGTTACAGGATCCTGCTGTTACTGATCCAGACTGCAAGACCACAGGAAATAAGACTTGAAAGTTTAGACAATGGACCTGGACTTTTACCATTCAAACTTGGACCGACTAGACTTATAACACACTACCACACTTTCTTACAACGCATTCAGTTAAATGAAATCGCAGATAAAATATCTACATTGCAATCTCAAGTTCAAACGTTCGAATTAAAGCTTCCTAATGATACTTATATTCTATACGAGCTTCAAATTAGTTATTTAAATAGTAAAATCAATCAATTACTGGCACAATTAGATAGTTTAGAACCAAATAGAGTTAAACGAGGTCTTATAGACGGATTGGGTTCCGTAATAAAAAGCATAACTGGAAACCTAGATCACTCCGACGCAATTAAATATAATAATGCAATGAATACTCTTTATAGTAATGAGAAACAACTTTCATTTGAGCTAAATAATCATATCAGTTATAGTGAAGAATGGATGACAAAGCACTTTGGTATTATCTCGCAGTTGGTAGAGAATCAACGCGTAATCAATGAGACCTTGAATTTATTATTAGATAAAAATAGTTACGTTAATGAAAGCTTAATAAAGTACGCGAAATTCGCTCAGTTATTAACTATTATTAGCGAAAATGTAGAAGATATATTAAATAAGTTAGTTAGTATAGAAAATATATTAGCATTTATTCGTGCATCGAGCACACACCATTCAATGCTAACAGTAGATTTACTTAGTAATATGATAGCAAAGTTAAGAAAAATATATAGTAAAGATAACGTTTTAGATTTAGAATTACGGGAATTTTACGACATTATAAAACCCGCATATTACTTTTTAGATAAAGAGATAGTATTAGTTTTTAGATTTCCTATTGTTACAAGAGAGGCCTATTCCCTTCACAGACTATCCATAGTCCCAAATAAAAACCATCAAATCCTTATCCCATCTTATCCTTTTATTGCAACTAGCGAGAACGCATTCGTGTACATAGAGACAGAATGTCCGAAGTTATCTTACGGCTATCTCTGTGAAGAAAAAGTAAATCACCAACTACGCACCGTACCTGACTGTATTCAGCATCTCATCACGTCGCAATCTCTAGAAGACACCTGCAACTTTACAACCGTTACACTCTACAAGGAAGCTATGGAAAAACTAGACGACCAACATTATACAATATCGTTGCCGCACCAGACGAGAGTACAACTCACCTGCGGAAGAGAAGATTACATTCAACTACAAGGCAGCTTCTTAGTCAGCATCCCAGTCAGCTGCTATCTACGAACATCTGAATTTACTATCATCAACGACAACGACGAGATAAAAGGTCAACCGATTAAGATAATGAAGATCCCCAACATAAAGATGTCAGTCGCAGCCCCATCTCACATTAACTTGCATACAATCGATCTCCAAAGTCTTCAGAATATCCACGATAAAATAATGCTCCAAACGCCGGTACAAATTGACGAGCCGCCGCCGAACGAGTCACTATATCATACTACGATTCCCTTCTACGGCTTAGTATTAAGTGCAAGCGCACTCATCATTGTAGTAATGCTACGACGCTACGAGATACTTACATGCACAAAAAGCGAAGCAAACCTAACGAAGCCTGAACACCATCAATATGAGAGTCCAGATCAACCTGAAACCAGAAGTCAGAAGAACCCAGGGAAATCTGGAGATGGAACCTTACCAGCAATATTCTCGCTCAAGGTTCTCAAATAGTTGCTGTTCTTCGGGAGGGAGATGTTACGGTCGCGCCCTGTATGAAATACGCAACCTTGCAAGTCCCACGATCAACGCTGCACACGGCACCAAATGCTGCATCAGCTTGCTCCACTTACGAATTGACGCAAGTGACGGAAACTGCTGACGCTGCGCCTCGTGCCCACCTCGGCCTCTGTGACCAGAGCGACGGCCACTTATGAGCCTAACATCGGTCGAGTCAATAGGTTTAAGTTTATCTTGTAATTCTTTTGTTAAATAATAAATTTACTTAATAAAATCATTTCGGTTTTTTTTCGATCCTCCGGCTGTAGCTTTCGTAATTCGCGTGACTGGGGTTTAGGGAAACGTCTTTATGTTATTGTTTAAGGTTTATTTCATTTAATGCTTTATATAATTTTGCGTCATTCGTATTGGCTAAAAATAATGAATTTGCAATGAAAATCAAAATTATTTATTTCATGTTAACTTTTACGAGTGTTTATGAAAAGTCAGTAGAATAATTTACAGTAAAAAAAATAATGTAAGACACACTTATTGTTACTCTACCACCGGTTCGGAAGTTGCTTCTATCGAGAAGTTTTTTGAAGCCTTTATCTTTGGCTCTCATTATTTATGTTAAAATCACATCTTACAAGTTTTCACGTGACAATATTTTATCCTCGTCTGCGTCTAAGCTTGGTCTTTTTAATTATTTTAACAAACCAAATTAACTTCTAATATTATAAAGTTCCTGTAGACTTATAAAAGGCAGGAAGTAGATCCGGAAAGAAATAACAAGCATAAGTCACAGTGACGCAGGCGCAACGATAAATCATAATGCCGTTGATGTAAATATACGGCGCCCAAGTTGCTGCAACTTTGGACTTGCTTAGATGGTCACCTGACTTTCTTTGCTCTGCAGGACAGTAATTATTTTCTAAATTGCACAGTTCTGTAGAGAATAGCCTTTAAACCTGCAGTTTAAAGGCTATTAGGCTACAGCCTTTTTTACACGAGGCTGAGCCTGAGCTCCGGACTGAACCGGATTGTTGGACGGGTGGTAGTTTGTGGTGTGTGATCCTTACCGTCCGATGTTATCGAGCCTCTTTAAGGCCTCCAACTAGGCTTACGACTGACATCTAGCGACATCAGCCGGGACCAACTACTTAACGTGTCTTTCGAAGCCGGGTCATGCCTGGCAATACATCACTGAATTTCTTACGGGGGGTTCACTCAGCAAATTTCCGACACTGCATACGTAAACCACCTACTTACTCTACTAAACTAACTATAAACCTGACTGTTGCTGCTGGTTGCCTGTTTTTTTTTCTGTTACTATGTATGTTGGTCAATCAATGAAGTTGTTGCTGGTTGCCTGCTTTTTTACTGTTACTAAGTCTGTGGGCCAATCAATGAAGTTGTTGCTGGCTGCCTGCTTTTTTTCTGTTATTTTGTCTGTGGGCCAATCAATGAAGTTGCTGCTGGTTTCCTGGTTCTTTTCTGTTACTATGTCTGTGGGCCAATAATTGATTTTCCTTTTTTTATTCCTTTCATTAAGGCAGAACATGATGGTCAATAATTCTGCATCAGGGACTACATATTCCACGAATCAAAAATTGCAACATGCGACAGTTTATTTATAAGAAAATTTGCGAAAACCTTATCCTTCTTTTCCCAAACCTCTACCCACCCTACATAACGGCAAAACAACTGTCGTACCTGCAACACCTAATGTCATTTGCGAACTTTCTGATTTATGTGCCGAGCACATTGCCGACGAGCCACTTTACGCTGGACTGTCTGCTAACAGACTTTACCTTCTTTGTACAGATTTATTTAAGGCAAAAGTAGCGGAACTAACTTGGATAATTTTTTAAAAGGGATTTTTATAAACTTCCATATGAATCAGATAGGGATTAGCTTTTTCTTTTCTCTAATAATACGCAATATGGCAGCGTAAAAATATGGCGCGAATTCTCAAGTACTTATGCAAATGATCTTTATTTTTCCGGTGTGAGAAATATATCAGAGCACTTACTGGTTGTACTTTTTCGGCTTTAGGCTCAATATGTTGGAGAAGTAGAAAAGTTACCTGTAACAAAAATGAAACAAATAGCTTAATACTCAAATTATCGTATAAATAAATAAGAAAACATAAAAATACATATACTTGGTTCCATTCCGATCATAGTGGTAGATACAGTCATTCCGCAACCTGATGACTGACAGAGTAAAGGACCTATTCCTATCCAATACCAAAAACTAATACCAGTGGTATTTGTTTATGATCGTAATTAAATTCTATTCCGGACGAATACCAAATTTTAAATATTTCAATGTAGTTTTGGTATTCGTCCGGAATAGAATTTAATTACGATCATAAACAAATACCACTGGTATTAGTTTTTGGTATTGGATAGGAATAGGTCGAGTAAAGCTCGTAGCACACTAGGCAAGCACGGCAACTGCAAGGCTCCGACCCAGCAATTATCTTGCCATTCAAATTTAAACCTTAAGTTTTAAGGACGCGAGCTGCGAGTTGAGTGGTTTGTAGCGGCGAGCGCGCTAACAGCTCGTCGTTGGCGTTCTCATATCATTATTGTAAAATAGATTGTACCACTCACAACTTAAGGTTCGAATGGCGAGATAATTGCTGGGTCGGAGCCGTACAGTTGCCGTCCTTGCCTAGTGAGCTACGAGCTTAAGCGTGTCATCGATATGGCACGTACTATGCGCAAGTCTCCAAATTTCGTTAATTGCTGGACCGCTGCTGTTTTCAAGCACATTCATTTACTCGTTGCAAGCACATGTTACCTTTTTAAACTGTGGCTAGAGTTTGTCGAAAAGTATGCTTTATTGTCTGACAATAAAACTGACATTCGATTAGACGTATGTTCCTTCACGATTGACAGTTGAACCAATTGATCTTGTCAATGTTATCATTGGTTGGTAGCAAGCAAAAACAGATCTTAGGGTGGTCAACCCTTTCATTCCCCGACTGTACAACCAGCTTACCTTTAAGCACAAACTCACCCGCATCTCGACCCTTCTCTTGAACATAACTGAAGACAAACAAAAACCCCACTCACTTCGTATTACATTTCGTAATGCATTTCTGTTTTCCTACACGTTTGCGTTATGGAGATGCCCATATCGTAAATGGCCGGGTTGTTATTTTTACGTCCGTCGATTCGATTCCGGGGTTATCGTCGAAAAATGGACGAAAGAAAACATTTCTAGGGGAAAAAATGTTGCAGAAACTTCGTGACGGGATCTTTGGCTGAAATAATGAAGCTGTAAATGTTGGAATCTATAAATAAGCAATAAAGATAAAATGCCTTTAACTAGTGTTGAACCCAAAAGAAAAGTAGAACTCTATGAAATAACACAGCAAATGAGTTACTGGGTTTTCCCAAAAAGGCCGGAAAATGGCGGTAGGCTCGCCACTTACCACGTTGGGTTCAAACTTCCTCGGCGAAATGCGGGCTTCTGAATGTTCCGTTCACCATGACGGCAACAATCAGTGATTAACTCCGTACGCAGGAGATATTATAGTGCACAACAATGTGCGCAAAACATAGTGTACCCTTTCTTACATTACCTTGCTATTATCAATTGAATGAAGAAATACTTATTTGACGAAATTTCATGTTTCTTCTGTGTCTAAATTTTAAAAAAAACTAAAAAACATGCGAATCACAAAGCGGATTCTGTTGCTCAAGATTCGAAATGAGTTAACAAAATAGCTCTACAGGTGGCCTAGCGCACTAATGTAATACTTACAGCAAACGATTTTATGGGTGGTTCTGTGTTTCAACAGGCTCCCTATTACACAATTTGCTGCTGGCTCCGAAGAACTGTTAAAAGACACAATCAACCTGCTTACGGCAGTAGACTTATCAAGTCGGGTTTGGATTTGCTTAAAGGAATGTGAGTTTCTGGATGGTCTGTTCAACATGACGGCAACAGTCTACCCCGTTTGGGTTATTTGGTCGTGGCCGTATGTCTATATTTGTCAAATACAGTTTCAAATAGAGTTGTAAGAAACTAGAACCTTTTAGTCTTATTTCTTTTTATTTATTAGTTTTTGAGTTCTTTTTGGCAGCACTCAAGTTTTTATACAAAAGACTTCAAATTCTGACGGAACGGAAGCTTTGAATTATTTTATAGGACTCGAGCCTCCATAATTAGGACTCAAAGATTCTTACAGTTTCTTACAAGTTTCAAACCTGCCGAGATATCGCATGACTTTTATACAATTCCGACGGCTGATCTATCTTGCATGTTCTCAACAAGTGGTCGAAAAAAGAAGTTCTATCTCGAAGAAGCAGCCAGGATTTTATACGTTTTCAGCTAGGTTTAAAATGTAATAGCTTTCATCTGCGCGTGATTTACAAGCGTAATTTTATACGTCGTGCCATCTCATCAGATACCGTTGGTGGTAATTTTGGGGGGCTTGAGCTGTAAGTGGTCGTTACAGCTGATTTACAAGTCGTCCGCGGAATGGATGTTACGCCTTCGGCTAGGTAATTCTATTAACATGGACCCCCTTCATTTTAGTGAGTAAATGTATTAGGTAACGCAATCTGGTGGGAGAGGCAAATTGAAAGATTTAATGAAAATATGGTAATCGCTCATGAAAAAAATGACAAAAAAGCGAAATCAAATACTTTCGGGCACACCTGAACATGCATATGTACTAGATACTAATATCAGATACATTATTCTCATCCTTAAGTAAGCCATCAACTTTTGTTAAGAATTCACGATCCTTTGCTTTTCAAGGGCAGGTACAGTCGCGGAATAAAAAGGTTGACCACCCTAAGATCTGCTTTTGCTTGCCCAATAATGACATTGACAGGAACTGTTTTTCAGATTTGTAGTTTTAATCATTATAAGCAAAGAGGATGTAGTTTGATTTATCAAACTTGACACTGCAGCGTAATGGCAAGATCAAACCAATATAAAGTATTGGTTCGACTGTCAATCGTGAAGGAATATACACCTAATCGAATTTTAATTTCATTGTTAAACCATAAGCATACTTTTCGACACAACACTAATGTTAACACTAACATTTCCCGACTGTACTTTTTCCTTGTAAAGCATCTCCATACAACTGACGTAGCTAGCTTAGCGGCACCATCCGAACCTTTTGTTTAGTAGTCAATTCATAAATAATATGTGATTAATAAAATAACGCGGACATCTACTTTAGCGGAACTACGTGGTGGAAATTGGGTCTACCCTTTTTCGCAGAACTTTTTTTGTCATAATTTTATAATGCATAACAACGGATGGCAGAAATTTCACTTCGCAGAAAATCATTTCGCATACACTCATTTAGCATACATTCAAAAAGCATAATTTTGCATGGCAGAATCGCCTTTTGGCATAATTTTAATAACCATAATAATCAAAAAGCAGAACCATGGTAACGCAGAAAGTTACCATGCAGAAACATCACATAGCAGAAAGTTAATATGCAGAATTGTCTTTTGGCATACTTTTTTATATCCATATTAAAAATATGAAATGAAGCAGCAAGCTAATCAGGCAAGTCGTTTTTTGGGTTTAAAAAAAAAATAACCACGAAGGTTTAAGGCGGGAGCTTCGCTCCGCTTCGCTCCCGCCTTAAACCTTCTAACCTAATCTATCCGTGTCGGTTTCGCCCCGACTCTTGTGTAGGGCAGACAAGTATCCCAATTTGTTGTTATAACAAATACCACGAAACCACGAGAGAAATGGAATGACAATAGTATGCCAAGTGAAAGTCTACCAAATAAGCATTATGCAAAAAGTAATTATGCATCATGGAATTTTGCCAAATAAAATTCTGCCAAATGAAATTCTGCTATCTTAATAGTATGCCATTGAAAATTCGGCCATACAAACTTTCTGCCAAATGATGATTATGCTTAGTATTTTTTCTGCCTTAAACATATTCGGCCAAAGAAGATTATGCCAAGTGTGTTCTACAAAATGAAATTCTGCGAAAAAAAATTCTGCCAGATAGAAGGAACCCGGTGGAAATTATGTATCTAAACACAGGCACAAAAAATATTTCAATAATTATATTATTTTAGGCACGTTATTGAAAAAGCACTTTATAAAAAGGCAATTATGATCTTATCGGAGATTATCAGATTGTTTAACTGCATTCTGTAAGCAAATACGCATCTGGTAGATCCTCAATTAAAACATTTATTATTAAGAGAATTTCACAATAGTTTTCCACTGATTGAGATAGTTTTAAAAACTTGCTAGCGCAGTATTTGTGGGAAAACCTGCTTCTAATGTTACCAGTTGCCGTAAGTATTTTGTTTTTGCCGGTTTACTGTTGCGTTATTGCACTGGAGGGCGGGCGGAGTAACGTGCGTGAAGGCAAGCCGAAGTCCTTGCTCCACAGGACCACGCCACAGGGCGTAACTGGAAAAGTTTAGAGAAGTTTTCAAGTCTTTACTTCATGATCTAGAAAAAAAAATATAGATGTGAAAGCTGTGACTAGCATGCTTGAAAAGTCTTCTGAAAGACGGAGAGCCTTCGGAGAAATCTGCCTTTTTTCTGGGTCCGAATATCACACATGACGGACTTTATCCCTAACGTGAAGTCAGCGGCATGACTAGTAGCCATCTTGGTGACAAAACACTCAGAAGCACACATTCGGCTGAGTGAATTTCCGGCCAACGTGGTAAGGGACGAGCCTACCGCGCTGTTATACGGGCTGCCTGGGTTTTAACCGGTGTTCTGAAATACCGGATAATTAGCCACAAATTATACAATGAGCAGCACAAGTAGGTGTTCCGGCCAGGGCACGAAATCACAGGGCATCGAAAGAAAAAACCAAGCCATTGTTAAACATTTTACGTCAACCTCATACTCGTCGCGAATCCAATACCCGCGTATACAATGGAGAAGACATTAATTATTAACATTTGGCGCACTATTGTGCTTCGTTTGATCGTCCGCTTCGTGTAAACGTGGCCAGACTTAGAGCAAATGTTTGGCTTCGTTGAGCGGAAGCAAAAAGTCAGCTATAGCTATGAAAAATTCCAATTTCAGCAGTGACAAGGAAAATACGTCTTTTTGATCTTGTCATCGTCTGCCTCTATAACATGTAGAACTGCTTGTACATTTCTTCATTGTTTTCATTTTGACCCTTCACCATATAAAGTTACTCTTTTATTAACCCACTACAAAAAAGGAGGAGGATTACCATGAGTCGGTATCTTAATTTAATGTTTGATTCGAGATTACTCAAGGACTTACACCTGCGCTGATTTTGAAAATTATTTTCATTTTAAGGGTATAGCATCCAGTTACTGACGGTCGAACAGTTAGGATTGTATGATGGATCTTGGAGAAAACGAGCAAACTGCAATTTTAAAGGCACAATTGAAGCGATATATTACCATTTAAGAACCTGAATTATCCACAGACACATTCAAAAACTGAACCAACTGTGGCCGTATAAATCTTGCGACAACAAACTTGCAATACGCCGCCCGATTTCAAATTTGACATAACAATATCCTTATTCCACCCACACGCAGAAGAATATCGGGTAATATCTTCGAAAGTAATATCCCAGGTGCAATAACTCGCATCCAATAAGGTCACGGCGCGTCCGCTGCACCCGCCGCAAATGACGTGGGAATTTATTATTAGCTCAAGCAGACAAACGGGCGACGTGTGCCTGGAATGCCAAGTCCTTCCTGGTTCCTGGAGGACTGGCATTGTGGGTGGTTATGGTGTTTGTAGTACGGCGCAATTCTTGAAGGTATTTGCGGTCTTGAGAGCAGCTGAGAGCTGTTAACAAATTCAAGTAACCCGGATAATGGCAGTAGGCTCGCCACTTAAAAAAAAAGAAGTGCATAGAGGGACATGGTTTCCTGCACCTGCTTTTGGCTACTTCGTTAGGGATATTAGTTGCGACTATAGTTCACATACTTTCTTAAACCAAACATTTTGCATGACCTCACACGCAGAGTGAATATGGAGTAATATTTTTGAAAATTAAAGGTACCCCAGGTGCAATAAGTGTGTCCAATAAGGTCACGGCGCGTCCGCTGCACCCGCCGCAAATGACGTGGGAATTTATTATTAGCTCAAGCAGACAAACGGGCGACGTGTGCCTGGAATGCCAAGTCCTTCCTGGTTCCTGAAGGACTGGTAGTGTAGGTTGCGTGACGCAATTTGTTATGGTGTTCGTAGTACGGCGCAATTCCTGAAGGTATTTGCGGCCTTGAGAGCAGCAGAGAGCTGTCAACAAATTCAAGTAACCCGGATAATGGCAGTAGGCTCGTCACTTAAAAAAAAATATTTGCATAGAGGGATATGGTTTCCTGCACCAGCTTTTGGCTACTTCGTTAGGGATATAGTTGCGACTGTAGTTCTCATACTTTTTCAAACCAAAGATCTTGCATGACCTCATACGCAGGGTGAATATGGAGTAATATTTTTGAAAATGACAGGTACTCCAGGTGCAATAAGTGTGTCCAATAAGGTCACGGCGCGTCCGCTGCACCCGCCGCAAATGACGTGGGAATTTATTATTAGCTCAAGCAGACAAACGGGCGACGTGTGCCTGGAATACCAAGTCCTGGTTCCTGAAGGACTGGCATTGGGGGTTGTTATGGTGTTTGTAGTACGGCACAATTCTTGAAGGTATTTGCGGCCTTGAGAGCAGCAGAGAGCTGTCAACAAATTCAAGTAACCCGGATAATGGCAGTAGGCTCGTCACTTAAAAAAAAATATTTGCATAGAGGGATATGGTTTCCTGCACCAGCTTTTGGCTACTTCGTTAGGGATATAGTTGCGACTGTAGTTCTCATACTTTTTCAAACCAAAGATCTTGCATGACCTCATACGCAGGGTGAATATGGAGTAATATTTTTGAAAATGACAGGTACTCCAGGTGCAATAAGTGTGTCCAATAAGGTCACGGCGCGTCAGCTGCACCCGCCGCAAATGACGTGGGAATTTATTATTAGCTCAAGCAGACAAACGGGCGACGTGTGCCTGGAATACCAAGTCCTGGTTCCTGAAGGACTGGCGTTGTGGGTTGTTATGGTGTTTGTAGTACGGCGTAATTTTTGAAGGCATTTGCGGCCTTGAAAGCAGCAGAGAGCTGTTGAGAAATCAAAGTAACCTGGATAGTAGCATTAGTAGCTCGCTCCTAACCAAATTGGGTTTAGATTTGCGTAGCGGGATATGGTTTCCTGCACCTGCTTCTGGCTACTTCGTTAGGGATATTAGTTGCGACTGTAGTTCTCATACTTTTTCAAACCAAAGATCTTGCATGACCTCATACGCAGGGTGAATATGGACTAATATTTTTGAAAATGACAGGTACCCCAGGTGCAATAAGTGTGTCCAATAAGGTCACGGCGCGTCCGCTGCACCCGCCGCAAATGACGTGGGAATTTATTATTAGCTCAAGCAGACAAACGGGCGACGTGTGCCTGGAATACCAAGTCCTGGTTCCTGAAGGACTGGCGTTGTGGGTTGTTATGGTGTTCGTAGTACGGCGTAATTTCTGAAGGAATTTGCGGCCTTGAAAGCAGCAGAGAGCTGTTGAGAAATCCAAGTAACCTGGATAGTAGCTGACTCCTTACCAAATTGGGTTTAGATTTGCCTAAAGGTATTTGGTTTCCTGCAACAGATTCTGGCTACCCCATTAGAGATATTAGTTGCAACCTTATGTCTATGTGTGATACGCTTTAAAACACATATTTATCACGTACTTTCTCAAACCATACATTTGCGAGCGTGAGAGCAGCGTGGCACACTGGATAAGTATTCTGGCCCGGAGCCTGTGCCGTTCCGTGTTCAAAAGGCCAAAACAGCTATTTTGTGCTCATTACAAAGCTACTGACTCCGGTAGTGGAAAACCGCTGAAAAAACTAAAGCAAACCGGATAATGATAGATGGCTGTCATCTTACTACGTTGGGTTTAGATAAATAAAGGAATACGAGTTTCTGAATGATTTGATCACCATAACGCGTGACGGCAACAGGATAGGAAAAACCGGTGGTTAAAAAGTAGTTTAGTAACTTTATCACACTTATTTGGCGTGAGTAGCTTATTATCGGCAATTTAGCTAATCAGCCATCACTACTGAGCCACATGAGCCTGAAACCACAAATGAACTAATTAAGAACTTTATGCAAAGCTTCTCATAGAAAATCTACAGAAATGAAAAAAACGCATCTATAATTAGCCACCCAAAGGCAAAAGCATGTCGAGTTTAAATCAACGTCATATAAACATCATCATAAATTCTTCCGGCGTCAGTGACATTCATAGTTACATGTCTAGTATATCATACACGCAACGCTTTGTTCTTGATAATAAAAGATCATTCTAAGAAAAAAATTATTACAATAAAGTTTCCAGCGGGCAGCTTCTTTAACGTAAGTCTCGAAATAGAATACGATAAAGCACATTAGTTGGACTTGTTCGAAGCAAGCTAAAATGTCAGTAAGCTGGTTACGGTAGAAGGAGCGGTGGCCGTTCGATCAGACGAGTCCTTGAGTCGACCGCGGATTAGCAAACCCAGTGTGCGGTGGCGCCCTCCAGTGGGATAGAGCACGGGGGCGGAATCGGACTGGATGCGGAAGGCTCAGAACTAGGAATTGTGGCGCACTTTTGGAGAGCCCTATATCCAGAAGTGGACTACATCAAGTTGACAATTCTGATGATTCGAGACTTTGTTTACTGAATACTTTGGATATCACCTGCGTTTTGTACATAAACATTTTACTAACTGCTGCCACTGTTCCATTTTAATTAGAAGAATTTTGATCTCGACACTATGTCCTGAAAATATATCACTTTTTAATCACTTGACAAAGAAACCCGCGCTCATTATACCTCAGTCTAAATATTTAACCCGCCTTGTCCCGCTAACGACGTCTTTGAAACTTTACGGTATTACAGGTTAAGTATCACTCAAGTCTAACAAACAACAGACGAAACTTTACCCAGTAAATCTGCTTGTGGGGGGTATTCGTCGCGGTTGGCTTGTGGTCCAGCTTTAGTGTCCAGTTGCGTTTAGTCTTATATTTGGATATGTTGATTTACTTTACAAGCTTAAAGCATACACTTAACAAAAATAAATGTATTTATTGCAGACAACAACTCAAAGCACTTAGTAACAATGAGGTTAGTAAACAAAAGAAGACAAGAAACTATCGTCAACAAAACGCTGCGCTGCTACCACAATTTTAACTTCCCTTGCCGCCTGATTAAAAACCTCAGCATCGGAGAGTCCCACCTAACTGACAGGGTGCTTAAAATAATCTTGAGGCTGTTATTCCACCCCTTCGCGCAACGTTTTCTCCTAATGTCATGGAAGCCGTCAACATGCGCCATGCGTTAGCATGGCGCTTGGCAGTCTCATCAGCACCCTGAAGCCATTTTTAGTACGCAAAGAGCACCGTACGCCTCCTACATTTAGTCTACTCACAAGAAGCATGGCGTTTACATATTTATTACAACAAACAAACCTGCGTGCCAACTGGACTTAATGGCTGGCATCTAGCTAGCGAAGCACTGAGATGGCCGAAAAGTAAAGCACAACATAGATTTGAAACAAATTCAACGAGCTCCTAAGTACGGTAGCAGCTACGAGTATTTCCATATATCACCCGCCTATACGTCAAAGCCTCGTTACCCTATTACTCCATGCATATATGGAGAGATTTGAAAACATGAATATTAACCAGAAAATTTTCGCCTCGTCTATTAATCAAACCTTTTTGCCGAAAGACGGGGAACAGGCTTTCTGGCACAACAATGCATAGATTTACATAGGAAATTTAGACAGCGTTTAAAACTTGCAGCACTGCCGCGGCACGAACTCACGATATTATACTATTTCGGAGTTGTTTAAACTCGATTCACGTTTCGCAAATAACTCGATGGTAGACTGGATATTTGGTAGAAGCAAACAATGCGCTATGATAGTTACTTTAACTGCAGACTATTTTTGGAATTTGATAATATAATGGACTGTGTTGAGAATTCTGGTCTGGCCGAAACATCTGAATACTTTCTGGTAATTGTTCAATTTACGGCTATGATGGTAAAAACCGATAAAAAACCTAAGTAACCGGGATAACAGCAATAAGCTCGCCGCTGTTATTAAGTTGGGTTTAAATGACTCTGTGAAATGGAATATCGTCGGGAGTGAAGGTATAGAATTTGAATAGGCTTTGTGATTCTAAAAATTGTTCCAGAATAGCATTAGCAACATATTTTATGAGTTCACGTAATGTCCCAAAACTTCCGGTTAAACTTATGTAAATAAGTTAAACAAACATAATATGTACAGATGTATCTAATATGTCTTAGCTAGCTGAATAGTTAAACAGCCGAACTACGACTGTGATGCAGCCGCACTCTAAAATTCATGAGGCGATTTGCAATGGAAACACTTGTCCGAACTTAGATGGACGAAATTATTCCTACTGTTTATGTCTCTAAATAAAAACTATTACATAACACATCTAATTTTTTTTGCACTCATGTTGTACACCATATACAACGTAGGGCTGCTTGAATTGTCGGCGACCCTGATATCTCTGATTGCCTTGATCCTTTGGCTTTACGTAGAGACTTTGCATCCCTATGTGTTCTGTATCGCATATACAATAGGGAGTGCTCCGAAGAGTGGTTTAATATTGTATTGTATTGTAATACGGCCTCTCGCTTCCATCAACGCACAGCGCGTCATAAGCTAAAGTTCCAAGCTCATCACCTAGATGGTTGGCGCTCTTCAACTGTGCGATTCACGCGTCACTTTTTACCACGTACGGCTAAAATATGGACCGGTCTTCAAGAAAAGAGCGTATAAAAACATTACAGGTATATTTTATACTAAGTTCATTCAAACATGAACACTATAAGAACACGTCGGTATAACACGGAGAGCGTCATGGCCCAGTGATTAAGCACTCTGGCTCGGAACCCGGTGGTCCGGAGATCAAATCTGGCCTGAACACGCCTACTTTGTGTACATAGTACAATTTGCGGCTAACTCTCTGGTAATAAACGTTGGGTTTGCATTCCCTCGGCGAAATGTGGGCTTCTGAATGTTCCGTTCACCAAGACGGCAACAATAAGTGTCGCTCTGACTAACCCATTAGGAATATGGTCATGTGGGTATGTTATGTCATAAGAACACATGTAAACGAAACGGGATGAAAATGAGATGAACCACAAAGTTTATGAAATGTTTTAAATCAAGAGCGATTTTGGATGACGTCTGAGGTTTGCTTGCATAGATTTAAGCTGCATTGGCCGCTCTTGAACATTCATGAATCCCATTTGCAATTGAAAGAGATGTCTGCTGAACAACTCTTGAATCCGGAGCTGGTTCGAGGGCGTTGTTTGTTAAATGTACTCCTGGTATGACAAACAAACAAACAAAATAGTATTTATATGTATGTACCATAGCTAGGCACGGGCCGAGACTTAGCTATGAGCTGGTACGAGCCCTACCAACATGCGGGCTCAGTGCTGATTATTGTAGGCTAGTGAGAAACTTTGATGTCAGATGTAATCAAGCCACCCTAAGCCTTCGACTAGGCTTAACGTCTGGCATCTAGAGACGACAGCCGGGACTAACAGATTAACGTGTCTTTCGAAGCATGTAGATGCAACTACATCTAATTTCGGGTGGGAAGGTCACCCATCATATCGTATAACCCAGCGTACATTGCTTTACAACGGCGATCGTTGCCAATCCGCTGTTGCCACTGCGCCACAGTGACCTTGTTTGTTAAAAGGTTCTTTGGTCAGATCTTATCTCGGAAATGAAGCAACTTTGGACGGCCTAGTTAACCCTCTCCAAATTCCTTGTCACATGAATTTGAGAGTGCTAACTTTGATTGCTTGCGCACTTCCTGGTGACGGCAGACGTAGATACCACTCTGATGCCATACAGTTTTATTACTATAAACGGACTTTTTGCAGGTGCAGTAAAATTACAGGTAATTAGACAGAAAATCTGTATTTGACTTTCTTAATTGTATACTACTCGTATTGCGAGCACATAACTTTTAACGGAAGTTCAAATATTTAAGTGCAAAGGCGGACTTAATGTAGCAAGGCATGTGATGTACCAGAAAGAGAGCAGGATTTCAACCTGCAAAATAGTTGAGGGATTTTATTGTACCATCAGCGGAACACAGCTAGAAAAAAATTGCTTCTCTTATATTTCTCGCTGTTCCCACCTAAAAGTCAAAGCTAACGAGTCTAGAAAATCAAGCCCAACGTTTAAAACGAAAGTCCATCTACAGCATCAAAGCCATAGTCCGGTCAAATTAGACCAAAAAATAAGAGTGAAGTTACATTAATTCCCACCAAGCTGAAAATCGGTAAGATTGTTTGAAATATCATTAAAAACAAAATTTGAAAGTTCCCCATCTTTCCCCTGTAAGGAAAAAAAAATATTCAAGGTCAAAGGTAAAAAAAATGAGTTTTTCGCGATTTTCAGCAAAACGGTAAGTTTTATCATAAAAATATCTCAGACAAAAATTGTAGATCATAAAATGATCTACAAAAAATTACTTCATACTTTTTTTCTACGAGCCACCGTTTTTGAGATATAACGATTCAAAAAGCTGTAAAAGTTGCGCTAAGTACACTACCTCCCCCCTCACGGGTTCTCGCCTCGGCGTGGCGAGGGGGCCTAGTACCGGTGGTAGGGGCACCACCGGGAAGCGAAGAGAACCCAGGCGTGGCAGCGTGGTGGACTGGACACCCACCCGCTGCGGCCCGTAAGGGCGACGGGCTGCGGGGCCAGTGGGGCCTGCAGGCGCCTTTGAGGCGCGTGGTTGGGGCCGCGGCGCACAACCGTTTGGTGGGGGCCAGTGATCCGAGGCTGATCCCCCCTGTGCGTCGCGGCCCGGCGGGGCCGTACCGCCGGTTACGGCAGCGGAGCCGTCCTTTGGGTGGCTCGTGGTTGCGGGCCCAGTAGGGTCGCTGCGGCCCGTAAGGGCGACGTGGGGATGCGGGGCCAGTGGGGCCTGCAGGCGCCTTGAGGCGCGTGGTTGGGGCCGCGGCGCACAACCGGTTGGTGGGGGCCAGTGATCCGAGGCTGATCCCCCCTGTGCGTCGCGGCCCGGCGGGGCCGTACCGAAGGTTACGGCAGCGGAGCCGCCCTTTGGGTGGCTCGTGGTTGCGGGCCCAGTAGGGTTTGCGTACGGTGGCCAGCTGGCGCGTGGTACGGGGGTGCCGCCGCCAGCATTGCACGGGTTTCACCGCTGCCTGGTAGGGACGGCTTGACATCCTCGGCTGTCCCTTCTGGCCTCCCCTCACGAAGGGGGGGTCGCTTCCGGCCCGCCGTCCAGGCGGGCTCCGTCCGGGGGAACGCGTAACAGGCTTCGCGCTACTCACCGTGTTCCCCCACTATACGGACGATAAGAGGGAGTAGTAGGGGTTTTAGTCGGTAGGGCCACTGGTATACCACCTTTCCAGTGGAGAGTCCGACATAACCCGTCCGTCCCCCGGTGGACGGGTATGCGTAAGGCATTTCCCCTACTTAAAAAAAAAAAAAAAAAAAAAAAAGTACACTACCTCATAGGTGGCGTGGAAACGTGTGCATATTATGACGATTACAACTTTACATCTTTTTGAATCGTTATATCTCAAAAACGGTGGCTCGTAGAAAAAAAAGTATGAATTATTTTTTGTAGATAATTTTATGATCTACAATTTTTGTCTGAGATATTTTTATGATAAGACTTACCGTTTTGCTGAAAATCGCGAAAAACTCATTTTTTTTACCTTTGACCTTGAATATTTTTTTTTCCTTACAGGGGAAAGATGGGGAACTTTCAAATTTTGTTTTTAATGATATTTCAAACAATCTTACCGATTTTCAGCTTGGTGGGAATTTATGTAACTTTGAATGTCTAAATTGACCGGATTACCAGGCGTTTCCAGTGTTAGTTCGTATGGTTCACCGCAAAGCAAAACCTTTGTTACTTCGGCCGGCGAAATATTGCGACGCGTCGAAAATTTTCACGTAAATCTCTGTCTATCTTTGCTAGGGATGGGGTAATGTGATATCGACATGATATCATCGGTCTATCGAAGACAAATGTGGGAGAGTGACAGGCTAGTAGTAACAGCATTTTTATTCCTTAAGTAACTAACTAACTTTTGCCCAGCAGTGGGATGCTGTAGGTTAGAAAAAACAAAAAAAAAATAACTAAACTAAGTATTTTTTAGAAGAATACTCACACCTAGATGACAAATGGTGATTACATAAATATAAAGGATTTTTATTGTAGGTTACTACCCAAGACTTACTAGCATAGCTAGAAAGAATATAGCTACTCGTATATCTCTCGCTGTTCTCACCTAATAGTCAAAGCTAACGAGTCTAGAAAATCAAGCTCAACGTTTAAAACGAAAATCCATCTACAGCATCAAAGCCAGCGTTTTAGTGTTAGTTCGTATGGTTCACCGCAAAGCAAAACCTTTGTTACTTCGGCTGGCGAAATATTGCGATGCGTTGAAAATTTTCACGTAAATCTCTGTCTATCTTTGCTAGGGATGGGGTAGTGTGATATCGACATGATATCATCGATGTATCGAAGACAAATGTGAGAGAGTAAGAGACTAGTAGTAACAGCATTTTTATCTATTTATTTATTTATTCTTTATTGCACAAAATTAAGAAAAAAAAGTACAATTGGCGGATTTAATGCCTGGATTTTTATTCCTCAAGTAACTACTTGAGTATTTTTGAGACGAATACTGGTACCTAGATGACAAATGGTGATTACATAAGGGTAAAGGATTTTTATTGTTGGTACCACCCCCCGAGTCACTAGCATAGCTAGAAATAATAAAGCTACTCGAATATCTCTCGCTGTTCCCACCTAAAAGTCAAAGCTAACGAGTCTAGAAAATCAAGCCCAACTTTTTAAACGAAAATCCATCTACAGCATCAAAGCCGGCGTTTCCAGTGTTAGTTCGTATGGTTCACCGCAAAGCAAAACCTTTGTTACTTCGGCCGGCGAAATATTGCGACGCGTTGAAAATTTTCACGTAAATCTCTGTCTATCTTTGTTAGGGATGGGGTAGTGTGATATCGACATGATATCATCGATCTATAGTAGCCATATGAGAGAGAGTAACAGGCTAGTAGTTCGCGACTTCCGAATTCGGAGACAGCGTAAAAAATGGTGATTGCATTTTTTCATAGGTGAGCCAATTATTTAAACAAGAATATTGTAGCCTGCCTTGATTGATTGTTTTTCCTGGTATATCTATCTTTAATCAATAAACAGCATTTTGTTAGCGAAGTTACTAAGTATTCAATAGAAGAATACTCGTAACTAGATAACAAATGGTGATTACATATGTATAGTCAATGATGATATTGTCCGCGTGGTCACCCAGCCCATAGTGGATTGCCAGTCCGCAACTTGGCGGGCACAGTTTACAACAAGTGAAGTCCGTTCTGCTGTCACCACATATTGGACATTTAGGTAAATCACTTTGGGATTAATTAAATTGTGCTATTTAAAATTATTAGCGGAAAATACAACGTTAATCTAAAATTCATCGATATCCACTTCAGAGATCTCTCAATCCCCAACACTGGGCAAGCCGAGATGTCCAACCCTGTTCACCGGACCGCAGCCTATTCTGGTGAATAATAAACGATGGCACCGCTATCGCCAAATTATTTTCATTTCCTCTCACTTGTTCAATTGTGGCATAACTTTAGGGTGACTTGCAGAATTGGGCTCCCAAATGGATGGATCCATTTCTTTTATGGTTCAATAGTTCCTCTTTATACGTACGTGAGGCGGAGTTATGTCGGTCTTTACAATTGCTGTAAATCTTGTTTCGTTCATGTTATGTGTAACCTTTTGTAAAAAAAAACATGAATTTTTTATATGTTATTCACTTCAATTCACATTAGCAACATTGATCAAAATTAAACCAGCGTTTACTGTAAGACAAATCTAAGTCAATTTCTACATCTTTTCGTTTGCTAAATACCATTTAATTCTAACAGCCCATTCCAGGCACCAATAAAACTGACCCAACTCAAACTCATCACTCACCTATTTAATCGCAGTCGAGCAATTGTTAGGCTGAGATTACATTAGGCGGCGATTAGCAATTCACTGAAAAATAATAATTTAAAACAAATAGTTAAAGAGGGAAAAAGTTTGACCCATGATAGGTAAGAACAACATAGTTTTTAAGTCACTTTTACTGTGTCCAAGTTGAAAGGGTCTTTTTTTTTAGAGAACGCAAATTAGATAAAAAATTTGATAACACAGTCGTATTTAAGTGTGTTGTTTGAGAACACAGCCGAATAAAAAAAAAAGCTTAAACGAAAAAGTTCCCTACCATACGATTTTAAACATTTGCGTGTATTTTTTTTATTATATTTCCATTTTAATGATTGTTTTGTTTTTATTTCGATTTCAATGATTGTGAGTTGTCTGATCTTAATAAAATTTTGATATAAAAAAATATATTGGAAATTTATGGGGGAGGTCTATGTTCAGCAGTGGACGTTGTGTGGCTGCTGATGATGATGTTTTTCATTAAAATTTTATCTTAAATTTTTTACATAGCACCGTCACCGAAATTTAATTAGTTTAATCACCAAACTATTGCACAGAAGAGTCCCAAATTACAAACAGAAATAAAATAGAATAGTTACCTACATTAAATCTAACTTTAGTCGGTGTAATAAATCGCCTCGTGTTTTAATGTGGTCACAGCCTTAGGGCGGCATCTGGGGCCCGACATCAAAGTAAAGATGTGCCATTGGTGAGCCTGCCTATTATCAAACGAGCGATATTTATGCAACGCCTATTAAGCAACTGATTTTATGACATTCAAATGTATTTTTCTCCAGCCTAATTCGAGGAAGAATGTTTGTTAAGAAACATTTGTGCATTTTTCGTAATTACTTATTCCACAAATATGATAACATAACATAGGATTAAGAACAGTGTACTAACAACCATGGGTTTATTATTTGCCTGTTTTTTTAAAAAAAAAAAACAAACTTGGACAACGTAATTTATGAGGTTATTTATGAGATGCTCGTATTTCTAAAACGTTTAATCGAAAAAAACTTTTGAGGCTAAGTATGGGCGGTTTGTTTTCACCTTTGGCTTGAGTATGGAGGTAGCGGGTTCGATCACTCATACTACAAACAATCGTGTGCATGAACATGTCTGTTTGTATCGGGTTGAGTACTTACTATAATACATAGATATCATTAAACATTTTATGACTTATTTTTGTGAATACATAATACATAGCCAAAAAAACCATCCGCGACCTCTAGTGCAATAGCTATATTCTTAAACATTACACCAAAACAGTCGCTAAAAGTCAAATATCTCCATCTAACTTTCAAATGTTAATAAACGAACAAATGACCTTTTAAAATGTATTTATTTACACACTGTACCAACGTGTTTATCTCAATAAAAAGCACATTAATTTGTTTACAAATTCACAGCAAGCGACAACTCCACAAGATTAAGTCAAATCCCGCTCGGCTTTTATTCTGAAACCTGAAATAACACGTCATCTGACACATTTCAGTGCTCTAATTACCTTCCGAGGACTATGCAAATGTGGGAATAAAGTGGGATTTAAACTCGAGCTCCAAGCGGTAGATTTTTAATTTAAGTTCATTCTCTGATTCGTAAAAAAATTTGCTCAATTTAAGAATATTTTGATTTTTTCAGGTGGACGTGGTAGATGTTCTAACTATGTTGTTTAATTTTCAAAGAAGTATCTAAACCGATTTCGACAAAAACAAAACACAGAAAAACATTTTCCATGGGCAGGAATTCACCATGTTGGTTTTGAATACTTAGTAAAAAGTCCGCTGTATTTTGCGCTTACCACGCTTTTTACGCTTAGTGCCCTACTAACATTCAATTACATGTATTCAATTCTGGGAAGTAAAATGATATGGCAAACTAAATATCTCACTTTTAATTAAGTATTTATTTTTAACTCATATTAACAAAACTAACTGAAGAAACTTAGATTATGAATTAACTCTACTAAGCTGTACTTGGCGATGTCACAAATACAAACAACAGTAAAAAAAAAACTGATGCAAATAATTCGTAATTTCGAATAATCTCCTACCTCTTCGTTCCAAACTCTCATCGAATTCAAGGTCTGAAATGTTCGTGAAAAATAAAGACCGATATTTCGCAAAAAAACAAATAATGTTGTTTGCAACACCAAGCACATTTCTAACTCTCCGCTGAACTCGAAAGCTTATCCAGAAGATTCCAGAAAACGTTATGCAAAGATTTCTTCTTTCAACTTTACCTTTTTTAATTAAATGTTTGCAATTAATTAAAAGTAACTTCGCCGACGCTAAATCCTGAAGGCGATGTAGAGACTTTTTACTAAATAAAAGGAAATCTAAGCGCTGTAGTTTCACAGCTTGCCGTGTCAGGGAATGTTTTCATTCATACTTTGAATTGTAACCAACTAAATTGCACTACTTAGTTGGATTATATGTCTAAAGTTTACTTAGTTTATCCAGATAAACTATCTGTTTTATTTTATTTCATGTTAAAATGACTCTGTTGGTTTATTAACACATTTATTGTACTTTGGAATTGATTCGAACCCACGGCCACTGATTCACAACATAATTTGAAACTGGCGCCTGCGCCGCTAAGCGAAGTGGCTTGTTGCCACGAGGACGAAATTGATAATTAACCAACGCGAGAATGTAGGCAGTAATCTTCATGGCTACACACTCACCTATAAGGAAACCGAAAGCATAATACGCGATTTTGCTACTAAGATCGATAACTTTAGTCTAAAAGCGTCTACATGTATTTTATGTATTGTTTATAATACGTATTTTTATGTGTATTTTTATTAAAGGGGTAGAAATTAAGATTTTTTCCGATGCAGAAGTACTATTTACTTGAACAAAGATATATTCAACTGAATTTAGAATTTTGTGTCGACACATTCAATGAGCCAATTATCCGGTAGTTCTCAGCTGCAGACACCGTTAAAAAAACCCAAGTAACCCAGATAACAGCTGTAGGCTCGCCAATATGGGTTCAAAGTTCCTCGGCGAAATGTGGGTTTCAGAATGTTTCGTTCACCATGACGGCAACAATGAGCCTACACCGTTTGGAATATGGTCATGAGGGTGGGTCATCCAGTAAGTGCAAAATAACATTTTTCTCACGCTTTTGTTCATTATATGATTATATCCAAAACAGGATATGTGGTAAGGGCCTTCTGCCGTTTTCGGGGTTGCTTAGGTTTTTTATCGGCGTTTTCTTTGCTTGGAAAAATAATCGTGCGAATGGTTGGAAACCTTTTGTAAGTTCATGTTGATGTTCTTGCATCTGGTTTTTGCTCTAGCATTTAGCAAATAATTATCCAACACTTTAATGACACTCTTGTACAAGCAATAAAAATAAATTTCCTCTAATAGCCATAAAACGAGCGATATGTGTAAATTTTTAACAACAATAGTTCGCAATTGTCGAGATTGGCTAAAGCGGTTGGACGTAAATTATATGAATAGCTAACAACAGTTTTGTTGTAACATGTAAAAACGGTAGTTTCTCCTTTTATTGCAGCGCCCGTCGGCGGCAGACACACTGCCTTGTAATGCTGATTTATAGGTGAGCTATTTATTACAGCTGGTCCACACTGGGTTGCCTTATCTGAAGGCGTACGATGAATTTTCCGCCACTAAAGATGTAGAGGTTTTTGGAGACATTGCCAGGTTGAGTGTCCTCTACCGCCTTTACAATGGCGAATGCTCTGATGAGTTGTTCCATCTGATCTCATCCTCAGCCTTCCACTGCCGCACCACACGCGCTGGTCTGCGTCAACATCCCACCTATCGGCCCGCACCAGAAGGTTCGTCGATTTGTTCCTGGGTCGTGCTATCCAGTCACGCTTTTCTTACAATCCCGAGTTTTAAGAGGGGCGTGAAAAGGCAAATGCAGTTCTTCAAAATGAGATTGACCAGCCCAGTAGTTCTTCATTGCTGTACTTGTCTACACCATATCTAGACCACACGGCTGTTTCCCACTAGGTGGAGCAAGGTCACCTTCTGTGGTCTTCCACAGTAAAAAACAATAATATTGGTATTATGCTCACGACTATCCCGAACGGGGAAGTTACTGACTTCCCCGTTGAGAACTCCATCGACCTCATTTTAACCCAATGTGGTATTGGGGTGAGCCTACCACCGTTAACAGAGTTGCTTGGGTTTTTTTCGGTGTTTTTTATACTTGGTGGGTTAGGCCACACGGACTTCGAGCCAGAGTGCTAACCTGGGCCACGACGCTTAGGTACTATAGCGCGCGCTTTTATTATTATTTGTTATGTCGAATAGCGCCTACAGCGGATTGTAAAGCAACTACTATGTACTAATAATAGACGCATTCAGCGTCCAAAAAAAATATTCTCTACCAGTCAACCACTGGGTTAGAGAGAAATGCTGTTGTTGAATGCATGTGCTGCCATACTTCTCCGTATTGTGTAATATGGCAATTTACAATTTCGTGAATTCAATGAAAATCGTATTTCTATTTTCCCGCGTCTCAGTGTAGAAGTCGACTACGGTGGCACATGCATTATATATGGCCGGCACGTATTAAATAGCTCGGCGGTAAACAAATAAATAAGGGTGGGACCTGAGGTGTGCAGGTCTTCGGTGACATTTGGCCCTGTTGGGTACCAGGTAAGAGAATGATCATAAGTCATTTTGGGAAATGATAGGTGACATTATTTGTCGAAATGCCAGTAGCTCAGCAAACAGCGGCAGCGGATGTTGAGCTACCCTACGCATAGTCAGGTTATTTGAGAAGTGACCACGCCTGAAATTAGGTTATGTATTATTCAGGTATCTCTGTACTTTGTAAGGCACGTGCAGCAGCTGGCCCGGGTCAACATCGCTAGATGTCATTTCTTCAGCCTAGTTGTGCGGTGCTTTCAAACATCTGACAGCAAAGTTGAATATTGGAATGAAATACACTTTCCGACCAATTCACACTGAGGCCACGCGTAGCAGTACATTATGGCAAACCATAACAACCAACCTGGTACAAGGGTAGTGGCGAGTACTGTGACGTCACATATCGCTTATAATATACAAAATTAAATCCATTCATTTTATTTATCTATCTCATACTCGAAAGTTCAGACAATAAAATATGAACCAGGAAAACTTCCAATCGGATACAATATAAAATAGACAAGGTTTTCTCACTCCAGAGAACAAAGCCATACGTGACCGAGTCAGAGGGATCTAAGACTTACTGCGGTTACCGCGGATTGCACACGGAAATGACGTTTGCCGATGCCGATAAAAATAAGGTGCTATTGTGAGGTTTCGTGGCTGTTCCGTTTCCTGTTATATTTATACAGGGTGAATTTTGCAAGTGGGCGTGGTAGGGTAAATTCTAAGCTATGAAGAATATAGAAAAACCTTAAAGAGTCTGGAGGCCGATTTCGACACAAACTAAAACACAATACTTAGTTCTTTTTTGTACCCGTCAGTTTTGAAAAAAAGGTCATCCTGTATCATAATGATAAGGATCAAGTTCTGGGAAGTAACATTAGCAGGCACTTAAACAATTTTCAACTTTAAAACTTTAAAAAAAGAAGTATAACTGCACTAGTGCAGAAAAAACAACTTTCCGCACGATATACGGCTACGCAAAGTACCACTTTTTAGGCAACTATGTTAAAAAAGACATAACGCTAACCTCAGTTGGGCGATTCCCAGTAGATCCCTATCCAATAGAAAGCAGCGGAGATTGTTAAACGTGTTAGAGGAAAAGGGAGCTAATTGTTTAAGAGGACACTCCTCTAAATGGCCTCCCGCTCGGAGGACATTGTTACGGTAATGAATGGTAATTGAGGCCCCTCTATTATGTTGTGAACGGATGCTTTTGGCAATGAAATTGTCCTAGGATAGGATGAGGTAAGAATTTGTCGAATAGCAGGTTTATGGTCATCTCAACAATGTGCTTGATGAAGGCATTGTAGTCCTTTTAGCAATAGTATAATCATAGCAATTTATTTCCACCTGATTCATGACGAGAACGGCGTTGCCTGGTAAGGGCAGGTGTTCCTTGAAAAGGATTCCATACAACTAACATAGCTGGTGTGTAACTCAGAGAGATATGACAAGGAGGCATATAAGTTTGGTAAGCTAGCTTATCAAGAGTCTAGGTGAAATACAAAAAAAATAGCCTTTGCCCAAAACTGGTTGCCACGCCTAGCTCGACTATGAGGGGGATCGCGTCTTCATACAAACCACGGGTTCAGTGAGGCTTGTTGGGGGTTTCTAAGGTTCACTGTCAGATGCCAGCTGCCCTAAGGCTGCTTCAATAAGTAACCTTAGGGCAGCTAGCCTAGCCCTGGCCCTAGCCTAGTCAATACCCTAGTATTGACTATGCTAGGGCTCGGAATTTGCTAGATGTCAGTCACTAAGCCTACTTAATGACTGGCATCTAGCAAATTCCGGGTTATCAGCAAAACCTGCCTTCCGAAGCACGAATATGCCCAAAAAAATTATCGCGATCGCTGCGGTAGGTGAAATAGCCTTATGTTAAAGCCTAAGTGCATAGCAGACTGAGGAGCTTTTCGCCACAGTCAGGCTTACGATTTGAATGTTTAATTGGAACAGTCTGGAGACTAATATTAATGTAATTAATTCAGCAACTGGAGATATCTAAGTCTCTGGGGGTGGTACTAGTTTGAGATTTGTGTTTGTTCTGGGAGTTATTCGATGGGTAGGTTAGGTACATCCAAAGGCAGATCAGGCTACTCATTTCCGTTTTTTATCGTCCTTTTGCCAAATGTAATTTTTTTGCAACAGTGCAAGGACTAACCGGAAACGGGTGGCGTAGGTACTTAACCTTTGTATTTAGGATAATTTTGGTATCAGTATCTGATTACCTTAGTAGTGGCTGGCTGTTATCAGATTGGAGTCAGAATCAGAGGATCTTGGTGTAAGTTATTCCAAAAGTGTAGATTGCAGTCAAAATACCTCAAATTCAGCTCTTCTTATTTGCTAATATTATCTTTAAGTATGATTAAATTGTATCGTCTTAGTATTAGAAAACTTAAGTAAATAGTAAAGGTTTAAACATCGCACCCTCAGCCGAAGAATTAAGCATTCATTGGAACCACTTAAACGCTTGCGGTTCTTAAGCGTGCGTGTGGAATATGCAATAATGTGTGGTTTCACCCCCGCGTAACAATATAGGGCTCTAAAGGGGTTGAGTGATACAAGCAACTCCGAAGGCTGGTGACACAGCAAGACGCAGATATATCAGACTAGCGGCCGCCTTTGTCTACGTGGAGCCCCCCTACTCCTGCAGCGTGATGTCATATAGCCTATAGCCTTTTTCAAGAAATGAAATTATTAACAAAAAAAAAACAAATCGAACTAGCAGTTCCCGAGATTAGCGCGTTCAAACAAACAAACTCTCCAGCTTTATATTATTCGTATAATATATATTATAGCATAATAGGAATTGAAAATATGCAATGCTGAAACTTGTATCCAGTGTCCTGTCAGGCTTAAAAGTCAAGCCACAGCTCATGAACCGTTTTTCTAGAGGATTGAAGCACTATTTCTAATCCCGAATTCCAAAGACCCTCCCCAAAGGTGGACCGACGATCTGGTCAAGGTCGCGAGAAGCCGCTAGATGCGGACAGCGCAAGGCCACTGGATGCTGACATGATGATGATGATGACAATTTCTAATGACACTGGCAGCTGTCAAATTGTATTTCTTAAATCAATTTTATTTGACTATTGTGTAACTAACAATTCGAGTACTACAGTCATTTGGATTCACGCATCGCTAAGACCCAAGACCTAATCGGTGCTCTTCGGTGCTTTCGAATCAAAATAAATTAAAAACCAACAATAGCAAATAGAACGGCAATTCGATATCTACTGAGTCACTTTCTGAGTTAAATTCACCTTTGCGAATTGTACGAGTAACTTGATAAGACTGGAACCGTTCTAGCCAAGAAAGTTGTACTGATATTCCATGACGATAGAATTTGAGCTTTTGGTTCCTTAGAGTAGAAGTCAATTTTGATTGCTGAAAGATTTGAAATGATGTCAAAAGCTCAAGAAAGACCATATGGCGTGTAGCACGCGAGGAAAGTACATGGGCGAAAGGCATCGCCATGGATGTCCGCCAATATTGATTTCGTTACTGATATAATACGTAATTATAGCAGTTTTTACTCGGCGCAGGCGTGAGATTGCAGATAAGCTGTCATTGAGTGGGACTTGTGTGAGATTATCATCAAGACTGGAACAGTTTTGAGCATTGATTTATTGGATAATTGCACTCACTGCGTTTATTTAGTTTGCAATTGTATTGGCCTCTAAAGGAAAAAATCATTTGTTTGTTTTGGAACATCGCAAATCCATGGAAAATAGATAGGTAATGCAAGCAATAAAGAACAGAAAAAACGATAAGAAAATACTACCAGGCAGTGGTAACACGGTGTCTACAATGAAATCGAACTCTCTTGACTGTGTGCCTTATTTTGATTTTGATTTTTTATTTTTCTTTTTTTGTCCCTCATTTTCCCTGAGTAGCTGGTCTACTGAACATAAGGCCCTCACTACCTGGTTACAGGGTTTCAAACATAAGCTAAATGTTGCCATCCTCGCGGTCTTTTATAGGCTACTGGAGAGAGTGAATAAGGATTTGCAGGGGAGGACTTACCATTTGGTGAGATTGGGATCAAATGACTGGCTAGCTCACAAGATGATCCCAACCTTTAATATCCAGTCCATCCATTCATGAATGGGTTATGATGACAACGCATTTTTTTTGTGCATGGTTGCCAACCTTATTGTTTATTAATTATTTATTGCACAACAGAGAATGCAATGGTTCAAAAGGCGGACTTGATACTAATGAGGCATTCTCTACCAGTCAACCATTCAGCGGCTTTTTTTTTAGGCGATTTCAAAAAATGAGGTCATCAATTCAACTTTTTGTTTTTTGTATCCACGTGTTGCGCATGGGGTTTTCAACTTGTTATAAATAGTAATAAAACATTAAGGTAAACTGTTGACATAGTTGTTAAGACTTCGCGATGAATAACATATAAATCAGTGTAATTAACGAGTTCACCACAGCTGCTAACGAACAATTTCCACTCGTATAGCGAGTTCGAATCACGGCTGCGGCTGATAGCAAACTTTCCAATCTCTATGCTAATGCTAGATATAAATCGAGGGGTGAATGGTGAAGGGGGGGGGGCTAATTAATTGCAGGGATAGTTCCTCTTTCCAATTGAAAGAAACGCAGATTTATGGAAAGTAAACTACTAAATGTTTGAGTTCTGAAAGCGTTTCGAATGGTTTTATTAAAATTTTGACTCAGTTCAACTTAGACATTATAGTGTGTCTTCAAGTTAAGTTCATCTTAGTATATTTTACTTATTCGATAAGATTTCCAGAGGATTGTTTAAGTTATAATGTTTTCAAATAATATTTTTTTTATAAGATTATATCTCTTAATAATAAATTAAAACGAATTAATAAATTCTCCTGCACACCATGTATGTTTAGATAAGAAAATAAATCATTCATAGCGCCAGCCAGCGATTTGGTAATATGGATATTCCCTAACATTTTTTTCTTTCCTATTTCCTTGCCAAAATTTATTTATTTAGTGTTACACAAAATAGCACAAAAGCTAGACTCACCTACTGAAAGCATTCTCTACCAGTCAACCACTATGGTAATCAGTTATGTCACTCTAAGAAAAAGCTTTTCTTACTTCAGAGTCAGATGATTTAGGTTACTATCCTGGTATTTATACATCTATTGATTTCATATCAATCTCAGCTTATCGAAATGAAAACACATGTAAACTATTTAAGAAGCCATTCCAATCTGTCCATCTACTTAGGTAATGCGCCAAAATGGGCTATTTTCCGCATCCATTTAATAAATTACTTTCGGATTAATGGAATGGCCAAATTGGGCTGGAGGAATAATGATAACTCGCCCGTGGAGGCCCATTCCGCTTTCTTCACGAAATATTGCAAATGTATTAGCTTTATTAAACCATCATGAACAGATAATTATATGGTTTGAAAAAAGGTTGAAAAAGAGAAAACTGAAAAATAGGTAAAAAAGGTTTATTCTACTTTGTTCACCTAGATAGGTGAATAAAGTGGAATTTTCGGTGTTTTCATTTACTTCTGAACCATTGCACCTAGCAGAAATAATAGATACAAGGGAAGTCTGTATTTTACCTTGGCATTGATGCACCCAAATACCTACTTATACAGCGTCAGTTCTTTGTTCATCTTGTGGACCCTTCTCACCCACATAAAGGAGGCTAGGAACTTTGAAATAAAAAGGGCACGATATTACGTGAGCGAGATTTATTCTAATAATTATATTCTAAACAAACTACAAGATGTCCCATCTTGTAGTTCGTTTTTGCGCCGAAGCGACCCAAACTCCAAATTGCATTCCTTATATTTACATCTCACTGCTGCCGCTGCTGCCTTTATACGTCACAACAACTTACAACTTAGGGTTTGAATTTGATTGGTAAGATAATTTCTGGGTCGGAGCCGTGCAGTTGCCATGCTGGGAAGGTGTGCTGCGAGCTTTAGTCATATAACGCTAACGTGTCGTGCAAGAACTTAAACAAAGGGGAACACACCTCAATTTTCCACAACAAAACCAATATTTTCCCAAACGTTCCATTCGAACATCTTAAAGAAACTCCCCTTCAGAAACATTTCCTCAACAAAATTGACATGCCATTTCCATTCAAAATCATCGGAACATTATTAAAGCGCGACTTTATTTGTCCCAAAACCGTGCGATCCGAACACGATATGACACCGTTAGGTACAGCCTAAAAAGTTGTCTACAACTCTCAACCCTATTGCTTTGTTATAAGGGGGGAAAAATCCACACCCTCGACCGTAAAGATCCCGCAATAGAAAATTTCCGGGCGTGTCAAGATACAGTTTGTGGGCTACATAAGCTTTTTTATGGGGGTCTGCACTCGCTCGTCTCCGAGTTTATGTGAAGATAAGTCTATTTTTCATTCCTGTGACTTCGAACGTGTTACTTATTTGCTTTGTAGACGTCATATTAGATACTAAAGCAACCTACAAGCAGAGTATTGCAGACACCTTTATTTCTGTCCTGGAGTTTACCAGAACGAAATTGACAAATTAATTAAATTAATGCGGAGTTGACATCTCATTTTAAAATAAAGCAGGATTTGTAAAAACCAAGACATGTACTGGTGTATTAGATACGAAAAAGTGGCCATAAAGAAGAAACCTAAAGATTTTTAAATTTAATATTTTTATACTACGAGTTCGGTGGTCGGGGTCGGACTTCAGATGAATATGGAAAAGACCAAGTTAATGACCAATAGCGTCCAGCGCAGAATTCATGTAAGTGATGCAGAGATAGAATATGTCCATGAATACGTATATCTAGGACAAATGGTTTCCTTTCAGGCGAGACAGGAAAAAGAAGTTGCACGTCGCACTGAAAACGCCTGGAGGAGCTACTGGTCTATGAAGCACATAATGAAAAGCGATATTCCTATATCCTTTAAACGCAAAATCATGGACATGTGCATTCTTCCCATCCTTACATACGGCGCTCAAACTTGGTCTTTGACAAAGCATCAGAGGTCCGCCCTCGAAGTATGCCAGAGAGCGATGGAGCGTAGTATTCTCGGTGTCAAATTGACAGACCGCATACGCAACACCGTGATACGCTCTCGAACTGGCATTACTGATATCTCCCAAAAGGCCGCTCGGTTGAAGTGGAACTGGGCCGGCCACGTCTGCCGCATGCGAGGCGATCAATGGGCAAGAATATCCACCGATTGGGTGCCCCAAAACGTAAAGAGGCCTCGCGGTAGACCTAGAAGGCGATGGCGGGATGAGCTAGACACCTTCCTGGAAAATTGGTCCACCATAGCTCTGGACCGTACAAAGTGGAGAAGTGGTGGGGAGGCCTTTGCCCAGCAGTGGGACACTACTTTAGGCTAATAATAATAATAATACTACGAGTAAAAATATGGTAACTCCTGGTCGTAACCGAAAAACCTTCAGTTTTCTACTGCACGTTTTTTTGCCATTTTCGTGTTTAGTTTTTTCTCTCTTTTTTTCCGTTGTTGTACTTATATCTTGCTGCCACAGAATCAAGTTGTAATGAGGCCTGTTTTCAGCAGTAGAACGGGAACCTAAAGGTTTACGTTTCCTTAACCTGATTTTTTCGAGAACTAGTCTCATTTTCTTGTCGACTGCACCAAGCGAACTGCCGAAGAGTGAGTAACATTTATTATGATCCTACCCACTACCTACTACTATCTATTACTAGCGTATAAAGTCTCTATTCTAAACCCTTCTAATGCGTGTTTCAAAACTGCCAAAAAGTGAATAAAAACCTGAAATAGTTACAAATTCTGAAGTTAAATTTCCGCTTTCATGTATTCCGTTACCGTTGCACCAAGCACCCAAATTCACCTTTAATCGAAACAGAAAACCTATCAAACTTCGCCAGCAATAAGGCATTGCGTGTTCCGTATGGCAGACATTTTGGAAAGTGGCTGGTGCCAGGAGTGATCCAATTCAATTGGTTGAACAACACTTGTCTATTAGAATAGGGCAACTGGTGATTTTATTATTATTAATACGTTGATAGACTTTGGTTTTAAATAACACTTTACTTATCATATTTTGTTATTTTTGCGAGCCACCTGTGGCTCTGCTTTGAAAGCGGATCTGTAACAATTGCCGGGTCGAGATGTGCAACCAACCAACCCAACCGACATTTAGTAATATATTTATTCAGGCGTCGCTAGATGTCAATCGTTAAGCCTAGTCGAACGCCTTAGGTCAGCTTCAGAACATCTAATAGCAAGGTTTATCACCAACTTTACACCCCTCTAACAATCCGCAATCAGTCCGCGTGTTTCAACTTGGCTAACGTTATTTTTGTTGTTTTTTAATCTAATAATGTACATAAGTTCAGGCCATTATTTGACTCGAATATTTCCATTTTCACAAGATTATAATATAACCAGAAAACTACTCAGCAACCGGAGTTTATATTTCATCCCAAGAAAAGCTTAGGTTATTTTACTAAGTATATTCCACAAACTCAATAACGAACCAGCTACTCCTCAGCTCCAGCGGCATAAAGAGGCGCCCAACTGAGACAGACTACTCACTCAGAGTAGGGTGACTACGCTGGTCTGTTTACCTGGAACAAAGAAAAACATTATTCAAAATTACAATGAGGAGTTCTTCGAATTGTTTAACCTTACTCTTCGGTCTACTGAGTCCAATGCATCCAGCTGATACTTGGCAGAGCCATCCCAGAGGTGGCAGCAGTACTCCATACACGACCGAACTTGTGCTTGGTACAGTTGTAACAGCTGTTCCGGTGTGAAGTACCGCCTAACTTTAAAGAGGATGCCAAGTTTCTGGGCAGCGGTTTTTGCTTTAGACTCAATAGAACTTCCAAAGTTGAGGCTAGACGAAAGATTCATACCAAGGAGCTCGAGGTGGTTGGTAATCGGTATAGGTGCATTCAGGAAAGTAGGAGTTGAGTTAAAGGGACTCCGTTTGGCGGAGAATAGACACGCCTGGGTTTTGCTGGCGTTGAACTCAACGAGATTAGCTTCGCCCCAGTCGGACACTGCTTTTAACGTTGAGCTCATCCGCTCTACCATGGCCTCTCTAAGGGACTCAGTCTCAGCCGGACTAGTGCGAGCGCTGGACATGTATCTCTCTGTAACGGTGCTATTCAAAATTCAAATTCAAATTCAAATTCAATATTTCTTTATTCAAGTAGACCAATAAACAGTACTTTCGAATCGTCAAGAATCTTAATTTTAACCACTTAATAAACATACACATAATAATACAATATATAAACGATACTTAAAATACATGCACATAATGTGACTCTACCACCGGCGTCGGAAGGTTGTTTCTACTGAGAAGACCCGGCAAGAAACTCAGCAGTTACTCTTTTTAAATCGTCCAATGTTTTACAGTACAAAGTGAATGTTTGAATAAACCAACCAAGTCATACAGTTTTGACATGAAAATAAATAAAACAGGAAATTAACAAGTTAACTTGGGTAAACTAAGTAAACTTGAGCAGACCAGTTCCCGAAGGTGGCACCTGTTCACAAGTTGACGTGTGAGCCAGCCATCATCCCACTCAACCATATTTTAGGGAATGGAATGACCCGTCACACAACGCCACCACCCCAGAAACATTTTAGTGAGCATGACTAGCTCGAGTTACTCATAGTAAAACAAAAGACAAAAGAAGCTACTGTAAGTCTAAACTGTAGGACTGAGTGTGATTTTGAAGTTATATAATGCAAGGCTGTTGGGTAGTTTATAGGAAACAATATAAATTCACAAGAAACAAACAAATCAAATGTTAGTCTAAACTGTGGTACAAAGTATGATTTGGAAGTTATACAATGCAAGGCTGTTGGTGAGTCTATGAAAAACAACATAAATATAATAATTTACTTATTAACTGTGGTTATGTTAGGAGCAAACAACAAAAATAAAGTTATTATAACGTTTGTTTCCAGACGTTGACGTCCTCTAGGTAGTCCGACGTCTTGTAATAGGCTCGGGCCACCAGCGTTTTTTTGACGTAGTCCTTGAACCTGTGAAGAGGCAACTGTTTTACATTATCTGGCACCTTGTTATAGTATAGTATACCTTGCCCCCAAAAAGAACCTAGTACTTTCTGTAACCTAAACAGCGGAAGCACCAATTTGTTCTTTCCCCTAGTATTCCTGTTATGAATGTCGCTTTTAGCAGTGAATTTACTAATATTTTGTTGGACATGTACGATACACTGAAATATGTACTGAGAAGCTACTGTAAGGATTCCTATCTCTTTGAACAAATCTCTAAGCGATTCCCGAGCGCCAAGTTTATAAATTGATCTAATAGCTCGTTTTTGAAGGATAAAAATTGAGTTTATTTCTGCCGCTCTGCCCCAGAGTATGATGCCATATGACATTATGCTATGAAAGTAGCTGAAATATACTAAACGAGCCGTTGCAACGTCAGTTAACTGCCTTATTCTTTTTACAGCGAAAATAGCAGAACTAAGCCTTCCAGCAAGAGTTGATAGATGGGAACTCCACTGAAGTTTGGAGTCAAGCGAAACCCCTAAAAATACGGTTGACTCCACTAGCTTTAGCGTATCTCCATTCAATTGCAAATTGGTGTTTACGTTCCTAACATTGGGAAGCATAAATTTGACAAATTTGGTTTTGTTAACATTTAGCTGCAAATTGTTCATAGTGAACCATCTTTCTACCTTTGCAAGGGTGTCATTTACATCGTCAAAGTTGTCTTTGGTTCTGTCGATGTTGAATATCAAAGAGGTGTCGTCCGCAAATAAAACAATCTTGCAGAAGTTCTCCACATAAAAAGGTAGGTCATTAATATAGATTAAAAACAAGAAAGGACCCAAAATGGACCCTTGTGGGACCCCTATCTGAACAGGAGATCCAGAAGACAACACTCCATTAACATTGACCTTTTGAATTCTCATATGTAGATAAGACACAATCACTTGTAGTGCAGCACCTCTGACACCGTAGTGCTGCAGCTTGAGTATGAGCGTTTGGTGATCAACGCAATCGAAGGCTTTTGACAAATCACAAAAAATGCCGATAGCATTTTGTGATTTCTCCCAAGCTCTGAAGACATGTTTGATCAGTGCAATGCCAGCATCCGAAGTAGATCGGCCTTTTACAAAACCATACTGTTCGCTATGAATCAGCTTATGTTCGCTAAAGTGTTGAACCAGTTGTTCATTTATAATTTTTTCAAAAATTTTACTTAGGGCTGGTAGAATAGAAATCGGTCTAAAATTACTAGGATTGTGTTTACTTCCAGTTTTAAACAAAGGTATGAGCTTACTATGTTTCATGAGGTCCGGAAACACCCCTTCATCAACACATCCGTTAAAAATAGTTGCTAAGTAGGGTGCAATAACATCTATAACACTGCAAAATAACTTTACGGACATGCAAAATAACTTTACGGACAATCGTCTACGTATCCGAAGATACCTGGGCACAGCAGATCGTTGATGTGCAGCAGGAATAATGTTGCAGAGAGAACAGACCCCTGAGGAACTCCGGCATTTATAGCCAGTTGGTCGGAAGAGCAGCCATCAATGACTACCCTTATTATATTTCATTAAGGCAAATTATGACACTTAAAATGTAGGATTATCCATCAACAAAAGGAACTCTTAGTGACCCTACTCCTTCACCCTTTGTGGTCATCTGGCCGCCGACCTCGACGAGACCACCCTTGTAGGTAGGTACATACAAGACATAACACCACCTATTATTCCGTAGATAATTTACTTCAATGCCCTTCATATGTTAGGATTACATACTGGAATCTATCTAACAAAATTCAGAGCGAGGGAATTTAGCATTTAATGCTCACTAGTAATGTTTATTTTAGCTTACAGGAATGCCAAAATTAATTCTATAGTGGAGGTAGAAAAAATGTTTTTCTAAAAGCTTAGCCTCATGTCTTTGACTTTAGCGCAAAAATTTATTACATATTTATGTTCGTGCCTGTACTAAAGATTTTCAATTAAAACGTATTACTACCAAAATATCTTTTCGACAGAATGCAGACTAGTCAAGTTATTACATAGTATGTTATTTTGATCACTTGTTTTCTTTGTATGAAGATGTTATTGGTTCCATTAATGAGGTCTTTGGTCTTTAAGGATACAAAAATATGCTCAAATTATCAAAGCCAACCTTAAACTAGAAAACCCTGTTATTTTTTAACGACTTACGTGGTGTTTTAGTGGCGTGTAGTCCGAAAATCAATTATCACCTTAACGTTTTAATAATACACAACGTGATCTTTTCAAGTGGGCGTAGCAAGCCTAAACTGAACCACGAGGAATATAACCTTTTTATATTAGTCTGCAAGGTGACCCAACTCCATCTGATAGGAAGCTGCCGTGAGGTCCAGATTTGAGGTGGACAAGCACAGTAATGGAAAACTACTTTGCTGGTCAATCTCATTTTGAAGGCCTTAAAAAACCCGGGATTGTAGGTAGAAGGAAACACATGCGCTGGAAGAGCGTTCCACGTTTGTATAGCACGACACAGGAACGAATCACCGAACCTTTTGGTGCGGGCCGACAGTCGCTGGATCGTGTGTGGATGTTGACGCAGACCAGCGCGTGTGGTGCGAGAGTGGAAGGGTGAGGATGCGATCAGTTGGAACAACTCGTCAGAGCATTCGCCTTTTGCAAACAAACAAACAACAACCACAAACAACGAATACTAAAACTGCATGCTTATTCAGACTATCCTTATTAACACCCATTCAGGAAATCCAACTGAGCCTGCGCGTTGGAGTATGGCTCACGACACCTCTAGGTCGAAGTGACTTGTGCCCAGCAGTGGGACGTATTAAGGTTGTTTTGTTTTTAATGGACATTCAAACAGAGTACCAACACGTTGCAATAAGTTCTGAAGTCCGTAATTTAAACAACTGCTCTCTTGAAGTTATCTGTGCAAAACGCAGGACAGAGCTCATTAAAAATTCAAACTTAAATCTTGAAAAATGCCACTAACGTTTTGGATCGCAGCAGAAACAAGTCAGATTCAAGTGGAACCAAATTGGCATAGTTGCAAATTAGGAGCGTTTGTGAGCTCAGAACTCCTCCCCTCCAACCCCCTTAGAACTTTGTCAGGGAATGCTGGAGAAACCGCAGTTAAAGGATTGTTAGAAACGTTTTATTAATCTGCGAAATGTAGTAGAAGTTATATCGAAAAATAAAATCCTAATATTAAACGTGAAAGTTTGTATGTGTGAATGTGACGTGTTGCTATTTCACGTAAAAACTATTAAATGGATTTTAATGAAACTTTACACTAATATTGCTTTAGCATCTGAATAGCATATAGGCTAAAACTTATAAAGATATAGCTTATACCCAAGTCCACGCGGACAAAGTCACGGGTGGCTGCTAGTATTCAATTAATATTTGAAGTGGGGCTGTTAACTTCTTAGAAAAACAGTCAGGAATCTTTTCGTTGAATACCTTAAATAGAGGGGTTTCATAGACTAACTATCCCTTTCCACGAACCTTAAAAGATGAACTTACTTACTCTAGCACTTACTTACTTACAAGTGATTCAATCTGCGTATCCAATTTTATTGTCTTCTCAATTTCGTGCTAAAAGAGAATACTCACTTACTACAAAAGTTTGTTAGTTTTTATCTACCGGTTAAAATTGGACAGTTATTTAGTTGATTTACAGCTTCATTATCAAGTTTATGTCTTACCTTTTACCGTAGGGATTTAAAAACTTAAAACTGTATCAAACCAAAGAGCCGAAAATCAGAAAAAGACATTCGGTCTTGCCTTCAGGCGGGAATTGAACCCGCACCTTTCGCAAACTGGGCGACTGCTTACCATTGAGCTACCGAGACCGATGCCTCTGTCTGGTTTTCGGATCTTTAGTCAAGATACTGCATGGAAAATGCTAAAAATAAAGATAACATATGTATCAAACTATTTGATTAGTTTTTGTGCCAAAACCACAGTTTATCTAATTTTCTCAATCACAAAAATGGTTTACTTATTAAAGTCACGTACAAATCTTCAAACACTGTTTATAATATTCTTAGTACGAACCAAAAGGACAGCAGGTGTTTTTTATAGCCAAAACTTAGCCCATAAATTCACTTCACCCTGTATCCGAGTAAGTAATAATGTCCGCGGCGGTCGAAATAAATAACCTATTGACCAAAAAGACGGTAGTCTTAATAAAAATCTTTTCTGTACATTCAATAATGTGCCCTATGCTTCAGTGATAGGAGTGAGATTCCAGTGGCTTTAAGTTGTGGTGTTTGGAGATTATGTCAAAAGAAAACCGTAGATTAAATGAAGTCTTTGGCTCGAAGCAGGTGTCTCTCTTATTGTGGGCGTGAAAAGAAATAAACGGAATAATATCGAGTCTTTCAAAGAGGGGATGATTACTGGGTTTGCTGGCATTTTTGTCTACTTAGCGATTTATATCTGTAATTTCTATACAGGGTGTTTTTTTTAACCGTAGTGGTGCCCGTGACTTAGTTGTTAGATTTCATTAGTTGAGCTTAGTGGGAGACCTTAGGGCGGCTTGAGAACATCTGGTAGTGAGACTTACAACTAACCTTACCCCCACACCACAATTCACACTGAGCTCAAGCTTTGAAGTTTTTCTCGCGCTACCATGAGGTACCAACTATGAAGTTGAGGTGCGGCCTGTGCCCAGTATCGTGACGTACAAAGGATGTTGTTTTAGGATTTTTATATAAAGGAAACTTAGCTGTATTTTCAAAAGAAACAAAAGTGCGGTAAAGGTTTTTGATAATGCGTTTACTTTATCCGGAAGTGAAACTGATACTTATACCCAAAGTTGTCTTTTCGGAAGAAATCCAACGATGTTCAATATTTAGTTTAATTCCGTTTCAAACTACCACTAGATATTGTTTACTACTGTCTTGTTTACGCTCTAGTAAATAATCATGCTATCTTGTACACACGGTCAAATCAAAGGAACGTACGTTAGGGAACAATTTTTGTCTTCGCGTCCGTACTGATATAACCTATCTATGTCTTTAAAATATCATTGTACCATCCCATATTGTTTAACTCAATACATGGATCTCCATCCTATTCTTCGAATTTCAAGAACTATCAGGCCTTCCAAACCAAGAACAGTAACCTCCCAAACACTACTAGTGTAGTTTACTATATACCGTAACATTGAAGCCGGTGACTCATTCGTCGGTTTACGACTGTTTTACTGCTAACTGAAAGGCACTGGAAGCCTTCGATTGTGCTCTAAATTCAAATTTGAAATTGGAACCAGGAACCGTGTGACAGGTGATCAAAGAGGTGCTAGGATTTACTCAAACGACTGGTGGCCGACAAGGTTTAACTACTTAGCGCATTGATATTATAATAAAAATACGTAGATAGGTTACCTGTGCTTAAAAAGTGGCACCCGAAATCAGGACCTTTTCCCACACGAGCAAAGCATTGACAGTTTGAGACAACACTGCGCAACATCTATCAGTCTCGTTTACGGTCTAGTAAATAATCATGATATCTTGTACACACGGGCATATCATAGGTAAATTACGCCAGGGGACAATTTTTGACTTCGAGTCAGTACCGACATAACGTATCTATACCTCTAAATATCGTTGACTTAGCGTGAAACCTTCTGAAACAAGGAGATACCCGAAAAGTACATCGTAAAATTTCATTACCTATCCTAGCACGCAGTCTACATAGCTCAAAATCAGTTATCGTTGCTGGCACACTAACTCACGAGCACCTCATTCATTTTATTTCTGTTATTTTCACGGCAATTTTACTTAATTGGACTTTATTATTATCAAAATATTATTATGGCCTCAGCCCTCGTGCTGGACTACGAATATTCGTGACTAATTCTATTCTTACTGTTTCCCAGCAATTTGTACCTTTAGTGGGAGTTTTCGTATTCATTTTAAGAGCTTTAACGAAAATCAGGACGGGGACATACGTGATTTTAATGGGGAACCAACCTGTAGATGGTATTTTATACCAGCTGATTAATAATACAAACGAGATTTGAGATGTAAAACCATATACTTATCACAAAAATTAAATACGAATTGGTATTATTTTTATTATTACCGAATTACGATGGAATTTTACAGCAACTCGTAGCAGCTACTGCAACAATAGACAATCTGTAAGCTGAACTGATTCTAACCAGTATGGCCCCTTTCAGTCCTTTTCAGAGCCCGCCTTGACCGTACTCGCTATTTACATAGATGGTTTCTAGATAGATGGAAGCTATACGAAGCTACCGCACTAGCGACAGCTGCCTTTTCACCGAAAAATGGGAGAATCAACTTTATTGATATTGCAACTTTGGTTAAGAAGAAGTTTTGTTATTAATTTTGTATTTGTGCTAGAAGGTAAAGGTTTGACTACTTACACTATTGCTGGTTCATGTTACAATGAGTCAATTTTTTTAGTACTACATATTTAACAATGTTAAATTAATTTCTTGTTCAATATAACTATCGATACTCACTAGCATTCAAACTAGGCATAGCTTGTATCTATGTTGACTCAGGACGGCGGCGGATGAACTCTATAACGGTTCTTTGCCCAGCGTAGGTTCAAAAAAAGTCAAATGAAACAAAGCTTTTATGTTTTTTTAAATAACTACACACAAAAACAACAGCTACAGTAATGACCTTGACGCAATAAAATATATTGCCATAGTTTTAAAGTTATGTCTGATTTATTACCACCAGGGTGCCACTTTTTGTGTTTAAACCAGTAATATAAACTTTAGTTCTTAACTTCCAAACCTTTTTGCAGCGTTGGGCTGCTGGTATCGTGATCGTCGACTGGAGAAGAAGAAGACATACAGCGGTGCCGGCTGCGATACAACCCCGTGTGTTTACAAACCTGCGGTAATGGGTAGCGACAGCAACATGTTCGAATACGTAAATCCACTTTCATGCTCCAAATATTTACAACGAAACGTTACGATTATGTTAAGAGCTTATTAATAGCAACTTTTATTCACCGTGACGCTTTTGAATTACTGAAAATACAAAAGGGAAAGGTAATTATGTGTTCAATAAACAGTAGGCATTAATTACGAGAGAGTTGAGTGGGGTGAATAGGTACCGATAAAAGAGATATTTTTTGGACGTTGTGGATGTATTCTGAAGAGGTACAGTATAGAGGCTGTTTTGAATATACAATGAAGATCGCTTTAAGCGATAAGGCCGCCTAATATGTATCGGCATTTTGAAAGTTCTTGTAATGTATTTCTATTTTTTGTGTTGTGTGCCATAAAGAATTATCTTATCTTATGAAGAGTGAGCATAAGCATAAGCTGCATAAGCTGAAGTTAAATGCTCTACCTTCGCCAACGCGCTTCAAAAGAAGTATGAAAGGGCCTTCGAGGAAAAAGCGTATTTCTTTTCGCAACGCATCATGTGATACTTGGGTTATTGCTGTTGTCCATGTAAGGAGGTGGGCTTAGCCATTGAATAGCTTTGGCTAGTTAGTTAGTTCGTTTTCAGGCTACGATCTCGCAAAAAAATATATACAGAGAGTCCAGTAGCAGAATCGAGTGGTTCCATACCAGCCGCCACCCGTTGCACTAATCATGTTTTTTTCAACGTTTTCATCAACGTACTGACACATTTTCTAAGTGCTGCATCAGTCATACACACAGTGATACTGCAGTCAGTGTTCTTGTATTATATAACTACATCACAAATTACTCAAATACAAGTTGACAGTTGCTGTCGACAACAGGCAACAAGCCCATAGCACACTTTGCCAGCACGGCAACTGCACGACAACTGCGGCTCCGACCCAGCAAGTATCTTGCCATTCAAATTTGAACCTTAAGTTGTACCTAAGGACGCGAGCTGCGAGATGAGTGGTATAGTGGTGGCGCGCTGACAGCTCCCCGTCAGCTCGCCGTTAGCTCGCCGTTGTCTTTCTCATTTAGATATTGCAAAACATATTGTACCACACACAAAATAATGCTCAAATTTTAATGCAAGATTTGATGGCTGATTCGTACTGAATAAATAAGAAACAACTGGTGGTAGAACCCTCTTAGGTACTTTTGTCAACCCGCTAAGATGCGACTAACTTTTCGGGTATAGGGTTCAAAGAAAACTTTAAAAACTCTCAAACTCACTAGTTTGTTTGCCGAGTGCGAGAGTTTCGAACGGTTAACGAGCCCGGTTTGTGAAGGGTCAACTATTATGCGTGACCGCTAACTTTAGGCGAAAGCAACGCACAATATTATTTGGTCTTTAAGACAGATTTGGATTTGACAAACAACACATTGTGTCAATAAATGAAGGAAGTAAATAAAATATACAGAGTCAATCATAAAAGGAGTCAAGCCTCGGAGGAACAAAATTCATTGTAGGTGTCAAACTTGTTACGGGGATGATTTTAGTAAACATGCCCTTCTTTCATACAACAAATCAATGAACTTATGAGATTCAAACCCAAAACATGTAAATCTTACCATGCTGAAAGAACAGGATGATTTATAATTTTTTTGCTTATTGACATTAATAACAATATTGAATGATTATTAGAGATGTACAGCACTTGCCTTTGTTTTTTGTAATAAATAGGCCTGAATTAATACATGAGTCTCAAATCTGCGTAACACAAACAGTAAAAAATATACGCTTTGTTAAAGTTAACAATGAAAATTATATTACCTGCTGAAGTCAGCAGGAAATATAATTTTCAAATACGAATTGTATAGATAAAATTAACCCTACTACAAATCGAACCACGTGAAGAAACCGGTAACCCAACACTAGAGCTAAAAGCTAATTGAATATCCGAAAATATCCGACAATCAGCGGACAGAATGACGTGCCGTCTAACCGACACCATTGTGTGAGTGCTATGGTTTTCTAAATCGAACAGTTGGAAACACACGGGGCGGTAATTGACGAGTATAATTTGACCATTTTTTTTTTCGTGGGGAAATTCTCATGGATACCTCGCTGCCCGGGGGGACGACGAGGTTATGTCGGACTCCTACCGACTAAAACCCCACGGCACTCAACGATGGCACTTTGGCGGCGAAGCTGGATCCTACCGTAAGTAATACCGCACTGCTCCGCCGCCAGTGCTAGCCCCTAATGGGGCCCCTTCCGACCGACCCCCCAACGAAGGGGGGTGGCCACGAAAGCGCCTGGAGTACGCAGGCACTTTCGCCGTCTCGGTGGATGCCGTGCAATGCAAGCAAGAGCACCCCCGCACTCGGTCCGCTGGCACCCACTGTACGCAGGCCCTACTGGGCCCGCAACCACGAGCCACCCAAAGGGCGGCTCCGCTGCCGCAACCAGCGGTACGGCCCCGCCGGGCCGCGACGCACAGAGGGGATCAGCTTCGGATCACTGGCCAATCGATTGTGCGCCGCGGCCTCCACCACGCGCCTCAGGGCGCTTGCAGGCCCCACTGGCCCCGCAATCCCACGTGTCGCCCTTGCGGGCTGAGTATAATTTTGACCACAGAATACTCAACTAACGTACAGAAGATCATTCATTTTTAATTACTTATCACCTACTGTGTGTTACTTATTTGTGTACATTAGTACCGAATTGCTGGAAAAGAGTTATGTAACTGCTTACATGGCCTTGAACCCGGAGTACGCAGGCACTTCGACTCGCAAGCCCAGGGGTAAGTGCCGTACTAATAAGTTGACAATCCTGAACTGAGGCTTGCTTTCAGTCCGCATTCAATGGACCGATTTTTATTAAAGAGGGTTGTTATTAAAACGTTCTTGGTTTTTTTATTTGGTATCAATATTTACATTCATGACTTCTTTCATTTGTTCCTCAACATTTTCCTTCGGTCCTCTGTATAATGAAGCATTACGTTCAAACATGTCGGCAATTAACTAAAGTCGGTCCATTTTTTGGTCTGTGTCATAGAAATTAGTTGGCAAAAGTCTAAGTCTAAGTCACCCTAAATCTAAAGACAGCAAAATATTAAGTTCTGAAAAGCCACAAAGAACAATTTCAGCAGATGTTCGTGATTCATTTTAATGCACATTTTATATTCCACGTAAATTATTTACTAGCGCAATGGCTGTTAAAGGTGTCTTTGAATTTCTGATGCGATTTCTTAGCATCAGGAGCGAAGATTTTATAAGTATTTGAAGGAATTCGTAGCTGCAAAATATTTTACAGCGCAAATTATTTATTCGTCTCTTTTCATCGCATTATTGCTGAAGTCAACCACCGTTTTCGCATTGTGATTTCAGAAATTCTTCAACTTGAATACAATAAAAATCTTATATTTATCTCATATTTACATGCTGAAATTTAAAGCGGGCATGGTGGCCAAATTATTAATAATAAGAAGTATAGCAAAATGCTCTGAGGAGTCTCCAGAGCGCGTTTAAAAGAAAACTGAAACGAATGCTTTGTTTTTCTTAAACTTGTTCTAAAGGCAAACATTGAACCAGTTGGTTGTTTGAAACCTTAGGTACTCCAAATCAGGTAGTGACCGAAAATAAACTTTACATAAATTAAGAAGATGGCTAAGGATGGCTATCGCCGAAGGGGACGGCCTAAAAAACGCTGGTGCGATGACCTGGTATACTACTCGAGAGAATGGTGGACTTTTGCAAAGGACAGGGAACGATGGAAGGGTTTGGGGGAGACTTTTGCCCAGCAGTGAGATCTTGCAGGTTAAATAAAATAAATAAATTAAGAAATCAAAAGGAATCAAATCAAAACTGGTGGTTTGGTGAAACTAGTGGAAAGAGCATAACTTTCTATGCGTGCAATTAACCCCCGTGTTTTCCGACTTAGGCCCACTATTCTTTTTGTTTTATCGACTGTTTCGGATCTTCTCGTGTGGTCGAGTCATTGCATAGCAAGTCACGCCAATAATGATGCTATGCCATGGAAATAAAGTTGAATGTTGTAGAAACACGTTTTAGGCTGGCTTTACACGTATGTGTCATCGAACATGTCAGCTACTGTCAGATGATATTTTAGCATTTTTTTAGAAAGCTTGAGGCAATAGAAGAACAACAATTGATAAGTCTTCGGATAAATACACCTTTAAAGCCAACATTGAGTAGGTAAAAAATGCAATGTCAGGGCAATAGTTCTTATGTTGCAAAAAAAATCTGGAAAGTTCTTAAATTAATTCGTAATAAAGTCTATATTGCAAAATGCAATTTTGCGGCTAATGAAACAGTAAGAAATCAAAGTATCGGAGTGTGGCAGTTAGTAGTAAATAAAGTAACCTAGGACAATTTTCACCAAAATCGTTTTAATTACGCCACTTCGTTAACAGACGCACTGACTGACCATTATCATTCAGGTATTTTGTCATGAATCTTTGAAGAGATTCATTTTCAGGTTTCTTCCTATGTTTGAATATTGCTTCTTAAACGAGCAACTTAAGTGTGTATTTCAGCAACAGCCAAGCGTATCTCTGACTATCCCGTTTGGGACATTATTATATTACCTAGTAATGGTACGTATGCTAAAAGTTCAAGCATCTAGCAAGTATTCCAAAAATAAACTAAAACGAAATAGCCGCGACATTTCTACAAATCCATTGCAACTTTTTACATTTCCTCCTTTCCTGTTACCTTTTCACCCCGGTGGGTTATTTCACCCGCTCTGCCTTTTCACCCCAGCCGAACTAGGAGTGCTTAGAGCATAAATAGCTGGAGCATGCACATAACTCAGGCAGACAGAATTCAGCTTGGACTTAGCCTGGAATTGCACTGCATACTGGGGTGAAATAGTGCTGTGTGCACTTCATAACCGTGCATAGATAATGAGGAGCTTAATGAAAAACTAAATTTGTGACGCTTTTAAAAGGAAATATGAAAATGACGCAAACTATTTCTAACTCAACAGTAATAGCCCATTACGAAGAATTTAGGTTTAGAGTAAGGACAATAGGTTAGATAAATAAAACACTTAACGGCTTTCAAAATTATGAATTAATTACAAGTAGTACACCCGGTACACCTGGACAGATATACACCATGACTTCATTGAAGTCTATAGGTAATGAAAATAATATGATAGATTCATGAAAAGTTTAATTTGCGACGCTCCTAAAAGGAAATATGAAGTTGACGGTAAACTTGAAAACCTGGAATACACTGTTTAATTTGAAAAAAATTCAACAAGAAACTTCATAAAGCTACGTGGAGGGTACGATCAACTTCCATATTTATAAAGAAAAGAGAGACAATCATGTGACGTCTATTTGTGTATCTTTATTCTTTAAAAAGGTTTTTCTTTGAAACATTATCCTAGACAAATCAAAGGTTACCTATGTCAATTGCAGCGCCAATATCCGGCATTGCCTTTTCAAAGGAGCAAACTCTTAAATAAAATCTCATTTTAAACGGCAAACTGCTGTATCCGGGTTGTTTGATACAAAGTCGGTTGGTTTAGTGCTGGAGTTAAGACCCGGATATTAACCGTGTGTCGGTTTAGGGCCAGCGCCCACTATCGGCATCGGCACGCTTCAGGATTTTAAGGTGGCAAATAGCAATATACTTTAACATTATGGCAATAAAGTAGAAATTTCCGTGATGTGTTCTCGTAAAAACAAAATGCATTTGTTCTGTTTCTGTTTCGGCATTTTCTACTTTATTGCCATTATGTTAGAGTATATTACTATTTGCCACCTTAAAAGCCTGAAGCGTGCCGATGCCGATAGTGGGCGCCGGCCCTTAGGCGGGGATAGAAAAGCGCACTTACGCCATCTAGTTGCAGCCGCGGGCATTTCGCAGAATTAGCTGACTCCTGATAGTTGATGCTTCTTTTGTGGGAGTTTATTTCCAGAAGCAAGTAGTTTTGCTATCTGGTAAAGCAGAATAAATCTTATTTTAATGAATAATTGTATAAAAACGCAAAGGTGTCATGAGTTACTTGTACTCAGTCAGAATAAACAAATGTTTTTTTCTAAAAGTAGATCAGCCATCACAACAAAAAAAATATTTGCGTATTCAAATCGCCGGAGTTCTAGTAAAATTTATATACGATTGCATATCTACTAAAAGCAAAAAAGCATAACGGCGCTTGCATCGTGAGTTCCTACTACAAACTGAAAAAAACTAGTGAAACGACTAATAATATTTTTATTGGTTCTATAATTTTCGACAAACCTAACCAATGCATACCGACGTTAAAGATGCAGCTTTCAAATTATTGGTTAAATAAACTCAAATGAACTAAAGTTCGTAAAATTCATAAGTGTGTGGTCAAGCACTCACTTTTAATGATGTAGCTAAGAATGTCAAGATTGCATGCTGTGTATAAAAAAAAGACGAATAATAAAGGTCTTAGTAGTGACATGAGGAAAGGTCTCTTCCATAAACGCCACAGTGAACGGCCTAAGGCAGTCTACGCCCTAAGTAATCGGACTACTGCATGCACCGGATGGTTGACTTACACCCGCTGCGTTTTCTAGTTCGAGTGTGCTACTTCTGTTTCAGAGACAATTGTCAGTTCTACAAGCGATGAGGCTTGCCCATTGCCACCTGATCCTGAAGCTTGGCTATCAGGAAAGACACGACACTTTGATTCTTTTGCGAATATCCTATCACGCACAAAAACGCCAGTCCTTACAAAACAACATTTATATGTTTATTCCCATGATTATTTCGATTTATGGCGTTTACGTATGTAAAACCTAATTTTTGTTCGTTAAAGTTTCAATGGTAGGGGTACCTGTCTGAGTGAAATGAATAAAATACTTAAATCTTAGCATCTGGAAATATTTTTTGCTCGCGACGACAGCGCTTCTCTGAGCTCTTGCTAAATCTAGCTTAACTCGTTCCGTGTTCGCTCCAGAGATGGCGTGCTGAGTCGAATCACTTTATGCAATCTTTCTTCCATATTTGTTTTCACATTGGTAGTTGAATACTTTATCCTATTCGTGAAAAACTGTACCTAGGATTCGATAATCTTCATTTTGTCTTCTTTGTTTATTTAATCAATGTGGGCGCCACTGAACTGTTGTATGGGCGTAACGCTAAGCACGTCAGGTCGGATGGTTTAAACATTACTCTGTCTTCTAAAATAGTCAGTAAGCCTGTTTTATGGAAGGCAAAAATACTGTTGCTGGCAAAAATGTTTGAGTTAATTTGGGCACAATTATATTTATAAACAAATTACAACAACGCAAACTAACAAATTAAACCAGTTGTAATGCCACAAGCATCCTATCAAGCCGCTCTGAGGCCTCTGACAAACTTAATCGACAACAGATCCATAAACAGTGGAAAATGGATGACATTAGATAAACTTTATTAACTGGCCAAAAGTGGCTTTGGACCGCAGAGAGTGGAAAGTGAGACAAGAGGCCTTTGCCATGCAGTGGGACAGCAGAAGCTCAAAATAATGAATAATAATAAACTTTATTACAAATGTCTCTCGAGAAAAAACATCTGCGATTCAACATCAATGGTTCAATTGTTTCTCTTCCTTTGTTGGTCAGCACGTCAAGATAGCTAAAACCAACCAACTTGCAAATACCAAAAACTGCACACTTAAAAATTCACCAGCTGCATTAAATGAAAGCGGGCAACTCTTTGCACGGACGATGTGAAAAATCGCCCTGGGCGTTTTTCTCGCCAAGCGAATGTAAACATAATTAAAATTCCCCAGGACTGACTGTTTATGCCTTAGGCGGAAAAGCTCATAAAATTAATTTCAACGTCGGCTTAGTGACTGCGTTTGGCTGCGAGTTTAAAAGAATTTATTTCAACAATTTCAAGTTTCTAGTGTTGTTGTACTATTCATTTTGCTCGCTGCAGTTATTTTGTAGAATTTTCCTTCTTTATGCAAAGCCGCTCATTTCGGTTTCCATGTAATGTGGGTGTGTAAGTTAACGCGAGAAGGACCTTGTTTCTCGGAGGCTACACGGCACATACTTAAATAAATAAATATATTTATGTGGAGCATATTACACAAAGATCATCTGACCCCGAAGTAAGGAAATCCGAGACTAAATAAACCTTCATAATATTTTTAAATACACACTTGAATGGATAATAAGACGTAAATAAGAAGGTCTCGCCAACCAATTGGATATATTTTACAATTCTAAACGATTATTTAAGCTCAGCATGTTTGTCGTGCCAAAGTAATGTTTTTTTTATGTGAATACAGAAACAATGAAGGTCATCAGCAAACATTTTGTGCTGGTGCAGGAATCGAACCCGCAACGTTTGGTTCTTCATCCAGTCCTCTAACCACTGCGCTCAACGGTTAGCTTATGGATGCGGCCTCATTAAAGGGTGTGACACTCGGCCTGTTTAAACATTCGCATATGATTGTGTGATATGTCGTTTAATTATATGTTAAAAGAGCAACGCAACGCGTTTATGAGGCTGAAGCCTCATAAGCCCGATGGACACTTGTTGGCGACCCTGTGAAAACGTTTTTAAAAATGTTTTTTCGTGAAAAATTGTTCTCATCTTATTTCCACCTAGTGCCATAATTGGTGATCGCACCTACAACCCCCCAGTGACACATTTGAGTTTTGTGTTGTTTCTATACCATTTTACACGACGTAACACAACCGTCATAGTATCGTAACCACTGAGATGGAAGGTTGGTTGGTCTACCTTCAAATATCTCACAGGGGCACGTCTCAACTATGAGGTGGTACGGGCCAAACTCTGGCACGCGGGATCATTCCGGATTGTGGGAGTCTCAGGCTAGTGTGAAACCTCGTTATCAGATGTTATCAAACCACCCAAGGCCTCCGACTAGGACATCTAGCGAGGTCAGCCGTGACCAACTGTTAAATGTATCTTTCGAATCACGGAGATGCCCGACAAATGCATCACTAAATTCGTCGGGTTGGTTACCTATCCCATTTCCGACCTAGCCTGCGTTGCTTAAAAACTGAGATCGTTGCCGATCCACTGGGCCATAGGCACCTCGACTTTTTATATAATGCTTCAAAATGATCTGTACTTTGATAATTAAAGCGAGCCGTTACCAGATCCGGCACAATTACCGTCAGGCTTCAGTCACTGGAAACGCGCTTCAGTCCGACGTCATTACGGACGCACTTTATTTGAGTTCGTGAAGCGACCGGTTATTACTGGGAGTCCGTATTTTGCGCTGCTCATTCTGTTGTGCGGTACAAGATTTTTTTTTGTGAATCAAAAGATGAAAATGTCTCTAAAAATCATAGGGATCGTTTCGCAAGAATGCCAGCATTGAAAAGGAACATCATAATCATCATAAAATATCAATTCTTGTCACCTGTGCGATAAAGAATTGAAGTTCTTCCTTCTATTGTCGCTGTTGGCCACGTTGTATCCCCTACTATGGTCACTGGGCCATGGAACTGGGTGCACTGGCTTATGTCAGACCATAAAATTAGTCTTTATTTGGCCTTACACTTACAACAAACTGTAGTGACCCGGACATCTAAATCTTTTGTACAAGAAGACACCACTAGTTTTTACTAGGCTTTAAGACGCCTTCATAACATCTGACAGTTAATTTTGTCACTAGCTCTGCATCCAGCTCTTCAATAATCCGCATGGCACTGCTTTTGTCTCTGGTCTTGCACTCTATTCAATAATCCGACACCGCGTGTTAAAGAAGGATTGAACTATCTACATAATACTATTGGTTGAGGTGAACCCCGTGCGCTGCAGTGCGACATATTTATAAATATTTTATTAAACCAATTCGCTCTAAGCTCAACACTCATGGCAAATAATTAATTACAAAATATAATGTTACGAATGAAACAAATGCAGTACATAAATAAACGGGTGGTAATAACGCATAATGTTCGCAAACTGTGTGTCGCATTAACTCAGGGTGAATGCGTTGCGCAGATTGATATTTTAATGAGAAAATACGTTTAAATTCACATTTGGGAATGTGAACCTTGATGGAGAGAGAATATGACATACTCTTAGACACACGTTACGGCCTGTCCACAATAAGACGACACGATGTCGCATCGTGCTACGACGCAGAATCATTTCTCGGTACGACGTCGTGTCGCGTGAATCTACTACGAGCAAGCAACATTCTCACGATGCGACGTGATGCGACGCGTCGTCGCAGCGTCTAATTGTGTGCGAGCTCTTACTCCAAGGGTTGGTATAATGTGAATGATAGTGAGAACTCAACCCTTTATGGACTTATTGGCGTTCATAATCTTGGCGCTTCTTCGCATGACCAAAAGACTTCTTCAAGCTGATGTACTTACAGGCAGAACCTCTTGAATAATGGCTCAACATAGCCTACATAGGTTTAATCTCAGAGATAATCCATTACGGAACTAGTGCATAATACACAAGAGTACCTTCATCTATGAAGTGCATACCTATTTGAAGTACTTAGATAGTGATGCGAAACTTGCAGACTAATTTGAAATGTACATCAAGTACGCAAAGTATGTAGTTTATATACATTTCGAAGTACCTATTTATCATTGATAAATCATCATTATCATCAATAGCCACATAACGTCTGTAGTGTGTAACGCGCCTCACCCAATTAGTAAGTATATAAGGTTTAGCTTAAGTAACATTAGTTAGTAATAAATCATACGTCAAACTATAAACAGTACTCCCAGTCCCCACACACAGTACATGGCGACCCTGCCAGTGCTGCCTTTCAGGGCAGCGCTGCGCAATTAAAATAAAAAATGCAGTGAATAAAATTTTTTAATACAGTTGCTCAAAAAGTGGTACTTTTCGTAGCTGTTTAGCGTGCGGAAAGTTGGTTTTTCCGCACTAGTGCTTTTTACTTTTCCATTTTTTTTTGATAATGTTAATAAAATCCATACATCCTACCAAAGAGGTTGTCTGTTCAATCACTTTATTTTGTATTTTGATACGTTATTTGGCATTAAAACTGGGAATATAATATTATTAAAAATATTTCAATTGCACAATTGACAAAATAAAGGGTTATTTAGTAACTATTAACAATTAAATTTCTGAAACAGTTTACTTAAAGTTGGCTGTTTGTGTATTAACAATGGCCGGATATTTGTAAGTATGAATGAGTTTCACTTAAAAATACTTGAAATTAAATAATAGGTATTTATTGCATTTCCATGTTTAAATGCAATTAAATTACTACTTATATTTTTACTAGGCTGAATACAACCGATGCCGTGTTAAAAAAATGCTGTCAATCCTAAGTTTTTCATTCCCGCTTTCTTTATTTACGATTAGTCACGACTGTCACGATATACTTTGGTTATTGATCGTTTTTAATGTTGTTTATTTTACATTTTTCGTACACAAGTATTTAACATATTTTTTCAAAATAGTTTATTTTTACTAGGCTGAATGCAAACAACCGGTGCCTTGAAAAAAAAAAGTTTTTTCATTCCCGCCCTTTTTACTCTTGATTTAATTGTGTTAATGATTCGCATTGGTTTGATATTATTTTTTTCGCAAATGTATTAAAAAACGTTGTTCGATACACGAGCGGAAGTGTCATTTTCACTCGTCCCGAGTCTTGACCCTCGCCTGCCGGCTCGGGCCAAGATGCCTCGAGACTCGTGCAAAATGACATACTTTCCGCACTTGTATCGAAAACTACTATTTTCAAAATAGTTTATTTTTACTAGGCTGAATGCAAACAACCGGTGCCTTGAAAAAAAAAAGTTTTTTCATTCCCGCCCTTTTTACTCTTGATTTAATTGTGTTAATGATTCGCATTGGTTTGATATTATTTTTTTCGCAAATGTATTAAAAAACGTTGTTCGATACACGAGCGGAAGTGTCATTTTCACTCGTCCCGAGTCTTGACCCTCGCCTGCCGGCTCGGGCCAAGATGCCTCGAGACTCGTGCAAAATGACATACTTTCCGCACTTGTATCGAAAACTACTATTAATCAATAATTGTAAAATAATTGGACACTATCAAAACGAAATTTTAAACAAATAAAATATTACACGGACTTGGACTTAAATACGGAAAACCAGTGTGTGAAAACAGAGACAAGAAGGCGCGGGGCGCCGGGAGGTGATGGAGTCAGGTGATGATGTTTAGAAAAGATGATGGCTGGGCGCAGGGCGAAATATGGTGTCAGATGGAAGTGTAATGATGCAGCCGGGAGATGTTCGTGTCCCGGAAGGTAACTGCTCGCCGAAGAAAGAAGAAGGCACCATGAAGGAACAACAGAAAGGACATACTGTGAAGGACCAGTTTATTTTTTTTAATATTTCATTTGTATTTTTATGTTACATTTTACTAGATTTATCCGGCAATTTATATTATGTAATCACGAATGTGTTACGCATATAAGTACGTGTTTTATGTAAGGGAGATACTTCTAATTTTAACTTCATTTTAGTGGAATTACTATTTACTCTTTTCTATTAATGTATGTCTGAGAAGACAATTACTGGAATCCCTTACTTTAGCATAATAATATGCGTCTTTTAGCCAATTATTTCATATCAAATACGAAATAAGATAGAGTTCATTTTTTAATGTCTGTAATTTGGTGTATTTTCAATTAAAATTTTTGATACTTGTGACGAAAATCATATAATGTTATGACCTAATTTCATATTAGTGGCAGTGTAAGTCAGCGCTGTGTTCAAAACTGCTGACAAGCTTACACGAGTGCATACTCGTATAACAATCACTCGATGTACTTAGATTGTGACGGTATTTTGTCAACGAAGCAAGCATATTATAAGGTAAGATACCATTTTAGGGTTTGGAATGTATGCGAGGTTAGTAAAAGGTTTGATGAGTAGGTAAGATTAGAAATAATTAGGCTGATAATGTTTCAAATGCAAGTGGACTGATCACCCAAATGTGTTTGATGACTTCAATAAGCCAAATAATAATTTTGTTGATGTAGTTCGGAAATGATAACTTTGCTTTTAAAAGAAAATTAAGTGTCAAGAAAATAACAAGTTCTAAGGAATGGTACACAAGATTAAAAGTGATAATGATGGGAACGAGATCCTGTATTATAATTATATTTGTATGGTACAAGGTACAAGGTGAGTCAATCCTTTTGTTGATCATGGTGTGCACGAGCTTTCCTCTGTGAGACAAGTTGGAACCTATTGACCACAGATACCAATAAGAGTATGAAAGTCGACATTAAAGTAAATGACGTAAGATTTTCGCATAGAGTGATTAGGGCGAATAATAAATAAGAGGCACCAGATGCCCTAAAGTGAAATAATATGTACCAAATATAGGAAAATTATGTGTACCGTACCTTTGATTATTTTCAGAGTTTTGGAAGTAGTTGTAAAAGTTAAGAAAATGACAACTAAAATCAAGGATATAATATGCTTTGCTGAGACATGTTACGATTGATAGGTCAAGATATAAGAAAAAAATGTTTCTCACGATTTCAGAATCTTTTGTGTTTAATTATGAGATTAATGAATTAATGGCCAGAAAAAAACATACATATGTTTACCGAGATTGTGAGTAGGTAACATAAAGTTATTATGTGAATGCACTTATATGTATCTAAATATAATTGTTTCCAAGAAGTAAGGTCCCAGTAGGTTTTAGGTAGTAGTGTTTTACTGTTCATATTATTTCAATCAGTTTCTACTTATAAATAATACATCCATATTGATTTGTTTACATTTTAGTTTTTCTTTAACTTTATTTTGAAAATAATAGTGATTTATATTTCAACTGACTAGAAAATTTACTTAGAACAAAATTTCCAGCAAAAATATTGTCAACAGATATATTATAACAAAAAAAATATTCTTATGTTATATTTTTTTTTCAATAAAAAGGGGGAGGTGTAGTGTGTGACGCGCCTCACCCAATTAGTAAGTATATAAGGTTTAGCATAAGTAACATTAGTTGGTAATAAATCATACGTCAAACTATAAACAGTGCATCATTTAGTACTCCCGGTTCCCACCTACAGTACAGTCAGCTCCTGAACATTCGCGTCCACCATAGACGTCAAGAGCACAGTATAAACATACAGTAGGTTATCTAAGGCCGCCCGCCGAGTTATAAGCCTAGCGTGCACACAGACACGCGGCACAGCCCGTCCGTACTGCCGCCACACTATGCCACCCTATTTTATGCTAGCGTGTGCGTGAAATCGCGACACGGCGCGCGACGAGCACGCACACATTCAAACCGAGAGTGGCACGTTTGTATGTAGATGTTCTACTGTATGTTTATACTGTGTCCAGAGCGACCGGTTGCAAGCGGCCTGTATCCACCGAAACCCTGCGACCTTTATGATGTCATCCATAATCCCACGCTATGATAAAATATGAATAAAACAATTTAATTATTTTGATTACGATACCTCTACATGATTCACTGGAGTACTTAGGTATTGCTGTTACCTAAAACAAAACATAATTTTATTACTTCTTTGCACGAATTTGTAAAATATATTTTACACTAAACAATTAGGAAAACGGACGTGGACTGAAAATATAACTGTGACTATTTTTATTACTACCTCAGTATTCAAATAAAAAATAAAACTAGTTATAAACTGTAATAAACAAAGTGGCAGACTTCATTTCTGTTATGAACGAAAAAGGACATAAAAACACATCAAATTATAGCTTGAAAAAGTTGGAATTAAAAACTACTTCATCTAAGTAGTATCAAGTTATTATTCCAGTACATTTGTGCATTTTTACTCGAAGTAAGTTATAAATAAAGTCAGTATTTTTTACAACATCTTGTCACGGAACTGCCACTGCTAACAACTGGTTAATCACTTCAATTTAGAAAGAAGTACGGTCAACGACACGACATATTACCCATTTCTAGTCATTCTTTCTAGCACTACTGCAACGAATTGCCATTTGGCAAGAGCTAGATTAAAAATTAAGGGTAGGTACGTGTAGTTTAATGTCGTATTCAAACGATTATCTTTGTTGTGTTCTTTCTTCTATTTCTATAGCTTATGATTAAAGAAGAACTATAAGATTTGAGTAAAGCGCACATTAAAACAACAATGTCTGATAATCTATGATTAGTCAGTTGCATTTTTTTCTAATCACCAACAGGACAGGTTTCATTGGTACAATTATCGATTAAGGTAAATCAATTTTGATTGAAACTACCACCTTCAAGTCACACCGTTGTGTGACTTGAACGGAGTTTTTAAAATTCAAATTTGTCAGTTTCAATTTTAATCTAGGATCCGAAGTTGTCAGAACTTCACGAGCAATATCCGATTTATTCTGGAACTCTTAGCCCGTTTGAGTTCGCTTCGTGTTCTACGTCAAAGCAGTTATCGGCTCTTAGGGTTGCTAAAAAAATGAATACCAACCAAGAGCGATTTTCTCTTGGTTAGCCATATATTAATTGAAAACAACCAAGATCACAGGTTAGTTGAGTTATTTTTATAAGCTGATTAGCTAAATCAACAAATCAATCTGTGACTGAACTTATCTTAGGGATTATGTTGATTGATTCAACAAAACAAACTTGAACAAACACAAACTTGAACAAATCTTAGCATGGGTATGCTAAGATTCAAAAAACAAATGATTTAATCTACTGTGTAGATTAGTCAGTCCATCAATTCTCCATGTTAACATTGATCAAGAAAAATAGTTCCCTACATTATCACTAGATGGAGTTGGCAGTACTATAGCTCGCGCAAGTATTGGGTTTTAGTTTTCGTGCATAGGACCCGTCGTTGTTTCTTCTTCTCTTTGTGGAACTCCATAAAGGCACTCAGCACTGCTTTTGCCAGTTGTGGTGCCGACCGATCCTGCAGCTTACTAGTGAAATGTCGGTATCACAGCATTACTACGTGAATTTGTTAATAAGCTTACAGATTTGTCGCGTCAGACAACCCTACGCTTTAACGTGGATTGACTTCATTCAGAGCTTAAAAGCTAGCAGGTACGAATGCTGACATTTCGCCTATGTATCGACAATCCGCTTCGCGATGGGCGGTTTTGGCAGTTGAAAACTTAAACGGTTTATCGTTAAAAATGTTATATGCACGGGCAAATTTGAATTAGTATATTTTAGGTAATTTATTGGCATTTAGGGATTTTGCGCATTGCTGTAGCGTTTTGCCAGCCAAAGTTTTTACAGATACTTAAGGAATCTATACCCTAAAAAAACATAACTAAGTAAAGTTTAGAATATGACAGTTAAATTATGAAATATCAGAGCTCTGAACGCATTTATCATAGTCAACGTTTCGTTGCCATTTGCTTGAAGGTAGCATGCTGTCATGCTAACTTACGTCATTTAAAAGTCTAATCTTGTAATGCTACTATAGTGTTGCTATTTTAAAATAGTGAGTTTTAAGGCAGACTTTACTAATGTACTATTTCAATATTTGTTATAATGATTGTGACAGCTTCTACAGCAACTAAGGTTTACTAGAACAAACCTCTAAAAACACTTATTTTAAATAACATATTTTACCGAGTTATTTAGCTGACGCTAACTATCGCGTCAAGAACATTTAGCATAAGTAGAAGCATGAATTTTTAATAACAAAACATTTTGCGAAATAGCTTCTTGAAACACTATAAGTACCTACCTCATAATAAGAACAAAAAACTGAATATGAGTATTTTAACAAATTGCAATTAGCTTTATTCACATCATTTTAAAAAATAATTCACGCCGTCTGTTGCATTAGTAGGACACTTTCAGCGTTCCTCTGGAAAGTTTGAAAAACGGATACCATTGAAACAAAACTACTCTATAAAACAGAAACTCTGTATTAAAGGCTTCAGAAACACCACATCTAAGTTGACCTACCAGTCAAGCACAGATTTTTAAAAGCGTACTACTTATATTACATAAGTAATTCCATTGCTCATCTACTCGTACCAATATAAGTCCTTGTGACTTAGTGCTGAATAGTGTATTTGTACGCCAGTTAGGTTAGTTCGGGTATTTTCGTGCTACGGACATGTTATGCTAGAAACTACGTCAGCTGTTAAACCTAGGTGAAGGCTTTATGGCGTTTCAATAACATCTGACAGTGGATTACTTGCGCCACGTACGCTCTCTCACAATCCGCCGATACCACTTGTAAAGTGACTTTGTGTTTGTGCTAACAGTTAACATAAATAAGCTTACATAAAATATGCTTAGAAAGTTTCAGAAAATATATAAAGCTAGAATCTATTTCCTTTTACTAGTGAGTTTTCTAAAAGAAATCTACGGAACACCAGTTAATGCAGTCTATTTTCCACTTGGGTTTTATTACTCTCATTTTTCAGAACAACGCTACTTTTTTGAAGAGCAAAAGGTAAGTTAGCGGCAACGTACTTTCATTTGCGGGTAGTAACTCGTTGGAACGTTCTTTAAATAGTTAAATAAAAAAGTGAATTGGAAAATAATGCCCGTTAGGCCTAGTCTCAACTAGAGCTGAGCGCAGTCGAGCTGTGTTTTCAACAACCAATAGAATTTTGATCTGGAGCTCTGCGGAGACGAAATGTGTAAATAACGGAATTCTATTGATTGTCGAAAACAGCTCGACACCGCTCGACTCCGATTAGATAATTAGATTACATATTAGATTTAGATTATTATTTTAAGCATTTTCCATGCAGTATCTTTACTAAAGATCCGAAAACCAGAAAAAGACACTCAGTCTACTTGGCATCAGGCGGGAATCGAACCCGCGTATTTCGCAAAATGTAACGTGGCACAAATTTTCACGAGCAGGTTAAGAACCTCTAATTCAATGATGCCAATCAAAGTTCAGCCTTTACTTACATGAATAGCTGTCATGAAAGAAGAGGAGTGAAAGTAGCGCAACGTGTGTGTCAGGACCGTAGCAAGTGGAAAGAAGTGGTCTCTGCCTTCCCCGTTGGGAAAGAGGCGTGATGGTATGTATGTATGTATGTATGTATGAATAGCTGTCCTTTTCTGTTCTATACACATCACAGGACGTCATGAATTTAAAGGCGTGCTTAACATTCATCGACGATTATAAAGTGGTAAGTAACGCTATGGTTTCTTTGGGATAAAATCTCTTGAATACACAATTCTTCCAGCCTGCAAACTTGCGCTTAGTCGCATCATTACCGTTGTCAATTTTACAGTCTTGGCTCAACACCAGTTACCATTGTGTGCAAGGTGATAAACTCCTTGAAGTATTGACATAATATACTGTTAAAATAAATTGTGTAAGAAGTAATCCGACGCTGACAAGTCTTGAGGTTTTATTAGTTACATGTAACTGGTTTTGTACTCACGACACATCGACAACGGACAATTATGTCTTTTTGGTGCCAGAATGCAAGAATTTGGCTACGGATACGTTAACGTAAAGGATAATGCCAAAATTAATTTCTTTATTTTTAAATATCCGATCATAGGAAATTCTGTTTCTGGTTTTTTTTTAATTGATAAGCATGCAGCCTAAATATAAAACGGAATTGGTTTGTGAACCAGCAACGTGGTGAGGAGCAAGTCTACCGCCGTTATCCAGGAGGATTTATATTGGTGTTATCCATCACCGGAGAGTAAGCCGCCAATTGCATACATAAACGGCCTTTTTATATCCCACTGGTGGGCACAGGCTTCACTTCAACTATGAGGTGGCGCGAGCGATGCTCCACCATGCGGGTTCAGTGCGGGATGTAAAGTCAATGAGAAACCTTAATGTCAGATGTTATCAAGCCGCCCTAAGGCCTCCAACTAGGCTAAACGACTGACATCTAGGGACGTCAACCGGATTAACTGCTTGCTTGATTAACCGAAGCACGGAGATGCTCGTAAAATACATCACTAAATTTTGGTCGGAATGGTCACGAGATCCAAGCCTGAGTTTCTAACCACTAGACCACGACGCTCTACAAACAAAATAAAAAGGCCAATTATATACTTTACTTCCTGAAAGTGTATAACAGCAGTGTTTAAATCATATTTACTTAACAGCATTTGTTCCACGGCGCGTTACAGGTTCAGCAGCGGTAACCGTCTGCAAACGACATTACATCCGTTTTGCGACCAATTTGTTGCTGCTGCGTATTACCTGACCCACGCGGTAGTGTGACACTCTTTTGGGTACGATTCGGACAAATAAGCAACGTTTAGGCTACAATTCGGACAGTGTTTTGTCTACCATACATTCGTGACAAAGCAAAACAGCAAGCATAGATGGTTTCGCAACCACAAAGGCAATTGACAGGAAATATCAATTGCCTTTGTGGTTTCTGCGGCAGACCAACCCTTGCGTAACAGAGCCTGCTCCCGCGAGTGTTAAATTCAAATCCTGCAACTGCTCTACATACCTACTGGGTGGTTGCTTTCACCCAGTCATGACCAGCCGGAGCCAACTTGGAACTTGTCAAATCGACTTCGTTCTGAGGCCAGCTTCTGCAGACAAAACCCAGTAAAGTGCGGGCCGAGAGATTCTATGGGTAATGGGTCACCTCCTCGATTGCGAACCTTATTCAACAAACACCAATTCCCAAATATTTCCTTGGATTTCTCCATTCATGTGGTCACTCTACCAGCAATACTGCATTTTACACAAATCATCCTGTTGCGAGTCGCAGTTACCGACCGGCTCCGTGTGATCAAATGAGATTACGGAGTGACCGACATGACGGAAAACGCGTTAGTGTCAAGGGGGGGACGCTGCTGTACTGTAATGCAGTTGTATCTGACGAGATGCTTCGTTTATTCGTCACTCTTAATTGCTCTGCGGGGGCATTATTCTTGTTGACTGATTAAAGGCTTGACCGTTAAATATTTCCATGGCAACTTTGAAAGCGTAAAATTCCGACTTTTGGTGTACTTTATGAACAGTAATTTATGGCTTATATATTTTTTACACAGTCAATTTACAATACTTTTTTCAATTTTTCCATTCATGTGGTCAGTCTACCAGCAATACTGCATTTTACACAAATCATCCTGTTGCGGGTCGCAGTTACCGACCGGCTCCGTGTGACCAAATTAGATTACGGAGTGACCGACATGACGGAAAACGCGTTAGTGTCAAGGGGGGGGGGGGGCGCTATAATGCAGTTGTATCTGACGAGGAATGCTTCGTTTATTCGTCACTCTTAATTGCTCTGCGAGGGCATTATTCTTGTTGACTGATTAAAAGGCTTTACTGTTTAATATTTCCATGGCATCTTTAAAAGCGAAAAATCCCAACTTTTGATGTACTTTATGCACAATTATTTATTACATACTCAATTTACAATACTTTCTTCAATTTATACATTTATGTGGTCACTCTACCAGCAATACTGCATTTTACACAAATCATCCTGTTGCGAGTGGCAGTTACCGACCGGATCCGTGTGACCAAATGAGATTACGGAGTGACCGACATGACGGAAAACGCGTTAGTGTCAAGGGACGCTGCTATAATGCAGTTGTATCTGACGAGGAATGCTTCGTTTATTCGTCACTCTTAATTGCTCTGCGGGGGCATTATTCTTGTTGACTGATTAAAAGGCTGTACTGCTTAATATTTCCATGGCAACTTTAAAAGCGAGAAATTCCAACTTTTGGTGTACTTTATGAACAGTAATTTATGGCTTATATATTTATTACAAACTCAATTTACAATATTTTTTTCAATTCATACATTCATGTGGTCACTCTACCAGCAATACTGCATTTTACACAAATCATCCTGTTGCGAGTCGCAGTTACCGACCGGCTCCGGGTGACCAAATGAGATTACGGAGTGACCGACATGACGGAAAACGCGTTAGTGTCAAGGGGGGACGCTGCTATAATGCAGTTGTATCTGACGAGGAATGCTTCGTTTATTCGTCACTCTTAATTGCTCTGCGGGGGCATTATTATTGCTGACTGAATAAAAGGCTTCACTGCTTAATATTTCCATGGCAACTTTGAAAGCGAAAAATTCTAACTTTTGGTGTACTTTATGAACAGTTATTTATTATATACTTAATTCACAATGTTTTTTTTAATTTTTCCATTCATGTGGTCACTCTACCAGCAATACTGCATTTTACACAAATCATCCTGTTGCGAGTCGCAGTTACCGACCGGCTCCGTGTGACCAAATGAGATTACGGAGTGACCGACATGACGGAAAACGCGTTAGTGTCATGGGGGGGACACTGCTATAATGCAGTTGTATCTGACGAGGAATGCTTCGTTTATTCGTCACTCTTAATTGCTCTGCGGGGGCATTATTCTTGTTGACCGATTAAAAGGCTTCACTGCTGAATATTTATTTCCATGGCAACTTTAAAAGCGAAAACTTCCAAAATTTGGTGTACTTTATGCACAGTTATTTATTACATACTTAATTTACAATACTTTCTTCAATTTATACATTTATGTGGTCACTCTACCAGCAATACTGCATTTTACACAAATCATCCCGTGGCGAGTCGCAGTTACCGACCGGCTCCGTGTGACCAAATGAGATTACGGAGTGACCGACATGACGGAAAACGCGTTAGTGTCAAGGGGGGGACACTGCTATAATGCAGTTGTATTTGACGAGGAATGCTTCGTTTATTCGTCAGTCTTAATTGTTCTGCGGGGGCATTATTCTTGTTGACTGATTAAAAGGCTTTACTGCATAATATTTCCATGCCAACTTTGATAGCGAAAAATTCCGACTTTTGGTGTACTTTATGAACAGTAATTTATGGCTTAAATATTTAATACAAACTCAATTTACAAATTATTTTTTCAATTTCTCCATTCATGTGGTCACTCAACCAGCAATACTGCATTTTACACAAATCATCCTGTTGCGAGTCGCAGTTACCGACCGGCTCCGTGTGACCAAATGAGATTACGGAGTGACCGACATGACGGAAAACGCGTTAGTGTCATGGGGGGGACACTGCTATAATGCAGTTGTATCTGACGAGGAATGCTTCGTTTATTCGTCACTCTTAATTGCTCTGCGGGGGCATTATTCTTGTTGACTGATTAAAAGGCTTCACTGCTGAATATTTATTTCCATGGCAACTTTAAAAGCGAAAACTTCCAAAATTTGGTGTACTTTATGCACAGTTATTTATTACATACTTAATTTACAATACTTTCTTCAATTTATACATTTATGTGGTCACTCTACCAGCAATACTGCATTTTACACAAATCATCCCGTGGCGAGTCGCAGTTACCGACCGGCTCCGTGTGACCAAATGAGATTACGGAGTGACCGACATGACGGAAAACGCGTTAGTGTCAAGGGGGGGACATTGCTATAATGCAGTTGTATCTGACGAGGAATGCTTCGTTTATTCGTCACTCTTAATTGCTCTGCGGGGGCATTATTCTTGTTGACTGATTAAAAGGCTTTACTGCATAATATTTCCATGGCAACTTTGATAGCGACAAAATCCCACTTTTGGTGTACTTTATGAACAGTTATTTACGGCTAACATATTTATTACGTACTCAATTTACAATACTTTCTTCAATTTCAACATTTATGTGGTCACTCTACCAGTAATACTGCATTTTACACAAATCATCCTGTTGCGAGTCGCAGTTACCGACCGGCTCCGTGTGACCAAATGAGATTACGGAGTGACCGACATGACGGAAAACGCGTTAGTGTCAAGGGGGGGACGCTGCTGTAATGCAGTTGTATCTGACGAGGAATGCTTCGTTTATTCGTCACTCTTAATTGCTCTGCGGGGGCATTATTCTTGTTGACTGATTAAAGGCTTGACCGTTTAATATTTCCATGGCAACTTTGAAAGCGTGAAATTCCGACTTTTGGTGTACTTTATGAACAGTAATTTATGGCTTATATATTTTTTACAAAGTCAATTTACAATACTTTTTTAAATTTTTACATTCATGTGGTCACTCTACCAGCAATACTGCATTTTACACAAATCATCCTGTTGCGAGTCGCAGTTACCGACCGGCTCCGGGTGACCAAATGGAATTACCGAGTGACCGACATGACGGAAAACGCGTTAGTGTCAAGGGACGCTGCTATAATGCAGTTGTATCTGACGAGGAATGCTTTATTTTTCAGTTATTTTTAATTTCTCATCATCCTGTTTTGAGATTTTGAGACTGCTTCCGTCTTCTATCTAATCGGTATACTCTTGACAAAGTGGTCGTGGTCGTTACATTAGGATTAGTGCCACGCTTCACAATTCGTCGCGTGATAAGTGTCACGCACGGCTGTCTTTCTGGTAGAGATCGCCTATGCTGAAATGATGCGCCCCTCCACTGCATCTTCGCATTCAAGAGGGCTTGCTTGTTCATGTAGTTGCATTGGAGTGGTGCGTCATTTCAGCTTAGACGATCTCTACATGCAAATAGAAAGACTAGGATCTTCAACTTAATCTGTTCAACGCAGAGGTGACCTGCCTCGTGCTCTTCTGCCATCATTAGTGGTAATCATACCACATCCAAGTTCTAGTATAGCAACAATATTAAAATGTACGAATTTCAATCAAATCTATTCGAAGCATAGCGGCACTAGCTGTCACTTTTTAGTAAATTGCATTGAAATTCGTAGAAACCAAGAACTGCCATCTGCAGTATTCAAATCGTTTTGCAGGTTAGTCTGCTGTCTGTTTTAAATTTGACAGTAATCTGGTTGAGAAAATGTAAGTATTGGAGTTTTAAGTTATTCTAAGGTAAAATTCTGTCGATCGCAGCCGTTCGGATATCCAAAGCCTCTAACATTCGTCTTATCAATATTATTCCTTCGCATAAATAAAGACGCAATAAATATTCCAAACGTATCGGGCACTAAAACGCGCTGCAGACCAGCTCATGGATGGGAACGGATTTGTACGTCATTGTTGCTATTTGTCGAACGTCTTGGGAGGGGAAGGGAGATTTTTCATAGGGTAATGGGGTGCTCGTAGTGTCACAGTATAAACATACAGTAGAACATCTACATACAAACGTGCCACTCTCGGTTTGAATGTGTCCGTGCGCGTCGCGCGCCGTGTCGCGATTTCACTCACACGCGATTTCACGCACACGCTAGCATAAAATAGGGAGGCATAGGGAGGGGCAGTACGGACGAGCTGTGCCGCGTGTCTGTGTGCACGCTAGGCTAATAATTCGGCGGGACGCCTTAGATAACCTACTGTATGTTTGTACTGTGGTAGTGTAATGGATCGCGGTATTTATGACCTCAATGCGTTGTGGTAGGTGTTTTACGATAGGTATGATGTTATAGTAAATCAAGGAGATATTGTATAACCTATACTCAGAAGGATTTAAGTATTCTTATACATTGTTTAGTTGCCATTGTTAACGTTTCGTTGAGTTTGAGGAACAATGTCCAATGATGTCTGTTTATTCAATAAAATATCATTTTTTGGTTGGTTCTGTGGACTATGTGGACCTCTGCAGCTAGGCCGACTGAAAATTAGTACCCAAGCCTGTCAGGCCCAGGCATTAGCTGAGTTGTCTAGTAAGTAGTTTTCTAAATTAGAGTTTGAATTTTTGTTTTTTACCGTCTTAATTACTTACCTCTTTTGTTATGTTCAATTTCGCGAAAAAAAAAACCTATTCTTATTTTCCATATTCGGAACAACGATTTTCTTAAAATACAAATCCAATCCAGTTCGAATAATCCTTTATTCCAAAATATCTTTGACACATTCAAATAGCCATGCTTACACGTAGACAGTCACTAATGCGTTTTATACGATCGTCTACGACAATAAACCGATTTGTTTGTATTTAATAGCCGAACTTTAAACTTGTCGACGGATGAGCTGTTAAATATTGGACGTAATGTATGGACTAGACAGCTGGCGGTCATCCAAAGAGGGAATATGGTGGCACATTCACGGTACGGACCAGCAGATTAGGTCAAGTTGAGGTTACTACTCGAGAGAATGGTGGACTTTTGCAGAGGATAGGGAGCGATGGAAAGGTTTGGGGGAGACCTTTGCCAAGCAGTGGGATCTTGCAGGTAAAAAAAAAGTTACCCTAAACTGTAGCATTATAAATAATACTTTACAAGTTATCTAAAGGACCGGTAGAATCACATTGTTTTTTTTTAATTATGTTGTGACTTGTCAGCGCTTACTTTTACTTCTTACTTTACTTTTTACTTTGATAAGCAAGTACACCTGACCTGATATTTAATAGCCGAACTTTAAACTTGTCAACGGACGCGCTCTTAAATATCGGCCGTTATGTATGGAGTAGACAGCTGGCGGTCATCCAAAGAGGGAATAAAGGTGGAACATTCACGGTACGGACCAACAGATTAGGTTAGGTTACAACATGACCTAATGTCTTTTTATGGTTTTCAGATCTTTCGTAAAAATATTAGGTCAAGTTGAGTTTACTACTCGAGAGAACGGTGGACTTTTGCAGAGGATAGTGAACGATGGAAAGGTTTGGGGGAGACCTTTGCCCAGCAGTGGGTTCAGGTTAAAAAAAAAAAGTTACCCTAAACTGTAGCATTATAAATAATACTTTACAAGTTAGCTAAAGGACCGGTAGAATCAAATTGTTTTTTTTTTTAATTATGTTGTGACTTGTCAGCGCTTACTTTTACTTCTTACTTTACTAAACCACGGTAAAGAAATATAACAGTAATATGACTCGGCCCCGTCCTTGAGTTAAGTGCCTACAGCTGCGCGGTCCGTCGCCACGCGATAGGGCTGCCGCCTGTAGTATTTTAAAACATCCGGATACCTACTTGTTTCTTTCTTGTTTTGAAATTGTTTTTTGTGATGGTAAATATTGTATTTCTATTTAAATTAATGAAATTCCTATGTGAATGAAAAAGGATGTGTTGATGTGAAAAAAAGATCATACATACATCCTCACAAACTTTCGCATTTTCAATATTAGTAGGAAGTAAGATTACTTAGAACGTAAATTTTTTTGAAAGACCTCCTTTCTTAATACCTACAATGAACCAAATTTTGCGGCGGACTAGCTATAAAACTATTGCGTTAGTAAATCCTTTACTTGAGAAGCACGTATCATGCGCGCAAAGGATTTCCGACCTAAGGTCATTCACCCGGTGTGGTGAAATTAAACCGTAAACCCGCAAATTTGAATGCAAGCGTACTTTACGAATTACTTACTTATCCAACCTACCGATGAACCACCTATTTCACTTGTCTGTCACTATCCTTCACCCTGTCAACTCATTTATTCAATAATCTAGGAGTATTACTCGGAGGATAAAGCGAAATACCTGTCTTTAAACATATTGTAACAAATTACGTGCTATTATGTAGGTACGAAACAAAATATTTTAAAATTACGTTTCGGAGTTTGTAGGTAATGTAAAGAATGATAACTCTGGGTGCGTTCTTGATGAATTTAAACAATCAAACACAGCACAATAAAAAAATTACCTTGCTCTGCCATAGTACATTTACAATATTATGTTCACAAAATGGTACAAAACACACAAAACTGTCCGACCGACACTGCACGGCGCGCGGCGCATTCGCGACTGAGAGCCGATCTATGAACGACATCGCCGGGTCGCGTAGGTATAACTTGCGTTCCGTCCGCTTGTTCGAAGTCACAATACTGTTATATTTCTTTACCGTGACTAAACTTTACTTTTCACTTTGATAATCATGTACACCTGACCTGATACATACGAGTACCTTAACTTTGCCCTCACACGTTGCGTGAGAATTTTAGACGATATTATTTTTATTAGTAGTTCTAGAAAGAAGGTATCTTTCTAATAAATTTCAATAGAACTGAAAGTGACTATTGCCCTTTTCAGGGGTGCTTGATTCGATTGACGTCCGTAATCTAGCACGGATCACTTAGCAAAATGAATAGTTAAAAAATGACAATCCCCGAACAAAATTTATTTCATGTGTGTAGCCTTTGATGAGTTCTTTAGATGTCACACAAATATAATTCACAGCTCAAAAAGCAAATACGTTTCACATGTTCTTTTCCTTCATAGTAAGTCGTTGGAGACGAAGTCGTGTCTTAACGCGAACAGCCGTCTTTATTTCAGTGGACTCCGCCATGATTGTAAAATAGATCCAGGAAACAATCAGCACTATTGCGCTGCAAAATGTCACAATACGACTACAAATATTTGTTACACAATGCTTGCACGTTATTTTTTATTAATAAACAAAGGAATTTACAGTTACAGTAACGTAAATGTTTATTCGACTTTTTCGATAGATATTTTATCGAGAAAGTCGTATAAACATTTACGGTGAAAAGCCAGTGGATTAGCTGATGATAGGTGGATTAGCTTATGGCCACTAATAGCATGCCTTTTAAGGCCTCTCTACTTCAAACTGGAGCTCATATTAGGAACAACCTCAGCAGGGCAGTTCATTCCACAATTTAAGAGGTGTAGAAAAGAAACATCTCGAAAACCAAACTGAGAGATCACTGCTAACCCCACTCTATAAACTTCAAACCGCTCAAAACATTGGATTTAATAATTACATAAAAAAAGCAAAATGTGAAAATTTGGCCTTCCTTCGTAGGTTTATTAAAACGAACTCATATCCTTACATCGTTAGTAATTCGATATTGAGAAATAAATAATCTCATTTTGTCTTTGCCATATTAATATTACGATTTAAGCATGACCTGATTCATCAATTCCATTTTAAACCACTTAGAGGAGGATCTTCAAAGCAGGGTGATTAAATGAAGTACGCTGAAAAAGCCGACGATCGTGTTCCTACCTACTTATTAAATACGCATACGATATATTTTCACTTTTCTATAGAATCCTAAGGAGTCACAAAAGTTTCGTAGTTCGAAAAGATTTATGCCCAACCTTGCATTTTGGCCAAATAACTTATATGATGTACGAGTAAATTCGTTTATTTATTAATTATTGTCTCAAAAGATGTGGTGAATTAATAAGGTATTTTACATAAACATACTATCAGGACAATATCCCAAACAGGGTAGCCGGGAGTAGAGGGACACTGACTGATGACGTCATGGTGAACAGAACATTAAGAAACCCATATTTTGCCAAGCGAATTTGAACCCAACGTAGTAAGTGGGAAGCCTACTATCGCCACAATAATCTTATGAGATTATAAGTGAGCTTTTAAGAAATGTATTTTTACTGATTGCTGTGGTTCCTGAATAAATATTTTTCTTTCTTTCTTATCAGGGTTGTTTGGGTTTTATAGGTGTTTTCCATCACCGTAGCCGCAAGACAAAGGATTTTCGGCCAGTCTTGAACTCGGGACTACCGGTTTCCGATCGAAGGCATTTAACCACTGGGCCACGAAGCTCTACACAGGTGTTTTACAGCACAAGTTAAAAGGTGGGTAAAAAACACGAAACCGCAAAACTCGCATATGCTTTTAAACACACATGAAATCCTATAATTCACCCCCTGGTTGTTTAAGCAGGCTTTACGGATTACATCTGTTCAATGGAGACAAAGCTGATTAAGTAAACCGGATGAGATTCAGATCAGATTGCTGATTTTCATACTCATATGTATTTATTATATTCAACCAAGGCGCAGGATGGGTTTTTTTTTAACCTAGTCACTTAAACCCTTATAGTCTTTTGTTTTTTAGGGTACCGTGCCTAAAAGGTAAACACGTAACCAATTTACTAAGCCTCCGCTGTCTGTCTTTCTGTTGCCAGGCTGTATTTCATAAACTGTATAGCTAGAAAGCTGAAATCTTCACAAATTATGTATTTCCGTTGCCATGTTTATAAATTGATGTTTTATATCTCAAAGATAACTGTTGAGTTTTTTGACGAGTCTTCTGAGTGTAAACAAGCTCCCGACGTCGATGGTAGACACATTAATTAAAAAGTACCTAACTGAAATCAATTTGGAGCAATTGCAATTTTATCAATTTGCAATTTGGAGCAATTTCTATACTTTATGACCTTATTCTGTCATGAATAAATAAATATACTAAAGTTATAAAAATCGTTAACAATTGTTAAAATTCATCAATATTTTTGTATGATTCTCTTATTTTGACTAACCTACATCCACAACTTCGAATTGACTGTCAGAGTGTTAGTTAATTCTAACCTGCAGTGTTCTGTCACCGAAACTAATTTACACGACCATGTCGACCACCGCACACCCGTTACTAAGATACACAGACCTCTAACGCCAAACTTGCAATTTTGAACCTTACACTTACAAACATACCGGCGAAAACAGCACACGATTAGATATTCTGCCGAAGCAAATTCAACAGGGAACCTAATATATCAAAACAGCAAAATATCCCTTGGGGCATATTGCGTGTGCAGCGATAAAGCTTTTGTATCATTATTCACTTATGTTTCAGTAATAAACTTACAAAAGATGATTTAAATAATTTATTGGTTCTACTAAATATCGGCTTCTAAATCCCACAACTGGGACAGTGGTTAGCAGGTACTTAGTTGAGGCACTGGGTTAAACTAAAAACTGGCACTGGCACTACAACACGAGGGTTTAGCGCAGTTTGGTGACGCGGTGCATGCTATGACTAACCTGGCTGACCCTAAAGATCCGAAAACCAGAAAAATACATTCGGTCTTGGCATCAGGTGGGATCCCGCCTAAAGCTTAGACCGAATTTCTTTATCTGGTTTCTTCTTCCTATCTGCTTTAGTAAAGATACTGCATGGAAAATTCTGAAAAATAATAATAAAACTGTCTGAGCCTTCCTGTCAGGCGTAATAAGGTTGGTCTTGTAAAAATCTGGGAGTGATGTGAACATTTGTCACAAAAACTGAGGGTAGAAGAGATGCTCCACTCACACGGGGCAGCAGATGCTCTATGATGCGTTATGAGGCATCACGTTCACGTTGTACCCTTTTCCACCGTCAGAGAATGTGCAACGCATGCCTTGTGCCCTAGGTTCTGATGATGTTTTAGTTTACACGACAAAATCCAAACAATCACATCAACTAGTTCTCAGGTTATGGTGTTAGTAATGGTATGAACAAAATACTCATTATTTTTAAACATGCATTCTTAATTACATCTACGAGTGCAATGTTTTCCTAATTGAAAGCTCACAAGTAAACCTTTTTCCATACAAAACAATGTCTCGGAGCTACACTGATATTTAATTCAACGTTATTTAAAAAAACAATTCAGTATGAATAACTTGATAACACTTATTAGTTGCCATAGCAACGAGCTCTTCCACTTACAGAACCCATACTACAACAAACCTTTTGTTTACGTTCGCTATAAACCGGAGAAATGAACAGGAATATTATGTTTCGTACTTAAAACTTTCATGCTTTATTTTCGCACCGCGCAGTTGAGTCGAGAAATTTTCTAAATTGCCGCCAAGCGGACTATGAAAGAGTGGATGAAAAAGAAAAACTATTTTATGGAACTCGAGGGAAATGTGGTGATTAAATTCCTTTGGACCTTGTACGGACATCGTTTAAGGACGTCATTTAAAAAAGAGTTTGACATGATGGAATGTTAATTTTGAGGCATGAAATTTTAAACAGGCAATTTTTGGGTGATGTGGATATTTTTATTAATAAAGAGGGCTTATCAAACACGCTCTCACGACTATACCATACTCTTAAAAACCGATTGCGGTAACAGCGACCACTTCGACTCCTTACCTACTGGCGCCGCTCATACGCTTTTATATGCTTCGCGTAGCCAACTTTATTATTGGTAAATGTTAGGGAACCATTCACAATATTATAAAAATGAAAATAAAAATGAAAGACGCGCCGACAGGCGGCATTTAGGCCCGGCGCCCACTATCGGCATCGGTACGCTTGAGGATTTTTAGGTGTCATATAGCAATATACTTTAACATTATGGCAATTAAGTAGAAATTTCCGTGATGTGTGGTCGTAACAATAACAAAGATACCGCTTCGGTATGCTTGAGGCTGCTGTATCGGCATTTTCTACTTTATTGCCATTATGTTATAGTATATTACTATTTGCCACCTAAAATCCTCAGCCGTGCCGATGCCGATAATGGGCGCCGAGTCTTAATCTGTTTCGGCAATCATTTTGAAGTAAGAGCGGCAACAGCGCACGCATGCCGCGCGCTTCGCTGTTGCCATCAAGGTCAATGAACCATCCCTCAGTCGTGTGCCGCGCGAAGTCACCGGCGCACGCGTCTTCCGAGTATTCTGCAACTGCACATCGAACGAATATGAAGTAAGATTTTTATTTTGGCGTTTTGTTAAACTCAATAACTACGCGAATCTGATCGTTTGAGTGAGAAGAACTGAGCTTAGTCGGCTATTTTAATTCAAGGTGAAGCCAATAGACGATTTTAGTAGTTTACGATCGAGATGAGATTTGGCGTTAGCCAGAAGGTGACCGGTTGCCAGTATTCTAATTCCCAATACACGCTTTAGAGCCTCGCCTTACGTCCAGTATCTTGAAGAAGACCAATGTTGAAGCATGCGTGAAGGTGCCTGATATTTTCACCTCAGCGAGTACCAACTAAATATGCAACTGCGGTGTGGTGTGTTCAATGACACCAGCATCGGACCCTTGTTCATTGATGGTCGTATGACATTTCTCCAGGACATCTTGCCATTTACTCCCTATATATTCGTTGATTACCTATAAAACCTTGTTTTATAACTCGTATGTCTCAGTTGCAATTACAAGTGTCACAAAAGGCACTTCTCCTTCATTGATCGAAAAAATAGTTCAATAGCTATTGAACTATTGAATTGCTACTGTTAGGCTGCGTTTCCACCAAAAATGCGTTGCGAGGAATGTGTTTATATGTGGAAATGTGGAATGTCGCTCAATGAAGCAATTCTGTTGGTTCTTAAAAACACATTCCTGGCAGCGCATCTCTAGTGGAAACGCAGCCTTAAGTTGGTCGACCTTGACCGTGAACGTCGTTAGGTTACTATCGCAATGATATTACAGTCCTAAAATAATTGTGTTACCTTGACCGCGACGCAGGTCAATGGTCATATTTGCATGAAACGACCTTCAGCTGCGGGCGCGCAGGTGCCCCAGCTGACGGGAGGCGCGCGCGATGTTGCCGGTCTTAGACCCTCTCTAGGTGCAGCGTTTTAGATTCGCGCGTATTATAAGTGCTAGTGTTAGTGCTGGTTCGAGAGACCTCTCATCTTCTAGCTCTGTGCTTTTTGACTCGCGCGTAAAACGCGTATTCTAGCTCTTACGAGTTCGTGCTTAACACGTTCACTGCGGTAGGGCCTAAGGACCCCTGCGTCTACTTACCTACGGTGCGCGCGAAAGTGTACACGTAGTGATTTTCGTCAGGTGCGAAGGTCGCAGCCACTAGCTTTCTTTACGTAAGAAAGATTCTATCTTATTTCTCATTAAAAGCAATAATATCAATATTACATATTGATATTGTTGTCTGTCAATATTTAAATTACTATCTTGTTTCATATTCAATTTATATTCGATTGTTATCTGAATGGTCTCATAAAAAAACGACTTAAAAGGAGGGTCTGTGCTTTACTTGAACTCCCGTATGTTAGAGAAAAGTGCACCACAATGACTATTGTTTATTTGTTTGCGATGTTGACTAGTTCAAAAAATATTGATATTCATGTGAAGCTATTAATTCAAAGTGGAGTGATTGAATAGATAAATCTTTTTTTCGCTATCCATGTCAACGCTTGCGATATCTGTTATCAGTATACCGCTATCGACTTAACCGCAGATAACTGTGTGTGGTCGAAGTGGTGTGTTGTTTGTACTTGCACCAAATTGTAACATATTTCGAAAAGTATAACGAAAGAAACCATTTTACAGCAGTTTTAACATTGAAACGAAAATGGATACGAGCGAACCAGACGGTAAAGGTTTCAATAACTCATCTTCAAATAGCAGGTAAATATCTTTTTGTTTATCTATTCTAAATAGTCCTTATTTGTTTTGGTGTATTGTGTAATCTTAATTTGAATGAATATGATCGGCATTTCCTTGAAGAACATAAACAACAAGTGTAACTATAAGCCTCTCATGCTATGCATTGTGCTAGATCAGTAGCACCAGTCTATATTTTTAATAGTCTTTGTATTTTACACATACATATCCAAGGCGGCAGTTTAAACGTGGGATCATTGTGATGTAAATATTAGAATTCTTCTTTGAAAGTGAGTTTTTTTCAAAGAAGTGGATTTGCAGATGGATTGTTATTCGTCTATGTATTTTAATCATAAAAGCAATAAAAGCAGATAAAAGATCGTAAATAATGAGAAAAAAATTAACATACTCACACTCGCTTACCCACATTATAAAATAGTTTGTATTATTGAACCCTGCTAATACACCATCTGGTAAACGAGGATTAACTTAATGAGTATTACGCAAATTAAAACATTTTTCTCCTGAGAATACCAAACTGCATTTTGATAAGTGTCATTTTAACAAGCAGACCAAGCGTAGAGTAAATAACTGTGAGGTTGGGAAGTATAATATATCTGAGAAACAAATCAAAACTACCTTGCGCGAAATAAAATTCTGCGAAAGATAGTTGGCGAGTGATAATCAAACGAACATATTTCTGCGAATAGGCAGATATCCGGTGGGTCGAGATAAAGATAACACGCTTAAATGTCAAAAGTACTATATTATGTTTTCAGCAACACCACTGGCGCAGTTTCCAAAGATGCAGTCGAGGACATTCGGGAGCCAAAGCAGCGAGCAAATCCTAAATTCGACCCTGAACATTTGTACTATGACATGTCTGGAGAAAAGTTCATGCTAATCTTTAACCATTTCAAGTACAAAAACACCAAATATTTTAGGTTGGTCCAAATACCGTCTTTTTAATTAAATTCAAGAGGCTCCTACATTTTTGTATGAGCTCTGGCATAACTACTTGTCCGCCATTTTGAAAAAAACATGTGTTTGCGGCAAGCCGTGGAATGCATGTCAATCGAGAAAAGAAGTCATTACAAACAAAAATGTGTTTCCGAAACCCCTTTTTTTCAATATGGCGGACAAGTAGGTATAGCAAACAGAGAGGATGCAGTTCAGTAGAAGTAGTAGTATAGTACGAACTACTTCGAGTACTACTGTACTCGTAGTAGTTGGATGATTTCCTTTTCATACGAACGGGAAGGGAGTGGAATTATCGTTTGTTGTGTTTTTTTTTTACTTCTTGCTTCGTACATAAATTGCAATTACAATCAAAATAATTTGGGACAGTAAAAGTTTAGGTGATCTAACGCCTAGATTAGATTAGATAATTTATTACTCAGTATAAATACAGTGGCAAGTTATATGACGATTCACATCGATATTTAAAAATAGATTTGGTATCTTGAATTTAATGATTTTTTTCCCATGTTTCAGGTATGAAACGCCTAAAGAGCGTAACGGTACGATGGCAGACCTGAAATCTCTCAAGAATGTGTTTGGAAACCTAGGATTTAAAGTTTTGACAAACACTGATCTTGATCACGACGATATTATGGGATTGGTAGGCAGAAGTCAGTATTTACATATTTGACAAGTTTAATGCTTAATGTATGTCTGGCAGAAATACCAGAAAAAATCTACATGGTCTATCAACTTGAATCTACTGCAAACTGGTGACCGCTTTACGAATTAAGCGTCTACGCACAAGGACCACGCGCCACACGCCACAAAACGCCGCCACCGGCGTATTTCCTATGGTTTTCACACAGTGACACAGTAACGCTGGTGGCCGCTACACGCCACACGCTACAAACTATAGGATTATACCTGCCACCAGCGCTTTGTGGTCCGCGTGCGGAACATTAGGCTACAAGACTTCAGCTGGCCGGCCAGAGGACATCATGACAATGCACACTCGCACGTGTGTGATATTTTACGACCTATCTCATGTCGTGCCATCAAATGTCGGGACAGCTGTACAAGTTAAGATCTAATGTGTGCCAATGAAAATCCCGATTATAATATGAATTAGCCATCAATTATTATTGGTATTTCTGTCGTTGAAAATACAGCATTGACAATGCCATATAACAGAAACCTAATGATTATCTTTTCTTATTTACAGTCAGTAACCAAGACCACAGTAGGACATCGTGCCTGATCATAGTCATTATGACACACGGTGACAAAAACGGGGAATTGTATGCTGCCGATAAACCATACAATTTGAGGGATATAACTATCATGTTGGAAAATGGCCATCCTACTCTCGTTAACAAGCCTAAACTGTTCTTCATACAGGTACGTGGCATCTATGTTTGTCATACCAAACAATAGCTTTCATATGACGAACTGCTGGGCACGAGCTTCACCTAAACTATGACTATACCACAGTATACACACAGTATGCCATCTTCCGTACAAACGCTGTTTGTGAGCACGGCCGAGCCGTCCCGTACGTACACGTCGTCGCACTGAACATTTTCTTGATTCCAACGATACTCCCCTCGCGGCACTCGCGGCCGAGCCGTACGTAAGTCCGCGCGCACCTATGAGTTTCGATGCTCCCGCGCCGCAGCCGCTCGCGTAGAAATTAAAAGCGATTATCGCTCACTCGGAGGCTAAGTTGCCCCACTTGTTTCATTGTACTATGACTATACTCCAACGTGCTGGCTCATTGCATATTGTTGGAGGAGTGTAGTATCAAAACAATTTGCAAACCAAACAATAGATTTCAGGAGTTTTGTTTGTATATGAGTAATGAAAACTTAATATTTGCAGGCTTGCCGAGGAGATAAAACCGATCCAGGCAGAACGGTGCAGTATGATGGACCGGAAGACCAGTACATTGTCGTGCCTTCGCATTCTGACTTTCTATTTATGTACTCTACAGTCGAAGGTAAGGTTCAAGTATTAAGTTACTTTTCCAATAAAAAACACATTTATCTAAAAATAACTGTTACAAGTGCGTAAAGAACTATAAAAACGATTGCTATCGTTTTTATAGTAGTAGATACAGAAAAAAATAGACGAATATTAAAGAACAAAATGTAATAAATAGTACTATACAAAAATAAACTTAACCACCGGTGTAGAAAAGTTGGTCGCATCACAGCCGTTACTCTTTTCAACGTATTTTGCACAATAATCTATAAGTATACAAAAAAGAAAGTCGTGTTTGTTACTCCACTTATAACTCAAGAACGGCTGAACCGATTTAGCTGGAAATTGGCATGGAGGTATTTTAGAGCCAGGAGAAGGACATAGGATACTTTTATTCATTTAACTTTTCTTTTTTTTAACTTTTTAGGGTTCCGTACCTCAAAAGGAAAAAACGGAACCCTTATAGGATCACTTTGTTGTCCGTCTGTCCGTCCGTCCGTCCGTCTGTCAAGACTCTTTTTCTCAGGAACGCGTGGAGGTATGAAGCTGAAATTTATATCAATTACTCAGGTCTACTGTCCCTTGAAGCTGTGAAAAAATCAAACTTCTAAGCCAACGCAATCAAAAGATACAGCCGTTTATGCCGCAAATTTTCGACACTTGCAAGGGAATCAAAACCTACAGGGTGCTTCCCGTGAACTCAGAATTGGTACGAAGCAACGTCTTATAGCATAGATAAAGGAAAAATTACGAAAACCATAAATTTTTAGTTACATCACATAATATATATTTTTTTAATAATTTTAACTTACTACCCATTTCCTCATAAACGCGTAGAGGTATTAAATTGAAATTCATACCAAATACTCAGGTCTATAATACCTTTAAGCTGTAACAAAATCAAACTTCTATGTCAACGCAATCAAAAGAAACTTGCAGGTTTGTACGGAACCCTCGGTGCGCGAGTCCGACTCGCACTTGGCCGGTTTTTTTTATTTATTGTCCTTAAGGCGGAACAAAGTTCGCCGGGTGACCTAGTGGAAAATAAACAATAAACAAAAAACCTACCAAAAGTTTTGATACTGTGTTCCTCATAGATCCTGTTATTTAGTACCATTAGTACAAGCTATGGTAATAGTACTAGCTTTGCATAGCTTGGAGCTAGATGGCGCTTTATGAAAAAAAATGACCACTATGTTTTTTTCATTTACAGATTTCTTATCATGGCGAGATTCTGGTGGATCGTGGTTCATCCAGGAGCTGTGCGAGATCGTGAAGACCTACCACGATGAGTACGATCTGCTACAGCTGATCACCTTGGCGACACGCAACGTGGCCTATGGTCATTCTTCCAACACTCCTAGCAACAAAGTAACTCATCAGAAAAAACAAACCCCAGAGACTAGGTTCACGTTGACTAAACTGGTTAGGTTCTAGCAAAATTAGGAAATATCTAGGAGATTATTATACCCCCATACTAAGCAGAAATTTACTATTTGTGTCTGAGACTGTTAGGCCTCGTTTTGGTCCCGCCCGCGCCGCCCGCGGGTGTCAGGCAACACAACAGGCCATTCAACAAATGAGTTGTATTCACAAAAAATTCAAGTGAAGTATTTTTAATTGTAATAAAGGAAAAAATATCAAATTCTTATTCCGATTGTACCTTAAAGAATGACATTGAAAAAATAAATAAGATGACGAACGAAAAACGCAAAGTTTCACTGAGTTTTCTTTAATACCTAATGGTTTTTAGCTACTACGAACTGTACTTATTATTACTACCAGGCTATTTCTACTACACAACTACGAGCTTTCCGCCTACGGCTACGCCTGCGTAGCATTGGATTATTATCGCCCTTCGTAGCAAACTTCTTTACACCGCTTTATTTCCGCGGTAAAAACTATCTTTTGTCCTTTGCCAAGGTTCCCGGTATCAAGTTTTAGTAATATTCGTTCTTTAGTCTAGGCGACAGAGACATTTAAATAGGTATTTACAATAGGTTATATAAGTATGTATTTTCGGATTTTCACGCGAGTTATTACTCACACATTATCTAATATAATCACGTACATACACTTAGGTATTATTTTACTGCTGAACACACAGACACTAGGCTCACAAGATAACTAACTACATTTACAACTTTACTTGTGGTAACAATGTAGCGGAATTATTTGTATAGTTCCAAGCCTAAATAATAAGCCTCCGTGAACAAAACATTATGTTAATGAATTGCCTAAGCAAACGGATAAAAGGCTATACCGCCACGCGCAATTGACTTCAAAGAGCCCGCGCGGAGAGCCATCTGTATCGGCATACACGGTACATTTTATACAAATATATGCCAATAGGTATTACATTAGTCGAACTAACTTATATTATTGCAGGGTAGCATGATTTCAAGCCCAATAGTCGAGTGTCGCCATGACGCTGATTTTCTGCGAATGCTTTTGTGAAACTGAATGTTGGTGCTATGGGATAAATGTTTATCCGTTGTCTAGCAAATTATAATACACAGGAAACACCCTGACCAGTACAAACAAACATATTCATGCACACATGTTTGTACTGAGCGAGGATCGAACCCACGACATTCCACCAAATCGGTCGTCGGGTCTTGGAATAGTTCTTTTCAAGTTGTTTATTTTTATGATATTAGCTAAAGGTAGAATAAGTATACTTCTACACTTCATTCGCGTACCAAACCTGACAACAGGAATTGTTAGTAGTAATAGTTTGTTATTTGAATTCTGATTGAAATTACTACTGAGGCATTGTCTTGTACAATTTCGGATTCTTACTACTCCTACTTGCGCAAGACGGCAGCGTTCATGATTCTAGGTTAACACGAAGTACCCTATAGGTTCTGATTCTGCGAGTTTCCAATTATGCGGCACAAACTTCTAGTATCTAGCATATACAGGGTAGCTCTACACACAAGGGGAAGCAATATTAATTTGAGCTCAATGCACACGGAACGGCAAAGTCTGAGATACGTTAGCCGCACGTGCCGCGATTGCAAACATGCGAAGCGGTATGATGGATCTCAATGCTTTGGCCAGATAAAGTATACCAGGACTATGTTTATACGATGTGCGGGGTTTGAACCCGCGACCACTGCACTCTAAGCCATTAGACCAAATCGGTCGCCGGGTTTTGGAATAGTATCTTTTTTAAGTTGTTTAGTCTCATGATAGCTAGAGATAGAAAACTATACTACCCACTACGTTTGCGTACCAAACCTGAAGACAGGAATTGTTAGTAGTAATAGTTTATTATTTTAATTCTCTGATTGAATACACAATTGAGGCATTCTCTTGTACAATTTCGGATTTTTCTTTCTACTCCAAGACGGCATTGCTTCTTGCCAGCGTTCAAGATTCTAGGTTAACACCAAGTACCCTATAGGTTCTGATTCTGCCAGTTTCCAATTATGCGGCACAAACTTCTAGTATCTAGCATATACAGGGTAGCTCTACACACAAGGAGGAGCAATATTAATTTGAGCGCATTGCACACGGAACGGCAAAGTCTGAGATACGTTAGCCGCACGTGCCGCGATTGCAAACATGCGAAGCGGTATGATGGATCTCAATGCTTTGCCCAGACAAAAGTATACTGGGACTATTGTTATACGATGTGCGGGGTTCGAACCCGCGACTACTGCACTCTAAACTGAAAGAAAATACTACACTTTCTTCCACGTCAGGCGGCTTGCGGAAATAATACAACACGATCACTTCACGAACGGTATAATATTCTTCAGAAGTATACTTCACAAACTAGAGTTCCACTGAACAATCAATATTTTAGCCCTCCAATCTTAACTAAGACGAACCACTGTCCGTCTTCCATCGTATTTTTACAAAAGTGAGTCTCAAATCGTAATGGCGGCACTATTAAATAATTATTAGTCGTCCCCACTGGCAACTTCCGCTTTTTAGTTTTGCTCAAACGAAGTGTATAAAATCATGCAATCTTTTTACAACAATTAATTGATACGAAAACCATTTTTAGATATTTTAAACAATTTACCAATACCTAATACCTTTCAATAAAGTAATTCAGTTAATAGCTCGAGAAAAAGGAGAAAACCATTATAATTACTTTTAATACATTCTAGTTTTATCAAATATCTTACTACATTGTTATATAATCTATTTGTTTTCTAAATAAAAGATATAAATCGCTGACTTTAAGTAACATTTTACTTTCACACAAACAGTAACGCTAACATTCGCCCATCCTGACAAAGGGTCACGTCCTCGTGATCATGTAAGTTAATATAAGAAAAACGTTACTAAATCACATGTACTAGAGCATACTTGAAAATATATCAATGACATATTAGTTGAGCCACTTTGCATACTTTTGCATTGTAATTGTCTTCATATTAATATCTTATCTTATACTCACTGAACTTAGGTACACTTAAATTGACCTTACATAACTAACCATGTTCGTTACTTTGTACTACTAATTAATCACATTTACACAACTTTTTTTTCTACTCAGCAACTCCTAGTATTTACTTAACACAGAGCATTACCTACCATGGTAACCAACTGGTTTATTTAAAGAGATTCATAAGTTACAAACATCATGAATAAGCCTAACCACTGTTATTTTACTGTGCTACCAATACTAACTTTCTTATAATAATAATGAATCATTTAGTTCAGGCAACAAATTAGGTTCACAGATCATAATTGGCCCATACATGCCAATACCTTATAGTCTAACATACATATCATATAAAAACAAACATTATGTGACGCGTTATGGTGTCCGGTAACCGGCCGCGGAACCGCCGATATGTGACACCTTCCGGCCAAAACTCTTCCGTAGGTCGACAGATGTTCAGACGGTACCCCAGAGATTACGGCTGAAAGGTTTCTTCCTCTTCTTCTCCACCGGAATGAAGCCATCCTCGTAGCAGCATTACCAATCATACTAACTTTGCTATCCACACTAACTTTGCTAACTTTGCTAACCATACTAACTTTTCTCACTTTGCTAACTATACTAACGTTGCTTACTTTGCTAACTTTACTAACTTTGCTTACCAGATTAACCACTATGAGTTTACTAACCATACTAGCTTTGCTAACTTTGCTAACCGTACTAGCTTTGCTAACTTTGCTAACCATACTAGCTTTGCTAACTTTGCTAACCATACTAGCTTTGCTCACTTTGCTAACCATACTTACTTTTCTCACTTTGCTAACTTTGCTTACCAGATTAACTTTGTAAACCACTATGAGTTTACTGACCATACTAGCTTTGCTAATTTTGCTAACCATACCAACTTTGCTCACTTTGCTAACCATACTAACTTTGCTCACTTTGCTAACCATACTAACTTTGCTAACGAGATTAACTTTGTAAACCTCTATGAGTTTACTAACCATACTAACTTTGCTAACCATACTAACTTTGCTAACGAAATTAACTTTGTAAACCACTATGAGTTTACTAACCACATTACCATACTAACTTTGCTAAAGACATTTACTTTGTAAACTACTATGAGTTTACTAACCATACTAACTTTGCTAACGAGATTAACTGTGTAAACCACTATGAGTTTACTAACCATTTTACCATACTAACTTTGCCAAAGACATTTACTTTGTAAACTACTATGAGTTTACTAACCATACTAACTTTGCTAACGAGATTAACTGTGTAAACCAATATGAGTTTATCAACCATATTACCATACTAACTTTGCTAACGAGATTAACTGTGTAAACCACTATGAGTTTACTAACCATTTAACTATACTAACTTTGCCAAAGACATTTACTTTGTAAACTACTATGAGTTTACTAACCATACTAACTTTGCTAACGAGACTAACTGTGTAAACCACTATGAGTTTACTAACGATTTTACCATACTAACTTTGCCAAAGACATTTACTTTGTAAACTACTATGAGTTTACTAACCATACTAACTTTGCTAACGAGATTAACTGTGTAAACTATTATGAGTTTATCAACCATATTACCATACTAACTTTGCTAACGAGATTAACTGTGTAAACCACTATGAGTTTACTAACCATTTAAACCATACTAACTTTGCTAACGAGATTAACTGTGTAAACCACTATGAGTTTACTAACCATTTTACCATACTAACTTTGCCAAAGACATTTACTTTGTAAACTACTATGAGTTTACTAACCATACTAACTTTGCTAACGATATTAACTGTGTAAACCATTATGAGTTTACTAACCATACTAACTTTGCTAACGATATTAACTGTGTAAACCATTATGAGTTTACTAACCATATTAATTTAGTAAATTATTCTTGTATTTCAAATAAACAATTAGTGCCATTTTCCTTTCCATCATCCAGAAGCTTCATATCATGATTTAAGCAATACGAACCTAAGGCACTAACCTGATTAGTTCTAGATTGTTGCGAGAATCTTAACCATCGTCTACTAGTACTAGAACAGGCAGTTTTTTTTTTTTAACTAGCTTCCTGCTAGCTCTGTAAGTTTATGTCTAAACCAAAATTACCCTGGAGTTTGACCAGTTGTTTTTTTTTATGCTCTACTGAACATCCGACAGGTACTAATTTAGTAAGTGCACAAGGTGCGGTACGGTAGTACCGTTGGACTTAATTATAATGTGGCCCTGGCGTAACCTAACATTGACTGGCAGACAAAAATTAACTACTTAGTAGAAAGAACTACGCCCGTCGGAAATGGCTACTCAACACTCTATCAGGTAGGAAAATCGTTGTCAATTTGTACATTTCTTCAATTAAGTGCCTCCAACTCTTGTTGACTGCCTCTATAGTTATATTAGTCGCACATTAATTCACAATGGATAAGCAAAGGGATTATGATGTTGAGGTTATTCACAATCTTTAACATTTTAATCGGCTGCTTCGGAAGTATCAAACTTACTCGTCATATGGTATTAAAGAAATAAGAATCTCTTGACGACACTTAACTAAAGGAGCGGAACCTGACGACTTCCTCCTTTTTCTTTTCGCTTGAAAAAAAAAGCTTAAAACGCTAGAAAAAGCTTGAAAAAGCTACAGCCAATTGGGATCAATTTTTTTGGAATGGTTTAGAAGATCATACCTCACAGCACAGACCGTTCTTTTTGGTGTTGTCGCTAATGGGTTTGAGTTGAACATACTTCTTAATGATAAACCAGTTTGCCCACAAACTTTACCCCTTAATTATACGCGGACGCGGATTGACAATAGAGAGTGGTGATGCTCATCTTCTACTGATAGAATGGTGTAGTGATAACATAATGAAACTAAACGCCAAAAATATGTTCGTAAGTCGTAAATATTTACACCAAAAACTAATCCGTCACAAGCACAATATTCAATGGGTGCTAAAAACACACGACTTTGCATATAAGTGAAACAGTATAGCAAACACCTTGACTTGTACAACTACTCGATTGAAAAGTTACGAGTAAGACAATGAGGTGTTCAATTTATGTAACCAATAATGTACAATTTTAGTTACCTATGAAATTCAGTAAGTAATACAGTAATCAGGTAGCTTTAAGTTATTAGTCTGTTTACTTTTACATGTGGTGTTTACCAATAAATAGTTTTTGTATTTAATATCTTTATGTGTAATGAGTAACTTAAGTGCGTGTATCAGTACAGAAAACTGTTGGTATAGACCTAAAATACAAAGTGGACACCAACAACACCAACACCACCGTCACCAAAGAACAATCTACTCGTCTGAACACTTTTTTTTTTTTTATAACTATTTTTTTTATTTTTTTATGACTTCAATAAGCGTAAACAAACTTTGTTGAAAAGAGCAACTATCGGGTATCTTGGAGGATTCTTTTCTCGATAGGCAATTTTTTAGTAAGCGTTCCTCATAGAGTTTCAGAATCAACACATCCGAACCGGTGGTAGAGTCACAAATATATAAATGTTATGACTTGCCATAAGCGCTTTTTATAGCGCTATTTAGTTTTCATGAAAGATTATTTTTATGTTTTTTTTTTTCGCATCCACTTCTAACCCTCGGAATAAATATTATTTCAAATATTTAACTTCCTATTTAACTTCTGACTACTACTTTTACTTTAATTATTGAACTTGACTATTTAACTTTAACTTGACTACTTAACTTTAACTTGACTACTTAACTTTAACTTGACTACTTAACTTCAACTTGACTACTTAACTTCAACTTGACTACTTAACTTCAACTTGACTACTTAACTTTAACCTGACTATTTAACTTTAACTTGACTATTTAACTTTAACTTGACTATTTAACTTTTACTTTAACATGACGATTTAACTATAACTTTAACTTGACTATTTAACTTTAACTTGACTATTTAACTTTAACTTGACTATTTAACTTTAACTTGACTATTTAACTTTAACTTGACTATTTAACTTTAACTTTAACTTGACTATTTAACTTTAACTTGACTATTTAACTTTAACTTGACACTTTAACTTTAACTGTAACTTGACGATTCAACTTTAACTTTAACTGTAACTTGACGATTCAACTTTAACTTTAACTGTAACTTGTCTATTTAACTTTAACTGTAACTTGACTACTTAACTTTAACTGTAACTTGACTATTTAACTTTAACTGTAACTTGACTATTTAACTTTAACTGTAACTTGACTATTTAACTTTAACTTGACTATTTAACTCCAACTTTAACTTGACTATTTAACTCTCAACTTTAACTTGACTATTTAACTCTCAACTTTAACTTGACTATTTAACTCTCAACTTTAACTTGACTATTTAACTCTCAACTTTAACTTGACTATTAAACTCTCAACTTTAACTTGACTCTTTAACTTTCAACTTCAACTTCAACTACAACTTCAACTTCAACTACAACTACAACTTCAACTTCAACTACAACTTCAACTTCAACTACAACTTCAACTTCAACTACAACTTCAACTTCAACTTCAACTTCAACTTCAACTTCAACCTCAATCTCAACCTCAATCTCAACCTCAATCTCAACCTCAATCTCAACATCAATCTCAACCTCAATCTCAACCTCAATCTCAACCTCAATCTCAACCTCAACTTCAACCTCGACTTCGACTTCAACTTCACTTCAACTTCAACCTTAACTTCAACTTCAACCTTAACTTCAACTTCAACTTCAACCTCAACTTGAACTTCACTTCACTTCAGCTTCAACTTCACTTCACTTCACTTCAACTTCAGCTTCAACTTCAACCTCAACCTCGACTTCAACCTCAACCTCAACTTCAACACTTTAACTTTAACTTAACATTACTTTACTTTACTACTCAAAAAGTAAAATGTATCATAGATAAAAATATTAAAAGGACAAACTTTGTCAGACGTTACAAACGCCCGCCTTTATGACGCGCTCGGTTGCCTCGCCAACCTCATCCTCAGCCTCATCTTTTCAAGTACATATTGATTGTTCGCGTAAATATTAGAAAACATTACATATTGATTAATATGCCTCCGCTGCAAGTGATAATGCTCCCAAACAAACAATTTCTTTAGTTAAGAAACAAAGACTTTAGTTAAGTATCTGTTTTATTTATACGTTTCATGACCAACGAAAGATGGTCAGTGGATGGATCAATCTGCGATGGTATACCCTCGTACCAACGTTTGGCATTGCCTACTAGCCTAGGAATTGCGTAATGCACTATCTGTTCATCTACCTATTATAATTTGTGGCTATTTCATCAACTTCCGTAATCCAGGTACTAATATTCTGATTTTGGATGATGGATCGAACTCTGGAATAACATTTACGTTAAATAGGTTTTTAAACTTTCTTGTTGCATTTTTCACTATATAAAAACTAAAAAACCGGGTTTTCTGCAACATTTAAACTACGGTAAAAACGACTATTTTACCTGTATTTGCCCGACGTTTCGGCGACAATTGCATGTGCCGTGGTCACGAGCGGACTGGCGGCGCGCGGCGCCGTCTGACGGTGCGTGGAGGAAAATCTTCATCCACCCGCACATTTCCAACATTATTAGTACTGGTACAGTCAGTTCGGCAAAACACACTAACACTGTCCGGTTTCACTTTGGACGGTCCAAACCGCGATTTACACCTAGCAATCACCGGATTCCATCCAGTGATCACTGGATGGAGTTGCACGACCCAAAAATCCTCTCAACTGATCGTCATTACCATACCAGGATGGTGCGAGAAGCTATTGAAATTAAAAAACACCAAAATTTCAATAGGGAGGATGGTTTCAAATTGTCGTCTGCATGGAATCCGGTGATTGCTAGGTGTAAATCGCGGTTTGGACCGTCCAAAGTGAAACCGGACAGTGTTAGTGTGTTTTGCCGAACTGACTGTACCAGTACTAATAATGTTGGAAATGTGCGGGTGGATGAAGATTTTCCTCCACGCACCGTCAGACGGCGCCGCGCGCCGCCAGTCCGCTCGTGACCACGGCACATGCAATTGTCGCCGAAACGTCGGGCAAATACAGGTAAAATAGTCGTTTTTACCGTAGTTTAAATGTTGCAGAAAACCCGGTTTTTTAGTTTTTATAACATTTACGTTACTATAACGCTCTTTACCACTACTGCACAATTTCTTTAAAATGTTATCAACAAAACATTATAAGACAAGCTCTCACTAGCCTGGTCGCTTTGCTTATGACCCTAAAAACTGTTATCGCTGCTTCGTTCATTGGAACCACGAAGAGGCGAGAGTGACCACACTCTGCGCTACTTGGCTACACCTGCTGCAGCTCTGCATCTGCCCAAGAATCCTGGCGATGGCGGCTACGTCTGCCAGTGCCAGGCGGCGTCAGCAAGCGGCGCCACGAAAACTCTCTTCCACTTCCCATGGGTAGGGGTTGTCTGAAAATAACGATAAAAACGGACATTGCTGCTCTACAACCCATCAACGGACCTAAGCCCGTTGGGAAACTTACGAAAAGCTAATTGAAGAACTGCATAACTGCATAACTACCACTAAGGTTATTTAATGCCATCCGCAACATATAAGTAACGTAACCAAGTGCTAAATTCTGATCTTTATTCGAATTAATAAATAATTCAATAGTTTAAAAAAAAATAGGCAACAGCCCAACTGTAAGTGGTATTCAATTAAATCTGTAAGCTATTGTGAATACGACAATCGTGTCGTTATCATCGGATAAAGGTTGTACATCGACCTTAACATGCCACCAGTTCTGCAGCTTTCCTCATTATACAACAAGCTTCTACGTTTAAACACAGATCGTAGAACGATCGTCACAGTAATGGGCAATTTAACTATAGATTGTGCTTGTACATATATAAATCTAAAAACACCTCTAACACTCAAACTAAATATAGTAGGATTCCAATAAGGTTTTGTAGGTTAGGTTCAGACCTAGTCGGGCCTTATTTTGCATAAAATATACAGTGCATGAATCAGTTGATTGATTTTATAAGTACTTACGTTCTTTATCCCACTTCTGACATGAAAGAAAATACTACACTTTCTTCCACGTCAGGCGGCTTGCGGAAATAATACAACACGATCACTTCACGAACGGTATAATATTCTTCAGAAGTATACTTCACAAACTAGAGTTCCACTGAACAATCAATATTTTAGCCCTCCAATCTTAACTAAGACGAACCACTGTCCGTCTTCCATCGTATTTTTACAAAAGTGAGTCTCAAATCGTAATGGCGGCACTATTAAATAATTATTAGTCGTCCCCACTGGCAACTTCCGCTTTTTAGTTTTGCTCAAACGAAGTGTATAAAATCATGCAATCTTTTTACAACAATTAATTGATACGAAAACCATTTTTAGATATTTTAAACAATTTACCAATACCTAATACCTTTCAATAAAGTAATTCAGTTAATAGCTCGAGAAAAAGGAGAAAACCATTATAATTACTTTTAATACATTCTAGTTTTATCAAATATCTTACTACATTGTTATATAATCTATTTGTTTTCTAAATAAAAGATATAAATCGCTGACTTTAAGTAACATTTTACTTTCACACAAACAGTAACGCTAACAAAACCATTAGACCAAATCGGTCGTCGGGTTTTGGAAAAGTGTTTTTTTTTTTTTTAAGCTGTTTATTTTCATGATAGCTAGAGATAGAATAACTATACTACAAACTACGTTTGCGTACCAAACCCGAAGACAGGAATATTTAGTAGTAATTGTTTGTTATTCTAATTCTCTGATTGAAAACACTATTGAGGCATTGTCTTGTACAATTTCGGATCCTCCTTACTACTCTTACTTGCGCAAGATGGCGGCGTTCAAGATTCTAGGTTAACACGAAGTACCCTATAGGTTCTGATTCTGCGAGTTTCCAATTATGCGGCACAAACTTCTAGTATCTAGCATATACAGGGTAGCTCTACACACAAGGAGGAGCAATATTAATTTGAGCTCAATGCACACGGAACGGCAAAGTCTGAGATACGTTAGCCGCACGTGCCGCGATCGCAAACATGCGAAGCGGTATGATGGATCTCAATGCTTTGCCCTGACAAAAGTATACCACGGCAATTTTTATACGATCAGCTGATACTTATGGTGAAAGAGAGAAAGAAATATCAATGCTTTGTGTTCACTAGACGATGAAGGGAATAAACTACTCGTTAGGTACTTAGGTAAGGCAAACGCTACACGTCATTAAATATGGTGATAAATATCATGATATTTACTGATGTATATTGGGCCGGGTCAGAGCACACCATCAATACGGATCGCGTCAGTATCTCGCTGCGTACCGACGCGATAAATATTGACAAGCGACACCACACGCAAGATAAATATCACGTTCCGGGATCTGGGATTAGATAAAGGATTTCCGGTAAGCCAGCGATAAATATTGTGATCCGTCAATACACTACCTTACACGGCACTAAATATCGTGATCCGTCAGTATACATTGACGAATCACAATATGGATCTTGATTAAGTATAGTATTCGCCTAAGAAAGCTGGTCAAGAACCTCTTGTGTATCTGAGACTTTAACCTGACATCTGAAGCAATGAGCCCTGGGATATTATATTATAGATATTATATTATTATTATTATTACAAATTTTGTCGCCTAGGGAATAGGAGCCTCAAATACACTAACAAATACCAATATGAGTGGTATTTCTTTGATGCCCCCACATCATTCCCGCACCCCGTCGTCTCAAAGAAAAAAATATATTTCTGAAATTGTATTAAGAATTGTATTTTTAGTCCACTTACGAATTCTGTGTAAATTCTAAAATTTATTTCCTCTGACAGGCAAACGTAGCGAAAACAATAAGATTTCCCTTTCACCCCTCGGCAAAAAATAACGCAAGAAAGGTGTCAAACTCGTATGAAAAAGTAAGCCTAGAAAATATATTTCAAGTAGGTACTCGTAACTTCAAAAGGTCATTATTACCACATATTGTATTTTTCTTCTCATTTATCAACCCTTAATGAGATTTCGCGCCTTTTCTGCAGATTAAAAGTCGTATCACACGTTTTTACTCCTAACTCCCAATAATATGTCTTCAAAGTTAGGAATACTGTCTACTCGTACGAAAGCTATTCGACTGATATATTATTAAACTAAATAGCAAAGGCTTCGCAATGTTCACAAAATCATCAGCAAAGTCATCGTAAGAACTACTATAAACATATGCTTGTGTACGAATAAATAAATAAATAAAATAAACTAAAACACTGAAAGAAATAAATACAAAGTTTACTACCCCACATTGGCGTTCTTGGCTCTGGTCTTTTGTGAATACTTTAAGGCAAGAGACACTACTAGACACAAATTAACAACAAAAAACGATTTGTATTGTTTTCAGTGGAACTATGACAGTTAAAAAAGTCAGAAGAGCCATTAATGGCTTCAACAACATGGTTTGGCTGTGCTTTTGTTTGGCTTCTTACACTTGGTGGGGAGTGTACTTATGTGTATTATTATATTAAGGAAAGATTGAAATTATTGTGAATGAAACCAGAGGCAACCAGATCACTGTTGGAATTAGTACGAAACATTGGTTAGGACTAAACGTTTGAAAAACTTGGTATAGTAAAACAGTACCTAATGAACCAATGTAAACTATACGGTTTCATTAGCTCTAGTGGACGGCAGGTCTAACCTTTGCAATATAACGTCGGTTGCCTTATTAGCGTTGCTCATACCTACGACACGTCTTTTATTAATCCCACGACGTCACAAAATTTGACATGGCGACGTTCTGAAGAAAATTGAAGTATCGATATTTGGCGTAGGGAAACGAGATAGGAATTTCCAGTGAAATTTCAGAAAAGATATCGCCGGTGTCGCTTTGGCTTAGCTATTTCAATTCGGGTTTAAAAGGATGTAAATTTGGCACCTGAAGCAAAGACGTCTGCGGTACAGGTTTACTTTGAATGGCATAAAATTATATAAGATGTTCTCAGAAAGGGTCAGGTCAAGAGTACCTTTAACTGACAGGCATGTATGAAAGGACTCGTTAAAGTAGGGGAAGCGCAAGGTGTGTGTCAGGGTCGTAGCAAGTGGAAAGAAGTGGTCTCGCCCTCGTTGGGAAAGAGGCGTGATGGTATGTTTGTGAGTATGTGAAATTATAAATCTTATTTTGTAAATCAATTACAGACTTGCCATAATATTAATACTATGTACATTTAAGCACAAGTATATTTCAATCAATTTTTTTCATGAATAAGCAGGAGTTATAAAATTTTAGAAAACTTGAATATTATAGCAAATTTGCGTGTTTGAGTTTTTGAGGGTGTTTTTCTTCAACGGAAAGTTAGCCGCAAATAATACAATGAACACTGGCCAGACTTCAACTCAGAACCTAAGGGTTCTAAATCTCAAGAGCAAACTACTGGGCTACAAGGCTTTTTCCTACGAAGCTCCTTCGCCGTTTTGTATAATAAAAAAACACCTGTAAAACATACCCTCATGTATCACATTACCGGTACTTCAATAAAAAGCCCTTGAAGCGCCAGCAGACAGCTGGCGAAGTATAAATATGCAAGTGGGCACTACTCCATCTCAAGCAAAGTGAAGTGGATCAACTAGTGTTGCCTGACAATCGATTATTAATCGATAAGTGTTATCATTAAAATGGACTGTAGTGTCATAAGTCAACGTCCGAACCAATATCACAGTCACTTTTTTCCATTTAGATGACTTTGACGTGTCGTAATGTGTAGTTTACATGAATAAAGACAATTTTTACTTTTCTATAATAGAAGTACACAACATTGAGTGCTTTTCTCAATGAAAATCAGGTGTTCGAAAAAACAAAATTGACACTGAACTAACTCTCATCATAATCATCATCATCAGCCTTTTGTAGTCTGAACATAGGCCTCTCCTTTTGCACGCCACTGTACTCGATCTTCGGCTGCTCGCATCCAGCTCCTGCCAGCCATCCTGCGCAGATCATCACTCCACCTTGCCTGAGGACGTCCTATACCACGCTTGCCGAGTAGTTGTAGTTTTATTGCTCTCATCATAATAAACATAACATAAACGGCCTATATACGTCCCACTGCTGGGCACAGGCCTCACCTTAACTATGAGGTGGATTGAGCCATACTCCAACACGCTGGCTCAGTGCGGGTTGTTGGAGGGGTGTAAGGCTAGTGGGCAACCTTAATGTCAGATGTTATCAAGCCGCCCTAAGGCCTCTGACTAGGCTTAACGACTGACATCTAGTGACGTCAACCGGGACCAACTGCTTAACGTGCCTTCCGAAGCACGGAGATGCCTGAAAAATACATCACTAAATTTCGGTCGGGGTGGTCACCCATCCCATTTCCGACCCGGCGTGTGTTGCTTTACAACAGCGATCGTCACCGATCACTGTCGCAACTGCGCCACGGGCACCTTTTGGTTTTATTCTGTTGATTTTTGAGACGATTTTACGTGTAATTTTGGTTACTATAAATTGTACTCTTGATATGATAATTGATTATTCTAGGATTGGGATTATTCTAATCGATAGCGAAAACGTCCAATGATACCATCCTGGGTAAATACCATTGAAATAACCGATAATTATTTTCAACAACACTAGCGCAAACTGTTTATCATAATCGTTTTGAGCACATAAATCTATTCTTCGAAAATTTCCTATTGAATAATGCGGTTTAATAGTCTACCTGCAGGTTGGACTAGTTCCTTAATGTTAGGGAAATGAGATTGAAACATTAGGGATAAGGGCCCTGATGTGTAAGGGCCCTAAGCCGCCAAGTGAGGCCTTCATTGAATAAAAAATCATACATACATAACGTAAACGGCCTGTAAGAATTCAATATGTTACTGCGAATTGTGCTACTGGAAGAAACCGTTTGTTGAAGATAAGCTCATCTGTAGTTTTATTGTTCTAAATCTTGTTCACACGTTATAACACGGTCAAATTAACTACGTCGTACCCCGTGGTCAATTTTTGACTTCGCGTCAGTACTGACATAACCTATCTACGTGGTTTTTATTGTAATATCATTGCCTACAACGTATTTGATGCTGAAAACATGACTGAACATTTTACTAAAATTCGTGCACTCAAAAAGAAACGTTATCAAATACAAATTCTCTTCCGACACGAGAGCATGTAGAGTTCAGACGTTTCACTAATGAGGGGGCCTTTTCTTTTCGGCCTCTAATTATAGAGGGCACAAAGCCTCTGTAAATTAATACGGGACTCGTGTTAATGCACAAACGAAAGATTTATTACTGAGGATATTCAGTCTTTTTTTAATTAACGCCCAAAACGACTGGTATTACTTTGAAATGTGATACTTAACGTGCACGGGAAGTTGAAGTCGAGCTTTTTCCGCGTCGCCTTAAAATATAGCGGAAAATATATAAGTACCATATACTTTTTTCCGTGTCTCTCTACCTAAATGTATTCTGAATGAGATCGCTTGTAGCGCTAGGACTGAATAAAGTAATTAATCTCTGTGAACTGCATCTCTATAAGAAAAATAAGATAAAATGATTTTTGTCAAAATCCACGTATGCCGGATGGTTTTTTGTCAAAATCGGTCTCGAGACTCCTTCAAGCGTTTTTCTATAACTCGCATAGTTTAGAATTTCAACGCTTAGCTGGACAGTTCACCCTGTATATAAATAATGTTTGTCATTGTGTTTGCGTAGTGCATAAATGAAAGCAGATTCATATATTTTATAAGAATCAACCCAATAATCACAAAAAAATTAGGTACATCGAATATGTATGAAAATACATTTTTAAAATCGAAGAAAAACTATTACCATTAGTTCTACATCTTTGGTGCCATTTTGACAAATGCTCACACATTTTTGTTTTTTGGTCGGCACTTTCACATTTGGGCCAAAAAGGTAACGTGAAGGACGTTACCGTTTTTGGTAACACAGTACATACGCGAAAAAGTGGCCAAGTGTGGTTAATTTTTAACATTTTCAAAACTGTCTATACCACATATGTTTAATAAACCAAGTGAAAATGTTTACTATTTTTCTCAAAACTGTTGGGTATAACATAGACCCAGCCTATCGCCTCAAGTAAAAATATAAATACAGGAAATTGATGTTTTTCATAGTCAGACCGGCGCAAGTTAGTTCCCCCGACACTTAATCTAAGCGGTAAAATAGAGAATTACCGGTTTTTACAACCGAAAGAACGGTAAAGCAAGAATTGTAATTGATACAGTCGTAAAAATGTTTACGTGCGGCCTAAAAGAACATCCAATATTAAATTTATATGAACAATATTAAGGGCATTTCATTACGTTTTACAATGTACAGTCGCCAGCAGAAATATTGAATATTGAACAAGTTGACCAAATAGGTACCTCTGATCGGTTTCACAGTCAATAAGTTCAATATACTCAAGTTACCATTAATAGCCGAACATTCATTACTTCATTCTTCAGTTATTGGGTGTAGGTGCACAAATATCTGATGGTTAATATACACTGCCCCTTTTTTTTACTTCGCGCCTGGGGAAAGCCCGTGGGAGTATCCCCTTGAGTGTCGGTGAGCGAAATATGAGCTGATTCATCAGGAAATTGGTGCAGTTTCAAGTGGCAAATTTATAATTGCCTAGTATAATTATATCTTTCGCGCTAAAAAATTAACCATTTTGGCCATTGGCATTTGCGACATTTTGGCGCCAAATAATGACGCGCAACGATCTACCGTCATTTTAGTAAGATTCGGCGATAACGCGCCTGACAGCTCGTATGTCTCCGACACTTGAGGGTGTATCGGACTAACCCCCTTTGCGACTTACAGTAGCTTATAGTAGCCAACTTTTTAGCCATTACACCGAACCAATCCTCAAATCAGGCATTCCAATTCAAGGTACATAAAAAATATTTCCGTAAGCGAAAAACGTAATACGTAGATTGTTAACTGGTTAACTCGGTGTTACATCGTGAAATCTACGTTTGGGTCAGAGGGTACGAGGAATTCTTCCACCTTGCGAGCCGCTGTCTAACAGTCTCTGGGCGTGATTACATTTCGCCGAAGCCAATAGAAGCGCCAGGATTAGTGCTGGCAAAATATCGGCAAATTATTAGAGAGGTGTTAGGTTAGTGACACAACTTGCTGTTGGATGTTATTAAGCCAACCTAAAGCGTCCGGGCATAATGAATGACATCTAGTGACGGCACGAAGTTGCCCAAAAAATCCCTCTGGAAAATGGTACCATTTCCTTTTGTACTGTTTAGGCGTTGCACACGATTTGGGAGTAGTAAAGAATGCTTCGAAGCATTGAGACTGGCAATTGTTTTTTTAATTTTGAAAAGATTTTTAAGTATTTTTTGACGTGCCAACGTCTTATAAATCTACTGAGCCGCCTGCACGCACGAAAAAACATGACGCATGCGGCGTTACCTCACTCTGAGGCGTTCCATTTATGACGTTGGCACGTTCAACTATCGTCAGTTAACCGACTTGACCGTTTTTTTTTAGGATGCATTAATATCGTATTTCCGTAAGCGATAAACGTTCTATACGTAGATTGTTAACTGGTTAACTCGGTGTTACATCGTGAAATCTACGTTTGGGTCAGAGGGTACGAGGAATTCTTCCACAGTGCTGTCAAAATATCGGTAAAAAATAATTAGAGAGGTGTTAGGTTAGTTATAAACCTTGCTGTCAGATGATATCAAACCGACCTAGACCCTCTTAACAAGCATAATGAATGCCATCCAGCGACGTCAGCCGTCACAAACTGCTTAACGTACCTTCGGAGAACACGAAGTTGCCCGAAAAATCCCTCCGGAGAATGGTACCATTTCCATTTGAGCCGTTAGGCGTTGCACACAATTTGGGACTAGTAGAGAATGCTTCGAGGCCATAAGTCTGACAGTTGTTCTTCTGTTTTTTTTAATTTTGAGCAAATGATTTTATATAACTTGTTGACGTGACAGAGTCTTATAATTCGATGGAGCCGGCTACACGCACAAAAAAACATGACGCACGCGGCGTTACCTCGCTTTGAGGCGTTCCATCCATGACGTCACGTTCAACTATCGTCAGTAAATCGACTTTACAGATGACCAATTTTTTTCCAGGATACATTAATATCGACAGCCTATGTCGGTTCGACCAAAGCCAGCGCAACCCTAGTCAAGGCTCGTTGGCGCTCGTTTGTCAGGTCCCCGGCGCTGCCCGCGTCGCTGCCCACCTGCTGCATTGTAGAGCATTCTGTTAGCTTTCGACGACAGAAATGCTTTTAGCAATTTTATTATTTGTTACTAGTTCTCTGGGTGATTTGATGGAAATTGCGTCAAAATTGGTTCTTGCGCTTGGGAGTTACGATGGCACAGAAAGATTTACACGTTGAAAATGTACAACTCCTTCGTTATCTATGGTTTAAATATTGATGCTGGCATGGCGTTTGGGAAAAAATGATGAAGCATTGTAGTTTCCAAATGCGTCGATAGGTGTTTTTTTTAATTTACTACTATTTGTCATTCAACAGCCAATCAGAGATCATTATTACTACTTGTTTCTGATCGCCGCTGCCGGTAACATAAAGATAGGGCAAAAAATGTATGGCATGACGTGGCCGCCAGATCAGCGATCAGGGATATTGCCAATAGATATATGTATAGTCTATTTGTATCCTTGTTTTGACACCTGCCAGCAAGCCACAGCAGAATTGATTGGTATTTCATGTTCCACTCATGTTTGATTTAAACCAGGCCTAGCATGGAGACAACGAGTTATGAGACTTGAAAATTATACAAATTCTGTTCAAAATCTATGCAACTGAAGCGTTTAGCAATATCCCTCACTTTCAATTTCGAAACAGGCGGTTAAATAATCTCGTTTTTATGCATCCATGATAAGGCGAAAATTAAATTGAGCCTGGTACATAATGAAGAGTTTAAATCTTGCGCTTAAATTTAATATCTCGCCTTAAGCTGTTTCGCACGAGAAATTTCCATTTTGTTCGCTATTTTAAGTTTGATTGCGGGGAAGAGTTAGGGCTGAATGGAGGAGTGTTTATTTTGAAAATAAATTACAAAATTAGCAATTTTGCAATAAGTTCGTAATTATGCAGTCAATTTATATTTGAAACACAGTTGACTGAATATCCACGCAAAGCCATAACTATTGAGACCTGAAAGCTTATTTTTGAGCCTTAGGTTTATTTTATCATGTAAGCATCCGCTTACGAGTAGAAAGGATTTAAGGAAATTTTATTTCAAACGAGGGTAATGGGATAAGTAACTTCATATAAAACTCTTTGTTTTTTATAGTTAGGAACTTCACATTTTAAAATTCAGTTCAAATGGATAAAGCGTCTCTTATCAGCTTAATAATTTGATATGCCTATACATATGGGTACTTTTATGAAGTATGTTGTGATTATCTTTATAAATTGTAGCCTATGTCCTATTCAGATGCATAAGCTATATTATAGTATTATTGTAAGTTACATTAAAATCCATCTAGTAGTAAAGTAAAGAGCTACACGGCACATCCACACATACAAACTTTCGCATTCATAATATTAGTAGGAAGTAGGCATGTGTCTGATTCTTATTCACTTCAACGCACTGTTAGTTAAAATGTGTAATGAATTTCACTAACAATTCGAAAAGTGATTTCTTGAAAGTGACTTATCACTTTGCACTTGGATTTTAAATCAGCCTTGTTCTACGAACGTGACTACTTGATGCTTTTCGGGTCTCTCTTCTTTCCAATTTGTTGCCATTTTATCGTTTCTTCGGATCATTAATGTTGTTTGTCGAATGTGAGAGGTTGCTGTTGGTTGTGGTACAAACAAACAGAGATATCTATCTATTTCGATTTGATTATTTAGAATGCTGCAGAACAACAATATAATAGATAGATAACTTTCCTATCATTATCTATTTTTTCTTTGTTCGCAGCATGAAAAATTTGTTCGGGAATGTTTGCAATTTTACTTGAGAAAAGCATGTTGTAGTGTATGCAAGAGTTTAAGGACTAGTGATTGTTATTAGTTAAGAATTAATAAAGTAAGGAAAATGTTTGTACATGATTTTATGATCTATTTTTTATATAATGGGGTATATTTTTGAAACCGAACATGTTGACTTCAAACTCACACCTTCACTTTTCAAGCAGTTGAGCTATGACGTAAGTTTCATTATTCTCTATTTTGACCGGAAAATAACTATTTTCCTATTTCGAGAACCCATTGTTGCGGTCGCCCAGCTCTGAACGATGGTATTATGATACATTCTTATGAGATGCTACTTACAAACTAGAGATTAAGAAAGACAAACGTTAAAGTTCGCATATTGTGCCACCCATTTCGTAAAGGTAATCGTTTGATACATAAAAACAAAATATCCAAGCATGAAATGAAAGACGTATGTAAAACAGGGAAAATAAAGCGGGGATGGATAATTACGCAGCCCAAGTTCCAATAAGTACTTGCCTGTAAGTACTTAAAAGGAAATGTTGTTTTCTTATTCTTGAACACGAGCACAGGAAGATAGGTACTTGAAATATCAAGGGTTACGAATTCAAGATACTTATAAACAAAGTAAAGCCTACAATAATATAAAATGGATATGAAACAAGTGCAAAGACTCTGGAAATACCATTTCGAAAGCTTGAAAATATAACCTGACTGTTCAGTTCAGCAAGCCGCTGTACATTTTTTTTTTACAAGAAATTAATCGCGAAATACGAGTATGTGCATAACTCTAGAACGTCGCACCAAACCCGTTACCTTATTTGTGTTTGTATTTGCCAGGACAAAGTTTCTACAAAACATAACACAACATAAACGGTCTATCCACGTCCCACTGCTGGGCACAGGCCCTACCTAAACTATGAGGTGGATGAGACCTATGAGACTACAAAACATTTTTTTTTAAAATAAAGGAAACTGGGCAGAAAATTAGATAAAAACTTTACACATTCGACAGTTTTGCGGATAACATCTGTCAGGACGGCTAGTATTTTTTTCACAAAACGTACTTAAATGAATACAAATTTTTGCTCGGCAGTAAGGCCAATTAGTTTAAAAAATATAGAAATACCAGAAATAAACAATCGGTTGTGATGAGAACCCGAGTCTTCCGATGCTTTTTTTTTTTTTTTTTTATAGTGGTCTTCAAGATGACCTCACTCCACCTGATGGGAAGCAGTCGTGAGGTCCAGATATGGGGTTGACAAGCACAGTAATTGAAAACTACTTTGCTGGTCAATCTCATTTTGAAGGCCTGCATAAATGCCTTTTCACGCCCCGCTTAAAAAACCCGGGATTGTAGGAAGAAGGAAACACATGCGCTGGAAGAGCGTTCCACGTCTGGATAGTACGACACAGGAACGAATCACCGAACCTTTTGGTGCGGGCCGACAGTCGCTGGATCGTGTGTGGATGTTGACGCAGACCAGCGCGTGTGGTGCGGGAGTGGAAGGGTGAGGACGGGATCAGTTGGAACAACTCTTCAGAGCATTCGCCGTTGTAAAGGCGGTAGAGGACACTCAACCTGGCAATGTCTCTACGCAGTTGGAGAGGCTCCAGAGCCATAGTTGCCTCTGGGCTACCAATGATGCGGATAGCGCGTCGCTGCAACCTGTCGAGAGCTTCTAGCAAATACTTGGCGGAACCGTCCCAGAGATGAGAACAATATTCCACACAAGAGCGAACTTGTGTCTTATACAAAAGACAGAGCTGCTCAGGCGTGAAGAATCGCCTCACCCTGTTCAGGATTCCAAGTTTACGGGATGCTGTTTTGATAACGCTCTCGATGTAGTCCCGTTGGTTGAGGTTGCTGCGAACATCCATGCCAAGGATGTTAAGGCTATCTTTCACTGGCAGCTATCTTTCACTGCTTCTATTGATGAATCTACTTAGCTCTTTGATAATTTTTCTTCTTTTATTTAGCATTATCAACGTATCTTTTATTTGAGATAGAGATACCATAAAAACATCTTTCTCCAAATATAGTCTTAGACCATAAAAAAAACCGTTTTTAATTATTATTACATAGAATATTTACCACCTTAAAATGTAAAGCCAAGAAAATGAGCATTCTCAAGAAGCCGACAGGAATGTTAGAAAACGCCGGCGCGAGTCGAGGGCCCTAGCCTGCGAGTGCGAGGACTCAGGAGAGCAATTTGTGACATAAAGAGGAAGTCAGGACACAAGTAGACATCACAAATGCCTACATCTAATCGCAAAGTTGAGTTCGTATGTCTGCCATTCATGAGTGGGTAAAAAAATAATCTTTGTTAAACTTGGCTGGCACAAGCTTCACCAAAACTCTTCGACGATACATGCTATACTCCAACACACGGTTCAATGCGGATTATTGTAGTGATGGAATAATAGTGACATTACTGTCAGTTGTTATCAAGCAGCTGTAAGAATCCAACAAGGCTCAACAGCCTTCTGCTAAATTTGAAGCGTTTATATGCAGACACTGCTATTTGACCCTTAAACACACACTTAAATAGATATTTAAACCATTACTTGGCACAGCAACAAGAAACAGACTTACCCGGGCATAAGCACAGAATATTTTCCATCTTAAAATGAGCATTCTCAAGAAGCCGACAGGAATGCTAGGAGACGCCGGCGCGAGTCGAGGGCCCTAGCCTGCGAGTGCGAGGACTCAGGAGAGCAATTTGTGAGGTGAAGAGGAAGTTGGGTCACTTTGTGACGTCTACTTATCTCATCGCAAGGTGGGGGAGAGGCGGAACTTAACGAGAATTAAATTGCTTTTTAAGTATTTTTCATTTTTTGGTCGGTAAAAAATAATCTTAACAAGGATCCTAGTGTGTAAAGTCGGACTCTAGGAGATTGAACTATACCTACATCTTGACGAGCCAGTGCCTTAATATAGGCGGAGAGTTATAGAAGTCCAGTGATTAACCTAACTCTCAGATGTTATCAAGCCGCCGTAAGAAGTGCGACTATGCTTAGCGGCATTTTAACTCATTAAAGCATGTTATTGTGCAAACTGCTCTTTGGATTCTAAACACACACTTATATACTTACCTAGATAATTAAGTCAAGTGCCGCAATAAACAATCTTACCTTTGAATTAGCACAGAATATTTTCACCTTAAAATGTAAATCCAAGAAAATGAGCATTCTCAAGAAGCCGACAGGAATGCTAGGAGACGCCGGCGCAAGTCGAGGGCCCTAGCCTGCGAGTGCGAGGACTCAGGAGAGCAATTTGTGAGGTGAAGAGGAAGTTGGGTCACTTTGTGACGTCTACTTATCTCATCGCAAGGTGGGGGAAAAGACGTAATCTAACGAGAATTCAGTTGCTTTTTTGGTATTTATCATTCTTCGGTGGGTATAAATAATCTTAACAAGGTTCCTAGTGTAGGTACATGTGACTTCATTTAGTTACACAGTTTATGTATAAGTAGTCTGCCTCCAGAGTGTACAGTCTAACTCACAGAGTGTACAGTCGGACTCTAGGTGATTGAACTATACATCTTGACGAGCCAGTGCCTTAATATAGGCGGAGAGTTATAGAAGTACAGTGATCAACCTAACTGTCAGATGTTATCAAGTCACCGTAAGAAGTGTGACTGTCTAAGCGGCATTTTAATTAATGAAAGCATATTATTGTAGAAACTGCTATTTCGACCTAAAACACACGCTCATACACTTAGGTAATTAAGTCAAGTGCTGGAATAAACAATCTTACCTTTGAATTAGCACAGAATATTTTCTACCTTAAAATGTTAAGCCAAGAAAATGAGCATTCTCAAGAAGCCGACAGGAATGCTAGGAGACGCCGGCGCGAGTCGAGGGCCCTAGCCTGCGAGTGCGAGGACTCAGGAGAGCAATTTGTGAGGTGAAGAGGAAGTCAGGTCACTTTGTGACGCCTACTTATCTAATCGCAAGGTGGGGGAGAAGGCGGAACTTAACGAGAATTAAATTGATATTTATAAGTAGAAATTAAATAAAAACAGTAACTTTTGAAATCAATTAGATTTGTAAAAAAATTCAGAATATACCCATATTCTAAGCAACATCACAGAATGGTAAAATGTGTAAAATACCCAAGACTACTACTACAACAACCCTTTCTAATTAAGTCAGGGGTAGTTAACAAAGCGGTTTAATTTCCGATTCGTTGATTAACCAAACGTTAAAATAATATAGGTGTGCTTAAATGACAGGACACAAACGCGGTTGGGCTTGTGCAAATATAATATTGCACAGCCAATTCAGAACGCAACTTAAAACTTTAATTCTTTATTAGTTAAAATTGGGTGTTCGTTCACCCAATTGGGTGGTGTGAAACGCCCAAAAACTTTGTCGTTCTACGCGCTATGTGCGCCGCCAACATACACAAGTTTATTTTTTAAAATATCAAGATGAACTAAACATTAACTTAACATAACAATAGTGTTGTGTTCCGAAAAACGGAATAATGTTTTATTTTACAACATCCATTATCAAAGAACACCAAGAAATTATTTCGTGCAACAGCGTACAGGAAGAATTAAAACTGTAATTAAGAAAGTGAGTAATTCTACGTATCTCAGTTAAAATGGCCCAAGAAATGAACCTTTTCATGGCGAGACATGCTTCTAGCTTGTAACGGAAAGTTAACATGGGCCTCATTAAGGGGGCCCGCTCTAGGCCCTTTATTTACAGCCGTTGAAAAATACAACTAAAATCATCGGCTTCGCCAGGCGGTTTAGACACCCAACTTAACGTGCCTTGCTATAAAAGAGCTCAATGAAAAAGGTTAGACAAAAAAATGCTGCTGATACATAGTTACGTTTCATTTTAGCTTATTAAAATAGCTTCTGTAAGTTAATAAATAATAAGTAATTGAGCTCGCCATTTTGTATGAAATACACAAGGGTTTTGAATGTCACTGAAATAAGTAAATTTATTTGGTGAAGTTTTGCTACAAACATTCGCGAATGAGATTTTTTTTGCGCATTTCAGCTATACTCCTTACTTTAGTAAAGATACGCAACCTCTTACTGAATAGAAATATCTATCATTAAAAATATTAGTTCAAAACTTGCAAGCCTGCGTTTGTTGGCACCTAAGTATTTGGATGAAAAGAGACAATATATCAGGGGCCCTAATCGACCTTAATACAGCTCTGTCCAACGTTACTGTTTTATCACACATTTAAGTGTCATTGCTTCAAAATGTCGTCAAGGATAAGAGGCTTTGTCAAAAAGTAAATAAAACAGTGTTCGCACAAAGTAATTTTAAAGAATTTACCAGAGTTTAAGCTGTGGAATGTTGTTAATTTCCGACATCATTTTATTTTAGGGAAGTCTCCGAAGAATGCCCCTTTGTCACAACATTTTCCTTCGGCAGGAGTTTTAAATAATATCGTTTGTTACCCTAAGTGACATTCTTTGGGCTTTAAAACTAAATACTCAAAGCATATTGGTTAAGAGCTATGAATGAAAGTTATAAAAGAATAGATAGATCTAGTAGGCAAGCTTTGGAATCTATTGAGCGGCGAACTATCAGGCTTATTGGCACAATTTAGTGAACTCCTGGCTTCAAAGCCTGCGGAGTATCGTCGTAAGGGCGGCATCATTGTCGATTTTCTATCGGTTACATTATGAATGGTGTGCCCTTGGATTGCACAACTTAATTCTGACTTACCTTTTCCACCATCGGGCAACCACAAGCACTGGCTTGCGTTACCGTTTTCGTGTAGGTCACCTTCATCATGCTAAGGAGTGAAATGCTTACGGGCACTTGCTGGGCAGACATGAGTATGCCTTCATCGACCGCACCATAACTTATCATCAGCCGAGACTGTGATTAAAGGGCTGCTAAGCTCGTAATAAATAAACAATGGTTTGATATCAAAAGCTGACTAATTAAAGGTAAAAGTTGAACCTAGATCCTAAGTTGGTTACCCCTTATCTCAAGCAGCGTTTCTCCTTTGAGCAATCTGCCAAAGGTGATGATATGCGTTCTTGCCGTACACTGCTCCTAAAATTTCCTCCTTATTCTAGAGACTATAACTCTAATTCCTTTACTGTCCAACGTCTACACTTTCTATCGCCTTGAAGTAGTAGTAGTAGTAGTTAAAAAGAAGATCATTGGATCTTCTTTTTAACTACTTAACGCAATCTTTCTGTTAATCCATACCGAATTGTTTGTATTATATTTATGCAGGTATAAGTAAGTTTATTATCTTGCTTGTACTGTATGTATGTTTATTTTATAAGTGGAAAACTAAATTTTGTTTTAATATATCCATATTTTCTTTTTAATAACCGTCTTGCACCACCGCATCTACTTCCCTTTCCAGTTTCTCTACCTGAAGGTTGTCTAGAAGAGATCGCTCTTAGCGATAAGAACGCCTGTATTGTACATTCTAAATATAGACATTTAGTAAACTAAATACAGATATAGACGTTATGTAACTTGTTTTTTTTGTGCAATAAAGTATATCTTATCTTATCTTATCTTAATTAGGCCGTTCACATTAGAATGCAGTGATTTTTAAATTGAATTCTGTAGCACAAAAAAAAAACACAATCTTCGCGTTCGAAATTATGTGTTCAGCTGGTCACTGTGGACTTGGCTCTCTAATTAGGAACGATTTGATTGATAAGAGGGCGTACTAGGTCGAAGAACAAGTATGAAATCACTGCATTCTTAACGCGACCGGACTATAGCTAGGAAGTACACCAAAATGCTTGTCAAGCTTCACAAAGTACCAAGGGAGTACAGTTCAGGAAACAGCACTGGCATTAATATTAACGAACTTAGTTATATTATTTGGAGACATGATACTGGTCGTAACTCCCCCGGGAGCAAAGGGTTTCCGCTCCGATCGGAACCGTTAGATAATTTTGTTTTATGACATAAATATACTTTGTTCCGAATTCTGAAAATGGTTTTTTTGCGGCTACGCAAAAGACAAGCATAGTCTTCATTTTTTGAATGTTTAGGTAATATTAAGTGGTTTTTAGTGCACAAATAACTGCATTAACGCTCATACTCTCAGAAGCAGAATACTCTCTATACTAAAGTTAAATAAAAAATGCTGAAAATTATTAACTCACAAAATAAGTCGGTGAAACGGTTGTGGTAAAATCTGAATTAAAACTTATGTGCAGTTTTCAAAGTGGCATAAAAGTTCGAAACTAATTAGAAAATTCTAATACTGCAATTATGAAGTCGTAATAAGAATTTCTACGGGATGTAAGGGATGTTAGCACAATCTTTGAAATCGAAGTAAATAAGTATTTAAAATCCGGTCGATTAACAAACAATCACAAACGAGGCCAAGCAAAAATAAGTGTTAATAATGATTTTGGAGAAGAGTAATATTGCAAGAGCAATATACATAAGAGATGAAATGTCTATCGATGTTTTGCGTGGCTGTATGGCCTAAACCAGGTGGAAGATGGTCTCCTAATCTATGTGAAACATAACTAATGGCTGAGACTTATGGCGTTCAAGACCAAAGCAGCCAAACTGAAGTGGGAGTGGGCAGGTCATGTCTGTAGGATGCATCCGGATAAATGTGCCCGACTCACAACCCAATGAATCCTCAAAGATGGCTATCGCCGAAGGGAACGTCCTTAAAAAGCTGGTACGATGACCTGATATACTACTCGGGAGAATGGTGGACTTTTGCAGAGGATATCGAACGATGTAAAGGTTTAGGGGAGAACTTTGCCCAGCAGTGAAATCCTGCAGGTTAAAATAAAATGATGACTAGGAGATTACTTTAGAAAGAGGAAGATCATCTCACAAAGCAATTCCCAAAACAAAATCTCCCACAGATAAAGACTCTAACATCGTTCCTAAAGTAAACTTGCAAAGTTTAACAGCAAATAACCGACGCCAAAGATCAACAAAGCAACCAAGGTATTAATACTCTGACGTTGATAGATATCCTGGAGCCGTGACATCATAAATAATTAAAATTCCATAGGACCGAGTTTGCTTAGCGAAAAAGGTCTGAGAGGAATTTGTAAGCAAATTGGACTACGGCTTAGGGATGGGAAAAATAATCGATTATTTTTGGATAATTTTAGAGAACAGTATCTTAGAATAATCGTTTTTTATCAATCAATTTATGGAGCAACCCGGATAACGGCGGTAGGCTCGCCTCTTACCACGTTGGGTTCAAATTCCCTCGGCGAAATGTGGGCTTCTGAATGTTCTGTTCACCATGAAGGCAACAATCAGTGTGCCTCTGACTAACCCACTAGGGAACCACTATGGTCGTGAAGGTATGTTATGTTATGTCAATTTATGGAGCAAAACTAATTAATTTTCATTTCGCTATTTCCCACCATTCGTTTAATAGCTGCAGCTTTGAATCATTTCTTTTCTTTAACAGCAGCTCAATTTTTGAATTACTTGCAACGTCATCACGTGCCAAACATACTTGTTTATCTTAGCAACACTCGCGAACTAATAAATAGAACTAATTAAATTCAAACTCCTAGACAATACATAATATTGCATTATTCAATAATATGTTTTTAATGCTTTAATTTCAAACCCGAATATTAAATTGAGAGAGAATTTTTGCAATTTACTTGTAGTAAAAAAAGCGTTTCGTTGTTTTATTGTTTTTGTATATTAAAGTTAGTTTTTAAGCGAGTGTTATGAATTATTGTATTATGAAATATTTTTGGGGAACCAATTATTTGGAAAAAAAACAATCGATTACTTAATACGGGTATTAAAAACGTTTTTTCTCCAGCCATGTCACATCCTTAAACGGCAAAGTATACAGAATTTTCCTACTCGAATTTATTAATGGTGTCGTAATATTGAAGTAAAGGGAGTTTGGTTAGTAAAATAAAGAGTTAGGTAAAGTTTTTGGCGCTGTAACATTAATTATAGATGAAAACTTTTGGGAATAAGCTTCGGCGGAAAATAAAATAAATTGTTTGAAAAATGAAATGCGAATAGACAAAAACATGATTAGGTTCTGGCACAGATGACCTTTAGTAATATAACCTCAAAGGCCAGTGCTCTTACTATGTACTTAAGAAAGGTCAAGGTCACTTAATGATCCTAAGAGGCTTTTGATTCAGAAATGAAGGCGTTCGTAACGTCTGCCTACGCAGACAGCGTTTCGAATTTCATTAGGCTATACCTAAAGTAAGAAAGTACTGACGTGGTGTAGTGGTTAGAGCGTTGGGCTCTCAACCCGGAGGTCGAGGGTTCGAATGCCACGTGAACCAACGAGATGTTCATATTTGTGTTGTTGTTCCGAGTTGGCTAGGACAGTGGAGGCTGATCACCTCATGTCCGAAAAGTAAGATGATTCATGCTGTCGGATGATCTTGCGCCTCACCTTTCTTCGGTCGTGTCGAACTGTCATCCCATCGGGTCATAGAAAGGTGACGGAATAGGCAGTACACCTGTGTATTGCGCGCACACCTTGTGCACTATAACATCTCCTGCGTACCTGGTTAATCTCGTTGAGATTAGCCGCTGTGGTCGTAATCGACCAGGAGGCCTTTTTTTATGAAGTAAGAAAGAAATGAAAGATATGCACATAAAAAAGGTAAATGTTGTTAAAACAGGACAAAATGTTTCGTATTCGATGTAGTAACCAAACTGAACAATTCAAAAACACTTAATCTTCTTTGTAACCAATAGCTTAATCCATGACATGATTTTTATTCCATGGGGGGGATATGGGCCTCAAAATTAAGTAGGTACTACAAGCAGTCAAAGATAGTAAGCAGACTTCGACAGTGCTGCCGCAGCGGATATTGCAGGCGAAACTTAGATACGCCGGGGTGATGGATGAGACAGGTATTTGTTAACTTGATCGACGACCCTGCCTATTACCATCTTGTGCAAGTACTTTATGAAGCATCAGTTTTACACACTCAAGCTGGAGACACACTGAGCCTACGTACGCAACGTAACGTAGGCGATGCAACTTTAGCACCTTCAAAGTAAATTACAAAAACCATCTACTAGCGATCCAAAAAATAAGTACCTACTAATTCAGAATAACAAAAACGCTCCATTGAAACTCCACTTATAAAGGCTGTTTTTTATTGTGTTTTGTATTTATGTGTATTCTTAGTTCGTTCTTGTGTCTTTTGTAACCACGTATGATACATACATGTATGTTAGTCTTTCTTTTATTGTTATTTAGCTTTGTGTTTGAAGCTCTATGTTCACTGTTGGGCTACGTGTCTATCTTTATTAAATGGCATCCGCAGAATACCAGTGGGTCGTGACGAGCTCTGCCGTCGTGCCCGTATACTGAGCGGAGACCATTTTGGTACCTACACACTATCACAATGATACTCGTATCAATTGGTTATTTATGTTAAGTTAGTTCAGTTTAAGTTACATTTTATTTTATTTTTATTTTCGTTTTGTTGTGTTTACTTTCTTTTTGTAAATTTAAATATGTATGTGTTTGTACCAAATAAACTTTTTTCTATTACTATTCTATTTCTAAATAAATAAATATTAAGTATAGCAGTCACTTTCACTTTCATAGACAATTTAAAGGACAGCAACAGTTTCAATTTTCAAGGCGTGGTCAACCTTGATTAACGTTTGAAAGTTTGAAGAGATGGGTAAAAAGCGACCATAGCAGTCGTTGCTATGGTCTCTTTTTTTTTACCCATCACACTTCACCACATTACTTTCGTAGCAAACAGGCTACGGCTACAAGACAACTGTTACTGCTGGCTACAGCAGACTACGGCCTACGTTCTACGGTAGAGCTTGCTACGAACCAGCATTTCTGAAGGCACAAGCGTACGAAAAAAATACTTTTAAGAGTTACTGACTTTTATCTCGATCATGGCAAAAAAAAATGTTTTTATGGATCGAGGAGGAATAACCCGAAATATAGCGTCACAACCGTAACTTGTGAACATGTTTATCATGTTGTAGTGCATTCATCAATGCATTGTGATCGATAACCAAACGACGACTTACAACGATGGAAATAATTTTATATTTGTTTTAAAAAAACATGAATAAATAGATTCAAACAATGTACAAGCAGTTTAAATGGCTTCCCCTAATAACAAAGCCGGATAAAATAAAAACACTGCAGTACCATCTTTGCCTCGAAGTCATACAGGTTTCGAGCCCTCTGAAAATTAGTTGTGGATAGAAGCTTGGACACAAATTGGACCGTAACTAAAACCCAGCTATATCATTCCTAAATTACCTATTATTTATACCCATGGCATGGTATGCAAACTGGACTTTCAAATTTCAGATTGAGAGTTTAATTATGTTCAGCCTAAGAAGGAAGATAAACTGAAACAACCTAGAATTTCAGTCACGCTTTCTAAGTTCTTGAAATGTCTCTGAACTAGTAACCACGTCAGACAAATTCATATGCTCATGTTTTTAATTAAATAACGTAAGGAAAAAGTAAAGTGCAAGTTGGCACCATTAAAAGTCGCAATAGCGCCACCTACCGCAATTTCAACGAAATAAAATAATGCTAGAGTAAACCTCTCAGCAATGTTTCAAATAGTGCGGGAAATGTTGCCTAGAGGGCGTTGGTAGAACAATTGACGACATAAGGGCCGGCGCCCACTATCGGCATCGGCACGCTTCAGGATTTTAAGGTGGCAAATAGCAATATACTTTAACATTATGACATTAAAGTAGAAATTTCCGTGATGTGTTCTCGTAAAAACAAAATGCATTTGTTCTGTTTCTGTTTCGGCATTTTCTACTTTATTGCCATTATGTTAGAGTATATTACTATTTGCCACCTAAGGGCCGGCGCCCACCATCGGCATCGGCACGCTTCAGGCTTTTAAGGTGGCAAATAGTAATATACTCTAACATAATGGCAATAAAGTAGAAAATGCCGAAACAGAAACAGAACAAATGCATTTTGTTTTTACGAGAACACATCACGGAAATTTCTACTTTATTGCCATAACGTTAAAGTATATTGCTATTTGCCACCTTAAAATCCTGAAGCGTGCCGATGCCGATAGTGGGCGCCGGCCCTTAAAAGCCTGAAGCGTGCCGATGCCGATAGTGGGCGCCGGCCCTAATAAAGCAACCAGACATAGCTTGACTTAGTTACATGAGGTAAAAATAGATGACGCTACATTGCGTAAAAAAGTGTTTTGTTTATTTCAAATTCGTGTAAGAAAGATAAACTGACCAACCTTTATTTCGCTGGCCTCTACGTCCATGACTGCATCAGGATCATCAGGTTTCAGGTCTGCCTCACTTTTCTGTGAATTTTTAGAGAAATGATTTAAAAAACATTACGATGATGACAAACAAATTGCATTTAATAAAACAATGTCCCTAACCCTTTAACCGGTTTATTATGTTGCCATTTTAATTAGTTTTAGACTTTATTTCAATAATATAAGGTTCAAAATAAGATGGCAACTATTCTGCCAGTACCAGTTAAAGGGTTAAATGAACACTTTTTACTTAAGCGATAAATTTATTTATGTATTATATTGGAACAATTTTAAGTAAACATGATTGCGAGGTTTAATGTTGATTCACTCAAGATGGCATTTTTAAGTAGAGAACATTCCATTATTTTCTTAAGCGTAGTCATGAACACAAAATTAAGACCTTTATTATTTTACTACTCCAAACTATTAGCAGGAGTAATAATCATTATTGTACATTTTCATTTTATTTACTTTACTTTACATTTTAATTTACTTGTATTATGAAACTTATAGATGTTTCTATGAGATTCATTACTAAAATTACCTCCGCTTCATCTGGTTCATTGAAAGCTGCCACCCAAAAATCTTCAATATTCTCCGGAAAGTCGCACTCTTTAGTTGGATCGGGGCTCAAGCATGCTTCTCTCTTTTGGAAGACAAATATCAATCCACCATCCTCTTCTTCAGGTCTCCAAGCACCGCACATGGTCCCTACAGTTCTTCTCGAGTCTGCCATTTCAACATCCAATTTAATCTTTTTAGCTGGATTATTACTCATAATTTCGCTTATTTTTAGCCCTTGACCTTCTATATTCGATGGATTTACTGAACGAAATGCAGTTAGCGGTAAAACTTTACGCAAAACTCTACTTATTACAACTTTTTTTAAAAACTTTAGCATAACAAAACTATGAAAAATTATGATGAAAAAATTAATCTTTAGAGATTACAACTACATCACTCACTACAAAAGACATTATTATTACTAAAACACTTTAGAATAACACTATATCTAAGGCAAATATTCCTAAATTGTTTATTTAAACACAGCACACAAAACACGAGGATAGAAATTTAAATATAAGTAGATAGATGTTCACATACAATATCACTGGCACTGTTATGAGACTACACAATTATTACGTGAAATTGACGGCAATTTCGACGCTAAAATGTTTTGTTGATCGTTTTTAACACTAAATCCGCGACAATTTGAGGTTATCCGCTCACACTCACCGAATCAAAATAAACAGCTGTCTGTCAAAATGTTCTTACGGTCCGACTTTAAGTTTTAGTACTTACTAACTACTGACGTCTTTCATCAACGGTCCAAATTCAAATTCAAATTCAAATGTTTATTTGCAAACTAAGTGATAGTAGGTACAGATCTTATATGACATAGGTTGTTCTTAAGACTTAGTCGCCTTTTTCAGGCACAGCAAATTCAGGCTTACTAACTAATGAAACTATAACTAACATGGCTATAAAAAAACAAAGAATAAAGATAAATTATCACATAACTTTAAAACAATCAAACAACAATTTAAAAAAAAATCAATTAACTAGGTAACTAAGTTTTGAATTCCTTATCTTACTAAATTACATTTGGAAGTTATTTACTAATATAACTAGCTTGAAGCTTTTATACCTATTTACTTTTCTTTACAGAATAATTTATTTTGATATTGGAATATATTTATTGTACGTTAGGTAATCATCAATGGAGTAGAAGCAATTCTGGATTAGAAATTTTTTGAGTTTATTTTTAAATATTTGAAACTTACATTCATTCTTTACTACTGTTGGCAGGAGGTTAAATATTTTTATACACATGTGGTAGGGACTGTTGCTTAACATTTTTATTCTAGATGTGGGTTGGTGTAATTTGTTCTTATTGCGGGTATTAATGTTGTGAGTCTCGTTTATTTTTGTAAAAGTTTTAATATTTTTAAAAACAAATATACATATTTCATTAATGTAAATACACGGTACTGTTAATAGATTGTATTGTATAAAATATGGCTTACAACTTGTTGTATTATCTATGTGGGCTAAAATACGAACGCACTTTTTTTGCATTAGAAACAGCTCATGTGCATCCACACTATTTCCCCACAATGTCACCCCATATGTAAGCCAACTATAGGCGTATGCATAGTAAGTGGCGAGTGCAGTTTCAACGTTGGTACTATTTTTTATTTGATACAATGCATACGTAAATGATGATAGCTTCGATTTTACATGAGCTATATGGCTTTTCCAATTTATATTGCTATCTGGTAAGTGAATGTTTTTGTAAATTATATTTATATCAGTTGGAGGTTTCATATATGACCTAAATTGAATGGTTTTACTTTTTTGGAGGTTTACTTCTAGGTTGTGGTCTTCAAGCCAATCGGTTATATCATTTAGTGTTTGTGTGATTATTGCATTTGAGTCGTCTTCTTTACTACTCTTGATTAATATTGAAATGTCATCAGCGAAAAGGACCGGTAGAGCGACTGTTCTATTTATGACCTTTGGGAGATCATTTATATATATTAAGAACAATATACATCCGAGTACACTGCCTTGGGGAATTGAACCTGTTATGGATTTTTCGGTGGATCTGACTGTTTCTATTTTATTATTTTTGTGATATTCTAATTGGACTATTTGTTTTCTATTTTCGAGATATGATCGAAACCAATTGTAAGCAGGTCCGCGAATGCCTGAGCCGTATAATTTTGATAGTAGAATAGTAAAAGAGACTTTATCATATGCTTTGGTCATGTCAAGCAGTAAACCTAGAGAGTCATGTTTATCATTGATGTGTTGGAGGGCTGTTTGAATGTATCTGTATACTGCTAAGGTGGTTGATCTTGATTTTCTGAAACCGTTTTGGCTGTCATCGAGGATATTGTTCTTTTCTAAAAAGGTGTTTAATTGGTTAGACATAGCTTTTTCAAATACTTTGGAAAAAGTTGGCAACAATGCTATCGGTCTATAATTATTTGGAACCATGGTATCATCTTTCTTATGAACTGGGGTGATTAAAGCTATTTTTAGTAGGTCTGGGAATTGTCCATCCTGAAAACTTTGGTTGATTAAATATGTAAGAGGCAAAGCTAATTCTTCCGCACATTGTTTTAATAAGATGGGAGGAATTTCATCTATTCCACAGCTATGTTTGTTTTTGATGGATTTTATAATTCGAAGAATTTCGTTCTGGCAGACTGGGCGGAGATACATAGAACAGGTAGGTGGATTTACAACTGGCCGTCCTATTTTTTTATCTTGGAATCCTCCTATTGTTGCAAAATGCTCGTTAAAGATATTTGAAATAACCTTTGGACATTCGATAATATTGTTATCAATTTTAATCTTACAATTTTTGAACTCTCTTTGCTTTGCCTTTCCAGTTTTTTGATTAATGATTTTCCACATGGTTTTATATTTATTATCAGAGTTATTAATTTTTCTAATATAGTCGTTTCTTTTTGCAATTTTAACACTTCGTTTTAGTATTTTACTGAAAACCCTATAGTATTTTTTAACAGTTTCATTTTTAGTTTCATTCAGTATTATTCTTAATCCTCTTTTATTTAAACAAGATTTTTTTAATTCAGTCGTTAACCAGCTGTTTTTGGTATTATTTTTAATTTTAATTTTAGCAATAGGTATACAATCATCTAGGTATTTTTTAACAATATCTAAAAATGCATTGTAGTTTTCATTGAGATCACTGTTATTGCACATTACGTTTTTCCAGTTTACATTTTTTATGGATTTTTTAAATAGAGCAATGTTGTTTATATTGAATAATCTTTTTTCTTTGTACCATACTTTATTTCTGTTTGATAGAGATTTTTGGTTAAGTTTGATATTTAGGGATTTATGATCTGAAAGGCCATAATCGTGAACATATGCTTCGTGTATGTATGCTTTGTCATTGGTGAAAGCTAAATCAATGCATGTTGCAGTTGTACTTGTAACACGTGTTGCCTCTTTGATCAAAGGTGAAAAATTATAGGATCGCATGAAATTGAGTAGTTTGTAAGAAGGCCTATTTTTAATTAATGTATTTATGTTGAAATCTCCAAGAATAATGATTTTTTTATTTTTATCTTTATTAGCAATTTTTTTCAATAATTTATCCATCTGTTCATAGAAAATATTAATTTCACGGTCAGCTCTGTATAAAGCTATGATAACGCAATTCAATTGTAGTAAGTACTTCTACGGCACTGAATTCAATAATATATTCTTTGGAATAACTAACAATGTCTCTTCTTTCAACATAATCGAAAGTATCTTTAATTATAATGCAGACACCTCCTCCTTTGAAGTGTTTTCGACAGAAAATAGAAGCAACTTTGAAGCCCGGAAATTCTAAGGAATCAAAAAAGGATTTATTTTTCCAAAGCTCTGATAGTGAGAGTATGTCTACATTCGAAGTCATTAAAAAGTGTTCCAGTAAGTCTACTTTGTTGCCTATGCTTTGTATGTTTTGAAATGATAACGTTAATTCTTTATTACAATTATAATGTATATTTTTTTGTCTTTTTGGGTGTTGGTAAGGTATTTTACAATTTTGAGTGTTAGCCACGAAAAAACGTTTTAGTTTTTCCTTCAATATTATCTGCGTTGAACTCGAAGCTACGCCCAGGGTTGGAGGTTTCTGCATATTTGGAAATATTTATGATTTTACTATTTAAGTCTTTTGGTTCTACCAGAGTATTGTTGATATTAAGTATTTGCTTGAATATATCATCAGAAATTATTGCAAGCCCTCGGTTATTTATTTTTCCACTGTATTTTGAGAACATATCAAATGAGCACGGTAAGTTTTTGTTTGAGTCTAAAATATAGCAGTACTGGTGATTTATGTTATCTTGATTGATCAAATTGTTGAATGTTTCAATGCGTGTGTTATAAATACTAGTATAATAGCTGTATTTGTATGTAGGTACACTTATTATAACATTGGTATGCTGTACATTCAAAAGCGTTTCTCTAATATTATGTATTAAATGTCCATAGTTTTTAGATTGGTTGAAGTCTGTTTCTCCCAACAATACAACACAATAATCATTAAGAGTAAAGTTTTTCAATTTTCTTTGAAGGCCGCTCAATAGTTCATTAATATCGCTTCCTGGCTTGCGGTAGTGGCACATGTCTAGATGTTCAAAACGTCTTTTTAACACGTTTGAAGAGCTAGTACGATCGAAGCTGCTAATTATGCACAATTTAGGCTTTTTGTCATTTAGTTTCTTGATGCTACTCAGAGTGAGATCACTTTCGTTAACCGATGGCACTGTAGTAATTTCGATTTCGGTTTGACTGTTGGTCTCTAGTTGTTTACTTGAACAACTCATAAGTTTTTCTTGAGTGCTCGACATGTTTTTCTTACTGTTATCTAAAGATTTCCATGGTTTCTTACACTTTGTCTTAGCATGGTTTCCTGTGTTCATAGTTTTATGAAATTGTATGATTTTATCTTGAACTTTTATTTTCATCATTAATTGGTCTCTTAAAATGTTAAAGTCATCAATTTGGTTTTTAGCAATTCGCAGTTTTTCTTGTAATTTTGTTATTTCTTCTTTCATTTCAATCATTATTTCAGTCGTAACTTTTGTTTTATTCAACTGAGATTTTTTCTCAGGGCTCAATGTATGGTTTTCGTTAGTAGATAAAAAAGTATCTGATGAATCAAGAAATGAGGTATGTTTCTGCTTCTCTCTAAAAGTCACAGATCCATTTTCACACGTACTTATTATTTCGTCATTTGACAGTAGTTCAAAAGAATTCTGAGTTGGAATGTTAGCTTGATGTGTTGAAGTTACTAATTGGGGGAAATTTCTGCAAGGGTCACACTGACACATTTTTCTGTTTTCAGGCGCCATCAAGTAGTATAATTTTTCACTGATACTAGTGCAGGCAAGGTGATAATAGTTTTGGCAATTCGAGCATAATATGAAATCTCTTTTTATTATTTCACTTCTACATTTTTTACATTGAAGTGCCATTTTTCTTCCAATAACGTTACTTTACTTTATTAGTTCATTAAAAGTACTATTTTTGGGCACTATTACCACTATCTACGCGCGTTCTGTGCGCTCGTATCCAGGTGTTTAATAACGTAGTGAAGAGATGGCGCTAGTGAGCCCGTGATAAGAAATGACGAGCAAACAAGCGGTGTTTTTTGAAAAATTAACGTTCATGAAAATTATATTTCTTCACACAGTGATTTAAAATTATGTCAAAACTCACGTTTCAGTCCAAGTTTGCATTGATTAAATAGTGAAAATTGTCAGTAGGCACAAACACAACCAATTATGTGGTTAAATAGGCGATTTCGCTAATTTAAAAACAAATGCACTTCACTTTTCAAAATTAGGTTTTATACGTAAACTGATGTAAATAAAGCGTTGCCTACACTTGTGCAAGGCTAGTGTAGCTAAATTAACTAGTTTGTGATGAATGTTGTCTTCAAAACTTGCAAATAACAATTAAATTCGAATTAAAATACGGAGCTAATGTTACTCGGACGACAGTGACGCCCTCTTTCAGATTGAAACGCTTGTTTATAACAGCTTACAATGCTTCGTAGACAGAAATATTCTGGTGCGGACTGTATGTTGAAAAATATTACAGCAAAGAACATAACATTTCTCAGTCAAAAATAAACCGACTAAAGTACTCACAAAAATACTAGGTATCTGCATGAAACTGACTGAACAATTATTACATGGCATGGAACTAAAACTGCAAGACCAGTTGATATTCAAGTTTTAAAAATCAGTATTTTTCACACACATACTGGTCCACAATATTCTCTCTTATCCACTGGTCAAGTTGCCTCCTTTTTATCTGTAACTGTGAGTAGTCGATTTGCCCATCGAATTGACTCATTTGTCAATGTTCTGAATACACGAAAAATGTAGTAGGTTGCATGCTTGCATGCATGTGGGTAAGGTGAAATGAAAATTATTTTATTTTATTTCTTTTAGGTTTTCAGGGTTCCGTTTAAGAAACAAACCCCTATAGATTCGTCTTGTCTGTCTGTCTGTCCGTCCGTATATCACAGACACTTTTTATTTATAACTAACTAGCTGTCCCAACAGACTTCGTTCTGTTGTCAAACATTTAGTGTCACGTGACAGGTAGGAACATTTTCTAAGAGGAAGCTAAAATTGAGGTTTTTACTACTTATATTCCCAGCATTTTCTCATGATTACTCACCTTTTAAACCTTCCCTCGACCATGACAAATATTTCAAAACCAAAATTAGCCAAGTCGGTCGAACCATTCCCGAGTTTTAGCGAAACTAACGAACAGCAATCCATTTTCATATATAGAGATGATGATGAGATTTATAAAGGTTCATTTTTCTATAATTTGCTATGCTATGCTAATTGGTTTGCACCAAAACTCACTTCGGTCGTCGTGAGTTATCTTTAAATTCAGTTTCTTTGCGCCTGTAGTACTTTGAAGGAAAGAACTAAGCCAAATAACATTGTTTAATTATTTACATACAAAATGAGAGAAAAAGCTAATTCTAAGTGAAGCTTATTGGTGATTGAAGTCAGCGTTAAGCACCGAGATGTGAAGTGATGTTAGCGGGAATGCCACTATTGTATTTTGGGTGATACTCGTAACATAATGTTAGTGTTAATGTTGCAATATCCTAACAGGGTCATGTGTTGTACATTTTTAGATTAAGCTTAAGAGCTTGTGAAACCTCATGTTGCAATCAATATTTATGGTCATGATTATTATAAGTAGATCCAAAATGTTGAGCGTGTGAGTTTTTAATAGGGATTTGTTATTTAAATTGTTTGTGGGATGGTGGAGAGGATTTCGGTTTGGTTTCGGATACACATCGTGTGCATAACTCCATATCTTTTCCACACTTGGTCACTCTGTACGTGTGAAACGCAGTCTTCATGCTTTAAGGGTAAAATACTACTTCAACCTAAATGTGATTGTAAGTTGGCGCTATTCTATTTGTGAAGTCACGATACCGAGTACTTACCTATTATGAGTTAAAATTATTAATACGTCCCACTAATTTATGAAATGAAATGAAAGAAATACGATTCATGAGCTGGGGCTTGACTTTTGAGCATGACAGAACACTTGAACCCTTTTGGGATTGCATAAAGTTCAATTTCTAATGACACTGGCAGCTGTCAAGATGTAAATCAAATTAGTTGGACTATTTAGGTAGGATAGTTTTTCTATGATGAATCACACCCAACAAAAAGAGCGTTGTATGCCTTACACTATGACAACAAAGGACTGCTATCATATGGTATTCCCACGGAACAGTGTTTTTTCTGTTCCGTGGGTATTCCGGCGGGCGCCAAAACTCACTTCGCTCGTAGTGAGTGAATTTTAAAATTCAACTTCTTTGCAACTCTGGTCGTTTGAGAGAAGAGAACTAAGCCAAAATGAGAGAAATTACTAATTCAGAGTGAGGCGTATTGATGATATATGTAAGCGTGAAGCACCGAGATATGAAGTTGTGGCGACTTACTTAGTCGTCTCCACTAACTTGGCGTTGAAATAACAAAACGTCAGAAATGTCAATGACAGGAATCTGTCAACTTTAGAATTAAGCATTTTTCTTGTTTCTGCCGCCAATAAAAGATTGCGACTACAAAACTCTGTGCTGCCTTTAATTCAAACGGAACATCCTCCAAATTGGTGACCCCGCACGTCGAAGCAACAGACGGAGCTTTCAGACAGATTTGTACGCCCTACAAACAGCGGACCGGCAGAATCAAAACCAAATTCAAGCGTTGCATGAAACATCCAAATTGCGTACTGATAACAGAAAAAACAACTCAAACAGTGATCTGGTGGTGTACATACTAAAACAGCTTCATTCTGCATTCATCCTAAGCCCTGACATTCCCAAAGTGCATTCTCAAACTTTAATTCGTGCCTAACCAAAAAACTAACCTAACTTCAAAGAAAGTGTGTGGTGTTGGTGAAAAATCACAAAGAACTGTGGCTTCTATGTTTTAATCATTTAAACCAGGTGAACCGTATAAACTTTAATCTTTTTATCCTGCACGTACCTACACATGACATAAGGTAGCTGTTTACCTGCATTTAATATATGTTAATGTAATGTTACCTCACTGTTTAACCCTTCAATGTTAGCATGTTAAATATTGTTTAACCCTTGGTGTGTGCATGCTTAAAATTAATAATTTAAGTAATTTAAAATTGTATTGTTTTTTAAACCATGGAAAACATAGAGGAGCGGTTTGCTGCACTGCAGGCTCAAAATAATCAACTACAGCAACAGCTGCAACAGCTGATTTTAACAACACAGCCACTGCAGGAGCAAAACGCTCTTCTACAAGCACAATTGCAAAATGTAAAGAGTAATTCTGACCACACCAACCCCCCTACACAATCACATTCAATTAGTAATAATAATAATGTGTCTAAAGTCAGTGCGAAATTACCGCCATTTTGGCAAGACAAACCTTTAACCTGGTTTTCCCAAGTAGAAAGTCAATTCAATATTGCTGGAATAGTGGTTGACCAAACAAAATATGACCATGTTGTAGCTCAGTTGGACTCGAGGATCATCGGTGAAGTGGATGATATTGTAAACAATCCTCCTACAAAAGACAAGTATGTCACATTGAAGTCAGAACTCATCCGGCGGCTTTCCTGTTCAGAAGCACAGAAGTTTAGACAGTTAATTAATGAAGAGGAGCTGGGTGATCGTCGTCCAACACAATTTTTACGCCACCTGAAATCTCTGGCAGGGATCGCTTGGTCAGATGAGAATCTTTTGAGGCAACTGTGGATGCGCCGGCTACCTCAGCACCTGCAAGCAGTTTTGGCAGCTCAGGAGGACCTTTCGTTAGAGAAGGTAGCAGAGCTGGCTGATAAAATCTTAGAGGTGTCACCAGCCACACCAGTGACAGCAGCCTATCGTGCACCAGAACCCACTGTTTTCTCAGCTGCATCCACTGTCGAGCCAGACATCACAGCACGACTGGACGAGCTCTCACGCCAAGTAGCCGCTTTGACCACTGGCCGTTACAGGAAAAATCGTAATAAGCTTGCTGATAGTTCACCACAATCATCATTTTCTAAAACGAAACAAAATAACTTGTGCTGGTACCACAAAACCTTCGCTGAAAAGGCCACAAAATGTGCTCCGCCCTGCAGCTGGAATCAGCAAGCGGAAAACTAAAGCGACCGTCAGTAGCGTCGGCAGCTAACGGTCCCTCATCTAGTCGCCGACTTTTCGTCACAGAGCTTGTATCACGCCGCCGTTTTCTGGTGGATACAGGTTCGGATTTAACATGTTACCCGCGTCGGTGGCTCTCCACGCATCATCGAGCCTCAGATTATGTACTGTACGCTGCAAATGGTAGCAACATACAAACCTACGGCACCATGCACCTCAGCCTGAACTTAGGTTTGCGTAGAGATTTTTCCTGGAATTTTATCATTGCAGACGTGAATACAGCCATTATAGGAGCGGATTTTCTGGCCCACTACCATCTTCTACCTGACTGCGCAGGCAAACGCCTAGTAGACGGGAAGACTGGTGTCCAATGCAGCGCTGTCATTGCCTTCATCGAGCAGAACAGCGTTAAAGCGGTCTCCTGTAGCGGCCCAAATCCACAATTCCTAAAAGTTCTCTCTGAATTCCCTGCAATCACAAGGCCTCCGGGTATGCCAAGAGAGGTGAAACATGACACCGTCCATCATATTAAAACCACAGATGGCCCGCCTCTTTCGTGTCGTCCCCGTCGCCTCGCACCACAAAAACTGCAAGCAGCCAAAAAGGTTTTCGAGGAGATGGCACAGTGTGGAACTGCTAGACCTTCAAAGAGTCCCTGGGCCTCTCCACTGCATATGGCGCCTAAGAAGGATGCCTCGTGGCGCCCATGTGGCGATTATAGAGCCCTCAACGCCCGCACAGTGCCCGACCGCTACCCAGTCCGCCACATAGGGGATGTCTGCAACAACATTGCCGGTTCTACGGTTTTTAGCACCATAGACCTGGTAAAAGCTTACCAACAAATCCCTGTGGCCCAAGACGACGTATGCAAGACTGCTATCATAACCCCCTTCGGCCTCTATGAGTTTCCCTTTATGAGCTTTGGTCTCAGAAACGCAGGGCAAACATTCCAGCGTTTCATAGATCAGGTCGTTGCGGGGCTTGATTTCTGTTTTGCATACATCGATGATATACTGGTGTACTCACGAGATGAAATCCAGCACGCTCATCATCTCCGTATTCTGTTCCAGCGATTAAACGACTTTGGCGTGGTCATTAATCCCGCAAAATGCACACTGGGCGTTGCTGAGGTGACATTTTTGGGTTGCCGCATAAGCGGAAGCGGCTCACGACCACCAGAAGACCGAATAAAGGCGTTGAAAGATTTTCCCCCTCCTCAAACTGTACAAGGCCTAAGGCGGTTCTTGGGTATGACTAACTACTACCGCAGATTCTTACCCAAAGCCGCATCTCTTCAAGCTCCTCTGGTAGAAGCGATCGTCAACATCAACGGGAAGGGTAACAAACCAGTTCCCTGGACGCCTGAACTTTTAAAAGCGTTCGAGAACTGCAAGGGAAGTCTAGCAACTGCAACGATACTAGCCCACCCCGTTGGCGACGCTCCGCTTGGTCTATTTACCGATGCGTCGAGCGTACACATAGGAGCATGCCTACAACAACGCATAAACGGTAGCTGGAGACCCATCGGTTTCTTCAGCAAGAAGCTTACAGCCTGTCAAGCTGAGTGGCCGGCTTATTACCGAGAGCTCCTGGCAGTGTACGAGAGCGTACAACACTATCGGCACATCCTGGAAGCGCAGCACGCAACGATCTTTACAGATCACAAGCCTTTAGTGTACGCCTTCACACAGCGCCGAGAACGTCTCCCTCCAGCCCAGCTCAACCAGCTGTCCTTCATTTCACAATTTACAACCGACGTTGTCTACATTAAAGGCGAGGACAACATCATCGCCGATGCAATGTCGCGCGTGGAAACCGCGTCCATCGAGGCCGACTTTAGCGATATTGCTCAAGCACAACAGCAAGATGACGACCTTAAAGCCTTGTTGGCTGATCAGTCCACCTCTTCCCTAGACCTGAAAAAGACCGATATCCCAGGCACAAATTTAAGTCTGTTCTGCGATCACTCGAACGGAAAACCTAGACCGTACGTTCCTCCTTCGCTCCGCAGACGGGTGTTCGACAGGTTACACAACCTGAGCCACCCTGGAGTTAGAGCCACTTGTCGACTGGTTACCGATCGTTTTGTCTGGCCCAATGTCAACAAGGATTGCCGTGTGTGGGCCCGCGCTTGTTTACCTTGCCAACAAAGTAAGGTGTCAAGACATACTAAAACGCCGCTAGGACATTTCTCCAATCCAACAGCGCGGCTAAAGCATGTCCACATTGATATCATCGGTCCACTGCCGCTCTGTGGCTCATTTAGGTATTGTTTGACTGCAGTAGACCGCTACACCAGATGGCCTGAGGTGTGGCCCATGGTAGGAATCACAGCTGAAGAAGTCGCCAGCACCTTTATCTCAGGTTGGATCTCTCGTTTTGGCGTACCCACCATAATCACAACTGACCAAGGCCGCCAATTTGAGTCAGATTTATTCCGGCGGCTCCTTCAGCGCTGTGCCACGGAAAGAATTCGGACCACCAGTTATCATCCCTGTGCAAATGGAATGGTCGAAAGGCTGCACAGACAGCTCAAGGCAGCAATAACTTGCCACGGTGGTTCATGGTTAGAGGCTCTACCGTTAGTCCTTTTAGGATTACGCACCGCGCTCAAAGAAGACCTTAAATCGTCTTCCGCAGAGCTACTATACGGGGAAACACTGCGATTACCTGGCGAGTTCCTTACTCAACCCACTGCCACTGGACGTGTTGAAGACCCCACGGATTTTCTCGTGAAATTCCAACAGCATATGTCGAAGCTCCGGCCCGTCCCAGGAACCCGCCACGCTAACCCCTCTGTATTCGTATTTAAAGACATGGCAACATCGTCTCATGCTTTCCTGCGTGATGACGCCGTCCGTAAGCCCCTGACACCTGCTTACTCGGGCCCCCATCGTATCATAGAGACCAAGTCTAAAACAATAGTTTTGGACTTAAACGGGAGAACGACAGAGGTGAGCCTGGATCGAGTAAAACCTGCCATACTAGAGCCAGGCACATTGGCAGCACCTGCATCAGTCGTTAAATTGCCGCAAGTATCTGACGATCCAGAGCTTGTGCCGCCACCGCCACCATCGATCCAACCTACCAGAGTTCATGACGCTGTTCCAGCATCGTTTCCAACATTCCCTCTTGTCCCGAACAACCCAGACTATACCACGAGATCAGGCCGCAAGGTCCGTTGTGCCGTACCCTTTGACCTATAGCTAATTTTCTCCGTAGGGGGGTGATGTGGCGACTTACTTAGTCGTCTCCACTAACTTGGCGTTGAAATAACAAAACGTCAGAAATGTCAATGACAGGAATCTGTCAACTTTAGAATTAAGCATTTTTCTTGTTTCTGCCGCCAATAAAAGATTGCGACTACAAAACTCTGTGCTGCCTTTAATTCAAACGGAACATCCTCCAAAAAGTGATGTCCGCCGGAATAGCAATCCGTTTTCATGGCATACGTGCCATCTAGTGCCCCATTTTGGAACAAAATGGTTTCATGCGTCCATTGCTAAAAGCAATCACTGTCTAGTGGCATTTGGGCCGGCGCCCACTATCGGCATCGGCACGCTTCAGGCTTTTAAGGTGGCAAATAGTAATATACTCTAACATAATGGCAATAAAGTAGAAAATGCCGAAACAGCAGCCTCAAGCGGTATTTTTGTTATTACGAGAACACATCACGGAAATTTCTACTTTATTGCCATAATGTTAAAGTTTATTACTATTTGCCACCTTAAAATCCTGAAGCGTGCCGATGCCGATAGTGGGCGCCGGCCCTAAATGAAGTAGGTTTTATTTTTGTATTTATCCAATAGATGGCGCTACCCGTCAAAAGCAAAACATTCGCAATTGTAAACCCATCATTTTAGTATGCTTGTATAATTAGTAAGTGTTATTTATATTTCATCTGCAGTTAGAGTTATTTCTCAGTATTTTATGTTGCTTTTGTGCTATGATACCCTATGATACCTAAGAACCTTCTTCATCACCATTTTTTTTACAAACCACACCAAAATCCGTTGCCTTATTTTAAAGATTCAAGCATACCTACCTACATAGGGACAGAGGTAGCGACTTTGTTTCATACTGATACTAAAACGTACTGGATAAAAAAATATTAATAATTGTACGTCTGTTCTAATTCCGTTGCATAAGACGTGTCGATGAGTTAAATGAAGTTGTTGGCTGACAACGCCCGACATCTCTTCCTACACAAGTCCCGTAGGACTCCTGTCGGCTAGTGATCGCGAGACGCCTAGGCGCGACTGGTAGAAGAAGGCCTAGTCACAGCCTAGTGGAAGTTTCTCTAACTATTCGATCACGAACGTTTCTGTCATAAACATAAATTTACATTTAAAAAAAGGTTACGTCGTCCACCAGCCGAGTCCGCGACCACGATGCCATACAAATTCGTGTTAACTTTCTATCTCAGTGACCTGAAAGTTTACCTAGATTTTCTCACTTTCCGATTCTACTTCGGAAACGCGAACTTCGTTAGTAGAAAAAAAGGTTCCACCCGCCACAGGTGGACACGCACTCTCCTTCTTGGCGCCATCACAATGCAATACAAATTCGCGTTAACTTACGCAATGCTTTTCGAGGAAACTCATAATATAGTCCGTTCGCGTTAGACTGCAGTAATTTCATACTTGTCCTTCGATCTAGCACGCCCACTAACCAATCAAACCGATCCTAATAGTAAGTCAAGTCCACAGTGATCTGACTTAATTAGTGTGCAACAGAATTTCATTTAAAAATCACTGCATTCTTAACGTGACCGGGACTACCTATAAACATTCTGCTAGCCAGAAGTTTTAACAGGGATGGCATTCTGGCTAACATCATTCACATATCGGTGCTTCACGCTGACTTTGATCATCAATACGCCTCACTTTCAATTAGTATTTTCTTTCATTTTATATGGAAAATAATTAAAAATGTTATTTAGCTTAGTTATTTTCTATCATACGACCACAGTCACAAAAAACTGGATTTTAAAGATAACTCACCACGACCGAAGTTTTGCCGCCAACCGGAATACCATACGACCCAACGAACGCGTTCACCCACAAACCCAATCAACAACCAACAAGATTTATCCATACAATCTAATCCCACCGGCATCAATCGTGTGCCAAAAAAGCCATACTAAACAAGGGCCGAACGGTACCGTCCAATTTTCCTTATTGTTTTAATTAGCGTTGGCACTAACCTGCGCCATTTTTGCAGTCCCGCATCGCTCGTGCAGATTGATTAAAAGTCTATGGTCCATGCTTTATAGCTTGGCTCCATTGGGTGGGACGGCACGACTTTGTTTGTCCCTCTAAAATGTATGGTTAACATGTAACCAAAAGTCTTGTAAGTTTTCCATTAACCATCGGTAGGAAAAAGAAAGTGCGATAACAATACTGTATTTTAAAAATTAAGAAATACCTATTATCCATATCCGTTTTTAAACAATGATGGTAGTTAAGTAAACGGCTGTAGTTAACAGATCGGCCTTTTAAACGATTGGGTATTTTTATTGTTTTTAGATTTACCGAGTTGGCCGGTGATCCTAAATGACTAAGTAACAGAGCAAAACAGATCCTTGTAAGTATAGTATCAAGTACGTAATCATTAATTTAGGTTTGTTTCGTTTGGTGGTAATTAGGTCCAAACCTAATTACTAAGCGTAGTGGCTCAATAGTTTCATAACTAGTAGCCAGAATGCCTATTTTGTGTTATTAAAAAAAATATCTATGAAGAAAATTTTTTGACGAGTGGCGAACGAAGGGCAGGCTCGCCCTTCGTTCGCCACTCGTTCACCATGACGTCAAAAGTCACTTGGGACTTCTGTTTTGTTCATGTTAGTCATGTTCTGCCTAAAATTTAGGGCTTAACATTTTAAAAAAAATATTAAGTACTTAAATCGACACTGAAACCGTTTCTAGAGACCCTAGCTAGAGAGTGCGAAAACTCGATCAAACGCATTGTGCATAGAAAAAGAGCAACGCTACCAAGGTTGCTTAGAAGAGACAGCTTTTAGCGATAACGGCCGAAAATTGAACAGGCCCACATTTTGAGGCTTCTAACTTCTAAATTTATCTATATTATAAAGTTGAACTCTCACTTGACCCATGACCCATGGACACAGAGCCGGGTAGCCAAGCAGCTCTAATTTATAGTCGAGGTGGGCCCGCTAGTTACAGCCGGCTAATTCAGACGGACAGCGCCCGTGTACTTTATCTAGGCCATGCCGAATGCTGGACATGCTGGCTGGGACCATTCTGTAGCGTTACTCTTCTGGCGAGTGCTTTGAGATGACAACGTGCGCTTTTCCTTTGGTTTTCAATGGAAAGAAAATTAGTCAATGTTTCAAGACATAACACGATCCTGTTAAATTTTAGTATCAAACACCTTTAGTCAGCGCTGAAGTCGTTATCTAAGGGTCTAGTGCATGTTTTGCTCTCCCACACGAGTAACACAAAAAAATAAGGTGTTGCTACCACGAACGACATTCAAAGTCCCGTTTACTCGCTCGATCGTGACCGAATTCACAAACGTCAACAAATTGAGCACGCCTTCAAACTAATGCCATCCCGTAAATTGTCCATAAAACTGAAAGTGACAGCTATACTTGTATAGTTGATCAACTTTGATTTGCGTTTATGAAGTCGAATGTTAAACTCCCACTCGGTACATGTCAAATGGACACAGAGCCGGGTAGCCAAGCAGCTCTAATTTATAGTCGAGGTGGGCCCGCTAGTTACAGCCGGCTAATTCAGACGGACAGCGCCCGTGTACTTTATCTAGGCCATGTCGAATGCTGGACATGCTGGCTAGGACCACTCTGTTGCATAACTCTTCTGGCGAGTACTTTGAGATGATGACTTGCTTTTTTCCTTTGGTTTTCAATAGAAAGAAAATTTAATGTCAATGTTTCAAGACATAACACGATCCAGTTAAATTATAGAACCAAACACCTTTAGTCGGCGCTGAAGTCGTTATCCGAGGGTCTAGTGCATGTTTTGCTCTCCCACACGAGTCACACAAAAAAGGTGTTGCTACCACGAATGCCATTCAAAGTCCCGTTTACTCGCTCGATCGTGACCGAATTCACAAACGTCAATAAATTGAGCACGCCTTCATACTCATGCCATTCCGTAAATTGTCTATAAAACTGAAAGTGACAGCCATACTTGCAAACTTGAATCTACCTCGATTTGTGTTTATGAATTCAACGGTTGAACTCTCACTTGACCCATGTCCCGTGGACACAGAGCCGGGTAGCCAAGCAGCTCTAATTTATAGTCGAGGTGGGCCCGCTAGTTACAGCCGGCTAATTCAGACGGACAGCGCCCGTGTACTTTATCTAGGCCATGCCGAATGCTGGACATGCTGGCTGGGACCATTCTGTTGCATAACTCTTCTGGCTAGTGTTTTGAGATGACAACTTCACCTTCGTGAGTACTTTTTTGAAACTGGGGCGGAATGGTTGTGGTTTTACTGCTGGTTTTTAAGGGCAGTTTTGAAATATCACCATGTTTTGATTATAAACGTCGTTGATTTGCAATCTATCTCGCGATATTGTAAACTGTTGCACCTATTTACTATTTAAGGCATACTTATCTATATGTGTTAACCAACAAATTAGGTAAAAAAACAGATAGTTATTCAACAAAACAAAAATATTGTTGTTGGTCATTGTTGCAATATAGAACGAAGCACCTATGCTGGAACGCTAAATGACTATTTAATTCTTTGCTGCAACATTACATCGTAGCAAGAACATACATACACCCAAAGATTGACTTTATAGCACCTTTGTTATATTTCAAAAATGTGTATAAAAGAAAATCAGAAATCAATGTAAATACATAACTACAAAACTATAAATATAAATACAGAACGGCAAATATATTTCTTGCCTGTAGAAGTATTATTATTCGTAGATACTTAAACGAAAAGACCCAGTCATCAGGTCTGCATTCTCTCCCCAGAAAGAGGATTGACTATGACAAATATCCGCGGAAAACCAACGCTGAAACCGGTTTTCCACTATCTTTCGCGGACAACTGTTTTTGCGCACGAGTTTGGGGCCACGAAGTATCACAATTAGCAGGTTTATAAATTTACTAGCGGCCGCCCACGACTTCGTCCGCGTGGACTTGAATAAGAAAAAAAATCAGATAATTTATCAGGATTGAAGAAGTATCGGCGATGTTCAGGTGACGGACTGCAAATTAAAGTTTGCTGTTTTCTATGCAAGTTGTCAGTCGATTGGTTAGAGAAAGAAATAACGAAGTCAAGGAATTTACGAGAGTCCTAGAGATTTGGTGCATCAACTGCACTGTGAGTTGTAGATGGAAGTTGCGTGTAGTAGATGGAGCTCGCTACTTTCGAAATGCCGACAGGAAGTTGCTAGGCTGCCCTGCTATCATAACAAGCTATTTTGGCTAGCCTCGTATGTCACGAGGATCGTTTGGATGACGCACCGCGGTGAGGGATAAATCGCGAGGGTGTAATGCTAGTCACTTAGCAGTTCACTTGACTAGCCTCACTTTTTTTGTGTTTGGGCTCACAAAAAAGGGAAATACAAACATTCGTAGGATGGCAGAGTGAGAGTATCTACTGAAGAATGCCGAGAACGAAAAGACAATCTAAATATTATTTGACAGACCAAGTTTTTATTGGTTTAGGCGTTGCCTTTTTATGTTATGTATGCATTTACAATAAAAAGTACTTAAGTACTATGTTTATCCGTTGTCGAATATCTAAGCTTCAATCAGTTTAAAGAGAGGAAGGTAGAGTATTAATAGTAGTATCAAGAAAGCTGGCCGGGCTCTGCCAGCGGCCGTTCGCAAATCATCGCTCTATCTAGCCGGAAAACGTCTCACTCGTCGTCGAACGTCGTAGCAGTAGAGTAGCAGACAATCAGCCAAAGCCTGCATTGGTTGTTGAAAACAATTTCAATCGCAAACTATTTATTTCGAAACCGCTGTCTCTCGGGCCGCCCACTGCTATCATAGCAAGCTATTACGGCCGCCTCATTTGTCACGCGGACCGTTTGGTTGACGCACCGCAGATGACGGACCAATCGCGAGAGTGTAACGCTAGTCACTTAGTAGTTCACTTGACGAGCCTACTTTAGATACAAACATTTGTGGGATGGCAGAGTGAGTGAGAGTACCTACTAAAGAATGCCAAGAACGAATAAAATATTGGACAGACCAAGATTAGACCTTGGACCTTATAAAGATAGTCGAATATCTGATACCTAATACAAGCTTGAATCAGTTTTAAGAGAGGAAAGTAGAGTATTATTAGTAACATCAAGAAAGCTGGCCCTACCAGCGGCCGTTCGCAAATCATCGCTCCACTTAGCCGGAAAACTTCTCACACTTCGTCAAACGTCGTAGCAGTAGAGTAAAAGATAATCAACCAAAGCCAGCATTGGTGGTCGACAACTATTTCTGTGGCAATGTATTTTATTCGACACGGAACCGCTCCCTCTCTGGCCGCCCACTGCTATCATAGCAAGCTATTACGGCCGCCTCATTTGTCACGCGGACCGTTTGGTTGACGCACCGCAGATGACGGACCAATCGCGAGAGTGTAACGGTAGTCACTTAGTAGTTCACTTGACGAGCCTCACTTTTTGTGACGACAAACAAGGTTACTTTTATTACTGGTCAGTAATATGTGGTATGAACGTCATGATAACTATGTGGATGATGTAGGCAGTGGAAATTATCTAATAATGATAATGAAACGAAAGTTGTGGGACTTGGGATGATGAGTAGAGTAGGAATAATCTTTCCAAAAACCTTGAGGAGAGCTAGATGGATAACCCATTTAATTTAGGTTTATGGTAATGGTGATTATTTTATTCCATTAATATCAGAAAACCATAAGCAGACATCTTAGAAGACTTGTTTTTCACTGAATCTTCACTGTGTGGATATGAGCGGAAGCTTAGCATAGCTTTTCAGCGAGAAAATACCTCTTAGTTTTTAGGACCAAATAAGATTTTCTGCAAAGATCAGAGTAGGCACTATGACTTCAAAATATTTAGAAGTCGTTTTTTCTTCAAAGAAACTGCCGCCTAAACACCCCCTAGTATGTTAATAATCCAGTTTAATCTCCGTACAAATCGCACCGAGTGTTTTGGAAAGAAATTTCATGCTAATGTTATACGGACCAGAGTAAGTAATCCGAAATTCTGGGCTCCATGCTGGAATAATGCATGAGAAAATTATTTATTATGTGTTCCGATTCAATTTCGAAGCTATGGAATTTCATTAAAACAGCATTATGCATTGATTACCGTTAAAGCGGATATTCAAATGTTTATATTTAAGCGGAGCCAATGGAGGAAGTAAGCTAAGTAAAGGAGCAGCCAGATTCTTGCAGAATCCAGTGGACTCAGACTGCCTTCACCCGTCCTCTCTGGAAATCTATTGGAGAGGCCAATCTCATCGTTTCACACGTGCAACCAGTAGCTCACTGGGCATATTCAAAGAGCTTATGTAGCGCTCTTCGCGTCTAGTGTAACAGTGCTTTTTAACACAAAAAAAAAACTAGACAGCTGTTAGCCTAACAGCCAGTCAATTGTTAGCCTAAGTTACTGCGAGATGCCAATCGGAATGACAACAATGCATTTAGGATTCTACCTCTTTCTGTAGTACGGCAGGGATGTTCGAAGAAGCTGGCGTAGACTGTTTCTACCACCAATGCGGAAACTATACGCGTCTCCGCTTTCTGATGCTAAATAAAGTCCAACATACGAAGAGACATAATCTTTAGACACTGCTTTCATCGACCCTTTTGTGCCAAGCATGAATTTTTAAAATAGTTGTATCTTTTATTTATATTTTACACTCTGGTATCACGGTTGAAGTCGTTTGAACTTAAACGCAAGCAAGGGTAAAGCTGAGACCATACTGTTGGTAGTGCGTAGGCTATGAATTAAATATCGTACACGGCACCGCTCGCCGATTGCGTGTTAGCGATGTTGAAAATGGTGGACAAGACTTTTTATTATTAGAAATGCGATGATAACATATTTCATACTAAATTATAACTAATAAAGCTGGAAATAACTAGTATACTAGTTGGGGCCGAAAGGTTCCAGACTGGAGACCAATCGAGGCCAAACGCAGAGTGTGGCTCACGCACGCAAGGTGGACGATACGACGGTGGATCCCGGTGGATGCAGGCCGCTCTGAAAATCAATAGGGGAGGCCTATTTTCAGCAGTGTACTTTTTGCGGCTGAAAATAAATACAATTTAACTTACACACAATTTGTCTATCCTTGTTAGCTGTCAAATCTTGGTGCCTAATCATCATAAATTGCATGTTTCATTCACATCTCTGTTATCCTACTTCGCACCTTAGCAATGTAATCCGCTACCCCTCAAATTCATTTCCTATTTCCCGGGCCCCCAACAAAAACTACTGCCGCGTCCGCCACAATCAACACAGCGGCACACTCAAAACAATCCACGGGCAAATAACCGATTCAAGGTCCCGCGGGTGTCGTTCCACGCCCGCTTTGCCTTTCCACATTATTCTGAACGGGACTATCCACGCGATTTCCATTACCTAAGTGTTTATTTTTATGAAATGTTTACCGTGTGCGCTAAGCTTTACAACGCGCGTGCGGCTGATGTACGATTTTTAATTTTTTTTCACGTACGCTTGAGGGTTACGTTATGTATGATTGGGGGGCAAAAAGCATGATGCTAGGAAGAATTGTTGTTATTATGTATGAGGAAAGATAAGATAGAATTTGGTTCATAAAAGATTTTTTCCATATAGGGAATTTTCGTTCTGACTTAATAATTTACTAGAGCGGCCGCCGGTATTATTGACTAATTAGAAACATTGTCCACAACTTCACTCCTCCTCAGGTTGTTGAGAGACTAGGGTTGAAGCAAGAAATAAAACAACAGCTATATGGTATTCCAGTTGGCGACAAATCTCACTTCGATCGTGGTGAGTTAGTTATCTTTAAAATTCAATTTCTTTGCGATTGTGGTCGAAGAACTAAGCCTAAACTAAAATACTTAACATTTTTTGATTATTCACATACAAAATGTTAGAAAATACTTATCTAGAGTGAAGTATATTGATGATTGAAGGAAGCGTGAAGCACCGAGACGTACAGTCCTACCAACTTATCCTATAGTGAAATGGCGAAAACTGGAACTACGACCGCCATGTTGAAATGTCATTCGATTGTCCGTGTCAACCATTTTTGAGTACTATGGATGTTTTATTGTGATATTTCGGAATTTATGAAGTTGAATATGCCGAAAGCCATTAAAAGTGATGCTCGAAACATTCTTCTTAAGGTTGAAACCTTTTTAAAGAAGAAGCCTGGGGCTCGGTCCCCGATTATTCCATTTACCAAAATATACAAACGAATTTCGGTTGCAACAGGTTAGTGTTGTCAGCTTTATTTTTATAAATACCTATATTCTTAACCAAATATTTAAGTCCACGGAATATTTGTATATATTCTTACTGTAGGTTAACGTAACGGTAACGCACATCTATTAGGTTACGTGTTAAATAGGTGAGCCAACTAACCTGCTGGTTTTTAAATTTCGATGAAAAATAGACGTGTGTAACTCTTTACTGAAGCGACTCACTGAGTCGTTTCATTAAACTGATGCACTGATTCGAATCTCTAACACCGCCGACAAACGCATCATTTGAATCATTTGAATCTCGATCTCATTCGGAACACGACAGTTGACGCGATCACTGAGCGAGTGAGCGAATGAAGCATAACCAACGCTCGGAGCGGTTCGAGCAATATCGGGTCCCCCATGCGTATGAGAGAGACGGACGTACACATTCTGTAAGAGTGAATGAGATGCAGAATGAGTGGTTTTTATTGAATAAGCGTGATATTGTTCTGGTTAACATTTGTTTATGAATGCAAATCAACAATTGCAATAAAAAATGTAAAAAGGCATGATAAATTACGATATTAAGAATTATAAGAAAAGCAATTTTTTAGTGTTTCAGTTGATTTGTGCAGTCATCTGCGCGATTCAAAATCACTGATTCTAATGATCCAAATGATGCGTTTCACTGATCCGCATCTTTCAACTGATTCAGATGCAAATGATCCAATCATCAACCAGATACGTTTTTACCAGGCCTAATGAAAAAAATAGTATTATGTTACAGGTGTGAGTCAAGGACTTATTGCAAAAATAGATAAAGAAGGGCATGCAGCAGAAGACACTGTTACTAAAATTCAGACACAAGGCAAGGATAGAAAACGCAAAAGTGGAATCATACACGTTGATGATTTTGACATGGGAGTTATACGGAGGAGAGTACATGAATTTGATTCTGCTAAAAACGAGGTGCCTACTGTTAAAAACCGTCTAGAGGTCTTAAAGACAGAAATAAATTACACAGGACAGCGCTAATGATGTCGGTAGTGCAGGTTCATCTAAAGATCATAATTACTGTAAATCTCGTTTTTAATAAATAATTTGTTTTTTTTATTACATCCATTAGGTACTTATCACTGCGAATTATTATTAGTATATCGTGGTGGTTAGGTACGTAGTGGTTAGGTACGGTCGTAACTAAATACTGCAAATAGTACCAGGTACCTGATGCAGGGAGGGTACATAAATCACATTGAATGAAAGTTTTGAGTGTGGAACATTTAGTTTGATTGTTAAGTTTTCCAGATTCTAGTTTATCTCTCCATTAACTGTTTTAGCTATCAAACCTTCATATCTGCAGGATTTCCATTTCAAACAAACAACTTATTTCAATAGACCTGTTACAAGTACCTTCAAATCGTCAAATCTGATTAACAAACATTTCAATTTTTTTCAATAATTTCACTGGATCACTTTCTAAATAAAGCCATTTTTTAATCCTGAAGGACAACTCTTTAGCGTACCTACTTAACTACAAATCAATATATATATTTTTTCTATTAACAAATAATTACAATATTTAATTTTATTATTTTTATTTAATCCTTATTTCTTATGACAAATTACCTATTTGTAAATCTTGCTCAATTTTAGGCACCTTATATTAATTAGCAACACTGAATCGACGGTGTCGTCCTCTTTCAGTTCACAGATAAGTTGGTAGGTCTGTAAAGTGTTGTTAGCCGGAATGCCACCTAAGGAGTCTGGCTATGAGGTCGACAGCCAAAGACAACAAAAATATCAAAGACACAAAAGTAACTTCAGAGGCGAATCGAGAAGGTAAACATGCACAAAATTATTCGCCCCAGTGAGTAATAGATACGGTAAAAGATGTTCGACTCCTTTGAAATCCCGCAGGCTGCACCTAACAGCATTTGTGCCGATTTGAATCTCAAAGATTTCGAATTTAAGTTTCGCAACGCTCCGGGCCTCTTTTCGTGGTTTAACTCATAAACGATTGGCTTAAAACGCGCCTTTTTGTTAATCCAAAAATTTTGGACATTAAGATAGCCTAGAGAATGGCATGTGATCAAAACCGGGCCCCTAAGTAATTTACTGTATACTGGTAGCCAAATTAAATAAAAGTGGATACCAAAAGGAAAAGGTTGGAAAAGCAAAGACTTGAACTAAAAACGATTAAGGCAATTGCTTATGCAACTTAATTTAAATAAGTACGCATACTTATTTGAAAACTACCTAAACTAGTACGGATAATTGAAGAATAAGGGACCATCAATTAATTCACAGCAGAAGTACTTTTAAAATTATAAGATTTATCGGTAACAGTTTCGGCAAAATACATCTCTACATTTCAGACTACTATAACCTAAAGATAGGAAAACCAGAGAAAGACATTTCGTCTACTTAGCATCTGGCGAGGCATATAATGCATTATCCTTAATGCTAAATAGGAAAATAACCTACTATTCTTAGGTTGGACTAGACTACGTAGATGTGTGGGAGTAGGTAGGTACTCCCGAACCGTCGTGCATTGCTTTACCACAGCGATTTACCAACGGACACCTTATTGGTTGATATTTTACTAAAAGTGATGTACCAAGTCTGTCTTCAATCAGAATCTGAAATTATAACCTCTTTCCTCTACCCCCTTACACCGCTGAATGCCTCTCATAAGCAATATTCAATTCAGATACCCTTTGAAACATCATCTTTATGTATTAGCTAGTCAATCTGCCTCCATTTTGGAATACTGAATGTAAGCAGTTGTACGCGTTGGATCTTGTTTGATGTACTGTAAGGGCAGGTGGTGTAAGGTTGTTTTCTTGGGGAATGGTTGTCGTAATGTTTTGGTGTTCATGTAAATAGAAAGAACATAACTGATAACGGAACACCTTACTGATTCATGTTCAATAAATTGTTAGTTCTTGATAAAACTTAGAAAATAACTATTAACTAACTATTAAGTATTTATCTACAATTTTGAAATAACTAATAAAAAGTAACATTTTGCGCACAATGACATGGTCACTTTTATCACCATTTTTTTTTCAAATCTTGCTTTATTTATTTTAAGGGATAGTTTAATATTGTTCTGAGCGTATGTTAAGTTTACTAAAAACGTAAGTATATTATAGCGGTTCAGATATTAAAAAACCTGTGTTACATGATTGGTTAGGTATCTTTATCACTGCCCTTGGTGGATTTTTAACAATTTCTGATTATGATTTTTCAGTTATGTTTTCAGTTTGAAAGAGAGGCTTTTATAATTTGCATCGTCCTCTATTGAAGTCGGTCAAACAATACTTAATAACGACAAGCAAAGGCTCTGTTTCACTGGGACTCCATGATGAAGTTGAAAAAAAACTTTTTTTTATGGTTACCGTGGATCAGTTGTGACTATAGATCAGCAACGATTGCCAGTGTGAAGGAACCCACACCGATTGGCGGATGGAATGGGATCACCTCTACGAAAATCTACGGATTTTCTAGTCATTAAGTAGTCTGATAGAGCGACTTGTTATTAACTGACAGTAAAATTTGTTTACCTCACATACAGTGTACACCTTCTCAACATTCCACACTAAGCCCGATTGTTAGATAATGCTCGTCCTACCGGTTATTTGGAGTGTTTATTGAAGCAGGACGAGGCAAGAATTGGACACAGTCCAGTCCAGTTGGGTACAGTCTGTCCAAGACTTGAAAAGGACTCTTCCAAACTCTTCCAATTTTTCGAAAGAGTTTGGAAGAGTCCTATAGTGAATTGGTCATAAAAGGCCTATATAAGTCCTACTGCTGGGCACAGGCCTCACTTCAATTATGAGGTGGAACAAGCCTTACTCCAACACGCTGGCTCAGTTCGGATTGTTGGAGGGCTGTAAGGTTAGTGAGCAACCTTAATGTCAGATGTTATCAAGCCGCCCTAAGGCCTCTGACTAGGCTTAACGACTGACATCTAGGGACGTCAACCGGGACCAACTGCTTAACGTGCCTTCCGAAGCACGGAGCCTGAAATACACATCACTAAATTTCGGTCGGGGTGGTCACCCATCCCATTTCCGACCCGGCGTGTGTTGCTTTACAACAGCGATCGTCGCCAATCACTGTCACAACTGCGCCACAGGCACCTCAATCAAGGTAAGGAATTGGTCAATAAAGGCTTCAAATGAGTGAGAGGTGAGTCCCTCCGTATGACAGAGCCTCCCAATCCTCCACAGCTAATCGGCACGCTTGTCCTCGCGTCCTGATGCGCGCTTCCCGGGGATTTGTTATGATCGGGCTAATTGTTAGCTTCCCGGTCGAGGTTCGTTCCTTCCTCATTAGCGCGGTGACGTCATGCGCCGGCGCAGCTTGTTTGTGAAAGATTTAGACACCTTCTCAACATTCCACACCCATCATCATCATCATCATTATCAGCCGCAAGAAGTCCACTGCTGAACATAGGCCTCCCCCATTGATTTCCAGAGCGCCCGGTTGCGTGCGGCCTGTATCCACCGGGCTCCCGCGACTTTTATCAAGTCGTCGGTCCACCTTGCGTGTGGGCGCCCCACTCTGCGTTTGGCCTCGAATGGTCTCCAGTCCAGAACCTTTCGGCCCCAGCGGCCATCAGTTCTACGCGCTATGTGCCCCGCCCACCGCCACTTCAACTTGCTTACCCGCTGGGCCACGTCGGCGACTCCAGTCCTTCTACGAATCTCCTCATTCCTGATTCGATCTCGTAGCGAGACGCCGAGCATTGCCCTTTCCATAGCACGTTGAGTGACCTTGAGCCTTCTTATGAGGCCCATAGTGAGAACCACGTTTCCGATCCATACGTAATCACTGGTAACACACACTGATTATATACCTTCGTCTTCAGGCACTGTGGTATGTTTGAAGAGAAAACATCACGTAATTTCCCGAATGCTGCCCAGCCGAGTTGGATTCGGCGATTTACCTCCACACCCGATACCACACCCGATTGTTAGAAAATGCTCGTTGTTACGCTTATTTGGATCGTTTGTTGAAGCAGGGCGAGGTTTTTTTTGTTTTTGTTTTCTAAATGACTACTGCTGCGTACCGGCCTATAGGGTGAGCGCAGAGGGCTCTCAACCCTACAAGGAGGTTTTGTTGTGTTATTTGCAGATATTCAAGTGCCTCTGGGCGGGTCCAGTCCAGTCCAGTTGGGTACAGTCTGTCCAAGAGGACTCTTCCAATTATTCGAAAGAGTTTGGAAGAGCCCTACAGCGAATGTCAATAAAGGCTTCAAATGAGGGAGAGGTGAGTCCCTCCGTATGACAGAACCTCCCAATCCTCCACAGCTAATCGGCACGCTTGTCCTCGCGTCCTGATGCGCGCTTCCCGGGGATTTGTTATGATCGGGCTAATTGTTAGCTTCCCGGTCGAGGTTCGTTCCTTCCTCATTAGCGTGATGACGTCATGCGCCGGCGCAGCTTGTTTGTTAAAGATTTAGACTTTGGAATTAGAGGATGAGCTAATATTGCAAAATATGAAGGTGATACACAAAGGAATGAGACTGATTTATTGCAACACATTTTATTCAAGGCTCTTGTATAGAGTTTGTTAGAAGTAGGACAATGTATTTTTGAGAACGCACAATTTATAGAAAAAGGTGGTGCAACCTTGCCTATACTTCTTTAGAATAGCACTGAAACCCTGAACTGTTCTTGACTGAGTAGGTAGCTAAAGGTCTGACAAAAGGCATTTAGATTTAAGACTTGAGACTTTCTCCTTTTGGGTATTAACAAAAGATAAACTGCCCATTGCTGGGCACAGGCCTTACCTAAACAATGAGGTGGCGCGGGCCATACTCCATCACGGCGCCGGCTCAGTGCGGGTTGTTGAAAGGGTGTAAGGTTAGTGAGAAACCATAATGTCTCATCTTTTTTTTTTTTTTTTTTTTTTTTAAGTAGGGGAAATGCCTTACGCATACCCGTCCACCGGGGGACGGACGGGTTATGTCGGACTCACCACTGGAAAGGTGGTATACCAGTGGCCCTACCGACTAAAACCCCTACTACTCCCTCTGATCGTCCTTTAGTGGGGGAACACGGTGAATAGCGCCTGCCTGTTACGCGTTCCTCCGGACGGAGCCCGCCTGCACGGCGGGCCGGAAGCGACCCCCCCTTCGTGAAGGGAGGCCAGAAGGGACAGCCGAGGATGTCAAGCCGTCCCTACCAGGCAGCGGTGAAACCCGTGCAATGCTGGCGGCGGCACCCCCGTACCACGCGCTAGCTGGCCACCGTACGCAGGCCCTACTGGGCCCGCAACCACGAGCCACCCAAAGGGTGGCTCCGTTGCCGTAACCTTCGGTACGGCCCCGCCGGGCCGCGACGCACAGGGGGGATCAGCCTCGGGTTACTGGCCCCCACCAACCGGTTGTGCGCCGCGGCCCCAACCACGCGCCCCAAGGCGCCTGCAGGCCCCACTGGCCCCGCATCCCCGCGTCGCCCTTACGGGCCGCCGCGACCCTACTGGGCCCGCAACCACGAGCCACCCAAAGGGCGGCTCCGCTGCCGTAACCGACGGTACGGCCTCGCTGGGCCGCGACGCACAGGGGGGATCAGCCTCGGATCACTGGCCCCCACCAACCGGTTGTGTGCCGCGGCCCCAACCACGCGCCTTAAGGCGCCTGCAGGCCCCACTGGCCCCGCATCCCCGCGTCGCCCTTACGGGCCGCAGCGACCCTACTGGGCCCGCAACCTCGAGCCACCCAAAGGGCGGCTCCGCTGCCGTAACCGACGGTACGGCCTCGCCGGGCCGCGACGCACAGGGGGGATCAGCCTCGGATCACTGGCCCCCACCAACCGGTTGTGCGCCGCGGCCCCAACCACGCGCCTCAAGGCGCCTGCAGGCCCCACTGGCCCCGCAGCCCCACGCCGCCCTTACGGGCCGCAGCGGGTGGGTGTCCAGTCCACCACGCTGCCACGCCTGGGTTCTCTTCGCTTCCCGGTGGTGCCCCTACCACCGGTACTAGGCCCCCTCGCCACGCCGAGGCGAGAACCCATGAGGGGGGTAATGTCTCATCTTATCGAACCTCAACAAGGCCTCCAACTAGGTTCAACGACCGGTGTCAACCGCGACCAACTGCTTAATGTATCTTCCGAAGCACGGAGATGCCCCAATAATACATCATTGGAGTTCGGTTTCAGTGGTCCCATCCCATTTTCGACCTGGCGTGTGTTGCTTTACAACACAACACAACTGATCACGGACACTTCCTCCTGAGTATTGCCTATATTCAATACAGGCTGGAATTCAGTGTTAAGAATTATTAAAACACAGCTGACTGCAAGTATGTTTCGTATCTTTCAGACTTTGTAAAACGCGTAGCACTCAAATCGTGCGCTGAAATTGAAAAGGTTAAATCGTAAGTGTTGACGGCGGAGGGTCAACAGACGAGTTAATCTTTCAGGGCTGTGAAAAAGATTTTTATGTAGTTAATATAAGTAAAATAATAAAGGTACCTTTTAAAAAAATAACTTATACTGTCGCACTGCTAGGTGAAGGTGTCTCCCAAAGTTCTCCAAACGCTAGTATATACTTTTGGGGGGTTTGGACTTCAATCTTCCACGCTTGTCCACTGCGGGTTGGTAGGTGGTCGCCAGAGCCTCGTTTCCTAGTCGGCAGGATGCTCCACGTGCAAGTGAGGTTGACTTGGATTTTTAAGATGTTAATAAAATCCCTTACATCCTTACCTTACCATAATATTAAAAAATATGACAGGCGCCTGGGCGCGATGGGACGGTGTGATTCCCACCCACGACAAACATTCGTGTTGGTTTGTTGTCTGTTTCATTTATCTAAGTTTTAAAATATGCGAAGAAATTCATAAAATTATTGAAGTCTGTGATTTGGATTTTAATTTGGATATCTAGGTTCAGTTTGAGAGAGCATACCTATCAAAGCTTGACAGATATTCTTCATTGCACAAACACATTACAGTTGTATTAAATTACAAAGACCAATGTACAATTTAGGCGGTCTTATCGCTAGGGCGCGGTCCCTATAGATATGGCATATAGTGCTAACATTTTTGTGTAGTTATTTAATTGTAAAATAAAGTACATAAGTTTAATCTCATGTTTTCCTAGTAGCTAAAAAAAAGTGATCAACGTTCTGCTCAATCCTCGTGAAATTTACATTGACTCGAAATAAACAATTTTTACAGCATTTTGTACAAACGAAGCCTTTCACCCACAGCCCTGAGCTTCACCCTGACATCTACGGAATTGGGGCGCAGGTGCAGACTCGCTCCTGATTTTCCTAATCAATGGACCTGGATAAGTGATCGAGCAATTTCTTAGTGCGACTTTACGGCCGTCAGGTGCGTCCTGAAGGTAAGGGGCCTGGAGCGGCACTAAACGACTGGTACTTAGACTGATAACGTAGTGCCATGAGGGGTAGTTCAAAGTACGTCTGTTGCCAATGTTGCTGTCATAGCGTAAGGCACTCCTAGAGGCAATCCTTGCCAATTGATTTAGTGATGTATTTATCGAGCATATCCGTGATTCAGAACGCTCGTTAAGCCTAGTCAACCTTACGGCGGCGTGATAACATCTGACATTGAAGTTGCTCACTAATCGCGCCTCTAACAATCCGCACTGAGCCCGCGTTTTGGAGTATGGCTCGTTCCACCTCATAGTTAAGGTGAGGCCTGTGCTCAGCAGTAGGACGTATAAAGGCCGTTTATGTTTTGTTATATCTTATCTTATTGCTGACGTTTCCTACATACCTATCCTAGGTACGAAAATCCAAGGCAGAACTCATGAGAACGGTCAGCCTAAATATCTTTGAGTATGTTGCTCTACTTAAAGATCAAGTTCATAATCTGGCTTCCCATTTCGCAAAGATATCCTATTTTTGAAAACATTTTTCATTTTCATACCGAATCACCTTACAAATTTCAAGTTTTTTACTTACTAATAAATTAATTTTAAATACTGTCTACTTAAAGAGAGGGTCAGAAAAAGTCCATTTCATTCCACTAAAGTGATCTAAAAAGTTTTGGCGCAGCTATCCATAGAATAAAACTGGAAAAATATCAATTTTAGACAAGTAGCAGTTTACCAGTTTACGTAAAAGTTCATATTAACCGAATTACGCTTCGAAGCTCGGCTAACTAGACTCGAGATGAGACAGAGCAGTGTTGCTGTTACAATAAGCGTTTTGGCCCAAATTGAATTACGTCCCGCCCGGAACAAAACATACGGGGTGAAGTTGTGGACGCCGCAGAATCGGTAAAAGTAAGTGAATTTTAAGTTAACAAAATTAAACACAATCTTTTTAACGGAAAACCAAGACTTCATCAGTTGTACTTCGTGTCTTTAGATGGGTAGACATTGTTCACTGTACTAAAAACATTACAGTTTGAAGAAATGACATCTGACAAGAGCATGATGAAAAACGTAAATAGGTTGTGTCTGATGATCCATTGACCGATTTGGTTTAATTGTTGAGAAGTCGGCTACTGCACCAAAGGTCGCGGGTTCGATCCACGCACAGTACAAACATTTGTGTGCATGAACATGTCTGCTTACGGGCTTTAATTAACTCATCTTGGGGCTAGATGGCGCTGTTTGGAATAACGTCCAGGGATATTTATTTATTGATTGCCATTACATTCTTAGATTGTTTATAAATAGCTGAGTATTCAATTTCAGTATAGCTTTAGGCATTATTTGCGTCAGACAGTACATTTTTGATATATATAGGAAAAAGTGTGTTAAAGTCAAAGAGCAAAATCATCTCAGGTTTTTCTAAAGCGCGTCCACACTGACTTTGTCCTCGTATGTCATCACTTTCGCGTCGTGTGAAACAAAAACATGTTGTGTGGTCAGTCTAAAAATTAGCTCCATTTAGTGAAAACCTCCATGCCATACAAAACAAGTGAGTATTTTTTTTCAAGTACATTCAAGAAGAGGAAGAACGTTATTATTCACTCATAAAGCTACCGATTTGACAAAGTGTCATGGTGTTCAAACCAGCTAATATATATGTACCAATAAGCCACGGTCCTAGTCTCACGATATCTGCAAGTACTTATATCTATACTAATAATATAAAGCTGAAGAGTTTGTTTGCTTGAACGCGCTAATCTCAGGAACTACTGATTTGATTTGAAAAAATATATTTGTGTTGAACAGTCTATCACGAATCCAAGCGGACTATCGCAGGAGGCCGCTAGTTCATAATACAAGCTGTTAACTGTTATATAGTAAGTATTCCTTCCAGTATTGGTCGTACTTTGAATACACACATCTGATAAAAATACAAATCAAATGAAAGAAAAAAAAGCTCACGTGCGAACAAATGGAACCAAAAGCTGCCGAACTAGTGCTGTCCAATAGTTAATAGTTTGACTATTTAGAAAGTTGAACTTGGAATTCAGTAAATGTTCCTTATGTTATCGACTTGAAGTATGTTTCTTTTTTTGTCAAATAGATGATCTTATCCGTTTTATCTTATCCCAAATTCTGAGATTGGTACTACCGAAACCACTAAATTGATATTGTCAATAACCAAATAAGTCATATGCCAATATTATTGAAAATTAACAACACTATCATTAGTTTTGATACTATCGCTTGTTATTCATCTAAAGGGTATTGTATAGTATTGAACTTTTGCTATAACTTAATAGTTACAAAAACTGTTTTACGCCATCGATAATTTGGCTATCGTTAGATAGGCCATCGTGCAACAACACTAGTCCAAACTACCACTCTCTACTAACAACGTCATCAAAACTACTAATCATTGCTCCAAGTACGCTATTTTACCACAATTTAATAATATGACACGTCTGTCAAACTTCTGATGACCCTTTTTATACTTTGACATAGCAAAACTTTTTCATACAGTCAAAAAAACCATCCCCCAGCCCTTATTTTGGTTGCCATAAGAATCATTTTACTATTCCCCGAAGGTACTGACTTAAACAAACATCCTTACTAATGACGTCATTGAGTACCCCGGAGGCACTTTCGAGTATTAAAATGATAAACGGAGGTCGCTATCGAGTATGGAAATCTTCCAATTTATTATACGATAGGTCATTATTCTATTAGGTAAACAAATTTTAGGGGCATAATAGAGACATCGGGGCTATTAGGGGCAATAAGGGGTGGGGCTCTTGACAATTTTAGACGTATCATTGCTGTAGTGATTATTATGTCAGCTTGTAAAATAGTACTTTGAAGCATTTTGTATTAGTTTTTTATACATACTATCATGTCTCTTTCCACACGGGGTAGGCAGAGACCATTTCTTCCCACTTGCTACGATTGTGATAATATCTTGCGCTTCTCCAACTCTCATGAGTCTTCTTTTACATGTTCGTGGGCTTAAAGTACTCTAGACCTGACCCTTTCTGAGACCACAACTAAAGGCACAGGTGACTGTGGCAACTTCTCCATTAAACGGTTTCTTGAAATGGAAACAATTCGCCAACTGTGAAGGTCTTTTAGGTCTGACAGGGACTTCACATCTTGCCAATCTAATTCGTGACGTTTCGTTCTATCCCCTAAAATATGATGGAGTAGTATCATGGCTGGTTCACACGTGAATTTGTGAACAGGTGCCACCATCGGGATCTGCTCTTCTTAAATTTAATCAACTTGCCTATTTTTTTAGTTAATTGATTTTTAAAAACATTAGGTACATTTTGAAAATAAAAGATAACTGCTGAGTGTCTTGCCGAGTCGTCTCACTGGAAACAATTGGTTTCTATGATCCTCACAGAGATACACAGTCTAACTTTAAATAAAAAATTCAAAAAATATCTAGAGAATTAAAAAAATAATTAAAGGACACATTCCACAGACAAAAATTCCAAAAAATATTTAAAGGACAGATTTTCTATACACGTCTTCTTGATTCGTATGAAAAATACCTTAATGTGTACCAACAAGATATTGTGTAACATATAAATGAGCGACAAAAAAGTATACTTAAGATACATTTCCAAGTCCATGATGAAAACTTCACAACAGAGGGACAATTGTTTGCTAACATTGATAAACTTTTAACAGCGGTAAAAACATATCTCATATTAAATCGAATAACGACTTAAACTACCACCATTTAATTGATACGATTGATTAATAACTAATAAGTGTCACGCAATCATTTTACCTTATTTAGCCCGGTGATAATGTCATAACGAAAACTCATCGTTTATAATTCCCAATTAAAAATGCATAAAGCTCATTAAATTTTATTCCCAGCCGCCATGTTGCTAATAAAGAGGGCGCGTGCGCGAAACAAACATCATTTTATTATTCAATGCAAACAATGAAGGAAGCAGCAATTATGAAAAAAAAACGCAAAATTTATGTTTTTAATTCATAAATTTGAAGATACACACAACATAACTTAAACATACCCTCACCACCATACCTATATCTAATGGGTTAGTCATAGGCACACTGATTGTTGCCGTTATGGTGAACGGAACATTCAGAAGCCCACATTTTGCCGAGGGGATTTGAACCCAACGTGGTAGGTTTGAAGATATCTAGTCAAATAAAATAGCAAATCACAAAACTCAAGATAAAGGGCAAGTTAGTTTGGAAGTTAACTCACTCTTTGGTGAAAAAAAAATTAAGCTTCGATGTCTAATAATAAATATTTGCTACATTCATTGTTGTCTGTATCTCGGTGTCACACTTGAATTGACTTTTTCATGCCGTACGTTAAGTTTTTCAATTTAAACATTAAAGGGAAGATCCTGCACCTGCGTACCGAATGTTACTCTACAAAATCAGGTCCAGCTGACCTGTTTTCAAGCCAATGCAATAGCTGAATATTGTGGAACTGGCAAAACAGATACCTTATTTGTTAAGAGTCAAATGAGAATGAGCTTAAATCCAGGTTCACGAGTAACGCAGAAAAATATGATTTCCTAAAACGCCCAGCAAATGCTTTATCAAATCAACCTAAATGACTAAGCCGGTTAATCAACGAGGTAACATTAAAAGTCATGCACCGCCAGCAAACAAAACTGGAACAGCATGCCCAAACAAACAAGGGTGAAATTACCCCCGTTCTACAATACTTTGATATATTGCCTGTAATAATAGGCGGTGGTCGCCACTGTCGCTTTACGGCACTGAATCGGACCTAAATGTGTTTGTGTTAAGGACATGAAGCCGCTAAGTGGCGCCATTATTGGATAAAAAATCATATCCTAGAAAATGAAAATTGAAGAATCCTATTATATCATTGAACAGAACGTAAAGATAAAATAATCCTATTTACGGCCAACGGCATGACATGCTACCCATTTCCGGTCAGTCCTCCTTGCTCTATTGCAAAGAAATTGCATTTGGCCAGAGCGAGGTAAAACACACAAGATGGGTAGCCTGATTTGCCGTTGACTGTTATGTAGAGTGTTTTACGAAGAGGAAAAATATTTTAACGTTCTTAAACCAGGACTTAATTCATTATGGATTTCATGTAGTAAAAAAATGTATCAATATTTTTGGTTTGTAAAAGGGCGGGCCCAAGGTGCTTTTAAATGCTACTCGTAGAATAAAAATAAAACATTTTGAGTTTTGATTGTCTTTACTTATACAGTCAATGGTTCATCAGACTACCTATTTCCGATTTTTATCAGGTTTTGCCAAATGTCATTTCTTCGCAAGGAGCAATGATGACATGGTTTTTTATTCGATGAGCCATTTGGTGGCTAAATGTGTCTTAACCCTTCATAACAACTATGTTCACTCACTGGATATTATTGCACACAGCGCTGCCTGGCCCCAAAATAGGAAATGGGAACTAGACAACGGATAAACATACCGAAATACTTTTTCTTTTGTAAATACATACCGTTAAATACGCCAACTTTGCCACCAGGGGGAACATTGCCCAATAAAGTCAGGAGTACACGCGCTATTTTGTGTTGCGACAGGTATAGTTTACTTTCTAGCAATGTCATCAATTTTGCCATAACTTTGTAACTTTTTAGATATTAGTAGATTGTCTTAGAAATTGTGTTTTGGGCAATGTTCCCCCTGGTGGCAAAGTTGGCGTATTTAACGGTACATAATATACGAGTACATACAAAACACCTGGCTGTACATACAAACGGACATGTAAATGCACACAAATGTTTGTACTGTGCGGGGATCGCACTGGCGACCTTTGGTGTAGTAGCCGACTTCTCAACAATTACACCAAATCGGTCGTCAATTTTAAAAGTAAAGTGAAAAAGTTATTCAAAAATTCTTGTCAGCCACCAAAAGTGGAAAGGTGATAATCATTATGCTCGTGATAAAATATGGAAAACCCATGTTTTAACACGGAGGGGCGGACGGAGATTACAAAAAATTACATTAATTTAAATTAAATTCAAATTTGAGTGAGCTGTCGTGATATTATGGCGTTTAATTAATTAGCTTAATATACTTAATCTGTTTGGTTTGAGCAGCTTTTTTATGAGTCAAGGAATAACATAGAGCTTATCAGAGCCTGGGTTTTTAATCAATTTTTAAGTGAAATTATATTTTGTTTTATCTGTGGATTCCGTTAATCTTCATCCACCTCGATATTTTGTTTGTTTTTAACCCATTTTGTCCCACTGCTGAGCAAAGGTCTCTCCCAATTTCTTCCATAGGTCTCTATCCTGTGCTAGGCCAAGACAGTCCTCGCTATGGTGCCGCAAATCGTCGCTCCACCTTTTTCTGGGCCTTCCCCTGCTCCGAAATCCGTCCACCTCGAAATATATACTTAATATTATGAAGCTGAATAATATAAAGTATATGTGATTTAGCAAGTAGGTATTAAGTATTAGTGATTGCTTGGTTGAGTGTGCTGAAAATCTGAATTTTAATCTAAATCTAAAGTAATTGTCCATTTATCTAGGAACGATAGTACAACTCATGCAAGGAGCGGGAAAAAATACAAAAACGGGGAAAATGTATGAGTGAAATTACCCAGTCAATCACCCCATTTATATATCATTCTATGACGCATTTTTGACAGTTTTAAAAAGCCAAAAAAATTTTTCTTGAACACAGAAATGTTCTTTTCGAATTGTGAGTTTAGCCGATGAACAATGTTCCTCTGACCTGTAAAAAATGTAAATCGATGAGGACACAACTTGACCCCTTTACATTCAGAGTCGTCGCGTTTTTGAATTCCCATTAGAGACACTAATGAACATTCGTTTTGTCGCCTGACAAGAACTGACGTCTGACAAATAGGTAATAGCTCTTTTTGGGCGCAGTCGGTTAAATAGTGGCCTCTGTCTTCTATCTTTGAAAGTTAGTGAACAATTGTAAACTGCTTACTAATACTAAAGTGCTAATGGCGGAGTTGTGATATTGGGTCAGCAACGATCGCTGTTGTAAAGCAACACGCACCGAATCAGAAATGGGATTAAGCCTGCTGTTAAGCCTAGTCGGAGACCTTAAAGCAGTTTGATAACATATGTCATGAAAGTTACTCAATAAATTTACACCCCTCTAGCAACCTGCATCCGCCATCTGAGCCCGCGTGTTGGAGTAAGTATGGCTCGCACCACTTCGTTGTTGAGGTGAGGCCTGTGTGCTGGGCACTGGCCCAGCAGTGTATAGGCAGTCTAATTATGTTAACTAAGTATGTAAATGTTAACTTACTTCAATTTAGCGTACCTACTCCTGCACCTATACTAATAGGTACAGTAATACGCACTGTAATGTTGTAGCTAAATAAAGATTGATTTCATTTTGATGATTTGCCGTGGTATTTGCCTGTCCTATACTAGAGTTTTGCGTCAGTTGACTCAGTCAGATTAAGCAACACTATTTCCACTGTCATATTGTTCACGGAAGTTGCCAACTCTTGGTCAAATAGTCAAAGGCTCCGACTGAGTTGACTCAACTCGCGGGGATCAACTAATTACATGTTATTCTCACTGATTAAAGCACAGCTTGCTTCTAATGAGTGACTCAGGCGACTATCGGTCGGAGGGACGTTTACACAGTGCGATTTAATGACGAGTTTGAGGTGGTTTTAAAAATTTAATAACATTTGTTATTTACGTCAAATGTCAAACGGTTAGGCGGGATATTTAGCGAGTGATTGATTGATTAAGTATGTCTTTGTATGAGGGCCGTCTCCTTTGCAGTTAATACTTGAATACATCTTGCTGTCCTCATTAACGGTGCCACTTGTGATCTTTTCATCACAATATTTCGGAATATTTAAAGAGGGGCCTGGGCCCACACGTATGGTAATTCCTAGGAATTACGTTTCTTGAAAAGTGAAGCTAAGGATCTAGGGTCTGCTCTTAAGTTACTTAACTAACTCGCCTTTTTCTCAAGACTACTGCACATCCTTTGGACACAGAGTTTCGAAAGAAGTGCTCTCACACTGTATCTCAACCTTTTTTCGTATTACTTTTAACCAAACTGAAATCGAGGGTAATCACCACTGTCCGTGACAAACGTGACCCGAACCTGGCAAGACATTATGTTTCTCATTATGGGTATTCACAAGACATGTACCATTAAAGACACATCGTCACTTACCATCAGGTGAGATTGTTCAAAATGATGCCGAGACATTTATAAAACAAAAATGGACTTGTTGTGAACACAAAAAACGTGTGGTGTAAACGGCAGTTTCAGTCTGTAGAATTAGTTCTCACAGATACTCTCATCTTTCTCAATCAACAAACCATTGCTTGGGGCGCACGATTTTTATTGTTTTCCTACCAATTGCCTCCCGCTTTTTTAATTCCAACAAAAACCATTACGGGTTAATTAATTTTACAACTGCTTTATTAAACTTAACGGTTAAAATCAACTGAAATCGCCATTACTCCGCTTTTACACATATTTGGTCGTTTTTATTGCAAATAGATTGTAGTTTGTGAGCCTTTCTTTTATTTTTTAGCTGTCGTAAAATTGTAGCGTTAAATCACCAGGGCTGTTAAAGGGTTGATTGGAGTTTAACTTCATTTTAAGAGTGTTAACAATTTGTGTTTACGGTTAACTTCGAATTTAGAGAAGCGGGTGAATTATTCTTTATTAAACAATCCGCGTATAGAATAATAGAAGTTTTGGTCATAGATATCGCACTCCACTTAAATCGTTTATTTGTTTGTTTTTTCCGGTTTTTGAACTTCCCAATCACTGGATTTCAGACACTTGACAGCTTAAAGCCATCTTCACGATTGACACTCAAGTTCATTCATTGAAACTCAAAACAAATAAGGTACATGGTAGCTATCCCGTGTTTTACGATTTTAGTGTTAATTACCATGAAAGTTTAAATAAATATATAGCACAGCACTTTGCACAATACAGTAAGTTCGATTAAACAAGACACAGATCAATCTCTAATGTCTTTAATGCTTCAAAAATTTTAAAGTGACTGTAACATGTATATTTGAATTAAAAAAAGAAAATCACCAGACGGGTTGTGATGATGATCATGATGATGGATTAATTAACGCTCAGTCCTACAAACAAAAGGGTGAACGCACGTTCAACAAAAAACAAACATTGTTTCAAACCGTCTCCCAGCCCGCATGTCATTATGCCACTTAACTGATAAAGCGTTAATTATAATCATTAAAACGTCAGATTGCTGAGACACCAACAGATGACTATGGTAATCAAAGCATTCGTGTTGAATTGATATTCTGGGTCAAAATCAACGAAATAATGTTTTGAGGTTCACTAAGTCAAAAGATACATACTTTACGCTCACTTGACGACCATGATTCAAACGAGGTAGACAAGGAATACAGACTATTAGGGTCAAGGTGGAAACATTCAGAAGCCCACACATGTATTTATTGCACTTAAAAGAAAAAGTGACTTAATGTTAAGAGGCATTCTTCACCAGTCAACCACACGGCTTACCACGCTTGGAACCTGACCTGCTAAAGGGCACGAGCCCACCGCGGTTGTTTGGGGTACTTGGTTTTTTATCGGGTTTTCCTTCACCGAAGAGTAAGCCGCAAATTGTACAATTAAGTACCACAAAGTTAGGCAAAATAAACGGGCGGTCGCCTTTCTTCTACGTAGGGTTCAATATTAGGTCAGCAAAATGTTGGGGTTTGAATGTTCCGTTCCCCATTAGGGCAACAACTACTGTGCTTATGACTACCCTTTTTTTTTTTTTTTTTTTTTTTTTTTTTTTTGTCGGGGAAAAAATCCTTGATGGACTATCCCACCGTTCTGGGGGGTAGGAGAACGGCGGGGGAGTGTGGGACTCCCCACCGTAAGCGGCGGGTATACCCACTAAAAATACCCCGGTATACCTCTTCGCTTTACGGGACGACATGGCGCGGGAAGATTGCCACATCGACCCAGCGGTCGGCCCAGCCTTTGCGCCGGGCCTCCTCATGTTACGGGGGTATCCCGGTATACTGGGACACCCCTAGACGGGAACCCCGTGCAATGGGATGTAGGCCCCCCAGCCTACACCCCGGGTGTTACTTTTAGGGAGCAGGAGGAAGGCGGGCAAATTGCCGTCTTCTTGCTCCCCGCCGTCTGCGTCGGAGAGGCGCCGCAAGAGGGTCGTCCTCACGGGCCCTCTCCGCGATCTCCTTCCGCGTCATCACTTCCTCGCAGAAGGACACCATACCCTCCCACGCCGCTTCGCTGCCGAGCATCGCCCGGATGATGTTCTGCAGCGAAAGATCTCGGCCAACTATGTCGGCCAAGGTGCGGCGTTGGTTCACCCAGGCTGGGCACTCCTGAAGAGTGTGCAACGCGGTGTCCTCGTCCGCGCCACACTCCGAGCACTCCGGAGTCAGCTCCCTCCGAGCTATTTGGTGCAGGTACTTTCCGAAGCAACCATGCCCGGAAAGTACCTGCACCAGCCGATAGGTTAGCGGCCGTCTTTTCCGCCCGACCCACAGCTGGAGGACCGGCCTTATTGCTTCTATGGTCCATAGGCCATATTGCGCAGTGGCCAGGTCCTCAGCCCATCGCCCCAGAAGCGTTGCATGCGCCCGACGCCGAGCACCTTCTACTTCCTCAAAACAAGGGCGCTCTCCTCTTGCTCTTGCTGCTGTCCTGTAGCTATAGACAGCAGCGAGCACTCCAGCCTCCATCTCCCAGGGGGGCATTCCTGCCAGGACACAGGCAGCCCCCGTTGAGATGGTGCGGTACCCCCGGATCGCTCTCACCGCTATCACCCTCTGCGGGCGCCGCAAGAGGGTTCTATTGTGAGCGTTGAGAGCGTCCTCCCAGATTGGCGCACCGTAAAGCGCCATACTTTTGATTATGCCGGCGTAGAGACGCCGGCATGTCTGGTCCGGGCCGCGCTCATTTGGGAGCAGACGGCCGAGAGCCCCCGCGGAGCGAATGAGGCGCGGAACGAGACGAGAGAAGTGCTGCTCGAATCGCCACCGCCCATCCAGGTGTAGGCCCAGATACTTCATCTGAGCCTTAATCTGCAACGTCGTGCCCTCCAGGGTTATGGTTGCACCGGGGGGAGGTCCCTGCCGAGGCCCGTGAAAAAGGAGGGCTTCGGTCTTACCGAGCGCCACTTTGAGGCCCAAGGCCTGAATCCGGCCAACCACAAGACTGGCCGCAACTTCCGCCAGCCTCTTCACCTCCGGGTAGGAGGTCCCTCTAGCTACGACTAGGGTATCATCCGCGTAGCAAAGGACGCGCACCCTCGGTAGAAGCGTGCCGCGGAGAACCCAGTCGTAGCCTAGGTTCCATAGGAGGGGCCCGAGGACGGATCCCTGAGGAACCCCACACCTCATCGGCCGACGGATGAGCACCCCGTCTGCGCCCTCGTACAAAACCTCCCTATCGCGGAGGTAGTCCTCCAACAGCCTGGCGATATAAAGGGGCACCCTGAAGTAATGCAGTGCCTCCCTTATCACACAGAACGGCAGGCTGTTGAAGGCGTTGGCGATGTCTAAGCTAACCGCCAACGATTTTTCCCCTCGCTCTGAGGCGGCTTGCGTCTCCCTTTTTAGTAGAGCCAGGGCATCTATAGTAGAGTGCCCTGCTCTAAAGCCAAATTGGACCGGGGACAGGTCTGGCCCAGTTTCCCGCAGGTGCCGGACTAGGCGGATGGCTATAATGCGCTCGAAGCATTTCCCAGCCTCGTCTAGCAGGACAATTGGCCGGTACGCCCCGGCTTCATCTGGGGGTCTGCCTTCTTTTTGAAGAAGGCATAATCGACCCTCCTTCCACAGCTTCGGGAATCGCGCTGATGTAAGCGCGGTATTGAATACGTCCCGAAGCTGTTCCCCCAGATGTTTGAGCGCAATTACCAATACTTTGCCCGGCACACCGTCGGGCCCCGGAGCCTTTTTCTTGGAGCGCAGGCGGTCGACTACTGTCTCCATCTCCTCATCGGTGACAGGCGGTGCTGGTTCATCCACCAGGGTCATTCTGGGAGGAGCCATCGAGGGAGGGCTGTGCACAGGGGGATCAGGAAATAACTCCCGCACAACCCGCTCCAGGACCTCCGGCTGAAGGGTCTCGATCACGGGGGGGCCTTGGCAGCGCAGTTTATTCCGCGCAGCGCGGTAAGGTCTCCCCCATGGATCCCGGTTTAAACCGTCCAACATCTCCTCCCTAGCTTCGGCTTTGGCCCGACTTATGGCCACCTGTAATACCTTCTTATCTGTGTTATAAGTGGCATACAGCTGGCCCTCCCTTTCACTGTCCCGCCTTCGTCGGCGTAAGGCCCTCGTGTACGCCCTCCTGGATTGGGAGGCCTGCTCCCGCAGGAGGGCGATTTCCTCTGTCCACCAATATACTTGGCGGCGTCGTGAAGGGGGCCCTCTGATCCTGGGCATGGCGGCATTGCAGACTCCAGAGACGGTGTCACGGAATCTGCTCGCTGCCTCGTTGACCCCTGATGTTGTAGGGGTCGCGCCCCATGCTGCCACAATGGCGGCTTCCTCTGCCAGCTCTCGGTCAAGCCGAGTGAGGGCCCACCGCGGGAACGAAGAGTGGCCTCGCCTGACTGGTGGCCTTCCTGGGTCGCTGGAGGTGGACATCTCGAACCTAATGTAGCGATGGTCCGAGAGTGTTTCAACCTCGTCCAGCACTCGCCAGTTCTGGATGCGGCGTTCGAGTGCAGGGGTGGTGAACGACAGGTCCACCACGGACCCTCCTGCCCTCCGCACGCATGTATGTGTAGTCCCTCTATTTAGGAGGGACAGCCCTGAACTGGCTGCCCAGTCTTCAACAGCTAGGCCCCGCACATTGGTGGACACACTCCCCCACAGTGTCGACCAGGCGTTGAAATCGCCCATGACGACCACCGAGAGAGGTGACATCCTTAACATTACCGTGGCCAGGTCACGTAAACACGCCTCTAGATTGGCAAGGCCCCTGTTGGGGGATACGTACACGCCTATTATGGCAACTTCCCCCCAGGTGGCAGCCACATAGCCGTGGCCGCGGCCTTTAACCACCAGCGGGTGCGTGCCCGGGCCTGTTGCCGCCACTATGGCAACGGAGCCATCCAAATCCCCGGCCCAGTTAGGCAGAGGTGGCACGAAGTATGGCTCCGCTGCCACCGCGACCCTGATGTTCCACTGCGCAATGGACTGGGCCAGGAGGTCCTGTGCCGCGGCGCAGTGGTTCAGGTTCGTCTGGAGAAAGTTGATGCTGGGGCCTCTTAACATTGCATTTCAACTTCCTCCGACGCGATTGCGTTCCTCGTGGTTGGTGCGGTCTGGGTCCTGGGGACCGCCCTTGCCTTCGTGGCAGGGGGATTGCAAGATCTTCCCCCCATTGTGTGGCCCGAGGGCCGTCCAGCTTCTGCGCAGACAAGACAGTGTGCGGCCGCCATGCATCCCGCTGCCTTATGCCCGGTTTGCCCACACCTAAAGCAAGCCTCCGTCCTCTCCTTCTCCGACGGGCAGAGCTGGCGCGTGTGCCCAATCCCCATACACTTGAAGCAGCGCATGGGGAGCGCCTCCAGGGCCCTTACATGCGCCGAGCTCCAACCAACAAGAAGGCGGCCCCCGTCCACAAGTTTTTTTGCGGCTGCCACCGGACATTTAATGGTGACCGCTCCGACCCCATTTCTACCGAAGCGTATTTCCGCAACCTTGACCTGCGACGGGTCGCATACTCCCTTTGTGGCCACAGCAGCCGCCACCTCCTCGCGGGACACTGAGTCATCAAGCCCAGTTATGCGGATGTCTGCAGACTTTGTGGGCCTTGTGACAACCGCAACGCCCGCAAGGGTTTCCGCTAACTTGGCCGCCAGGCGGTCTGCGGCCTCTGCACTTTTAGCACCCGGCAGCTGAAGCATTCTAGATCCAGTCGCGGTCTGCCGGGTGGTTACTCCTTCTATCCCCAACTCAGGGAGAGAGAAGGCCTCTTTGGCCTTGAGGAGGGCCGTCCTATATGACTCCCCCTTCTCTATTGCTTCCGGCTGTAAAGTTATTACTACAGCCGAGGAGCGCGGGGCAGTCAATTTTACCGTTCTAGCCTTTTGCGGCTTTGCAGCAGTCGGTTGCGCCTTTTTAGTAGCCGCGGCCTTGTTTGAGGCATCAGCAGCCGAGGGGGCCGAGGGTTTGGTGGCCTTCTTATTATTGCCCTTATTCTTCCCGCCTACCACCTGCCAGCCATTCTCGGCGGCCCCGTTGGCGGAGCCCTGTTTCGCTTGCTTCGCATGAGGCGGAGCAGCGGTAGAGGTGCTGGCGGTAGGAGGTGCCGCAGAAGGGACTATGGGAGGGGTCGATTTCTTCCCCTTCCCTTTCCCTTTGCCCTTAGACGCAGTAGCGGTTAGGGCATTTGTAGCATCAGGCGCCGGTACCGGTGCTGCTTCAGCTGCAGGCAGCGGTGCCGGTGCGGCTGACATTGCCACAGCTGTTGCAGCCTTCTTTTTGTCCGCCGCCAGAGGCGGGCGGGGGCGGTCTGGGGTCAGCGCCCCGGCAATGCGGGCATCGACTATATTGCCCAGAGTCAGTATGAGGTCCCGTTTAAAAGCCTCTTGATCGAAAAGTGGCGTTTGCGGGGCCTCACAGACCACCGACACATCTGGTTCGCGCGCTGCCTCTTTATTGTTGCGGGTTGAATAATCCCGTCGTAGCGCCTTTACTTCCGTTTTTAGGGCCTCTACCTCACGGCGGAGGTTGTTTCGCTCCATGCGAAGTTTACGACACTCATCATTGGCCGACCGGTCCACCGCTATTTCAACAATGCGGCCAAGGAGCCGGGCGTTTTCCTTAAAGTCTGCTTATGACTACCCTGCTTAGTTATAATTATTTGTTTAGGTAATCTTTAATGCACATAAAATAGGCGGCACATATAATACAAAAGGCGGAACGTCACGAGTTATGTTATACTTTTCTTAACTTGAGAAGCCAGTTTATAATCAGTGTTCTTTTTAAAATAAGAAGAAGTAAAAGCAGCATTGAACCTTAATTACTACTGTTATAATAACTTCATAACGTAATTCAATAACCGAATTTCGACCGAATACCATTCGTATCCCAGTGTAACACTCGTCAGCCCAATGTGTCATCGTCACCCTCAATCATGGCGGAGACACCACCATAAAAACAATCGCGATCCACACGCCATTAACGATTTATTAATTACGAGCCACTGATCACCGCATCCTGCTGACACCAAGAATCATTAACGTACAGAGCCGCCAACTATTCTGCCTAAAGGTGCTCGCCCACGTCCGACAATCGGTGACCGATTTTTTGTTGGAGAAAAATAGGACGTACTGATAGCATTGTAGCAACGCACACGTCCAACAAAAAATGTTTAATAGGCCCGATAATCGGTCCTACAAAAAGTCGGACGTGGGCGAGCAGCCTAAATGAATTAATAAATGACTGAATGAATTTATCTATTTCAACCAACAAGGATCATAAAAATACACATGAAAATTAGAATTCCCTAAATTATACAACTAAATTCAATACATTAAGACAATTAAATGAAATTGCAAATCAAATCTCACACAATATTTAATTAAACAAGATAATAATGATAATGATTAAACAAGATGATAATGAATCATCGATGATATAAAATTGATTACTATTTTTCTTTTGATATATTAGTCGATCGAATGAGATACACAAAGAACAGGACTCGAATTCTAGAAGGACTAGGGTGTCGTGACAGTTTAAAAGAAGGGATGACGGTATAGACAGGACAATTACCTCAGTTATTGGTCGAGAGTGATTTTAAAAGTAGGGACCAGAAAGAATGTTAACCAGAGTCCGAGTATTTTTCCATGCATCGTTGTTTTTGTTATCTGCCTGTGCTGTCCTACTGCTAATCATTCATCTCAACTGTGAGGTGGCACCAGCTACCCTCAAACATGCCAGCTCAGAGCGGATGATTGGAAAGACTAGTGACCTATAACCGCCTACAACTTTCAAATACATCTTTAAGTCCCCTCCCTGAGAATTGAAAGCTTAAAATTGGCGATGGTTGGTGATGGTTTTGTTTATTTTTCTGTAGTTTTTCTGTGTAACAACTTTGTTTTGTTTATATTTCTTTTGTTTTGTTTGTTTTTATCTTTTATGTTGGAATGTCTGGATGCAATGAACGGTTCTTTTACTTGCTTTGAATCCGTTCTCAAAATACTCCATGTGAGCCGTAGCAAAAGAAGAAACAATTTGTCCTATCTGCGCATCTAATCAGTTAGTCTATGCCGAGTTGCGTGTGCGCACATGCGGGTCCCACCAGCCCACGCTTATCGACGATCTGCTGTCGACGGACAATTGGTAAAAAAGACCCCCGACACTAAATTTACCGTAAATTGCTAAAACGGTTGAGTCTGATTCCGTTTACGATTTTAGTCGAAGATTGCTCCTTTTAGGAATGCGGGTACGATTTTTTATACTTTTAATTGTAAAGTTACTGAGAGTGATGTGGGCTAAAGGTGGGAAATATTAATTATTAGAGATTTTATCTCATAACGGTTGACAAAAGACCAAAGCTACCAAGTAAATAGAGACAAGTTTTTTTTCGTTTTAACCAACAGCCAAAGTAATATTCATAAAACTGATAAACATGTCTAAATATTGTCTGATTTATTCTTAAATATGTACACATTAAAGTTTGTCCAAGCTGCATATGATGCGCACGACGACAAAATTTTGTCATACGTTATCTTGAGCGTTTTGTATGGTTTAGACTCGAGAAGAAGCGCGAGATATCTTGTTGCTGTGCGCACATACTCTGTTTAGACATAGAAACCAAAACCTTCCGCCTCGAAGATAGGACCTAGATTCATTGCGCTAATGCAACGGTTCAAAAAGTTTCTTAGCCAAAATAGGATTCAGCTCGTTTTCCTGCTGCACTATACAGTTTGGCCGATTGGGTGCCCAGTACCAAAATACTATCAAACAATCAGTCAACCAATTAATTTTTCTGTTCAATTGAACAAAAGTCACCCTTTTTAAGTTTTAACTAACAGATGCATAACACAACCCATACTTACTTATCAAATTAAAAACCAAAAAACCCAATTCAATTCAGCTACAATCAATAACGATACTATCTGCCACACATGGACCGTACAAATTAGAGAAAAAAAATATAACCCTCCAGCGGCCGATCGGCAATATCAATGGCGTTTAACCCTAAACATAATCGAGTCTGAATCGAAACTACCTCGGGGACCGGGGACTGTTTTGTACCCGTAAAATTGCCGAGTATTTTTTGCAATAAAACGCGCCCCTTCAAAGCGGAGTCGCTTTCGCCCGCGGCCGTCAAGGGTTACGCAAGCTTCCTCAATACCTGTTTTAGGGCTTAGCTGAATAATCATGGAAATTAGTGGGTATTAAAGACCGCTGGAGGGCTTGAAAGTGCTTTTGTATGTCAATCACTCGAAAAGATGTCATTTAACCACCGAAAGCAACTTTTTTGTTTTTGATTAGTAAACTAATTTCTGCATAATACAAGTATTTATTTAAATGTTTGTTAATTTATGCTTAAATCTGAAATGAGAAATGAGAGGCGAAAGTGGTCCTCCATTCTATCTTAAAACGAATCCAAATGTGAAGACCGCTATTGTAGCTATAGGAAGCCATGTAAATACGCGTCAACATATTCTCGTAAGTGCTAAATTTGCTATGATTTTAGAAGTAGCCAGATCAGCGAAATGTCAATGTAACATCTTTTTAGCGTCGTTTGTCAAATTAATTTGTGGTGTTTCAGTGTAAAAAAACAATTTAAAATCATATTTGAATATTTTCATCATCATCAACAGCAGCACGACGTCCACAGGTTAACATCTCCCCCATAGATTTCCACTAGTATTCCATCTCTACAACACTATAAATACCGCAAAGCCCCTTAACCCTTGCACCGCCGCGGCATTTTCCGGCGGGCGATCCCGCGTGTCGCCTAAACGACCCATAATTGATAAGTAAAGGAAAAGAAGAGTACCGCCTTATACATATTTATGAGATGCCGAATTGCTACGGAACCCTGCGAACCGGCGCACTTGCTCCCATTGCTGTCTCATTATGTTTTTAGGGTCCCTTTGTTATTGCCGCTTTGATGTCTCGGTTCAAATCGGATGGATTTAGATAAGTTTACATGATTTTACTGAAGTGGAGAAAGTTAAAAAAAATGATGGTAATACTTCATTACTATCAATATTTGCAATGTTGTACAGAGTCATGAAAGGAACTAGTAAGAAGTCCGCAAGAGGTAATATAGTAAAGTTATTATCACCATTGCAACACCGCTCTCTAATTCGTTCGATAAGCAGTCTGACAACTAAACCCTTGCATCCTGGGTTTATATTCAGCAAAAAAATACCAAATGCATCAACACTCAATGATACCTACGTACCTTAAGAACCAAGAACACAGTAACTAAGTTTAACAGGAACTTATAATAAATAAAAAATGTGAACATAAATGGATAGCTGTTCTATAGCACAGACAACTAGCTCGATTCACAAAAAGTAACTATAAATGTTTTTTTTTAAATTCTTTATTGCATACCAAGTGTTACATTATGGTGTATAATATCAGGAAAGTACTTACAACACACACTACACACATACTACACAAAGACTACACACCACGCACTACACACTACACTACACTATACACACACACTACACACTATAAAGCGCGCTACCACGAAGAGTCGCGCTACCTAGTCACGCAGGTACGAACATAGCTGTCATGCCCAGCAGCAAAGTAGGCAATATTATTTTAAAAAGCTCAAATTCACACACAACACCGAGTTAGACACTCAAAATTCTGAAACAAAACACCAAAGATGAAACGAAACTAATAAAAAGTCCGCAAGAGGCAATATCGCGGAGTTTATTATCAACTCCGCGACGTTACACCTCTCTTTACGGCGGTAATCCGTTCCGGAACGTTGTGAAACTCTTTATAATCCACTTTTGTTTTTGAATGAGGAAGAAAAAAGTTTGCATACAAATCTCTTGAGTAAGTACTGTTGTTTGAATTCTTGAAAATCTATTTTTCCTTTGCAATATTGAGCTTTAAAATCAGCACTTGCATAAGTCTTACCAGCCAGTAGGTTATTGCTAACACATTATTTCCTTTTTAATTGTGGTCATATTGCTTTTATCGTGCGCTACTTTTATTTCACAGTTTTAACGCATTGTGAATATTTCAATTTGATGAACTTTGCTTCATTTATTAAGTTCATCATCATTTTCTTACAGGCAGACAAACAGGCACGAGACAACATACATTGCTCTGGTCTCTAGTATACTGGTTTTCTATTGTTTTATTTTCTATTGTTTTATGGAAACCAGAAATAATGAAGGTACCACAAACACTCAGACCCATACACACATGTAATTCTTATATGCTCCTCCTTAATTTTACTTTGGCAAGGCTTAAATAATTGGCTGAAAACAATATAATCAAAAATAAATATACTAAAGTAAAAGATTCGCGTCCGTCTGTCTGTCGAGTACAACACATGTTCCGTTAACGACATGTGACCGCGACAAATGTCTCACACTTGACACGACGACATACCACAGCTTAAGAATTGAATAGAGGGGTCTGCATTTTATTCCTTCATACATGACATGTGAAAGTCATATCTTTCTTGCATTCCTTCAAACAAAAGCAAATTTCTGATGTTTTGAGAAATTTTGATGACCACGGCAACTTAGAGCATGAATCAGGACCGAAAATCAAATGGTTAAAATGGCCACGTATTATTGTAATCTTTTGATAATGGCATTAGGAGGTCTTTTTTCACTCAGTTGTGACAGTGGGTCGGCGAAGTTTACTGTAGATAGCAATGCATTCCGGGTCAGGATTGGGATAGGTGACTACCCTGACCAAAATTTAGGTATTTTCCGGGCATCTCCTTGCTTTAGAAGGCACTTTAGGCTGTTAATCTCGCTGTCTAACCGTACTCCCCAACAATCCGCACTGAGTCCGCGTGTTGGAGTGTGGCTCATAGCTCTTCATAGTTGCATAGCTATAAAAGTTGTTGTTGTTACATTACATGCTACTTTGGCGAATGCGAGGAACAGGGTGAGAAGGAGGATCCTCCGACCAGAAGCATGTTATGTCTGGTGGGTCTACTGCCAGACCGTTGTTGTCGGGTTTTTCTATCTATGCGCAATCGCTCCGAAAACTTTGATAGCGCGTTTCAGGATTGTACTCGTTGTTCCTTTATGTGGGAATAGATGTCGCTACACCACTATGAATCCAGTCAAAGTCTTAATTTTGCCATGTCTGTAACCCAGCGGCTCTATGGCCACTGATTACTATTAAAAGGAAGCTATGAATGAACGTTATAATAATAAACACGCTACAGGCCACATTAGCACCACATTGCGTAGGTACAGTTGTATTGTGGCGAATGAAGTAATCAGTGTGATTATTATTAGGTACCTACTCTCATGTTGGTAAATTAGGACTAATGTACCGACATATTAGCAAATAAATTCAGATGTAACTACAAAAATTGAGATGGGAATGCTGAGGTGGTTTGGTCATAAGGAAAGAATGGATGAAAAGCGATTAACGAAACGGATTTAAAAGGCGAGGGTGAATGGAGCTGTTGGAAGGGGAAGGCCTAGACGTACGTTTCTTGGACAAGTTCAAGATGTTCTCAGAAAGGGTCAGGTCAGGAGTACCTTTAACCGACTAGGATGTATGAAAGGACTCATGAAAGTAGAGGAGGCGCAAGGTGTGTGCCAGGATCGTAGCAAGTGGAAAAAAGTGGTCTCTGCCTACCCCGTTGGGAAAGAGGCCCGATGGTATGTATGTATGTATGTAAATTCTCAGCTACTGGTTGTTTTACGTTCCTACTTACTTTCTGACATGTACAAATCATAACATTTACTAGCTGTGCCTACATGTCGGACAGTTTCCCATGCGCAGTCGCCTCTACCCTGGGTCCTTAGTTCTTTGTACTCCCTGCTGGATAAGAATCCTGGATGTGACTTGTTTGTTGATGAATGGAAAGCTATATTGTCGGTGTGTTTGATGTTTTGTGAGAGATCTGCATGACTGTGTGTCCCAAATAAATTGTAATCTTACATAACATAAACGGCCTATATGCGTCCCACTGCTGGGCACAGGCCTCACCTCAACTATGAGGTGAAATTGTAATCTTAAATTATTGTAATTGTTGTGATGACGTTATAATTGAATTTTAATTGAAACAATTTTTTCTAACCCAATATCTTTCTTATCAAGATTCCGCCATCCTAACGTTATATTCATTGGTACATTTGGATATTCACGTGCAGGTCCAAACGTCCGGACACGTGGGGCTCATATCGCGCTCATGGTCAAAGTCAAAGGGGGAGGCACGCATGCACGCATTTTTCTCGACTTTCCTTGCAGATCCAGGTTGCAGATGGAGAAGAGATGGCAGAAGGCAGATGCCAAACTTCAAAACTTTATTGCGCACTAAGTAGATACATGGTGATGTCAACAATTTAAGCACTTATAACTTAGTGACCCTTTGCGGGAACTGCAATAGTTACTAGGACAATTTACTTAACAACTAGATATTTCGTAGATACAATTTGCTTAAGAGCTAAATATTGCGGTACTTAATATACTATATGCTAATACAACATGTTTACACAAATGGAGTTTTTTAACAATATAGACTTGCCAACCTTGATCCTCAGTAATTTAGGATTTTCCATGACATGGCCTACATTGTCAGGTAGCAGAGTCACTTCTAATATTTGCGGTCATATGTACAATGAAACTATTAATATTTATATAAAAAGCAGGAAAAGTAAAACGACGTGTGTCTGTAAAAGTTGAAGAATCGAACGTATATTTTTCAAACAGAACAATAGACAATACATTATCCATAGACAAGTAAAAAGCACTACATTGCTTATTTGATGTTATATTTCTAACACCCCAACTACAGCAAATAAACAATACATATCAAAACAAAAACAACAGTATTTACTTTAATAAACTTACAGACTCTATCTTACTAATCCCAGACCCTCAATACATTTATAATGTTTGGCAGGACTTAAAGCCTTTGTAAGAACATCAGCGGGCATTTCAGTTGTTGGCAAATATTGCAAATCAACTATTTTTTTTATTAACTGAATCCTTTATAAAATGATACCTAATATCAATATGTTTGCTTTTTCTATTACAAACATAATTTGCCACCAACTTCTGTGCACTCTGACTGTCATTATACATTGTTACAGTACAAAGATTTCCAGTAAGTTCACAAAGTAAAGACCTTAAATAAATTGCTTCCTTACATGCCTCAGCAATTGCCATATATTCTGATTCCATGCTTGACAAAGCAACAGTTCTTTGCTTCCTACTCTCCCAGGAAATAGCTGAACCTGACATTATAAAACAAAAACCTGTATATGATCTACGATCTACAGTATTACTTGCCCAATCGGCATCAGCATATGCAACCAGTCCAGCTGTTTCCTTTACATACCTTAAGCATAAATTCTTAGTTTTCTTAAGATATCGAAGTATTCTCTTTGCATAATTCCAATGAGTTATAGTATGACATTTATTAAATTGACTAAGATAAGTCACACTATAGGAAATATCAGGTCTTGTAAGAACTGACAAAAACATTAAACTTCCAATCAATTGTTGATATGGAATTTCTAGATCACAGTTTTCTGTCTTATTAATATCTAATTTGCATTCCAACGGAGTACTAGCAACTTCACAATTCATCATATTATTTTTTTCTAAAAACACATGGCTCTATGAGACTCTTTTTAAAACCAACCTCGCACAAACATTGTTCTACTCTTTCATACCATGACCTAGAGGATTGTTTCAACCCATATATAGCTCTGTTTAATTTAACAACTACTTTCTTTTTATTTGAATCACAGTTAATATCTGGTTAAATCATATAAATATCCTCTTATAAATAACCATTCAAGAAAGCTGTTTTAACATCTAAGTGCGTGATGTTTAAATCTAACTGAACAGACAATGCAAATAATAATTTCAAGGTGGAATGTCTAACTACCGGTGTGAAAAAGTCTCATCATAATCTATACCAGGCCTCTGAGTATAGCCTTTAGCCACCAGACGTGCTCTATAACGTACACTGTTATCACTATTCACCTTCTTTTTGAACACCCATTTGCACTGAACTAAAGCTTTACAACTGCACTTGGTTCCGGTTCCTCATTAACATCTTCTCCTTCTTCTTGAGATTGCTAGAACTAGATTAGATTCTTGAACTAGAGATAGTCTCATTTGTCACTTCTTCTGCATTGTGACCATCTGATTTTTCTGTTTCCTTATCCCCAACTGAAACTGACACAACTGCTTCATTTGTGCAGTTTCTTTTCAAGTTTTCCTGGATAATTACATCTCTACTGGTGACAACACGCTTCTTTCTTCTTCTTTCAAGTCATCAACAAAAAACAGGAAATACCTTGATCCACCAATTGAGTTAGCCTCCATTGGCCCACAGACGTCGGCATGTATGATAGCCAGTGGCTCACTGCTCCTTGTTTCCGAGTGACCAAATGGTAAGCGCGACTGCTTTCCTTCACAACATACTGAACATGTACTTTTGTTGATTACTGACTTATCAGTGTATGATATCCCCATCACTGCTCCATCCCTCATCTTATTCTGATCATTTATATTCAAATGACCTAGTCTTCTGTGCCATACTTCACTATTAACACTTGAGGTTGAAGATGTAAACAAACATTGCTTTTGTTCCGAGAGTAACTTGTAAACACCATCTACTTCGTTTGCAACTGCCACTAAATCTCCTACTTTATTGTAAATATAGCAGCACTTCTGTTGAAACTCCAGTTACCATTATGATATTAACATCACCCGAACACAATACAGGCATGGCATTTTGATTTGCTGCCATAATCTCCTTGATACTCGGTGATTATTAATTTCTTCGTTGAACCTGTCACAGACAATCCGCCGCCATGATTATTTGTTGAGCTGTCATTCTTGACACTACTGCCAACCTTAAAACTGGTTGAGCTGTCATTCTTGGCACTACTGCCAACCTTAAAACTTTTAAGGTTGTGCTGCCCTCTGCTCAACAATGCACTTCCTGGTTCGGTCGGAACTATTGTCGTTCTCTGCAAGGTCAATCAACTTTGTCTTAATATTTATATAAAAAGCAGGAAAAGTAAAACGACGTGTGTTTGTAAAAGTTGAAGAATCGAACGTATATTTTTCAAACAGAACAATAGACAATACATTATCCATAGACAAGTAAAAAGCACTACATTGCTTATTTGATGTTATATTTCTAACACCCCAACTACAGCAAATAAACAATACATATCAAAACAAAAACAACAGTATTTACTTTAATTAACTTACAGACTCTATCTTACTAATCCCAGACCCTCAATACATTTATAATGTTAGGCAGGACTTAAAGCCTTTGTAAGAACATCAGCGGGCATTTCAGTTGTTGGCAAATATTGCAAATCAATTATTTTTTAATTAACTGAATCCTTTATAAAATGATACCTAATATCAATATGTTTGACATATATTCTGATTCCATGCTTGACAAAGCAACAGTTCTTTGCTTCCTACTCTCCCAGGAAATAGCTGAACCTGACATTATAAAACAAAAACCTGTATATGATCTACGATCTACAGTATTACTTGCCCAATCGGCATCAGCATATGCAACCAGTCCAGCTGTTTCCTTTACATACCTTAAGAGTGCGCATAAAGCAAAACTACCAATATTTTCTTGATTGTACGTGATAAATACTAGATGAAAGTTTATGAATTTATTAAATGTTACGCTACATGATATTTTCAAGGGTTGTGTTTGATCAAAAACATAAAATAATTAAATTATCTCGATAAAAAAAAATCACGAAGTTACGTCTGATTTTCCCTTTTTTTCGTTTTATACTGGACATGGCAATTACTATGATGACAATTTTTTTATTAATAATTATATTGAAAAATAAGTAAGGGCTATGTCTAGTCATTTTTTAAAATTCCTTTTAGTTTTGGATTTATAACGATTAAACACTTTTGGCACTTAATACGTTTTGATTCCGCGGAAAAAGCCATCTCCCGTCGCACGTTTGTGAAGCTTGACACATATTTCTATTTCACACATCAGTACCCATCGCTCCGTTGAGACGAGAAGACTACGCTCAAATTCTTAGCTGCTCCGAGTTTCAAAATAAATAGTGAAAAGGGGAAAAAGAAAAGGACTTTAAAAAGACTTAGTAAATGAGAGCTAAAAAAGTTACAAACTGAAAGGATGGCTAATTGTCGAAGGTATGTTGTATTGTATTTTAAGAGAAATAAATTCATTTGAGTCGATCTAGTAAGATGACGTAAACAGATGGTGTAAAGTATATGCTAAGTAATCACATGACTTTAGTTGGTCTCTTCAAATAATAGGTTGATTTCGAAGGAATTTGTTTCAATCCACCAGGTATTTATTGTAAGTAAATTGTTTTCAAATAATATTTAATTTTCAGAATTGCTGTATCTCAAAATATTTCACAATCTGACAGATGTGATCAAAATAAGGTTGTGGAGGCATGCGCGTCGTCCACTATGTAGGTTCCTTTAAAAATAGTATCCATACTCGCTTTTCCATCTTGGGGTTTTTTTTTTTTAGTAAAGTTGAAGCTGGCTGAAACAATAACTAGTTACTACCACATGAGTAAATATACTAAGTACTGTGTTTATTTTACAGAACAACATTGAATTTGGAAAATGTAGACCCTAATAGACAGCCTATATCTACAGACTATTGTCAGCCAGAAAAAAATACTTACCGTAATGATTACTCGAGGAATGAAGAGAATACTCCAGAAAAGTATCCGCCTAAATTCTTATAGTACAATCGATAACATTTAAACTAGTGGAGACCTGTCATTAGAAAAATAACGAATGGGAAATAGTCATTTGAGAAATAACGTTAGATAATTTCTGATAAAGTTATCACTTTCCAAACCATCCTTTCTTAAATGAAAGTAACTAAGCGCTAACAGACGCCGAAATTAACCATTTCCCGCCTACTTTTTTGCCTGGCCGCTGCTTTGCACTCTCCTGTAAATATATAATAAGTCCGATCAGTTGAACGGAAAAGGGTGGATTTGGGTGGGGTGGTTAGAACTGCAACCACAAAACGCATGAGCCGAGCGATATTTTGACTCAGAACGCCACTTGCTACGAGTACTTTAATGTTTAATTGCAAATGACTTTCCTAATAGTAGGTAATTTGTGCTTTTTTTAAACATAAATTCCGTAAAACATAGCTACCGCATTATTATTTTTCTACTGTGTCATATCTGCATGTTTTTTTTTGGAAATAGCTGAACTTCTTCATTACAGTTCATTGAAGCGACGACGCACTCTAAGTAGTCGGCCACAAGCTCAGAATGAAGATCAGGCTGAAAATTTGTACGATGCAGCAGAGAGAGTGATAATAGACAAGTTGTACTTTTTTGAAAAAATAAAAATGGTATCGAATCATGCTCCTCAATTCGGTTGCACTCTATCTAACTTACACATCACAGGAGAAACGTGGGTAAAGTGGGTTTTTATTCTAAACTGAAACTTTCGTGTAATATGTGCAGAGGTGAATTCATACTGAACACGTCAGATCCACAACCAACCCAGAACCTAGACATAAACACAGCCGCTGTCACTGGGATTACTAGTGTAGGCATTGGCTTAGAACAATTTCAAGAATTGAGTGTAGCCATGAATCTTCCCACAATGACGCACCAAATGTAGAAAAAACAAGCAACCAACAACAAGCGCAACCGTGGGACCACATCGGAGACGTGTTGGCGCTGTTTAAGCGGAATCCCGCGGAGTTTTTGCGTCGTTTTGTGACCGTCGATGAAACCTGGATCCACTGGTACACACCAGAGACCGAGAAGCAATCAAAACAAAGGATTCAGACCGGGGAACATCCTGGAAAGAAGGCGAAAATTGTAAAATCGGCCGGAAAAGTTATGGCCACCGTTTTCTGGGATTCACAAGGTTTGGTCTACATCGATTACCTCGAGAAGGGTAAAACTATAACAGGGCTTTACTATGCCGATTTATTGGGCTGATTCGACGCCGAATTAAAGAAAAAACGACCCCACCTGGCGAAGAAAAACGTGCTGGTTCACCACGACAACGCACCGGTTCACACGTCTGCCGTTGCCATGGTCAAATTGGTCGAATTGTGCTACAAATTGCTGCCCCATCCACCGTATTCTCCAGAGTTGGCCCCTTGAGACTTTTTTCTGTTTCCTAATCTGAAAAAAAACACTCCCCGGGAATAGATATGGATCAAATGAGGAGGTCATTGCCGCCACGGAGGCCTATTTTGCAGAATTTGACAAAAACTATTTATCGGACGGGTTAAAAAAGTTTGAGCATCGCTGTGCTAAGTGTATCGAACTGAATGGAGACTATGTTGAAAAATAAATTGCCATTTTCCAAAAATTTCCTTTACTTTTTGTAGGCTAAGTAAGTATTTATTGAATGACCCTCGTATAATATGTACACACTTGAAATAAAGATGATGTTTTTGGCATTCATTTTCATTTTTCATTCACCTTTCAACGCCCTATAAACCAGATACAATTGAAAATCTATTATTATAATCGCTGAAAATCGCGCCAGGCGGGATGCGACCCTTTAATTCGTCTTCAGTTGGTGGAGGAGAGTCAAACCACCCCCTCATGAGTTCTCATCTTGGCGTTGCGAGGGGGCTTAGTACCGGTGGTAGGGTCCAACCGCCGGGAAGCGAATAGAACTCAGGAGTGGCAGTGTGGTGGACTAGCCACCCACTCGCTGAGGCCCGTAAGGGCGACACGTGGGGTTGCGGGGCCAGTGCGGCCTGCAAGCGCCTTGAGGCGCGTGGTAGCGGCCGCGGGGTTTTAGTCGGTAAGAGTCCAACATAACTTCGTCGTCTCCCCGGGCGGCGAGGTATCCATGAAGATTTCCCCACGAAAATAAAAGGCGGGTCAAATCATGACACCGGGGAGCTTTTATTTATAAATATACTTGACAAATGCGTCCACCTATTACCGTCACTAATATAGAACAAAGAACGCAAAAAAAACCCGCTTGTGTATTTACTTTAAAATATTTTATTTATATTTTATTTAGTTTTTAGTTTAGTATATAAAAATAAGTCTTGTTTTCCTTCCTGACGCTATAACTCCAGAACGCACTAACCGATTTCCACGGTTTTGCATTCGTTGGAATGGTCTCGGGCTCCGTGAGGTTTATAGCAAAGAAAAATCAGGAAAATTTCTACAGAAAAGACAGCTAAGTCCACGCGGACGAAGTCGCGGGCGGCTGCTAGTATTTAGTATTTATTGTGAAAAAATCAACTGGTGACAGATAGACAGTGTAGTCTATGTAATAGGGTCCTGTTTGTACCTTTTGCATACCGATCCTTAAAAATAATTTAAAAGATGAGACTACTATCTACAACATAACATTCAACTTATATACAAAGTAAAATTACACACATTAAAATGTAGGTAATGTATTCACAAAAATAATGCCCACTGTGTTATCTGATTGTTTTACGTATACTACGGAAGCTACGCGTTGAGCGAGCGAGAGAGATGTATTGTGGTTCGGCGGGCGATAGTGTTCGCAGAGAGGGGGGCGCGGGTGAATTTTAATAATTTGCTGGGTTTATACGCACTCTTAAGCATAAATTCTTAGTTTTCTTAAGATATCGAAGTATTCTCTTTGCATAATTCCAATGAGTTATAGTATGACATTTATTAAATTGACTAAGATAAGTCACACTATAGGAAATATCAGGTCTTGTAAGAACTGACAAAAACATTAAACTTCCAATCAATTGTTGATATGGAATTTCTAGATCACAGTTTTCTGTCTTATTAATATCTAATTTGCATTCCAACGGAGTACTAGCAACTTCACAATTCATCATATTATTTTTTTCTAAAAACACATGGCTCTATGAGACTCTTTTTAAAACCAACCTCGCACAAACATTGTTCTACTCTTTCATACCATGACCTAGAGGATTGTTTCAACCCATATATAGCTCTGTTTAATTTAACAACTACTTTCTTTTTATTTGAATCACAGTTAATATCTGGTTAAATCATATAAATATCCTCTTATAAATAACCATTCAAGAAAGCTGTTTTAACATCTAAGTGCGTGATGTTTAAATCTAACTGAACAGACAATGCAAATAATAATTTCAAGGTGGAATGTCTAACTACCGGTGTGAAAAAGCCCATCATAATCTATACCAGGCCTCTGAGTATAGCCTTTAGCCACCAGACGTGCTCTATAACGTACACTGTTATCACTATTCACCTTCTTTTTGAACACCCATTTGCACTGAACTAAAGCTTTACAACTGCACTTGGTTCCGGTTCCTCATTAACATCTTCTCCTTCTTCTTGAGATTGCTAGAACTAGAATAGATTCTTGAACTAGAGATAGTCTCATTTGTCACTTCTTCTGCATTGTGACCATCTGATTTTTCTGTTTCCTTATCCCCAAATAAGGAAACAGAAAAATCAGATGGTCACAATGCAGAAGAAGTGACAAATGAGACTATCTCTAGTTCAAGAATCTAATCTAGTTCTAGCAATCTCAAGAAGAAGGAGAAGATGTTAATGAGGAACCGGAACCAAGTGCAGTTGTAAAGCTTTAGTTCAGTGCAAATGGGTGTTCAAAAAGAAGGTGAATAGTGATAACAGTGTACGTTATAGAGCACGTCTGGTGGCTAAAGGCTATACTCAGAGGCCTGGTATAGATTATGATGAGACTTTTTCACACCGGTAGTTAGACATTCCACCTTGAAATTATTATTTGCATTGTCTGTTCAGTTAGATTTAAACATCACGCACTTAGATGTTAAAACAGCTTTCTTGAATGGTTATTTATAAGAGGATATTTATATGATTTAACCAGATATTAACTGTGATTCAAATAAAAAGAAAGTAGTTGTTAAATTAAACAGAGCTATATATGGGTTGAAACAATCCTCTAGGTCATGGTATGAAAGAGTAGAACAATGTTTGTGCGAGGTTGGTTTTAACACGTTCACAGTCCCCATACATATTTTTTTTACTACCCCATATGTCCCAATAACTTTTTAACAAAATTATACTTGATAATATGTTGGAAACACAGGGAAACCATTTTCCCCCGGAAAATATGTTGTGCTAATGAGTTTTTCTCTGATTTTCGCGTGACCTCCATAGGGGGCACGGACTTGTGAGTTAAAAAAACAGTGACCCCTATTTGGATTCACGGACTTGTGAGACAAAAAAAAATCTTTTGAGGGTAGAATGTTAAAAAAAATGATAAAACTACCAGCTATTATTCACATGAATCATAAGAAACGATTTATTTGCATTCTTACTTGGTGAATGTGTCATTCAAGATGTGATGCGGGATATTGCTAAAAAAACCTAGCATTCGATTTTTTTATGAAAAAATCGGCAAATAGCGTCTGACTGAAAAAGGAGCATTGCAGTTTCTGCCAATCAACATATCTCTTGATTTGAGAGTACTTACTGCAGTTTCTAGTTTGGAATAACCTGGACCTTTTAGATCCATAGAATTTTCAAGCTACCACCCACCGCTTTTTAGTAGGACTAAATGAAATTCCTGGGAAAATATCAGAGGGTAAAAAGGATGCGTGGGCTGTTAAAAAAATATTATTGATAAAGGAAAAAAAATCACAACCTTTACAGCACGAAAAAGGCCCACAAAAGGACGCAAAGAGCAATATAAGAAAGGTTTTTGTCACTCCCGTTTTATGAATTTTCACAAGTTATGTTTCTAGATTGTAAAGCTAGGTTTGGTTTTTTCTTTACTCAGATACTATCAGTTTCAAGATATGAATTTGTTTTTGTTTTGCTTTGAGTATAACTCTGCTAAAATGAAGCAGTCTACATTACTAAACGGTTTAAATAGACCTTTTCTTGAAAAAAAAGTATTTTAAAAAATATTCACATTTTGTGGCATGTTTTTTCAAAATTATGCACAATTTTTCTCTATCCACAAGTCCACAAAATTGCAGAAACATATTCTTAAGTCCGAGCAATTAATTGAAGTAAGGAGAGGTATGGGCATCGTGCCCCCTTAAGGGGGCACGGACTTGTCACTTCACTTCACTGTGACCCCTTAAGGGGGCACTGGACTGTGAACGTGTTAAAAAGAGTCTCATAGAGCCATGTGTTTTTAGAAAAAAATAATATGATGAATTGTGAAGTTGCTAGTACTCCGTTGGAATGCAAATTAGATATTAATAAGACAGAAAACTGTGATCTAGAAATTCCATATCAACAATTGATTGGAAGTTTAATGTTTTTGTCAGTTCTTACAAGACCTGATATTTCCTATAGTGTGACTTATCTTAGTCAATTTAATAAATGTCATACTATAACTCATTGGAATTATGCAAAGAGAATACTTCGATATCTTAAGAAAACTAAGAATTTATGCTTAAGGTATGTAAAGGAAACAGCTGGACTGGTTGCATATGCTGATGCCGATTGGGCAAGTAATACTGTAGATCGTAGATCATATACAGGTTTTTGTTTTATAATGTCAGGTTCAGCTATTTCCTGGGAGAGTAGGAAGCAAAGAACTGTTGCTTTGTCAAGCATGGAATCAGAATATATGTCAAACATATTGATATTAGGTATCATTTTATAAAGGATTCAGTTAATTAAAAAATAATTGATTTGCAATATTTGCCAACAACTGAAATGCCCGCTGATGTTCTTACAAAGGCTTTAAGTCCTGCCTAACATTATAAATGTATTGAGGGTCTGGGATTAGTAAGATAGAGTCTGTAAGTTAATTAAAATATGAATAGAGCTTGGCGTATTTTTTCCGCTAGCTCATGACTGTTCCAAATGGTCACAAATCATCATTCGGATGTGAAACAAAAAAACTATTCACAAGACGACCGGAAACTGATGATTGTACGGGCATGTGGAGCCAGCTTGTCTCACGCGAGAATTAAAATGATTTCATTCATTAACTCGTTTCATTGATAATGGCGGACTTTAGAATAGATAGTATTCAGAGTGCATGATTGTGCTAACTTATGTTAAGTTGCAGGAAAGCGATTGTTTCACCCGAAATAACTGTATACCTAGGTGGTCACTTATACAGCCATATTATTTTCATTCTATTAGTATGTATCGAGCTGGACGCCTTTGCAGTGGACTGGCCGAAAAAGGGCCAAAATAGACTCACGTGGAGGAGGGGAAGAGAGGCCTTTGCCCAGCAGTGGGATCCTCATGGCTAATTTAGAATTTTAGTAAGTACATAATAACGCGACAGGCTCGGCCCTTATCACGTTGAATTCACTTGGCGAAGTGTAGATGCTCCTGAATGTTCCGGTCACCATGACAGTAACAACCAGAAACGCGAAAAAATCCTATTCACTCTTGCTTTTGAGACACCAAGGTTGTGTGTATCCGGGAACACATAAGTACGCAGGGAATTCCACTACCTACTGATGGGGACTAAAAAGGCAGCAACAAACCGTTTAAATCGGACCGCTGGAAAGTCGACCACATGATGGCGGAAGCTCTCCTGACGTCTAATGGGCCGGTGTGGTAGAAAGTAGGGACATGTAGGTATCAGGTCATAGAGGTAGTGAAATCGAACTATACTTAGTCCGTGTTGTAGCAGTGATTTCTAACTTCTCCTTTGACCAGGCACGCCCCCTTACCAATAAAATCGTTCCTAAGTAATTAGAAAGCCAAGTCCACAGTGACAAGCTGAACGCATAATCTCGAACGCAAGGGTTGTGGATCTGAGTTTTTTTGTCTGCGACAGAATTAAATTTAAAAATCACTGCATTCTAACGTGAACGGACTACTTATAGAGGTATAGTTCAGGACTTGATTGAGGACATTATAACCACGTCCCTGTCCCATAGAAACAAAACACTACCAAAAACTATTCCTAAAAACATTTGAAAAACAAGTGTTCCATAAAATAATTGACGACCGGAAGCTGATGGTTGCTGTCCATGATTATGCGAAGCCATGTTGTTTCATGCGAGAATGGAAATGATTTCATTCATTAAAGTAATTGCGGTGTGTAATTCGCTGGTGTTGAGTATTTACTTATGAATGCAGCCATTCAGTTGCGAGTAGCAAGTATTTCAATGATAAAGGATGAAACTTGACCATCAACAATCACATGGAATGCCAGGCGGCTAGTTACTGCTATGTGATGTAAAATACAAGAGTTTATCGCGAATAGCACAAAATCAATCCGCGAATACTCGTAGTAGATGTTAATATTTTTGATATTTTCTGTTTGTGGAATGTTCATGTCAAAATTAATATGGGCTAATCGCGGATAGATTTCGTGTTCCAAAACTGTGCTTTCTGCTATCTGCCGACCTCATGAGGAAATAAAAGCGGATGTTTGTTCATTGGCCTAAGGGTGATCTTCAAGGTGACCCTTGAGGTTGACACCTCAAAATAAAATATAGAGACTGCAAGATGCAGTGCTATTGAGTGAATACATGTGGATGCTATTGTATCATCTGCTGAATAGCAATCACTAAGTTTTACATACATACATACCCTCACGGCCCTATCCCTAATGGGTTAGCCAGAGGCATACTGAATGATGCCGTCATGAGGAACGGAACATTCAGAAGCCAACACTTCAGAACTTAGAACCCAACGTGGAAAGGGGCGAGCCTACCGCCGTTATCCGGGTTGCTTGGGTTTAAATCGGTATTTTCCATCACCGGAGAGTTAGGCGCAAATTGTACTGTTGTAATTGTAAAGCAGGTGCAATCCAGCCAGATTTGATCTCGAGACCAGCGGGTTCTGAGCCAGGGTGTTAAACCACTGGGCCATTACGCTCTCTATACTAAGTTTTGATTGAACCGTATGCCATCGATAACCCTGTAAGCCCTGTTACTCTTCCCGAGGAAACTGACGAGCAAAAAGAGTTAGTATCCACTGCAGACAGCATGGTGCTCACATGTCCCCAGCCCTCGTGATTAATGTCTAGTACCCTAGTCTCCCAGGTCGTCGACCAGCGCACATGACATGCGCACTTCCTGCGAGCTCTGTTGCGCTTGCACATGCGCAGTTTGCGGAGTTTTAATGGGGTTAATCTGAGTGGCTTTCTTGAGAATTGTTTGCAGATTCGAGTTGAGTAACCGGTAATTAAACTAACGCTGCTGAAGGCTTAGTGGTTTGTAAATTTAGAGTTAAATGTCAGGTGTGAGTTCTTTTTTGTCCTGCAGCTTCTATCATATCCAGGGTTTTACGAGTATGTCAATGTCAAGTGGTTCATGCTCTTGCTACATCTATCGCAGTGTTTTTTTTCCTTTCATTTTATTGTGAAAGATTTTGCCACAGACTCTATGGTCCGTGCCTTTTTATTTCATATATTTATTATAATTTTAAAAGGGGCGCTCCGTTGTGTTTGCCATCAAAAGTCTCGATTGTAGAACTATTCTACCCTCCCTGAAAAAGCGCCACCCGCGTCCTGTGTGCCTCGGCGCACATACCTACCCGCGCCTTCAACAGAACAACAGGTATACTAGAATTGAATATGAAAAGCTCTCGTAAGTAAGCATTTATCATATTCCTTTCAGTCAGTAAGTACTCATGAAGATCCAGAAGTGAAAAAGCGTCCATAAAGAGCGCAGAGTTAACTTTTTAACCGCCGCGGTATTTACCGGTTGCAAATTAAACTAAATACGTACCGGGTCGAAACAATTTGCATCCAGATGTGACATTAGAAGCTGAGACTCTGTTTTATCTTTTTGCTGTCTTTTGCAGTTTTTGAGTTCGTTGATAAGCTTTAGAAAAGTATGCACCGACGTTTGATCGCCTTTTCCCTTTCCATATAGGCGAGATTGCGGTCAAATGCCATGAAAAATAAGTCAATAAGTTGAGTTTCTGTCAGACCCGTATCTTAATACTCACTTGATTCAGATTTAAGTTAAGATGATTAATAAAGTTTTCCTAATTCTAGGTCTCGCAGAAAAGATAATGGTTTAAGGAATGGTCTAATGCTTCATATCCATATAATATTCCCTTTATGAGCATTCCAAAAACTGCTTCTAGCATCAGGGATTTTAGAATCATGTGTTATAGGAGACGGCCCCCAGCTAAGTACGCCTCTTTAGTAATTCGGCTGTTAAATGAAACTTTCAAAAAGCTGCCCTAAGTAAACATTGATAGCCTCTTCTCAGCTAGTAGTCCAGCTACCACTCTAACAGAGATTCAGAAGTGAAAAAGCGTCCATAAAGAGCGCAGAGTTAACTTTTTAACCACCGCGGTATTTACCGGTTGCAAATTAAACTAAATACGTACCGGGTCGAAACAATTTGCATCCAGATGTGACATTAGAAGCTAAGGGAACTACGTTTCATCTTTTTGCTGTCTTTTGCAGTTTTTTTGTTCGTTGATAAGCTTTAGAAAAGTATGCACCGACGTTGATCACCTTTTCCCTTTCCATATAGGCGAGATTGCGGACAAATGCCATGAAAAATTAGTCACTAAGTTGAGTTTCTGTCAGACCCGTATCTTAATACTCACTTGATTCAGATTTAAGTTAAGATGATTAATAAATTTTCCTAATTCTTTGTCTCGCAGAAAAGATAATGGTTTAAGGAATGATCTAATGCTCCATTTCCATATAAGCATTCCAAAAACTGCTTCTAGCCTCAGGGGTTATAGTCTCATGTGTCATAGGAGCCGGCGCCTACACCTGTCCACGACTCTCAGGGCAACTAACTAGAATGGTGAATGAAACTTTTTAAAAAGCTTTTAAAACCTTTTCTCAACTAGTAGTCCAGCTACCACTCTAACGAAGGTCCAGAAGTGAAAAAGCGTCCATAAAGAGCGCAGAGTTAACTTTTTAACCACCGCGGTATTTACCGGTTGCGAATTAAACTAAATACGTACCGGGTCGAAACAATTTGCATCCAGATGTGACATTAAAAGCTAAGGGCTGTTTTATCTTTTTGCAGTCGGTTAAACTGTTTGACAATAAGCTGTAGAAAAGTATGCACAAACGATGATCACATTTTCAAAGGTCATGAAAAATGAGTCACTAAGTTGAGTTTCTGTCAGACCCGTATCTTAATACTCACTTGATTCAGATTTAATTTAGAATGATTAATAAGATTTCCTAATTCTAGGTCTCGCACAAGAGAGTGGGTTTAAGGAATGATCTAATGCACCATTTCCATAATATTATTACCTTTAGAAGCATTTAGAAACTGCTTCAAGCATCAGGGATTATAGACTCATTTGTCATAGGAGCCGGCGCCCATACTTGTCCACGACTCTCAAAGAATAGACAACTAGAATGGTAAATGTTTTTTTTTTAAAAGCTGCCCTAAGTAAACATTTATAACCTCTTCTCAGCTAGTAGTCCAGCTACCACTCTAACGAAGACCCAGAAGTGAAAAAGCGTCCATAAAGAGCGCAGAGTTAACTTTTTAACCACCGCGGTATTTACCGGTTGCAAATTAAACTAAATACGTACCGGGTCGAAACAATTTGCATGCAGATGTGACATTTCAAGCTAAGGGAACTCTGTTTTATCTTTTTGCAGTCTTTTGCAGTTTTTGGGTTCGTTGATAAGCTTTAGAAAAGTATGCACCGACGTTGATCACCTTTTCCCTTCCCATATCGGCGAGATCGCGGTCAAATGCCATGAAAAATGAGTCACTAAGTTGAGTTTCTGTCAGACCCGTAGCTTAATACTCAGTTGAGTCAGATTTAAGTTAAGATGATTAATAAGATTTCCTCATTCTAGGTCTCGCATAAGATAGTGGTTTAAGGAATGATCTAATGCACCATTTCCATAATATTATTCCCTTTAGAAGCATTTAGAAACTGCTTCAAGCATCAGGGATTATAGAATCATGTGTCATAGGAGCCGGCCCCCACCTAAGTACGCCTCTTTAGTAATTTGGCTGTTAAATGAGACTTTCAAAAAGCTGCCTTAAGTAAACATTTATGACCTCTTTATAACCGCTAGTAGTCCAGCTACCACTCTAACGAAGACCCAGAAGTGAAAAAGCGTCCATAAAGAGCGCAGAGTTAACTTTTTAACCACCGCGGTATTTACAGTATTTACCGGTTGCGAATTAAACTAAATACGTACCGGGTCGAAACAATTTGCATCCAGATGTGACATTAGAAGCTAAGGGAACTCTGTTTTATCTTTTTGCAGTCGGTTAAACGGTAGCCGCCACTTTATTAGAGGCAAGGGATAATTAGAACATTTATTTTTGAGCCAGTTACGTTCGGGATACGACATACGCAATTAAACGGGTTATTATTATGACGGCGTTTTGGAATAGGAATGTTCGGATTAGCAAAGGAGAATCTTTCGAGGGAGGATTTTTGGGTTTGCCTTCACTAGGGTGAGAAAGAGGTTTTGTATTTTACTGATACAAAACATTTGATTAAGGTAACTGTTCATGCTAATTAAAGCGAATTAAGTAGGTATATCTTATCTTATCTTACCTTATCTCATCTAAATAACCAAAAGATAACAACTACAACGACATAATTAATTTGTCCTGAAAATATTGCTTTGCAGCGAAAAGACCGCCTAAGTGCCAATAATGCCTTCTTACTGATTCACTCTCATTTTTCAATTTTTAAATTTAAATTGAATTTCGAGCAGGTTTTTTTAAACAATCTAAATTGTATTTACATACATATGAATAATAATGTTAGGAGTTTATGATTCATCACAATATATGAGTGTGAAATAATGTCTACGTCAGCCAAGCTCCGAGCCACACAGTGGTTTTTTATGATTACATTTGGAATAATTTCAACCTGAAACTAATTAAAAATCAAAATGATTTCATAACAAGGACACAAACGAATTCAGTCAATTTAAAAACTCCTTCGGCTGTAACCTTTCACAGTTATCACCTCTTACACAGAGACTCCCCTAAAAGCTACTTTATTGGTGTTTTCTTTGCCGTCAAAGCTCGAGCTCGGGGCTGGAGCGGGTGCGAAACGGCGTGAAATAAAATTTCGAATTAAAAGTAAACATTAAGAAGGGGTAATGCCGACTCGTAGGCGAGCCAAATGATTTTTGATGCGAACTACCTGCTTGTATTTAAGCTTTCGGGATAGATGTGGGGCCAGTAAAAGAGCTTTAGGGTGAACTAGAGTAAAATATCAATTAAAAATTTACGTTGAATAATAAATATTTATTTTATTATATTCTTCATTAGTTAGATCTCAAACCTAAAAGTTTCAGATTACACACCATCAACAGCGTTTCGTGGATTTAATGTTAAGAAAAGAAAAGATCAACACAAAATTTATTTTACCTCGATTTTAAAGGGGCAGCCCTCACTTCAAAGACATGCTGCAATTTGGAGGCCTTTTTTTCATAGTAGGGGAAATGCCCTACTCATATCCGTCCACCAGGGGGTGGATGGGTTACGTCGGACTCTCCTGAGGAGGTGGTATCCTAATGGCCTTACCGACTAAAACACCTACTACTCCCTCTCACAGTCCATAGTGGGGGAACACAGTTAGTGGCACGAAGCCTTCTACGCGTTCTAAAGCCGGGGGCCTGGCAAGGCTTAACAAACGTTAAGCAACCGCACCTGGACCTACTTTAGGTGCCGAAGGAAGCACGCAGTTGTTAAAAGTGCATCCCTAAATTGGGGTAGGCATTTATTCCTCTACCCGACCATAGTAATCATTTCTAACTGTTCTTCAGAACGCGTTTTTTTTACTGTGGTACGCGAAACGGACGAGGAAACTCCTATTAGGCACTCAGTAGTTAGAATATTAGACATTTTTAATATTAGTAAAGATTCGATTTTTAATTGCGTTTGCCAAGTCAATATGACTGTGACTTACTGTATTTAGATCTTTCTTTTAGATTATTTTTGTTTGTATCTTGCGGAGCCACTCGCACTGAAATGTTGTAACTAAATTGTATTTACCTGTTCACATTTTATGTAAGCCATGCTTTTATGTGAAATAAAATTCTTTGAACCTATATATTTATTGAAAAAGAATCACCAGTCCTAAATCGCTCTTTTCGTGGCCCCATGCTTAATGTTTTGTATTAATTAACTCGGTATAATTAAGGCGGTGTGCGGAACCCGGTGGGCTAGCCGTTTTTCCGTTGTGAACTCGATTCGGACCCGCTGTGAGATGTAAGCGTAATAGTAGAATATAATTGTGTGAAGCTAGTCTTAGGAACTGGCTTTGTCTGTTTGTAAGTTAAATGTATTTGATTGGTCACTTAAACAAATTAAATTATTTTCAGAGAAGGATTACAGAATCGTGAGAGCGTCGTGCCGCTGTGGTAAAACCGTCTGTCTCGGAAATCAGCTAGATTTGAACTCAAGTCATGACCACCTTGCTATTCCAGTTGGCGCCGAAACTCACGTCGTTCGTGGTGAGTTATCTTTAAAATTCAGTTTCGTTGCAACTGTGGTCGTTTGAGAAAAAAGAACTAAGCCAAATAACATTTTTTAATTATTTCCATATTACAAAATGAGAGAACAGACTAGTTTCAAGTGAAGAATATTAATGATCGAAGTAAGCGTGAAGCACCGAGATGTGAAGTGATGCTAGCCGGAATGCCATCCTTGACAGGAACAGAAATTTGTGTTCATGACATCTCCGAAGAGATGAAAAACCACAAAGTAGGTGGAGGTGTCATGTTAGTTTGAAGCTGCACCACATCTTATCATATCTTATGAACCCTGTGCTTATGAGTGCGTTCCGAATATTATATTTCTTACAGACTACCTTTTGTGTGTGTAAACTGCCTAATCTGCTGAATTTTAAAACGCATTAAAACGAAGATTGTCGACCATTATTTTATATTGTTGGCGGGATGAGGTGAATAATATTCGAATAATATTTTATGACCTAAAATTCTTGGTGATTGTGGATTTAGCAAGTTATGAAGTAGAAGTAGGACAACTCCAGATTAGATCGGGAAAAATCGTAAGGAAATGTTAGATTTAAAAAAAACCTAGGTTTGTACTTGTTGAAAGGGACAGGGTCGAAACATTTGTTGATTGTCCAATACGTTACAACTTATACGCCTTATATACGCTCCACTGCTGGGCACAGGCCTCACCTCAACTACGAGGTGGAACGAGACATACTTACACCAACACGCGGGCTCAGTGTGGATTGTTGGAGGGGTGTAAGGTTAGTACCTAAGCAACCTTATTGTCAGATGTTATCAAACCACTCTAAGGCCACTAAGCCCAGCGTCGTCAGTCGTCAATATAGTTTTTAGTAACTTTTCAAAGTGCAATAGTATGAAAAGTAAGATATGAATTTACAAAAAAACATAATCTAACTCAACCACCGATTTGGACGTTATTTCTGAAAGCTACAAGACTCTGGGTAACAAAGAAAGCAATTTTCTCGAAGAAGATTTTGCAACATCGAATATCGGAAGTAAATCAGTATACACGCTTAGCGCTTAATAAATTCCGACCTCACGCACTTTTACGACCAAATCCGGAAATCAAACGGAATTCCGGATACGGTTCTCAATTCTTTGTTTCGGATCAACACTGCATACGGGGAAGGGGAGAGGTCGGTGATGATCAAAATAATGGGATTTCCCCGGCGAGATTATGCCTGGATTATTTTATGCTGAGTACGTAATAAAAAAAATCTACCTAGCAAGTCTAACATGCAACATTCAACTGTATTTTTGTGGGGTAAAGCAGGATTTGGGTTGTGAGGTTGGAGTGAGGGAATTTCATTTTGTCCCGAATAAAAATATCCCATACGACGGCTTTGCTTTATCATTGCGAGGCTCGCGGTGTAATTAGTTTTCGCAAAGCAAGCTGGCGGCCTTATTCTGATGTCCCAGTTTTTTATGATGAAAGAATGTACTAATATATTATAGGAGTGGATTTTTCTTGACCCTTTATTTTTATTTAAAGTAACTACGTCAAACAACAAATTAAAAAAAAAGCGGTGGCTTTAACTGACTGTTGGAATTATTAAGCTCGATGGTAGAGTTTTTAAGTTAAGAAAACGATTGTAAATCAATATTTTCCTACCATTACGTCTACATTTTCTTTGAAAAAAGTCTATTGTATTATCGTAGCTTTATGTTATCCGACGTCTGTATAAAAACTTCTGTTTCAGATGATGCAAAAGTGGGATGGTGAAAAATGAAAGGTTCTATAAGTGGGCTGCTACTGCTGCTAGTTCAATCCTTAAAGCATTAGATTACAAGAACGCTATGAAAAAATAAAACCATCAGGTGAGTAAGGTTTTCTTGCAGTTATGCCTTACGGTTTTTTGTGTTAATTTATCTTATGTGGTAGTTAAGTTAATCACACGACATTCAATGTTAGTAATTTATTTTTAGTATTTCTTTATTTAGGCACGAAATCTTGCTAGAACTTCCATCTATTAGTTTCCTTAGTGTTTTGGAATGTAGCCTACATTGGGTGATTCTGGCGGTGGACCGTTGTTGCAAAACAGAATCGACATACATGTTGGCTGTCAAACTTTATTTATATTTACTAAAGATCTGAAAAACCAGAAAAAGATATTTGGTCATGTTGGCATCAGGCAGGACTTGAACCCGCATCTTTCGCAAACCGGGCGACTGATGCAACCGATTTTACCAATCGACCAATTATGCTACCGAGACCATTAACAGACCGGCCGAATCTTTCTGGTATATTTACCCCATGAGCCAGGGTAATTTCATCTATGTTATAGGCATCCACCTCTAACACTCGAAAGAAATATTATTTCAAATATTTAACTTCCGATTAAGATGAAAAAGCTATTACTATGTTTTTTATTATTGTTTTAGCATTTTTCCATGCAGTATCTTTTTATTTCTATTGTCGCAGTCTAATAGGATTTACCAAAACGATGTCTTTCTGGCTCTTAATCTGCTTTTTAACGTGTTGATGACTTTTTTTTGTCCAAAACTAGTTCTTAATTAACGCTACCATTTTTCGTTCCCAGAATACGGCCACAGGGCCGGATTAGCGCGCGCGTCCGGGCGTCGGTGAAAAATTGAACCGTTCATTGTTTTAAATGTCGGTACGTGACCGGCGGCTTAATCCGGGTGCTGCCCTCTGTGTCATCGGAAGACGAATTTCACTCACAAAGTTCATGATTTGTATGGCAATTGTGCATATTTAATGAGTGTTTTCAGTTTTGCATGGTGTTTGTTTTACTGAGAATTTGTTTTTAGGCACGAAATCTTGCTAAACCTTCCATCTGTCACCTAGTTTCTTTTGTGTTTTGGAATATAGTCTATATTGGGTGATTTTGGTAGACCGTTGTTGTGAAACAGAATCGACATAAATGTTGGCTGTCAAATATTAATTCTATAGTCACAGTCCCATGTTACTATCCAGAACGATGTCTGTCGTGCTTCTTGACGTGTACTCTTTGAGCCCAAAACTACCATATACCATACCAACGCTACCATTTTTCGCCACCAGAATACGGCCACAGGGCCGGATTAGCGCGCCGCGTCCGGGCGTCGGTGAAAAATTGAACCGTTCATTGTTTTAAATGTCGGTACGTGACCGGCGGCTTAATCCGACTGCTGCCCTCTGTGTCATCGGAAGACGAATTTCACTCACAAAGTTCATGATTTGTATGGTAATTGTGCAAAATTTTATGAGTGTTTTTTGCATGGTGTTTGTTTTACTGTGAATTTGTTTTGTTACATTCAAAAATGAGAGAATTCGCATGGGAATTAAAATCACCAGGAGGTAGGTAAGGAGGTGGCGGATTCGATTACCATTCAGAAAGTCATTCAAATGATGAACATTTGTTTGGATCTGGGTGTCATTATCTAATTAAGTGTGTTTATCAGTATCAGACACCCTTAGTAATAGTTTTAGATGATTTTGGTGTACAATGTAAACCGTTAGGTAGAAATTCCGAAATAAATTCGGTAAAGATATCATAATAATTATTTCTCTTCATAACTTAGTATGATGTTTTAAAGAAAAACCAAATTCACAAAACAAGCGGTCCTAACAGACGTCACACACAATACACAATTTAATTAGATAGTTTTGTTCCATTATTATTATTTTTCAATTACTATGTGACTTTTATAAGCTGGACCAAATTAATATGCAACTTTGAAATTATTCATAGACATACCTTACATAATTAGTGAATCCTTTAGTCTTTGTATGATCTTGAGTTATTTCTAATTGTATTAATTAAAAGCTCAGAAGATTTCTGAATGCTTAAAAAACATACTATGCATTTGGTAACCTGATCTCAAATAAAACACAGTGTACTTAATGATTCACGTGGAAGACAGAAACTGATAAAAGATATTGAATTTCAACTAGAAACATTTATATAGAGTCATTGAATTTTAAATAGAAATATTCTTGAAGTTATTAATTACTAACACCATTATCATTATGATAGAACACACAATTATGTTATTTTATCTCATAAGTCAATATTGGAGAACTTTGGGGGAGACCTTTGCCCAGCAGTGGGAGTGGGTTTTTTTTATTGACTTTTTTTTTTTATTTATTCAACCTAGTATAGGTTGAATAAATAAAAAAAAAAAGTCAATATGCGTCTCATTTGGGAACCTATTTCACCGAACTAATTGATTTCAAAACAGGAACCAGAATTAATGAACAAACCCTATATTTTCTTTAAAAAATATCGATATAAATGTAGAGCCATTTGATTATGATTGTTACATCAATTGTTATATTAATTCAGCCTATAGCAATATCTAACGCAACACACAAACTCAATATCATTTTAAAATACGCTTTTATACAAATAACAAAAAAGCTCAAAACACAATAACAAAACTTCATCTCAAATAAGCTCGCTAAGTGCCGTATAAAGTATAACAAAGAGCAGAAATACTTAATGCAAAATACGTCTTGCGAAAAAAATTGCCCACCAACAATGCATTGGGAGCGCAATAAAATCCATCACGAATCATATTATTGTGTTACCTATACAAAGTGATTGTCACTCGTGGCACATGGCGGACCCAAGGCGGGGCCTATCGCACCACGCCCACAGAAAAACGGCGCTAGCGATAAGGTCGAAATCAGTATGGAGATTCGGTAGATTTTCGGCTTTACGGCACGCAGCCAGAGCAAGTCGAGTGTACGCCAGTCTTAATACATACCCGCCGCCCGTGTCGGTCGCACGGCTTATTCGGTGTTCCGAATCCAAAATTCAAATTTCGAAGTTCGTTGTTATGAGGACGGTTGTTTTTTTTTTTGAAAATGGAAATTAGTGCTATGCCGCCTATGCCGCTGGACTTTTCAATGGTGCGAAGTGGTAGCGGATCTCCTTCGATGCGGGAGGCTTCGCCGAGGCCCTCGAATAGCGCCTTCAGAGTTGTCACGCCGAAAGGTAAGTTTTCTTTTTGAAAAAAATTGTTACTTAAAAAGTTTGTTGTGGTAAAAATAGTTTTGAGCTGTATGTTTTGTGAAAAGTCTATGTAAGTTCACGCTGCATTTCCAGCTTGAATTTTCAAAATTGTATTACAACCATGTCTCTTTTTTTTGTAAGAAATAAATAAGTACTAATTTCATTTATAAGGTAATGTAGATAGCATCATTTTATTGATCGCAGTTTGTAACGTTATCGTTTTGGAATTGTTACGAATGTAAACAAATTTTTAAATATTTCGCTCATCTTTCTAATTTATTTCAAAGTTTTTGAATTTGTTGGTTTTCATAATATACCTGACCATTTTTCTTAATACTTACGACGGTCAATTTTTAATAATGAAATTTAATGCTAAAGTTATCGTGATAAGCCTATTATTACAAACCTCATGCCAAAATTGCAACGTGAACTAGATATTAAAGACATTTACCATTAGTTCAACATTAAAGAGTTATAATTATATGCAGCAGTCACTTAAAATACATCTTTTAAAATATTTAGTACCCAAGTTTTGAAAAAAAAAATACTTTCTTACTTAAAATTTGCTGATTTGGTGACCGCTTAATTTGAATGAAACCCACTGTGCATTCTTAATTTATTAAATGAAGTCTAGACATTTAAAAAAATAATGTTGTTGTTGTTATATTGGTTATTTGAAGTTCGATTGATATACAAGTAGGAAAATTTTGCTGCTGATTAGGCTTTGTTTTTTAGTAGAAGGTCTGGTCAAAGGGAACGATCAGAAGCCCACATTTTACCAAGCGGATTTTAGCCCAACGTCTGCTTTCATCGTCATTGTCCTAGTTGCTAGGGTATTTACATTACCGGAGATTTCGCTGTAAGTTTGGAATCTGAGACCACACGGGTCAAGCCGAAGTACTTGACCACTGGAGCACTGCGCTTTTTTAAGTAAAAATAATTGTTCTTAATTGCATAACTTGATATGTCGATTTTTCTTACTGAGACATTATACTAAAATTGATTACACTATATTTTACTAAGGTATACTAGTAAAAAATGGTAAATTTCTTGGGTTTGCACCTTTTAAAAATATTTTAATAAAGTTCGTTCAGCCCTTGAATTTCCCGTCTTGGTGTATCCCCTTGAGCTAAGGCTGCCACCACTTACTATAGACGGATAGAGCTTCAAACACCGAAAATTTTAATTTTGTTACGGACGGACACTTCCAAAATTGTTTAAGAGTCAAATCAATGAGTTTTGAGAGCATCATCATCATCAACGGCCACATGACGTCCTCTGCTGAACATAGAGCATGTATTCCCTTAATAAGCGTGCTGATCTCCGGAAACACCATACAGACCACCACTAATAGTGATGATTTATTTAACTCATATGAAATAAAGTTTAAGCTGATTTCGTCAAAAAAAAATTATAGCGCGGGAAACTTGAACCTTTATTCATAACCTATTAAAAAATTTTTGGTTGAAATCAAACAAGTACTTGCGAATCGTCAAGTTAAAATAAGAACTAAATAATACAAACAAACTAATATACAAACAAATTACAATAATATAAATATACACAAACATAATGTGGCTCTACCACCAGTGTCGGACTGTGAGAAAAACCAGCCAAAAACTTGTAATTTCTGGCCATTTTAAAGATGTTTTACAAAAGGAGTAAGTAAAATACAATTTGCTGTCTTTGCTACAAAGCAAAATTATGGTATTTTAATAGAGTCATACTTACTTACCATCAGTATAATATTAACTGAACTGTTTATTACATAATCCGAAAAAAATTATAAACCTAATTGTTAGTTAAACATTTTGGCTTATACAGGGAGAGTTTTTCAAGTGGGCGTATCTATAAGGATTATCGCAAAATGCTCAAAGGAGTCTCGAGACCGATTTTACAAAAACTTCTTCCGTGGCCGGGAATCAAACCTGTTGGTTGTGAAAAAAAAAGTCACTTTGTATTATTATGCATTAGCTTGTCCCGCTGTCACTGCCGATCTTTCATCAAATGCAGAATTTAGCAGAACTATGCTTCTATTGCTGACTCAATGAGCAGAAGTATGAAGCATACAATAAGCATGAGGTATAGTACGGGCAGAGGTAAAGTTGTGGATGCGACTCTCACCCACCCTAAACTATGATGTGACAAACGTTTTTTTAAATCAATTTTCAGTGATATTTCAGTATCTTTATCACCCATAGTCTACAACCTTTACTTAATTTTGTGGTCAGAAGATTTGAGTGTAAGATATACCAGATATTTATTACTGTCTTTGCATTCTACAATTGTATTGTCAAGTGAGATACAGGATTGTGATACGTACATAATACGTTATCTTTGAATAATATATTACGTAGTACAGTTAAATACGTACAATAAAATCGTATGAATGACTTGCTTAGTACAATGCCATAAACGAATCTGTTTATAATTTATACATGTATATATCGGATTTTGACAACCTTCCAGTATCACTTGAAATTATATTTCAAACTTACTTCAAAAGCTTGACTAATAATATCTGAAAACTTTTGATTTTTTACATTCAAAGCGTGATAGTAAATAGATTGGTTATAGTAAAATTTATAATAAGCGCCTTACAACGCACGTATTTTATCTAGCTGTATCTGGATACAGCTAGATAAAATTAATAAATGACTAAATATCCTTGAACACAGCCCCGTCAACCCCAACCTGAGCAAAGCTTATACTATGGGACTCTACAAAACGAATTTTAAAAACATTCATGACGTAAGCACCCAGACCAATACAAAGTGAACAAGGAAGTGACAATATGATACAAAATAAAAAAAAAATATTCAAAAATACCATTTTAATGAATACGGTATTTTCGAATTTTCAATACAAATGTGACTCTAACATTCTGGCGTAAGAATGTTGTTTCCACTGATCAGACACGGCAAAAAATTTAGGAAATAACTTTTAGAAAATTATCTTCTAACTGTTTAGGGCAGATTTTTCGGCCGACTTATAAATTATTGGACTGATACATTTTATCTAAAGTTAGATAAAATGTATCAAATAATTTATAAGTAGGCAGATTTGGAAATGATGGTTGTCGAAATCTATAATTGTGTCTTGAACTTTAAATAATTGAAATATGGAATTTTGACTTACATTTTTAAATCTGCCGAGTTGTAATTTATTGGTCTGTTGATTTCTATCTGACTATTGAAAAACAGCACTTAGAAGTAAGCTAAACTTTTGGGTACATATTTGTCTACTCATACAGTTTTCAAGTTAGAATGAATTTTGAAAACAAAAAGAGCTTAAGGAGATAACTATGGTTATTCCATATCTGTTAACTTTTTAATATTTATTTTTATTGATGGTACCTGTACTGAATACTTTTGGTATTCAACCTGTCCCAAGCGCTTGAAATAAGCTAACAAATATAAAAGTATTCATAAATTACATTTTTGACAGTTCTCTTCAGTTTTAAAAGGTGTGAAAGAGTTGACTTGGTAGCCAGTCAATGCTAGTCCATCCTAAATTTTTTTTTTTTTTTCATAATGTTCTGTATTAAGTAACAATATACTGAACTGAGATATATTGTAAGATTAAAGCACATCTTGCTTAATTTTACAAATTCTATGTTAGCTAGTTTTACTTCCATGTAGAACAATTTGACAATAATAATAACAATAATTATGCTGAAAGACAAACTGAAGAGAGGAACTGAGCTTCTTGCGGAAATTCAGAAACGATTTTCTGATCCGGAGGTAGAGTCACATTCATTGCAATAAACTACCTAGAATATTATATTATAGTAATACTACCACTACTACTTGCTACCTATGTTTTAGTATATTTTGGTCTGTTAGTTCAATTGTGGGTCTCTTTGAAGAAACAAGTAATTGTTTAATCGCTAGACAGAGTCAAAGATCCTTCTATTTTGCACATCCGAACAAATCAAGTACCTATTTGAATCAATTAGACACATCTAGGTTTTGTTAAAACGCCTCCCAAAATAAGACCAAGGAAGCATTCAAGTAATATTCAATCACGGACGTAAAAGAAAGACGGACGTCACCTCGTCTAATCATGAGTGAAGCATATTATCAGCTGCCAGTTTAGGTGTGTGTGTGACTAGCACTTGTCATTGGCTCTGTCACACGGAGTAAAATGGCGTAGTTTGAAGAACCTAGTGTGTTTGTGTGAGTGTAGCAGGTCGTGTACAACAAACAAAATTGTAGCACCTTGCATGCTTCACATTTTTTTACTGTGATGTTCTGTTCGTCTTTCTTTTACGTCCGCGTATTCAATATGTACTTGTTAGACCATAACTAGCGTGAGTCTGCAAAAGGTTAATAATGTCTTTACTGAACCGTTGTTCGGGCGCATAATTCCGAACCGTACGTATTGGAATTTACAAAGCGAACCAAAGGCAGATGAAATATTAATTTTCAATTTCTCGCTCCCCTGATGAGCAGACTTTTTTCAGTTTAAGCCCTTTGACTTTTGATCGCGAACTAAAAAAAGCGATATGAGGTGAGAGGGTCGCGGGCAGAGTGTAATTTTAGGCGATTTGAAAAACGACGTTTAAGTTGAAAATAACTTAAGAGAGTAAAAGTTTCAATAAGTATTTTTGCGCGATCTTAGCGTCCTGTATCAAACTATTAACATTTAAGTATTGCAGTTCTGGAAAAAAAGCCAATGAGTTTAACCTAGCACATAACTAAACTACGTTAAAATTGGTAAAAAAATAAATGGGACCTTCGCATTTGTGAGACTGTAGGTGAACTAAAATACCTGATGTCTCAATATTATCTAATTGAATTTAAATTATCAACTAACTTTTAAACATTAGGTATGATAACTTAGTAGCCTCCAGTTTTACTGAATGAAAAAAGAGTAAAACGAAACTTGCAGCAATTAAAAATTAATTAAAAAATCCTTGCCACTAAACCCTATAAAGCAACGCAATCAAAGAAAGATCCCCAAAAAACAGACCTGAATTAACCCTGAGTCTGCAAGTAAAAAGGGCAAAAGAACCGCGCGCCGACAATAACACCATAACACTAATCTACCCACGGCCCCTCGGTCCCTTCGACCCCGCACGCGCTAACCTAACCCTCTTGAAAATTCAAGTACCAAGGGTGTTAATTCTTGGAATGACAGCGGGGTCTATCGCACCGTGAGCGAATCTTCATACGCAATAGTTAGTTTTTGAGCAATTTGCGTTAGCGAAAAATATGTTTTTTAATGTAATCCTGAAAGCCTATGATTGAATTTGCCGTAGTATGGCATTGTATTATATGGACAAAATCACTTGATTTTTACAATCAACCAACTCAATCATGTAACTTACAAGTCTTGGATAAAATTATTATGTTTTGTATTTTGTTTTTCTTGCAAGAAAAACTAAAAGAAGTCCTATTTCTATACAAATTCGTAATTTCTTGGTCCAAATCGTTGTAAAATACAATCAATGCAAGCTGAAAGTCTGATTTTAGTTGTTAAATAAACAAAATCTAATCTAAAATTAATGAGCGTTTCTAATTATTACAGCAAATGAACAACCAAACAAAATCTCCTAAACCACAATACAGATAGAAAACAATTAATATCAAGGTTCATAATCCGGATTGCTAGTAATTTCCCGTAGTGCCCGCGACATCTGATCCGGCCATAATCGGATTTGCCTGATCGAACACTGGTCGTTATTGAGTTTGCCATTATTTTCGTGCTGTCTGCAACGCTGGGACATTGATTTTTATATGATTTCTCGTGCTCACTTATTTAGAAATTATGACATCTGTACGTTAGAAGTTTCCTCTTTTCTATACGGATAAATAAGTTGCAATAAAATGGGTAGAGCACATGACTTGAAGAAGTAGTGTATAGTGAACTGCACATCAGGCTACCCATTTCTATTTTTAATCCCGCTCTTGACAAAACACTTTTTTGGTATTATAGCCAGAAGAACTGACCAGAAATGGAAAGCCTGTCATGTAGTTAACCGTACACTTGGAATGGAGACCATTTAATGACGGTCATAGTGGAATAAGAGTGTTGTAATATTTATCTTTTATTTATTAAAACACATTCCACAAGTAGGGAACAACAAGCAACCTCAATGCCATATTGCATTTTCTACCAATTAGTAACTAACTCATTGGTAGAAAATACAATATGGGACAGACTGCCGAGCTAGTCTGAATGTTTGAAATTGACTCAATTTTGATAGCTCGATAGCTCAATTATTAGGCCCAGTTCAGTCGCAATCTAATGTTTCGTTAACTGCCTCAAGCAGTTCAACAATTGCTCATATCGTGAGATGTCTCCTTCCCACGGAAAAATCAAAAATCAAACACCAATGAGAAGCAAGAAGGTACCAAGGGAAAAGCAGCAAGGGAAGGAAGGATTGGTAGCAATGATATTATAAGAAAAAGACGTAGATAGGTTACTTGTGCTAAAAAAGTGGCACCTGAAATCAGGACTTCCGTCCACCTGACCAAAGCATTGTCAGTTTGAGACAACACTGCGCCACGTGTATCTGTCTTGTTGACGTTCTAGTAAATAATCATGTTATCTTGTACACACGGGCAAATTATAGGTACGTCGTACGCCAGAAGACAATTTTTAACTTTGCATCTGTAGTGACATAACCTATATAACCTATTGATAGTTAGTAAATGATTGATTAAGCGCAGTTTATACCAGGAGTGCTAGGACACGTTCAGTTCCAATATACATGGAACTATCACTTGCACATTGCTAAACCTATTATACTGAGGGTGCGTTTACAATAGCACCGACTCAAATACAGCCTAGCTGATGTGGTGATAGTCATGTGCTTCCGTGGAATTTATACTTTATTGCTCAGGAAATATGGCTACCGAGCGGCCGGCTGCTTGTTACTTTCGCATCGCCCTGACACAAACTAAGCCTAATTTCTGTGTCGTCAGGAAGAAAAACATTGGCCTCACCACACCTTAGGTCTTTGACCACTCAACAGCTCCTGATACGCTCTGATCTAGCCAAATTTACCATGATGATGACTTGAAACATTCAGAAGCCCACATTTTGGCGATTAAATATAAACTCACAGTGGAAAGGAGCTTACCGCATTTATGTGAGTGGATTGTGCTTTTTCTATCAGTTTTGTACTAGCAAGCTGTGTTCATCACAAAGTAGGTTTCGTGGCCAGAATTGAATTGGGATGGGACCAAACGGCTTCCGATTTAAAGTCCAATAAGCTGTTACTTTATGATTAGTTATTTCTGAAATATTAAATTTTGTTTTCACAAAAAGTGGGGTGTGACCACCTCATCCTCCAGATTTTATACGTACAGCAAAAAGTACATCTAATAATGAACTAAAGATATTCTATTCGGCCAAAATCCTGATTTCCAGGCCAGAATCCAGTTCGCAGGGCAATCCATCATTCCCTATGGAAATCTAATTTGGCGCACTCGACGCGGCGCACGCCCCTAAATGAATTACGACAGGACATGTCCCGATTATTGGGGCAAGCGATTTATTTTTGCTCGCAAATGCTAGGATTTTGGACATTCTGCAGAGAGAAATCTTCGTAGTTCCCGATCTAGGATATGAAAATATGGCAAGGTTTAAGGTGGAATTTCTTCGACACCAGTCTCTACAAAATTTTAGCCTACCTCTTATTCTCTCCTATAAATGAGACAGGTGTAGTAACTGTCAAGTGTATAGTGTATAATTAATTTCGGGCTGTAACTTTTTAGTGTCTTGCAGAGTTGATGGACAAATATCCAAGGCAGATTAATGAAATTATACTCAATTAGATAACCTGATCTCTAGACTTTTGTACCAACTCTTAGTGAATATGAACGACAAAAAACGAAAAACATTCAAAAAATACATCCCGGATACATTGAAGGCTGAAACTTAACGTTGCTAATTAAACACTTCATTCAAAACTGCAAATATTACACAACAAACATAAAAAGCCGAGTATGAACGGCGGATTGCCACATGTTCAGTGACAAAAGGAGCGCGAACCCACGGCCTTCAGCGCATCCGACATCCGATTCTCACACTCGCACTTGCGCGTTAAATCATCCGGACAGATTAAAAATCTCATAAGAACAACCGTTAATACAAGAGGTTTGTTTTTTTTGCGAATGTCTTACAGTTTCGCTTTTGGTGAAGAGTAATTCTATGAGCTTATGCATCAATACTACTCACTTCTTATTAACTCTAAAAACTGAAAGTGTAAAAATGGCTCTGACCATTCAACTGTCACTGGCAAATTTTATATTTGAAACACTATTGCAAACGTTTTTCCACATTCATCATTCATAGATAATGCTACTAGTGCTTCATTAGTGTTGCTTCTGAGAGCAGGACCTCCCAAACCTTGGGTTAGGGAAACATAAGTCACGAAATTGAAAGCGAAAGTCTTAAAACGCTATCATCATTCTTCATTTTAAACTAAGTAATAGTCTTTCGCATAGATTTTTAAAGTGATAACTAGGTTTAATTACATCTTCCAGAATCCTGCGACTTTCGTCAAGCCCACTAAACAAACATTAAAAATTATCTTTGTCGTCAAATTCAGCTCCTCAGAATTAAGCTTAACAATGCTCAATCCATCTACCAACCAGCTCACTGTACTTACAATTAGTCTAAAACGTCACCGTGGCTATGCTTTAAGTTTAAACCTTCCCTTGGAAAGATTCCAGCCCCCCATTACGGTAATGGAGGACACGTGGCGCCTGGCGAATGCGCCAAATCCCTTCGTCGTACAAAAGGCGATTTGGTGCCCAAATTCATTATTAATGGCCGCTTTGATGCGGTTGGCCCACCAACGATGATTAGTTGATTGTGAGCGGGATTTTTAGGCAACTCAACGGAATGGGAACGTGTGAAGACTTTAATTTGAGCAGCTACTAAGTATATAGATACCTCGTTTTAAATTTCAGTCAATTTGTTTGTGCCGCATTGGTATTCTTTTGTAGCACTTAAATATTTTAAAAACACGTATACATATAAAAAAACAGAGTAGGATGTAGCTTAGTTTTCTTTACATGATGAAACATCTGGTAAAGACCGCCTAATTCTACAATGTGAACATGTTTTACTTACAAATGTGTTAATTTAGTGTGCAATAAAGTGTTTATCAATCTATCTGGTTCTCTTTCCATCAGTTTACTTTTCTCATATACAAAAATGATTTGAAATGACCGAACCTTCTCGAAAGTAATTTTAAACAGGAAAGTATTTCCTGTAGAAAGGAAACAACGAAATGGAAACTCCATTCTGATAGAATATTCTACGATAGCCTCAATTACAATTATTATATTATTAATATAACATGGATGTTAGCATACCTAAAAGTTATATGTTCAGAGAATAACAGGTTACTTATTACTGGGATTACCGAAGTTTGGAAAAGATAATATACCTACCTACGCAGGTATGGAAGTTATAATATTTATCATTGAAAGTAAGATTTTAGTAAAATTTGTATGAGGTGTGTGTGTGTGTGTTATATCAGCCATGTTTTTGAAAGCTTTCATAAACAGTTCAGTTTTTTCAGCTATGTCCATTCCTGTACATAGTTATCCGTTATTCAGTTTATCCGCAGCATGCAGTTTGCGACAAGTGTTGACTGGAATCTTTTACACACAACGCACTAATACAATTGCCTCTCCAAAAGCTTTGAAGATATTAATAATGTGAAATGTTTTTTAAAATGTGTCTATACGAGTATGTAAGCCTCTCCGTAAGAGGAATATTTAAATAATGTATGTTTTTTGCATTCTGCAGTACATAGGCTATTTATAACTTATCAAATCTTTTCCATTTACAGGTACATACTTCTAAAATCCAGGACAACCAACCACTGTCTTTACTTGATGAATAATACCAACTACCAAAAAAAACATGTCAAAAAGTTCCACAAGCGTATGAAATAAAATGTAGCAAGTAGCGAAATGATTCCGACAATCTAAAGCATCATCAACTGGCGACTTCCTTGACCTATAGCTTTAAATCTTAACCTCATTAGAATGTTCCTGTCTGAATTGGTTGTGAAACACATGAAACGCACCGCGCGACTTGAATCATTGTTGAATGACTGATTGACGATTGAGGCCGCTTTCATGTGCCGCTTGGCTTTGCCTCGAGCTAGTAGTTACTATTGTAGCTAGATTGCAATTACTATGTTGCGGTATTTGATTGGAAACGTTATGTGGAACGTTTTTAAAGTTATTTGTTGCATTTTAAATTCTGAAAGTCATAATTGCATAAGGGGTTCTCAAACACAGTGTTAAAAGCCTTAGCAAAATCTATAAAATGATTCCACAATTCTGAAGTTAGTTGTATGTTCTGTCTAACTTTATTTTAATTCTGAATTTGTCGTGAAGTACTCGTAACGTTATACGCCAAATGGCTTTGACCCATTTCGACTCAATCAGTCTCACGAGACTTGGTTACATGAAACGAACAGATTTTATTATTTACACACTCATTTGGTGATGATGGACACTGACTCATGCAAATAGTGAAACATACGAGTAAGTATGGTAGATGTTTAATGCACAGTTTTGATAACTTTTAATAACCGCTGTTTTTCCCTTGGGTCACAATCAATAAATCTGATAGCATTCCATTGTGATTTTATTGATGTTGACGTTATAGTTTTCAAGGGGCCGTCAAATCATGAATGTACTTTGATAAAGTACCACAGCCTTAGGCAGATAAAAAAAAACAAATTTTCGGTTTTTTGGATATTTCGTAGCTACAAAACTAAAATCACTTTATTCAAATTTAGTAATTCAGAGTTGTATATACACACGGTTATAAAATATCAAAACGGAGAATTTAAAAACCGGTCAGACGAACAATTACGTCCAATTGAAATATTCTGCCCTGAGAAAACATTCAATCTCGCACAATTAACACCTCTTAACCCGATCCCTCGTTCGCACGCCAATCAGCGAGGATTGTACAATTTAATCGCGACTCTAACACACATCCTATTTGAAACGCTGGGATTGGAACCAAATTTGGAAAACTTACGGGCTCATTGTAGCTATATACCTCATGCTGGTGAATAGTGTGAAACCTCAAGAAGTGTGAATCCCAAAATTTAAGGAGAGTTTGATATAATCTGGATCGGAGAACTGAAGACGAGTGTAATCAAGTTTAGACAATCATCATCAACAGCCACATGATTTCCACTGCTGAACATAGGCCTCCCTTTTATAGATTTCCAGAGCGGCCGGTTGTAGGCGGCCTGCATCCACCGAAGCCCTGCGACCTTTATGATGTCAATACAACACAGCAAAATAGACAATATATTTCCAAAACTTTTGAAAATAATATAGTTTTAAAACAATAATATTTAGTTTTTACAACATTTCTTCACGAAACAATATCATACTGCCTGCCCTATACGCTTTCACATTTTTACATATCAAAAGTGTTTTGTTTTTAATGTTACGTAAACCAAAACAAAACTAAATATTATGACTCTGAAAAACACTGCTTTTAATGAAATTCCAACAAAATATATTTCGATAACAACTCCTGTGAATTCCCATGAACTTGAAATACTACTCAAACAGTAAATCTTACAATAATTCACAAGATCATTAAATCCCACAGACTAACCTCCAAATCAAGAACTGATTCATCATCCAAGGCCGTTTCTATCGGATTGTTCAAAAAATAGTTCACACAGTCCACGGGTCGAGTTACGATTTAATTTAGGCATAGATCTTTAGATCAATTAAAGGAGCAGATGACAAAGTATGACTAAGGCATGCGTAGGAGTCTTCGTGGGAACTGGTCTAGTTAACTGAGACAGTCACCGACTTCACAGACAAGCTGACAATATTATGGTTGATTTTGAAGGTATAGGAGACATTTTTAGGTTACATTTACACGGAAATGAATTCAATCATATACTTTCTGCTAAAAAAGAAACAAAGGAACAAAACCTTGAAAAATTCGAAGAGCTTTTAGACATTCAAAAACTTAATATTATGTTTTTACGTAATACTACAATTCATGTATTAGGTACTTAACTATTTAGACAGGCACTGCATATTCTGACAGATACCACACAGATGAAGTCGCCGTCGGCTGCTAGTAAAGATAAAGTATTTAAAATGGCCAAAGTTAGATACTTCGTTCAAGATGTTGACACTGTCTTCGCAAAGATAATCTACTATCAAGAGGAACAGCGCTGATTAAATCTCACGGACAGCGCGGAAAGTGCGCGTGGGGTGGACTGAATGTGGGAACGAGCGTGAATTGGTCTTGGCTCGACAAATGAAAAAAACTAGGTATGACTACATAGGTAGGTGACTAGGTATGGTACATTGGTCCTTGAGCTTAACCTGTTAGAGGCAGTGACCTCATAATAAAAAAAAGGGTGATAAGTTATGTCAGTACTGATGCGAAGTCAAAAATTTACCACTGCGTACGGACGCCAGGTACGGACCTATAATTTTGTAAACGTGTGAACAAGATATTGATAATTAACTAGAGCGTCAACGAGACAGATACATGTTGCGCAGTGTCGTCTCAAACTGTCAACACTGTCAATGCTTTTTGCTCAGGTGCACTAAAGTTCTGATTTCGGGTGCCACTTTCTTAGCACCAGTAACCTATCTACCTCTTTTATGTTAGAATATCATTGGTGTCAAGTGTACTAAGAAATAGGTAAGTTTTGGGTGTCCAAGGTATAGCTATCAAAATATTCAGAAATAGGTAGGTAATGTTAATGAAGCATTGTTATTATTTCAAATGTCATATACATAGATGACAGGTTTACACAACGTGCAATTTTTGTATGCCAGCTTTTACGCATTACCTGACAAAAATGATCTACTGTTCCCTGTTCATCGAAAATCTAAAGATCATCGAAGACCAAAAATCCAATGTATTTCATTGGATTTTTGTGTGCGAAGCTCAGTATGATTTGCTTGATAAACAAATGATGATGAATAAAGTTCACAATCACGTATCTATTAAATTGCATGTGAATATTTATGGGTATTAAACCGCTTCATCGGAATTGATGGCTTCAATGAGAGCTCCGTTCAAGTTCAAACAGATAAATAATTCGGTAACAGTGATATTGTTAAAGAAATGAATTGTGCTAAAGATTTACGCTAGGTACAACCAGTATAACAGAATACTTGTTGAAGACTTGGTAAAGGGTTCTCATTGGACTTGTTTATTGGAAATTGGACTGAAATTCAAAATGAATTGATACAAAAGGAAAGTGACATGTTTTTGACGTCATTGTTATGATTTACCTATAAAATTAAACGTTTAAACTAAATAATGTACATTACCACCACAGTTGCTAGGTACGAATTTTAAATATTATTAAACACAGCTCATTAAATGTCGTAATCAACAACATCCTCCATTAGTTCCGAGAAAACATTATACATTTTACTTAATTAAACGCAACTTTGTTATCTAAAACAAAAAAATATGTAATATTTCGCTAATAATCTCACAAGTCAGGAAGCTGCGTGACCCCGCCGGCTGTTTTGCTTATAAAATGAAGGATTCTTTATTCCTACGCTGTTCCAGAAACACAAAGGTCCCTGTTCTCGTCCAGATAAGGGAATACTCGGTAGACTGCCTGTCACCGACACGATAAGAAAGTCGTTCACAGTTTTCTCTGTATTTTGCGTTGATACGGCTTTGAAAGATTTCTTATGTTTTACAAATAGTTCCAGCAGTAGAAGTCACATCTCCTCGAATTCATTCACTTTAAAGATAAAACCTTCGCTTTTTGAAATTGAAAATTGCGCATTACGTTTACGGTTATTCAAATTTAACAAGATTTACCACATAAAAATTTCATGATAAAGAATTATGAATGCATAGGAACTTATCCCATCAAAACCCAAACCCCAAAGTGTGGTTCCTTGTTGCCAAATTTGTCAGCCTATCTCTGTTTCTGGTTTCACAACCTAACACGAATATCTATTACATTAACAAAACTTAAGCAACATGAAGAATTCGTAAGTAACTACCATAAACGTTGATTCATAACATAACTGATAATAAATTCGCACTACGCCCGATCTGTTATTGATTTCTCTCTGAATCCCTTATTAAGACTACTGTCAGTGGCGGACTGTGATCGATAATAATGCTCTGTGCTGCGTTTGCGCATATGACCACCCAAGCGGTAAGATGACACCCGGATTAGAACTAGACATTCTGTGGAGTTGCTTCCGCTTAATAGATAGAACTCTTGCTGGCCAAATATACGTTTAAGTTTACTGATCAGGTTTATTATAACGTCTATGAAAGAATCATAAACAATATTTAAAAAAACGTTCATTAGTTACGTGCTATTTAGTTGGCTATGTTGAAAAGCCAGAATAATTTACTAAACTTAGCCTTTTACTATGTTAAGCCTAAGCAAAATTATGAAATATTAGCGCGGCGGCCCGCGACTTCGTCAACGTGGACTTAGGTTTTAAAAAAAAATGTGACATATCTTTATAAATTGTAGCCTATGAACTATTCAGATGCATAAGCTACATTTTTGTAAATCCAGTAGTTTTTACGTGATAGAGCAACACGGCACATCCTGACATCCACATATACAAACTTTCGCATTAATAATATTTGTAGGATTATTACTAATTGTGTTATAGCATTAGATCATCAAACACTTACAGCATCTGACAAGCTCCCTTAAATATGTTATTATCTGTATTACCAACACTTGTTTTAGCACATTCATTGACATCTATTTATAATCTATCCTCTCCACAGAGTTCTTGTTCATTCATCGCGTATCGAACGATTTGGAGTACATCACTCGCTAATAATAAGTCCAGTTCATGAATGGCTCGGTCCCATTGAAGGTCGGTAAATGGAGTATTGTCTTCTTTAACTAATTGATGTTGTGCGGCAAGCTCTTTGGTTGATAAGAAAGTCTATGTTGGTGGCATTTCTTTAGGATCAGCATGTAGAAGGAAGGATGCAAGATTTGTTATTATAAGAGCGTTGAATTCTAGCATTTCATCAGTTTTCCGTTATTCAATTCAGCATTTTTCCGTTATGGTAACTAGAATGTTCCGACTCTATAAATGTAGGATTTCATTATCAAAAATGATCTACAGTTGAGTTTTTTGTCGGAATGGTCGTTGGTTGTACGTCATAAATTCTGTTAGTTGAAACAAGTCGCTACTAGTTTTTATGTTACATCCGGACGTTTTAGTAAGATATGAGTTTTTTCTTTGAAAAATACAGTAGCATTTCTTAAAAATTGGAATTTAATTAAGTAACTTATTTTGTTATCAGCTATTGATTTCCGTCACAGTGTTTTCAATACGGTTTCTTTAACCATTTTTTTGAGATACGGGATAAGAGCATAAAGGCAACTTAAAGTATACACCCTCTGTTGCCTAAAAATACAATAAAACTAAGTATATTGTAAACTAGCTATCCCGACACACGTCACTTTGTAAAATGCTATTGGTCAGTGGAAGTTCAATCAAAGAAATTTGAGTAACAGGTTCCAAACTCAGAAACATTTACCGAAAATGTTGTAATTAATTTTTGCTAATATTTATTCTCCAAATTATAGGCGGAGACAAATCCAACAAATTAAATGCTTATTACTTATTTATTAAAATTTCACACTAGCAACTAATGATGACAATAATTGATAACAAATGTAATAAACATAATCATGTCAATTCAACATTACCATAGTCCAATAACAGTCATGCTCGTACAATTTCACTGGACAATCGAGATAAAGTTGTTACGCTCAATCAATCGAAGCCATAATAATAAAGCTGGACATAGCGCGAGTTAATCGAATATACTTCGTTGATGTTAAGCTCGTAGCACACTTTGCAAACACGGCAACTACACGGCTTCGACCCAGAAACTATTTTGCCACTTAAAATTATCCTGGGACATTTAGCGCTGTGTTGTGAAGGTAGATGGTCAATACCATCTTGCATGGTATAGCTCCATTGAAATATCCATTCCAGGCCGCGACGTCCAGCATCAACTGAGCAAGTCTTGGGGTGCTCTCCTCTTCAATCTTACAAAAGGTTTTTTGGCCGCATATTAGGATGTTTCACCAGTCTTTTAGCATAATATTGTGATATAGTTTTGCTGATTTCCTGTTTGATTGTTAGAATTTTGAGGTCGTGGTGCAGTTTCTCATATTATTATTGCAAAAATATTGTACCACTCAAAACTTAAGGTTCAAATTTGAATGGCAAGATAATTGCTGGTGCCGCAGTCGCTTGCTTGCCTAGTGAGCTACGACCTTTACTCGTGTCTCGTTACTACTGTGTAGGGTGCGCCGGATGCTATATATGAGCTGGGCGCCAGGAATACGGGTGGCCGTTATGATCGCTTTTTATGGATTTAATTTCAGCTTTGTTTTTTACTAACACTTACTGGTATGACTAAGCTTTCGGTTGATTTAGTTAGACGTGAATTTTGTATTTTGGATCATTAATCATTGATTATTTTTAATAAATACTTAAACTACAATTTATCACTTACTTAATTTGCATAAATCCACTGTTAACTCAGAATTAATGTTTTTCAATACTACGATGAATGTAACAGCTCATATATTAATGTTAAGTATGAATGTGCAGTTTCTTCTTTTCTTTTAGAATTGTCAACTAAGATTATTGACCTAAATAAAATAGTCTTGAGGGGTCCAGCAGCACGTGTCACTTAGGTGGTATTTGGTCCAATTCATAAAAAAGTTGCGGGAGATTTGGATTAACGAAGTCAGTGGTGACAGCAACTTAACGCTGATATTATTTGCAATAATACATTGCCACTTAAACCACTTTTCAAAGTTTATAAACAGTTTTTTAAAAAATCCTTCCTAAGGTATGAGATGTCAATGATATGTATCAAAGCAACAAATATTAGTAACACATTTTCAAACCATTTAGATAATATGCTATGTTGGACAAAATTTCAATAATGAACTTCAATTAACACGTTTGAGGACCATCTTAAACGCGTATGACCTATTTGTAGCAAATCGGTTACACAAATACTTAGAGTGCTTTATGAAACACTGTACTTGGGTCCTACCAGATTAAGAGTAGAACGTAAGTAACCTATCTTTTCAAAAAAGGAACACGTATTACGTCTTCAACTTAGAGCAGTGCTCAACACAGGAAGCAATGATACAATTGGCTTTGTCAGCGACAATTTAGCGATGAGCGGACGCCGGTCATTGATTCTCGGGTGCGCCGGCGCCGATCGGCGCTTTTGTTTCACTTTTATCTCTAATACAGCCTGTGAATCATACAGCCTTGTCAATTTAACAGAAATAGAAATGGCATGTCAGGGTCTGGCTAAAAATAGATTTTATGAACTGGAAGTTTTAGTAATTAAACTTTGGTAGTGTTTATTGCAAAAACTATACCAAACTAAGTATAGTTGGTAGGTACCGTAGATGTCAGAGACTAGTATGTACTGTATTTTTATTTGTAAATACTGTAATTTTTAGTTAAGTAGAAACCAGACTAACCACTGTAGCAGGATTATTACTAACAGATGGAGTAAAAACAAAAATTTGATACATAACCATCATAAAGTATACAAATACAATCATGGACAGATGTTTTTGTGCACTGCAAAATTGAAGAAACTCTCACTATTGTTTCAATCAGGCATGAACAATATTACCACATCGATGGCTTTGGATGGATAGATTCTGGATTATTTTTTGTTAAGGTTACATAACCTTAATACCAAAAAACAGTATTCAAACAGAGTATGATAAGCCTACAAGATAAACGTATCAATAATCCTTTCTCCATGAGTCAGTGACCATTTCGCCACATCCTCAGCGTACGATTCGCATCGCCAGTCATATCAATCACTCCGGTCCTTGATACCCAACTCGCAGTGGCGCCATCTAATCTGTTTCTTCCTTTGAGACGTGACACTGATTGCTCTGCATAAATTAGGGTTATGAGGCGTAATCTGAATTGAAATTTAAGGAGGCCATACGAGAAAGAAAGCTGCTTCTTCTTCATAATATTATTTAGGTTATGTTTGACTGGTTCGATGGATGGGCTTTTTTTGAAGTTGTAAAGAAGCGTTCACATCAACTTTTACATAGGGGCACCCTATACTGCTGAAATAAGACTCATTTTGCAAAGGTTTCGTAAAGGTTGATGTGAAATCCTCTGAACCAGTATAAGTAAAACGAAAGCAACTTGATGAAAATGAGAATAAATTGAGTGAAGAAAATTATGACAAGATTTTCAAATACTGGCTGAGGTTTATTATTAACAATTAGCGACGATCATCAAAAAATTGCAAATATAAACTGCTGACGATCTATCGAAAGAAAAAAAACATAGACTAGTTGACACATACAAATAAACAATAGAAAAGCAAAATTTTAGTAAAGTTACGACATGAGTCGCCGAAAAAGGAAATAAATGCCATCGGATCAAAAAACCAATTACTTACCTATCATCTTAGCTTATCATGGTGTTTTCTGTATTCTAGTAACTGTGCTCTTTTTCTCTTTGGAATCGTCAAGATGATCGCCACAATCCTAGTTTAAATCTAGTCCACAATCCACATCCTCGGCAAGATTACGTCCCATAACACCAGCGATCATGTCATCAACACTGACATTCGGTTCGCCATCCTGGCGCCACCGAATCGCCCTCTTCCTCTGCCCGCACTGATTGCCCTTCCTCTTATTCTTATTATTCTAATATCAGCCCGGTGTCATTTCAACAGCACAAGTCAGTATTTGTCTCATGAATAGCATGAATAGTATCAAATAATAATCAAATAATAAAAATCGAATATTATTAAGGATATTTGAAAGGAAGAAAGAAAAACGCCTATTTAAATGACAGAACACTTGAACCCTTTTTCCATCCCATTTCATCCCACTACTGGGCAAAGGTCTCTCCCCATGTTCTTCATAGATCTCGATCCTGTGCCAGGCTCGGCCAACATTTCTCATGGAATCTGAAATCGTCACTCCACCTTTTGTGGGCCTTCCTCTGAACCCGTTTAGCATTGTATAAAGTTAAATTCCCAATGACACTAGCAGCTGTCAAAATGAATTTCTGAGATTAGTTGTTGAACTATACCAAAAACGAGCGAGTTCCAACGTATTCTCCTCTGGTTTAGTATCTGTACTCTTTTTTTCTTTGAAATGATCGCCACAATCCTGGTTTAAATCTAGTCCACAATCCACATCCTCGGCAAGATTACGTCCCATAACACCAGCGATCATGTCATCAACACTGACATTCGGTTCGCCATCCTGGCGCCACCGAATCGCCCTCTTCCTCTGCCCGCACTGATTGCCCTTCCTCTTATTCTTATTATTCTAATATCAGCCCGGTGTCATTTCAACAGCACAAGTCAGTATTTGTCTCATGAATAGCATGAATAGTATCAAATAATAATCAAATAATAAAAATCGAATATTATTAAGGATATTTGAAAGGAAGAAAGAAAAACGCCTATTTAAATGACAGAACACTTGAACCCTTTTTCCATCCCATTTCATCCCACTACTGGGCAAAGGTCTCTCCCCATGTTCTTCATAGATCTCGATCCTGTGCCAGGCTCGGCCAACATTTCTCATGGAATCTGAAATCGTCACTCCACCTTTTGTGGGCCTTCCTCTGAACCCGTTTAGCATTGTATAAAGTTAAATTCCCAATGACACTAGCAGCTGTCAAAATGAATTTCTGAGATTAGTTGTTGAACTATACCAAAAACGAGCGGGTTCCAACGTATTCTCCTCTGGTTTAGTATCTGTACTCTTTTTTTCTTTGAAATGATCGCCACAATCCTGGTTTAAATCTAGTCCACAATCCACATCCTCGGCAAGATTACGTCCCATAACACCAGCGATCATGTCATCAACACTGACATTCGGTTCGCCATCCTGGCGCCACCGAATCGCCCTCTTCCTCTGCCCGCACTGATTGCCCTTGCTCTTATCGTCTTTTTTTGAAATTGCAAAGAGCGTTCATTTCAACTTTTACATAAGGGCACTTTATACTGCTGAATTAGGACTCATTATGCAAAGATTTTGTAAAGGTTGATGTGAAATCCTCTGTACCAGTAAAACGAAAGCTACTTAATGAAAATGAAATGATTGAATTGAGGGAAAAAATATGTCAAGTTTTACACATATTTGCTGAAGTTTATTATTAACAATGAGCTACGATCACAAATAATATTGCAAATTTAAAAACAAATGCAGAAAAATCTCTTAAAAGACAAAAATACACTAAGTAACACGAAACGAACAACTAATGAAAACGCAAATTTTTTGTTAAGTGATAAAATGAGTCCCCAAAAAAGTATTTGAGTGACATCGGATTGAAACATCTATCGTTTACAATCACCTGAGCGGGTTTCAACGTATTCTCCTCTGGTTTAGTATCTGTACTCTTTTTTTCTTTGAAATGATCACCACAATCCTAGTTTAAATCTAGTTCACACTCCACATCCTCGGCAAGATTACGTCCCTTAACACCAGCGATCATGTCATCAACACTGACATTCGGTTCGCCATCCTGGCGCCACCGAATCGCCCTCTTCCTCTGCCCGCACTGATTGCCCTTGCTCTTATCGTCCTTATCCTGTTTTGAGATGACCATTTGTCTGTTTTAGTTTGGTAGTGTAATGTTGGGTTTGTTTGAAGAATTTTTGCACGTGTATATGCGTGTTGGGGAATAGGAGACGAAATTGTTTTGGGAAATGGTATCAATTTTTGAGGTCACGATTACTAAAATACCTGCTCAATTAGAGTAAATGGAAACAGATGGATTATATTTGATAATTCTCTTAGATTAAGTTACCTTTTTCTACTTTAACAATAACTTTTCTGGTGGCTAATGACAACATTCTAACTTGAGCCAGAGCTCAATGTCGAAGATATCGTGATCCCCATCATCGTGGGGGAAACTATGCTTGGATTAAAATCCGTTGTACACATGAATTTGTTGAAAAGTTTCAATATTATTGCAACTAACTTTTTCCACCTCAAATGTTGCACAAGCAACAAAAAATAAAATCTTTTTTGGAAAATAAATATTTCACTGCAATGGAAAATTCACTAACTCCTTAGAATAAAATAACTCACAATTCAGTTAGTCATAATGGTGTTAAACGTTATCAAAATAAAACAAGAAATCAGAACGAATCATTCGATCATCACGATCGTATCGAATAAGTGACACAATAACGATCCAAACCATCTGATAAATGTAATTACAAGTAATATCATGTAACTCTGGCGCTGATCACCAAACTGCGTGTTTTGCGATACCGTTTATCTGTGCTTATCTTTTAATCCACTTGAAACTTTAAAAGATGTTCGTTAAAAAAAGTTAATATCATTCAATGAAATCACAACAACAATAAATTAAATAACATTCGTCCAAAAGTAAAACCCCAGTGTGTTGGCTTCCATAGAGGCCAATACACAAACTATACACTTGTCTTATTTAATGCAACAGTTGCAATAATTAAAAAAACAGAGGAACATATTATATTCTCTCAAAAGATGTACAACCTTCACCCCCAACAAAAATATGAGCTAAACCAATGATTATTCTAAATCCCAACATTTAAACAATACAGAAAGCCTCAATACCCAATAGTTTTGCACAAACTAGCCCCCGCATTCACAAACGCCAATCAACGCCAAGCACACGCTCACGCTCATGCTGTCCCGTTAAATGTCAATAGAACTGTGCTTACAGCATGAGCGTAAGCGCGTTCTTAGCGTTGATTTACGTTTGTTTACGTAAAATATGAAAACGCTTACCATATTTTTGTTTAAAATAGATAGATATACCCCATAGAAAATGTGGAAACAATTACAACAAACTTGAAAGCACTTCCTTACCAACTTTCGTCAATAGAACTTGGTTCTTAACAATGATTAGAGACGTGACGTGTCCCCTGACTCTTGACGCCAGTAAAAGTGACATCGTGTCCAACGGGGGCAAATCAAGACAGACCGCTTTATTGATAACGCAAACATTCAATTGGACAAATTGTGCTTGGCGCGACTGGCTCGCTAGTTATGCCTTAAAGTTCATTATAGTTATACTCTGCAGGTACTGAGTTCATAATCTAAGAAGAATCTGGATACAAATGTAGAGTAGGTTTAAGCCAAATACTTTTATTTTCATCTTAGAGACCATCGGTGTGCCCAAAAAAACATCGCAATATCCCTCCTTCCCAGGAGCCATAACTAGAACTTACTACTGCTATACGTTTTTGGACTATGAATGTTATAGTTATTTTTATTATTTATACATCTGAAATTACATAAAGTAGTTAAAGCTTGCTTAGGCAATATAATCGTCTCAAAACTGAGACATCTGTTACCAAATTGTCTAATACCGAAGTGAAGTGATAATTGTCTTCATTAACCATAGTTTTATCGTCATTTGCAGGCAACCAACCACGTTGATTTCAGAAAACCAAATCGTCCTTATTAAGCAATAACAAATCATCAACAACATCACACTGATCGTGAAGGTGACTTTACACAGGATCAACAAAGTCCAAGCAATGTTTACGTTTCATTTAATGGTTATTATTAAGATTGATCGTATGTGATCTTTTTAATCCACGTTGCGATCGTATGACACCCCTGTTATTGTAAATGCAACCAAACTAAATACAACTAAGTTAAATACTCATATATGTATTTATGCTGTCATTTAGCGGATAACGAAGATGCTTACAAATAATTATGCTTATAATAGTTTACAGCAACAGCGAGTCAAAAATATCAATGAATTGAGAAAGCACCCCATATAGCCCATTTCCAGTTTCCTTTGTATTTTGGAAACCATAAACAATGAAGATACCAAAAACATCATGAACAAACTAAAATATTATTTCATCAACGGACTTCCAGGAGTTTTTTTTAGGTAAAATTGTCCTAAAAAAACAATTTTCAACAAGATAACAACAACGTAAGGGTTTTGTTTTCCAAAGTAGTTAATATTATAGTTTCCATGATTCGAATATAAACTTCTGAATACTACTGAGAAATGTTTAAATGACTGAAACAGTATTTGTGGTCAAATCAAAGACGGCGGACGGGAGTGAGTCACTTTTAATCATCATAGCGCGAATGAGGAAGTGCCCTATTAGCTCATAGTAGAACAAATTGATAGTTCAGATAGTTTCATTGACATTGTGGTTAAAATAAATAAACTCTAGGATATTTATTTAATTATTAACTACTATTATGATAAGTGGTAACAATATTTTATGTAACAAGGCTTTTAATATAAAGGATCACTTGAACGACCAAAACTTTGAACATAAGATAGAATAATTTACTAAAAGTGATCACAATCTGGCAACTTGCACTAAAGTTAGAGCACGTTTAGAACAATCCGATGATGTTCTGAATGGTCTTAGTGATTGCAGTTGAAACTTTCATATAAGTACTAATAAATGTATAAATAATATATAGTATATAAAAATAATACAGAAAAGTATTATTCTTTGTCTTCAGGAGTGTCAGCAAGTGAAGCGCTGAGGAGTGGCCTGTGTCAATCTCTGTGGGGTGCTTCAGCCAGGCCAGAACCCAGGCTTGCGTCTCCTCCACCAGTCCAGAGCCAAGATACCTTCTCTGCCAGAGGTGAGTGTCCAAGTGTACCGTTTTTTTATTGTAGTGCTGACTCTTGTGTTTGTAAAATTATTCAAGTTTAACTTATCAATGCCTCATCATCATTATAATTGCGTTCACTGCAATACACCTCCCATATAGATTTTAAGAGTGACTGTACCCTGCGTATATTGATACCTTGCACAGGTTCACTCCCTTGAACGTTTTTATTCGAATAAGCCAGTAACAAGTACTTTTGATCGTCAATCGTCGTCAATCATGCAGTTTATTGTTTCGTATCTACTTAGAAATAAATTGACGATTATCATTCCAAAAACATACAGCTCAATCAGAACTACGTAGTTCTGACGCAAAATGCGTATACTTTATGATACCTGTAAATTTCCAGGCCAGTTTGGGAGATTCCGTCCCAGCTCCAATTTTCAATATAACCTATCATAAACGCTCACGTCGAAAATTCCAATAACATTGGGCCCTAAATCCCGGGCTTCAGATTTGGGCTTGACGTATCTAATCTAGCGAACCCGTCAGCCGCTATCTCTGGCAAAATTACGTTTGTTTTATGACTTTGATTTGCCGGCGGCTTCGACAAAGGTGTCGAAGCGATAACATCTATCGATAGTTTAAACGTTCACTCCATGTTATGATGGTTGTAATTTTTGTATCGAACACAAATTTCGATAAAAGAGATAAGGGTACGGTTAGAATGTGTGGGCCGTTATATAATTGTGACGCGGGTTTTGAGGTTATTTTGAGTATCCTTCTAAGTGCGGCTCCATATCTGATACGCTCTTCGTGCGTGAAATTCACTGTGTGCATCACATTTCTGTGATAGAAACTGTCGAACTTAACTACAAATTACTAAAATGTGGATATGATACTAAATTCAGTCGAATCTTTAATATCCAGGTTACTTGAGCCTCATCAAACGCCTTATCTAACGAAGGCATACATAATGTTTTCTAATATTTACGCGCTTAAGGCATACAGTCCGTTGCAAAATTGTCTTTTTTCTTCTTTCCTTCAATAGGGTCTACATATAGTCAGATTATTTTTACGGAACGTGTATCAATCGTTCTGCTTATAAAAAAGGATTTCAGTCATTTGAATTAGATCTTTACCCGAAATACTAAAAACGAACTTTTGAAGTCAAGAATGTTAACAATAGAATCATTTGGAACTCGTTTTTTACTGGCATTATCAGTAGTGTGTGCGATGTTTTTGCTAACCGTCTGTGGCCCACGGCTCGCAGCTATAAATCCGATTTGGACATGTGTACTCTTGTAAGCAAACATTGGTTTACCAGATAACGTTTTGTGCCTCGTCTGTTTGGATGGTATGGATTGTCAGAGCCGTGAAGATTTCCTGGGACTCAGAGGTGATAGACAGCAAATCGTTTTATCAAAATCAATCATTTTAAGTATTTTCTGAAAGAATTGCCACAATGAAGCACATGACACATTTTTCGTTTAATATGCAATTCCTTTTGTACTGGTTATCAGTTAAATGATGTTATTATTAGGATAAAAATGTGTCATTATTTGTTAAGTTAGGCAATAGCATTAATGGCTGTCCAAAACCTTACCTCAATTTCTTTATATCTTGCTTTTCCTATATCTTCGAACTTACTGAAGAATAATAAAGACTAGCGAAAATAAACAGGAAATCACTCAGTTCAAATTGACAGCTCTTTACTTAGAAATAAAGAAGGGAAGAAGAAAAGAAATATTCCTAGAATCACCTTTGCACGAATAAATTACTAAAAAAGCTACGACAGCAATTTTTGTTAGTCAAGCTAAGTTAGAATGAGAAAAAAGTGTATAGTGTTCCAAACTTTGGATAGAATAGAGTCAAATTACTGGCAAGCAAAACTCATTCAAAATTGATAAATTTTACAGAAATTATATTTCAATAGGTAGTTATTATAAATCATTTCATTTATAATAATGTAAATAATGACTGCAGGACAAAGGCCAGCATAGGCTGAAAATAAATAAATAAATAATAAATAATGACACCCAGATATAGGTCAAACCTGATTGTTTGATATCAAACTTTTATCCATTATTGCATCAGACAGTATTTCTTACTATTGCAGAAGAATATGACTCTAATCGATGAGGCAACCACCATTCTGGACTCAGCTAGTATCTTCAAATCTTTATACAACATTGCGTTTCCCTTTCTCTTCACTTGTATTGAATTCTGCCTCAGCATACCTCTGTTTCCATCTAGCTTCCCCGGTGCAATTGTTTAAAAGGTAATCATGACGCATAACGCGGCCTACCAGTCAATAACGTAAAAGTTACTCAACTCAAAATGCAAAATTTACAGCTGTTCCAATTGTGGGGTAACCACGATCAATCAAAGGGTAACATTCGTGCTGGCGGTGTCAATATTAGCGTAGTGTCCATACGGTCACGACATCCAGTGTTTACCCTATTATTCACGACAGTGTTTAACCAAAGCAGGCAAGTCGTTCCAACCTTGTCGCGTCACGTCGCGTGACAGCGGGCAACAGAATTAGCGTCGTGGCCAATCGGTGAATTATTAAGGAGTACGTTGGTGATCCGTTTCGTTTGGGTCATAATAGTTTTCTTTCTTGGAAATTGATGTAATAGCTGGATCATTTTTTTCTTTTGTATGTCTTTCATGCATAGATTTTGAAAGAACGGCATTCTAAAAATAGGAATTTTGTGGATTTAATTCCAAACAAATCATCAAACAAATTCACAATTCTTTAATTGCCCCACCTAAACATAATTACAAGATTTCGCTTCGTCTTCTGCGTTTGTTATTTTCTCACAGCGAAAATGGGAACACAAACGGAAAACACCTTGAATGGTGGCAATTATAAAACAACAAATAAATATCGTCTTAGTTTCTTGCTATTGACATAAGTTTTTTATATTGCGCGCCAAATAACTTGAACTAGGTACATAAAAAACGGTTTTGGCCTGAGGTGGTGTGTGCAGCCTAACCTTTATTTACAGAAACTAATTACTTAGTACAAAATGTATATTTCATCGAATAATAGGTATATTGTATATTATGATTGCCTTCAAATTGTCGAGCGGGTCTGTATCATGCGCAGTCCACGGACATCTTGAGTCAAGTTACGTCCCAAAAATTTAATTCTTACTACGCTTGAGATTTTTCGCAGTATCAAACTACCTTGACTGACATTGTCTTCTGCCAAGGTTGATCAACAAAAATCATGTGATGATTTTAGTGCACAATTACGAGGAGTGGTTAAAATGGCTTTCGTAATCACAAATCTAGACATTTGTTGACTAATAATTATCAAAGGAGACTTTAATCTCAAAGACGCCGCTTACATTTCGTCAATGTTTGCGACAAACTTGCGTTTTCACAATGCTCAAAAACCACAATCTATTCTCGACCTTGAACCCGAGGCGACAGAGACCATAAAGGCGTGCTGTTTATGTTGAACCCTCATGGTTTACGGTCCAAACAAGAGACGTGGTATTGTTTTAGCAAATAATTCTGAGAAACTGGTGGAGAAATCAGAACATGATGTGAGCCAAGATAGCGGAGACACCATTATCGATGTACAATTTCATCAAATTTCTGTATATTAATAACCAAATTAGTTGTGTGAATTAGATCTTAGAATAAGTAAGTAGCAAAAGTTGTGTAGGTTATCAATGATCACCTTCAGGTCTCAGGACATCAGATCTAAAATGATATATTAGATATTTCTAATTATTTATTAATTTTCTTATATTTACGTGGACATATACCTTGAAATAAAACAATTACTTTACCTTGAGCCGTTTCACTTAATAATTAGATGTAAAAAAAAATTCAACACAAACTTAAGAATCTTATTTATTGATTAGTTCGTACACAAAAAGACAATTACAAGAAACAGACAATTGGGAGATTAAAAGTACAGGTGAGCTTATCTCTAAAAAGAGATTTCTTCCAGCAGGAAGGTGTTTCTTTTTCTTACAGGTCAGTTAAAATATTTGCAATTTAGGTCGCCATTTCACCGAACGAAATCGAACCGAACGCGCAACGTGGTTAAGGCCTACCGCCGTCATCGGATTGCTTGGCTTTTTTATCATTATTTTCCATCACCGCCCCAAATTGTACAATGAATGTTCCAGCCAGACCTGAATTTCTTCTTAGCTAGAGTGTTTAACTACTGCACCACTCATTGTCATAATCATCTTATGCAACACCAATGCAATGACGCTGTGAGTGTGCATCTAACACCTACCTACTTCACCGAACGATAACGTATCGTGACGTATCCGAATTTCAATCGAGGACTAGGCGTGGTCTGCAACGCGGTTTAATAACTCGCCTCAGATCTCACCGCCTTAAACCCTGATTTATCATTTATCAGCTCGAATTCTGTCAATGCTAATGCTTTTACAACGGCTGTGACGAAATCGAGATTAGCAAGATTTCGTATCTGGAGCTTGGATTTGAAATTTTGGGTTTCGAACGTTGGAATAGGGGCTTGTGATTGCTGTTTTCGAACGCATGTTCTGGAAAAATGAAGGCAAAGTGAGTAGATTTCATATTTTAAGGATCTTTTGTCTGATTTGGTGTAATGGTTAAGGAGTTAGCTACTACACAAGAGGTTTGAAGCCCGCACAGTACAAACATTTATAAGCATGAATATATCTGTAGCATTGGGCTAGCTAGGTGTTTCCTAGGAAGTTTATGCGGTTTTCAGAATCTAATAGTTAAAGCTCCGTTTAGGGCCAGGTGATGTTTGAAAATGTCAAATCGTATTCCTAATCTATACAAATATTATAAAGAGGAAAGGTTTGATTTTTTGTTTGTTTGTATGAATTGAATAGGCTCCGAAACTACTTGGCAGATTTGAAAAATTCTTTCACTGTTGGAAAGCTACATCATTCCTGAGTGACATAGGCTATATTCAAAATATATTTCATTTTCAAAAAAAATAGGCATCCTTACTAAAATTACGATAACCTTAGTCCACGCGGACGAAGTCGCGGGCGGCTGCTAGTAATCTTATAAATGTGAAAGTTTGTATGTGTGGATGTGCCGTGTTGCTACACTACGTAAAAACTACTGAATGGATTTTGATGAAACTTTACAACAATATAGCTTGTACATCTGAATAGGACAGAAGCTACAATTTATTAGAAAATATTTACTTGTTTCTTTCAACTTTTGTCCTAGCGGACGGGGTCGCGGGCGGCCGCTAGTGAAACATTATTTGAACTAAGTATGCCGGAAATCCGATAAGGGGTAAATTTCGACTGAATTTGTAATGGTTCGATGGCTCAGTTGATAGATAGTAATCCAACCTACTGAGATGTGAGTTGTGGGTTTGACACCCAGGGTAAATATTCATGTGACTCGTCACATAAAAGTCCTTAGATTTTCCATACTACATAACATGAAATGCGTCTTGCTTTATTTTTGATGGATACCACGACAGCTTGCATTAAAATGTCGTGACGTCACTATCTAATCGCAATATGGGAAATATCTTCGGCAATTTCAAAGGGTTTCAAGATGGTGATAATTCGGCCACTCCATCTTACCTGAAATCTTATTTCACCTAATGATAGATAGGTTTGACACTGACAATATGCTTCGACTGGTAATCCGTTTTGCCACGTAGCAGGCGTTTACTGGTGTAGATTACATAAATGTTTCTATAGCGAACCGGTAACTGTCCACATACCATATTATGGTCTATGAACAACTGGTTTCCAATTGTTTAAAAAATTGTGGCCAGTGAACCTGTTAACCTGGCTCGGAACCCGGTCATGCGTTCAAGACTGGATGGAACACCTACCTACTACTCTGTGTCCAGTTTATTATTAAAGTTACAAGACAAATAAAAATTAAAAAACGAATATGAAAGAATGTAGGTATATAATCCGTGGTTAAATACGATTCGATCTCATGACCTTTGGTAGCATTACTACTATGACACTGAGCCACAGCAACACTCAAGATATATAGTTAAATTAGGATACCCCTTCGAATGTATCATGCCTTCGCGACATTGTGCGTTCAAAATTACGAATATCCCCGGATAGATATCTTAGGGACCCAAGTGTACATTATTGCGGCTAACTCACTGGTGATAGATAACACCGTTAATACAAGCCTAGCAATCCTTACCCGGCAAACGGCGGTAGGCCCGCCCCTTGCCACGTTGGGTTCTAATTCCCTCGGTGGAATGTGCGTTTCTGAGTGTTCCGTTCACCATAACGGCAGTAATTAGTGTGCCTCTGACTACCCCATATGGCGTAATATGGTTTTGAGTACGTGTTTAATAATTTCAGTGAAAAATACATAACTATGAAGATATTTAGTCAATCAATGAATTTTAGTGTTCGCAATCTTATCTCGATTCGGAGACCTTCGAAGTACAACTGTGATTATTATAATCCCAAGTAAGATTATGGTTTTATAAATCCAACGCGATTAGTCGTAAGGATAATACAGGCTTTATCCAACCACAGAAGCTAGAAACATAAAACTTAAGGGGACTAGTAGAGCTAAATCCAAGTTTTATAGTAACGAAAATTAAGTGTTACACTTCGGTGATCCAGATGAAAAAAATATGTCGTATTCTTGAGGATTCAAGGGTTGGTTTTATCAATTTGAAAACACGATTTAACAAATTCGGCTCGATAGAAAAAAATCGCAAAGATGGGTCTAAAAAAATTTTAGAATGAAAAAAAACTGTACTAAACATCATGCTATCATTCTGTTCTTTTCACAGAATGTGTGTTTTATAAAATACTAGAGCGTGCCCATTTTAGTTTTGTGATTTAATGCGTATATTTTCCAAAAAACACCAATAATTGTTTTCAAGCAAATTGCGTGTGCGTGTGTGCGTGAAACGCCGTGTACAGACAGTACCGGCCGTGGCCTGATGCTAGACGGACGTGTCGCGCATTGCGCTCCGCATTTGAATAATATTTAATTGCTTAGTAATCACTGTTAGAATATTGCGTATGCTATAATAATGCATGGGACACGGAAACTCAACACAAACGTCTCATAAAATGAATTAATAAATAAATTACCATAAAATGGACAATGCTTTAAACTAAGCGCTATTTTCGTTCGGTGTTATGGTCGATGCGGTGGAGGAACATGATTAATACACAGCCGTAATTATCTCATGGTAGCAAGATCAAATCCTAACTTTCCTTTTTGTATTATGTTTGTTTTTGTTCGTAGGATAAAGCTTGATTATGATTAGAATGAAAGTTATTTGGCAATTTTAATAACAATAAAACATTATTTGTATATAGTTTTATTTCCAATAACAACTTCAATTTTCAATCAGAATTTTGAAAGTAGCCACACGAAAGTTTCTTGCCGGTTCTTCTCAGTTGAGTTCAAACAACTTTCCGACGCCGGTGGTTGAGTCACATTATGTTTGTATAGGTACTGTGCATTTATTTAAAAGTATTCAAGTCTATATGGACTATGCTATAAACTAACCGCTATTTTCGATGATAAGAGATGTCGACGCGGTGGAGGAACGTAATTATGAGACAGCCGATATACTAATTAATCTAATGGTCCCGAGTTCAAATCCATGGTTTATTTTTTGTATTTATTGTAGTATTTAAGTCTATTCTTAGTATATTTTTGGTTGTTTGATTGCATGGGACATGAAAACTCACCAAAAAGTCAACAAAGTCGTCTTATCTTTTTATTTTTGGGATTCAATGCGTATATTTTCCAAAAAACACCATACTGTTCAACTGGTTCTCAGGCACAGTGCGTGTGCGTGTGTGCGTGAGACGCCGTGTAGCGACAAGCGAATTCGAGTAGCGACGAGTACCGGCCGAGGCTGTTGGTTGGACGTGTGACGCATTGCTTAGCTGAAATAATATTTTATTATTTTTTCAAAAGTACTCGATTATTGTGTACACCAACACGGGTGGGCCACGAAAACTCGTCAAAAAATAAAAAAAAATGTCTTATAAAAGGAACGCCCGAAGAATGCACGATGCTATAAGGTAAGCGGTATTTTCGTTAGCTTCAGTAGACAACACAGTCAGTGCAGTAAACTTAGAATAATTGTAATTAGGTATTATAAGGCAGTGAAGTAAGTATTCAAGGTCCTACTAGTAGTTGTCATCCTAATCAAGCTATATTTTTAATTTATAGCCTTTGAATAAACTAAAAGAAGGAAGATATAGGTACCCGCGTACTAAAAGTGGCTCTACAAAAGTAGGACCTAATTTTAGCCCATATGACAGAAATGGCCCCGCGTACCAAACAAAAGCAAGTCCGACGGACCAACTTATAAAAATAGGTCCAATTGACCTAGTTTCAAAAGTAGCTTCAATGAACCTACTTTCGAAAATTGGTCCAATGGACCTGCTCTCGAAAATAGCTCCAATTGACCTAGTTTCAAAAATAGCTTCGTCCGTTTTTAGTAAGGCACCCCTGTGCGCTTTGTTCGGCAAAGTTGTAGAGGAACTCACCCCGAATCCAACGACACCTCATTCGACACCCTCCGACTTCATCGACGCTAAACGGACCTACTTCATGCCAATCCCTGTCATGACTTGTTTAGAGTCATTCATAAGTCTTACATAGTGCCAATTTTCAAATACCTACGCGAAGTAAGAACGCAACATACCTTCCTCTTTTTATTTTATTAAAGACCATAGCATAATATTAACGTAGTATTTCGAAACATTACAATAAATGATTAACAAAGCCCCAAGAATCTTAAAAACTTACCTATGCAAAATTGTTGTCTTTCCAGAAAAAAAAGAAGAAAATATCGTCGAAGATTTTTATAGCTCCAAAATGCTAGCACTCGATATTGGGAAAGCTTGTGGAAAGACTATATGTATAATACGGACCACGTTAGGGTTGAGGGTTCGATTCCCAGTCAAAACTTGTTTTTGTTTTGAAGTTTTTTTTATCTTTCCTGAACTTAAACACATGTAGGTTTACGTGAAGCAAAAGCAAGAGACAGTGATGTTTCGACATATTATTTCGTAGTCGCAGGTTGTGAAACCATAGATCTATATAATGCATAGACAGGTATCATGTTTATTCATATTCATTTATTCACTATAAATTTGTAACAGAAAGTACAAGGATAGCAGTAAAATTGTAGATGGTAGGCATAAATTCACCTTTTCAAGGTATTGTGAATTTACACATAAAAAATAAAAAACGAATTATGACATTAACAAAAACAAAAAAAAATAACAAAGCAACTAGAATATTTAAAAATCTACAAATCTATCTATGTCTACAGGCGTACAAAAAAAATAAGAGGTGCCAGTCAAACGAAATGTATGATTCCGATTTTTTATTGTAATTTAGCTTCAAAGTATTATTTGATGCTATAAGAAGAATTATCAATGAGCATGTTCCTAAGCTTAGTTTCAAACTCTTTGCCTTGCACAGCTTTCAAGGAGTTTGGTAAATGGTTGTAGACTTTTATTGCCATGTAATAAGACCCATTATTAAGCAGTGACAGCTGAACTGGTGGCGCCACTATGTCGTTCTTCCGGCGAGAAATGTAGCGACTTGGCTTGTCGCAGTATTTCTGGAAATAATGATGCTTGCATGCTGCGTAAAACTGAAAACTGAAAATGTGGTTTTTGATAGAAAAAAAAAGGAATAGCACTGAGGAAAAGGTATGCCAAGAAAAAGAGACGACTGGTTTACACTCAAAAAGAAATGATAAACACTTTGGCCAGGAATGCGGAAACCCTGATGTGCCGGAGGAGATATACAATAAAATGAGAGAAAACTTCTTGAAAAATTTGAAAAGACCTGACGAAGAGCGAGCTACGGTGGAAAGAAAAACTATTTTGCAAAGAACCAACGGAGAATGGCTTGAAATGAGACGATATCTCCTCACTGCGTCTAACTTCAGCAGGGTTATAAGACGCCGTGCAACAACACCATGTGCTTCCTTAGTGAAGGACATTATTTACAATAAAAAATTGGATAATGTAGAATCTATTAGTCATGGCCAGAACAATGAAAAAGTAGCTCTCACTCAGCTGGGCTTGCAAGAAAATGTTGCCATTAAGCCGTGTGGGCCGTATTTATTGACAACGAATTACCTTTTTTGGGTGCCACGCCTGACCTCAAAGTTTATCTAATAACACTGTAATAGGCTTTCTCAAGAAGCAATCCTTTAACGGCGTTTTTGAACTCATCAAAACTTCCCAACTCATGGACAGATTTGAGGAGGTGGTTGAAGACTCGGGATGCCATGCAAAATATGCTTTTGTTGAATAAAGCCGTTTTGTTCCTAGGCAGGCTGATTTTATAGTTGTGTCGTTTATTTAAAATAATTTTTCTGAGTTATTTTTAACAAATAAAACTGTTTCCAAGATATATATGGAGGGTAGGGTTAAAAGCTACCATTCTCGAAAATAGGGCTTACAACTAATGGTCCGATGCAATTTAAATACAGACCTAACACATTCTTTCGGGCCTTGAATGCTGTGCCTTTATCTGTTGAATTACCCCAGAACATGACACCATACCTTAGAAGGGGCACGACATATCCGTGATATGCTGTCAAAACCGCGTCAATGTCTTTGCAAGCATGTAGAGGGCAAATGAATGCTGGTTTAGACGAGCACATTTTTTCAATATGAGTCTTCCAATCCAAATTATGGTCAACAGTTAAACCTAAAAAAGTTGTATTATCTACTTGGTCAATTTTATATTCTAAATACCCAATGTCCATTCCAATAACTTCACTAATTCTATTTCCAAATGTCATTACGTTCGTCTTTGTAAGATTAATTTTTAAATTGTTCGTATCTAGCCAAGTTATAACATTGTCCAAAGTGTAATTTACTTCGCGTACTAACTGAACTTTGTCAGGTCCCGATACAGCAATGGTACTGTCATCAGCAAATAATACTGTCTGGTGACTGGTGATTTTTGGCAGATCATTTATATAAACTATAAATAACAGTGGCCCCAAGACACTACCTTGTGGCACGCCAAGTGACATGTTTTCAAATTCTGAATAATAATTAATTTCAGTTTTTTTAATAGGGCATATTCTGGTGACTCTAGTGGATTGAATTCTGCAACTCAGATACGACTCAACAAGTTTCAGTACGTTACCTCTTATACCATACGCAGACAGTTTTTTTTAATAATATACCATGGTCAACACAATCAAATGCTTTTGTTAAGTCCATGTACAGGGCGCATGTCAACTAAAACCAACCTGTTCCTCGGCAAAGATGTTATATTTTTCAAAATAGTTACTCAAGGAGCTTTAAATCACTCGCTCAAATATTTTCGAAATGCCTGGCACCAATGCTATTGGTCTATAACATGTAATATCACGTCTATTACCCTTCTTGAAAAGAGGTACAATGATTGTACCTCTTTTCAATCTTTTTTAATTTATTAGGAAAGGTGCCTTTTGTAATACAATTGTTAATAATGTGACTTAAAATGTGAGATAATTTAATTGGTATTTGTTTAATATTTCTGTAGTTATGTCATCATAACCAGTGCTTTTACTATTTTTCAAAATTATAGGTAAATATTATTATAATAAGCATGTCATCTCGCTTTTCCAGAATAACATGATTCATATCCACAACTATCACCTAAATAGCTTCAATTAAACAACATAATTCGTTAACAAGAGCTTAAAACTAACCCATGCTTAGCCATCACTAAATATTTGAGCTTAAAACTAAACGTTGTACTTTTTAAACGCTTACATTAACCGGAAAAATGGCCAGAAAGTGAAAACTTGACTACAGTCCATTTTACAAGTCTGTTACGAGTCATAACATAAAAATTTAAAAATTAATAAAAAATAATGTGATCCCACCAAATAAAAGTGTTAACATTTATTTAAATGAGTTCTATTTCTTATTTACAGCCATCCATACAATTACTAAATACGAGGTATTTATGATCCATACAATTATTTTTTTACGTACGTACTAGGCTAGTACTCTTTTTTGATTGAAATACAAAATATTCACCTATAGTCTCATTATTATTTTAATATTTTGTTTTTATACCCAGTGTCACTTTTACAGTAAATACTAATCCAACAACACCTCTCTAGTTAAATTTCCATCAACCCACAAATATCTAGTACTTCCTACTAATCCTACTTCCTACTAATATTATAAAGGCGAAAGTTTGTATGTGTGGATGTGCCGTGTTGCTCCTTCACGTAAAAACTACTGAATGGATTTTAATGAAACTTTTGTTTTTCGACTTAAGTACACGCAGACAAAATCGCGGACGGCCGCTAGTAATAAATAAAATAAATGTCTTGTCTATTTTGTTGTTTGATCTATGGGTGCTTTAATGTAATATCAAAAGTAAAGTAAAATTATCAATTGTTTTTAGGTCATGAATGATATTATTATATATCATTATTTACAATTGATAATTCGTTATGTTTTCTGAAATGAACTTATTTCTTTGTTTTTTTATTTTTTTAGAAAATTCTCACACACTGTCACAGTGTTCGTTGCCAAACTCATCCGAAACGGCTTGGGCGATTTTAATAAAATGTTATGATGTACCTACGGTGGCTGGCACATCACGCTACCGATTTCCGGTCAGTCCTCCTTGCTCTATTGCAAAGAAATGTCATTTGGCAAGAGAGAGAGACAAAACGGAAATGGAGTAACCTGATGTGCTGATGACTGTACATACCTACGTTTGTTAAATCTGAGATATGCCATAAACTATTTTATAGACCTGTTTTTTTTGGAGTCCAGGTGGACGAAGTCTCTGGTGGCAGCTAGTTAGTTAATAGGTATAATGTAACAATAGAGGTGAAATTCCTTCCGGTCGTTATTAATTTATTATTGACTAGCGGCCGCACGCAACTTAGGCCGCGTGGTCTTAGGTTAAAAAAAGAATAATATATCTTTATAAATTGTAGCACATGATTCCGATTCATAAGCTGTATACTGCTCTGCTCCTATTGATTAAAGCATACATAGGTATAACCTGCCCAAGAGTATGAAGAATAATTGTTTCAAATTTCGTTAAAAAAGTCGTCGAGTAGTTTTTGTTCAGACAAAAATTTTACTGATTGCATTTTTGGCATCAGTAGCAATTCTTAATCACCTCTTGATTGTTAATTTTTAAATTTATTTCATGTACAGAATTGGCCTCTACAGATTATAAGTGTAGATGAGCGACATCTCTTGGAAAAATGGCGAGATCTCATTGTAGTTTTATGTTGACACGGTAGTTTCGTATTGCGCCGATAGATGGCGATATACCGGTTGTCTATGTGTGTGTGTCTAAATTCTCGATTTCAGTTAGGTCTAGTAGTCCTCTTAATATTAAATAATTTATTTTCGGACATCACCGTCTTTGCTGAACTCACTATTGAGTCGAATCTAGACTGTATCCTATACATACATTCATAGAATATTGGCCTTTTAGAAAATAGTAATCAAGTATGTTATAGTATTTAAGTATGTTTATTGTCTAGTATCCCAGAGCACACACATTCAGTTACTTAGTTTTGGGCTAGATGGCGCTGAGTAGAATAATTTCCAGATATTTATTTATTTAACTGTGTATAGTTTTTAATTATGACAAAGTTATTTACTTAATTACATTACAATCGCAATTTTTATGTTAGGTTTGTGTGTTATGATAGATTAATTAATTTCATGGATTTCAGTTACTGCTATTTTACACAGTTATCCTACAGATAAAAGATATTTAATAACATTTACACCTGATAAAACGGATTAAAAGGCGAATGATAACATTTGATTTATAACCAGTTTTGATACTACTATTCCTATCCTAGACGTTTCATCAAGGCGTTTTCATCTTTATTTCATCTTCTTAGGGGTTAAAATTGAATAATAGTTTTGGTCAATATTGCAATAAGGTTGCTACATACCAAATGGATTTGGATTAACAGTTAATTTCACTAATAATTTATCGTGTGTCGGTAGTTTTGTTGACTAACTTTAAATGGAATACGTAGTTACTATGTACCTAAGTCAAGCTTACAGTTTTTTTCAATACAGTATTTGATGTGTAAAATGTAAAAAAAGTATCACTGGACATTATTACACACAGCGCCATCCAGCCCCAAATTAAGTAAAATCTCGTGCTAAGGGATACTAGACAACGGATAAACATACTTAGATACTATGTTTTACATACTCAATATACATCATAGGAAACGCCCAGACCAGTACAAACAGACATGTTTATGCACACAAATGCTTGCACTGTGCGAGATCGAACCCGCGACCTTTGGTGTAGTACCCAACTTCTTAACCATTACACCGAACCGGTCGTGTCATAGCTTCACATTTTAGTTTGACATCTCAATACCACAACATTTCAAATTATTATATTGCTCTGGTATCAAAGTGAGTTTCTCTTGTGTTAAGAAAACCAGAAACAAAGTTACCACCAAGAACCAAAGCGAGCAAGTCAAGAACCCACGACCGTTTGCCCTCATGCTGCACCGGTATCCCCAGCTAACGGGTCTCACAGCGTCCACAGCATAACAAATTACATTTAGAAATAAAGAGAATGGGAGAGAGTCGGATTATAGCGAGTAAAGCAGATTCGACGCACTAGTGTATGATTTAAAAAACCCTAAATCGTTTGAAAAATTAGTCAATGTGATAAATCACGCCAGGTTATCAATCAAGGGGTCTGAAGAACGTCAAGATTAACACTTGTACCTAATTCTGATTTGAGCATTAATCCGCAACCAGGTTTTGGTCGTGACTTTGTCTCCTTTCAGCTACATTTCATTGATCAAAATAACCTTCAAGATGTTCACAGATTTTAGTTACAAAATAGACTTGCGTGAAGGAGAGGAAGAGAGACCTGCAGTGGGTTCCTTAAGGCTTATTTAGATTCCCCCTCATGAGTTCTCGCCTTGGCGTGGCGAGGGGGCTTAGTACCGGTGGTAGCGTCCAACCGCCGGGAAGCGAAGAGGACTCACTCAGGCGTGGCAGTGTGGTGGACTAGCCACCCACCCGCTGCAGCCCGCAAGGGCAACACGTGGGATTGCGGGTCCAGTGGGGCCTGCAAGCGCCCTGAGGCACGTGGTGGAGGCCGCGGCGCACAATCGGTTGGTGGGGGCCAGTAGTCCGAGGCTGATCCCCCCTGTGCGTCGCGGCCCGGCGGGGCCGTACCGCTGGTTGCGGCAGCGGAGCCGCCCTCTGGGTGGCTCGTGGTTGCGGGCCCAGTAGGGCCTGCGTACAGTGGGTGCCAGCGGGCCGGAGTGCGGGGGTGCTCTGGCTTGCATTGCACGGCGTCCACCGAGACGGCGAAAGTGTCTGCGTACTCCAGGCGCTTTCGTGGCCACCCCCCTTCGTTGGGGGGTCGGTTGGAGGGGGCTCTATTAGGGGCCAGCACTGGCGGCGGAGCAGTGCGGTATTACTTACGGTAGGATCCAGCTTCGCCGCCAAAGTGCCACGGTCGAGTGCCGTGGGGTTTTAGTCGGTAGGAGTCCGACATAACCTCGTCGTCCCCCCGGGCAGCGAGGTATCCATGAGGATTTCCCCACGAAAAAAAAAAAAGGCTTATTTAGATTTAAATTAGGATAACTTTTTTGTGTCTAAACGATTGATTGCAATTGACCGTAAAGAGTCTAAGTTGATTGCTCCCAGTCGTAGGTCAAGAATATGCTGACAGGTCGGTTCAACTCATATAAATACCGTCAAGGTGATGGTTGTTCCCCAACTGTATGGCAAAAACTGGGGAGTGGGTCTTGTTGCGTGCCGTGGAGGAGCCGTACGTCCAGCAGTGGACTGCAATAGGCTGATGATGATGATGATGATTTATTCGTTTATTTGCTTGTCACATGGTTTTACAGGTGATATTCAAATAGACAGTACATTGAACACATGACACCCCGTAGGGGCACTGCTAAAATATAGCAGAGAGAACGTCACATAGACACAAATTATAAAAATAAAAATACACAAATCATTTCTCTCTTTCACGATCCTCAAAAAACTCGTTCAATGAGTAGAACGCTTTTCCTAGAAGGTAGAGCCTGAGTTGTCTAATGAAGGTCTTCGGTTTTTCTGAATCTTTCATATTATTTGGAATACATGCATACATTGGATATTATTTGATTATTCATTACATGAATGTCTAGACAAGAATAGGAGAAGTTCGAAGTGAGATTTTCTCTGCTTTCTATTATTGAACCAGTCAATAAAGACTCAAAATAAAATACGTTTGATTGCACTGTAAAAAAATAGCAAAATGCAAAGTCACGTAGACGTCATTAATCAGAATCTTGTGTTGTAATAAATGTTGACTAATAACATTCATAGGGGGGGCGTGGATAATTCGGCTCCTCTAATAAAGTGTACCCCGGGGTATTATTGACCGACATGCTTCTTTCAAGGGTTGAATTGTCTTTTGTTTAGTGTCACGACGATCACGATAGGATTTATCTATGTCGATATTTTTTCATACACAATTTTTCAAATTTTCATTCACGTCGATATTTTTAGTGTGTCAATTAAACAAATATTGCTCGTAAAAATATTTTTTTAAGCAATGTATGAAAAATAATCCCAAATAACCTGTTATTAATAATGAAATTTTGAAGTTTATTATGGACGTGAAAATAGATGATGATGCATCATTGATACCAAATTCCATTTCAAACTTAACTCATTTGAAAACATTAATTCCAAAACGCTTCCAATCAATGGTGTTAAATAGATTGAAATTGTTCAGATATATCCTGAATTTCCTCATTTGCAAGCATCAAAGGGAAACACTAAATCAACTATAATCACGAACAGGAAATTCGAGACTCAGCCGTGGGGATCGATTGGGCTGGGCGCGGATTTCGCCATTACAAATATGTAAATTGGCCTGACCACTATCTCGCTGCATCGCATGCGAGGTGGTGACCATGCTGCCAACGGAGTTAGTGTTTATGAAGCTTCCTTAGGGCTTTTGACAGCTCGTAGGATTACCAAAAAGAAATAAACTAAAATTGATTTTCAAACGTAAAAAAGCAGTTGGTGAAAAATGCTCAGGCTGACCAGTTTAACACCACCTTTGTTTTTTCTAGCCACTAATTCGACTTTTGAGGCTGAACTATATCGTCTTATTTGAAAAAAGTACAGACCGCAAGACCATTAAACTAAAGCTTATTATTATACTGTTGTTTTTAAAATGATCGATAGTTTTACATCACTACACTTTATTAAAATGTTCAACCACAAATTTTGCAGATGTTTGTAACTTATATTTTATCGTGTACCGTTTTTCTTAGTTTAAAACCATACCATAGGACGACAGTTAAAATATCATAGGTCAAGCCACTAAAATCGACTTGCTCTCCAAAAACGAACCAGCTGGTTTTTAACTAAAATTGGATTACAACCCGTCAGTCTGGCGTTTTTTATCCAAACAGTGCATTAGGGTCATTAACGTCCGCCTATTTGCAGCTTAATGCAATTTTAATTATAAGAGGCGCGGCAAATTGCTCGCAATGCAAGCGTACGTGCATTCTGATTGTTATTTTTCAGGCTTTTAACAAATTAAAGCAGCTTATACCGGTATCAGCCTATCCGGTTGCAGGACAACGGATAATTCGAAGGTCTAATTATGAGAGTTCATTTTGGAAAGTAATTTTGAAATTGGATCGTGCTTGGATGTTTTTGTAAGCTACACTTCTATATGTCGTTACGACGTAAAACGTTTTAGAACTTTGAACCTGTCAATCCAAGAAAAAAGCTAGTTGTGGACTGTTATCGTTACAAGAAAAGTCAATAAAATACTATCGAAGCTTTAAACAAAATTGACAGTTATCGATAAAGCTTATGTTATTTCAGCTCAAATGAAGCGTCCCTTCACCGCATCTACGCATACAAGAATCTCTACGTTATCTGTCAATTTTGTTAAAAGTAGAAGACGCTGCAGCTGAGTCCGTCCAGAACGGCTGTAGCCAGAATTTGCTGCAGCAAAGCTTCGACAGTATTTTATTGACTTTCTTTGTAACGATGACCGTCTACAACTATAGCTTTTTTTTGGATTGACAGCCCCAAACTTCTAAAACGTTTTATGTCGCCTAGACGATTTCTACGGCTATATTGAAATATTACCTTAGAATAAAAAACTAAGAAATCGGTCGTCAATCTTACTCGTTTTTCATCACAAGCAATGGAACAAGTTAGCAGAAGAAGTTTCCTCCTCTAATGGTGTGACATTATGTTAGACGCTTTCATGAAAGATGTTTGTTTTCCCACTCGTTTTGACGTGTGCGAGTCCTATGAAATTATTGAATATTTTCTATCCCACCCACATAATGACAAACATTATTAGCAAAAGAATGAAAGGTTCACAATAGATTACTACTGTCAATGAATCAAAGCAAAATAATAATTACGACATCTAATTACGAAAGCACAATGAACTTTAATAATACGCATCTTTACATTTCACTCCATTGCCTGTCCCTATTCAATATTTGGCAAAGCCATAAATTCGAGCATACTGTCGGGGCGTAACAATGAATCTAAATAACCATTAATATGTAATAAATACTATGGGGTAATAAAACCGTGTCGCGTAGGGGACAAACAAACAAGTGTAGAGAGTAACCCTTAAACGCCTGGCATTGTTCGGAGAGGCCCGGCCGTGAAATGTTTGAGGGGCCGAAGTGAGGTCGAGCGGTGCCGAAAACGCCGAATCGGGCCGATCGGTTCCGCTCCAAATGCCGACAGCTGCGGAGTTTCAGACATGGGGGTCGTTCCTCATTAGAGCGACTTGTCTCTGCTCGAGATGGATGTTAGTTTTGGACAGCGTGAGGCTGCGCTGATGGTCGCTTGATGATGTATGCTATATTTTTGAGGGACAGTGTCTTATATTGTGACTGATGTGATTCTGTGAATAAATCTATTGCGATGTTCTTAATCAATTAACAGATTGGGCTTTGGCTTGGGATCAGAATAGCCTAGTCTGAACTCTACTTTCCTACTGAACATTTTGTAGAACCAAACAGCAACGTTGTAATTTCTTTTAAAGACCTTGTAGCACTATCGTTGCTGGGGTTGACATTTTACACCTAACATATATGACCACAGACTAAGCAAGCTTGCATTATGGATGTTAGAGACTTATAACCAAAACTCAATATTTCAAACCCACCCTCAAATAAAACTCAGAAATTTAACAAACATAAATGTTTGTCCTGGGCTCGAACCGAACCCGCCACCATCTGAGTTTTAAGTGAACCTTTACTCATTATTAACTATTTGGCGTTAATTAATAAAGAAGCAGAACGATACAATATTGTTCTATAAATTGTTCGGATAGATAGATACAGATATTGTTCGGAACGATACAATATTGTTCTACAATATCTTGTTCTCTAAACTTATTGTTTTTGTTCCTCCGTCTACAATTTGTGAATCTACAAAATTAAGGCCAAAAATCTTACATTCACCGCCCTCCCAAACAATCATTCTGTTTACTTTAACAAATTCACTAGAAAATAATAACTCCATCCAACAATACATCAAGCGGCAAACTAACAAAACTGAACAATGGGTAGTTTCACGCGCCCGCGGATTAGCGAATTGTAAAAAAAGATTGGGGGCCTGTCCGACCCGACGTGTTAATTACGGGGGTCGGGCGGGGGTTGAACAGATGAAAGTCAATTTGCTGCTGCGACATGATATGGCTCATTTTGTCGCGCGACAAGTGTAGCACCTGCGCTTTTTCACTAGCCTAGGGGGTTGAATTGGATGGGTGAGGCATGGGATGAAAGCAAACATCTCTTTGTTGTACTTCACTTGCCTACTTTGGAAACGTTGTGTCGTTTTCAAGAGGTTTTACTGACATAGAAAATGTGTATGGGCTTTGTAGAATTTGGTGTCCAGTTTTTTGCAAAAAATATTGAATAACATTGCTGTACAATATAACTTGGGGGGATTATTGAAGCTGGTGATATTTTCCAATACAAAATAGTTCAATTCCAACTATCAAAAAGTAGGCATGTCGGTTCAAATATTGGAGCATATTTATTTTCATGTTTAAATGTTACCTAATTTGTTTCAGATGAAATCAAGTTCGGCATTAGCCGCTTAGTCGGAGATAAGACCAACGAAGAAGAAGACGAGCCGCACCACAATGATCCTCGCAACGAAACCATCTCTCCAGGATCCCACTGCGAAAGCCCGTGCTGGGCTCCATCGCCCCAATCCCCAAGATCGATCCGGTCTACATCCCCTGAACTCGAAGTTGATTCCCCACCATCCTCCCCGAGAAGACCGCCAGATTCTTCATCGCCACCAAAGAGGTCCGAAGCGTTTTCAATGAGCGTGCTCTTACGACCAGATGCTCCCAGAGTTCAACCGCAAAGACCTTATCTCTACCCTCCACCGCTTCCTTTCGCGGAGTTTTTGAGAGATGCAAGCAGCCTTGGTCTTCCTGGCTGGGGAGGCTATAGCAACTTCTACCTTCACGCTGTTCAAGCAGCAGGCCCAGAACTGCTTCGTCTTCGGGCCGCCGTTCTTGGTGCTCAAAGTCCTCTGTCAAGACCGTTGCCTATAGGAGATGTGTATTCGTGTGTGAAGTGTGAAAAGATGTTCAGTACCCCCCATGGGTTGGAAGTGCATGCAAGGAGGTCCCATAACGGGAAACGGCCTTTTGCTTGTGAGCTGTGCAGTAAAACGTTCGGGCATGAGATCAGCTTGAGTCAACACAGGTCAGTTACGCATACAACTTACAAAGTTCTCTTTAATTAACTCTGAAAATGCAGATAATTTGTACAACCACAATGACCACAAATTCGTAGAGAAAGGCATTTACGAAATGAGACAGAAATAATGTTAAATACAATAAAAAGCAATAGTGATAAGTTTCGTTAGTAACTTAATTATGAACGCCTTATCCTCAATAAGGCCAGTCCAACTTAACAAACCTATAACTTGAAATTATCTACTAAACTGAGTAGTGGTCCGAACAATAAAAAATATCATTAATGTATACTCGTATTTACAGATAATATCACTCTATCTGATATCCACCCCTCTTCCAGGGCCGTGCACAGTGTCGAGAAGGTTTTCGAGTGCAAGCAGTGCGGGAAGACCTTCAAACGATCCAGTACCCTCTCAACCCACCTCCTCATACATTCCGACACCAGGCCCTACCCGTGTCAGTATTGCGGGAAGCGGTTCCATCAAAAGTCAGACATGAAGAAGCACACTTATATCCATACTGGTGAGTTCTACGTATAAGATACCATATTGAGCTTACTCATTTAGGTTTTGTTTAAAAGGTTAAAAAAATCATCATCATTATATTCAACTTTCGGCAAAAACTATCTGGGTTTTTAAAATGAATTAACATAAATCTCAATTGTGCGATGAATATTAGAAAAAGCATGTATGATTCACATTGTAACTATTTTATCTTGGAAAACGATGATTTATTATAAATGGATTATGAATTAAAATCGTAATTCTTAATCTCTGACCGGATCATCCATTTTTATCTTGATTTTTATAAAATGTAAGTACGTGATTTTTATTTCATAATCTTAATGTCAACTGCGAAACAAGTAGTTTTTTTATATTTGTCTCAGTATATCTACCAGAATAAGAAAATCTCAAGAATAAAACATAGGAAATGCAAACATTATGGTTTGTTTCAAGGCTAGACCTAGGAAGATAATATAAAATTGTGCAATATTTGTTTGATATTGAATCAATTTACCTACACTTTTATCACATTACACTTGAATTATTTAACAAGAATTTATTCGTTGACAGTCGTAACAATAATCGTGAAAACTGCAGATAGCACTATTGTCCATAAATGACAAGAGTTCATGAAATCATGATGGCACTTGAGGGTTAAGCAGAATACGGTCTCGACGAATCTTATCCGGCGAGTTAAGTGTTAGTGAGACAGCGAGATGCCGACCGCAACATCTTATATTCATGAAGGGCCCGATAAACACACGGATGAGCAGACTAGACAACATTTTCCTGTTTAAATCAAAAGCTTTAGTATTACTTCACGTTGTTTTGGCAGATTTTGTCAGGAATACGCTATCTGCTTTGATGTGATTAAATACGAGAGATAGACGCTATTTTGAAGCCTCACCTAATATTTTGTACTAAACAGATGTTTCTTTAGCCAAAACCTAAAACAGATTTACCTACCCTTGACCCAAATGGTTAACAAATTTAACTTGTTGTAGTTTCTTTAAGAGGAAAACGAAATCAGCTCATTATAAAAAGGTTTTGGTGTCTTAAGTAACCATCTAGTACTTTTCTTCGCCAAAAAAATAAAAAGCAGCTCAATTCCTGAGTTCGTCGCCCAAAATAGCAGTGTGTACCTGTAACCCAATCACCCCCTATAATGTACCGCAAACGTCTCGAGCGCATCCTCGCCTCCATTACGCGATTATTATAAAACAACCGCCATCTTAGGTGTTAATGCACATTAATTACGAGCCGGGTCTAAGAGACCCTGACACTCCCCACTTCGGTAAGTAAATGTGCGTCGCGTTTCAGAGTTAGCATTACTTTGATATTGTTTCAAAGCGGATCATGTTTCGTTTTCGTCATGCTTTTGTTTTCGGGCTGAATTTTATTTGATTTGACAGGTTCAAGTCATAATCGTTTCTGTCGATGACAGTTTTAATTTTTGGTCTCTCTTTTATTTTAAAATTTTGTTTTTAAACAATTTAATATTGGACATTTTCATTATTGTATTTGATAAGCACATTATTGCTCTCATTTCTCTTTTGACACCTTTTTAATCATCATCAATTTGCCGAAAATATCTCTCCAAACTGAAGTGGAAACAATCGTATCCGACTGAAATTGTCCTAATCGAATGCTGTTCACAAGTTTCTCGGCAAAAGCGAATTAATTACCACTTATCCCTTATCAGCGAACGCAATTATTAATAGAACAAGGGTCCTAGAGTTGAATTATTTAGTTAAGTGCTCCCCGCAGTGATAAATTGTAGAACAATTTTGTTGCATCAACACCAATTTCATGGAAACTGCTGTAGATGAGTGGGAACAAAGATAAATTGATGGGAATTGGAACTGGATTATATTGGTTCGAGGCAGGGTTAATCTGTATTGATTTGTTTGAGAATTTTAAAAATGTTTCAGAATAATACACTTATTGAAACCACAAAGATGTCTCTCAACAAAACCGGTCTTAAAAAAAAAAAGCTGACCAAACTTGAACCAACTGAAGAAAATAATTTAGTTTTTATCACCTAATGGAAAAATTAAAACTTGCGTAACGGGATTTAAACGCTTCTTCACTTTTAGGTTGTCAATAGAAAGAATACAGATAAGAAGCTGAACCGTGTTCTCTGCTATTAAAATGTTGCAAGTGCCTGTAAATCTCTAAAATTCTCAAATTTATGATCCAAATCTTTGATTCTACCAAATTCTACGTCGGTTTTTATCGCACCAAAAAACCTACAATCTCCTTCGGTCTTCATCAGGCATACCTACAAGTATCTCCCCAGTTCATTTAAGACAAGGGTGGGACCGTCCGAGATTCGCGCATAGATTCGCCGTTTTCATTGCTTTGACAGTGTGTGCGAGGGAGACAATGGACTTGAGGAAAGCGTTAGACAAAGAGACGAGATGTAAGGGTTGGGTTAGTTATCGGGCACATGTTCCTGGTGTTATGTGCAGGTTATAGATAGGTGGTGGGGTAGTGTTGATATTTTCGTTTTCGGTACTTAATATTAGTTTAAATATTATTTTGATGAAAGATCTTACGTTTAACCAAGCTTACTGGCTAGTTGTAACATAAATGTTACAGATTTCAGAGTAAATAATATTCGTATGATCTTGTATTAATTCACCATAATTAACAGTGGCATTTTTTATCTGATAATCAAAACATACTGTTGGATCTATTAAAATAAGCCCCATTAGGTGGTTTGTGCATTTTTAAAAACGTTAAACTTTTAAGATTTCAAATTAGCACCACAACTCTTTAGTATCACATTGTATCACAATCACAACTTAATAACATTTCAATTGTGTCATATGAATCCTAACTAAGTCGTTATATAATATTACCTAGGTAGATCGATTGTAGTAAATTCTGCCCACTTCTTCGGGTGTAGAAGCGTTAAAAGGGCTGAGTTTACTAACAAAGTACCTCTGGTAATTGGTAAATTGTTAAATGGGTGGGGTGTCAACGCTAAATCAATTATTTAAGGTTCTAATCCAATACACTCACGTCTACGTCACTTGTAATATACTGCGCCGCTGCACCCAGCCACCTGATCCCTCCAACCCCAACGTGTAAATTATAAACAATATCAACTTCGCGAATAGTTTCACGAACGGCGTTTTAATCAGCGTCCCAACTTCTTGATTAATGTGCCCAAAACAATTTATCGTCGAAATTTTATTTATAATTACACCCGCGAAATTAAATGGCCAGCGATTAGTCAACGTCAACGCTCAGGACCGCGGCCCGCGATTTGTCACCTCCGAACCTGTTTAATTCGGGACTAATTGAGCTAGGAAGTTTGTTAACCCAAACTTGGCAGTACCTGCAGTTAGTACGGCAATTTTCAACTTAGTAGTTACGGTAGTTAGGAAACTTGGGGTTAATTAATATTAGTTCCCGGTTTGAATTATTCATTCGGCTTTAATTGCTCATAGTTACATTTAATTAAATACGTCAATCAACAATTATCATTAGTGTATCTGATACAAATATTTACATCATAGAAATCTTAGCTATTACAGAATCATTCGAACAGGAATAACAGCGGTCCTAATATTGAACCTTGGAGGACGTCCGAAGAAAACTCCGCAGAGAGTAAGAAAATAATTTAAAAACAAGGCAGCTGAAACGATAATTGGAACGTTTCTCATCCCATTTCATGAATGCTTGATTTACCAAACGCTCTGTTAGAGTATTTTTTAAAAACTCTTCCTTCTCTTAATTAGTCAGGGAATAAACAAGTGGCACATTAGCTTTCGGAATAATTACACCGCGGCCGTGTTCCGCCTTCTTCGTTTTTTATTTTCTCTTTACTTCCCTACTATGGTTGCGGTAAAGAATTTTAAAAGCATTTGCAAATTGGTTTGCATCAATTATAAAACGGACGGTATCACTAATGGACATGCTTAGGACGCTTCCCTTTTGCATTATTAATTTCATTGCAAGATGTCTCTGTGATAGTTTCTATTCAACTTCTACTTGATGTTTCTTTTGGTTGTTCCTTTAAAGGTCCACTAATCCGTCGAGAGCCATACATAAGGATATCCGAAGCAATAGAAAGCTCCAAAATTGTGTCTTTAGTAACTTTTATTCATAAGATATTTTAATTGAATCAGGTGATAATAACGAGGGCGATCTTATTCTGATAACTTGGAAGCAGATTTTCAAATATTCGTATCAATTATTTAAATTATTCGTTAGCAATCAATGACACAATTTCACTAAGACATGTTTTTTCTTCCCTGAGTTTACTGTAAATTTACTGTACTAAAACATAATGATATACTTTATATTCGTCCTGCATTATGTTAATTTAAAACCATTCGATTATGTTGCACTGCCTAAAGTGTTTTAAACTCCGAAATAGTTAAAAACCTCTTGGAAGTTCTTAAACGCAACTGGCTATTGTCTAATTGGATCTGCAAAGGCGCCATTACGAGAGGGAATGTTGGCTATATGCAAATAACATTGCGAGGAAAAGTCCTTGATTTCTTTTTACACTAGGAAATTGATAATTATCACTTCATATACTCACACAAAAGTAACAATTTAACTCCAAAAATTACATACACATATGTAGTAAACGTAGTATTTTTTTGGTTATACATACTCATATACATAATTTATTTTATTCAACAATGGAATGCTCTTATGTGAAACAGAGATGTCATTTTAATGACAACCAACAATCAAGACATCGACGTAAAACTTTGATCGTCTTAATACTCATTCAAAGAGGACTAAAAGTATTATTATTAGTTCTTATTATTGTATCATAGTTAGAGATTATACATCAATACTTACGTTTATAAATAACAGAGTTACTATTTCGGATATCATTTTCTTCATGTATTGCGTATATATTATATCAAAAACTTCAACAAAAAGCAGAACGGCAATAAAACTAACTGTCCAATCTCTCAAACCGATTTCTCGTACAAGATTCCAGTCTGGAAGTATTCTGTCCACACAACCGAGGGGTGGAAATCTAAGCGGTCCATAAGAAAGGGGGGTCCAGAAGTGGGGGGCCAGCCTGGGGGGACTGAATCAAGGAGTGGTACGTGCCTTGAGTTTAATTAAGGACTCCGGAGAGCCTTAAGGCACTTCGATTTTTAGTGAGGTTTTCTTTTAATTCTTCGAACACGCTTTTACGAAGCTCATCGAGTTTATTATTACATGGTAAATGCGAAGCTGTGGGAAATTATCATCTTTAAGATAATTTTATTTCAAATTCTCTTTGACTAAAGCTTTAACAATTTTTGAGCTTTGTTACTTATCTAGGTTGAAGAATTTACACAGTGTACGTGTGTCTATACACACGTACACTGTGTGTCTATACACACGTACACTGTGTAAGTATACATCATTTTTGATACTCCTAATTTTTTTCTGCACAGAATTTGTTTGTTACTACTGACTAGCATCTTATTCATGAAAGCTAAACCAGCTGAGGCATACGTTAAACTATTGCAGTAGTCCTTTAACGTACTCGCAAATTTTAATAGTATTGAGAAAAAATATTCCAATAGTTTCATTTTTAAATTAAACCCGAATCTTCTCTCTGAAGCGTATGTTAACATTTCAAAATACTACCAACTTAAGGTATTCGTCAGCGGTATTTTCTTGAAATATCTCTGACACGTCACACACAAGGGGAGTTTTCTCAGATTTTTCACGAGACGTCGACACTCGGAGGTGTGCTGAAGCTTTTTCGGCATTATCTTGCAACACGGTCGGCTTACATAAGCGCACACATCTACCTTTACATAGGGGCACCTTATGCGGTTGACATAAGAACCATTTTGCAATGGTTTTGTAAAGGTTGATGTGTGAGCCTCTGTACGTCGTTTCGAAGGAAGGTTTTATTGGAATTTGAATACAATTTGATAGAGTTTTTAAATCGTTTTCGAAGTTGCGCAACGTTGTAAGACTTATCATGTGATAATGTATAGAAACATAACAATAGTATTATAACTATACATATATGTACCAATAACTTTGAACCCAATGTACAATTCGGATGGTCAAATCCAACACTACAGTACTGTTATTGATATAAAAAGCTCAGTCACTGTGCCTGATGAGTTAGTTAATAATTTCAAACAAGTTGTAATACAAGTTAATAACCAAACTTCATCTAATTAGGCCGGAGCCACCATGTTTGAATTCAGAGCAGATGTAACTATACCTAAAGAAAGTTATGTACTTCGCACGTGCCAGAATTCTTTGCCAGGCAAAATTCCGTAGCATTTGTATCTGTATCTCAGATTTATATTTTATTTCCACGATTCTACGTAACCTGAACTCGCTGGGGAACACGGGGTAAAATCAGTTTCGAGATTTTTTTCTCGTGAGAAAAAATGACAGTTGATTTTTCGTTCGCCGGGAGGACGCCTCACTCCCATATAATATTAGGCACTCCCGGGAGAGAGGATAATTAAATTAATGTCCTCAGCCCTCTGGCCCCACGTTCCGTAGCCAGTAATCCGACACCTGCATTGTTTTCGCCTTGCTTGCTTGTTTTTGGTTTCACTTGTAGTATTTCTTTTAAGACTGTGTTTTGTAATTACAAAAATCTTCTATCTAAAAAAACCTACTTGTTTTGATATCATAGGTTACATTCCGAAAATTAATCTTAGGTATTGGCATTTCAGCATCAAAGAAGGATTTTAATTCAGTTAACATCATAATCATAAATTGAGCCATCACAGTTGAGTCTAGAACTATAGAGTCTTTGAAATCATACTACTAAAAACGATTTTCAAATGAAGTGTAAGCTGCAAAAAATATCGGCTTAAGCCAGTAATACAAAAAAGGTACTCAGATCGGTCTGTTTTAGCAAAAACCTCAGATACTCTTTGATTTTTTATTAAAAAAAAGTGATCATGCACTTAACCGGTTGCAACCGGATCGGCGGCGACGCACGCGCCGCGTAATTCAATAAACACATTATCGCGATTAGCTAGTGAGCTCCCGTGGGGCAAGTTTGCCCAGCCCACCCGAATGGCCCGATGTTACGAGTAGGGTTCATTTTTTTTTATTTATTTGGTTGACAAAAAAAAAATATTTTTTAATAATTTATAAGTGAAGTTAGTTTCTCACCCGGTGATTTTGATGGTTTTAAATTTTGATCAATTTTTCTTTAACCAAAATAAAATTTTAACAGCCAATTCGGTCATTATTACAAAAGTTATTTATGAAGTGCTCGTTAATATGCTGTCAGTAAAATGTTTTGAAGTGTAACTTTGGCTAGTTCAAAAATTTAAGTCTACTAGTTGAAAATGAAGAAAATTTTACATTTTCTTAGTACAAAGGGTGCTAGTTTTGCAAATGGACAAAACAAAGTTTGTTTCAGATCTGAAAAATTTAGACAGAGAAACTTCATACCGGATGATTTTTTTATTATGTTCTGTCGCAATACTTGATAGTTAACTGTAAGTTTTCGTAGAGCGTCATAACGACAATCAAAATAATAAAACATCCCCCAGTACCTACCCTAGCACACGACCACGCTTACCCCCTATTCCCCAAGGTCCAAGTCAGATTTCGTCGGGTGATTTGGTGATATTAATCATTAGTTCTTTATTCAAATGAGGGCTCGTTAGGGTTGAAATACTGTGGGGGTTACTGTGATGAGTAATGTATGCTGATCTAAAGAGTTCAGATTCACTGAAAAAAATGTTGGTATCCACAAATTCAACTTTGTTACGGTTAAACATTAAACAAAAGTTTTCATTTTTTTTCTTTGGTTGTTATTAACTTTGCTGATATCATAAACTTTTTATTTTATATAAAACTTTTAACTGACTCATACAAGTCCATACAACAACTTAGTTGTACATTTATTTATCAATGGAAGGAAATCCTTTTTCACAATCTCTAGTGCAAAACTTTTATATGTACCTAATCATTACGCACCTTTGTAATTTATAAAGACGCACATTGTATTAAAAAAATGACTTTCAAACCCACACCATTCAATTAAATAATTTAGTTTTTTTTGTTAACGCGGAATATTTTATCCAGAGATGGGTTTCAAGTACTAGATCGAGTGATTTCCTGATTTATTTTGAACGCCATTCAACGATACTCTTTGAAGAATGAAAATACACAATTACATGGTATTGTGATTTTGGCAAATTATCTCTATAGAAAAGTGGAAGATAAGTTTGAAGTCCAACCAAATGTCGCTATACAAAAACCATTAATCTCTTAATGACAACTCTGAAGTTAATTACTTGTAAAGTGCATCAGTCATGAATTCATGATCAAAAATTCATTCAATTATAAACCTTATGCCTCATTGATAGAGGATCTAAATCACATTTTCTTCACATTTTATCTATTCCTAACAAAGAAACCTTTTTACGTGTGACATAAAATTTAAAATGGGATGAGTTTAAGTATTATAAGGCTAATTCGCAATTGACCAAATTCTATGAGCTGTGGTTTGGGCCAATGTGTAGTAAATTAGGGGTCACGGTTGGCTGGTCGATGGCACCCACGGCACGTGCCGAGCGCATGCACACTGCAACAGGATGTCATTATTTAAACAATAAATTTAATTGTAAGCCGACTTCGGGTGGTGTTGTACGTTCTTTAAATTGAGGTGCACTTTTGTAAAATTTTAACTTTCATATTAGATATGCGTGGTCCGAACACATCATAGAAAATAATAGTGTTAAAGGACACATGAGGCGTCCAGGACTTCAAGTAGCTCTGCAATTGACTGGCTTACTGAGTAGAAATGGACCACCCATGATATCTACTTAAAATCCTTATGCTTGATCCAAAATAAAACTAGATTACGCAGAGCTTACAGCTTTCCAGATACTTACATGTTTAAATATGTCACCTGCTAAAAAGACTAGATGTGTAATTAACCACTGTGTGTTGTTGCCTTAATTATACTGAGAAAATGAGTTCTGAAGTTTATCACTATAATCATTTCAGTCTATAGGTTCAAGCTAACCGCCTAAACACACTTACGATGTAAGAGCAAAAATACAGTAGATCCAAAATAATGAAGTCAAAAAAAACTTTTTTTAAATTCAAGTGTAATTGCGAACATTCCAAAGTTTATTCAACAAAATCGCACTACATTCACGCGCACTTACATTAATTGGACGCGATCCGTTGATTGGCACTCACGCGCAGGCGTCGCGTGGCGCTACGGGCTTGTCTGTTTCGGTCACAAAAAATGTAATGATATTATAATCTACTTTAAAGGTTGTGAGACCCCTCAAATGATGAAGATCTAAATTATAATGTGGACATTTTAACACCGCGTAGGATCGGAGGATTATTTGAAAAAAAAAAACCTTTTTTTAACACTCAACTTCAACAAATAATAGTAAAATTGGCGAATCTAATTCCAAGAGACATTATCTAGTAGTCAATAAAATGGTATAACTAGCGAATTTAGAAAGTTTGGCCGGTGCAATTTGCTAGAAGGCTATTTGTTAATATTAAAAAAACACCTGACAATTTGATTGAATTGATCTTGTTGAGCTATTATTTTATTTATCTGACGAAAAGGTTTGATCTGCTGTTTAAAATCTCAAATAGCTATAAAATTTTACGATTTCAATTAACTCTTTGTAACTTCCATCTCCAGAACTAGTTTTGATCAGAAACAATGGTATGGATCTTTTCCGAAAGCAAAACAAACATTAAATAAAAAATCCAACGGTGTTAATAACCCCCACCAGTTCTTGAAGTGTTTTCATAAAACAACCAGTCTGTCACCATCTGCATGTGAAAATCCTCTTGCGTCAAATGAGTCCAGCTTATCACAGACAGAAAATATTTTGAAACAAAATTAAACACGTGCACCGTTCCATTTTCAAAATAAACCGCCCGTTCGATAATCAAATTACTTTATTATCATTGGCCAGTGCTCGGCTCGCGCGCTTTTCAAGTGTTTTGATTCGCCGGAGCTACAATGGCGTCAGAGTCCAAGTGTTTTGGCAAACCTTAGTCAAGCAAAACGCTAAATTGCACCTTATTTTGAACGCTGTAAGACCTGATTTTGCGTATAACCCTTGTCTGTGCAAGTCAACTTTGAACCGGTGCAACTCGAGAGCTAGAATAACAGCGACAAATGTTAAAGTGCATTTGTTAGAATAACACAAAATCATGTTCGATTTTAGCCCTTAATGTTGTTAAAAGAAGAGACTGGTTTCGTTTAAAAAGTGGGGTATGAACTTCTCAAGCATTTTAATTTAAATTAGTGGAACACTTTAACTCTAACCTCAGAGCAAGCGTTACCAACTGTCGCTTTTACCAACCTGCCTATATTTTGGGGCAAGTATTAATTTTAAGAAATATTTAACTAGACGTCATTTTTGCAGACTTGAAATACGAGTTAACACATATCAACCTTCAACAGCGACAACTGCATTTCTGTCTTGCTCGATTGTTGACTGGTAGAAATGGTTTTAGCACAAAGTGCTCTCTTTTGTACTTTTTTGTGCGTTATACTCGTAGATCAAAAATGAATTACTAATTATTCATATAGTAAACCTTATGATTTCATACCAATATAACCACTGGGTCACCGACGCACAGTGTTGCCGGTTCATACAAAGAACCGGACAAAATTATTTGGGCCCTGAACTTGAAACTCATTGTCAGAAATGGATGGAATATGATTAAATAAACAGCTATTTATACATATTTTAATCATCATATATTTTAATCTGGGTACTTTAATTTAATTTTATTGAAAATTCCTGACACTCTAATTCGAGTGGCAGATTGTGGTTGTGAAGGGCAGTTAGTCTTCAAAATTATCAATTGTTGCAAATTACGGCCCTTTTGATCCAAATTATTTACTTCGCGACGAGTAAATTAAACCACCTGACCTATAATATGAAAATAAACAGTGCTACATAAACACGCTAGTAGTGTGTCGTAGCAAAATTGGTTTTTACATAATGAAAGTATGGTAACTAAGGATAACTCATGTCAAGATTTCGTCACGGAAAGTAGCAGAAAGTACGTACTTACGAGCTTTGTGAAAACAAATATTTCGTAGTTTTTACTTACTGATTTAATTCCTCTGTAATAAGTAAATGAGTTAAGTTCCAAAAACACAAATGCCATTTTTTAAAAGACAGTACCTTTAACTACAGAATCCATGTTGCTAATCGTGCAAGTCACAATAAATAACAAAACTGTGTCTAATTGAATAACGCTCAATTTTGTTGAAAGTAAATCTTGCTCACAGACGTCTTACTTTGACAAGCGATATTTTAATTTCTGTTAGTAACTCAACCACAATATTTCGGATTTTTACCACACACATATTCAGTTTTAATATTCGTAAGTTTATTTTCATTTACCCTTATGTTTCAAAATTTGGTTTTTGTCCGCCAGCGGCAACACTGTGCGACGCACAGCGTGGTCAATAAACTTACGTTTTTATTACTCTACACGCTCGATACGTACACAAGACAGGTCAACTGTATTTACTAAGACAATTCGTGTCACCTTATGCCAATGCATTAAAGGTTATTTTCCAACTGTTACGCCACGCTTGACATGTCACCCACTATACCCTAATTGTTTTACCATGGGATTCCCAAATATATGCAAAGCCTTCTGATTCGCTTGTAGCCACGCACCCCGAAGCTCTTGTCATATTTGATTTATAACGCAGAAAATAAACCATTTAATATGATCTCTTTTACACGTCACGATTCTAATACGATAGCTATGCACTTTAAAAGCAAATTTTAATTTTAATAATCGATACCTTGAAAATGTTACTTTGTACAGGGTGAATTGTCTAAATGGGCGTGGTAGGCCAAATTAAAAGTTATGAAAAATTTAGAAATATGCTCTAAGGAGTGTGGAGACCGATTTAGACACAAACTTAAACTGCTTAGTAAAATTTTTAATAAAGTTTTTCTCTAAAAAAATATCCTGTATTATAATGTCATCTCATAGTGTATCTTATGAGTATCAAATTCTGGGAAGTAACAATATATGGCAAGGTAGTCTTAATTTCAATAAGATATTTTTACTTTCCATTACAAAATCGCATTCTCGGCCTGCCACGAGGACGCCTTACGAGCTGGACTCATTTTTGAGCAACTGGCGGGAAAAGGCACAGAATCGGCAGCAGTGGAAACGGGATGAGGAGGCCTTTGCCCTGCAGTGGGAAATGACAGGCTCCTAATAATAATAATAATTACAAAATGCTCCTTAGTTTAATCTGATCGCATCTACGACGTCATTACATTATTAAGATCGTCATTGATTTCTCGTAAATAACCTACTGTTCTCTTTTACCATGGAGTCATTTTCATAAATTGCGTCGGGTCTAAAGGACCCTCGTCGGGATTACATTGTAATCCTAAAATGACGCCACAACCCTTGCTCTACTATCTATTACTATTCGAATAGCAATTTATTTGTCATCTGTAATTCGGATTTGCAAATATGAGTAATAATTTGACATTTTGGGATTATATAAGATCTATTTCGAACATTAAATTAATGGTATTAAGGGCATACAATTTCGAATGTTATGAGCCCTTTTCTTTAGTCATAGCATAGAAAATATTTTATTATGACGGTCTTTGTTTGAAGATTTAAAAAATAATTTACTACTGAGGTATTATTTTTGGTTAACAAAAAGGTCAGTACATTAGAGTTAAGAAACACATTTAAATTAAACTATAAGGTATAGTTTAATTTAAATGTGTTTCTTAACTCTAATGTACTGAGTAAGCAGTAAGCACATCCTCACACTTACATACATTTTTTTTATCTCATATTCCATTATTTATGGTCATCGGTGAACCCTATAGCATTCAACGTGTTAAAATTTTAGTTTTGCTACGGGTTGCTACGAACTACGCTACGGCGCAGACCATACTGCTGTTTGCAAAGTACTTAAATTATTATTGTAACAACGATTTATTGTACATTCTGAAGCAAAGTAGAATTAGCATAGATGATCATTATGTGAAAGGGTCAAAATATCAGTGCTGGATATCAAAGGTACAAGTTCTGCCTAATATAAGGTTAGATAGTTATTTGTAAAGATGTCAGAAAAATCATCATAAATTACAGTAAAACCATCAAATTTAATTCGATTCCATAAGTAGTAGCTACAACAAAACTGCCCAACAAAGTTTTTTTCAACCATTCAGTTGAGGACCCTAATTACAAGGCCATAGTGCTCTATATCAGGTATAGGCCAGATTGGACAGAGCTCCAAACAATGGCGACCCCAAAACTACAAACATCAATTGTCACAAAGCAATAAGGGAGGTGACTCTCGCATTCCGCTGTCCCACTGTACTCTGGCCACGGAACAGGAAAACCTATGGAGTGGGCTCATTTTGTATTATTGAACACTATGGCTAGGGACTATGGTGGTCCCAGAATAAAGCCTTTTGGAACACCTTTGTGTTCATAGTAGAATTTGCGGCTAGCTTACCCGTGATGGGAAACATCGATGAAAACCCAAGCAATCTGGATAAAAGCGACAGGACTACTTTGGATTCTTTACTCGCCAAAATGTGGACTTCTGATTGTTTCGATTATAATGACGGCAAGCAACCAGTCTGCCACTTTCTAAGCCACTTGCGGAGTTCTCGCCGCTTTCAATCACTTTATTACAAATAGTAGATTATTAACCAAGGGGATAAAGCAGTGTCTTCTGTCGCGGGTGACGATTGAAATCGCGAGCGTAACGAAGGACTCGAAGTTAACTCCCGAGCGCAGCGAGGGTGTTAATAACTTAAATCACGAGCGAAGCGAGGGATTTAATACGAGTCCTGAGTGTAGCGAGGGATTTAAGTTCACCCAAGACTAAGACAGCTCTATCACCGAGGAAAATACTCTACTTTTCGTACCATTTGCGAAAAAATATTTATTATTAAACTTTTTCTATTTTATCACATATGCAACGGGTGCAATGGGATGTTATTATACATATAAACTTTCCTCTTGTATCAATCTATCTATTAAAAAAAACCGCATCAAAATCCGTTCCGTATTTTCAAAGATTTAAGCATCCAAGGGGAGAAAGCGACTTTGTTTTTTACTATGTAGTGATAATACTGGCAGTTAATAAAACTTCTTATTCAAGTTAGCGCTCGAAAACTTCGGTCAGTATTCCAAATTTGAATCACATTCTCGCCCTAGGGGATGAATGTTCCCCCCACAAGTGACTTCCGCGTAGTGAACCCCGGGCAACGTTGTACCAGTGACCACCGTAACGGAGTGGCACTGGTCAACGGCTAACGACTTGTGGACCTCGTTGCGAGCATTCTCCCCCCTTGGCTGTTTTCGCAACGACTATGGACGACAAGACTCTTAGGTCTTCAGCGCGCGGGCCGAGCCCTTCTCAGGGCTTGGCTGCAGCAGCAGCTTCTTCGTCTTCCGGCGTGTCTCGCCCTTTTCAGGGCGAGTCCGCCGACAACTTGGCTTTGTCTCCGGACTTTGTGATCGATTCCGACTCTGCATCTGATTTGGCTATTGATGATTTGGTGGTGGGAGCGTCGGCCCCGTTGGCCGTTGCTTCCAACAAAGACTTTGGCTATCCTATACTGGACAAACCGGCTACCCGCAGCAAATTCTTTTGCCCCGGTGATTTTGAGGTTTCCGACTCCGACAACACCCTCACGGGCATGTCGGATGCGGACTCCGTGGTCAGTGACAAAGCTGGCACGGTTCGAGAACGGTTCTTGAGGTCACGCAAGCGCACGGCTAAGGACGACTCGGGCTCTGCGGGCTCCGCTAGCTCGGCGTCATCCAAAAAGTCGACGGCAAAGCGCGGTCGAGGTCGTCCACCTACATTAGGTCACTACAGCCTCACCTTGGCGGAAGACAAAGCGAAGGCGGCGGCGGCGGCTAAGCGTGATCTCTTAGCTGCCGAGTTGGAGGAACAGGTGGCGGCCAAAGAACGCCGCACCTGTGTGCTCCGACATAAAATAGGTTGTGGTGTGGAAAAGTCCACCGACTACAGCTCGATGTCGGTAGATGAGTTGAGTTCTTTGGCGAAAGAGGATGCTGAAGACATCTTAGGCATCGCTCGTAAGGCAACGAACCTTAAGGGCACTTTACAAAAGACTCTTGAGGCTCGCGCACTGTCATTCCTGGCGGTCGCATCTGAGATGGCCAAGAAGAGCGTCTCAGATGAGACCACTGCCTTGAAAGCCACGGTGAAGAGGCTCTCTGAGCAACTCGGCGCTGTTCAAAGAGAGCTGATAGCTCTACGTGCCGGTCAGATCGTCGTGCCGAACCCACAATCGGGCACACGCAAGTCGCCTCCTCCCATCCCGGAGCCGATTGTTCCAGTCCCAGTGTCGATGGGCCTGGAAGCAAGACTAGAAGCGTTTTTAGAGCGTAAATTTGCTGAGGAGCGGGACTACACTCGATCCTGCTTGGCGGGGATTGAGGACCGCCTCCTCCCAGAGAAGGTGCGTCGCCCGCCACTCGCACATGATTTAAAAAAGAAGGCTTCTGTGCCTGTGCCTGCGACTGAGGCCTTTAAGCCTCCCCTACCACCCAAGGGCAAGGGCAAGAAATTGAAGGTCCCTGAGGCCCCCACTCCAAGCTCTAGGGTTCTGTCCCTCTGCCTCGCTGCTGAGGCACCATTGATTACCCCGGCATCTCAAGTTCTGATGGAGCAGGATGTGCTACTTCCGGCGACGACCCCAGCCAACGAAGGCTGGAACAAGGTCGTCGGCCGGAAAGCAAAGGCCAAAGCCAGAAAGGCAGAGGGTCCCAAAACGTTGACTTCTGTATCGGCGTCAGTGCCTAAGAGCAAGAAGGCCAAATCTTCCCCGGCGGCGGCCAACCAGACTACTGCCGCGAAGAAAAAGCTGGTCTCCCCCAAATCCGCTGCCGTCGTGATCACCCTAACGGACGAAGCGGTAAAAAAGGGGGAGACTTATGAATCGGTGCTCAAGCGAGCCCGTGAATTAATCGGCGATGCAACATCTCTGGGCGTTGCGCCGAGGAGGTGCCGCACAACGCAGACCGGTGCTCGTCTTTTTGAGTTCCCGGGAGCACAGAGTGGTACCCAGGCCGATACATTCGCGGCTAAGCTCCGCGAGGCAGTGATGGGCGTAGCTAACGTGGCGCGCCCGGTCAAATGCACCTCCCTGCAGGTGTCGGATCTCGACGATTCCGTCACCAAGCAGGAGGTTGCAGCCAAGGTGGCAGAGGTTGGTGGCTGTCTGGTGGAGCAAGTGAGGATCGGTGACATTCGCACCGGCCGTGGGGGCGTAGGGTCTGTTCGCCTCCAATGTCCCACCATAGCAGCCAAGGCCGTGCTGAGCACTGGCCGTTTAGTTATAGGCTGGAGTTCGGCATCGGTGCGCGCTCTCGATGACGAGCCGCTCCGCTGTTTTAAGTGTTTGGGCACGGGCCACACCAGACAGCGCTGTCCCTCGACAGTAGACCGCACGGAGCTCTGCTTCCGGTGTGGAGTTGAGGGGCACAAGGCCAATGGTTGCACGGCCAAACCGATCTGCGCTGTCTGTGCCGCCAGTGGCCGGCCTGCAGGTCACGTAATGAGGGGGAGCAAGTGCAATCCCCCTCCCATAAAAGGAAAAGTGCCGGCTCCGACTAGGGCCGCTACGGCTGTCGCTGCCAGTCCTTCGGCGGTGAAAGATGGTGCAATGTCCGAATGATGAATCAAGTCGGACATTGCATCTTCCTACAGGGAAACCTCAATCACTGTCGCTCGGCGCAGGACTTAATGTTCCAGATCCTGGCAGAGTGGCAAGTGAACGTCGCAGTGGTGGCCGAGCCCTACTTCATCCCCGACCGTTGGTTTGGGGATTCAGATGGAGTAGTGGCAGTCTTAACCCGGCCTGCTCCGGGTTTTCCTCCTCTTTCTCTCCTGGAAAGAGGGCCCGGTTATGTGGCCGTATCTGCTGTGGGTTTTGCCGTGGTGGGAGTATACTTCTCCCCCAACCGGCCCTTCAGGGAGTTTGAGGATTTCCTTAACTCCCTGTCGGCGGTTTTCAGGCGACTGGCTCCCCGGCAAATCATTCTCGCCGGAGACCTAAATGCCAAGTCAGCGGCTTGGGGAAATCGAACCACTGACCTCCGTGGACAGGCCCTACAATCGTGGGCGATATCGTGTGGGCTGTCCCTGCTCAACAGGGGAACAGAGCACACGTGCGTTCGGCACAATGGGGGATCGGTGGTGGATATCACGTTCGCGACCCCTGCCTTAGCCGCACTCATAACGGGCTGGCGCGTGGACCCGGTGGAGAATCTATCTGATCACAAGTACATCAGATACGAGATCTCCAGCCGGGTCCCTCGAGTGACGGTTCCCAATACAAGGTCTCCGTTTCCACGGTGGGCCCTCTCCAAGTTGGACCGCTCTATGGCAAGGGAGGCTGCGTTAATTCAGGGGTGGTTCTGCCCACCCCGACCGGAAGTGGATTTGAACACAGCCGCGTCGCATTTGAGGGACTCTCTGACCGAGGTATGTGATTTCTCCATGCCTCGGTCCCGCCGCCCAGGTCCCCGACACGCCGTTCATTGGTGGTCGGAAGAGATCGCGGGCCTCCGGGCTGCCTGTTTTACGGCCCGAAGGGCGTATACATATTGTAGACGCCGGCGGAGGAGAAACGACCCTGATGAAGAGGGTCGCCTCTACGAGGCTTATAGAGTGGCGCGGGGTGCTCTTAAATACGCCATTAGCCAGGCCAAGGATCAGGCCCGGGCCGAAATGCTCGAGAGTCTTGATCGTGATCCGTGGGGGAGGCCGTACAAAGCTGCGCGCGCCCAGCTGCGTCCTATTGGTCCCCCGCTGACCGAGACTCTCGAGCCGGCCTTCTTAGAGCAGGTGGTCCGGGTTCTGTTTCCGGCCCGCCAGGAAGATTTTGTTCCCCCGGCTATGCAATCACACCATGGTGTCGTTCCGGAGCTCACTGAGTTTCCCCCCGTCTCCACGGAGGAATTTGGAGCAGTGGTGCTCCGATTAGCGGGAAAAAAGACAGCTCCAGGCCCGGACGGCCTACCAGCTAAAGTCGTGGCGTTAGCGGCCAGCTTCATGGAAGCTAACTACAGGGACCTCTTCGACCGGTGCTTCCGGGAGAGGAGGATCCCCAAAGACTGGAAGGTGGGTCAGCTCTGCCTACTTAAAAAGGCAGGGCGCCCGTCTGATTCACCTTCAGCGTACCGTCCCATTATTTTGCTCAATGAGGTGGGGAAAATGTTTGAAAAACTGGTGTCCTTCCGCCTCATTGAGCACCTCCGAGAGGTGGGCCCTGATTTGTCGGAAGCACAATATGGTTTTCGGACAGGGCGGTCAACTATTGACGCCCTGGCCCATCTTCGGAGACTTTCTCGAGAGGCCGAAGAGCGTGGGGAGGGAGTGATGGCGATATCGTTCGACATCAAGAACGCTTTCAACTCCCTCCCTCACGTAACAATCTTGGCGGCGCTGAGGTACTTTAGAGTACCCCCGTATCTACGGGGGCTCATAGAGGACTACCTCAGCGACCGAGAAATTATTTTCTCGGATAGCAATGGGGCTATCCAGAGATACTCGGTCCAGTCTGGTGTTCCACAGGGGTCGGTACTGGGGCCGCTCCTGTGGAACCTGGCCTATGATTGGCTTCTCCGCGGCTCCCTTCCCCCGGGCACGAGCGTGATTTGTTATGCTGACGACACGCTCCTAACGGCCCGGGGGAAAACATACAGGGAGGCGGCCCTGCGGGCTGAAGCCGGTGGGGAATCGGTGGCTGGGAATATTGGCCGCCTAGGGCTGTCAGTGGCCTTAGAGAAAACCGAGGCCATTTGGTTCGGAGGGCCTCGGCAGCGTCGGGCGCCGCCGGATGCACACATCGTGCTTGGTGGCGTCCGGACGCCTGTTAAGACCGAGATCAAGTATCTCGGTCTTATTTTGGATTCTAGGTGGCGGTTCCTCGCACATTTCCGCGGACTGTCACCTAGACTCCTTAAAGCGGCAGACAGCCTACGCTGGCTCCTGCCAAACCTTGGTGGGCCAGGTTCAAAGTGCCGAAAGTTATACGCCGGCATACTACGCAGTATGGCATTATACGGTGCGCCTATCTGGGCAGAGGCGCTCTCCAAGAGAGAAAACGTCCGCCTCCTCCGAGCGCCCCAACGGGCGATTGCGCAACGGGCCGTGAGAGCCTACCGTACCGTAGGTTTCTCTGCGGCCTGCGCTCTGGCGGGCACTGCTCCATGGGAGCTGGAGGCGGACGTATTGGCGGCCGTATATCGCTGGACGGCCGCCAAGAAGGCCGCGGGTGAGCCCTTCTGCTCAGATGAGCGGGCGGCCATCCGTAGGGAGGCCAATGAGAATCTTGTCCGTCTGTGGACGGCAGATTTGAGGGGCGCCGAGTTCGGCCGTCGAACGTTAGATGCGCTGGCTCCGATTCTCAAACGTTGGCTTGAGCGAACGCATGGCTCCCTCTCCTTCAGGATGGTGCAAGTCATGACCGGGCACGGATGCTTTGGGTCTTACTTGCACCGCATCCGCCGAGAGGGAGCACCCTCGTGCCATGAGTGCGGCGCTGCGGAAGATACGGCCCACCACACCCTAGCGGTGTGCCAGAAATGGGCCCCGCAACGCAGCGCACTGGTCGCTCAGGTCGGCCAAGATTTGAGTCTCCCGACCGTTATGCTGACTATGCTAGACAGCGAAGACTCGTGGAGAGCCGTCGCCACCTTCTGCGAGGAGGTGGTGAACGAAAAGGAAGCTGCGGAGCGTGCGCGGGAGCAAGATCCCAGCGCATCAGCGTTCCGCAGGGCGAGGAGGGGACGGAGACGACGAACAGTTGCCCATCGTCTCCAACCTCTCCGTGGAGTAGGCCGGCGGGCGCGTGGTACGGGGGTACCCACGCCGGCATTGCACAGGCCTGCTCCACTGCCTGGTAGGGACGGCTCGACGCCCTCGGTTGTCCCTACTGGCCCCTGCCCACGTGGTGGGGGCCGCTTCCGGCCCGCCGTGTAGGCGGGCTCCGTCCGGGGGAACGCGTAGTGGGCTTCGTGCCAGTCACCGCAGTTCCCCCAACATGGACGATGAGTGGGAGTCCCGGAGTTTTTAGTGGGTATACCACTGGGTGTCTTCTCCCCAGTGGTGAGTCCCACATAACCCGTTCGCCCCCCGGCGGACGGGTATGCGTAATTGCATTTCCTCCGGGTCAAAAAAAAAAAAAAAAAAAAAAAAAAGGGGATGAATGAAATTCAGGGGGGCTAAAACAGCAACATTTTAGCATTTCATATTATGAATCATCTATTTGACGTTTCATCTAGACCGCGGTCCGTTTCGAGTCAAAAGTGAGTAACAGCGCGCTGACACGCATCCCGAATTGATAAATTGTATGGACGTGAGCGACGTCAGCGCGCTATTACTCACTTTTGACTCGAAACGGACCGCGGCCTAGATGAAACGTCAGTTAGATGTTTCATAATATGAAATGCTAAAATGTTACCGTTTTAGCCCCCCAGTACAACATTCTTTCCCTGTTTTTAACAGATTAAAAATGACTATTGTTATGTTCTCTTTTTGCGGGCTAGAATGTCACTTTTTTGAGCAAGTGGTACGAAAATCTTATTTACTGCCCTCTAATGAACAATCGCGGTAAATACTACGCGCTACGGCAATAATTATTATAAATTATTGGGACCTTGAAATTTATTATTTTAAACTTGAATTTAGGCGTAAGTAGTGCTAAAATTCAGTTAGTCTTATCAATTTTCAACGACGCCAAACCAATTGTTTTGCTTAAAATTAGATTAAACCTAATGTACTCGTAAATCATTTTAGTCAGTAATAGTTAGCCCAATATTATTAGCCTGTAGGTCTTCATAATGTTTTAACTTTTCTAAACAAATAACAATAACTGGATGGGAACACAAAATTCAAATTGCCATTCAGTTCAGTTTACGGTTTTTAACAGCTTTTCAAGGGGCTCTTGCTCAGAAGAATATTTCAAATCTTAAATACTTGCTACAGCACACCACTCAGATGCTATTAAATATTTTTAACAAAATGCAGTCTAATCCTTACAACTAAATTCTAAATGTTTGTTCCCACTCTAACCGTCCAACCACTGGGACAACCGAATGGCCGAAAATCCCGCATTCCGTCCCGTATAACGGTCACGAATACATCGCAATAAGTGAAGTGACTCCCGCATTCCGACAGAGCGAGCAATCCGAGCGAAGTCGGCAATCTTTCTGCATTCCACGTCCTCGGACGGTGACATCTGACGCCATTTGTGTTAACTGTTTAGTTTTTTTATTCAGTAAGCTGTCCCGACATACGTCGTTCTGTCAAATGCAATTGGACTGTGGTGTTTCATGTGAAAGGTGACGAGCAACTTATATACCGATCCCGGTAAGCTTGACAGGTGAATGTGGGTGGTATCAGAAAATGAATATTTTAGGAATTTTCGATCACCAGCCTTTTGAAGGACCATGCTTTAATTTTGATAGAGATGAAAAATATTAAAAATGTGTTGTGACTACCCACCCTCTGGGGGTGAAGTGGTAAGCGTATGTTGTTATGTTTTTATCACTTTAGTATGTACGTGCGTGATATCCTTTTACTGTTCTTTAGGGCTAAAGACACCATTTTTGGTAACACTGTTCTCTACTTAACATCTCGATCGACTCATACAGATGTTTTTTTAAAGCGAACATTTTGTTCGTGTTCCATTTAATTATTTTAAAATTATTTTTATCGAACACTATAAGGCGTATTATCTCTTAAATGTGTGCTTAGATTAATTAAACCCCGACAGAAATATTTTTCGCTCCTAATTATAGAAAAATATGTTTTTTCCTGTGCATGATTAGCAAATTAGAACAAATTATGGATAATACTGGTATTGTAAACCTAATGGCAGTGTATTTAAGCGTTATAATAGTTTTAAAGGGAATTAATGTGCGTTTTTATTTCATAGTTATCACAGCATTTAAGAAGTTGTTAAATTTAACTTCTTACCTATACTAGAAAGAACGAAAGAAAAAGGTTTATTCAGCATCATTTCATAAATTACTAAAAATACACAGTGATGTACCAAATGCAATCTGGGCCTCTTAGTTAAGTAAGTAAACTATGTGCTAAAACCGATGATTACCTACTAGACGAATTATTGTAGGTATCGTCTCAGTGACCGAGTGGTTCCGTTCATAGCACTAATCGTAGAGGTCCTGGGTTCAAAACCAAAGCTAATAATTCGAAGCATAGCTTGTTATCACCGACCTCACATGTAGAGAACAAGCTAGTTTCTCAAAAGATATCTAATGACGCTTGACGCTCGACGCTCGACGATGACAGTACAATAATATTTTTGGTACACCAGCCATTCATTCATTCTGTCGAAGAAAAATCGACGGATCTCTCTCTTAATAATGAAGGGAAAGTGAAAATTTTGGTGGATTCACTTCAAAAATCTACCACGGTACGGTACGGTCTCAAATGAGGACAATGAAAATAAATGTAATATTTAACAATTTACAAACATGTAGTATTTAGTCCTAACAAACCCAGCGCCCCTATAAAAACATCAATAGTACTAAGAGCGGAAAATCTTTTACAAAGAACTGCAAATTCCTTGAACATTATTATGTCAGGGCGTCGATGTCTCTCCCTCAGAAACCCTCTGAGGGGCAGAATTAACGAATTTGTCAACTGTCATCGCGAAACGGTCTTATTAGTTTTTCCTGGGGGTAATTCCGTCCATTTCCACGGTGGCGTGTCAATCATCAGTTGAGTAATGTAGGGTTACAATGATGACGTTGATTCGACTATCACTACTCCAATATGGGGATAATATGTGCCGTGCGGTGGCGGCACGTTAATAGAATACAATCCACCGCCCCATTTCTTGCCCGTGGGTGTCGTATGAGGCGACTAAGGGATCCTTGTGGCAGGTCATCTGCTTTCCAGGTGGGAGACATATGTCGACCGGTTGCTGGTACCACCATGCAGTTGCGTAAAACCCGCCAAGTGACCCTGGCCTATCTCGGTCGGGTCGCGTTCCGGGATCAGCACTGCACTAACCGGAGCCAGGGGGACTGCGGTCGTGGCAAGCGTTAGACCAGTGGCAGCCTTTACGGCGATATTGTGTGGATGGTGCGTATCGGCCCGCCGGCCAGGGAGACCCGTAGAAACGGTGGTGCCGCTGGCCGCCCGCGGCATAGTACAGGGGCCCAAAGGGGGCTAACCACCTCTGGAGGCTGCCCCACCAGGTCGCGCATAATCTCGGGATGGCTCGTCGTGCCGGATGGTGCCCGGTTCCGGTGGGGGCCCGGCGACCATTCCCGAGGGGGTACGGGAGCCCTTCCGTCCGGCGGACCGGCCCACGCTATTCCACACGTCCAGATATCAATGTAAGGCACCACGCTTTGTCTACCCTTGCCACGACGACAGTCGTCCTTTCACGCCCTTCCCCCCCCCCCCCTTCTATGGCAGTCAGAAAAAGAAAAAGGCCTACAGCGGCATCCCCATCCCCCACCAACACGCTGTTTGAGGTGGAGTTCGCTAACATCCGCGGACTCCATGCAAACCTCAACGCCGTCCACCAACACCTCGAGACGGTGAGGCCTGCAATGCTCTTTTTGACGGAAACACAGATAGGTCGCCCTGCCGATACGTCATACCTGCACTATCCCGGCTATGTATTGGAAGAGTCCTTCCTCTCCAAGGCCGGAGTATGTCTTTTCGTCAGGGCGGATGTCTGCTGTGACCGTCTTCGCTGCCTAGAAGACCCATCCTTCTCCACTCTCTGGGTGCACGTAGACTTGGGCTCCACGAGCCGAGTTTACGCGTGCCTTTACCGCTCCCACAAAGGCGACGCCGAGACAACTCGACTTTTTGACCATTTGAGTCAGGCGGCAGATAACGCTCAGGCGCGGTTCCCAAATGCTGAAATGGTGTTTTTGGGAGACTTTAATGCCCACCATGAGTCCTGGTTGGGCTCTCCAAAAACAGACCATGCAGGCCGAACCGCCCACGCTTTTGCTCTCACGCAAGACCTGACGCAGCTGGTACGCCAGCCCACCCGGATACCAGATATTATCGGTCATGCGCCCTCCCTATTGGACCTTCTGCTGACGAGCCACCCAGCTGGGTACCTAGTGTCGGTCGGCGCCCCTTTGGGCTCCTCCGATCACTGCCTGGTTGGCGCGACAGTGCCATGTGCAGCTCCCCCACAGCCTGTGAGGGTGAAGCGGCGGTTATGGCACTACTCGTCGGCGGATTGGGACGGTATGCGAGAGTACTTCGCTTCCGTCCCTTGGCGGCAGTGCTGTTTTGGGGAAAGAGATGCGTCGGATAGTGCATCTGCTGTCGCTGGCGAGATCAGTACCGGAATGGAATACTACATTCCATTTACTGATGTCGACAGCGCCAGCAAAGCTGGTCCCTGGTACAATCGCGAGTGTTCCGCAGCTGTTCAACGTAAACAGGCGGCATACCGTGCTTGGGCCAGGGCCCAAGCTATCCATGACTCTGACGTGGCTTCCCTCAAAACAGCCTTCAATGAAGCCACCAAGGCCACCAAGAGGGCATACGTTAGAGCAGACGCCCAGCGTATTGCACGTGTTGGCCAAGAACTCATCTCACACCCAACGGGTAGCCGCTCCTACTGGCGACTGGCCAAACACGTGCAATCTAACTTCTGTTCGCCTTCGCTGCCACCGCTGAAATGCCCTGACGGATCGTTGGCTCATCAGCCGCAAGAGAAAGCCGACTTACTGGTTAACCTCTTTGCCGCCAACTCCTGCATCGATGACTGTGGTGCACAGCCGCCTATAGCCCCGAATTGCGGCACCACAATGCCTGATATTCGTATCAGGCAGTGTGACGTACGTACGGAGCTGCAGTCACTCGATGTAAGGAAAGCCAGTGGACCTGACGGTATTCCAGCCGTAGTATTAAAAAAGTGTGCAGCGGAGTTGTCTCCAGTGTTGACTCGCCTGTACCGCCTCTCCTACACATCAGGCCTCGTGCCGCAGGCTTGGAAAGAGGCGAACGTTCAACCTGTTCCCAAAAAGGGGGACCGGTCAGACCCAGCCAATTACCGTCCAATAGCTGTAACCTCAGTACTTGCTAAGGTGTTCGAGCGGATTATTAATGCACAGCTCACCCGCTACCTAGAAGACCACTCGTTGATTCACGACCGCCAGTACGGCTTTAGGCCGAAACGGTCCACGGGTGATCTCCTAGCATACGTAACGCATTTATGGGGTGAGGCTATGGACAAGCACGGCGAATCTTTGGCTGTCAGTCTTGACATTGCCAAGGCTTTTGACCGTGTCTGGCACCGTTCGCTTCTTTCCAAGCTTCCGGCATATGGACTGTCTCCTCGCCTTTGTGACTGGATCGCTGGATTTCTGGAGGGACGTAGGATCCGTGTCCTCTGTGACGGAAGTGAGTCGCGTTTCCTCCAGATTAATGCCGGGGTGCCGCAGGGTTCCGTCTTATCGCCGACTTTGTTTCTTCTGCATATCAATGACATGTTATCACTCGGTAACATTCATTGCTATGCGGATGACAGCACAGTCCACTCGCGTTATTTCGAGCGCCCTGTGGCAAAGCGAACCGATATCGAGGAGAAGAGGCGCTGTCTTGTCGTTGAGCTTGACGGAGTGCTGGACCGCATTTCCGAATGGGGAGAACGCAATCTTGTCGAGTTCAACGCCAAGAAAACACAGGTGTGCGCATTCACTGCCAAAACGTCGCCATTCCTTTCCCATCCCACTCTTCAGAACACCCCACTGCCAGTGAAAGATAGCCTTAACATCCTTGGCATGGATATTCGCAGCAACCTCAACCAACGGGACTACATCGAGAGCGTTATCAAAACAGCATCCCGTAAACTTGGAATCCTGAACAGAGTGAGACGATTCTTCACGCCTGAGCAGCTCTGTCTTTTGTATAAGACACAAGTTCGCTCTTGTGTGGAATATTGTTCTCATCTCTGGGACGGTTCCGCCAAGTATTTGCTAGAAGCTCTCGACAGGTTGCAGCGACGCGCTATCCGCATCATTGGTAGCCCAGAGGCAACTATGGCTCTGGAGCCTCTCCAACTGCGTAGAGACATTGCCAGGTTGAGTGTCCTCTACCGCCTTTACAACGGCGAATGCTCTGAAGAGTTGTTCCAACTGATCCCGTCCTCACCCTTCCACTCCCGCACCACACGCGCTGGTCTGCGTCAACATCCACACACGATCCAGCGACTGTCGGCCCGCACCAAAAGGTTCGGTGATTCGTTCCTGTGTCGTACTATCCAGACGTGGAACGCTCTTCCAGCGCATGTGTTTCCTTCTTCCTACAATCCCGGGTTTTTTAAGCGGGGCGTGAAAAGGCATTTATGCAGGCCTTCAAAATGAGATTGACCAGCAAAGTAGTTTTCAATTACTGTGCTTGTCAACCCCATATCTGGACCTCACGACTGCTTCCCATCAGGTGGAGTGAGGTCATCTTGAAGACCACTATATAAAAAAAAAAAAAAATAATAATAATAATAAATCAATGTGTCAGAGGACTAAATTAACTCTGAAATTTTATTCACTGAAAAAATTACGTATTGGACAAACAGTTAGTTATTTTCTAAACAAAATTAAATAGTATTAAAGACTGGGAGAGTGGCCCGGTAGTAAGTCCCTTAGGCTCGAAACCCAGTGGCCCCGAGTTCAAGACCGGCCGATCATCCACTTTGTGTTTATCGTATGCGGGTAACGCCCGAATTCACAAACGTCAATCAAAGCTAAGCACGTGCTCACGCTCATACTATCCCTTTCAGTGCTATGGACATTTTACGGGACAGCATGAGCGTAAGCGCGTGCTTAGCGTTGATTGACGTTTGTGAATTTGGGGTTAAGTCTCCGTCTCCGATGGAGAACACCGACAAAAAACCCAGATAACGGCGGCCCTCACCACGTTGAGTTCCAATTCCCTAAGCGAAATGGGGCTTCGGAATGTTCTGTGAGATTTTGTTAGAATTTCAACGAACGAAGAAGACAATACCTCCAACGATTCAGGATTGGTGTTTTTAATATATCCTTGCCAATTTAATGAAGCAAAAACGAACATCAAGCGCAAAACGGAAAATGATCTTTCCGTACCAGTATTTAGTGCTATCTCCAAAAGTTGCCGTCTGTATCAAAATGTTGAAAGCAGAACGACGCAATCTGGCACAGAATCAGGCCGCTGCCTGTTTTGATTAAAGCCGCGACGACCTTCGACAAATTGTTACCGCGCGTGAATCATTAATGTATTAAAGTATTATGGAGTTTATCTTGACGAAATAGATGCGGAATTACAGGGTACAGAAGACACGAGGGAGGTAACTAGGAGGAACTGCCTATGTGGATGATGTATTCGACGGCTAATATTCTTGTTACTTCAAAATAAAAAGATACGTTTTTGTGTTTTTTTAAAAGAACCTTCGGGTAGTAAGGATTTGATGTAGATAGGTTGGTACTTACCAAGAAATTTTTTACATGTTACTAGTAACTCTTTTAGTTTTCACCAGCGTTATAAACTGCCCAATTGGACCAGTCACTTGAGTAAAAATTTGACAACGCCAGTTCATCTTCTATCGATCTTCACCAAAATAAAGACTTAGATAGAGTATTGTTCTAAAAACCGGGGCCTGCCCCCCTATTTATGAAGCACCTTAAGTAAGTCAATAACCTTTTCTAAGAACGTCTCATTTCTAGCCATCCTTGATTTTGACAAACGCAAAGTAGTGAATAATATTAGTATTTTCTGTGGCTTGGTTCCAATGACCTAAGGTATAAATGAATTGATTCCTACTCGTTTAATGAATCGTGCTATTTCATGGTGGACTCTCTGTACATTTTAATTTAACATAAGCGGCAAAGCAAATGCGTCTTGTAAGCAATCGGACCACTGATTACAAGTAATACCTCTGTTATCAGTGAGCTAAGCTCCTACCTACATTTTTGAAGTTGGTAGCGCGCCGGATTTAACGGTGACCGATCGCTTCTTAATCCTTTTGTTTGTAAAGCAACCGAAGCGACTTAACTGAAAATCAAATAATATTAACCGCCAGTAGAAAATATGAAGGAAAAAAGCAGGTTATTTCTCCTATCTATCATCTCCTTGAAAAATCGATGACTGAAGGTGAGCTGCAAACGCTACTTTTTTTGGATTGAAAACTGATAGTAAACGGATTCTCCAGAAGCCCACGTTTTTTTTCAGCCACGTTCCTAACAGGGTGAACCCACCGCTGTTCTGTTACTACCGGCAAGTTAATTGTACGAAGAACACTAAACCTCCTTATTCATAAAAACGCACGCAACGCTAAATCATAGTTTGGGCAATTGACGTGTTATGTCACTTACTCGCAAATGGCGGCAGCAATAAGAATGAAAGAGACAAAGCAATACAAAAATTAACGTGTTGTTGAAGAGCTGTTTAAGTTTTTATGAATAAGGGGGAAAGTAGGTGTTCCGGCCAGAGTTAAACTCGTGACCTCTCGTGTAACCCAGAGGTTCAATAGTGAAGTTCAGTTCAGTGTTAGCTCAGAAGCCAAGTCTCTTTTAAAACCATAGACATAAAAATCAACTCTTACTTTAAGTATATCTTGCAGAAGCGTATCACGAGCTCCCAATATACATATACATATATTATACCAGCGGAAATCCGCAGCAGCTTAGGCGTGATTACCGGATCCGTAGTGAAGTGCGGATTTCCCGACAGAATCCCGGTTATCCCGGTTTACGATCCAACCCCCCACCCCCCACCCTCGTGGGCCATCTATCTGTAGATATACTATGTAGTTTGTGACCGGCCACAGCAGTTCTTGGATTTTGTGCGGATTGAATAATCTTGCGTTAGAAAAGGTCGCTGAACTATTCCTGCTATTACCACTGTTGAAGGGAAAGTTTTTGAAACAATTTTGCATTAAAATTAATGAAGTTCTTTTGGAGGTGATTAACCAAGTTCACAAAGCCTTTTTTCAGTGTAACTAGTAATTAAAGGTAATAATTGAAACACATGAAATCCCTTCAATTTGTCATATAAAAATAATCATTTTACCAAGAAATATTAAACGGCGATAAAGATAATGTCTTATGTACTCGTACCTAGTAAAGATTCATAAATTCAATCTAAATTAAAAAAGCCCAAGGTAGGTAGAAAATCCTTACTTTTTAAACAATAAAGATAGCAATTAAGAAATCCTGCTCACGAAAGATTAGATTATTTTTTATTAATAATTTATTATGTTGGTAAGTAGGTACTCTACATTTATTTTGATAACCTTTTTCAGTGACATTTACTGATATTACTGATGTAACATTTGCTTTAAATTTCCTTAATTTGGATTTAAGTATGTGGGTCACAGTTTCCTACCTGTACCTCCTTCTAACCTTTGGATTATGGAAAACATAGATATAAAACTCAAACAGACCCCCCCCCATAATGGCGGTTAGCTTGATTACCAAGTTCAGTTAGAATTATACAAAGTGCATAAACGATGAATTAAACGTAGGCTTTCTGAATGGTCCGTTCACTGTGCCGGCAACAGGCTCTGTGACTAAGTGAACCATTTGGGTTTATATAATATTATTAAGCGTGTGGTATATAAGAATTTATCACTAACCTTACACCCCTTCACAAATTTACACTGAGCTCGCGTATTGGAGTATGGCTTGCGCCACCTCAATAGTTGAGGTGAGGCCTAGGCCCAGACTCCACCAAAGCGGAGATGTGCGGAGATGTGCGGGGCGGAGATGTGTTTCAGCTTGGGTGACTCCACCGAAGCTGTGCGAGGCGGAGATGTGTGCTGTGTGCTGGCTTGCTATGCGATTAGGGTTGTCACCTTTTATGTTCTTATTGAATAACAAGGAAGAAAAGTACGGAGTATTAAAATAAAGAACTCTTTTATTTTATTTAGACAGATAAAACGTAAAAACTTTTTTTTCTCCTTTCTGTAATTCCGGAGCGTCGTCATATTAACATCTCATTCTATTAAACAAATAGTTATTTCTTAATTAACAAAACAAAGAAGTTTGTTTTGCTGAAGAAGCTTTGTTTTGCTGTTCATGACAGAAAAAACTCTTTTGCTTTTATGCGAAAAAGTTTTTTCTGTCATGAACAACCCGGCGGGGATACACAATAACAATGAAATTAATATTATACGTTTAGAGAACTACTTCAGAGGTGTCATTTATTCTTGTGCAGTTGATAGTTCTGTAAACCCTATGAAGAACATTTGATTATAAGGTTTGTTTGATTTCTTCATAAACATCACCCACATCGAGCATAAGTTTTTTCGAATTCAAACTTTCAATTTTGTTATCAATATTGTCAAAGACTAGATTGCGTTTAAAATTAATCGAAAATGGGTCAACACGAACGCATAAAGAGAAGTGGGGACTCGATTCATAAGATATACAATCAAACACGTCACAACTCAAAAATAAAATCTAGCTATACATGCAAAATTAAGTATTTTTGCGTACTTTATCTATCTTTCAAAGTGTAGAGTACAATTTCTTGAAATTCCGTTCAACTGTTTATTATAAAGTACGGGCGCCAGCCCTAGCTGCGTGTTTGCGCGGCAGTGTTGCCAACTTAGGGGAATTTCAACTCGATATGTTTATATTACGAAACGTAAGTAGGTTACGAAAAATTGGAACTACAGAAATTCTACACAAACTAAACAAGCAGGTGAAACTGATTCCTCTGAAGACGACCTTCTTCAGTTATGTTCTTTATAATAAATACTATTGTTTCATTTTTTATGTTTTATATTATTGCATAATAATGATATCATTTTATTACTTCAAAGTTTCATGGTCACTCAAATTATCACCGTTAAATCGGGATTTCTACCATGTACATGGTAGTCTGGTGGATTTTAATAATTAAGTTTACGGATATCGGTAGTGGTATAAAGGAGATCGGATGTATCTGACTCTGTGGCTATCTATAGATAGACGTTGCCATTTTGAACACGTTTTTCTCTGACACATTTGTGATGCCTGAAAAAATATATAAGATAATATGTATGTAATATGTATATTTACTCCCTAAAGTTGGGGTAAAAGCCCTAAGTTGGCCATCCCGGCTGGCACCGCGGGGTGCGGACGGGAGGGGGCAGGGTGGCGCCGCTTACAGAGGCCGCCTGACCTCGCTTCACACAGCTCGACCCAGCTCGCCATACAAAAATACACATCTCCGCTCAGTGGTCTCCACCGAAGCTGTGCGAGGCGGAGATGTGTGAATAACGCAATTCTATTGGTTGTTGAAAACACAGCTCGACGCCGCACATCTCCGCTCAGCTCCGGTGGAGTCTGGGCCTTATACCTGCAACAGATTTTATGCATTCCACTGCTGGAACTGTTGTTGTTTTTTGCCAGATTTTAGTTAATTTTCAATAGTACCTTAACCATTTCTCTACCAGCAGGTTCCATTTAACATTTCCATTTAAATTTCCCACTCTCAATCCAACTTTCCACCTAATCTTGTTCCATCTGATTGTGCCAACAAACCAACGCGCAATGCAAACACTACGGCAACGATTCAATCTTGTCGCCTTGGAACAACAGAGGTCTAATGGGAAAATGGGCTTTCGCGCAATCTTTGGACGCCATCTTGCTGGGAAAACAGAGGGAAAAAGTGGGTAGAAGGGAAAATAATGATTGAGTCTACTTGTGCCTACTCGCAGTAGTGCAGTGGTTATGACGGTTGAGACTCCAAAGGTTGCAATACACAATTAATTTTTCTAAATGAAGGAGATATGGACTGTGTGTGGTAGCTTCGTTATTTCTGGCTTCTACAACTATACAAAGTACCTACCTTTTGATGGTGCTGTGTAAAGTATTTTTAGTTAAATATTTAGATACACAAGACAGAATTTACAAGCAAGGGGACGAGCTTTTAGACCCCTAGGGGTACCTAGACCTGAAACGTAACTTACAGTTTAAGCACCCTTCAAACTGTTTTGTGGAGGCTGCTTAACCTAGTGACGTTTTAAAATTTGGGCAGTCTTATGTTGGTACATGGACTTGGTAGTCCAAAAGCTGAATTCTGACTTCTTTGACAAACTTTATATAAATAATAGTAATTCAACGAAAAAGTTGCTGTAACCTTCAGTAACCAGTGCTCCATTTTTATCTATTGAATCGATAAGATTATCATGTATACGTATGTGGATGGTTTTTCTCATAAAATGAATTTTTAATTTAGTATGATTCGTTTAACTTGTATCACATATGAAATATTGTGTTGTAGCGTTTCTTTGATGCCTTGACTATGCAATAGTTAAGCTCATTCACCTTCCTTACTTAAGTCATGTCCTGAGATAGCATAAGTTTTAAGCTATGTACAAACTGTATTCTTCAGTTTTTAAGGTGGATAATCCTCAAGCCTACCTTCCACACGTCACTCGAAGCCAAAAACTCTAAATCTTTATGTACCTGCCCCATTATATTCGTGAGTACCTTCGTGTCGGGCCACAAAACGCGAGGGCATTTCACGTGAGACGTTTACGATTTGGCCCGAGATATGTGTTGTGTAAACGCCACTTAGACGAAGATTTATAGTAGTGGCTACTGCGTACGGACCTGGTTATGGTTGGCTCTTTTTGAAATTCATGTGTCATGTTTTGTTGAAGTGGAGTCTTTAGGTATTGATGTGATGAAAGCACCGTCATTGACACGATTTGCACTTTCATGGCAATGATGAGCTTGCTTATTTTAGAAACTGATAGTCATTTAGGAAAAACCTTGAAGGTTGGAAACTAAAACTACTAAGTGTGCGTATTCAGTTCCTTTAGTTCAAGACACTTGCAAATAAATCAGAAGAACTACTAGTAGGGTGGTTCTTTCTTTCAATCAGTGTGAAATTTTACCTGAAGTATAATTTTACCAGTATTGTTAAATGACAGAAATTTTATCACTAATAAATTGCCCTTGTCGAAGCTGAGTGCTATTTATTGTAGGTATTTCAACACATTATCCAACCAGTGCGGGTAACCCAAAAATAAAATCTTACAAAAAGATTAAGGACGTTGATAATATTTGGGATTTAAGTATGATAATAGGTAGTGAGGTAGTAGGATTATGTTTTTTATTTGAAGGCATACGTAGACAATGATAATGATAAAAATATCAAATTTCGTTTATCATCAAAGATTGTCGGCATCGTTTCCGTTACATTCGAGGCTTTTGATAAATTTCTTATTTATGGTTGTAACATTACTACGTTCTTACGTTACTAATCTCATAATGTGTCTCATTTACATAATAAAGAGTGCATGCAACTAATTCCAGAATATGATAAAAACTAATGAGTCCTAAGAGAACCAAAAAAATCAAGTAAGTGTATTACAACAATAGTTAACAACCCAAAAAATATACGGACAGATATTATTTTTTAGATTAGATTTAGATTTGCAAGAACTTTACTATTAAAACCCAAACAATCTCTTTTGAGGTTGTGGTTTCTTTGTTTAAATAAACACTTAGTGTTAGTTTTACTTTGTTTATTAACAATTAAACATTATTTTACTTATAATTTATGCATTTGCGTTTACGGTTAGATCGGAAGAGAAAAAGGTGGCAATAAGTGACAGATATATTTTTTTTTAAATGTGGTAGTGTTCCGGCTTTTGACTAAATCCTCAACACTCCTCCTCAAGTTAAATTTACTTAAATTTAAATTGTACCTTAAGAACACTATCACTTACAGTATTTTTAAAGTCTATACTTATTTTAAATAGTTATTTCTTATAATCTACTAACATAACTTAAAAGCTATTTATCCTATTGAACAAGTCTTAGTTTTAAAGTTTTTAAGTTGTTACAACATATTAATGTTATTTATCAACTAAATCTGTCTTAAATCTTAAAACATATTTTAAAGTAATTATTATTATAATAGAGTTTCAAATTAAATTTATCAAAGTTTACATTTTAATACAAACTATAACTTCAATAAACTTATTCAATACATAAAGTTTACAAGTATATCATTAAACTTTTGCAAACATAAACTTTTAGTAAATATATCGGCTAAATTATTTTGAGAACTTACATATCTCACACTTATGATGTTTTTATCAACTAAATCTTTTATGAAGTGATACTTTATGTCAATATGCTTCGTTCTTTTAGAGTTTTCATAGCTTTTTGCCATACAAATGGCTCCTTGATTATCCACTAAGAGTGTTGCATTTGCTTGGATATTCATGTGTTCACTGATTCCCTTCAAGTTTACTAACTCTTGAGTGGTCATAGCTGCAGCAATGTATTCAGCTTCTGCTGTTGATAGGGCCACACAATTTTGCTTCTTAGAAAACCATGCTATGGGGTTTTGCCCATGTAACACTATTGCTCCGCTAACACTTTTTCTGTCTAGCTTATTATTCGCCCAATCTGCATCAGAGTAGGCATGCAAATTTTGATCATTTCCTTTTCTAAATACTAGTCCTCTGTTCTTAGTTTCTTTCAAATATCTTAAGATTCTTTTTCCAGCCTTCCATGTTTCATTATTTGATTTGTCTAAGTAACGGCTTAAATAGGCAACTGAGTATGTTAAATCAGGTCTTGAAGTTATTGTCAAGTACAATAAACTTCCGATCAGCTCTCTGTATCTATCCTTATGATCCTGTTCTTCTTCTGTCTGTTCTGTTGTTATGTTAAAGTTTATTTCCATTGGAGTTTTTATTCCATTACAGTCTGTCATTTCAAATTTGTTTAGGATTTTTTCAATTAGGTTAGTCTGCTTTAGTATTATTGTGTCCTTATTTCTTTCTATATCCATTCCTAAGAATTTCTTTGCTTCACCTAAATCTTTGGCCTTAAACTCTTTTTTCATGTCTTCTATAATGTCTTCACTGTTTCCTAGTAGTAAAATATCATCAACATAAATTATCATCCAGCAATCTTCTTTATAGTATAAACAAAAATCATATTCAGATCTTTTAAAGTTTTTCTTCTTAGCAAATTGATCTATTGTTTCATTCCAGCATTTTGGTGATTCATCCAGTCCATAAAGGGCTCGCTGTAATTTTAAAGTTTTATTAGTTGAAAGTCCTTGGGGTGGATTTATGTAAATTTCTGATTTAATTTTTCCATTGAGAAAAGCTGTTGGAACATCTAATTGTCTGATTGGTAAATTTTCATTAATAGCTTTTGATATCATCATCCTGATTGTTGGAGCTCTTGCAACAGGTGAGTAGTAAATATCACTATTTTCTTTTCTTTTCAGTTGGAATCCTCTAACTACGAGTCTTGCTTTCTTTGTTCCATCTTCTTTTATTTTGAAAATCCACTTTGTGTCAATGGCTTTAGTATCATTCGGTTTATCTGCTTCTACCCAGGTTTGTAAATCTTGTAATGCTGTTAATTCTTTATTTATTGCTAACTTCCATTCCTTGTCATTTATAGCTTCTTCATAGGATTCAGGCAGGTCTTCTTGTGATATTAAGCAGAAAGCGATATTGGTAACATAGTCTTTTAAGTATTCGGGTTTGTTAATTTTTCTGCCAAATCTTGTTCTAGTTTCTGTATTTTCAGTTCTTCCTTCTATATTTTCACTTGCTTCTTCTATGTTTTCATTTGTTTCTTCAATGCTTTCATTCCTTTCTTCTATACTTTCATTTGTTTCTTCAATGCTTTCATTTATTTCTTCTATACTTTCATTTGTTTCTTCAATGCTTTCATTTATTTCTTCTATACTTTCGCAGGTTATATTCTCCTCCTGTGTTGGTACATTCTGGTTTTCAATTATTACTTTGCAAAAATTTTCTTCATTTTTCTTCTCATTCTTTCTGTTTTTGTTTAAAAATATTACATCTCTTCGCTCTATAATTTTTCTTCGTTCCTTATCCCATAGTTTATATCCGGTAGGTGTATATCCAATCATTATATATTTCGTACTTCGTTTGTCTAGTTTGTGTAGGTACTCCAGGTTTTTAGTGTATGCTTCGCTTCCAAAGGTTTGTATGTATTTCAGGTTAGGTTTTCTTCCTGTCCATTTTTCTGCAGGTGTAACATACTGTCCCTCTACAGGTATGCGGTTTAGTATGTATGTAGCTGTTTTGGCAGCTTCGCCCCAGAGTTCTCCTTCTATCTCATTTTCGTACATCATTGCTCTTACTTTTTCCATCAGTGTGCGATTGTATCTCTCAGATTTGCCATTGAGTTGAGGGCTATAAGGAGTAGTATAGTCTAACAATATTCCATTCTCCTTACAATAATCTTTCATCTCTCTGCTAGTATATTCTCCACCACAGTCGCATCTTATGGTTTTCACTTTTGAATTCTGTTGTCTTTCAGCTTCTTTTATATAATATTTCAGGTGTTGGAAAACTTCACTTTTGTTAGTGAGTAAGTATATTTTAGTAAAGTTGGTGTATTCATCTATGCAGGTAAGTACATATTTTTTGTTATCCCATGTCGTTGGTGTTATTGGTCCACAAATATCAGTATGTATTATTTCTAAAGGTTTTTTAGCTTTGAATCTGTTAGTATTAAATGGAAACCTTGTTTGTTTAGCTTGAATGCATATTTCACATTCTCTCATGTTATTAATTTCATTTTTACTGATCTTCATACCTTCCACAATGTCTATCATTTTTTTCATTTTATCTTTACCTGGGTGGCCTAACTTTATGTGCCACTCCATAGCATTATTTTTCTCATATGTCACATAAGAAGATTCATCACTTACTTTTATTTGGATGCTGTACAAGCCGCTGTCTGTTTTAATTCCTTTAATTATTTCTTCATTATTCTTCTTAATTATTACATTATTTTTAGTGAATAATACTTCTGCATTTTTTTCTGTTAAGGCGTTAACTGATAATAAGTTCTTCTGTAGGTTTGGCACATATAGCACATTATTTATAAAATAGTCTTCAGTTTCAATTTTTCCTATTTTTTCGGCAGTTAATTTTTCATTCCTTTTTGCTGTATGTATTTGAGTGTTACTTATATTTGTCTCTGTAAGCAAATTTTCATTGTTTGTCATATGTGTAGTACAGCCGGAGTCAATTATAAATTCTGTTGTGGTGTTACATACTTTTTCATTTGTCAAAAATGCAGACTTTTTGTTATTTTGTCCTTTGAAGTAACAGTCTTTCTCAGTGTGGTTATTTTTCTTGCAAATTTTACATTGTTTCTTGAAAAAGCAATCTTTTTCTTCGTGGTTTGTTTTCTTACAAATTTTGCAGAACTTTTCTTTAAATGTCTTATTGCTTTTGTTATTATTATTCCTTACACACTGCTTATTGAAATAGGCTTCTTTAGTTTGAAACATTGTTGATAATCTTTTTTCTTCTGACAATAATCGGGCAGTCAGGTTACTTAATGTTTTTTCAGATAATGGAGTTGATTCCCATGCTGTTACAAAGTTGTGGTAATTATCAGGTAAAGTTGACAAAATTTTGGACATGACCATGTTGTCATTTACTTTTTCATTTAAGCATTTTAGTGTAAATGCCAAATTTTCTATTGTACTTATATGTTGCGTCATATCTTTATTTTTGTTGTAGGAGTATTGAAATAATTGTTGGAATGCTTCACATTTTTGTTGTTCATTGTTTTTTTGAAATAACTGACAAATTTTATTATACATTTGCGAAGCATTTTCGCAACTCATTAGCATGCTTATGTATTTTTTGTTAATGGTGCACATGATGATTTTTTGTACTTGTGCATCTTTTTGGATGTTCGTTTTCATGTCACTTCCTAGCGGGATTGCGGCGTCATCACTTTGCACTATTTCAAATAATCCCTGGCTTTTTAACAGTATTTGGATTTGGAATTTCCACATTGCGAAATCTTCCTCGGACGACAACTTCTGTATTTCACTGTAATCGTTTTTGTGATCCATTTTAGTTTCATGCGTTTTTAGTTTTTTAGGTTAGTCGTTTTTCTTCACACCAATTTTTTTAATTTCTTAACTTCCGTCTTCCTCTGGGCCCATAACCTTTTGAGGTTGTGGTTTCTTTGTTTAAATAAACACTTAGTGTTAGTTTTACTTTGTTTATTAACAATTAAACATTATTTTACTTATAATTTATGCATTTGCGTTTACGGTTAGATCGGAAGAGAAAAAGGTGGCAATAAGTGACAGATATATTTTTTTTTAAATGTGGTAGTGTTCCGGCTTTTGACTAAATCCTCAACAATCTCAAGACCATAATTTCACCACGAAATGTATTTTTCAAAGTTCAGCTACGTGTATGACGAGAAGTGTCTCATTGTGTTCCCTGAAGTAGGCTGCACTTAGGTGGCACAGGTGCAAGATTAAAAGTGCAGTTCTCCAAGGAAGCAACTTCCACTCTTTGCTCTTAGCTCGAATGTTTAGGGGGTGACGGGGACGTTGCTCAGACTTACTTAACTACTCATGGCTATTGTTTGAAGCCAAAATATCTAGCTTGTATATGTAAGCCGTACCCCAGTGATACCTGTGGCATTATCTTCATTTAAGTTTACATTTTTTTTTGCAATTCTCGAAATCCCCAGTCGTTGTAAGTTTTTCAATTTCTAGTTAATGTAGTAAAAACAAGCCTTACTTAAACGTACTATCAAAATCTGGTTAGGGAAATGTGTCAACCACATTCTTAACCCATCATCAACTCAAAAACGAAAATTTTATTTAAGAAAAATTTAAGTTCTATTTTTTTTGTTTTTAAATGAAAAATATAAATAAGCAATGTTATTTAGTGGTGCTGAATATACGTAGCTGAATACTGAATTATCAATGGACATGTAAATGCAGCCGAATCCTCGCTCCCCAATTTGGCGCACCGTTTTTTATATGCCCTGAATTATTAACAGAGCGAGTGGTCCCTTAAATTATTGTTATGGTTCTGCCGCGCCTTCCTGGATGTGCCTTGATTTTTTATTGTTCGCTTCTGATTATTTATCAAAAAATGTTTTTTGGTAATTTGGTAGATTGGATAGAGCCAATTTAACCTAAAAACTTTTTGCTTGATCCAAATTGGAAATTTTGAAGTTAGCTTTCTTGTTTGTTAAAATCTTGCAACGATTTCAGTTGTTTGTCATTCTTCTGATTGAACTTGTTATGTCCTTCTTTTGGGGAAAACTCTTCCATTAAAGTTATTCCTGTTTGATGACTCGTGAAATAATCGAACTTTCTTTTCCAAGATCTTTTCTGTGGGAATTGACATCTGTGGTATGCCTTCGAGCACATCCATTAAAGGTTCATCTTTAACTACCTACATCGCGGATTCAGATTATGAGGATTTGAAGAACCATATATTCATGTTCTTATATTAATACAGACGAGGTTCTATCAAAGTAACCAAAGAGTTTCCCAATCCTGAATCGTCTCCAGATTATAGTGCCTTCCGTTCCAAAATCGCTGAGTAGAATCAATATCAAGTCGCCAGCACAACAGTTTCGACGCGTTAAGTATTAAGTTCCCGGGTTGTGATTGAACGCATCCCGGCTGGCGATAACCGTAAATCCAGGGAACATCCCGGCAGTTGGGCCAGGGCCGGAGGGGGGGAGACCTACTTCAATGTAGACGCAACTATGAAAGTGGAAATTTTGCTAAAGCATGACATAAGGTCTGACGATGGGTACACATTTTACGAGTTTCTACTAAGTATTTTTAAAAGCAGAATCTGCTGTCAATTTTCACGTGGGATTTACCATAAAATTTGGTAAGGAGTTAAAAAGTATGACTAGGGTTTTTTTCCCGAAATGACAAGTTGGGCAAGTCCATTTTATGAAAACGTTGTTTAATATCTTGACGGGTTTGTAGATAGTATGTATTATTTTAAAGCAAGAAACTTATTACGATTGAAGATTTTCTTCTTTTTATTCCTTGGAAAAATCTTTGCATGTTAAAAATAGCTTGGTCAAATAGTGGAACATTCAAAGCAAATCATAATTTCATACACTAAAAACAATTCTAATTCATTAGTTATTTCTAAATTAATGAATACCACATTTTCTAAACACATTATCAAAGTATCGTTAATATTTGCAGAATGATTCATTATAACTCATAAAATATCTATAATAATCAGTGCAATCTAACTGGGATTGCCGCAAAATCATTACGGCCCATTATCGAGCCACTAAACGCGAGATTCGCAATAAAACAGACATTAATATAATCAAATTACCGAGCCCTGAGTGCGGCTCTGGCCGGCTCATCTGCACAGTATCACACAGACGGATTTTTATGGGAACGTACTTTAGACGGTCGTGAATTAAATATATGATGGCTCCAACTTAAAGTGCTTCCCTGGTAAGATTTCACGAAATATGGAGACGGTGTTTTGAGGCGCAGGAGTTCGGGTCATTTGAGTAGAAATATGAAGGCTGTGTTCAAGATTATAGGTTAGTTAAAGTTAAATTCAATTAGAAAAGCATATTTATAACTTGGCTTGACTTAGCCTTACTGGTAATTTTTGAATATTTGAGTTGGTGCTAACTCAAAAATCAATTTTAGTAGAGCAAAAAGGTGCTTCTCACTGTAAACAGTAGAAGAAATAACCCAGACGATTGTAGGTAGTCAAACTATTATAAAATCCATGACAAATCTATACTGACATGTTAGACTTATCCATAAAAAACATAGGAAAGATAATTTAGAACAAATAAATAATTATCTGTAAACATTGGTAGCTTATCTAAAATGTTCAATTTGCTGTTAAAGCTAACTTTTTTCTAATTCAATTTAAAACATACCAATAAATAAGTTGAGAAGCGAAATAAAATGGCGTCAAATAAAAGTTAGTGCCGCTGTAAAAATCTGTGAACGCTCTCCCAGGCCGTAACGTAGGTATAACTAGTTTATCATCCATAACCCGGCAAGTACGCAATATTCTCGAAACGATAGGAATAAAGAGAGCAAGCGATGGGGAAGATGATAATATGGCGGTGGCGGAAATCAAACCGTAATGAGAAACTTCCAACGCCTTTATTATTATGTCAAATGAAATATTTTTTATGAATCATCCATTTATAAATTCATAATATTCCTTTGAGCAAATGCTAATTTAAAATCCGATTATATGAATAAACTTGATAAATTAAATGTATCAGTATCATGAAAATATTCTAAGATAACATCCACGTGTTTTGGCATGTTCACCACCATCATTCTCACTTCGACACAATACGAAAAGCACTCTAAAATTACAAAACGGTACAAAATGGATGATTCAATTCCCCACACAAATTCACCCCCTATCACCCCCATAAATCAATCCGAAGTTTCAGCATAGATCAATAATACACAGACGATCGTCTTTCAATTCATTCACTTCCGCGGAGCACCCCGAAAACAATTAAGTGCCGTCTCCACACCCCCACTTCTCACCCCCAGTAATATAGCAGCGTAATTACGCTGTTAAGGGACGAAGATTTCACCCCGCTTGCGGACTTTGCGTATAAGGGATTGTAATTTCTTGTAATCGTTGAAGTTAGCTTGTTTACGTGAGTCTTGCATGGATTTATGGTGGAATCCTCATGGAAGTAAATATATTTTGTCTGAGTTTAGTACAAAGCAGTCGCAAAATAACTGAGTCACTTATGGGCAGAATATTGTTCGCTAAATTCTATATTAGGTATCTTAGTTTAGTACAAAGCAGTCGCATAATAACTGGGTCATTTATGGGAAAAATATTGGATACACGGTAATTTGATATTGGGTACTACAAAAATATTTTGGCCAACCTGTTAATTGAACATTAGGACAAGTTCTCTTACTACTCAACCACTAAGACTTACACTGTACGTAAATGCAGAATTAACTAAACTTATTGCTATATTGGTGCTTGTTATCTTTTCTTCTTTATATAAATCCTCATATAAGTATCAATCATATGTATATCTTTTGAAACAATACTTCATAGAGTAACCTATGAATAAAAAGACTTCGACTAAAGTACGTTAAACAATAACTATTTTTAAAATTAAAAGCGCTCTCAGTAACAGTCCAATTTCGGCAACGCCAATACTCCGCCAGAGCAGTCTATTTCGGATTTTCCAAGTCCATTTCTCAGTAGCAAATTACCCATTCAACCGCCCAAGCTTTACCGTCTCTATTCCCGGAATTTAGTTGCTCAAACTTTCGCCCACACACTACCCCCGCAAAAAAGGGCCAACAAACACCACAATCCGCTGGGCGAACATCTTTCTCCGTAGTAAAAATCTGTAGCGCGAAGTATCTTGAAGACGAAGAGACGCTAACGATGGAGCGCGGAGAACGCTCTGATTTCCAATTCAAAGGAAAATTGCGATCCATAAAGTGGGAAGAGGTAGGGGGGAGTGGGGGCGACCCCCCTCCGTTGCTACGCGACGCGGGGAGGAGTCGCTGCAATCTCGGCCCAATGGCACGACGGATATAAATTGCTCTCGCGACACGGCGCTGATGCGGGAGCGAGAGGTGGCGCGGCGTCTCGCTCTGTCTAATGAAGTCCCCGCTCGCCGGCCCTTGATTGACGGACGCCGGCCCTTTTTGGAAAGCCTAAGTTGGGCATCGATGCCGTGTCGTGATTTGTAGGTAATTACTACCTACAGGACGACGCGTCGCATTGGCTGCAACGTTTTCCTGTTTTGATGCTATTGTTGGCTTATTTGGTGCTGTGAAATTGGAATTAGGATTATTTGTATTATTTATTACTTTTAACAATATAAGCGATTATGTGTAGCGTTGGTTACCATATAACTATTGCATAAAGCGTTCGTCAATGAATGACCTACCTTCCGTACATTCACAGGTTACAAGCAATTTGTTACCACAAAAAGTAAAGAGTTTGATCACTGCAATAGTTTTTTTTATGTTACTTTACTAGTGCATAAAAGCTCATAAACTAACTGCCACACTGTATCATCCTCTTAAAAATTGACAAACTAAGTGTTATCCCCATTTAAAAAAAAAAGATATTTTTATTTATTTTGTATATTAGGTGATGTTTAAGCAGATATACAATGTATTTCATGCTTGAGATGATGTTTTGTAAAATTTCGGTTCAAAAAAATATGATAAAGTTAAATTATAAGATGAAAACAGATTCTTAAAATTTCAAATAGGTTACTTAAATTAAGTTTCTGTAATTATTTTAACTTCAAAAATATCGTAACATTTTTCAAATCAGCCTGATTCATTGACCGAATAGATTTTTTGGTATTTCTATCTTAAAAAGAATACCTATAACGTTGTGAAAGCTTTAAAAGCGAAAGAGAAATGAATTGAATGTGATGAATAGTGGTCGAACAATGGCTAACAAAGGCGCTTTCACAGAGCGTTATTAAATTCCAGCGCTGGAATCACGAGGTTCAGATATAGCTGGTTTATATCAATAACTACGTCATAAAGTAGATATATTTTGACTAAAAGCTCATATTTCATATTTCAATAGTCAGATAAAAATATCAGACCAAATAAACTACAACACGACAGATTTTGAAATGTTAAAACTATAACCTTACTTCGAAAAGTTAATATTGTAACATTCAAAACTTTCGTGTTGTAGTTTATTGGTGCGATAAATTAATCTGACTTTGTAAAGTTACTCCTTAGTAAAATTATGTACGAGTAAGTAAGTACTTAATTTCACAGATTTCCAAAGAACATTTTTCTTGAAAAATCTGTGCCTACTTCTACTACATAAATCTACTTAAGGGGCCCAGTGTAGGCAATAGCCATTAACAATCGCAAATACATATATCTAGTGGGATTCTCAGTCCCGAAAATCAAAATCCAAAAACCTATGCTTTATTATCTGGCATGGCCATAAGTATTCACAATCTTTGGATTAAAAACCTAAGTTATTTCTTGTATGTACAAGTTATCTAAGAGTCATGTCTAATCCACATCTCATCTACTATCGATCCGACCTTAGACGTGACGACTGACAACGACCCTGCCAATACCTCTAGCCTCTAGGGCTGACAACCTCTACCTCTGCCCTAATACATATCTATTATTACCAATATCAAAAGGCCTAAGTTTATTTGGATGGTTGAATGTGCTAATCTCAGGAACTATTGCTTTGTTATGAAACTCATTTTTCCTAGATTGACCTATCGTATATAAGAACAGATAAAGGATGTAGTTACATGACATAACGCTATCACCAATATAATAGAAGCGAAGCACCTACGAGAATGAAAACTAAAAATTTCATAAAAATATATTTTTTAGAGAATCGGCTGCTTACGCATCGTTAAAGGTCAGAGGTTAATTATTCCCGTTTAAAAGTTCAGGCTATCCCATATTAATAAATAGTTGTGAGCAAATGTTATTTGCCGAATTCAGTCACTCAAGTTCCCTGTTCAATAAAAACTAAAATCTCACCAACCAAGGGGCTCTTCATTCAATCGCTACGGGCCCCGCGCAGACATTTTTGCTTAAACTAAAAAAAAGCAATACCGTGCCAGCTAATGGTATTCAAAAGACAAGTAGATAAGTATGTCAGTACTGATGCGAAGTCGAAAACTAGAGCGTAAACGAGACATACATGTTGCGCAGTATCGTTTCAAACTGTCAATGCTTTGCCCAGGTGTTCGAAGTTCCGATTTCGGGTGCCACTTTTTTATCACAAGTAACCTATCTCAGTACGTCATTTTTATTTTGACATCATTGGTGCCAGCCCTGTCGGCTCGGTGGCTGGTTCACGGTCTGCATTAGCACCCGTCCGCGTAATCTCTGCGGGTCCGGCGTCGTTACGCACGCGGGGCGCGTCTACCAGCTGCTTCCACTATTTATAGCTTTACCCCCTTATTCATAAAAACTACGCTAAAGCATGGCTAAAGCAATTGACGTGTTGTGTCACTTACTCGCAAATGCCGGCAGCAACGAGAGTGACAAAGCGATACAAAAGTTAAAATGTTGCTGTTTAAGTTTCTATGAATAAGGGGGTTAAAAAATAACAGCAGCATGGCTTGAAATAAGCAAACATGTTTAACGCTTGTGGATGACTATTGAATAGAAAACTTTTGCAGCCTGTCCAAAAATCGTTACATTACTTTGTTCTGCTTCACTGTTTATCAGTAGAGTACTTACTAAATAAAAGTCTTAAATTATAATTTAGGACCCACCGATACCTATATTATTATTTTTCCCATTATAATACGTAAATATACCCATTTGGGTTGATTTTGATCGTCTCATGAATAGGGAAGTACATCCCCGGTAAATGAAAATTTTGGATCCTAAACCGCCAGAATTCTATAAAAGCATTTAAATTGCCATCAAAGAGACACTGATGAAGCCATTAATAAAAATTCAGTATGCGCTAGCTGAAGTTTTTTATTTTGACGTTTGTAATCGTCTTACATTTGAAGGGTCCACTGCAATAATGATGAAAGTCCAAAAATACTAAAACCTTAGTGACTAATGACATTCGGTTCAGTCGACCAAATGACATTAGTCACCAAGGCTCCAATACTTTTGGACTTTCATCATTATTGCAGTGGACCCTTCATTTGTAATTAACGTATAAGTAGTTGTACTTATACGAAATATTGCAAATCCAGTTCCATTCCAGTCTCGGGTTCAAAAGTAGTTATCTGCACAACTAGATAGGCTGTCTAGATAGTTTTGTAAATAAACTCGAAAGTTGATTGAATAGCTCGCATTAAAATATGAAACAGGTAAGTAGCTAGACATAAAAAGAGATAGCATTCTGCGTAATCTGTGCGAGAGTCGCCATTACAGATGCCACGCACGTGGCCTCTGCTCTCAGACGTTTTATAGCCCTGGACATAACATTTCTAACTGGACATAGGTCGGAGGCAGTTTAGTTATAGCCCTGCCTGTCTGCGATGCGATGTCGCTGTTTACTTGTGCAGTCTGTGTTGTTTGGCGAGAAAGGCACGGTAAAATGCTGTCGTTTGTAAGCGCAGCTAGACTAATATGGCTATGCACTGGTTTTTTTAAAACTTTTTTGGTCTTTACTGTTCTACAAAAATATGGAAAGCTTAAGAATATGATTGAGCAGCAAATAGTCCGTCCTTTCTACCGTTGATTGTTGTGCAATTATACATAATTAACCAAGTCATCGTTACAGCTGAAAAAAATTGTCAAATCCAAAATACACTTTGCTCAACCTTTATTTTTTTTAACCATCAGATCCCACTGCTGGGCAAAGGTCTCTCTCAAGCTCTTCCACCTCAATTATTAATTTAAAAACTCTTACCGCTAAAACGTTACAATAAACTCAATTTTCTCTTATTGTTCACAGGTGAAAAACCACACAAGTGCCAAGTCTGCGGCAAAGCTTTCAGCCAGAGCTCGAACCTCATCACCCACTCCCGCAAGCACACCGGCTTCAAGCCCTTCGCCTGTGAGCTGTGCGGGCGCGCATTCCAGAGGAAGGTCGACCTGCGCAGGCACAGGGAGACCCAGCATGCGGACTTGCGGCCGCCGCAGCCGCATATGCAGCCGCCGCATACGGATGTGCACGCTATGCACGCACGGGATATGCACAGCGTCGCAGAGCATAGAATAGGTCAGTGTTTCAACAACATTTTCTAGTTGAAGCGTCTCAGTCGCATATGCGATACTTATTGTAGTGAAAAGCATACAATATCAAGTAACAAATAATATTATTACTTTCATAACCAGAAGCGTTGCTTTTACAACCCATGTCATTGATTAAATGCATCAAACACGCTGAAACTGAAAGAACATTCAAGACCACATCATTCTATTCTCCAAAAAAACTTACATTTTGCATTTTTTATTATTATTTTTTTTATTTTGGTCAACAGATCTGCGACCCCCCCACCCTGACCTGCGGCCGGCCCACCCCGACTTCCGGGCCCCGCACATGAGCAGCAACGTGCCCCCCCTCCAGCCTCTCCCCTCCTGAACGACAACAGCCTTTGCGCCTGCGACTTGGCGCTGAGGCGAAGACAACACTTGCTATGCAGCCGGAGAAAAAAAGAAAACGGTGTTTAGCGGGATTTTTTGGACAATTATTTTTGATTTCGTAATTGTAATTAAATAAAGTGAATGTCAAGTGAAGTATACCAAAAGCTTGTAACATCATTTGAGGATTATTTCATACTTCAAGCCATTTAAACATTCTCAGTTCTTGAGAGCAAGCGAGATACAATACATCTTTATCGTGGTCTTTAAAAAATTTTCGAAGTATCTCTAGTTAAGTTATAAGCTTTTTGGAATTTTCAAAAATAAAAGTACCAAAGAAGTGACGTGTCTGACAAAATTAGGTAAGTATATATAAAAATAAAGCATGGCCGAGTGTTTTCCAGTTGGATTTGTATGAAAACATATCCAAAGTGCGCTCAGCCAATCTTGATCCTTGCAAATAAAAGTTGAGGAAACTATAACAGAACCCGAAAACAAACAATAATCGTTAGCGACAATTGTAACAGAATAGAAATGTATATGATTGTTGAAAGGTGGGAAAATTGGGAAATCCTAATAGACGTCTCAGTACAATACCTAAGTACTTCCAAAGAGTCAAATCTAACTAACCAAAGGAAATTCATATAAAGTAGTAATGGATACCCAAGTACACAATATACAAAACATACTTAAAAAAATGTGCATTCGCCACTTGCAAGGAAAATCGAATGACCTCGATCGAACACAAGCATTAAATCCTACTACCAATAATGTTGTTGTTGACTATTTTCTTTTGAATTTGTTTGAAGGTACCTACATATAATATTATTCTGTAAAATTATAAAGCCTGTTTACTCCATGTGTTTAAGCGCGCGTTCAAATACGTGCTTTATACATATGGCACAGTGGGTTGCAACTGAATTTTGCACACCTGCGCGTTGCAGTTGCGCTTGCACATATTAGAAAGAGACGCCATAATGTATTGGTTCAGACATGTATTAAAAAAGTCAGGCTTCTTTCATTATTTACTTTAAAAAATATACGTACGTGAAACATTATAGGAACGATTGCCATTCCAAAGTGATGCGACTCAAGTTATTTAGATAGATTATTGTAATATAACGCTTTGTTATTGTGAGTTTTTGATCTCATTGTATATATATAAATTATATAAATGTAAAGGCTGTTTTCTTTCACCGTGTACAAAAATGTTATGGACTGTTATGTAAATGGCACGAATCGTCTTGGAAATTTCCGCGTGAGGTATAATTGTAAGTAGTTTCTTTCACTTTTTGATGTTTAATAATAAAATCACAAAAATTAAGCGTATTCAGTTCATTGATCTAATTAAGTAAGTATGTATATTTGGACTGACCTTATCATTCCAATACAATTTTAACACAATTTTTGATATTTTTAATAGAATTTAATGTTCAAGACAAATTAATTAATGTACAAACCATCATTCCTTTTGTTACTTTCTATACTCGTTTTACAGTTAAATTGTAATTCCAATGTTCATTCCTTTAGTTTATGAATATGTCTGTATAAAAACAAATGTTTCACCCACAATAAAATTTCAAGATGTCCTGGTGTGACAAGAATGTTTTAAAACTTTTATTTTATTTTAGTTAAACTGTTACTGAAACTATTTTAAAAACCCTCCATTCTTTTGGTAGAACTAATGTCTCATGAAAAAAACCTGCTTACCGTTATTAATATCCAACTCGTTTTAATTGAGTTGTTAATGTATAAAACTTATATTTGAACCTTAGTTTTCGAATGGGTGTGTGGTCACTTTTGGGTAACAGTAATGGTGTTTGTCCACTCCTGTTACAACTACTCTCGTAAAAGGAGCTAGTGTTATTTTACTCATATGTGAATATTGTTGACAAGAAAACAGCATAAATTAAACGCCAACTAAGTATTTTATTGGGTTGGAATATAACTAAAAAATAATGTATAATTTTATACACTACATATACCTACATACTATCCTTAGATAAACCAAACACAATAGACAATTTAAGTAGGCTTTACAAGTGAGTAGCATCCTCTTGCCAAAACCATATTCGCTGATTAGGAACAAATTGCATACTATGGTCCGTGAAAGAATGCAGTAATTTCATACTTGTCCTACGATCTAGCACGCCCCCTAACCAATCAAATCGTTCTGAATTAGAAAATTCGAGTCCATAGTGACCAGTTGAACGCAAAGGTTGTGGATCTGAGTTTTTTGTGTAACCGAATTATATTTAAAAATCACTGCATTCTTAACGTGAACTGACTATTATAGTAGTTACTACATAGTTTGTGTTTTATAATAAAGTGTACCTATTAATACTACATTGTTTTCATATATTTATTTACATTATTATGTAACAATTGAAAATTGTTTTCGTCTTAAAATATAACTAGGTACAAAATTGTATATAATCACGTTTTAAATAAAACTTTATTACGATACACTTTTCTTATACATAAAGTTATACATTTTAATAAGTGTCTACTACGAATTGGTTCTGTAATGATTTATTTAGTAAGGTTTATTATGTACAAATAGTTATAATTATAATCGACTCAATATTTTAAACATAACTAGTTTTAATATTAGCGAGATTTGTAAATATTGTATAAATTTTGATTTAGTCATGTATAAACGAACCCAAAGACAAACGTGCAATCCTAACGTCTAATTATTGTGATTATTGTAAACAACTGTCACTTCAATAAATGATGATGTATTGAAATTATTATTTTATTTATCAACCTAAAAACCTGAAGCTCAAAATTTATAACCACCAAGATTTTTACATGAAAGGCTATAGAAATACAACACAGCGTATTCTGATTTTCAAAGATTGTGAATAACGATTTTAACATTTTATTGAAAGTTATCTCTTCTAGGTACTTTAGTTATAGGTACAATACCTACATCTTAATAAAAAGCATAATCTAATGTTCAACAAAAGTCTATTTCTCTAAAAGCATGTTTTTCTAAAAGTGTAAATTCTTCGAAATTGAAAATCTCGGCGATTAAAGGTGTTCACTGATTTTCATGTGATGCTTACAACAACAAAAAATCTTTGTTTTTTTGGTTTGTTTAACCCCATCCTAAGGCCTCTACACACCAGGGCCCACCCTTCGGCATCTGTGCCAGCCCTTTGGCACAGCTCAGCTTCACTCTAACTCGTAGGTTATTTTTCCTAAATAAGGTTGTCGACATTGGTATCAACTACCTCATACGGGAGAAATCACTCAACAACACTGTGGAGTTGGCTCTTTAATGTAGAGAGCTTTAGTATCTCCAGCGCAGTATTTATAGCAGGGGTCAGAAAATGCAGGACCGCGTATCTGGACCGCTGACCGACCAGACTCCGGATGGGATGTGACAAGGTCCCCCTTGTGTCGACAATTATTTTACATATAATGTGACTTAAGTACGGTATTCGGAGGTGATTGTTCATGGAAACATCTCAGCAGACTCACCGATGAACATCTTTAATATTTAATGACAATAGCCTACCCTAACTTGAGTACTTAGTCCAAAGCAAAATACCCTCAGCACTTCTCCATACAATTTCTTTATAAATGTGACTGCAACCTCTGCAAACGCAAACTGCAGGGGACACACTTTAGTTCCCAGGCGCGGCGCTGCAGTGCACGCTTGGAATCACTTTCATAGATATTCATAGAAACCAGTAGTGTCGTTTGCAGTTTGCGGTTGCAGTTTGCGGTCTGCGGTCCGACTTGAAATTATACTTTAATTGTGACCCCAGAACTAGTACACTATTCAGTTACTAGTTCTCACTACAAAAATCTTGGAAATTCTTGATTTTGAGGATGAGTTTACAAACCATAACAGCGAAAGCTTTATGTAAAAGAAAACAGAATTATTTGTTGTTGAAACTGATATCAGAAATACAAAATTATGCTAAAGTTGAGATGACGATCATAATCTAATCAAACCATTAAGGTTCGCTACTAGGGTCGGCCGGAGAGAAAATCTGTCAAATTTGAAAGCGATCGTGACAGCTATGGTCACACAGTGGTTGGGCCGTGCAATCCGTGCATAAATGCAATGCATAAATCCGGACGACCGTCTTGGTGTAATTGTTTAGAAGTCGGCTACTACACCAAAGGTCGCGGGTTCGATCCCCGCACAGTACAAACATTTGTGTGCATGAACATGTCTGTTTGTATTGGTCTGGGTGTTTCCTATGTATAATAAGTATGTATTTACAAAATAAAAAGTATTTGAGTATGTTTATCCGTTGTCTAGTATCCCATAAAAACGGAGTATAATTAACTCACTTGGGGCTAGATGGCGCTGTGTGGAATAATGTCCAGGCATATTTATTTATTTATTATTATTATGAATTGCGGCATGATAATCATTTGATGCGTTCACCAAAGATATTTTTATTTCGCCACCCAATATATTTCAGGATATAGGGCAAACAAAAGAAACAACCAAAAATTTTTTTTTATTAAACATACCAACAAGCGGTTTTGCCAATTATTTTTTTACACTATTATTCGCAATCTATTCTCGTGACCACGTTATTTGCACAATGTTATATCTGGTACTTGACGATTCCATCGAGATTTAGTTGTAACTTGGTTTATCCGTTCGATCATCATCAACACAAAATATTTCTTACATCCAATGCATATGATATAGCGATAAACGGAGCCATTTCTAGTAACATGCAGAAGAACCCACTAATTAATTGGTCTTACTTGTAATGAAAAGCTGCAAGAAGCATTAAACGGAGCTATCTTGTTACTAACTAAAACGAGGAATTTAACAGTTGTCAACAGTTGAGACACTTTTAGTGGATAATTTATTTTAGATAATAACACTTGAGTAATACCTTTAGTCTCCTGTAGAGGCCATCGCGCTAAATTTAATACAGAATCCACCGTGATCTTTATCTTACTGGAATTGATCTACGAGGAGAGCATAGTATGAAAGGAAGTCACCCTCCGCGTTTTTCTGTCTGTTTTTACATAAGCTTTCACTATCTAAATGATAGTTGATGCTAATTATATTTTCTAGAACGTTTGTCTGTATAGTTCATTCAAATTACTACAGGGAAAAGCTGTGTGCAAATAGCCAGTTAGAGATAAAAATGCTTGCACTGCCATTTTTCCATGGCTGACGTAAATATGATAATTCATATTTATATCAAAGTTCTATCTGATCCATTTTTTTAATTTAAAATGGGTTTGCGTTTGACCTCAGTCTTGCCAGCCACGCTTACCCAAAAAATGCCTATTCACTCTTGCCTTGAAGACACCAAGGTTGTATGTATCCGGAAACACAGACGCAGGGAGGGCGTTCCACTCCTTAGCGGTGCGGACCAGAAAGGAAGCACCAAACCGCTTAGTTCGGACCGCTGGAAAGTCGACCACATGGAGATGAAAGTCCTCGCGGCGTCTTGTGGTCCGGTAGTAGAAAGTAGAGGGTGGTATCAGGTCATGCAGTTCTTGCGCACACTCTCCGAAATACACCTTATAAAAAACCGATAGACAGGCAACTCTACGCCGATGCTCCAAACTCGAGTTTGGTTCCAACGAGCGTCTCGTCACCTATCAGTGTCCTGGCTCTTCGGTCTACTGAGTCCAGTGCATCCAGCTGATACTTGGCAGAGCCATCCCAGAGGTGGCAGAAGTACTCCATACACAACCGAATTTGTGCTTGGTACAATTGTAAAAGCTGTTCCGGTGTGAAGTGTGTTTCCATTTCGAATAACTTGTCATTATGTTCTAATGCAATAACTATTTCTGTTTCGTATAAGCAAACGCAAACTTTAATTTTTTTTGCTCGAGATCTCCATCTTAATTACTATGGAACGAGTGAAGTTTCTTTGACAGCCGTCTGCGCAGTCCCGCAACTCAGTCTTCCACATGACGCCGGGTGAGTGCACGTCACTGCGTAAAGAATAGGAAAATGAAATGGCAACTAGTACGAAATTGTCAAACCCAAGAGAGCTTTTAATCAGGTGTACTTATAAATATAAACCTGCCATATAACTCTCATGGTGAATCATGATAAAATCATACGTTTGATAAATTATGCATAATGCATATGAACAAACAGTACGGAGGAAAAAAAATAAAGTTGTACTATTTTCAACAAAAGACCCTATGTGCGCCTATTTCGTGTAAATTATCCGCGTAATTATAAATGTCATTTTCGTCAAAAGCGACGTGCGCTCACCTTGGGGACATGGGGGGGAGTGAGCTGCGACGGTGCGCGGACAGCTATCAAAGAAACTTCACTCACTCCATAGTAATTTGTATGGAGATTTCAAGCGAAAAATTCGGAATGTTTGGGAATTTTTTGCACAAAACTGAAATAAAGCAATGAAAAACAACTGATTGGCAATGCTTCTTTGATATCTGATCTTTACACGTTATTTAAAACACGTAAGTTGTTAGTTTATATAATGCCTAAACTTTTGAAATACGGGAGTGCGTTTTGCACGTTTTTAGCGATATTCTGATTTTTTTTCACATTTATCTAGTGAGTTGATCCATATACTGGAAGTTTGAGCTGATTGTGCAACTCTTTGACTACTATGACGATTTTTTTCGTGCCTCATACTTCATATTTTCTATATAAAACTTTAGTTTTCCCGAGAGCCGTTTTCCTGGTATCGCCCCTTAAGGGTTCATTGCGATTCAAGACACCCCTTGGCAAGGCTTGGGGTCCGGTTTCAACTAAAAGTTGAGGAAATGTATAGCTATATTTTGTATTTTATATTTAGTTGCTTTTGGAAACCAATGTGGTCAGTCACTTCATTGTGTAATCTCACTTCTTACAGATGGACGAGTGGAAACAAGATGTAGAAAACCAGCAAAGTACTTATTTGGGGTACAAACGATATCGGCATGATTTTACAAGAACATCTGAAGTAACGACACCAGAGGTTCCATTCCCGCACAGTCCATGCTGGACATGGTCCAGTCCACTTCCATGTGAACATGTCTGTTTGTATTGTTGCGGGTATTTGCTATGTATATTTAATTATGGTTTTATGCATGGGTTTACAAAACAGAAGAAAAACATTTAAGATAGTAAAACCAGAAAAAGACATTCGGTCTTGGCTTCAAGCGGGAATTGAACCCGTGTCTTTCGAAAAACATTGCTTAGTTTGAGGCTTTCCTAACGTTCAAAGAAAAGTTAAATTAAAAATCAATAAGTTGGGTAAACTTTTGACCACTGTTTTGCCACGTTCCAGAGTAGTTGAAAACTAGATAAATTAGAATGAACAGTATCTACCTGTAGTCGTCCCCATAAACACCACTTTTCTTAATTTAGAACCTTCACATTCCTTCCTACTCTTCTTTTGGTCCTTCGAACCGGATATAGATCAATTATTGGAATAACAACTAGACAGTAGATAAAAAAGAGTCACCACTTAGGATGTCAAAATCGAACCTCCACCGATGGTTTTAAAAACCTTATAATACTTTCCGATTCTCGAAAAGCCAACAGAAAACAAAGGCAGTAATTGAGCCAATTAACTGATTACCTTGATTGATACTTGTTTGTACGAGCTCGGTGTTTGCGGAGTTATGATCGATCGATGATTACGCTAATGGTTCGATCCCAATCTATGGTATAGCAATCTACGTTATTGGCAAACAGAAGTGATGGTAGCAGGAAAAACCTACTGAGTCTGTTTAGAGGACTACATATTTATGATTAGCTATACGTCGTTTAAGTTCTAACGAAAAAATAATAGCAAGATGGCCACTTTTCTATCGGTTTTTTGGCTTTCCTGAAAAGTTGCTAAAAATGACATAGGCACGTGGTGTTAGAACTTAAACAACGTATAGGCACAACTTATTATTGGAATATTCATTTGGCGAATAGTAGAATTTAAAAGCTATTGACGATTCGAAAGGACCTTTTTACTTCTTTTTTCGATTTGGATGTAATTTTTACGCATTGCTAGGGAATAAAACTTTCAAACTGGGACTGATATTTTTTTTGATCCTCCATGATTATTTCAATAAATTAGATTAAATCTCCATCCTAAAGATCAAGTTTGCCACCATTCAACAAGCTTACCAAAAGCTTTTCTGGTATAGAACTGTAACTTTTTATATTCAACGCACATATTGTGCGGTCCAGGTTTGTAAACCTACTAACTGTCCAGCTCAGAGCCAAGGCTAGGCTTAAAGAAGTCCACATCAAAAATGCAGGACCCTAGGCCTCGGGTCCTGTTTGATTACGGCAGGACGAAAAAACATTGTTAGATTTGGGGCAGAGCAGAAAAGCGCCGGCCTCAGGGGACTCTGGTAGACGCTAAACGCCTGTTATCACGCACTAGGGGGCGTACTCAGGGCCTGGCCTATTGTTTTGTGACAGGGATGGACGTAACGTACGTCACTTTTTATTTCTGGTGTTAGGATGGGTGGGTGGATAATAAAAGGTTAAATTGCGACCACATTTCTAAACCAAAGCGTTGCTATTTGACGAAAATTCACTTGTGTCAATAGAAAATGAACGTCCAATTAAGAAATACTTATCTACTAATGGTTCTATTGTGTTAGTCCATTGTCTTTCATTCCATTAGCACTCTGGACATTGAATCCAGCGATCCAAGTTCAATTCTCAATATTGTCATATTGATATTAAATAGAATAAAAAAAACTAGGGTAGACTGCAAAGACAAGGCAAAATGATATTGTTCTTATCATTTACTATGTTCTCTGAAAGCACTTTATTCTTTCATAATAAAATATTAAAAAAACCATTCAGTTACCACATACCTCAGTTAGTATATATAACTCTACTACACTGCTCAAAAGTGTCTAGGGATATCTCAAGCATTTTCATACAAAGTATAGCTATTTGGGAGGCTGTAAAAATTAAAATATTGATACCAACGTAGAAACTTTTAGAACACGGAAACTGCTATATCTGCCCTTTCAGATTGTATAAAGAAATTCATTGTAAAAGCATTATTGTACAATCGTAAGGACGTTAAAAAAAGACAGATTTTTCTTTTAAAAGGTGTCAAAATTTTAGCAAAATCATACGTTCTTTTTTGTAATATTCTTAACCTTTATTTTATGCCTCTGTCCTCGCGTTATTCTAAGATAATGCTCCATTTGTAAACAAACTTAACTTTATGAAATATTTGAAAAACGATATCCCTATTTTATTTTATTTTCTTTATTAGGATTATCAACTGTTGATACAATATTACTTAATCTAGTTTGACATGTTTTCGGTTCTTAAGGTAATTGCACGACAGATTTACAGATAAACACAGCGTGGTCTATAGGTGACACGTATATAAAAAAATGGTTAAAAAAGCCTTAATTAAATTAAAATGCAAAATCCGAGTGGAAGAAGTTGCTGGATAGCCGGAAACCTTTGTGAAAAATTATACAAAGATACATGAAATAAGAAATAAACTAAAGAAGAGCGGTAAGCCAATGAAAACCGCACGTAAAACAAAAACAAAAGAATACAATACAGGGCCAGAACTAAACATGGTCTTCGAGGCTAATCTATGATATCCCTAGACAGTTTTGATGTGTGTACTTGCCTGTTTAAAATCCAACAAGAGCTGGCAGACGACGGATACCGCAGCTCTTTGCTGGATTAACATGAGGCCCACTAACTAACTCACAATTCAATTCAACAAAAAACATCTTCTTCAAATAAAATGTGAACCCGATGGAAATAGGTCTTTCTTAGTCAGTTTCGACCACAAAACCATTTTTTTTAACAAAAAAAATCCTCCATCCGCCCCTGGCCGCCCAGAATCGCCTCCCATATATAATTCAAGAGCATTCACGTGCGTTTCGGACGCAATCAGTATTGTGAATAATTGATCCTTCGCCGGACGCGATGATTGTCTGCCCCGCGAGATTGCGAGAAGATTTCTGAGCCCGGCCCTGTGGATTTATGACGTCACTGTTATTGGCTCTGGCGTGCGATTTGGAAAAAAGATAACGGAGAAAAAGGAAATCGAATTAAAACGTAATCTGTGTTATTTTTTCAGTCCGAAGTTTTGCTCGAGAATAGGATTTTGATTGCAATATTGTGAAGTTATTCAGTTGTTAAGTTACTTTTATCGTAAGTTTAAAATAAAATATTTATTTGATTTTGAGTACAATGGTTTGTAACATAACAGAGATTAAAACATCACATGTATTAAAAGGTAACGCAAGTAATGAATTTTCCCACAAATGACATAAATTCGAGTCAAAAGCTTACATAATCATCGCTCTACTTCTTGAAATTGGTTTAAAAAGTGTCTTACAAGTAAGTTAATTGGTCGAAATTAATATAAGTAGAAATCGAACAGATCAAGATGGACTCAACGTGATGATATAGATTATCCAATGTAGCTTTCGACTAGTACTTATGTATCGAAGATTTGAACTTCTTTAATCCTTCACGCTTGAAGGCCAACGTTTGGTGTGAATCTTACGACACATAATAACTTTGTTTATACAAGAGTCTCCTGAAAAGCAGTCTTACATTACGAGTAGCAGCTATTAAACAATATTGTTATCGCTACATTTAAACATTAATCAAAACAGCCGTTTCTTATGCGATAATAACAAAGTAGAACAATGTTGCAAGTACACAACACATCTTATCATACTTTCACTTATCACTGATTGGTTTCACTATGACCCGCGCGTGACCGCCGCTCACGAGTGTGATGCTAGAGAACGGCAATTTTGCAGGTCTACCAAGCGGTTCCATGGTGTAATGGTTAGCACTCTGGACTTTGAATCCAGCGATCCGAGTTCAAATCTCGGTGGAACCTTGTCTTTTTAGAGAAATGAAAAAAATATAGAATTTGATTAAATATCATACAGCGACGGAACTATCGTTATTAATGTTGAGAATGGATATTTGCGGTGCTTTGGTAATTTTGACCATAGGACTTTTTTGTGCGTTTTTATAGTTTAATCTTTAATTTCAATTATTAGGTAACTTGTAACGGGTTAATCGTTTAAAAGTTAATCTTCACCTGAAAGAAAAGATTTTGGTTTCACATACAAAGGGCTCCTTTTTTGGTTATGAAAAGTGACATACTTATTTTACAGTCTGATACCTCAATAGGCAATATTTGCGAGGATATATGTTTCTTTTGTGACTGGATGCTTAAGATCGATTAATAATAAGATGCATTTGTATCAGATTCTCGATTTGGGATCAATAGAATTATTTAGAGAATTCATTTGGAATTCAAATTCAATAAATTGTCAGAGAACTTTGTTGAAAATTGTCTATACCTAGACTTTGAATGGGGTAGCAGCAAAATGACAGTAATTTGACGCAAAAATGTCGTCACATGAAAAATCTGTAATATTCTGTGTCTAACTGATCAAGGAATGATTCAGAAATTATATTATTACGAAAACAATGTCAGAAGTAGTTATTTAACTGACAAGTGAGTTTGTGATGAGCTTACGTATTCACATCACAGGTGGCCAATGGCTATGTGAAACTAATGAGGAAAAAAGATAATTATTTATCTTAATAACTTAGCTAATTAACGATTGTGTGCATACAACTTCAATAGAAGAGTAAAATATTCTAATTGCTGTTGGGTACCTACTTCATTTCCGCCTTTATTGAGCTTCCATGCGTTAAAATCCTTAGTCAGTGTAGAGTTCCCGAACCAAAAAATCAGGTTCCACCGAGATTTGAACTCGGATCGCTGGATTCAAAGTCCAGAGTGCTAACCATTACACCATGGAACCGATGTTTATGTAAAATGAAAACTATAATTTATTCAATCTGGTCATTTGTTTGTACAAATGGTTTAGTTTATACGCCTAGCCTTCATAGTTGTAGACATAGGATCTTGTAGAGCAGCAAAAACTTGTTATTATCAAGACTGATTTTTTAAATATTCTTAGAACTTATGGGTTTTAATACATTTTCTAGGCCACGTGGAATAACTGTTTTGGTTATAAGTACGTACGAGTAACGTGGTGTACCGTAGTGTATCTAACTAGATTATCGACAGTTGCACACTTGGTGCAATAACGTCAGAAGTGCAAAAAATGAGAAATCGAGATTTTAGTCACAAATGATGTAAAATAATGTTCTACATCCGCTGCAACAATGCCGTTAATATAACTCTTAAAATAAACCATAGAGGGCGCAAATGTCGTTGTGGTTTTGACGTTTTTTTTAGAGCGCTAGCGCGAGAACGTCAGGATTGGTCGGTTACAGTTACATAAATGCCAAACAAAAAATACCGATGAAAACTATTTAATTCAACTTTATGTGCAACAATGTCATAATTGTGGGTATTCACAAGAAAAAATAATAAAAAATGCCTATTATAAACCTATTTTGCTTCTAAAGTTTCCCGAACTGGAAATTATAGGTTATAAGGAATAGATTTTCGATCAATATATCAAAGGAATACATCTTCTTTTCAAATTATTAAACTTTAAACTTTTAAATCGCTCTCCTGAAAATTACGCAAACTGTAAGTTATGTCATTATTGCACCAAGTGTGCGCTGTCAATATGTACGCTTTTTGAATGCAATAACTGTCTCGAGCTCTAAGTAGGTACTTTGTGATCAAGTAAACCTTGTCAGTCGCTGCATATTATTATTTTAAAAGGAAATATGCTTGATATTTTCAGAAGCGACACTTCTCAGTCTAGGTAACTTGTGTAGCTCCGTAGGTAACAAGGTCTGAAAATATGTTCCAACAACAACACTGAAATCCATAAAGGCAGGTAGCCGTAAAAAGCCAATACATCACAAAGCAAACGCTGCGCCGCAAAACCAATCAGTAGTACGTTTTTACGTATTTTTTACATCAATGCGCCCAATAACTGGTGATAATCCGGAGCGCCCAATTTCATCACCATATCAGTTTCCAAAGCCATCACGCCGCCGCGACGGCACCGGCAAATATATTCAAATTGCTCCATGTCTCCACCGCAATACGGACCGAACTGTCACACCTGCTTTACAACCGAAACAAGCCAAAATCAACCCAAAAGCCAACCCCTACAGCTGCAACTCGAAAGGCAAGAAAGAACCTCAATTCCGAACTTAAATGATTATGGATAGAAATTCTTATTCCTTTCAAAATAACATCGGTTTCCTCTTAGCAGAGGTTCACTTGCTTTCTCTGACTAACTTCTGCGAATTTCAACCCTAACAACTGTAGGTTACAGACAAAAGTGTCATGCAGGTGGAAAGGCAGATAACATCTTGAAGGGGTGAACTGGAATGGTATGAAATGTCTACAGTCTTTGTATGAAAGCGCTAAAAGCTAACGCGATGTGAGTTTGTCAGAGAAGTACCTACTTATTGAAAGTCTTTGATATCTTCAAACTATTTATCTAGATGCTATTTGACAAATCAAACTTGAAGATGGGTATAATGAACCCAATGAGGTCCTATTTAAACAACCAGAGACTCCCTAAGTACGATTTTTCATTTCAGTCGACTTCGAAAATTTCATTATGCATTCTGAATTTCGGCTGTAAATTTAATAAAACAGTATCTCCTTCTTTAACACGTTCATTGATGTTTAATTTCGAAAAACCTAATTAGGTTTTAACAATCTCAACAACTTTCATGGCAATTATTTCATTAGATCTTTAAAAAAAGAGTGAAATGCCTCAGATTATAAATCAAGAACTTGATTTGACATTAGAGGCGTTGTTTTGAATTTACGTTGTTTGTTACAATTGTGCACGTAAAACGTACTGTAAAGTACCAACCTACCTACCTAACAAAAGCAACTCCTAGATTTATCGTTCCACCCCTTGCCTATAGCTTTCCCTAAAATGAAAACCGGGAGCCATATTGACAGTAAATATCGGCTCCGTTCCACCCCAATAAATCAACTTACACGGATCTCACTTGAACATTTAAAAAACTCGTCACGACACAACAAGATGAACTGTCTTGGGAGCACTTCAAAGACCACCATTTTGTTTTTAATGTCACAAGCGGCGCTAGTTGTCGTACAAAAGAGCGAAAGCCAGAGGAAAATTCTGTAGTTCGTTGTTCCGCCGCACGCAATAGGAACTTTGCGCGGGTATTTACATAAAGATGGCGCACGGTGTGAGTTTGAGCGGCATCAAAATTGAGTTAAGAGAGGCGGAGACACTTTAAAACTGTCGCTTAGTTGAGACGTCGAATGCGTTTAGAGTTTTTGGGAATTTTCAATACGACTAGTGATGCGAAAGAATATCTTTATCGCTACTCTGTATATTTTCAGTTAAGGTTATGTTAAAGATGAACCGTCTATTCAAGATATTATTTGTAAACGTTGTTTAAGAATAAAATAGCAATTATAAAACTCTACATTTCTGCACGTTATGTCATAGACCGACCTTTGCGTATTCAGATGAAACTACAGTCAACTGAATTAAACTGAAAAACTTGTGGGTAGATGTGGCAAACCGAACTCTTTTGTGCAACATTTTTAGCAGTCATAATTTTTTGTACTTTGGTTTTTTTAGTAACTACAACACCGTTCGATTTGTTTGTTTTATTGCGATATACTTAAATTCAATATCTCTATTTTTCGAAAGTTGTTGTATGAGTGTGACTTACGAAGCAAAAAGATCTTTTTAAACACGGTCTAGTGCATTTCAGCGTTAGAATACGATTGCACTAAGCTTCTCAACCATCAAAGACATCTGCAACAATATCTATCGACATCTACCTCCATGGAAGTCACCACTCTACCCTAGGGGCGTCCAAGTTGCGTATTGAGTTACCAAGGACCAATCGCATCAGCGTTCCTTCGAAGCCATTATAATATCCGTTGCCGTCCGAGACACTCGTAATCTCGATATTTACATAATAGCACTCTTGAGTTCGGATCTTGTATCGGCCTGCGGGTGTCGATTTTGGTTATGGAATATTTAGAGAATTAGATATTATTGATTGTACCCGGCGTAACCCGGTGGCGATAGACAAAAATGACAATAAGGCGCATTGAATTGGTAGAGAATATTGTTTTAAATAATTATCGATTTGACTGTCCGAAGTTTTGCCATTTTGGTTAACAAGCATTTCTGCTACAACTATTTTAAGATTTGCTAAATGTTTTTAGAAGATATCATCAAAGACACTTCAATCATCATGTCTGATGTTGCAATTTGTCAGTGAGGATCCCCTTTATAGACTGAGTGTAACTCGGCGAATTAAAATGTTGAATGTCTAACTATAATTAAGTCATTTGTCCCAAATTACTTTTTAAACAATCCAAAGATAAGACAAGAATCATGGTGGGAGGATAGCTAATAGAAATGTTCACTAATGATTGCTTGTCTATTTAAAACTTATATTGCTGAACTGGGGGAAACTCAAAAGCAGAGAGCATTGTTGACACTGGGATTAAACCTTATTCCAGAACTTCATCCTAGCAAGAATAGCTTAGAGCAAATTATGGCCTTACCATCCAGTAGGTTTTTAATATCTATCTAAGTATTTAAAAAAACGGAACATTCTTCCATTTAAAAGGCATGATTGTCAGAATGCAGCCTCTACAAACAGTCAATCTATCAATCGATCATATATTTACATTTTTACAAGGAGAAATACATTTCGTTTCGCGCTTCAATATTTTTCACCATCATTGTTTTCATAACACTGTATTATGTTCTGCTTCTACTAGCATCGCCAATACTTTGTTGGTAAAAGCTGGCTACATTCAAAGCAATAGAATGATCTAAAAAGTTGATTTCAAGCAAGCTCTATATTTTTCCTCCCAATCCAAGATCGTCTCCGTTTGATTTGACACCGCCCCATCACGTCTCAGACGGCTCACTTATATCAATTTAATCGTTCAATTGAAATTCAAACGGTGCCGCGACGAATCAATTACTTCACCCCGCATTCAAATGCCGCCCTCCTGATAGAATTGTTGAAGAATGTGCGTGTATGAATGTGAGCCAATACGGTACGTGCGCTTTGCAGTTCCTTTTTGTCTTCAAAATAAATTGTCAGGAAACATATTCTATAGGATACCTACGTAACTTAGGCCACCATCAACACAACGCATCCACTTCTGAACATGTGCCTCATAGATTTTTTAAAGTGGCTGGCTGAAGGCGCCCCACAGCCTTTTAAATGCCATCAACCGGTATTAATTCGAAATCTAACAATTGAGTACAGCCTACGTTTGACCATCTTGCTATTAACAGCTTGCTGCATCCTTTCTGGTCCGCAACGCTAGGGAGCTGAACCCTCTTCCTACGCCTGTGTTTCCCTTGGTATCTTCGAGGTCATAATGAATATGGTGGTATCTGGGTGTGCCAACATCGACTTCGTCACCACCAAGCATGACTGAGCAACCGCATCTCAACTTAAAAGATCAATCTGGAACTGGCGATTCATGCACTCATGATAGCATTTTCTTACATGCAAAGCAAGAGTTTAGATTGAATGTAAGTAATAATTTCATTTTCCAACTGAAACTTGTCTTCCTGGGTATATTTTGCAAAAATTCTAACATGATCCAATTCCGCTCGAAGAAGACCTAGTCTTCTTACGTATAGCCTGACTGATCTCCTTTTAGTTGCTGGGATTTTCCTAAGAGTTTAGAGTCCAACATAATCCAGCTCTTGGGAAACCAAGGTTACTACCCACGCTGCTGAAAAAGGTATCGATACAACAAAATGGCAGCCAATTCCGTACAATCCACGAGTTATGACATCAAATGAAAAGTGATTACTGTGGTAAAAACTCGATCGGACCGTTTTAGTGACGTCATAAATACGACAAACCCTGGGCATTTACGAGGAGCAATTTGACGGTAAGTGATAGGAGAGATAAAATGTATCTCGTATTGTGCGTCACTGTACTAAATGTATGAATCGAGTGAAGATGATTGGTGGCAGCTTTATGGCTAAGCGGTTATGTCTGAAGATCGCCATGAAAATGGCTGGCTGAAAAAAAGGCTACGAATGAATCGTTTTAAAGACATTTTGGGTTGGTATGACCGAAATGGCAACCAGCTATGATATTCCGGTGGTCGCCGAGACTCACTTCGCTTGTGCGAGGTAACTTTAAAATTCCATTCCTTCGCGACGGTCGTCGTTTGAGAGAAAAGAACTTAGCCAATAAACATTTTTTAATTATTTACATATGAAATGAGGGAAAATACTAATTTAAAGTAAAGCGTATTGATGATTGAGGCAAGCGTGAAGCACCGAGATGTGAAGTGATGTCCGATGTGCACCGCCGGAATAGCACGGCAGAAGGTCGCATTCTTAATTTTTTTAAGTACCTACTGAAACAAAAAGGATTTTTTAATTGTTCACCTCGTTAGGAGTTAATTGCTTACTGTAGGAATGTTGGAATATTGCCATGTACATATTTTAAGAGCATGTTTAATGACTATTAACAAAAAGTTACAAATCACAGTTTAGGGTAAGTAGAGAGGGATTTTAACAACATATTACATAGGCAAAGAATTATTTAGTTTTAACTATCTTTGAAGGGTACTTCCATCAGTTACTTTGTTCTTTTTACGAAAATCTAACATCGTCTAACAGTTATTTCAGTTAAACTATTCAAGATTTACAGAATCCTTCTGGAGGTAGGTATCAAATGATGAATTACCTATGTGAGAAGGAATTCAAATTCAAGTTCATAACGAGTTTACAGTATCACTCTCCAGTTAGAGTAATTCTATCTTTTTGTCCAGATCATTGCTACCTACACACATAAAAGTTTTTCCGATCCCATCTCATATTCGTAATCTTGTCCCTCGGAAGCCCGAACGCAAATATATTTTTTATGACACAAGAAATACAGATCCGCAAACATAATAGTATATTCATAGCCGCATCAAATAACACTCTGGAGAATCAGGTACGGAGTTATGCAGAGATGTTGGTCATCTGAGGGTTGAAGGGGTAAGGGTAGTCAATATTTTACGCGACACGAGACGCCGCTGTAAATCAATCATACTTGTGTAGCCAGGGTGCAGGTAGGGAGAAAAGTGTTTTGAGGTTTTTTTTGAAAATACAAATCAAAATCAGACGTTCCTTGTTTTAGCACAAAAAACAGGGCATCATTTCCAAAAAGAATCCAGTATTATTTGAATCTGGCTGGAACTTTCATTTTTGGATACGAAATGAATGATTTCCTTTTTCATAGCATTATACAAAATGTGTTCAGATAATAACGATACACAGTGGTCAAATTAGACTTGCTCACTAACTGAAAAAAGAAAGAAAGAATATTTTTATTAGTCCACACAACTTATTGAGAGTTTACAAAAATAATACAACTAGGGTGAAATAACCAATATAAAAGAATTTCTGTTAGACCTTCTGAGAGCTCTTGACTGATCATGAACATCATCGTCATCAGTGCCACTATAAATGAATTCTTTCTTTCACAAATCGTCGCTCCATCTAAGTAACCGAGACAAGTTCTCCAATCAAGAACACCTTCACGGTTCTGACAGATAGAAATAGGTATTTTAATTAAAGAATTCAAACACAGAACATTGAGTTTTTTGTCAGACCAGATTTTACCCACTACAAACTGATTTGAAAGGTAAAGAATTGCAAAGTTCTTTTTAAATAAAAATTTTGACGTTAACAGTACCTATTTGATATTCAGGGTTGGTGTTTTTTATCATATTTTCCCGAACCTTATATACTAATGTAAAATTTAGGACGATTCGCAGATATCGGATGTCAGCCGTGTGAAATTAGTTTTTATTTTTTAGAGTTCCGTCAGTCAAACGTTGAGGGGTCATTGTAATGCGGGACTTGTCTTTTTTATATCTTGCCACAGATCTTGCCTTCAATAACCAGCTGACAGAAAATGTACTGTACTTTGTCGCAGGATTTCTGTAACTGCAAGCCACTTACAACTGGCCGCTCTAGAAATCTATCTATGGGGGAGCCTATGTTCACTATGGGGGCTTTTTATGATTATGATTGTTAGAAGCTGAGTTGGAACTCCTATCGTCATTTTTAATGATGGCGCCACTCGTTCAGCTACATAAGCTGTATGGGAATGCTGTGCAAGATAGACGTAACACGTAAAAAACCTGAAGCAATCGATTTAAATTGCTTTCTATCAACCAACTAAACTGATCCAAAGTGTTACTTCTAAAGACAAATTGCCGGCTAAACGAATAACTTATGTCAAATTGTCGGTGTAGTGACATAACAAATGCCCCTACCTCTACCCACGGTACCTACCCCGCCCCCCTAGGAACGGCGACATTAACCGACACAGTTAACAGTTACAGTGCATAATTGATCACATCACTATGGCGGTGAAGCACGCGATCACTTTGGTACTTAGTACTAATTATTTAAGTTGATAAGTACCTATTGAATTGCAAAGAGAAGTGTGAAAGATTGCTACTAATACTTACCTAATAGGTCACCTATAATCCCGTACAAAAAGCTTACTTTTCAAGTTTCATCAACAGATTTTAATCTTCACATCAAAATATGGTAGACCTATTAAATATTCATATTTCATTATTTATTCGCTTTTTTGTACAGTAATTTAGAGATGATTATTCTTCTTCTTTCGTGTCAATGGCATCAAATCAAATAGAGCCCAACCAAAACTTGGCGACCTAGACTGCGTCATTCGTTGCCATGTTTAGTTCCTCCCCTGTGCAGGTCTTGGGGCAAAGAGGGCAATCGAGGAGGTCACCCATAGTCTGAGGATCCACGTAGCAGTCACACGCGCTTTGAGTTCCATCTCTAAACCCCCACGTCATTAGGTTTTGTCTGCAGCGGCCAACCCCAAGTTAAGTGACTTCCAGGTTGGCCACGGCTGGTCATAGCCGGGTGGTAAGATTTCCGCAGGAGGAATGTAGTCAGTGGGGGGAGGGCACTTGCAAGGCCAAAGTCCAACTCTCGCGACGGCAGGCTCTGTCACGCAAGGGTCGGTCTGTCTCAAGAAGCTTTTGCGGCTCTTCAATCTTGCCTCCGGCATGTGGTAGCCGTAGAGGGGGTGCCGAGCGTCTGTTTCCTGCTTCGCCTTCTCAATCGTGCAGGCAACCTCGCGCCGGACCTCCAGGGGGCGCTATTCCTGCGAGCGGGTAGATGATTATTACAAAGTACAGTTTATGTCAAGTACTTACCTACATTACCCATTGCAAAAAACTCCCAGTCAAGGTTCAAAGTTAGTTTTTCATAACACGATCTTAATAGGTCAGATCAGATCAGAGCTAACAGCTGATAATCAATATCTGGGTTATTTTAGCTTAAACTCTAAAGCTTTTTTGGCTGTCAGCGACTAGTATAGGTAAGTAAACATATTTTTTATGCTAACTGTACCTGAATAAATTGCACTGTTTTTTTAAAAAAAAACTGTCATTTTGGTTTTTGTTTCCATAACCGGTTATCAAAGAAGTAGGTACACGAAAGAAAGAAAAGTTCTTGAGTTTAATGTCAATACTGATCGGCGCCTGATACTTTAGAGGCAGCAAACTGTTTGGGACTTAGAGATTTGCTTACTTTTACTATCTAGGTCTCATAATGGTAAGTTAAACAACAATCTTGTGCACCTCCTTAATTTCTGCTGAGAGAAACGTGACTGTCAGATGTTAATACGAAACCTTCAGGCCCCCTCCTAGGCTTAACAACTGACATCTGGACTCGGAGATGCCGTCATCGTTGCGGGAACACCAATTGGATGGTGGATGGACCCTCTTGGATGTTGCTAGATGTCAGACTTAAAGCTCAGTCGGAGGCCTTAGGATAGTTTACGCCCCTACAACGATTCGCACTGTGCCTGCGTGTTGGAGTATGTCTGCTGTTAAAACCGGAAACAAATGAAATCTCAAAAGTTTAAAAAAGAAATAGCACTTCTGTTGCATGCAACAACATTCCATTCCCGCATCTCAGCGGTCAAGCTTCTCTCTGGAAGTTCGCGTGCCGAGCGCCATCTAGCGGCAACTAACGAAGATTTAGTGAGGTTAGAAGATTTATTTATTTATTTGTCGGCAACGCGCCAATTTGCCACATTGATTTGTGGCCGTTACTTTTTATTGGCAATTAAAATGCAGTTAGCTTTAAATAATAATTAGATAACAATTTTGGGGCTATTCAAGCGGGTATGTAATTGCTAATAAATCTAAATGAGTATCTAAGTTTTTGCAAGCCCCTGCACTGCATGTATCTATGCTATTTATTCACGTTTTATATTAAACTCCTTTTTCCCTGGCAAACGAATGAAGGCTGACTATCTTCACTGCTTTCATACTCAAATTAGAGATAAGTACGTAACTCACCGTTTCGCTAACATTTAAAAGGTAAAGTTGAAGCAGTTAATAAAAATCATTTTTTAATTTCCACCCTATAAATCGAAAATCAAAAATTTCCAAAATTTGTATTTCTAAAAAGCTTTTATTTAACGTGTTATAAGTATTTTAGGAAATATCATATCTTGGGACTTCTGATTTATTAGTTAATTGGTTTCGCTATCATTATTTTCATACCAGATCTAGAGGATACAAGTAAATTGTAGCTCTTCATAGTCAGTTAAAGCGCAACTTCTTACCGTGAGCCGTATTCGAGTTTATAACGATGAGAGATCAACTTATACTGGTGGTGGCTTATCTAGCAGAGGTTGACTGTACAGAAATACATTTATTCTATGCACAAATACACTAACAGTCAGGAGCCAATAAAGTCGCCAGTTGCAGTGCAGTTAGTCGCAGTATGCAAACCGAACAACCGATAAACGTTACGACGTAGACGCGCTACGTTTACGAGGCCTACGACTGCTACGGCGTAGCGAGGGTTCTTTACACAGCACGACCATGCTCCGAAACTTGATAAACCACCAAAATACCTGTCAATACAGTTTTATGCTAAATACTAAAGAGTCCTTATTGTACTACTTACTACGTACTTAATTAGCACACGTGCAACTTGTTTAATCACTATGCAACTTATTTTTTTCCAAGAAAATCAATGACTATTCTTCTTCTTAGTCGGACACTCTTGGCAGAGCGGTCGTGGCTGCTGATGAACATACACTGTACTGCGGTCGACTGTGTAGACTTTCTAATAAGGTCGACCCAGCGAGTAGGAGAATGGCCTCGCGCTCTCTTCCTCTCAGTGTGGCCCTGCACTACAAGTCTCTCCATCGAGTCCTCGTTTCTGGAGATATGCCCTAAGAACATCAGTATTTTCAGCTGCACAATCGACGATAACTTGACTCGTATGTGAAGAACTTCACATACGAGACAAGTTGAGGATGGAAAGATTGGTGCGAAACGCCGTCCAGGGTATTTTCAGCAGACGACTTCAACAAGACATCGCGAATGAGTATTCCCGTTAAATTAATTGGGCACGTATGTCGTTCGAAGAAAAAGAATGTCTACGCAATTATTAAAAAATAATAACTACAACGTTCTTGCGCTTTTTTTCTTCTACGTTGTTACAGTTCTTTATTTATTTGACTGAACAAACAAGTAAAGCCTAAACAAAATTGCGATTTAGCTCTTTTCAGCTTCTAGCAGATCACAGCGCAAATCGTGTAGCCATCGTATCGCCCGCCCTAAAACGCCCACCTGCCAACGATAACCATTCGATAATTATCGGCGCCCGCTGTTGACGGCCCCCGCGGGCGTCGTCCGGGGCCCGCACGAGCCATACGTATAAAGATATCACTTTAATACGATGTAAATTCGCTTTTATTTGTCGCACGTAAACTTCGGCGGCCATTACGCGAAGTGCTTTCGATTGAAGATGCTCTGTATTACGAGATAGATGGAGTTAGATTATGTTAATGTTTCTCGTTTTGTGTTTTATTGATCAATTTGATTAATGTTGGTTTAAAGCGACATAGAAGCTATAATTTTTTTATATAATGGATTTAAACCACAGATCAATGGCTACGCCTGCCTGATGTAACTGCCTCACTGTAAATGGATCGGATTGATTAGTGCAGGTTTTCTTGATCAAACGCATCTTGATTCTGATTTACTTACATAGGAAAAAAACCGTTACGTCTACCCGCTACTATAGGCGTACCGAATGCCATACAAATCCCTGTTGACTATTTTAGCAAGAGTTCATCTAACCGTATTTGAACCTTGTCTTTGTTATGAGGGCAAAAATGTACAAATGTGTCGATTTTATCCACATGTTACTGATTTTGCTTTCCTTAAGACGAAAAGAGAAGGAAGAGAAGGCGATACAAAAACAGATTTTTCCAAATCCACGATGGAAACACCGACACCTAAACAATAATTTGTTCACTATAATCACTATTAATAGAAACAATAACTAAAAGAAGTATTGATGGCATTGTAGGTTAGTGTTATTTGATTAACCGCTCAAATGGTTGAAATACAAAATGTCACCAGACATTGTAACCAACCAGTAGAACAATTGAGCAAACAAAAACATTGTCACATCAAACTGCGCAAACTTTACGTGCCATTAAACCAACGCCAATACTGTGCCCAATATTTGAACAAACCACCCCAGAACGCTACTAATCTCGTTATTAACTAAGTACAACGAGCATTTATAAATAAAAATTCAAAATGCACATCCGTTGTTCTCAAATAAATAGCGCCTAATGTCAAAACATCATCAAAATGAAAGAAATACAAGCTATTTTGTACTCTATCGTCATAGCAGCAACGTTAAAATAAGCGTGACAGCATCTGTAGAGATTTTGAAAAACGAATCATATTTCATCACCATGCCATTCACAGACAAAATTCAACTTTTAGCCCAGTGGATAGAAATCAAAATTCGCCAACAGCGTTTAATGCTGGGGATACACTAGGGACGCGCAAAGCCGTAGGCCTATTTGTGTCGGTTTCACACTTACAACAATAGTGTCATGATTCGTGATCCAGGATTATCCTGGTACAATCGCGGGATTAGGCCGCCTTGCGGCAAACAAATGGACTCGGTGTAACGAGTGAACAAGTGCCCGAATGGTGTGGTGCCTCATTAATGGGCTTCGAATTTCAAATTTTATTTGTTTTAATATCGTCATGTTCCAGGGCGTTTCTCTTTGGTTCATGATTTATTAAAAGCAGATTTTCCCGCTAATACCGTGCTGCCAACTATATAAAAGCTATTGAAATCATTAGAAAAACTGTGTTATTATTATAAAAAATATTTAAGTAATAAATAATCAGTACCCCGACAGAGTGATGTTTTTATAGAACATGTGCTTCGGAAAGCATGTTAACCAGTTGTTCCGGCTGATATCGGTATAGATGTCAGACATCAAGCCTAGAAGACGGAGGCCATAAGGTGGCTTGATAACATCTGACAGTTATTTTTCTCACTAACCCTAAACCTCTCGTTTTAGTATCCGCGCGCGGTTCGAGATGGCTCGCTCCACCTCATAGTTGAAGTTAGGCCTGTGCCCAGCAGTGAGACAAGTTAAAAATATAAAGGTTGTTTGTTTGTATTTCATTTATTCTAAAAGCACACCACGATTCTGTAAACACACTCAGAAGTAATCCCTATTTACCGCGAACTAATCTGTCGGGAAACGCGTCGTCACCCTGTCTCAAGATCCGGTTTCATTAGCAGCATTAATTGTCTCCTTCTTATCCCCATTTACTTACGAACCATTTTGTGAAGACCCCTGGCACTCGGTATATCTAGATGGTGAAAATGGAAATGCTAGTATACAGGTTTTTTTAAACTGAAGTACTAAACTGAAAAAAAACCGAAAAAAAACTGAAAGCTAATACGGTGTACGGCTACGATATATGGCTGCTGTATTTTTTTGCGTTATTAACTAATTGACTAGTTAAATTCAATAAAAATTAAATGTATCTCTTGAAAATTGTAAAAGGAGGGGAAAATACGTATTTATTGATAGATTTTAAAAGGCGGGGAAAACGCAACAAACATTTCGGTCTTGACATTTTTTATAAGAACGTGTGTTCCGATTCAGTTAACAATTCCGCACAATAGAAGACATAATTCAGACATACTTAGTTATTCAGGAATTTAAACTCAGCTTTTTTCAACAGTAGATGCTAAAAAATAGGTTAAATAAAAGTTGAAATGGGAGATTATTAGTGTTTCGCTTGTTTCAGATGTCATTACCGCTTCGTTGACTCTATCGTTGTAATAAAACAATTTGTTTTTGTCAAAACGGTCAACATTTTTTGACTGATCTGCTGTCTAGCACATATCATTTTGATACTTACTGTGCCTTCAATTTGACTGCATAAATACTGTTGACATTTTAATGTCATATTTTATCATTCTTTATTTAATTTTCGATAGCACATTTTGTTGATATTTCAGTTTATTACTGATTTGTTTTTCCGGAATTTGATTAAATTCTAACTTCAATGTGGTTTTATGGAGGTGCCCGTGGCGCAGTTGTGACAGTGATCGGCGACGATCGTTGTTGTAAAGCAACACACGCCGGGTCGGAAAAGGGATGGGTGACCATCCGACCGAAATTTAGTGATGTGTATTTCGGGCATCTCCGTGCTTCGGAAGGCACGTTAAGCAGTTGGTCCCGGTTGACGTCGCTAGATGTCAGTCGTTAAGCCTAGTCAGAGGCCTTCGGGCGGCTTGATAACATCTGACAATAAGGTTGCTCACTAACCTTACACCCCTCCAACAACCCGCACTGAGCCCGCGTGTTGGAGTATGGCTTGTTCCACCTCATAGTTGAGGTGAGGCCTGTGCCCAGCAGTGGGACGTATATAGGCCGATTATGTAATGTGGTTTTATTGCTATTTTATCCGAATATTTTTGTTTTTATACTACACACATCAAAAGTGTCTAGGGATATCTCAAGCATTTTCATACAAAGTATAGCTATTGGGGAGGCTGTAAAAATTATAATATTGATACCAACGTAGAAATTTTTAGGACACAGAAACTGCTATATCTGCCCTTTCAGATTGTATAAAGAAATTCATTGTGGTAGCATTATTGTACAATCGTAAGGAAGTTAAAAAAAAGACAGTTTTTCTTTTAAAAGGTTTCAAAATTTTAGCAAAATCAAAGATATTAGATAATGCTCAGCATTATCTTAGAATAACTCGAGGAAGCAGGCATAAGATAAAGGTTAAGAATATTACAAAAAAAACGTTTGATATTGCTAAAATTTTGAAACTTTTTAAAAAAATTTACAGCCCCCCAATAGCTATACTTTGTATGAAAATGCTTGAGATATCCCTAGACACTTTGATGTGTGTATATTGTATGTTTAATCTGCTTGTATTTTGTAGGAAATCATGATTAATGAATAAATAAAAAAATAGAAAACTCATACCTACCCAGTTTAGTTTATTTAGAGTAGAATGAAATATTACTCATTGATCTAAAAGCCACTTGTTTTATTAGATACGATGGTTTAGTCTCTTCACTTGTCACACAATATCTCTCCCCAGCCAGTAGGTGCGAGAGGTCAACGTATACTGGTCGGTAGTACATTGTTCATAGCTATTAATCAGTCGGAATCGCCCCTTGACACTGGGATTAAAAGCATTGTATCTGCTTTAAAGCGATCTGCGTGAACATAAGTATATGAAGTACTAGCGGCCGACCGCGACTTCGTCCGAGTGGACTTAGGTTAAAAAGTAATACTGCTATCTTTATAAATTGTAGCCTTTGTCCTATTCAGATGCCTAAGCTATAATATTGTAAAGTTTCATTGAAACAAATTCGGTACATTTTTACGTGTAGGGGAAACACGGCAAATCCATCCACTTTCGCATTCATAATATTATAGTACTCTTAAATTCAGTATCTACTTACTTATTTCTAGATAGAAATACAGAGCAAAAACAATCAGTGGAAGTATGAGTATCAGATGGTATCGGTAGCTTAGTGGCAAGAGCAGTTGAGCAGCAGATGTAGGTTCGGATTCTGCCTGATACCTTGGCCTATTATTTTTATCTTTCGATAAAGAAATAAGTACCATTATTACCAACATTAATATAATATTTAGTATTCACTTGTTAAGGAGATATTTTGTAATCATCCCATTCTGTTTTTTAAATCATCATGGTTATTATTATCACTAAGAACGACAAGATTTACTTAGATGGCATTTTCTGCGAGGCCGAAACGAAACATTGTTAGGTCCCTACTAATAAAATGAATGAATGGAGAGAGAAAGAGACAAAATTAAGGTAATTATAATTCGGTGCATTTTCCTAAGAGAGGCTTTTTTTCTCAATTTGGTGGTCGATTGAATATTGTCTTCATAAGCAGATTAAGTAACAAGAATGAAGATAGGAATAGAATCAGAGATAAATATTCCTTTCTTTGATTTTTGTAATTTAATCTACTTTAAAAACTAATACTAAATCAACCACCGAATGGGAAAGTAAAAGCTCTGTTGTGGAAATGCCCTTCAAGCACACATTATGTTACAATTGAAAGATATCACAGGATAGTGAAAGAAAATCAAAACTGCAATATCAATAATTCGTGTAAGAGTTTATCCAGCGGTTTCTCTTCGCCCAAACGATTAATCCCCAACTTGAAACAAGGCTCCAGGTCTACCACAGCCCGATTATAAACAAATCCTTATCTCCGTAAAACGCGAAAAGCCCCGATTTGAGCCCAAATACCACATTATTTACTACGTAAAAGGCCGAACAAATTCGCACTGCCGATTTTCTATTACGGCCCTGCCAAAACCGCTAACGATTTCTTTCTCTCCTCTTCTCGAGTACTGGAGCAAGGATAGTCTTTCTCTCTCGCACGGTAGTGTGAAATCAGTCCGACAAATTAAATCCGGCCCCAGATTATTACATAGCTCAGTGACTGTTCATAAATAACCCGAAGGGAGGTTCGCGCCAAAATGCGCTTGCAAAGATGGTGAGCTTATTTTTTTTGTGGCGTCGTTGTGCCAGTGTGTAATTAATGATGCCTTTATAGTGCTGGTGTACACTATTCCAGACCTACTCACTTAGTCACTCACCTATAAAGCAATAAGTCCGTACTGTATGCAGGCCTTCAAAATGAGATTGACCAGCAAAGTAGTTTTCCATTATTGTGCTTGTCAACTCTATATCTGGACCTCACGGCTGCTTCCCATCAGGTGGAGTGAGGTCATCTTGAAGTTCGCTATAAAAAAAAGAAAAAAAAACTTCTATTGCTAAGAAAACTAAAAGCAGTACATAAAACACGACTAAAATTAGTAGAAATACGGTAGGATCAATCTTTATTGATCCTACCGTAGCCTTTAATTTAAGCCTTTGCTTAAACAATATTATTTTATTTCGTGAGCCAGTTTAATTCAAAAGCTGCTAACCAGATTAGAAGCCTAGTCTCTACATTTCAGTTTGATATGACGCTTCAGTGGCCGATATTTTGGCAACCTAAATTTTTTTTTATTAAAGTGTTGCATTTTCCCTATTTCTGTAGGTAACACAGACCGAGGCAACGATCACCAATCTGCAGTTAGCAATGGTTGTAATAGGTCAACCTAATAAGTATGAAGTAGGTAGAGTATGTTCCATCTACAAAGGAAATACTTATTCTAAAACAATGAAATCGTTGCATAATTTATTTGCCACATTTGAAAATAGAATCGCATGGTCCAACTGGCCAGTCCGATTTGAATTTCGGGAATCCCTCGCGAATTCAAATTCGGAAGCGCGCCCAGTGGATTTGGGGCGTGCATTCCGTTGCGACGAGTCGCTCGCAGTTATATTATGTCCGTGATTTATGGCATCGAATTCTCGTCGGTAATTAGTGCGTGCCTTCCCCGCGCAACCCGCTAGAGGGCGGTGGAATCGACTGTGCTGTTGCTAGGTAACTAATGTTAAACTGCCTGCACAAGACGTATGCTTATTGAAATCGTAATAATCACCACCAGTAAGTTTTATAGGTCAGAATTAGGTATCAGTAGACCTAAAAATTGGATAGTAATCACTTTTGAATTGAGAATAATTACAGCATTGGAGGTCATAAGACGCATACGTATTTTAAATAAAAAAACGATTCACTGACACTCATAACTGTGCTTTAGAGGTACCATTAATACTAGCCACTATTAACATAGAATTTTTTTAATGTACTTTTAGAAACTTAATAAAATTTATTCCACTGGGTTCTTCAATCAATCTTCATAAACTTAAGTGAAGGGTTAGGTGAAGATCATACCTAACCCTTCACTTAAGCTTATGAAGATTGTCATTCTCGAACAGTTTTAAATACCTACTAAACGTATAAAACACACCGACACACAATGTAAAACTTGCATGAATGTTTATCAAATTACCAGCCCGAGGGCAAGTCGATAATTTAATATTTTAAGTTAGCAAAGATGATAATAATATAAACTTTCATTTTCAGAAACAAGCTCTATCATTATCATTTATGTAAAACTTATTTTACGAGAATTCTGCACAGGGATTTGTTAGATGATAAAGCTTCTCAGTCGATTCCTGCCTGATGCCAAGTCGACCAAATGTCTTTTTCTGGTTTTCAGATCTTTAGTAAAGATACTGCATGGAAAATGATAAAAACAATAATAACCACTTCTCAGTATGTTTAATTGAAATACCTATTAAAAAATAAAAGGCATGCAGATAATCACCTTGACCATACTTACCGATAACCGTCCCACCTTATCTAGATAAATCCCGCCTATTCAGAAGTCTGGTACTACACCTACAGGGAAGTCAGAGTTTCTTAAGTACCAATCAGAAGCGCCTGATCGCTGATCATAGATCACTTAACATCGCATTAAAGTTGCAAAGTTAACCATAGTCAGTACACCCGTGCCTTGTGCCACGGATTACTGGAGATTGAGTTTAATCGGACGCCCGGGAGCGTCCCATTTATAACGGCACTCCGTTAATTGGACGCCCAGAGCCGACGGACATATTTCAAATATAGAACGCAGCGCTTAAACTCCGGTTTAACTTGTGGTGGGAACGGTCTGACGATTATTTTCATAATGCTTCTTTATTGATTTAAAGGTATTCACTTAAGTAACTAACAATGGTATATTTTAAAATTTCTAAAACGTAGGCTTAAATTTAAATTAATATTTTTTTATTATTAAAAATTTACGTTTATGTTTTCTTTTTTGTAACTCAGTTTTTTAAAATCTTTTTATCATAAACGTAAAGCACATTCAAAATCATAACTTCTACAGATTCTACACCCTATGTGAAAGACAACAGTTCACATATTTATGATTAATTTCCTGCAAAAATATGAAAAAAACCTAGTCAAGGATTTTATTCGAAAAAGATTATAAACAGGCAAACATCTACTAGACTGGCATGTACCTACTCATCATCAGCCTGTTGCGGTCTACTGCTGACCATAGGCCTCGCCTTTTGCACGCCACTGTACATGAACCTACTACGACATACTTACTATTAGAAAATCGGTTTGTGTTCAATTGCCCTTGGACTTAGTCCTAAAACACTAAAAAGCCAACGACAGCTAATCCAAGTCAGAAACAAAAAAATCTAAAAAGCGCAACATTGCCGGCTCAAAAGAGAATGGTCTCTGCAAGCACATTCGGCTGTACTCGTAAATCACTACAGTCTACGACTAATTAGCTAAAACCAAAAGCGACCTCCAGCTGCAAAAAATCCTTTCGCTGGGCCCTAATGTGATTGAGCTCAGGTGCGCTGCCTGAGTATATTGCAGACTCAGTATGGGACCACTAAAATGCCGCTCGAACTACTTACTCTAAGGATAGTACCTAGGTACTAGGGGTAAAGAAATCTAAAAGAATATTATTGCGTACAGTGCATAATATATTAAGCATCTTTAATTCTATAGAATATTTGTCCTACTTCTTAATTGATAAACCAAGAACATAAACTTAAAGATACAGTGAGATATCAATAGAAGTAATAGGTAATAAGCAGTTACATAGATAAAAGCCTTGTATGGCAGTAAAGTAAAGTACTCTTAATAATTTGTATAACGCTTACTATTTTTTTTTCAAAACTTATTCGACATTGCATGTAGAACTAGCGTTTCGAATGTCCACTGATACAATGCAAAAAAGGTGTTTTTAAGTGAGCACTTTTTACCAAATAAGTAGGTATACTTATAGCCCCACTAATTTAAGAAATACATTTAGACAGCTGACAGTGTCATTAGAAATTGTACTTCAATCCAATAGAAATAAGATTCATGAGCAGTGGCTTGACTTTTGAGTCTGAAAAAGACTTGATCCCTTTTAGCATTACATAAAATTTGATTTCCAATAACACTGGCAGCTGTCAAAATATATTCCTAAGATAAATTGTACTAAACACCGAAAACTAGGAACTAAACTCTCATACGCAATTTCATTTCATTTATTTTGTTTCGCAGCGCCATCTTAGCGCTCCTGATCAGCAGATCGGTTCCGTATATAAATCATTCGCTGTCGCGCGTATTGGATTAAGATTTCCTCGATGTATTGGATGGAGCTCATCGGCCAAGTGACAGGAAAGAATATTCAGGGGAAGAGAGGGGAAATTCACGTGCAGAATATGCCCTGTTGAAGTACCTAGTCTTAGCTGGAGGGATAGGTTTTTGGGTAAACCACTATTTTCTTTTCTTATGCCTTTCTATGCTTCAAAGAAATCACCGGAAAACAAAAAGCTTTCAGGACATAAATTGGAGTGAGGCACTTTTGTGATATCCCACTTTTACTACAGTCGGATCTAGGTGTTGTGAAATGACCTCCAATTTTGTCAGACAAAAAATTGTTTTTTTAAGGAAAGTCTTTTACTGCGCCAATTAAAAAGTCCGTGTGAAGTAGCTTTTTGTTAAATAATTGTCGAATCCCCTTCCTAACTGCAATGAAGTACCTACTTAGGTAAATTCAAATTATCAAAGTGTCAATAAGCAGGTAAAAGTAATATTGTTTACAATACTTTTTCAGATTTACTCGGGGCCTGAGCCTTACAGAACCATTGCAGTATAAAGGACACTAGCTCTTACACTATTAGAATATTGAAATGGATTTCCCTCGTGTGATAAAAGGCGTGAGTGTTAGCGATTATACGGAAACTATCAAGCACATTGATCAATGGAAGACAAAATGCTGGAGGTTTTAAAAATTTGGATGTTATATTTTTACCGCTTGTCTTAAAATAGATGCGTTCTTTGAAAGGGTTGAAAGGGTTCTTTGAAGGGTTCTGAACCTTTTAAAAAACTCATTAAGATTGTTCTAAGACGTAACAAAGACATCTTTTATGACCACCTGAACTCAAATACGGTGAACATAAATAAGACACTAACAAGTAGAAAAAAAGGTACTGAACCCACAAATTCATGTGAAGGATGACAGCATCCTAACTATCAGATCACCTGCTTCACCAACTTAAGATTACGAATTTTTTCATCATACTATTTATTTTCTCATGACCTTCTCATACCTACAATCAAATTATCAATTTTGAAGTCTATGTTTAGTAGTGTCCACTACTACGTCTTAATACGAATATGATGACTTGTGAGGGCTGCTTAACTTGAGACTCAATTCAACATTGGGAAGTCCACGTTTGCAGTTTATGGCACAGGTGAGTAAATACTAGAAATAAATGACGTACGTTTCACCTGAGTAAATAGTACGATATAGAGATAATAACACAATTATACCATGCTGACGTCACTATAATTAGGTCCCTGAATTATCCTTAATTATTTTCGTTTCGTTACTTTGGGTTTTGTAATTTTCAGCACTTGTTGTAAGGTTCCATGGTGTAATGGTTAGCACTCTGGACTTTGAATCCAGCGATCCGAGTTCAAATCTCGGTGGAACCTGATTTTTTAAACTACTTGAAAATCTGACATTAACTGAACTGAACTTTGTATGAATTGTATTTTATGAACGTCGATTGAACCTTTTTATTTCAAAATTAGGTTGCGTTTGACCTCAGTCTCGCCTGGTGGCGGTGGTTTGGTGGGGTTAAAGTTCTCACTTTCGAGTTTTTCGCTAATAACCAGAAGTATGTATGTTTATGTATGTTTAATCTCAAAGCATCCTGAACAGGTGATTTCTGAATAAATTGCCTAGGTGGCAGCTCACGCACTCTAGACCTACTTTTTTGGGTGGTGGTTTAAGTAAGTAAGTAAAAGTAAATATTCTTTATTGCACACTAAACAACAATAATGGTTACAGATAAGTAAGTAAGTTACAGATAAAAATGTTGCCAGCCATAGTTTAACTATCGAAACCTTATCTAAAGCTTTCGATATTTTTAAAACCTACAGTCAGACAGATCACAGAATGTCAGTCTTTCAAACGTAAACTTAGGAGTCTTCAGCTTACTAGGTAATACATTAATATCTCAGTTTAAAAAATCAGGTTCCACCGAGATTTGAACTCGGATCGCTGGATTCAAAGTCCAGAGTGCTAACCATTACACCATGGAACCTTACAACAATTGGGCGGAAAATTACAAAACCCACATTCTATATGAACAATAAGACACAAATTAAAGATCATGTTGGAAGGTTACCTACTACCTACCTAATTATGGTGACTGCAGCATATTATATTATTATCCTCGAATCGTGCTATTTACTCAGGTGATTTGTACGTCATTTGAGACAGTATTGACACACCTGTGCTATCAGCATAAAACTATATAACCAGAGGGAAAATACCATGATGTGAACTGAATTTTGACTATGCTATCATCATCATCATCCTGTCATAGTACACTGCTGGATAAAGGCCTCCCCCAAAGTGCACCACAACTCTCGGTTCTGAGCCTTCCGCATCCAGTCCGATCCCGCCACCGTTCTCAGGTCATCGGTCCATCTTGCTGGAGGGCGCCCTACACTGCGTTTGCCGATCCGCGGTCTCCACTCCCTTGAGTGGAGTCGAGTCCTTACTCGTCTGCTCCAACTATGCCTATGCTATCGCTACACCCTATTATAGCTATTTTACACCACCTTGCTTGAAACTTGTAAAGAGTAAACAATTAATACCAAGCATTTAATTAAAAGGCTCAAACGAAAAAAACTGTCTAGTCCATTCTCAAGCAGAATTACCATAAATTTAATAAGAGGATGAAACCCTCACAGATCAGTCAAGGGGTTGCGACAAGTATTAACGGTGGGGTGGATGGGAAAACTTTTGAAACTACCACTTTTCATTTGGAGCATAATCTACGGCGGGGACAAATCGCCCGCGGGCATGACCGCGTTTTTAACGCTTCTTACAGATCATTTGTTTCCCTTTTTTTGGTTGGTAGAAACTGCTTTTACTGAGACGAAGGCGGAAAGCAAAGGAGAAAATGTTGTTGCAAAAATATCTTGCAAGGTGAAGCAGCAGCGTAACTTATAACAGCCAAAGATGAAGAATGTTCGTAAGCAAACCGCCCAAATTTAACCTCAAAAGCGTAAGTAACTCACACTAGTACAAGTAGCTAATATGACGTGACGATTAGCTATTCAGCCAAAGCTCATTCTTATCTTATTTCAGCCTAATATTAAACACTCCATTTAAGTGTGCTGGAACCGAATAAGATTAGCCGAGGATAGCATGCACAGCGTGTCAGGGTTTTACCGGTAGAGTGCCTCCCTGGGAGAGTCCTCGGTAAACCCTGGTTACGCGCAGAAGAAGGCCGCCCCGGGAGGGCAAGCAGCAGGAAGTGCGTAAAGGCATTTCACCGGGTTAAAAAAAAAAAACTTACATAAACAAACTTGTTCATACGGTCAGCATCAAAATGAGGTGTGCCGGCCTTATTAATACAGAATTAAAATAGAGTTTCATTTGTTTAAGATTTTAGTGACGCTACAAACGACATACGACGCTGTTATTGCTAGTCGTCAATACTTTTTGGACCTCTTTGTTAGTTCCATCATTTTGCTGATTGTAGGTATGAATTGACAGTTGTGGCCACAGTACCGTTTATGTCAATTTTTTGACTAGAAGTTTTATAAAAATAATTCTGTTTTATGAAATACCATCGTATTATGACGAATGTAAAAGCCCGGAACAAATTTAATTTAAACAAATTCAATAACAAAATATTTTTAAAATGTATTTTTGAAATTTAACTTAAAAACGATGCAAAGGTGGCCAAAATGGTACTTCTACCTCTATCACCTGCAGTTCTACAACCCTGTACAAAGCAGGCGTTTTGAAGAGCACGTCCAAAGTTTATTTTTCAATTGTTCAAAAGCACCCCACATTCCAAGGCCGATCCACACGAAACGATTTGTCGCGGTGTCGCGTCGCCAGCGATATTGCGCCCAAGACTGATGGTTGCGGAGCGGCCGCGAGTCGCGCCACAGTATAAACCATACAGTAGAACATCTACATACAAACGTGCCACTCTCGGTTTGAATGTGTGCGTGCGCGTCGCGCGCCGTGTCGCGATATCACGCACACGCGATTTCACGCACACGCTAGCATAAAATAGGGAGGCATAGGGAGGCGGCAGTACGGACGGGCTGTGCTGCGTATCTGTGTGCACGCTAGGCTAATAACTCGGCGGGCAGCCTTAGATAGCTTACTGTATGGTTTATACTGTGGTCGCGCCCTTTTAATAAAATATTTACGCGCCGAGAGATTACGTGGAGACAATGGTTGGAGTTCTGCAACTGTATCGCAACTTTGTTCAATTGCTCTTAATATTGTATGAGGCGGAAATGAAAAGGAGTAGTTTTGTTAGTTGATTTGTTACTGTTAACATTTTAACTAGGGGTCGGGAAGTGGTGGATTGCCAAAAATGATTTATTGGTGTACATTATTCTCCTCAATAACCTAAGAGTGTTTTATTAGCATTATAAAAAATAGGTACAATAACATTATCAAGAGACAATTTTTTTTTTTTATTAATGCTGAATGTGAATGTAACCAAAGTACTTATTTGCTAGAGAAACACAATTTAGAGAAATGTTCAGTTTCCTAAAGCTTTTCCATGCTTTAGACAAAACGCTTACGGCCAGTGAATTTTTACCTATAACGTTTTCTTACTAATTATCTTAACTCTCAGTTGAATTAAGCTGCTTAAGCTGATAGAGTCTCGAAAATTGTATAACTGATAACTAGCGACCCGCCTCGGCTTTGCACGGGTGCATATGCATATCATACATACAACTTCTTTTCATTACTCATACTCTGAAAGTGGGTCATTACTGACCTGAGAAGCGGGCTGAAAGTAACACTTTTCATCCCTAGGGAGAATCACTTTCAACTGACAGCTGTCAAATATTTTTTTTAAAACTCGTTTTTTTCACATATCTATTGAACCATGTTCCAACTTTCTATACAGCCACGATGTAAAATTTGAAATAACTCAAAGTTAAGTATTGATCAGAGAATATTATATGTTTAAAATAACTTTATTACAGTTTAGTTTCAACAATTTCTTTAAAATAACTAAGCTTTGAGCAAAATATTTACCATTTTTCCAATGATGAAAATAAAAAATTATGGCTGAATAGCGGGCCGGCCAGAGAAAAAAAACAAACAAAATAGGCGGGAAAGCGGCAATTCGATCTTCATTTATTTTCCTCATTTTTTCTTTAGCTAATTCATGTTTTTATTTTTACTTTCCTCGTATTTGTAATGAAAAGCACAGTGTTTACCTCGGGTGAAAGACTTATTTAGTCCCTCGAACTATTGGCGCCCTCACTTCGTTCCGGGCGCCAAACCCCGTCTCGGAACTAAATAAGTTACTTTCACCCCTGGGGTAACAATGTACTATTAATAACTCTATCTATTTGAAAAACCTCATCAAGAACCGTTGTGTAATTTTAAAGATTTAAGCTAACATAGGGACAGAGCTATCGCCTTTGTTTTATACTATTCAATAAAGACAAGCGAGTTGCGACGCTGTCAAACAAGCTCTCATGCTGTTGCTCTACAAAACGTTACACCGAAATGCTCGGCAGTCTATAAATCTGACTATTACAAACAATGATTTTATAATTAAAAAAAGGTAGATAAGACTTAGAACTTTACTTGTACTAAATAAGTGGCACCCCAAATTCAAACGATTCGTTCTTTATAATACGGTCAAATTAACTACGTCGCACCTCTTCGACAATTTTTGACTTGACGTACTGACATAACCTATCTACGTCTTTTTCATTGTAATATCATTGCTGTTACTCTACAAAACGTTACACCGAAATACTCATCAGTTTATAAATCTGGTTATCTACTGGCTTTAACACATTACGTTATTGCTGTGATCTTGGAACTCTCATGTTCGACGACCATCATGCTGAGTAGGTTGGAATATAAAACCTTTTTTAGCACCGCGCGCTATAAACCGGAAAAACCTTTGTTTGAATTGTGGTTAAAAGGCGACGTGATCTCTAAAACTTTTCAAAGTTATGTCCGATTATGGCAGACCACGTCAAATATCACCGCGTATATTGGTCCTAGTTTTGGGAGCAGGTCCACATTGATAGAGTTACAATAAAATATTCAGAGCATCAATCAATATGTGACTGGTAACCGAGTATGGCTGACGGTACTCTTTCATATTTCATATTGCCACCTAACTCTACTGACTGATAATAGGCCAGGGGAGAGTAACTTGTTTTCGAGTTTAAATTACTAGTGGCCGCCCGCGACTTCCTCCGCGTGAACTTTAATTTTAAAAAAGTGATATAATTCTATAAATTCCAGCCTATGTTCTATTCAGATGTATGAGCTATATTATTGAAAAAGTTTCGTTCAAATCCATTCAGTCGTTTTTACGTGAAAAAGCAACACATACACACACATACAAACTTTGTGTCAAATGTCAAATGATTTAGGTTCATCCATTTTGCAAATTGGGTATTTAGGTAGGTATGTCTATTAAGTCGGTAAGAACTTCAAATATTTGAGATTTTTTACTAATAATTACTTTAAATTGTGAAATGAATTTGTGGCGGGGACAGTAACAAAGGGGGATTATACATTACACTTATTTACATCAAGGAATATAAGAGTCTGCAGCTGATATATCATTTCAAGAGACTTTCTTGTCTTAAAATATTCCATCATGTAGTTTTTAGCTGTATGTTAGTTATACGGAGATTGTGTTACGCTGCAACAAGTGTTGGATTTTGTTAAGAACTAGAACTAAAATATAAAATGGGATGTAAATCCATGAGACTCAGTTAGATTTTCACAAATTGCAGACATTATTGACTTGTTCCCCTATCTCCTTGACTATGTCACTCGTACCTGCCCCCGTTCGGATATTGGTAAAAAACAATATTTTACACCGGCCGCTAAGCGCCCGTCGCAAATGTATGCCACGGACACCTGCGCTCTACACAAGAGAACAAAAAGCTGATACATCTTCAGACAATCACCTAATTTCTATGACTGATATGAAGAGTTAAAAGGATTAAAAACGAACACAATCTGCAATTATTGTGGTACAATCATGGTACATTACAACCAACTACACCAGGCTGCCCATTTCCGTTTTTAGAGTTCCGTACCTAAAAGGTAAAAACCGACCGGTCAGGCGGCCTACTGCCAGTTTCCCTAGCCGCTGCCTGGTAGGCACGGCAGTCCTGGTAGGGACTGCTCTGCCTGTTAGGCACGGCACTGCCTGGTAGGGACGGCTCTGATTGGTAGGGAAGGCTTGAACCCTCGGTCCCTACTGGCCCTTACTGGGCGGCTTGATTACATCTGACTTTAAGGTTGCTCACATACCTCTCCACTAACTAAAGGGGTGTAACCCCCCCAACAAAAGTTGAGGTGACGCCTGCGCCCAGCAGCAGGACGTATAAGGCCGTTTATGTTCTGTTTATATTAGTTTCCTTAAATATACTTCAATATTAATAATAGGTACGTCTGCTGCTGCCAACAATGTTGTCACATTTAAATATTTGTTTGCGCTTGAATTCAAAATAAGTTAAAACTTTAATGATGTTGACATAACACGCATGTGTCAAGTCCTGTTCCTATGCTTTTTATTGGATATCGACGAATATTACTTTTTATTTATTTTTCAATTGACGTTAAACAAGACACACTAAGTTAGATCTTCGTTGTCTGTTTACTTGACTAACTCAAAGTCAAGGAAACGACCACTTTACTTGAAGACAATAAAACTTTTTGCAAATTACAATGGAATCCCGAGATGAATCTTCAGTGCCCACCATCGTGTGCATTGCGAATTTTTCTGGGCATCACATTAAATATTGACAAAATAAAAATGTAGCATGGCAGGACGGTTATGGCGACGCCGGAGCCGTCGGGAGCGATTCCATTTTCAAATGCTACCCGATAAATATCTTATCGAGTTACAATGAGGCTCGCCGCGGGACTATTCCATATTTTATACTATTTACAAGCGTTATTTTGGATTAAAATTGTCTGTTTGGGAGTTAAACCTTAGCGTCATTAGCGCTATGCTAGTTAAATACCTAATTAAGAATAAATTTCCTAAAACAAATATTAAAGATTTAAAATACAGTCAAGTTTGAATTTCAGTGTAACATTGAATCCACTGTTTTAGAACAGTAAAAGTACCTACATACCGTTGTTTATGGTTTGTTTTTGATCCATATCCCTCATAGACTCAACAACTATGAGGGATATGGATCAAGTACCTACTTGTCAACAGTAACTGATCTAAAAGAGTGGATTCAATGTTACACTGAAATTCAAAGTTACCCAAGTTGAGCTAGGCTCTGTTTTTTTTTTTAAAAATCGAACCAGAAGGTGGAAATCGTCTAAGCTGAAATGAAGCGCCCCTCTTCCGCATGTACGCATATAAAATTGCTTGCTTGTATGCGTAGATGCAGTGAAAGGTCGAGTCATTGCAGCTTAGGCGATGTCTAGTAGGTATTGACATAATATCTAGCTCGTTCAACCAAACAAACTTATCAGCTTTACAATATCAGTTAGTATAGATAGGTATGAGCACTTTGAAAGGTCAAGTCCGGACCTATTCAATTTATTACACACGTTCATTCAGGCACGATGCCTGATGATGAATGTGAGTGATAAATTAACTGCAAATGATTTTTGGCTTAAGTTTTATTTTTAGTTCGTAGTATTTAGTTCTTAATTTTGTACTTTAGATGTATTAATTAATTATCAATATTTATTGTTTGTTGAGAAATAAAGTTAACTGCATATGACCACTATTTGGCAATTTTAAGATATTTCTTTCATATGTTCTTTCAACTTTATCATCTTGGTATACGTGGTGATCTGTATAGATGGATAAAGTCTTATATTTCTAACCGTAAACAGGCTGTGGTCGTTGGTGGTAATCGCTCTGATTTCATCACGGTCCCTTCTGGTGTTCCGCAGGGTTCCCTTCTGGGTCCCCTATTATACATAGCATATATTAGTGACATTGGTTTGTGCTTTAGACATGCTAAGTTTTTACTTTACGCTGATGACACCAAGATTTACATGAAAGTCAATTCCTCAGAGGATTGCTTGAGGCTGCAGGAAGACCTTGATAGACTTTCTGATTATTATATTGCTAATAAAATTACAGTTAATGTCGCCAAGTGCACACATATCCGATTCACAAGGTGTAAAAATCCGGTGAATTATGACTATAAACTTAATAACGTTATTTTGACTAAAACGGATTCTGTGAGAGACTTAGGTGTTCATTTAGACTCAAAACTGACTTATAATGGCCATTACGAAAATATAACAAGTAGGGCATATAAAAATCTTGGTTTCATTATGAGGGTTTCACGTGATTTTACAGATATTTCATGTATTAAGATATTGTTTTATGCTTACGTTAGAAGTATTCTGGAATACTGCTCTACTGTTTGGAATCCACAGTACATAACACACGAACATTCTATAGAGCGGCTACAGGTTAAATTTCTTAAATATTTAAATTTTAGAGGAAAAATTGCACTCGACGACTACACCGAATCATGCAAGCGACATGGTCTTATGACCTTGGCTGACAGGCGTCGCATGCAGGATATGGTTATTTTTCATGATGTATGCTCTGGGAAGCTAGACTGTGTTGGCTTATCTAGTAGAATACTTAACTTCAACGTTCCCTCTAAAAGGACTCGCCACACGCAACTTTTCCATGTACCGCTGGTGCGCACTAGCTATAAGGCTAACGATATGACGATTAGATTGCCCGAAACCTATAACAGGTTTTATTCCGATATTGACATTTTCACGACGTCCAGGGATGTCTTTAAAACAGCAATTCTTAGAAATCATTTAAATAAATAGTTGTAGCATTTGTTGTTCACTTCGAGCGTCCATGTAAACCAACCACTACACACACCTACACTCAATCACACATTTTTCACTAACGCTGCGCGTTTCATGCGACAAGCAGATTCACCCATTTTTAAAAATTAATATAACTGAACTACCTACCCACATTTTGCATGTTATTATTTTTAAGTAGCATAGTATGTTTCAGTAATTGGCTCATGTTCAAGTAACTTGTTCTTCTGTTTTTTTTATGTACAAATATGCTGTTGAAACATTGTTTAAATAAATAAATAAATAAATAAATAAATAAATAAATAAATGTTTAAATACAGGCTGGGTTAATTATTTATTTGTTGCATTACAATTCATTTTTACAGAACATACCTACATTGTATATTATTTTGTACACAAGCTCACAGAAAAAGGTAACAATATTAATATTGTATCAACATCAAAAAGATGAAAACTTACTGCTTGTTTCAACTAACTATTCGAAAAAAGATGTGTCACAACAACACAAGCTAATAAAAACATCAAGGTCATTGTATTTTATTATATCGCAAGCCCGTGTGATGATTAAAATTAGCATTGGAGAGTAAATCTGTGCTCCGCGTTAACAGAGCGATAATTTCGGCATGATGGGCAGACGGTTCCATGGTGTAATGGTTAGCACTCTGGACTCTGAATCCAGCGATCCGAGTTCAAATCTCGGTGGAACCTGTTCTTTTGGTTTTATATAAAACTATTAGTTATATTGTCTTTTGGTATTTTTTTACGCTTTTGTAAGGTAGATTGGTTACAAATTGATATTACTATAAAACACAAATATGATAGAGTCGATTATCTAGTATGGAATCACCTTTTCCTGTTGTTTACTCATCTAGGATTACGCAGCAACACCCATAGGCATATTTAATTAGTGTAGTGTCATCATCATCATCATCAGCCAGCAGCCACATAATGTCCACTGTAGAACATAGGCCTCCCCCATAGAATTTTAGAGCGGTCTGTTGTAGGCGGCCTGCATCCACCGAAACCCTGAAATGTTCGTCTGACGTAGACAATTATTATTCGTGCGTGTATTGTAGTGTTGAGTTACTAACATAGAAATACAAAATGAAAAAAAAAACATAAAATAATCATCAATTCCCGCATTTTTTTTAATTTTCTGGTTTGGAATGAATTTTTAAAACTGTTTCAAAGTGAGCTTTTCTTTTGGTTGCTCTGACTGCTAGAGCTAGACAGACCAATTTATGATGAGCTCGCAAACGTATGATCTTTGATACTAAGGAGAGGTCAAGCTGTATCTTTAGTTTTATTAAATCAATTGAAATAAATTCAGCATCCAGTGCTGCACAGAGGTTTATTACACAAAATTTGTTGAGAAACACTAGCTTGACCCCGCGACTCCGTGTATAATGGGTTACAAAAACCTCGTTTACCGACCAATCTAGGTAGAACTCTGCAACGTAAATAATTTTAGAGTTTGACCTTTATCTTTGTCAATTGTAGCGAATAGTTTAACTTAGATGCTGATGACTGGATGAGTGGCGATAGTAGGTAGGTGGGCAGCGATAACCAAGCAACCAAATAAGGTGAAAGGATGGGTGGCCTATCCGTCCGAAATTTAGTAACGCACCTATTTTTTGGGTATTTGTATGTTTCGCAAGGCGCGTTGAGCAAGTCGATTCCGGCTGATATCGTTAGCGTTTAGTAGCTTGATGACATCTGACAGTAAGGTTTCTCAGAGCCTTATTTACAACCACACTGAGTCTGCTTGTTTCTGGCTAGTGCGGGTCAACAGCAGAAGTACCTACTCAGATGATGACTGCGAAAACTTCCTAAACGGTTTAATTATTAAAATTGCAAAACATAGTTGATCAATTGGCATATATATATTTATATATATATATATTCTGTCATTGTAATCGGTACGAAAATTGCTTTTGTCAAACTGTTAATGGGTTTTGACAACTCTGTTAGCGCACATCATTATGATGCTGATAACACAGAGGCTTTCACATCAATTTTTACAAAACTACCGCAAACTACGTCTTATGTCAACAGTATAAGGTGCTCTTATGTAAAGGTTGATATTCCGGCGAATATCACTTCACATCTCTATGCTTCACTGTCACTTCAATCATTAATACGCTTCACTTTAGTATTTTCTTCCATTTTGTACGTAAATAATAAAAAATGTAGTTTTGTTTAGTTCTTTTCTATCAAACGACCGTAGTCTCAAAGAAATTGAATTTTAAAGACAACTTACCACGAGGGAAGTGAGTTTTGGCGCCCACCGGAAAACCATAGCTGAGTGACCAACAGTGGAACGCTTTTGTTTAAAGGCTGTTGCTTGGTCTGTAAGGGTCACGTGAGAGTTTTAAATTCACCAATATTTATTCGTTCGAGATAATTACGAGTAGGTGTACTCGTAGTTATTATTTCCCAACTGAACAAACACACCTCAAACCAAATTGAACAAATTGGAGAATTATTTTATTAGCCAAGTATCCGGTTCCATGGTGTAACGGTTAGCACTCTGGACTCTGAATCCAGCGATCCGAGTTCAAATCTCGGTGGAACCTGCACTTTTGATGCTATTTCTTTTTACACACTTGAGAATTCTCAAAAGCGTGGTAATTAATGCTATAATAAATAATATTAGTGCTACAGTCGTGTTGTTTGTAGCGTCACCCAAATCTACAAAAAGTGAAATACTATAGTAATAAGGTGGCTTATCTAATTATTTGATCTGTCTAAAAGGTATCTTACTTCGATGCGGAAACCTCTTATTGTAACTGCAAACAATGCTAGAGCCATTAATACGAGTATTCTTATTAGGTACTTTACACCCATCAGTGGGTGGGTTTATTGCTCAGAAATTGTTACATGAAAAGCTGTCCAATAGGACCTATTGCCGTCATTTTAAACTAGTTTTAATTTTTCTTGTAAATTAATATTGAACATAATATAATAAAATTGAAGAAACGAATTTCGCAGAATTTCCTTGCTTGAAACCATAAAATTAACGTGAGGTTTTGAATAATTTTAGGTAAGTATCTTAATTTTGTACACCACCTCAATTTCTATGTCTCTTTGCATTATCATCACCATTTGATTCTTCTTTTATTTTACTTAATTTGCAATAAAGAATAAATGAGTCAAATAATACCTACAACTTATGAACTACTAGTATTGAAAGGAAGAGGAAATTTAGTGTCAGGTACTTATTTGCATATTACCACGGATATTACTTTCCAACTGAACAAACACAGTCAATACACAAGTACAAATTGGACAATTATTTTATTAGCCAAGTATCCGGTTCCATGGTGTAACGGTTAGCACTCTGGACTCTGAATCCAGCGATCCGAGTTCAAATCTCGGTGGAACCTGCACTTTTGATGGGACTCCCTACGTAATAGGCATGACGACAGTATCAAATAATCAACGATTTGAATACATTAGGGGAAAATACATATTAAAAGGATTTAAAAGACACATTTAGTTTGATTTTAAAATCTGAGATTAATCAGATTTTCGATAAAGTAAAAGGATAAAATACTCCAATTCGCCATTTTGACTCAAACGTCAATCACGCACTATGACGTCACTGTAATGGAAATCAACAAATGTCACTGTCGTATTTCATACAAGTGAGTTTGACAGACACTTGATATTTACATTACAAATACGTCACACGGACGCCATGACACCTGCGAGCGTTTTCGCGCGCTGTTGATAAAATACTAGAATAATGTCCTCAAACTTAGTTAAACTGACCTTTGAAACCGAAATAAAGTTTTTTTAGTATACAATACATGTGTACCTTTATCACGAAAGAAGATTTCAAAATTGTTCGTCATGCCTATTAGCTTAGCTCTGAAAATTAGGAGATTCTCGTAAACTGATGCTTTATTAGAATTAAGTTTTAAATTGAACCGTTTATTTTTATTGCCTCCAGCCCCGCCCTTTAGGCTTAGGTTAACTTTAGTTCCAATTAGTACCTTATGTACAAAAATATTTACATTACAACTCCTATCTACGTTAACACTTGCCTTACTTTATTATTCAACCTCACGGTTGACTGGCAGAAAATACCTTGATAGCATTACGTGTGAAAAATAGTACATTGTTATCCTAGGGGTGAAAGTAACTTATTTAGACCCGAGACGGGGTTTGGCGCCCGGAACGAAGTGAGGGCGCCAATAGTTCGAGGGACTAAATAAGTCTTTCACCCGAGGTAAACACTGTGCTTTTCATTACAAATACGAGGAAAGTAAAAATAAAAACATGAATTAATTCATGAAAATCCAATTGCCGCTTTCCCGCCTATTTTGTTTGTTTTTTTTTCTGTGGCCGGCCCGCTATTCAGCCATTATTTTTTATTTTCATCATTGGAAAAATGGTAAATAATTTGCTCAAACCTACGTTATTTTAAAGAAATTGTTGAAACTTAATTATAAAATAAAGTTATTTGAAAAATATATATTCTCTAATCAATACTTAACTATAAGTTATTTAAATTTTACATCGTGGCTGTATAGAAAGTTGGAAAATGGTTGAATAGTTAAGTGAAAAAGAACTAGTTTTTTTTTAAATAATATGACAGCTGTCAGTTGAAAGTGATTCTCCCTAGGGATGAAAAATATTACTTTCAGCCCGCTTCTCAGGTCAGTAATGACCCACTTTCAGAGTATGAGTAATGAAAAATACTTTTAATCAGCCTACGTTATAGGCTTTAATAGGGCTATGGGATCAGTCAGGGCTGTATTCTTAAAGCTAGAATCTGCTAGAATTGCCTTAGACTTTTGATGATCCGTGTGTGTGAGTGAGTGTAAAAATTAAGAAACGTCTATTACTTTTTATTATGATTCAAAAATACTGGACAAAATTTAGTTAAATTCAAAACACACCGTATTTTTATGTATAATGCTAGGTTGGTTAAAAGAAATAAGGCTTCTATTTTATCGAAAACAAAGTTATAGAGCGGTCGAAAATGGCCTGAATAGCGTCGAGAAAAGGCTCTTTGCACGACTTGGCGGGGGCACTCTCGTGTCTCCTAATAAAAGAAGAGCAGTGTTGAAACGTACCAAAGAGAAAATTTCATACAAAAAAGTATCTATTACAAGATATCTATTCTAACAACACAATTATCCATCAATCAGACTTCAAAACAGCATACATTAAAAACTCAGTGCCGCTCCTACGAATTAACTGATTAGGTTAATTAAAAAACTAACTCTTTGGCACCGCGCGCCCTGGGATTTGTGGGCGGGTCGCGGGTTGAAATCTATGGCGGGGCGGTGGCACTGCATTTAGTTAACGTTGCTGTTTCAATGTCGACTTTGTCACTTAGTACATTTTTTAATCATAGGAGGCCCGTTCGTCAGTTGCGACAGTAAACTGTAAACTGACGCACAGGTTGGAATTGAAAAATAGGCGACCGCCCTTTTTTTTGAGTAGGGGAAATGCACTTACGCATACCCGCCAACCGGGGGGTTGGACGGGTTATGTCGGACTCTCCACGGTAAACCCTACTACTCCCTCTCATCGTCCATGGTGGGGGAATACGTTGAGTAGCGCGAGGCCTTTTACGCGTTCCCCCGGACAGAGCTCGCCTACACGGCGGGCCGGAAGCGACCCCCCCTTCGTGAGGGGGGCCAGTAGGGACAGCCGAGGGTGTCGGGCCGTCCCTGACCGAAACCAAGTATTGTATTTTTTTGGCGCTGCTTGATGCCTGTTTGCGAAGTTGAGCATTTGGTCCTGGCTGACATCGCCAGATGTCTGCTTGATATAAAATCTGGCAGGGATGTTCATCACTAACCCTACACCCCTTCAAAAACTGCACTGCCTCCCTTTGTTTGTAGCCCCCACGCTTCCTCCTAATAAATATAATTTGTAAAACAGTTTCAGAGTGTTTTTTTTTTAATAAACAACAATGCGGCAAATGTATAAACGGTTATACGAACAATTTAAGTGATCCATAAGGCTGTTACACTAACGAGCTGTTAAACTTTAACTGGCAACCAAATGTTAAATTAACGATTTTGAACTTTAGACTGCGGTATATCCCACCCCTTAACCCTTCCTAGCGATGTTTATCAACACCGTACACAGGACATTACCTGTGAATTATTATTTCTGATTAGTGAATTGTGCCTCCTCTGGGAGTCGAACGCGAAACGTTGGCACGCTCCCATCAATTAGGGAATTTGATGTTTTTTCATTAAACCCTAGTAGCGCCCAGGGGCCCTCGCCCGTTAGTGGGTTAAGGTGTGTAGTTTTAATAGATTTTCAACCAGACAGGAGGTTTCATTTTTAACGATTTTGAAAGAGGAGGAGTCTCCATTTGACCTATTTTTTTACCGTAGAAAAATTAGAAAAAAGTAAAACCTTTGAATAAGTTGATCTTATTTTACAAACATACTAGGGTACGATAACGACTACTTATATGCTAATATAAAACAGAAAAAAGTTTACAAAAAAGTCAGGTTCCACCGAGATTTGAACTCGGATCGCTGGATTCAAAGTCCAGAGTGCTAACCATTACACCATGGAACCACCGAAGACGGAATACATTTGTTGAAATTATTAGTCACTTTTATTGAATCAGAGATACGAGTAATATGACGCACTATTAACGTTACTTGAAACTAATTAATCAATAATTGTCTAGAGAGATAAATACCTAGCTAATGCTTATCTATGTTAAGCTGATTCTCTGCTAAATAGAGTCGTAGAGTCATATTATGTTTAATTAAAGATATTAATCAAAGGATTATTTAACTTAAGTAAGTTCATGGCTTTTTTTTATTATGATATTTTTTGTTCAATTCATCATAAGCGCTTACTTAACCGTAATAATTATTATTTTTATTGCCGCAAATATCTAAAAACTGATGAAAGAACTAAGCGGTGCACATACCTATTTGAAATATCAATTAATAATGAAAGTGTTTTCGAATAAGTAATAGTTAAGAATGAAAGTTTAGTCTGGCTAAAAATATCATGTGATTTTTTTCGTCAAATACAACAGGGTTCAGTTCCTGGTTAAGTAAGTATTTTTTCCTAAAAATCGAAGTAGGCACTTACCGACTTACTTACATACTTTTGCTGCAGTTTCCGGTTTTGTCAAGATCAGTCTCGAGATTCAATTAAGCATTTTCTTATATTCCCCATACTTTAGGATTTGTCCGACACGCATAGCTTACCCCCGAATTCACAAACGTCAATTATCGCTAAGCATGCGCTCACACTCATGGTTTCCCGTAAAATGTCAATAGAACTGAAAGGGGCAACATGCGTGATTGACGTTTGTGAATTCGGGCGTTAGACATTTGATCACAATATATCATCACATTTGCACAAGTGATGATTGGCTTATGATGGTACTTATATAGATAGCCTCATAGATGACTAAGCAACTAACTCAGTCCCTAGTATTTGTAATATTTTTAACTAGTATTTTTAATATCTTGAAAAATCTTGAATATCCAAAACACATTTTGACTTTTCTTGTTACAATATTTTTGAACACGTGCCAAAATAATTAGGTATCTCGATACAGACTTACTACCGTGACTTCCTTACTGTCTTATTATTATCAAACCATCTGTTTTACGTCAGTTAATAATTATTAAAATACTAGCTCTTGCCCGCGAGCGCCACTTCGTTCGCGTACTTATTAAATGATATCATTATTTATTATGTTTTTTTTAACTTTAACTTCTAAAAATAATAATCGCACTTTTTTAGTAAGCAACACGAATTCACAAACGTCAATCAACACTAAGCACGCGCTTACGCTCATGCTGTCCCGTAAAATGTCAATAGAACTGAAACGGATAGCTATACTGCTGAGGGATGCTCAACGTTGATTTGCGTTTGTGAATTCGGGGGTTACTCTCTTTAGAGTGGAAGATCTAATGAATAATTCGTTTTTCCCGTCTTGTAACATTTTTCATTGAAGCTCCGCTCTTATTGGATGTACCTAATGTGACGTTATGTAAGCCTACATTTGTCGATAAATGAACTATTCAATAAAAAATTGCTTTTTTTACCTTACAAACCTAAGTAGGTACTTCTTGAGATTCGACATTCCAACCAAACATACAAACTGTTCAGGTTTATAATATTAGTAAAGATCTTGTAAACAGTACACAAATTTATTATTTATTTAGGTACAGTTGGATTACCCAAAAGACTTTTCTGGGAAGTTTTACAAAAATATTTTTTTCGGCAATCATTTTATGCCGATGTAATTTCCGTTCTGCTGTTTTGATCATAAGACTGAAAATACCTCGAATTATCTGTAATATTTAAATGACGTTTAGGTTTATGAATGGAACTTGTCTCGAATGTACACATGAGCACTTGTACAAATGTCATGAATTACCTATTTATTTAAGTACTTTACCTACATAAGCCAGCTGCTTACACCACGTTATAATTGTACATTTTGGCTATTTTTAAAATTTTAATTTTTTTAAAGGATTCCTATAATTGGGCCAAACTACAGTAGTTTGTACCTATATGTGCACGTGTAGTAGGTACAGTTACCCTCAGAGCGTGTTCCTACCAGCATAAGTTGAGCTCTTATTTCCATGAATCTGAATATTGCACGCGGACGATACAATATTACACAGCTTAGCATAAGGTATGGTTGACTGTACAAAAGACCATCGGCCAATCGTCAATGCACTAATGGTCATTTTCCAACTGTAATATTTCGCTTGCCGTGTGGTCATCTGTACGCATTATCGAGGTCGCGCGTATTTTCATTCACATCAACGAAATACTAGTGACTGAGCTAGTGCCAAAATACTTTCACATTTTTGTAGAGAGCGCACAAATCGAAGATGAGCGCAGTCGGTTCCATGGTGTAATGGTTAGCACTCTGGACTCTGAATCCAGCGATCCGAGTTCAAATCTCGGTGGAACCTGAAGTTTTGCTTCTCAAAATTGATTTTCAGAATCTGTATGAGAATACGCCTAACCCTCATTGCCGTTAGTAAGCACTGTACAAAAGGACTGACATAGTGAATATTGTCTTACATATTTTTTTGGCTGTTTGTCTCAAAATGGTCTGCTTTAGCAGCCCAACTCAAAGTTAGGTCAAGCAGATGTTGCCTTTACGCGGCCCGGGGAGGAACTGGTATCCGGTATTCATATTAACAGAAAATGGACTTAACAAACATAGAAAAACAGTGGTTCCTTTATTTTCATCATACCTACAGAGCAGCTTGTTGTGTCTACGAGTATAAATATCTGTCCCGAGTCCCGACAGATGTCGTTTTGTCTAATACCTACTTTTGGACGTTCATTAAAAAAAAATACACCGAATTGAATAATGTGTCGATCCCATCTCGTTTTATAGGTTATAAAACCGAGAAACATTTTGGAAAAACAGCTCTTTTTACTTTTCCATATTATTATATGAATTTCTCTATTACGGCTAGAACCGTTGTTACAAACCTGTTTTTGTTTTTATATATGGGTTAGGTAGCTATAAGAGCTAGCTAGCTGGGGGGTCGGTGCTACTCGCTTCCGTAGGTTTACCCTTGAGACCCTACAAGTGACCCCTGGGTGGTGCTAAACGAGTAGCTTCTTTCCGGTGGTAGGCTTCGGCCGCGGCAGGGACCACCCTCCGAACAAAGCCGTTCCGCCAAACAGTTTCGACTGTGTTCCGGTACGATGTTCGGAGTAGCCATTTGAGAGGACGGGTCTGGGCGGTTACTTGCTCTGAGCAGCCGGCTTTGACTGCTCACGGCTGTCACACCTGGAGCCTGTTTCTGGAGGTTAGCGGGATCCGAAGCACAGTGCGCCGCTGGCTGACCGCAGATAGTTGGGGGCCCAAGTAGCTGGCTAGCCACCTGCGAAAGGCTGCCCCGCCATCTTGCGAAAAATCCCAGGGTGCTCCACCTTGCCGGTTGGCGACCGGATGGGAGGACCAGGTGGCCACTCCTGGGGGGGTTCGGGCGTCCCCGCAGTCTCCAAACCAGGCTCTTTGTCTGTATGCCGGCTGAGTGTATGTTACTGGGCAACCGGAGCAACACCCAGTCCAACTTCCGTCCTCCTGACTGTTCACTCTTCCTCTTCACCTTTAAACCCAATGACAAGTACAAGGAAAACTAAAAACGTTAGACAGCGGCTGCACGTCCTCCCATTAAAAGTGCACCTCGCGAATATTCGAGGCCTGCACTCCAATATCGATGCAGTCCACTACCACCTCGAGACTGAGAAGCCGCTGTTACTTTTCCTTACGGAGACCCAGATCAAATGTCCGGCTGACGCGTCCTACCTCACCTACCCTGGCTACACTCTTGAACACAGGTTCAGAGCCCATGCCGGAGTGTGCGTGTATGCTCGCGATGACATTTGCTTTAAGCGTCTCCGTAACCTTGAAGAGCCCAGTTTTTCATGCGTCTGGTTAATGGTGGACACTGGCAGGGAGAAAATAATCTATGCCATCGTTTACCGCTCGCACAGTGGAGATCGGGAGACAACTAGGCTCTGCGAGTACCTTGGTGCCACTGCTGACATAGCCTTAGGCAGATATCCCTCGGCTCAGCTGGTTATTTTAGGGGACCTCAACGCTCACCATCGAGAATGGCTGTTCCCGTACCTTAAAACCGACCACGCTGGAAGGGAGATGCGCAAGCTGGCGCTCGCGTTGGGCCTTACGCAGGTTGTTAGCTGTGCCACCAGAGTACCTGATGTTGCCACGGATACGGCCAATTGCCTGGACCTTCTGCTGACAACTGATCCAGACCGGTATTCGGTATCGGTGACTGCCCCTTTGGGAACCTCCGACCACTGTCTGGTGAAGTTTATTTCTTCCTACTCTCCTCCTGACTTGGAACCTTGTGGTCAGAGAAGAGTCTGGAAATACAAGTCAGCGGAATGGGACGATATGCGACACTTTTTTGCGTCGTATCCATGGCGGCATACGTGCTTCTCTTCACAGGATCCGACGAGTTGCGCTGAGGCTGTCGCCGAAGTTGTGCGCCAGGGTATGGAGTATTTTATTCCATTCGCTGACGTCCCATCAGGCGACGAAGCGCGCCCATGGTTTGGTGGCGACTGCCGCTCTGCTGAAGCGGCGAAACAGTCTGCATACCGTGCCTGGGCTGACGCTCGTTCTCGCAAAGCTCCGGAGTCATCCAACCTGAAGAGAGCATACAACCGCGCCTCTAAGGCCAGCAAAAAGGCGATACGTAGGGCTCGATTCAATCACATTGGCCGAGTAGGGTCCAGACTTGCTTCACACCCTGCTGGAAGCAAAGCATTCTGGTCTCTTGCCAAGGCGGTCGAATCCAACTTCTGTCGTCCTACACTGCCACCTTTGCAGAGGCCTGACGGCACACTCGCTCACACTGCCAGAGAGCAAGCGAATTTGTTTGCTTCCCTCTTTGCAGAAAACTCACGTCTGGACACGACAGGGGCCACGCCGCCAACACCTGCCCAATCTGAAACCTTCATGGCAGATTTAAGAATTCGCCAAAAGGAAGTTCTGAAGGTCTTGTGTACCCTGGACGTGAATAAAGCGAGTGGGCCGGACGGCATACCAGCGGTTGTCCTGCGTAACTGTGCTCCTGAGTTGTCCCCCGTACTGACACGCCTATATCGCCTTTCGCTAAGGACCGGCATAGTTCCCAAATCGTGGAAGCTGGCTAATGTGCAGCCCGTGCCTAAAAAAGGTAGTCGGTCGGACCCCTCAAACTATAGGCCGATATCCGTCACGTCTGTAATCTGCAAGATTATGGAACGTGTACTCAATAGCCACCTCTTGGCATACCTGGAAGCTAATGACCTCCTGAGCGACCGCCAGTTTGGCTTCCGTCGTGGGCGGTCTACTGGAGACCTTCTAGCGTATGCCACGCACATTTGGAGTGAGGCTATAGAGAGGCACGGAGAAGCCGTAGCTGTGTCTCTCGACATCTCGAAGGCTTTTGATAGGGTCTGGCATAAAAACCTGATTGGCAAGCTTTCTTCGCTTGGGATCTCTTCCGGCCTTTGTAACTGGATCTCCAGCTTCCTTGAGGATCGCCAAATACAGGTTACTTTTGGGGGTTACACGTCCGACCTGTATGCGATCAATGCTGGAGTTCCACAAGGTTCGGTTCTGTCCGCTACACTGTTTCTAGTTCATATAAATGACCTGCTTGTGCCCGGTACCTTTGGGTACGCTGATGACACTACAATAGCGGACAGATACGAATCCACTTCAAGGGCCACTGCGGAGGATACCCGGTCCTGTCGCGAGGGTTTGATGGAGCGTCTCAATCAGGCTTTGGAGCGTGTTTCTGACTGGGGTGATGCTAACCTTGTCCGTTTCAACGCTACCAAGACGCAGGCGTGTTTGTTTTCTGGTAAGCGAAGTCCTTTCCAGCTGTCTCCAACTTTTCGTGATGCACCGGTACCAATATCCGACCACCTACACCTTCTGGGTATGGAAGTGTCGTCCAAGCTAAACTTCGGCCAGTACATCGAGTCTGTAGCTAAAACTGCTGCCAAGAAGCTCGGTATCCTGTCCAGGGTGAGGCGGTACTTCTCACCGATAATGCTGCTTCAGCTGTACAAAGCGCAAATTCGTCCATGTATGGAGTACTGCTGTCACCTCTGGGACGGATCCGCCAAGTACCAGCTGGCCGCTCTGGACTCGGTGGAGAGGCGTGCTGTGAGGCTTGTGGGTGACGCTGACATCACAGATAGGCTACAAGACCTTGAACACCGCCGGAGGGTAGCTTGTCTGTCGGTTTTCTACAGGTTGCACTTCGGGGAGTGTGCGAAGGAGTTGCATGACCTAATTCCACCAGCTCCTTTTCTTCATCGGACCACTAGGCGCAGACTGGCTTTCCACCCCTATGTTGTTGACATCCCGGCAATCCGCACCAACCGTTTTGGTAACTCATTCATAATGCGAACAGCAAAGGAGTGGAATGGGCTTCCCGCTGAAGTGTTTCCACAGCAATATAACTTGGGCCTCTTCAAGAAGAGAGTGAACAGCCATTTGTTAGGCCGGCATGTACCAAAAAAGACTAATTTTAATAGAAAACCCTAAAAGTCCAATTACTTACTTAAAAATGGGTTCTGTTTTTGAGTTGATGAGTTAAAAATTCATTTGGCGATTCCTAATAATTAACATTACTTAACTCTTTACGTCAGTAAGCTCAGCAGTGGGATGCCAAAAATCCTGTTCCTGAAATTATTATCGTCAGCTGCCCATTCCCTATATAAGGTTTCATAGTCAACATAAAGCCCATAGTTTGTCAAGTGCTTAGCACTAGTTTTAAATATGATACATTTGCAAACAACAAGGAATCCTACAAACATAAGCCAGTTAACAAATAACATTTAAAGATAAAGAATCGTCATATTCCAAATGGACAGCTGTTATCAAATTGTTTCATTGGCATCGCGTCAAAGTACAGTCACGTGCAAAGAGCTCTTACTTTCTTTTCAAAACAATATTTTATACTATAGTTGTGTCCCTAATTAATCCCTTTTCATGTTAACTCATTAGAATAAAATCGTATCCTTACTTTATCATAATTGAAACCCACTCATTAGATTCATCATTCAGTAGTTACACCAGTTGTGATTCAAAGGGTAGAGCGTTCGAATCCAGCACCAACACAAATGTTTTTCAATAAAACGAATTTTGAGTACTGGATTTAGGTGTTAGTATCAATAGACACAAAGATGTATTTAAAATTGAAAGTTTGCTTAGGAGGAGGTGAGTGTTTTTTTGACTATACATAGTTTTCAATTAATTGAAATCTTTTTTTGAAAGACAGTTTATATGACTGTACAACCAGGGCTTACCCAGGACTAGTTTAATCGGTGGTTTGTGTGGCAAAACATAGGGTATGCCGTGCCGCCTGGTTTGATGGCCATTACCTAATAACCGCCCTACAAGTGGTGTGGGGTGACCACAAAACACACGTTGTCAAATTCTATTGTTATACCAATATTGGGATTAAAACAACTACATAAAATAAACATTATGGAAACGAGCTGGAGCAGTTGTGTAAAAAATAGTTATGCTGTCCAGTTTTCGAAAGATCTATTTTTTTAAAATCTTGCAGTTTCTTCAGGTCGAATCTAGAGCCCTTCTTATCCAGGGCCCCTTTCCCACCTTGTTACGTCACTGGTTATCTCACAACTCTCACAAAAATAATTTAATTAGTAGAAAACATCACAAAAAACGAACATTCACGACCACTTATATCCCAAACGGGGCAGCCAAGGCATACTGATCGTTATGGGGAACGGCACATCTAGAAGCCCACATTTCGCCTTGCGAACTAGACTCAAACGTTATCGTTATTGTTTATTTAGTAAAACCTTTTGAAAAGCTGGTAGAGCATGTCCCTTATTCTCTACTGTTTGAAGGTATAGTAGGTAACATGTTTTTATCTGCAACAATCTAAAGTCTGTTTTTCTTTGTTGTCCTATTCAACTAACAATCTTGGCATGTTTTTTCATTGAAAAAACAAAGTATAAAAGGAATCATTAGTCATACAAAAACGTTTAGTGTAAAAATAATGGTCAATTTTTGACTTCGCATCAGTATGACATAACTGTCTCTTAGTTATTATAATATCATTGGTTTCAATAGTTAGTGTAACTTATCTTATTGAGACAAAAGGTTTCAAGTAGGTACTTTGACTTTAACAATTACTTCTTACCCAAATGAGTCTTCCAGAAGATTTAGGTAGAGTTAGCATCAAAATGGTGTATAACAGAGTCTTCGAAAAGGTATTGAAAAGGTATTGACGATAAGTACAAACACTATTTTAAATATGAAGTAACAAGGCTGCTTCTCTTAAATTTTTAGACTAACTGCCGCAATCAGAGACGTCAATTAACGTTAATGGTTGATTAGCGTCAAAATGCCATTTTTGAAAAGAGACTTTATAACAAATTCAATAAAGAACTTTTCAGAATGTCAAATTTTGACTCTAATGAACCATTAACGTTAATTGACGTCTCTGAGTAAGGCAGATAGGTATTTAACTTCTTTGTATGTTTTACTGTAGGCAAAAGTATCACAGTTAAAGAATTTCTCTGACCAATGAGTATTTAGGCTACAAAAATAAGTATGAGTTCACAGTATTTTTAAATGTCACATTAGTTACCGGCGAAGTACCTTCTTCTGAAAACATGATAAATAAAAATTCAATGAAAACTAAAAGATGTGAGTAAACCGTAGTTTTCAAACACTCAGCAGAAATACTTGGCACAGATTCTTGTAAAATAAATTATATAAATCTACGTGAATTGCTTCTAAGAAAAATATTGGGCAATGCAAATAGGCATGACAGTTTGAATACACGGCCGAAATGTCAAGATCCACGATTAGTTTAAAATACTTATACTGTTTGGGTTTCTTTTTAATTTGGCTCTTGTGGTACCTACCTCTATCTTATCGGGTTCAAAGAACCCTATGGGAGGCCCCGGTTTTTGCTTTTCTAAATTGGGGCATAAGGCAAAAGATAATATTATCCCAACCAGTAATGCTGTTCTAATTTATAGACTAGTCATTAAAAAACAACACCTCCATTAATGTGAGGTTTGTGATAAACCTTGTTGTCAGATGTTACCAAGCTGCCCTAGCCTTCGAGGTTTGAAGACTGACATCTAGCGAAGTTAGCCGGGACCAAATGCTTTTTGTGCCTTCCCAAGCACGGAGATTCCCGGCGTGTGTTGATTTACAACGGCAATCGATGCCGATCTACTGTCACATCACAACTGATGAGATGAAATAAAAAATATCAGTGAAAAATAAAAAGAGATTCGTTGCCAAGAAGTTCTCGGAAAAGCTAAACTAAAGCTTACAAATATTCATTTCCAGGAAAAACACTTATAACTAACACTTTTTTTGACCGTATCTCTTGGGGACAAAGTTTGTTATTGATTAATGAAATCAATTAAGGTGTTAGCCAGATAACCTTTATGAACGTTGTTTTTTTTTCATCTTGGCAGATGCGGATATCTAGTGGTCAAAAACTCGGGCTCGCATTCGTAAATTTCAAAACATCCGACCTGGGCATTGAACTCAGAACTTGAATCGCATAATTTGCAAAGGTGGCATCAGCAGGAACTGCTTCGTGTGTATAATTTTAGGTGGGGGTGGGCATTCATCCCTCTGCCCTACCCGCCGATCGTCGCCTAACAAATCGGTGACCGTATCGTCGTCAATCCGCTGTTGGGACTTAGCACTGGGCATATCATCTTCCAATGAATACTGTTCGTAAAACAGAACATCACAGCTTTACTGTGAGTAATGTGGTTAAAGAGATTTCTGTGACGTAGAGCATTATTGAAATGTTAAGAAATTGTTGTCATCATAGATTATTATCTGCTACTCCGCCCATTGTGTATTTTGTAATCAAAAATATTTAGAAAAGGGAAAAAAGAGACCTATTGAGTTTCTTGCCAGGCTTCTTGATAGAACCAACGTCCGAAACGGTGGTAGAGTCACTTTATGTGTATTTAGATGTACCTGCCTACTTTTTCTCTTAATAAGTATACATTCTTATACTCGTTCAGGTACTTTAACTTTACTTTTAAGAGCTGCTTGACTACGAGTGCTGTTTGAGAATTCAAGTGTCATTGAAATAAACTTCCCTGCTATCGTTTTGCCTATAGAAAACTTGAAGGAATTCCTTTGACATATGCCCTTATCTTTTGGAATTTCTCCTTTGCAATCTTGGCTTAGTCACACACCGATACTGAGAACCAACAACCGAAGCTAATAGGATGTAACGAATTTGTTAATTTTAAAGCCATATTACGTTAGTCATAGTCATAATCACAAGCACATACTTTCAGTAATAAAATCATACGTAATCACTTCTTACACCAGATTGAAATAATCAAAATAACCGTTTTTGTTAAGAGAATGAGTAAGGTTTCGATCTGTAGTATTGCCTAAGGTCCTTCTTCAAAATGCGTCATAAAAGTTGGACTTCATATCGTTGAAACCTGGGATATGGATTTTCCTAAAATAAATCCGGTTTGCTATTGCATCAGAAGATACATCCTGGGATCTTCAGCTTGAACTACCCTGTGAGGTTACAACAGCGAAATAATTTCACTTGGCAGATGTTTCATCAATTTAACGTTAGGAACTCCTAAGGATTTACTCCACCAACTATCGGTTCTGCGACAGACGTCGCATGTATTGGTTGATCACTTCCAGTCTATCGGTGCTAACTCGGCTTGAATCATATTTTTGTTTTATATAATTTTTGTTTTTATTTTTGTTTAACATTTGTAGAAGGACTTAGTCCAAAACCAACAGAGGCATTTCTTGGCCAATATTGTGTATACCTGTAATAGGCGAGCATATATGATCTAAGACCCATGTGTACTTTATTGTGTATGTTTTTGTATGCATTGCTGTTGGTGTACCTTATCATAAATAAATAAATGTTACAAGCCCACTGCTGCTTAAGTTTGATACACTTTATGGGCTACAGGGTTATTCCTAGTTGCCCCCTCAAGTGTCCCCCACTATATAGTGGCTTATCACTATGTTGGTCGTCAAGTATTTATGTTTTTGATGTATAAAGAAAGAAAGAAAGAAAATATTTTTTTTGTCCTCAAAGGCTCAAGGAGGCCTCATTCAACAAGCAATTCTTTTTTACAAACATTGCACCGCATATACCAAAAAACACATACACATTCCACTACACATTGGAAAAAAGAAAAGGGAGTAAACAAAACCTTAAAAAGAAAATAATTAAAGAGCCTACGAAGTGGGGCCAACGAGGTCCCTGTATCAGCATAAACCACTGCAGCTAAAAAGTTGCAACTGTGCTGGTATTCTGACAGGGCCTCTGCCTTGATGTGGTCCGGCACTACTACCGGAAGAAAATGTGACAAACTGTTTTATACGTATAGATGATTAACATAGATACAAAGGCGCTGCCCTAAATCAGTATTCCGACTCCGAGCCTTTTATGCCGACTGCACCAAACAAGCAAAAATGGACTGAAAACCCAAAACATACATTTGAACACACGATTATTTAAATTCATAGATTAGCAACGACCATCTTACATAACTAAAACAAAGGACGTATTGGCACTTCACCGTCGATATATCTTTATTGAACAGACAGTGAATAGTGGTCACTCTACTGAACAACCGTTAAAAGTGAGCAGTAATTAGAGCAAATGTGTTAACTAGGCGGACAAATTGTCGGTAGTCACGGGATGGCTTCATCCGGGTAGGTGAAGGGGGTTGCTCTATTGAAATTAGAAACGATTATATAAAGAGATTAGATTCTAAATGGATTGGCAGGGTATTGCGCAGGTTTTGAAGGAAAATAGGAACTGCTGAGTTTCTTGTCGGTTCTTTTCAGTACAGAAACAACAGGCCGACACTGATAGTAGAGTCCCATGATTGCATTTATTATTGTGTAGGCATTAACACCACATATATATTTTACTATAGCATTGATGTTCTTCAGTTAGTGTAACTTTTAGTAGATTAAATTTCGACGATTGGAAAAAGGACATATTGAATGGAGATAATATTTGATTAACTATCTTTAGTCTATCTTTAGAGGTATAATGACATCTCTGGCCATCTTAACACAGGGTCTTTACATTTGCACTTTTATATTAAAATATCGTGTTTGTTGCAGCATGGTTCGTTTAATTAAAAGTTAACTTTCTGTCAATGATTAAATAAAAAAATGTTTATTGCCCACGGCAGTTTAAACGCCATATATGCAAAACGTGTGGCCCAGTTATGTTAATATTTAAATGCAAACCTCCACATCAAAACTGCATACTTAGGTTGCTTTTTACCACCTGTAAGTCAACTATTATGTAGGGTTTAAGGTCAATGGCGTCGTTGAAACTTCAAATAATATCTTCAATAGCAATCAAGTTTATTGCGGTGTATAAACTTTAATCAATTTATGACATTGACTCTCTCATTCCCACGGAGCCGTTTCTAATCGTACTTTCGACAAGTGTTACCAATAATTCGGCAGTACAGAGGCGTTAACATCAACCTTTACAAAACCATTGCAAAATAGGTCTTATATCAGCTGCAAAAGGTGCTCCTTTGTAAAGGTTGATATAAATGCTTCTGTACCTTAGTATTTGAGTTGTTGACAGTTTCAAAAGTAACGTACCTATTAATTTACTTGAAATATCATATTCTCCGTAGTCATACGGATCATTTTATCAATAAAATCGTTTGGTTTCAATTGGTATTACTCATACTGTCGGGGTATGCCCCATGTAGGTCAATTGATGCGTAAGGTTCACGGTACTTATAATCAATATCACGATCATATCGTCAAAGTATTTTTTAAGGTTTTTTTTAAAAAAATGGGAGTAGTTTATCGCTGTTAATTATCAGCACGTGTTAGTAGTTATTTGATGGGATTCAATAATAAGATAGCATAAACGGCATGGTTTAAGGCACTGTGCGTTAATCAGCTACAAACATACTATACTCGGACTCAGAATTAGGAGCAGCAAATTGACAGGTAATTCGTCAGAAAATGTCAGATTCTCTGTTGGAAAGCCCATGATTTTCCTGTACCTAATTAAAAGGTCGAAATTAGGTATTTGTTTGATTTCCTCCTTAATTAAGGTAAATATGAACAAAAAGTAAGCGGTCAGCGGTGCGCCCGCGCACACGCCTATTACTGCGGGGAATTACTTTTACCTGGTATAGGTACTTTAACCCAGATAAGCTTCAAAATAAAAACCAGCACATTATCACAAACAACATTTATTTACAACTTTATCCAACCCTATCACAGGAAGCATCTGCAGTATCTTATCATCTGACGCTGGCAGCATGTCAGCTCACTATCAGTTCAACGGCTGTCAGCCGGATTTAATTCACAACACAAACATTTTAATCTACACTTCAACGCATCACGAATGTGAAGAGCGACTCGATGACGTCATCCAGATCCTTGCTGAAGGGAGACAGCTGATTCTCGTATGCTGTCGGCTTCCTCTTCCCGGCGACTGTCAGGTAACAGCTGGGCCCGACCATGTTCACTTTGTCGCCTTCTCTCCTGTTGACAATCGTCACGATCCCGTTCCCGCCAACAAGGTTTATTGACCCGTAGTTCTCCCTGACTTCGATGGTGCAGTCGTTGCCGATCACTTCGATCTCGCCCCAGTTGTTCTGAACTCGAACGATGCAGTTGTTGCCGACGACTTTGAGTCGAGAAGCGTTGGTTTCCATCGTCACCTTCTTCTTGTTACCAACGACTGAGTAGACTTTCATTTTTGAGTTTTAGTTAATATTTAAATTTAGTAAGACGTTCTTTCAGTTGCGTAGCAAATGTTAGAATGAATTTTAATCGGCGCGTGTTCATTTTATACCCTACGCGTCGCGTGCGCAGCGGGGAGGGAGTTCCCTCGCGGTGCCTCACGTCACTCATTGATCAGGTCGGTTGTAGCACCGTTACAATACCGCCTGCCTTTTCTATAGTGAATCCCCTGAGCAGGTACAAAGCACGCCTAATATCCATGGCAATTTGTATGTTTTTATGGTCGGCAAAAAGTTGTTTTTGTCTGTCCAAAGTTCGTTTCTTCTAATTTTAGAGGTCTGTTCGTGATTTGCTTGTATGATTTTCACTGAAGCTATTTGTAGTTGGGAGTTTGGGAAAGATAACTTTACATGAAAGTCTTAACAGGTGTGTTCTTTGAAGATCGTTAGAGTTTTTGATTTTTTATTTCAATGTAAGGACATGGAAAGGAAATGGGCAGTGAAAGAGTAACTGTTAGAATAAATAAATATTATTATAATTTTTAGTGTACAAGTGCTCATTTATTTAACTATGTAATTTGTTACAAATCACAGCAATAGGTACCTATCTAATCTATCAGTAATAGTGATAAGTGGGTTATTGCAATTTCAATTAGAACTGACCTTAAGCCGATTAAATATAACTACACAAAATAAGTACTGATATTATTTAACCGATAGCATCGTATGTTTGTAAAAACGTAGGGGCATCACCGGTGAAGGTAATTGACCAACGGTGATTAGTCCGATAACATACTTTTGTATATGTAAATAACCGGGTTATCTTTAGTTAAAGGAATACTTTTCAACCCTGTTTATGTTTTTTTAGTTTAGTTTTTGTTATTTTTTGCTTCCAGTCCATTTGTTATCAATTACAATTATCTAAACATGGTCTAACAGCTAAACAAATTGCTGTTTTACCTAACAATGGTTTAAAAAATATATAGGTACCTATTCCTATTTCTGTTTGATAAAAACGTTATTAATGAAAAACAGAATTTTTTATTATCAAGCAAATATTTTGCTTTAAGAAAAAAGGTATTTTTGTTTTTGATTAGGCATCTAAGTACCTACTTACATTCCAAAATCGTCTTAAATTAGTCCGTTTGAATTATAATTCACAAATGATTCTTACAATAACATTTAGAAATAAGATAATTACCTGATTTTTTTAACAACAACAAACAAAAGGACAGATTTTAGCTCAGAAAATATTACATTTATTATTCTCTTAATTGTTGTAAAAGGAAAACAAAATTTGTTATAGTATTCTTACTCAAACCTATTAAAGATTCTGAACAAATAACTTATGAATTAATTATAACGATAATATATTAAAATAATTACTATTTATTTAAAAAATAAAACTTTAAAAAAAATATATTTAGAGTTGGAGGCATGGAAAAGCAGTAAGAGAGCATTCAAAATATTTTATGCCAGAGGTAGGTACTTTACCTGCAAAACTAGTTTGCCTTGCGGCCAAAATTCGAGGTTTCGATATGTGTGTCATAGTAAGTAAACATACAACGGAGGTATATCTATAATAGAGTTACGATATTGTTGTTACTATTAAACGGTGTTAATCGGTATGATTCATTGAGCCCGGATGAAACTCGTGTTTATTTATTCTATGAGTGCATTAGGAAGTGTCTATAACTGATATTTTATTGAACACTATTTGTAAACAAATTCAAATTAACTACTAAATGAGACGCATGTACTTAAACATATTCATTTTATGAGTATACATTTCATTTCAACCTTCAATGGCATACCTATGTACCGAAAATAGCATCAGTCAAGTGTTTAGTTGAGCTCAAATTAAGGCTTGAAGATGTCTCTTGAACGTCATTAGAAGTGAAAATCTAAAGCTGAAGCTGAAGAAATTTGACGTGTGAGTTTGTGGTAACTTGATCTGCTGGCCTCTGTACCAACACCACGTGTTGACAAGACTCTACTAGATAGATAAAGTGTACAAAGGCGCGTGAGACGTATTGGAAGTTGTATTGGGCTCGAGTTTTTTGATAACAATAACTTCAGTAATATTTCTTCGTCAGTTGAGGAGACTAACTAAGCCAAAAAACTGTTTTGTCATACTTAATCCGTGTATTCACATTACAAATACTAGGAATTGCACCGAGCGAATATTTATCCACAAAATCAGCAAAAAAGTCATATGTTGCAAAAGATTCTGATAAAATTATTCACCGATACTTACAAATAAAATTACCTAAGCAATCTATTTCACAAAATCAAAGCAACCAAGGCGGAACTTTCATTGTTTCGTCCAAGGCATAACTTCCTTCCGCAAGATAGCAGAAGCTTCGTTTTCCTCAAGCAATAAAAGGAATTGCATATTGTTTACAACATAGTTCAAATATTCGCGTTTAATCGTAAAACTGTAATCAGTTCATTTTATCATAATTCTTGGACATGCCTCTGCAAAGTCTACGTCACATTTTTATTACAAGTCACCCGTTTGGTGACAGCAGTAGAGTCACCAACCGTTTATGAGGTATGGGACTTCCTGTTCTAGGTTCATGCAGCAACTTACTTACCTTCAAATATGTACAGACGTTATTACCTATGCCTATGTACCTGACGACCGATTTGGTGTGGTTTGGTTCAGAAGTGGTTTTTTACACCAGTGATCGCGGATTCGATCCCCGTACAGTGCAAACATTTGTGTGCATGAACATGTCTGTTTGTACTGGTCTGGGCGTTTCCTACGTTACTTGGTGTCACTTATTTCAGAAGTAGCTTAATTACAATCATCACAGTAATCACACAATCACAGTGTGAACAAACAAACAAATAGCACTAGTTAATATTAGCAAGTAAATAATATCAACAAAATGATTAAAGCAACACGGGCGCCGCCACCTGTGTGCTCAGCTTTACTGTAGTTTATGGTCAGAAAGTATAAATTTGTTTAATTTTGCTTTAGACACACCAAAAGTATCGGCACTCTTGATGTCCGATGGAAGCTTGTTGTAGAGCTGTGCCCGCTATCCTGTAGTCCTGCTTTATCTCAGCCACCCTATCGCTGAGTCACCTGTCTGGCTGTTACCAAATTGATGTAATCGCGACGAAGCATAGCGTGAGTCATCGCCGCACGCGCCGGTACGTCAGAGATGGTGAACACAGAGGCGACAGACGGCTTAGCTCGGCGCCATGCTGGCAATGACCGGTTCATATGAGCTGGCTTCTAAATGAAATTTGTGAGATAGCCTATGACAAAATGGCTATTCATTTGTGAAGTTAATAAACTGCATCAAAATCCGTTGCGTAGATTTAAAGATTAAAGCATACAAAGGGATATAGGGACACAGAAAGCGACTTTGTTTTATACTATGTAGTGATGATGATATTAAAAAGCAATCTTGTTAATTTAATACAAGATCCATGTAAGATGTAGAGTGTTTTGAAGTAAAGCTACTTAATCAGTAAAGGTGTTTTTACCTACAATAATATACATCTGCTAATGACTGGAGAATTCAAAAAAAAAGACAAGGAGCACCCATTATTTAAAAAGTTTACCCTTTTGTGAGGTCAATGTTCTTAGAGAGAAGAGTGATTAAACCGAACCAAAGCGAAACAATCTATTTATATAATCTACTTATTAGTCAACTGTTGACTAATAAATAGATTATAACTATTTTAATACTTAAGGTAAGATAGGCAGCAGGTGGAACCCTGGCGCCCTCATAGTGATAAATTTAACGATGAAATATATTAACACACATTCGTTAAAGTACATACAAAATATACATAGACAAATACAAGCAGACAATCATGTTCATATTGTACACAAATGTTTGTAGGTACTATGCGTGGATAGAATCCACGACTATAATTCGTTCGCGTTATGTAGTAAAAATGCAGTAATTTATGAATTAAATTCTGTCGCACAGAAAAAACTCAGATCCAAAACCTTTGCGTTCGAAAGTATGCGTTCAGCTGGTCACTGTTAGGGTATAGAACCGGGAAATCCCGGAACCGAAAATCCCGGGATTTCCCGGTTTTTATTAGTCACTGAAGGAACCGGGAATTCGAAACAGGAACCGGCAATTTCGGGATTTTCGGTAGGTACTAGTATGCAACTTGTTTGTTTATGTTATTCTTTTTAATTAACCCTCAATAGGAACAAAAATGAAAGAGTATGATAACATGAATGCAACATGTTTATTCTGATAATAATATAAAAAAATAATAATGAGAGAGATTTACTTTGGGGCTAGACGGCGCCGTGTGGAATAATCTCCAGGGATATTTATTTTATTTATAACCATTACAAATCGGTCGTCGAAGTATGCGTACTCTTTGACCGTCGCGAAATTAATAAGCTTGGGCATGAGGTCCCCGACCGCCTGAGAAAAAGTCTGGACGCCATGAGTCATGCGCGCGTCGCAGGCGCATACCGTAGACGTGTGGGCGCATTCCGCACTTTTTGTGGCAGGTCCATTGCTTTGCTTATGGGCTTGCTGGAAACGATGACTGGACGTTAGACCGGGTTTTACAAATACGAACCAGATAAAATATTCTAATATTTGTCCTAATTTTGCAGTGATATTCAACCAATAACATAAATGCGAAAGTTTGTATGTGTAGATGTGCAGTGTTGCTCTTTCACGTGAAAACTTTACAATAATGTAGCAACCATGTGCGATACATCTGAATCGCACATGGGCTACAATATCTAAAGAGATACCTATCTCATTTTGTTTTGTCAAGTCCACGCGGACGAAGTCGCGGGCGGGCGATAGTTTTATGATAAATTCGTTAGGATCATTTTGCCGGTTAGGCGGTTATTTAAATTTACATAAACTCGTACATACCTACATAAACTGGTTTCAAAAACTAGAAGAAACAGACAACAGTATATATCTTCATTAGTAAATAATATTATGATCTTATCTAATCTAGCACTTATTTAACGATTTCGATATTATCGACAAATAAGAAGTAATTAAAATATGTACTTAGATAAAATTAATTTTATTACTGGACTGGGGAATAACCTACATAAGTACCTAAGTACATGTACTGTAACTATCGCATTTATTTATTGCATTATCTGCCTAATATCTCATAACGAATAAAAATAATTTAGTTTTAAGTAAAATTCAGAACCTACCGATTACATACCTGTTCAGTCCGGAAAATATTATGAGTAAATTAAATCATTAACATTGATTCCTCATTAAAAAACAAATTGACACGAGAAGGCGACAACTTCAGACTGTGAAGTTACTCTATTGTATTGACCTTATCAAACAGTACCTATAGACAAATCACTACCAGACTTGTTACTCTAACAACACAAAGAAAGCAACGTAACTTTCTAAAATGCAAGTTTAGCGTTGACGCTCTCTTACACAGGCTGTTCAAAACGTGTCCCAATTTTAAGACTGGTCGAGAATCGAGCTGTTACCACATTTCGATAAACAGTTTGCCTAAAATTAGTTTGGAAAAAGGCAGGCTTTGACCACTTTTATAGACTGGCTCTCTACCTATTTCAGTAGTAACTTAATTTTAAGCGTGCTTTTAATTTAAGCAAGTTTTCAAAAAGCTTGTGTTCGTACAAATTGAATTAGATTCGTTCGTACGGACTCTTCCTTCAAAGAATTTTGGACTTGTTCGTTTTATTTGTCGCTTCTTTTCACCACATTACATCAACAATCTTCTCGGTTTTATCATTTTCTCTACCTTAATCTGTGATACGGATAACATGACAAGTTTTGCTACTGAGATAATTTTACAATTTTGTGCCGTTTAAAAATGATCTTTGTTCATTCAAGAATAGATTACTATGACTTTGCTTTTCATAATAAAGATATGGAAACGGAATTTCCGTCGCAAGTTCGTTCGGTACTTGTCCATACAATGGTTTAAGTTCCATACCCTAATCTACAATGAAAAAAGATAGGTAATCCACCTTGTGCGGTTACTTGTAGGTAGAATTAATAATAGTCTACTTCTGCAAGCACAAAACCAGTGTTGACAGCGTAAGTGATTTAACAATTGATTCACAGTTTTAAACGAACAGGATTCCATATCCCTGTTTTCGGTTTTAGTATCCATTTCTACTATAATTATCTTCCGCCCCCGGTGGACACACTCAGTTGTGCTTAGGACCCCAAGGGGCCGGTCTAGCTTGTCGCTGAGCAAGTTCGTAGTGATGATTTTGACGCTGACTATGCACGTTGCGAAGTGTCCTATACCCTTACTCATCCCCACCACCAGGAAGCAATTTATGTTGCCAACTTTCTCCAAACCTTACTACTTCTGGTAGTTTTTTTTTTTGCGTAGATATTTGTATTCACGGCAATAGCCTTACACAGTTTAAATCAGTTGTGCCATTCATATAAATTTCTAAAAGAAGGATTCTGAAGGATTTCTGTGCGTAAAACACGCGCGACCACATTCTATAGTTATACCTACGATGACCTTAACATTGACTCGAACGTGAGTTCAAAATTGTTTACATTTTTAGTCATAGTTTTTCGGCGGTAATTAGTTGAGCACGGAATGTACAACTGTTATGATAACAGAAACGGAACTGATAAGGAGATAGTGAACACATTACACCGTAAAATGAGTAATAGGTGACTCGTGCTTGCATTCGTTTTCGCTTATTTTTAACGTGGATGAAAGATGCCTATATATGGTAATCCACTCGGATTTTTTATCTAAATCGTTAGATCAAGGCTTTATAAAATCATTTTGATTTCTGTATACGTGTGACTTTATAGATCATGCTGTGTAAATCTGTCGTGCAATTACTTTAAGTACCAAATTCATGTTATGCTAGATTAAGCAATATTGTAACAGTTTATATTACTAATAAACAAAAAATTTTTTACGCAAGAACTTTCCAGTTTTGACCCCAAAACACGCCCAGTAGGAAATATAAATTGGACCTACGTTGCGGTCCCGACAGAGCCCACAGTACCTACTACTCGATAAATTTGGTATATTTGGAATAAGGTGTACGTACACCTTATTGTGTACGTACGGTCGACGGCATGACAAGCCACCAATTTCCGATTGGGCCTTCTTGGTCTATGGCAAAGTAATGCCATTCGGCAAGCAACATCAATAACGGTTATAAGTAGCCTGATGTTTCTTTATCTTTACATTATGGCTTTGCAATAAATACTCAAAGGACTTTGTAAATCCATTTCCGTTTGAAAACCAAGAATTGCTCTCAAATATTTTGCGAAAGAATAAAAATCCTGTTATTTCTCGTGCGTATCTAATTCATTAGATTATAAAGATAATAATAAAGGGGTGTGCTGAATTATCCGATACGTTGAATAAAATATGACACAATCTCTAGAATATATCAAGAAATATTCGAGTTATGTCCGATTACAAGCACTATCTTGACCTTAATTCCAGTCGAATAATGTAGATTATCGGATATATCTCATCCGACAACTTAATCTATTTATTTCGAAGAATATACATATTTCATTATGCTTCATCATCATTCGCAGCCTCTTGACATTCACGGCTGGACAGGCCTTACTCCAATGATATTTAAAAGAGGTATATATACGTTATGTCAGTACTGACGCGAAGTCAAAAGTTGTCCCCTGGTACACATACAGGGCGCACACATCAACCTTTACAAAACCGTTACAAAATGGGTCTTATGTCAGCGACATAGGGTGGCCCCATGTAAAGGTTGATGTGTGACCTCTGTACCCATGATTTGAACGTGTGTACAAGATAGCATAGTTATTTACTAGAGCGTAAACGAGACAGATACATATTGCGCAGTGTTGTCTCAAACTCTCAATGCTTTGCTCAGGTGGGCAAAAGTCCTGATTTCGGGTGCCACTTTTTAGCACAAGTAACCTATCTACGTATTTTTATTTTAATATCATTGCCTTACTCTATCTACAGGATTAACTTCTAAAGCGGCCTGTTTATATCACGATATTCGTTTTTTACAAGAAGATTACCACAGGTTGAAAAATAAAAACAGTAGATTTCATCACACAAAAGTGTATTTCAGATAAAAAATTACGACTAGGTTATTACTATTGCTTCACAGTCATTTTTATTGGCATACCTACTTATTTATTTATTTCACAAGACAAAAAATTCAAATAGCACAGTATGTGAACGGTTTACGTAACTTTAACAACGGAAGCTAATAATGTTTGTTCGTATAACGACATAATTTTTATATATTTTGCAATTTACTATTGTTGAGCATTGTTTAGCTATAAATTCGCAATCGTTTAATTACTGTTTTTAACTAAAAGTACTGTTCTATCTACTTCATACTAAATGGTGCAACTATAGTATCACTGGCTACACTACTAATTTTTGTACCTACTGGAAGGCATTTTGAGAGTGTCATGACCCAGTGGTTGAACAATGTGGCTTCTAAACTGTGTGGTTCCGAGTCAAGTCTGGCCAGAATAGTTTGTGTTCATTGAACAACTTGCGGCTAACTCTCCGGTGAAGGAAAACACCAATAAAAAACCCAAGCAACCCAGATAAGTTCACGTTGGGTTCAATATTCAAAATCACGGTTTCGATCAGTGTGTCTTTTGACTATTTCGTTTAGGATATAGTCGTGTCCATATATTATGTTGATGTTTCAAGTCATTATGTGAAAATTTACCACACAAAAAAATTATACATTTTCGAAGCTGAAAGAATAGTACATTCGCTAAAGAAGTGTTAAAAGACTTATTAATTCATACAATTTTAGAGATACGTAACGGTATTTAAAAATATTTTCTGGCCGTTAACATTTTATACTATTATCACTAGCGTTTTGAACTGCGTTACACTTATACATTAGGTAACATTGGAAAGTAAAAGTGAGTTAAAAACAAGGTACAAATATCAAAGCAATCAAATTGAAAGTATTATTAGCGTATAATTATGATCACTCGTATTCGTTTTTATTATTATAATAGTAGTTACAATATACATACATGAATATCCAAAAGTATATTTCTACTTACATTTATTTACTTATCCATTAATTACTATCTTAGAATGAATATAAAAATATAATAAACTTAGCTAAAATTGGCTACTTAAAAACAATTATTTTAGAAATAATAGTATTAGGAGATATTATCAGATCTCAAATGTTACATTACATGTAGTTTTTAAGGTAATCCAAAGAATACAATAGTATTACTTTTGAAGAGGCTCATAAAATAGTTTCATTGGGGCATCCGATAATAATATCACGCGAAATAAATATCATGAGAAGTGTTAAATTAAATCATTGTTGCAGTTTTTTTTATCTTGTACTACTGTTGCTTTTACACTTTCAAAACTGTAAGTTATTAGCTAGTGTTTTAAAAGATTTAAGACTTATCGCTTATGAAGACTTGTCAGACTGTTCTTAGTTAGGTAGGTAATTTATTAGTAGACAGGATATATGCTAAATACAATATTATGTTTCATGAAATGCGCGAGAATCAACTCCCAGATAACCTTGTTTTAATTATTTACGCATATTTTTCATTTACTTTTTATGCACAACTTTTGCTAAAATGTTTGTGTACATTTTTTACAAATTTTTGTAAAGTTTTTGCTCTTTTGTGAACATTTTTTACTGATTTGTGTAAATTTTTTACCCTTTTGTGTACATTTTTCACGGATTTGCTTACATGTTTTCTTTTGTGTACATTCTCAATAATTTATATAATATTTACTATTTTTTGTACATTTGACACTACTTTCTACATTTCCAACCAACATCTACATTCAGTCCAAAAACGGCAATAAGCAATCGTCTACAATACTATCGTTCATATGCCAGTTGAAGTGGTTGACCCCCGGGACGGTGACGACGTGAAGACGTCCGCTGTGGTCGAGCGCGCGGAGGCCAATGCGGTCCTCGGTGTTGTGTAAATTTTTCACTGATTTGTTTACATGTTTTAACCCTTTTGTGTACATTTTTCACTCTTTTGTGTACAATTCTCAATAATTTAATTTATATTATTTTTCCTATTTTTTGTACATTTGACACTACCGTCTACATTTTACCAACATATTCAGTCCAAATACGGCAATAAGCAATCGTCTACGATACTAACGTTCATATGCCAGTTGAAGTGGTTGACCCCCGGGACGGTGACGACGTGGAGACGACCGCTGTCGTCGAGCGCGCGGAGGCCAATGCGGTCCTCGGTGTTGTGTAAATTTTTCACTGATTTGTTTACATGTTTTAACCCTTTTGTGTACATTTTCCACTCTTTTGTATACAATTCAATAATTTAAACAATTTTTACTATTTTTTGTACATTAGACACCTCCTTCTACAGTTCCCACCAACATCTACATTCAGTCCAAAAACGGCAATAAGCAGTCGTCTACAATACTAACGTTCATATGCCAGTTGAAGTGGTTGACCCCCGGGACGGTGACGACGTGGAGACGACCGCTGTGGTCGAGCGCGCGGAGGCCAATGCGGTCCTCGGTGTAGATGTCCTGCTCGCGCATCTCTAGCACTGTCTCGTTCGCACCGTAGTAGCCGAACTGGCTGGAAAGCGCGCAATGGAATGTTTTTTTTAAATGTTTATTTAAAAAGTATTAAAATAGTTTCAGGTATCTTCTTAACCCATAATAAAATAGGAGAAAAGGGAAAAAGAATCAGGATAAAAATTAAAGCAACATTAAGTGAACTTATAGCTTTAGCAAAACGAGAAAAATGGAATTGATTGCGAGCACTTTGTTAGCATACATGGTGGGTTTTTTAAGCGGGGCGTGAAAGGGCATTTAAGTAGGCCTTCAAAATGAGATTGACTAGCCCAGTAGCTAATTCATTACTGTACTTGTCGACCTCATATCTGGACTTCACGGCTGCTTCCCATCAGGTGGAGTGAGGTCATCTTGAAGACCACAATAATAAAAGGCAAAACCTTAACATTCATAATGGTTAAAAATAATATGATTAAGATTACCTGCTCTGCCAAGGAGTGATAACATTATCATCCGGGCCGCCAATCAGAACTAGCCTCTTCAAGTTCAAAAGGTTGCTTTTGAAATCATTTGATTTTGCTGATCTGAAAGAAGTATACAAAAAAAAAGCCATTTTATATCATCACATAAATTTATGAAATCACACACACACTGACACACCATAACTGGTCTATTGCGCTACATACTTTATCGCGTAATTTTTGACGGCAAAATCGTTATGTGTTTTTGGTTTTATCTCATTTGTACTCTATCATATCAAAATTAAATGTGTATAAAGTAGAAAAAAAACGATGTTTGGGACTGTTCAAGACTAGGGCGGTTTGCTATTTACGTCACAGCAAACAAAAACACAAAAAAGCAAAAGAACAGGTTCCACCGAGATTTGAACTCGGATCGCTGGATTCAGAGTCCAGAGTGCTAACCGTTACACCATGGAACCAGCTGAGTAATGTGCCAAAATTAGCATGCTCAAGCACTTGGTATTAGCTCCCAGTATGCGGGGCGCCTTTTTTAATTATACTAGCGGCCGCCCGTGACTTTGTCCGCGTGGACTTTAGTTTCAAAAAAGATATTCATACACTTTACTTTTTATGTAACTTGTGTATGTGTTCAGTATTTTGGCGTGTTATGAACAAAAAAAGAAATATTTACGGAAATATTCTTAGTTGCCATTTAATATTACTGAACAAAATTCGATTCTTACAAGACTCACTAATACAAGGCAACTTTTTTTTTCCAAACTAACAGGTTCGATTCCTGAATAGAGGAAAATATTTTTCTTAAATATGAGTACTTAAGTACCTATGCAGTTTGAGTATTCGTCAAAATCGGTTTCCAGACCCTTTTAACCTTTTTCGGATTTGACCTAAGGTCCACGCGCGCAAACCTCTGCTCGACATTTCATCTATGAATCTGACATCACGCATAAGGCCATAGCGCCCACCCCAGAAGTGCAAGTGCCATTATTATTATGGCACGGATGGTGACAAGTTTGAGTTAATATCACTGTTGGCTCATTTCGGACCGCACCCTTGATATGATCTTTGAAAAGGCTCTTATAAGTTTAATTTTGGATATATGTAGGTAGTTTGGTATTGCATACTTACGAAATATGATTGTTTATGTACGGCAGAAATACGCTATAAGACTCGTAAAGGGCTTGGTGGTAGGGATCTTTCCAGTAGTTGCCCACAGACGTGTGCTGACCCACCCGGGAATAGAACAATTCGTATGCACTGTCTTTGACTAGACCAGGAAACACCAGGTGGAGGAAACCAGCTGAAATTGTAAACATTAGATCTGAGAGTAAATCAATAGATTTGAGACATCACAATATGTTGCTCTGGTGTCCCACTGCTGGGCAAAGGTCTCACCCAAACTTCTCCAACTGTGCCTGTTATGAGCCAATATTTTCCATTCGCCTGGTCTTATAAAGTATGTTTTTTTCCTGTGTTTCGTAAACTATGAATTACGAAGAATTCAAAAGCACCTAGACCCAGCACAAATTACATGTCTGGTTTTTTTCAACAAGCTTTCGGCTCTTTACTGGCAATCTTGAGCTATCTAGGAGTGATTGACTCATCATTGACTGACGAAAATTCAAATGAATAATCATTTGTGCTTAAGAGATGACCATACCAAATTAACCTTTTTATTTTTATTTTGTCTTTTATGTTTATATTTATTTATTTTTATTCAGTGTTTTTGCTCCTCTAAAGCTAACTCTACAGCCAATGTGGCTTCATTCAATTTTTCACCAGTAGATTTCTTACATACCTTTTGGCTGTGAGGTGGATAGGTATAGCAGTTTGTGGTTCAGCAATAATATTACAAATCATTTTCAAAATCAACTCACCTCCATATTGCCCCGCTTGAGGTGAACTGAGTGAAATGAATGTGTCTACAGTTACATTTGGGAACGTCTGTACTATTCCTCGAGCTATGAGGCCTCCTTGAGAATAACCTGGAAGGAAACATTGCATCATGTTATTTTATATCAAACAGGTTTTGCCAGCAGTTTCAAAGTTTGTTGACAAAGGACGTCATCTGTTCTGGCACAGATGTGGAAGTGCTGGTCCAAATGTCAAAAAGAATATTTTGGAAAAACTTGACCATCTAAACATTTGTTACCAAAGCTGTAAAACCACTTTACATGGTATTATTTATGTTTGAAAAGTTGTTTGTTTAAGTTGTTTGTTTTGTATGTGGTATTTGGTTTATTCCCATAAAATATAAAAAATAGTACCTAGTACTGTTTACCATGCATTTCTGCACAAACCAAATGTCAAAATACTTTTGATACAGGGTGAACTGTCTAGCCAAGCTTTATAGGCCAAATCCTGAACTGTGTGTCTCAAGACCCATTTTAACGAAAATTCATACTGCTTACTAAGGTTTTGGAAATATTTTGTTCCCAGGCAGGAGTCTAGTCAGCTGCTTTAGACTGGTATGAAAATAAATTTACTAAATGATCAATAACAAAGTAATGGGTAAGTGGGTGGTGGTGGTGGTAACAATAGTTAGTTGCACGGTCCAAACTTCCGAAATTCTCTGTTAAGCCTTGCGGTTGACTGGTAGAGCATACCTCCAGGCATTAAATCTACCAATTGTAATTTGTTTTCTCAATTTTGTTCAATAAAGAATAAATAATGAAACCCATTACCTATAGTGGATTATTAGTCATAGTCAATACCACCAACAAGGCAGCCAATAAAGGAAAACTATGAGATAAAAACTAATATTACTCACATGAATGATTTTAAATTGTTAATTATTTTTTTAGTTTTGGATAATTCATGAATACATAAAAAAGTAAAAAAACTTATTTTGTATGTACAGAGGACAACACTACTGTATGTTGTGCTCCTTAAGGTTCAATTTGAGTTAGCTTGATCTAATTCATTATCTCTCTTTTTTTTAAATTGTTAATTATTAAAATTGGTTGGGCAAGACATCTTCATTCAAATAAATATAGATTAAGCACTCACCAATAAGATTAATACCGTCAGGATATTTAGAGGAAATATTGGCCACATCAAGTCCAATCTCCAGCACTTGGTGCCACATGGTCTCCAAACTTGACCAGCCTTCAAACCGGTTCACATTGTACACTATGGTCCCTGGATGTTTCTGGAAAATACAGTTTTTTTCATTTACCTTTGGTTTTTGCACATTGAAATTAGGCAGAAATAATTCTTATTAGGTTTTTATTCAAATGAAATATAAGTTGGGATACAAAAATTCAACATAGGACCCTAAGGAACTTTATATATTTATAAATAGTTATAAACTAAACACAGTAAACTCCTGTTTTTTTTTTTCGAAAAGCATTCATTTTGGCAGAATAAAACTTCCCAGGCTCACATGTTATATTAATCTCGATTACCAAAAAATTGGAGCTCTTACCTACCTGTGATATTACTAGAGACAAGCCTCATAAAATAATACTGACCTCTTGAATTCTGTGGGATATCATTTCCATGCTCCCACTGCCTGTCATAACTCCATGAATTAAAACTACAGGTTTATAACAAAACACAGGATATAAAATATATAATATTGTAAATGCTGCTATATTTGCTAGTCCTACACCCATTTTCAGAATATCTTGAGGAGAACAAAGAACTTCAGCACAGCTGGGTACACAGCACAAACGGCGTAGACTGTGGTCTATAAAATATGAGACCACGCAAAAGAGCAAACTGCTAGCGTCAGAGATCGACAATTGAAGGACAAAATATACGCAAATTACAAAGTTATTGATAACACGAGAATTTCGCAAGATAAAAAACGAAAACAAACACCACAATGCTAACAAGCCGGACCCGAATGTCAATGTCAAATTGCCAGTCAACGTCAAGCAAGATTATTCGACACGGAAACGAAACATGTTCGTCATAAAGCTGCTTCCAAAATAGGTGACAGAAGTCTCCAAAAAATGCTGTAAAATGGGGTGACTCGAAACACTATTTAGAGCTTACTAATATTTTTGTCAGTAACCTCGTATAAAATAGAGATACCTTTATCTTCGAGGAAGAGAGAACAGTTCGCTAGAGAAGTCATATCGATACTTGTAATCTCAATTGATGTAAAGCACATTATGGCCAAGATGAGCTATGAGTGCCGCCTTACTTATATTTTTTTTTTCTATTTTTCCGTCTCATTCACGTAGCTCTGCTGCCATAAACAACAATTTTAGACACATTGAAAACGTAACGTAAAGAACGTTTTTTATCGTTAAATTGTGAAACTAGAGGTCGTATGAAACATCCATAAATAAGACGTAAAGGACGTCAAAATTTTGTTGTGTTTCTAACCACCCAACTAATGCTAAATTAAAACGCTAAATGTGCTTTACGTCAAAGTCTGCTAATCAACTCTCTAAACATTCTAAGACGTAAAGCACACTTCCTAAAAGCATGTGCTTTACTTCCGTTACCTTGATGATTTTTGCTTACTAGATGTGCTTTACACCATATTTACAGCTTGGCAAAAAAGTCCTGAAAGGGAACTAAATAATATTAACACTGGCAATACCGTGTTTAAAAAAAGTAAATTGGTAAGTTAGCACATCTTAGCTAATTGATACTTTTTTTATTGATTTTAGATTTAAATTTTAATTTAAATTTTCTAGGCAGCGTCTGAGCCAGCATTTGAGAATATATCTCCCGAAGATAGGAGGAACTCATGATACCACGTCATAACTGACTGTACCTTATTTCATGCATAGATAAATAAATAAATATAAAATAGGGTTATTATTTATTTAAATAGGGTTATTATTAGCGGGGTAAACTATAAATGAGCAAATCGACAGGTAATCATAAACCTTGCAAGATGACAGTATAATATTAGCATGAGCGACTCAACGGAACGAAGTAAAGCTTAGAATTTCGGAGAGGGTTTTGGTTGAGCCAAGCCTTTTCTGGTTTCCAAATTTATCATTTTTATGATTTGCTAGTTTCTTCTTTCATTTCTTTACTTGGTAGTAGGCAACCGTCCAGACAATGGGTTTGTATGTGGTGGGAATCGATTGTATTGGTGCCACTGCTTTTGCATTTCTGTCACCTAAGGGTTCACCCGATTGACCTAGTTACTTGTATGGCTATTTCCATTTTTCTACTGGATAATGTGGGATTAAAGAAAATGTGAGGCGTTTCTTAATATAACGTGATACTTATAAGAATGAGAAAATAGTGATCTAGAGTTAGGTGTTCTAATCTTCTTCTTATCGTGTCGATGGCTATATCCTTTTTGACCAAAACTCCGCCACCATAACGGCATGGTCGTTGGCACTCATAAGTTCCTCACGCGTACAGCTTACCGGGCACGAAGGACATGATATGAGGTGGTCCATAGTTTGTGGGGAGGCACCGCACTCGCACGCATTGTCCCCATCTGTGTAACCCCATCTGCACAGACTCTCCCTACATCTACCAACCCGGGTCCTCAGCCTGTTCAGAGCTTTCCAAGTAAGCCATGGCAAGTCGCGGCCCCGGGGGAGACTCTCAGAAGGCCCGATGAATGGGGCGGTAGCAGGAAGCCTCTCCAGCCATAAGCTGATCCTGGCCTTTGATGGGTTGTCGGACAAAGGAAAAACAGTTTTCGCGAAGCTTCGTCGGCTTTTGAGTCTCTGGGGGACGGCCAGGTAGCCATTCATAGGATGACGGGGGTCCAGCTCCATTTTGGCTCTTTCAATAGAACTATGAACAGCTCTGCGGACTTCTGGTGGCGCAATTCCTGCCAGTGGATACAGCATACTTACCGGGGTCGGCTTTAAACAGCCCGTAATTATCCGGCAGGTTTCGTTTAGTGCTGTATCCACTTTCTTTGCGTGTGCTGAGCGACCCCAGACAGGGCAGGCATATTCGCCAGCCGAGTAACAAAGGGCCAAACCAGTTGTCCGCAGGACATCAGCAGATGCTCCCCATTTTGCCGAGGTGAGTCGCCGCAGGAGATTGTTACGAGTACTTACTTTTTGCCTTACGTTTTCACAGTTGGCTTTGAATGTGAGAGACCTATCCAGAATAACGCCCAGGTATTTGGGTTTCGAGCAATGAGTAATAGTCTCTCCTCGCCAAGAAATATTGAGGGTCCGGTTTGCCTGGTGGTTACGCAGGTGAAAGGCGCATGACTGTGTTTTGCTGGGGTTAGGTCTCAGTGCATTGTTATTGTAGTACTCGCTTAACTCCCGCAGCGCCAGCGTCAAGTTCTCCTCGACCTGCTCAAAGGAGGTGGATTGTGATGCTAAGGCCAGGTCGTCGGCGTAAAGGTATCGTGTAGCATTTGGAGCAGATGGCTGATCGTTGGTATAAATGTTGAATAGCATAGGGGCCAGTACGCTCCCCTGCGGGAGACCATTTTTTTGTGAGCGCCATCTACTCTTTTCCGACCGGAGGTGGACCTGAAAGCGCCGGTTGCTCAGGTGTTCTAATAGGTGGCCGACACGTAATGCATTCGCGCGAACTTAGAATAGGTAGTGGGGAGATTGTATGAGAACAACGAGATAGCCATTATCTCTAAAAAACAGTTGAATTCGTAAGCCATGGAGTAAAGTATCAAAACTGTTTATGTCGTAGTATACGGGGTGACCACATTAACGAAAGTGGCGCCCTCATTAATTTCACGACTTTTTTGCCAGGCTATAAGTGTAAATGTCAATACAAATTGCCACCCTACAACCGTAACCCGTAGACAAATAAAATAGTTTTGTTCCTCACGTGCTAGGTATCAACATTTTATTTGATTTCTCATTTAATGAATAAAATCACAACAGATATTATTTCAACTCTGTTACAATGGCATAAGCACTAAAATTCTTTGATAATCTTTGGATGTCGATAAAGCAGCGTCAAAAGTCGCTGCGTCAACTTTGCGGCGCTGCGTGCGAGCAGCAGCAGCTCTGCTTTACCGACCCAATCAAACTTTCTTCACGCTAAAATGTGCTTTACTCCCATTATTTTAGGATCGTTTATGAACTGCACCGATACCGGTTGATTCCAATTAGGTAATTAGGTACCTAATTAGAACGATTTTCAAACAATGAAAGATGACGAGTGTTCTTGCTGAAAACTATAATTATTAAGTGATTTATGTTTGAATGTGCAGTGTTTGTTATCTCATCGATTCCCTAATGGCTGACAAAGATATATATTGTCCTTAGGGAAAACCTCGGAGACAAACAAATTCCCTAGCTAAAAGACGTAAAGAGATTATAAGGTAAGAATTTTTAAAAATGTTCATAATATCCCAGTACTGATCTAGGTCCATTTGCCGCTTACGGGCTTCTTGAAGAAGGAGTTCATCAAAAAGAGGTTGTCCGCCTTCATGAAGTCTGCCAGCATCTTGCCCCTATTGTTCCGTTGCCCAAAACCAAATTGCCCCACTCTCAGCTCATCACCGCAACGTTGCCCCAATTTCGCATTGAAGTCCCCCATCAATACTGTGTAGTGGGTTTTATGGCGATGCATGGCTTTAGAGATCTCCTCATACATAGCCTCCACTTTGACTTTGAAGTCATATAGTAAATTCTGTGTAGTGGGCTGTCACCCGTTTTGGAACGCAGGTCTGTTTTGTGCGTGTGAGCTGTCACATGGCGGCTGTCATGTCATGCTGTCAAGTGTCACTGTGTCAAGCACATGTGCCAATGTCAAGTCTAGTTAGTGCACGTGTTTTGTTGTTCAGGCCGGGAGACTGTCTAACTTTGTGTTGAAATTTGAACTTTTCTTCATAAATCTGATCTACATAGGTTTATTAAAACAACAAGGTTAGTTCTAAGTTGTGAGAATTTAGTTATCCATATTTTGGGTTTAGTTTACTGTCAACATTTTCTATTCCAGGTTTTGAAAAATAACACCATGGCAGCGACTTCTCTCGCTGAACAGCTGCAAAAGCTTGCCGCACCCCAATCGGCAATATACAAGGAAGATAAAAAGAAAGCTTCTCTTCTCTTTGATCCTAAAGAAGCTGCCCTAAAGGACAGACATACCTTCTATGAGATAGGTCTGAGCGGCCTCAACGAGCTCATAGCTCTATACGAAGGATTCCGAGTCTACCAGGACTCACTCTTCAGTCTATCGTCCAAAGACTTCGAAAGGGCAGTTCAAAGTAAAGAGGTCAATCAAAACCTCGATCTAACTATTGAAAAGTTTCTACTCCAAGTCTCTCCTTATTTCCTGCTACAATCGACGCACAAAGCTTTAGAATGGCTTATCAACCGGTACCACATACACCAGTACAATCAAGATGCAATAATGGCATTGATACTTCCGTACCATGGGTCAAAGATATTTGTCCGTTTCATACAAATCATGGATGTGAAATCAACAACAAATAGGTGGAATTGGTTGCAGCCTATTCAAAAACATGGAGTTCCTTTAGGAAACATAGTTTGGTACAATCACTGTGTCTCTAACTCTGCAACATTGCAGTTTGTTGCTAAAACAACTTCAAAATATGTGAAAGAATTTGGTGAACGAGCTACACAGTTGAACACAGTTTTTGCATTCTTTTGCCAAACTGCTGTAGGAGTTTTGGAAACCAGTAAGCGTGTCACTGAAGCTACAATCAATGCACTCTTGCCAACTATTATGAAGAGCATTGATTCACCGATAGTAGATTTCAGATGTTCTACTTTCATAGTTCTGGGTTGCTTATTCACTAAAGCTACTCTCAAAGAAGATATACTGAACGACATTGTGGTCAAACTGCTTACAACTGATTTTGATATGACTTATGATATCGCCATATTAATCAGCATGATGTATACCCATCAGACACATATGATGAAGATGTCAGAAACAATACTGAACAATACATCTCTGGATATAATGAACAATTTGTGCAGGTATTTGAAGAAATCTGTAGAAAACAAGCAAAATATTCAACCTTTTACTGTGGCATTCTTATCAACCATTTTGCCTATGATACAAAATGATGTTGAAGATTTTAAAAGATTCAGTCCATTGCCTGAAATATTCATAGATGAGGTTGATTTGAAGAACCAGAAACCTGAAACTATTATAAAGTAAGTTATGTTTAGTACTTTCCACTGTTTATTTGCAGAATGATGTGTAATATGTTGAGCGTTGATCTGGCATTTAGCAACAATTATTTATAACATTTTATAAGTAGACATCTGTTTTTTTATAAAAATTTAAGAAATTGAATATATTGGTAAAATGTGAGTCATATCATATCCCTGACCTTCTTGAAGTTAATTTTTTGCAGTAACAGCCTACTGTCCTGCAACAACATAGTTTGAATCTACTTTATAGTAGTATGGACAGACTAAGTACATGTTTGACATACACTTCAGTATGAGTTGATAAATGTGCCATTTTACTAGGGTTATGGTATAGCAATTTGGTTTTAATAAGGATTGTAAAAAAACAGTTTTAATAACATACAAATAAAACAATACTAATGCAATGCCTAATGTGGATGTGATAAATGCATTAGCAGCAGTGTACTTGCAACTTTCCATAGATAATTTCTAACTTCCAACTTCGCAATTTTTTTCAGGTGTGTCTTGGATGCTTTCCAAACCCAGCAATCCAACAAGATTGATGATGATGATGGTGATGGAAGTGATATTGAAATAATTGATGAAGATGTGGTCTGCCACCCAAAAGTTCTAGAATGGTATTCTGCACTGCTTAAAAATCTCGAAAACAAGTACCCTGATGCTTTTGATAAAGTGATAAAGCAGGAAATGAACTCTAACAATAAAGCTTCTAGCAAAAGGAAAATGCACTTATCAAAAGTTTTAGGGTTCAAACCGTCAGTGGCGCATAAAGTTGGAGGCACTTACTTATTTGAAAACCTGAATCATATCAACCCTGATTTAAGAGTTGAGGCTGTAAAGTACATCAGTAAAGAGTTTGATGCTCTTAAAATAGAAAATGTTGATTTTGTCAAAGATTCAATTGTCAATAGATTCAATGATGATAATATTGATGTAGTAACAGCAGCATTGGGAATCCCTACGAAATGTTTGAATGAAACTCTCAATGAAATAGATTTGACTAATGTTTTTGTCAATATTGTCACAAAACCATCTAAGAAATGGAAAAGTGTCATCAGCATGGCAATTCAGAAGTTTTGTTCCCTAGATAAACTTCCTGTTAATCAAGATACAGTGTTAGCACTAGTGCCACACCTGTTTCCTTATGATGATAAGTCTGCAAAAATGACTTGGGAAATTTTAAATTCTGCTTGGGGCAAGAAGTTTGGACTCATTAAGAAACTTAAACTCAATGCATCACACAAGAATAATCACAAAGTTTTAATACAACTTATATTTGATGCATTTTTTGTTGATAGGAGTATGAACTTTGATAATCTACTTGATGTTTATCAATTGAATAAAAATAATACACTGGATATTTACACATATTTGCTTCTAAAGAGTTGCTGTTTCAAAAAAGGTACTATTGAAGAAATAACAGGCACATTGAATTTGCTACTAGAATCACTGCAAGCTGAAAAAATTGTGATAGTTGCAAGTTCAGAAGACCAGGTGTTTTCAGGTCAAAGAATTCCAGAGTTTATAAAATTAGCTAAACAAGATCAAATCTTGTTTGAAGTGGTTGAATATATTTTCTCAAGAGTCATTGAAGAAATGGATGTTAAAAACCTTCCTAAACCATGGTGTGATTTTTGTGAAAACGCTGAGACAGTCCTTGTGCGAAGATTGTATGAAATCTGTATAACAGGCTGTGCCATTCCAACATACGAGAAGAACTATGTGAAGCTAATGCAACAGCTCTTAGGGAGGTTTTTTAAAAATGCCAAGGAGAGGTTTGAGTTTATAGCAAACTTTGCTTGTGGCCATATTTTATATGCAACAGACCCGAAAGACTTAATTGGCCCAGAACTTCAGCTAAGGAGTCTAAAATTACTGCAAAACTTCTTTTCCCTGCAAGATTCTGAATGGCTCTATGACTCTGATGTCGTAGTTTTGATACTGTTGTTCAATTTGAATAATCCTATAACGCCTATTCGCCAGTGTGCTCTTGAGTTAATAAACAATTTGTTACGATTTGAACCTGATAAAAGCAAAGTATATGTTCAATTACTACATGAACTTGTTGAACACAAAGAAGAGCTGTTATTAGATCATGAGCAGGTACCACAAGTTCTGAATACAATTTTGTCTCAACCGGCACCAGTCAAAAAGATATTCAGGAAAAACTGCCTTATAAAATTCACTAATATCTTGACCTCTGGCACACCTGCCCATATTACTGCAAGTTTTCTCAAATTGCTATCTCACATCAACTCCGCCAATACGTTCCCCAGCATTGTTTTGGCATTGAAGAAATTAGAAAAGACTTTATTAGTAAATCAACTTAATACGAAATTTTCTTTGAATATCTACGAATCGAATTTGTTCAGACATGTCTACAGTCAAATAAACGACTCCACAGTGAGCACGTTTAGCAAAGATCAAGTATGGAGTTCTATATCGTTTGGATTAAAGGAATACAGAGATTGTATTTTAGAAGAAGGGCAAACATTCACCAGTCCTTGTATTTTGATAATGAAGCAAATAGACGAGGATGTTTTCAAAAAAGTGCCAGAAGATAAGACTAAGGAACTAGTTGCGCTTATTGCTAGTGCTGGCACTTTCGGTAACAATCCTGCTATTTCAAGTGCGGCTGCCAAAGTGATGAAGAAAATCCATCTAAACTTGGCAGACTACAAACCAATATTGGAGAGCATGTTACATGCTGCAGATCCGGCAGAAAATGTACCAAAGAAAAAGAAATCATCAACATCAATGTTATCCTATCAGTTGACTGAAACTGACTCTTGGAAATTGGGAGTCACTCTTCTTGAATATGTGCAAAACAAAAAGAAAATGTCTGTGGACAGTGCATTTGTTTCTACTTTGTTTGAACTGCTAAATAAATGCTTGAGATTCGAAGAACAGTCTTACGTAGAATATACAAAACAACTAATTTTGTCTTCATTATGGTATTATTGCAAAAAATTCGTCGACGACAAAGATAAAGAGCAAATGAAGTTACTGAAATTGAATTTCAAAGTCGAGCTTGTGGTTCAATGTATTAGAGGAACCCAGAATCCTCAGACGCATCATCATGCTTTGATACTACTTTCTCATGCTGCTTACATGTTACCAGAACAAGTGCTCCACCATACAATGGAAATATTCACATTTATGGGATCATCGGTATTACGGCACGATGACGCCTACAGTTTCCAAATTATTGTAAAGATTATTGAAACCTTGATTCCCATTCTCGTGAAACTAGACAGAGATGTGGGAGAATACACTGAGAAAGAGCTTCTGCAATTGCAGAAACGCATAGTTCCCGTCCTCAGGATATTTGCAGATGTTGTTTTACACGTTCCAGAACATAGGCGTCTGCCGCTTTACAAAAAGTTGATAGAAACACTAGGACCTAATCAGTTCCTCTGGGTTTTCTTAGCTTTGTTGCTGGAAACTCATGTTGCTCACTTTAATGACGACAAGAAGAAAGATAAACGACAGAATAGGTCTTTGGCTGATCAGGAATCACCCATGAACAGACTTGACTTTGGTCAGAACATTCTGCTTGAGTTTTCTCCCGAAGTGTGTATGGAAAACTTCATAAAGCTGATGGGTTACATAAAGTCTTTGCCAGTTCAAAAGGATGAAGATGCCATGGACACTGGTGTGAGTCCTAGTGATATATTCAGTGTAAATGGCCATTCAGCAGTCCAGCTTCGACAGTATAAATACGTAATAATCACCTTCATAAACAATAGTTTAGCGTCTTCAAGATTTATTCAGCATAGCAGTCAAGCTACAGACGTGAAGGCAATGGAGACGCACTTCAAATCCTTCATAATAAATATTTTGACCTTTATCCAGAACATTTCTAAATTCAGTGACGAGAAAACAGCCAAATATTGGCGAGTTATGTTGCATCACAGTTACGATGTCTTAGACCACACAAACAATCTACTATCTTCTCAAATGTTCTTATCTGTGGTAAGAGGTCTTATGAAGCACAATTTGCAAGCAGTACGAAGGAAAGCCATGGAGTTACTAAACTCCAAAATCCAGTTCAGCCCAGAAATGTTTAACGATGTTGATAAGGAACTTCTTTTCTCTCTACTGCCAGCACTTGTAGAGATTATCAAAACTATTGAGACGAAAGATGATAGTCTGAGTGAAACGGCAGCCCAAGAAATGGAATTGAATCAGCAAACTGCATTACTTTCTTTAAAATTACTTACAAGAATGTTAGCTTCAGAAAATCCAGAACCATTCAAACCCGTGCTGGAAACTGTCACGGAATATACATGCAATTCAAACATCACTGGAAATGTCATGGCCTCTGTAGTCCTATGCTTGGCAGAACTCTGCAGCAACTTGAGAGCGCATGCTTTGGCCAGTCTTCGCAAGTTCATGCCGGCACTGATCAAAGTGTTGAAAAAGCAGCGCAAAGCTGAAACCCCAGAACTGGTGCTTTTAAGTACAGTGACAGCTATATCGAAAATAGTTGAGAGTCTCCCATTATTCTTAAGTCCATATCTGCAGAAAATACTTTACGAGTACGCGATATTATTGGCAAAGTGGCAGACGTTTGATCAGGAATGCAGCAAAGTGTCATCTGTAGTGACTAAACTGGTTAACATAAAGAAGAAGATTGCCAGTTCGATACCTCCTAGAGTTTTGATACCAGTAGCAAATGAGACTTACCAATTGTTACTGGACAAAGAAAACTTTGACGCTATAGGGCCTGTGATGTCAGTATTGGCTGATAGCTTCGCTAACATCACAACTGCTGACTTCACGGCGCTTCAGCAAGACCTGACTTCATTCTTCCTATCAGCATTGCAACTGCGTAGTGACGCGGCGGACAAGGCGGTAGATGGCGCTGTTATCGATAAAGCAGAAGATGAAGTGGTCAATGCATTAGTGAGACTAGTGCTGAAACTATCTGAGACCAGTTTCAGGCCGTTCTATTTCAAGATATATGACTGGGCTATCCGGACTAATGTACAGGGACAGAAAGATAGGACTATCACATTCTACAGGTAAGCTTTTTTCACTCCTTTAAGTTCAACGAAATATTTCATTGTTGAGACCCCTTTGAAAATTAATGTTACCGGTTACTTCGTGGCTCGAAAGCCGCGTTGGTCCCGGCTGACGTCACTAGAAGTCAGTTATTAAGCATATTCAGAGGCCTTATGGCGGCATAGTTACATCACATCTGGCGACAAGGTCTATCACTAACTTCGTAGTTGAGATGTGGCTTGTACATGCTGTCATTGCTAATTTCACATTTTCCTCATCAGATTGAGCAGCGCAATCGCCGACCAACTGAAAGGCCTATTCGTCTTATTCGCCGGCCACTTCATCAAGAACGCTGCAGAACTCCTGGACTCTTGCAACAACAGCAAAACTGAAGACTTGTACTTTGACTCCGAAGAAAAGTGCCTTTCCCTCATCAAATACATCATCAGGACTCTGCATATCGTCTGCTTGTACGATAGCCAGAACTTCCTCAATAAGGATCGATTTGAAACTCTAATGCAACCTGTGGTGGATCAGCTGGAGAATACGCTTGGTGGCATTCAAGAGCTTAGAGCTAGAGCAGAAGGGTTGATAATCCCGTGCATCTCTCAGTTTGCGGTCGCCACAGCTGATGACTCGTTGTGGAAGCTGCTAAATTACCAGATACTGCTGAAGACTAGGCATAATGATGCTGATATAAGGTTTGTATTTGTGTAACATTAATCTTAATGTCGAAATTGTTGCCAAGTTACAAGGATAATGTGACGTAACGTTATCGCGGCCTCTGGTGGCGGGTAGACGTAACCGTTTTTATTATAAGGAGGTCCACGTTTCCTTGCTCGCCGCGTTTGGAGGAGCACAACTTGGCATACTTGGCACTGTGCTCTCTGCTCACTATTTCATGCACTACTGAAGTACCTACTAAACTAGGTAAACCATCGCCTAAAAAATATATAAACATTTAGGTGTTATTTCTGTGACAGTAGAAATTAATTCAAGTAAAATATTATTTTTTTTCAGATTATTAGCTCTCGACTGCTTAGTTGCTATGGCAAGTCAGCTTGGCAGCAGTTGGCTGCCTCTTCTAGCAGAAAGCGTGCCGTTCTTAGCTGAACTTCTAGAAGATGGAGACCAGAAGATAGAAACTTCTACGAAGGACGCAATTAGGAAACTGGAAACTATACTTGGAGAGCCATTGGAGAAATACTTTTAGATTTTAAGTGGTTGACTTTTTGTAATTTCGTTTATGAATAATTCTGTTATAAATATAAACATCATTGGAAATTATCTCACACAGCTCCATCTAGCCCCAGACTAGCCAAGCTTGTAATACTGGACAACGGATTTACATACTTAAATAGGTACTTTATTTTGAAAATGCATGTCTACTTAGGAAACAAACAACCACCCATACCAATTAAAACAGACATGTTATTATGAGCATCGAACACGCGGCCCTCGGTTTAAATCAGTAGTTATATTCGAGAGTTTGAAATAGTTTGGCTTATCATCCAGTTTAAATGTTACATAAAAAAAAAACATTGTCTTTCAAGTTTACTTTTGTCATTTTGTCAATGTTCTTTAATTTCTTTGTGAATGGATTATTCCGAATAAGGGCCGGCGCCCACTATCGGCATCGGCACGCTTCAGGATTTTAAGGTGGCAAATAGCAATATACTTTTACATTATGGCACTAAAGTAGAAATTTCCGTGATGTGTTCTCGTAAAAACAAAATGCATTTGTTCTGTTTCGGCATTTTCTACTTTATTGCCATTATGTTAGAGTATATTACTATTTGCCACCTTAAAAGCCTGAAGCGTGCCGATGCCGATAGTGGGCGCCGGCCCTAAAACAAACAAAAAACAAACAAAACAAGAAAACAAGGTTAGGTTAGGATTTTAGCGCTATCTGTTAGAGATTTTCTAAAATACATGTTTCGGCGCTTTGTTGAGACATTGTAAATTTCCTGGTACTCACTAGATGGCACTAAAAAACATTGTATTTGGAATCGTCTAGTCAGTACCGTCGCAGATGCCCTAGCGTGTTCATAATGATAAAAACCTACTCCATGAAAGTTCATAGGCACTTTTTCAACAAGGAAAACAAATAGCATATCACGACTATTTGTGACGGACCGAAATACACGCAGGCGAAACAGCCGGCGCACACCCGGCACAATGGAGCGATCCTAAAAACTCATTTAGATTTTTGATTCGACTTTACCTGTCAGAGAACTTACTTCTTCCATCATTTATACGTGTGATGTTATACCGAATGTCACTCAGTGCGTTCTGTTGTCCAATAACTAAATTATCACGAAAAACACCTAAATTTCTTGTACCTACTTACATAACTTAAATACCCTTATTCATAAAAGCTCAAACCGCTCAATAGCACAACTTTAACTACTTTGTGCTTTGCCTATGTCATCCTCAATGCTGTGACAAGACTCTTCAATCGCTAAACCAATGCTGCGACTGAATTACCACAAAAATAGCGAACGAATAATGTTTGTTCATGAAACCCGCGACCTTTTCGGCTAAATAAGCAAGACTGAATACCTCTACTTATCAACGACTTATTCGTTTATTTATTTACAACCCGCTAAGCTTAACGTCCACCTACATCCCTGTCTAAGTTTAAGTCAAAGGTTGTTCAACGTCAACGACAGATAGGTATAACTTGTGGAACGGCCATTACAACACTTAGCGGAAACTTTGTATAATATCGAGATGAACCTGCGGCGGAGTTCTTAGAAAAGTTCCCTGGCACTTTTTTAATATTCACCGCGTGAAAGTGTCAACAAAGTTTGAGGAGCGGTGTTCTTGAGTATAAGCTAGTACCTATTTAGTTTATGCAGAGAGGGATGGTTATTTCTTGGTGGTGGTGGCTCTTATTTTGACTTTGAATTAAAAGAAAATACAGAAGTTCATGTAGGTAGGTAATAGCTACTTCGGGGGACCGCTTAGTGGGCTTCGTGCCAGTCACCGCAGTTCCCCCAACATGGACGATGAGTGGGAGTCCCGGAGTTTTTAGTGGGTATGCCGCTGGGTGTCACCTCCCCAGTGGTGAGTCCCACATAACCCGTTCGCCCCCCGGCGGACGGGTATGCGTAAGTGCATTTCCTCCGGGTCAAAAAAAAAAAAGGTAATAGCTACTTAGATACTTACTCGTTGTAGGACTTGTAGGCGAATACCTGTAGGCCTAGAACAAACCGCTTACGTTTTGGTCATCGAAAAGTAAACTATGCGTATACAGGGTGTTTCTTTTAAGGTGTCAAGGCCGGTGCCAGCTGATAGTAGGGTACCATACCTATCGATTTAACCCCCATGTATGTTCTACGATTTTTTGTAGTTTTCGAGATAATGATGTTTTTGTTATTTATAAAAAAAATGTGAGCACTTGGCTTTAAATAATTATAACTTTTTTTTCGTTTGACTTTTATTGGATATTTTCTTTTTATTATAATATCTATTAATTTCAGATTTATGATTAAAATAATCTCTGTCCTAACTTAACTTCAAGATACAAAAATTTTGATTGATAGTGAAAAAAAAGTGAATCATGCAGAACATAACCAAAATTCAATCGTAAATTTTAAAAAACAAAAGGTATTCCATAGCTACTTACTAATTTCAAAAACTGCGCAGCATCATAAGCTTTCATAATAATACAAGAAAACATGTCCTTTGTGGGGCATTATTCGCTGTAATCGATGCTCAAGTCTTGAGAATCGGAAATAAGTGTAATTTTCATACTTAATCCTTTTTGTAGTATTTTGGCATAATTTTGTCATTTCTGAGATTTATTGTCTTCTAACGTTTAATCAAAGCTCATTTGTTAATAAAACAGTCATTTTTTAACTTCCAATCATCCGAAAGTCACAACTCCTGTTGTAATTAAAATGTTGAAATTGAGGAAACCGGAACATGTTTTGAATCGATTATCGAACTGTTTTGAGTTACTATGTTCAAAATAAGCGTACATAAAAAATAATAAAGATGGTCCGGTTTCCTCAATTTTAATTTTTTTATTACACCAGGAGTTGTGACTTACGAATGATTGGAAGGTAAAAAATGACTGTTTTATTATCAAATGAGCTTTGTTTAAACGTTAGAAGACAATAAATCTCAGAAATGACAAAATTTTGCCAAAATACTAGAAAATGATTCAGTATGAAAATTACACTTATTTCCGATTCTCAAGACTTGAGCATCGATTACAGCGAATAATGCCCCACAAAGGACATGTTTTCTTGTATTATTATGAAAGCTTATGATGCTGCGCAGTTTTTGAAATTAGTAAGAAGCTATGGAATCCCTTTTGTTTTTTTTAATTTACGATTGAATTTTGGTTATGTTCTGCATGATTCACTTTTTTTTCACTATCAATCAAAATTTTTGTATCTTGTAGTTAAGTTAGGACAGAGATTATTTTAATCATAAAACTGCAAATAATAGACATTATATTAAAAAGAAAATATCCAATAAAAGTCAAACGAAAAAAAAGTTATAATTATTTAAAGCCAAGTGCTCACATTTTTTTTTAAAATAACAAAAACATAATTAACTCGAAAACTACAAAAAATCGTAGAACATACATGGGGGTTAAATCGATAGGTATGGTACCCTACTATCAGCTGGCGCTGGCTTGACACCTTAAAAGAAACACCCTGTATAACGTTCACTTTTTGATTACCAGAACGTCAGCGGTTCGGCTAGGCCCACTGATGATAACGCATATGTTAAAGCCCATGTTAAATTATTAATTACATATTTGCCAATAAATGAATGCTAAACACCTTTACACCCAATTCACCTGACCGCAAAGAAAACATATACCTAGCAAGCTTGTACCTACTTTGGGTGGTAGAGACCGATGAATATACTCAAATGTTTCCCATTACGTAATACTTATTAAGTAGGTAAAAACCCCCAGACACAGATTATACACACATGTAATCACTTGAATGTTCGCCCTGAGCGGACCTTTGTGACCTTTCGTTGTTTAGATTTCGTGAAGCAATCATTTTATTTAGCGGGAAACTCCTTATTCTAGGACTTTTCACTTCTTTGTAAATCTTTCATTTTAGATCAAATGATTTGTTATTCTACTCTGAGATCAACTTTCGCATACTAATCTGAACGTTTTTTGGAAGCCCTATTTTGGTACCTTTAATAATTGTTTTCTAAATCGTAAATAAATACTTAATTGAGGTTAATTCTCCGGCGATATCTGCATGCATCGCCGACCTTCCGCCCATCATAATACGACTATCGTTTATTATGAAAACCTTATCAGATTCGTGGTTGGCTGGAATCCAATTTCGTTGAGGCAAAGCAGAGGTTGAGTAGTGCTTGCAAACCGATATCTGTAATATTCCGGTTTTTAGGATGGTTACTTCCGGTTGCCATCTCCTAGTAACGCCCTAAGCTGAGGTTCAGGCCCCCGGGGGCATCCTTAGAAACATTACCTACTCAAATACAACATTGTCCAGTAAAGCTGTTAAAGATATAATTTGGGCTAGCAACCGATCAATTCAAAACCAAATGTCATTATGATTACGCAATAAATCACTAAATAAACAAGGTTTTATCTTCACGAAAAAACACAATTTAAAATCCTTATGTAAATTAAAATACTTATGTAATTAGTACCGAAATACCTACTTGCATCTTTCAGTCAAACCATCTGGTCTGGGTATTCCCTGAGTATCTTCTTGTTCTTCTTCTCTGCATTTGTGCGTCCACTGCTGGACATAATCCTCTTGTTCCCTATGTATTTACAAAAAAAAGTATTTAAGTATGTTTATCAGTTGTTTAGTATCCTATAGCACAAACATCTGCTTATTTGTGGCTAGATAGCGCTGTGTGGAATAATGTCCAGTGATATTCAAAGAATAAAACAATTAAAGATGATGTTCATTCATTTTCTTTCATCAACAGACATCATCATCGGCTACGGGACTCGAACCTTCGACCCTTTTCAGGCTCAACCAAGTAGGTACTGAATTTCATGATTCACATTTCACATTCACCCTAATCACAACACACAAGTTTACAGGTTAGGTATACTAGAAGCCCCTTTTCAGCGACCGATATGACCTTCGCACTAATTTCAGTACCCTATTAGATCTATTTTCCTTTTATCGCGAAGAATCCGGTGGGTGTCAGGTAATGATGAGTGACGTCAAGGATTCCAGGAAAGGAAAAGGGATAACGCAAAGAAAATACTTTATAAGTATTGGGTGCGAATGTGTAGCTACTGATCGACTGTTAGAGATGGTTGTTGATTTAACACCTGGGTCTAATAGAAGTAGGAAAGGTTAATGTTTATAACACTAACCAAAGGAAATTGCCGAACAATGGCCAAGCTTTGCAAGGTGAAAACAATAGTATTAAAATTAATATCTGATTTATTTGGGATATCCGTTTGGAGTTTGGAAAAGTAGATAACCTATCCAAACTAGCTGACTGCCTGTTTTGAATTGGGGAATGGTTTTTAAAAGACTTATGAAAAAGGAAATTTTAAGATTGCAAAGAACGGGACTGCTACCAATTGCCTTATTTGATCAGAGTTCAGCAGGCCTAGCACGAAGGGCTAACGTTTTGGTAATCGAAAAGTAAACGAAACTTTTTTTCTTTTTCCTATGTCTTGAAGACATCGTTTACTTTTCGATTATCAAAACGTCAGCGGTTCGTGTTAGGCCTACAGGAGTAACTGAGGATCCTGCGTGTGAGATGTTATTGTCAGACATATTGAAACTATTGAATCGGTATTTCAACTGAAACAATACCGAAAGCCCTTCCCTACGTGCTTGGCGGCGCATGAGAATATTCGCCAACACAAAGTGACACACAAGTCTTACTGGACAAACTTCCCAGAAAATGCCTTACTTCACCAGACCAGAATAAATTATGTCTGAAAGACTCTGCTCAATCTCGATGGCAGGAGATTAATCTTCTGATAATAGGTATAAAGAGGCTTAATATTTCAATATCTTTGTCATGGTAATAACATCTCTTTGAAGATAAGTCCGCAACGGTGATCCGCATGATCAAAGACTAATAATTATTCTTTGGAATTTTGGATTATTATGATTGTAAAATGACTTATTACTTTATTAAATAAATTAAAATAAATCACAGTGGCATTTTTTTTTGTAAATGCGTAGGTACATAATATGTAATTGGACCAGCCATACCAGTAACAAGCAGATATGTTCATGCACACGATTGTATTGTACCGTGCGGGGATCGAACCCGCGACTAGTGTTGTGTAGTAGCCAAGTTCTTAACCATTATACCTAATCGGTCGTCATTATGTGCCAGAAAAAATATCAGCTGAATAAGCATAAACTCATAACTCCTGAACTATCTCATCATTTCGCTCAAAGGTGACCAATTTCGTGTTACGGCTAAAAAGTTGGCCGACGGCAAAGGCCGCGGGTTCAACCCCCGCACAGTACAAACATTCGTGCGCATGAACATGTCTGTTTGTACTCCTCTGGGTGTTTCCTATGCATACTAAGTTTTTACAAAAAAAGCATTTACTTACCTAGTACGGTCAATGACAATAGTACAGTACTTAGGGATGTAGTTTTGGACTATGTTATATTAACTTTGCTTTAGTTGTCATAGAACTTTTGAAGGAACTGCCAGAATATCTAACTTACTACGACAAAGCTATAAAGAGATCAGGTACTATTTAGCGCTGATATTACAAGCTTACCTTATGTGTGTAGATTAGCGTCTGATAATGTTGATTTTTATTTATTTTATGCACTTAATTCCAACAAATTAATAGATGCTATATCAACTAATTATAATATTGCACGACTCTTTTCACGATGTGGCTGGGGAAGTCAATTTGCAAGAGCGGTTTGTTGTCTATCCCCGTTTCAAAAAAGCACTGAAGAGCTTAGGCTTACATAGGTAGGTACTGCCAGCCGCTTCTGCGCAAACGAATTTGATTGAAGCTATACCTAATCCAAAGCTCCATTTCAATTAACTTGATACTTCATGCCGTATGCCGAATAAAAGCTGTTCGCCAGGTGAACATCAGAGTAATTGGATACCGCGTGTGACGAATAGTGGCTCTTATCGACTTTGCTGACTAATATGCGAGTTTGACGAACGTGATTTTGATAGACTTTTTTATTGTGTTGTTTGGTAAGACTACTGGTAAAACTGGTGTAGAGTCACGCCTGGTACTCTCGCCCTTATTTATCTACCCCCTTATTTATATAAACGAACGTAGTTTACGCAATTGACGTGTTTTGTCACTTACTCGTAAATGGCGGCATCAACAAGAATGAAAGAGACAAAGCGATACAAAAGATCAAAGTGTTATTGAGGGCTGTTTAGGTTTTTATGAATAAGGGACTAGTCTTTATTGTACAACAATGAGATTAGTACAAATAGCAAAAAAGGCATTCTCCACCAGTCAAGGGCTAAGCAGAAAAATATAGTACCTACCTAAGCGGTGCAACAGTCTCTACGCCACATAAAAATTGGATTTTGCACTATTTACCGGCAAAACTCGCCACAAATGCAGTAGTAATGTAATGTAGTGGTCAATAAAATGCTAAAGGACATTTTAGTGGGACATTTCTTTCGAGAGTGCCTTCCATTCTCTCCAGGTTCATGATTCATGTTTATCTTAATATTCATATTTTATTGAAGTAATGTTTTGCTCACAATTTTCTGGAAGATATGCATTAAAGAAGAGTGGATGATGATTTTCCCTGAATATTTAGCAAAGTTTTTAGTACTCCTGTTAATATTGACAGAAACACTTCTGTGCCATATTCATGAAATACAAAGTGCCGGTTTCATGATTCCCCATTCCAATTCAGTCGTTTGAGTTTATTTTAAAATCGACGAAATACGTCGATGCATATTTTATTGTTTTGAATGTGGGTCACGAATGTGATGAAGAATTGTAATTATTCTATTTGTCCTCACACGAATGTGTTGGAGAATTGTTTTTTTTTCTTTGTCCATGCTCAGTATATTCAACGTCTAGTTTGGCGTATGTTTTATGTCTCAAAACTTTAATGCACAATAAAAAAAGTACAAAAGGTGGATTTATTCCTAAAAGCATTATTTACAACTTAACTTTAGCAAAAATTTTTTTTACCAGTAAAATATGGCCGAAAACATTATTTATTTTATTTATTTATTTATACAATGGCATTACATGAGACCTCATACTATAGACACATAGGTTTAGCATCAAAAGTACACATGCGCCTTGGTAGGCATAGCCTTATGGAGTAGAGAGGGATTAATAACAATGACATGATCAATCATGATTTAAAATGAAGGAGATAACTTTTCAGTAAAAAATATTAGTACCAGTAATGTTGTTCTGTGTAATTTACTAATGAAGATAGATCTTAACGAAGCAAAAAATACATGAAGCAAAATATAGACGTAGCGATGCATCAACTCGATCGGTTTGAATCCAAGCGTGTCCCAGTTTCGTAATTTAATAAGTGTGATGGGAAAAGTTTCGTGAAGGGAGTGCGGCCAGTGTGAGGCGGCCCTTTCACCACGAGATCGATACAGGTAAGCCAGCTTAAAAATTACTTTAAGAACTAAAGAATAAAATATTAGCACAATCTGTGGGGAAATCGTTCCTTGGTGGAAGGCTCCGTCTTCAAAAGCGCTTGTTTTGAAATGTTTCAATCCCATTCGAGAAAGGGCCATCAGTTCTTCTCTTCAACTCGCTTACCCGATAGGCTTCGTCAGTGACCTTAGTTCTCCTACAGATTTCCTCATTTCTGATTTGAATTAGTAGCGAAATGCCCTCTACATTCCACGGTGACCCTGTAATGAGCTTTTTTATGACTCCTTGTCGCTGTTTTCCAATGTTATGTTACGCTTATTCTGAACATTGTACATGGTATCTGTTTTTGTTAATTAGCAGTATCTATACTTCAAACAGAATACTTGTAAGTGCAACTTTCCACCTGCTAATTAGATCTTGTTAATTCGATAATTACGACCGCAGACGAGGCAACTTTTCTAATAACAGCCTTGTAATGGCAGTTCGATGGGAGCACAAACCACATGGCTATTGTATAAATCGTCACCGTCGTGTCAAAATTAAATAACTGACAAAACCAAAACTCTGAGATATTCACGTTTTTGTGTTTTTTTCCCATAAAAATGGCAATAACTTTTTAAGGTGAAGAAAATTTATCGTGGATCTTTCGATATGTTATACAGCAGGTTTACTTTCATAATTTAAGGAGTCTGCCATGATGTTACTTTTCACTGTTTTAAATAGAAAAATAAAAAAGTAATTATTTAGTTTTGCCACACACTTTTTTTACAACTAAGTTGCAGTTATCAAGTTTTTGAATGTCACTTAACAAGTTTTGCCACACCCAAGAAGTAACTAATACGAATATTTCCAGTGAATAAGAGGGCTTATTTAATTTTGCTTCACTTTTACTGACCTAATTTTTGATTTATTCGTTTTGTTTTATCCATTTATTTATGCAATTTCGGTGAAAAAATCTGTAATCATGTCAGCCGAACGACGCCCACTGCTGGACATAGGCCTCCACCAAGGATCTCCACAACAATCAGTCCTGCGCTGTCCGCATCCAGCGGCTTCCCGCGACCTTGACCAGATCGTAGGTCCACCTTGTGGAGGGCCTGCCTACGGAACGTCGTCCGGTACGCGGTCGCCATTCCAGAACCTTTCCGCCCCAACGGCCATCGGTTCTCCGCGCTATGTATACCGCCCACTTTAAGAATGCAATCCTTCGAGCGATGTCGGTTGTCTTAGTTCTCCCGCGGATCCCATCATTTCTGATTCGTTCAAGCAGGGAAATTCCCAGCATCGCTCTCTCCATTGCTCACTGGGTGACTTTGAGCCTTCTTATGAGACCCATAGTGAACGACCACGTCTCACTCCCATATGTCATTACTGGCAACACACCCTGGTCAAAAACTTTCGTCTTGAGACATTTAGGTATTTTGGATGCGAATATATGCCAGAGGTTCCCGAACGCTGCCCATCCGAGCTGAATTTGACGAGAAATCTCTTCCTCGAAGTTGGACTAACCTAACTGGACTGCCTGTCCCAGGTGTCCCAACATGCTCGAAGATTCTCTCCTTTAAGAAGCATTACCGAGATCTTCGAGCATTATGTTCAGGTCTTCCAAGGTCTCAGCCATAAGAAATACATCATCGGCAAATCGCAAGTGTGTTAGGTACTCGCCATTGATGTTAATGCCGCTTCCTTTCCAGTCCAAAAGCATGAAAATATCCTCAGCTGTGAACAATTTCGGAGAAATAGCGTCTCCTTGTCTCACGCCTCGCTGTAGTTGGATTGGTTTCGATTTCTGGTTCTGTAATCGGACGGACATGGTTGCGTTTTGGTATACATCCACATCGTTGCTGTTCACAAGAGCTTCGAAGCGGGTTTGAAGCTGAAAGCACTCGGGTTTGCGAATCTTAGCCGCTATAGGTCGGAGCGTGGATGTCATCAGTCGCGCTCCCTTAAACGTCGATATTCAATGTGCCTCTGACCATGCGGTGATCGCTTCCTGTCTTAACAGCGTTGATCACAGTGACATCATTGAATATATGTTTCTTCGTCGTGATAAAATTGATCTCGTTTTTGACCCTACCGTCCAGACTGATCCAGGTCCATTTGCGGTTTACGGGCTTCTTGAAGAAAGAGTTTATCATAAAGAGGTTCTCCTTCTCCATGAAGTCGGCCAGCAATAATCTGGCCCCTATTGTTCCGTTGCCTAACTCCAAGTTGCCCCAACTTCGCATTGAAATCCCCCCTCACAACTGTTTAGTGGGTTTTATGGCTATGCATGGCTTTAGAAATCTCCTCATACATAGCCTCCTCCGTGACATCGTCGTGTTTCGAAGTCGGAGCGTAGACCTGAATGACATTCAGCGAATGTCGTTTCGATTTTCTGAGTATCAGGTACGCTACCTTGCTCGAAACACTTCCGATAGTGATCACGTTGTTGACACACTTGTGAAGATGAACCCAACACCACTTAGGGACTGTTGGTCGCCCTCTCCGTGGTATAGTAAGTTACCGGATTGCAGGGTTATCGAGTACTCCATCCCCTCCCCCCTCTCTTCGGACTTCAGATAACCCAATAATATCCCAATGTAACTTATCAATTTTTCGAACCTCAGAGTGCGCGAGTTAAATGTTGCCAGGTCGAGTCGTCAATGGTGGCAGTTGGATCTTACCCGGGGATTCCTAGCACCCCCTGCTCCGCGGTTACCATAACCGCCCCCGTAGCCAGGAATCGCCACGCTTGGTTGAGAATCAAATGCTTACGTTTTGAAAATCAATTTCCGGGCATTATTATCCATAGATACGTTAAACAAGCCTAGTCTACAAACAAGAAGTACACCTGCTGCTGAAATTACTGAATATGGTCTTCAAAATCGTGAACTACATGCATCGTATCGTCGTAAAAGTTTGCCTGCATCATCAGCTCAACTTGACGTCAATGAGCTAGATGTTGTATCGGAATAGTCATCTTGATTTATTTTTATTTTCATATTTTAATATTTGTTTTGGGTGTAATCTGAAGTTGATTGTCAGAGGTTGGATGCAGATACATGTTACAATTTCATTGTTTTTGGATTACCTATTTAGTTTGCTTGATATAAGCTTGATTTTTATTCACGACTTTAAACCGGAAAAACTGACTAAGCACACTTATCAATCTTAAAATTATGTTTAAGTATCATTTTTATAATGGAAAATTAAACAAGCGCATTTATTCAATTTTGCCACAACTAAATTTTGTAACAATGTTTTGGAGTGAGTTGTGGCAGAATTCAACAAAGTATCTTATTGAATTTGTTTTTATTGTAGTGGCCCTTATTATGTAGTTATTTAATTTATTTACCAGTTATTCAATTGTTCCACGGAAATTCTAGTACAAACCTTGTTGTAATATATGGTCAATAGGTTTACTAAAACGAAGATATCTAAGCGAGTATTATACATATCGCAACGGGCTAAAGACTGAAATGTAGATCACACTTTCCAATATTCAAAAATGTTATAAAGTGAATTTCGGTAAATGTGTCAGTTATTTAATTTTGACACGACGGTGACGAAATGTGTCATAAAAACTGTCTAACAAAGGGTCAGAAATGGGCCTAGGACTACGGACTTTGAGCATTGGGAAGGCACCGTTAATCTTAGGCCTTGTGGTGGCTTGATAACCCCTGGCAGTAACGTTTATCACCGTCACAGCTTATGGCGTATGAAGGATGGTTGATGACGTTAGTTTTTTACTTGTCTTAAAAACAAGATATCTCGCGTATATAATGCAAAAGACCTCATTGTAAATATTATCGAAATTATTAAAAACATATTAATCTTCATTGCATTATGAAAAGTACAATTCCAGCTTAAATGATCTCGTCCTTCCATTATGTATCCTGCATTGCACTAAGAATAAAGGCATTCTCTACCAGTCAGCTGTCAAAACAGAAATCCCACTTATAGTGGGTATAAAATACTTGTCTTATTTAAATAATAGTTATGTATTTATTAATTAATAATGCATACGTTGGTTTCACCGAGACTTACAAACTTTTATACCGCCATCTCTGACTCCTTAGTACCACAGGAAGCTGGATGAAAAGTTTTTCTACGCAAAAGTTAGTTAAATAATTAGCGGCTGCTCGTCGGACCAGCGGACTATCAATTATGCCGCCAAACGAGGAACTTTGATTGGACAAATTAATTTTGTCGCAAAACACGAGAATAGCGAGTTGGGGATTTGTAACTTGCTCTTGATGGCACTAAGTACTCGGCGTTTGGAGTTTGGGTTCTTATTTTGTAAGTTTAGAAATAGGTAATCCTATTAGTGTTATAAATGCGAAAGTTTGTAAGTACGTGTGGATGTGCCGTGTTGCTCATTCACGTAAAAACCATTGGATGGATTTTAATGGAACTTTACTATAATATAGCTTATGCATCTGAATAGCCGCATTACGAAATATCACTTTCTTTCGTGACCGAAACGTTCAAAAGCCCACATTTCATCTTCTTGATTCTATATAACTAATCGGCAAGTCGGTCAATATAATGGTCTGTGCATCTCTACCCTCAATTTAACACACGTACACTTTCATCACGTATAAATACTTTCACGTGAGGTGAACATCGCGCTGCAAATTCCTCGTTAATCCTTTTCCTAGTCGGGTCTTCCTTCCCCCTCTCTCCCCCCCATTCAGCACCCTTTATCGAACACTAGCTCTCCCGGCGAACTTTGTTCCGCCTTAAGGGAAATTAATAAAAAAAGTAAAAAAAAAAATAAAATAAATAAAAGTATCCTATGTCCTTCTCCTGGCTCTAAACTACCACCATGTTAATTTTCAGCTAAATCGGTTCAGCCGTTCTTGAGTTATAAGTGGAGTAACTAACACGACTTTCTTTTATATACACACATCAAAACTGTCTAGGGATATCATAGGGATATCATTTTTCAAATATTTCATAAAGTTAAGTTTGTTTACAAGTTGAGCATTATCTTAGAATAACGCGAGGACAGAGGCATAAGATAAAGGTTAAGAATAATACAAAAAAAAACGTTTGATTTTGCTAAAATTTTGAAACCTTTTAAAAGAAAAATCTGTATTTTTTTAACGTACTAACGATTGAACAATAATGATACTACAATGAATTTCTTTATACAATCTGAAAGGGCAGATATAGCAGTTTCTGTTTTCTAAAAATTTCTACGTTGGTATCAATATTTTAATTTTACAGCCTCCCAAATAGCTATACTTTGTATGAAAATGCTTGAGATATCCCTAGACACTTTTGAGCAGTGTATATAGATTGCAATGTTTGGCATAGCAATAACTATTTTCTTGAGAAAGTACCTTTCTAGGTACTACACCTATACCACGGCTTATACCTATCTTTCTCAAACTACCTTATATCAAGATAGATAAAAATAAAATAAATGTAATATAAGGGTAAAAGGGTAAGACAGGTATAGCTACTCGAGACTCCTGGAGCAGATACTTCTGTGTCCATACATAGAACTGAGTACCCAACAACAAAAGTTACGTTATACTATCGTTTTTTTTCAGGAAAATCTGCTCAGTAGTTTTCACAGGATACTGGATAATCCTCTGAAATAGTTATTTTTGAAATAAATAGCACAATTAATTTATATTCGTTTCACATCACTGTCATAATCCAAATTTAAAAAAGTTTATCGTGTTAATTGTTTGGGCATGCTTCCCCGGGAAAACCTCGGCAGGCCCGTTTGTTTCCACAGTTTAAGTGTTCTGGGAAGGACACTTAAATCTTAGGCACCAAACTATACGAGACTATGGCTTATCTAGAGTTTGAGTGAGGGTAGAAAGTAGTGGTGGGCATTATATCTAACTTTCCTGAAACCTTCCTTGAGGTCGTCATTTCATCATAGGGCGGGTGATAGTCGCCACACGGGTCGTTTTGTCCACTGTCTCCACTCCAGAATGTGTCTAACCTACCGTCTATATACCTTCAGAGTCATTTGAATAGCGAGCATACGGCAGCCAACCAGGTTTTTGAGAGATGACCTTTGTTAGAGGGCCGTGTAGACAGTCGAATCGAGCCTCAGACTGTCTACCCAGAATCTTCAAGGTCTTTGCAGGAAGCTGAGTGGCTGCCTTGTATCTGAAACTAAAGCCACCTGCGCCCGTCACTCATAAGAAACACATTAGGCGGCTCGGTCACACTACCGCGCTAGAGACAAGGAAGTTTTTTCATATCCTTCGGCGTGTGACGTCCCCTTTATTAGTTTTGCCGTCTTGTTCGGATGACGTTGTGGGCTCTTATAAACCAATCACTGTGACGGGAAGGGAGGTACTTACTGCTTTTCTTTGTCTGAAGATGCCACTTTTGGGAAGATTAAGGAAAGGAGAACGAAAGGAGTATAGGTAGGGAAATATAGGACATTCTGTTAGAAATAAAATATTAATGCTGAAATAGTTTATTTATTTTACTTCAATTTGAATGACCTAAAAGCCAATGACAATAGTTCCTGATATAGCGGGGGTTACAATCGAGAGAATCGTTTTTGCGAGTTTCAGAGTTGTTCAATTTTTGTATAAAAGTAATATTGGTATGGGTTATATTGTTATTTATTTACACACCGAACTACTCCAGCATAAAACTCACTGTGGATTAATTTCAATGCTTAAAATGCAGATGAGAAAAAAAAGGAGTAGTTACTCGTAGGCGACGTGAATGTAGATTGTTATTTGTTTCCAATCCCGGAAATGAAAAGGGTGGTGGTAGTTAGAAAGTTTGGCCATGACTACAGTGAATATTTAGCGTTTTAACGACCAATAGCGTGTAATGGTTAAGAAACAAAAATGATGGTTAATTAGACGGAAAATTACAGATTTACTCTTCACTTCTGTTATTTTAAGTAAAACTGTCATTTCATTGCAGCTAATTAAAAGTCTAACTGAGTTTTTTGCGGGTACTCAAACCATCCGTTCTCTTAACTTTTAACGAACGCTAATGGCATTTAAAAAAAGAAACGAAATGAATGTCAGGATAAGAATCTTCAGTCATATTCAGTAAAGTTCCGTTGAGGTGTTAACTAACACCAGTTTTCACTTTGTATTCATTCAGCTAAATAGTTTTGAACATGACCATTTGAGTAACGGTGGTTTGTCATCTTACAAATAATCCCCATGATCGTTAGTAAAGTTTAGTGTATTCTAAATCATAGATGTTGTTTACCTAGATTTGATTATTCCGAGCATTTACACAAAACAATACCTCGTAATCTCAAACTTCAGCCCATAAGCGACGGTAAAAGAGTTAAGTCAGTTACATAGCAAAAACCGCGTAAATCACTCACACCACACACGACTACACGCTACTTGTAAACACGCAACGTCCCATTACACGTAAGTCAAAAAAATGCACCGTTTTACCCTTGAATTGTGATAAAAATGCGTTAAGGTGCTCCCTCACCTAGAACGCCTGTGATGTTACGACAATACTACGGTAGTTAAATCAGAAGCTGTCAATAGTTTTATCATTGAATAATTCCACATTCAATTTTGAGCATTAAGTACATTACAGCCTTACGGTTGACTGGTAGAGAATGCCTCCAGGCATTAGGTCCACCAATCGTATTTTTTTTGTCTTGTATTTAGTGCAATAAAGAATAAATTAAAACAATATTGCCATGTTGATTTCTCGGGCATTTGGCATTGAGAAATTTGAGATTCGATTTTGAGCGATACATTACAATATTGCCACCCTGATTTTAAATGAGTTTGTCTAAAAGTAGCATAATGTCAGAGTTTATATTAATTATTTTGAATGTAGTACCAGATATATTTTTTTAGTAATAAATAACAATAGAATAGATGTCAGTCGTTAAGCCTAGTCGCAGGCCTTAGGGCAGCACCATAACATGTGACAGCAAGATGAAATTTTATTAGCCTTTGCACCAACACTTTGCACAGGCTCAGTGCCTGCGCATTGTAGTATGGCTCGTACCAACTCCTAGTTTAAGGTGGGGCCTATGCCCAGCAGTGGGGAATAAAAACCCGTTGTTGTGATGCTCCAAGTGAGAGAGCACCTTTCAAACAACCCCCGACAAACGAGGACGACCTCTCATCATTCTTGTTTAACCTTGACAGGTGGATTTGGGGTGAAAAAGATAAAAATACGAAGGAAGTAGACAAATTCAACCTAAGCCCATGCTAAATTGGGTTATCATTACTTTTAATTTAAACAAAGTGAAGAATTGATGCTATTTTATAAAACACTGAGTTAAATTAATATTGTATTTATATCTGGTATTTACCATTTACTAGGGAAGGATCTATCCTTCTTTCCTAATAAAGCAAAAAATATATCAGCTTGTAAAAGGTCTTTGCAGGTCCATACCCCGTTTTAAATTTTGACTAAGTCGCTTTTAAGTTGAATCTTTTTATGATCTTTTAAATTATGTGTTGAAGTCAGTCCCCTTTTTTTCATTGAAGTGTTCTTCACGCATCTAGTCTTGTCCATTTTCCAACGCCGTCGTACTGTGCTACGATGCTGCGTCGTACCACGATGCGACGTCATATTGTTTCAGCCCTTGTTCATAAAAACTTAAACAGCGCTTCAACAACACGTTAACTTTTATGTCGCTTTGTTAATTTCATTTTTGTTGCTGCCGCCATTTGCGAGTACCTAAGTGACAAAACACGTGAATTGCTTAAACTATGTTTTAGCGTTGCGTTCGTTTTTATGAATAAAGAGGTCATTGTGTACGAGCCCTTACTGGGAGATTGCAGTCGGACATGAAACAGTCGCCACCATCCACTCACACATACACGCTACAATACCGTTTGTCACGTGTATACGAGTGTCTAGATACATTAAGCCACGGTTTAGCGACAAGCGCAATATTGGGAAACACATCTAACATTCCGCGATAGGATGACAATGATGTTATCGAGGGAAACAAAAATCTTAAACTCTTACTTCCTCTTTTCTTGAAAACTTTAACAGCTCTTCATCACCGCTATAACTTTTGTTTAGTTTTGTCACTGTCATTCTTGTTGCTGCCACCATTTGCGAGTAAGTCACATACTTAACACGTCAATTGCTTAAGCAATGCTCTAGCGTTGCGTTCGTTTTTATGAATAGGGGGTTAGTGCACGGTTTAACAACAGCCTATATCTAACCTACTTATAAGTCTCGCTGCTGGTCACAGACGTCACCTTAACTTCATGATCATGATGTTAAGCAGTTGGGCCAGCCTCACATCCCAAGATGTCAGTCGTTAAGCCTAGTCGGAGGCCTTATGGCCACTTATTTATTTATTTATAATATCTGAACATTTTCACCCATCCACCAATCTACACTAAGCCCGCATGTTGGATTATAGCTCACTATAACTCATATCTAGTTATCTGTGGGATTATAATGAGGATATTTATAGTCCGTTCGCGTTAATAATGCAGTGATTTTTAAATTTAATTCTGTTGCACCCAAAAAACTCAGATCCACAACCTTTGCGTTCGAAAGTATGCGTTCAACTGGCCACTGTGGACTTGACTTTCTAATTAGGAACGATTTGATTGGTTAGTAGGCGTGCTAGATTGAAGGAAAAGTATGAAATAACTGCACGGAACGCGAACGGACTATAGCAATGAAGTGTTCAGATATCTTAAAAAGTCCAAAGAGAAGAGCTCAAAACTCTCTAGCATCCTTCGAAATACTTCGTGACACAAATTCATCCCTACTTTTCTCCAAAACGAAGAATAACCCAAACAACCGTAAAATACCTACGTAACAAGCGAGCCACATGCGACCTAATAAGTTCTGCGATAAATTACAACGCCCTCAAATCTGCCGGGTAAATACCGAATTGAAGGGCTCGTAAATTGTTCTTTAGAAGGAACACACGGCGGGAAGTTGCGTGGAGACACTTGGGTTTTGGAATAGGACTTTCTGAACTTTTAAGGTGGCTTTGGCTAAGTGGTGGTAGCTGAATGGCGGACGTAGGCACTTCACTGAAGTTTTAGTGATTGAAACATTAAAAACGGGATTACTACCATGTACCTTTTTTGTTTTGAGTTTCCGATATTTCGGCACTGTTACAAGCGCCATGGTCACGGAGTAACCCAAAACAAAAAAACAAGACAAAAAAACTCAAAACAAAAAAGGTACATGGTAGTAATCCCGTTTTTAATGTTTTAGATTTTAGTGACCATGAAAGTTTAAAGAAATATTTAGTGATGTCCACTCGGAGGTTTGGGGTGGCTTGATATCATTAACATCCAGATATTATCCTTCCAGTAGTTTTGAGGTGAAAGAGTACGTTTGCTTTTATGATGGACGTTTGCCCATACTTACAAACTTTCGCGTTTTTAATATTGTATAATTAGTAGGATTTGTTCGTTGTATTTTTTTGTCCAATAGCATTTAGAACAGCGTAAATGATAAGTACATAACAAAGACTTTTAAGTTTCTCCTAACAGCCAGATAGTGTAGACACCCTAAGACCTTTTCAACCGATTAGGTTTTCCATTGATTGTGCTAGCTAGACCGGCAATTTCAATGTTTGCACTATTTGGCAGGACCATTTCTCATAGCAGATTAAGACCTAAAAAGTGTTGCCTAACTTTTTAGGTCTGAATCTGCTATGAAAAATGGTCCTTGGTCCTGGTTCTACTCACTTATATAGGCAATCTGTCCGGTTTTTACAATAAATTATGCTATTTAGGTGACAGCTAGAGTTTTATATATCTCCGTGCTGCGGAAGGCACGTTAAGCAGTTGGTCCCGGTTGACGTCGTTAGATGTCAGTCGTTAAGGCTAGTCGCAGGCCTTGGGATGGCTTGATAACATCTGACATTAAGGTTGCTCACTAACCTGACACCCCTCCAGCAATCCGCACTGAGCCCGCGTGTTGGAGAATGGCTCAATCCACCTCATAGATGAGGTGAGGCCTGTGCCCAGCAGTGGGACGTATATAGGCCGTTTATGTTATGTAGAGTTTTATAAAAACAACATTCTGTGTAACGTTCTCGTCCCATTTTCGAGACCGTATGTTTCAATCAATACCAGCACCTATTTACTTGTCACTCACCCACGCAATTTATTCCTAAGTAAATTGTCACCTGCGAAATCCAATGAAACTGTAATGTATACTCCTTGTTTCCGCTTTTCTCGATTAACAAATTTCGTGAAATTTGCGCACGTATAACTCTCAATAGCCATAAGATATCCACTGCTGAACGTAGGCCTCCTACATGTTTAATAAAAAATAAATAATGCAAAACTAAATTGCAAAAATATGTCGGAAAGCCTACCTACCTGCGTCTGGGTTTCGGGATACATACAACCTTGGTGTCTTCAAGGCAAGAGTGAACAGGCATTTTCTGGGTAAGCGTGTTCCACCTTCGACCTCGTCATCCCTTACCATCAGGCGAGACTAAGGTCAAACGCAAACCCATTTTAAATAAAATAAAAAAGATAGATCAGGCTACAAGACGACGTTATTTAATAACATAAAACACCCAGGCACAGAATACTCGCAACCTTGAATCAATTCTGTAGTTTATTAGCTAGTTCAATATTTGTAAAAGCTTTGTTTTTTCTTCATGGTTTCACACAGCAGTTCTGTCTCGCTCTAACTTAGTCCACTTTTGTAAAAAAACGATAAAAGAAATAAACAAGTTCATAAAATATTCGTCACATGAATGTTTGTCCTAAATAAGGCACGAAAAAGAATAAACGCAAAACTACGATGCTTATATTCCTAAAGTTTTACTTGCGAAGCGTTCAGCGCTTCCCTAGCTGCACAGGTATTTCCTGCAAAGTTCTTTGTGCAGTAATGGCTATTCCCAGGATTCAGTCTACCGACAGAGATCAGCCCACTGCAGTAAAGTTTTCTTGAATATTTTTGTGAAATGTGTTAAATAAATCTTTATTTATCAATGAAATGGTACAAATGGTGAACTTGATGCCGATAAGGCATTCTTTGCCAGACAACCATGGGGCTAAGTAGAAAAAAATGGGAGGCAGTGCAACAGTACGTGCAATAAAAAAAAATATTTGAACAAAATAGCCGAAACTAAAAACAGAAAATTTTAAAAACATATAGCTAAAACTAATAATTAAATTATGTTTCTTGCTGATTTAATAAGTATTATAATCATTATCATCAACAACAGCTACACGAAGTCCAATTTTTAGGAATGCAGGTAGCCTTACCTGCATCCTAAAAACCCTGCAACCTCCATCAGGTCACCTGTCCTGGTTGCTTTTAACAAAATCTTGAGGTCGCAGTTCGAAGATCAGTACAGAAGCATCAAAAATCACAAGGTAATAAATTTCTAGTGAAACGACATGCCACTGATAATAAGTAATTATACTAGAAGCATTTTGTCATATCACTTGTTTCACTCTCATCATATTAAGCCAATCTTTGAACAGTTTAGGGTTTGGTGTATTTGAAAAAAGAAACCCAGAGAGCTATGATCTATGACATTGTGGAGTTTAGAGATTTAAATAATCTATGACATTGTGGAATTTTTTAAGAAAAAGTTGGTCTGTGGCCTAAGATGCAGCATGTAAGTACCTACACTGTAACTAACCCTAAATTGCGGTAACACACTCTTTGTACCAAGTCAAAGCCCAGCCAATGCATCCAAATGCACAGCTCTGCGGGAATCGAACTCGGGTCCTTGTGATGCAAATGAGCCGTCTGCAGTCGAGATTGGATCCTGGATACTATTCCAATGAGCATTCGGAGAAACGGGAAGTTAGCTGCCGGAATGTATGAGATTTGTAATAATGCTGCGAAGAGTATTTGTAAGGGTTGATTGTAAATGGTTACATTTCGTTTTGGAGGCAGGCGTTTGAAAAACGATTTGTTTAGGATAGTTTACTCGGCCGAAGTGTAGGGGTTTTAAGCATATTAGCTTGTAGAATGTGTGCTTCCGTAGGTACCTACGCAATTCTGGAATGTAAAGCTATCTGTAAATATAATATTTTTGTTTAGTTAATAGGTTAGGTAGGTTATTTTAGTGATTATTATATAGAAAGTATGACGACTGCACCATGTATAGGTACGCTTAAACAGTTTGTATCCTGGTACCCGGAAAATGAAAATGTCCTAACCATGTCACCGTATGATTATAAACATCGTAATTTTACATTCTGTCCAATATTCCTGTTCATGGGCGTAAATGTCTTTCCCTCAAATACTTACGTTGGCATTAAAAACTGTAGTGGATAACAAGTCAAAATTACATTTATTGTCATTTCAATTCATTTTTGACTTTGTTTATTTTAATAGTTCGGGGCCTTAGGATTGAATAAAGATAGGCATATTTGAACTGTGAATGAGTTTTTCATGAAAATGTCTCACACGTCATTTGACAGTCGACCTCACCTCATCGCCGTTTGTGCATTACGCGATCCATATCTCGTGTAGTCCCGCCCTAGGCTGCACGCGTCAATTCCTTGGTCGCCAAAGGACCCGCGTCAAAGTCAATTCATTGTTGTCTTTGTTTATTTTAAAGCTCGGGGCCTAAAGATTGAATAAAAATAGATATATTTGACTTGAAACAAGTTTTTTATGAAAAATGTCTCACACGACATTTGACGGTCTACCTCACCTCATCGCCGTTTGTGCATTAAGCGATCCATATCTCGTGTAGTCCCGCCCTAGGCTGCACGCGTCAATTCCTTGGTCGCCAAAGGCTCCGCGTCAAAGGCGAGTTGGCGCCTCCAGACGCTCTCATTACTAGCCGAGTGCGCGGCTAAAGGGCTGTTTGCATTGACAACACTCTTTTGAACTAGTCTTCTAGACATGGACTTCCTAATAATATAAGAAATTTATTATACTTTGATGTCTTCACCACAAATACTTACGTTGGCATTCAAAAATGTTGCGTATGACAAGTCAAAATGACATTTAATGTCATTTCAATAAATTTTTCTCTTTGTTTGTTTTAATCGCTCGGGGCCTCAGGATTGAATAAAGAAAGGCATATTTGACTTGAAACAAGTTTTTTAAGAAAAATGTCTCACACGACATTTGACGGTCTACCTCACCTCGTCACCGTTTGTGCATTACGCGATCCATATCTCGTGTAGTCCCGCCCTAGGCTGGACGCGTCAATTCCTTGGTCGCCAAAGGCCCCGCGTCAAAGGCGAGTTGGCGCCTCCAGACGCTCTCATTACTAGCCGAGTGCGCGGCTAAAGGGCTGTTTGCATTGACAACACTCTTTTGAACTAGTCTTTTAGACATGGACTTTCTAATAATATAAGGACGTTATTTTACTTTGATGTCTTCACCACAAATACTTACGTTGGCATTCAAAAATGTAGCGGATGACAAGTCAAAATTACATTGAATGCCATTTTAATTTATTTTTGTCTTTGTTTGTTTTAATAGTTCGGGACCTCAGGATTGAATAAAGATAGGCTTATTTGACTTGAAACAAGTTTTTTAAGAAAAATGTTTCACACGACATTTGACGGCCTATCTCACCTCATCGCCGTTTGTGCATTACGCGATCCATATCTCGTGTAGTCCCGCCCTAGGCTGCACGCGTCAATTCCTTGGTCGCCAAAGGCCCCGCGTCAAAGGCGAGTTGGCGCCTCCAGACGCTCTCATTACTAGCCGATTGCGCGGCTAAAGGGCTGTTTGCATTGACAACACTCTTTTGAACTAGTCTTCTAGAAGCGGACTTCCTAATAATATAAGGACGTTATTTTACTTTGATGTTTTTTTTATATTCCTTAGTAATTAGTTCAGGCTTAGGTTTTAATCCAAAGGTGCCAAATAGACTACAGATACATCGAGGTGCTAAGGTACCTATACGAAAACGCCACCATGTCGGTCCGATTACAGAACCAGAGCTCTAATCCGATCCAACTACAGCGAGGCGTGAGACAAGGAGACGTCATATCTCCGAAATTGTTCACAGCTGCGTTGGAGGATATTTTCAAGCTTCTGGACTGGAAAGGACGCGGCATCAACATCAATGGCGAGTACCTAACACACCTACGATTCGCCGATGATGTAGTTCTTATGGCTGAGACCTTGGAAGACCTGAACATAATGCTCGAAGATCTCGGTAATGCTTCTCAAAGAGTGGGTCTTAGGATGAACATGGACAAGACGAAAATCATGTTCAATGCCCATGTTGCACCCACTCCAGTTAACGTTGGGAACGTGACACTCGAAGTTGTTGACCACTATGTTTACCTGGGACAGGCAGTCCAGTTAGGTAAGTCCAACTTCGAGAAAGAGATCTCTCGTCGAATCCAGCTCGGATGGGCAGCGTTCGGGAAGCTCCGGCATATATTCGCGTCCGAAATTCCTCAGTGTCTCAAGACGAAAGTCTTTGACCAGTGTGTGTTGCCAGTGATGACATATGGGAGCGAGACGTGGTCGTTCACTATGGGTCTCATAAGAAGGCTCAAAGTCACCCAGCGCGCAATGGAGAGAGCGATGCTTGGTGTTTCCCTGCTTGATCGAATCAGAAATGATGAGATCCGCAGGAGAACTAAGGCAACCGACATCGCTCGAAGGATAGCATCGTTGAAGTGGCAGTGGGCGGGACACATAGCGCGGAGAACCGATGGCCGTTGGGGTGGAAAGGTTCTCGAATGGCGACCGCGTACCGGACGACGTTCCGTGGGCAGGCCCTCCACAAGGTGGACCGACGATCTTGTCAAGGTCGCGGGAAGCCGCTGGATGCGGACAGCGCAGGACCGATCGTTGTGGAGATCTTTGGGGGAGGCCTATGCCCAGCAGTGGGCGTCGTTCGGCTGACATGATGATGATGATGTAGGTTTTAATAACAATAATTTTATTCCTTGGATTTACCTGTGCAAATACATATAAGATGGCAAAATTTTCATTTAATACAAAAAACTATTTAGGTCCATTCAATTAAATTATCTGGTATCTGGTGTTTTTTTTCCTATTAATGTTTTAGTAGCAAGTTGCACAAAGCAAACATTTTGTTTGCCAAGTAGATAATGCCTATTGGCACTAAGCCCGCGAATGGTTTACATTTTATTTGTGCAATAAAATAAATTAATATAACCCGATAATCACACTCGTTTCAATTAGCTTTCAAAGGTTGTAACGTTGTACTTTGTAAAAGTGGCATAGATTTTTTTGAGCAGAGAAATCTAGGTCGTGTTATTAGGCTGTTCCCAAACACAGATGTATATGAGAAGTCTGCATCTACTCCTTCAAAGACAGATCTGTAATCATCACCCACCTGAAAATCAGCGCCATCACTGTATCCCCCCTTCCCCCCACGGAGAACGGGCTGAAACAAAAGACGCGCACGTTCATACTTCGATGCCCGCATTGTAACGCGCTGCCGTCTCGTCCTATTGTGCCTTTGTCACAACTATTTTGGTCTTTTTTGTACACAAGCTTGGTATTTCTCATTTTACTTGTCTTGGAAAAAGAGACAACAGAAATAAAGCAATTTTAGTAATTAACTTCGGCTTCATAACTTAGTTCTAAAGTGTAGTTAGTTAATTATGATTAAGGTACAGGTAATAATAGGACCTGTTGGTTTTTCAAAACTTCGCAGCAGCGTAAAAGCCACTAGGTGATTAAATGATGTCTGTTCCCGTATTATAGGCTGTAATCTCTACTGGGACTAATGGTAGGAATTAAAGAGTGGACTGTATATAAAAGGTGCTGTATTGAAGTACAGAAATTAGACCCGACAATAATGGACGTGTGCGCAAGCTGAGATCTAGTAGATGTGTGTCGCGAGGAACCCGCGCCTCCTCCCGCGCGCCCGCGACCCGCGCCGCGGACGCCCGCGGCTAGTGCTGCATCCACTATACTCCCCGCCTTGAAGAGTCTTCTTCAATAGACACTGGCAGGGGGCATATGGTGTTGAATGCCCGACGTATGATGCCCTTCTTGGTCTTGATGTCGGCGACCCGCGCTATGCCGTCTCTGCCCGGCAAGACGCGAAGGATGCGGCCTAGTGGCCACATCAGTGGTGGAGATCCCTTGTCCTTTATCAGGACTAGAGCTCCTTCTTTCAGCTCTCCCCTTGACCCGTGCCATTTGGTCTTCCCCTGCAGCCATAAAACATATTCATGGTTAAATCTTGACCAAAAATGTTGTTTCAGCGCTTCAACCCGCTGAAATCTTTGCAGTGACGAGATTCGCTTGTCAAGGAGTTGCGGACAAGGCAAAGAAGTGATCGATCGTCCAATTAGGAAGTGAGCAGGAGTGAGGCAAGAAAGATCGGAAGGATCATTGGAAATAGGAGTGATAGGACGGGAATTTAGAATAGCTTCAATCTGTATCAGAAGCGTAGCCATTTCCTCAAAATCTAAATGGGTCAATTCTAACACTCGACGGAGATGGTGTTTGATAGATTTTACTGCTGATTCCCAGAGGCCGCCAAAATGAGGTGTATAAGCAGGAATAAATGAAAAATTGATACCTTCGTCTACGAGACTGGAAGAAAATGAGGGTTCCCTGAGGAGTCTCGACAACTCGTTGAATGTACCTACGAAGGTGGTCCCGTTGTCAGAGAACACGTTCTGCGGCTTCCCTCGGCGTGCTATAAATCTATTAAGAGCAGCAATGAAGGCTTCTTTGGTTAGGTTTGAGACAAGCTCCAGATGCAACGCCTTCGTGGCTAAACACACAAAGACACAAATATAAGATTTAATCATTTTGCACCCTCTTCCCTTACGGTCTGCTATCAGCACTGGCCCAGCATAATCAACGCCAGTCTCAAGGAAAGGAAATTCTAAATGAAGTCGGTTGCTCGGTAGGTTGCCCATTATGGGTTGGATTGTTTCGCCTTTGAAGCGGCAACACTTAACACATGAGCGTACTGTTCGTTTTGCAAGTCTTGTTCCTCCCATAGGCCAATAATTATGTCGTGCTGTGGCTAAAAGTAGTTGGGGACCTGAGTGAAAGTAAGTTTTATGCAACATGTCAAATATCAACTGGCTAAGGCGATGTTTACTACATAGAAGAATGGGATGCTTAACGTTGTAATCGTAGTGAGAATCACTAAGCCTGCCCCCCACTCTGATGAGTTTGTCAGAGTCCATGAATGGTGACAATGATAAAAGTCGATTTTTAAAAGGTAATTTATCATTGTTTATAAGTAATTGACGCTCTATAGGAAACGACTCTTCTTGTGAAGTAAGAATTAGTTGAGTTTTGGCGGCATTTAACTCGGAGAGTGACAAATGCCCCTTCAGTTTTATATTATTTTTACAATTATGAATAAATCTGAAAATATACGCTAGAATGCGTTTTAATTTATTGAAACTAGATGTGTTTAGAATAAGGTTAGAAATTAAGTTAGGTTCTTTAAGTTGAATATTATCATTATTTATTAGATGTACATGTTTGATCATTTCTGGCAAATTATTATTTTGAATTTTGTTTTGATTAGGCTTCTCAGGCCATTCACAAGGGTCTAGTTTTAAAAATGAAGGACCCGACCACCATAATGCACAGTCATTGATTGATTCTGCACGTATTCCACGCGAAACCAAGTCTGCGGGATTTTGCTTAGTGGGTACATATTGCCAATTAAAAGAATTATCTTGAATTTCAATCACTCGATGGCGAATAAAAGATTGAAGTTGATTAGGAGATGAAGAAAGCCAACCTAACACAATCATCGAGTCAGTCCAGCATGTACACGAGCTGTATTCAAAGGTAACCGACGAAATAACCTTTGCACACAGTCTTGCTCCCATCAGTGCCCCACAAAGTTCCAAACGTGGTATAGTGGCTGGTTTGATGGGTGCTACTTTACTCTTGGATGCTAACAGGCGGACACAGACTGTCCCATCCCTATCCACGCTTCTTACGTACGCACAGGCACCGTAGGCCTTCTCAGATGCATCCGTAAATATGTGTATCTGTGTATCAGTAGATGGATACATTTTAATGCATCTTGGGATTTTTAAATTATTTAAACTTAATAGTGAAGTTGCAAATTCTATGAATTGATTTTTGATATCCACAGGTACATCTTCGTCCCATGAGCATTTTAGGATCCACAATTGTTGTATCATAATTTTTGCTTCAACTATGCATGGATAAATGAGCCCTAGTGGGTCGAACACCTGGGAAATTGTGGATAATATGTGACGCTTATTGACGTTATCCGTGGGGTCAATATGTATGGAAAATGTGAGTGTATCAGATGAGCATGCCCAATGAAGACCTAATGTTTTTGAAGCTTCTTTTGCACTAAGATTTACATTATCTGACACATCATTATGACAAGACATAGCACTTAGAATCTGCTCGCTATTCGAATGCCATTTTCGGAGTCGAAACTTCGCTGACTCTAATGTACCACTGACGTCTTTGCAGAGGTCAATAGCGTCTCCAATTTGGTCCATCCCTGACAAAAAATCGTCGACGTACATGTCATGACAGATGGCTCGCTTTACTTCTGGGTCTGGTGAATCATAACCCAATTGAGACAAACACCTGATGGCTAAGTATGGAGCTGATGCTGTTCCATACGTCACAGTGTTAAGTGTGTAAGTCTTAAGAGGGTGAGAGGGATCGAACCTCCACAGAATGCATTGGAGCGGCCGTTGTTTTTGCTCAATGTTTATTTGTCGGTACATTTTTTCGACATCTGCTGAGAATGCAAATTGGTGCTGTCGAAAACGTAATAAAATTGCTATTATGTCATCTTGAATTGTGGGACCAATACGCTGGATGTCATTAAGTGACTTACCTGATGACGTTTTGGCAGATGCATCGAATACTACGCGTAATTTAGTAGTAGAGCTATTCTCTCTGTACACTCCATGATGCGGAAGGTAGCATTTTTTGCTTTCTTTACTTGATGCTTCGGTCATGTGACCAAGTTCTAAATACTCTCTCATGAATTGTGTATATAGTTGTTTCATGTGAGCGTCCTTTTCTAAGCGAGTTTCAAGAGAAAGGAACCTACGCCTAGCGATAAAGAAAGAATCGCCTAAAACGTCGGGTGATTCTTTGAAAGGCATGGCAACTATAAAGCGACCATCATCAGCCCTCCTAGTGCTTTCTAAAAAAAATTTTTCACAAGCATGCTCATCAGGCGTTAACTTATGCTGGGATGGAATAGAGTCTAGTTCCCAAAACCTAGTTAAGTCAGATTGACTTTGTGAATTGTGACTGAACATACAAACTTGATTATTAGAACGCGGCTGGCATATGGCACCTGAAACTAACCACCCAAGTTTAGTTTCAAATAAGACCGGTTTATTTTTTCCTAACTGGATTCGATTTGTGCCAATCACATTCCAAAAGACGTCCGCACCTACTAAGATGTTAATGGTCGACGGAACGTTGAACTTTGGATCAGCTAAGCAAACCCCAGACGGTATGTGTAAGTCGTGTATGTCTATGTATGTGTTGGGTATTAAGGATGTTATTTGTGGTAAAACGAAGCAGTCAATGTCCATCCTATAGCCGCCATTGTAAGACTCCAATGTAAGAGAGCAAGACTGAGAGCTGTTGGATATTTGATTATTTATGCCCGTTACCTTTGAATTGGCTACATGTGTACGCAGGTTTAGCCTGCCACAGAGGTCTTGTGTAATAAAGTTGCCGGTGCTACCGTTGTCCAGCAAGACTCTAGCTGGATGCGGATTCCCATGGCTGTCAATCACCTTGACCATAGCTGTGGACAGTAATATATTGGTTGCATTAGAATTGACCCTTGAATGCTCTGCTGAAAGTACAACACTATCATATGAAGCAGATTGCTGAGGTGGGTCAACATGCAAAAGAGTGTTGTGTTTTAAGTTGCAATATTTGCAGTGAGTCAATTTGCAAAGAGACTCGGGGTGACCTGACCTGAGACAATTCAGACAAACTTTTAATTCTTTGGCCTTGTGTGCGCGTGTCTCAACTGACAGTTTACGAAACAAATCGCATGAAAACAATTGATGATCTTTATGACACAGTGGGCACGAATGCGGTTTCGGCTTATTCGAAGTTACAATAAAACTCTTAGGCCTTTGTGTTGTAATTGGTTCAGTTTTACCTTTGTTGTTTCTCGCCTCTTCCAACGTTTCCAGAAGATCAGCCCTGTTTGTTAGGAATGTCATAAAAATGTCTAATGTAGGTGGTTCACTACGATTATTACGATATTCCTCCCATTCCCTGTTGGTGATGTTGTCCAGCTTAGAGGCCATCATAAAAATTATTAAAGTATCCCAATGCTCTGTGGGTTGGTCTAGAGTTGCCAAAGCTCGTAGATTTTTGTATGTTACATCGACTATGTAACGCAAGGCCCTACTTGACTCTTTTTGTATGGCGTTAATGTTGAAAAGAGATTGCACATGATTATTAACAAGTAAGCGCTTATTATCATATCTTTTACACAACAATTCCCAAGCAGAAGCGTAATTATCAGCCTTAAAGTCCAAGCTCTTAATAACTAAGGCAGCACTACCCTGTAAACAAGCGCGTAGGTAGTGGAATTTGTTAACGTTATCAATGCTATGGTTGGAATGAACAAGAGAAATGAAAGTATCGCGAAATTCAAGCCACTGCTGATAGTCACCACTAAAGGAAGGTAATTCAATTTTAGGCAATCTTACGAAATTGTTGTGTCTCCGTGTATCTGCATCAAGAGAGCTTACCGCACCACCACTATGCGTTGACACGCCGAGAGAAGCCGCAGAAGACGCGTCGCACAGTGCCTTCGCGATGCCAATCGTGACGAAGTACTGGTTCTCGAACGCGTCCCGCTCCTGGTATCTCTCGTCAGGATCATCAGCCAACTCCTCAATCTCTCCCTGAAGCGTATCAAAGGACTCATATAAAGCCTCCATTTTTTCGAAACGCGATTTAAGCTCGTTGAAAATAGCGGGAGTATTAACAGCTGTGCTATCTTTAAGAATATTGATGTAATTGGCAAAGCCAGTAAGTTTACACTTAAGCGTGCCTCTCTTCTTAATTAACTGCGAAAGTTTCCCCTCTGCCATTATATGTGCTTAAAAGTTATGCTTAGAAGGATAGAAATTAAAAAACTATGTAAATATGTATATGCAAAGTAAGGTAACAGAATAAGCGTATGGAAAATTATTGTAGGCACCAAGATTGTACGCTATGAAGAAAAATGATGTAAATATTTCTAAAATTCTAATCTAATTAAGAAAGACAGTAAAATAATGAAAAGGTACAACTTTGTTTTGCCCCTGCAGCAGTCGGCTCGCACACGAACGCGAACGTTGTGGTGTGGTATACCGACCTGCGAAAAAAAAAGAAACACTGACTAGGTATGATCGATTTAGAGAAAAATAAAAAAATATTAGTAGCTAAATACTTTGCAAAGCACTACAGCTAACTATGGTTAATTATTATGATTGTAACAACGTCTTTATTTGAATTGATATGTTTAACGTTTTTATTTTTAAATTTTAAAAGCACTGTAAATGTTGTAAATATTGTAAATAAACTATTTATTGTTATAACTTCTGTAAATAAACTACTTTATTATGAAAACTAATCGTTTAAATGTTACTATGCGAAGCGACACAACCGTTACAAAATACCGTTATGATTATGAAATGGTGTAGGTATGATGTATGACGGTGAAGATGATGATTTGCTAACTACGACTGACACAGACATATAAGCAATCTAGAAATAATAATGAAAGTGAAATGGGAATGATGATGAAATATGAATGATGATGAAATACGAAGATGATAGGAAATAAATTGGTACGATCTCACGGTTTCGATGCGATGATGCAACTTATCCTTTCTTCTTTCTTCGTATTAGCACTTCACTGAGCTGCACTGCTAAGATGATCCATGAATCTTGATCGGAAGACTAATTTCTTGACCACGTAGTGAAAAAACCGTTGACACGACGAACCGTTAGAAAATGTTTCGTTCGAACAGCTGATGTCCCGTTATTTTCTCCGTACAAGCGGCAACGTACTTCTTGAAATCTTGAAGACGGCGATAAAAGGACCATATGTTCCCGTATTATAGGCTGTAATCTCTACTGGGACTAATGGTAGGAATTAAAGAGTGGACTGTATATAAAAGGTGCTGTATTGAAGTACAGAAATTAGACCCGACAATAATGGACGTGTGCGCAAGCTGAGATCTAGTAGATGTGTGTCGCGAGGAACCCGCGCCTCCTCCCGCGCGCCCGCGACCCGCGCCGCGGACGCCCGCGGCTAGTGCTGCATCCACTAATGTCACTATGGAGGTGAAATTACATAAAGATTTACGTCACACAAAGGAAAATCCTAAGAAATTAATTATTTTTGTCAAACAAAGGTATTCACAAACTTTTAAGTCTAGATTAGGCGATCAGAGGAGCATTTAAAAAAAAGAAGATATCAATTTAAATTATTTATCACGTAAATAGTTGTGTGTTACTTTTTCAGCAATATGGACAAGTAATTTTTGATGTATATTTTTAATGCAATTTACTCTTGAAAACATAAAAAAAAACCTTTTAGGTAAATATTGCTTTTTTTTACCAGGCTAACGCCAATTAGCATCGTGAATATAACTAAAAGACGTTATTAAGTTATGCGAATACGTTGGTCGCACTCAATGGCAGGTATTCCTCGAAAAGCCATATACGAGTTCTACGAACTAAATAAATCAGAGTGTAAAACGTCAGAAGTTAAGTGGATTCGGGTACTTCCCTCCTTGAGTCAAATAATGTAATCACTGAATTCATATTTAGTTAAGAGTGCGTATAAACCCAGCAAATTTATAAAATTCACCCGCACCCCCCTCTCTGCGAACACTATCGCCCGCCAAACCACAATACATCTCTCTCGCTCGCTCAACGCGTAGCTTCCGTAGTATACGTAAAACAATCAGATAACACAGTAGGCATTCTTCTTGTGAATACATTGCCTACATTTTAATGTACGTAATTTTACTTTGTATATAAGTTGAATGTTATGTTGTAGATAGTAGTCTCATCTTTGAAATTATTTTTAAGGATCTTTATGCAAAAGGTAAAAACAGGGCCCTAATACGTAGACTACACTGTCTTTCTGTCACCAGTTGATTTTTTCACAATAAATACTAAATACTAGCAGCCACCCGCGACTTCGTCCGCGTGGACTTAGCTGTATATGAAAAAAGATTTTCCCGCTTTTCTGTTGAAATTTTCCTGAATTTTCTTTGCTATGAACCTCACGGAGCCCGAGACCTTTCCAACGAATGCAAAACCGTGGAAATCGGTTCTTGCGTTCTGGAGTTATAGCGTCAGGAAGGAAAACCCGACTTATTTTCATATACTAAAAAAAATATATATAAAATATATAATCAAATGTATATTTTAGAGTAAATACACAAGCGGGTTTTTTTGCGTTCTTTGTTCTATATTAGTGACGGTAATAGGTGGACGCATTTGTATATTTATAAACAAAAGCTCCCCGGTCATGATTTGACCCGGCTTTTTTTTTCGTGGGGAAATCTTCATGGATACCTCGCCGCCCGGGGGGACGACGATGTTATGTTGGACTGCTACCGACCAAAACCCCGCGGCCGCTACTACGCGCCTCAAGGCGCTTGCAGGCCGCACTGGCCCCGCAACCCCACGTGTCGCCCTTAGGGGCCTCAACGAGTGGGTGGCTAGTCCACCACACTGCCACGCCTTCTATTCGCTTCCCGGCGGTTTGACCCTACCACCAGTACTAAGCCCCCTCGCAACGATAAGGTGAGAACTCATGACGGGGTGGTTTGACTCTCCTCCACCAACTGAACACGAATTAAAGGGTCATATCCCGCCTGGCGCGATTGTCAGCGATTATAATAATAGATTTTCAATGTGTGCGTGTGCATTGGGTGAGCACCCTCTAAAAATGAATAAAAATGTTCTCACCATTTAGTTAAAGGTCTAAAACAATTGTAAATGTAATCTTGCAATTTGTAAAACGATGGAACCGAAGTTATTTAATGAAATGTGTGCTCACCCAGTTCTTACAAAGGGGCAGCCGTATCTCCGTATGTAATGACTACAAATACCAATAGTGTACTGAATTTTAGTAAAAACCTATTCTAACTAGGGTTTTAAAATTCAGTTTCACAAGATCCGTAATAAAAAAAATACAAATGATTTCTTGTGCTCACTCAATCCTCACGTTATTAAAAGGGCTGATATTTTAGCGAACTAGCAATTAAATGGCATTCATAATTTGTACTGTTTTAGTTGTATTGTCACTTTATTTTGTAACGTGTGAACACCATACCCTACCCTACTCTATAGAGTTCCGGACAAACAATAAATTGCGTATATCTCCTGAAGTAAATAAAAATATCAAAAACGTATAGACATGATCATTTTGTATTTTTTTTGACTAAATTTGACATGTTAACTTATTCTTCAAAGTTTAGTTACAAAGAGGTATACACGTTTTTCACTTTACGAAAATAAGAGGATTGGGTGAGCACTTTAAAAAAATATATACTCAAGAACGCGCAGTGATAGTGGTTTGTTTTATATTTTACAAAATTATGTTCATAGTCAACCAAAACAGTACAAATTATGAATGCCATTTAATTGCTAGTTCGCTAAAATATCAGCCCTTTTAATAACGTGAGGATTGGGTGAGCACAAGAAATCATTTGTATTTTTTTTTATTACGGATCTTGTGAAACTGAATTTTAAAACCCTAGTCAGAATAGATTTTTACTGAAATTCAGTACACTATTGGTATTTGTAAAGTCATTACATACGGAGATACGGCTGATCCTTTGAGAGAACTGGGTGAGCAGACATTTCATTAAATACCTTCGGTTACATCGTTTTACAAATTGCAAGATTACATTTACAATTGTTTTAGACCTTCAACTAAATGGTGAGAACATTTTTATTAATTTTTAGAGGGTGCTCACCCAATGCACACGCACATATTTTCAATTGTATCTGGTTTATAGGGCGTTGAAAGGTGAATGAAAAATGAAAATGAATGCCAAAAACATCATCTTTATTTCAAGTATGTGCATATTATACGAGGGTCATTCAATAAATACTTACTTAGCCTACAAAAAGTAAGGGAATTTTTTTGAAAAGTTGCAATTTATTTTTCAACATAGTCTCCTTTCAGTTTCAGATACACTTAGCACAGCGATGCTCAAACTTTTTTAACCCGTCCGAAAAATAGTTTTTGTCAAACTCTGCAAAAAAGGCCTCTGTGGCGGCAATGACCTCCTCATTTGATCCATATCTATTCCCGGCGAGTGTTTTTTTCAGATTAGGAAACAGGAAGAAGTCTCAAGGGGCCAACTCTGGAGAATACGGTGGATGGGGCAGCAATTCGATCAATTTGGCCATGGCAACGGCAGACGTGTGAACCGGTACGTTGTCGTGGTGAAACAGCACGTTTTTCTTCGCCAGGTGGGGTCGTTTTTTCTTTAATTCGGCGTCGAATCAGCCCAATAAATCGGCATAGTAAAGCCCTGTTATTGTTCTACCCTTCTCGAGGTAATCGATGTAGATCAAATCTTGTGGATCCCAGAAAACGACTACTTAGAGTGCGTCGTCGCTTCAATGAACTGTAATTGAAAAGTTCAGCTATTTACAAAATTAAAATTAAAAAATGACACAGTAGAAAAAAAATAATGCGGAAGCCATATTTATACGGAAAGGCACAAATTACCCACTATTAGGAAAGTCATTTGCAATTAAGCATAAAAGTACTCGTAGCAAGTGGCGTTCTGAGTCAAAATATCGCTCGGCTCATGCGTTTTGTGGTTGCAGTTCTAACCACCCCACCCAAATCAACCCTTTTCCGTTCAACTGATCGGATTTATTATATATTTACAGGAGAGTGCAAAGCAGCGGCCAGGCAAAAAAGTATGCGGGAAATGGTTAATTTCGGCGTCTGTTACTTTCAAATTACTGATTTAAGACAGGATGGTTTGGAAAGTGATAACTTTATCAGAAATTATCTAACGTTATTTTTCAAATGACTATTTCCTATTCGTTATTTTTCTCATGACAGGTCTCCGCTAGTTTAAATGTTATCGATTGTACTGTAAGAATTTAGGCGGATACCTTTCTGGAGTATTCTCTTCATTCCTCGAGTAATCATTACGGTAAGTATTTTTTCTGACTGACAATAGTCTGTAGATATAGGCTGTCTATTAGGGTCTACATTTTCCAAATTCAATGTTGTTCTGTAAAATAAACACAGTACTTAGTATATTTACTCATGTCGTAGTAACTAGTTATTGTTTCAGCCAGCTTCAACTTTACTAAAAAAAATATCCCAAGATGGAAAAGCAAGTATGGATACTATTTTTAAAGAAACCTACATAGTCGACGACGCGCATGCCTCCACAACTTCATTTTGATCACACCTGTCAGATTGTGAAATATTTTGAGATGCAGCAATTCTGAAAATTAAATATTATTTGAAAATAATTTACTTACAATAAATACCTGGTGGATTGAAACAAATACCTTCGAAATCAACCTATTATTTGAAGAGACCAACTAAAGTCATGTGATTACTTAGCATATACTTTACACCATCTGTTTACGTCATCTTACTAGAGCGACTCAAATGAATTTATTTCTCTTAAAATACAATACAACATACCTTCGACAATTAGACATCCTTGCAGTTTGTAACTTTTTTAGTTCTCGTTCACTAAGTCCTTTTCTTTTTCCCCATTTCACTATTTATTTTGAAACTCGGAGCAGCTAAGAATTTGAGCGTAGTCTTCTCGTCTCAACGGAGCGATGGGTACTGATGTGTGAAATAGAAATATGTGTCAAGCTTCACAAACGTGCGACGGAAGATGACTTTTTCCGCGGAATCAAAACGTATTAAGTGCCAAAAGTGTTTAATCGTTATAAATCCAAAACTAAAAGTAATTTTAAAAAATGGCTAGACATAGCCCTTACTTATTTTTCAATATAATTATTTATAAAAAAATTGTCATCATAGTAATTGCCATGTCCAGTATAAAACGAAAAAAAGGGAAAATCAGACGTAACTTCGTGATTTTTTTTTATCGAGATAATTTAATTATTTTATGTTTTTGATCAAACACAACCCTCGAAAATATAATGAAGCGTAACATTTAATAAATTCATAAAATTTCATCTAGTATTTATCACGTACAATCAAGAAGAAGATTGGTAGTTTTGCTTTATGCGCACTCTTAAATTATATGGATTTCTATCATCAATGCTATTATTACACAAAAACTGAAAAACATAGTAAGTATAATACACTGAAAAAAGTTAATTATTTTTTTAAAGATTTGAGTGAACATAGGGACAGAAAAAGCGACTTTGTTTTATACTATGTAGTGAATAAGTAAAATATAAAATAAAGAAGAAAAACCCGTAGCCTATTTGAGATTTAATAAAGAATAAAAAATTGGTCTTATCAATTTTCATCAATATCAGCCATTAGGCGCCAAATCACTACTTCAAAGCTTGTATAATTTTCAAATTTTTCACCAACTTCTCAAATCGACTTAATTTAACAAGAGTTATTACAGGTAAAGTAATATTAAAAGGGAAAATTCGTCTGAAATCTTGAATTTTCCTTAATCTGAGCCATCGGGTATGGAAAATTTGATTAATCTAATGATTCTCGTGTTTGGCGAGCGTAAAATTCAAGAAAATTTATTTTAGGACACTTTTTGATGGGCAGTTGGGGCGTATCTTCAAATTCATTCTCCTGATCACGCCATTTTTTATTTATGTCAAATTATTTCTGATAGACATTAATTCATAAGACTTAAAAAGCAATTCTAGTAATCTCTTCGTAAGCTTTTTTTGAACAGTGTGTATTTCCCCTGATGCTCAGTATAGAAAATTACTTACATTCGAAATACTTGTGCGATCGAATACAAATTGAAAGTTTAACTTTTTCGAAAGTTACTCACAGAAACAAGGCTTTTTTTTAAAAAAAAAAATATTTTCTACTTGACTACCGAATTGTAACTATTTAGGCTTAATGTATATTTAGAAATGAAAAAAAAAGATTATACGTTAATTTCAAACCTTTGGGTTTTAGTCTTCTTTAATAATTGACACGACTCAAATGATTTTAAGTAGAGTTTGAGTAGCCACCAACCACACAATTAGATTAAGTAATTTAAAAATATGGAACAAACGGAGATGAAAATAATAAAGAAGAAAGAAAAAAAACTTTTTCGTAAATAAACAAGAAACATCTGGGTCCCACACGCTAAACCTATTAACTAGCCATCAAGCAAAAACTAAGTTCTTTCTTCTTTCAATCATAATAGCCCAAAAATTAAGGTCACTTTTACCGTTATTTGCAAATAAATGTTTGGGAAGCGGCTTAAATTGCCAAAGTTCCATTCGATTTCCGATATTTAAAGAACAACAATTTCAGAATTGGTTCGGTTAACGACTCACGGTGATTTATTTTCACCAAATAATCAAGCGAATTTACCTGATCTCACAGAAATGGTCTTTTAAGGTTTTCAGATTATAATTGTAATTTTCCAACAATCTGTGGTTATGGTTGATGCAAAAGGGACTATTTAATTTATTACGGGTTAAACAGCTAGCTAGAAAAATGAATTTTATAATATGTCTGTAAAAGATAACTTCACTTTCTTGTCCATTACACAGCCATATTCACTATTAATATGTTTATTTACAATGTCTTGATCGGTACCCAGAGAAGATTTTAAGATAATTAATAAGCAATTTTACCTAAAAGATCTAAGAAAGTTAATAACAAAGTAACAGGCAACCACTAGTACCTAATTGATAATTATGCCTCCTCCACACAAGCAAAGTTCGCTCCCCAACGTAAATACAGATGTCTGCCGAACTTTATCGAGTGATATTGACGTGTCTAAATTAGTATTGATCTGAGGATAGAGGCCCGGTTTTAATTAAAGCGAAGATATTGTTGGCAGACAGAAGGATAGGCGACTGATGGTTGGGGTCAAACTAGCAAACAAGGTTATAACGAGGCTTTAGAGCTTAAAGGGTTGTATAGACCCCGAACAATTATCATGCAACCCTTATTGCAATATTTTGAAAGTTCATTTTAACCCCCTTATTAATAAAAACTTAAACAGCTCTTCAACAACACGTTAACTTTTGTATGGATTTGTCTCTTTCATTCTTGTTGCTGCCGCCTTTTGCGAGTAAGTGACAATGAACGTCAATTGCTTAAACTATGCTTTAGCGTTGCGTTCGTTTCTAATAATAAGGGGGTCAGTCTTTATTAATTGATTTATTTATTAGAAAGTTAATGCAGCAGTGACGATAGGTAGTACAGAATTTTACTACTAATATACTTAAGTATAGAGGTATACATAGCCTACAAGAGCACTTCTCAAAGTTTCACAGTAAGCAGATTTTGTTTATTTCGAACAAACATTTTACGAGACGGCTTCCAAGTGGGAGCACTGTTGACATGAGATTCCCGTAAATAGAAACCTGTAAATAGATTGTGTATGTGGATATAAATTCAGGAGTTGCAATATCTTTCTGCAAGATCGTCTGAGTGTTCGATTTATTAGCAAATTTTGTCACAATCGCCATCGACATTTCTTTGAGCTATTTCTATATTCCTCAGGGTGTATATAAATAGAAAATACCACGAGTACAATCTTGAAACTAACAATGGGACTAAGCGCATGCCCGCCTACCTAGAAGATGTGCAGTCGACGATAATAGTGCCTGTGCAGTTTTGAAAGTCTCATGTATTTATTTATTCTTTATTGCACAACAATGAATGGTACAAAAGGCGGACTTAATGAAAATGAGGCATTCTCTACCAGTCAACCATAAGGCTAAGCAGAGAAGTACAGTAGGCGGTATGTATGACTGCCATTAACTTAGCTTCAGTTGTCACTAGAACCTATGAAGGAGTTGTCAGATAGCCAGTATGACAAAGCAGCACAGAAATAAGGCACTTTTGGCGCTTACTATACCCATCAATAACTACAAAATATATTGTATTATCACTAACTAAAATGTTTCGGCAAAACACAACATTCAGGAATTTCCGTTCACTTGAACCAGCAACAGTTAGATTGCTCCAGGCTGATATCAAGGAATGTTTCGCCGTGAGCATTGTTTTAAATAGGTTTTGTTTCTGTCAAGAGCAGTTTCTACAAATGGTACTATTACAATAAAGCTGGTTTATAATTTATAATAAATGATGTTTATATAAGTGAAGTAAATTATCCACGCATACTAAATTTAAACAGGGGATAAAAGTTCATATTATAAAATAATAGTGCTCTTTAAGCTAATAAGTTAAGTCACTTATTCAGAGTAGCTCCTGAAAATATACCGAGACATACAGCTCCAAGACATGCACCAATCGTAGGTGGTTGACCAGTATATCCAGCGGGGGTTGAAAACGTGGCCTATTAAAATTTTACAGCTAGCTAAGTTTAACAGAAGAAAAACGGCTATTATTCTATCAGCAAAGTTAAGGAAAACCACTTAAATATCACTTCAATTATATTTCGGTGATCAGTCTTCCGAGCTGACGGATCGACACCCCGCATGGCCAGTGGAAGCGCACTCGTCCGAGTGGCAAGTGCGGTCTGTCGATTCATCACACCTAAAGCCCCTAGATCCATCCAATAATAGGGGATTTGCTGAACATGGTATTTTGCTTCTCGCACGCCCGGGGTTTGTATTCGACGTGTGAAGCCTTAATCCATTTGGTTGAAGCGTCAATGAAATGAAAAATATTTGGCACTGGAAGTCTATTTACATTGACGGGTCCAGGGTTTCGCCTCTGTTTTGGTTTATTGTTTTGTATTTATTTTTCAGATTAGATTCCTAAATGGGGAAGTGGAAATCAACATTTTTTGAAAGTTTTGTAAGATTTTCAGAGACCAATGTACAATTTCAGCGGTTTCGTTGTCAGAATTTAATCTTTTCCGCACAACCTTCTGGTAGAGGATCTATTCTAGGAAAGATTTAGTTCTAAGGCGTATTAGCCTATTACGTTGACAGATTCCGCTAGTCTCATCAGGAGTCTATAGGGAGGATTCTGTTATATTAGTCTATTACGTTGACAGATTCCGCTAGTCTCATCAGGAGTCTATTGGGGGGGATTTTGTTATATTAGTCTATTACGTTGACAGATTCCGCTAGTCTCATCAGGAGTCTATAGGGAGGATTCTTTTATATTAGTCTATTCCGTTGGCAGACTCCGCTAGTCTCATCTAGAGCCTAGCTAACGGCTCTCGGGTCTATGGTCAAATAAGTATATTCCAGGACCTAAAAGCAAAAGCACGCGTCTCGTGTTATCTCGTAAGCGCACTCGATGGATTACGCGATTCCAATAAAACGGATTTGCAAACGTCTATGGTAAGCGTTTAGGCCTTTGAAACGGAACCGACCTTCGGCGTAAGTGGGTAAGTGATGTGTTTGGTGGACAGATAATCGGCTTTCGACCCTTTTATCGGTTTTATTGGATCAATAATTTACTTATTATACATACATACGCTCTAGGGTAGCCAGAAGCACACTGATTGTTACCGTCATGGTGAACATTTAGAGGCCCACATTCCACTGAACGAATTATTTGAAACCAACGTGGCATGGGGCGACTCTGCAGCCGTGGGATACCTTTAATCGGATTGAGTTGCCTTAAATAAAATATTACAAATGTACATACTTAGGTTTGTCATACCTAAATATTTTAGTTGTTTAGGTAGTCTGTCTTGACAGGCGTTGTGAAAGTCTAAGCTAAGCAATGTCATTGTGAAAGTTCAATAATAACAATTATACTAGACAAGCAACGAAATATGTTTGTGTCGTACCGTCTTACAGACATAACAGGAACATGCTGTGAAAATATATTAATGTGTGATTGCTATTGACAAAACTAAACAATAGAAAGTATCGAGTAATTAAATTCTCAGTTAAAAATATTATGAAAATATCGTCAGTTTGACAACGTCTGTGGAGATGAGGCTTGTGCCCAGCAGTGGGATGTAATTTCTAGCTAAGCTACTAGCTTATGTCGATATTGCGGCAATCCTGAAAGCATACCCTCACAGCGTCAACCCGTACAAGCAATCGATTAATAACGAACGCTGGGTCTTGTGGTGAAGGATAGAATGTCAACTCGATTACAAAGGGGCATTATTTAACACGAGAAGTTGGAAACACACGGCGCTATATCACGGACGTAACCACAGTATAAACCATACAGTAGAAAATCTACATACAAACGTGCCGCTCTCGGTTTGAATGTGTGCGTGCGCACATCACGCACACGAGAATTCACGCACACGCTAGCATAAAATAGAGAGGCATAGGAAGGCGGCAGTACACACGAGCTTTGCCGCATGTCTGTGTGCACGCTAGGCTAATAATTCGGCGGGTGGCCTTAAATAACCTACTGTATGGCTTATACTGTGATGAAACTGAAACACTGAAAAAGTATTTGCAAGTTACTAATGATACTTTTTATTACTAATGCTTGGAATAGCAAATAAGGGCTGGCAGTAGAAGTTTTTTTTTAAATAAGATATAATATAACTGCTAACGATAACGGCGGTAGGCTGGCCCCTTACCACGTTGGGTTCAAATTCCCTCGGCGAAATGTGGGCCGTTCTGAATGATCCGTTCACCATGACGGCAAAAATCAGCGTGCCTCTGACTAACCCATTAAGGATATGGTCGTGAGGGTAGGTTATGTTATGTTATAAGATATAATCGGAATTTTATGGGTTATGCTTATGTAAACTACGTTGGAAAAAAATATTATTAGCTACGAACAATAAGTGGTTTGGGAACTTGGTTACCCTACAATAAAAACCTTTTTTCCTCTCAACCAAAATTGTATCTTTTGTTTGAAACAACAAAATGGTTTTCTCTTGAACGGAAGAGAGTTGAACAAAAATAAATCAGCGGTGAATTTTGTTCAGAATTGAATCTGAATACTTACTATGTTCGAATATAATCCATTTTGCTAGGTAAAGTCTAGTTTGGCCCTGTGGTTTGGGGCGTTAGAATTCGGCCAAGGTTCCCCCCCGCCTCTCGTAAGAGGCGACTAAAGGGGGGGCCCGGGGTCACCAGGAGTGCACATGGTGGAGACTGTGTGCTTCCATTGCACAAGCGATCCTGTGGAGGGCGGCGGTGTGGGGGGGGCCTCGCACTGCCGCGAACGCCCGCGGGTGTATGAGGGGAGGCATAACTCCCCTCGTGAGGAGCTGGGTTTCCAGCAAAGCGCGCCAAGGGTCCACTGATAGAGTCCCTTACGGGGGTCCTCGGGGATTCCTGGTACCGCGCAGAAGATGGCCTCCGCGGAGTTTATGGTTTAAGACATTTATTCTCATAAGATTATAAAATCACTTGGAGAGAAATACATTTTTTTACATTAAAATAGGGTAAGCGCAATTGAGCGGGCGCGCAAGAACAAACGAGTACCCACACGATAAGGACTAGCGTGTGCCGGCGTGCGATTAAACACAAGCGCTAAGGCCGCGGACACAGTGATAAACAAAAATAACAGAGTTACAAAAGTTTGAGTCAATTAATCAATGAGTGATCCTTCAATATATGGTCTTTCAGTAGGTTTCTAAACTTAAGCTGTGTTGTAGCATCTTTGATGTTTTTTGGCAACTGATTGTAAAACTGTACACCTTGAAACATAATATTATTCTTGCCATAATTCGTCCTGGGGGGCTTTAGGCAGATATTGTTTGCCCGGCGAGTTTTGCATTTGTGATGTTGTGATTTTATTGTAAACGCTATTCGTGTGTGGATATCTTTATTTAAAATTTTTCTTATTAAAAGGCAGGTATTAAACTTAAACATTTGGGCAATATTCATAATTTTGGTTTCCCTATATATTTTTTTAGTCTCTGTGAGGTAGTCGTACTGGAACAATGTTTTAATAATTCTGTTTTGTATAGTTTGTAGTTTTTTTAAGTTAGTTTTAGCTGCAGCTCCCCACACTTCGATAAGGTAGTCCAGATGAGATTTCACCAAGGAGTTATAGATGGTATAGTGGGTATGCCCACGCCCACTGGGGTGGGTGAGCCCCACACTCCCCCGCTCCTGTACTCAGGGAGCGGGATAGTGCGTAAAGGCATTCTCCGCGTAAAAAAAAAAAAGGTAAAGTCTAGTTTCTTATTATATTTCTGCTTATGTAATTTACACCTATGAATCCACAACCACGTCACTTATTATTACTACCTAATCAACGTTTCTTAAGCCACTGACAAACTGATGAACGAAGGCCTGCAGATCGCTTTAAAATAACCTGTGCAATTTTCACAATAGGTATCTCCCATATCTTATCACTTTGCGTTCGGATCGAAATCTATTGCGAAAAAATAAGAGTTGTGAAATTTTTTGTCTATACTGTGACAATATGCGCTCGTGTGTTTCCACCACCGCTCGCCTAGTAAACTTTCTAAGGCACGGGATTTGATTCTTGTGATTTCACAGCCCTATTCAGCAGTTTCTTAACTCAATTAGAATGTTATACACACATTTAAGTTCCAAAGTTACCTAAATGAGTTTTAAAATTGGAATCTTTTACCTAAATGATTTATGAACTAACTAATATTTTATAAAATCAACAAGGTGCTTGTGGCTCAGTTGTAACAGTCAACGGTAACGATCGATTTTGTGATGAATTTGTACGGCAGCTAATCTGACGTCGCTAGAAGTTACGGCGTTAAGCCTAGTCAGAGGCCTTAGGGCCGTTTGATAACACCAGACAGCAAAGTTTATCACTGATTTTACACCCCTTTAACAAATTCATATTGAACTCGCGTGTTCGAGAATGGCTCACGCCACTTCATAGTTGAGGTGAGACCTGCACCCAGAAGTAGGATTAAATACTGATATTTTTCACTATGCGGTTAGCCGGAAAGAGATTGCCAAGAAATTGTAATTCACTTAAAGGTAATCATTAAAAAATCAATGAATATTTAGGAATTCTAGATCATCTCTGAAAATGAGTGTTCACGGACGAAAATATCACAATCGGTAATTATTCTCAAAAGTGTACTTACCTACTATCAACACAAAAGCTGTAACCAAACAATTACTAAAGGAGAATTGATTTCTGAAGGCGTTTGATAGAAATCTAAAAGGTTCGGTTTTACCACTCGGTCTCTGCAGTTGACAGAATTTCATTCAGGAGACGTTTCTAATAAAAGTGGTGGACACAAAAGCGAAGGACAATATTACTGATTTTCATTACGGAATTGTTATATTAAAATTGATTTTGATTAAATTCTTCGGAAGTAAAGTAACAGTTTTAGGGATATTAGCTGATAGGTTTTTTATTGATCTCTAATATACCAGTTTGTTTTCTGCAACACACTTACTTTAATATCAAGAATGATTTCAACTGAATTTGTCCTAATTTTAACAACAGGGTTAGAATTTGTCACCAACTTGTGATACAGTAAATAACACACTGAAATTGAGAGAAGGATAATATACTTGCTAACTAAAGATTCTAACGTTACTGATAGAAATAGAAAACACTCAGCTCCATAACGCCAGAAAATATTTTAAATCCCCTACCACACTTCTATAATTGACTACAAAATTACATATGCCATACAGTTACTACGTGTAAGTTTCAAACATTCTGCAAATAGATAACTAGTTATTTAAATGAATGTAAGTTTCATATCCTGTTAAAATGCAACCCTCAGACTTCTTAATTAGATAACCACGAATGCGCCTGTGTACGTACAGTCGAGGACATAACTTTCTGAACGAAATTATGAATTTACAAGATGGTACTGACTGAATCGTTGGCCTGGTTAGTTGTTTAGTAATGACCGTGCCGACTGAACTGCGTAAAGAAAGAAAAAAACATTCATTGGTTTTTAACATCGCAACAGATGAAAACAAAGTGTTTAGAAAAAAAACAGTAGAAAAAGAAAGAATAATTTCCACCTGACAGCAGTGCCAAAATTAAATGGACCCCACTCAGCTAATGCATTGGTTGGATACCGGCTTAGAACAATCATTTCTGGTGGCTAAAAAATTAGAATCAAATAGTCTTGCATTAGGAAGTTTAAAAACATCTTCTTGAACTGCAGTGCGTTGGCTGCTGGGTGTATAACAGCCTGGTATTAAAGTATCTCTTATTTCGTGTTTCCAAGTTACAGATAAAAACCGAAACATAGTAATTCTTTGGCTCTTTCTTTCTTTTTTCCCTAGTAATTTTTTATTTAGTAAAACACATTTCAATCCTGTCATATTTGTGCACTTGCTTATCCTTCCTGTGTTCTTTCCTTTATCTGTAGGTTGTCTGGAAGAGATTGCTTTTAGCAATGAGACCGCCTAAATTGTACATTGGCTCTTAATTGTTTTCTTCTTTGTTAATTTCTATGTTGTGTTTGTGTGCAATAAAGTGTTTCTTATTTTATCTTTCTCGTAGTGCAAAAAACAATTAAGAAAGAATTCCATTCGAGCTTACTCTATGCTTGCCTTTAGACTATAACGCACGTTAAAAAAACTCCATATATGAACGCAAAATAGCGTCACGATACTACACTACACGTTACCGTCATTTTAGTGTTTTTTTATGAATAACCCCCTTATTCATAAAAACCTGAATAACTCTTCAACAACACGTTAACTTTTGTATTGCTTTTTCGTTTTTAATCTTGTTGCAGTAAGTGACATTGTTTAAACTAGGTATTAGCGTTGCGTTCGTTTTTATGATTAAGAGGGTAAGACCGTTAGTCAGCGATTGTACCACTCGTACTTAAAGTGTTTATGCACTTTAGCATAGTCTGCTGGATTCAGCCGTAACGAAGCTCGGGACAGGTGGTGACGGTAATGCAACTGTTTTGTCTGACATTTGAATGGGGTAAATAAATGTAGAGGTCAGAGACACGCTTTACTGACTGTGGTCGTTGCTCTTAAAACGCGTTTCGTATAACTTTATGAAACCGCTTAAATTTTACAGCAATTGTACAAAATGTAACTGTACTAAAGTGACAATTTATTTGTTTTGTGTGAAATAGTTTTTTAAGTCAAAGGTTAAGCGACCTTTGACTTAATGTTGAATTTACTTAACTGCGTTCAGATAATTATTGACCGTGTCAAAGAATTTTATTCTTTGCAGCCCCACAGTTTAACTTTAGCTGGAAGATAGTTGGTAGCATTTACTGCTACAGACTTAAGGTAACGTGAATAAAAATTGCAAATATTACATGGAACTTACAAGTAAGCACTATCAAGGTCTTGAAATTTTACAAAGCTGTCTAGATTGTATAGTATTTGGGAGTAGTACTGTGTGAAAAATGATAAAAGTTTATTTGGCACAAATAAAAAACAAACAAAGGTAGTTACACGACAGTAATAGTACCAAAAAGGTCCCCGACTCCCCGCTCAGTATATGTCGTGCGTGACGCAGCACCACGACGCTGATACATCATATCTAGTTAGAGATTGTCTAAGCTGAAATGACGCGCCCCTCCACTGCATCTACGCATACAAGCAAGCACTTTTGTTTGCGAGATGTGTTGGAGGGACACGTCATTACACCTTAGTTAGACGATCTCTACGTAAAATTATTACAACCATTTTTTTTCTTTTTTTTTTTTTTTCGGGGGGAATCCTTTTACGGACGTCCCGCCCTTTGGGGGAAGGGCGGGGATGTGTCAGACTCGTCGACCGTCCGTCTACTGTCGACGAGTCTGACACACCGTCTACTGACTAAACCCCCCGGTGACCTTCTTCAGCGCGTACCCAGAGGATCCCCGTGATCTCAGGTCGTGAACTCCGCCGGCGGGCCTCTGGCGCACTATGCCGGTATAACCGGCCCAACTCGAGGGGAGTGATACCTCCCCTCTACACTCGCCGGTGTGTACGACGATGTGAGGTCACTCCCACACCGCCGTCCTTCCTCGGGGCCACTTGAGATGGAGGCACACAGCCCCCGCCGTGTGCACTCCCAGTGACCCCGAAGGCCCCCCTTTAGTCGCCTCTTACGACAGGCGGGGGGAAACCGTGGCAGTATTCTAACGCCCCTGCCACAGGGCGAACCTATATATATGTCACCGGAAAATAACAAGAACCGTAAATTTATAAATTTCCTGGGAAATTTATAAACTTTCGTAGGATTCTAAACGATAGATAAATTGTATTATTTTACGCCCTCATTTCCGGAAATTTATAAACTTCCGAAACGCTTCCGTAAAATAATAAGTGGGCGGTAACCAAACGCAATGTGCGCTCTGAATGGTCGAATAAGTCACGTGTCATTTCTCTCCTCCGCCATTTTATTTTGGTAGAAGGCCGGTTTTAATGTTTTATATTTTGTAAGAACAATTCATCTTCGTGTTCATTGTATTATTTTCGGCTAACTCTCCGGCGATGAGAAACACCGATAAAAAATCTAAGCAACCCAGATAACGGCGGTATGCTCGCTTCTTACCACGATGGGTTCATATTCCCTCGGTGAAATGTGGGTTTCTGAATGTTCCGTTCGTTCACCGTGACGGGAACTCAGTGTGACTCTGACTACCCCATTTGGGATTTGATCGAGGTGGTATGCCATGTTTTGTATGTTATATTTTATAAGTGTATTTCATTTCTTCATAAACGTTTTGATTTCGTAACACGATTTCTGCTGTTTTATTTTGATTATGTAGGGGTTATCAGCCTATTAACTGTAAAAAGTAACCCGTTAAACCTACCCAGTTTTAAAGTAAAAGTCCAGTCAGGTAGGTATTCGAAACTGATAAATGTACAGTTTGCCAAGTCTGATTGTACCACAATCTACGAACACAAGCATTGCTACTGTCAACATCGACCAATCAGAGAGCAGTGTGTTATTTTACGTAATTTAGAAAAGCGTAAAATTAAAAGCTCTTCTGTGATTAGTTGAACCGTTTAGAATCTTACGAATAGATATCCGTAAGTTGATAAATTTACCACAAGTCGTCGTAAATTTATAAATTTCCGGAAATTTGGGCGTAAGATAATACAATTTATCTCTCGTTTAGAATCCTACGAAAGTTTATAAATTTCCTAGGAAATTTATAAATTTACGGTTCTTGTTATTTTCCGGTGACATATACACCTATATTATTACAACCTATTTCAACTATCAGTGTTCAATAAAATGCTACGTAACTACACTGTGCTACGACGCTACATCGTAACACCTATTTTAAGCCGCTCTGAGTCCCGTAGCAAAATCTGCTGTAGCATCAGAATTCCTGAATATCCCACAACATCCGTACGCGAATTATTGCAGCAGGTTCTATTCTCTGCATATCATCGTTCACACGTATTTGTAAAGCTTTGTTTGTGGTACGAGTGAGATGAATAGAAAATGTTTTTGCAACACTAAAGGATTTAAACATTTTTCAAATAAAACTTTCTAATATTCGTGCTCGGGTACTCTGTGCCTAGATATTTTTATCTAGGGTGTAAAAATAGACAGTAAAATTTACAGTAAGGATTCGAGTACAGTCAACAGAACATTACATTACGTTTATCCATTTCCGGTTTTTATCCTGCTCTTGATAAACGTCATTTCTTTGCAATAGAGCAAGAAGTACTGACCAGAAATGGGTAGCGTAATGTGCCGTTGACTGTACATCATTTTATTACATTATCATCATTATCATATCTTTCTGAGAGCGTCGTGGCCTAGTGGTTAAGCACTCTGACTTGGAACCCGGTGGCCCCAAGATCAAATCTGGCCGGAACACACCTACTTTGTGTTCAATGTACAATTTGCGGCTAACTCTCCGGTGACGGAAAACACCGATATAAAACCCAAGCAACCCGAATAACGGCGGTAAGCTCGCCCCTTACCACGTCGGGTTCAAAGTCCCTCGGTGAAATTTAGGCTTCTGAATGTTCCGTTCACCATGACGGTAACAATCAGTGTGCCTCTGACTAACCCATTAGGGATATGGTCGTGGGGGTATGTATTTCAGATCATTTTAAAATGTATTTCGAGTTTGACTCCCCCAAAAAATTCAGCGTATCCTGGCAATGTTATGTTTCAGCTATGCCTGACTGAAGCAAATACAACCACTTTCCTCACGTTTGATGAAAGATTAAGCATCGTTTTATGCCTGCCGATTTGACGTTGAAAATTTAAAACCAATTTATAATTCAAGCGAACGAGAGAGGAAAAATTATGCTCCAAAGGTTATGAGGTTAACATTGGTTAATATTGTATGACTCTCGGATAAATGAGATGTTTCTCGACAGGTATTAGGCAGATACTTTTGTACGTTATTAAATGGATACCGTTGGGGCGGATAATGGATCTTTTGAAAGTAATCTTTTAAATCTGTGCTGAAAGAATGGGTGTTTCTCGTCAATACAATTGGTCGAGCCGAAAAATCCAGAAGCAGGAAGATGCTCGAAGATGGTCGAATATTTGTCCAAAGTGGAGGTATTTCAGTCAAACTTTTTAATTACCTTTTAATTAGGTCGTCTAACCGTATTTTTATCGGCTATGATTTGCACAAATATTATTAATGATTAAACGAACTTACCCTACGTGAAGTTCTATCATAATTATACTTCGCGCTTCGTCCTCGAGATTAGTATGTTAGTAACAATTTTAACTTGTAGTAACGCATATTCAGACCCACATCATCACTATTTTGAGAGATTCCAAAGATTTTTTCACAATGGTATCCCCTTCCGGCCCAATCTGTCAACGCCGGAACCAGTCGGTACTTGTCATTAAGTTTAGAGCTTTAAGCAGAGTACCTCCACAACATTATAATTGTTTTGTGATTATTGACATATTTCCCCGTAGAGTTAGGGGTGCAGACAGTTAGCTGGGTGGGGAGGGACTGCATACTAATCTCTTCGGACGAAGCGCTTCGTATAATTATGATAGAACTTCACGTAGGGTAAGTTCGTTTAATCATTAATTATACTTCGCGCTTCGTCCTCGAGATTAGTATGTTAGTAACAATTTTAACTTGTAGATATTTAGAGACATACGGTGGAAATTTGACAATGAAATTTTACAATTATTAATGTTGTTTATTGATTATTATGTTTGTCAATACTTAAGTACCTTATACTATTTTGTCAGGAGACTAAAATAATAATTAAGTACAAACTGTGTTCTCAATTTATATACACATATATATATATATATATATATATATATATTTACAACCATTTATAAATAAGTCATTTAAATTATGGTTGATTTACAGCTAAGCCCCTTATACTTAACAGAATCACGTCAAGTCCTGGTTAAATTATGATTATATACACAAAAAAGTAATAGCGATGTAATGCTACGTTTTGTTTGATTTATCTAATCCTAATGATTCAATAGAGTTAAAACTTTATAAAACCAATATGGTTAATACCTTCAGGCAACAGTGCTTTCTCAAATAAGTTATAATAATCAAATGTTGATGCCCATGTTAAAACGTCACACATGACGTGTTCATATGTGTACGTGATATGTACATGTGACAGGCAAATGCAGCACTGGCCCGTAAGAATTACGTTTTTTCATTCAAATGAATAATAAAGTTTGGACTTACAATCTTACACGTTTTTAAGAAGTGTGCTTTTAATTGAATAGCTTCCGAATGCTTTACTGAAATTTAAGACAAGAGTCTGATTTCTACAACAGGTAATTACAGCAGGCAGATACTCAACTGGATGGTGTCATAATAATAATGAGCAATCGAAACTGTAAAACTGTTTTCTATCTTAAAACTTCACAGTCAAAAAGGTGACCTCTAGGTCATACAACTAAACTAAGTAATAAAATCTATATTTCTATCTATATATCTAATGAGTCTATACTCATACTCTTGGAGTTGCAATTTTAACAAAAACAGTATCAAAATGTAAATCAACATCAGAGGCAGACTGGCGAACGGGACATTCAGAAGCTCACAATTTCCAAGGGAATCTGAACCGAAAAAAGATTTAGACCTCTGTACACGGTCTAAACTATGTGCTAGTTTTTATGGCCAATTCGTTTTTCAAGACAAAATACCATTTTTCAAAAGAAAATTAAATTCTAAGTTTTGATTTTAAGTGCCTTTCTGATGTTCACCAACAAAATCCTATATTATCATAGGACCAAAAAAAAAGCAGAATTGATATTATATAGACAATCCTCGTAACTTGTCAGGAAATAGGCAATAAGAAATTCAAGAACAGTTTTGGGAGTCACCTAAAACTGGTCTGAAGTACGTATTAAAATGCACGTAGGAAGGCAGTTAATGTGCAGGTATATAATATGTTGAATCTTTATGTTGAATGTCTAACTCGAACGATTAAGCCTTTGCGAAAATCTCTGTTGCACAAAAAAGGTGAGGTCACCGGTACCGGTAAGGTCCTGTAACTAAATAGAGCTCCAAAAAGATAATATTACAGTAATTATTACATAATTAGTAGACATCTATCGAGGCAACTTTCACAATATGACCACACATGGTCATTCAAGACCATGCGGAATTGCAGACGCTGCATTAAGGGTATATAATAATCATTGTGATTAATATGTTTCAGTTAATATCTGTTGTTAACTGGAGCAATCATGTCTGTAAAGAGCAATTATAAATTTTTGTCACATTAAATGTCCGTCCCGAGGGGGGCAAACGCACGCACAACCCTTAGAGAAGCCTGGTGAGTAATCGATATCAAAAGATTCTCTTCGACACCGATAAGAGTATTAATGTGTGCATATACCTCTAAGAGTAGAAATAAGTGAAACTTAAATTAGTTACCAATGAAATGTACCTAATTAGCTATAAGGCCAGCTAGACTGTACTTTAACACAGATAGGTATAAACCTTCTGAAGATAGATTTACAAGAGTATATTTTCACACACAGGAGGGGTGTGTTTAATCGGAGATACACTTTGACAACGGTTAAAAACAGTGACAGCAGAAATTATGCAAGGTGTGATTAGTTGTTGGGGTTACCTTGCAAGGATCTCTTTGTTACATTAAGCAATCTACCCATCGCGTTGAGGCGTCGGAGTTAATTTCGGCAACATGTTAAAGTTGTTTTAAAACGACAGTGTGATGTAAAACAGAAAGTTGCTAATGACCTAATAAACTATTTTAATTCTGGTCTAAATCATATCACTAACAGAAAGTCGTAAGAATTCAACTATTTCAAACAACTCTATTAACATTGTTATTTTTTACATTGCTCCCTTGTATTAACAAGTTAGTTAACATTTTGATGGGAACCAGGTAAGCCAAGCATACTGGAAGTTTTATTGCTATGACGTTTATTAAACGTTCACGTATGTGACCTAAATAGGAAGCAAAGGATGCAAAGGGTCGTCCTTCACATTATATAATTTAATAATCATATATTTTATTGAAGTAATACACTTCAATGACGTCAGACTTCATATATGTATCTTGTTATGTAAATATAAGGTCAGGTCAGGGTCAAGTTAGGTCAGGTGACCTAGATTTAAGGAAATTGAAAATGTCTTCGCTCTTTTGAGCGTACTTTTGTTCTAAGTTTGTAAGCTCAGCTTTTGAGCAGCTTTTCCCTCGCAGAAACCATAATATTCAATTTTTTATTGAAAATTACCATCTGTCATTACAGAACTACGGTAATTACTGCACGAGCTGAAGCACTGAGGCAGACAATTGATAACTCGTTAGGCGAGTTTAATAGAAAACATTGCTACTTGAATTAATCAATTCATTTTATTTTCCTTTTCTTTAATAATTACTATTATTGGTGCTTGAAGGCAGTCTTCTAATAAATTAGAGCAGAAACACATAGTTTACTTAGGTAAGTAAGAATTATCTACTTAAACCCCCTCAAGCACAGCATTGCAAAATAAGAATGAGGGTAGTTTCATAAACCTTTGGTAATATACACTATAAAGTGTTCCAAATCCATTATTAACGAAATTCAACTATTTTGAATTCTTGTGCATCATACGAGTACGTATCTTGTTACCTATGTTAGTTAATAACACACACTTGTAGCATTTATACATGAAAATCCTCGAGTCTAACTTGTTTGAAAGACTTTATGTCTAATTTGTAAAGAGACCATTAATAGTCTCGGTAGCTCAGCGGCCAGAGCAGCCGCCTGGCCAGTGGAACACGCGGGTTCAATTCCCGCCCGAAGCCACAACCAAAGGTCTTTTTTTTTTTTTTTGGCTTTCGGATCTTTAGCAAAGATACTGCATTGAAATGCTAACAATAATATAAACATGTATGACTGTATGTATTGTTCCATACTTCATTTTTGAACATGTAAATGGGATTCACGCAAACTCATTTTTGAACTCGTAACTCGAGGGTATGTGAAACCAGGAACTAAGTACATCCTTGAAGACTTGTTGAACAAATATGCGGCTGTGTTATTGAGCGACATGTCGTCAGTAACTGTTGTTGCCGTTTAAATAATTGCAAGTAGGTGTGGTGATGAATACCACCACCACCAGAATAGTTTGCTGTGAGATCTCATGACTGTCCAAAACATCTTGATATTCCATGAGTTTGACATACGCACGCAATATTAGTCATAAGATAAGGTTATAAGTTATCTGATTTGTCTTGTTTTTATAAAAAAACAGACAAATAACTGAAAATTTGATATTTTCACGAAAAAATAAGGTTAAAACTTTGTTACAAACCTCTTTCAGCAACAAGTCAAGTTGTTCATTACTTTTCAGCGTCGCGGTGTCGCAATGACGTGCGACTCATGCTGAGTTTATGTCACATCAGTGGCATTTTTTAGTATAATATTTTCACTTTAAGTAACACAGATCCGTGCTTAAACGTGCGCGAATAATGCTCATGGTTGAACCAAGAACATTGATTAATAATGACATTATGGTTATGCAATGAAAAATTGATCCTCCTTGAGGCTCCTCCTTCAGCAGGCGGTAAGCGTCGGCGGCTGTCTACAGGCGGCGGCAACAAGCGCAGCTAAAAGCTTATATGCGCATATGCTTGAAGGATTTTGTCAGCAAGAAAATATCCCAAAGAATATTTCGCAAGCACCTCCATTTTAGACGACAAATACAGCAAGGTGTATCGCAAGATATTTAAAGCACTTACCCCAATGTGGATTTAGCAAGCATTGTGACGTCTTACTCACGATTGTTTCTTCCACATTCCCTACGCATGGCATTTGTCGGAGTAAGCAAGAAAATTCCCAAAGGACATTTCGCAAGCTTCTCTTACTGGCCAGAAGTACACCAAAGTGTATTTCGCAAGCCTTGACAGCACGGCAGCGGCAGCTGCAGCGGCGGCGGCGGCAGCTTGCAGACGGTCTTCCTTCCAGTGGTTCACATGCGTTGTATTTGTCTGAGTGAGCAAGAAAATTCCCAAAGGATATTTCGCAAGCCTCTCTTACTGGCCAGAAGTACACCATAGTGTATTTCGCAAGCCTAGACAGCGCGGCGGCGGCGGTGGGGGCAGCAGCAGCGGGGCTAATGGCAGCAGCGGGGGCTTGCAGACGGTTAGAAGTTCACCAAAGTGTTTTTCTCTAACCTTGACAGCGCCACAGCGACAGTCGTTTATTCAGTGGTTAATGCATAGCATTTAACTGAGAAAGCAGGAAAATTCCCATTGGATATTTTGCAAGCCTTGATTGTTTTTCAACATTTTGTATTTTAACGGCGCCGGAGGCGCGCAGTTCAGTGTGCATGCATATTTTTTCAAGTGTTTTTCATATCTATGCACTGCGTATGCACGAATAGGAAGGTAAGAATATAACGACAAACGTTATTTTACGATGACCTTCATTGCAAGCAAAAAAAATATGTATATCACCAACATGTATTTTTCAGAACACTTTTTGTTGTTCTCTGGAACAAATTTCACTTTTTATTAACTTATTTCACAGGATCACAGTTTGTTGTTTCTTCTTTTTAGATGCAATAGCGAGAACACAGAAATAAAACAGTGCGAGGGGCGGGCACTAAAATGCGAATGACAAGTACCGACTGGTTCCGGCGTTGACAGATTGGGCCGGAAGGGGATACCATTGTGAAAAAATCTTTGGAATCTCTCAAAATAGTGATGATGTGGGTCTGAATATGCGTTACTACAAGTTAAAATTGTTACTAACATACTAATCTCGAGGACGAAGCGCGAAGTATAATAAACACTAAAAACCGGGTTTTCTACAACATTTTAACTACGGTAAAAACTACTATTCTACCTGTATTTGCCCGACGTTTCGGCGACAATTGCATGTGCCGTGGTCACGAGCGGACTGGCGGCGCGCGGCGCCGTCTGACGGTGCGCGGAGGAAAATCTTCATCCACCCGAACATTTCCAACATTATTAGTACTGGTACAGTCAGTTCGGCAAAATACACTAACACTGTCCGGTTTTATTTTCGACGGTTCAAACTGCGATTTACACCTAGCAATCACCGGATTCCATGCAGACGACAATTTGAAACCATCCTCCCTATTGAAATTTCGGTGTTTTTTAATCTCAATAGCTTCTCGCACCATCCTGGTATGGTAATGACGATCAGTTGAGAGGATTTTTGGGTCGTGCAACTCCATCCAGTGATTCACCCCCGAACTTAAAAGGTGTTCCGCTATGGCGGATTTGGTCGTCTGCCGATTCTTCACAGCTGCGATATGTTCTTTGACCCTTTCAGCGATTGGACGCTTCGTTTGTCCGATATAGGAACTACCGCAGCTACAGTCGACTTTATAAACTCCCGGTGTCTGCAAAGGTATACTATCCTTTGGCGAGCGCAACTCTCTCGTTACTTTGGATAACGGACTACATACAGTCTTAATGGCGTAATTCCTAAGTACTGAACCAACTTTGTCCGTTATCCCTTTCACGTAAGGTAGAAAAGCAGGTACTCGGCTCACCATCGGTTGTTTTCCTACCTTTTTCATCTGCTGCATGTGCCTCCTGGTCACTTTGTAGCCATTCCTTCTCAGAACCTCCTGAACATGCTTTAGCTCTGCCCCCACATGCTCAGGGTCGCATAGACTGTGTGCTCTATTCACCAATGATGCCACAACGGATTGTAAGTGACCCGGATGGTGATGCGATGAGGCGTGCAAGTATCTGTCAGTGTGTGTTGGCTTACGATACACTGAGTGTGCCAAGGTTCCATCCAGCCTCACCGTTACCTGCACATCCAGAAATGCCATGGACCGTACCGTTTTACCGTAGTTAAAATGTTGTAGAAAACCCGGTTTTTAGTGTTTATATAGTAAAAATGCAACAAGAAAGTTTAAAAACCTATTGCACAAATATTATTTTAAAATAAAATAGCTGTCTATGTGATTGCTGATCATTGTCCTCCGCCATAGCTGTCCTCCGAAGTCCTGTGAACTTTTCACTCGTCCATCTACCAGGTGGATGTCCCACTGTGCGTTTGCCATTAAATGATCTGGATCCTAGACGTTTTCTGCCCCAGCGGCCTTCATTACGTCCCCGATATGCCCCACACTCCCACTTCAAGTTGCTCCCGTGCTACGTCGACGATACCAATCATTTTATGGATTTCCTCATTTTTGATTCGAATCCATTTGATAGCACATTAACCTTAATTATGAAGCCCATAACAACCTCACTCCCTCCACGTTCCAATCCAGCGAACTAACTTCACCGACATCAAAGTATCTAACTCATATAAATTGACAGGTCAAAAAAGTTTTCTTCTAAGAAAAAAGGCACGCTACAATCATTTAATAAGCACACAAGAAACTCCAGAAGCAGCTGCCTGCTGAAGTGGAACAAATGTAAAACATTTTAGAGGCCGCCAGCTGGGTGGATCATAAACCTGTTTATGTCTAAGATATAATCATATGTTGGTATATCTTCTCTTTTGAGCCCTAAGGGAAAGTAGTACTTCACGACGATGTAAGAACTTTTAGAGTCTAGGTTATGTTTATAGGCGTTAAATTTTCGAACACATTTTCTTACTACCTCAGGACACATGTGTAGCATATAAAAGACGCTCCGACAAGTAATTGTTTATCGCACCAGACGCAAGAAATGTTACGAAACTTTGTCAGTGTTTTGTCAGTGTCAGATCGTAAACTATTGTTTTAGGGTTATTTAGTTGATACGGTATCCATAAAGTTTCGCCACGTCTGTAAATGTGTCTGGCGTTCACCAGATACTTTTAGTAGGTACCAGAAAGGTGTAATTAGGCGTAGAAAATTTATAATTGATGTAAAAAGGAAATTTTGTACAAACTTGTCCTATGTGAATATAAGCTACAAAGAAAAAAGATTTATTTTATTATGAAAGCATTCACAAGGAATTGAATTTTGGAAAGTTCAAATGATCAAAGCTGGATAAAATTGCCGCAAACAGCTAGTAAGAATGTAAGTTTAACCACAAAAAATAAAACTCTCTGTCCACATGTCGCTGCACCACACCAGTAGTTCATGTCGAGGGTTAAAGCGGTTTACGGTTGGAGCGCGCTGAGCGAGCGGTCGTTCAAATGATCAAAGCTCGATAAAATTGCCGTAAACAGCTAGTAAGTATGTAAGCTTAACCACAAAAATAAAACTTTGTCCACATGTCGCCGCACCACACCAATAGTTCATGTCGAGCGTTAAAGCGGTTTACGGGTAGAGCGCGCTGAGCGAGCGGTCGGATTGAGACAAACAATCAGGAGGTAATGGAATTACGTGGAATTTGCGAAGCGCGGTACGTCATGCGAGTCCGCTTCGATGACTTTAACAAATGTAACGAGGTAAATATTCAAATTAATATCGGAGCTATTTTTGACAATGTTCACTTAAACATTACGAACCATTTGTTTTGGTGTGTAGATACAAAAGTTTGCCAACATAATGGTATCTGCTAAATAGCCATAAAATAGCTTTTGCTCCAGATCTTTTCTGTTACAAAGGGCTTTCATATAAATTCCACAATGTCGCATTTGCAATCTTCACTTACCCGTTCATTATTTATGTAAACAGTTAAAATTATAAACGTCTGTTGATACATCAATACAGCGCCTACTCAAAATAGAACATTATGTAACAAACACTTCCAGGAGAATGCATTTGGTACTAATACACAATAACAGAATAAACGATCATGTATACATGAAAAGGAAAACTGCCACTTAATTCCCAAACGGTCAATTGTCATGAGTCTATTCTAGTCAACGAGGATGATACGATAACAAAGTTCATTCACAACCTTAACACATTTAAGTTCTAACACCACGTATGTCATTTTAGCGACTTTTTAGGAGAGACAAAAAACCGAATTGACTCACGTACTGTTTCTATAAGACCTTTCGTCATTTTAAAGGATTTTATTGGTCGTAACTGGATTCTGATTGGACTAAACGACGCATCTTTAAATGCTTTAGCGAATGGCATCAAGATGTCAAAACCGTCAAAAATGACATAGGTACGTGGTGTTAGAACTTAAACGACGATTTGCGAGTTAGGAGTGTTGAAGCCAAATACTGTTACTACTACGGACAGGTCTTACAAGAGGGGTAATCATACGGTCTGGGAAATTGACTGCCCTTACACAAAGGACAGTGGATTAACAAATTGTGCCTACGGGTACGTACCTGTGTACGAAACAGGTCATCGCCGTGGGCCAGCTGGCTCCGCGTTAGTTCAGTGTTTAGTTAACACGGCACGTTTGCTGGGAATCACGGTGACAACAATAAATAATATTTTAGGATAATTTGGGAATGCTACTAATTGCAGTTCACAGAGCATGCTTAGGTTTCTCGGATAAGTAGAACAACAGCTCCAATAACAGCTGTACGACCAATGCGAAGACAGAGATTTTGCTTTTGCTAATTAAAACCTGTCAATAGTAACTAACCTCTTTTTTCATTTAGTTAAAACAATAAATAAATAAAGTACTTGATAACAAGAACTGCCTTTGACTACCGAGAAGTGTCTAGTACACAATAAAAAATCTATTGTTTGAAATCAACGATGGATGACTTATCGTTCGATGACTTCGTTTCTTATTAGTCTATAATCACGGACGTAAAAGAAAAACGGACGTCACCTCGTCTAATCATGAATGAAGCATTTATCAGCTGCCAGTTTAGGTGTGTGCGTGACTAGCACGTGTCATTGGCGCTGTCACACGGAGTAAAATGGCGTAGTTTATAGCACCTAGTGTATTTGTGTGAGTGTAGCAGGTCGTGTACAACAAACGAAATTGTAGCACCTTGCATGCTTCACTTTTTTAGTGTTAAGTTCCGTCTTTCTTTAACTATGGACACAGTTATGTTTTGATGTCCTGAAAGTAAACGTAATTCATGGCTACCCTACCCTTTCGTATTAGCCGTGAGTTCATATTGCGTGCTCTGTCAGTGATTTCCAATTTCGGTATCGCAATAATGCAACACGTACTTAGAGTATGGTGTACGTCTCGCGATCTCGTCTGTGGAGGCACTGGAGCGGAAATTGCATAAAAGGCCTTTGGAGGCGCCTGGGGAGCGAAATTAATTCAGTGGAAACCAAATAATGTGAGGACGGTATGTAATCCAAATTATGTCATAAACATTCGACGTTTTATTGGTCATAGTTTATTTTCACACAGCGGTTTTCAGGCGCCGTGTAGTAACAATAAAAATTTCATTGACACAACTTGTGCCTATTTCTCTGATGATGGAAAAAAAACTATTTAAAACCCAAGCAGCCCTGATCATGGCGTTAATATCAGGGCTAGTTAATAACAATATAAATTCGTTCAGCAAAATTGTTGTTGTGTTCCATAACCCATCCTTTTCAAATACAGTCGTGAGTTAAGCGAACAAAACTACTTTTTAAAACCGCTATTGACGGACTCCATGCTTTAGTTTATCGTAACCCTTAAAAGGGTTCGTTTAACCATTGTGATTCCTTAAGTTTTGGATTAATAAATGAATAAAAGAACCTACCATATTGCAATATGCAAGAGATACTTTAAATAACGGTGTACATCTCGTGATCTCGTCTGTGAGGGAAAGCACTGGAGCGGAAATTGCACGAAAGGCCTTTGCGAGTGAGGAATGAAATTAATTCAGTGGAAACCAAATAACGACACATAGATGTTACCTATATTTTAGAAATCATAATATTTTAAACATTTGATGTGTCATTAATTTTTTTATTTAAATTTGGTAACTTAAATCTCAGCGTTGATAAAATGAATTGTGAAAAATGAAGGTAATTTCAATATCCTTGAATGTTTGTGATCAGTCTTGTCGGAGTTAAGAGTTGGCAATTTTAAGGTGCCCTCAAAAAATTATTCCCAAGTTTCATTTGGGACAAAACTTAGACATATTTCATCTAAGTATTTCAGTTTAGGCTTCTCTTTCACAGGGAAACAAAAACGGATGTTCCTGACGTCTACATTTGGTCTAGCCTCACCGGAGAAAACGACAATTTGACGAAAATATAATAATGTCAGGCCAAACATGATTGTCCGCCAGTTACAAAACCTGGGTGTTCTAATTTTAAGTATATGTATATGTAGTACTAGAAATCTTAATCAAGCTAGGTATGGGTCGATTGCAACTATTTTAATCGAACATACCTACTGCATAGTCAATTCGTGAAATTCCATTATTCCATTAAAACTAGTACCTAACTGCGCACAACCTATTACGATTTTAGTTGCAAACTTGCAACCGCCATATTTCGCTTCGATGCGATTCAGTCGAAATATTGTACAGCTACACTAACTAACTCAGAATAATTGGAATCCCTGAAAATGTTGTTGTAGGCTGAGTGTATTTAGGTATGTTCTACGTGTTACGTAAGATGGCATATATCTACCGCGTGTTTGCAAGATTGTCGTCTTATTATGATTATATGTTGAAGGAAAACATTATGTTGATGGAAAGATGAAAGCCTCATCACAAGTCTTTATTAATTCATGAGCAAATTTTGTTGTTTACGCGTTGGCTTCGAGCCAAAGAAGTCTCGTTCTTGCATCCTTGACTAAATGGTCTTGTATAGAAGTGAATACCTCTGAATTAGAGATTGGTTCAGGGAGAAAATAAAATGCTATTTTAATAGAGGAATTAGAACGCACTGGTGATAAAAAAAAATATTTTGAAAGATGTCTATGGTAATTATTTTTCTTTGTTTTGTAAGCGAAATATACATGGAAAATTTACGTTTTAGGCATTACAAAATAAAACGTACCATTTACTAACACTGTGGCGTCTCCCATCATGTAAACAAACTGTCCGAATTTCAACTGAAAAATCCGTTGTTTACATGAGGTTTTTATAACCTTTTTGGACGCTAATTAATGTAGCCGTTATTTGATACGAGATTGTTTGTTTTAACTGTGCTTTCTTTCTGTATTTTACTCAAAATACAAAAAATAACATTATGGTGCTGCGTAGATAGGTAACTGTATTTTACCAAGAATTCAGCTGGGCCCAGACTTTCAATTAAGGGAATAATTGAACGAAGTATACAATTATTTGTTTTTTTAGAATTCCTTATTTTATGTTTCAATAAAGTTTTGAACATCAGGCTTTTGTTTCGAGAACAATCTTGCGAACCGGGTTGTTGCCAATAATGAAACCTTGTTTCCTATTACCCAAAACGTGTTTTTACAACCACACCACTTGTTTTCGTAGTGCCTATAAATTAATAACAAAAAAGTTCAATGGTTTACAGTATTTGTAGCGGATTAAGGTGGGAAAACTAGAAATACTGGATTTTTGAGTAAAACACCAGATTATAGAGATAGCAAAAGGTGACAACTGAAATTTATTGACAAAATCAAAAGAATCCAAAAACAGAAAGAAAATATAAAAGTAAAACTAGAATACAAAAGAGAACGGTTGGCAACAGTATTTGTTTTCAACCCCTGATTACTTGAAAGTTATAGTTTTACCTAGCAACAAGTATTATTTATAGGTAATATTGTTTTATATGGAACTAAAAACATACTATTGAATGGTTGATTTACTTTATAAGTAATCCTAATTATTCTATTGTATATTATGATGATTTTGTGCCGTCACTAATTGGTCAGAGAAGGCATTTGCTAAAAAGTATGGTAACATGCAGGCAAGTGCGATTCGCGACCTCAAATTGGTGGGTAATACGGCCATTATTCAACGCCATGAAATATACATGAGTGTGGAATTAGCTTTAGGGCCTGTCGTGCAAATGAGCACGCGCTTTACATTTTTATTGCAGAAACAATTTCGTTTTGCGTTAAAAGCTTCATGGAGAATGATTAGTTTGGCGCCGGTGTGTGTGATGGACCAAGTTTTCTAAGCTTTGGGTAGGTCTCGTTTATATCCTTAGAAGATTTTAGATTCAAAATGATTAATATTTTTTTATTACGTAAATATTAATGTCAGGTTAGCCAGAACACAACACTGGTTAGGAGGACACAATACTGGGCTATGTTGCATGGTGGGGATCAGCAACGGAACACTGGGGGCTGGTCCAAACGGTTGAGCATTGTGACGCTCACGATCACCCCGCACCATAATGGTCACAATGGGCCCGCAACCAAGAGTCATTCTGAAAGTAGCTTACCTACCATATCCATCTCAGTGGCCCTGGTGAGAGAGACTCTAATTTACACATGCGGGCGACTGGGACACTACTACAGATGTCTAGCAGTGTCCTCCTTCAACTTTCCTACAGACTGTACTGCCGTCCGTCGCCTTCTCGGTGGCAGGCAGCGGTATGGTTAGGAGAAATCGCCACACCTGGGGTGCTATTCCGGCGGACATCACTTCACATCTCGGTGCCTCACGCTTTCTTAGGTATATCATAAATACGCTTCACTCTGAATTAGTATTTTCTCTCCGTTTGCATGCAAGTAATTAAAAAATGTTTAGAGTTCACTCACCACGAGCGAAGTGAGGTTTGGTGCCCGCCGGAATGCCATAGTTGCGCAGAAAATAATATACCTCCACCGGTAGCACTCCTGACACAAAAAGCCAAAGACTGAAGTTCAATTTAACTATCAGCGCGGAACTTAAGCAACCTAAAAAACACCTTCGTTAAACTATTTTCTCACATAAAGTAAACTCAGTTTAAGTCACAACCTATGACATACTAACCTCAATCTACTAGACAAACAGTAGGATTAAACACAGAGCACACTTCGTTAACCACGAATGTGTACAAATGAGCACAGCTTTGTCGCCGCGTTTCCTCGTGTATAATAAAATACTTTACTTTTATGTCTTTTCTTAAGAGAACGAAGGAAAACACTCTGAAAACCTATTAAAGATCTCACGTGTGCAAAAAGTAATATGCTAAATAAGTTTCCCAATTTTCCTTTTGATGTGCAATTGACAAAAACATTTGAAATGCAATTTTTGTTAAGATATAGCTCTCTTTTGAAAACGTAGCTTTGCCTATCTGTTACAGTGCTTGCGGATCTAGAAAGCTGTAAGTACAGTTTTCTCCTTTTCTAGGCGAAGAATGCTAATTCAACAAATTAAGAACTCTCGATTTAGTAAGTTATGGACGTTTTCACAAATCTGACTTTGTTTCATATAAATATGAAAGATTGTTAATGTTTGTCTGCTTTTTACGTACTCTAAAATTAACAAATTCATGTTTGAAAACTTCTTACTGTATGATTGTTTACTACTGATTAAAGGTCGATAGAGGTTTTCTATCAGTCAATCATTGCGTGCTTTCTATGCTGAGTATTTCAAACTACGAAATTCTCGTCTTAGAATCCGGCTATAATAAACAGTCATTCGTAAGATTATTCAGTTATCCACAGATTTCGGTCTACAATAATGATGTGAAACAGTAAATTCAACTAAAATTACCTCGTTATCCATGAATGTGTAGAGCTGTATCCCCCCCCCCCTTCTGTTGGCATAAAACCTCATTAAATATGTATGATGCGAACCAAATGATCTCAGGTTATGCATACGGTTATTGCGACTAATATTATCACAGAGAATGGAAAGTCTTCAATTTCAGATCTTTATAACATCACGTTATGAAAAAGTGATTTGGCTAGTATGATTTAGAAAATGTATTATTATTTTATCTTGTACTTGTAAATGCAGAACGTGGCACTGCCATTTATTTATTAAACGCACAACAATGAATGAGCAGACATGGCGGACGTTAAGCCGATAAGGCATTCTCTATTAGTCAATCTATTTTAATAATATCAAGCTAAATATTTTTTTTGTTGGGTTGCTCCAAGAATAACTGGTTCCAATCAAAAAAATCTTCAAACTCAACCCTTGATGAGGTAATAGATTGAAAAATAACTTAAACTAACTTACATCATCAACTTAACCGAACATCAAGCTGTAAGTAACCGTTTTGTAGTTTCACCGCAGATCCCTAAATATCGCAATCTATCATCGAACAAGCAACATTTTTCCCGCAGTTGAGATTTGTTTTTCCTCCCAAAGCAACGAAATAAATGACACGAACTTAGGGTGTGAAAATGGCTGAGTCGGTGAATAAAGGCTAACTGACTGGACAGATGGTGACAAACTTGTTAGAAGGGCACATGACGTGAATTTATTCTAAAACAAATGGACATCACGATGTTACTCTTGTATCATTTATTAGACAACAGACAGAGAAATCAAGGCGGTGCATAAAATAGGATTTAAAAGCCTTTACTCTTGTAAAACTCATAGATGTATTCATGAAGATACATAATAATAATCAACTTTTTTCACACATTGCTGAGTAATGAAGGCAAAGCGTGAAGAAAGATAAAAAAATAAACAATTAATACTAGCATAAAATGGAGAAAACCTACAGAATCATAACAATGTACTTGGTGCAACGCTGCCATGATCCCTAGTGCTCGCACAATGTTCTTTCAAACCTTTATTTACCACTCGATTTACGGAAAGACATGGCAGTTAGTTGCAGAGTCGTAATGCAGAAATATTGAAGGAACTACTCAGACATATCAGAACTAGTGGAATGAGGAGGCGTAAGAATAACAGAGTATTTTTAACACAGCTGTCGGCTGTGAGACGAATGGAGAAATTGGAATTATGTCTGAGAACTAGGGTCAAAAGGTATGAAGGCGAAGAGACAAATACTTACTTTAGTTCGCACCGTAGCTGAATTCGTGGTCATATAGGAACAAAGTATCGTTTTCGTAATAAAATCACTATTAGTTAGTTACTAAATTTATATTTTTCGTTCGCTGTTTAAAATATAATCGTATTAAATGTACGACAAAATACTACTACTTACTTAAATACTGGGCGAAAATGGCAATTCATTTACCTATTGGTCGATTTTATAAGGTTTCGAAAAGTAAATTGACAACTAGGTATTTCTTTTCTAGGGCGTAAATTATCCAAGGAATTAAGTAGGTTTTATATATAACTGTTTATTTGCGTTCTTTATAATATAGTGATAGCTAAAATTAACTGCCTCTGACTAAACCAGTATGGATATGGTCGCGAGGGTATGTTATGTAAAATAACTGTTGCTTACCGCAGCGGATTTAAAAGCGATTTCCCAAAAGACATAGTGTTACCCAAATGAAAAATGATTTCTTTTGAAGGCGGGTCTTTTTGAGGAAGTCCAATGAATGCCTACTTCCGTAATTAATATTTCCGTAGCTTTAGGTCGACGCGGCTGGGTTTTCATTTTATGAAAAAGGGATCCGGTTATGAAGCATCAGGATGTGATTTAAAAAACTGTGAAATTTTGCCCTTCTTAATTGTTTATTTGAGAACCTATAGGAAAAAGCGCAAAAGGGTCTAAATCATTGGAGATTATATAGACAAACAAACAAAACAAACCCGTTTACCTGTTGTTTGGCACAAGGCTTTCCTCAGCTATGAAGTGGTTCAAGCCATATCCCCACCAACACACGGACTCAGTGCAGCTTGTGGGAAAGGTGTAAGGTCAGTGATAAGCCTTGCTATGAGATGTTATCAAGCCACCCTAAGGCTTCCGACTAGGCGACTGAGTAGGCCGACATTTAGCGACGTCAGCCAATCTTTAAGATGTTAGTGTAACATATAGGGCGCGGTCCGTTTTGAGTCAAAAGTGATATTAGCGCGCTCACACGCATTCCCAATTGATAAATTGTATGAGCGTGAGCGACGTGAGCGCGCCATTGTCACTTTTGACTCAAAACGGACCGCGCCCATAGTAACGGCTTCCTTACATTACATAAAACTATATGCAGCCACATAATATCAAAAAAACTCTTGTACTGACATTGTAACCTATTTGTTAAATAATGAAGCAATGATCGATCACAGCAATTTATGAATGAGTTCCAAAGTCAAACACAATCCGCAACATCAAAAACAGTCCCAAACTTGTTCGCAACCCTCCGCTAGAGTTTCACATCAATAATCAAACTATCGATAGGTTTGCGATATTATCGATAAGTACTTCGAAAAATGTGGAAAAATTAAGCATTTTAGATTAAAAAATAGTACTAAAATTAATGTTTTCTTATATTTACGCAAACACTATACATCGAAATAAAACGACTTTACTTTATTTTTTGTAAAGTTGTTTTATTCCGATGTAGTAGTAGATTTTTTTTTCCCGTGTCTCTGACATATTAAATATTGATACTGAATTACTACGAATCACAGCCACTAGAACCCTTAAGTTTGTTTTCTTTCATGAAATTCAATATTATAACACACACAACACACTGAGCGGTAGGCAACATCACTGATGGGTCAATGGGATCATAGACCAATCAGTAACTTAGTCGTTTGAAAGCTCACGGAATCAGCTCGAAACCGATCATGGTAGATTCCGTTATCAGATGAGTATAATTCATTGACTGAATAGTAAAGTAATAGAGAGTAGCTGTAGAGACTGTGAGGTCGACGCGATCTGTAAATCAGTATCTGACTTATAGGAGGCTCAAAGCCAAAGCATAAAAAATTAGTGAATAGCCTTTCCGGCTCTGATGATCTCGGTTGAAAATGTCATAAACGGTATCAAATCGTTGGCATCAACTCTGTGGCAGCCTACAGACGGTTTTCGTTGCAAGGGAAGGCCCAGAAAACGTTGGAGTGAAGATTTGAGACTTCATGGTAAAGATTGGCAGAGCCTAGCAAGGGATCGAAATGTTTGGCAAGGATTGGGAGAGACCTTTGCACACCAGTGTGATGAGATAGGTTAGAAAAAAAAAAAAATATTTGCTTTTATTTCTGGTAAATATCGAGGACCTTCGATAGTCGAACTATCGATAGTTCGCTGACCCTACCTCCGCCGCCCTCGCCGCCCAGCCGGTATTGGGCGGGCGGTGATTGATGGGTTATCGTGTCATTTTTCGCCAAAGCCCAGTCGTCCTGGGACACGGGTTAGAAAATTAACCAAAAAGATAAACTTTACGGCCTTGTGGCAAACTTAAGAATGATGGTAAATGGCGCGTTAGTTTATATAAGTAAAGTTTGTTACGATCAGTTAGGGGAAAACGAATTAATGTTACGTAAGCTTACATTTGCCGGCTGCTCTGTATGTGTGTGTGTGTGACCTCTATTATGTTCATCAGTAGACTTCATGTGGTTGCTGATTATGATGATGATAAAGCTATCGTCTCCTAGATAATACATTTTGTCGAATAGAAGATATATTCATACCTATCCCGTGGTATGAATAGCCCCATTCTTTGCACTCTCAAAAAACCTACATAATAGCTTTGACACGATTTTGCTAAAATCTTCTTTTTTTTATATTTACACATAACCGTAGAAAGCCTTATAACCATCTGTATTTTTCAATATTATCAAAAAACAGAATAACACTTCAAACTCTTGTACACGACTTTACTTTACTGTATAAAATCCAATGTGAAGTACTTCCCGTAAAAAACATTAATATTGTTCTGAACGCATCTGTCACCAACAAATATAATATCTGCTAAGACTATTTTAAATCCACAATCTACTAAGAAAGATTTTAATCTCTTCGACTAACGCTTTGAATTGGTAAACTTGGCTCCTGGTCTAACTTAATTTAACGGTCATGTAGACAATGCTTAATTAAGCATAGATCGGGGGTGTATTGATCAAATAGACGAACGCGCATATTAATAAGACAATAGACGTGAAATAGGCCAATAATGATAATATCTGAAACCAAACCTGCCACAATACAAATATTCCGTTCCAAGGGGTACAGTCAACCAACTAGGACAGAAAATTAACACGAACAAGATAAAGGTCATGTTGCACCGGCTACAGTAAATAAAATTAATCACCGGAAATTATTTTACTCCACACAGCTCCATCAAGTACAAATTAAGCAATTTAAATATGCTTGTGCTGGGATACTAGACAACGGAAAAAGAAATACTTTTTTTGTAAAAAACATACATAATATACATAGTGAACACCTAGACACAAATGTTTGTATCGAGCCTGCGACATGTGGTGGTGGTAGCCGACTTCTTAACCATTCCACCGAAGCGGTCGTCAAAATCTGATAGTTACTGGCAAGGTTCAGCAGTGGAGGATGCAGACTATTATGACCATTTTAACTGTATACCAAAGCAAATATGTGCCTACCAATTCTGGAAACTCCTTCCGAACTTAAATTCAAATTAGCCTGTTAGAAAATGTACTACTTTCACCATTTTGATGTTTTATCCTCAACACTCTTTTAAATAACTCAGTATATTCTGTTATTATTATATTCTGCTGTTATGTTATATTCTCTTATTATTATTATTTCTGTCCGATATTTATAGAATCTCTTTGCAGCTGTAAAAACGAGATGCGAGAGTTTGTAATCGAAGGTGGTTTCCAGAATTGCTCTATTGATTTTTTAGCCACTTCTCATGCTGACTGTACTTTCAAAGCTTTCTCCAATGAAATCGATCCGGTAATTAACTTGATCTGGTTCAAAGAGTTTGTAAATTGACAGTCGCAAGTTTCTGATTGGTTGTTCTCCGGAACTTCCGGACAGTTGTTTTATTTCGATTGGCATTGTTGGAAAATTCAATGTGACTTTGGTTTATGAAGCGAAGTAAAACAAATGAATGAAGGAATACTTTTCTAATGTCACTTATAAGGAGTTGTCAGTTGTAACGTTTTCATTTGGAGTTAGGACAAAACAGAATATTTGGAAATAGGTTTACTGGCAATATAGGTATAAAATGATATAATAAGAGTGTTTATTTATTTTATTTATTCTTTGCACAGCAATGAATTAGTAAATGCCAGTCAACCATAGAGCTAAGCATAAAAATATAGCTCATCAAAAGTCATCTCCACAAATAAATATGGATTGCTGTTCGTTAGTCTCGCTTAAACTAGGAAACGGCTAGACCGATTTGGATGTTATTCGTTTTAAAATATTTGGAAAGGTTCAGGGAAGGTTTCAAAGGTGCAAGAATTCAATAAAATTTGACAGAATGACGTCTGTCGAAATAGCTCGTTCTTAATAAACTGGTTCAGAACTAGGTGTTCAAGGATGGAAAATAGTCACATATATAAGTATTCTGTATAATACGATCATCTCGTCTCAACAACAGCCGTCACTTACACCCAAAGAGTTTTTTTCTTACGACAAAATGTATTTCCTTCAAGAATATGACGATACCGCGAAGGGTCAATTTAACTTGGGCTAAACAAAGGCCGCAAGGTTAACTTTTAAATAGAATTGTAAATTCGTTTAAATATCTCGCGCTTTGGTCAAATAAGGACTTTACAAAGTAAAGTAAAGTAAAAAGTAAAAATAGTCTAATGTAAAGTTATTAAAAAGCACTTACGACAAGTCACAACATAAAAATTAAATGTGATTCTTTTGAGAACAAAGTTACTTCAAAATATTTATGTTAGTACTACAATGTTTAAAGTTGTCCTAAATTTATGTATTTATTAGGCCCTCTCAGCCAATTTAATTAGTTCGCTATTATTTCGTAAGTATTTCTTATTAATCACACGACATACCCTCTCAGTCATTAAGCTTTTGAGTTTCGTTAAAAAAGATTAGCTGGCACGAGGGTGTCAGATAATTTTAAGAACATTCAAATTATTTATAAACTAACAGTTTAGACATCAAAATCATTTGAATTCATTGCCATAGTGTACAATTGATATTTTATTTTAAGGTTTTAGTTTGAACGAAATTGTAGGGCACAAACAGCTCCAGTTATTGGCAATAAATGCATTTTTGAACAACACCATGTTGAAAGTTTGCTTAGTAATAAGATGAAACGTTACTGTAGGTAAATGAACATGCCTAGGGCATATGACAATATGTCGTCGAAACTCTCAAGTTGAAGTTTGGAAGTTCCCCATGCAAAAACAAACGAAACTCCAAGCAGAGGACGAGTTATTGCCGATTTCTCATACAGTGACTATACATACTAATAATTAAAATTGGAGTCAATAAGGAAGCTTACCGCTTACAGCTTTGATGTGACTTTTCGTCCCCCTCCGTGAGTACCACAGAAAGAAAGTTAAGTTTCTCAATTGGGCTTATTTCGCCCATCATTTTATAAATTTTAGCGTAAAAATATGATAGTGCTCTAGAATATAGTATCATACTAATCTTTAATGCTCAAACAAGCATTCTCTGCCTGTCAACCATTGGGCGAGACAGAAATACTGAATGCTACAAACACTCAGGAGATACATGCTGAATGCTACTTTTCAAAAGACTACCATAATGGCAAAATAGATGATAAGTAGGTATTAAGTCTATTTTACCACAACTTTTAACATACTTTAAAATTCTAAAGGTTGAATACGGTTTTTACTCCTGAATGAAGGTTTTCAGTTATTTTCAACGCGAACATAATAATTCCACATCGTATCTGCAGCGGAAAATGAACGTTTTCTACTTCATAAATTGCCGAAGAAAGGCTTAAGGAAAAATATATTGCCGAAGATTGGGAAAATACATCCACAAGCCGAAGTCTTCGCTGAAAAAATCTCGATAAACAGTCGTGTAAATAAGGGTTCGCGACCCAATCAATTTGTAGGGAAAATCTTGAAAAACCACCGGGGGTAGGAAATCAGAAAAGTGACGCATTTTACCGCCCGCCGTATGCGAGTTGTAGAGCCCGTAGCTCAATGGTGACAGTAGAACTTCAACGATTGCCGTTGTTTTAAGCAACTACGCTGTAGTCGACGATTTACGACGTTCCGTGGACTGGCCCTCCGGGATGACAAGGTTGACCGACGATCTGGTCAAGGACGCGGGAAGCCGCTGGATGCGGACAGCGTAGGACCGATCGTTGTGGAGATCCTTGGGGGAGGCCTATGCCCAGCAGTGGGCGTCGTTCGGCAGATATGAAAATCAACTGACTACCGTTCAAGTTAAGAATGCGATGATTTTTAAATTTAATTCTGTCGCACACAAGAAAAAACTCAGATCCACAACTTTTGCGTTCAGAAGTATGCGTTCAGCTGGTCACTGTGGACTTGGCTTTCTAATTAGGAACGATTTGATTGGAAAAGGAGCGTGCTAGGTCGAAGGACAAGTATGAAATCACTACATTCTTGACGCGAACGGACTATAGTCGCGTAATGGTATGGGTGAACACTCTTACACAAAATTTTGTGATGTAGTTTTCAGGCAAGGAAGAAATTATACACTGCTGATGTATTCTTATCTATACTACATGATGATTTACATGGTAATCGCAACAGAAGGAGCTAAGAGTCTCACCTTTCCAGATTGCCAGGAACGACTTCCTACCAGTAGGAGTTTTTATTTTGAGTACTTAGTTTACTATTCCTGGATGTGCCGTGCCTATCAGGCAATACTTCTTCGTGTAATTTAACATTATTTAATAAAATAATAAATTAAACGAATTACATTTTATTTTATAAAAGGCACAGTAACAATAACGTAACAAAAACACTGTAAGTTAATAAATAATACAAAACGCCATTAGCAAGTCCAGTAGCAAATTGATTTGTTCATGATAAACAGATAAGCAGTCAATCTGAGAATGCCACTAGACAACTGCTTAGTTTAGGGTGGAATCATCTTGGTTTTGTTATACCGAAAACCTACTGAATCTAGTCCAATAATCTTTATATTAAATTCCTTACATACATAAATTATTTAGACAATGCACTCCAAATGATATGAGGGGCTTTTTATGCACACGGCGTTGACTTCATTGCCTCTGACAAAATATACATCATTGTGAGCTTTATTTCTTAAACGCAAGACATGAATTTGTTCGTCTAAACAAACAAGTTAGTCATAAGTCTACAAAATGGATGCGCTCTTGACAAGATGGCGGCAATATTTCAACAGAATTACGCCTCATAACGAGATTAGCTCCGCTTTTTCCTGGGTGGTAATAAAAATTTACGTCTGTAAATATTTCACGCGACTTGTTAAGTTGAATTTTGAAAGTTTTGTTATTTTTTGTCCTTACAATTTTCTTTTGCGGAACTTGTTTTGATGTCAAATTACTTTGCTGAATTTGTTACGGTTCAGATATCTTAGCTTTCTTAACTACAAGTAGACGAATAATTCACAAAATTTATTGAAAGTTATTGTTGAAGTTTTATGAAGCAGCCTCAATTGCAAATTTTATTTCACTCGTAGTATTTTCTTTCAAAACTGCTGGGTCAAATGTCGGTGGCTCTTGGTGTGTGATGTTGAGTTGTCCCCACGTAAATATCACAACAGTACCTCTATTGGTTTACGAACTACCCAAACAAATCCTTTTTATTTTTTTTGTTTACATTTACTCCCACAGTTACTCACTGACCTTACACCCCTCCAACAATACGCACTGAGCCCACGTGTTGGAGTATGGCTCAATCCACCTCATAGTTGAAGTGAGGCGTGTGCCCAGCAGTGGGACGTATATAGGCCGTTTATGTTATGTTATTTATTATTTAATCTTGAGGGAAGAAACAAAATTCTAACATAAACATTATATGTTACATCAAATGTTAATAGTAAACATATTTCACCTGCAATAACTTTATCGGCCTACACAGCCGATAGGCACAGGTCCTGTGGGACAGAACTACTATCAAATTAATTGCCATAAGGACACACAAATACGGAATACAGAATTGCTTCTGCCGTTTGGACATGTCCCTTGATGCTATCTAATTTCTTGCTCTATAAATAAATTAGATCGGTCATTTAGCTTTACAAAGGCCCGTTTGCTAATAGTAGTGGTTTTGTTATATCTTCAATAGGCTATAAATGTACATATTTAATCACACAGTTTTTCTCGTGCTTCAAGATAAAATTAATATCTTTTGGGCCCGTGATGAGAAATCAACTATTTATAGGTGTTCATGACAATAAAAAATGCTAAAATGTGTTATTTTGAAATTCATCTTGTCGTTTGAATGCCTCTGTATAGAAATAATTATAAAAAACAATATCATTTAAAAGTAGTAGTATGTTTATCCGATGTCTAGTATCCCACAGCACAAGCATATAGTTGCTTAGTTTGGGGCCAGATGGCGCTGTGTGGAATGTCTGTTGAATGTCTAGACTCTAGTGCATTGCTTTTACTTATGAAAGTAGATAACGATTGCGTTAAAAAACCGATTTCGCAGTTCGGACATTAAACGAAATGAAATGTTCAAAGCGCTACGACGTAGCAATTCGTAGCTAAGTCTACGGTTTCGTAGTCCTTTATTCGCTAAAAGCGATCGTAATGTATCACACGATACAATTGCTTCTCGAGACATTATCTCTATTTCTCGAGAGCTTTTAATGGGATTTTGTCAACTACGTTTTGGTTCGCCAGCTTACGGAATTGTGAATTTTAAACTGTTGGTTAAAGAAAGAGCTAATATAACATACGCTTCATCCCTAACGGGTTAGTCAAAGGCACATTGATTGTTGCCGTGAACGGAACATAATATGAAATATTATTTCATTTTCTGGGCCTGAGTTTAACCTTGGGCCACAACGCCCTCTTAGAAAGAAAGAAACAAGAAAGTATGATTCCTGTGGGAATACACACATTTTGAGTTTTAAAAAAAAGTAAGTAAGTTCTCAAGTTTTTTGGCCAATTTATGAAGGCAAATGAAGTTAAACGCTTGACGTTAAGTTAGTTAGTTAGTTAGTTAGTTAAGCATCAGAATCACTATTCTGTTCTGTTCGAAAAGTTTTAAAATTATGTCTGAGATATTCAGAAAAAAAACAACTTTATCACCACATAATATTCAAAGTGCTTCACTAGTTTGTGATTTTATCAACGCTCCTAAAGACGACGTGACGTGAAGAAGACGTGTATTTCGGGCATCACCGTGCTTCGGAAGGCACGTTATGCAGTTGGTCCCGGTTGACGTCGCCAGATGTCAGTCGTTAAGCTTAGTCAGAGGCCCTAAGGCGGCTTGATAACATCTGACATTAAGGTTGCTCACTAACCTTACACCGTTGGAGTATGGTTCATTCCACCTAATAGTTGAGGTGAGGCCTGTGCCCAGCAGTGGGACGTATATGGGCCGTTTATGTTATGTTATGTTCTAAAGACATGTGATATTTTCATTGTAGTACGTATTAAAAACCTTTTTTAGTCAAATCGTCAATACTATTATAAAAAAAAAGAAGCCTAAATAGTTCTTTATTCAAGCAGACCATTTCATAGTACTTTCGAATCGTCAAAAGATAACCTTTAAAACCACATAATAAACTTACAGATTTTATAAAAATAACATCCGTAAACAAAACATACAATACATGTACCTAATGTGACTCTATCACCGGCGTCGGAAGGCTGTTTGCAAGAAACTCAGCAGTCACTCTTGGGCAATAGACTGGACAACCATAAACACTGTTATTCATTTTTCTAACTTAACACCTAAAATAACAAACGTTCATACGTAAAATCGTAGATATGTAAACAAAATAGCATTTTGCTCCATCGAACGGACGTGGTAATCTCGTTTGATGACGTCACGACTCAATATCGGTATTGTAAAACGGAATGAGCATGCCACTGGAGGATTTGTGGATCCGTAAAACCCTTTGAAATGCGATTCTGCGAATCCGAGGATTCAATCTGATGAGTGAACACATTATTATGTTTTGTGTACTGTGTGGCTTTAGGGTTACGAACCAAAGTGGAATAAAAAGTAAGAATTATTTATAAAAACAAATCAAATAACGTCTCCAATCATTTAACCTTTGTTTTCCACTCTCAGGAATACTTAGTTTTTATCCGAATGTATTTATTTATTTCTCTCACTTTATCATTGGGAACTACAGTTCGCAATATGTAAAATTGTTTAAAATTTCACGCATTCTTTTTCTATAGTTTAGTGGTAAGACGGAAAATTATGAGACATACAGAGGCGCACACATCAACCTTTACACAGGGGCACCTTATGCGGCTGACATTAGACCCACTTTGCAATGGTTTTGTAAAGCTTGATGTGTGTGCCTCTGTACAAATTTGTGTTTTGGGTTTCATAAAAATAATTTCCTGGTTGTTTTTAAGGTGGAAGCGAAGCAAAGCAAATGCAAATCACTGCCTGACAAAATGATTCTGTGGAATCGAAAACTTCCCCCTATTCTGAAGTAGCTTAAAAGATCTCGTTTCTAGACAAAGTGTGGGCTTCTAAATGTTTGACATGAATAAATGACAGCAACAGTCAACGTGTCTCACACTACGTCATTTTTGAAATAATCGTGAGCTTAAATGATATTTTGTAATTAATACAAAGTGAACATACCAATATGATCTTTGGTATGTTCACTTTGTATTAAATATGATCTTTTCCAATCGTAAAGCTCATTATCAAAACCTATCAAGTGCCAACAATAGCTTAATTATAGGTTTGAGCGTTCACCATTCAATCAATTATGCTCCGTAATGAACAAAGGAGAGAAAGGGAGTGAAAACACACGGGCCGAATTATCGATCAGCTAGATTTACGGTTTTACAACAGTTATTGATTAAATGGGTTACTTTGTTTAAAAAAGTTTTTTTTTGTGTTGCTATAAATACGCTTAGAAGAATAAATACTTTAAATAATTGAACTTTACTTTAAAAATATTTTGATTACATTGAACTCTAACCTAACCTTTCAAAGAAAGAGCCATCGGCTGGCTAGAGACTCGTAATACAATCAATGTGAATAAATTAATATTATTTAATTACTAACCCACTATTAGCGACTTCCAGTATGCAAGTCGAGCAGCTGTCCCAGTATACAAACTATTTCCGACATTAGTACTTTAGTGGTAGCGTCACCGCATTTGTGTATTATGTAGTTATACTGTATATTTCTATTGTAACCGTCCGCGAGAACTTTCGTATTTTGAACAACGTCTTTGAAAATTGTAACCTATGTGTTGTTCTGATGAATAAGCTATACGACTGTGGAGTTTCATCCAAATCCGTCCAGTAGTTTCAATGTAAAAGAGTAACAAACATCCATACTTACAAACTTGCGCATTTATAATATTAGTCAGAGTTTTGTCTTGTTTTAAGTTGTTGAGATTTTTAAAGTTTTTGTCAGTAGCACTTGTAGAGTCAAAATAGAAGGCAAGAAATGATGTCACTTAATTTCAGTCAGGGTGGTCCATCCAATTCCCTGACATGGTGTGCGTAGCTTTACATCGGTTGTCGTTACCGATCCGATGTTGCCACTGAGCCACGGGCATTTCTTTAAACTATCCATTCTTCCTTTTCTACCAACTTAAACTTATATTTGCTAGCGGCGACGCAACCAAAAATTAAGCGTGTATATTCACAGTAGAATTAAAGAATAATATTACTTTGAAAAATAGCAAACAGTGATTAAGTTAGGTCTTAATTAAGCTAAAAGCTTTTTCATGACAGAAAAGTAGAGCGACATCACTCAGTGTTACTGAAGAAAAATAATTAATTTTGATTTGTGTTGATAGATTACAGTTCAATTAATTAAATCATTAATTTGTGCCAGCCCTCCATCACATTCGTATTCTTGAGGTGAACTTTAGGTTTTTTACTTATCTTAATGTTTGTGCCAAAGAAGGGAGAAGTTATATTTGTTTGTCTGTCATAGTTGGTCATGGAAAAACTGCCTTTCTTGTAAATCAACTTCAATTTTCAATAGTTTTGATAAGATTCAACTAATTATTCGGCCACATTCGCATATATCTTTATATATTAATTGAAAAATTAAAGCATTAAGCATTCCGCTATTGGCAATGAGTTCAAGATTATAAATAAATTCAAGTTTGATTACAGTTTTACCAAGAAATTGTAAACAAACCTCCAAATTCACGAAAACATATTTTCTTCTAAGAAGCTGAAATTTATTCAATTGAATTATATTTTGAGAAGCCCATGCTCTGAATACAGATTGTATCGAGTGTCTCGGGCATTAGGTATTCCATGTTACATTTAACCTTCGACGCTTTCAGATCACTGAAATGGTGTTTTTAGGGTTCCTTATGCAACAAGGAACCCTTTAACGGTTAGCCTCTTATTATTTTTTTCTTTTTATGCCTACTAAGCTCATCATCATCATCATATCAGCCGAACGACGCCCATTGCTGGGCATAGGCCGCACCAAAGATCTCCACAACGATCGCTCCTGCGTTGTCCGCATCCAGCGGCTTCCCGCGACCTTGACCAGATCGTCGGTCCACCTTGTGGAGGGCCTGCCCACGGAACGTCGTCCTGTACGCGGTCGCCATTCGAGAACCTTTCCGCAGCAACGGCCATGTGTCCCGCCCACTGCCACTTCAGCTACTAAGCTCACCTACTGGTTTTTTTTATCTTGTTTGCTTCCTCCATGATGAAGTTTGTTGGGTAAGATCTTTATAAAAGTATTTTTTGTTCAAGTCAAATAATCCTTGCCTCCGATACCGCCTGCTACTTAGGCCTGCAGTTCGGCGAGGTAGCAAATAGTTGTAATGACCTGATTTGTTCCCTGGGGCAGACTGTATGATCAATTGATTTGTTTTGCTATGTATAAATACGTTGAAGTAATCAAAAGTCGACGCAAAGCAACAAATCAATCCATTAATATAACTGAATACCACCGCACCCGCCACCGCGGACCGCGTATGACAATCTGGCGGTTAACGGTTGCTTTTGAATGTTTGTGAAAATTCAGGACATTAGAATAAATAAATAAAAATAAATATCACTGGACATTATTCCACACACCACCTAGCCACAACCTAAACAACTAAAATGCTGATATGGGATACAAGACACCGGATAAACGTACTTAAATACTTTTTTTGTGGATTTTTAAAGGAAACACCCTGACCAGTACAGACAGATATGAAGTAGGTATACATAAAGAAGGACACAAAATGTACTTAGTCAAAAGGAACACTTAGTAAAATTCTTCTGAAAATTACTTACACGAAGTTATTAGGTTGTTTAAAACATATTTTTTCCACGGAACCCTATACCGCGCGTGGCTCTACACACATTTGGCCGGTTTTCATATTTAAAACAGACGAATGGATCCGAGGTGGTTATTTATTGGCTGGTAAACATATTCAGAGAAAAATAAGAAAGTTACCTAAGACTCGTGCCGTTTTATTCAATACTTGCGGAATTTGCTCGGTAATTTATTTTATACTATTACTACTATTTGTTACTACTATTGCCATTAACTATACTACTAGTAATAGTAGTACTACTATTTTGTTCTGCAAATTGATCGCATGTAAAGGTAGATGCAATTACAATAAAAAGGTTTGAAAATAGATTCAACTTATTACTTAGTTATGATACAAACTACAGTTTTTTAATAACAAATGTTTCCGGTGCGTACTATTCTATAGTATAGTGACCCTCGTGAATGTAATACCTATCAGCATTAACACATATAGTTAAATCACATGAGATTATGATGTGGATACTCACAGTGCTGATATTTCACTATTCAAAGTCTTTCCGTGAGCAATAAGGGTTTTCAACAGAAGAGCTTATGGTTCTCCACTTAAAGTTTAACCAATTTTGATATTGACGACTGACGGTGACGGTGGAATGCTCAAATAGGACTAAGATACTGAAAAACATGAATTATTATCTATGGTGAAAATGAAAGGAAAGTGAAGACCACGTCTAGGCAAATGTAGTGTATATTAAGAGATGCGAAAATTGTGAGAACTGAAATCTTTCTACCTTGCCATAAAATCGGTACATAAACTATAAACTCATCGTACAACGTTCCTTCCACGCAAAATCTGAATCAGCCCGCTCTGTCCCACTGCAGGGCAAAGGCCTCCCGCCTAGTCTCCATCTCACACGGTCTAAGCCCAATTTCGTCTAATCTCATCTCACAAGAATCATGCTCGCCACCTTCTCCTAAATAAATGGCTAGTAAAAAACTTTTTTATTTGGGTGTACCCACTCAGTCACGTTTGCAAACCTCGAGTTTGGTGGTGTTTACGACTTCCATACAGACATCAACAACAGTTCCATGCATTCCGAACACAGGTACTAAACAACTTTATCCCATTAAACATTCCAGCGGTACAGTTAAATGAGGCGAAGTCCATACACATACATACATACATACAAATGAGGAGAATTCTATACTTGCACGAAATTCAGGTGAGGATGGGTTATTCATTAAAAGTTAGTTCGGCTCGTTTCGGCGTCGCGTCTTCATTCGCGAAACTTCACGTATCATAATAAACTTTGAAAGTTAATAAACTAAAATTTTACACGCCTACGGGGATTATTTGCGCGGTATTTAGTTGCCAAATAACGGCACGTGTTTGGGATGGAAATACATGAAACCTTGGCCTAAGTAAGTTTATACTATGTTTTTGTGATTTTGGAATTTGTTTTGTTACATACAATTCTATAATCTATCTTTTTCACTGGATACTTCCCGAAACAAAAGTTTAACGTTAGTCATTCGTTAACAGAAAAATTACAATTACGTTGTTAAAAAGCAAGCCTAGTAGGTTCCAATGGGTCTTTTTACTTTTTATTTCTAAACCAGCTTGTTGTTGTTGTTGACGTAAAACTGGCTTGTTTTCGCGTCGTATTGTGCATGCATTTAATTGGGGAAGTTGAGGCTGGCTCACGTCGAAATTATGTTCTAACATGACCTAAAACCACTACAAAATATAGGGTTTAGTTAACATGAAAGAACAGAAACATGAGTTGTACCACTAAACAGTCAGTCCTCCTTGCTCTATTGCAAAGGAATGACATTTGGCAAGAGCGAGAGAAAAAACGAAAATGGGGTAACCTGATGTGCTGTTGACTGTACCTGCCAAATTTTTAAAATAAGCCCTACAATATAAAAGTGATCGTAGCTCGTTATTGCATTTTTTTAAACGGGTGGGTTTTTTATAAAAACATGAATCAGAATCAGAATCAGAAATATCTTTATTTAAATAGACCTGTTACAAGTGCTTTCAAATCGTCAAAAACTTAATCAAACAAACAAAAATACACTTAATAATAGACTTAAATACTATAATAGAAATAATAAATAAATACACAGTATACAAACATAATGTGACTCAACCACCGGTGTCGGAAAGTTGTTTCTGTACTGAGAAGAACCGGCAAGAACCATGTTGTAGGATGTCCTAAAAAGTGAGTTAATAAATGATTTGGCTTATTTTCAAGCACGAAAATGACTTCTACGTTTGTAGTTCAACTCAATAGTGCAATAATATCGTGATATGCGCTGGCGTACCTACCAATTTTTTCATGAAAGAAGTAAATTAACAATAAAAAAAGGATGACAACCGCAAAAATAAAAAAACAATTCTTTTTTCACGGAAATCTCTTCAGTTCCTGATACCAAGTTGCTCCTGAAAATTGGGCAGGTACTTGCAAAAACAACGTATATGACTGAGACGACAGCTGCTGACAACACCTTGAAGGTGTATCTACCTGTTTATTTTAGTTTGTAAGTTGACATTGTTTTGCTGTAATTTTGTTTTTATTTAATGTGTAGTTCGATCTTTTACCTTTATTGTGACATTTTAATATTATTTTACTATTGACATTTATTTACCTTTTGTAGGATCTCAGTAAATTCATGTAAACTTGACATTAATGTATTTATATTGTAATTTTATATTGAGAAATAAAGAATCTAATTTAATAGTTGAAATTCATGGAATCATCCTGGCTCATAGGGTAAGTAAACCAGAAAAATTCTGCCGGTCTATTAATGGTCTCGGTAGTCGCCCGGTTCGCGAAAGACGCGGATTCGATTCCCGCCTGAAACCAAAACCGAATGTATTTTTCTGATTTTTAGATCTTTAGTAAAGATCCTGCATGGAAAATGCTAAAAATAAAAATAATATAAACACTTGTAGTGTTCTAGAAATCGGAATGGAAATGAAATAACGTAGCACGAAACGACAATAAAGGTCTCTACACAAGCTGAAAATAAGACATTGGAATGGAATCCAAAGTTTTCTCAATCAGATATCACAATGACAACTTGACAAGTTTGTTAACGAGTAATAACTAAAAATGTTCTATAATTCTTGAGTTAAAGTTTTTTTCACAAAACCCTTTGAAATTGTTTAACAGAGTAATCTGTTTAGAGTTAGCATTTTGCTGGCTTGATCTCCAAGCGATATTGTACTTTGGCTGTTTGGAATACGTTTGAAAGTGCCATGGCATAGCTGAGCCGATGCCAGGCAGGCAGTAAACTCAATCAGCCCGTCGTAACGGCGTGACTAAACTATTCTAGCACTTTATCAGTTTTCAAATATAAAAGAGAATATTTAAAAGTCAGGGCGTAAAATGTAATGTTATTTTAAAACTACTATTCTTTACATAGCTCTGTCAACATAAGTTTCTCTCGTCGTTCTATTGTTAAAGGTTTTTACTTGTTTTTTTATTTAATTTTTATGAGAGTCTGATATCGACTGGCTAGGACTGGGTAGGGAGGTCCTCCACTCCCTGGACCGATGACCTGGTGCAGTTTGGTAAGCCGTTGGATGCTGACGGCCCAAAAGCCGCTCGCTGTGGCGCTATAGGGGGGAGGCTTATGTCCAGGTGGACATCTAGAGGCTGATGATGACTGGGCAGTCTTTTTGCCACTTTTTCACCTGGTGGTGGTAAGTGTGCATGTCTTGTGGTTAACGTTGGAACCTACATCAGTACTGACTGTCCAGTACATACTTACTCACTCTTCTTTTAAAGAGACCCAGATTGTATTGCTAAGGAAACATTGAAAAGACATGCACAGAAAGCAAGTTCCACTCCTTAGCTGTCCGCATTATAAAAGACTCGACTTGTAATTTATGAATGAATAACATAACACGCAAAAATAATTTTGCGCTTCGTTCATGACTAAGTAATTTCTTTTTCCACGCGTTGAAACGAAAATCTTGCTAACCACAGTAATCGAATCGAACCCACACTCAAATTATCTAATTCTTTTTTATCTTAAGTTGCCTTTAGGCTAGTTTAGCTTTCCACAATAATATCCGGAAAACTAAAACCAAGAGCTAAGTAGAAAAGGAGCTAGACCTAAAAGTTTAAAAACTTAATAAAATTTGGGAATTTCAATTTAAGAATGTTTACAATTTTGAACTAGAAACTTCCTTTTTTACGGAACTTCTAAACTACAAAAGCGTACGTTTTTTGGAGTTCACTAACCATTTTCTATTTTATACTACTGTAGACTTTTTACGCAGTGTGATCGACTAGATTGAATTGAAACGGCACTAGCACAGTAAAGGAATATACTATTACCGTAGCACTAGTATTTTAGTAGCGCGTGTACTCCGACCGGCACAATAGATCCTCGGCGCGCCTGTAATCCGGCTTTGATTGCAAATATCAAACGCAGTCCGACGCAACGATTCAATTCCTTCGGCACTTCAATCGCAGGCGCAAATGATGTGCTTACCAAGTGGTTTCCTTGTGTGAAGGTTCTGGGTTGACAAAGAAAATCTTAAACAACATGCATTAATCGAATTGAACCCACACTCAAATTATTTAATTCTTTTTTGTGTAGTTCAGCTTTCCACAATAATATCCGAAAAACCAAAATCAAGAGCTAAGTAGAAAAGAAGCTCGACCTAAAAAGTATAAAACAACTTTAAAAACGTAATAAAACTTGGGAATTTAGATTTAAGAATATTCACAATATTGAAATAAAAACTTCATTTTTTTACTGAACTTTAAAACTATAAAAACGTACGTTTTTTCGAGTTCACTAACCATTTTCCATTTTATTCTACTGTAGACTTTTTACGCAGTGTGATCGACTAGATTGAATTGAAACGGCACTAGCACAGTAAAGGAATATACTATTACCGTGGCACTAGTATTTTAGTAGCGGGTGTACTCCGACCGGCACAATAGATCCTCCGCGCTGTAATCCGGCTTTGATTGCAAATATCAAACGCAGTCCGACGCAACGATTCAATTCCTTCGGCACTTCAATCGCAGGCGCAAATGATGTGCTTACCAGGGGGATTATCCTTGTGTAAAGGTTCTAGCGAACACGTTCGAGGTGGATTAAGGTGGGTTTTCTATGTTGAAGTAAAACACCTTCGTTATAACCTCTGCGCGTCAGAGCGCTGAAAAAACACAGTTCCGAAATAAGCGTCGCGAGTCCCGTTGGGATGCGTAACGACTTGAAATCCTACTAATATTATAAATGCGAAAGTTTGTATGTGTGGATGGATGTATGTGCCGTGTTGCTCACGTAAAAACTGCGGAATGGATTTTATTTAAACTTTACAATAACATAGCTCATCGGAATAGGACGTTGGCTGCAATTTTTAAAAACATATAACTTTTTTCAATTTAGTCTACGCGGACGAAGTTGCGGGTGGCCACTAGTTCTGTAATAAATATCTTGTATTATTATCATTGTAACCCACGTAAATCATATATTTTTAGAACTAGAATACCAGATAGTGACTGTGAAACCTTTCAATTTTACTGCTCCGGGGGATCAAAACAAGTTTGCCTTGACTCTTTTGTCGGCATTGAGCACCTTTACTTGAGCTTCTTGAAGCGTACCTAATAGCAAAAAGTAGAGACTATAAATAGAAACAACGGAATGTAAGAGGTTTTCTGAATAGTTGTAGTGACTTGTGGAAGGCTGTTGTTAAGCCCCCTCATGAGTTCTCGCCTTGGCGAGGCGAGGGGGCTTAGTACCGTTGGTAGGGTGGAACCGCCGGGTAGCCGTCAAGAGAACTAAGGCGTGGCAGAGGAGTGGACTTGGTCACCCACCCGCTGCGGCCTGTGGGATTGCGGGCCCCTACAAGCGCCTTGAGGCGCGTGGTAAGGGCCGCGGCTCACAATCGGTTGGTGTGGGCCAGTGATCCGTGGCTGATCCCCCTGTGCGTCGCGGCCCGGCTGGTCCGTACCGCCGGTTGCAGTGGCTGAGCCGCCTTTTGGGCTTGTGGTTGCGGGCCCAGTAGGGTCTTCGTACGGAGGGAGCCAGCGAGCCGGAGTAAGGGGGTGCTCTGGCTTGCATTGCAATTATTACTTTTGCCATTCTCACAAAGATAGCAATACTAACTTACTAAATAAGAAAGTATACAGCTCTTTCACGGATCAAAAGTAATCAATTTGTAAACATAATTCTGTTACTGTTGGCTACAATATTTTACTAGCAATCTAAGCAAATACCTACTACTTAGAAATCGTTCTAATTAACAATTATAATCAAAACCTGATTAAGGAGAGTGATTGTACAAGGAATGCCTCCATGTATTTATTACTAAATAAACAAAAATATTTGGACGGCTCAGATATTTATGCAGAGTGAGAACCGTAATGAAATGTAAACAGTATTTCTTGAATGTTTCACACTCCAATAAACATCTTTCTGGTAAATTATCTCAGCATGTAGAACGTCGGAATTTACAACCACTTTTAATTCTATTACGAATTAATGCCGGTCGAGCCTGCTGCTGCACTGAATAAAAAGTACAGTCAAACTATTTTTTTTAGTGTCTCAAGTTAATAAAAAGGTTTTTTTTTTAAAATTTAGGCTATGTCCTATTCAGATGTATAAGCTATATTATTGGAAAGTTTCAGTAAAATCGATTCAGCAATTTTTACGTGAAAGAGCAACACGGCATATCCAATCATCCACACATGCAAACTTTCGCGTTTATAATATTTAGTAGGATATTTTAGTTGTTGAATTTTTGCTAGGCAGCACCTCAGTGGCAGCACTGCTGCTTGCTGCCAAGTTAGAAATCAAACCTTAATGTTTTTCTTAGAAATAGTATTTGAATGATGTAGTATAATCGTAGCCTATTGTACCAGTACAGGCCTATTCATTAGGCTGAAAGAGAGCAATCTGCCAACTGGCTGATACGTGACACAATTAAGTTATATGACGTCACCAGAGCGACAGATTGGATTGTCCGCAATCAATATTAGGCCGTGATTGGATGGTGAATGTAAATTGATTTGAACCTTACTACTGAACATTACTGTTGAAGTTTTTGCACTATTTTTGTTTGACCAGTTGACTCATTTTAGCAATTTGTTATCGGAGAGCGAGAAGTAAGAAAGAAGATATTCAAGACCTTTTTCTCGAAGGACTCTATGTTTTTTTTGTCGTTTTAGTTCTGTGACGTGAAACGTCTACTTACATTATTTTGTAAATGACCTTACCTTTCAAATGTGTGAAAATTAAAAGTTGCTCACCCCTACGAGTGAGTCGCTGACTCAAATAAAAAGAAAATCAATCGATCCGGGGTTTTTTAATCAGGATCCGATCAAGCTTTTCATTATGCAGCAGTAAGAGTAGGTATTATTGAAGCTGATTTTGCATGGTAGGGTCCAATGATCAGAATCACTTATAGTTAATTATCATTTACACTAAGCTTTATCAAAAGTTTACCAACTTTAAAGACATGACAACTTTTTAAATTTAAAACGGAATTAGGTATGCACCCATGGGCAAAGTTAGGATTCTCAACGCGTAGTAAAACGAGTAAGTTTCTTTAATATATCGAAAATAGCATTATCAGTAGGTAACAGATAATGTTAATAAATTATTAGTAAGACTATAAGAGACCTATGTTGAAGAATCGAACTGACTTGAACTTGCAATAATCTGTCTTCGATCCGGTGTTCTAACCACTGTACTGAACGGGTCGTTGTATTCATGTTAAGCTATTCATATTTTTTTAAAACTTTTCTTTTAAAAACTTTCCCGTTATCACGAACATTTTCAAAAGTTTCACAGCAATCATAAATCTTTAGCATAAGTTCGCAACCAACAAAATAGCACTTTAGTCTGCTACAATAGATGCTACCAACCGATACAGAACTAGAGCTCAAAACCATTATACAGCTAAAACTTCCCATTGTATCTAAAATAAATGTTGAATCACTGTGCAAAGCGCTAGTCACTGAAATGTTTAGGGTGTGGCCCCAGTTCTAGCTAGGAGCGGTCAGGCAATTTTAATATCCACAATAACAACATTCTTACCAATCACATACTATGGGGCAATTTGAAATCGCACATGCACATGCATCCTGAAAAATTTGATAAACGTTGTGCTTAAAACCATCAGTTTAAAAAGTAAGTGACTGATCTTTTCAAACTTGAACTAGACGAACGGAAAATTTAGAAGCAAAAAAATTAACCAGCTTTTTTAGTTTTACTATATGTTTTTGATTGATACACCAATTAGGTAAACTAAAGGAGAGAAATAATAAAACTAACTTACACTCAGCACATAGGTAGTTATCAACACTGTGATTGAAATCACAATTAAGATACGAACTCTATAGAAATACATCGATGCATTGATTTCCCATGATTAACGGCTTAAATAAACTGTAAAGCCGCAAGTAAAGGTTGTTTTGGTCATGTTGTCAAGAGTTTCGTGGCCCAGTTGCTCAAAATCACAGATACCATACGATCCAAAATTCAAATCAATAGATAACAGCCAAAAAATCGCAAACAACTAGGATAGTGTGGATAACAATATTATCATGTTTTTTTAAATATTATTTTCGCCGGTAAAACAACTCGCTAGCATTGGAACCGCTCCAAACTAGCTTACATTATGAAAAACATTATCTGGTCGCGGGCGCGGCGTATTGTCCCCGCGGCCGAGGAATGGTGGCCTTTGTTCCCCCGCAGGGCTGCCTCTACACAGTTTTTAGTGAAAAAACACGCTTGTGGGTCCTCGGAGGGGAAAATTTTTGTTATTTAAAAGCCGAAACTTTTTTGCACCTTTAAATTTTAAATTACGTAAAATTTTGTTTCAGCTTGTTTGTTTTAGAGGTGATAAAAGTTAACAAAATGGAAATACTACAAAAAGTCCACTCGGACAAGATATCAGACAGTACTTGCTTAGCCCAGAAGTTATCAACCATAGGTTGGAACCCGTAATCTCCTGTATTTAACTCTGATCGTAATACCTATTTTGTCATAATCATGTACAATTTATGCAATGGCTAACTGTTCGGTGATGTAAAACACCAAGCAACCCGGATAATGACGATAGGCTCTCCCCCCAACACTTTCGGTTCAAATTAACTTTGCGAAATGTGGGCTTCTAAATGTTTTTGCGTATGTTATGTTTTAGAAAAACCGCCAGTAATTTACCCTAACAAGATTTGGCTTGGTTCAAGCAGACTTAGGCTTTGGCACAACGCCATACTTCGTGTAACGCCCGCTTTCTCGACCATTATTCGCAAACTTGTGCGTGTACACCCTGCCGTAGTTGCCCAAGTATTCCGCAGTTGGCTGCGCTGTTTTTTTTGAATAATTGTTATGTTGGCATCCCTGCAGGACATCTGTGAGGTGTGGAGCGGGGCTATTCGGCCATTGTTCGCGAACGCAGTCGTCTTTGTTGGAAAAATGCACTCGTCCGCCACCGGGAAAGTCCATTGGCATTGTTTTAACTGCTATTGTTGTTTAATTTTTAAGCACTTATGATAGTTTGCTTTTGTGGAATTCAAGCTACGAAAAATCCAAAGCTGAAATTCTGGAGCGCAAATGCAATCTTTGGACTCGAACTCAAAGAAGCTGGTGTAGTACTGTTCCTAATTCGTGCTTCAATTGAACAAAATCTTAATGACATATTTTTACCCGGTAACTGAACTGATTCAGTGTTTAGGTCCCTATGTAAATGTAACATACAATGACAAGTAATAGGATTCAACTTTAAATTTCTACGAATGTATTGTTGTAGTTCTTATTAAAAGACATGTGGCAACAACCAATACAAACTAAACTTTTCCTCCTTTATGGACCTGTAACTAAAATCAACGTTTGATTGAGACCCATATAGGTAAACTATTCTGACATATTAAGGCTAACCGGATAAATAATAAACTTGCTCAAATATTATTTATTGGATCATAGCACCAACCGAGCCACAGTTTAATAGTCAGCGGAATGAATATTTTTTTCGCGCGAACAAGTATTCAGTTATTTCTAAAAAAACGTTGTACGTAGCAAATATGGAAAAATCCAATTAATGAGAGCCATTCGACGTTAAAAAAGCAACGCCGATTTTAAATTCAAGTTTCCGCTTGCATATTTCGATATTCCCGGTCACAATTTAAAATTTTCCGTGTGCACTTTTTAATTCGCGCACAAAGTTTGGGCGGGAGGGCGTTGGAATAGAAAAAACAATTTTCGCTTTGCTGGACTCTTGAAGCTTTCAATGGCTTATGAAAATCCGCTTCAGCTGAAAATAGGTCGTAAATAAATGGACGCATCATAATCGAGGGATCGGCGGTCGCAATACGGGATAGAGTTGGTCATCTATTTCTGCATGCCAGATTAGGAGGTTTTACCCAAATGTGGGGAGCTTAGTTGTGTGGGAGGTGTTTTGAAAGAATAGTGGAATAGTGACAAAAAAAACGTTAAGAACTAGGGACCGATAGTTTAATTTGGCGAGATAGTTGTGAATGAGATTTTGTATTGTTATTGATAATTTAGAAATTAAATAGGGATTATTAGCTATTTGTCACTTACGTCAGAATTATATTCCATGATTATCGTTCCTATTTGTTTGACTATTAATATCGTCCGCAGATAAAAATAAAAATATTGTTTTTAGGAACATAATACCAGACAGTAAAAACAAAGTTTCATAAAAAGTTTTCGCAACAATATAAAACATTTAAAAACCATTTAACAACCATAAAATCGTATAGTTTCCTAAAACGAAGACAAGACATTTAAGTAGTTAAAAGTTCTTAGCCGTTACTAGGCAATGAGGCTACCGATAATCCAAACCCCTTAATGCCACACGTTCCATAAAAAACAAGAGGCAATGAAGCTACTTTTTAATGACTATGTCTGTAACTACATACTTGCTTTATAAATCAGGGTTATTAATGTAAAAAAAATCTGTTTTTCCTTCATTGAATTTGTATGAGAACGTGGCTTTCTTGGGTAACTTTGCAAACGCGCCGTATGCCAACACTATCACTCCACAGTTCATAACTATGGGCAGTGTATAAGCCACGTTATTGTGCTCGCGGCTATACGGGCGAAACTGATGCCCCGATTCGCGGGATATGGCATCGTTCGCAGAATAAATTGAATGTGGTTGCGTTATAGATGGCCAATGTGACTAGGGTCGGGTTATGCTAACATCAGATCGTGACTTTGGATTTATTGATAAATCCGGATACTTACCTAAAACGAAGACGACGTATAATTCTAAGCCACTAGGCAATGAGCCTCTAACCCTCGAATTCACAAACGCCACTCAACGCTGAGCAAGCACTCACGCTCATGCTGTCACGTAAAATGGTAATAGAACTGAAAGGGACAGCTATACTTCCGAGGGATGCTCAACGTCAATTTGCGTTTCTGAATGCCACACGTTCCATGATATAATGATAGCACTGAAGCTATTTTTTATGACTCAACTACATAGATACTTCCTTTAAAAAATAGTTTTTTTTTTCTAAACTACATCATCCCACTGCTGGGCAAAGGTCTATCCCAATCCTTTCCAAGCATTTCGATTAATTTTTAAAAATCTTCCTTTTCTTCATTAAATTTTTGAGATTTTTTGTGGCTTTCTTGGGTAAATTTTCAAACGCGCTGTATGCCAACACTATCACTTCGCAGTTCATAACTATGAACAGTGTATAAGCCACGTTATTGTGCTCGCGGCTATACGGGCGAAACTGATGCCCCGATGTGCGGGATATGGCATCGTTCGCAGAATAAATTGAATGTGGTCGCGTTATAGATGGCCAATGTGACTAGGGTCGGGTTATGCTAATATCGGATCGTGACTTTGGATTTATTGATAAATCCGGATACTTACCTAAAACGAAGACGACGTATAATTCTGAGCCGATACTAGGCAATGAGTCTCTAACCCTCGAATTCACAAACGTCAATCAACGCTAAGCACGCGCTCACGCTCATGCTGTCCCATAAAATGGTAATAGAACTGAAAGGGACAGCTATACTTCTGAAGGATGCTCAACGTTAATTTGCGTTTCTGAATGCCACACGTTCCATGATATGATGATAGCAATGAAGCTATTTTTTTAAGACCTAACCACTTAGATACTTCCTTAAAAAAACAAGGTTATCAATTTTAAAAATCTTCATTTTTTTCATTAAATTTTTGAGACTTTTTTGGGTAACTTTGCATACTTACTAACTTATACTTTTGGCGACATATGCCAACACTATCACTCACAGTTCATAACTACGGACAGTGTATAAGCCACGTTATTGTGCTCGCGGCTATACGGGCGAAACTGATGCTCCGATTAGCGGGATATGGCATCGTTCGCAGAATAAATTGAATGTGGTCGCGTTATAGATGGCCAATGTGACTAGGGTCGGGTTATGCTAATATCAGATCGTGACTTTGGATTTATTGATAAATCCGTATACTTACCTAAAACGGAGACGACGTATAATTCTGAGCCGTTACTAGGCAATGAGCCTCTAACCCTCGAATTCACAAACGTTCTCACGCTCACGCTGCCCGTAAAATGGTAATAGAACTGAAAGGGACAGCTATACTTCCGAGGGATGCTCAACGTTAATTTGCGTTTATGAATTCGGGGATTAATGCCGATTAATCTTTTTTTTGAACCTTAACTAGATTAATAATTCCTTTAAAAATTCGGGTTATTTATGAAAAAAAATGTTTTCGTTTATTAATTTTTATGAGAACGTGGTTTTCTTGGGTAACTTTGCAAACGCGTCGTATGCCAACACTATCACTCACAGTTCATAACTATGGACAGTGTATAAGCCACGTTATTGTGCTCGCGGCTATACGGGCGAAACTGATGCCCCGATGTGCGGGATATGGCATCGTTCGCAGAATAAATTGAATGTGATATTGATAAATCTGGATACTTACCTAAAACGAAGACGACGTATAATTCTAAGCTACTAAGCAATGAGGCTCTAACCCTCGAATTCACAAACGTCACTCAACGTTAAGCAGGCGCTCACGCTCATGCTGTCCCGTAAAATGGTAATAGAACTGAAATGGCGCGCTCCGTTGCCATGGACTTGGACGTCACGCGAGTCTATGACAACACAAATGTAACCTACAAACTGTTGAATTCTTCTTCTTGTCGCGCTTTTGACAGTGACATACGCCTGGACTGTGACGTCACACTCGACTCTGTTTCAACCACTTTGAATTTCCCACATTTTTTGCACTTTTCAATAATTATTTTTACACCTACAAAGAAATAACATTAGGAAATATTTATAGAGACGTAATGAGAATTTGAAATATTATACTACTCAAAAAAAAAATATGACGCTCATCTGTTTCAAGTGCATATTCCCTATTGAATGTGGTTTCGTTATAGATGGCCAATATGACTAGGGTCGGGTTATGCTAATATCAGATCGTGACTTTGGATTAGTTTAGAGTTCAAGTGAATTCTTGTTGTTTTGGTTAATTATCAAACACTCGCCGTCGTGCATAACAATGGATCTTCATTGTACTTGGTTTCTTCAGTCTTAAACTTTGATGACAGTTGGAGTCAATGATTATGATCACAAAACTTTCGAAGTCTCTGTTCTCAGACTATGTCTTGGTTAACTCAATTGCAATGTTTTTCACAATTATCTCACAAAAAAAACATTTAATGATGAAATTGTAAAATACATTGTAGTTTATAAGTTATTTTTCACACTGTAATATTACCCTTGCTGCATCAACTTTGCTTTAATTTGAGACTGAAACTTGTAAAGCGGTAGAAAGTTCAGCAAAAGTTTAAGCTACTTTACTGAAATAGCGCGAGGTAAAAGTATCTTGAAAATATAATTAAATATTTGGAACCAAACTATCTGACCCAAAACTAATAATAGCTTAGATACTGTTAGGTAATAGATTTGTTTATTATATTCACCTACAAGGTTACTACCAAAAAAGACACGATAACCAATGCATTGAAAATATTTTAACTAAAATATTGGCAACTAGCAGCCGCCCGCGACTAAATCCGCGTGGACTTAAGAAAAAAAATTGTTACTGGTAGCCCATTTAAGATAAATAGATAGATTTCACATAGACATACAAATGACGGAGAATACTGGTCCAAGCCAAAAGACAATCAAAGTTGACGTTTTTTCCTGATCACGATCGAGATAAGATTTGGCGTTAGCCAGAATAGCTTGGCTGGACGGGGATTGCAACCGCGATCATGGGTGCTTTAGGCAAAAGTTCTACTTATTGCGCCAACGGGCTGAAACTTGTTTGTTTCATTATATCTCTAGAGAAACAACGCTCCTAATAGCAATCTAAACGCACAGACAGATAGAGTGACGGTGGTACAGGGACTAATGGTCGCTGCGGTTTGTGTTGAGTGTGTGTTCAGTGCGATCGAACGGGTGCCGGCCTTAATGATCGGCGACGGGGATTGTAATACACTTTAGCGCTAAACATCGCTGCGCTATACAGACAACACTTTATTTATTTACTGAATAACACACACTCAATACAACTGACAATTTATTTAATTGATTTTGATTAAGTCGTAACAAGGTTTTTGCTGTAGGGTTATACGGATGTTACCCAGTTCCCAGCAACTTTTGTGTGTAACTAAGAACAAAAAGTTGCAATTATCAAATAATATTTTAGTATTTCTTTGAAAGTTGGTTACATTTTATCTGTAGCAAAACAACGCTTTTTATTGCAATATAAACGTGCAGACTACAGGCAAATAGATTGACGGTGGTGCAGGGACTAATGGGCACTATATAACCGACACCTTATTCATTTATTTAACTGCACACATTTTCAATCACTCATCACTCAAAAAAAAGACAGTGTAACTTTTTTGTGGAGTGGAACACTTACCGACAAAAATCACAACTCATAACATGATTCATATTATTTTGCATTGGACTTAAATTGATTTCCTAATGTATTTGTGGGGAATAAAATAGTAGAATATAAACGTATTCGAAAAGCGAACTTGAAAATAACCGCAAAATGGTGCTTGAAGAAGATTTTTATTTATATGCGTTAGCAAAAAAAAAACTGTTAGTTTCCAAACTCTGTGTAAGTTTGTGTTACCAACATTTGTGTTAGTTAACCGTCTTGCAAAGGACCGGATTTTTACATTAATTACTAAAGCACTAATTGCCGCCCAACTTCAACCCTTTGACCGCTCACCGATGAAATTATTAAAATTATTAAGCCTCTCAAATAAACTCTCATTAAGGGATTAATTGCGTTTTATAGAGTTTGGGCTTTATTCAGTAAGTATTTAAGTTACAATTTAATAACTGTAATTGTTTTTAGGACGGTAGTGAGCAATCAATTAATAATATTTTATTTATTATTATTTATTTATTTGTTTGTACACAAAAAAACAATGACAATAGACAGTTTAAAGGATAGTAAAAGAACAGGTGAGCTTATCTCTAAAAAGAGATTTCTTCCAGCAGTCAGAAACAGTCAAATATTAATAAGATATACAAATATTGTTTCGGTCTGTCTGTTATGTCGGTCTCGGTAGCACAGTGGTTAGTGCAGTCGGCCGGTTTGCGAAAGATGCGGTTTCGATTCCTGGCTGATGCCATCATGACCAAATGTCTTTTTCTGGTTTTCAGATCTTTAGTAAAGATATTGCATGGAAAATGCTAAAACAAAAATAAAACATATAAAGTTTTTAGTTTGTTTATCCGTTGTCTAGTATTCCACAGCACAAGTACTTAGTTGCTTAGTTTAGGGTTTGGGGCTGTGTTTAATAATGTCCAGTGATATTTATTAATAAATTATTCATTTTCACCCAACCTAGTTATTACTACGATATCCAAAAAAAGACTCGTAAACAAACACTTATTAACTAACCAAGCCTAACTCATTGGCGACGAACTTTCCTCCAACAAAATGAATTTAAAACTCATTTTCTCGCGAAAACAAAATATAATTAAAAAGATTATTAAAATGGCGCTTCACTTGAATTCTGGACCTGATTAAGCGAACACTGTAATGGTTATTGATTTCGTTTTAATTAAAATTCGAAGTTAAACTTTTGTGTTCAATGGAAATTGCTTTCAATGTTAATCAGGCTCCTTATTACGAAACTGGTAGGCTCACTCCAATGATTTTGATAAAATACTAGCGGTCGCCCACGACATCGTCCGCGTGGACTTTAGTTTAAAAAAATACGACCACTGAAAATGGCTCTCATTCTCAGGCCTAACTAACATGATATGAATTTCATTAGATCGGAGTTTGGCGATAAACACTGTGGTACAAGCATTTTATGAAAAAGATAAAAAAATCTGACACCGATCACTTCAATTTCAACAAAAATTCTAACAATAGCCTTTTTCGTCCCAGTGCTGGGCAAATGCCCCACCTGAACTATGAGGTGGCGCGAGCTACACTCCAATTCGCGGTAGTAGTGGGGATTGTTAGAGGGGTGTAGGGTTAGTAATAAACCTCACTGTCAGATGTTATCAAGCTGCCGTAAGGCTTTAGACTAGGCTTAGCGGCTGACAACTAGCGATGGCGGCCCGGATCAACGGCTTAACCTGCCTTCTGAAGCATTGCGACGTAGCTTGATTCTAGCTGGGGTCACCCATCACATTCACGACAAGGCGTGAATTGCTTTATAAGTAACGGCAATCGTTGCGTTTAAATTAGTGAGCCACATAAAATCTAGTTAAAGCTGACTTCGATCTAACTCATATTTGTAATTAATGGTCCAACCGTTAGCTGTTAGAAATATCATTTGAAGACCTATCACTACATAGTATAAAACAAAGTCGCTTTCTATGTCCCTATGTCCCTTTGTATGCGTAAATCTTTGAAACTACCAACTCTTCGAACCATATCCCTAATGGGTAAGTCAGTCAGAGGCACATTGATTGTTGCCGACATGGTGAACGGAACCTTCAGAAGCCCATTTTGTGATGGTAATAACATGCATGTTTGATCGGGGATCGAATCTACAACCTTTGACGCTATAGGCAGAACCTGTGCCATATATGCGTGGTGTGCCATCCGGATATCCGGGTTATTTTCAACTCTAATTAGAACGAAAGTTCGTATTGCCTATGTCTTATGAGCGCTTTTTGTCTGACAGAACAAATAAATCTTTAGTGATTCTAATCATTATGCTACAGAGTAACAAAACAAACAAAAACACGCGTGCATGTATTACCAATTGCCCTTACAAAGCCTTAATAGTTAGAGCCTTATTACCATAGCGTCAAAGTCCAAATTAGGCAGATTTTACCAGGATTCATGATAAGTCATCCCATCGTTATCCTCCTAAGCTTTAAGGCTTAATGTTATTATTTTAAAGTCTATTTTCGGTATGTTTGTTTGCGATTATGAATTATCTTGAAGGGTTGGCCGCAATTATGAGTAATGTCCTACAATTTTAATGTTTCATTTGTCCGAATTACGGATGTGACAGTTTTGGGTAGTGAAGATTCAAATGTAACCTAAATAGAACACGTTGAATAAAATGTATCCTGCTTGAAAAAAGCATAAATTTCATTTTTTTAAATCCTTTCAGTAAAACTGTGCAGAAGAAACATGATCAAATTGTAGGGTAGGCACTAATACCTACCTTTTTCTGGTTTTCAGATCTTTAGTAAAGATACTGCATGGAAAATGCTAAAACAATAATAAAATACACTAATACCTACTTAGTAAGTAGTAATTACCTAGCTTGTAATAAGGAATGGTTTTTCCCATACATCTTGTTCGTTGTGTTTTTTGGCCTTCTGTAATTTTTTTGGACTGTTGCCGTAAAAAATTTGATAAACAAATAGTTTATAAATAAACAAGCTTTTGAAATGGTTTGAAAAACAGAAGGTTAGTTTACCTACTTTATTTTTATTTTGTTTTTGGGAGTATCAAAAGTTTGAAATTTTTCTTATGTTTGGGATTTCCTTATTACTAACGAAATGTTTATTCTTTTACCTACCTTACCTTAAATCACTTTCCAAACAGTATGCTACGCTTGATATGTAGCCCACCGGACCAACTCTTCTTAGTTTGCGGTCATATGTAAGGCACCTCAGTAATTTATTTTCACCCTATGTTTAATTAAAACGGGTTCATAAATAGGTAAAGCAGAGCCTATCAAATTAACACCCAAAAACTACCAATCTGACGACAACAATATCAAAATTCCTATCACAATACAGTATTCTAAAGCTAAGCTTCATCCACTCAAATTCCATCGGCATAGGCGATCTGCCACTCACAAAGCTTTAACCTTATTCCCATGAGACAGAGTTTAGTTTAGATCGTTTATATTTGATTAGTTTATACCAGGACATTGTTAGGGCAGATTTAATATAGATTTGGTATTACTTAGGCGTTTATTACTGGGGCTTTGGATAGTCAATTGTATTTTCCAATATCAGGGGTGTTTTGTACTAATATAGTTTGTTCTTTTTAGTTCTTGCCACCGACGTTTTACAATGAATTTGCAGCTCCGCCTTGGTGTCGCCACAAAAATGAACAGTCATGTTATTATTAGTAAAATCTTTAGGAGGTCTATCTTATGTAGGTAGAGCAGCACTAATCTGAACTCTATATTATTTACCAGGATATCCCGTAGAAAGCTTTAGGTAGTGAATTACTAGACCTGTTTTTTAGAAATAACTCTCCTACATTTTAGTCGTTGTTTTTGACGTCGCTAGATGTCAATCGTTAAGCCTAGGCAGAGGTCTTAGGGCGGCTTGATAATATCTGTCATTAAGGTTGCTCACTAACCTTACACCCTTCCAACAATCCGCACTGAGCCCGCGTGATGGGGTATGGCTCGTTCCACCTCATAGTTGAGGTGAGGCCTGTTCCTAGCGGTTTATGTTTTATATATATTTTTTCTACATGCTCAGCAAAATTACCCATCTTACGAGTATGCCCAAGGTATCCATTATTTCGTTTCACTGTGTAATTCTGTACACGAAGGGGCTCAAAGACAACCGATTAAGGGTGAAGTAATTAGAAAGGCTTCTAATCAATGGACCGAATGCCGAGAAAATAGAGGGAAAGCCTTCAGCCTGCGCGTAAATAAACAAAACTACAGGAGGTAGTTCAGACGCTCCGGGAATAGAGTAGAAAATAAGATATAAGTTTACTTGTAAAATAATAATAGAGGATAAAGTAGAGTAGTATACACGTGATTGGATTTTATTGTACAAATTACTCAAAGGAACATTTTTAGCTTTGCAATTATTTCGACTTTGCCTGAAATAAAGACAATTTTAATTTTTAATTTTAATCATCCTAAAGTCCACAAATGGTAGAGAATGCTTTTTTAACATCAAGTCCATTATTTGTTTTTCATTTGCAATGTTCATCAATTACGGTGAACGGGTTTTTTCTTTATCTTTTTGGATTTAAAACGCCACTGTTCTGCACAGGTGCTATTAACTTTGATATTATTTTCATCATGACATGAAAAAAAACTAGACCATTTTTGGGAAAATATCCTTTATTTCAATGATATTATAATACAAAAGACGTAGATAGGTTACTTGTGCTAAAAAGTGGCACCCGAAATCAGAACTTCGAACACCTGAGCAAAGCACTAACAGCTTGAGACGACCCTGCGCAACATGTATCTGTGTCGTTTCCGCTCTGGTAAATAATCATACTATCTTGTACTCACAGTCAAATTATAGTCAGTACTGACATCTACCTCTTTTAAATATCATTGCTTTTTTTGACATATTTTACGCTGCGAACCGCGAAAAATTCACAAAGAATCCACTAAAATTGACACTGCAAAGTTTGGACTTAAGCTACCACTATCTACCCATAAAGTACCAACTGCATCTCAAACTAATCCTTAAACTGAAAGTTAATTTGAGAGGACTTATCCGTTTCATCTCGGACTTCGGCTATAAGCCTTTTTCGACCTTTTTTGTTTTTATTTTACAGCGGGAACTTTTTAATTATCCGGGACTATGGCACAGTATGATAAAAACTGTAGACACGTGTAGTTTCTGAAGTTAATGACTCTTGCTTGATGTGGTTTGTATCAAATTCTCATACTGGTACAGTCAGCTTTACAACCATGTGAATATAATATGAATCCTGTTTGAGACAAGCAATTCTAATACTATTGCAATAGAGTCGTATTTGATTTTAATTCTGAGGCATATCCTAGTTTAAATTTAATTGAAGATAGGAAAGCCAAAAAGCACATTCAGTCGCGGTATCAGGCAGAGTTCGGACCAGCGTCTATTTTTGGTTTTCATATCTTTAACATAGACATAGCATTGATAATGCTAAAGTAACAAAAAAATATTATCTACAAGTGAAGTTTAGTATTCTAGACCTGAAGTAAAGAGATAAGATAAGATATAGTAAATTAATTGAAAACAAAGAAACACAACACAATAATGTTTACAGAGACTTCAGTCGAGCGATAAGGGCATTTTTTTAAAAAGGTTATTGTTCTCAAATAGTCTAAATATTTTAGATGGTGAAGATAACTTTTTACAGGTTAATTTTGTAAAAAGGCATTTTTCATATGAACGAAATCACTCAAATAATTTTGTCTTAATCTTTGTTCGTAGCATTTGCTACGAAGTTTGCTACGAGCTTGCTATCACCACAACAGGCCGTGTTACCCTTCAACCTGTAATTGCTCAATGCTAATATGTTTACCGACCCCAAAACTTGTGCAAAGTTGTCACCAAGTGTGCTGAAACTCTTAACACTTTGCCGCAATTAAGTTTAACCCCAACGCGGCCGGTCTAAATGACTAATGCGGCAACCACGGCCTAATTGACCCACCGCCCGGCGAGGGTTAAACACAAACGGGTAAGTTTTCTTTAAGTTTTTTACGTTTTTGCAGCTTATGTTGCTAGGAAGCTTTGAGAAGCCAGGTTTATTTTTATTTAAAAGTATAACCGTCGTTGGAAAGATTCATTGAAAGTTAAAAACCTGTTACATCTGGTGGTATCACTAATCACACACGTCACACAATTAACATGACACTTTATGTCACTGTCATTTATTATTGTTTTGGGGGAAGACACAGATAAGATTTAGAGGGGGACAGGGTATGTTTCTATCCTGAGGGGCTTGTACCATCGGATTTGTCTTTTGAGTCTTTGTAGAGATTGCTCTGTGTGATAAAGCTGCCAAAATTGTTAATATTTTTTTAAGAGTTCTTGATATATATCTGTTTCTATTTTGGGGGATGATGCAAATCTCATCTCTTATTATGTATAACAGCAGGTCTACGAAATGTTAACACTTATGGCTGTAAATGATGATAATCAGACAGTGTGCTGTAAAATAAATACACACATCAAAAGTGTCTAGGGATATCTCAAGCATTTTCATACAAAGTATAGCTATTGGGGAGGCTGTAAAAATTAAAACATTGATACCAACGTAGAAATTTTTAGGACACAGAAACTGCTATATCTGCCCTTTCAGATTGTATAAAGAAATTCATTGTGGTAGCATTATTGTACAATCGTAAGGACGTTAAAAAAAAAGACAGATTTTTCTTTTAAAAGGTTTCAAAATTTCAGCAAAATCAAAGATATTAGATAATGCTCAGCATTATCTTAGAATAACTCGAGGAAACAGGCATAAGATAAAGGTTAAGAATATTACAAAAAAAACGTTTGATTTTGCTAAAATTTTGAAACCTTTTAAAAGAGAAATCTGTCTTTTTTTTAACGTCCTTACGATTGTACAATAATGCTACCACAATGAATTTCTTTATACAATCTGAAAGGGCAGATATAGCAGTTTCTGTGTCCTAAAAATTTCTACGTTGGTATCAATATTTTAATTTTTACAGCCTCCCCAATAGCTATACTTTGTATGAAAATGCTTGAGATATCCCTAGACACTTTTGATGTGTGTAGCTTATGTTACACTTCTTCACAAAAAATAGATTTTTCATAAAGGTCTTAGAATTTTTATTAGAACAAATTCTTAGCTTCTTTTTGTAAGAATATCTGTACCTACCGCAGCTGAATTTCGTGCATATTTTTGGTAAATACCTTAGGAATAATTTAATCACCACATTAATAAAGGCCGACGCTAAAGAAAATATTTTATACGTGACCTATTGTTAGAATATGTAATAAAAATTTTACGAGACCACCAAGTGATTAAATGTGTGGCGCAATTTATGAACTATTCGACTTTAAATATTTTTTTTGGATATCTTAATTCTTAACACCCCCAAATATGAACATAACAATTAAACATACCATGTGGTCTCTATTATTATGTATTAATTAAAACGAGGTACTTAGTTACAGGTTGGAACATACTCTAATGGGTTCCTGGCCTTTACGATTTTTTTATTTTCAGCATGTCAGCGGTGACTTTTTTAGTTTTTTTATTAGCTACAGTGAAATTATAGGTTTAGTTGACTGAAAATAACACCTTCTTCATGGAAATCTGTAAAGTCAGATAACCTTAAGAAGTAAAAAAAAGTCAAAATGTATAATTAGAACGTGACTATAATTTTTTTTGAGTCCACCAAGGAATGAAGTGTGTGGTCCAATTTATAAAATAATTACTTACTTTCAAACAACAGACTCGGCCACTTAATGTACCTCAACGCTCAGAAAATTGTTATTGCATTTGATTGCAAGGAGGTACAAAGCCTTAAATTTTCGTATATTTACCTTTATTTCCTCGAGTATTGTTCGTACATTCACTCTCTTCGGTTGAAGTTTACCATAAGTAACGTTTTCGAGTTACCTAAAGGCTTTTGTGAAGTTTTGTTTCAAAGCTTATATATTTATGGCTGAGAAAAGTATTAAAAAATATTCTTTAGTTTTGCTCCCCGCTGGTCGCATATAACATAGCCCCAAGATACCTGTAATTCCCTTGGTTTCTGGGTGACAACGAAAAGTGGGTAATTACCTATAATAAGATACGAAAATATTATCTTATCGCCGCAAACAACCCTGGAGATACCTGGAGGTATTAAGGTTTCATTTGTAGCAGACGTGTGTGGGTACCAAACTAAAAATACTTAGTAAAAAGGAGATGAAGAGGCCTTTGCAAAGCCGTGAGGCATCTCACTTGTGTCTAAGTGTAAATTAACCTCCTCGTTCTGATTATTTATTTATTTATTCTTTATTGCACAGAAGTAAAGTACAAATGGCGGATTTAATGCCTAGAGGCATTCTCTACCAGTCAACCACACAGTCAGACAGAGAAATCATACGGATCACTGGTCTTAAGTCACCTCCACGTGAAAGTGCCAAAATCCAATCCACTCACCAGCGGATTCAAAAAGTATTTCAAGGAATTTATTAGGAAACCTCCACGGATTTTACTAGTCCGCCGCCCCATGTTTTTTTCAGTAGCCGTGAGTATGGGGCTTCCATGCAAAACGTGCAAAAAGACCGATTTTGACAAAAAGAAACCTGGCCTAGTTTTTTTTTTAAAGTACTAGCCGGTAACTGAACCTGTTAGATATTTAAAAAAATCTTTCTGTACCTATTTTAGCGCCATAATTACAACACATAATTTTGATGCTGACCATACATACTGACACAGTTGACCTGAACGTGTTTTTATTTCAAGCATTCAGTGTGCCCTTTCTCTATTCACGCTGCGTACAAACACCGGGACACATGTACTATAGTACACAACGCACAAACACAATAAGGCTAATGAACAGGCGTGTGCCTGCGCTGATTATAGTCTTGTTTGACATCGTGTAGTTAGTATAGTCTATTGGTTTATTACTTGAATCAATCTACAGACGTTAAGGCGATCAATGTTTTCGAATAGATATGGCGACTGACTTTGTGTAATGTTTTGGAAGTTGGCTCAAACAGAAGGGGTGGCGGTTAAGTCCAAACATTCGTGTCATCATCATCATCATCATATCAGCCGAACGACGCCCACTGCTGGGCATAGGCCTCCCCCAAAGATCTCCACAACGATCGGTCCTGCGCTGTCCGCATCCAGCGGCTTCCCGCGACCTTGACCAGATCGTCGGTCCACCTTGTGGAGGGCCTGCCCACGGAACGTCGTCCGGTACGTGGTCGCCATTCGAGAACCTTTCCGCCCCAACGGCCATCGGTTCTCCGCGCTATGTGTCCCGCCCACTGCCACTTCAGCGATGCAATCCTTCGAGCGATGTCGGTTGTCTTAGTTCTCCTGCGGATCTCATCATTTCTGATTCGATCAAGCAGGGAAATACCAAGCATCGCTCTCTCCATTGCTCGCTGGGTGACTTTAAGCCTTCTTATGAGACCCATAGTAAACGACCACGTCTCACTCCCATATGTCATTACTGGCAACACACACTGGTCAAAGACTTTCGTCTTGAGACACTGAGGTATTTCGGACGCGAATATATGCCGGAGCTTCCCGAACGCTGCCCATCCGAGCTGGGTTCGACGAGAGATCTCTTTCTCGAAGTTGGACTTACCTAACTGGACTGCCTGTCCCAGGTAAACATAGTGGTCAACAACTTCGAGTGTAATGTTCCCAACGTTAACTGGAGCGGGTGCAACATGGGCATTGAACATGATTTTCGTCTTGTCCATGTTCATCCTAAGACCCACTCTTTGAGAAGCATTACCGAGATCTTCGAGCATTATGTTCAGGTCTTCCAAGGTCTCAGCCATAAGAACTACATCATCGGCGAATCGTAGGTGTGTTAGGTACTCGCCATTGATGTTGATGCCGCGTCCTTTCCAGTCCAGAAGCTTGAAAATATCCTCCAACGCAGCTGTGAACAATTTCGGAGAAATAACGTCTCCTTGTCTCACGCCTCGCTGTAGTTGGATCGGATTAGAGTTCTGGTTCTGTAATCGGACCGACATGGTGGCGTTCTGGTATAGGTACCTTAGCACCTCGATGTACCTGTAGTCTATTTGGCACCTTTGGAGAGACTGCAACACTGCCCAGGTCTCAATCGAATCAAAGGCCTTCTCATAGTCCACGAACGCTAGGCAAAGTGGCAAGTTATACTCTTCGGTCTTCTGTATAACTTGCCGCAGCGTATGAATGTGGTCTATGGTACTATAGCCTTTTCGGAACCCGGCTTGTTCGGGAGGTTGGAAGTCGTCGAACCTGCGAGCGAGACGATTCGTAATGACTCTCGAAAACAACTTATAGATATGGCTCAGAAGCGATATGGGTCTGTAGTTCTTCAAGAGAGTTTTGTCACCCTTCTTGAAAAACAGCATCACATCGCTCCTGCCCCATGCCTTTGGCGTTCTGCCCTCGAGGATGACAGAACTGAAGAGCGTCTGGAGGACCTTGAGTATCGGCCGACCGCCCGCTCTCAGAAGCTCTGTTGTGATTCCGTCATCACCCGCCGCCTTGTTGTTTTTCAGCTGCTTGAGAGCCATCCTAATCTCGTACAGGCTGACGTCCGGGATATCTTCGGTATAGTGTCGGGTAAGCTTGGCTCTAGGGTCTTTAGCCTTGCTTTCAACAGGTGTTTGAGTGGAATACAGCTGTCCATAGAAACTCTCAATCTCCCTCAGGATTTCAGGTGTTGACGTAATGATGCTACCTGCCTCAGTTTTCAGCCTCGTCAGTTGGCTTTGCCCAATAGACAGATCTCTGGCGAACACTTTGGAGCCTTTGTTCCGCTCAATGGCCTCTTTAATACACTGGGTATTAAATTGGCGAAGGTCGCTCGTCAAAGACTTAGATATCTGTCTATTGAGCTGCCGATAACGATGGGCATCCGCTGAGTTCTGTAGCCGCATTGCGTTTCTCTGATCCATGAGTAGGAGAGTCTGGCTGGAGAGTTTCTTTGACTTTGGACGGCGGGTTTTAAAGTACTTGGACCCTACCGTACGGACAGTATCCACCACCATGTTGTATTGATCGTCCACATCGATGCTGTTCTCAAGGGCTTCGAAGCGGTTTTGAAGCTCGAGCTGAAAGCACTCGGGGTTTTGAATCTGAGCCGGTATTGGTCGGAGCGTGGATTTTATCAGTCGCGCTCTCTCAAGCTTTATGTCGATATTCAATGTGCCTCTGACCATGCGGTGATCGCTTCCTGTCTTAACAGCGTTGATCACAGCGACATCATTGAATATATGCTTCTTCGTCGACATGATAAAATCGATCTCGTTTTTGACCCTACCGTCCGGACTGATCCAGGTCCATTTGCGGCTTACGGGCTTCTTGAAGAAGGAGTTCATCATAAAGAGTTTCTCCTTCTCCATGAAGTCTGCCAGCATCTGGCCCCTATTGTTCCGTTGCCCAAACCCAAATTGCCCCACTCTCAGCTCATCACCGCAACGTTGCCCCAACTTCGCATTGAAATCCCCCATCACAACTGTGTAGTGGGTTTTATGGCTATGCATGGCTTTAGAGATCTCCTCATACATAGCCTCCACTTCGACATCGTCATGTTTCGAGGTCGGAGCGTAGACCTGAATGACATTCAGCGAATATCGTTTCGATATCCTGAGTATCAGGTACGCTACCCTGCTCGAAACACTTCCGATAGTGATCACGTTGTTGACAAGGGACTTGTGGACGATGAACCCGACACCACCTACTGACTGTTGATCGTGAAAAACATTCGTGTATGAATACATTTTTCATCCTACATTTTTTTATAAAATAGGGAGCAAACGAGCTAGAGGGTCACCTGATGGAAAGTAATCACCTCTGCTCATGGACAACTGCAACATCACAGGTGTCACGAGATGCGTTGCTTGCCTTTCAAAAAGGGATACGCTCTTTTCTTGAAGGCCCCGATGTCATACCCTTCCGGAAACACTGCCGCTGGAAAACCGTTCCACATTTTAGCAGTACGCGGTAAAAAGTATTAAACTATTTTCATGAGTAAATTCTAGAAAAACAGGCATTTTTTTTTAGCACCTATTTTCTAGTTTTGATTCTATTCTATTGCAAAATAAATAAGCTGGTTCACTAGGATAGAATAGTAAACGTGTCCCCGGGCGGCGCGAGTCGAGCGTCCAAGCGCCGGGACCACGGGCTGCATTCTAAATGTCGATAACAAAGAACCGAGGAAAGGACACAGAGGAGCAAACAGTTTTGTAGCTGTCTAGGATTTATTCAGTAGAACAAGAAATGAACAGTATAACAATTGGAGTTATTAATTCACAAGTTTCACGGTACATAAGCTTGGGAGTGATCTTTAATTCTAAGCAAGTTCGTTCATTTATTGACACAGCATGCAAATAACAAATAAGTAAATACCATGTTTTACCAAGCAACCCGGATAAAGACGGTAGGCTCGCCCATTACCACGTTGGGTTCAACTTCGCTCGGTGAAGAATGGGGAGTTACTTTTAAATATTCTATTCACCATGACCGGTCCTCACCAGTGGCATACCCACTTAAAACTACGCAACTGTGATGACTGACACGAAGCCTCCTACGCGTTGTCCGAACCTTATCGCTAGGATGATGATGATGATGATAAAAATCGATGGTTTACTTACAATTGGCACCACTGTGGCTGGTTGTACGGTATGCCGGACGACGATTAACGTTCTGCGTATTTCCCCCAAAAATACCTTAGGTATTCATGTAACTCTTTCATGAGTAGGCTAGATAAAAATAAAATAAGTGTACGGAACGTATCGGTGACAATATTCGAGGCGACTAAGATGGATGGACACACAGAATGGACGCGCCCACGTGAAATGCCACTATTGTGTCAACGTCTAAGATAAGCCACGAACTCTTTCACAAACCTAGCTTCTCTTTAAATAACGAAAGAATATTTGTCAGAAAATTATTTTCTTAAAAATGAAGAATATTTAAGGTCCTGTAAAGGTTAAGTTGTAGGTGCTGAAGTATAATGCCTAACAGGAGATAGATGGTCATGTAAATTGATGTCTTGTTTCATTGATTTTCAACAACGTGTTTTAATTAAATAATATTTTTTATGTTACATAGGTACAGGTTGTCGTTTTCAATGCCTTGCAATCTGTCAAAATTAGGTACCTATTCACTTTTATTTAAATGCACATATTGTATTGGCCCAAACACGCGAAGCCAATTCCGCTTATTAGCTGTCCGCATGATAAAAGAAGAAGCAAAACGCTTTGCGAAACCAACTCATTCAACATGTTTAACTCATTCAGCATGAACAGATTCAATGTTACATTTTTAGCATTTTTCAAAAACAAAATTAAAAGCTAACTAAGAATGAAATGAGCCCAACTCTTAGTTTAATTCGTCTTTAACTGCTTTACCACGACTACTATGATAGTTTCAATTAAGGGGACTCTCTATTTCTGCTTTCATAATTTTCAGTGAACAAATTATAACTTAAAGCCTGATTTTAACTTCAACATGCACAGTAAGTAGTTAGTAAAAGCGACTCCTTTGATGCATCTAAATTTAAATAAATAATTACCCGCTGCTTCCACACTTAACAACTTTTTTGTAGTTATCAAATTAAAATAAACTTTTATAGACCCCACTCCACCCAGGGAAGCAATTTAGAAGTATCGGACATACCATGGATTAACTGCTTACGAGGCTTAAAAGATTAAGGGTACTTCCTACTGGACTATCCGAAGTGCATAGTCTTATCGAGAGGTTGTCTATCGTTTCGGATGAAATCTACTAATACGTTAAGGTAACATACGTAAACGTCTTCTACGCAAATTGGCTTAAAAATGCTTCTCAGGCAAGATGATGAGTATACGATTTCATCATTAAAATAAAAGTATCAAACACCTCCTCACACACAACCTCATTCCTGAAAAACTCAGTAGAAACAGTAATAGTTACTGTGAAAAAATGGCACTGTAGTACCTGGGAACAGACAAGTGGATAAGTTTAGCGTAACCCCATCTGCCATGTGGGTAACCACATTGTGATGTGCCTCATTCAGACTGAAAAGGGCCCTCACATTTCCTGTAAAGAAGAGATTAAGTCAGCTGCTATGTGGGAACGCCTACCCACCGAAAAGTGACGCATAATGTCAGCAGCGGCCCCCAGGCCACCACTAGCTTAGGGGTTTAGTGGGTAGGCTCTGGGCAGCTTCTTGACTAATTAGCCTACCCCAGTGAGAGTCCCACCTAACCCGTCTGCCCCTGCCGAACGGGTATGCGAAAAGGATACCCCCATTAAAAAAGGCCACCACTAGCTGGGGTTTCTTGGGCGGTTAGACTCTCACCAAGCCTTTTTTCCTAAATCATGTAAACCTTTTAACTTTTTACAACAAGGAAAGTCTTAAAGGTCAGTATTTCAATATAGTAATTTGGACATTATTTGTGAGGGTATTGGTACTTTAAAAAAAACTAATATTTTTTAAATACATATATGTTCACCTTGTTTTGTGAACGATTTTGTTACTGTCTTGTATGTATTTAGTTAGTAAGCCTTATGAATAAATAAATAAAGTACTCCAAGAGTATGAAATTACCTCAACTCTACTATAAATAAATGATGTAATATGGGGTATGAAAATTGAATCGTACAAAATGCGTTCTGACAACAGACACGCACGGCAACAAGGGTCATCACAACCTTTGTTAGAATAACTTCGGTTCTACCCTCAAATTACTATTGTCCAATTAAGGTAGATCCGTAGAATCCAGTTACGTAATCGTGGGCGTAGGTCCATTGGAACTGGACTGGGATGGTTAGTAAATATTTATTTTGTTCCGCAGCGAACTACCGTTTTTGTGGTATTGAGCTGGTAAATTGTATGTTTGTCTATGAGATGACAATGATTTAGAGTCAGTAATGCAATAGCAGTCATTTACAATAACCAATACTTCCTAATCAATAAAAAATATTTAAAGATCACAATTCGAAGTGATCGTCGCTAAGTTGTTAAACACTCTGGCTCGAAACCCGGGCGGTCCGAGTTCAGGTCTGGCCGGAACACACCAACTTTGTGTTCATTGTACAATGCGGCCAATCAACCCCGATAACGGCGGCGACCATGTTGGGATCAAAATCACTCAGCGTAATGTGGGCTTCTGAATGTTCCGTTCACCATCACGGCAACAACCAGTGTGCCTCTGACTACCTCGTTTGAGATGTATTTTACCAATCTAATATCTTCCAAAATATGAGTGGGTAACTTTAAAAAATATCTGTTATCCAATATACATAGCGCAGTTTAATTTTCCAATGCATAATTATTATTACCAGCGTCTTAACCAATCAGGTCGAAGTATAAACTGAATGTGGTCTATTTTATTTTGGACATGTTAAAAACCATGGAAAAAAAGTTTTTTTTTTTTTCTTTATTGAAGAGGCTTTGTCGCTTTGCGCCAATGTCGCCTCGTATAAAATAACAGAATACATAGGTAAATAACTTTGACTTACTTACTAAGGCCCTTTTCCAAGAGTTTGTAACATGTTTTAGCATTATCAGACATCGGGTAAACTAAAATGCTATTACAAAAACCAACCATACAATGATTTTTAGGATGTTAGACTAAAAGAAATCGATGGAGGAGGTCCAAAAGCCTCCTGGGCTGCGGTTTTTAAGAATGATGATAATGATGAAAATAAACAAAAAGTACATAAAATTAATCTTCCTATAGGATGTATCAAATAATGACTGGACGATACCTCCAATTAATAAAACATGGTAAGTCAAAGGGCCAGCCGATCCCCGCATAAAATATTAACAGGGTGAGTGGGTATTTCGGAGGGAGTGCGTGTTCCGTTTTAATCCTACATTTGAGGAGGTACATTTTACCCGTATTGCTTCCGGCTTTCTTATCAGAAAGGGAATTCAAAAATCAAAGCATACCGCGCGGACATTAGGGCTCACGCTGACGAAGCTTTTTTGTAGCGCGACGGTTGCGATGCAAACGCGATTCCATAGTACAATAAAACAAGTAGGTCAACTTGGCCGCCGAACAACATGTAGGGCTGTCGCTTTTAATTAATACGCGAGCGGCAGCTGCGCGGGAGCAACGAAACCAGCAGACTGACACACGTACACGCGCGGTCTTACGTGCGACTCCAGTGCTGCGGCTGTAGTTTCGTTAGAATCAAGAAAATCGACATTATGTGCATGTGAAAACGCGTACGTACCTGACGGCTCGGCCACGCTCACAAACAAGGTGCGCTCGCTACGTTTATATGGCCCCTTACCACGTTGTGTTTCAGTTTTCTAGACGAAATGTGAGCTTCTGAATGTTGCGTTCCCTCCGTCCACTGTACTTCTGACTACCCCGTTTAGGATAATAGTCAGGAACGCAGTTATAATGATTGAATTGGTTTTTAAACTTTCTTGTTGCATTTTTTTTTATTTAGTGTTTATATAATGATTGAATTGTTTTCATGAACAACAATGAACAATTCGTTTCGTACATGGTAGGAACCTCGCCATTAACCAGTTTTTTACATCATAAAGATTTTCTGTGTTTTCCTTATCTTTTTTATAAAATTTAACTTTATTAAGCTCGTTGGAAAACTCTCGTACTTATATTAAGCGTTTAAAATTGTACTAAAATCAGGTTAAACTTCGCTGCAAACTAATTGGGCGTAAGGAGTTCTTTTAAGAATTTCTCAAATAAAATTAGCAACTTCCAACAAGCATTTTCACTTAATAGTAATGTCCGTTATGACGCTGTTGTTTATTAAATTCTCCCTCCGGGTGACGACGGTTTATGAAAATGACACTTAAATTATATTATCGTTCAGACAGTGAATGTAATCGAAGGAAAGTTGAGGATATCCCTAGCAGTAGTGTTGTGAGGACGATAGGCGATACACTATCGATGGTATGGAAAATAACCAAACAGTCACTACCAACAAGCGACTACGTCAGGTGTAGTGGCTTGCTCCCGACTCATAAACAAACTACTTATCGTATAAACTTCACAATAACATTTAGCTCACTAGCCATTGGATTAGATGTCCTTACATCGTAGCTTTAGGTTCTATTGGTAGAACTTGAGTTTGGGACTGGACGGGCCGGACTAGTAAATTATAATAAGGTATAGGTATTTTAGTAACTACTTTGCTGAAATGAACCCTCTCATTTTCAATATCACGCCAATCAACGTTAAAAACAGGCTTAGGGCTCACTTTATGCAAGTGGTGAGATCTAAACTTGGTACTTGAAAAAGCTCTCTAAAAATATTAACAACTACCAAACATTTTGTTCAGTATAAACCCTTTGATACTCAAGTTTAATTTGCCCTTGACCGATATTTCTACTCTAAACATGAAATCAGATTGCCCAAAAGTTATTTTGATGAATTCTAAGTAAATCAATGCCTAATTTAACTTTCATTCATGTTCGAAGAATTCTAAAAACAGCGGATTCATACCGGCGCAAAAATGCGACTCGTTTCAAGCTCCGGCCAGATTGCTAACTTCAAAGTTCAATAAAATTTCATTACTGGAATATTCTTTTGCGTACAAATCTAGAATAAAGGCATTCCAATTCAACTGATACTATTTCCAACTCTAATTGGTTAGTTGCTGGATGGCTGGATTTGCGAAATAGCATGATCTTTACATTGATTTTCATAACGTTACACGCTAGTTTGTACCGGAAATGGTTTCACTGGAAGTTCTGTAGTTACGACTTTAACTTTTTGCTACTTGTTACACAAATGACTTGTGAACTGGGTCATTATCACTACATATAGTATAAAACAAAGTCGCTTTCTCTGTTCCTTGCTCGCTTAAATTTAATACGCAACGGATTTTGATGCTTTTTTTTAATAGATAGAATGATTGAAGAGGAAGGTTTCTTTGTACGAGTATAACATAACATCCCATTGCACCCATGCGAAGCCGGGGCGGGTCGCTAGTCTGCATTAACACCTTGTTAGCTCTTTTTGAAAATTTGTAAAAAAGTGTTTAAAAAGAGTAATAACATGTTTAAACCAACTTTGCGTTTTTCTCTGAAATCATTATTGTGAGTTCTATGTTTGTAATAGTCTTAAAAAACTCACAGAAAATATAGTTACCTGTATCACAATATTTTGAAGTTTTATCACTAAAGCATACCTATCATAACATGAAAAAAAAGTAAAACCGTTAGCAGCACACAGTAAATAAAATCTCCTCCAATAGCGGCTTCGCAAGTTACCATCAAAGAGCCACGTTAGCAATAAAAATGATCAGTACCGGTCTCTTACAAAGCGAGAGCAATCATATGTGATCTCTCTTTGACATCAACCCTTTTCTCTTTGAATACGAATAGATAAAAAAATTAAACTTGCCTTATATACTCGAGAGCTACTGGAATCGTATCTTACCTCTGTTTCTTTATATTTCTCGGCAGTTTTCTGCGTCATTTTATATCTCATTTTGGGTACAAGGAACTGATTTTAGTAAGGGCGAGGTAATTCCATTGGAATATTGCTTTGTACCTTAAGATTGACGATGACATAGTAGACAAGATTGGGAAATATCGAGGGGCGCAAATTGATGGCTCTTCTGTAGAACAAGGCATAAAAATAACTATGTGCGAACGGAAACTTGACAAATTAATGGGAACTTTGAGAAAAAAAAATGCAGTTTTTTATTATCGTCGAAAGGTCAAAGTCAAAAATTATAGCTCATGCCTCAGTGACGGCAGTGGATCAGCAACAATTGCCGTTGTCAAGCAACGCACGCCAGGTCGCAAGCAATGTACTAAGATGGTGGACCCCTGATTTTTCGGGTATCTCCATGCTTCGAAAGTCACGTTGATGCTGGTTAACGTCTCCAGATATCAGTTTTCAAGCCTAGTCAGAGGCCTTACACTTACTGGCTGACTGGCTTAATAACATCTAACAGTTAGGTTTATCACTAGCTTTACATTACACCCCTCTGACAATCCAAATGAACCCGCGTGTTTTGCTTAGTCCACCTCATAGGTATTGAGGTGATGTTATACACACAGCTATCTATTGTGTTCTGTCTTTTGTTTAATGTTACTTTTCTGCTTATCAGTAAAGAACAGTTGCTTAACATTGTAAGGATATTTGTACGCCAATTCATCTGAACTAAACGTATCTATTACATATTACATCATAGTGCTGGAGGATAAATAGACTCCTATTTGGGAAGGGTAATCGTTATCAGTGAGTTAATGGCTGTATTTACGGCCCGGGTGCGTATGTGACGTCACCTTACACAAAACAGTGACAGAATTGACGTCAGAGTTATTTAGTGCCGCATCTTGATAGGGGCTTTAGAACATTTACTTTGAGGCAAGTTTCGGATGCTCACTTCGCTACATTTCATTAAATAGGTATGGAGATTGTTGTAGCTTGAGAGTAGACGTTCGGAACATATAATTTATTATATTTGGGTGTTTTGTTGCAGAGGTAGAAACTGCGACAAAACACCGCAACCGAGCGCGCTAATGAGACCTCATATTTAAAAGACTAGTTTGTGTTTTAAATCATTTTGAAATTATGTCCTATCTCGCCAATTTTTTCATAGACTAGGTTTCATTGTGAGCGGTCACCGGACACATTACTCCCTGGAGGCTTTAAATACTGACTCCATTTACAGTTAATAGATAATTTATATTTTGTGTATTGATAAGCTCCTCTACTCTTAAAATACCTATTCATTTGATTACGATTTACGATTCCACCTGATGGAAACCGTTGATGGGATCAATGAATTAGTAGTCATAGCTCAAATAGTGTTAGAATTCAATGGTGAACTAGATAGTTCACCATTGAATTCCTAGATAGGTATCTACTATTGATCGATAAATCAAGCTATAGATAGGCCTGTATCGTAAGCAGCTACGGTGGTTTTCAAAACTAAAGATAGTGTCGGTCCATTAAAACTGATACTATTGTGGTGGTATCATTAGTTTTCACGATACTATCGATATTTCGGTTAATGACAAATATTAAAAGTTCAAATATCACTCGTAAAAGTGAATACCAGTGTCCTCCGCTCCGCTCGCTTCGCTTTAATGGAAGCCGCCTCAAAACACATATTTGTTCGCACGTTTGCTGTCGTTGTGACGTACTCGTACAAATTACCCTCTAGAGAATGACAGCCGCTGCGTTTACCTTTCAGTAACATTCAGTTTAGTATTCAACAAGCCTGGCTCAACTTAAGCATAAACTCAAATGGGTAACAGCGGCATAGTTTATTGAAACCAAGAGCGTTTTTAAGTCCATAACATTACATACTCGTAATATAACGACCATCCCTTATGGGTTAGTCAGAGGCACACTGATTGTTGCCGTCATTGTGAACGGAACATTCAGAAGCCCACATTTCGCTTTAAGAATTTGAACCCAACGTGGTAAGGAGCGAGCCTACTGCCGTTATCCGGGTTGCTTGACTGTAGCGTTTAAAGAGTTCAGTAGCGATGCGGCTAGTACCACCGCACTGCCGCCATTGATAACGGCTTGATACAAACCTATACAACGAATGGAGCAACGTTGCTACTAGCCTATTTAAAATTTAGTATTATCTACTCACCTTCACAATCCGCTCGCTTCATTTCAGTGAAATCATCCTAAAACTACATGTTTGTTCGTGCAAACATAACAGGTCAAACTTGTACACTTTGACATTTTCTACCACCTTATGCCAATTAGAATAAAGACTATTTTCCAACTGCTATGATGCGCTTGATGTTTGTTTACCCCTCTCTGTTTTAGGTGTACAGGTCGATGTCAATGTAAACAAAGGTATCTCTCCCTGGAGGTTTTAAACACTGCTATTCGTAATAATTCACGTTTATTACTGACTGGCCTGTTAGCGTAATGGGTAGAATTCTGGGCTACAGCGCCCATAGTTACGGGTTCGATGCCCAGAACAAACATTCAGATGACGACGGTTTTTGTGGTGAGAAGAAAAACATTCTATCGGTTCATTTTGTGTCTGGTGCTTTTATTTGCTCAAGCATTTCTTTTGAAACATTTAAGTATATTTGGCACACGTAGTTTAACCCATGCTACGTTAGATCTATTTCAGATGATCTGTATGTAAGAATGTCCTAAGTGAGTGGTAAAAAATAAAATAAAATGAAAATAAAAAAATACCTAGACATTAACCCACACACACAGCGTCGTTTAGTCCCAAAGTAAGCTAAATAAAGTGTGCATGAACATGTCTGTTTGTATGGGTGTTTCCTATGTATATATTTACAAAAGAAAAAGTATTTATGTATATCTATCCGTTGTCTGGTATCCCATAAAAATGGACTAAAATCAGCCCACTTGGGGCTAGATGGCGCTGTGTGGAATAATGTCCAGGGAAAGTAGGTGTTACGGTCAGATTTGAACTCAAGACCACAATGGTTCCGAGCCAGAGTCATTAACTACCATGTCACGACCCTTGGATAATAAATGAATACTTTCATTGTGGAAATATAGCGTGTCGTCCAATCTCAACTACAGTTTTGCGGTAAAAAATCAATCAAAACTTTGGTTAACTTTGAACAAAGTAATCAGAGCCGCAATTTTGCAAATGAGTCTTCATGAAACAAGTTGTGAAGGAAGTTTGAAGTTGATTTAACAATGAGCTTTTGCAAGGTTAATGATTTGAGGATTCGTGAAGTAGGTATTTAAGTTAGGCCCGGCGCCCACCATCGGCATCGGCACGCATCAGGATTTTAGGTGGCAAATAGCAATATACTATAACATAATGGCAATAAAGCAGATATTTCCTTGATGTGTGGTCGTAATACAAAAATACCGCTTCGGCATGCTTGAGGCTGCTGTATCGGCAGCCTTGAGCATGCTTCAGGATGCTTCGGCACCCTTCGGTACGCCGCCGGCACCGAGGCAACCTGCGGTTCGGCATCCTTAGGGCCGGCGCCCACCATCGGCATCGGCACGCTTCAGGCTTTTAAGGTGGCAAATAGTTATATACTCTAACATTACGGCATTAAAGTAGAAAATGCCGAAACAGAAACAGAACAAATGAATTTTGTTTTTACGAGAACACATCACGAAAATTTCTACTTTATTGCGATAATGTTAAAGTATATTGCTATTTGCCACCTTAAAAGCCTGAAGCGTGCCGATGCCGATAGTGGGCGCCGACCCTTAAGGACGCCTCGGCATCCTTAAGCATAATTGCCGATAGTGTGCGCTTGCATGTAGGATGCCGGAGGATCCTTTTCCTTACCGATGCCGATAATGGGCGCCGGGCCTTAGGATCAGGGATGGCATTCCGGCTAACATATAACATATTCTCGTGTCCTCTGAGTGAATTCGTAAGAATGCCATTATATGTGATATATTATAAATTGTAGTTGATAAAAGAGTATTTTTGAGTTTTGTTTGTTTTTAGATGTTTAGCTTTATTTTTATTTTATGTAGAGGATAGTTACAGTATCGCATTAGGTCAAAATTTCCTGTAATGATAGTTGTAGGAGATGATAAATAAATAAATAAACATCACTTCAATTCTCGGTGCTTCACGCTTACTTCAATCATTAATACGCTTCACTTTGAAATAAGTATTTTCTGTCATGTGTTTAAATTATAAAAAAATTAGATTTGGCTCAGTTCTTTTGTCTCAAACGACCACAGTCGCAAAGAAATTGAATTTTAAAGGCAACTCACCAGTGGCGAAGTGAGATTTGGCGCCAACCGGAATACCTACCATAGCTGTCCTTTTTTAAATTCAAGAAAGATTATTTTAAAGTGATTTCTAAGTGAAGAACAACATTACAGAATGGATTGCTTAACTGGGTACAGTTAAGCAATCCATTCTGTAATGTTGTTTTTGTAACATTTCAACCTTTGTAATTTTTTTTGTAGTGTTGGGATATGAAATATATCCCAAGATGACAAAGCTTACTATTTGCTAACGGTGTTTGGTACTGTTTCAGCATCAAAATAAAATATGCTAACAGGCTGATCAAAATGATTGAGATTGAAAAATATAATTGTAGTAGGTACTACAGTCACAGGTCAGGGGCCTCATGACGATCTTTTTACAGTTCAATTTTAGCTCAGTTTATGTCTTTTCATTCATTGAAATTTGACTAAAACATGTAAAATAAGTTACTACAGCAATGAAGAAAAGTTAAGGTTTTTTTGACTTTATTTACCACACAAAACACGACTTGTGAAGGTAAATATGCAGCTCAAAAGCTGAGCTTGTGACTTGAACTATCAGGTTATAAGAGATTGTAATAGGGCCCCAGGTATATATTTTTGAAGCGCCACTAAAATCTAAGACTAGTTAAGCTCTATTCGAATTCTGACTACTTATTTTAATTTGATTTTCTCAAAAACTTCAGACTCTTTAGACCACACAATGTGATGCTATTGGCAATTCTATTTTAGTAGTTATTCAATCCCCAACTAAGCCCCACATGTCCAACGGCGTTAACTAATTCAGCGCAATCCCTTGAAAACTCCCACAGTTCAGTTAATTGTGGGATAAAGTTCCGTGTGATCTGGAAGTGTCCTCTAATTGCCTGTCTGTTTGTTTAGCACCGGTGAGGCTATTTACTAACTGCGCTACACTTTTTATAGAGCTGTTGGACAATGATTTATTTCTTAAATATGTTTCTGTTGTTGTTTGGAAACTCATTGTAAAGGACATGTTGAAGTAACTGCTGAGTTTCTTGCCGGTTCTTCTCAGATCTGAAACAGAGGTTTGACACCGCTAGTAATGTTTATTTTTGTACCTACTGTAAATTTATATTATTGCATCTACTAAGGTATGTTATTTAGTGTAAGTATTTATTACTGTCTTCGATATTGATGATTTAAAAGGATGTTTTTGAAACAGATTCCATCAAATATTTGCGCGTTTCAAATTAAGCTAGGTAACTTTTTCTATTCTAATTTTACTGTCGTTTTGTCAACAAGCTTACAAGGTATGACGACGATTAGTCTAATCCATATTACATAGCACTTCGCGCCATGACATGTCAAAGGCGCCAATTATTAAAATTACATCAAACAACATTGCAACTTTGTGTGATTGCAATCCCGTTAAGAGGGATAATATTTTTAATGTCATCCCATAATTGTGTGTTGCTGATTGCCAGCCCCCTAGGAACAGACGAACAGTCAAACTAAACCGATAACAATCAGAAAATCCAAACATGTGCAACAACTCCTCGACATCAGTTCGCGAAGAGGAATAAAGAGAAAGACAAACGCTCAGGCGTCTGCGTCTGCAGCTTGAGACAGAATTGAATTCCCAAAGTGAATGCGTTCTTTGTGCACGCTGGTACTGCGAAATATCAATATTTTCGACGACAGACGTTACTGGGCCAGAATCGGTGAAATGAGGTGGAATGAACTGACAGACGAGGAGATGGATGAAGCAGAAGCCATTTTAGAAGGCATTCTTGGACATTCATTTTTATTTTATTTTTTACTAATATCGAGCTTGTCTTGGTCTAATGCACGGGCATAAAAGAGAGATGGACGTCACCTCGTCTAATCATGAGTGAAGCATATTATCAGCTACCAGTTTAGGTGTGTGCGTGTCTAGCACGTGTCATTGGCGCTGTCACACGGAGTAAAATGGCGTAGTTTGTAGCACCTAGTGTGTTTGTGTGAGTGTAGGTCAGTTCAGGTCGTGAACAATAAACGAAATCGAAGCACCTTGCATGCTTCACATTTCTTTAGTGTGATGTTCCGTCCGTCGTGGGTCTAATGATTATAGGTTACGAGCGGCGGTAGGCCACCTTATTTAATTGGGTTGTGAGTCGGAAGACGTGAGCCCTTTTTTTTTTTTTTTTCGCTGAGGGAAATGCCCTACGCATACCCGCCGCTGGGGGGTTATGTCGGACTCTCCTACTGGGAAGGTTGACCCAGTGGCCTACCGACTAAAAACCTCAGCGACTCATCTCATCGTCCACCGTGGAGGGAATGCGGTGACTGGCAAGAAGCCTGCTACGCGTCCCCCCGGACGGAGCCCGCCTTACACGGCGGGCAGGAAGCGACCCCTTCCTCGTGGGAAGAGGCCAGTAGGAACAGCTGAGGGCGTCGAGCCGTCCCTACCAGGAAGACGTGATCCCTGCTGAATGTTACGATCAGCATGGAGCCAGCAGACAGTGTGCTGTTTAATCATTCTCACGTAAATATTCCAATTAAAACCACCTTTATCGCTGCAAAAGCAACGTTTCACTCCTCGAACTTACTCACTCTTCCTATGAATGGGACAATCCAGTATGGACAATAACTAAAGACCCTACACAGTGTAAGGTACACGTACAAGTATCTTGCCCCATTAGCTTTTTTGTTAGCTTGGCAACATCTTTCGTTCCTGACCGTACCTTAATATTTAATTGTTAGTCCGTTCGCGTTAAGAATGCAGCGATTTTTAAATTTAATTCTGCTACACACAAAAAAACTCAGATCTTAAGTCAAAACTTTGCGTTTGAAAGTATGTGTTCAACTGGTCACTGTGTACTTGACTTTCTAATTAGGAACGATTTGATTGGTTAGGGGGAGTGCTAGATCTAAGGACATATATGAAATTACTAAATTCTTAACGCGAACGGACTATAGGTAGTTCCCAAAACAGAATGAAACCAAACTTACTTCAGGTCCAAAGTGTACGTTGTGACAAAACGGTTCCATATTTAATACAGTTGCAGTAAGCATCTCAGTACGTAGTGAAGGCTTACAATCGTGTAAGCCTTCACTACGTACTGAGATGCTGATCATTATTCATAAGAATTTCACCCGGAAGACAAAGCGACATCGCGTCTGCAGTGAGAATCGAAATTCAATTCCAAAAGTGAATATATTCTTCAAGCGTGCTTGTGAAGGGCTGTGTCGATAAGGTTCAGATTCAGAACTCAATACAATGGAAGATTTAGGAATGCACAGTTTCAGGGGGGTATCGAAGACACTATTCTTTGTCGAGTGTCGTGATTTATACAGTCTGGCTGGGAGTCCTAGGTCCCGAGTGCGAGATCGGAACACCTTAGTACTTTGCATTGATTGTACAATTTGTGGCTAACTCTCCGGATGGAAAACCCCGATTAGAATTGTTGTGTTCAAAACGTAGCTCTGAAAGTTACTTCGGACTCAGGCGCGGATCCACGGTCGTGGGCACTGTGAGCATGCCCACAACCCTAATTTGCTTGTTGTAATTATGATCTATTGATTAGATCGATAGGCTGATGATAAATACGGCCGACTGTTGAGCCTTTAAAAAATCGAGCGTGATTTGGAACACAGCCGTTCCACTAAAACGCCACCGTTATTGAATTTTTTGGTTAATTTAATTTTTTGGTGGCTGTGCCTACGGACGTAATAGAAAGACGGACGTCACCTCGTCCAATCACGAGTGAAACATATTATCAGCTGCCAGTTTAGGTGTGTGCGTGACTAGCACGTGACATTGGCGCTGTTCACACGGAGTAAAATGGCGTAGTTTGTAGCACCTAGTGTGTTTGTGTGAGTGTAGCAGGTCGTGTATAACAAACGAAATTGTAGCACCTTGCATGCTTCACATTTTTTTAGTGTGATGTTCCGTCCGTCTTTCTTTTACGTCCGTGGGCTGTGCCCACAACCTTTTTTGAGGGCTGGATCCGCGCCTGTCGGACTTCCCTCTTCTGAATTATGAGATTAGCTGAAAGCGTACGTCTGTTTTGTGTAAAGAACCGATTTTCTTTATTTATAACAATATAAGCTTCTTCACCAACATACTATTTGCTAGAACGGGAAACAAACCTGCGACCTTTCACTTGCCAGTCAAGCCAAAGCAATAATAAGTCCTCACCTCCCCTTGCGTAAATCCAATTGCGTATGTGCACCGAAAAGCCTTCATTTACAGTTCGTGCAGTAACCCAATACTGCTGTCCTACCGGATACCGGCCATGTCGGACGCGCACCGAATCTTTCGCACTATAAGTAGGTAGGCGCTGTTTACTTTGTTGACAGGAGTCGACCATTAGTGGACATGAATAATGCTGGTTGTAATCAACTGCGATTGATTATGGAATTGGCTTGCATAATTAATTAATGTAATAGATAGCAAGAAATCAAAAGAAACATTAGAGTAGGTATAAGTGTAAAAACTTGTAAAATGTAGCTCGTGGTATTCATCGCAGATGTGAATAAACATACGTTCGTGACGATATCCCAAACAGGGTTTTCAGAGGCACACTGATTGTTAAAGTCGTATTAACGGAACATTCGGAAGCCCACGCTTTGTCTAGCGAGTTTAAACCTAACGTGTAAGCAAGCCTACTGCCGTTATCCAGGTTGCTTGAGTTTTTTATCGGTGTTTGCTACTACCGAAGTGCTCGCAAAACATTAAATACAAGTAGAAAGTAGTTGTTCCACCCAGACTTAAGCTCAGGACCTCCCGGGCCAATCTGTTTGGCCACTGGGCTTCGACGATATCAAAATAAAGTGCTGCGATGATAGATTCTAACACTAGCCATAAGTCAAATATGTAACTAACTTTAAAGTCCGAAATACCTACATGACTATTATTATTTCTAAAAATAAACAGAGAAAATTTAGTATTACTCTGACAACTGAATTTTGGTCTTATTTCCAAAAGCTCTCTGTTTACTTGACTGAAACCACTTACAGATTCTACTTGCGGCTTTACATTTTAAAGCAAAGTAGTCGACACGTCGGCTTAGAAAATAAGAGAAAATTCAAAACTGCGACTAGCATCCGTAAACTCTTTTTATTTCATTTCGCGAAAACATTAGAAAACAATTTGTTCTTTATTCATCTTTCACGTTTTTATGATAAAAACAAAAAATATCTAACCCGTACTTATACTCAATCTTCCAAGACAAGAACAACGCAAAAAGACGCATCCAACCCATTAGGATTACCAAAAGATCAAGAGTTAGCAGATTTTTTCCTCCCAAATCCTACACAAATATTTATGCGCACTCTGGCGGCCAGATAAGGAAACAAGTCCGTATATGTTATTCAAACGTGTGGATACCGCAATCCGTGAACCCCTACTACGTCTTAGGTAGCACACCTACACATAGTGATGTAGCGCATAGGACTATGATTTTGTAGTAAAAATTGGTGCCACTTTTGTAGGACAAGTAACCTATCTACAGGTTACTTGTCCTACAAAAGTGGCACCCGCAATCAGAACGATTCGTACACCTGAGCAAAACATTGACTGTGTTGACAGTCTGAGATGACACGTCGCAACATGTATCTGTCTCGTTTACGCTCTAGTAAATAATGGTAGTGTCTTGTTCACACGTTATAACACGGCCAAATTAACTACGTCGTACCCCGACGTGGACAATTTTTGACTTCGCGTCAGTACTGACATAACCGTTCTAGGTACGTCTTTTACTGTTTAATTCATATCATTGGTGTAGGAGATGACAAATTTGATGAGTTCAGGTGCTCATGGCTCAGTTGTGCCAGTGTATCAGCAACAAACAACGTTGTAAAACAACACACGCTGGGTCAAAACAACAAAAAGTACCGAAATTTGGGCACTTATTTTTCGGGCATCTCCGTGTATCGGATGGCATGTTGAGCAGAACAGTTGGTCCCGTTTGAGGTTGCTAAATCTAAATGTCAGTCGGGAAGTTTGGGTTTCGATATTTCATCAGGTTCATTGCTCTATTATTATTCAAAAAGATTAAACAAAAAACAGTGGGAAGCAACGAATCAGGCCATTTCAACTGAATTCTACCGCACTCGCTACCACAGATTGTGTACGGCGCTCAAAACAGAATTGTTTTCTAAATGTCTAGTGCGAGATTCTTCATTCAAACACATAGAGAAAGTTAACGCATATTTACATGGTAAAGAAATAGCGGCTTCTACTCGCCACCAGAGGCCACGACCAGGATGCCATACAATGAAGTGGATTCGCAGAAGATTTTTGATTCGCGCTCGGCACGGTGTGACAGGATGTCTCGTTGCGACTTCATTATTTATTCGACATACATTAGTATGAGGCTTACAGGACTCCTTGACGGATTAGAACAAGAAAAAAGACTTAGCAAAAAGACTGAGTACCTTTGTGTTTGCCGACTTACGCACCTTGTTCTTTGTAATGGAGCATGCTTGTCGACTGATAGTTGGATCTTACATGATTTATTCTAGTGGTAACACAGTCAAGTTCATGACAAACTAACAAGTTTTTTGTTACTTCGAAGCAAGGAGATAAACTTGGACACACAGGTGGATAGTGTACTTTTAATCTTGACTGTTCATGACACCGTAACTTTACGTCGAATATCAAATCATTTTTAAACTTTTACCGCCGCACTCAAAGCCGTTGATTGATTCCACTGATTGATCAAAATGTAACATTATGACATTTCTTCATCTTCATTGTTATAAAATCTTTTTTACAATATTCAATTTCAGGACTTATAAATCATTAAAAATTGACGTCTTCCAGAGGAGCCGTTGGCATGTTGAAATTTAACTCATTTGTAACTTTTTTTGCTTTTTATGCTTGAATAGATGCATGATGAAAGAGATGCGGTTTAGAAGAAGAAGATAGAAGTCTGGAAGTGCTTTGGGCATTATAAAGGTGGGAAAAAAACACTTTGTTCGGGGCTTATTTATTTGGGCGGGGAAGATTTTGTCCGATTATCAATCGGATGGCTGAAAGCCCCGAACAAAGTGTTTTTTTTCCTAACCTGCCCCGCAGGTTAGATACTTACTCCTTACAGCACACTTACGGTCAACGGCATGAGAGACTACCCATTCCCCTTTGACTCCACCTTGATCTACTGCAAAGAAATATAATTTGGCAAAAGCAACATAAAAAAATTAAACAGGTGGCATGATGTGCCGTTGACTATCCATTTCAGGTAAGTCGAATTTCATGCAAATTGAAACACAAAGCTTTAAACTGAGCCCATCAAATAAACAACACACAAAAATAAAGGCAAATAAAAAGTTTTACTCCAATATGTCCGCTTTTTACTCGGAATTGTTCAATAGTCAGATCAAAGAGTTAACTCGAATCGTTTGCAGTAGTTACTAAAAGGTGCCATTGACAGAAATATCCAATCATTTTACATTCGATTAAACAGTGGGGAAATATTATATTGAGATATACAATAGAACAAACATGTTATTCGGTCTTTTGCCTCTAGCTTCTCTTGAAGGCTCCATGTTTACCGTTTTTATTTTCCTTTTTTATTGTAGTCGATAATTTCGAACAATAAAGTAGGTATCTTTATCTGTGCGGGAAAGACGGCTGGTGCAGGTACTTTCCGAAGCAACCATGCCCGGCTAGTCCTTCAGCTTGGAGGGAGCTGACTCCGGAGTGCTCGGAGTGTGGCGCGGACGAGGACACCGCGTTGCACACTCTTCAGGAGTGGCCAGCCTGAGTGAACCAACGCTGCACCTTGGTCGACATGGTTACCCAAGATATTTTGCTGCCGAGCATCATCCAGGCGATGCTCGGCAGCGAGGCGGCGTGGGAGGGGATGGTCTCCTTCTGCGAGGACGTGATAACGCGGAAGGAGATCGCGGAGAGGGCCCATGAGGACGACCCTCTGGTGGCACCTCTCCGACTCAGACGACGGGGAGCAAGAAGGCGGCAGTTTGCCCGCCTTCCTTCTGCTCCCTAAAAGTGACACCAGGGGTGTAGGCTGGAGGCCCTACATCCCATTGCACGGTGTTCCCGTCTAGGGGTGTCCCAGTATACCGGGATACTCCTCCAACAATCCGCTCCACTGTAGGAGAATGGCTCGCGCCACCTCATGTGGAAGTGAGGTCTGTGCCCAGCAGTGAGACGAATGAAGGCTTTTGTTGGTTTTGTTTGTTTCTAAGACTAGAAATGGTTTGGATAACGTATGTGTGAACCAATTAAGTATGAGATTGCGGGCTCATTCATTTTTTTCTCGTCTCTTTACATTTACAGTTTCGTCGTTCGCTGTTTGCTTTTAATTACAGAGACAAAAGAGTCCGTACACACAGACAGACGTACGTATAACATGATGTGGTGTTTGCTCGTGCCACTTCCGAGGCTCTGATTCCCCCAAGTTTGCCAAAGTATCATGAAAGCAAATTGTACAGTCCACAAAATTTATTCATGACATGAGTACGTATAAGGTAAGTAATTTTCAGATATTCAATCACTGGCAATTAATTTGAAATAAATGGTGTTTAACTTTTTACTAAAAAAACATAAGCAGTTCTTCAACATCACGTTAACTTTATATAGCTTTATCCCTTTCATTCATGTTGCTGTCGCCCTTTGCGAGTAAGTGACAAAACACGTTAATAGCTCATTCTATGCTTTGGCGTTGCGTTTGTTTTTTATGAATAAGGGGGTAAATATATAATTTTAAACCAAAACAATTGAAAGTCACGTGACATATTCAAACATAAGATAGGCTCACAATCGTAAGTATCTAACACCAATGATATTATAATAAAAAAGACGTAGATGGGTTACTGGCGCTAAAATAGTGGCACCCAAAATCGAACTCCGAACACCTGGGCAAAGCATTGCCAGTTTGAGACGACACTGCGCAACATGTATCTGTCTCGTTTACGCTCTAGTAAATAATCATGCTATCTTCTAACGTATCGTAACGTTTATACGTATCTCGGTCTGCCATAAACGGAGCTGTTGAAGCAAATTCCTCATAATGTGTTCAAATTATCTCCCTTCCAAATGAGAGAAGGAATTACACTCGCAATCGACGAGGGTATTATATACATTACGTCACATGTAGCACCCTTTCACATTATTAAGCAAAATAAATTTAATTGAGACTGGAATCACACTGAAAGTCAGTAAAATATCAATGAATGTGGGTACCAAGGGCTTCGTGAGAGCGTCGTGGCACAATGGTTGAACACACCTATTTTGTGTTCATTGTACAATTTGCCGCTAACTCTCCGGTGATGGAAAACACAGATATAAAACCCAAGCAACCCGGATAACGGCGGTAGGCTAGCCCACCTTACCACGTTGGGTTCAAATTCCCTCGGCGAAATATGGGCTTCTAAATGTTACGTTCACCATGACGGCAACAATCAGTGTGCCTCTGACTAACCCACTAGGGATAAGGTCATGAGGGTATGATATGTTACCAAGGACTATATAGATAAACAGTTTGAAATCGAGTAAGAAAATTACTGATTGAATGTTATAAAACGTTTGCAGTTTGGAAGCTTATTTTGCATTGTAATTCAAATTTGTTTCATTTCAAGTCAAGCTTTCATTGTTGCAGACCTCGAACCTGCGTACGTTTTGTCAAATGACTCTACCGAGGACAATAAGCCTAAATTAGTATCTCCGACTCTGATAGTGCCAACTCTACTTAACTTAGGATCAAATAGCTTTACCTAAAGATATCTAGCGATATTTATAGAACAATAAACAAACCTCATTTCGCTCGTAATAGATCCTATCGTCAAATAAAACCACGAACTCCTCATCAAGTGAGCAATTACGAAGACCAGCGGACCGGAAGCCACAAAAGCCTATACGACTATTAAGGCACCCTAGGCCAATAAAGCTAGGCCTGTTAACAACGCCTGGCTAATTTTGCGGTTCACATTCCAGGAAGTTTTGGGCTTGTTTGCTCAGGTCAAATCGTGTAAACTAGCCTCATTTAAACTTTAATTGCCAATATTGGTAGTTAGCTTCTAATCCTTCAGACTTTTTAACAAATGGCCAATGATCTATACTTATGATAAATCTGTAGAGAGGCCAATTCTGTACGTGAAATATATTTAAAAAATAACAATCAAGGGGTGATTAGGGATCGCTATTGATGCCAAAAATGCAATCAGTATAATTTTTGTCTATCTGTCGGCTGTATATTCGTTAATAGAAACAAAAACTTCTAAACAGATTTTTACGAAATTTGGCACAATTATTCTTCATATTCTTGGGCAGGTTATAGTATACTTTTCATTACGCTACAATCAATAGGAACAGAGCAGTGAAGGGTAATATTGGGAAAACGGGAAAAGTTATCTGTATAAGACATAGGCTACAATTTATAAAGATATATCACATTTTTTTTAACTCAAGTTCACGCGGACGAAGTCGCGGGCAGCAGCTAGTATTATAATAAAAAAGACGTAGAATGGTCACTTGTGCTAAAAAGTGGCACGCGAAATCAGAAAAGAGAACATTGACAGTTTGAGACGACACTTCGCAACATGCATCAGATGCATGTAAAAAAATGAAAACATGCGCAAACGAGACAGAAGTAAGAGAAGTAACAGACTCTAGTAAGTAATCATACTTTCTTATTATTCCTCCACAGGTAACTTGGAAGAGATCGCTATTAGTGATAAGGACGCCTAAATTGTGCATTGTTTTAAATGTAGTATTTGGCAGTGAGCTTCTTTGCTAATAAAGATATCACATATCTATCTTAAAGTTTGATGAAAATCTGTATGTAGTTTTCAAGCTAAGCTTCTAGTTCAGTCCAGAATGGACCACAGGTATGTACGAACCATTATCAGTATAATAGTCCCCTAGCAGTCTCTACAGCTGAAGTCCTTTGTGTACCCAATTAATAATCACTTAGATATTCACCTCACTTATCAGGATGAAAAGATTTGCAACAAGTTGCGTTTCTCAGCTACTTATTCAGGAACTCTGAGAGTCCCACTAGCGCCCCTAACGGTTTAATAAGTAATAAAATGGCAATTTTCTCGAACTACCGGTGACTACGACTGCGACTAACTTTCACTCATTTTCATCTCGGTGCCTCTCAAGTCGAGACGGGGTAGACGAGAAACTTTGCTTTTGTTTGTTTGACGGATTTCATTGTTCTACATTTTCCCTACTTATTTATTTATATATTTAACCGCTTGTTTATAAAAACTAACGCAACGCTGCAGCATATGATTGGGGTGTTTTGTCATATACGCAAATGACGACAGCAACAAGAATGCTGCAAAAAGAAAGGGGCAAAGCGTCACAAAAGTTAACGTGATGATAAAGCGCTGTTCAAGTTTTTATGAATAAGGGGGTCAATCATAATGCATAAAAATAAAGTACAAATGGCGAACTAAATGTCTAGAGGTATTTCCCCCACGTCAACCAAACGGTCAGACTGAGACGTTAAGGAGGTGCACTAGACTAAAAGATTTAGGGTTAGTTGCACCATAGTAGAAGTTAAAGTTAAAGTTTTTGTCAAATTTGACAATTTGACGACCAAAAATGACGTCGCATTGTCAAATTTAACAAAAAATTTAACTTTAACTTCTACCATGGTGCAACTTACCCTTAATAAGCAAACCTTGTTTTTTAAATAGAAAATATTGCAATAAACCAAACTTACTATGGCGTGTAGACTCCTAGATCAGTCCGAACTGAGTTATGGGCTTTTAAAGTTTTCTGATTTTACAAATTAGAAATTTTTCTTTTTGCGCGCAATTTTCGCATAAATCGCTACAAAATAGAGACATTATACGAGTAAACATTGTGTTGGATATTTTTCGCAAATGGAAAAATATCTTATATGTCATTCGTTTTTTTTTCGCGTGGTCATCAACCGAACCTTGGTTATATGATTTATAAAAGTGTAATAAACCAAACTTACTAGGGCATATAGACCTCTAAACGCAGTCCGAACTGAGTTATTGGCTTTAGAAGTTTGCTGATTTTACAAACTAGATTTTCTCCTTTTGCGATGAAGTTTCGAATGAATCGCAACTAAATAGAGACCTTGTACGTGTGTGATATTTTTAGCAAATGGATCAATAATTTAAATGTCATTCGTTTTTTTTCGGATGGTCAGCAACCAAACTTTGCTTTTATGATTTAAAATAGTGCAATAAACCAAACATACTATGGCACATAGACCCCTAGCTCAGTCCGAACTGAGTTATGGGCTTTAGAAGTTTGCTGATTTTACAATCTAGATATTTTTCTCCTGCGCCAATTTTCGCTTAATAAAAAAAAAAGTTTAAAGATTGTGAGTGATGTTTTTCGCAAAAGGAAAAATATCTTATGTCATTCGTCTTTTTTTCGGATGGCTATTAATGAAACCTGGCTTTTTTAATTCAAAATAGTGTAATAAACCTGTTCAGGCACCTACGGTCCTGGACCCATGCATCATACGGGGAACGCGGACATTGCCTGTTTGCTCGCGACAGTAGTTACATTCTAAAATATACCAAGTTCATAGGAGAAAACAGAGTTTCATTGGCTCAAGTGTGTCAGGCGAAGAGAAAACCAATCTTACTAAATCAATGAAGACCTCTAAACGCAATCTGAACTGAGTTATGGGCTTAAGAAGTTTGCTGATTTTACATCTAAATATTTTTATTATTTCTCTCAAATGAGAAATAATAAAAATATTTATTCTCATTTCTCTCGCGCCGGTTGAGACTCAAAGATTCCCGGACCAGCACAATTAATGTTTGTGGATAAAACATAATATTTGTGCTGGGTCTTCGTGCTGATGAAAGTATATGATACTTATGTGGTTTTACATTTTATTCTGCGGTATTCCGTGGCAACGGATAACGGATAATATTTTACTTTTAATCATAAGATAAGAGCAAACTTACACATTAAGTGGAACATCGGCGAATACGCCCTTAAACCGCTGTCACTCCTTCTAACGCTCGTAATTCAGTTTAGACTGTGCTAAGATACATGTCTTAGTGAGTTTGTTTCATTACACTATTTTGCATTAAAAAGGCAAGGTTTAATTAATTAATGGCCGCACGAAAAAAAAAGACGTAAAGCATATGATATTTTTTCTCTTGCGACAAAATATCACACTCAATGTTTACACGTACAATGTCTCTATTTTGTTGCGATTCATGCGAAACTTATTCGCGAAAGGATAAATATTATTAATATTTCTGATTAAATTGGTTTTTACTAAAGTTCCGAGAACCAGAAAAAGACATTTGATCATGTTGTAAAAATACTGCATGGAAAATGCTTAAACAATAATAAAACTTTTTGTGCAACAAAGTATATCTTATCAAGTTCGTAAAATAAACAAACTTCTAAAGCCCATAACTCAGTTCGGACTGAGCTAGGGGTCCATATGCCAAGTAAGTTTGGTTTATTGCACTATTTTAAATCATAAAAGCAAAGTTTGGTTGCTGACCACCCGAAAAATTACGAATGTTTTATAAGATTATCGTTCCATTTGCTAAAAATATCATTCACAAAATGTTAACACGTACAATGCCTCTATTTAGTTGCGATTCATGCGAAAGTTGTTCGCAAAAGAAAAAAATCTAGTATTTAAAATCAGCAAACTTCTAAAGCCCATAACTCAGTTTGGACTGCGTTTAGAGGTCTACATGCCCTAGTAAGTTTGGTTTATTACACTTTTTTAAATCATAAAACCAAGGTTCGGTTGATGACCACGCGAAAAAAAAACGAATGACATATAAGATATTTTTCCATTTGCGAAAAATATCCAACACAATGTTTACTCGTATAATGTCTCTATTTTGTAGCGATTTATGCGAAAATTGCGCGCAAAAGGAAAAATTTCTAGTTTGTAAAATCAGAAAACTTTAAAAGCCCATAACTCAGTTCGCACTGATCTAGGAGTCTACACGCCATAGTAAGTTTGGTTTATTGCAATATTTTCTATTTAAAAAACAAGGTTTGGTCGCTGGCCGCAAGAAAAAAAAAAGACGCCACTGCCCCTAACAAATCCGTCATTGTCCTTTAAAGAGCTTAAATGAAATACATATACAGGTAAAATTAAATTAGCAAACATTGAATTTTGCATACTTTTCTAAGATAAAGTAAGTGTACAAAAGAAAACCAAAGAACAGAAACATGAAAAACTATATTTATGTTATTTTTAGCATAAATAATAAATCTAAACTAAAGATAAAAATCCAGGAAAAGACTTGCCTGAAGCCAAGACCAAAAAAAATATTTTTCTCGGTTCCCAATATTTTAATGAGAAGATATATATTCCAAAAAATCGTGATTACAAGCTTTGATATCTAACTTCAGTTAAGTAAATAAAAGCTTTAGAATATAATTAATAAAAACATTTCTAATCGCTCGTCTGCACAAACTGACTATAGCGGAAGTAATTGCAAACGTATTCAACATTTTCAATATAACTTTTGTGGTTGGAGTACTGCGTTGTTATTGCTCCGGAACTTTGAATCCCTTCGAATAACCGATTCACGGCAGTCTGGGCTAATATTTAAGGTAAGATAACCCTGTATATTATGTTTGTCATTGTGTGATACATATGATGTGGCTGTGCTAATGAATAAATAAATATTTAATTTATCCCGTCTTCTTCTAGAATATACTCTTTACTTGTTTTCGAAAGATAAAACAGTCAGAGACTTTGGGGGACACTTATTTAAAAATAATAGTTGGTTCAATAGTAGAAGTAACGTTAATACTGCTTCACTTTTAATGGTTCTGTCTCGGTGGTGTAGCGGTTAGAGCGTTTGGGCTCTCAACCTGCAAGTAATTGTTGGAATCCCGCGCTAACCAACAACATGTTTTGTGTTGCTGTTTCGAGCTGGCTACGACAGTGAGGGCCGATCACCTCGTGTCCGAAGAGTAACATGATCCATGCTGTCGGATGGGCATGTAAAAAGTCGGTCCCGCACCTCACCTTTCTCCGGTCGTGTCGAACTGTCGTCCCATCGGGTTGTAGAAAGGTGATGGAATAGGCAGTACACCTGTGTATTGCGCGCACACTTGTGCACTATAATATCTCCTACGTAACAGGTAGATTACTTATCCGCTGTGGTCGGAATCGAACAGGAGGCCTTATTTATGCCTTAATAGACTTTTAGGTCGTTCCACTAGCAATAGTTTACGGGATAAGTAAATAGTTATCTAAATACCACAAAATACCTTCCTATTAGTAAGTTCGCGTATTGAATATTCATAGCTGACAGGACAATCTGTCGGGTCAGCCAGTATCATTATATTTCAGTCAGACCAATTGCAGCGATGACTTGATTGCAATCATGAAGGCCAGCACAACTGTCGCTAATTACTCCAATTACGCATTATTTAGTACTATAGTTAGTTAATTACTCTGAAATTCATTGCTGAATGATGCGGATAATTAATCAAATCAACAAGATTCCATTTCGTCACAAAATGGATGTTTAAATCACGGTATTAATTAATGGTGTTAAACTGCCGACAATTATGAAATGTTTGTAATGAGTAACGCACGTACGTAACTACGTAGCAAATACTTTACAGCATAAAAGGGACCAAAATTCAGAAAAAACATCAAAAACATACTTAAAAATTTGTGCCATAAGTAAGTTTTTTTTTCTATGTTATTTATATTATTTTAAAAACTAGTGCATTGATGCACTTTTTTTCACTAGCTATTCTCCAATAAAAATCTCCAATGTAAAAATATTTTGATTGCTGGCCGGGCATCATCCAAACGCTTGGCTGATTTTAAGTTAAGACCGGGAAATCTAGGTTTACCTCACATTCTACTATCAATAAAATGATTTAATCAGAACTAAATAGCCATAGTAAGAGACCTATATCATGTACAACAGAGGTACTCTGACTCTCTTTAGGTAAGTCCATATTAACAAGTATGAAATACCCCTTTAACTGAGTAAAAATAAGCCTTGTAAAGATATAAATAAGTATTATAATCGTTTCTGATACGAGAAGGCAAATGACCCTCGAGTAGTATTAGGACTAAGGGGTCGAACATTATTACCGTATCGCTCGTTGCCGCTGTATATTTACTCGCATGCCAGCTCACATACAAGGCGAGCGATTCTGGCATCGGTAGAGTTTGGGCTCGATTTGTTAGACAAGGCCCCAGTCTGCTGCTTCAAGACGCGTCAATTCAATTGTAATTGAGTCTTTTTTGACATATTTTTGCATAGAAACCGTGGTAAATTAGCCGATTACGATTAAATGAAAGCGTTTTAAAATTAGCAGACTTGGGGCCCAGGAGTCAAGTGACAAAGAACTTGGTTTTCTAGAGCTAGCAAGCGCTCCGCGGAATTAACCAAACACTGCTGTTGGCTAAGAGCATAACTTTACCGAGGTTATGATCCCACCTCTTTTTTTTTTGTTTTTTTTTTGATCCGGAGGAAATGCACTTACGCATACCCGTCCGCCGGGGGGCGAACGGGTTATGTGGGACTCACCACTGGGGAGAAGACACCCAGTGGCATACCCACCAAAAACTCCGGGACTCCCACTCATCGTCCATGTTGGGGGAACTGCGGTGACTGGCACCAAGGCCACTACGCGTTCCCCCGGACGGAGCCCGTCTACACGGCGGGCCGGAAGCGGCCCCCACCACGTGGGCAGGGGCCAGTAGGGACAACCGAGGGCGTCGAGCCGTCCCTACCAGGCAGTGGGGCAGGCCTGTGCAATGCCGGCGTGGGTACCCCCGTACCACGCGCCCGCCGGCCTACTCCACGGAGAGGTTGGAGACGATGCGCAACTGTTCGTCGTCTCCGTCCCCTCCTCGCCCTGCGGAACGCTGATGCGCTGGGATCTTGCTCCCGTGCACGCTCCGCAGCTTCCGTTTCGTTCACCACCTCCTCGCAGAAGGTGGCGACGGCTCTCCACGAGTCTTCGATGTCTAGCATTTTGCGCATAACGGTCGGGAGACTCAACTCTTGGCCGACCTGAGCGACCAGTGCGCTGCGTTGCGGGGCCCATTTCTGGCACACCGCTAGGGTGTGGTGGGCCGTATCTTCCGCAGCGCCGCACTATGATCCCACCTCCTGCCTTTGTACAATTTTCACGAAAGTTGAGTACCCTCACTTTAGCTGTAACTTAAAACATACCCTCACGACCATATCCCTAATGGGTAAGTCAGAAGCACACAGAGTGTTGCCGTCCTGGTGATTAGAACATTCAGAAGCCCACATTTCACCGAGGGTATTTGAACCCAACGTGTTAGGGGGCGAGCCTTCTTCCGTTATCCGGGTTGCTTGGGTTTTCATGACCGTAGAATTAGCCGCAAATTGTACAATTAACACAAAGTAGGTGTGTTCCGGCCAGATTTGATCTCGGAACCGAGCCAGAGTGTTTAACCACTGGGTCACGACGCTCATTTTTTTACTTTACTTTACAATATATAGACATTGACAGCGTGCTTAACATTAATTATCGCTGTGAATTCGGAGAAAGAACATTAAATTTTCAAATTCTGGACCAGAAAGATGACATCATTGGCCTGAATTTCGTGAAACTTACGTTCCTAGTGTGTAAAAACGCCAGATTATGGACGTGTGGGAAAAAAGTTTTCTATCGATGCCGCAATAGTCCCCTACAAAGTTTGTACACATGGTTAAAGGTAGCGTTTATTGCTAAACGCAGTAATAAATATCCAGCGGAAGAAAAACGATGGTTATCTTAACTACCAGGCCGCCCGTTGAGATGAGGGCACTACCTACTATATTGACGTGTAAAAAACGAGCCTCCTACAACATTATGATAAGGTAAATGTTCGCAGAGTTAGGTGCTCTAGGAGAAAATGCTAAAAAGATGTATTACAACCCATATACTGAGTAACGTGCTTGGTGCTGTAACAATTTTAGTAAATCTACAACGTGTTCTTTAAGGTTTAAGGTAATGTATGGTAATTTATGTATGGTTTATTGAAACGCTCTTTTTAGTGAATAGGTAAGAAGTACCTACACAGTCTTTGTATTTATATTAAAGAAAAGTGTCTTAAGAAAAAAAAAACTCCATTTTGATACAAATCAACAATAGTGTAACAAGAATCATTACAATTATTGCAATGTATTTGATGTTCATATAGCTGACAAAATGCGTTATTCTTAATTTTTGATAACTGTTAATTTACGTTTGATTTAGAACAGACAACTCATACATTCAGAGAAAATAGTGTTGAATTATGAATACCCGTGAATTTTCATTTCAAATTCGGATCCAAAGGCGGATATTGTTCACTATTTTGTTGGTGAAATAAACTTCTTTAGATATTGACTTAAAGCGACTCCTAAACGGAATACATGCAAATACCTGTAATCTCATGAATCATAGCAATTGCAGACATTATTTTTAAGGTTAGTTACTTCACTTTGCAAATTTGACTAACGGTTTTGGGCTGCATCTCCCCCCCACCCCCCACAGTCATCAGACGGTCCGGAACTAGCCCTTGTGATGCTAATGCACTTGCAATTCTAAATGCACCAGGCTCTTGGGCTTTTGTTTCCATTGTATCAAGAATTTCTGAAGACGGTTGGGTACATACTAAATGCTTAAGGACAGGTAGGGTGAACTTACGGTTTATTAAAAACCATCTGACTCATAGGAAACAATGTTTTGAATATTGAAAAAATATATGTATGTATTAGTTAAGGACCTAGTCTAGTCAAAATCGCAATAAGCTACATGATTCCATAAACTTCACTCGATAGCAAACAATCTCAGTTACCCCTTTTACTAATGTTTTTTCAATGTCATGTATTAACTATTAACTTTTTTGCATTTAATTTTTCCTCGATATTTATATTTAGAGCGTTTAACGAATTCACAGAGTTTGACTCGATAAAATTATGGTCTTATTTCCTACATTGAAAAACCTACGAAATGCGCGAGTTTACGTTTTTTTTGTAAGGAGTTTCTTGTCATGGCATACCTACCTAACTTAAAATTTGACTCGTTGATTCGATAACGACTGAAAGGTGGGACAATTTGTAAACAATGAGCTCAGGATGAATAAACGAGTGACGAACATTGTGCTCGTTTTAGGTTAAAAAGTAGGCGCTGCGACAATACCCAACTCTACGATTGCCTTTACGTACTTCATTGCTTAATTTACATTTAAAATCATTGAAGTAGGTCTTTATTTAGCGTTTAACATTGTTAAAGAGTTTGTTTTTTTACTTTTTAGCTTTATCAGTTCTGTAATTTACTTAATTAGATTCTTCGTTTTTTTTATCTCATTGAATAAAACACACCTACCTTTATAAAGCTATTTATTCTTTGTGGCAAATTAATGATGATACGAAAGGCGGATTTAATGCAAATTAGGCATTATCTTCCAGTCAAATAAAAGGCTAAGTGAGAAAATAAAAAATATAGTAGCAGTAGTGCAGTAGATAAGATAAGATATACTTTATTGCACGAAGAAAACAATTACACAACGATGTTTATAGAGATTTAGGACGTACATTTAGGCGGCCTTATCGCTAAAAGCGGTCTCTTCCAGACAACCTTAAGTTAGAGGAACAGGTTGAAAAAGTAGGTATGGTGGTGCAGCAGTAGGACTTTGTAATTTTTTAATCGATCTATCAAATCTAACAATGGACACACGCCGCATCACGTAGTAAAATGGCTTTGACCGACAGTGTAAGGCGGAGAGGTTGGCGTTCATTTCCCGTGTTGATACAGGTTTGTTGACAGTCGCATACTGCTGAACCTGTTTAGACTGCTCGTGTTTATACGGGGTTAAGATACACATAAGATAGAAAATACGAGTAGGTATGTTGCAGGTTTAATACAAACGTATGTTACTTTAATCATATTACCTAAGAGTTGTGGATTTTGTTACTTAAAAAATAAAATAAAATTTTCAGACGATTTCCAAGAAGTATGTGAAGTGTTATTATGGCATCTTGCTATGATCGAATAGCGTTACATTTGTTCGGATTCAACTGAATTCGTTAGCTTTTCAATTTGTAAACGTTTCTTGTTTATCCAAATGATTGTAGATTTTTGTAGCACTGCTACAAACGTCTATTATTGTTCGTAGTAGCTTCATTTGTAGGCGTTTAGTTGAAAGTTTTATAGTTCCTAAAAAAATGGGTAAGTATTAAGAACGTTATTAAGAAATAGTGATCACGATGTTTCTTGTACTTTTCATAAATATGAAAACAACTGGTAATGCAACTAGTATAGATAACGCTCAGCTTTAAAACTTGAATTTAAGCTACGACTTTACTACACAATGTACTTCGAGAAGGTTTAAAAATTAAAGAGACTGCCTTTTGTCACTATGATAGAGCATTTTAATAAATCATTTATAACTTTGTGAATAAACAACTAAGTTGAGAAATAAAACGCTATAAAAACTGCCTCTGCCGCCATCCTAGATGAGAAGCAAGGTCCATATAAATCTCTCTGGAGAGTGAAAACTACTCAAAAAGTAATAAGTCGTCCATTAAGTTTCTGTAGGAGACAGTTTATTCATGTTTTATGTAACTGTATATTTTGTTGCAATAAATCACAAAAAGTGCACTTACAGTACGTAAGTCTACTTATGGTTACGTTCCTTATTTTTTGTCCTGTAACTCCAATTAATTATATTCAAATTAAAATTATAATTATTTGTTGCGCAATACCTGGACTTAAACTAGAAATTATACTTATTTTACAAAACGTAACAACTGAGAGGCTAGACTATACTTAGCTGTCTAGAGAAAACACCGCAAGCTTGTAATAGTTAATTGCCAATTCCCTGGAATTGGCGCCCAAAATATACTTAGATATTTAATCTTCGACTTGACATCACAAGTCTATCAAAGCTTTAAATTAGTTACCGGTATTAAGCTTATTTAATTAAACAGAAGTACACCCACACACTCGTAAACCCACACACTTAGGCCATTCGTACATTTAACATAAACATAAACGGCCTACATGTATACGTCCCACTGCTGGGCACAGGCCTCACCTCAACTATGACGTGGTGCGAGCCATTCTCCAACACGCGGGCTCAGTACAGTTTGTTGGAGGAGTGTAAAGTTGGTGAAAAACCTCAATGTCAGATGTTATCAAGCCGCTCTCCGGCCTCTGACTTAGCTCAACGACTGACATCTAGCGACGTCAACCGGGACCAACTGCCGTGCCTTCCGAAGCAGCTTCCGATATACCTTAAAAATACAGCTCAAAATTTCGATCGGTATGGTCACCCGTCCCATTTCTGAGCCAGCGTATGTTGCTTAACTGCCATAAGGAGATGGGCAGCAGCGTCTCCGCATAACAATAGGCCTCACTGCGATCGCCAACCCGCCTGCCAAGCGTGGCGATTATGGCAAACCCCCCCCTAATGATGGCACAACCTAAAAAATGGCCCCCAGTCCCCGGCGGCCCCGCTATTCCTGGCTACGGCAGCGGCTATGGTAACGGCGGGGCAGGGGGTGCGAGGAATCCCCGGGTGAGATCCGGCTGCCAACACCGACGACTCGACCTGGCAACATTTAACGCGCGCACACTGAGGCTTGACGCGAAGCTCGAGGAATTGGAAGAGGCAATTTACATTGGGATATCATTGGGTTATCTGAAGTCCGAAGAGAGGGGGAGGACTCGATAACCCTGCAATCCGGTAACTTACTATACCACCGGGAGGGCGATCAACAGTCAGTAGGTGGTGTCGGGTTCATCGTCCACAAGTCCCTTGTCAACAACGTGATCACTATCGGAAGTGTTTCGAGCAGGGTAGCGTACCTGATACTCAGAATATCGAAACGATATTCGCTGAATGTCATTCAGGTCTACGCTCCGACCTCGAAACATGACGATGTCGAAGTGGAGGCTATGTATGAGGAGATCTCTAAAGCCATGCATAGCCATAAAACCCACTACACAGTTGTGATGGGGGATTTCAATGCGAAGTTGGGGCAACGTTGCGGTGATGAGCTGAGAGTGGGGCAATTTGGGTTTGGGCAACGGAACAACAGGGGCCAGATGCTGGCAGACTTCATGGAGAAGGAGAAACTCTTTATGATGAACTCCTTCTTCAAGAAGCCCGTAAGCCGCAAATGGACCTGGATCAGTCCGGACGGTAGGGTCAAAAACGAGATCGATTTTATCATGTCGACGAAGAAGCATATATTCAATGATGTCGCTGTGATCAACGCTGTTAAGACAGGAAGCGATCACCGCATGGTCAGAGGCACATTGAATATCGACATAAAGCTTGAGAGAGCGCGACTGATAAAATCCACGCTCCGACCAATACCGGCTCAGATTCAAAACCCCGAGTGCTTTCAGCTCGAGCTTCAAAACCGCTTCGAAGCCCTTGAGAACAGCATCGATGTGGACGATCAATACAACATGGTGGTGGATACTGTCCGTACGGTAGGGTCCAAGTACTTTAAAACCCGCCGTCCGAAGTCAAAGAAACTCTCCAGCCAGACTCTCCTACTCATGGATCAGAGAAACGCAATGCGGCTACAGAACTCAGCGGATGAGGCAGGTAGCATCATTACGTCAACACCTGAAATCCTGAGGGAGATTGAGAGTTTCTATGGACAGCTGTATTCCACTCAAACACCTGTTGAAAGCAAGGCTAAAGACCCTAGAGCCAAGCTTACCCGACACTATACCGAAGATATCCCGGACGTCAGCCTGTACGAGATTAGGATGGCTCTCAAGCAGCTAAAAAACAACAAGGCGGCGGGTGATGACGGAATCACAACAGAGCTTCTGAGAGCGGGCGGTCGGCCGATACTCAAGGTCCTCCAGACGCTCTTCAGTTCTGTCATCCTCGAGGGCAGAACGCCAAAGGCATGGGGCAGGAGCGATGTGATGCTGTTTTTCAAGAAGGGTGACAAAACTCTCTTGAAGAACTACAGACCCATATAGCTTCTGAGCCATATCTATAAGTTGTTTTCGAGAGTCATTACGAATCGTCTCGCTCGCAGGTTCGACGACTTCCAACCTCCCGAACAAGCCGGGTTCCGAAAAGGCTATAGTACCATAGACCACATTCATACGCTGCGGCAAGTTATACAGAAGACCGAAGAGTATAACTTGCCACTTTGCCTAGCGTTTGTGGACTATGAGAAGGCCTTTGATTCGATCGAGACCTGGGCAGTGTTGCAGTCTCTCCAAAGGTGCCAAATAGACTACAGGTACATCGAGGTGCTAAGGATACCAGAACGCCACCATGTCGGTCCGATTACAGAACCAGAACTCTAATCCGATCCAACTACAGCGAGGCGTGAGACAAGGAGACGTTATTTCTCCGAAATTGTTCACAGCTGCGTTGGAGGATATTTTCAAGCTTCTGGACTGGAAAGGACGCGGCATCAACATCAATGGCGAGTACCTAACACACCTACGATTCGCCGATGATGTAGTTCTTATGGCTGAGACCTTGGAAGACCTGAACATAATGCTCGAAGATCTCGGTAATGCTTCTCAAAGAGTGGGTCTTAGGATGAACATGGACAAGACGAAAATCATGTTCAATGCCCATGTTGCACCCGCTCCAGTTAACGTTGGGAACATTACACTCGAAGTTGTTGACCACTATGTTTACCTGGGACAGGCAGTCCAGTTAGGTAAGTCCAACTTCGAGAAAGAGATCTCTCGTCGAATCCAGCTCGGATGGGCAGCGTTCGGGAAGCTCCGGCATATATTCGCGTCCGAAATTCCTCAGTGTCTCAAGACGAAAGTCTTTGACCAGTGTGTGTTGCCAGTAATGACATATGGGAGTGAGACGTGGTCGTTTACTATGGGTCTCATAAGAAGGCTCAAAGTCACCCAGCGAGCAATGGAGAGAGCGATGCTTGGTATTTCCCTGCTTGATCGAATCAGAAATGATGAGATCCGCAGGAGAACTAAGACAACCGACATCGCTCGAAGGATTGCATCGCTGAAGTGGCAGTGGGCGGGACACATAGCGCGGAGAACCGATGGCCGTTGGGGCGGAAAGGTTCTCGAATGGCGACCACGTACCGGACGACGTTCCGTGGGCAGGCCCTCCACAAGGTGGACCGACGATCTTGTCAAGGTCGCGGGAAGCCGCTGGATGCGGACAGCGCAGGACCGATCGTTGTGGAGATCTTTGGGGGAGGCCTATGCCCAGCAGTGGGCGTCGTTCGGCTGATATGATGATGATGATGATGATGTATGTTGCTTCACAACAGCGATCGTTGTCGATCCAGTGTCACAACTACGCCACGGGCACTACACTTCGTATACAACGCGATGCAAATCTACGATACCCGATGAATAGGGAATACCTATGCACTGTTCTTTTTTATATTTTTTTATGATAGCTTATATCGTTTTATGACCGATCAATAATATTCATTACCAAAAATGTTAAAAAGTGTTAAACAATTCAAACTTTTTCAAGCGTTTCAAACGCCACCATTATGGCGCGCTCCGTTGTCATGGACTTGGACGACACGCGAGTCTATGACAACGCAAATGTAACCTACAAACTGCTGAATTCTTCTTCTTGTCGCACTTTTGACAGTGAGATAAGCCTGAACTGTGACGTCACACTCGACCTACTCTGTTTCAACCACTTTGAATTTCCCTCATTTTTTTGCACTTTTCAATAATTATTTTTACAGCTACAAAGAAATATAATTAGAAAATATTGATAGAGACGTAATAAGAATTCAAAATACTACTCAAAAAAATAATATGACGCTCATCTGTTTTAAGTGCATATTCACTATTTGGACTACGAGGGACCACTGCAATACAAATTCATATAGGTAGTTTCGTTTAGTCAGTCAGATACTCGCGACATAAGTTTACAACATTAGTATCGAAGACTTGCGTCGCCTTGTGTACGAAGGGGCTTACTTGTGTGATCTAATTTAACGTTCCAAACCGTACCAAATATTTATTTAATTACAAAGTTTAACAGACAGTCTAATAAAAAGTATTTGATTTTAGGTTTTTGTTATTTTCGACGTATCTACAGTGAAGTGCTAGCTAATATCTTCAGGTTCCAACACGAAGAGTGCTTGTGTGGAATCCAAACGGATCGTGATCGTTGAGGGTCGCGTTGTGTCCTCCTTTACAGCATAACTATTTTTAAAACAATTTGGAAAATGAAAGTACAGGTGGACTTACCTCTGAAAAGATTTATTCCAGCTGACTACGTTGACAGGAAACCATATGACGACACAATAAGGGGCAATGCTACTTCACCGATATGTGAAGTTTTTGAGAGTAGTAAATAAAGATGCATTTAATGCTACTCGTATTTTCTGCATGTTTTAACATGATCCTAGGAGCGAATTGTAATGTAAAGATTAGGCTCTGTATTTAATTATGTTATGTATACGAACCCTCACCGCGATAACTAGTTTAACTTAAGGTGAGAGAGTCGTGTCTCGAAGGAAATCATAACACGGAACTAACACTTCAATACAGAACTAAAACAACTTCTCGCCAAGTTAGAGAAACTTCTGAAGCTCGATAACTGTCAATATTAGCTATCTGCTAGATATTCTTCACCAATCTGAATATTTTTACGTTTGATATCGCGACGTATGAAGTTTAGAAACTGAATTTTCTACAAGCGCTGCCTAATTCTGGGGAGAGACGCTCATTAAAACTTTCACCATCGATATTAGAAGTCTTTTGACTTCTTCTGAATATAGGCTTCCCTGTAGTTTTCCAGAGCCGGTCACAGGCGTAGGTAGGACTCAAATTAAAATGAGAAATACGAGTATATTATGTCTTTGAATGATTATAAATATCGTACTAAAGATAGGAAACTCGAACCAGCGTCTTCCGCATTTCGGGCGGCTGAACAAACCACTGTGCTACCGTGGTTAGGAAGACGCTGATTCGAGTCCCGCTTGAGCCCAAGACTGTTTTTTTATGGGTTTCCTGTCTTTAGTAAGATGATAATGCATAAATTCAGAATTGCGACATCTTTTAACAATTAAGCTCGTTATTTTTAGTTAATTTGAGAAAAAATCGTGGCGAACTACAAATTGCAAACTAACGAACATTTTCAATTGTACAATTTTGATGATTTTCTGTGGTGGGTGCTCACCTGCCCTATACTAGAGACAGGGCAAAATTGACTCAGTTAGATTAGGTTGGTAAAAAAACAAAATATCGAATGAATATCATCAGTCAGTTTTTCAAGCATCTTACAATACTTTTCTTCTCCTATGCCTAACCCACTTGATGAATGACATTTTCCAATTCCGAAAGTTTTAAATGAATGCGAAAGTCACAAAACTCAGCAATTGCTTTCATTTTTGGTATCGGTGGCCGAAAATATTAAAGAACAAACATTTGTTCCCCTAAATTATATCAGAAACAAACAAACCGCGGGTCGATTCGAGAATTATTACGGCAAGAATGAAATGCTACTACTGAGAGCTACGAAAAAAGGCTTTTCACGGTTTTATTTGTTAAAGTATCTGAATAAAAACGCTTCAAGCCAACTTTATAAAACCTAAAAAACAGCAAATATATATCTCACCTTTTAGTCTTGAAAACACTTGATTGCACTTTACAAAACCTTGTTCAAAATTGCGATTAAATTTTTAGTTTTTATTGTTAAAACGTCGGCGTGTTGTGAGAACGTCGTGATTTAGTGGTTAAACACTTTGGATCGGAACTCGATGGTAATCAAATCTGTAAGGAACACCTTTTTTTTTAATTTAACCTGATGTGACCCATTGCTGGGCAAAGGTCTTTCCGGAACACCTACTTTGTTTTAATTATATAATAAGTGGCTTACTCTCCGGCGATGGCAAACACTGATATAAAACCGAAGCAACCATGGAAACGGCGGTATGGGTTCGCCCCTACTACGTTGGGTTCAAATTCACTCGACGGAATGTGGGCTTCTGAATGTCCATTCACCGTGTTGGCAGCAATCAGTGTGCCCCTGACTACCCCGCCTGGGGAATATAGTCGTGAGTAATGATATTATAATAAAAAAGATGTAGATAGGTGCCTTGTGCTAAAAAAGTGGCACCCGAAATGAGAACTTCGAACACCTGAGCAAAGCATTAACAGTTTCAGACGACACTGCGCAACATGTATCTGTCTCGTTTACGCTCTTATAGCTTATCGTACTGTGCTCCTTCACGTTATAACACGATCAAATTAACTACGTCGTACCCCGCGGACAATTTTTGACTACGCTTCAGTACTAACATAACCTATCTACGTCTTTTTGTGTAATATCATTGGTCGTGAGCGTATGTATGTTTATTGTTAAAATTATTATTTTTCCAGCTCCATGTTCCACTAGCAGCGGGTACTGGCCCGGAGCAAATCGAGCAATACTTCCTTTCATTTGTTGCTTGTCGCTTGAGCCCCGCTTTGCGATAAGCATCGGGCTCACTCGACGTATTGCTGTTCATATCTCACTTTTAGAAAAACTTTGCGACTTTACGCTGGATGGTTACGGTAGTGTTTACTACTGTAGGTATAAAGTGATTTCAGCCTAGTAAATTTTAATACCACCTATAATTCCTCTTTTACTACTTTCTGAATGGGTACCTAGTAGGCAGATCCAAGTGCTAAACATGTGCGTGTAGTGCGTTGACAGATAAGGAATGTTGTTCTAAATAGACAGTTCACTTCACTTTGATTTTTGCATTCTAAAACTCAATAACTTCGCGACGGTGATCTTTTGAGTGAAAACAACTTAGCCGAATAAGATTTCAAAATTATTTTCATACTTAGTAATGAGGACAGAAGCTGATTCAAAAGGAAGCACAAAGCCGATTGAAATCAGTGTAGCAGCTATATCAAGATGTGAAATGATGTTAGTGAGAATCACTACAGTCCGCTCGCGTTAAGAATGCAGTGATTTTTGAATTTAATTCTGTTGCAAACAAAAAAACACAGATTCACAACCTTTGCGTTCGAAAGTATGGGTTTAACTGGTCGCTGTGGACTTGATTTTCTAATTAGGAACGATTTAATTGGTAAGGGAGCGTGCAAGATTGAAGGACAAGTATGAAATTACTGCATTCTTAACGCGAACGGACTATAGGCTTGCCAGCGCACAGTTTGAGCTCGTATTCGGCTAATGAATCTCAGTAGAAAAGGAACAACTGCTACAGTAGAAAGTGCTTTGAAATAATTAGCCCACCATAAACCTAATTATTTCCTCCTTAAACAGTCTCATTAAAATAAACCCCACTTCAGAATCCAATGGAAGTTATGCGCGACCCAATTTGGCCAAAAAACGAGTTCAGTCTCCAATCGGAAAAAGCTTCGGAAAAGTGTTTAATGTATTGTAGAACACAGGAAAAAGCTTTTTTGCGAAAGAGTACGTCTCACGAGGATTCGAGGAATATTTTCGAGCAAATGTATCAATTACTCATTTATTGAATACAAAGAACAATGCCAGCAACGTTACTTAAATCAGTTAACAGCAAAAGCATTGATGTTCTTACAAGTTTCAGAATGAACATATTTAATTATTTTTAATTCAATATGTTCATTCTATATGCTCAGAAAATGTACAACCACACAATGATATTATGATAAAAAAGAAGTACGAGTAGATAGGTTTTTTGTGCTAAAAAAGTGACACCCGAAATCAGAACTATTTATTACACATAAGCAAAGCATTGACAATGTTGACAGTTTGAGACGACACTGCGCAACATGTATCTGTATCGTTTACGCTTAAGTAAATAATAATTCATACTATCTTGTTCAGACGTTCCAACACGGTCAAATTATAGGTACTGGCTGTGGGCAGTCTACGTATTTTCTATTTTATTATCATTGCCTCTACAAGCTCTTTTTTCTGTATAAAGAATCCATTTTCTTCCCTGATATTTATTATTCAGGGAGACTTAATCTGTTAATGTTCTTATTTTTATTCTATTTATGAACTATTATTATTAATTATATTAATTATTATTTAAATTTTGTTCTTATTCTAATCAGAGTTTTTGGCTCCTCTTCTAATTTTATCGATTTTTTTTTGGATTTTCTTTGTTTTTTGCTAAAAAGTCTAGTATGACGCTTGTCTTGTTTGTACATTGCTATGTCTTATTGTACATTGCGAGGACAAAAACCGCGTCCAGGAAGAAATATGTAAAACACTTCACACTGCTTTGATATGTTCACCCTGTATTTTATTGTAGCTCGCTTACATTAAGGGTGCTTTCCCATTAGACATGAGTTAAGCAACGTCGCTCCACATAGCATAGCACTGAAACACTGGTGGAAGCAGGTTTTATTTATTTATTTATTTATTCAAGATCACCAACAAGTTTACACTAACATTAAGCTGAAGTTAAACATTTCAAATTGTGAGCATGCTAAGTATAAGCTTCATTATAGGTGACGACAGCATGCATGACGACAACAGCAGGCAGCATTTACTAAGGTATTAGTATGTCTTTTATTTGAATGATTGCGTGCATGCTATGGATGCGCCCCACGTTACTTCCCTACTGTTTATACATATATTTATTTATTCTTCATGTACATAAAAAAGTAACATGCCGAGCTTTACACCAAGAGGCATTCGCGACCGGCCAACCACACGTTTATACATCGCATAACTCGAGCTGAGCATTTTCTTCGCACATCTTGCGGCGGCGCATCTTCGTAGCACGTCTTAAAGGTCATATCCCAAGTAACACACAAGCATGATAAAAGTACCAATGCGACTCATAACACAGTTAATAGTTCCGTAACATTTGTGTTACAGTTAAATAAATAGCTTCATTCTGACTAACGTCGTATTACGGCTTTTATACTTTTTTAAGCTTAGAAACTTTTTAATAATTTCGGCTTCTTTCTTAAGGCTTAGTAAAAACTTTTATCCTCAATATAACACAAACGTTTCTAAGCTTACAGAGTTGCACATAGCTTTAATTTGAATAACAGTAAGCTAAAAGATAACAAGCTGAATAAACATAATGTACATTACTATTATACAATCATTATTAAGCTTATTGCTGTTAAAGACGCTATATTCTGTATAAAGTATCCTTAGCAACTAGATGCTGAATAACAGCTTTAATATTATTTTGAAATCTTATAAGGTTCTTGATTTTACCTATTATTCAGCTGCTGATAAAAAGTACTTTCTGGGTTCTAATTAAGCTTATATTGTTATAAAAGAAATGTAGACTTGGTTTATAACTCACTTATACATACTTCTATTCTTATACCGAAACTAGCAGTTTTAAAGTTAGTTATACAGTATTTACACAGAAAAATGCTGAATATTAATGAAGGAATAAAGCGGTCAAGCTAACCTTAACAGTCAAGTGTGATCGTACGCAGAAGAGTGTTTCGTACCAGCAATTTCATATACAGAGTGATGATTACGCATCTAGTGGCCATGAATTAGATAAGAATATTAACGAATTTAAAAATACTAATTTTCGCAATAAGCTAAAATAATGGGCTATGAGTGAAAACATATGGCAAGTGACAAAAAAAGAATTAATGGTAATACTAAATGAGAATACCTTCATTTACCAATAGAACCTAGAACCTTTTTTACAAAATTCCAGAAATGTTACCATAAAAAATATTAGTGATGCGGAGTACTGGCATAAAGGGCTAACAGAACCATTGAAAATGTTTTGAGTGAATTGGAGGACGTACCAACATAAATGGTATGCAGTACACACGAGTGGTTAACTCAAGCTAGACTTATTAGGTACGTAAGTTGAAAAAAAACATGATCACCACAGCATTTTTTCTAGATAAAACAAAACAAAAAAACATTCATTTATCACATTTAACATCAATTTTTACGTTAGATTGGTATAAATACAAAATGTTGACATCAAAAAAAAACAAAAACTCTCATCAAAACCGTTCAAAAACACTAGAAACGTAAAAATTAAAGAAGAAAAAAAAAGAAGTTTTTATAAAAAAAAGTTAATGTTACATCAAAACTAGAACGTGATTATACATGACATGACATGATCACCGAGCAAAAAAGCAATGATAGAGTCTTTAAATAGTTAATAACGCCTAAAATAGTTCACTTGAAGCTAAGATATTAACATCAGTTTTTAGGTAATGATTTAGTGCATCTAATAAAATGAAAAAAAGGTATCACCGCCACGGTCTAATTTTTATGTAACATTGCGTTTCTTAAACATAAAACTATTTTTTTTCTAAAAATTTCACGTTTCAAGTGATTTTCAAAGGTTTTAGTGGGAGTTTGATATTTTTTTCATGACAACATATTGTCTACTTTTTCAGCTGCCCATCGAATCCTTTTCACGCTTATGTGTCCTGCACATCGGTAGATATTCCTAAATATATGAACACAACCGGGTTCGGCGAAAAAAAACAAATGGCCGCCATTTTGTAATAGAAGGAAATAAAATATTTTAAAAGTGGATTGGTCGATAAAATGTATTATATTAATGAACCCTCACGGGTCCGACACCGGTGATCAGACAGACTGTATAATAAAGTTCGATCGATCACCTAATCTTTTTGCCACGAAATGCTAGTTTTTGATTGTTCTGTTTTGAACCCTAATAAGCTGTATAACAAAACATGTGAACAAATACTCAATTGTTATTCAGAAATGATTCCGCCATACCGCGCTTTGCCAAATAAAAGCTTTGTAATATGACGTAGCAAAACTATTATTCAGCAGTTCTCAGTAAAACAGCTCCGTGAGCAGCTTATAATCAGATTTATAGGTGCCGCCATTATAACCTCAAAAACAATATTTTTGGAATTGTTTTTCCTATCAAATGCTGTGTTTTATGGACACAGATACAAATTCGAGTATTATACATAAACTAATTATTGCTTTTAAAACACTAAAATAAGGATTTACGCAAAAAGTTTTTTTTTTGCCTTATTTCTATCTTGCACAATAACTTATTTCTATCATTAAACGTCGATATTAAAGCAGCGCGTTAAACCAATCGTTACAGGGCATACGTTATTGACGACTAAATTACTTGCGCAACATCATTTCATTATGTCTAATAGCTAAAACTTATATTTAAAAATTACTTCTCAATTCCAGTACCATTTCACATCAATAACTTAATAAATATTTATGATGTCAACAATTGTTTGAAGGAAACACATTTTGTTTGAATTATTGTGGTACAAATGTGCTTATAACTGGGTAGTTTTTGAATATCACAGCCACCAATATTTATCTGAATAAACATGATAAAATATCTGTGTATAAGTAACGACTGCCGTTTTTCAGACGTTATTAAGTTGTGTGGACCATAACATTGCTACTTGTCAGATTTTATATTGCTATTATTCAAATTAAAGCATTTAAAAGTGTGCCCAATTTGCTTGAAAAAGAGCTGAGTACTCGTTTACTCAGACGTTAATCAACAGCTTTTTAAGCTTAGCGCTCCCGGGTTTGCTGTTACTAAGACCTTACCCAAGTAACACAGCTAGCAGTATAAGGTCTTAGTAACAGCAAACCCGGGAGCGCTAAGCTTAAAAAGCTGTTGATTAACGTCTGAGTAAACGAGTACTCAGCTCTTTTTCAAGCAAATTGGGCACACTTTTAAATGCTTTAATTTGAATAATAGCAATATAAAATCTGACAAGTAGCAATGTTATGGTCCACACAACTTAATAACGTCTGAAAAACGGCAGTCGTTACTTATACACAGATATTTTATCATGTTTATTCAGATAAATATTGGTGGCTGTGATATTCAAAAACTACCCAGTTATAAGCACATTTGTACCACAATAATTCAAACAAAATGTGTTTCCTTCAAACAATTGTTGACATCATAAATATTTATTAAGTTATTGATGTGAAATGGTACTGGAATTGAGAAGTAATTTTTAAATATAAGTTTTAGCTATTAGACATAATGAAATGATGTTGCGCAAGTAATTTAGTCGTCAATAACGTATGCCCTGTAACGATTGGTTTAACGCGCTGCTTTAATATCGACGTTTAATGATAGAAATAAGTTATTGTGCAAGATAGAAATAAGGCAAAAAAAAAACTTTTTGCGTAAATCCTTATTTTAGTGTTTTAAAAGCAATAATTAGTTTATGTATAATACTCGAATTTGTATCTGTGTCCATAAAACACAGCATTTGATAGGAAAAACAATTCCAAAAATATTGTTTTTGAGGTTATAATGGCGGCACCTATAAATCTGATTATAAGCTGCTCACGGAGCTGTTTTACTGAGAACTGCTGAATAATAGTTTTGCTACGTCATATTACAAAGCTTTTATTTGGCAAAGCGCGGTATGGCGGAATCATTTCTGAATAACAATTGAGTATTTGTTCACATGTTTTGTTATACAGCTTATTAGGGTTCAAAACAGAACAATCAAAAACTAGCATTTCGTGGCAAAAAGATTAGGTGATCGATCGAACTTTATTATACAGTCTGTCTGATCACCGGTGTCGGACCCGTGAGGGTTCATTAATATAATACATTTTATCGACCAATCCACTTTTAAAATATTTTATTTCCTTCTATTACAAAATGGCGGCCATTTGTTTTTTTTCGCCGAACCCGGTTGTGTTCATATATTTAGGAATATCTACCGATGTGCAGGACACATAAGCGTGAAAAGGATTCGATGGGCAGCTGAAAAAGTAGACAATATGTTGTCATGAAAAAAATATCAAACTCCCACTAAAACCTTTGAAAATCACTTGAAACGTGAAATTTTTAGAAAAAAAATAGTTTTATGTTTAAGAAACGCAATGTTACATAAAAATTAGACCGTGGCGGTGATACCTTTTTTTCATTTTATTAGATGCACTAAATCATTACCTAAAAACTGATGTTAATATCTTAGCTTCAAGTGAACTATTTTAGGCGTTATTAACTATTTAAAGACTCTATCATTGCTTTTTTGCTCGGTGATCATGTCATGTCATGTATAATCACGTTCTAGTTTTGATGTAACATTAACTTTTTTTTATAAAAACTTCTTTTTTTTTCTTCTTTAATTTTTACGTTTCTAGTGTTTTTGAACGGTTTTGATGAGAGTTTTTGTTTTTTTTTGATGTCAACATTTTGTATTTATACCAATCTAACGTAAAAATTGATGTTAAATGTGATAAATGAATGTTTTTTTGTTTTGTTTTATCTAGAAAAAATGCTGTGGTGATCATGTTTTTTTTCAACTTACGTACCTAATAAGTCTAGCTTGAGTTAACCACTCGTGTGTACTGCATACCATTTATGTTGGTACGTCCTCCAATTCACTCAAAACATTTTCAATGGTTCTGTTAGCCCTTTATGCCAGTACTCCGCATCACTAATATTTTTTATGGTAACATTTCTGGAATTTTGTAAAAAAGGTTCTAGGTTCTATTGGTAAATGAAGGTATTCTCATTTAGTATTACCATTAATTCTTTTTTTGTCACTTGCCATATGTTTTCACTCATAGCCCATTATTTTAGCTTATTGCGAAAATTAGTATTTTTAAATTCGTTAATATTCTTATCTAATTCATGGCCACTAGATGCGTAATCATCACTCTGTATATGAAATTGCTGGTACGAAACACTCTTCTGCGTACGATCACACTTGACTGTTAAGGTTAGCTTGACCGCTTTATTCCTTCATTAATATTCAGCATTTTTCTGTGTAAATACTGTATAACTAACTTTAAAACTGCTAGTTTCGGTATAAGAATAGAAGTATGTATAAGTGAGTTATAAACCAAGTCTACATTTCTTTTATAACAATATAAGCTTAATTAGAACCCAGAAAGTACTTTTTATCAGCAGCTGAATAATAGGTAAAATCAAGAACCTTATAAGATTTCAAAATAATATTAAAGCTGTTATTCAGCATCTAGTTGCTAAGGATACTTTATACAGAATATAGCGTCTTTAACAGCAATAAGCTTAATAATGATTGTATAATAGTAATGTACATTATGTTTATTCAGCTTGTTATCTTTTAGCTTACTGTTATTCAAATTAAAGCTATGTGCAACTCTGTAAGCTTAGAAACGTTTGTGTTATATTGAGGATAAAAGTTTTTACTAAGCCTTAAGAAAGAAGCCGAAATTATTAAAAAGTTTCTAAGCTTAAAAAAGTATAAAAGCCGTAATACGACGTTAGTCAGAATGAAGCTATTTATTTAACTGTAACACAAATGTTACGGAACTATTAACTGTGTTATGAGTCGCATTGGTACTTTTATCATGCTTGTGTGTTACTTGGGTATACTGCTAGCTGTGTTACTTGGGATAGGACATTATGCCAGGGCGGCAACTGACATTTAAATTTTATCAATATGTTGTGAGTCGCACAGCAAATTTTGCAGTAATACTAAGAGAAAGCCAACGGCGAGCTTTCAGCGCGCTCGCCGCTTCTATGCCACTCTACTCTCAGCTCGCGTCCTTACAGCTTAAGGTTCAAATTTGAATGGCAAGATAGTTGATAGGTTGGAGCTGTGCAGTTGCCGTGCTGGGATAATGTGCAATGAGCTTCATTCACTCCGCTACATAGTTACCGTTAGTGGAAACTGTCATATAGTTTTGTAGCTTGAAACTCTCAAATCTTCGCTTAGCTGCCTATCTCATATTTGATGTAAAAGCACCTTAAAGCGCAAAACAAACAACACTTCACGATAATACAACATTCTCCACATTTGATTCCCTTTCGAAAATACATATTTTCTCATCTCCTACGTTTCCATTAAAATAATTGTGCATACAATGCGCAAGGGTTGTTTTCTCACTAGTGCAAATTGGAACTTTATGTCGCTGGTGTAAGTGCTAGAATGGAAGGGTGGTTCTGGTCACAGTTTCTTGTGATGAAGCATTCCTCCACACGCTTCCTGCTCGATGTAATTGCTTTCGGAGCATTCGTCTCATTATGTTTCATTGTTACAAATGAAAGTTCTTTCGCTTCAAATGTGTTAGAATTTCAATGAAGGCAAAGTGCTGACATGTTAGTCGGTTCATAATTTATGTGTCATTAAGGTGTGTTTAACTGAACTCAATTTAAAAAGGGAAAGCTTGCGGAGAGATAATGGGACCAAATAAGAGATATAGTTTTGATACTTACATAAGAGTCGTACACTGTATAATTGGTTGACTAGTTGACACTAATTAACTAGGGTTTAAATCTAAAACTTTAGTGTAAAGTTTCTTTTTTGAGCACTCTGTTAGTACATTAACTTTGATTTTCCCGGTACAAACCAAAAAAAAACTTTGTTTAATCAAAGCGCCAACACTTACCATAATTTCTTGAGCTCAGATATACATAAACGGCTTATATACGTCCCACTGCTGGGCACAGGCCCTACCTCAATTATGAGGTGGAACAAGCCATACTCTAACACGCGGGCTCAGTGCGGATTGTTGGAGGGGTGTAAGGTTAGTGAGCAACCTTAATGTCAGATGTTATCAAGCCGCCCCGAGGCCTCTGACTGGGCTTGACGACTGACAACTAGGGACATCAACTGGGACCAACTGCTTAGCGTGCCTACCGAAGCACGGAGATGCCCGAAATACACATAACTAAGTTTCAGTCGGGGTGGTCACCCATCCCATTTCCGACCCAGCGTGTGTTGCTTCACAACAGCGATCGTCGCCGATCACTGTCACAACTACGCCGCGGGCACCTCCCCAGCTCAGATATACTTACAGATTAAAGGGGTTACTCTCCATGTAATATAGCTATAGGCCTTTGAGTTCTCAACAAGCAAGACTGAAGATTAGTTGAACAATTAGTGACGACTACCTACTCTTGTGATTAGCTTCTGTTAGACATGTCAGCTGCCTAGATAACGTAACGTAACATGCCAAGTAAATAATAAAATTAATATCGTAGCTGTAGGTAGGTTACTATCACTTTGTCTTTATTCATTTATCTACAAGTCTATGGAAAGCTAGATGTTTCTGTAGGCAAAGACAAAAAAGGAGTGTACCCCCAAAGAAGCAGCACCGGCAACCAGGCAGACCACAACTCAGGCCTCTTCAGGACTGGCCTTGTTTTTTGTGCTCGAAGACTCGCATCATTCCGAGGAGTTTTACGACATTTCAGGGGTAGTAACCGACTGGTCGACACGTCTAGAGGATTCACTCGGGTATTACTAAAAAAATGCAATACCTGCCCGAATAATAGTCCGTTCGCGTTAAGAATAGAGTTATTTTTAAATTTAATGCTGTTGCACACAAAAAATCTCTGATCCACGACCTTTGCGTACGAAAGTATGCGTTCAACTGGTCACTGTGGAGTTGACTTTCTAATTAGGAACGATTTGATTGATTAAGGGACGTGTTAGGTCAAAGGACAATTAAGAAATTACTGCATTCTTAACGCGAACGGACTATAGAAAGTTTTAATTCAGTGCTTACTCTTTTTTTTGATCACATTTGATCTTTTATGTCAAAACCTTCAATTTATATTTCACTCGAACGCCGCCTATTCTAAAAGTTGAGTTAAACTGGAAAGATAGTTTCCCAATCGGTCCACAACAAATCGATTGTTCAAACTCATTCAAACTCCGCTATCCCAAACATATAAAAAACCAACCTCATAATAATATATCAAAATTCCCTCTATAAACTTCATTCCACATGTTTTGATTAGCAGCGAGCACGTTCGGGAATACTAATTTAACGCTCGAAATGTAGATATAGTTTCGTTAAATCAACTCCAGTTTGATAATTCAATGAAACTTCCAATAAAGATAAAGTGCTTTATTTATTTCAGTTATACAGACTCCGCCGAATACGAATACATACAAAAACATTAACAATTTCGAGATGAAATTAATCACATTGATTCCTATAGCATAGATCCAAATAACCTACAGCTGAGACTAAAAGCCGTAACAATAGATAGCCTAGGAGCTACTGTAACTTTTGACAACAGATTACCTGTAAGGCTAGAACATTGGGTACTATGTTTTGGGTACACTTCTCGCAAAAGTGATGAAAGAGACAAAATGGTTTCTTAACTTTGAACAGTTTTATAAGATTCTCTAAAGTATTTACGAATGGGGTTAATGTTATCTTTGAAACATAACATTGTTTTACCTTACAGGATGCTAATCGAACAGTTTAGCAACTCTCCAGCTAATACTAATTGACCTAGTGACAAACGAAGGCAGTGACAGTGTGCGAAGAAAAAAAGACTACTTTAAAATCGAGTATTTATATCATTATCAGTCCTTACTTAATCTCTAAAAGGATCTAAAGAAAGACAAAGGTCACTGGACTATGACTCGGATCTAATCGAGGTATCTAGTTAACAAATAAATAGGTAGATTAGGTTCTAAAGCCGCACACAGATTGACTGCCAAGAACTTTAATTAAATGCGAAGTTAGTCTGTGTGTCGCTTTATGAAATTTACTTGGGGGATTGCACTCCAAAGATGACTTAAGTTAATCAATCAACTTGATTGAATGCTCAAAACTTCGTTCATTTTAAAGCTGCGAAACACAATTTTCTTCAAGCTATGCATTCTAACTTAAACTGTGATAACTTATCGCTAGAACTAACAACTTAGCAGCTAATTGTACAGCAACTTCAGCCCTTAGACTATTTTTGTAATGTTTGTCGGAATTCAACAGCGGATTGTACAGCATAATTCGCATTTTTACAAGCTTGTTACAAGCTTACTTCAGAATGCAAACTTTATAATCTGAAGGTGAAATAGCGAACCTCATTTTTTAGAAGAATAATAAGCTTTTTCAAATTATTTTTAGAAAGAAAGAAAGAAAGAAAGAAAAAACGTTTATTGATTCTGAACATCGCAACAGATAAAAACATACAGAACAAAGTGGTTAGGAAAAAAAATAATTAAAACAAACAATAGAAAAACAAAGAATAATTTCCACCAGGCAGCAGTGTCACGATGTCCAAAATTAAATGGACCCCACTCAGCTAATGCCTGGACCTGATAGGCTCAGACGCTGATTTTCAGTGGGACCAACTGAGTGGACGCACGGACATTCGCAGCGACTAAACAATGATAATTATAAAAATAAATATTTGAAATACATACAATATAATGTGACGTGTACCTACCCAGTGTAAAAGTGTGTAATACAATACATAAATACTTTGGGGGATGTGTAGTGTACCTACTGTGTTTGTGTGCGTTCGAACAACAGAACAAGCGTGGCGACGTCACGTCGCCCGACCTTGGGCCAAAGTGCAGTCATGCATGCAGCATTACAGCTGCGGGGCAGGCAGTTACGAGACGCGCCTGCGAGGGGCCGGTGGTATTTCAGATGAGTGCTAGTAAGCAAAACCAAAACGAGATAATTGAAATACGGAATTAAGTAAAATTAGTCAAGAATTCAAAATATTATATGTCAAAAATCATTATTACTACAAGTCATCAGCCAAAATGCAAAATAAGTAAAAAGAAAAAGTGTATTGGTCGTCAGTCAGGTAAGGCATGTCTAAGAAATATATTGTTTATTCTATTGATTCACTCAATTTTTAATGTTAACCCTTTTAAAGGCAGGGTATCATTTTGACGCCTTTGCATGCCCATTAGCGTTCTGGCTTTTGAACGAATGAACAGATTTAAATCTGGTTTTCGCTTGTTTTTTCTATAAAAGCTTCAGAAAGAGACAGAGCTAGTCTTTGGCGTGTAATCCCCTCATAACGTTAACGACTAGACCGCGTTGCCTGCGCTGTGCGCGTTGCCGTTCGCGCTCAGTGGAATGGTGTTGAACTCGTCGTCGATGTCTTCGTTTTTCCTGCGAAAAGAAAGTACAACATTAATAGAAAGATCAAATAAAACATCAACTTTGCAAAAGGTTTAGAATGTACTCTCAATATTTAGTTTAGAGAGTAAGAAAACATTTCAGAACGGAATAACTCCTGCAGTTTGTTGAAAATGCAAAACTTCAAACATTATCTTTTGCTACATAATATTTGTTGTTTATTCGTCGCTATGCGGTTGAATACTTTCAATAGGTTAATGTGAAGATATTTTAGCATGGTATTTTTCTAAGACGGTAATTTTGAGCGAAATTTATGAGAATCTCACTCAAAGGATTTTCGTTTCGGTGTAATAATCGTGTCAACCACGAGCGCAAACGAGCCCTCTTGATAAAGCGCCAGGTATTTTTAGCAACACTAATTACTTACTCCAGAAATTAAATCTTGAACGTTAAATGCCTTCTTGAATATTTTGTAGGGAATATCTAAGATATTCATTTGGTCTTTAACGCAAAATTTCCGATGTTTTTAGAGCGCTGTCAGACTCCAAATGTATGAAAATTTGATTAAATAATTATAATTCGTATTTACACAAATGAAATGGGAATGAATTCGGATTTAATTTGTTTAATGAAAGTCAAGCCGAGAAAGGGTTAGGGAGAGGCTGCTTAGTACGCGCAGTATCAAGATGGGCCAACTTATTTGAGGGTTAAGACCAACTTCGGTACAACAAAAGCTTTAAATAAACAAATTACTTCCGACAAAATACCCAGCAATTTAGGTGTTCAAACAAAGTTTAGACAGGCGGAAATGATTTTACTTGTTAAATAAGTTAGACACGTTTCGTGCGTATTGCGATAAACCATTGTGTACCAGAGAACTTCCTATACAGGGTGTTACAAAAATACCCCTAATAACTGAAGGGGGTTATTCAAACTTTTCGTTAACGTTAATTTCTTACAGTCGTAGCTCTGAATTTGAATTTCGAGTAAATAAACGTAAAATAAAAACATCGATCATAGAAACACCCAGCACTAATTTGGGTTCATGACCCCAAGTTGACCCTAACCGGGAGTGAAAAGGAGCGCGCTTCTTTGTTCACGTCCCTACGTTAAAAATCGATAAAATGAATTTATATCGACATTTTGGTAAACATTTGATGTAGGTTTTTATCGAAATCGTTAAAGATATGAAAAAAGGGACAACACCTACTATTTCAGATTCATTCACTTTCTAAGCCATTTCAGTCTATAGGGGTATTTTTGAAACACCCTGTATAACATTCGAAGGTGCCGCTAACTTTTGCACTGCTATTCTCTAATACTCGAAGGTATTAGGTAGCTGGCTTTGCCGTCAAAATGTCATCACAACGGAGGGGTTTATCGGCTGTGGGGCTTATCGACAAGGAAGTGCCAATATGTCTATCTTTATAGCCTATACAGGGTGCCTTTGCAAGGTGTTGCCATATTTCCAAAACGAGCTCTCTAGATTTAGCAGTATAAAAAAGTACGTCTTTACATTATTTGTCTTTAAACATAGTTAACTTTTAAATGTTTTCAAATTTGCTAAAAAGTAAGAAAACAAACGATAGGGGTAACGGTATTTCCGCGCACCATAAAGACTATACTTTTCAACTCACGCAACAAAAATATTGTGACGTGCGCGGGCGTATTTTTTCATTTAAACAGTGGATAGAAAGTCGGTACTTTTAGTTTATTTAATCGAGTAAGCTACTGATTCAAAATCGCTCCTAAAAATTTGCCAAGCATTTGCAAAATCACCCTGTATTGGGCGGAGGTTACTATAAAAAGGCAACGTGTAACATGTGAGACCCTTCCTTAACGAACGCTGGTTGTAACCACAAAACTCTGTAAGCATGGTGATGAGCCAAAACACACCTACGTCACACAGATTGCGATTATTAAGCGCCAGTCACTAATGCGTTACTTTTCTTCATAATCAGCATTACCCACTTAACCATCTTCGGTTTCAAAAATTTGGCTTAATAATTTAGTCAGTGATCTTGTCTCTTGGCGCTTTTTTGAGGTTGCGCTTGACAGGACGAGGTCAGCAGAACATGTTAAAGTTGAGCCTTTTGCCTGTTGGGGACAGGCAAAAGGCTCAACTTACAATAGCATACAAACTACTGGAACTATTCGATAGCGTAATGTATATCCTATAAACCTCGTCTTATATATAAACATGAATTGCTATTCGTTAGTCTTGCTAAAACTTGAGAACCACTGTACCAATTTGGCTAATTTTGGACTTGAAATATTTGTGGAAGTTCAGGGACAGCTAGTGTCTAATAAATACTTTTCATACATCAGACACTTAAATAGACCATTAATCTCTGTTCAGATAACTCAAATTCAGACCATCCCTTTTTAAAGTGCAGTGCAAAACTTATTGATAACTGCATGCAAGCTCTTTTTTGGTGAATGTATCCTGCATTCGTGGGAAATAATATTATATTCTGCTTGTAGCAAGTATTTTAACCTCACGTACAGTTTCGAACAAAACTTCGAGCAGCGCCCCTGGCGTCACTTTTAAGAAATTTATTATTCTACTAGAATTTACGTTACCTACATGAGTTCAAAAACGATTTCTATACAAAAAAGCTTTACTGCTGTGGGTTATGTCTATATTATCTTCATTTGTGTAGACTTCACTACCAACATTTCCATTCAAGACTTCGACCTCACAGTTTCTTCGTCTTCTCACTGGTTGACAATTCCGTACATACATTTTTTTTCCACTAAAATATCTAAAACTGTGTTTGTATGTCCATGAACCTTATCTCGACGTTTTACGCACTTCGAGTCGAGTAATTCAAAGTTTTATAAAACAGTACAACGCGGAAATTTCGATAAATCCCGTTTCCGCACATCCCGTCACGCACATCTGCAAGAATTGTTCCGCTTGACACTTATTACGTTGGGCCTAGTATATTGTCAACAAATGCCAATCAAGACCCTATCAAGAAGAAGACCGGAACTAATTAATCATGAAAACCCTCTGATAGCAAAAACCACACCTGCGAGTTCGTTCCACTATCTCCCAATACAAGCCGGACAAAGGCGCAGTGCTCAATGTTATCACCGGCAGGGCTGCTCAACTGCTCATCCGATCCATTGTTACAACTGCCTTTGTGCTCGTCTAGTTGTCTTTGAAGTAATTGCCTTAATCGTCTTGATACAATTTCTAGAGGCTGCCAGTAGAGCACAATGCTCAACAAAGCTCGCTTCAGTGTAAGTTAACTTTACAGTGAAGTATTTGAAGTTACTATATTTTTCAAATGCCAAAGAAATAAGGCTCATTGATTAGTGTACTAGCGGCCGCCCACGACTTCGTCCGCGTGGACTTGAGTTAAAAAAAATGTGATATATCTTTATAAATTGTAATTGTAACGTCTTATTCAGATGCATAAACTATATTACTGTAGACGTAGAGTTTCATTTAAATCCATTTAGTAGTCTTTACGTGTACAAAATCGAGTATTTTTTCCCGTTTTCCCTATGTTAGCCTTCACTGCTTTGCTCCTATTAATCGTAGCGTAATGAAAACTATACAATAACCTGCCTAAGAGTATGAAGAAAAATTGTGCCAAATTTCGTCAAAATCAACAACAACGCGGAAATTTCGATAAATCCTGTTACGCACATTCGCAAGAATTGTTCCGCTTGACACTTATTATGTTGGGCCGTGTATATTGTCAACAAATACCAATCAAGACATGAAAACCGTCCTAGCAAAAACCACACCTGCGAGTTCGTTCCACTATCTCCCAATACAAGCCGGACAAAGGCGCAGTGCTCAATGTTATCACCGGCAGGGCTGCTCAACTGCTCATCCGATCCATTGTTACAACTGCCTTTGTGCTCGTCTAGTTGTCTTTGAAGTAATTGCCTTAAACGTCTTGATACAATTTCTAGAGGCTGCCAGTAGAGCACAATGCTTAACAAAGCTCGCAAAGTGTAAGTTAACTTTACAGTGAAGTATTTGAAGTTACTATATTTTTCAAATGCCAAAGAAAAAAGGCTCATTTATAAGTGTATTAAACAATCCATAATTATACAGGTTGCATTTTCTCAGACTACCGGAAGTAGACTAGATTTTCACCCCTGTGTTGGTGATATAACAGCAAACCATCTCGATAACTTATGCATTATGCTAGCAACAAAGGTGTGGAACGAACTTCACGCTCAAATGTTTCCTCAAGGAGACAACTTCTGCCTCTTCAAGAAGGGACTCAGCGATTTGTTGGACTACCTTAGACTACATCATCATTGAAGATGAGATAAGATTGTGGGCAAACGTTCACCTACTTAATCATATAAATTTATTTACAGGAAACTAGTAGACCATTCTGGTAAAGATTAAATTTGTGTAGCTAACTTCAGTCAGCCCTATGACTACAAACGAACGGTAACAATAGAGAGAATCAATTTTAACGACGCGTAGGCGCGTCGTGTAGTTTTTTGTGTGAAAATAGCTGTAACTGCGCAAGTCCAATAAATTCAATTTATAAATTCATTTCAAAATAGAATTCGATTTCAACTATCAAAGAATGTAGTCAGTTCGAAACGATAAACGGTGGTCAAATATGTCTGAAGCGTAAATATGTACGATTTAACAACCAAATTTTAGAGAACTAATATACCTAGTGTTTCACTTGCTATAGATTCTAGGTGCGCTTCAAACGACATACACCTCTGTTTTTGTAAGAGCAGCAAGTATAACAATTGCTTTTGTCAAACCGACTTTTTGACCACTCTGCTAGCATACATAATTTTGATGCTGACTACTATCATACTTGCAGACTGTTTCTGCAATGTGGATCCCGATTAACGGAATTAGTCTGTTCAGTGCGGTTCCAACATTACAAGTATGAAAATGCTACCCAAATTGTTAGGTTTTCGACAACTTGAAATAAGTCTACCAAATCTATTTACAGATATCAAAACATAGTATTCTGAATTTAGTTAATCTATTTCATCAACCACAATCTAAATCAGGTACTTTACAGATGACTCTAACAATACGCATCACTTTTTGCGCTAATTAGCTAACGTTACGTTATTACGTTATACTTACTATAAATAGAGGTGGTTAGATTACTGCCACTTTTTACTTAGTACAGGTCTATAAATAAGTTTAGATTGTTTTTCTACAGATTTCAATGAGCTAACTAAAACTTGCCTTTTTACATTAATATAGTAACCACGACGTAAGTACAGACGTACGTGTACACGTCCAGGTTTTTCTTTACGAATATAAACGTGTACGCTGTTTCTTCTTGATTGAACGGTTGAGAAACGGGATGTATGACTGACGACAGAACTGCATCCTTTAGACGTCATACGGAAATAACTTCTCACTAAAAATAAACATATCTATAAGGAAAAAAATAAAAACACAAAAAGAGGAAACAAAAATACAGAAAATTTGAATATATCCTTTTTCTTGGCACCTATTTAATAGTCCTTTGAAAAATGATATTTTAATAAAGTACAGAAAATAATTGACTTAAAAAAACTCTTGAATATCTACTTTCTTAAAAAACGGAATTACCTTTGTTACTTGCATTTTTTATTGCAATCTACTGTTAAAACGCCAGTTCATAGCAGGTTTTTTTAATATTGTGATTTACTAATTCTTTTGTTAAGGCACATGTTTGAAAGAGGAACTGTGGAGTTTCTTGCCAGTTCTACTGAAGTAGGTACAGAAATTATAAAATAAAATTGTTCGACAACGGTGTGTTCACTGTATTTTGTTAATCAACAATATTATTTGGACAATTTAAAAGTCTATTTGAATACAGACGTTTCCCATTGTAGGTTTACAACAATAACTAAGATTTCCAGATTCAACCCTTGTAATTATACTTGGAGTGATATATTTCGCGGATAACGTTTCATTGGACGAGTATTCCTGAGGGTCAATCCCATGTCAAGTTCTAGCCGGTGACTCCCACCGACCTCAATAGTTCACAAATCGACGCTAATGGACTCACTTCCTGTGGTTCTCCGCGGTAGGGTTCTCACACACAACGGCTTAAACAAGGTTTTATTAAATAACTGTACTCTTACCGCCGAATTCACAAACGTTAATCGACGCTAAGCATGCTCATGTTGTCCCGTAAAATGACAATACAAATGAAAGGGAGGGCATGGGCGTGAGCGTGTGATCAGCGTTGAATGACGTTTGTGAATTCGGGCGTTAGCCAGTTGATGGCTTTCGCAGTTTCACCAGACCAAAAAAAACGAGCACTGGCTTTTCAATGCCTTGATAGCTTAATTGCTTGCTTGCAAAGATTCCGGGTATTTTAAAAATTAAGAATTTTGGTGCTAGGGTAATAGATAGATGACTAAATAATAATGAGGATAGCCTTTGGTCATCGAACAATAGTAACATAAGGGTTTCCATACCAAAACACACCAAGATGTCAGTTAATTTCTCATGAAATTTGGTTTTATTTTTACCAAAATTAACTCGTAAAAACATTGTGGCAAGCTGCAGCAGCACTGTTTATATTTTTATAGATGAACAGTCGGTGTGCTGTTTGAATAATAAATTAGTTGCGTCGCTACAAAACGAACTAGGCAAGTGCCTCTGGCTAGATTCGATCTATTGCAGTCAATAAAGTTCAAGTAGGTATATTCAAGAAATACCTACACTCAAGTATATAACAAGATTACTTTCACAGGAAACAACCAACGCCCTTATTGTAGAAAGTTAAACTACTGTTAATAGTTGTCTATTGGATTATTATTACTGTTAATATTTGCTAGTGTGTGACAGGATATAAACAATCGTTAAACCAATGCTGCAGCGTGGAATTAACAAAAATAATGTAACTTTTGAAAAATAATTATTAAACTGTAAACTCATTTTTAATCTCAACCCTACCAAACTATGTACTAAGAAAGCTAATAATAGTCCCTAACAAACTCTACACAAGGTTTAACTTTTATTAGAAAATTTACAAAGACGTACTTGCATGGAAGAGTGCATGCAAACAATCTCAAGCGAATAGTTTAATGAACTTCCAGTTTTGAGTTCTCCGCGAACGGTTTCATGCGCGAGGGAACTATCCTCGAATAGGTGTTCGTATGAACGGTTCTATGCATATTAAACGAGCGGAATTCTTAACGTGTTATTAGAATTTCCAGGAAAATACTCCTTAGGGTACGCCTTGAGAACACTTTGCAAGATAGAACCAGCATCGTTTGTAAATTTATTACGACTCATCAAGTTTTATTCGTAGTTCAAAGGTTTTTAAACTGATTTGAATTTTTAACACAAACTTGTTATAACCTGCTAAATACCTACTTTCTTATTCATAAAAACGAACGCAACGCTAAAGCATAGTTTAAGCAATTGACTTGTTGTATCACTTAACTTAAAGAGACAAAAGAAATGAAAGAAGAGAGATGAAAGGGAATGGAATGAGCTTGCCGCTGAAGTGTTTCCACAGCAATACAACTTGGGCCTCTTCAAGAAGAGAGAGAACAGACAATTGTTAGGCCGGCATGTACCACCTAAGACCACATCATCACTTACGAGCAGATGAGATTGTGGTCAAAATGTGCGCCTAAATAAGCTATAAAAGAAAAGACAGAGCGATACAAAAGTTAACGTGTTGTTGAAGCGCTGTGTAAGTTTTTATGAATAAGAGCGCTACTGTTTTAAAAAAAACTCCTTTATTCACACACAAAACAAATAACGATTTTTACTCCAAATAAAAGTAGCAAACAAGAAGAGTGAAATAAAACAAACCTTTTATTTACTTTTCAAACCGTCATGAAAGGGAATCCAGTTTGAATTGAACGGACTAATGTCAGAAATTCTAAAGTTGCCCAAACATAAAACACTGGCTAGAGACGAAAAGAAACAAAAGTAAAACTGTCCTACGAAATTGTCTGTCGCTCCAGAAAGTTCTGGAATTGGTTTTAGAAATTTGTTAACAGATTTTTCCCTAGACCGGACAGTTTACTATAGAATTCACTGGAGTTTCTGCAGTGCGGCTAAGTTTAAAAAATGATCCTGGATTTTAAAATACGAAAGTTGCTATTGAGCTTAGAGAGTATGCAGAGGCGAACGGTTATTCTAAAAGTTTTGTTGGTAAAACCTTTTTAGTATTTTCTTAGATTTTGATATTTCATATTTAACAACAATAAAATACCTTAGTTTTAGAACTGAAAGGCTCTTTACCCTAATGTTGTCATTATGAACAACTTTAATTCCAAAAAAAACTTGACCTCATTTAAAAAATCATTAAACTAAAAAAAAATATATTGAAAATTAAAGTAATTAATTAATTAATCAGTCTGACAGAAACTCATAAACGTAAAATACACTCCATGAGTATAATGTGGAAAAAAGACATCTGGTTTTTTATTCACTTAGTGAGAATGTGCCGTACATACAATGCGTGTGTGGATGTATTCTATGCAAAATATATAACAGGACCAGACATCCTCAGCACTGATTTATTCTCAACAATAAATCGATATTAGTTAAAAGTACAAAATTATTTAAACGACGAGGCGAAAAGGATCTGAAACTCATTTTATATATTCATTGCTTGCGACATGATGTAGGGGTATTTATACTACATTAATCTAACTAACAAAAAGCACTTCAGCCCGTACAAGATTATAAAATACCCATAACCTACTTCTCCAAAAATATTTAAACCCAAGATAATACAGTTTTAACTTTTAAGCAAACGTTCCGTAATGTGCCCATTAGAAATACACGAGGGCAGGGCCGTTACCCCCCTGGTCTATGCGAGACCATGTTTGGCTGGGGGCCAACTAATCCAATCCATTCCTCCATCTTGACATTACCCATCACATTAATGAAAGCCATCGGTTAACTTGGCTACTTTTGAAATGGTGATTTTATTATTAAGCAGGTCAGTGACCTTGTTGGAAAAGTCGAACAAAAACGACGCCAAATGGTAGAATCACATCATGAATAACTACAAATGTCCGTAATTTATTTTGAAAGACCTTCCTGTGTTATCATAATTATTACTGACAGAATGATTGCTGTGTGCTAGAATCGAATAGTAGAATAAAATGTTGAGAATCGCAAACACAAATTATATATTTATTAATCGCTGTTCCTACGTGTAGAATCTCAGGAACGCGTGCGTGTGGGTTTTAATTAAAACCCATTTATTTCAATAGTACCGACGTGGAGTTATGCAACATCAAGAACTGTTTAATCCTAACGACAGGAACAAACGTTGAAACGTAAATTTAGATTTATGGTTGAATTCTAGCTGTATTATAAAGTGTATTAGCCTTATGATGATCTTACGATCTAAAAAGGGTAAGTTATACTTATCATATGGCATGAAGTGGCTCAAGCAGAGGCAAACGGTGTGAAAATATCATAAGAAAGCTAAGCGATTGCAAATTGGATAGCAGACATTTTTATCAGAACATTTCTGATAGCAGTGATAGCTATAAGTTTTTCAACTCAAATACCCGTATACTCGCACAGGCTAAACGCTGAAATTCAGTCGGAAACTTTTCTTCGATTTATACAAGAGAGCACATAAATATATGAGTATTCCGCGTGCTAAGGAAGGTGCATTGAGTATTTGGTCCTGGCTGAGATGTCAATTGTTAAGCCAAGACGGAGACCTTAGGGTCGGCGCCCACTATCGGCATCGGCACGCTTCAGGATTTTAAGGTGGCAAATAGCAATATACTTTAACATTATGGCAATAAAGTAGAAATTTCCGTGATGTGTTCTCGTAAAAACAAAATGCATTTGTTCTGTTTCTGTTTCGGAATTTTCTACTTTATTGCCATTATGTTAGAGTATATTACTATTTGCCACCTTAAAAGCCTGAAGCGTGCCGATGCCGATAGTGGGCGCCGGCCCTTAGGCAGCTATGTGACAGTAAGATAGGTGATATGAGACCTGTGCTCAGTAGTGGGATTAGGGCAAACGTTTAGTTTAATTTGAGAATTCTCTCTATGAACAGTGCCTACAAATAGATCAGTATTAAGATGCTTACTTGTACTAAAATAGTAAAATTAACTTACCGTTTTCTATATTTGTATATGATGAGAACGATGAACGCGTTCCCGATGAAGAGCGCCGCTATCAGTAGCGACGGGATCACGATGTCTGAGGACAAAAAAATGATAATACTAATATTATATTTGATATAATGTAAAGACGCCTTCAGTTTTAGGTAACCTGTATCAGTAGCGACATCTTTGCTTGAATCTGACCGTTTTTGATACGGCCATATTACGAGTACGAATTGTTTTTTTGAAAAAGATGTGTTGTGCTATAGTCCGTTCGCGTTAAGAATGCAGTGATTTCATTCTTTTCTTTCGACCTAGCACGCCCCCTAACCAATCAAATCGTTCCTTATTAGAAAGCCAAGTTCATATTGCCCAGTTGAACGCATTCTTTCAAACGCATTGTTTTTGTACCTGAGTTTTTCTCCGTGTAACGGAATTGAATTAAAAAATTACTGCATTCTTAACGCGAACATACTATAGTTTGAATTGTGAGCCCGTACAACTACAAGACACTCACGAGCAGTCAAGATCAAAGGGTAATATTAACCACTTAATAACGGTCGTCAACCTCTGAAGCGTCTAATTAAAATCATTTGACATAATCCAAGTTCCGTCCATGACAGATCCATGTCAATTAAGCATGAGACTTGATACTTTAGGCAGTATTTAATCAAATAAACGCCGTCGTTATACAGGAAGACAGTTTTTAACTACTTATAGCTAGTCTAATACAAGTATTGCGGAAATATAGGTATTCATTATTTGACTTCAAAAAATGAAATTAATCGAGTATTCCTTTATTGTTTCTACTCTAACATATTGCTTTAGAACTAGATGGCGCTGTGTGGAATATTTTCCACTGTACAATGATTTTTATTGATTGTTTATTTATTCATAGTTCTGTTCAACTGCCAAGTGATTCTCACTAACATCACTAACATCACTTCACATCTCTATGCAGTCACTGGAAGTGATTCAATCGTCTATTTGCTTCACCTTGTATTAGTATTCCCCCTTATTATGTGTTAAAGAAATTTCGAAATCCTATCCGGCTTAGTTCTTTTCATTTCTTGAGTTTTACAAAAGCCCAAAATCAAAGTGAAGTGGAACGTGGTGTTAAGTGTATTGAGTATCTACCTATGACGCCGCTGTTGGCAATAACTACCGGAATCAGTCAGAAAAATGAAGCAGTAAATACTAACAACATTCATAAATTCCACGAGAGAAGTCCAAATTTATTTTGTCTGTATTTGTATGCAGATTTATTCTTTAATATTTTATTAATCGCTACACAAGCGACGCGAGCTGAAAGCGGTCCGCAAATACGCTTATTTGAACAAATACACATTTTGGACGATGTATTTTGAGCATACCGGTGTATTTGCTCTAAAACGAACGGATTTAGTCTGCTGTATTGTGATATTATTTAATAGCACATGTAGACAATTTTTGAGTCTGTGTTACTTTCATGGTCTAGAAAACCTCAAAAAAGTCAGTGGGTACAGAGTCTCTCACAAGAACCTTTACAATACCATTGCAGAAATGGGTCTTAAGTCAACAGTATAAGATGCCCTTATGTAAAGGTTGATGTGTACACCTCTATACTTTCACTGAGAAAATCGGCCATTAGAGATATTTTTGCTATTTCAATTATAGTTAAAAGGAAACAATATTTTGTTTATTTTAAAAGAAAGGTACACGGACACAAGGATTTGTTACCTATCTACTACCTAATAAACAATTCTTTTCTACTTATACGTAACACAGATTAAATAAATAATGCTCACGAGATAGAAGACCTTTATTAACTTGGCTACTTCTTGTTTAGTTTCCGTAACTACTTTACTAGGTAGGTTTATTGAAGGAACTTCGCTGATCTATATTATTAGTAGGTATCATGTTATATCAGACTTTTGTTCAATAAAATGCTTGGATAAAGGAAAAGTGTGTAGAAGAAGTTTTTGTCGACCTTTTCATATTCCATTACAAAAACTGGCTAAGGCCCAGACTCCACCAGAGCTGAGCGGAGATGTGCGGCGTCGAGCTGTGTTTTCAACAACCAATGGAATTGCGTTATTCACACATGGAGATGTGGAGATGTGATTCTATTGGTTGTTGAAAACACAGCTCGACGCCGCACATCTCCGCTCAGCTCTGGTGGAGTCTGGGCCTAAGCGTGATTTAAACACAAGCAAGGATTTTGTACCACTTAAAGCAGATTGGATATTTCATTTTTAGCGTGGATTTTGGGATTTGCTGAGAGCGTCGTGGCCCAGAGGTTTAGAGCAGGCTCACACCTAGCGAGGCGATCTCGCCACAATTTCGCGGCGTTCTCGCGGGTGAACGCCTCATCCATCAATCAAATTCTAAGCGGGCTTCACTGCGTGATCGCGGCGTTTATTTTATCGCGGAACTATCGCTGCGAAATCGCGGCGTGTACTTTGCGAGAACGCCGCGATTCGCGGCAAGATCGCCTTGCCGTGAAATCGCTAGTGTGAACAGGCTCTTAGCACTTAATCTCAAAACTCTTGATGTCCCGGTCCGCCTATCACCACGTTGGGTTCAAATTAGCGCGAAGTGTGGGCTTCTTAATGTTCCGTTCACCGTGACGTCAAACTAAAACTGGTGCTCGAGTTCCTATGTTTTTCTTTACCACTAACCAATCCACATCGTAAGGATCAAGTTCAAGTGTCAGAGAAATTCACTGAAAAATACAAGCTTGCTCATCACAATTATATGCAGCTACCGATTTTGGACATCGTGACACTGCTGTCTGGTGAAAATTTTTGTTTATTTTTTCTTTTGTTATTTTTATTATTTATTTTTTCTTTAACCGTTTTGTTTTGTTTGTTTATATCTTAATGTGTACGATGCCCAAAAGCAATAAACATTTTTTTCTTTTTCTTTCTTTCTTTCTTTTCGATTATAGTTCCTATATGGTACATAAAATATGAAACCCTGAAACCTTGAAGAGTTCAAATAGAACACGCCATGGCAAGTCTTTGCAAGTTGATTTCCAAGGACTTCAGCCGACGGTAGCCTGTCTGGTTTTATAGTTGCATGTCTGAACACAATACTAGCTCTATTACTGAGACTTTGCCCTTTCTCTATGTAGCAGTTTTTATAGTTTTTGCTTTTTGTGATATTTTACTAAAGAAAACATATAATGTTGATTTGCAAAACTACCGACAAGTTATGAATTGTAAAATACTATGAGTTGTCAAACGTAACATAATAAGTTTTTTTACGTATGTAAACTAGTCGAGATTAATGACTGAAGTAAAAAGTAATATTGAAAAGTATCATTTCCCACAATAGATTTACAATTGGAAAATTTCGGAAGGGACATTCCGTGACAAATCTGCGCTGTGAGAGCTGGTGCCATCAGAAGGTTAAAAAAATAGTTTAACAGGTCACCAGGACCCACTCCGCGGTTTAACATGCAATTCATGGTCCCCATTAATGAAAAGAAAAAGAAATAATAAACAAAATGATGATATCAACTATATACAAATAATAATGGCTCAACACTGGGTAGGTATATTCTATAAGTGTCAAAAAGATATGTGTATGTGTCTGGTATGTGTCTGGCGGTATTCTATGTATGTATATAACTCAGAAAATTCTGGAAGTTAATACGAAGCTCTTTTTCTCTACATCACGACACTCGAACTGGACTAGCAAAGCCATGCACTTCAGGTGAAACTGTTAATCTTGAAAGCTAGAACTAGCTTCTATCTTCAGTCTCATTATTTTTCTACTAAATCTTCAAGTTTTCACCGCATTAAAAACACATTGCATTCAGACGCGGAGACACATTTCTTCTTGTCTATTTAACAAAGCGTTTGTAAGCTTTTTGAAGTCCACCGCGAACTGAGACCACTTTAAGGCGCTGTGCAGACGGCGGGGGCGTTCGGGCCGGTCTTTTTGACCGCGAACGATAGCGCAATGGGAATCTTACCAATGCACACGCAGGGCATAAAGTCCTGGCCGCTAATACCCACCGGGAACTTAAATGCTTTGTATGCGCGGTGAGGGGCAGTCGCGGGCATCGGCGGGCAGATGCGTTCTTTTTACTTCGTGGACAAAAAGACCGCCCCGCCCCGTCGTCTGCACTGCGTCTTTCAACGTTGCTGTATAACGACTGAGCCCCAACATTCGGGCAACAACTAGTTTTCGTTAACATAAAGCGACGTTCTTGCTCAAAGCGAGCTAAATGTTTCAGTGGCTTTTAATTCAATGTACATCAACTAATTATTCACAAAGTTAAGATTTCGCTATTAAGTGCAGTACTGTTGCACACAGACTTTTGAGCTACTAATATAGTCAAGTTTGCCGTCTGTCTCTACTAGAATGCCAAAAATTTCAAGATTTCTTGAAGCTTATTGTGAAATAAAAAATACCAATATGACGCAGACGACTGGCGTATGAGGGCGACTTTACGAGCACATAAATAGTTCAGGTAAGATTAAGTTGGTAATTAAGAACTTTAGCAAAAAGCAGAGTTTCTTGGTAATTTATTTACTAGCTCATTTGATTTATAATATATAGGTCGTTCAATTTAAATAGATATAGTACTTCTCTCTCTGTGGCCACATCGTGTTTGTAGAGCCGTCACCTATACATTTAGTTTTTAACTTGTACTTAACTCACGTACTGTACTTACTAACTTGTACGTAATTTTAAAAAAAACATGACCATGTACGCACTTCAAACTCAATTAAAAAACTGGGCGACAGGCGCAATGAATGACTCACCGACTAACATGTTTGGTTTGCACTTCAAATGTTTCTAAAATGTTTATTATTGTTTTAGCATTTTCCATGCAGTATCTTTACTAAAGACCTGAAAACCATCAGAAAAATACATTTGGTCATTTTTGGCATCAGGCGGGAATCGAACCCGCATCTTTGTCACCAAGAACCAAGGTTATCGACATAGCCCACCGGATTAGCAAGCTGAAGTGGCAGTGGGCTGGCCATGTAAGCCGTAGAACCGACAACCGTTGGAGTAAACGTGTTCTTGAGTGGAGACCGCGTCTCGGCAAGCGTAGTGTAGGACGTCCTCAGGCAAGGTGGAGTGATGATCTGCGCAGGATGGCTGGCAGGAGCTGGATGCGAGCAGCCGAAGATCGAGTACAGTGGCGTGCAAAAGGAGAGGCCTATGTTCAGCAGTGGACTACAACAGGCTGATGATGATCTTTGTCACCAACCTCTGTGCTACCGAGACCATTAATAGACCGGCCGAATCTTTCTGGTATATTTACCCCATGAGCCAGAGAGATTCGGCTAGTCTGTTAATGGTCTCGGTAGCACAGTGGTTGGTGCAGCTACCCGGTTTGCGATTCGATTTGATTCCCACCTGATGCCAAAAATGACCAAATGTCTTTTCTGGCTTGTAAACTAGCTGAAAGGCGCAATGACTCACCGACTATCATGTCTGGTTGCTCGTGTGGCGGCAGCTTCGTGTCTTGGTCGCGTTTCGGCGCAGAATCCTCCCCGCCGCCCGCGCCCCTGGCAGCCTCTGCTGACAATCACAAATATTATTAGCGACAAATACATAAGCAGGTGTCAGTGGCGCAGTAGTGACAGTGATCGGTGACGATCGCTGTTATAAAGAAACACACGCCGGGTCGGAAATGGGATGAGTGAGCACCCCGACTGAAATTTAGTGATGTATGCTTCGGAAGGCACGTTAAACAGTCGGCCCCGGTCGCTAGATGTCAGTCGTTAAGCCTATTCAGAGGCCTTAGGGCGGCTTAATAACATCTGACATTAAGGTTGCTCACAAACCTTACACCCCTCCAACAATCCGCACTTAGCCAGCGTGTTGAAGTATGGCTCGTTCCACCTCATAGTTGAGGTGAGGCCTGTGCCCAGCAGTGGGACGCATATATAGGCCGTTTTTGTTTTTATGTTAAATACATTAGCAACACTTAACAAACCCCAAAGTGTGTCCACTAACACGGAAAGGGGTGCAGCCTGGCAGCACAAAATTTATCAAATTGGCTTTAGCACGCCATTTCCTCGTGTGGCCTTTGCGTTTTAGGTTAAAATACGTACAGTGATAGGTTTTATATTTAATATTTGATTCACTATCTGTTCTTCCCGCTGTGCTGGAGTCAATTCCACAACCGGGACAAACCCTCATAAGACATTATTTTTGTCCTTCCCCTAAACAGGGCATGGTGAAAAACACATGTAAGCCTATGCGTGATCTAGAAGTAAAGATTTAGTCCTGTCCAGAAAACATGCACAGTTTATTTTTACTACATAGTTTATAACTAGTATAGAAATTTTAAAATCATATTATCATCAGATCTTGCTAAAAGGGGTACGTGCCTAATTTAATTCACAAGTTACTCGATTTGGAAAAGATTCGTTCTAGTTTGGAGGAAGTTCTCTACACAGAAGACGAATAAGTATAGCATGTTTCGGTAGATAGGCACCAATATAATGAGATTACGTGTTCTATAAGCAACTTCCAAACTTTTCCCGGGAGAGCCGTAAAGCAAATAAACATCGTTTAACTTTTATCAGACCAATTAAACTACGGAATAGATTCTAGTTTGATCCTCGCTCCTCTGAACTTGGCTGTTAGCTTTACTCCACATGTCTTAAGGCTTTCAGAAATCAAACAAAACATCATGATTAGGTTTATCTATCAAAGTGTTACTTAGAATGAACTTGGCTTCAAGATTGCTCTAATGCTTCTTAAAATATGAGTAAACTGATTGGTATCGTTCATAAACGTAAAGCAATTAAAAAGCAATTGTTACCGCCCACAGCCCACTGGCTTTAGGACATTGAACTAGTTAAACAGCTGTAGTCACATCGATAAAAATAAGTCTGTCAATAAAGTCAGCATAATTTTAAGCTAAGTTCAAACATCTAAAACATTGTTAATCACTAAATAACATAATGTATGAGACAACCACAACCGGGGTTAGTCTTATCAGGTGAATATTTTTGCACAACTACCTACTAGTTAGGTTAAAATATTCTGTTCCTACTTGGGCTCAAATGCAAGTCGGTGAGAAAAGATATTTGTTTATACAAAAGAAAGTGAAACACAAGCCGTAAAGTCGTTCAATCGGCCTCCCGGGTACAGTCGGCGTGGATTCCCGGGCCTTAACTACAGCCAAATCGCCATTTTATTTGTGGTTTTAGATCCAGTATTTACGCTTAACAACATCGCTTAGTGCTATAAAAGCGTAGTGATATTGACCGCTACCTATTCATTAAAAAAAGGCTTAAGGATAGATTTCGTATATCCTAGCTCTTATCCGAGCTTGGGTTTAAGCTTTATTCCACATAACTTGATGTTTATAGCAATTAAAATAAAACCCTATAGTTAAATTGATCTATTGAATCGTCCTCATTGCCTAAATACTTCTTATAGTACCTGAGGTAGGTCCTCATAAAAATAGCTTCATGTGCCTATAAACAAGATAAATCATTTCTCACAATAAAAAAAACCGTCGCAACTCCTAAATGCGAATGCAGAAATATAAAAAATAACTTAACTGCTGTTAGTAAAATACAAAACGGTATGAGTATAAAAAGTAACAAAGAATTAATATTTATTTATGCAATGAAAAATGTTATGGACAGTAGGAAATATGCAAACCATTCAGACTTCCAAATGGGAACATAAATAAGTCATTATGAATACTTCAAAAATAGGTCACTTTTCTGGGACATTGCTATCTTACAGCGAAAGAGAAGAATAATAAACACATTGGACACTTTTACACATGGCACAGCCAACTTACCCCAAACTATGTTTTTTTTTATTTATTCGGATATCCAACAGCAAATCCATGAGTACAGAAAAAGAAATTACAACCATGGCCCAACTTCAACCAGAAAACTAATCGGATTTCCACTCATCTCCGCTGAGGTCAGCCTAGGTGGAAAACGAGCCCAAACAGAGCAAGTTCGGGGTATCAGAGATTCATCATCTAGGTGATATAGGTATAAAAATAAGATAAACTGTTAAATTTTGGAGCAAAAATGAGTACAAGTAGGTACTTATTTATTATTGCTACGTTGCAAGTGAGTATGAGGATATTAACCGTCATCGTAAGTCAGTAGAAGGGAAGTAACTTGAGTGATGTGTGTGTATGCAGATGATTCAAAATAAATAACATTTGAAAAATATTGCATCGAAACTTTGAGCATAGTGCTTAAAAATTTTGTGATAACATCTTTAATATTATGTACCTATGTTTATGAATGAATAAATGATTATGACTATGAGGAAATTCAACCTATTTTTTGTATAAAGTATGTAGATCAGTAGTCGAAGAAAAGAGTGAGAGGCTAAGTATTGGTGCCTTCAAATCAAATGCCATTAACCAAAATCACAAAGAAACCCCGTTTGCCCCAAAAGTCAAATCATTAAAGTTTTTCGATAAGGGTAAAACTTACACTTCTATTGTTCCCGAATGTCCCCAAACCTCAAAGGGACGGACGTAAGGACGGGATAATTCAGTTCCAGCCGAGATGGGTTCATAACTAATGTGACGTATGGCCACCTTGGGAATTAGGGATGCCAGAATTTAGATGTTCAAACACTGAATTTAATTAATGTTTACGCTAACTTAGATGGACCGTGGTACATGGATAGGTACACTGGCATAATCTTGAGGTAGAATAACGATTTTGAATTTAACTCAATCATACAATTGTCCACCTTCTGAATGAGAAATTACTAACCCCGGCCAACTGGGACCTTATTTTGCAATTGTCGCTTGTCAGTTCTAAAACCGATCTATCTTAGTTACTTCTACGATATGCCTATAGGTATCAAGATCTGCCTGTCTACATGACGGGCTTATCCTTTTCAACTGCACAATTTTAACGTTTTTATTCTTAATGATTTTTAAGGTAATTTTAGCCGTCTCAGATCAAAAAGCTATTTGATTTATTTTTTGTCGAATTTGCAGTCATATTTTAAATATCAATAAGCCATCGATTACTTATCCGTTACATCCAGTCAATGAACTTTCATATAATTTAATGATTCCTATGCGAGTGCTCACACAGCACCACGCGCACATGATGCCGCACATGGTCTGTCATTTGAAACAAACAGACAACAGACTGAAACTGCTTGTCAGTGTATTATTTTAAAAATAGGTAAAAAGTTAAAATAAGATAGAGGTTGCAATGTTGTGGGAGCTTATCCTCGCTAGAATTGCAACCCAGATTAGAGCGAAGGAGAAAGACATAACGGACATTAACAGTGAAAACAGTGTCACAACCTGCGAAAAAGGCCAGCATACCAAATTACAACTTGATGATGTAAGCAAAAACGTTGCTCTGCCCAAGTCTGCGAATCCAAAACCTCAAGCTAAAACTGCCACTTTCCCCTCAAGACGCTACTCAGCAAAGGGTTTGTCGGAGGAATTAACAATGTAATATCAAATTAGACATGACGATAATACGATTAAGAGACATGGAACACTCTTAGGGATCGCAGTAAAAGCATTTCCCGCAGTAATTTCATATCCACATGGCTTGACGAACGACACAACGCAAATTCCTGCAATTAGTATACTTAATTGAAACATTAGACCCCATTTGGGCCCCGCCATGTCTTCAATCAGCTACCCGCATGTGTCAACCCTGGAGCAGGCCCGCCCCCTTAGGGCTGGTACGTCAGATACTTGTGTTTCTTCAAAATTACGCACTATTCTTGGTAAGGGAAGATTTATTTTTGCGATCTTTTGCTTTATCGGTATTTTCTAACGTCAGCACCGATGACGATGCTCACCACTGATACTGATTTTATATGTTTGCCTTGGTGTCCTTTTTCAAGTCATAGGTATTAGTGAGGCAACCTAACGACTAAATATGTATAGTTATTTACGACTGATTCAGGGGTCTATTTCATAAGTCAAGGTGTCATGCCTGAGGTCCGTGGTTAGCAAGGTATTTTCCCCCAGGGCGGATAATCTGCCCTCGAATGGTTTCTATCTAGAGCTTATGACCGTGTAGAATGAGTTCAAGATAATTTCTTTAGTTGATCGGTCTAACTTTTTGACAAAAACACGATTCTTGGTTGAACTATTTACTAATTTCACTATAACCATGTTGTAAAAACTTAAAAGTAAATACCAATAATGCTGAACTTCCGCCAGGATTGTTGCGGTTGAACTGAGTTGATTGGGAACTTTTAAGAGTATTAAGTTGTATTAATATCCCGAACAAAACTCCCTTTAGATATTCATATTTAATATTATATCCTGAAAGGTTAATACCGGATTACTAAAAGTTATCACAAACTTGTTTCAATGAAACTGTTTTATTTTACGTAGCCGTTTCGGCTTAGAACGCAACTTCGATTGCTTGCTACCCCTGCCCGCCCGCCCTGAATTGTTTTGCACCCCAAACTGAAAAGCAAAGTTGACGGGCATTGGGACGCGGCATAATAAGAGATAGTGTTGTAGAAAAGCTAGAATTACATTTTAATTATAGAGATAGATAAATATTCAAAATAAATGCAACAGGACCCGGTACTAACAGGGGTGTGATTCTATAAGTCTTTTTTCTTAAGTCTTTTTCGTAGCATAGTGAACCCCGCACACGCGGGCTTTTTGTGGCGCCACAAAACCCCACCACCTGTCATATTCCTACAGTTTGTAAAATCGAACTACATATTATGCATGCATATACATATTATCGGACGTGACAGGTATGTGTGTCCTGTATGCGAGGACGACTATGCATATAGACTCTGTGGTATAGGTACAAGTTTGCGGACCGCCTAGTGATGAACGATTACTGCAACCTATAAACACCGATAGTTGCGACCCGGTCTAAATATTTTCACACCTCTATTGTAGAGATTTATTCTTGCGTATTCATTACTACATTATTCATGCTTTGATATAATTTAAAAAATATATTACACTGGCGAGCGGTGCCATTAAAGAAAGCGTTACGTAACTTAGCTCTCTAGAGGGTTCATGAAATAAAACACGTGGCAAATGGCCACGTGGTGTGGTAGAGAATGCCGTATGGAATTAATTCGCCTATTTGAGTAGCAGTAGATTTTATTTAAGTCTTTAAAACAAGTAATGTTTAACTACTTTAAACATTTTAAATAAAAAAATTACGAATATAAACTCCAATGTTTGACATCACTAACTAGTGATACCTCCATAACTACCAGCGGCAACCCTATCGATGCGTCAATTTGAACTTTACAACTACAGCCGTAGATGTTTAATCGAACGGCCATGTCTCCGGTACAGTCGGCTCGACTTATTATTCGTCGCTATTATTAAACTTAACGAGTTTAATAATAGCGACGATTGTACAGAGGCGCTCACATCCACCTTCACATAGGGGCACCTTATGCCGTTGACATAAGACATATTTTGCAACGGTTTTGTAAAGGTTGATGTGAGCGCCTCTGTACATGCCTTTGTTGGCGCTAGTCTGAATTATTGCTTCGTGTCGGCTCTTCTAATAGCTTTAATTCGTGTTTTATGCGACAGAGGAAATTATTATTGTGTACGATATAAGATACGAAATGACAATTAATTCTTCATCTTGTTCAATTAGCACTTCAAGTTTCCGGTAAAGTAGGTTTTTTTAATGAAAGTATGTTTTGAACAACGAAACGTTTTGTCACGAGATCGATATCATTTTGACGACAGTCAAATTTTTTTTTTTTTACCGTCACAGACGTCTGTCGCTAGTACTCTACATACGGGTATGTATGACAAAATATCTTAGTGAAATACAAAATTTTCATAAAACAACGTCCCTTATAGCGTCTTCGTAAAGTAGGTAATAGTGTTTGTTACATTGAAGTATGTTTTTTGTTTGGTGGGAATCGAACTCACAAACTCACAAGCCCGCCAAAAATCAAGCCAGTCGAACAACAGCCGTTACTTAACGGATTTACATAACACAAAATTTCCCGAAAAATAGCTCCTCTGGTTTACACTCTAAAAGCACCTCTAGGGGACGCATATTATTACTGTTGAAGACATTTTGTTGTCCTTTGAAGCATTAAGGGACGAAAGGGACAGATGCTTCATAAGACATGCAAAGTCGGCTTGACACCTACTGGGAAGAAATATGTTAGTAGCCCTTTTGCTAAACTTTATAGCGGTTTCACAAAAATATATAATGCTGAAAGTTATTGAGCTACCCGTGGCTCTGCGGCGGCAGTGGATAAGAAACGATCACCTATATTATTAATAGGATAGGTGATTGAACACACCGACCGTAGATACGTGTTTTTTGGACACATCCGTGCAGTTACTAAGGCCACACGTTAAGCGTAACACACATAGCAGTTAGAAAAGATACACATAATACACTCTAAGAGACTGAATTATTGAAACTACTGACACTGAATATAAAATGAATACAACATTAAAAAGTGAATTGTAAAATGGTGTCAGTGGTACAGAGGCGTTCACGTCAACCTTAACAAAATCATTGCAAAATGGGTCTTATTTCAGCAAAGTAAAGGTTCGGTACAGTAGACATCAAAATGATGTGCGCTATTACATGAAACAAAATAGTCTACAAGGTATTGACGATTTGACCAAAACTAGTATAACAATACAATGGCAGAGTCGTATCGTTTGTCGTTTGAAGCCACACTAAAATCTAAAACACTATTTCAATTCTGTAGTAATAACGTTGCTCTTCTAAAATACTGGAAACATATTAGATAACTCTACGCACACATCATTTGAAGCTGACTATACTACACAAAGCGATATCTAGAGACCCACACACCTGACCTTTCACTCTTAGCCTTTTGAACCCTCTTTCATTTTTTCCTTCTAAATCAATGGTTAAAGGGGATCTCCTAAACCGTACATCTTACAGTCGATTGATTGAATGGAAACTTTATCAACAAAAAAGAGTTTATACCGATTCATATGCACACATGCTTTTGCTAAGTGATCAGACAATTACAGAGAGTGTTCAACATTGTTAAGGTCGTCGCTCACTAGACAAGTAGGTAACTGCACGGCTCCGACCCAGCAATTATCTTGCCATACAAATTTGAACCTTGAGTTGTGAGTCGCTCGGTTTGCGAAAGATGCGGGTTCGATTCCATCCTGATGCCAAAATTACCAAATGTCTTTTTTTGGTTTTCAGATCTTTAGTAAAGATACTGCACGGAAAATGCTGAAACAATAATAATAAAAAAATTGCTTTTTCATCTCAATCGGAAGTTAAATATTTGAAATAATACTTCTTCCGAGTGTTAGAGGTGGATGCCTATAAGATTGATGAAATCACCCTGGCTCATAGGGTAAATATACCAGAAAGATTCGGCCGGTCTGTTAATGGTCTCGGTAGCACAGTGGTTAGTGCAGTTTCCCGGGTTGCGAAAGATGCGGGTTCGATTCCCGCCTGATGCCAAAATGTCTTTTACTGGTTTTCAGATCTTCAATAGTACAATACATTTTGCAATAATAACATGACAATGCCAACGGCGAACTGTCAGCGCGCTCGCCGCTACAACTCGCAGCTCGCGTCCTTACTTAAGGTTCAAATTTGAATGGCAAGAAAATTGCTGGGTCGGAGCCGTGTAGTTGCCGTGCTTGCATAATGTGCTACGAGCTTTATCCCGAATCCCGCAAATTACGACCGGATACGAATGAAACGCGGAGAGGAATCCCACAACGCTATGCATATTAAAAACGTACGAGCGGCTTCACTGGGTAATGGCTAACAATATCTTTTTTTGTTATTATTTAGCAAGCTTTGTTTACTGATCATGAAAAAGGCAAGTGCCATTTCCAAGCCTGGGGAATTTTTCGAAAACAAGTCAACAATATCTTTTTGTATTTCTAATCGTTTAAGGCACGTTTCCATGACTGTATAACCGTTGAAAACAGTAGTTTTCATTGTTATTTTCAAACATTCCTTTTCGTCGAATAAAATATGCCTTTTTAAGAAATATTCTAGCCTTGAAGAGTACAATGGTGAAGAAAAAAATATGTGTGATTGATTTCAATAAGTTAAAATGAGGCTTGCATGACAATGAGCCTAACATGAATTATTTTTTAAATGTAGGTATGTGTCGTTTGAATAATTTCTTCTTCTAGAAATCTAACAACTTATGGACAAAAAGGTGCGTTAATGTTTGTTAGCATAGTGCTGAGAGTCGGAAAACAAAGTGAAGTGGCCGTGGTAAAAAGCCGGTCACGACTAGCGACTGGTAAATAAACTAAAACTATTGAGAAAATACTCGCTCTCTGTGGAACCATTTTTCAACGGCACGTGTTGACTCTGTGTGTTGTCTCACTCCAGAATCCAGATGTATAGCAAGTATAGCGTTAGTCAATAGGTATGTTGAGAATGGCTCGCGTAAGCGACTGCCGCTAAAATATGCTGTCAAGCTTAGAAGGACCGGCTGCAGCTACATTTTCATATCCTACCAATATTATAAAGACGACGTAACTACTGAAAATTGTAGCCTATGTGCTATTCAGATGTATAAGCAACATTATTGTTAGGTTTCATTAAAATCCATCCAGTAGTTTTTACGTGAAAGAACAACACGGCACATCCACACATACAAATTTTGGCATTTATAATATTAGTAGGATAGTAGGATCTGTTAATAAACCAATTCTGACGGAAAGTCGTAATGAGTTCAGAAACTATGGTGACAACCGTTACTCAGCCATGAAAATACTTATAACAACTTAGCTTTAACCAGACAGAGATTGTTAAAATAGCATACAATTTGAAATCTTGACTTACTATTGTGTCTATAATTATAATCTCTTCATATGCTGGCCGAACTGAAATCTCAGCCAAACAAGTCAATGAAATCACCACCTTGAGACGTCACATCAGACGCATGAACATCAAAGAAATATCTCAGATCAGTTGGCACAAGTTTCTAATGTATGGATAACCCTACATCAGCAGCTCACACCCAATTAGATAATCTCACATTACTTTAAGATTATAAATCAGGAATATTTCGCTTTGAAAATCTTAGTCTTAATTAAAAAGCAACACGATCTATTAGACTGCCCATCTAACCGTACTGAATCTAAATAAAATCATAGCCAAATGCTGCCAAGTTAGTAATTTTGCTTTGTAACATCTGAACTACTATTTACTAATTAAAACTGTGTAACGAGCATGCAATGTTTGTATTAATACTATACAAATTCGAACTTAGCTTAAGCAGCAAGCTGGAATTAGCTTAAGCGTTGGCAAATCCGAATACAGAAAATACAATTCTCTAGTTTTATTTACAGATTCAAAATTTCGGTATGAAGTGTCATAGAATGTACCATTCACAATGGTAATTCTGTTCTGTGAACTGTTCGATATCGTGAATAGACTATGAATGGAGGGTTACGATAAGGCCTTACCTTAACCAGACACTAAACAGTTTAGTATTTAGTCGTTGGTGAACTTTTTTTAGAATATGGGCGAATTTTGCCGTTGTGCCTTTGGTGGTACAACCACGTCATCTTTTTTGTTTGCCATCCTGCGTTCACGCGCTGGATAGTGATCGGAAACCATTAAAATGGAACCAGACCCTCTGATATGAGCTTTATAAAGCTCGTTATGCTGTAGGTTCTAAAGATGTAGTCACAAAAAGTCAGCTTTGGCGCTGAAAATGAAATCGACGCAAACGCAATGCAGCTATCGCTACGAACGCGCGAATGGAACGATATAAATATTTCTTTAAGTCGCAAAATCGGCCTGTACGAGCGTAGGTAAAAACTCTTTACCTACGCAAGTAAAGGGGTAAACTTGATTTTTTTTAATACATTAACTGTAAATTTTTGCGCCTTTTACGCGGTCACAATCACAGAGCATGCCACAAGCTCATTAGTGTTTGTTTGATGTCAAACCACGAGACTTTGAATAGTCCGGATAAAATGATTTGTTTAAATAATTTATGCCTTTCAGGTATGTAATACCATCTAAATACAGACTTTATTATTACACGATTAATATTAAAATATATTTTGGAAAAAAAGGGATTGGCAAACTTTTTCTGTTATTTCAACCAGTTCGCAAGTCACTTTTTGTAATGTCACCAGTTCCTTTTTTTTCCTAGTGTATTTCACCCCACAGAACTGTCTACCATCGCAGACGGTACCTCTACCGACGGATTAGAATCGTTAATCCTAATCCCACAGACAAACGAAACGCAGGACTTCCCGGTATTTATAAACTTTACAATATTCACAAAAATGCGAAAGTTGACGGTTGGAGTCGAGCCAAGTCCGTTGCGTGGGCGGCCCGTGCGTGAGGCGTAGCGACGCGCTGCGAGGTAATTACTATCCTTTGGCGACGGATTAGAATCCTTAATCCTAATCCTACAGACAAACCAATCCACCGCGGAATTCTAGGCATAAATAATTAACGAAACTCTCACGAACATATCCCAAAGTGGGTAGTAAGAAGCATACCGACTGTTGCAGTCATCTCGAACCAAACATTGGGAAGCACGAAGATCACGAATTTAAACCAACAATAGTAAGGGATGGCCGCCTCTAGCCAGGGTACTTCTGCTTATCAAAGCTGTTTCTCATCACCAGAGAGAAAGCTACAAGTAGTCTAATGAACATGAAGTAACTAGATGTTCGGGCCAGATTTGACCTCGGGTCGATTAGAACCTGGCTACTGGCTAAGGCCAAGGCATGTTACTGCTGAGCAAAGACGCTCTCTAATTTAAGCATTTATGGTCTTAACAATATTTACAAAAATGCAAACATTGGTGGGTGGAGCTGGGCGCCTTTTGCGTGGGCGGCCCGTGCGTGACGCGTACGAGGTCCGACACGCCGCGGGTTAATTACACGGGAACCATCACGAAACCGACTCTGACTCTAATAAGCCATTGTTATTAAAATTTCGTGGCGAAAATAAATATTACGGTCGTTACACCCTGTATTTATTACGAAGATACTGTTATTCAGGCGCTACTTTTTGTCAGGGAATGATTTATAGCTTCACAGGGCAAATTGTGGTAAAATTTTTCATGCGTATGTCAACGTTCTAAAGCAGTGTAGTAATTACATTGTTTAAAATGATTTATTATTTTCTTACTAAAAATATTTTTAGATCAAATTTTAAGGACACACTTACTATAATTATTTTACCGGGGTAAGTATGGCGACTTCTTGTTCACTTTGTCAAGGTTCGTGGTTGGATGTGGATTAGCCTGTAAATTCTTTCAAACTGATGTCGCTCTGTATCAAGAAGTCAGCAGGGTCAAATCTAACAGCTACGCCTTCAAGAGCTCTTTAATTTTGAGTGACGTTTTCAGAATACAGAGAAAGGATTGTCATCGATTGACAACGTCAATCCGTAGCCTATGCATGCGCTCGTTATGCCAGGCGGTGTCAAGCCATATAATTGGAGTACCTACACTCAATTTTGACAAACGCAATTTAGTGCATTTTATTCAAACATTGGCTAAGAATTGGCTTGAAATACCCTTTGCATTCGAGCACTGTGAATCTTCATAACCACAATCTTCTCATACTTCACAATGTACAAAAAAGGTACGGTGATAATTAAGTTTATTTCACTTCATTGTAGGTATAAGTAGTTTTTCAATGCGGGGGTTTAACATAGATAATGAAAGGCTAAGGTCACCTTACAAAATCTTGCGATTTTTATCAGCGCTTCCATTCAACTTCTGTTTGCCTTTCCAGAACTTGCTTGATTGATGACTCAGTGCTGACGTGGCTTCTCAAAAATATTTTTTAAACGCTTAAGCTGAGTTGCCCCATATAACGATGAACTTTAACGTTTACCACCAGTTTCGAGAAGTAAAAAATAAGAGGTCCAAACGACAGCAGTTGAACTATAACACTAACATAATTACTCACCCTGTAACATACATGCACTTTTGTACTTCCTCAATACACAAAAGAAGGATCATTGAAGCTCTAAGAGTTAAAAGATTGGCAAAATATTAGGTGGTTATGGGCGACACTTGACAAATAAATAATCTGGCTGATGAGTTGCTCTTTATCTGCTGTGCCTTACATGAAAGCTCAAGGTCACCCAAAAACGAGGTCTATGCTCAGCGTTTATTTAACTGATCCAATCAGAAATATAAAAAACCGTAGCTGTGGCTTAGTCGCCAGTGTGACCCAGCGGTTAACTAGGTTGACAATAAATGAGCCCATAGCGCAAGGAACTGATGAACTGTCGTTTGGGAAGAAAAGTGAGTAATGGATACCACAGGATGTAAACGCATCGTTGAGGCCCACCAGCAAAGTAGGAGGATGACCTAGTTTGGCTAACTAATATTATATAAACTCTACAATTGGTAGGTACTGCAAATCCATCTAGGGCAATCTCTTCCATAAACTAAAACAATATGAATCATACTTCCTCTACTCTTTGTTCAATGAGTCTTTATTTAAATAGTGACCATGACCTCATAATACATTCAGTAGGTAAGTAGAGTAGATAAAGGAGTATTAAATAACACAAAGGGTGTATTATCACGAGACTGACTAATCAGGAGCTCATCACCGTTGATAAGGGTTGTCAACCGATATTGACAAGACTGACATTGTTGGCCCAAAGGGTGGCCTAGGGACCCGCTTATCCAAACTAGTCCAAAGGGACATTTCGACGATTGTGATTGTTAAATATCATTTAAGTGTGTTTGTGAGTGTCGTCTATTGTCATATATAAAATTCAAGTTCCTTTTTTAGCAATAACATTGAATGAGACGGACGACCGATGGTCAAAAAGTTGGCAACTACACCAGAGGTCAATGAGACGATCCCCGCACAGCAAAAACATTCGAGAACATGAGCATATATTGTAGATAGTCCTTTTTAATAAAAAAAACAGTTCATCCGTTGTCTATTGCCAGATTACCTAAAAGCTTCCCTTAGGTCGAGGCTAGACGGCGCTGTGTTTAGTAATATTTATTTATTTTCATTAATTCTTACGTCAGTGATACTTTGTAATGTACAAAAATATAAAAAAGTGAATTTCGATAGGTACTTCAAAGCATTGCTAATTAATTTTCGACCTCTGAAGGTCTCAATTAAAGTGTGGAAAATGTAGCGCGACAAAAAAGGAGCTACTCTTACGAACTCATTCAAAAGTGGCCAACGCAACGCTAGTCCCAATTCGTAATACATTCTGAAACTTAAGGCCCATTCCACATGATATCAAACAGCGATGTCAACGCGATACAGAACCGGTACAGCATTGATCGCTATTGAATCGATACGAATGCGCGTATAAGCCGATATAAACGCACGTTTGCATTGATACAAATACTTGTTGATCGTTGATGTTGCACTGCTGTAAATATGTAAAGGCTGTAGAGCCGCGTTTACACTAGGCAACATTTGTCGCGAGACATGTTGCACAACATGTATCACATCATGTTGATGAAGGACCCGCAACTGCCCTATCGGTGCGCTTAGTATGAAACTACAAGCCGGGCGTCATGTTGGAAACAACCCGCGCTGTTGAGCAACGTCGCTGTACATGTTGAGCGTCAATTGTTGCCTAGAAGAAACGCGGTTTATCTGTTACGCATACAACATTCGCGAAAATGATGAATATGGTAACAAAATCCCAAGCACGTGCAGAATGTCTCATGAATTCGACACGTTCATTCCATTTACGTGTGAAACCTCATGGAGAGCCGGCGTAGAGTCAACGTAACATGACCGTGACAAAGAGGGCAAAAAACCCGACCGCTTAGCGCAGACGACCCGTTTAGAGTAGTGGGTGCAAAGGCCGCGGGTTCGATTCCCGCACCAGACAAATATACAAATATGTTTTATTAAGCCTGCGGAACAGATAATGTTAGTATTTAATTAAATAATAAATAAATATCCGGACATTATTCCACTCAGTGCAGTGCCATCTAGCTTCAAAGTGAGCTCGTATTATGAGATACTAGACAATGGATAAACATACTTCAATACTTTTACTTTTGTAAATGCATAATGTACCTACATAGAAAAAACAGAGATCAATACAAAAAGACCTGTTCATGCACACAAATGTCTGTACTGTGCGGGGATCGAACCTGCGACCTTTGGTGTAGTTAGCAGATTTCTCAACCATAACACCAAATAGGTTGTCAAATTAAAAAAATCGCGTGTGGAATGGATTTTAAATCCCAAAAGTAGATGCCATTTGTAGGTCAGGCTATGTAGAGCCGTAGAATCACACTGCTGTACTCGTGTCGAAATTTTACATTCGATAAGGTAATTTTATTTAATTAAGAAAAGTTTTTTAAATTATGTAGGTAGGCAGGTATGATGAAAAGCTTCGTTCACAGTATTATGTTTGCGGAAAGAAGCCGAGTTAATTATTTTGTACTAACATGCTGGTGCTGTTGTGAACACGGAAACAAGATAATGTTCATATTTACTTAAGTAAATTTCAATAACATCGCTCATTAGTAAGATATTAGAGGTTTTCGAACCCCAGTAATTAACCTAAAGTAGGTAAAGTTATTTTACGTAGGTTAGTAATTTTATAATAAATTTCAACTATTTTAGGTTAAAATAGACGGATAAATCAAAAAATAATATCCCCCCGGTCAAATGGAGTTATGATATTTAAATAAGAACATTCTTATCGTGTTCTGAATGTGTGTTATTGATGTCACTAGTTTTGATAAAGCTGTAGCCAACTGCCTCTTATCGTTTGGGTACAATATATTTTTATGGTCATTATATAAATTAGAATACAATGCATTTAGAAGTAGTTACCTACCTACTTATAGATTGCACAGTTGAGGTGGAATTTGCGCTCAAAAATTGGTACCTGCTAATAGTGAAATCAACCTTCCTATGTAGGTATCCTTAGAAAGCTTGGGTTGATTTCATAGCAATAAATACCTACATTATCAAACAAAGCGGGGCGTGAAAACGGAAACAGCCTGAAAAGACATTTAAAAATCTAATCAAGGTGGTCAACCTCATCTTCAACCCAGCCCAATAGTAAAAAATGTACTCACTGTACCTAAAGTCCCAACCTACATGTCAGGTCGGTAAGTAGGTACAGTAATGCTGTTACTTTTGGAGTCCAGGTGAAGTCCAGGTTATAGGTACCAACCGTATGGCCTTATTAGTCCACTTTCCATCATGTAGAGTCAGCTCATTTTAAAGTATCCAAGTACACCATTTAAAACGGCACCTAAACATAACCATAGCATTCTTGTGTAGCACCTACTACCTGACGACACATCGACCGAACTTTATTGCATTAACCTAACGGAACAGGCAATTGTGAGGGGTAGGCATTGTTGAATACAACATTGATGGTTCACGTTTTGTAGAGATCGAAAACTCCAGGAAAGTGAAAAAGTTTGAGTTTAATAAAACACGCATGACTTAAACCACTGAACCAAATGAGAAAGACTCCTTCAGGCATTTAGAAGACGACAACATAAAAATAATTTCAAATAACCTAGGCAGAAAACTTTTCTTCTTATACGCAAATCTCACCCGACCACGCTATTTCCAGTAAACCACCATTCAAAACTTAACACAGGAAAAACCAGGAAGAACTGAACACACGATAATTATAATTATTTATAAACGCTCCAGTATTGCAAAAACTCACTTTAGAATGCACGTGTTCTCTCGCGCGAGTGACAACTCGGGTCGCACAGTGGTCCGAACGGGACGCTACGGCGGCCAAACACAGAATAATCTTCTATTTACCAAATCGCGCCTGAAGTGGAGAAGGAAGCCCTTTACTTGCCGACGAAAATAATAATAACACCTTGCAACACATTATCAACCTTATCGCTACTAAAATAAAGCTGATATTAATCGTACAAACCACTCGAATGTAAATAATCATGTTGTAACCGACACAATAGTGCTGTCGTCTTCTCTCAGTAGCGTTATGACTAGTGCGAAAGAGAGAGTGAATAACCCTCGCGCATGTGCATGTGTTCCCCTGATCGTCATGAAATAACCTCAAAAGAAGTTTTTATGTTCCTATCGACAAGTTCTACGACGTGAGGAACAGTTTATAGTGGTTTTTACGGCCGCTTTATGACTGGCCCTTTGAAGAATTTATAACTTTTAATATTATTTTTATGACACTTACTTCAGAATCACCTAGTAAACTTTTAAGAACAACAAAAGGTTTATAGAAAGAGCACATCTTCGTAAAAATAAGTGACCCTGCACGCCGGATGAGATTTATTGCTTACACATTGCATAGCTAATAGTAATTTGATTTCAATGTTTTTAAATTATCATAATAATAGTTTCACTCCGGATATAAAAACAACTCTTACCAATACAAAGCGGCACTGTATCATTCCACCTATTGTCATCATAGCACCATATTAATCGCGCCCTCTGTCGCGTGTCGATGAAAACGTGATTCACATTGCACATGTAGTGGGCGACATCTTCATTGCGGTACACTAGGTAGCCGTCAGATGGCGCTGAAGGCGTCACGCAGCCGATGCCTGAAAGTAGAACAAAATATCATTCATTGGAACTAGATGGCGCTGTAGTGAATAGTACCGGAAGATTTCACAAGGTGGCGTCAGTAGTTAAAATACCTACTCTTTACTTAAAAATTTAAGCAAATATTTAAATGAATAGTTTAACTGTATTTTTATTTCGGACGATTAAGTCACTCAAAGAACACTTCACTTTCACTTACTTTTATAATGCAACAGCACCCCCCTTTTTGGGTAGGCGCCTTTAGATTTTGCCTCCACTAGCACGTCCACAGAGTTGGTGACGCTGGTCAGGCGCAGTGGTAACTCAACTTGCTCGCACGAAGACAGCATGGCGTCCCCGTCTGTTTCTTGCACCGATACGTAATCCATGCAAGACGTTTCGAAGGGACCTATACCTGAGAACAAAAGGTAATGTCAATTAGGCACACATTCCAAAGTAGATAACAAGATCTTACGAAATATGTCACCAGGATATTATTTAAGTTCGAAAAACTTCAATTTTTTTTTATTTACCTTAGTTTATTCATTGCCATAGTACCTATTAACTTTTTAACATTAGCAATGGGTAATTACTACTTCGCGAGGTGAAAGCTATTTTTATGATTAATAGATAATTTTGTGTCATTATTGTGGGCTTTCGAAATCAGTTTATACAATAAATACACTTAGGTTATTAGGAAAATAATAAATTTTGTATGCACCAAAATTTTATTGTTTAACCACTGTGCAAATTTCTTGACATTTTCACGACTGACAGAATCTGTCATCATGGGTTGTGGTACATACGTCTAAAAACTATAGTGTTGTCAGTAGAATATGAATTCATTACCCCGTAATTTACCCGATAATTCCTGTACAACAGATATTTGTATGATAAATTACGCTATCATACAAATATCTGTTGTTCGCGAAGCAGTCACGCGATTGAGAATCGCGCACCAAGTCGCCATGAGTACGAGTATGTAAGTCTGATCAATGAGGTCTAAAAGGAAAATCAAAGATGAGCATCCCTCACAAGTATAGATCACTTTCAACATTTTACGGAGTTTAAAGAAACGCTCAACTTGTATTGACGTTTTTCAAATTCGGGGCTAAGGGAGTTAGGGCTCTTGGTAGTGATATATCGCCCGGTGGAGCCAAACCTTTACCAAGACTCTCTGGTTTCTGGATGTAACCACAGATAACCATAATAAAATACAATCAACTTACTTCTCAAACTAACATCCAGAAGAGTGACACGTATTCTCTGCTCAGGATGCGCCACCAGCCGCCACTGGCATTTGTCTCCTTCTCCCACGTAGAAGTTGGGGTACCCAGGGGTTCTGATGTACCCTTCGCTGTCTTCATCGGATTCCGCTACCCGCACTTCTCTGTTGCAGTAGTGCACTGAGAGGGAATCTGGAATAGACAAATTTTATCCGATTAGCAAGTGACGGTAAGAAAAGTGTAATTGTTTTGTAAAGGAGTTTAATAATATTTTGTGTCGGTACAGTTCAGATTTCTCAATACAAAAGCACACAAAAGTGACTGCATATGCAACGGTTGCTAATCATTTGCCGGTTAGACCATCTAGTCTAGTTTGTTGTTAAATAAGTACTGCCTTTTCGAACCTTCTCTTAAAGGCTTATTCTATTAGGTCAGTCTGAAATGAATGTGTGTCCAATTATTATTATTTTCTTATTCCAAGTTATGATTATAACTGGCATGCATGAGTTGTTCAAAATTTACTTTACATCGGCAAGTATAAGCGGAAGATCTTCTTTTACAACACCAGGGAAGAGCTAAAAAGAAGAGAGTAAAACACTACCAACAAACACAAATTGAACTTTAATCTCTTCTACTGTTATCTTCCATGCACGTAAAAGCTAAGGTTAACGTGGATGGCCTTTATAAATCGATCACCAGTCGATTGAGGCCATGACTTTGACAGATGTTCACCTAGTAACAGTTTTAGAGCGCGACTGATGCAAAATGAACTTCCGTAACGGACTCGCCACTCGCGGCGTTTACGACTTGTGAACGTCTGGTCGAGAAGCGCTTTATGGCCGGACCATTTCGTCCAGTTTCGGGTTTAACTGCTAAAACAAGGCTAATTCTGGTGGAGGTGCCCGTGACATTACCTTAATGGGATTGCAGCAGAATTTTAAATTTATCAGAGTTCTAGTTCTGTAACTAGCATCGACCTGTGGCTGTAAGGTCTATGCTAGTTGCAGAACAGGCGAACAACAAACATCAAACATCAGGCGTCTAGTGGCTACTAGACGCCTGATGTTTGATTCCTTGTATGAAATTATGTGTGTCAACTACCTGAAGCGGGGGGCAACGTCACTGATTGGTCAATACGCTTATTATCCAATCAGTGACTTCGTGATTTGACAGCTCACGAAAATGGTAGAAACTCATTGGGTGGTAGATTCCGAATTCCGACGTATTTATCTGACTTTGTGACCATAGCCTGCCACTGGTAGTCTATTAGCTATGAGGTCGATGGGAACTAGATTCATCGCAGTTGAGAGCCAATTGTCACAAAGTCAGACGCCTATCGGAATTCACCACTCAGGGAATTTTCACATTTCCGTGAGCTGGCAAGCGACTTTACAAATTGGACAATAAACGTTTTCACTCCGCCCCAGGTACTTGACATGCTTAATTTCATACAAAAAATCAAACAGGCATCTAGTGACTGTGTGGTCGTTGGTTGACTTATTATATATTTCTATTTGGTTGTATTAACCATTTAATTTTTAACCTGTTTTTACCAATGTGTATCACCACACTAGCCTGATCAGAAAAAACCATCGGAAAAAACAAATGTGGTCAACTCTTTGGATGAAAAAAAACCGTTCTTCTAGTTTCACATGGAAAGCGGCTGAAAAAGGCCCTCCCCAGATAAAAACAATACTTATCAAACGTTCTCTGTCTCGCCCTGCAACGGCGCCTCGCTTATTTTACGAGCTTATTTAATAACACAAATAAAGACAACACTTCTATTATACGTAATTGTTGCGCTACACTTTATGATCTTTTTACGTCTTTTGCTGGCGACAATATAACGACGACTTGCCGGATTAAGAACGCATTCAGTTATTTAATAGATTGAATGGGGAGGCTGAAAGCAGCTTACTCAGCTATCAGTTAGCCGATGGCACCCTGGTTAGGCCATGCCTTCAAGGTTCCTTACGATTGAAATTGATTTCATTGGAATATAAGTAATCATTGTGAAATGGTGCGTCAGGTAGAATATTTCATAGCCTTTGATACATAAAAATAGGCTTCCGATTGATTAATCTCTGACATTGTATAAATTGACACACAGAGACTGTTCAAGCAGACTCTTTCTATTGCAATATTTCTGCTATATTCTCTTGCCGATCAATTGAAGGTTTCTTTATTATAAATTCCTTTCAGGCCTCCTTAATAATATTCCTTTCATGTTACCTGCCTACCTACCTCACCTATTTTTACACTGTTATACTTGAACACGATATAAAAAAATCATGATATATTATAACAGTTAACAGGAGTTCGGTTATCGCAATTCTTAAACATTCTGATTTTACCTAACAACTCATTATGAGTTTCATCATGTTTTTCTTTTACGCATCTTCACTTGGTACATATTTAATTTTTTCGTTCTACATACAAATTATCAGTTGGAACAAAGTTTAAGGTGATCTTCTTAGTAATTTATTAATTATATTCAATTTGTTTCGAGAAGAGTGTATCCTTATTGATTTGTGCTTGATTTAGACTTTTTTGATTTGAAAATTGTACGTAGTCATTTTTTTTCTGCAGCACTAAACAGCTATAAATTTACAAAAGGCAACTCTAGCTATCTACATTGGTTACGTCATTTTACGAGCATATTCCACAACAGCACCATAGGAGCCGTTCAGCGTCTACTGTTATACATAAGAACCTAATTGTTGCTCTACATTTAACGGCGTTTTTTACGGTTTTACGTCATTCATCCTTTGACGGCTTTAACGACGAGGATCTAAAGCTGTAAATATTGTAAATAGTAAGATTCTAACTAATATTAAAAATATGTAAAATATACTGAAAGGAGTCTCGAGGTCGAAAACGAAAACAGCATTCTTAGTTCTTTTCCTAGAATTTGATTGTTAGCGACACTACGCTAATACAACTCTGATTTGAATCCTGGCTTGGGGAAAGCTTAAAAAAGATTTGATTAAGTATGCAAGTTTCATCGATATCACTGCTTTTCACTATGTTTAACCGTAGGTGCGTTTCGAGGAATACTGACACTAGACACTCTTTATTTTCGATTTAGAGGTTCCAAAATCGTGCCCAACAGCAATGATATTAAATAAAATTACGTAGATAGGTTACTTGTGCTAAAAAAGTGGCACCCGAAATCAGGACTTTTGACCACCTGAGCAAAGCATTAACAGTTTGAGACAACACTGCACAACATGTATCTGTATCGTTTACTCTAGTAAATAATCATGCTATCTTGTATACACGGTCAAATCATAGACAATTTTTGACTTCGCGTCAGTACTGACATAACGTCTTTTATACCTCTTTTAAATATCATAGCTGATCATAGCCTGACAGAAAACACACTGTTCTATTACTATTTTTAACCTTACTTCGGCACTGAAAAAATACTGGTTTATAGATTTCACTATTTGAGTATTCTCGATAAAAAATATTTGGTGATGATTTCTCTCCAGTTGATGGGGTGAGGATCGAGGAAAATGTATTTACTATTAACGTTCCGATATTCTTTGATCATTCGATCAGATACTCAAGATCTGTAAAAATAAATCTAATCCAAGGCTAAAATGGTTCTTCGCATGTTCATAATGTTTTTAACAAAACGATTTCAATTTTAAACAGTTACAGATCCAATCTATTTGAACAAGAAGTTTCACCATGTCCGTCTGTTTGTCTATCTGCCGCTTAGTTAAGGGACTCCCAGTACCTACTAGCAAATTTGTCATAAAACCATTACTTAATTTCAATGCGGAAATAATTCTGTCTTCCTCGCCTAAGCTACTGAACCAGTTTTAATGAAAAGCCAATGTCTGAAAATGGCGTCTTTTTTTTTTCTTGCGGCCAGCTACCGAACTTTGTTTTTTAAATAGATAATATTGCAATAAATCAAACTTACTATGGCATGTAGACTCCTGCATCAGTCCGAACTGAGTTATAGGCTTTAGAAGTTTTCTGATTTTACAAACTCGATATTTTTTCTTTTGTGCGCAATTTTCGCATAAATCGCAACAAAATAGAGACATTATACGAGTAAACATTGTGTGTGATATTTTTCGCAAATGGAAAAATATCTTATACGTCATTCGTCTTTTTTTCGGGTGGTCATCGACCAAACCTTGCTTTTATGATTAAAAAAAGTGTAATAAACCAAACTTACCATGGCATATAGACCTCTAAACGCAGTCCGAACTGAGTTATGGGCTTTAGAAGTTTGCTGATTTTTCCTTTTGCGCGCATTTTTCGTATAAATCGCAACAAAATAGAGACATTATGTAAACATTTTGTGTGTGATATTTTTAGCAAATGGAACAATAATTGTATATGTCATTCGTTTTTTTTTCGGGTGGTCAGCAACCATACTTTGCTTTTATGATTTAAAATAGTGCAATAAACCAAACTTACTATGGCATAAAGACCCCTAGCTCAGTCCGAACTGAGTTATGGGCTTTAGAAGTTTGCTGATTTTACAATCTAGGTATTTTTCTTCTGCTCGCCATTTTCGCATAAATCGCAACAAAATAGAAACATTGTATGTGTAAAGATTGTGAGTGCTATTTTTCGCAAAAGGAATAATATCTTATGTCATTCGTCTTTTTTTCGGGTGACTTTTAATGATACCTTGCTTTTTTAATTCAAAATAGTGTAATAAACCTGTTCAGTCACCTACTGACTGGCTGACTGACGGGTTTTTTCGCCCAGTGGGCGGTGCGGGCCTCGAGCAAAAATGCTCTTGCCCGGGCATTCAACACGTAGGGGGTGCCCCCCCACGGTAATCTTTCTAGGTAAATGACTTTACCAACCTTGGTTTTGTGTACAACTCTAGGTAAGACCCATGAGGAAGGCCCGGAGAACGACTTGCGAGCAGGTGGCGTCTTACAAGGGATTCAGGTGCAAGGTACTTAGTGTTTTGCGTCATTGTAATTTGATTTCAAGCGAGGAGGTGGCGAGCAGAGGGCGTACCAGGCGGCTGCGGCGTAGGTGAGCCGCGGGTGAATGTAGGTCTTGTAGACGCCCACCTTCGCCCGCAGCGGCAGTCTAGATGCTGATGCCAAGATGACGGGGCGAAGCATCGCGCCCGCCATCTTGGCGGAGTTGACGGCGCGTGTCACTTCGGTCGTCATTGTCAGACGGCGGTCTATTTTGAAGCCCAGGTAGGTGACCACAGGCTGCCAAGCGATCTTCTTCCCCGCAGTGTTAACTCTGCGAGAAGGCCGTCGGTGCCCGGTGAGGATGGCGGTCGTCTTCGCTACATTTACCGCAGTCGAGCCAGGCAGGCAGCAGGTCTAGCAGCCTTTGCATGCAAGCTGCCGCCACATCCTGGCTTCTGGAGGACGCGAAGAAGGCACTGTCGTCGGCGTTCAACGCCAACGTTATGTCCTTTTGCCACTCGTCAAGCTGGCCCTCGAGAGTAGGAATATCGTTGGTGTATAGTGAGTAGAGGACGGGGGATAAGACGCTCCCCTGGGGCACTCCTGCGCGTATCTGCTGCTGTGATAAGTCATTGTCCTCGACCGAGACGTAGAAGCTACGGCTGTCGAGGAACGCTGCTATCAGGGCGATCAGTGCTGGCGGCATCTCCGTTGGCAGGAGTTTAAATAGCAGGCCGGGGTGCCACACACGATCAAAGGCCTTCTCGATATCGAGAAAGACCCCAACCGTGCTGTGGCCCCTGTTACTTGCCTCAGCGAGCTCGTGGAGAATGCGCGTGAGCTGGAACGTCGTAGAGTGGCCGCTGCGGAAACCGAAGTGCTCGTCTCTCGGCTTGAGGAACGGGCCTATTCTCCACAGCATCAGTCACCTACGGTCCTGGCCGTAAGGCCTGGCCCATGCATCATACGGGGAACGCGGACATTGCCTTTTTGCTCGCGACAGTAGTTACGTTACGACAGACGTTGCGATGGACAGTACAAATTGTAATTACATTCTAAAATATACCAAGTTCATAGAAGAAACCAGAGTTTCATTGGCTCAAGTGTGTCAGGCGAAGACAAAACCAATCTTACTAAAGCAATGAAGACCTCTAAACACAGTCTGAACTGAGTTATGGGCTTAAGAAGTTTGCTGATTTTACATCTAAATATTTTTATTATTTGTCATGGCTATGGGTTTGACCCCATTCAGCCATGATGAGGTCATTGCTGGAGCAGGCTTACCAAGAAAATGTCTCAGAAAGATACCAAGGTTGTGGGCACAGGCTAAGAAAAAACGTTCCATTATTGGTTTATGTGCCTTCGGGAAAGTAGGAGTCAAATAAATGGACTCTATTTGGCGAAAATAGTCTTGCCTGAGTATTGTTGGCGTTAAACTCAACCAGGTCACGATCGCACCAGTCGGACACTGCTTTTAACGCATTCATCCGCGTTGAGTTCATCTGCTCAACCATAGCCTCTCTAAGGCTAAATATAAGATAGTATTCATTTTGATTAACTGCAACAACATAGTGAAATTGAGCGCTGGTTGAGACTCAAAGACCACTCCCGGATCACTCCCTTTCTTGGTGCTGATGAAAGTATGTGATATTTATGTGGTCTTATATTTTATTCTGTGATATTCCGTGATAACGGATAGCGGATATTATTTTACTTTTAATCATAAGATAAGAGCAAACTTATACATTAAGTGGAACATCGGCGAATACGCCCTTAAACCGCTGTCACTCCTTTTAATGCTCGTAACTCAGTTTAAACTGTGCTAAGATACATGTCTTAGTGAGTTTGCTTCATTACACTATTTTGTATTAAAAAGGCAAGGTTTAATTATATAATGGCCGCACGAAAAAAGAGACGTAAGGCACATAAGATATTTTTTCTTTTGCGACTAAATATCACACTCAATGTTTACACGTACAATGTCTCTATTTTGTTGCGATTCATGCGAAGCTTATTGGCGAAAGGATAAATATTATTGATATTTCTGATTTAATTGTTTTTTTTGTGCAATAAAGTATATCTTATCTTAGGTACCTAGTTCGTAAAATCAACAAACTCCTAAAGCCCATAACTCAGTTCGGACTGAGCTAGCTTAGGGGCCTACATGCCATAGTAAGTTTGGTTTATTGCACTATTTCAAATCATTTGCTTAAAATATCACACACAAAATGTTCACACGTACAATGTCTCTATTTAGTTGCGATTCATGCGAAACTTGATCGCAAAAGAAAAAAATCTATTTTGTAAAATCAGCAAACTTCTAAAGCCCATAACTCAGTTCGGACTGCGTTTAGAGGTCTATATGCCATAGTAAGTTTTATTTATTACACTTTTTTTAATCATAAAAGCAAGGTTTGGTTGATGACCACCCGAAAAAAGACGAATGACATATAAGATATTTTTCCATTTGCGAAAAATATCACACACAATGTTTACTCGTATAATGTCTCTATTTTGTTGCCATTTATGCGAAAATTGCGCACAAAAGAAAAAATATCGAATTTGTAAAATCAGAAAACTTCTAAAACCTATAACTCAGTTCGGACTGATGCAGGAGTCTACATGCCATAGTAAGGTTGGTTTATTGCAATATTTTCTATTTAAAAAACAAGATTCGGTCGCTGGCCGCAAGAAAAAAAAAAGACGCCACTGCCCCTTACAAATCCGTCATTGTCCTTTGGTATACAGATAGAGTAGATCTTAGTAAAGGATATAGGATAGTTTTTTTGCAAAAAATATGCTTAAAGAGGTTGAAATAAGTTCGCTACGAACCCCCTCATGGGTTCTCGCCTCGGCGTGGCGAGGGGGCCTAGTACCGGTGGTAGGGGCACCACCGGGAAGCGAAGAGAACCCAGGCGTGGCAGCGTGGTGGACTGGACACCCACCCGCTCAACCGTTTGGTGGGGGCCAGTGATCCGAGGCTGATCCCCCCTGTGCGTCGCGGCCCGGCGGGGCCGTACCGTCGGTTACGGCAGCGGAGCCACCCTTTGGGTGGCTCGTGGTTGCGGGTCCAGTAGGGTCTGCGTACGGTGGCCAGCTGGCGCGCGGTACGGGGGTGCCGTCGCCGGCATTGCACGGGCTTCACCACTGCCTGGTAGGGACGGCTTGACATCCTCGGCTGTCCCTTCTGGCCTCCCCTCACGAAGGGGGGGTCGCTTCCGGCCCGCCGTGCAGGCGGTCTCCGTCCGGGGGAACGCGTAACAGGCTTCGCGCTATCAACGTGTTCCCTCACTACGGACGATCAGAGGGAGTAGTAGGGGTTTTAGTCGGTAGGGCCACTGGTATACCACCTTTCCAGTGGAGAGTCCGACATAACCCGTCCGTCCCCCGGTGGACGGGTACGCGTAAGGCATTTCCCCTACTTTAAAAAAAAAATGTTCGCTACGATGGGCAATGAAAACCAAATAGCACGTAAGCATAGCCGCGGGCGGAAAGCTAGTTTACCAGATATATTATAGTCCAGTCATTTAAGCTTAAATTAGGTAAGAATCGCGGAATTCGAGATACCCAGCTGTAAGTCTGTAAATACTTGTATATTGACACCCTAAAAGTTGTCTCAAAACCTACATATGGTAGGGTGTGCGTAACTATTAAATTTCAAGGTCAAAGATCAGAAAAATCGGTTTTTTGCGCTTTTTTTGTTAATAACTCATTTCCTATGGGTTTCTTGCTATTTGTAGTTATCATCAATATTGTAGAATACAAAATTTTCTACAAATTTCGTTTGAAAAAAATTTTCATACGGTGAACCGTTCTCGAGATAGAGGGCGGAGAGCGCGCGGTCACAGCATCACTTCAGGTGTATATTATCAAGTTCAAACTTGGTTAGGGCATGAGTTGGAACCCCAGGTATGGTGTTGGGCAATGCGGAACGATTTCCTGGAGCCTATCTTGACAAGTTTACCACCTGCTCCAAAACATTTGCTAATTACAATTTTCTGCAACTGCAAGAGTGGTTGTGGTTCGCGATGCGGATGCAAGAAAGCGGGCTTGCAATGCTCTTTAGCTTGTGGCCAATGTAATGGGCAAGCTTGTCTCAATGCTCTACCATATCAGAGTCAAAATCATGGAAGAACTTCAGACAAATGTCGTTGAAGACGATAATGAAGACCAGTTTGAAATTTACCAGCAGCCGGAAGACGACGGTGAAGAGGAAGATGCCATACCATGCCATACCTGGGGTTCCAAATCATGCCCTAACCAAGTTTGAACTTGATAATATACACCTGAAGTGATGCTGTGACCGCGCGCTCGAGAACGGTTCACCGTATGAACAATTTGTTCAAACAGAATTTGTAGAGAATTTTGTATTCTACAATATTGATAATAAAAAATATAGCAAAAAACCCATAGGAAATGAGATATTTACAAAAAAAGTGCAAAAAAACGCTTTTTGTGACCTTGAAATTTAATAGTTGCGTACACCCTACCATATGTAGGTTTTGAGACAACTTTTAGGGTGTCAATATACAAGTATTTACAGACTTACACCTGGGTATCTCGAATTCCGAGGTGAACCTACTATAATGACTGGCCTATTATATATACCGAAAAAGTGGTAAAATGAAATCTTAAATAGATCTACTTTAGGGTACCTCTCTAAAAGCAATAACGTATTTGTATAAATTAGAAACTCAGAGAGCTCTAGCAGATCAAAAGAAAATATTTCACAGGCTCAACATAAATTTAAAACCTATTTGCCAGTCTGAAAAGCTCGAGTTTATCTGCTTCGTATATTTTTAGTTATTTACTTTCAGGGGTCAGGGTTTTATGCTCAGTATATTTATGATGAGTCATTTAACATTTTATTTATTTATCTCAATACTGAATATACTGAAACTGAAATGTTGCGTTGCGGTATGAAGGTATATTTTCAACCCTTGATACCACATAATGATGGTAATCACGCATGAGGGCCACCCTCGCTCGTGTGATGAAATTGATGTTAAAAACATCCTGAGTACATAAGGAAATAAAAATAAAACGTCTTACCCAAACTTCTATGGTAAATGGCACATCACGCTACACATTTCCAGTCAGTCCTCCTTGCTCTGTTGCAAAGAAACTTAATTTCGGAATAGCAAGATAAAAACGGAAATATGAATACAGAATGCAAAAATAACAAACAGAATTAAACATCCCAGAATTGTAGGTTTAATGAATTAACAAAACGTGCCAGAAAAAATAAGCAACGAACGTGATCTGTGTTATAACAAGGGGGGCTAAAACAGCAACATTTTAGCATTTCATATTATGAATCATCTATTTGACGTTTCATCTAGACCGCGGTCCGTTTCGAGTCAAAAGTGAGTAACAGCGCGCTGACACGCATCCCGAATTGATAAATTGTATGAACGTGAGCGACGTCAGCGCGCTATTACTCACTTTTGACTCGAAACGGACCGCGGCCTAGATGAAACGTCAGTTAGATGTTTCATAATATGAAATGCTAAAATGTTACCGTTTTAGCCCCCAAGGATAGATTATCGCTCCACAAAAACAAAGTGCAGCTAAGAGCTAATTCACTCTTCATCACTGCAGAGACGCCGTTATTTTGCCAGGGCCTGTTGAGGTGATCATCCATCCTTGATACTCTACACCGACCATGTTCCATTCTATGTTATGAGTAGGAGCCTCCGTCTCCGTGGTGTAGCGGTTAGAGCGTTGGGCTCTCAACCCGGAGGTCGTGGGTTCGAATCCCGCGCGAACCAACAACATGTTATGTTTGTGTTGTTGTTTCGAGTTGGCTAGGACAGTGGAGGCCGATCACCTCGTGTCCGAAAAGTAAGATGATCCATGCTGTCGGATGGGCATGTAGAAAGTCGGTCCTGCGCCTCACCTTTCTCCGGTCGTGTCGAACTGTCGTCTCATCGGGTCATAGAAAGGTGATGGAATAGGGAGTGCACTTGTGTATTGCGCGCACACTTGAGCACTATAATATTATTATTATGAGTAGGAGAGGTACAAGGAGTTGAGCTCAAGCGTGATGGTTACGCTAAGGATGGGATGGCCAGAGTTAAGCTGCTTTAGAAAAGGTCACGAAACCGACCTCAAGCAACTTTAGAAACACTTTTAGGTAACAAGATGACTACACAAACCCAAAGAGTCAAATCAACGAAGGGGCCAACTTCGCAGAAGATCGATGAAACTCAACTCATCTTAAACCGCTGAAATTTAGACAAACATAAGCCAGACTTATTGCAAAGCTTATGCTTATACCCGTCGGGGGCTTGGCCTGCCTGACCTTTGAGCTGTCGTTTGTAGGTCAAGTTCACTCGAACGAAAGGGTAGGAGTTATACCTACTAGGTAAAATAAATTGAGTACGCCTAAAATAGCAATCATTTACAGATGAGTACACACAATAAATAACTATAAGTACCTAGGAATAAATTATTGGTCTGTTTTTTAGTTACAAATTACTTTCTACGTTTTCGTAGACTTAGGTTAACAGCCCTTTTTTTCTGAAACTTCAGTCAAAGCTAAATCAGTATGCAATAATTTGAAGAACTCTCAACTTGAAGTAACCTTTTAGAATTTGAGAATGGGTTCTTTAATCCACTTAGGATCCTCACAATTGAAAGACCAATGACTTCTAAGTCAGAACAAAGGGTAAAATCACTGAAAAGTCCAGTTATTCCAGGTGAAAACGTTACGAAGTGTTTTCTTTTCTATTGCAAAATTATTTTCTCCAGGTAATCTCCTAATTTAACAGTCTTTAAAGAGTCTTTGACCGTGAACTTGGTTTAACTATAATCCACCTTTTACAGGCTATTCTGACGATACTCAAAAATCAGGCATAGATGAAAGTCTGCGATTGATTGGATTTCAATATTAAGACCAATCCCAGGCTCAAAAACAGGCCTAGGCTATAGGATTTATACTTCAGTGTAGTTTCCCAAAAACAGGCTTAAGTCTATATCGATAGCAAAATGACAAAGACCCGAACCATAATCGCTTGTCACAGATTGCCCGCCCAACGACAGCCCGCCCTAGCCGCCCGACCGCCCTTGAACTCTATCCGACGGTTACTAACAGAACGATTATCCTCTCAATTACAAGAATATTACATTTCGCAACGGTTTTGGTGAAGTACGTCGAAGTGATAGGTATCTGAGACATTGAATAAATACTTTATACATTTTCTATAATTTATAGGCTCATAAAATTAATACCTATATGGTTATCATCAACGATATTAGAATAGAAAGACGTAGATAGGTTATGTCAGTACTAACGCGAAGGCAAAAATTGTACACCTGGGGTACGTACCTATAATTTGATCGTGTGAACAAGATAGCATTATTATTTAATAGAGCATAAACGAGACAGATACATGTTGCATCGTGTTGCCTCAAACTGTCGATGCTTTGCTCAGGTGGTCGAAAGTCCTGATTTCGGGTGCCACCTTCTAGCACAAGTACCTAACCTATCTACGTCTTTTAATTATAATGTCATTGGTTATCACCGTTCACTTCCTTAAATAAACGGAATAAAGCATCTTCATATGCGCTATTAAATTTGGCATTTTTTATACGGACACTGGCAAATCTTTGCTTAAGAACATAACTAAAGAAGAAGTAACTAAACTCTATCTTCGTGTCTATATTTATCTTACTATTTTCTTATTGAAATGCATGAACAAGTACCCCATTAATTGTGAATAATTTACTCTGCCACGAGCGATTACATAAACTTTGGTTTCACGGCTATTTCGGAGATATTAATCTACCCTTGGTTGGATTCTGCTTTACAAACAAACGATGTTAAAATGTTAATCAACCGATGGCAAACCGATAACGAAACCAGCCCCGACGTCGAAATAGCCTTGAACTTGCTCCCTGGCCGTCTGGAATAATCGGCTATTACAGAAATAAAATAATGGGAATGAGCATTAGGAAAACTAATTCATATCGTTGACTTAGGTATATACTGGAACTGTTATACCGGATTTTTAATAGAACATAACTACACAATGATCATGATGATAACGAAGATTGCAATGCATCGTGCACAAAACCTTGTATGCATATCGTACATACGAGTATACCGTTTGCTTTAACTATTGCAGAATATTGCTCTCGTAACTTGTCTGTTTAACATTCTACTAACCAAAGTTGGTAAATTGAACGTAAAATATTAACCCCCTTATTTATAAAAACTAAAACAGGGCTTTATCATTACCTTAACTTTTGTAAAGCTTTGTCCCTTTCATCCTTGTTGCTGTCGCCACTAACGAGTAGTGACGAGAAGTGATAAAATAGCGCTGCGTTAGGTTTTAACAAGTCGACAACCCTCATTTAAGTCCCTCAGCCGAAATAAAACACTCCTATTTAGTACTACAGCGTACACACGGCACAATCGTTCCCCCTTCCTTTGTTTATTTGAATTTCACCATCATATCCCTTCAAGTACGATTACCTTCCTAATATGTAGATAGCTACTCATCTATATTATGCCATCGTACACCTAGTTTTCTTTTTTATTACAGAATAGGTGGCTCGGCTGTGTAAGGTTTTGGCAATAAATACCTATAAGGACAGTGTTTCTACGAGTAGGATTGCAAAACAGCATACAGTTTCAACGGTCTCAATAAAGTACTCGTAATGCCCTTTTTTTTTTAATAAAACATCTCCTCACGACCATTTTCCCAAACGGGTAAGTCAGTGGCACACTGTTACCGTCATGGTTAACGGAACATTCGAAAGCCCACATTCCGCTAAAGGATAAAAACTGAAGTATTAGGGTATAAAGCATTTTTTTTAATCTAGTTGCTATTTACTGAAGAGAGAAATTATTTTACACTCTACTTTTCATTTTTTAGAATCCTTTTGTTTTCAGGATCAGTTACTGTTTGCGTAGTTTTGATTGCCGAGTAATGTTAGTGATCTTGAGTTAGCGATAAGTACACCCTCACAAAATGTGACGATTATCAATTGAAAACTTCTAAATTATTTCTTTGTTTGCATATGACACACACTCAGCAATTGAATTTATCTACTGACTTCCTATCATCCGATACTTGTTTTTAACGAAAAATATTTATATTACTATGTATTTGTAACAACCTTTAGCGCAGGATGGTAAGCCCTCAAGAGAGAGACCAAGTTTTATTTCAGACACACGTGGCACATTTCTGAATAACATATCCCGAATGCCTTGCCAACATACATTTCCATCAACCTTATACTTCGTACGAGGCTTGAGCTCAGGTATGAGAGCAAACTGGGTATTATTTATGTATCACCTGACGTCAACGTCCATTCTGGGTCGGAAGACGCAAATATTTACAACGTAAGCCGTTACGTCACGTTCCTCGCTGGACGTTTTGATCGCAAGGCCGGAATACGTCATCAGCGAAATGGGATGTCGACCTGGAGATGAGTTTCTTAAAAAAGGCAAACGTTGCCCTATATTTTTGCGAAGAATGTTGTTTGCAAGGTATTTAAAATAACTTCAAGAGCGCCATCGTAAGCTTCGCTAACGTTGCTACATATTCACTGCTGAAATTATAAATAATGAATATTTGGGACATTATCACACCAAGATCATCTCACTTACTGTACTTGAATACGTAGGTATATCTCAAATCACACTTAAGAAGAACAACACCCAGATACAGCACTCACACGAATTTTCATACGAATTTCGACATAACTTCGTAGTAGGTGGTTGTTGGGGTGGCTGAAATTATTTCATCTCTAAGTATTATAGCTAACATTTTGTTAATAAGACCAATGCCCAACAAGTTATACGAGTACCTATCGGTACTTAACAGCTTCAACATATTTCTTCAACTCCTACTTTCTTATCAATGACACTTTTATTTGCAAACAAAAACACAATCCCTTTCCCAAAAGTTTACCTCGACAATCGCATCGAACTGTAGACCTAAATGAACGGTAACCTTTTCTTTGGACCTTGAAATGCAAAAATACTACGGAATCAAAACAAACAAGAGCAAGGCAAACATGAACCTCTCTTGAGTATCGCCTACGGCAGTGGTTCCCAAACTTATTTTGTCTACTGCCCACTTTGAGAATAAATATTTTTTTAGCGCCCCCCTTTTTTCACCTACCGCCTCTACGCAACGCCTCCATTTTCTTTCTGGGTCTCTTACCGCCCCCCTTGAGACCTGCAGCGCCCACAAGGGGGCGTTATTGCCCACTTTGGGAAAGACTGCGGCAACAGAGACCCTTCTTACAAGAAACCTATTTGATTTTTCCATCAATAATCCAGAGCAATATGGACGATAGACAACAGATTTTCCGGAGACTTATCATTTACGTACACAGAGCAACTGTAGCCACAGGGCATGAATAATCCTTGTCCCCTGTCTATCTTATGGCGCTGTTTGGAATAAAGTCCAATGGTATTATTTTTTTATTTATATAAACAAGGAAATTTATTAATTATGCGCTGTGTTAGCTTATATGATTAATCATCTAGCTTGTATGCACCTTGTGAATCTCTGTGAGCACGCAAACCTCAATAAACAAATAAGTATATCCTGATTCGGATCATATTTTTGTTGCACTGTTGATCATGTTCAAACGATCTTCTCCCAGATAAACGTTCATTTACCTAGACGTTTATATTACCAGCTGCTATCAAATCCTCCACCGATCTGTAAAACCAATGTCAATTCCTCGAGGGACAGTAATCGGATTAATAAAATCGATCAGATACCCAACAAAAGCCATTCGGTCAGCACTGGTAGATCCCCCTATCGATAAGTACAACAGTTTCGCCTACTGCCGCCTCTAGCATCGATAAGATTTTAGTTTTAGATAAATAAGAACTAAGTATCCAAGTTTAATTTCCGAGCAGAAACGTTTGATTTCTTTTGAGGTTCGGTTTTTGCGATGATTCCTTATCATGACTCTTAAGTTTTTATCTATTTGCTAGCTACATGGTTTTACAGGGGATTTTTGCTGCCACCACGTAAGGACTAACCCCCTTATTCATAAAAACTAACGCAACGCTAACGCATTGTTTAAGCTATTGACGTGTTCTGTCACTTACTCGCAAATGGCGGCAGCAACAAGAATGACAGTGACAAAGCGATACAAAAGTTATGGTGTTCTATAAGGGGGTAAGGCTATGGAAGTAACAGAACTCCTCGCCGAGGTTTTACCAAATGAGCTACAGGCTATCCTGTGAGACATAGAAGACATCTACGAGTATGTGTCTTCTATGTCTTCAATGTCTTCTAGAGGTGTTTTAAAGAATGAATCGCCTAACCCTCTTATTCATAAAAACGAATGCAACGCTAAAATATAGTTTAAGCAGTTGGAGTGTTATGTCACTTACTCGCAAATGGTGGCAGCAACAAGAATGAAGGAGACAAATAAATACAAAAGTTAACGTGTTGTTGCAGAGCTGTTCAAGTTAGGGGTTGTGTTAGGGGTTGTGAGCCTTCCGCTCACCCCATTGCCCGGTAAAGCTGTGAAAGTCACACCTTGGACTAACAGCTAGTCAATTCAAAAAAAAAAAAAAAACAGAGCTGTTCAAGGTTTTATGAATAAGGGGGTTAGTATTTAGCGAGCGGTAGTGCCTGAAGAGACCTTTATAATAAATGTTTATTACTGGCAAAAGCGTCAATTAAGCCTTTATTGTGGCGACACTTTTATTACAGCGAAAATGTCTACAGTGTGCTTAATTAATTTGGTATATCAGAACATGCTTCCATTATTTAAACATAATTCAATTTGCAGTACTGGATGAAAATTTAATGTTAAAATATTTGGTTCATTCGCTGTGCAACTACGAATTTCACGTCCATTGTTTTACTCATTTTATAGCCTCTGGCTTCGTTATGAACACTAAATGAACTTTTATTGCAATTTCAGTATAATTTCAGACGCATTTGTACACAATAATAGTAATCATTTATTTATTCTCAACCAATCAAAAAAAGGATTGCTGGTGGTGTAATACCAATTTCAATGTTATTCAAAAAACATTTTGCATTCAGTAAGTAGAGATCGTCTGAGCTGAAATGACGCGCCCTTGACCGCCTTTACGCACCAAATAGTGCTTGCTTGTATGCGTAGATGCAGTGGAGGGGCCAGGCACGTCATTTCAGCTTAGACGATCTCTATTTGAGTTTTATACAATAAGCACTTCCTTCTTTTTTTTTTTTCTTTTTTTTCTGGTTTTCCTATCTTTAGCACTAAAATGTTCAACATTTATAAATTTATGTAAATCTAGTACTTAAATGAATCTTCTTATCAGGAAACTTACTGCCAATATCGTCAGTTAAAAAATCAGACGCTATGCAAACAAAACAGATCCTTTGAACATGACCCCACATTTTGAATGAATATTTCCATTAGACATTGCAAAAGTTAATTCTTCTTTATGTTCCATAAAATCGCAAAAAATGGAAGAGGGTGCAGTGCTATTGTATGAAAGCAAGCACGTGCTCTACTTTTTACTGCATAAACATTGATTGTGAATTTCGCAATAAAAACTGATGAAACGTTTTTTAGGATAACTTTACAAATAAAAGTTTGAACAGTGCAGACTTCCATATAAACTATAATGTTAGTTTCAACCGGTAAATCTATCTAGGTGTGTTTTAATTGTTTGACCAGAATGGGTGTTCAAAGCATTTCGCTTGATTTTTTCGCGTTGCGTTGCCTTTTTTGAACTCTGGTACAAAAGCCATCTGTCTAGCCCTTTTTTATAGTGATCTTCTATATGACCTCACTCTTCCTGATAGGAAGCAGCCGTGAGGTCCAGAAATGGGGTTGACAAGCACTGTAATGGAGAACTACTTCGCTGGTCAATCTCATTTTGAAATCTAATTAGAACACATTTTTTGAATTACGACAGCCAACTCACCTCCGCTATCTTCAAAGTGTGAGTTTTTTTTGATCCGTTAAACACTGTTAAACATGACGGCAAGATTCAGCGTTTTCTGAAACTCCGATCGAGATACTTAGTTGTTATTTTTTGTCTATCAGTAGATTGGACTCCATCATTTCCCTAGTGGTAAGGCTACGTTTTTCCTTTATTCTCCTATTCAATAGCATTATTATAGAATGCGCTACGCCGTAATAAAGATCTGACAGGAATATTTGCAATGGAAATAAGTAGCACCATCAATTCTCTATTATAAGCCCAATGATAAATGACCTATTTTATGCGCTGGTCATACTATTATCATGGACGCCTCGCACCCAAAAAACGTGAACCCATTAGTGTATTATGTAGTATGTGCTATTACAATACATTATAATAATATATGTTAAGCCAGTGACCTTTCGAGTATTGGTAATATTACTTATCCCAATGGGTCCAAGAAAAAAAAAAAATTGCTATAGTCAGCATTAAAGCTGTACGTATGCTAACATAGTGGCCAAAAAGACTGTTAGCAACCTTATCACATAATTTTGTTATTGGCGGTATTGGTACAATAACTGTTGACATTCAAGAGTCTGAGGACGCATTCGACACCTAAAATTTCTAAATACGGCGCAGTAATTAACGGACCGTCAGCATGTAATTGAAACTCGATCTCTATTGAATTTACTTGGCATTAAGTGGGACTTGAAGCAACTGGTTATGCGCGAATGCGCGGATAACAACGCCTGAGGAACGCGTAGATCTCCAGCTTAGGGTATCTGTGGGAAAAGATTTGCGAAAAGAGTGAACTGGGCTTGCTTGGTTTTGTTGTATTTGTTTTGAGGGAAAACACTGCGTTACTCTAGAAAAATGTGTTAGGGGTCGAGAGCCTTCCGCTTACCCCATTGTCCGGTAAAGCTGTGAAGTCCAATAAGAAAAAGAATATTTCGCGATTTCCAGTATTAGTTTTTTGTCTGTCTAGTGTGACTAACTTTGACTTTCCTGATTTTGTTGCTCACAAAGATAGAATTTTTGAGATGGGAGCTTGGTTTTCTCACAAAATAGTTGAATAATATTCCTTGCAGTCAAAATCAACTGGTGAACAAGTTGTTGCCAGGGAGTTAAAAAAATAACCCCATGGTTAATGAAATTTTCAATAATAAATATACTATAAAACACAGCACTCCACTAAATCTAATGATCCTAATTTCTAGAATGATAACCTGAACATGTGAGGTTGTTCAGTCTTATGTCTATCTAGGAGCATTGCTTTCAAATAAAGGTGGTTGCGTTGATGAGGTTAAACGTCGTATGGCCATAACAAGATCTGCTATGGACAAGCTCAAGAAAGTATGGAAGAGCCGTACAATAACAAAAGCCACGAAAATTAGGTTGGTGAGAGCATTGGTGTTTTCCATATTTCTTTACGCCTCTGAGACGTGGACGCTAAGAGATAGTGAGAGAAAGCGAATAGACGCACTGGAAATGTGGTGTTGGAGGAGGATGCTTGGGATATCGTGGACTCAATTTAGAACCAACTTGTCCATTATTCAGGAACTAAATATCAAGCAGCGTCTGTCATCCATTGTTCAAAGCCGGATCCTCACCTTCTTTGGACACATAACGAGACGTGGTGATGTCTCCGTGGAGCGTCTTGTGGTGCAGGGAAACGTAAATGGCAAGAGAGCACGAGGCAGGTCACCTCTGCGATGGACAGATCAGGTTAAAGTCGCAGTTAATGGTCCTCTCCATGAATGTACCAGAAAGGCCGCCGTGCGGGATGACTGGCGGTGGATTGTAAAGCGTGCCACTAATCCTGTTATAATGACCACGACCACTCTGTAAAGAGTGCAACGACTAAGAAGAAGAAGAAAGAACCTGAACATTCATTAACCCGGCTTCCACCAAAGCTAAGCATACTGGAGATTTGTGGATTTCGTTACCAGCTAGGCACAGGTCAGATTTCAAATAGAGATTTAACAAAATATTTCTTCCGCTGCAAAACAAATATGGACTCTAAGCAAACGAGAGAAAAATTTACCGACAATTTATCGAAATAACTATTCAAGCACGTGCTAAGAATTTACCGTACTTTTAACTATATAATTAAGCATCCGAAACCAACACTTCGTGAAATTAACCCCAGCATTTTATTCCGTGCCTACGCACGTGTCACTCTTCACTCGTCAAGCGCCTACTAAAGGGAGTTGAGTATTCTTATTTCTCCTAGTCATTCGATATTTTACAACGCATCGTAAATTCTACACGTCTTTCAAATCACATGCACGTGACGCCTAAACTGTTTGTTACCATACTCCATTAGCTGGCACCCTGATTTTGGGACATTTCGGCATTATAGGGTGAAACATATCAATGCCAACCGACCAGCGTAAAATTGCCTGCCATACTTTTAACGAGTCTAAGAAAAACCAATATCGTGAAGGGTGATGTTCGAAATGTAAGGGTCTTATTACGTTGGATGGAATGACAATAGATATTGGGCATGTGGGAATCTAATGGGGGAGCTACATGCCGCTATAACAATGCGTTTATAGCCACGAAATGGCAGTCACTGAATTATTTGATGACAAACCTTATTAAGTAGCTGCCCAATAATGAGCTTTACTGCTTTGTTTCAAAGTCTAAATAATTTACGCCTACGTTATGTAACAATTCTACAACATTTAGCGAAATAGCTGCTGCCCAAACGGTTAACTCGCAATTGGGTGTCAATTTCAGTAATTACGTTTATCCAAACAAGGAAGGCCTGTTCTATTACTTCCAAAACTATCTCAATTGTGATTTTATTGCTATGGGAAAATAGATAGTTTAGCAAACAGACTTTGTAATATACTGTCAACGGCACATCGGGATACCCTTTCCCGGTCAGTCCTCTTTGCTCTTTTGCAATGAAACGCTACTTGGCAAGAGCAAGATAAAAAACGGAAATGAGTGACCTGATGTGCCGCTGATTGTACAATAGGCTTTGGCAGCCTACTGTTTAATATTTAAGATACCCAAGAGAAAAGCTGATGGTTTAATATTCCAGAGTCATTTGATAAGGCCGTCACACGTAATTTAGAGTTCCCCAAGCTTAGACTAATAAATTACATTTTAAAAACAGGACTCTTACAATTCACTTGCAACAGATCATTTTTAGAAGCGCCCCATATTTAAGGTGCTGTATATAATTGTTATTATATTACTTGCTTATACATTTTTTTATTTATGGTAAGCGATGACGAGGTCGAAGGTGTAACACGCTTACCCAGAAAATGCCTATTCACTCTAGCCTTGAAGACACCAAGGTTGTTGGTATCCGGAAACACAGACGCAGGGAGGGCGTTCCACTCCTTAGCGATTAGAAAGGAAGCACCAAACCGCTTAGTTTGGACTGCTGGAAAGTCGACCACATGGGGGTGTGGTCCGGTGGCAGAAAGCAGAGGGTGGTATCAGGTCATGACTTTCACCACCTTCCATGAATCTAGCTGCCGCTTCCCATATGATAGCCTTTGGTCTCGGAGGGCTAAGATCCCCAGTGCAATGATTCTTCGGTATGGGTTTGACGATTGAAAAAGCGCGATATAATACATATTGTCACTTTGCGTAACTATGTTAGGCCCGTAGGGCGGCATGTGGGATATACTCGTAGACACTGAAGCCGAGATCAGCGATCATCCGATTATCTCCGTGGTTCAGAGAGCACGTTATGTATTTGATATCGGCAGACGACGACTATTAACTGTTAGGCCCAGACTCCACCAGAGCTGAGCGGAGATATGCGGCGTCGAGCTGTGTTTTCAACAACCAATGGAATTGCGTTATTCACACATGGAGATGTGGAGATGTGATTCTTTTAGTTGTTGAAAACACAGCTCGACGCCGCACATCTCCGCTCAGCTCTGGTGGAGTCTGGGCGTTAACCCACACTGAGAACGCGCGTTGCAATATACGAGTAGCTCGCACCACCTTAAGTTGTAAATAATGTTCTGTGGCAAGTTGTTTTGAGTGCATGCAAACGCATGTACCTTAACCTTGACTCCATCACATGTATTTAATTCTTTAAGATGTGGCTGTGCTAATATATAAATTAATATTGAAATGTCCGCAACTTTCGGGAATAAAATAAAAAAGAAAAAGAATATATCCCTGGACATTATTCCACACAGCGCCATCTAGCCCCAAGTCCGTTTTTATGGGATACTAGACAACGGATAAACATACTTAAATACTTTTTCTTTCGTAAATACATACTTAATATACATAGGAAACACCCAGGCCAATACAAACAGACATGTTCATGCACACAAATGTTTGTACTGTGCGGGGATCGAACCCACGGCCTTTGGTGTAGTAGCCGACTTCTCAACAATTACACCAAGACGGTCGTCAATAATAAAAACTACAATGCATCTTCGAAATACATAAAGCGAGCAAAATATTTTGCTATCTTAATATTTTCGCCAATATAGCAATTGGCTAGATTGGGGGCGTTTTTATGGCATATGGGCGTGCGCAGGCCGGCCGTGACGTCACAAATAACTTGCATCTGCGCGATACGCGGCGGAATCAATTTCACGGACCACGGACTATTTGGGGGTTGTTTTAATAAACATAACCAATATTTCGGCTTCTGCAGTATCTTAGATAGTTATGGCTGTTAAAATTCAATAAATCTATTTTACCCTGTTTAATTTATTAAGCTGATAAGCTAACTCGTCAGTCCACCCCAGAATAAGCGTAAAATACGAACACGTGGGATCTGTTTGTATTATTGGAGAGGTCTGTGTAAAACTAGTAATAAACGACCAAGATAAGGTGGGGTAATGATGCCACGGTGTCCGGTGTTTTCAAGACTTCCTAACGCCTCGACTAGACCTTCCGCTTATTTTTTCTTATTGTGGTCTTCAAGATGCCCTCATCCCACCTGATGGGAAGTAGGACTGAGGTCCAAATCTGGGGACGACAAGCACAGTAATGAAGAACTACTGTGCTGATCAATATCATTTTGCAGGCCTGCATAAGACGCCTTTTCACGCCCTGCTTACAAAACCCAGGATCGTAGGAAGAAGAAAACAAACTACATGCCAATCCATTCATAATATCTATAGATTAGTCCCATTTTCTGCTGTAACATTAATTATACGAGTGTTGAACACTCACCGTCAAAACAGGCGTACTTGATGTAGACTACTCCCGGAGACCAGCTCGCTGAAGGAGGGTAGTCTTCTGACAGCACGAAGCTGCAGTGGTTCACACCGCTGCATCTGAAACGAGAAGATCAATGATAATGCGATACACATAAATACACAAGATAGGCATCAATTTATAGTTATAACAATACATATATTATGCAGTTCTTTGGGAGTGGTTTGAAAAGGTGTTTACGCGCGATTGATGTCACGTATTACACTTGTCACTAGGCTGCGATAACAACATCATTAAGTCATACCATATTACGTGGTCGAACAAAATGTCCAATGCCTCTTAAAGTGTTCACTAGCTTAAAGTTAATTTAAAAGCAAACAGTATTTTTTAAATTAAAAATGTGTCTTAAGTTATTTCAATATTTTATAAAACAAAACACGATCATGCTGCTGGTGTTTAGCGTTCGTTTTTCCTAATGGCGCGATTATTATTTTTTACTGGCCAGCGTGCACCTCGATGCTAACTTTTCAAAAAAGGTTGAACCTTTTTAACAGAATATTGACATATTGCAGTCATAATAGGGAATATGCACTTCCTTCCTTCCTTTTATATTCTTTTATGATAGCTTATATCGTTTTATGACTGATCAATAATATTCATCACCAAAAATGCAAAATGTAGTATATTTATAAAGTGTTACAAATTTCAAACTTTTTCAAGCGTTTCAAACGCCGCCATTATGGCGCGCTCCGTTGTCATGGACTTGGACGTCACGCGAGTCTATGACAACACAAATGTAACCTACAAACTGTTGAATTCTTCTTCTTGTCGCGCTTTTGACAGTGACGTACGCCTAGACTGTGATGTTACATCCGACCACTTTGAATTTCCCACATTTTTTTGCACTTTTCAATAATTATTTTTACATCTACAAAGAAATAAAATTAGGAAATATTGATAGAGACGTAATAAGAATGCAAAATACTACTCAAATAAACAATATGAAGTTCATCTGTTTCAAGTGCACATTCCCTATTACAGCTCAACATTTTTGGTTTGAATAAACCAGAAATGTTCGACATAACTACTACAAAAAAGCTTTATTAAAAGTTGCAAAGTCATTCTTAACCCTACGTTGCTGAAATTCAAAGCCGAGTCACGAGAAAGTCACGAACAACTCACATCAAACAAGGGGTAAGAATTTTCAAACATTTAGCTACAAAACATTGAGTTCAGATTAAAATACTTCTGTAACCGCAATATGCTGCGGCTGCGAGTGCCTGAAAAGCTCAAAAGTAAAGGGGGAGAGGCAACCACGAATATTTATCTTGTTAGTACAGTATGTATCCAAAGCAATAACATTTATTACGCTGAAGTACATTTCTTGAATAAATTCTTCAGTTTGAATAAAGGTGAGACCTATGAAAGAAGCTTTGACTCTGACTTCAGTATTTTACTTGTAGTTGTAACTCAACCGTTTTTCTTAACCTTCAATTCACAAACGCAAATCAAAGTTGAGCAACCCTTACAGGTGCAATGTAAAGTTAAAGTCGTACTCAACTCTAATTCACGGTCTGCATTCCATATTCCATATTCTGTCAAACTTTTTGAATGCCTGTCCTGGTCTCCATGGTCTGCTAGAAAACGTTTTTACCATCTTAGCAAATATCCCTGGCTAGGCAGCAGAACGGATGCCTTTCGTCGAAACTTTACTAAAAAGGCTTTACCAAAATCAAGAACTTAAAGTTAAGCAGACGTACTTTCCATCAGATTTCTGTGCGCACGCTAAGTGCCTACAGCATTCATTCATAAAAACTGAACTGTCCGACCATTTATCACAAGCTTTTGCAGTAAAAGTAGCACCATCTGTTAGAACTTCTAAGCTGAGAGTTTAAGACTGTTTCTAAATGTTAGTTTTAGGACCGTTTTTGTTCTGTCATTTTAACGTAAGTACTTCGTATTTTTACTTGGAATTCATAAACATCGTTATAAGTGAGGCAACAGTATTGCTGGTACACAGATGATACTGAAGTTTGTTATATCATAACCACACCTTAAATTTGCCATTCGACATTGTGATTCGAATATTATACTCGTATATAAAATTTTGAAGGATGTGTAATCTAGCAAATAATATGTAGATGCAATCAGTAGCTATTTTTGTAGCGGCTAAAGTTAAAAGGATTTCCCCGTAAAAAAAGTCTGGTGGTTCCTGTCTGTTCTATCAGATGTTATTAAGCCGCCTAAATAAGCGACTTCAGGCGGGATTAACTGCTAAAAGTGCCTTTCGAAGCTTAAGTAGAGTTGATTTGTAAGGTTTAGTATCCCTGTAATTTTTTAAAAATAAATATAGAATACGAAATTATATGATCAAGAAATTTGTTAATACTTGTAATATTATCCATGCGATACCCCACTCACAACACGAACGCATTAATTAATTTTCTCATTTGCGATACAAATCTGCTGCTAGCTGCGAAGTACTGAAAATGTTAATTATTCCTGAACAACAATCTGATAGCGCGTTGTCGTCGAAAACTCTCTTTACTCATTTTGTTAATTCACTGTAATTACCTTTAAGGACCGTTTCGTGTTAATTTAAGGGGAATAGAAAATCAGTCAGCATTTTTTGGTAATAGAATTAGAACATAGTGTTGATGTTTTGATAGGTAGGGGTGAATTGATAATAAGCACAAGCAGAAACACAAAAGTATATTCATAACAATAGACTGAACAATTTGTAGCCATGTTTTGTTTTGTAACACTTTTGGCAAGAATTAGTTCTTCGTTGCAAAGTGCAAGAACATGACTCCAATTTCATAAGTCTGTCAAACTGTGTGATGTTTCTTCACAAAAAGTAGGTTAATAAATCCGCATATATAGAGTTAAAATACGAAAAAAGGTCCTATTTACACTAATGAGTTTGTCTGTTTCAGTTTTTCAAAAGTGGACCAGAAAACTATTTCAAAAACGATAGCTGCCTCAAATCATCATTAAAACAGTAGTCAGTAAGTAGTTCCAAAATTATCACTAACCACAACACATTCGCATCCAAACCACTCCAATCGATGTTAATCAGAGCTCACAGCTACCACGTTCACCGACATAGATCAGGCGTCAGATTGCGCGTCAGATCATTAATCTAATGTGTACCTTCCATTCGATTCACTTCCGACTGTGCACTTACAGTTAACTCATAAATGTGCTGATGCAATTTGTAGCTTTGGGTTATAAGCGCTGTGTCATGGGAGGTTGCCGAAAAAAATCAGAAGCGCGTCAGCACAAAAGTGCTAGGCAAGGGAAGATTAACTACTATGCTGACAATTGGGTTGTCACTTTGTCAAAGATAACAAAAAGCTCTTTGAAGTTTATAGTAGGATTCAAAAATAAAGTAGGTTGAAAGTTTATTCTTTAAAAGATAATAATGAACACCTGCCAATTTTGGTAGAATTTGTGTGTTATTAAACGCACGAAAGAGCCAAATAAGAAGTAAAACACCAGTCAAAGTCTTAGCTATGGAATTTAGTTCTAGGAGAGGGGTTTAATAAGGTTTTACACGGCAATGTCCAAGTTGCAAGTTGCAGTAAGTTAGTATTTGGAAAGAGTGACTGAAACGTTTTGATAACTTCGATTTCAGCGTTTTACACGCAGTCAACCAGAAATTAAGTTTTTCCACCTGTCTGTCTGCAGTTAATTCTAGAGAGTCTTAGTAGTTAGGTAGTAGTAAATACGTTAGATTTAGCTAGCTTAATTGCAAAAGTTGTAAAAAAACAAGCCCTTTAATGATACTGTGACCAAGTTGACTTACTTCTAGTATATCTATTATGTATATTTAAAGTTAATATGTTTACCATTTACATGTGAGAAGAAATATCAAAGTAAATAAATTCAATTCAGCTCCAAGAAATATAAGCAGTAAACCAGCGGCTACTGACGCGTTATGAAATTTCATTAAAATGGGTCGTAATTTCTGGACTCAACAGAGCTTTACTCTGGCAGACGCTTTATAATGCAGAGAAATGTTATTAAATATATTTTAGCTGCTACTGTGTACATCCTTGAAGTGGGTGCCTAAAGCTTTTTTGAATATATAACATAACATAAACGGCCTATATACGCCCCACTGCTGGGCACAGGCCTCACCTCAACTATGAGGTGGAACGAGCCATGCTCCAACACGCGGGCTCAGTGCGGATTATTTTTGAATAATGAAGTGCTATAAATAACTAGAACTTTATAAACCCCAATTGAGCCCTTGCAAATCCAATGGCTACTATCAACTGCCAACTAACAACTTAAAAGCTTAGTAACTCTGAAAAACATTGTGTAACACTTAAATATTACAATCTAATAGGAAAAATATCCTCGATCACTCGCTCATTTTATATCACCTTCCCTTATTGATAAAACTTTTCTATCCACCCTTTCCATACTATCGTAATAAATTGTAGAACAAACATGGTCGTCAAAACAAAATGACTAATCAATAAGTTGATAAGATCGGCAAACAGAGCCCCTGGAGCGCACCTGGCTGCAATAGGATTATTCAGCACAACGTACCCCAGGATAAACAGAGGCTAAGTCTGGTTGGTGGATGGAACTAAGCGGATTTGAGCGCAACATACATCTAGCATAAGACACTAAATCGTGGTAAGTATCAGCTATCAAAGTTGCAACTTAAGTAACAAGAATAAAATCAAAAACATAGAATAAAATCGGACAGGCAGCCACATCTAAAACCCAATGGTAGGTACCAGCCAGAGAATGTCACAATATGGGATGAGCGAGAATTCCATATTATAATTCCTTTATAAATAAGTTATTTATAAAGGAAATCTTCTTCTACTTCGAACAAAAAATACAACTGTGTACTATTGTATTGTTTGTAGGTAAATATCCATCCATCTACTATCAGCATTTAAAATATGGTCAAACATTTACTCAGTTCACACAAAATCAATTCTCACACCTAATTAAACACCACCAATGTTGATATTACAGTAACAGTCAAATGCGCAGGCGCCGTCCAACGGAACATGACGTTAAACAAACATGGCGCCGTTTCCGCAACGTCACTTCCGGACAGGTCCCCATTGCTTAGTGGGTCATTAGGAAAGTAGAATGGCTTCGTATAATGTTATTAGAATTTAAATTCGTCTTAATAAAGTGTTGTATCCGGTACAAAGCTCTATAGCGTAACTTTGGTGCATTCTTTCACGAGCGTTGGGGGGTTAATACACTAATGGAAAAAGTAATAAATAGAGAAGATTACTTGAAAGGTAACATATAAGTGAAAGGGGTTGCAGCAATAGAAGCTGACCACCAATTAGTATTTAAACAGGTCACCGACTTGACTTATCCCTGAATCCAGAAAAGTTTGGACTGGAGAGGCCGTTGAAGGTCCTCTGGTAGAAATGTGAGGAGGTGGACGGCCTAATAAAAGCTCCAGGGTTTCAGTGAAGCCAGCTCTAGCAACTGCTTTGAAAATGTATGGGGGAGGTCTATGATTTGCAGAAGATGTTATGCCTATGGCTGATGATGAGGACCCCTGGATGAAAAACTTTATTCCCAAAATGAAGTCATTTCATTTGTAACGGGCATTGTACCTATTGGTAGTCTAACCCCCTTATTCATAAAAACGAATGCAACGCTAAAGCATTGTTTAAGAAATTGACGTGTTTTGTCACTTAAGAATAAAAAAGACAAAGCGATACAAAGGTCAATGTGTGGTTTGAGCGCTGTTTAAGTTTTATGAATAAGGGGGTTAGTCTAAATCTAGGCTAATCTGATAACAATCTGAACATTAATTGAACACATGCTTTTTAAATTTTAAAAGAATATACCCTGTGATCGTTAGTTCTTATAACCCTAAATCATTATTACTTCTTACACCATATTTCACCGTCGTAGTCTGTAATAAATAAAGTTTCTTACTCTTTAAAACGCAGCAGAGTTTTATTCCCCATTTACATTCATAATTGCGAATCCTTGTAAGATTTCAATTACTGCAGCGGGCAACTAGCCATGAATAAACCAGAGGAGTAATTAAATACTGAATACAGTACTTGGAAGAGTCGTTAAGTTGTTTCAGAGCTGCTGGAAAATGCTACCTAAGTCATGGCTTGATATTTGTAAGTATACTATGTTCATGGGTCGCATAAAGAAAAGGGACTTCGTTGTCTATGACAAAAAAGATGGCGAAAGACGCGCCGCACGCTAGGACTAAGCATGACTATCATGCTTAGTAAGCCTCTCCCTAAAAAATAATTCATATGTAAGAGCTTATACGTGTCACCAATATACTTGATCAAAAACATAATTGCGTTTAAAGTAAAAAAACTATTTGTTACAAAACAAATCGCATTACCTACATAACACCGTATAAATAACACTACCATTTTATTTTCATTATACGCCTATGGTTATAATTATCATACAAAACAATGCCCAATAAAAAAATCTTAAAATAAGAAGGTATAAAATCCTACAAATTACAAAAAAACTGAGCTTAATTTATTCTAAAACCAGACGTCCCTGCTGATACAGACCAAAATTAAATTAAATTATTAATATAGGTAGAAAAAACTATACTTAATAAAATAAAGCTGACGAGTTTGTTTGTTTAGTGTGTATGTTCCATTGTTTAAAATATTATGGAACATAATCAATTAGCTCCAAATTTGCGAAAATAGGTTATTCGCTATTTTATTTCAGATGTAAATACTTCAACTGGCATCTTTAAACGTTACTATTCGTTGGAATACAAAATAAACTGACCGATTACCAAACTCTTTCAGACCCATAAAACTGGATGCCATTAAGATGTTCAGAGATTAAACCAACCACTTAGAAGTTCAAGAACCCCTATTTGTACAGTTTCAGATCTTTGTAATATTCAGGCCGTTATAAGATTAAGAGATCCCAGTGACTATTAATCACATAGATTTATGTTGTTATACTTAATCCTTGCGCACACGACCACAGCAAACTTAGAACAGTAAAATAGCTACATACAAACGTGCCGCTCTCGGTTTGAATTTGTGCGTGCGCGTCGCGCGTCGTGACGGCACGCGATTTCACGCACACGCTAGCATAAAATAAGGGGGACTAAGGTGGCGGCAGTACGTACGGGCTGTGCCGCATGTGTGTGAGCACGCTAGGCTAATAACTCGCCGGGCGGCCTTTAGATAACCTACTGTTATGTTTACTGTGACACGACGTCGGAGTTTAGTGATCGCTCATTAATCGTAGAAACATGACCGAAAACAATACTCTTACAGGTTTATGTATGGTTTTAACGAGTTAATGTTTGGGCACGTTTAGGTATGAACAGCTTTATGACACTTTAAACTGATTTGTGTTCCCGTTAAGGGAATTAAGTGTTTTAATTACATGTTGATGTAGGTATTTTAATTTGTACACGCATATAAGCTAGAAACTCAATATTATTATGATTGATGCATTTAATTATTATTATGATATTAAAGTTTAAATGGCAGTCTTAAGATTGATCTTCAGTCTTTATGATTGACTAGCAGCCGCCCGCGACTTCGTCCGCGTGGACTTAGCTGTATGTGAAAAAATATTTTCCCGCTTTTTTGTAATTTTAGTAAGGATGCCTATTTTTTTTGAAAATGAAATATAGCCTATGTCACTCAGGAATGATGTAGCTTTCCAACAGTGAAAGAATTTTTCAAATCTGCCAAGTAGTTTCGGAGCCTATTCAATTCATACAAACAAACAAACAAACAAAAAATCAAACCTTTCCTCTTTATAATATTTGTATAGATGACTTCAATTGTATTAATATTATTTTTAGACATTTTGTATTTGATCAGTTGTAGGTATGATATGAGATTATTGGTTGAAATTTTCGCATGATTATTTACTTAGTATTTTAATAAAAGCACTATGTGATTTCCGACACAATGTGTGACACAATGACTTATGACTTAATGAAAAGAAACGTCCTCTACATAATAATGAGTTTATCAGCTTAGGGAAAAAACATACTTTGAAACAAAAAAGGTAGCCGAACAGAAGACTTGAAGTCACCAATGGGCCTTACTAACGAAATCCATTACAGCAACTCACTTTGTTGGCTCTCCTTCCGGTCGCCCTCTGACCGGTCAATTGCAGTTTTTGAGCCAAATTACTCTGTATTTGGCCTAGATATCAATACTGCGCCATAAGTACTCCTTAAATTTATAGCTGGCCATTTTGTAAAATGGCTATTTGACGATCGCTGGCGAAAAATAAAGCTTTTAACTTTTATATCGCTCTATGATAAGATAAACTAAAAGATTTTAATAACAACCAAACACTCTGAACTGAAACTTCCGCATGAAGCGAATGAAATAACTAAGTTGTAACTTAGACAAAGCTTTAAAGCGATTTTCTATAAAATTACAAACAATATTCCAGCTCGCGGAGCACAACAAAAGTTTCTTGCTTGAAGAACTCAAGTAAAGATTTAACCTACTTACTTACTCCATTCAAAAGAATTCAAAGGATGTCTCTGATGTAGGTACTTAGGACATAGTATGTATATTTTCACATTAATCTCACTGAATTGGTGTAAAAAATCACGAAGTTGATTTACCGACCATGTTATGCTTCTCCGTGATGTCGTAATTTACGAATTCTTATTATGAAATACCAAATTGCCGGATTTTCTGCTGGTTCTACACAGCATGAAAACCACTGACAAAAACCGTTGGTAAAGTGACATTTGTTTGAGTTTCGTATTTTTATGTATGTAAGAAAAGTGCATAAAAATACATGGGAGACTATTAGCTTTTTGCTCTTGGCCACGTTCCAAAGCATATAATGACTAATGTGACAGGCATGACAGGGTACCAATTTCAGCCTATTTTGCTCTATTGTGAAGAAATGTCAAGTGACAGGAGCAAGATAAAAAACGGAAAGTGTTAGCCCGGTGTGCTGTTGCCTGTACCTCAGAATTCGTTTGCATTAAGTCGCTCGGTTCCGTCGCATGTGTGTCGAGTGGCCGCGAGATTCTATTTCCGAGATTCTATTTCCGCGGAAGTTCCGATGTTCCAGAAACATTGAGAGTTCCGACCTACACTCAGTCCTCTACTTTGGGTTTGCTGTATGGAATAAATCAGTTGAAAAGAGTAACTGCTGAGTTTCTTGCTACAACAACAACTTACCGATCGGGTGGTAGCGTCGCATTTATTATGTGTTCATGTCTATTATTAAGTTGTTTGTTAATTAGATTTGACGATTTGAGTAAAGTCAAGTTGGGTGACTTTGAATTTCAGTGTAACATTGAATCCACTGTTTATTACAATGCTTAATATTTGTACTTTGGTGGGCAAGTGATTCAGTCCAGTCTACAGTGTAATGGAAACTGTTAATATTGAATGTAACTGCAAATAAAATAACACGGTTTTCCCCGTAAACCCGTTTAATCAGAGCGCCCACCATGCGACGTATTTGCATAGGCAGTTGAAAATTTCCCGATAAGACCTCCCTAGGGACTGCACGACTGATGGTTCTGTTTCACTCAGATGCCTGACCGTGTAACATATTAACTTTACTAAAATATATTGAACTGGAAAAGAGTACCAAGAGGGTGTGAGGAGATTATGAAGAGCCCAATATCTGTGCTTTAAGCATAGGGCTGCATTGGGAATGTTTTGACAACTACTAGATCAACGACACTATTTTAATGAAATACACTGTACCTATCAACATTTTACTTTTCTTACATCGTAAAAAAGAGTCCTGTTTTTATTACGTTTTTTAGACAAAGTTTTAACAACATCCAGCCGCTCGGGCTGGCCTCTTAGGAAATTCCACCAGACTACCCGGCTCCTCGTGGCATATCCTTCTTTCGCGGTATTTGGCCCCAACCACGAGAAGGATAGGACTGACAGGAAGAACTGTCCTTTAGCTGCAGCAAGCCGACTATATGTTTACCCCTTTATTCATAGAAACGAACGCAACGCTGAAGCATAGTTAAAGCATTTCACGTGCTCTGTCACTTACTCGCAAATGGCGGCAGCAGCAAGAATGAAAGAGACAAAGCGATACAAAAGATAACGTGTTGTTGAACCGCTGTTTAAGTTTTTACGAATGAGGGGGTTAGTCGCTTGATACAAAAGTGTCATAATCCTGGCCTCCTGGTGCAACACGGCTGTTATTAACATACAGTGTGCTCGCTGCAACTCGCAATAGTTTAGCCGAGTTTACGAGCTCTGATACGCCGCTTTGTTCCACGTGTACGTGGCTAACTTTACTGTTTAGTATATTCTCTGTTATTTAAAGTTATGAGTTTAACAAACACTCAACTTAATATTTTATACTTGTTTTTTTTCATCATGCTTTTTAACATAAAATAAAACAGCTAGTAATAAAAAAAATTGTTGAAAGAAGAAGAAAATATCGCTTGGCAGCAAGACTAGTTACAATTTGTCCATCTTTATTGTTTGTGCAGAAGTACCTGTATGTTTTTGTGTAAATCCTAAATTTTCATAACACGCGCACATTGTCATGCGCAATTGCTTTCAGCATCAAGTACTTATGAAATTTATGCTTTAGCCTTTGCTCATCAAAAATAATTCTAAAATGACAATAGAACTGAAAAGGACAGCATAAGCGTGAGCGCGTGCTTAGCGTTGATTGTCGTTTGTGAATTCGGGGGTGAATGTTATAAAAATCATCGAGATAGTTTTAGTCATCAGTCCTAAACTACGATAACCGTGGACTGGAGATTGGTAGATAATTTTACTACTTTGGCATTAACGTTGTTCCTTTTCATGTTTAAAATAATTAATTAAATAAGGCAATGCAATGAGATTCTTCATGAATGTTTGCGGTCTACTATAAATTATATAGCTTGAGTTTTTGTTTTGTTTTGTTGGTCGCAACAAATAAAAGTGTGGCGCCAGGCTGCGGAAATGGCGATAAGCTCGGTGTATGAAAACTTTATTTGTTGGCGCTAGTTTGCGATAGTTTCACTCAAATAGCATTAGTTATTGCTGATTGCTTTTGTACAAAAATAAATGATTAGCTCATCTGATAGTTATAAATACTAAGTAGGTATTTGAGGAAATTAATGGATTTCGAAGAATAAACATAAAACAAGCTTTGCTCATATTTTCTTAAGGCGGTTCATTTGAAGTTCGAAAGGAAGTTCCGCCTTAGAAAGCTGGAGGAAAAGGTCCCAGAGTGTAAACTACATAAGACACCTCCTCTGAAGTGGCGAGTCAATGCAAATGAATCTAATATTCGAATCGTTTCGAATTCGGACGCCAGATTAACTAGTAGCCAACCAATATTAATCAGACAATGATGAACAATGCAAAACTTACTAGACTCGAAATTATCCGATTTAATCGAATTATTCAGCTATTAGAATGATTTCGTTGGTGTTATACAAAGTCGCATACCACTACTCTGGAGCTTTCCTTTTTATTCTTTAGTAGAATACTCTATGATACTCGCAGACCTTCTTTTTAAGACATTAAATTACCTATTGTAACAGTTTCTTAACATTTACAATTTTGTAATGAAGATAAATCACGTTTTCCATTTCATTCTGAAAGTTACGAGAGCACTATAATGAGCTCATTAGCTCGACTCCGAGAAAAGTTATAAACTTTATGGTCTAGAAAACTAAGTAGAAGGTGAACATTGCGTGCAAGATTAAAACTATGCCTTGCCAAGTTCCAACTTCTGAACAAACGTAGGGTTGATTTCGTTTCAAAGTCAAACGAAGAACCTATAGAAATAAATGGTCAGCAGATTTTGGTGTGAGTAAGACTGAAACTGAAGAGTTTTAATAGTATCTTGTAGGTATTTCTACATTTAAGTAATTCAAAAAACCTTTCAGCAAAGAAGATCGTGCTGGAAAGTTGATACATTACGCTATCGAAGAGAAAAAAAAGTTTAAATGATAATTATATCAGGCACTCTGATTGAAAATATAAAGTTCAAAATAACCCATAACTTCACTAAATTTAGCCAATATCAGTTTGATATTGATGCAAGTGGCTGGCTCATCCATTGGAGTGGTGCCAGGCAGGCCGTGGGAATGGGGCCGTGTTTGGTTCCTGGCCCGGACACCGGGTAATCCTGTGTGGCCTACATTACATACTCTATAGCTTAAAGAGTCATCATGTATTTATTTATAACTTAGTATAGTATTTTGGAAATATGTGTACAGGAAACGTGTGTTACGTCCTGGCCCGGCCACGGCCACTAAATTGAACAAGGATCTGTCTGTTTGCTGTGCGGGTGCGTACCTTCTCTACAAAACAACAAAACAAAACAAATTGAAAGGTAGAAAAAGAAATTGCAACAACACGCTAAGACAAACTGTTCTAAATAGATAACAATCAACAAGTAGGTACCTAACGAAAGGGCTTTGACTTCAACTTATCTACAAAGTAATTTGAAACAGGAAACCACATTATTTATTGCATAGCAATTTAAAAACACTGCTCATTACGAACTTTAATTTGACCACATATGGTTTGTGCACATGAACGTTTTGTTATTATAGTATGTTCGCGTTAAGATGCAGTATTTTTTTTAATTAATTCCGTTACACGGAGAAAAGCTCAGGTTCAAAACTGTTGCGTTTGAAAGAATGCGTTCAACTGGAATGCACTGTGAACTTGGCTATCTAATTAGGAACGATTTGATTGGTTATGGGGCTTGCTACGTCGAAGGACAAGAATGAAATCACTGCATTCTTAACGCGAACGGACTATAGGACAGTGGATACTGCCTTCCGTAATTCTTAGAAACTGCCTATTTTGGAGAATCGATATTAATCTATTTCTAGCGACAAAATTAGAAATGCCTGGACAAATACTTTTTCTTGAAGCTGAGATACGGATACAAAAATTTTATAACAGCCACTCTTCAAGCTCGCCAACAAAAAGTAGGCTGCCGGAACCGGGAACGCAATTACAGAACGGAACTGCACCCGTGTGGAATGCGCTCTACTTTCTGAACGAGTTACCTGTTACTTCATATGTGTTGTATATTGCATTTTTCAACACAACAAGTAAGGTATGGTGTAGACTAGTTTTAAAACAAAGAGAAAAAATAATGACGAACAAAAATAGAAAAATGTTAACTATTCATTCGGCGGATAATTTGAATGGAATGGAACTACGTAAGTTTCTAAAAATTAGTGAAGCAGAAGCATATCAAATTGACTTTACCTTAGATGTGTATTTATTGATACCAGATTTAAACACGGTCATATTTTTTAATTATCTTCAGCGACTAATAAAATAATAATTATGTTAAGGGCTTTTGATTTTTTAAACGTTGATAAAATTCATCAGACCAATAATTTACAAGTCGACACATTTGGAAATGTTGGATGTCGAAATCTATATTTATTGTGTCCTTAATTGCATTATGTCATTTTGACATAGATTTTAAATGCTGCTCAGTTGTAATTATAATATGGTCTGATAATTTCTGACTATTGAAAAATAGCTCTTAATTAACAAAAGCTTTAATCCAACAGTTTAGGTATATGAACTATTTCCTCAGTTATCAAAAGATCCGCCTTAAAATAATATGCAATACTACACCCTCGAGCGATCGGCGGTGAGATAGGGGGAATGGGGGAGCTTCCTCTGTATATTTACTGTAGCTCGGTGGAATCACTGAGGAAATTGAAAGGAAACAATCCAAATTACGTGATTACTTGTGTTACGAGTAATAACAACGATTTATTGTTTCAAGTATAATAAATATTAATAGCTTTGTTCCAGGGCTCTAAAGGCAATGGCTGCTTTTCAATATATTGAACGACTTTTTAATCCCTTTCTGCCATTTAAGAGATTGCTTCTAGCAATTAGACCCTAAATTGTACATTCATGTGAACATGTATTACGTACAAAAGAGTTATTTTGTGTGCAATGAAGTGTTTATCTGTCTATCTATATAGTGAGACTGTAATGGAGAGCGTCGTGGCCTAATAGTTCAACACTCTGGCTCAAGACCCTTGTACCCTGGTATTCAAAGTCTGCCCGGACAACCTACTTTTGTTCATTGTACTGTACAATTGTTGGCTAATTCTCCGCTGATGAAAAACACCGATAAAATCGCCAAGCAACTCGGAAACGGATGTGAGCTTGTCCTTTACTACGTTTAGTTCAAATTAGCACAGCGAAATGTGGGCTGTCGAATTTCCCGTTCACCAAGACGGCAACAATCAGTGTGCCTCTGACCACCCCTTTAGGGTTATAGTCATGAGCGTGTAAAATAGTGCTTGCGAGAAGGTTTTCGCTATCAAAGAAAATAATGGACAGTTTACCATTTTATCCGTGTGTAGTATGAGTGTTGCTGAAATGAAATGACGCTGAAATGGCGTCTATTTCTGAACATGGGCGTCTCTCGAAGATTCCTCCTCGGTGCACGAGTCAACCTCGCGTTTATACAGTTAGCTATGTAAATAGTACAAAGAGCTGTTCTCGTCGCATTATCTCAAACGGCTCGGAAATGACAGAGGGTCGAGGAGTTCGCGCTAAATAAGCCAAATTACCCTCTGCCCTACTAACGAGCATCCTTTGCTACCCTACGGAGCAGTTAGTGTTGCCATTTTGGTAAAGTTTTTTTAATTCTTGGCACATTAGTTCTAATAAGAGTTAGCTGGGACAGGTGGAGACTTAAGAGTAGATGCTTTGGAGTTTTAACGAAACTTCATGATAGGAAAAAACTACAAGTGTGGGTAGAAAATCGTTCATATTGTGTCTCTTATCTTAAGATTTATCACAGGGCACCTTGTTTCCCAATTTTACGTGGATTAACCAGTCTCGAAAGCGGTTATTAGTAAATTGCATACGCTACTTAGATTACTGTGATAGAGATATTATCGGTATTCAAAACAAAATCGATGAACTTTTATTTTCTGAGAAACCCAGCATTAAAATAAAGTGCCTACTTACATTTTATTTTCAAAAACTGCAAATAGAACAATGAACCTCTTCCAAAAAGCGGTTATTTGTAGGATAACGGGGACATAAGGGATTGGCATGAAAACTGAAAAAACTCATGAAAAATGGTGCCAACCAGCCGTTACTGCGAATGAACTCATTGGCTGCAGACATTATTGCAGTGTACCGAAGCGAAGTAAAGGACAAATTTTAGCTAAGCAAAGTTCTTTTCAATTTGAGTATCGAAAATATAATAATAACTCCTACAGAGTAATAACGAAACAAAAAGCTAGATTTTTTAAGGCAGGTTTTCGTTAAACCATAGGCGCTTTCTTTTGCAACGCACATGTGCTACCCTCTATGTTCCACTACCGCACTATTTCCAACCTGCCTTTTTTTTTAACCTGCAAGATCCCACTGCTGGGCAATGGTCTCCCCCAAACCTTTCCATCGTTCCCTATACTCTGCAAGAGTCCACGATTCTCTCGAGTAGTAAACCAGGTCATAGCACCAGCGTTTTTTAGGCCGTCCCCTTCGGCGATAGAAAAAAATAAATAAATTGTAGGTATTTGCGCTAAGAACTAAACACAAACTTAATACCTCCGCCAGTAGTAATTAGCCGAACAATTAAAATGCCTTCCTTTTAACATTACAAGTGACGAGTACAAAATTAAAGAAACATTTGAATGATTCATGTGTAAAATCTCGCCGCCCAATTGGGAGGCGACGCCATTCATAATTACATTTCTAATTAATGTGTGAGCTCCTTGCATTAACTTATTTTAAATTATCTGACCTTTTTATTGTGTTAAGAGACGGGGGAAGACACATGTTTCATGGGATTAGGGTTCGTGCATGATAATAGAATTATTAAAACTCTACAGGATTTTGCTGTCAACAGAGCGAACATTTGGTAGTTACTCGGACTATAGTCCGTTCGCATTAAGAATGCTGTAATTTCATATACTTTTCCTTCAACCTAGCACGCCACCTTACCTATCAAATCGTTCACAATTAGAAAGTCATGTTCACAGTGCCAAAATGAACGCATTCTTTCAAACACAACGGTTTTGTACCTGAGTTTTGTTGTGTGTAACAGAATTAAATTTAAAAAATACTGCGCTCTTAACGCCAATGTACTAATTTTTTTGTTACACAATATAGGTTGATGAGAGTGACTCGCAAACTTACGGAAGGAACTTGTTTCCACTCACACACACTTTATTTTTCTTCAATGGGAATTCAGTACAAGTTGACTGAACTTAACTTCATAAGTTGGAAGTTAGTAAAAGTTTAGTGCTTTACCGCTGCAGTAACTCATTTTACATAAGTAGAATGACGTGTACTAATGTCCTCGGACAATGATTGTAATTTTTAGACGGAAATCGTTATTAACAGCTTATAGGAAATGATGTTGAATACAGCCCGGAATGTGGGTAGATTATGTTCAAACTGCAAAAAAATTACTCTCTTTTTAAATAAAGTTTTATAATCGGTTATCCATTATCTTAAAGCACCGGTGAATTCATTATTTCGACAACTAGTCAATAGCGATTTTACTACGCACCAAAATGGACCAGCCGAATCCGAACCGATAGGAAAATATAATAAAACCAATGCAAACAAACAATTCAAAAGAAATAACTATTTTATGAGAAACGTGACATTGAGCGGATTCAACAGATTTTCCCACAGTTACGAATAAATCTCTAAATGTTCGCCGTAAACTCTATTTTTGCCTATTTCAAATAGTATGAATAGCGGAAAAGTTGAATGGAACGTACCATTGTAATCCATAGCTTTTGAAGATAAACAAAGCAGATCTGTACCATAAAACATACGAAAAGCTAAAAAAGCTCTAATAACATATTTTTGCTTACGTAAGGGATTAATCTTTCACGTAAAAACTACTGAATGGATTTAAATGAAACTTTACAATAATGTAGCATACATCTGAATCGCACATAGGCGATAACATAATATTTATTTATAAATAAGTTGTACTTTTTGTTTTTCAACTTGAGTCGCGGGCGGCCGCTAGTATAAAATAAAATACCCTTGATTTCTCAAAAATCAGGCTTTCAGCATTGACAATAACAAAGTTACAGAGGTCGTTGAATGGCTTCGAGAAAAAATGGCACGGGCCTGTTTGTTTACTCAACTTGACGAAGGTACTGCCTCGCTACGACAAACGCAATAAAGATTTGAGGCCCACCTGGGCAAACCGGGCACATCTGGTTAAAAATATATGAACCTTACAATTAGGGGTCGCTACATATACCGCTGCAGCTTATGAGCGCAACAATGCTTTTCGGATGTGGCGTGTTGCTCTTTCACGTAAAAACTACTGATTGGCTTTTAATGGAACTTTACAATAATGTTGCTTGTGCATCTGCATAACACATAGGCTACAATTTACAAAATAATACGACACTTTATTTTTTTAAACTTTGGTCCACGCGGACGAAGTCGCGGGAGGCCGCTAGTATAGAATACATGAAGAATGCTTCTTTTAACTTGTCAATCCGGTGTTTCCGATAGCTGGTACCATTATTATCCATTAAACCCCTATCTATGTACTCGGCTATCACCTGGCAAAGTCTTGACAAATCTGCCCTACACCATGTGCCCTATATGATACTATCTTGATGGTCACAGGCCATCTTAATTGGTGATGTGACCTAAGATGATATAAGCCAGCTGTTATGTTAGCTTGACCCAAACCCATCTACTTTGTTCTCAAGCTTTAGTTATCATGCTCTGAAGGAACTTTGATTGCATAAACAATTTCAATTCTAAATAACACAGTTTACGAAACATAATCAATGTTCGTGTCACGCCGCCACAGTATAAACATACAGTAGAACATCTACATACAAACGTGCCACTCTCGGTTTGTGTGTGTGCGTTGCGTGCGCGTGTGTCCGTGTCTAGATTTCACGCACACGCGATTTCACGCACACGCTAGCATAAAATAGGGAGGTATAGGGAGGCGGCCGCGGCATACGGACGGGTTGTGCCGCGTGTCTGTGTGCACGTTAGGCTAATAACTCGACGGGCGGCCTTAGATAACCTACTGAATGTTTATACTGTGACGCCGCTCTCTCGGCACGTCTGGTCAGCCCGTTATAAATAGAGCTAAGAACAAAAGCAGACGTTTTACGTATTATGTCATTTTCTCCAACGTGCCAGGAAAAATTGATAGTCACAAGTCAAACGAGATGCTAGTCATCGCTTAATCATCAGTGTCATGACCGAGACATTAATAAACTTTGTGTTACACAAAATGTATTTTAAAATATCTGTTGAACAGGCATTTACGTAAAGCGCCGTCAATCCTAATGGCTCGTTAAAAATAAATAATGGTGGATTAATTTAAAATTTGTCTGTGTGTTTGTGTTTTCCATAGCTCTAAATAGGTTTTTCTTTTACCTGTTTCATGTCATTGTTGCGCAGGTACGCCAACATAAAAGACAGTAGAATTTTTGTCAGATTATCTTTGAACAAGAGTACTTGCTTTGATTTTTAAATAAATAGTAACTTCCACGTGTAATGTCATGTTTTTCTTTGACATAATATATTATTAAGTTGCTATTACCGTGCTATTATCATTTGCGATTGCTTTGTATATCACTGGTATTATCTATTAACTTTTATTAAAATTCATAATAACGAACGCAACGCTAAAGCATAGTTTAAGCAATTGACGTGTTGTGTCACTTTCTCGCAAATGGCGGCAGCAACAAGAATGACACTGACAAAGCGATACAAAAGTTGAAGTGTTGTTAAAGAGCTGTCTCAGTTTTTATGAATAAGGGGGTTACCTTGAAGTATGTATTATAAATATTTCAGTAGGTTTATTAGTCTCAGTAACCCGTGGTACCGTCTTCTCAGTAGAAACAACCTTCCCACGCCGATGGTAGAGCCACATTATGTACACGTATTTTAAGTATTGTTTGTACAAATATCGTATCATTAAGTGTATGTTTATTAATTTAATGGTCTACTTGAATAAAGAAATATGGTATTTGATTTCACTGTTTAATTTCTGAAATGTCTTATGTGGTATTAAAAGTAGAATGAGAAAACAACATTCTTAAGCCGTAAAACAGCGGCAATTATTTCTGTACATTAAAAACAGTCATCAATTTCAATACTCAAGTGTAATACATATCCCCTTACGAAGCGAATGCGCTTATTTTTATATCAGAAGTGCGCCATAAACCAAACTGCGCAGTACAACACGTGGCCGGTCCCCCTGGCCTAGTTGTACGAATTCCCACAATGCCATGGGATCGGGCGCTTTATGCAGTTTCGATCAAATATGTACCTTTGCGCAACTTCGTTGGATCACTTTTGACGTCGGTGTGCTTTTCAAATAAATGTATGATGATTTTTTATTGATAATGCAATTTCTATTTTACACTTTCTTTTTTTATGTAGCACTACATGAATAGTACTTGTACCTACTATATTAAATGTACGTGATAATAGATTCCAGCATACATTTGTGTAAAAAAGTCTTTACCTAATAGTATTTTTATGCAGGGTTTTGCTACTGGATACCCTTAAACGAAAATATAAGGCTGACAAAGAAGAATCTCTTGATATATACATTTATTTAAAAAAATACTAGCAGCCGCCCGGACTTCGTCCGCGTAGACTTAGGTTAAAAAAAATGTAATGTATCTTTATAAATTGTAGCCTATCGCCTATTCAGATGCTTAAGCTATATTATTGTAAAATTTCATTAAAATCCATCCAGTAGTTTTTACGTGAAAGAGCAAAACAGCACATCCCCATATACAGACTTATGCATTTATATCAGTAAGATGAGCAACTGTTATTATATTCTGTTGGTTGGTAATCTAACCGAATGTTCCCAATAAAAATCATTAAAACAGATTAAAAATAGTTCCATTAAATTTTAATCATCTGTGCTATAAATGTAAGTATTCTCTTGTGTTGTGGAAATCAGACACAACAAAAATACCTCACACACCCAAAACCTGCGACCCCAAATAGTTCAAACAATAGATTATTTACTATCCTTGACCTGTTAACGAACAAATTAAAACGTTATTCGATATCGTGATTAATCTCAATTGGTACTGAATGAAATCACAACAGACAAACGAAGTATTTTAAATGGGTTAATGGGCTTTTGAACTCCTGGATGAGTTCCAAGAGAGCTGTCAAACGACTGACGTGAGCGGTCGCTACTTCCCGCCAATGGATGACAGATGAACGTATGTCAAAGCAAAACTAAAAAGTCTTCTTTCCAGGAAATTGACTGAATACTTGAAGAAATGTTAATGTATAAATATTTGCAACAATACACCTTAGCTCGGTTCATAGGTATCTTTCGCCAAAATTCTGATTAATTACATTCTACGTTCGCACACAAATAACAGAAATAATTTAAGAGCTTCTAATACTTAGAAGACTACAAAATTCAGGAGACATACATGAAAATGATAATAAAAATCAAATAAAATACAGGCTGTTCGGAAATACTTTGCTTCTGCAGGAGATGTTCAGACAGAATCATGTTACAAAACATTTCACCTAAAATGTTGTACTTTTAAAAAATAATTTGTCAAAACTAAAACGCTGTTTACTATACTTCATTTAGGCATTAATTGTTTCTTACTCTATTCTGAACCTCTACACTATCACCAATTCTAAAAACAACTACCATATACGTGACTTTAATACGATTATTACGAAAATATTTGATATCATAACATAAATAAATACCCTAGACCAGGGTTTCTCAAAGAGGGGTACGCGTACCCCTAGGGGTACGCCATTCGAGGGCAAGGGGTACGAAAAAATTTACGTGAGAGTTACGTTTTACTTATGTGAGAGTGGATTTTCACACCTGGTCATGATAAAAACTAAGTACAGAAATCGACTTGATGCAGAGTCAGAATTGAGGTTAAAATTGACCAAAATTACACCTAAAATTGAATCCCTTTGGGACAAGAAACAAGCACATCCATCACATTAATATTAAAAAGACATTTCTTTTGGCACTTTGTTTGTTACCTTTTATTTAAAATAAAAACCTTATTTTCTTCAATAGTCAATTTTATTATTTTCTTTGGGGGGGTGGGGGGAGCAATTAATTAATTAGGGGTACGCTGTCACCTGGAAATTTTAACAGGGGTACGTGGTGCCAAAAGTTTGAGAAACCCTGCCCTAGACAGACGACTGTAATTGTTATTCTGTCTACAATATCAAACCTCCATATCCATTATCTCCCGATAGAGCTTTTAGCTGTAAGCGCCAAATCAACAAACGCCACAGAGAGCTTTTGGCTGTAAGCGCCAAATCAACAAACGCCACAGCTGGCGCGATCCAGATGTCTGCGAAGTCTAGACTCGCTGGTGTTTGATCAAACGGAATATATCGCTCTTGACGACAACTTTATTGTACTATTTTCACTGTAATATGCTACGAAAAAATTTCTTGTGGGAGTTTATTTTCACGTTTCTTGCAGGATTAAGGGAAATGTTGCAGGTGGTATTGATAGGCGTGATAGTGTGTTGACAACGGTTCTAAGACCGTTTTCTTTGTAAATAGTTGTGTTCAAGGTTTTTTTTACACCTGGCTGCGTGAAGTTGAGCTTTCTAGGTTTGATATCTAACACTAAAATTGTCCAAAACTCTGATTTCGTCACGTTAATGTTTGTCGTTTGTATGTTAGGATTTGTCACAACCTTAGTTACTTAGCAAACCAGCATACTGCTAACCAATCGAGCCACGAACCCAGTCATAATCCATTTTTATCCAAAATAAGATTTAACCCCAAGAAAATGTCAACCCCTTGTGTTTGCTAACTCATCACTGAGCCTATAAGCTGATCATAACACAACATCTAATAACACCAAAACAATTTAGAAAACAAAAATAAGACATGACTGACGGGAGTGCGTCGGGGTCTTAACAGTCATGTTGAACGATGATTCATGTTAAGACCTTCTCACCAATGATGTTACGAGTATAATAAAAAGACGCAGATAGGTTACTTGTGCTAAAAAAGTGGCACCCGAAATCAGGACTTTCGACTACCTGAGCAAAGCATTGCCAGTTTGAGACAACACTGCGGAACACGTATCTGTCTCGTTTACGCTTTAGTAATAATCATGCGATCTTGTACACACGGTCAAATTATAGCTACGTACTCCAGGGGACAATTTTTGACTTCGCGTCAGTACTGACATAACATGCCTACGTCTTTTTTATTGTAATATCATTGCTTCGCGCAGTATTTTTAACTTCTGTAATTACCTTTATTACAACTGTGTTGTGTAATTTGTCATCAAAAGCAGCGATGCTCAAAGTAGACCGCAGTCTTATAACGTTATTATTTATGAGTCCAATTAAACATGCCCTATCTGGGACTATTAAAGTATATTTTTATACTTGTTCCAGTGGAGAAAGATGGCTATTTAAAAGTGAGCAGATGTTGAAAGGGTAATTTAGACGTCTAAGCTTGGAGTTCACGTAGGTAGGTACTGTTTTGATAAAACGTTTTTAAAAAAGACGTTTCAGTAAGCACATTACAAACAGCATTTGAATAAATAATCTGATTCGAAGCTAAGCGGAGCTATGGGTGTCAGAGACATACCTATAAACACACTCAAATATTCAGAATACAAATGGAACAAAATGCTAGGCGACAATATTCATTCAAGGTTTAATTGGCTGGACAGAAGCAACAACAGAGTGCCCACTAAAGATCTGAAAACCAGAAAAAGACATTTGGTCATGTTGGCATCAGGCAGGGATCGAACCCGCATCTTTCGCAAACCGGGCGACTGCAATAACTACTGTGCTACCGAGACCATTAACAGACCGGCCAAATCTTTCTGGTACAGGCAGGGTGATTTCATCAATGTTATAGGCATCCACCTATAACACTCGGAAGAATCTCTGGTTTTCAGATCTTCTGTAAAGATACTGCATTGAAAATGTTAAAACAACAATAAAAACATAGAGTGCCCACTCTTCTTTCCACCAGTGAAGCAGCACCAGTGACCAGACAGACCACAGAACAGGTGACGCGACTAACCAGATGTCTTTACGTAGGAATGGCCTGTAAATCGAAGCTAGGCAGGCAGGGAAAAAGGGAACCCCAGTATTGGAATATTTATTGTTGCAACAAATATCTGCCCAAAACATTTAAGTATTAAACGCAAAATATTTGGAAACAAGAGCTTTTTTTATCATCGTAATGTCGTTGCTTCAGCGGAAAAAAAGGATTTACTGGAGAGTTTAATCATAAATAAGCATCATTTTCCAGGCAATAGCTTTAACTAGCCGTTCACCGCCATTGGCCTCGTTCGGGTGTATTGGATGGTATAATCGTTACAAACGGCCACTCATTTTGCGGCTGAAACTGGCCAGCCTCACGCAGCAGCCAAATATCATAATGTACAGGCAACAGCAGGTCAGTATACCCTTATAAAAAACAAACTGTTTCAAGTTTTTTTTTTCAAATATTACATATAAATATACATAACCAGAGAAAACTATATTAATAACATAAACGATCTATTTACATACCACTGCTGGGCACAGGCCTCGCCTCAACTATGAGGTGCAGCGAGCCATACTAAAACACGCGGGCTCAGTGCGGTTTGTTGAAGGAGTGCAGTAAGGTCAGTGAGACACCTTAACCTGTCAGATGTTATCAAGCCGCCCTAAGGCCTCCGACTACCTCTGACGATACCTCTGACGTCAACCGGGATCAATCCTATATAATCATAATTGTGATTATTGGGTAGGTTTATCATAAGGATAAGATGAGGAACACTGTAATTTACAGATGAGTATCTAACACATATTATTTATTTTTTATTGCACAACGATTAATTGGCGGACTTTATGCCGATGTTAGTGTTAAAACAATACAATTTGGGAGGTCTTATTGAAAAAAACAATATCTTCCAGACAATCAACAGTTGAAGTAAAGAAGACAGAAAACGTAAACAAGTGCTCAAATGTTTAAGAATAAGGATTTAAATGTGTCTGGGTTTGTTGATAATTTTATTATTCAGACAAAACTATTACCCGTAAAACAATGTGACGGCTTGTTGTATAAAAATATAAAGATCTTTATAATAAAAGTCAGATACGGTTTCATTGCCTTATTGACCAACATTTTCCCGTCTTAAATTAAAATATCATAAAAAGCCCGCCTTACCTATTAAAGATATCACTCATCTAATCAAAAATACGAAAAAACGCAGTCGTAAAAAGTGTTTTTACAACTTTCTCCACGCTTCTGCGTTATTATTATTAGGGGCTTTCGTATTTGTGCTCACCGGTGGGCGCCACTGGCAAGTATGATTCAGTAAACGTTAAACCACGGTTAAACTATGACCTTACGAAGCATATTCATGTTTTTCCATGTGTCTTGACGTAACAGACAGTTTTTAAGCACTTTTGCTGAAAATTAACTTTTTTTTTCTGACCGGACAAGACGCGTACGATAGCGATGAGCATTTAAGTTTCCAAATTAATTCAAGAGTTTAGATAATTATCTAGTTGCCTCTTTAGGCTCAGTTAGTCTTTGCTCTATTGTTATACGCTGAACTAGGCCTGTCTAGATTCTTCCTATCTAACCTCTAATGAAAACTTTCAACCTGTTATTAGTTTTACTAAAAACCGCACTAAAAAGCAATCTGATCAGAGAAAGTTCGACACAAGAGGCACTTTTTCTACACTAGCGCCTTTAGCGGCAAATTCTGACTCCCTTTTACTTCTTCAAGAGCTAATTTCCGTCGGTCACGACACTCCGAATAAGCAGCAAGAATGCAGTTATCTATTTCGAGAGTATTGTGTTCACGAATAGAAGTCGATTTATCGATTCCATAACGTGTGACGACATTAATTGTGCAACAATAGAGCGTTATTGCGGGATACCATTTTAGACGCATCCTGTTTTAGACTTTGTGTTTGTTCAATATTGTAATGTGAGTGACAGTTGGAGCGTGGATTTTTTAGGTTATAAATATAAAAATCTTAAAATACTGCGTTGGATTTTAGAAACTTGAATAGGTGGGTATTTAAATGGGATATGGAAGCAAACGAGCTAGAATGTCACCTGTGGAGAATAATCGCCTCTGCTCATGGACAACTACAACAATACTTGTGTCAAGAGATGCGTTGCTTGCCTTTCGAAAAGGAATACGCTCTTTCCTTGAAGGCCCCGATGTCATACCCCTCCGAAAACACTGCCGTTGCTGCTGGAAGCCGCTGCACGCGGTAAAAAGTGCGTGAATGGCACAGTTGGAGAGTGCCAGCCATCTAGGATGGGATGTTGGGAGCATAACCAGCTCGAGCTCCAACTGTCAACCTTACCTGCAAGCGGTCATCCTGCTGACCAACGGACAAGGCTCTGGCGACCGGTGGACAGCGGTATAGCGCCACCCATCGGACACAGCTAAATCCTGACCGGGTCGCTGACGGGCAGCAGCGTCAGCGACTGAAGCAGCTGTGTTCCTGCGATCTCCAACCCGCCTGCCCAGCGTGGAGATTATGGGCATTTCCCCCCCAATGGCAGACGCAACAAAGAAACGGCCCCCAGTTCCCGGTCGCTCTGCTATTCCTGGTTACGGTAGCGGCCACGGTAACGGCAGGGCAGGGGGTGCAAAGAATCCCCGGGCTACAATAGGCTACCTACAAAACCTGACCCTGGCTACGTACAATGGACGGACTCTGAGGCTGGACGAACATCTGGCTCAGTTGGAAGTGGAGCTGGAAAACATTAGGTGGCATATCCTAGGGTTATGTGAAGTCCGAAGAGAGGGCGAGGACACTGTAACCCTGAACTCCGGCCACCTTCTGTACTTCCGCGAGGGCGACCAACAGTCCCAGGGTGGCGTAGGATTTCTCGTCCATAAGTCCCTCTCCAACAATGTTGAAGAAATCTCCAGTGTGTCGACCAGGGTGGCGTACCTGATACTTCGGTTATCCAAGCGATATACCTTGAAAGTTATACAGGTTTACGCACCGACTTCGGCACATCAGGATGAAGAAGTGGAAGGTATGTACGAGGACATATCTCGTGCCTTAAACACTTCAACCAAGGCCCACTTCAACGTTGTTATGGGGGACTTTAACGGCAAAGTAGGCATCCAGAACTGCGGCGAGTCCAAACTGGGCCCTCATGGTTTTGGGGTGAGGAATCACAGGGGGCAAATGCTAGTCAACTTCCTTGAGCAAGAGGGGCTCTTCTTAATGAATTCATTCTTTAAGAAAAAGCCCCAGAGGAAGTGGACATGGCGAAGCCCCGACGCTGTGACAAAAAACGAGATTGACTTCATCATGACTGACAAAAAACACATATTCAGGGATGTTTCCGTGATCAATAGGTTTAACACCGGTTCTGATCACAGACTCGTACGAGGCTCCCTGAATATCAATCTCAAGCTTGAGAGGAGTCGTCTGATGAAGTCCACGCTCCGACCAAATCCCCTTCAAATCATGGCGGGCTCAGAGACGTTTCAAGACCTTCTTGGAACCAGATTCGCTGCTTTGGAACCTACCGATGACGTAGACGAGACCCTACAGAACGTGGTTGACGCGCTGAAAGATGAGGGCATGAAGTTCTGTCGAACACAGCGTACAGGCAGGAAGTCCAATCTCTCAGATGAGACTCTACGGCTTTTGGCGATACGGCGGGAAAACGTTGCAGCTTCACCGTCAGAGCGGTCGACTCTAAACAAGCGTATTGCGAGGATGGTACGATATGACCTTCGGAGCTCCAACACACGCCGTATAGAGCAGGCAATAGAGCAAAACCGAGGGTCCAAGGTATTCATTCAGCAGCTTGGGAGGAGCCACCTGACGAAGCTGACAACGCACAATGGCAGTACCGCACTGTCAAAGCCGGAGATTTTCGCTGAAATTGAGGACTTCTACGGCCGACTGTACGCTCAACATGCACCTCGTATTCAGCGCGACGGCCACGACTCTAGAGCCACCCTAACACGCCACTATACCGATGACTTGCCAGAAATCAGCCAAGACGAGATCGTGCTGGCTCTGAGGCAGCTCAAAAATGGAAAGGCCCCGGGTGAAGACGGAGTTACTTCAGAACTTCTGAAGGCGGGGGGTGTTCCTGTACTGAAGGAACTACAGCGCCTCTTTAACTCTGTTATTCACTCCGGGAGGACTCCAAAGGCGTGGAACAAGAGCATTGTAGTTCTATTTTTCAAAAAAGGAGATAAGACTCTTCTTAAGAACTACCGACCCATATCACTCTTGAGCCACGTCTACAAGCTGTTTTCCAGAGTCATCACGAACCGCCTCGCTAGGAGACTCGACGAATTCCAGCCTCCAGAGCAGGCCGGGTTTCGAGGAGGATTCGGCACCATAGACCACATCCACACAGTGAGGCAGATTATACAGAAGTCCGAGGAGTATAATCGTCCTCTGTGTCTAGCCTTTGTGGACTATGAAAAGGCCTTTGACTCCATCGAGACCTGGGCGGTCCTGGAATCCCTGCAGCGATGCCAAGTGGACTATCGATACATCGAAGTGCTGAGATGTCTCTATGAAGCTGCTACTATGAGTGTCCAAGTACAGGACCAGCAGTCTGAACCCATCCAGTTGCTTAGAGGAGTGAGACAGGGGGATGTCATATCCCCGAAACTGTTCACTAATGCACTGGAGGATATGTTCAAGACGCTGGACTGGAAAAGTATGGGCATAAACATAAACGGCCAGTACATCTCACACTTACGATTCGCAGATGACATAGTCCTGATGGCGGAGTCGCTCCAGGATCTGCAGCTGATGCTGAACAGCCTAGACTCCTCTTCGCGGCGAATCGGTCTCGGGATGAATTTGGATAAAACCAAAGTCATGATCAATGACCACATTGATCCGGGACCGGTCACTGTCTTCGGTCACCAGCTCGAGGTTGTACAGGAATATACCTACCTTGGGCAGATATTGCAGTTGGGTAGAAACAACTTCGAGAGGGAAGCCAAGAGGAGGATTCAGCTGGGTTGGGCAGCGTTCGGAAAACTTCGTCGAGTCTTTTCGTCGCCTATACCACAATGCCTGAAAACTAAGGTTTTCAACCAGTGCGTCCTACCCGTCATGACATACGGAGCCGAAACGTGGACACTCACAGTGCGGTTGATGCACCAGTTCAAGGTCGCTCAGCGAGCTATGGAGTGAGCTATGCTCGGAGTTTCTCTGAAGGATAAAATCCGAAATGAGGTTATCCGACAGAGAACCAGGGTCATCGACATAGCTCTCAGAATAAGTAAGCTAAAGTGGCAGTGGGCTGGTCACATTTGCCGTAGGACGGATAACCGTTGGGGTAAGCGCGTTCTAGAGTGGAGACCACGTCTCGGCAAGCGTAGTGTGGGACGCCCTCCGGCTAGGTGGAGCGACGATTTGCGAAAGGCTGCTGGCAGGAGATGGATGCGTCTAGCCGAAGACAGGGCGCGATGGCGCGCATTAGGGGAGGCCTACGTCCAGCAGTGGACCAGCATAGGCTGATGATGATGATGATGATGAGCCATCTAGGTGATGAGAGTGAAACTTCAGCTTATGATGCGTTGTGCGGTGATGGAAGCGAGAGGCTAGTACAATATTAAACAACTCTTTGGAGCACTTTCCATTGTATATCCGATACAGAACACATAGGGACGCAACGTCTTTACGTAAACACGAAGGGTTTAGGCAATCGGAGAAAATAGGGTCGCCAACAATTGAACAGCCCCACGTTGTACACGGTCTTTGGGGAAGAAGAAGACATTGGGGTGCTCCAGCCCAAAGATGGCAGCGGTACTCCATGTGAGGCCCTACTTGTGCCTTAAAAAGTTGTGAAGCTCACCTTCACAACTTTTTAAGACATTATACATACATACAGACTCGACTTATAAGTTAAGTAATCGAAAAAAAAAAGATGCTAGGTATCTTAACTTAATCAATGATTTAATTATTATTATTTTTTTATTTTTAATTTTAGTTAAGTTTAGTTTTAGTTTTTGAATAGATATTTGAATCTTGTTCTTTGATTGTTACCTTCGTATAATAAATAATTTATGAGCAAAAAAAAAATCAATGATTAGTGTAAGTAAAATTACGTACTTTTAATCTCTTATTCGAATGTTCAGTTCTTGGTTTAAGTTCAAGCATGTTGAATGGACGATGAATGAACTTTTATTCGTATTATTAATCGTGGAAATTTGTTATCAGAAAACCGATTTCGAGCTCGAAAAATATCCGTCGAAGGAAAATACTGAGTAGAAAATGGCTTTTATGAAACTATGCTTTCAAGAGAAAACAAATAACCTTTTAAATGTGTCACATGCGGTTTGCGCTGGAAGTTATATGGGTAAAAGGAAAGTGCAATATAAAATGAAAGCAACATTTACGAAATGCTCGCGTAATTCTCTTTACCAGAATAAATATTTGCACTTTGCCCGTAAAAGAATAAAATTGCACACCGACCGAGTTAATCATGTTACCACTTTGTGGTCTCTAAGTTTAACTTTTTGACTAACTATGTCAGTGACCGGTAAATTTAAGGTTTCTTACTTTTAGCTCCACTGAAGAAAATGCCCTAGCCTAATAATATTATAAATGCGAAAGTAAGCATGTGTGGATGTGCCGTGTTGCTTTTTCACGTAAAAACTACTGAATGGATTTTAATGAAACTTTATAATAATATAGCTTATACATATCAATGGGACATAACCTACAACCTACTCGACGCGGACGAAGTCGCGGGCGGTCACTGTGAGTAATAATGCAACTTTATGTTATTGGTTACAAATGTGACTGGCGAACTAAGTTGTCTAAAGATAATCTCAATATAAATGTTCGGGACGGTTCAAGGGTGAAAAACATCCCAGTTTTCCTGATCCTCCCCTTGTTTCCAGCGTCATGGACGATAAAGGCGTTTTGTTACGATCTAAACGAAATTGGCGGTAACGTCTCCACTTACATTAGCAAACAAATTTTCTTGTTTACCCGTTTTAAGTCGTTTGACGCTCGCTTGCTAGATTCTTCTCGATAGAATCAACGTGCGAACCTGGTTACATTAGGCTGCCCGCATACGACCGATTATCAGTGACCGTTTATTTGTAGGAAAAAATAGAACCTACTGATTGTCATTAGGCGGTCCTAAAATTCGGTCGTGGGGGAAAAAAAAGTTTTGGACTCGTTATAAGTAACTATCATTAAATCTACATGAAATATGCTAGTGAAAATTTTGGGGTTTTTTCATGTTGCGTGAAACAGCGTCTTTAGTTTCGTCAATAAGATCCTATCGAACATGTCAAAAGTCTTGTTTGTTGCGGTTTTAGCAGTGTGAAAATTCGTTGTTTAAACAATAGTTGTCGTATTAAATCACTATTAAACTGATAAATCATTCTCGTGGAAAGACGAGGAAATAGATTGGGACAAATCTTATTTTCTTTTTGGGTTTTTCGGTTTGGGTGTCAAGCAGGCATGCAGAATGCCTTATGGTAAGCGGTTCGCAGTCTATAGATGTCGTCACGTTTCATCAAATGTAATAAATAACATATGTTAGTACACATTTGCAAATCTAAGTCAGCATACAAGTTACAATGTAACCTTCTCAATGTGACTTGTCGAGACCACAACTAGAACAAGGCTCAAGGTCGAACTAACCATAAATAGAAATAAGCCGAAGATTTTGAATCAAACGAATTGCATGTTTAGGGTAAATTTAGCTATAACTTACATTATTTTATTCCTCAATGGTCTTCTATTACCTTAGTTCAGAAGCGAATCGGCAAAGAGCACCGCTATTTAGCTAAACACCGCAGATTGCTTAAATAATGGGTGACCATGTTAACTGAAACTGACTTATATATTTTTGTGTATCTCTGTACTATGGAAGATACGTTCAGCAGGTAGGCAGGTTTACTGATGGCTGATGTTAAGCTTAGTCGGAAACCAGAGTGGCTTCATAACTTCTGACAGTTAGTTTAAAAACTAGCATTCCGACTACAGATCTATTTTTGGAGCTATATCGTTTGCTCATTAGTACCAACGTTGTCTTTGAACGTTTTATAATTTGCAATCAAGACCCACTTTATTACTTAACGCTACGGCAGAGAATGTTTGTGTTTTTCATTGGCTTTGGACTCTATTCCTCAATCACATAAGGTTTAAAATAATATGGTCAATATTCTGCCAGCACGGTGTTAAGGGTTAAAAACCAAACATTGCCCAAAACTTTTCAGTCCTCCCAAATAAAGCATAACTCCACAGATAACAAAAAGCTGGATGCACAAAATGTCCACGTCGCGGCCAGTCAGCCCGGCAACCCTGATTTCCCCTGGGACACCCTCGCTTTATGGTAATCTGATGACGCGTGAGTGGATATACTGAAATATTAGGACTTCTTTATGAAGTAACGATGGGAAGACTGCGAGCACAAAAAGTTGATTTGCAACTACCAAAAAAAACATTGTATAGGTACATAAAGGATGAATAAGAATGGCAGGGCATGTGTTTTTTCTAATATTTCTGGATAATATTCCACATAGCGCCATCTAGACCTAAATGTATGGTTAACCGCCGTATTCATAAACGTCAATCAACGCTAAGCACGCGCTCACGCTCATGCTGTCCCGTAAAATGTCAATATAACTGAAAGGGACAGCATGAGCGTGAACGCATGCTTAGCATTGATTGTCGTTTGTGAATTCGGGGGTTAGACAACATATTCAATCCTTTTTTTCTGCAAATACATAAATAATATACATAGAAAACTCCCAGGCCAGCTCAAACTGACAATTGTTCATACACACGAATGTCTGTACTGTGCGGATATCGTACCCGCGACCTTTTATGTGTGAAATCAACTTCTTCAGCATTACACCAAATCCGTCATCTATTCAATTTCATTGAAAGTCTAGAGCTAACAGCATGAAGCTGTTAAATATCAATATTAATTTTCACTTATCTTGGGAAATGTGTGGATGTAAAATGTAGACATACATACATACAACGCACTTATGTTATTGTGATTTGCTACTTTAAATGTCGTCTCAGAATTCGTGTATAAGCTTCAGCACGTTAGTGTACAAGCAACCGAACAATCCCGTCGGCGGGGTATTTCCAATAAGTTTGTTTAGCACGTTCCCAGCACCCCGCTCTCGCACGCTTCGCAAATATTATAAGTCCTAAGACATGATACAACTATACTTCGTGTTCAAACTGATCTCGTGCGAAATTGCAAGCGGTTACTGGCGAAAGAACCCTAATATTAAAAGGCTTACGGCGCCACCGACTTTATTAAAAATATTCTGTTTCACTGAAAACTCTTCACAAGTATTAAATAAACTGTCTTCAAGATGGTTTTAATGGAATATGGAGAATGCTCAGGAATCTTTTATCATTGTTTTAGCATTTTCCATGCAGTATCTTTACTATAAAGATCTGAAAACCAGAAAAAGACATTTGGTCATGTTGCCATCAGGAAGGACTCGAACCCGCATCTTTCGCAAACCGGGCGACTGCACTAACCAATTATGCTACCGAGACCATTAACAGACCAGCCGAATCTTTCTGGTATATTTACCCTATGAGCCAGGGTGATTTCATCAATGTTATAGCCAACATGACCAAATGTCTTGTTCTGGTTTTCAGATCTTTAGTAATGCTCAGGAATGTCTGTCTTTAAGCCTACTTGGAGTCCTTAGTGCGGCGTTATAACATCTGACAGTTTGTCGGTGGCATTATTAAGATGTATGTTACACCTTTCCAATAATCTACATTAAGCTCGCATATTGAAGTATGGCTGGCACCACCAACTACAACTATGAAGTTGAGGGGACTTCTGTGCCCAGCAGTGGCTTCGCTTGGTTGGGTGGTTATTTCGGTATCAACTAAATGTGGCTTCGTACTTATATAAACTTTCTGGAAAAACAAAAAGTGAGAAAAGCAGGAGCACTCTACCAAATAATTATTCAAAGCGTCTAAAATGAGTACTCTCAATGTATGATTTATGCGTCCACAGAAAAATAAAAAGGCATTCCGTCGAATACGTAGAAGGTTATTTTATTTTAAGAATACGAACAGCGTAATGCATTTCAGTGACACGACACCATCCATCACATCACAGAGTGAAATTTTTCGACACGATATGTAAGTTTGAAACTGGGTGAAACTCCGAACTCTTAGGAGTTTGCTCTTTAATATAAATTCGTTTTGGCCCAACATTTTCCGCCTTGGGAGTTCTACTTGAAGATTCAGAGTTGGGCGGAACATGCTTTCCTCTTTAGATTAAGGTGACATGAACCAAACTGCGTCTTAATGGGAATACTTCGTTCTTTTGTTTGGAATGCAGTTGAGTGCAGTTCGTCTCTAGTGTTCTCGGCAAGTGGAAGTTGGTCCGATTACATTGGAATTTTCAGAGAATCTTCGATAAAGTACCTAAATAAAAATTCTGAGAAAAGAACTATATTCGTTAATGACCGTAATTTTAGTCAAAATAACAGCTACGTTTGCCTTTTTTCTGAACAACAACAAAAAGCACTTACCATCACCCACGGGAGTATTGGGTATGAGGTCGATGCCATCACCTAACGAGTCACTATAAAGGTTATTAAATAAAGGCTTAGCTAAAAATATAATCATCACACAGCGTCGATTCAAATAAGTTCTGAAACAGATGTCATTTTCACTTGAAACGCCCACAATGGTTAAAGGTCACGAAATATCAATCAAATACTCTGCCTACAGAAGGCTAAAAATATCCAAAATCCCAACTGTTCACGCATAAAAGAAACGACAGGCATTCCCCAAATAAGCCAATAAAAATTATAGTCGCATAAATAAGTTGTTTCCTGAAATAAAAATCTTCGAAGACTGCACGAATGGTTTCAGGAAGACCATCAAAGAGTGGTGACTGGTGGCGGTTGGTGGCAAGGCGCCAACTCCTCGTGGTTCAAGGACGAGCGATGAAAGCAAGAATTATATATTTACAGAATAACATTCGCAAGGTTAATGTAACGCCTCATAAAGCAGGCCGTATATTTTATGAATAAGAACATTCTAATACATAATATATCAAAGCTTACAAGTGATCCATTAAAATAAACAAGAATTATTTTGGCGCACGACGATACCTATCTATTAAGTATCTTTATTCATCGATTCACCATCGTTGGAGAAACCATAAACATTATGATTAGGCATTAATGGCAATGGTAAACGACTATTCTAATGTTACATTAGGAATTACCTGAAAATTTTTCAACTCTTGAAATACGAGTACGTTACGCACAAGTCAACATCGACATAGTAAGTAGGTAGGTATTAGGTTCTTACTAATTCCAAACCCATGTGTGAATGACAATTTACTATATTTAGGTTAACTTCTAACTGACTTTCAACCCGCACTGAGAATGCGTGTCTCTTCAACAACCGTTCTTACACCAGAAAAAGCTTATTCTAATAATCTTTCATGGGTAAAATACAAATTAAACAGTCTGTATACCTGAGTCTGTGTTCTCATTTAAACGCGAAATGTGTGGTCATGTTGTAAGTACTATGTGTAGGCCCAGAATTCATAGACAAAACTTTATTACAATATATCAGATTTAGTATATTTTAGTACAAGTATTATCATATTTACATATTTAGTTCAAAAGTGTAAGTACGCTACACACTTTTAAGTGGAAACTGGGAAATCTCTTTAACTAGCTCTCCATGACCAAAAGCACAGGATTTGGGTCACAAAGCCGCTAATCCCTCAGAGTTTGGTTCGATCCTAATCCAAAATATTGTTACCGGCCTCCACTAAACAAATATAGAAAGGTATTAGTTCCCAGATGTCAAACGGTCAGTGCGTCTATCGATTGTGTATTGTTGTAAGGCTTCGTCACTCGTAATGGGCGCGATGTAGTAATGATATGTATTTCTTCAGTTCATTCACACTTATAACCTCGTAACATCTTTTTAAGATGCAAAGTCTGCGTCAGTTCTTCTTTTAATTGCTTTACTAGGTTAACAATCTACTTTTGGACTTTTTACAGGAATTATGGTAATCCGCCCTGGGCGAAATTGAGCAATTTTAGATTTTTGAAACTTTTTTAAACTTATATTCATTTGTACCCTTCAAACATAACTAACGAGAATTTTACAGTGCATGTCGTTAGACTCAAAAGCAGGTTAAAAAATTAGGCATACCTACTAACTGATTTTACAGTTTGGCAAAAATTTTTTTTTATAGGATAGATGGAATGAATGAAAAATGAATGAAAAAATGAATACTGCCGCCCATGGACATTTGCAACACCAGAGGGGCTACAAAATGCGTTGCCGGCCTTTAATTTAGGTATTTGTTGTAAAAAGTAGTGATTGTAAATAGAAAATAAATAAAATTAAATGCAAGATCTCTATCCCATCAGGATTAATTAAGAGCCACAATAAGGCATAATCATTTCTTTTTTTTTATCCTGTTGCCATAAAATAAACGTCGAGGCCAAATCTTAATATTACTTCATAATTACAATTATGTAGTACGCCAGATGATATTTTAAAATCTGATGCACACACCATCTGGTCATTGCATAAACAGATTTCCTAGCATTGCGACCACAATCTACAATTGTGACCGAAATCTACAATCACACACTAGCGCAGTGCGCAGGCATCGAACCTGTGACCGCAAACTGCGGTCGCACTGATCACGCGTCAACGCCTTATTATGGGTATTGCTCAGAGATACCTACTCGTATATTTATTGATTAATCATTCGCAGAGATCAAAAAGTATCGTTCTAAACTAATCTTTATTAACTTATCTAAGCTGAGTCCATATGGGTACAAATATCTTCATTCAATAGACCTCTTCGAAGTACTTTTAAATCGTCAATCTACCAAAGAAAAACATACTAAAATGATACTTTGAAACTAAGTAAAATTCACAGTACAAACACATAAAAAATGTGGCTCTATACCTCCGATCTCTGACTGTTGTTTCTGTACTGAAAAGTTTAGTCAACTTATGCAACGGTTATTTTAATGGTTTCCATTCTCTTTTTTCATAAAATATCTATCTGTCCTAATGTGGTCTTGAAGCCGAATCGATTGAATGTTAAAGGACTGTTTAGTAATTTAGATAGTGCTACTTATATACTCTTAGAAGTCTTGTCACGTCTTAACGTTGGATAATATATTTTACGAGTCCACAACCCTTCTCATATTAAGACAGACATCGCCGACGTTCCAATCCACTTTGGAACCGACTTTTGTTCATTGTTTGCTTTCGTCATGAATACTGATTAACCAAACACTGATATGATGATATGACGACGATTGTCATCATCCTATTCTAATATTATAAATGTGAAAGTGCCGTGATGCCGTGGATGTGCCGTGTTGCTCTTTCACGTGGAAACTACTGAATGGATTTTAATAAAACTTTACAATAATGTAGCATATACATCTGAATCGTACATAGGCTACAATTTATTAAAAAATACAGAGTAAATTTTTTAACTTTAGTCCAAGCACACGAAGTCGCGGGCGGCCTCTAGTATGATTTGAATAGGAAAACCCTTGTGGTCCTTATCTGTCCATTCTGATTCTGTTTTTTCTTTTTTTCTCAGTATCACCTCCATGACATCCACTGCTGATCGTAGGCCTCCTACATACTACTAAGGCCGAAGGAGGCGGCCTGCTTCCATCGAGATCCTGTGATCTTAATCAACGTGTGCCTTAAACTTATATATTTTTTTATAAATTGCAGCTTATGTGTTATTGAAATATATAAGCTACATTCTTGTAAAGTTTCATTCATATCTATTCAATCGTTTTCACGTGAAAGAGCAACACGGTACATCCACACGTACTAACTTTTACATTTATAATATTAGTAGGATTTGCTTTTGAGGTTCAGTTATGCTTTGAAATCCATCTTCGGCTAACCAACGTTAGGATGAAAAAGTACAAATAAATCTTACCTTATCTTATGTACCTAATTAGCTATAAGACCAGCTACTGACTGTACCTTATTTCATGCATAGATAAATAAATAAATAAATACATGACTAGTTTCATTACACTACACTACTCTGTTTGTCCATTTTAATTAAAACAATTTGAACGGAAAAAAAATTTTTCAAGCTTTTTCTTCAATGAAAAAAGCTACGTTCATTCCACTCGCCACCGCAAAACAAAAAATCATTGCACTGTGCAGTAATCGATATTGCAAATTACTGTTGTAGAACAGAATTGAGAACAAAAGAATACACTTTATCTATCTACATAAACGAAGTTTTGATTGGGATCCTGCAACGAGTTTCATTTCAAAGCTTACAAAAGCCCGGTGGCTTCGAAAACCGCTCAGCAGCTGAAAATATTCGCTGACTACAGTCCGTTTGCGTTAAGAATACAGTGATTTTTAAATTTAATTCTGTTCCACACAAAAAAACTCAGATCCACAACCATTGCGTTCGAAAGTATGCATTCAGCTGGTCCCTGTGAACTTGGCTTTCTAACTAGGAACGATTTGATTGGTTAGGGGGCGTGCTAGGTCGAAGGAAAAGTATGGAATCACTGCATTCTTAACGCGAACGGACTATAGTACTGTAACAATATTGAGCGTTTGAAGATTCGCGTGACTTTGAGCGTGAGTTTCCTCTGTAACGAAGCTGAGAACGCTTGAAGACTACACTTGACCGGAATGCGGGAATAATTGGGACGACTCAAAAAACAACTGTTTTGAGGTCAGTACAAACTTAGGCATTTCTTCGAGCGTTGAGGTGTAATATGAGATTTTTCAAAAAATGATATAATACAGGCAAAAGCTCCAGTAAGCCTCAGCATTTTTATAAGAAACCAGCAAGAGGCTATAACAAAACATCGAGGGCTGTGTTCGTGTCCGAAGAGCAGATCGAGTGAATTTAAAAGGGGCGGTAAATGCTCTAGGATACTTATGTTAGGCCTCATTAGTGCGTTGCGTTGCACTGTTTCATCCGTTGAGCAGGTGGGCAATATATTGCCCACCTGCTATCACTGTTAGCATAACCTCCTTGGCAGACGTAGAGGGCCACTACATTACAGAGGATTTACACTACCCGAACTATAGACGACGACCATAGATCGATGCGTTCTGTCAATCACATGAATTTAGGCGCGCACTTTTGGTTGGAATATCCATCACGAAATCTACTATATAAAAATAAGTTGGGTTTTCCTTCCTGACGCTATAACTCCAGAACGCACCAACCGATTCCCACGGTTTTGCATTCGTTAGAAAGGTCTCGGGCTCCGTGAGGTTTATAGCAAAAAAAATCAGGAAAATTTTAACAGAAAAGTCCACGCGGACGAAGTCGCGGGCGGCTGCTAGTAAGCTTGTAAAAATATTGTGTGCATTGCGGGTGAACTCCTATTTTCTTGGTTTTGGGAACTATTTTGTTTTGATTTAGTAACAAATCAATAATTGTTTTACTATGAAAGAGTGCATTCCTGAATTATTTTCCCAAAAATACAATATAATATTATTTATATCAAATAATGATCTGGAATATTATGAACAGGTACGATAAATTCTGCCAAACGTCGAAATAATAAACCCATTATTGCAGGTCAATTATTCAATCATCTGGACCTCACTGCTGCTTGCCATCAGACTTGGAGTGCAAAATAAAAATTGCTATGAAATGTGGGCTTCTGAATGTTCTGCTTACCATGACGAATACAATCAGCGTGCTTCTGTTTTGTTGTGTTATTTCATTGTTTCAATAAACCCTAGACCCTGTGCAATGGAATGCTTTATAATGTTCCGCCAGATTTTTCTTCGACAAGCTATGAGTATTTGTGTCACCTGACAATGAGAATCAATGCAAGTCTAGGTGAGGCATATCGAGTCGTTGCCACTTGACATTCAGTCTTACTACTTTTATTTTAGGTAGTAAAATAGCAACGTTACACTGCAAACCGAACATTGCAAACGCGTAAAATGTGATCCTCCATTTTACCAGCAAGCCATATTAGGTTTTACCGCTGAGGAATATGTGTCATATTCATAAAACTCTTGAAGTAAATGATACGGAATCAGATCAACAAAAGTCCTATTATACGTATAGAATGGCAGCTGAACTATTCGATAACGATTACGTGAGTCGGATTGTCTAGGATGAAGATTATTATTTAGCTCCAAATAAAAGAGCATTATTTGTAGAGGTGATGAAGGCTTGGAATCAATAAAAAAGCCTCCTGGTCGACTTCCACTACAGCCAACTACATCGGCTTCTGTCAATGAGATTAACCAGGTGCGCAAGAGATAATTCAGGGCACTCTTCCACCATTTTTCTATGACGGGACCATTCCGTTGGGACGACAGATTGACACGACCAGAGAAACCTAATCAACTTTCAAACCCCCGATTGAAAGTTAAGAACAACTAGTATAGCTGTCACTTTTAGTTCTGTGGACAATTCACAGGACGGCACGAGTTTGAAGTTGTGCTAAGTATTATTGGACGTTTGTGAGGTGGTAAGCGTCTTGCTTATAATGATCAAAATACTTTAGGAATAAAACTGTATTTTTAAATGAACGACTGTGGCTTTCTAGCAAGCTTATCGTTTGATAGTAAACAATTTGCTAAAGCTAAGCTAATGGACAAATGTAACACCAAAGGTTATCAAGCGCATATACCGACTCAGTAAGAATATTGTCAAACCTGTCTTGAAGAACTCCGTGTTATAAGCTCATGGGACAAACCTCGGCAGAGACTTTATTTCGCTAACTAAGAGTCCTGGAAAAAAAATTAAGTCCATGGGATTCCAAGAAAAACTACAAAAAAAGAAGTGTCCTGACACTTTTTCGCAAATGTTGACAGCAATAAGGAAGAAGAGAGACTAAGAAAGAGAGCGACGAGAGAGAGAAAGAGACAAAACATTCCAGTCCTTAATGGACCTCCTGACGATGCTGGCGAGAGCGTCAGATTAAAAAGAAATGAGTAATAATTATTTAATTATTATGAAAAAATATCTTTAATTACTACCAACATGTTTAAAATTAAGCTTCTGATAGGCGCTTTAATGATTCGTTTAGTTTATTTAAATGCTTTTTATGGAGTTGCATATCTAATCAAATTGTTAAAAGCTCCGAAAGCTCGCCGTCCTCAGTTCCCGTGTGAATGGCTCCAAATGAGGCAAAGTTTGTTGGTTCTACTAATTGTAAGTATTTGTGGGTATCATTTACTGTATCAACATCGCTCTTATTAAGTTCTCTCTTAACTGTATGTGGTTCCTTGTTGTTTTGTTTGTTAATATTAACTATTTTCATTTACACGTTTAATATTTATTTCTTGTAAAGACTTAAAGAAAAAATAACCCACATGAGAAACAGTTTCAAAATAAGGTTAAAGCATATTATAAAATGTATAGTATAATAATTGAGCTTTAACTTTGTTTGGAATTCAGAGGCTTTTCGCAGATCCCAGGTGTTTTGTCTGTGCCATCTGGCATTTGGCAAGGGTGGTACATAATAATTTGTATGCCTAAAAAGCATAATTTAAACCACGGATGATGGCGAAGCAGTACCCATACTTATTATTTTACCTATCATGGGTGGATGTTATATTATGGATGTATTAATAATTATTATCTCACTCATCTTCTTTTCCTAGTAAATTTGAAAATAAATTGCCTGAACGCAACCCGTTGTTACACACTCCTTTAGCAGCTAAAAAATGCAAATGAATTTCACGAATCACTCTACAGGAAGCTCTGCTTCATCAATGAGATAAAGTGATAGATTACAGTCACAGCGTCATCCCAAGCAAGTTTGGTCGTCCGAAATGTCTCCACAATGGGACAACAACCCGCTCCTATTGTCCACGAACGACCGTAACGGCGGCCATTCCGTGACAGAGGACGCACAAAAGGGTATTGTGTCAGATATAGCTATCAGATCGGCATTAAGTGTTGCTTCGATTGGTTACGGGCCATTCAGATTGTGGACTAGTTGCTTAATGAAGTTTTGAGGTGACATCCCATGAAACAGTTAAAGGTGGACGTGACAGTAGCGGAATTTTGGTCACCTACAATGTACGAGTAGGATCCTATTGTCACGATATGAGAAAAAGGTAGATACTACAAGTAAATTTCTTACGAACCGTTCTAGGCACACAGACTTATTGAAAGTACTTATAAAACGTAATTTACAACTCATTACACGAAACCCAAATCAATATGGTTAAAAGAATCGTTTGTCCCGACTGTCAACGTAATGCCAAGCTACTAACCACCGTATTCATTCTAAAGAGCATTAATTAACTACTATTCCCCGAATTCACAAATTTCAATCAATGCTAAGAACGCGCTCAAGCTCATGCTGTCCCGTAAAATGTCATTAGAACTGAAAGGGACAGCTTTACTTTTGTGGAATGCTCAACCTTGATTTGCGTTTGTGACTTGGGCGTATTTGTCATAACATAATCAAGTATTGTTAAATTTGACTGTCCGTTCTATTTCATCCAATTGGATAGCTTGAAATCCTTACCTACCTACGCGCTCATAAACACGCAGCGCTTCTTACGATTTCAGTATCTCAATAAGGGTTTCCTCTTGTTTATTATTTGAAATTTCGAGAAACACCTGTGCCTGTAGATGAATATGAGTGATTTTACATGTTTTTTTATGTTCCCTAAAACAATAATTGATTTCAAATGTTATTGTGACACCACAATCGAAATTCGTTTCAAAATGAGGCCACAATAGGCCTGCAAACTTGGGTGGCCAAGGCCATATCAAAAGTAATCAATTTTTGTAAAACAATATCACTATTTTGTAACCCATACTATTATGAAGCAATTATGTTAGAAGACCATTTTCATAAACGCAATATTAAATATAGCTGTCGAACAAAGTGCCACATTTGTATGGAGCGTTTTTGAGCAAGTCCAAAAATGTGCATTTCAAATTGTGATATCTCTGGTAGTATTGATCCAGATGAAGTGATTCTTAAAGGGTTGTATAAATAAAAGTAAGGTCTTTCGATAATAAACAGAAAAAATACAGTCATCTAGTCTATTAGTTGCTTTACTTTATTAGGATTTCCCAACTACTACTAGCTAACTAGAGTACTCTAGTCGAATCGAACGTCGACTCAAAACTACTTCAAATAGTTCTCCAACAGCTTATAGCCACATCGATCCGTGTTCATCTCTGGACGTCACTGGATTTGTTTGAAATCCAACTCTCTTTGTCCAAGTATTAAAACTTAGCCGCCTCAAACTAATCTAAACTTTAAATCAGACTTATAAAGTCCCTTTTGTAGTTGGAGTTCCTGAATTAATTACGTAATAGGGATGTCAAACGAGACTTTGATGATGGGAACAAGACTCTGAAGCCGGAAGAAAGTATTAGATGAAATAATTTAAAGACTTCGTACGACTACTATTTGTTTGAGAAGACATTTTATATATTTTAATGGTGTTTTATAGGTCTGAAATTGAAAATGGTAGAAATGAATGAGATATAGTTACATAGGACAAAAATAGTCCCACTAAACTATTTACATAGTTTGTCTGTGGGATCACGCGACTCTTAACTATGTTATGTTACTATGTTATTGTAGAATTGGAAACTATTTAAATTTTCAAAAATACCTATATAACAAAAATAATTCCGTGCTCTTATGTATTACACACATCAAAACTGTCTAGGGATATCATAGGGATATCATTTTTCAAATATTTCATAAAGTTAAGTTTGTTTACAAGTTGAGTATTATCTCAGAATAACGCGAGGACAGTGGAATAAGATAAAGGTTAAGAATATTACAAAAAAAAACGTTTGATTTTGCTAAAATTTTGACACCTTTTAAAAGAAAAAATTGTCTTTTTTTAACGTCCTTACGATTGTACAATAATGCTACTACAATAAATTTCTTTATACAATCTGAAAGGGCAAATATAGCAGTTTCTGTGTTCTAAAAATTTCTACGTTGGTATCAATATTTCAATTTTTACAGCCTCCCAAATAGCTATACTTTGTATGAAAATGCTTGAGATATCCCTAGACACTTTTGATGTGTGTATTTATGTATAATGCGTTATAGGTATTCGGCTTTACGATTTGATGAGTCGAGTTGAGTTTTTAGTTTCATGTTTTAAAACGCATCAACTACACCAGGTACATCGGTATTTTTTAAAAAAATCCACACAATATTGGGCTCGTTACGACTACAGAAACAGAAATATGGACCAAAATAATAAATATAACAATGGAGCTTTGAATTTGTGAGATTTAAGAAAGATTATCTGTTAAGTAAATTCTCGTTCTGAATGAGTTCACAGAATCACTCTACAGGACCTCGAAAACACCCAACACATCCAAACTAAGCCAAGTGACCTACTTCAGTTAATGGAAGAGAGCTCTTCGATATAAAAGTCACAAATGTAAATAAAACCAAACGAAAATATACCTCGAGAGCTATCACTGTAGTTTTACGAGCGAAGCCGGCCGTGTAGTTGATGTAGTGCAGGGTTTCTCAAAGAGGGGTACGCGTACCCCTAGGGGTACGCCATTCGAGGGCAAGGGGTACGCGACAAAATTTACGTAATGGTGGCTTGATAAAATTGACCAAAATTACACCTAAAATTGAATCCCTTTGCGACAAGAAACAAGCACGTCCATCACATTAATATTAAAAAGACATTTCTTTTGGCACTATGTTTGTTACCTTTTATTTAAAATAAAAACCTTATTTTCTTCAATAGTCAATTTTATTATTTTCTTTGGGGGGGGGGAGCAATTAATTAATTAGGGGTACGCTGTCACCTGGAAATTTTAACAGGGGTACGTGGTGCCAAAAGTTTGAGAAACCCTGATGTAGTGAAACGGGACAGGATAGACTACAGTTAAAAATGTAGTGTTTAATGTTTACAAATATTAAATTTGAAGCAATTTACAGCTGTTTAAAGTTTTCAACACCTGTCAGAGGGGTAATCTGTCTTGTTATAATGTGTAGTGTAACTAGAGTACCCACCTAACAGTTTTTACTTACCGGAGTTGTCTGAATGAAAAATGACTTCCACCAGCGCATTTTTCTTATTCTGTAATACCAACATACAGAGATTTAAGTGTTTTGTTTATTTAGTTAGGAACTGTTTCTTTGCAATAAGCATATCTTATCTTAACTGTATCCCCGGAAACCTACTAATCTATGAAATACATTCTGATAGCTGCCAGTTTCATTGGAAATTATACTTCATGCAATGCTAAAAGGGTTCAAGTGTTGTGTCAGGCTACAAAGTCAAGCCACTGCGCATGAATCGTATTGACGTACAATTTCTAGGGATACTGACATCTGTCAAAAAGTTTTTCTTAGATTAGTTGGACTGTAGTGAATAGTGTAGAAACTTTCTGTACCTTTATCAGCAGACATGATTTAATTGCTATTTTGAGCAATAATATATTACTGTCGTATCTTGAATACTTAGGTGTATAAATGAATGTAGAAGAACATATTTTTATGTTGTATTTCCACCAATTGCATTACAATTGTAATATCGAATTCTACATTTCAAAGCTTCCTTTTAAAAGTTTATTCTGTGCCGGAGTGTTTTATCTATTTAATAATATATTTATTTGAGTTTGTTTACCAGTCTGGGGTCAGATGATCTTGGCGTAAAGAAATCCCAGATAATGTATTTCTATAAATTATATTAAGTACTATTTATATAATCATTCCAATTCACTATCATCCTCATCTTAATAAGATCTCAAACGTTAATTGAATTGATAATTAAAGTAATTACAAACGGAACATAAGGCGGTTTGGCCGAAACTTCTTACGGCGTAATCTCAAAGCGCTTCCGAAGAGCCAATTATGGAACAAGTAGCTCTTGTCCATAATTGGACTACGGAACGAATTGAAGAAAGCCCAGGATGAAAGCACCGACTGGTATCAGTTCTTTTATGGCTTATTTATAGAGCGTACTTAAATGAGCAACTATTATTTCGCTTTGGAATAAATTTAAGTAAATGACCCGTTTAAACGCTGTGTAATTTGGAGCTACTGGGCTTTTTTATTAGGTAGAAGCAAGAGATTTCAAAGGTTTTTTAGAAATAGGAGACGATTCTTATGTCGTTTTGCATGACTTCATCTTATAATTTTCAGTTAGTAAGTAATCATTACTAAGTAACTGTCCAAATTAAAATGTAAGGTATTTATATGAACATATTTATATATTTGTGACAGTGATCGGCGACGATCTCTGTTGTAAAGCAACACACGCTGGGTCGGAAATGGGATGGGCGACCACCCCGACCGAAATTTAGTGATGTATTTTTCGGGCATCTCCGTGCTTCGGAAGGCACGTTAAGCAGTTGGTCCCGGTTGACGTCACTAGATGTCAGTCGTTAAGCCTAGTCAGAGGCCTTAGGGCGTCTTGATAACGTCTGACATTAAGGTTGCTCACTAGCCTTACACCCCTCCAACAACCCGCACTGAGCCAGCGTGTTGGAGTATGGCTCGCACCACCTCATAGTTGAGGTGAGGCCTGTGCCCAGCAGTGGGACGTATATAGGCCGTTTATGTTATGTTTATGTTATATGAACATAACTAATATTAGTGCTATTTAACTCTGGCTATAAGTCAATTGAAATACTTCGATGGCTTTGTTGTAAACAACTGTAATAAATAACAACAAGCTTTTTGCAAAATCGAAATCCTAATCTTTCTTACAATTTTCAACAGAAACAAGGGTTGACAACCTTAATTAGATTTAAATTATTTATCAAGTTAAAAGTAAAGTGCGCGAACGCCGTAAACAGTACGTAGATGTCACCGTGTCCGGCGCGTCACTTCCGCGTCCGTCACTTCCGTGGCGTGACGTGACCCCATTCCGCTAATTCCTCGTCCATCACGCAGTTCACGCACTAATTAATTGCCACCACTGAATGACCAAGGACACCAGATAAGGAAGGTCCCATATTTTTGACACAGTGTAAACATGCCTGCGAAGATTATGGAGGGTAGTGTCATAATGGCTTCCATGTGAATGAGTGCCGTGACCTAATTCGACTTGGTTCTTGATGATCACGCAAAGCGACAAGCCTGTAAAAGACTATGTATTCGTAGAATCATGTAGATTATTACAAAACGATGATTATGACTTCATAACCTGATACCACCCTCTGCTTACTACCACCAGGCCACTAGACGTAAGGACTTTCACCCCCATGGTCAACTTTCCGGTGGTCCGGACTAACCGGTTTGCTTCCTTTCTGGTCCGCACTGCTAAGGAGTGGAACCTCCCTGCGTCTGTGTTTCCGGAAACATCCAACCTTGGTGTCTTCAAGGCAAAAGTGATCAGGCATTTTCTGGGTAAGCGTGTTCCACCTTGAGCTAGTCGTCGCTTAACATCAAGCAAGATTGGGGTCAAAAGCTGACCCATTGTAAATTTTCAAAAATGGATTTGTAACTTATGGCACCTGAGTTAGACCGCCGACCCATTTCGGACGATATGACCCGTTGGTGAAATGGGAATCCTGCCTGTAACGCTGAAGGTCATGGATTCGATCCACGGTCAGGAAAAGCATTCGTGTGGTATTAGAGTATGTATAGCTCAAGTAATCTTCGTGTGGATATTTCTTCATCCAACATCATATTCCATAAATATGTATATTGTATGTAAAATCAACTTGACCTACTCAAATGTTGCATTAAAATAAAACCCGCATGCAATCTGAGTTTTCTTTCCCAGCTACTGGACCCTAAAGGCTCAGTAGATTCATTAATTAATCCTGTCTTCGTCAGCTTTCGCTGATGAAAGCTCAATGAAAAATCTCTTTTAGTTCGAAACTTGGTATCGTACAATTTGTATTTGTTTGGCTTTGTGGCAACCTTTTCTTGGAAATCATAGTTAATGGTTTTTTTATGTTTTTTGACATGAGTTAATTCTCTCAGTCAGATCATAATAATAAATATTGAGCCTAATGACAAGGTTCACCTATGAGCTAAGTACTTATAGCATGGTTTTAGAAAAAGGTTTCACAAAATCGACAAAGAACGAATAATGCCCCAGGTGATGCACGTGTCCATAGGCGGTACATACGGTAGCTGCTCGCCAATAGATGATCCGCACACTGGGATGCCAAAGTCGTTGTATAAAAAAAACATCAGATTGATTGATTCTTGAAACTAGGAGAAAAAACTTTGTCAAACACTAAACGAACAAAAGAAATTCTTCAACGATACTCTTGTTCGTTCAACATTTTGTAATTTGTCGCAAGTATTTGAACAAAAATGCCGACAAATATCTGAATTAAACGAGTCGGACATAAGGAATGTGTTTATCGGAAGAAATTGTAGCGCTCACTATATTAAAGTTTTGTGTACACACGAGGGTTTCTTTGTGCATCAAAAACGTTTTATTGAATGCCTTTTTTATTTTGTTTTCTGCAAACTGTATCAGCAACTATAACTTAGTACTAATAAGACCCTTCTTTAAAACATATTTGAAATAAATACATATTAGATACAATATCACGACAGACAGAGAGGCTACATGATGATGCATGTATTTAATTATGTGTATAATAATAACATAAACTATCAAAAAATGGTCCCTACTTCCTTGCTGTAAAGGTTTCTTGATGTAAGTTGTCCGGAAGAAATTTCTTCTAGCAATAAGACCACCCAAATTGTACATTTATGTGAACATGTATTACTTGCAAATGTGTTATTTTGTGTGCAATAAAGTGATTATCTATCTGTAACCGTATGTTGGCGAGTTTCATGACGTCAAGAGTATGTAAAATACTCTTATTGTTTATTTTGTGTATGTTGAAAACACAAAATAAACAATAATTTCTTCCAATTAACAAAAAAGCTATTCCCTCGGTAGTTCCAATGTAGTTGTAACGTCAAGCCACATCAATAACCCTCCGTGGCCGGACGCGGAACAAATCCCCGTGCTCCGCGCTTAAAACGCTTTATTTGTCACCATTACTCACGTCTGCACACTGCACTTTGTTTCCACGGATGATTGGACTTTCTTTCAGTTGTTCAAAGCGGACAAATTAACTGGGGTTAAAATCACTCGATGGCTTTGTCGTGGGGTTGCTTACGTCACTTGTTGGGTTTGAAATTAATAGTCAACCCAGTTATTTAGGTGTTAACTTTGCGTTTTACTAGGAATTGGTCTTCATTTTTTAATCTATAGTGTTTTACATAAAGTGTTTAAACATGTCTTCATTTCAGTAGTAAGATTTAATTAATGGCTGTTTCTTGCTTAGTAACACACTGCTGCTATCGTAACCCATCTTATTCAACGTATAGCTTTTATTTCATCTCTGAGCTTTTGCATTTCATTAAAAAACACAATTTTGCCTTCCCCTTGTGCAATTGGGTATGTGTGTGGACATCCTAAGCACTTCTATAAAGATTTTGTTTACAGGTAACTTTTCTTTCCTTACATATCTACAGGTTGCAGTGAAGAATCAATAATTCAAGGATTCCTTAACTCGAATCATGTTCTTGGAAACCCAGACAAGATGTTGTTTTTTAAAACCTGACACATTTTCATAAGGTTCAGAGAGTCATGCTCTCAAAACATTTCCAGGAGCATTCGTGGAAAATTGGGTCATTTATTTTAAACTTACAAGGATGGCTCTCACAACGCTAAATACCTACAAAGTTTCCTATGAAATGTGTTTCTATCTCTATTCTGAACCTGCCAAGCTTCAAAACGATAGCCACTTGTGAAGTATACTTTCACCTATCACTTTTCAATAAATACTTGGACAGAGCCTAGACTGAACAGCCCAATATTCCTCACTTGTTTGTTTGTCCACCCAGAGTAGGAACTGAACCCAAGACCAGCGACAAAACAAGCAGAGTCTCTAGCACATCTCACAAGCAAGTTGTGTGTAACTCTTGATATATTATTAGAGCTGCAATTGCCGGTATAAATAAACAATTGCGTAAGCGCTATCTCGCTGAAGGCAGCGTCCCAGCGCTCTTGCCTGCTGATCAATATTATATCAGGTGAGCAGGGTTGCTTGCCAGCATTTGTTTTTTTGAAGTTACTAAATCAACTTTTGTTTCTTGTAACACCAACACCAACACTGATTTGTTTTCACCAGAATTTGTTTTAAAAACAAAGTTGGGTGCTTTTTGAGACAACTAAAAAAGTTCAACAGTTTATGCAACGTTTCTCGCTAGCGTTAGACCCCCCTAACAATCCACACTGAGCCCGCATGTTGTGGCTCGTAGACTTCAATGTGGTGTGGTGGCCTGTGTCCAGCAGTAAGGCTGTTATTTGGTACTTGTTACACCGAAAAACTGAGTTGTTACCAGCTAACACCTTAATTCATCTTCACCAAAATTTGTTCGAAGATAACATATTTTTTCTCGACCATTTTAATTTAATAATTGTTTCCTTATCATAATTATCAATAGGTAACAATAATAACAGAACTAGTTAAGCTGTCCATTTTGTTAATGTAATGTGATAATACATAGTTGCCAACCCTACAGAATTAGCTACCTGCTATGCAATTGCCGGAAAACGTGGATTTTTAATGTAAACTCCGATAACCTCCTCCGTACAGGTAAGGGACCTACATCTGTTCGTATTTAGAAGAGCCCTCAATGCCCGTTTTACTCAAAGATACTTATAGATTACAATTGCACAAGTAGGGCTCTTTTTTCAGATCCCGTAAATAGAGACTATCTAAATAATTGTTTGCATTAAAAAATAGTAGAAAAATCAAATGTAACCAAAGAATGGTTAAATATAGCTAAAATATTTGAAAAAAGCAACCTTATTGGAATTATATTATTATTACACGCTAGATAATATTTTTTGTAAACTTTAAACTATCTTGTGCGGACTAATAAAATGTTTCTGTCTTTCTTTCTTTCTTTATTGCTAAATATTCATTCGTTTGTTTTAGATTTGAGTGATGCTATGAAACACACACATTGTTGTTTGATTATAGTGTTCATGTCCAAAAAACAATAAAACCTCTTAACGTTTTAATGCTGACTGTACCTAGTAAAAGATTAAATAGAAAGACAACAAAGATATCGATTTAAATCCAAAGAATCAAGGATACCTCACATCCCATCTAATTAATTAAATGTAGAGCGTGTCCTATTATCTAAGAGAATGATACATGATATTTGTTATTAAAAATGTACAATACTTACATAAATCGTCAATCCAAACGACGACCACAAAAAAAAACAAAATAACAATGTTAACAAAAGCTTCAACTTCTGTGCTGAAAGGAAACGATTAACCAACATCGCGCGGTCGATAGCAGAAGTTATAATCCAAAATAAAACTTACATACCTAATTGGTCTAAAAATACCGAAGCTTACCTCGCATAATACTTGGCGCCAGTTGTTTGCTGGAATTATTCTCTGATTGGAGCAAATATTTACATACAATATGCGATGTTATGGAGACGCTGAGACAAACAAGAGAAGCTATGAAATTGCAAACAGCTTAAAGCACTCAGGAAAATATAATGTAATCACTCTACGGTTAAATGTAAACAGAGCTTAAAGTCTCTCGTTATGAAATATTCTTATCACAGCCCCAAACCTTTTCCAACCAAAATTCGCAATAAGACGAAGAATGGTGCAGTATTTAATTTTATCTATAGGCTAATCTTAGTTTGTAAATCAAATGGAGGTTTTCTGGAAGATATTACTTTCAGCGCGGTAAAGGACTTTCAGTAACAAAGCCGCCCGAATTGAACGGCTCAAATCGTTAATTATGTTCTTGCAATAGCAATAGCAAGAACATAATTAACGAGATATTGGTAAAAAGTGTTGATTGATTTGTATACTAAACATGTTGACTATTTTTCTGACTAAACATGGATTGCTGTTAGTCTCGCTAAAATATTCATAAAGGTCCAGGAAAGGTTTAAAAGGTGAGTAAACATGGGAAAATGGTATATAGAAAAAAACAACAATTTAGTAGTCTACCTTTCAGTGATTGACAACAGAGCAACGTCTGTCGGGACAGCTAGTATTATAATGGTTACCTATCATAAGACCGAATTTTCTTTTCCCGAATTTCATTTTCCCGAAAACGTTTCGTTTTTTTTCGTTCGGCATTTTTTCATTTTCCCGAAATGACGTTTTCCACTGTATCAGTTGACCAATTATCAACTGGATTTTTTTCGTTTGCCAGACGTTTCATTAGGCCACAAAACGTTTTACCGAAGTGATGATTGGCCGAAATAACAATAGGCTAGACGACTGTAATTTTTTTTTGTTTATTATCGAAAGACGTTACATTTATGAACGCAATCCTAAAAGAATCACTGCTATAGTATTAATACTACCCGAGATATCACAATTTGAATTGCACATTTTTGGACTTGCCTAAAAACGCTCCATTAAAACGTGTCCTAAATTATGACGTCACACTAACGTAGTTATAAGGAGCGCGTAAGAAGTTTGTACGACAGCTATATTAAATATTGCGTTTATGAAAATGGTCTTTTAACAAAATTGCTTCCTAATAGTCTCTGTTTGAAAATGGTATTATTTTTTTACAAAATATGTATACTTTCGAAATGGACTTGCCCACCCAACTTTGAAGGCCTATTGTGGCTTCATACTGAATCAAATTTTGATTGTGGTTTCACAAATCCATTTTATTTTAATGATTTTATTTGGTAAACATAAAATAACACGCAAAATGCATCATAGTCGTCTACCCTATTGTCCGAAGTATTGTTTTCTAGAACAATCATTAGACCACTGTTTTGGTTGCTATATTTTTAGTTTACCAAACGATCATAAAAAAGTTACGGGTTCAACGCAAGCAGTATAAAAGCAGTCAAGGATTTTTCGAATTTAAAATAAAAAAGGCAAACGGCATGCAAGTCTTCAACATGCAAGTTTAAGGAAAACACAAGAATTCTGTCACGGCTCCGGCATTACGGGGCTCCGGCGGTTCCTCGCGTGCTAATCGTCGCAGAAGGCTTTCGCTCAGCACCACAGCTTCGGCTTGTTGGCCGGCTTCGCCAGCCAGCCTCAGCCGCAGCACCTCGCTCATAGCCACCTGCTCCTCAGCCCGCGGGCCACCTCGCCCCTTCATGCCTACGCGCTTTTTAATAACACTCTTGGGGTAGGGCAAAACAAGTACCACGTGGTGTCGGGGTTGATTGAGTCGGATTCGCCCTGATGTTGAAATTACTGAAAATCCACATTAACGAGACGTTGAACGTTATCATACAGTAGTTGTGGCCTAGCAATATTCGGTAAAATGTGATTTAGGCAAAGTGATCATATGCCAAATAAGTCATCTGGTAAATGAAAAAAGTTGGAAAAAGACTTCGGGCAATAGTAAAAAGTTTATTCTGAAATTCGGTTTAACGTAGTTCGGTATAAAGACACTTAGGTCAAAAGATACTTCAACGAGTTAAAAATATGTCAAACAATACATCTGGCAAATGAAATGTTGGTCAATAGTTTTCAGTCAAATGAAATTCGGAGTAGTAAATTTCGGACAAGTGACGGGTTCCCATTATAATAAAGCCATTCGGCCACTTCGGCAAGTCGAACTAATAACCACTGAAAAACCCCAAAGAAATAGCAGTTAAACACTTATCATTTATAACGCATGCTATAACAGAAATATACATGCTATAAATACGCGTTTTATCTTCAGAAGTGGGACGGTTGACAATTTAATGACAGAAATAGAGCTATTTGTTATAACTTTTGACATCTTTTCACTTTGTCTCACTTAAATTAGGAGAAATCATTTGAAGAAATGTGATTTAAAAGACGACGTGGTCTAACGATGTGTTAACATTAATCGTCATGAGCTATCATTATAATCGTCTAACAGTGATACTACATGTATATAATAATATAGTTATGTGTGTTATGAGTACGAGAAAGAAGCTCTTGAAGAAGGGTTCATGCATAACTGAACAAGACCAGGAGGAAAAGTAAGGTTACCGCTTGAAGATTCTGGTTTTTAACCACTGGACGTTACGAACGGTAAAAACTTAAGTATCCAACAAGTATAACTGATCTTACGTTTGAGGATACTAAAGTATCTTCTTGTCCAGTGATTTGGCAGTTCTTGTCCAGTGATTTGCGTGAAGTGATGGAACAAAGAGCTCATGTGGTTGTTTAAAAGCACATTTTTGCAATATTTGCAAAAACTAGAAAAAACGCAAAAGGTTTTTTTTTTGTTTTCTGCCAAGTGTAGATTGCCTCGATGAGATCGCTGTTCTCTATACTTAAAAACCGTTTCTTATAACTGACTACCAGCAAGCTGAAAGAACAAGTTTGTTCAAAACGTAAGTTTCCTGAGAAAGGATTATTAGACATTTTTAATCGTAAGGAGGGAAATGGGAGAGATAACTTTGTGAAAGTCTTTGTTATTTAAAGTTAGAAACAAGAAAGCTGTAATTACAGCCCGTGCAGCTGAAGTCACTTTCAATGAAGGTATAAATATCAGAGTAAAACTCCAGTATTCATCTTGTTATATGAACAAGATAAAAAATATGTACGAAGGCCACGTGCAATCAAAAAAATCATGTCAAGTGCATATACTACACGTTTTGCAACTGTTAAATGTGGTCGCGTCGCGTTGCGGTCGCGTCGCGCTGACTTCGCGTCGCGCCGTGGGCGCGCTGACGTCGCGTCGCGCCGTGGTCGCGATGGCTCTGTGTGGCTGCTGCCACACTGTTTAGTACATTACAACTGGTCAACGTCGCGCTGCCGTCGCGTCACGCGACGCTGTGTGTTTTGGCCTTAAAACAACTTATTTTGGAAAAAGAGTACTGAAGACCAATCCGGTCCTCTGTCTAACAGCACGTCACCACTGCCCTTAATGGGTCATCAAACGATGCAATCGATTGTAAATAGCAATGACGACAGATATACTATCAAATAAAATAGTAATACTTTTACCTTTTCGTTATCAGCTGCCCTCAATGGCTGATAACCCTGCCATAAAGATCACTGCATCCATTTTTTAATTGCATCTTACTGAGACAATGAATGTTAAGGATTGTAAATGTGTTTTTTATTACATACTTTACAAGTTTGTCATTCATGAGGTTATGGAATAACGTCAATGGGAGAGGACAATCGTGACACACTAGTTGAAGAAGTACTTACTCTCTTTTTCTTATTTCACATGCACATTGATTTGTGGGTGGCGGTAACCACAGCCTATGGATACATGTAAAATAACATAACATACCCTCACGAACATTTACCTAATGGGTTGGCCAGAAGTACAGAAATTGCTGCCGCATGGTGAGCGGAACATTCAGAAGCCCACATTTCGTCGCGGGAATTTGAACCCAACGTTAAGTGGCGAGCCACTGTGGGTGGCGGTAACCGCAGCCTATGGACACATGTAACATCAGGGCCATGTCTGTCTACACAGTAAGTTGCTTTCCCCAAGAAAGTCAAATTATCCCTTGAATCAGTACAATTTTACCATCGTCCCATCGTACTGTGATCGCCCACTCCTTTTTCTTTTTGTTGTGCTGGTTGTTCGGTATGCTGCGTAATCCTTGTCAATTGAATATATGTATATATGTATGGTATATGTACGTTTGTTATAAAATATTATTGATATGTATGTCTATTTTTGTAGTAACTTAATTATGTATCTGTAGTGTTTAGTCCGTATCTTCTGACCTTATTTCAATTTTTTTTTTTTATATTAGTACTTTCCTCTACTATTTTAGCTAACCCACATTTAGTTTATTTAATTCACTTACGATCCTCTGCCTGAAGGTTGTCTGGAAGAGATCGCTCTCTAGCGATAAGACCGCCTAAATTGTACATTGTTCTGTGTAATTTGCTTCAAATGTAATGTTTTTGTACAATAAAGAATATCTATCTATCTATCTATCTATCGTCAAAAAGTCTTGGGCCCTCTTGGATTAAAATTACTCATATTCAGGTCATTTTCATACAAAGAGTAGATTTTCTAGTAAAAACCAACGCGTATAATCTTCAGAACACAAATTGTAAAGCCGTGAGAGTAGCGAGTTACCGTACCCTGTCAACATTATCAACGATATCGTCTCAAGGGAGCACAGCGGGCAAGCAATGAAATTAAAACATACAGCCAGAGGACAACCCCACACCCCGAGGGACAGACAAGCGTATTTGGGTCTAGGTCCACAATCAGACAGCTAACACACGCGTGACTGGAATTCGATTGTGGGACATAAGAAATTTAAGTATGAAACAAATAACTGAATCGTACTAGGCAGAAAAGGCTTTTTCATTACTCATACTCTGAAAGTAGGTCATTACTGACCTGAGAAGCGGGCTGAAAGTAACACTTTTCATCCCTAGGGAGAATCACTTTCAACTGACGGCTGTCAAATTATTTTTTTTAAAAACTAGTTATTTTTCACATATCTATTGAACCATGTTGCAACTTTCCATACAGCCACGATGTAAAATTGAAATATCTTAAAGTTAAGTATTGATCAGAGAGTATATATGTTTTAAATAACTTTATTATAATATAGTTTCAACAATTTATTTAAAATAACTTAGCTTTGAGCAAAATATTTACCATTTTTCCAATGATGAAAATACAAAATAATGGCTGAATAGCGGGCCGGCCACAGAAAAAAAACAAACTAAATAGGCGGGAAAGCGGCAATTCGATCTTCATTTATTTTCCTAATTTTTTCTTTAGCTAATTCATGTTTTTATTTGTACTTTCCTCGTATTTGTAATGAAAAGCACAGTGTTTACCTCGGGTGAAAGACTTATTTAGTCCCTCGAACTATTGGCGCCCTCACTTCGTTCCGGGCGCCAAACCCCGTCTCGGGACTAAATAAGTTACTTTCACCCCTCGTGTAACAATGTACTATTTCATTACTCATACTCTGAAAGTAGGTCATTACTGACCTGAGAAGCGGGCTGAAAGTAATACTTTTCATCCCTAGGGAGAATCACTTTCAACTGACAGCTGTCAAATTATTAAAAAGAAAAACTAGTTATTTTTCACATATCTATTGAACCATGTTCCAACTTTCTATACAGCCACGATGTGAAATTGATATAACTTAAAGTTAAGTATTGATTAGAGAATATATATTTTTTGAATAACTTTATTATAATTCAATTCCAACAATTTCTTTAAAATAACTTAGCTTTGAGCAAAATATTTACCATTTTTCCAATGACGAAAATAAAAAATAATGGCTGAATAGGCGGGAAAGCGGCAATTCGATCTTCATTTATTTTCCTGATTGTTTCTTTAGCTAATTCATGTTTTTATTTTTACTTTCCTCGTATTTGTAATGAAAAGCACAGTGTTTACCTCGGATGAAAGACTTATTTAGTCCCTCGAACTATTGGCGCCCTCACTTCGTTCCGGGCGCCAAACCACGTCTCGGGACTAAATAAGTTACTTTCAACCCTAGGGTAACAATGTACTATTTCCTACCAAGTTTTGAAACGATTCAGCTGTCATTCAATTCTTAGTTGAAAACGAAGAATATGCTAGTCAATCTTTACAGACACTGGCTCATGACAACGAGATGCATGTAAGGGAATTGGTGCCCTATTTGCTTGAAAACAGGTCTATTGGGCCTGATTTTGCACGACCACGCGTGGTTCACGGGTGCCTTATCTTCCTCTTTTCGTTCTAACCAAAGCTGTCAACAATCAATTTTAAAACAAAACAAGTCTAGATAGTTCAGTCAAAGCTCAGATAGTTTGAGCTTCGACTGTCTGCTACTCGTTGTCTGAAGGTGACATCTTGGTCACTGATTTTCACCCACTTCCAAGTAAAGATACCTTATGACACTGTGAGGCCTTCTATTTAAGAAACTCACACTGCCATCGCACCAAAAGTACTAGTAGTAGTAGTTCCCAGCAATTTGTAGTTAAAATATCTCTATCCAGTACATAGTCAGACATGCCTTGTTCCGTAGAACTATTATTAGAATTAAAAACAGACCACTAGTTAGTTGCAACAATTTTAATAGAAAAATTGCTTCGGCATCAAAAATAGAACACAATGAAATAATTGAAATGCCTTTAATAAAAACTACATAATCCGTAATTGGATAATTATAATACCTTATCATGTGTACAGCCCCTCCTAAGGGATCTTCCCACTTTAGCTCTTTTGAATTTAACGCAAGGTTTAAAGTTGTATGCACTTTTTATGCCGTTTGTACTACCACACGCAAGTTCTTGCTAAGCGGTCGGCCGCTTTGTCGTAAATATTTATGTATGGTACTTATTATATCAATATTCAAGTTACTGGAATTTGATTCGAGCACATCATTTGGAGTTATTAGTTTTGAATACTTTTCAAATGATTCCAATAAGATTATTATTCCTTGAACACCAATTCTATCACTCAGATATTTAAGAAATAAATTGTAATTGTAAAACCACATTGTATTTTAATGGAGCTCGGAAACCCTCCTGCTGGGTTTCCCCGAGACAGCTTAGCTTATGTTCCACTTGACAAACACTATAAGAGCAACCATATAGCGATAGTGTGAAATCCGTCTCAGGAATGTACCGTAAAGCTATTATTACTATGAGAAACTTACCGGTAACTAAGGGGCGCCCTCAAGTTGTACGAGGAGTTCCTTTCAGCAACTATCCTCCTCTTGTCGCCCTCTCTCCAGCTCCCATAACTCCTTGAAAACGTCACAGCCCCACACGAACTCACATTCTCTACCGTCATATCCACCATCTCACTCACACCAAGAGTATCATTTAATAACATTTCAAAAGTACTATTTACACTCATTTCTGTAGTCACAGTCAGATTGTCTGATGCACTGGAATTTGTTGCAATCACAGGTTCATAAACGCCGTTGTGCTTAGGGCTAGAGAACACGAACACTTGGTTCAGCTCTGAGTCGTTTTCGGTCTTCAGTTTCATGGCACGAGCCTGGGTGATGTTGGAGTGCTGGAACTCCTCGGAGGAGGTGTACCAGGCTTCCAAGATGGCGATGTGCGAGTCCAGGTCTCGACAGGTGAGTCTGAAGCTGTAGTCGTGGCATTGTTGCTCTTCTACTATTTCTGTGGACAAAGTTAAGTGATGTTATAATTGAATTTCGAAGGTTTTCGATGAAGAGAAAAGGGTTATTGCTGAAAAAGTAAGCTATTTTAACGGGACATTGTTTTTTTTACTGCTGCAAAGGTCTCCCCCAAGCTTTTCCACCCTTTCCCTCTCCTCAGTCTGAGCCTGCTAATCTCCAGAAAAGTTTACCAGGTCATCGCACTATCGCTTCCTAGGTCTTCCTCTTCGACGATGACCTGTCTGTAGGGACCCACAAGGTGGCGATTCGAGCCCATTTATCCGGGTGCATCCTGCAGACATGATCTGCCCACTCCTATTTGAGCTTGGCCACAAAATATAACAATAGAAAATCTATTGTTATGGATGATGTTGTGTTTATGGGCTAGGGTTAGAACTCAAATGTTCAGCCTTGGATTAAAAAATGAAATATAGTAACGAATAGACAGAATGAATACTATAACATGTTTACATAATAATGTAACTAAAGTACCTAAATGAATGTGACTCTACCGCATTCAATTCTTGACAGATTTATTCGATTTCACCGATTTCTCAGTTTTTTAAAACGATTATTTTCATCATAAAAATGTTTTCTCCATAATTGTTTTTGTTAACATCAGAAACTCAACACGATAACTCCCACGTACCAATGTATTTACTTGCAATTTCCTTTTTATTGTACAAACAAACCTTTATTTATGTACTCGAGCGCAATATCGCCCACTCGCAATCTAGTCATCAGCTGGGAAAGATTTACCGATTACCTGAAAGCTTTTATTGGAGTTGTGATCAATGGGAAACCACTGGTAAACGAGAACGATTCAGCGGTTTTATTACGCGTTGCAGAATTTATAGATTTTTGCTATTTCGTGTTCGGTAATTTTTATTCGATCCTCTGGTAACACGTAGGGGAACTACTCTTTCATTAATGGTACTTTTTAAAACGTAGCTTAAGTAAGCTTAATTTAGGTCTAGGTTTGCTTAACATGAACGGCATATATACGTCCCATCGCTGGATACAGGCCTCACCTCAACTATGAGGTGGAACAAGCCCTCCAACTCCAACTCGCGGGCTCAGTGCGGATTAATGGAGGGGTGTAGTAAGGTTAGTGAGCAACCTTAATGTCAGATGTTATCAAGCCGCCCTAAGACCTCTGACTAGGCTTAACGACTGACATCTAGCGACGTCAACCGGGACCAACTGCTCAACGTACCTTCCGAAGCACGGAAGGGTTTTTGTCTAATATAATCCCGTGTCAAAGCTCACTTTATATCGCCACTACTTATATCTTCTTGCATCACCGCATCTTCTTTTATTCTCGTGTTTCTCTACCCTTGCGGTACGCCAACGCTTAAGCATAGTTTAAGCAATGGACGTGATTTGTCACTTACAAGAATTAATATAACAAAGCGATACAAAAGTTATAGTGTTGTTGAAGCGCTGTTTATGTTTTTTGTAAATAGGGGGATATATGTTTACAAATGTAATTTAGTGCTTGTAAATCTAACCCGTTACTTTTCAAACTGAACATATTTTATCAGACTTTTAATAGTTGTATATCACGTAACATGATCCACGTTACTGCGAGGTTAAAAGTGCACTCATCGGTATTAATATTCATGTATAACGGTTAGCGAATGTAACAGATGGTCACTTTCGTTTACAAACGTTTTATTTACAAACTGTTACCTGTTATTTGTGACAGGTTAAGGGGTCGGAATGCTATTTAAATTTAGTTTTTAGTGAAATTCACATTGGTGATTTCGTTGGTATCGGACATGTTGCGAGTAGAAGGGTTATTAAGTTGTCAAATGATGACACCTTGAACTTTATTTTCCAACCAATTATGGAACTTACAGCTGTTTTATATAATGGAGTATTCTAAACATATCGTCGCAGGAAAGGCAACTTTACTGAAGCGCCAAATGGCCATTTCGAGAAAAAGCCGTTTAAAGTTTTTTTTTTTCGTTTTTAATTCCTAACTTTTTTCCCAGCATTCGAATTTCGATGACGTCAAGGTAAACTTTTATTAATATGTCATTTTCTATGTCCAGAAGTACAAACCATAATAATGAGACAGCTGGTTTGGGATATAGTGGCGCTTAAGTAAAAATGACTCCAATTTACAGTAAACCAAAATTTCTCAACCGCCATTTGAGTCAAATATTTATAGCGACCAAAATCACTTAAAACTCTTACGTATATAAAATGGAAGACGGCAAATTTTCTGGAACTATAACCATAATCCAATGTTTGCTTTCCTGAATTACTCAAAGGACTTTTAAAAGTCTGGTGTCATCGTGTCAAAACGACTTATAAAGTGATCGGCTCATTATGTTGAATCACTAAAATTCTTCAACAGCAGGTTATTGTTTTAGTTATTTCGAGTAAAACGGCGTAAGAGATAACCACTTTTGTCTAATCATACCTTTAAAACTACTTGTAACTCCAGTTTATACACAATAAAAGCTACTTAGATACTGAAGTGCCAAAATTAAAGTTAGTTGAACCATAAATAATAACGTATACTCCATTGCCAATATGTAAGGGTAAAGTCTTATTTGCTTAAGATCATGAAAATTAATGTCTTTTTTAAAATAATACGTTTACTAGTAGGGCAATGAGATGAAGCAAGAGCTCAGGTCTTAAATTGAATAGATAGCCGGGCAAAGGCCTCCTATAAGAGGGAAATAGTTTCAAGAAATAAAGAAATTACAGCTGTTATTTCGTATAATTTTTTTATTTATTAATTGTTTGGTTGGTTCTTTTCAGTCTTTGGCAATAAAAATAAAAATATTTCGTTTTTATTTTAATTTTCATAGACTGAAAGTAACGTTGATCTATTATTTTTAGGTGTTTTAAATATCAGACTTCTAACTACTGCTGGCTTTGAAACTGTTTCCATTTGTGGTGTCTTTGATTTTCCAGTTACAGGTTCCTGTAGGCCTAGCACGAACCGCTACCATTTGGTAATCGAAAAGTAAACGATACTTAAAGACGTTTACTTTTCGATTGCCGAAACGATAGCGGTTCGTGCTAGCCCTACTGTTCATCCTTCAGTCTTACTGCGTTCGTTTTGTAAAAACTCTGTTTCTTACTTTCTACTAAGAGCTGAAAAAATAGAAAAGAGTAGTAACCATCTAGTTTTGTATAATGAGTTGAATCTTAGACACATTCCTTGAATACTAGCCGAATAAATCACTAGATCGTAAAGAGTGGATGAATTTAGGTGAGACTTTTGCCCGGGAGTGGAACATAATAGGTTAAGAAATAAGTCTGGCCCGCAATTTTGCCCAAAGGAATCAACTGAGGTTTGCAATAACGACTCGACCAGTTTCGTAAATAGTGTGGTACTATATCTCGACCGACATCACATGGTAACAAGCCATTTTCAACAATGAAACCAACATTACACACTCTTCAGAAATAATCTTAACATTAGCTGGGTAATCTTAAGTTAACCTTTACACCTCTCTGTAACATAATTTTACAACGGATAGAACCAGCGTCAAATAACATCATCATCATCAGCCTGTTGCAGTCCACTGCTGGACATAGACCTCTCCTATTACACGCAACGGAACTCGATCTTTGGCTGCTTGCATCCAGCTCCTGCCAGCCATCCCGCGTAAATCATCACTCCACCTTGCCTGAGAACGTCCTACACTACGCTTGCCGAGACGCGGTCTCCACTCAAGAACACGATTACTACAATGGTGGTTGGTTCTACGGCTAACATGGCCAGCCCACTGCCACTTCAGCTTGCTAATCCGGTGGGCTATGTCGATAATCTTGCTTCTCTGCCGTATCACCTCATTTCTAATTTGATCCCGCAGAGAAACGCCAAACAAAGTCTTCTCCATAATAGCCCGCTGAGTGACTTTAAATTTGTGGACCAGCCGTGCCGTTAGTGTTAGTGTTAGCGCTTTGGGACTGCGGGATCGACGATGTGAAGACTCGACGCAGCTTTCCAGAAGCTGCCCAACTCAGTTGAATTCTTCTATTTACCTCGTCCTCGAAGTTGTATCTACCTAACTGCAGTGTCTGCCCGAGGTATACATATTTTTGAACAACTTCGAGTACGGTACCGTCTACCGTAATCCGGTTCCGGTAGGACATGTTCATTGAACCTTGGTTTTGTCCAAGTTCATCCGTAGACCGATGCCCACAGAAGAGTCAGCTGGGTCATTCAGCATCAGTTGTTGGTCGTGCAGCGTTTCTGCGACGATGACCATGTCGACAGCAAATCGCAAATGAGAGATGTACTCGCCATTGATGTTGATGCCACGTCCTTTCCAGTTCAGCATCTTGAACATATCCTCCATTGCATTTGAGAACAATTTCGGGGAGATAACATCCCCTAGTCTCACATCTCGATGCAAACGGTATAGGACTTGTTTGCTGATTCTGTACTTGGACGGACATAGTGGCGGCTTTGTCAATTGCAATTTTGTACTCCCACTGCAGCGTTGAAGTCCCCCATAACAACGGTGAAATGGGTCTTGGTAGTAGAGTGGAGGGCCCTCGATATGTCATCGAACATATCCTCCACCTCATCGTCCGAGTGTGACGAGGACGGTGCGTACACTTGCACCACCTTGAGGCTATACCTCTCGGTGGGCTTGATGATGATGTACGCCACCCTGTTCGACACACTGGACATTACCACAACGTTGTTAGCTAGGGACTTATTAACCAGAAATCCAATGCCACCTTGGGTTTTTTGGTCTCCCTCTCGGAAGTGCATCAGGTGGCCTGAATTGAGCGTTATGGTGTCCTCTCTCTCTCTTCGGACTTCACATAACGCTAGTATGTGCCACCTGATATTCCCAAGTTCCTCTTCGAGTTGCGTCAGATGCGAGTCAGCCGCAGCGTGCGTTGCACGGGTCAGTCAGTTGTGGTGAGGTTGGCTTGGGGCGATAGATGGAGGTTCGCCCCCTAACATCCCAGCGTCAAATGACAGTTAAGTAAATTTCATAAATTATTGGACATTTAGGTACTTACCCAAGGTGACTTTACTAATAATTATGTCTACTTATGTGAATTACTAAATTTTTTTACTAATAAATAGCTAACTACAAATGTGTATTCTCAGTGGCTCTGTCGAGCAGATTGACTGATACCCGGCGTACGCGCCGATAATAATCAGATTTTTAAGTATTGTAGCTCCATATTTTTTACTTTAGCGACGTAAATGGGGTTTTACCCAGCTTCCTATTTTTTACTTCTATAACTTTTGCTAAAATATAACTGCACAGTAAAGATACTGAAAGTCAAAAATTTGCTCAATAACAGTAAGGCAAAATTACTTATACGCCACTTTCTGCATAAACATGGAAAGACTAAAATTCCTACAAGCCTTACTTAGTAAAAATACAGCAATTCAAAATTACTTATACCAACTTTTAAGTTTTTTTAGAGTAGTCCAAAAATGCTCATAAGACAGGCACAAATAAAATGCCAAAAAAGTGTCGCTTAAGAACTCGGGCTGATGAAAAATCCCTCTTTTTTTCATTTACTTAAACGCCAAAAAAGTGCTCGTATCGCTATGAGACCCAGACTGATCGACGCAGGAAAAATCGCTGATTCCGAATATATATATAACTCAATATGCCTATTTTGGCGCTTAAGTAATTCTGCCTTTCCTGCGACGATATATTCATTCAAATACGAATACGTGAAATTGTACCAATATGTAAAACGACTTGGATTGTTTTATTGACATAGTTGACGCACGCGAATTAGGTCGGGATTTAAAATGTGTGCTCTACTTAAATGTTTTTTTCATCATCAGCCTGTTGCAGTCCACTGCTGGACATAGGCCTCTCCCATTACACGCCACTGAGCTCGATCTTCGGCTGCTCGCATCCAGCTCCTGCCAGCCATCCTGCGCAAATCATCACTCCACCTTGCCTGAGGACGTCCTACACTACGCTTGCCGAGACGCGGTCTCCACTCAAGAACACGTTTACTCCAACGGTTGTCGGTTCTACGGCTTACATGGCCAGCCCACTGCCACTTCAACTTGCTAATCCGGTGGGCTATGTCGATAACCTTGGTTCTCTGCCTTATCACCTCATTTCTAATTTGGTCCCGCAGAGAAACGCCGAGCATAGCCCTCTCCATAGCCCGCTGGGTGACTTTAAATTTTTGGACCAGCCGTGCCGTTAGTGTCCACGTTTCGGCTCCGTATGTCATGACGGGTAGGACGCACTGATTGAAGACTTTTGTCTTTAGGCACTGTGGGATCGACGATGTGAAGACCCGACGTAGCTTCCCAAACGCTGCCCAACCCAGCTGAATTCTTCTATTCACCTCGTTCTCGAAGTTGTTCCTACCTAACTGCAATGTCTGCCCGAGGTATACATATTTTTGAACAACTTCGAGAACGGCGCCGTGTACCGCAATCGGTTCCGGTAGTACATGTTCATTGAACATGACCTTGGTTTTGTCCAAGTTCATCCGTAGACCGATGCGCACAGAAGAGTCAGCCAGGTCATTCAGCATCTGTTGTAGGTCCCGCAGCGTTTCCGCCACCATGACAATGTCGTCAGCAAATCGCAAGTGAGAGATGTACTCGCCATTGATGTTGATGCCACGTCCTTTCCAGTTCAGCGTCTTGAACATATCCTCCATTGCATTTGAGAACAATTTCGGGGAGATAACATCCCCTTGTCTCACACCCCGATGCAACGGTATGGGACTTGTTTGCTGATTCTGTACTTGGACGGACATAGTGGCAGCTTTGTAAAGACATCTCATCACTTGGATATATCGCCAATCTACTTGGCATCGCTGCAGAGACTCCAGAACAGACCAGATTTCAATTGAGTCAAAGGCCTTCTCATAGTCCACAAATGCTAGACACAGGGGCTGATTATACTCTCCAGTTTTCTGTATAAGCTGCCGCACTGTGTGTATGTGGTCTATGGTGCCGTATCCGCTCCGAAACCCAGCCTGTTCCGGTGGTTGGAATTCGTCGAGTCTTCGCGCAAGACGGTTCGTGATCACCCTTGAGAACAGCTTATAGACGTGGCTTAGAAGGGAAATGGGTCGATAGTTCTTCAGTAGGGTTTTGTCTCCCTTTTTGAAGAACAGGACGACCACACTCCTACTCCACGCCTCTGGAGTTCTCCCTTCGAAGAGGACAGCGTTAAAAAGCTTTTGAAGCTCCCTGAGTAAGGGTCTGCCTCCTGCCTTTAACAACTCTGTTGTAACACCGTCCTCTCCGGGGGCTTTTCCATTTTTAAGCCGCCCAAGAGCGATCTCGATTTCGTCAATGCTGACTTCTGGCAGGTCTTCGGTGTAGTGGCGTGTTAGAGTGGCTCTAGAGTCCTCATTTCCGGGGTCAGGTCGAGATGCATGCGAAGCGTATAGCCGGCCATAGAAGTTTTCTACTTCCGAAAGGACTGCTGGCTTCGAGACAACGACTTCTCCACTTTCTATGGTCAACTTCGTCAGGTGGCTTCTTCCAAGAGATCGTACGAACACTTTTGATCCCCGGTTTTGCTCGATCGCTCTCTCAATCGAGAGGGTATTAGAGCAACGGAGATCGCGTCGCACGTGCTTACTAATCTCTCGGTTTAGAGTCCGTTTCCCTGACGTGAAGTGACGGGTGGGTCTTCTCGTCGTCTCTTCATTAGCCCTAAAGTCTCTTCGGAAATCAAGGTATCTTGCCCTTGCGCTGCATTTTACAAAATCTCGTACCTTCTTCCCTGAGGACTCGAACCACATCTTCAAGGTTCTGGTTAACGTCAGTTGTGGTTTCCACGGCAGCAAATCGGTTCTCCAGATTTGACTGGAACGCTTCAGATCCCATCATAGTTTGAAGCAGAGTTGGTCGGAGCCTGGCCTTCATCAAGCGGACTCGTTCAGCTCTGAAGTCGATATTCAGAGAGCCTCGGACGAGTCGGTGATCGCTACCGGTATTAAACCTATTGATCACGGAGACGTCTCTGAATATGTGCTTTTTGTCCGCCATGATGAAGTCGATCTCATTTTTTGTCATAGTGTCGGGGCTTTGCCACGTCCACTTCCTTTGGGGTTGCTTCTTGAAGAATGAGTTCATCAAGAAGAGCCCCTCCCGTTCGAGGAAATTGACGAGCATTTGGCCCCTATGATTTCTGCTTCCATATCCATGGGATCCTACTACCGATTCACTGCAATTCTGTACTCCCACTTTAGCGTTAAAGTCCCCCATAACAACGGTGAAATGGGTCTTGGTAGTGGAGTGGAGGGCCCTCGATATGTCATCGAACATATCCTCCACCTCATCGTCCGAGTGTGACGAGGTCGGTGCGTACACTTGCACCACCTTGAGGCTATACCTCTCGGTGAGCTTGATGATGAGGTACGCCACCCTGTTCGACACACTGGACATTTCCACAACGTTGTTAGCTAGGGACTTATTAACCAGAAACCCAACGCCACCTTGGGATTTTTGGTCTCCCTCTCGGAAGTACATCAGGTGGCCTGAATTGAGAGTTATGGTGTCCTCTCCCTCTCTTCGGACTTCACATAACCCTAGTATGTGCCACCTGATGTTCCCAAGTTCCACCTCAAGTTGCGCCAGATGCGAGTCGAGCCGCAGCGTGCGTCCGTTATACGTCGCCAGGGTCAGTCGGTTGTGGTGGCCTCCCGTAGCCCGGAGATTCTTTGCACCCCCCGCCCCACCGTTACCATGGTCGCCACCATAACCAGGAATAATGGGGCTACCGGGAACTGGGGGCCGTGGCCTTCGCTGTGTCTTCATAGGAGGTTATGCCCATAATCGCCACGCTGGGCAGGCGGGTTGGCGATCGCAGGGCGAAGCTTCTCGCACCGGTGACGCTGCTGCCCGTCACCGGCCTGTGGTATTTAGCTCGCCTATTCAGGACGGATATACCGCCGTCGGTCGGTCGCCAGAGCCTCGTTCGTTACTCAGCAGGATGCACCGCGAGCAGGTGAGGTTGACTTGGGGCGATAGATGGAGGTTCGCCCCCTTACATCCCTCACGCGCTCACCACTTCATTCCCAACGAGGATATTTAATTCTAGGTACACTTGTTGTTGCCGTCGTGGTGAACGGAAGATTCAGAAGTCTACATTTCGCTAAGTGATGTTTGAACCTAACGTAGCAGGAGGTGAGCCTACCGCCGTTGTCCGGGTTGCTGTCCTGTTTCTTTTGTTTTTTTCATTCACCGGTGAGTTGTATTTGCTTTATTTATACTGTGGCATAATCTATCATGGATACTTCCCCGCCTTGGGAGACGTACAGGTTATATTTTTTATCCACGTTTCTGAGTACCGAGCTCAGCTAAACTGGCTTCCTATACGCCTTCGCCGTAACTGGCATATTCTTTCCTTATTGTACACGGTATTATTCAATCCTGCATCCCCACCTTACCTCAAAGAGCGGTTCCATTTCTTGCAACCGGCACCGGGAAAACAACTGCGATCATCGAAAACACTTCGTCTTAAATTCCCTGTCCACTCATCACACTCCTACACGCAATCCTTCACTGTACAATCTGTCCGACTGTGGAATTCCTTACCCCTCCCCATCAGGGAGTCTCCATCTCTCAATATTTTCAAAGCAAGGGTTAAAGCTCACTATCTCGCGCTTTGATTTAAAAAATCTATACTCTTCCACTAACCTAACTACTCGAACTTTGGTGCATCTGCTTGTGCTGTGTATTCTCTGTGTTTTCTGTAAATGTCTATTAAATTCTATGCATGTATTGTATTGTTATATAAAATTAATTGGTCATATTTATTTTGTCCGAAGTATTTAGATTTATTTATTTATGTAATGTAATTATGCACATTTACCCCTTCTTTATTTATTTTTTCCTCTACCCGTAGGTTGCCTGGAAGAGATCGCTATTAGCGATAAGGCCGCCTAAATTGTGCATTACTTTCAATGTATTTCTAAACTAAGTTTTTAATGTTAATGTGCAATAAAGAATATTATCTATCTATCTATCTATCTATCAAGTAGGTACAAGTTTACAAGGTACGCGAAACTTAAAAAGTTCATGAATACAGTGCCCACTTACTTCTCTAATTTAGATTTTAGAGTTTCAACAAACTTAATAAGGCGTATTTATCCTTTCATACATGTAGTAAAGCCCCTGCTACAATGTTGTTGAATTTACAACAATCTCTCCGTGCGGGAATGCGCACCCGTTGAATTATGCAAGGCCGGGTTGTGTTGTGAGTGAACCTACCTGGACTCATTCTAGACCCTCACTACAGTAAACATAACAGTAGGTTATCTAAGGCCGCCCGCCGAGTTATTAGCCTAGCGTGCTCACAGTCACGCGGCACACCCCGTACGCACTGATGCCGCCACCTTATTCCCTATTTTTTTATGCTAGCGTGTGCGTGAAATCACGTGCCGACAGTCCGACACGGCGTGACGCGCACGCACACATTCAAACTGAGAACGGCACGTTTGTATGTAGATATTTTACTGTTCTCTGTTTACTGTGCCCGCACAGAGGAATTGTTAGCTTTATCATGAAGAGGTTAATTATGCAAGGGCTTTGTGATTACCGTTACAGCAGTTTTTTGTTAAGTCCATGCATAGTAGAGATTGTCTAAGCTGAAATGACGCGCCTTTCCGCCGTATCTGCACAAATAAAAGTGCATGCTTATACAAGCACTGCATCACTGCACTGCATCGTGACAATCTCTACCTACCTCATCGTAATAGGTATTTTGGCTGTTTGTTTCATACGTATCGCTACCTGAAGGTTATGCGGTCTTATCGCTAGAGATCTCTTTTAGACAATCCACCTCCTCTCCTCCCTCCTGTGCTATTCAAACTTGTGCTCTTAGTGGACTACCTCCAGGAGGGAGGTTGTCTAATAGATTAGAGATCTCTGGCGATAAGACCGCGTAAATTAGATACGACTGTTTTTCTTCTGTACAGTATATCTCTATCCACCAACTACTCCTGGCCCGTAACACCGACGAAATAAACTACGACTACTAGATATAATATAGTCCGTGAAAGAGGCACGGAATAAATATGTATTTTATTTATTCTTTTACAGGCAGAAGTCTTTTGTGGAAAATATTTTGGCACATAAAGTCCAACGCAGACACTATACACGTTTGGTGAGAGCCTGCCTGTATCCGTGGCTTATGATCGTTCGCGCACAAAATCCAACAGATTGGGAACATTCGTTCAAAAGGCAGACTAATGCAATTTAACCATGCACAGTACAAGTGCGCAATGCATCATTCAACCCCCAACATCCCTCTCTTTCTCTCCCTAAACAACGCAACTCTTCCCTTCCTCTCACACGTGCACCCTCGCGATTCCAATTTGGACCACTCGTTACTATGGCAACCGTCCAAAACAACTTTGTTAGGAGATACCACCAATTTACAACGGACCGTCCTCTCTAACTCAAACTACGTTAACACCGATTATTTTATGTTGGTTATGTTTGTGACCATCATACGAAAGGTCTGCCTTAATTGGTTTTTCGTGGGATTAGCCAACCTTCTCTATATTCGAAATTAAACGTTGAACAGTGGGATTAAAGTATAATTTGGGTTAATTAATGGCTGAAGGTGCGGTTGTCCTTGCTTTTGGGGGGTGCTGGATTATCCCAGGAGCAGATTTATGAACACTTTGTAGATTGGGGTTGAGACAAATGTTTGCGCTGGGTTCAGGACTAATTGGTTAAGATGGAGTCGTTAGAGTTGTAGGTGTTCTCAATTGATTCACCATCAAGTAGGTAATATACTATGAAGTAGGATTTTGTACGAAAAATAGTACGAAAGACGGACTTAAGTAGGTACCTACTTACTGCATAAATCATTGTGCAATAAAGATTATTAATATAATTTGATGAAAATGAAAAGGTAGCTAACTAAGGGTGAGTTAGTACTGTTTTGTATAATCAACAAGCGTCAAATGCCAAACTAACATTTTCACCCCTCACACACTGAAATGCAAGTTGCCATAAAGCTAAAATTATAATTCAGTCATTCGACATGCAGCTGTGCTCTGCCACTGTCTGCATGAAGGCTTCAAGCCGAATGGGATATAACAGTCGTTCAAACTTCATTAGTTAATGAATTGGTGTGTCTGCCACCACCTCGACTCGTCGAGTTAAGAGCTCTTTTAATAATAAACTACACTCAGGTGCCGTAGTGCAGAAGTTTCGGGATCCATTTCAGGTCGACTAATTTTGAAAAGTAAGTTTGGGTTGGGGTCTAGGATAATCCGCAGTAGTTTACGTACCTACGCTTTTCCTAACGTTAAAAACATACGAATCGCACGAGATAACACGTTACAAAATACTAACTAAGTACTAATACGGAGCGCATGTAGCCCACCTGCGAGGAATGAATGCAGGAATAACACACGCGACAAAATTGCTCATCGCTCTAGTATACATAAACTGCCTAAATACGTCCCACTACTGGGCACGGGCCTCACCTCAACTAGGAGGTGGCGCGAACCATACTCCAACAAGGGCTCAGTGCGGACTGTTGGAGGTTACTCCTCAAACTAGGCTTAGCGACTGACATCTAATGACGTCATCGCTCCAAAGCTGTACGAATTGCACAAGATAATTACTCTACAAAATGCACATTTTGGCGTTTTTTTCGGGCTTGTTTTTTCAAGGATTGCTAACTAATGCCTAATCTTACTTGCCTCACAATCTTGACGTATGTAAAACCGAAGCCCTACCTTATCTAGTGCCTTATTCTTAAAGATTGAACTGAATAATTTGATAGCAAGAGTGTTTGTTTAGATAAAGTCCCAGAGTGTCTGCGCCCTTTGTTGATCCATTTGACTTTGATGCACAGCCCTCGGCTGCACTTTATCAACTCGATAGACAATAGACGTCATCTCAAGACGAAGTTTGCATTCCACATTGTCGAGGGAGCTGTGGAAATCAATTCAGAACTACAAATGCCTACAAAACGGAGGGGCTCACCCCAAGTCACGGACAAGGGTGCAACTCTCGGAGAAAGTGTGGCTCCATTGTCTCACGTCATCATAGTATTAGCTACCTCGTTAGAGATCGTCTACGCTGAAATTATGCACCTGGCTACCGAATCTACGCATTCAAGCAAGCACTCTTGCGTACGTACGTGCGGTGGAGGTGCGCGTCATTTTAGCTTAGACGATCTCTAGTAAGATACTAAAAATCTCAGATATTTTATGATGGAACGGGAGTTGTTTCAGTCGGTTCCTTATTCAGTAGTACAGACGTGGCGGGACAAACCCTCGCGTGTGTTCTCTTTACCTTTTTCTTCACTGAAGAAAACTAGATCCTATCTATATATTTTGAGTGAATAAATACACTAAATTAATGCAAGGTTTTTCCCCTTTTTTTATGCAAAATGAGTTTTTATATACACGCTTGTCTTCGATATGATATTGTTACTCAGTTGCCGATGATGAATTTATTGAAATTTACAGCGATAAAAAACAATTAATCCTTACAATATTCACCACACAATACATCTGCCCAAAAGATGGGCGACTAGCAAAAACTTTCAGCCCTAAGAAAGGAAGTCCTTAATTTTCATTTTTATTTCTGAAGTGTTTAAAACATTGCTGTATCTTCCATTCCCGTGCCTGCAACAGTGGAAACGTGCCAGAAGTGACCCACTTCCCTCGGATCTGCCGATAAGCACGGACGCCACTCTCATGTGTACAAGACAAGTTAATTAATAACTACATGCCAATTATTGACACTGTCAATAAAACTGCTGATGGGAATATTTCTGAATAGTGAAGCCGGATAGTTGGTAGACTTCTTGAGAAAAATAATCTTCAGAGGCCAGACCAAGAGAATTTTCAATGGCCAGAAGAAATTTATTGGTGAAATTTGCTAATAATGCTTTTTACTTACACAATCATTTACAATCTGCTTATTGTGAAGTAAAATAATCTTTATTCATGCTTAATAGAAAGCACTTACAATAAAACACTGCAATGTACTATTGTCAGTAGAAAGGAAGGTATCAGCAGTATAATTAAGGGCGGATTAACTTTAAGTGAAGTTTGGGAATTATAGCCAAGTTGCTTATTAATGGTTATAATAAGAAGCTAAGAAAATTTACTATGCATAAAAGAGAAATTATTATTTCTTGAGTAAGTTAACCCAATCGACTCTACGTTTTCTGACTGCACTAAAAAGTATTTTCGACCAGCGCCAGTTGGCGAACAACGGCACCCAGGGGAACCAAGGCCCTACTCCTTTATCAGTTATTCACAATAATGACTTCTCTTTCAGTATATCTCAATTATATTAGTAACAAAGATTTATTTATTTAACACAACAATGAATTGGTACAAATGGCGGAGGAAATGCCGATAAGTTAAGATTAAGTGGTTATTTTCTGCGTCTCTCATTTTTATTTGTTGAGGAACACAGAAAGGAGGGAATAACAGAAGTTAAGTTAATATTTAGTTTTTCGGAGTTAATTATGTATGGTTCATTAGAAACGGTGTATAGCTTACTAGTATTGATGGCAAAGGGTTGCTGGTGCGATTACACAAATGTTCCTTACGTTGCTGTTACTGGTTTCCAAACAAAGATGAAGAATTATTCTAGCTCTTTTCGCACTGTAACCTACTGTAACTGTGTGTGTGTGTAGTAGCTGGGTGATGCTGACTATAGTCTGTTCACGTTACAAATGCAGTGATTTTTAAATTTAATTCTGTCACACACAAAAAAACTCTAAGCCACAACCTTTGCGTTCGAAAGTATGCGTTCAGCCGGTCACTGTGGACTTGGCTTTCTAATAAGGAACGATGCCAGGGATTAGGATCAGGGCGTGCTAGGTCGAAGGACAAGTATGAAATCACTGTATTCTTAACGCGAACGGACTATTGTAACACCCAATTACTAGTCAGCATTAATTTAAATGTTCCCAAACGAATGTGTGCTAACAATTGGTTGTTAGAAATAACAGGTAAGTATTGTTTGTCAACTGACGTATAATAAAGTTCTTTCCAGTAATCAATGAAATAAACAGCTGCACGCGTGGGCGGCACAGCCACTTAACGTTGTGTAAATAAATCTCTAAATTCGTCTTGAGAAATCGAAAGTGCCGAAGAAGATCTTGACTTGATTGTTATCTGTTTTGTGAGCAACAAATTGTCTTTTTCCGAAGTTATTACTTGTTAGTTAGTTAGTTACTTGCACGTTTAAATGTGAAAGATTGATTCTCAAGCACGCAGACAAAACTTCAGAAGGATATCATAGGTAAGTATTAGTTGAAAATCAAGATAGTCGGCAGATTGTTAATTTCCCAAAAATGTATATTTGAGAAAGTCATGAAAAAAACACACCTTGCGCCATCACATAATTTACAATGTATGCCCGTCCTAATATAAGGTTTCATACCTTATATTAGGAACATTAACATAAGACTGTTTTGACGAGGCTGCTGGTATTACAAAATGACTAAAAAAATATATTCAAGAGTCATATTGTGAAACCAGTCCAAAAAGAGGTAGGTGAGTTTGGTTGCCACCAAACCCTTTTTTTATTAATTTATCATGCTGACTGTTAATTATTTCAGAGCAATAATAAAAAATAAAAACAAACTGGGGCAGCTGCACTCCAACAAGAATTAAGAGATTTTTTCTATAGCGACTATTGACACAAGGTTACCGCTTCAATTTACACCATCACCAATAAAAGCCATAACGCTTAACGAACACACTAATCGAGTATCAAACATCAAAAATGATCACAATTAATCACCTTCCCCTAACCGGGAATTCCCCTAACCGCAGACCGAGTAATGGCCCATTCTGTGCTGGTTTGATTGATGAAGCTGTTGGATGTGGAACATCAGGCAGTTGTCATGGCGTGTCAACAATTGTGTCATCTTATGTAAGATGGGGAAATTAAGACTTTTTGGTGAGCTGTTGCTATAGATTCGAATTGAGTGGAAGAAATGGCTATAAAATTGTAACTTTAGGGGTTATTGCATCTTAAACTGCATTGGCTAAAGAATTAGTTATAGAACAAGCAACTGGCAATTAACTCACATTGTGAATAAGGGGAATGGTCTGCCACTGTCTTGTTTAAAACAAAAAGAGGGTCACTGTGTCTCGCACTGACTTATTTTACATGTCACATCACTTGCTAACTAACAAATTGTCCGCAATTTAGGTAAAACTAAGAAAGCAGAAAAACTATTGTGATTTAATTGAGTCAGATTTCAATACCTTTGCTAGACAATTGCTCCTAGCAAGACGTTTTGCTAGACGTTCCTATGTCTACGTAACGTAAGTACCTACTTACGTTACGTTTACGTGCACTGTAACATCAAGTCAAACTTACCGCTTGTGGTGGTAAGAAGCATTCTATACAATTCACTTTACTTATAGAAATTGGAAGATAGTTGAGAATCATTATAAAGAAAGATCCAGTGTTTTAAATATTTTTTTTCGTTGAAAATAAGCAACTTCCTACATGCCTTATTCGCAATATATATGCATTTCCTAACTTAATACACTAAAATCCAAAAGCTCAGCGCAAAAAAGCCTTGAATAAAGCCTTCAATATTGTAATTGAGGACAGTAGCAGTTTATGAGTTTTAAAATAGTTGTAGGCATCCATGGAATAGTTTTCCAAGGCTTAAATAAAATCCATTCATAGTAAAAGGTCTAATTTAGCTTTAACGGAGACTAGACACGCGAAGGACCAGATAAAGCTAGATAAATTGCTAGACATTTGCAATGTCTTAGTTAACTTATTATGTCCTTCAACAAAATAAATTATAAGCCCGACGAGCGCGGACAAAATTAACAATATTAAAATTATAATTATTCCACACAGACTTAAGACTTCAGTTATTAATTATAATCATCCTAGCCAATGTGAAGCTTAAAATACATTTTGATGGGTCAAAAATACAAAATAAAATACAGCGAAAAACAGAAACATCGATAATGTAAAATCGTGTTTACTCTAGATTGGGACAGTATGATAAATCCTTTTTTGCCGAACTATTCTGAACTATAAGATGAAACCCAAGTGACTTTACTTGGAGATTGTGCTTTTGGTAAAATGTTTATATGAAACCTACTTTGTCGAGGAGTTTACAGAAAATAATTTCTCTACTAACAGGAGTATTGATGTTACGGACTAACAAAACCATATTAAGTAAGGATCGAAATATAAAGTTTTTGAACTTATCGATCTTGAACTGTAAAAATATAAGAGTATTGAATTCCCTGAATTCGTATTTGAGATTATTTGAGTGGAGTTTGCGAAATTGCTCTGAACGACTTACATTGATATTATTTTTCTACATCCCGCACAAAACTGCACGTAATGTCAGTCATTAAATTCCATTCAAGTTCCCTATAGATTTATATTTACAAATTTATTTTATGTTTATAGATCAATACTAGTGAACAATAGCTCCCCCTAGCGTGGCCGATCGATCGCACTAATACCAAATCGTTTATACTGCGCATTCATAATGCTGTATAAAAAATATCACCCTACGCGGCCGTATGTCAGAGAACTATGGACGAAATAATTATCTGCACGAAATTTTGAATAAGTTTGATAGTGTTGTGCACAATTCGAAACATCGATACAATGCTGTCTAACCACCTGATGAATAAAAACGAAAACGGCCCTACAACATTGCTTTACCTATTGTAACATTTTGTCTCTTTCATTGTTATTGCTGTCGAGATGCGCAAGTAAGTGACAGGACATGTCAATCGCTGATCGAATGCGTTAGTTTAGTTTTTATGAATAGAAATTCATGATCGTACAGAGTAATCGTATCGATCGTAAAGATGAAAAATATCTATACTCATTGTGATGTCGAAAAAATGAACGGCTTATTTCACCTAATAATAATTAGTGAACCCCAAGTTTAGTATCGATTACCACATCTATGAAAGACACCGGATATGGTGCTTCCTAGCGCCTTAGCTTTAACAACGACATTTCTAAGGTCTCGGTCAAAAGTTCGTAGATCAAGTTTGTCTTGATCAATATTGAGTTTTACACTTAGTTCTTTAATAACAAATAGCTTTTCGAAATGACGTTTCAAACAACAGTATAAATGCAACGCAACTAAAAGCAGTATAAATGAAAAAAACTCGATATTGTCCCCAACCCTACTGTATGTCTAGGTTGAATTGTAGGGTTGGCGCCATTTGTCAGGCACGTCGTCACGTGATCGGTTGTATTCCGACACAGAATTGTGATCAAATTAAGGGTTGAGCTTGAGACACATCTGTCACTATTGATCAACAGTTCTCTAAGTAGAAATAGTTACAAGCAATGATATTACAATAAAAAAGAAGTAGATAGGTCATATCAGTACTGACACGAAGTCAAAAATTGTCCCCTGGCGTACGTACCTATAATTTGACCGTGTGTACAGAACAGTATGATCATTTTCTAGAGCGTAAACGAGACAGAATGTTGCGCAGTGTCACAGTAGCACAAGTAACCTATCTACGTCTTTTTAATTATAATATCATTGTATAGATCCAAAACGTAGAGCTACTACGGGCCTTATACGAAAGCCTGAAGTTTCGATTTATGGAATATTTTACCACGTAATTAGGCAGCACGTCAAGCGACTACAAGAATACAAGAACATCGTGGCCCAGTTTTTAACACTCTGTCTAGCAATCCAGGTGGTCCTGAGTTCAAGACTGGCAGGTACACCTAATTTGTGTTTATTGTATGAGTACAATTTGCAGCAAACTCTTCGGTTTGGGGAACACCGGAGAAAAATCCATTTGATTACATAACGTAGATAATTTTACACACGCACAAAGCACGACGCAATGTCAAAACTCAAAATAACAATAAATATAATTCGCAAGCAGCATTGTTCTGTAAGCTGAGTACCCGACGATATTAGGTTTCGATGACATAATGTACCTACATCAAACGTATGAAGTGATTTCACATTGAAGGAGAATACAAAACTACTGTGAGCATCTTAGCCCAGTGGTTCAACGCTCTGGCTCGAAACCCGGTGTCCCGAGATCGGGACTAGCCGGAACACAACTTCATGAAAGACGAGGGTTCGATTCCCGCCAGAAGCCAAGACCGAACGTCTTTTTCTGGTTTTCGGATCTTTTAAGTTTCATTTTATTACGAACTAGCGACCCGCCCCGACTTCGCACGGGTGCAATGGGATGTTATTTTACACATAAACCTTCCTCTTCAATCACTCTAGCTTTAAAAAAAACTGCATCAAAATCCGTTGCGTAGTTTTAAAGATTTAAGCATACCTACATAGGGATATAGGGACAGAGACAGCGACTTTGTTTTATACTAGGTATCTAGTGATGTCGAATAGAACTTACGAGTACGTCCCTTTTTCATCATCCTAATTAGAATCAAACAAATATAAAGAATGAATAAAAAAGGTCAGAGATGCTTATTAGCTTATATTTACATAATCTGACGAACTAAGTTGTCTCTGTTATAAATTGTTGTCAGTAACATTCCTAAAATATTAAAATTATCAAAATGACTTCTTGCTAATGTTTAGATTACATTTACGATGTTTTACTGAGGCAGACGATGAAGCAATATTTTTATGAATCTTGTTCGAAAAATACTCCAAAAGGCGCGATAGGCGCCCCTAGCTAGCTTAGGTGCATGCATGCAGATGCTTTTGAAGGAATACCTGGATACCTTACCTTATTAAGGATTAAAAATACCACATCATTAATATGTCAACCTACAACCGATCAAATTGTTGTAGGACTCATACTAGAAGTGAACCTGAACCTGTAGTGATAGGACTGTGTATCAACAGCGAACTAAAAGAAAACAACATAATATTATGGTATTCTTGTAAGATCTTTATTAGACAAAATTACATTGACATTGAAAACTGACAGGGTATATTATAATATATAATAGTGTTAATAATGATGATGATGATAGTGTTAATAATGTTGTAATGTTTGCAGACACACAAAATAACATGACATCTTTGAATCATACATTTTAATATACCTTTATGTATACAACACATGTTATGAAAAGAAATAGGGGTTTGCTTTCGATTTGTTGGGTTTGTCTGCCAAACGATTTTATTTTTCCAAATTGTAAATGTTTTGTAGCTGTCAAACGAGACGGGATCAACATCATTGTTAAATATTATTTTTATTTAACATTCTTTTGACAGAAAATGGCTGTCGGGACAGTCAATATTGCTTTTGAATGGATTATTAGGTTAATTAATTTTAAATTAAGTGCGTGTTCAGTTATTTAAAACCATGCAAGCACGGAACATGTATTGTGGTAAACAATGCAGAAAAAGTCAAATTTAGAAACTATGTAGAGACCCTATCCTCTATTTTTTAATGATAAATATACAGTGTGTTTGGGAACCGGTGTCCGACCCGTTAAGGTGAAGTAATATGATCTATTTTATGAATAAATCCACCATAATTAAGCACTTTGCCCCAGTTGTTTTAAAATGGCCGCCATTTTAATTTTTTTTTCTGGGGAGTACGGGTGGGTTATTTTAGTTTGCAATATCTGCCGATTTAGAGGTCCTACAGTCACAAAAGTGGTATCGTTGGACAGCTACAAAAGTAGGCAATAAGCTGACAAAAAAGCATTTTTTCATAACTCCCTTAAAATACCTCAAAAAAATGTTTGAACTTGAAAATTGTGATAGAATTTGTTAGTTTTTTTTACATTTTTTTTTTTTTCAGAAAAACTAAACTGTCAACATACATTTATTTTTAACTTTTTGGATACCCAAAGACATCACCTAAACACTGAAGCAAAAATCAAAGTTCCAAGTAAAATAGTTTAGAAGTTGTGACAAATTGAATATCACCCTGTCATCAGAGACCCTTTGAAACGCAGGTAAAATTTACCTGAAATAAATAAAAAAAATTTTTTTAAAAAATTAATTAAAAGTGCTTAATTATGGTGGATTTATTCATAAAATAGATCATATTACTTCACCTTAACGGGTCGGACACCGGTCCCCAAACACACTGTATAAATTGATTTGTTAATATATTATTACCTATGTACCCGTCCACGACGCCCGCGTACAGGACCCACAGCAATCCGAGGTGCGTGCATCGCGCGCGGGACGCCCTCAACATTTTTCCGAACTCACATTTTCCAACAGCATTTTCCACACGTAACTTTAAACTAAGAAAACTTCTAACCACATATTAATTACTAATCACCAGATTATCCCATTATCGTTTGATCGGGTCACTGACACCGTATTTGTTATTTAATTGGATGAAAGGTTGAATGGCAGCGAGCGTAAACACGCGCGCGTGGTGTGGCCCTGCCCGTCGCGGCACACACATCCGCCGCGCTCTGTGTTTGGCGAGCTACTGAATTCAGAATTTGAATTTGGAACGCAGACGTTAGGAATCGCGCGCCGTAGTCCGTAGCGTCCGTAGCATTTCGGAAAACCCGCCTGACAAATTGATCGGTCTTCGGAACCCTTTGTTTGGCTGGAGTGTTGGATTGGTGCGACTGCTGATTGTTAATCCGAGATCAAGACTTTGATTAAATTTATGCTCAATTATCCGAGTTGAAAACCCGCTTTAGAAATTAGAATGGAATTTGTTTTGGATTTTAAACAAGTAGGTAAAATTCGAGTCCACGAACCTTTTTAAATTAAATTAAAAATAAGTGAAATCATGAATAAATAGAAAATAAATAATAATTTTAAGTTGATATGCTAAGTACTTACGAGTATAGTTTAACTACTATTTGAAGAAAAGCGGGATTAGCCAGGGGAGTAGCTCCTTATCGGGTTTTATCACTTGTAACAAAATTAATTTATCGGGTTTTATCACTTGTAACAAAATTAATTTACCTACATTACAATTTGTTTACTGAAATAATAATTAAGTACTAGGTATCTTACCCCCGGATTCACAAATGTCAATCAAAACAAAACTGAACCTCTAAAGTCATGCCGTCACTTTCAGTTCTGAACACCTTACAGGACGGCATGGGTTTGACGGCGTGCTCAACTCTGATTGACGTTTGTGACTTAGTTTGTGGGGGTAAATTCTAATTTACCCTATTTTTTATTAACCCTTTCGCTGCGGGTTCATCTTCCGCTAAGACTTCACTGTAGACGGTCGTAATATTAAAATGTAGCCCCTCCTATACTGAAGACGACATACCATAAGGTTAAAAGAGTGCAAACACGTTTGGTATTTTTTTTCTTTTACCTGGCAATACTAATCATGACATATAATCCAACTTCTAGCATGGAAGTACAGAGTACACTAAGCCCGCTTGTACGAGCAGTTTTCGCTTTCAGTTCTCCGTATGTAGTGGCAGATGCCGACGAGTATTCTCATGTACCATATCTCTGAACGAGTTAACTCGCCAATCGCAGCGAAAGGGTTAATGAAGCTAATCCCATGGTTTGAATAATCCTTGAGGTCGGGATGTAGGTTCCAGTGCAATTGGGAGGCCGAAGCCGCAGCCGTCTGTCAACCTACTGAAGGTGAAGATAAAATCATTCAGGCACTGGCTCTATAATAGCGCGTGTGTGTAAAGACTGTTGCGATTCACTATCGATTTATTTATTTGTTCTTTATTGCACAGAAAGAATAGTAGAAAAGGCTGACTTAATGCCAATGGGGCATTCTCTATCAGTCAACCATAAGGCTAAGCAGAAAAGTACAGTAGGCAGTGCGACAGAATTAAATAAGTTTCAAGTAATTTAACAGAAAGATACAACAATAACAATTTAAGTAAATACCAATAATCAAAAATATAAATATATTTTATTTAAATAAAGGTTGGGGGGGTTCAACAATTCATACCATAGAATTACATAGATATAATAAAAATATGTATGTATAATATATACGAATATATATGAATATATATACATAATATGAATACTGTATCCTGCAAAAAAGTATGTGTGAAGGTTCTGAGCCTTCGCAGGATAACATAAGACAGTAAAGTTTAGAAGTCTAAGTATAAGTCAGGCTGGAAGAAATCTCTTTTTTGAGATATTCTCACGTACTTTTACTGTCCTCAATATTGTTAATTGTAATTGTCTTTTCGTGTACAAACGAATAAATAAATAAATAAGTAGTCTTACAAACAACTCTCCTACAAGCCGCACTGAGTGTTGGATTGGAGTACAGCCAGCAATAGGACCACCACAGTCTTCATAGTTCAGCTGAGGCTTGCTTGTGCCCAGCAGTGGGACGTAGAAGGCTGATATTTTGTTTTTATTGCTATTCAACGATTTGATAGGTATTGAATAGCCTGCATGTACCTGTGGCAAACGTTAACGGTGAGGTGGTAACACATACTAACTACGCACTGAGAGCCTTGAAAGTCACCATAACGCGTGCCCTTCAAGCTATACCATCACCTTATTCGTGAACTAAAAACTCAGAGTTGAGACTAGACCTCCTCGCTTATTTAAAACATAAAAAAGCCATGTTGTCAACTACTTCGCGAATTCGAAAACTGAGAAATGACATTAAACAATAAAGCCTTCTTGAGACTTTTATAAACCATCAAACTGGCTACTCAAGCAGAAAAAAATACTGTGACGCCACAAAAGAATAAAATGACTTGTTTTTAATTCTTGTCTAATGGCTATATGCGCGTTTTTTTCGTGTATAACAGCCAGTTCATACCTTCATCCTTTACGATAAGTTTACGATAAGTTTCGATTACACAGCGAGTTAATCGCAAGTGTTTTTTCCGCTAGAGGCGCTAGTGCATTGTGAAGGCCAGTGAGGTTTCCGAAAAGCCACTAAGACTTACCACTGGTAGTAGGCGCGGTAGGTGGTTTTATTTTTATATTTTTAACGCAACGTCTCTACTGCAGATGTATTCATAATGTTCTGGTAGTGGACGATGGTAATATAACATTCACAGATCCCAATCATCAACGCGTGGCTAGCTTACTCACATAACTGTTAAATGTTCCCATGTTGTGTTGCCCATAAAAAGCGTTTGTCGCCTGCACCACTAACATTCAAATGAGTTGTGACGAACTTACTAATAAAGGTAACGTAACGTCACGTGTAACGTGCAGTAACGTAGATATATTGTAGTGTTGTGTTCGCTGTAGGTAACTTAAAATACCATAGGATAATATGACGTTGCTACTGATATGATATATCCTCTTTAACCCTTCTTCTCCACGCTATCTTCGTGAGCGTTTCTCGTATCTCCCGTCGTCCGGCCGAGCTCATCGCTCATCCTATAACCTTCAGTTACTTTCCCCCTCCTGCAGTACTAGTATGTACGGTGATTCTTTCACGGTCCATGCTGTTAAACTGTGGAACGAACTGCCTGTTTCCCTTCGTGAGTGTCTACTGCTTGTCGCCTGAGAACATAAGATGCATTAGAACATAATATGTATGTAGTTGTTATTATTATCTATACGTATGTATTATTTTATGCATTAGTATGTGTATTATTAAATATTTTACTAGCGGCCGCCCGCGACTTCGTACGATTGGACTTGAGTTAAAAAAAATGTGATATAACTTTATAAATTATAGTCTAAGTATGTCTTATTCAAATGGATAAGCTATATTATTGTAGAGTTTCATTTAAGTCCATCTAGTAGTTTTTAAGCAAGTTGAAAGCAAGGCTAAAGACCCTAGAGCCAAGCTTACCCGACACTATACCGAAGATATCCCGGACGTCAGCCTGTACGAGATTAGGATGGCTCTCAAGCAGCTGAAAAACAACAAGGCGGCGGGTGATGACGGAATCACAACAGAGCTTCTGAGAGCGGGCGGTCGGCCGATACTCAAGGTCCTCCAGACGCTCTTCAGTTGTCATCCTCGAGGGCAGAACGCCAAAGGCATGGGGCAGGAGCGATGTGATGCTGTTTTTCAAGAAGGGTGACAAAACTCTCTTGAAGAACTACAGACCCATATCGCTTTTGAGCCATATCTATAAGTTGTTTTCGAGAGTCATTACGAATCGTCTCGCTCGCAGGTTTGACGACTTCCAACCTCCCGAACAAGCCGGGTTCCGAAAAGGCTATAGTACCATAGACCACATTCATACGCTGCGGCAAGTTATACAGAAGACCGAAGAGTATAACTTGCCACTTTGCCTAGCGTTCGTGGACTATGAGAAGGCCTTTGATTCGATTGAGACCTGGGCAGTGTTGCAGTCTCTCCAAAGGTGCCAAATAGACTACAGGTACATCGAGGTGCTAAGGTACCTATACCAGAACGCCACCATGTCGGTCCGATTACAGAACCAGAACTCTAATCCGATCCAACTACAGCGAGGCGTGAGACAAGGAGACGTTATTTCTCCGAAATTGTTCACAGCTGCGTTGGAGGATATTTTCAAGCTTCTGGACTGGAAAGGACGCGGCATCAACATCGTAAATTAAGTTAAAAAGAAATCGGACGACAAGTTTTCATTTAGTTGACACACATACTTTTTTTTGCTAACCATACTTACCAAGCGTGAACAGCTGTTATTTACCAATATCATAATTTTGCATCTACATTTGGTAAACTGCGAAGAACTAAGAGGTACATTGGAAAAACATAAAAACTGTATACTTTTTTTATTCGTATTCACTTTAACTACAGAGGGTCCAGCTAGGAAGACAAAACTTTCAAGCTGAATTTCTTCGGTACTATAATGGATTCGTTGAAATTGATACATAAATCGGGAGGTACATTGAAAATAGATTAGATATATTTTTTATGTATTTCGAACGTTAAACAGCCGAAGGCCCAGCTGGGAAGATCAGGTACTTTATCGTAATTTCTGCCAAAACGGTGGAGGTACAATCAATTCTGTTGATAAGCTCGAAAGGTACATTGAGCCACCGAAGCATTGCCATTAGTTTTACAAGTCCAGCTCGGGGGGCCCCGCTAGGAAGGCACACATCAATAGTGGGCAGTAAACTGTCTCGTAAGGCTCATAATATAGCCTAGAGGCGCCTTCATTGCCACTTTGAAATAAACTTTGAAATAATACAAAATCATAACATAGAATCTATAATATAAAAATGAATCGCAAAATGTGTTGGTAAGCGCATAACTCAACAACGCCTGGACCAATTTGGCCAAATCTTTTTTTAAAATGTTCGTTGAAGTTCAAGGATGGTTTTTACGGCGAGAAAAATTAGAATTATTGCTGAAAAAACCCTAAAAATAGCCCTTTTCTTTTTCCCATACAAATGATTTCTAACTAAAACGTAGTCAACTTGAGCTTTATTGCTAAGGTATAACGTTCATATTGAATGACAAGCACTCACTGCACATTACAAATCATTTTGACAGGACGAAGTCTGTCGGGTCAGCTAGTAGAAAATAAAGATTAGCCTTGATAGGCGCCCAGTGGCGGCACATTAGTATGGACAAAGGGCCGCAGACGCCCTACTCGCCCTTACGAGTCCACTCACGTCTACCACCGTGTCCTGTGATGTGAGGCGGCAATCCACCTATGTATGGTCGCCGCCGAATTTAGACCCTTAATGATACACCGCATACCAAAATTAGGCCCAGGGTTTCTACCTTTGGAACTGTAAAGAACTCCGAAACGGAACATAATCGATAGCAATTATAACGGAAGACACACCTCAGCATAGTACCTACTGTGAATAAATTTCACTGGACATTATTATACACAGCTCTCTAGCCCCAAACTAAGCAACTAAATGCTTGTGTTATGGGATACTAGCTAAGACAACGGATAAACATACTAAATACTTTTATTTGTAAATACATAGTTATGAAGAATACTTGCATAGGAAACACCCAAGCCAGTACTAACAGAAATGTTCATGCACACAAATGTTTGTACTGTGTGGGGATCGAACCCGCGACCAATGGGGTACTAGGTCGTCAAGATGTCGTTCGTATTAATAGATTTCATTAATGATAGAAGCATACGATTAACTTCTAGTTTTAAATGCTAAGTTTACTCGTTCCTTCCACTGCTGCTTGACTGAAAAAAGTTACCGGCATGGTCGCCATTGGCATGTTTATGACATAGAGTCGTTCTTGCCCGCATGTCACCCGTGCTAGAGTTGCGCAAGGTATCAGTCTTAATTTTATCTAATTTTTAGAAACGCTTTTTTTTAAATCTATGCAGACGATCTTCCTCTTCCAAGCGATTCTATTGGTTCTTGAAAACACATTCCTCGCAACGCATCTCTGGTGGAAACGCAGCCTTTTTTTTTTTTTTTTTTAAGTAGGGGAAATGCCTTACGCATACCCGTCCACCGGGGGACGGACGGGTTATGTCGGACTCACCACTGGAAAGGTGGTATACCAGTGGCCCTACCGACTAAAACCCCTACTACTCCCTCTAATCGTCCTTTCGTGGGGGAACACGGTGAATAGCGGCCTGTTACGCGTTCCCCCGGACGGAGCCCGCCTGCACGGCGGGCCGGAAGCGACCCCCCCTTCGTGAGGGGAGGCCAGAAGGGACAGCCGAGGATGTCAAGCCGTCCCTACCAGGCAGCGGTGAAACCCGTGCAATGCTGGCGGCGGCACCCCCGTACCACGCGCTAGCTGGCCACCGTACGCAGGCCCTACTGGGCCCGCAACCACGAGCCACCCAAAGGGTGGCTCCCCTGCCGTAACCTTCGGTACGGCCCCGCCGGGCCGCGACGCACAGGGGGGATCAGCCTCGGATTACTGGCCCCCACCAACCGGTTGTGCGCCGCGGCCCCAACCACGCGCCCCAAGGCGCCTGCAGGCCCCACTAGCCCCGCATCCCCGCGTCGCCCTTACGGGCCTCAGCGACCCTACTGGGCCCGCAACCACGAGCCACCCAAAGGGCGGCTCCGCTGCCGTAACCGACGGTACGGCCTCGCTGGGCCGCGACGCACAGGGGGGATCAGCCTCGGATCACTGGCCCCCACCAACCGGTTGTGCGCCGCGGCCCCAACCACGCGCCTCAAGGCGCCTGCAGGCCCCACTGGCCCCGCAGCCCCACGCCGCCCTTACGGGCCGCAGCGGGTGGGTGTCCAGTCCACCACGCTGCCACGCCTGGGTTCTCTTCGCTTCCCGGTGGTGCCCCTACCACCGGTACTAGGCCCCCTCGCCACGCCGAGGCGAGAACCCATGAGGGGGTGGAAACGCAGCCTTAAGTGACGTAATGTCAACTTCAAACAAATGGCGCAGATAAGTGTGCATTAATTATCACTTAACTCTCGGAACAAATAAATGAAAGAAATAAATTCGCTTAAATATATACGGTATTTAATTTGTGGCGTTATTCATATCACCTAAATAAACCTAATTACATAGAACATCCACAGTAATACACCTTAATACAGATACAGTCTGTTGCATAAAGCACAAAGTATGGGAATGCCCAACTAGTCAGTTTTCAGTGAAATTAGTCACTTGTAAAAAACACAAAAATGTAGGTAATTTGAAAAACGTATGGACTTACTTCAAACAATACATTGTTGGTGAATCGTAACTGTAATTCGTGGCTATTGGTAACTGTACCCATAGATCTATCTCTTTATTCAATGGGTAAATGGTCCATATTCATACATCGTAGCAAGATCTCTAATTTAACTTAAACTACATGCATAATCAGAAGGTACGAAATCACAGCTGCACATTCGTGTACCACTGAGACAATTTTATCCATTAATAGCCAGTATTCAAAAATTTTTGTTTTCGTTTTTTCTTTCTTGAATGTGAATCAACGGCGCGCATGACAGGCGAATAATAACAATTCAATGAATTGATGTAGGGCAAAACATTAGCCATTATGATTTCGTACCTCTTGAAATGTATTTAAGAGGCCGCTCACTGCCCACTAGCGCCACCAATCGTTTTTTGTAAATTGTGGTTTATATCAATAAACCACAATTGTATGATCTTAAAATCTTATTTTAAGATCATACAATAAGATATTTTCTGTATTTTAAGATGTTAACAGAATTAATTATCTTTGTGTAAATAAACCAATAGGAGATTTTTGCAAATTTAAACATACATCTCCAGTTGGTTTATTTAGTTGGTTAATTTGATTTTGGTTTATTGGTTTGGTGAGCGGCCTCTTAAGGTTAATGCTAACGCTTAATACATATTTTTTACGGTTTTCATTTTAGTAATAATTACTCATTACAGTTATATTAGTTAACCTTTGAACCAGGGAGCATTGCGTCAACAAATCATGCCCCTAGCTATGTTAATATTACCGAAAACAAGATAATATTATTTTATAAATCACATATCCAACACAAAGTTCTTAAACACTAATTTCATATTTAGATCTAAAACAAACATTTGATAACTACGCAAAACTAGTAAATGTGGTCATATAATGGTCTTTAGCAAGTTCTTTCGTACAGTCTATTTTTTTTCTAATAATTATTATGTTACTAAAACAAAAAAATACAAAGGTGAATTTAGTCTAACTACATTTTTTGAAACTTACCATTAAACCTGATTATGTTCAACGATATTTTAACTTATTAATCGTACTGTTTTCTACTACAAGATCTCAGCACAAAAAGTACCAGCTTACAAAATATAAGTTCAATAATCAAAAGGAAAAACGAATACATTAATAATTTATATTATACAGGTACGCTTCGCAACATTTATAAGATTATAATAATTTGTTCCGAATCTACTGATTATCATTTTTGCTTAGCCACCTATAATGGCGACATGAAAAACACCGCAAGGTATTTAAAAGTACCTAATATATGAATGAATAAATTGTGTTCATTGTACAATTTGCGGCTAACTCTACCGGGATGGAAAACACCGATATAAGATATAAAACCCAAGCAACCCGGATAACGGCGGTAGACTCGCCCCTTACCACGTTGGGTTCAAATTCCCTCGGCGAAATGTGGGCTTCTTTCTGAATGTTCCGTTCACCATGACGGCAACAATCACTGTGCCTCTGACTAACCCATTAGGGTTATAGTATTTTGAGGGGGGGGGGGGGGTATGTCATAGGAATAAATGAATTTAATACTTAACTTTATGTTATTCAATCAAGGAATCATTCAACTAAGGACAAGAGTAACATCTGTTTGCCGACCTTAGAAACCTCTTCAAATCCCCTGGTGAACTCTATGGACTTCATTTTTTCGGTTTTAGAGTGATAGACTTTGAAATGATAACTGAAAATATTGAAAAACTGTAACACTTTTTAAATCTAATTTGATCAACTTCAATGAAAAATAAATAAATATGTCGGCGCGAGGTAGGCCGAACGGTACCTCCTCGTCACCGGCATCTTGTATGGGGCCTTCCTTGCCGGGAAGCAACTCAGTGAAAGTCAAATAGCAATCCACTCTCATTAAATTTTGGAATCACACACGTCGGTAGGAGAGTACGGTGAACATGACAGGTTCGATAATAAACAAAGCAAAAGTATTGAGCGTATCGGAATCCATTGTTCGACTCTGTTATCATGAAAGCGCGCCAAAAACTGCAAATGCAAAATCGATACTAGCGTCACCACACTGCGTTCACTGCACTTTACCACTAAAATCGACCAATCAGAAAAGAGTGCCGTGTCATCCACAGACTAAAGTGTAAAAACGTAATGTTGCCAGGTGTGCCCGCGAATTGGCAATGTTGCCAAATATGCGCGTGACGATAAATAAATGAATCTATTCGGAACTTCCGCGTCCTTTGAGGATTATTGTAAGGTTTCGGAAAATATTTTAGAGTAAGTACCTACATGTTCTTACACAAAAACAAATGTTACCATTGCCCGTTGTAATTTTAGCCATAATCAAAAATCAAGGCCCAGTTTTTCATAGCACAGTAACTAACTCTATATTTTATGGACAATGGAGATATATTGCTCGAATGCCATAACTTATACCCGTTGTCATTTTTATTCAAGTAGAATTTAAGCACACATGCAAAATATTATAAAGCCAAATCGATATTTTTTTATGGTAAAATGATGTTTTAAGAAGATATTTTTTTAAATGAATCACAGAACTTTTACACAATTTGGCAGTGCTTAGAATATGGAATTTCCTTAAAGTAGAGTTCGATTGGAAGTTACTCAAGTAAAACCTTTAACAAAGTATGATTATTTATGAAAATCTATTTTTTCTAATAAAAAAGAGGTCATTCAGAATATTATTTGAATTTAGATAATCGATTCATCCACGTTCGGCTACCGTCTGGCGCTTCTTCTAAATAAAAGTGTTATTTAAGTCTGTTTTGAGTGGGTGTTTCAAGATACAATAGCAAGATATTACCTAACGTCTAACAGTAACTCGACAAATATTTCATACAGCCAAAATCTGATATGCGTACCGCGACAAAATTTTCTCATGCGTTATCTCGTGGGCGAGAAAAACCGCGACATAAATTAGCCACAGTGCGCATGTTAGACCTAAAGGCCCAGTTCCAATGATATTTAAAAAACAGAAAGAGATAGCTAGGTTTTGTCAGTACTGACGCGAAGTCAAAAATTGTCCCCTGGCGTACGTACGATTCGACCGTGTGTACAAGATAGCATGCTTATTTACTAGAGCGTAAACGAGACAGATACATGTTGCGCAGTTGTCTCAAACTGTCAATGTTTTTTTCAGGTGGGCAAGAGTCCTGATTTCGGGTGCCAGTTTTCTCGCACAAGTAACCTATCTATGTCTTTTAATATTATATTTCTTCAAGTGTCGGAGATATCCGAGCTGTCAGGCGCGTTATGGCCGAATCTTACTAAAATGACGGTAGATCGTTGCGCGTCATTATTTGGCACCAAAATGGCGCAAATGAAAAAAAAATGCCAAAATATGGCGAAATAGTTAATTTTTAAAAGACAAAATATAATACGAAAGACATAATTATACTATGTTTTAGCATTTTCCATGCAGTATCTTTACTAAAGATCGGAAATCCAGAAAAAGACATTTGGTTGGATAATTATACTAGGCCTAAATTTGCCGCTTGGAACTGCTCCAATTTCCTGATGAGCTCCAGTCACTCCAGGGGATATCATTGGCCAGTTCACATCTGCGGCAGGAACTCGATGGGCGTGGCGAACTTGAAGTCGTCGGGGAAGAGTTTGGCCGCGAACGGGTACATCAGCTTGTACGACTGGCGGATGGTGACGTCGGCCACGCCCGCGATGTCGCCGATCTCCTTCTGGCTGCGTTTGTCTTCCGAAGCCTGGAATTCATATAAGATAAGATATACTTTATTGCACGAAGAAAACAAGTTACATAACGATGCTTATAGATATTCAGAATGTACAATATACCCTTACCCCTGTCGAAGTACAACTCGTGCTACCTCATAGTTGAGATGAGGCCTGTGCCCAGTAGGACGTAAAAAGCCGTACGTAAAAAGGACGTAAAAATGTATTTTGTATGTATGTATCTAAGTATGTTTGCCGATAGTTTTAGTTACTATCATTATTTCTTGTGCACTTGTCTACCCTTTTAGTCAATTTTCCTCTACCTGTAGGTTGTTTGGGAGAGATCGCTTTTAAGCGATAAAACCGCCCAAATTGTACATTTACGTCAATTTGTGTTGTTTTGCTGTTGATTTCTGTTGTTTTGGTGTGCAATAAAGAATCTATCTATTAAAATACCCGAAAAATGTTACCTGTGAAGCCATATAGATGGCAGCAGCAGCAACGGAGATAGGGCTTCGCCCCGACACGATGTCGAGCTCCCCGGCCTTTCGCGCGATGTGCGTGGCCGCGCGCTGCACCGAGTTGGGCAGGCCGAGGTTGGAGCAGAAACGGGACATGAAGTCTGCGGTCGTGATTAGGTCTACTGAGGTCTCCAAGGCCTTGAGGATCAGCTTGAAACATCTGCCTGGAAGATACGATTGCTTTCGAGTATTGTAGGTTTGATAACATTGGCTTACAAATAAAATACACCAATTCGTTCGTTATTCGCTGCGGGGAGGTATGTCGCCTGAGCGATAGGCCACTACGACCATTACTGGTCTATTGTGGCCATTATCCCTTTAGAGATCACTCTCCAGGGCAGCAGCCTTCATAAACTGCACTATTATCCTGGGGGTGATGTTCATGGCGTCCTGGGAGGCAAGCAAGTGACTCCCCAGCCAGGTTCAACCCTTGGTGTTCTTTACTCAGTTGGCCAGGTAAGGCCACAGATTTACCCATAATCAGACAGAGGATAAGAAAGTTTTTCATTACTTTTAAGTTTTATCCCAAAGGATTCAAAATATTTATTATTTCTGCCCCCATACAAAAATGCACCTACAACTTTCAAGTGTAAACTCAATTCTTGAAGAGAAATGAGACGACTCATTTGGGGTAATGGTTCAGAAGCTGACCCTACCATCTGGTAAAGCTGTCAAAGTCATCAATGACTAAACAACAGTTGACATTCGTTAAAAAAGATAAACAAACTAGCTTTCGTTACTACAACATTTATGCTTTTTTTAAAACTTTTGGCTTATAAGTTCTGATCTTCTCCGGCAGGGGAAGCGACGTCTTACGAAAGGTTCTAGGAGGAAGCCACATGAGGTTTGAAAAGAGATCACAGAATACGAACCTATTTCTTTCTTGCTTATTTTGCTGACAGCGCAGATTTCTTTGAAGGTTCTAGGCACGCCCTCCTGCCGACACGCGATGTAGAGACACGCAGAGGCAATGGCATCGTTTGCTCGACCTTTTAGATTTTTACCATCATGCACCTGGAATTAAGATGCATGTATTGTGAACTACATCAATTAAATTTGATGGTTAAATATCCCTTTTAAAATTGTCCAACCATCCAGAGATCAGGTGGTAGAGTACATAATAATCAGAGCGCCGAATGGTGGTTTTACCGAATAATCGAAAACCGAATAATATGAGGCCGAATTATTCGGTTTGCTATTTAATTGTAAATTGTATCTTAATTTCTTTTGACTCACAATATAACAAATCCAGCTTAAAATTTTTTTTTTCTTCCGTTCTATTTTGTGTCCTGTAGCCCAAAAAATAGAAATGCTTAAACTGAACATATTTGGCACCAAAACTGAATAATTGGGCAGAATAAAGAAGTTGCCGAATGCTGAATATTGATCAAATATTTATTAATATTTTGCTTTTTAGGTGCAATAAATTTATTTTTATTCTATAATAAAGAATTAATAAATAATTATCAGTGTATGCTTCTACTTTAATTTTTAAGAGGATCGTTACAGCATTCCCAGAACCACTTCAACCACATAAAACAACTTTTGTTTGTATCTTTATTATCAACCAATTTACATACACTTGTTGATGATGTGGTGTGATTTGTTATTTGTCATAACTTTATTTTTATTTAATATGCTTTTTAATTAAGAAAATGCACTTTCTTAAAAACAAAAGTTTAACAACAATAAATCATTACTACTTGGGGGTTGTCCATTAATCACGTGATCTTTTTTTAGCATTTTTTAACCCCCCCGCCCCCATTGGTGATACGTAGTGAGGTTTAAGACCACCCCCCCTCCCCCTTCTCAACATCACGTGTATTACTAGTACCTACAACGAATCTTAAAATTTTCTGAATATTATCTTAATTTAAATACAGGTATAAACTATAATCTTATTTTATTCTGAAATTAAGGACCATAATAAAAATCCCGCGTTAGACGAAAAAATAAATACACGAGATATCTTACTACACCCCCCCTCGCCCTTGTGTTATTTTCGTGATTTTTATCAAACCCCTCCCCCCCCTTTCAAGCCTCACGTGATTAATGGACAGCCCCTTGTGTTAACAATAAGCCCCGGTTTTTGACTAATTCATTCATTTTAAATGCTGTTTTTTCAGTTGATATTCATGCCAAGATGGTTAACCATATAGCTATTTATAGCCATAGTTGACCAAACAAAACCCATGTCTAGTTTAGTTCAGGCTAAATACATTGCCCAAGCTTGTTCTAATCAATAAACTTTGAAACACAAAAACAATCAGGTCACATAATACAATATGACATAGGACAAGATAGCAGATTGATATTACCAATAATACTAATACATACCTGTTTGAACAAATTATTGGCCCTGTCCACAATAGTCTTCGGCAAGTTTATCCTATCTGCCATTGTGTTGATTTCTCTGAAAGCATTTATGAGGGCTCTGTCTGTACTGCTGATGTTTCGTCTGTTTTGATACTTGGACACACCAAAGCTGTCAAATGAAGCGTCCCCTCGACCTGGCCCGATGATAGTGGACAAATCTCCACCTGACAACAGTGGGTTTTCAGGCCCACCCACACGAGATGGGTCCACTCCAGACTTTTCATTGCTGAATGTACGCCACTCTGATCCAACGTCAATTACTCTGTAAACATTTTGGTTATTGTGTGAATGTGTCTTAACTTCACAATTAAACATAATATTGTGCTGTAAAAACATGTCATTTATTATTTACTCTTTGAGAATGAAAGAAAATATAAACTAGGAGCAGCTATAAACTTGTTTTATTTCAATTTATTCAAATGCAATATACATTTATAAAGAAGAATGGAATATCTCAGCACAATATGGTGACACAGTGCCCATTTACTACATATTTAGAAATCAAAGACCATAGTGTTGTGAAATACAGTTTTTGCCAAACAACATCTTGGATTTAGGTAATAGGCATTTTTATTTACTTCCCTACTACTGGGAACTCTGGAAATCTTTGAAGGGTTACTTGACAGAGATTGTCTCAAAGCCACTGCTGATTATGAATCATAGTGTTGTACAGGTACAACTAAAGATAATAAATACCATTGATGGATTATAAGCTGACCTAGAATTTAAGGCTTTAGACAACTTGAAACCTGATATTGGTCATAATCAAGACATAATTGGAGACAAAATTACAAGGCAACGACACTGTTAGTCTAATGGATATTGCAAAAGTAAAAACCACTTTGTAAAACTTACCTGTCGCCAACAACTAGCCCGCATTCAGAACATATCATGTCCCCAGCTCTGTAATCCTCAATAAGAGGGGCATCGGGATGAGCATAGCAAACCACTTTATTCGCCTCAATTCTAAAACCACAAAGAAAGTAGGTTCAAGTAATTGTAGGATGCAACTGATACAAGACAAGTAGAAATCGCACCATCAGGTAACTTTTTGGAGCTTCTTTACTCTTAATAGCCACCACAGACCACTTACGTAAAGCCATGGCGAATATTAACGATATTCTGCTGAACATTAATAAAATAACTTCATTACGAACAAAACAAGAATAAAAATAAATTAGAAAAACAGACCTCGACGTGCTCGCCATGATTGTCAGTTGTCAATAGTCATAGACAAACATTTATTTTTATTTACGTTGTAGACGACATCAAAATTCAGTCAGAGTGAACCTTTTTAGCCATATCAACCATAGACAAAACAAAACTTATTTTAGATTAACCTTCAATCCATCAAGAAGTGGGAACCTAAATTTTATACGTAATCGTGCTTGCTAATACCTATTATCGCATTTTAAATGAGATCAAATCGTATCCAAATCCTCTGTCAGTTATATTCCTTGTAAAACAAGCTTGGCTATACAAAGTTAGGAACAAATGGCGTTAGATGGCAGTAGTAGTTAAGTTACGCGTTTCACGCGCCTCAGATTGATGTTATTTGAATCCCTGTGAAGCTTTGGAACTGATACCTATATGTATTTACGGAATAGAAATAAATGTACATTTTTAATAAGGAATTTAAATTTATTTTTAACTTAAATTTCTCGTCAAGCATTGTCAATAAAACATTCCGCTTAGTTAACACTACGACCTTCTCCTCACATCTTACGTTACACGGTAGTAGGTAAAGAATACCTACAAACCAATCTATAAAGATCAGCGAAGAAATTGTGTTGTTTCTTATCTCGTGCGAATTTTATCACACACGCAAAATTGCCCCGCACGCTTGACTCCCGCAAACTTAGAGCAATATTAATAATATTATTACCTACCTAATTGTCAATAAGGGAGCTTTTTGTTCAAGTGGGTGGGTAGGTCTATAATTTAAGTAAAGTTACGATTTATGATGTTGGTAACAGGTATTTACTTAACAGTTCCTTTGCTGAGTTGTTTTTATTAGCTAGAGCGTTAAGCTACAATAGTGAAATACTTAGATAATGTTCACGTCAAGAACATGTATTGAACTGAAATGCTATTGTAAAGAATGTTCATATTATCCAATAATGTTCAAGAACATGTTACATTTAGTTAGTTTAATTAACTTAATCGACTAATTCAATTCCATCAACTTCGGTTTATGCAATAATGTCTCTAAGTGATTACTGACTAATAATAACCCAATTAACACCTAATTATAATTACAAGCAAACATGAACGCAGTAGGGCAGTAGGTCAAGAAGCACGCTGCAAAATGTTCATTCTTATAAAGAGATAAGTACACTAAGCGCCAATAGAACCTTTAGCATCATTTCACGTTGAAAATGTTTATTTCTTCTAAGATAATATATAGATGCGTTTAGCTAGGTATTAAAGTTTTAAAATGGTTACCGTGTCATTTCTGGTGCCGAGTATACTTGTCGTAATTTTGGGATCTTTCGTTCAAATATTGTGCCTTGTTTACCGTCTCTTCAAACCATGCGAAAATTTCAAAAACATTCAAAATCACGCCCTAACAACCTTTTTATTGGTATGCCCAACAATAATAATAAGGCCTCCTGGTCGATTTCGACCACAGCGGCTAATCTCAACGAGATTAACCAAGTACGCAGGAGATATTACAGTGCTCAAGTGTGCGCGCAATACACAGGTGCACTCCCTATTCCATCACCTTTCTATGACCCGATGGGACGACAGTTCGACACGACCGGAGAAAGGTGAGGCGCAGGACCGACTTTTTACATGCCCATCCGATAGCATGGATCATCTTACTCTTCGGACTCGAGGTGATCGGCCTCCACTGTCCTAACCAACTCGAAACAACAACACAAACATAACATGTTGTTGGTTCGCGCGGGATTCGAACCCACGACCTCCGGGTTGAGAGCCCAACGCTCTAACCGCTACACCACGGAGGCAGTAGTCACCCAACAATAGTCTAGCTTTATCACATGCTCGAATATGAAAAAAACAACAACATTTAAACCTTTATTTTTGAAACTATCCAATCATCTGAATGCCAGATTCCAGTGACCTATCTCAGAAGAAGCGACTTCTTCTCAACATGGGTCACTCAAATCTAAAGGCGCACTTTCATAAAAACAAAGCTCGACCAACCCCTAGGTCGGGTCTTCGCTTGAAAGAGCCCAAGGCTTGAAGGCAGTGGACAATGTGCAATTTTGAAAGCAGCAGGGGATGGGTGGGGTGTGCAAAAGAGTCCACTGATTGCTTAATTACACAACGAAAAACAATTGAAAACAAAATTTTCCCTATGTCGGATATTTGAGAAGATGACGTGATTCAATAAGGTTCAAGAAAGTTGAGCAAAGTTAATGAAAGTAAACGTGAGATGTAAGAACTGGATGTTGGTAAGAAATTTGCAAAAGTAACCAACTAGTGAGGCAAGAAATGCCTATTATTAAACAGAAGCAATGCAACCGTTAGGGAAAACTCTTTCAAACAGCGAATATGGCGTCAGAAATTTCGTTACAGGGCTAAGGACGATGACCAAGGGGACGACTTTGCAAAAGTTTAACTTGAATGTTTATTTAAAGACTGCTTCCATATTTTTCTTCGGTTAAACTTACACCATACATTTCCAAATTGAAACTGTTCTGAAATTTTGTTATAAAACATCTGAAGAATTTCGTAAGAAAAATTCGAATTAAGTAAGCTGAGAATAACAGAGGTGGAAGGTAAATATAGAATCGTAATTAACAACACTTTATTGAACAATCACTTTGTAGTTAGTTGATATTACTGAACAACAATTTGCTAACGGAAACTTACCTTCTCGGAGGGTTGGAAAAGTGCGTGACCAGCCACGGTGAAGTGCAACCACTAACAAATCTTCACTGGTGTGTTACAGGACTTGTCTTCAAGTCTTGTCGTCATTGTCCCTAACTACCGACCGTACATCGACCGCACTGCGATCGAGTTACTGCAAAAAAATAGACGTATGAATCAAGCAAGACAGAGGTTTTTGCTGCTTTGTCATCTCGCAAGCAACAAACACTGTATTGGGATGTGTCAGGACGTGAGATTGACTGGAACTGAGTCCCACCTGGCATTAAGTCCACCATTTGTACTTTTGTTTTTCGTTCTTTTTTAATTCTTTTTTTTAATATGCAAAAGCAAATGTGAAAAAATACACGCTACGCTTTCCCTTAAAAGTGTTGCTGAAATCCATGAAAATATAAGGTAAAGCTCAACACGTGATAACTCAAGATCAATGAGTCTCGACCGGATATTTCCAACCAAAACGTGAGGTGAGGAAGCAAAATAGGGTATTACACCATTTTTTGAAAACTGATTAAAATCAATCTTTGGGCCGTAATTTACTACCAAAAATTTTATTTTAATTTTTAAATAGCTATAAATGGTCTAAATTTATGTTTTAAATTAGGACTTGACTTTGACGTGCGAAAACGCTAGCCGCCATGATGTTTCTCCGCGTGACGTCACTCGGATAGTAAACAAGTAAACAATACGTACAACATTAATCATTTAATCTGAAAATAATGAGTTCTGGTCAATATCATTGGTGTCTGGTTCCTGAATGCAAGAACACAAGAGTTAAGACGCCACAAAAACTATGGATTCAAGTGCTGAGTGATATCAAACTGAGAAATACTTGGTTAAAACTGGCTAGAAAAGATCCAGAATCATTATCCACAAAGACTAGACTGTATTTCTGTGAAGACCACTCTGATGTAAGTGATAAGAACTATAAATAGTAGAGTAATAATCTAACAGGACAGACAAAGAACTAAATATAAGGCTTAACCTCTTATTTAGTGGTTTTGTCTGCACCTAGTGCATTTATAGGTTAAGTTTTTGTACATAGTTTTTGTTTTATTATTTCATGTTTTAGCTGGAAAATTACACAGGGTATAAATAAATGGGTTCTGTCAAACGCATTCGGATGAAACCAAACTGCGTACCATCCAGAGTTGATTGCCAAGTGGAAGGGAAACATAAGTTAACACCAAGTGAAGCTCAACCTGCATTTAACAAAAGGCAATGATTTTCTACCATAATGGAAATTGAAGAAACTATGAAGAATAAGGAATGTGATATCTCATTACCTTCTTGTAGTCAAGGTACTTATTTCCTTTTGAGTTGTTTATTCAACATTGCCACTTAGACCGATATTACAAACATTGACTAACCTTTTCTATTATTTTCAGATTTTATGGTTCTTGAAATGATTAAGAATAATGGTAAAGCAGTCCGAGTAGCACCAACTCAGTAACACAAATCCATTCAAGTCTGTCGGATGACACACTTCGTTATAATAAATACTAAACTAAGAGTAATTGTTTTATTGTTTAGTTTAATATTTTTGTATGAAACATACAATAAAGTATAATTTATGAATTTCTCCATAATATTTCGGCATAAAGGTAGCAATAAAATAACATTTTTTTTGTAAATTGAATATATTTTGATAAATATCTACAGAAATGGCAACTATTATCTATGAGTGCACGACGGGGTTTCGGTTCGGCGGTGTAACCACAAAAAAATGCAACACTATGTTTGCAACCACCTTCTGATCAGGCACAATCGTGGCACTTGACACTAGTCACAGATTCTTCCTCTTCATTAACAATACTGTTACTGGTGTTGCTGCATATGGCTTGGTATGTTCAGGGCATACCGTACACTTAACCAAGCATGTGTTTTGAATTCGCTTGACCTGCACATAGCCTATTGCGTCGTGTATTTAACATTTTCTCAACTCAGCAAAACAAAAATCGGGATTGGACACAAAGAAGTTCGCCACCATTAACGAATCAATTTTTGGCAGATTTGTACTATCTGCTTTTACAAAACCGTCTTCCATGATGAAGTTTTGTTAATTTATCCAAAATAGTTTGAACAATGTAGACTAACAACCAAATAACTGAGAAAAATTAAAAATTTATCGCAGAACACAAACGAAAAGTTACTTGTTTACTATCGGAGTGACGTCATATCGGATTCCAAAATGGCGTCTGCTGTTTTTGACATATTAAGAACAGATTAAAAACGACGATTCTTCAAATTAAATTATTAAATTACAACATTTGATTTTGGCGAATATCAACTTTTTTCTATTTATTTTGTTCAAAATCTATCACATAAATGCATTTTTATATTTTTTCTTACATGGTGTAAAATACCCTATTGAGTGAAGGAAATTTAAGTCAAACTCACGAGGAAAAGGAAATGCCCACTCACGAAATTGTTACAGAGCTGCTGCTGACGCAGACCACCGAACTCACGTGACAACTCTTTGTGTTTACATTTAAACCATTCCTGTTGTATGGCTACAGAACTCGTTGAACGGAAAGTCACAAACAGACTCTTTCGACATCGATCTCCTACTCAGCGCAACTTGTTACAAAGCTATTGTCGTCAGCAACAAACGTGGGAAGGAACAGGAAAATAACTGAACAAGTTGCAAAGCAATGGGGGAAACTTGGGATGACGATATAACGGTCTCGAAGGCTCGACGGGGGAAAGACTTGGAAGTATTTCACACTTAGAAACAATTTTGCTAGAATGACGCACATCAATCATCAATCAATCGCAAAGGAGGTAACGGTTGCGACAGGAAGACCTAGAATTTCACCCTAACGCCTTTTTGTTACAGCGGTGGTGATGTTGTCATATTATGGAGCAAACGGTAGGAGTGGCACGAAAATAACTTCTAAGAAAAGTGCGAAACATTAGTTGAAAGACTGCGTCATGTCGGCCGATGTTGGTGCCTATGCATAAACTGGGATTAACAAACGAAAATTAACTTCGCGAACGCGTGCACGATTGCTTAATAGAACGAGTTCTCTCTCGATTGCTCTCGTCTCTGCTTTTTCACTAATTAGGCACTTTGGATCTGTGTTCCACAGCAACATTTTCCATTTTTAGAATTACAAAGAAAATAGCCACCTATGTCAATAAGGCAGCGCGTTGCTCATGGCTATTGGCTAGCCCTTACGTCGGAAACTACGTGTGAAAAGGAGAAATAAGTAGGTAGGTACTTAGTTCGACACGTGAACTACTTTGAGAAGCCTGGAATGTTGGAGTGTTGTAAGGCCAGTGATAAACCACACTGTGAGACGTTATCAAGCCTCTTATGAGCTTCAGACTAAGAAGTGCACTTCCAAAGCACGGAGATGCCCGAAAATACATCACTGAATCTCCCGAGAATTCTGACTAGAGGAAAAGCCGGTCAAAAAAAGGTAAAAAACACTCGTAAAATAAACTTCCTATGTGAGATATTACCGTGATGTTAGTGTCACATCGCAGTGCTTGACGTCACAACACAACACAACTAAAACGTGACGCGTTACGTACCCGCGAAGGAGGCACGTGACTGCTGGGGGTTGGATGGCAATAATAATTGGCAATGGCTCGGAAGCGAATGTTATTTACCCTATACCCTGATCTTTTATAGCAATAACAAAGGACTTTTTCATGCTTATTCCGTCTCATTAGCACCCAACACATAATCGTACTGGAAGTTTTTTCTTATTTCACACGGACCATTCCCAAACTGCGTAAATTTCTTTGGATGAATCACTTCCAGTCCAGAATCATGCTGAAAACACATTTCAATTAATACTTAGTCTAATATTGAAACACAAAAATTGACTTTGTATGGAAGCCAGGAAGCTCTGTATGATCCAGGATTAGAGTGGAAGGAAATGACAGATTTTCTGTCTAATAACTTGTCATTTGCAGCTATTAAACTCCGAGTATACTACTTACTTGTACATTATCGGCCTAACAATTTTGTTTACCATTCAGCACCATCTCTTGATATTTAATGAATGCTTGGGATGCCCCTGTCAAGTGTAGAGTTACGTTCAAGAAAATCTATGACAGATGAGTTGAAATTAATTGTTTTTTAATGATTCTTCAGAATCCCCGAATAACGTCATCGTGAATTAAGAAATATAATAAGCAAACTTGCACATACTTCAATACGTGATGGAAGTTACTTTCAGAGCGTTTTGACTGTCAGCACAAACAACATTGCTACAAGTAGGTACTCTGTTCTTCTTTGCACTATGGTGGGCTTAATGCCAATAAGACATTCTCTACTAGTCAACCATAAGGGTGAGCAGAAATAGCATAGCGACAAAAATAAGATAACTTTCAAGTAGCATAGCGTGTAGGTATGTATCCTGATATTATTGTGTAAGTACTTCTGTTGCCCATGCCTTTATTAATTATGTTTTGACATTTAATTTGTTTTGGTTGGTCGCTATAAATGCATAATTTTATTTCATTTCATATGGTTAGGCACCTAATACCATGTCTACTTAATACGAGTATAATCCACTAATCTTTTCTTGTTAAAGAACCTTATTTTAAGTTACTGGCTGGTTTTAGTAAAAAAGTAAAAAAAAACTGTCAACTGGCTTTTGTTTTCTTCTTCACGCTCAATAGTTGGTTTGGCTGTTCAAATATGGTTTTCACTGTTTTTGGAAGGTCAGTCAGTTGAAAGAACGCCCCGTCTTGAAGAGGGACCACGAACATAATATTTTGTGCTCGTGAAATCTGTAGATGAACTTTCGTGTGTATTGAAATTTGTGGACGATATTTGAACACTTTGTACATGTGTGAGACGACGGAACTTGTAAAATTTGCTCCTAATTCTTCGGTGATTAAAAAACCCAAGCGAGCAACCCGATAACGGCGGTAGGTTCGCCCCTTACCACGTTGGGTTCGAATTAGGTACCCCGGTGAAATGTGACTTGAATGAAAGAAATCGAGTTAGTTCCTCATCAATCGATTATGATGACATTCACTTTAATTTAGATGCATAACATACCTATTCTCAAAATTGAAAACTAAAAACTTTACCTCTACCTAATACCTACATTGTTGACTTATTAGAATCTTGATACCAGAATCCTAAATCACAGTCACTATGAACCACTTGTAACAAATTCAGGCAATCTTCAGGTAAAGGACCGAAAGAGAACAAAAAAACAATTTAAATGACAGGTGCTTCGACCTACTCTGCTATTGGCCTAGTGGCTGCTAACTAGGTGTCAACTGCAGAACAAACACCTTGTCCAGCCGACGACCTGCCAATACCATTATAGACATGCGTATGATGATGTGGGTGTCTACGGGTCTAAACTATTAGCAAAACTAACAGTTATCTGTTACATAGTTAGTTTTACCTAGTTGCCCTCTATAGTAAATTAATTAATGTACCTACAACGCGTAATGTACGATTAACGGCACATCAGGCTTCCAATTTTTGTATCTTCTTTGACAGTTCTTTGCAATCAAGGCAAGGTATAGGGCAAGGAGGAATGACTGGCTATGTGTAGCCTGTCATGTCGTTCGCTGCACATACATCATGTACCTACGTTATATAAAATATACAGAAAAAGATTCTAAGCTCACACTTAAAGGCATTTTCATGTACAATTTTAGGTTACGTATCTAATTTATATAACGTTTAGGTATCAGAGACGTAGCAAATACCCACAAATATATTTAGCCTATATCTAACTTGATGAGCTAACCTTTAATACAACTTACATTTTTTTAAAACAAAAATCTCGTTATATTTAATATTGACTCAACGCTGAGATTTTTTAAAAAATCAACCACCATGACGCCCCTCTAAAATCAGGCTCACAATTAACACAATTTATTTGACCACCATTGTGGGAACGATTTTGTAACATAAAACAATGTACAGTCAGCCTCAATCGGCAACTGAAAAGCAACCTTGTCACTTCAGAATAATAATGTCTTTAACTTGTGTCACATTCGAGTTACTCTGTGACTCTATAATCAACATGCGACTCTATCTCTGTAGTATTAAAATTACTTTTCGCAAAAATTACAGATCTTTTTGGCCACTCTGACAGCTCACGTGATTTTGATGCTGACTGTACTGTAGCTACGTAAAATAAAAACCTAGCGACCAAAAAATCTAGTGGCTTATCGGGAAATAATTCATTAAACTGTGTCTCAAGCTCGACTCTTACTTAGCTTCACTTAAAAAAATAGCTTTAATTAGTTTACAACAATGAGTTTCTGTAATTTTAGGTATTTTAGTCAGATGTAATTAATGAGGAAATCAATCCAATCAAACAAATGAATGGGCTGTATACCCATTGATTTTTAAAATTGCGATGTGTCTTTTAATTTAGGTTTTTATTTTTAAATTGATGACGGACTAAAATATTTCGTTAATTTTTCTCTAGATGTATGATGTGGCGTTAAAGACGTTCTTTTTATATGATTTTTTCAAAATCTAGCCACTTTTAACTGACTTGAAAACGGAAGAGGTCTCAATTCGACTGTTTTTTTATTCTTGTTAACTTCGAACTTAATTTTTTTTAAGTTCTTTTATCCTCAATGGCAACACTCATTAGATATTACTAATTCAAGTTAGACTTATCGGTAGTACCATATCCATCACGATATACCAAGCCCTAAAAAGGTCTGTTGCTCAAATCCCTTTACTGTTAAAGTGGTCCTGTAAGTTGATATCAAAGTTTTCGACACTGAACATTGAACCTTATTCCGTAGTTAGGTGGTGTGATAATTAACAGTACAGTTACGACGCCGGTCCACCGGTTGCCCTTGGTCGGGCTAGTTTTAGTTAAATGGTGACAAGTTTACTTTTGCAAAATTCGAGGGCATTACGGATGATGCGAACGACGGCGTTATAGCGGACCGAGTGCCTAGGCATCGGACGGTAATTATCACACCATTTCAATACAATTTCAAATTCCAAATGCCTTATTTCTTTATTCATGTATACCAGCACACAGTACTTTTGAGAAGAAATGTTGAATATTTTTTTAATTTAACCTAATTTGTCCCACTGCTGGGCAATTTTTTGAATATTTTACCACAAAATAAATATACTTAACATACACGTCCATAATGTGATCCGGCAAGAAACTCAGCAGTTATTTTCTTCAAATAGGATATTTTTACATCCTTAACACCCTTAATAACCGACAGTCATTGGTAGAGTTTGTGCTCACCTGTACATACTGTAACAATGACTGGGAATCGAATCTTCTACCCCTCAAACTTCAACCGACTCTTTTAACAACTGCGCTGAGAAGTCACGCCGTATCCTTTGCAACTGTCATCCAGTAGCCAGATAGATACATCATAACAAATATAACAATGGAGACATTGCTCCGAAAGCCGAACCTTGGCAAACATCCTGGGCCGGACACAGGTGTAACCAGAATTGGGGTAGCGAGCGTCACTCACGATAATACACCACCTTCGGACCGGGGTCGTGACATTCCGATGTTTACCTCAATACCCTAGGCAAACATCCGCTTCCTATCCTAGGCAATCATAATGTCCAACGCAAGTTCATTGCTCAAACTCTACCTCAAGAATAAAGTATAACGTCTACTGACAAAAAATTACCTGCCAATATTTTTTTGTATTTTTTCTGGTTATTATTTTCTGCACTTGCCTGCCCTTCTCGTTAACTCTTCTATACCTTTGGTTGTTTGGAAGAGAATGCTCTTTGGCGATAAAGCCGCCCAAGGTAACATTTACAATGTCAACTCATACTACCTAAACGATTGTTGTTGTTTTAATGTGCAAAAAAGTGTCTTGAGATTAAATAAAATATCGTAATGGTGCGGTTTATTGAAATAGAATAATTAAGATGGATTTGATCACAAGGAATCACAGATCATTGCGTGGAATGATTAAACACGTAAGGAATCTCTTGCTTTTACGTACCTAAGTAGAATTATAAAATTAACTAGAGGCCAACTCTCGTTTTAACACTTCCCATTGTGTTTAACTCAAATAATGGTTATTGTTGCAAATGAACCAATACACCAAGCTTATGACTAATTAATTATCTACAAGTAATAGTCTATTTGTCTATAATCGCTTGCAAATTAGGTGATATAGCGACAACACTATCCAGTGTTGTTGTTTAATTGGTTTCATTGCAGGGACTAGGTACTTAATTATGTTGCGAAATCGTTACATAGTACCCTTCTTAATAATACAAATACCTAACACTAATTAGCACAAAATAAAGATAATATCGAAATACTTTAACTTATGGGAACAAGGATATTTTGTGTAGAATTTATTTACATTTAAACTAGGTACAGAGGACAAAAAAACAATATCTACTAAAGAGTGTCAATTCATTTCATCCCAATCCAGAATCGACTGTGAAGTCAACTGACCTGCCACTGCTCTTTTTAACCTGATTACGTAAACCACACATCAGGCTGCCCATTTCCCTCTTTTATCTTGCTCTTGCCAAGTGACATTTCTTCAATGAGGACTGACCGAAAATGAGTAGCGTGTCATGCTGTTGCCCGAACACTGTTCTATGTAGAGCTTGTTCGTATAAGCTGCGGGTAGTTTCGCGGTTATTTTGAATGTTGAATTTTCTGTGATCGGTTCAAGGGAGGTTTCATTAAAAACATCGTAAAATATCATTAATATTTCGGGATGTCTCAGTAAATTCGATTTGAGAATGAAGATACATAACACTAATCGGGTTGCGTTGACAGTGAGTACCTCAGAATTCATGTTTTTGGGTACAGTCATGACCCGGTTCTTCGGACTTAATCATACCTACCTAATATTTAATGCAAATATTTAAATCTTTGGTGAGTCACAAAAGTGCGGAAGACGCGGGCGCCGATAAGCGTGAGTCAGTATTGTTATCGAGACAGTTTATCATACGTTTCTCTTACTAACTGTTAACACACTCATTCGACAATTACCCTGTATCAGTGACGACGAGGCAGATAAGTACCTGGCGAAGTACTTATTCCATTTACATAGTCACCAAAGTTAGCAGAAAAGGAGAGCCCCTAATTTTGAATTCGTCATAGAGGACTACTGCGGTGAAATATTTTCAGCAGCAGAGCGATTCTGTCAAAAAACCAATTCATCTGTCAGACAAACGAAGCTTCATTTTCATCGACTGACTGTAGCTGTATTTTGAACTGAAATCGAAATAGTACTAAGTCCCGTTTAACTTTCGGCCTTAAAACTGCGCCGATTTTTTTTTCAGACTGCACGGGATGGGCAGACAATAGCTTGTCATCAGCTTTACTACAAACTGACGGAATTTGTTAAATATCCAAGCCTTATCAGTTTTACATTTGGATGTATTATAAAATCTGCCAGTTTGTAGTAAGCTGATCTGCTGTTGAAACAAACAAACTAAGAAACCGTGCCGATGTTTGGGCTTAACTTGTATCCAAACCAGAACCTAAACTTCAAACGAAACCTACTTCTTTGGCTGAAACTTCAGTGAGACACTAGTTTTTATACGCATCCCGCCAAACATAGCCGAAAAACCGCCGATTCAAACTTTTTCATATTTCGTTGCAACCCTACTCCGATAAGTACTTACTTAGTCACTAATATTGATTGCGCTCAATTACTCGAATCTTTTCAAAGGCACTTTTGATTCGAGTTTGAACGCAATGCCTATTTGTTTAGCAACACATAGTTTCAGAAACGCCATATTGCACAACAGTGAAATTCGTAATAGGCTGCAACTGGCGATAGTGCTGACCCGGCCTCGCTCAAGGACATTCGATGTTCCGATCTCAATTCGACGATCGAGAGAACAATACTTAATGATTATTGTAGGACTTAGCTAGAATTTGTGATGAAATGCCATTATTACCACCTTCAAATGACATTACCCCTGAATTTAGGAATGCAATACTGACCGCATTATTGTGCGGGCTGTGTATTTGTATAATACTCGTACATTATTTTCTCACTTGTATAGACAGACGCTCCGCTTCCGCTCTAGGTTTCAGGCGGGAATCAATCCAGCGATTCAGTATACCGAGCGGAGGCTCTAACCACTAGGCTACCGTGGAGACCCTAACTGGCTGGCCGAATCTGGTGCATTTTTAACTGTTAGCTCATGAGATCCTAGCATGCGGCCCAGAGTGCGTAAGACGCTGGTGAATAATCATTATTTTAAACAAAAATAATATTTTTACCTTTTTAAAATCGAATAGAAAAATGATTATTTGGAACCATAAATCAGGATAAAGCAAAAACTCATAATACACAAAGACAAAAAAACAAGAAACTTAACTAACTTATTAAATTGGTAGGTAGGTATAGGTAACCAAAATGGTCTCCGCTCAGAATAACAAGGACGTGGCGGATGTATTTCGATCCTTTTCTCAACTCTTAAGTATTATTCTAAATTCAAAGAATTGCGAAGATTGTTTGATTGAAAGGGTTAATAAATAGGACAAAAAATAAAAAACTTCACTAACTTCCCGCTATATTGTTAGATTTGTTGTTACATCATAATTTTAAGGCTACTTCAACTTTGACCTTTTAAATACTGTTTCTTAATTCGGGGGGCAGCTATTTTGCACTCAATACAAGGTAGAGGCTTTAGTAATATTGGTACACTTAACCGGCTTTGTCTATGTGAAACAGTCTATTTATGTTAGTTGTAACACGGTGGTCGGGCCATCCGGAAAATATGGAAACTTAAGTCTCTCGGGTTCAAACCAAAACTAACTTCTACCTATGTTCGAATGTGATGTTTATTTTAAAAAAAGGTGTCTGGAACAACCCTTTATCATTACCATTTACTTCATACTTACTTATTCTTTCAAACAGTTCGTGGTCTGCGGCAGGACATGTTTTTTTCAAATGCAACCTCATTGCTGAAAGATTATGAACCACGGCCCTAAACTAACTGTGCTTGAAACTACTCTAAAACACTGCACTTCCATTAGGTCTCTCTACGAAGAAAAATTGCGTTCTCGTAAAGAAAATTCATAAAAAATAGATCTCAAGCTTCATTAGGAAATTAATCGTCAAAACATTGACCAAAATACTTAAAATTGTAATCTCCTTGTAACTGTGTTATATGTGTACTGTGTTATTATTAGCAGTATTAGCACAAACAAAGTATTGCATAGAATTATAAATACCTTATGAAATTATTAGTTGCGCAATTTCGTTGCTCCGACGATCGAAAAGTTTGCATAAAATTTTGAAATTGACGCGAAAGTCGAAACTCAAGTGGTGTGTTTCAGAAGGTTAACTTGCAACTTCTACTTGTGAGTGGAAATAGAATATTGTGTGAAATAGAGCAGAGGTATTTGTTGTTTAAACAGCAGCTGTTAATTAATGACAGCAATTTAATCTACCAACCTACGACAGCTTAACATTGCTCGAATTTGCCCCCGCACAGACTTCCAAATAAACCAACAAATTCCTCTCTAATTGAACGTGCTATTCCAAGAACTAAGCACAATTCCATCTGAATATAGACCATAAACATTAGCCATTAAGAGCTGAAGCCTGCCAGCACCGCGGCCTGCGCACAGGCAGTTTTCCTTGGACATTTAGTACTGATTTAGGTTCACCAAGTTGGCTTGGTGACCTTAGTTGAAATGCATGGATGCAAGTGTGCAAGATTTTTGTGGCCTAAATGGATTTAAGTGCAGTTCCAAATGTCAGTTTTAATGGAGACGTATTGGACGTAGTACCTTAGTAAACTCATGATTGCTGTTAAATCAGTCATCATCCCTTTTTTTGACTGAATTATTAATTAAAGCTATTTGTTTCCTTAAGAGATGAAAAAAAACACAATTAAAACCAGGAAACTGGAAGTAAAGTCAGAATTTAAAAAAGCAATACCAGAGGTAAAAGATATTTTAATTAGAAAGATAGTTGTTTTTAATAATTAGAAAACAAGTAATGATTTCATCACCAATAAAATATCTTCCTTGTTAATATTGTTCGAAGGTCAATAGCGTGACCGAAGGTGAGGAGAAATAAATAATAATGAAGAGAAATGCTGTGTTTTTTGCAGGTTTCGTCGTGACTCGTGGCCATGACCACCGTCACTGGCAGGCTTCCTTTATCTCAACATTGGCTATACATAAAAATGTATAGGGTTTATCTAATGTAGGTGTATCTTACTATGACAAGTCTGGTAATGTTTATTTATTTATTCTACAGGAAACATACAGTATTTAAATTATCTACAACTAAACTAAACTACTAAACTAAACTCATATACTTTGGATCCGAAATCCAGAAAAAGACATATGTCTTTTTCTGGATTTCGGACTATATAGCCTACTGGGCATCAGGTGGAAATCGAACGCGCGTCTTTTGCAAACCGGGCGACTGCACTAACTACTAAAGACCGACCAAATCTTTCTGGTATGTTTACCCTATGAGCCAGGGTCATGCTTCAACAGTCGGAAGATTTTAAAATACAGAAAATGGCTCCTTAAGAAACTGATTCACACACACCGAAGACGTTTGGTCCTGAATTAATTAATACACTTTCCTCACATTACTAGACTTCGACTTCAACTGCAGACTGCGACTGCAAATGTACCTCCGTAAGTATTTCTAGGTAATGACTACACGTGTCACTGGCCGTGGAACCTATTTCACTAAAATACATACATACAAACCAGACAGGAGCAATTAAATACGACAGTTAGCTGCTAGGTAGGTGAGTAAATGTTTATTATATTTTAAAATGTAAGCATTAAAATGAAATCAGTTACTCCACCACACGCGGCCTAATCAACTATGGTCTATGCCTTTTATTTATTTCATACTAGCGACCCGCCCCGGCTTCGCACGGGTGCAATGGAATGTTATTATATTCATAAACCTTCCTCTTCAATCACTCTAGCTCAGTCTTTCCCAAAGTGGGCGATAACGCCCCCTTGTGGGCGCTGCAAGTCTCAAGGGGGGCGGTAAGAGACCCAGAAAGAAAATGGGGCCGTTGTGTTTCTCGGGGGTGATTTGTAATTTTATTTAGCTAGTAGGCCTCTTAAACAACAACTGCAAGAGCTCTCGACTCTCAACAACAACTTGTGAACATCAACTAATATGAATTAAAAGATTGCTCAAACTCGATTCTATATTTCTCTCCGCGTAGTTCATATATCTGGCATATTTTATTGAATATAGGAAAAATGAAAATCATGTCAATCGGTCGCTCCGTTTTGTAATGAAAGTAGACACAAATAAAAAGGCAACAGACACACTTTGGCATTTTAATAGTTATAAGTACTCGTAGATATCCATCATTTTTTAACAAGTTTTTGTTAAATAACCCGAATTGTGCATTCCTGTATCAGTCGGATGATTCATTGAATACTTGTTCGGACTTGTTGAGTACGATTGAGCGTCGAATGAGATTACCGAGTTTATGCATGTTTGTTTTGTTGCTGCTTAAGCATTTCTATATAAACAATGTAGTATTATTTTATTTTCATTTGTGTTCTCGCGCTTGATAGATGAGCTCTACTTACGCCTCCTCTACACTACTCGCGGGGGGGTATGGGGTATGGGGGGGGGGGGTATGGGGGCGCTAAAAAAATATTTATTCTCAAAGTGGGCAGTAGTCAAAATAAGTTTGGGAACCACTGCTCTAGCTATTAAAAAAAACTGCATCGAAATCCGTTGCGTAGTTTTATAGTAGATTACTAGCTTCTGGCCGCCGGCCTACGGCCGACTCGCGGCCATAAGCTAGGTCTGCGACGCTGGCCGCTCCGGGGCTTCGCCCCTCCCGCGGCTGCGAGGCCCCCGGGGGCCTCGCCGCAGCTCGGCCTTCGGCCTCGCATTTGTGTGACGATGTGGTTGCAGTTTCGCGAATGGCGCTCTCGTTCTTTTCTGGGTAGAAGGTGTTTTAGCAAAAGAATCCTAGTGCGGGGTTGGCCGCTCCGGGCTTCGCCCTCCCGCGGCCGCGAGGCCCTATGGGGCCTCGCCGCAGCTCGGCCTTCGGCCTCGCAGTTGCTTGTAATTGGCGTCAATTTTCCGGGACAAAGTTCTCGTCCTTTTCTGGGTGGTTGTTGTTTTAACAAAATAATCCTAGTGCGGACGCTCAGCCTGCGGCTTCGCGAAGTTACTTGAAGGTCGATGGTGGACGCTCCGGGCTTCGCCCTACGCGGAGTTCGGCCTCTGGCCTCACAGTCGAAGCTCGGCCTACGGCCTCGCTGGGGGTTGATTGCCAACGCTTCGGGCTGCGCCCTACGCGTAGTTCGGCCTTCGGCCTCACACTCGGAGCTCGGCCTCCGGCCTCGCCTTTTAGTAACTGAGGTAATTAACTTTGGGCTTCACCGTGTGCGGGCGCTCAGCCTACGGCTTCGCGAAGTTAGTTGGGCCGTCATGGGGACGCTCCGGGCTTCGCCCTACGCGGAGTTCGGCCTTCGGCCTCACATACGAAGCTCGGCCTGCGGCCTCGCAAATTTTTCAATGTTTGCGTGAAGATTCATAAGAATTTTTCATACAAAGAAGCACTTTCAGTGACTCCCAGTACATTTAGTATGGGATGTCTTAGTATGGAAGGCAAAAAGTTCAATGTCCTTAATTCGTATTGCAAGGGGGTAAACTACCCTTAAATGGGTCAAATCGATATAAGTGGATAGTTTTGAACAGGATGACATACTTTTTTTTTTAAAACAAAGCAATTTTGTTTTTTGGGTAAATCTCAGAAATTACCCTGAAAATGGGGTAATTTATGTCATTATACTGTAGGCCTTACTGAACCTGACAAAAAACCCAAGTTAGATTTTCCTGTAAAATGATGCCAACTACCTGAAAAAACAAATTTAGTAAAATTTTAAAATGACATATTTTGAAATGGCCGCCAGTGTACCTGTCATGTTGAATTCTTGACATTTTACACTTTTGGTGCAATCTCAGTTATATTGCACAAAAAATGGTATCATTAGTTTCTTTCTACCTAGCTCACAACTCCCTCAAAAGACCTTCAAAGTGACCCCTTTCGAAAAAATATTTTAATTCTCATTTCCAGTGTTGCCAGTTGATTTTGATAAAAATAGTCAAATGTCATTTTAATAGGCGCACTTAACCACCTTAAGGCATTTTAATTGCTGAAATGTCTTTTTTTCTATTTTCGACATTTTCGGGCCATTTGTCAAAAACTACTGAAGCTACCAAAAATATTTTGTAACCTGGCAACCCGCAAGCACAAGCTACACGATTGGCTAGTACATTGAACAATTATTAAAAATTGGCAACACCCCAAAAAGCTCAAAAAACAGTTTGAAAATCGCAAACTTTTCACAAAATGGCCGCCAGCTCGTCCGCCATCTTGAAATTCAGAAATCCCGTATTTTTCCCATAATCTGGACTATATATGGCAACACTTGGCGTTTTTACTTTTTTTCTACCATATGCGGAAGTATCCGTCACTAACTTTAAAGACACCCATGTCGAAAATTTTATTTTCTACCATAGTTCCCAGTGTTGTCAGTCGATTTTTGCAAAAACACTAAAAGGTCATTAGGGCCCTGGGTTGCCATCAAACTGCATTCAAGTTTTTTTGACAGCTGTCATATTTGTCATTTCGACTTTCCCGGGCCCTATCCCAAAAACTACCATGAATTTGGTAGAAATTCACATTCCTGGCAACACTCGAATAAATTACCCACAATCGGTGCATACTTAGTAAAACGCTCAAGTGTTGCCATCTACCGAAAAAAATACGTCAAAAATGGTCGATTTTGCTGATCGGAACAAAATGGCCGCCAGCGCCGCCGCCATCTTGGATTTTTATAATCTGTTGATGAGGATTTCATGAAGACTATACAAGCAATAAAACAAAACAAAAATTTTAAAAATCGAACATCAACTCACTTCACTATGGCCTCGCAAAAAACACTCTAAAACTCGTTTTTCAATTCAAGATGGCGGCGAAACAGTATTTTTTTTTTCCAAAATATTTTTTCAATATACCCAATTTAGACATGGCAACACCCAGTTAAAAAAGAAAAAATTCAGCGCCACAAACAAAAAAGTTTAGGTTTGAAAAAAAGCCGCCATTTTGTTTTTTGAAAAAAAAAAACTAAAAAAGCTGCGTTGATAAAAATAACAAAAATTCCCAAAAAGTGAAAATCACCCTAAAACACCTCCAAATAACTAAAAAACACCCCTGATCAGTGAGTGAGTCAGTGAGTGAGTGGTAATCGAGCTTTATATATAATAGATTCAAGTTTTTTTGACAGCTGTCATATTTCTCATTTTGACTTTCCCGAGCTCTATCCCAAAAACTACCATGAATTTGGTAGAAATTCACATTCATGGCAACACTCGAATAAATTACCTACAATCGGTCCCTACTAAGAAAAACGCTCAAGTGTTGCCATCTACCGGAAAAATCACTTCAAAAATGGTTGTTTTCGCTGATCGGAACAAAATGGCCGCCAGCGCCGCCGCCATCTTGGATTTTTATGATCTATGGATGAGGATGTCGAGTGGACTATACAAGCAACACTATAAAACAATTTTTTTGAAAATCGAACAGAAACTCACTTCACTATGGTATCGCAAAAACCACTCTAAAACCCGTTTTTCAATCCAAGATGGCGGCCTAGGGACGTTCTTTTTTAAAAAAAATATTTTTTCATAACAACCAATTTTGACATGGCAACACACAGTCAAAGAAGAAAAAATTCAGCGACACAAACAAAAAAGTTGATGTTTGAAAAAAAGACGCCATCTTGTTTTTTGAGAAAAAAAATCTGAAAAACCTGCTTTGATAAAAATAACAAAAATTCCCAAAAAGTGAAATTAACCCTAAAACACCTCAAAACAACTGAAAAACACCCCTGATCAGTGAGTCAGTCAGTCAGTCAGTGGTAATCGAGCTTTATATATTATAGACTAGCTTCTGGCCGCCGGCCTACGGCCGACTCGCGGCCATAAGCTAGGTCTGCGACGCTGGCCGCTCCGGGGCTTCGCCCCTCCCGCGGCTGCGAGGCCCCCGGGGGCCTCGCCGCAGCTCGGCCTTCGGCCTCGCAGTTGTTTGAGGGGGGGTTTATGTTTCGCGAATCGCGCTCTCGTTCTTTTCTGGGAAGAAGGTGTTTTAGCAAAAAAATCCTAGTGCGGGGTTGGCCGCTCCGGGCTTCGCCCTCCCGCGGCCGCGAGGCCCTACGGGGCCTCGCCGCAGCTCGGCCTTCGGCCTCGCAGTTGCTTGTAATTAGGTTCACTGTTCCGGGACAAAGCTCTCGTCCTTTTCTGGGTGGTAGTTGTTTTAGGAAAATGATCCTAGTGCGGACGCTCAGCCTACGGCTTCGCGAAGTTACTTGAAGATCGATGATGGACGCTCCGGGCTTCGCCCTACGCGGAGTTCGGCCTCTGGCCTCACAGTCGAAGCTCGGCCTGCGGCCTCGCTGGGGGTTTGGAAACCAACGCTACGGGCTGCGCCCTACGCGTAGTTCGGCCTTCGGCCTCACGCTCGAAGCTCGGCCTCCGGCCTCGCCTATTAGTAACTGAGGCAATTAACTTTGGACTTCCCCGTGTGCGAGCGCTCAGCCTACGGCTTCGCGAAGTTAGTAGGGCCGTCATGAGGGACGCTCCGGGCTTCGCCCTACGCGGAGTTCGGCCTTCGGCCTCACATTCGAAGCTCGGCCTGCGGCCTCGCAAATTTTTCGTTGATTGCTGGGAGACTCACAATTTTTTTTATTCAAAGTAGCATTTTCAGTGACTCCCAGTACATTTAGTATGGGATGTCTTAGTATGGCAGGCCAAAAGTTAACGGTCCCTAATTCCTACTTCAAGGGGGTAAACTACCCTTGATTGGGTAAAATCCTTAAGAGTGGATAGTTTTGAACAGGATGACATACTTTTTTTTTTAAAACAAAGCAATTTTGTTTTTCGGGTAAATCACAGAATTTACCCTGAAAATGGGGTAAATTTTTTCACCATACTGTAGGCCTAACTAAACCTGTCAAAAAACCCAAGTAACATTTTCCTGTAAAATGACGACAACTACCTGAAAAAACAGTTTCAGTGAAATTTTAAATTGACATATTTTGAAATGGCCGCCAGTGTACCTGCCATATTGAATAGGCATGATGACTGTATTTTTTTTTTGTTTATTATCGAAAGACCTTACATTTATGTAAACAATCCTCAAAGAATCACTTCATCAGGATCAATACCACCAGAGATATCACAATTTGAAATGCACATTTTTTGGACTTGCCCAAAAACGCTCCATACAAATGCGACAGTGACGTCACTATCGCTGTCACTTTTGTATGGAGCGTTTTTGGGCAAGTCCAAAAATGTGCATTTCAAATTGTGATATCTCTGGTGGTATTGATCCAGATGAAGTGATTCTTTGAGGATTGTTTACATAAATGTAAGGTCTTTCGATAATAAACAAAAAAAAATACAGTCATCATGCCTATTCTTTACATTTTACACTTTTGGTGCAATATCAGTTATATTGCACGAAAAACGGTATCTTTAGTTTTTTTCTATCTTGCTCACAACTCCCTCAAGAGACCTTCAAAGTGACCCCTTCCAAAAAAAAGTTTTATTTCTCATTTCCAGTGTTGCCAGTTGATTTTGATAAAAATGGTCAAATGTCATTTCAATGGCCGTACTTAACCAGCTTTGGGCATTTTTATTGCTGAAATGCCTTTACTTCTATTTTCGACTTTTTCGGGCCATTTCTCAAAAACTACTAAAGCTACCAAAAATATTTTGTAACCTGGCAACCCGCAAGCACAAACTACACGATTGGCTGGAACATTGCATCCCTCTTAAAAATTGGCAACACAGAAAAAAACTCAAAAAACAGTTTGAAAATCGCAAACTTTTCACAAAATGGCCGCCAGCTCGTCCGCCATCTTGAAATTCAGACGAGGGAGTTAAGGTTAGAATCCTGAATACGAGGGGTTCAAGACCGCCCAAGACAAATACACTTTTAAGCCCGCGATGCATACTCTACTTTTTATACTTTCTGCGAGGCAATCGAAATTAGTGGCTGAAAAAAGTAAGTGCTTAAATATTTATTTCAAGTGAAAATAGGTCTATAGGTAGGTAAATAGGTATCAAAAATTAAAAGTGATGTTAGAAACATAAGACAGTTGTGCGAAGACATTGGAAAGATGAGTTACAATCTTTGGTACATTTATTTTATCAGCATAAGACTCAGGAGCTATTTGAGCGGTTGGCGCCTTTTATCTTTCTCTGGCATCTATTTTGTTAGTGGCCAGTACGACATTCGAACTCAGAACTCATTGCACCTAACCATTTTTGACAACACGGTTGCATTCCAAATTCAAATCACTTTAATCCCTAGAGATTAATGAAATTCAGTACAACATTATGTCCCGGCTAAACCGTAGGGCTATAATGACTTACTTTAGGACAGCTTTACATGACACATAATGTGGCATTGACGAGCAGGTAGTATAAAAAAGATTTAAGCATACCTCAATAGGGATATAGGGACAGAGGAAGCGACTTTGTTTTATACTATGTATGTAGTGATGTACACTTACTAATCATAGTGGTACGTTGGTATTGGCTAAGCACTAAGTTATTAGCCTGCCATTGGAGTCCTTAGGATAGGCACGACATCGGTGGCAGACTGCAAACTGCAACTGCAAATTAAAAATAAAAATACATTTGCAAATATTAATACCTACGAATTTAATACTCAAATGACATTGACTCGGCAAAGGTAACCTCTACCAAGTGACTACACAAGGAAGTCACGCGCATGTAACCTTTGTGTTCATTCACGGGAGATGTGACATTGTACCGGAGGTTGATTGTATTGTGAGTGAATCCGCTGTACCTACTTGAGCAGACTTAAACTTCCTATGTTCACTGGATGTAAAATTATTGTTCCCTACTTAATCAAATACGGCGTAGTGCGTAGCACACGCCACAAATCTACTTAATTTGCAAATATTTATGGCGAACTCTGCCAAAGAATACGCGACTCTATCTAATCAAACGTTTTTTATTTAACCGTAATTCATTTTCTTCTATTTAATTGCTCGTTCATCATTCAATTTGTACATGTCAATGGCCGCTAGTATCTATTTTTTGTAAACAAAATAAAACTGACATCACCTTAGATAATAATGTCATCATCCTCCACATTAAAAATGTAAATAAAAATAAAAATAAATTATCTTTCGATACCGCAGTTTTAAGTCGCCTTCCTGGTTTGATGTATGTATCTCGCTATCACCAAAATGCAATTGCCAAGCGAAGTGATGATGTTCTTAACTTTATTTCAACAGTGGAGGCCTATGCCTGTCATTGAAATTTATCTATTACTTACCTTGTTAATTATTTAACTAGTGACATTATGTTACTTACTACGAATTAAATTGAAAAATATGCCCGGGAAGGAAAAACCACCACAAAAATCAGTAACAGAAAACAGAACTTGTAAAACAGGAGGTAAAACAGCTACCTGTCTTTCTAGTAAAACAATCGATTACAAATCGATTTCGTGAATCGAATCGTGAAAGATTACACTCATCTGTAGTTAATGTACCAGTAATTGAGATGACACTACGCCTATTAATTGCTTCGAGCGGGGTTTCCACATTGGTATAATAATGGTTCAGTCATAGGAAAAACGTCACGCTATCTTAGTTATAAATTTTCCTAGAAAAACGGTTATAGTCTAAATCTGTTTCAGGAAAGTCCAAATTTTCCGTAAAAATCATGTTAAACAGCTTCCATTCGTTGTTGTTAAATAATTGGCTTGGGGCTTAGCGATTTACTGGATCTACTCGTAGATATATCTACTACCTATCAACTAGATTCTTATTTCTTAGTAACAATCAAACCTGAAATCATGTTTATTTACACACAAACATTGGATAAGCTATGACAGCGCTACGGCACGAGAGTTAGATCACGTACTGCATGGCGTCATGTCTTCAAATGTCTTATATTTATAAGAAAATCCCAAATTTGAAAAACCCATTCCATTACACCAATAGTAACTGTTTAGTCAGTACCTAGACACTAACGTTTGAACATCACAACTTACGCTAACGTAGTCAGAGAGGCAAACTACCCCCATGGTGAACGGAACATTTGCACGCCTACACTTGCCGAGCTAAGTAAGACCTTACGACATAGGAGTGAGGTGAGCCTACCCGTTATCCGGGACCCGGTTTTATTGTGGGTGTTTTCATCTACCACGGGTGAGTTAGTTGAAAGTTCATCAACTCAAAGTTTATAGTAAGTAATAACTCAAAGTATATAAAACACGAAGTAAAGTACACACAAATTTTTACTCGGGACCACACGGGTTCCGAGCCACACGGGTACGATGTAATTTTGTGATCTAAATTATGTCAGAAAATCCAAAAAAAATACTACAAACAACCTCTTCTAAGGATGTTTCACGAACGGGAATGCGCATCCTGAGTCCAGGCTCTGACTAATTTCAGAGGAACAAAGACGAACGCCGATGCATCGCCTCATGTTGAATCACCACTGCGAGCCCAGTCAGCACTCCGCAATGTGGCGCAATCGTGATCCAACGTTTTCATCGCTGCTTTGCTTCTTTTGTTCGAACTACTAAAACTAATTAAACCCTCAATGAATCAGATACATACGTACTTGCTCAACAGTTAGATGATCAGTTTTCTTCGAATTGACTATTTGACTACGGTTGTGAAATAGATGCGGTTGGTGATGGATGAGTGATGGATGATGCAGAAGTTAACTACTTACAATGTATTTAAAATGTTCTTGAAATACAGGACTTTACTTGATTTTGTTTATCATATTATCATTTTCCAGGAGAATTTCTTTTCTTTGAATGCAGGCTCCTCTAGACATGCAGCTTTTGTAAAAAAGTCCACCTGATTTGTTTATTGATTTCGAAATTTGGAAACTTCTTTATGTAACTACAATTATGTTTGTTATTGTTCACGCTAACTCCTTAGAATTTAACCGATTTCGTCAGAACGTAAGGTATCTCTATCTACACTGTAGAGCAAAGATAGCGTCAAATTGTTTATTATTAAATTACGCAAAATTTTTCGTTTTTCACAAAGTCAAAATGATAATTACGACCGATCCCAAATTGTATAACCTATCTAGTGAGCAGGAAGCTTATCACCCTTATCAGTCCTTGCTACGTCACACGCCACACCATGTTTGATGTCGATGGGTGCCTACGACTACGTGACTCCGTAAACGCCAAACCTTGTATGTTCGTTTACAACCATTCGTCATGGCTGACTTTAGAGGTAGTTCCATTCCGTTCTTTAACAATGGTCATGCAAGGAGTCATGCAGGAACATAAGCTGCACAGTAGCAACAACTTGCACAACCTAAAAAATATATTGCGCAACTTGGTGAACTGTAATAAACAGATCGCTCTAGAACATGTTGTCAGTTCAGTTATGCCGTCCATTGTGGTTGATCAGGTCCCAGTGCTGCCAACAATAATAATATAGGAATTTATAGCAGATTTATTGTCATTTGGGGTAAGTTGGTTGGTATTTTTTGACGTAAATCTTGGGATAAGGAAGGAAACAATACAACTAGGTAAATTCTTGTTACGGTAGGCCACATGGCAATCGTAACATACTAGCAGTGTCTATGTATTTGGAAATGGACCTTTTTGTGAATTTAGCTAGAAGATAATACGAACTGTCAAAATGTGTAGCCTTCTTTCGGCATCCAATTTAATGGAAGACCGTTGATTCTGTCATCGGTGTTACGCCCTGCCTAATTTTGAATGAAGTTATAGCATTGGTTGATATGGCCGATAAGTAGGATTCAAAAATAGAGCTGTGCCCATGTAGTTATAAGTAGAGGTTTAAATGTGTGTAGAGCTACGAAGGCAGCGCTACGCAGTAGCTTTTTATGGCGTTTCATTTATTAAATTATTCCTCAAAGTGTCACTTAATTTTAAGGCTCATTGTTGCGCAATAATTAACAACAACCCATTTGCATAATAGTTATTCCGCTATGCCGTGTAAATTAATCTACATACACCGTAAATAGATCTACGATTAACTATTCTACAAGGCAGGTCAAATTCGAACCAAGCCACCCTCAACACAATGTTATTAGATACACGTAGCTGTATTCAGAACTTCAGTCCATCAGACTAATCGATAAGCTCCAATCGCTGTTTCGGTATCGAGTAGCAATCGATACAAACTTTAACGCCTGATGATTACAGAGCCACTTTTCTCGAGTACTGAGTGGCGGCGACGAACTCTGAGGTGGGGGGTTGCCTCCCCCCTGTTAATTATTATTAGTACAGCGATTTCGGTGTTAGACAAATATGAATACTTATTAAAAACTATCTTCTAATCTCCGCAATTAAGCGCTGTGATTAAGACACACTGTTACGGAGAACGGAGGTTCGATTCTCGCCCCAGCAAAAGTCACTTGTTGATGAAACAGATACGTAGTCTGAGATGTGTTCTGGTGATTGCGATGCCTCCATTCCTAAAGGAATACTGCTGCTTTGCCGCTGTAGGCTTTGACAGCTTTACCGGACTGCGCAGGGCGCTCTCAACCCTAATATTTATAGGTAGTAACAATGCAATTTGACATACGTTTGAAAAGAAAAGCAACCCGGCACGTGCTGGTAGTGGTTATGAGGACGAGCGATGCCTTCGTGGTTTTAGTCCCTTTTAGAAAAAGTAGACCCTTATTTCGGGACCACGACAATGTGTAAAATCGTCTTGTTTATTTTTTTCTAATTTTATTTAGTTTTAACAGCATATAACAAAACTATATTAATCATTACGTCAGCAGCCAGCCCCTTCACTATTAGGAGCATGCCATCCGAAGTTGATAAATATCTGCTTAATTAGATAACAACATGCATGTTATAATCGATATTATTGTGTCCAATAATCCAAGTCCAAGTCACCAAATGATTCGGCGTTTTTGTGGACTTTGTTTAGGTCGGATGATATGACGTCTTTAGGTAGGTAATCGCAGCTTTTATCGATTTCCACAAGCAAACATTTTTGGCAATGACATATTCCTCGATGGCCCTCTTTGATGCCTCTTTTTGATTTATGACATCTGCGACCAACCTACTGTTTACATACTTGCGTGAACTTTTTTGACGGTATTTCTTCTTACTTTTCGGCAAGAACACTTATTTATAACCTGCCAGCTGTCCCGCAAAACGACTGTGACAGTTCAATAGAATCATTAATTGACCAAAAACAAATTACTTACAGACCTACCAACTTATCTGTGAACTGAAAGAGGACGACACCGTCGATTCAGTGTTGCAAATTAATATAAGGTGCCTAAAATTGAGTGAGTTTTACAAGTAGGTAATTTTTCATATGAAATAAGTATTAAATAAAAATAATAAAATTAAATATTGAAATTATTTATAAATTAAAAATAAAATATATATATTAATTTGTAGTTAAGTAGGTACGCTAAACAGTTGTCCTTCAGGATTGATGAATAGCTTTATTTAGAAAGTGATCCAGTGAAATTGAAATCCTGCAGATATAAAGGTTTGATAGCTAAAACAGTTTCTAGAGAGATAAACTAGAATCTGGAAAACTTAACAATCATACTAAATGTTCCACACTTAAAACTTTCATTCAATGTGATTCATGTACCCTCCCTGCATCAGGTACCAGGTACTATTTGCAGCATTTAGTTAAGACCGTACCTAACCCCTAACAACGATATACTAATAATAATTCGCAGTGGTAAGTACCTAATGGATGTAATAAAAAAAAACAAATTGCTTTACAATTATTTATTAAAAACCACATTTACAGTAATTATGATCTTTAGATGAACCTGCACTACCGACATCATCATCGCTGTCCTGTGTAATTTATTTCTGTCTTTAAGACCTCTAGAAGGTTTTTAAACAGTAGGCCTCGTTTTTGGCAGAATCAAATTCATGTACTCTCCTCCGTATAACTCCCATGTCAAAATCATCAACGTGTATGATTCCACTTTTGCGTTTTCTATCCTTGCCTTGTGTCCGAATTTTAGTAACAGTGTCTTCTGCTGCATGCCCTTCTTTACTATTTTTGAAATGAGTCCTTGACTCACACCTGAAACATAGGATTTTATTTTTCTTCGAAATTTAAAAACCGGCAGGTTAGTTGGCTCACCCATTTAACAGGTGATCTATTAGATGTGCGTTACCGTTACGTTAACCTACAGTAAGAATATATACAAATATTCCGTGGCCTTAAATATTTGGTTAAGTGTATAGGTATTTATAAAAATAAAGCTGACAACACTAACCTGTTGCAGCCGAAATTCGTTTGTATATTTTGGTAAATGGAATAATCGGAGATCTCGTCCGAGCTTCTTCTTTAAAAAAGGTTTCAACCTTGAGAATAATGTTTTGAGCATCACTTTTAATAGCTTTCGGCATATTCAACTTCATAAATTCCGAAATATCACAATAAAACAACCATAGTACTCAAAAATTGTTGACACGGACAATCGAATGACATTTCAACATGGCGGTCGTAGTTCCAATTTTCGCCATTTCACAGATAAGTTGGTAGGACTGTAAGTCGATGTTTGACAGGTAGGCTGCAAGAACCAGAAATAAAGCCGTCAAACGGAATAAGAGTGTAGGATGTCCTTCTCCTGGTTCTTTAAGCTACCTTCCTTCAAAATTTCAGACAAATGAGTTCAGCCTTTCTTTACCTTCTTGTCTTATAAATAGTGTAACTAATACGAATTTTATAGAAGACTAGCAGCCGCCCGCGACTCCGTCCGCGTGGACTCAGCTGTATGTGAAAGAAGATTTTCCCGCTTTTCTTTTGAAATTTTCCTGAATTTTCTTTGCTATAAACCTTACGGAGCCCGAGACCTTTCCAACGAATGCAAAACCGTGGAAATCGGTTGGTGCGTTCTGGAGTTATAGCGTCAGGAAGGAAAACCCGACTTATTTTTATATAGTAGATTACACGGGACGGTACCTAAGCTTGGTGGTTAGAGTTGCACCAATGTACAAGTTCAAAAAATACTTTTAGCCAGCTTTTAGCAATGCCACGGACGAACGCGGTTCGGATGAAACTTAGGTATTATAGCCATTAAATTGACTTCATCTCACGCAAGCATGAGATTAGGAATAAATCGATTCATTCATTCTGCAGATTCATGTAATTTTATTCATACGCTTAAAAAGGAGTTTTCAAGCCCAAGTCCACGACAACAAGAAAGCGAGATGATACACAAACACAAATAGAATGCACGTTTAAACAAAGAAAACAGCTGACTTGCACAATTTACGACATTTTTGATCCCCACCCACACAAACATACCTGTAACGAATTTAGTGTTTGTTTAGCATTAATCTATATTTACATAAATAATAATAAAACTTTATGTTGCGTAGGTAACCCACTCTCAAACAAAATGATCTTCACTTTTTATGCGGACTTTGGATTGCAGTGATAGGATAAGGTATATTATAACAATGACAGGCGATTTTCCAACGTCATCATAATTGCGTATCTTAACTGCCGCTTGCTACAATCAATACCTACAATGTTGTGAAAACTGATGGCGTATATACCTACTATAGGTGCCTACTTAGCTTTTTCAGTCGCAAATAGGACAATCTCTTGAGATGGCACGTAGACACCCACCCGCAAGGTGGATGGATGACCTGAATTGACCTGACACAAGGTCGCAGGAACGCTGGAAAATAGGGGACACCTAGCAAATAGGGCTCAGCGGTTGATCTTAAAGCTGATGAAGTGATGGATGAAAGCTAAAAAGATAATGCTGATAGCTTGTTGTTCCCAATGTTTAAGTGTAATTTGTGATTTAAGTATTGTGTCCTGGCATACTAATTAAGTTTATTCATATAAAAAGTTCTGGGATACCTATATCCCTATATTCTAGGTATATGATTGTTTTAAGTAACGAATTGGAGATTTTATTTCAACGAAACTATTGACTGCGGCTGTAAGAAAAAAAAACAATTAGACAAGCGTAGGTATTACAAAATCCGAAGAATAAAACCTAAATCTCGATGTAGGTAGGTATGTTTTTGAAAATACCAGAAACAAACTACCTATCTTCTTGGTCTGCGACTCTGCCTTTAAGGCGGGGTTCGAACCTGCAACTCCTTTCATGCCGAGTGACTTACTCTCCCAGGCTACAGAGCGAGTCCCGTGATATCTACCTTTATGTAACTTGACTGACCGTCGAAATCTTGTTGATCAGTTAAATAAACCACTTTTGTAAAGTACGGAAGAATAATATTACCGTACTACAACCTTCGGAACCGCACGGAACGCTTAGCCACGGCTGGCTTAGTTTTAAACACCTTAACTTCCAACATACCTATGCAGGTATCTAGGCATAGGTACCTTTACTTGAAAGTTATTTAATTTTTGTAAGCCGCCTACTGTACTTTTCGGCTTAGCCTTATAGTTGACTGGTAGAGAATGCCTAATTGACATTAAGTCCGCCTTTTGTACCATTCATTGTTGTGCAATAAAGAATAAATAAGTAAAACATACCTAGAGCTAGGTAGTAAGAACACTATCCTATCAATTTGTGTCCTGCTAAAAGTAAGGAAGTCTTTAAAAATCTACTAAAATTAAGTTAAAGTAGTTTTCTTCCCGCTTTTAACACATTTTTTGCAGGTCGGTAATCACGAAAATGTCAAAATGGTATCAAAAAATAACTTATTGAAAACCCTAATTTGTTGACATTATGCATTGCCAAACGTAAATGAATGGTCACAGTCTTTCCCTCTTCATCCAGCTGCCAACGAATGCCACAGACAGAGACAGATAGTCTGTTGTCGCTGTGTTTGCAAAACGCGTGGCGTATTCTTGCGTACTACGCAAGCCGACGCTGTGTCGACATTGGACGTTGGATCGGTTGCCGGCCCGAGGCTTCGCGAGCGCGCCTCTGTCAGTCTCGCAATGGCGTTAGTGAGAGTCGGTCGTGTGTTCGTTTAGTTTCGCAAAAACCCGAGCGGACACCGGCCCAAAATATTGGCCTGTCTTACGTGTTCGAATTACTCGGAACCACTTCCTGTAATTCCTTACGCATCATAGCGACGCACTCGCCGCCACGGACAGTCAAATTTTGGTACGATATCCACTCAGGGCGAATCATTTCAAGGTTCGTACTTCGTTCGTAATTTCCCCTTACTAAATAATGTTACTAAATCGTCGATTGTCTCGTAGTAGTTTCGTTAAATTTTGTAACTCGTTTGCAATTTTGCAAACACGGTCAAGTATTAAAAGTTTCTAATTTTGTTGCAGATCATGTTCATCTCATCATAGTTCCTCGTTCGTATTAAGTGTTGTGTGTGTGAACTTTTAGTGTTAACGTGCCGTGTGTGTGTTAGTGATGGATCCGGGATCTTCGTTGTTGTCGCCGCTGCGCCTGAGCAAGCCAGCGATGACGGTGCCTGTGGGGGGCGGAGAGCATAGCAAGGCGGAGGATAGGTCGCAGTCGCCGGTGTTGGCCGACCGGTTGGCGTCGGCCCCCGCGAGCCCGGCGCCCGCCAGCCCAGCGCCCCCTCAGCACCAGTTCCAAGCGGCCCTGGTGGCAGAAAAGTACCTCTTGCTCGAACAAGTAGAGGGATCATCGCTTTGCCGGTGTGTGGACGTGCGCACACAGGAGGAATATGTTTGCAAAGTGAGTGTAGCCTTGCATTTCTATCTCATAACATCTTTTTAATAAGTCGTAGTTAACAATTCTGATGAAAATAAGACGCAGAGTAGTTAGCAAAACAAGTTAAACGTTATCGGAATAGGTATTTATCTAGTTAAAGACGTAGGTAGGTATTTGCAATATCGCGTGGAGTTTGCATAAGGCCGATCGCAGGCGGACGCGTCTATCTCACTCACACACATGCCTAATTCTTTGTGAATTCAATGTCAATCTGTCAGACGGACGAGTACCTATTTGTTACTATTTTCCTGTTATCACTACTACGTATGTATTTACCTACGTTAGTAGAGAAGCACACAAAAGTTTTGAAATAAAGTTTAATGTTTTACAAGTTTGTAGGACTTTCTGATGTAGGAAACAAACCTATTTGTTTTCTTGTCAACAAATAACGAAAAAAGCGATATAAACTTATTGGTGAATCCCTTGTTGATTGTTAAAAGTACATTACCTATTCTTACCTACTTTGCCATGTAAACAAGTTTGAGACGCGTCAACATAATTCTAGTGATAGTTAGAAAGAATCATTTTAATTTTCTACGGCAATCATTGTCAGAAACGAAATTAAAGATGCAGATAATCATCAGTCCATTGAATGCGAAGTAACCATTACAAACATCTTTTTGAAACTACTTTATCCATCATTCATTCATAACAAAACACATTACAAGAAAAAAACTAATTCAATGAATTTCTGATACAGCCTAATGTGCCCTTATCAACATCCTTTGTATTCCATTTAATAATTAAAACCTACCTCTCAACAAACAAGATAACATTATCAGCCTGCTGAATCTAGCGCTAATTCTTAATTATTTCAAGGCCTCAGAATTTGGATTTTGTCACAATAATATTTCATGTTAATGAGTCCATTGTCACAGGGGCCAATCTGTCATAGTGATACAGCAGGATAATATCGTGTCACGTGACCACGAGGCTGTCGTTTCGACAGCGTTGCGTAGCTTAGTTTGATTGATACAGTGCGTAATCTCTGTCCACTCGACCTCTGCTCCATTTGTTAATTGCCGGTTGTAGGTAGGTAAGTAGGTACCTGATACCTAACGCTCCACTGACGGATCGGTAGCGCCTTTTTGTCATAAATCTCGGAAGAAAATTCGTCATTCATTGTCGCGTTTGTAAGCTCTGTTAGATGTCAACAAATATGCTAAGTTGAAGCCTATTAAGTGTTAAACCACTTTGAACCTAATTAGTATTAAAACCCATTCGGATATTAGGTAGGTACTACAGTAAATAAGTGTTAAAAAAACCTTTGCTTGAGATAAAGAGGAAGTAACATTTTTGTTTATCTTCAAAACATTGTTATTGATGAGGTAGATATCAAACTTTTTGCTCACTTTTAGCTTCCTATCAACGAAAACCCTTTGGGAAAAACACTTCTAAAGCTACCTCCTCCACCGAGCTAATCAGATTTCTAGGCTTAATAAATTCCGTGTCATATTGCATTATACCTAATTACCGCCTAAATCGCAACAATGACGAAACTTGCGAGTTTTTTTACACGAGTAGGTATAGTGAATATTATATTCATTCTCGAGTGTTAAGATTACGCCATAAAATAAACTTTATTCTGTCACATCATGACGATTCAATGATTCAAGACCACGTCATTGATACCTACCTACCTACTCATTTATTGACGCCTTGCATAACGTGACGTTTGCTATTGTTATTCTTCAGAATGGTCTTATTTCCAAGTGACGATTTTTCACTTACACATTTCTTCATGGCAGTTAAAGAAGTATTTTCGACAAAAGTTTCCCCCAACTTTTCTTTGTTTTGATAGAAATATCAAATCAATACTATCACTCCAAATCATATGGCTCTATCCATAGTCGGCCCATAACTTGTTATCTGAAATTTCTGAAAAGCAATGTTTTATCTTCATCCTCGTAATGAGATCTTATCTAAAACTAATACGCGTTTCCTGTGCTAAATCTATCATTGTGATAAAACCTAAATTAGTCTGCTTGGTGCCAATTTAATTATCTATGAGTGCTCGCAATATCTGGGGGTCCCAAAGGGGTCCGAAGCCCGATTATCCCACGGGATTGGACCCCATGCCGCGATAAGCCGGGTCCAAATAATATGCCCACATGGTGTCCTTTTCATTGCAATTTATCAATATTACTTGAATGTAATATTTAACTTTCGATCTTTGGGAAATCCTAGGATCATGAGATTAGTATGAGAAATTTGAGATTTGTTAATTGAGGTAGTTTGTAGTTATCTTTAACATTAAACCAATTTAATTACCTTCTTATCTTAGATAACTTCGTAATCCCTAGATCTAGGTTTTTCCTTATTCCATTAAGTAGCTTCTACAATATTCCTTTACCTTTAAAAGGATAAACTTTACTAAGTTATGTAAGTGAACTGTACCTACTTGGTTAATGTGCATTTTTCCTAAACTTTGCCATCAACACCCACTAAATAAATATTTAAGTAATACGAAAAATGCCTAACAAATTATTCATGGCGTGTCTCACTCACATTGTCAAGACTAGTAGGTACCTAATCATCAGTTAGTATTCAGCGTTATTAGCGTCTCTTTAAACAATTAAATGAATAATCGTTGTTTTTCACGAGAGGGTATTGTTCACCGGCTTCACAGCATCCGTGGAACTCCGATGTCATACTTTATATGTCAGGGCCCCGCGCTGCTCGATCGCACTTGTAGGCCGCAGCCATCGCCGTTTACAATGTCATGTGTACGCTTTCGCAACCGATCGCAACAATAACCGCTGTTCAACCGCCAACAACTCCTCAATCGCCTTCTGACTACTGCCTACTTCCACGTGTGTCATAAAGTAACCCGTATTAATCAAGTCAAATTACTCAGACCAAACAAAACCTTCCTTATTAACACACGTGAATCATAAACGCCAGAAACATCGGAAACTCGATTTCAAACATCCTCTACAAAATTTTGGTGGCCATTAAATTTAGGCAACACTAGCTTTAGTGCTAACAAAGGCCTATACGGGTATTGTCAAGGCGCAGAATAGGCACTTCCCTCGTGAGAACCTGGCAAGGTTAAGTGAGGCAACGTTATCATTGCTAAACGCCGAGCGTATTTACAACACCGACTCTTGCAGACACGACCGACACATTTGTTACTTTACGTTACATACATACACACTTTGTAACTGCTACGAAATTTGCTTACAGGCTCATCACTTAATAAAAAACAAAAATGCAAAGTAAAATTCTGTAATCGTTATGATCGGGCGTCACACGTGGACGCCTATGATCGCCCGAAAATAGGAATGACCTTCTCATTGACATTGTGAAATAGACGAGTTGATAACGTGCCGATCGCCGAATGTCACTGCGAGGCTAGCGGGCCCCCCTCCTGCGGTTCCCCCACTAAAAAACTGAGCGCACGCTTCGAACGCTCGCCATTCATCGCTGCTTTAATGCGACCGGTCTTACCGATAAAGTCAACCAAAACAGAGACACACGATGAAGCCGATTAAAGTACGAGTGAAACAGTAGAAGAGCAGTCCTGCAATCAATCTGCAAACAATGAGTCAAGTTGTACAGTAAACTTCGATTGTGGCATTGCCTGAGGCTGAGCGAACGGAGGTTTTCAAAGTGGGCTAGAGAAGACAATGAGCGTCATATAATATGTGCATAATGATGCCTTTGATATCATCATGTCGGTTTGTTCGTATTCAATCGAGACTGGTGGCTGTTAGCTCTACGGTGCACCAGAGAATATTGACCTCAATTCAAGCTTGCACCTTAGAAGTTATCAACTACGAAACTGCCAACAAAATCCAGCGAGTAAATATTTTGCAACACCTTGATTAAGTAAATATCGATAACAGTATGTAGGTTAGCTCCTGTAAAGCGCATTCGAAGCCAAATATTATCAAGTACTCCGCCAACATCGCAAATTCTTATCGGTTTTTTCGCAACCACCTTTGCAAATGGGTCATGTTTTATTTTCGGTCGACGGCCAATAATAATCTGGACTGGAAAACGCGTCTGCGTGTCTGGATCGACTAGTATACTGAAATAACGACAAACTATTTATACGACAATGAGTGAAAAAAGAAATGCCCCGACGCACGCGACGTGATTCATCATTCGTGAGTTGGAAAAGCTGATTTGGAATTTGCGTCCACAGAGTCGTTGACATTTCGTGCCTGTTTAGAAATAAACGATGAGTTAGACCTGACTGCTCCATAATACTCCACCTCCTTTGTCTGATTTGAAAATAACGCCTTCTTGGACGGAGGACTCGATTAGATCTTCGTTACAAAGCTATTTAAAATATTTGCAAAGAAACCCTGTCTCTATTCACTAGCAAAAATATTTTTAAATCATGTTATTCACATTAGACTTACCCTTTTTAAATGGCGATCACTTTAGAATAGATCCCCTCCGAGCAAGCTTGGACGAATCTATTCTTTTCCAGTCTTAGAATGCAAAACGGCTAGATTTTTAACGCTTACTGGAAGAACCAGATTCACGTTTAACAAATGAACTAGGTCATTATCAGATAGTCACGAATGTGATGTGACTTTCTTGTAAATACTAATAACTTAAAATAATCTGTTGGCATCTTTGTGTGTAAATGTAAACAATGAATTTATTGCTATTGTTCCCATCCAAATGTTGACGGCATTAGCCATTGAAAACTGACTTTACTTTTTCCTCCATAGGTTGTGTCACGAGATTGCAGTAGTCTACTCCAAGCCCACTACCGTCTCGATGGACACCCGCACGTCAACCCCATCCACGAAGTTCTAGTCGGCGACAAGAGGGTTTACCTAATATTCCCTCGATCGCACTCCGATCTCCACTCGTACGTGCGAGCGCGGAAAAGGCTACGGGAACACGAAGCCCGTAGGCTGTTCAGACAAATGGCAGAAACCGTCGCCGCTTGCCACGAGCAAGGCATCGTGCTAAGGGATCTCAAACTGAGAAAGTTCGTGTTCGCGGATCCTCAGAGGTGAGTTATTACATTTACTTCGCAACTCGTTACTTACAAGGATTGAAAGCGGCATTTAAATCATTGCAATGCTTTACGAAGCTGTTTCTACCGCATTCAAACCTTGTTACAATAGCTCAGCGACATTACCTTCTATTATGACAGTGCAATTAATCGGTCGGCCGCGGTTCCGATTGCTGTGTGCTAAATTTTGCCAATGAAACATCTGGCGCAACTGTTCCTTAGTGATTGATATCTCCTGCAACGCAATATAATAATGCTTCGCCCCGAATCGATTGCTTCCTCCGTTTTTTGTGATGATAAACGCCCACTAGAGAGATTTATCGTGAGAATACGTTTGGCGACACGTCATAAAAAGCGCACGAGGGCAGCGGAAGTATTCTTTTTAGTAGCGCCTTGTTTCCTTTCGTGAGTCAATAGCGCCCGAGCCGATAAAATGGTTATCGACTCATTCATTATGATAATTTACAGGCAGTACGTGTCGCTTCAATAATGGCAGTTATCGTTCCCAATAAACTACGTATTGTTGGTGGGCGCCTTGTGTTTTATGTATAGTGCCACAGCCAAATTAGTCGAAACAGGCATCTATGAATGTAAGATTGTACGGCCCATAGAGCTCAATTACTCAATGACTTCAATAATCACGGCTGTCGGTCGGCAAGTAGTAACCAGCGGATTTTCGAACTTTTGAAATGTTATCTGGCCTCCATTGTTGCGAATATCTCCGGCAGTGCTAGCGGCTCAAGGCGAACGGTGTCATTGCTGCGTACAATACTGCGCGCACCGCAATCGGGTCAAGGGACCGCGCTGCGCTCGCGCACCGGCCGCGAGGACCGCGCGTGAACCTCCAAACACACCCCTATGTTCTTTAATGCGGGTACCTGCGTCACCCTTATACGATCAGGTGATCATGAATCCTAAAAAAGATAACGTAGAGATTATTTTATGCACCCCTTAGCAGATGATTCACCGAACAAATTCCTCAATCGTTAAATTAAAATCCATTCACCTACCCTTATAACTTATTGTTACCTTAAAAAACATCGTACCTTTTGATTAGATTAGAATCTCCAAAAAAATGTTTGTATTAAACAAATTCTTTTTTGAACGAGCTACTTACTGTCTCTACGTTTGATATGTTTTTTATACAATTTAAATATTCGGCCATCCGCCCACGGGTCGGGTCGGGCAACTAACCTTTTGTGCATTGGGTTATCCTTGACGTTCCCGTCGAGACAAATCGGTACGCCTCCACGCACTCGGGACTTGACTTACAATAATCGTTTCTTTGACCTTTGTCGGGGCACTCGTCCCCGGGTGACATTCGTATCGCAAAGCCCTACCTTTGACGCAGCTACTAAACCGCAGACTAACTAACTATACACACGATACTTTCAAATATGCAGAAAGCAATTATTGTGCAAAAACTCGACTGACACTGTCGAAATGAAAACCGTCTACGTTTACGCAGCGTTTTAATTCAGTTCGCTTTCGGGATAGAGTGGACAGACAGGCAAAAAGGTAAAATTTAATACTCCTTTCGACGTCGCATCATCAAAGCGAATGTTGTCAAAAGCCGGTACGCGATGTGAAACGGGAAGCACCGCGACCGTGCCTCAAATGTAAAAACTTTTGCTTTACCCTTTACGTAATAGCAGAGCAAGCAGCCACGACTTTAGAAGCCTTTGCCGAAGTTGCCTCTCAAAGGTGGAATGTTTTACATTTGGTTATTACACAGGAACTTCCAACTCTTAGTGAAAGACAAACTTTAACCGCATTCTGCTTTCCATCTGCAAAATAAATATTTCATGACGTACCATGTGCAAAGTTGAGAACCAAAATAAGCAAATGCCGGATTGATCTATCCGTTTGACCATTAAATTAGCGGGATTATTGCGAATATTGCAGCTGCTTCCTATACGGCCATGTGTTGACAGCGAAGCGGAAATGTCGCTTTTTGTTCTAAAGATATTAACGGACCTTCGTCTCTAGGTCAACCAGCTGCTCTCAAGTCCCACAGAGTCTGGCATGTTTCGCCTTAATGACCGTCTGTGGCATCTGTTCTATCAAATTTCCCAGAGGATCTTCTTTATCACTTTTTTATGATTATTCAGATAGACAAACAATTCCTTATTTGCATAAATGGTCAGCTGTCCGACCTTGTCCAGCCCTAATAAATTCTAATGAGCATGCACATGCCACAGTGGTCACTGCTCTACAGCTGTTCTTAGCAATCGTGAGAATGGCCTGTCGATTGTTAGCTAAGGTGCAATATGAGCAAGTGTCCCGCCCTTCGACCTCCGTTCACACGTCCCGGGTCGGGTCGCGTACTCTCGTACAAAGGCACCCCCTGATTATAAATTCCAGTCATCCGGCGAGACGCCGCGATCAACAACATCTCGCGAACCCGACGCAAAGGTAAACAAGAACATTAATATTGATTCCGTGCTCTCTTTGACGCTTTGAAGTGGATATCGAGATGTTCCTTACAAAATTTCTAGTCTCAGAGTCATTTTCACGTCCGCGACCGCCTTTCTGACCTTTGAAACTTTCTGCGAAAGTAATCATGAAAGTTATTGAATCATTATGTCCTGTATTGAAACGAATAAATTTATCTAAGTTGGTCACCGCATTTCAGCAAAAGTGCCTGGTCGGTGACATTTGGAGTGCCTAATGGCTCTTCAACAAACTGGGTTAAATTTCCGTCGGTTCGGTGCTCGCAAGTCACAGTAGTTCTCGAACATTAACAGTCGTTCTGAATCTACTTTCACTGGTGCAAAGATGAACACAAAGAGGTTCATGTGAAACTAGAAACTATTAAGAGAAATCTCGGCCGATGTATCCGGGAGGCCTTGGGGAGGAAATCGAGGTCGGTTGGGCGATGCGATAACGCAGGTAGTTCTCCCTACATTCGATCATCAAAACTGTATCACAACTGTCAAAAACTTTTTTAACAAAACAACTTCCGATGCAACGACGAAATTCTATTCCAGGTAGTAACGAGTACAACTGATTTGTACTCGTTATGTTGAATGTGATTAACATTTTTTTGGTGTCGTACCCAACTTCCCGACGAAAGCCGGATGTTTGAACACAAACTATCATTGTTCGAATAATGCATCCTTAATTTGGACGCGGCCGACAGGATACTACGAGACGGAAGTATATTATTCACACGCCAAAAACTGGCCATTGTCCACAACAGAATCCTCATAAAAAATAAATTGGCTACGCTCAGTTCTACTAAGATAAATTTTTGAGGAGCTTACCAGACAGTGCGGTGCCCGCAAACGTAGTCACTTGTAGATACTACGAATCCTTTGTAAACATGCTCAGGTATACGAATTGTCGTCTTTGCATTGTTCAGACCCATCCCGCCCACTCCGAGCCAAAATAATAATACGCCAAGCCACGGCGAAGCGTTCCAGGTAACAAAACAAAACCCAAGTTTTTGCGTAATACGGTGTTAGGAGCCGGATCGGATGATCGAATGCACCGCAAACAATGCACGATGATGATAAAACAGCGTTTGATTACGCAATTCGATATTTACAGAATACGGCAGTTCTGGCGACCAGAACCTGATCACATAAAGCCGTGATCTTCAGAATGTTCGCAGTAAACACGGCTGTTTGTTTTTAAAACCAGTTAGATGAAGTAGGTGCTGAGAAAATTTAAGCCGGATCTTGTTTCAGTGCGAAATATTTATGATGGTATGTGCTCGCTGTGGGGTTAACGGGACGGGATATTTACGGTTCTGTGCTGGCGCTTGCCAGCGGATGTGCCAAATTGGTCCGCGATAGACGTCGACTCGCCACCCGGCAGACGCCGCCGCGGCGCATACCGGCCCGGCCGCCGGCTGCCACCACATTTCCCTCTAAATCTGATCCTCATTTAGACCAAATTAAACCGGGATACCGCTCCCTCCCAACAGCTCACCACATTTTCACAAACACGCAATGTGATATCGTGCACTCAAACATACCCGGAGGCTGTCGCCGATCGGCAGCGGTCGATCAGCAGTCTACCTGAGCGCCTACGCCGAGTATTTTGAAAACGTTTTGAAACCGAATTGCCAAAGCCGTGGTGCAAGACAAGCTACATTACACCGATGTATTTGCATAATACTGGGCGCATGGTAATCCGGCGTACGTCTCAGTTTTGGTTGTATAACTTGTGCAGTTGAATCGTCGTGACAGTTATTGTTGCAGTTTCGTAATGGACCTTTAGTAATTGGGTGTTTTTGGGTACTGCGCCGTTGGCACGTGAAGCTGGTATTTTTCGCGCGGGTGTGGCCGCTTGATTTAGACAAATGACGGCGCATCGGGCGCTACGCTAATAAACCGGCGTGATTCAAGCATACTGGAATCCGTGCGAGATGTATCTCGTTTTGGGGCGTTTGTTCGCGACCTCGATCGCGTGGCGCTGTGAGGCCGCGCAACTGTGCCAATGTCGCCGACGCCCGCGCCGCGCTGCACCGCGACCCGATCGTGCGGAACAGATGCGAGCGTTGGACAACAAAACCTTAATCAAAAACAAACAAGCGATTCTCTTTTAACCGAATTGATTTATTCAACAAAAAAACAAACGATTCGTTTCTACTGTTTGACATGACAAAACGATGCGCATTGAACCGTAAAACGACCCGGAATGCTTTCATACACAACACCTACGCTCTTCCTCATTCTGAAAATAAATGAATCGCCGTGGACGACGCAAGCATTCGTCATGACTGTAAATAAAGTATGTTCGCACCTTTTTTGGTGGTACGAAAAGACCGGACGCGGCTACCGGACGTAAGTGTAGTGCAATGCTCTCTGTCCATTTGTCTTCTACTCACACACAGACGAGCAGAGCGAATACGTCATTCTGCACGGCACCGCCGGACATAGGTGTCACCAGCAAAAGTAAATCCAATTGTTCGAGACGTTAAACCGATAATAGGTTTATATCTGCACCTTCCAAAAACGGGAGCGGTTTACACCTGAGGCTATTGTTACAAATCTAATAGAACTTCCGTCTGCTGCTGCTAGCTTCCTTCCTGACTTTTGTTACTACAGTTCGGAATTTTATAATTTTTGGCTAAAGATTACTAAGTTTCCCAATTTAGTATAGTTAATTCCGCTGTCGGGTACACAGCTGAGAAAACGCACGACTAGCTATTAAATCGATCGGTTGCGTAAAACAAAGGTCTGCGAAACCTTGTGCAAGCGGCGCGCCCGCGCTCGCGCCGACATATCTGCGGATTTGCGTAACCGCGCACTTATCCGCCGATACGCCGCCCGTGTGTTGTGACACGCTCCGTTTGCCTGCATCAGGACCAATCACATTCAAATATTAAACCCTTCATTAGATGCAACTCTATAAGTCTCTGAACTATTCATAATCATCTCTATTCCTCCATAAAGGATTTAATTAAACATATTCATCGAAAACAAGATCAGCCAAAAATAGCAAATTTATTCGCAACAGATGCAATTATAAACTTCTGTTGGATACGGGTCAAGAGTACGAAACCAAGTTTAATATGAAATGATCGTCTCATCGACAATCTCAACGAACCGATTAAGGCAATTCGTCCTTTCTGCACGAATGCATTGTCCTTTGAATGTTGTATTCGAATTAACTCCGACAAGTCCTAGTTGGTTGCCTCCACACTCATGGAAAACAACGGTCCGGGCAGTGTCAAGTCATGATATCAGCGTGTGACTCACTGCATTCGTGACTTGGAAGACGCCGTGAACGTCGAATAAAGGCGAGTTGAACCGGCTTAACCTTCGCGGCGAGGTCTAGAGCATAAGGCACGCTCATTAAACACTCGCAAAAAGTTTTTACACCTTCGGGCGCACGCGACCTTATCCCGAGATGGGTGCATTCACATCGCCCCGCGAGGAAAAAATATGCACGTGCCAGCAATTAGCTAGGGACGAGACACGTAATTGCGTTTGCGCCCTCGAAGGAGAGCGTCTCACATGGCCGCTCACTGGAACGGAATGGAATCACTGACCGCGGACACACGACGGCCATTTCTAAAACAATACTTTGCACTGTGCCTTACCGTTCCGCGCGAGTTGTGATCAGTTTTTGCAGCCTAGCAACAGCTAGGTTGCGAAGCTCCCGTGCCGCGCGGATTAAAATCCGCTCTCTCGTGTGCTTATTTTTATTGCGTTGCACTTTAAAACCTGCCTCTGCGCGTCGGCCGCGACTCGCGGGCGCGACGCTCCGCTTGCATCCGCGTCACGAAGGTCGCTGACCCCCGAAAACCACCCGCCGTAAACAACAACTAACAGAATACTAAATTCAATTTTCCAATCCAAAGAATAGATATTACTAATAGTCCAATCCAATGCACAATAATTGCAACTACCAAAGAGCGCACGTATTCACTTAAATAGTTACCAAACTAATTAATCTTATTGACATTCAACTTATCGATGTTATCGAACAAGTGCGTTGAACTTAGTTCGTTCTGAATGTTTATAGATGCTTCAGCAGTGAAGGAAAGGACTTTAAAAACATTAAGTTATGCGGTCAGCATTTCTTCCGTCATAAAAATAAAATCCTTAGCGTTCAAAGTAACAATGAATCAGTGGTATGACAGTCTTGTGAAGAATTCCACTTAATGCAAGCGTGCGTCATTGCATCATGACGTCATCCGGGAGGGTTTTAAAATCAAAGGGACACAATGGAGGGTGTGGGATGAATCATAGGAAATTTCTGTCGAGTCGGAACCCCAATCCCCATAGCAACTATTTATACCCCTCCCTAAACAATCCTAAAGTAAAGTATCAAAGGCGCCTTTGTAGTTAACTAATTTATTTCAAGCATGACTGTTATTTTTATAGATACTTGAAAAAGCTTCCAAAGTTAATTATAGTTCGTAAAAGCTAAGTAAAAGGATCGTTTTGTACATTCTCTTTTTGCTCCTGTTTTTCAAATCATTTCGAAGGTTTACTGTAAAAGCGTACCAGCTACCAAACCTGTATCCATTAATTGCCAAGCTCTGTTTACACTTCGTGCATCGCAGCATAAAAACAAAACGAGCTAAAAGTGAGACTCGCTGGTTTGTATGCATGCAAAAAAACGGGTCCCTCCATAAAAATATTGAGTGGAATTTAGGAGAAGTCGATCGACCAAGTTCAATATAATTGGAATCTAACAAGGATATTCTCGTGCTGGTTTAGTGTTAAGAGTTTTATGGTACGGGGGAGTGACCCGCGCTACCGATCCAATGTCGTAAATCTTGCGAGATGTTCTTGCTCCTTGCTATCAGCATTTTCCTGTTTCATCTCTGAGTTCAACAACATTCAGTATTCTGCAGACGACAGAGTTTTGCGGCGCTTCTAGCTTTCACGTGGGTTTCGGTAGGTTTATTTTTAACTCGAGACTCACGCTTTTGTGATATTGAGAGAGTGAGTGGGTGGATTACGTTAAACATCCCCTTTGTATACCCACGTAAGTTTTTCGCCCTAATTCAACAGTAGAAATAACTTTTTCAACAGTAAAGTATACTCAGTTCAGAGTCATTATTTTCTCGATCTAGTAAATATTTTTATTAAATGTCCTCCTACGTGGAACGTTCCACACGCAAAGTATTCGGTAGCGGGGGCGCCATTCGAATATAATCACCGTACCGACCGGGAAATATGCCCTTATTAACTCGACCTTCACGAAAACTGGAGGCGGACGCCTACTCGAGACTGAAATAGACTCGATGGTTATTAAAATACCACTGAAGTTATAATCTTGATATCTCGTTCAATGTCTTGTCCGACAACCCTGCATGATATACTGCCTCGCCAATTTCACCTTGCGAGCGTTTACCTCGTGTCGCGTCCGCGTCGTCCACAAAAAGTAAAAGAGAACCGGTCCGACAGTGGCCAGAATTACGATTAACCCTCAATCTGCGTCCGACACGACACTAAAAATACCCGTCAGCCGAGTCTGCAGTCTGCCCAGTGCACATCCCTGCAGACAATCGTGCCCAGACCACTATTCCACACCCACTGAATATTTGTTAGGTTAGGCACGTCGATCGGTCTTGTTCCAGTAGACAATTATTTTCATGCTTACTAACGGCTATTTGTCGGCAAGGTGACTTCCTGTTTTTGTCATGTGGAATCGCGTTATTAGTTTTTCGTAATTGGTTTTTAATCGCTGTTTCTATTTCAAAATCGGTAAATACCGGAAAATTTAATAGATGTTTAATGCAGATGCAGGAAAACGCAACTATTAACAATTATTACAGAAGCAAAATCCTAATACTGTTGTCAGAAGCGAATAATACTACCTAAAATAATCGGTTTTATCTTAACTCACTACCTATTTCCTCAAACTGCGGGTCTTTACTTTTGGAATTTACTCATTCATATCAAACGAGGTTAACTCGGTAATTAGTTGCTAAGGTGATGATGTCACCTCCTAAAATCCCAAATAATCGACTTCGGCTTTTGTTTATCTCATATCTTTGTACGTTAGCTATGAGGTACTTGCTCAGTTTTTACATTTTGACGCAGTTTCACATAAACCGTTTATCATACACCAACTGAACATATATTGTTTGAGACAAACGTGGCACAGTCTATACATATAGTACGTGCTACAAATCGACCAGCACTGTAGTAGTCGAGTTGCATTTAATATTTTTAGATTCGTGTCACGGGGACCGATGCAAAACAACTTTGCTTGCATGTCTTTACGATCGCCAACTGCATATTATACATAGTACATAGTACTCGTGTAGCAACTTCGAGCGAGACTTAAACCTGGCTACATTTCACCTCTGTCAAAGGTTCCCCGCTGCCTAGCGCAAAGTCGCGGGCGGTCGCCGGTAAACATCTCAAGTGCCATTTAGATGCAAAGAGGAAGCGGCTAGAGTGTGGGACCAGAGGCGATTGTCCTCTAGATGCGATCCGAAGTGTAGGCGCATCCTAATCTCGTTCCGAAACACTGACGTAACGCAGTTCATGGTCAGCAAGAGGAAATGACGCAAGCGCAGCCGCACGCCGTTGCACACATAGCCGACGTTACAACACTACCGACGATCCAAACTTGCCAAAAACCGTTCACGTGATCAATTTACACGAACAACAACGTCAAGACTAACTGAGCATTTGCTTGGCTTCCAATTCGTCGGGACAAGGCACTCCTTTGATTTCTATTCGCTGCTCAACTTTGAGACTCTGAATGGGTACTTTTCCGAAACTCTGCTCGTTTACATTTCATTGAATAGCGACTCACAAACAAAATATAAAGCTTCTGTCAGCTGACGTTGAATATTCCTACCGACCTGAAAACGCGGAAAGGTCAAGCCCAAGGTTTTGTGTCATAAAATATTGAGTTGATTTTGTTGAAGGCTCAATGTGTTGTATTTTTCGTTACTGACACTAAAGTGATCACCGTGAGGTGAGCTTGCAGTGACATTGGGTTGGGTTGCGAAACGCTACTCTTTTCGTGTTTCTGGCCTCGCGCCGAGTTAGATATTGAAGAATACGTATAATAAATATGAGAACGTACCCGACCTTAGTTCGCGGTCACGTGTTGCGTAACCATCAGGACAAACAATACCCTCGCGTTGACGTAACACGCTTTGCATTTTGATTGTTGCTCGCCAAATGTTATTAATTTTAATGTAAATAATAACAAAGGCCATTTGGCCAATGTAGGTACGCGGACGGTCTATTAAGGCAAAAGACAAAGATAGGTTGAACTTTAAATGGTCGGCACAAAACGGCTGGCATTTCCAGATCAATTAGCAGCCGGTGTCATCAATATGAAAGTCACAATCGATGACCGTGCTCAGGTCGTGTCATTGTCGCTGATCACAACAAATACATTTATTACACATGAAGTCATCGATGTATATAAAACGACCGACAAATATCTACACTGGCGTCATTAGCGCAGCAGCGTTCATGCCGCTTTTGTTTTCTCCATTAAATCGATAATGTTTAAACAGATTTCTGTACAAATTGCGCAGTTACTCGCTGCCACATACGCTATCATGATGTAATCAGCCTTTATGTTTACTAGTGCGAATTCAGTCCACTTGCACTAAGCTTCTAATGTTTCTGATAGTTAATGTTGTTCAAAACATAATAGGTGACGCTGTTACGCTGAAAGTGAAACGAAGCATTCAGGAGAGTCTGTAAAGTTTACCCGTTGCGTCGTACCCTTTCAGAATTCGCGAAACGTGCGCACCCACTCTTGTTTTCGGCGTGTTACGCATTTGACGCACTTTAACCGCCCACGCGAAGGTTACGGCGCCCTAGAGGCCGCAACACGTGATCTGTTGCTACGTCCGAGCTACGTCACAGGGGAAATTAATCCTTGCTCGAGTAGGAATTTGTGACGCTTATTTCTCGATGTTATTGATTGTGTGAGTTCCCTAGTCGGTGTTTAGTTTGGTCGTGACGTAAGCGGCACGCGGAAGCGGTTACGCACCGTCGGCGGCGCGTCGCGCGGCCGGCTGGACGCGGTATCGATAGGCTGGCCGTGCCGCCGTGGCCAAGGACGGCCGGACACGGCCACTGCGCGCTTGCAACACGCCTGCTGATGCGCTCATGCGCCGCCCGCACACGCCCATCCTACACGATGACGTTGCTTACCTAGCACTGCCTAACTATTGCTAAGATAAGATAATCCAAACATAATTTTGTCGCTATGAAAATCGTCAAGCCCAACATTTAATTTGTATTGGTCTGACGTCAATGAATAATCGATTTTGTGAATTGAATGTCATACAGATTTATTCCTAGCAACCACATCCTGTGAATAATAAATAAGCAGTCTTTAAAAGTTCACTTTAAACAATTAATAATGTCTGGAAAAGTTCAGTGTGATTGACACTGCGTCACCTTTGCGGAGAATGACAACGAGGTGACTTTGCCGCATCAAACTGATGAAATTAGCACCCACACTTGCTCACGAATGACGTAAGTAGGTAAAGTTTTGCTCCACCTCAAATAAGAATGAACGTGAAACAGTATTCGCTGCTATCTTGACAAAACGGGCAATAACGCTCGGAGTAATCACTCAGGATGAAGGAAAGCGCGCTTCAAAACAACGGAATGTTTTGCTCTCACAAATGATACACTCTCGCACGCTTCCGCATAATGCTTTATTATTCAGCAAAACATCCTGTTACTGAGAAATCTCTCCTGCTTAATGGAATTATTGTGTATGTGGCCGACCGTTTTCCTCTTGCTATACGTTACGAAAATGTACAAGGAAAATTTGATGTACAATAACGTAGTCCTATAGACTTGTAAAGTTATCATTAACATCATAAGAATCCGGCGTCTGGTGGCCTCCACTCGAGCGCCGCAGTTCAATGTCAGTTGCGCAAACGCAAGTCTTCCGCCTTCGGAGCGCCCGCGCCGCCCAACCAGGAACAGTTCGTTCGTTCCAAATTTAAATAATAACGTATCTTATCGTTTATTTCATGTCTACCGTACCCGGATTTCTGTTACTAGTTTTTCTGTTATTATAGACGATTAACTAGGATTTAGATACAACAATCACGGAAGACACCTTCGATATTTTTTGTTGTTTGTTAACTTGTTAGTTGTACATGTTTGTGGCACAGGTCTACGTGTCTGACGTTTGTTGTATTTAAATTTAGCAGCTATACATGATCATAACGTGATTTAATGTTGGAAAATGAGATGATGCCGGAATGAGTTCACGTGAACATCACGTACTTATGTAACGCCGCTGATTCAGGATGAGCACCTATGATAATAGCTTACATCATCTTTTGTATATTTTTAAATAGCTGCTAATGTGGAATTCACCGCGATACCAACATCATTAACATTTCATGTTTATGATAATGCAGAATCTGTTTAATATTCTCCATAAATTATCAACATCCGTTAATTTAAATCTGCAACAAAGTCATTTAATTTTTTAGCGTCTAAAAATTGCATCTACATAATAGCAGGCCATCCATTCCCAGTCTAACTAGACACCATCCAATTTAAATCCTCGAGGCGAGCCCGGACTCAGATAATTAAGTTAATACTTGCCATGTGGCGGCGTGCAATTTTTTCTTCTTTTTTTATTATTAAAAAACTTTTCCTTTTGTCTCTCTTCGATACAATGTCGGCCATCTGCTGCATATATTCAGCAGTTCTATTTTATTTAAACACCGTTTCCGGTCCCGTTACATCCGGTGGACGAGAGTGCTTGAGAAGCAAACTAATGCGCATACGTCTCCCCTGACGTGTGTGAAATACCCCCTCGAGCGCCATGGGAACGCGCTTCAACTTTAACAGTTTTTAATTAATTAAACGCCGCACTCAACCACGGTCATTGGACTTATTCTTATCTTGGACACCTAGTCAACGTTTAAAGGTCACAGCAATCTGCCTTATCAGCGCCAGATAACGCGTCTTAAGGTCGCCTGGTGCCGCAATACGCTCCGTGTTACCAATCACAGAGCATCCCAAACTCCTACGCCATTCACACCAGACATTTCCAAAAAAAGTCAAAGGTGTTCTGATTTCATTGTGATGCTCGTATCGGGTTAATCTTCCAACAATTACCTGAGGACGCGACAATGCTCGCATTTTTTGTATGAACTTGCCAATTTCTATAGCTACCCTCATCCCGGCCTGAACAGATGTTCCATAAACAAATATCGCGGGCATTGTTAGCGACTCCTACGCATGATTTATTGTTCGGTCTGCACTCGCCGATTCGATGATGGGCACCGATAGAAGACTCCCGACTATTGTGCAAAAATTCGTCTATTCATGTCTTTAGAAAAACACCTTTTTGCGAAGACAAAGATTGCACATGCGAGTCTACCTGCGCAACGCACGTGTTCGACATTCGCATTCTGTACTGACAATAATGAGGTACCTACTATTCTAACTCTAGCCATTTTAAATTAAACTCCAAAGTGAAAAGGACAAGGACTCTTTTAGCTTAGTAAGCAAAATAAGTGTAGGGCAGTCTGTAAATCTGGGATCTCGTAAAGAACTTTATGGCCAACAATTTCTCGACTTTATAGCGATGAGTCTATTTTTGGGTTCAATATATTGTTTTGTGTATAAAAGCCATGTCCCAAGGCGCCGCACTTACTCGCATATTTCATTTGTTATTTTACAGCCGCCATTTTTCATTGACTTTGTTGCTATCTGGAGAATGCCGCAGAAAAAAAACAGGTCCACAAAGTGACAATTGAAATAAATGCATGGGAAATAGAGCTGGCATTATTTGGTATTTGGACACCTAACGATTCTATCTAGATGCACACAAACTGATATTCGATACATCGTAGAACTGAGTATACATTCTACTTGCAATGTTTATTCAAGTGCACATATAACCAGTCTCAAAGTTTGACTTTCGACATCTGCTGCGAGGTCAATATTTGCCGCTTCGATCCCTTTCTTCGGAGGTGCAGTGTCCCCATCGGTTTCCACATTTGTAGCTTTTGTTTCACGTGGCGCTGAATCTGATATCCTCTTTTAATTTATTTCAGCGTTTGCACGAAATAATTCAGCTGAAACTCTGCGGAGCTCAACAAATGCGCGGCAGGATATTACGCGATCAGAGTAAATTGGTTTTGCTGTTATTAATTTTGATAACTGGGATTCGATTCGTTTCTCTCTTTTGTAACAAAGGGAAACCATTGCAATTAATTTACAGTAGTTACGCTGTGAAAACAAAGCATTTTCATTGGCATGGAAATTAAATTTAAATCGATGGATGAACTTAACCTTTTCTGTGGTTTTTTGTTAAGATTTTTTTCCTAACGACATGTGCTCGGCCATCTGCCGGTCAGATTAAAATATTTTTTTGGGTTTCACGTAAAACATGTATAGGAATATGAAAAAGTGACACGTAGCACATGGCGAGGTCCTCTACCTGCTTTTGTTCTCTTGACAATGCGCGCACATCTGCCGCCGCCTGCGCTCTTTCTATCAATGCTGAACTTGTGAATAGCAACTCTTGTGCATTATAATGATCTATCACAAAATTCATAGGTATAACTCCATTCATGTATGCTGACGATGCAATTTTTTTGGCACGTACCTCTAAACGTATTCATCATGGAATTTATAGTAAAATTCATTCCACTGATTGTAATAAATGACTGCGCGTTCAAAAACAAACTTTCATAATAAACTTCATTCAAAAAATGAAATATAGTCACCATTTAAAAGGTGATTGGAAACACGAAACTAATTACTTTTTGCACGTTTGCCAATTGAACAGTTCGAGGTCCAATGTTTGCCCAATTAGTGTTAGTATGCACCTAGTATAATAAGATAAAATACAAATTCCATTAACTACTAAACCGAGGTCAGTTGTTACATAATTGCCTTGCAAAAACTGAAGCCTCTGTAATAATGCTCTTTATTCGGTTAATTTTGAAATTCCAGAGCCCTTTTGAACAATTATAGCGACTCAAACATACGAACAACAATATTTAAATAATAAAGGCTACATAAGCGTCCTCGTGTTCACGACAATAGCTTGTTCATGCAATGAAACAAAAGAATCGAGAACTCGATCTGTGCTATGGAAACAATTAATCGAGAGGTCCGGACGCTGTGATGCGAGTTGCGAAAGAATCGACTATGTAGTTGCTAAACAGTTGTATGCTACCGTTTTTGTTATACATCTGGATCGTTTTGAAACTTATTAACCTGTTTATTTTGCGCTTAATTGTACTCGAAGTTACAAAAGCCTCTCAAAGGACATTTTCATTATTCCTACAGTTACGCTCTTAGTGTCGGCGACAAAGGGACTGCTCTAACGATCAAGTTACTTTTGTTTGTCGGACATTAATTAAACAAAAGATGTCCGAGCTCGCTTTGTGTCCACGGTGCATGTTGTAACTGTCAACGGCAGGTGAATGAAATTCTATGCTTTTCATCAGAATTGCAGAGCGCTTTTCAGAAAAACTGCCCGTATTCATCATCTTAGCTTTGACAGACTGCCCGTCGCCGCTAAGGGGCAACCTTAATTTGTTCGTATAAAAAAAACTGCCAAATTTCATTGGTAATAATACTAATAATAGACAAATGCAGCGGAACCAGCGTGCAGTTAGCTCATAGTAACGAACGGCCGGCGTTTTGGAGCGGAGACTTGCCGCAATAAATCCTTGATGGAACCTTAACCCACTTGGATGATTACGAGTGCGCTTGCCACCGGACGCTGACTCCAGCGCTGCAGCCGCTTTTTATTTGACTTCACCTCTTGCAAATACCATAAATGTGTCTCTTTCCGCTCCCTTTATGCTTTTGTGCGTTAACTATTCTCACCAATTAACCTTTGACTTACAAAACGCAGATAAAGATCGACTAGCAGGTGTTGACACCCCGAATTCCTTAAGTTACCCTTCTACGGTTCTGGAGTTAATTAATAATTCATGAACGTATGAACTATGTCGTGGGAGCTCCAACGGTCGCTGCAGCGGCCGCGCAGGTGCGCTGGCGACCTTGCGCAATGGCACATATCTACCCGCTAACAAATGTATATCGGAAACCGCTTGCGAGATACTTTGTGTGCGCGTTTCGACATCTATTTTGTGTTGGGCACAGTTCCGCTGCGAGACGTGCTCAGATACAGTATGCCGCGCTCATTATACACCTCGCCGTTATAATGAATTATGATTCAGCCGCTGAAACTGCTGTGTGCTCATTTCAAAACACTGACATCATTACATTGAAGACCGACTCGGGATTCCGTGACACTTGATTGTTGAAATATTTTATGATTGACGTAAAGCAGTATCGGTGCCAAGTGGGTTACTGCGCCAATGTCAGAGCTATCGTAAAAAATGGCTGGTTTTAGCGCTTGGCTGTCTAATCGTAATGAGTTTATTGATGGAGTCTAACGAGATGTTTGTCAGTGATTGTTGCAAGCGCGCTGTCGGGTGTTCTCACGCATATCATCAATCGAACGTCATCGTTGCACCGGGCCGGGCGTGACGGCGCCGGAGTGGGTCAAGTACAACGGTGCTTTGCCATTCATTGTCACCGCTGCTCCCCCCCTGCGCGCATGCCCTCTCTCCGCGGTGTGCGCGCGCCGACCTCGCACTAGCTGAACTTGACATGTCGCTTTTTAACATTTTTTGTTACCAAATAGTCAAGAGAACTGTAGGTCGAACAATTTACATCAGCAGCATATTTCGTATCAGAGTTCGACTTCTTCGCTTTGCACGCGTTACATCAACCGAGCTACGTTGTAATTGCAACAAACTAGTGTGACAACACTCGTTACCTAACCCATTGCAAGCAAAAGCTTGATGTAACGCTAGATGTTGCTCCCTTCAGCGCGGTGGCGTGAGTCGGCTTCATAACTCTCTATCCCGAACGTATTATATCGGTATGAGCGCTCGTATAGCCAAATGCGAAATGGCTCCCTCTGACATCACCGAGGTCGTCGCCCGCTGAGCCTCAAGAGGCTTCGCGGACGCGAATGATACAATGCTAATGGCCGGAGTACATTCACCGCGTTAGAAAACCTACTTCAGTTCCGCACTTTCTTCATTGCATCACCGCAATGTGCCGTTTCGCCCGCACTCTCTTCCGTCGCGGCCTGCCAGATAGCATTGTGCAAGCCGCGAGAATCATCGATTCGAATTTAGAATGCGTCGCTAGCTCCAATTTCAAAAGACGGTCTTTGTTTCTCCATTTTAATTGTCCTCTCGACATCACGGTGCGTACTCTCAACTCGTTTCCTACTTTCTTCGTTGCATCACGCCTTTGTTGCGCTCCCTCGGCTATGACAGGTGAAGTTTCGCAAGTTCACTGACCCCTCCCCACCTCGCTGCATCCGCGATGCGGATCAAACTCGCGATATTGTGATATAATAAGTCGCGGCGTAATTCCACTTTTAGAAATTACCATTTCCGCACTTTCCAAGTTACGTCATTGCGTCTAGAAAAAAAGTTGGGGAGGTTAACGTCCGCCGGATCGCCTCTCCTTAAATTAATGTGGCTGATCATTGCTTTGGCATTCGCTTCGAGCATTGATCCTTTCGTGATCTCATCGCACTTACTAACAGTTGCGATGTTATAACAACAACTAGTAGGCACTTGTATTTTTTGTCGTCTTTCTTCTTCTTGCTGATTGGTAGTCGTAATTTCTCATCTTGTTTTTTCCTCCTTGCCGAAGACAGTTGAATGTTGTACTGCGCATATTTGTGCCAATTATTCGTAGCTTCGGGCTGCTATCATTTGCTTTCATCGACCTAGTACCATTTCACTTCACTTTAGCAAACGGTACTCCACGGCCGACGAGAAAGTACCGCTGTTCGTAGTCATAGTCATTCCTATGTCGTAAAACCAGATAAAATATTAATGCAGATATATGCACGCCTTATACTCCATTACCTCTATAGTCAACTTCTCTGCCCGTTTGGAGTCTAAGGAGAAATTACAAAGGGCATTGGCCGTAAATCCTAGGACGGCTTATTTATCAACGCCATCATTCGGACTGTATTCGATTCACGTTCTCGATTCACACAATCGTATTGCGTTTGAAATTCTTCGTGGGCAAGGACTATGAACTTCTGCGTTCAAACCAGGACGCTGTTTATTTAGTGAAATGATGGCATTTTTTTTTATTACCGACTGTCGTGTGAATTCGAATTAAAATTCTCGACACACGACCAAAAATGAGAATTTCTTTAGTGAAATCAATAACATGGGAGCTCGTTCCAAACTGGTTCCATCACCGACACTGTTTACGCGATGTTTCAGCAACAACTTAACGGTAGAAACTCGTTTGCTCGCGTATTTTTTACTCTCTCGCTGGAGATAAAAAATATTTACAAACTTTGCGAATATTTGGCGTAAACTGTTTTGCTGAGGTTAGAGTTTCCTTGTTTTGTTTACGGGAGCACACGGTTTACCGCTCTTTTGTTGTACTATCAAAGCGGTTGTACGCTGGAATGCCTGTAGTATCGGCTGTTGTTTTTACTGAGTGTTGGCATTTACCAAGATCCATTGCTGCTTTATGCTACCGCCTCGTATAAGTTTGTGAACAAACCTGGCAATGTACATCTAGGAAGTCGAATGGTATGCGTCGATTCATAAAACAGTAGAGGCTTTTGCGTGTCTTATCGCCGCGAGCATACTACCTGCGACGTCATTGGGGTCGTGCCTGCGTTTAATAAAACTATTGTTCCTCATTCGATGGAGTCGTGATAACGAGCGGGGTATTCAAACCCAAGGGCCTAGCGGTACTGAGGGGTTAACCACTATTTGCAAACACGCGCTTTGTAGTCATTGAATTAAGTCGAAGCACAAATTTTGATGTGAATTTCTGAAGTGGCACTAGATGTAGATGTAAAATTACATTAGAATAATAATGTATGCACTACACGTCACAAGGGTACGCTTGCTCTGCACCGGTGTTCTAATTTCCATGTCAATAGAATTAAAATAAACCTGAGCGTGTTTTCGCAACCGCCAATACATACATACACAAACAGTACCTGTGCATTAGGTAACAGGACAAACTGATCCCGACATTACAAAATGTTTATCGTATCGGGACTCGGCAAATAAACATCTGGTGAAATTTTTAGTTTTTCTTATCAAAGATTAGATAAAGGTGAAATGCTGATAAAAATTGCGGTAAATGTGACTAGCGATAAGTTAAACCAAACGCTAAGTGCGCATTTATAAACGTGATCGTGTCACGTAGGCTACTTTAGAGAATGTCTAAATTTTTTACTGTTTAATTAATTATAACTTCGTAAACAGTGTTCCAAATTGACGAATATACTGCAAACAGATAAAGAAAATAACTGAGAAATCATTCAACAAGCTATCTGTTAATAAATTATGCTTCAAATCTAAATCTGCACTTGAAAGTCTTTCGCTCCTGTATAATATACTTACCTGCTTCCTTTTAAATACAATGTCTACTGCAAAAAAAACAAATATTCACGTAAATTCTCTTATTTATTCTCCAACATTACACCCATTACGAAAACATCCAGTAGGCGTACCTACCACGATCAAACAGATTCCGAGAATAGTAAGTAAAGTCAACCAAATGTTTATTGACCGAACCGGGCTTACGTGAGTTCCCTCTTTAACAAAACAATCGTACTATTTTTATCTTGTAATAGTTACAAATCGACAGAGATTAATCCTATTTGTCGACCCACGCGTTTCTGCAATCGAGAGGTAAATGTATTTCACAAGACCAAATCGCAACGTCGCTTATTTCGCGTTTTCGAAACCATCCTGCGTCATTCATTCCTGGCGAGTACCTTACGTTTGAACATACGAAATAATGCTGCGAAACTGTTTATATTACGTTTTAACTTCTAATAGCTCAACGCTGTTTTGTAGTGAGATAGTCTGCGAAAGTTTCATTCCTATGGGAAGAGAACGGACAGCCGCATGATTATAATGCTAATTCTTTAAAAAAATTAGGATAACTTGTTGTGTCCAAGGATACAGCATGTTCCAAAACTTTCAACAGCAACGTTATGAAATGGAGCGCAAGTAGCAGGAGCGGCCATTCCTTGCAGTACCAATGCGTTCGCAAGTCTGACCGGCGATTACAAAACGCATAGGTTTCGTCGGCGCCTTGGCCCGTCCTCCGCATATAAATCAGCCGTAAAATCAGCAACAAGCCATTGTCTTTCTCATTTTTCCATACATTTGCGTCACTCGACCAAGATCCAATACTGTTAACCAACTGTTAGCAATGCCAGTCCGCATTGCTCCGCAATACCGCCGCTCGCTACATATCGCAAGCTCTTGCGTCCACTCAGGCTTTCATGATTAATCGTTGGCCTAATTCTGCTTGCAATAACTTAACCCTTGCGCTACTTTACCGCTTTATTCGACTGAGGGTATTCGTTCCTTTCGCACTTCCGACATACCATAATGAGAAGGAAGCGATTGCAGACCGAAACAATCGGCGATTCCGGCTGCGTACTCGCAGCGGAAACTGCGCGGGCGCTTACGGATGTGGATTTACTCTTTTTATTTATATATGGAGCGATCTAGACCGCATCTGTCGGGCGACAAACGTGTACACAGTACAGCAGCTGCCCTTTATGGTTATCGTCATTATACCAGCCTCCACAAACTGGCAAGACTGGAGCGGGCGCTCACCTGTCGCCAGGTGTTACACGATCAAACAACAACCTTTTTTCTCAGAAATAGGACGCTTTTTATTGTTGTCATTATTGCGTGTCTTCTTTATTCGTGAAAATATTCATCTCTGCCACAAATCACAGACAATTAGAACACTTTTTCCTCTATTACATAGCATTGTAATAACGATTGCTCGTCTGCTATGTGGGAGCTTCAGCTTTTTACTCGCGTTTCCCAACAGTTGGAAAAGTCGGTTTAAACGTAACAACGAGTTATGAAAGTGTATACGCAAACGTGCCAGTGAGCCGGTTACCCGACGATTCTTCGTGTAATATCCTGCACGACATAATTCCTAACTTTGAATTAGATACGAGTTACGCGTTACAGTTATGAATTACGAAACTTCAGTTTCTGATGAATGCTCCGGGATTTGTGGAGGCGATCTGGTCCGGGGATATCGAGCGTGTCCGCTTAATGGGCCCTAAAGATCAAGGGTATAGATGCGAACATCGCGGCCTGGCGACGGCTTCACACGTGTGCGATATCGCGTCGAAAGTTTCGAAAGAATAGCAACGCGTTATATCGGGAAGGAGTCAATGAACGGAAGTGTTTCACGAGTGCCTGTGACATGCGCGCGCGGTTATCACGGCTTGCGTAACGCGGGCCCACTTGCCCAATCTCGGCAACGGCGCTGCCGCCGGCGCTGGCACGAGCCTGTGGTCGCAGGAGTCTTCAGGAATCTCGTTAGCGCTGTCGCAAGCTCCCTGCGGTTTCGCGCCCTACGAGCTCTCCTCGGGTCGACGCACGCTTTCTACACGGCGCTCTTTCTCCGCTGCGCCGGAGCGGCCGCGGCGTTGCGATTGCAAAACGTTGCTGAGGTCGCGCTTTCTTCGTTCGCGACGCCTGGAGAAATTGTTGCGACACGCCGCGCGTACACCGACCCCGCGTTAGAAAGTCGACCGTTCACCGGATTTAACGCAGCCACGTAACGGTGTAATTGCAACAATTCGAAACGGAGATCGATGAGATTTCGGCTACTTTTTGCGGACGCACAACGGCCACTTTCTTCCGTTACACAATCCTCACGTAAGAGGTCATCGAACGGTATCGGTGGTTGCGAGTCCCGCGTTAGCTGGAGATGGTCGTGCGCAATTGGCCAATTGCGTGCGTTTGCGCAACGGGCCCTGGAGTGGCGCCCGTTCCGCAGTCCGCGCGTTGCAACACGGGATTATTTCGGCGGCGGCGCTTGGACCGCCGCCCGCGCTTGCAACACGCCATATCGCAACGCACCTCATAATCCGCGCCATTGTGACACTGCGCATACGCCGCCCGCCTGCCAAATACGGCTCGCAACTCGGTTACACACTCGATCTCCTTACAGCATCCATCTTCATGCACCGAAATGTCACCCGCACCCCCTCCAGTCGGCTCCATTGACGCTGCATTCGATTTTAAAACTAAAACAATTTCGCAATCGATGTTCACATTTGTGTTTTCGCAAGCGGCCCAGCGCTCGGTTTCAAAACTGAGTCCGACTTGCGTTATCGCTACTCCGATAAAGCGAGTGCCGCTGCTTGTGCGGTTTTGAGACCTAAATTCAGAAGGATACTCGGGTGCATCGTCGGTGCATAGTGCAGCTGTCGCAACCTTGTCAGCGTTGGACGGGCTCACGTGTCCGATCCAGTTAAGAAGGCTCGGTGCTCTGATACTGTTATCAATCAAATTTCATAAAACATCCGCTGTGGGAACGCGATTGCCCAATGGCAGCGGTCGTATAATTGGGCATGGTCGGGATGGTTTCCCAACCTATCCCGGCGGCATCTCTGCGGTGAGGCAACCGCTTGCGACACCACATGTCCCTACAATGCGGGTTACGAAAACCTATGACTAACCGCTTCAGAACCATAGGGCTCGGAAACGGTAATGTAAATGTAAACAGCGAATTATGCTTTGTTGACGGCGATTAAAAGTAGCTTTCGCAATCTCGGCGCCTGACACATCGAACCGTTTTGTGAATGGTCGCATATAATGCGCTTCCTAGCGCTTGCGCAAGTAGGCATTCGTCATATAGCGATATTAAGTCGAGCAGGAAGTGCATGCGTGTGTGCTGCATCTGACTGCCATTGTTTGTTACGAAACTGTCAGGGTTGAGTTGAGCAATGGCGGCGTTGCGAAACTCCGGCGCATCCCGCTAATTGTGGGCGATCTCCCACACGGCAAATACATGCCACTATCATAACAATGAACGCTCCTATCACTTATCGATACTAGAACCATTGTTTATTGATAAACGCGTTATTAATGTTTAATGACAAACCAAATTAAATCAGTGTGTTAACGACGGGATTTCTACAAACTTGACCAATAAAGTTACAGCAGCCCATTTACAAACGTGTAATTTAACGAAATATTAGTTAACGCTGTTGCGAAGTTGCAAACGTGAGTCAATTTAGTAATGCCCACAGTTCAGTTTTGGGCACGAGCGTCAGCCAGATTAGATCGTCGCCTGTCGAGTCGCGCCCCGAAGTGCGGCCCTGTGTGCGTATGCGTAATGCCAAATTGCGTAAATTGACAGTTGTCCTTTCGCCCGCCATCGCCGTCCCCGTCCCGCGCCCGAGACACGGCGAGAATCCTTGGAGGCCACCGCTCGGAAATCCGGCCAACCTTCCGACCGCGTTACGACACCGTATAACTTATTTACACGTTGCGAAATTCGAATCGATTGCAACTACAGACATCGCACTTTAGCCTTGCCGCTGTAGGGATTTAATTAGGATCAGTTGCGCAGTCGGCGAGACCTAAACGGATACGAGGACGCCCTCAGATCCAGCTCCGTTCACTGATGGATTACAAAAAAGGGCCGGAGTGCAGGCGCGAGTGACGTCACACGTTTCGTCAGCTGGTTCCCACAGAGGATCTCTTGCTACACGCCGCTGCCGGCACGTGCAGCGCCACGCACATACGCCTTCGCAACGTTGCATCCAGTTGCATCGCTACATCGCCAGTCGCAGCGACTTCTTCACACCAAAACCTGATCTCAATATTATAATCCAGCAGTTAATTTGCGAGCAGTGTCGACCACTCGCGCGTAATATATATTTCACTAGATAACTGACAGCAGTTGCGGTTGCGACACTGTCTTAACGAGAGTAACCTTTAGGGAGCCAACGCTCCATATTGTCACGATCCGATCACTTTAAATTTAATAATAAATGGCTATATCATTTATCTTACATCTCGCATTATCGCAGCACGCACAATTTTATTAGTGCAAAATGGTCCGTTCCCATTACCTTCACGGCGAGCGAGATCGTCAATTTCAGTTAGTCTTGCGCCGTCCGCACGCTATTTGTCAAACAGCTGAGACCGCAACTTGCCGGTTTTGTAACTCTCTAAGCAAACTTCGCATTTATTGCCTACATCTTTCGGATTACACACGAGCTATCAAAACTGCTTCGTTTCTTCACATGTGATGCCACCGATGCCACTACTACTAATTTAGAACGAAGATGAATTTGACTGCAGGCCTTAATAGGTTTCGAATATAAAAATAGATCCCGATCCCTTCTATAGATTCACTTACCTCACCGTTCCCCTTAGTAGTATTATTAAACTGGCTAAAAATACGCATGTATGCATTAATGCAAGTCGATTTTACTGCATCGGAACGCCTACCGCGCACCTGCCTCGCCTTAACCTCCATATTACGTTAATTTTTTTGTTTCTTAAAAAATTGCTTGTCGATTTTGCGTTGTGCGTTTTAGTTTATTTTGATACTGCAGCGTCCAGTGCAGGCTGCGAGTCAAAGCGGCTTATGGTAGGCAAATCACGTAAAACGTAGAGGGAAAAGTCCCGTTTGTCGCTCGATCTGAGTTGTTTTATTTACATTCAATCGCATGTACAGCGGTGTACAGTTTCGAACTGTGCATTAAATGCATTTCGAAACGATGCGGCGGCTGTGAAATACGAGGCCGAGCACGGTTCGCCTAAAGCCCGTGCTGATGAAACAAAACCCATTGCGTCAGCGTCAGGGTTCGCATTGTAATTATTTATTATACGATATCGGCGCTGCATTATATTAATTGTCTGCGGACGACAGGTCCACAGAGTACATTCCCACTGCAAATGATCCCAGTCTAGTTTGGTACATACATGACGCTTTAACGCTGATTAGGTGTACGCGCGAATCGTTAATAGCGGCCGGACACAGCTTTGTGCTCAAAGGGATCCATTACGGCCGAGCGCATATCACGATGCGTATAATATATTATAGCACGCGCGATTTATGTGGGTCACTGGTCAATGCACGTCAAACAATTCCACTGGCACTGGCGGGTTAAACGGCCGCCCGATGAATAATGAATCACTTCAGAGACAGGATGTTCCAAATTACTAAAAGTTATCTCCTTTTGTTGCAGAACGACGTTAAAACTAGAGTCGCTGGAGGATGCCGTCGTTCTAGACGACCCTGAAGAAGATTTACTGCAGGACAAGAGAGGGTGCCCCGCGTACGTCTCCCCTGAAATCTTAAGAGCTCATCGGACGTACTCCGGGCGAGCTGCCGATATGTGGTCGCTCGGCGTCATACTTTACACCATGCTCGTTGGAAGGTGCGTATCTTTTAATTACCTTTTTTATTATGACAATGAAATATCGCTCTATTATTCGGGGTAACGTTCGCGACGGAGGGTGGAGTCCGTCTTCACCTGTGAGCGTGGGACTTACCGTTTTCGAGATCGCAAGGGTCGCGGCGACCGTTGGCAATGCGACAGAGGCGTGGGGGATGATCACCTGTCGGCCGTTACGCGCCAACGGCTAACAATTATATCACCCACATATAAATGAAGCTAGTGAAATCTTCGCCGCACCTGCCTCGGTCATGTGGCGAAGACGTTGTGCCGGCCCGCCTCAGACGCACCTGCCGTTCGCGAGCCTTTGTTTTCTACTTTTTTCGATCCCTCGCACCCGTAATTTATATTCGAAATTCGGGATTTCGCCGCAATCGCCGGCTTCACCTGTCGCCGGAAGGGTTCCATCGTACCTGGGTTTTTGTTTTGGCTCGCATCTGCTCTTTCCAAATGACAATCGGTTCTCCGTCATTAATTGGTGCCGAGGTTTATAAAAAGTTAACAATTTGGAGCTCCATCCCGACGTCGATGTTAATGATCCGTCTTATCTTTTTAGAATGCGATAAGCGTTTGAAAAGATTTTTTGTTAGAAAATTTCGCTCGTCTAAATTTAGTTTCCTTGCTAGATAAGATTTTTTGTTGCAATATTCTAAAAGTGCGTTTCGTTTGTTGCAGGTATCCGTTCAACGATTCGGAGCATGCGTCTCTGTTCGCGAAGATATCGCGGGGGTACTTTGTTGTTCCTGAATGTTTGTCGTCGCGAGGCAAGTGCTTGATCCGGTCGCTGCTGCGGCGCGAGGCGTGCGAGCGGCTGAGCGCGCGCGACGTGCTGCGCCACCCCTGGCTGGCGCGCGACCCGCGCAACGAGCTGCCCCCCCGCGCCAACGCCTCCCACGACCGCCTGGTCCCCGACGTCGACATGGACGACGACTGCACCTAAATCAAACACAGGACCGGTGCTGGCATCGGTCGCAATCAACACCGTTTTAACAACCGCGGTTATCTAATCAAAGCTATTTATGAATTTATTGTAAGTTATTCCGGCCTAAACTTCTTTCTGCTGAAAGTAGTTCTTTCAGCAGTTGATCATGAGACGGTTTCTGCCGAGACTTCGGTTTAGCGACTAGGATCGAGGTCGAGCGCGGCTGGCCCGCGAATCGTCCGCGACTAATTTATTAAGTTAGCTGGAATCGAGCCACAATAAGAATCGCATAAGTCGTGAAATTTACCGTTTTATGCGGCTTTTATTGGCGGTATACGTTCCTGCTTTAACAAGCTGTGGTGTAGTCGTAACGCTGTAATGACAGAATATGTGAGACTGACGCCGCGTCTTGTGGCAATCATCTTATTGTGCACTTACTTCGGGCTCGGCGGCCATAGCTGCCCAGCGCTGGGACACGCTCAGCCGCGGCCCGAGGGTCGTCGAGATACAGTTATTTATGTGAAACATTCTGTTAACTATTACATTAATTCCTCGTAAGCCCTAATGTAACGTATCAATTTCACATCAATATAGACGATTATATTGCATTGAAGTTGTTGCTGTATTCTTAGGTAAATTACCTATGTATATTTTGTATTTATATAAAACTAAAGTTATATCGTGTAATTGTGATCTCCACCGATGTTATTTAGCGATTACTTGAATGCCATTATGTTGTTACGCAGAAGTTTGAGTTCTTTTGTTGCACAACGATCAGTTGCTTCCATCATAGAGTTATTTGATTTTATATTATTTGGTTATATTAAATCGTGATTATTTGGCAAATCGACAAAAGAAATTATTATTATTGTTATTCCAACCAAAATTATGTTTAAAAATATATTCACATCACCATGTACCGGATATGGTAGAATTTGGTCTGTGCCATTTATTTAATTAAACCTAATTTATTTGTTGTTATAATTATTGACGGTGTGACGTCGGCACTACTCTTCCTAAAATTAAATTATTTTTCCATTTGGTACTTGGTGTTGAGTTTTTATTTTGATTAATTAAATTTGAGATCATTTTTTTAGTTATTATAATTTGAAATCTTCCAAATCATCTAAATCAGTAATGTTACCATGTCTAAATTTTGTTACTGTATCTATTGATAAAATTAATGTTTTTTTTTGTTCTTAATTTTCTTCATTTCTCACTTGGGATTCTGAGGATTGCCTGAAACGATTAATTATGACTATTTTAGTTTAAAGAAGTATTTATTATTTTTAAGTTTTATTTCTTTGACAAAAATAGTTGTGGTTAATATTCTGGGTAGATCATTATAATCATAGTCAAGTCTTTCGTATGAAAGCATTGTACAATAGTAGCCTACTATGTAAATTACTACTGCTACTTTAATTTATACAAACTGTAAATAAAGTTAAGATATAATAAGAATTATCAAAAAAAGAAAAGAATGATAGAGGGAATAAAATAATTTAGAAAAATTACAACATACTTTCATTCCACATCCTCTACTGAGTACTGAGTAAAATACCCGTGCTGCTTTCTGTACGAAAGCATTTTTCATCCAAGATAAGTCTTACCCCCGAAATGACAAAAACTTTACCCAAAGTTAAGCAGGCCTTACTAGTAGGTACAGCAGGCACTTTTAGTTCTATCGACACCTAACAAGACAGCTAGTTTGAAAATTCATTGGATAAAATTATCGTCGAACAACCAGTGACCAAATACTCGTAGTCGCAACGGTCAGTCCTCATTGCCATTTTGCAAAGAAATTTTATTTAGCAGGAGCGAGACTAAAAACGGAAATGGGTAACCTGATAATGTGCCGTTGACTGTACATTGAAAACTAACGGATCTATGGCTGTGCAAACATGGACCGTTTGCGGCAACTATAAGTGGTGAGCCTTTGAGTGGCTGCACGGTGGAGAGTCCTTACTAAACGCATGGTCTGAACTAGAGACACCCCAGAACTACCCATATTATCATCTATCACACACAAGCTTAACATTTTGTTATGTCAACAATAAAAAAAAACATTACGCAGTTGATATTTATCGGCTAATCTGGTAAGTACCGCTTTCCGGATATTTTAGATAGGATTATCGCAAGAGTAGTCAGCGTCTACACAAGAAGGATTATTGATATTTAGAGTGGCTCTTAAATTTTAGTACAGTTAGGTAAGTACGAGCGTACGAGTAATCATCTGCTGAAGTCAGCTTTTAGGTAGAGTTAATTTCGAAAAACTACTCAATAAGTCAAAAGTTAGGATGCCTATAAATTGATGGTGCTCTGCAATTCGTGACGGAACGCTATAAGGCCTTTCATCAAAACCACACTTTTCTAAATCGGCCTTTTCAGGCCGGGCCCTAGTTAGGAAGGTGGCTACAGCCCTTGAAGCACCAGCCTATAGACACGTGCAATACATAACCGAGCCTTATTATTCCCCATTTTCGACTATGTAAGAAGGGACTTGTACGATGTTACCTAAACGAACCTAGAAATAAGTTAATTCGAATGTTGCGCCACTTCTCCCTCTCCAATTCAACAAGGCGACCACTGAAAACCAGCGTCGTGGTGCTCTTGTGCCACCGCGGCATATGCTGAGTGGGAGCCTTTTTGACACATTTTATATGACATTGTTTGTATACTTTTTCTTTTATGTTTTTATGTGTCGAATAAATTTATCTTTCTTTCTTTCTTTCTAAACGCCTCTAGTTTTTATATAGACAATAGCCTCGCGATGCCATCAGAATAATGACGTGGAACGTGTGGCGCTACTTGTTAAAGAGATATGCTGATTGCTGTAAGTAAATAATAACATTGAAGGAAGACTTAGTACGGCTTTGATTGACACTATGAAGCTTCGTATCCACTAGGCAACATTTGAAGCGCGTTAAGTTTTAAAACATGGTGCTCATCATGTTGATCAGCAACGCGCAACTTTTGTATTGGTGCGTAATGTGAGAAGAGTGGTAAAAAGCAGCTTGTACCTACGGTCAGGAAGCTAAGTGGTTGTAAGGCACTGCACCCCGGCCGCACAGAGAAGGAATATGAGGTTATGAAGGGAACTAACTCCCTTGAAAGCTCCCTCGCTCCGCGAGACACTAGGCTAGGCTAGGCTAATGCTCGATGTTCTGCTACTAGTAAATGTTGCAATCTATACTCATGCCACTAGGCAACATTTCCCGCGCGACATGTTGCTCATCATGTTGATTAACGACGCGCAACTGCCCTAACGGTGCGCATAGTAAGAAACGACAACCCGCGCGTCATGTTGGAAACAACTCGCGCTGTTGTGCAACGTCGCCTTACATGTTGAGCGTCAATTATTGCCTAGTGGATATGCGGCTTCACCCTTAGATATCATCGTGGCCCAGCAATTTTACACCCCGAGTTCAAGTTTAGCCGAAACACTCACTTTGTGTTTATTGTACATTTTGCGGTCAACTCTCCGGTGATGGAAAACCCAAGCAACGCGAGTAGTTAATGGAGGTAAGCTTGCCCTATGCCACGTTGGGTTCAAATTCGCCTGACGAAGTTTGGGCTTCTTAACATTACGTTCAACATGACTACAACAATCAAGAGAGCCTCTGACTACCCCGTTAGTAATCTAGTCGTGAGTGTATGTAAGTCCGCAGTACAGTACTGCCGTGGTATAGCTGAATTGCCGTTAACCGACATCTGGGCGATTTTCGTTTTTTGACGGATTATTAATAAGAAAAAAATCTCTATCGACCTATCTGAGCGGTTTTTTAATATCTTAAATAGTTTCCGAAATAATTTATAAGCGAATGCGGTTAAGTACCTTTTCTTCTAGTGTGTAGTTAGCTTTAACGTCGCTAAGTAGCTTTAGGAGACAATATTGCCGCTAGAGTTCACTAACGTATATTCTTGTTATAACTTTTTCTCATCCTTGTTTCGCTAGATTGCCGTCATGTGGGTGTTTATACATAATAATACGGTTAAAGTACTTTAACTGTTTTAAAGTTATTCTTTTCTAGTTTAGATGTGCATGCGTTTATTACGCAGTAACGCCGTTAGCTGTAATAACTAGGCAAAACTGCGGCTATTGTAGCTTAACTGCATTACAGCGTAACATTTGGGGAACATTTGGTGGCCAATAACGGTAATGAAAAAAATCCTAACAATAATAGTAAATAAAAAATAGGCTATAGTGCGGCTATGTCACAATAATAAGCTGTAATGCCGTTAAAAAATCTCGCGCGGTGTAGGTAGCGACGGTCCTGGTTTCGCACGGCAGGGATCGGGAGTGGAGATGGGACGCCGCAGGTGCATGCCGGCGAAGGACTAGTGCCGCTCCTTATTTATTTCCGCCAATTTCATAAGGATGGTGGACCATCTCAGCTCAGTTAAAAAATAACTAGTTGGATGTAGTAGTTGTATATTATTATGTAAAAGAAAATATTTTTCATTACATAATAATATACATACCATCCTACTACTACATCCAACTAGTTATTTTTGAAAATATTTTCTATTACATAATAATATATGTGCAGCCTTGTTATTATGATATTTGTCCCTTATCACAAATAATACTAAGAGTTCCTAATCAATCTAGTTATCCGAACTATTGCTTAAATTGAGTTAAGGACACAGAATTTTTAAAAACGGGCCTTCTATCGAAGAGTGTTTGACGAGGTCCCTTACTATGGACCTCATAAGGGGCTATGCTCAAAAGTTTCTAAGAGATCGAGTCAAAAATCAGATTTGTAAAACAACTTCAGTAGACGACGTGGCCCAACGGATAAACAAGTTGAAGAGGCAATGTGCGTTCACATATCGAGAAGAACTGATGGCTGTAGCAGCCGCAAGGCGCTAGATTTGAGACCACTGGAGAGAAAACGCACTGTAAGGCGCCCACCCACACGGTGGATGGAATAGCAAATAAAAACCGCTGAATTTCAGTAAATATATATGGAAATTAATAGAGGAGGCCTATGTTAAGCAGTGGTCTTCATACGGCTATCAATGATGATGTTGGAGGTAATATGGGTTTTTTCTATATTTTTAAATAACCATGATGATAAATCGACTAGGAACCAACAACTCAACGATATTTTTAAAAAAGGAACTGACGAGTTTTACATCAGTTATTTTTAAAAAATTTAATGATTTTCATCCAAATGATATTTGTGTACAGAAGCGCACACATCAACCTTTACATAGGGGCACCTTATGCGGCTGATATTAGACCCATTTTGCAATGGTTTTGTAGAGGTTGATGTGTGCGCCTCTGTACACAGGGCGCCAATGACTTCAGATAATATTGAAAAAACAATTTATTCAAAATATAAACAATTTTACAGAATACCAAACTAAATTGGACAAATTCCATTATTTCAAAATTGATTTTGTGTAGGTTTATTCTGGTTTACGTTGCATAACGTGAGCCTGATGTCCAGGTTAAATAAATGTTGTAATTAACAAATGTTGATTTTAATTTATTAACAAAAAAATGTACTCAATTTTAACTTCCGTTCGTTCTATATCTCAGCGAATCAGATAACACACGAACTACTTATAAAAGGAAAACCTCCCAAGCGCTTTAAAACACCTTACAGCAAAAAGCGTGTGCTAACGCCAAAACACCATGTCGGCGAGTCAACCATTTGTCCTACTACCAATCTCTTGAAAACGAGAAAGGACCTTATCGTGGTTTCATGGCTAGTCGAGCTATTTAACAACTGCCTTGACCAAGCAAAGATTCCACGCATTTGGCGAAAGTCCAAGTCATTGCTGTGCCTGGTGAAACAGCTGACGGATCCAAAAGGTATTGGCTAATTTCGCTTTTGTGCCATGCTTTTAAGCTATTTTAACGTATGCTTTTTAAGTGCCTAAAGATCTTGTTGACCCATAGCAAATTTTCAGATCAAGTAGGTTTAAGGCTGGGAAAATCCTGTTGCAGCCAGACTCTTAGACTCACGCAACACATCGAGGATGGTGTTCAGGCTAGCCAGGTTGCTGTTGTCGTATTTGTATACCTGTTGGCAGCCTACGACACCGTCAACATCAGGAGGTTGCTAGAGAAAGTGGGTAGCATAACAGGCAGTCTTAACCTCGTGTCGATTCTAAGGAAGACACTGAGCAATCCTTCTTCCAAGTACACCTATTATCTGAAAAGAGTAGATGGCATGTGCAAAAAAATGTCTTCCTCAGGGAAGCCCAAGGTACCCATGTTGTTCAACGTCTTTACCAAGGACCGGCCATCTATACCAAACACTCCGCGATTCATACATGCCGACGATCCGGTCTTGGTCTCACAGCCTGTCTGGAGCCGCTCAGCACACGCAAAGCAAGTGGACTGCACTTATTGAAACCTTCCGGATAGTTGCGGGCTGCTCTGTGTAGTACAGATAAATCCAAAATGGAGTTGAACCCTCGTAACCAGATGCACGGCTACTCGGCTGTTCCTCAGAGCTCAGAGCAGAGCTCTATCTGAAAACCCATCACACACCAGTAACCCACCAGTAGCCAGGATTGGCCTGTGAAGGGACGAGCCACCTATCATCATCTTTGTTACACCTTCTGAGAATCTACCCTCAGGCCATAACTTGCCATGGCTGACGTGGAAAACGCTATACAGACTGCGGATTCAGGTCGGCAGATGCAAGGACACTCTGTGTAAGTGGGGGTACATCGATGGTGCGGAATATGCTTGCGAGTGCGGTACCTTCCGCCAGACCATTAGTCACTTCATTTAATGCCCTACGTGCCCAAACAGCTACACACGCGACGGCCTAACTTGTGCTAACGAACACGCTGTGAGGTTGGTGGAGTACAGTCGCAAAAAGTTCAAAGACCGTTGCTATCGATACGATAAAAGAGAGACTATAATGCCGTTAACCTTAAATGTTCTTCATTTAGCTGTGTTTTAGCTTAGCAACAAATATGTTTTATACTTGGAAAAAATATAAATGTGTAGTTTACTAGACTTAAAAGCGATTAAATGCCAATAAACGCACTTAAGTCTAACATTCACTAGTAATGTATCACCCAATGTTAAGCTGAAACGTGGTTATATACTTTAACGGCAATAAAGCTAAACAAGTGAAACCTTTTTTTCTTGTCTTTTAAAAGACAATATTTTTGTTTCAACTTGATTGTCTGAAATGCCGCTGTGGTTTATCTAACGGCATTTCTGCTAGTCATTCATGAGCAATTATTGACGTGAATGATAAACTTAAAAGAAAAATAGCCTTTTTTAATAATTAAACTATATTTACTAACATGTCAGACATGTAAATATAAAGTATTTAACGGGATCTACGTTTTGGTGGTTTCAGGTCTCAAATTGGTATTGTAACGGAGAAGTTACAGCGGTTTCCATTTTCGCCGCGTTTTTTGCTCATAACTCAAAAATGTGTTTTGGTAGATAACGGCATTACAGATATACCACGGCAGAGTACTACCGGTACTACTCACTTAGTTGCAGAGATCCTTTAATAAAAATGACCAATGACTTATCCCTTTTTATGAAGTTTCATTTCAATAAAACACGCCTTTTTACGTTTGCATTTATTTCTAATGATATAATATACAAAATCAAACTACAAATGGTATTCACCCGTCTTTGATTACCTCATCAAGTCATTAAAGGAGTGTAAACATGATTTCATTAAAATCAACTTTTTGATCGAGAATAGGGTGTAGCCCACATTGCTACCATAATAATCATTTTGAAAGTTGTACTATAGCAAGTCACAAGATAAAAATGAATACGTATAGTAAAAATATTTTCTACGCTACTACTAATAACATCCTTCACGGGGCGTGACTTTTAAATAATATACTTGGACACAAATAAAATGTAAAAAGGGTAGATATAATTTCGTCATATTTTTGTTGATGAATTACTCAGTTTTATTATTAACAGTCATCAAGGGTAAATTATTGAAAATAAATGTGATAACAATTTATTATGTTGCGATATATTGTGCAATAATAATACCTCGAGCCTAAATATTTACTTTACGGGAAGTCCTACGTCGAGTGGCGCGCTTCAACTACGCATAACTTTTAAAGTTGTTATTGCCTTAAGGAAATACAAAGGTCGTAGTATTTCTGATACAAATTATGTGGAAACTTTTGTATATTATCGTTATTTGCTGATAGGTACCTGCACAAATATTTTAAATGGTACCGGTTTTATTTTGCTTTTTAGTATATTTTAATGTTTTTACACTAATGTATGGAATTACGAACATCAATTATTAGTGCTTGCAACACTGTCAAATAATACTACAAATTTTTAATCTACAAAAGACCAAAAACAGTGTAACACTTAATTTACATACTTCACAAAATGTAACAATAATTATATTGACCACATTTTATATTGGTAGAATTTGGATCATAATTTTAGAAGAAAACCATATTATTATAAACATTGGGTCATAATTTATCGTATTGTTCTTTAAAAAAATGAGTTTATTTTTAGAAAATAACTTGAGTAGAGATAATGAGTAGTGATTAATGGAAGGGATGAAATAAAAGTAATAAATTCAATAAATACATATTGAGTCTATTCAACAGCATTATTTCTTGTACATCACAGACTTCCTTCAACATGGTATGATGGTAAATTAAATTACTAAATTATGATCTCTTGGAGAACTTACGTCACTTTTCGCAGTTTCTGACAGGGGCACATTACCGCGATAATTAGTTACTCGGTGGTCGGTCAAACGCACGTCAAGTGAAGTGATTGGTTGCACAAACTTCAGTCAGTTAATCAAGTTAGTTGACATATGATTTGGCAACATTCTTCAAATATCTAGAAATCTGTCTAAGTTTATGCAGTATTTAGTTAATTTGTGATTGAGTGTTTTATTTCGGCGCGTTTTTATTTCATCGGATCATGATTATATTAAAAGCAAAATAGAAATTCTGATTCATAATAATATTCACGACATTGCACAGCATTTCATTATTAATCACGCCTAGCTAATACGACCATTGTATTTAACAAATTCAGAATCAAGCTGCCGCCTTTTTATATTTTAAATTGACAAACATTGTTTTTTTTCACTTATGAAACCGTCTGTCAAACGCTAGCCTGTCTTGACGTGGACACTAGTCTACAAATTTTAAGCCTCCGTGCGCTATGAAACGAACTATGTTTCTTTAAAAGATAAAATGTTTGAGGCGTATGTCCAGCAGTGAACTACAACAGACAGATAATGACAGATAGTAACCTAAAGCGTGTTCTTTCCGACTTTCCCCCATCAAATCTGCCCAAGTGACGTAAGTTCTAGTACGTTAGTGTTCTCAATAAAGCCTCTCAGCCTTGCTAGGTCCATGGCAGCAGGCGTAGTCGGCCATGCGGCGCTCGAGCTCGGGCCGGAAGTGCCGGATGAGGCCCTGCACCGGCCAGGCCGCGCCATCGCCTAGAGCGCAGATTGTGTGCCCTGGGGGGGACAAATGTAGGCATTTAATTACAGTTTTTTATAGCTGTGTTGTATCCAAAATATGATAAATTAAAAACCAAACAAAAGGTAACATGTGCGGTGGACGGCACATCACTCTACCCATTTCCGGTCAGTCCTCCTTGCTCTATTGCAAAGAAACGACGCTTGGCAAGAGCGAGAGAAAAAACGGAAATGGGGTAACCTGATGTGCTGTTGACTGTACTGTTACATTATAGGAGATTTAATAAAATTGAAAAAGACTGCGGGATGGGTGAAAAGAATTCCTGACTTACCAGGAAGTCAGTTAAAACCTTTTTGTATATGGCAAATTTATTATTGAAGACATCAATGTCAATATTTTTGCCAATTCGAGCCAGTTCGTTGTAAAAGGGAATTCAAAGAATATTCAGAATTACGATTACAAAAGATTTTTATCTACATCTGAAATTTAAACATCCTTACTCTTTGTACAAAGTTATCCTATTTAAACCTATACAATTTAGGAAAAACAGTTTATGAATTTGTGTATGTATAAATTAGCTCTCTACTTTCACGTTTCGCCAAGTCAACTAGACTTGGCAAAACATGAAAGTAGAGCCTTTAAGCCCTATAAAAAAATCTCGTTAACAGAACAACAAGCACATAATGTGGTGTAATAAAGGATGGAGGCCTATTCATAGCTACGAAACAGGAAATATGATAAGTGTTTCTATAAGATTGTTGCTTTTCCAAAATGACTCAATTTTTCCCAAATATCAGTAGAACGTTTAGTTGTTTCTGAAAGCCTCGATAATTTGAAAGGTTGCAAAAACAACAGCCTGTACATAAACTTTAAATCTACGATTGCGTAAATAACAACACTACCTTCAATTTGTTTAGAGATTTCCCATAACATGTCGATTTCCTTCGGCGACGCGTTGCCTTCAACGAATCTGCAAACAAAAGGACAATTGATGAGAAAATTAAATAACGTTATGAGTTATGACATTACTCAGTGGCCATGAGTCAATAACATAATTCTCACATTTAGAATGAATGATGTTATCAGTTTTTTTGTTTTGATTTGACACAGTTTAAAAACATTTTAGCTAATATAGAGCTATTCTGATTGGTTGTGCGGTTGTGTGTGTGAAAAAGTGTAGTAGTTTTGTTTCTGTAGTTGCAAAGTTTATTATAGTCAACTAATGTGAAAGAAATGAATTTTAACAATTCACGTTCAAAAATCACGGAACATACATGAGTGCAAGTTGCACAGCCCAAACTCCCTAAATTTTCTGTTATACCTTGCAGTTGACTGTTAGAGATTGTCTTTAGGCATTAAGTCCGCCAATTGTACTATTTTTGTAATTTGTGCAATAAAGTAGCAGGCGACAGCTAGAAAATATTTTGGATGTCACCTTTTAAAGTAAAGTAAAGTAAAAAAAACATTTATTCATGTAAGCTTATTCACAAGCACTTATGACACGTCAAGACAGAAAATCAAAATGAACAAAGTGACTTTTGCACCAACCATAGAGATTACAAAGTAACAATTCTTTATTTGTGATCTTTGACCACATCTCAAGTAAATAACACATAGTATCGATTCCTGCCTGATGCCAAGACGACCAAAAGTATTTTTCTGGTTTTCAGATCTTTAGTAAAGATACTGCATAGAAAATGCTAAAACAATAATAACCAACACATAGTATCTCACCTTTATTTGACCTTTGCTCAGCAGTGGGACAAAACAGGTTTTAAAAAAAATATCTCACCTGTACATAATCTTGTTCATCCAGCTGACCCCCTCCCTGCAAGGCGTGCACTGTCCGCACGACTCGTGCTTGTAGAACATTATGAGTCGCGCGATGGCCTTCACGATGTCAGTCGACTTGTCCATCACGATGATGGCGGCCGTGCCCAGGGACGTTTGAGCTGCTACCAGGCCGTCGAAGTCCATTAGGACTGTCTCGCACACGCTGGGGAATACAAATAATTGAATAAATGTCAATGGCATTATTCCACACAGCGCCATCTAGCCCCAAAATGAGCTTATCAAAGCCCGTTCGGTGGGATACTAGACAACGAATAAACATACTCAAATACTCAGAAAATCATAAAAAGACATTTGGTCATCTTGGCATCAGGCAGGAATCGAACCTCAGGATCCCGCCTGATGCCAAGACGACCAAATGGCTTTTTCTGGTTTTCAGATCTTTAGCAAAGATACTGCACGGAAAATGCAACAAAAATAAAAAACAAAAATAACCATGTTCGAAAATACTTTTTATTTTGTAAATACATACTTAATGGCACCCAGACCAATACAAACAGACATGTTCATTCACACAAATGTTTGCACTGTGCGGGGATCGAACCCGCGACCTTTGGTGTAGTAGCCGACTTCGCAACAATTACACCAAATCGGTTGTCAAATGGAATTAATTTATTTTGGGTTCATTGACTTGCCACTTGAAAACACCCAAGAAACGCAGATAACGATGGTTAGCTCGCCGCTTACCGTGTTGAGTTCAAAATTCACGTCATAAGTTTATTTCACTCATATTCTGGTGGAAAACAGAATTGAAGTATAACAATAACTGGGGTAATTTGAGGTCACAATTCCATTTTAATGTTTCATTTCAAAATATGGCCTTCTCCTCAAAAAACTGTAGCGGAAAGGCTACAATTTTTGTGTTTATATGGTTTCATCAAAAGTTCAAAGAAGTAACAGTACCAAAAATAAAAGTTAGTATGTTCAACATCACAACAGCACTTCAGCCTCGAACAAATAGTAAAATACTCACTCCTTAGGAATAAGCGGGGTGGACGATCCACCCGGAATGATAGCGAGCAGGTTGTCCCACCCGCCGCAGACGTCGCCCGCGTGCCGCTGGATGAGCTCCTTCAGCGAGATGCTCAACAAATAGTAAATACTCACTCCTTAGGAATGAGCGGGGTGGACGATCCACCCGGAATGATGGCGAGCAGGTTGTCCCACCCGCCGCAGACGTCGCCCGCGTGCCGCTGGATGAGCTCCTTCAGCGGGATGCTCAACAAATAGTAAATACTCACTCCTTAGGAATGAGCGGGGTGGACGATCCACCCGGAATGATAGCGAGCAGGTTGTCCCACCCGCCGCAGACGTCGCCCGCGTGTCTCTGGATGAGCTCCTTCAGCGAGATGCTCAACAAATAGTAAATACTCACTCCTTAGGAATGAGCGGGGTGGACGATCCACCCGGAATGATAGCGAGCAGGTTGTCCCACCCGCCGCAGACGTCGCCCGCGTGTCTCTGGATGAGCTCCTTCAGCGGGATGCTCACTCACAACATCACTACACCCTCAAACAAATAGTAAAACACTCACTCCTTAGGAATGAGCGGGGTAGACGATCCACCCGGAATGATAGCGAGCAGGTTGTCCCACCCGCCGCAGACGTCGCCCGCGTGCCGCTGGATGAGCTCCTTCAGCGGGATGCTCAACAAATAGTAAATACTCACTCCTTAGGAATGAGCGGGGTGGACGATCCACCCGGAATGATAGCGAGCAGGTTGTCCCACCCGCCGCAGACGTCGCCCGCCTGTCGCTGGATGAGCTCCTTCAGCGAGATGCTCAACAAATAGTAAATACTCACTCCTTAGGAATGAGCGGGGTGGACGATCCACCCGGAATGATAGCGAGCAGGTTGTCCCACCCGCCGCAGACGTCGCCCGCGTGCCGCTGGATGAGCTCCTTCAGCGGGATGCTCAACAAATAGTAAATACTCACTCCTTAGAAATAAGCGGAGTGGATGATCCACCCGGAATGATAGCGAGCAGGTTGTCCCACCCGCCGCAGACGTCTCTTGCGTGTCTCTGGATGAGCTCCTATAGCGAGATGCTCAACAAATAGTAAATACTCACTCCTTAGGAATAAGCGGAGTGGACGATCCACCCGGAATGATAGCGAGCAGGTTGTCCCACCCGCCGCAGACGTCTCTTGCGTGTCTCTGGATGAGCTCCTATAGCGAGATGCTCAACAACTAGTAAATACTCACTCCTTAGGAATGAGCGGGGTGGACGATCCACCCGGAATGATAGCGAGCAGGTTGTCCCACCCGCCGCAGACGTCGCCCGCGTGCCGCTGGATGAGCTCCTTCAGAAGGATGCTCAACAAATAGTAAATACTCACTCCATAGGAATAAGCGGGGTGGACGATCCACCGGGAATGATAGCGACGAGGTTGTCCCACCCGCCGCAGACGTCGCCCGCGTGTCTCTGGATGAGCTCCTTCAGCGAGATGCTCAACAAATAGTAAATACTCACTCCTTAGAAATAAGCGGAGTGGATGATCCACCCGGAATGATAGCGAGCAGGTTGTCCCACCCGCCGCAGACGTCTCTTGCGTGTCTCTGGATGAGCTCCTATAGCGAGATGCTCAACAAATAGTAAATACTCACTCCTTAGGAATAAGCGGAGTGGACGATCCACCCGGAATGATAGCGAGCAGGTTGTCCCACCCGCCGCAGACGTCTCTTGCGTGTCTCTGGATGAGCTCCTATAGCGAGATGCTCAACAACTAGTAAATACTCACTCCTTAGGAATGAGCGGGGTGGACGATCCACCCGGAATGATAGCGAGCAGGTTGTCCCACCCGCCGCAGACGTCGCCCGCGTGCCGCTGGATGAGCTCCTTCAGAAGGATGCTCAACAAATAGTAAATACTCACTCCATAGGAATAAGCGGGGTGGACGATCCACCCGGGATGATAGCGAGCAGGTTGTCCCACCCGCCGCAGACATCTCCCGCGTGTCTTTGGATGAGCTCCTTCAGCGGGATGCTCATCTCTTCCTCGACGGTGCACGGAGTGTTCACGTGGCCGGATATGTTGAACAGCTTTGTTCCGGAGTTACGGGCGCGGCCGAAGGATAGGAACCACTTGCCTCCGCGGCGGCAGATTGTCTGGAAATTACCAGTTGAGTACTTAATGTAAGCTTAATTAAATAAATCTACGAAATATTAACCTTTTGGACGCCAACATTTGAAAATGCATGTCGCTGCCCAACGCCACGACACATTTTCGACTGAATACGCGAGTAACAATATAGTGTTGTGTCTAATTTTATCGACAAAGTATTAAAATAAAACAAAATTGTTACAAAACAGTATTTTTATTGGCTTTACCAAACTAAGACCTTTTATTCATACTTCCTTCTTAAATCACAAACTGTTATTTATGACAAACTAGTAAAAAATATAGGAAGAACATCAGCTATCCCATCACTAACGGTGGATAAATCCGTCATTGGCGTTGGTAAGACATATTTTTTATTGACAATTAGTGTTGAGTTATAGTAGAGACAGGTATACATCGATAAATCAAAAAATTAAAACTATTGAAATAGGACTTGCCAGATATACCTACTATTCCACGCGGACGAAGTCGCAGACACAGCTAGTATATTTATATAAAGATTTTACAGAAGATACTGGATCTAGAACTATTAGTATTACTTGTCACACTTAAGGCGCGGTGGCGGCAAATGCGCCTTAATGAGCACTTCAGTGCTAAAGCCGCCAATTTGTAAGCATTCTAAGTATCAACCTTCTGTCCAAAAAATCTATACACTATGGCCATTTTTCTTTTGTGACTATAGATTTTTTTTCATGTGGTAATCTCGAAAACATGGCACAATACATAATGCAACATTGCACTCGGGACATTTATATCTAGTGTCTTTTCTGACTTTGGCTCCATTATGTGTAGGCAGTTTGCAACGTAATGATGCTTTGCCCGGGATATGTGCCGGCATGTGTCTCGCTGCATCTCCAGGTAAAAAACGAATAGGATTATTAACTGAACGGGACGAACTTGGAGCTTGTCTTGAATCTGCGTTCGGTTTGTATTTTAGAAATTTTCAAAGTTGTTTTTCTAAAATTGATTTAATTGAAATATTGTTTTTATTAACAACGTATACGTTTATTTAATGCATACAGAGGATCCTGATGCTACCCAATGTGTTGAAGATCAACCATATTCGCAACCATTATTCACCGAAATGGATAGCTCGAACCCAAAAAAACGGAAGCATGATTTGGAAACCGAAACGGTAGCTAGCGGTATTCAGTGTGAGATTGATACCAATCCAAGCAATGACAACTTAATAAAAAATGCAGACTTCTATTTTAGCCGCCTTCTCGTATTGCTACTAAATTGTCCTAATAAAAAAAGAATATCAAAATATATAAAGATCTTGCAAATTTTAACCGAACCAGATACCGAATAGTAATAAAATGGTCAAGTATGTTCTGAATAAACACAATTGTTAAGTTCCTAATAAATTATAACATTTATATTGTAGTTTAATTTTTTAACAATCGAATTTAGGAAGTACCTACATTTTCATAACTTGCACATCACTAATCGACGGATTTACACGTCAATGGCGTTTGAATGATACAAAATACGCTATGAATTGGGTGCCTCCAAAATATTTTTTTAATTGAGTTTTATTCCACAATATAGAATAGGAATTTATTTATTGTTTGAATTTAAGATATGGTCTATAAATATAAATTTTGATTTTCGAATAAAAACGAATACAACACAATCATATTTCCCTCCGAACTTGCAGACGGAAATAAACGTCAATGGCGTCACAGGCACGTTTTGTGTTTTTGGATATATCCGTGAACGGCGTTCAAAGGGTTAACAACTAAGCAGAGCTTGATTATGGCTGTCATAGACTAAAAACCTTCTTTTATTATAGAAGTGTTTTACACAACTGTCTAACACGTAAAATGCCTAAGGATGGAATTCACGATCCTTCGGCACAAAGGGCAGGACCATGTTTTTTTTCTTTTTAAATAATAACAGCTTTGTAATGGAAATTGGAAAGATGGTCTTATGCAGGCCAAGAAAAAAAATATTCCAGAAAAATGTTTAGCATTATTCTGAATCGTCTTCGATCTTTATCAGGTTCTGAAATCCGTGCCCTTTTTCTTAACACACCAGGGGGGCTAACCATAAGCACAAGCGCCGCCCGGCAACAAGTGTGAAGAGCCAAAAATGTATAGGAAAGACATTTAGACGTCAATTTAACTTGTAGCTGATTTCACGACCTAGAATCATTATCATCCCAAACACATCCCCAGATGCCCCATCCTAGTAACTTACCGGAGCCACTGCAATGGTCTCAACATTATTGACGGTAGTAGGGCAGCCGAATAGTCCAACATCAGCCGGGAACGGCGGCTTCAGACGAGGTTTGCCCTGCTTGCCCTCGATGGACTCGATGAGAGCGGTCTCCTCCCCGCAGATGTATGCCCCAGCGCCACGGTGCACGAACACGTCAAAGTCGTAGCCAGAACCGCAGGCGTTCTTGCCGATTAGGCCAGCTTGATAGGCCTGTAGGAGAGTATCATAAGACATTTATTTCTTTGAAAGACTACCATTATAAGAAAGAAAATACCTATGGGTTAACAAAATAAAATATGAGAGGATACAGCATTAGAAAAAAACAAATGAGTGTGAAGATTGGTTGATAAGTATTTGGGAATAGCATCCTTCTTACTACAAATGTAAAATAGTGTTAAACTTGTTTTTGATGTTAGTGATGCTTTTAAACAACATACAGCTCTGTGTTGGTGATATTACAATTGTTTTGATTGCAAGGTACTGGCACAAAATTCACTTGGTAGTCCAAAAATCCAAAAGAATTACAATGAGATCAAAACACAATCCAGTGCAATTGGCAAACATAGGTAGTTCTCATTAACATTTGGTTAATTAATAAACAAGACAAGCTAGTTCACTAAAGTCATTAACATTTTTTGTGTTAAAATCAAACGAAATCATTATAAACATTAACTGTTACAATATTGCTAGTAATAGATTTCTGTTGCATAATATTTATGAATATTCAAGACACTATCAAGTATTCAAACCATCATATTAAACCAAATTATCATGAATATCTCAAAGCTTGTGCAGAATGCCCCTTTATTAGGGGCCAGTTTTTTTTGTTTTGTTTGTTTAGCATATCACTATTTTTAACTCGAATTAAAAAGACACAACCCAGAAGAAACAGGTGTTTGGGAAAATGTTCCACACCTGTATAGAAATAATAATAACCAGGAACAAACTCAGCAAAAACTAAATTATTTAGATGTGAACCTTACCTCTGCAATTGCTACTTGAAGATTACTAGCTTCATTGTAAAATTCTCCTCTGATGTAAATATATGCAGCTTGAGCGCCCATTGCCTTGCCAGCAATCAAACAACCTTCTACAAGCTTGTGTGGGTCGTGTCTCATGATCTCTCGGTCCTTGCATGTACCAGGCTCTCCTTCATCAGCATTTACTACCAAGTACTTAGGACGGCCATCAGAGGGCTTGTTCATGAATGACCATTTCATGCCTGTAGGGAAACCAGCACCCCCACGTCCTCGGAGACCAGATGTTTTAAGTTCACCTGGGGAATAAAATCAATAGTGAACATTATTATCATGTCTTTAAAATAATTGGAAAAAAAAACATATTCATATGCTTGTAAATAGTTTTTACAATGAAGCTAATCAGATTTAGCAAGACCAGCTAGAGCTAAAATTTGAAACTTTTCAATGAGTTTACAATTAACAGTCAGTTTTAATAATTTAAACGAATGGACATCAATCCAAGTAATCTTAACAGCATGCCAAACATTTGTCATTAACTCTCAACAGTCCAAAGTTGACTAAAAGTGTTCAGAAGAACAAAATAATAGAGCAAAACAACATATTGTTCAGTTAGTCTAAAATAAACTAAATTTTAATAAGGTAAAGATTTGAAAAAAGTTCAACTACTTACCGACAATCCAGTCGGTTCCTTTCAAGAGGATCTCCTTGGTCAAGTACCAGTCTCCCCGGCGCAAGGCTCCCTTGAGCCTCCAATCATGTCTCCCATACAAGTTGGTGAAGACTCTATCGCTGTCCGCCAGCGGGCCATACGTGGTCTTGGCCGGCGGGGCCTGAGTCTGCTGGCACCGCACAGGCACATTGCTGATCCTCACCAAAGGTGCAGCAACGATACCTACATTGTGGCCTACAACACGAGATAATCAAAAGTCATAACACCACCAGACGTCAAAATTATGTAAGGCGCTGCGATGCGCAGAGTAAAATATTCACCGTTTCATACACGCCAATTGAAGCGACAACTAGTTCAAGACTTATTTATGTATTCAAATCATTAGTAATAGGAGAGACAAAAAAAATATTTACCCAAATGTGTTTTTGTCCCGTGGATAACTCTAGCTAGCGCACCAGCCATTTTTCCCGAATTGTCAAAACTATTTTTTTTAATATTGCCATACGATGGATAGGTATAGGGTGCGTTCCGAATTGAGGGAAAAGTGATAACACGCGGGGAGGAACACGCAATGGTTTTTGAAGATGGCGCCAGGGGCGACCATGTCTTGTTTACATCTGTGGCATGCCAGATGTCTAGTGGCATCGGCTTTTTTTTAAAATAAAAAATGGGTTTGCGTTAGAACCCAGTCTCGCCTGATGCTAATTGACGACGAAGTCGAAGTCAGAACACGCTTATCCAGAAAATGCCTATTCACTCTTCAAGGTTGTATGTTTCCGGAAAAACAGACGCAGGGAGAGCGTTCCACTCCTTATCGGTGTGCAGCAGAAATTCCTTTCTGCAGCGAAACGTTTCCTCCGGACCTCCGGGAAGTCGGTGGTAGAGGGGGGTATCAACCCATGAAGTTCCTGGTGTGCCCAGGAACAGGTGTGGTGTGTCTCCAAAAAAAACCTTAAAAACAGGCAACTCTACGCCGATTTGGTTCCAACGACTGGCCCTTCGGTCTTCTGAGTCCAGTCCAGTGCATCAAGCAGGTATTTTTCAGAGCCATCCCAAAGGTGGCAGCAGTAGGTACTCCATATGCGACCGAACTTGTAGGAGCTGTTCCGGTGTGAAGTAACGCCTAACCTTAAAGAGGGTGCCAAGTTTCTGGGCAGCGTTTTTTATGTTAAGTTTCAAAGTTGAGGTCCAGTTGTTATGTGGTTGAGGTTAGACGAAAGATTCAAACCAAGGAGCTCGAAGTGGTTGGTTATCGGTATGCTTAGAGCATCTATATTGTCTAAGTCGGTATGGGTGCATTGGGAAGAAGGAGTAAAATTGAATGTACTCACTCAACGAGGTTAGCTTCGCCCTAGCCAGACACTGTTCTTAAAATTAAGCTCATCCGTTCTACCATAGCCTCTCTAAGGTGAACGCTATGCGTCAATAAATATTGTGATATTTATCATGATATTTACTCATCTATTTTGGGCCGGATCACAGCACACTCTACCTACACCAATAATACGCATGGCGTCAGTATGAAGCGTTCTTGGCATTAGGCAAATGTGATGAAACTGAAAAAAAACAGCTTCAGTGATAATGCATTATCATCTTCCATAAGATAGGAAAACCAGAAAAACCTTGTTTTATCTTTTCCAGTGTTTGTGGTGTGTGACTAAACATTGGTGAAAGAAACCTGGCTGCCAGATAAATATACCAGAAAAATTCGGCCGGTTTGTTAATGGTCTCTGTAGCACAGTGATTAGTGCAGTCCGCTTGGTTTGCGAAAGACGTGGGTTCGATTACCGCCTGATGCCAAGACCGAATGTCTTTTACTGGTTTTCCTATCTTTAGTAAGATGATAATGCATTATCCCTAATGTTTAAATTAATTAAGGAATTTCATAGTTTTTAAAACGATGACTCCATGACACCCCGACGACTGCGCCGTGATCGTGACTTTTAATTCGGACATTCATTAATTACCGTCAGCAGTGTGGGCGCTAGAATTACATTTCGGATCGCACATTCTCACGGTTCTAAAAAGTCAAAAGAGCTCGCTTGATTGACAGCTGAAGACGACCCGATGTCAATGTCAAAACACTCATTAGTGTTTTAATTTATCGATATTTCGACTATCGATCGAAAACGATACAATATCAATATCTGAAGTATCACGGATTTCGCAAACGATATAGCACAAATTGACTAGGTTAGCTACCTATTTATTGGACCTACTGTTGGTTGTTATCAACAGTATCTTTTTCACAGGTAACGTTTTTAATTAAAATTCAATAAATAGGAACAGTATTTAATAAAAGTAAGTGTTTCAAAACTATACTTCACTTTCTCATTCCTAGCTTTGACGCGTCAAAACACTTTTTTAAAAACTTCACAAAGTTTTAACCCGTGTTGAAGGTGTCATAGAGTAAATAGGGTAAAAATGTACTTAAAAGAAAGAATCCGGCCGGTTTGTTAACGGCCTCGGTAGCACAGTGGTTAGTGCAGTCGCCCGGTTTGCGAAAGACGCGGGTCGATTTCCACCTGATGCCTAGTAGACCGAATGTCTTTTTCTGGTTTACGGATCTTTGGTAAAGATACTGCATGGACACTATCGATGTTGTGACTAAAGACACTATCGATATTGTGACTATCGACACTATCGATATTGTGACTATCGACACTATTGATGTTGTGACTATCGACACTATCGATATTATGACTAAAGACACTATCGATGTTGTGACTATAGACACTATCAATATTATGACTTTCGACACTATCGATATTATGACTATCGACACTATCGATATTGTGACTATCGACACTATCGATATTATGACTATCGACACTGTCGATATTGTGACTATCGACACTATCGATATTATGACTATCGACACTATCGAAAAATTTCATCCCGTAATTTGTATCTGTGACTGGTTGTACTAATTTCCGCTTCGTATTGCCTATGACCGCAAGAGAAACCCATACTGCCACATCCCGACATTGGCAGCTCAGACTTAATAGGAAAATTCATTTATTTCAACCCAAAGGATCATAAAATAAAATAATATTTTTTATTATATAATTTTTATAACACTTAAACACCCTACAAAATATTAAAATTCCAAAATAAAATGTGCTTACGTCACGTCTAACATCGATATAGATAGACGACAATTTATCGATAACTCTACGTCCGAGTAATCGAAAAAAACTTTTCAAAATCTTGAATCTTGTGATGGTGTATTTAACGATGATAGACAAATACCAATTCAACTAGCAGTGTCTCAAACTGGTCACAGTTCTGGATAGTTCGCTAAAGTCTTTTGAGTGCGTGCTAAAAAAATAAGATAAGGAAGATTTTGATAAATTGGTTGACATAAACTTTGGACTCGAAAGAAATCGCCGGTATCTAGCAGAAGTAAAGAAATGGCAGCGGTTATACCTGCAGTGAGTAAACTGTCCAATCGTATTATAAGAATTCTAGGATGTAATCCTGGGCCTATGACATTGCAGGGAACCAATACATATTTGATTGGAACTGGGAAAAGGTATGGATAAGTTATGTACTGTACTACTGTAAAGGCAAAAATATTATTGTTAGATTGTACTTAATTTATCTTAACTTCTTTTCAGCCGAATATTGTTAGACACTGGAGACAAGGATGTGAGCGAGTACCAGAAGAATCTGGCACAATTAGTCCAGGCAGAGGAGGTGGATATTGACCACATTGTTGTCACACATTGGCACCATGACCACATCGGTGGAGTTGAGAATATCTATGGCAGTATTGCAAGTTAGCCTATTTGATGTCATATTGAGAGTTAGAATTATAGGTTCACCTTAGTTCTCCACCTTGTACTAGGTTAATGTTGGAGCTTAAAATATTACAAATAGAAATATTGCCATAGTTCTATTATTTATTAAATGCCATATTTTAACAGCCTGTTTTCAATCAAATACTCACACTTTACATGGAGGTATTTTGTTTGAGTCAGCAAAAAGTTAGAGCTAGAAATCCACAGAAGCAGCTTATGTATATTTTGTTTATGTCCTAATTATTTGTTTTATTTATCTTTTTTTTTACAGAGCAACCCAAGATATGGAAACACAAGAAAAGTGCAGAAGATGAACCAGACAATGAATTGCCATCAACTATTCCGACCCACTGGCTAACAGATGGTCAGGAAATCAGAGTAGAAGGCGCCACTGTCAAAGTGCACCACACTCCAGGTCACACCACCGACCATGTAGTCCTTACTTTACTAGAAGAGAATATCCTGTTCAGCGGAGACTGTATTCTAGGGGAAGGGACTGCGGTGTTTGAAGATTTGTATACTTACATGAGAAGTTTGCAGAAAATTCTTGATCTCAAGCCTGGTGTAATATATCCTGGACATGGCAATGTTGTGGAGGTAATAATTCACCATATTGAAATTGGTTCACACAACCTTGCTTATTAATTTGGTTTTAATGCCTCAAGTTCCATTACTTTGTGGAACTACAGTCCCACCAACTGAATAAATACATTCTGATAGCTGCCAGTGTCATTGGAAATAGTACTTCAATTCAATAGAAAGGTGATCATGGACTGTAGCTTGACTTTTGAGCCTGACAGAACACTTGAACCCTTTTAGCATCGCATAAAGTTTTATTTCCAATGAAACTGGCAGCTGTCAGAATGTATTTCTTGTATTAGTTGGACTATAGTTGGACTATTGGTTTCATTTTAAAAAAATATGAAAAAAGCTCACTAGTTTCATCATGGAAAAAATAATGTAACAAGTACCAATAAATCTCATTTGAAGGCTTTTTACAAAAAAACTTCTGTTAATTATTCTTAATTTATAAGATATCTACTATACATTTTATATCTTCTTATTGCTTCATTTTCAATTATGGTCATTCATCACTTGTTCATCTTACAGGATCCAATTCAGAAAATAGAGTTCTACATTGCCCATAGAAATCAAAGGGAGTCTCAAATTTTAGAAGCGCTGAAAAACAATGCAGACAAAAAGTTGACAGAGATGGATTTAGTCAAGATAATTTATGTGGAAACTCCAGAACACCTCTGGCCTGCCGCTGCATACAATGTCAACCACCATCTCTCCAAATTGACCAAAGAAAATAAAATCAAATGCTTCAATGTTGATGGCGAAAATAGATGGCAATATGACAAAACATTAACTTGCAATTTATAGTTAAATATTATTATTGTTGTTGCTACAATACTTTTTTGTAAATAAAAGAATGTTTGTAAAGATATTATTTTATTGTAAAACCATTACTGTACAGTACAGCTGTTGATTAAAATAATTCACATTGTGTGTTGTATGAATAAACTTTTAGCCAAAATTCAAGTACAGGTAAAAAATTACAATAATCCTGGTCTGCAAATTCAATCATTTTAATCATTATCTAATATTCTTTGTAAAATAGGAACAGGATTATTTGAATCATATACCCAATTGCATGACGCAACCCAATACATTTCATTGCCTAGGAATCAAAAATTTGTATTATATTATAATGTAGAAAGTTCATTTACTATTTCCATGATGTTGTTGCATTGAGTTCATTATAGACAAGATATAATTATTATAATAAATTAACTACAACTGTGATAATTCGTAAACAATCAGTTACTTACACAAAAAAATAATTGTAATTTTATTACTTAAAATAAATACCTAGAATGTACAGCTTAAGACATTTTCAATTACTTAGGGAAATTTTTATTTAAGATTGTAATTTCAATGATTAGTTAAGAAAAAAAGATCAGTAGATAAAATTGTTCATGAAACTTCACAAAGAAAAGGCAGTCCTAAATATACAAGTGGGAGATTTTAAAATTAAATCAAAAGACAGATGCTTAATCATGCCGTAACGTAAGTAATAGTGATGCAATATTGGACCATTAAAACAAGTCCAGTTATCAAGATATGCCAACGCCACCCTTCAAATATTAGGAGAGGTTTGTACAACTGAGTAAGGCTACAAGGCTCATTCACTCTGCATTTACTAAGCCATAATATTGTTATGAACGACATTATTATGTTTATCTATTTCATAAAGAAGCTTTGAGATTCTACCACGAAATATACTGAAGTTTGAAGCCTCTTTCATGTAACAGATGTAAATCACATAACTCTTACTGAAGTAAAACCAATTAAAAAGAATCTCAGATTGTTTCTTCAAAGACGCAGGTCAATCTTCTAACCAAATAGAAGAATTTGCTCTTCCACTCCGTTATGTTCAGCAACATAATCAGTGTAAAATAAAATATACTGAAATAGATAGTAATGCATGAATGTCCAGTGACATAGGTTACATTACCACATATTTTTACAAATAGACAATACACAGTACCATTACGTAAAGGTTGATGTGAACGCGTGTGGCTAAATGAGGAAAAAGTGCCAGACAGCAAAAGTTTAAAATTGTATAGCGTGTCATAGATCTATCGAAAACAAACTAAAGTTTGAAACTCCTATCAGTGTCCCGTTAGCATTGAACCTTGACAACAGTTCTCGCGTAAACGATCAATAAGTCCAACAACACAGAAGCAGTATTAACAGCGTATCTTACATTACAATATATCACGTGACCGCTATCGGCGCGTGCGCTTCGGCGGCGGCATAATGTCCGAGTCGTCGTGGAACCTGTGGTTGTCTATGAAGTCTAGGAGGATCTCTGTGGTCACAGGATCTCTAATACTTTCGCATACCGCTGAAATTAATATTTATTAAATTATTATGCTTATTTCCTAGTGAGTTTCAGACGTTTGATGGTTTCAATAATAAATAAAATGTAGTCCCATGAAAAATGCTGACCCTGTATTCGTGAAATATTTATTTTCACTGAATATGTACAGTCAACAGCACATCAGGTTACCCCATTTCCGTTTTTTCATTTCCATTTTTTGCAAAAGACCAAGGAGGACTGACCGGAAATAGGTAGTGATGTGCCTACCATACTACTTCACTAAAACATAGAATTAAGTTATGATGAATGTTGTGACAATTTAATTATTGTATTGCACATTTATTAGTAGTAGGTTGATGAACTGTTATGTAGTGGTTTCATTGAAATACAAATAATCTTACCCATTGCAGTGGTATAGCTGTTGGGATACGATTTGTCCGTCCTCTCTCTCATGTATACCCATTTGTTGTTCTCAAAATTGCACTCTATTATCTTGTTGTTTAGGTGCTTTATGTCTTTCGTCACTTTCATTGAAGCGAAAGGTGTCTCCATTTGCCCAACAAAGAGATGTCCCACTTTCGTTGGCAGCATACTGAAAACAAATAATTTATGTTTTTTAACCTGCAAGCTCCCACTGCTAGGCAAAGGTCTCCTCCAAACCTTTCCATCGTTCCCTATCCTCTGCAAAAGTCCACCATTCTTTCGAGTTGTATACCAGGTCACCACACCAGCGTTTTTTAGGCCGTCCCCTTCGGCGATAGCCATCTTTGGGGATCCATTGGGATGTGAGTCGGGCCCATTTATCCATTTTTTTTTGTTTTATTTTATTTTCATTTATTACTTTTTAATTTCAAAAGCATCATTTGCATTCCTACCTGTGTTGAGCTTGACATGTGTTAAATAAATAAAGGTAAAACATTACCACGAATCCCAAAAATATATCTGATTTGGGCCCAGTTTTAGGCAAGTCAGTTGATGATTCAAATGTTTGTGATCATCAATCTGGGTATTAGGTTATGTTTCCTGATTTTATTGCCCGTATTATGACAAAGGAAATTCTTACGGGAGTCTTATGGGACTCTCATAATATTTCACATATTCTTTGTTTGACACAAAAATCTTACCCCGTTCCACCTTGAGTGACGATTTTCAGCTTGAAGTCGACGCTGTTCATGTTGCTTGGCTTCCATTTTAATACTTCGTCGCATCTGCCCGCAACATACGGCTGGAACATACAACTAGACTAAACAAAGTATCAAGTGCCATGCTCTAGCAAAGCCTAGACACATAACATTCTTCTCCTTTGCTCATTAGTCTGCTCCTCTGCACATCATGTATGTTGACTTTACTGTTGTGTTACCGCAATGATTGTAAACAAACAAAATTAAAAAAGAGTAACTACCGAGTTTCTTGCCGGTCCGAACCGGTGGTAGAATCACATTATCACTTTTTTAATTTATATGTTGTGACTTGTCATAAGTGCTTTTTAATAAGTTTACATGAATAAAGATTATTTTTACTTTACTTTACTTCATCTTTATTGTTTTACCAACTAATGTTGTCTATGACTGACTGTCATATTACAACAACCTTTTCCACTGGGACAACAGGAGATAAGTATTTTTCGTAATATTTCAGAATGAAAAATATAATTTCAAATATATCCTAATTCCCTAAAAATAGCGGAAAGGTCCATCAATAGAAGAATCCAGAAAAATTACCGCTTTTTTAATTCGTCATATTTGTTTCCATTCTTATACAGTCAACGGCACCAGGCCCTCTCTTCGCTCGCTCTTGTCAGATGACAATAATTAGCAATAGGGCAAGGAGTAGTGACTGGAAATGAGTAGTTGACTTTTGAGATTTAATTTATGGTTTGATTTGAAAATTATACCTCTTTGGAAGGCTGGAAGATGAGTCCGTCCGGTTCGTGCGAGAGTCCACACAAGATCCAGTACTGTCGGCCCGCACCAAAAGGTTCGGTGATCCGTTCCTGTGTCGTGCTATCCTGATGTGGAACGCTCTTCTAGCGCACGTGTTTCCTTCTTCCTACGATTCCGGGTGTTTCAAGAGGGGCGTGAAAAGGCATTTTTAACAGGCCTCCAAAATGAGATTGACCAGCCCAGTAGTTACTTCATCACTGTACTTGTCAACCCCATATCTGGCCTTGAAGACCACAATAAAAAAAAACCGCGTCTGCCCGCCGTCTGCAGAGCGCCTTAAAGTGCCAATGTCTGTCTTACCTAGTAGATGTGCCTTGTGCAGCATTACTGCTTTGTGAATTGTCAACGGCACCAGGCCCTTTTTTCCCTCGTTCTTGTCATAGACAATTATTAGCAATAGAGCAAGGAGTAGTGACTGGAAATGAGTAGTTGACTGTTCACCATAGATTTAATCTATGATTTGATTTCAAAATTATACCTCTTTGGAAGGCTGGAAGATGAGTCCGTCCAGTTCCAGAACTGCTTCAGGCGGATGCTGAAGGGTTCACGCTGTTTCTTTATTTTAAATAAACCTACATATAATATGGTTTGATTTCAAGACGCACCTCTTTGGAAGGCTGGAAGATGAGTCCGTCCGGTTCGTGCGAGAGCGTCCGCGCGAACTTCTCGCCTAACAGCTGGTGCGCCATCGGCAGCTCCCAGAACTGCTTCAGGCGGATGCTGAAGGGTTCACGCTCTTTTTTTATCTTGCCTTCTTTCATCGCTTGATGCCTGCACAATAAGAGGTGATAGGAGCAAGTTTTTACTACAACTTATACTCCAATTTGATCCAAAATAAAGATTAAAAAAATAAAGATTTCAGTAACCTTAATACTGCTCTTGAAAGCAATAATTACTGAAAGTATTTGCCCGTTAAGTTTTATTGCCCCTTTTTTTACACCTGTAAATACCTGTCTCAGATTTAAGCTTGAAAACGTCTGAGGTCGATGGCTTATTTTTTTAAAAATAAGTTACCTTTAGAAATCAGATAAATCTAATTAACAGGATGTGGTTTTTAAAACCTTAATTTTTTTCTAAGTTACATTTATAATTAACTCTATTTTGATAAAAAAAAAGCAAAAAACCTATCTCTATGTATATCTCGTCTCGTATTTGTCGTTTATACTCGAAGGCTTATTATTTTTGAGTTGCTCACAAAAGTTTAATTACCTGGGATTAACTATTTCATTTTCTATGCAGTTCAGTCTAACAGGGAAGAACGCCATTTTCCCGACATCTTGCCCCTCAAACTTGATGATGTCATAACATAAATATCTCGGTATATCTACTCCATCCACTTTGTCTATCACCATTTCCTATAAAAATAAACAATGTTTTATCAGATGTTATGGTCTCACAAAGGTAACAAATATTTTCGAATATTTACGCAACTTTAATTATAATAATGCATTATTAGGGATGCGGTCCGTTTTGAGGTCACGCTTATGAATTTCAATTTGGGACGTGTGTGAGCGTGCTAATATCACATTAGGCTCAAAACGGACTTCACCCTTCTTAAGGTGCCACTTGAAAAGTCAACTCTCTGGGGTTATACTTACGCCATCAAGTAGAGTATTCTTTAAATGTCTACTGAGATCTTTTCTGTGAAGAAACCTTAAACCAAAGACCTTAAATACGCAGTTATCTCTGTCGAGCATGTACACTTCTCCTTCGCCGTCGATTAGCATCATGTATCTGAAAAGAAAATAGGTACCTGAATAAATCTATCGGCGTCAAGAAACTTATTTAACAGACCAACCCACGAATTCACAAACGCAAATCAACGTTGAGCATCCTTCAGAAGTATAAGTGTGCCTTTCACTTCCATTGACGCTTTACGGGACAGCATGAGCGTAAGCGCGTGCTTAGCGTTGAAAGACGTTTGTGAATTCGGGGCTAAGTACAAGCACACTGCGACAAGATTATCTCGGCGTCATACGAGATAATGCATGACGAAATTTTGTCGTGGTGCGCATCTTATGCCGGCAGCAGGTAATTACAGTCAGAAGATGCACAATTAAGACGATCTTTTATTTATTGATAGATAACCCTAAAACTGTCCAGGTCAACTTATTGATTAAACAAGCTAAAATTTAAACTTTCATTTTCGAAATAAAACAACTTTACGGATTCTACTCGCGGTCTTGTATTTTCTAACCCGACGTTTCGACTTTTTTACAGCAGCCGTTATCACGGGGGTTTTTCATTTTTTATTGTTGTTTCTGTCATATGCCAAAATACATAATATTCTTCTTATTCGAAACTTCCAACCCTCGACTTACCTAACACCATCAGCTTTCCACGAAACCCTATAAGGCTTCTGATGCAGTTTCTTCAAGTTCATCATGTCCATGGAGACTGGCTGTGACCCTGGGAAGCCTGTGCTCTTCCACTCACAGAACTCCTGGGACTTCTTCTGGACCTCGCTGAGGCGCGGCTGGGTGTTGAAGGGCTCCACGCCGCGGACTCCCGGCATGAAAGTGGACTTTTTGTGGGTTGTCTCGCGCCTACCTTTTTTGGGTTTTTGACTGTGAATGATAATGAGATTTTTAATTAGGGTGGGTTATACATTTTGTTTTATACAGTCTCTTCGCGTTATGAATGCAGTAATTTTTTAATTTAATTCTGTTGCACACAAAAACTCAGATCACAACCTTTGCGTTCAACTGGTTCGTGGTTACTGTGGACTTGGCTTTCTATTTAGGAACGGTTTGATTGGTTAGGGGGCGTGCTAGATCGAAGGAGAAGTATGAAATTACTACATTCTTAACGCGAACGGACTATAGTTAGGAATGCAATCTACCCTTAGGCGCTGTGCAGACGACAGTCGCGGCGGTCTTTTTGTCCGCGGAGTAATAAAGACCGCATCTGCCCGCCGCACAGCGCCTTACAGTGCCAATGTCTATCTTACCTAGATGTGCCTTGTGCAGCATTACTGCTTTGTGAATTGCATGGCTTGTCATCATCATCAAAGTCCACTTCTTCTTCGTCTTCTGAAAATTTAAATCAGTAATTTTTAACCAGCAATTTGTAAGGCAAAAGTAGCATCTACTCATTGTCGAATCAAAGTTATGTAATCAATGATATTTAAAAGAGTAAGAGTAGATACGTTTTGTGTCAGTACTGATGCAAAGTCGAAAATTTACCCTGGATGGCGTACGTACCTATAATTTTACCGTGTGTACAAGATAGTATGATTATTTACTAGAGTAAACTAGACAGATAGATACATGTTGCGCAGTGTCGTTTCAAACTTTCGATGCTTTGCTCTGGTGTTCGAAGTTCTGATTTCGGGTGCCACCTTTTTAGCACAAGGAACCTATCTACGTCGTTTTTATGATAATATCATTGTGGTTTACACATCGCTGAAGTTTTGCAGCACTGCTTACCATTGCACCAGTCAGGTCTCGTAGGCGCGGCTGGAGTAAACTCGGCGTCGTCATAACGTTTGTATAATTCTTCTAGATAATCTTGTTTGTATATTCCGGGAGGCCTGAATATAAGAATAAAATATTAAGTAGGTAATGATAAAGTTCAATAACAGCATACAATTTTTGGAAGTGAAATATTCTCGCTCGACGCTCGCTCGACGCTCTGGATTACGATAGGATAGCAAAAATAATGTGCGAGTAAACAAATTCTGGCGTCACCTGAAAAATTTATCCTGTATATTTATTTATGGCTTTATTGCTGTCTCCGGTCAGCTTACTTTCGCAGTTTGACTTGCAAGAAGCTCGTGCCCGTGCGATGATCAAGGAAGCGCGATAGCTTAAAATCACCCTTGGACTCTCGTACTTGCATTGCAGTGTCTCAGCGAGAGTTCACTCCCAATGACCAATACTTATAATACACTTACCTCAATCTGGCGAACTCGCTCAGTGCAGCCTCGACACTACAGTCCAACTGTTCCACCATGTAGGAAACCAGCAAGAATCCTGTCCTGTTGAATCCATGGGTGCAGTGCACAGCAATCACCTCTAAAGGATTTTGAGTGAGGAATCTGCTCACAAGTTGGATAAATAATCTGAAATACAACAAGATATCAAAGTTTTGCTAAAAATGCTAGGAGTCTAAGATTATAGGGCCCCAGACTTAACTTATTTTGAAGTTTACAAAAATTAAAAGATTTGGTTTTGTGTGAGTGTAAACGCACCATTAACAGTAAGGCGCTGTGCAGACGGCGGAGCGGGGCGGGCCGGTCTTTTTGACCGGGAACGATAGCGCGATAGGAAAGCTAAATATCAACGCACACGAAGGGCAAGTCCGCGCCGCAGATCCCCGCCAGGCACTTAAATGCCTTGTGTTCGTGGTGAAGGGCAGTCGCGGGCATCGACGGACAGACGCGGTCTTTATCAGGGGCCGTTCAAGTATTACGTAAGCACTATAGGGGGGCGGGGGGGTTATTGATTTGCTTATTTTGGGTGACATGGGGGCAGGGGAGTCTAGATGATGATTATGTCATCGGTAGTATTTTTATTTTTTTACCGAATGGCAACCTTAAATTGTCTTTGCTTGAAATCGAAACGCATTTTCGGGGATTCCCGCAAATAATGCATACGGTTAGGCACTCACTCGCTTTAGAACCGAATAGGGGAATTACCGCGCGCTATTCACTTGTCTAAATTTTGTTACTCTATGTTGAATACCATATCAGTAAAATCTCTACATCCTAAATCTATTTCCTTATTTTTAAAATTATAATTTTATCCTAATAATTACATAATTTAAAAAAAAATTACATCAATTGCAAAATGTTTACGTAAGCATGGGGGTAGGGGGTAAGAGCTTTGCTTACTTTTGCTGACAAGGGGGATGGGGGGGTAAATAATTGTAATAAATCTGCTTACGTAATACTTGAACGATCCCTCACCACGCGAACAAAAAGACCGCCCTGCCCCGCCTTCTACAGAGCGCCTAAGGGCCGAAACTGCGTTACGCGGGTCAATTCTGTAAAAGCACGCGCGGGCGTCCGCGTAACGCAGTTTTGGCCCTAAGAGGCAACTTTTGGTCTATTATTAGTAAGGAATAGAGGCCATTGAAAATAACCAGAGCTGAACGGAACTACCATTAAAAATAGACATTCAGATCTCTAAATGTGTAACCCCCGAATTCGCAAACGCAAATCTACGTTGAGCATCCATCAGAAGTTTAGCTCTCCCTTTCAGTTCTATTGTCATTTTTCGGACCGGCATGAGCGTGAGCGCCTTAGCGTTGATTGATGTTTGTGAATTGGGGGGTTAGTTGCTCAAAAATAGCTTAATTTTTCTCTGCTGTGCCAGCTCTGATGGAAATAGGACTACCAGAAAAATGTCGATAAGTTAGTTAAGTTGAGTCACCTACTGGACAGCATGAGTTTGGAGGCCTGCTCAACTCTAACTGTTGTTTTCTGAATTTGAGGCGTTAGGCTTCTAAAAACCAAGCATTTAATATGTGAATAAGTACTTAGTCTGGTCCAGTGAGGGTGTCTCCCCGTGCCCGCGGCACTGCAGCTTCACATACTTGCAGCCCATATCCTCCACTTCCTGTTTGTTGTAGAATCTACTTGTGTTTGTCAGATCCACCCATAGTCCCAGTTTTACCTATAAGCAAAGTAGTCTGTCATTGAAACAAAGTCAATGCTAGTCTAATATGTAAGCGATCATCCTAAAAATATTATAAATGCGAAAGATGTGCCATGTGGCTCTTTCAAGTAAAGACTACTGAATGGATTTTATTGAAACTTTACAATAATGTTGCTGAACATCTGAATAAAACGTGAGCTACAATTTTTAAAAAATACAACACATTTTTTTCACCTTAGTCCACGCAGACTGAGTTGCGGACAGCTAGTATTGAATAAATTTACTTTTTTACTGTTTTTTTGGCTTTTTTAGTTTTTCATCACAATGTTGTCGGCCAATTCACAGTTTTTCTTTCTTTCTATTTTTACTGACAGTAAGTAATATTACTACAGTTTGCTGATGATGCAGGTTCGAATCCTGTCTGATTCCTTGACCATTTGTTTTTTGTTATTTCTTTTCTCATATACATGTAAAACATGCAAGACTGATAATGCTAAATAATATCCTACTGCTGAGCAAAGGTCTAGCCAAATCTTTAAGATTGGACCCTGTCTTCTGCTAAAGTCCACCATTCTCTGGAATAGTGTCAAAAGTGTCCTAGGTCATCTCACCATTGTGAATGAAAAAAATAAATACTTGAACTATTCTTTAGTCACCCCGCCCATAGCAACAAAAAAAGGTCTGGGTCTAAATGTGTACCTAACATTTCATGGTGCATTAGTCTTTGAGACTCCTATTACAAGTTTGGGATGATCAGATGATTCTTAATCATCTCCCATTTTTTTGAAGTGGAAGTAAGCAGCTGCAGAAGAACAAGTCATTGTCACCAAAGATGGTGAAAGACAGAGATGAAGGCCACAATAACTTCAGACAGGTACAGTGGCGCACACATCAACTTTTACAAAACCATTGCAAAATGGGTCTAATGTCAGCCGCATAAGGTGCCCCTATGTATTTTTTTTTCTTATGGCTATGTAAAGGTTGATGTGTGCGCCACTGTACCTGGCAGTGGTGGGTGATGGTCAGGCGGGGGTGGAAATGGTTGGAGAATCAAATGAACTTGCTTGACCGTCAGCTTTTGAATAAAAATATAAAACAAAGTTATTTAAATTGCATCACATTGATACAGTATTAAAATAAACTAGCGACCTGCCCCGGCTTCGCACGGGTGCAATGGGATGTTTTTAAACATATAAACCTTACTTTTAATCACTCTATCTATTATTAAAAAGACTTCGTTTTATACTAAGTAGTAATATCATCCATCACACTCCATAGGCTCAGTTAGCAACACTTTCTCTGCAAAAAATCTCAAGTACGCAAACATTATTTATCGTTAAGATAAGTCAGCAATCGTAAGTGGGACGCTGAAACATCACGTAGGGAGACCATTCTGTTTCTATCGGAACAGCTGACAAATGCAAAGAACAACAACAGTGACTGACCTTCAGAGTTTTCATGTAATCAAACAGCATTGAGGGCGTAAATCGATTCATTTCTGGCACTTTGTCATTGAATTGAGACCCTAGAGGGGTTTTAAAAGCTAAAAACTTCCCAGCAACTAGACCCGTTGCTTTTCGCGGACACCTCAACCACCTATTTGGTATAGGCCCAGAGTCTCTGTGAGACATAGTGCTTAGTACCTATACAACTTTTTAACACGAAAAAATAATGTTCATTTGTTAATTAACACGAATAAAACATTAAAATATTTATTTCAGTCCTTTTTTAGAAATCTACGAATCACAAAACATCTTTCACTTCCAGATGATTATAGTGATGTGCCATACAAAAAAAATCCTGTTCAATTTTATTGTTCAATGTGTCGGCTCGATTCTTTAAACACATTTTTTTTGATTTCACAAAACAAAATATTGCCTTTACTAAAAGTAATTTATGGATTTCATTTGAGATTTTACGATCTAAACTTAAAATAGTCTTTGAATACGAGTGGGGACTCATAAGTCTCAAAGAGTTCTTACTTTTCGAGCAAATAATGTTTATGTAGTTTTATTAATTTGATAGAAGTGAAAAATTCTTATAATCTACGACATCTTAAATCTTGAAAGCATTTTTAAAATACCTTATTACCTTGAGTTATTCCATTATCACTACGTTTAAAATACTAGGTACAGTTTGGCAAAAAAGTCCTGAAAGGGAACTAAAAGATATTGTCACTGGCAATAGTCCCGCTGTCACTCGTCAATCACGTCAACCTAGTACATGATGTATCAATTCCGTTCATCGGTGATCGTTGAATGATCTTTTCAGGTGTTTTCTTAATGTTAAACCAATTGTGACTTGACTGTGTCAAAGATATATTTCGGAGGAAGTGAAAAAAAGTCCGCAGCTCCGCTACAGAAGTCATTTAACAAGTATACAAACGAACGAAGCTGGGGAAGTTTTATTTAAAATCAAGGATGTTTAGACCAGAACGGCAGAAATTACTGATTTGTTGTGGTTTTATATACTCAACCACGCGTGTTTCAACGTATTTGTCTAGTAACTATTTTCCGCTTCCGGATTAATTAGTTATATTTCTATTAGAAAATGTCGTTTTGCGTTACCGACGTAGTTTGACGTCCTTTTCGCTCGCTCGTTCATTACTCTCGCTTATTCTGTAGCGTCACAATGATTTCAAGTCAAAAACGATCAAAAGAAAATTATTATTTTTTATATTTGCGTTTTGAGCTAGTTTGTTTAGTATTTCAATTGATCGCAACATTCATTTAACAGTGATGTAACGTCGGGTAGGTTTCGTGTAAATGTCATCGAGTTTCTAATTCCAAAGAAAATACTTAGAGCATCTTGAAGTAAATTACTCAAGATGCCCGTTAGTGAGTTCCTTTATTTTTACTTAGTGATAAAATTAATTTGCGTTTCAAATTTTAGTCTAGGATTGACACAATCAAATTTCTGAACGTACCACAGCTATTTTTGTCTGTTGACAGTAGTAACAACTATCGGATACCAAATAATTGTTGTTATTTCTTTCCAACTCAGTGGAGTAGAAAGAGACGTAAGCTAATTAGTCACTTCACATTGGTAGTACTGTGCAGCTCGTATTTGCCAAGAGCCTGCCATTTTGTAAGTTGGAAGGGAGATAAAAAATAGTTTTATGGTGTTAAAATTATACAAAAACGTCGTTGCCATTTGTGTTAGGGCCCAAAACAAATGTTTAAATGGACGCATCGTCCATTATAACTCAGGTGTCACGGGATGACGAACAATTAAACAATTATGGATCCGACAGAGGTAAATCTAAACCGAATTACACCTGTTACCTACCAGCATCAAATTAGAGCGTATAGTGTTACCTCTTCGTGATTCGTTTTGTAAATATTTGTAGTTCGTGATCAGTTAAAATCAGTGGTCTATTGGACATTCTGTATCGTTGAATTACGTCTTATGTGTGTGAAGCTCGAGGTAAACAGATGTAACGTGTGAACGCGATAACATTCCTAGGAGCAACCTTGAGAGTTTGTCTTTCCTAACACCAATCTTACAAGCATCAAACTTTATTTGGGCTTCCGCGTGTGATATTGGGCGTCAATGTGCTAATGTGAAATGGTTGTTTTAGGGTCATCCCCTGGCGGCCAGCATAATGATGGGGATGGAACCCCTGTATCAGGGTCTACTCCCTTGGGAAGTAAGAAATCGAGTGGCAGCGGCGGGTTCTTACGATCCCTGTTATGTTGTTGGCGAGGCGGGCGCGGAAAAGGGCCTCCCGGCGGCAATGGAACGAATAGCATCGATGGCAGGGCTTCGCCCCCGCTCCTGGTCATGCACGACCATGCCCCCAGACCGTTGTTACCACCAGTGAGACATCAGGATATGCATAAAAAGTGTATGGTCATAGACCTTGATGAAACATTAGTGCACAGCTCATTCAAGGTATGTTGTTTTTGTCTGTTAAATTATGCTAATAAGTCAAGCATTTTGTGTTTGCAAATTATAAATTAGTATCTCACATCATAAAAATTTCGCATTTATCTTTTATTCTTCTTTTTGGATGGCAATATACATACTGGCAGTACCGTATACCATAATTTCTGCCAATGTGACTTATGGAAGTCATTCAATGTGTGGGAATGTTATTCTTTACTTTAAAAGACCTTTTATTAGGCCACCTAAACAATAGAACTTGAGATTGTGTAAACATTAAAATACATCTTAAAATCAGAGTGAGGTGTAAACTTACCTAATTTACTAGGGCCATTGGTGTTTTTCGGCTCAGTTTTATGTTGCATTCTGTGGTCCAAAGCCATGCTCATCCAGACACCTGCAACCACTAGGGCCTTACTCTTCTGAGTAATTTCACAGGGTTGTATATAAACATCAAAAAGTTGAGTGTTTCTGTAAAATGAAAGCTTGTTCTTCAATGAGCCAGGCTCCTGTTATATCAATACTATTTGCATAAGTGAAGAAGCTTATTTCTCACATCAAAACAAATGCTTGAAGTTAAAAACACAATTTGTATTACAGTCAGTGTTTGGTAAGATAAGATACCGGGCATTCTCACAATATATTTCTGAGTAAGCAATGTTTTGATAGCCACCATGTTTGATTAGAAAGAATTAGTGACAAATGCCTGCTTGATTATTATAACTTCACTAGCTATTTAAACGAAAATGAAGTAGTAAGAACAAGGAAAAGGAATTTACCTTAAAATGCTAAGCAGGAGTCACCCAATAGGCTAATGAGTTTCTAGTGGGTCATTAACCTGCAAAGATTTAGATAGATAGATAGATATTCTTTATTGTACAAAAACATTACATTTGAAGCAAATTACAGAGAACAATGTACAATTTAGGCGGTCTTATCGCTAGAGAGCGATCTCTTCCAGACAACCTTCAGGTAGAGGATCGTAAGTGAATTAAATAAACCAAATGTGGGTGAGCTAAAATAGTAGAGGAAAGTACTAATAAAACTACTATAAATAAAATAATTACACCTACATTCATTACATTTAGCCTACATTCTTCAGATAAAGAAGCTGTATTGTCAAATTATGTAAACTAAAACTACTTTTACTTTTCTGCAAATTTTATTCCATAATTTATAACTTTTAAATTTCATATTGCCACCTAAAAAGTTTTAAAAAGTTTTATTTTATGTTATCAACCCATGAGAATTAACTGCAAGTGTGTTCAAGCAACTAATAAGGTCCTTTTAATTGCAACCTATTCTAAGTTTATCCTCTTATGACTCATGCTGTTAGTTAAAACTCAAGACAATACAGCAATTACGTTGGTCACCTCTATTTATGATGATTATACAGCCGTTTGAGATGACTGCATCCTAGGTGATTATAGACCGATTGAAAGCATGATTTTCCAACTCTCATTAGCTAAAATTGATCTTAATATCAGGTCTTGCCTCACGGAAATGTTTCTTCTATGAAAGTTGGGAAATAATCATAATTGGCCAGGTTTTTGCAACATGTGTGCTAGTTCGAAATTATCAGAAATTAACACGCAACTAGATACCTACACACCATATTTATTTTACTTTGAAATTAAGAGGAAAATTAATTTGAAGCAAATATCTACTTAGACATTGTTGGAGCATGAAGCCACTATTCATTGATTTTAGTGAAGACTCAATGTCTGAGGTGTAAGTCTTGTCTTTACACAGACATTGGCTGAATACTTCTTTTTCTTCAGAAGGTATTAAATTTCAAGATATGCTGTGTAAATTATGCAGCTACCTGAAACCTGATCACCTGAAAAACTTTTTTTTTCTAGATGAGCTCAGTACCTAGTTATAAATTTAAAACAATATTTACTGCTCATTAAACTAATAAACATATAGCAAGTCCTATAATTTGCGTTAATCTGGATTAAATTGGCGTTATTTGTTTAACGCCTAACTAATAAGGTTAATCAATTTGCTTAGTGAGTATGAATAAAGCTGTTAAAATCAGTAATGAAAGATTTAATAAATTTATGAAATGAAACAAACAAATCATTAATTCATGATTCACAGGTCCTAGTGTCACCACTGGATCTTATGTAAATATTTATATCATTGCAATCAGCCTTCTTCTCTTCTCTGTCGTTTCGCTCTTGGCAGAGCAGTCGTGGTCACTTTGAGGTAGACCCAGCTTTCCGTACGATCTTTCGCCACTTCTTCCCGTTGGTAGACTGTCTGGCGCAGTCAGATACGCGGCATCCCACTGCGTAGACCGCGTCTGATGACGACATCCTGGCAAGTGGCAGTTGATGGGCTTCTCTCGCTTTTCTTCCCTAACAACCGATTGTCAATTCCTAGTAAGGCCCCTAGCTAAGGCGCGTGCTCCAATGCGCCCTTTGGAACATTCCTTAAGTTTCGAACAGTTTCCTGCGCCTTTAAGCCAGCCAGCTCTCTTTAGACGGGTAACGCTGAAAAAGCCATTATGGTAAACAGCAGCAATAGTTAATTATGTTTTTTACTCTCGATGGAAAAAAACTCGACGCCGACAGAGGAGTTTCTAAGCTTAACGTGTCTATCTATCTGTGGCATCGTAGCTCTCAAACGATTTCGATTAAGTTTGTTTTATTTAGAAGGTGCCTTGATAGAGAGTGTTGATGAAGACTGATGCAAGAAAATAGGGCCCTTTTTCTAATTTTTGACAAAATTCTATTAATAGTGTATAACTATGAAACGTTGACATATCGCTGTATGAGTATGATTTTGTATAGCGACGCTTTAGTTTATCATTTGCTGTCAAGTGTGATTTCAACACAAACAACTGGAACATTTAGTTCAGACAATTGAAGTAAATATTTTATCTGTAAATATTATCGTCATTATCTCGATAACCTTCAAATGTGCACTGGATTATCGCGCTACGGAGGTTTTGCTTTGATTTTTCTCTTCTAATTAGTTTCATAAGCCAATCAATAGTACGCAGAACAATAGTTTATTTTATTAGTCACGTGTATATTTTTTAAAAACAATTTTCCCTATTACCGGGTCCACAAGTTCTGAAAGTCTCCTGAAAAGTTTGTCCGATTTTTTTTAACTAGGGTAACTTGTTCTTTTAATACCATCAAAAATATAGAATTTTAACTAACTCAGGGATGAAAGTATTTTTTCTGAAATTGCTTGTAAACCTCATGAATGTCCACATTAATATCAAACTATCATCAGTTGTCACAAGTACATAAATCACACTAACTAATTCCAATATCTGATGATAAGGTGATGACAATAGTTCCGCCAATGAAGTTTTTCGCCTACCGTATGCGCCGGAGTCGATTGTTAGTGTCATAAACATAAAAGTTAGTATCTATAATGCGCTCACATGTCGTTGATAACGGCCGCTATCATTCACCGATAAACGTTTAAACCAAGGACCATTTTTGCTTACGCGAATTCAAATGAGGTCTTTTAATTTATCATGAACACAACTGACAATATGTCAGCGTTCTGCAAAGTGTGAGGTAACGCTTGAAGTGAGGCATATCATCTGATGACCTTACGTCATTTAGAATTAATGATTATTTTGCAATAATTTGCAAAGCTCGGACGGAGAACGCGAATGATCATTAACAGCTGCGGATAAGACTGGTTTTGCAACTTGCATACGAACTGTCTTATAAAGTCTAATCACAACTTCTTTCCCTACGATGCGGGTGCGAGGCAATCTTGAGCAAATTGAGATATTTCAGAACTAAATGTTATAGAGACAGGCATAACGCTAAACTCGGCTAGATTACGATTGAATACGAATGGCAAATTACCCACATTTATAGCATGCGAGAATGAGATGGTTGTTGATCTTTTTCATGCTTTGTTAGAAAGCATGTTCAAGTCGGTTCTATCTGAACAGTTGAATTTGATGATCATTCAGTCAGTCACTTAGTATTTTCAAGGGGTCCCCGATAGGAAATTGTTTTAGACAGTGAATACCTTCTGGCTTTGCCAATACAAATAAATAAGTTCACGGGTGGCAAAAAACAGGGGCGCTTTTCTCCGCAAAAATGTGTCATGCAGCCAAAAAATTGCCTTCTACCACTAAAAAGCAGTGGTCCGCGCCCCTCTGGGGCGCCCTTACACGTTACTTAAAATATTAGGGTTAATAGTACATTGTTATCCTAGGGGTGAAAGTAACTTATTTAGTCCCGAGACGGGGTTTGGCGCCCGGAACGAAGTGAGGGCGCCAATAGTTCGAGGGACTAAATAAGTCTTTCACCCGAGGTAAACACTGTGCTTTTCATTACGAATACAAGGAAAGTAAAAATAAAACATGAATTAGTTAAAGAAAAAGATAGAAAAATAAATGAAGATCGAATTGGCGCTATCCCGCCTATTTTGCTTGTTTTTTTTTTCTGTGACGGGTCCACTATTCAGCCATTATTTTTTATTTTCATCATTGCAAAAATGGTAAATATTTTGCTCAAAGCTAAATTATTTTAAAGAAATTTCTTTAAAATAATTTAGCTGAAAATAAAATAATTATAATGAAGTTACTTAAAAATATGTATTCTCTAATCAATACTTAACTTTAAGTTATTTCAATTTTACATCGTGGCTGTATAGAAAGTTGGAACATGGTTCAATAGATATGTGAAAAATAACTAGTTTTTTTCCTAATAATTTGACAGCTGTCAGTTGAAAGTGATTCTCCCTAGGGATGTAAAGTATTACTTTCAGCCCGCTTCTTAGGTCAGTAATGACCTACTTTCAGAGTATGAGTAATGAAAATGAAATTTTTCTGCTCTCACCCTACGATCTGTTTAAGCTGTCAGTCATCAGTTAAGAAAAATCTTAAACGTTACTTGAAAGCATCTAGATTTAGACTGAAAAGCCTAGATGAAGCCAAAAGTTGCTACAATTCAAATTATTAAGATTTAATTAAATCATCCACAGTTAATATTTCTTCTTCTATTAAAATCCAATTAAGGCTGAATTTCAGACATTGAATAACTTCAATCATTGATAGCTTGTATGCATTCAACGTTGTATTAAAGCATGTTTGGTAGCGTTATTGTTAAGTAACTTCCACTAGTTAGTAATATTTCTTTCCATTTAAAAACATACAAAGTTGTATTTAATTCCAAACTAAAAGTAGCTATGCAGGAATATTCTTCCCGCTTTAGAAGACTCGTTTTAACTTTTCAGTTTAGGAACTAGAGCGTGGGACGTACAGCCGCAGTATCCAGTCTCGCCTGTAGGGTCGCCAGACCAGCCATTTTCGCCGGACATTTAGGTAGAAAGGTCGGACACCCTACAATATTGAGAATTTTCTGGCTTAGTTATAATAGGAACGACAAAATGTATGTAAAAAACGCTCGGCGCTTGCTTATTTGCGAAATGTAAAAAGCCTAAAAATAGCCGGACATGCCGGACACCGTATTTTTGGTCCGGACACGCAGTCGAAAAGCCTATGTCCGGCTTTACCCGGACGCCTGGCAACCCTACTCGCAGGGCCTCTGTTTACAACAGACGAGAAAAACTACTTATTTTAGACAGCACGAGAATAAAGGTGAAACGCTGTTGTGAAAGTAGGTAATACCTTTGACTTTCGATGTTAGATCGCGAGACAAAAAAACTATCGGTGATAGTAAAAGTTAGCACACATAAGAATACCTTTGTAACGATACACCATTTTTTGACGTTGATATAAAATTTTATATCATCGGGGCTAGCATGCACGCCGCGAGTAAATCCGAGAGAGCAAATAGCCAATCACAGGTCGCCCTGCAGCCATTTCTCCATTTTCTCTACTGTTGCTAACATGGCCGCTTAATGTCAGATTTGAAATATTGTATGGAAAATACGGATTTCTCGACAAGCCCTAACATGGCACCACTGTTTTATCACGGATTTATCGATTTTTGACATTTCTGTTGGCTTAATTACTCGTCGATCGGAAGGGTGGACGAGAAGTGACGAGACGAGTGAAATTGTATGCGAAACTATTAAAATACAACGCGTGCAGCTTTGTCAAAAAAAGAAAAGGATTAAAATACAAGTCAATGCTAAAACGATACGACATAACCTTTTAGAATTCGGAGTAAAAGGACATTATATTTTTAAAATTTGCTTACCATCATTAGAGTGAATTAAAACGGGGCCGCAATACGACCCAACTCCCATTCAGTGTCACATCACATCACAATAATTAAAGATAACATTACAAATATTCGTTCAACAACAATAAAATGACAAGACCGGACTACTTTTATATGGAAAGTAATCTTCACAGATGGCGCCGCTAAGCCCAAATTAAAAGTTCTCCAATTAAAGAAACTTTGACAGGCGTTGTCTAAACACCCTATTACGGTTGCTTTTATACCATTCATTAATAAAAAGTAATTTTCACATATCAATTTCTTCAATAAACACAAGTTTTATTAATGAATGGCTATGTAAACAAAAAGCAACTGAGATAACAGTGTGCAACTTGATTGTGGCAAGTGGCGACAGATGGCGCACGCGTGCTTGCTTTTTACTTTAGAGTCGAAATACTCGGCCAATTTTCGTCTCAAACACACAATCAATCTAAAAACAAAATCTTTCTATTTTTTGTTATGAGATAAGCAGTAACAAAATATTTTACTTACTCTTGATTTAGTCTTTGTGTGAATTAATTTTACAGGTGTTACCAGTAAAAAAATGGAGTTTGTAATTTTTTTTCTGTAATATGGCAGCACTGTCGAGAAGGAACGAAGTTAAGTCACGCCCTTCGATTCTCTCGAGCGAAAGAGGGGGAGATGGCTATTTTGTCGATGTTGCGCATGCTAGGCCCGCATGTTTCATACGGATATGACTATTAGCTGCAAGAGCGCTTGTCCCGTAACCCAGAATTCTAAAGATCGCTGGTTCGTAGTAAGTATGTACAAAGTGTGCTTCAGATTTTACACATAAAAGGCTGTTTTAGTAGTGATTACAAGCGTCGTTTGATACACCAAAGGACGCAGGTTCAATTCCCGCGTCAGCACAAGTATTCTTTATGAAATAGTTATTAGTGCTGAGACAGACACCCGACAGACACCCAAAGAACACCCATAGGGTGTTATTTGGTTCTGGTTTCTACAAGTCGTGTCTCATATTTATACGAAGTATATATGAAGTTTAGTAAGTGAAGATGATCAATAACCGACATTTATCAACTGCGGTGTTTATGGCCAATTCTCATCAATTTGAAAAACTATCTAGACCGAATGTATTTTGCAAATGAAGCAAGCAAGTTGCAATGTGTTAGAAAAAACCAGTCAATATTAATATCACAGACATTACCGCCCCTCTGTTTCTGAAGCCCTACAACGTTTGTACGTCGCACAGTTGGAGTTTTAACTAAAAATACTAGCAGCCCTGTATGATACGAATTATGATAGCGGCAAGTAGTATAATAGGTTTCCAAACTGTCCGACTTTTCCCGCGGTTAATCTGTTGTAAGTAAACACGTTGAGTGACAGAGGGCTTGCAAAAAACTGTCTGTTTTTTAATTACTCGTATTTTTTTTGTTAGTGGTAAGGTAATTAACCTCTTTTGTCATTATTAGGATTTATTGTTATCTCAATTGATAGATACTTTAATATTTCAAATTGAGCAGTAAAGAGCAGTTTTAGATTAAGGTTCAGAATAGATATCGCTGAGAGAGGGTAGTGCTCAGGGATCTGTGAGAGAACTCAGTAAATTGCTATTTATTACTACAACGCTAGTAATGTCGCACGGTTGAAGTTAGAACTAAAAATACCGGCCGTGTCCGATACGAATTACGATAGCAGCAAGTAGTTGAATGGGTTTCCGAACGGTCCCACTTTCCCGCGTTTAACCTGTAAACGCCAATCATGAAAATAAACATGCCGAGTGACAGACGGCTTGCGAATACGCGCGGATATTAAATTGTCGCACCGTAATTAACCATGTGTGTGTAGAGTGTAGAGTCTACACTGTACCTATCTACTGTTTGCTTGCGGAAAAGCAAACATGCGACAAAGACGTAAGCCTGGCTTTCAATTAAAAGCCCGCATTTAGATTTTCTAACCTGCATTGCAAGTATTGCAACTGGATTGCTAGGCCTAGGCGCTTGTATTTTGACAGCTCGGCCGTCGATGATGATGTAGTTGATGTTACATATAACGTAAAATAGCTTTTGATTGAGTTTTCATGTTTCAGACTTCAGAAGGCATGTTAAAAGAGATCTTCTTTCTATTCTACGAATTTTGGTTAGGGCAAAAGTATTTTATTTTTTCAACTTAACAATGGAAAGCTAGTGAGTCATATTGGAAATAGATAAACCCCAGTACAAATTGTTTTACTGGGGTTTATCTAATTCCCAAATTGAAATGATTCACGGGTATTTCCGATAGTTTGAAGGGTCTGTCTGGATAGCAATATGAGTCATTTTGCCGAGTTCTGCAGGCTGGCCTCCATGCGTTTGACTTTAAACACGTGTAAGTCCCAAATCTTTAAGCGTGAAATATAATTGTTAGTACCTATATTTTACTGTACCAAGAACCACAAGTCCAGCAGCAACGATCATAGCACTTGAAAAATTACCCTTAGGACGTACCAATTTTGTTGTGGCACGAACTATTAATGCCTAGGTACAACAGCACTGCTGTCTGTTCAGTAGAACTGCTAAGTACGTAGAAAACAAAAAATATCTTATTTATTTTCATATCATCTCCAGAGTTCAATAAGACCATTAGCAAATGACAGATCTAGTGATAATATCCCGATTCACGTGTGATATATTATCGAATGCGCGAGAATGGGGCCCCTGGATGGGAATATGAGTCATCTGCTCCCCCGCTCGCTATTACGTAGACGTGCAGATACGAGTGGTTCGCGCACGCTCCACTTGCAAAGGTGAAATGGTGCTATTTTTAGCCTCCGCTGTTGTGAACTCTGACACGCACGCAAATAGATTTTATATTAACTGCTATATTTAGAACGTAACGTTGCTTTCTTTTGTTCACTCTTTTCTACACTAGACCTGTCATGACCTTGTAGTTTCTGGGATGGACTGACACTTGTATGGAATTAACCCTGCCGAGGTTTTACCGGTGAGCTATAGCATGAAGCTTTTCAAGGTTTTTATAGGTTAGGTTTTTGTAATCGACGCCCCTCATGTTACACGTGTTTAAAGACTTGCCACCTTTGTTGTATGAGAGAAAGAAAACATAGAGTAAGAGTGTCATTAAGTACTTGTGCCAGCTCCATGCCTATTTGGAAAAAAAACCTCTTTGTTTTAAATGCGTCTTCCTAATCATTATTAATAGAGCCTATCTCAGCAAGAGTAGCTACACTCTCCAGAAATTCAGCAACATTATGTCTAAAAATGTTTGAACCAAAAATGTCATCGATGACAATTCAATCAAACATGCATTTTAGTCTGTTATTTATTTAAAGTGACTTAATTTTATTTCGCAGGTCTTTACTGCCATTATTCCTCGTTACCTGATTTAAATAGCACCTTATTGTATCAAGATACAGCTCAATGATAAGATGCCTGAGTTTTTTTTACCTATTCTCTTAATATCTTCGCAACTTTTTTCTATATCTATGTCTCATTATTAGGTAACCTAAAAGGAACCCTGTCTCTTTAAGAATAATAGTTAAACCAACTGTATTTTAACTTCATTCGAATTTGCTTTCCCTCGTGTAACGTCCTTATCAGTGCAATCATTGTAAATTAGTTACAAGCACATTTTCACCTAATAATAAAAATTCCGCTGTAATTTACATAAAAACATAACGACTTTTATTATGCAGTAAATATTAAAAACTGTTTAAGGACTCAGTTGACGTATAGCATTAGCAAGGTGACTAATATAAATGTGGAACAATAGCGTCCCTGGCCGCAGCGAATACCTCGAATGCCTGTGTCAAGGGCTGTCACCCTTTTTTTTTACTCAAAAAATAGATTTTTACATAACATAAATACATACGAGTAAATCCCTAACAGGGTGGTTAGATTCACACGGATTGTTGCCGTCATCATGAACTGAAGTACAACACACCTGCTGAAATCTGAATGTGCATATTCAGAAGTAGTCTCCTCAAAATGACCTAACTCCACCCGATGAGGATGGAAAGATGTGTAGATGTGGGGCTGACAAGTACAGTTTCTCCAGAGCTGGTCAACCCACTGGCTGGTTTCTGTCTAATATTAGTCTTATTATGCCTACATCGTGTTTAAAGGAAGATTTTTGTGTCTGTAAGTGACGTTTGACAGTAATCCTGAAATTGGACAATCAACACACCAGTTATTTTCTAGTATTTAGCTTAACCGATTAAGGTAATACTCCGCTAAGCGCGATGCGGGTGTTAAGTAATTAAATTACCTATAAAACGAAGCTAATTTGCTGTATCTACAACACTATTTCTGACCTTAAATAAGTTATTTCCTTGTTCAATGAAATAAAACCTGCGGATTTGAGACGCATTTTATTACTCATCGATTAAGTTCGAATTCGCTTCAAAGTTAATGTGAAAGAAATGAACAGCTTCGACACACAGTGTGCCCTCTCATAGCTATTCAAAATTTGAATAGCCCTAACGAAATCACACTGGCGATTGAACTACAGTTGAACCGCTCTGCTGGCTTTCTCATCACATCGTTCTCGAAAACCTAGTCTCGTTCTTTACTGTGATTTTACTCCAAGATTGTTTACTCCTGAATAAACCAATGTCGATGGCTTGCAAGTGTAGCAACCCTAAGTATGTTGTGACCAGTAAGTTATAATAAAATAGCGTTTAATTACCTATCGACTGCATACAATGTAGCAGTTAACGTGCACCATAATATTATGTTCTATTACCGCCTATTGTTATGTTTTGGCATCTTTCAAGGCGTCAACCTTGATTTCCAAAATCAACTTTTGTTGGCTAGCCTATCAGTGTATGCCCTATTTGTAACAAAATCAAATTCAGTTATATTTACATAAACCGCGAACGTCACAAAACATTATAACATGTTGACAAACTACTCAGAAATCTTGTAAACTCTATTTTATTGGATATCTGGTAGTTATCAAGAGTTGTTAGCATTAGAGACACCATGAAGCTCAATCATAGTATCTAACCCCCTTATTCATAAAAACGAACGCAACGCTAACGCATTGTTTAAGCTATTGACATGTTCTGTCACTTACTCGCAAATGGCGGCAGCAAAAAGAATGACAGTGACAGAGCGATACAAAAGTTATCGTGTTCTATAAGAGCTGTTTAAGTTTTTATGAATAAGGGGGTAAGTCTGGATTTTAATGAAGCATTTTTGTAGTGCCTATATTTTGCCTTTGCCTAACAGTGCAAGACTATACTGTCTGTACAATAAACTTTTCCTATCATTACTTACCATTTCAAAACGCGTGACGGAGCTTGTTCTCCATACATAGACCCACATAGCCACAAGACTATGATTTATTGCAGTCTATTGTGTTCATTTTTGGTGGGCACCTCGCGTGTCAAGGTGCGGCCTTGATCGGCTGCCATTGGGGATCGTTGTGACAAACCCAATCACAGCTCTGCGCGTAACCTTTGCCTACAACTACGCAGACGGAGACCTACCTAACTAGTCGTGGTAGATAGTGTTAGTGTCAGTTATTTCAGGTCTAGTGACCTGAAATAACTGCCTGTAACTGTCGATGATAACCTAGAATAACGCTCACGACTATATGCCAAACGGGGTAGTCGGAGGCACATTGATTCTTGCCATCATGGTGAACGCCTCATCCAGTCGCCCATATTTCGCTGGGCGAATTTGAACCCAACGTGGTGAGGACCAACCGCCGTTATACTTCGGGTTTTTACTATCAGTGTTTTCCATCATCGGGGAGTCAGCAGAAACTTGTACAAAGAAGGCAAATTACCTACTTTGCGTGTGCTTAGCTTGTGCGGTCAGGTGTTCCGCCCAGATTTGAAATCAGTAGTACCACACGATCTATGGGCCAGAGTTTTAAACCCCTGGACAGCGACGCTCTACCATGACACAACATCACTTACAAATACAAACATACTCCTTGTGTCTTCTATTTTATTAGATTAAAAAGAACGACTTAACGAACTCGCATCCAATATCAATTATTTAAATCCATGTTATAGATACCTCGTTAATAGATTCAACAATATAACGAAACGATTTTCCTATATCAAGCTAATAGCTTTGACGTCCATTAGTCTTATTAAGTTGGAAGTTTGTTATGTCAACAATAACTTGGTTTCTTGTAAACAATGTTCGTAGTTCGACGCAAACATTAGGTCTAACAATGTTTTCTCGATGATTAATATGGGAATTCCACGCATTGTACAGTCGTGTAATATTTTTTTGGGGAAGTTCTGACTGTTGTTTTTTATCTGTTAAGTACCTACATGTACCCTTGCCCTGACAATCCAAACTTTATTTATTGAACTTTTTAGTAACCTATACGTCTTGTTACTCTGTCAAAGGATGGCGTATTTTTTCACAAGTGAGAATCATGCGACAGACATATTTAGGTTTTACGGTTTAAATGCAATCCTATACTGATACTCAGGCTAAATTACTATTAGTTATTATATGCCATTTAAAATAGTCATTTAATTCATAATCTCATTTTTTTTTCAAAAGAAAGTATTTTTAACTACAGATATTTCTCTGAAGGACAGACTGGCAATTACTAGAAAAAGTAATGTTACCTTTACATGTTTCTTTAGATTACTTAACACATTACTTGACGACTTTTTGATCGCATTTGTTCTTAACCCAACAGTAATGTCACCTAGACACGAAGGCACACACAGATTAGGATTTCATTGTTCTGTATATTTTTAAGATTTATTCATTTCTATGAATAAATTGCAGTATTTTTTAACGGCTTCCTATATTAAACCTGCGATAATGTTGAAAAATGATGCCAAAAAAGACTTTTCTAATTATACATAGGTGCAGGTAAAACAAAGGCTTATCTGAGCTCGAATTCAAAGGACAATGTCCATGAAAGTATGGCCTACGGTCATTGATATAACACATGACGATCGTTTGAAGGACGTAAACGCAAACAAGTAGCTGTCATATTGGCTTAAAAGAGGTCCATTGGACCTGTTTGAGGTTGGCCACTATTGGTACGAGGACGGCCTTCCTGTTCTTGTTTATTGAGGCCATTGAGTACGATTACGATTGTACAATAATGCTACTACAATGAATTGCTTTATACAATCTGTAAGGGCAGATATAGCAGTTTCTGTGTTCTGAAAATTGCTACGTTGGTATCAATATTTTAATTTTTACAGCCTCCCAAATAGCTTTACTTTGTATGAAAATGCTTGAGATATCCCTATACACTTTTGAGCAGTGTATTAGCTCCAACTTTCATGAAAAGTGTGTTTAATGGCAATCACACTTCTTCAAAGGCAACAACGTAGTGGTAACACCACCGGTGTTGCACTTGTAAAGGCTGGTGTTGTAGCTCTCCATCGGGTGACCCTGTAGCTCGATGCTTCCGCAAAAGTTAATAATAAACTTTTATTTCCAGCCAATAAACAACGCTGACTTCGTGGTGCCAGTGGAGATAGATGGCGCTGTCCACCAGGTGTACGTGCTGAAGCGGCCGCACGTGGACGAGTTCCTGCGGCGGTGCGGGGAGCTGTACGAGTGTGTGCTGTTCACGGCGTCTCTCGCCAAGTACGCCGACCCTGTAGCCGACTTGCTGGACAGGTGAGTGGCGAATGTGGTGCCAGTGGAGATAGATGGCGCTGTCCACCAGGTGTACGTGCTGAAGCGGCCGCACGTGGACGAGTTCCTGCGGCGGTGCGGGGAGCTGTACGAGTGTGTGCTGTTCACGGCGTCTCTCGCCAAGTACGCCGACCCTGTAGCCGACTTGCTGGACAGGTGAGTGGCGAATGTGGTGCCAGTGGAGATAGATGGCGCTGTCCACCAGGTGTACGTGCTGAAGCGGCCGCACGTCGACGAGTTCCTGCGGCGGTGCGGGGAGCTGTACGAGTGTGTGCTGTTCACGGCGTCTCTCGCCAAGTACGCCGACCCTGTAGCCGACTTGCTGGACAGGTGAGTGGCGAATGTGGTGCCAGTGGAGATAGATGGCGCTGTCCACCAGGTGTACGTGCTGAAGCGGCCGCACGTGGACGAGTTCCTGCGGCGGTGCGGGGAGCTGTACGAGTGTGTGCTGTTCACGGCGTCTCTCGCCAAGTACGCCGACCCTGTAGCCGACTTGTTGGACAGGTGAGTGACGAATGTGATGCCAGTTAGGACGTACAAGGAATAGGTGCCTCAGCGCAAGTATCGGCTTTTGTACAGCCCCTCTGTAAAATATTTGACGAGCAAGGTAAAACACTAATGCCCTTATCCAGATAAACTAAAATTGCTCCACCGCATTAAACTACTGTGACGTTTTGCTTCTTTCATTCTGTGAGTATGTGACAGGACACGTCAATCGCAGCGTTGTTTCAGTCCACTTGTTTTCTGACACACGTCCGAGGAAGGCGAAAATGCGTAGGTATTTGCCGACTTTTTGGTTGGTGTATCGTGCCCCAGAGTGGAGTTTGCTCCTCCCAAACCTGGCCCAGGCGGCCAAGCCCACTGAATGGTACTGTGTTTGTCCAGTTGTTCCAAACCTAGGGCACTGGGCATGCGTAACTGCATTCCTTGAACAATAAAAAGGAGTCTATTGCTCGCACTATAAACATAATGTCAATTGCGCCCATGTTGCAGATGGGGCGTGTTCCGCGCGCGTCTGTTCCGCGACAGCTGCGTGTTCCACCGCGGGAACTACGTGAAGGACCTGAACAGCCTCGGCCGAGACCTGCGCCGCGTCGTCATCGTCGACAACTCGCCCGCTTCCTACATATTCCACCCTGACAATGCTGTAAGTATGCCCTTCTTGCTTGGCCCCTCTTTTTAAGTCAACACGATCCATACTGCTCCCACTAAAAGGTTCCTATATCGTGCCACCTGGTCATGGAACGCTCTTCCAACACATTTCCTTCCTATAATACCATCATACCTGGTTTACTAAAAGGGCAGGATTAAAAAAAAATACACACAAACTGCGCCCTGACAATATTATATTTCTGTGATCTGTTAACTACATGATTTTAGACGTTCACTTTTTGGACGTTATACATAATTATAAACGTGCAAGATGCCTTTATGTTTTTTTGACAGCTGATGAAAAATCAGTCAACTATCTTAAATCAATTTTTAACAAAAAAAAATGTTGTTGTTGTTGTAAATCTCCTGGGTTTTTAGAAGATTGTCCTACCCTTTTGCTATTAGGTTTAAATACATTCATAAAAAACGAAGCAAGACGTAATTATGCAGTTATTATAAATGACGCGAAAGGTTAACGTTGCGCTCCTTAGTGACTGCGTCCAAGGCTGCGTCATACATATTTGTCGTTGCACTATTATCTATTAGATCGTATCTTTTACGTACGTCAGCGCCATCTATTGTGATCATTTGACTGTCATCGGTCGACTGGCATGCTCCTGGTCAATGTTGAGATAAGAACAGGTAACACGGTTAAACTCCGATAATGGGACAATAAGTCTTTATAATGTTAATGTCATTGTTGAGGCTATCTTAGATGATAACTGCTGCCGTTCGAGACTCGATGTTTCTAGTCCTTTACTGATTCTATGTTTTCTATTCTGCGTTAAAAATGTGCAATGCAGTGAGGATTTAATGTTTTTAAACTAGGCTTACCCCGAATTCAGGAACGTCAATCAAGGTTGAGCGCGCCTTCAAACTCATGCCTACCCGTAAATTTTCTATAGAACTGAAAGTGACCACTTATAAGGTTTTAAGGGACGGTCAACTTTGATTTTCGTGTGTGTTATCGGTGGTAGGATTCTCAAGTCACTGACTGTAATACAATGTAGTGACGTTTATTGCAGTAATCTTGTGCAGCAGAACTCTTTCTATGAAAGGATATTGGCGCTCGCGACATGTGCGTTGAATTAGATCGTAGAACTTGGCAGCTAATGATGTTTAGATCGTAGTTTCATTGTCTACATACAGTAAACATACTAATACTTTTCAGGTACCTGTCGCGTCATGGTTCGACGACATGACAGATTCAGAACTATTGGACTTGATACCGTTTTTCGAGAAACTGAGCAAGGTGGACAGTGTATACACAGTGTTGCGCAACTCTAACCACCCGTACAACCCGGCACAGAACAGCTCGCCCCCCACATAGCCCCCGGCGGCCCGGCCCCCCTCGCTCGCCCCCGCGCCGCCCCCGAGCCCCCTATCTTTCCTAGAAACACTCATAAAAAAAGGAGCGAACTTCGTCTTAAGTGCCAATTTTGCCTTCTGGATAGTGAGGACGTTATTTGTACCTATTTTACAGTTTAGGTATTTCTTAGTGCGTAAGTGGTCTGTATGATGTATTTGTGATTGTTTCTTTTTATGTTTGTCTCCTTCGCTATCGGCTTGCGGTGGTTTAATAACGCGATGAATTTAACTTTTTTACCGCCGCACTCAGCTACGTCAATAATTTGAATGATCCATTAGAGCCAAAATTGCATATTGCAAAAGAGATTTGACACTAATGAACCATAAAGTTTAATGGACGACTCTGAGTGCGGCAGTGAAACTCAAATTTGAATGGGTTTCATACGATTTCACTTTCTATATCATGCTTGGGATCAAATATGGGTAAGTTAGGATACTCTCATCATCGCGGTCGCCCGGTTGTGTTTATGATTGTTTGTTACCATTTCCCGGTAAACGTCGCAAGTTTGGAATTGATCAGGGGGCCTACTCGCTAACAATACTTCCGTAATATCGGAAAACTGACAAATACAAAAAAAACGAGTCAAGTTTTAATGATCGTTACGTATTTTTTACTTTATCGTTCGATAAATTAACATTCAATAAAATCAACTTCTCAAATCGTTAGTATATTTTTTGATAATTTAGTTTTACCGAAACTACGGTAGTTGTTAGGGACTATTACCCCATTCATGGACGCACCTTCAAGCTCCTATTTTGCTATAACTGTAATACTGTGTAACATAACTCTGTATCATAACTGTGTAACGAAATCACGACCTCTCAAGAGATTCGACAAGCTAATTATAGTCGAGCTCTAGTGGAGTGTGTAAATATTTTTATAACGACAGGACGAAGCTTGAATCGATGTCTAGATATCGACGATTGTGAATAATTGTAATGTATATAAATATTGTATAATTATATGATATGAAAAACATTAAATCATGAAAATAGCACTTAGGGTAGAGACAGATCGCGCACTATTTTATCTCAAGTTACACTATTTTCGTAGTGATATTTTATTATTATTGTACCTAGTATCAGAATGTCTTATGATAATTGCGTCAGTTATTCAATTGTGAATATGAGATGAATATTTGAATTGGTATTTGATAAGTTATTACTTATTGTGTATGTCATACTAAGTTTGAGTAAGTATTGTATGTACATTACGGAAAATAGTGTAACTACTCCAATTATAATGTTCGTAGGGTCGAGGATAGCGCCGCCTGACCACTATAAAGTCGAAAATCCTTTGCTCTTATTGTGGCGATAGATTCGCCGGGCTGTATAGTGCAGCTAACTCGGGAATATTTCTACCAAGTGGTAAGGCGATGATGTCCTCGATAGTACACATTAATAAAATTGTTATATTAAATAAATAATAATAAAATCTTCGTATGAACACACCCTGATGTTATACAGTGATTACTATGCGTTTTCCCATAAATTCATTATTGCATTGGTGACAATAAGAAGTCAATCGCGAAAGTGTCATATGAGTTTTTAATGTAATTAATTAAAATACGTTTAAATATTAAATTAAAACACGGGTGATTGTAGTATCAGATCAACTTGGCATCTAAGTGTATTATTAACTATCGTGTAGGAGAAAATTAAGTCTCAAAATGTTTGTATGAACCAATAATCTGCTGTTCTTCATTGATTAGGACAGAATCTTCTGGGTAAAAGACATTTCAACATCACATGTCTATCTACAGGTAGAGAGCACTTAGATTTTTGTGATCGAAAACGAAGATGTTCCCTGTTAAAAGACGGAGTGTAGTCTTTTCACTATGGCTATAAAACGCAGAATAGTACATGAAAATGCCTTGAAAGATTTGGCATTTTTATCTCAAATAACCTCTCATTTAACATTGAAAATCCAATTATAGACAAATATTTTTTCAATTTGTCACCCTATACTCAGATTATAACAAGATTTTGTCATTTTGCCCCAACCCCCAAGCAAACAATTCGAGTAGAGTTACTTTTCTTCTTTACGATAGAAATCAAATTGCTGCATACAACTTATGATTATCGTCTCAGTATTAAACTAGTTTTGTAGTATTTGATGCCATTATACACAGGATTATTATTCTAGATGATGTAACTAAAATATTTTAATACATATACAAGTTTTGGATGTCAAGGTCCTATTGAGGGGGCAACTACAATTAAAAGGCGATATTAATATATTTTAATAATAAATTAATATTCTTGAATTATTTTAGCCTTTAAGATATAAGTGACAACTCTTCCCAACGTTCACTTATCCAATACCTACCTTTTCGGCGTGTAGTTGACCCTAAATCGTAAAAAGACTAAATTCAAAATTATACCTAACGGATTTAAATAAGAATTGATTAATTAGGAATATAAAATGGTGCTTTCAGTATTAGTCGATTAAGCAACTCGAAATTCGGACTGTTAAGGAACATTAAGCACTCTTAACGCACATTTGGCACCTTTTGGTCGGTTGAAAGGGTAACATTTATATAAAATACTGGATACTGAGAGTTGAAATGTGGCCGTAAAACTAAAATGTAATACATAAACTTGGCTTGATGATGCCATCTATTTATTGTTTTAATTGCTTAGCAAAATGGTTTTATTGTTTCTCTTTTATAATTATTTTTTAAACAATATCAACCTATTATTGTTTTGGTAGTAGACATGTAAATAAGATTTTTATTAACTTAATGAGACGAAAGCTCGATTCTTAATACATATATTTGGCTTATATGGATTCATTATTTTCTTAGTGTACATGTTAGTTTGTTATTTAGTGGCTACACACAGGTATGTATGTACCTCTATACGTATATGTTAGGTATACGTGACGCTAGTTCTATCTACGTGTATCCTGTAGGTCGAATTGTCCGTTTCTTCCGCCGAGAGTAATCCACTAACCTATAGATGTCAAAACACTTACCCCCTTATTCATAAAAACTTAAACAGCTCTTATAGAACACGATAACTTTTGTATCGCTTTGTCACTGTCATTCTTGTTGCTGCCGCCATTTGCGAGTAAGTGACAGAACACGTCAATAGCTTAAACAATGCGTTAGCGTTGCGTTCGTTTTTATGAATAAGGGGGTTAACCTTTTATTCATAAAAGTTCATTCAGGGCTGCAGCATTGGTTGAGCGATGGAAGTGTCCTGTCACTTACTAGCAAATGTTAACAGCAATAAAATCAAAGAGGCAACTTTTCAGCAATTAAAGTGGTGCTGTAGAGCTGTTAGGGTTTTTATGAATAAGAGGGTTAAATTTTATCGCAGGTTAATTTGTATGATCTGTAAACTCCTAATTACCTGATTATTAGCAGTTTCTAAAATAATGTTTTTTTGCCTATGTTTATTTGCCTCAAGTATAAATCTGCACTCAAGATTCGAGGGTGTGATTGGCCTAACTTTTCAAATTCCACCAATCACAGACTTGAATCGAATTCTGAGTTTGAATAGAGTTTTGAGAGTTGTGCAGTATAATGCTTAGTGCACTGACATTGTCAGCGACGTAACAATATACGTAAAGCATTACGAAATCAGAAGCAATATGAATGCATTTCCTGATATAGGTACGCCAATTACAGCTCAAGTGTAACACTACCAGCATAACCTGAGCTGTCTTCGCATTGAACTCGCGTACTGCGCACGGACATTGCGAGGTCCAGTGTTGCTCTTGGGCTCTGATCGACTGTACCATGACGTCACAACCCCACAAGTGGATTACTGGGCAATGCAATTATTACTTATCATCCTTTAGACCACTGTAGACAGCATTTATTTGTAAGCATTAACACGTAGAAATAGGATGTTATAGTAATATATACGTTGGTTTCTCTAGCTGTAAGCATTCTGTTGTTTAAATGACGCGTTTTTTTAAACAATATTTAACTTAGGCTTACTAGAACATGTCCCTGTGTGACTTAGAATTTTATCTACTTTTTATTGTAAAGTTTGACTATAAAAATCGTCCAACAGTGTTATTTAGAATGTAATATTGTTATTTTTATTTAAAATCAAATGCATGCAATAAAATTCGGTTGATATTTGCTATTAATGTCGTATTATATTAATAAAAATTAAAATGTAATGAAAATTATTTTATGTCTAACAGTTAAATTAACTAGCAAGATTATTACTTGATCTATATAATAATTTGCAAATTATTTTTATATTGTAATTTAACATTGGTGTATAGAATGTATCGGTAATCGGAAACAAATATGCAATGAATATAAACTTCCTTTTTTTATTGAGATTTTTATGTGGAACATAAGTTAAATGCCGCGGTGCTTTTGACAAATCATGTGGCAACTAATGGAACGTAACATTGAATATTTTTACTAGTACCTTGATTATTGTTCATGATGAATTCAATTTCATCGTTGTTATTATTTCAACAGTGATATTTAATACAACGTAAATTTTCTTGATAAAATAGATTTATTAAATAAATAAAAAATATCTGTTTTGTTCCATTAATTGATAAGTCAAATAACTGCAAGTATCCTTCCTTCACTTTCTGAAAGGGTAATCAAATCTAAATCAATTGGTAGGCGAACGGGTCGCGTCAGTAAATATCGTGATAAAAATCATGATATTTACTGATCTATCTTGGGTCGTATCAAAGCACACCCTACACCATCAATACGGATCGCGACCGTATCTTGATGCGCACTGACGCAATAAATATTGACAAGCGACACCACGCGCAAGATAATATCAAGATCTAGGATCTGGGATCAGATCATGGATTCCCGGAAATCCAGCGATAAATATTGTGATCCGTCGATACACTACGATAAATATCTCGGATTCGTCAGTATATATTGACGGATATCACAATATGGATCTTGCGTGTAAGCGATGCTATTGGTGGTTTAAACTTTTTTCAACTTATTATGATGCGAACAACTGGTTAATTCGATTATCCTCTCAAAAACTGAGGGTTAATATTGTGTTGTAGATGGCGGTTGTTTTTACAAAAAGTTGAGTCTCTTTTCCGCATTCATGTCTTCTTAATTTGCTTGGAAACAAAGTACAAATACAATATAACAGTTTATGTGCATCAGAACAAACGTTAAGTCAGTTAATATTAACCTTCTAAATATAAGGTTGTGCCTATGCTGTACTACATATCTTTAATTTCGATGCTATTAATGTGTAACAAGATTGAGGAGCGAAATTCTTGCCTGTAAATAAATATATGAAAGAATACTCTCGAATGTTTGTGCTTACTAATCAGAGCGCCCGCCTACGTCACTGCCCAATCTATAAATTAACTATATCTAAGGCCCCAAAACTTAGCTACCGTGATGGATAACACACATACTCAGCGCCAAAAGTCATTTTACAAGCTGTACACCATAGCAAGCATCAGAGCTACATGGCTAGCCGTCACCAATATAACCAAGCTTCAGTTGTCGGTTATCAGGGAGGCTAGCCATATCAAGATGGCCGGAGCCATGTAGAAAGCGTCAGAAAGGCATGAGATGACATTACAAGTCGCCAGAGAAAGAAGGAATGACATTTAGTGTTACCTCAATACATTTTTGGCGCGTTCATCATATCTCCGGGCTGGTGGCTCCTTGCCAGTCCCCCAGATAACCCGACCTAGAGTACCTAGTAGTAGTTCACTCGCTCAAACGCATCGAGCTGAGAAACGAGGAATATATACAAAAAATAATTACGCCCCCTCGCCACCAGAGGCGCTTCAACTAATTCAGGTTTTTTTGAACTTGATGCGTTTGACCGAAGAAAGACATAGGTAGGGTAGACATGATTGAAATCAATTTTCTTCTAGAATCGTTTAGCTGAGAGTAGACAGCTCCTACATAATTCTACATGTAACATGGTATCAAAGCGTTAAAATGACTTTTGGTAGTGATCGTGTCTGTCTTTCAAGAATTTGTTATTTTTGCTATAAAACTTGTCTAATATTGCCTTTCTACGGTTAGCCGGGTCATCTATAAATTGTATTTTATTCAGGACTTTGACCTAAAGCATTTCTTAATGTCTGCGCCCAGCGCATCGGTCTTAATACTGATCAATAATTAACTTATGGCGAATGAAACTCTGAAGTCCTAAGAATATTGCTTGGATTTTATATGTAGATCGCAACAGGATCTTTTTCTCTGAAGTTAGTTTTTGCATTGTGTTATGGTTAGCAAGCCAAGTGCAACTTTGTGTTGCATATACTTAGGTTACCTTCTGAGCCGCAACATTTTGCAACATAACTAAGTAACATTTCTATTAATACAGTCATGTTGCACAGCGTTGCTTAAAAAAGGTTAACTGCGGTGTGAATGTACTAGCCACACGGCAAGATTAACACACCGGTAGGAAAATAAACTTTAGGGCATTGATTTAGGGTGATACTCTGTACTCGGCCTTCTGAATAGTCGATCGAAATGAACTAGTGTTCAATGTTTTGTCTTTACAGAAAGCCACTGATCAGACGCATACATTTTGAATGTTGGTGCCACCTTATGTTGATGCACTAAAATTCATTTTCCAACTGCTATATTCAGCTTGGCGTGTTGCCCTCTATACTTTTCATAAAGTACCTACACTTGGAATTGGCTTTCTGCTTACCAATACGCATGGGATAAACCAGCTAACCAATGTAGATAGGTACATCGCTATTGTTTTGTAAAATAAAATGTTTCCAAAGCTATTCCCGCTTCATGAAGCTCCACAAATAACGTGCAATATGTTTATACGCTCCCACCCATTAAAGATTCCATATTTTTAGATTCCAATAAGCCTTAAGACTCGATTTCACTTACATGATTATTACGATAATGAGGACTTGTAATAGTGTAGATATCTGTACAGCATTTCGTGACAGGACGGTATTATAAAATAATGAGAGACAGAAGGTCCGTCTTATATAAAAATGGGCGCAAGTAGACACACACATTATAAACTCATCACCCATTTCCGTTTTTATCTCGCTTTTGCCAAATGACGATTCTTTGCAATAGAGCGGCATTAATTGCTGACGGTACCCGTTCATGCTGTTGACCGTACATTGTCGATAATTAATGACAGTAGGCGTTACCGCTCGTCTTCATCAGGGTTTCATTCCACCTTGGGTCCGCCATAGTTCGTACAGTTCGGGTTTGTCGCAGTATAAAAAGTATACTCTCGTCATCTACCGAAAAACCGACAAAATATGCGATCAATTTCTAAAGAAGAACCTCAAGTACGGGTTATGATATGTTTTGAATACAAAACGTGATAATTGTCGCTAAAATTTGTGATTTTCAGTATAATTTCTCTAATTACTAGCGGAGTTAATCCATTGGCATTTTTAAATAAATACTACTGTCCCGACGAACGTAGTTCTGTTGTTAAACGTTTAGTGTTTGACAAGTAGAAATAACAAATATGAGATTTTTTTTTGTAATATTAACTAAATTCCTAGCATTTTCTCATGTTTACTCACTTTTCCAAACTTCCCTGATCTTCCAGAGACATTTCAAGACCAAAATTCGGTCCAGCCGTTCGCGAGTTTCATCCAGACTAATGAACAGCAATCCATTTTTATTCATAGATATTGAAAAAGTTGGTAACTGCAATTTGACGTGTTTACAGTATGAGACTATTATTAATCTACGGAATATTTTATTTTGTATGGTAATTCAAAAATCCTCATCTATGCGTGCGCCTGTTTTGGCTCGTTTTATATAATGGGCCTTTTGTCTCTAGTTATTTTATGACGGTATTGTACCTATCTGAAACTAGGCAAGTGAGAGGACTATAATTAATATATTTATGTGTAATAGCCATGAAAAATAGGAACAATCACGAGAGTAGCTAGGTAACATTTACCTGAGACGAAATTTATATTATGGTGTACATTTTTGATATGATGTTGTACAAAAGAGACCTTTGGTATGTTATTTTATAGGAATGAAATAAATAGCCTTAATAAATAATTTGTCTTTTATTATTCTTTGTAGTGTCATGACTTATGCTTAATTGCGGGTGCTTGCTCAGGTCTGTTTTTAAAAATGCCACTTGTTGTAAAAAACGCGAGCTCGGTAGTCTGAATGTCAGAACGCGTATCAATTTTTCCAGGGTTGATGACTCAGATGAGCAAGTTTCCTCTATCAAACCGCATCGAGACAGTTAACGCGGATTAAGAGAAAAAAATTTACTTCTAACCGCCAGTAAGGGCGCCACCACGAATTCCATACGCCATTCGAGCACTGATGTCGAGATCAATTTGTTAGCTCGTAAGTTGAGGAAACTAGAGATTTTTATAATGCCTAGACCGGAAGGCGCTGTGGCGGCGCGTGGGAGAAATTTTCTCATATTCTCGACCACCTCGACGCCGTGAAGGTACGCCCGTCCACACGCGCCAGGAAATAGGATATTACATTTTGGTAAAACCGGGCTTTATTTCCCTGCTATAGATATATGGAGCTGCTTCAGGTAACTAACTGATATCAAAAATAAAAAAAAAAGATTTTATTTTCTGCGAACTTTATTAAAGTTTAAATATTTTTAAAATTCAAACGCACACCTCAAATACACAATTTGACAAGAATGATATAAATATTAAAATTATGTAACGTTTATATTATCTACTTATGATATGGTAGGGACTTAGATACAAATACATAACTTCAACAAACGGTCCGTTTAACGTTGCCAAGTCTTCATTATTTTAGTATGGCGTAACATCGAAAGCATTGGGTATTCATCCCCTACATTTTTAAATCTTGACCTTTTAAGAAAGATTTTAATAGACATAAGTTTATTTCACAACAGCAACATTGACAATTCACTTATTTTGTACTTATGACCTTTGGGTTTGTTTGTGTAACTTACCCCCGAATTCACAAACGGTGAGCATCCCTTAGAAGAGTAGCTGTCCTTTTCTTTTCTATTACAATTTTACGGGACAGCGTGAGCGCGTGCTTAGCCTTAATGACGTTTGTGAATTCGGGGGTTAGTATACAAGTGTCTAGGCTTCGGTAACCGCTCACCATTAGTTTCCGAAGGTAATATAAAAAAATTGGCAACCCAATTCACTTGAGTCGTTTATGGTTGTAACAGCTATGAACGCTCGAGACTTTCGAGCTAGAACTACATAGTCCGAAAATGGACCTAAGTGAGCATTAGGTAACAGAGCTGCTATCCAGATAGAAGCCCAAACACCGCCAAATCCATGGATCAGGCGGGTAGCCTATCATTTTAATTTTTTAGCTCAATTTTGCCATATTCTTTGTAAAGGAGCAAGGAGGAATGACTGGGAATGAGAAACCTATTAAGTCGTTGACCGTACTTTCTCCAGAGAGCCTTTAATGTAGTCTATTTAGTAAGAAAATAACGCTTTCGTTTACAAAGTCACTACGATGTATGGATTTCTTATTAGCCTAATTGTCATGTCCTGAACAACCAGTGTTAATTTTTAAATTATATAGGGGAATAATTAAAAACCTGCAAAATTTTCGATAGATTCAGAATCCTAGTACAAAATATTTAACTGAAAACTTGGGAAAATTAAGTCTTTGCAATAATATGAGATAATATACGACAAAAGTATGATCAAACGTATTGCAAAAATAAACAATTTAGCATGTACAATTTAGGCAGTCTTATCGGTAGGAAGTGATTTCTTCCATATAACTCTCAAGGTTCAAAGAGATCTTTTGTTAATATGTTCGTTGAAAACTTAACAGGTTTTAATCACTACAAATAAACATAATACTTTTTTGCTATTATTTCATACAAGATACATGAAGGGCATTTAAAGCGAAACAAGACAGATCGGTGTGACAAAAAAGGTACAACAATTTTGGTAAAGAGTGAAAAACAACAAGTAAGTTAATCGTAAACTTTGGGTTATAGATTGTCATAGTGCATCAGAGGACAAATGTAACACTGGGCTTCGCACAGTTCGCGCAGATAGCAATATTCCCCCTCACGGGTTCTCGCCTCGGCGTGGCGAGGGGGCCTAGTACCGGTGGTAGGGGCACCACCGGGAAGCGAAGAGAACCCAGGCGTGGCAGCGTGGTGGACTGGACACCCACCCGCTGCGGCCCGCAAGGGCGACGGGCTGCGGGGCCAGTGGGGCCTGCAGGCGCCTTTGAGGCGCGTGGTTGGGGCCGCGGCGCACAACCGTTTGGTGGGGGCCAGTGATCCGAGGCTGATCCCCCCTGTGCGTCGCGGCCCGGCGGGGCCGTACCGCCGGTTACGGCAGCGGAGCCGTCCTTTGGGTGGCTCGTGGTTGCGGGCCCAGTAGGGTCGCTGCGGCCCGTAAGGGCGACGTGGGGATGCGGGGCCTGCAGGCGCCTTGAGGCGCGTGGTTGGGGCCGCGGCGCACAACCGGTTGGTGGGGGCCAGTGATCCGAGGCTGATCCCCCCTGTGCGTCGCGGCCCGGCGGGGCCGTACCGAAGGTTACGGCAGCGGAGCCGCCCTTTGGGTGGCTCGTGGTTGCGGGCCCAGTAGGGCCTGCGTACGGTGGCCAGCTGGCGCGTGGTACGGGGGTGCCGCCGCCAGCATTGCACGGGTTTCACCGCTGCCTGGTAGGGACGGCTTGACATCCTCGGCTGTCCCTTCTGGCCTCCCCTCACGATGGGGGGGTCGCTTCCGGCCCGCCGTCCAGGCGGGCTCCGTCCGGGGGAACGCGTAACAGGCTTCGCGCTACTCACCGTGTTCCCCCACTATACGGACGATAAGAGGGAGTAGTAGGGGTTTTAGTCGGTAGGGCCACTGGTATACCACCTTTCCAGTGGAGAGTCCGACATAACCCGTCCGTCCCCCGGTGGACGGGTATGCGTAAGGCATTTCGCCTACTTAAAAAAAAAAAAAAAAAAAAAAGATAGCAATATTAGCAATTTATTTGAAACATTTTTGCGAAGCAAAAAGTGGAACTCTTTAGCTGTGGTTAACTATGCCTCCAAATCAGTTTTTTAACCTGATTTTAGTCATTAAACATGAACACAATACTTCGTAATATTAAAACATAAAATCATATTTCATACCATTTATGTATACTAAACAGAAAAATATAATTTCTTCGAAACTTAAACTAAGTGTACTAAAGTTTAATGGTTTATGAATAAGTTAGTTCAGTCGCTTGAAAATTATTGTAGAGAAAAAGAAATTCATTAGAATGAATGACAACTTAATAACAATAACAAAACATTTTTTTACAAACATTTGGCACAAATACTGCATGCAAACTAAATAAAGATACATATCCATTTATTACATAATCTTGAAAAATAATCATAGTATGATTGCATTAGTCGAACTCGCGCCATCTCTTGGTAATTTTAAAATACAGTCACCCTCGTATTATAACCTTGTGACTAAAGTTGCTTGATCGAATACTTTTGACCTCACTGAAAGGTCGCATGGTCTGAAGCTGACTGTATATCTTTAAAATATTTAAGAATACAGTTAAGTGAGCTTTTAAATTCATTTTAGACAATTTTTCAAAATTAACCTTTCATTATAAAAATATCGAAATAAAATAAATATCATCGGTATCTACAAAAGTATGATGGAGTAAAAATAACAATGATTTAGTTCAACTCTTGTGGCTTCTAAACCTATTAGAATCTATTGTACCATACGCAATCAACGAATGAACCACAGCCTTTTCAAAAACAATACAAATACTATGTACAAATCAAGTTGTGACGTAATAAAATATAATTTAGGTTTAATCTAGCTAATGAAATATTTACATTTAGGTACGATACTACTTAAAAACAATAATCTATGACACGAGTATTATGAATTGTTAGTGTAAAATCTACCACAGTTACAGTGTGACACTTATAACGCCAGTGTTACACTATTGCTGTGATTGATTATACTACGAGTAAGCTGGTATATAACACTTTTACATTATTTGAAGCATGACCAGTGGCGCCACTATACAGGAACTATAATGCTGGAGCTAGTACAATGCCGGAGTAGCCTGTAGCGGCCTCACATGGCGTCACTCAACCACTACAGCGACCTGAACTCAACAAATGGTCCTTCGAGCCGGATCACTTGTTGAGTGCATGGATCACCGCGATGGCTTAATCAAATACCTGGCACTTACTGACTTATTAACTTTTTTTTAAATTATAAAATCCGATCGAGATCTTACACCGTCTCTCGAAAGGCATCATGGTGCTTCTAAATCTTTCTCGCTATTTTTTTTTGTTACCTCTAGCTGGGTGCACGTAGCATTCTGATTCATAGTAACGCCACTGGCATGATGACAAAAGTATGTATACTACCATAACAACTTATTTACTTCTAAAACTGATCACGACAATAACATAATCCATGCCATTATTCTACAACATAAACACTAGGCGTCATATTCTTTAACCTTTATTTAAATAAGCATTAAATAAGTCTAAACAAATGGCACGCGAATAAACGAACAGTCACATCACGTATAATATTTAGCCACCAATATTATTGCCTAATAAATTATTGAACGCCAATGTAAAGCGCAGGTTACACCTCGAGCTAAGCTATAGCGCTATATCAAAAACATTTCTGTATTAGTTTTGTAACATAACATACGCTCACGAATACACCAAAAGCGGTTAAGTCGGAGACACGTGGTGTCATGGAGAACGTATAATTCAGAAGCTACCATTGTTGGGAGAATTTGTAGTAAGCTTGGGTTTTTACATCAGTAGGAAAAACCCGAGAGTAAGCTGCAAGTTGTACGGTGAACAGAAAGTATGTGTTCCGGACGGATTGGAACTCGTTTAATCAGGCTACAACGCAATACTTAATATGTAGTTTTTGATACATTTGTCATTTTGAACGAGTCTTGACTCCCGAGTTATATTGGCCCGTACCGGCAGACCAGTTTCAAGATTCCGGACGAGTTAAAATTACAGTTTCGCTAGTGTATGAAACAATGGTTTCTAATAAAAATTTTACGGAAGTTTCAATTTTACAAAAAGGGAGAAAAAAAATATCTTTTGATAGACAGTTTTTTTTATTTTGTCATTGGTTATCTGCATTCTGCTTATTTTTTTTTCTGTAGCTTTGATTTCCGAAAAGGCAAAACTAATTTAGCCTTAGGTCTAGGTGTAGCCTGCGTCAGTCAGTTGGCAACTATCGCGAAAGCTACAAGCTAACTAAAGTACGACGCACCATTACGTATTACGAGATCATTGTTTTGTTTCATTTGTTCTGTTACCAGCCTCTAATTGATTGTCATCTTCTCTTGAAGTATTTGGAAGTAACACGCCTGTGAGAAATATTTAATTTATATTATATCAGTCAGTGTAATGTTAGAAGAAGTTTGAATGATACATTTCAGGGGAATTACGCTAGAAATTCTACGCCCTTGGGGTTGGAAGGTCGTAGAATGATGATCATGCAAACGTAGTGTAAAACCCCCTACTTGTGTTAAGGGATACTAGACAACGGATAAACATACTTATGTTTTTTTTTTGTAAATACATACTTAAGACGTCACATCCAAACCAGTACAAACCTATAAGTTCATGCACACACATGTTTCTACTGTGTTGAGATCGAACACGCCACCTTTGGTATGGTAGCCAACTTCATGACCATTACATCAAACCGGTCGTCCAGTTGATTAGTATTTGCAGCATCTAGATTCATTTTCCCCGCACACGGGCCACAAAAAGCCGCCACAAATCGCGGCCATCTGTCACATTCCTATAGTTCGATTTTACAAACTATAAAAGTGACAGGTGGCGGCGTTTTGTGGCGCCACAAAACGCCCTGTGTGCTGCGACGCTAATAACCTTGGCAAAATACTTCAAATCGTGGCTTTAAATGTATATGTGTACTTTAGTATTACAATGAGTGTGTGTACATCTGTATTATTGTGAGTGTGTAGGTATTTTCATGTTACTTAAAATGAGTATACGTAAGAAATATTTCAGTTTGATTATCTATTGTTTAGTATTCCATAGTACAAGCTTTGCTTAGTTTGGGCTAGACGGCGCTGTGCTATTAAGTTACCTTAAGCGTGGTGAACATGAGTCCGAGTTCCCCGTGGTGCATGGCGCGCTCGAGGAACTCCTCGACGAAGTGTATCTCGGAGCCGAGCTGCAGGATGCGCGCGCGCACCACCACGAACTGGAACACCGGGAACAGCTCGTCCATGCTCCATAGGTATGACGCGCCTGCGAACAGGGGAAACGGTGAATTATTTTAATTTAAACGACCTATTAATACGTCCAACTGCTGGGCATAGGCCTCATTTCAACTAAGAGGTGGATTAAGCCATACTCAAACACGCTGGCTCAAACACGTGTTAAAGCGGATTGTTAGAGGGGAACCTTACACCACTCCAACACCTCTCTAGTGAGCAACCCTAATGTCAGATGTTATCAAGCCGCTCTAAGACTTCTGACTAGGCTTACGCGTGGCTTAACGATGGCGTGTCGTGGTCGAAGGCTTAACGACTGACATCTAGCGACGTCTTCGACATTTAGCATCTGCTTAACGTGTCTTCCGAAGCACGGAGATAACGAAATACATATCACTTAATAGCGATAGTCGCCGATCAATATCATAACTGCGCCTGGGGCGCCTCTCGAACTCTCTCGGAGAAACAGTGATATCGAGGTAATCGAGGTAAATAACGATGAAGAAAAGGTGGTTTATTAGATGATATGATGATGATGACAAGAACGTCGTGGCGCAGTGGATAAACTCTCCGGCCAGTAACCCGGTGGTCCCTCAAACTACAGAATATTGCACTATAAAATTAATATTAGAATGGTTGTTTTTCCTGGGTCATTGAAAGATTTCATACAACTCTTGCAAGTTCAGCTAACACTTCTTGACTTACCCAGTTCATGCTGCACCGCAGTCGTCATCTTCTGGAAGGTGGTCCGGATGACGAGCAGCTTCTCGATGGGCGAGAAGGTGGTCTTGAGCTGCTGCAGCGTCTCCACGGCCTCTTGGAACAACTGTTCCTTCAGCGGGGAGTACGGCGGGGAGCCCGGCGCGGCGGGGACGTTGTAACCCACCCAGAACTTTCTGTGATGCAACAAATACCGTTATGTCACAATCCTATAAGACCCGGATTTTAAATCACATAATATCTACTGTTATATTAAAACTCTATAAGGCCTGGATTTTAAAATCACATAAGTTTTGGCTGTATTGAAAGTTAGAGTCTGGCTAATGAAAGCGTGACCTGCACTTTTCTTAAAAGTTTTTTTATGGCAACATTATGAAGCTGTCAAAGGCACGTCAAAGTCTGTCATAGCAATTGTCAGTATTTCGTAAAAGACGTATATTTTCTCATTTATAATTGCTTTAATATGGGTAAAACAATAAATAGTAACGTGCGAAAGCTGCTACATACTATGATCAGCAAGTTTAAACAAAAACAAGAAGAAAAGAAAGCTGTTTTTCAAGAAAAACAACAATGTTTAGATGCAATCTCGGATTTTTTAGGTTAGTACGACTTTGTAATCTTGGTCTTTGTTGGCTGATTATTATATATAATTACGATATTATACTATTTTCTTATGTTTATAGAGAATTTAGAAGATATTGAAGGCCTCTGTGAAATTAAAAACACTGTGGAAAGATTCAGAGAATTGGAAAAGAAATCTTTAATAGAAACGCAGACTAAGTTCTTAGAAGAAATATCTTCACTAACTGGTATGTACCTGCATCGTTTTATTGCTTCGATAAGTGTGAAGACATACAGTGGATTTGTAGGTCCCTATTATTGTCGTTGTGGGTCGGTTTTTACATATATTTTGTAATATCATATCCATCAAAACAACCAACTATGTTTTGAGCAATTTTAGTAGGTAGGTAACACAGCCACATCTGGCACAGTATAATGGTCAAAGTCTATTATGATCGTAAATGTAAGAAAAAGTGTCGAGTGTAGGGTCTATTGTAATTCTTAGAAAAAAAAAATGTGTAGTCAAATCAAAGCTCGCTTTGTCTTATATCTCTCCATTTAGTTTGTTATTTATCAGTACACAAAACTCAAGTAGGGTAGAGGAACCATTAAATGAACGATTAAGCGTTCTTTGTAATTTTGAGTATTTTTTTCTCACCCTTTTCTAGCCGTTTGCACTTGCTGTTATTTTTTATGTTTTCGGTATATACTCAATATTCTATTAGTTTAAGAAAATAATGCCTAAAATCTACCAGTTATTCATGAAAAAATGTTTTCTATAAAACTTTTGCTTTTTGCCCTAAAGATGAACACTGTGCCCTAATTATGAACGTTTTGAACCCAATAGATGAACTACCATTTTAACGGTTATAACTATGGGGGTAAATGTTATTGGATTCTTTAATAAGCAATAAACTAAAGAAGATCTTATGAATAAGTAGTTTTTTATATATTATACAGGGTGTCCCGAAACGTGACGTCAAGCGGGCACGGGATGATAGGCTAGGTCATACTGGCTCTGGGAAAAATAAGGAAAAAAATCTATGTCACTTGGTTTAGTAATAATAATAATATTTTTGATTTTTTTGGAAATCGACACCCTTGACTAAGTTTTCATGTACTGTACTCAGAAATGACCAAATTTCGCAGCGTTTTATTTTTTTATTTCATCCTAGAAAACTATGCTTTCGAATATAGCCACTTTTATGATGATCAATTTTGGACATTTAGTAAAAAAAAAAAAGTTCGACTAAGTCATGGTTAAGAATTTTTATGTCAGCTAACTTCATCCCTCATTTTCTTTAAAAAACATTACTATAGCATCCTTGGCAAGTTGTCCAGAAAAATAGCACATTTAATCAAGATTTCAAAAAGGTAAAATACTTACCATTTCCTTGTCTAATGTTTCCATGAAAAATATTATGAACCAAAATGGGTCGTTCAAAACTTGAACTAGGTGAAGTCTATTAGTATGCCTTACTTGGATGGTAAAAGAAAAAATGGCCGTAGGTTAGTGGCAGCGGCAAAAATGAATCGTTTACTGTTGCTAAGCATTCCATGATTGGTCGGTTAATGTGATGGGGACCAGTCCGTTTTTTTTTTCATAGTATCTCCGTACACATGACATTAAGCAGTTGTTGTCCCCAGCTGAAGGTGCTAGCAGAAGTCAGCCGCGAAACTTATTCAGAGGGCTTAGGGCGCCTTAATATCTTCTAACTACATGGCTCAATAGTAGCTCTGGTATCTTACTTTTACGGTAAATGCCACATCACCCTTACCATTTTCGTTCAGTCCTCCTTACATACATACATAAACGGCCTATAAGTATCCGTCCCACAGCTGGGCACAGGCCCCACCTCAACTATAAGGGTGGGCGCTAGCCATACTCTAACACGCCGGCTCAGTGCGGATTGTTGCAGGAGTGTAAATTCAGTGATATAAAAAAAAACTCAGATGTCATCAAGCCGCCCTAAGGCCCTCGACTAAGCATTATGACTAACATCTAACGATGCCAACCGGGACGAACTGCTTAACGTGCCTTCCGAAGCACGGAGATGTTGGAAAAATACACTACTAGTCTTCCTTGCTCTATTGCAAAGAAATGTCATTCAGCAAGAGCGAGATAAAAAACGGAAATAGGCTGAGATGCCGGTGACTGTACCACAATCCACACTTAGCTCACTGTGCAGACGTGTTAGAGTATGACATTGTAGCAATACAGGATAGTTTCGTTGAGCAAGCGTGACCGTTGAGCATAATTCTGACCTCAACTGGTGACACTTATGCTCAACACTGGGCACACGCAACGTCTTCCGGGACCCACCGCTTAACGTGCTTTCGAAGGACGGAGAAGCTATAAAAGTTTTTTTTTTTTTTTGGAGTGGTCACCCATCCCCCTACTACCCATCACAATAACCGACCAACCATGGAATGCTTAGCAACAGTAAACGATTCATTTTTGCCGCTGCCACTAACCTACGGTCATTTTTTCTTTTACCATCCAAGCAAGGCATACTGTAGACTTCACCTAGTTCAAGTTTTGAACGATCCATTATGGTTCATAATATTTTTCATGGAAACATAAGCCGAGGAAATGCTTAGTATTGTACCTTTTTGAAATCTTGATTAAATGTGCTATTTTTCTGGACAACTTGCCAAGGATGCTATAGTAATGTTTTTTAAAGAAAATGAGGGGTGAAGTTAGCTGACATAAAAATTCTTAACCATGACTTAGTCAAACTTTATTTTTTTTACTAAATGTCCAAAATTGATCATCATAAAAGTGGCTATAATCGAAAGCATAGTAATCTAGGATAAAATAAAAAAATAAAACGCTGCGAAATTTGGTCATTTCTGAGTAGAGTACATGAAAACTTAGTCAAGGGTGGCGATTTCCAAAAAAATCAAAATTATTATTATTATTACTAAACCAAGTGACATAGATTTTTTTCCTTATTTTTCCCAGAGCCGGTATGACCTAGCCTATCATCCCGTGCCCGCTTGACGTCACGTTTCGGGACACCCTGTATATCATCATGTAAACACATTGACGCGAAAATTTTGCACTTCTAAATCAAGTTTATTTGGTGTTACTGGAGTACTTTAAAGAATTTATTTACCTCTTTATTTAAAAATCACGTATATCATTATAAAAATAATTATTTTTAGGCCTTCCCACTCTAATTGTGTGTTGGTTTCTTAGATATCAATAAACAGCGATCGAATTTAGGAAAGTTATACGTCTGAATAACTTCATGTGGTTCAAGTTTTGGGGTATCAATTCAAAAGTTGAACAATAAACGGTTTCATACTAAAATAATTGTCGTTAACTGTTTTTTGCCAGGAACAGCTTGCGAAACAGCCGATTGTAAGCGCGTCCGTGACATTTGTGTCAATATTTTGAAGGTGTTAAGAAGAAAAAGGGGCACTTTATTACATATATATAAATATTTCACAAAAGAAAGGTGCAATTATTTTTTATCGCATTATTTATATCGATCGTTCATCTATTGGGGGTTGTTCATCTTTTGGTTCCTCTACCCTATTATTCTTAATTATATCTATGGACTTATGTATAGATGAATTTCTACTTTAAAAGCATTACCATTTGTTATGTCTAATATGATTAGTCCCTTCAATGTCGTAATAACAGATTTTGACTGTATAACATTGGGATAGTTTACCTGTACGGATTGGTACTTACCCATATTGGTATCTCTGCACCGGGAACCCGCCTTTTAATGTCTACTCTTATTCGTTTGTTACATTTCACAAAAATGTGTTATTTGATGTCATCAAACTATTTGGATAAATTTAATATTAAATATTCATTTTACACTTTGCTCTGCAGATGTTGGTGTCACAACACTAAAAAAAATTAAAAAGGAAGGATCTGTAAATGAAGGGATGTGGAACACTCCAGGAAAAAAACGCCCCCACAAAAGCTCAGTGGCGAATTTAGACAGTTTTGACATTGATGCAATCAGAAATAAAATTAACGAATTTTATGTTGCGAGAAAGGAGGTCCCAACATTGCGCACATTGCTAGAAGAATTACGTTCTAGCATTGGCTTTAGTGGATGCAGAGAAACTCTGCGTAAAATATTAATTGCTAATGGGTATGAGTTCAAGAAAAATAAAGAAGAACGCATGGTTCTTGTCGAGCGTTTTGATATTGCTGCTTGGAGACATAGGTATCTACGAGAAATTGCTGCTAAACGAGCGGAAGGAAAACCAATCATCTATTTAGATGAAACATATGTTCACAAAAATTACAAGCCTAAAATGTCATGGCAAGGACCATCATCGAGTGGTGCCCCGCAACCAAGCCCACTGGAACATATCTCTTCAGGGAAAAGATTTATTATAGTACATGCTGGCTCTGAATCAGGGTTTGTACCTAATGGACTATTCGTTTTTAGTACGAAATCAAGGTTGGCGGACTATCACCATGATATGAATGCCGCAAACTTTGAAAAATGCTTAAAAGAAAAATTAATACCTAATTTGAATGAACCCAGTGTCATCGTGATGGATAATGCTAGCTACCACACTGTACGACAGAATAAAGTACCTACGACACAAACGACAAAAGCTGAAATACAAAAGTGGCTTGATTCCAACGGTATAAATTACGAAAATTACCATACAAAACCCGAATTGTTATGTTTAGTTAACAAACATAAACCTGATCCCCTGTACGTTGCTGACGAACTGTTGAAACAATACGGCCATGAGGTAGTGAGACTGCCACCTTACCACTGCGATCTCAACCCGATAGAGCTGATATGGAGCTCAGTTAAGCGTATGGTGGCAAAAAAAAACATTAATCTGTCTGCAAAAGAAACAGAAAATCTAATTAAAACCTCATTTGGCCGAATAACTACAGAAGATTGGAAAAAAATGACAGACCATGTAATAAATGTGGAAAATAAATACAAACAAAGAGATCACATAACAGAAGAAGTCTTGGAAAAATTCATTATAAGTGTAGGTGATGATGACTCTACTGATACCGAAGAATCCTTAGAGGTTGAATTTTTAGACTCAGATTTTGAGTATGATGATTAAACAAAATTAAACACCAGCATCAGCCCGTGGACTACAAGAATTTAATTAAATAAATAACACATTTAAGTATATTCTAATAAACAAATCTATATACACACTCGTTTTTTACTTACATCCATGTCAGTCAAGGCTCCGACACATCAAAAGGAGCCCTTAAAGAATAAAGTTCCGTAAACAAAATTGAGAGTCGTAAATATACAAGAAAATTAAATTTACTCAAGTATCAATTTTTTTTCTCCTACTTTAGTCAGTAATACCAGATGAAGATTTTTTGAATTTGCCGCGTTTTCTCAGGTCACGCTTTCGTTAGCCAGACTCTAAGAGATAACACTGAAAACAAACACAAAGCTTGTTGATCTCAGCCTGGTCTCAAGATAAAACATCGGTAATACATGTGTCAAAGTAAAGCAGGTAACATCGACAGGCAGAGTTATTTCGCCATGTGATTTAATTGTAGTAATGTAGATTAGGAAAAGTTATGGGCTTAATATTGACCCCTGTAGAACGTAGATTTTAACATTTTGTAAACGTTTTCTCGAATATGATTTCGAAATTTTCAGTGCCTTATTTATATGACCATACCCACGCTTTCAAGATTTTTTCAGAAGAAGTAGATGGCTTACCGTGTCAAAAGCTTTTTAAAAGTCCATGAAGACACTTAAAACTATATTTTTCTATCGATGCTAGTTCTGATTTTAGTTACTAGATCAATGGTTGCCACCCGAGTATTTGATATTGATCTAAGGGCAAATTGTTTTATCAATTCAGGGTGATATGGAGGATTTTTTTAAAGGCTTATGCCATTCAAAAGTAGTTCATACTGCAAGCAGTTAGAATCGACCAGTAAGAACAGGACACATTTACTCGGAGAGTTAATGTGTCCTGTAGGGCTAGCACGAACCGCTAACGTTTCGGTAATCGAAAAGTAAACGATACTTTTTTTTCTTTTTCCTCTGTCTTTAAGAAAAAAAAGTTTCGTTTACTTTTCGATTACCAAAACGTTAGCGGTTCGTGCTAGGCCTACTGTACTGGTTTTATCGAGTACTTACTGGTCAATTCCAAGGAAGGCCATCAGCGCACGGTCGGGCTGCCGGTTCCACTTGAGCAGCCGGCGCCAGTACAGGTCGTCTTCGCGCTTGTTGTGTAGCGCGTACAGCACGAACAGCGCCGGGTGTACACGCGGGAGGAGTAGTGGCTGTAGTAGCGAGGCTGCCGATACCACCTCGCTGGGACAACAAACGTAGCTTATTAACTACACACTGCTAGTAGAGGAACAATACGATGGCACGTGGGCCTTGGCCAGTAAGAAGCAGAAAGTGGCTGAGACATACGGACGGACAGACAGACATGACCAAGTAAGTTAGTTCTATTTGCTGTAAATGTGGAACAGTATAGGTCTTATTCTAAAGGGCAACCTAGCTGTTTGGCATGGGTCCGAATTGTTTCACCTAAAGTTGTTTTTTCCGAAATTGTTCTTCCTACAGATTTGTGATCCGAATGATTCATTTATTGATTCAAATATTATTAATTGAAATTTTAGGAAACATGAGCGTTATGAACAAAGCGGGTGCACGCGCGCAAGTAGAAGCGGCTGCAGCAGGGAGGCGGCGGATACCACCTCGCTGGGACAACAAACGTAGAACATTAACTGCACACTGCTAGTAGAGGAATAATACGATGGCACGTGGGCCTTGGCCGGTAAGAATCAGAAAGTGGCTGCGACATACGGACGGACAGACAGACATGACGAAGTAAGTAAGCTTTATTTGCTGTAAAAGTGCGCCATTTTGAAAAAAAAAACATGTTTCGGTGGAAAGTCATGAAACGCCTGTCAAGCGAGAGAGCTGATACAAACAAAAAATGTAAAGGCACCATATATTTAAATGACACAGTTTTTGAGATATTTGCTTCCGAAAACTGACGAAACAGAAAGAAAAAACTTGTTACAATTTTACAGTAGTTTCTATCACCTAAAACCTACGTCTGAATAACACTTCAGCTAAAGAGCAATGCTAAATAGTCTAGCACTTACCCGTCCATAGGATTGCTCTCCTCACTCATCTCCTGTTCTCCCTCCTTATGTGGCAGTACATAATCAACGCCCTCCACCGGCAGCGCGGGGAACAACAGCCTCACAACCTGATACAGTCGTGAAGTGATACTCTTCAGCTCTTTGACGGCGTGGCTCAGAAGGAGCGGGTGGACCCTGACGCCGCCGTAGGTTGTGTTGAACGCGTTTGTGAGGCCGAGGACCAGTTGGCCGAGGGGGTGGTGGGTGGACTCGCAGGCCTGGAAGGTCAGATATATTAAGATCTATCAGTTTTGGAACGCTTCTTTAGGAGTACTAAATAGAGGACGTTTTTGAAACCTGTCAAATGTTTAAAGGGGGTTAAGAATCGATATTGTAACGTGTTAGTTAAACGTCGCAATCTACTCGCAATGTCTAAAAAAATATGCAATATCTTTTAGTACAAAGTTTTACTGATTTTGAATTTCTTAAGAACTTGGTGGATTTTATAAAGAGCACTATGTAGAGAATCAATCACGAGCAAATTGTTATTCGTTCACGTCACGAAGTTAAGTGGAATGAGCTTGAACAACTGGTTAGTTCAAAAATTAGGAGTAAGAACAATATACAAGTTGGGGTTTCACATATGTTATTTGGTATTTTGTCTGATTTCATCTGTAAAGCCAGAAAGGTAATACCCTCAACCGTTTTCGGTTCCTGTATGAACCACGACACGTGACACTTTCACACGATTTGATAGGTACATGTTCGTTCTTAACACGTGTAGATGTGTTTTTGTTCTTATAAGGACAATCACTGTTGAACCTAAGAGAAATTTTGCATTATTTTAATAAATATTTGCATCTTCTCGTAGGGTTACCTAGTTTTTCACTTTAGCGTCGTAATTTACAGTAGGTATTAAAAAATACTTTTTAAGTCAATTTTTACGTCAGTTTTATGTTACTTAGCTACAACACATTTTAAAAAGTATTTTGCAGCCATGCTTGCTACACTCGAAAGTTCAAAACACAAGCATAAAAACGTATTAAGGTTATTTTCATTCAATTAGGATGCAGCTCAAACCTGTAATTTCATGTTAGATCTTACCTGAACTACTGAGAAAATTACAAGAGAATAAAACTAGCTAGCTAACAATACATTTTAGAACTAACGCGTCACTTTACACAACACATTTCAAATCCAGATTAGTTTACAAATCGAGAGAATGCACATACATACCCAACACAGACTGCTACTATCATTACTCTCCGACGGTTTTGTTGTTGTCTGGTAAAAATAATTGAAGCATAGTGAACTTTTTGCTTACATACTATTTTATTCTTTTATCTAATATACATATTATGTACTTGTTTTACACCTTGTATATGATCAATTTCAGTCTCGCACATGTTTTCGATAACCTTATTTACATAAAAATTGTTGCATGAAAACGAGTGGACGAACAACCCGAGGCCCGGGGGGTTGTTCGTCCCTCATAGTCGTTCGTCCATCGTCCAGGCTCAATAAATGTTGTTTCATTCTCTATCTTGTCTTTGTTTGTAGGTCTTTTAGTTCAATCAAGCGTTTTTAAAAAAACATTGAACAGGGAAGGAAAATTTCGAAAACATGTACGCGACTACAACATTGCAGACTACTTACATTTTGCAGGTACAACTTCAGCTCAACATAGTCGTCCAAAGTGAGTGTTTTCTGCCCAAACTTCGGTATCACTTCTAAACAGTCGACTGACTTCTCTAAGTCATTGCTTTTGCAGAGTTTCGAAGGAGTTTTGTTATGTTTATCTTTGTGCGAGCAGGATATAGCGACGGCGACGTTCTGCCAGATCTTGGCGTTGTCTATGGTCGGGCCTGACGGGCCGTTGACGAAGTGATTGCCGGTCGGCGTGAGTATTGTCTCTGATACCCCTAAGCATTGGAAGCATTGGCGGAATAGCGCGTTCCATTTTTGGTTCGGTGTCACGCTGAGTTTACCAAAGGAACTGCAAAAGGACAATAATGGACAGACTTTGAATTTATTTCATTATTGAGGTAAGATCTTTTCTTATAGAGGTTTTATTCTTAACATAAACATAACATACTACTCAATACTACATCTCAAGCGGACTAGTCAGAGCCACGCTCATTTTTCCCATCGCGGTGAACGGAACATACAGACGCCTACAATTTTGAGAGTGAATTTTCAAACCTAACATGGTAAAGTGTGGGCCTACCGCCGTTATTTGGGTTGCCTGGGTTATTTATCGGTGTTTTTCTTCGCCGGAGATTCACCCGCAAATCGTACAACGAACTGATTGTTACGGTCAAATAGGAACTTGGCATCACAAATTCAATATTTCTTTATTCAAGTAGACCATTACACAGTACTTTCAAATCTTCAAGAATCTTAATTTGAACCACTTAATAAACATACACATAATAATACAATTTATAAACAATACTTAAAATACATGTACGGTGGCCGGCACATCACGCTACCCATTACCGGTCAGTCCTCCTTGCTCTATCGCGAACAAATGTCATTTGGCAAGAGCGAGAGAAAAAACGGAAATGGGGTAACCTGATGTGCTGTTGACTGTACATTATGTGACTCCACCGGCGTCGGAAGGTTTTTTCTAATGAGAAGACCCGGCAAGAAACTCAGCTCAGCAGTCACTTTCTTTAAATCGTCCAATGTTTTACATTACAAAGTGACAACAGAGTCATAAAGTTTTGACATAAAGGTTCACACTGAACCTATGTGGCTATGAATATATTCAAACCACATCTCACCATTTACATGCAATTGAGAACTAACAACTCACTTTGGTTTAGAGCCAGAAGGCGGCACTGGACTGGACACATTCAGTTGCATCGTCGCATTCGAGATCTTCACCCCTTCGGTCCAGGCTCCGCTCAGCGAGCCCTCAATCTTGTCTCCACTCGAGAACGTGAGGACGCCCTTACCGGAGAACACGCCGGCTGACCGGAACTCACCCTCGTAGTGGGTGCCGTCTTCAAACACCATCACCCCGTGGCCCTGGACAGGCAGATATGATTACATTCCATGGATGTTCGATTTCATGAACTCCTTCTTGAGGCATTGCACGGAGGACGCTAAAAATAGGCTACAGTCCAAATAGGATGGGCATTGAACTGCAATAATAATTAATAGACTGCATTTGATCCATAGATGTCTATAGGTTTATTATGTGTAGTATATTTAAGTATATGAATATGTATTATTTATTAAGTAGTTTAGTTATAGTATGTATGTATTTTACGAGTAAATAATTTAATTTAACTTTCTTTAATTTGTGCACAGCTGTTTATCCACCTTAATTTAAAAATATTTTCCTGTCAACGTGGTCTGCTGGAAGAAATCTCTTTTTAGAGATAAGTTCACCTGTACTTTTAATCTCCCAATTGCCTGTTTATTGTATCTAATTGTCTTTTTGTGTACGAACTAATAAATAAATAATTTGCATGTAAGCATTATTCTTAAAAAATCGGTAAAATGTGCCAAGAAAAAGTCATATGGTTAAAGGCCTTTCTGTAGAACATTCGGCAAGAGCAAGTTAAAAACGGAAATGATAAAATGGTAGCTCGATGAACCGTCAACTGTACAATCAATTCAAGAAATTTCAAACATTCCAGCTAAACTAACTTTGTTGTTATTGAGAAAAACATTTGAGTAAATAAAATACGAATGCGTAAGTCTAACAAAACGCCTTTTGCCGCGTAAGCACTGGCTCAGCAGTGTGACATCACAGCCTGATAAAAAATAAACCCCATATTTACCATAATCATTTCCTGTTTCTAAAATTATACTAACTGTATTATCTGAGTTTGCGAAAAGTGTTATCACATTCTACTAGGTCATTCTAAGAACGCCTAAATGATTGACGTTTGTATTTATAATTTACATAACAACAACACTAACCGTGAGAACATCTTGCATAAACAGGCCTTCATAATATATGCCATCCAAGGTCACTATAAGGCCACAGCCATGCTTCTTGTTCTCACTCCAGTTGCCTAGATATTTCTCGCCCTTTCCTATGTCGTCGATGACTCCGTACCCTTGTTTGACCCCATTCACCCACTCGCCGGTGTAAATGGTGGCTGAGGAGGAGGTAAAGTCCCCCTGCTTTTTGATGCCATGGCCATGGGATAGGCCGTCTTTGAAGTAGCCTTCGTAGATGTCTCCTGATGTGAACTTCAATACGCCATAGCCATTTTGGAGATTGTCCTTCCATTGGCCCTCATAAATTCCTGAAAATCGTAACAAGTGTTTAATGGTGATTGTAAATCATTTTGCGATGTCTCTCGATCTATGCCGGTCAACGTTAGATTAGGAAAGCTGTTGAAAGAGGAACAGAGACTATGTTGGTGATGAAGCTAGGTATCTATGTGATTCAAAGAAATCGTCGGCGTTGCTTGTTCATTACATTACAAAGACCCGAAGTTTTTCTAGTTAGTCACAAACCGTCTTATTCTATTACAATTATTGTCGACAGCGTTTACGCTATCGTAATTTTTCTTAAAATTCTGCATATAAGTAGTGACTGTATAACGTGATCACAGAGGTCTGTGACCAACACGAAAACGTGTACGTAGTACCTACCTAAGTATTTAATTTTGGATGCCAATGTCTTAACATCCCCAGTAACAGTTGTTCAAAAGTCACATTGAAACAATGTTGACTATTTGCACTTTCCTCTGACGAGCATAAGTCATGGTAGGTAATTTATTGGCGCGTCAAATAATGAATAGGCTATTTTTAGTTCTACCTGCGCACACGCAAGTAACGTAAATTCGATCCACAGAACAATGAAAAGTTACAAGTGCCCTTGGCACAAATCTTATACAAAATAACGTTCAAACACAATACAAAGTACACAAAAGATTGACATTCATTTACCTACTCCAGGTATCTCCATCTTCCCATGCCCGCATAACGCGTTGTGTTGGAACTGCCCCGCATAAAGTTTGCCATCAGGCCATTCCACTTTCCCGTGCCCATGAATCTTCCCATCCAACCATCTCCCGTTGTACTTCGCATCCTTAAAAAAGCCAGTTTTACTTGAAAATGTGTAACTCGCCGTCCTGGCCGGAGGTGGCTTGTATATTGACTCCTTGTTCAAAGCCGTTCTGATCGACATGTTCAAAGAATGAATCCATTCAGTCTTCTCCTGCTCAGTGGTTGTAGCAACTGAGAGAATCTCTTCAGGAGTCATGAGCTGAATGACGTTTAGTAGTGAGTCTGTGTTGGGAATAGCTTCTACCCAAAGTGTTTCCAAGGGGTGCACATTAGGAGTGCTACCAATAACATGTATGAATAAATCGTTAAACAGCACAAACCAATGTGACGAAAATCTCCCAGGGTTCACCAAATTCAGAGTACGAGATTTCGACTCGCGGACCAGCCGCCGTTCTGGTGTCCTGTATTGTTCGAGGCTTTTGCCTATACTCTCCCAGAACAATTTTGTCAAATCAGCTTCCTTCCTCTTTTTTTCCTGCTCTTCTATCAGCATGTCCAAAGATGCAATAACTTTATTTAATCTGTCATCCATATTTGTTTTGGAATCATCGTTTTTCCTCTTACACTTATATCTTAATAGTGACTGAGCTATACACTTGTAGGAGCTCAATCTGATTAATGGCTGCACAAAAGCGAGTGCTACTATGGCTTCTGAAGTCTTTTTATTGTTTTTTTGCTTGTTCGATGGGAGTTGATCACTAAATAAATTGTAAATACTAGTCGGAACATCAACTATACTGTTGATGTGATAAAAACCGCCAACAACAATCAAATTGCTTACAGCTACATAATACTTTCTGTACAAATAAATATACTCTTCTAAATTTTTTATTAAAGAAATATCACATTCACTTATGTGCTTCTCAGCGTATTGCCACATAGATAGCACATTCAGAGCAGTTGTGTTTAAAATGTCACTAAAAATATCACAAACAGTTTCATAAATATTGGAATGTGAAGTTATAGCTTTACTTTTTCTTAAAAATGGCTTGATAAGGGAGTGATATATCAACAACATCTCTTCTAAATATCTTTGAGCAATGGCTAAGTCCTGAAATTCTGGACTTTTCATTGACTCTTCAACAGAACAATAGCTAAAGTTACCAGAAGACAATACCCTCCAGTGATAACACATATTTTGGGGTTTATTAACAAAACTTTGGGGCTCAGAAATATTCACAGCCAAATCTTTTCCATTCTCTTTGATTTCTTCTTCTTCCACTTTCTTATTTAGGTTCTCAATGGTTTCTGTATAACCTTCTGTGTGCTTGCCCATGTAGAATATATTTTCATTGTGAGTATATGCAAGTGTGTGATGATCTGTGGCAATCATATCCCTCACTCTGTCACAATTGGAATTCTCTGTAAACTGTTTAGGGCCACTTTTGTCTTCCCTAGATTCAAAACTGACTTGATGAAAATGATTATAGCCCCATAGGAATAGTCGTCCATCAAGGGTGAGAGCTGAGCAGTGCCATTTTCCACAAGAAACTTTTTGGAGTCCAAAGCCTGACAAAGTCATTACAACCATGGGCTTTAGTCTCTTAACTGTGTCACCTATACCTAATTGCCCATAAGATATGTCACCCCAAGTCCACAATTCAGTTGCCAAGATATTCCTACCAAGTTTACTCATATTTTTGAGGTTCTCAGTTTTTCTAGCTGCCTCATACTCCTTTTCACTGCTAATTGTACTTGTAGAGAACTGCAAATCTTCTCCATTACAATTGGAAGTACAGCTATACATGAGGGAATTAAATTCTGCATCATGCATTCGCATTTGAAGTTCCACAACCTCATTATTATCACTACTGCCACTGACATGTCTAGATAGAGTTGCTACTTTATCTCCTACAGTCTTCACACCTTCATATACAAAATTAGTAAGGTTTGAGACATTCTCCTTGATTATCCTTGTAGGTTTTTCAGTGTACTCAACTAGGTAATCTTCACCAGCAGAGACCCATGACAACTGTCTGCTTAGGAACTGTCTAGCTGCATCTGTGTTTATAAAAATATTATTTATCTTTTCTGTGCTTCCATGAGGACTATCATTATCCTTTTCTGTACTTTCATCATCATCCTCATGTGATTTACTATCTAAGTTATCAGTTTCTATGTCTGTTATGTTTTGAGTAGCATTACTTTTTGCAATTTTGGACTCTTCAGATGAAGGACTAGAATCTTCTGTAAAACTATGAGCATCAATATGGACATCTGTTTGAGGAGCTGTTGTACTACTGGAGTCTTCACTGGACTTACTGATCTGTACTCCTAAAGGGCAGGTTTCTGATAGGGATGGTACTGATGCTGGGGATGCTAGGCCAATTATTGTTTGACACTGGGAGCAATTTGAAGCAAACACCTCTTCGTCATCATTATCACTCTCAGTGTCACAATTTCCAGAACGCTTGACATTTTTCCTAGCTATTACTGCTGCAAAATTTTGACCAACTGATGCACTGTACACAGTCCGTCCTTCAAAGAAAAGGACTTTTTTAATGCTAGTTGAATCTAATCCTATCTGAGGCATGACACCACAACCCCATAGTTGTCCATCACTGCTAATAAATAATTGCCCAAAGTCACTGGACACCACATTTCTGAATTTCACTTTGTAGCTGGAACTCTTGAAGCCGTGGGGGCAGCACTTCGCATCCTCTTTCACAACAACTTCTTCTTTATTTTTTAAACTTGAATTTGTTTTGTAAAGGCGTCCGTGGACATCTATGACATAAAGAATCTCATTGTGATATGATATGTCGATAGCTGATTTGCCACTTATTTTTTTAAATATTAATTTATCTTCTTCAATGCCACAGTGATAGAGACCATGGTCATTTCCTAGTACAATGAAATCAGAGCCTAAACAACAGAGTTTAACTATTTTATCGGGTACTTGTTGCGATGGGCAGATACTTAAAGGTGTGATTCCCTTCCAGAATCTATGTTGACTCATTATTCGCTCGCTACTTTCGTCTTTTACTGGGAAGTTGAAGTATCATTGAAATTGTTTCGTTCCTCACACCTGACAAAGTCACTATTCAAAGAATTTTAATGATGACACAGTTTTAAATTTGCTGAACACAAACATGTTTACTTTTATCGCGAATTTCGAGACACTGAAGCAAACAAATTAAAATAACTCAGAAGAGTACAAACGAACGAAATGATAAATTGATTCTATTTTGACATTTTCGCACAAAAGCTGACAGATAATCGCAAGCTTTATCGGCATGGGTGGGAGGAGGGGAGGTAATTTACGCTCCGTTCCACATAGAGAAAGTGTAGAAATCATGTTTACCTTCAAACAGTGCCTTCCTTGGCTGTATAGAATGAAGTTTCTTTGAATTAAAATTGTTATTAATAAAGCTGTCAAGCTAACGTCAAGTTGCTTTCTCCCGTCCTTTTCAGAGATTCTTTTTGTATCTAAAAATGGCGAGTCGTGGTGGATCTAGCAGACGCGCTGCTCCTGAAAATGAGGCAGCAATTAGTTACGTGCAGTGTGATGGTCTGGTTAGTAGCAGTTTACATTGTCGAAACTCTCAAGTCTTAGATTACGAAGGCTTGGCTTTATAACCTCCTATGTTTTATTTGGTCGACACGTCATTGTATTTCTGTTTATTTTACTAAAATGAATCTCTCTTTATAGTTTTGACTATTTTTTTTTCTATTTTAAGCTGAATCGCTTCTCTCATAAATGACTCCAGTCGATTTTATGTGAAAAAACATGAAGAATTAGGTTATGTTTAGGGTAGAGTTTGTAGGAATATTCGGGTGGCAGAAGTGGTACTTATTTGACGTTATTTACAGGCGGTGATGAAAATAGTGAAACATTGCCATGAAGAGTCATGCAGCAATATGGAGGTGGCTCAGGGTGCTCTTCTCGGCCTGGTTGTGGAGAATCGCCTTGAAATTACCAACTGCTTCCCTTTCCCAAAGCATGATGACACTATGGATGAGGAGGAATACCAGCTTGATATGATGAGAAGGCTCCGCAGAGTCAATGTTGATCATTTTCATGTTGGATGGTGAGTAGACTTGTTGTAAAGTTCAAAATATTTTAATTATTAGTTGGAACTAGGTTTCTCTTTCTTTTGGTCAACTTTCTCTTTTAACACAAGATCCCTTAAAACCTGTTGTTTGTCTGTATTTTAATAATTTTATTCAACTTATTCTGAATTTTTCGATTCAGGCAATTTTGATATAAAACTTTTTCCCAATTGTTAATTTCAGGTACCAGAGTGCAGATGTGGGCAATTTCTTGAGCCAGTCACTCCTGGAATCACAGTACCACTACCAGACCTCAATAGAGGAGAGTGTGGTAGTCATTTATGATACTAAGAAGTCTGCAAGAGGGTTCCTCACACTCAAGGCTTACCGCCTAACTCCTCAGGTATGATATTCAATATGCTTAGTATTATCACCAGTTAGGAGTACTGCTCTTTAGCTTTGGAGTCATGCAAAATCTTTGTTATTTATATGGCATGGCTTTTTATTACAGACATGACATTATTATTTCATTGATTTCATAATTAATATCATTTCATTGATTTCATAATCTTACAATAATGCATTAGGCAATAATGCATGCAAACCACATCTACTACAAACCACCAGATTGTGCTTGATTTACACAGGAAATTAAAGACTTTTCAAAGGATGCCAAATTTGCTCACCAATTTATGCATCATGCTATCACTTTAAAATATATTTACTAACATTATGGCCACTTAACCAAGCCTCATTCATTGTTTACAGGCCATTGCTATGTACAAAGAAGGCGATTACACACCTGAGGCACTCCGCAACCTGAAGATTGGCTATGAGAGCTTGTTCATTGAAGTGCCAATTGTTATTCGCAACTCACCATTGACAAATATAATGATGTCTGAGCTACAAGAGATGATCCCAGAGGAAGAAGGCTCCAAATTCTTGGATCTTGGCACAGCATCAGTGCTTGAAGGTTTGTACTCAACTAAAACCAATATAATTATTTACTATTTACTTTACATTTGTATTTAGTAAACAACTGTTATTGTATGTTTTTAATTCTAATCAACATGTATTTCATGTTCTTTCTATATGAATATAATTTTTTTCATAATTTTATGTGGGAATATGACATCTCATAATTTTTTGCAGGTCAACTCCGCAGCCTGATGGAGCGTGTTGATGAACTGAACCAAGAAGCAATCAAATTCAACCGCTACCAGCAGCTCGTAGTTCGCCAACAGCAAGACAAGCACCGCTGGATGGTGAAGCGGACCCAGGAGAATGCTGCCAGGGCGGCCAAGGACGAGCCCCCACTACCCGAGGAAGATGTCAACAAGCTCTTTAAGCCACTGCCTGTTCCACCCAGGCTGAACCCCATGATTGTGGCCGGGCAGATCAACACATACAGCCAGCACATCAGCTCATTCTGTTCTCAGAGTTTGGCTAAATTGTATCTTACTCAAGCTCTGCACAATGCGAAAGACGCTAAGCAAGAGAAATAAAATGTAACAAAGCTGAGTTGAACTTTGGAGAGTATGAGATAGGAATTATAATATGGATATGCCTTTTGTGATTCAATGGTTTGAGTGTGATTTTTGCAAGCACTGTTGAATGGCAAGTAATTTAAGCTGAGAAGAAACTGAATTGAGTGTGAACTAATTTGCACTGCCCCAATATTTCTCAAATGGCATATCCATATTAACCATAAAATTGTACTCTTGCTCTCACAAGTCCAATTTCTTGCAGTTAAATGGTATTAAAAATGTAACGTCACAGTGGTTTTTGTTTCTATCAAAATAAATCATCACCTATTCAAAAAAGCTCACAAAACTCAATAATCTACCCAACTCCGTATTATCCTAATTATACGTAGTTTCATAATAGGTCAAAAAGTTTATTAGCCACATCTCACATGGCCTGTAATATCCTGTTTTTCCTTACTCACAGAACATTTAAGTAAAATACATGAAGCAAATAAATGTAGCGCAATATTGATACTAACTTATTTGAAAAGCCTGCCTTGCAGGGTGCTACTTATCTGTTGTTTATTTTTTTGATCTAACACAATAGGCATCTGCGTTCACGCAAGCGCCTGATGATATTGTTCGAGCAGGCCCGCCGCTAGCTGCTTCGCCGCCCGCGTGCAATACCAAAAATGCCGCCCTTTATGAGTTTTGACAAAAAAAATATAGTAAATATTTATTAATGAAATTGATAAGCGGAGCGAGCGCAATTTTTTGGTTAAGAAAGGACTGGATTTGGCCGATGTATTGGCTTTTAAACATTGGTTTACCTACCCGATGCCCCTTAGGTGAGGCTCACTTCGATTTACGGTAATCATTTTAAAACCTCACCTCATGCGGCATTGTGTCGTTGCTAAGACTAATCGCCATAAGCGCCAGCCCGAATAATGCTGGGGGAGCGTCTTTTAAGAAAGTCAGAGCGAGCGAAGCGAGCGCGAGGTTTCATGAGTTGTAATGAGCTTTTTTTAAGATACACAAATCTTTTTTACGTTGCCTACACTAGCTTGAATTATACTAAACTGCTTTTAAGCTGTTTTAATAGCTTTTCAGGGAGGAGGCCAGGGTTGTTTTGGCAATTCAATTCACGTTTGTCTCAATGATCCACAGTTAAGATAAGAAATTGCGCTAACGTCTCCTTTAAAGAAAACCAATAAAACGTACTAGATTAGCGCGAGCGAAGCAAGCGCGTTTTTTTTAAGCAAGTAAGGGGGTTCACACGTCATGACGTCAAATATGAGTAGGCAACTTGTAAAACCTTTTGGCGGGGTTCCCACAGGCGCAAGGCCAGGGACGCCGCCACTGGCGAGTTGCGAAGCGTGCGTTATGAGAGCTATGCTCTCTAGAGCCGAGGGCAGGTATGGAAACTGCGTCATCATCATCATCATCATCATCAGCCTATGCTGGTCCACTGCTGGACGTAGGCCTCCCCTAATGCGCGCCATCGCGCCCTGTCTTCGGCTAGACGCATCCAAAAACTGCGCGCGAAACTGTTATATCTCAGTGTATGAATGAAGACCTCAATTAAAAGAAGATAACTCAAGTGAAGCAAAGCTCTGATTCTATAGTAAAAAAATCCTATATCCGTAGTTTCTGGGGCGAAAACCGTAAACAGTAGAATAATGGGCACTACGCGAGCGAAGCGAGCGCGATTTTTTTGGTTAAAATGGGCCTGATTAAACTAACCAGTGCGTAAATAAGCGGCGCCGCGGCGGGTTAAAGTGTTGTTTTGCATTCATTTGCCGCCCCTAATATTTGGCCGCCTGGGTCTTAGGCTGGTTTAAGAGTCACGCCATCGCGACGGACTGGCAGCGCCCGCCCGTTTCAGCATTCATATCCCCCTTGGCAAGGCGTCACCCGTTTAGGTAAATCCACCACTGCCCCTAACATCATCAGTCCCGTTTTCCATAGGCTGTCAGAGACGACGTTTGGTGTTGTATCTTGGTTTTGACGGATGCCAATAGATGACGGTGTTATCTTCATTCGTTCAGATGTTTTTACATGCTATGTTTTTTTTTTTCTTAAAACAAGTACCTCTAAATGAGCTCAATTTGCCGCCCCCTGTGCGTGCCGCCCGCGTGCGGTGCACGCGTTGCACGCCCGCTTGCGGCGGCCCTGTGTTCGAGCAACCTAGCCTACTGTCGCCCAAACATTTAAAAAAAACAAGTCCAAACTCAAGATTTGACTCGGTTTCGCTCTAAAACATAGGTAGGTACTTAGCATGGAAAAGATTTCGACCTTTATGCAGGAGAGAGATCAAATAGATAGGTTAAGGTAGGTACTTAGATTTTAAAATACTGCTGTTGTCTTCGAACTCTACTCACTTTTCAGTTGCAAGTAGACAGATATTTAACAAAATCAGGTAATTATATACATACTTACTTAATCAATAACTATGTTCAGGTAAATAGATAAGTGGGTAGATACTGGATTGTGTCTTAAAGTTTTAAGTGCCTCCGTCACGTCCTACGGCTATCGTCTGATATAGGTAGTGAGGTACCTATACAGGTACTGGAACACAATACTTACGTGTAGCGTAGAACTAGTAGAACTCAAGCTGTATCGCTATTTTCGCGCAATTATTATTAATGGGTAAAATGTTTGTTTGCCCACAAAGTACCGACAGGTGGTTATCCCGTAATGACATAATTCGATTGTGTTCGCCCAATTATCCCAAGAATAAGACCCCTCCCCGGCCTGTTAGCGTAACTGGATGCCGACAAAGGCGAACGCTAATGGCGATAACTCCTGAATTGTCCCTTGATTACCACAAATTGCTTCATCGTAGCCGCATGTGCGTGATTGGTGACTATTTTGGATAAGAAGGGTAGGGTAGGTAGACAATCGAGTTGTCAGGATTAGCCGGATACCAAATTGTGCATCTTTGAAATGACGTAGGTCCTTGGCCAATATTATGATCACAAATCCGAACCATTTTCCGATCAATCTAAGCCTAAGGTATTAAGGTAAGGTTGTAGGCCGGTACCGCAGTAAAGGAATACTGTTACCGTGCCGGTTTCGCGCTTCAAAATTCAAGCGACAAGTAGATATATTGAATCGCATTGCGGGTTAGAGAATCTAAAACAGGGGCGCCTTGGAAATCTAGTGGATCCTGAAATAAAACTATATCCAACTCTATCACCTTTCCACGAATCCGAAACAGGGCCACCTTGGAAATCTAGCGGATACTGAAATATACAAAATATATCTAGATACTCAATCACCTTTCCACAGCTGATGTTAGTCCTCTTGATGTAACGTTCAAAGAGTCCTACTCATTTGCCGTTAGGTTACTAATATACCAAAAAACACAAACTGTACATTTATTTTAAAATTACCAAGGACATCGCGTGCTCTACAGGTTGCAGGTAGACAGATTTTATAAAATTATGGCTGTTTCTTTTAATAAAGCAATTAGACGCAGGAAACGGGACATCGACGACAATCGGTTCAATTAGGACTATTAGGACACTATGGTCCCAGTTTTACAATTACGGGATCAAAACGTGACGTCTGCAATTTAAGCTGTTTTTTTCCAATGGCGTTGGGTCGTCAAATAAACTATGACAGAATTAATATTTGTAAATTAACTCGTGAGAGCATCGTGGCCCTGTAGCCCTGCCTTCTACTTTGTGTTCATTAATCAACTTGCGGCTAAATCTCCGGTGTTGGAAACCCTGAAAAAACACCAAGGCACCCGGATAACGCGGCACGCTCGCCCCTTACCACGCTGAGTTAGAATTAGCTTAGAGGAGTGTAGGCTTCTGTATGTTCCGTACACCATGGCGGCATCATTTTCTTTCATACTCGGGACGTCGTTATGAAGCCTTGTGTGTCCGATACGCGGTTCTGAATCAGCCCCCAGATTACATTACATTGATACCGTTGCAGATAACGGTACTTACCTAAGCAACACGTAGGTATATGGAGATGAACAATATTTTAATTTTACTCATGCAGGTCTTACTACATAGGTAGGTATATTTAAGGATAATACCCAACTATCCAAGTTTTTAGCGATTACCTACTTTACAAAGTTGGCGGCGTTCCTTCTAGCGAGGTTATTAATAAGGCGTGACTGACGTCCGGCATGCAATACAAATACTATTCTCTCTGACCTTTTCTTCCGCCGGCAGTTTGAGCATTTAATCATTATTGACACAAAGTAAACTCGCTCCGAGAATGGTCGCAGGCGGGCATCAATTTTATATTGTAAATTGTTATTGCGGCAGAAAACGTTCGCTAATTGTGTGTAGCTCGTTAAAAATGAATTATACGCGATGTCAATGTGCGCGGGAGTTGGTATACGTAATAAAACTAGACAGATAGCAGAAGGTTCATTTTGAAAGACGCAGAAAGGTAGATCGCGAAGAACCTGGTAATCTGTAGTGTCGTAAAGCCTGAGGGCAGTTGGTCCTCAGTTTGCTGCCATTAAGCTACCAAGTCTTGTTTTATGTTTTTTCGATTGAAATAGGTAATTCATAAAACGTTAAGTAAATACCTACCTACTGCGTCAAGAGATATAAAACATGGAATGGTCCGTCATCAGCATATTCATTAACAGCCGTATAACTTCCGCTGTTGAACATAACATAGGACTCCCCCATTTTCCAGAGCCGCTGATTGTTGGCGGTCCGCATCTACCGAAATCCTGCAACATTTGTAAGGTCATCCGACCACCTTTAAGGTCAGGCAGCCCTAATCCTGATCTTCATTCAATAACTTTCGGCCCCAACGGACATCAATATTTTGCGATATGTGCCCTGCCCACTGCCACTTCAACCTGGGCTATGTTTGCGACCTTAGTAGATTCCCTTGGATTTCCTTATTTGCCATACACCCACCCATTCACAAACTCAAATGAACGGTAAGCAACCCTCAGAAGTAAAGATGTCCCTCTGAGTTCTATTGACATTTTACGGGTAAGCATGAGCGTGAGCGCGTGTTTTGCGTTGGTTGACGTTTGTGAATTCGGGGGTCAATCACGTAGTGACTTCTTACAGCCTGCTTTTGACGGATGCTCAACGTTGATTTGCGTTTGTGAATTCGGGGGTTAGTCTTAGAGTGAATATAAGATTTCTCAACATTTTGACTCTGTCGTTGGTTCTATTTTGGCCGATTTTATATTTAACTAGCAGCCGCCCGCGACTTCGTCCGCGTGGAGTTAGCTGTATGTGGAAAAAGATTTTCCCGCTTTCCTGTTAAAATTTTCTTGAATTTTCTTTGCTACAAACCTCACGGAGCCCGAGACCTTTTCAACGAATGCAAAACCGTGGAAATCGGTTAGTGCATTCTGGAGTTATAGCGTCAGGAAGGAAAACCCGACTTATTTTTATATAGTAGATATTCTTCTTGTCCCTCATTTTCTACCTATAATTTTCCTCTGTAGGTTCTATATTCTATGGTAACGCTAACGCAACATTGTTCTTTTCACTTGTCATCTTCGCGCAGTTTCTAAACAGAATTGCGGCGTTTATTGGACGTAATTAATACGTTTGCAATAATCGACAGAATGTTTCTCTGGCGGCTTCATTTGTTACTGATTGTAGACAAATAGCGACTTGACGATGCTGGCGAGTTGAATGGCGACAAATGAGGTATTACTATAAAGTTTATTGGTTTCAGAGTTTTGAAAGAATACTACCTACATCACAAGATTATGCAGAATTTGCTAAAATGGACGAAACCGCTTACGTCGTAACATATAAGGGACTGTAGATAAGTGCACTACCATAAGTGGCTAAGTGCTATTGTAGGTGTGTTGTACCTAATTGTACAAACATCGGGTTAAAGATAGTGCAAGGGTGTCTATGCATAGAGCGTTACCGACAGACAAAGTAAACTAATCATTATGATAAAATATCTCGTGATTAAATAAATAACGCTTCAGCAATCAGTCTATTTGCCTAAACAGCTTTTGTCTAGTTTATTGGCAGTTAAACGCACGTAGTGTGAATAAAGCTTCATGCATGAGCAATTACGGCTTGCAGAAAATTCGATTTATTATCAACCACAAATCGATTTTGCCTTTAATACCATAAACGTCCGTCGACGACCCATTTTTTACAGGCTGGCGATGATGCCACACTGACGGGCGTCGGTAATTTTATTATGCAAATTTAGCATAAAGTGTTGCTGGACATAATCGCTCAAATTACTGTTAGCCAGGGCCGGGGCAGGACTGGAGAGAGACAAGTGCGCGGGAAAACGGCGCGAAATAATTTAAAATGGCAGCCTGCGTAATGGGCAATAAGTACAGCAATCAAGGCTCTTACGTCGTTTCGTTTCAGTGTATCCGATTGTGCTAAAGAACTATTTTCGGCGTTTAAAAGGTCGTGTAATGAGGCTGTCGAATTACTTGCGAGTGGCATTATTTACCATTCAAGTAAAGTTTGACAACTACTGTGTTCTGCAAAAAAATCCATACACAGACCTTTTTCACGAGATTTTTACTACAAACTCCTGCTTAGTGGTGATGGACTTTGCCAGAAGTTAAAGTTTTCTAAGCTGTATGTGGGAATGGCTAATAAGATAAGATAAGAAACACTTTATTGCACACAAACACAACAGAGAAATTAAAAAAAAAGAAAAAACATTTAAAATAAAACATTTAAGAAAAATATTTTGAATAATGTCGAATTAACCCATGATTATGTGATGTGTCTGCTCAGAACAAAGGGGCTCTAAGGCAGATTCAAGCTCAGCATAAAATATCGTTCCAGGAGGACAGTATACAACTCCAAGAACGATTTGAGTAAGTGCCATCTTAGTAACGGCAGTGGGCAGACTTAACCCCGAATTCATAAACGTCAATCAACGCTATGCACGCGCACTCAAGTCCCGCAAAATGTCCCTGAAAGGGACAGCTATACTTCTTAAGATGCTCAAGCTTGATTTGCGTTTGTGAATTCGGGGGTCAGATTTTGAGTTAGTAGATATACCTTTTGTAGCACTAGGAGGAAGACTCACTCGTCTCATCACCGATATCAAGCAATGACTTGACCATAGCTTCTTGATTGCAATTAGGGATAGCAAATCAGGGTTATTCCAGTTACTCATTCCTCTGGTCACATTGTCACCTCAGTCTCTCTCATCAACGGCAAAACCGGAGTTAAAGACAGTCGCCGGGGCCGAAATCGGGATTTCATCATCATCAGTTAGATATTGCTTGTTACCGAACAAGGAACAGACTCAGGAATGAGTAAGTCTCTCATTTATTTATTTAAACTTTATTACACAATCAAGGTACAATAGGCGAACTAAATGCCATATGGCATTATCTACCTACTAGTCAATCTTTGGGTCGTGCAGAGATTAATCAGACTTGTCCTGAGTCCAAATATTTTAACCATTCTACTCTATTTGAATTATCAATGCTGTATCTTATTAAAGATGGGTAAACCAGAAAAAGACATTCGGTCTAGTTATCAGGCGGGGATCGAGTCAGCGTCTTCCGCTCTCCAGGCGGCTGCTATAACCACTAAGCTATCGAGACCCTTGCCTCAATCTTTGTAAAACATTAATAGTTAGGAACAGTGGACGGCACATCATGCTAACCATATTCGTTCAGTCCTCCTTGCTATACTTCAAAGAAAGTAATTCAGCAAGAAAGAGTGTGAGGTAGTGATCTGACGTTTTCTGAAGAAGTCATCTTCGGACACGTCTTTTAAGTCTGTTTATTTTTGTTCACCTGTGTATAATATAGTTTGTTGAGTTTTTTGTAACAGGCCTTCAATCCGCCAAGACAATCATTACGAATTGAGTTTTTATTTTAATTCGGCAAGAAACCTTGGAGCACCTAGGTATATGTAAGTAGTTACAATAATTTATAGTTTAATATAAATATTTTGACTTCTGCGTGTCACCCGAGTGAGCAACACGAAAACTTTAATTAAACTTGTCGAGTTCAAGGCGACTTGATAAATTGGGCTCATAAATGCGATATCAACATGAAGACGTTTGAAATTGAAAATTATTCACCGTCATTAAGCGTGTTCTGTAAAAATTTAGATAATTTGCATAAAAGAGATAGATTTAGCGGAGTTCGTTAGGCGTACATAAAAGAGGAGGTGCCGCGGCTCGTAGGATGTACCATCCGATAATGATCTTGGGGACCCTGCAAATTGTGCGCGGACCGTCGTCCATCGATAACGCTTGATAACGTTTAAGTATTGGTTTTGAGGGAATTTAATCAAAACCGAGCGTATTACAGTCATTACGCGGGTCTGGTTAATTTCAAAATATACGACGAACGAGGCAAAAATAATATTTAAGGGAATTAGGCTGCCGATGAGGAGGCGCGCAATTTGGAAGATTGCGCTCGCCGCGGCTCGTTTTCTGTGAATTTTTTAATTAAATTACGACCAGATGCTGTAAAGTTGATGGGCGAGCGTTTACCGCTGGCCTCGCCGCGGCGCCGCTCCCACTCGAATTAAATTTATTGGCCTAGAGGACCAGCGGTGAGAATCTGGGTAATCTTTTAATTGCTTCGTTTGCTTTGTGACTCAAAGTCTGGAAGTGATTAACTGTGTGCATAATTAGCTAAATGTGATTGCTCTTTGTTCGCCATTTACAGTCAATCTTGTTCGGCTGAATACGTGACAGTTGACTACGCATCGCATGTGTGTATTATAAGAATCCACAGTTGTTCGAGCTTTATGGAGTGATATTATCTACTGACACATCCTTCCAGTTATTAATGCCTAAAATATGAAACGATCGTCCAACGCTGGTATATCTGAAAGGATATGACATTGGGGCCTACAAGAAAATAGCGTATTCCTTCCAAAAAGGCAAGCACCGCAGCGGCGAAGGCTGTAGTGTTGCGGTGTAAATGTCCAAGGGTGTTGGAGATCACTTTCCATCAGGTGCTCCTAAAGCCCGTTAGATTATTGTTCCGTCGTGGTGGTATGGGATACGGGGGTGTTACGGGGTACGTTATGTTATGTTACTGGACTGTCAAAAATAATAATGTTAAGTTAATGTGGTCCTCACCCTTCCATTTGCCACAGTCCTGACTCCTGACAAATCCTGGCATACGGAGTGCTACTGTGCATTAGCAGTGCTGGCTTAATTCCTACATCAAACGGAAGTTGCAAATAATTAATTCGTTCCATTCTCTCTGACCAAACCATACTTGTATTTTTTTTATCTTAATTCTTATCATCATTATAGCCAACGACGCCTACCTACTGGTGGTAATTATGCGCCAGTGCGCCTCCCCTTATATAAATAACACGATAGGCTTCACTATTGATTGAATCTTCTTTCACAGCACAATCCTCTATTACCATCCCAGCTAAATGTAGAGCGACATAACAGAAGTATTTAGATATCTATTGTAGTGTGCAGAAAAAAAAACCTTAGGAATTTTTGAGATTAAGCGGTTACACCCAAGCCAAAACACCCAAGAATCTACAAAACGAGAACGAAAAGCAACAAATGACCTTTTGTTACCTATCAGCTGGCAGGGAGGTGACGCATATAAATTCATCTGGCGGTATGACAGGAGATAGACCAGCGGCCATAACTCACGCAGGCACGGAGTGGTCAGTGCTGATATAATTCAGCAACGAACTGCCCTGGACTAAGTAGATTGTGATAATCTATGGTTTCACGGTATTGAGCTTAAATAGGACTTTGTTTTGGGCTGGTTCTCATATTATCACCAATTTAGTTTTATTTTGTGAGACGTCATAACATTGTTACACTGGTCTGGTTCCGAACTGTTCCCTCCTTTACCAGAAACACCTGAACTGAGAAATAGTACATTGTTATCCTAGGGGTGAAAATTACTTATTTAGTCCCGAGACGGGGTTTGGCGCCCCGAACGAAGTGAGGGCGCCAATAGTTCGAGGGACTAAATAAGTCTTTCACCCGAGGGAAACACTGTGCTTTTCATTACAAATACGAGGAAAGTAAAAATAAAAACATGAATTAGCTTAAGAAAAAATGAGGAAAATAAATGAAGATCGAATTGCCGCTTTCCCGCCTATTTTGTTTGTTTTTTTTCTGTGGTCGGCCCGCTATTATTCAGCCATTATTTTTTATTTTCATCATTAGAAAAATGGTAAATATTTAACTCAAAGCTAAGTTATTTTAAAGAAATTGTTGAAACTAAATTATAATAAAGTTATTTAAAACATATAATATTCTCTGATCAATACTTAACTTTAAGTTATTTCAAATTTTACATCGTGGCTGTATAGAAAGTTGGAACATGGTTCAATAGATATGTGAAAAAGAACTAGTTTTTTTTAAAATAATTTGACACCTGTCAGTTGAAAGTGATTCTCCCTAGGGATGAAAAGTGTTACTTTCAGCCCGCTTCTCAGGTCAGTAATGACCTACTTTCAGAGTATGAGTAATGAAAAAATATTTGTTTCATCAACAACATCAACATTCATGCAGGAGTGGAAATTGATCCCGCGACCCTTTGAGTTTCAAAAGCACTCGTCAAAACCGACCGTTCAATGGTCGGCATTGAACAAGTTCTTATGATGATAGAAAACTTAACAATAATTTGTAAAAACTAAAATCTAAAAGCTATGATCGGTGCATTATATCATATATCACACCAGTACGTTTCATCCAATCCTATACAAGAGCTGTTTCATGTAGAAATAAATTTATTAAAATATCTAAGTCCAAATTCAAGTTTCATTCGAGTGAGAAACTTAGCTACGTAACGGTAGAAATTAGTGGAAACCTTAGCGGGAGACCTTGATAAGCAGCCTTGCAATAGATAATACAATAGCCTAAAAAAACTGATCAAACAAAGAATTAACCTGCCCTTAAAAACGTCCAAACAATAGCTCTAAATGATTCCATAAGCCAAACATTACACGGTCTAGACCCGCGGTTTCCAATTACCGCTCTCTGCCCCTCGTGTAGCTTAGTCTTTACCTTAAATGCGCTTTCTGCAGTCTTTGCAAAGAGTAGGAGTCTTGTACAGAGAGTCAGCCCCTAATAACGTCCCAACAATAGCTTTAAATAAATCCATAAGCCAAACATTACACGGTCTAGACCCGCGGTTTCGAATTACCGCTCCCTGCCCCTCGTGTAGCTTAGTCTTTACCTTAAATGTGCTTTCTGCAGTCTTTGCAAAGAGTACGAGTCTTGTACAGAGAGTCAGTGCCTGACAACGTCCCAACAATAGCTCTAAATGATTCCATAAGCCAAACATTACACGGTCTAGACCCGCGGTTTCCAATCACCGCTCTATGCCCCTCGTGTAGCTTAGTCTTTACCTTAAATGCGCTTTCTGCAGTCTTTGCAAAGAGTACGAGTCTTGTACAGAGAGTCAGTGCCTGACAACGTCCCAACAATAGCTCTAAATGATTCCATGAGCCAAACATTACATGGTCTAAACTCGGAGTTTCCATCTACATGTAAATATCGTATTATTATGGGTATGTTTATTATGTGGTTTAAAATAAGATTCTTGACGATTCGAAAGTACTGTGCAATGGTCTACTTGAATAAAGAAATATTGAATTTGAAGTTTATTTATTTATTTACCAAGTACCTATAACATTTCACATTTTTACCTTAACATTGTTGGCAACTCATTTCTTATAGGTGTCAAGGACTCCGTCCGTTCGCGTTCGCATAGTGAATAGGACGGCCCCTCTGTACCCTACTCCGTACCACCCTTGCCTCTACTTTAAGTGGCCATAAACCATCGTCCACAGGAGCTGATAACTTACGCCGCTCTTTATAAGGACCTCTTGCTTATGAAGCATAATGGAAGTGCCTGCCATAACGTTTTATGGGCAAGGTAAAGCAGAGTGTGTTAAGAGTAATTTCGTTACTATGTTGGTTAAGTTTTTAAAGTGATCCCGCCAAAGGTACCTGTGTAATGAAATTTGAGCAGTTTATGTTGGCTGTAGTTAGATTGTTGTAATAAAACGGTGGTGTTCATTGTTGGAGGCTTTTAACTTTTGACGTGTTTGCGGACTCAACTTGAAGGCGGTTTGCAGGGTAGGTAAAATAATGATGGTTTATTTTCTAAGGACGTTAAGTTTAGATTTAAGTGGAAAAAATACTGTAAACGACACAGATAGCAATCATCGGTTAATTACCTAGAAATATCTTTAAATACATCGCAATTTTAAGCAAAAGCATCTTTTAGTTCAATTTTAGCGTCATTTACGACTGCGGTGTTGCCAGATATACGAGCTGTTTGACCTTGCCTTTCAGAATGCAGCAAGCAGCGGTGACATCGGGAGTGTTGAAGTTGTCTGTCGTTGTAGGCGAATATGATCTTTTTCCATCAGCCGGTTGGCGCCAAAACTCACTTCGGTCGTGGTAAATCATCTTTAAAATTTAGTTTCTTTGCGACTGTGGCCGTTTGAGAAAAAGCTCCAAAAAAAAATTAAAAAAAATGTAATTCAAAGTGAAGCGTATTGATGATGATGGGGACAGGTGACAGACAAGGGAAAAATCAGTTGCTATTTTAATTAAATTTATCCTCAGTTTACATCGGAGAATTTCCACAATACTTGAATTTACAGATTGCCCACTGTGACTCTACTTAAGAGACACCAGACTTTGACTTGTTGGTACTTAATCTTTATTTTTTTTAAACTATAACTTCCCAGAGGATACACTCCTGATTCATTTCCCAACTCAGCAATAAATGTCGATGTCTTGGGGAACGAAACACTCAAAAGCCGACACTTCGACCACGGATTTTGAACCCAACGTAGTACGCGTAGTTACGGCCGTAATCTGGTATACCTACCCAGCATTCTTTTTATTTGTTATTTTAGTGAGCGTAAGTCCAAAGTCCGTTTTTGTTTCTTTCTTTCTCATCCCCACCTAATTTGCAAACATATTTCCTTGATGTATAGAACAAATCCTACAGAGTTCCTCAGCTGCACAACGTGCGTGTACTTTCCGATTCGTCCTGCCCGGTGCCGTAACCCGTAACCCGTAGCGCGTATTGCGTTACCGTGTAATAGCTTGTAATACGGTGTAATCGCTCCTAATACGGTGTTAGCACGTCGTAATTCAGCACGACTGGTACACGACTCAGCTGGAACTCGCTTGGTTTCCATTGTCGATATGCCCTATTATTTCAAATATGGAAAAAAGGGCAGCTGACTGTTTGGTTAACAGTACACAAGGTTTAACCCAGTGTAAGGCAGAAGGTGGTTACAACCCAATTCGCATTTTTTTTCCTGTGTAACCAAAGGTTTTGTGGAATTAGTAACTGCCTAACATTTTGTTATTATTATTGAATCACCGATGTAGGTTCGGTTCTCTTTCAGCATCAGACACTCTACTATGAGGTTTTATTTACGCAGTCCGAGCGTCTGCCTTAAATGTTAGTATGGGTCATTCGCTATTACTATTACTGTAACCTAGCTAGAGACACTACGAAATATGTAATGTTAAAGGCAGTAACGACGGTTTATTCCATTAATTTGTTTCATCATGGAACTAGTGACGATTTCTTTTAACAAAATAATGGGACTATTGGCAATAATCCCCTAACGGCCAGCGCTAGTAAATATTCATGGCGGTAACATAGGATAATTATTAACGATTGATTATTTATACCTGTAACAGTGTTGTCAGGCTTTTATAATCGTATACTTTCATTAGATGTTGCCAGTCCCTGGAATCAATTCCTTTAGTCATTGTTGTCCGAGGTCGGTCGTATAGCCTAATTAGCCTGTCGACGGTTGCCATACAATAAGCAATTACACTGTACGTTATTAAAATAATTGTGGAACAACTAGAAAAAATCCATCGGCATCTTGTAAACAAGCTTTTGATCAATAATTATTGCATTACTAATGGCATATAATAGGACTGCGAGGAATTTGTTGTTAACAAGATCGAATTATGTGCAGTATAATTATGAGCGCTTAATAATAATTTCGAGGCGGACACACACGTTACGACTGCTCTGCGTCATAGCAAATAGATCTATTTGCTTAACACGGTTTGATATGCAACGTGTTATTAAGTATACTATATGTCTTTGCAAGTATAATCAATTTATTTTAAAACCAACTATTTGAATACACTTTGCGTTCAACTGGCCATTGTTGCTACTCCTAACTGCATTATCTCTAGGTGAAGGTCTTCTTCAGAGTATTATTAAACTGGATCTACTACAACATGTATCTAGGTATACCCACAAACTAAAAGAACCTGAAACTGCTTCCGGTAATGGATAAAATCCTCTGACTCATTATGAGGGACAAGCCAGGACTGACATCGTTCTATCAAATGGTGTTGGTCTTTTGCACCTGCCCTGTACTTTCACGAATATTATTTCCAAAACTAACCAAATCTGTCAGAGTTTTAGCGCGTCTAACGAACAGCAATTTGTTGGAGGGGATTAGTTATTGTTCTAGCAAGATAAATTATTTTTATGCATAAAATATTGCTGCAAAGTTACACACACAATACAAAGGTACACAGTGTTTAAATAAACATTTTTCGTTACCTGCACCATTTTTTTTGAAGGATACAAAAATGTATGTGACTGTACCTTATCTCTCCAAAAGAAACCATCAATATTACCGTGAACAGGCCTCCTGGAGCACCGGTGCAGGCCTGCAATCAAACAGAGTTCGGTAATTGTGGAGTTCGCACGTCGTAAGTCAGCGGATCGCCGCAGGCGCAGCCGACAGGCGCAATTAGGCCTGGATTAAGTGCGGGGACAGTTTACTACTTTAGTCTGTCCTTTGAAAATAATTGCTACTCACTTTATATTGTATTACTTAGATGAAGCAGTTATACAAAATTGCAAGCGGATTACTGAGATTAGGTGATACGCTAACTCCCGGTTTTTTTTAGGAGCTAAGAAGCCATAGTTCCTGAATTGTAACTGTCGCCTTCATCTGATAGTTGACGTATTGAAGTAGTTGTTTACCAAACTCAAATTTAAAAATTCAAAATATCTTGATTTAAATAGACCTCTGACAAACGAAAATACACTTATTTAATAATAGACTTAAATAATATAATATAAATAATAACAGTAGTTTCTGTAATGGGGTGGCATTCCGGCTAACATCACTTCACATCTCGGTGCTTCACGCTCACTTGAATTGAATCATCAATAGGCTTTACTTTGAATTAGTATTTTCTCTCATTTAAAATATAAAAAAATAAGTTGGCTTAAGTAGTATAGTATAGTCTTTAAAATTCTGTTTCTTTTCTTTTCTGTCCTTTGAGAGAAAATAACTATCTTTTATCTTAAACGATCACAGTCGCAAAGAAACAGAATTTCAAAGATAACTTACCACGACCGTAGTGAGATTTAGCGCCAACCGGAATACCATAGCCGAAGTCTATACTTGGTAAATTAATTTGAACCCAACGTGTTAAGGGGCGAACTGAACCATCCGTTAGTATTTATTTATAAACAGGCAAGGGAATAACAGTATTTAAAGCTACCACAACTTTGTAGTGCCTCAGGGATGTTCGCCACACACTGATGACTTCTATGCCTATTGCCTGTGAACACTGGCTTCCTTGCCCCGGCCATTGCTAGTATGTACATAGTTGATGTAGTATTTAGTATTGGTTAAGTTAATAGGCACACGTGTACCAGATGTATATTTCTTCTAAATCTACAATTTCAGCACTAACTAACATTGCCTATAGCCTGTATATTGTCTGAAAGAACATGTAATTTATGGCGAGATCATTTGCAAGCTTTTTTCGCTGTCCCACCACAATCATATCTTTTATCTATAGACCTCGGAAGAGTAACGTTGGCTCGTAAAGTAAAGCCCTCTGTACAGCAAAGATACCTTAGTGCTGCCGGAGAACGCCAAGAGATGGCGCTAGGCACACGCCAGCTTCCTCGGGGTTAGCAAAAGTTCAACAACAAGTCACCTAATAAACTAACCACCTCTCCACCTCAATAAGCATATTCTTTGCTTGCAGCCATAGCGACCTTCACTGGTGGGAATACCAACTCCTGCCATCCCGTATACAAGATACCTAGTTTCACCCAAGTTCCTATGGTTCATACCTATAGTTCCGTCAAATAAAACCACACACGTTTATTTACGCTCTGTGAGGATGGGTGTTTAGCCAAGGATAACTGACTTCTGACAGGAAGTTATGAATTCACCATCGCCCAGCGTCGCACCGAGCCAACACTCTACCATTCGCAAGTTTCGTGATAGAACTCCCCGATAACCAGCGAAATATTTCTGTATGACGAATTTCCATGACTAAGTAGTGCCCAGATTTAATCTTTTATTTATTTCTAGATCACACATTGCGGAACCATCATTACGGTTATTTGATTGCAGTTAAATCGGCACAGCCCGCGTCCGGAGCATAATGTGTTAATTTGCATGTTAAACAGCGGTGCGTCTGCGCAGCCCCCCCTCCCCCCGCGTGCTCGGGGTAATCAAGCGTGCTCTCTAATTATGCGTGTATCAAGTCTCGGTGTTAATATCAAAGTGCATAGCGCTTAAATTGGATTTGATATTAGCTGGTGTCAAACTAGAACGCTTTCAGAAGGTGGGGTGCAATTTTCTAATGATTGCGCGGGTGTTAAGCAAGGATTAGCTTGTATCATCATACTCGTATGATCAGCCTCTCCCAGTGAAGACCTAAACTGAGATCAGTTCTCCGTTTGTGGTACCCTAATCCCCGAATTCACAAACGTCAATCAACGCTGAGCACGCGCTCACGCTCACGCTCATGCTGTCCAAAATGTCAATAAAACCTTAAAGAGACAGCATGAGCGTGAGCGCGTCCTCAGTGTTGATTGTTGTTTGTGAATTCGGGGGTAAGACACGTTTTATTAGCTAACGTCTCCGATTGCTCTAAAGTACAAAAACAATAACAACAGAAAAATCGTCTTCGGCTCAGCCATTAGTCAGTGGTCATTTACAAATAGGAAAAGTTGGTTTTGCTATATTTTACTGGTCCAAAACTTTGTCGCTATCGTCTGCCAAGCAAGGGACGATGGTTTCTCATGAAATTACACATACCTTAGCACTTGTACAGAGAATGTTGGAGTCAGAAAGATTTTTTTTCTACTGTTATTTAGTTTTATATTTATTGTTTACCTTCATGTCTATCGGAACGTATAATGCATCAGAAATGTATTAAACTACAGGGTCAAAGTCTAACTATTCTTCTTCTTATTCGAGAGCGAACGATAACAAAACATATTCATCACTTACCCCATAAACAATTAGGTACATTAAAATTGCACTATTACATACTTTTTTTCCAAACAAAACATCCAACGGCTCTTTTCCAAGGCTTCATTTGCCCCATGCGCCCGCGCACCCAGGGGCGCAGGCGCAGCCCCGGGCCTCAATTACGCGTCGCGAACTGCCGCACCGCTATTAAACAATTTAGGACAATTAACTACCGGATTTTGTTGCACTACCCAACAGTAATTACCTTTCATAACATACCACTACCACCATCATTAAGACTACTTCACTCCACCGCTAATGTAAAGGAGACTTGTTATTGCCCCAGATTTGTTTGGTTTTAACATTTAGAGGCATTAAGTTTTGTTTTGGGAAAGCAATAAAACAAATTGTTTGGCTGCAATTTGTTTTATTGCGCAGAATAAATTGATCAGTAAGGAACTGTAGGAATTACTGTTTCGGGAAATTGGGGGTGATTATCATAATGTTATTCGGTTTTTAAATGGGGTCTGTTAACGGTTTTATGGGAGCTTCACATTTTTATTTGAACAGAGACTGTTTTTTCATCATCACTACTTTTCGACGTTTTCATTGTTGGAACTAAAAGCTAGTGATGATTTGGTGACATGGGTATTCAAACCAATCAATTCACGAGTTAACGTTTATTTCTGCCTTTTCGGTAATAGTAAGAAATCGTCAGCAAATGTGTAGCTATAGTGCCCAACCAACGACTAATTTTATTTAGATAACACTATCCCAACGTACTTTCACTTATAAAAAAAACGTTAAAAATGTCTCTTGGTTATGTTTCCTGTAATACTCGTAACTACTTGCCTTGTGATGCCAATAAAATAAATAAGTATTAAAAATGTGTTTTCCTAATTTGAATTCTAACCTAGGTACGTAACGTACGTACGTACGTATTAATATGTGGCTGTAAGATTGCCGTGATTTCGACATACGAATTGTGTGCACACTCAGTTTGACTCAGCTATGGTGGAAAACGAGCCTTACTGCATCATCTAAAAAACATCGATTTTAACCATCGGACGTTGAAACTGCCAAGACTTTTTAACAACACATAAACGTCCACATTGAATATTTTGACAAGTCCTTCAAAGTTCGCACGCGACAAGCTATCCTTCGGCATCAAGCTCCCGGCTAATGATCCGGCATTAAATAAACCGCCATTTCTCGTTGCTCCCATTCGCCGTGGAATTATTTAAATGTCAGATAAATTGCTTTAACAGTTCGAGAGCAGTAATAAGGTGTCCAAGCAACCTATAATTTGCTCTCGCATTCAATCACTCAGCTACACTCGCCCGCGTCATGTCAAAGAGTAAATTCGTTAACAAAAGGTCAGTCCTTTGACGTACCAATTAGGCTGCTAGGCACTTTACGCTTGCAAGGAATTCAAAATTTAACTTATGAATGACATGTTAAAAAACTCTACCAACACTTCCAAGAATCATAATTTCATTACAAGCAAGACAGCTTGTTTTTGCGTTTGGAATATCGAAGCCAGAATTAATGAAGCCTGGAAGGATATATAGTAAATTATAGCATAGAATTTGGCAGTGTATAATTACGAAATAGAAGAAATAGTTAACAAGAAAATGAGGTTATCATGGTGTCAGTTAAAATTCTAATGAGAAAGAAAGTAAAGACGTGTGATGTAAAAAGCCACTCAGCAGTCGTAATTATAGGGGTTCTTTCATTGCATTTTACTTAGATATTTGCATTACATGCTTATGCTTTAACAATTATCGTGTTTGCTTTAGCTCTCGAGTTAGTATTAAAATGGTTGGCTTCACGCTATGGATCATGAGGGTGGCAATTACTGGTAGATATGGAAACATCAGACAGAGATACAAAGAAAAGTAATTTCAGGTATTGATGTAATTTCAACGTCTTGTTCTTCTATAGATACATCTCAGTGACCGTTAACCAATAATCGAGTTGTGTTAAATATGAGTCTAGGAACACTAGTTTCTTATACTTTATTTCAAACACCACCTAAGTCTGGTAGTAGGCAGATTGTCAACGCCCAGGCTCTACTCGATTCTGTGGCTCGCTCGTGGCTCGACTTTCATCCCGTTGGTGTTGTTATACTCTTAATAGAGGTCGCAATCACAAGCCTATTAATAAGCTCTGTGGCGGAGGCGTCTTCGCGCTTTAATCAACATTTTCAATGAGATTATTAAAAGCGATTCAAGATGGCGTTTGGCGGTGATGAGTTTTATGATGTGACATGGCGCAGTCACGGCTGGAGCGAACGCTGCAAGCAAGCAAAGTCACCATCGATGTATGCTTGGATGCGCTTGCGACGACGCGACTACGAAACGCAGTGTTACAGGTAAGCTATGGTTGACGGTGACTGCACTGTTAAAATTGCGAAGAAACTTGTTGATTTTGAATAAAAATAAATTAAAGATATTCAGTCTTGGCTTCAGGCGGGAATCGAACCCGCGTCTTTCGCAAGCCGGGTGACTGAACTAACCACTGTGCTACCAAGACCATTAAAAGACCGGCCGAATTATTCTGGTATATATTACCTGGCAGCCAGGTTTGTTTCACCAATGTTTAGGCATATTCCTTAATAGCTATTACACCACAGATCCCGGGTTCGAAACCATCACATACAAACATCTGTGTGCAATGAGCATAATCCTTCCTGCTTGTGTTTGGGTGTTTATGTGTATGTACTAATATACTCAGTGTGCAAAAAAAGTATTTAAATATGTTTAAATCCGTTTTCTAGATAACTTTCAGCTCGAGGCGCTGTGTTGATCAATGTCTGAATTTTTTTTTTAAACTCGGCCTAAACATAATAATATGGTAAACCTTGACGTTTAGTTAAAGTGATATAAAACCACTGCAAACCCCAGCCAAGACGCCTTAATACACTGCTCAGAAAAAGGTGAAAAAATAATACTGGTTACTGAAGAATTTTATGAAAGGTAAGATGATGATGGTTAAATTTTGGTATGTACAGCTACTTTAACGTTCGTGGTTTTCAGAAGAGCTAAACCACCCTAACACTTGAAAACTCAAATTTAAAATTACATTTTCATAGACGTATCAGCCCTATTCAAGTTTTTATGCTAATCAATTATCATTTGTATAAGTATCGGCTTCAGCCAGCCGTTGCTTATTATAGGGTATTTACTTTAGATCTCATATAGATTCAGAGTTATGACACCAATATAAATAAATAAAGTTGATTACAAAAATACGTAGAAAGTTTTTGATTACTTAACCTTTTGACGCTTTTTATTACTAATCATCAGCGCGTAGGCGCCTTCTGCTTCTATGAGTTTTTTTATATTTATTGGTAAAGTAATTTTCCAAATTAGGTCGGTTTGGCAATCTCACTTTATTAAATTCTGGTCTTAAGTCGTACATACTGCCGTAACAAAGGAATGTTTTACTCTATCTATTTGTACCAATTAAGGCCAGTCATAATCGTATTTTCATATTTTAATAAAATGTATTACTTTAGAGTAGATATAGAGAATTAATTTGACAGCCGCTGCGAATATCCGTATCCTCATTCAGTTGGGCCCAATGAAAACAGCGCCTGAGCCTTTTAGGTCCAGGCATCAGTTGAGAGTGGTCCATTTAATTTTGAACTTCATTGCTGTCTGGTGGAAATATTTGTTCATTTTTCTGTTAGTACCTTTTTGTACTCTTTTGATCTGTTTGTTTTTATCTTTTATGTTGCGATATCCGGATGGAATAAACGTTTTTTCTTGCTTTCTTTTATTTCATTCTTTCTAATCCAGTTAGATATCTCCAATACTCTTCTACTTTTTGAACTAAACTCTCTCGGAGCAGGCCATGTGTGGTTTACGTACCTATTTGTAGTATTTCTGAATGAATTCAAAAAATATTTTGCCACACAGTGCTATCCCTACCTAAACACGCTAAGCCTAGTGAAGTGCCGGCATTATAAAAGTGTTACAACTCCATTATAAAAATTAAGAATCATTGAAATCGATAAGACTCAGAAGTTTTACACGATGATATTTCAGATACACATCAATCTATCCATATCCGTTTTTATCCAGCTCTTGCCAAATGACATTTCGTTGCGATAGGGCAAGGACCACTGACCGAAAAGGGGTACCCGGTACTGACGTTCACCGCACATTTTAGTATCGTAAACAGTCACACTCGACAATTTTGTCATGATTTAGACCTGTATCGCTAATATGATTGTTTTTTATAGCCCGAGTGGACCGAGTTCTGGTCCAAGCGGTGTGTGGCGCTGCGCTGCGTCATGCGCGCGCAATCTGCCCCCGCTGCGCGTGCGCGGGTGACGTCTCACTCCTTGTCACAGAGCAGTGGATACAGACACGCAAACATCCAATGATATTATAATAAAGACATAGATAGGTTACTTGTGCTAAAAAAGCGGCACCCAAAATCAGGACTTTTGCCAACCGGAGCAAAGCGTTGACAGTTTGAGACAACACTGTGCAACATGTCTCTGTCTCGTTCACGCTCTAGTAAATAATCCTGCTATCTTGTACACACGGTTAAATTATAGGTACACCAGGGGTCAATTTTTGACTTCTCGTCAGTAGTGCCATAACCTATCTATGTCTTTTAAATGCCTTGCAAACATCGGTTTAGAGTGACTTAAGAATAGGTGGACTCCGTAATGACAGTACTTTCTTCTTGCTCAACACCTGTTGCAGTTCCAATCTTTCTGACGTATGCTTAGAAAATATGCTACCACCGAGCAGTTATGAAGATGAAATAATAAATCACAATGCTCTTTGGTTATTTTTTATTTTAAGCATTAAAGATAATGCACTATCATCTTACTAAAGATAGGAAAACCAGAAACCCTGGAAACCAGAAAACCTGGCTGCCAGGTTAATATACCAGAAAAATTCGGCCCGTCTGTTGATGGTCTCGGTAGCATAGTGGTTAGTGCAGTCGCCCGGTTTGCGAAAGATGCGGGTTCGATTCCCGCCTGACGCCATAGGACCAAATGTCTCTTTCTGGTTTTCCTATCACAATGCTCTTTGCTTGAATTGGCTATATCGCTTGTTCAGAAAACGTTGACTTCATACATTATCTATAATGAATAATACTCTATGGCTTCGGCTGAAATCGGCTCTACCAGTGAAATAAAATTTCAAATCAAATCCATGATCGCAATATGAAGAACGACGGCAAAGTTGTTATACAACGTAAGTTACACACATTAATAATAAGCTCACATGAGCTTCTTGAACATAGTCAAATGTGTATGTGTAAAAGGATCAGAGAGATAGAGAAAAAAGAAATTTACCAAATCTCGTGATGGCACAAGGTGGGCCACCACCTTGTGCCATCACAGTGATTTTGAAAATGTGGGATTTAAAAGTGAGCTCAGTTATACAATCTAATCTTAGTCTTTGACAGCAGTCGGCAAGTTACCCTTTCACTATTATCATCTATAAATGAAATACAGCACAAAAAGTGGCGAAGGCGAGCCAGATATGACTTCATTACCTCGGAAAAGGCAGATAGATGACTCGCACCACGATACCTTTGTCCACATACAGAAAAGGAATGAAAAACTTGTTGACAGTAGAAAAGTCATGATCTAATCATAAAAGTCTGGTATTAGCGGAAGACCAGCGCTGCGGTGTAATTATGACACCCAGCATATGCTGAGCTAGTACCTTTTTAGTGACACTTTTTTTGCTCCAGTGTAATTTTTTCAATTTGTTGTACCAAGTGCCACTAAATAAATTATTTTTTACTTTTACTTAATTTAAAGTCTATTTAATTTAGATGTTTCGAAGCAATTGCTTTCGACTATTGTGTGGAGTTGAGCCTCGAAGTTGTCTCTATTGAATCCTGTCGGACAGAAGCTTCCAACGGTTTTTATTTACAATCTCTACATTCAACCGCCTGCACCTCATTGGTCTTCATGTGATCATTCTTGGTTATTATTTGCAATACATATTTTGACACCTGATAAAGAAAGAAAGAATAGTAGATTATTAACCAAGAACGATTGAAATCGCGAGCGTAACGAAGGACTCGAGGTTAACTCCTAAGCGTAGCGAGGGTGTTAAAAACTGAAATCACGAGCGAAGCGAGGGATTTAATACGAGTCCTGAGTGTAGCGAGGGATTTAAGTTCACCCAAGACTAAGACATCTTTATTACCGAGGAAAATACTCTACTTTTCGTACCATTTGCAAAAAAAAACAATATTTATTGGTAATGTTAATTTTGAACAATAATAATAGGTGTAGTCGATATAACAGCGAAAAAAGCACCAAAATCAGGCATGACCATTGGCTCTGAGAAAAATTAATTTCTTTTTGTTAAGCTAGAGCTTTATTAAAATGAGCACCCGTCAAGCTGATGCATGTCTGATGATGCTTAGTATGCCGAAATAAAAAAAGACAAACATTATTAACGGACTAGTCACAATATAATAGTTACTCATAATGTCATAGTGAGTCTACATAATGTACACCGATAGATTTTAATCAGTAGATAGGTATTACACATCAAAAAATATTAAATTGCACAAACGGTTATACAAAACGACTTTTACTTTTTTATATATCACACTAAATTGCTTGCAACACTAAGGATAACTATCTACAAGTATTCGTTCTGGCAATAACATACGAACGGACAGACGACCCACCGCGGCGCTATTTACATATGTTATTACGTACTAATAGGTTACCACGAGAGGTAATGAACGCAAATGTGGACAATTAGGTGTTGGACATAGTTTTAATTTGGCTGTCGATTGCCGTCAATTTGTTTTTGAATATGTTTACCGATGTGATGGGATAGAGCTTTCGTAATGACGTTTAATAAAACTCTTGACATCTTGGAATTCTGTTGGTAATAAGCTTTTGATTAGTTTGACGCAAAGGTGCTTCGTGACTTATACACTATGGTCAAATGGTACACTTTGCAAAATGTGTACTCAAAGGAGTACACAATTAAGATGTGCGGAGATTAGGAAAATTGGTTTCAAAATGAAATATTCTTTGGTTTTTTTTCTGTATCTCCGGTTGTGACAGAAACGGGTTTGCATGATTTCGTCCTTACCTGAAATGATATTTGAAACATAAATCGGTCTTTTACTATTTATTCCATTAAGACTATTACGAGCCTTCAAAGCAGGAAAACCTTGATTCAGATGCGAAATATGTAATCATTGCAAACATACCATTAGATATCATCACGACTATAATTGAAAACACAGGAAAGCAATTAGACTTAATATCTTGAAAAAATACATTGTACCTTTTAATTTACAAAATAACAGCATTCAGTGAATGTACAGGGAAACAGAACGAGGTATTGTTTAATCCAATTTTCACATCACTCCTCATCGCAAGCAATGTTGAAAGGCCTATTAAACCGGAGACACGCTATCCGCAATAATTGCAGAAAACAGTCAAACCACGAGACAAAACTATAGCCCTGCATTTCAGTGACAAACATAACCTGACCTTCTTCCCTCCCCCTATTGTATTAAAGCTAGAAATCAAAGGGGAGAACGTTATAGGAAACTAAGGTCTGATGAAAACGGTCGGCTTAATAGCTACGAACCTGTTGGGAGGTCCGCCGGTCACCTAGCTAATTGAAAGTGTCAATCATTTTAACAACGCAAATGAATAGGGTATAGAGATTATTCGTCCATTTTAACCAGACCCCTCGCGAGCGTTACTTGTTTGTTTGAGATTGGTATTAGTCCAAGATGGAGGGTTCAGAGAGGATGGTGTGTGAATGACAGACGCCCGCGGCGAGCCATCGCTCACGAGTGTATTAACGTTAATACCGGACAGTACTAATTGTCTAGTAAACTCATTACTGAAACGGCGCTCTGGGCACGCGTAGAAATCCGTAACAAATTGGCGTTTCCATTCGTTAACAAGCACCCCACATGGTCGAAATGAGTCCACTTATCGCCTGTGGACGTGAAACTGGGATCGTAGACAGCACGATATCGCATTCTGAGAAGCAAACACACTTGTCGGGAAATTGTTGCCGGCCGTAGAAAGTTGCGGAGACATAGCAATCCGCATTAAGTGTAATATCGTTAGAAACATAATTCCCATCACTTACTGCAGGGTTTCTCAAACATGTAGAGACCACCACGTACAATGTACAAAGTACCCAATCCTGTTAACTCATTCATGGTACTTATTATACACCTCAAACTTTTAGATGCGGGAATTCTTTCGAAACTTTGAAGTGATTTCTCATAGTAAACGCGGTGTTAGACTTTGACATGATTTGATGAAAAGCTATCTTCTTTTAGGCAGTTTGTAGTAGTCTAGTAGATCTCTGATTTGAAATTTCGAATACGGTCAAGTGATCTTGCCGTATTGAAGTTTGTTGATTTATTTTTCAAAAAAGGTTTGTTCCTATCCCGTTCAGACAAATACTTACATTCCAATATACAGTGGATTGTATTTTTAGGGTAGCAAATTAACACCGAAATTAAATATGTGGCGTACTTACTCGTACTCGGCTTCGTATAATGCTATTTCAGAGATATTCGTTTTTAAAAGCAATATTTTTAAATAATTTAATAAATAAGTTAATAAACCAAGCTTCAGTATGTGATACTTTGACGGTCATTCCCATAACGTAGTTAACATTTTTCATAAAAAACGACAAGGGCATTCTCTACTACTTTGTGATTAGTTACCAATATGGAAACGTAATCAAGTATTGATGTTCATTTTATTTCGTGACTTATTCATACGTACGAGTTAAGTGGGCTTAACCCCGGCCATTACGTATTCAAACAAAAACCGAATCAGTCCGGCCGTTTCGTTATTAAATCAAACCTCGGACACTTTATTTACATTTACAGATGCGAGCGGCCGAGAAAAAAGATAATTTGTTATAATAAATCATTGAACAGTCATATTTCATGTCGTCCGTATAATCCGAGGGCACTCGTCTCATTAGAATGTTAAATGAATAGAATAAATGTGCTGCCGGGTCGGGTGATAGCGCCTCCGAAGCGATAATGCGGTAATGAAAAATAAAGATTCATTATAATATCTGAGGCTGCAGTGATTGTATACATACATACAGAAAATAGAGCTCAATAAAATTAGCTTCTGAAGTTTTAAATATGAACTTACAACACAAGTTCAGATTAAAAACTTTCACCACCAATTTACCTCTTCTCAAAAAACCGTCTTTAGCTATTCATCTATGTTAAGTAGATACAAATCCAATTTCCAAGTACCGAACTTTAGCTTCAACTTACTTATAACCGAATATTAATTATGAGGATAAGATCAAGACAATTTTTGTCTTGCTCCATATGCTTAATGCTTATGTTGTAATGGTTAAGCCATTGCAACATAAGCATTTATTTCAGTCTAAGCATTTATATAGTAAAATTTATTGTAACTAGTATACAGAGAAGCTTGGTCCAAAAACATTTTTATTTCCACCCAATTTCCAATTTTCCAAGCAAAAAATCTTCATAGTGAAATTCCAGCGCGTTAAGAAATGATGTAACTTTGCTTTTTAAATCATGGTACAATATGATGCAGCCAGAACCAGAACGCTCTGTTGACCTTAGCAACTTATTCTGTGACCTTTTACGAAAACGTTTATTTCCTTTTTATTGTATTGTTGAATTGTTGGAGGCAAAAGCCTGTCAATTTTAACATTTGACCTCTGCAGATTTATGGTCTATTTCTATACATCATAAAGGAAGTCATAAAATGTTAATGGAAACCGTCATATTAATAATTGAAGACTAATTGATCAGCATAAATATGGATTTATTATTTTAATTGCTTATTGTTTAATAACTATGTCCTTTTGAAGAATGTCGGTAGAAGTACCTACAGAGACAGCCAAGTAGATTTTCCTTTCTTGAAACTAAATCATAATTTAATAGTCGAGTGGAATTCGCGTGACTGTAAAGTGCAATCAAGACCTCATTTAGAAGCACCAGTAGAAAATTGCGATACTCGTGCGTGCTACGTCTTCAATCATTGTGGGTTACGTGATCATCCCGTCTTATTAATATATAATAACATCATCAGGGTTGAAAAAAGGCACCTGCCCTAGTTTTTTTTGGTGTAAAAACATCATTATTTGCACCTGCGAATCGTGATGGGTTCCGCAGCGCGCAGGCGCGGAGGCGTCACGCGGCGCGCGCGCACCCCCGCTACTCGTAATATTCCTTGAGCGCTATGATCGGAGACCTATTCTGAAAAAAAATAGTTTTGAAATAAGTGAGCCACTTTGCATTGCGATACAAAAAGGTGAATGCTGTCCATACCGTATTTTGTGAATATGGAATTATTTATGTTTGTGATTGAATTAACTTTAAATATTTAAAAGCTATGCATATTATAATAAATAATTAGGTTTTGTTAAGCGCTTGTGATTCATCAATCTAATGGGGAATTCGGAAATATTTATTAGAAACGTTAGTAGATACTCGTAATCTATGCCAGCATGCCGTTACCGTGTGAATTCTTCATGTAGTAAGCATGTAGGCTGTCTAAAGTAATAATTCATAGTATATTATTCAGGATACTTTAACAATACCTATACCTAAACAATGGTAAATTGTAATTAAGCAATACATTATATACAACAACTGACTAGGAAAATAAATTCAATAAGTAGTCAATTAACTAGATGTAACTAGGTAAATGAAGAGGATGTAAGAATCTTTTTTTTTTAATAAAACAGTATACAGAAGTGTTTTTGAAGACGCTCGAGATTTTCTATCACCAAAATAAGAAGAATTGTTCCCAGAATAAGACCGCGCAAAAACAGAAGGTCAGGCTTCGTTTAAATGATGAATGTGGCTAATTCAATCATCTGCCACGAGAGGTCGCTGGTAGCCGCCCCCGGAGTGTGATCTATTGCGCTTATTATACAACTAATACAATGTAGAATTTAAATTCAATCAATTTGGAGATCGGCTTCAATTTACTGCCTTTGGAAGACGCGGTAACTGCTTTTACCTGTGTATTTAAAAAAAATTATCTCAGACAAATTACATCTTGCGAACTTTGTGCTGCCGACTACCGCCGCTACCGCCGTTGCCGTATTTATTTCTATGACATTTTCGTAATCACCCACCTAAATGTTATTTTGTTATGTCGCACCGCCTACTGTACTTTTCTGCTTAGCCTTATGGTTGACTAGTAGAGAATGCCTTTTTGGCATTAAGTCCGCTTTTGTACCATTCAATGTTGTGCAATAAATAATAAATAAATAGACATTTGTGAGCTTTAAAACGAACTACTTCCTATTTGTTTTGGATTCTAGAACGTGCTTCAGTGTTACTTTGTAGATTTTTTTTAAAAATTTTTAGCCTTAGAAGAACCTCCTCGAAGATTTTGTCTATTTATAAGGACTTTGAATATTCTCAAAACGAAATACAAATGTTTTAAATTGATACGTTTGATGATTGATAAGTTGATTGTATTTCAATTACAACAGTGAAAAAATGCTATGACTATGATAAACGGATAAGGAGTTGTTTACGGTTGTCAGGAAAATTCCCATGTTAGCAAAAAAAGCTCGGTTTGAATATATCACATACAAAAATAATTTATTTTATTGTGGTATTTTTTTATAAATTTGCTTCTTTTAAGAAGCCATTGCAGGGTTTTCCACCTCCAGCAGGCATGTACAAAAGGCCACAGGTCACTCTGGCAGTTCGTGTCACCTTATACCAGAGGCTATAAAGGTCATTTTCAACTGCTATTCTACGTTTGATGTAGCTTACTGTAAGTACCTAATCAGGTGATAGGTGGCAGAGGAACCTTACGTAACAGAGGTCGATTGTAAATGTTGAACCATTAACTTTGGAAAGATCAACTGGTTAAGCCCAGACATGAATTATGTTTTTTATTAGATGGACTGTACTAGAATTCGCATCGTAAGACTTAAATTAGCTTTGACTAAAATTGGCTAAATTGATCGATGAACATTTTGCAGCTACTGTGTGGTTGATGATGAAATGGCTTTTCCTAATTCGTTCATGCTGTGTAGTTCTAAAGTATATTGGTGACCTTTATGCTTAAATAAAGGTCACCAAAATAGTTTAGACCTTGTTACTCTACTTATATTTGAAGGCAAACTAAGGCCAGTATTTTAAATGCTTAAAAACTTTATTCACACTCAAGGCTGTGATTGGTTAAATTGTAGTTTAAATGCTAAGCTGGCATCAATCTTTAATCATCAGCCATTATTCCACTCAGCGCAGTTTAGCCCTATACTAAGCTAAGCTTTTCCTTTATGGGAATTACGGGAAACTAGACGACGGATAGACATATTTCTTATTTATTTGTAACATAAAATATCTGTTTTAAAAATTGTTGCTGTTATGGTGAACGGAACGTTCAGAAGCCTACATTTCACCTAGGGAATTTGAACGTAACGTTTTTGGGGGGTGAGCTTACCGCCGTTTTCCGGGTTGCCTGGATTTCCTATTGGTGTTTTTCATCACCGGAGAGTTAGCCGAAAATTGTACAATGAACAAACTAGGCAAAATAGGTGTATTCCGGCCAGATTTGATCTCGGGACCATGAGGTTCCGAGCCAGTGTTTAACCAAAACAAAAACATATATTAAACACATATTGTTAAAAACACATCAGAAACACCCAGTTCAATATCTATCATTTTAAGGCAATATTCTTGAACGACGACGATTCAGTACAGACTAAAGGTTCAAAGGGGGTTAAATTTACCTACCTAAATATTTCAAATAGAATAAATTGTACCCAGACACAACGGGCGCCAACGGACAACTCAATATACCTCTATTTATAGATCTCCATTACACAGCCCTACCCTAGTATTTGTTTTTATCTGCGCTTTCTATCTAGAAAATAACGTATCATACTGAAATAATTATTATCGAAAGGGGAAATAAATTACAGAAGGTAAAATATGTAGAGCGCGTGCCCTAATCACTTTTTACAATGAAGTAATTGTAAAGAGATTAGTCCCATTGCAACTGGAGCAAGGAAATGGCACCGATGTTACATGTGTGAATACATTCGTAGGTGCTGTCAAGGGACCATCAAATGTGAGAGGAAGGGACATTCTCTGTTGATTTCGTCTCTGTCACGCATGCATGCCTGAATGTAATATTTTTTTCTGTCAATTATTGTGATTTTCAAGAATTGTTTTCAACAAGCATGCGCTACGTTTTTGAATATTTGAATCACCATATTTGACATACGACGGATCTATTACGGGTACGAACATTGTAGGAAACATTCCGAAATGTCCATTATGAGTCTCTTATGCTCATATTATAGGCTCTAGTACAGCTAGCAGCTAGCAGTTTAGGTCCAAATGTACATACCTATACATTTAAAACTACTAAAAAAAAACTGTTTTGTTTATGAAAGTTTTTCAGAAAATAATGCATTGGCTCCGGTTACTTGTTTTGTACATTCAATTTCATGTTTATTACATAAAATCAATTACCATTTATAATTACAAATTATCTAAATGTGATAGTCATGTACTTGTAGTAATTATTTATTTAGCATTTTTCTCCGAATCTGTGGCTTCATTTTACTTTCATAAGTGCTTGTATAAACCTAAATTGAATGAATTAATTTTGAATTTGAAATTGGTTGTTAGAGGGTCCGCTTCTCATACATATTCTCTCATACTGATGTTAAATATTTAACGATTTTTTAGTAATTTCATTAAATTTTATTAGCTTTATGTGTAAGTATAATTCGAAATTAAGATAAAATTATAATTTTATAACTCTTGAAATTTCAAGTTAGTACAGTATGTATGTGTCCCTGTTCTATAGAATTTTACTCATTCATCGATTTTTTCTTAAGTAGGGAGGTATAGACTTGATATAGTTACTTCATGAAGAAACCTCACCCAGTTCTTCATAAGTTTATGGTTTTGGTCACGGTCACGAGACACGGATTAAAACGGGTAAAAAGACGTTGTTTCTGATCTAGATTCAGAATCGAGCTGACGACATATTTCAATAAACAACTAGATAAGTATTACGTTTTATAACTTTTAAATTGTATGGATTCAGAATCGAGTTAAAAACATTTTTATAAGACAGTAGTAAGTTACAGTTTCAAATAGTAGGTATAAGCGTGGAGGTACCTACTGACATATTTTTCATTTATAGTACAGCATTACTAATTATAAATTCCCGGTACAAATTGAAACTGCGTATAAACTTGTTACGTAGAAAATCGTGGGTTGATTTTCTTTTCATTTATTTTATCAGGAGTCTGTCGATTTGTGTTTTTTTTAAATCTCTCGATTTCAGAAATTGAAATGAGACAACACTAGCAGCTTTGTCTTGTTCGCATCACTAGAGATCACGAGAGATGTCAGCTTCTGAAGACTTCAGACTACTAAATATTACTATTTTTATGGTTTTTAATTCATTTCAGTGCTTTTGTTCTCAACAAACAAGGTAGTTTTTATACAGGTATTTTTCTAAGCCTAATTCTTTAAATTCATTAAAAGGCATGGCCTTATTCACTTTTTTTAATTCCTACATTTTCGGAGGATTTTAGTCTTTGCTATGGCAACACACCGGCTCGATATCGATTTTGCCTAGGTCATTGCGTCCTGCCATTTTACTTTTCGAAACCGGCGTACGCGCTGTATTTCCAAATATCTTAAACCCCTGATACCGGTAAGTTGCAGCTCGAAGACCAGGATTAGTGGAATCCATCGTGTTTGTGGTGTGCTGATTAATCAGTGTCGCTTTTTTCCAGCTCGTGATGTGCTTGGTGTAGACGTGACCGATGACGTGGTCTACGTGAAAGTGTTAGTTTTTTCTCAACCCGGAACAATGCCCCGGAGTTGAATTGCTGGAGAAAGCTTTGAGCGTCAGCATTAACCTCCAATAGGTATGTTAAATTGCTTATTTTGATTAGGGAATCCATGCACCGCACGTTGTCGAGGCACGGCTAGGTTAAGTCACGCCGCTATTTCTGAGCACCTAGGCCATAAGCACGCCTTATTACTGCATCTGCTGCCTGCTTATGCTACGGCACCCTCGCTTTGCCTCTGCAACTGTGGTTTCCTGCATTTTTCTGCGTCTTGGGACCCTTCTCTTCGTCTCAGTCCCAGACACGTGTGTCTTGTGTTAACGCAGGTGCCTGTTACGCTTACAGGAGGTGTGAAGTACGGGCGTCAGTCCCCGTAGGTGTGAAGTACGGGCGTCAGTCCCCGTAGGTGTTAAGTACGGGCGTCAGCTCCCGTAGGTGTGGAAGTCGACACACCACCGCCTGAAGGTGCTGCCCGATCCATGCCTGTGTCCTGACTGTCTCCGTGGAGTGGCCGAAAACATTCCACGGGCTGTCCGGACCTGCATGCTGCAGCCCTCAGTGCTGTGTCCCACCTGATCCCGCAGGATAAAGAAGTAGGATCTTTCTTTTTTTATATTTTTCCACGCATTTAGAGCGTGGTGGCGCCCCTCATCTTAATTATTTTGAACATTATGATCAAACAAACGCTCGGTACCTCTCGTCACCCAAACCCAAAGGCTCTTGAGTCTAGCCGGCTCCAGTAGGGCTTCTGTTTCTGTGCCTAGTCTATTTTTTAGGCTCAAGATTTCAAGGTCAATAAACTAAATTTATTTCAACCAAAATTTGCTTTAATTTCAGTATTGTAAAACCCAGCTTCCCATTTTTTTAGGTAACAAACTTTATAATACTTACCAAGTACTCGTAGGTAAATCTCATTGATTTATTCATCTTGAAAGTAGGTACTATAGATGAACTTTATAAGCAAAGTAAACATACCCTCCCAAATCGTTAAAGTTTAGCACAACATTAAATGCATAAACAAACATATTTATTAAGGGTATGACGTGGAACAATGGCGTGTTCCCGGACCGTAAAGCTTATGTTTTGTGTTATAATAAATTTGTGCGTTAATTATATCGTGAGCGGCGGGTCAAAGCGCGGCGCGGGCGCGGCGTGTTGATTTTCAGTTTATTTCATTAGATGGCGCCACGGGGTGCGCGGGAGTGGACGCCGCCTGTAGGGTGTTCGCGAGGATGTGGCCTGGTTCGACTTGCTGCACAGGACTTATGTAGAAAATAAAAGGCGAAATAGGCTAATATGACTAAACGATAAAAATTAAAGCGAAGATGTAAGGAAGGTGACCAAGACATTTTTAAAAACAATTGTGCACATTGTAACCTATCAATTAAACTGGTAACGATCGCCTTGAGGCCTTTCTGTGTGGCAAATTCAAGGAAGTTATTGGTCTAGTGATTTTTTGAAATCGCATGTTAATCAGTAAGTATAGGGACAAAAAAAAAACTTATTCCTAACTTGAGCATAATCACTGGTGGTTTTCGTTATTTCATTTTCGAAATGCACAACTATAATGGATAAACAACACTTATCTTGAAACAGCATAGATCAAAATTAGCAAGTTATAACATCAAAATAATTACACTCCACACAACCTCCTACAGTTAACTACCTAGCAGGTAGCAATTTAGTTAAACTAATTAAAAACCTCATTGTTTGTTTGATATTAAGCTCTTGCTTATCAAAATATCTTGTTATCGTGTTGTTATCTTAAATGATTATAAAATTTCAAATTCAATTGAGGGACAAAATTAAACACCAACATAATATTTAGATTATTTTGATGGCCAGACTAAAGCAGTACAGCGGATAACAAACGCGCGTGTTCATGGCCACCCTCTAAATCGCCATAGGGTTCACCTGCCCGTTTAAAAATCGTAAAATATGGCATTTTTAATGAAGCAACCTTTTCAATTTTCGGCTTTACGACTTTTATCGGCGTCACATCGCCCTTAATCAGGCTCATTTGCTTGTTTCTGAACGTTTTTGTTGATTTTTTCGTCCCTCGTTTAATGCTCCGCTTGATTACCTTTCTTTTTTAATTTTGAAATGTGGACGTTTTCAAAATTATACGGTAATTGAATTTTTGTGATCGCTTCACGAGGCTAAGTCGACTTGTGTGACATGCCTACGTTGGAGCTATCAGTGGGGTCTTTACAAACTGTTTATTATTTTCTATTAACATTTTAAACGCTGCTATGAGAAACTATTTGTTTAGTTATTACGCTAGGGTTAGTGTTAAATTATGCAAACTATAGTGGGATCTCTCTGCTGGATGTTTTATATGGTATCAAGTTCAAGTCACCTTACTGGTCTTTTGAATTTGAATGGATTGTGAACTATGATGGAGTATAACTGATTTTTATTTATTATAAACCGTTCTTATAAAAATACAGAAGTTACAAATAGGTTCTTAAATTTTAGGAACGGTCAAAGGTCAATAAAAACCTATTAAGACAGTCAGAACTGATACCTTGGGGGCTAGCCAAGAGCATAACACCAACAAGCTTCTACATGTTCAAATTTTTATAGTGTATTGATACTTAAGACATCAACGGCCGCACTCAGATATTATGTCAATTTTACCGAAAACTGCACATTGCAAAATAGCCTTCCTAACAAATGAAATACTTTCTTGGAATGTCCAACTTTGAAATGGATGATCCATCATCTTATATGGACGACACTGAGTGCAGAAATAGATCTAATTTTGAGTTATTCTGGCGACTTTTTAATGTCATCACATACATTTTTTGCGCTTTTTAGGGTTCCGTACCTCAAAAGGAAAAAACGGAACCCTTATAGGATCACTTTGTTGTCCGTCTGTCCGTCCGTCCGTCCGTCTGTCAAGACCCTTTTTCTCAGGAACGCGTGGAGGTATGAAGCTGAAATTTATATCAATTACTCAGGTCTACTGTCTCTTGAAGCTGTGAAAAAATCAAACTTCTAAGCCAACGCAATCAAAAGATACAGCCGTTTATGCCGCAAATATTCGACACTTGCTAGGGAATCAAAACCTACAGGGTGCTTCCCGTGAACTCAGAATCTTGAACAATGGTACGAAGCAACGTCTTATAGCATAGATAAAGGAAAAATTACGAAAACCATAAATTTTTAGTTACATCACATAATATATATTTTTTAATAATTTTAAACTTACTACCTACCCATTTCCTCATAAACGCGTAGAGGTATTAAATTGAAATTCATACCAAATACTCATTGTAAACCTTGCAGGTTTGTACGGAACGCTCGGTGCGCGAGTCCGACTCGCACTTGGCCGGTTTTTACTTGTACAAACTTATTTGGCGTGTTAGAGAGGAGAAAATATGAATAAACCTCGCAAACCGTAAAAAGACTGTCTCTGAAAAGCAAAAGACGCATATACCGAAGATGGAATATTAATTACATTCTTCTCTTTACTTCTCCTTTTTGCACTTTCTCCCGCAGTAATACATTAACTGTCTATTTAGGTACGTCCCACTGCTGGGCACAAGCCTCACCTCAACCGTGAGGTGGCGCGAGCCATACTGCAACATGCGCGCTCAGTGCGGATCGTTGGCGAGGTGTAAGGTTAGTCAACAACCTTTATGTCAGATGTTATCAAGCCGCCTTAATGCCTCCGACTAGACCTGACGACTGACATCTAGCGACGTCAACCGGGACCAACTGCTTAACGTGTTATACGAAGCACGGAGATTCCCGAAAAATACATCTCTAAATTACGGTCGAGGTGGTCACCCATCCCATTTTCGACCAGGTGTGTGTTGCTTAACAACAGCGATCTTTGTCGATCTACCGTCACAACTGCGCCAATGTCACTTTTCTCCCGCAAGTGGAGACTATCCCACAATCCTTCGAAGCACGGCCACACCACCTTCCAATCGCGCGCCGATGACGACTTCATACAACGTATGTCGCAGTAATGATCCTCGCTAACGGCCTTTTTGCACTTTCCTCCGCAGTCACAACTTTCCTATAATGTCTCAGATCGTAATTTATTATGAGATGTGCGCGAATCTCACGTTTTTCTGCACCTGCGTAATTCTAATGCCATTCACACATTTAAATACGAATATGGTCGTGTGAGGAATAAATCGATGTTATTCTCATCATTGTTGATCTATTTAGATTATTTCTAGCACAAGTATGATTAAAGGATGTTCGTGGCGTTTGTAGTAAAAAATATATGGCGTAGGTAATATGGTTTCTGTCAAAGGCGCAGTTTTTTGCGTTTGAAAACTTAGACTTGCATATTTTTCGTAAATAAATTAAAATCAGATAGGACAATTTGAATATGGGTTTTTTTTGACTGACGTCTTCATGACAAAAACAAAAAGAAAACAAGTAGGTAGGTGTTGTCCGGGAATCTTCATTTAGCGAACAGCGTTTTATGCGCCTTCAAATTTTTGCACTATACGTACGCCTGTTAAAACCCCATCTCAAAAAGCGCAGACTCCTTAAACAATACAGCAATAGAGCTCTATTCAAATATTAATATACGAGTCGTAAATTAGAATAATAAATTGGTTAACATATCTCATATAAAACAGCTACGGGGCAGACAAAAGGAGAAACTACGCCGGTAACAAATGAGGCCAGAGGATATTGAATGCACCATTCTTGTTTTAATAACGTTGTATTTTTGTTGTAATATCCAATTATGGGAGCTCGAAATTATTTCGACTTTTTCTTTCGTTTAGGGGTAACTCTCTTGAACTAATTAATGATTTCCTCCCAGTGGGGTTCAGGGTTGTCCGTCTACTGATACAAGCCTCTTTGTTTGATTGCGTAGACGCACACTAGGTGTCGAAGAACGTGTTAGATAGCTACAGTTTTAATTAAGTGTTGCCTTATATAAGGCCTGTGGCTTGAATTTTCTTGGAATTCTTATAATTTTGAATATTTAATCCACCGCAAGCACCTAAGGTAACACAAAAACAAGGGCCAGCACACATGAGGTTCATAAACATACGAGTGCATGTTGTGCTGGCATGGGAATCCCTCCCTGACCCCCTATCTATGGTCTCGAGCAATACTCATAACCACTGCGCTGAATAAGTCGTCAAATTTCAAGAACAGATGAAATTAGAGGAAAGTTAGCATCCAGAGGTCAAAGTTACCGTCTTACAAAGTTAGTCTCCATTTATTAAGCGACGTTAGAAGAACGTACTTTACGTCATTTCCTAGGCGACTGTGAAGCTCACCCCGTCACTCCACAGGCCTTGAAGGAGTTCCAGGTCTGCCCCGCCTGCCATTACCATTGACGCAATTAGTTATTGTTTTGTCAAATTGAAAAACATTTACATAAGTTTGGTCTAGTGGCAGCCCTGCTGGCCTGCGCCGGCGCACGCAGCGGGAGCCAAAAGCATTTGTTGGCGGATCATCGGCCCCGCCCACCGGTCGCCCGCGCGACCTTTCCCAATTTGTGAACTATTTTATTTATAGCCACTTTAATTTTGTAGATCTAATATTAGCGACTGACTGACAAGATGTTAGTGGTTTAAATAATGCAGTGTTTGATGGTGATTATAATCATCATCGCCAGCTGTTTGTAGACCACTGTTGATGCTGCATGATCACGCTTTCTGAAATTGCACCAAGTTTTTCAAACCTGTCAATAATACGAGTAGGTACTTATGGTTCCTTGGGTAAAATACAGGAGGATCTGGATTGCGTAGGTAAGGTGTTGTCTGGTAGCCGTGTCGTTATCTCTGACGTAAGAGATGAAGTTATTCATTTATATATTTTTTTATTTACTCAGTAATTCCCGTTTCTTTTGTCGTTGTAATATAACTGGGAAATCAAGATTATTGATACGTCCAATAAGAACAACCAGCCTCGAAGGACCACCAAAGTGTTTATGACTCAATCAAGATCTTTGCCATCCTAGAATTCCTGCAGTGATGGCAAGAACTCTATCGATTTATCGAAGTGTTGTCTATCTTAATTCTGAACAAGCAGTTGCTCAAGGGGTGAGACAGCGGTCTCTGGTATCACTTAACAAAATCTATTTAAGACTGAAAACACCGAAAGAATCAGGAAATCCTGTTTTTTTAACACAGACATGGTAATTCCCGGTTCTCAAAAACAGAATCTGTTGCAGTTTAGATGTTGTTCGTTCAAATCCAAAACATGGGAAATATCAAGATACCGAAGTAAGTTGAATATGACTAATAGTAATAATTACTCTAATCAATTAACTGAAAAGAATAGTAGGAATTTAGTACGCATAGCCCAAATGCCTTTATACTTTGATGCTTCATGTCTAATTGATAAGAATGATAGGCGATTTTTAGCTATAAATTTGATTTGTGACATTACAGGTTTAGATTTGCTTAGTTAAAAGATCGTTAGGCGAATAAAACGAGACGAATCGGTGAACGGACCAGTACTCATTTAGTTATAATTTGTTAACAAACGCTTATTAAGATTCATAATCGTTAAAAACGAAATAACTTGGCTCAAGTACAGAATCCTGCTTCCTACTAATATTATGAATGTGAAAGTTTGTATGTGTGGATATGCCGTGTCCCAGGTACAACAGGCATAGCGCGCCTAGGTTCCGCCGGTAGAGTCCCTCGCGGTGGTACTCGGGGTCCCTTGGTAACTTTACCAAAGGGGTGGGTGAGTCCCACACTCCCCCGCTCTCCTACCCAGGGAGTGGGATAGTGCGTAAAAGCATTCTCCGCGTCAAAAAAAAACCTACAACAGGCAAGACAAACGTTGACCTTTATCTTTAGTCAGTTATTATCGCTCATAGAGGGTTATTACATCATCGTACCACCAGCCAGTAGCCATATTATATACCCCAGGTATGTATACCCAGCACTTTAATTATGATCCTCCTATCACTACCGTACGATCGATAATCACAAGCACTGTGTTACGCGGCCGCCTGCGCACGGCGCGCCATCAATCACCGCCGCATCCAATGAGGATCAAGAAGCGCCACTATGATTTATATGGACATGCGCCCAAGCACCGCACCCTAATGGCGGCTAGATCACGATTTCAGGATCCTTTCGGTGGAATCATTCAAATATTGATCATTAATTAGATCGGGGTCCATTTTATCGTGAGAAAGTGGAATGGGATCCCTTTTTTCATTAAAACAAACGCAATTCAAATTTGAGTTAACTTATAGTTATGTTACTAATGAATATATAGGTAGATATCCTTCAGGCATCCTTATATTTATGCCGTCACCTGACCCCAAACTTAGTGTAGCTTCTACTATTTGTGTTCGAAACTATAGCGAAAGATCTACAGTAGTACTATGGGAAACTAAGAGGAAGCCTATGTCCAGCAGTGGACGTCGTGTGGCTGATGATTATGATGACAGTCAACCACAGCTCAAGCATGAGGATCAAGGTAACACCACTATGATTTATGAGGACATGCGCACCACACCCTAATGGCGGCTAGATCACGACGTCAGGATCTTGATGGGATCCTTACGGTGGAATCATTCAAATTTTGATAATTAATTAAATCAGGATTCATAGCATCGTGAGAAAGTGTAGTAGGAACCCTTTTTCCATTAAAATAAACGCAGCGTAAAAAAAAGGAAACGTGGCTTTGTGAGAGAACCAATAGTTAATAAATAATGAATCAATATCTCCCAGACATTGTCATACTTACATCGTGGTCTGACTTCCAAAAAATCTTCTACTAAGTAGAGCTACTTACCACAAATTTTTGTTTCATCAAAGCAATTATTCGAGATTATTTGATTTTGTGACAACCTGACTGTAATCGTATTTCTCAAAACGAACTGAGCAGCAAAATATTCTAAAATTATTTCCATACAAATTAGGTCTCCCTAATTTCATAATTTAATAATTTAATTTGGTACTCTCGTACCAATTCAAGGTGAAGCGAATAGACGATCGAAGTGAGCGTGTTCTCCTGGTTGAGATCAAGATGTGAAATGATATTAATGAGAATCGCTAGACTGCAATGGTTTGGGAATCGAACCCCTTGTTTTGAAGCAAATACTAGTACCTACCAGTCTTGTAACACTGTATGTAGAGTGAGAAAGTTTTTTTTATATAAAATCATCTGCCGCCCTGATATTTATTGTTCAAAAAATACCGAATTTTATTACTCCATTGCCAAAGATTTTACTGTCCGAAAATCAATAATTGGTAAATTCTCAGGGAGTTTTTGAACTCCTTCTCCTTTAATTAATTATATTTGAAATTTATTTTGGTATATTTAAAAAAAACTTTACTTGAGAACGTTAAGGATTCATTGATGGAGACATTGCAATGTATATTCGTAGCCAAATGCAATGTCATTGAATACCGGGCAGGTGGTCGCCAGGACAATAATTACAGATGTAAGCTCCTACTTTTGTGAAGGGCGACCACCCAAGCGGAATTTTAATAAACTAGGAAAATAAGAACAAGTTATGAACAATGAGCTTAACATTGTAACTTAACAAGTAGCTATGAAGTTACAAGGTACGAGTAATTAATTTCGTTCAAATAATGAACGTTATTTTATGGACCTATTCATTGGTTAACTTCTTTTGTGCAAAACACAGGCACAGTAATCATGTTACGTTGTCACACTGTAAACCCTAGGTTATTTTGATCGGTTAAATTATGACAGCCGTCTATTTTGAACTCCTGGCAATTTCGAGGGGGAAAAATGGCCGTAGTCCTTAGTTCGTTTAAGTAATATGTACTTGTTGACGCAGGAGTTCTTTGATTGGCGGAAAACCTTTTATACCAGCAATTTGGCAAAATTGCATGTTTGAGATAGTTCTTAAGAAACTACCTCAAACATGCTACGACTCATGTTACGACGCTTAAAAGTAAGTTAAGCTCCGCATGCCAGAGTTGGGTAGTGGGATGTGCGACCACTCTAACAGAAATTGTGTGGTAATATTGAGTTGGCTCGTTCGAGTTTTGAATTAAATAAGTAGCAGAAATTCCCAGTTTGTAATCCACTTGTGTTTGAAATGAGATTTTACATTTGTTATGACTCATAGAAAGCATTCATACCGTCCAGGACAAATAATACGTGAAGAATATTTTAATTCTCTGTTCCTTCTGTGTCTGTGTGATTTTTTTTTTAATTTTATATGTAGAAAAATATTCAAATATGGTAAGCGCAAATTCGTCCGTGTATGGAGTAAATACTGCTGTCACCTCTGGGACGGATCCGCTGCGTACCAACTGGCTGCTTTAGACTCTGTGGAAAGACGTGCTTTGAGGCTTGTGGGCGACACAGCCATCACAGAAAAGCTATAAGGCCTTGAGCACCGCCGGAAGGTTGTTGTCCGTCGTTGTTCTACAGAATGCATTTCGGCGAGTGTGCGAAGGAGTTGCATGACCTTCTCCCACCAGCTCCCTTTCTACATCGGACCACTAGGCGCAGACTAGCCTTCCACCCCTATGTTATTGATATTGCGGCAATCCGCAGCAACCGTTTTGGTAATTCCTTCATAATGCGAACAGCAAGGGAGTGGAATGTACTAACTTAGACCGCATCTTCACTTAAGATCAGGTGAGATTGTGGTCGAATGTGCGCCTACTTAATCATAAAAAAACCTGTTTCTGACACACGTACAAGCTATGCTCAGTTCTGGGTCAGCTGATCTAAATGTGTTTAAGCTATTTATATTTACTGATATAAGTCAATTCAATGCAAAGTATTGGCTGTGTATCGATCCACCTACGCCCTTGATCGGGTGACTCGATTAATTACGGAAGGGGCGTGCCCCCGCTAACGAGATCTGCCGTTTTCGTGCTTGTTTAATTACTCGAATGCCGCCCCCGCGGTAACCGCATCTACCCACTTCAACTGCATGCATTGCTTGGTCTGATTAAGAGTACAGTAAGTATTATGTCTGTGTAACTTATGATATAGACGACCGATTTGGTGTAATGGTTTAGAAGTTGGCTACTACAACTGAGGTCGCGGGTTCCATTGCCGCACAGTACAAATATTCGTGTGCACGAACATGTACAAACAGAATATGTTGTACTGTGCGACAATCGAACCCGCGTGGGTTCTAGGTGTATCCTATGCGCCACCATGCGAGTTCTCGCCTTGCCGTGGCGAGGGGCTAAGTACCAGTAGTAGGTGCAACCTCCAGGAATCTAAGAGAACTCAGGCGTGGCAGTGTGCACCCTACCACTGCTGGCGAGTGGAACTATATTTTGATTGCTTTTCATTCATGAGCCCTTGCCTTTAACGGAAATAGTCTTAAATGAATGATTATCTTGGTTCAAATAAGCGAAGAGAATTAGCAATAGCATTTTATCGTGTAAAATATATTTTAACCGTATTTTTAGTGAATTCGACACTAGCGTTAATTTCAATTAGTAGATCTTTACGTCCACCAACTATTGACTTAACTCATCGATCGACATTCTCTAAATCCAATTCCGTGGTCACTGGAATCGATTAATTACTGAAATTGATTAGGGCTGGGCGTGTCCCGCTAACGAGATGTGCCGTTTTCGTGTTTGTATAATTACCGGCCCCCCTCCCCGCCCGCCCCCTGCGCCCGCGCATAGAAACGTGTTCGGAAATGGCCGCGATGCTCCCGGTTTTTGTTGTGCATTCTGTGGTACTGGAGCTAGTGGACTTAGCTTGTTGGAGTATTAATGTTGTTTAAACATGATTAATTATGATGAATCTTCTGTTTGGCTTTCTGTTTGGCCGGAACACCTATTTTGTGTTCTTTAAACAATTTGCGGGTAACTTTCCGGTAATGGAAAGTCCTGTGAAAAACCCAAGCAAACGTAAAGGAGGCAGACTTGCTCCTTACCATTTCGGATTGAAACTCGTTAGGCTTCTGAATGTTCCGTTCACCGTGTCGGTATCTTTCAGCTTGGACCTGGATACCCTGGTTGGATTTTACTCGTAGCATAAGCTAAATTCGATGACACTTTTAATTTTTAGTTAAAATAACTTACATATTTTGAGTTTGGCACAAGTCGAGTTTTCAGCTTAGTAAGTTTTCAGTTATTCAATAAACAGATATGCCAACACTGTTTACAAAACAAAGTAGGGAACTGGAAAAGTAATGAAAAACGGACCTTAATAATAACATGTCTACTATTAATGTGGATTGATGAACTATTTTTCAACTGGCTATTTTCGATATTTTTTAGTCGTTAACCTACTATGTAACCTACTACCCAGACTAATGACGTAAGGGGATACAAACTGAGTATTTGATTAAAGTAACAGTTAACTCGCTATAAATTGAAACAAACAACACATCCTAAGCTAAATACGGCAGAACTCATTTGCGTACCATAATTAACACCGTGGGTTAATTCATAATTCATAAATATCGTGGCTAATTGTATAATTGTAGCGTTATGTAACTGCACTCGACAAATAAGTGTAATTTTTCATAATCAAGCGCTGGCAAGGTGCACCGCAGTACTAAGTTGCCCCTATTGGGAAAACCACACGTTCGGAACAATCATTTGAGAAAGATAGATATATTCAACTTTGTGTTCTTACTCATAAAAACTGACTCGCGCATTGGGTTGTTGTCAGGAACTGGGAAATAGTAACTTTGAAATAATCTTATCAACCAAGCAAAATAAACGATATAATGGACATAATTAATATAATATTGAAAGCTTGCAATTTTTTTATTGTATTTGTTTCCCATTATCTAAGGTGGTTACTGTTGTCTTTATTCTAAGGTAGTAAGGTATATCTAATGCAATAATGAAGTCAATTGTAAAATGAAGGGTTAGGTCATATTTTGTGTAATATCGGACAATACGTATCGTAGCATGGGTGACCTTCACCCGCGGTGGCAAGGGTGGAAGTACGTCAATTCCAGCGATGACTTCAATTTAATGTTGGAAACTTTTTCTGGGTCTGTCCAGTACAGGACTTATTCACGGTGACCCTACTTCCTCCCTTTTGCTAAGAGAATCGACTTGTTTCGTAGTTAGCAAACTTGGGCTTAAATGATTAATTATTTGAGCCTTACTATAGGTTTTCAATTAATGGCTTATTAATTGATATGCTAGCCTTTCATTTCTATTATTCGTTGTGAGCTAAAGGTTAACTCTGTTAATGACCACCTTGCTCTATGTACCAGGGAGGTAGGAAATAGGGAAATTAAAATGAAGAAATGGTGCTCAGGATACACAGTGGTTATTTTTTAACATCTGCCGGTAAAGTATATGTTAGGTACTATTACTGGAGATTTCTTAGAAACGTTTTTGTTCTAGAGTTGACTCTTCATTACTGTAAAATCAGACGAATAAATTCCACGTCGGATGATATTAAAATGTAAGTTTTTTCAAAATTAAATTTTGAAATAACAGTTGACAGTCAACAAACCCAACATCGATTGAGTTTTTATTTATTATCTGACTATTAAAAAAACCGTCCCTTAGTAATTATTATCCACGAGATAGAACATGATCAATGTACAGTCAGCTTCAAAATAATGGGTGCGTACAGAGTGGTCAAATATGTCTGAAATTTTAATGAAGAGCAACTCTATGCTGTAGTCATAGAGTTGCTCTTCATTAAAACTAGTTGTAGAGTTTGGTGACGCTTCAAACGACATTCGAACCGGTCATTGCAGTATTAAAATTGCTTGCAATAGTTATTACTGTTCAATATTAATATTTTGTGATACATCATAATGTTGGTGGGAGCTCTTCCTAGAATGCCTCTTCTGTAGCTGACATCTTAACGTAGTATTTAGTTGTTACGGAGTAAGTAAATACATACAAATGGCAATAAAAAAAAATTGCAGAGAAATCTCTGCAATTTTTTTTATTGCCATTTGTCTTTTTTCACTCTTTGACATTAGAGTTGTAACTTGCAATTTGGCTGCGACTTTGTATGTATTTCAGATTTTATTGTTTCTTTGTTTTCTTACTTCCTTACTCAATATATACTTTTATTTTCCTATTAAAACACGTCCATTCATTCCTCCTCTCCCTTCGTCCGTTACAGTAGTACTCAGTCATGCTTTTTGCATTGACTAATTTCACATTTGTTTCTTTAAACAGTAGTTTGTTCTACGATGTGCGTCGGTGTGAACTCGAGTTCTAATTGGTCGATGAAAACTACTTCCAATCAACAAAAATCAGAATGACCCACATTTCTTTCCCTTAAAAAAAACAACCTAATTCGTAGACCGAACCTGACAATTTTATGATTAAAATTCATAAAATTCCAGACAGCTAAAATAATGGGTTGCCGTAAAAAGGGCGGTGGATTCACACGGGCTGCTGCTAGAATAGTTTATAAAACATACAAAAATGCTATTCCGCTGTTTTTTGCTTCCACTCATAATTAGATTTGGCGAGGCTACATCCTTCACGATAACTTATTTGTGGTTTATGGCACGAGAGCTAAGAGTTTATGCGTCACCGAACAGGGGCACAAGCCACAGCCACAAAACGGTGCCATTGGCGTATTTCCTGTAGTTTTCATGCCTTTTATGTAGAATCGGCGCACACGGTTGACGCTGGTGGCCGCCACACAATACTATAGTATAGGAATCATGCCGGTGGCGGCGTTTTGTGGCTGTGGCGTGTGGTTCGTGTGAGGGGTCGCTAATGTGTGCTGGCATATTAAGCCAAAATATCAACTTTATTGAAGTCTTCTTTTTGTCCGACACCATCGTCAGCATTTGCAACCATGAATAAATAGCTATGCGAGTAGATGCAATAACTTCAATTATAAACTGCTATATTTTAGACATCGCCTTTTAAAAAATAGGTAACTAGTGTAAATTGACTTAAACGTTTCAAATTTTTTTCTTTAATATTAAAATATTTAACTATGTTCAAGTACTGGGTATGCTTATGGTAAGTCTATTAAAAAATTATAAATTTTGTACTCTAACTAAGTAAACCGTGAAATATTATGATTGTGTTTTTTAAGGCTATCTAAAGCTACAGGTTCAGATTTTGCCAGTAACATAGACCGAGTCTTTTTTCAGCTATTTCTATCTTATACCGCTACCGCTTATGACATATTGGGGTCTATAATGAAAGCCTGTCGGGAGGCGGGCCGGCGGAGTACGAGCCAGGGAGGATAAAAATTCGATTACAATTAAATTAACCCTGTATATATTTATATTTCATTAAGAGCTATCTGATTAATTAGCAGCTGTTTTTAGCCTGCTGGTTACGAAAGAATTCGTATATTTTATATTTTTGTGGCAGTTTTTTAAGTTAAGTTTTGTAGTTTCTTAGCAACTTTGAGAGTAACCTGCTATTAACGTAAAAAATATGCTGCTTTAGAAACTTTTAACGTAATGTATTTTGTCCTTTTGATATTTTTTTTTTATTAAAAGTTGTAAAAGCCTGCCTTCTTATTTGCAACCTGCCTCAAATGGCTCCAATGCTGAACATTACCAAAATAGAGGACAACCTCACATACGCTCATTACTATATTTCAATCGGTGCAGTCAGAGGTAAGCTGGCTGTTTTCGTTTGTTGTGTTTGGAACATTCAGCAGCCCACAGTTCGCCATCACAAGAGAGTAGGCCGCTAATTGTATTGATGAACACAACATAAGGTCCGCCATATTTAGACTCGGTACTACACGGACTCTAGGCCAGCTGCAACTTGCCTGCGTACTCGAGGCGCTTTCGTGGTCTCCCCCCTCCGTTGGGGGGTCGGTTGGAGGGGGCCCTATTAGGGGCTAGCACTGGCGGCGTCGCAGTGAGTCATAACTTTCGTTAGGATGCAGCTTCGCCGTGGGGTTTTAGTCGCTAGGAGTCCGACATAAGCACGTCATCCCACCGGGCGGCGAGGTATCAATGAGTATTTCGCCACGAAAATAAAAAAAGCCAGCTGCAACTTATCACTTTTGGTATAGTCTAGTGAGACCAGCCGCTCTCATCAAAATTATTGACAAAACAAGCCTTCAATACATTACCTCACACACCGCATTGTTATGACAAGCCAACTTTTCCACGACCCCACTGCCTCCAACACTACCGGCTAAACGGCCTCGCTAAACGATGCATTTCATTAAAGAAACCAAAGAGAAATAATCCAATTTCGGCTTTCAACAATCGCGTTCCATCCATCATCGTCTTATTACACGTCACAAGTTGAAAAATGTGGCAGAGCACCGACGGCAGCCGTCATCCATCAAGGCACCGAAACAATACGGAGACTCCATTAATTACATAATCGTACCTAATTAAAATGTAATTCAATAAGAGTTGCATTGACAGGTACGTGGGATGGGATGCGTGGGTCTACACTGATTGGATTTGTGATTCCGTAATGACTATTAATCTAAAATTCAATTATGAACCGACGATTATGTACTCGTTTCATACAAAAAGAAAGCCGTGACTCACGATCGGTAGTTTTAATTTGTAATACAAGCTTGTTTGGGCTCATTCGATTCTGTGGAACAATCCTAACAAGGGTTATGTTATGGAATCACTGCTTTAGACGGATGCATTTAGTAAATAAGTGTGTGTGGATGTTAATGAGTTTAGCATATAAAGGAGTCTATAAATCAATTGTTATAAAGTGTTCAGCTTGTTGAATGGGCGTAGTTAGCATACAACACTATTTGGTATTTCGGCAGTAGGTAGCAGACGAGTTATTTGTTATTTTTTCTCTTTGTTTATTGTGGTCTTCAAGATGACCTCACTCCTCCGAGGGGAAGCAGTCGTGAGGTCCAGATATGGGGTTGACAAGTACAGTAATGAAGTAACTACTGGGCTGGCCAATCTCATTTTGAAGGTCTGCATAAATGCCTTTCCACACCCTCCTTGAAAACCCGGGATTGTAGAAAGAAGGAAACACATGCGCTGGAAGAGCGTTCTACGTCTGGATAGCACGACACAGGAACGAATCACCGATAGTGGCAGATTCGTGGGTGGATGTTGACGCAGACCAGCGCGTGTTGTGCGTCTTTTATCAATATTCGTCTGAGACACATGCCTTCTTCTAAAGTTCACATAATTTGCCATCAAATATTCGTCATTGGACATATTAATTTAAATGTTTTTTCAATTAATTTATAAATTGCTATTATTCTAATGTTTGCTGTGCCCGAAAAGGGCGACTAAGTTATAAGTCTCAAAATATGTACCGTCCAACTATGTAACACTTAGTTTTGCAAATAAATACTTTGAACAATTTTGCGGACGGCTAGGTTAACACTAACCTCAGATACACCTTTCAACAACTCTCTATGAGTCCACGTGATGGAAATATGCCCTATACCCTACTGGCCTAGCGGGGCCTTTTAAAGGCTGTCGTTTAGTTCTTCCTTGCTCTATGACTATGACATCGTATTCTAGGAGCAAAATGTTCTAAGGTTGTGATATACTTATACACCATGCGCCACATGACCAGCTTTACATACCAGGAGGAAGATCCCCTTTAGTGCACCAATAAACTGTCATAAACTAGACAGTAAACAACCAGTCTAAACAACTAGACAGTTGTTTAGACTGGATTTGTGGCATTCTGTACAGCCCTTAATTTCCAAATGCTGCTACACATTACATTTTATGTTTTGTGCACAAAAACATAAGGTGTCCTCTTGTGTATTGAAAACTAGAAACAACGAAGGTGCCACAAACACCTTTCACAAATATCTGTCACATCAATAATTTCGTGTTTGCGGGAATCGAACCCGTGATGTTTGGCACTCAATCATTTATTTACCTACATAAACGGAGTCGAGTGATCACATAACACAAAAGAACTGATTTTTTATGTTTTGGTTTTCGATTTATTAGATTGGTTAATATGTTTTTTTAGCATTTTCCATGTAGTATCTTTACTAAAGATCCGAAAACCAGAAGAAGACATTCGGTCTTGGCTTCACGCAGGAATCGAACCCGCGTCTTTCGCAAACCGTGCGCCTGCACTAACCGCTGTGCTACCGAGACCATTTTAACAGACCGGCCAAATCTTTCTGGTATCGAATGAAATATTATTTCAAATATTTAACTTCCGATTTATATGGAAAAGCTATGGCTATGTTGTTACTATTTTTTATTTTTTAGTCATAGCTTTTCCATCTTAATCAGAAGTTAAATAAATTACAAAGAGAACAGAAGTTAATTAAATATATGAAATAATGATTCTTCGGAGTGTTCAAGGTATGTGCCTTTAACATTGATGGAATCAGCCTTGCTCATATCGGCCGGTCTGTTATTAGATTTGTGTTCGCTAAATGTTAACCAGGGCGGGAAGATATTAAGTAGGTATTCGTTTGTCGTTAAATATTGCTTTACTTGAACTGTCATATTACCGCGCTCAGGAACTTCAATTATCGTTAATGGTTCATTAGAGTCAAAATTTTACATTCTTAAAAGTTCTTTAATCAATTTCTTATAAAGTCTCTTTTGAAAAATGGAATTTTTGTACTAATTAATCATTAAATTTAAATGACGTCTCTGAGTGTGGCAGATATAGTCTCACAGTCTAGTTCGGAAGCAATTGACAGATCGACGTGTGTGGGGGACAGGTAGTAGAAACAAAGAGTAGTGGTACTTTGAATCAATTCGTTTATTTGATACGAAATAATAATTTGATCATAAGCATGTTGAACAGAAGAGAAACACAATTATCGAAATTATTAAAATATGTCAACTTCTTTTTTTCAGTGGTATTGATTCTTAACATTCTTTGGTGTGACGAGAAAATGGCGAAATCTGAAGTCATTTTAAACAAATCGTATTTATTTTGTATTATCATCATCAGTAATCATCACGTTAAATTCCCATACCTTAAATTATATTGAATTTAATAAAAGATATTTTTGACAATCATATTATAATTTACTATCGTTATTGCACTTTTACATTTATTAGCAATTAAGACGATTGGTGAGACTTTCTAAAATATTTTTTCAATTAATTTCGCACGTTTAGATAAAAACATAAACATTGTTATTTTTTTTTGAAACTTAGGAAATGGTTTCGGCATTATTCATTTTGAAAGAAAACCTTCCTTAAAATTACAACAATTTGTAATGATTGCTTTTAACAATACTTCTTTATTATTAATAAATCTAAATTAATATTACATCACCCGAAATTAAATTCACACTAATTGATAAATTCCACAATATCCACAGGAATCACGACATTTATTTGATTATTATCAATAGAAAAGGCACGCCAGAGGCACGAATAAGTTTAACATACTACATAGTTTGTTCAGCGAGAGTATAAAATATATATATTTCTGTGAACAGTTCGCGATAGCAACTATCGCAAAAGTCACACAGATTACGATCCTTTGCTATTAGAACAGAATCACTTTAAAATATACTATATAATATAGTAATATTATTGAATAATATTAATTAATTATTAATGGTAATTGAATATTATTGATATATAATATCAATAATATTCAATTACCTAATTACTTTTTTTCCTCTGAATAAAACAAAAAAGGAAGATCCGTTTTATTCTTACTCGATTTCTCGAAAATCGAAAACTAGATGATGACACATGATGATGACGTATAAATGACGTGCACGTAAACGAGTCGGTGTCATATTGGTTTGAAAACAGGTCGATTGAACCTGATTTTGTTTCACCATTTTCGTTAAGCAGGTGCCATATCTTCCTCTTTTTGTTCTAATCAAACATTACGTCATAATATTCTGCAATAACATGATACTGCTTTTGTTTTATTTTCAACTCTCTCCGAACAGAATGTAGTTCATTTATAATAATTAACTCCTTAACACATACACTTTAAAATTAAGTAAATACTGCTTAAATCTACAATAAATAACAATAAGGTCTGCATTGGACGGATCAGGAGAAACTAATCTTACATGAAACTTGGTAAGATTTTACAACGAACATGGTTTTAAAATATACTAACTTCAAAAGTGATTTGCATAAAATTTTAATCACGTTTTAAAAAATCCAATCAGTAAATACATATTTTGTGCACCCGAAAATCTTACCAAATTGCGAAATATAAAATCTACTATTTACTAATTTTATCTTACACGGCAACATTGTCGCGAATGCCATACGTCCGCTCTCTTCGGTGATCTTCCTCCGACTGAATGAGTTCCTCAGGAGCTGGAATGACGCTCAACTAATCAGGTCGGGGTGGTGTCTCTGTCTGAGGATCTCGAGCCTGAGCTCGTGTTCTCTGGCGGCCATTCTGAGGGCAGCAATGCTAGAGCTCCGCCTTTCTACTTCTGGGGCCGAAGGTTGGGAGGGAGGGGATTCGCTACCGGGGGATATGGGAGGCGAAACAGGTGGGGGATCCGGGGACTGCCTTGGAGGGTTCGCAAGGCCGGCTAGGAGGGAGTGGAAGGGGGGTGAAGAGGTGTAGAGGGGCGCACTGAAGAGTGGTGGCCGTGGTAGAGGTGCTCCGAGGTATTGTGCGCCTAGGACTGGGCCGCCGGCGTACCTGTGGGCAACAAATAAATTTTTAGAGAGGTATTTCTTGGTATGGATCCATTTTAACTAAAAACTTGAGCTTATGATAGCTGGCCTACCAAGCTTTTTGCTATCTATGCTTAGTAATTGTAGTTCACAAGGTTTGGTGACCCATGCACACAATATTTCAAATCCTACGTCAATGCAGCACACTCAGGAAGTTAGGAAGACGAAGTGTGAGTAAACCACTAAAGAGATGGTTGGACGACGTAAAAAAGACAAGAGCAAGCTGAAGAGATCTTTAAAAGGTAAATGTGACAATGGATTCACGATAAAGGGAAGAAACTTTAATTATATTTCAACAGTTTACATTGTCTATGTTCGAAGTAGTCACCTTAATGATTCCTTTAAAACAGGCAAAAAAATACCAAAATAATTCTCCAAAACTCACCTAAAAGACGCCAAAGCATTGGTGTCAAACGGCTTCCTGAACCCAAACCCGAGCTGGGAGAAGGGGTTTGGCATGGAGGCGACCACGGACGGCGGAGGGGCCCCGCCGCCGGCCCCCAGGTACGGGTTGTAGGGGTGCGCTTGGGGCCCCACCTTCTCTTGCTTGCGCCATTTCGCGCGGCGGTTCTGGAACCACACCTGGAAAGAAGAAGGTTTTCATTATAGTTACAGCTAACTTAAAAGGACCATTTTACACTTTTGAAGAACTTCAGTCGGCGGAAGATCACCAAAGCGAACGGAGGTTTGTCATTCGCGGTGATGTTCAGTAAGTGAACAGGAAAAAATCAACAGCCACTAAACTATCCACTACTGGGCACAAGCCTCTCTTCAACTATGAGGTGGCGCGAGCCATAAACACGGGCTAAGTATGGATTGTTGGATGGGTTAGACGAAGACAATAGTGTAGAGACGTGTAGTGGGCTTACTTCGTCAATATAAAGTAGTGAACGTGAGCGGTCACCATCTTATTTCCGACCCGTCGCGGGATGCTTTGCAAGGGGTATCGTAGTGATTCACTGTCACAACTGAGCCACGGGCACCAAAACGTAAGTTGAAGTACAAAGAACCTTAGCTGACAAATTTCAGGAGGGAGGCTCAGAATCGAGCTAGGAACAAAAGCTCCATATCCATATAAAATTGGAAAAATCGTCATGTCTTGTAAATCTCAGACCCTAAGTCTAAGCATAGAAATGTAAATTAATTGAAAGAGCCAACTAATCAGTCCATCTCTAGCTACTGAATTGTAATTAGCCATTTGTGGAAACCTGATGTGCTGTTATCTGTACATAGATATGAATTTTCTCGTACTACCTCTTTAATAACGTTAAAACATGCGTTGCAAAACGTATAAAACTAATTGAATAAGTTATTACAGTCGTTATGCTTAGCGTCGTATAAAAACCAACTAGGACATTCCCTTTTAAAGTCGCGATGAATTAATTTTATATCTTGATTCACCAAATACAAGATTGAAAATGAATTGACCTGTTCACTAAACTAGATTCTAGCTAGTTATTTTCCATACAATGCCGTGTTAGTTACTTCTGATGGTTCATAAAAATATTGGTAACCAAGAATTCCTGGGCAAATTAATGGCAAATCCTTCTTAATATTATAAATGCGAAAGTTTGTATGTGTGGATGTGCCGTGTTGCTCTTTCACGTAAAAACTACTGAGGCCCTATTACAATCTCTTATAATCTAACAGCTTTAGTCACAAGCTCAGCTTTTGAGCTGCATATTTACCGTCACAAGTCGTGTTTTGTGTGGTAAATAGTGTCAAAAAATTGCTGTCGTAACTTATTTTGCACGTTTTAGTCAAATTTCAATGAATGAAAAGACGTAAACTGAGCTGTAAAGAGATCGTAATAAGGCCCCTGGATGATTTTAATGAAACTTTACCATAACATACCTTATGCATCTAAATAGAACATAGGCTACAATTAATAAAGATATATAACTTTTTTTAACCAAAAATAATTTTGCTGCTTTTTCGAAGTCTGCGTGTTTGAAATTAAAAGCTGTGACCTGAAGCCAGATAAGAGTATTGTAAGTATTTATGTTTAATGGTAATGGATACTTAAGCTTAATCATCATAAAAAATAATGCTCGTTTTGATATGTCTTAACGATTCTTGTTTTAGAATCAGGATCGGTGACTTTATCAGTCAGCTTAATTTAATTATGAGATCATTGTAGGTTATTAAATTCCCTGATCAGAGACTGAACCTTTGGCGCAGTGCATGAGGTTCTATAAAGCCCAAACCGAAGGTTTGTATCCTCTTTCTTACTTTCAATTTGTATTTTTAAGAGTGTTTGCTTTTTTTTATCTTTAATATAGGTATGTATTGTTTTTCTTGGTGAAAAGTGTGTTTTTACTGTCTCTGTAAAAATAGTTCATTTTACCACCTATTTGTAGAAGCCATGTTCAAAAAACTTGCTTCCAAGAGAAGGTCAAAGCGGGAGAGAAAATAACAAAATAATGGCCGAACATTCGTCTGAGTTTGTCTTGAAAATTTGGTTGTAGCAATCATCATACTATAGAAAGAAATACGTCGTTTCGTCGAAAATCAATCGATTAATGTTGACAACCAATCGACAAACATCAGTTTATTAACAAAAACACGTCTCTAACTCTGCAGAAACTGAGCGAATTCAGTAGTACGTAATAAAAGTTGATTTACTACCGAACCAATATCACTGCATGCAATATTTATTGCATTAAACATTTATGACCGAAAAAAACCATACGAAACTGTGCATCATTATGTAAACTGGTATTTTTATGGCGATTTAAATTAATTCACTTATGATAAACGCTGCATTGTAAAAAATTAAATGCGATTCTGCAAATGTGCATGCGGTTTTAGTTGATGCTGTGAAAGAAGAAATACCGCTGTGTTTACCGTTAACTTTGCCGTTCGATTGTGAACTTTATTTTTGTAGTTTAGAGTGACTTTTTGAATGTGGTAATGTATTCTATTGAGTTTACAATGGCGATTATAAATATGACTTCATACGGTGGTGGAGCTGGCGAATTTATAAATGTTGTAATTGGCGGGAAACATGCCCGTGGAATGCGGGGTACGGTCGGCAAGAACAGTCGCCAGGTGCCGCTGATGGCTAGCAGAGTCGCGTATTAAGGTAACGACTGCTTTAAGGTGTCCATGGCTTCGTGGATTGGCAAAGATCACCAAATTTCGGCTTACCACGCCATTTCGGAATGGGAGCGGTCACCCGACCGCCTTAACCGCAATATAGTGACGAATTAGAGAGATGGGTGACCATTGACCACTGTGACCGAAATTTATGGATGTGTTTCCGATGATTTTAATTTTTCGGGCAGCACGTCTAGAGCTCGTATTCCTTGAAAAGCATCTCCTATTTGTACAACTTGTAGATATTATTTCGACATGACATAACTGTGATTAATAAAAAAAAACTCTACAAACTTTACTTGTATAAAATAAGTATCTGAAAGGTGAAGTTAAAAAAGCTTCAATATATTTTTGTGCTTTCCGGCATAATATTGGAAAAATATACACAAAGGGACAACTTTGCTTATTTTAGCAAAGTTAGTCAGACACTGTAATTTTGGATGTTTCTGTTAGGTATTAGCCGTCAGTCGAAGGCCTCAGGAACTTCTCACAGTAAGATTTTTATACTCTTTCATTTAATCCGCTCTGAGCCCACGTAAGTGTCATATTTGAGTTAAAAACTAAGCCCAACAGTGGTACAAACGTCCGATGTATTTTTATGCCTGGAGAATACGGTCAGCAAAAACGTCCGGCCAGGTGCCGCGGCTAATAGCTAACACAGTCGCGCATTACGGTAATGGCCGCGTACTGCCCGCAGACATCGCGCGAGTGCCTTAAAATGACGCTTAAACAGCCTTTGCAAACAAAAAGGAATGAGCGAAGTTCTTTGTGCTACCTGTTATGCTCTTGTTTGAGGATAAGTGTGGACATTTTAGTGTAAGAGAAAGAACGCTTGTCGTATTGCCCTATAGAGGGAAGTCCTCCTACCGTTTGAAATACACGAAATGATAGAAGATAGATAGAAGGCCACTAGAATTTCGACATAGTATCGCGTAGCGCCAAACCGCACGAATTGCACGAAATAACCAGAAGTTTCCCAATTTTTTCAGTGATATGTTTTTTGCAAGTGCTGTTCTGAACCTACTTTGTTGAACCAACCTAATATGTGTCTGGATCATTAAGAATTCCTGGGTAAGAAAATCCTGGATTTGCGACTGTAAGTTTATTTTATGACAATATTTTACACTTTTCACCTTGGGAAGCAAGTAATTCAATTATTACGTTGCTGTTAATTTTCCCCTTTAAAAGCGTTTAGCAAGAATATTCTCTAACAAGTATAATGACGTGTCACGTCTCGCTCGGCTGATCCATCAAACTGACTTAAATTTCAAATAAATCTCTGTAATTAGACAATATTAATTAGATTTACTGTCGGAGAAGTTAATGTGGCATATTCACGCACATCAACTTGTAACAAACATTTGTTCGAGTCTCAAAATAAGAAGTCAGAAGTAATTGTAATTATAAGTAGCAAACAAAAGTAATATATTCATGTTTCTAAATGTAACCAAATGATGACAGCGTAGAGACAACGCATCAAGGAACGTAAAAAAGGCTATTCGAAAGTAACTACCTATCAGATATTTATTATCAATTAGCAGTAAATATAGCCACCATGTTTTCTTAAGAAATAATAACCTTAAAACCTCTTATACTTAATTACACGAGTAGTTATTAATATCGGCAACACATAAGGCGATTTAATTATGTACAGTCTCAAGCGAAATGATGTAAAAAAATTAGCCTTTATTATCAGGTGTAAGAGGTTAAAAATTGTTCAAGTAATTTCGTTCATGAACATACACGGCCAATAAGCAAAGCGTAATTTTAGCTGCGCAAGAGTGCATGATTGAATCACCTGGTAATAATACAAGAAAATTGCTAATGATCTCATTTAATAAACAACGGGTTGGGACACACTGGTTCCACTGCTGGCAGGGGCAGTCTTGCCTTTCTCTGCCGTGTTTAGCTGATCTCAATAAATAGATTGATAGGTAGTTAATATTATTTATTGCACATTCACTGAGAAACTATCAACTTAAGTTCTTTTACTAAAGAAAAGCTATCTCTTCCAGATCGATGAGTCTCTACTACTATAGTTTTGATACTGCTCTGAAGATTGGGCTCTCGTTAATCTCACAGCTCTTAACTTTTATTTGCACTGAATAATTGTTTTTTTTACAATTACTATTTGAGATAAAGATACACATTAAAAACCTAATTCATAGGGTAGAGCAACTTTAAACCAAACGCACATCAGAAAGTTAACTAACAAATTAATTGAACCGATTTAGATTCACTGATAAGTTGACAGTTATAACAATGTAGGAGACATAACTACACAGTATAGTTGAAGTGGTCACCACTTTAACTTCAGCTGTTTGACTTTTTAATAATAAAAGGGTACCAAATTGTTAGTCTCACAATTAATGTTGGTTCAAAGGTTGTGATCGAATTCAGTTTTTTTTTCACTTTTAATTCAGAAGAGAGAAAGAACCTAAGAACTACTTACATACCCTCAATCTTTTGCTATTTAAAAGTCTAATATAGTAGGCTTCATAAAACTATTTATTTTGTTTCATTTTTATTGCAAGTCTGTTTTTATTGTTTTGTCATGAATTGTATCAATTGCGACATTCTGAGCACTTATTACCTAAATTGAGCCTATCGCATTTGTGGAGGTAGGGCGGTGCGACAGTTGACTCAATGCGCGAGTGCGATTCTGTTGTACTTGTCCGCTCTGTGTCATTAACATCCTTGGCACACGAGCAAGGAAAGTTTGGATGAGGCATTTTAATTACTTTGCTTTGCTTTACTTGTCTTGACATAATTTTTGCAAGCATATAGGTAGTAAGTTCAAAATGTGGCAATTAGGACCAAAATTGTATTTGATGAATTAGTGATGTAATGGGCTAATAATTGTACAAATCCCTAAATAATACGTGGCAAGCGTATTTCCAAAAACTATTGAATTACTTGAACTTCATTATGATTTGCTATCTTCGATATTCAGAGCACTTTTTCAACATGGTTGGTTAGTTGGCATGGTTTCAAAATACACATGTTGACGAATACTGTACTTTTTTATACTATACAGTACAACATTTTTCCCTTTAACTTTTCCTTAATCAAAGCAATTACATTCACCTAATCGTACGGATGCGGTGATTAGTGTGTCTTCAATTTATCAAGTGAAAACGAGTTTATGATCCAATAAGATTATGATTAAACATCGCTAAGTATTAAGTATATTATTCAACTTATTTCCTTATTGTGGATAAAAATAAATGAGGAAACTGGTATTAACGAATTCACCAAATACAATTCGCGCTATGGCGCTAACGCCATAACGTCTCTCAAAGTTAAGTAACCCTTACAAATAGAGCTACCACTTTCAGTGTTGCTGACATTATGATGGTGCGCACCATCAGTTTAGGAGCTCCGCGCCTGGATTCATGATTCGTAAATTTACAGTAACTTAATTTGAAGTGCTTCGAAGTTACTCGAGCATCCAAAAACAGGCAATGCTTTTGATAAGTAGAGATTTGAAAACTAATACTTAGTAAAAAAATACGTCATTTACACACAAACTTTTCCTGATATAGGTAATGTCCGCTGCAGACTTGGCTGGGGTCCCAATCTAATCTAGATCGAATGAATTCTGTTAATACACCAGATTATGAGTAATTAACACCTTTAACGACAGACAATCAGTAGAACATGTGGCAATTTTCTTTCATTATTTCCTCATTAATGTTGTTTCCTCATGATCTAAATTATAAATGTCATTTGATGTCCATTTCGATTTAAGAGATAAAAATCTACAAACGTGAGTTTGCTCAAGGAAAATTGCTACTATTGTTTGCAATATTACTCGGTATTATTTGATAAACTTTATCTCTGAAGGTATAGTATTTATTTTCCCTTTAGAAGTCAGTAACCTTTATGCACTTTTTGGGTTTTCTGGTGGGGGACGGACAATACGGACATTGCTGGGCAACTAGCAATGTGTGTTACCTTTGACCTTGTTTAATTTTGTATTACTGTCATGCCATAATTTCTAACGTAATTGGGCTTTTGATTCTTAAGGTGTTAGTATATCAGGTTAACCGTCCTACTAGCTTATTTGTAACGTGAATGGCGACGGAGATTATAGAGCTTCCTAAATTAGTGTTTTCAGGGTATTACGATTGGGACCTTCTAAATGGAATGATTGTTCAATATCAAGTGTGGTCGCATTGGTATACTCTAACAAACCATAAGTTCAAATCCGGGTAGAACACCTACTTTGTAAGACACCGATAAAAACCGAAGCAACCCGTATAACGGTGGTAGGCAATCGTGGCCACGTTGGGTTCAAATTCAATAGGCGAAAATTTTGAATAGCACAATCGTGAATAGCACGAAATCTGTCCGCGAATAACATAATTAATATTTTTGGCATGTGCTGTTCGTGGATTGTTCCTGACAAAAATATAAAGATGTTGTATTTGCAGAAAGATTTGGTGCTTTGAGCGATTGTGCTATTCAAAACTGTGCTCTAAGTGGATTACGTCGAAATATGATTATTATACGTCGAATTGCCTTCGTGACGTTCCGTCAGTGTACCAGTGTGCCCGTTTGGGAAATAGCCGTGAGCGTATGTTATGTAAACATCGTCAATGCCTCCTCCACGATCCTTCCAACATCATGTCCCTACTTTATTATAGTAATTGTTGAAAGCCGTTTCAGTGTCCCATTCGATCCGCAGCGCCTTGATTAAAGGCTGTCTCGGCCCAGAGTCCTTCGAAACACGGAATTATTGTGTCCCTCTTTGTCTGTCTGTCTGTCTGTGTGTGGCGTGGGTTTGTCGGCCCACAATTACAATGTATTTGCGAAGCGAGGCCGACGGCTAAATATTGCTGCAAATAAGCCTGTAATTCTGGGAATTATTCAAACCTGTGGTGCACGTGGCTCAGTGGTGGAATCGCAAAGATCAACGATGTCAAGCTATGCACAGCAAATCTCTATATTTAAAAATGGATTGCTGTTCGTTAGTCTCGCTAAAACTCGGGAACGGCTTAACTGGTTTGGCTAATTTTGGTTTTGAAATATTTGTAAAGGTCCAGGGAAGGTTTGAAAGGTGAGTAAATATGAGAAACCGCTAGGAATATAGTTAAAAACAACAATTTCGTTTTCCTTAGCAACTGTTTCTACCTGTCACGTGACCCTGAATGTTTGACAACAGAACGAAGTCTGTCGGGACAGCTAGTCGAATACCTATCTATAAATGCAATATTGGCATCACAATCATGTTTGCTAACAGAGTGGTCGAAAACGTATTATTGACGGTTTGTCAAAAGCATATGATGTAATACAATGACAAAGTATGGTTTGTGGCGTCACTATCATTTAAAACAAGGGAAAAACTATAAATATTTTCATTTTGGAAATTTGTCGATTGATAAGATTGCTATTCTTAAATACTTCAGACATATTTGACGCTAACTGTACAACACAGTACATTTGGGATACCGACCTTTGGAAAGACACAATCTACTAATTTTGTCTACATATAGCGTTATCTGAAGTTGGAAGGAGGCACTGAGGTGCCCGTAGCAACGATCGCCAATTGTAAGTTGTAAGACAGAGACGCAGACTCATAAATGTGATAGGTGACCCTACCAACCGAATCTCAGTGATAAATTTTTCGCAACAGCAGAAGTTGGTCTTACCTGATGTCGCTAGATGTCAGTAATAAAGCCTACTGGGAGGCCTTAGGGCGGCTTGATAACATAAAATCTAACAGTAAGATTCATTACTAGCTTTTCGTCCCTCTAACAATCCGCACTGAGCTCGTGTGTTCGATTATGGGTCTTGAGAGTGGGCTTATGCCCAGCAGTGGTACGTATAAAGGCTGTAGTTATATAGCGTTATTTGTGCCGAGCACTACCATGAGGTTTGTTTGACGAAATAACAATAAGGAACTTAGAATCTTACCTGAATTCTGGCTTCCGTTAGTCCAATTTTCATTGCAAGTTCTTCTCTGCAACAATATAAAATTAAGATTTATCTCACACTTATGAATACTACATCTGATGTGGTGGTCATACATATTTATCCAGACTTTCAGGCTGGGTCCTTAATCTTTACATCAAAGAGAATAGTTTCAAGACAAATGGAGGACATTTGACAGTGTTACGTGGAGCTACATTATTGAAAAAAAAAACGTTACTTCCACCTGTGGCCTGAGGCGCTATCCTGAATGCCAAACAAATCCACGCCAACTTACTCTTCTTCCTTTTTCTTTTTCTATTAATTCTTCTTTATTTGTACTATTTTCTATGTGAATCTCAATGCTAAGTTTGGTGTCTTATAATAACACAGTATAAACATACTGTAGAACATCTACATACAAACGTGCCGCTCTCGGTTTGAATGTGTGCGTGCGCGTCGCGCGCCGTGTCGCGATTTCACGCACACGCGATTTCACGCACACACGCTAGCATAAAATAGGGGGGAATAGGGTGGTGGCAGTACGGACGGGCTGTACCGCGTGTCTGTGTGCACGCTAGGCTAATAACTCGGTGGGCGGCCTTAGATAACCTACTGTATGTTTATACTGTGCTAGTAAATTGTATTTATTCATTTCCTTTTCAATGGTGATGATGAAAAGAGAAAGATACGTTTTTAAGAAATTAAACTGCCGTACATTAATAATCCTACTTATGGCAAATTATTTTTCTTGTGATACGTACCTACTTATTCCTAAATTACTTTAGGGTCGTGTTGGTTAAGTATTCTGGCTCGTAGACCTAATTTAAATTTCATTATACAACTTGTAGCTAACAATCCGGTGATGCAAAACGCTAATAAAAACATTAGCATCCTAAGTCTTACATAAGGACCAAAAGTCCACACACCGGGTAAAAACATTTGGATCATAAGTCTGTCTTAGATAAGGACCAAAAGATAAAACCTAATTAGCAATTACATAAATGATTGTATCATGCAGACGTCCTATAATCAATACAGGAAAATTATGAAACACACACAGTTACGATTAAGAATACAAATAACCTAATGTTATCTTAAATATAATTCAGCGAGGCGTTATCACTACACATCAAGTAAAAGTGTTCAAAAATAGCTCAAACCAATCAATCAGGATTTAAATAAAATGGAGTTCATTCATTTTTATAAGTACGCCAAGATTTCTATCGTTTATATACGTCAATGAGGAAAACCCTGTCAAATATTGTGATTAATAAGTAATAGGTACTATTTGTTGATAGCAATCCATTTTGTTAGAATCCAAACCTATGACACCTTTGTGTTTGAATAAGAAACTGTGCAATTTGAGAGCGATGTCACTTTATATTCCTTTTCTGAGGCGATGTGGTGTGAAAATTGTGATAGGAATGGTAACATAGTTTCTTATTCAAACACAAAAAAATGGAAATGGAAAGTGTCGAGGACAAATCGTCGTCAGCGCTGTGATTGGCTGGCCGCGTTTCGATCTTGACATCTGTCTATGAAAGGCGCGTTGTATTGTGTCACTAAATATTTTTTCTTCCTTTCTTTATTTCAATTTTTAACAGAAAGAATGGATGGATGGCGATTAACGAAACGGATTTATAAGGCAAGGATAAACAAAACTGTTGGAAGGGGAAGGCCTAACGGACGTTTCTTGGACAAGTTCAAGCTGTTCTCAGAAAGGTTCAGGTCAGCAGTACCTTCAAAAGACGAGCATGTATAAGCATATATGAAAGGACTCATGAGAGTAGAAGAAGCGCAAGATGTTGTGTCAGGATCGTAGCAAGTGGGAAGAAGTGGTCTCTGCCTACCCCGTGGGGACAGTGGCGGGATGGTATGCATGTCTGCACAAGTATATGACATCTTTATGACATACAAACAAAGTTTTATACAGGTATACTCGTCTAAGCACAAACAGTGTAAAGTTTAATCAAAATCCGTGCAGTAGTTTGGCGTAGAAGGCGGATTACACCCAACGTTTCACGTTTCTATACTAATAAAATGAAGCCAAAGTTTTGTCTGTTTGAACGCGCTCATGTCAAAAACCACTGATTCGAATTAAAAATATGTTTGTGTTGAATAGCCTGTTTCTTGAAAAAGGCTATAGGCTATATGACATCACGCTGAGCCCCTCCCCCTCGTGGACAAAGTCGTGGCCGTTAGTGTAATATAAGATTGATGCTTACCTAGTAAATACATCAGGATAATGCGTCCTCGAGAAGGCTTTCTCCAGCTCCTCCAGCTGAAAGCTGGTGAAGGTGGTCCGGTACCTCCGCTGCTTCCGCTTGGGCGTGAACTCATCAGCGTCGTCGCTGTCCGCCGACCCCGGTGGGGGGCGCTCTGACGCCGGGGACTGATCCGTGCGGGGGAGCTCCGGGGTCGTTCGGGGCGAGTCGTCCTTGGGAGCTTCGGAGATACCCATTGTTGGGTTGTACTTGTATTGGTCTTGGGTGTAGTAGTCTGGAAAAGAGGATATGTGTCGTTAGGTGAGGTTACTTCAGTAATTACGAACACTGATTATCTGACTTAACATCAGGCAGCTAGTGACGTAATAACCAAGAGATTTTCCCAGCAGTACGACTTAGGTTTTTGAGGTATTTGTATTATTTCAAGGGATTTATTACCTATGTTATCATGAGTTTTATGATACCGTTATAAGTACAGCGGGGGCCTAAGGGGGAGACCCCCGAAAAGGTGACAACTATGACAACTTCCATCCCTTTAATTCCTTATAAAATGGAAATATTTTGAATCTGTTTGAACTGTGGCTAAGATTTTTGTTACAGGTGTTCAAAATGTAGTAATGCTGGTAAACACTAAAAAGGTTTTCGTAACAAACCATAAATAAACTACTTGGCCAGCTAATGAGTTGAGAAAATCATACACAAACATACGCATAGATAACATACAAGAGTTGAGACACGTGTATTCTCAACAAAGCGCCCCTTGACATTATACCTAGTTAATGAACGATAATTGGAGAAAACAATTTGTCTGGTGATTAATAATTGGCTACAGCAGTAGCGTGACCAAGAGGGCACAGTCTAACAACGTGAATGATTGAATTAGCACATTCTAATAATTCTTTTAATAGCATCTTGGGCTGCAAAAACTAGTTCATTAGGGCGGTTCTCGGGACTGGTTTCGAGATGATAATGATTCCAGTGAAAAAACGTTCTTAGCTATTAATTATTGACTAACCCTTTCATTCATAAAAACACAAAACGCCCCTACACCGAAGTTTTCTCTATTTTGCCATACACTACAAAATGGCATTATTATAAAGCATGACATCTTCTTTCAAAAAAAACATGTTCGATTCTATATTCTAAATTTCTCATGGCTTAAGATTTAGCCTACCACGCCCAACTTGAAAAACACATACCTACGTTGTATAGACCTTCGCTGTACATTGATTTTAATATAAGCGGTTTTCAATGGAATCTTTCTAATAACTACGACGATAAAGTAAAATCAGACTTTTTCAAGTGTGTTCTTGTAAAGTTTTCCTCAAAAATATTCCCCTATATATTTCGATAATGAAAATGTGGTCCTTCAATATAAGTAAGTATTATATATAAGTATTTTAACTTCGTGATTCATCAACACTGTGAATGTTTGGTAATATCTATAAGCCCATCCTTATGAATCATCTTTTTAATTTACCAATAACGTTGTTATCTAAAGTGAAGGTATTAAGAGTAGTAAAGATTATTACGGAATCATTTTTGTCATAAAAATCTTTAGATAGATGATCATCGTTTCAAAAATCAACTAAATTCGTATCACCAGGTAGCCTTTACTATATTAGCCTGATTACGTTGTACCCTAAATGATGAGGAATAATTGACTATATTAATATAATGTGCGTCGTTTAAGTGGGTTATATTAAATGCAATTATATAATTTAGTTTTAATGTCGTTTTAACGACACGTCTTGAAACCCATTTTATTTTGTGCGAAGTCTACAACTAATAAATGCTTTTAAAGTTTTTGCTGTTTTTGATTACGGTCGAATTAGTACTCATTATTTTATAGATTAATTATAAGACGTCCAAGCATTGAATATTAAACTTAATTATGTTTAATACCGTGGTTGTGATCGTTTTGTGTAATCTTCATGTTTCATACTTCGATGTCGTATTCAATTAATTACAAAATGGAACATAGGCAAAATTACCCTTCATTTATTCCTGTAAAATGTAGTTTCTTTCAAGGAATTACGAAGGTCCAAGAATAAAGTCAGCTCTTATACTTATGAAGATAGCTTCTATAGTGCTGGCCATTCAGAACATTCACACTGCTTATAAAATTATGAAGATGTGCAAGCAAAATTTACTTAATGTGTACCTGCGTTGCCTTGGTATTGAACTATGTTGACCTACTAGAACCCGCAATGAAGCAGAGCTAGACAAACGCATTGGTGCAATTGTGTAGTAGACGTATTTTATTGACACTTTACAATGTTTGAGAATGGAAATACATAAAAATCAATTGGGTTAGGTCTCAGGCAGGATTCGAACTCGTAGGTCTTTCGCAAACCCCACTTACGCTATCGAGAGACCGAGACTGATAGACCGGGTGAATTTTTCTGGTGTATTTTAGCCAGCTTTATTTCATCAAGGTCTAACCCCCTTATTCATAAAATCTAAAACAGCTCTTCAACAACACTTTAACTTTTGTATCGCTTTGTCTCTTTCATTCTTGTTGGTGCCGCCATTTGCGAGTAAGTGACACGTCAATTGCTTAAACAATGCTTTAGCTTTGCTTTAGTTTTAATGCATAAAGGGGCTAGGCTATAAAATTTGATAGGAATATTTTTTCTTTCAATAAAAATGAACTAACTCTTAGGTTCTTTCCCCTGTTAGTCAGTATTAACACAGTGTTATTGTTAATACATCAGAAAAATCTGCGAAGAGTCGCGTGAAAAAACAAGTTTCAAGTAAGAATAAACTTTCAATTAGGTTAATAGCTTCCCATTATGTTTTTTCTAACTTAGTGTCTGTCAGTAGGTATTACCCCGACTGAGTTGAATGGTACATTCGTGCACTAATGCACTAACCTACTTTATGTGCATTTTCACACAAGTAAATGACTTATTCCCGCGAACCGAGTGTAATTGACGCCAATTAGGGATATAACGCCATAATAAGCGCAATTAATGTAATGACATTTATCTATTAAATGACAATTGATTACAAGAAACTGAGGTCGAGATTACAATTGTAATAGTTGTAAATCACGACAGGTTTTTACACGATTAACCGCGAACTTTGGACGTGTTCGGTTAATTAAATTAATTAATACGTTGTTGTTTGTCTCAGCCGATGGCGTTTAGCCACGTACATCTATTTATTTACTAATCGGAAGTGTGTATGTCATAGCTAAAGTCCTATTTCTATACACATAGACCTATAACAATTGAAATAGCCTTATAGCCTAGCCTATATAGACTATATAATATTAAGCTAAGTTAAGGCTCAACACCTGCCTAGTGCTATTATAGAATAGAATATTAGAATTTTATTTCATTTATGTTAACTTCAGCTGATGACAGATTTTCCGAACTAAGTATAAAAGTTATGTTAAGTTTTGTCTCCTTAGTTCAGTTAGACGCATACAAAAATCCTTAGCATTTTAAGTAAAAGAAAAACAAAAATTTCAATTTATGTATGTGCATGTTTTATCAGCTGTTATGCAATTTCAATACAATTAATGAAAAAAGGTCAATTATTGAAAAATCGATACAAAAGGTAAGAAGCGTTTGTTTTTGCTGTTTTCTGCCGTTTAGCAAACGAAGCCCGTATTTTATGTCATGCTCATTTTCCCCTAATAGATTGCACAGAACCGTTTTTTCTCCTATAAAGTAAGTACCTTCGCAGAATGCGGTTGTGTCGGAGCGATATTGCGGTTTCCAATAGAATATTATTCAATTCCATACAGGGGTAATTTTATAAATAGCCTGCTGATAATGTTAATGAAGATGATGGGGGAACACCTTGCATTCCACGGTACGAGTCTGACGATGCGCTTTCGTCACTTTTGAGACATCTTTGACGTAGAGCACCAATGTATGACTCGCAGCTATTTCTAATTTAGAAGTTAGAAGAAGGCTTATTAGGTTCAATATTTTTTGGGGTATAATCTGGGCTCGTTGTCGCTTATTGGGAAACAGTTTTGAATAAACCAATAACAGGTGGAGTGAGGTCATCTTGAAGACAGCTATTAAAAAAAAAAGCCATTACCAGTATATATCTAATGTCTTAGTAATTTGTTTTCAGCCTCCTACGATTAAATATATTACACCGCACCCGAACTAAATAATGTCTACTCGACCCAAAGGTTGACTGGTAGAGAATGCCATATGGCATTAACTTCGCCTATTGTACCCTATTTGTGCAATAAAGTTTAGATAAATAAACCATTCAGTTTGGTATCCCCTTTTTACGTCCACACGTTGATAGTACCGAAAATGATAAAAATTATCGTTTTTTTCATAACAGCACTAGTCTGACTAAACCTTGAGAATACACAAATAGTTTCGACTATGTGTGTGCTTTAAAAAGACAATGCTTTAGATTTCGTTTATTCTTAAAATAATTATCAACACTCAACTAATTAACCGGTCGGATTAAATCATAAGATGTGATGTCATATTTGATAAAAATTACATTGTTTACTAATGAATGAAATAGGCAATAACATGATAAGGTTTTCTAGTGATTAATAAAATCACGCCATATGACAATTACTTCACAGGTGCCGGTAGACAGAGAGATTTGGTGGGACGGCGATTGGTGGGACAGACAGCCATAAATGGGAGTAAAGGGGTGAAGGGAAATGGCGGGTGAGAGAGAAAGAAAGAAGAATGAAGGAAGTATTGAGTGGGCGTGGACTGTATAACTTCTTCATTATTATAATTATTAATTAAAAGTGGTTTAAGTTTAGGACAGATTGAAGAAATTTCACAGTTTGCGGTAACCTGGTCTCTATATTACGATAAAGGTTTTAGGTATTTTAATGTATAAGTATATAACAAGCTATTGCTTACAAAAAAGTCGTATTTAAACGATTCGTTGTAGACGATTGCTGCAAGCTATGATCTCCTGTATCAATGGTGCGTTTCCGATTCTGTGAGAACCTTTTCCAACAATCTTCGGTAAAACAAACCTCTCATTCAATCCACAAGACTGTCATGAGAAGGTAGTTACAAATGTAGCCATGGTCTAGTTTAATGTGTGGGGAGTCAACTCTTGGACAAAAGGTTAAAAACTAAGGAACAATTAAGAAACAACCAAGACATCATATGTGATCCTCGAGTTTCCTACTAACAACTGACATAGCTACATATTATAAAATTAAGTTATAAACCAAGTTGTTAGAGATTAAGATTGTAGCCAGCGATGTTTATGCAATTAGTGCCCTACGAGGTCTTGACTCAATTGGAACTGACAACTTTAATACAAACTAAAGGACGCGCTTACAAAGTTACAGCACAGTATAAACCATACAGTAGAACATCTACATACAAACGTGCCACTCTCGGTTTGAATGTGTGCGAGCGCGTCGCGCGCCGTGTCGCGATATCACGCACACGCAATTTCACGCACACGCTAGCATAAAATAGGGAGGCAAAGGGAGGCGGCAGTACGGACGGGCTGTGCCGCGTGTCTGTGTGCACGCTAGGCTAATAACTCGGCGGGCGGCCTTAGATAGCCTACTGTATGGTTTATACTGTGGTTACAGCGTCGGGACAGGTTACCTAACGCGAGAGTAATTAAATTATCGGTCACGGTAGTTAAATTCTAATCTAACATATTAAAGGTATACTATGACTTCAGATTACTAGGATTAAGCGGTCCACTTAAGTAGGTAAATATACATTTGTAAAATTCGTAATTATAGCTTCTTGACATAAAAATAAATTAAAAAGTGAGTCTTGGATCACATAAGAACAACAAAGCAGATAGGTATGCCGTAGCAAATGTTACTTATAAGTATATTATCACCCTAAACAAATTTAAATACATACTTACTAGACCTGATTGAAACTAAATTATTTATTTAATGGTATGCTTACCGCCAAATATGGCTGCCGATGAGTTGAACTCAATTTCAAAAAGAGTGGACTAAACATTACGTACACAAACAGCATGGCACATATGCACCCCTTAGGGTCAGTTTCTCTCACCTTTAATGATAAAGAATCCTGAATTTTATTGTAGTCTAACCCCCGAATTCACAAACGTCAACCAACGCTAAACACGCGTCACGCTCATGTTGTCCCGTAAAATGTCAATAGGACTGAAAGGGACAGCTGTACTTCGGAATTCGGGGGTAAGTAAGCTAGAGCAACTGTCGAAGTTATTGCTAAAGGTTGAGAAAGTAGTTAAATCTTTTTATTAATTTAAATTAGGCAAAAGCTTCCTCCAAACTCTTTCTCTGGTTAGATGCAATACTCAATAGAGAGCTAAGGAATAAAACGTACTTATAGATTTAGTAACACATAGGGAAAAAATCACACAGTTAAATTGTATTTGGAATGTATCCGAAAAAACGGGTCCAAATCAGAACCCTATGGCTCTCCATTGACGGGTATCATACAGGTTGTAAGAGGTACTGTCTACATCCGATTGCCAAATTCCAGTAACTACCCTTCCCTAGGCGGGCCCCCCTGAAAGAGTTTCATGAAGATCTAAATTTATAATTTCAAAAAGTAACTTACAACTTCGACTCCTCTCCAAGAATCCCAAATAAAGACACTATCACACCACTTTCTTATAGAAAGGTCAAGTTATGAATGAACCGTTTCATGACTAGCCGATGGCTGATAACGATAACGAAACGGTATCGTAAGAAATAACTAAAGCACTGATAATGATTGCATTAGCAATCGCGGGCCTAATTGGATTAACTTTTCTAATTAAAACACGTGGCATAGAATTCGTTTACAAAATGCTTATCTGAGTCATAAAATTATTGACGGTTTGTATACAAGGGTCGAGTTTTCCTCGATCACAATCAAGGAGGAAAAAATTGGTGTGTGCATTCTGCGTGAATGGTCAAATGGTGTACTGTGAACTTTTAAACTATGTCACATTAACCTCCTAGTATGATAAAGTGAGAGAGATAAAGAAAGTGCCCGTGGCGCAGTTGTGACAGTGATCGGCGACGATCGCTGTTGTAAAGCAACACACGCCGGGTCGGAAAAGGGATGGGTGACCGCCTGACCGAAATTTACTGATGTGTATTTCGGGCATATCCGTGCTTTCGGAAGGCACGTTAAGCAGTTGGTCCCGGTTGACGTCGCTAGATGTCAGTCGTTAAGCCTAGTCAGAGGCCTTAGGGGGCTTGATAACATCTGACATTAAGGTTGCTCACTAACCTTACACCCCTCAAACAATCCGCACTGAGCCCGCGTGTTAGAGTATGGCTTATTCCATAGTTGAGGTGTGGCCTGTGCCCAGCTGTGGGACGTATATGGGCCGTTTATGTTACCAGTTTCATTTCCCGAACGAACCAAATTCACGTTCCGCATTTTATTACCTTTGTTAAACTATCAGTTGGAAACATTAACTTTGCCTAGTTACATTAAGTTCAACGTTCTATAGCTTAGATAGCTCGCTTTACTATTTCATTATACAATTTATATTTCAAATGATTCATATCTGTTCCGCTGAAACAAGGAACAGTCATTGACTTTAGACTTCTTGATATTGTCTTTTTAACAGAATTGTATGACGGAAACGGTATTGTTCATAAGATAACCCTTTAATATTGAAACATGACTAACAAAATACGAACAAAAAGTTTAAAAAATACATATAAACGTTATGTGCCAAAATGTGGACTTCCCAGTGTTACGTTTGAGTCCAGACTTTGAGTCTCGCTCGAGATATAAGCCAGTTATCTATGAGACATCACATACATTGGTCTGACCCGAATATAATAATTTTGGTATAGGACGTCACAAATATTTATTTATAAACCCTTTGAAAAACAACGTATATTATGAATTGTTCCGCTATTAGATAAAAAGATTAATATGCTGTAACGGAAAGACTACTTATGCTTAATTTACGATTTAAATAATTTGAGATAAGATATGAACGAATAGGGAATATAATTAATTACATTTAATAACATTAACTGCAGCACCACGTTTCAGCCAATGAACGGTCAGCAACACCTTTCAGGGTGGCCCTTAGACTAGAACCATTGATAGAAGAAACCTTATTTTACTCGTAATATAATTTAAAATCTACAAAACATACGATTCTATCACAGTTCTATTTTAGAATTGCTCTTCTCGAACAGTAAATATTTTTTTTATATTAAGGCTAAAATACTGCCCAGTGTCGTGGCCCAGTAGTTAAACACTCTGGCTCGGAACCCGATGGTCCCGAACAAATCGGGCCTGAACACACCTACTTTGTGCTCATTATACAAAGTGCGGTTAACTATCCGGTGTTGGAAAACACCGATATAAAACACCGGTAACCCGGATAACGCTGGTAGGCTCGCCCCTTACCACGTTGGGTTCAAATTCCCTCGGCGAAATGTGGGCTTCTGAATGTTCTGTTCATCTTGTGACAACAATCAGTGTGCCTCTGACTAACCCACTAGGGATATGGTGGTGAGGGTAAAAAATACTGCTAAATATAACTAGTAAGTGTCTCTACATAGTATCTTTTGACGAAGTACAGAATGTCCTTCATTTTCCTGACAGGAAATGCTTAGGTAATCGATTGGTCACTAATAAAATACCAAGTCAAGCGAAGTTTATGTCAAATCAGATTAATACCTAAATACATTTATACCAGTTCATACAAAGTGGTTACTTAGTGCCGTCGATGTAATTATAATGGACGCGGTTTGCATTATTAGATTGCAGTAATAACTGCCTCATAGGGCATAGTGATGCAGTGTAATTTATTTCTTAATTGAATATAATTACGACTTGATATCACTCGCTATATCAGGTTGGGGTACTTTGAATAACTCACTGAAAACTCGATTGTATTTTTTTTTCGTTTTGAAAAACACACTAAAAACTCGTGCGCATTTTGTCTTTGATGAGGCAATGATAGCAATGTTATGATTGCTACAGAGAAAATGATTTTGTCCAAGACATTTTCCAATTGATATTACATTTTTAGTTAAAGTTATTAAGTACTTGTGATCAAAAGTATGATAAAATCTCTTGAATTAAAAGAAATATGTAGTAGTATCTTTGCTCAGTTAACCTGGGTAGAACAATTTATAAACGGTTGGTGGTAGAAGATCCTATCAATTTACAAGAAAACAAAATTTGAGGTACTTATTTACAAAAAAAAAAAAATTGCCAATTCAACAGAATCTTCACTGACCTGAACCACGAAATGTGTTATTTTAAAGTGATATTGCAGTGAGTTTCGCTAGTACGAGTCAGGTAATCGCAGACGGATGCGCGTGGGCAATGATTGTTCGTGATTATTTAATTGGCGCGCGCAGGTCGCGACGACAGCGCTCGACCCGCGGTGTTTCCCCGTGGAACTTTACCTACATTGTGTTTCAATTCGATTTGACATCATTATTATCATCATTGCAATTGACGTCAGTTCTTGTCTTCTATATTCATGAGGAATCTGATATACTGGGACTTTGAATTAGCTTCAGTGACAGGTTATTTGACAGATTTTATCTTTTCCTTGAAATTGCACTGTACCTAATAAAAGTTCGACTATAGATAGTACGCAAATGTTGTAACAGCAGCTGTGTTAGGAAGAAAAATCTCTGCCTAGAGTTATCAATAAGGTTTTTCAGTTATAGCTCTTAACCAATTTTTGTATTCCTTTCTCCTAGGAATAAAGTAAAATGTACCTTCGTGTGAAAATTTCATTAATTATACCTATTATGTCTAGTCTAGCTTTTATGAATTATAATAACATAGTTCTATGTTTTAAGATGCTTAAAAGGGATTTAATATCTACTTACTACTGTGAATTCCGATGTCTTACTACATGAAAAAAAGTAATTTAAGTCAGATTAACATAAATTAAAGTATAATATCCACCATACTTGTTTGTTTTAATGCTTTTAATGGAAGTGTGTGGTTTATTTTCGTTTGAAATGCACGCCCGATGTAATGTAATTCATAAAATAGGATTTTGCACTAAGTATTTCAGAAACAAATTCCAATTACACTTTCGATCTACATAAAACATACATATGTATGTCTTATTACACTTAATTGAATTCCATATCATATCTAAGTGCGGAAGCGGGAAATTGCTCCAAGAGGTTTCGTTTCACGCGTGGCTTGCGGAAAGATAGATAGATAGATAGAAGCTAGATAAAATAACACAAGAGAACTCAATCTAAATGTTCCGTCGTCGGTCTATAACACCACTGAATGTAAAATTAACAAATCGCCATAATTTACATCGTAAATTATGCCTTAATAACATACCAGCTTATCTTGACCTAAGACATCTACCGGCAACGACTCTACCCGTGCCGTTCACCAATCTCAATTAGGCTCTGTTGTAACTGAATAAAGTCTGATTTGATTGATAAGCTTCTGGTAGATTGTATATGTAAGTTTGCACTTGTTTGTAATAAAACAAAGGGAATGATACGTGCAAGTTAATTATGGTCAGAAATGTAATTAGGGCTAATCAAATAACGTAATCTTTTTATGCGTTTTTGTTTTATCGCGAAACGTTTTCATTGTGTTTTTTGCAGCCGTCTGTAATATTGTTTTTGTTGGCAGCAGTTTATTGAAAGACACAGACAGACATGCGTTGACGTCACTATACCTATATGTATAGACTCGAGTATACATATAGAGTGACGAAATATGATTTGATGTCTTTCTCGTCGCAAAACTTGAATTCAATCAATGCGTATGCATTAAGGTTTGATACTTTTCACTGTTAACTTCTAAAATGTTATGGGCCGTAGGTGGGTCACCCACTGATTCAGACATTCAATATTCTCCATATTCACTGATCCCATTGGTCACCGCAGTGTGCAGTGTTTTTCATGTCTGAAATATTCATGATTCTGGTCAACGCTGCACAGTGCACAGCTGACGTTGAGCATAACAAGGACAAGACCACAATTTGAAATGCAAAAAATGTTATTAAAAGGCAATGTATTGACAGTGTGTATCTACATGAATCGACATAATTGTATATTTTAATCCATCACATCAAAAAGTAATATTTATGGGAATGCGAATATTTCGCTAATAAATTTTATCATCGGTTCGAAACTAATAAATGCGATAGCTTTGATGTAAATATTTTCTTAATGTGTCTTGCAGCGTGTTTTACTTCATTATGTATGCATGCAAGGACTCGTGTTATGTGTGAGGCGAATTAAGTCAAGAATGTAATTAAAAATTACAACATCAAGTCAATAAAATGCAGTAGAAAATAAAATGTTTCTAGCTAAGCGAGGCAATAACATTTTTTAAATATTCTCGCGCTTTTACTTGAATATAGCGAAATAATTAGCAACTTGCTTTTAAATAGCAATTTTGTAGAATGCAGACTTAAGTTTTGCATTTACCTGTTCAAAAGTGCAAACCAGCGAGCGGACCACCTGATAGTAAGCGGTAATTAAATTTGAGAGAAAGTCGAATGTAGGTATAGATAGTAACCATTTAATTCAATTAAAAAGTTACAAAAAGAGCCCTTATCGATGTTGGAACAAAGAATGTAGTCGGTTGTGCGAAAAGGCGGGAAAAAGTGTTACTTTCCCCGACTATTATAGATGGCGCTGATAGAGAGTGCGTACGCGCATGACGGGTATGCGAGTAACCCTTCGTTGCCGGAGGGTCAATTTTGCACTGGGGCTCGAAGAAATAAACACCTTTTTAAAGATATATGTAAGCAAAAACGTAGAAGTACGACTTCTAGATTTAATTTCATTTTATTACTTGGGTATATTTGCCAGCCCAGTTCTACAAAATATAAAGTTATAAAAAGTAATGAAAGCAGTGATTTTGTAAATAAAAACTGACGAGTCCTGTTTTTCTTAAGGTCCATAAATTTATTCGTAGGAACGTGATCTTTAAGAGTACTTTGACTCAAATTATACTCTAGTTTCAACTAGAAGTACTTTCGGCTTTCGATTTCAAACTCAAGGGTACTCCTAGTCTAGTCATGAGAACCCCTCCAATGACTAAATGCTGTGAAATTTCATCTCTTTCTTTCTTATTGCTGTCAATATTCTCGAGACTTTCATAAATAAATGAAGTGAGTCTTTTGCATCACTATTAGTACAGTCTCGTTTTTTTCTCTTTCGAATAGTTAAAAAAAATATAGTAGTAATGAGGTACATACGTGATTAAACAGTCCTTATACTCTAATTATATCCAGAAGTCAAGTAGATGAGATTATCTTTTATACCAAATGATTAGAGCTGATCTAATTATCCGATATTAATGGCAATTAACAATGCTAATTGAAGCAAGTTTAATGAGGTTGGAAATAGATGGAAGTCTTAATTATAGGTTACAGAGGTTATTTATTATTAATATAATATCGATCGATCTACTAGCAAACTAACTGGGTGACCTCGGTGACGTCATACCCAAAGGGATTTTAACCTGTTAAAACTATTTTGCACATTTCTAGGGCAAAGTGTGCTTTCAGCCTTATGTAATTCATGCCCGAAGTTGATTATGAAGATTGGTTTTATAACATGCAATTCCACAACTCTACCAAACGGGGTAGTCACACTGATTGTTGATGTCATGGTGAAAGAGGCATTTAGAAAACTACGTTTCGCCGACCGAATTTCGAACCCAACGTGGTAAGTGAAGCTACCACCGTTCTTTTTGTAGCTTGGTTTTTTATCAGTATTTCGAATGTAGAACCTAAAAGTAGAATCTTTGCCAAACTCCCAGTTAAATGCCTTAAAGATTGATTCTTAAATCTCCCTTGGAAATAACACCAGTTTTGAAAACCATTTTATTATGTGCGTACAGTCAAACACAACTCAAACATAACCGACCCAAGCGTAGTACCCGATTTCATAGTAGTAAGAGCTCTGCTTATACCGGCTGTGTTGCGCTCTAGTTGTCTAGTTGTAACAGTTTTATTATGACATTAGATACTGTATGAAAATGACGTAAAACCTTGACAGTTAATTACATGTGACTGGGAAGTACATAATCATGTTTATTTTTTCCGTAATAAAAATTAACCTGTACAATGAATTCTTTGATAAAGTGGTTGTAAACAAATTCATTATTTAATTAAAAGATAGTTTATCGTTGATCTCGAATTATAAGAGCAGTTTTTTAATTTTAAAGCATCGAAGCTGGTACTAAAGGAGTGTATTATTAATAACAGGACTGTGTATTATTATTGCCAGTGTAGGAAGGAAATTAAATTCCTGGTGCGTGTGTTGTCGCATTAAATTAAAAATAATTCAATGGTCACTAATAACGGCGGCGGGTTAGCTACGAAAGATAGCATATCCAATAAATGTTTTTTTCTAGAAGGGTAAATAATTGAATACTTGAATGGGATTATTTATAACATTTTCGCTTATGCAAATGAGTGCAATAGTGGTGGAAAGGACGGCAATTGTTCTGAGAAGCCACTTTAGCTAGTCGAAAACCGCGTTGCTTTTTTCCTAGGTATTCTATAAAATCTGGCATGTGAATTCCACTCGTAGGCTTTCGATCACCTTTAGAGTCCAACTAATTTAACAAATACATTTTGACATGTGTGAAATTGGCAATAGAAAGAAATTAAACATTGTAAGGCTGGAAAGTCAAGGCACACCTCATGAAAATAAAGTACTATTTCCAATGACATTTGTTAAAATGTATTTCATAGATTAGTTGAACTCTAAGTACGTCAATTAACGAAATCAACGTCATATAAAATAACTAAAAAAAATGTGATGTCCTTTAGATTTATACCGAAGCGCGCTCTAAACGTATATCAAAAAAAAGTCTAAAATGTCAGAACAATTTTTTTCACAAAAACGTCGTCTGAGTCACACTTAATGTCTAGTTCCGGCAGTTCGTTCGGAAATTAAAATCGTTGCGTGCATTCTCGCATTAAATTAAAAAAACGAATCCAATGGTCATTGGTCAATAACGGCGTCGCGCGGTTCGATCGTATCTCGAACGTAAACACTGATCGATAGTTCATTGAATTTGTATTGGAATCGCAATCGTAGACAATTATTGCCCGCTCTGATACCTCGCTGTGTTCATTATTGGATTTGTGTAATGTAGATTAAAGATCTCTGGTATTGATAAACAATACTATTCGTGGTATTTCGACCATTAAATTCATTAAGTAAAAACTAGTTTGTAATACTTGATTATAGAACAGAGTCGGTACTGAGCATTGATCGTGGCTGATTGTTTTTCAATAGATAATAAACTACATTTTGGAACAGAAATTGTAGTTACATTTTGAGGTATTTTTTTCCGCAGATTTACTTAGGGCCAATAGTTTTAGTTGGAAAAAAAATCTTTTTCGCTAAACACTTTACAAATAACGACAAAAAGAAGTGTTTCAGAAGTAGTACCTAATAATTCAACAGCATTAATCGGGTCCAACTTAGTTGCTTTAACATGCTAATTTCCAAGCCATCAAACTCAGTTACTACCAAATAAGGAAACCGCGTAAACGCATATCCCAGCAGTCATGCAAGACGCCATTACACAGATCAAAAACAATAGAAAAAGCGTTTCACACAAAATCGATCGCACTTGCTTCGTGCTAATAGACAATTACTGGCCATTATTTTTATTGGCTCCACCGCGAAAGGTCTGGACATTTGCAATTTAAGTAGGCATCGAAGCAAACTCCCACGTCTGCTGCGCTAATTGTTTGCAATGACAAGAAAAATAGGTGTTACAGGTTAACGGTTGAATTTACTTAGAAACGAAGAACAAGCAAATTGCAGGGTTAAGAGATTGGTAATGCGCCGCGGCCGGTGGTTAAGGCGCGGTCGACATTTGCTCTAATTAGTTATTGATTATTTACGAGTATTCAAATTATAGTTTTTTTGATAAGAGACATGATAACTTTTTTTAAATTTATTTATACGAAAACAAGAAAAACACACTTAAAAATTGGTATTATTTAAACTGCTGTAGATGCCTGAAAAGTATTAATCCATCAAGCCGTGCAGGCAGCGAAGCATGTCAAACCGTATTATATACATACATACAGTACCTACATACTCCCGATGAACATAAACCTCCTTCTGGTGGTCGGGTAGAAAAAATCAGCCATGATAAAGTTTAGTATGTCATAAACGAACGTAACTTTTAATCAAAACTTTTAAATAAAATAAAAATAAATAAATAAAACATTCAAAGCGCGGTATTGAACAGATGGCTGTCTCTTTCACTGCAGTTGTTTCCCTTATCTTTTCACTGCTTATTAGTGAATTTGAATTTCTATTGACTGCCAGTCTGTTTGACTCATGAACGTAACATGTACTCGTAAAACGGCTGTATAAAATATGATTATTACGCCAAAGAAAATGCTTTGAGCAAGTATTACGCGATTTGATTTGTAAACTCTAATTATAAGGGCATAACAGAAACTGCAAATCACTTTATTAATCAACGAGAGTCATGCACACTGACGTGAATGGCCGTATTCAGTGCGATGACTATTGCAAGCAGGCCGGCTTTCTTGTGATATGTTGTGATGATGAATGACTTGTTAATGCAAGACTTTATTAATTTTAAATGATGCAAAATATTGGTAACGGCATTTTTAGTTGTAATTTCTATTATACATCTGTGAAATACTGTTTTGCATGCAATTAGTGAATAAGTGTGCAATATGCAAATAAAGTGTTACATCTGATAGTATTTAGCGTAGAAATAATTTAATTGATAAAATTACTGATTCATAAAGTAAAACTAGTCATATTTAGATAAAATAACTAAGTCAATGCGAGCAAAAAATTTATATTAGATGCTTCGATCGATATTTATCTAATCTGATCAGATGCTTGAGAATTGGGCCCCTGACTAAAGTCAAAGCAATTTAACCCTAGAGTGCGCGCGGAAATGTCAGTCGTCCTAGCAGCTGCCGACGCTCCCGGCAAAAGTCAGGGCTGTTACAGGGTTAGCTAATTAATTGATCCTGAATAATGTAAAAATGTAATACACCTACACATATGGGCATATATACGCTGACGACTATTTCTAAGTCGGGGTAGTCAGCGCCATATCAATTGCGGCAAGTGTTTTTTTAAGCCCAAAGTAAGAGGCGAGTCTACCACAGTTTTCCAGAGAGCGGCTAGATCCCTGGTGATGAAGTTTCATACCATGAAGGAAGATATACCGGCCAGATTTGAACCCAGAAATACTTATCCACTAGGCCACGACGCCTTTGTTTGAATCACTGACATAGTTGAACAATGTTCAGGTGCTGACTAACATATTTTAGCCTAACTCATCTCCTCAGTGACCCCAATTTCGCTAAAACTTAGCCAGCCCTACCTCACTTTCAACTGATACTTTCGCGCAACCATAAATTACGCCGACGTCCGGACATCGCCTTCCCGTGCGGGCACTAATTGCGAGCAAATATCGCCCTTCTCGCCTGCGCCCGCGCACCGACACCTGTAATTACGGTATAGCTCGCTAAGTACCGCGCAGGTGCACGCGGGTGCGGGGAGGGGGGTAAAGGAATACAAACGTGAATAGTTAGGAAAATTATTTTAGCCAAAGAAGTAGGAAATGTCTTGACCTTAACACCAAATCGGTCGTCAAATCAAATATCCGCCACATGCTAGTTACACAATCTGACGAACTTCCCACAGTAGAAGCCTAAAGTTGAGCTATTTGTAAAATGATATTCTCGTGTCATAGTGTTTGTAGAGTTTGTTCGTTTGTCAAACTGCTCCGAAACGGCTTGACCGATTTCGATGAAATTTCTGTTTGTCTGTTTAATAGATTGAAATTATTATTTTTGTCTAAAATGCGAATGAAGTCGCGGGAGGCTGCTAATATATTTCTTAAAAAATATTAATTATTAAAATTAATGTTTTTATAGGTTGCCGAGGTTGGACGTAATTTTTATAAACCACACATCAAAATAACTAAAGAATGGCGATGGCGGTGGTGAGCTCAGTTAAGAACCTCAGTTGTAAAGAGATGCTTTTCAAGGAATACCTGCCCTTAATACTTTTATTATCTACTGTTTCAATAGATGACGATAGTGTTTTTTTTATTTATTTTTTCCTTCGCATATTTCTTTGATTTATGAGTATTTTGTAATTTCCTGGAATTTAATTAAATTGTAATTTTAGGTGTGTTTTATTGTAATTTTATTTAAGTTGTTATCCATTTTATTGTTATGTTTAATCTGCCTGTGTTTATTGTACTGTAAGCAAGCATGATTATGGAATGAATAAATAAATAAGTGACGGTTGGACTACATGTAGGTGTAGACGCACCCCCTACATTGGACCTTATTGCCCCCGCAGGCTGTAACCGTTCGCTGTTATCTTGCGGACTTGTAACCTATAGGTTACAAGTCCGCAAATAGGAAAATAGGTTAGGTTAGGAATAGGTTAGGAAATAAAAACAAGAGAGAAATGTTACTCGATGCCCCTTTTTATGGTCTTAATAATGCATTTAGATAACACACTGATTCTACAACGTTGGAAATTGTATTGGTTCTCGACTTTTTTATGTTTAAGCCTCGATGAAATAAAATCTTCAGTAGAGGCTATTGATTTTTGTTAGTCGATATTGAAGAGTAATCTTTAAGTAGGCTGCTTTGGATAATTTCTGGCGATGTTTTGAACTTTAACGACTGGATAAATATTGTAGAGTTAATCAGAAGATTTCTTTGTAGGACTTGAGTGATAACGTTTTATCAACTAAAGATAAGCTTTTAAAATCCGGGAGACTAAAATTGAATTTTCGTATTCATATGGTTTGTGCATGTGTTACTATTTTAACACAACAATTCTGATTAATGATGAACTATATTACGTTATTGAAACGTGAACGTAAAATGTAAAAAAGTGCAAAAGTACATGAAATAAAAGTATCTATTTCATCTAAGATTATCATGCATGATGTTTCTGTGACATCAAATTAACATACTTTGAACTTTCTGTCATTATTATTAAAAAATATGACTAAGTAATCTAGGCGTATCATATATGACCTAGTTATAGCAACTTCAATCATTATTAAAATCTATTATATTATATCTATTATTATTATTCTTTTAGTGCAGTCGCCCGGCTTGCGAAAGACGCGGGTTCGAGTCCCGCCTGATGCCAAGACCGAATGCCTTTTTCTGGTTGTCCTATCTTTATTATTAAAATCTACAAGTAAAGTCATAAGATCCTTTTTAATTAATATGTGTAAGTAAATCTCTTGAATTCGATTTCCATAATAAAATAACATTGAAAACAACTCAGCATTTCCTGTTCAACCTGTATTTACGTGTAATAAAAGGAAAACAATATGATTAACCGGTATAATTTTGATCAAAGTGCGCTTACTTTGAATGAACGTTGATTGACTTCAATCTTATGTACTTAGTTCTGCGAAAGCAATTATTAAGAGTGAGCAGAGCTGTACCAATCAGTGTGTCAGTAGATCCGCAAATTGTGACGTGGTCTGCTAGATCGACTCGTGTCAGTAATGGTTGTCCGATAAGCAGCTACGTTATGTGAAAAGATAAGGCCTATACAATAATGCTTCACGGTCTTGGTCTGTCTCTATATTGAGTTCATAGAGACAGCTCAAATAATAATCAATTACTAATGAAAATGTAAACTGTCAGGTTTAGTGTATCAGACTCGACATTGTCAGGTTTTTTAGAGAACGTTATATAAGAATTATGACTCTACATTTGACCATCGTGGAAAGAGTATTTTAAAGTGACTTTGTGTCAAATTTGACATCCTGTTACCTAGGAGATAGCATCAATGTGCGTTGTGTAAATGTCTAATTACATCAATTCCGCTCGATGTTTTCAGTCAATTCTGATAGTAAATAATATATGATTAATCGGCACAATTTTAATATAACTGCGCTAGCTTTGAATGCAATTCAGCGAATGCAATTATGAGCGCGGCAGAACTGTATCAATGTATCAGTAGATCCGACGCGTGAGGCATTGACTCCGTCACGCTCGCAGCCGGCCTGACCCGGGGCAGGATAGGGTTATCAGACAATTATTGCAAAGTTACGGGAACTAATTTTTTCTTAGTTATTGAGCATATTCAATGAGGAAGACGCTAGTTTTGTTGCCCACCTGAACCTAGGGCGATTATCTTTACGTTAAGAAGTTTAGTCGCGGTATTGATCTAGGTGTTTCCTTTCCTATTTCGACGGAGAAGTGCCAATACCTTATATCCCAATATTATGATTTTGTATTTGATACAATAAATGTACTAATGATAGCTGTCCTAAGGCTGAATCAAATAAGCCTCTGTACCGCGTTTGTAGCACTGACCGGACAAAAACCTCTATTAATTTAAACAGACGAAAGTTTCAATTCATATTACAGACCAACTTAAACACCTAAATGTATGATAGGAGGTATTAACTTCACCGTCGAAATGTTTATTACGTAAATACATAAATTTTTAGAAAACAATGTGCTGTAATACAAATTTTTGCCTAGTTTTAGGCTAGATGGCGCTGTGTGGATTAATGGTCAATGCCCAATGATGTAGGTATTAAACAGGATAGTAGTAATATCAATGTATCAGTAAATAGATCCGCAACGCGTGAGGCACTCACTCGGTCACACCCGCTGCAGGATAGGGTTATCAGATAAGCAGTTATGTGTACAATGATGAGACATTATTACAAACTTACGTCAATACAATTCGCAATGCTATAATTAAACATAATTACCAAACGTCATACCGGAAGCTTTATCATGCGAATTTATCTGCTCATATCTAGACATATTTGTTACTAAACGGATTTAACACAACATAAACATAAAATACCCTCACGACCATATCCCTAATGGGTAAGTCAGAGGCACACTAATTGTTGCCGTTATGGTGAACGGAACATTCAGAAGCCCACATTTCGCTAAGGGAATTTGAACCCAGGGTTGAGGAGCGAGCCCACCGCCGTTATCCAGGTTGCTTAGGTTTTATATCGCTGTTTTCCATCACCGGAGAGTTAGCCGCAAAATTGTACAATGAACACAAAGTAAGTGTGTTCCGGCCAGATTTGATCTCGGTACTATCGGGTTCCGAGGCAGAGTGTTTAACCACTGGCCCACGACGCTTTCGGCTCACGACTAAACGGATTTAATTCAATTAATTGTCAAATTGCATTGCATTAAATCAGTCAATCAAACTATATATTTTTTTGCCGGAGATGTACCGTTAAATGCCAGCAAAGTTAAGCACGTGTTAACCCTACCCCTGATGGTATTATCGGCCGATATACGTCGGGCTTATGACGTGCATAAATCTCGGCTGGAGACGGATGGGGGCCGATAAGACCGAGTAGGAATCGCGCCGCGCGGGGGGCGGCCGCGCTGACGGGTTAACTGGGCTTATTCTTTATTTGTAAACGCAATTGCATGCATTTACAGAATGAATGTAAGTATTAGGTATTGCAATTTGTGATGGAAAACAAACAGCGATAGTTTAGGTGAAAAAAGGATATAAGTAGAAACCAAGATTCAAATGTTGCTCGAAATGCAAAATATTTCAATGAATTCTTTCAAAATGCGATGATTAAACAAGAGTAAAAAAGTAGCTAAATGTAAAAGATCATTCCTTGTATATTTAAATTTTCTTTATGACTTACATAATTATCTGAATTTGCAATGACAAAATTAATTCATAGCCCATTGTTCAGAAACAACACCCCTTTGTTGCAAGTAGAAGCTCAATAATTTATTGATGTTCAAGTGATAACGTTACAGCTAAAAGAAAAGCATTGATAATTAAAAACAAAGGGAGTCTCTAAATAAAGGATCAATGATCACATTTTATTAGTTTACCGTAAACCAATAGGGTAAATAAAATTTTAAAACTCATGGCACGGTAGCGTGGTGTGTTTGTTCCCGGATCAACAGATGGCGTTATCTTCCTTTGGCTAGCTCTAACAATGTTAAGATTGTGTAACAATGTTGTGTTAAATTGCTAAGATTTTAATGGCTTGTTCTGTACGTCAAGTCAAAATCGAAGTCAAAAAAATATTTTTGAAAAGCCTTCTTCTTCTTCTTCTTGATATCATCTGGAAAACATTTAGCAACAAAAACTGGGGAGTTAATGCTTAACTCTATTTGCTTTGACTACGTAGAATACATTCGGTGTATTTGACCGCTGCTTGCGACTCCCGCGCAGAAACCATGCCGAACAAAACACTGATTCTAGTTTATTTTGTTAACTATTTTGTTGTGCAGGTTGATCAAGTTTTATAATTGTAATTTTTAATTGATTTCCTTAAGTGAACTCGTAATTCTTAACTATAAGTCGTTGGCGCAAAGGGCGTGGAGTACCGAAGGACGTGGGTGCAACCCTCACCAAAGCACATTTTAGTATTCGTGGCCGTGTACAGGTACTCATGAGAAGGGCATTTTAGTTTTTTCTGTATCTGGGTATTCTATGTATGTTATGCTTTGTTAATGTATGTGATAAAAGATATTAAGCATACCTATTTATTAGTCTTATTGAATTAATTAGTCTTTTTCTTGCTGTACTCGTTAAGCTGTCCAAGATAGGGCATTTATTCAAACGGAATTTTGGATAGTAACAAAGTTATTTTTATCTCAACTGAAATTTCGTTTAATCTCAAATACTTATCATAACCTTGTTATCTATCAGTTTACAGAAATCGTCGGATCAGACTGTCTAAGGATAGCTGAAATCTGGGGTATGCGCCTGCGCTCACGTATTTGTTATCTACAAGAGACTTACGTGACTAACCTAGTAGCTCCAACGGTCAACCAACGGGACTACATCGAGAGCGTTATCAAAACAGCATCCCGTAAACTTGGAATCCTGAACAGAGTGAGACGATTCTTCACGCCTGAGCAGCTCTGTCTTTTGTATAAGACACAAGTTCGCTCGTGTGTGGAATATTGTTCTCATCTCTGGGACAGTTCCGCCAAGTATTTGCTAGAAGCTCTCGACAGGTTGCAGCGACGCGCTGTCCGCATCATTGGTAGCCCAGAGGCAACTATGGCTCTGGAGCCTCTCCAACTGCGTAGAGACATTGCCAGGTTGAGTGTCCTCTACCGCCTTTACAACGGCGAATGCTCTGAAGAGTTGTTCCAACTGATCCCGTCCTCACCCTTCTACTCCCGCACCACACGCGCTGGTCTGCGTCAACATCCACACACGATCCAGCGACTGTCGGTCCGCACCAAAAGGTTCGGTGATTCGTTCCTGTGTCGTACTATCCAGACGTGGAACGCTCTTCCAGCGCATGTGTTTCCTTCTTCCTACAATCCCGGGTTTTTTAAGCGGGGCGTGAAAAGGCATTTATGCAGGCCTTCAAAATGAGATTGACCAGCAAAGTAGTTCTCAATTACTGTGCTTGTCAACCCCATATCTGGACCTCGCGACTGCTTCCCATCAGGTGGAGTGAGGTCATCTTGAAGACCACTATAAAAAAAAAAAGCTACCTGGTTTGTTTACCTACATATTTTTCCAAATGTATTACAAACCCTAACCTATACCACAGCCTATACCCTCACCGGAGTCCGTAATCCGTATGGAACAAGTGACAACCGTTGAAAAAAGGACATTACAAGGTACGAGTAGGTAAGGATTGTTAACGCAACAGCTAGAGGTCATGTCTGTATTGTCAAAGGCCATGGGTTCAATCACTTGCCCTGGATAAAATTGATGTTACGATCATTTGTGATTGTTCTGTGTCCAGTAGTTATCGAGTAAGTAGCAATTTACAATAAATACATGTCTAGCACTCCCTGTTTTTATACAGGTTCTCCTAAGTTTCGGGCTGGAGCATCTAGATATTAAGGAAAGACCTGTTTTCAAGAAGTCAAATAGAAAATAAGTAGTTAAGCCTCGGTGTCTAGTGAGAATCAACTGGAAGTCGAAAAAATTCACGGATTTCACAAACATTGAGGAATTGAATCCTACCTCATCAGGAAAACCTCGGCAGAGAGTTCATTTCACATCTCTTTACAGTCCGTAGATTAATATACCTTCACTTTATGAGTGGTCCATTAATCACACATTCGCTGATCACAAGTGCGTATAAAACATGCGCAATTATACATGTTAATGGCATCATCAATTAGCAGATCTCATTCCGCTGGTTCTGCGTATTGGCTAGTGTTGTACTACTCGAGTTCGCGAGACTAAAGTTATGAATAAAACAGATTCATTTTACAGAACAACTTGAAAAAATTTCAGAACTTACTTCTGCTCTAGTCTACGACAATGTTAAATAACATAAACATTCACCTATTACAGTTCTGTTTCTGCGAGTGTTCAATAATCACACTAAGGCACGGTCACCTTTTGAAAACATTTTTACAATCTTGAGTACGTCAAATTGGATAAAATTTACTTCCACTCGAGAAAGTCGAGTACCTAAATGACAGGCAGGGATATCTAACGATATACAAAATAGTGGCAAGTGGTTACTTTTTTACTCTTGACAGATAAGAAGCTCAATTGATGTATCCAAGAAAACATTAGAAAACCAACATAATCTGTAACTAATACGATACCTGCTATATTTCTAATTTGAGAATATTGACCAGACTCCAGTGCGACTGGCTATATACCTAGAATGAGTCAAACGGCCAATAGACTAAAAAGCCATCCTGTCCACCTTGCGTTTATTCAGAAACTTCATAGACTCATCATAAATCGAACAGCAGAATCTCTACTTTCATGACTCGCGTCTTATCATCAGAGTAGAGTCCTGAGATAACAGAATTTTAAACTCAAGACCCGGACTCGAGTTTCTCACAACACTAGCGCTGGCTATTGCTATGCCAATAATCAATTCTGTGTTAATTAGGATAAGCTACAGTTGTTCCCCTTGAAATTTTATTAATCATACATACAAAATACTAATAAATCAGTAAGTAATATAAGAGAATACCGACTTACCTGACCAAAATCAGTTACTATTGTGATAGCGTTTTTTAGCATTTTTATTTGCTGACCGTGAGGGGGTTTGACTGACAGGTGTCAAGTTGAGAACAATGTTTTTTTCCCCTTTTTATGGCATCCCACGGCTGACAAAATGCCAGTGTCGAAAAAAAAACAATTATGTTACAAACACTGAGACAGGGACTACATTTTTGATCAACATATTGATTGTGATCGCGAGCTAAATAGTTTGCCGCGCAAAGTTTTTTTTTGTTTTGCTTTAATTTCTAGTCGTTTGCTATTAAGGTTTGTTTCTGTAACCTCCCGTTGACACAATCGTTTGGGAACCAAACACAGCAGTTACACTGCTGTGTTGTTGCTGTTAAAACAAATTAAAAAAGTAAAAAAACTACAAAATGTAAAATGGATCAAATAACTCATAAAAGTCTTCATTTGTGCGACAAGTTGGGCGGCAATAATGAAAATGATGAATGACAATGAATGACCAAAAAACTCCGCACAATGTTTGCAAGGTAAGTAAGCAATTGAATGCATAAGTATTTATCAAAGATATTGATGATAATTAGGCTTTGTTCTGCATGTGCAGTTACAGTGCATTGCGATGCGCATTCATTTATTGTGGGCTGCTATCCCATTGTAAAGAGGACGGGTGTGTTTTGATCAAAAAGTTAAATTGCAAATACGATATGGGTGGTTACTGTCTCTCGTTTTTTAATTATTTAAAAAAGGTGCTTGTTGTGCACCATTGTTTTAGCCCGATATTTAAGATACTTTTTTCTGATTACCAATAATGAATATGGCTAATGATAATATTAATGATAATTAGAAAAACCATCATTTTAGAAGTGGACTTGAAAGGAAAACTCATGTAGGTATTCGTATGAATAATGTATTTTATGAGTAAGTGAAAAACGTATAAAAGTTTACGACACACTATTATGAAAAGGAACATGATTAGATGTAATTTAAAAACTAAAGATAACTATGTATAATAAAGAGAGTTCGGGTCACAGAGTCATAACTCTGTGATATAAAAAATGATTTCAAGAGATGATCGAAAGATAATTAGGAACTTTCTGTCCGAACCCACGTGGCACAGCTACTCATATTGGAAATAATCATTTTTTCAGGTAAAGAGTCATAAAACTTTACTGCGAAATTAGCAAAACAAAACACTACGCAACTGCTGACTCCGACCGTTGAAATGTTCCAATCTTCTGACAGGTCCGCGCAAAACTGGATTAATCTCAGAGCTTGGGAGGCCAAGGTTTTACGCTAACCGTATTTTGTATCTTATCTCTTAAGACATAAGATCGGCACATTTTAACCTTATCAGTGCCAGCTGATGGGATTTGTCAGTGGTCGATTTATGGATTCTTTCCGCCTTCGGTCCGTGTTTTGACGGTTTTTAAAGTAAGTGCGTTTTTGCGTGTAAGAGGCTTATTTAACTGAGTATTATCTTTATAATGCGTATCTGCATTAAGCTGCACTTTGTGGGGTACGGTCGAGAGCTTAGCGTTACTTTGACAGTTGTTAGTACCTTATTATAATGGAATAAAGGTGGTTTTGCAACGGCTATTTTAACTCAAGGTAGAGATGGGCGCCGTCTTGATTCGATTACTATGAAATGAAACTTAAACAATTTGATTTGGTTTAATCAAGCGGCTACTAAATTTATGCATAGATAGAAAGTAGGTAATTGTGTACCTAATAAGTTGTTATCAAGAGTATCAGGTTAAGTTTAGATCACCTACTGGCTGATTTCTTGGCACAATGGTTCAAAAATGAATTCTGTTAATAAACTGTATGTTTAGAAAAGTATTTAATTGGGGTTATAATCTTCAAGTTTGCTTCCTCTAAAATCTAAGTTCTCGTCAGTTTTGATACGATACGCTCCATATAAGCTATGAAATAATAGTGTATTCACAATAAAGTTTATATAGAAAAATAAATAAATCAATAAGCGTTCTGAATATATCTCGAAAAGTTTGTAAATTTAAAGTTCAAAATCTTGTATACTACTGGTATAATCATCCCATTCAATTAATAAATTGATTTTATAAAATGGCGAACTCACAAGTGCGCTGCCGATTCAATGTTTTATATTTCTTACGATATTTATAAAAGAAACACATCCGGTTTCCATGTAAGGTTATACCTATATTGGTATAACCAATTTACTTTATCGAATAGTTGCTGTAATGAATGCTTTGCCAATATGAGCCTTACTTTCCACAAATTACAGTCTCATACTTACCGCAAGCCGAGCACTCATTTGAGGAATTCTTAGACTTAATTAACTACATGTGACGTAATTAAAAAAAACGTGCTCTCGAAAGGTAAAGAAACTAAGTATCGGATTCTGATCGTTCCCAAGACGCCTATGCAGATTTCGGTGGCGTTTTTCACAGAATTAAGACCACCGGGAAGGCTGGTCGCACAATGGGAAAAAATCCGGATTTTTCTTGGCCATAAAAGAATTCCCGCACTGTATAAGGGAAAATTGTCTTGCGTTAATTGTGTAAGTATGTAATTCTATTTTATTGTTTAGTTAATATTCATGTACTAAGCTTGTGGTGCGACTTGTTTCAATTTACATTCTTGATGCGTCATTTTGTTGCAAAAAATAGACGTTGTGAAGCTTTTTAAGTACCCGTTTGAGAGGTTTTTGATCAAAAAGTTTTCTTTCAATTAAATTAAAACTCAAAGATTTTATAAAATAAGGCAATGATCAATCTCACTGGGATTGTGTCACTCGGTTATTGAGATTACTTAATTTTGAAATACAGAGTTGACTTAAAGCTAAGCAATACAATGAATACAGTGAATGAATATGCTGCTGCCTGGAAACTAGGCAGAGGGAGAAGTACCAATGTATGAATGTAATAATTGTATTCAAATAATTAAAGTTTGAGGGGGTGTCTTAATTTTTTGGAAATATAAACAAGGTTTGTGATCACCAACACTTATTTGGCGAGCTTGGCGATTAAGCCAAAGCCAAACAACTAAATACCACAAATCACTATTTCCGTAAACTCAGAGGTTGTAACCACAGTGTTATAATGCTGCAAGAAAGTAATGAATTTCTATATTTCCGTTTCATAATACTGCTGATTATTTGGCGAGCTTGGCGATTAAGCCAAAGCCAAACAACTAAATACCACAAATCACTATTTCCGTAAACTCAGAGGTTGTAACCACAGTGTTATAATGCTGCAAGAAAGTAATGAATTTCTATATTTCCGTTTCATAATACTGCTGAATGTTGGAATGAAAACGATATATCTCTTCATTAGCGACTGTCCCGCTCTCGTGACGTGCTGCCACAGTATAAACCATACAGTAGGCTATCTAAGGCCGCCCGCCGAGTTATTAGCCTAGCGTGCACACAGACACGCAGCACAGCCCGTCCGTACTGCCGCCTCCCTATGCCTCCCTATTTTATGCTAGCGTGTGCGTGAAATCGCGTGTGCGTGATATCGCGACAAGGCGCGCGACGCACATTAAAACCGAGAGTGGCACGTCTGTATTTAGATGTTCTACTGTATGGTTTATACTGTGGTGCTGCGCCCGCGCAGCCGGTACAAGCTAAAGAGGCATAATTTACCAATTACGTTTATTTAATTCCGTTGGGTAGACTCGCTCGGACCAGTCGCTGATTTTAAAGTCACTTACATGTCAAATAGGTACCACTGAAGACAGAAAGCAACGTTAAGATGTTATTTCGATTTTTAATGTTTTTAAAATTGACTTGTCCAGTAAATTTATATTGACAGTATTTTTCGACATTTTTTAGTGTGGTTAACCATTGGGTCGGGTATACTTGAAGTCTTTCCAAGCCACCTGTTCAGCTTTGCAATTCTCGAAGTAACGGTCGCGATGCTGCGAGTCTTCAAACTTTGACAGTTACTGTCAATTAGCCCGCGGAAATTAAGTAGTTTATGTTCCCTCGGGATTGGAACACGCAACTAGAACAAGCTCATGTAAACAAAAACTGTCTCAAACAGCAGCGCTGAGGTAGCGACGGGTTTTCTAGAAAAAGCCAGCTTATTGGCAAGTAGGTATGGCTGGTTTCTGAGATCCAAGACAGAATGACGTTCTGAAGGTACTATTTATTTATATATTTTGGAGTTGGGCCTTGAAATGATAGCAGGTAAAGGTAAGAGTAATCGTATATTACTAAGGTAGTAACCTATACCTGCTGACCTACTTCTTTTCTTTACTGGAAACTTGTCTACAGGTTTTGGTTTTAAGCAACGTATCCTACGTATTCTTTGGAATGTCAAACCGGGACTAGCATATTGCATTGACAAAGAAGTCAAAAGCGTCCTCATAGTACATACATAGTTAAGGTTTGACTTTGCGTTGAATGCAATCTACCAATTGTATATTTCTTTAACGAACATCGTTTGGTGTGCATCGTAAGTGCTTAATAGGACTCCTCAGACACTTGTACGTTGCATACTAATGAAGAGTTCGTAATTTACTGCCACCTTTAATACCACTCGTAGATACGTATGTGTTAATTTTTAAATATTAATTACGGAACTTCACGCTGTTTACCCGAGTAGTTATGGGGATATGCAAAACGCATCGATTACCGCGCGACGCCATGACACGCGAAAAAAGTGGCAAATCGCTAAAACACTTTTCATGTCAACTGTACAGGCCTATAACTTCATTGAGTGCACATGGCAATTTGCTAGCCTTCGCATTTAAGTTACGAGAAGTTTACTTGCAACAATTTAGCTTTAAGCTAAAAAATGCGTTCCTGGAATATTCGAATGCAATTAATTATTGGAATCGTGGTCGTAATTAGCAGGGAATGGCGGGCCTGCATTGCGTGCACTGGTGATGTCACGAAGATTCTTGCTGACTATTATTTTGGGTGTTCTGTAAATCATCCCTTCGGTTATTATTGTGGTCTCCAAGTTGACCTCAATCTACTTGATGGTAGAGACCCAGAAATGAAGTTGACAAGTAAAGTAAGGTATTACTGTGGTATTATTATTTTTTAGTATTTTCCATGCAGTATCTTTACTAAAGATCGGAAATCGAACCCGCGTCTTTCGTAAACCGGGTGACGGCACTAACCACTGTGCTACTGTGTGTGTAAGTTACTGCCTATTACTTAAAGCCTTATTAGGATCACAGGGAGATGGAGGCAAACGTGCTCGATTTTTCAGCGCTCCACGAGAAATAGCGCAAGGTTGAATGGGTAAAATGGGAAGTAGGTACGGTCCAAGGCATGACGCTTGGACCGTACTATTGGTTTCACTTCGTGAGGTAAGGTTACAACAACCATATAATTTTCTTATTCGATTTTGACCTATGCGTAAAAGTGATTCATTTCAAGGCAAATTGAGGAACATTTTGGTTCCCTGAAGTGCTGGTGGATGTGCACAGTCATTTTGACGCGCTGCTGCTATTTTTTGTTCCCTCTCGTATAGGCATACCATGCCGTGTAATCATAGCATTAACTTTTCAACTTTTTTACTTGTAAAAGCCGCGATTATTGAATCAAGATAATGATAACAGTAATTGTTATTAGCGCTTTGTTATCCGAAAATGATTTATAAGATCATACATTTTCTAACTTCCCTCTCTTATCTTAGTCAGGGGTTCTAAACCTTTGGTGCCTTTGGTGTGCTGCATTACATAGTAACATTGACGTATTGACGTGATAGTGTTGCCTGATGTTTAAAACATTCATAGTAGAATTTGTTCTTTAAACGCTGGATCTGTCTTCATCCATCATTAATTGAAACAATATTCAATTTAATTAGTACATTAATGCCTACATAAATCTTATGATGTAAGTGCAGGTTCCTATAACTTAGTTATAGTGGTTGAGAGCTTTTCGCTCCCCACGTTGCCTGGTAAAGCTGTGAAAGTCACACCTTGGACTAATAGCTAGTCAATTTAAAAACTTACTGATATTTTCTTAACGGAATGCAGACTGAATCTCTTTCTCTACTCTACTCGACGATATTGTTATTAATTTATCCATTAATTATTTAATTGGATGTTTGATTTGGAAATCAACTAATTTTTTATTTCTCACCTAACTATCAATCGTCAGTAGATGTGACTCTACTGCCCGGTCTAACTCTTTTTCTGCTTCTCTTCCCTTCCTACTTTAGAATAAAATGTTCTCAACACCTAATCTAAACATTCGAATTAGCCTACAATGAGACTACACAAAGGATAGTAAAAACCTACACAATGGTAGCTTCCCATCGCCGTAATAATTCTCGTGTTGTCATCGGTAACCAGTTACAAAAATAACATTCCTAGTACCGCCACTAATTATACATCCAGGCGTGAAAAGCGGGTGAAAATGTGTTATTTGTAACAATCAATTTTAGTACCCTTAATTATTCTGCACGTGGAAAAAACGTATATAACAATAGTTGCGACCGTGACATTCTGCATTGTAATTGTTCTGGCTCACTTTGAACTACATGGTCCTGTGTAGTCATCGAAGCGTAGTGATATAATAGTACGTTTATTTGTTACATAGTCTCTGCTTTTGGAGCTTAGATAATTATATGGTTTTGGGTGTTCAAACCTCTTCAATTTCAGAAGCGTGGTGACAAGGGTTGTGCGATTTTCAAAGCGTAATGATTAGGGCTATTTGATTTTAAAAGCGATGTGATAAGGGCTATTCGAATTTAAAAACATGGTGATCAGGGATGTTCGTGTTTCAAAACGTGGTGATCAAGGCTATTTAATTTTAATTTAATTTTCGATGCGATCAACGCAAGTCAAACGAGTTGAAGCGTGCCTTTTTATTGGGGCTATTCCCAACTTTTTGTAATTTTTCAGGTTTCGTGATTCGGAAGCCACTCGGTAATTTAATTTTATAAGTTAGTTAAGTTAGTTTATGGTTTGCACCCAAAACTTAGCTTTATTATTGGTGAATACAAGAAAGTAGATATTGTAAAAAGAATAGTTAATTCAAACCTACCTTGTGTTAGGCATTTCCGAACGCAACTTGTCAAGAGCAGTATTCCCCGCCATTATTTGACGTTTTTATATCTGTCTCGCTCTCTCTTTTGCTTGTACAACTTGTATTTGTTTAGTTTGTGAATAAATTGTAATTTAAATGGTTTAATGCGTTTTTCTGAGCTTCCCTTTTAGCTCAGAAGCGGGATTAGTGTACCGAGCGCCTACAAAAACGTTTTCCTGACGAAACAATAAGTGAAAGTAACTTCTGTATCGTTTTCCAAAATTTACGAAGCGCGGCCGCACCGGCCGGGACGCCTTGCAGAAAATAAAAACCGGTTCGTACCTGTTTGCTGCACAGGTACTGCGAGTTTTCATCGAGTGTATTGGGGATTGTTGTGAATTTGTGATAAAAGTAACTTTCAAGCCAATAACAATAAGTGGACGTGAACTTTTCCATGATATCGGATTGTCATATTCGCAATGTGTAGCAGTGACGGACGGTGTACCCATATGATGCGTTGCCTTGTGCACTTTTGAATAGTGTCTCAAATCGGCAGCGTTTTGGCGATCCCGAGCGGAGTCCGCTGGAGCTGGCACCGGACCGTGTGCGCGGTCACTGACCTCTGCCTTAATCGCTCTCTTATTGCGGAGTGTTCATCATGCTCCTGATGGGAGAGTGATTAAGCAGCAGCTTCTTCCGAACCCGAACAAGTTTCATTCGTCAAACTACTCCTAGTTAAAGTGCTAGGTATCTACTATGGCTAGTACTTTGAATAAGGGAAACCAGTAGCCACTGTAGTGGTCTGTCTTTACCTCACTTTAGTAGTACCCCACCATTTCATGCCTATGCTGGTCTTAATGATACTTTTTCTGATTCTGATCCTATGTGATCTGTTATTTTATTACTGAGTAATGAATCAGAAAAGTTAAAGGTATTCCGTGGATGTATGGCTGGTGATGAGAAAACTATTTCTGAAACTTATTTGCAATTTTAAATTTAAAAAAAAGTATGCTGAACATTGATACTAACAACTATCTAAACCTAAACTAGTATCTCAACCTTACATAACTCTAATGTTTATTAACTGCCTTTCTTTCCAATCAGTAAGTTAGTCAGATGTGTGACTAAGTTAATGCTTATGGTGTAATGTTCTGAATATTATTTATAAATTTTAATGTGACAAGATCTATTTAAGGTTATGCTTGTGGGTTACCCGATGCAGGTTACAGAAGCAATAACAGGTAGGTACCTACCTTTCGTACCAGAAAGCTGATGCTATTTCTGCTGGTTATCAGGACACGTCCAGCATGTTAAGATATTAATTTTCAACGTTGAAGTAAGTCAAGTCTTACTGATTTAATAATTTAATGATGCAGTTGTAAGCATTGTGGTCACATTGCACCAACGTTAGAAAAATCATAAAACTTGTGCATTCTGTGGTTGTGTCTGTCATGATGATGAAAACAATTAGGTAGAAAGGTGTTCATCACACTGTTATCATCATACAGGCCATGATAAGGATGAATGACCTGAATTAAACTACTACATGTTACTTCAGACAAACTTATGTCTAATTATTTACAGATGTTACTGTTGTAGCTGCAAATTATTAGTTGTCATTTTTATTGATTTCAGTTGTCATGCCTTGGGTAAAATAATAATAATAATAATTACAGAGTTATACAGAGCCCAGAGGTAACAGTTACAGTTGAATATTCAATCCATGCAAGTCTAGTTGTTCAATTAAAAATTACAGTATTTAGTTATTCATTTCATTTTTATTGCACATAATAGTACAGTATGGCGGGCTTCATGCTGAGCGCATTGTCTGCCAATCAACCATTGGGCATTTGAGGTATGTCAATAATTCGAAAATAAATCCTTCAAGGAGGTTCCTGATGAGGCCTAACTGTGCCCAAAACAGAGGTTAATATTAGTCAGCCTGTTACCAACTAAGCGTTTGATTATTGTCACGGTGTGTTATTTGAAAACGTAGTAGATGTTTCGTATTTACAAAATTAATTAATCGAACTGCCCCGTGCAGTCGTACAAGGTGTTAAAAAAAAAATTGCGTGTCGATAAGATTTGAACTTGGTATTTTGATGTTAATAGTCGTTGATGACCCGTTTAGCGCAGTGGTTCAACGGTTGAGCCTCGAGGGGTCGCGTGTTCGATTTCCGCACACTGTGGGGTTTGTTGATGAAACAAGTATTTGTGCTGGGTCTGGTTGTTTGTGGTATCTTCGTTGTTCCTGGTTTCACAGAGTGAGGTTTATATTTATTTATTATTATGTGTTATTGATAATTAAACGAACTTACCTTAAGTGAAGTTCTATTATAATTACACGAAGGCTTTGTCCGAAGAAATTAAGAATAACAAAAATGTAGTAAAGCGTGTCGCGCTGGCCATCTACCACTAAAGTTGAAACCATAATCAAGAGAAAAAAAAAATGGTTTCAACGTCATATTCAGCTGTCACAGATTGTCAAATGTCATTTAGTTGAGAGCTTCTTCACCTGGAACATAAATTAGGGAGCCTCCGAGAGGCTAGATAACTGCACATAATACTGTAGGGGTCCTAGGGTAGGGAGGGTCTTAATTTCTTCGGACAAAGCCTTCGTGTAATTATAATAGAACTTCACTTAAGGTAAGTTCGTTTAATTATCAATTACACTTCGCTTTGTCCTCGAAATTAAGAATAACAAAAATGTAGACTTTGAAAGCAGTACAGTATTATGTGCATAATGAAGGGATGTAAAGAAGCATAGGTATCATATGAAACAAAAAAAACAAAACCTAAAAAAAAACAGTAGGTTGCTTACAGTAGTTAAGTAAGCATTCTGAGAAAAATATTAATACAAATAAATAACTGTAACATTATTGTAAATATTACAACATAATATTGCAACTATGTTATGAGTTTCAGTAATACCGTAGTTGTTGTTGACTCATTTATTCATTAAAGAATGTGCATAACATTCCTAGGAGCTTCCTAAACTGTTCTTTGATAGAATTTAGCAAACAGAGGAAGCTTCACTCCAACCAGTTGTGACTCTATAAAGTTAATTAACACCGGAGTACAGCAGAGGTACTTGCATGTCTGGTCGAATGAACAATGAATAAAGATGTATGTATCTCACTTTCGGTTAGGATCCTGTTAGGATTCCTATAATCCACCGACTAATAGTTTGAGACCCTATGAGATTGTACAGTTATTGAAAACTGACGAAAACAATATTTTCGTTGTTTATATAATCGTCCATGATTTATCCAAATAAAATTTAAAAGCCTCAGCAGGACGGAGGTCGACTAGTTAAGGAAGTCAAATTTAAAAAAAAAACAGGGTTCAAGTAAACCTAGATGTCAAGTTAATCTAGTATTTTGATGAATATATTTTGAAATAACTACATTAACTCCATTAAATTTAAAAAAAAAAAATTAAATCACTTTTATGATACAGAGTTACTGCGAGTTCTAAAAGTAAAGCTGGATCACATGTCTAATTATACTTTGGCATAGGAAGGGTTTTATAAAACCCGCCTGATAAGTTATTTTTGTACTCGAACTTAAGTCTATTTTTGAACTTACTAACAATGATAACAATGGTACCATAATTCGCTCCATAATTCAATAGAATATTTAATAAATATCAATTCAGCTTCCAAGAAGTTAATATGATTTGACTCTCTTATGATAAGTTAAACCATTTTTTAAACGTAGTATCGCAATGTTGCTTGATGATGAAGCTAAGATTACGTCGGGAGACAAATTTATCAGAGGCAGTTTCACATAATTTCTATTCAATGTCAGGAGGCAAACGTGTAGTATTCGACGTTTGCGCCACTGCCAGAATTTTCTAGTTATTTAGAAAGTTGTGAGGGAACCTGACGCCACCTCACCTTTTTTTATATATAATCTCCGTTGTATTGTCAATTTTCATGATAATTTTAAATTACTTACAGCTATTTTTGGCATTACATGCACCAAGCATTTCTAGTTAGTTGATGTAAAAATCTTTTTTGGAAAAAACTCCACTGCCCACTTGCCGTCTATCCTTGTATGCAGCCCCCCCCCTTTTTACTTACAAAAAATGTTTTACTGAATTTTTCCACTTAACTAAAGTCTCCTTGAAGGTGGTCAGGTAAATTCATATCTTCATCATAATCATTTGTATGTTGAAATACAAGATATTTACACATCTCAAATACTTCAATAGAGAACCAGCCAAATTGAATGGCTGGGCGGGCATGCAAGGTAAAAGACCCACTAGGTAGTTGGTTTTTGATTTTGCATTGCTGCAGTCCTGTAATTTTTGTGATTTCATTTAAAATGTTATATCTTTTCTGGTCGATGAGTTCAACATGACAATGTTTGGTGACAATTAAGAATCCTAAATGGGTTTTATTGTCATATATGACTAACTCTTAACCTGATACACTGATTATATGAGGTCCCAATGCAACATAATATCATTCAAGCTAATAGTAGATACATAGACCATGGATTTTTTGCTGGTTTGATTAGTTTGGTAAAAAACCAAAGGAGCAGTGCTCAAACCAAAAGGCCCACAGTGAACTCAAAAAAAAAAAAGATTCATATTTTGAGTTAGATAAACAAAGAATAAAAATGGTCTTTTAATTCAATGGATGCTATGGTAATATAACAATCCGTTGAAACAAATTGTTAAGTGGTTCTTAAATCATCAATTTAAAGTGGTTGGTTTTTATAAACTTTTTATCTAAGTTCAATTTAAGTAAATCTACTTTTACACCTGGGTAAGTACTACTTAGATACAAACTGATTATTTCAATGAATCATCATCAGACTTCTCATGTTTAAATAATTCTGCGGAACTTAATTCTGCTGAAGGTGGTACATTGGTTTGGTAAACAGGTTATTTATAAACCTCAATCCATGACAGAACAACTGGCTCCACCAATGATCAATGAGAGACTGTCTGAATGACTCACCAGTATTATTATTTGCGGTGTTGCAAATCTGAGAGCGCTGCGGCGGCGCTGCAGGCGGTGCATGACGGCGCTGGTGATACCAAGAGCTCGTCGGCAATGTCAAAGGTGTCGCCTTGGCAGGCAGACGCCTTAAAATTATTCCCGTACGGGAATAATTATAAGCCACTTTCACCACCTGCCTGGTGGTGAAAGTGGAAGCATTCAGTTTATTAAAAAATTGCTTGAAAGGTTGTCTGGAAGATATCGCTTTCAGCGATAAGGCCGCCTACATTGTAGAACTAAATCTTTGTAAGCTTTGCAATGTGATTGTTTTCTTAGTGCAATAAAGTTTATCTCATGCTATTTTATCTCATCTTGATATTTTGTGTTGTTTTTAATATCAGCCACAGACCTGTTAATGGCCTCAGCCGCCTGAAGTATCTGCCTAAGTGTCACCAATTATATTTTCATGTATTTTTGTTGTGTATTATTGATCCTTGATATCTTTTTAATGAAAGAGCACACATATTTTCTCCTTAGCATTGTTTCTGTTTGTACAAAAAACAGTCATAAATGAGCTTTCCAGTGTCTATTCCTGATTTTTATAAAGTATTACATTAGAAAGAGCCATTTCAGCATAATGGAGACAGGGCACCAATTCTTTGGCATCTTCTGGTATGCAGTGTCTGTCTATGACCTCCGCCTTGTATATTCCCAGTGTAAGGAAATGGTTTAGATCTTTTTACCTTAATATGTTTGGGCAAATCTTAAGGCAAATCCTGCTCCTCCGGGTAAGATGAGACATAAGTGGGTTCTGACTGTATTATTATTGGCTCTTCAATTCTATGTGGTGTCATGAATAGGATGAAATCCTGTTCTGTCCTCGACGGAGACAGGGTGTTTCCCACACCGGGACCAGATAGGGTAGTAACACAATTGTTATTATCTGACGGATAATCACTAAGTTTTCTTTCTGAAAATCACTAATATATGAAACTTTTAATTAACTGAGCACTCATTAAGGTTATACCTTAATGTAATGTATATAAATACATTATCATGTTAGGAAGTTTGGAATAATCTCTGTAATCCATTCACAAACTCAGAGTATTAACTTTATTTAAAAAAATTATTAAATGAAGACTTTTGCATAAGCACATACTCATAATACATGTATAACTGCTTTTGGTAGGTAACAATCACTTCAAATTGTACACAAGCATGAGCAAAATTGTGCACAAGCACATACTCATAATACATGTTTAACTGCTTTTGGTAGGTAACAATCACTTTGAATTGTACACAAGCATGAACAAAATTGTGCACAAGCACATACTCATAATACATGTTTAACTGCTTTTGGTAGGTAACAATCACTTTGAATTGTACACAAGCATGAGCAAAATTGTGCACAAGCACATACTCATAATACATGTTTAACTGCTTTTGGTAGGTAACAATCACTTTGAATTGTACACAAGCATGAACAAAATTGTGCACAAGCACATACTCATAATACATGTTTAACTGCTTTTGGTAGGTAACAATCACTTTGAATTGTACACAAGCATGAGCAAAATTATGCATAAGCACATACTCATAATACATGTATAACTGCTTTTGGTAGGTAACAATCACTTCAAATTGTACACAAGCATGAGCAAAATTATAGGGTAATAGGTTTGTAATTAGAAAGGTTATAGCCGCTCAGAGCTATACACATTCTTTATTCCTCCTTGGAAAAAAACCTATTGGGGCATACACCAAACTTGGGGACTATCAATTCAAATGCATTGCATTCTCTACCAGTCAACCTGATTGTCTTTAACTGTTCTTAAATGAATAAATAAATGAATGAGAAAAGGTAAGTTATTACCTTATGAGCTATACACATTCCTTATTCTACTCTGGAAACACACAATTGAGGAGAACACTAGACTTTTAGAAAACTTCAATGCAAATGCATTGTTTTTCAAGTATGTACTTATCAGTACTTGGTCGTTTTTAACTGATGAATTAGAAAGGTGATAGCCCCATAAGCTATACTTAATCTTTATTTGTCGTCGGAAACACAAAATTGAGGGGAACACTAGACTTTTAGAAACTTTCAGAGCAAATGCATGGTTTTTCAAGTAGGTACTTACCAGAACTTGATAGTTTTTAACTCATGATAAGAAAGGTGATAACCACTCGAACTATACTCATTCTTCATTCGTCTTCGGAAATTGAGAAGACACATATTGAGAAACTTTCAATGCAAATGCAGTTTTTCACGTAGGCAGGTATCCGCCAGAAACTCGATCGTTCTTGTAGTTTCCACTTGAAACTTTCTTTAATTTTTCTAATCTTTCGTTCCTTATGCATTCCCAAATCCTGGACTTTGTGTTTTTGATGCTTAATATCCCTGAAGATCCTGAAATTGTTTAAAACTTGGGAAAGAAAAAAATATCGTGCAGAATGGCGCGAGCACTAAAACGCTAATGACATTTGACAATCTGTGACAGCTGAATATGACGTTGAAACCATTTTTTTTTTCTCTTGATTATGGTTTCAACTTTAGTGGTAGATGGCCAGCGCGACACGCTTTACTACATTTTTGTTATTCTTAATTTCGAGGACAAAGCGAAGTGTAATTTAGATTCTTGACAATCAAACCATTGTGCACAATTTTGCTCATGCTTGTGTACAATTTGAAGTGATTGTTACCTACCAAAAGCAGTTATACATGTATTATGAGTATGTGCTTATGCAAAAGTCTTCATTTAATAATTTTTTTAAATAAAGTTAATACTCTGAGTTTGTGAATGGATTACAGAGATTATTCCAAACTTCCTAACATGATAATGTATTTATATACATTACATTAAGGTATAACCTTAATGAGTGCTCAGTTAATTAAAAGTTTCATATATTAGTGATTTTCAGAAAGAAAACTTAGTGATTATCCGTCAGATAATAACAATTGTGTTACTACCCTATCTGGTCCCGGTGTGGGAAACACCCTGTCTCCGTCGAGGACAGAACAGGATTTCATCCTATTCATGACACCACATAGAATTGAAGAGCCAATAATAATACAGTCAGAACCCACTTATGTCTCATCTTACCCGGAGGAGCAGGATTTGCCTTAAGATTTGCCCAAACATATTAAGGTAAAAAGATCTAAACCATTTCCTTACACTGGGAATATACAAGGCGGAGGTCATAGACAGACACTGCATACCAGAAGATGCCAAAGAATTGGTGCCCTGTCTCCATTATGCTGAAATGGCTCTTTCTAATGTAATACTTTATAAAAATCAGGAATAGACACTGGAAAGCTCATTTATGACTGTTTTTTGTACAAACAGAAACAATGCTAAGGAGAAAATATGTGTGCTCTTTCATTAAAAAGATATCAAGGATCAATAATACACAACAAAAATACATGAAAATATAATTGGTGACACTTAGGCAGATACTTCAGGCGGCTGAGGCCATTAACAGGTCTGTGGCTGATATTAAAAACAACACAAAATATCAAGATGAGATAAAATAGCATGAGATAAACTTTATTGCACTAAGAAAACAATCACATTGCAAAGCTTACAAAGATTTAGTTCTACAATGTAGGCGGCCTTATCGCTGAAAGCGATATCTTCCAGACAACCTTTCAAGCAATTTTTTAATAAACTGAATGCTTCCACTTTCACCACCAGGCAGGTGGTGAAAGTGGCTTATAATTATTCCCGTACGGGAATAATTTTAAGGCGTCTGCCTGCCAAGGCGACACCTTTGACATTGCCGACGAGCTCTTGGTATCACCAGCGCCGTCATGCACCGCCTGCAGCGCCGCCGCAGCGCTCTCAGATTTGCAACACCGCAAATAATAATACTGGTGAGTCATTCAGACAGTCTCTCATTGATCATTGGTGGAGCCAGTTGTTCTGTCATGGATTGAGGTTTATAAATAACCTGTTTACCAAACCAATGTACCACCTTCAGCAGAATTAAGTTCCGCAGAATTATTTAAACATGAGAAGTCTGATGATGATTCATTGAAATAATCAGTTTGTATCTAAGTAGTACTTACCCAGGTGTAAAAGTAGATTTACTTAAATTGAACTTAGATAAAAAGTTTATAAAAACCAACCACTTTAAATTGATGATTTAAGAACCACTTAACAATTTGTTTCAACGGATTGTTATATTACCATAGCATCCATTGAATTAAAAGACCATTTTTATTCTTTGTTTATCTAACTCAAAATATGAATCTTTTTTTTTTTTGAGTTCACTGTGGGCCTTTTGGTTTGAGCACTGCTCCTTTGGTTTTTTACCAAACTAATCAAACCAGCAAAAAATCCATGGTCTATGTATCTACTATTAGCTTGAATGATATTATGTTGCATTGGGACCTCATATAATCAGTGTATCAGGTTAAGAGTTAGTCATATATGACAATAAAACCCATTTAGGATTCTTAATTGTCACCAAACATTGTCATGTTGAACTCATCGACCAGAAAAGATATAACATTTTAAATGAAATCACAAAAATTACAGGACTGCAGCAATGCAAAATCAAAAACCAACTACCTAGTGGGTCTTTTACCTTGCATGCCCGCCCAGCCATTCAATTTGGCTGGTTCTCTATTGAAGTATTTGAGATGTGTAAATATCTTGTATTTCAACATACAAATGATTATGATGAAGATATGAATTTACCTGACCACCTTCAAGGAGACTTTAGTTAAGTGGAAAAATTCAGTAAAACATTTTTTGTAAGTAAAAAGGGGGGGGGCTGCATACAAGGATAGACGGCAAGTGGGCAGTGGAGTTTTTTCCAAAAAAGATTTTTACATCAACTAACTAGAAATGCTTGGTGCATGTAATGCCAAAAATAGCTGTAAGTAATTTAAAATTATCATGAAAATTGACAATACAACGGAGATTATATATAAAAAAAGGTGAGGTGGCGTCAGGTTCCCTCACAACTTTCTAAATAACTAGAAAATTCTGGCAGTGGCGCAAACGTCGAATACTACACGTTTGCCTCCTGACATTGAATAGAAATTATGTGAAACTGCCTCTGATAAATTTGTCTCCCGACGTAATCTTAGCTTCATCATCAAGCAACATTGCGATACTACGTTTAAAAAATGGTTTAACTTATCATAAGAGAGTCAAATCATATTAACTTCTTGGAAGCTGAATTGATATTTATTAAATATTCTATTGAATTATGGAGCGAATTATGGTACCATTGTTATCATTGTTAGTAAGTTCAAAAATAGACTTAAGTTCGAGTACAAAAATAACTTATCAGGCGGGTTTTATAAAACCCTTCCTATGCCAAAGTATAATTAGACATGTGATCCAGCTTTACTTTTAGAACTCGCAGTAACTCTGTATCATAAAAGTGATTTAATTTTTTTTTTTTAAATTTAATGGAGTTAATGTAGTTATTTCAAAATATATTCATCAAAATACTAGATTAACTTGACATCTAGGTTTACTTGAACCCTGTTTTTTTTTTAAATTTGACTTCCTTAACTAGTCGACCTCCGTCCTGCTGAGGCTTTTAAATTTTATTTGGATAAATCATGGACGATTATATAAACAACGAAAATATTGTTTTCGTCAGTTTTCAATAACTGTACAATCTCATAGGGTCTCAAACTATTAGTCGGTGGATTATAGGAATCCTAACAGGATCCTAACCGAAAGTGAGATACATACATCTTTATTCATTGTTCATTCGACCAGACATGCAAGTACCTCTGCTGTACTCCGGTGTTAATTAACTTTATAGAGTCACAACTGGTTGGAGTGAAGCTTCCTCTGTTTGCTAAATTCTATCAAAGAACAGTTTAGGAAGCTCCTAGGAATGTTATGCACATTCTTTAATGAATAAATGAGTCAACAACAACTACGGTATTACTGAAACTCATAACATAGTTGCAATATTATGTTGTAATATTTACAATAATGTTACAGTTATTTATTTGTATTAATATTTTTCTCAGAATGCTTACTTAACTACTGTAAGCAACCTACTGTTTTTTTTTAGGTTTTGTTTTTTTTGTTTCATATGATACCTATGCTTCTTTACATCCCTTCATTATGCACATAATACTGTACTGCTTTCAAAGTCTACATTTTTGTTATTCTTAATTTCGAGGACAAAGCGAAGTGTAATTGATAATTAAACGAACTTACCTTAAGTGAAGTTCTATTATAATTACACGAAGGCTTTGTCCGAAGAAATTAAGACCCTCCCTACCCTAGGACCCCTACAGTATTATGTGCAGTTATCTAGCCTCTCGGAGGCTCCCTAATTTATGTTCCAGGTGAAGAAGCTCTCAACTAAATGACATTTGACAATCTGTGACAGCTGAATATGACGTTGAAACCATTTTTTTTTTCTCTTGATTATGGTTTCAACTTTAGTGGTAGATGGCCAGCGCGACACGCTTTACTACATTTTTGTTATTCTTAATTTCTTCGGACAAAGCCTTCGTGTAATTATAATAGAACTTCACTTAAGGTAAGTTCGTTTAATTATCAATAACACATAATAATAAATAAATATAAACCTCACTCTGTGAAACCAGGAACAACGAAGATACCACAAACAACCAGACCCAGCACAAATACTTGTTTCATCAACAAACCCCACAGTGTGCGGAAATCGAACACGCGACCCCTCGAGGCTCAACCGTTGAACCACTGCGCTAAACGGGTCATCAACGACTATTAACATCAAAATACCAAGTTCAAATCTTATCGACACGCAATTTTTTTTTTAACACCTTGTACGACTGCACGGGGCAGTTCGATTAATTAATTTTGTAAATACGAAACATCTACTACGTTTTCAAATAACACACCGTGACAATAATCAAACGCTTAGTTGGTAACAGGCTGACTAATATTAACCTCTGTTTTGGGCACAGTTAGGCCTCATCAGGAACCTCCTTGAAGGATTTATTTTCGAATTATTGACATACCTCAAATGCCCAATGGTTGATTGGCAGACAATGCGCTCAGCATGAAGCCCGCCATACTGTACTATTATGTGCAATAAAAATGAAATGAATAACTAAATACTGTAATTTTTAATTGAACAACTAGACTTGCATGGATTGAATATTCAACTGTAACTGTTACCTCTGGGCTCTGTATAACTCTGTAATTATTATTATTATTATTTTACCCAAGGCATGACAACTGAAATCAATAAAAATGACAACTAATAATTTGCAGCTACAACAGTAACATCTGTAAATAATTAGACATAAGTTTGTCTGAAGTAACATGTAGTAGTTTAATTCAGGTCATTCATCCTTATCATGGCCTGTATGATGATAACAGTGTGATGAACACCTTTCTACCTAATTGTTTTCATCATCATGACAGACACAACCACAGAATGCACAAGTTTTATGATTTTTCTAACGTTGGTGCAATGTGACCACAATGCTTACAACTGCATCATTAAATTATTAAATCAGTAAGACTTGACTTACTTCAACGTTGAAAATTAATATCTTAACATGCTGGACGTGTCCTGATAACCAGCAGAAATAGCATCAGCTTTCTGGTACGAAAGGTAGGTACCTACCTGTTATTGCTTCTGTAACCTGCATCGGGTAACCCACAAGCATAACCTTAAATAGATCTTGTCACATTAAAATTTATAAATAATATTCAGAACATTACACCATAAGCATTAACTTAGTCACACATCTGACTAACTTACTGATTGGAAAGAAAGGCAGTTAATAAACATTAGAGTTATGTAAGGTTGAGATACTAGTTTAGGTTTAGATAGTTGTTAGTATCAATGTTCAGCATACTTTTTTTTAAATTTAAAATTGCAAATAAGTTTCAGAAATAGTTTTCTCATCACCAGCCATACATCCACGGAATACCTTTAACTTTTCTGATTCATTACTCAGTAATAAAATAACAGATCACATAGGATCAGAATCAGAAAAAGTATCATTAAGACCAGCATAGGCATGAAATGGTGGGGTACTACTAAAGTGAGGTAAAGACAGACCACTACAGTGGCTACTGGTTTCCCTTATTCAAAGTACTAGCCATAGTAGATACCTAGCACTTTAACTAGGAGTAGTTTGACGAATGAAACTTGTTCGGGTTCGGAAGAAGCTGCTGCTTAATCACTCTCCCATCAGGAGCATGATGAACACTCCGCAATAAGAGAGCGATTAAGGCAGAGGTCAGTGACCGCGCACACGGTCCGGTGCCAGCTCCAGCGGACTCCGCTCGGGATCGCCAAAACGCTGCCGATTTGAGACACTATTCAAAAGTGCACAAGGCAACGCATCATATGGGTACACCGTCCGTCACTGCTACACATTGCGAATATGACAATCCGATATCATGGAAAAGTTCACGTCCACTTATTGTTATTGGCTTGAAAGTTACTTTTATCACAAATTCACAACAATCCCCAATACACTCGATGAAAACTCGCAGTACCTGTGCAGCAAACAGGTACGAACCGGTTTTTATTTTCTGCAAGGCGTCCCGGCCGGTGCGGCCGCGCTTCGTAAATTTTGGAAAACGATACAGAAGTTACTTTCACTTATTGTTTCGTCAGGAAAACGTTTTTGTAGGCGCTCGGTACACTAATCCCGCTTCTGAGCTAAAAGGGAAGCTCAGAAAAACGCATTAAACCATTTAAATTACAATTTATTCACAAACTAAACAAATACAAGTTGTACAAGCAAAAGAGAGAGCGAGACAGATATAAAAACGTCAAATAATGGCGGGGAATACTGCTCTTGACAAGTTGCGTTCGGAAATGCCTAACACAAGGTAGGTTTGAATTAACTATTCTTTTTACAATATCTACTTTCTTGTATTCACCAATAATAAAGCTAAGTTTTGGGTGCAAACCATAAACTAACTTAACTAACTTATAAAATTAAATTACCGAGTGGCTTCCGAATCACGAAACCTGAAAAATTACAAAAAGTTGGGAATAGCCCCAATAAAAAGGCACGCTTCAACTCGTTTGACTTGCGTTGATCGCATCGAAAATTAAATTAAAATTAAATAGCCTTGATCACCACGTTTTGAAACACGAACATCCCTGATCACCATGTTTTTAAATTCGAATAGCCCTTATCACATCGCTTTTAAAATCAAATAGCCCTAATCATTACGCTTTGAAAATCGCACAACCCTTGTCACCACGCTTCTGAAATTGAAGAGGTTTGAACACCCAAAACCATATAATTATCTAAGCTCCAAAAGCAGAGACTATGTAACAAATAAACGTACTATTATATCACTACGCTTCGATGACTACACAGGACCATGTAGTTCAAAGTGAGCCAGAACAATTACAATGCAGAATGTCACGGTCGCAACTATTGTTATATACGTTTTTTCCACGTGCAGAATAATTAAGGGTACTAAAATTGATTGTTACAAATAACACATTTTCACCCGCTTTTCACGCCTGGATGTATAATTAGTGGCGGTACTAGGAATGTTATTTTTGTAACTGGTTACCGATGACAACACGAGAATTATTACGGCGATGGGAAGCTACCATTGTGTAGGTTTTTACTATCCTTTGTGTAGTCTCATTGTAGGCTAATTCGAATTCGGTTTTGGGTGTTCAAACCTCTTCAATTTCAGAAGCGTGGTGACAAGGGTTGTGCGATTTTCAAAGCGTAATGATTAGGGCTATTTGATTTTAAAAGCGATGTGATAAGGGCTATTCGAATTTAAAAACATGGTGATCAGGGATGTTCGTGTTTCAAAACGTGGTGATCAAGGCTATTTAATTTTAATTTAATTTTCGATGCGATCAACGCAAGTCAAACGAGTTGAAGCGTGCCTTTTTATTGGGGCTATTCCCAACTTTTTGTAATTTTTCAGGTTTCGTGATTCGGAAGCCACTCGGTAATTTAATTTTATAAGTTAGTTAAGTTAGTTTATGGTTTGCACCCAAAACTTAGCTTTATTATTGGTGAATACAAGAAAGTAGATATTGTAAAAAGAATAGTTAATTCAAACCTACCTTGTGTTAGGCATTTCCGAACGCAACTTGTCAAGAGCAGTATTCCCCGCCATTATTTGACGTTTTTATATCTGTCTCGCTCTCTCTTTTGCTTGTACAACTTGTATTTGTTTAGTTTGTGAATAAATTGTAATTTAAATGGTTTAATGCGTTTTTCTGAGCTTCCCTTTTAGCTCAGAAGCGGGATTAGTGTACCGAGCGCCTACAAAAACGTTTTCCTGACGAAACAATAAGTGAAAGTAACTTCTGTATCGTTTTCCAAAATTTACGAAGCGCGGCCGCACCGGCCGGGACGCCTTGCAGAAAATAAAAACCGGTTCGTACCTGTTTGCTGCACAGGTACTGCGAGTTTTCATCGAGTGTATTGGGGATTGTTGTGAATTTGTGATAAAAGTAACTTTCAAGCCAATAACAATAAGTGGACGTGAACTTTTCCATGATATCGGATTGTCATATTCGCAATGTGTAGCAGTGACGGACGGTGTACCCATATGATGCGTTGCCTTGTGCACTTTTGAATAGTGTCTCAAATCGGCAGCGTTTTGGCGATCCCGAGCGGAGTCCGCTGGAGCTGGCACCGGACCGTGTGCGCGGTCACTGACCTCTGCCTTAATCGCTCTCTTATTGCGGAGTGTTCATCATGCTCCTGATGGGAGAGTGATTAAGCAGCAGCTTCTTCCGAACCCGAACAAGTTTCATTCGTCAAACTACTCCTAGTTAAAGTGCTAGGTATCTACTATGGCTAGTACTTTGAATAAGGGAAACCAGTAGCCACTGTAGTGGTCTGTCTTTACCTCACTTTAGTAGTACCCCACCATTTCATGCCTATGCTGGTCTTAATGATACTTTTTCTGATTCTGATCCTATGTGATCTGTTATTTTATTACTGAGTAATGAATCAGAAAAGTTAAAGGTATTCCGTGGATGTATGGCTGGTGATGAGAAAACTATTTCTGAAACTTATTTGCAATTTTAAATTTAAAAAAAAGTATGCTGAACATTGATACTAACAACTATCTAAACCTAAACTAGTATCTCAACCTTACATAACTCTAATGTTTATTAACTGCCTTTCTTTCCAATCAGTAAGTTAGTCAGATGTGTGACTAAGTTAATGCTTATGGTGTAATGTTCTGAATATTATTTATAAATTTTAATGTGACAAGATCTATTTAAGGTTATGCTTGTGGGTTACCCGATGCAGGTTACAGAAGCAATAACAGGTAGGTACCTACCTTTCGTACCAGAAAGCTGATGCTATTTCTGCTGGTTATCAGGACACGTCCAGCATGTTAAGATATTAATTTTCAACGTTGAAGTAAGTCAAGTCTTACTGATTTAATAATTTAATGATGCAGTTGTAAGCATTGTGGTCACATTGCACCAACGTTAGAAAAATCATAAAACTTGTGCATTCTGTGGTTGTGTCTGTCATGATGATGAAAACAATTAGGTAGAAAGGTGTTCATCACACTGTTATCATCATACAGGCCATGATAAGGATGAATGACCTGAATTAAACTACTACATGTTACTTCAGACAAACTTATGTCTAATTATTTACAGATGTTACTGTTGTAGCTGCAAATTATTAGTTGTCATTTTTATTGATTTCAGTTGTCATGCCTTGGGTAAAATAATAATAATAATAATTACAGAGTTATACAGAGCCCAGAGGTAACAGTTACAGTTGAATATTCAATCCATGCAAGTCTAGTTGTTCAATTAAAAATTACAGTATTTAGTTATTCATTTCATTTTTATTGCACATAATAGTACAGTATGGCGGGCTTCATGCTGAGCGCATTGTCTGCCAATCAACCATTGGGCATTTGAGGTATGTCAATAATTCGAAAATAAATCCTTCAAGGAGGTTCCTGATGAGGCCTAACTGTGCCCAAAACAGAGGTTAATATTAGTCAGCCTGTTACCAACTAAGCGTTTGATTATTGTCACGGTGTGTTATTTGAAAACGTAGTAGATGTTTCGTATTTACAAAATTAATTAATCGAACTGCCCCGTGCAGTCGTACAAGGTGTTAAAAAAAAAATTGCGTGTCGATAAGATTTGAACTTGGTATTTTGATGTTAATAGTCGTTGATGACCCGTTTAGCGCAGTGGTTCAACGGTTGAGCCTCGAGGGGTCGCGTGTTCGATTTCCGCACACTGTGGGGTTTGTTGATGAAACAAGTATTTGTGCTGGGTCTGGTTGTTTGTGGTATCTTCGTTGTTCCTGGTTTCACAGAGTGAGGTTTATATTTATTTATTATTATGTGTTATTGATAATTAAACGAACTTACCTTAAGTGAAGTTCTATTATAATTACACGAAGGCTTTGTCCGAAGAAATTAAGAATAACAAAAATGTAGTAAAGCGTGTCGCGCTGGCCATCTACCACTAAAGTTGAAACCATAATCAAGAGAAAAAAAAAATGGTTTCAACGTCATATTCAGCTGTCACAGATTGTCAAATGTCATTTAGTTGAGAGCTTCTTCACCTGGAACATAAATTAGGGAGCCTCCGAGAGGCTAGATAACTGCACATAATACTGTAGGGGTCCTAGGGTAGGGAGGGTCTTAATTTCTTCGGACAAAGCCTTCGTGTAATTATAATAGAACTTCACTTAAGGTAAGTTCGTTTAATTATCAATTACACTTCGCTTTGTCCTCGAAATTAAGAATAACAAAAATGTAGACTTTGAAAGCAGTACAGTATTATGTGCATAATGAAGGGATGTAAAGAAGCATAGGTATCATATGAAACAAAAAAAACAAAACCTAAAAAAAAACAGTAGGTTGCTTACAGTAGTTAAGTAAGCATTCTGAGAAAAATATTAATACAAATAAATAACTGTAACATTATTGTAAATATTACAACATAATATTGCAACTATGTTATGAGTTTCAGTAATACCGTAGTTGTTGTTGACTCATTTATTCATTAAAGAATGTGCATAACATTCCTAGGAGCTTCCTAAACTGTTCTTTGATAGAATTTAGCAAACAGAGGAAGCTTCACTCCAACCAGTTGTGACTCTATAAAGTTAATTAACACCGGAGTACAGCAGAGGTACTTGCATGTCTGGTCGAATGAACAATGAATAAAGATGTATGTATCTCACTTTCGGTTAGGATCCTGTTAGGATTCCTATAATCCACCGACTAATAGTTTGAGACCCTATGAGATTGTACAGTTATTGAAAACTGACGAAAACAATATTTTCGTTGTTTATATAATCGTCCATGATTTATCCAAATAAAATTTAAAAGCCTCAGCAGGACGGAGGTCGACTAGTTAAGGAAGTCAAATTTAAAAAAAAAACAGGGTTCAAGTAAACCTAGATGTCAAGTTAATCTAGTATTTTGATGAATATATTTTGAAATAACTACATTAACTCCATTAAATTTAAAAAAAAAAAATTAAATCACTTTTATGATACAGAGTTACTGCGAGTTCTAAAAGTAAAGCTGGATCACATGTCTAATTATACTTTGGCATAGGAAGGGTTTTATAAAACCCGCCTGATAAGTTATTTTTGTACTCGAACTTAAGTCTATTTTTGAACTTACTAACAATGATAACAATGGTACCATAATTCGCTCCATAATTCAATAGAATATTTAATAAATATCAATTCAGCTTCCAAGAAGTTAATATGATTTGACTCTCTTATGATAAGTTAAACCATTTTTTAAACGTAGTATCGCAATGTTGCTTGATGATGAAGCTAAGATTACGTCGGGAGACAAATTTATCAGAGGCAGTTTCACATAATTTCTATTCAATGTCAGGAGGCAAACGTGTAGTATTCGACGTTTGCGCCACTGCCAGAATTTTCTAGTTATTTAGAAAGTTGTGAGGCTCGGTGGTGGGTGACAAAAATGCAATTTTAAGTTATGCAACACTAATGATCGAGATTTCAATCTTAGTCGTATAAGCTCCAACAGCTGTTAGTCTTATAAGGGCGTTATTAGTGCTTTATGTAAAGAAATTGTCACATCCATGCATATTCATAGACAGCCTAGGCTAATGCAAATAATATGCACTCGTGAGAATCGAACCAGAAAGGCGCCATAATCAAGAATTCCTTTGAAATTTATGGACATAGTGAAGGAACGTTATTTTGATTGGCAGGCGTTTTAATACAAAGTTATTCGTTTATGCCTTATCTATTCTTAGCCAGTTTAGCTTGACGTTGACATTTCGACGTAATTTATTAGCATTCCTTGGGAATGTTTCGGTTTAACATTAATTTGTGTAGTATTGGCGATGGGTATCTGAAAGGTATAAGAATTCCAGCATGTGAGTAGGTTGAAATAAATAAAACTACATTCGATAACACTTTTTACTATTTGTTTTAACTAAAGATCTGTAGATCGCTAACGTTTTCGTAGTCGAAAAGTTACCGTTCTCCTCTTTTAAAGACATACGAGAAAGAAAAAAAAAGGTGTCAACTATCTTTGCTTTTACGAAAACGTTCGCTTCGTGTTAGACCGACTGATCAGAGACCAGGAAAATTAATTTAGACTATAGTCCGTTCGCGTTGAGAATGCAGTGATTTTTAAATTTAATTCTGTTGCACCCAAAAATTCAGATCCACAATCTTTGCGTTCGAAAGTATGCGTTTAACTGGTTACTGTGGACTTGACTTTCTAACAAGTAACGATTTGATTGGTAAGGGGACGTGCTAGGTCAAAGGATAAGTATGACATTACTGCATTCTTAACGCGAACGGACTATAGGCTCAATTCGTAAATTAACCATCTCATCCATTTTTTCTGCCTCCTACAGTGGCTGCCAGAGAACGCCTTTAGGCATTTAGTCCAGTAATTTTACTTTGTTGCCATATTGAATAATTAAAAAGTTCACTCGACTGCCTACATCAAAATACATTGTTTCTTCAGGTGTAGAACCCTATTTGAAAAGAAATACATACATATTAAAAAACTTAAAAATAAAAGATTAGTCGCATGCTAAAAACCACTCAGGTTGTTAACGCGAAAACAAATAAATATGTAAAAAATGTAGTGAATTGTTCCTAAAAGATATCGGTGGCAACCCTACGGAAATAGGGTTAAACAAAAGCCGCCTAAAAACTCGAACTTTGTGATTCCAGCGAAACATCCGAAACGAGCATAAATATGTAAAGGGTGGTGTTGCCAGATTTGCGGAATATGGAGACCAAGTGTTATTAACAGTAATGTTCATAATCTTTTTTAAATCAATATTCAAATAAGAATTGCTATACCTTGATACAGATTGATCTCGTATTGATTTAACTGCATTTTATTTAATTTCTCAAAATAATTGCTCTACATTCGAACGCTCACTCAAAATATACTTCATTGAATTTAATATTATTTTAAATCTTCATTTCCAAACAAATTAACCAGAGCAAGCAATACTTAATTTGTTTTTTTGTTCATTGTGCTCAAACGCAGTCGTGAAATCCAGATATGGTGGTGACAGGTACAGAAACAATTAATTATTCAACTACAATAAGTATGCCATGAAATAAAAGCCTAACATAAGTAACATTTAAACAAAAGTTTACCCAAACTTTTTCCAACCTCTTTCACTTTCTATTTTGCACAAAATCCTGTCCAAAAAAACCTTCTAATCTGGCAACACCGCCTCGTCATCTCTTCGGTGGTCGCGTGTCGCCACTAATTACGTCACTTATCGCTCCGGCTCTTAGCCGCCGACTGTACCGATAAATCTCCCGACTGTATCTACGACGCCCTCGGTCCGATACTGCGAAGCACTGATTTATTGGCCTGTATCTGCGCGGATTTGATATATTAATAGTTAACTGGTTTCACTCAAGGACGAAGTTTTGAGGTGGTTAGTGAACTTTGGAGTTAACGGCTTTTTAAACAGAGCCTACTCTTTGATTAATCGGCCTTAATAACAGAAAAGCTTTGGAGACATAAAACTCATAAAATAATAAAATTTATTGAATAGACTCTTTGGTTACTTTCAAATTGATAAATTTAACTCATCCAATGATATTCAAAAACAATCAAGATTTGTGCATGTTACACTACATAATGAAATAAATGTTGACAGTTGACAACCACCAGTTGACAGCATCTGACAGGCAATTGATCTTTTCAACATACTTTTCTTGTTTACCAAAGGATTACCATTTCAGCCCACATCCTCCTACTGCTGAAGTTTAAGGCCCAGTAGTCTGTATCCAATCATTTTTTTATCATGACTTATCTTTCTCAGTCAAAATCATTCTAATGGCTAAGAAGTAGTTTGAAGTATGATCAATTGAAATTATTTTTTATTTCTTGCATAACTAACTTCTTTTTTTTCAAATATGTCAAAGGTATCAATCACATACCCCTCCTTCACCATTTGGTAAGCCGTAGCCTGCTTAATATTTTCAAACTACTGTATTGTTTGATCTTAATTATTTCTCAAGAATCTCCAATTATAATCAATACGATAGCTTTATTAATAAATTATTGAATACAAATAAAAGCAGGAATGGACACGCCAGAAGTTGGTATGGTTCTGTGCTACACCTGTAAGGCTCGACGACCACGATCGCTCGAAGTAGGAAAATAGACTTTATCGGAAAGAAATAAGAGTTACCACTGGAATTAGACCTTGCACGGCTGTTGAAGAATAACATTTATTGCAGTAGTTAATAATGATTTCCAGGTCAAAGTGTGCTATATTTCTACCGTCACAAGTACTTATTGTGTTCAATTTTCTTTCTACAAGTATCTAACCCATCGCTATACACGGGTCTACAAACAAAAATAACGTGCAATCGATTTAAGAATTAGAAAATAACACATTTTTTTGCAGATTATTTCGCATTGCATCAAGAATTTAAATGACATGCTACGCGACAGATATACCCATAAAATTAATAGAGCGTCGCTAATGGATTGTGGTTAACCACAAATAAGTATTAATTCACTCTATTCGATCGTTGTTTTCTAAACTATAAATCTCTAATGCTGTATTCATAAATGTTTATTTCTTTTAGTCAACCGCTAACTCCGGGGAGGCTATTTCTCGAATAAATACCGTTCCTGTTCATTCAAGGAACGATGCAACCGCGTTACAACAAGAAATTATCAAATTAGCTCGATCGGGAACAAAAACTGCGCATGCGTCAGAAAGGATGGCTGGCATTGTTCACAGATTTTAAAAATCATCCATAATTAAGTGGAATTTACTTTTTACTGACGCAAACATTTCGCCATGATATAAATTCCGTTCGGTCAAAAACACTCGCCATCACGGGGAGACATTGGATATTGAGAATAAAATGTATTTAAAGAATCGATAATATTTCTGTAGTTACGACCTTCCATGTCCTCGCCTACCATGTGATCGTCAACATAAAAACTTGCTCAGCAGAGGTGAGCGATTCCACGAAGAATCTTGTGTTTCTTCTCGTCCAAATAAGATTGACATCCGATGTTATTCATCCCCTAATTCAATATACGTGGAACGAGCACCAAATAGGCTGCAATATTATGAAACTTATAATAAAATACAAAGAAAAACAGATAATACGGACAGTTTGTAATGCCACACGCATTTCTACAGCACTAAGAGCATTAATAATCCCTACGCAAGATAGCCATGTTTGCAAAGACAGCTTAAAATGCATTTACAATAATGACTTTAGGGTATTTTTATTCATTTTATCCATATTGTTGTCATTAATAAGCCGTTAGGCATTTGTCTTTCACAGCTCAAGTTTTAGTAATAACTTAAGTGGTAGACATTTTGCGTGATTTTTGAAGATATTTTTACATCATCATCATCAGCCTGTTGCACCTGTTACGCCTGTTGCAACCTGTTGCACAGGCTGATGATAATGATGAGCCTGCAGTCCACTAAATTACTAAATCCAATCCTTCCAAAATCGAATATAATATATGTGAGATTTGGTGCAGTTAGGTCTTTAAACAGCCTATGAGAATTCGCGATTAGGTAAAAGAATAACTAATATCTAATTACCAGGAAATTGTACAATCGTAATTATTCTGCTTAGGTAACATAATGCGAACATAACATATCGCTTTATTGTTTTTGCCATAAAGATTTATAATGTTATAGTTTATGAGGTCTGAAATAACTCAATCGCGTCGCAATTACCGCACAATCGCCAATAACGCGTGCGCGGGCGCATGTCCAATCGAGATCAACATCAACGTATCCAATAAAATCGACAAAAGACGCAAAAAGGCATTCAGCCCGTGCAGCTCCTTCCTAATGATCATTACTCCTACAAAAACTCAATAGGATATGGAAGCTAGCGAAGATAGAAACATCACTATGACAGCACGAAATTGCCGAGAAAAAGTGATATGAATTGGCTATGTTTGTTTGACGCAGCATGCGACTAATTATGCCAGGATCGCGGGTGCGTTTTTGCGGCGTCCCGGGCCCATTATATCCAGGCATGCTTCCATGCAGAATTGATGATCGAGATTCTCGAGAAGCTCAGAAAAACGCATTAAACCATTTAAATTACAATTTATTCACAAACTAAACAAATACAAGTTGTACAAGCAAAAGAGAGAGCGAGACAGATATAAAAACGTCAAATAATGGCGGGGAATACTGCTCTTGACAAGTTGCGTTCGGAAATGCCTAACAGTCGGCCTTCCTGTACCACTGCTCGCCCCGAGCAGTATTCTCCATGTAAAGCAACGTAAAAGTAAAACTAAGCTAAGTAATATTGACATACCCAGGTGACTTCTTAATGCCACCACAACTGACTTCTTAATGCCAGTTCAGCTGACTTCTTAATGCCAGCACAACTAACTTCTTAATGCTAGTTCAGGTGACTTCTTAATGCCACCACAACTGACTTCTTAATGCCAGTTCAGCTGACTTCTTAATGCCAGCACAACTAACTTCTTAATGCTAGTTCAGGTGACTTCTTAATGCCACCACAACTGACTTCTTAATGCCAGTTCAGGAAGTACACCTTCCAAGTCGCGACTTATACAACACCTCTTAAGGCAAATCTCGAGATTTAAACAGTCAGTCAAATAACAAACAGTCTGAAACGTTCTTAATCGTTTCCAGTTATTTAACAAGTCTGAAGCGTTCTTAATCGCCTCCAGTCAAAAAACTTACAGTCTGAAGCGTTCTTAATCGCCTACAGTCAAGTAACAAACAGTCTGAAACGTTCTTAATCGTTTCCAGTTATTTAACAAGTATGAAGCGTTTTTAATCGCCTCCAGTCAAATAACTTACAGTCTGAAGCGTTCTCAATCGCCTACAGTCAAGTAACAAACAGTCTGAAACGTTCTTAATCGTTTCCAGTTATTTAACAAGTATGAAGCGTTCTTAATCGCCTTCAGTCAAATAACTTACAGTCTGAAGCGTCCTTAATCGCCTACAGTCAAGTAACAACAATGAGCGAACAAATATCGCCTTCTTAATGGCAGCTCACTGAGTAATATTACAAACAATCACAAACACACAATGTAAATCAGATAATGTAACAAAATGAGCGAACAATTATCGCCTTCTTAATGGCAGCTCACTGAGTAATATTACAAACAATATAAATCAGATAATGTAACAAATGAGCGAACAAATATCGCCTTCTTAATGGCAGCTCACTGAGTAATATTACAAACAATCACAAACAAACAATATAAATCAGATGATATAACAAATGAGCGAACAAATATCGCCTTCTTAATGGCAGCTCACTGATTAATATTACAAACAATCACAAACAAACAATATAAATCAGATAATCAACTCAACTGGAGACCAATAATTGTAAGGTAAAATTCAAAGTCGCTATTTGACAGAACTTGCTTACTTTTACCGTGTTTAAAAACTGGTTTGGCAATTACGGCGCTGCATTTAGGAACAAAAATTAAATTGTACATGGTTGCATCTCTTAACACTATGCGTGAAAAATATACAGGGTGTCAAGCAGTGTTGTTGTATTCTTTATGAAAGATGCCGTTGCCGTTACACATAGTACCTATACATGGGCCACCTTGGTGTTCGATTTACGACATTTATTCACTCTAGCTCTTGTAGTTAGAAGCTGTTCGTGTTATTATAGTATTACAGATATTTGGAGTTGTATGCGACCGAAACAAAGCTTTCATTTGTAAGTATTTTAAGGATTATTGTGGTCTACAAGAAACAAATAAAATACATTTTGACTGCTGTTGTCAATCCGCGCGCAAATGAGCAAGTCTACTACTTATTTTAATGAAAAAAAAAACTGAATCGTTTTTATCAGGTAGTACATTATCTGATTGTTCTTAATAAGAATGAAACATTACTTCTTGTATTCTTAAGATTTATATTGTTTGTTTGTGATTGTTTGTAATATTACTCAATGAGCTACCATTAAGAATGCGATATTTGTTCGCTCATTTGTTACATCATCTGATTTATGTTGTTTGTTTGTGATTGTTTGTAATATAACTCAGTGAGCTGCCATTAAGAAGGCGATATTTGTTCGCTCATTTGTTACATCATCTGATTTATATTGTTTGTTTGTGATTGTTTGTAATATTACTCAGTGAGCTGCCATTAAGAAGGCGATATTTGTTCGCTCATTTGTTACATTATCTGATTTATATTGTTTGTAATATTACTCAGTGAGCTGCCATTAAGAAGGCGATAATTGTTCGCTCATTTTGTTGCATTATATGATTTATATTGTTTGTTTGTGATTGTTTGCAATATTACTCAATGAGCTGCCATTAAGAAGGCGATATTTGTTCGCTCATTTGTTACATCATCTGATTTATATTGTTTGTTTGTGATTGTTTGTAATATTACTCAGTGAGCTGCCATTAAGAAGGCGATATTTGTTCGCTCATTTGTTACATTATCTGATTTATATTGTTTGTTTGTGATTGTTTGTAATATTAATCAGTGAGCTGCCATTAAGAAGGCGATATTTGTTCGCTCATTTGTTATATCATCTGATTTATATTGTTTGTTTGTGATTGTTTGTAATATTACTCAGTGAGCTGCCATTAAGAAGGCGATATTTGTTCGCTCATTTGTTACATTATCTGATTTATATTGTTTGTAATATTACTCAGTGAGCTGCCATTAAGAAGGCGATAATTGTTCGCTCATTTTGTTACATTATCTGATTTACATTGTGTGTTTGTGATTGTTTGTAATATTACTCAGTGAGCTGCCATTAAGAAGGCGATATTTGTTCGCTCATTGTTGTTACTTGACTGTAGGCGATTAAGGACGCTTCAGACTGTAAGTTATTTGACTGAAGGCGATTAAGAACGCTTCATACTTGTTAAATAACTGGAAACGATTAAGAACGTTTCAGACTGTTTGTTACTTGACTGTAGGCGATTGAGAACGCTTCAGACTGTAAGTTATTTGACTGGAGGCGATTAAAAACGCTTCATACTTGTTAAATAACTGGAAACGATTAAGAACGTTTCAGACTGTTTGTTACTTGACTGTAGGCGATTAAGAACGCTTCAGACTGTAAGTTTTTTGACTGGAGGCGATTAAGAACGCTTCAGACTTGTTAAATAACTGGAAACGATTAAGAACGTTTCAGACTGTTTGTTATTTGACTGACTGTTTAAATCTCGAGATTTGCCTTAAGAGGTGTTGTATAAGTCGCGACTTGGAAGGTGTACTTCCTGAACTGGCATTAAGAAGTCAGTTGTGGTGGCATTAAGAAGTCACCTGAACTAGCATTAAGAAGTTAGTTGTGCTGGCATTAAGAAGTCAGCTGAACTGGCATTAAGAAGTCAGTTGTGGTGGCATTAAGAAGTCACCTGAACTAGCATTAAGAAGTTAGTTGTGCTGGCATTAAGAAGTCAGCTGAACTGGCATTAAGAAGTCAGTTGTGGTGGCATTAAGAAGTCACCTGGGTATGTCAATATTACTTAGCTTAGTTTTACTTTTACGTTGCTTTACATGGAGAATACTGCTCGGGGCGAGCAGTGGTACAGGAAGGCCGACTGTTAGGCATTTCCGAACGCAACTTGTCAAGAGCAGTATTCCCCGCCATTATTTGACGTTTTTATATCTGTCTCGCTCTCTCTTTTGCTTGTACAACTTGTATTTGTTTAGTTTGTGAATAAATTGTAATTTAAATGGTTTAATGCGTTTTTCTGAGCTTCCCTTTTACTTGGATTTATATCATTAAATCAGCAACACCATTTTACTTTATAATATTTATCTAGAGTAGATAATTACAGTAAATAAATATAATTACCCCCTATAATTAAGGCAGCTTCAATGATTGCACAAAATAACAAACGACATGGTTTAACTTGTCGGATAATGTAAGACCTTGTCCGACATTAATTGGTTGAATCACATTTACCGCAATCTCGGACTCAGTCATTATTACATTTAAAAATACCTTACTAATGTAATACTTGCACTCTTTTAACTCACATAAATGTCATGTTTTTGTGATTATAACGGTAGAGAAACCTTCATAAGATATTCTGAATTTATTGAAAATTTTAAGCTGAGTATTAGTCGCGTAAAAAATGGAAATTATTGGCCATAAGTAATATGTAAAATCAATGAAAGGTCTTAAAAACAAGCGAGCTAATAATATACTTATTTTTAATATTGTACTTAGTTAAAGTGGTCTGAACCACACCCCTTACACTGATATACCTACTCACATATGAAATCGCCAAGATAAATAATCCTAATTGCCACTTAAACATTATGATAAGATACATTCGAAAAATGAAAAGAAAGGAAAGTTGCCAAAAGGAAAGCCTAAATGTCTGAAAAAAGCAAGCGCCATTTAAAAATAACAATGATGTACGATGTCCTGTAATAATTCTGCGTCATTGTGTTTGAACATTTCCTGTATTACCGTTCCTCCTACAGTAAACTCAATTATGACCACCAACCATTTCGCGACGTTAATAGTGCGACAAATTGGATGCCAATTTGTACTTTGGGGGGCTGGCCCGGAAAGTCTTTGAGCAGACTTGGCATTTTCTGACTGCTATTTGACATCTGTTTAGACCAGCTATGCTATTCCGGGGGACGCCAAAACTCCCTTCGCTCGTGTGAGGGAACTTTAAAATTCAATTTCTTTGCAAATGTGGTCGTTCGAAAAGGACAAAGAAATAAAATTTTCAAATTATTTACATACAAAATGAGAGAAAATTCTAATTCAAAGTAAAGCGTATTGATGATTGGAGTAAGCGAGAAGCACCGAGATGTGAAGTGATGTCCGCCGGAATAGTACCCCTGACATTGGCAAAAGAAGTGTCAATCTAAGCATACGAATACAAAGCTTGGTATACAAAACTTGTACCATGGGATACTAGATGAAAAAAAAAACTGTTTTTTTGTAGGTAAATACGTAATATACCCATATCAATACAAACAGACATGTTCATGCACAAAAATGTGTGTACTGTGCGAGGATCGATCACATAACCTGTGGCATAGTAACAACTCGGTCGTCAATACTGAACTCCTACAAAATTATTCTTCGTCACACTACTACTTTTTTAAATGAGATTTGTGAACATAATACAGACCGGTTTTTCGAATTTTTAATTTTATTACTTTTATTTTAATATCATTGTGAAATACCAACTAATGCATGAGGTCCAGCGATTGAGCGTAAGTTTTAATTAGCTCAGCTAAATGTGAGATTCTGAATGGTTCATTCACCATGAAGACTTTAGTCAGCGTTGCTCTGGCTAATTTTGTTTGAGAAGACCTTTGCTATTTTGAAACGGTGTCTATAGGTCACCTATGAGGTTAAAAGATACCGATTCCTAGATAAAACAGTGTGCATCTTATATGATGATATGAATTCTACAAGTTAGATCTATAACTTTATTACAGTGATATCAAGTCTCACTTTTGGATAGACATCCCTTTTTCTCTTCAAGCATAGCAAAGTTCTTGTTTGCTATAACGTGAACCAGAGTCGACACGACGCCACCGATTCGCGAAAGAATCCGCTTGCAATTACACCAATCAATTATAATGGAAGAGGAAATTGCCTGTTTCCGTGGCTGCTTCAACTGAACCAGATTAGTGAGGGCTAAGTGACAGGAACCAGCGAAGTTATTCAAAATAAATCAATTCATTCAAGACGAGACGGCATCGCATCAGTTTGACGGCCTGCTCAATATTGATTTAGATGTGGATTAGGCGGTAAGGCACTATATACCAAGCTTCTGGGTAGGGCTCCTATGACGTGGGCGTTGCAGACAAAATTGACTTGTGTCCGTGTGCGCTGAATGAATTTACAGAACTAACACTGTATGTTTTGTGTTACGTGGCATAAATGTGTTTTGTTTTAGTATATTATCGCATAAGGTCTTTCCTGTAAAGATAACGTATTTGGTTGAATAATACATAAATATATACTAAGGCCGCCGACCAAGCGCTGAGCCCGGGTACAACCCGGGCTCAGCGCCGGAAGTTAATAAGTCCGTCAGCGACGGAAATTAATAACGCAATAACATTTATGCGCAGTAGGTAAATATTCAGAAAATTGAAGTTCAATCTTCAAAAACAAATGGCTGCAATGTAATCATGCCCATTTTGATCCCACAGCTGACGACACAATATCTCCCGATGAACTTTGAGAAGTAGATAGGTTACTTGTGCTAAAAAAGTGGCACCCGAAATCAGAACTTCGAACACCTGAGCAAAGCATTGACAGTTTGACGCTCTAGTAAATAATCATACTATCTTGTTCACACGGTCAAATTATAGGTACGTACAGCAGGGGACAATTTTCGACTTCGCATCAGTACTGACATTACGTATCTACCTCTTATGAATAATAACTTTCGCTACTGCCTGTTCCTTGGACCGCCGCACCACGGAGCAGTCTAGCACGCGACTCACAAAATTTTATCGAATCACGAATTATTGTGGTCGCCGCTAGTACGTACACAGTACTGTACTGACTTTACTGCAATGCAAACAGTATCATATTTCGTACAAACTATACAAATCACCCATAAAGGGCCTAGATGCGTCCCACTGCTGGGCACAAGCCTCACTCACCTCAACTATGAGTGGGTTCAGTGCGGAGTTTTGCTGTTGCAGATGTTTTCAAGCCACCCTAGGGCCTCCGACTAGGCTTAACGATGACATCAATCAGGACCAACTGCTTTACGTGCTCTCTAAATCACGGAGGAGCCCGAAAATACATCGTAGAACGATGCCACGCGACGTCGAATCGTATTATTTTGAACGAGCCCCTAGACACCATCTACCTATCACATTGTGTGAAACATTTTAGTGTCACACTCATTTTAATATCTTTAATGTAAAAGACATGAGCGTAAAACCACCAACTACAAATTCCTACTCAAATAACTGTTTATTTTTTAAATAGGTTATGTGATTCTTGAAACTAACCCGAAACAAAGATTGAGCTAAGTCATGCTAATAAATGATGATAAGGCCTTTCAGAGATGTAATACAATATTATTTGATTCTAAATAACATTCTACTACTCAGTCTTTTAATTTTAATAATATCTTAATAACGTGTAGAGCCACTTTACTTGATAGTTACACACTTAGCAGGCATGTACAAATGGAGGTCAACATAGCTTGTCAGTCGGAACAGCTTGTTTCTGAATTAGCAAGTAATTAGTGCCAGCTTTAGTGGGCATGGACCCTACATCAGGGGTTTGAAACCTTTTGCATTCGTGTATGTCACAGAAATACATATAAACTTACTTCAGGATAACACAACTTCGCGAATTCGAAGTTTTAGCTTTTCTTTTATATCTGAGCATTTTCTACACCGACGATACGCCGTGAAATAACGTCTGGCAAATAAAATGAACCGAGTGTGGGAATCCGTACATTAAAAAATGTGTAGAGTTCGAAAAAAAGGAAAACATTAATCTCTCAAAATAATCTCTTCACGACCCGAAGGTTGACTGGTAGAGAATGCCATATGGCATGGCATTAAGCTAAGTTTTTACTCTTGGTTTTGTAAGTAACTCTCATAAACAGGCAATCTTCGTTTTATTTATTTTGGTGTTCTAAATATTATTGTCTTTCTGTTTCCTAATAAATAAACAAAATAAATCAGCATGGATTTATAAAATGTTCAGCTCCCCTGCCCGGCCCTAGATAGTATCTAGCATGTAGACTGGCTGCACCACTGGTAGCAGTACCGGGAACACGGCTTATTTAATTAAGCGAGGGCGCGAGCGACGCGACGTGCGGAGACATGCGCAGACGCAGGCTCGGACGTGCGCGGGGAACGAGCTCCGTTAGTTAGGGTACCGTGATTCTGACGATTTGGGGTTTCATTTTACCATACACTGTAATACAAATATTCAAACCTAAAAATACTGCAAAATCTCAAAAGACTGTATGTTCTCACCGATAAAAACATTCCTTGTATTGTTTGTGGAAACTACGTTAACTACTCGTAAAAATGTTAAATACATTATGTCAGAAACATCTTAGTGATCCCATGATAACGACTGCCATAAAGTTGTCGAAATGTTCAGCTCCCCTGCCTGGCCCTAGATAGTATCTAGCATGTAGACTGGCTGCACCACTGGTAGCAGTACCGGGAACGCGGCTTATTTAATTAAGCGAGGGCGCGAGCGACGCGATGTGCGGAGACATGCGCAGACGCAGGCTCGGACGTGCGCGGGGAACGAGCAAGGTTAGTTAGGGTACCGTGATTCTGACGATTTGGGGTTTCATTTCACCCAAAAACTAATACACCTGATCCGAAAACCAGAAAAAGACGTCTTGTCTTGACTTGAACCCGCGTTTTCTGCAAATTGGGCGGCTACTCTTATCACTCAGCTACCGAGAATGTTAACAGACCGGCCGTTGAAGGTATCTGCCTTTAACATTGATGGAATCACCCTGACTCGTACCTGGGAAAATGTACTGAAAAGATTCAGCCGGTCTGTTAATGGTCTCGGTAGTTTAGTGGTAAGAGCAGCCACCCGGTTTACTGAAGACGCAGGTTCAATTCCCTGAATTCAAGACCAAGTGTCGTTTTCTGGTTTTCAATCTTTAGTAAAGATTAATGCTGCATTAAAATGCTAAAAATAATGAAAACATTAATACACCTACACAAATCTAGATTGGAAATGGGATGGGTGGCTAGCCCGACCGAAGTGATGTATTTTTTCGGACATATCCCTGAAAGCACGTTAAGCTCTTGGTCCCGGTTGACGTCGCTAGATATCAGACGTTAAACCTAGTCGGAGGCCTTAAGTCGGCTTGATAACATCTGATATTAAGGTTTCTGACTAAGTGGTGTTCCTCCAACAATGCGCACTGAGCCTGTCTTGGAGTATTGGCACACGCCACCTCATAGTTGAGGTGAGGCCTGTGCCCAGCAGTGGGACGTCTATAGGTAGTTTATGTATGATATGTAATCTAGGGGACAGCACAATATTGTTTTTATTAGTGCGCGGTTGATACCATTTCCGTTTCAAATAATGACAGAAACATCTTAGTTATTTCATCACTATAATCACCAGAATCACGATGGCAACTGCTACTGCGACATAGGCGTCATGCAAAGATTTCCAGAGCGGCTAGTCGGAGGTGGCGTGCGAAATCTATCGAACTTTTGTCAGGTTATTTTAAATTGTCTCCGTTTCAAGACTTACTAACCCTAACAGAAAATAGATGTCCGAACAAAAAACCAAAACCTCATATTCCGGCAAATTGGCAATTCAAAATTTTAAAGTTTATTCATGACAGAACCCTCAAGCAAATCCCAGCACGCCCTTGAAGAACGCACAGCTTTCTTACTTCGCAAACTATGGGCTAAAAAACTACATGTAAGTCCATGTTAGGGCCGCGAAGACTAGTAATTATAAACTCCGCGTATTTTATAAGGATTTGCGGAGTAACGGTTTAGCACTTAACGTTTTTTTAGTTCTTTTTAACAAAAGTAAAAACGGTGAAAAAGTTCAACGTACAGTCCACCATAGGATAGGTCAAGCATAACTGCGTTGTTTCTTTCATTTTCGTGCGAATTCTAAGATTTCAACCAAACACTTAGATATAAATATCTGCATCTAGAAGTATCCGACTTACAACTTATTACGAGACATTATCACTTTAGGGATTCTCAAACTTTAAGTGGCGGACAGAAGAAAGCCAGGGTATTGCCATAGCCCATGGCGTTGAAGGTGGTCAATGGCTAAGATCTGCTCAGGAAACTAGACAATAACGATGATAGCAATCGAAAAACGAGCGGTATCAGAAGCCTGCTGAACAAACCATTTGCAACAGGTTGGTGACACAAAAGAAGAACCCACTAACTAAACGATACCAATTTTATTTAACTCAATAATAGTCGATACGATAGCTTCAATGATTAAGCCATTAAGCACCAGGAATCTGGCTTGTCAGCACACCTAATCAATAAGAATAAACCTTCACGACATAAAGACATCTAATCAAATCTAAATCAAGATCCCCAACATAATCGCTAGCCATCTCCCATTGTGTCGTTTCGCCGCAAGAAACGTCCGACTAATGAAGACAGGAGAATATACATGAGTTAGTAATCGAGTGAAAAAGTGGAAGCGCACACAATCCCGAGTCGCTCGGTGGTGGGTGACAAAAATGCAATTTTAAGTTATGCAACACTAAAAACTCAATTCTGCATGGAAGCATGCCTGGATATAATGGGCCCGGGACGCCGCAAAAACGCACCCGCGATCCTGGCATAATTAGTCGCATGCTGCGTCAAACAAACATAGCCAATTCATATCACTTTTTCTCGGCAATTTCGTGCTGTCATAGTGATGTTTCTATCTTCGCTAGCTTCCATATCCTATTGAGTTTTTGTAGGAGTAATGATCATTAGGAAGGAGCTGCACGGGCTGAATGCCTTTTTGCGTCTTTTGTCGATTTTATTGGATACGTTGATGTTGATCTCGATTGGACATGCGCCCGCGCACGCGTTATTGGCGATTGTGCGGTAATTGCGACGCGATTGAGTTATTTCAGACCTCATAAACTATAACATTATAAATCTTTATGGCAAAAACAATAAAGCGATATGTTATGTTCGCATTATGTTACCTAAGCAGAATAATTACGATTGTACAATTTCCTGGTAATTAGATATTAGTTATTCTTTTACCTAATCGCGAATTCTCATAGGCTGTTTAAAGACCTAACTGCACCAAATCTCACATATATTATATTCGATTTTGGAAGGATTGGATTTAGTAATTTAGTGGACTGCAGGCTCATCATTATCATCAGCCTGTGCAACAGGTTGCAACAGGCGTAACAGGTGCAACAGGCTGATGATGATGATGTAAAAATATCTTCAAAAATCACGCAAAATGTCTACCACTTAAGTTATTACTAAAACTTGAGCTGTGAAAGACAAATGCCTAACGGCTTATTAATGACAACAATATGGATAAAATGAATAAAAATACCCTAAAGTCATTATTGTAAATGCATTTTAAGCTGTCTTTGCAAACATGGCTATCTTGCGTAGGGATTATTAATGCTCTTAGTGCTGTAGAAATGCGTGTGGCATTACAAACTGTCCGTATTATCTGTTTTTCTTTGTATTTTATTATAAGTTTCATAATATTGCAGCCTATTTGGTGCTCGTTCCACGTATATTGAATTAGGGGATGAATAACATCGGATGTCAATCTTATTTGGACGAGAAGAAACACAAGATTCTTCGTGGAATCGCTCACCTCTGCTGAGCAAGTTTTTATGTTGACGATCACATGGTAGGCGAGGACATGGAAGGTCGTAACTACAGAAATATTATCGATTCTTTAAATACATTTTATTCTCAATATCCAATGTCTCCCCGTGATGGCGAGTGTTTTTGACCGAACGGAATTTATATCATGGCGAAATGTTTGCGTCAGTAAAAAGTAAATTCCACTTAATTATGGATGATTTTTAAAATCTGTGAACAATGCCAGCCATCCTTTCTGACGCATGCGCAGTTTTTGTTCCCGATCGAGCTAATTTGATAATTTCTTGTTGTAACGCGGTTGCATCGTTCCTTGAATGAACAGGAACGGTATTTATTCGAGAAATAGCCTCCCCGGAGTTAGCGGTTGACTAAAAGAAATAAACATTTATGAATACAGCATTAGAGATTTATAGTTTAGAAAACAACGATCGAATAGAGTGAATTAATACTTATTTGTGGTTAACCACAATCCATTAGCGACGCTCTATTAATTTTATGGGTATATCTGTCGCGTAGCATGTCATTTAAATTCTTGATGCAATGCGAAATAATCTGCAAAAAAATGTGTTATTTTCTAATTCTTAAATCGATTGCACGTTATTTTTGTTTGTAGACCCGTGTATAGCGATGGGTTAGATACTTGTAGAAAGAAAATTGAACACAATAAGTACTTGTGACGGTAGAAATATAGCACACTTTGACCTGGAAATCATTATTAACTACTGCAATAAATGTTATTCTTCAACAGCCGTGCAAGGTCTAATTCCAGTGGTAACTCTTATTTCTTTCCGATAAAGTCTATTTTCCTACTTCGAGCGATCGTGGTCGTCGAGCCTTACAGGTGTAGCACAGAACCATACCAACTTCTGGCGTGTCCATTCCTGCTTTTATTTGTATTCAATAATTTATTAATAAAGCTATCGTATTGATTATAATTGGAGATTCTTGAGAAATAATTAAGATCAAACAATACAGTAGTTTGAAAATATTAAGCAGGCTACGGCTTACCAAATGGTGAAGGAGGGGTATGTGATTGATACCTTTGACATATTTGAAAAAAAAGAAGTTAGTTATGCAAGAAATAAAAAATAATTTCAATTGATCATACTTCAAACTACTTCTTAGCCATTAGAATGATTTTGACTGAGAAAGATAAGTCATGATAAAAAAATGATTGGATACAGACTACTGGGCCTTAAACTTCAGCAGTAGGAGGATGTGGGCTGAAATGGTAATCCTTTGGTAAACAAGAAAAGTATGTTGAAAAGATCAATTGCCTGTCAGATGCTGTCAACTGGTGGTTGTCAACTGTCAACATTTATTTCATTATGTAGTGTAACATGCACAAATCTTGATTGTTTTTGAATATCATTGGATGAGTTAAATTTATCAATTTGAAAGTAACCAAAGAGTCTATTCAATAAATTTTATTATTTTATGAGTTTTATGTCTCCAAAGCTTTTCTGTTATTAAGGCCGATTAATCAAAGAGTAGGCTCTGTTTAAAAAGCCGTTAACTCCAAAGTTCACTAACCACCTCAAAACTTCGTCCTTGAGTGAAACCAGTTAACTATTAATATATCAAATCCGCGCAGATACAGGCCAATAAATCAGTGCTTCGCAGTATCGGACCGAGGGCGTCGTAGATACAGTCGGGAGATTTATCGGTACAGTCGGCGGCTAAGAGCCGGAGCGATAAGTGACGTAATTAGTGGCGACACGCGACCACCGAAGAGATGACGAGGCGGTGTTGCCAGATTAGAAGGTTTTTTTGGACAGGATTTTGTGCAAAATAGAAAGTGAAAGAGGTTGGAAAAAGTTTGGGTAAACTTTTGTTTAAATGTTACTTATGTTAGGCTTTTATTTCATGGCATACTTATTGTAGTTGAATAATTAATTGTTTCTGTACCTGTCACCACCATATCTGGATTTCACGACTGCGTTTGAGCACAATGAACAAAAAAACAAATTAAGTATTGCTTGCTCTGGTTAATTTGTTTGGAAATGAAGATTTAAAATAATATTAAATTCAATGAAGTATATTTTGAGTGAGCGTTCGAATGTAGAGCAATTATTTTGAGAAATTAAATAAAATGCAGTTAAATCAATACGAGATCAATCTGTATCAAGGTATAGCAATTCTTATTTGAATATTGATTTAAAAAAGATTATGAACATTACTGTTAATAACACTTGGTCTCCATATTCCGCAAATCTGGCAACACCACCCTTTACATATTTATGCTCGTTTCGGATGTTTCGCTGGAATCACAAAGTTCGAGTTTTTAGGCGGCTTTTGTTTAACCCTATTTCCGTAGGGTTGCCACCGATATCTTTTAGGAACAATTCACTACATTTTTTACATATTTATTTGTTTTCGCGTTAACAACCTGAGTGGTTTTTAGCATGCGACTAATCTTTTATTTTTAAGTTTTTTAATATGTATGTATTTCTTTTCAAATAGGGTTCTACACCTGAAGAAACAAAGCTGTATTTTGATGTAGGCAGTCGAGTGAACTTTTTAATTATTCAATATGGCAACAAAGTAAAATTACTGGACTAAATGCCTAAAGGCGTTCTCTGGCAGCCACTGTAGGAGGCAGAAAAAATGGATGAGATGGTTAATTTACGAATTGAGCCTATAGTCCGTTCGCGTTAAGAATGCAGTAATGTCATACTTATCCTTTGACCTAGCACGTCCCCTTACCAATCAAATCGTTACTTGTTAGAAAGTCAAGTCCACAGTAACCAGTTAAACGCATACTTTCGAACGCAAAGATTGTGGATCTGAATTTTTGGGTGCAACAGAATTAAATTTAAAAATCACTGCATTCTCAACGCGAACGGACTATAGTCTAAATTAATTTTCCTGGTCTCTGATCAGTCGGTCTAACACGAAGCGAACGTTTTCGTAAAAGCAAAGATAGTTGACACCTTTTTTTTTCTTTCTCGTATGTCTTTAAAAGAGGAGAACGGTAACTTTTCGACTACGAAAACGTTAGCGATCTACAGATCTTTAGTTAAAACAAATAGTAAAAAGTGTTATCGAATGTAGTTTTATTTATTTCAACCTACTCACATGCTGGAATTCTTATACCTTTCAGATACCCATCGCCAATACTACACAAATTAATGTTAAACCGAAACATTCCCAAGGAATGCTAATAAATTACGTCGAAATGTCAACGTCAAGCTAAACTGGCTAAGAATAGATAAGGCATAAACGAATAACTTTGTATTAAAACGCCTGCCAATCAAAATAACGTTCCTTCACTATGTCCATAAATTTCAAAGGAATTCTTGATTATGGCGCCTTTCTGGTTCGATTCTCACGAGTGCATATTATTTGCATTAGCCTAGGCTGTCTATGAATATGCATGGATGTGACAATTTCTTTACATAAAGCACTAATAACGCCCTTATAAGACTAACAGCTGTTGGAGCTTATACGACTAAGATTGAAATCTCGATCATTAACGCCTTTGACGAAGTGACACCTCTTTTTTATAGTAGCACACACCCGTCTACCGGGGGATGGACGGGTTATGTCGGACTCTCCACTGGGAAGGTGGCCAGTGGCCTTACTGGCCCCATTGGCCCCAGTGGCCTTACCGACTCAAACCCTTACTCCCTCTCATCGTCCATAGTGGGGAAATGCGGTAAGTGGCACGAAGCCTTCTACGCGTTCCTCCGGCCGAAGTGATACCTACTTGTTGAAAAAAAAAACTTTTTAACAGTCATTTACAGCTATCAGATTGGATAAAAAGTGGCGTTCCATTGAAAAGCAAAATAAGGCCAACTATAACAAAAGAAACAGTTTTCATAAGACTCAGTGCTGAGCACAGGCAACACTGACTATGTTTGAGGTACGCAAGATATACTCCAACACGCAAGCTCAGTCAGGATTGTCAAAAGGGGTACGGTAAGCGGTAAACTTCACTGTTAGCTGTTATCAAGCCCCCTAAAGCCTCCGAGTAGGCTTAACGACTGATATCTGGTGACGTCAGACTGTTCAGCCTGCTTCCCAAAGTACGTATATGCCTGCAAAACACATCATAACATTCTGACCGCGGGGTCACCCATCCCATTTCTGACCCGGTCAGTTGTTTGAAAACTACGGGTATCCCCAACCTAACTCTTGACTGTATATTCCAGCCAATAAGGTGATTGTGGAAGCTCATTTCGAACAGCATTTTGAAATCAATTGTCATAGAATTTTCCTCACCCACCTTGCTTTAAATGGTCTCCATTGGAGGACTTTTCAGCCCCAATGGCCATTAGTTCTTCGCGACAGTCGACCTTACCACTGACACTTCAACCTCCTAACCCGCTGGCTGCGTTGGCTTCGTCAGCGACCTTAGTGTTCCTCATTCCTAATTCGATTGCTTAGTTGGATGAGCTTAATTTTCCTTAGTTATTAATACCCGTATTATTATTTCCGGTTGGCGAAGCTGGCAGGCTTGTGATTCGAGTATCGTTGGTCATTTTACTAATTTCTGCACGTTACTTTACTTTGTCCCATCTCTATAGCATTCCGTCGAATCTTTCCGTGGCCTAACAGAGTCTGGCTATATGGTGCTCCGTCGGAACATTGAATTCTTCTGAGTGTAACTGGTCCGACCCCGTTTCCACGTTTCAAGGTTAGATGTATATCTAATCTGGAATAACCCGTCCGTGTCTCGATCACTATGCGAGCTCTGTTCTTCTTCCTCCTCCACGTCTCAGAACCATAATTCATAACCATAAACACTGGCAAATTAAATCGTTGACAAAACCGTCGCGTGCTAACCCTGCCCACGCAGCCGGTTGACATTCCTGAGACATGCCTCGGGTCTCCACGACCAAATTGCCGCCTTTATCTAAGGCGCCTTCGACAAATTACGTCGGGCCCAAAAAGTGGGCTTATCACGGAACGTTAGAGCTTGTGTTAGTTGCTTGTTCGTCGTTCCTTTTAATTTCGCCTGTGCTTTTTGTAACGTCCTCATTTTAGGGTTATCTCAGTAGTACGGCTGCGTGCCTCTGTCACATATTTCTGTCTGGTGCTCTTTTTGGGACCTCAATAAGTGCCCAGATTACCGTTGACCGTTCCTGTAGACGTCATTTTGGACAGTAAATATTTTGTTTATGGTCGTACGAATTGATAACTAAGTAGTTAGTTATACATCAGCTAAACGCTGGTTATACGATTGTTGTCTTATGTCAATCGATTTGAATTGTGTCTGGATATGTAGAAGGACCGTTTCGCACAGTGATTAAGAGAGACGGTTTCTTTAACCCAGGAAAATATCTTCTTTGGGACCAGAGCAATGTATACATATAGGTATGTGATGTGGTATCATGTTATTGATGGATTTAAATATCTAATGACGTTGAACATGTGAAACTATGTTTATTTTGCCATAAACACGAACATTAATAATTGATTAAATAGCACGGCTGAGAATAAAACCTCGATTGCCTACTTAGTAAGTCTTAGGTGATTGACCTACTATACTGCACAATAAAATTGACGTCGTTTTTAACCGATGGATAAACTAAGTTTAAGACTTGTTTGTAGTCCCTGAACTACAAACAAGTCTTAGTTACTCTTTACGATACGATACGATAGCAGAATGCAGGCATTCTGCTATCGTAAAGAGTAACTATTTCAAACATGAAAAACCACTAAATTAGGAAGTCACCCGGAGATACATTTATGGAGGACGGTCCTTGATTTTATCTAATATTTAAATTAGAGCCGTCGCGAGGCACTATTTTTGGCTAGGAAATTAGAATAATATGCATAGACGAATTAATTAGAAGGCACGATAGTGCTCTCGCCAAGTCAATGAAATTAATAAGATATGTATATTCAACAGAGCGCAGCTAAGCAAAGATTGTATTGGGGGATGCTAAACAACGGATAAAATAGATCTACTAAAATAGTTTTTTACATACACAGGAATGACCCAGTCCAATACAAACCAACATGTATGCACAAAAATATTTGTATTTTTTTGTTGTTTTTGTGTAGTAGTCTACCACTTAAGCAGCAGTCCGGCAGTCCGGCTGTATCATCTATAACTAGTAGTAATTTGATATTTAATTAGGTAAGGTCAGCACCATGAGTAGTTGTCACCCTAGTACTTTGTTATTATGCTATTTTTTACTGGACATTAGACAAGCACACGATTATAATTTCACATGCTGGTAATTGATCACATTTGTGATGGTAATGTTGAAAAGTACTAAAGTGTTACTTCAGTGTTTTTGTTTCTGACCGTACCAATAATCGACGGTCGCAATAAGGCAGCATGAGTTTGCTATTGTATATCTCTTTTCAAGATGTGTTTAACCCACCGGTCACCTGGGTACCAGCTATTGAACCCTCTGACTTGGCTTGTCTTCTCACGACAGCTTTACGAAAGACGCCGGTCAGGAGTCGTTGGTAGCCAAATGGCCCAAGCACGAGTTAATTGAGCTCGATCAAACCGTAAAAAAACAAAAAAAAAACAAGACAGAGAGACAATTTTACTGTGGTGATGATAAGACTTGTTGTTGTTGTATTGTTTTTAAACTCTTGTTGAGTGGCGACCGTGGGGTGAAAAACGACCACAAGGGAGACCACAAATGCGTTGGTACGACGACATTAAGAGGATCGCCGGTGTGAAGTGGATTGAGATAGCACAAGACCGAAGAGAATGGCATAGACTGAAGGAGGCCTACACCCGGGAGCTTGAAAATGACTGAGAAGAAGAGAAGAGGAAGATGATCAAACTTAGCTATTTCCTAATAATTATTTAATTAAGAAAGTACTCAAGCAATTAAGATAAACACAATAACAGGTGTCATAAAAATAAAAAACAAAAAGTTACATTGATATGTACTACCTAACTTGCAAACAACAGTGTACTCGTGAGTATTTTACAGTAAAAAAATTAAGAAACACGTTAATCAAGAACCTGTGACATTATAGTTGTGTAATTAAGATGTGAAAAAGAAAACTTCACTAACTACCACTAGGTTGTATTTATTACTACCAACATGACGCAAAATTGAAAAATTTGCAGCCATTAGCAAATGCAGCTGTATTAAAGAGTAACTGACTATTATTTTCAATTAATTAATATATTCACTTACTGCAGTGACATTGATATACAGAAGAATAATTGCCTAGTCTAAGTCACGAAATAAATAGTCTATCTAACATTGTTAACTTTCGAAATACATAAATAACATTCAATCAGCAACTTAAAAGAATCTTAATGAGCATACAACACGTTCAATTATGAAATGGAATTTCCGCATCACTTACCGTTTCACAGTACGACGCGTAGCAGTTTAACTGTATCACTGTGTCTAATAAAGTTTAAACACTCAATTTCAGATATTGCCGGCTAATTACAGTACAAGCTATTAAATGAAAACATCAATTAATTAGAGGAGGAGAGGCGAGCGGGCGCGAGGCTGCGGCACTCACAACTGGTTTCGAGAAGCGCGCCGTATGCCTCATCCATAATTCAAATACAACATGGGGCCCAGACTCCGCCCCTGAGGCACGCCGGCCAATAGCCTTTACAACTTGCACATTCAACAACTCCGCCTGCTATAAACTTATTACCCCACCTTTCATAGACTAAATTAGCCCTATTCCATTTTACCAATGAATTAATATACACCGATAATATTATCCCGGGCTCAGTCGTCCGTATCGAACGCTCAAGTCAAATTGCTTGTGGGTGCCGATTGATTGCGGGCAATATTCGATTAATAGTGATCGTGATTCTGAAGATCATGACTGACCTAATCTTTCGCCTAGGACAAGAACAATATTTTAATTACTTAATTGATTATTCGAATATAAATCAGATTTCTTAAACCTATCTGCTAAAATTTCTTGAATGAGTAGTGAATTTAAATGTTAGCAATAACATTCACGCAAATTATACGGTAGCCAAAAATCTAATTTCAGAAATAAAATAGCAATTTAAATTAAGGTTTCTAACAACAAAGAAGCTTTTAGAATCAATTTAATAGTTTTAGTATCTAAAATTGCTTTAACAAATCAAATTGGCAAGTTGAAGTGGAAATTGGACAGGAAATTCCTTATTACTAAGCGTTATTGCTTTATCAGTGCTAATATTTCACGGAGGCGAATTGACGTAAAGATAAAAATGGGATGTTGTCTCGGCTCCGGGTTCACTGCGGCCAGTCACGAGCTCGACCACTTTATGCACATTAACTAATTTATTTTTGGCAACTCCAACGTGACATTTGACGTCGACATACTTGTTGATGGATTTAAAATAAGCAGCTGTCTGCTTAGCTTGGTTGTGTTTGGCTATATGAATAATCTACTTTTCATAATTTCTAATTTTGTAATTGAACCTTAAAATCTTTTCTATTACCGTCGCTGTTTTTGCCTTGCTTTTGTTTGTTGGCACAATTTGTCAGTTTGTTGTTCTTTTGTAGCGAGCCGCTAGACGCTGCAAAAAATTGGCTCCTTTTCGGAAGTTGCTAATGACAAGGCGCCATCGGTAGCTTTGGTGCCTTTTTTGCCGTCTGTGGCGTGAATTACTGACGAGCACCAGTTACCACAATTTTCAACCTTATATCTTTGCACATTGGGATACTTAATTTTACAATCGTCATAAGGAAGATTGACGTTATTCTTTGTGGTTACAATGTTGACTACACGTGTTTGGAAAGACGCTGTGAATTCGGCACCTAATAACAGAGGAGAGGCATCTCACGGTGTGGTCCGGAAGTCGAAATTGTCATCATGAGGTGTTTTGGGAACATTTTCATTTCGTTGTCCGGTGATTTGTCTTATATTACCAACATTTGATTTAGTAATAGCGAAATAATGTTACCATTGTCTTCGTTTGTGAAAACATGAAACTAATTTGTATCAAGTTTATTTTTTGTCGTAAACTTGTCGTCTAGTGATTGTATGTCAACTACAGACGCAATTTGAACAATCTTTGTGATGTCATCAATTTTTCATTCAATATAAACGCCTTTATACGTGTAAATAGTCTATAAACCGACGACCGCGCCGCGTGGAATTAGTCTGAAACGATTACACAGATAAAAATCTTGCCTTCGTAATTGTTATTTTTACTGTCGTTAGCGCGGCTACGTAAATTTAGTTATGTGAACACGCTGCTTTATTACCCCAGCCCCAGCCGTCACTTACGCCACCGAACATGATAATTTCATTTCCCAAATTGCTTTTCAGATTTGTATCGCGGGTAACGACGGGTGGTTCGTTCGATCAATTGTAGTTACGACAAATTTGGGCAATAAAACGAGCGATAGCACCGTTACAGAGGCGTTCAACTGTGCTAACCTTTAAAAAGAAAGAGACTGCTAGTTATTTATTCAAAGTCACTAAACGTGGTCCATTATAGGCCGTAATGCGGTCCAGGGGCGGGCGCGGTGCCCAGGCGCACGCTCGGTGCCCCCCCGCACCCCGCACCCCGCGCTACCGTTCCGCTAAACAAACTTCACGCAGCGACGCCAAATCGATTTTCTCCGATCGCATCTCCAGCGCACCATCCGTCTAATAATACTAAATCACTTTTTTATCTACTTCGAGATATTGTTAGCGGATCGACTATGAAATTATAGAAGGCAACGCTCGCTTATTGTATCCGCTTCACTCCCAGGATTTAGCGACTAAGGAAAATCTGTTAACTCATAAATTCATTATGCTAGGATTGGTTCTGCATTGTTTCTGCTGAACATCTTTGTTCCCTAAATTGCCGTGTACGAATCCCTTTATGGGTAACGGTAGATCGTGTTCCGGCGATTTGTTGTAAAAATTAGATTTTCATTATTATAAAGAGTGTCTGGGGTGAGACGAAATGGGTCCATTAAGTTTTTTATCCGTCTTCCAAATCTATGCAAAATGAAATGGGCGTTCCGTGTACGATTGGTTTATTAACGAAATCTATCTAGTCATCAGATGAAAATTGAAAACGTCTGTAGAATTATGTTTGAGTTCGTTGAACTGTAGTTTAATCAACGATTACTGAAAGAACGAAAAAGGTTGATGATAAAAAGCAAGATGGCGGTCTGCGGGCAATTTGAATGGTCGTCATTGAGCCGAGTGAAATGGAGCGGCGCGACACGAGCCGCGACAGGGGCCAGCAACATTTTTAATTTCACCAAGTACTGTAGTGGCAAGTACTCCAAGTCACGTTCAATCTCACACTTTACGTCACCTCTAATCTATCACTAATAGCTTAAGATATCGATTAAGTGTGACGTAAATTATTCGGAGATTGTCATGGACATTTTGTAAAGTTTAAGTTCATTAGAATAGATTTACCGTGCCAAGTTCGTTGACTTTTGCGATCAACCACCATGTGAAATGTTTTTTATAAGCTGCTATCCATGTTTTTATTCTTATAGAAACTAACGAATTGCAGACTTCAGGAATGTATCCTTAAAATACTTCTTGTCTGGCTTAAGAATTTTCATATGCCCTTGAAGCATATGAAAATTCTTAAGCCACAAAACTCGTTTCAGTTGGTTCAATGTGCTATTCAAGAAATCATTAATGTGGCGAATGTTGTTGCTAGGTCTGGTCTCGTTGTTTAGATCTGTTCAGGCATTCATTTATAAACACCCGTGTCGTAACAGTCTCTGAAACTCACAGTATTTTGCTTAGCTTATGTCAGATAAAAAATATGTTTCATACATTCACCAACCTCTTGACCGTTGCGGCCACCAAATCGTTCGTAATATTTCTTTTGCAGAAGTGTTTGAAGCTTTTTAATTAAATTTAAAACACAATTCATTCAAACAGAAACATGTTGCGTTCCCCTGCCCTGAGAGTAATCACAAATGGCCGCCAATACAAATACGCAGAGCGATGACAGCCATCAGTGACAGTGGAAGAAATCGCTCCTATTTGAGGTTTCCGCGCGCACGCACCCGTTTCACGGTTTTTCTGGCGCGCGCCGGATGTGGTCGTAGCGCAGGCGATTGCTGATTGAGTTCTTTCATCTTATTTGTAACGCCTTTAGTTTGTAGAGTTGTTCTAGATTTGAAACTGCCTTGTTTTGAAAATTCGCTATGTGAATTACACATCACGCTTTCTTTTAAATTTTACCTGCTGCAATACTCTAAAATTCTTTGCTTTGATTTGATTGGATTATCTGTCGCGTTCTTAGGTTAGGTGTTTTCCTCTTAAATTCTTTGCAATATTAGACTATCTGTCACGTTCTTAGGTTAGGTGCGTTCCTTTTAAAAACGTCTAGAACGTGGAATATTACTCATAAGGAACTACTGGGAGTACCTATCAACTCAACAACGATATTTACGAGAAATGATAAATAAATAATAAAAGCATTTATTTCCAATCACATTAGTCTGATTACAGTTTCGCCTTATGATATGATGATATTTACTACCAATTGATATTTTTTGATTGCAGGGTTACCTAAGAACATACGAAATGTTTCTGGATCTCAGTATAACATTCTCAGTGATGTTGGTTTGATCATCGTTTTGTTATTGTAAAACACAAATCGATGGAATGTTAACTAGTTTAGCTACCAATAAAAAAAGCTCTGAGTTTGAGACGCTTTCCTTCTAAAGAGTTTTCGTAAAACACATCTAGATGTGTTTGTACGTTTTTGCGATATTTCTGTCTGGGTTTTCTATCATGATCACGTACTTTTCATACGCAATAAATAATGGATAAATAGTAACATGCATGCCTTGCTTAGTTTCGGGTCAGGACGTGTGGAGCTCCGTAATATAAAAATATATTCTTTTATTTATTTTATTTTTCATCATCAAGGTGTCAAACGCTATTAAGTATTGAATTCAATTTTATTTCAATGCAAGGAGTAAATAACTTGTTTTTATGAAACAAGTGGTGTTTATTTCGCTGATTTGCATAATAAGCGTTATTACTTGGAAACTCCATAAAACTATAATCCCAGTATAAATCATTAGTGTAATTATCTCGACTTAGTGGAGAGGGATCACATTTATAATGCAGTTTTTGCAAAAGGTCGATTTGTTTATATTATTGTACAATGAGCGTAATGTTTAAATAATTTCAACTTAATTGCTCGGAGGAATAAGTTTGTAATACAAGCAGTCATTATATTTATATCACCATTAGCGGTTCTCTAGAGAACGGTGGGTCACATATGTGTATAAATCTATGTTTGTTTTGTGAGAATTATCTACTCATGATTTCTTTTCAGACGCAAACTTGGTTTCAAGACATCTCATACAATTTGATCAAATTAATAACATACATATCATTCGCTCAAGATTATATCAGGACTAATTAGAAGCAAACTGGTGCTGTCATGTTGGTAGGAACATTCAAACTCCTACACTTTGGGGGCAAACTTCCGTGGTTTTCTTCATTCTTCAGACTCCTCAAGTTGACCACACTCCACCTGGTGACAAGCATTGCTTGTACCTTTTAAACAAGCTATGCACAGTTTGTGGTCAGATGGTCTTGGTGTAAAGTTGAAAAATATATTTGTGAGCAAGGAAAGTTTTAGCTGGTCATTTTATTCACTGATTTATTTCAGAAGTTAGGTATCATGGTTTTTATTCGTGCTCGTTAACGGGGAGAAAAGCAAACATTAAATAAGTGCTGCAGTATGTTAACCAAATGTAGAATTTAAGTGTTGAAAATAGACATTATCTACGTTTTTGGTCGTTCGAATTTCGTTGATGTCTATTACAGACCACAGTTACTTACAACCTTTAGAACAGTTTTAAAAAATCTTTTTAAACTATTTTAACCTTACTGATGTGATTGTCAAAGACCAATGTGCACGGTTAGACATTTTCAAATCTAAGGATTGGACCGCCTTCTCTACGTCTGTATTTTCGTATACCTACAACCTTGGTGTCTTCAACCCAAGAGTGAATAGGTATTTTCTAGCTAAGCGTGTTTCACCAGGAGAGTGTGAGGGGTTATTTCTGTCAGCATAGTCTAGACGATCTATAAGCATTCCCGATCGGAAGTCGACCAGTCACAAGTCACAACACGCGGTCGGCTGAATAATGACTTACTCGCGCCCCCCACTGCCCTGGCCACTACCTACCGCCACCAAATTGGGTTATTCCGTGAAGATAAATTACCCACGATTACTGTAACAGCTTTGTTAACTCTGCTTAGCTATGTTTGTTTAACTTTGTTATGTATTCTTAACTAGTCAATGTGACATTTTCAGGGATCTCAATCAAACTTATGGCAGACGGCATATATTTTTTCAAGAATGGTAAATCTTTTTTTTAAGTGATGTTAATTTAAAAAAGGTTTGAGTGTTTCTTTTTTAATATATATTTTTTGTAGTAACTAGTATAACTATTTAAAATTAGTGGTAATGGTATCAAAATCAATACTCAACATAATTCGCGTTACGTTATTTAAATACAAAGAATGATGTGTCGTGCTTACATGGTATTTGAGTCTTCCATGTCCAAACTCAAACCATTGAAGCGTAAAGAAAGTACCAAATTAAGAGAGTTGACGAAACTCAAACCTTTTAACTAGATGCACAAAGTATAAGTACCGCTCCGTAATAGAAACTATTTGTCTTTACGACTTATCCTGTGAAACTTTTCAGCCTGCCTATACTTACTAAAACTAAAAAATACTAAATAAAGAGTGCAAAAGTTCATCAAAACCAGCCAGTAATTTTCACATATTACTAGAACGAAAGATTCATCGCTCACAATGTATTAAATATGTTGTATGACATACATCATAATCGTATTCATCATTCAATCAATATTTGAAATTGGGCGACAACAAAGAATACAACTCCAATTCGACTAATGTACATAAATTATTTATTTATTTAACTTCATCTACGGAATACCCTCCGACGCCTATTATGCCATCCGTTATGACATCGCCTAATTTGATCGCCCTAACACAAGAAGTTTCAGTCAAACGAATTTACCTTAACGACCATTGTTCGCCATTAGTGGGCAATTTTGTGGGTACATTAATCCAAGGGAATAGAGGCGGGGGCGTGTCATTTGATATTTTCGGTAGTACCTATCTAACAGTGAAGTAATGTGGTTCAATTCTAGGTGACTGATTTTTGTTCTTATGTCATATTTTTAGACACTTCATGAGAGTTTGTGTGTCCAATCAACAAATTATTATGTACAACGACCGAGGATAATTTTCTTAGGGTATTTTTTCAAAATCCTGAAAGACCAAATTTCTCGGATTTTGTGACACAAATACATTTAAGTATACATAAAATAAAAAAAACAAAATAACTTTATTTAAATAGACCTGTTACAACATACCTATATAGCCGAGCTGCCTCCCTGTTGGTCTTTTCTGGTAACTAAAGACTGGTAGAAGATAGTTTGGGGCAGCCTGAAGTAGAGGCGCTTATTATCCGACCAAGCAAAAAACATCTCACTTTGAGCCACAAACAATTTAGTCTAATTTGGACTGGGAGGTCTTTGGTGCAAATTACTACTTATTTGCAATATGTTTTGCAACTAAGAAGAGTTTTGAAAGACCCGTTCTTTGTAGAATATATGATATACGATGATATTTTGAACCTATTACATTTAACCTAACAACTGAATAGCGATGTAACGTAATAAAAAATACCACAATGCCGGCCCTAGTCGTAACGAGATCGCATTATAACTTGTTATCGTCGTTATTACTAGTATTTTGACGTTTGTGGCTCGATAAAGTTTAAGTAGACAAATTGGATTGCTCTATTTACAATTGTTTTGATTGTAAATGTTTACAATTAGCCCCGTATGGAGAATGGTTCGATTCGGTGATTGGATATGTCTTCATTTTTTTGTTTCAACTTTGTAATTTTGACGTCTTGTTATTCATAATAATATAGTCAATCTAGAAGACATTAGTTTATTTCGTATTAAGAAATCAAACCTAATTGTATACGAGAAATAAGTACATAAGTCCACGTATGTCTATTATGTATAAATAATTATTGGTAGTTTGATGGGTTGATGATTAAACACTAACCTTAAAATTCCAAAGAAATTGTTTTGTACTTTGTCTGGCCTGGGTTATAAACCTATTGTGTCATACACACCTAGATAGCATCACGTCTTTTCCTTACAGGCTAGGCAAATTGACTTCTTTCCACATGCTAAGATCCGTCAACAAATCAACGATTCTTTGATTTTTAGAAATCTTTTCATTCACTTTATTCAATTAAAGTTCCTCTTGACATGACTCTTTCTGAAAAAATCATTTTCATCTTTATTTTATCGTTCCTCTAGTAAATGTAAATTAAAATGTTAGTTTCATTTACCCCTGATATCAAATCTAATATAGTTGAAAACCTTTGTATCTGGAAGTAGCGTATACCAACAACAGTTACTCTAATACCAACATAGAATGAGGTATCTGCAAATTATTTTTTATTAACAGCAAGCATCACAGCATGAGGGCTTCCAAGTAGGGCGTGAATATAGTTCTTGTTGCATCGGTAACCTTTGCGTCCGTAGCCTGCGGCGACTGTTTACCTTTCCTCAAAGTAGTGGGTGTAAAAAAGGTTACTGTAAACTGTGTAAACGTTTGATCACACTAACGATTTTAAAAGACCAATGTGGTGCTTAAATAAAATTTGAGAAAAGTTAAGAAAACGCGCGTGTTGTAATAACATTGTCTTATTTTATCTATGTACTAGCTGTCCCAACAGACTTCGTTCTGTTGTCAAACATTTAGTGTCACGTGACAGGTAGTAACATTTACTAAAAGGAAACTAAAATTGAGATTTCTACTATATTCCCAGCATTTTCTCATGATTACTCACCTTTTAAACCTTTCCTCGACCATTACAACTATTTCAAAACCAAAATTAGCCAAATCGGTCCAGCCATTCCCGAGTTTTAGCGAGACTAATGAACAGCAATCCATTTTTATATACATATGAGATATGTATGATATGTTATCTTCTATTCAAATAGTCTCTTTTCTTCTTAGTTCCACCTCTGTCAAGTTGTCCCGTCCCACATTGCCGGAGTTTTTTTTTCAGTTTAAATGTTTTTTGCAACAATCAGTTCTATGTGGAACTTCAATATAATCTTTAAGATTTATTTAAATAAATTATTCTAAATCCAATTAAACGACTTGTGATCAGACGAATTGGTATATGCAACTACTCATCGAGTTGGGTCCGTTCAGAAAGCATACACCAAACCGCGTTAACCCTAAAAAGCGTAGTTCAACTAATCACCACGAAAGTTAGGAAATGGCGTCCACAATGCCACGTTTAACTGTAACAGAAGCCTACTCGTTAATCGCGCCGTTACCGGCAGAGCCACCTAATGTACTTTTAATACTGGATCGTTCCCAGCAATTTGGCTGTGCGGCGAAAAAAGCCCATTTTCTCATTCACCGTGTGTGGTTCGTTGCGACTAATTATAATTATTTGTCGAACCACTTTTTCGGCGGCGGGGAAGGGTTAAAACTAAAAACACTCCAGGTTTTGCGGGTTAGGTAAGCAAATTATTTTTTCGCTCGCAAGAAACTAATGTTGGTTTAGGAAAGTAAATTGAAAGCTCAAAAACTTAATTAATTATGTTTTTTCTTATAAAAACTTTAGTAAAAACCCGTAAGTAGTAATGAGAATAGGTAATTGTGTTTTAAGTACGGTTTCTTAGAAAGGGTTGGAATTAACTTGCAATTTATATTGCGGTTAGCTTTAACTCAATGTTGATTATAATTATCGTCATTAATAATAATCTTGGTTGGCAAGATTAAATTAATAGTTCGTGACAGACACACGAGCAGTTATTCTCGGAATTGATCTGTGGTTATTTAGCAAGCAGGATATTTGCTTAAATCTAACTTGCTGTCAAATCAGGCTGATGTAGGAAAAGGGTTATCAATTTCTTGAAGTAAAGGCAACTTAAAAGTAAACCAATTAACTTTACTACGTTTTAAAAAATAGTTTAAGTTCTTCTGTTATTATTGTAATGTATTTTTGTCATTCTTAATAAGTAGCTTAGTTTATTGGTTAAATAAATACCTAAATTTGACCTCAAGTTCTGCTAGATGTAAGTTACCTTCCATTGATAAAAAAACAGTCAGTGATGGTTTCGTATAATCATTTTGGCATCATTTTGTCGACTAACTGATTTTAAGCAGTTGCTGCAACCTGTAGGATTGACGGGCATACTCTGAATCGTCCATTTTCAGTTGTCAATTTTGGAATCGACATCTGAGAAGTCTTTTCGGTATAAAGTCTAATTTTGCTTCACAATTTTCGGTCTTAAAAATCAGTAAAACGAGGAATAGTTAATCTTAGGAGGTTTTCGAAAATTTACTATATCTTATCAGCATCATCAACAGCCACATGTCGTCTACTGTTCAAATTAGCCTTCCCCATTGCATCGAGCATAATAATTAGATATTGTCGAGGCTGAAATGACGCGCCCCTCCACCGCATCTACGCAAACAAGAGTGCTTGCTTGTATGCGTAGATACAGAAGAGGGGAGCTCTTCCAGTGAATCTGCCAACACCACTAATATTGTATGCCAACTGAAGCTGAATTAGGATACTAATTATCGATGTAATTCACCTTATACGATTTATATCTTAATACAACTTAAAACGCTACTTGTCCGTCTGATTTGATAAAACGACACATCCTACGTAACTAAAATAAAAAAAACAAATACGATTTTAATAGTATCATGCCTACATACGAAACATTCAAAAAATTACCCCAAATAGCTTCCTAATACGTGCGTAATGACGACAAAAAGTATGAAATTCGTAAGTGTGACGCGTTTAGCGGGGTCCATAAATTGAATTTTATTATGGGTTCGACATTTCAACGCTGTCATGTGCATTAGGAAGGGTTGGACCTTGTGTCGTCCTAACTTGCCTATAATGAGTTTTGGGTCAGCGGACTTGAGGCACTTATTTATTTCGAATAAATAAATATTAAGGACATCTTGCAAAAAAATGGCCTGATCATACGCAGTAAAGGTTTTAGAAACTTATGTACATTTTATGTTCAAATGTTATTTTCTAAACACGAAATGTTTGTCCTAGGCGAAAGTGGAGTTTTTGGTCACTGGTGCACTTGACAAAATCACTAACTTTTGGTGTTTTTCCACTTTCTAACTAATAAGTATTGGCTACTTTGTCGTTTTAAAGTCTTTTATTTTACCGTTTAATTTCATTACACCAACCTAAAAGAAGCGCTATCCCTATAACTGACCGTCAGGTTTTCAAAATATAAGTAATACAGTTTTACAGGAATCAAGGTAAAGGTTCATAGGAGTCAAGGGATGATTGAACGATGTATCTTCTAAATTACTCTTGTAATTCCATAGATATGAGGCAAATGAGTCCTAATAGAAACTAATCGATGGAAAATATAAGATTATGAAACATCTAGGAATTTTTCATTGATTAATAATTATGCATTAAAAACGTGGCGTCTTAAGAATTCGTTCGTTTCCATTCCATATTTTTTACAGCTCATTGTCCCATGTTCAGTGTATGATTACCAGTTCATTAATAACCGTCTTGGCACTAATTCTTAGAAAAAATAAAGATTCCTAGGAAAATGTGGCAACAATCAGCAGATAGTGATCTACCGATGTGACAATAACTGACTACGACCGCTCCATGCCAAATCGCATTTTAATTATTTAGATAAGGTAGGTCATTAGCTAGCAAATTACCCACGGAGTTGTTTGTTTTATTTTATTTTTTCTTATCGGCTAATGGTTCATCTTGTCAGTCAAATTACCGGAACTGTAAAGTGGGGGCTTGACTGCAAGCGGCTCCCGTTTGAGACGCAATTAGAAACGTCGCAGCAACTTTAAATTACAGGTAATTGTGCTTTGTGCTTGTTGTGTAACTCGACTAAGTGTTCTGAAAGTTTAAACATGGTGCCTATTTAGCACTACTTGTAGTTAAGTCATCTTTACAAAAAGTCTATTTGAAGAAGCTTGAATGCAAGACAGTTCTTCAGGTCAGTACGATCATAAGTATAAATGCAAAAAGCGTATTAAAGTAATTTGAAGTTTTGTTCTGACTTGTTTTTGATATTATTGGAAATTCCCAGCATGAAATAAACAGCATTTTTGCGAATAGTTTCTTTGTTGATTAGCAGAATTATTTTTAGTAACAGTCAATTGTTACAAGCGGTTATTATTTCTGAATCAAGTTACTGTCAAGTACTTAATATTTCTTAATACTTTTTATGTATATGTTTTTTTTCATTTGTTCACCTCTTATGTTTTATATTCAAGGGAAAACCACGTTTCATCCTACAACACAACCTTGTTTCCTCTTAACCCAAAATTTGGCCTTACCCCAAGTGCTAAGGGATCAAACAGCACCGCTCACAGTAAGTCCACCACCTACGATCGGGTAATCAAACACGATCGTTTTATGAACCCTGTGTGCAGCCGCGATGTTAGTTGCATTCGCAAGAAGCAATTGTTTGTAAGCAATCAAGATTTAATTATAATATGTTTATTACTGTCGTAATTACTCACTTCAATATGAGAAACAAAGGCGCAAGAGTTACATACTTAGGCGCAGCTGTATTTAACTTGTCTTCATATGACTCATTTTATGTAAGTACTATTTAAATGCAAAAATAGATTATAATTGTTTTTTTAAGGTTACTGCATGAAAATATGCCTGACTAACTCTACCTTCAGTTTTCGAAATATTTGATTATTTCTGGCTATCAAAGACGCCTGCTACAAAGTGATCCAGTTTTTAAGAAACAATTCCAATTAACGACACTGGTAAGTAAGTTTTTAAAATTCTGAAAAACAGTCCTACTTTTGATTTTTAATACAAAACAACACAATCAACAACTAAGATTTCCTTTTTCCAAATCCAAAGCCCTTCTTCTTTATGCGGAATGCGTAAAGAACACCCTGTATCCCAACCCTCATGACTCCTTGCTACTTATCTCCGGCTCGGCCACCTACTCAGAGGTATGTCCGTGATGTTAGACATCAAAACATCAGGCAGACGCATTCCACGCACCGTAAAGCGATCCTAGACTCTTTTATTACCCTTATCTCCCACTCTCAACAGGACAGGAGTCAATCCGGCACACTGGCCAGTGTTTACGATGCAGAGTACAAAACGTTCCGTTTTTTTTTATTATTTTATGTCTGTGGGGCCGCGCGTGCGCCCTAATGGGTCCCTGTGATAACTCTCACTTTTAAAACCCTTTTATTTCAATGTCACCACGTAAAAGTCCTCTCGGAATATAAATGAAAACCAATTCTGATACTTTATTTTAAAGATGACATTTGCTTGCTATACCTCTTACGCTTAAATTCCAAAAACCTAAGTCATTTGTAAGCTATCTGCACTTTATTTAGAAGCAAGATTTCTTTGTAATAAAGGTTTGTTTTTAATTTGTATAGAAATGTTTGGGATTCCAGACATTTTTGTGGTTTAGTGACTTGTAATAAATTGTTTCTTACAATTTAATGAACAGATTAACGCTAATAAGATTTATATCTGCGGCTATTTTCTAACATTTTAAATAATCTAAGCTTCGAACATGGCTCTGAACTGTTTAATAGTTTTATGACTATTTACGACTTTGTGGTTTTCAAGCATCAATTACACACGCCCAAGACTACGTACCGATGTCTAGAATTTATCTCCATGGAATAAATAATATCAACTCTAGTGGTGTTAAATCTTTTATTTTGTGACTTTATACAACGCATTCTACATAGAACAAAAAGATGTACCCTTACAAGTTTGATGATCATGATCGACATAGCTCTCAGAATAAGTAAGCTAAAGTGGCGGTGGGCTGGCCACATTTGCCGTAGAACCACGTCTCGGCAAGCGTAGCGTGGGACGCCCTCCGGCTCGGTTAAGCGAAGATTCGCGAAAGGCTGCTGGCAGGAGATGGATGCGTCTAGCCGAAGATAGGGTGCGATGGCGCGCATTAGGGGAGGCCTACGTCCAGCAGTGGACCAACATAGGCTGATGATGATGATTGTTTCAGTGACGAACTCGCACTATTTTAGAAAGTGTGTCCAATAGACTCAGTTCAGTTTAGTAGACTAATTAAGACCTGATAACTCTGACTTTGTGGTGAACTGGGAACCAATGTTTAAAAAATCGACGAAGCGCGATGTGAAAAGAATAGTACCCTTGCGCTTTGCTTGGTTCGTCTTGGAGAACTACCGTGACCCCTCATAAGCTGATCTTAACCAAGCTTTACTTTTAAAAGTCTTTGTTCTCTTTTAATTTATGTTCTATTTAATACGAGCAGAAACAGACATTAACTAACCATAAAAATAATAACAATTATATTGCACTTCTATCATAAAACCTATCACAATGTGCTTTTACTAACGCAATTTTTGCAAACTATTTTATACTCAACTAGTATTACTAGATACTTACAGTAACCATAATAAATAGAGCGCCAAGGGAATCGAGGTGTCCACTTAAAGTGGTTATGTCACATTCTGAGCACTTTCTCATTATTATTTCCAGTAATACGGAATAGAACATAAACTTAAAAGAAAAGTTGCTGAATTAAAAAGATCGTAATTATAACGCGTTCACTTTGAACACGACGCTCGGGTCTGGTAAGATAGTAAAATAGTTCTGATAAGTAGGGTAAATTATACTCGCGAGTTGATTGAAATGTGTTGGGAATAGATAGCCACTTAATGTCAGATAATGAGTACAACATAGTTGTCTCTAATATTCCATTGTTGTAAGGATGTTGAAAAATTAACTGAACAGTTATAAGAAAACAACACAAATGTGAGACTTATTAAGCACTAGTAGTTTAGTGACATCATGATCAGATGACAGCTGAAGCGTAATTTACTTAATTATCTTCATATTAACTTTGGCTGAAATGTTCAAAGCATGCGTGATAGTTAAAAGTTTTGAGACAAGTATACTTGGTGTATTCAATATTTGTCGCCTTATTGAATTAAATATTTAGAGTCATTATATTAAATACGTTTTTAAATAATGCAGCACTTGCTGGCAATGACTTGTATAAAAGCGGACATAATGTTTTTGATCCAAATAACATGAAATATAATTCAAATAAAGCGTGCAAAGTGCATATCCCAAAGGTTTTCTTTGATATGTTTTAATGATTTTTCCCTAATATTCTTAAAATCGTCGACTGTTAGTACATAGTTGACTATATCAATGTATTTTATTGTATGAATTTTTATTTACCATATTACAAAATGAGAGCTAGCAGCAATTTTTTGTAGTAATATTTAACAAAACGACAGGTAGAAGTGCCAGAAGATGAGTTGTGTCGTTACAGGCAAAAACGGACAAAGTGGCGTGTTAAAAGAATTTCATTTCAGTGCCTTCACCTGCCCATACGAGCAACGAACAACCGATCCTAGTATCGAATTAATGCTGATATTGTGATGTAATGAGTCCCTGCTGTGAATACGCGAGTACCCATGCCTGGAAGGGTTGTCTGAGCGACTCTACGGAATATAAGTCAACTAAGTTATGGTGCAAGTGGAGTTGTAGACTTGCAGCAATGGTGGAATGAGTAAATTATATTTATTGCTTGTTTATGTTGATCACCTAGATATTAAATTAAAAAAAAACATTATTTTGTAAAACAGAGACTATGGTCAATTTGAACTAAGGTAAAACAGGGTGAATTTCTCAACATGGCGTGTCAAGCGAAATCCTAAAATGTGAAGATTAAACTCAAATTAACAAAGGAATCTCGAGACTGATTCTGATTAAAACTAAATTGCAGTCATAATTCGGTGAGAGAAAAACCATTTTTACATTTAATGTACACACATCAAAAGTGTCTAGGGATATCTCAAGCATTTTCATACAAAGTATAGCTATTTGGGAGGCTGTAAAAATTAAAATATTGATACCAACGTAGAAATTTTTAGAACACAAAAACTGCTATATCTGCCCTTTCAGATTGTATAAAGAAATTTATTGTAGTAGCATTATTGTACAATCGTAAGGACGTTAAAAAAAGACAGATTTTTCTTTTAAAAGGAGTCAAAATTTTAGCAAAATCAAACGGTTTTTTTTGTAATATTCCTAACCTTTATCTTATGCCACTGTCCTTGCGTTATTCTGAGATAATGCTCAACTTGTAAACAAACTTAACTTTATGAAATATTTGAAAAATGATATCCCTATGATATCCCTAGACAGTTTTGATGTGTGTAGTTTGTAGTGTATCTTTATTGGAAAATTAAAGGTAGAAACTAATCATAGAATTTACGTAGAAAAATTGTGCACATGTTTTACTCACAACGTTGCTCTAATTAATATGAGTCAATTAAAATGCAATATATCATCCTTCACAATATAGTGTAGTGTATAATAGTAATATTGGTAGGGTGGAAGGACCTCCCATGATATGTGGCCGACCACCAGTGAAGCAGAGGTGAAACTATGATGATACATACATACCGGATGTCCTTCAGAACATGCAGATATTTCAAAGAAGGATCTGAATCATGACCGAACCAGGAACAAATGGCAATAAACATTTGAATAAATAGATTGAAAAGAAGCATATAAAGGGTATGACAGCAAGAAAAAAAATGTTATTTCCGCATTTTTACAGAAACAGTGTATTTTTTTAAGCTACTACTACAGTTGGTGACATTTATTTCTCAAAAACAATACAAAATTCACTTATTAGAGAAATACGAGGTTTAACATTATTACTTATAATCTACGAGTGTACAGTATTAGGACGCTATTGCGAATATATATTTGCGGTAAATTGCAACAAAAGTTGTATTTACATATCGCCCATGTGACACAGGATCGCCCTTTTCAAAGCCCTTTTTTACGAACTATTGGACAAACCTGTGGGGCTAAAACGGTAACATTTTAGCATTTCATATTATGAAACATCTAACTGACGTTTCATCTAGGCCGCGGTCCGTTTCGAGTCAAAAGTGAGTAATAGCGCGCTGACGTCGCTCACGTTCATACAATTTATCAATTCGGGATGCGTGTCAGCGCGCTGTTACTCACTTTTGTCTCGAAACGGACCGCGGTCTAGATGAAACGTCAAATAGATGATTCATAATATGAAATGCTAAAATGTTGCTGTTTTAGCCCCCCTGTTGTCCCAACTTCTAAACCATTGTCACTACTAGTCCAAATACCCAATACTTACAAAATAGCTATCACACAAAATTGTTGCAAAACCAAACAACTTATTACAAAAATAAACCATATAAGCTATATTAATGTATTCGAGGCCTAATAGAGTTGTATTGGTTCCCCGTAAAGAACTATAGATAAATAGTGGTTCAGTCTATTAGTATACAGGGAGCGTCTTGGATCGTATTACTCTATAAAAAATAAGCAACCTCTCAACATGAAGCATAAAGAAAGAGGAGGTATGCTTTTGTTTATAAATAGTGTTGTAATATACTGGAAGGAAACGTGAGCAGAAAATAAAAGCCTTTATTAACTTGCCAACAAGTCAGGGATCAATTTTAATATCCATTTGATGTTATCGATTTTTTTATTCGATTATAAATTGTACATTTTGTATTCTGCAGTTTAGATGTATGTAACGTTATTACATGTTTTGTTAAATTGCAAATTTTTTTTTTGTTCAAGAAACATCAAATTTGTAAACAGCAACCGTTGAGTTTCTAGCCGGTTCTTCTTAGTCCAACTAGTGGTAGAGTCACATAATGTTTGTAGGTGTACTTTGTACTTCCATAATATAAGTAGGTAATTTAGTTGTCTATTATTTTGTATAATATCTCCTATGGTTGGGATAGTCAATTTGACAGGTCTCCATATTTTAATAAATTTGTAGGGGTTATCCCACATAATATATAGGAAAATTAACTCAGTCAATCATCCTTCTAAACCTAAAACGAGGTATTCCTTTATGCTGCGGAAACCAGAATCAATGGTGGTAGAGGTCGTCTGAGCTGAAATGACGCGATCCGCCACCGCATCTACGCACACTAGCAAATTTTAAAACAACATACACATAAATATGCAATTATGATTGATTGTTCAGTTGCCGGTTAGGATCAAACGTAGGAGCACGCATCGTTTGATCTCATAGTACCGTTAGTATGTCTTCAAAAAAGTTTGGAACCAAATCCGTCGCCAAAAAGGTGTGGGACACACAACAACAGTTTGCCTAGTCCCGTTTAGAGGCTGTTTTTTTTTTTTGAAATTTGTAACGTTTTCATCTCTGCCTAGTTGTTTTATTGGCCTGTTATTTTTTTTAAATCAGTGAGTCAGTGTAGTGAAGTTAGTTAGTTAATAATAGTTTTTTTTACATTGTTGCCTTCAACCAAGTAATCAAGAATTTCATATAACATCTTTAAATAGAAGCGACAACAAGAAAAGCATTGCGTCTCGACTAGTTAATTCAATATACGCCTGCGATCCCAGATAGCTGTGCGTACTCACCTTTTAACATTTTTTAGTGTCGACTTACATATTTACAAAAAGTCCCCAGCACGAACGAACTGGGCCTTAAGTTTAATAAATAATTTATGAGGCAATTGATAAATAATTTACGAAGAAGTCTCAGATCATAAATGAGGCGAAGTCCTAATTATGTTTTGATAACTTGAGAGTGGAGGACTAAATTATTCAATTACTTAAGTCGTGTTTTTATTTTTATGATAGGACTTCTTAGATGAGTCACCAGAGATACTTACATTTTTCAACCAGGGTAGCGATTCACAACCGAGTTATCGTACGATTCGGTAATTTTCATATTTCTTGAAATTCATTTTTTAAAATGGGTGGTGTCTGTATTATTCTCTTACTGAATACTAGATGCCATTAGCTTTAACATATATAAAATTCGTGCGCTTTCGCTTATCAAGCGATTTACTAGAATTAAATGAAAGATACTGAATCGTACGATAACTCGGTTGTGAATCGGTACCCTGGTTGAAAAATGTAAGTATCTCTGGTGACTCATCTAAGAAGTCCTCAATGCACACTTTACTTCATTCACTTCACCTTGATTTTGGCCTTCTGTGAAACTCAAGAACTTCGTGAAGGTGATCGTTTGAGTGGGAGGAACCAAGCCGAATAATATTTCAATACAAATGGGGGAGAATACTAACTTAATGTGAAGCGAATAGAAGATTAAAGTGAGCGTGTTGCATCGAGATGGTAAATGATGTAAGTGAGAATCTCTAGGCTGAAAAACCCATACGGAATAGGTTTTAATAGTAAGAAAATAATAGCAGAAACCTTTACGTATGAATGGGTATGAATGACAAATGCACGCTAAGTGTAAGGCCTCGTTAGTGCGTTGCGTTGCGGTGCGTCGTGGCAGAGCGTCATCGACTTCGTAATTTTGCATATCTTATAATGACATGGCCGATCGCCCGAAGAGTAGGACCCATTTTAGCTTTATTTATTCTATGTGTGGGTCACACCCATTTTCAGTCGGTGAACGGGCCTAGACTAAAATTGATTTATTTCTTTGAAGTGTAAACATGGAATTGTTAAAAATATCAGCTTCCTTGCTATAAACCTTGGATTTTGAACTATCTTCTAAAAATATCAACAAACAAGCCTCACGAGTGTTAATTCCAAGATTATAAACATACCACTAAAAATAAATCATCAGGATCCACATCAGGTTTGGACGAATTCATGTGAGAGCAATCAAAAACGACATACTTATTTATTTGGTTTTACTGGTGGGCCGGTCGAAGAATAAAAAACATTTTGGGCGGAATAACCGCAACTAAAACTGAAGAGCTGTTTCAGGCTTATAAGTAAGGAGTTAGTGTAACATGATCGTAGTCCAATTTAGTTCCGGAAGCGCCTAGTTAGGGGTGCGTGACGTCGCTCCGGCGAAACTTGAAGGGTTGTGGTGGCCGGGCTCAGCGGCTGTGGGCTGAGTGACGAGAGGGAGCGTTTTGTACTACACGTGCGGAATAACGAAACTTGAAGGGTTGTGGTGGCCGGGCTCAGCGGCTGTGGGCTGAGTGACGAGAGGGAGCGTTTTGTACTACACGTGCGGAATAACGAAACTTGAAGGGTTGTGGTGGCCGGGCTCAGCGGCTGTGGGCTCAGTGACGAGAGGCAGCGTTTTGTACTACACGTGCGGAATAACGAAACTTGAAGGGTTGTGGTGGCCGGGCTTAGCGGCTTTGGGCTGAGTGACGACAGGCAGCAATTAGTACTACACGTGCGGAATAACGAAACTTGAAGGGTTGTAGTGGCCGGGCTCAGCGGCTGTGGGTTGAATGACAAGAGGCAGCGATTAGTACTACACGTGCGGAATAACGAAACTTGAAGGGTTGTGGTGGCCGGGCTCAGCGGCTGTGGGTTGAATGACAAGAGGCAGCGATTAGTACTACACGTGCGGAATAACGAAACTTGAAGGGTTGTGGTGGCCGGGCTCAGCGGCTGTGGGTTGAATGACGAGGGGCAGCGTTTTGTACTACACGTGCGGAATAACGAAACTTGAACGATTGTGGTGGCCGGGCTCAGCGGCTGTGGGCTGAGTGACGAGGGGCAGCGTTTTGTACTACACGTGCGGAATAACGAAACTTGAAGGGTTGTGGTGGCCGAGCTCAGCGGCTGTGGGCTGAGTGACGAGAGGCAGCGTTTTGTTTGTTTTAATAAGTACATCTCTTTTTAACTGTGTTTTTGGGGTAGTCCCTAGTTCAAGGTGGCGGAGTGCATTTGCGGCCCTCCTGGGGCTTCTGAATACTTTGTTCAACATGATGGCAACAGCCAGTGGCTCTGACTACCCCGTTTGGGTAAAGTCATTTCATTAATAAACATTTGTGCTGGTACGGAAATCGAACCTGCGACCCTTCGAGCCTCAACTGGTGCTCGTGACACTGCGCTAAATGGGTCATTGCATTGCAAACAACTATTTGCTAAAGTTGATTCGACGACTCGTTTAGCGATTGATTTTACGATTCTCAAAGCGGGTTCGATTCCCTCACTAGCCCAAATGTTTGTTGATGAAACATATGTTTGTGTTGGTTTTGTGTTCGCTTTCCTTCGTTATTTTTGGTTTCCATTACAAGAGAAAACCATAATTTAGGATGCTCTGCCCGGCGGCATGTAGGAACCGCCAAAACTGTATTAAAATAATAGATATTGAACGTAATTTTGATAATATCTGATTTATGATGGTATGACTAGGTACTACAACTAATTACAGTCGTGTAGAATACGCAATCATTTTCATCTAAAAAGCAGACTTACACCTTATAATGTTAAAACTAAGCCGTTTTTTCTGCAAATTAGTGTAACAAGTTGCTCAAAGAAATATACAGAGTGTAATTTTCAAAATATGCTATAATTAATGAATTAATACTAACCTTTATAAAGGTCATCCAGAATCACGATTATAAAACGATTCTTTGAACAAATTTTAATCCAGAAAAAAACGTCTGGTCTAGCTTCAAAGTAAAGATACAGCAATAATAACAGAGAAAGCTAAATTATAACAGAATAAAACAAAATAATATTCTTTTTTTTTCGTTCAACTTTGTATGAAGATCCGACATTAAAATTCCTGGCTCTCCCATACAAAGTCGTTTCCAGCCTAGTACATGCAAACTGTAACATCGAGTGCTAGAAACAGAAACCTATTTTGTAAATTTGAGAGATGTCGTAATCATTTATACAGGATAAACAATTTTAAAATACTTGCTATTAACACAATAGCAACAAATCTGTAGATGCAACACAACCCAACAATGACGGCGAGAACTATAAAAGTGGAATATAAAACTTAATTGCTATAGTGTCATGAAAGCACATTCAGGCAAATTATTTTAATTGCTGGCAACATTGTAAATATTGTATAAATCCATAGAGCAGGTCATAAAAGAGCATTCAAATCCATGTACCTAATTGACGTTATGAGTTTATCCTTGAGTGTAAATGTTATGGTGGAGATAAAATAATAGTTAAATTACTATTTCTCAACATATTGTTGCATTTCAAAACAATCTAGGTTAGTCGGAATAACAGCTGATAGTTACAAACTAACTCCTTATTTAAATCATCATCACAATTCAAGGAATGACTTTGCGCTAAAAAGGAGCCTTCCACATTGATATCTAGTGTAGCTGGTTTGAGAGCGGCCTGTATTCATCACAATCCTGCTACCTTTAATAGGAAATCCATCCACCTAGGTGTTCCGAACTGCGTTTTCCATCAAATGGCCTCCATTCCAGGGCAAATTGAATCCAGTGACCGTTGGACCACAGTAAAGGATTACCGTGGTTGGACCGTCCCCCTTGTGCCTTCTGCGTAGGCGTTCTACACCGCGTTTGTCATCAAATGGCCTTCAGTCTAGAACCTATTAACCACTTAGGCATCTACTCTTTTGTTTATTTAATGAAAAATACTGGGAAAAAATGTTACAATTATGTAGTAAGCAATTTGACATGGAAAAATGTTTACTAAAAGGTTTAGACCTGCCATTTAATTCTATAATTGCGTTGCGATAATCCACTGTTATGGGCTTATTGATAGAAAGTTGTCGAAATGTCATCTTAAATGTTTGTTTGAAAATCTAATTACCAACCATTTAACCGACACTATCTTTGTCTTCCATCATATAATTACATTTTGTGAATTTGACAAATAAGGAAATTATTAATTTTACTATCTATACGCTTTATAATAGTTGAGATATTGTCATTCTAATGAGCCTACTTTCTCACTGCTGGGCTCTGAAGGAACGTTCCATATTAGGGACAAACTTATGAAAAGAAAACTATATTTTTTATTTTAAATATTTTTATAAAGCGCTAGAAGTCACCTTAGACAAGTTGCGAGTACTGGGAGGTCAGGTAAGTACCGTTTGTTCAATACAATAAAAAAAATGACAGATTAACTAAACCACTTCGGTTGCTAAAATTGGCTCAGAAACCTAAACCAGTCACCCTAAAAGTTGAACCAAAACCCCCTGTGCTTAGGTGCTAAGGGGCTGATATCGAGATGTAGAGCCATTACGAGGTTACGATAAAGTCATATCCTTATATTTGAATTTTGTTAAAAAACGTTTCCGGTTTACACTAAACTTTACACATAAACTGTCAATTTAATGTCGTTATCATGATTAACTCACGTAGCTCAATTGTCAAACTGTCACATACGCGCAATTGAGACGTCTCTTTGTTTAATTATGCCTTTATTCTTTTATCTCTATCCCAATAACCAATTTCTAATCCAATTCATTTTATTACACATGTTTCTCTTATAAAAATTGCTATGAAAAATTTCTAAAAAACTTACCATCATTTGCATTCGAGCTCCCGTCAGCGGACCGCTCAGAGTCTTCGCCACCAACCAGGTTCCTGATGGTAAACGAGCTCGTCTTCCTGGGCACCTCCGTCACCCCCGCCACCTCACACCCCTCCGTTCCGTTCACTAGTTCCCGGCACACCTGCTCTCCGTTCAACAGTGCATTCGTCACCGCTCCTTCGAGTTCCCCGCGACGAGTAGTCAAGTCCATTTTCAATGTTGGCAACACTGGCGATATTCGAATTTGGAACAAAGTTTTTTTTTTCTTTTGACATTTTTCTCGCACTTTATACGAAAGTCGATGCGGAACTCATTTTTTTATCACTTCATTTAATTTGCGAGTGTTATTTTTGCAAGTTTTTTTTTGTATGTTCGGTTAAAGTTCACAATTAACTGTGTTCCAAGTCATAAATCACAAGTCTTGTTGCACATTCCCACTGATTTATCATGTTGCAAAATTGCAATTGGATTCACATGTGTTTCGCCGGCGCGTTTATCGCGAGCGTCGCGTCGTTTCGAACGCGCGCCAAGACCGCGGTGGCGAGTTCGACTGGTCCTCTCGCCTCCTCACCTCGGCACTCCCGGCCCTCCCTCCGCCTACAAGGCGTGGCGCCCGCCCACAGATACGATGTAATTACGCGACTCTCGCAACATTTCCCTCGTCGATTATAAGTCACAAGTCGCGCGACTTTTTTCGCGCGATCGATTTGTTTTAATGAGTTGTAATTGCGCTTATTGATACGAGATGCACTACTGTCAACGTTGTTTAGTCTCATCTGGGAATGCTCTCGATAATGACGGCAATTTTCTCAATTACACTGGTGTCACTAAAACGGTACGCCTTTTAATGCGATGCATTTCTAAATGGCGGACTCGTCGGATGCAATATTGAAATGTGGATTTTAGATCTCCGTAAAGAGTTTTCCTTGCCTCACTTTTATGCTTTATATTCTTTATTTATTGTTATGTAGACCTGACTCCTTATTCGAATGGCGAATATTATGAGAATGGATGTAATTATTCCAAATGCATTTATCACGGTTTGCTGTATAAATTGAGATAACATGGCGTAGAGCTGTTTATCAAATTGGTGCTGACTATATTTTCTACTTAGTTTGTAGGGTTTACTCGTTTCTGTGAGTTCTAGTTGGATTTTTTCATGAACAAGTTATACCCGTCTGGCTCAAGAAGATGTAGGTACCTACTCATCGACATATTGACGACGATTTGCGGCACCATAGCGGGACTGGCTCAGCCTAGCACGGGATAGAGACATGTGGAGGAAATTGGGAGAGACCATCGCTCAGCAGTGGGACAATATAGGTAAAAAAAAGTTATACCTCTATAAAACATAAAATGACTTTTTCAATAATTTTGACGATAGATTTGGTGAAACGGCTAAGATGTTGGCTACTACCTACACCAGAAGGCGCGGTTTTTATTCTCGCTCAGTACAAGCTTTTGCGTGCATGAACATGGCCGTTTATATTGGCTTGGGTGTCCAAAGTGTACCTTTTAAAAAGTACTCAACTGAATAACGCGGCGGTATGTTTATGTATGTACGTGCAAGCTATGCTTAGTTCGTGGCGCTCGGAGACAGCGCTGTGTAGAAAAGGTACTGTCCAAATATGATCATTGTTATTTATTTATATCTTTTTAATGAGGTGGAAAATATTGATGTCAGTTTTGACAGTAGTTTCGAAAAAGTTTATTTTTAAAAGTAAAAGTTTAGTAAGTATTTAAGACTTGATCATGATTTATAAGAGAAAACTGGCAATGCTGACAATACCAGTATTGTCATCATTGCCTTTTTTATTCTCATCACGTTATCTTAGTTTTAGCTTATCATAGTTTTATCTTATGTGAAGTGGAGTAATATTGAAAATAATACCGTACTTTAACCTCCCCGTTGGCTGTGTAAATTATAAATGACAAGTAATCTAATGAATTTATAACTTTTTCTACCCGTCACTAAAGTAGAGTAGAGAGGCAAAGTTTCAAAAAATAAAAAAAACCCGACGCCCAGCTGCAGCATGGAGCTTAAAATGTAGAAATCGAAAAATTCGTTGTGTAACTAATAAAATATGACTTGTAAGATCTTAAACCTTCCTACTCGTAATACACAAATTTATTTATTCATTAATTCGTACACAAACAGATATTTACAATGGTGAACATTTAGGATTGATTAAGTACAGACAGGTAAGCTTATTTCCAAAAAATATTTCTTCCAGTAGACCATGATGACAGAGAAGTTAGTTAGGAAAAGACTCACACGGTGTACAGACAAACTGCACAGTTTTTAATGAAATAATTTACAGCTTCCCTCCATAATTCCACTAGACCTGCAAGTAAGAACAGAGTGATTCTTAACGCATACTTCGAACGTTGTTACATTGAGTTTTACAACATCCAACAGAGTTATTGGAAGTTGTAAAACTCAATACTTAGCTGCTGTCTGCTTCTTCCTAGAATCCCTTCAACAAGTTCAGTAGTAACTACATTACTATACTTACTCGTCTACCCCTTATCTGGACCTTACGACCTCCCATCATTCAGGTAAAGTGAGGTCAACTCGGTGACAGTTCAGAAAGCTCAGTTTCAGAAAGTGGAAAAGAAAATTTATGTAATATATAAAAAAAAACATTCAAACAAAAAATTAGGGACATTATTTTTTTCCAAAATGGTTTGACTCCATGCTCGTCTGGTTGTGACCGCTGACCAGGCTGATGCCTATGGTGAAACACGCTTATCCAGTCAATCTTTATTTTAAAGATTAAAGTTTAAATATGCGTATTCACTCTTCTCACACAGTTGTATGAATCCGGAAACAAATGCAGTTTTCGCTCTTCAGACGCGGCAAACCGTTTGGTTAGGATTGCTGGAAAGTCACATTAAAAAATGTTGTCCAAGCGGAAGGGTCCCCAAGATGCTGGCAGCATTCGCCCTTCGTATATCTTTACTCTCACGTTTTTTGTGGTAACTTTACTGAGTTAGGTGTAGTGACCAAGCGTTCCTACTTATTTTAAGTTATGAGCTCTCCTATTATATGAGGGGTAGATGATCTTAGTCAAAAGATTATTTGATTCAGATAAGATGAATAATCTTGATTGGTCAAAAATACATTCATCAACTAACATATGTTCCTGATTTCATTACTATTTGGCCGTTTATCGTCATTCTATAATGTATTTTACTTCGGTATTTAAAATCTTCCAAGGGACAACCATGAGATAGATAGCTGCCGTTTTCCTCTGGTAGCAGTTTCTCCAACTGTCCAATGGTTATAAATTCTAGTTAGGATCCAATCCTGCCAGTTCGCCCTCAGGTCGCATTAAATTTATTGTTTTTGTACTACGAGTTTGTATATTACTGCCTCTTACTCGGCATATTTTTATATCATGTTTGTTTAACATTACGTTATGTGTGGTATGATTAGTGCAATGAAGCAGCAACTGACAAATCATATAAATACGTACAGAGGCTCCCACATCATGCTGCTGACGTAAGAAGTTTTGTAAAGGTTGATGTCGGCGCCTCTGTACTTACAAAGTTTTGTTTGCTTTTTAATAATTATTGAAATAACTATCGTCCTATTTCAGCCCATTCTACATTGTAATTGTTATATAATTTATTGTATACACAGCAATCATAATTCTTCCCTACTGATAAATTATTAATTTAAATATGGCCTAAACTCATTAAGATAGACGTATCACCTATCGTATCACTATGGTGATCATTAAGCTACGTCACGTTCGTGTGTAATTAACAAAGAATTGCAATAAACAACATTAATCAACCATAACTGTCTTTCATGGAACCAAATTAACAAAACCATTAGAATCAATCACGTGGAACGGAATACCAACATTCGCCGATGCTACTATTGACATTTCTAGGTTGACATAGCTAACAATCGAACAGAATACCTCCACGGCATTTTAATCACCGATGACCAATATTTGTGAAGCAATCATACAACATCAGGCATCTATAGACTTAAATTGCAGTCCGCCAAGGTAGTGCCATCCGCTAAAAACCAACTGTCAAAAATACGCGCGGAATATTCATTCGTCATGCCCCCGACTATAGACTATATTCGCTTAAACATAGACAATTGAGATACGGTGTTTAAGAATCTGTGGCGGTGTAAAGGCCGGCACACACAAAGAGCGAGAGCCAGCGGGGCGCCGGAGTCAATTATACCGCGGTCCTAAACTGATTCTATTTGTATGGTAATGTACTCATTACTAAAGACAAAAAGGGTGGAGGGCAGAACACTCAAAATTTATGGTTAGCGGTTCAAAAAGAAGTCCGGAGAAGAGTTAATTGTTAAGATTCAACAACGATTACCTTAATAGCGCTGTGTCGACTATAATCCATGTTTGTTTTGGATAAAATCTTCCACAAATACCTGGGCTTCATTTCGGGATAACTAGAAACAGCATTATTCCTACACATGTTTTAAAAAAAGTCATTTTGAAGAAAATTAAAGTGTACCTAACTCTATGATAGTATTTTAGTACACATCATTCAGACTTGGTACTTTTATCATATTTATTTTGTCCAATTTTATTAGACAAAATAAATAGATAGATATTTTATATAACATAGGTTGTTATATTTCTGAACATTTACCAGTTCTCAATATTTTTCCTCTAGATGAGTGACTAAGCAAACTCCTCTTTTGTCTATTTAAGGTAAGTACTTTAGACATGAAACGTAAGTCATAACTACTTGACCTTAATGAGGCTATGTGACTCTCGACAAATTCTGTAATTACAATGAAAAAGTTACGAAAGCTGAGCACGCGCTGTGCCTTTAGTTGACTATCTCTTTATTATTTTCTTTTTATTTGAAAAATAACAAAAACTATGTGTGTCATATAAAATATTTTTAGAAAGATATGCCTCATTTTAATGCTATTACTAGAACATCTATAGTTGAACCAACACTGTGACACAAAAGGAACATAAGCAATTCTTTCCAAATTCCTTTCAATAATCCGTTCAATACACTGCTGGCCACAAAAAGTGTACATACATAAAATTACGCTATTTACCGCATCTATCTCACGTTATCTAATGTTTGTTATCGCCGACTACCGTATCGTGGGGGCGTGCCCTAACTTGTGTATCAAATGTGCCCTGTCATCATTTGCATTTGGGCACAGAGGGACCGCCAACCGCCTTTTTTGTACTTCTACTACCGGTCTCGGAGTCTGCGGCGAGTACAAGGCGGCTTTGAATCGTTAAATAGATTAGTGTCTTGTACTTAGTAAGTACTTTGTAAGCGATCCGCCGATGGATAGAGTTAATAGAGTTTTGGGGTTGCTTTGTTTTGGTTCTAAAGTTCATGAGAGACCTCCTCACTTGAATATGAAGAAAATTTATTGAATACAAAAATCAACATCGAAATACTTTAGTACTCAGTTCGCCTACATCAGACAGGCTGTCCAAGACAACAAGGCAATAAATTGAACATGTGACGAGAAGTGAAGTGAACGAGATGACACTGGTTCGCCAGTGTTAGAGTATGTAAATTACAGAGTCTTCAATTAGATAGCTTTGTAAGAATCCGTATGGAATTGTATTTTATAATATTTCGTTTCGTTCGCGAGGTTCTTGTTTCAGTATACCGTAGCTTTTGGACATGCCCAGCTTTAACCATTGCATACGTCAAACTCCAACATCAAATAGTACATTGTTACCCCAGGGGTGAAAGTAACTTATTTAGTCCCGAGACGGGGTTTGGCGCCCGGAACGAAGTGAGGGCGCCAATAGTTCGAGGGACTAAATAAGTCTTTCACCCGAGGTAAACACTGTGCTTTTCATTACAAATACGAGGAAAGTAAAAATAAAAACATGAATTAGCTAAAGAAAAAATGAGGAAAATAAATGAAGATCGAATTGCCGCTTTCCCGCCTATTTTGTTTGTTTTTTTTCTCTGGCCGGCCCGCTATTCAGCCATTATTTTTTATTTTCATCATTGGAAAAATGGTAAATATTTTGCTCAAAGCTAAGTTATTTTAAAGAAATTGTTGAAACTAAACTGTAATAAAGTTATTTTAAACATATATATTCTCTGATCAATACTTAACTTTGAGTTATTTCAAATTTTACATCGTGGCTGTATAGAAAGTTGGAACATGGTTCAATAGATATGTGAAAAAAAACGAGTTTTAAAAAATATATATTTGACAGCTGTCAGTTGAAAGTGATTCTCCCTAGGGATGAAAAGTGTTACTTTCAGCCCGCTTCTCAGGTCAGTAATGACCCACTTTCAGAGTATGAGTAATGAAAATAACATTTTCATATTTTTCAAAGTAAGTAACTAAAAGTTCGACTATGGTTTTTGTGAAACTAAGCTTTATAATGAGCAATAAATATAAACGTCTTTCATTATTCTGTTTTTTTTTTAAAGTTAAATTTTGAGTAGGTATAAAACACAGTTAAACCTTGTTCAACCATAGATACACTGGTAATATTCTGTTTTAATCCAAGCAAAAAGTTTAAAAGCAACGATACAGATCTCACGACTATACCTACTTACAAATGCAAGTGAGCGCAGTGCAAATAGCTCATCATACGAGCTGGTCATTAGTTCCACAACAGAGTTATTAAAAAGTAATCACTCAAAAACAGATCGGTAAAAAGTGAGTGAAAGTATTGGAGTATCTAAAATGGCTGCGCAGACGCTGCGAGTGTGCAAGGAGCGTGGAACATCGCTGAGGATATAGGACGAAGGTTTTTGTTAACGTCGTTTTAGGGATGTACAGAGGTGTTCATCTTTATCTATCTGTACTCACAGCACGTAACTCACAACTTTTTATGACACCAACTCACAACACGTTAGGTACACACACTTTTCTTTTATTATTATTTTATAGTTTCCTTTATTTCTTTGTGACACCGATTAAACTACGGGAGTGCAACTGGTGACCTGTGACACCGGTTTTGTAAACCAATTTCAGGCACCAGTCTTTCACAATGCAACGGTTGATTTTTATTAATAGTGTATTTAGAATTGAGTAAAATTCAAGCCAACATTGCAAGAGAGAACAAACGATTTTGTTATTATATTCTATTTTATAAAACCATTCCAAAATGGGTATTATGCCAACAATATAAGGTGGCCATGTAAAGGTTAATGTGAACGCCTCTGTAAACTTCTACATTCACCCCGTAGATATCACCTTATCAAGCAGCAATAGAGGAAAAGGGTTATCCATTTGTTGGAAACTTTTTTTTGCATGTTTTTATTACTGGTGACCTGTAATACGGAATTTACCCAGGACGCTATCTCAGGCACCTGTCTATCACACACAAGGTGTCAACAAAACTTGTACCTATTAATGAAATTTTTAGTGCACCTAACCTAAGCTCAACACATATTTTTTGAATAAAGAGCTAACCGACTTCACACTTCCTCGTTTTTGGTTTGATAAAATATTTACCAAGTATTGTATTGATCCCCATTCAAAACTCTGAAGAAAAGCGAACAATATTAGTAGGTACAGTAAAGTTTCAGTTATGTAAAAAATCACTGGTCTACTTGGATCACTATATAGAGTACATAGAAAGATCTATTCGATTAAGGTATTGGCAACCTTAGCTAGGAGTGTATAATGTATGGCGTAAAATCCCACTAAACAGTCTTTCAGAATACATAAAATGGGCCTTAAATAAAGCGGGAACTAGTATTCCACAATATCGTTTACTTACGTAAGTTGTAAAAATGGTTTAACTACAACTTTTCAAAGCACACTCAACTGCACATCAGGCTACCGGGTGCGCCAAAGTTCACCTAAAATTGTAACTCCTAAAATCGGAACTCCGAAAATTTTCTTCCTAAAATTTTTCATCCTAACAATCCCAATTCCTAACTTCTCTTTTTCTAATGTTTTAGTTCCGAATCATTCAACTTCATAATTTCGATAGCCATAAACACTTATATCCTAATTTTTGTCAACCTAACCGTCTTTGACCCTAATTCTACACTGGGAAAATGAATCTGTTCTCTATGAAAAACTATGAATTATTTGTTATAACAACTAATTGGTATACTTGTCTGCTCTATACTAGATGTCTGGGCGAAACCGACACGGATAGATTAGGTTAGAAGGTTTAAGGCGGGAGCGAAGCGCAGCGAAGCTCCCGCCTTAAACCTTCGTGGTTATTTTTTTTTAAACCCTTAAAACAACTTGCCTGATTAGCTTGCTGCTTGCGTTAACCTTAGCACTTTTTATGATATTTAGTAATGTGCATTTATTAATGTGTGTATTCATTATATGGTTAGGAAAAACAACATTAGGAGATAAAATATTATGAATTAAAGTTTTAGAAAACATGAGCGTTATGAACATCGTCATTAGAACTACAAAAAGTATGAAAGAAAACTTTAGGACTAAAAATTTTAGGAAGAGTGATCATTCGGATTACAAATCGTTAGGAAGAACAATTTCGGAGAAACAACTTTAGGTGAGTCAATATGGACCCCAGGCTACCATTTTCCATTTTGTCTTGCATCTTTCTCAAATGCTATTTCTTAGCAATACTCAAAGAGTGACCGGAAATGAGTAGCCTGTCATGCCGTTGACCACAACTTTCATAAAAAAAGCAAACGAATTCTCCTAACATTCGGTTAATAAATTGCAGTCCCCAGTTTTGTACTCCTATATACGGAACCTTTTTTCGCGCATACCCATTTCATGGCGGCGCACGCTCATTGCGCAAGTCACTCCTGCGCAATCAACTTTTGTTTTTGATGCACCCGGTGGCGCCACCTACACGGGACGGTACGAGCCCCAGACAAAACTCTTCAAAGGGCAAAATCTCAAGCAAAGAAGTTAGAAGAAGGATGCCAAACGATCGTCAACAAGAAAATTTTTGCATTGAGCCTAAACATATGTGGTTTCCAGGAGAATACTTTGGTGGTTTAAATCAGTGATGTGGCATTGGTTTATCGATTAGAGAGTCCAGTTACTTTACTTACTCGCAAATGTTGCCATAAATAAGAATAAAAGCTTCAAAATGTAAGTTGTGATGTTTGAGTTTTAATAAATTACTTAAATTAAATTACTGCTTCTTACTATTTACCTTCCTAAACATGTCGTAACATAATGTCGGACAAAATCTAGAAGCTAGAAAACGGATTGAGATACAAATGTTGATATTATATTTGGAGCTATGAACTGTCTACCAAATAAATTTAACTACTTCCACTAGATAACATTGCAACCTATAACTTGTCCAGAGAAAGTTACTTAACTCTACGCAAAAATAAATTCCCGTTTTAAGCCAAAAAATTGACAGCGTCAGCCTTTAAATAACACACATACTTACCTAAGGCGACTGTTGCGGTGCAATGCCCTTGGACAAAGGGCTTAGGCGTTTCATAAAATATGAATTTAATGCCTTACAGGTGAAAGAAAGGCTAATCTGATCATACCAACTTAAAACTAGCCACTACCGACTTTAAACCTAGTCGTTACACCCGTTTGCGCTTATCCCATATTAATTTTGAGAACTGGTCACTCTCTCAGTTAAAAAAGTTTAGTTTTTGCCGCTACATTTTACGTTAATCAGCTGTCAGTAATTTTGCAAAACTGCCCTTTGGATAAAAAATTAACGAATGAAATTTTAATCTTCCGTTGGCAAGGAACATCGTGTTTAAAAGCGAGTTGAAATATAAGTTTTTTGAAGGTCGTTGGTGTCAAGTTTTACGACATAAACACAGACTACCACTGTGAACGTCACTCGTTGGCGCCATCATGACAAGAGGTAGGCCGAAAAAAGGGATATTAAATATTTTGTAATGAAAAAAGACGCACCACATCTCCAAAGAGGACTTTAAAAAACAGCTCGACATATTTAATGTAAAGGCTCATTGTTAAACATTAAAAATTATTTCCGATTAGTCGATTCCTAGATCTAACTAAATTCTAACTCTCGAAAATGGGAAAAAGTTAGGCTGCACCTAAATAGCAATTAAGATAAGGCAAATAATAGTAGTGGCACAAAAATCCATTAAACAAAATAACAGTGAAAGGACATTATTTAGTACAAGTGAGCAACTACGGAACAATAAAATTTAGCACACTACGAATTTTAGTTGCAAGCTTTATTAACTCACCTAAATGAACATCATGCACCAGGACTAAGTAACTAATGAACAACAATGATTTGCAAAACAAGAGAACTGGCGGATGACGCAGGCGTATTAAGGCCTGAACGTAATTACATTATGACCCGCCCTTAAACAACGCACGGCGAGATTTGGGACAGAAACTAATTATGCCGTGATTTCATTTCTACGACTCATTCGTATTTACATGTGGGCTTAGTGAGTGTAAAACCACATACGAGTATGTAAAGGGAAAATTGTGATAAATAATATCTTTTTCATGGATACCTCCCTGCCCGGAAGGACAACGAGGTTATGTCAGAGTCCTACCGACTCAAACTCCCACCGTCTTAGTGGACGCCGTGCAATGCAAGCCAGAGCACTCCCGCCCACTGGCTCCCACCGTAAACAGACCCTACTGAGCCCGCAACCACGAGCCACCCAGTGTAGCTCCGTTGCCGCAACCGGCGGTAAGGCCGCGACGCACAGGGGACATCAGCCACGGATCACTGGTCCCCACTAACCGATTGTGCGCCGCGGCCTTACCACGTGTCTTAGGGCGCTTGCAGGCCCCACTGGCCCCTCAACCCCACGTATCGCCCTTACGGGCCGCAGTGGGTTGGTGACCAAGTCCACCACATTGCCACGCCTGAGTTCTCTTAGCTTCCCGGCGGTTCCTCCCTACCACAGGTACTAAGCCCCCTCGCCACGTCAAGGCGAGAACTCATGAGTGGGATGCCATAATATCTCCTCTAACAGTGCTAAGGCTGTGAGATAGTAATGATTGTCTTCTAAATAAAGAAGTCTGAACTGTTTTATTTAGAATTTGCTAGGTTAAAGTACGAACACGTAGGGGAAATTTAGGCAGCCTTATCGCTTAGCTCAGAATACTTCAATTTATGTCAAAGCTTTTATCAATCTTTGTTTATGGTCATAAAATTGTTAAATTATATTTACAGTTGTATCCTGATTCCTGATCAATAACAAGAAACCCAACATTTAATTTTCAATAACGGATATCTAATGATTAACAGCGATTTATTTAATTGGTGTTACTATCACAATCGAGTATAATAATTATGCCAGAGTGCTGGAGGGTCTTCTCCGGATGCCGATGGTAAAATTTATTGATACAATAAAGCGGAATTTAATAAGTAAGAAGAAATCACATCCGGCTAAGAATCATGACATACAAAAACGCCGTCTAGATAATAATTTGCAATTAGGTATGACGGTCTAACGGTAAACTGAAACATGAAAATTGCTCATTATTGCAAAGAGTAAGTAATAAGTGACAGATTTGTTTTACAATTAAATCTGTCATTTTCTAGAAAAAAATGCCTGCTTATGTGAAGTTACTTGTATTCAAAAATTCGAGTATAGGAGGCATTTTGTTGTATATTGTAATTAAAATAAAAATGGAATAGTTTTAAGTACCTATTCGGATTTGGATATAAGATACAGAGAAAGCTTAAATCTGCCTAATGAAGTCAATATCGTGCCCTTCTTCATTTATCTTATTTTATTCAGGAACGATTGAAAAAAAAAAGAAAAAAACTTATTATTTATAAAAGAAAGAACTTATTATTTTAGATGAGGAGAGGAAGATACACCAACAGTCAAAATCAATAACGAAAAGATTTGAAAATCTTAACGATGACACAACTCCAAGTTTTATTCGTAAAGAGTTGCCTCTGTCAATTAAGTCACAAAGCCACAGCTTAAAGATTTCGTAGGTAGAATTGGACCCAAAGCAGGTAATTGGTGTGGTTTCTCGTCCGAATTGCGAGGCGTCTTAGCTCCGCGGTTAGCTGCGGTTACACTCGTTACTAATGGGGGATGGGGTCATTACGTGACCTCGGCTGCTCTGATTATGAGGTGGTACGACCTGCAGTAGATCTTGTGTTTTGACGCTGTTTTCAAGTGGTTCTAAACCGAAGTTCTTGTTTTATAAAGTATTTATTATTAGGAGTATTTGCTACAAGGCCTGGAAGAAGAAGGCACAAAACAAATTGCAAATTTTAACTTGTTCTATTTTTTTTCCTGTTTCATTGTTCAGGACAACGGTTTAAGCTGATGCCACTTTGAAAAAAAATAAGACTAAGTGGTACACAACCTTCAACATAGATAAGGAAATAGTTCTGACCGATTCTTAGCTTTAATTTTGGACGAATGAAACTTAATACTGGACGTGGAACAGATAGATTTATGGAATGTAACTTCATTCGTCTCAATCGTGTTTATTAAGGCAGTTAATTTCTCCGTACGACCTTGGGGATGACTGGTAGAGACTGCCTTTTGGCATTAAGTCAGCCATATGTATTTGTCAGCCATTTGTATTTGTTCATATGTGCATTAAAGAAACTAGCTGCCGCCCGCGACTTCGTCGGTTCCGTCCGCGTGGACTATAGTTTAAAAAAAGGTATAAAAATAGATTACGCAGGAGTTAAGCAACAAACACTGTGACACGAGAATTTTATAAATTCGATAAGTGCAAAATATAAAAATAAATAACCACAGACAAAGTTAGATACAATGTTTATATCTAAGTTATACTCCGTAAGCGCCCAGTTGGGCTATTTGCGGTTTTCCAAAGTGGGCAGATTGTTTGTTTTTGAAAATGCGAGTCCGTGCCATAATAACAGCGCAACACTTACACAAGAGGAAAGACAGTAATTGTCTCGGATGGGTAGGCAAACAGATAACAATTGTGGTTGCCTAACGCCCAGCTGCGAAGTGGAATTGGTTTCAGCAGTAAAGCAGATCAAGTAGGACTAAGTACGGGAAGATTACAATGACGTAACTGCATCTGGTTTGCAACCTTACACATTAGGCCAGCGCACACTATAGACTTTTGATCGGCTGTTGGCGAATTGATCATTACAGGTAAAGCCCGCAGTGCACTTTGGGCCAAGGTAAGTGGACCAGTGGAGTTTGTAATGTGTACTGTTGTTAAGATGCGAGGATCAAAAATCACCTGGAGTCGGCTATATAAATTGTTCTCTAGTGCCAAGTTTAATTTACCTTTTATTATTTCCTATAAAAAATACAAATAGCCGAGTTATGCTAAGAGACATTATCTGCTAATCAACCACCAGCTCAGACATAAAAAATATGACGGTGCCCATATCAGTCCGAATCTGACCAACCTGCTCATATCATGTACAATTTACCTATAGCTAACAAACTAGCGGAACTAATGCCGTCACTGCAAGGCTCTGTACACCTGAGGTTAATATAGTAATTATTGCTAATGTAATTTTCATGTCAGGATCATACTTGAAAATTCAGTAGATTTCATAACGTTATGCAGACTAAGTCCCGATAAGTCGTCTGATGCTCTCCGGCCACGTAGAGCGATGTCTTACAAAAAGGGGTTGGTATGAGTTAGATCTATCACAGTTTTATGTTCTGTAAAAGCGAAGCTGCTGTATTTACTTACTTCGGTATTCTAGCAAAATCTAAGGTGAAAACAAAGAAACGCTAACAAACTCTGTAAATTTTAAAAGGTTCTGCCTCAAGTCTAATTTATTTTTGCTTTTAAAAGCGTAAATTATCACGTTGCGAACATAATTACATTGTCAGTTGTAATGAGCTTGCAGTTTCAGAAAGCCCTTATTGTCTTCATTTGCAATTTATTTGCCTTTACCCCTATGTAATGCATGACTGTCACCTGTTGCAATACAATGATCTTTCCTCAAACATGTTTGCCTGTCACTAACCTCACCGCCCTCAGACGAAACAAATATTTTAAACAAAACCTCCTTGCGTTATCGGCTCAAGTCTAGACATCATTTATATTGGCCGCCGAGACGTTCCAATTTCAAACAAATTCAAATCGAGTTCTTTTTAAATGTCATTTGTTTGTCGACATCGGCGCGTGCCCGCTAATGGAAAGCCTTACCGAATGATTCCTTTTTCAAAAAAGTAAGTATTGACACGAATCCTCAGGGCATTCAAATTTGTACTGTATTTTCGGTTAAATAGGGTGGGTTTTTAGAAGATGCGAGTTAAAAGTTTTGATGTTCCGAACAATATTCGTGCTAACGTTATCTGCTAGCATTATTTGCTTCGAGTTTCGATGTTTCTTTTAAACCTTTTATCGAGTTTCGAAAAAGTGTTTCGAATTAAAACATTATTTGCGTGTTGTGAGCGAGTTTAAAGTGCTTATCGATTAATCACAAATCGAATGTTGGACATCGATTTGTCCGTATGTTACGAGTGCCGTTTAAATTTGTGTGTTGATAGTTTTCTATTATGAATTCAATCAGCATAAATTAGTTTTAATTTGGCTTGCGACGTTCGGGCACGGATTTGTTGACCGTAAAACGGCGATTCGTTTTTGTAATTCCATCTTGATTATGGCTAATCATTTTTTGTTTATTTTTAATTTAATTTCGAATTATAATTAATTGAAAAAGAAATATACCATCGTGTTAAAAAGGAAGTATATTTTTTTCGTTCTTTGGAACCAATTTCAAACATAACAGGTTAACTACCTATTTAGAAATCGCCACCCCACGATATAACCTTTCGAAATATAATACACACGTAGGTACAAGCACATGTAGTACAGAACACAAAGTAGGCAAGTAGGTCGAATGTCTACTTTGTGTTCCTTAAACTTGCATCTCACGCTTCTCTTCAAGTACTACATTAGGTGTACAGTACAACAAATCTATAATCTCTGCGAAATGTAGGCTTCCGAGTATTCCGTTCACCATGAATTTTGAAGTCAGTATCTAATTTTCTTGAGCGTATGTTACAGTTTATTCAGGGTGGAACAGCTAAAATTACAATAATAAATACTCCATCGAGTAAGTATAAGAACACATTTCATTATATGAATCTTTTAAAATTGATCTTCATCAATTCATTTAACAGGATTTTAATTAGGCACCCTATATAACAGCGTTTTTTTTAATTATCTACTTTTTTCATTTATAACTTGTGAATTGTAAGTTATGTAGGTGGTCATGAAACTTATTATTTATACATATATGCCATAAATCAAAATATATGAGAAAATAACGTTGTTTGTCGGCTTCAATGAGGAAATTGATTCGGTTTTAATAGACTTATTAATTAAGTAATGCATATTTATCGCAGCTTATGTAAGCAATAAATTATTTCCATTAATGCCTTTTTATTTATAAATCAAATCGTATTAGACGTGGAATGATGAAATTGTTATTTACTGTTAAAATACGAGTTAAAGTTACGTTTTTTACAACTTCATTACTGAAGTACTGTTACACAATTTTGATGGTTACTGAGTACTTGCACAATAAACTTGTACTTGTAGCTTTTCAAGCTCTTTTTTATCAACCGGTGGGATATAAGGAGCTAGTCCTGTGTCTAGGTGTTACTGGTAAAAACGTTTTTTGTACGAGATGGCGATCAAGTAAACAGTATCAGGTACTTCACAGATGAAATGACGTATTGAAGGGTATCACATGTAAATATTAATTAATATTGTTTAAGTGAAAAGACATAGAGAAAAGGTGGCGTCGTGTGCACGTTATACGAGTCGATGGGTAAGTAATTTGGCTTTATTTTGCTGTGTGGTTTGAGGACAATCAGTTGTTGTAGCAGAAATTGTATGTTTATGATCCCTCTCTAAAAAGGCGACTTTATAATATCCGTTCAAAAATATACACGTATCAGTCTTCGACAGGTTAAGTGTCCCAGATATTAACGCGTCTTATAACATAAATATTTTATAAAATGTATTGCTTGTTTAAGACCAAACAATAACTACTATCCTGAATTTATCTATAAAAGTACTTCTAATTACCGAAATAAATAACAAAAATTATTAAAATTTTAATATTAAAAATGACGAACCCTGAGTTAACGAGTTAGACAATTCTTTATAATTTTAAACAGTGTCTAATTAAAAATAAACAGGAAATCTCCATCGTTACCAATTCCCATACAAAGCCCATATGTTACCATTAGTGATAACGAGACGTTTATAGCTCGATTCATCGTATGGTATAATCGACTACAAAATCGATTAATTCCTATGAATGTTAATTTGGTCATCAAACAGTCGGCTGGATCGTTATACTAATCAATGTATAGCGCTATAAAAATTTATGTCAGTGCGTTGTAAATAATTTCTGGATTAATTGGATAGAGTATTGTGGCTAATGTATTTAAGTTATTAGTTTTCGGTTTGATTGGTGCTCTTGTTTGTAGAATGGGGTTGCAGCACTTATAGCTCAATTGCACGAAACAATGGTAGGGGACACGTGTCAAACAATTGTCACAGATGTTGTCATAAATTAATCACTCATATTTAAATCTATAATTTTTTAACTAAATACAATCATAATTAATCATAATCATTAAACATTTATTTCTATGCATTCAATGAAAAACAGGATTATTTAAACCGAAACTACTCAGATGAATTGCACCAAAATTAGGAAAAACCCGGGTCTAATGGACTCAAAATTGAAAAAAACATCACATATTCACGTCCCGACCCGCCAGACGTCGTTACGTCAAATGGCAGTGCATTAAAATCAATATACCCGATGGTTGACTTTTAGGGAATGCCTTTTGGCATTGAGTCCGCCAATCGTACTTTTTTTTAAAATGTAATAAATAAATAAAGATTTAAGTATTTCAATCTCTGTACCTATACATCGTTGTGTAATTGATTTCTTTGTGCTGTAAAGTATATCCTATACTATATTTGACAACCACCAAACTCTTAACGACCAAGAGATTGTCAAGAGGTTGTCACTGCTAAGAAGCTGTGGCATCAAACAGGTCATCAAAGCCTTGCAAATCAAAACTTGGTCTGGCCTTTCAGAAGATATTTCAATACATTCTGGACATGAAGTGACTGCAATCTGTCTGTATACCTTTAATAATGCCGCGGTATGTAGGTCACCTGAGGCGTCTAACGTGACCACTCGTCGCGGTGCGCAAAATGTATCCGTCAGCAGTTTCGAGTCGGCGCATATGAGTGCGTCGCCGGCCACTGACACTGCAAACGTAGCGCCGCGCCCCGCTGCCCCGCCCTCCGTCCCGCCGGAGACGTCACGCGACTGCACGTCGACTCCTCAACGTGCTTATGCAGCTGCTGCCGCCAGCCGACCTGTCACCAACGCTCCACAACCTAAGAGGCGGCCAGTTCAAGAGAAGAAGAAGGGTAGCGGAAGAACCATCCACGCTGCTGCACCTGGGGCTCCACTTGTCCAGCTTTGTGACGAGGAGGGCTTCACAGAGGTAGTGAAAAAGAAGAGGAAGCCTACCCGTCGCAATTTATGTGGTGCTGCACCGACCGGACCAAGCCATTTGCTGCAGGCAGCTATACCCACGACGCTGCTGTACGTGTCCCGACTTCATTTCTCTACGAAGGCAGAAGAAATCGTAGAGTACATCCGAATTAAAACCAACTTCACTCTGAGAGTCGAACGGTTGGAGTCTCGCCACAATGTTAATTTTAATTCGTTCGTGGTTAGAGTGCCTACAGTCCAGCTTTCGACATTCATGAAGGAGGAATTCTGGCCGAAAGGTGTCATGTTCCGGCGGTTCCGAGGCCGGCTCTCCGACACTGCACAGCGTAATACGTCGTCGATCCAAAAACGTATTAATTAGAGTATTTATGTTTTAGTGCTATATTAAGTATGTATGTTAGTCTCTAAGGTATTTATAATATGGGCCGATTATGTTATTTAAGATCTGTCAATGTAATTCGTTGCCTGAAATAAATGAAATTATTATTATTATTAATAAATAAATGAAAGCTAATTACCAGCGATCTCCCCGAGGTGAGGTGAGGTGAAGGTGCGATGTCACCCGGACCTCGCGACCGTCGCCATGGGTCTGACGCACCGCGCCGCAGGACGCGGACGGAACCCGCTGTTCTGCTTCATTAAAGCGGTTGGAGGTATTTTAAATAGTTTCATCATAACGCGATTAATTTAACTATAGCTTGACAACGATTATTAGACGACAAAAAGACCTACTTTGCTGTTTTCAGCTGAAAAATCTATACAATTGCTTTAACTCCATTTCCAGTTTGTAAAATTACTTACATACATATTTGACTTTTAAAAATTGATTTCCATGCAATCAATGAAAACCAGGATTATTTAAACCGAAACTACGTAAATGAATTGCACCAAAATTAGAAAAAACCCCTGACAAAAAAAAACTATTGGACTCAAAATTTAAAAAAACATCACACATTCATGTCCCGACAGATGTCGTTACGTCAAATAACGGATCAATAAAAACAATATGGTTGACTGGTAGAGAATGCCTTTAGGCATTAAGTCCGCCAATTCTATACATTCTGGATATGAAGTGTCTGTCTGTCTGTATAGATACTTTTAATAAATAAATAAAAGCTAATTACCAGCGATCTCCCTAAGGTGAGGTGAGGTGAAGGTGCGATGTCACCCGCGACCTCGCGACCGTCGCCATGGGTCTGACGCACCGCGCCGCAGGACGCGGACGGAACCCGCTGTTCTGCTTCATTAGAGCAGTTGGAGGTATTTTAAATAGTTTAATCATAACGCGATTAATTAAACTATAGCTTGATAAGAACTGGACGAAGAAGAGACCTAATTAGCTGCTTTCAACTGAAAAGTCGATGCGTTTGCTTTACTCCATTTCATCCGTGTTCCATAGGTAATTTTTCGTAGGTTAGGGGCTGTTTTTTAAAGAAAGAACGGAAAGAAAAATAATTTATTAAGACATTAAGGTCAGTGTTACTTAAAATCTGAAAACAAACTAAATAAAGTTATTATGAAAAATGACAACAGGAAAAACGTACGACGACATTGTCTCTCTTGCAGTAACAATGATGCCCTAAGCTCTCTGTTGAGCCTTGCGGTTGACTGGTAGAGAATGCCTCTTGGCATTAAGTCCGCCAATGCTACTTTTTTGCAATTTTATGCAATAAAGAATAAATAAATGATCTGATTTGAAAAGCCCTTCACAAGTAGGTAACGAGTAAGTTGAACATCTCAAATTGGAGTAGTGACGAAGACATCAACGCGCTAACTTCGTGATCTTCAAGCTAAATATTACTTTGTGGAAATAACTAAAACACTTTATTTTCGAGAACCTAAGAGCAAGTCAAAATGTTTCATATTCGATATACGAGTAGAAACCAAAAGAGCCAATAAAGTCGGAGTTAATTACTTCAGAATACAACAATGAATGCGAAACATTTTGAGTTCTGTTATAAAATACTCTATCCTCTCAGTGACAAACTGTATAAAGGATTATTCAATCTTTATTCAATACTAACTGTTTCTATAGACGTTGTTCTGTTGTCAATCACTAACTAGCAGAAATTTTTGCTAAGGAAAACTAAATTGATTCCTAGCATTTTCTAATGTTTACACACCTTTTAAACATTTCCTGGACCTTCACAAATATTTCAAAACCAAAATTAGCCAAATCGGCCCAACCGTTTCCGAGCCAGACTAACGAACAGCAATCCATTTTGATGTATAGATTATATTAAATATTTTTTCATTCAATCACTTGGCGGCTATGTAAGCTTTAACTAAACATCCACGTTATGCTAGCACACTCATCTACTGCTGAACAGGTGCCGTCATCAGGTCCACTTTCTTTTAATTAACTCAAATAAAGCTATTCATATTCATGTTAACACTGTATGACTCTGTTTAATGTGCAAGAAATGGTTATTTATTACCAAATTACATTGCAAAAACACCTTTTCGTATGAAAATGGAACTGTTGGGTTTCGTATAGGGTTTTCTTGGCAGAAACAAACCTACGATAGCCATGTGAGAGAGCTATTGTATAGGTACATACATTTATGAATGAAATAATACGTCATCTTAGTAATAATCAAAGAAGGTAGTATGAAACTGACTTCCTAGAATAACATTAATAATACATTTCTCATTCTATTCCCATTCGAGTTTCAAATGCAAATATCAAACTAGATATAAAAAATTAAGACTCAATGATTATTATTGTTAGTTGCACAAAAAAAGTGTTGCAAATACCAGACTTAATGCTAGCAAAGCATCCTCTACAAGTCAACTATAGAGCTAAGCAGAAAAGCATTCGTACAATGCGACGTTGAAAAAGATTAATGTGCAAATCATTTATTTACTTCTAGCTTTTAACTCTGCAATATTCCTCAATATACAAATGTACCATTTACTGTTATCCTATAATTAAGTAGACTAGCCCTAGGGCTTTCTCTTGATTACCGATTAGTATAACGAGCCGTATAACCAGCGCTGGCGCCTCCATAATGTCTCCGAACTGCGGCCGTTTGTGGAGGACTGAATAAATAACCTCTAGAAAGCCTATTACTGCTATGAAACTTGGTTTCTTCCGATCAGACAGATCGTAAACAGCGGCTGACTACCTCCAGCATTAGCAGGGTTACTTTAATAGCAGTAATAATAGCTTAATTTCTCGAAATAAGACACTAAGATTAAGAACAGGCAGCATTATGACAAAAGCTTAGGAGCTTATTATGATACAAGCTTTTCTTTATTAGAATTTGTCCTAGTAGGTAATTAATGTTCACGTTCTCTTTTAAATAAAATAACAGTCGTTAAAATTAACAAATTGATCGAATAAAGTTTTTAAGTATAAAGTAATATCCTTGATTTGTTAGTAGGTAAGTGAATAGTTTATTGTTTTTATGTTGAGTAAATCTTTAGTTGAAATCTGAGTGAGGATTAATTACATAGACAAGTAAAGACATCTAGTAAGTCGTAGGCGTTCTGTAGGTATATCACGAAACCCTAACTAATGTGAGCGAACATGATGTAAACACAATGACATGTTGAAAACTTACGCCATGATCAGAAACAGTTTGTTTTTAAGAGCCAAGAATACTACCAGCCCTGCGCACAAGGTGAAATGCGTAAAATACTCTACACGACAAACAACGGCGCAAAATATTGAAGCAAAATTGATTCAGCACAAAGCTTATTATAAATACTGCAGCACTAAAATGGAGTGTATTAAAATAATTTAAATGGAAAACGTCTCGCCGTCGATTCCCGTTCACAAAACGTCTTTATTCGCTCGTGTTATTTACGAGTGGCTATAAACTTTTGTACCTAAAGATCGGCGAATAAAAGTTGGGCAGTATGGCAGAAAGCCCTTGCGCCGGTTGTACACTAAAAAACCGAACGACTAGGGATGTGTCGGAGTGGAATGCAAGTATCGAAATATCGTTTCTAACACTTTTATCGTATTCGTCGACTTTTGTGTCAACATTTGTTTTTTTTTTGCCGAAACACAGATTGATTTAGAATATCTCAACTAATATTTTGAATAAATGTACACTTTTTGAAAACTACTGACACGCTGTTGGTAAAGTAAACAGTACAACCCGATACTTTGATGCAAGAAAAGCAATATAAATAGTCCCACAGTCTCCACGTATGTTACAGCTACGATAAGAGCGGGGATTTCATTTAACAATGGGACCAACAGTCAGAAGCTCACACTGGGCTGCTGACTGCCCCGGATTTTCTATTGTGATATTGCCATAGCAGTTAAGTTAATAATATTAGTATGTCGGCGCGAGGTAGGTAGAGCGGTAGGCACCTCGTAACCGGCTTCTTGTACGGGGGCTTCCTTGTCGGGAAGCAATCGACCAATAAGAAAAGAGTGCCGTGTCATCCAGGGACTTAAGTGTCACAATGTAATGTTGCCAGGTGTGCGTGCGAATTGGCAATGTTGCCAAATATGCGTGCGACGCCAAGTATGTGTAGATAGATTATCGATATCGATATATTTCAGTCTCAGCACCGCATACCAGACGGGCCCGGCGAGCCTCGTAAAATCTTTTGATAAGCGCCATTATCATCACAAAGGATGCGTGTAATTGTTTGTCAAATAAATAATAATAAAACTTTGATGTTTATTAAATATAATTTCGAAAAGGACTTCGCCTTTTATACCTTCGTTATTATTATAGCATATTTACGCATTTTACCTTTTTACAAATCGTTTTATAACAAGTGTCGGCCAAATGTTAATTAAAGAGATAGTTCATAAAAATACTTGTTAACGTTTAAGGCTCTAGTCGTTTATGATGTCATTGTGATGGTGATGGTGATGAAATAGATTAGTTCACAGTATGGCGCTAATAGTGAGAACCTTTGGAATATATTTAAAAACTGGTTATTCTCTGTTTTTATTATGCGGGTTAGTAATTATAGTTCCAATAATACTGGCCTGTTCTTCTTGTGAATTATTGTTTGTTTTCTTGCACTTTGTAGTTTACATAATTATACGTAAAAAAATGAATCGCTCAAAATGTCGTATACGATCATGAGCAGGGCCCGTTGCGCGTTGGTGCCAGTACAGAAGATCATGGGTTCGATTCCCACTTAGGATAAACAAACATTCGACTGACGAACAATTTTTTGACAAATTTTGAACACTCGTTTACATATGTATCGAAGATTAATAGGTATATCATGAACCTTTTTTCTATACAAGCTAGGGTTCAGTGACTTTACTTAGAAGTTTTTTTTTAAAGAACTGGGTTTATGCGACATACCTAAGCATTTTTTGGTCCACAGACTATTTATTGTTTGTTGTTATTTTATTGAAAAAAATACAACTTTTTGCCACCAATTATTTCCAAAGTACTTACGGAAATGTATGTATAAAATACGTATGTTTGATGTCTACAAGTTATAATAGCGCTCTCAGTATTAAATACCTAAAGCGCTCCCAGGTAAGTTTTCGTGATCACGGTATCAATTAACAAAAATCCCACAGCTCATCCAAGACCGGAATCTAGGTCCTGACCGCAGATGGGCCCTCCTAGGTCACGTAGCCGGGCCCTAGGTCACGTAATTGAGCACGTAGCGACCCTTCACCGGCCTTGGGGTGACTCATGTCAAATTGGATGATTACGTGTGATTTGGTGACTCATCTTGAGGTCGGCGTGGTGTTAGGATGGTTATTTCGTCTGATGTTTTATGTTTTTGAATACTTTTGATGATTTGAGTTGTATAAGTAGATAAGCTACTCTGTAACCTATGATAATCTGTTCATTTCTCAATGGGTAGACCATCAAAACGACCTAGATGTTGGTTAAATGACACATGGTTGAAACTTACTTTGAAACCGTATCGTAACATATTTTTTTACATGCATGGGCGTTGTTTTCAATCACAGCCACAGTTTCCTGAAAGGTTCAGGAGCAATACTTCGATAGACAGATTACACACCTGTATTAAACAAAATAGATAACTAAATGATTACAAACATGAAATTCGAAATGATGATGTTTAAAATCTCGCATGAAAATTGACCCAGATCGAGGAGTCTATTTCTCCCTGATCCCTTTTTAATTTCTCCATGTGATGATTTAAGATGGACTACGTTTTTGTCCTCGAATATTTAAAGAAATATAGGACATAATCACATTGCTCCGATCCCAAAGTAAGGTTTCAAAGTAAGGGTGCGGAACTCGAACACAGAACCCGAGTTGAGAGTTTTGGATACTTTCAATGGTATTCAGCTTTTCCAAAGAATTTACCTTAGTCCACGCCACGAATGCGTAAGTCAACAGTTTTTAGTCAAAAATGGCAAGAATAACATTTAATCAATGAATTTGTGGCACGTCTAACGAAGTAAAATAAAATATTTTTAACTCCAATAGGTTTTTACTTCGTCATCAAACGACGGACAAAAATCTAGTCTTCGACGAATCAAAGGGAAAAAGTGTAGTAAACGAAAAAACAATGATTTTTAATAAAATAACTTTTATTTATTATTTTTACAAGCATAATAAAAGACAATCTACATAAATATGGACGGAACAGGTAAGGTTGAAAACTTACGTATAGGTTAAACTAACTAAATATAGGTAATACAATCTTCTTTTACAATTGTATATAATTTAATTTAACTTATTAATATATATCACTATTTACAGTATATAATTTTAATCAAAACGATTACATTTACTAGGTTTTTTTAAGTAAAGACCACTTAAGTATAACTGGTGCCAATAATAAACCAAACCAATAGTTTAGCTGAGTTTTCAAAAAAGCAAGAAATAAGTTACTGATATACATCTAATAATAAATGAAATTCTCAGGATACAAAAAGAAACAAAAGTGAAATTAACATTGTGTCAATAAGGTTATAAAAATAAACAAAAGCCGATGGTTGCAGAATGCACAACTGTGTATTTAAAAAAAAAACATGTATTTTTGCAGGTCTCATAAATATAATATTAATCTAATTTAATATTTAACTGTACAAAATAATGTAGGTCTGTGCGCACTGGATACGCCCTACCTACTTACGTATATTGCCTACACTCTGAAACCCACATACTGACTAATATCTTTTTTCACAAGGTTGATGAACGTAAATTTGAAAAAAATTGGTGCGGTCACAGTGAAAGAGAGCGTTCTAAGGTAAGTTATTTGGGAACTTCTAATTATATCAGCAAATCAAATCAGGCCTTTGCCTGAGCAATTCCAGTCTTAACTCGTGTTCCCTGGCAGCTAATCGCAATGCTGCTATGCTAGAACTCCGTACGTCTTCATTTGGTTGAGGTCCTTCACAGCCAGGTGAGATAGGTGGTGAAATTGAAGGAGAACGGGCAAGTTCAGGAGACATATGGTGGGGTGACAACCGCGAGTGCTGGGGTGACAGCGATAGTCGTGGATGTTCAGGAGATAACGTAGATTGCTCTGGAGATAGCCGAGGTGGTTCTGGTGCTGTCAAATTGGCGAAGAGAGAGTGAAAGTGGGCAGGCGAGGTCGCATAGAGAGGGGCGCCGAATAGGGCAGGGCGCGACATAGGGTGGAGGTACTGAGCGCCGAATAGTGGTGTGTTTGCGTATCTGTTAACAAAAAATATAAATTTAGTTTTTTTGGAAAGTCCATATTGAGGTTTTGAAACTTTCCGCTGAAAGAATGTTTTCCTCTTCTTCTTACATTTTTGAATATCATACGTTCTAAATGAGTTTTACAGTACTAACTAGTAACTAATTGCCACACTCACCTGAAAGATGTCAAAGCGCTGTCAAACGGTTTCCTCAAGCTGAAACCGAGCTGTGACAGTGGGTGTGGTGGCCCTGGCAGCGACGCGGAGGTCGGCAGCGGTTGTCCGCCTAAATATCCGCTGTATGGGTGCGCGTGGGGCCCCACCTTTTCTTGCTTGCGCCATTTCGCTCGCCGGTTTTGGAACCACACCTGGTAACAAAATCCTTAAATTAGTGATTGTTATAACAGGGAAGATCTTTTGAGAATATTCATTGATACACAAACACGCAAACCTTATGTACTTAGAAAGAACTGTGGCGAGAAAACTCCACAAAATGATCATACTACTAAAAATAGCCATGCATTTCTGTGGTAACTTCTACATATTGTGTTCATAGTTCAACAATGTTTTTTTACCGGCTCTTTTAATTTATTGTTTTATCAAGGTGCCACAGATGCCATAAGAAATTCAATTCATTTGCACAATATAACTGACTAAAATGGGTATAACACAATTTCGTCTTTTTTCAAAGGAAATATTATTTAACGAGCCGAAATGTTTTTCTAGGCACTCAATTAAGGCAATTACAATTTCTATAAATCGCAACTTGTTTGTAGGGTTGTCAACCATCCCAAAATGTAGAGTTAATAAACACGAGTAGATAAGAACTCAAATCAAGAGCCGCTTTTATACGTCTCACTATTGGGCACAGGACTCACGTCACTATGAGCTGGCGTGAGCCATAATCCAACCCACGGGGTTAGTGTGGAATTTTAAAGTAGTACAAGGTTATTTGGCATTATCAATGATGTATCCTAATAAAGATGGAAATACCAGATAAGGTTCTGATTCGAGCCCCGCTGGAAACATTGGCTGAATGTTTTTCCTGCTATGTGCATGATTGGTTAATGGTTAAAAAACCTTGCTCAAAACAAAAACGGAAAGGACCTATGATGCTCATTCCTGATTCTTCATCAATACCGAATTTCATTTATTCAAGAATACGTTCTTTAATTTGTACATCAGCAACCCTAACGTGAAAAGCTCTGCGCGAGTCACTTAGATTATATATTCTAGCTAGCCCGCAGGCGGCATTCCTAGCCATTAAATCAATCCCACGGTGGAAAAAGGTAATTAAGACTTTAGAGTTTAATAACATGTACAGATTACAGAATAAATTTGGTACATTCTGAAATTAATGAGCTGTTTTTACTTTTATATTGATTTTTCGCAACAGTTTTTCAATAAATAACGCTGGATAAAGATGGATGAGATTACGCGTAGGTTGATTTGAAACTATTTGTGGCTTACAAATTATAAGCCACCACACATAGAAACACCTTAGTGTTTTTCATCTATCTGAAGAGTTAGTTGTGTGTTTGTTTGAACGCGCTAGTCTAAGGAACTACTGGTTGGAATTGAATAATTCTTTTGGTGGTGTATAGTCCATTTATTGAGGAAAGAAAACTAAAATCCACGTGGACGAAGCCACGGGCGGCCCCTAGTATAACATATTACGAGTACGATTGATTTGATATCTCAGTCTTTCGATATCTTAATTTTAAAACTAAGAGTAGCGAAGCGATTCAATTTTCCGTAACAGTTTGAAGAAACATTAAAAATTTCACCAAAAATCCAATCCCTGTCAGGCTTTAATGAAAACGTCTGTACAGCCGATATACAGTGATTAAGCGATCGTTAAGGTGTCGTTAGACGAATACGGTAGCTGCAACGAGTTTCGCCACATCCCTATATGGCAGTCGGCTGACCACGGGGACCACGATTCGGACCAGACAAGTATTAATCGTTTTAATCATTCCTTTGAACCGATTAATGGTTCAATTTGTGAGGTTTAATGGCGTGCCCAAATTGGTACCGAAGTACATAAACATCCAACTTTATTAGGACTGGGAAAACGTGGGAAATCGTTAGGGTAATTATTTAAGTAGTGTGTAATTGGGGACAAGTTAGAGGGTTTGTTTGAAAGGGATTTAAGTGGAGTTACAAAACTGGTTTTTGTATGGAAAATTTAAAAGTGAGACATCAACTTTTGGATGGTTAGGTGATGTATAAGCATGGCTATTTCTTCACTTATTCGCCTTACCAATCAGCAGGTAATAATATTTTTAATAGTCTGCATTGATTTTACTTACTATTTTTAACTTCTTACGAACATGTTTTTCATTTTGGAAATTTCTACTTTACCATCAAAATCATGAACACGACGTAATGTGCCTTGAGAGAGCCGGTACAAAGCCACGCGTGTGCTTACACCATTACACCACATATGGACAAAAATTACACCGGACGACACGACAAGCGACACTTTCTCGCACAAATACTCACAACGCGAGTAAAATGAGCACTTACAAGGTGTAAGTGTAAGTACAAGATGAGCCAAAAGCTTTGTACATTTAAGGCGAAAGAGTAATTACATAAAATGCTTATAGAATCTGTGTTGAAGCCATTAATAAAAATGAAGTCGTTTTTTTGCTGTCGTCATGTAATCCATTAATTTTGGTTACAAAATAATAAAACATCACATACATTGATCTGGTCCCAAAGTAAGGTATTCCCTTGTGTTTCTGAACAACCTAAAATAAAACTGCATACCAGGACTTTTGCCTTATCCGACATACCGAAACTACGAAAGTTTCGCTAAAGCGTAGACTTAATCTACTTTATCACAAGTACTCAAAGTAATATCTTCCTCGATACCTTCAGAGCCACTTATGAGCTTAAACGTCAAAAACAGCACGTTAGCCCCCCTAGTCGCGCAACATGCGGTCTCGTGCGCCACGATACGTCCGATTCTCACATTCCCTTGCTTATCTATAACATCTTTGATAATATTATCACCATAATTGAGATTAACTCTGACTTCTAGACGTTTTATGTCTTCACTTTTAATTAGGAACATACTTTTTGTACGATTTACAGATACAATCATTTGAAGGATGGAATTGTCTTTTATGACAGTTCCTTGTTAGTAAGCTTAAAGTACGATAAGTTTCTTAGAGTGATCAAAGAAGAGCTTGAATTATTAAGAGCGATACCTACAGGCCTGCGAGCCTAGTGCAGAAGCCGTTGTATTATTTTATTTATGTGCTTCTATTTGAAAAATAAACATTATTATTATTTTTAAATGATACAGTCCCAATGTTAGAATTCCACAAAGTGGCAGCTATAGGCCTGTAGTTTTCAAAACTTCCATTAGGAATTAACAGTCGTATGTTCACAAAAGGTTTGTTGTTTATAGAACCCTAAATGTGAGCTTGAAGAGCTATTTGATTGAAAATTACTTACTTGTATTCTGGCTTCTGTTAGTCCGATTTTCAGAGCAAGTTCTTCTCTGTAACAAAAGAAAAACATCATCAATATAAGTCAAGCCATTTGAATTCTGTTTCTGGGAGAGTGATAAGTTGGGGATATGAGCAAGTTGAGAAGAGCCAGGCTAGTATCAGCTATCCTGAGTTTGTTTAGTACTAGAAGCGGTTTCTTCATAATACATCCTACTAATATTATAAATGCAAAAATTTACACTTGTGGATAAATGTATATGCCGTGTTGCTCTTTCACGAAAAAACTACTGGATGTAATTTAATGAAATCGGAATAGGACATAAGTTACAATTTATTAAGATACATTGTAACTTTTTTGCTAACCTAAGACCACGCGGACGAAGTCACGGGCGGCCGCTAGCGTAATGATATAATCGTTATTAATTTACAATGTTACCGCTTGTATATCGCCTAACTGCTAATTTCTAGACATTCCTCCCCAAGTTCACCGCAAATAAAATTATTGTTTTCAGGTTTCTAACTAGAAATGCTTCATTTCAATTACTGTTCATTACACTAATACTTGTTAATTCATTTTAATTACCTGGTAAATACATCAGGATAGTGAGTCCTCCCAAATGCCTTCTCCAACTCATCTAGCTGGTAACTCGTGAAGGTCGTCCTATATCGCCTCTGCTTCCTCCTGGGCATGTCCTCATCGTCCATCCCGCTGCCCGAGCCAGGCCGATCAGACTCCATGGGAGGTAGGTCTGGAGTACTTGAGGAACCAGGGTCAGATACTCCCATAGTGGATATTATGAATTAGGTTACCTGTAACAAAGAAAAGATGCTTGAATTATTGCTAAAGAAACTGCAAATAAAGGTCTGAATTCAAACGCAATTATTGCCAGAACTTCCGTGGCTAATTTTGTGCTCAGATTCTGAACACAAACACACATTTTTCTTTATTTATTAGGTACTCAAAAAGTAATCGTGTAAAACTGAAGTATTTTTTTTGCCTGAATACACGTGTATTTACGTCATACATCTTAGTAAATACTAGTTTCATAGTTTACGTAGCTAGATAAGATCACCATTATCAAGGAAGGAAATGGTTACAAAGAAGTTTTCTGTACTTCAAATTCAAAAAAGCACTACTTCAAAAAAAATCGACAGGGTTGAGAGTCCATTGGACATCAATTGCTCAACTAAACGTTGTACAAAAAGTAATGGAGCATTTCAAATGTTAAATTATAGCTAAATCATTAAAATGGCATAGCTAGTGAAAATAAATAACCACCATTCCCATTTTAAAAATAATACATAAATATAAATGTGCATTCATTCCAACTCTTTCGTTATTTTGCTTTTAACATTATACTTATCTATGCACTAATAACAATTTGTGTAACCCTCTCATGTGTATCATTAATTACTATCATTATTCCACATTAGATAGTCCGCTGATTAGTTTGCTCAATTAACAATGCACTAGGCGAAATGTAACATGTCGGTACAACCGTAAAGATAAAGATAATTACAAAAACAACACATTTGGAACACAATATAGCAGCCAGCGCAGAGCCGAGCCCTGTGGCAATCATGCGTCAAGAACAATTACATTATATCGCATTTCCCCATCTAAATTGCAATATGCAAACATCCGCTTACTTTCATCACAATTATTAGGGTTAATAAAGGAAAGCCAATGAGTTAAATTATGATATTTCTAGGAATTTATAACTACATCTCCATAGCCGTAGCCATGTCCAATGCATGCGGCAAGTCAGTATAATTACTAAATATTGCACAGAATAAATTAAATAAAATGGACGTTGACTCTCTTTGGCAAGGAGCGAGTAAGGCCAAATATAGAAAATAGATGTTGAACATTCAAACAGACGCATCGTTTAAAAAGCTTTAGTGTCTGGTAATCGGTGGGTTGGGAGTCATTAAAGATGTGAAAACTGATGTAAATTGTAAATGGGCCAGCCAGTATTACAAAATTAATTCTAGACATTCGTTAAAATCGCTCGCTTTGAGTTTCTTGAAAATTCAAAAAGAGCAAAAAAAACTTCTTATACTTTTTGCAAAGGAAAGCGGGATGCCAAGACAACTCAACCGCGTATAAGCTGGCAATAATGTTGTTCGTATCATAACATCCAACATTTAATTGTGTATGACCAAAACCCAACATAAAAACGAGATGAACACCGACAAAAGTTAAAAAATGTATTGCGCAAAAACTACACATCACCCAACTCTGGCGTTTATCCATAAAACGAAGTTCTACTTCGTGTTCTATCAATGTTTATCACGTCGTGGTTTTTGCGGGCATTTTTTCTGTCTCATTAATTTAACGTAAACACAACATTATGACAGTAAAAGTATCAAACATTTTACAGCGATGAGCTCCTTAGCCGTTATGTGGCAAGTTTACAACTAGTTACTACATTATTAAAACGTAAGTACAGTTGTATTTTAAGAACCGCAACTCACGAGTAGCAATGGAGTCCGATAATTTGTTAAGCATCGCTCACTTGGTGGTGACTGAGCTTAGAGAATGGGGGCGCTTTCAAATTAAGCTTTTTGAGCGGGTGTCACACCTGAATAGTTAGTTCGAAACCCCTCTGACACTATTACACTCCTCATTTTGCATGAATGCATCAATCTGAGGGCCTCTTAACTTCAGCCAATATTTAGATATTTGCTAAAAGTTGACCAACCAATGAATCGATCAAAGCAAATGAAGCTTTGAAATCGGCTAATCTTCTGAGAATGTAAAATACATAGAAAGATATTTAAGGTAAAAGCACCTATTACGGAGGGATTTCGCAACATTTGAAAGTAAGACGCAAAAATAAGCACTTTTTAGTATTTTTAAAGGTGCCAAACCATTTTATCTTCAAAAGTGGAATTTAAATTTTGTATTGCTGTTGAGTCTTAGTTTATTTTCATGATATTTCATAATTAAAAAAAATATTTAAGTGGTCGAGTCGATTTTCCCTAATACTGAGGTATGATATTGGTCAGAGCCTATTACTGCGGTGGACAGCTCCTAATACGGAGGTTCATAAACTATACTCATTGGAGTTCCGTACAAATAATATTTATTAAATAATATAAACAAATTACTTAAGTAGTTAAGTAAATTGTAAGTTTTTCATTTATTGAACATTGATTTGATTACACATACGTTTTAAAAAGAGTTTTGGATTATTCTAATACGGTTGATTTTGCTTTTTACATTCAGTAAAATGTAAAAATGGAGCGAAGCAACATCAGTCCGTATAGAAAGATCTTTCCGGACAGGCTGACTCCGCTTCGTTTTTTAGTATTGTATTTTAACATGAGAATTGCTTAGGATTCTCTCATGTTCAAATACAATACTTCTTATTCCGGAATTCCAACAGATTCTGAAGGACTTTATGAATAAAAAAGTAACACTTAGTGTATTTTTACACGCGCCAGTACAGCGTTAACTGATTTTATAGAAATAAAAATGCAAATTCATTTAGAAATCACCTGATCTTTTTTTTAAATAATGGCGAACAATAATAAAAATTCACAAAAAAGGTACAAAACCTTTTATTTATTTACGGAACCCCAAAACTTGCAATGTATTTATGTTCTATGAATAGAGTCGTAATAGGAGATCATACATAACCTAATGCAGAGTTATCTAGAATAACTACCACCGTAATAGGAAAACTACTCGTTCTTTTATTAATCCTAATTCTGACCCATCAAAATTGCGATAAACAAAAGAGTGTAAATGCTTAGTCAGATGATAGCAAGTTTTTGGGTCAGATGTGCATAACTCAAGTCAAAAGTTATACAAAATAATTCATTTGTGATAAGTTAAAATACACCTTCCTAATTTGACCATTTCTAAGAAACCAACAATTTGTACTCAACAGTTTTCATATTTAACTAGATTTCTAATAAAAAACACATACCGCAGAATATGGTTTCTAATGTATGAGACTAATAATTAATTCAACAACACTTGGAACTAATTAATCAAGTTAATAAATTGAAAGTTATAAACAATTAAACATGCCCAGTGTTTTTCCTATTTCGGAGTTATACCACCGAATTAGGATGAAGCTATAAAATTCGTATCCTTTCACGGCGGTATTTTATTTCTTGTTTTTTAGGTAAAAAATGAGTAACAAATATGAAACAAGCTATTTAAATAGTAAGAATGACAATAGGAAAATGATATAAATAATTCATAAACAAACTTTAACGTGTTTTTTATACGAAAAATTTAGCTTATAAATATCACTGTATTTACGTTTGTCGTTGCGCGTTTGTATGAAACCACCTCTCCCGTCGACGACGTTACACAGATTGATTGATTTTGTTGTGTTGTCTATGTGTTATACTTGCAAACGTCAATTCAGTCATAGAGTGATAGATTTAGAAGAAATATTTCACATTTTGGTGTATTTTAACTGAATAGAATAGAAATAAATCTCGAAAATAAAAATACCACCGTAATAGAATACGATTTTGACTACCGCCGTATAAGGAGCCTTTACCTTAATCAGATGTGTTTAGGCATTATCAAGACTGAGAATTGATGCAAAAATATTTCCATAATCAAACAATCAATGAGACATTGAGACCAGACGGGCTGAGATGCGCACGCGACCAAATTTTGTCACGTGTTATCTCGTGCGTATTGTATGTTTTTGGCTAACCGCAACATATAATGTTGTCTCGGTGCACATATTATGCACGCTGGATCCTTAAAAGGCCAAGGTACTAAACCAACAGATTACTAACTATTGCCTTCGCAATAGTTAGTCCGTCGGTTGGTACTCGGCGCACTGTTGCTTCTAATGCCTTGAAGTGCGATTTACACTTTTCAATTATCACCCCTATCCATACTAATGAAATAAAAAATGGCAGAAATAGTTTTGCATCCATTCAAACTTATCTACAGTTTTTGGTAATTCTGTTAGATACCCGAAAAATAACAAATAGACTACAAGTTTCGGAATACTGTAATATTATGTTTTCTTTTCATTATAAATGATCCGTTCTCCGTAAGGTGGTAAGGTCCATGTATAAGTAACAATGGCTAACCTTTGAACTTTTAAACAGGGTACTAACTCGTTATGCAAAAGTGTTGTTAGTATTAAATTAATTTCTTCTGAAACGCATTTTTCAAAAGTCTAGATATATTATAAATTATTCCCCTACTTTCAAAAAACGCAAAAAACAATAAATATATAAATTAGAACTACCTATGGGTAATCGTCAATGGTAAACCCTGCTTAACGCACTGCGTGTTCTATTTTTTGCAGTCTTAAAATTAATATGTTGCCCCTAGGAATGCAGTTTTTTTCTGGGATGCGTTTATGGATTCGTCGTTAAGAATTAATTACCTTAATAAAAAAAATATTCACTTAAAACACTACACTAGAGTGGTATGTGACAACAAAACTTTTTTTTCTTCATATCAGACTTAGCACAAACAAAACCTTTTACTTACCATTTTACCCAATATAATGCTATTATTTGTCTCAACTACAACAATGACGGATTGTTGCAAAAAAACTGGTTAATTAGTTCGCGACAGAGATCTAATTAATCGAAGGTTAATTACGTTTCAGAAACAATTAGCTGTCAAATTGATCTGACGTTGTTTTGTTTCAGAGTAATCGGCTTGTTAAGGTTTTTTTCGAGGCACTAATGTTTATATCTTGAAAACCATTGCATCTCTTTATTCGTAAAGTTAGGCAGTTGGTCCCTGTAGATGTGAGACGTTACCAGTCAGTGAATTTCAAAAAAATGTTACCATCCAACACATGCAACTACTGTTTTGTCATTACAACTTCCCTGAAATATTAATAATTAATAGCTATCCGAAAACAAAACAACCATTGGCTAGTAAAAAGGCAGTGTTAGGTATTTTCACGGTGATTAGATAGTTGTGCGGCTACGTCACTCGGAGCGTGACGCCACCTGCGCCGGCGCACCGCATCTGCCTCACGCGCCGCTAATCAGCCGGGTCGCCATTTCGACTGTGTAGGGTTCACCGCAACTATTTTTTATGCTAGACTAGGCTCAGTCAACGCATTGGCTGTAGTTTGCTCTGCCTGGCGGTCTTGGGTACAACAGGTAAGTACTTCTGATCAAATAACTTTTTGCCCGACGCCATTTGACTGTTTAGGGTTCACCGCAACTATTTTTATGCTAACTAGGCTCAGTCAACGCATTGGCTATAGATTTTGCTCTGCCTGGCGGTCCAGGGTACAACAGGTACTCTTGACCAAAGATCTTTTTGCCCAACGCCATTTTGACTGTTTGGGCTTCACCGTAACTGTTATATGCTGGGCCAGTCACCGCATTGGCTAAATTGCCTGCTCTTCTCAGGCGTCCAAGGTACAATTATAGTACTTTTGTTCGAACAAAAAGATCTTAGGAAACTCATATCGACGACTACCGATGAGGTGCAATGGTTAAAAAGTTGGCTACTATATCAGAGGTCTCGGCTTTCATCCCCGCCCAGTACTAACATTTTGCTTGCTTGTACACACGGCCGCATGTAAGGCTATATACACGTTAGCTATGAACTTTGTACCGACCGCACTTCATATAGAACTTCCTTACTTACAAAAGTCTGCTTACGGTGGTGATGTATTGCGTGATTTGTGGCCATGTGTACTACTTACAAATAATTGGTTAACTTACAAAAGACGCCATGTTTACAGCAAGCGTTTTCCATCGAAAATTTGCGTTTTTTCGTCGTTTGAAAAATGCCGTGCCTACTGATCAGTACAAACGCGTTTGCGATTTTCAAACGTCGCGTCTCGGAAGAATACGCACGTCGGGAAAACGATAGACGGATCGGGGCCTTAAACAAACATACGGTATACAATCATGGTCTTGTAAGAATCCATACTGTAAGCAATACTTTCGACCAATTAACACATACTGTGCCTAGACCATTAATTGATGTTTATTCTCGCTTTTCTTTATTAATTACATAATCTGTTGATTACACAGACTAGCTATACGTATAGATGCCGTTATTTACTAGCAATTATAACTTTATAACTAACTACATTATTAACTAGATGCCGCTCGCAGTCAAATTACTTAAAAGTTGTTTTTTCAAACACTTCCACGCCTTCTTTTGAATTTTCAAATAACACAAAATTAAAAAAAAAGCAATCTACATTTCAAACAAGACCAGGTCAAAATCAAAGTTTTCAGCAGTAAATTAAGCAATTTTAGCAAGTAAAGTGCTAGAGAGATTTGAATAGTTTTCTAAATGTATCTTTACGTAAGAAAATCATAAAATTTATTGGCGTTTGTCACCAGTTTCCCTAACAACCAAAAAAGGTGTTGATGTAATTTAAACTTGTAAAGAATGGTTTAGAAGTAGTGAAACTCACAGACAGACAAAAAGGGCACAAACGTTTCCTCTATGCAAACAATGAAAAACCCGCCTAGATTAAATAAAGCAATCAAGACTTGATTTTAACGGTCCACCGCACCGCGAATATCGGAATATTATCGACCGATTGGCTCTGTCGACCGAGTAATCGATACATTGTGAGTCGATACTTTTTATGATCGAGTTAGCGGTATCGAGTTCGTTGCCTCTGTTAAATAAGCCTTGACTTTTTGCCGCGAATTTTCGTCTAAACCATCAGAAGTTAATTACGGTCGATGTAAATTGAAAAGGCCTGGAATGCTCGGTTTAGCATTATTAATTATTCGATTACGAGACGACGCAACGGAACGGTTACGATATAGTGTTTCAATTAATGCGCTGGTAATAAATATTCGCAAAGATCGTAATAATTTAATACATATGCTATTGAATAGACGTGTAAAAAGTTGTTACAGTAGAATACTGCCGTAGGAAGGCAACTTAGTTATTTGTTACCATCCAATTTGGTAAGAATGATCAATAAGAGAAGGTTTATTGATCAGGGAATAGTTATAAAAAATAGTTTGCTAGTTTTACAAAACATTACGTTCAACCGATGTCATGTTTATCAGTTTTATTAATAGTGCTTACTATTCATTATTAACCACCCTTTAAAAGTAGATATTTATGGCTATTATGTGTAGAAACATTGTTTTTTATGCAACTCGTAAAATTGAAGTGTTGATTAAAACTTAATTTATTTTCTGATTGATTAACTTCAGTGATAAGGTCAAATTTTATTTTGTGATGCATTTTGTTTAATATAGGGTTTTTACTAAACTATTAATTTCAGGCAGTTTATAACACAGTCAAACGTTAACACAGTCAAAAAAACTAGGCAAAACCACTCTCGATTTGATTTTTCCACCAACTCATAACATTATCAAAGAAGGAAATGGCATTCATTATTATTAGATAAGTAACTAATTTGCCGCTAGAGTTCTTTCATAACCATAGTATTGGCAAAATACTTTTATTGATGAAAATAATGCAAATAAACAAAATTGGTGTCAATCATAATATAGACTGAAATAGACTTGTCTGTTTCAACCTGTCATTCCAACCAAAGTAAAAACGCCAGAATGAACTCAACATAAACCTTATTACAAGTTAAAGCCTAGCATACTTTGAATTTGAAACAAGACTAAAATAAATAAAATCGTTAACAACCAAAAAAACGTATGATTTTTCCAAATATTAATTAGTCGATTTTTAAACAGTCCATTATGAATGTTTCCAAGATGTCCGTTGGCTTTAGAATATAATAGGATTAGTGACGCGAGACGCCTGGCGCCTAATTCCGGATAACAGTTTTTTCTTGGCCCATTAGAGCCGACACCACAGATAATCCTCGCTTTAGTTCATTGCTACTTACACGGTTATGGTTAAACTACTGAATTTTGTTTTACTAACTTTAGGAGCACGTATTATTTTTTACTATCTGTTTGTTAGTAGGTATAGTACATTATAGTTATTAAATTAACATATTTTATTTACTTTGTAAAACCTAATCTTACTTATTATTTACGCAAAAAGGAGGGTTACGACTTTGAGCTGTATGTATTGTATAATAGCATGTAACTATTTGACATAACATTACCTACATAAATTACCTTAATAAGCTTTTTAAATTTTAAATCAAAATGTGAGGGAGTTACATAAAGAAAAAGCAAGAAACAAGTATGTGAATCATGGCATTGGAGGTGTTTCTTCCGTTAATATTATTTCAGTTAATATGTCATCACCAACAATACATTATTATGATAACTAAACTAAAATTATAAATATTTTGGCAAAAAATATTAAAATATTAATGTTTTGATCAAAATATTGCATTTATTAGTTTAAAATGATGATAATAATGTTCCAATAAGAACCCAACAATAAAATCACCACTGGGCATAGGAAATCATCACCACAGTATGAATCGCCTCAACCTCAAAATGCACTTGTCACACGACCTGAGTTTTGTAAACCTGAGTATTTAGTCAAGCTCAGGCTTCAAAAATGCTCCTACTGTTTCTGACTTTTGGCTAAATCGTATTTAGTTCAAAAATGCCTCATTACTTTCACAGGGATATCTGCGTTCGCAGTTTAAACAGCTCCAAGAATCAGGGATTAAATGTTTTTGTCCATTAACTATGGTCTTAAGTGTTAATGGGGTCTCGGATTATGCCGGCTGAGCGCCAAGATAAGCAGTTGACTCAGCCTGTATCTTAGACCCGTCGATAACCTTGACTTTCCCCCCTTAATCCTACAGCTTTGGGTTCAAAATCCTACGACAGCTACATCCAAAGTGTATCCAGTCAGTAAAAAACAGTTCGCTTGTTCCTTCTCATGTTTATGCTGACAATTTGAAAAGAGACAGCACTTTGTTATAGCTAGACGGTTTTTAATACTGAAATAAAATTTTAATAATTGCTCAGTTAAACACCAAGTTTTTTGTGAACCGTCTACAGAAGCTAAGACTAATTATTCTTTTGTATTAACTAGATTTCCATTCAATGCTAAATAGCCAGTTTCGTATTCATACACATTTGTGCATCAATATCATTACAATGTTACTCATATTCATGAATGTTATAATAACTGATTGTTTCTTTAGCTCAGCTATTTCCTTTCATTCGTTGAAGTCCGCAGAGGTGAAGTTCATTTTTTACTTTATACATTGTTACTAATTATAAGTTATCGAATCAGGAAGTTATCTCTGCACATGATATAGCCACTTGTACTATTATCTCCCTCACCGCAAGAATCACTGCTATATAATGATCCAATTTCATCACCACATAATAAACAAAAACAAGAACCTTCAATTTAATATCCGAACACAAAAAATCATCAAGATATAATTCGTATGGATGTAGATCAACTTTCCTATTGTAAACGCCGCTGGTAGCTCCGAGTAGCGTGTAATGAGAAACTAGAATGTTAATTAAGATCTAATTAACTCTAATACAATCAACAATGCTGCTCGCGTTCCGGAGGCATCCGCAAGTCATCGCGAGGGTTTTATCTCGACCAAGCTAATCAGATCTCTGACCTTCGAACGGAGACCTCCTCCGTAGACAACTTTTTGAAGACAAGAAGACACGGCGGCTCTTTTTATAATGGACGTGTTAATCGAATTGAGATCGGACAACCCTTTAGTAAAAAATCGGTTAAAACTACTCTTTCCAAGGCATTGTGATGTGAGAACTCAATTTAGTGTACATTGTAGGAATGACGGGAGATCAGTTGAAAGGGTAATAAAGATATCTGAAACATGGTGAGTAATTATATTAATGTCAGAGAAAAAATGTGGGACTTAAAGAAAAAATGGTTGTGTATAACGAAACTATTTACTTCCTGAGTAGATGTTTCTGATGATCTAAAGAGATTAAAAATTACACAAAAGTATTAACCGACGTTACAAATAGGTACTTTGGTTCAAATTAGTGCAACAAAGAAGCATTTGATCATCACTCATGATAATCCACAATTCCTATTATTATTTTATCAATGTCGAAAATTATACTGGTATTTTTTTTGCTCAATAGTATTTTTTTTATTTGTAAACTTATCTTAAACAAATACTACAAGTGTTGCATTTTATGCATCTTGAGATATCCTAAATATGTGTTTTGCATTCAGTATTATTACTTTATTTATGTGTCAAGATTGTGAAAACCAAATTAGAATGAAACTTAGTAACTTCAAAACCCGTGTCACTGGTACAGTCCCAGTATAATTGTTTATTTAATGCCTTCATTTTTACAATAGTTTCTTTGTAACCTGGCATGTTTTGAAGCCTTCTTAATTTTTGCCTTTATTATGTTTTGATTGCTACTTCAGCATTAGTTCAAGTCAATTCCTGGTTTAAATTATTTTTTAATAATCTTCCTCATAATATGATAAGTGTTTGCAACAAAACATGACTGCGCTATACCAGTTGCATAGTCCGGTGCCCACGCGCATTGCGCACAGACCGCCGACGGGAATAAAAACTACTTCTGCTAATGTTTTAACGATTGCGTAGTACTTTTGCTTACCCATTATAGCTATTGATGCTCGAGAAAACTTTCATTTGTTTTCTAGAGTGTCCATAACAACACTAGGAGACACTAGAAAGTTAATAGATAAGCAATGAGTTGCTCCGCAGCACATTAGTTTTTCATTAAATAATATATAAAAAAGCACTTTGTTAAAAAAGGCGTTTTAAGCCTACATAAAAAAGTAACTCCTAGCTAAGTTAGCTCATAATCTATGAATGTAAGTAAATGTATTCACTGTAGAGACCAAAATAAGACTTCCCGTTGTTTTTAAGTTTTGGCCCAGTATTCAACGACTTCATTCTCCTGATTATTCTAACACATTTATGAATTTTAAAACACCAGAACAGTCGGAAACCAATATCAAATTTAAATAAACGCTTATTAATACACCATCACGCACATTTCTAAAAGATTTAGAAATCTATAAAAGCAAGAATATAACATTTCATTGTAATAGCATAATAAAATCGGGATCAATAACATAAAATACACTATTGTTGCGGCCCTTATAGTGTCTAACAACTTTTATAGAGGCTGAGATATGGAAATACCGTCCAAAGCTGACCATAATACAAGCTATAAACAAAATTAACAACACAGGAACCCCCGCTGATTTCAATTTTGAGCCTGACATCGGCCTTAATTCAATAAAGCAATAAAATTCACCTAATTATGCAAATGCCTTTGAAATATCAGCCATTATGCCTTTTTTGACTTTAAAAAATATGATGGGAGCCGTCAAATAAGGTTGTTGTGTGTTTTGATTAATGGGAATCCGCCATTTTGCTATCAAAATAATGTCATTATTCCAATAATTAATTGTTTATTGTAATTAGTGAGTCGGCAGGAGGCTCGTTAAAAGGGAAATGTGGGCGCTGCTCGCGTTATTAAGTTGTAGTCAATTAATTTTAGTTTTTTCTAAGTTTTAATTTAAGAAACAATAAGTCTTATGCATGTTAATGACGGAATTAGGAGTTATTGAGTAGAAGTCTGAGCAGATAGAGATAGAAGGCTATAAAATATTATGTACCGTATAGTTTACCTAATAAATTATTTTTTTACACATTACACAAATTTAAGCAGTTATAATAAATAGCACCATTAAATATTTAACTTCAATATTATAAGGAGTTTAAAGTATTTCATTTTCGAATTATAGACCCTCTGATTTTACTTTCTTAAAGAGTAAGATAAAATAAGATCAGAAATACTTTATTGTAGGTACAACGAATAAAAATATTTCAAAATCAAGAAACATTTTAGAGGCAACGTAACATTTAGAGTATATTAATTTAAGAAGTGAAATAGGTACCCAACTCCCACTTTTGTTTTTAAAATACCTAGTTGTTTTTAAATGTGTCTTTATTAATTCATTTCAATTTCAAATTTCATAAAGACGAGTAAGTATTTTCTAATGTATTTATTTTATCTTAGTATTTGAAAGAACAATGATATTTTATGGATCAAAGTAAACATTATTAAAGGATTTCTTTTAAGTATTTAAGAGTTATCTTTAGTAAAAATAATAATAGTTAATAATACTGCTACAAAACCAGAAAACTAAACAAGAAATATAGACCTCAATAGGTAAACCATTGCACGAATACGGAACAATATACCTACCTAACACTTAAATAAAAGCATAAGTATTGTACGGTATAAGCAAAAATTTAAACTATGTTATTAAAAAATGCATACTGTAGTTAACCTTTCTGAGTTAAGTCTAAGTCACTAAGTAATCTATAGATTTTGATCACTCCACAGAGTACTCAAACACTAAAACTTTTTTTACACTAAGAAAGCACTGGATTCTATACACTATATAATACACTTACCTCGAACAATTTCTAGCGAACTGGTTCCTCTCAAAGTCCTTGTCGAGCACGTGATGTTGATATAACGTACACGAACGATTTTCCGGCAACAAATGACACAATTTACATGACACCCCGTGACGTGTCGAACGACAACAAAGCAATAAACTGTGACACACCGACGCCTTCAATCGACTGGTTGAGAATAAACCCGGCTCCACGGTCACCTACGCACGACTCGAAAAAGCATAACAAAAAAGTAGCGGGCCTAAGCCACTCCCCTGAAGAACGCCCGACCAATGGCGGCGGCTCGGCGCAACGACGGGCATGGAGGTGGGCTGAATCAGTTGATACGAGTCCCTACTTCGATACCACTAATTGACTTTATCAACAAACCGACTTTACTGGGCGAAGTCACGATATATGCGTTTGTCTGCCGTGTCAAAAGCCTAACTGAGGCTCACTAGCAATGTTATTAACTATGCCGAGAAGTAATAGGTGATTTGAACTTGCGGCATATTTCAGTCGTTCCAACATGCGTGCATTGCTTCAGGTTTTAATTGGTATTAGTATTGAATCTAGAACAATGAACAGACTATCATTGATGTACAAAATTACATTAATGATGTGAAATTACAGCGCAACAGCAGATTATTGCTACTATTATCTTTATTTCGTTGCCAGTTAAGGATAATTGAATGGTAGGGAAGTTATAAAAACGTTTAATGTTGTATGACACTATCAGAGAGATACCTCATATGGTTTAATTTACCTACATGTATTGCAATAATAAATTCCCCTCTCTCTATCCAACATTGGAAGCCCTATTAGGTATCCAATTAGAAGCTATGAAATCTTTATATAGAGGCAGCGAATGGCGTTTATTTGTAAATGTCGGCTCCTTTGCTCTAATTGCGCCTACGGCAATAAAACCCCAACGGGGATGCTGGGCTATTCGCAACATAGTCGTACTATAGCCCTCGTGAATTAAACCGATACCTTCGTAATAATACTTATTTTATCGTTTAGTGCTCGTGCAGATTATTAGTCTAAATGAAGCAATCATACAGAGCAATAAGAATTCAAATGTTTGTACAATGCATTGATAAGATAATTTTGCAGTATCATTTTATGACCACACGTGATAGGGGCAGAATTATTATTACCATAAATAACAGCGTGCTAATTGTTATGTCCCACAAGAAAAAAAAAGGTCTCCTTGCTTCGTTTCAACTGTTACGGTCTAAACTTTAGACCCTTTTAAGACCGACTTTAAACTCTATATTAGTCCAGCTAGACTCGTCACAGTTTCCAAGCAAGGTATCCCATAAAATTGTATTTTTGTTTGAAATGTTAAAATGTATTACCCAAATGTATTACTTATAGAGACACTTTTTATTTTTTTACAGTTATTGTTATATTTGAAATAATCAACAAAATCAATCTACGTTTTACAAAAACTAAACAATATCTAGGCAACATGTTTCATGAACCTCAGGGATAAAGGACAAAGCGGTGCATTTGCAATGCAAAAGCAGATCATAGATATGTATGTTGGTAAAGTTAAATGAAATAAACGAGCTAAAAAATCAAAGGTCTTGTAATATCTTAACCCACAAAATATATGCAAAACACAAATTATCAATTGTAATAATCGATGGGACACTGAAACGGAAAAGCGTGAATAGTTAATAAATAAATAATAAAATATTCCTGGACAATATTTCGCCTTGCCCCAAAGTAAGCTAACAGCTTGTATTATGGGATACTAGACTAGGGGTAAACATGCTTAAATACTTTTTCTTTGTTACATACATAATTTACATAGAAACACCCAGACCAAAATGAAAAGAGATGTTCATACACACATATTTGTGCTGTGCGTTCAGATTATTTCAGCCTGGTAGTCATCGGCGTCGTTTTCGCCACAATAATGGAACCATTGAATAACCATAAAAACAAAATTTAAGATAATGCCGATTCATTCGAATCCAAATGGCAATTTGTGTAACGGACTCCATATCAGCTGTCAGCCATCTGCATTAATCGTTGATGAAATAAATGTAATTATTGACGGTTCGCTGTCCACGACTTACAATTCGGATAGCAATGATAAAATCTCATTTACGAAGCATTACCAAGACGTCCTGAATGAAGTCTTGGTAATAACAGCCGCCATCGTGTTCGCAATTAGTCCCCAAGGCGGCGACGTAATTAAAACTATTAAAATGACATTTGGCGCAGAGTGGAGAGGTGGGTACCTTGCGTGCGTCCGTGTGTAATAATACGAAATCGTTTTACGGATTGTTATTTTAACACGACATTTTAATGCGATTTTGACGTTGGAAAAGTTTTCAGAATACAATTAGAAAGTTTGTTCTGCAATCATTACGTTGTAATAGTTGGCGCTTTTGTTATCTAACAGGCAGTCAAGTTTGCACTCAGTTTAGAGGTTATTGTACGTAGTTAATAACTTGTTATACCAACTCAAATAAAATCAATATGGTGTGCCACACAAAAGCTCACTTAAAATTGACTTTTTTAAAAATAGGTTGAAATTCAATTGAAGTACGTACTTATTCCGAGAAAAACTCAGTAAGCTGCTTCCCCAGGATTGGTTACTTATTAGGAAGTTTAACTTGGTAAAACGTCTTTACTTTCAAATTTTCACTGTTCCTTTCTACTTGTATTAGGTTCTTGAGCATCTTTGTATTTTAATCTTTGACCTCATCAGATTATCCAAGCTTATCTATCTCAAGTATCTACAGGTTTGAGTTTATCTTACCAAAGGATACAATGAAGTTGTAATCAGCCTTAGTTTCTCTGTATTGTAGAGACACGTCTAATCTTCTTCTCTTATTCCAACTCATGTTCAACAACTTGATGCACTTCGGACACGTGGACCTTGTTTGGTTTTTTACAGTAGCCCTTAAACACTGTCTCGTTAATTGAGCCTTGAAACTGCGACGTGGCTTAACTCAATTTCTCTTGTATTTGAAGTAGATTTTACAGTCAATGCAAATAAAATCACACATTAAAAGCTGTATTGACTCGCAAATATTATCGTGTTTTCGTTGTACAATATTGACGAAAACTTTTCATTTTCGTATTAGGGTTTTGTCGTTTTTCATATTTTATTGGCATGCCAATTAATTTCGGAATAGACTCTACTGGGGCTTCGTCCGTGTGGACTTCAGTTTTGAAAAAAGTGGATGTAAAATAGATTAAGACCTATTCTCAAACCTACCAAACATACATTTAAAATTTCATCAAAATCGGTCAAGCCATTTCCGAGGAGTTTGGCAACAAACACAGTGACACGAGAGTGTTTTATATTAGATTCAGCTGAGAAAATAGCTTAAAACATGCTATTATTTTTAAAAGTTTGATAACATTAGGCAGTTTGACGTGTTTTGTTCAATTTGAACAGTTACTACAATAGCAGGAAAATAGCAGAACAAATTATCCAAATAGTTAATTAGTTTAACTCTTGTTGATTAAAACACTTGTACATAATTGAAAACCAATTAATTGTTATCTCATATGGCACTCGTCTCGCACTAGTTACCATAAAAACATGACTTTATGTAGAATCTAAATTATAATTAGATACCCGTATAGTTACGGACGTCCGTTACACGTTTTCAATTTAGGTACTTAATTTATATTTTGCATTTTAAAAATAAAATAAGTTAGGTGTCTGTTTTGGCGATTTTAACCCTTCTCGTCAATTGTCCTTTACCTGTGGGTGGTTTGAAAGAGATCGCTCATTGTGATAAAGCTGTCCAAATTGTTCATTGACATGTTATTAATGTAATGCTTCCCGTGGTTTTGCTACAATATCAGTAAGTATTTGTTGGTAAGTGTCGTCTTTCCTAGCATTTTTAAAATACTATTATCTTTAGTATCAGACAATTTGTATGGATAGTTATAAACATCGCGCTGGCCGCTCGCATGGTTTACAATCTTCCGCGCGATATTATGAACTAACGATAAATTGTGTTCTTCGAAATCTGTCTACGATTTTACGCAACATTTTTGAGTAGTTTATCTAGCCTCGGTAATACTGCAAAATGGGTATTAAAAAACCGTTGAATTTTGATGATTTACGTTGTTATTTGCCTGCCCTAATACTCGTAGTAGAGTCGGGGCTACCCGACTTGGTTATATTACCTTTCATGTCCGTAAACGAGTTAACATGGGCATAAAATAACCCTAGAGACAGTGGATCGTCAGCTAAAACTATCCTTCTCCTCCTATCCTGAAGGTTGACTGGAACTCTTTAGCAATAAGACCGCCTAAATTGTACATAGTTCTCTGTAATTTATCTTAAATGTAATGTTTTTGTACAGTAAAGACTACAACCTAATTAAATGCATGCACTCGAAGTACTGCGCATGCCTTATAAGAATTCTCCTCCTTTGAACCTCTCCAAAAATACGACCACGCGTGTTGGGTTACGGTTCGAATTGAATCATCATAGTTGAGATGGGGTATGTGCCTTAGCAGTAGCACAAAGACAGAAAGGCCCATCTATAGTGATATTGAAGGTATGGTGATGCTGAACTCTCAACTCGGCGGTCGTGGGAGTCCACTTGTGGATTGCGCACATACTTCTTGTGCTCTTTAAGTAATTCCTCCCGTAGGTACTTGTACTTAGTTAATGTTATTGATCTTAGACACTGCAGTCCAAATCCACGAGGCTTTAAAGGGACTACTTATTTTTTAAATCAGTGAACTGCTAAACATAAAAAACACTGACCATGAGATTACAAAAAGTAATGAATTGCATTTATTCCGCAAATTTTATTTTATTAAATCGCCGCTGAAATTACTTCGTTCGGTCGACTTTTTGTTGCGGAACACATTTGTTTGGATAATAAACGCTTTATAATGCAGTACAATCATCGTAATGACGTTAGATAATACACGAGAACTGATTGCGGGTAGTGCTTGATCCACACCGGCGACATTGTTGCGCAATGACTCGTCATTGTTAGCAACGAGATGACACTAGGACGTGATGATGTCCTAGTTGTCTCACCTTGAAGTGAATACGATTATTGAAGCGAACTCAAACTAAGCACGAGAGCAACCTTCGAAATCTTGCGGCAAAAGTTATTAATCTCCGATCACCTATCCATGATCCACATCCATTTCCATGGTTTTAACGATAATCGAAACTAAAAGACCGACTTCGACTACAGTAGCTAAACTCAATAAGATTAACCAGATATACAAAATATAACATAAGAAAGAAATAAATAAAAATATATTTATTGCCCAATGCAGTTCTTATTACCTTCATCACGTCAGCCAAACGACGCCTACTGCTGGACATAGGCCTCCCCCAAGGATCTCCACAACGATTGCGCTGTCCGCATCCAGTGGCTTCCCACAACCCTAACCAGATCGTCGGTCCACCTTGTAAAGGGTCTGCCCACGGAACGTCGACAATGAACTCGTACAGATAGCATTAATAATAATATTATGGGTGCGTACGGGGTGGTCAAGTTAGTCTGAAATTCCAATGAAAAGCAACCTCATCACTACAGAAAATAAACCGGGTTTTCTGCAACATATAACTACGGTAAAAACTACTGTTTTACCTGTATTTGCCCGACGTTTCGGCGTCAATTGCATGTGCCGTGGTCACGAGCGGACTGGCGGACTGTATCATGGAATCCAGTGATTGCAAGGTGCAAATCGCGTTTTGGACCGTCCAAAGTAAAACCGGACAGTGTTAGTGTGTTTTGCCGGGCTGACTGTACCACCGCTAACAATGTTGAAAATGTGCGGGTGGACGAAGATTTTCCTCCGCGCACCGTCAGACGGCGCCGCGCGCCGCCAGTCCGCCCGTGACCACGGCACATGCAATTGTCGCCGAAACGTCGGGCAAATACAGGTAAAACAGTAGTTTTTACCGTAGTTATATGTTGCAGAAAACCCGGTTTATTTAGTGTTTATATAGTGAAAAATGCAACAGGAAAGTTTAAAAACCTACTCATCACTACAGGATTAAAATAGTGTTTCATTTGTTTTAGAGTTCGGTAACGCTTGAAATGACATACGACTCTGTCAACGCAGGATTAAAAACACAGGTGCACAACGACAGATCGACACGACCAGAGTAAGGTAGGATAAATATTCTTTTCGGACCCGAGGTGAACCAAGTCGAAACAACATCACGACCCTATAACTAAAATACATAACATGTTCAACTACTTGAATCATGAAATCCATTTGAAATTTCATTGTGGACGAGATACTAACTCAACCACCTGATTACGAAACGAGGGATAATTCCTCCCACGTTGTAATTACAAAAACCACACAAATTACACATGTAATAACATGAATAATAAACGAGCATTAGACGCCCTTGCCGCTCTTTGAATCACACGGCTAACATCGTAACGCTGTGAGGTAAATTGGCCCATATTTAATTTTGGGAAAATGTAAAAATAAACGTTTTTATTTGTGTAAATAACACAATAAAACTGCCGCGGCTATTACGGCCGAATTTGTGCGCACCAAATTACGCAGATAGCATCTCTGTCGCCGTAATTGTTATTTTGCTGTCGTTAGTGCCCTGGCTGGTGTTGCCAGTTCAGGTTAAAAAAGTTACTATTAAACTGCATTAACGAAATTGGCGTTAATGCTATGACTGACACTTTATTACAAATGTAGCATTCTTAACTTTGATAAGATATTCATGTAGACTTAACAAAAACGACAAATGTACACTGAAAAAAGGAAAAAAAAACTTAATGTGAATTTACTACCGGTTCGGAAGTTGATTCTATCGAGAAGAGTCCGACAAGAAACTCGATAGTTACTCTTCCAACATAGCTTGTTAGTTGTTTTACAGTACGTCCCATAGGATTTCCACGCAAAACAGGCTGCTCTGCCCCTCCGTACTTGGTGACAGTGGACTGGACACTCACGGTAATGCTTAATTACGAGGCTCATCTTGTTCTGTAATTCAAATAGACGTAAAAAATGAAACATATTAAATGAAAATTATTTTCACTTCTAAAAGATTTTGTAAAATCGAACAAAGTTTTTTTTGTAAATCGGTTTCTTAATTTAATGTTTCTCTTTCAGGACACCTATCCATAAGCTGCGGTAAGCGCTTAGCATCAGGTAATACAAATAAGAAAACATGCGAGTTTTTTATTCATAATAATTTAACCTATGGCAACTCCACTCGAATCGTGTAAATTCAGTTATGACAAGGGCTTATTTTTTTTTCAAATTCAATATTCGACTCTTTTTGTTTGCCGCCGGAAACGGACGCGTTAGAGGAAAAATTACGCGCATCCGCATCGCTTTCGCGCAATAAAAGTAAAATAATAATAATATCACAGTAATTAGTTTTTGAACTGACCACAAAGAGACCGCTGTCAGGGTTACCAGCGTAGCATATTATGGGGAGTATTTTTATATACAGATTATTTTATGTTGAATGTTTTTTTAAAAAACCACTTTAAGAGTAGAAATTTGTGTATTTGTAAAACAAATTTTGATTAAGTGGAACCAACAAGTTTGTTGGTAACAACTCAGTTTGCATGTAACTTGGTAAGATAAGATCTTACAAAGGTAAGATTGTAGCTACCCGATTTTTTTTTTGCAAAGTTTCCAAAGTGTTTTCATGCAAAAACAACATTGGCCATTCAAATTTCAACGAATTTCTTCGTGATCCAGAAGAACAGAAGAGTTTAGAACTAACTTACAATAGAATAAGTGGTTCTACTTATTCTATTTACTTATCTACTTATTATCTACTAATCTACTTATTATATTCTAGACGACTTTTGAAGACAACAACTAAGTCAGTCACCATGTATCCACTTAGTGAGCAATAAAGTTTTGAAGTTCGAAGTTTGAACCATCAAATTCAATTCAAAAATTGAGCCATCTACCACTTCCCCCTCATTCTTCTATTACGTTCGCCGGCGGTATCACTGTTCCCAAACTATAACTAAATAGGTATCAAATTAAACTATATATTATAGCAATCCAGTATTTTACGATTTAAGTGCTAATGACCATGAAAGTTTAAATAAATATACCTATTTCCTTGTTGAGGCAACCCTGCTTCGCCCGTTTAACGGTAATGTGACAATATCAAAGAGCACGAGTGCTGATGAAGAAGTATTGTCACTGCCAAAGCGCTCTGCTAAACGATTCTGCGCCTTCAAATTAGCAAATACGGCCTATTTCCGTTTGCATTCATCAATTCACCCAAGTGTCGATAGCAGTGGTCATTTGCGGTCATCGGAATCAATCGCTTCGCTTCGTGCCTGATGTCACCGGGGCGGATGTGACCGGCAATCTCCACGGTTTCCGTTTTTTTCTACGTCTTAGGGACTTAATTTAAAATAAATTGCTTAGGACGTTAACTTCGTTTCTTGTACGATGACTGTTCTGACTTTTCGGAGTTCCGTGCCTAAGAGCCCGGGTAGAACCCAACTGCATCGTCAGTTCATGTTTTAGGTGTGAAAATCACAGCTTTAAAGTACTGGGTCGTCTTTAAATAAAGTTACTTATTGCTTTGTTGATATATCTGTTGGCTCTGTTGGCTTATGCCAGGTATTGTATGTAACAGGTTGCAATCAACTCGAAAAAATGATATGAAATACCCAAAATTGTCTAAGCAGAAGAATACAAGTGCATTTAATTTTAATACAAGCATCGATCAAGTTAACTTTCAACAGGCAATAATTACAAGTTTAGTCAAATATCTGATACGCCTCATATCTAATCATTATGTAAGATGTACTTAGACATCAAAATATACATACAACAGCCTGATAAACTTTATTTCCAGATTATTTTTCATCTGTTATTTAGCATTCTAAATGCTAAGCCTACCTTTATTTAAGATGGAACACTCTGTCTAACTTTCTTGCGATGCCCGAAAAATACGAAAAGTTTCCACATGGGGTATTCCATCCATCCCATCTTATCTCGACCCGCGACGTGCTTTTTACCGCCCCTCGAGGTGTCCGTGACGCAGTTGTGACAGTGATCGGCGACGATCGCTGTTGTGAAGCAACACACGCCGGGTTGGAAATGGGATGGGTGACCACCCCGACCGAAATTTAGAGATGTTTTTTCCGTGCTTTGGGAGGCACATTAGGCAGTTAGTCCCGGTTGACGTCCCTTGATGTCAGTTGTTAAGCCTAGACAGAGCCCTTAGAATGGCTTGATACATCCAACATTAAGGTTGCTCACTAACCTTACACCCCTCCAACAATCCGCACTGAGCCCGCGTGTTGGAGTATGGCTTCTTCCACCTCATAGTTGGGGTGACGCCTATGCCCAGCAGTGGGACGTATCTAGGCCGTAACGCACATAAGCGTTGCCGATTGACTGTCTCAACAGGGGCACGGGCTCCTCTCAATAGCGTTCACCTACCAACCATTGAAAACACCACAAGTAAGTATGAACTTACGTATGACGGAACCCCTAATTCCATGCAGCGATTCTTAATTTCGCGGTTTGTTTCAGCAAATCAGTGGGTGCCCATTGATTTGATTCAATGCTTTGTTCGACAAACAAAATGGCAAGACAAACGCCTAATTGGCGAACGGTCACTGACACCAATCAGAGGTCAGAGGAAATGTGACTACGTTCAATTAGTAGCAATGGTAGAATTAGGTGGGATTAGCTGATAATTATAATTGTCATTAGCAATTGAAATGCCGGCCGGAAATTAAGTCGGTGAAGGTTTTAATTCGCATTTACCTTAAACAGTGTAAATATCGATTACACAAGAAATGTTTTCATGAAATAACAACATGAGGTCCCATGTTAAAGGACACTGAGCGACAATGTATGGGATGGTTTGGTTAAGCGCACGAGTACAGAGGCGCTTACATCAACCTTTCCTCAGGGGCACCTTTTGCCGCTGCCGGTTTTGTAAAGGTTGATGTGAGCGCCTCTGTACAATTGCTCAGGCTTAAGAATATTCGCACCGCGACAAAATGATCCTGCGTAAGTTATTTTTCATGCCTAAACTGCGGTGCGCCTCGTAGCATAAACGGCCTATATACGTCCCGCTGCTGGGCACAGGCCTCACCTCAACTATGTGGTGGATTGAGCCATTCTCCAACACGCGGGCTCAGTGTGGATTCTTGGAGGGGTGTAAGTGAGCAACCTTAATGTCAGATGTTGTCAAGCCGCCCTAAGGCCTCCGACTAGGCTTAACGACTGACATCTAACGACGTCAGCTGGGACCAACTGTTTAACGTGCCTTCCGAAGCACGGATATGCCCGAAATACACATCATCAAATTTCGGTCGGGTGGTCACCCATCCCATTTCCGACCCGGCGTGTGTTGCTTTACAACAGCGATCGTCGCCGATCACTGTCACGACTGCTCCACGGGCACCTCACCTCACGTGCGCCTCGTAGGGCAACAGGAAACCATAATTTTTCCTCTCGGTAGCCTCTATCTATACGTTATGCCGTATCCGGACATCGTAGGTGAGACAGAAAGATGGGAAAATAAGGATGCCGATGAAGAATAGAGTGTGTGAAACATCGTCAAAAAACTACCCAGGTGTAAGCTAAACGAATCAGTGAAGATCATTCTTAAAATTGTATTTAAAACTGTGGAAACACCTATGAAGTGGGTTGAATATCTCAAAATTCTGACGTAAAAGTATAGGGTTAAAATTATTACGGTACCTGAATTCAATTAACTAACTAAAAATTTTTGTGTTAAACGAATAAAATAAACTGTGCTCTGATTTACAAAAGTACAACGAAAAATGAGCCGCGTCAACCGCCTGCGAGACGAAACCGTAACTCAATATTTGTTTTAATGACAAATAATTGATTACTCACGGATGAGTCGTGTATCCTCTGAAAACGTCGTCACGACGTTCTCAGGCACGACTCGACGCTAACAAAATTTAGCCTCCTTTGTACATAGCGAACAAAAAGCAAATCGAGTTACCTACCGTCCAAAACAGAGAAAATCGACAAACAAACAACATTAACACGGCCGTTTTCGATCGGGACCCGCTCGTGATGGTCAAGTTTTTCAGCTCACCTACCAACGACATCTTCAACATCTTTCAACTGCATTTTATCCCTTTTTCCCCCTTCCATTACTGGCTTAGTAAGACCCAATCTGACACAGCTCGCTGTTACAACAGCCTTGTACGACTGATGCGTCCTTTGTTTGGGTTCAACGTCACGGTTGAGTGGTTAGGACCAGAGATTCAATTCACGACTCGTCTTTTTGGGCAGATTCGAGGCCCTCGGGATAAACAAACTGTGCCACGCTGCCGAATCAATTGGTTTCGATCAGCTGCTTGGATCATCTAAGATGAGAACACGAGTATGACCCGACAATGATGACTTACCAAGACTCTATACCGAAATAATTCATATCACTGGACACTGGACATTATTCCACACAGGGCAATCCAGCCCCTTTGTGCCACTAAAGGCCGATACTAGACAAAGGATAAACATACTTAAACACATTATTTTGTAAAAACTTACTCAATATATATAGTTGCACAGCGCATTCTCCCAAATTTTCTATTATACCTTGCGGTTGACTGAGAGCGATCTTGCGAGAACACTTAAGGAAAAGATAGATGTTGTTGGTTCCCGTCGGTAAGAAAAAAACAGACCAAGATCATATCTCCCCAACATTGTAGCAAATTACGAATGTCGACAAAATGAAGTTATACTTTACAACTTGCTTAAGTGTGCCATAAACCGATGCGCAACGATGGACGCATGCGCAGCGCATAAAACTTTATCGCTCCATCGCTTCGATCGGTGCCAATCGCGATTATTAGTCGTATTCTGTTTCGCACATGTCGTAATAGATGGCGCGGAGGACCTCAAAGAAAGCACCTTTGCTTTCACACTAATTAGTGAAGCATTTAGTTTTGCTCGTGCTTCTTACAATGTTAGGGGAAAAGTATTAGTCATAAGTTTTGCTTTAGGTTCACTTAAATTATCATCATCATCATTAAATTCAAGAACATCGCTCTTGCTGTACCAACCGACACTCCTCTTTGGATTCTGCCAACATCCTATTTCTGTTCTATCTTAATCTTATTTTTAACACAATGACATGATGTTCGTCTTTTCCTGCAACTTACTGTCTAAAATGCCGTTCAGCCTCCTTTCCTTATGTTTTCCCATCTATGGTGGTTCTCAACGATCTCAGTATTGATTCTGCAAACAATTTTCATCTCGACTGCCCCCAGGTGAGCACGCTTACTTCGATCATTTCACTTTACCTTGAAATGGTATTCTGTCTAATCAGGCACTTTTGGCGCTGACAGTACACGCTCTGCTTACCCGTTGTCCTAGGTGCGACGCAACGCGTGTACATCAAAAAGGCGTTGTGTGTTTTAAGAGTATGTAGTCAATTTAGTGGCGGCAGCGGATTTGAAAGATCGCATAGCGTCGCGTCGCTACATGTCGCGTCCTAGGACAAGACCTTAGACTAAGTACAAGTGGCCGTGTGTAAACTAGGTGTACAGATAGCTCTGAATAACGAAAATGTTCAATATAATTAATTCGCCCACGAAAACCTGTTATTACATGATGTTCTACTTGCTGTTAATTATTTAACAGTACAATATACACTTTTATAACATTGTTGTAAAATAAAACATTGATCATGTCGGAAGGTTAGCCTTTACCTAGCTTGTGCTGTCATATTAATGTTTATATTCATTACAATCGATATTTATAATAACAACTTGCGACGCTCCGATGATGGATAACACCGATATAAAAAGGATAACGGTGGTAGGTTAGCCGGGCGGGTTTAAATACGCCCGACGAGGTGTGGGCTTCTAAATGTTCCGTTCACCATTAAGGCCCAGTTAGTGTGCCCTCTCTAAGATTTCCCTTGTTTTATGGAAACCAGAAATCAATCAACTAACACTTGAACGGATTTCAGCATTTCATGATTTGCCCGCCATTCAATCAAATCTTAACGATTGGCGATTTGCCTGTCTACCTCTGATTCCAATGGTTTTTGACGAAGTGGGAAATTGCGTGATTTCCAGAAAATCCCTGCAACTGACGCTTATAATTCACTTGGCAAACAATGAAGCGTGCAATATTGGCACTTATTGTAGATCTATAAGGCCGAGATCTTATGAAATCCAAACAGAACATCTCATCCTATCCTTCTTAGATTCTGTTTCATTCTTCTTGACTATCGTTTAGTCCTACACTGCAGTAGCATCAGTCATTAGCAAGTGACTGTCACCGTCGCTATTACCATGCATTACGGATTGACAATAAGGCTGATATCTTATGAAATCCAAACACAACATCTCTCCTATCCTTCTTAGATTCTGTTTCATTCTTCATGACTATCGTTTAGTCCTACACTGCAGTAGCATCAGTCATTAGCAAGTGACTGTCACCGTTGCTATTACCATGCATTACGAGCGGGATTGGCTATAAGGCTGATATCTTATGAAATCCAAACACAACATCATCATCATCATCATGTCAGCCGAACGACGCCCACTGCTGAGCATAGGCCTCTCCCAAAAGGGAGGCGTTTGCCATAATCGCCACGCTTGGCAGGCGGGTTGGCGATTGCAGTATGGCCCGCTGTTGTGTGGAGACGCTGCTGCCCATCTCCTGGTGGCTGTTTTACCTCAGTCGGCTCTTACGAGACCTACGGGAAGAGAGTGGGTAGTGCTATTCTATTAACGTGCCGGCACTACACGGCCAAACACAACATCTCATCCTTACTAAATCCTGTTTTATTCTTCCTGTCTATCGTTAGGTCCTACACTACAGTAGCATCAGTCATTAGCAAGTGACTGTCACCATCGCTATTACCATGCAATACGAGTGGGATTGGCTAGAAAGCGGACGCAAATCGACTTTTAATTAGCCAGATAAGAGGCTGATTACGTCTCTTGTTGCGAAAACGATGCTTACGAATAGGCTTTTAGGGGTCCGCGGGAATAAAACTCTGACAAATATTCTTATATTTCGAATAGTAAGTTCAAACTGCCGTGTGTTAAGCCGGATTGTAGCTCGGCCAAACTCTAGCCCAACTCTTGCGCAACTCTCTTATATCGGATTTAGCTAAGCCACTTTGTTTTTACAGAACTAGTGCTGTTTGGCGGGCGATGGCTTTGACAGCTAAGGGCCTAAGGGCCAACAGTTTTTAAAATAATAAATTACATTAGTAACTGTAAGTAATTTGTAACTGTCCCAAAACTAAAAAATAGTATTTCAAGGAGGTAGTTAAAGTTTAAACTTCTGCAACGTTGCCACGGCTGGTAATGGCGTGTGTAGAGTGTGTATTCTCTATTTATACAGGGGTAGAGAGCGTAAACTATTGAAGTTTGACTTCCAGCTTAAACTGAGAACGTACTGCCTATTTTTCATACATGTGCAGTGACGTCGATACCTACTAGGTAGGTACAAGAAATGAAGACAAATAAGTCCGGCCAGCGCGTGTTGGAGTATGGCTCGTTCCACCTCATAGTTGAGGTGAGGCCTGTGCCCAGCAGTGGGACGTATATGTATAGGCCGTTTAAATTAAGTCCGGCTTGTTTTTTAATCTGTTTTAGCGCAAATAAGGAAGCTAACAATCAGATGATATTCAAAGTAGGTACGGAACAGTTGCCAATTCGAAATGGTTGTCACAGTCGATTCACTACGTCACAATATTGTTTGGAGGCAAGTGAGCGTGCGCGGGCGCAGTAATGTGCTTTTAACGCGGGCTCGTCGCCGCCATGCGGGACTGCATAAGTGCACTTCATTGTTTAAACTTCATACGAAATGTTCAAAAACAAAATAAAATGCATCACTTTCAGAAGCCCTCATTTTACAGAGAGAATTTGAACCTAACGCTGAATAAGTGTGTGTAAATGTGGCCTTCTGAATGTTCCATTCAACATGATAGCCACAGTCAATGTGCATCTGACTAACCCGTTTGGGATATGGTCTGTTAGGTGTTTATATTATGTTAAAATGCACTAGTTTGGGAGAAAAAAAACTTGTCAAGGATGTGTCGGACCACGCGCTGTGCAAGATTCCGTATTTTCCCATCACGATAATATGAGGATAAGATAGGATGGTTTATGCTTGATAATTCTAAGACAAATGAGAGCTCATGTAACCCTATTGTTATTTATTCTACTTATTACTGTGAACTGTAAATCCCTATAACAAGAGAGTTAAAACTTTAAAAACAAGTTATTCAACGAAATCAATAATATAGCCAAACTTCTGAACAGACCTCGTTACCACCGAATAGACGTGAAATGTAGACACAAGTCGTCATTGTTCTATGAACAAACCCATAAAACCGTTTAAAAATACGCGTGATTCGCGTGTTCGTGTACAACTCCCATAAACGCACAACAAACACAATTTTAATTCATCGCAAGTACGAAACAAGAATCAATAAAATGTAACGGCTAATTCAAAGATTACGACTCATTATCCGCACTTTGGTACCGACCAAATGATACGTTCGCCAGTCCCACGGACTGGTAATCTCGCCAGCAACACATTACGGGACGATTTTCACGGCTAGCTATAATTTAATATGATCCAAAGAAATAGGTGCATTCGGAACGTCTCGCAAGACTAACCACAGGCAACTTTCAACCTTCATGAAAAACATCTTGTTCGAAATTCAAAATTGTATTCCTCAAGTGACGCTTAAACCAATGGAACACATTTCAAATTTGAAATTCGAACGCGTTCAAATACGAAATATAACCCTTCCAGTGCTGTGAAAAAGGATTTTACGTTTTGTCGAGACTCGAGAGCAAATCATCGTGATTTCGATAATCGGATGGTATGTTATTGATCACGACGCTAAAGTTTCGATTCGTTTTGATTGTGGATCAATGCTTGTTTTGATTTCCAATTCGCGCTTGCGCCGTTTGAGCGCTAAATAGCCGCACGTAGCCGCTCTCATTACGCATGTTCGCAATTTTCGATTTCAATTTGGAATTGCATCGTGCAGTCATTGCAGGAGCGTTATATGAAATCAATATTGCATAACAGTTTACATATCCGAAAAAGGATTCAAATTACTTAATTTTTTGCTTCTTCAGTTCATTTCTTACAATTACAACTATTGTATGTCAATGTATTTTTTGCTGGTGACGTTTAAGGTCCTATTCTTATAGCAATTACGCTGTATCGGTTCGATTTCATTTTAATGGTTTTCATTTTTCAACGATTAGCTCCAATCTCATACATGTACATGTAAAAAAACTGCCCTTTCGAGTCCCACTGACTACTAAAGCAATTTAACATAAATTTGGGCCCTCAATTACGTCGAGTCAAACACAAATTTACCGAAATGAGATAAACGTATCGAATAGTCGTGCATGATTATTAGTTATTACAATAGCATTATGTATATGGAATACAAAGTTACGATTTCAGTCATCGAAAAATGTTTCATTCAATTTTATTCCTTATGAAGCGGTAGTAAAAAACTTTTTTGAGATATATTTTTTTGGACCGGTAAAGGTAAAAAATTTGGTAAAGGACTCTCCCATCGGCCTCATGACGATAACAGGTTAAGTAAATGACATAAAATGGCCGGTAAAGGCAATAAAAAGTAATTCCTGACGGGATCTCTTATTACTTTCCGAAAATTCAATTTCATTTCCACTCGCGTTTGCTTTTTTAAACTTTGTCCCTTTTATTATTTTGATGACGATTGCAGCGATCATTTCTGTTGTAAACATTTTTTTACGAATATACTGGAATATACGTGATGCATTTGCGTTTCGTTTATCTTTATAGAGCCGTTGTTACTAAAACGTGTTAAGTATTAAAATGGTTATTTTAGTTATTGACTTTATGATTATCGTTTTATATGCAAAAAAATACTTATGCAGCGTTGCTTTTAATTTGATTTTGACTGACCCGTCGATTTCCGCCCAATCGGTGTATCTTATTTTGATCTGTTTATGTAGGTATGTATTAAGGAAATATTCAATTATGTCACCCATAGTCACTGTATACTGTAGTACTGTATATTGTAATAAAAAAAGAGGTAGTTAAGTTATGTCAGTACTGATGGAAAGTCAAAAATTGGCCACGCGGCGTGTGCGTACCTATATACAATTCGACCGTGTTGTAACGTGTGAACGAGATAGTGTGATTACTTACTAGAGCGTAAACGAGACAGATACATGTTACGCAGTGTCGTCACAGACTGTCAACACGGTCAATGCTTTTGCAAGACTCAGCTCAGGTGTTCTAAAAGTTTAGATTTCAGGTGGTGGGTGGTCCATCTCTGTTATTATAATATCATTGCCCATAGCCCAAGCTTTCCTTAGTTTCAGGTTGCAATGATATTATAGTCCGTCCGCGTTAAGAATTGAGGAATTTCACACTTGTCCTTTGACCTAGCACCTACCTAAGCAATCATTCCACAGTGATCAGTTGAACGCATACCTACTTTCGAACGCAAAGGTTGTGGATCTGAGTTTTATTGTGTGCAACAGAATTAATAAGAATCACTGCTTCCTTAACGCGAGCGGACTATGGTGTTAAGATGTCCAGACATTTATTTATTACCTACTTAAGAGGACCACATCATAACTCTATAGCAAGTACCTATAAATACCTGTACAATTTATAAGTATTTCTGTTTTTATTCTGCTCACCAAAAAACCGACGAGCAAAATGAAAACCCACAAAATGGCAGGTCTTAACTGCAATGCGGATATCCCATAACCCGATAATGCTCTAGAAACCGACGGATGTCACGTAGGGGATGCGTCATTATATAGCCTTCACCGCCGGCGCAGGCTTGTGTGGTTTCAATCTTTGATCACTATTAAATCTCTCCTTTTGAATCTTTATAAGGATATTAAATTATGTTTTGGAACTTGTACGCTATTGGAGACGAGAATAGGTGCTTGTGAATTTTTACTTGATTTAGTTTTCATTTACATTAAAATACAATTACAAAAAACAAGATGAATTACTTATTTACAACAATAAAATTATATTTAAAAAAAAAGAAGTAGATAGGTTATTTGTTCTAAAAAAGTGGCACCCGAAATCAGAACTATCGTGCAAAGCGTTGACAGTGTTGAGAGATTGAGACGACACTGCGCAACATCTATCTGTCTCGTTTACGCTCTAGTAAATAATCACATTATCTTTTTCACACGGTCAAATTACCTATATAGGTATGCCATGTGACAATTTTCGACTTCGCATCAGTACTAATATTACCTTTTTTATCAAATTTTATTGGTGCGAGCATAATTTTGACTCTGACCTTACCGTAATAAACAGAAATTGTATTTACCTAGTCCTCCAAGCAGAAACATAAAAATTAATATCTTAATTTTTAAAGCTATTAATATAATGGAACAGGGGTTTTTTATTTAAAAAGATACACAATTAGATAAAACATAAACCGGAATTGCTGTAATTAGACATACACAATGCACATTTATCTCGTTGATGATATCTCCTGGGTGACACATGTCAAACTTGACACGATGCTTAATGTCACCGCCATGAAAATATGCTTTTTAACCGACTTTAAAAAAGGAGGAGGTTATTTGACTGTATTTTTTAAAAGGTATTTAGAGAGCGTCGTGGCCCAGTGGTTGAATACTCTGGCTCGGAACCCGGTGGTCCCGAGATAAAACTGGCTGGAACATTTGTATTCTACAAGTACAATTTTCAGCTAACTCTCCAGTGATGGAGAACACCGAAAAAAAAGCCAAGCAACCCGAAGAACGGCGTTAGGCTTACCATTTGGGTTCAAATTCCCATTGCAAAATGTGGGCTTCTGAATGTTCCATTCACGATGATGGCAACAATCAGTGTGCCCCTAAGTATTATTGAAATGTATAGTTTTGATTGCCTGTTGCCAAATAGAAAAAGAAAGTAAAACAGAATCATACTCTTCACCGTACCGTTTTCAACATTTTGACAAAACATTAAAACGCGGCTCGTCTCTATATGTTTTTACAGCGTTCAAGAGTAGACATTAAGTCATATTAACAGGTTGCACATTATAAGGTTACCATACTTGCCTAAAGTACCTACTTTGTGCTCATAATATATTTTGTATTTCGTGTATTGACACGTAATGAAATAAATAAGTGATACTACTGCATTCAAGGTACCTACCTGATTAGTTTCAAGAGTAACTAAATACTTCATTTGGATTGACAATAGGATAAGTAAAACACCGACTAGCGACAGTTATCAAATAACACGGACCACTAGGTGCGCCGGCGCGTTGCGCCACTCGGAAAAACAACAACGCGACCCTCAACACTTTTCATTAGGGTTGGTCCATTACCTATATGTTGTTAATAAAATTTCTGTTAGTAAGAAAGGATAACCAGAAAAAGACATTCGAACCGGGTATTAGGCTAGGATCGAACTAGCGTCTTTCGCTGACTGTGCGACAGGCGGCAGCTCTTACCACTATTTTACCGAGACCCTAGCACCCGCCAAATCTTTCTGGTACCTATAAATATGTTTCAACTGTAAGTTATGTCATTCCATCAATGTTTAAAAACCTTCAACACTCGAAATAAATATTTCAACCTACGTTAAAGATGAAACTAGCTTACATATATACGTTTGTATTCAAATGGTCTGGAAACCATTTTGAAATGGATTCCAGAACCCTACGGACCCAATCCATCGGTTCTACGCAACTACCACTTCAACCTGATAACCCACTGGACTACGACAGCGATTTTCGTGTTTCTACTAACTTCATGATATTTTCTCATACGATCTACAAAACGGTGGTAGTACGAACACACAATATGTCTGAATCAATGATATGATAATAAAAATGTGTAAGGACATAGGTTACTTGTGCTAAAAAAGTGGCACCCGAAATCGAGACTTCTGACCACCTGAGCAAAGCATTGACAGTTTGAGACAACACTGCGCAACATGTACCTGTCTCGTTTACGCTCTGGTAAAAAATAATAATCATGCAATCTTGTACACACGGTCAAATCATAGGTACGTATGCCAGGGGACAATTTTTGACTTCGCGTCAGTACCTACTGACATAACGTATCTCTCTTCTTTGGCTGTATCACTCTTGAGTGATCACAGAGTGGTCGTGGTCATCACTTCGAGCGTTGGTGGCAAGCTTCACAACACGCCGCCACTCCTTTCTGATGGCTGTCTTCCTCATGCATTCATAGAGATGATGAGTCTTTCACTGCGGCTTTTATCTGGTCAGTCCACCTCATTGGTGATCTACCTCGTGGCCTGGTACCCTCAATTACTTACTTAACGTATCCATACCTCTTTAAATAACATTGGTCTGAATGATGACAGCCCTGAGCGGACACGCAGTTTGGTCACACAATGAAGCGCTGCCGCCTGCGCAGGGCGAGGTGTGAACTGCGCGCGCACAAAGCTACACAAACAATCTGAGGCAGGAAGCACGCTCACTTTGCACCGAATTGCCCGACCAGCTCCAACGACCTCATAACAAATTGATTTTTTTATACAAACACCATTAGGTGACGATCGTCTACTGTGAATTAGGGAAACAGGCCTGTTGTTATAATGGGATCAACGCGCATTTGGGAACAATTGTCGTACAATACAATTACTTACATAAGTGGGAAGTGGAACTAATTTAGAAGTAAATATCACTGAGTAAATGCTCGAAGTACCTAATTTTGTGGTTGGATTGTTGTTTGGATACTAAATGATCCTCAAAACTGTTAGAATCCTAAGGCCGATTGAATATTTTTTTACCAGAACGTAAGTAGCAGACTTAAAACCTTAGAATAATTACACCAGGTGTTATTATTCTAAGCTTGAAACTAATATCCTTAAATTTGTTACAGCACAGTAATCATAGCAGTTGGCAGTAGAGAATATCTAGACAAAGTGTTGGCTGATGCAACTGAAAAGAAGTGAAATTGCGACCATATTTGATGACAAATGTTACTTAGGTATTACGTAATGAAGACAAAAATATATGCCAAATTGCAAGTATGGTCTTCGCCTAAGATACATAAAGCTACTTAGGCAATTAACAGTTGAAAAGTTTACCATTTCTAATGTATTTACTGCTGCATTTTGACAGATATGCTCGTATCATTAACAAGTTCAAGTTTATGATGACACGTGATAACAAAGTTACAGAATACCATATTTCTACGGCATAAGCTAATTTCTGAGCCGTTTGTGCTGCCAAACTATTTATTAAACTATTTTACGATCTGTTTGATATTCCCGCAAATGTCAGGTTGTCAACGTTAGAAAATGTATGCGGCCATTTATAATGCCTCCTATATTTATGCGCATAAGTATAAGTTTGACCTGACAAATGAGCAGTTTGTCGGTAAGCGTAACTCAATCCAAATACAATCAATAGGGTTGGCAGAAATAAATTAGAAAATCAATTAATATCTTAAAAACAAAAAACCTTTTGCTTTTGATCATTATTGTTTGTTGTTTGTCATACGATTATTGTCATGCTATACTTTAATTCAGTAAATATTATAATGTCGTAGTTATGGCATAAGGTAGAGGCTGCCGTAAAACCGCCTGCGCCGGCATAGAGGAACCGCTCAAAATGTATGGGATTTATTTATATATGGAATAAGGACCGCCAACAGTACATGTGATAACACAATGGAGAATACACAATTGAGATTAACATTTAGAATATCATTTTGTTATTTATGTATGCATATGTCACCGGAAAATAACAAGAATCGTAAATTTATAAATTTCCTAGGAAATTTATCAACTTTCGTAAGATTCTAAACGGGAGATAAATTGTACTATTTTACGCCATCATTTCCGGAACTTTATCAATTTGCGTGACATATATACTTAATGCAGGCTGAAATGTGGGATGACATTTAGCAGACGGCAGATAGGTCAGAAAAGTCATAATGCCATTAATCGTCATTTCAATACATGGCTAGCCCACCTGAAATGCCTATCAATCATGTTGTTGTACATAATATACACACACAGAAGACATTTTGATATTTTGTACCACCTCATCACAATGCATTTATGGTCATTTTCCACTAATATTTATGCCTGACATGCGGATAGAGGGCCAAACCACCAGCAAAAAAACCAGCCGCTAGAAAACAGGGTTCATTTTCTAGCTGCGTCATAAATTCTCCTAACTTTTACAAAACATGTCATACAATTTGTCGAACTAAATATGATTTCTACAGTTTAAAACATGACAGCAAGAATGCTAAAGCTACTCATAGTACTCATACTTGGGTTATGACATAATATACAAGTAACAAGCTTCGGCAACCTTACCCCCCAAAGCCATCTTGATTACAGCTTACAACTTTTTATCCAAGTCCGCCGTTTTTTCCAAAACAATTATCTACTCCTGATACCACAAACTAAACGTAAGTGTTAATTAACTTAATACAATTAGGAGATCTCTATTTTCCATCCAACCTGCAATTCAAAAACCATTTTGGATCGCAAAGCTTTACACCTAATTCTGTGGGTAGAAAAGTTGAAATTGCAAAGGAATTTATTGCGAAAATTGCGGTAAGGGGTAGTCTTGTCTGTGCTGCTCAAGTACACATGTCGACCTTTTCAAGTGGGGTAAAAAATGTTGTTGGACAAGTCTTGGCTGTTCATTTCGTGAAATGCCAGCTGCCAACTCCGGTGCCCAACTTAATAGCCCCTTTCTGTGACACAGTCGGGTAAATACGATCAAAGGGTCAATCATTTCGCGATAAGTAATCTTGTTTTGATGTGTTAGTGTTTTATCTAATGCGAAAATGGGGTAATTTGATATATGGTAGCAGTTAACTAGTTCCTTTACACTTTTTTGGTTTTATAGAGCTGTTAGTATGTCGTCGTTATCATCACGGAGTACTGACATTGGTATTTCTGTTAGTGTAATGCTAGAGCATTTATTTTTATGTCTTCTTTTCATTTGTTTTTTTTTTATTGTGAGTGTTTTTCTAGTCTGACATAAATACAAGAACATCTTCAAATATCTGCACGGCTTTGGCCTCCAAACACTGATATGCTCACAGAAATAAAAAGGTGGCCATTGATACCCATTTCAATGACAGTCTCTTTATTTTTCTAAAATCAATGAGTATTAAATAATCAGTCAGTTCGTCTGATACCTAGGCCAAGTAGTTTATTCAGTCAACTATCTTTATTCAGTTTAATAGTACATAAAGCTATACTCAAGGGCGTACCCAGGTAGGGGCAGGGGGGGGCAGCTGCCCCCCCCCCCCCTAGAAGTCAATTTTCCTTACAAGTGGGATTTAAAAATTTTTTTTCTCAATATACGGGCCGACTATCTTTTCGAAACAGGTATGAGCTGCTGAAAGCTGAAATCCTGGGTACGCCCTTGGCTATACTTATGCTATTTCTAAATCAAGAAATTATTCAATTCTAAATACAAATTGTTCCGTTAAAGTGTCCTGTACAATATTGGCGCTTACTTACTTAGGTAATAAGTCGAATAACTAATTACTGTTAACTCTATTAGGCTCCGTAGCTATAACATTACATTACATGCCGCAAACGCATTGACAATACACATAGATTTGTCTCGTATAAAGCTTGCTTTCCATGACAAGCAAAAATATGAATGCCTAAAAAGCATACAAGACAACTCTTTACCGAGTTTCTCTACTAAACAGTGCTGTAAAATAAAGTTCTATCAATTTAATATCCTAAAAAAAATACTGGAAATATTAACATTTGAGACAAAACAAGTAAAAATTTGCTCATCCCTATCATGAGATGTCCTCCAGCAGACCGAGATAACAGGAGAGTGTAACAAGTTAGTTAAATAGACTTAACCTGGGTACAATAAAATTGGTTCTTCCTAATCAAATTGAAAGAACCATATCGACTGATTGGCTGCCACAAGGCAGATAGCGGCCTTGCGGCAAACAAGTTGGGCTTACATTTGGAGATTCGGTTCATCATGGCTCTGGACTGCCGTCAGTAGAAAAGAGATCGCCATTTACCGAGCAGTGGGATAAAACATGGCAATAATAAATATTCGTTTAGGATACGGAAAAAACACAGTTATCAACAGAAATATAGCATGAAATGTGCGCAATGACTACAATCCGTTCGGTATTGCGTGCCGGCGCACAGTAACTCGCAACCATTGGTCGGCCGCATTGATGTCTCATTCAGCATACTGAAGGCAGTGACGGGATCGATTTATAGAACCACTTCTAGGAGCTGGGTGATGTGAGAATCTTTAATTACGCTTTCTCATTGCAATGGACGACGAAGATTAATGCTAACAAAAACCGCAGAAGCGAAACGGAAATAGAGCGGCTTTTAAAGCAGTAAACCGTGTCTAGCTAGGCTAAACGTCCCTGTGGCCTATTGAAACCTTGCTGTGGAATGTACAAGTTCTCAAGTGGACACAGTTGAGGCCAAACGTAGCGTAGGACGCCCACCAGAAAGGTGGACGGATGACATCATAAAGGTCGCAGGGTTTCGGTGGATGCAGGCCGCCTGCAACCGGGAGCTCTGGAAATCTATGGGGGAGGCCTATGTTCAGCAGTAGACATCATGTGTTGATGATGATGTGGAATGTAAAGGTAACACTTACTAACGATCGACTTTACTGCTGTTCAGGAGCGTATGTTTCTAAGCCTTTTCTTTTTCCTTCTTCAATGCACTAAATAGCACCAAAGGTGGACTCAATGTTCAAAGTACCTACCTTTTATTTACCAAGCTGGCAGTAGTCCATACAAAGTTGATGTTAAAACAGTGCAGAATACTTAATATGTGAAAGAGATCATGCTATTAATAATTTAAACCATTAAATTACAAAATAAAGGTATCTATGTGAAACAAATTTAGTGAACATTATGCTTGAAATAATGAATCATTTCATTAGGTATACAGGCTGAATCACTAAGCTTCTTGATAACAGCCTCTATATTTATGATTGGGTATGTTAAATCCTTTCAGAAATTAGCTTATATTCTTCGTCTCAGAATAACTTACCTACAGTTGAAGCGCAAGACAGAATTCAAGCAATGATAGCCATAAATGAGGTTATCCGGCAAAGAACTGGAGTCGCCGACATAGCTCGCAGAATCAGCATGCTGAATTGGCATCGGGCTGGTCACGTCTGTAGAAGGACCGATGGCCGTTGGAGCAGACGAGTCCTTGGTTGGAGACCGCGGATCGGCAAACGCAGTGTAGGGCGCCCTCCTGCGTGATGGACCGATGACCTGAGAACGGTGGCGGGATCGGACTGGATGCGGAAGGCTAAGCTATGGTATTCCACATCGCCATTAAAACATAACTTAACTTTAAAATTCAATTCCTTTGCGACTGTGGTCGTTTGAGAGAAAAGACCTAAGCCAAATAACATTTTTTAATTATTTACATACAAAATGAGAGAAAACACTAATTCAAAGTAAAGCGTATTGATGATTGGGGTGAATGAAGCACCGATATGTGAAGTGATGGCGGCAGGAATAGCACTCTAGAACCGGGAGGCCCATATAGGTATGACCAGCAGTTGACTATGACAGGCTGATGATGATGATGGTCAGATGGAAGCACCTATAAGTAAATGAATTAATTTAGTTTTTTAATTGAATGAAAGCCTATTCTATTCTAACATAAAACTCAGATAAAAAACTGATGTTGTTCTCATACTGCACCAACGAAGCCGTTTTAACCCTTGCGTGCCGAGTTAAGCAATTAACTAATAGTTTACTAACTATACTGACACGAACATTCGTTTTAAACTGACATTTCTGACTAAATACTAATTAAAAACTGAGAAAATTAACACAGTTACCTAAACTAATTATTGCAGCTTTATGGGTTTTTTTCAACAAATAAGAAAACGAATTTGGAGTAATCGTCTGTATTTCAATTGGCAACAAAATATTGAAGAATTTGGTTATTACGGACTTACCTGATCGTTAGTGATGATGTGGTCTAAGATGGTACGAAATAGGAAGGTGAGGTGGTGATGGTAATTAACGAAAATATAAGATGAAACGAAACAAGAAACCGCTTTACTAGCAATTTTTGTAGCGCTTTCGTGTCCTAGCCCCCTTATTCATAATAACTTAAACAGTTATCAACACTATAACTTTTGTATCGCTTTGTCACTGTCATTCTTATTGCTGCCGCCATTTGCACGTAAGTGACACAACACGTCAATTGCTTAAACAATGCTTTAGCGTTGCGTTCGTTTTTATGAATAAGGGAGTTGTATCTATAGACTTTAGTTAGAGAATACGATTTTAAAATAAATACAACTTCGGTTAACCCTAAATATTTATGTACCACCTTATTAGCTCCTGCAATACCTATTACAAGTAAGTAGACAGATATAGTACGTAAACAAATTAAATTTGCTCAGATTATTTAGTTATTTCAGCAGTTTTATCGCAGCTTTGCATGTTAACCCGTAACTTGTAAAATGACCCGCAAACGTACAGTATGGTACAGGCTAAAAGAGAATTGATTTTCTTATTTCAGTTAGACAAGTACACTATGACCCATCCATAGTACGATCCATTAGCAAAATTCGGGTTAAATACGGATTTTTGAATAAGAAACTATAATGATAATATGTTGAGCTAATATTAAAACTCATTATTAAAGGTTAACAACCGGTGTAACGCCGGCGAGTGGCGTCAAAGATCACCTGCATAGCGTACCTTCTGAAGCACTGATATTCCTAAAAACAAATCATAAAATTAGTAACGTTGATCACCCATCCCACTTATCAACCTCGCATGTCTAGCTGAACATCAATGACTATTTGTCGCCATTTTGTCATAGGCACCTACTATTATATCACGAAGCCAAAATGACTTTGTAAATAATTAAAATACCGACGTTACTTAAATTATAAGCTTTTTACTTATACCAAAGCTTAGGTCCGAATAATTACTACGCTTGTTCCTCACAAATTGTTAATTTAGGGCTGACTACGAACAGGCTTGTTCTATAATAAGCTAATTTCGCTCACTAAACAAATAAACGCTTTTGGCAAAGCTATTACAGCGCCAGTAACTTTAAACTTTAATTCGAGCTAAATTGTTCCGTGAAGGGACCTTTTAGAGTTAGCTGTGTGGGATTAGTCTGAAAGGTAATTATTTTATTAGTAATTTTAGTATTAGGTTTTAAGAAAGAACAATTGTTGAGGTTAATCATATTATAATAAAAAAGAGGTAGATAGATTTCACAAAAATTGTCCACTGCGTGCGTACCTATAATTTGACCGTGTTGTACAAGATAGTATGTAGACCTAAACCGAACTAAAGCGTAAACTAGTCAGATACATGTCGCGCAGTGTCGCCTCAAACTGTCAACAACACTGTCAGCTTCGCTCAGGTGCACTAATAGTTCTGATTTCACCCGAAATCAGAAAGGTTTTTCTACCTCTTTTTTGATACCTCTCATTGGTGGTGAATTTTTCGGTGATGCCATCTTTGTGCTTCGGAAGACACGTTAAACAGTTGGTCCTCATATCGGTTGATAACATTCGACAGAAAGGTTTATCGCTAACCATATTCCTTTTCAACAATCCGCACTCAGACCGCAAGTTCGAGTTTGGGTCGCGCCACTTAAGTTACAATTATAAGATTTAGTCCTAGAGCTACTTGTAATTATTTTTATTACTAGCCCTACGTGTCCCACTACAGGGAAAAGGCCTCACTTCATTACGGACGGAGTGTTATCATTACCGACTGAATCCCAATCGATTTGTAATAAAATTGCTCAGAGCAGAACCAAATCGCGACGACATTGTAACTTTGCACTGCGGTCGTAATGATCAATATTACAGCTTAATAATTAATATTACAGTGTAATCAGAATTACTACGTAATTACAGGCCGGGCTGAGTATTACTTTATTAAGCACGCTCTGAGCGGTGCGTGCTTTGAACTTTATTGTTGTAATTTTGTAATATGCCTGTACTATTCAAAGTTATTATCGGTTTAAGGAATTCTGATCCTTATTTCGTTGGCAGTAAATGTGCTTTGTTATCGACTGTCGTAATGAGTTGTTGTAATAACTGTTTGTAAGGATAGTTTACATCTTAATAAGACGCAAAACGCAACGGATATTCTTGGCGTCTTAAGGTCGTAGCTCACTAGGCAAGCACGGCAACTCCACGGCTCCGACCCAGCATTTCTTTTGCCATTCAAATTTGAACCTTGAGTTGAGGTACTTACAACATATTTTGCATAATAATATAAGAAAGCCAACGACGAGCTGTCAGCGCGCTCGCTGACACTATACCACTGAACTCACAGCTCGCGTTCTTACAATTTATGGTTCAAATTTGATTGGCAATATAATTGCTGGGTCGGAGCCGCGCAGTTGGCGTTCTTGCAAAGTGTGCTACGAGCTTTATTCGTGAAAACTCAAACAGCCCTACAGCACCACTTTAACTACTGTAACATTTTGTCTGTCATTCAATGGAAAGAAAGAAAGTAACTCTTATTTCTTTCTTTCTAATATTTGAATGTGTGTTGGTCTGGCCCAAAGCTTGGTTTTCCTTTTTGTTATGGAAATCAGAGGCAATCAAGCCACCACAAACTCCCAGACCAAGCCTAAAAAAAAGTTTTTTTTCTAGTTCTAATGACCATGACATACCTAGGCTGATATAATCATTACTGAATAAGACAAGATAAGATAAGAAATACTTCATTGCACACAAACAAAACAGAATAGTTACCAAACGAAAAAAAACATCTGCGAGTCAGTGTACAATTTGGGCGGTCTTATTGCTAAAGCAATCTCTTCCAGACAGCCCAAAGGTAAAGGAACGAAGACAGAAACTTACCCTTTCAAGTGCACAAATATTATTAGTAATAATTACTATTAATTTATATTGCGTCATCGAGAAGACGAAATAATACCTTCTGACTCTACAATCAAATTCCTTCTCTAATCGCTATATGATCCATGACGTGTCTGTACGTATACATGAAGTCAAAAATTCACAAAAGGCCGAAAGGGCGAGGGGTAGCATTTTGTTATTTTCATCAGGGTGGCTATCGGCGCCGTGGCTTAGTTGGTTAAAGCGCCTGTCTAGTAAACAGGAGATCGCGAGTTCGAATCTCGCCGGGGCCTGCGTTGTTTGTTTTTTTTCTGCCAAAGCCGGTGTCCTGATAGGTGGATTACGTGAGATAGGACTGACTCATTGTGATGGCTGATTTGGTGGTTAGGAGGTTAGCCACTATACTAGAGGCCACGGGCTCTGACCCCTCATGAGAGTCTAACAACAAACATTTGTGCGCAAGAACACGACTGTTTGTATAGGTCTGGGCATTTTTACGTTTATTATGTCTATTTTTATGTATAATTCCTTGTCTAGTGTCCCATTCTACACAATAGTTATTTATTTATTTCTTTAAAATAGCTAGAGAGCGCGTTTGTATTTTATTACACTTACAATCATTATTTACATATTTTTGCTTAGCTCGCAGAATCAGCAAGCTAAAGTGGCTGGACACGTCTGTCAAAGAACCCATGGCTGTATACGAATCCTTTAGTGGAGACCTTGGATTTGTAAGCAATTGATGAGAGTCCATTCCAGTTAGGTAGACTGATGGACTGAAGACGGTTGATGGATCGGACTAGATTTGAATGGCTCAGAACCAGGAATGGAACAAAATGAAAGTGGTTCTAACACACTTTGGAAAAGGCTTCTAGACAAGCGTTGTGTTTGTTTTTGTCATTAATATTATAACAAAGGGAGACTACCATATCAGATTGAGTAGGTAGTTATTCTTAAAGTTGTCTCAAAATTTATGACAAATCATCATCATCATCATCATCATGTCAGCCGAACGACGCCCACTGCTGGGCATAGGCCTCCCCCAAAGATCTCCACAACGGCATCATTTTGGGGGGGGGTTTGCCATAATCGCCACGCTTGGCAGGCGGGTTGGCGATCGCAGTAGGGCCTGCTGTTGTGTGGAGACGCTGCTGCCCATCTCCTGGTGGCTGTTTTCCCTCAGTCGGCTCTTACGACACCCACGGGAAGAGAGGGGGTAGTGCTATTCTATTAACGTGCCGGCACTACACGGCACAAATACACTGCTTATGACAAATACACTGCTCAAAAGTGTCTAGGGATATTTCAAGTATTTTCATACAAAGTATAGCTATTTGGGAGGCTGTGAAAATTAAAACATTGATACCAACGTAGAAATTTTTAGAACACAGAAACTGCTATATCTGCCCTTTCAGATTGTATAAAGAAATTCATTGTAGTAGCATATTGTATTTTTATTTGCATATTGTATATTTATTTTTCTTTCAAATGGTGACAAAATTTTAGCAAAATCAAACGTTTTTTTTTGTAATATTCTTAACCTTTATCTTTTGCAACTGTCCTCGCGTTATTCTAAGATAATAATCAACTTGTAAACAAACTTAACCTGATGAAATATTTGAAAAATGATATCCCTATGATATCCCTAGACATTTTTGATGTGTGTATTTACTGTCTAATACCATTTAAATAATGAAATGTTTATGTATTCAATGCATAGCTAATCCAAGTCGTCAATACTTGGATTAGCTATGCATTCAAGTTAGTAGCTTATCAAAATTATAAAATTGCGTTACAACAGCTATACTCACAAACTTATACCGCCCTATTCAACCAGTTTCGAGTTGCACTAAACCAATAAAAATACATTGCTGAAATCACTATACAATTTATTTGTATAGCAACATTAAATTTCCCGTCACGCGCTCGTCGGCGATACAAACAGACTCGTTAATGGTAACAATAAAGCTGCAACACGCAGTAATACACGAAGAAACACTGCGTCAAAAATACAAAACGATTGGTCAAAAAGTGGACGGCCGACATATTGTATGAACTTTCAGTGGGTGTGCGTGTAACGTCCAAACTAAAACCACTTTATTATTATTAGGCATATGTGTCCCACTGCATTCCAAGCGCTTCCTACTTTTCTTCCACTTTTCCTTCCACACTTCCTACTTTTCTTCCACTGACTGCGATCGAGAGCTAGTGATGACCAGTCCTTCAAGTAGCCGTCCAGTTCGTCTATCTACCGCGACGTCTGTTGTTGCTAGACTCCCAGTAGCCCTTTTAGCCTAAAGCTCAGCTGACATGCGGCAGATGTGTCCAGCCCAGTCCCACTTAAGTTGAGCAGCATTCTGCATGACATCTTTTGTTTGAGTTCTGAAGCGCCGGTGTGTTTCGGATTCACAACATACATAATCGGCCTATATACGTCCCACTGCTGGGCACAGGCCTCACCTCAACTATGAGGTGGAATAAGCCATACTCCAACACGCGGGCTCAGTGCGGATTGTTGGAGGGGTGTAAGGTTAGTGAGCAACCTTATTGTCAGATGTTATCAAGCCGCCCTAAGGCCTCTGACTAGGCTTAACGACTGACATCTAGCGACGTCAACCGGGACCAACTGCTTAACGTGCCTTCCGAAGCACGGAGATGCCCGAAATACACATCACTAAATTTCGGTCAGGTGGTCACCCATCCCTTTTCCAACCCGGCGTGTGTTGCTTTACAACAGCGATCGTCGCCGATCACTGTCGCAACTGCGCCACGGGCACCTCCCCGGGGGTGTTTCGGATATGGTCTGTTATTTCAACTCCAAGAATACTGCGCTCCATTGCTCTTCGGCCGACTTACAGGGCGAGTATTTTGTGATATGGGTCCCTCAAACAAATCTGATGGCCCTCCATCAGATTTGTTTGAGGGACCGCTACGCTTTGGGGAAATAGGAACTGGACCCTTCCAGTTCCTATTTCCCCAAAGCGTAAACTCATGGACGTTTTTATCCTTCCCATCCTCACATGGCGCCCAAAATTATGTGCCAAATAGCTCCTCCAGGCGTTTTCGGTGCGTCGTGTAACTTCTATGTCCTGGCCGGCCTGGAATGACTCTGAATTTCGTTTTCTATTCTCATAACTAGGTATGTTTATAAAAGGAAAGGTCAGCTTGGCTTCGTGAGGTTTCTTGCCGTTTCTTTCAGCTATCGCTACGGCAGCTGCTGTCCAACCCCTATGGTAGAGCCACATTATGTGTCTTTCTTCGTGTCCACTTTAATGTAATAAATATATTTTCTGATTGGCTGATTCGATACATGAATTTAAAAGGCTGAAGAGGTCACACCAACTTTTCTGTTATTTTTTCCTCAAAATTACGTTTGGCACAATCTGAGCTACACATAAGCTTCACATGTAGATGTAACGATACAGGACAATATCTTTATTTGTCACAACTACAAGACCTAACTCCACCGGACCTATACTTTTATAATTGCCAAGGTATAGCACCGTGTCTCGACACAGCCAGTTGGAAAACTTCAAAGAGCCATAACAATAACAAGAGTAATCAAAATAATAAATGGCGGGGCAGAGCGGATCGCTTTTTGTGCCCAATTATTTTTATTGGTGTTCTGTTAATTACATTCTTTGGCAGGGCCGTGCGCGGGCGCAGCTCGAGAGGGTTATAGTTTTTTCGTGCTGTATTTTGTAATCGTTCGATATTATGCAGGCGCTGCTAATATTAAAGTCACACGGTTTTTGACATACCTTGCACTTTAAGTGCTGCTTGTCTTGCTGGCTTTGCAAAATATTCTGTGAGGGATAGATAGTGCACACCGTAGTTGCCCGAGGCCTGAAACACAATTCTTCAGACGTTCAGCCTTGTGGCCGTGTCAGGGTCGGTAATGCCTGATGTAATGCGTGAGTGATGTCGCAAATATCATCCACCGGCTAGCAAGTCACGTTGACGTTGTATAAAAACTTGCAAAAGATATTCAAACTTAATAAATAATAGCTTGGGCTATGCGACATGGCACCGGCGATCCGGTGAACGGCGCCTAACGGTGAAACTTTTGAGTTGCGTTTTACAAATATTTATAAGTTTCCACACTATACAGCACATCGGCACACATGGGGCAAAATTGCCGCGGTACTGCAGCACTCAGCATCCTGTGGCGTCTTCCTTCCTAAATCGATGCCAGTACCTACGCCTGCCTTCATGACGATAGATTAGCGACCAAGGCGTGAAGATTGCACCTACTCCAGAATCGCGCCCTCGCAAGAGCCATCGTGCGTGTGCACAATGGGCCCTTTGGCCGGCCACGTCGCCGCGTCTTTTTTGCCACCCAATAACTTTTATTGATTGAGCTATTTGCCGAGCTGCGAAATCTTAATGGCTCTTTCTGAGGACAAGAGAAAGGAGATTGGGGCCGTCGGTTCGTTTATTAGCCTTTCGACCGTTTGGGGACGTGGGCATGTCCTTTTAATTAGCATTAATTAGGTTAGTCGTTTTGGAGATCGAAATGCTAAATGAATATTTTGTGAGCAGTCAATGTGTTTTGATTTGACTTCGTTATATTTAAAGACAATGACAAAAAAAAAACAATTTATTTACAATATGGCCAGCTTAAGAAATTACCACCGTATAATGACAACGAGAGTACTGGTACGAAGCGAAGCAGACCAGGGGCCTAGCTTTGTTTCTATTTGTTGTCCTATATATTAAGACACTTAGGATAATAAAAAGAAAATGTGAGTATAACTTGTACTGTAAGTACGATTATTCAATGTCTTAAGACTCAGGCATTTTGAGGTAGTCTATTCGGATGAAAATAGACCTAAAGTTCCAGAGGGTGGCACTAACGTTCGACACAGCCTTAATATTGTCAAGAGTAAACGAACAACAAGCTCTCCTTTCAGATAGATTTTAATTCATAAAGATAGCAATAGCAGCAGCTGAAACGAGCTCCCCTAACAAAATGTGAGTTTCGGTTAGTACAACGAAAGTTTTAACCGATTACTTAGACACGTGAAACACCAGGAGTGTTACTCGAGCGTTGAAGACCCAGTAAAAACCTTATCTTACCCCTCTTCTAACAGTCCATGCCATTATCATCGAGTGAACATCAGCAAGGAGATCATTCCATAAGTAATCTGAGAAGGAAACATCTCAGAAACCGATCACTCATGGCGGTTCCAAAGTGTTAGGTGGACTCCTCGATTCAAGTGGTGGTTTTTGTAGCATTACAGGGGTGACGGAAGGCTCCAAACGTCTAATATTCATGCAGCGTGCCAAAAGGTGCCCCAAGAGGACACCGAATTATGGCTCAGGGCGTTACTGGGAGATGACAGTCAGACATTACTTACCTACCTAAAGCGGTGCGATCATAGAAAGTGGTGGTAGGGCAACATTAAGTTTTGACTACCTCAGTTTTATTTGTACAGTAAAATTATTTTACTGATTTTTCATGAACACTTGTAGCAGTTTACACGAAATAAATACCGCTGATTTGATCTCAGTTGAAATACCTAAGTAGTTATTCAAAACAGACGGTCAGCATCATTTCAGCTATTTTTTTTCAATACCTTGTCTTTGATTACAGAGGCGCTAGATGCAGCACACGACTTTATCATTGTAGTATTAGAATTCTTTCGCTTGAACAGTGTATTTAGTTTAATTTTTTTGGCTCAAGAGTGTACAAGAAAAAATCTAAAAAGAGTCTCCTCAAACTTAGTGGTTCCGAACCGCTGTCAGCTTGGCATCATCGAACATCCCACTTCCTCTTAATTTAGCTGTAAATGAACGAATTCATTTGGAAAACATACTCTGGATGAGTTTGATGCTTTCACATTCAAATATTAATTGTTTTAGTGTCGTTTTCCGAGTAACTGTTGATCACCGGCGCCTGCTCACAAATTGGTTTAATTTATTTATTTATTTATTTATACAATGGCATTACATGAGACCTTATACTATAGACACATAGGTTTAGCATCAAGAGTACACATGCACCTTGATAGGCATAGCCATATGGAGTAGAGAGGGGCAGACATTTATAAATTACATATCACCTAAATACATATTTATTGTTTTACTTACTTAAATATTATTATAAATGTAGGTATTTTATTTATTTTATACTATAGTTTATCCTCTAAGTATTCCTTAACTGAATAATAACATTTATTGGTGAGAAAAGCCTTTAGTAGATGTATAAACTTGTTATAATTATTTTCGTTTTTTATATAGTTCGGTAATTTGTTGTATAGTCTGATCGACATAGGGTAGGGTCCGGAACTATGTAATGTTAATTTGGAGGGTATTTGGATGAGATTATTTTTATTACGGGGTGTATTATGGCGAGGGAAGTCTCCGATTTTGGAATACAAAAGTGGGTTTTTCCTAATAAATTTACAGGTTTCCAAAATGTAAATGCAGGGTAGGGTTAACAGCTTTAAATTTTTAAAATGGGGTTTACAACTCTCTCTCTGTTTGATGTTTGTAAGGATCCGTATGCACTTTTTTTGTGAGATTAGTAGGTCTCCTACATCAGTACTGTTGCCCCAGAGCATCACGCCGTAGCTCAGCCAAGCATAGGCGTAGGCATAGTACATCGTGGTGGCAGTGTGCAGGTTGGTGGATTTTTTAATTTCTCTTAGGGCGTAAATAAATCTAGATAGTTTAGTTTTAATTGTTTCTATATGAGCTTTCCAGGTAATATTCGAATCTATAACTAAACCTAATAGGGGGAATGACGGAACATTATCTAATTTGACATTTTTATAGCTAATATTTATATCTAATTCAGTTTTTTGGCGAGGTCTAAATTGCATTAATTTCGTTTTAACAAAGTTAACTTCTAAATTATGATCGTTCATCCATTCCACAATTTTATTTATGATACTTACAATTTTTAATTCTAAATTATTATTATTTGAACATGAGAGTAAAAGAGAGAAGTCGTCGGCAAACATTACACAGGTCTCATTAATTGCTTTTGGCAGATCGTTGATGTATATGATGAAGAGGGCGCAACCAATGACACTGCCCTGAGGAATGGATCCGCCGACCAGTCGCTCGTTTGACCTAACAGGCTTGACTTCTCTTGACTTCGAATCAATATTATCAATTTGGACATACTGTTTACGTTGATATAAGAAGGATTTAAACCATTGGTGCACTATTCCTCTAACACCAATGCCGTGTAGTTTATTTAATAGTATGTCAAACAAAACTTTTTCGTACGCTTTGGACATATCAAATAATATACCTATCGCGTATTTTTTATCGTTTATTATATTTAATATTTCGTCAACATATTTGTATGCAGCGAGAACTGTTGACCTATTTTTGCGGAATCCATTTTGGGAATCATCGAAAATGTTATTATTTTCACAATAGGAATACAGGCGTTTAAACATAGCTTTTTCATATATTTTTGAGATGACGGGTAAAAGAGATATTGGACGATAGTTGTTTGGGTCGGATTTCGAGTTCTTTTTATAGATAGGCTTTATTATAGCAGTTTTTAGCTGATCTGGAAAAATTCCCTGCGTAAAGGATTGGTTTATGAGAACCGTAAGCGGAATAGTAAGCTCTTTAGCGCATTCTTTAATTAGTTTCGCTGGCAATTCATCGATTCCGTAGCTAGTCTTGGGTTTTAATGAACGTATTAGTAAGAAGACTTCTCGTTCATCGACAGGATTAAGAAACATGGAGTTTTCTGTGGGACACAACACAGGTCGACCGCGCGGCTCGGCTGGTACGCCGCTTGCGTCCGTATGACGCGCTTGTCCGGCCGTCGCAAATATATCATTGAATGTATTAGCAATCAGTACGGGATCAGATGTTAACTTATTATTATTGATTTTCAGCTCTATGTTTCTTACGGTTCGTTTGTGTGACTTGTTTGTTCGTTCTCTTATTATTTGCCACATGCTCTTAACTTTGTTTGTTGATTTATTTATTTTGTTTATGGATTCGAGTTTTTTGCTTTTAATAATAGTTTTTTTTAGAATTTTTTCATATACTTTATAATAGTTTATTAAGGTTTTATTTTTGGAGTAAGTCGCATGAATTTTTAACAGTCGTTTATTTTTACAAGATATTCTAATACCGTTAGTTAGCCATGATTTTTTATTTTTTGTATTTATTTTAAGTCTTTTCTTCGGAATATTTCTGTCTAATGCTTCACGTAAAAAATTATTAAGTATATCGTAGTTCTCATTAACACTATTATATTTTGACAAATGATTAAACCAGTTTATATTTTGTAGGTGTTGCCTAAATTTTTTTATATTTTCCTCACTAAATATTCGTTTTGTTACGTACCAAATGGAGTCATTATTTTTTGTATTTGATGCATTTTCTAACTTTACACTTGTACATTTATGATCTGAAAATCCTAAGTCCTCTACAGCAGTAGTTATATTTTCTGTGAAATTTGTGAACACTAAATCTAAGCAAGATGAACTATTTTTTGCAATACGTGTTGGTTCTCTAATATGTTGCTTAAAATTAAATTCAAGCATAGTATTTATTAATTCTTTGGATTTTTTAGAATTTGTTAAAGTATTTAGGTTAAAATCACCGCCTATTATTATTTTTTTCTTACTATATTTGTTAGATATATATTCTAAAATAGTTTTTAATTGCTTATAGAAAATATCTGACTCTCTACTATTCCAGTATACAGTTAATAACAAAGTATTTATTTTTAACAGTTCTATTGCACACACTTCTAAAATATATTCTATAGACATATCTTTGATTTCTTTTTGTTCTTGATATTCTATACTATTATTTATTATAATGCATACACCACCGCCATTATATATTTCTCTATTAAATGATGTTGCCAAGTGGTAGTCTTCAAAGGCGATCAGGTCTGCCTTGGCTGATGAAAGCCAGGTTTCAGAAATACACAGTATTGGATAATCATCGTTTTCTCTTAGGAAGGCTTGTAGAATATCCCTTTTATTAAAAATGGCCGACGAGAGATGTTCTGTGTTAGTGGTACTGGGGCACCGTGAAAATCATTGATACCCCGTGGCAATTCGGTTATTGGCCCGTAAGATAATGGGTGTCAGGCGCCAGCTTATACAATTTTAAGATTTTTTGGGGTTACTAAAGGTTAAATGATTACTTTGGAGGAAACTTTCCTTCAGGTTATTTTGGTATTCTGAAATAAACTAAAAAATAAGCACATTTTAATTATTTTTATTTATTTATTCTTTATAGCAAAAAGAATAAGTACAATTGGCGGACTTAATGCCTAAAGGCATTCTCTACCGGTCAATCATCGGGCGAAGCAAAAACCTTGTTGGCGGTGGATAAAAATATATTAAACCTATATTACCATAAACATACACATAATACATACATAACACATGTTCAATTCATTCACATGTTCGTTCTTAGATATTTTACTTTTACATGTTTGCTAACTTTCCCGAAAACAAAGATAGAGCAGTGTACTATTTCGAAATAACGTATACCGTAAGATTTTGTCAGATTCAGTTTTACTGATTATTGCTTGAATAAATCCATAAACTCATATATTTTTTAATATTTAAGCAAATACGTGCCTTGCAGGGCACATAACCATCTAAGTTGTGATCTCCGTGACTTAGATATGTTTTACTTACCAAAAACAATGAAATAAATACATAAAAAAGCGACTAATAAAACAATTGAATAAGGTTCCTTAACATTTTAACACATGTATTTTGCACCATTTACCTTTCTTACTTACCTTTCATAATTAACAGTTGTTCAACTTAAAAATCGACACAAGTAACAGTTACCAATAATGACCAACTCGTCGGTACATTTGTTCAAAGTTAACATTACTAAGAACTAAATTACCAACATTTACGACTTTTACGAGCCTTTAATAAGGCTTCATAAAAAGGTTCTAATGCCATACAGTGGGTTCATACACATGTTTGAGCATGCCCAAACATCCTTCTCATCACAGATGACATCAAACAAAGCAACCGTTTCGTCCAATTAGACGACGATAAAACTCATAATAAACCTGGACCAAGAGTATATTTCCAACTATAAATATTCCACACCTCTTATGGTAATGGTAATAAGTTCGAATTTCACGGCGAACATTTGTAAATATAGCGTGGTGGAATCGAATAGAGCGTCGAAGCATGGAGCACTCATTAAAGAAAACCAATCAAAATAATTAGGTAATAAAACCGGCTTTTGTTCCCATTGTAACGTAATTCCGTAGATTGAGCTTTATGGCCGTTTTGATTGTTACAAATTTGTTTATGGGCGCGGCGCGTTTAATGGTGGAAACACTTTTTTGGAACTGACTGGACCTAGCGCCGATGAGTGCCTCGATGCTCGAAAGTTATTAAATTATTCCAGGGAATACCCTCTTTAACAGGAATAAATTATTTACTTTCTTAAAATTAAATATTTCACAATAAAATACATTTTTCATTGAGCTAAATTAAATATTTTTACTTCTGAATTTTGGAAATTTCCAATCATCTAATTATTCATTAATAATACAGGTAACTCTCTAAGCTTGGCTTTAAGAAGGTTTTCTTGATCGGTCAGGGATTAATACCTTGACTAAAATTAACATTTAGAGGTAGAGTCTAGCAGCACGGCAAAATTTTTGATTGCCTCCTTTAGCTGACGATACCTAATTTGAATAAACATGCAACGGCAATTTATATGACGTAATAACTAATGTCTTCAAATGACCTGATATTTTCTCTCATAAGACCCCGTAATAAATATTGCAAGAGAATTCCACAAGAAAAAGTGTGTTGAATCTTTTAAATATCATTTATTGATTGTTGTCAATTATACATACAGCAACATAACTTCTGTCTGTAATAGATAATACAAATATGTACACACCTGCTTTGGACGGTTATTTACAAATAATGTATTTAACTGTTCATTTAATGAGGTCTGCAGTTTTAGGGATTACCATCCCGCGCAGGATCCCGCTCTTACAAATCCCGTAAGTTGAGTCCGAATTGGCGCCAAATTAGTCAGTCTTGGTGGGTGAAATAAGTGAATTATTGTACCAAGGTAATCATGAAAAAATAACATCATAAGCATTTCAGATTTTACAAGTAAATTCCTTGATTGGACTGATTGATTTTCACGAACAATATTTTTTTCTAATAAATAACCAATATCTGATGGTCATTTGTTAATTGAAAGCATACAGTCATGTGCAATCTGTTGTTAAAGCAAAACAACTCTTTCGATTATATTATGTTAAGGGTGTATTCCGGATTGACGGGTGGGGTTGATCAATCCCACCAGGGCCCCAAGTCTTCTAATTTTAGAACGCTTCAATGGAATCGTAATTGAGCCTCAATAGTCTAATTGGACATATTTTTCATAGAAAATGTGGCAAATTAGGCGACTGAGGCTCAATTACGATTTAATAGAAGTCTAATTTGACATATTTTTCATAGAAAATGTGGCGAAGAGACTGAATTGCGATTCAATTGAAGCGTTTCAGGCAGACCTGAGGCCCTGATCTCGCGGGATTGGATGAACTGCGGGATTGCAAGCCCTAGTCCGTTCTTTATTACATTAGCTCAGACTCGCACATTACGCTGCACTCACATGATTTATTACCCCGCCAATTCTGCGGATGGTGCAATGAAATTATGTACATACATCTAACTGCAATTATTTCTATTAGAATTCATAATACATAAATAAGTAAATTTATCGCTGAAAATAATTGACCGTCTTGTAATTATATCAGTTAATAGTCGATACAGAATTGCTAACGCTTCGTAAAGTTTCTCGGTCGGTGGTTTTTATGAATTTTCTATATAGATGGAAGTCGATTTAATTTCGTATGTTGAATTTATTACACTTATTTTTTAAGCTATACCTAATGGCTTTACGCTTGTCGTTGCTCGCTAGATTTACCTCTAAATTCCAAAGAGTCACCCAATTTTAAGAAAACCAGAATACTTCCTCGTACATTGATGCCTTTGTTCTCACTAGTTCGATTCAGTAGTTCGATCGTCGAACTAGTGAGATTTTTTTTTCTCATTTGTTCGACCGTCGAACTAGTGAGAATGTTTGTTCTCACTAGTTCGATCCGTTAACTTATTATTATTATTAATCGAGAAGCAAGAACATTAAGTACCGATATAATAGATATTGGTCACAAATACATACATTGTATAGGTAATTATAAAATGAAAATCTTTTAGGTATATTTTGTAGGTATAATTATTATTTAAGTATTATTATAATATAGTAAACGTCAAAATCACAATGTTGCATAATTAGATTATTTATTGTAAACATAATATTTAGGAACAACTATAGGTATTGTCTTTGGCCAAATACGTAGATGAAAAATATTTTTCTGTCTTGCTTATCTCAACAAGCTTAATCAGAAACCAAAAAAAATGCCAAAAATGCTTCAAAATTACAAATGTACAAAATTAGGTATAGGTATAGACATAACATTCATAAACATAACTTTGATAAAATATACATGATTAAATATATTTTTCTCTGTCTTACTTATCTCAATAAGCAGAGAGCGAAAAAACTTTGAATTTGTGTATTCCACCAAAGGATATATGTATATTGAACATTATATTAGGTACATTGGTTACGAAATCAAAAAAATAATGTAATAATCAAATACTCAATTATTTTGTCACATTGAGTCTCAATGTAACTATAATTATCGCATCTTTTCTAAAAAGTGCCCAACACCAATTTCTCCGCATATTAATTGCATTTGAGCATCAATAATGTAATCGTCATTGAATAAATCAGTTTTTCTCCTTTTACAACGTTTGTTTGATGTTGAAGGTCTCTGAAGAATGTCATTTTGATATGAAGACAATAAGGAATCGTCCCGTAAAATATGTAATATTTGCAATAGGTTTACATGCCCTTTCGTTACAAGGTTATTTATTTTATGGTGCCATCCTTCTACTGCATTATTTGTTCGGTGGCGTTCGCCATAAACCGACCAAATTCTATGATAATCACCCTTCATCCAGTATTTATCGAAATAATCTTTAAACTTAATTATAGATTCGCAATTCTTCTTCATTTCTTTTTGAATATACGCCCATCCTGAAACAATTTCATTTTCTGGAGGCAATGCCAAGTTGGCGCATAATGAAATTATTCTTCTGTTGCGTTTGTCTTTAGTTAAACCCAGGGTTTTTGCTTTGCGCCACAAGCTGTTCACGTAATGGTAGTAGCAACCTTTGACTGTAACATTCAATGTTTTCAACGCTTTCATTGTGCCTTCTTCGAAATCTATCGTGACTTTAGCAGGCTTCCACTCTGGAATTTGGGACCCAATTAAATCAAATAAAAGTGAGTAAGCTTTTTTGGTCCTGTGACTCATGAAAGCGTACACCAAAGGGATGACATTCGTGTTATTTGTATCACTGCCGATGTCTCCGTGAATTGTAAAAAGTTGCTGAAAAGGTGTCGGACATGATTTAAAGGTCCCATCCATAAAGATGTGTTTAATTTTTTTTATAATTTCTCGGGCATCATTTGAACAAAACACTAATATTCTCATTTTTTTATGACTGTAATCAGCGAGTAAGAAATCTGAAAAAGTACTAGGAACTTCGACTTCCTCAACAGTCTTTGCATTTATTTTTTTACGTGTGCTAACTTATTTCTCCTTCTGTAAATGCGTGACTTTATTTCACAAAATTCAGGTACACTCTTAGAAGCTAAATGCAGGCCTTGATTTTTTAATGTAATTAAAGCTCTGTTGTAGACCCTAGGAGCTGGTTCTCTTCCCGTAGCTGCTTCTTCGCAAGCATTATTTAAAATAACATTGACTGTATTTCGTGTTTCATCTGGATTACATTGACCGCAGTGGGGTTTTGATTGTAAATTATTAGTGAAGTCCTTAAACAAAACCAATGTTTAAAAAATATAGGAATTCATGAATTATTTTGCTTGTACATTAAAACTATAACAAATAAAAATACACATACAACACCTATAATATGTAAATATACGTACAACAATTATCATTATGTACATATAAAATAACCAAGACTTACCATATTCATTGTGACGGAACCGGTACATTTTAAACTTTTATAATTTTTACACCGCCAAATGCTGTGGCCATTTTTGTATTTACGCATAGAATAATATTGATGTCCTTCTAATTGCAGAATCCTTCCACGACCGCTTTTTATTAATTTCACTTCTTTAGACATTATTCCGAAAATATAAACAGTAAAATAAACAGGCACCACGAAATAAACATTGCTACTGCAGAGCTGAACAGCGTAATACTTCCATTTTGCGAAACATCTACCCTCAAAATATAACAAAAATCATGTACCCTCAAAATAAGACAACAGAACTATGACCACACTTTTTCGGGGGTGGGGCGTTTAGTTAAATATTTATAATACTAAACTTATTATGCACATACCTAAGTGCTATAGGCATAGATGCATTTAAGGAAATATACCAGTGGACGACTTCCGGGTGATATGACAATGATTTGTATTATGTATTTAAACTGTTTGTATTGTTTACTATTAATTTACTTGCAGTCGAATTTTGACGTTTACTATATTTCAATAATAATTATACCTACAAAATATACATAAAAGATTTTCATTTTATAATTACCTATACAATGTATGTATTTGTGACCAATATCTATTATATCGGTACTTAATGTTCTTGCTTCTCGATTAATAATAATAATAAGTTAACGGATCGAACTAGTGAGAACAAACATTCTCACTAGTTCGACGGTCGAACAAATGAGAAAAAAATTCTCACTAGTTCGACGATCGAACTACTGAATCGAACTAGTGAGAACAAAGGCATTGATGTTGATTCAGTTAATTAAATTACAACGTAGATAGTACGAGAAGCAACAGCCGATTACCACAATGACATGTACACATAGGTTGCACTAATTCATAGTTTCATTTTCTCGTTGCAAGAAATGGACCAAATCCGAAAAGTGTAGTATTAGGTATCTATCCGATGCGAGATCCAGCTTGTTCTACGGTAAACCTGGTATGTTTCAGAGACATTCCAATCCAGTTTACCTAGTTAATTGACCATTTTAGGCAACGCATGACCTTGGAATGAAGCAGCAGTGGGTAAGAGCACTAATTTATTAGTACCATTTGTTTAACGGCTATTCTGCATTCGGCATTTCTGTCATGGTTTACAAATAAAACATCAGCAGCCTTAAAGCGTCCCCTGTGCCCAGGCACTATCTCAACTAAATGGTAACGCGAGCTATCTCCAATACGCGGGCTCAGTGCGGTTCGTGGGGTGTAGGGTCCGGTGTCAAATGTTAGCAAGCCACCCCTTAGGCCACCGACCAGGCTAGGTGATTTCTAACAACGTCTGCCGGGTCCAACTGCTTAACGTGCCTCCCGAACCACGCAGATGCCTGAAAAAACACTATTATATTTCAGTTCACCAACAAAACAATTTTATACATTAGTTAACTAAAGTATTCGTGGTACTTATTAGCAAACGCGGCGCATTTACGTGCGATGTGCATGCGCAGCGCCTGCTAATCCAATGATTGTGCACGAGTAATTAGGCAGAAGACGCATGCTCTAAATAGCTTCTCTGTTATTCAATAGTGAGAACTAAATCGAATGCATCACTATCTATTATAATTCTGCTTTTATGACGTAGTCTTTTTAAATATTAAGTTTTTGTTAGGCCATGGTCTTTTTTTTTAAATTGTAAGTAGGCGGGTAGCTCATGTGTCATCTATCTCAAATCTTTGAGTTCTCACAATCGGGTATCACCATAGAGGAAAGCCCAGGAAACAGTACTTATAACGATAACTGTACCTATACCTTTAATCTCATATTGGGTCGGACCAGGTTGCCATCTGCCCGGGTCGTCGCAATTAATAACGGTGTAATGAGCACCTCATTAGCGATCGCCACAATCTGCGCGCGCACTTATCGCCGACAGGCATCATAGGATGCAGCAAGTACTTAGGTAGGTACTTCAAGGTGTCAATGAAAATCAGCGCAGTTTGAAAATAAGGCTTTTGAGTTTTCGATAGTTTACAACAGTGAACAAAATACTAAGGGATGACGTAAATGCCTATTAATTTTCAGAATTATCTAATACCGAAGATCTTGAAAAATAACCAGAAATCTTCAAGTACAAAAACAAAGATGCGGCCATCCATAAATTAGGTAGAATCAGTCAAATCATCATCAACATTAGCAACAGAACGCGTAGGAGACGGTAGTTGGGCAGAACTGAATAACGCTTAACCATTTTGTGACATAAGTAATGGAACATTTTAAAAGAAGGAAGGTAGAGAAATCGCAAAATCCTTTTTAATACCTCGGTACCCATTTTGTGAAGCTAACCAATAGTACTTTTACACCCCTCTAGCTTGTTTATGTGTGATAGTTTATCAGTGGAAAGTAAGATCTTAATGCAAGATGTCAGGATTGTAGCGAGCGGAAAGATCTCTACATATCCTGTGAGGGAAAGGGCGTGATGGTGGCATATTAGCTTAGATGATGTTGTTCACATGACCTCATCCTACATCATGGGGCCACAGACTCCATGGTGATGGGGACAAGCGCGACATCCAGGATCCCGCAACAAGCAATTTTGTGTTAACGCGCTCACATTTATGAATAAGTTAAACTGAAGCACAAATAAATAATCTTAATGAGTCCTCTCGTAAATTACGCAACAATTATTTTAAATTATCAACAAATTCAATGCCATCAAGATAATTTATCCCAAACAAATAACGCCGATCTCTGCAAACACGATAACTCTTAAAAAATGATGTGTGTGCGCCAGAGTAAGTTATAGCTCCGTCCGGACCGCCGCCATCTTTGTATTGAAAATTTAACTTCAATATATTACGTTTGTTTGTTAAGTTAATTGTTAAATGGAGAGGCTCGTTATCCTCGCGCATATTTTATTGAGAGTCGCGTTCAGCTTTCGACCTGTGCGTATAAATTCTTTGATTGTAAAAGATGCATCCGCTTTTTCGTTCCTTGAAAGTCGATATGGCCGGGGGCTGCGCCAGAGTGTTATTCTTAATCATTTTTATTAAAACCTCAAAGATGATTAATCTCATAAACACGGATTTTTATTCAACTCAAAATGGGATGTTTTCTCTCGTTCTTACGAAGTTAATTTCGGTCTTTATTTGAGCTGTGGATTTCTAAATTAAGAAAATTGTGACCGTCGCGTCGTTCTAATGGGTCTTTATTGTTAAACAAACATAGTTAGGGCAACTTCGGTCTTGTTAGTTCCATCGGATCTCACGGATTTAAACGTCTTTCGACCTGCGTTTAAGATATATTTATTGCCAACCATATCTCGAGAGTCGCGGAGTGCATTTTGGATTCAAACTTCAACGTTTCAGTTCAAAACCTATTCGATTTTGATTGAGAACGTAAACGCAACTTAAATAAGTCTCGTTTAGTATGGGAAACGGCTGGCGGCATTTGAGACATAATCAAAAGGAAGAACGAGAGATGATATTTCGGCATTAGATTTAGAAATACGATTAATTTTTACGGTTAAAATTATTAGGGGATTTCATTATGAATGCAAATAAGAGGCGTTCAATTAGAAATCGTAAACATTTGGATCTTTGGATTTTCCGTCAATCTAGTTTAAAATCGGAGTGCTTAATTTAAAATCTACATCAAAAGAACCTATGATAACAAATAAAACCGTTGAGTGTTCTGAAGAAGAAGGAGGAAGGTGCCCTTCGCCCAACGGTGACATTCCGGCTAACATCACTTCACATCTCGGTGCTTCACGCTTACTTCAATCATTAATACGCTTCACTTTGAATTAGTGTTGAATTAGTGTGTAAAAAAAATGGCTTAGTTCTTTACTCTCAAATGAGTTTTGGAGCCAGCCGGAATAGCATAGCTGTTATGGTATTTCGGCGGACGCCAAAACTCACTTCGCCCGGGGTGACTCGAACAGTCAGAAGTAAGTTTCATCAAAACGACAGTTATAAATTTATTTTTATTTTATTTTTTTATTTTTTTTTTTTTTTATTGAGGTCAACAAACAATATCACAATACTATTACAATACTATTGAATGGAACCAGTTTACATAATTGTGATACCAACACCGTTAACCACAGGTTGTTACATGAGTATTCTTGAGAGGTGACGGTTCAGAAAACATAACTTTTCTCTTAGTTACCTACATTGGTTAAATAATTCCGTAGATGTTTACAATAAATTATTCTAGTATTACTAGGCAACTTAATTTATATCGAAGTATCTATTTCACAAACTTTATTCAAAACTGTTTTTTTAAATAAAGTTATAATAGTGTAATAAAGTTGTAATAGTGATGAACTTGTTAGAAACCATAGAAGGGTAAATGGTTTATAAGCGAATTTCACCAATCTGGTGTTACGATATTACCTGGGGTAGGACCCAGGATTGAGTAGTCTAACAATCATTTTCAACCTCATCGAAATGGAATTAATACACTATCTAGATTGACGCAGAAAGTTATGGTGTTATGGTATCCACCAAATACCTACCTAAAGCCATGACAATCATGATTCCAGGCCAAAACATAACCCTGGCGTAGAACTGCTCAAAACAACTCTAATCTGACCATTTGACCCCATAAAAAGTACGAAATAAATAAGGTGTCGACAGCTCTCCAACGTTTTAAAGCAACGCATAAATTGCCCCGACTTCCTAATCACATAAAACATTTACCAACAGTATTCCAACTATCCTGGCCTCAGGCGAACGAACGAATTTAATTCCCAAAACTCGCCTCTGCCATTTGCATAAAACAACAATAATTTATCTAACTATATAAGAAATTAACCTCTTGCCTCAACTCAATTAGGCTGCACCAGACCGCATACTAAAAGGGTTTAATAAGCTTTAGCTTTTTTTGTTTGTTAATTTAGTTTTTTAGCCGTTGAACTCATAAGTCAAGTAATCAATTAGTCAAAGTATCAGTCATGTGGGTTCGTGACAGAAAACGTTTAGCTGTGATGGGGTTAAGCGGGCTGCACACTACACACATACACACTACACAAGCATAATAAGTAATTGCATGTGTAGTGTGCAGCCTGCTTATGTATTTGTTACAAACATTTCAGGTCTGTGGCCGCCAATTGGCGCACTCGTTAATTGAAGAATCATATTATCCATGGAAGTGCCCGTGGCGCAGTTGTGACAGTGATCGGCGACGATCGCTGTTGTAAAGCAGCACACGCCCGGTCGGAAATGGGATAGGTGACCACGTCGACCGAAATTGAGTGATGTATTTTTCGGGCATCTACGTGCTTCGGAAGGCACGTTAAGCTGTTTGTCCCGGTTGAAGTGGCTAAATGTCAGTCGTTAAGCCTATTCAGGGGCCTTAGGGCGGCTTGATAACATCTGACATTAAGGTTGCTCACTAACCTTACACCCCTCGTACAATCCGCACTGAGCCCGCGTGTTTAGTATGTTTAGTACATTTCACGCCGGTGGAATAGCCATCAAGTTGAGCCATACTAAGTAACTGTACGATTAGGTATAACAAATTGTAATATTTTAATGTAGTTTTGTTCTATAATTTTTTGTTCGAAAAATAAAATAATAGGTTTTTTAGCCTACGTCAACTTTCTAATTATGGCCTTAAAATATTAATATTATAAACCAAATCATTAAGCATTTGATGCATAATATTGAATATGTTATGTAGATACTTAATCAATTTTAAAACGAGATCAAAATCTAATATTAGCTAGCGTTAATGATATCGACTTAAATAAATGATTCCCTATCTGATTTATGAACTATTTCGTACCTTATTTTCCGTGTTACAGTTTAAATTAGATTGTTCATAAAACCAATAAAGATCAACTTCAAATTAAAAGATTATCAATTAATAAATATTTGCGTGGTTTAAGTCACGACTTGTTGAAATAACTTGGCAGGGCATCCATCTTGAAATAATTCACGGAAATGGGTTCTTTTTTATCTAATTAAAACGTGCCATGCTGAGCACTACTCAATTACAAAAAACACACCTAATTAGCTAAAGTTACTCATTTGAAATAAAGTATCAACCTCAATGATATTATAATAAAAATGACGTAGATAGGTTACTTGTGCTAAAAAAGTGGCACCCGAAATCAGAACTTTTCGTGACCTGAGCAAAGCATTGACAGTTTGAGACGACACTGCGCAACATGTATATGTCTCGCTTACGCTCTAGTAAATAATAATACCTACTATCTTGTCCACACGTTATAACACGGCCAAATTAACTACGTCGTACCCCGTGGACAATTTTTTACTTCACGTCAGTACTGACATAACCTATCTACCTCTTTTGATTATAATATCATTGATCAACCTAACAAAAACTTAGTCTTAACAGTTTTACTATTTCAAGAGCAGGAATGAGAGGTATCGCTTTTAATCTTTGTGATTACTAAATGTAGCGATAAATGAGTCATAGTAAGCTTTTGCAGTCATCTGATTCAGTATTGGAAAGTCTTCTTCCAGTGTTAAAGCTAAACTGCGCAAGCGCCGGTCCCGTAATTGGAAAGGCCCGGGGCGCGGTTATTTTAAGCGCCGTCATCACTCACGGGAAAACAAACATTCAGACAATCAGTGTCCAATGCAGAAACATCGCAACTTGGGTTTAGGTTGAGTAATAAAAGCCTAAGTAGAAAGACTTTTAAGAATACTCATAAGTAGTGAAATCGAAATCGCAAGTTCGAAATCTATGAAAGAGATTGGCAGAGACCTTTGCTCAGAAGTGGGATGATATACCTCTTTAAGAAAATCTTTGTTGTTCCTAATACAACATTTTTTTTAAACATAGGTATGCACTTTTTACTTCAATCATGATCGCTCAACAGGGAACCCCCAGTCAAGTCAAACTATTTAAATAGGTAGTTTTGGGGGCCTACTTTTGTCCTATATTAAGAACTGTTTGTAATGATTAATAAATAAAATAATTAATAATAATAAGAAAAATTAAGGAAAAAAGCAAAGGCTCCCTGTGTGTCAGGATCATAGCAATCCATGGTTTAGCAAAGAAAACTTGGATGCCTTATTTCTTCATACTTACGAACACGCCTATTGCCTCTTGGTATATGCAGGCATCAGAGAGCGGGGTGCCATGCTGAGTTACCTCCTCGTGTGGCCAGAGGCTTGTTGGTCCCTGCTGAAATTTATTTTCGCAGGGAAGAGTAGGTCTTTGGTCCGGTGCATCCTGGGCAACGGGGAATAACTCCCGGAAACGGTTCTTATTCCTCGTTGGCGAAAAACTCAGCGCTCCCACATTCCCCTTTTTATGGGAGAGTCACGGGACGTGGTCCTATTTGGGGGTCTCCTTGGAGTCAGAGGCTGCCTATGGTAGCGTGGGTTGGCAAGCCTGCTAGGTTTGCGCCGGCACTTCGACGGAAGAGGGGGAGACCCCAGCGCGCGTCCACCGCTCTGCACCGTACCAGGCAGATGATTCACTCTCTGCAGTGGACGCTCTGCACCCTTGGCGCGGGCTGTGTTTTCGGATGCGGGAGGATGGCTCGAGTAGCGCGGGTGGTCCGTCTTGGCGGACCGCCATCAAATCATAGGTGGGGGAGGTAAGCTTGCTTAGGTGTCGACCTAGCGGAACCAGCGAGTGGCGGGTTGGGGGGCCTGCCGCCTGCATTGCACGGTTTCGCCCGGCTGGGAGACGTTTTGGACACTTGACGTCTCTCTTTAATGAGGAAAAGCCGCTCCAACGGCTTACTGCTGAACGTCTGCGGAGAGTGACTTGTTCCATCCCGTAGACGTTCACTAGCAGATGAGGGTGTCCCCAGTGTCTTTTTAGTCGGTATGCCGTAAGTCGCAGAGGGCGCTGGTGAGTCCGACACTCCCACGGGCCTCCCCCAGGCACGTGAAGTCTATAAAAGATTTTTTTCACTGGTCAAAAAAAAAGGCATCAGAGAGCACATCTTTCCCTTTGCTACGCTCCTTGCGCTTTTTCCACTCTCATTACTAATATCATAAATACTCGTTGGTTCAAGGTACTACAATCAAAATATTGTATAAAGAAGCTAATTCATATCATAACCGTAGCTCAATTCTTTCCTACACAAAAGCTTAGCCATATTTTCTGCTTAGCCCCTTGGTTGACTGGTAGAAAATGCCTTATCGGCATTAAGTCCGCAATTTGTACCAATTGTTTATGTGCAATAAATAAATAAATAAAAGCTTACAACGACCCCAGCGCCATAAGCTATTCCAAACTATTTCTGTCACCTTAAAAAACTATTTACAAGATCTCAATTCTTTTGAATGACTCGCTGCAAGACACCGTCGTGTTATGTTAATGTTTCCTCTAAAATAAGTCAACAAGGCGACGTCGCGCGCGTCGTGTCGCGCAGCGGGCGCCGCGCCCACTCCTGCGCACGGCGTCTAGCGACACCTACCGGAGTTAACATGCGCCCCGGAAACAGCGCGGGTTGGGATTCAGAAATTTGATTGGGAGCACTAATAAAATAATTTAACTAAAAATTCGCCAGTGGATTAGATGGAAAATATGGCCTAATGCAACAAAACCAACTTGCTAAAAGCAATTTCCATAGTAAGTAGGTAATGTAGGCTAGGTACCCGTCGTAGCTCAAGGACAAAGTCGAGTTTTCAGTCGATGAGAAAACTTAACTAAGTATAATGCGAGCACTGCTGGACTGATCTTCAATTTATTGCCTCGAAAAAAAAAAGACATATTTTGACAGAACCAAGTCTGTCGGCGACTCATTCGGGTCAGCCGTGCTATTCCGGTGGTGCACATCGGACATCACTTCACATCTCGGTGCTTCACGCTTACCTCAATCATCAATACGCTTTACTTTGAATTAGTATTTTCTCTCATTATGTATGTAAATAATTAAAAAATGTTTCTTAGCTTAGTTCTTTTCTCTGTAACGCCCACGGTTGCAAAGAAATTGAATTTTAAAGTTCACTCACACGAACGGAGGGAGTTTTGGCGTCCGCCGGAATAGCATAGCAGCTAATTAACAACATTAAATCCGCCTTCTCTGTCTTTATTTATATTGACGCCCTTGTCAATTGTTAACCTGCTGCACTCCATTAATGTTTATGCAAATATGGCATTACCGTGAGATGCTATAGGCCCAAAGCCTGCGTTATGCGAATTAAACAGGCCATTGTAGCAACCGCAGCAGTAAAGTGGCGCTGTTTATTAATTCGATTGTCACTGCGCAGCCCACGTGGGGTGATTGTGACAACGGGAGCGCGCGTGCGCGAGGCGGCTTGCTGCGCGCGAGTGCGTAGGACAACGGCTAAGGTGATGGTGACCAGCTGTTGAGGACTTTGGTTTTAAATCTGATACTTATTTGATTATTTGTGGAATGTCAGCAGGTTCAAAGGGTAGCGCAGAACCTGACCTTGCCAGACTTCACTTATTTAAAGATAAGTGCTCCTCATAGCAAAAACTAAAGATGATGTCCTGTATTTTGCGTGCAAATTATACCAAGCATAGGTATATTTGACAAAAAATAATCAATTTTGTAGCTTTGATTAAACCATCTTATCTCTACCATAATAGGTATCTACTTAGACTTTTATTAAAAACAATATCATGTTCTTCAATTCTTACTAGGTCCTAAAATAGCGTACCAGAATGCACAGCTCGGAGGATTTTATCATGTGACAGCCAGCATTGTCACAATGACCCTTGAGCTTGTTGTCGCCAAGTTCACCAAACGACAGGCCGAGTGTGGTATAGACGTCCAAATCACAAAATCCGTCACTGAAGAAATAGGGTAACCCTACGAAAACAAGAAACCCAGAAGTCACTACTATCTCATCAAAATCTAATTAATCCCTTTCATCGACAAACATTCGCGCACCAGAGTAAGATGAACCCGCGACTCTTCTTCAAGTCTCAACCAGCCCTCGCGTACTTAACAACTGAGTAATCGGGTGGTGGTCACTGATGACGTCAATGACAAGTGATTATGAAGATATAGGTAGGTATCCCTGACATATTTAATTACCCCTAATTACCATTACCTACTTCGGAGCTTAGGATCACAAAGGTCTAGGCGTAACTTTTGAACAAAACTCATATCCACCCTTCCTCTATCCCGCTTATAATGAGACAACAAGAGGCTCGATGTTCTCGTATCTCGGAGGACATCTATTGAACGAGCACACCTCCACGGGATGTTTATTTGCACTATCTTCATCAGTTTAATGCTATAAGCATTATAAAGGGCCAGTAAATTCTTTCATTGGCACAATAGGGCCATTTCATTGCAGGCTGTATTTAAATGTGGACATTCGTGGGATGTCTGGATTATGCTAGCAAGTTGTCGTTTTGCAGCGTCGTACGTACTTTGTGTTGTAGGCTCGATAGGCTGTGCAAAGTATTATTAAGCCTATTCACATGTCAGAATGTAGTATGCAGACTTGGTGGACATAGTATCTAATACTCACGTGTAAGCTAGTCGCTACGCTACGGTTTGGGCTAGTGTAAAAAAAATGATCGGCACTTTAGTGTTGATTTCCGTTGTTTATCTTGCTCTGCCAAATGACATTTCTTGGAAACAAAGCAAGTAGAGCTGACCGGAAACGGATACTCCACCTGTAGTCCCCAAAAATAACATCTCAAGGCAGGCAAAACAGTTGCTGTTACTGCTATTTAGTTAGACACTTCCTTAAGTGTCGTTGTGCCGCATATGGTAGGTAGGTATCTAGGTACAGACTATGAGTAGGTAATTAGTGGTCACCTAGAAACGTACCTAACAACCTAAACAAGTTTTTTATGGCAGAAGTTCATGTTTTATATTTATTTATTAAAAAAAAATGTTTAAATAAATAAATAATGTTTTATTGATGCCGGTTAACAAGTTTTACCTGAAGGCGGTTTACTTCATTTCCATACCATGGTTTATTGTTACCTGCTCAATTTCTAACCCTCCCTTACCTCATAAGTTAACTGTAGCTGGGGTGCTAAACTTACTAATTTTCCGCTCGATTTACCGCTAAAACATCATATCCTCCATTTAAAATGGCCGTCATGCAGGACCATAGACAATTAAAAAAGAAAGCAACTAACGAGTCCCAATTCCCAAACCTCCTTTGTGAGTATCTAATTAATTACTTGTAAACAAGGGCGATGATTTTACTAAAAGTAAATAATACTCATAGAAAGGTAGTAGGCGTAAAATTAACAATAGCTGCGGCATTTTTTCTACAGACAAAAGTTAATGGTGAATGAATTCGAGTCTATCTTTTAACAATGCCCGTGTTTCCTTCCTTTTGTAGAGTCAATGAAATTACAACGAATCGATTTCTTGTTTGGATATTAATTTCAGTTTTCCCTAAAGAGGCTCAGTAACTACTACTGGAAATAGAAACTACACACATCAAAAGTGTCTAGGGATATCTCAAGCATTTTCATACAAAGTATAGCTATTGGGGAGGCTGTAAAAATTAAAATATTGATACCACCGTAGAAATTTTTAGGACACAGAAACTGCTATATCTGCCCTTTCAGATTGTTTATAGAAATTCATTGTGGTAGCATTATTGTACAATCGTAAGGACGTTAAAAAAAGACAGATTTTTCTTTTAAAAGGTTTCAAAATTTTAGCAAATTCAGAGATATATTAGATAATGCTCAGCATTATCTTAGAATAACTCGAGGAAACAGGCATAAGATAAAGGTTAAGAATATTACAAAAAAAACGTTTGATTTTGCTAAACTTTTGAAACCTTTTAAAAGAAAAATCTGTCTTTTTTTTAACGTCCTTACGATTGTACAATAATGCTACCACAATGAATTTCTTTATACAATCTGAAAGGGCAGATATAGCAGTTTCTGTGTCCTAAAAATTTCTACGTTGGTATCAATATTTTAATTTTTACAGCCTCCCCAATAGCTATACTTTGTATGCAAATGCTTGAGATATCCCTAGACACTTTTGATGTGTGTATGTTGAATTATGTTTGGAGCCGCGATAGGTGTAGATATTTTTCCAACAGTGACGAATGGGGTAGGTATATTAGATGATTATGTGCACATAAATAAATGGAGGAAAACTCTGCTTTGCGTTGCAGTTTGTAATTGACCATCGCACCTTACTTGGGCTCATAAGTTTATTGCTATAACTAACGATATTGTTTTTTTATTATTGTTTTAGCATTTTCCATGCAGTATCTTTACTAAAGATCTAAAAACCAGAAAAAGACATTTGGTCATGTTGGCATCAGGCAGGACTCGACCCCCATCTTTCGCAAGCCGGGCGACTGCACTTCCAATTAAGTAAGCTACCGAGACCATTAACAGACCGGCCGAATCTTTCTGGTATATTTTACCCTATGAGGCAGGGTGATTTCATCAATGTTATAGGCATCCATGTCTAACACTCGGAAGAAAAATTATTTCAAATATTTAACTTCCGATTAAGATGAAAAAGCTATTACCATTTTTTATTATTGTTTTAGCATTTTCCATGTAGCATAATTGGAAGTGCAGTCGCCCGGCTTGCGAAAGATGCGGGTTCGAGTCCTGCCTGATGCCAACATGACCAAATGTCTTTTTCTGGTTTCCAGATCTAACGATATTGTGTTAAAAAGCGCCTAAAAGATATTAAAATGACATTGAATGAAATTATTTTGTTTCGTCCCTGGCGACTTCTAATGTCATCCCATTTATTTTCGGCGCATTTTACATGATCCACGGTGCACGGCACTTGTTGATCATGGCCAGCAGCCCCATGGTCCACCTTAGCGTTCGCATACGGGCCACAAAACGCCGCACAGTGATTCGTCCCATACAAACATGGTGGACAAAATTATTTATACCTTAAAATTAAGTTTATACGTTGCGTCTTTATGTGGATTATTGGAATAAATAAGAAAAATAACAATATAATGTAATAACTACTTCGTAAACAATAACCAACATAACTTGAACTCTTCTTACCTACTTGTACCATGTGAACTGAGGCCAGCTTATAGTGGGTTTTTCAATAACCATTCTTTGTCGATTTTTAAGCATAAATCACTGACTTCTAGCTATTTTTCTTTTGGTTTTCAATAGCTAAGCGTGTAACTGCTGCTAAACTATGACGTGTTCATGAAATAATAATAAACATTGAACAAAATATAATTTAATTTATAAAACCAACCAAGTAACAAGGAAAGTAGGTACACATTGATCTGATTCCTCAAAACTAGGTATGCTGACATTTGCTAAGGATTCTTTACCTCGTACTTTCCTTATAAAATCCAAGAATTTCAAAGTACGCTTTTCTTCGGGCACCCTATCCAATTTGAATGCAACCAGTTTCGCGAACTCCTGATTTCTTGGGTCCCTGGGAGCTACGCCACCGAATTCAACATTGCTCAATGTATTGGTACTTGCACATACATCAGTGACAGTCATCAATTGGTACAGTGGTCTTGCTCCGAAACAAAACAGTGACTCTAGAGTGGGTTGTTTCTCGGGAATTGACGACGAAGAAAACTTTCTTTTCCTAAGCAAACCTCGACTTAAAAAACTTTGGAGAAGGACACCGATCTTCATTAGACATTTACAAAGTATTATTTTCACCTTAGGGCACCTCAATCAAAAACAAAACAATTAGTACACAGGAACACGAATGGCAACTTTTTCATTAAATTTGCTGGAATTCTTTGATATCACCATCTTCAAATACCTCATGGACTCTTCAGTGGCATCATTCAAATCAATTTTGAAAGTAAAGAAAAATATAAACGTTCAATTTTATCCAATTTAGAAGGTTTTGTCCATTCTTAAAAAAAAACTTTCTTTGAAAAATGGATAAATCCTTCTAAAAAAAAAATTTTTTTTGAACATCTTCCGCTTGAGTCCGCTGCTTGTAATTATTAATTTTATGAAGTACGTTAATGTAGCTACCGTGCTTAAAAAATGCAGCCTGGGTACAGTCAGCCAAGAAAGTGGTCTACCACTTTTGACAAAAGTTTCTGCGAGATGTAACCGATCGCTAAGGTTGACTTTTCTAACAGGGTTTAACACAATGCACAATTATGTTATGACGTTTTGTCTGTCATCTGTGTTAGATGTCTGACATTTGACGTCATTGGGTGACCTAATTTAACCTCATTAAATGCGATAATCTATTTTTGCTCAACTAAAACTATGTCGATCTTTTTGAAGGTAAATTAATTTCTACTGAAAAAGAAAGTCTCACTGACAATTCTACTGTCAAGTATTTCCGTCAATGAAATATTAATACGAAATGAAATGGCAATCTGTCACACATTATAATTCAAACTTGACACTTGGCATGACGTTGTTAATCATAAATGCCAAAGAGAGCAATAGTCACTGACACAAACTTATTGACAGGGAAAATTGACCTTGTTGTTTCATGACTTTCAATCGAATCTCAACCGTAGGGTGGTAGACCACATTTTTGGCTGACTGTACAAGAGGTTACATGTAAGTTCTAGTCTAACAAACATTAAAAATGTAGGAAAAACCTAGTCTCCGTGGAGTTCGACTGTACTTGACTCAATAACAAAACACATATTTGCTTTGGTGTTTAATAGTAAAAATACTACATACCTACTACTTCACGACTCATAAGTAATAATTTAACTTTCGGTTATAATTTGACGTTAAGATGTTGACAGAGTGACGACCAGAAATCAACTAATTTTGTAATTATTTACCCAACTTCTGACACTTGAATATTTATATTTTAAAACTTGAGGGTATTTGAACAAAACTTTTATTTGATCCATGTTAGCTAGAATGTTGGCTATCGTTATAGCTAGTGCAACGGAAGGAACTCGATCACCCTTTTTGTCCACCATGATCGGGAAAACGAACCACTGTGCGCCGCCACAATTCTAACTGTTTGTAGATATGTCGGTGGTGCGTTTAGTGGTCCGTGTGTGCAGACGCTTACAGAGTATAAATGACAGATTGGTCGCATAACCTAACAGCTGTCGTATGATAACATTGCCAACAAAGACGAACATACCAACTGCTGGCGCCAACTCGCCCCAAAGCGTCGAGCGCCGAGGGCGTGCCCCTAACTTGCTAGTCAGCATCTATCTATTACAAACCGCGCCCCGCCCCACTAAACCCGTAATACAGTTACTTGCAACTTTTCACTAAATAGACTTTTTTACGCACTAAAGTTAATGTTAATTTTTTTGTCGACTCGGAAATGGCGGTTCGGATTTGAAAGGAAAGGAAATCAATGTATATTTCATTAAAATGAACCTATTTACATAGTGGTAGCGAAAGGCTCGTGCTTAAAAATTGATTCGTGTTGCTCGAGCAACAATAGGTTTTTTTGTGCACCTACTTAACTGTGGTAGCTACATAGGTATGACTATAGACTTCGGAATGCGCTGCTCAAGTCTAGTATGACCAACAAAGTAAGAACGATTCGTCCGAATATTCAGATATAGGTACACTTGGAACGCGCTGGTTATGGGTGCAAGTTGCAATTTATCTACAATGGCGAAAACTAGCCATTTGATGGTTTTAAAAACTTAACCATAAATTTTAAGGTACCCAAACCTTAGTTTAAAATTTATGGTTGATTTCCAAAGCTTCGATAGTAGATTGTGAAGTTTATTACCACTCCGACAGAGTAGATGTATTTTTCCATTCGGAGATTCGGTTCGCACTTCAGAAGGAAGGAAAGCAGTTGGCAGGTTAGGCGCTGGGGTAGTTCTTATCTATTTTCTGCCTCAATAAGTTCCACGAAATTTTTAAGTGATGGTTAATGGTCTGCCACAAAAAAAATACTTTTTTACTCTTAACTTAGGAAGATAAAAAAAGAGTTGTGGAATTCACTCATACAGCTATAATAAAACAAAGGTGTATTTTGAAAATGTATACATTTTTATTTTATCTACATATAAACAAATGTGTAGGATACGGTATTGCCAAATAATACTTACTTCTAAGAGACCAGTGCATTACACAATGTTTATATAATTTACGAAGAAAAAATCCCTCAACCATAGTCTTTGGCACATTATCTTTGAATAGGACAAAGACTCGATTCCATCATTCAGTTCTTTATAATATTCTTATACCTACAAAATTTACACATTCCATTTTTGAAGCTTTTGAACATGGACGACAAATGTTGTGTTTCACTCCACAGCCTAAGAAAAAATTAACACGGTTGTATTAAATCTCCTATTAGTGTGACTATGCGAATGCTGTAAACCATATATAGCTCAAGTTAGTAAGCTTTACTGCATATGGCACATTTCACAAATCTGTTATTGCAGTCAATAAATGCTAAAATTCAGAAATTAACAGTTAAACAAATTAGGAAAGTAACGTGAGAGAAAGAGTTAACTATCTGACAATAATTGCGTTTTGGCAACTACCCTCTTTTATGTATGTATAGCGAACTCATTTTAATGTCACCTCAATGACTGCTCGACTGTGAAAAGTAAGAAAACACCACCACTACCATTCAATATAGGTATGTCTTCACCACCTATAAGTTGTCATTTGTCAAATCATTATTTGCTTTATAAAATGTACAACTCATACGACAGACAACTTGCAACTATGTTATACAAAACTTACAACCTATTTTTTTCTGAGAAACATGAAAATAATACATTATTAAATTAATAGCACTTTGTCGACTATGTACAGAAGCCAAACAAATAGGTTCACTTTTAAGAATTGTGACGAATACAAATACATGCAATTATTATAATTATTTATCCTGGTACAACTCTACATACCTTTTTGTGGTAACGCATTCAATCATAAACAAAAAAATACATCATCAGTTTATTCTCAGGCATTGATTAAAATCGAATTCAAATGTGAGATACATTAAATAAAATACATTACGATAAATTGCAAGATAAATCAAAATAACAAATATCATTCCGTCATTTCACATTTCTATGACTACAATGTTTAATATTTTATTATTACATAAATGAAAAATAAGCAACGAACATAAAAATCATAAAGCTTTCTTTTAATTAATAATATTTTGTACCTAACTTCAAAGAATCTATGAAAACAAAATGTTCAACTTACCTTTATTCTACTTTACACGAATAATGTGACCTTAATTTTAAAATTGACTACATCAATATGTGACAAGAAAAAATATCCTAAAATATTTTATGAGTATTTGTATTTCATAATGTCCGAAATTCGGTGGTAAAGGACAAGATATGTTCATACGTATTTTTTATAATTATAACCATATCAATATTTACAAGGTTTTATTAATTAGAAATAGGAAGAAATTCAATTATTCAGTAGTTTATGAAATCATAATAAAATAGAAATTATATATTCAATTCAATAATTTATTAAGTATCGCACGCCAGTGAAGATAAATCAAAAAACTGTTAACTTTATTTAGAAAAAGTATTTACTAGATCTCAAAATACTCATTTAGGGGGAGATTGCAAAGATCAATTAAATTATCAGTTGTTAAATTGAATGTCAATGTCAACGAATGTGATTGGTTGACGAAACAACCAATCGGACCAACCAATAGTTGAACAATCTTCTCGAAACTAGGGTTTACTGTTACAAGTAGATCAAAGTACCTAAACCTGCTCAATTGAGGTCTAACATAATTTCTACATTATGACTCACTAAGTTTTTCTAAAGGTTGCACAGCCAAAAATTATGGTACAATAATCACAATCTGTTAAATCCATTGGTTCTTTTCATTACTGACCTTGCGCACTTTATTGTTTATAGGTATGTATTTTCTACGTTAAAGATATAAATAATATCAATGACTCTACAAAGATCATCCTATCAAGCTATTTTCTATAACAAGTACAAAATACGTAAAGGGATATTATTTACAAATATTATTTTGTTTTGTACGTCTACCGTTTGACAATCAAACGTGTGGTCTAGCAGAAATAGTGTAACTATCTACAAGTCGTTTGATACTAGAATCCATATTCTGCTTCTTTTGAATTAATTATTGGCATAATACAATTATTAAGAAGTAAGGGTGTTACGTTACGTGCAAATATTCACGTAAAACCCTGCCAAGTGCGTGTCGGCCCTCACTCAGTGTAAGGTTCTGTGCCAATATCAGAGTGGTTTTCAACGTAAGATATTATTAGTTTTTACCGGAAATACTAGCAAGCAATGAAACGTGCCTACTTAAATTTTATTTAATATCAAGAAATAGTTTTCACACACCCATAAGTTTTGCTTACGACATATTTAACGACAACTCACACGATAAGATAAACGAAAATACATTTTTAAGATTTTATTTCACCACTACATATGTCGGCGATATTTTATGGATGCTTTCTAGTACTGAGTCTCAACGCATAGCTACGGGACTACTATTTTATTTGACGTAGACGAACTAAAGAATGCTAACAAAAATGGCAGTAACTAAAGTAGTACCTTTAATAAGTTTAAATCATTGACATACCCTATTTACTTTCATTTATGTGTCCAAATAAGACACTACATTCACACGTCAGCCAACTAGAGACCGAAATATGTACCCACTATTATTAGTTAGGGTTCAGAGCATGTGCCTAAGTAACACTTACTTAGTTGATCATTTGATAATACTCGTAGGTGTACAAATGAGTGGTCGTGTGAACTATGAAACACTAAACGCAAGCCATTGGTCTTGTTTAAGCGTCGAATATAATATAGACCCTAGAGACCCGTCGCCACAACAGGCGCGGCACCCTCGACAGACCCACACCACATAACTCCAACTTTATCTTACTAAGACACTTCATAGACTACTTGGACAAAATGCACGGTTGGATCCAGTTAAACATATAACTTTGATTTTCGTATAACGCCTTTACAAATTAGTTAAGCATTACTGAGATACTCTTGCACAAAACGGACGGCTACTCTCGAAGACCTTTGCATCAACTCGTAAGACGCAAAAGGCTATAAAACGTAGAGCTACATCCTTACTCCAACTGATCGATTCCCACTTACATCTCGATCTCCTTCAATTCATCGTCTGTTCGCTTCAACTTGAATTAGTATTTGCCCTCATTTGTATGAAAATAATTTTAAAACTTAGGCGGCGTAGTCCTTTTCACCCAAATGATCATATTCGCGTAGTCATTGAGTTTTACAAAACGCCAAAAGAAATTTCGTTCTCGGATCTCTCGACGTTCTTCAAAGTGTGCTTATCGAATCTTCCGTCGTTTGGGCAATGGAAGAAACGATTATCAAATTTTAAGAAGAGACGCCGAAAGATAACTCTCCGAACTTGACATTACGTTGTAACAAACAAACTGAAACAAGAATTGTGTCTTTTGTGAAGTCAGGTTTGACTTAGCATATAGTCCTCGCGATGGCACTTAGTGTCTGTTCATCCTTTTACCATTACTAACTAACATGAAGGAACACTTAAATCTGAATCCAACCATACATAAGGAATGAGGCACTTCGACTAATCGACAAATAATTCACTAATCGCGCCTACGTAACATTGTAAATGACAGGTCGAAAATTTGCTAGTAAATTCGTGATTGTGCAGAAGTTTTAAGCACCTTAAGAGTAAATGTGACTTAACATTCTAGTCGACACAAACATTCAAGTAGTATCAAACACGTTTTACAATCTAATGGTCAATATACAAGTAACGATTAACAATATTGTTCATCAATGAAATTTATTCCTTCACTTTTAAGTAATAATTACGAATAGTATGACTGTTTGTTGTCTTTGGTGGCGGTCCGAATTAGAAAAGGGATTTTTATTTTAGTGCGTCCTCAATTGACATTTGCGCCGTTTCGTGATTAAAGTCAAAATTCGGACCGTTGGGTTCAATTCATGATTAATTATACATTAATTTAATTAAGATTCGATTCAAAATGTTCTAGATACTACAACAGCATAAGATCTACCATCGTAAAACCACTCGTTAACTTCATATCAAATACAACAATTTATCTACGAACACTACAGAATTAAACCTGATCAAGATCTATTGAATTAAAGGAAAGATATTATTTCTATTAGCTTACTCTGAAATACTAATTTAAAAAATATGATCTTCATTGGCAATAATCGACATCTTGTCTTTCCCACTTTATATTCATATTCGAGTTATCTGTTAATATTAGGAAGCAGTTTTCCAAAATAGGAAATTCAAAATCAAATACATCGGTAGTTATTTTGCCTAATTAATACACACGCTTATGAATAAAAGTTATTGCATTTTTTTACGATAACTTCATATGGTCAACAATGTTATGTAGAAAAATACTGTAATATACGGTGACGTATTTGAATACGTTGGTTGAAATAACCATGTTTATTATTCGACAGAATGCTCAGCTTAAAACAACACTTATCTTTTAGTTAACACAACAAGTATTATTTATCTTATTTTTGGTACACCTTGAAATATTTTCATTTATTTATACTTTCCACGTAAATGTAAAGAGATGGTCCTTCGAGCTGGATATCGAAAACAATTTAAGATTCGATTTTTCTAACTTTCAGTAGGTCCATTGAGCAGGATTTGTTACACATTTCATTCCTGTATTTATCGTCGTACTCGTCCTTTACTGTGATGTATACTCTTTTATTAACTAGAAAATTAAGTATAACCAACCACAATAATATCAGAGCATTATTTCAGAATATGGATGTTTTAATTTGCTTAAGGCTAGAATTACGATTACCAGACAATTATGTTACTAGCCCTGGGCTGCATAGGTACAACTATGTTCCATGTGGTTAATACTGTCAAACATTTTTGTCTTCGACTCTAGTAAGTAACTTATTCTTGTTTTTTATAATTTAAAGACTTAAAGAGAGCTATTCAGTTGGTATATAAGATGCCCATATAAGATAAGCCCTCTGTGGACTGATCGAGTCAAATTTCAGAAATAAATAATGTTTCGTGTGTAAGAAAGGCAAACAGTCCAAGACAAGGGATGCACTTCTCTTTCCAATCCCTGAACATAATTTCAAATGACATTAATTGACCACCTGGAACTGCAACGCCCGCGTTCTTATAAAATGCAGTTACTACACTAAAAGTTTTTTAACCTCATATACATACATTTCGTTTTCCTCGTATTAGTGACACAACAGCTCATATCTACCCCCTTATTCATAAACACTCAAACAGCCCTATAGCATCACGGTAACCTTTGTAACGTTTTTTCCCTTTATCCTTGCTTTTGTCGGCATTTGCGAGTGACAAGATACGTACAATTGCTAAATCAATGCTGCAGCGTTTCATTAGTCTAAATGAATACGGGGGACTACAATATTCAGTGGACGGCACATCACTCTACCCATTTCCGGTTAGCCCTCCTTGCTCTATTGCAAAGGAATGAAATTTGGCAAGAGCGAGTGAAAAAACGGAAATGGGGTAACCTGGTGTGCTGTTAACTGTAGATGAAGTTATCAGTTGGAACTACTCTATAAAATGCAACACTCCACATACAAAGTCCTTCCTACAGAGACAGCGCAGACTGCGGCGCCAGCGCCAGCTTCGTGCGCTAGGTGGCGTGCGCGGGCTCGGGCGGCGGGGAGGCGGCGGGGGGGAGCAGCGGGCTGGCGGGGGGCGGGGGGGCGCGCGGGCTGTGGTGCCGACGGAGCAGTTGTCAAACATTAGTGAACCGAGACAAACAGTCCAAGACAAGGGATGCACTTCTCTTTCCAAACCCTGAACGGATCACTAGGAACTGCAACGCCCGCATACTTCTTGTTCATAAACACACAGCCCTATGTCATCACGTTAACGTTTTGTCTCTTTCACTCTTGATGCTGTCGCCATTTGCGAGTGCCAAGACACGTCAATCGCTAAATCAATGCTGCAGCTTTGCATTAGTCTAAATGAATAAGGGGGCTTCAATGTACAGTGGACGGCACATCACTCTACCCATTAGCCCTCCTTGCTCTATTGCAAAGGAATGACATTTGGCAAGAGCGAGAGAAAAAACGGAAATGCGGTAACCTGCTGTGCTGTTGACTGTACATTATCAGTTGGAACTACAATGCCTTACAAAAACGGAAATGCGGTAACCTGATGTGCTGTTGACTGTAAATGAACTTATCAGTTGAAACTACAACGCCTTACTAATAAAATGCAACACTTCACATACAAGTCCTTCCTACAGAGACAGCGCAGACTGCGGCGCCAGCGCCAGCTTCGTGCGCTAGGTGGCGTGCGCGGGCTCGGGCGGCGGGGAGGCGGCGGGGGGGAGCAGCGGGCTGGCGGGGGGCGGGGGGGCGCGCAGGCTGGGGTGCCGACGGAGCAGCGATTTGTCAAACATTAGTGAACCAAGACAAGAGATGCACTTCTCTTTCCAACCCCTGAATTGATCGCTAGGAACTGCATCGCCCGCGTACTTCTTGTTCATAAAGACGCAGCCCTATAGCATCACGGTGACCTTTGTAACGTTTTGTCTCTTTCATTCTTGATGCTGTCGACATTTGCGAGTAAGTGACAGAACACGTCAATAGCTTAAACAATGCGATAGCGTTGCATTCGTTTTTATGAATAAGGGGGTAAATGAATAAAGTGGCTTCAATGTACGGTCGTCGGCACATCACTCTACCCAATTCCGGTTAGCCCTCCTCGCTCTATTGCAAAGGAATGACAGTTGGCAAGAGCGAGAGAATAAACGGAAATGGGGTAAAGTGGGCCACAAGTCAAATTTGTCATATTTTTGATAGAAAATATGTAAATTAGCCGATTGAAACTGAATTACGATTCAATTGAAGCGTTATAAAATTAGCAGACTTGGGGCCCTGGTGTGCTGTTGCCTGTACATGAAGTTATCAGTTGAAACTACAACGCCTTACTAATAAAATGCAACACTTCACATACAAGTCCTTCCTACAGAGACAGCGCAGACTGCGGCGCCAGCGCCAGCTTCGTGCGCTAGGTGGCGTGCGCGGGCTCGGGCGGCGGGGAGGCGGCGGGGGGGAGCAGCGGGCTGGCGGGGGGCGGGGGGGCGCACAGGCTGGGGTGCCGACGGAGCAGCTCGGTCACTGTGATCGCGACTTGCACCGTGCCTTTGCCTTCGAGGACGTCCGCTGCGCAGCACATTAGCTTCTGTTGGCAAAACGGATAGACGTGTTTTAACTGTAAAATTAATTGCAAACTTTGTAAACATGATTGACTTTCCTGCAACTCTTGAACTTTATCAAAAATGTCTCCAATAACATAAACCTGGCCCAAGTACAGTAAACGTGCTCGATCACTTTGGTGCTTTGTCATAGTGGCTAATCTAACAGCTCCTTCAAAACTTGTATAACAACTAAAGCGGAGTTAGGCTGGAGAGATGGAGGTACAGTCAAAGATATTTCTTGAACCATGAAATATCTTTGACTGTACCTCCATCCCTTGTGTTGCGATAATGATTACACCGAGATTAATAATTTTATTGAATTGCTCAAAACAACGCATTCAGTACAATCCCCGATAACAGCTGGCTTAACCAATACTTTAAATACTTTAATTCTGTCATGCAGTGGAATAATAAATTAACGATACCAACTAAAACAGCTGAACTGCTTGCTTGTTTAGCAACAATTGTTTCTGTACTCAAAAAATATCCCTGGATGATATCCCACCCTGCGCCATTTACCCGCAAATTAAGTAAAGCTTGTACTATAGGAACTAAACAACGGATAAGCATACTGATACAGGCTTGTAAATAAAACAACTAGGTACCAATAAGAAATTTATTGTAAGTAGAAAAAACATTAAGTAAGTACCGTACATACAAAAAAGTACATTCTTGAAAAATATTTTGACGTAAAAACAAATTAATACTGAATATTTAGAAAAAATACAACAAAATATTATTTAGAAACTTTATTGTACCTGCTCTATGCTTCAATTTTATTTTCAACTAAACGAAGCGATAGCCGACACAATAGTCTAATTTCCATTTTTTTATATTTATTTTCTTATTCGGGGCGGAGACGAACGCAACAAATCAAAAACCTTTAAAATTAGATCGTAGCAGATCTCAAGTCGAAGTTTGCTGTAAATATACATATAGAATAGGCTGATGATAGTGTACTATTTTAGAGCAACACATCAAACCATTGTTTAATTCTATAAGTTCCTGACATTGAAATACATTCTTCCCCAAAATCTGCAATCAGCCTCTAAATGCTACACAAATAAGTACCCAAGCACCTCAAGCTAATAAATATATGCTATATACGCTTTAAAATTATATATTAACAATCTATCTTATTATGTACTAGCATTGTACTTGCCACTTTAAAGCTCAAAATAACATTTACATTACAAAAGCATAACCTGTAGACGGCCACAAGTGAATAGCCTTTTGACAGTTGGTTTCACCTATTACCAAAGCTATAAAGTTCATATTGCAATTCCAATGATCCACTTTTAGCCGTATACATAAACAGTTTGACCAGAATAAGAATAGATAAAAAGCTAAATTAATATATTACGAAACTTTAATTACAAAAACTAATAGTTGCACACCGCAAAATAAAACTTGATTAACATAGTTCATAGATCCTTTAAAAACGGAAAACAGGTTAATCGTTACAGTGAGCATTGAATAGATGCCATACAGTTTATTTTGTATCAAAATAAACAAAACTATTAAATATAATCAATATATTGTTAATTTGAAGAAGATTATAAGAGTAGAGAATAAACAATTTAAATGGCTTATGGTGTAATATGTATTTTAAACAAATTACAGAATTTACAGTCTTTCATTACATTAAACATCTTTGGAATGATAAAATCGTACAAAAATAACCTAACTGCAATGCTAATAATCCCCTCTTAAATGCAAGTCAAGTTATTCATGTTTTATAATAAATGCTAAACATTCTTTCATATACGCTTTTATGGATAAATTCTATTATAGATTTTGTTGGCAAATCTTCAATATTTTTTTCAAGTTGGCTTCAATAGGAATACTAGGTTTTTATTCAAAAATTGAAAGAAAAAAGTTTTCAAAATGCAAAAAGCCTCGAAATACAGTCTTATATGACTATGAATTGAATTACCAAAGAGACCAAAGTCTACTGCGAAGCAAAGCATAGTTCAGAAACAAGTAATCAATCTATGTGACTTCGGATAACGAACTCAAAATCAAGATGAGTAAGGAAGGATTGTCTTTATTTTATTGTTGTAATTGTATCCTTAAAACATTCATAGAAAATAAACCGGTCTCATTGCTTCTCAACACTGTCAAATTTTGACAGAGAGAGACAACTTTGTCATGAAATGTAATTTAACATTTTCCAGTTTATTTAACCATAAGTTAAACCCGAATGTTAAGAAAAATAAAACCGTAAGTGTTGTATACTTTTGCCCACAGCAGACGATGGTAAATGAAACAATAATAATTTTGCATTAATAATACAATAACGATATGAAGTTTCGATTAAGGCATACATTTCTTATTTAATAAGAACGTTACGATTATGACAGCTAAGCTATGAAGTACGAATATTATCTGCTTATAACTATCTCAATACCATCATTTTCGTACTCTTGGTTAATTCATAATACTTAATGCACCAATATTTTCTTGTCATTGTACCATAATTGGAAATATATTAGCGTTAAATTACTTTTGGTTCGACTTTCGTCTCACATACAAACAAATGTATTAAAAGTTCGCTAAAAAAATCTACAAATATATCCTATAAGCTATATAAAGTTGTAAAAATTAGTAAATGAGTGCAAAAAATACTACAAGTCGTGTGGTTATAGTATAATATTACACCTAGATATCAATAGCTTCCATATAGCAATATTTTCATACCAAAAGCCTACAGAAAAGTAAAATATCGAAAGTTCAAAATCAACAAACATACTGAGATCTCTGGAATAGGATGTAAGACAAACAAAAAAACAAAACACACACCTAATACAGAAAAAAACACGAAAAGGAAAAAATAGAAAACCAATTGGCAATTTTCAAATAAAGTAATTACATTCTAACTTATTAACTAAATTTTAAATGCCTCTAATGGGAATGAATTGTAAACTACAATTGGAATAGAGTGAATTAAATTCTACCAATCATACTAACCAATCAGAATTTTAAAATCCAATTTATTTCTAAGCATTTCAAATCACATCCACCAATCATACCGTCTTTTATTTCTGTCGTCTTAACCTTATCATTTTCAAGCATGTAAAAAATCAAAAAGAATTGGACCAATCTATATTGCACCCTAGTAAAAGTTTTAAACTTGTTTTCATAATTTGAACTGGTAAAGGGAAGAGACATTTTGAGTTCATACATGTATACATGGAAATTCTGGAATGGGCATCAAATATATTAAATAAAACCAGTTCATCATATCATAATATAACCTACACAATTCAGATCAATACCTAGTTTCTTCCATAACCTCACAACAAGTCGCACAATCGTATTATATCAATAGCAGCCTCCAAATCGAATTCAGACTACAGCCACAGTTTAACTGTTTATAAATAAGGCAATCGGCGTTCTGCTTCATATAATGAGTTATTTATTTGACTCATCTAAAATTATAAGCACTGAAGTATACATACCTATCACTGGGAATAGTTGCCATACAATAATACATTTCTTTTTATCATCATAAGGGTAGAATTTTGATTGTGGGCATTTTGTACGCGACGACAATCGTATAAGTGACGTCGTTTTTAATACAATTCTATCCTCTCAAATAGGTACAGAAAGGTTCATACACAGTAAGTTACTCCGTTCGTACATAAGTTATTAGTATTTTATAAGTTATTACAAGGGATATAAAATTAATAAAATCGTAGACACAAAGAAAGTGCCGAGGCACAGGCAAGTAAATAGCAGTCTGTTCTCGTCTTTCACCGGTTCAGTCTCTCTTGTAAGATCCCTGTTCAAATTGTCCTGTATGTCGAGATTCATCTTGCCCCTGTCGTATCTCTGAACGTCCACTTCCTCATTCAACTCGACAGGGAAGTCGACCTCATCTGTGTCGTATATTTCAAAGTTGTCGCTCTGGAGAATCCGGTCCTTGTAGAACGGCTGTACGAATTGGACTCTATTGTTGTGAAAATACGGTCCTCTATTTCGTACGCCGTCATAAACGGGAGAATAGTGTACATTTTGCGGGGACTCCGTGTTATTATTTTCATAGTTTAGTTGAAACTCTTCGGCCTCATCGATGGTGTCACCGTCGGCGAAGTTGAAGTTGCTGACGTAGCGTTCTTCGGAGTATCTCCTGAGTTGTCGTTTGTAATAGTTGACTTCGATGCAGTCGGTGTTTGAGTAGTACTCATAGTCGGGTGGTAGATCCGCGCGCGAGTGAGATAGTTGTCGATCGCGTGACGGCGTGGCGTGTGCGAGGAGAGCGGAGACGGTGCGAGCGAGAGGCCCGATCCCTCCGTCCTGTTCGGCCAGGATGTCTTCTGGCGAGCACACGTCCTCCTGCAACACACGCCACCCGTCTCTTAGTTTAGGATAACAATTCGCTCGCGTGGGGATCATCGCCCTGGAACACTCGGAATGACACGGCCGATACGGAAAGTTTAAGCGAGTGATGAGTTGACAGTTGGAACGAAAAATTAAGCACTGACGCGATACGAAATCAAATTATTACAAATTATAGTCTCGTGAAACTTACTGAACTTTAAAATCAAATAACGCAGTTTAGGTTACACACAAAAAAAGAAAAGAGAAGAAAACAAATTTAAAAAAAATGTATCTTACCTCTTCAACTCCAATTTTCCGACATGCCTCCAGAAAGTTGTCGACATTTCGTCTACACCTCGCCATCGTTAGCTTCGGCTGAAACAATAAAAATAATCAAATAAGTAACAATAAATACACAATCATCAACAGCCACACGATCGACGTTCACTGCTGAGCATAAACTTTCTCCAGAAATTTACAAAGCTGCTGGTCGTAAGCGGCCTGCATTCACCGAAACCCGGCGACCTTTATGCTCAATAAATTCGACCTTTATGAGGTCAGTCATCCACCTTATAATTTGACGCCAAACACCCTGTTGGTGGGGTCCTACGCTGCGTTTGGCTTCAAATTGTCTCCACACGAAAACTTTTAGGCCTTAAAGGCCATTAGTTCTTCGTGCCTACCTGCTAACCCGTTGTGCTACGTCCTAAGTACACATAAAGTACCATGTCTGCTGCGACACTGCAGTATGGACTCTATCAGTGTGCACGAGGGTCTAGAGTCGGTTACCTGCGCGGGCGAGGGCACGTGCACGGAGGCGACGGCGCGCGGCCGCACGTGGTTGGCGAGGTGGCACAGCACCAGCTACACTGCAGTGTGGACTCTATCAGTGTGCACGAGGGTCTAGAGTCGGTTACCTGCGCGGGCGAGGGCACGTGCACGGAGGCGACGGCGCGCGGCCGCACGTGGTTGGCGAGGTGGCACAGCACCAGCTACACTGCAGTGTGGACTCTATCAGTGTGCACGAGGGTCTAGAGTCGGTTACCTGCGCGGGCGAGGGCACGTGCACGGAGGCGACGGCGCGCGGCCGCACGTGGTTGGCGAGGTGGCACAGCACCAGCTACACTGCAGTGTGGACTCTATCAGTGTGCACGAGGGTGTAGAGTCGGTTACCTGCGCGGGCGAGGGCACGTGCACGGAGGCGACGGCGCGCGGCCGCACGTGGTTGGCGAGGTGGCACAGCACCAGCTACACTGCAGGATGGACTCTATCAGTGTGCACGAGGGTCTAGAGTCGGTTACCTGCGCGGGCGAGGGCACGTGCACGGAGGCGACGGCGCGCGGCCGCACGTGGTTGGCGAGGTGGCACAGCACCAGCTACACTGCAGTATGGACTCTATCAGTGTGCACGAGGGTGTAGAGTCGGTTACCTGCGCGGGCGAGGGCACGTGCACGGAGGCGACGGCGCGCGGCCGCACGTGGTTGGCGAGGTGGCACAGCACCAGCTACACTGCAGTGTGGACTCTATCAGTGTGCACGAGGGTGTAGAGTCGGTTACCTGCGCGGGCGAGGGCACGTGCACGGAGGCGACGGCGCGCGGCCGCACGTGGTTGGCGAGGTGGCACAGCACCAGCTACACTGCAGTATGGACTCTATCAGTGTGCACGAGGGTGTAGAGTCGGTTACCTGCGCGGGCGAGGGCACGTGCACGGAGGCGACGGCGCGCGGCCGCACGTGGTTGGCGAGGTGGCACAGCACCAGCTACACTGCAGTATGGACTCTATCAGTGTGCACGAGGGTGTAGAGTCGGTTACCTGCGCGGGCGAGGGCACGTGCACGGAGGCGACGGCGCGCGGCCGCACGTGGTTGGCGAGGTGGCACAGCACCACGCCGTCCGCTAGTACCGGCGCCAGCTGGGCGGGTAGCGACATCTTCAGGCGGGACTCTATTATCTGTAAAAAAACAAAAAAAAAATACAATTCACTAAAACTGGTTGAGAGGTTTGACATTATGTCCTATTGGGTACACTGGCAGTGGGCCGGATGATCGGTCCGCCTGTTGCTGGCCATTTCGTCCCTTTGCGAGAGGAAGCAGCAGAGGAAAGTAGTGTATGTAAGGCTACTGGTAAACTTTACTCTCAGATGTTATCAAACAAGGAGAACAGGGATGGCTGAACAAACCCATGGTCACCCAACTACTTGACTTGGTGAGCGTAGGTTAGCGTCCGACAGAATCCACGCGAAAACTGCACATGTCAACTATAGCTTTAAGTAAGGCTAATTCTCCGGTGACCACGTCGGCTTCGGTTGACCATGACGGCAACAATCAGCTTTGCACCAAACGTTTCACATCAAATCCCATCGCCCCAGCGACCATACATTTTTCGCGTCAAGCACCTTCACCACTGCTGCCGCTTTCGACTCAACTGCTAAAGTGGCAGTAGTTATTCTTCTGATTACTTTGTTTGATTTGTAGATAAACTAAATAAAACCTTAAATTTGATTGCGTGACCTTGATCTATATGACGACCTTGACGACCGTCTTGGTGTAATTGGTTGAGAAGTCGGCTACTACACCAAGGGTCGCGGGTTCGATCCCCGCACAGTACAAACATTTGTGTGCATGAACATGTCTGTTTGTATTGGTCTGGGTGTTTCCTATGTATATTAAGTATGTATTTACAAAAGAAAAAGTATTTAAGTATGTTTATCCGTTGTCTAGTATCCATAATAACGGACTATAATTAGCCTACTTGGGACTAGATGGCGCTGTGTGGAATAATGTCCAAGGATGTCCAAGGATATTTTATATCACGAGCTAAGCCTAAATAAAGCATGTATCAACTAACCACTCTAAGCTGCTGCAGCAAATCATCTTCCTCCTTCTGCTTATCAAACTCCCTCTTCATAGTGAAGCTGAGTTTGTCTGCAGCCGCTTCCTTGTTCCACGCCATTTTCCCTGCCGGCTTGGCGCCCGCACCTTTCAAATACGACACGCTAGTTGTTAGCAACCGCGCTCCATCCCCGTTCACCCGCGGTATACTCGACTTCCCCAAACTGTTGTACCCTAATGAATTCGTAGGAGACTTGGTAGGCGACGTCGGCTTGATATACGCCTCTGCTTGACCGTTATGCCTATTATAATCTACATTCCCATTCACATTTGTATACGTTTTATTCACGTTTCTTGACGGAACCACCTTCTGGACTGGCCTTTTGTTCTCTTCTTTCTCACTGTTACCATTCTGACTCTGATACCTTCTAGGAGTCGAGTGGAGGAGGGGGGAGTTTGGCACTGTGGATGTGTTAGGAGATGAGGTAGAAATGCTAGCGTTGGAAGATATGGATCTGGTGTAAAAACTAGGGGATACGTTACTGTAACCGTTGACTGGAGAGTGGGGGGAGGATTTGGCGTGGACTGGGCTTTGGTTCTGGGAGTGGGGGGACGAGTCCAGCTCGGGGGAGGGTTGGTCTGACCGGGGCCGGTATACGTCTTGCTGGCGTTGTTGTCTTAAGGCTTCTTTGTATTGTCTGGAAAATAGGAAATGCGAATTAGTAACGAATTGACTAAGTATTCGGAAAGGCGTTAATAACACATAGATGTTTGTATTATAGAGAAACTTCATTCAGAGTTAAAATGAGGATTAAGACCCCCGTTTTACAAGGCTAATAAAATTATCAACTGAGATGATTGACAAACATAAAAGGGAACAAGCATATCAATTGCGTTAGCTGATTATTACGTCGATACACCTTACAAGAAACTCGAGGTTAGACCACATCAATAATTAAATAGCTATTAGTACTGCATTAGAAGCTGTTATATGTTATTTGACATGTCCAAAACCGTAGTTAGTGTGATGATTAGTTATTAATTGAGTATCATCTATGTGTTATTAAGGACCTTGTACAAGCAAGATAGTGCGGGTTTGTGTGAGTGGTGTGCGTATGAGTGAGTACCTGTAGGTTTGTTGATGGGCTAATTTACTCTTATCTTCGCCGTTGGAAATGTTCCCTTCGGGCGAAATACGGAGGCTGAAAGGGACAACACCGGGGTTAATTAAAACAGGTGGAAACAAAAAGATAAACAGACAAAAGAAATGAGACAGGAAACTGATGATGGCGGTGGCGTTACGGTTCTAAAGTTAGTTATTACCTCTGGTTCGGCGAATGCAAAAGAAAATAATATAAATTAAGTCAAATTATACAGTGCTAATAAAATACTTATTAAATAAACTACTACTTTTGCTTTCACTACAAGCTATTTACGCAGCTAAATCAAACTTTCTATTTAATGGTAAGTTGTCGTTATTAATCTGAGATATATAAATATAGTAAGCAATTTCTTTTGCGCCCCATATAAGCTGTCCCATTACAAAAAAAATATTCAAATAACTCGACTAATAGATTTTTACAACCTGACATATTGTGCAAAAGCGAAATCCAATAAACTTAAACTTAATATTATTTTGAGTCAAAAAATCAAATAATCAAAAATGGGTTCACTCGTTGCTCAATAGCTGACAATTGTTTGTCTCATTAATCTAACAAATAAATTTGAAATGCTAAATATTTAAGGTTTGGTTCGCTTAAAAATGACGCTTGCAGTCTTTTGTGGCGCTGATTTCCGTTGATTATTGAGGTTTTTATCATTTTGCAATTTAAAAACACAAGAGCCAAGAAGTACCAGAAGTGTTACTATCATCGGTGGAGCAACCAACTGTTCTAATGTGGTTGCCTAGAGTAGTTTTCGCGCTCGATGCTTTATCGCAGTTGACCTTCTGGACTTCTCCCATGTTCATTTCTTTCACAAAATTACACCCCATAAAAGTATTTTTTCTATTTATTTTTCAGGTACGGTTAACGACATGACAAGCTACCCATTTCAGTCAGTCCTCCTTGTTTTTGCTCAAGAAATGTCATTCGGCCAGAGCAAGAAAAAAGACGGAAATGGGTAGCCTGTGTCGTTGACTGTACATACACTGCCTCACTCATCATCATCATCATCCGCAGCCACATGATGTCCACTGCTGAACATAGGCCTCCCTCATAGATTACCACTGCCGCACTACTAAGCAAAGACCTGCCCTAAATTACTCCAGCACTCATCAAACATATAAGCTGGTAAATTCTATCCAAAACAAGCACCAAACAGTCAGAGTACTCACCCAGTCAGCAGCGGCGTGAGTGGAGCTAACGGAGTTTCGCTGGAGAGCGACTGAGCTCGGGAGAGAGCAGCGCCAGGGGACAGGGTGGAAGGCGTGCTGGGAGTGGAGCGCCCTGAACCGCCCCCTCCGCCTGTGTCGCCGCTGCCTGTGAAGGAAGCTGGCATGAGTACCAGGTCTTAGAGGCCGCTGGAGCTGTCCTCGGTTTTGCAGCGAGTCAGATTTGTTGCGCATTAACACTATTTTCACGGGGTTTAGTCTCTATTGCGATTTGATTCTAGCTTCATTGTGTATTGTGTCTAAAAAATTATTTAAAAAAAATACAAACGTAGTTTTATTTGTTTTTACTAACAAGGCATAGACGTCTAGCCGATCGCTTTTTACTACAATATTTTTCCAGAGCAAATTAAGTATTTCAAATGTCAAGTATTAAGAATGTCCATAACGATATGTTATGTTAAAAACACCATGTGGAGACAATTTGCACAAGGCTTTAAATCTTTCGTTGCAATTGCCACTAAACCGCATTGAATTCAATTCAATAAACCTGGAAATTAATAGTGTGGCTAATACACCGATACAATCGTGCCCTAATGTAGATAAATAGGCATACGACTCCGATATCGAGTGGCAATCACACATCAAACTGTACAAGAGCAAGTATACTAAATAAATAAATTCTGCTAGCCTGTTAAACCTTAAATAGACGCAGTTATATTATATGTTATATTTCGTTGGCAGATGGCAGCAACGAAAATGTAAGCAGATGGGAGTACATAGATGGCGTTGTGCGGTGTGTGGTACTGCGTTGCCAACTCCAAAATATGAGCTACTTACGTCCGACCTACTATTAAAGTGTGCTGGTCACATAAACCTTTTTTTTAGTTTTTTTAACTTTAATTCTTTGTACCTGCATTGTGGCGGTAAATAAACTATTTTTGTTTCTTTCTTTCTTCCTCTCTTTCACATCTTAAGAAATAAGAAAAATTGCTGCTTTAGGAATTCTATTAGTTTATTAACTGCAGTCCATCTTTTCCGCACATCCTATCCCGGCAAATACGAGTCACCATAATCCTGTTTTTCCTGCTACTTGAGAAATAACATATCCGTGTATCCTTGCGCAAATTACACAAATGTATAGTTTCCAGTCCACGATACGCGATACAGTCCGTTGATCTGAAGAAATACTTATATTAAATGATTTTAAACGTTAAATTATCTCAGCAGAAAGATACATTACAGTAATAAATAAGACTTATTAAGTAGAAAAATATAAACGAATTTGACTACATTTGTGTTGCTATCATGAAATTATACAACCTACATTCGGAGAAAGAAAGCATCAGAATGCGCAACCGTAACGTAATGCAGCGATAAATATTAATTATAATACGTAATGAGGTCATAATCAAGTACCTAATACGTATTCGCTAGTAACTAACACCATAGCTACTCGAATTACTAAGAATGAAGTTTCCTACCAGATGCTGTACGTGCGTCAGATCACTATAATGCAACATAGATGTTTCTTTATGATGTGGTCGAATTCTTGATATAACGGAATTTTATTTAAACAATTTTTTTTTTAAGGGATAGCGCTGCGCCTATATATCGTTATTTTTTCACATTTTAACCAGTTAAGTCCTCAAGAGACATTCCTCCAAACTAAAATACTAAATTGAAAAGAATAGTAAGTATTTTACAATTTTTAAGCTGTTTTTTAGTTAATCCTTTCGTCTGACCAATAAATAATTACCTTCCGGAATAAGTATCTTGGTTATTTATGCATTATTCAAATTGTGCACATGATTAGCAGGTATTTCTCTTGGCAGGTTTTCACAAAGTCTTAAATTATATTTGGTATTTATTACTCATAATATTTATTTATATACTTTTTAGTAGTTTCCTTAGATTAAGTTGACATAAGCTGCTACCTAGAAGTTTAACAGTACTCAGGTTGACCATGTTCTTGACTAGTGAAGAATGGCACTAGGCACAAATTTGGTCAGTTGTAATAAGTGATATAACCATGTTTCTTCATTTTCATCATGTCAGCCGTACGACGCCTACTGCAGGATATAGGCCTCCCCCAAGGATCTCCACACCGATCGGTCCTGCGCTGTCTGCAGGACATTCATCAATTATTATCAACCAGACTTACCATCATTTGACCACCTTTTATCCACACCATCAGTGCTGTATCCACTATCCACGACATGCCTGGGCTTATGCCTCAAGCAGTCTATGGTCGCGTTTCCCGACGTGATCTGCTGTGTGGTCGACTGGTTCGGTGAGTTGTTGATGTAGGAGGTATGTTTGGCATTTCTTCTGGTCTCTTCTACTCGCTTGTGTGAAGGTAGGTTGTCTTTGTTCGCCATGTTTTCGAGATATTCGAAAATGTGCACTTACCATCATTTGACCACCTTTTATCCACACCATCAGTGCTGTATCCACTATCCACGACATGCCTGGGCTTATGCCTCAAGCAGTCTATGGTCGCGTTTCCCGACGTGATCTGCTGTGTGGTCGACTGGTTCGGTGAGTTGTTGATGTAGGAGCTATGTTTGGCATTTCTTCTGGTCTCTTCTACTCGCTTGTGTGAAGGGAGGTTGTCTTTGTTCGCCATGTTTTCTAGGTATTTGAAAATGTGCACGCGCCCGCGCATGCATATCTGCAATTTAGAGAAAAGAGATTGAAACCAGGTGAGCACTATTTTCCAAAAATTAAGAAATTTAGAAGTCAATTTCAAAAGTATGAGGACCAACCTCAATGTAAATTATTCTTAACCATGATATGTCCAAATTGTTCATTGAAAAGGGCAATTGAGTGAGAACACCAAACAGCGTTTTTCATCAAATAGTTCTTTCATTCCATCAAATAACATAATGTTATCCATTTAGACCAGGAACTCTTCCAACTCAATATTCAGTCAACTGTAGGACTTATCTAGGAGACTAAATTGTTAGGTATCGTGAATAAGATGCTAAAAGAAATCGAGTCAACAATGATACATACCGTAGTAGGCGGAGAAACTAAAGGATTATTGTCCAGATTCAACGTGACGATTGTGTTCATGTTCCGCAGCTCCAACGGCAGCGAAGATATGCAATTACAGCTGACGTCTAAGTGCTCCAGTCTCAGGTATGTAATTTCTGGAAAAGGCAGAATAATTAAGCAATTAGATGCATTATTTCTCTTCAATTTTCTGTGGGATTTCTCCTTTGCATAATTTTTATACGAGTACCGTTGAGAGCATCATACATAATTGCTTGTGGTATGGCCAGTTTCATTGTTCTTTGCGATGTGTTTAGGAACAGTAGAATATTGAACACTCAAGTGAGTTTTTAAGTCATTTTACGTCACGTCAACAAAGTCAAACCAACTTTATCAATTAAAGTTTTCTGGAGCTTTTAGCTACGGTACACAGACTAAGTTACCTTTCCACGAAATCAAACAACGAGGGAAGAAAATAGGTATGCAAGGGAAAAGACAAAAAGAAAAGGCGATATGGCGGGGCGAGTTAGACTCGCATTTGGAAGGCTAGTTCAGCATGGCTCTAGACCGCAGTAGAAGAGGGTTAGGTAGGCCTTTGCCAAGCAGTGGGATAGCGCAGGCTGATTATAATAATATAATAATAAAGGGAAGAGACAAAAGCCCTGTATATTTTTTTATCATTGGGTACTTTTTGGCATTTCCCAAAAGACTATTCCAATCTGTTGTCGAGACGCAGGAGACACTAACATAGATTATGCATTTATATAAACAAGTTAATTATGTTAATCCTAGCTAATTATTGCAACGCCTCCTATCCCGAGTCACTGGCACATGTATGAACCTGTTATAGGATTCCAGTTTGTAAACGCCATTTTGCAGATTTGCTTAGGGAGCAATGACAGCATCAAAACAAATGCTCCTAATCACAAACAAGCTACACATACGCAGAGTTTAAGTTCTGATTATTCCTAAAGTCCAACGCACTCAGCTCACCGCAGTCCGCCAGTCATTAGCACTCGCCTAAACCTGTTGTTGGAGGCGTCCATTTCCGCCAGAGACGTTATTTTACCGACCTCCTTGCGAGACGCCAACAGTATCAACACACTTGTGTTGTAATAATGTTAACGTTGCACTCACGTAGGGGTAAAAGTCCCAGCTGATTATTGCTTAGGTCCAACGCCCTGAGTCCACTGCAGTCTCCCAGTCATTGGAACGTGCGACAGCCTGTTGTTGGACGCGTCCAGTTCCGCTAGTGACATCATCTTGCCGATCTCCTTGGGAGACGTCGACAGTATCACCACATGTGTTGTAATAATATTAACGTTGCACTTACGTAGGGGTAAAAGTCCCAGCTGATTATTGCTAAGGTCCAACGCCCTGAGTCCACTGCAGTCCCCCAGAGTCATTGGCACGTGCGACAGCCTGTTGTTGGACGCGTCCAGTTCCGCTAATGACGTCATCTTGCCGATCTCCTTCGGAAGCGTCGTCAACATGTTGTCTGGCACGAGGAGGACTTGGAGCGGCATTTGACATACTTCTCTTGGTAGCTCTGTGAGCTGATTTGAACTGAGGACAAAAAACAATTTGGTTATGGACGAAGACCATGAAAGTTAAAGGATCTTTCTTTTGTAAACCAACATCCTACGAAATAGCATGTCACTTGACATTTCTTTACTGAATACTGAAAAGCAAAAGCAAAGACATTCCTGTCTGAATCGGGATTGATAGATTCAATCAATAGAACCCTACATAGACGAGGCTAAATAAAATGCTATATTTGCCACTAAAATCTTACATTTAGGCATGACAAGTTTGCAGAATGTAGGGCAAGCCCCAACATCTTGACCTTTCTTATCGCAACTGTAACGACTACACCCTCTCGCGAAACCCTACATAATTTGGCTAAGCACTACTTGACGCCGCAGGCGCTGTTAAAAACCTCATAAATAAGGGCTCGTACACAAGAGGACGGACGGAATCGTTGCACGGTACGACGTCGTTAAAAAATGGACCGCACCAGACGTGTTCTCCTCGCGCTGATATTAGGAAGAAGAATTCCTCTTCATTCTTCTTCCTATATCAGGAAACACAGAAGATACTGGATATAACAATAAAGAGTCACGAGAAGGCGATATCATGTCACTTGCTCGTGGTATATTGACACGACACGACGTCGTACCATGAAATGACGCCGCGACGTAACACGATGCGTCGTATCGTCTTATTGTGCAGGGGTCATAACGTTGCCGTACGATAACGAACCTGCTAGTTATTCATGTTTGTCCTACTAATTAACAACACTACCTTGTGTTTTAAGATTGTATGTAACAATACTGATTGAACTTAATTCAATTGCACACATACACTCCGAAAGCCAACGTCCCGAAACGTAAACAAATACATACACGCAATCGCAATACGTTAGTGGTGGTCTATTTATAGCGGAAACCTACTTAGGCATAAGATTGCATGTAATTAGATCGGTTGAAATATAAATCGTTCGTCGCTTAACCTAATAGACGAGGAGTGCGTGCCAAGAAAACGAAAAGATGTAAACATCGCTGTTAATCTGATGGTTAGGACTTCGCTTCCTGTATTTTATGCAGAGAAACGACATAAAAATGCTTTCACATTGACGTATTGACAGTGCAGGGAACTAGAGCGGAGATAATTGGTACGCTTTTTTCCTTTTGAACAGATGAATTTATTATACTGGAGCGACCCCACACGTGGAACTGGGAAATTATAAAAGAGTTGAGTTATTGCGAAACTGCTGTGAATAGTTGAACAATATTCGGTAACACTGTTCGTGAACTCGTATGCAATTATTGTCACATAGCTCCCACATTATTACAAACGGCTTTTTGCTCTGAAAACTGTACAGTATACTTCTGATTCATTAATCCGGAAAGTCCCTAACAAAATTACTACTACTAGTTTGTGTACCATAAAAGACATTAACCGAATTAAACTTGACGGCTTCTGTGACACACCTTCAGTGCCTAGACGTTTTTTGTGCTTGGGTCATTATGGGCTGTCTAGACGCAGACATACCTCGGAAACTAGATTTAATACAGCCAGACGGGAATCAATAATAGACTGAGGTGAACGGACGTGACTTTAAAGGAGCTGATACTTGCATGAGAAAACTAAATACATCTGTCATAGGCGTTATTAGATTACGAAGTTCCTTTACGAAACGTTATTATGGCTATTGGGCATCTATTGTTCACGAATAGTGACTAATCAAAGCCTCTTTCAGATGTGATATGTTCACTTAGCTAGTATCATAAATCACTAGCAATGACGCCTAGATGAGATATTCAACATTTTAGAATTCAATGTTTCGCGATTTCTACAATATTAATTCAACAATTTGCAAATTCAACATTGTAGTCCAGAAGGAGAACAGTCTGCGTGTTTATCGCGCATAACAATAACTTTGATATCAATATTGCTACCATAAAGCCCAAGGATATCTCCAAACAAAGTTGAAATAACCCAGCGCAGAGGTTCATTGCATTAATACCTCCCGGGGTAAGCAACAAAGCAATCGCAAGCACAATTAATCTTTTATCTGTGCAATTCAATACCAACCAAGCCCAACCAGAAGAGCGAATCGGCAAATATCTTACCACCTATAGGTACCTACATTAATTTTGCAATCCGTTCTTAAAAGGATCCATCAACACAATCCGAAGCCACCGCTATCTGCCGTACCGTATATGGCATATGGAGTTTCATAAGAAACCTGAAGCGGGTTGTCAAGTGTACAGTCTCAATATAAATAAGCTTTCTCAACTACTTTTTTCTACGCACCTACTGCCGACGATCAAGATAATGTTCAAAACACTTGCGAAATGTAATATTGTGATCATGCCATTGAAAATAGAACAATAAGAATCAACTGCCCGTGACGAGGCGGAAGAATAAATGTAATTAAGGAGGTAATTATACATGAATTAAATATCAGAATATTACACTGTTACTCATAAGCGTGCTTGATTCGTATTCCACAGTACAATTTGTAAATTGCTTAGCATTTAGTAACCCTTCTAGTTTATTGACGAATTGCATTAACTTAGTAGTTAAGTACATTAAAGCGGATTAGATTACATGACTCAGCCGCACGCACAGTATCATTAGACATATACTAAGCCTTAGCCCACAATAACTACATCGACCTCGATGGTTTCAACCGGTTGGTATGAAATCAATTTCGCTTAAAAGCTTTTAGCTGCTTTATTTGGCTTCCCAATACTTTCAGCGTTAACCTTGCCAGGCACACCTACATCGAATTAGCCGGGACAATGATAACATTTGCCATCAGACGACGTTATTGGCTAACCTTCCCCTAGGGGTCGTCCCTCCCTGCGCACTGCCTCTCGCGTAGGCGCCACTTTATAATTTAAAGGTTCCTATGACGTGAATCCTAGCTGGTATGATTAAATAAACGAGCCGCTCTCGGGGTATTCTAATTTTATCCAGGAGCACTACGTCATACGTAAGTATGTTTTCCCTCAGTGTAGGTTTAACTTTATACATAATTTATCAAGAGCAGTATCTGTTGAAAGGTTTTTTATTAAGTGCCTGGCACGAGCAGACGAAAGGAGATGAATAAGATTGATGGAAACTTGTCTCATCTTTAAGTACTAGATAATCTTAGATTCTAGTAGGTAGTTAAGAAAGGTTTTACCACAGCACAGGAAGTTCTAATTCTGCGAAAAGTTGAAAAAAGAAAAGGCTTCTCGGTAGAATTACCGTCGTTCCGTAGTCACAATATGATTATTTAAGTATTTATAAGTTTTTTGTGGTCATTAATTATGCTTGTCATAAATTCTTGTGATTTTATTTTAATTCAAATGCTAATTGAGTAAAGGACTATTTATACAGTACAGGAACTGGGAATTGTACAAGAAGCACAAACCTGATTAGAAAACTGAAACTCCAGTAAATGCAATAAGTAACAAAACATTCAACACAAACAAACAACAACAACAACTACTTAACATAAAGAGCAAAGAAGAAAGTTGAGGAATGGCTACAATACCCTTAGAAAAGGTCAGTCTCACTGACACGTTTTACTGACAAGCGCCGTAAAGGTGGCATTTATCTTTAAGGGCTTGGGGACTGTCACTTCTGTCAACACCAATATCTATTGCAGTAAGTATCTGGAACAGTGTTTGAACACGAGCGGATGTTTGTTAGCGCACGTCATGATGGTAAATACAATATTTGGAACGGATAAATGAGTTGGGTCCAAATACAATATGACAGAAGTAAATAAAATGCTGGAAATGTACACGCATAATATCAGCACAATTAGGTACAATAACTACGTATGGCAGTGTTTGAATAAGGGGAGTTTTCCTACAATCAATTTTAGCAGTACGTAGGTACTATACTCCAGAAAGGAATGAGATATAAAAATAACTTTTTAGTCCTGAGATTGAAGTCCAGTTTGCAAAAAACACTGACTTTTAACACGGACAAAAATATCACTGAAACTGTCAGTGTCGAAGCTTGCTAGGTCACTGCTAATAAAGGTCATAATATTGATGTTATAGAACACCGAGCATTCTTTTTAGTATTTATAAATAAAAAGGGACGGCAGTTAAATAGCTCACGTCCCCATTATTCCTCTCCCCCTCTCGCTTATTATTTGCACATCCACACGGGTAGTTCAAGGTCGATATCATATCGATCCATTTCCTACTTGGGGTCGGATAGACCAGGGAATAATCACCATTACAAGGGCCTTAGCAAATTAGTTTGTAAACTAATAAGGCAATAGCAACACCTGATAGTTCCCGCACTGTTGTTAGGAGGGGTAGCACTTCGTTAATTAACACCGAAATAACGCCCAGAACTTAATGCCTACATTCCACAATATATTGTTTGGTTACTCATCACTCCAGAACTAAAATCACAGATTTAATCGTGATGATTTTCAGCGGCAGGCTGGCAGTGTACATAGCGGAAATATGGTTGTTTGGTTAGTATTTTCTTTAAGTGGCTTAATGTGAAACACGGGGCAGTAAGATGCAAAACCTTATGAAGTAAGGAGATACTTGAAAATAATTAAAACTAACCGCCAGATGTAAAGAGGTTATCTATCACAGAGCTATGGAAACTAGTATTACTTGGGTTTTGCCGCCCTGCCCAGGAGCCTTTGCAATCTACATAATGTATGATATGAAAGACCCTCTGACATGATAGAACAACCTCGGTAGACAGGTCATTCCACTGCGCATCTTAGGTAAGAAACATATCGAAAATTGAAGTGTACGAGACCACAGCAATTTGGAATTTAAAGAATTATGCTGAAAAAACATCGTGCCTGGAAATTGTTTACTTACTTTTCGAGCTTTAAAACCACCTACTCATTCATAAACTGGGAAGTAGTAAGTTAAATTCGTTTAACGAGTATATTCTTTGGACCCGAACACATCGTGGGCGTGGGAAATGCGTGGGATCAAATGTTCGTTGATGCTCAAAAACGGCTGTCAATTGAAACCGCTTTCGTTTTACTGTCAGCTAATGCGAACTAACCTGTTTCTTTAATAATTAAAATGTGTTAATTTGTATGATGATTTTAAGCAAGTTCTAGCCGTAACCATTTTCAAAATCTGGTTTAAAATGAAAGGACCCAACACACTGAATACAGAGAGTCGCTACTTCAGTACACAGGCAACACCTGAACTAAGAGGTGGTACGAGCCACGAAAACTTGGGCTCAGTGTGGATGGTTGCAGGGCTTTATAGCCAGGTTGGTGATAAACCTTACTGTCAGGGGTTATCAAGTCATCTATTATCAGGCATCAGAAGCAGAACCAACTGCTAAACGTTTAGTGGGCAGTTGAAAATATGTGAGGGCTTACTAATTCTCGATCATAATATCATTATTGCTATGACAACCTTACGGTATCGTATAACAATTCTATGAACGATACTAATAAGGAAGGTCATTATTCGATTCGCTGAATTGACTTGCATAACGTCACCTTTTCCTATTGTGTCATATGCGGCCAGTTTTTGGTGCTACGCGTGCCACATTCGAAAGCTTGGTCGTAGCGTGCGCGTGCGCAGCGCATGATAACTATAAGACCTCTACACACCAAAGCCGCAACCCGGCGGTAGATCAAAGTAGGTTTGTGTCTGTAACCTTACTTTACTCTTTTGGGGAAGTGAGGAACAGGGTGTTAAATTCCTCATCTCCAATTGAAAAGGGAGAATCCTCCGACCAGACGGGTGTTATGTCTGGTGGGCTACTGCCCGACCGTTGTTGTCGGGTTTCTCTTTCCATGGGCAATCGCTCCGAAAATTTTGATAGCGCGTTTCAGGATTGTATTCGTAGTTCCTATGTGGCGAGATAGATGTCGCTACCCTCCTATTCCCTTCCTCCATCAAATCAACACTGTTCTGTAATTTCATTCGAAATCTTGTTAGACCTAAAGAAAGCCTTTAAGCCTTTCAAAAGATAATCTGGATATCTGGACCTCACCTCCAACCTCCTCCTCCTCTCCTCTACCTCTGGGCTTCTTCCCATCAGGCGGAGTGTCTTGAAGACAACAATAAAAAAATCTGTGCAGACCTGGCCAGGACTCCATACTTTCTCGGAACTCCTTTCTCTGTTCAACCGCTTTGCCGCGGGCTGGTTGTGTGTAGAGCGCTTTAAATCGACGTCACGGGCCGTGCGCGCGCGCCGAACCGCGATCACAATGCGCGAGTTAGAACCAGTCAGTGGTTTTATGACGGTGATTTACCGATTTTGTGAGCACAAACACTATTTTGATTGAGCGATACGATTTATACGAGGCGATTTTACACATTTGCACCACATTTGATTGGTGTAAACAAGTGCCGTTGAGTAAGAAAGTTGCGTCATGCATTATGACTTTATGATTATTATACCTGCTCGCAGGGATCTCGTTTTGTCACGAAAGTTTTGGCCTACGCATTTTATTCATAAGTTCTAGCATTTCTTTAACATATGATTACCGGTCCAGCATATCGCCACAATGTCGCTGAATGTTCTAATTGATTACCTACACTAATAATTGTCTGCCTATGTATTGAAAGCCCGTCAGTTACAACTAATTTGAGATCTAGATAAGCATCATGCGGGCTTAGGACTTACAAACATACAGTAGGGTTGTCAAAAAAAGCTTGGTATGTGATTGAAATTTGACACAAATATACGGCCACCATTTAATGAAAAGAAACCCAAACTGATGATTTCATATTAATTGCCAACATTACATTGGTAGCTCCAAGAGCCGTTATACAATTCGTAAAGGACAATAAAAATCCGTATTTTCAGTGAAGTGCCTTCAGTTAGTAACTATTGGCTAATGAAGCTTCTGCGTATTACATAGGACCTGTACATTGTCTTCCTTTCCAGCGAAAGATTCATAACAAAGAAACATTACAGTGTAACTAAGCGGAGCAATGGTTTACGATCCGTGGACGATGTTTAACGTTCGATTAAGAACACACGCATTATGATGAAGTTCCTGGAAAATTAGCTAGGTTTAGATTTCAATTTAATTTGTTAGCAATAAAAGTAATAAATAAAATTCAATAATGCATTATTATTATATCTACAGTTTCTTTTTTTAGATCTGTCAAACTGTATCTTGCAGTACTGATATTGTTTATTTATTATTTATTCCAACTTTATTGCAAAAATAGGGTACAACATGCGAACTTAATGCCATAATGGCATTCTCTGTCACTTTTGAACTTTTGCAGAGATTTACTTTTTTTTTTTACAATTTCCTTAGAAAATTTTCGTTTGGACAAGTCACTTAGTTCTGTTATGCAGCTAACCAACATGGCACAATCTGGAACCACTTGCACACCTATGGAGTAACACAAACAGGTGAGTGTAGCTTATGATTACATAAAAGTTATAAACAGGTACCAACACTCACTGATGACAACCCTTTGAATTTTTTACGCCTAACGATTTTTCGATTGATTTTTTTATCAACATTAGATTACGTATCAGCATGCCAAAATGTAACGGCGCTTTTGTTTAGCACTTAATCAATTGAACCACGTGCGCTCCATACATGGTCTTACAAAAACTTGTGTCAAAGAAACTTGAACCTTAATCACATACAAAACTAAGGTTACTAGCACCTACTAGGTACTACACGTACAATCGGCGAAGCGGCCGTGACATCTTCGGTCGTTCACCTCGCCCACTGATCTTTCCGTCGACCTACAAACAATTTCACTCCTATCACATTCCAGTAAAGGCTATTTTCGTGTTTTATTGAGCACGAAAATGATGGGCTATTAAAGCATCGTAATCTCTAATGCAGCTGTGAGATATAACTGTAAGATTTTTAAACGCAACGCGTCAAACTATCACCACCTGTGAACCCGTGATACCTACATAGTAAGCTCTTAAAAGGCAGTTTAACAGCAATATCATAAAAGCGTTTTTAGACGTATCGGAAAATATTGACTGCACGCAGCATCGTGTAATCGTCAAAGAACATATTCATTAATTATTATCATTCTTATCATCATCATCATGTTTGTTAGTTTCTTAATTCTTTAACTTACCGAAGTGCAAGACATGATATAGAACAATAGTAACTTGTCACCAGGGCACTAAGTAACTCAAACCAATAATTCATTTCTAAAATCGTAAAATAAAATTCAAAAGTAAGTATTGATTTAAATTTGTCCCGTACTGGAACCGGACCTACGATACGCTGCTTAGAAGGCAGCTCGTCACTAGCTACCAACCGATATACCTAATATGAGAAATTCTAAAATAGTTTGAAACCGTATCAGACATTTAAGTTCACTCCAAATAATATTCAGTTTAATCTAAATGTAAATATCAAGCTGTTGAGTGCTGATAACCACTTCAAACTGTACCAAAACAAATGTAGTCGTGCGTCAAGTTCAAAGTGAAAACAAATGCAGTCCTACGTCAAGTTCAAAGTGATTTGTCAGGACAATGCCACAGTATAAACATACGGTAGGTTATCTAAGGCCGCCCGCCGAGTTATTAGCCTAGCGTGCACACAGCCACGCGGCACAGCCCGTCCGTACTGCCGCCTCCCTATGCCTCCCTATTTTATGCTAGCGTGTGCGTGAAATCGCGATACGGCGCGCGACGCGCACGCACACATTCAAACCGAGAGTGGCACGTTTGTATGTAGATGTTCTACTGTATGTTTATACTGTGACAATGCGCAGGCGCCGTTGATGCCGACAAAACGCCAGTAAATTGTAATAATAATCATAAAAGGTCTCGCGTCCACGGACAAGCCGTAGACAAAACGTCGGGTTTATTTCCAAACCACCATTAGGGCCATCCACTAAATTGTCCAGGGATATTGTTATTTCTGTCTTAAAGGGCGATGACTTCATTTTATATGCATAAGGTCTTGGTTCAGTTATGGACGAATAAAATATAACCATCAAAATAATGTGTTTCATAAATTCGAATATAAAAACCATCGAAATATTTTTTAGTTTCGGACCAGAATAACTAAAACAAACCAAAATGAATGTTGTTACATCACTGAAAGAATTTTTGCAATGTTGGTTAAAATTTTTTTTTTTAGGAGTTATTTACGTAAAGCACCATATTAAGATTTAAAACTGTTTATTGCTTACCATTCCATGTTATTGCAGGATAATTCACACAAACTAATCATTTTAGCATCATTTTAGCACTATAATCCGCCGCGTTTTTATCGGAGTTTTCGCACGGAATGAGCGCGAAAATATTTCATTCACTGATCATAAATAAGGAAGGACATGGTCTTGCAGTGATAATATACTACATCCATGACTTATTTTCTATACTCTGTGCAAGTTTGAGCAGGATAGGCATAGTTTTCATAGACTATTTTAACGTTTTAATTTACGCCGATGGCGACGCCTTATTCAGGCGCGTGACAGACGCGCCAAAAATTGTCGACGCCTGCATATGACACGTGACATGGTAGGGGCTATATAGATTTTATGTGTCACGTAAAAAGCGAATTTCCGATTCGTATTGACTAAATTAGCAACACTTCAACGTTTTACAGTTTCAAAAGTGAAAGTGTATCTGTAAACTCGTAATAGCAACAACAGGCTCTATTCAGTACAACTACTGGTGTGTAATGAACTAAGAATTTGGTAATAGGAGTTAATTGATACTACGGTAGTACTATCAATTTACACTACTTAAGAATCTACTATGGCCAAAGGTTAGTACCACATTAGTACTACGCATACCTTCTAGAGGGTCTTTGAGGAGGTCTTATCTTGTAGTTAATGGTGGATTCTGTTGTTCCGGCCTCTAGGCCGGAACAACAGGACACCATTAACCTATAACACTTTCTTTTATCTTTAGTATCTTGGAGGAGACAAACAACTTACTAGTCAAAACGCTTACAACACCTTTTGAGAAGGCTGGTAAAATCTTGGCAGCTAAATAGCTTCCAATAACACTCTATTTGGAAAAAAAAGGATTGCAGATGCCTCTTGAAGATTGCCATTATAATTTTATGTTATGCTAATGTGTGACTTGGTTATGTTATTCTGACGAATTAAAAACTGTGGTTATTTTTGAAGCCCAAATTTCGGCCTAGTAGCTTTACCGGCGATGAATTGAATGAATTATACACGTGCTAAGATTCAATCATTCGATTGAAACCGAAACTGAGAAATCTACTCCGTTTCCTTCGAGTGTGTAACCGCAGTAGCATGATCCCAAGCAACCTTATTTCGAACCTTTAACGACTAGAATAGAATCTACTGATAATGGATATGTTTGTACTATACTCTTCGCGAAATAGCAAGTCTGCATGTGCGCATTATACCCCTGATTGTAAAAAATCAAATGGTAACGTACGTGCTAGTAGCCCTTCACGTTTTCTAGCTCGACGAACGTGATCGAATAAAACTCGCACTTGTCCCTTTTCTTATTCTGTGACTTATCTATCTAACAAGGTACAGGGAAACGGAGCGTTGAACGCCATGGAATGGGGATGAGGGTAACACCATTCTATTGTCTGATTCTTCAGCATTCAAAGGGGAATTATAAGCCCCTGACGCAGAAGGTTTTGAAGATTCCCGTGTTTCATAATGATGGCTTGCCAATAGTAAAATAAATTTGTTTTTTGTCTGAAAATTTGAGATTCAAGATTTCTTTACAGCTGTTTGAAGATCACTAGTTGATTGAGATCATGGTGAACTCATCCTGGTGTTGGAATAAGTCGGGTGTTTTTTCATTCCTTTGTGAAAATTATATGAAAACTTCACTCTTTGCAGAGCAGCAAACAGTCGGAGATCATAGCATTTATTGCAATGGCATCATTATCTCATAGAAATAGATACAAGCCACTTTTTTAAAGTGCATCACATTATTTTCTAGCTCAGGATCCGGTAAGCGGCTGCTCTCTCAACGTTTGGTCTACATTTTTTAATGGCACAGGATGACTACGTGACCCATTTAAAACGGTGCAATTTATTTTCAAACTAGAATGTACAGAGGCCAGCAGATCAGATTACTACTGTCAAATTGCCTCAAGCTGTCTAGAACCTTATCACTTTGAGGCAAGCAAGAAAATTTATAGACTTACTGCTATGAACTATGCCGGTTCGAAGTCCGTTTACCCTGCGCTTGCCTGTACTGACTTTACGGCCTCTATTTGAGAAGTTTACTTTTCAAGTTACATCAAATGATTCAGAACTGTGAAGTCTGTCGATATGAACATGAATTGACGATACTATTAAACTATTGTTAATGAGCGTGTCACTCCCCAAAAATACGCGTCCCCTGGTTTGCCGGTTTGACCGGATCAGGCTTGTCCTGGCTGGGTGTGGTGCATAATCATCATCATCATCATCAATCATCATAATGTTGCAATTCTGAGTAGGTTTCACATCATAACACTGCTGCAGCTACTTGACTTTTTGAAACTCTCCCACAAAGTATGTAAGATTCAATGTTTCTATGAAAAATATTTAACAGTTGTAACAAAATACTGAAAAAGATCAGTAGAGGTATTATGAATATAAATAAACCGCTGCATGTGAAGCGAGCAATTTGAGAGGGCGAGCGGTCGCGCCGCCGCGGTTGCCGGCAGCTATCGTATCGAGTCGGGCGAGGCGAGCCCGCGCGTCGCTCAATACACTGCGGTGGCTACGCTGTTCACACTTATATTTAGGACACTTATTTGTTAGGTTTTTGACTCAGAAATATCATCTTATATTCTTATGGGCAGCGTAAGGGAAATTGCGAAACGTCTTCTCTTTTAACATACCTTAGTGCCTCAAGTCTAAGGTCTATACCCGTGAGTGTTACCCGTGACGACACGGCGACGTACGGATCTGATACATGGTCCCTCAGTATTAAAATGAGGTCATAAATCATTCTGCTTAAATAATCAAGTTAATGACTCTGGTGTAAATCGTTGAAAATAGAGATTGCACGAATAAGCATTCATGCGACGTTTTCTTGTGAACTTAACATTCAGAAGCCCAGAGTCGCCCAGAAGCCCGGGCGAGCCTACCGCCGGAATCCGGGTTGTTCGGGTCTTATATCGGGTTAAAAATAAAAAAACAAACAGAATAAATTAAAAATAAAAGTTCTGCTTGTAATATTGCGATTGCGTGCGACCACTCAGTTGGCCCCACTGAAAATCAGCGTCTGAGCCTATCAGGTCCAGACATTAGCTGAGTGGGGTCCATTTTATCTTAGACTTCGTGACACTGCTGCCTGGTGGCATATTTTGTCTGTTTTTCTTTTTTTATTTTTTCTAACCACTTTTGTTTTGTTTGTTTATATCTGTAAGTTGCGATGTCCAGGATCAATAAACGTTTTTCTTTCTTTCTTTATAAATCATTTCACGAGTTTTTTTACATTCGACAAGTTGTAGCACATTGAGAATTTCATAGCTGTCTGACCGCCACCATTGCGCAGGGATTTTTGGTAAGAGGATCTGACTGTGGAAAGATTTGTGGCTTTAAAGTACGATTTTAAGTCAAAAACCTGATCATGTCAGGTGTAAGCTGTAAAGCGATAAAAATATCATCTAATGAGAAACATGACATACGCCTCGTCAAGAAATTCATTAGATGACGATCTGCCGAAGTCTAGGGCAAATTAATAAGAAGGTTAATTGCAGATTAAATTCGATAGGTTATCTGATCTGTTGCCTTTGCACAAGCCAAAGTACTAAAAAAATATTTAAAAACTAAAAGCCGACCACTAAAAAGTACTAGACAAGAAAGTGGTATCCGCTAGGCTGATAAGATAACCGTGATCGATCGACAAATTGTGTCCCTTTTCGACTTTGCCGAAGAACAGTCACCCCAGTGAATACAGCGGCCATTTTGGAGCGAAACCGCCGCGTTCACCCGCCGCGCCTGCCCCGCGCGTCAGTCGCCCGGGAGCCGCCCGTTCATTTGTACGCGCGGTCGTGCCGCTCAAACGAGCTGACACTCATCCATACGTTTCCTCAATATGCAGTTTGAATATGACCCGGAGAAACTTATAGAAGAAGTCAAGAATCGTCCCGGCATCTGGGACTTTGAAGACCCCGACTATCGCGCCAAAAATATTCGACAAAAGCTATGGAAGGAAGTGGTCAACGAGCTCATGGAGTCTGACGTGAAGGTCACGAAATGCGAGTGGCGTGAACTAGGTAACTGTCTTTTTGTAAACATACATGCTAGACATTCGCGTCGGTTTTTATCCACACGTGTACTTTAACTAGCATGCTCTGTTATTGTTGGCGCGCAGTTGCTCCGAGCTGCTGATAGATGGCGTTCACGTCAATACTAAAGCTTGTAAATATTAATGTTTATATTTTTTTTCAGAACTTCAACTTCAAAAGAAATGGAAGAGTATCAGAGATTCTTTTCAAAAGTACATACAGAACCCGAACAGGACAAAGCGACCTTATATCTACAGTAAGCAAATGAATTTTCTTTTAAAAAATCCGATGAACCAAAAAGAAGAATCGAGTGACGGTTCCGAAGCTCCGGCGAAACGTTTGAAAAACAATAACTGGAGATATAAAAAGAAGTTTAAACTGTCGAAAGACGATGAACAATCATCAGAAGAGGAGGCTGATAATAATGACGATTCCGATGGAGACATTCAAGAGTCAAGAGATGATTATGATGGTAGAGATTACGAAGAGGTTCCTGAAAAGGTTGCTAGAGCGAGTAAGCCTGAAGAGTTTTTATTCGCGAACGTTGACGCCCAGCCTAAGCCAGAGACAGACGACCCAGACAGACTATTCCTCTTATCGTTGCTGCCGCACTTGAAAGCTATCCCTGAAGACGGCCGTTTAAACGCCAAATTGAACCTTATGCAAGTGTTAAGAACTGCTAGTTACACGCCTAGTAATCAATTTTAACTGAGGATTACAAGATTGAATTTTATTGTAATTAGATATTTATGGACTAGTTTCTTTGTATCTCTTTAGAATTTATAGAATAACTATAGTTTGTGTTGTAGAGTGGAACGTAACTCAAGCGTCACACGTAAAATATATTTTACCAAAATATAGGTGACGACGACGCCACAAAGGGCATGTCCCAACTGAAATGTTACGCTTCATGTGTAGACAACTATACTTTTGGAATAGTACATTCCACAAACGTGATTAAAGTGTTAATTTATATTAAAAAGTGAGTACTTTTTTGCTGCATTGTATCGCCTGCATTAAAAGCTCCAGTTTTTTTATAAGTTTTTTAACTAACAATAAACCCTAACACACCAAATTAGTATGATAATTTGCCGATAAAGGCGTCTTATCAGCATCAGCCTTGACCTTTGACAAAAGTATTTAGATCTGAGGAAAAATATACCTTATTTTAGTAGGATATTTGGCCGAATTTAATAATGACAAACAGTCACCCCTATATTACAGAAGTCTCTTTCTAGACTACGTTCTACAAATAGTCCGGTCAAATTAGACCAAAAAATAAGAGTGAAGTTACATTAATTCCCACCAAGCTGAAAATCGGTAAGATTGTTTGAAATATCATTAAAAACAAAATTTGAAAGTTCCCCATCTTTCCCCTGTAAGGAAAAAAAAATATTCAAGGTCAAAGGTAAAAAAAATGAGTTTTTCGCGATTTTCAGCAAAACGGTAAGTTTTATCATAAAAATATCTCAGACAAAAATTGTAGATCATAAAATGATCTACAAAAAATTACTTCATACTTTTTTTCTACGAGCCACCGTTTTTGAGATATAACGATTCAAAAAGCTGTAAAAGTTGCGCTAAGTACACTACCTCCCCCCTCACGGGTTCTCGCCTCGGCGTGGCGAGGGGGCCTAGTACCGGTGGTAGGGGCACCACCGGGAAGCGAAGAGAACCCAGGCGTGGCAGCGTGGTGGACTGGACACCCACCCGCTGCGGCCCGTAAGGGCGACGGGCTGCGGGGCCAGTGGGGCCTGCAGGCGCCTTTGAGGCGCGTGGTTGGGGCCGCGGCGCACAACCGTTTGGTGGGGGCCAGTGATCCGAGGCTGATCCCCCCTGTGCGTCGCGGCCCGGCGGGGCCGTACCGCCGGTTACGGCAGCGGAGCCGTCCTTTGGGTGGCTCGTGGTTGCGGGCCCAGTAGGGTCGCTGCGGCCCGTAAGGGCGACGTGGGGATGCGGGGCCAGTGGGGCCTGCAGGCGCCTTGAGGCGCGTGGTTGGGGCCGCGGCGCACAACCGGTTGGTGGGGGCCAGTGATCCGAGGCTGATCCCCCCTGTGCGTCGCGGCCCGGCGGGGCCGTACCGAAGGTTACGGCAGCGGAGCCGCCCTTTGGGTGGCTCGTGGTTGCGGGCCCAGTAGGGTTTGCGTACGGTGGCCAGCTGGCGCGTGGTACGGGGGTGCCGCCGCCAGCATTGCACGGGTTTCACCGCTGCCTGGTAGGGACGGCTTGACATCCTCGGCTGTCCCTTCTGGCCTCCCCTCACGAAGGGGGGGTCGCTTCCGGCCCGCCGTCCAGGCGGGCTCCGTCCGGGGGAACGCGTAACAGGCTTCGCGCTACTCACCGTGTTCCCCCACTATACGGACGATAAGAGGGAGTAGTAGGGGTTTTAGTCGGTAGGGCCACTGGTATACCACCTTTCCAGTGGAGAGTCCGACATAACCCGTCCGTCCCCCGGTGGACGGGTATGCGTAAGGCATTTCCCCTACTTAAAAAAAAAAAAAAAAAAAAAAAAGTACACTACCTCATAGGTGGCGTGGAAACGTGTGCATATTATGACGATTACAACTTTACATCTTTTTGAATCGTTATATCTCAAAAACGGTGGCTCGTAGAAAAAAAAGTATGAATTATTTTTTGTAGATAATTTTATGATCTACAATTTTTGTCTGAGATATTTTTATGATAAGACTTACCGTTTTGCTGAAAATCGCGAAAAACTCATTTTTTTTACCTTTGACCTTGAATATTTTTTTTTCCTTACAGGGGAAAGATGGGGAACTTTCAAATTTTGTTTTTAATGATATTTCAAACAATCTTACCGATTTTCAGCTTGGTGGGAATTTATGTAACTTTGAATGTCTAAATTGACCGGATTAAAAGGTCTTTTATATTATAACCAGCCATGAGTAAGTTTTAAATAAGGGGCAAACGCACTTTTTTGTACGTCTACAAAGGGAAATGTTATGTTAGTATGAGTTTTTGAAAGTTCGACGCCATGCAGGTCTTTAAACATAAGTTTTCATATTTTTATAGTAATCGTCGGCAGGGAAAGACTTGTATCCTTATTCAGAGTTCATTCATGGCTGTAGCATTGGTTAAGCGATTAATGTGTCCTGACACTGAATTGCAAATGTTGACAGGGATAAGAATAAAATTTCACAGTAATTAAAAGTAGTGTTTTAGGCTTTAAAGCTGTCAAACCACCATCAAAAATATGTAAAAACACTCTGGCCATCTTAGAAAAATAAACTTACCTGAGATCTAAATAAGTAAGGGACTGCAAACCCCCTACTGCGCAAGGCACACTCCTGATAATATTCTGTGACAGCAACAATTTTTCTAAATACACATATGTAGTCACTTCATCGGGCACGTCACTGAATCGATTTTTTGACAAATCTGAAACAAACAAAAAATAACTTAATAATGCTAACGATATTCAAGCTTGTAATCGTCTTAAGCTACCTTACAAAGACCTGTATATAACCGAAAGTGACACCACAGGTATAATAATTCACCACAAGGGGAGTGGTGCCTGCGAGGGGACGAAATCATATTTTTCCTTTCTAGTGTCACGGTTTATAGCTTAAGTAATGGCCACCATGAAAATGCTCGTAAACGAATGCGACCAAATGCTTGTAGATCCAAAGTTAACGTTGAGATTAGATTCAAAGACCAGATTATTCGATGTGACAAACCAGGAATAAATGAGAGCATTTGAATAACACCCTAGGAATGCATCATGCCATATTTTTCTCGTTACAATATCACGGATGAATAGTAAAGTAAGTGCATCTTAAGTGTGAGGCATGTAAAACCGATTATATTAATAGGCAGAATGAATCTAACGTCATAAAGACGAGATATGAAAAACCAGTTGATAGGTTCACTGACACTAAAGTGGAGTCTAAGGGTTGTTGGGTGTGGTGGACTAGCGAGATCGGCTTACTGGCAACCGCAAATGTTTTAGAATATGAGAATAAAGTGATTTAGTAATCAGTGAACATTCTGTCTGACGAAGATACTTAACTTGATCGAGACGCGAAAGGATATTACTCTTAGCTGCTGAAGGAAGGCTAGTTAGTTTAATGAGGACACAAGCTAGCTGTTTATGGAACATTTTGCCCTATATGCGGTTTTTAATTAAAAAAATATATGTAAAGGGGAAAACTAGTGTCATCATCAGTGTCAGACAATGTGACTATTTAATCGCTAAATAGTGTAAATGTGATACACATTTGCATATATTTTCTGTAAACCTAGTGATGCAGAAGTGTATTAACACTACTGCATCACTAGAACTATTTGTCTAAGGGTAATACATACAAGTTTTTTTACAGATATTAGGTAATGAGTTCCCACCGCTGGAAAACTGCCTCCTTTTTTTCTCTCTAGTGACGTCTATCCAGAAGTCATGTTTACCATCAATTTTTACCTATCTAGATCACATGGCAATCTTTATTTCTGCCTATAATAGAACTACATCCGTCTTCCGTTTTTAATTAAAGAACTCATTAACACAATCATGTTGATTATTTGGTAATAACAACAAAGTGTGACATTTATGATACAGATAAGACTACATCATGTAAAACTAAAAACGATAACATACAAAATTTAAAGAACGTAAAAGAAACTAATCTATCACCTCGTAAAACGAATCAAGATAATAATATCGACCGGCAATGTCATCTTGCATGGGAATGCCGTCTTGTCATGGACTTCACTCATATCTGGAAACTGGTCGAGTGAGATTATTAAGATGAGACTATTTCTATGAACAGGAAAAAGCAGAAACGGAATAAGGAATGTTAACAGTGTACCAGTAACATAATATTCTTTATAGTGAAATAAGTCTTCAGTTAATTTCAAAACGGTCAATTTAGTTTTTTTGAGAATTGGAGAGGATAAAATCCCCTTTCAGAAAGTAGCTTCCTACTTAAATTCCACAAAATGATTCAGTACATACAGCTTACAAAATGTATGTCAAAAACCAAGACTAACGAGAAACTGGTTTGTTCCCTTGTGATTACTGATTTCCGTGAGAAATCTCGACTGCTCAAACCAACAATATGGCGGTTGCCTAAAAAAATTACCACAAATGTTTTGCTTAAACTTATTATTACATACCTAAGTACCTCTTTACCAATTCATTCGTAAAGCAACAGTTTGAGTAAGTTTTAAACTAAAATGAAAAAGTAATAAGGTTAATGGAAACGTATCCCACGGGTTACAATAATGAAATGGAATATGAAAACATCAAAAAAGTGGGTCAACCAGCACTGGTAGTCCTACAAAATGTGCAGGATTATGAAAAGCAAAGATATATTTTCATTTTTCATCAAAGTATATCTTTAGACTTTGATTCTCTAAAAGCCCGGAGTGCTTTTTTACAAGTTTCTTACTACAGTGCATGCAAAGGAGTCATTTGCTAAAGACACAAAGGAAAGAAAAGCCAAGTTCATCACGACAGCGGTGTAAAGCTAAGGCATAGTGGAGGCGAGGAATAAAGGCGTTCTGTTCTTCGCGACAGGCGACAGTGTTACACGCGACAAAAGGGAGGTCTCCTAAGCATTAATGACAAAAGGGAGGCTCGACAGCGAAGTCGGGACTAACTACTTGAGAGTTGATGAAAATTTTAGTGTGCTATGGATGAGAATTTTGCTTATGACAGCAAGATGTCAAAAGTTATTTTAGTAAAGTTTGGAACGACAAAGTTCACTCGTTTGCACTGTGTTGACGGATTTGAAGCGCTTGTATTTAAATTCGTGATGACATCAACAATCAGACTAACAAGGCCAGCGAAGCATTGATTGTTATCCCCTCTTTGTTGACTGGAATTCTATAAAAGTATCATACCCTATATACTATGTTAATGACAGACTATAAAACACTTAGGCCTCGCTACAATTTCCGGTGGATATCGTAAATAACGCTTCAGAGCTAAGACGTATGATTCATGCTTCCCAGAGTCAGTGAGTAAACTCATGGACAGACAGATAGCAATAACAACCAACGCCACTATAGACATAAGTTCATTCAATTAGCAACAGTATTAGAACTGTTAATAATCAATTCATCTTCAATTAGTTATTTATTAATCAATAATTCGTAATACGTTGGGCTACCGAGAGTATATTTAGGCCCAAAAGAGACCACATATCGGATCCATAGGTTTCAAAACAACAGTTTCATTTAATAGTCATTCAGAAAACTTGGCCTCGATTGCTTTTTAAACAATTGAAAGAGTTTAATACAAGTGCCGCCGGCGTTTTTGCGCAGATTCAATGTATACCGTAGGTGATTAAAACAGCTACAACTTTAAATCATACAAGAGTACAAGACTAACTGCCTATACTTTATTAAAGAAAATGTAAACGATGTGAGTATAATTGCAAGATCTAAAAACAGAGCAACAGATTTTGATTCCGTCAAGACGATCGTTAATTTTGTTAACTGGAACGAGCAAACAGTAGTACCAGCATAAGTCAACATTACGTCTGTTCTGATAATGTTTCTCGAATGGTTAAAAATAATTTTCCTGTCCCATTGGAATAATAGGTCCTTATTGGAATAATAAGACTACATGAAGATAAAACGATGAGTAAACGCGTAACCTAGGCTAAGTTATTTGTTGTTTCATATTGTTTCGTCCTTGGACGTGATTATTTATAACGTAAAAGGTGAGATATTTTAACCTGACGAAGGTACGGCAGAGGGTAAAAGGGCATTTGATAAGCAACGACCGTGAACCTTTGATTGACAATGCGTAAATAACAAAGGTTAAATTTGTTTTCTATTAGGCATAACTGGTAGGATGGCATTATTATTAGACGATACGGATAAAAATCACTCTTTCACTTACGAAAGTGAAAAGCCGAAGTACCTCGATACCTACGTAAAACCTTTCAGGAGATAACATTGACTGGAATATCTTATCTAATCGCAGAAAATTGAGCTTTTCTAATAAAAGCGATATTCAATGGAAGATACCGTACAAACATGTAGAAGCGCAGCAAAACATATTAGCATCGAGGTTGAATCAATAATATCAGCATCAATCTTTTGATTCTTTTGTGATCTTATTTCTGTTTCTGGCAACCGATAAAATAACACATTAGTAAACATGTCAGGGTAAATGAAATGTGCTCAGTCAGCGCTAACTACTAGACATAATAACTCTTAGGGACGGTACTCACTGAAAGTATTAAAATTTCACGAACACGCGTTAGTTTGCAAATTTTGCTCGCGTCGCAATCTCAAGAACACTTCGCGAACCGAACATGCTTTCAAATAATTATATTCTAAGAGAATTAGAAGCAAGTTAGGGCATGACTGTATTAACATTGCTATATGTGCTAGTGGTGGTCCTTGAAGTCACAAAATCACACGTGCTAAAGCTATTCAATTATTTGATCAGACGGCCGGGAATCGGGCTCCTGGACCTATTATTGGACAAAACAAAGGTCAGACCTGAACACATCGGTCATTCCAAAATACATTTGGCTATACTTTCATATGATCCTAGTCTTACTTTCTGTTTGACGTCAAAGCATGTGCGAAATTAGTCTGCGTTAAAATATTCAACATACGGCGGCGTATCGTAGTTGAGAAACAAGTTCGCCGTCTAGTTTTTATAATACTTAGGCGTCCTCGAAAAATAACCGCCGCTAGCCGGCACCACATGGCAATTGCCACTGGCCTAAAAGCTAGCCATTTTTGATGGTCTTCACTTTGCTTTTCTTGTCTTGTTTACTGTTTAATACTGCCACGTTTCTCACCGGAAATGTACAAACGGGGCAAAAGATTTTACAAGTCGCAAATACCTAAAGCTTACTACTCCATTTTAAAATGCGTATTAATGAATCATTGTAACAACAATGTATTTCCGGTTCATACCTACGCTTGCGCAAAGTTAAAGATTATCACAAACTTAGTGTTTGGTCGAATAAGGATACTTTGTCTGATCGCCAATTAATGCCTTATCGTGCTAGGAAAGCGTGTTATCAATGCATAAGTATTTTTGGTTATCACAACAAGTCACCGAATACGCCAAGCTGGTGACGTGCCAAGAGCCAAGACGATGCGGACTGCGCGCCTTTGCCCTTGACCGGCGACTGCGCTGTAACTCTGGGCAAACACTGCAGCGAATACCTATTCGGATTGCCGGAGCATTGTACGAAACTAGCAGCTCATCAATTTCCTATTCAATTTCGAATTCAGCGTACAATATGCTCATTCAAAGTCAGTCCTGGCGCCAGCCCAATGAATCAGTCCGTTGCAGGCAGATTTATTTTCAACGTTATGGCAAACTTGTTATTTAGCATTTGAAAAGACGCTTTTTTGCCGTTAATTTTGTTAATAAAACGACTATATTACAAAAAACACGAAATCGTGCGACAATGAACTTATGATTTTCTATGGCCGTACGGTAGTTCATTATCAAAATTGCTTCTAGGTTTATTGTAACTAATCAAAATTGAGGTTAAACGTAACACGCAATAGATCCATCATGCCGCGAAAGTAAAGTCACGGCAAAAAGGAGGCATACTTCACTACAAGATATTTATCCATCCCCGCAAAAACAAAACGTTCATATACGATACTAATTCATATGATCCATCAATATCAGCGGCACGCAGTAAGCGATAGCGCAATTTGATCGGCTACGAGCATCGCCATTATGTAGACGACTTCTCGGTCGTGTGCCCCCGTTCGTGAGGCTGCTAATACTACAAGCTACAATGATGGTCTATATTCGGTTACAATTGCTCAATCAATCGCGATAGAGTTGCAAACTCAATTAATTCAATATTTCGCGACCAACTGGCTCAAGGGAGCCAATTCCCGCAACGTTCCGACATAGCGCCTACAGCGGATATGTGGCCCCATGCGTCATACTCACATGAGGCGTGTACGACTCGCACGTCGAGTAGGTCTCAATAACGGTACTATAACGAACAAGACGCTAGTTATTTTTGCAATTGTTGACCTACAAAGGCCTAATTTTAGATCTAAGAACTCTATTGCTTTTTATATGGGGCACCGGGTAATAAAAGGGAGTGGATGCTTACATTACTCCACTCACTTATAAAACTTTTAATTTATTCAGATATCTTCTTGAAATAAAAAAAACTATGACAATTAAACTAAGTAATACTTATTAGAAAGCAACATTATCATCACATAGATCTAACCGTGGGGTTTGAGCAGTGTGAAGACAATAGATATGTTTACGTTTGCAGTTTTTAAACGGGGCAGCAGTTCCCAGTCTACCTTAATCTCAATTGATTCAATCCTTATCAACATTAATTGAATTGGTCGCCCAACATCGTTGCCAGAACGAAAACATGAAGTTTGCTATTGAAAACAAAACCTGATAACGAAAATTAATAGTAGCATCGGGAGTTGGAACGATGTAGTGTGGAATGGTAAAGTTTCGTGAACACAAGTCCCACGTGCCGGCTGATCAATACAACAGTCGGGACGGCGACCGGCTGTCGCAGCACGCCGTATCACCCCTAAACACAGCTGATTCCACCTTCCCCCACGGCCAGTTCGTTCACCCCTCACCCCGCGCTCCTTTGCACCCTCCACTTTCGATTTCGCCGAAAACATTTGCAACGAATTTTATATTTCCCCTCGTCATTTGCAAGAGGAAACTAGGAATTTCCGTAAATCTTAAAATGTGTACGAAAACTATTATATGGTACAAAACTTTTTTTGATTCATACACAATCTTTTGAGTCTAGATGGCTGCGATCCAAAATGTTTCGGTTATGTCAACGATAAAAAATGTTCTCGCGGAAAGGTCATGGCACTTCTTACGACGTGACGTCTTATAAAGTAGGTGCTCAGTTAAATATGACAGAAGTTCGAGACGGATATTCAGAGCAGCAACAACAGCAGTACACAAAATACTTACACCAGTTAAGAAACGAATTCCAAGAGCGATGGTGTAAAAAACCTAAATTCTCCATTGAATTTTCTGAATTGGAACGTGTCAAAACATTAGGCACAGGTGCTTTTGGAGTTGTGGTTCTACTAAAACACAAGAAAAGCACTAAATTATTTGCTATGAAAGTACTACAAAAAGAGAAAGTTATCAAACTGAAACAAGTGGATCACACGTTATATGAAAAACGTATTCTAGAGGCAATAAAATTTCCGTTTACCGTTTCTATGGAATTCAGTTTCAAGGATAACAGTTACATCTATTTCGTGATGCCCTTCGTACCAGGCGGGGAAATGTTCATCCACCTCCGCAGAATGGGTAAGTTTGAGGAGCCGTTAGCAAAATTCTACGCCTGTCAAGTTATATTAGCCTTAGAATACTTGCATTACTGCAATTTAGTATACCGCGACCTCAAGCCGGAAAACATATTGATAGATAGAACTGGATATTTGAAAATTACAGACTTTGGATTTTGTAAAATTTTGCAAGGAAGAACTTGGACGTTATGTGGTACACCAGAATATTTGGCTCCAGAGTTAATTTTGAGTAAGGGCTACGGTTTCTCAGTGGACTGGTGGTCCTTTGGAGTTTTGCTTTATGAAATGAACGCAGGATATCCTCCGTTTTATGCTAATGAGCCTATGAAAACATACGAGAAGATCGTTGCTGGTAAATATAGATGCCCCTCGAGTTTCAATGCGGATTTGAGAGATCTCGTTCGTAACGTGCTTCAAGTGGATATCAGCAAGCGCTTCGGCGTAATGAAAAACGGGGTGATGGATTATAAAAATCACAGATGGTTTAGAGGGATTGAGTGGGAAGCAATACTCAACTGCAGAACACAGCCGCCATTTGTGCCAAAATGTAAATCTCCGACAGATACTAGTAACTTTGAAAGATATGACGAAGAAAAATTTGTCCCGGGGTCATATTGCCGTTACGAATCCGAATTTATTGAGTTTTAAAACGTGAAGTCAATCTAGCCTTTTAGCTTAATACAATTAGTAACATTCGTAGAAGAAATTACACATCGAATATCACTCACGCATTTTGATTTAGTTAAGCCATAAAATACAAGCCATAGGAAGTATAAAAAGTGGCAGTTACTTTAGCGGTTAAGAACACCGGACATAAGGGTAAGGTTACCAAAATCTGTAATAAAATATTTTAATATTCTCTTCGAAAGGGGGATCCTCATCCGCAGTCGTGTATCATCGTGTCTAGTCGTTTTGTTTGTACTCGATTTGAATCTGTAATCGAGCACGTGCGTGGGGCTCCCCTCGCGATGCGCCGGCGCAGGACTGTAATGATAGGCAGCGGGGGCACGCGACGAAGCACTTTGTATTTTTAGATTATGACACCGTGAAGAACGTTGGATGTAATTATTCTGAGGACTAGACTACAACTAACGATCAATGTGGCTTTTGCCTTGAGGGCCAACCGCAATGTCACAGAGCCACAGTATCATGGCTCTGTTGTACGTCAACCTCTTATTTGTATTGGGTTAAGGTTGACATCAGGGCGTCACTTTAATCAGAACTTGGATGTTTAGAAATTGCTATGAAGTATGGCTATTGCTCGTTTGCTAACTTTGCTTGTGCTTTGCTTGTATTCCGAAGAGGGTTGTTTTTTTCGAAAAAGATGCCAGACAAAATAAAAACCTTTTTTTACACTAGCGATATTGAAACAAGTGCAATGCAAATTGACCTGAATTTGTGTTTGTTGTTTTGCCAAGATTCGGTTGGAACAGGAAATATTGCCAGTGTTTCCGAATACTCGATTCTTGGCAGACCTTAGTACTGTTTATCGTGAAACGGTGTAAAATTACGAGACAATTTGTATTTCATGTACTTTTCAATAAAAAAAATACAAATCGTGATATCCTAGTATCCTACTTCCTCGGGCAAGGGTTAGGGTTCATAATGATGAAAGTAAAGAGTACTGACATTCAAAGAGAAATTCAAATAACGTTCAAAGCAAACGATTACACGCGCCTAATTTGAGACCCCCGGAGAAGAACTTGAGAATTTACATACAAAAGCTTGGCGGTTACTCACCACATAATAGTGTTCTGTAGACACGTTAGATTAGAATCACACAACGTTTAAACTGTTGTTAAAGTCGTCATTCATTATGAGAAGACGAAATAATTAAGCTTTTAGCAACTGAATTCTGAATAGCAATATGTCAGTAGAGAAGGAAAAGACAGGCAAGGCGCACTAAACTTAGAGTTAAAGAATTCGAGGGTAGGTGACGCTCCCGAAAGAACTAAAAGTAGTACCTACCTAGGTATCTTTTTCATTTTGCATTCATTTACTAATAAGTTTACTAACATCAAATCTAAATATGGCAAATAAACTGGAAAATTTTAATGTTCCTAAAAATAATAAAACTTGGCAAAACAGAAAATTCGGGGAAAATGCAATGTTATATTTCCTGCAGCAACTGCTGAAGTTAATAATAGCATGGAGAAACAATAGTATGGTCCTGGTCACGCCACCCATGGGCCGAAGCCACCCGACTGGAAAGCAAAGGAAGCGTATTTCCGTGTCAGGAGTGATGGAGATGCGTTGGCAGGAAATTGCAAGTCCTAATGGAGACTAGACGGACAGTTTAGTCGAAAGTGAACATGTTACACATTATAATCATAATATTGAAGCCATTCAAAATTATGATTATAATGTGTAACATGTTCACCTAAAACTATGTTAGCCATAACATAGTTTTAGGTGTAAATAAACTCAGCCAATTCTCAGACTTCTTTAATCTGGATTTACTAAAATCGGACGAAAATATCACTGTCAGTCAATATATCACCGTCTGTTAGTTATCATCAATCGTAATCTTAAAACTCACATTCTGATATACCATCATGAATAATCCCCTCATTCATCGAAACTAAATGGGCACTACTTTACTTTCTGCTTTGTTATGTCAATTTCAACAATGATTAAGACGAAATTTAAACAGTTCAAATAGTAGGTTCCATAAGTATTTATGGCAATACCTTAGTTAAAAAAACTCTCTAGATGTGACGTTAATTCGGAACAACAAACAATGGAATTAGAATGTAATGGACATGTCACAGAATATTCCAAAGCTTAAGAGTCACAGAACCTCAATTATTTAAGTATTCCTTAGCATTACGCAACTTCAACTTCCCGCGCAATGATCTATCACTCCGAGACAACACTGCAGCTAGACAAAAGTTTAACACGGCAAATGTCCTACCAACAATGGCATTTCTTGCGCAAGAATCTTGCCCAACCCAAGTTTCGGTTCCACGACACATTTCAGAATGTCTCTCTTCCATTACTACAACACTGTTAACTTAGAGAACAAATACTGTTCTTAATTACTCAGCCAGCCAATTACAAACTCTTAAATTGTAACAGAAAACATACATGTTGAATTAGCAGTTTTGTACTTAAAGGATTTTAAACGAATGTGAAATGCTTGATGAACTTTTGGAACCTAGCCAAGTTCTTAATCATGACGAATGTTGTAAAGAATCTCGCCAAAACTTTATTGTTTAACGTTTTTGAACAAATCGAAATCACACTGACCGAAGCTAAAATCAGTTATGATAAGCAAACGGTCAGCAGAACACATCATGCGAGATAAACATATTTAACACAATTGTTTAAGGGCCCTAAATGCCTCAGAAAACGAGTAATCGACACTATAGGGCGCAGAAAGCTAGATAGATACTTGTGCTTAATTAGGTTATCAGCAGTATCGGAAATTCGTAACGTAAAATGAGAGCATTACATCAAAAGATAACATGGATTCAATATTTTTGTAGGTATGGTACAAGTTGACGTAAGCAAGCAGTGATATCAGTGACTACAGCTAAGTTACAGATAATTCCATCAATCAGACCCAAATAATGTTCAGAAATATGAATGACACAGTAAGTCGCCAGTTGTTGATTACGAAGCTTCTCATGAAACACGAGATCGTTTACCGCGAGCGTTTCAGCCCTATAAGGAGTGTTGAGTACAAGTACAATACTGTTGAGCTTTCAAACAGTTGTTGCAATGTGGGTCACTGACGATGCAGTCTCTCTGCGACGTGCGATGCAGCGAAACGCAAGGGCGAGATAAGAGGGTGACTCGAATAGGGGGCCTATATCGGTCCTCCTTTGTGTATTGATTGATTCTAGCGATGTACTCATTAATAGCACTATCATTCACTCTAATGCCATATTCTTGACCTATAAATGTCAGCACTGCTTAGAAAAGCCTTCGATTCTCTTCTTTTAATCACAAATTCGTAACAGTCAAACAAGAAACGAAATCAAAAGCAAAGAACAATAAAAGCATAAGTGGCCTAAATAAAACTAGTTTGTAGGATGACGAATACATTAGTGATAGAGTTTATTACAATTGTAATTACCAAGCCGTTCCCACCAAAAATCTATTGTTTCGAGCTTGTTAACACTTTCCTTTATGATAACGGTTATTTGTAACAACTTATTGTTTTCTTTGATGTAACTATTACTACTTACAAAATTGTTATCTATTTTGTGAAGTCATTAAACGTACGCACGGTAAACATTCACACAAGTTCATCCAACGATGCGAACATGGAACAAAAGTGCCTTTATTATGCTCATGTGGTTGATCTTGATAGCTTGCGCCGGCACATACATGTGAAGGAGTTAATTTAGCTCTGTTAATTAAATCAATGCACTTCCCACGATGCCAACACAACGGTCTTAGAAACTTTTGTTTTATCGATGCATATCTCTGTTTTTGCAGTAAAAGCCTCCTCATCATCCTCTGATTGATTTATGGGGCTTAGTTCAGTGTTTGCGGAAAGTTCAACATTATTTGTTGCATTGTCTTCAGCCTAGTTTATTGAACAAAAACTTCAGAAAGTTCAGTTCGATCAAGTTTCTTCTGAAAGGCAGACGCTCTTACTGTTTTTATCCTAATATTCAAGGTATTATTTTTCTATTTAAATACAAAAAGGTTTTTTCCTGTCAGTTGGCAAAAACTAAAAATACAGCATGCCCACATCTATATGTAAATTCTTTGAGACACGACGAGACATCGTAGTCGTGGAGGAAGCTCACCTCAACCTGCATACTAATTCATTACAACAGAACCGCAGCCGACCAAAAAAGAAAGATAGCCAGTTGTTCCTTTGCTCAGATATGCCGTCTGTGTTTCTACTTTAGTCGGATACGCGCGATCAGTATTCTTGGCAGCAGATCCGAACCATGGGCATCGAATAAGAATGATGTATTGTAAAACTTTAGCTTCGCCAAAACTGTGGAGCGTTTCATTAGCGAGCCTTAATTTGCCGGTATGAATATTCTAACAGCTTTATACCAAGTTTGCTCACCTTCTGGTTCAATTGACCATGAGCGCTCAAGTTAACGAAGCGGTGAAATGGAAAATTGAAAGCGTTGGCAGCGTACATAGGTAATATGTAACCTGCACCTTTGCAAAATTAAAACCTTACAAGTTACAAGATATCTTGTAACTAAGTACCCTTCATTTGCATTTCATATAACTACTCAAAATTCAGCGAATTCTAATTCTGACTAATTGACACAATCTTTTAGTTTATCATTACCTATTGCAAAGCTTATGGACTTGAATATTTTACAAAAGAAGCCGTATCAAAAACTTGTCTGATGGGTTCTGTTTTGGAAGAAACTGATTGTTTACAGAAAGTGAGCAGGCGCAAATATTTAATTAACTCTGGTGGTGACACTGTTGACTTTTTGAAAATTAAAATTTGTGTCGTTTAAAGGAAAGGAACTAAGCGGATAAACTGTTAGACCTCCTCGTTCGTAGTGGTTTAGAAAAAGAAATGACAGCAAAAAACTGATAAAGATACAAACAGATCTACGCTCCGTTCGTTTGTTTACCTTTTTTCTAATGCAACGCCCACTCGTATGCCCACACAAAAAAGGGCGATGGCGTTACCTGCTTCATGTCTGTCACCGTTGAAAGGGGAATGGCATTCGTTTCTAGTTGCTCTGATAACGCCACTTGTTGCAACGGTTTCATTAGACTTACATTCAAACACTTCCCTTTCAATTCCTGCTTCTAAAACCGCTTTGAACTGTGGTGTAATAAGGTTTATATTATACTTTTTTGCTGCTATAGTCGGCAGGCAGTGGACTGGAATTACCTGTGTACCCCGTGTGTTATCGTCCCCTTGTATCCGGAGCGCGACGCTCGGCCGGGCACGCCGGCGCACCTGTCGCCATTATTGTGCCTTTCTGTGGCAACTAATATAAAGTATAGGTTACATACGCGAGGAATACAACCGCACTGCACGGAAAAGTTACGGACGTGTCAACAATAACAAAACTTATAAAATTGTTTGTGGGGATTTCTTAGAAGCAAAATGATGTATCGAGTGTTATTTTCGAATCAATGTTCGCACCTAGAATGTAACATAAGCATTACTTGTCAATACAAACTTCTAGTTTGTCAATCTAATATTGGCGAAACGTCTAGTTCAGTACGAACGAACAAACACATCTGGAACTTCCTCTAACGCACTTCACAAGTCAATTCCGAACAGTCCAAACAAAGTCGTCGCTTATCTCTTATTTAAAACACACAATAGGTCTGATACGGTTTTCAGCGTTCTAGAGATTTTTTTTCTTATTATTATTGCAGCAGACAACATTCAGTTTTTTGGACTAGCATTGCCTTGGTAGGCAGTCATTATTAGAACATTTTATTACTAGGCAGTATAACTTGGGTCTCTTCAAGGAAAGAGTGAACAGCCATTTGTTAGGCCGGCATGTACCAACTTAGACCGCATCATCACTTAAGATCAGGTGAGATTGTGGTCAAATGCGATAACAAAATAAAAAAAATACTAGGCAAGGTGTATATTTTCTACCTATTATAAATAGTACTTGAAAGTGACGTACTTGCGCACTTTTCTATCATAACAATAATGATTGTAGTTAAGAGCCGCGAAGAAAGACTTGATGCATTCTCGGTCATATCAGAAGATAAAATCTGATGATAAGATCGTGTACCTACCTACTCTATTTAGATATAATTGCTTCTTTCGTCGCCTCCGTACATGAATGTGCATAGCAGCTTTCTGTCTTAAAGATATCAAATGAGGCTAGCAATAGGATTTTTATTTGCATATTTTAAGCAGGTTTAAATTGCGTAGAGATCTTCTGGCCAGCTTGTGTTTTAATTACCATTTTGGAGTTTCCTAGTATTTATCAAGCCACTATCTCAGTTCAATGCCTGCCAGTACCAGGTGGATTAAAGGCAGTGATGTCAGATTTTAGGGAAACCGGACACCCAGAAAATCTGGCATAATAACTGTATTCCAAAGCGCAATAGTAGCATTCTGAGGGCCGCAGCAAACTGACACATCATATTTGAAATTATTTTAAACTTTTTGTGCCAAAAGTAGGGAATCATCATGGACCTAACCCGTCGTCTTGATAGTTTGTCTTCGACTACGTTGTAGGTTGTCCGAAACAATAAAATTTACTGACTACTATGTTTATCACCTTGCAAAACGCACATAAGATCATTAGAGTTGCTTTTAACTTCTAAGAACCTTATAAGGTAAAGAACCTTCAAATAAGAATGATAAGCTGCAGGTGGCTGGAGATTAATCACAACAGTTGGTATTCAGATGAGACCTTGATAATGACTTCACCATTCGTGTCATGGCTACAGTTAGTAGCGAAGAAAAGAAATAAACACTCGCTCTCACACTCGATACGAGACAGATCTATGGTATAATTAGACGAGTAAGGTACACACCTTCAAATGCCATGAACTCTAGCGGTGATCGTTGAACCATGTCCCATGAGGACAAAGGCCATTGTTTTAATAATGTCATCATAAGCTATAGAAGTAAAGCGAATGTAACAAGAAAAAAAAACGAACTTTTTGCAGAAACTGGATTCGATTTTGACGTCTCGATGAATCTATGCGTCGTTCAAGCTCAAATTGAACAACTTGCTTTCTGAACAAGTCTTTAATCTAGTGAACATTCGGTGTGAAAAGTATAATTGGAAATGTGGCATCTCATTTCGAGCATAGCACGGGACTACGATTCCGTCAATATTTCCCCCTCGCTTGGATCGGTCCAGCTACTCAGCACACCAATGTTGAAACCTGGTTACGAATATGATATACCCTGTCAAATGCTTGCGTTAGTACTGTGGCAATATCTGTGATAAATAGGTACGACATTTTCCTTTCCTTAATAAATAACAACGCATTTGTTTCATTACGTTAGCTCTAGAAAACGTGTAACGCTTTCCCTAAGCTCCACGCAAGTGTCAATATTAGTCGAACCTGCACAATGTTTATATAAATGAGCTTGTGTAAGACCGTTGCAGCTGCTCATGTTTTGTAACTTTATTTTGAGAGGCTGGCCGCCAGTTTGAATACACATACCTACTAAAACAGCAAGTAATTAGTCAGGCATAAAAAGGGCGGTTTTAATGCAGGTGGGGACTAAGAATATGATATCAGCACGCGCGATTATTATTACTACAATGTAATGATACTGGTAAGATGCGATAAGAGACAGTATATGATCCTAGTAGTAACCTATTCGAGATTACTTTGACTTTTCCCTTAGAGTGCCAATTGTTTGTGCAAAGTATTAAATAATATAAACTTTATAAAGTAGCTGATTCATCATTCAAAACATCAAGGCAGAATGCGAGCAACTGAAAACCAGGAAAAAACATGATAGGTAGGTATAGGTACCTACTTAATGGAATTCATCAGGAAATAAACATCTTATATTTCAGGACTCATCATATTTCTCCAGTCACTTTAAAAAGACGGAAAAATGACAAGCAAACTTTAGCTCCCAAACTCGTAACATAAACTGAGGCTGACATCTTCATCATCTTCTCGAAATATTACCGCACTGTAAATATAAATTCTCGAATATTATTTTATTATGTCTTAGTATCCAGATGTTTGCTGCATCATTCTGAACATAAACATCTCAAGACAGTGAGCACTTGTCAGTAACTAGAGTTCGGTCGTTAACACGCTCTCGGCAATCCGGCGCAACTCTCGGCCACTTCACTTGCATGAGATTATTTTCATAATTGGTGGAGTGTTCAACCATTCATTCTCACAGGGAAGTTGTTTGTTCAGAAACAAATACAGGAACAGCAGAATGATATTAAAGAAAATTGGGCATAGAACGTAAACTAGGTCTAACTAACTCATTTAGGTAGGTTTACAACGAGCTTAGGGTAATAGAAATTGGCGTAACGAGTGCTCTCCTTGAATTAAGTTTTAAGTAGGTAATTGGGGTTTTTTGTGTAACATGAGTTGTCATTGGATATTAGTAGAAATGCGTGGCGCTAATTATGCATCGCGGGATCTGTCCGAATATTGGCTAAAGGACTTTGAACAAAAATTATAGGGCAAAAATGTTAGGTAGGTAGGTATACCATTGCAGAAGCGCGTCGGAATGCGGAGAAATAAGTTTATTAATATAAGCGGTTTTAGTACTTCTTATTTGTGTTGTTTCCTAATTCTGAGGACCTTGAGAAGTTTTGAAGATCTTTTAGCAGGTTTTGAAGATTTAAATTATTATTATCTAAACCACCAACCTAGGAGAGACAAAAATAAACAGTTTTTTATTACTTCATAAGGCAAACGGCGCCACCCGTGCCAACATAATATGCCAAATACGGTTGCCGGTCTGAATACAATGAATAGGATATTGTTATTTCCTTTTACGAGGTTTAGGCTTAGCAGCAATTGATCAAGTGATAATGTTGGACTAAAATGGGCACAATTCGCCTTCAACATTATTGTGGCAAAGTAGCACGATGCTAAATTGTAATATCTGTGTCTGAGGTGAATTTACCTACCTACTACAGAACAAAAACAACATAAGCGTACACGGGCCACACGCCACGCGCTACAAAACGTCGCCACCAGCAGATTTCCTGTAGTTTTCATACATTATATGGACTCACCGCACATAGTTAAGCCGAAGCCACCACAAACAACAACAAACACAAACTATAGGAAAATTACAGGTGACAGCGTTTAGTGGCTCCACAAAACGCCCGTGGTGTGCAGGGACACTAAGACACAAGTGCTACACTGCAATGCCTTTAAACTTTGTTTATTGTAGAATGTACTGTGTACTCTTTGCTGAGATACCTAAATAATTAAGTATGAACAAGAAATACCTCCAGCACTTTATTTGCAGACATAAATTTAGTACCGAAAAAGCTAGCAAAACGATGTTTGCCTGCACAACTTAAAAAGTTTATAAGATATGCATATTTTTGCAATGGTCTATTTACTATCTTTTAATTAACACACATATTCAGTTTTTTATTTCCAGGCATTTGCATAATAATAAACATCAGATGAATCCACAAACACATAATGTTAAAATTCATCAACCTGTTGTTTGCATACAAATTGGAAACTAACTTAGTTTACTAATTGGCACATGCTATACAAACATGTCTGAAGTTGGCTATTTAATTAACTAGACTTTGCAGACAGGCAATTACAATTGGAGGGTGTTACCACCCTGTGCTACCTTGCCACCCAATTATGAATGTGAACAAGGTTGGGTTTTAAGAGTTTGGAATTTAAATCTATTTATTAGCCAATCTCAATCTGTGTCGCATTAAGCCCAAATAACTAAAATAGGTAAACATTTCAGTTTAAATGTTGAGAAAAAAGCTAGATTTGAAAGAAAGAAAGAAAATAAGTTTATTTGGTACAGTACAGTATACAAATTAGACAACAATAGTAGAAATCTAGGTCTCAGTATGCACCAAATCAAGATGAAATTAGATCACTCTAGTCTACCATTCTGTGGTCTGAACTTAGTTTTCTCCTTTACTCCTCAGTAAATGTAATGTAATGAAAATTTCGAACTTTTGAAATCCTTCTTGTGTTTACCACATCGCTGCTGATGTCACATCCTTAATGTGCACCTGACCCCCAAGTAAGCAAAGCTTCTACTATGGGTGTCGGAGACTACTCACATTTTACTATAGACTGGGTACCAAAAGAAATCCCCTGTTTATTTTCAGTTTTGATAATGAAGTAATTCATTTACAAATCAATAAACTACCTACTCTGTTATTGTAGTTACATAAAATCTTGGGATGAATAATAAGTTTATTCGGTTTTAGCAGTCATAATGCCAATGAAACTCTTTTACCTGACCAAGAAACTGGTTCAGTAAGAGTAACTAGTATCTTGATGAATGCAATGAGATGCTAGCCTTTATCTCCGTGATCTGTTCACAAGAACAGTGCAAACTTCGAACTTTAAAACTCTGTAAGTATTGACCTGATGTCTGATTAGACATAACACTAGTCGTAAAACATGTTTCATGGCCTTGTGATAAATTATCAACACATTTCGAAAGAACTTTCACTGATGATGAAGCCTGAACAGATTGGTAAATGGAACATAATATCCACGGTGCGGTTAGGATCACGATACCATGAAATGTGATATAAGTATAAAATATTGCCATTCATGTGAGTTTTGAGGTGCTAATTGTATAAATTACAAATACAAAAAGGTTTTGAGAAACCTTTTTACCGTTATCGTTGGGTTTACGATTACAGAAAGTTCACTACGATCGATTTGACAAACATGCGGGACGCTACTTCGCCGGCAAATAAACAAACCATACACAAAATTTTACGAAATTAAAGCTTACCGCATGCTTATTTTATTAGCTAGTACGACGTAATACAGAAATAGATTTAATGATAAGTGTAAATAGCACAGAAATGCAATAGGATTTATTTATAAACGCAGACTTACCAGCAACAACTGTATCACTCAAATCATATTTCACTGGTTTGGGGAAATCTCGCAATTTACGACCACTCAATTTTAATTCACCACTCAGATAAGCGTCTTCAAGAATTCTTTCTAACGATTTCGTTAGCTGACTATGAATATTATTGTGCCCATTCATATTTACACTCACGCATGGCCCTAACACGGCCATATTCCATCTGATCCAAAAAGAAACTGAATTTTTTGTCTATGAATAGAAGGAAGCAGTTCATTGGTTGATGTTTTGCAGCTATGTTCATTAATGTCTGTCTTTTCCTTGTCTATGAACATGTAGCAGGCACACTTACCTTTCAGGTTTTTTGCATATGAACCAGCCAAGTAAACATGTTAATAGCAGAAAAAAACACGAGCAGAGCAGATGAAGAGATCAATGTAGTGTGGTTACTACCACACAAATATAAATCGACTGGTTGCTTCACAAAGTTTTATTTCCATTACGACTTTTAATTAGGTGCAGTAAAATGTCGGGCTATTTATAATTTAGAAAAGAAATTCTTAAATTTTAATAAAGGTACCTGAAATTGATAGAATTACTCGCTTATCAAGTCAAAACATAGTAAGCAATATAATTTTGTAGTTGTGTCTGCAGAAACCTTCCTCCGAACCTTTTTCCAATTTTCTTTAGGTTCCGAACTTCGAAACCTAAAGAAAATTGTATGAGTAAGAAAGCTACTTGATTTGAATTTCAGAGCCTACTCTGAAAGACAATCTACTGGTTTGGACTGGTTGGATATTTATAAAACAGGCAAGGCCTTTTTTAGGCATCCCTCATGCACCCCCCATGAGGTAACCCTCTATAACACATTTAAAACCTTTTTTTTATAGTTTAGCCAACTAAACATAGGCCGAAAGATAAATTTATTGAAATCATCGGTTGATGTGCAAAATATTTAATTAAATTAAGTTGTTGGGTCAGTTTCTTTTTTAACTGCACCGTGTCTCTAATGTCAGATTTTACTTCACGCTGCGTTTTCTTCTAGTCAAGCCTCCGATGCTCCGCCAAATTCGGACTGCCTGTTGCTGTCTGCGGTTTTGGATCGCAGCTCTAATTAAAAATCTTACTGTCAGTAGCAGTACTGTCACTGTCATTCTCATGGCTGGATAGTGGATAACCTCAAAAACTTTGAGGAGGAGATGAGAATTTTGTTTCGTCTGTGATATTATTATCTTAATTTAACAATATGACTATTTTAAATGTAAGACACGTAATAAATAGCCTTAAAAATGTCGGAAAGTTTAATTTGTTACAATTGGAGGTAAGAACTTTGAGAACCAAATATTTTAATAAGTTCATAAAATCACGAGTGTTTTTACGTAATCTCTGCATTTATTTACTGTTCTAGCATTACCCTATTTAAAACCAACAAATCTTATTTGATAGGTTTTAGATCTGTTTCAAATTTAATGTTATTAGTTTCCCATACAATTCATTCTTATTTAATTTAATTAAGGTGTCTCTCCTCTATACTTAAACCTATAACTCATCAATGAAAGCCCAAAAATTACATACCCCAGTTCTATCTAGGGCAGAAATGAAAAATATTTCATATTCGAATTCTAATTCCTTTTTAATAATATATTTTTATTTGTAAAAATGTTTTGTTTTAGGCCTACTCATCATCTGCAATTGAACACAAGCAGTTGGAGCGTATCCGTAATATTGGAATTTCGGCACATATCGACTCTGGCAAAACCACTTTGACTGAAAGAATACTGTTTTACACTGGACGAATAGATGCTATGCATGAAGTTAGTATGATATTTTACTTACACAACAAATTGTTCTTAATATGAATTTACCCTTTGAGGTGAAATGACACAATATTGAAGATATTGTCAAAATTTAGGTAAATATGTAATATTAGCAATCAAATATAGAAAAAGGAGCACAATGAAATCATGTGCACATTGTATGAGTTGATAAGTAATTTGGATTTATTTTGATGTGCGATTCAAGCACCATCTGTGTTTACTACAAAACGTTATAGCAGAAGAGTTTGTTTTCATTATTGCCTTCTCTTAGTTAAAAAAAAAAGGTAGAAATGTAACCAATTTTATGCCCTGAATGATCCAAAATTCAAAACCCTTCATAACCACATGAGATTGTCCATAAGTTACCTTTTTATTGAATTTCTAGGTCAAAGGTAAAGACAATGTGGGTGCTGTTATGGACTCCATGGAGTTAGAACGTCAGAGAGGCATCACTATCCAATCTGCTGCTACGTACACAATATGGAAGGACCACAACATCAACATTATAGACACACCTGGTCACGTAGATTTCACTGTGGAAGTGGAGAGAGCCCTCAGAGTGTTAGACGGTGCCGTTCTTGTACTTTGTGCAGTTGGTGGTGTCCAGAGTCAGACTTTGACAGTGAACCGTCAGATGAAGCGCTACAATGTGCCCTGTTTGGCGTTTATAAACAAGTTAGACAGATTAGGTTCCAATCCTGAAAGGTATAGATCTATTTCTTAGATATTTGATTCTAATTATTTTACCGTAATACTTATTTTGAAGATAAAATTGTATTATTTATTTACAGAGTATTAAAACAAATGCGTTCCAAATTAAATCACAATGCTGCATTCCTACACTTACCAATTGGACTGGAGAAGGAGTGCCAAGGAATTTTAGACCTTATTGAAGAAAGGGCAGTTTACTTCGATGGGGATTTTGGTGAAAAAATCCGTTATGATGAAATTCCCCAAGATAGGAGGGCAGAAGCAAAGGATAAGAGACATGAGTTAATTGAACATCTTTCTAATGTTGATGAAGCCCTGGGTAAGTCGTTCTTTATAGTTATTTAATACTAGGAAAGCTTAGTAAAATGCTCAGAGTTTGTCAGTGTCTGAATATGAATGTGTCTAAATACAAAAAAATATTCAGATTTTCTTGACTTTAATCTCTCTCTCTTGTACCCATTGAATAATAATTCAGTAATGTTTGCGTATGAGTGTGTGCATGTGTGTGTTTGAGTACATACACACGGCTACTGGCTGACTAACCAAAACCAAGTTTAATGAAATGTGGTACACTGATTTATGGGACCTTGATAATGGACATAGGATAGTTGAAATCGCGAAATAAACGTGAAAGGGGTTGAAACAAGTTGGCGCGGTAATAGGCGAATTAAAAGCAGGCAAAGCCGCGGCTGGAAAGATGGTTAATTATAATTCCCATATTCAATTCCAGGCGAGTTATTTCTTGAAGAAAAAACACCTACCACAAGTGACATCAAACAAGCAGTACGTCGCACAGTTCTCAAGCGTACCTTCACACCGGTCCTCCTCGGCACAGCTTTGAAAAACAAAGGAGTCCAGCCCCTCTTAGACGCTGTGCTAGAATACCTACCTCATCCAGGTGAAGTCGAGAATGTAGCTATGTTGAATGAGAAGAAAGATGGTGGAGGAGACCAGATAATCTTGGATCCAGCGAGGAATGGGAACAAACCATTTGTTGGACTGGCGTTCAAGTTGGAAGTTAGCAAGTTTGGGCAGTTGACATATTTGAGGTGTTACCAGGGAATGCTAAAAAGAGGAGAGCATATTTTCAATGCTAGGACTGGTAGAAAGGTGAATAAATATCTTATAATATACTTATTTTAGACAGGTATAGAAAATTAGTGCTAGCATGGGCGAGGGTAGATACTGATTTCATTGTAATTCTTTGTAAATGATTCAAATTATGGCATCAAAGCGAATGTGAATATTGAATTTGCATGATTAGGGATTACTAGATATAACCCAAAAACTATCCCTTTATATTGTTAGACCGAAATTTAGTAATCCGAAAGTTTTTGGACATCTCCTCGCTTCGGAAGGTACGGTATGTCAGGCTTTAAGCCAAGTCGGCGGACTCAGGGCGGCTTGATAACATCTGAAAGTTTTTCACTAGCCTTAGACCCCTTCAACAATCCGCACTGGGCCTGTGCCCACCTGTGGGCCGTATGAAGACTTGTTTATTTGTATCCCTTATTAATTTACCTATTTATTCCTTAGGTCAAAATATCTCGCCTAGTACGCATGCACTCTAGCAACATGGAGGAAGTCAATGAGGTCTTCGCCGGCGACATCTTCGCGTTGTTCGGCATAGATTGCGCGTCCGGAGACACGTTTGTGAACGATGCCAAGCTGGACCTGTCGATGGAATCCATACACGTGCCAGATCCTGTTGTGTCGATGGCGATTAAGCCGAAGAACAATAAGGATCGGGATAACTTCTCTAAAGCTGTTGCTAGGTGAGCATCTTTTATATGTGACCTATTGAAGTTTTAGTTTCTGCCATATTTTGGCCAGAAAGATGGCTAGTTTAGTTTCATTGCAGGCGTTTCATATCCACTTGTCTTTCAGTACGCCAACGGAGCTTGTCTGATAGTTCTTGGTTATGGTTTTGTGCTTCTTTATTAGCGAAAGAAGTTACACAACATTGTCAGACCTATCCTGCCTGTGCTAAGGGAGCCAGCGGGCAAAAAATTTTTTGGAATGATATGTGATGTTATTTTTTGATGCTTTCTAAACTAGACCTCGCGTGTTGTTCATGGCTAGTCCGTTGTCCTATACAGGTCGCTTAGCTTAGTTTAGCTTTCTAATTTGTTGCGAAGTGATTGTTCGAGGGGCGCGGGCCGATGGACAAAACGTACCCTTTTTTTCTGACTTTAATGGACTTCTATAACCTTGTTCCATGTTATAGAACAAGTTTCGTGATGATTTGATTAGTGGTTTACAAGGCATATTAATCACACTCGCCTGCATGCATGAGGATCAGAAGTAAAACTTAGTAGCAATCAATTTCAGATTCACCAAAGAAGACCCCACATTCCAGTTCCGGTATGACCCGGACAACAAAGAAACCATTGCATCCGGTATGGGAGAACTCCATCTTGAGATATACGCTCAAAGGATGGAGAGAGAGTACAACTGTCCTGTTGAACTTGGCAAGCCTAAGGTTGCGTTCAGGTAAGCAGCAGCTGTTAGTAAAATATAGAGATAACTCACGCAAACATTTATTACAATAATACAAAATTTGGTTAATACAGGGTGATTTTAAAAGTACTAGGGAATTTTTTTAGAAGCGACATGGCATCAGGAATTGAATAGATTTGCGTATTTTATTTAATATTTTGGGTTTTATTATGTGTGCGCCGCGATATTTAAAAAAAAGTTAATTTACTTTAGTCATGAAAAAATACGCCTACGCACGTCGCGAGTCAGTATTGAAATATGTACATGAAAAAAAAATGCTATGGACCATAAGGAGCATATTTAAAAAAATTGGCAAGTACTTGCAAAGTCATCCTGCATAATGAAATAATACAAACATCCATTCACATATCTCAAACGGTGTAGTCAGAGGCCGACTAATCACTGATTGCTGCCGTCATGGTAAACGGAACATTCAGAAGCCCATATTCGCCTTCTGTTGTGTGTGTCATATTTTTGAAGACAGCTAAACTTACTACGTGCCCGAGGCGCAGTTGCGACAGTGATCGGTGACGATCGCTGTTGTAAAACAACACAGACCGGTTGGAAATGGGATGGGCGACCACCCCGACCGAAATTTAGTGATGTGTATTTCGGACATCTCCGTGATCCGGAAGGCACGTTAAGCAGTTGGTCCCGGTTGACGTCGCTAGATGTCCGGCGTTAAGCTAAGTCAGAAGCCTTGGGGCGGCCTAATAACATCTGACATCAAGGTTGCTCACTAACCTTACACCCCACCAACAATTTGCACTATGGTTCGTTCCACCTTATAGTTGAGGTGAGGCCTATGTTATGTTTATGTTACTTGAACTTACTGTGTATTAATTTCAGAGAAACCCTCATGTCTTCGTGTTCGTTCGACTACCTTCACAAGAAACAGTCTGGAGGTGCGGGACAGTTCGCGAGAGTGTCCGGAATCTTAGAACCACTACCACCGCACCAGAACACAGGTTTGTCTGTAGTTTTACCCCCTTAAGTTGCGTTTCCACTAGGCAACAATTGACGCGCAACACGTGACGCTCAACATACGTACGTACGTTGCACAACAGCGCGCGTTGTTTCCAACATGACGCGCGGCCTGTAGTTTGATACTAAACGCACCGATAGGGCAGTTGCAACCTGCCGTGCGGCAAATGTTGCCTTAACCCTTCGAAACCCAGACTGCAATACGCAAAAACCGTCAGAACCCGAGCGTTTTCGGCCTCTGACGGCTGGCTCCCTGGAGAGCCGGCGGGCATTCTAAAATTCAGTACTACAGGTTGTTTCTTTTTTGTTAGTGAAAATAATTTAACATTATCCTCTATGTGGTTCTGTGAAGAAAATGACACTAAACAATAAAGCAAAATATTTTTATTTCTAAATGGTCAAGTTATAAAAATATAGGGAAGTAAAAAAAACAGATCAATATAGTAATATTTATTTACTTAAGCTATACAGTTAGAACCATTTATCGCGAACAATAAAGCAGGAGTAACAGACACATACAAAATCCTTTTTCTTTTGCTTATCGAGCTGCCAGAAATGTATGTATTTTAAAATTCTGAAAATTATATTCAAATTACACAAGTCAAGACAGAACCTAATAACCTACCTGTTCGTAATACGCATACTATCAAATATGTGTTTAGTTGTAATTTGTTTTAATAATTATGCTGTGTCATCATCATCACTAACAACAGGCGCATGACGTCCACTGCTGAACATTTCCTCTCATAGATTAACCTAAAAACAAGAATATACAAATTGAAAAAAACAAACAAAATTGTAATTGACTCCTCAGGGAGCCAGCGGGCATTCTTAGCGAATGCAAAAATTGAACACACTGTATGAGCAAACATGGCCGCCAAATTTCGCCCGATAATTGTTTATTCACAAATATATTATTCTGTTTATTGTAAATCCTTAAAATATACACACTTTCAGATTCTTGACAAAATTTACTATAGAATGAAGCAGTATTATTACCACATTCACCTCTAAAAACATGTCAAATCTTCATTACAAAAACAGTGTCTAAGGAATCTCCCAATCGTATTTTCATTAGCTGTTTTTTCTGGATTTTCATTGTCTAAATAATCATATTTATGTGTATATAGGCTGTAAACTGTATAAAATTATAATTATTACAGTAATACTTACGTTTTATGTAGTAAAAACACAATTTTTCACTAGTTGAAGTGCACAGTACGACGCGGCCCAAATAACTGCAAATTTGAAACACTGTGGCCATAGTCAACTTATGTTTTTGGTACCATTTGAAAGCCTATTAACCCTTCGAGACCCGGTGGCTCTCGGAAGAGCCAGCTTTAAAAACCGTCAAGACCCGATGGCTCTCCGGAGAGCCAGAAGGTTCGCACCAGAAAATACGCCGAATTTGTATTACTTTAAGAAGGATATTGGTTTGATTTTGATGCCGAACCATAGATAATTTAATAGGCTTTCAAATGGTACCAAAAACATAAGTTGACTATGGCCACAGTGTTTCAAATTTGCAGTTATTTGGGCCGCGTCGTACTGTGCACTTCAACTAGTGAAAAATTGTGTTTTTACTACATAAAACGTAAGTATTACTGTAATAATTATAATTTTATACAGTTTACAGCCTATATACACATAAATATGATTATTTAGACAATGAAAATCCAGAAAAAACAGCTAATGAAAATACGATTGGGAGATTCCTTAGACACTGTTTTTGTAATGAAGATTTGACATAAAGAAAACCAGAAAAAGACATTTGGTCATGTTGGCATCAGGCAGGACCCGCATCTTTCGCAAGCCGGGCGACTGCACTACCAATTATGCTACCGAGACCATTAACAGACCGGCCGAATCTTTCTGGTATATTTTGCCCTATGAGCCAGGGTGATTTCATCAATGTTATAGGCATCCACCTCTAACACTCGGAAGAAATATTTTTTCAAATATGAAATATGAATGTCCTGCCTGATGCCAACATGACCAAATGTCTTTTTCTGGTTTTCTTTAGAAAGATACTGCATGGAAAATGCTAAAAACAATAATAAAATATAAGATTTGACATGTTTTTAGAGGTGAATGTGGTAATAATACTGCTTCATTCTATAGTAAATTTTGTCAAGAATCTGAAAGTGTGTATATTTTAAGGATTTACAATAAACAGAATAATATATTTGTGAATAAACAATTATCGGGCGAAATTTGGCGGCCATGTTTGCTCATACAGTGTGTTCAATTTTTGCATTCGCTAAGAATGCCCGCTGGCTCCCTGAGGAGTCAATTACAATTTTGTTTGTTTTTTTCAATTTGTATATTCTTGTTTTTAGGTTAATCTATGAGAGGAAATGTTCAGCAGTGGACGTCATGCGCCTGTTGTTAGTGATGATGATGACACAGCATAATTATTAAAACAAATTACAACTAAACACATATTTGATAGTATGCGTATTACGAACAGGTAGGTTATTAGGTTCTGTCTTGACTTGTGTAATTTGAATATAATTTTCAGAATTTTAAAATACATACATTTCTGGCAGCTCGATAAGCAAAAGAAAAAGGATTTTGTATGTGTCTGTTACTCCTGCTTCATTGTTCGCGATAAATGGTTCTAACTGTATAGCTTAAGTAAATAAATATTACTATATTGATCTGTTTTTTTTACTTCCCTATATTTTTATAACTTGACCATTTAGAAATAAAAATATTTTGCTTTATTGTTTAGTGTCATTTTCTTCACAGAACCACATAGAGGATAATGTTAAATTATTTTCACTAACAAAAAAGAAACAACCTGTAGTACTGAATTTTAGAATGCCCGCCGGCTCTCCAGGGAGCCAGCCGTCAGAGGCCGAAAACGCTCGGGTTCTGACGGTTTTTGCGTATTGCAGTCTGGGTTTCGAAGGGTTAAATTATCTATGGTTCGGCATCAAAATCAAACCAATATCCTTCTTAAAGTAATACAAATTCGGCGTATTTTCTGGTGCGAACCTTCTGGCTCTCCGGAGAGCCATCGGGTCTTGACGGTTTTTAAAGCTGGCTCTTCCGAGAGCCACCGGGTCTCGAAGGGTTAAGGAACACGGCTTTACCCAAAAATGTTAATCCAGTGCTATAACATTGATCACACAAAACTTATAGCTTTGACAATCCCTGCATACTAAATGCATGAAAGGTACTTTTCCAATTATAATGTTCTGAGGCCATTTGTCAGCCTACGAAGTGCCGCCTGGTGGCAGAAAGTGTCAACCCAAGTATCAAGTATAACCCAATGAGTCTTGTCGATACTTTTCTGTCACCAGGTGGCGCATCGTAGGCGTCTAGGCCAAACGGCTGTCAACCCAATATGGGTCTTTGAAGCGCCGTCTGGTAGCAAAAAATGGAACAAAAACCTCATTGTAGGTCTGTTTTGCTAAGCACAACTAGAATCTATATCAGCCCAAGAAAACCGTCCTAAAATTTAAATACCTCACTTGTTAAAATCCCTAAAGAGCCTAGTAGAATTAAAGTAAATAATATGTTCACCTTTCCTTCCAGTTCTAGAATTCTCAGACGAAACAGTCGGCACTAACATCCCCAAGCCCTTCGTGCCAGGAGTCGAGAAGGGTTTCCTAGACACCTGCCAGAAGGGCTACCTCTCCGGACACAAGGTATCCGGGGTCAAGTTCCGCTTGCAGGACGGAGCTCATCATATAGTGGACTCCAGCGAGCTGGCCTTCTTCTTAGCTGCTAAGGGAGCCGTTAAAGATGGTGAGTTTAATCACAGTTTTACAAAAAGAATGAAACTATCGTTATGAACAAAATATCTGGTGCTAAAATATTACAGCTTTCTGCAATGCGCACTATTTCGAAATTCTCCACTCCAATGATATCATATAAAAAATAGGTAGATGGGTTACATAAACGGCCTATACACGTCCGACTGCTATGCACAGGCTTCACCTCAACTATGAGGTGGAAATAGCCATAGTCCAACACGCGGGCTCAGTACGGATTGTCAGATGGGTGTAAGGTTAGTGAGCAACCTTAACGCCAGATGTTATCAGCCGCCCTAAGGCCGCTGACCAGGGTTAACGACTGACATCTAGTGACGTCAACCGGGACCAACTGCTTAACGTGCCTTCCGAAGCACGGAGATGCCAGAAACACATTACTAAATTTCGGTCGGGGTGGTCACCCATTCCATTTCCGACCCGGCGTGTGCTGCTTTACAGCAGCGATCTTCGCCGATCACTGTCACAACTGCGCCAGAGGCACCTTACAAATCAAAAATATAGTAAATTCAATGGGATTTAAAGGAATATCTGGTGCAAGAATATTAAAGCTTTCTACAATGTGTAGGATTTAGAATCTATCTGTCTATTTTGAAATAATTTTTAAGTTATTTCAAAACCGTTAAGATTGTTTAATTTAATGTATAGTCTAACTAAAGCAATATGTTTTAATTTGCCACATTTATTGAAACCTTACATTGTAGTGCCCTCGCAATAGAACGAATTAATTTTAATCAAATCTTGTAAATCACATGAAACGAATACTTTGATTCTGTATATCTAGCGGGATTCTATTCGGGACCTTGAACGAGTTGTCGTTTTCTGCTATTTCTCTTTTAATTTTCGGCGTATTCCACTAAATGACTCACTTTTCAATTACGAGCATAAAAGTAAAATTCATACGGCATACGTGGTGGCGCCCTCTGGTGTGAGTTTGGCGTAACCAGTTTTATTTTTTGAGCATTTGTGATTAACCAGTCTTGAACGAATAGTGAGAAAAACTGGCACTTTCTTAACGTCTTATCCTATCCTATTTCTCATTTTCCAGTATTCGACGAAGGCGCCTGGCAGATCCTAGAGCCTATAATGTACGTGGAAGTGACTTTACCGGACGAGTTTCACGGTTCCGTCATCGGCCAACTCAACAAGAGGGGGGGAATCATCACTGGAACTGAGGGGGCGGAGGGATGGACTACGATATGCGCTGAAGTGCCGCTGAATAATATGTTTGGATATGCTGGAGAACTTAGGTATGTATGAGTTATACAGGGTGATTTTGCAAGGGGGTTTCCCCATTTTTAGGAGCGCTGAATCAGTTAGTTGGTATTACGTGAAAATCAATTTTTAATACATATTTAATGATTCCTACCAGCTGTTTTAAAATAGTGCGCGTAAAAATATAACTTCCTTTGGTAGTAAAATGTGCACGTCAAGATATTTTCGCTATAGTTGAACTGCAAGAGTAGTAGATATTATAGTGTACGAAAATGAACCTTATCCTACATCAATTTTGATATTTATTCACTTTTAAGGATATTTGGAATCGTTTTTCTTATAAACTACGACGTTAAATATAATTATGATAAAGACGAGGTTTAATAATATTCTATTGAGCTTATTTTCGAAATTTGGAAGAGTGTGACTATTGAATTCCTAGCCGGATTCGTCTTGATACAATCAACTACCAAACCGGTAGTAGAGTCACATTATGTTTATTTGTATTGTATGTCAGTTCGCGACTTATCATATTAGGTACTTATCATAAGTCTACATGAAATAAATGCTTTTGATTTTGAACATTACCTAGCATAGATTGGTCTTGTCTAAATAATTTAATTTTCATACTTTCTCTCAACAGATCCATGACACAAGGCAAAGGTGAATTCAGTATGGAGTACAGCAGATACTCTCCTTGCCTACCAGATGTTCAAGAACAGCTGATCAGGAAATACCAAGAGGAAATGGGCATAGTTCCGGACAAAAAGAAGAATAAGAATTAACGATAGCGTACTGTTAGTATAATATTATTTGTTATTTAATTTATTTTTTAAGAGTGTAATTATAATGAGAATTTTTACTATGTAGTTATTTTTATTTATTAGTATTACGGTGTACGAAAATTCAGTCACTGTTGTTCATTTTCAAAGTAACCCACAAGCATTCATAAATAAATGATTTAATTTTCAGTAAGACAAGCGACCAAATCGTAAGAACGCTTGATTGACATGTTCATGTACACAAAAGTTTGTTCTGTGCAAGAATCGAACCCGCGACCTAGAAGTTGAACTGGGAACATTCTACATAAACGTCTATCGACAGTATTGCTAGTGTCCAAAATTATCACTGCCATACATAGTTCTTCAATACAGCTTATCCATCATTACTATTATAAAGTATAGGTTTAATCAATACTAATTAGTGATATTCAACAATAAATGGTTTTAGACTCTTTTAAATAAAAAACTTCTTATACACAATCAGGTTTGCATTAACACCTGCAGTAGTCTAGTCTAGTATTTATCTTACTGGTTTGAAATATAATGACATTTAATTATGCTAAATATGTCATATAGTCTGCCTTGAGTTTCGCTTACGCAGACTGGAACGACTGCTGAATTTTTGGCATGATTTGTTTAAAAGATTCGTGCAGCGCCTCTAGCGGATAGTAAAGCAAGTACCGAGATTCTTTACAAATAATTGACGCAGTCGCTAAAAGAAAACTTTCCATTTCAACAAGGGTGTAAAATAAAACACAATTTTATTGCATATGATATAATGCACGTTTATAAAAATCCATTACCCATAACACTCCACAAATATATCCAAAACAATACAAATCCTTATAACAAACATATCGCTCCAGGTACAGTTACTATAATTGGTTTTCTTACACTAGTTACATTAATAACTTAATGAAATAACTTTGGTGAATATACACCTATGCTAAATGAAAGATCGCCACATCTTCTAGGCGTTTAGGGGCTTGTAAAATTTAAGCACTGTTCAGCCACAAGAATAAAAATAAACAATTAATCTCGATGTCTCTTGTCAAGGTTATAGCAATAATTCTACTCCATACCATTAAATAGTAAAGAAAGTAAATTAACCAAATCTTGTATTTTTGATACTATTGTTTTAATAGTGAAGGGACTTAAGAATCGAAACATCACTATACTTGTTCCAAATTTCGTATGAAATAACTTTTGAATTTCTGTTTTTATTCACTCAAAGTCATTTAAAATATATTGCATTTTTCTCAGATTTTTACTGCAGCTTTTCATAAAGAGTATGGTAGATAATATGTATTTGCAATTGGTCATACTAGTGTTAGTTGGCAATGAGTATCTTCAAATCGGGCAACACAGCAGAAATCTGCCAGGTCTCTTCTGAAGGGCGTCTTGTTGGCAACCGTGTATTTGTTGCTATACCATAAAGTATTGAGAGAAACTCTTTTCTGAACGTGATTCAAAAGTTCCAATTACTTATTTGCTCAACAGAGTTTAAATTTTAAAGACCCCAGTGTTTTATTTGGTAACGTAGATGCTACGAGTATTACGGTATGAAGTATAAATGAAATCCCGTGGTATTGGGTAAATAAAATACCTTGAATTTATATTCTGTCAAAAAGAGTAAACGTTCAAAAGGTTTGTTATCGGATTAAATTTTACCTTTGAAGATAGAAACTAGTTTTTTCCTGGATTTTCAGCTTCTAAATCGTTATCATGTAGCAAATGTAATAGAAAGTATCGTTGCTATCAATATTCTAACAGATTATCGGTAAACTATCAATAGTGATGTTTGCAATAGTAGTTCTATCGTAATAGGTACTTTTAATTGAATAAACACTAGAGCTATAATGGTAAGCACCTATTCCATTACGTAATTTTATATCAAACGGTATAAATCTATTTCCTAATGGTGTTATGGTGTTGGCACTTCGTTAATCTGCTTGTGAGTGGATCCTAACATCTACTTACTATTAATACTTTAATAATGTATTGTATTCCTCTTATGCGCTCATTAAGCTGATCATATGATGCTATGATGAATAATCATCGGTTTTTTCATGAAACTCATTCCGAGATATCCTAAACTTAGTCAGCAATAAATATTTAATTAACATCTTTTATTTTCAATAAATTGGCCAAACTACTCTTATTTAATAAATTGGATAATCAACTACCTAGTCCGTGACTAAGTAGAGCCCATTAGAGTATCTTTCCCCTTACGAGTATACAAAAACAGAATGATTTTGCGACGGTATGACAGGATCGTAGTATACGGGTATACATCCTGCTCTTCATCCACTATCATTATTCTGTTCACATATTCTCATCAGTTAAATTTACTCCTAACGTGACCTTCTCTGAGAACGTCTTAAACTTGACCAATACCTTCAAATTTTAATTTTATTTGTTGCTGAACTAAATGAACGCACAGTAGCTTAACTTAGAACTTACCTATCCTTAAATAAATTACTTATCCACAACTTACTTGTTACTAAACTAACAGAACAACACATTCAAACAAGTGACATCAAAAACTCGACCATCATCAAGAATAATTATTGTTTTTAAAACTGTGTGCTTCAAATGTTCCAGTTTAAATTCCAGTAGGATTGTGTTTTGACAGTTAGTAAAAGTCACAGTATTTGTACTTATATTGTATGTCAAAAAGTAACTATTCTCTTACAAATGTCGTCTTACCTAATTGATACACTCCACCTCTGTTTCATTTGACATCAAAACCTCAGCTTCGCTGTAAAATCCCGGTCGCCCTTTTAATTGTGTTTACATTCAATGTTTCGTTTTTCGTTCATCTTCAAATTTTCTCTCAGTATGTAGCCCTAACTAACCTTATTTGTGGACCAAGCGGACAGGAATGTTCCAGTAATTGTCTAAACGTCAATACAAACGAACAGCAGTTATAAATAGGGATTCAAAATTTTGAGTGACCTTATAGTTTGGGTGTTGGCCAATGAATCTAAAGCGTACAATCATAACAGCACATAACACTCATCAACTAGAATAAATAAGTTCAACACAAATGATAGGACATGTACTTGACAAACAAATTTAATTGGCTGAACAACATACTGCAATAACGCCTCCGGCTGTAAACTCAAATTGAACGGAAAGGTAAAGGTAAAGTACGGTAAAGGTAGCATAACACATTATGTTTTAATACTGCTCCTTGTTGTATAAGTGCATACAGTAGTTGTCACTTATATTCCGTTTAACTTGATAAATAAGTACAAACGAATTATCTAAAATAACAGGTAACTACGAGATAAGTACAACATATCTATCTTATAATGAGTAAAATTTATATTTTAACTCTATATTTACAATATTTTAATCAGCATTCAACTATTAAAAAATATCTATTTTGTGCCAAAATTACGAAAACCCTATGCAAATGGATGTCTACGTATTTAAATATAATTGATCAAAAATTACTTCCTTTATTACAGCGATACACACTTAAACTACGTTTACATACGAAAAAAGTACATGGCTAAAACAAATACTCATTATTCGTCATACATTTTAACGCGAGCCTAAAACAAATGGTAAACATTTGTTTACACTTTTACATTTAAAAATGAAGTCTAGTATTGCCTGCGTAAAGGTTAAAAAATATTTTTTCCATCGGAAATATAGTGTTATAGGTGTAATCGCTAACACGCTATTCATAAAAACTTACACTTACAGGACACTTCAATTGCTAAACCGATTAGCTAAATTGATTAGTTTACAATTCACACCTGTATAATGACAGATGAATTGTTTCTAACTTGCTTCTTGCTTTCCACTGACGAGTAGACATACTTATTACCTTAGTTCGACTTCGACTTCCCCCCGAATTCACAAACTTCAATTAACGCTAAGCACACGCTCACGCTCATGCTGTCCCGTAAAATCTCAATGGAACTGAAAGGCACAGGTATACTTTCGAGGGATGCTCAACGTTGATTTGTGTTTGTGAATTCGAGTGTTAGTCACATAAGATGATAATATTTCAAAAACTAGTCAAAATACTATCTTTTTGAAGTGAAAGGGGCTTTCTTATTCTAACCGTCGCGCTGCAATCGACGATGGGGCCCTCTTCTGCCTATTTGAATACGTGTAAAGTATCGTAATGTACCTATACATACAAAAAATATTAATCTTCTTTCTGAATGAGGTCCTTTCTAAACTTCAAAAACCTGGCTAAAAATATGAATAATAGGGGACGTACTCTACTACGTATTGTTTTATAACAATTTTACCACCAAATACCACGCGACAGTTTTTAACACTCACATCTTAATAATAAGCATACATTTCTGTAAAAATAAACATTTAACAGACAAATTAGGGCTTAGAAATATAAAGATAGAAAACTTAGCAAGAAAATAGTAAGGATGTCCTATCGTCAACCCTAAGGTAGAAGAAAACTGATTTAAAATAACAACATAAAAATATTTCATAATGATTACTGAGTAGGTACATACTTAGACCGAGGTTTCAGCAGAGCTGTTTTTCCTTGAGTCAGTCTTTCTACATCCACTCCAAGACTCCTTGCGCTTTAACACTTCGTTCTGAAACGGTCCACGTAACGTGATAAAAGAGAAAAGGACACACTCTTTGCACAACTAACGTGATAATTATAGTCACTATAGCTGTTGTAAGTACGTATAGAGAGAAGCAACTTTTTAAAGGACTGCAAATACCAAGTGATGAAACACTCTAAAACACATTTCAGTAAAAAATATGTAAATTGTCTAAATCTATATATCCATATGGGTAAATTAGAAAGTAGCTCAACTCTACGTTCACGTAAGTTTAGTGGCAGTGCACGTAGCGTGGAGAAATAAAAGTTTCATCTCGGACATAGTTAGAAGTTAAAAACATAGTTATTTCATACTAATTTGATATTCTTCTTTGATATTACCCAATAACTTTTGAAAATCAGACAAGTTTGTCTTAACTTTGCTTTGGCTTTTAACGATGCTCCGCAAATGTTGCTCCGGGGTAGACTCTTAGGCTTGTGGTGGATGCAGACCGTCTACGTCCGGCTGCATAGCCTTCCAGGCTTTTAAGATGCCTTTGTGGAAGTATTTTAGCTTCTAATATAGGTATGCTTGGAGGTCACAGTGGTCGAATTGGACTTACTCACGAACCGGAACTCATTCTCCTTCAAACTTTCTAACTGATAGCGAAAGGTATTCTAATTAGTGAATTTAAATACCAATGAGTTGTTGGTCACACCGGAACTATGTAAGGGGAATGACCACTGTTAGGTCAGTAAAATGTATTTTTTCACTGCTTAGTGTGATTCTGGTGGCACTATAGAACCCACAGCCCTTTCAAAAAATTACCCTGCGTACAGCAATTTGCTTTGTACAACCGTAGACTAGGTGTTTATAATCCGGTCAAATTAGACATTCAAAGTTACATTAATTCCCACCAAGCTGAAAATCGGTAAGATTGTTTGAAATATCATTAAAAACAAAATTTGAAAGTTCCCCATCTTTCCCCTGTAAGGAAAAAAATTTATTCAAGGTCAAAGGTAAAAAAAATGAGTTTTTCGCGCTTTTCAGCAAAACGGTAAGTTTTATCATAAAAATATTTCAGACAAAAATTGTAGATCATAAAATTATCTACAAAAAAATAATTTATACTTTTTTTTCTACGAGCCACCGTTTTTGATATATAACGATTCAAAAAGTTGTAAAAGTTGTAATCGTCATAATATGCACACGTTTCCACGCCACCTATGAGGTAGTGTACTTTTTTTTTTTTAAGTAGGGTAAATGCCTTACGCATAGCCGTCCACCGGGGGACGGACGGGTTATGTCGGACTCTCCACTGTAAAGGTGGTATACCAGTGGCCCTACACCCAAAGGACGGCTCCGCTGCCGTAACCGGCGGTACGGCCCCGCCGGACCGCGACGCAAAGGGGGGATCAGCCTCGGATCACTGGCCCCCACCAACCGGTTGTGCGTCGCGGCCCCAACCACGCGCCTCAAAGGCGCCTGCAGGCCCCACTGGCCCCGCAGCCCCACGTCGCCCTTGCGGGCCGCAGCGGGTGGGTGTCCAGTCCCCCACGCTGCCACGCCTGGGTTCTCTTCGCTTCCCGGTGGTGCCCCTACCACCGGTACTAGGCCCCCTTGCCAAGCCGAGGCGAGAACCCGTGTACTTAGCGCAACTTTTACAGCTTTTTGAATCGTTATATCTCAAAAACGGTGGCTCGTAGAAAAAAAGTATTAAGTATTTTTTTGTAGATAATTTTATGATCTACGATTTTTGTCTGAAATATTTTTATGATAAAACTTACGTTTTGCTGAAAATCGCGAAAAACACATTTTTTTTACCTTTGACCTTGAATAAAATTTTTTCCTTACAGGGGAAAGATGGGGAACTTTCAAATTTTGTTTTTAATGATATTTCAAACAATCTTACCGATTTTCAGCTTGGTGGGAATTAATGTAACTTCACTCTTATTTTTTGGTCTAATTTGACCGGACTATTAACTATTAGTACGTGTATTACTTACATTATAATGTGTTCTGCTTGAAATTTACACCATGCCAATCACTTATCATGCAAAATAGGTGAATTAGGAAAAAAAACATTACAGTAGTTAAACTGGCTATAGTGATAATAACAATGAAAAAGATAACGGAGTAAATATAATACGGAGTAATAAATATAACGTTATAAAACATTGAAAGCGTTCCTCACTAAAAGATATAATTGGCACACCAAAATATACTAAGGTATTTTAGCTATTTTACACTCTACATAATTCGTTTCTAAGAGGCTAATCAGATAAACCAGGGGGGCTAAAACAGCAACATTTTAGCATTTCATATTATGAATCATCTAACTGACGTTTCATCTAGACCGCGGTCCGTTTCGAGTCAAAAGTGAGTAACAGCACGCTGACACGCATCCCGAATTGATAAATTGTATGAACGTGAGCGACGTCAGCGCGCTATTACTCACTTTTGACTCGAAACGGACCGCGGCCTAGATGAAACGTCAGTTAGATGTTTCATAATATGAAATGCTAAAATGTTACCGTTTTAGCCCCCCAGTAGTCAAATATCATGACATTTGACTACTGAAGAGAGAGAATTTCTCAGAAAGAAATTCACAGTGTGTATACTGCCTACCAAATTTCCGAATATTGTTTTGACCAGCCTTTTAGAAACTAGGAGTAAGTATCCACAGGTGCTTCTAAAACATAGAGTAATAAAGTGAGTAAAAAGTTCTTATACAAAATGACACAATATCTAAACAATTCTACTGGGTAATCTACTTACATCATAAGTTAAACGCTTTCTTTTTAACATGTACAAGATGTATGTTACCATAAGGTATTCAACTAAGTACTTACAATATGTTAAATACTATTATATTCTGAGAGTGAGTTGCAACCACCAATTTTAAGCAATTATTTAAAGTTGTTTTAAATTAAAAAATGAGGAATAAATAACGAATAATTTCATCAAAATAGGTGTGCGAATTAAGAAGTCAATTTAACTGATATAATTCAATAAAATTTCAGGTGACCTAAGAACGCAATCAGACATGTCAAAGGTTCTGTAAAACTGGAGTTCAGTTATCTGTGAAACTTGTCCCATTTACTGTTTAGAAAATGTAACTCAATAAGCTACGAAAATTTATCAACAAACCTTAGGATTTTCTATGTGACATCATCATACAAGCTTCCCCACGCTACGAATAAGTGCTAGTATAAAGGATCTTAACTTCATGCATGGTGTTAGGTACCATGCTCGCGTGCGGTGGGGGGGAAGGGGGTCTCATGCGTCAAAATTTGGTGTCGTTGACGCAGACCTTGGCGGTTTCCTCCTCATCGGCTTCGTCCATCGTCGATAATCGTCTCTCGATCTCGGATTGCGCGTTTTTGGATATTAGTTTTTTGTGTTTAATGCTGAAATTAGTTTTTGTTTATTACAGTGCGAATTATTTTCAACTACACAGGCAGACTAAGTGAAATTCTACTCTTATTACAGAACGTGAAGTACTATTCGTTCAGTTTAGAAATATACACTCAATTGGATTTTTATTCTATCTTCTAGATGCATGCGAAAGAATGAACAACCGAAGTGGGTGGGTACGTGATTTATATTATCTGTAGAAGTTAAAACGGACAGATTATATTATTTTTTTAATGAATTATTTTCATCTTAACTATTTTCATCTTAACATCGAACAATTCATTCACATCTATATACAAACTTACTTTTTTTTGCCTCCCTTGTGCTTCACATCCTTATCGCCTTTTTTGTTTTTATTGCTATTGTTCACTTGCTTCCATATCCCAGTTTTGTTCACTTCCTCTGATATGTTTATTGACGTCAGCGGTATGTTCATTATGTTACCATTGATCAATGGAATCTGAAGATTCTCCCCATATGGCGGCGGGTTGCTTTTGTTTGAAACCTAAAAGTATACATTCTAAGCACGTGTATAACAAGTGATAAACAATAACTAAATTAAAAAACTGATAGGCTTACCTGAGAAAAAAACAGTTAAGAAAAGTCGTGATAACTAATATTTAATAAGGGAAAACAACTACGATGGTAGCATTGATATAAATGGTAATAGATACGGCATTCAGCCTTAAATAATAGACTTGCAGTGTTATATTAGAGCTCTTCATTAAGGTACATTTTGATTTCTATTTACTGTGTCTTGGAGCTGCCCTGACGTGGTTCATCAAATTAGAAGGTATTTTCATTGCTATAGTGCCGTGGAAAAGAATCTAGCTCTAAGTATTCTTACTTTACATGTTACATTTTATCAGTCACACCTTAATAATACTTTCCTTGTTAAATAACTATCCATCCAAGTCCACTTGAAGCAAATTTAAAAGAGTGCCGTATCTGTAATCTTGAATATCAATGATGGAAAAAATAAAAAGCATATAAGTAAAAATAACGTACAATTTATTTCGAAGACAATGACGAACGAATACATGAATAACCAAAAAGAATATGCTAAATGGCAGGATGACGGAGGAAAGAAATGTGATCCGACGAGGCATTAGTGACGGCGGAAAAGGCGTAATAGTTTTACATGCCATCCCACCTCAGCGTCTCCAAGCTCCTGTAATTCATCCTGGTTTCTCTTCGTCATTTCCGGCATCACGTCATCTAAGATCTTCATCTCCCGCCTCGTGAAGAACAAGTCCAACGATTTCCTGATCCCAATCATTACTACCAACATCAGTGGGAACAAAATTGATGTTGATGAGAAGGACTTGATTAACCAAAGACAAACGAGACAGGTTAATTGGATGGCAGTAAACACGTGGACTCGGCGTATTGGTACCTAAAAAGTATTTTTGGGTTTGAAATGTATCCTACTTTAAAAACGCTACATTTAGAAGCACAATTACTGTATATCTCACCTGTCTCAAAAACATGTGGTCCGGTTGGTATTTTTGTGGCATAAACATGATCAGTATTCTGTCGAAGAACTGTAGGCCTTTTAGTGATGCAACTCCCATGTATAAAAATACTCCAAAGAGTACCGGCATTGGTATATGACTTAAAATTGGCGTCAGAACTACTGAACAGCCTATGGTCAAGAATATCAGGATGTGAGTAACCCTTTGTTCCCTGACCCCTAAGAATTGTGGCTTTTCTCCAGGTGCAGCGCATTCTGATTCTACCTTCAATGAGTTAACATGGTTAATGCTCAGCACAGTAGCAGCCACAAACCACGGCAAGCCCATGACTGAACATATCTGTATTAATATTGCCAATACAAATAGATCCAAATGATATCCACAGCCTTTCTTCAACTTGTTTTCTTTTCTATTTACAATAACTGCAGTAATTTGTTGATCCATGAATATAAGAATGGTGCCCAATAGTGCTGGTAACACGGCTACGATCGCTGACCAAAAAGGGTTACCATTGAATGGAGTTATGACCCACTCTCTGGAGGGTAGAGTTGGTTTGAATTCAGATGGTACTTCCAGTTTTGGAGTTTTGACTCCCACTTTGTAATCGAGAAAAGACATAGACAGAATAGCTATAATTACAGAGAAGTCGCTTACGAATTGCCTGACCTGAAAAAAGAAATAAATGCTGTTGTGAATCGACTGAAGACAAAATGATATAGAATATTAAATACTTCAATTTCAATACCTTTGATGGAAAGAACAATGAGTTCTTGAAGTCCTTTAGTATTATTGATATAGTAAATGTACCTAAGAATAAAATTATTGACATCAGGAAAACATCTGGCACGTAAACTTTCGTATCACATCCTCCTCCCGCCAAAGTACCATTGTACAACTGAAAAAGAAAACATAAGTGTGATAAATTACTTAATCGATATGGTATAGCCAGTCTATGTTTAAAACGCCTACCTGACAGGACTCCTTGTCTACTAACGACCAATTAAACTGCTCGGGCACTCGCGAGTAATTGCCTGGTAAACAGTAGCACTCATAATTGAGCACTTCATCAGGGCGTGTCTTTAGAGGATATTTCTTGCCAATGGAAATGACATTTTCCACCGCCTGCAATATTAAAGGCAAACAAAATCAAATTAAGTCAACTTATTGTTTCAAATCTGAGGGGCACATGGCATTTCCAATTGAAAATTAATTAGTTACCTTGTAAATGAATATGAACGCTATCAGAGTAGCAAAATTTTCTTCTGTAAATCGCGTTATGTAGCACACTAAAGCGCTGGCGTCAATTGCTACTAATATTACTAAAATTATTGTTATCCATGTCCCAATACAAAACCTAAATGACATATAATTCCAACCCAGCTGTCGACAAAATTCAAATACTATAGTTTCAAATACTAATACAGGACCTGTAGATCCTAAAATTGTTAAAGGTTGACCTGAAAAGAAGCCATACCCCATACCACACACAAATCCTGAAATCAATGATTCCATAGCAGCCATGTTTTTGCCAGTTGCTTCACCCAGCAATCCGCCAAATGTTATAATAGGAGATAAACAGGCAAAGTAAAGAAAAATCCAAGAAGCTACACATTGTAGGGCTAATGCGTCTTTGAAATCGGACCAGTACCATGGTTTTTTTCTTTTCAAATCATTGATTAACCCTCCAAATAACCTCCCCGTTCTAGACAAACCAGATTCTTCTCTTTGTCTTTGTTCTTCTTCTTCTTCGTCTGGTTCTTCCTTGAGATTATTATCATTTGGCCGTTTTCGTGGATCTTGAGATGGAATAGCTGCTGGTGGTTCGATTCTTATGGCTGGATCCCACTCTCCAGGTGGCAAAACTGTCACCGCATCCAGAAATTCATCGATACCAGCCAACAAGTGATCTCTTTTTCTGGCACGATATGCTACTTCATGGAATATTTCATCCGACATCAACGTGGCCATAGCCCGTCCAATTTCATGAAAGCTAGAGTTGCTGTTAGGCGGCCCTAGTAAGACAAACATAAAACGTGTCGGTACGGGAACCTCAGTAAGATCCCCCATAATGGTTCCAGTTTTAAGTCTGACAAAGGCGGATAAGGTTTTCTCAAGAAAATCTACTTCGCCGACTAAAATATTAGAAGCCTCTGCCCCTGGTGGTATTTTACGCATGAAATTCACATTGCTTTTGTGGTTTATGTCACCATTCATAGGCAGATCACCAGAACTAGGGTTTCTTGACATGGAAATACTGCTAGGGCTTTTCACCATTCCTTCATCGTTACCCGAACCTGAAATATTTCAAAATAATTATTGTTTGCTAATATTAACACTTATGATACATTCAGAACATTTGAAAGCATTCAAAGTAGGCTTATGTTTTAACATACAATGTGCACAAATTCAAGTATTTAACGTTGTGCATTAACTAAAGTTTGCTAGGTAATAATGAACATATTGCGATGACTTCAACATGAATTTAAATTAATCTATTGAAATATTGTTTATTTTCAATGGTCTATTTACATTTTCAAAGGCTACACAACAGTCTTATTATGATATGATATTAAATGTCCTTTGAATCAAAGTTTTCAAATGTACCTGATCAGTTTGAGAATTAAGCATGAGCAAAAGCTTTATAAATTATAGTAGCAGAATGTTTGAAAATAACATAGCGTTAGCTGTAAATAAAAACATTGAACAGAGAACATCAGTAATAATGAGCCAATTGGTCGAATGATAGATAACAAAGAAAAGTAAGTAAAGAAGAAAACATTGACGAAGACAGTTAAAAGGACAAGCGGTTACCCGCGTTAGGGATGCCTAGGAAACGATTGAATTCTCCTTTGTGGGTATGTCCACTTGTCGTACCGCCTTCATCCACTGCAATATAATATAAAGCCAATTTTCAGGAGCCTTACATAAAGTGTTCACACAGGTGTTACCAAAATATTATTTGAAAATATGTAAAAATAGCGTTAAGTGCGTGCGAGGTGTATTTTTGTACATGGCGTGGGTCTGGTGGGTGGGTTGCACACATTTTACCGTTGCAAACCGTCTGACCTGGGACTGCAAGATACGAGCCTCTTGCGTCGGATGCTTGTAGTAGAGCAGTCTGAGGGGATGAGGTAGACCCCCGACAACTCCTCGCACTAGAGCGTCGAGAGCCACCCTCCTGCAAATCTGATATACCGCCAGAGTATCCATTTAAAACTTGCTACTTGGAATTTCTACTTGAAGATAACTGTTCGCATATAGTATTTCACTATACTTACTTTTGCAAGAGGAATGATTGCGTCCGATATCCGCCAGTGACCTTATCAAGGGTAATCTTGACATATTATTGTGGTTTCGTCTTTCATGCTGATGCCTATGCCTTCTCAGTAAAGCATCTTTTACTTTTTCCCGGCTATCATAACCTAAGGATCCGTCAGCTACCATACTGTCTAACACAACGTCAGCGACTTGTTCCAATGAACTTGCTTCCATATCTAAAATGACTGATCCGTTCAATATCAGACTTCGAAGTTCGAATAGTGAGTGAAGAGATAATGTGGCTACATGAGGTTTCGACCACCTGTTGCCACCTTCTTCAACATCTTCTTCAAATTTGATCCATCTTGCCGTCTCTTTCCATTCGAGTTCGTCTCCATCTTTAACCAGCTCTTCCATTTCGGAAAAGAGTGGGTGGGACTCAAGAGTTCCATCATCGAGATCTTCTCCAAGGATGAATTGCACTCTTTGGGCGGGTGGTGTAACTGAAAATTTAGGAAAAGTTAGCAGTTGTGTCTAAAATACGAGTATACTAAAAAGTACAAATGCGCAGGTAAGATTCATTGAGAATATTTAAAAAATAAACAAATCTCTACAAAAGAAACATGTTTACAAGTGAAGTTTTTAAAAGTGGAGAACAGAAACAACCTAAAATGGAAAACATGCGAATGTTCAATTGATTTTGAAAAATTCATGCTGAACCAGGACAGTTAATTAAACAACTAAAACGCCTCTCGCTCATTTGTCAGTACGGTTTCGGATTTTGGCAGTCGAAGTCCATAGGTTGTAAGTAAAAGGTTTGAAAACAAATTATTTCTAGACTACTCGTTTAATAGAAATGTGATTATAATCTTGTTTTCGCTACGTTGTTGCGTGCAATGTTGCTGAGCTGTAGTTGACAGCTGACATTAGCAGAGACAGAACTGCTGATATGTATTACTTGTTACGTATTCCCTATTGAATTTGTTCCATATTCACGATTAGCAACATGCATGGTATGATATCTATTGAAAACTTTTTGAACAGTTTGTTATAATAATGTTTAATCAGTATAATATAACTTGCTTTGAGATAATCTACCGTTCGAGGGTATACAAGGATTCAAAAGAACTTTCAATGTTGTTTCTTCTATTCTGTTTAGTCACTGAAAGCTTTCAACCTTATTCATCAAAGTTAATTCAGTGCTGCATTTGTTTAGCAAATTAAGTGTCTTGGAACTTTCTACTCGACTTACTCGACACAAAACTTTACAGTAGTTGAAGAGGTTCTTTAGGAATGTTCCGTTTTTCTGAATGAGGTGGTTACTGTCTTGAAGTGTTTCAAAAATGAAGTAGCCGTTGTTACTCTCTGAAGGACATAATAACTTACAAAACAAATGAATAACCAAAACCGACAACGGCCCGACAAGTGAGTTAAAAGTTATCTAAATCCACATAACGCAAAGATGGAGATACTAATGTAGAAATAACTCAAAGAGGTCTGTTGGTGATTATTTCTTACGTGTTTCTCCATCATCGGTGACGCTTAATCTCCTGACTCGAGCCATTAGGGGGGGTCCTACGGATTTGGAAGGTGGCAGTTGGTACATACTATCATTTTTCCAAACAAGTAATTCATCATTATTCACAACTACTTTTTATTTTAATCTAGGTGTTGACAATATCCGCTGTCAATGTTAAAGTATTATTGACTAGGTGTTCAAATAGTTCCATTGCTCCACTTTCTTTCGGATATGTGATTGACGAGCCATTTTCTGTTCTTTAAAGTAATTCTTACTTGGCAAAAGCTGTTTCATCGTCATCGTCATTGGCAGTTGTAAGAATTGTACAGCTTGTGAATAAAGGGCCTTGTACTTATAGACTTTATTAACTTATATAGACTTATAGTAACGCAGTCGTTCAGTTGGAGTCATCCAACGATATTTCGCGACCTTTATTAGATCAAACCAATAAAGGTAGAGTGGAACAGTAGAAATGTATAAATAGAGGGCTGATTACTTACTTTGATGTTTGATAAGTTTTCAATTTGGTCTAATTGAGCTGAACAAATTGTATCTGAAACTGTATCTATTTGTAATATCTCAGACCAATGTAACTTTAGCTTTTAGTTAGCTTCTAAGTAAGGTTTCATTATTTCGTATGTAAATAACATTTCTGACTTCAAAAGCTAGCAACATTCTAGTTTACTTCAATAGATGTAATTTTCTATAGATATTATTTTGTACTTTGCTCAAAGAGACGTCACGTTGAATAGATTTATAAAAGGCTCCTCATAATATGATTGAAATTACTATCCATAGAAAAATACTTTGACGTGAATGGACGTGAACAATAGAGTTAGTTATACCTGGGATCTTCATCCCAATCTCTAGATGGTTCAGAAAAAGAATAGAAGATATAAGAAGTTGTCACAATCTTTAGAGTCTATCTACTAGATCGATTGTGTTTCCATGATCAAATTAGTTGAATTGTGTATATACAATATTTTAATTTGAAATTATTCGTGAAATGCAGGTACAGCGACTGCACCAAGCCTAACTAAGATTAAGACTGATTTGGTGTAATGGTTCAGAAGTGGGCCATTACACCAGTGGTCGCGGGTTTGATCCCCGCACAGTACAAACATTTTTGTGCGTGAACATGTCTGTTTCTACTGGTATGGGTGTTTCCTGTGTATATAGAGTATTTACAAAAAAAGGATTTTAGTTTGTTTATCCGTTGTCTAGTTTCCCGTAGCATAAGCATTTAGTTGCTTAGTTTGGGGCTAGATGGCTGTGTGGAATGGTGTCCAGTGATATTATAAATGTGGAAGTAACTCTGACTGTCTGTGTGTTACGCAATAAGCCTAAACTACAAGACAGACTTGACTGAAGTTTGGTGCGGACGTAGTCTAGAGCCTGAGAAAGGATAGGCAACTCTTAAATTCGTGAAAAGGGTGAAGGGTTGATATAGGATATGAAAATTTGTAAGGAAATCCCGCCATTTCAAAAGCTGTAAGCTTGTGTACAGTTGTACCTTTCAAGGCAATAATATTACAATAAAAAACACGAAGACGAGAGATAGGTTATGTCAGTACTGACGCGAAGTCAAAAATTGGCCCCTGGCGTACGTACCTTTAATTTGACCGTGGGGACAAGATAGTATGATTATTTACTATAACGTAAACTAGACAGATACTGTTAATGCTTTGCTCAGGAGGTCGAAGTCCTGGTTACAGGTGCCACTTTCTTGGCACAAGTAATAGTAACCTATCTACGTCTTTTTATTATACTCTCATTGTTTCAGGGTGTAACTGAGCACTTAGAAAGGATTTTCAGAAGCTCAACTCTAAAGAGGGTGATACGGGGAGGTGAACTTCACGCGGACGAAGTCGCTGTCCGCTTATTAGTAGGGAATATGAGGCGATGTTTAGTTATGTTAGCTAGAACCCTGAAGTTTCAGGCTTCTATACCTGGTCTGTCGGTGTCCTTCTCCCCATTGCGGTGGTGGTGCTTGTGTTTCCTGTGGGAGTGTCGGCGAGCTGGCACGTGCACTCCTACAAACACCGTGTGCGCCCGGTGCCCTGGAAAAGAAAAGGTAATGTTAAGATAGGTATTCAGGAAGGATGCCTATTCAGAGGTTATAAGATACGATAATGGACATCGCTGGTACTCGACTTTACTGTCATCAGGTAAAATAGACTTACAATTTAAGTACATGATAAAAACATAATTGTAAATATTATTGTCTGACACGTATAGTTTATAACACTTTATATACACTTTTTCTCTAATAAATATTTTGCATTTACGCACTATCTCGCTCCCTGGGTAGGTAGCGGGGGAGTGTGGGACCCACCCACCCCAATGGGGAAGGGAATACCCACTAAACTCCGCGAAGGCCATTTTCTGCGCGTTACTAGAGGTCCCCGAGTACCACCGCGAGGGACTCTACTGGTGAACCCCTGGCGCGCGCCGGCTCCCAGCTCTACTCGAGGGGAGTTATACCTCCCCGCTTACACCTGCCGGTGTTAACGGCAGTGCGAGGCCCCCCCGATCTGCCGCCCTCCACGCAGACCCCGGCGCCCCCCTTTAGTCGCCTCTTAGGACAAGCGGCGACAACCTTGGCAGTATTCTAATGCCCCATACCACAGGGCAACGCATAGTGCAGCCTGCAACTCTACTTATTTACTCAGTTGTCAGGTGCTCTACCTAGATGTAAGATCCACCAACGTGTTGTGTTCGAGTTGATTCACGTATTGAAAAGGACATAATATTGCTCTAAAAAGCCACGACATGACTTCGTTGAAAGGCTTCATTACAGAAATACTATTATCGTCATGAAAATACGCTGAAACCTCTAATAAAGAGTTTCTTTGACGCTGTAAATAAAAAAGGTTTATTTTCCACAAGGACAGCTCAAGGATAATAAGTGCGGTTGACTGTCCACGACCTTGTGGAAGGGTTGGATATAAGTTTTATAGCCATAAAAAGGGTTTATTTTTAAAGACCAACTGTCTGTCTAAAGCAGGGATCAGCATAGAAATGTAAAAAAGAACTTATAATTTTAAGATGAGATTCACTTTAAAGCACTCAAAACAGAGTAATTTCCAGTTAAGAATACATTTTAGTATTAATGTGCAATAAAATCCTCGTGTCACAGTGTTTGTTGCCAACCCCTCCGGATTTTGGGGAAATTTTATATGTTTGTACATAATATGTTAAGTCTGAGAATATAGGTCTTAGCTATTTTGACACCTTTTTTTTGAAACAAAAGTCCACGCGGATGAAGTCGCGGGCGGCCGCTTGTTTCATTATATGTTTTTGGTTAAATCTTTACACACTTTACTTATCGCCCTCTGGCGGGCTAAAATGTGCACTGCGACAAAATCTTGTCATGCATTTCCTCGTGTCGGTTCTTGGGCTTTGGCTCGAGAGAAAGCGCCGCATAATGTGGTCGCGGTGCGTATGGCAGACCCTGTGGACAGGGTCTTTCGCAGTTCCTAGCACTAACACTAATACCGTTAGCAGTTTTAGGAGTGCAAATCTCTAGGCTGTAAAAGAAACTAACTTAACACGTTCCCTGTCCAATAAATATCACAATAGGCATGATGACTGTATTTTTTTTTGTTTATTATCGAAAGACCTTACATTTATGTAAACAATCCTCAAAGAATCACTTCATCTGGATCAATACCACCAGAGATATCACAATTTGAAATGCACATTTTTGGACTTGCCCAAAAACGCTCCATACAAAAGTGACAGCGATAGTGACGTCACTGTCGCTTTTGTATGGAGCGTTTTTGGGCAAGTCCAAAAATTGTGCATTTCAAATTGTGATATCTCTGGTGGTATTGATCCAGATGAAGTGATTCTTTGAGGATTGTTTACATAAATGTAAGGTCTTTCGATAATAAACAAAAAAAAAATACAGTCATCATGCCTATTAAACATCCATTGTTATGAATCACATGTGACTTATGTTATAAGACACGGAATGTGTTAAGGTGCATTTTTTTGTTTTTTCGTTGGGATTCCAAGCATTTTATTTTATGAGAGCATTGATCCACTAGATATGTACAAGATATTACCAAAAATGGTCTTTCCCATTGTGTTATTGGTGTTTAACTCCGTTCCAGAACAATAATGTTCGAAACCATGTGGATTTATTTGCCCCTAAACGATAAAGAAATAAAATCGCGTAACGTTGAGAGTAATTTTTTGGGTGTTTGTGGGAAATGCTAATATTACCAACAGTAAGTACTCACTGGTTTACTTTGGAATAATAATGAGCTTGAATATGTATTCCGGCTTCAATAAAACATGGTAAAGAAGGAGCTTTTACCACCATTCCGTGCGTTCATATAATATGTAGATGAATGTTTGTTTTGTTTCCCTGTAAACGATACCTTTACCTAAATGAAACTTGAATGATTTAACAATTCCCTCTCAAAAAGATATTTAAAGTCGCATAAGTAATATAGTACATATGTACATAAAATACACGGCCTATATACGTCCCACTGCTAGGCACAGGCCTCATCTCAACTATGAGGTGGAACAAGCCATACTCCAACACGCGGGCTCAGTGCGGATTGTTGGTGGGGCGTAAGGTTAACGTCAGATGTTATCAAGCCGCCTTAAGGCCTCTGACTAGGCTTAACGACTGACATTTAGTGACGTCAACCGGGACCAACTGCTGAACGTGCCTTCCGTAGCCCAAAATACACATCACTAAAATTCGGTCGGGGTGGTCACCCATCCTATTTCCCATTCGGCGTGTGTTGCTTTACCACAGCGATCATCGCCGATCACTGTCACAACTGCGCCACGGGCACCTCCAAATATAGTTTTGATGCAATAATATAATTAAAAATTACTGGACAAAAGGAGGGGGCAGCATAATGCTGCTGTAGAAATGTGATTCCTGAGTAAGTAGCTATATTTTAGTTCAACATGCTCAGCATAACATTGTTGAACATGTACCTACATAGGTAGCAAAAGCAAGCTTGGTCTAAAATGGAGCATTGTAATCAATTCATACTCAGAAAACTTAGTTCCAATTCCTAAGTTTTAATTCAGATTTCTCTTACCCTGCATAAAAAACCTTTTAAGGTTCAAATTCATTTGAACGTGATTTGCATCCATTTAACCTGCATAACGCGGTTGTGGCTGAAGAATCATGATAAGTAGACGTTAATAAATTATGTTGCAGTCCGCGAAGAAATTCATATTCAGTAGGGCAAAGTTCCCGTTGGAAATAATGTTTTAGAGCCAGGGGTCACAAACTGGCCGTCCATGGTCCGGATCGGAACCGATGACCTGTCTTGTTCGGACTTTGTCCAACTTTTGGATTTGCAAACTGTCCCCTGAATATTGTAAAAAACATTTATAACCTCCTTGGTAAAAACATTTATCTAAATAACTAGCGGCCTCGACAGATGGCTTCCTCTCAAATGCATAGGACGGTGATAGTTAAATGGAACCAATATTTTGAAAAAACACCCCTGATTGAGAAAAAAAAAACTTAAAAAGTTTGTCAGATTGTGTAACTGGGATAATGTGATTCTTTATCTTTTAGATTATCAACAGAAACCTGTATTTTCTTCAGAGTTTTACGTTGAAATAGTAACTGATTCAGTTAAGGGAAAAGGGAAACTGACCTTGATAGTTCCTGCAAGGAAAACCTACATCTGAATTTCCACGAAGGTACACTTAGAAGTTACAAATGAGAATTACATGAATGTTATAAGTAATTGGATCAGGGTAGCAAGCGAAGTAGAAACTCCGCAATAATAGCATTCAAAGGTAGGTAGCTCATTAAAATCCTTTCACTCGGTATGGAATAGCTAACATGAGCGTGCTGGGCGACAGTTCCGCTAGTTATCGCTATTTCACTTCTAACGCGGAATTTAAGACTGTTTATAAATACGAATTATTCGCTCGTGCGAATTATGTTAGAGTGAGTGAGATAAGGTAGCATACGCTCATGACCATATTCCAAACGGGGTATTCAAAAGCACACTGATTGTAGCCGACATGGAAAGAAAGAAAGAAAGGAAATACGTTAGAAACGCCAGTTAAATTTATGAGGTGTGCTAAAGAATATGATGTGTGCTGGAACTGTGTTGTCTCATTCGCAATCGCTAATCAAAAGTTCCTCCTCTCAATCAAGTTGAGTATGCACGCTAATGAAAAACGGAAATCACGAACGCTAATCAGTGTGCCTCAAATAAGCAAAGGGGTATCTGCAATGCAATACAAACACCGCTCTCAAAGCGGTCGCGATCTATCGAGATCTAAATAATTAATTTGGAGCTATTTCTGCTGTGGGTTAGTTGGACGTCAGCGTACTTTCAGCTGTAATGTAGAAAAATACGACAAAACCCAAAGAAAAATAAAAACATCTAAAAACCTGTTTTGGACATCAGAAATCGTAGACCGTATAACTTATGTTTGAATCCTTGTGTAATACCTATAGTATGTTCGCGTTAAGGATGCAGTACCTTTTTTATTTAGTTCAGAAAAACTCAGGTACAAGAACAGGTACAGGTTTAAAAGAATGCATTCAGTAATTGAAGGGTCCACTGCAATAATGATGAAAGTCCAAAAATATTAAAACCTTAGTGACTAATATCATTCGGTTCAGTCGACCGAATGACATTAATCACTAAGGTTTTAATAATATTGCAGTAGACCCTTCAATTAGGAACGATTCGATTGGTTATAGGGCGTGGACAAGAATGAAATCACTGAATTCTTAACCCGAACGGACTATAGTCAAAAGGTCAACGAACCTGTCAAACGAACCTGTCTTTGAAATAAGGCAAAAAGTAGTATGTAGTTTGTAACAAAACGTTGTAGGTTTTGTTCCTCCTTCTTCTTGAAATTCTATCACGTGGTGCAGGATTAATACCAGGAATAATGCACGTGATCTGAATAAATGCAAAAGAAAAGTCTGTATGAAACTACCAGAAAAGGAGTTTGTAGGTTCGGTCCAGGATACTCATGAACTGAAATTAGTTTTCTTGGATATCGAAAACGAGAACAAAGGGATCTTGCCCAACAGTTTCCAATAGAGGGTTTCTTTGTGAAACGCTCATTCTTCAACTTTTTTACACAAGCCGGAGTTCTCTTGTGTGATTTGTATGACTTGGGCTTGAGAAAAAGGGGCAAAAATTATAGAAGTAGAACGAGATTTGTATCGATGGTTGTTTAGCGGAGTGAGTGACCACACCAACTGAATATGTGTGACATTATTTTTGTCATCTCTTGAATCGGTCTTGGTTGAAGTCGCTAGATGTCAGTCACCATGCCTAGTCGGCAGTATAAGCTCGGACAGTAAGGACCCTCGACGCCTGGCGCCACTTTTTGTAGCGATGCAGTCGCGATACTCCTGTGTGTCGTGTTCTGTGTGATAGTTCGTTCCTGTGTCGTGCTATCCAGATGTGGAACACTCTCCCAGCGCATGAGTTTCCTTCTTCCTCCAATCCCGGGTTTTTGAAGCGGTGCGTGTAAAGGCACTTATGCAGGCCTTCAAAATGAGATTGACCAGCGAAGTAGCTCTCCATTACTGTGCTTGTCGCTGACTGTGCTCTCGCCCACGGGGCGTTGAGATTCAGTCGTGATGCAAACGCTATACTGTCGCGCTTCTGTCGTGATTCAAGCGCGCTTCAGTTTTCTTTACCTTCCGATGTCGTCCAACACGGTCGCGCATTGGCATCAATTCAGCCGCGATGAACTACCGCGTTGCTAGGACGTTGGGATCGTATGCTAAACGCGCGACTGCAGAGCGGGAAAAAGTCGCCGTGAGTGAGGGCCCTAAGATGTACCAATAATCGTTATTTGCACCTCTTCAAGTGCGTGTTGGAGTTTGCCCCGAACTATCTGAGCAGATCCCAGTGCCAAGCAACACACTGCAAACGTTCAACTGCCTCATAACTTGACAAATTCCATTACAGGTCTTCGAGAATTTTGTCGACTTCTCTAACCGAAGCCTTAGCAGTAAAATTCAAATTTATCCCATTGTTTAACCAATATTCACAGCACGTCTGCAAGAGATTACACGCCTATCGCTTCCGATCGATTGGACTATTTAGGAATCGTTTGATTACGTACCAGTATAAATAGACCCTGCTGAATTTCAGACCTTATTTTCATGGAAGCAACGTCCTAAGTCTTTGTGAGGGTGTCGAAACTTGATTGTGTCAAGAATAAACACGATTTAACTGTGTTATATCGAAATAAGACAATTGATTTGAGTTCGTAAGTACATATTGAATGGTTATTTGTCGATTCAATTGTTTGCTGTAATAATGAATTCCATCAATCAGTTGTTTGTGACCTAGTTCAAGATCTGTCTTCGTTCAGACTTTGTGGACTTAGTCTGTCCTAAACTTTGGCGATTTGAAGCGGACAATTTAGGTATACACAAAGAATTAGGTAACTTAATTTTAGCGCTGGGTATATTTGGCAGAAGCTTTGTAATTTTTGAGTCGGGTAGGTACATTATCAGGTGCCCATGACTAACCGTAAAAATGGGATGGGATGACCCCACAAACAAAATTTCTTAATTTACAGTTGGACCCGACTGACGTCGTTATGCTCAGTCGCGGGCCTTAGGGTGGCTTCATAACATCTGTCAGCAAGGCTTATTACTAACTTCACACCCCTTCAACAATTAGGTAGTTGGAGTTATCTTAATAAATGCAGCGATTGATATGCCTAATTGAATCAGTAAAGTCAGCGTATAAGGTCTAAGTTGGCTGAAGGCTGGCTGGACATCCCCATATGGTATAATATACTAATATAGTCGTACATTGCTCTGGTCCCACAGAAAGGTTTTCCCTTATGTTATTGTGAAACCAAGTCCTTAGACTTGGTTTAATGTTCCACCCCCAATCTTAATTAGGGGTGGAACATTATAAATGGTTAACTTAAGGGATCTGCAGTTGAACCAAATCGGCTCAAAAACTGCAAAGTCTGCAACGGCAAGACATAACCAGGATTTGGATGCAGTCACAAAACACAAGGCACTTTTCAGTCATGACTTGCATCGATTTAAACGTGTACACAACTGAGGTTGAGAAATTAGCATTTTGAAATAAACTTCGAACGATTTTCAACTCTATTTCTAAAGAGTTGTGTTAGGTTAGCTACAAAAAGAGCGACGTTACATTGAGGTCAAGAATCTACTAGACTTCAGCCACAGCTGCTACTTAGCAGCTTGTTTACACTTAATGTGTACTTTAATTTGCACCAAAGTTAAGCTAAAACTCCGCTAAATTTGAATCAAAAATGGTAAGTGCGAGCCTGCCACCGTTATCCATGTTTTATTTATCTGTGTTTCCTTAAGTAAGTAAGTAAATATTATATTGTGTTAAGATCAAATACCTTACATACTTCGTTAGTTCCATAACCTACTATTATTATCAACGCGTACGACGTCCATTCCTACTTCGCCCTTAGATTGCTAGACCAGCCAGTCACAGGCGGCCTTCACTACCGAAATGACCTGAACCAGGTCATTCAAACACATAAGGCCCACTGCTGGGCACAGGCCTCTCCTCAACTATCAGGTGCAACAAGCCATACTCCAACACGCGGGCTCAATGCGGATTGTTGGAGGGGTGTAAGGTTAGTGAGCAACCTTAACCTCAATTGTTATCAAGCCGCCCTAAGGCCTCTGACTAGGCTTAACGAGTGACATCTAGCGACGTCAACCGGGACCAACTGCTTAACGTGCCTTCCGAAGCACGAAGATGCCCGAAATACACATCACTAAATTTCGGTCGGGATGGTCACCCATCCCATTTCCGACCCGGCGTGTGTTGCTTACAACAGCGATCGTCGCCGATCACTGTCACAACTGTGCCACGGGCACCTCTATCACTATAGCCTTATGTGGTCATCCAAACACATAAGGCTATAAGTACATAGTTTTAGTTAAAACGGGATTGGCTTTACACAGACGAGAAGAGAGGCAATTACCTCCGTGTTTGCTGATCCCTCCTGAAAAGCGTCGTTCACATCTGACCTTTAATCTCTGGTTAGTGCCTGCCCTAAAATTTTGCTATGTTGTAGCTTGAGCAACGTTATGAACATTTTTATGGTCAGATATTACATTTCTTAAGTATTATTAAATAGTAGACAACAGCATAGGTTGAGACAATTTGGTCTACACTCTTTCGAGCAGATATAGGGTCTATAATACGGGTTAGTATCAACTGGTCTATGTAGCATACATAACATACATAAACAGCCTATAACGGTCTATGTAGCAACCGGTCTAAAATGCAACTGGTCTTAGTAGCAACTGGTCTCATGACTTTGTAACAACATATTACGTTTTGACTTTGGTTGTGTCTTTATTTTTTTTTATACATATTAAAGGCCATTGGCTTATACTTGTAAAAAAACAATAATTAAGCTTAGCTAGCGATTTACTAAAATTATTAAAAATTGCTGGTTTAAACGATTACAAGGTTCTAAATCGCTGCCCAGGTGAGATTGTAGTCGACTACCCCTGCGTAAACAGAAAAGAGTAGCAGACTAATTTGATTTGATTGTCCAATCGTCTAAAAGGGTCAAAGTTTGATCAGGGTTCGTCTATATTTCATCAGTTTTAATTTGATGGATTGAACAGACAAGTGTTGAGCTTTTATTAGTGGTTAAAAGCGCTGGTTGAAAACTAAACGTACTCTCTTTATGAGATTCAGAGGTATTGTTAATATAAATATAATAATAAGGAGGAGTGATGATCTGCGCAGGATGGCTGGCAGGAGCTGGATGCGAGCAGCCGAAGATCAAGTACAGTGGCGTGCAAAAGGAGAGGCCTATGTTCTGCAGTGGACTACAACAGGCTGATGATGATGATGATAACTAAACAACAGAGGTAATTTAGAATAGCAGGCCTTATTCAGGGTTTAGCTTTTTTTAGGGTGCGGACCCCTAGAACGATCAAGTTGGTTAGCAAATCGATGAAATTTCAATATCCCCTGCCGGCCGTAACTAGATTAATTTGTCGTAACTTCGTAAATTCGTTCCACACGCGCCAGCTGATGTTCAAAGCTGTTTTATCGCGTTTGCTCCAATCTACTTAGAGAATTGATTGTCGTTGCCTGTTGCGCGACAATCTCGTTTTTAATGAAGGGGTGATGTTACTTTAGAATTACTTTAGGTACCCTTATCTGAATATTCATACAATGCAAACGATATACGAGAGCGTTGTGCCACACTGGTTTAACACTCTGTCTTCCGCTGGCCGGAACACCTACTCTGTGTTCATTGTAAAATTTGCAGCTAACTCTGGTGATGGGAAATGTCGATAAAAACCTAAGCAACCCAGATAACAACGGCAGGCTCGCCCCTGACCACGTTACGGTCTTCTGAATGTACCGTTCCCAATCATGTAAGGAATATATGTGTGCCTCTACCTCGTTTGGGATATAGTAGTGAGCGTATGTTACGTAATTCAGTTTTTGAGCCTCAAAGTTGCGGCGTGCTAGACAAAAAAAAATACGACATGTTTTGAAATCTGTGCCTGTGCTTCTTTCAACAACTTATTACTCATTTGCTTACTAGGTGCTACTTAAGCTGAATTAGGAACTAGATCGACCCCTTTCAGGAGTCGAGGCAAGTTGAGATAATCCTGCTATACCTCTGGTCGGCGGTTAAAGGTCCTCTTTAACTGACCTCTTTTTAACTTCTAAGAGCGCCTGAAACTCGTTCACTTGGGGGCACTCCAAGAGAGAACGAAGCGCAAGGGCTCCACCTACCTTGAAGCGTTTTTTTAAGCTAAAAAGCATAACTTTTGTATCAAATATGCCAGATAACTGAAAGTCTCAGTATATGATGTCAATACTTGGGTAATTAAAACACGCAAAGTGACAATTGCATAGCTTCGATACTTTTCGATTTCATGGAAATCTGAAATAGTCTGATTTCGGCACTGGCACACTGACGATCATTAAAGAAGTCAGGGTTTTTTAAACCCTTATAACTTTTGCCGCCCAAACCCCAAAATGAAATTTCGAAAGTCTTCGGCTAATTGACTTGCTAGGGGTCACACATTTTCAATTTGGTATACTGATATTATGTTCACGAATCGAAATAGAAAAACAAATATAGCTATGATTAGATTTCACAAAATAGCCCCCTATCACATTTGAAAGAATCTGTTACTTTATAATTAGATGGTCGTATTAAATCTCAACCTTTTCATTGAAATATTTCTTAAGCTTTATTTCAAATCTCTTTTGAGGACAAACTCTGTACTTGTGTGTACGAATAGAACAAAGCAACAAGGTTATCTTAGGAATAGCTACTTGCTCAATGTTTAATCTATTTTTCTAGAGAATAACGTCTCTAATATACTTCACATGCTCGGTGGAGGAATGTGGCAACGTCGGGCTTATAACATATCTTTACCTATATGTAAAGTATATACGTCACAAGTACACCTAACCAGATAAATCCGGTTCAGACCGGATTTTCAGAGCTTACTGACTCTGCTCAGATTTCATTAAAGACCGGGGTTTTTCACAATTAATCACAAGTTAGTGCTCGCACTAGCCACTGCAATTGAAACAAATGATCCTAAGTCATCTTTCAAAGCTGCTGCCACGAAGAAAATGTGTATCTAAGAATTCACTGAGTTTATTCTCACCAAAAGGCAGGACTTCAAAAAACTATAAACACACTGGTTTGCTGGCATGGTGTACGAAACGTTAAGAAACCCGCATTCCAAACGAATTTAACCCCAACGTAGTAAGTGGCGAGTTAACGCCGCTATCCGAGTTGCTTAGTGGTTCTATCGGTATCACCGGAGAGTTTAGCCGGAAATAATGTAAAACTGGCCAAAAGCCGGTCTTATGCAATGGCCAGTTTTGATCTCGGAGACAACACGAGCTCCGACTAGAGTGTTTAACCATTGCTACTAGTTTTTGAATTTCAGGCTCCAGTAACCCGAATCGCCAGGACCTTAGAGGCCCTAGAATGGCACTAGGCAATCACACGTGAACAAGGCACTCACATAGTCGAGTGCTAACCAAAGATGAAGCGTAACGTTTCATGTTATAACAAATTTCCCCGAGGACCAGCCATCTTGACCATCAGGCTCTAACTCTGCTTAGTAACCAGGTATCCCCAGATGATATAGCTAATAAGCGAGATGTGTAAACAAAATATACAAAGGCTACAAAGTAATGATCTGAATGTTTTTCGTGCGTTATGAATAATTCAAACGGGTCTGTTTAGGTGTGCAGCGAATGTTGGAGCGTTTGTGAAGGAAATCAGATTGTTAGGCGCTTGGCGTCCAGTTTTTCAAAATCACATCATTAGTCCAGTATACTATTTCACAAACAGTACTTTAAAATCGTTGAATGTGATTATTACCTAACAAAATCACATAAATTCAAAAAAGTCGGAACTCAAGGTTTGCCAAAGAGCTCTATGGAGCGTTGTGTCTCCGTGTGGTTCCCACCGAAGCAGTACCGGTGACCAGGCAGACCACGACATCAACTGGATGTCTTCGCAAAGGCTATCGGTTACCCACTTCAACCAGCTAACCCGCTGGTACCTTAGTTCACCTATTGATTATTATGATTCGATCTTGTAGTTAAACACTGAGCATAGCACTCTCCCGTCAGGTGACTGAGCTTTTTTATGAGGTTATAGTAAATGACCTTTCTCAGATCCACAAGTCATTATCATCACTGGTAACAGTCTCCTTATAGACCATTATCTTAAGGCACTGAAGTTACTTATCTTAAATCTACTTTTGAAATATGCCCTCACGACCATGTCTCTTAATGGGTTAGTCAGAGGCACATTGATTGTTGCCGTTATGTTGAACGGATCATTCAGAAGCCCACATTTCGCCGAGGGACTTTGAACCTAACGTGGTAAGGGGCGGGCTTACCGCCGCTATCCGGGTTGCTTCGCATCACCGGAGAGTTAGCCGCAAATTGTACAATGAACACAAAGTAGGTGTGTTCCGGCCAGATTTAATCTCGGGACCATTGGGTACCGGGCCAGAATGTTTAACCACTCTATCTACTTTTAATAACTAAAAATACCTCACAGACAGTTATACTTGTCGGATGTAGTCGGAGCTTTCAGCCTTTGGAACTAGGACGGGTTTTGTTCCATTGTCACTTCAATAGGCACCTAGGCGCCGCGTTCAGCTTGAGAAATAAATAAAAAGTACCTTTCATAGAAGATATTATACTCTAATTTTGTGAATTATACTCTAGACTGTTTGCACAATGGTTCCGGTTTGTTGTCCGGGTGTAATTAATATTTATGTGTGCTGGGGGTATTACAATGTAATTAAGTATTGTTTTCTACACCGGAAAGGTAGACGATTTTAAATTTGAATGGGGAGCTCGAGATTTGGACGTCGGAAATCAATACAAAGTATTTTAAAACACACGAGCACACAATATTCTCTTAATATCCTCACGATTATAGCTGACTACCGTCTACTACTGTGCCTTTGAAGGCACCCTGATTGTGGCCGTCATGGTAAATGGAACATTCAGAAGCCCACATTTCACCGAGTGATTTTAATCCAACTCGGAAAACGACCCTACCGTCGCTATCTGGGCTACTAGGGTTTTTTTGGTATTCTCCATCACAGGAGAGTAAGCTGCAATTAGTACAGAGGCGCTCAGGTCAACCTTTACAAAACCGTTGCAAAATGGGTCTTATGTCAGAGGCATAAGGTGCCACTATGTAAAGGTTGATGTGAGCACCTATTGAACTCGAGATCACACATGTTTCGAGTCAGAGTGTTTAACACTGGACCACGGCGATCTCGTTTTTATCATATACATACATTCTTTATAACGGTGAACTATTTTGTAAATGTGACTGAATTTTTCTTGGTAATTTTTCAGATTTAAAATATCCATGTGAGTACATATATTGTGACACTGAAGTCATGACTCAATTTTGGGCTTATTTTAGGTCGCATCTCGGCGTATGACTCAGTTTTTTTATGGAAATTAATCTCTTTCTAAGAAGTCGCGTTTACCCCAGTCTGTTGACGTATGTCATTTGTCATCACACACGCTTTCACACAAAGCTCTCCCAGAGAGCTCTCTGGGAGAGATTACAACGCGACTGGGGACGAGCAGATAGTAATATGCAGGCTATCTGTCTTTTCTAGACAACAAAGAAAGGTTGAAAAGGGAGGTGAAGAGTGCTCGAAATGTTATTAATGGCAACATTTAACTGTACAGCTTCCGTTTCTAATAAAACTTTCAGATAAAATGATTTGTTATCATGCTATTTTAATCGCATTCATAGATACGCCTGGCTTATTCCCATCGATCTTGATACCTCAGATTCGACCGTACTCAACACATCCACATTCACTCGGAGTAAAAGCAACTTTATCACAGGTAAATAGAGTGGGTAGTCAAATGTCTAATAAGGTTCTTTTATTGTCTTTATGTACCCTTACTCGTCCTCAAAACAGGAGGGCGGATCTGACCTACTTTCGGTGTCGGGTTTCCTCCAAATTGGCATACAAACAATGGTAGTGCCTTAGCCGAAAACGGTCGCTAAGAGTATCAGGAAAAATGACACTGAACGTAATAGGCCTTTTCGTCCACTTTACGTAAACGGACAAGGGGAAAACGTGACGCTGTCCTTTCGGCGGAAGTAGTTTTTTATAAACAAATCAATGAAATAGTATTTAACAACGTTGAAAAACTAACAATTCTGAAATATAGTTTTAGAAGTAGTTATGTGTAGAAAGTAAAAAAACCGGCCACCTACCACCACCATCAGGGTACCATCATCGAGTAAAAAAATAAGTTTTTTGTATGGGAATGGGATTTTTACAGGGGCGCTTTAATATTTACTTTTATTCTATTTGCCTCTTTATTTCGAAAGGTAAAAATATAACTACATAGAATACAGTGAAAATTTTAAGCGTGCACGGTACCGTTATAAATATTGACACGTTAATTGAAAACACGTTCATTGTATGGGGGTCCTCATACAATGAACGTGTGTTAATATTTTATGTTTAGTATTGTTTGGCATAGCGCAATGACAACGCAACCGGTTCTCTATTGTGTCTCATAAAATTCTTGTCCATAATTTAACGTGTCATAATGTTTTCTGACATAATTATCATTTGCCCGAATGATAGGTAGCCCTAATTTACTGTCTCATAATATCACTTGCCCTAAAATCATAATTACGAATTGTAATATGTCCTAAAATTCTTTGCCAGAACTATCACAATCTATAATATTTATAACCTATAAAATCTTTTCTCATAATAGTGTTTAGTCCTAACGTCACTTCTCATAATATATCGAGCACTAAAATCTAAATTGCATAAATGTTAATGAATGTCCTGAATATTTTTGATTCAAAAAATGCAATCGATAATTTGCTAAAGACATCGGTTTTCTATACTAACATAAAACGGTTTCGCCAAAAAAATACTGAACCCCCGAAGGTAAAGCCTTCGTACGATTACCAAACACGGCCAAGTCGGATTCGCCTTGCTCATTCAGCATGCAAGCAAGCAGCATGCAGACAAGCATGCAGCGTGCAGGCAAGCATGCAGCATGCAGGCAAGCATGCAGCATGCAAGCAAGTATGCAGCATGCATATTATTTTAGGGTTTGAAAAAAAAATAACTAACCCTCGAAGGTTAAGGCGTGAGCTGCGCTCACGCCTTAACCTTCGAACCTATCACGGCCATGTCGGATCCGCCCTCGGCATCCACCATGTAAACAAGCATGCAGCATGCAGCAAGCAGGCAAGCATGCAGTGTGCAGACAAGCATGCAGCGTGCAGGCAAGCATGCAGCGTGCAGGCAAGCATGCAGCGTGCAGGCAAGCATGCAGCATGCAAGCCAGTATGCAGCATGCAGGGATGCAGCATGCACATTATTTTAGGGTAGGAAAAAAAAAAACCCTCGAAAGTTAAGGCGTGAGCACAGCTCACGCCTTAACCTTCGAACCTATCACGGCCATGTCGGATCCGCCCCCGGCATCCACCATGCTGCATGCAGCATGCAGGAAAGCATGCAGCAAGCAGGCAAGCATGCAGCGATTTTCGGACGTACGATATTCGGAGAAGAAAGGGACTACCAACGCAACCACATCGACATTGTAGGAAACACTACGCAAAGCTACAAAAAGCTGCAGCGACACTGTTCACACGTAGCCACTGCTTGACTACATTTTGACGCTGCAATGTGGTGTAGTTGTGGTGCGTGTGGGTTGACCCTTAAACTTGCAAACCAAAACTAAATTTAAGGTCCATGCCTCAAGCACCTCTTTTAGAAGAAATTTTTCATTTATAAGTAGTTTAGTTTTTATATTAGGTTAGGTTTTATATAAATTTGTTCCTTTTTGTTTTAATTTTGTATAAATAGTAATAGTTTTTTAAAATTAATTAATATCTAGTAATCGAATAAATGCATATTCTTTACAAAAAAAAAAATCTGAGGTAATGCTTGTAATAAAACTTACAACCAGCTAGTAGTGTGCATAGTCTCGCGTGGATATAAGTCTGTCATAAAAAGTCTTTATTGCGCATCTCGTAAAACATATTTTTTCTGGGATCATGTCAACCCATGTCCTTACAACATTTTATCAAATCGGTTTATTGTTCAGTCGTGAAAATGTAACCAAAAACAACAACACACGCGACTGACACGTCGAAACCTACGTCATTTGACTGATGTGATGAATGATGCTGCTAGATAGATGAATAGATAGATAGATAGATATATTCTTTATTGCACACCAAAACAACAGAAATCAACAGCAAAAGTTACACGGATTGACGTAAAATGTACAATTTGGGCAAAAAGCGATCTCTTCCAAACAACCCACAGGTAGAGGAAAATTTACTAGAAGGATAGGCAAGTGCACAAGTAACAATAATAGTAACTAAAACTAATGGATCACGGTTCACTCGAATTGTGCGGCTTTTCTACTTTCAAGAACTAACTTTTCGTCGTTTTTTAGTCTTTATGGACTCGTTAACCATATTTTTGGAGTATGTTTAGCGACATCTTATGGTTGCAGTGGCAGTGGGACGTCTATGGCCAGTTGTTGGCAATTTTTCAATGACAGGTGTAATTACAATTTTATGTTGCCCATTTGTTCGTTTTTGGTAAACAATTTTTTTAATAAAACGAAATATGGGTTACTTTACTTTCTTGCCTTACCTTCAAAGTCTTGTTCTGTGTAGTCATGGTGTGTGTGTTTTCTTGCGGCGGGATCCGTTGGAGCCTCTTCATCATCAGTCCTGGTCTCCATATTCCACGGCCTGTGAACAAGCAACAATAGTTTGCTGTATAATATTATTGAATAAATTAACCCTAAAAGCAATAAACAATTAAAATCGTATGGGCATTCTGAAAGATTTCTGATACTCGTAGATTGAAATTCTTTGAAAAACCTAAGTTTAGAGTAAGCCATCACTGTAACCCTGTTTTATTAAATGCAAACAGATTAAATAGGCCTGTACTAACGCGGAAACGGATGAAAAAGAAGAAAAATTGAATATATTTTTGATGGCAAACGCGGCGAAGAATGTAGACAATAGACAAGTTATTATATTGCTATATACTACACGCAGCTTCAAGTAACGAAACGTTAAAATGTATGTAAAATTGTACTACTTAATATAATGTTACAATTTAGCGTTTCTTGTCAAGATGGACTGCCAAAGAAAGTCAGTCTTTAGAGAAAAGCTTTCACAATATTTCTTAATCTTTTTCAAATAAATAATGTACTACAGTTTCTTGTCAGTTACAATATTTTGTTATAATGTACTCAACGTTGTAGATTAGGGTTATGTGCCTTGCAAAGCCGGACCCCGTAGTTGGTAACATCGAACTAATAGGGTTCGACCATACCATTAGTAAGGCCTATTAAATTACGTACACGGCCTTGTGTATCAGCAAATAGGCTATTAAGAGTCCCTTATCTTAAGATAACAAACAATATATAGGTAAACAGTAAACATATATAGGACAGGGTAACACTGGCGACAAACGTTAAGTATTGTTACTCGTACCTATGTACATTTGTTTCTACTAGAAGTATTTAAATATTTATTAATCTTGCATTTTCAATAGTTTTAAAAAGGCACCGGCACAAATAAACGTACATACTTACTCAAAATAGTGTTGATGCCTACCCCCTAAATGCCCCTAATGCCTATTCCTTCGCCGGTGGGTTCAGAACAAATAAGACCTGACACTTGATAGTCATATATCGACAGTGAAGAGTCAATAAATACTTAGTAAGAGTCGCTTAATCTGATAAATTGGTCAAATTGAACGTAGAATAGAATATCCCATACAAACATGTAACCCCTCCTTCATAAAAACCTAAACTTCGTCTTATTCATTCTTGTTTCTGCCGCCATTTGCGACTAAGTGACATAACACGTCAATCGCTTAAACTATGCTTTAGCGTTGCGTTCGTTTTTATGAATAAGGGGTTACATGTTTGTATGGGATATTCTATTCTACGTTCAATTTGACCAATTTATCAGATTAAGCGACTCTTACTAAGTATTTATTGACTCTTCACTGTCGATATATGACTATCAAGTGTCAGGTCTTATTTGTTCTGAACCCACCGGCGAAGGAATAAATTAACATAGCAATTTAGTTACCGTCTTCATAACTTGTGGAATTATAATAATTCAAGTCCCATTAAGGTATTATTCATGTCCTCCTTACGAATATACAATCAGGTACAGTCACCATCAGCTTTTTTTAGCAGACAAGCCATGATATTCCGGTTGGCGCCAAAACTCACTTTGCTCGTGGTGAGTTATCTTTAAAATTCAATTTCCTTGCGACTGTGCTCGTCTGAGAGAAAAGAACTAAGCCAAATAACATGTTTTAATTTACATACAAAATGAGAAAAAATACTGATTCAGAGTGAAGCGTATTGATAATTGAAAAAAGCGTGAAGCACCGAGATGTGAAGTGATGGCCGCCGGAATGCCACCCCAGGTGACCAAAATACAGATAAACACATCTGATTTAATATGTGAGCAGATGCTAGTCTCTGACTTTCATACATACAACTGTCCGACCAGTAATATAATGGTTAAGTAGTTGGCTAAACCAAAGGTCGCGGGTTCGATCCCCGCACAGTGCAAACTTGTGTGTGCATGAACATGTAGGTTTGCACTGGGCTGGGTGTTTCCTATGTTTTTCAAGTAATGTATTCAGAAAAAAAAAGTGTTTACTCGTTGTCTGGTTTCCCATAGCACAACCAATTGAATTACTGAATTTGGGCTAGGTGGCGCTGCGGGGAATAATGTCCAGGAATATAAAATTAATATTTACAACCAGCTTTCATTAAGAACGAGTCTGCGTAAATACTCTTGAAGTTAGGCGTATTCAGATATTTGGTCATCCTTGTCTGCTACATTTTTTTATAGCGGTCATCAAGATGACCTCTCTCCACGATGGGAAGCAGCCGTGAGGTCCAAATATGGGGTTGACAGTTAAGTACTGGAGCACTACTTTGCTGGTCCATCTCATTTGATAGTGATAGTGTACCAACCGTTGCTTTTGAATTCGTAATTAATTGTTCCCAAAGAAAATTAAATAACATATACGTTAAACTGCGTAGGCTTCTCAACAGGTAGCTTTTCTGTTATATTCTAATCTAACATAATTCACAAACTTCTGAAATATTTTAACATAATTCACGAAATTACCTGCTAACTAGAAAGCGATTTAATAATACCGCAAAAAATAATTTCACTATCAGTAGAATTTATTATAATAGCTAACCACCTAGTTACAGATTAATATTGCTGCTTATCAAAATTGGACTGGAATTGGACTCATATTCTACGATCTCCAATACCTAAAATTTTTAATTAAAGTAGAGGATAAGTACCATTTTTTTCAAAACAATACAAGTCTACAGTCCACCCATTAAAGCTCAGATGTTTTAGGAAACAATGGATTGCTTTAAAGTATTTACCATATTTTACGAATGAAATAAAAGACTGCTTTAATGGTTTTTAAGCATTAATCGCGAGTAATACTATACTGCCCAAGGCTGTTCCCGAATAAATTGTAGAAAACAAAACTTTCTAAAGAAAGTAAGAGCATTTATTACATCATTATTATCTGGCATTCAGCCATATCCTGTGTCGAAATCCAGTTCGTATTTTTACTTTTCGATATTAACATTTGCTAAGTCAAGCAAGTTTCCTTCGATGCCAGCCAAATGATCTACAATTCTTCATAATGGGAATTATAACAACCTATTAAAATGAGTTTTATTAGAAACGCCACTGAAACTAAAACGAGATCATTCCGACGATCATTAATAAAAAATAGCTACCAACAAATGTTCGCCACTCAAAAACTCTTGATCAAACTCACGACCGCAGTAGGTAACTAACGAAAACGGTTTCCGAAACTTGAGCAAATAGGAATTTATTTTACCAGAGCTAAAAATGGAGCGGTTGCCTATGGAATGAGATTGGGGAACCTTCATAGGATTAAACGTTTAAATTGAAGTTTGAGGTCAGCATAATTGGGAACCTCCGGAAACGCGAAATTAAAAATGCGTCACGTGAAATTCTACTTGTGTTGTGTATTTTTGGGCATCTCCGGAAATAACGGAGGTACAAAAATTTGGTAACGATGTTTTTTTGGTTTGCTGTTTACCTGTTTTAACAGTCGAAACCTTATTGAGTGGTATGATCTCTCAGAAAGGTTACTTTAAACTTCATCATTATTAATATTATACCTATATGCGAAAGTTTGTATGTGTGGATGTGCCGTGTTGCTCTTTCACGTAAAACTACTGGATGGATTTTAATGAAACTTCACAATAATATAGCTTATGCATCTGAATAGCACATACTACAATGGGGCTACAATTTCTAAAGATATTTCACTTTTTTTCAATCGAAGTCCACGCGAACGTAGTCGCGGGCGGCCGCTAGTTCTTCATAATTTAGTTTTAGGTTACTTTAAACATCATTTTAGGTGTCACGCCTCTATAGCATAGTGAATTATGTCACAGATTGGTAGCATCGCTGTTATGTTATGTGGTGTTATGGTTGTGAGTACAAACAAAACGCAGCCAGCACGTTACCACAGTATAAACATACAGTAGGTTATCTAAGGCCGCCCGCCGAGTTATTAGCCTAGCGTGCACACAGACACGCGGCACAGCCCGTCCGTACTGCCGCCTCCCTATGCCTCCATATTTTATACTAGCGTGTGCTTGAAATCGCGTGTGCGTGAAATCGCGACACGGCGCGCGACGCGCACGCACACATTCAAACCGAGAGCGGCACGTTTGATGTAGATGTTCTAGTGTATGTTTATACTGTGACGTTATTTTGTGACAGGGGTCGACAAGTGATTTTATACAGGGTCCGGTTATGAATTTTTCACGAGGTCTTAATTAACAAAAGAAGGTATTTCCTTTATAGATACTCACTTATTTTTTTAAAGGTCACGAAATAAAAAGTTAATCAACGGCACAAATAATTCAATTACAATGGTATAACAAATTTTAGTAATTTTAACTTTGATAATAATGATCGGTTGGTTGGTTCGATACATTATAAATTATCGAAAAATAATGTCTGAATTGTAAAAAGATGATTGATAGTTTATAATATCGTGATACCGTTTGTTAACACGATAATCATGTGGCATATAGGTACACTCATTACGAATAACGAAAAACGGGAATAACGAAATACGGGGAAAACATCGAGAAGATACAAAATAAGTTTAATAAGCACTTAGGATATAAATTTAATAAGTTCAATGGTTCAGAACCTCCACTTATTCCTTCTTTGGCCTCACGTCGAATGGAAAAAGACCAATTGTTTTTGTTTAAGATTCTCAATAATTTCGTTGATTCCCCCTTCCTTTTAAGCAATATTCATTTGAGATGCCCCCGGTTAAATTCACGCCATACTTCTACATTTAGTGTGCCTTTGGTGTCAACTAATTATGCCAGTAACACCTTTTTACTGCGCTCTTGTCGTAATTACAATAGGGATTTTGAAAATGTCGACATTTTTTGTTCTAGGATAGGAGCGTATAAAAGGGCTGTGAGGGAGAAGTTAGCTTGACGCTGATGTCGTTTTCGTTTTCGTTTGTTTTTTTTTTTTTACTAATTTGGAAAATACCTACACTCCCCCCCCCTTTTCCTTTTTTTATTGTATATCTTAGCTTAAATATGTGTTTTATATAAGTGGAAGCTTTATTGGTTTTAGTGAGATTTATTAGTGATAGCCGTAAATAATTTAAATACTGTATGTTTCCTGAAGAATGAATAAATAAATAAATAAATAAATAACTTAGTTTCTAAACTTGCCAAAACATTGATTTTGAACTAGAGTACTTAGTCCAGTCTGGATTAGTAAAGATTATAATCGTCTACGCTCAGCCAGTTGCCGACTCCTGGTCTACGATAACGTAGGCCGGTCGTAAAAAGTAGATTAATTAGGACTCCTACTGCGAGTCTATAAATCTAACGCTAATGGTACCTTATAGTTACTCAAGTACAAATTTCCAGGGGGTTAACCGCGTTTGGGATGATTAAGGAGGCTTTGTCTTATTTTTGGTAACGATTTTCTAGGTTATTCCTAACGTGTTATTCAATAGTTTGAAAAACGAAGGATTGTGATTGAATTACCCTGTTTTGTATAGAAAAACTGTTGGCTGTTGGTGGCATTCCGGCGGACATCACTCGGTGTTTCACGCTTACTTCCATCATCAATACGCTTCACTCTTAATTAGTATTTTCTCTCATTTTGTATGAAGATAATCAAAAAAGGTTATTTAGCTTAGTTCTTTTCTCTCAAAGAACCACAGTCGCAAAGAAATTGAATTTTAAAGATAACCAATCACGAGCGAAGTGAGTCTTGGCGCCCCCACCGGAATGCCACACCAGGATACTTCTCAGAGAGCGTCGTGGCCCAGTGGTTAAAATCTGGTCCGAACACCCTATTTGTGTTCATATTATAACGTTCCGGTGATGGAATTCACCGATAAAAAGTGCAGTAGTGATATCTTCTCACGCTGTACAAGTGTCCGTAGACCGCCGTAACTGAATGCCATCAGGCATGCGAACTTACCGTCGTTGTATAAAAAAACGCAATGAATCAACCCGCAACTATCAACATCTCGAAAGATAACGATCACAGCGAAGAATGAGGAAGCCTAGATCCTCAGCCACCACAAATAAGACGTGGGTCGTAATTTCCCGTGGAAGTAACTGTTTATTTTTATAGACCAATCAGGCCCTTTTGTTGGGAGTAACAAGTGGCATTTGCGAGCTTATTAATAAAGTAAATGAGATGAAAATGTACTCTAAGGTCAATAGCGAAGCTAATGGCAAGGTCGATGTTGGTGAGTCATAGGGATAAAACATGTTGATGTAAATTTGAGCTGTAAAATTAACGGGAACATGTGTACCCGTATTCATTAGTTACTCTAAACAATCAGTGCCGTTACTTTTGTATAGTTACCTTTTGATACAATCGAGCACTAGGTAACAGAAGGCATGGGCCATGGCATTGAGTCGCGTCGCGCAAATACCGGCTTCATTCGATTTTAGTAAAATTCAAAAAGTACATTGAGTAATGAGCATTTCTTTAACTTTGATATATTTTGAACTATTCTGTTCTTGTTACGTTTAAATTGCGATACTTTTTTAATCGTTCGTTTAAGGAGTGTATCTGACATACGGCAAATACGATACGAATTCACGAGTAATGATTCGGTACTCCGAGTCAGGTTAAGTACTCACTCGGTAACGAATTCATACGATTTGCAACAGCTCTAATACTAATCATAATCTAAGTAATGTAATGATATGTAAATATATTCCTTTCCATGAAATTAAGGATCACTTTAACAAAAACTTTAACAGCACCAAACAATTTTTGCTCAATCACAGAATTTAGCTGAGTCCTCCTAAATCTTGGTTGAGTTTTCGTGTCGTTTTATTACACGTTAAATATTTTGTTCCAATTCACGAAATACAATATATTTGGCCCACAGAAACCTAAAATTAATTACTTAAAGTATCTTAGTAAATTCTCTAGAATTACCCTTGACGAAAGCCAGCTTGAGCTGCTTAAAGGTCCTTCCTAACCGCACCCCCCGTTACGAGGGTTTATTATTGTTTAGAACCTAACGAGCTGTAAACATCTCGTTACACTAAGACAATGACGTCGGGTCCAATTACTGTATGCTAGATAGCGTGGAATTTCATCCAAGGGTCGATCAATCTTGACCTTAATAACAGCCACATATACTCACTCCATTTCTTAGAGGTCAAGTTCGTCGTAGCTCTACACGTGGAGTAGGGTACTTTAAATTACAATAGCCAATGAAAAACGTAGATAGGTTACTTGTGCTAAAAAACGTGACATCCGAAATCACAACTTCGAACACCTGAGCAAAGCATTGACAGTTTGAGAGGACACTGTGCAACATGTATGTCTCGTTTACACTCTAGTAATCAATCATACTATCTTGTACACACTGTCAAATTAGAGGTACAAACGTCAGGGGTCAATTTTCGACTTGGCATCAGCGCTGACATAAAATAACTCTTTTAAATATCATTGACTTTAGCAGTATTTATTTTCAAATACAAAATACTTGACGATCGAATTGGTGAAGTAATTAAGAAAGAGGTCGCGGGTTCGATCTCCGCACAGTACAAATATTCATGGGCATGAACATGATCGTCTGTTTGGCTTAAGGTCGTTGATTTATTTCTCAAAATAATAATTATAAAAGTAAAAGCTACACTGAAGTACATATACATAAAACCTACCTTAAGAAAGATTGATGTAAAAAAATATGTTGAGTACATGACAAACCCGAGATGGAAAAATAATTGCTAAGTGAAGTGTTTTATAATATTTAAATATTCAAAAAAACTTGGGGCCGGATAAAAGCACTTTTGAGCCCGGAAAATGTCAAGTTCCCGGCGGAATTATAATTACGGATTTGAATCGGGGCCTCCGGGAGGAATTATGAGCTTTTGTCCCTAACTTCATGATTAACCAGTGTGTACATTTCCGCATGATTTTTGTTCAGAATCAAATGATTTAATTGAACACAAGTTACATTATATTATGGGGTTTTCTGCAGCCCACCATTTTTTAAATTACAATATTTCGGCACAATATTACAAGTCGGCACAATGCAATGGTCACCGAAATGTATATTTTGCAAGTTGTAACATAAACAAAGCCATTGACTTATGCCAAGAGAATTCTGCTGAAGGTGCTGCTAAGGTGAATCATAATAATAAATTGAAAAAGTGAGGGAAGAACATTGATTTCTAATTTCCGCGACGAAATAATACACCCTGCCAATAGATGGGAATGGAGAATGTTAATATCCTGGAAGGCAACTGACACTCCCTTAATCAGAAAAATGCAAGACAACGTTTTTTAATGGCAATATTCCTTCTCGCTCTTAATGATATTCATTAAATACATTAAAAGTAGTAAGATTAAAGTAAACAGAAAATATATTAATAAAATAAAACACTTACTGTCCACGGTTTGGTGTCCGCACATATTTATATGGATAGTCTTTAAAATAAACACTTTTATACACCATCACTGAAGTAGTTCAATATCACTACGCAAACTCTACGTTTTCACACAAAATAGTGCTCTTTTCAAAACACACTCATAAACGAAGGTTTTGCGATTAACAGGTGGCTACTTCCCCTTTTAAATTTCTGAAATTAATTATTAATATTCATGGGATATAGTCGTGGAGGACGTATTGTTAGATTTTCTTGCCGGTTTCTTCTCAGTAGAGAAACGAACCCTTCGATGCCTATGTTACAGTCACTTTACGTTGTGGAATATTGAGTTTATACAATATGTATCTCAGAGACTATGCTTACGAGCAAACGATAACAAGCTTTCTACTCTTGTCAAATTAGTTTTGTTCCAAGAGGGGCTTTGTGAGAAAATTTGTAGCAGATAAAACAATTTCAGCTCAGCTTAGCCAAGGACGGGAAAATAATGAGATTTTAGGTTTCACTGATTTAGATTTAAGAAAAATGTTAGAAATATTCATAAGCATAAGCATGTTATTAATTCAAACAAAGAATATCTTAAAACCAGCTAAACAATTCTCGATTTTTCTACGTTGATTGTATGGAATTTTAACCCTACAGCACGTAGTGTGTAACATACGGAAAATTGCCTACAATTTGGTTTACGGTAATCTTCTATCTTAACGACATTGAGAGGAAAAAAATCAAACGTGATATGTTTCACAGCATTTTTCTCACTGTCATTTTTAAGACATTAATGTTCTCTTTTTACTCAGCAATTGACTTTATTCCGCAAGAAAAATAGAGTATCCACAGTTAAACTAAATAGGGTTAGTAAATTGTAAAGATTTTCTAATAATTCAATGTAACCCTAGTCCACTTGTTCACTCACTCGATGTAACTCGCTTCTCGAAAGCGAAGCGTCCCTATCAAGATACGGAGTTAGAGTATTCGTGCAAACGCACTGATGGTCGTTTTAAACCTGTGCCACTTCGACGTTGTAGGGTTAACGTCGTTCGAGTTAACCGGTGCCGGAACCATCTGTTTAGCCAATCTAGTGTTATGACAGCTAAGTAGCTATAGTGGCACTAAAGTTAGTGATGTTATACCAATAATAATCTGGATTATGTTTTCAGTTGATGGAACGTCTTGGTAATCCTCATTATTCCTCATGTCAGCCTTTCCTTTCAATAGTACCATTTTATAAGTTTGTTCAAATATTTGAGATGGTTTGTGTTGTTGGTTCTAATTTGTGTGATGTAGATTTTGTTCAAATATTTGAATCATCCAATAGATTACAACATCATTTAAAGACTTTCAGTAGTCTTGTTGATGAAAGAGAACGCCATGGATTAGGGGTTGAGCACTCGGACTTACGAGCCCCCGTGACTCCGTCTTTTTAACCCGGTCAGAATAATTTGCCGCTGACTCTCCTTTTACGGAAAATTCCGAAAAAGCCTAAGCTCATACTATTCATTATTTTAAAACACACTATTTTCCGTAAGAACACAAACTTTACAAATGTCTCAATAGACTAACAGTTCCTCGAATATCGGACTTAATTTGCTAGTCTGAACTTTGTGGAAGAACATCCTAAATGCACAGTATATCTAGTAATATATACTTGCTAATGTCTCTGTGGCTTGTTTACCCCACTCAACTCCAAAGTTAAACAGACACAAACTCGAATTCGAGTCTGTGGGGACCATGAACTTTCGGTAAAGTTTGTGTCGCAACACGCGCCAACTATCTAGTTTACCTTACTCTGGCAAAAAATAGCTATTATTCTGTACGAGTAGTTACTTTCTAGGTAACAGATATAGAGTTTCAGAAATAATGATTTACCATGTTATTAATATTTTTAGCATTTTCCATCCACGAACGATTCCATTGGAAATCAAAAAAAAAACAGTTTGCTGTTGTGATTTTTTTCAGCAAAACCTGCTTAGTGAAGGCTGCAGGATTCCGAATCAAAGAGGAAAGAGACACTGAATCAGCCTGGATTTTTTATAGTGGTCGTGTCTCTTCGTTATTTTGTTAACAAAAAACTATAGGTGTTTGGGTTCTAAACATTTAAAAATCAAGTATTTTTAGTATTTACCAACTTAATATACTCGACTCGGTCAGATTCCGAATCAGGCGCTCTGACAACAGTCAAAGATGCACTTATGTGTATTATACTTGTACGTGTATTTATCTTCTTAAATGCAATCATAGATAGCAATTCAATGTGTAAGTAAGTATTTTGCAAACACTAGGTTATAACGCAAGTAGTAACACAATAACACGGTTAACGGTTCATCAACCACATCAAGAGGGTCAGGGTCGGAAAGATTCCCACCAAGTAATTAGGTACAGTCAGCACTAAAATTATGTTTGCTAACCTTGACCACTCTGGTCAAAAAGGTATTGGTGGTTTGACAAAAAAGCATTTTTATACCTTTCACTATGAGATTTGCCATAAGTACCCGTGTAACCCATATTTTTTAACCTTATTTTCGTGCCTGTATTGATGCATCCATTAGGATAAATGGACCTGAATCTCAACCTGTGGCTCTCCAAATATGGATATCACCGAAGGGGGAAGGGCTGGTGTGACGACCTCGTATACTACTTTGGAGAATGGCGGATTTTGGTAGAAGACAGAGACCAATGGCAGAAGGATCGTGACGGCTATAGAAAAAAAATGTGTTAACAATTAAAATCAAGATTTCATACAGAAGATAAATAAACCACTTGAAGGAAAGAGTTCCTTCAAGTGGTTTACCACTATATCCACGATACCTGATCGAAACAATATGAGAATATTGTTCTCTCTTTATCCCTTCATAATAAAACAAAAATAAACGCCTTACAACAACCACGATTTCAATCGTAGATTTGTTTCCCAAATCTGCAATCTAGCCCCGAGCCGATCCCCATTATTCGTCTACGTGGAACGCGATCGCTTCAAACATGGCCACCGTATCTGTAACGTGAATCAGCTGTTGTTACAAGCTCAAAGGCCAGTGTTCTCGTGTCAACGATTTCTATTTCACACCCGCCCCTAGATAGCTCATTAAGGGTAGTGCGGCGCAGCATACAAATTACAGCGGTTAATCACCGTACAGACCCAACTCGTGGATGGGAGCGAGAGGTATAGGTGAGGCTGTGTAGATTGAAATGGTTTCAATTTTTTTTTAAGTACCTATATCGAATGGACATTTAAAAAAAAAGACAGCAGTGAGGAGTTTTGGCAGTGTTTCCAGCCTGCAAGCAATTTGTAAGTAACGAAAAAAATGTATTAAAGGTTTTTTTTTTGACAGTGTTTTCTACTGATTTAAATAGATTTGTCATCGTGTAATGAGGTGGCGATAGCGGGAAAACCTGTTCTTACATCCTATAAATAATTGGTTCACGGATATGTTAAGAACACTTTCCCATATTTCATGGACAGATTTGGATAACATATTATGAGCTATGATAGGTATGGTAAGTATACAATATATGTGACAGACTGAATTCCATACAGGCAAACCTGCAGGAAATGGGCAAAAGCTTTTATATGTATACAGGGTGTTTCTTCTAAGGTGTCAAGCCGGCGCCAGCTGATAGTAAGGTACCATACCTATCGATTTAACCCCCATGTATGTTCTACGATTTTTTGTAGTTTTCGAGATAATTATGTTTTGTTATTTTTAAAAATTTTGTGAGCACTTGGCTTTAAATAATTATAACTTTTTTTTCGTTTGACTTTTGTTGGATATTTTCTATTTATTATAATGTCTATTGATTGCAGTTTTATGATTAAAATAATCTCTGTCCTAACTTAACTACAAGATACAAAAATTTTGATTGATAGTGAAAAAAAAGTGAATCATGCAGAACATAACCAAAATTCAATCGTAAATTAAAAAAAACAAAAGGTATTCCATAGCTTCTTACTAATTTCAAAAACTGCATAGCATCATAAGCTTTCATAATAATACAAAAAAACATGTCCTTTGTGGGGCATTATTCGCTGTAATCGATGCTCAAGTCTTGAGAATCGGAAATAAGTGTAATTTTCATACTTAATCAGTTTCTAGTATTTTGGCATAATTTTGTCATTTCTGAGATTTATTGTCTTCTAACGTTTAAACAAAGCTCATTTGTTAATAAAACAGTCATTTTTTAACTTCCAATCATTCGAAAGTCACAACTCCTGTTGTAATTAAAATGTTGAAATTGAGGAAACCGGAACATGTTTTGAATCGATTATCGAACTGTTTTGAGTTACTATGTTCAAAATACGCGTACATAAAAAATAATAAAGATGGTCCGGTTTCCTCAATTTTTTTTTTATTACACCAGGAGTTGTGACTTTCGAATGATTGGAAGTTAAAAAATGACTGTTTTATTAACAAATGAGCTTTGTTTAAACGTTAGAAGACAATAAATCTCAGAAATGACAAAATTATGCCAAAATACTAGAAACTGATTAAGTATGAAAATTACACTTATTTCCGATTCTCAAGACTTGAGCATCGATTACAGCGAATAATGCCCCACAAAGGACATGTTTTTTTTGTATTATTATGAAAGCTTATGATGCTGCGCAGTTTTTGAAATTTGTAAGAAGCTATGGAATACCTTTTGTTTTTTTAAATTTACGATTGAATTTTGGTTATGTTCTGCATGATTCACTTTTTTTTCACTATCAATCAAAATTTTTGTATCTTGTAGTTAAGTTAGGACAGAGATTATTTTAATCATAAAACTGCAATTAATAGACATTATAATAAAAAGAAAATATCCAACAAAAGTCAAACGAAAAAAAAGTTATAATTATTTAAAGCCAAAATTTTTAAAAATAACAAAAACATAATTATCTCGAAAACTACAACAAATCGTAGAACATACATGGGGGTTAATTCGATAGGTATGGTACCCTACTATCAGCTGGCGCCGGCTTGACACCTTACAAGAAACACCCTGTATAAATGGGGACGTCATTAATTTTGGTCCTGAGCCCAGCACGTATTGTTGTGCACAAATGCGAGTAAGTTGATAAAATAATAAAAGTACGTCGTGGGAGAGAACGTGACCCGATTTCCTTAACAAAGTTGCTCAATATACTAGTAGAGGTAATGCATCTAACTGTACCTATCTGTTGTTGCGTTTAGTACTCAAAAAGATAATGCCCCTGAAAGTGCAGACAACTTCGGCTAGCCATTATATAGACACGTGGGCTCAGAGCAGATTGTCGGAGGGGTAATGTTAGTACCTTGCTGTCAAATGTTATCAAGGCACTCTAAGGCCTCCGACTAGGCTCAATGATTAACATCTAGCAACTTCAGCTTAGACCAGCTTGCTTAGCGTGGTTTCCCAAGCACGGAGATGCCCAAAAAATACATGACTTAATTTCGGTCGCAGGTCTCCCATCCAGAGGTTATTCAAAACACACACACACAAGATTCGCAGTTAGATAACCGATAAAAAGCGAGCAATTCCGTATTTTATTATACTGTTCGCTTTTACTTTAATAATACCTACTCGTTTTTAGAAATTAACTGTGTATAGTATCAATATCCCTCATTCTACCCGTCACCCCGGAAACATAATGTTTAGCGTCCCGATCAACGGTTACTTAATTGAAACATCTCGGGTGAAATTAGACACGAGGCAACACATCGCACGAGTTCATTTCTAGACTGGAAAATTGTTTTTTTTTTTCGCAATCAGGCAAACATGTGCGGAGGAAAAACCGATGGCACGTGTATTGGATCATTACATATGTACAGTCGCGGAATGAAAGGGATGACCACCCTAAGATCTGTTTTTGCTTGCTCCATGATGACATTGACAGGAACTGTTAATTACATTTGTAGTTTTAATCATTTTAAGCAAAGAGGATGAAATAATTCGATTTATCAAACTTGACACTGCAGCGTAATGGCAAGATCAAACAAATAAAAAGTATTGGTTCAACTGTCAATCGTGAAGGAACATACGTCTAATCGAATTTTAATTTTATTGTCAAACAATAGCCTACATAAGCCTAATAAACATAAGCCTACTTTTCGAAATAACACTCTACGTGCTAGCATGTTACACAGTTTGAAAACAACGAAAACTGTTCGAAAACTGGTCAACCCTTTCGTTCCGCGACTGTACATTACATATACTGGATAGTTCTTCTTATCGACTGTATCGTTGTATATATCGTTATATCGTTGGAGCAGCTCAACCGTATCACTTCGATGGTAGCTCTCATCTTATTGCAACGTGATAGACGCCGTTTTCCAATGGTTTCCTATCTTTATATCGTTGCAATAATACTGTGTTTTGGTTCCAGTCGGAGTTTCTTTCATGGTGATGGCACGTTATCTTTTGCATACATTCACAGTTGCAATGCAACAATTTTATTTCGATTCAGTTCATAATCTTTCCCTTTGCAGACCTTTAGGATTAAGATTCGCTCGCGTGTCTTACACCTAATCAATTGGTTAGGGGCTAAAGTAATTAAGGTTATTTAAATTTCAAACTAAACCATTGTATTCAAAACTATTTAGCATCTTCAGATAGTCGAAGATATTTGCATTGCATAACAGAACATTACTACTATTACTAGTATTTACATAAGATTAAATATTGTCCAATGCTTATTTAACATGCATTGTAATCCTGTTTTGTTTTTCTTTTCACTTTTCTAGCACAAGTAACCTATTTACCTTTTTTTATTATAATATCATTGATGAGGAGGGTATCCTCACGTGGATCCTATGTTCGCCAGTTATGATAGCAAGATCGCAATTGACGAAACAACAACGCATTCATATTTGATAACACTGCTGTAGGCGAAATTATGTTATGATAAAGGTAGAACACGTGTAAGCATAATATACAGGTTTTTGTTTGTAGACTCGTATAAATATTACTTACGTACGAAGCAAATTGAGAAAGGGTGGTTGGGTGTTTTTGATATTGTCAATCTTTCTAATTTCCGAAAAACAGAATGATCATACTTTTCACTCAGAGCGCCTAGCTGTCTTTATTAATGTTTTAATAGAGCTACTAGCAGATGTCGTTGTTTTACTATTATATTTGATGATTAAACGAACTTACCTTAAGTGAAGTTCTATCATAATTATACGAGGGCTTCATCCGAAGAGATTAGAGAACAATTGTAGTTTCGCATAACTACTCGCTAATCTAACACTATAGTTTAAATATACATTAAATTTAATGTAAAAATAAAATAATAATATTTTGACAGTAAAATAGGAATATTTTGTCTTTTACACTGGCAACCCAAAGCCTACTAGTACGCAGTCGTTTCTGTCACGTCATTTAGTTAAAAGTACTTGGTAGACAACAGTCAGTAATAATTGTTATGTATAAAACAAACTGTAAATAAAACAAACTCTTGTTTTATTAACGGCCATTCAAAAAACAGCGTCTTTTCAGATGTTGTAATAATATTTCTTATAGGGTCTGTAGGGAGGGTGGGTTCTAATCTCTTCGGATGAAGCCCTCGTATAATTATGATAGAACTTCACTTAAGGTAAGTTCGTTTAATCATCAATTATACTTTGTGCTTCATCCTCGAGATTAGAGAACAATTGTAGATGTTGAAAGAGATGGAAATATTATTGCAAAATCTTAATTAACTATAATCCCAACATAATGCTAAGAATCGATTTATTGCAAAATAAAAATATCTCTCACAGTCACCTTGAGAAAAAACAATGTACAACTCACATTGTTATCATTCAGCATATTATTGCCACAATTTAAAAAATAAATCTTACTTCTTTAATAAGATTTATCATAAGAACTAAAGAAACCATAATTGGCTTTTGGATGAAAGAGAAAAATTAAATACTGAAGACCCCAAATGGATAAAGCTGATTCGCTTGGATCGTTATGGACAACTTCACTGTTATAAAGTTTACCAAAAAAAACGTTAGAGTCACACTCCACCCAGCAGTAAGTATTTCTAATTAAATCTTTTTTGACACCGAGCCTGCTGGCGGCAAAGGTGCTCGCGTGTCGGGTAGAGTGGGCAGAGAATGTGGAAGTGTCAATACTGCTTTCATTCAGGGTAGACTTTTCCACTTGCTTGAGGGTTTGACTGCCAACCGAATGGAATGATTTTCTGCTACTGATAAATAATAGGTTATAGGCAATTTGGTGGTGTTATGTATTTTAACAATGCATTGGCAGGACAAATATCTGGTTTAATGTCCTATAATGGAATGATAAGACAGGACTAATGGGTGCCTAACTTGTGGTTCTTTATAGTTCCTGGTATCTTGATATGTATCGAATCAGAACAACTATGTGAGTATAAGTGTCAATGTCTGGACTATGTGGGCTGTGATTAGGACTAGTAAGGTCACAGTCTTTTTCGCAAACTGATCTAAAAGCAGATCCTCATTTGGGTATACATTTTCCAAGTAGTCTAGTACGATGGAGGTATCCCGAGTAACTTTATACTTGGGGCGGAGTTTGAAAAAATAAAATAAAAACCTTTTAACAGTCTATTGAGTCCATCATCGGTCGATACTATCGATTCTATAATTAAGGATATGGCTGGCTGGTAACAATTCAGTGTCCTGTATTTGGCTCATGAATTGAACGCATTTCCTTAAAAAAAAAAAAATTTTTTTTTTTTTTTTTTTTTTTTTTTTTTTTTTGTATTGAAAAAAATAAACCAACGTTTAAAAACTTCTGAGTATTGAACTATTGAATGTAACTGTAACTTAAAGATGTACAAATGCCATCTAATGAACTGGATGGCACACTTCTTTCGAAAAGTTCCCTGATAATTTTCCGGTCATAAGTCTGCACACTGGAAGCTTCGTTGTGCTGTTAGGAACAGAATTCAATGGTTTATCACTCGGCTTAAAAATTAAACAGTCAGGAACAATCTGTTGATATTAAAACGGAAACCACGGTTGTGTAGACCAATAAGGCACTACAACTATCCCTTGCGCTTTATCCGTTCTTATTTTTCGTAGAACCTTTGCGATAGCAGAAACAGGGGGAAACGCGTAAAAATGTAAGTTACCCCAGTTTATAGGCAAAGCGTTTACTGCACGGGTCCCAGGATCCCTGAACCAAGACACAAAGTCAAGATACTTCGTCTGGTTGCAAAAAAGGCTCTATTTCGGGACTGCCAAAAGTCTGAAACTATGCGATCAAAAGCTTGATTGCTTAATTCCCACTCTGTCTTAGGATGGAGTCACCTGGGTTCCGTGTCTGGTCGCTGGTTTTCTATCGAACTGATATTTGAAGCGTAAGTATATGAAAATGTTTCTTTTTTCGCAAAAGTTCCAAATATTGGTTTTGGTCAATCTGTTCAACTGAGGGAAACGAACGCCAACTACCCGATTGATATACGAAATAGCCGTCGTGTTGTCAATCCTTAATAATATTTGGCATTGGCAAAATTTTGACGCAAATGTTTTTATACCAAAAACGCAGCTAAATAACTCAAAAAAAAAAATGCATGTGTTTCATAGCCTCTTTAGAGCTCAACTGGCCCTATGCGGTCTTCTCGCCGCATACTACCCCCTTCCAGGTTTTAGCTTGCATCGGAAAAGATTTCTAAGGTGTAAGTATTTTGACTAATGGGATTAGTCGCCTTTATTATGGATTTAATCCACCATTGCATATTATCTTGTAAATTATTAGGCAAGCAATTGTGACTATCATAGTCTCCTGACTGTAAAAGAGCAAGATATTTACACCTTCCGAAGTCTTAGCAAAGAGGTTAGCAATCCGACCACACGTGCGTAATACCGAATGAAGCAACGCTGAAGCTTGCTCAATTTATACTATTCGGTAACTATATTTATTTATTTATTAATTCTTAATGGCACAAAAAGAAAAAACAATTGGCGGACTTAATGCCTCAAGGCATATCTATATGTATAAATAAATATTATATATATATATTTTTATCAATTACGAATCCAAGATAAGTTCATTGGTTTGATGAAGAAAAGACAGCTTTTTTATGCATTAATAATAAAACCTAATTACTCAAAATAATGTCTTAGTTTGACTTTTATCATCCAAACATTCTTGACAATTAGGGGCTATACAGCCCCGGTCATCTAAATATATAGATGACCTAATATGACCCCTCGATCTCAGCAGGGACATAACTGGTTAGAGTAATTTGGTAAACACTTAAGGGGCTGCCTGTAGTACATAAGCCAATTTAACATCTTTGAAGTTCAAAGAGTTTCCCCGATAACTGAATCTTAGGTATTTTCTATATTGTTTACTAACTGAAGCCAAAAAATAAACGTTGTTTAAGTCTAAAAAAATAAAATAATCCCTGAAAACTAGTTTTTAGGTTTAAAATTGTTCTGAGGTCCTTTAGCTTAAAGTTTTCAGTTTTTATAAATTTGTTAAGTGATTTTGAATTTATTATAAAACGAGATTTACCATCTTTCTTTTAAACAAGATAATAACTTAATAAGAATTGGCCTACACGACTATCAGATTCTGAAATAGCCCTAGAGGCTATTAGATCAACAATGGCTTCATTATAAGCTATACCTATTTTCTGTCTTTTACAGTCTTTGGAGGTCTCGGGATACTCTTTTGTATTACTGGCTTATAAAAATGGGATAGCGTGACGCTTTAAGCACGTCATAATGGTATATCTAGTCATTTGTTATTTGACACCATTGGTTGTAAAATAAAGACAGGAGACCAGAAAAAAACTTACCCAGTCTACTGTCGCTGCTAAGGGCGTTGCCTGAACCACTGCTGCGGTGGTGGCGGGGCCAGAGGAGACGGTGGCGGTTGCGCTGCCGTGCACCCCTTTGCGGCGCGCCGCGGTCTGCGCTTGAGTGTGCGAGACAAGATGTTGTGTCCTCTTGGCAGGCTGCCTGCTGTTCGCCAGCCGAGGTTACAAGTTAAAAATTGTGAGGCTGGGGACGCGATATTGTCCTTGCCTATCATAGTATCTGATAATGCAGCCTTAATCTCTGGGTTCAGAATCGGCGCAGATAATCTTTGACTATTAACAGGTACAGGTGACAGGAGATGCCGGTAGAGCTCTTTTCTCCTCGTAATAGCGATATGCTCCCATCGAAGGGCTATATCTTTCTGAATATTATCACCCATCTTTTTAGATTTTTATGGGGCCGCCCAGTAACTCAAGGATATTCTCGTGTAGTGGGCATTCATCGGCCGAAGCCGTAACCGGCGTGGGGGCCGCCTAGGCGGGTTCCCTAACCTCCAAATCCACCTTTTAAGCAGGTGGGCCAAGTTGTTCGCTCGGAGCAATGGGATCTGTCAACGGCAGTTATGAGAGGTCTTGGCTATCAGAAGGTAGTGCATAAAATATAATATTTTATTATTTTGCACGACTAATCAATACCATAAATGGATTGGATTAGTATAATAATTACGCAAACAAAATTACTTACAAAGCGATGGTCGCTAAGTATTTGTTTAAATCGTAATACCACGAGTGCATGGTTGATTAGTTCAATACCATTAAAATGGATTGGATTGGTAGGTATAATTACGCAAACAAATTCACTTACAAAGCGAATTTCCCTAAGTATTTGTATAAATCGTAATACCTATTTACACTTAACTATTTCTCTTTGAATAAATTGAAACACTTAAAGAATTTAAGATAGGAAATCCTCAAAAAAAACATTCGGTCTTGGGCTCAGACGGGACTCGAACCAGCGTCTTCCGCACTCAGGGCGGCTGCACTAACCAACTGGGTTTCCTTTCTTTAGTAAGATGATAATGCATTATCCCTAATGCTATAGTAAAAATAACATATTTGAAGCATCTATTGAGTCATGCATGACTTTTATTTTAATCGAATTTAATTGACTTTCATTTCATTCGTACGATTCTTAGATACTGCTCATCAATTACTCGCCATTTAATAGCTTGATGTTACATAGCAGTATTCGCACGGTCATTTTAAACACTGTAATTTATTTGACTTTTAGTCGTGCGATTTTTAGATACCGCTCATCAATTACTCGCCATTTAATAGCTTGATGTTACATAGCAGTATTCGCACGGTTATTTTAAAAAAGTGTATTTTTACATACCTTGAAGCGAGAGCACAGGCGACGCGTTATATTACTGGAGCTAGTAAGTAGGTCTAGAAAGCTTTTTGCGTTTTCGCATCTTCTTTTCGATCCTCCTAATTTTGCGTCTAATGTATGTATTCATCGCTATATTCGTCACTTTTTCTTTTCGTGTAATGTAACTCCGAAATGCGGGTAGAATGAAAAAAATATCGGAGCTGAGAGCAGTGTAGACTAGCGAAGCACTAAAACGCGAATGACGTGACAGAAACGACTGCGTACTAGTAGGCTTTGGGTTGCCAGTGTAAAAGACAAAATATTCCTATTTTACTGTCAAAATATTATTATTTTATTTTTACATTAAATTTAATGTATATTTAAACTATAGTGTTAGATTAGCGAGTAGTTATGCGAAACTACAATTGTTCTCTAATCTCGAGGATGAAGCACAAAGTATAATTATGTCCGGACAGATGTCGTACTGGAATATTATTTAGGACTATGACAGACAATGTTTGACCATTATATAACAAAAACGTCCATCCCGTACCCGTTTGACAGGTACGAAACCTAGAAACATTTTGGGAAAATCACTTAAAAATTGGTCCTACAATGGTCCATCAGTTCTTGAGTTATAACTGTCCCCGCACACATGCCACAAAACGTACCACATATTCACTTTAGTACGGTTTTAGTTTATGGCGGGCGGCCTCACACCACACGCCACAAAAGGCCACCACCGGCATATTTCCTGTAGTTTTGGTACATGTTATATGGACTGGCCGCACACGGTGAAGCCGGAAGCCGCCACACGCTACAAACTATAGGAATATGACAGGCGGCGGCGTTTTTTGGCGGTACAAAACGCCAAACGGGTGGAGTTCTTGGTGTTGTAACTACCCGACTTTGTTTTCTATGAATAGAAGAAATGCCTACCTCCTATTTTTCTCACATACATAAGACACATATGCTTTTAGAAGACATATGAAACATGGTAAATGAAGTTTACAAGTATAATTCCATGGATATTTTATTTTTTACAAAGGGAAGCATTCCATCTCGTGTTTGTTCAGGAACTACTTATTTTTTCTTGCCAGTGAATAAGTACTTATAATTTAATGTTAGGGGTGAATAACAATATTGTTACAGAACTCGCAGGGACATTTCGGCGAGCATTTCATTAGGTCGAAATGAAGAAAGTTTTATTTTGACGTAGAAACTCGTCTCTACAAGCTGATTCTACCTCTTTCATCTTTTTTCATGAGTGGCACTTGATAGACATGGAATTACTTTGAAAATCTCCAAACTTTGCGATATGATAGTGATTACTTGCAATCTTTCAAATGTTTTCTTCGATTTTCCGTCAGGTTCTAAATCCCAATATTGTAAATTTCCCCGTGAAACTATAGTTCGTTCGCATTAAGAATGCAGTAGTTTCATACTTGTCCATCGATCTAGCAGGTCCCCAAACCAATCAAATCTTTCCTAATTAGAAAGCCAAGTCCAGGGTGACCAGTTGAACGCATACTTTCGAACGCAAAGGTTGTGGATCTGAGTTTTTTTTGTGTGCCACTGAATTAAATTTAAAAATAAAAGGAATTCTTAGCGCGAAAGAACTATAGAATATGTGTATGTTATTTCTTAGTGTCCAAATCTGATTGGTTATCTATCGGTGGGGAGCCATTAGCCATTAATTATGGTTAGCGAGGCGAGTACACATGGCTACTGCGTCAGCACACGAAATTAGCTTAAGAGCTTTACTTAATTAGGGTAATGGTTATTTTGCTTGCCTCTGATTCAGAACCTCTTCGTTGACTGATTTGATAAATATCTTTTCATTTATGATAGACTAATCGTTTTGGCAGCGCTCAAATTCAAATTTATTTATTTATATCTTTGAAAAGGCAGTAAAAAGTTTTTATTTCGGATTACATTTTAAAAATAAGCTAAAGTGAGTAATCAAAAGTTGCTCATGTTGGGAAAGCCTTTCTCCTTCTACGAAGTTAAACATCATAGATTTACCAAACAACGAAAGGCTCTTTCCAAACATGAATGATTATGGTGTTATTCTGAATGTTTATCACCACCCACCCATTGCACCAACGAACCAGTTAAGAGAGGGATAACATGACGCTAAATTATGTACAACTAAATGTTTTTATCTCGTCAAAACAAAATGATGTAGCATGAAACAGGCCATGGTCATCTCATATCTATTCATACATTGCGCTTACATAATGTGTTATCGTTTGTCTATTCGTAAACAAGGAACTAACTTGTTCATAACCTCCTAGTTTGGATGTTCACAGAGAGTTGTTCGCAGTTTGTTTGTGTCCTTTCTACCGGTATCATAACTCATTTTTGTTGTTCGCATTTGGCAGGTGTTGTGATATATGAATCATCTTTTGACTATGTTGCCATTCAATTTACGAGAGAACATTTTACGTGCTTTCATGCCATAATACATACAGTTCGGTACAAAACAATGACCTAACGAACCCGCCGAATCGAATTCGGAATCGGATTAGTGAAGCAAACCTGTCGAAACAAAACGGCCGGTCTGTTAATGGTCTCGGTAGCACAATGGTTAGTGCAGTCGCCCTGTTTGCAAAAGACGTGGGTTTGATTACCGCCTGAAGCCAAGACTGTATGTCTTTTTCTGGTTTTTCTGTCTTAAGTAAGATAATAATGCATTTTCGCTAATGCTAAATAAAATAACCTAAAGATTTTGCAATGCTAAAGGAACATAACTGCATGTTACTCAAAAAAACAACATTGCTCTCATTTTTGCGGTGAGTGTTGGATGTGCGGTATTTTTAGGGAAGCTCTATAAATTATGCACGGAGTGCTATTGACCCTCCGTTTAATTATTAATGGATGGCTGCTAGTTAAAGCAAGCGGTCCAAATGTTACAGACCAACGTTGTTATTACTAACACGAAAACTCAAATTGGTACAATAAAATCTAAAGGTGACTTTACCTTAACAGGTCTTTTTAAAAGACCTGTCGCTTCATTCTAGGGGTAATTTATCAATTTCAGTATTTATCTGTATTGTCTGAAGAAACGATTAGTGTCAGTCGTGAGCTTAATACAAAATTACTTTCATGCGAAACAAAGGTATGAACCGGAATGAAAGTTTTCTTTGATAATTCTAGCTAGAAACAGTTCTTTTCAGTAACTCGTCTAGACAGATGCACCTACTTTAATCCTTGCTGTCTTATTTGTAGCCGTCTTAAGTGAGTTCGAGCAATCCTTTTCGTTGAATGCTAAAAACTAAGCGTTGTATGCTACAAAAGAAAAATACTCTTTCAAAATCTACTTAAAAGCAGTAGCAGTGCTATTATTTTCTCAATTACCCTCAAGCAACTGCAGTCCAACTAATCTAAGTAAGTAAGTGTTTTTTTCGAATTGACCAGCTGTTAGTCCAAGAAGTGACTTTCACAGCTTTACTGAGCAGGAAGGCTCTCAACGCTTAACATTTAAGTAACGTGCCTAATGGTGCCCCTAGAGGCGCTATGGCTCGGCTTAGGGAGTTACTGGAAGATGGCCATCGGACGTAAGTTTGAAAAGAGAAGCGGCTGGGCAGGTGCCGCCTTCTTGTAGAGTCGTTGAGTCAGCACGAGTTGTTTGGCACAGGCGATAAATAGGGTGATGGCATCATCAGTCTCGATAGTAACGTGTCGCGGACGACCTCGCTTTCGGTCCTTTTTGTCAGTAAGGAGTAAGGAACAAAGGTGTGTGGGTAGCGAGGGGAGATTATGCTCCTGCTCTTTAGCTCAAGAACCGCCTGCATTCAACTCCCGTTGTTTTTATACCAAACCGGTCGTCGAAATAGTCTCACTACTTAAACAATATTTGAGTTATGGTTTTCGAGAGTCATCATCAGATGAGCCACAAACACAAAATACAAAGTAGTTAGTTTAAAAAAAACAGGTAAGCTTGTACAAGCTTTTCCATAATTCAAGATTTTTGCAATACAAAAATAAACACCCCAGAGTATAGTCGTTTAATTTAAAAATCAAAGCAATTCTAGTTTCAAACGTAACTCTTTGAACACATTTGTCCGCTTAAAAGAATGTAATTGCTCGCTTTGGGCAATCCCAGGTCAAGTGAACTTGTGCTTTATTTCGTTACAAGGGTTGAGCTATTTTTGCATGTCTGCGTTTGGGAAAGACTGTATAGAATTTTAGATGAGCTAAACTTACTATTTCATGAAGGTCGTTTTTGGTTTGAATTGCAGCTACAAAGGCGCGGAGTGTTTGTCGTAAAAAAGTTACATTCTGTCTGCGGTCCAAACTGATTTCATACTAATACGAGGTAACAAGCAGGAATAGATGAAAACACATTTAAAAATGGGCCACGACTTGCCTTGGTAAAGGCATGTTCACGTAGGTTAACAGACTAAAAGAGGGCTATGAAAAAATGTGGTCTGTATTTGGCCACAGCTTGTCACCTGTCAGGAGGAGAGGAACTAGGAATCTAGTCAGATGGACTGATCTCACCATCGGCATGATAGTGAAATGGTTTGATCTAAGTAATACTGCTCAGCCTTGTAAAGCTCCCTTTACCTAATCTCCATTCGTAAGATCAGAAGAAGGCATTCACCTTTAAAACAAACTCAGGCCCAGAAACTCAGAGTGTTGGTAACTATGACTTTTATGTACAGTCGGGAAGTGAAAAGGTTGACCAGTTTTCAAATAAATTCATTTACGCGTTGCAAGCACATGTTAGCTTCTGAAACTGTGTAACAGGCTAGAGTGTTGTTCATATGCTTTACTCGTTGACAATAAAAAAAAAAAATCTTGTTCCTTCCATTGACAGTAGAACTATAACTTTTTATTAGTTTGATCTTGCGAACACGTTGTGACAAGTGTGATAAATCGAATAATTATTACATCTTTTTTGCTTATAATGATTAAAACTACTAATGTGTATACCAGTTCCTGTCAATGTCATCATTGAGCAAGCAAAAACAGATCTTAAGGTGGTCAACCTTTTTATTCCGCGACTGTACTTACTTCCCAAATATTTGGTTGGCATGGTATCCTTAGAAAGTATTTGTTAGATGAGAGGCATTTGATTGACATCGGCTTATTAAAGCAGTCCCAAGATCAAAGCACGTCAAGCCACATTTAAACCTTCAATCTCGATTACAAGATTTTAATTATTACGCCGTTGACATTCTGGGAAAGGTAATGTCGGGAAATATACGAGTATGAACTCTTGAGAAGTTATATTTTTAGGACTAAGCATATAAAAAGGCACCTTTTTCTTAAGCTATTATGTTATTGCAAGAGAAAAATTTAATGACCAATGTAATATAGGTCGTTATTTTAATTAAATAGGTAGCCATTTAATAATATTGTGGAAAATAGCATTAGGTTGCTAAAAAAGGAGGTAAATTCAAATTTATTCTTTATCGCCCCAAAAAAATTGCTACGGACTCCATGCCAAGACCTATTCTCAAGAGTTCAGCCCTACGGTCATTCCTTGTATTAGGTTTAGCTTGAAGACAATACATAGGTAGAGATCGTATAAGCTGAAGGAGTGGAGGGGCGTGTCATTTCAGCTTAGACAATCACTACCACAACGCATTACACTTATCGGAAGTAGGTACCGAAATTCGCACGTTCAATTGCAAAATGTAAATACACAATTTCGGCAAATATGTGACAAGCTAGAAGCTGCTATCCCCAGGTACCTATTCCGGCATCAAACGAATGGAAATGTCTAGAATGTTATGTGCAAGACGCACGGAATTTCCCTGAATGGGAAAGCGAAATTTCACGACGCGTCTTTATCACGCGAAACGGAATGCTTTTGTCGTTAAGTGTACCTAAGATATTTATTCAGGTTAAGCTTTTGCTACCGCTTTATACATATCTTTATCATTTCTTCTTCACATCGCTACTTTTTATTGATAGGGTCGCCTAAAGGGGCGTTCAAGGTTGCCTTAGCCTCCATCGAATGAGAAAATGATTAAAAAAAATAGAGAAACTTTCGACCAGTAGCATAAAAAACCACTGTCAGATTCTCAACCAATTAAGTATAAGAAGGATTCTAATTGTACCAATTTAAACCGTTTGAATGGTGAGTGACACGTCAGAGCAGTCACCCGGTTTGCGAATGACGCAGTTTCGATTCCCGCCTGAAGCCAAGACCAAATCTTTTTTTCCGGTTTTCGGATATTCAGTCACTCGCAGTTTTTGTTTAATTAATGTTTTTTTTAGAAATATCTATATCTCTTTTGTGTTTTTTTCATAACAAAACAAAAATTTAGAAAGATGTATTATGGTAGCTTACGTGTTATGAAGAAGTCTTATAATAAAACAACGTCAGCTTAAGCAAGTTTACTAATTGCAAAAGTTTTTCTTTCATCTCTAACAAAATCTTTTGCAAAGCACTTGTTTCCAGTTTCTTTGCCTAAATTAAAGCTATATTTCTTAAGTGCCGCACTTCAGTATAAGGAGATCTTTTGTAGAATACTTATTATGAGATTCTGCCTATCGGGCACCTAGTTATATACCCAGTTTCAATCTTGATACGAATTTGTCATCATCAGCCTATTGTTGACCACTGCTAGATGTAGGCCTCCACCAGGGTACGCCACAGTTGGGTTGCCACAGTTGGGTTGCCACAGTTGAGTGCCGTGGGGCTTAAATCGGTAGGAGTTTGACATAACCTCGTCGTCCCCCAGGTGGCGAAATATCCACGAGGATTACCCCACGGAAAAAAAAGATGGTACACTCAGCGTTAAAAATAGCTGAGCACTTTAGCAGTTAGTCTTAATAGTTATTTTGACATCTTCTTCATAATTTAATGCGTTGTGGTGAGTAAAAGTCTTCACTCATGAGTGGCTATTAGGGTTCATATCCGAATGACAGGATTGTAATAGCGTACAGTATATTTCTAAAAGCTGCATTCGTGCTTTATGTAAATGGACGGCGGTCGGCTCGAAGCTTAATAAAGCTGACATCCGTAGCTCGTCAGCACTGAAGGCCGAAGGTTTGTAGCTTTAAGCTCACAAGGAACTTTTAACAACCAGTGAGGAGCTATAAAGCGCCATTGTTACTCTAATAAAGCCTTTACCTTCGTGGTGATGCAGCAAGTGGTATCAGGCCACGTGTATGTAGAGTCCTTCACTTAGATGTCGTGCCATTATGCGAGCTTTATAAGTAAATATACAGTGTGTCTGGTCACTGGTGTCGAACTCGAATATCTACCGATGTGCAGGACTTATAAGCATGAAAAAGAAAAGGTAGACAATGAGTAGAGACAAAAAGAAAATGTCAAAAGCTTCCATTTACACCTTTAAAAAACACATGTTGATATATAGGCTGTTAATCTTTATGTATGTATGTCCCTTTTTAAAAAGTATATTTCATAATTGTGACGGCTATTTCTTGTCACTTGCTGAAGTCTACACCCCTTACACCTTTCTCGAAATGAAACATAACATATCTAGCAAGTTCCAAGAAACCATTCCAAATACTTAGGTGTCCCATTGATCCCACGCCCATTCCGCCCTTCATACCGCGAGACGCACTTTCGGCACTAATGGAAACTCGACGATGTGGAAACCAACACAAGACAAGTGTCATCACAAGTGACAAGTCCGCAGTTTGGGTACGGTGAATCGGATTGGTCAACATATAGGCTGGACCAGAACAATAAAATAAGCAGAACATTAGTTTGCTTATGCCTTATTGAACAACAATCAATAGTACGAAAGGCGGACTTAACGCCAATCACGCATTCTCTACCAGTCAATCATGAGGCTAAACAGAAAAGTACAGTAAAGGTACATATGTACAAAAATTTAATAACTTTCAAGTAAGTAATTGACAGAAATATACTCGTACAACAAAATTGTAGCCTATGTCCTATTCAGATGTATAAGCAACATTATTGTAAAGTTTCACTATAATCCACTCAGTAGTTTTTACGTGAAAGAAAAACACGGCAGATCCATACAAACTTTAGCATATAAAATTTTAAAATTCAAATTCAATAAGTATTTCTTTATTCAAGTGGCCCATTACACAGTGCTTCCGAATCGTCAAGAATCTTAATTTTAACCACTTAATACACACATACACATAATAATACAAATATAAACAGTACTTAAAATACATGTAAATAATGTGACACTACCACCGGCGTCAGAAGGTTGTTTCTACTGAGAAGACCCGGCAAGAAACTCAGCAGTAATACCTATTAGTAGGATATAAATAAAGGTTTGGTTATAATTCTCGTTTCGTTGCTACGGTTACGCTATTACGAATATCATTCAAAACGAGAAAGTAAGATGTTACGGTGCTTACTTCAGTCCTTTATTGATTTAGTTACAACATTTCCAACGATGTTTGTGACATAATTCTGAATTTAGAATATATTTCTTGAACGTCTTTATCGGCTAGACAGGTTGAGAAACGCTAGAAAATTACGTTAGGATATAAAAGCGGAGATGTAAGTATTTGCAGGCAGAGTTCGTTTATTTTCAACTAGCGGCCACCCGCGACCTCGTCCGCGTGGACTTAAGTTGAAAAACAAAAAGTAATATTTCTTTAAAAATTAGCCTATGTGCGATTCAGATGTATAAGCTACATTATTGTAAAGTTTCATTAAAATCCATTCAGAAGTTTTTACGTGAAAGAGCAACACGGCACATCCAGACATACAAACATTCGCTTTTATAATATTAGTAGGATTGTATCGTTAGACGAGGGATTGCGGGTTCGGTTACCACACAGTGAAAGCCGCTGTACTGGATCAGACAACGAAGCCACCTTTAAAAGGGTTCGGACCCGCGATCCCAATTGTACTTCCAACGGGATGGCGAAAGTAGCTGCATCACCATGTAAAGTCTACCACTAGTCAGGCCACTTTCATATAAATGGATCAAGGACAATGATATTCCAATAAAAAAGACGTAGATAGGTTATGTCAGTACTGACGCGAAGTCAAAAATTGCCCACGGGGTACGACGTAGTTAATTTGACCGTGTTATAACGTGTGAACAAGACAGGACGATTATTTCCTAGAGCGTAAATGAGACGGATACATGTTGAAGTGTCGCGTCAGACTGTCAACACAGTCAATGCTTTGCTCAGGTGTACGAATCGTTCGAATTTCGGGTGCCACTTTTTTAGCACATGTAACCTATCTACCTATTTTTATTATAAAATCATTGATCAAGGAGAAATTACCGTAAGCCGCCGTAGGAGACCGTACTTCCGAGGCCGAATTGCCGAAATAGGGGGGTCAGTAAATAGCCATCAATGACCTTGGCCTCACACGTGTCCATAGGCTGCTGTATCCGCTTACCATCAAACGGTCCCTTGTTTGTATCCGCCGATAAAAAACATCCTGTCTTATATTTCATAATATAAGTTTAGCATTTTATCACAAACTTTACCGCTTATTACTTATTCTCCAACTACAATTTACGAGTATTTCCAACTGTAAGAAAGTTTGCTGAATGTTTGTCGCGATGGCAACGGTTGGAGTGGTTTTAATGGGTTAATGGCCCTTTTTCAAATTAAAAACAGCACCAATCTTGAAACTGCACTCACAACGTACTATGCATATGCTTACAGCTGGCTAAGATATGGTGTGGCATTATGGGGAAATAGCGTAGATATGATCGAGCTGTTTATAATGCAGAAAAAGTGTGTCCGGATTATTGCTAATATAGATAATACCCAAAGTTGCCGTCCTTTCTTTAAAAAATATAAAATGCTGACTTTACCTTCTATTTATTTATTTGATATTTGTTTATTCGTTTTTAATAATATTGAACATTTTCCGAAGGTTAGCGAAGCACACAATATTAACACTCGCAGTAAAAATTGAATATATTTAGGAGTAAACTTAAAGATTTTCTGATTCAAAACAGTTTCTACTCCATCGATGAATACTTTACACATAATAAATACTTACCATATAACAAATGAATTTAATGCTAACTTTTACATTTGAAATCTGAAACTCGTACTGGCAAATTAGGGTTGGGAATAAGTAGGTACATCAATATAATGATAAAATATTAAGGTAATTATTTTTGTATATTATATTGTGTTGCAATTTTGTGATTAATTATTTTTAATTCATGGATGTTATTCTTGTCAGAAACATTTAAATTGTATTCTTTAGTGACATTTTAAACTATTGTAGTTTTTTTTTTTTTTTTTTTCTAATTTATTCTATAAGTTTAGGTACTACAACAATGTTAACATAACTAAAAATATAAAAGAATTATGTTAGTCTTAAACTTAAAAATTACCTGTAAGTAATATTGGAATTACCTATTTAGAAATTTAATTTAATTTTATGATAAAACTATTTTTGCTGTGCTCGAAAAGGGCGACTAAGTTATAAGAACCTATGTATCTTCCAGCTACTATGTTACACTTAGTTTGCAAATAAATGCTTTGACTTTGACTTTGAATTACAGGCTCAAAGGCTTCTGAATCTCTGTGTCTTCATTGAAGATCACTTTTGTTTGCCATTTAGTGGTTTTCCTATTAAATCAATCAACAATCAACGAGCTCTTATACCAAATATAGTCAAAGCGAGAGCGCTGTGATCCAGTAACGGATAATTTTTCGGTGATGAACCTGGCAGGTAAACTCACCCATTACCACCTTGGGTTCAAATTCACTTGTTTAAGTGTGGGCTTTTAAATGTTCCGCTCCCCTTGACTGCTGTGCATTAATTATTGTTCCTTGGACTACCCCATTTGGGATATAGTCATGACCGTTTTTTATGTTAGCTTTTTATTAAAACTTTCAACTTAAATTTGTTAGCCTGTGTACTATTCCAAGGCTGGAAAAAGCTCTTCACCAATTGAAATCAAATCATCTTAACAATTTGATAGGGCATTTTATTTTCTCTACAACTAGGTAACTTCTCCTTCCCTGAGAGTTCATGTACGTATATGCGCAAACACGTATACTACCTCTGAACTGTAATAAAATCCGCTTTATCCGTTAACCTAACTCAAATCTTCCACCGGTTTGATTGATCGTGCCACATGTTGCGCTTTCTAAGCCACGTGGAACAATTCCCTTGTGGGAGGAGAAAAGGCTACTGTCCCGGTTTCCAAGCTCTCGTTGGGACGGACAATGTTCATTTCGATCGGAAATATGAAGGGAAATGAACTAGGAACGAGGCGCTGCTCTTCATTATAACCTACTTCCCGACAGGCGTCGTTCTTTCGAATGCTAACAGTTATTACAAGGGATAATTTGAAATAAAATTTTGATATTTATTCTTCTATTTGAGGCGACATATACCACAAACCCAAATCCATGAAATTCGGTCAAGCAGCGGTTCTCGCTGCCATGGACGACCTAGAATACTTTGAAAAGCCTGTGGATTCACCCTGGCCACTGCAGAAACAGTCTGCGCAGATATCTTCTAGGTAGATAGATATCTACGCTGCCCTGATAGTGCGCAAAATGTGTGATAATGCGGAGCCTCTGCGGTAAATGTAATCTCTGCCAATAAGGATCGGGTGATAAAAAGGAAGAATAATCATCATCCAGTGGCAGCTATAGAAGGGCAATTGCTAAACATAATTTTCGTCCTCCAAACCTTTTAGTATAGGTACCCAAGCAACCTTATCGCACAATTCAACCAGAAAATATTTTGTGAAAGCAAGGAAAACATCACAAAGTTTGGAGTTCAAGTCGTCGAACCCGATTTGTTTACAATGGAGGGTGAAAAACATTATTGATTAAAACATGAGCGCCTGCCAGGTTTTGGATATGAGAAATATTATTTTTGTACTACTTTGTTGAAAAGCTTGAGCTTGAGTTGCTTACTCCGGCTTTTTAGCAAGAAAAACATTCGGAGTCGGTTAATTTTCTACGCAATATAAGTGTTTGTCTGAAGTTTTTGTTTTCATTGTTTAAACTTAGGGAAGAGAGTATGATCCCTTTATGAGTTAGAAAATGAATTTGAAATTTTCAAAATCGGAGTCAAAATTTTAAAGGGTTGTTGAGAGAAGTCTGAAGTCTGTTGTTAGAAGCCCGGCTTATGTGTACCGTCTGATGATGATCAGGGTGATCTGGTTGGACTAGATTTTGCCAGCGACTTTGTCGTATGGATACTTACACTGATACAAACATGCGTCCCCAATTTTTTTTATGTATGTGTCATAATAAGCATATAAGCTTGCTGTAAAAAAAAACCCCTCATGAGTTCTCGCCTTGGCGTGGCGAGGTGGCTTAGTACCGGTGGTAGGGGAAAAGAACTCAAGCGTGGCAGTGTGGTGGACTTACCACCTAACTACTGCGGCAGGTAAGCGCGACACGTGGGGTTGCAGGGCCAGTGGGGCCCCATTAGGGGCTAGCACTGGCAGGTTAGCAGTGCGGTATTTAAAGTGCCACAATTTAAACCCCACGGCACTAAATTGCAGCACGGCATGGCTGTCGGTAGGAGTACGACAGGACCTCGTCATTCCCCACGAAAAAGAGGCTGTAATGAAAAAGACAGTGCGTGTGAAAATATGGGCTCACGTCTATCCAGACGGGAGCCCGTCCCGTCTATCTATACTAAATCATTTAGACAAACATCAAATTACATTCTTTAACGAACCCGTTTTCATGTTTGGTACGCAAGTTTATCAAATTAAATTTTAAACGTTATAAAGTGGTAGGTCAGGCCGTGGCCATGCGGTCACATGAGCTGCCGGCTGAGAGGCTTGCATGGCTTCGCGGATTTAACTGGCTTCGGTTCAGAACCAATGTCACGCACGCCATGTCACTATATTGGACTTTTATTAATAGAATAGAATTAATAAAGATTATTAAGGTTGGATAATTGGACATTTCTCCACACAGAGCGCCGTCTAGCCCAAACTAAGAAAACCTAGATAATGCGGATGGAGAGGGATCAGAGGAAATGTGAGTTAAACGTTATAAAACAGTGATATTTAATAACCAATTGATATTTTATGTTTGGCAAACGTATTTACAAACTGCTATAAAATACTACAGCTTAACAACAAGGCGAAAGAGTTCGGTTTGACACATTTGTAATTGTAAGAATATAATACGTAATACTAAACTACGGATTATCATACAGTAGCAGTTTTTCCTCAAAAAGAGCAGCTCTTATAGATCTATAACAGCCGGAAATGGCTGGAACTGACGAGTTAACAGAGCCTCAATCATTCAAATCAATGTTCCGGTACAATCAGTGAACTTGATTACCACCCTCGCTAAACGGCGATTGGCTATCGCAGACTTCAGCTCGATTCCGAAACTGAATATTGGGTTTTTACTATTCAACGACATTGGCAAACTAGCATATGGACCATGTGATGGTAAGCGGTTACCGCAACCATGGACACATGTAAACTTGGGTCATAACTTGCCTTCGGACATTTTAAGAACCTTTTCAAACCCCTTTTGAAAAATTCTAAGCTTAATCTCATCGGGAAAGCATACAAACATAAACGGCCTGTGTCTCACTGCTGCGCACAGGCCTCAACTTATCTATGAGGTGGTGGCTCTAACACGCGTGCTTAGTGCGGATTGTTGGAGGGGTGGAAGGTCAGTGAGAAACCTCAATGACAGACGTTATCAAGCCGCCCTAAGGCCTGCGGCTTAACGACTGACATCTAACGATGCCAACCGGGACGGAACCGGGAACCGAAGCACGGTGATGCCCGAAAAATACATAACTAGATTTTCTTCGGCATGGTCACCCATCCTATTTCCGACTTGGCTTGTGTTACTTTACAACAACGATCGTTTCCAATCCGCTGTCACAACTGCACCACGGGCACCACATGGGAAAGCATAGCTAGGGATTTCTACAAAACACATTAATTGGAAACGCCCTAACTGAGGCATACTATCTCTGAAGTTATTTAAACGAAATCACATATCGTTATAAAGCCCTTAAGCTAGATTGGAGCAAATAATGATAAAGCTCATACAAAATTCAAGTTAAGGTACAAAGTGAATTCTTTTTCGTTCTGTAATAACATCGTTATAGTGCTTTTAATAATATTTGGATATCTCTTGGCGATCTAATTTGAATCTCAAAAGCAATTTGTATATCCAGTGCTTATCAAGAGTCGTATTAAATTACTTGTTAGAAGCAAATCTTTATAGCGAATTGTGAGAATGTCTTCAAAAATGTAAAGTTTCAGATTAGAATTTTCCAACGCGAGTCTGTGCTTTTTATTTTTTGATTAGTGGGAATATTCCTTTATCTATTATATTGCCATTGTCAATTTCAATGGTTATAATCATTAAAATACTGAGTGAGTGCCTGGTGCTGGTCTAGAGAAACTTAACTGCCATGCGTTTCCTTCGAATTATCTTCAAAAACTCTACTGGAAAACTTTAATATCAAAAAAGCCCACAAACTGCCCGTAACATGTCATGTCATTCAATCAGTAAGAGCAGCTATCCTACTTGAGGATGCCTAGCTTTGAGAGACGTATTCGAATTTGAGGGTTCACAAAAGTCTGCGAATATACTTAATACTCCATATTTGATGAATAAATAAGTATGGGTTTTAGAGACCGATGTTCATAAATACCATAACATAAATACTTACTTACATAGTGGGATTATCCCTGTTGCTGTCATGGCAAACTTTATGCAACTCACTTTTCGCCAAGAGAATTGTAAGCATCTCCGGAGTTGCTTAAGTTGTTTACCTATCAGAGTTTTCTACTATCGGAAAGTTATCTACAAGTTGTTAAATGGGCACTAAGTAGGTTGTTCTGGCCTGATTGAACTCGAGAACACCCGGGCTTCGAGCCAACCACATAACAACTAGTCCACAAAATAAACGCTCACGACTAAGTACCTATTCCCATACGAGATCGTCAGATCCCACTATTAAATAAATGTATAACGAGTAGAAGTACGAGTTGAGGGCGCGATAAAAATCCGACACCAGACAAAACACGAAGATTGCCGAAAGACATTAAAAATAGACGTATTGTACTTATTACATTCCTGATACAATGTTTGCTCAGTGTGGTGAGAGTAACAAGCAGCAAAGACTGTTATTTGACGATCGGCTGTAATTGCTAACTCCTGTTTCTGAAGGGCTTGTCAAATTAACCAGATGCCAATTCGTAATGATGTATCGTATTACCTACTTGACTTGCGGTAGACCATTGATTGAAATTTGATTAACCTTTCTTCGAGAGTGATAATCACCTTTAGTAATGAAGGCATATGGTTTTATGTTTTCCTAAAACTTTATGTCCGATACGTGTCCGTTTATGCAGAGGAAACAAGAAACCTGGAATGGTGTCCCAGTGGTCAAGCACACTCGGAGTCCGGGTGGTCACCAGACCACCTTTTTGATGTGATCAAAAGCACCAATACAGAACTCAAGCAACACAGCAATGGCGGCAGTTTCGGCAGTGTCGATACATTCGTTTGACGAAGTGTGGCCTTCTGAATGTTCCGGCAACCAATATGTTAAATGTCGGCATTTACTTCGGCCATGTTATGTTATAAAAATGACAAAGTCGGAAGTACCGTGAATTATTTCCCGCGGTTTGTACGATGGCGGCCCACCGAGGGATTTGTCCGCCAAATTGTGATCAAAAATGTAAATTACCATTTTCTCTGTTTCTGAACTTCCAGTATTGATTTTTAGTATTTCTTTAAACGCCAAAGGAAGGCTTAAGGGTCTTTTCTGTCAATAAATACCGGAAATCACTTTTTGCAAATTCTTATTTGTAAACAAAAGAAACTTCGTATTGTTGGTATAAACAGTAATAAAATCAAAAAGTTTTAGTACGATTGATATTTCTTGTAAAATATTAAAACTAAGGCGCTAAGTTATTAAAAAATCCGTACAAAGAATTAAAATAAACTTACCGAATTAACACCCCAGCATCCGAGCAAGAACGCCGCTAAACCTACATTTATCACACAAACTAGCAATAATTACTTTCAAAAATCACTATTATTTCAATTGACGATGAGTTTGAATCATGAACACTGTATCCACAAGTATATTTACAACTTCGTGTATAAGTATTATTCAAGGGTAGTATCAAATGCGGCTCGGAGGGCCGTCGGCGTTACTCTGGTGTCTAGGGTGGTTTGTACATTCGCGCATGCGTGCTGGACTCTCTCTCGATCTGAACAATCGACACAGAATCGCACGATCTAACACAGAATAGTCCTTCACATTTACAGGTTGCCCAGAAAGTGATATTAAAGATTTTTTTGACGCCGCAAATCAACTCTTTTGCCCTTATTTTGACTAACTTAAGAACCATGTTCCTGTTTTTGGACAGTTGAGTTAATTAGCCATGCAAAGTAAAGTTAGTCATTTGTGCACGAAAAACCACAGTGGCGATTTTAATATGTAGTAGAAAAATCAATCAACGGTGAATATATTTTACGAACTTCAAATGCTCCTCCATAATGTAAAAAAAGGGTTCATCCCAGATTTGGTTTTACTAAATAATTTTTGGTAATTTATTATTAAGTTCATGAAGAACCATCGAAAATGACAACGAAACCTCTACGGATATAACAACACTTAAAAGTTTTACTGTGTCACTTTTAAGCACAACTGGTGCACGGCTTCGGTCCGGCCAAACGTTAACTGACTCGTATTTTGATAGCCGTTAAGTTGATTTTCTAATACCTACGTTCTTCATCAGAGTATAGTTGAAAGCCTTTTCTACAATGGATAAAATATTTCTTTTAAGACAAAGACGATATTAAAGTTAAAGTTCTCGAGCTGCGGTTAAACAGATGAGTTGAGATAAAAGTTAAGTAAAGTGAGCATAGTCATAGAGTAAGCCGAACTTCAACAGTGTTTTTTTTTTATTATTTAAAATGGGTTTGCGTTTGACCTCGGTCTCGCCTGATGGTAAGCAATGACGAGGTCGAAGGTGTAACACGCTTACCCAGAAAATGCCTAAGTATTCACTCTTGCCTTTAAGACACCAAGGTAGTATGTATCCGGAAACACAGACGCAGGGAGGGCGTTCCACTCCTTAGCGGTGCGGACCAGAAATGAAGCACCAAACCGCTTAGTTCGGACCGCTGGAAAGTCGATCACATGGGGGTGAAAGCCCTCACGGCGTCTTGGGGTCCGGTGGTAGAAAGTAGAGGGTGGTATCAGGTCATGAAGTGAATGAAGTAACTAAGGGCAGATATTCCTTGAAGGGATCTCCATACGAGTACAGCTGACAGAGAGGCGTTATCCTATATAATTTTTAAGTCTATCATTAATAATTGTATTTTGGTTTGTTTGATTCAGTTTTTGACGATTTATATCTAAGCATTTGTAACAGGTCCATTTAAATAAAGATATTTTGAACTTAGAACATTTTACTGTTACGACTCTTGGGATCCACCCTTCTGCTCTTTCTGCCTCAGCCATTTTTGTAGAAAAAAATATGTATCTAAACATTGGCACATTTCTTTTTAAATATTTTTATTTATTTTGGATTTGTAAATATGATTATTGAACGACAACTTTGGCCTCATTTTCTATCGAGGGAAGTTAGTCAGATTGTGTAATAAGTGAGTTGTTCTGAATAGATTGCTCTAAGCAATAAGATCGCCTAAATCGTACATTGACACTAAAATGTCTTAATTATTTATAAACTACTCTGTTTTGGGTGTAATAAAGTGTTTCTTATCATATCTTTTATAGGCATCTGTTAGATCCTCTACTTAAACATTTTTTTTCGATTCTACTTTTCGATTATAATTTTCGATTCGATTGTTCGATTTCTACTTTTTTCTAGTATAGTTTTTAAGAACTTCTCAGCGCGGTATTAGTTGATTTACATAGATAACATTCATCTTTTTTACATACTTTAAAAGGCACAGCAAAGTTAAGTATCTCATTAAAATTACTGCTTAATGTACATACTTTGATTTATCTTATTATGAGTCTACATGACTAGACAGATAAAAAAACATTTTCAGCATCTCTTGCGCGATATTTTTTAACTATATTTAGAAAAATCTACTTCAATGGAAATATCATTAAATATTTCATTAAACATTAAGTGAATTTTGGATTTCATAGGCAGAAGGCTTTTTTGAAATTATTTGCTTAAGTAATAACAGTTTCAGGTTTAATGGGTATTTTACGAGTACATTTTTCCTTCACCTCTGCCTCCCAACAAAGACTTGACCGCTTTATTTTATATCCAATAAGCTTTTTAATATTCTTAATTAAGACTAGTATCAGATAAACCTTAACAAAGGAGTTAGTTACATCAACGTAATAAAAATAATAACTATATAGATAGTAATCTCAGCTTGATTTTGATAGTTATTGTTTTTTGACTTAGTAAATAAACTGGTCAAAAGTTAAAAAGTACAAATAATCACAACCCATATGGCTTTTTACGTGTTACTTTAACCTAAAAGTAGTGAAAAAAAATTATAAAGTCAGAGAACGTTGCTTATTTCAGGCACAAGTTGGACCACACCACTGTAAGAGCATGTCATTTCGATGCTGCTATACATATCCCACACTAAAACCAACAAAAAATATGGCAGAGATTGTTTTCTCCAATATTGACTTATTTCCAATTGAGGCGATTTTTGTTGGTTTTGGACGAACAAATTATTGATGCATGAATTTAATAACGGGACTGTATATGTAAGAATTTTTGTTTTAACTTCGCAGTGACTTGAGACTTAATCGCTTTTGCCACAGTCTAGACTACGGAGTTCGCAACAGCGTATGTATCGATACAAACTAAGCTAGCTTTTGTGTCTGGAATAGTTATGCTCAATAAAATGTTTCTAAAGTGGTAGTCTAGAATGACGGGTCGTTTTATTCCCTACAATACTTACGATAAGTTGAACGACCTAAAGGCTGGCTTTCACGTCAACTAGTGAACAGGTGCCACCTTTGCGAATAGATCGTTCAATCATCACTGAACCACAGTATAACCCTACAGTAGGCTATCTAAGGCCGCCCGCCGAGTTATTAGTCTAGCGTGCACACAGACACGCGGCACAGCCCGTCCGTACTGCCGCCTCCCTATGCCTCCCTATTTGATGCTAGCGTGTGCGTGATATCGCGACACGGCGCGCGACGCGCACGCACACATTGAAACCGAGAGTGGCACGTTTGTATGTAGATAGCTTACTGTAAGATTATACTGTGACTGAACCGAGGACGCTTGTGCGGGTAAACTGTGCAAGTACGGGATAGTTGTCGATCTCTCTCTCACACATGATATCGCAGAGCAATCGTAAATCAGACGCCGAATTTTTTTAATCTCACCAGCTATGGTATTCCGGTGGGCGCCAGAACTCATTTCGCTCGTGGCGAGGCAACTTGAAAATTCAATTCCTGCGAATGTTGTCATTTCAGAGAAAAGAACTAAGCCAAATAACATTTTTTAATCATTTACATACAAAATGAGAGAAAATACTAATTCAAAGTAAAGCGTATTGATGATTGAGGTAAGCGTGATGCACCGAGATGTGAAGTGATGTCCACCGGAATAGCACCCCAGTAGTCATCTCAACCAGCCCTCTGTTCGACCTATTTTGAAAACTAGGAGGAGGTTCACAATTCGTTTTTTTATATTTGCTACCTTAGAACTTCTTCATTCATTAAGATTTGGAGAAAGACATCATTTCAGCGATAAAGCCGCTCAAATTGTACATTATCGATAATCTGTGTTTCTTTGCTGTTGATTTCTGTTGTTTTGGTGTGCAATAAAGAATATCTTTCTATCTATCTATCTATTATTTAGGTAAAAAGCAACCTCTACTTATGAAAACACATCACTATAGATTATAATTACTAGGCATTAAGTATAATGTACAAAGAATGTAATAATAAAACAGATAATACATTTCGAATAAACTTACCTACCCAGAAAGTTGAGAAAAGAACATGTCTCAAGGCAAATGCAAGATCCTCTAACTAGGAACAACTATTTGATTCTGTTCACTCTCTTAGGCAGGTCTATAATTTGAGGACTAACTACTTATTTCACATAACCAGAAAACGAGATAATAGTGTTAAATATTCTAAGCAGAGAATAAACCTAACAAAATGCGGATGCTTATCTGACTGTGTAATATCCTGATTATGTTGAGGTTGTTAGCATTCCCCCTCACGGGTTCTCGCCTCGGCGTGGCGAGGGGGCCTAGTACCGGTGGTAGGGGCACCACCGGGAAGCGAAGAGAACCCAGGCGTGGCAGCGTGGTGGACTGGACACCCACCCGCTGCGGCCCGCAAGGGCGACGGGCTGCGGGGCCAGTGGGGCCTGCAGGCGCCTTTGAGGCGCGTGGTTGGGGCCGCGGCGCACAACCGGTTGGTGGGGGCCAGTGATCCGAGGCTGATCCCCCCTGTGCGTCGCGGCCCGGCGGGGCCGTACCGCCGGTTACGGCAGCGGAGCCGTCCTTTGGGTGGCTCGTGGTTGCGGGCCCAGTAGGGTCGCTGCGGCCCGTAAGGGCGACGTGGGGATGCGGGGCCAGTGGGGCCTGCAGGCGCCTTGAGGCGCGTGGTTGGGGCCGCGGCGCACAACCGGTTGGTGGGGGCCAGTGATCCGAGGCTGATCCCCCCTGTGCGTCGCGGCCCGGCGGGGCCGTACCGAAGGTTACGGCAGCGGAGCCGCCCTTTGGGTGGCTCGTGGTTGCGGGCCCAGTAGGGTTTGCGTACGGTGGCCAGCTGGCGCGTGGTACGGGGGTGCCGCCGCCAGCATTGCACGGGTTTCACCGCTGCCTGGTAGGGACGGCTTGACATCCTCGGCTGTCCCTTCTGGCCTCCCCTCACGATGGGGGGGTCGCTTCCGGCCCGCCGTCCAGGCGGGCTCCGTCCGGGGGAACGCGTAACAGGCTTCGCGCTACTCACCGTGTTCCCCCACTATACGGACGATAAGAGGGAGTAGTAGGGGTTTTAGTCGGTAGGGCCACTGGTATACCACCTTTCCAGTGGATAGTCCGACATAACCCGTCCGTCCCCCGATGGATGGGTATGCGTAAGGCATTTCCCCTACTTAAAAAAAAAAAAAAAAAAAAAAAAAAAAGGTTGTTAGCATTGCGTGAAATTAAGTTAGCACACAAGAGCTTTACGCAGAGGGGGTGTTGCTCGGAACAAAATTTTATTTAATCAAGTAGCTAATGGTGTTGTTGTGACCTACATCACTTAGGTACTTTGTCTAAAAATGCGATTGCTTATGGTGAAAGTGGGCTATTACACTAGTGGTCGCAAATTCGACCCCCGCACAGTACAAACATTTGCACATGTCTCTTTGTGCTGGACTTTCTGTTTCCTATGTTTCTATATTAAGCATTTGCAAAAAAAATGTTTTTAGGTATGGTCCATTGGCTACTTTCAAACAGTACAAGCATTAGTTGCTTAGTTTCGGGCTAGATGACGCTGTGTGGAATAATGTCCAGGGTTTTTTTATTTCAAATGCTGTGGTCGCTCGTAACAGAATTGGCATATTGGCATAATGCTACCAATACAATTAGGTTTGATTTAGGTAATTTATAAGTGGTGGTTACATCTCACGATACCAGTAAGCCTAAATAAGCAGCATCTCTGACTCGACCGATAGTTGACTGGTAGAGAATGCTTTTAACATTAAGTCTGCTTTTTGTACTATTATTGTGCATAAAATAACAAATAAATAAATGAATGATTGGTTTTTAGTTTAGTTTAATTCGTCTTGATATAAAGTCCTTCTGCTTAAACTCCCTTGTTTGGGTATAGTCCCAATAAGCCTTAGTAGTTGCCTTAAGTTATAGTCAGTAAGTTGGTAGCTTTGTCACGGAGGGCAATGCCTGTCTAGCCGGCTCGACTGTGAACTAAGTATTCCATCTGTTTCTTGCCCAGCATTTGTATATTGCAGTTTCCAAACTAAAGCCCAAAGGAGTTTTAACCGCTTTGGAAATTCTTAAAGATAGTATTGTAAAAACAAATGTAACATCTTGCCTTATCTTATCTCAGAGCTGTCACACACACATGTTACACAGCCTTATGTACAGCAGCATCAAAATGGGTGCGTACAGAGTGCTCGAATATGTCTGAAACTTAAATGAAAAGCAACCTTACCACTACAGGATCAAAATAGTGTTTCACTTTGTTATAGAGTTTGGTGTCGCTGCAAATGACATACGACTCTGTCATTGCAGTATTAAAATTGCTTTTGTCAAACCGCCAATGCCTTTTTGACCACTTTGTTAGCACACTTAATTTCGATGCTGACTGGATGAAGGGACTTAGCTAGATTTAGCTCCTATTTTGTAATTATTTCATGAAAATATGATTTAGGGCTGATATAATACAAAACAATATAATAATAGCACGACAGTTTTAAAATGTTCCATGTGAGAATGACGTTTCAAAGTAAAGGATGTAGGTAGTCATTGATTTCGGTATTTACCACTTAAAAATCTTGTTGTAGTTCATTGGTCTGATAAAACAATCAGCCCTGATTGAACAATCAGCCTCTACAAGTATAACCTTATGCAGAATTTAGAATTGGGTAGATAAACAGGTTTCCCACTGTGTTTGCTTATGCTAGTTATATTCTGATTTAATTCTAACTTATTTACGAGGAGTTTATGATCACGTGCGGTTGTAGGCGGAATATTCGCCTACGCTATAATAATAATTACTTAACAGATTAGGTCGTGTATTGTATCCCATTATTTCTAGACGTGAATGAGAATGTTTCTATTTACGGGTTCGTAACCAATATCCTAGTGCAGCAACGTGCTGAGTGCGTGACGAATAAACGTATTTTTTGTCTTTATCGTCAAACGAATTGACCAGTTTACTTATTTTTTTTTTGAGAAGGGGTTGAGACAAATAACCCACCACGCTTGTCTAGTGCGGGTTGGTGGGTGCACAGTAGACCATCTGACTAGGCCTATGGTCGCCGCCATTCACGTAACGTTATTACGTTCATCCGCCGCCGTCCTGAGTCAACATCCTATGCCGATGTCAACTGTTCTATTAAGGCCTCTAGAAGTGTACGATATTACTCGGAGCCCTGAATGGCGTCACACTTACCGCCGCACTCAGAGACGTCAATTAACGTTAATGGTTCATTAGAGTCAAAATTGTACATTCTCAAAAGTGACTTATTTTATTTGCCATAATGTCTCTTTTGGAAAATGGAATTTTGACTCTAATGAACCATTAACGTTAATTGACGTCTCTGAGTGCGGCAGTTAGTTTACTTAATTATGTAATTAAATTGGTTGCTGAAAAAAACTGTAAAATTGGTGCAACTCGTTCATTTGCCGATCAACACAAAGCCAGTTGTGAAGTTGCTGGTATCAGCTAGCTAATACAAGCTATTCTACGACTGGTATCTCTAATCTACTATATAAAAATAAGTCGGGTTTTCCTTCCTGACGCTATAACTCCAGAACGCATGAACCGATTTCCACGGTTTTGCATTCGTTGGAAAGGTCTCGGGCTCCGTGAGGTTTAAAGCAAATAAAATTTAGGGAAATTTCAACAGAAAAGCAGGAAAATCTTTTTTAAAGCGGGAAAATCCTTTTTCACATACAGCTAAGTCCACGCGGACGAAGCTGCTAGTCTATTATATAAAAATAAGTCGGGTTTTCCTTCCTGACGCTATAACTCCAGAACGCACGAACCGATTGCCACGGTTTTGCATTTGTTCGAAAGGTCTCAGGCTCCGTGAGGTTTATAGCAAAGAAAATTCAGGAAAATATCAACAGAAAAGCGGGAAAATCTTTTTTCACATACAGCTAAGTCCACGCGGACGAAGTCGCGGGCGGCTGCTAGTATGTAAATAAAATAATCACAAAAAAATGTAAAAATCTTATTTAGCTAAATTTGGGGCTTTATCCATAGGGACTAATCTCTTTCAGGTAATCTACGGGTAAAGAGAAATTTTTAATAATGGTTAATCCAAGAGACGCCTTACGTACATTTCATTATTTGCTCGAGTTAGTAATAATAAGGCAAAAAAGAAATGTTGTATTTATCGTTGTACAAGTAAACAGGAAAAGATGATCAGATTACTAAAGATAGATATTGGAAATTGTAAACAAGCCTATTCTCAAAAAACAACTTTTGTTTACTTTGCGATGGTTTTGGAATAATAGACAAGGTACCTTCAAGGTTACAAGTAAATACAATTCACGACTCTCTTTCTGATCGTTTTTTAGCAAAACGGCTTATGTGTATCTTTCACAACTGTCCTTTGACCCGATCAATGAAATATGATAAAAAGAGGTAGATAGGTTACTTGTACTAAAAAAGTGGCACCCGAAATCCTAACTTTCGAACACCTGAGCAAAGCCTTAACAGAGACGACACTGCGCAACATGTATCTGTCTCGTTTACGTTCTAGTAAATAATGATACTATCTTGTTCACACGGGCAAATAAGAAGTACGTACGCCAGGGGACAATTTTTGACTTCACATCAGTACTGATCTAACATATCTACATCTTTTTTATTATAATATCATTGAACCCGATGGGACGACAGATCAAGACAACCGGAACGGTGAGACGCAAATGCGCAATCTCTATGACCGACTATTTCTATGCCCAATATAAACTACGGTTGTTAGCTGAGGGTCCAACGCTCTATACGCTACACCACAGAAGTACCAGTAACGAAGTACTGGACTCATCATTATCATTTCAGCTGAACGACGCCCACTGCTGGGCATAGGCCTCCTCAAGGATCTCCACAGTAAATAGAATACAAAAAGCAAAATGAATAAGCTACTACACTTACTTTTGTATGTATACCTACCCATCGTCGCTGTTTTCCCTCCTTGGTGTAGACTGTGACCACAACATTTTTCTTCCTACGCCCCTGATACATAACTTGCCCTTACATAAATCCTTTCATACACGCGCGTCGGTAGAAGGTACTCTTGACCTGACCCTTTCTGAGAACATCTTAAACTAGTTCATGTAACTTTCGTCTTAGCCTTCCCCTTCAAAAGTTTTATTTGTCTTCACTTTACAAATATTGATCTACTTTCATCTATTCTTTCCACATTACTAAACGATCTAAGCGTTAATTTTAACTATGAACGCTTTTTCCCACTCCACTTTCTCATATGTTATGATCACTAATGCAAATGTGAGATCCTACAATGATATTATAATAAAAAGACGTAGATAGGTCACTTGTGCTAAAAAAGTGGCACCCGAAATCAGGACTTGACCACCTGAGCAAAGCATTGACAGTTTGAGACAACACTGCGCAACATGTATTTGTCTCGTTTACGCTCTAGTAAATAATCATACCATTTTGTACACACGGTCAAACTATAGGTACGCACTCCAGGGGTCAATTTTTGACTTCCCGTCTATACTGACAACCTATCTACGTCTTTATTATTGTAATATCATTGAGATCCTACGTAATTGTAAAATGCAAAAATAGAAACTCTTAAGTTTAGTCTAGACGAGATTTTATTTCCGATTGTAGTTTTCCTGCTCGCGTGTGACACCGCCGTAGCCCGTAGCATCCCGTAGCCGAGTTGGCTCCGCGCCAAGGGTCGACGACCTCGTAGCGGCGCTACGGGCACATGCACCGTATTTGCACAATCTCTATGATATTATAATTGCATTAATCGTGATACGAGACGATGTGCTTTTTGTAACAAGTCTACTTAAATGAAGCTTTATTAGACTTTAGACTTTCGTTAAATCTCTCTGTTAGGTCTGTGATTTGAACTGACATTTCGATATAGACACCACTCGGCAACTTAGAAGTTGAACATTGGACAAGTGAAGTTTGCATTGGAAAAATTACACAGAAAAATCTACAACTTACTTTTACGTTTCGAATTTTAGTTATTTTTCATGTGTCGGACCCGTAGTACAGAGGGTTCCGAACAAATATTGACGCTGTGCCGTTATATATCGGGCATAGGAAATTGAGGCGGTCTTATCAGTAGGCAGCAATATAAAATCCATAAATACATATTTTTTTAAGTCCTATAATATATCGTAGCCTAGCAACTATCGGGCTGAAGTCTTAATTGATTGCAAAACATATCCTGAAGTCATCATCATCAGCAGCCACATGATGTCCACTGCTGAACATAGGCCTCCCCCATAGATTTCCAGAGCTGCCGGTTGGAGGCGGCCTGCATCCACCGAGACCCTGCGACCTTTATGAGGTCATCCGTCCACCTTGCGGGCGGGCGTCCCACGCTGCGCTTGGCCTCGAATGGTCTCCACTCGAGGACTTTCCGGCCCCAACGGCCATCAGTCCTTCGAGCTATGTGCCCCGCCCACTGCCACTTCAACCTGCTAACACGCTGGGCTACGTCGGCGACCTTCGTTCTCCTACGGATCTCCTCATTTCTGATTCGATCTCGTAGGGAAACACCAAGCATAGCCCTCTCCATAGCCCGTTGGGTGACCTTGAGCCTTCTTATGAGGCCCACAGTGAGTGACCATGTCTCAGATCCATATGTCATCACTGGCAACACACACTGGTTGTAGACCTTTGTCTTGAGGCACTGAGGTATGTCGGAAGAGAAGACGTTACGCAGTTTCCCGAACGCTGCCCAGCCGAGTTGGATTCGACGATTTACCTCTTTCTCGAAGTTGGACCTACCTACTTGGACCACTTGTCCTAAGTACACATACTCGTCGACAACTTCGAGAATCGAGCCTCCAACAGATACTGGAGTGGGCGTAACACGGGCGTTAGACATGACCTTCGTCTTGTCCATGTTCATTTTTAGGCCCACTTGTTGAGAGACTCGATTGAGGTCCTCGAGCATGCTGCCGAGCTCTTCCTGTGATTCTGCCATGACCACTATGTCGTCGGCAAACCGAAGGTGAGTCATATACTCGCCATTTATGTTGATGCCAAGTCCTTGCCATTCCAGGAGCTTGAAGGCGTCTTCCAATGCGGCCGTAAACAGTTTCGGAGAAATGACGTCTCCCTGTCTTACGCCCCTTTGCAAAGGAATCGCCCTCGTGCTCTGCTCCTGTACTCGGACTGACATGGTGGCGTTCGCATATAAGCACTTCAGCACTTCGATGTACCGATAGTCAATGTGGCATCGCTGGAGAGACTGCAGCACCGCCCAAGTCTCGATCGAATCGAAGGCTTTTTCATAGTCCACGAACGCTAAGCACAGTGGCAGATTGTACTCCTCGCTCTTCTGTACAATCTGCCGCAGCGTATGAATGTGGTCTATGGTACTAAAGCCTTTTCGGAATCCGGCTTGTTCGGGAGGCTGGAAGTCATCGAACCTGCGCGCGAGACGGTTTGTGATGACCCTCGAAAACAGCTTGTAGACATGGCTCAGAAGCGAGATGGGTCTATAGTTCTTCAACAAGGTGTTGTCTCCTTTTTTGAAGAACAGCACCACCTCACCTCTGCTCCATGCCTCAGGCGTTGTGCCCTCGAACAACACGGAATTAAATAGCCGCTGAAGGACTTTAAGAGCCGGCTTTCCACCTGCCTTCAGAAGCTCAGCAGTAATTCCATCGTCGCCCGGTGCCTTGTTGTTCTTGAGCTGTTTGAGAGCCATCCTAATCTCGTACAGGCTGATGTCCGGGATGTCCTCAGTGTAGTGCCGGGTTAGCTTAGCTCTGGGATCTTTGGCCGTGCTATTAACGGATTTGGCGACAGAGGTATAAAGCTGCCCGTAGAATCTTTCAACCTCCCTCAACACCGCTTCCTCCGTCGACGCCACACCGCCATCCTCCGTCTTCAGCTTTGTCAACCGACTCTGCCCAATAGACTTGTCTCTTGCGAACACTTTGGAACCTTTGTTCCGCTCGATTGTCTCTTTAACACGGTTTGTGTTAAAGACACGAATGTCGTGTCGCAAGGACTTCCAAATGCGTCTATTAAGCAGGCGATAGTGAACAGCGTCATCAGAGGACTGCAGTGTCAGAGACCGACGTTCTGCCATGAGGTCGAGGGTGTGGGTCGAAAGTTTCTGCGGTTTATTCCGTCGACCAGGCATGAAAAACCTAGATCCGACCGCATGGACAGCTTCTACAAATCCGTTATTTATCTCGTCCACTGAAACGCAATCATCCAGACATGAGAAGCGATTGGCCAACTCGAGTTGAAAGCTCTCGGGGTTTTCGATATGGGCGCGAGTAGGTCGGAGCGTAGACTTCATCAGACGCGTTCTTTCTAGTTTGACGTTCAGATTCAATGTGCCTCTTACCATTCGGTGATCGCTACCGGTTTTCACCCTGTTGATCACTGAGACATCATTGAATATGCGCCTCTTTGTCGTCATGATGAAGTCAATCTCATTTCTCGTGGAACCATCGGGACTCAACCAGGTCCATTTCCGGTGAGGCGGCTTCTGGAAAAAGGAGTTCATCGCAAAGAGTCCCTCTTTCTCCAGAAATTCGGCCAGCCTCTGGCCCCGGGGGTTCCGCCGCCCATATCCAAATTGCCCCACCTTCAGCTCACAATCGCCTCTCCTGCCCAGCTTTGCGTTGAAATCCCCCATAACAACACTGAAATGGGTCTTCGAGGCATGCATGGCTGCACTGATGTCTTCATACATAGCCTCTACCTCCTCATCTGGGTGTGTCGAGGTCGGCGCGTAAACCTGTATGACCTTCAGCGAATATCTTTTGGATATTCTGAGTATAAGGAATACCACCCTGCTCGACACACTCCCGATGGTCTCAATGTTGTTGACGAGGGACTTGTGGACGAGAAACCCAACACCACCTTGGGACTTTTGGTCGCCTTCCCGGTAGTACAGCAGGTTACCAGACTTCAGGGTTATCGAGTCCTCGCCCTCTCTACGGACTTCAGATAGACCCATGATGTCCCAGCGTAACCCACTGATCTCTTCTTCCAGCTCTAAAATCCTCTCTTCGGTCCTCAATGTGCGGACATTGTGTGTCACCAGGGCCAGTTGTCGGTGGGGGTGGTAGCACGATCCACTCCGGGGATTCTTAGCACCCCCCGCCCCGCCGTGACCATGGCTGCTACCAGGGCCAGGAATAGCGGGGCTGCCGGAGACTAGGGGCCTGGGCTTTCTTGCGACTATCATAAGGGGGGATGTGCCGGTACTCGCCACGCTTGGCAGGCGGGTTGGCGAGCGCAGAAAACGCCCCCTTCGCACCGCGACGCTGCTGCCCGTCGCGGCCTGGCATTTGGGGACGCTTTACCAAGATGGTTATCCCGCCATCGGTCGGTCGCCAGAGCCCCGTCCGTTATCCAACAGGACGCACCGCGTGTAGGTGAGGTTGGCTTGGGGCTCTTAAGATCTTGGTCGAGCCCCCTTTCGCCCCTGAAGCCCCTTTCGTATCCTGAAGTATTATATTATAATTTTCCCAACGCCTGCGAGTTGTTGGGGAAGGGGGGTCAAAGTTCAACAAGGTCTTGGCTGAAGCCACAGGAACTTGTTGAGAGTAGTGAAGGGTTTAATATATTCTTAACTAAGGTTTCTCAACTTTCATTTAAGGAAATTTAATTACGTAAAACATTGATTTTATAACATTTGTAAGCACTCTGTAAAATTTTGCTGCTTCAATCCTCAATACCTATTTCAAGTTGTCGACCCTTCTATTATAAGTACCTAATACAAAGAACCCCAAAGGTCCCCAAAGTGGGTATCGTTTGGTCCTCAGGTTGGTACCTAAGTTGTTTAAAATAATGTGTGAAAACCATTTTTCGATACAGGGATAAGATTGCGCAATACTTTTAAGTGCTATATCATGTCAAGGTAATACTGCTATACATTTGCTGTTGATTCTGTGACTAGATGTTTTAAAAATTACATACTACGATTGTTTACTAAACGGGGTAGTCAAAGCTTTTGGTTAGGCCATTTGTATTTTTTTTGAACCCAACGAGGTAAGGATCGTCGTTCGCCGGGTTGGTTGGATTTTTATTGGTGTAGCCATGCCACAGAGTAAGCAGTAAATTAGATCCACACACTCAGCTCAACAAAAAATCTCTTAAAACAAAAATCATTGGACATTTTCACACACAGCGCCGTCTAACCCCAAACGGGGCCAAACTTTTACTATGGGAACTAGACAACGGATAAACATACTTAGCTATTGCTTTTGTAAAACATACATATACAAGGGAAACACCCAGAGCAATACAAACGAACATGCTCATGCACTCTGGCCCAAGCCGACTTTTTATTCAACACAGCAAATCATCCGTCGACCTTAGAAAATAACTTTTGATTCCTCTAAAAACATAAACGGCATATATACGTCCCACTGCTGGGCACAGGCCTCACCGCACCTATGAGTTGGAACGAGCCATTCTCTAACACGCGGGCTTTGTGCGAATTATTGGAGGGGTGTAAGGTTAGTGAGCAACCTTAGTGTCAGATGCTATCAAGCCGCCCTAAGGCTTCTGACTACGCTTAACGGCTGACATCTAGCGACTCTAACCCGGACCAACTGCTTAACGTGCCCTCCGAAGTACGGAGATGCCCGAAATACACATCACTACATTTCGGTCGGGGTGGCCACCCATCCTATTTCCGACCCGGCGTGTGTTGCTTTACAACAGCAATCGTCGCCAATCACTGTCAGAACTGCGGAACTGCGCCTCTTTTAAAATAGTAACAACAGCTTTTAAAAACAACGTAATGTAATACTCGACGTGAATCGTTTAGAAATGTCAAAGGCAATAAAAATCAAACTAACTCGTCAAGCTCAAATGGGCACGTGTCCATCTCTTTCACACGAGGAAGTCACCAATTGCATGGATTAGTCTACACGTGGCGAGATAACTCCTCGTTGAGGTACATCCCGCTGCACCGATGCGCGGCCCACCCGACGCATGGAGCCTATCGATCCGGCCACCACACCGCCACAGCCAGATGGACATAAAAAACATCTTTTGTAAGAGTTGAACGAACTCTTGCCACCACTAAATTCTGATACAAGTGCTCAAGCGAAGATACTGGCCAATCCTTGCTGCATTTCTTAGACACTTTGAGTATTGAGTGTCAAGTAATTAAAAATGGTTGGATGAGAAACACTTTATTGCACAGAATACAAAAAGTGAATAAATAAATAAATAAACGGCCTATAAACAGATCACTGCTGGGCACAGGCACGTAACACAACCTCACCTCACTTCAACTATGAGGTGGAACGAGCCATACTCCAATACACAATACAAAGTAAGACAAAAAATAGCAGTGCAAAGGCCTGCTTAGCCCTGCTTCACTACGGTCCAGGAGTAAGATGAACCGATTCTGCAATTTAGAGTTGCAAATTCACAATTAGGCAGCCTTATCGCTAATAGCGACCTCTATATACGTGGTCCTATTCAAACCAAAAACTATGATACAGTTGAAAGTTAAGAAAAAGTCATACTATTTGAATTGAGAAAGACTCAAGACTCTACTCGCGGTTACCAACTTTTGATATATCGATGACTATACAACAAAATTGTACGATTGTAATTATCAGGTTGACAAAGTATAGCCTCTTAAATCTCTTTCATATAGGTCCATTTTTCATTTGTAGCTCTAAGGACGCGGACTAAACAAATATTGGCTGCAAACAACAAAGAGATCCAATCTGTCTGGTATATCTACCTTTTTATGAACTGATTTAACTGTTACCTATGTACATTCCTTTTCAAATCGTATACTGTAGCTCCGCATTTTGTCATACTCATAAAAGCTACACTGACCGCCTCTTCCATCTTCGATGATTTAAAAAACATACGTAAGTAGAGATCGTCTAAGCCGAAATGACGCGCCCCTCCACCGCATCTACGCGTACAAGAGTGCTTGCTTGTGTTGATCTCTATTTCATTTTGATTGTAGGTACTTACTGTGGGTAAGATACTTTTCAGTACATTCAAAGACCAAAAATAAGACGAAAATGTTTGTATCACCAGAATGAAGAATTGATTACAAAACAAAGAAGGAAAGAGAGAGAAGTAGACATACATAGCTTGACATACTTTGACCTACATTATTATTCAAGTAATACACATTTCCAAAATCCCTGTAAGTAAACCGAGGGTAATAAAGTAGCATTCCTTTACGGCGAAATAAAAAAGTGTTCTAAATGGACACGCAATTCAATTTATTCACGTCTGTAAAAATATTTAGAGAGGAAAAGGTGAGTAAAAGGCAATTTCAGGTGTATTAACGACAAAATGCGAAATCTTTTCGAGGAAACTTTGTTTAAATACTTTGAAGAAACTGGTTTTGATGTTGAAGTTAATAGACAAGGCAGGATCTAGTAAATAATAATAACTTTGTAAAGGTATGTATTTTTCCTTATTTAGGCACTAAAACTTCTTACATTCTTCAGTCCAGACTTAGGGTTTTTAAACGGTTTTTCAAGTTATAAAATAAGTACATCCAATAACTCTGACTCTATTACTTTTCATGTATTCACTACTAGCGGACATACGCGACTTCGTCCGCGTGGACTTAAGTTGAAAAACAAAAAGTTATAGGTATTTCTTTATAAATTGCAGCTTATGTGCGATTCAGATGTATAAGCTACATTATTGTAAAGTTTCATTTAAATCCATTTAGTAATTTTTACGTGAAAGACCAACACGGCACATCCACACATACAAACATTCGCATTCATAATATTAGTAGGATAAGATTTATTAAACTCTATTTCGCTCTAGTAGTCCCACATTATGATTGCCAAAAATGCATGGTGATATCCAGTGAAGAAAAGGATGGTCATTTTTGACTAAACATTATCCAAAGAAACCTGTTATTTGTGTGAACACTGATTTCTAAGTTTGCTGATACCTTTTTTGGCATGTTCACTCCCTTTTTGATAAACTATCAGCTTTGTCTTTCCAATGAGCTCATTTTCAAACTGCACTTTACAATGACATGATTGTGTCGAGCCAAGCGATCTGTAATAGTTTTTGTAAATAATTAGGTATGTAATTTGTGAATAGAATGTGAAAATGTTTAGTTTTAGTGTTGTTTATGTGTTATTGTTTTTCACTGTCTCGATAATTGCGACGAAAAATGTTGAGGGGTAAGTTCTAAGGTACCATTTTCAAGTATTAAAAAAAATAGAAAGCATTTCAAAATGCATTTTTTTAGTATATCAAAAAGTTTGGTCTATGAAACGAAATATAAAAACTTATGTTTTGTAATGTGTTCTTTATTCACAGATCTCAACCAGTGCTTCAGAAAACTGTTGAAGAATTATTCTCTGAGAGATCCCAAGTCATATATCCCGGTGCTTGCAGAATTATACAAGCTTCGCGTCGTCAATCGAAAATATGCAAGCGGAATAAAGGATTAGTAAAAGTCTTGGAACTCTCCAGAAGCCAAGCTATAAACGCATGTGAAGAAACTTTTCAATATGACAGGTGGAACTGCTCTCTTCTGTTCAACAGGAATGCTAAAAAGAAGATATTTGATAAGATCTACAGGGAGACAGCATTCGTTCATGCTTTGATATCTGCTTCGATTACGCATGCAGTAGCAAAGGCTTGTGCTACTGGGGACCTAACTAAATGTACTTGCATTGGCAGCTTTGGGAAGCATGCTAACATGACATGGAAGAACAATGGCTGCGGAGACGATTTCAAACAAGGTCAAAGAGTCACAAGGAATTTCCTCGATTTCAAACACGCTGGGACTGATCAGATCGCCGAGATATTGAAGCAAGATATAATAGTTGGTATAGACTCTATAGGCGAACAAATGAGGGAAGTTTGCAAATGCCACGGATTCTCTGGATCTTGTACTACTAAGACCTGTTGGAAAAGGCTTGGGCCGTTCAATTCGGCTATGGGTGTGTTGAAAAAGCAGTATCATCATGCAGCGAAAAAGAAAATAGTGAACTATACGTCAAAGAGGGCGATTATGCCGAAGGTGCGAAAGAAATTGAAAACGGATAGGAAGCAATTGGTGTATTTGCAGAAATCGCCGAATTTGTGTGGCAGTACGAAGGGAAGGGTGTGTAGGGACAGACATAACTGTGCTACTCTGTGCTGTGGGAGAGGTTACGTCACCTCCAAGAAGACAGTCAGTTCTAGGTGTAGATGCAAAATGATGAACTGTTGCTTTGTTCAGTGTGATACGTGTGTTGAGGAAGTTGATCATTACGTTTGCAAATGATGAGTGAGACAATTTGTGCTGCGTATGCCTAGCATGAAAATAACGTGAATGTTTTTTTAACTCGTACCTACTGGATTGGAAATGAATATTTTATGGAAGAAATGTTTAGATTATGGAAGAAATGTTTAAATGTTATATTTTTGTTTTTTAAAAAGGGTTGAGTGAGAAAATGTTTTTTTTTCATTGTTTCAAAGTTTCGAACCAATCATATAAGACAAGTAGTTGGCACCTCCACTGTGGAGGTTTGCTGTGGTTTCTGGAAATATACTTACGAAGCCTTTGAAATTTTAAGGGCTCTTTCTACCTCTAGAACGTTACACAACCCCTTCGGATTGTTATCGTTTTCGTGTTGTCGGGGTCGGTTATCTTCAACCGAATTGAGTCGAGATCTAAATGACGTTGATTAGATCTTTACTCAGGGGCACATCGGGGGCTTAGTGCAAAAGCTCAAAGATCTGTGCTCGAGGAAAAGCCATGAGGAGGTCAGCAGATCATTATTCACTAGTTTCAAGTATTCAGAACAGACTTGGGTTGGTTCGGAATGTGTTTGTTCTACGATAACATTGTGTGTGATGCAGCCTTTTGCATGTAGGCGCGGCAGGGCGCCGCGATAAGCTGTGATATATGCCTGACGTAGTATGTAGGTTAACTTCTGACAGGTGGAAACCCCTTTTTATGAAACGATTTACTGGAGTAATATTTCCTTGAATTTATTATTATTAAAGAACTAAGGCGTGCAATTAGGTATTAGAGTAACTTCTCGTTACCATTGTCTTCAGATTCTAAATGTTGATCAGATTATTCTAAATGATTTTATAGTGAGCGCATTGCTAATTAATACTTAAATTATTACTGTACAGTGATTAATATCTTCAAAGTAATATGTAGATATCTCTAATGCTTATTTTGTTTTTTGTGCAATAAAGATTTAATAAATTATAAACTTCTTCAGTGTCCTTAGAACTTATGTAACATAAACTTTCCTGAAGGTTGATCAAAAGTTTTGATTTTTTGTATCCATAAATATCCTACTAATATTATAAAGGCGAAAGTTTGTATGTCTGGATGTGCCGTGTTGCTCTTTCACGTTATACCTAACTACTGAATGGATTTTAATGAAACTTTACAAAAATATAGCTTATGCATCTGAATAGCACATAGGCTACAATTTATGAACTCACTTTTTTTTAACCTAAGTCCACGCGGACGAAGTCGCGGGCGGCCGCTAGTACATCATAAATAAACATCATTGGTATTGCTAGTTTTGATTAGTTAAATGTCAACTTCTCTTCTATTTTCTTATTTTATTTTTCTATTAAAATTGGTTGTCGATGAAACGTCGCCTATCAGTCTCCTTTCCCTTCGCTCTACTGAGTCCAGTGCATCCAGCTGGTATTTCGCAGAGCCATTCCAAAGGTGGCAGCACCACCAAAATTTACCCAGCAAATGCCTGTCTTTGTCAGCCATTTTACAAGAGACTTCCAGAGAAATGTATCGCTAGACGATTCTACCAGGATCTATTGAAAAATAATAACAAAACGCGATAATAAATAGCAAATGGATTTTTATGCAGTTTGTAAGCAATTTGATTAAAACGGTTAGTTTAATATAATTTTTATTTTGATTTCGTTTTTTGCGAAGTAACCTTAACTCCTGCATCCTTATTTGTTTTGCGGTAACTCTCCGGTGATGGAAAACACCGATAAAAAACCCAAGCAACCCATATAATGGCGGTAGGCTCACTCCTTGTCACGTTGGGTTCGAATCCGTTCGGTGAAATGTGTGCCTCTGAGAGCTCCGTTCACCATGACGGCACAATCAATGTGCATCTAACTATCCCGCCTGAGATAAATAGTGGTGAGTCGCGTTTGTATATATGGTACTCCTATTTTTTATTCACCATTTAAATCGCCAGACAAATCTCAATGTCAAAACGAATGTGTCGGGTTTTGGTCGTAGTCGGAGCCGGCAAGGTGTTACGTCCGACCAAGTAAAAACTTAGGCCCGGCGCCCACTATCGGCATCGGATCTATTCCTTTCTAATACCAAAAAGTAATACCAATGGTATTTGTTTGTAATCGTAATTAACTTCTATTCCGGACGAATACCAAAACTACATTGAAATATTTAAAATTTGGTATTCGTTCGGAACAGAAAATTATTTACGATAGCAAACAAATACCATTGGTATTAGTTTTTGGTATTAGAAAGGAATAGATCCGGCATCGGCACGCTTCAGGATTTTATGGTGGCAAATAGTAATATACTCTAACATAATGGCAATAACGTAGAAAATGCCGAAACAGCAGCCTCAAGCGGTATTTTCGTTATTACGAGAACACATCACGGAAATTTCTACTTTATTGCCATAATGTTAAAGTATATTGCTCCGGGCCTTAATCATCATTAGCAGCGCCAACTAAACCATTTGCTTCAAGCGCCATCTGGCTAGCTTGAGCACAAACTTATTGATGGTACATCATCACAAGCAGCGAAACAATAGTTTCATATGGTAAGCCAAATGAGGTGCTTAATGTTTCGATAAGCTCACAGGTGGCGTTGTTTCAACTTTCGAAATGTTTCAGCTGACATTATAAAGGTGGCGCTGTACGCGCGTTTGTGAATGGCTTGTCCAGAGAGCAATCTGCAAACCCCCTTCGATCGATTCCTTTGTCAGAGAATTTATCTTTTTAGAGCTTTTTAACTAATTATTTTATGCATATAGACGGAGAATGCACTGAGTTATTCAAAAGTTAAGTGAGATTAAAACATCAATATTATGGAAGTAGTAGGAGAATGCTTTGACAGGTGAAAATGCTTTTTTAACTCAGTTTGAGTTGATTTTTGAAGGCATCTTTTGGCTCTACTGAGTGCCAAGTACGATTTTGTTCGACCAAACGCGGCGAGGAAGTTAACGCGGATTTCCATAGAAAAAAAGACATTTACGTCAACCCGCCGCCAGAGGCCGCGACCACGATGCCATATAATTTTCATTTTCCATTGCCGAGTCGGGACAGTTAAGAGAGCAAAACCCGTACTTGGCACTCTGTGAAGTTGCATTACCTATATGAGATACGCCTTTATGTAACGTGAGTTACAAAATGTTTGTAATGTGCGGGGATTGTACCCGCGATCTCTGTTGTAGTAGCCAACTTCTTAACCATTACACCGAATCGGACGTCAAAGTTTTAGTAAAGTCCTAATTAAGATTCTCATGTTTATTTTCGAGCTTTGTTTTTTTCTTTTCGTTTCATTTGAAATTTAGTCTGTGCTCACAAGTTCACATGTAATTTCGCTTTAAGGCAGTTTCACACGACGGTCATTAGGCTGAACTGCCTAAATGGTCCCTGTGTTGTGGCCTTAAGCCGTATCGAGGCATTCACTCGTTAAGAATCGTACAAGACACATTCGGCCCGCAACTGAGGGAGCGAGCACTCGATAAATTTCACCTTTATACCAACCATCTCATAATATTTGAAATGTCATGTCTCGCTTGTTTATACGGGGGGTTTATTATGCGGTGTTTTATTTGAATTAATTCTTCGAGTTATCCTTTTTAGAACTTGTGGTGAAATTCGTGCCTACCAAGACATAAAAAAGAACTTAGTTTTGCGCAGCGCTAGTCCCATGAATTTAGTTCTATTCAATCTTGACAAATGAATCTTGATCTGGATTAAATTTTGCGCAAAATCCATGTATACTTATCCCTCATTATAGAAAGTTCGTTACAAACAACGGCCTCCATATTCTGCGCACAGCTATGCCGTGGCTAGGCCCTCTGAGAGTGGTAGTTGCCATCCCCGGCATAGGTGCTCGGCGCGGATCGCTGGGGCGGCGTATGCAAGGCTAGTGGCGAACCCTTTGTTAGATGTTAATAAGCCACTTTAAAGCCCTAAACTAAGCTTGGTGCCTTTTACAAGAACAGAGTTAGGCGAAAACACCTGGATTTGGGTTGCAGTGGTCCACCACCGAACTTCCTGACAAATCAGACATTTCCTTCAGTTTCCCATAATAATGACACTTCCCAGAAATGTATCCTTATAAGCGACTCTACGAGATGGCATTAAAATACAGGGTGTTTTTTTTTTCTAAAACCAACCGGTTCGATTCCCGGCTATATTTTTTTACCACGCCCACTTGAAAAACTCGCCCTGTGTAGTGAAAATCTTTTTTCCCCGCACAGAACTAGTCATTTAAGTGTGACTCATGAAGGTAAACAATTAACGTAAATCTCCTCGCTGTAAATTAAACCGTTTTAATATTAAAACTCGAATTTAAACAGCTCACAATCATTAAATTAGTGATTAACACAACCGCTGTATATGACTAGCCTAAAGATCGTATCCATACGTTGTTATTATGACGCCTGTAATTGGCCTATAAACCATTATGACCGACCACAAAATTGCGGTTTGTTTTCGATGCCAACGCACATAATTTTGTAGTATATTAACGAAAAAAGTTCAAAAAATGGGAGTGTTCTGATTTATTTATTTATTAAGCTGTATGAACAGATTTACGAAGGTTCGTACTATTGGTCCATTTTGTTTTCCTTTAAATGTAAGTTCATAATAAAAGCAAAGTTTGCAGGATTGTATATTTAAGGTCTTCTTTGAAACTATACCTACAGAGTAGACTTAATCTGTATACTTTCCGTTTAATGACAAGTTAACAAATCTTCGCAGACAAAAGCGCGAGCACAGTATGTCTATACTTACATGAATGTGACCTCCTGATCCTGTATAATACTCTTGATTAGTTACGTATAGTTTAACGCAAGCAAATACATTACTTACGATTCGAAATAAGCAAAATAATGTCCTTCTGATTGTATGTTTGAGAATTAAAGAATGAAGAATGAGAAGAAACAGAATGACAGTTCTATTAAACTTTGGTACAAGGTAAAAAGTTACCTCAGCCTTTTTATTTACATAGAGATTACCAAAAAATACAGTTTTGCATTAGTTTACCAAAGAGGGGTTCAATTATTGTGCGACTGTGAATTTTATTGTCAATAACATTGTAAGCGAATTCTAAGTGAGTTTCAATAGTTATTTTGGCCTTCAGATAGCTGAGACAGTCTTAATAAAACAATATGTTATTCCAACCAATTACTGGCTATTAAACAAAGCTTTTATGGCTTAATGTAACCCTATAGGCGATTTCAAGTTTAGTATGAGCACCATTTTTTCAAATGCTAAGGCGTTTTATATGGAAACCAGATTTTATTTGAACAGTCTGAATCCACATTGATGAACCTCTTTTTATTATGTTAGTATTAGGAATTGTAAATAAATACATTTTTTGTGTAACTTAGTGAACGTGTTTTAAATTTCAAAGAAACAGATTTTTTGCGAATCACAATTGGAAGGTCGAAGTTTATGGTTGAGGCCCTTTTAGTGCACTGTGTTGTGCTGCGTAGTTCGATTTGTATGTGACGATTAGTCAGCGCATTATGAGGCATGTATGTCATTCAAAATAAGTCTAAAACTTTGTGCGGCGTCGTCGCAATGCATCACACTAATCGCCTCTGCCTCACTCGTGGACCTCATGAACTAAAATTGTAAACTAACGCAAAACTTCATTCTATTTGATTTACCTACTTTTTCTCGTATTTTTATTACAACATTCAAAAATCACAGATGACAGACTCATTAATGAATAGTAACTCAACTATTAACTGCATTTGCTTGGAGCACAATGTGATTTATCTGAATCATTTAATAATGAGATTGTGAAAAAATATGTATTTCACTGCATCTATTCATTAAAATTGGTTCAACCTGCAGAACCGACTCACTCTGTATCTAAACGTCGAACGGAAATCAAACGTCACCATTGATTATTAATGTTTGCTGAACCGATGAAGCTGTCGATACGGAATATGGAGACGTAAATACTTTGCTTTTTGTTTTGTCCGTCCGTCTGTCGAGCTTCTCGACTAATTAATTATGTTCAATAATGTGATATTATGCATATCGCATCACACGCGTCGGCTCACATGGAATCCGCCGACTCTTCACGACTCGTTGGCTCGGGATCAATGAAGATTTTTGACACTAGCACTGTCAACTGCGCTGATTAAGTGATCATGTTTCATGCAGATTTCGGGACTGTCAACATTTATTAGTAACATTTCATGGAAAATATTGCTCACTGTCGATTTATTTGATATCTTCATTCAAACCGGTTGAGTTTAAGGTCTGATTTTGTGCTTGCAAACGTCTGTTGGTGTATAAAGCAATTTGTGGTAGGTCTGGTGCCTTTGTTGTTCCTAACGATTACTATTATGAAGGGCATACCGTGCCTGTGCACAAGGCAACGATGATGCTTCGAAACAATTATTTATTAAAACAGTGCTCTTCTCTTTGTTGCCAAACCTTTCACTCTTTCACTAATTGATCAACAACTCACTAAATAAAGCAAATTATACAACATCAAAAAACAACATAAGCCGTGCCACCCACAGCAGGCCCTACTAAGAAGTCGCAAAATAAGAGAGTCCCATCTATTACAGGCTTAATAATCCCAAATAATAAATAGATAATTGAGCACATTCGCTTTTCGAATCCACTCAATGGAAAAACAACCCTTTGTTAAGAAGACTGCTACTTGACGAAACCCGTCGAAAGAGTCCAGGGGATTAAAAAACAAGCTTTTTCACACAACTCTTTCAAATGACAAAGACTGGAGAAAGAATCGCAACTTATGGATAATTAGGGACAGTGGCTATTGCGAATTTCAACAAGTCCGATACTTTACTGAAATCATTCGGTCGGAAAATAGACACCCTAAGAAGCTTAATCCCTCCGAAAGAAAGCGGTAGAAATTTACGAAAAAAGAGCGAGATATAAATTATATCCTTCAGCTATGAGTATGTATTTGGTACAATTTAAGGTTGAGATCAACTACTAATAGGTTTTCACGTTGTTTATTTTAAGGGATGGAATTTTCTTTTCGAATCAATTTTGGTAGTAAAAAGATATTTAGTGATTCGATTTTGTAAATGATCTTCAAGATTTACTGAAACGATATATTTTTATTTTTTGATAGTTGTTTACTTAACGTTAGACAGTTACAAATCTCAGCTATTAACACTATTGCACTAATTCATCCACTAAGTGAGATAATCATTCTGAATGAACCTGCTTCATTTCGTAGTCACTAACCATTATTGACAGCCTGTAGGTTTCAAGGTGAACTGACTGCAGCCCCGTTTTTTATCGTTTTGAAAAATATTTATACTGAAAGTCGAGGTGCTGGTACCGGGTGCGTTACAAAAGAGATTATATCATTCCACACCAAAGCGAATGTTGCCAATTATCCTTACAAGGATTTTGCTAAAAACCTTCACTACTCTTATACCTTCGATGTCTGCTCACTTACCTGCCTCTTGAATGGGTGATATGTCCATCTAATCCCCTGACAATGGTGTTAGGACCGATAAATGCACAAGTATTTGTTTGCGACAAAATTTACAGTTATGTTACGCTATTCGTGGTCCTTCGAGCGTATGATCCGCGGCGGACAATAATGTTGCGTTGCTTTGCCTGCTTCGTCATAGATATGAAACAGAAACTTGAAAATGTTTGGCCGATTTAATAAGAGCTAGTTCTAACCAATCTGTAGAAGTATTTTAGTAGATAATGATAGTTCACGCAATGATCAGTGTCAAATTTTAAAGGGTTGTTTTTTTTAGGAAGTATAAATTATGTGATCATGTTTTTTATCAGTCACCAGGCAGTCTGTTTTTTAACAATCTGACCTGGAGTCAGCTATGATGGTGACGGTGACGTCCTATGGTGGCATAGACGTATATCTTTATCAATGCCTTTTCACTACAGGGAACATTCAAAATTTTGGGGTATCTGGGTATTTTAGCCCCGTTTCCGTCAAAGTCACGTGCGCAGCCATTGCACGCATGCATGCATTTCAATGGTAAACCAAATGCTATCCTAGATCTCCAAGATATATGGGGTAATCTGCGTTAAGAGCTGTCATTTAAAGATCCTAGGCGGCTGCTTAGGATTAGATTTAAGCTCGAGAAAAGAGTTGTTCACGTCACAAAATAGCCTGTAAATAGCTTCATGCGGATGACTAAAATATAAACAACGTAAGCATTACAGAAGTTTGTTATAGCTGTGTTGTATTATAGTGTAATATTTAGAACATACATAATATGAACAAATCACACAAATTGCTGAAAAAATCGTAGTACTTAAGTAGTTTTGTTTTCAAAAATCTTAGCTTGTAATATTTTATACTACACAAGGCAGAATTTCTCCAACATGCTCTATTTCTTCCAAGTCAATACACGATCTAAAACTCGAAGCTATGACGAAGCCAACCCAGTCGCAACAAGAATGAAGAGATTAAAATTATTAACAAAAGTGGCCAAGACCAGTCGGACGTCATTCCCAATTATCAACGCTGGTCTGCGCGGGCGCAGCCTTAATTAAATAATCAAAAACCTGGGCGCGGGTGCCCTTAATGCCTGAGCCTTTGACGAGAAATAGTCATGGTGTAGGTAATTTGTTGTTAATACTTTTTATTTAAATACCTGACTGAGTAGTATGTTTTTTCTGTTGTTGGTAATAGAAACAGACATTAGCAAAATACGAGTTTAATAAAGTGATGGCAAATTGTCGATATATTCGATAGCAAAATTTAGTCAACAATAGGTATTAAGTTAGGATATCGATAAGATAGCCACTGCCTAGAAGCAGTGATCATTTATCTAGGATAATCTTTGTATCAGCTTTGTTTTGGTTTCCAAGATACGCAATGCAAGTCTTTACAGATATCTTAAAATAACCTTGTAAAAAATACAAATCCAAGATAGTAGTTGCCATTCAAAATGAGTTTTAAAGAGATCAGATTATCGTGGTGCACTTTAACAAATAACCATAGCAGTTTCAACTGCGTATGTGGTTTAAAAAGCATTGATTCTGAGTAAAGCGACATCTCTTCGATTATGTATGCCAATGCCGATGTATTATTTAACACGTATCCCAGTTCGGACACATTTCTTACGGGTTCCCCGGCGAGTGGGTTTATAAATACGCAGTGGTGTAAAAGAGGAGAGAATGTAGTTTAGAAAAATGGCAAAAAGCATATTCAGGTTTTTGACATTCAAAGTTCAGGATACCTCTACGTCATCGTTTCACTCCTTCAGAGGTTGTATACGAAGCTTGCCAACAGCGATTACCTAAAACTCTTATCAGACTCCTGCCTACCTAAGTAACACGACAAGCTGAGGCCTGGTAGAAAATTCGTCAGTTGGGGTCTAAAGAGCTCTTTAGACTAGCTAGTGATGTTTGTAACCAACCCTTTATCCACTGTTCTGGTCTGTAGCATTTCAGTTCACCTGCCTGACTAATTCTTCGGTGGACGCTCAGGATTCGCTTTTGCTTCTCACCCGCCATTCCAGCCTTGCCCCAATGACCGTCAGCTCTCTGCGCAATGTGGCCTGCCCACGTCTACTTTGTTACACCTTACTGCAGTTACCCGTAAGGACGGATCAGAATGGGTTGTGTGACCCCGCCAGAAATTGAGCAGTTTTCGAACGACCTTGACGCCTAGTCTGAGTTACGGTGGCTTAATAACAAACGTCTGACAGCAAGGTTTACCACTAACCTTACAACCAAAAATCCGACCTATTCCTTTCTAATACCAAAAAGTAATACCAATGGTATTTGTTTGTAATCGTAATTAACTTCTATTCCGGACGAATACCAAAACTACATTGAAATATTTAAAATTTGGTATTCGTTAGGAACAGAAAATTATTTACGATAGCAAACAAATACCATTGGTATTACTTTTTGGTATTAGAAAGGAATAGATCAAAAATCCTCTCTGAACCCGCGTGTTGTAGTATGGCTCTCGCTACCTTACAGTCGAAGTGAGGCCTGTGCCCAGCTGTGGGACGTATAAAGACTATGGTTTCTTTTTGTTTTGTTTGTGGAAGTTACTTGCTCCGCTGTGATAGTTTCTCGTTTCTCATAAAGAAATAGCATTCTTATTACTAACAGTTCAAAGACAGCGGTATGCGTAGTGCAATTGCGTTCTTTAATGTGAATTGTGACGTTATCTCTCATTTTACCGTTTCTTAGAAAAAGCACATCCTCCTTTATTTCGTCGCTTGAACCAAAAGGTTAGCCCTGTGTTGGTAACTTTTTTCTAGCGAACACCGAGATGCGATTGACAGCTCTGACGGGTTAAGAAATGTGACAGCGCTACGTGTTAGCCCATTGATGTGTGTGTTTTTTAGGTTATATGACCTAAATGTATTCTGAATATATTAAAATAAGGTTCATTTTGGTAAGTAATTCTGTCACCTTACTTCCGAACTCAACAGAAGATCAGAAAATATGATTCTAGATTTTTATTGAAATAACTAAGCATTCGGATTTGTTAGGTTCGTTGTCAATATAATTCAATTCCACGAAATGGAGCTCTATTATTACGTTCCATAAAGTAACTGTTTGACTGATATTGGATATAACAGCGTTGCGATTTATCAGCTAAGCACTCTGGCTTGGAGTCTAGTTAAAATCAGTCTAGAATACCTAATTGCAGCTAACTTATCGGTATGGGTAACACTAAAAAACCGAAATAATCCGGAAGATCAGCGTTAGACTCGCTCTTTTATCGTCTTTAAATTCGTTTGGCAAAATGTGGGCTTCTGAAGATTCAGTTACCATGACAGAAAGACAGAGTGTGTCTTTTTTTATTTAATTTTTTCGTGGCTCTGGTATCCTAATCTAAACCATTTTGTTCTGTATTATTGTTAGCGTATTTTCTCAGTCAGCTAATACCAATTTTAGGTCCACGACAAATAAAACAGTCGCCTCTCCGAGATCAGGCTGCCCTTATCAGTGCCACGACTATTAGTGGCGTAAGAACTCTTAATTAGCACTTCTCCCATACGTATAATGATATATCTTTCAATTAATAATATTTATCCGATTAACGATTATTAAGGCTGGGAATGAACGACTGGAATTGGATCGAGAATGTTTTGATTCGGAATTAGGGCACAGGCCGCCTCGATGAAAGCCGGGGTAAACCAACCCTTTACGCAAACTCAGCAGGTTTGCAACCACGAGACTTTGAGTTGATTACTGGCCCCCTGAGAATCGCCATAACGTGCTCGTGGACTCGACTAGGCTATTTTAGCCATACGTTATCACAAGCCAATGCTGATGGTGGCCCCGCTGAGGAGACTGAAGACCAGGTGGGTGGAGACCCCTGGCCCCCTTTCTTTGCACCGCAGGAGTTACGAGTTACGTGAACTGTTGAAACGCACAATCAGAATACAAATTTAATAACCCCTTATTGAAGGACTCATTCGCACCAGCGACCAATACTACAAATAGCAACAAAAGTAGAGTAAATATCAGTCCCGCTTGGAGGTAAGGCCGATGGTGGAACACGCTTACCTAGGAAATGCCTCTTCACTCTTACCTTAAAGACACGAAGGTGGTACGTATCCGGAAACACAGACGTTGGGAGAGCATTCCACTCCTTAGCGGTGTGGACCAGGAAGGTGTGAGTCTAGATCAGACAGGTAACCGAGCTCAACCCAGTGATTCAGGCCCAGACTCCACCAGAGCTGAGCGGAGATGTGCGGCGTCGAGCTGTGTTTTCAACAACCAATGGAATTGCGTTATTCACACATGGAGATGTGGAGATGTGATTCTATTGGTTGTTGAAAACACAGCTCGACGCCGCACATCTACGCTCAGCTCTGGTGGAGTCTGGGCCTTAGCCGTGTGTTCCCGGCCTAAGAGGCACGTTTGCGTGCGTAATTATTTTCGACGCCTTCGGACGATATTTATCTTGTGCGCTCTGCTCTGGACGTGTGAAAGCGTTTTACTGTTTTATTAGTTTCACGTTCAAGGTGAGGTTTATTTCATTCAACACACGACTATGATCATAGCAATCTGATATAGCAAGGATCTACTGAATTTTACACACGAAGTCAAACTTGCTGCTCGTGATATTTATTGGATTGAGCTTTTGAGCTTAACATACTGTAGTTTATAAAACTGTTTGTTTTGTTGTAAGATGACTGAGTTTCAAAAAGCTTAAATTTGGAAACAAAACAAGTCCTGAAAACATGGAGGGATGAGGACTGGTGAAAAGAAACCGTGACAAACTCGTACAAACAAATGGCCTTCAGCCAATCCAGTGATCAGCTCAGTGCGGATTGTGTAAGGTTAGTTTTGATCTTTGCTGTTAGACCTTTTTTTTGACCTGGAGAATGCATTTACGCACTATACCGCTACCAGGGTAGGAGACCGGGGGAGTGTGGGACTCACCCACCCCAACAGGAAAGGGAATACCCACTAAACTCCGTCGAGGCCATGTTCTGCGCGTTACCAGAGGTCCACAAGTACCACCGCAAGGTACTCTACCGGCGCACCCCTGGCGCGCTATGCTGGCTACCCAGCTTAACTCGAGGAGAGTTATACCTCCCCTCTTAAATCCACCCACCGGTGTTAACGGCAGTGCGAGTCCCCTCCGCACCGCCGCCCTCCCCGTGGAGGGCGGCGGTGCGGAGGACTCCGTAGTCACCTGTACAAGGGAGGCACACGATCCCCACCGTGTGCACTCCTAGCGCAACCGGGGCCCCCCTTTAGTCGCCTCTTACGACAGGCGGGGGGAAACCTTGGCAGTATTCTAATGCCCCACACCACAGGGCAATTACTGTTAGACCTAGATGAAACCAAGACGATAAGTCCTAAGGCCACCCACTAGGTTTAATGACAGGTATTTAGCGACATCAGTTAGGACCATCTCAACGTTACACTTTACTGTTAGACCTTGTTGAATAAACAAACTCATAAACAATTTATATTCTATTTGTATTGTTTTGTATTGGTCTGAGTGTTTCCTTAGTTATTATGTTTGTGTTTAGGAAAAAAAATATTAAGTATGTTCATCCGTCGTCTAGTTCCCATAGTACAAGCTCTGTTTAGTTAAGGGCTAGATGGCGCTGTGTGAAATAACGTCCCTTATTAATAATGGTTTAACTGATAAAGAGCTAAAAAGCACCTTTTACAGTTATTACAGTTACGCGCAGAGCTAAAATGGACTTGAACCAAATCTCAGAGCCAATTAAACAGAACATGTTCAATTAATCCGTGTCGTGCGCAGTGACAGCAGCAACTTTGCGCATGCGCGTGGTAAATAGCGCTGCGAGCTTAGCGCACCGAGGAATGATTGTGGAGCTAAAGTGATACCTATAAGAGGAACGTAAGAAGACCTTGAATACAATACCAATACATTAATACGCTTACGTCTATCCCCTTTATTCATCTCTTCAGCAACATATTAACTTTTGTATCGCTTTGTCTCTTTCATTCTTGTTGCTGCCGCCATTTGCGAGTAAGTGACAAAGCACGTCAATTACTAAAACCAAGTTTTAGCGATGCGTTCGTATTATGAATAAGGGGGTACCTATATCCTTACAGTCATGTTACTTTTATCTCATGCTGAATGGTGCATTCAGTAGCCAACACTACGTGGAGCGGATTTGAACCCAACGTGGAAAGGACCAAGCCTACTGCCGTTATTAGGGTTGCTTGTGTTTTGCATAAGCTATTCAAAAAAAGCCGTTGTGGCTGCTGCCATACTGTTTAGTACATTACAACTGGTCAACGTCGCGCTGCCGTCACGTCACGTCGCACCGCGCCCGCTGTGTGACTTCACTTTTAGTGTTACCCTCAACTAGAAAAAAAAACTAGAGTGAATTCTATAAAAAAATCCTTGACCGTAAGCAAATCTATTGCTGCATTGATGTATTGCTTAAAACCGCGCTTCCACTAGGCAACATTGGCCATGTTCATGCACACAAATGTTTATACTGTGCGGGTATCGAACCCGCGAACTTGGAAACGACACGCCACCTGAGTCACCCAGTATTGCAATCCGTGACTTTCCTTACTCCTGTCTAAGTATAATGCGCCAAGTCTGTTCTTTTAAGCTCAGTGTTCTCTACCGTAGCCAACACTTCAGAATAATTTCGCTTCTCAATCACGTGTATCTGCCGATCGTTATGTTCCCGATTTTTCACATTTCTGGTGCCGCCTCCGCCACGGTCCAGTTTTGACACTTTGATTTCAATGATAAAGCGCTTGTGTATCTTGAACATGATCTGTTACAATGTTATTTCGGCGTTGAATTGATTTAGCTCGAACTTGAAGGAGTTAACTTTTTAATGTTGTGCTTTAGTTCCAATAACATTTACTTATCTTACCTTCTCTACATTGCAATTAATTTCATTGATTTGTGGCATTCATTTTTTTTTCGTTGGACCAAATAAACTAACTAATGATGGAAAACTACCATTTCTTATCTCTGAAGGCGCTCGCACTAATGATTGTAATCCTGTCGTCCACACGACACGACGAGTTCTGCGAGGTTAGGTTGGGTCCTTGCGATGAACTCTGATGTGATGAAAACCGAACTACGTCTTAAAAATTGGGTTGCAAGACACATAGTCTGGCCAGCCGAATTAAATTCACGTTAGAATTACATAATATTGATTCCATCACAACAAGTGCCAAAGTGACCTTAGGTTGATCTACATAGAGCTGCCTTCAAAAAAATACAAGTACTCCAATATTACTTATATTTACTTAATATTTTAACAACTTTCGTAGCGAAAAGAGTTAGTAAAATGCGCGTTTTGTACTGGCGCCAAACTTTACGATGACAGACCGCCGCCATTGTTCTTGTCTTTCATTGACCGAAGCACTGCCATTACTCGAATTAGTACCAATAAAGTATCCATTCATGTTGGTCGCCCTTGACGCGACGAGGACAAAGAATTGAAGCAAGCCGAACTCGTAAAATAGACGATAAACGGTTTTTGAAATAGTAATCTAGAATTTTCCGGAAGATAATGTTTATTTAAGCGTCCCCGCACATGGGCCGCACGCCACGCGCCACAAAACGCAGCCAGGGGCATATTCCCTCTAGTTTTCATTCATTTAGTATGGACTCACCCCACACGGTAAAGCCAGTGGACGCGACACGCCACACGCCAAAAACTACAGGAATATGTCAGGTGGCGGCGCGTTTGTGGCGGCGTTTTGTGTCCTGTCTGCGGGGACGCTAACAGCTATACGCTTTTTGGACGTTAGTGATTAGCCCATACTAATTAAGTTGCGTACTGATTTCAGCCTCATAACTACTTATTAATATTTTAATTTTATGTAAAAGGGAGCAAACGAGCTTGAGGGTCACCTGATGAGAAGTGGTAACGCTTGAAAACTAGTACTCAACGCGCTGTTCTTCAAGGTAAATATGTAAAAACTTGTGAAGTTCAAAATACGATCAGGGATTCGCTTTTGAGCGGTTGTCAGGATGTCAGGATATCAAATACTGAATCTTCAAAATGCTGAAAAATTCATGTAATCCTTATACATTTTGTGTAGTCGGTTAAATTGCCAAAATAAAAAAAAATGTAGACATAAAATTAACAGTAGTAACAGACAATTCATTTATTTACTTATCGTATGGCCCCGTTAACATACGCAATAATACACAAAAATGTGACTAAAGGAACAAGGTATGTCTGGAAAGAAAATTCACTAACGTACTAAAAGAGTAGGAAATGCATTAACAATATGGAGATTTGACAGATAATGAAGTTCATTCAGTAGCAGCTCAAAAGAAAAACTTGAGACATAATAACGTATTCTCAACTCGGTCATAAAGTTGCAAGACTTACAGCCCGGTGGTCACTTTACCACCATGAAGCGCAAAATCGCAGAACGACTTGCCATGGAAAAAATGCCACAAATTCATTTATTTATGTGTCAAGACAAGAATGAACAACAAAATAAATATGTAACCGACGCCCATCACGGAGATACGCCTTAGAGCACCTTTTAGGGATCCTTTCGAGCCGGCGCTAGACGGCACAAAGGCAACAAAGGGGAAAAAACAAGAAAAAAAAACATTAGGCTCTATGGTCCAAGTAAAGAGCGATTCCCATTTTAATTAGTAGGTAGATACTTCAACGATATCTCGCAGAGTTACGATTTTGGAACGGTAAAAATGAAAAGAAACGCGCCGCGAAACTTGCACTCACGTAGGCACGGTAATGGAATACGTTGGGTTCGTTCGACGAAGTTTTGGGCTTCTGAATGCTCCGTTCACCGTCACTGCATCAATCGGTTAGCCTCTGACTTTGTGGCAGAGTCATGGGACTATGTTTTTTAACGTGTGTGGATCACTATTGTTAGTGTATAATAAGATTAATTATTGATGAAAAACGTAGACTAAACTAGAAGCATATTTTTTGTTATTTTAGTGTTGAACTCGAACATTATAGCAAAAAATCGTATACGCTAAGTTTCTTTACTGTTATTTAAACTTGCTCTAATCAGTTCTGATCAGATGAGCTCTCCAACACGTCTCTAGTCTGTAGTCACTGACCAATTACTGGCCTTAACTGCTATATTGTAATTTGAAGGTAACGAGTTACCTTCTAAGTTTTTGTTGGTGTAAATTCCTTAATTATATTAATGTTACGTTAAGGTAATGTTACTAACAAACAGACATCTTTATTGAATAAAATTGGGCAGATTTGAATAAGCTGCAAAGTTAATAGTTCCTGAGATTAGCGCGTTCTAACAAACAAACTCTTCAGCTTTATATTATTAGTAAAGATCAGTTATAATTTATCTTTGAAGACTAACACTTATGAAAACGCTTAAGTTTGTGGCTCGCAACGGTACAAGCCGAGTGTCGGATCTTTTATGAAAACTCGGATCCGCCGGGTGCGATGTTTTTTTACAACTTCACGTGGGAGGTGAGACATAATTGCCGAAATTCCTAATTTTTGACAATCAATGGACAGGATATTGCTATTATGATGCACCGACGGCCGTTGGGGCGGGGCGCACGAGTGTTTTATTATATATGTTTTGTGAAAAATATCGGGTTTGTGCAGATAATGTTTTATGTTATTATAGTAGTTTATCTGTTTCACTGTGAAGGAATACAGATGGGTGTTATAATGACAACGTTTATTTAACGGTTTTGACTATGCTTAGTACCTAGCCTGAATCTCACTCCATTCATACGTTTCTGTGCTGTAGTATTTTTATTTACTTTTGGGCATCTATCAAAACGGGCAAAATGTTACGAAGTAAAATTCTTCTCTTGTACTGAACAAGAGAAGATGTTTACTTCGTAACATATTTATAACTTCTTGAATCTAATCCCATTTATTGGCATCTAGCAGTACTGTTTAGCACATACGTTTTAACCATCACTTATAACGAAGGTACCATAAACACAGCCAAATTAAGCTTAATTGACTGTGTGAACGTGCGGCTGCGAAAAATGAACCTACAAACCTCTACTATACTACCAGCTCTTACCACTACCAACTAAATACTTTCATTAATATCACAGACTTAATTTTTACTAGTCCATACTTCAGAGATTTTATTATACTTTATTGAAAGGTACATTCAAAAGGAAAGGTTCATTCAGAATTCCCAAAAGTCAATTAACAAAATATATTAAGGGTCGCTACTAGGGTCGGCCGGAGAGAAAATCTGTCAAATTGGAAAGCGATCGTGACAGCTATGGTCACACAGTGGTTGGGCCGTGCAATCCGTGCATAAATGCAATGCATAAATCCGGACGACCGTCTTGGTGTAATTGTTTAGAAATCGGCTACTACACCAAAGGTCGCGGGTTCGATCCCCGCACAGTACAAACATTTGTGTGCATAAACATGTCTGTTTGTATTGGTCTGGGTGATTCCTATGTATAATAAGTATGTTTTTACAAAAGAAAAAGTATTTGAGTATGTTTATCCGTTGTCCAGTATCCCATAAAAACGGAGTATAATTAACTCACTTGGGGTCAGATGGCGCTGTGTGGAATAATGTCCAGGGATATTTATTTATTTATTATTATTATAAATCGCGGCATGATGCGTTCACCAAAGATATTTTTATTTCTCCACACAAAATATTTTAGGATATAGGGCAAACAAAAGAAACTAACCAAAAATTTTATTTCATTAAACATACTAACAAGCGGTTTTGCCAATTATTTTTTTACACTATTATTTGCAATCTATTCTCCTGACCACGTTATTTGCACAATGTTATATCTGGTACTTGACGATTCCATCGAGATTTAGTTGTAACTTGGTTTATCCGTTCGATCATCATCAACACAAAATATTTCTTACATCCAATGCATATGATATAGCAATACACGGAGCCATTTCTAGTAACATGCAGAAGAACCCACTAATAAATTGGTCTTACTTGTAATGAAAAGCTGCAAGAAGCATTAAAGGGAGCTATCTTGTTACTAACTAAAACGAGGAATTTAACAGTTGTCAACAGTTGAGACACTTTTAGTGGATAATTTATTTTAGATAATAACACTTGAGTATAATACCTTTAGTCTCCTGTAGAGGCCATCGTATTTCAGGCTTTTTACGCTGAATTTAATACAGAATACACCGTGATCTTCATCTTACTGGAATTGATCTACGAGTAGAGCATAGTATGAAAGGAAGTCACCCTCCGCGTTTTTCTGTCTGTTTTTACATAAGCTTTCACTATCTAAATGATAGTTGATGCTAATTATATTTTCTAGAACGTTTGTCTGTATAGTTCATTCAAATTACTACAGGGAAAAGCTGTGTGCAAATAGCCAGTTAGAGATAAAAATGCTTGCACTGCCATTTTTCCATGGCTGACGTAAATATGATAATTCATATTTAAATGAAAGTTCTATCTGATCCATTTTTTTAAAATTTAAAATGGGTTTGCGTTTGACCTCAGTCTCGCCAGCCACGCTTACCCAAAAAATGCTTATTCACTCTTGCCTTGAAGACACCAAGGTTGTATGTATCCGGAAACACAGACGCAGGGAGGGCGTTCCACTCCTTAGCGGTGCGGACCAGAAAGGAAGCACCAAATCGCTTAGTTCGGACCGCTAGAAAGTCGACCACATGGAGGTGAAAGCCCTCACGGCGTCTTGTGGTCCGGTAGTAGAAAGTAGAGGGTGGTATCAGGTCATGAAGTTCTTGCGCACACTCTCCGAAATACACCTTATAAAAAACCTATAGACAGGCAACTCTACGCCGATGCTCCAAACTCGAGTTTGGTTCCAACGAGCGTCTCGTCACCTATCAGTCTCCTGGCTCTTCGGTCTACTGAGTCCAGTGCATCCAGCTGATACTTGGCAGAGCCATCCCAGTGGTGGCAGAAGTACTCCATACACAACCGAATTTGTGCTTGGTACAATTGTAAAAGCTGTTCCGGTGTGAAGTGTGTTTCCATTTCGAATAACTTGTCATTATGTTCTATTGCAATAACTATTTCTGTTTCGTATAAGCAAACGCAAACTTTCATTTTTCTTTGCTCGAGATCTCCATGCTAATTACTATGGATCGAGTGAAGTTTCTTTGACAGCCGTCTGCGCAGTCCCGCAACTCAGTCTTCCACATGACGCCGGGTGAGTGCACGTCACTGCGTGAAGAATACAAACAAGCATAAAAATACGGCGTGTGTAAGTACACGAACTCGATGCATCGTTTTCTGTTCGCATTTTTTCAAAGACTTAACTTAACGTAAGTATTAACTTTGATTTCTGCTCTATAACTTTGTATCTTTATGTTTCGTCAAATTTCTTTGTCGAACAATTTCAGTTATGATAGAGGCCTCCAAAATTAATTTAGTAAAAAATATTGTTCAAAAAAGAACCTTTAATCTATTCAGACACCTTAATCAAGCTTTCATGATCAGATAACATAGTAGCTTAGACCACACAAATAGTTTTAATCAATTCGATTTGAAAGCAATCAAAGCTATTTGCGTTCTTACTTCGTTCCCTTGTTTTGCTTGAATATTTTAGGCAGATCCCGTATTGGTATTAACCGATGATGCTGCAGATTGACACCATGCTAAAAGTAAATACATAGATTGTTTTTCAACTACCAATAGGTAAAAACTTTCAGTATAAGTTACAAATAGTAAAAATTTACAAGAAAAAATAGGAAAATGAAATGGCAACTAGTACCAAATTGTCAAACCCAAGAGAGCTTTTAATCAAGTGTACTTATAAATATAAACCTGTCATATTACTCTCATGGTGAATCATGATAAAATCATACGTTTGATAAATTATGCATAATGCATATGAACAAACAGTACGGAGGAAGAAAAATAAAGTTGTACTATTTTCAACAAAAGACCCTATGTGCGCCTATTTCGTGTAAATTATCCGCGTAATTATAAATGTCATTTTCGTCAAAAGCGACGTGCGCTCACCTTGGGGACATGGGGGGGAGTGAGCTGCGACGGTGCGCGGACAGCTATCAAAGAAACTTCACTCAATCCATAGTAATTTGTATGGAGATTTCAAGCGAAAAATTCGGAATGTTTGGGAATTTTTTGCACAAAACTGAAATAAAGCAATGAAAAACAACTGATTGGCAATGCTTCTTTGATATCTGATCTTTACACGTTATTTAAAACACGTAAGTTGTTAGTTTATATGATGCCTAAACTTTTGAAATACAGGAGTGCGTTTTGCACGTTTTTAGCGATATTCTGATTTTTTTTCACATTAATCTAGTAAGTTGATCCATATACTGGAGGTTTGAGCTGATTGTGCAACTCTTTGACTACTATGACGATTTTTTTCGTGCCTCATACTTCATATTTTCTATATAAAACTTTAGTTTTCCCGAGAGCCGTTTTCCTGGTATCGCGCCTTAAGGAAACATTAATAATCATACTTGAAATTATACATTTTAATTATGTACGAGTATAAAAACCCGTGACGGTTTTCACCTTATCTATTAAATAAGAATTAACTGTATTTCGAAGGGCTGAATCCCAAGTGCATTCCTTGACATATATGTCTTACTAAATATTGGAATTTATAGACCATAGCCTAATATTTTACCTCACACAAAAAGTCTTTATTCAGCTGAGGTAAAAAATACATGTTTATTTAATATAATTTTTAGAGATGCGCCGAATGTGAGTTCAATCGAATATTGGATCGAAAGTGAAAGAGGCGAATATTCGGAGGCAAAATTTGGTTAAGTTTTGTGTATGAATACGTTTGTTTGTACCTACGAATCCTGGCGGTCGCGATACTCTGAAGTAACCGAGAAATTGTTGGTTTCGTTATTAATGGTTTAGTCACGATATTTTTTCAATAGGAAACTAACTCAATTCAACTGTTATGTTTTTAATTTGCTTTTTTAGATACTGAGGTAACAAACAGTTTTTTTTTTTAAATTTTGTATTAATATATTGTTTCATTAGTCTCCCGGTTTAATATGTTTCACCGCACTCGAACTTATGCATTTATGCAGGCCTTCAAAATGAGATTGACCAGCAAAGTAGTTGTCCATTGCTGTGCTTGTCAACCACATATCTGGACCTCACGGCTGCTTCCCATCAGGTGGAGTGAGGTCATCTTGAAGACCACTATAAAAAAATAACAGATTAATCTCTGCACGACCCAAAAGTTAACTGGCAGAGAATGCCATATGGCATTAGGTTCGCCTCTTATACCCTACTTGTGCTATAAAGTTTAAATAAATAAAATACTAAATATAACTTTTGAAATATAATATAATATAATACCTTTCAAGTTCGCTAAGTAAATCGAAAATTCGGCCGAATACGAACTTAAAGGTTTTGCCGAATTTATCGAAATTCGGCGCATCTCTAATAATTTACTTACACGGAATGGAGATTTGTCTGCGTGAAAGCGGGACTCACACGTAGATAATGATGCCTGAGACTTGATGTTCTATTAAAATTCGCCGTCCTTCCCTTTCTGGAGCGCTAGGAGTGAGAGAGAGGGTGTGTGCTGGAGAATAACTACTTCTCGCCCTGCACAGGTTGATTCGTGACGCTCGTCCAATTTTCATTTTTGAATTGTTGTTGCTTTTCGATTTTAGTGATGGGTATTAGTCGATGTAACCATTATCGACTAACACCATCGTTTTGTTATTTCAGTTGAAACTGGCTATAGCCAAATACTTATTTCATTCGGCATATTTTAAGAAATACGAATATTTTAATATTTGTGTCAATTATATTATGACGTACCCATATATGAAATAACTATCTCTCTTTGAACATAGATAAAGGAATGGCAAAGTGCAGTTCTAACAAAAACATAAGCATGAATCAGGATCTTTTTAAAAAAGTTTGTAATTTTTTGAAAAAATAGCCTATTTAGAAATAAAACAATTCCAAAAAGTGCACACCAGAAAAAAAATGATTGCACTTTCTAATTATTTAAGCCTACAATCACAGAGCATTGTCTAACCTTTTTCTATAGGTATCTTAACATACTCGCAAACCGTTGTTGGTATTTTTTCTATAAACGCAAAAGCACGAAATTTTTTAAGAAGCACCAGTTTTTCATCGCAAGCCCTAAAAATACCGCAACATGAATATTAGTAATATATCGGTAAATGTTATTCAAAATCGCATCGAATTTCTGGAAATCTTAATACTCGTAAGCGTTCCCATCCCTCGACCCCGCCCTCCAACATTAATAACGCCATCCAACAAAACAATCCCCAAACACCACAATTAACATCGAAACGTGCCGAGTTTGTCGCCTAATTTGTTATTTTTTTAATATTGTTCCTTAATTTTTTGCCCCACTATCTCGGTCTCGCAAAAATGAGTAAGCGATTACCGCACATTGTGGATTCGAAAGATTAATTATCGCATATGAATCATTATTATGCTTTCGGTTATTCTTTTTTCGACGCGGGACGTCTCTATTAATGTTGAGTACTTTAGGGTTGTCCAAGTAGGTGAGTCCAACTTCGAAAAAGTGGTAAATCTTCAAATGCAACTCGGGAGGGCAGCATTCGAGAAAGTACAAGATCTTTTCGCTTCCAACATACCTGGAAATAAAGATGTACGGTGGACGGCACATCACTCTACCCATTTCCGGTCATTGCAAATGACCTTGCTCTACCTATTGCAAAGAAATGACATTTGGCAAAAGCGAGAGAAAAAACGAAAATGAGGTTACCTGATTTGCTGTTAACTATACATTTAGTGATTACTTATGCTCGTCCAATGGCAATGCTTATCATTTCGCTACAAGACCAGAATGAGGAGATTTGCAGAAAAACTGCAATCGAGTAGAAGTGGCAGCAGGTGGGGAGGACAGTGAAGAACTGATGGCCGTTGTGTCTGAAAGGTTCTGCATTAGAGATTGTTTGAGGGTAAACGCAGTGTTTGGCACTAACTGACACTTACGTACAGAGGCGCCCACATAAACCTTCACAAAACCATTGCAAAATAGGTCTTACGTCAGCAGCATAAGACGCCCCTATGTAAAGGTTGATGTGAGCGCCTCTGTACAAGCCCTGCTTTTAGTCAGAAGGCCACGTGTGAAGATGTATAGTCATTTGGCACCCCTAGCCCACCTCCACCTACCTGACGCGTGGGAGGGCTAATGATTTGTTGAATTAGATGTTAACAAATTTTTCATAGACGCCGCATGAATGGTATGTGGTAGAGTTTCTCAGGGTAATTGCCGTCGGCCCAGTGTTGGGCATTCCGATTAAGTAATTGAAATTATATCTATTGTTGGTTTGCCTGAGTGGAAATTGTGGGAGAGAGACGAAGATGTTTTTAGCTATTGAATATATTTTAATGGGTTTTAGGAGATGAAAAAAAAAGAAATGATACGTTTTTCTTTAGGAGGAAAAAGGTTGTTGAGTCCAAATTAATAATTTATTCAAAAGTTTGTGGTCTAGCCCCCTGGCCCCAAACATTTTAAGCAAAACGCTTGTTGTTCAAAGCAAGGTTTGAAATAACGTCGAAATGTCAACCGTAACTTCACCCCTCCACCTTCTAGAAATTCAAGCAACACCAACACAAACTTAATAAATCAATCAATAAAATGATTTGATTTTACAGTTTTTTATTATATTTATTTTGTTTTGTGACTTGATTTTTGATTAATTTTGATTTTTCCTTTTCAAAAGAACGAAAATCGTATTCGTATGTTTTAATTAATTCACATCAGTTTTGACTACAGAATGTCCAATTTAAAATTGCCTCAGTTCAATGTCTAATGATCGCGTAAATATCTGTTTACTACTATCTGATCAAACATCCAGTATCCATAATTGAAGTAGGCAGTCAAAGCCTACCGAAGAGCGACTTATCTCACCATAAAGTTGCCCAGAGTCGTATCTACACGCCAAGTTGTAAACTGGTCCACTGTTTTATAGATGTCCAGCGTGTTTGTAAATGTTTGGAAACCGTACAGATAGTAAATAATTTAATAGATATGTGTTTACGAGCTAACCATACCAGGAGTCGCTTTTAGATTGAGTCGTTGTGTTTTACGACTTTCTCTCTTTAGTTTTAAGTTATTAAGAATGCAAGTGATTTCGTTTCGGAATCTTGAGGTCACGGGTGTTATTAATATTATTAAAAAACCTGGCAATGAGTGTGATATAAAGCAGGCACATGCCTCATTATTAAATTGTTTGCTTGATAAATGTCACAGAATATACTATTTTAACTTCACTTAGAATACAGGTTATTCCAAATTCTGGCTGGCACAGTGGCATAGGGAGGCACTTAGTGTGTGTCCATACGCATTCTGTATAGGTTCATTTCGAAAATGTTACTTACTATCGTAGGCTTTTTTCCGTCGGTTTCTTAAAAATATAAGTGAAATGAATTTTAAGTATTAAGTTAGTCTTCACGGAAAAAAGTACTAAAAAGGTTGACTCGATAGTGTGGGCCTTTTCAGGTCACCATTATCTCTAGAATTACCCAGAGTCGCCGGCGCAGATAACAAAACGTTATCAGATAAGGATCGCTTCTTTACACGGCGGGTCTTGTCGGCCCTTTTGTGTTACAAAACCGACAATAGTAAATTAACACAATCCATTTATGTTAATTAGCCCCACAATTGATACAATAGGCTCAATGGCCACCGCTTTCAGTTAACCAAAGACGAGTTAAGACGAGTTGTGGAAAGTGAATGTTCAAGATTCCTAATCCTCGGAGCTATTTTGACCTTTCCGACTAAAACAAGTAGTATGTTTTGTTTCCCATATTTTTCATAGTATTTTTATAATAATAATTGATTGTTTGTTGAACTACAGGTTAATTAATCCAAAGATTTATATCCCGACGGAATTTTCTTTTAGTTAACAACAATAACTTTTTAAGCTATAATGCTGCTTTTAATAATTCAAAAGTCATGTTTGAACATTCGTTTGGATATAACCTCTGCAGATATCGCAAGTGAATTCTTATGCTAAGAAGTACGAAGTTAAGTACGAGTACATTAGTTTAACTAAGTTTGGTCTTTCAGAACTACCTAGGATACTACTTTCTCATGATACTCATCTTGGAAACCTTAACACTAATACCGACTGAGTGCATACCAGACACAATGGCTCACCCATTCGAAAATTCCAGGCCATCCTGTGCGGCCAAGTGAGAAGTTTCTGAAAACTTTGACAGTAAAAAAGCAAGCAAAAACGAATAGAATTTTAATGATTTTCATGTGCGACAATCGAAGTTTGACGAATCGTCATGGATGTTGCGCCGCTCGCTTGTTAGGGCTGTTGGTAATAATTTGATTTTTTGTACAGTTTTTGACTAAGAATCTTGTGCTAACTTGCAAAAGATGCAAGATTTAGCCACCTGCCAAAGAGATAAAATTGTTACAGCTTTCTCTTTTGTTCAGGTATTCCCAAATAGAGATATAAGGCCAGACCCACCTGCACTGTTACATTTTACTGTGCCAACGGGCGTTATAAAAGTTTATTACTGCGCGGGTTACCATTGTGGCCCTCTTGTTTTATGGTTTTTAACCATCAAAGACTATTCTGAACAACCGTTCCTACATTATCACTATCAGTCTCGCTTTCAACATATGAAGAACAATTCTCTTCTGAGAATTCCTATTTGCAAAGTCGTACCAAAACCGCTTATTATCCTATTGTGCATTTTTAGGGCAAACAAAGGATTATCCGTCTTTTGTTTTTAGAGAATATTATCAGTAGGGGCGTTGGCCGCCCTTACGCATTACTTTCTGCTAAATGTATCAATGGAGTGGCGAATGCCGTAAGTGACCCCTTTGAAATGCAATTGTTCGGTTCAAATGTTGTTTCCTAAGAAGTCGAAACAATATGTCGGGTTGAAGTCAGAAACCGAATACACTACTGAGACAACGCGAAAACAAAAGTTTTGTCTAGTTAGTAGGGCACATCTTAATTGTTGTTTTTTTGTGGAAGTAACTTGTCTATTGTGAAATTCCAAACGTGAATAGTAAGAAGGAAAAATAACACGGCAGTGCGTACGTTTAGCTTGCTTGCTAAAAAAACAGCACCGGGTTTCCACGGCTTTTTAAAAAAATATTTAAATAAAGACCATCCAGAATAAAAGTGAAAACCCCAATATGATGTAGTTGCGATGTCCAGATGAAATAAACGTTTATTCTTTCTTTCTTTCTTTCAATAAAATCTGTAGTATGGCTTTGGGAGAGTAAGTGGCCATACATACACACAAACAAATTCAAAGTGGCTTTATCCTATAGTAACAAAATGTTAAATAGAGACGTTATCAATATATTCACCTTCAGGCGATGAGTCTACGTATCTGAACATTGAGCATTAACTAAATTCATTGAACATTCCCAAACAAAAAAATAAAACTCTTTTCAATCAAGATCAGTGTAAATGAACACAAGTTTGAAATCACGGTTTTAAGTTCACTATACATGAACATCGTCATTTTACCTGTTCACTATTATCCTTCCTTTCTCAAGAATCCTTTGGCTTGGAACCCAATATTATATTAACTCAAAAAATAAAATAAGAAACTAACCAATTTGTTGGAAGTGTTACATCTAATAGTTATTACTCACATCAAAAATGTTTGGACAAGCTCCAGCGTAAGATAATTACAGTGAAAAATAACTAAGTCGACTTGAACGTGTCAATTCCGCGGCCAAAGTAATATTTTAAAGAGCACAGTTAAGCACAAAAGGGTTAAGGGATTTTTGACAGTTTTTTTTAAACAAAAACGTTAATGCATCCAAGTATTGAACTGCCGAGAATACGTCAATAAACATTTAAGTATGAATATTATTTTCATACATTAGTTTTCTTTAAATTTCAGTTATATACGCGTATTTGTATACTGGTTTTCAATCAGTTATAAGCCCTATGTCTGGGTTTTCGGGACTTGGCATTTTTATACGGGAGCATGAAGCAAAGCTCAAGTAAATTGGTGCCATTTATAAATTTTACTTCCTTATAAATAATTGCAATAAATGTTTTAAATGAATTGAATAACACTCTGCACTTATGTTCTCACTTACTTAAAAAGAAGTAGAGAATGCCTCTAGGCATTAAGTCCGCCATTTGTACCTTTTGCTCATTATTTTGTGCAATAAAATTTACTTCGTTTGCTTCGAGTTTATTACCAAAACATATTAAATTCTTCCTTCGGTCAAATGTGTTTAAGAAATACGTGCGCAACTGTACGCCATTACATGAAACACCGCCTCATTATTACGACAAAGAGTGGCGCCCGCTCCCACAGTTCATTTCGATACATTTTCTTCAATGGCGGCCATTCTTTTTTACCCTGGCCCGGGTCCGAACATTCACACGGCCGGCCGAGACATTTTTGGTGAACATAATCGACTATTAGTTTCAACTTCGATTGATGGTTTGATAACAAAAATTTTTGCTGTCATTCAATTATTATTTTATTAAGGATCGCCTTTTGTTGGCTTGTGGTTTTGTTGTTTTAGTTTTAGCGAGCTTTTTAAGTTGCATCAGACAACACAGCAAAAATGGTGTTATTGGTTTTTAATATAATGATTTCAAACGAGATTGTTATCTATTAATTCAATCATAATGAAGACTGATCGATGCTTCCATTTAATGCGTAAATTGTGTCAAAGTATACACTTTTGGATATCAAAATGTGAAAGTTATTACCAAAAAAATACAATAATTTCTGCCTATGCATGGCTATACACCTCGTTAGGTGTATAGCCATGCATAGGCAGAAATTATTGTATTTTTTTGGTTAGATAGTCTGAGCCACGACAACTGTGCCGTCATGGTGAACGGAACATTCAGATTCCCACACTTCGCCAAGTGAATCTGAACCTAAAGTGGTAAGGGACGAGCCCATCGCCTACCTACGTAGGTTAATTACACAAAGTAGGTGTTCCAGTCAGATTTAAACTCGTAGCCACAAGGCCTTTGAGAAAGAGTGCCTAACTAATAAGCCACAACGCTTACATGACACTGCCTATATTCTGCTTTGATTTTACGGATCCCTATCTACACACTAAAACTCATTAGTGTTTCGTTGATTAGCAAAATAGACGATTTATCATACCTTCTTCAAGCAACCTTAGCATAGGCAAAATAATAAAAAGTTTCTAAATATTCTTCCCATGACTCAATAAAACTCGTAAACATGTATTGTTAATGACTTATTCAACAAAACATCAGCTAATAAAGTCAAATATATGTGAATTATTTAATCAATTCTGCCTTTTGCTGACATTTATACATTAAAGCCTACCTAATTTCGGTTTCGGTTGCAGATAACATCAAAATGTATGCTAATATCAATACCGAAAGGGTTTACGGTCTCCTGTTTAATGAATTTTGGTAATCGGAAATACCGCAAGCTTCGGTTTTGACGTTGGGTGGTACTTTGAGTGGGGTCCTAAAATGTTGCCACCTGATTTTGTGGCTTTCATAGTTGGAGAATTACATGCTTTTCATGTCATTTTAAATTTATGCATGTGAAACGGTTTTGTTGTTGCGTACAAATGTTGTTGTGATTATTTTATACGGCATTTTTTTATGTGATATGTAGCGTCTTATATTCAAAACACAAACAGGGGAATTGCACTTTAATGAATACAGTGTTTGTTTAACCAAACCACATTGGTAACATAAAAAAGCTAACTATCACGTTGAATCAAAAGTTCTAGTGAAAACCCGCTTGAAGCAGAACTTGAAAGCTAAGGTTCGAACATGAAAGGTCTTGAGTTCGGCTCCCGCACTGGCTTAAATATCTCTCTGTAAATTTCAATTTAACCTCCAAGTTAGAATGTAGGTATGTTATGAAAAGGCTGCCTGTTGTAATAAAATAATCTTGATTGTAGAGTCAGCAGCAGAATTTTAGGGCAGGCACATTAAGTCGGCGCGCATAAATATGCGTGCACGCGGCGCGAACTAGGACGCGTCTTAATCATATTAAAATGTGTTGTTGTTACCACCGCGATATGCGCAGGCGCCGACGAAGGAGTCTACTAGACAGACGAGCGGATTTGAACTCTCGAACGCATGACTAAAGGTTCAAAGTGCTTAGGTTGTAACGCCAGGAAAAAATGGGCTTTTTAATAGATTCATTTACGTTAACTACTTTTTCACATTTAATATTAAAACTTAGTAGACTTTATGCAGAATTTGCTTTATTCAAATTAAATCAGAATATTTTAAAAAAAGTGTTCAATTGGCTTGACAAGTTCAATTTTAACATACTTTTCAAGCCAGCTTGTATTAATATTAGAGCTTTTATTCACCTCTCCTGGCTTTTGATCTAAGCCAGATATTTATGTTAAGTATTATATCTAACCAAGAACCGTAAATCGGTTCCTGGTCTATTCAGTTTCTGAAGTCTACAATCGTGTAAGATCGCAAAATAACGTGTTTGTGGCGGCGCGGTGTGGTCTGACCGCGGGCCGCTTGACGGATCAATTACTTTATTGTGGTCCTCAGCCCTCCGGGTCCTCGGATGCCCCCCGTGCCGGCATTCGGACCGAGCACACTACCACAGTATAAACAGTAGGTTATCTAAGGCCGCCCGCCGAGTTATTAGCCTAGCGTGCACACAGACACGCGGCACAGCCCGTCCGTACTGCCACCACCCTATACCCCCTATTTTATGCTAGCGTGTGCGTGAAATCGCGTGTGCGTGAAATCGCGACACGGCGCGCGACGCGCACGCACACATTCAAACCGAGAGCGGCACTTTTGTATGCAGATGTTCTACTGTTCTCTGTGTATTGTGACTCTACCATGAATGTGCGGCAAGATGTGCATAGAACTATGGTTATGCAGTGATATCCCATAATCTTATTCTTATCGTGTCGATGGCTATATTATTTGTGACCAAAACTTAATTTTCGCACACATTAGTTCCTCACCTGACCGGACACGTGGTGCACGATATTAGGTGACTCATAGTTCCCACAACGATGTACCTACCCACATATATGTTGACGCTCACGACTGTATCCCAAACGGGGAAGGCAAAGACACACTGATGGTTGCTTTGCCGTCATGAACGGAACATTTAGAAACCATGAATTTACCGAGCAGACCACGTTGTCACCTTATCACGATGAGCAGCCTCAAATTGATAAATCGCGAGCCTACCGCCGGCCGTGAAGTACTTTAATGTTCAGGCCAGTTTCAAGGCCAGAGTATTTAACTACAGGTCTATCGCATAGTAACGTACATACTGTGAAAGGAATTTCTCGCGACTTATACGTTTAGTATCATTAAAATCAAGTCCTACTTATTCTGTCCTACGTGCGCTAAAACATTTTTTGTTCAAACTGTTAGTGAGCCAAATTCAGGATTGAAAAAAACAAGACACATCAAACAACAATAATTTACTTATGTCAATCGATTGAAAATCAGAGAACAAAAAAATGGACAAAGTTCCATTGTTTTAAGATCCTAGAAAAAATAAAACATGTTCACTTTTATTTTATTTAAAGGAAATCCGCCGTCATTGAAAAGTGCAGAAAATCGCATCGCATACGCCCTATAAATAATGTATTACGTTTGAAGTTTCTACCCAAGGGCGATACACATTATACACAGTCCTCCCCCGGAAGCAACTGCCTCGGTAAAATACATATTTATTTCACGCATTAATGTGTATCATTACCGATTAGAATGTATTTTATCATTTGTTGAATATTAATGATAGCTACTAGGTAGGGTACTATTCTGAACATTTAACGCTACGTAGCGTTAAATGTTTGGAATAGTGATACATTTACATTTTATGTAAGCAGCAATAATTAAATCAATATGTCTACAATATTGTTTGTGCAATCATGTATACCTTGAATGTTAAATCAATAAAGCAAAAAGGCTTGAGAATGAATCTTGTATGTAAATTTTGATGTATTAAAACAAGGCAACCTTAATTTCAGTAGACGATTAAACTTTAAAAATACACAAACAAGAGCACATAAATCATTTTGCAACTGATATTTAAGGTCAAATTAATTATTTTGATCCGCAACAGACCTTTTGCTTTGATATATTAATCAAAAACACTATAATTCATATCACCCAGGTGTTTTTACCGTCACAACAAACTCAAACTTAATTGTTGGTGTGCAGGAATTCTAAAAATCCTTTAATAACTTCAAACAGACTTGCCCTAGGCTACTCAGTAACATGGAGGCTAAAATGTTGCTGCGGTTTCACTCATACTTTAAAAGTGCATTCATAGTATTTTATATTTAATTTTTCTTAACGTTTTCTCACCAAGCACATAGCAAGTGGTTTAAAAGTGTCAACTGACAAGCTTAGATCCAACATTTGCAAATGGAGAAATCCCTTCTTACTGTGCTTTGCAAAATAAATGTTTCCATGTATTGAACTCGTACCAATTCCAAAGAGGATGATTATTTAAATATTCATCAACTTTTGTAGTAAGACAATCAATATAAAATGACCAAAAAAGGTTGTATGACTTTAGTGCTTCCAAGACTTCAGTCATCTGCTATGAAAATGCTTATCTCTGTTGCCTAGATCAAAGATCGAGACCGTGGTTAAGATACTTCATAGAACTTTTACGGGGATTCCCTTGGCTCTGAGTTAGTGATCAATACTCAAAGCTTCTTAAAATCCAATCTTTAGAACTACAGACGGAAACACGAACATTTTACCTGCCCATCCGCGGTCCCATTCCAGTCGAGACGAGTCCAAGGTCGCGACCTCATGTTCCACCGAATGGTAATTATCTACAACTAGTTGCTGGGTTTTTGCACAGCTCTGTCTAACGGAAGCGATTTTGTTTTCGTTTGATGCCTTCAGGCTAGGATTGAATACCTACCTACACCAGAACTCCTTTGTTTAATTACATGGGCTCTCGCCCATGGCATTTCTGTGCTCTGGATAAAAATATTTCAAATTCTAGTTTCAGTTTATTAGGCAGTGCTAATATATAGGCAATGTTACACTTGCTTTAGAGAGGAGTGACATACTATGTGTCTGGGACAATTACGAATTGATCTTTAGAAGCGATACTAGTTGTTAGAATTTCAGTAACAGGGGCTTTTTTCCAAAAGTTCCAGGGTCCCACCTGGATAGGGTTTTTATTTATTTGAAATCTACGTATGCAGTTATAGTTTTGATCAAATTCGGCCTTTAGACTCCTTTGTACAGCCTGTATATTTTTCTTGGTATAGGATTTGATGAAATCCTCCTGTATACCTCCTGTAGGTGTACCAAAAGTAGTGCAGAGATAGGGCACCGTTAGGGCTCCTATAATCTGGTTGTTTATAGATATAGACTACGACTATTTATTTACAAGACATTTAACAAAAAAACCGGATTAGGTGCCTATGTTAAATACGGGTTTTTTATTAACCCTTTATTCCACAAGAAACTTTGTATCGAATCGGTCCAGACTTTGTTTTTACTTTTTCCCCTCGTCTCGGTGACTAAGGCTGATATTATAATGCTATTAGTCTAGGTGAGCGATATATCACTCAGAGGCGGTGATTTTATCGCTCTTAAATACTACGAGATTGGCGATGTCGCTTTTTTAGGGTTCTGCTTTGAAATTTTCAGAGCGATAGAGATTTGGCGGTTGAGATACCATTCACTATAGACATTTTGTTAAATATTTCAAAATATGAAGGAAACATAGTAATAGCTAATTTCAGTTGTTATTAATATTTATAAAAATAAAGGCCATCAAGTTAGTTTACAAATTCTATTGTATTTTTAGTTACTTTCTTCTCATTATAGTTTATTTTTTTGGTAGCTATCATGATCACCTTAGAAAGTAAATTCATGTATCTCCATGTGGCCCAGTTATTTTTCTTCCTAAGTGTACTTAAAATTGAGTACAATTTCACAAGTCACATTCATTGTTTACAAGAAAGCTAAGCATTGCATTAACATTCTTGTGAACAAATACCTACGGAACCGCAGTTCATTCTGCGTTTTAACTTACCAAGCTTTTTGTTAACGTTTTTGTTACATCAATAACAATGTTCAGCCCACATTAGCAGTTCTTGAGGCTACTAATGCGAAATGAATTCAGTCGGCTGATTGTTTATACGATTCCCGACTGTCCCACGGTTAGACCTGCGTGGTTGTGTGCCAGAGGTACAACTAAATTATCTTGTTAACACAGTCGCCTGTTTTATTAATAAGCACTTTTATGGCCTATTAGGAATATTTTTTAACCACATAAAGTCGTAAAAAGAATTTTATGATAACTTACAATGTCGCGGCAATATACTACACGACTATTTTGCTCGTCATTTTAATGGCTAAATCTATTCGAAATGAATTATCGTTTAATTTTATTTGACCTTTTTCTGATCGTGTCTATTCAAATTAGGCAATGATGAACATTATTAAAATAATTGGCTTTTAATATTGTGTTGTGTTTTTACAAAACAAATTATCTATTTGCTAAATGAGTTTCCGAAGTGTGGCGTAAAAGTACCTACTGTTGCGTCCATTCGATAGAAAAACTATGGATAAAAGCTAAGTTTCAGGGTGTCTACTAGGGTGCTACATAAAAGAAGTTTTGTAAATATTTGTAGGGTCAGTAGGTTTAGTGTATTTTTCTTATAATTCAATTCATACTTTGTATTATTTAGTAGTGAACATCATTTTTATTTGCATTTTAATTTAGATTTGACATGTCTATTTTTATTATTATCTTTTCAATACACCAACTAGTTTCTATTCCAATGGCATTGTGTTGATAATTCAATTTCTGTGGTAATATATGTCTCTCTATGGACATGGGTTTTTTTTTTTTTTTTTGTAAAATGTGACACTTGATACTTAATTAGTAGTAGTATTTTTAGTATTTCATATTTCCTAAATGTTTAATAATTTTACTTTCTTATTTAAGACAGAAAGGCAATGTAAACAACCGAGATGACCATGGTCATCATGATGAAAACCTCATCAAATCAAAAGCACAACTCAACAATTATCCCAATAATTACAAACTCAAAACGCATTCGAACCCAACCAGAGGCAGTGAACATGAAATGAGCCGAGATGACATCGTATATTTCATCGAACCTGCAGCGTCATACACAAATCATCAGCGTAAAGTGTCGAATTTGGCGTTTCTTTAACAATTCCCGCAGTCGGGATATCACCAGCTACTTATGTAGTTGTCATCGCCATAAAGCCTTTGAAAGGGACGGCCCTTTTCCACAGGCCCCCCTGTAGGGGCAGACCACACCGCGAGACTCAATGGATGGACCTATCCTATCCGCAAACACAATAAAACAATATTTACGTTCACTCCGAACAATGAGATAGTACTGTAAAAAAACTCTTTTCCAATCCAAACTCATCCATGTTCTGTAACTGAAATGGTTCAATTTAGATTACGTTGGAAATTGGTTCTCATAGTCGGTGAGATGGAATTATTTGTAGTTGCGCATTGTCTTAGGGAAGTGATATTTTGTTTTGGAAGAGATAACGCTAGGTTTGCTTGCGTTTTCAAGTGAATCATCCTGTTTTATGGTGTGTATTTTTAGCAGTAGGCTGTTTGTTGTTTTTGGGAAGCGTTGGGACTGTGGCGGAGTGACGCCAATTTAATGGGTATTATAAACCCGAGATAAGGGAAATTAACACCTAACTAGAAGCAAATACTACAAGGTATACTGATGGAAATTTGAATTTTAGTTAATATTTGACTAAGTAACAATGCATTGAGTTCTGGGTACACAGTTTTAGGAATTCAAACAAAACGAAAGCATTTATTTAATGTAAACTTTGACAAGTACTTCTGACACGTAAATGTACGGCCAACAGCATGACATGATTTCCATTTCCGGACAGTCTTATTTGTAAATGTCATTTGGCGTTGACTGTACAAAAAAGATGGAGTAAGGAAAAACAAAACAATGTTCTTAAAAAAAAACACGTGACAGGTAGCAAACATAGTGACTACGTGACTTAAAACACGTACCTACGAGTACATTGCGTTGCTTCACAGTGGAATTGCCCGCTAGCAACTATAGTATGAGAGACACAGTAACTATTCATCATTCTCATCATCATCATTAACAAGAACAAGCCGTCAAATGCTGAACATAGGCTTCTCCCGAAAATTCCCAAAGGAGCCAGCATCCCCCGAAACCCTGCGATCTTTACTTCAGGGCCTCGACCTTAACCAAAACGAAGTGGTCTTTTCCGAATTTCTCAAAATCACGTTCTCCGATCATAATTTAGAGCGAATTATGTTTACGAATGGTTTGGTAGTAAACAAATGATGAAATATGTCAAAAATGGCTTGTATAAAGATCTGAAAACCAGAAAAAGACATTTAGTCATCTTGGCATCAGCGGTAATTTTAGTAAAGATACGCATGGAAAATGCTAAAAACAAGAACAACCATAATGGCTTGTATGCTTGGCTGCGTTGACCGGCAAGCAAGCTATGGTGGAAAGCTAGCCTAACGAAGCCTAGAGCTTCTCCAAATGTGATTGCGTTCTGCATTATGTTAAAAGCACTGAATTGGTTTTCAAGCGCTTGTATCCAAGTAAGAACCTACACAATTCGATCTTACAAAAACCTCAGATTTCAGAAGCAGAATCATAAATAAAGCTGCGGTCTTTTAAATTACACAATTAAATCGTGAATGAGCAGCTAACGTACCAAACAGTTGTTCCAGAAAACAATGAAATTCATACTTAAGACATTATTAGCGACGGACACAGTTTAAAACACTATTGTCGATTATCGCCAGAAGTTCAGTGGTCCGTGAAGGTATTCGCTACTTAATTATGAAAAATACTCAAAACTGTACTCTTTAAAGTGTAAAATAAGGTAGGTTTTAATTCAGCAAAAGATGTAGTTTGTGTAATGGTCGTAATGAGACCTTTTGAAGTTCACTAGTGTAGATTTCACGGCACCTTTTGTAATGCACACTTGTGTTTCACTCAATGAACTAAAGCTTTTGCAGGTTTGCCGACAAATTTTGAACTTTAACACCTTGTGATAAAGTTGAGGTAAGATGTTGGGTGTATATTTCCAGTCGAAATTAAGATTTATACTGTTGGACACTATTAAGAAATTCCGTTGAAGGACAAGCGTGTCAAATGAAGTATTTATTTTGCTGATTTTAGTTAATTGTTGATTCAAATGCTACTGCAGGAAACGGCATTACACAGTTACGTTACAGATGGCACGAGTTCGACAGATTCATTGTTACTGTAACAAAGGATTTTGTTTGATTTTGTAAACGAATTTTTCAAATTGGTTTCACTATTTGACTTATTCGGGTGATGAAAGGGCATTGCTTTTGTTGAGAAATTTAAGTGTAACCTAATTTATCTGGTTTTATTCCTGCGCACTGGGCCCGCCTGCGTGGGTCGGTGGGTGGTTTCTTCAAATGCGGTTCGCAATTTTCTGTTTCGAGTAAGTATATGTTCGCAATAAGAGAAATGATTAACCTATTTCAAGAATAATTTGCTTCTTAAAATTAATGTTTATGTATCCTTCTAATACTGAAAGTTTGTATGTGTGGATGTGTGTGTTGCTCTTTCACGTAAACACTACTAAATGGATTTGAATGAAACTTTACAATAATATAGCTTACAACTGAATAACACTTTGGGTACTTAATAAAAAAATATTACTTTTTTCCTTACTTAAGTCCACGCGGACGAAGTCGCGGGCGGCCGCTAGTACTTACATATAAAGTAAGTTGTTGTGTTTCTATTATTTGTGTTATTACGAGTCTAATTTTATTTATTAACTAATCAACTTTCAAATTTTGAATAAAATCAAACAACAGACATTTTTTTTATGAAATTTAATATTAAAAATATTCTAAAAATGCCATATCCATCACTGGTGTCAACGCACTTAAAAATATTTATCAAAAGTAGCAGCAGACTCATCTCTTAATTGCTCATATAAAAACTAACAGTGACAACTCACTTAAGCTACCATCTGTCCCCGATGCAGACTTCTACAAGCATATGCAATTAGGCGTACACTAGCATGACGTCGTCGCGGCCATGCGGCGTTGACACGTGTCATATTTTTTCTGCACATACTCGTATAGGGTGGTCTGGTAAAAGTAGTAGCAATGTTCTGGGAACAACTTACGAAGTTATGAAAGATCTTGTCAGATGAAATGAAGGATATTTATAATATACCCTTCATTATTTATTCGTTATCTTCATTGTGTCCATTATGTGAATTTGTATTACTTAGAAATGCGGTAATTTAGTGTGCACTAAGTGTATCTTATCCTAAACTCACAACTCGTACGGAGTCTGCACAAAATGTTGTTAAGTAAAATGTATTATGTTAATAAATCATAATTATACGTACGTGAACAAAACCTTAGATGCATATTGGCTTTAAACAAATACTAATAAAATAACTGTTAGCGGCCCATGAAAGTATGAACCAGTCTTGATTTGCCTGCATAGAGGCACCATCAAGGGTTTGAGCAAAAATCAATGTTATAAGCGGTTCGGTAATCGCCTTTAATTTTTCTTTTAAAAAACTATTTTCAGTAATATCATTCATCCCATCTTTTAGATTTTCAGAAATGTTATCTAGTTAAAATTAAAATATTATTTTGGGTAGGTATAACCAAGCGTCGCTTGCGTTGATGTCTTTACAATGACTACAACATTTCGTAGAACTCGTAGCAAATCATGCATTATCATTTTAGATTTTTTTGTACCAAAACAAACTTGTATAATTATTTTAGAAAAAAGTCATTGCAAAATATTTTATGTAATGTAATAAAAGTCAACTAGTTTTCTTGTAATTTGATATCTAATAGCGCTAAGTAATTGGTTGTAACTTTTTTTTTATGAATTGTTTTTTTTTCAATGATTATTACGTTCATAGTAATTTAGTACAAAAAATCATTTTTAAAAACACGCTACTAAAATAGGCAGGTGAACACTAAATCTAATAATAACAAATAAAAATACAAAAAATAAAATTAGGTATTTCATATTAGTTTTAAAAGAATCTAAACCTTGGATAGAGGGCGCGTGGGCGCCGGCTCCACGTGGTCGGTCCGCGCACTCCTGCGCACCGTGCCGCGCTCTGATTGGCCAGCCGCGCCCCTCCCACCGCGATCTGCTGACTCACGCGCCGGGAATTACAACCGATGTTGAAAAATATCACTGTCCTTCTCACTTATTGAGAGACAAGACTGATCGGTTTTATTGATGCACTCGATTTTTTAGTTATTGACTGGGATGAATGATTAAGATAATATTTCCTTCTTTAAGAATTATACCCCTAATAAAAAGGTTACTTAATTTCTTAAAAAAACGAATTTAAAAAAAAAAAAAAAACCTTTCAAAACTATTTTTTACTCGTTTCGGTAAATTATTATATTTTTGACGATATAACTTAAGTTCATCATTTTGCTTGTATTTAACAAAGAAGCCATTACCAAAAGACCAGTTTCAGTGATCAATCATGATAATTTAAGATACAATGCATAATAACTTAACTGCAGTTTAATTAACTATTTATGGTGCTTAAAAGAATAAAACTGACCTATAATTGAATAGAGGCGAACCATTTTTTCAAACACATTGAAACTAGTCAAGGTTTTATTCATTTATAAGGACTAGATTGGATATTCATCCGTCTGCAGATAGAATTAATTGAAGCTTTTTCTAATTGCAAATTCAACAAAAACTAGATCCGATGCGGCCATATTTAATCAACTTTATTCTCGTTACACATAAATTAAGACTGTATTAATTTGCGCAATTATATTTAAAAGGGAGAAGGTTTAATTTGCGCAGTATTTGTCTTGTCTCATTGAATGGATGAGCAAGACATTGTTCTTAGTTCTCGATATTAAGTAATTTCATCATTTTATTTAACATGCAGACAATCTATACACTGACAAGTATCTATACTCTATTGTTTAAATTTCAAAGTGATTAAAATAGAAATTGATAAATTATCAAAGCAACAGTGATAACAAATTTGGACATTTCTGTTAAATGAGTAACTCTCATTGTACATTGTATTGCTTAGTGTAATACATCATAAATTTATTTGAAATATTTTAGAATTAATTTACACAGTTGTTAATTTTCCGACATTTATCGCAAATTGTTTGAACAAAACCGCAGTTAATGAACCAATTAACCCTGTCCAAATCCCAAAAATAAACAGATTAATAGTCAGTAATCCGCGGTTATCTAACTCTTGCGTCAACCTAATGACCTAAACACGGAGAGTCGGCAAAAAAGCCGTTCGGTCGGGCGGTGGTTGTTGGGCCAGGTAGCCTCCCACCACCGGGCTCCGCCTGCCGCCGGCCGGCGGTCGCCAGACGGCTCGCGTTATCAGACGAGGTTGCGACTTGCGCCGCGCACCACCGCGCTCATGTGAAGTACACGCGGAACCGCCCATCGCAGAATGAAGTGTCTGTGGTTGTTAGTGTTCACAGTTCTGTGTTTACGCGAAGCTGAAGCCGGGAGCAAACCGAGGAGGGGACGTGGGAGCATGTGGTGGTAAGTGTTTTCTATCTATCTATCTATCTTTATCGCTTCAGTACATTCAGTGTCGAATTGTTTATATTTGCAAAAGTCATGTGATAACGTTGATTACCACAAAAGCACGTTTTCGACTAATTCTATGTCAATTTTTTCACTCAGACAAGTTAGAGTTAAATTCAATGTATGGACTTTTAGTCACGTTATAAAACAGTGTTGTTTATGTTATGACATTGTCATTTGTACGCATTTTCAATTGTAAGTCATAGTAATTGTCCAAGAAATAAATTCGGTGACTTATTTTCTGTGAACGATAAGTTTAACTTGATTTAATTCCATGTTTGCACGACCTATGAGGCATTGTGTATGACATTATCACATTAAAGTCATTACCGACTCATAAATTAGGCGTTTTATGTAGTCGAAGTTACAGTTTTATAGCTGAAACCTTGTACCAAAAGAAACTCCTCATTATTTTCAACGAACAATAGGCAATATTAAAGGCATTTACTATGTTGAGGTTAGCAATGTTTTCCCTCTTATAAGGCACTATTATCGAGTCATTAAAAGAGGTGTAAACACACTAGTGCGATGTGGATAACAGTTACCGTACGTTAATGTTAATAAGCTTGCATAAGCTCAGTTTGAAGCGAATGTAAGCTTTGTTAAACCTGCCTTTAAGGTTTAGTGCTGTAATTAAACAGTTTGAAGTGCAAGTTAATTCATGAATGCTATTAAAGCTTTGATTATTGTTGGTATTGAGTTTTTGCTAATTAATTCCTTAGTTAGTAAAGGGTTTTCTAAATACAAATGGTTTGTTTGCTTTGAAAATGTTTGCATTTGAAGTTAGTAATATTGTAACTGTAAGGTTGATACTTTCAAGCATGACTTAGAAATAAACTGAGTACCTATAAAGTACTTTTTACTAACGACAAGCGAGAATAATGTAGTTAATCAACTATGCAAAGAAATAATATTTATCTAGGCATCAATTAGTATAAGTGTAGATAGTTCGATCAAGTAAACAGTAAAGTTTTTTTTTGTCAAATATATTCAATCTCGACAAGTATTTTTTAAGTATTCTATATGACTACTTATTTATGCCCGTCAGTGTAGCTATACCTCCACTATCAGAGTGTCTGGCTCCCGTCGCGCGTGACAGACAGTGCATCAACTTTTTATTTGTTCACTTATCTCGCGGTCCTGGTATGCAACCTCCCTAATCCCGCTGCATAGACTAACATATCTAATAGAAAGAGATGCTTGTTTTGTTAAAAACTCGGTACTTTAAATCAATCAATTTAATAGTTGACTATTGTTGTACATTTAACAACAAGTCCACCTTTGGACAAGAGTGTTGTTACTTATTTTTTAGCACTGAACATTTTCTTTCTTTCTTTCTTTCAATCAGAAATTTTAAAGATTGTTTTCAGTTGGTGAAAATTGACTTCATAAGTTGTTTCATACCATTTATCAATAAGAGTGACGTCAATTACTTGTTTCAGTTACTCTTAAAGTTTTTGTTAACATTTAAATAGTGCAACTTAAGCTTAGTCGTGCTTGATTCATGTTAAAAATTAACCTAAATGACATTGAAAAACTCTATCTGTAACCTTTCTGACTAAGCAAATACTGTAATAAAACCATAAATACCTATGCTAAATCTGTCTATGAGTAGACTAGATTTAATAATAGACATACAATTATCCACAACAGTAATTTCCTTATTCAATTCAAGTCAAAGCCGTCGGCGTATTCAACAGTATCGTTAACTGTATCAATATTTATCAAAATATAAGAACAACTTGGTCGGCGATTGTAAATTGTTGAATATTCCGTCGGTAATTTATAATTGACACCAACAAATCGTTTTAAATAGCTTTCGCGGCGCTTGCGCATGAATATTAAAATAATTAATCTATTAAAGACCTGATAACAAATTAATTAGCGAGAAATGTCAACGTTGAAGTGATTTGCATGTCCGATAAACGTCATCATCAGTAAGATCAACAATTCAAATGATCCCTTAACAATTTGGAATTTTTTTTTGAGTTCAAGCATTATTTGTCATTTAAATTCAACAATTACTCAATAGTTGACTATTAAATAATACATTTAACAACAAGTTCACCTTTGTACAAAAGGGTTGTATTTGTTTTATTTAGCAACACTCAGTAAAGTTTTAACATTCCATATTAAACCACTTTTTCTGTGGTTTTGTATTTACTATAATTGTAATTACCTGAAATGGTTGATTTTGTTACAAACAAAATTTTGTTTGTATTCAATCTATTGAATTGATTCGCACTGGAGTATGGCTTATTCCACCTCATAGTTGAGGTGAGGCCTGTGCCCAGCAGTGGGACGTATATAGGCCATTTATGTATGTATGTATAAGCAACTAGCAATCCGCCCCGTCTTCATGTTATTATACATATAAACCTTCCTTTTTAAATACTCTGTCCTTTAAAAAACCGCATTAAAATCTGCTGCGTTTTGAAGATTTATGCAAACATAGGGAGAGAAAAAGCGCCTTTGTTTCATACTATCTAGTCATTCTATTTAAATTTGGATGAACATAATATTAATTTCGATGTGGAAAACATATTGTATATACCTAAATTTCAATTTAAAAACCTGTTGTTAAAAATAAATTGGAATTAGTACAGATCCTGTCTGTAGCATTTATAATAAGAACATTTTTATCAGTCGTTATCAAAGCCAACAGTGGCGCGTGCTTATTGCGTTCAGCAAATAAACCTTACTTGCTCGTAAAACAATTAATACGTCCAGATTTATGCCAAATTAAATGACTAACATATTTATTTAATTTGACTGCAATAACATGACATTTAATTTGTTTTGTAGCGTTTCTCTTTGATGTCTAATAACAATGAAAGCAGAATTTAAAGCTTACGAGTAGGTTTTTATTTTAAAATGTTACGTTTACGTTCAAATAATTTGGTTATTTTTATCCATTTATTCTTCATTTTACAACAGTAAATTAATTTAATTGGTTTAAATGCCGGACTTACTTACTAATAAGGCATTAAATCATTAAAGGAAACGTTTTTAAAAAGTGAATATAACTGTAGGTACTGTAAAGCGCAAAAATGTAATATCATAATTATAAGTTCTGGATACAATAATTTAATTATAACTGTTGGATACAAAACGGTACGACTGTAGACGGATTATTTAATAAAATAAAATAATCTTTATGACGGTAAATACTAACTGAGTAATGCCGGAAGACTTCGTAAAACCTACATCAGTCTGTATTTTTCTTTATGAACAACCCTCCAATTCCAGGAAATTTATAAATGACATTAAAGTTTCAATAAATATTCTAAAGATTTACCTAATAACACTGCACAGCTAACGTTAAATACCATAATAATGTCAGTTTCTGAATGTTCCGTTTAGTATGACGGCAACCATAAGTATGTTTCTGACTACCCCGTTCGGGATATAGTACTGAGCGTGTGTATGTTACTTAGGTTAAAGTAAAGTAAATTGCTTCCTATCTTAAAAAGTTATATTGAAAAAGAAAACAAATCAGAAAAGCGTTAAGGTACAATTCCAAGACGGACCGCAGACCGCAAACTGCAAGCGACATACTGTTGTTCCCAAGCGCGGCGCTGCAGTGCGGCCACGATTGGAATCACTTTCATAGAGATTCATAAAAACGTAGTGTCGCTTGCAGTTTGAGATCTGCGGTCCATCTTGGAATTGTACCTGTACTTGGCGTTACAAGTTAATTCGTCATAACTTAGTATACCGACGGTACTAACATTATCTTCCTCTTATACTATTCATTCATAGAATTCACGAACATGAATGAAGAGTATCAACACACTTTCGATCTCGTTTAGTGAAATGATACACACAAAACAAGTTTCGAGTTTGCGAATTTGGTAAATAATAAGAATGAAAGGGAATTTTTCAACAGATTAGCATATGAATAAGTTTTATTCAGTTATGAATGGTCTTCAGATTTGTGAAAATAATTATTTTATTATAGTAAACACAGAATATAGATTTTTGTTATTCAGATCTAGTAGGTACTCAAATGTGATGTTCATATTGACGAACGATTTAGTATAATGGTTAAGAAGACGGCTACTACGCCAAAGGTCGCGGGTTCAATCCGCGCACAGTACAAACATTTGTGTGCATGCACATGTTTGTCTGTTTTGGTCTAGATGTTTCCTATGTTTTTGGGGCTAAGTAGCGCTGTGTGGAATAATGTCTACGGATGTAGGTATTGCAGTTGCGTTTACTTCGTCTAAACAATTAAGCGTGCAGAATGTCTAATTTTGGTAATAAGACACAGAATGGTAATTTAAATTCAACATACGCGTTCGATAAATGCGTTCATACTTTAAGTAGGTAAGTTTTGATCATGTAGGCACGTTTGCGGAAAAGAGATATATCATTCTCAGTGTAAAAAAAGAAAATAACCACACCTCATCTAATTTGTATGCGTCTCGCGTAGTCCATATTACATTACGGTTGAAATCGCGTGCAGGCGTCACGATACCGATAACGCTGTCCAGCATAACTTGACACGCCGATTTACATATGACAACCGCGTTTTTTAATTAAAGCCAACCAAGGGCGGGAGGGCGGAAAGCTCTTGATTCGCTGGGCCGTTGACTTTGATATTTTGACGCCTGGTAAAACTAAACAAATTAAATAATATGGCACTTATTTGTATGCAGGATGCGTCGAATGAAGTCGTCTTGTTGCTAAAGACGAATTGCAAGCATTCTTTTGTTCTTTGGTAAATTCGTACACACTTGAACAGAATTAAGATTGTTATTTACAAAAAACAAAAGCATTTATTCGTCACCACTGCTGGGCAAAGGCCACACCTCAATAATGTGATGGTACGAGCCATAATACACCAACATGCTGGCTCAGTGCGGATTGTTGGAAGGGGTTTAGGGCTAGTAACCTTGCTGTCAAACCACTCTAAGGCCTCCGACTAGACTTATCGACTGACATCTAAATACGTCCAACTGCTTAAACGTGCCTTGTGAAGCACGGCGATGCCTGGCATTCATCACTAAATTCAGGTCGGGGTGGTCACCTATCCCATTTCCTACCTGGTGTTGCTTTACAACGAAGGTCGTTACCGAAATTATAAAAAAAAATTGAAATACTGAATTATTGTAGTTATATCTTAAAAATTAAAATAAGTAAGATTCTGGTATTGTTAAATTAAAAAAAACTTACGTTAATTATTTAATTAATATTGTTGTTTTCCTGTTTAAGCTAATAAGTTTTTAATTCAATGATTACATTTTAGATCGACCACATAATCGACTAATTAATATCAATATTAGAATTAGTCCGCGTTTGCGATGTCATTATTATTCTAATCTAATTAGCAAAAAGCCACAGACATGATAATGACAGAACAGTTTAGTAAAAAAGCAAAAAGTAAAAATAAGTGGATCAATAACAGTTTTAGATCGAACCACAACAAAAACGTGATTATAACGAGTCATAGCGGTCATAATAATTAAGCAACTAAAATACATTTGTTGTTTTTAGCTAATTCATGTTTTGAGCTATTATTAATAGTTGTTATTTTTTTTTTTTTGTATCCTGCAATATATATCGGATCAGCCGAATCCGCAGGTATATCAAATAGGCTTCCTTTTTCGGAACACTAGGCTGTAGGTTCCCATTTGCCACCGCTAGATGGCATTCGTATAACACACTTATAAACAGGTGGCTTGGAATGATGCTGAAACCACGTTGATTCACGGGATAATATCACGAAAAGTAGAAAATAATATGTAAGATAGTTACCTATGTGATTATATAGTTATTTGTGTAAATATAACTCCTAGAAGTATTAGTCGTTTAGGTTGCATTTAAAAAGACAGCGCACAAGAAAGTGTCACCGCAGCAAAACCCGCAAAACTCAGCAGATTAATAATAAACGTCAATATAAACAAACTAAGTATATGCCAAAAGGGTTTAATTACTCAAGAAGACAAGTCCAGCGACAATATTTGTTATTTTGACACATTCACACAGACTTTATCGTTGAGTCCACATTGAGTTTGTCCGAGAAAGCGTTCGGGATTTTTTTCTTGCCCTTGTTTGGTTTTCTACCAACGTGACAAGTGCATAGGACCTTTGTGGACAAGCAAATATGGATATCCTTTTTGGTTTTAAGCGTTGGACGGTGCGCCTACACTGATCGAGGATTAAGATTTCAAGGGTTATGGATGGGTAGGATTTGTGAGAATGATCACAACTGTAGGTGTTTACGGGTTGATTGTGGTGATAAAGATTAGGTTTAAATCGTGCAATGAGCTCAATCTAGATTTTTGTTTTATCTCCTCCTTATCGAGCGTTGTCACTTGTCGAAGGCTTAAACGTCAGTTAAAGTTAGCTATCCTATTTTTAAAAAAACCTTACATTAAGTTTTACTTCAGCTGGTATTTAATTGTGTCTAGGTTTCATGTTTTCATACTTTTTGTTTGTTATTCCATACATTTCTAAACAAATTCAAAAGAAATGCCTATTTGGCATGACATAATGACTAGTGGTCCGTAAGATTAGGCTTTACAGATTTTTTTGATGAGAAAACAAAACACATGACCATCTAAATTGTTATTTTTTATTAGCTACTCGGGTATGCTGCCTTTAAATACATAATATACATACTAAGAAAAAGTGAAAACCTAAAGCTTTTATATACACAGTGGGAGCAAAATGTGGAGTTTAATTGTATTTCAGTACCTACGCAAAAGAAGGCTTTAGGAGGCATGTCTCCTAAATGTCATATTATTAACCTCCAACGCACAGTAAGTAGGTGCATTGTGTAACATGTCGTAATGTTCCTCATGTCAAGAATCTTGGCTTATTTATAGATGGCACTCTCAGTTGGGATAAGCAAATCAAAGAGACTAGCAGAAAAGTTGTCGCCACGCTACGTTCACTATATAGGTTTAGGAATTTTCTACCACATAGCACTAAAATCTTGCTTGTACGGGCATTAGTTCTGCCCCTGATGGACTACGCTGACGTCTGCTGTTCCAATTTATCTCAGGCTTTTCTTGATAAGTTGGAACGCTTGCTCAACACCTGCATCCGATTTATTTTCGGTGTACGTAAATATGACCACATATCACCCTATCGTTCTCAGCTCAAGTGGCTTAAAATCCGTCAGCGCAGAAATGCCCGTACTCTTTGCCTGTTATTCAACGTCCTCCATAACCCAGATGCTCCAAAATACTTAAAATGTAACTTTGGATATAGGGGCGAGTGCAGTTCCCGCAACCATCGATCACACAATATCTTTAAGATAAATACACCTGTTCATACGTCCACGCATTTCGCCAACTCTTTCACAGTCTCAGCCATTCGGCTGTGGAATTCACTGCCCAATAAAATTAAACTGTCGCCAAGTAACTTTGCTTTTAAGAAAGCAATCCGCAATCTTTTCTTGCAGACGCCCTAACTATGAGCTAAATGTATCCCTTTTTAAAATTTCATTGTAGGTAATATTTAGTTTATGTATGTATGTGTAATAATTGCTATAAGTATGTAAGTAGGTATATTACAATATAATATTTATTCACGAACTTTATTTTTATTACGTATGTTGTGTATGTTTATGGTTATTTAAATTTAACATGTCAAAGATACCGCCAACAATTTTTCTGCCTCACCCGATGGTTGACTGGTAGAGAATGCCTTTAGGCATTAAGTCCGCCAATTGTACTTGTTTTCATTGTGCAATAAAGAATAAATAAATAAATAAATAAATAATGTACAAAATGTAATTTAGCAACTTCTAAGTGGTACGGCAACTGTGACGCAGAGTGACACCGTTTTAGTTGCGCTCGATAACCGATTATTTGTATGAATTAACACTTTTTCACGTGTTTGGACGTTTCAAAAGTTGATTCTTCTATTTATAGACTTAATCCATATAATACTGGTGTGAAAAAACCGCAATAGTTTACGTAATGAGCGGGGATAGTGCCTTTTCAGCCATATTTGTTTTTAAGTTACTCTTAATACCTATAGTAATAGCTGATGCTAGTGGTTTTGCACTCGTGGGGTCATTTGTCATATTAAAACCTTACCATTTTTTTCTTGTCTTAAAAAACCAGTTCAAAAACCCTGAAACGTAGCACTTTATCAATTAACTGTATTTCATTGTTATTAGATGAAATTCCAATATTCTCACTGACCCTTGTTAAAACATTGCTAGATTGGTACATATTACAATTGTCAATTTAATACTCATTTTGATAATATAAAATGTGAGTACCTATCCGAGAAAATTAATGCCAAAATTGTTAAAAAAAAATGTAATAAAGGCATTTCAAAATTTATTGACAATTGATGTCTCGATGTTTGTTTGGCAATGAATTCATTACTACTAAATGGTCCAGCAAGAATACTTACACGGATTTTAAGAGCAAATTCCCCTTTTAATTAGTTCAAAAGCTTCAACTTCGAGAGCAACTTTGAGGCAGAAATTCCCGAGGAAATGAGGCTTTCCGACAAACTCGTTCTTATTTACGTAACACTCGACCACAAAGGAAAGCAAACATAGAAGTAATACGATTTCCAGCGTTCTTCACAAACCACGGAGAGAGCATTCGGCTTTTTTCTAAGACCTTTTTGGGTGAGGATGAACTGTAAAAGCGACAGCGATTGATAACGTAATATTAAAATTTTACTAGCAGAAAATATGGTTCAACTGTTACTCACAGAAATATTTTAACAAATTTAATGAACAATATTTATTTTGCACTAAAATTTGCCATAAAATCGCGAAATACCTAATAACAGAAAGAGAAACAGTACACATAACTTTCATGTAGGAATTTTCTTCTAAAATAATTGTCTATTTATACACTAAAATATGTATTAAAAACTACTTGCAAATAATAAGCTCGGATGCAAATAGCTCAAGATTTCTTCAAGTGTAATATTATTATACTAAAATCTCTTCTAAACAAATCCCAAGTAGCGTTACTTAGCTCGCACATCATCTTATGAAAACCAGCCCACTCATAAATTCAAAATTCAAACATTACGTCATCAGTAAACAATAAATTCCGGTCTTATTTATGTTTAAGAGAGCCATTTAAAGGCATGTCACCGGCACGCTGTTGCTTATGCAATGCGCCGAGAACTCGAGTGGCCGAGGCCGGCCGAGTGGCATCGAGTCAACACGCTCTCGATCTCCAATCGTGTTTACTGACCCTCAGGGATTAATGCGCACCGCAAACATTTATCTAAACGTCTGCGGATTGACAGTTCGCCCGTCAACTGTTTGTTGTCTTTACCTCAAATGATCGACCCAACTCGAACTCGGCCTAAGTGGCGTTCGACTATTTGCTTTTTTTCACCATTGTCTCTGAAAGCCTTATCACGTGTAAACGCTGCGCTTTTTGTGCGACTACTTCATTATTTTTTTTGTGTCCACAGGGGCATCGCGAAAGCGGGAGAGCCGAACAATCTGGCACCTTTGTCGCCTGGCGTTCTGTATATGGACCCAGCGGTGCACGCGACGCTGAGGAGGAAGCAGAGAAGGCTGGCCAGGGAGAACCCTGGAGTTCTGGCCGCTGTAGCCAAAGGCGCTAACATGGCCGTCGCCGAGTGCCAACACCAGTTCAAATACAGAAGATGGAACTGCTCCACTCGAAACTTCTTGAGAGGGAAGAACTTATTTGGCAAGATCGTCGACAGAGGTAAGCAGATTATAAGATTTTTGTAATGAGCACTAAACATTCGAAGCGGTCGACGGCCTAATGCGCAGATCACGATTGTCGCCAACGCAAAAAAAAACGTAAACAATAAACGGAGTTTAAATGGCGATTTTTAAGAACACGCGTCTGTCTCGATTTGACACCGCAGGACAAAGAAGACAAAAAGCTTAAAAAAGCAATAAGTCGATAAGCCCGAGGACCCTTCTAAGATACTAAGGAAACAGATTACAGACTATTGAGACGTATAAGCGATTTAAAAAGCTGCGATCGAAAATTCGTCGTCGAGTGTACAGTTTAACCCTGCAAAAGCTGTGTTCAAAAAAAGGTTTATGTTTTTTACGAGCTCCTAATTCCGGCTACAAAGAGTGGCTACAAATTAAGTGATATCTTTAGTTGGCAACCCTTTTAAAAGATTTTATCTGTATTCAACTGGAGGGTAGCGAGTCGGGGGCACATATAAAGGGCTCATCAAGATAAAACATCCTGGATCAATTACAAGCGACCGAATGACGTTTGAGTTCCCGGTCTCCTCTTTTTATTTTCGTATTGGATGTATTCCTTTTTCAATTCTCCTTTTGAATTCTTTATTGGATGTTGTTTAATAATTGAAACAACTGCAATTATGATTTCGATTTCCAAGTTGTTTACTTACGTTTCATTCTGCCTTTTCTTTAACAAAGATGTTAATCTGATTTAGATTCCGCTCCGATGCGTTCCTAAAGCGCAAAAAACATGTTTTATTCCATAAACACCAGTTAGTAATAACACGGATCCATTTATATGACTTGAATGGATGTAGATGGTTATCTTTAGATAAAAATCAGCAAATAGATCCCCTCACAATACTGGTTACACAACTGAATTCAATGGGTTTAGAGATACTCTGGCGCAAGCATTGATTCAACATGGTGTAGCTTAGGGGTCATAATTACCCTTATGTGGGCAAATTTAGAATATGGGAATAATTCGACCAACGAAAGATGTTACTTAAATAAAAGTTTGATTAAGCAAATAAAACTTGAAGCATAGTGAATTAATTAGTATTGTTGATTTCCTGTTGTATACAACTTTTAAAACGATTAAAATATTTTGACACACTAGCTTCCTAATTTATTATAATAGACTTTTGACCAAAACTATGACTTTAATTTGTATAGTATTAAAGTCTATAATAGCAAGTCAGAAACTTGCCTTTGTGTCTTGATGCAGGATTGTCCTATCTCCGGTGTCCGATTTCGGTGCTTTGTGCGCGATATGCCTTATTATGAGTCTGCGAACATCTGGTGTGCAATGCGCTTTATTCGCTGTACGACAAAAAATCGCTGATTAAATTATGCCATTCAATAGTTTAAAATTTATCATTTTTTTATCTGTTGTAACGAAATTCTTGTGTTTTTGCACTTATTATTTTGTTTTATGACTTTTGCAAAGTTTTTTGTATTTTTTTTGCGAAGAATTTAAAATGACGTGTAACGTCTCTAGGCCAGAAAACCAGACATGACCGTTAAAATGATTGATTCTAAACGTTCTGATTTCAAAAACAGATTTAACAGCGAGTACGCAATAAAAGTACGAGTATAACAAAATGCTTTCCATAGATCGGAGTTTGTGCCCGCATTAGGGGGTTATCTTCAAAATTAAGAGCGCTCGCTCCGATATCTCGAGCTAATTCGAATTCGAGGCGATATCGAGTTGAGGGACGATCGGTCCGGTTATTGACCCCGAGACGGAAACGTTAATGAATTGTGCAAACGACTACAGAAGATGTTTCTATTAGTCGATGCACTTCGAACTTTTAGTGGATTTGAGACGAGCGCTCACAATTACTGTTATTTAGCAGATGCAGGAGACTGAGTGGGAAATTCTTGGGAATTAAACATCGAATAACATTTATTTTCTAATAATTATGCGAGAAACGAATTATGTTTGAGTTAGGTATGGTAAAAAAATATTCCGAATACAAACCCAACATTTAACGCAACTCTTATTTTAAAAAGAAAAACTACTGACTACTAATGATAACTTATAAATGTATCAAATGTATCGAAAGTTCTTATTTTGTTGACATATCAATAAAAATGGAGTAAACTCAATATCAGAGTTAATGTACTAACGAAATATTTCCTCATTAAGGTCCTGTTATTCTAGCCGTGATAAAACATTACACCTCGTAAAATATTCATGGAAAAGTAAATTGGTAACAAATCGCGATTAGATTTATAATGTTTACACAACATTAATGTTTATCGTAAAGAAAAAAATGAGATCGGGTCGACAATCGCCTCAGGCGCCTGCCCATGTGAGTTCTCAGGTAAATCAGAAGAATTATTAACTAAACGAAGCAAGTTCCAACTTATTTACGAGTATGTCTCCTAAAATAAAACATGTTACTGGGACAACCAATTATCGTCGTAAAACTCAATAAACGAGTACATAAATACTAATTATTCCAGTTTAATCTTTAAAAAACCACCAACATGTAATTAGACGACGACATAAAAAACTAACAATGCCACACAGAAATTGCTTAAACCACTATCGCATAAAACGCCTAGAGCAAAAATAAATACTGATATTTAATCGAACAGAACAAACTATAAAGGCAAAGTACCATTTTTCTAAATTAAAACCCAGATATAGCACGCGGAGCCGGGACCACCATCATAATAATTTCACTTGATAAAAAGAGCAAGGAGATTACGAAATTTATGTTATATGCGCGCGCATTTAGAGCATATTACTTTATTAAGGGCAGGCGAGGCAGGGCGGGCGCATCACGCACCGGCCGACGCAAATATCTACAATAAACTTTTTAATACATTGCAATTACGCTCGTTTGATAAAAGCATAAAAACTGGCAGCCGATCGCGGCGGGGGCTCGTCACAGGATCCGCGCTAAAGCGAAAAAGAAGCAAATACGATTCGAACTCGCGTTCGGAAAAAGTTCATCAAAATTCGAAATCGTGAATAGGGCCGTCCATAATTACAGTCTGATCCCACAAAGCCCCCCCGGATGGGAGACGAATAATTACTAATTTACACGTTGACACACCATTGACGCGACGGACACGACAACTTCATCTCATTGTGGCTGAAACCTCAAGGATAGTATTAACACAAATGATGACAACGGCACAATGGCTGGGCCTTTATTCGTCGCGCTATTGTCGACCTGAGAATAGAAAAATATATGGCTTGAGATCCCGTGGAGTGGATGCCTCCTGCGGCGAGCAGCGCCGAGCGCGCTCACAGCTCCACGGAAGCACATTTACACCTAACATAGCTCCTAATAGCAGGTAACTCGGCCAATAAAGACCGACCTTTTTTCAAATATTTCCTGTTTTGGTGTGTCAGCCCCCGAGATTCCATCTCCGTGGGTGGATAAAACGTATAAAACGATCGACATCGAGAATAAAACGGGAATAAAATGCCATCGACGAAATATTTAATACTCAATTGGATAAGCGTTTTGGGCTCTGTGGCGATCGAATTGTTTTGAGATAACACGCGTTTTGTGAAGCTAAAATGAGATGATTAAAATGTGATGACAGCGCAAGCTCGCTGTTTTTTTTACTAAACGATCAGTTTTCATTGTTTATGGACAGCTCACTTAAAACGAAATTATTTTCGGTGCTTTTGTAGTTTGAAAACAAATGTCTTTGTCTATTGTGTGGATGGGTGTCGCGGTGGTTGGTAGCGGTAGTAGCTGCTGCGCTTTGTGCATCACAATGACTGATATACGACCGGAGTAATTTTTAACTCATAGAACATTCGAGTTCTCGTACTCGCGTGAATGTGAAATTATCACCTATACACTGCATAACAAAAATGAATTATTGCATTGTATTGCCAGTCCACTGTGCACTTTCTGAGCAAAAATTACCTCTATTATATCTGTGTCTCAATAGCTGAAGTAATTCGTTTTACATTTCCATTCCTTCCGTCAGAGACGCTCAAGCTATTTGGTGTAACGAATTATAGTGATTCGTTATAGAAAAGATAAAATGTCATTATGTTCTCGTAAAAGTCAATGTTAGATACAAATAATACGACGTCAATGAGTTCATCAGAGTGCGATAAAGCAGCGGAGCGATTTCTAAACCGGCCAAACATCTTATTATAAAGGAGTGATTTATGACTGTTTTGAGTAATTACGTCTCATCAAATTTGAATAATGTAAGTCGTCGTAAATAAGGCACGAAGCGCAAAACTGCCATAAGTCAATCCTTCAAACTAATCTTGTGGACGCCTCATGTGATGACTTAATGCGGACAGGAACATATTTAATTAGTGCATTAATTTTGAATTATTTAATGGCTTGTGAGGCCAGGTGTTCGTCAAATGTCAACAGTGATCAAGTTTTATTTTACGGTCCAACTCTGGGATTTACAGCATTTTGACTTTTATAAATTCTCAACGCCTCGCCTTAACTGCCAATCCCCGCGGTGGAATTATCGCTGGCTGCCCGCGCTGTAAACCCACTTCGGGACCATTCATTATCTGCACAGATAATCCACAGACAGCACTTTATTATCAGTTATAATAATAATTTACTTTTATAGATCCACATTACTCATGTTTGTTCTTATTTGACTGCCATTTGATGGGGCGAAATAACCTTAATAAAATAATAGCGTACCTTAATTACGAATGTTTTATATCAAGTCGTTTGTGCGACTGAGATAGTAATGGCTGTTTGCATTAGTTATAGTGCCGTGGTAAGAACACAGTTGTTTAGGCAGATAATTAGATCCGCAGAACGAATTTACATTTTATTAATGCCGTGACTAATAAGATGAGGCCTCTCACATCTGTCATAATTTTTCTACGTCGCGATTTAGTCGCAAAATGCGACAATCTCCTTTGTTTGGGCTCGGCCGTCTCAAGCGAGATAAATTATTCAATCATTTATGGCTATACAAATATCATTATTAACCGCAGAACAAGGAATTACTACCGAATGATGTCAAAACGAGTCAAACCGCTGATGAATCATCGATAGACGAGACGAAAATTTCTCACAAACCAATTAAAAATTATTTCCAGTCGTCGTTTAGGTTAGTAATTGGGCAGACAGTGGCGTCCCGTTAGATCGTTGACGCGATAATGTAAAAGTAGCGAAATAAAAATCTCAGCGGGCCCTCACTCACATCTGTCGGCGGAGAGGCGAACAGATGCGTCTACGCGTTATGAAGATGTGTGTTGGATCGCAGCACGTGGTAGGAGCCACCTGGCGGCGCGAGCGGGCACCCCGCCGCCCAGACCTCCGTCGGACCGTGACCTCTACCACGAAACCCGACTGTCTCGCGCCAACGACCATCCGGCGATCAACATCGTCAACTTTCATTCACATAACACACATCGAAACACTCGTAAATGAGATTAGCCGATAGCTATTATTTTACGAGCGTTATTTACGTGTGCCATATTTAATTGGCCCGCACCTATTAGTCGTGGTGAATGCGAGAGAACGTTTCCAAGTCATTACAGAAGATAAATGCACGACTCAGCGTCTCGTATTCGTATCTGTGCCTTGAATTAATTTCGTCCAAGCATTGAATGATGGCGAAATTGACATTAAAATTCCCGGTCGAACGTCTCAAGTAATTGCTGAATAAAATACTTTTGTATAACATCAAAAAGGGAACACAAAAAGCGAGAGCCCGACTCTGCAGAGTGCGCTCTCAGTAATTTATATCGGTGTACGATGACAACTCAATAAAAAAATGATTCCATTTGCTTATTGAGTCCTTAATAAAGCCCTCGCGGGATCCGTTCCACATATTATTATTATAAATAACAACAAATACGCGTTCTATATTTTTACTTTTCGTTTTTTCCGATTGGGTTTTGTTATGAGGTGGCAGAAGGCCACCAAGGGCGCGCGTAAACAGTGAACATTATTTGGTGACACACCGCCTACTCGTATATTAGACCTTTTTAATTGCTTTTATTTTTGTAAAGGTATTTAGCGATCGCTATCGAGGGCCGTTTTACGGCCTCTAAGGAATTCCGTCATAACCTTGACGCCGATAGCCTTTAATGAGACGGGCTTACGCCAACAATAGCAGAGTTATTAATACGCATTATGCCGTAAAATTACAATGTCTACGCATACGAATTAATAACTAGATAATGTCCGTACACGACACTCAAGGGAGTTTATGCGCTTTTTTTATACGAACAGGATTCATTATTCATCTTATCCGTTAATAATATCGTCTCGAGTAGACAAAGACTGGTACAGTATTAATGGATAAAAGTACGAGGGCTATTAAATCGATATTAAGAGAGAATTCGATGAGCGCCATACCACTTGTAATGATCAAATTTATAATCTCTCGGGTAGGTAAGAGGCAATAATCTCTCGGGTAGGTAAGAGGCAGTTCTTTTATTTTCAATCGTCGAGATATACCCTCTCTCTTTTAATTGTATTTTATGAGTATTTGATTCTAATGTTGGGCCATTAATTATTTATAGTATTCGATACGGGATGAGAGCTTCAATTTATGTATTCGTCCGCTTGAGATGAATGGACGCAATACAATGATTGGTTTGTGATCAAATCTTTTGTTGTGTGAATATTAACTCGCTCGTGGAGACCGGTCAAAATATTAATTTTAATTTGTAATATTTCTTTGGAATTTGCCAAATTGAGATATGGAAACAAAAGAAGCAAAAGGATTGTTAACAAAATCGATTGAATAAAATATGGGGCCAATCCCTTACAAATGCGGTTGGTTAATGAGCGAAATGTTTTGCGTACCGAAATCATAATGGCTACCTAACATATTTGAAACGAGGTGGGATTTTTTGTCGTACCCTAAGCAATCATAAACTTGATTAAAATATGGACCCCTTCCATTTTCGGTACGAATTAATTATTGAAATACCGGGCATAACTATGTAAAGTATTCTGTCAAAATGTTATTCGTGAGTTACGAGTTTATAGCCCTCGCACGCGTGCCCTTTCTAATGTTATAATGCCAATAAAAATAAAAGGGAAAGAATAATATTTAAAGAGGATAAAACAAAAATCTCTCTGTCCCTACCTCTACAACTTAGATTTTAAACAACCTAACGGATTTTGATGCAGTTTTCACAAGAATTCAGATAATTTCTTGTAAATAATTTATAATAAATGCCTGTGATAATTAAATTATGCTTCATGGACAATTTGGTTATAAGAAGTTCCCAATGATGTACAGTCTACACCAAAAGTGCCTCAGCACTTCAATACTTTGTCATAGTGGTAGTAGTCAACGATAGCTAAAGTGAAGTCAGTGTGTCATGGTTCAAGAGTGTATATGCTCTGTCGTTGACTGTAGGTATTATGTCTAACAGGATGCTTTCCTTGTCCTAGGTTGTCGCGAGACCGCCTTCATCTACGCGATCACCAGCGCCGGAGTGACTCACGCAGTCTCCCGCGCCTGCGCTGAGGGCGCCATCGAGTCCTGTACCTGCGACTACTCCCATGTAGACCGGCAGCCGCACCGGACGCGCGCCGCGGCCGCCGCCAACGTGCGCGTCTGGAAGTGGGGGGGCTGCAGTGACAACATCGGCTTCGGCTTCCACTTCAGCAGGGAGTTCGTTGATACCGGGGAGAGGGGGAAGACGCTGAGGGAGAAGATGAATCTGCATAACAATGAAGCTGGCAGATCGGTGAGTTACAGTTTTCTGTCTTCACTCCTACACAAATTGACGGGGACGTTAGTGGAATTGAAAGGGACGGCTATAGTTATGAGGGATGCTCATCTCCTCCGGATTCTGTAATCGCACCTAACTTTTCATTCTGAGGCTTAACCATTTAATCAGAACATTAAGATTTCATCTATGAGAATCGTGTGTAATTACGATTCTCATAGATGTTCTCATAAATCTTAATGTTCTGATTAAATGTATCATAGTTTCATGTCATTTAAAAATAGAGTTTTCTACTAAATGTTTACTTTTCATGGTATTCTTTCCCAGTATTCTTCAGAAAGTGTCAATTTTTCAGGTTGTAGCCTTGTTCATAAGTGACATTCGAAACAGTCTTAGTTCAAGAAATATTGAGTAGTTCATTTCCGTTACTACCATTCAGAGCCTTCTCTTTCGAACTCAATGTCATCCAATCTAAGGTCACATTCAGTCACCCAAAGCTAGTTGACCTGTTTAGCAATGAACAAATCTTGTGTGCCCTCTTATGGGCGTCGACAGCATCCATCAATTCCACTTATCCAATCGCCACTTCAGTAGCGTTATAAACATCCATTAAACGGAACGCCATTGTCAACGCTACGTGTTTACATTACCATTACGGGTGACGATCGATCAGCCACTCGACATGTCGCTAAGTGTAATATTAATTATGCGTCAGACGGCGCGGCCCATCGGCGCTTGCGCTGGTCCATTCGACGCGCTCGTGCATCCCTCCCACCACACCCACCACATTTGCATACACACCGATCCTACCCAAAATTCATCAAAAAGGACTCCAGGCGCCTCGAGCCACCCAGACGAGTCATTAAGCGACGCGCTTAATTCCTGTCACGCCAGACGCACTGGGTGTCCACCTGATGAATATTCACAGCATTCCACCCGATTGTTTAACACATATTTGGACACTAGCCTGTATAATATGCCCATATCTACATGGAATGAATAAATACACGAGCACGTTCTACGAAGCGCCTGCGCTCGGATAGGAAAATATTTACTGTCTCCAATCCTCGCGTCATTTATCTACCTTCTAAGAATGATGAATGTCCCTAGAGTATGATTTATGATCCAGCCACGCGCGGTGACGACCGGCCCACCTCCTCACGATTTGTAACAATTTGCTCGATCGTGAGATGCGATCGATGGAGTGCGCTTAAAAGATCATCGATCACCTATATCGACGTTTATCGGAGGAATTTAGAGATATTTGGACATCATTATAGACCGCTTAGAAATAAATTATCATATCATTTTTTTAATTGTATTATTCTAATGAGTTCATTTCTTTCACAGCACGTGCAAACGGAGATGCGGCAAGAGTGCAAATGCCATGGGATGTCTGGTTCTTGCACGGTGAAGACTTGCTGGATGCGGCTGCCGAGTTTCCGCTCTGTGGGCGACGCGTTGAAGGACCGCTTCGACGGCGCGTCGCGGGTCATGATGCCCAACACCGACCTGGAGGCGCCTGCGCAGCGGAACGACGCGGCGCCGCACAGGGTGCCCCGCCGGGACCGCTACAGATTCCAACTGAGGCCGCACAATCCCGACCACAAGTCTCCAGGCTCGAAAGACCTGGTCTATCTAGAATCGTCACCGGGGTTTTGCGAAAAAAATCCAAGGCTAGGCATCCCCGGCACGCACGGTCGCGCTTGCAACGACACCAGCATCGGGGTGGACGGCTGCGACCTCATGTGCTGCGGCCGCGGCTACCGGACTGAGACAATGTTTGTGGTGGAACGGTGCAACTGTACCTTCCACTGGTGTTGCGAGGTGAAATGTAAAGTTTGTCGCACGGAAAAAGTTGTTCACACGTGTTTATAGGCGGATGGACGCTATGGACTTCAGCACTGTGATCGAAGCCACGCCAGTGGCCTGTGATGTGACTCAGACTCGAGAGTGACCGTTCAGAACCCGAAGGCAGATAACGGACCTTGTACATAATCGCTTCACTTTTTCATCTATCGGAGTCGTCGAAAGCGTATTTCATGTTGACTTATGTAAATAGTTCTTTATCGCTGTTTATTTCTTCTATATAAGTACGATAAATGATCCGGCGTGAAATTAAAATAAGCTACTCGTTCGTTTAATTTATTTGGCTATTAAGTGCGAACATGTGATCTAGCAACGTTGCTTTTTATGGACACTGTCGTTCGGAAATTAATGAGACCAGTTTAACGACGATTTATTTCTGTCAACTTGTCATCCCTCGTTTAAACAAAATTGGGTTTGTTGGTTTCCTTACGCGGTCAGATGTGTAATTTATTTATTTTAGATATCGTTTATGTTCTTGATCGACTGTACACCCGAGGGGACACTGACGCTTCCGACAACTTTAATTGGTATTTCTTAATATCACTTTTGAAAGTTATTTCTCGTGCCGTAGCCCACGCGTGAATAAGCGATCAACGCAGTTTTATAATCTATTTTATGGACGTCTACATCGGGTGCATCGTCGCATAACTGTTCAGATGCAAGAGCGAAATTATCTTGTAATTATAATTTCATATTATAATTAAGCCGGTTAATGGAATTTGTGGCTTAACAGCATTTGCATAAAGTGTCTTCCTGGGTGTCCGCGCCGCGAGTCCGCTTATCACTGCCTAAGTAGCACCATCGTAAAAGTGTCCCACATTACGAGATAAAGGCTCTCGAGAATTTTAATTAAATATTAAACGAATCAAATAATCAGTATTATACGCATAATATTGTATGCGTGTTGCGTCCGATTGTATCGAGATAAACTTGCACGCAAACTTACTTGACACTTGTTGTACTTGCCTGTACTTATCGCTCGTAGCGAAGCATGCCTTACTTTGCAGTTGATTGCTAACTACTTTGTTAAAGACTATTAAGTAGATTGTCTAATCTGGGCTTGCATTTTCTTCTACTTTGATCTTTTGAAAATACTTATTTCACCAATCCGTGAATGTAAACTTTGCGTAATAAAGAAAAGAAAATGCATTCTTAGCTTAGCTTTTCTGTTGACTAGATTATAAGAACATGTCAGACAATTAACCTTAAACAACTAGTATTCTTTAAATGACTATTCGAAGTCATACAGTTCTAATGATTTCTTGACCAAAATTTACTAAAACTAACTTTGAACTTGGGAAATTGATTTTTAAAGAAGGAAACATTTTTCTGGATTTCTACTAACAAAACAAAAACAATTTAGACTTGGTCATGTGGAAGCTTTACTCTAATGTACTTATATCAACGTGAATGATATTTCATATGTGATATAACTGTAGTTTAGTCAATAAGTTAAAATAAGTAGCTTAAAGAAAAAGGTTGTTTCATTTTGTATAATATAATGTACTTACGCGCCCAAATGAACATACGAATGCTTAAGTATGTTTTAGCATAGAAATATTTATTAAAAAAAGCTTATTTTAATTTATTTTATTTTACATCAAATGCATTTTTGAGGTAAAATAATTTCATTAGTTTTAATGGAAGTCCGATGTCAAAACGATCGGTGTTTTATAACAGGTATTGAAGTAATTCTTAAATATCAATTTATCAGGTATTGCAGTATTTCTTACTAAAATATCTATTCCACGATTAAAATCGGATCTCTGTAAATAAAATTACTTTTAATTGGTCGGAAACTTTACAAAGGTCGGTGACAGATGTTTTAATACTGAAGAACTGATACAACGTCGGATTTAAAAGACTGAAGTTTTTTTTAATATTATCGTAGTTGTTAATATCCATGACTGGATAAATGAAGCCATTGTTGTGTTTTAGAACGAAAGCGAATGTGATAAAAAGTATTTTAAAGTAATTAAAAACAAACCCAGTGTTTCATACTTAAAACTTGATTCGGTGCCATTTTTACTTTTTTAATAATGACGGTTTATCCACATTTTAACAACAACATTCTCCATAAAAAAATCAAATTGTGAATGTATTTTTACGCATGTAAATATGTCTTATTATTTTAAGTTATTTATGTCAATGTAGCATTTTTAATTGTTAATATTAGGTGAACTATATAATTGAAATCAGCTGAACTTATCTGAATCTCAAATCTTATTGTTGTATAATAATGTACCTTTTTGAAATATATTTCGTCCAATAACCGCTTTTTGGGGTTGACACATATTATTAGTATTGTATTGGTTGTACATTAGCAGTATCTATTTATAACTAAATATTGATTAGTTGTTACTAAAAATACAAAATTGATCAAAATGATTTGCTTTTCTTTCTACAATCCCCTGCAGTCGATTACTGGAATAATATTGGAAATGTTAACAGGTTTCTAGCTTGAAATGCTAAATCCGAAAAACCTTCCTTCTTTCCAACCTATTCAACGAGAACTTAAGTTGTAGAAAGCAGAAATTTTCCAGAAATAGATAAAAAAGACAGTTAATTACTTCAATAGAAGCCATATTTTGAAATTGAAATAAAGTTTTTTGAACTTGTCTGTCATGAAACTTTCACAAAAGTTTTACCAAATGGCCATGCACTTAAATATCATGCATTGCAACTTGTGAACCGTAAGTAGCTATAAATAAATCATCGAAAAAAGCAATATTATGCTTTACACAACGCATTATACACGTGAAATATACAAGAAACCAACATCTCCATCAGACATTAACCGCCGACATACACCGTGTCGACCCTACTTCGCGGTGGTTATTACGTATCGTACAACAAATGCCATCTATACCATATAGCCTAACCCTTCTCACTATATCCAGAGAGAAAGAGATAAAATAACTGAATAACCGTTGAGCACGATAAATGTTCGAGCGCTCGTAACAACCCTTGAGATGTCCTGCTCGATATACGATGATGTTTTCATTTCAATATTTATGCACAGGCACTACGTAATGCAACTGTCATATCTCCGCCATTTTGTTTTATTGCGAACGCAACCGTTGAGGCTTTTGATAGCGCGCAATTTTCTGAAACAGCTTTATTTTCTAACAATGACTTCAACCCACACTTGAAATGAATCTTAACATGTAACAAGAGAGACTAAGTTCGAATGGCACAGTGTCTTGAAAGTGAAAAGTCGATCGGTGCTGGTGGTCGCTGAGCCTGCGGGGCATGTTCCCACGAGTATCGCGCACGCTGGAAAATTTATGTTTATGAACTGAGAAATCTGTCATAAAGGATACGAATGGCGTGGCTGAATCTGAAATAGCGTGAATAATTTTTCACGCGAGAGTATTTTTGCGTTTCGCAAGCGGTGGGATTCCTCGGCGGTAGTGGATTTGATAAAATACCTAAGTGTTGAATAGTATCACGATTGTAATAGACGGCAGCGTAGTGATCGTGGTTGCGATTTGTAATCTACTGGAATCATCTTTAACACGTTTTGTGAGAGATTTTATTATATTTATGCTCTGCGCCGCATGTGGACCAAAAATGAGACATAGATGTGCTTGCAGGCAGTTTTTTCCCATGGAAAATAATAAGAGTGAAATAAGTATTAGGCTCGTTTATGTTTTCGGAATGAAGTACCTAACAGTTTTATATTTCAGCTTCATTTACCTAAGTGAATGTTAATTTTAAACTATACAAGGTGGTCATCCCTCTTTAGTACAATATAGGCAGTTGTGAATGATAAAAAATTAGGAGAACCAATCCAGACCAATATTTGTTATTTGATATTGATTGAAGAATTTTGAAAATGATCTCATTAAATTTCAAAAATAAGCATTTCCTTTCAAAATACATATGAATTAGATTTACGAATATATTCGTCTAAAAAACTAATGATATTTAAACTTAAACCTAAACGCATGTTTCTCGTACACGATCGTGTATTTCTCAACCACAATAAAAAACCGTAACATATACCTTATCGAAGTTACGTTTTAAATTCTATTGCGGTTTATGCGTTCACCATAAAAGTAATGGAAATAAATCTCGAGGTTTCCACTCGGGTCCATGTTGAAAATGTTAAAAAACGTGTTACAAATATGTGCCTTCGTGGGTGTTTTAAACAGTTATAAAAATGCTGCTGCTGTTTCAATCAGTTTGTATTCATTTTCTAATAAATTAGAGTGGGGTTGATTGCTACTTAAGGCCGTATTTTTCGCTTATAAATTTCATTAACTGTCGATTATTATTTTCCACCGTCTTGTCAACCGTGAGAGTTTAAAGTTATAAATAAGTAAAGCGAGTCATTCAATAACCCTGTTTTTCTCGGTTCAGGCGTACAGACTCACGTTATAAAAAGTCCGTACTAAGTTACTACTCACCATTTTTCATTTTGTTGGAATGGTCTGCTTTTTATTGTTTGAAAAGTTTCATTGTAATGAGGAAATCACCCTTGAAAACATTGAGAATAAATGTGTTTCCAGCTCGATTCTGTATCTTCCTTGAAGTACTTACATAAAAGCAACATCATACCTCCACTTATAACTTTTTACCTAAGTGCATAAGTAAGTACCCCTTTACGTTTCATTCTTACTTACCTACGTTCATCTATGGTCATTCCATTCACTACAAGCACCAAGTTCATCTAACGATTTAATCGTCATAAAGGGACCGGTTGCTGGTCCTCAAATCTGCACATTCCATACATGGCACCAGTTCAGGCCCCGGGAGGTCCACACGTCCTGCTGGGTTACTGGCGGGAATGCTACTCCACACCTCGCTGGTCTCGTGATTGTAGCCATAATTAGTATAATAAAGTATAATTTGTTTGTAAATATTGACTGTCTTTAATTTTATAAAATATAAATTATGTTAAGTCACTAGGCTAGAGGCGACCACCGTTCAAATTAGACGTTTACTAACTTTAAAATGTATTATGTCGCAAATCAAAGTGATTCATAAAACCTTAAACAGCGCTATAACGACACATTAACTTTTGTATCGCTTTGTAACTTTCATTCTTGTTGCTGCCGCCATTTGCGCCATTTGACTGTATAAATGACAATTGCTTAAACTACGGTTATTGTTGTTTATATCAATGGCTTAACTATTTTTTTTCTTGCGTCATTATGGTTTGTAATCCGTCTGCGTGTGATCTTGAGTTCAGGTCTAGGCGAAATAGGTACTTACTTTAAGTTTTTTACATAAACATAAAATTAGGTCCTCAAAATCTAACTTTATAGGCTTCAGACTAGATGAAGTGAATACCTAATATTTTATGTTAATCAGATAAATAGATGTTCTACCAATACTATACTGGACTTCTGATTAGGTGTAGTGAAATAATAGGTTATTTACCATTAAATTACAGTTCTTCGAGGACATCACAGATTTCTATGGAACCACAGATTTTTTATTCAAATAACTTCTGAAACCTGTCATTTTACGAGGTTTATAGTTCTCAACCCTTATATTTAAGTAACGTGCCAAAGGTTGCGTTTCCACTAGACGTTTGCGAGGGTACCTTGCTTGGGATGTGTTTGTTGAGAACCAATATAATAAGTTGAGCTATTAAGGGGATCTATATCTCCACAATATCTATATCTGGTGTAAACTTAGCTTCAGGGTGCCCCTTTTGGGATCCACGCCTCGGCTTAGGGCGTTACTGAGAGTTGGCAATCGGTTGTAGGACAAGTCCGAGATTGTGTATGTTTCCGCTAAATAAATCGTTAAACTTAGCACCATTCGTTAATCTGCCTTTTTAACGTAATGATGGTTCATTAACCGAATGAACCGTCATTACGCACTAGGCCGGTGCCTAAGACTTTCCTTTTATTTCAATAATTTATTTTTTTCTTTCAAATTTCTCCTATTTCAAGTTTACTGAATATCTCAACAACCACTTAACAAAATTCAAATCTATCTTTGACCGTCCCAATATTTCTATTATCAGGTGCGGAGGTACAACAACCGCTGAAATGGCCCGTAGATGTGCTTCAAGACAGAGTGTCAGTAAGTGCACTGAAGGAAACCGAACCCGGGTTTGACTTGACGGAAGAGGAAATAAACAAGTTCAAGATTTGGCGGCATGGCATTATACCATACTTTATCGATGAATTATCATTTGGTACAGTTTCTTACCTTTTATTTATTTTTTAAACTCTTGAACAAAAGCTCCATCCAGTTTTAACTTTAGTTGATAAACGCCACCTGGTATTTTTGATCACTGTCATCATACCTTTTTCAACTAAAATTTGGAGATCTATAATTTGTCGTCCTTCTACCTTGTGTCCAGTGTGGTGACCACCCCAAACAAAATTTTGTGATTTATTTTTCGGGCATCTCCGTTTTTTGGACGGCATATTAAGCAGTAAATCCAGCCTGATGTTAAACCTACTCGGGGGCCTTTAGCGGACTTGATAACTTCTGACAGCAAAGTTTATCACTAACCTTACTCTCCTTCAATAACTTGCACTGAGTTTGCGGTGTAGAGTTTGGCTCGCGCCAAATCATAGTTGAGGTGAGGCCCGTGATAAAAGTGAGACGTATGAAGACTGCCGTTTGGAGTTGCCAAATGATTCAATTTAAGTATACATCAAACTTGTAGACAAAGTTCTTCGCGACCGGATCCGCAGTTTCCTAGATGTCACTGGTAGTCTCACGGGGCTTCATTTCTTGGAGATGGCAAGTGCGCCTACAGACCTAAAGACAAGATGGGTGCTCTTTCTAAATCGAAGAGGTCTGCTGGGATGTGCAGACCATAGCATTAGGAACTTCACGAATGAAGGAGTTCAGGTAGCTTTTGAAGTTATGGAGCTTATTTTGATTGATTTATTACGAGTCTTTGAAAGCTGGTGAGCGTGGGTTCTCTTCTTTACATATCTTCTCTTCTGCATGAAAAAAGTGCCTGCGTGCATATGATTTCATGGCCTATTTATGGTTTGACCTGTGTGAGAGATGTATGAGTAACGTGATAATTAGAAGTTTCTTATTATGCATTATTAATGTGATAATAGGAAGTTTTTTACGAGTAATCACGTTACTGGATTTCAAGTTTCAGGTGAGAGCTCATTTTTTTGTTATCTATCATATTTCACGCCCATAAACATCTCTTCTATAACGTATGTCTCCTTAACTATTTAAAAAGTAGTCATTATTTTGGTATTTTACAGAAAGTTGTTCTCGGATACGACTGCATGACAAGCCAAGCAGAACTGGCAGAAGTTGTTTTGGTACTCGCTGGGGTGCCTCATCAGCATAACGCACCTGATCGAGAGGAGCATATCACCGTTAACTTCGAGAAAATCAGTCCAGGTAAAGAAATGTTTTAATAAGAATTGGATTCATATGGTTTTATCAGTTTGAAGGAACTGGTTGATGCATTTTTAAAAAAAAATCTTAGAAGGTACGTACAGCCGAGTCATAAATGTGTTTTTTTTATAACATTTACTGAGGCTGGTTTCAGACCAGTGTTTTAACGCCCTTGTTTTCGTAAGCGCTTAAATTATAAGTATGTCAAAACGATCATAAGAGCCGAAAAATACACTTATTAGAAATCCCCCCAACGTGAAACTTAACTTGTTAATATACACGTGTTTCAGACCTAGTTGCTGAGTTTGTTTCTTTCCTAAAAGCTATAGCTTCGATTTCAGACAAACATTATTTATTCGAGAAGTTAGGAGACACTGATTGGTTATTCCATGACATTGAATATGACTTCACCAGCGCTAGTCACTACCATTTTCACAAGCACACAGTGGATGGCAGCGCAACTATAACTCCAAAGGTAACTATGAAGACTTTATAAAACCTATAGAGTGGAAAAAATATCGACAAAAACCTGATGTAAATCAGGATCTCTCTGATTTTAGGTTAGCCATGTATTCGTAGGAGAGGGCGACGGTTTCAGTTACTCTGACATCTTGAAAATTAGGATGCTTTACAACTATATCACTAGAAAGAAGAACAGGATTGCTAAAGCTCCAGAATGTAAAAAGCTTTTTAAACTTGGATCTGGGTACAAAAAGTCTGAACCAGACGTCAAAGAAAATGTGGAGCCCAGAAAAAAACCCAATCGGTACCTTGGCCTAGCCGATAATGATAATATTGATGAAAACGACGATTTAAATAACAATGACATTGATGATCAAAATAATGATGATGAAAATAATGAAGAGGATAATGAAGAAATAAATGAAGGAGATAATGAAGATGATAATGAGGATAATAACGAAGAAAATAATGAAGATAATAATGAAGAAAATAATGAAGATAATAATGAAGATATTAATGTAGAGAATAATGAGGATAATAACGTAGATAATAATGAAGATGATAATGAGGATAATATAGTAGATAATAATGAATATAATAATGATGGAAATATTGATGCAGCAGATATTGATGCAGCAGGTATTTTATCAGCTGGCTTGGAAGAAAATAAAAATCAGGTTAAAGAAGACAGTGTGGGAACTGTTGAAGATCGTGAGGGCTTGGGTGAATCTTGGGGTAATGCAACTTATCTTAAATCTCAAGTTGATCCACTCTCTTATTTGTCAGATTACGGAACCGATGACGGTAAAAAAAAGAAATTGCGAAATAGCGTCACTAAAACAAAAACACGCAATAGAGTAAAGAAAATTTAATAAATATACAAAAATTAATCAGTGGTTTAATATTAAACATTTAATATATTTTCTATCACATTAAAGGCATGTCTGTACGTTTCGTTTCACATAACACGTTTCACATATGACTTCGCAACACCATTTAAATTGACAGTTGCAGTTTTCAGTCTCTCTGACCGTCGTTTGCTCGTATCCTCTCCTGCAGCAGAGCTGGTCGCAACTGTCTGTTCCGGCGGAACTGACGTTGCACTGACGCCTATGGGTGCCAAGGGATCCAGTCTTCATGTTCAGACCGCAGAAGTCTGGAGATTCTTCCGAGTAGATTATGTCTTTCTTGCCTGGCCTCTTGATACTGGGGCTTTCAGGCATTAAGCTGTCTCCGTCATTGCTGGCTATGACCTGTCAAATGCAATATTCATTGGTAAAAAGTATGTCACGTGAAGTATAGTAACTGCAAAAAACCTATTTCACTGGTGCTATTAATATTTCATATAATGTTTGCAATGTATGTTAGGATTCGCGAAACGTCACGAAAATTAGTTGTCCTTCAGCTGTCATTTTCTACACTAAGGGTTAGTTGCACCATAGTAGAAGTTAAAGTTAAAGTTAAAGTTTTTGTCAAATTTGACAATTTGACGAACAAAATTGACGTCGAATTGTCAAATTTAACAAAAAATTTAACTTTAACTTTAACTTCTACTATGGTGCAACTTACCCTAATTGTAGCGGAGCAGCATCAATCTATATGGGCTCATAATCAAATCACCCGATTTGCCATTTATAAAGGCTTTATAATTTTTTATAATCATTTTTGACACTAATAAAGACTCTGTCTAGTTTCAACTTCTGACCTGAAGATGGTGGTTGCAGAATATGTTGATGGCACTACGGTATTATGAAGTTAGTGACAACTTCAAAAATATCTTAACACTTTTGAATTAGAAATAAGTTTTTCATGGAAATACTGAAGATGCTGTCTCATAAGCCAGTTTGATACGTAAATATCTAAAATTTTGATGCTGACTCTACAGGAAATAGTACTACAATTTGAACCAACCTTGGCAGCACCCTCAAATTTGTCTCGCAACTTGTCGCCAACTTGTCTGAAGGTAGGCATCCGTAGCCAGCAGGTCCTGAGCGTGCAGGAGCCTGACAACCCATGGCATTTGCATTCCACCTTCATGTTATTTTTGATTGCCTGAAAAATATTTAGCTATGAGTGTTTGTAACCCAACAACGCGTTTCGATTAAGCCTCGGATAAACCCGTATGCCCACAAAAGTTTTTATGTATTATTACCTTCATCATCTTAGATCATCAAAGCCTAGAAGGCCTAACCCCCGAATTCACAAATGTCAATCAGCGCTAAACACGCGCACACGCTCATGCTGTCCTGTAAAATGACAATAGAATTGAACAGCTAACAGGGAAAGCTACACTACTAAGGATCAACGTTGCTCAACGTTGATTTGCGTTTGTGAATTCGGGGGTGAAATCTAGGAATTTTCTCTAACTAAAATGACTGTGGTTAGGAAGCTTATGGCATGAAAAATGAAATCGCGATAGTTTCACGAATCATTTTAATGAATGGCAGACCTCAACGACGGATAGGAAGAGAAGTTTGGATCAACAACAATATGGCTCGGTGTAAGTGAGGGTAATGTTAGGTAATGAGCAGGACAAAAAATACACAATTTAATGATCGCTGGCAAACTTCAGGCATATTACACACCTATGCTCCCGGTGAACTGTGCAAATACAAAAAAAAAACAACATAACATAACATTAACATAAATTGCCCATATACGTCCCATTGCTGAGCACGGGCCTCACCTCAACTATGAGGTGGATTGAGCCATACCCCCACACGCTGGCTCAGAGCACATTGTTAAAGGGGTGTAAGATTAGTGAGCAACCTTAATGTCAGATGTTTTCAAGCCGCTCTGAGGCCTCCGTGTAGGCTTAACGACTGACATCTAACGACATTAGCCGGGACCAACTGCTTAACGTGCCTTCCGAAGCACGGAGATCAGGGTGGTCACTCATACCGTTTCCAACCCGACGTGTTTTGCTTTACAACAGCGATCGTCGCCGATCATTCTCACAACTGCGCCACGGGCACCTTAAAAAAAAAACTTTAAAATTTTCTCAAAATTGTTTACTAACCAACCTCCCAGCATTATGATTATGCAGTTTGATGAGAGTTTTGACGTCACTGCGCTTCCTGTAGCGGCTGTCCATGAACTCGCGGGACTTCTTGAGGCCGAAGCGCACGTTGTCGCTGCAGCCGCCCCACTGCCAGCGGTCGGTGGGGACGGTGGAGGGGGGCAGGGTGACCGTGGTGGAGCCACGACCGCGACGTGGTTTTGGAACTCCCTGGAAGAATGTGAATAGCTTAGAAGCGGTATGGAATCAATAACAGCAACTGACTGCCCTTGACTACATCGCATCGGTGACTGGTACTGTTTCTCCGTGTTTATCTTTCTGATGAAATGAATCTACGTATTTTAGGAAAGAACTCTGTACAGGTCTTCAACTTTTAAAATATCTTGATGGTTCGGGAATCTATAATAATCGGTATTTTTTCAAAAATGTGTGTGAGTTTTATGATAACTGCAATTTCAAACACGTTATAACAGAAAATCAGAGAGCGTCGTGGCCTAGTGGTTAAACACTCTGGCTCGGAACCCGATGGTCCCGAGATCAAATCCGGCCGGAACACACCTACTTTGTGTTCATTGTAAAATTTGCGGCTAACTCTCCGGTGATGGAAAACACCGATATAAAACCCAAGCAAACCCGGATAACGGCGGTAGGCTCGCCCCTTGCCACGTTGGGTTCAAATTCCCTCGGCGAAATGTGGGCTCCTGAATGTTCCGTTCACCATGACGGCAACAATCAGTGCGCCTCTGACTAACCCATTAGGGATATGGTCGTGAGGGTATGTTATGTTGTTATGTTTATAACAGAAAATAATTTCATACCGAGTTTTATAAGTAACCAACTTCAAAAATTGGCCCTGGTCCCAAATGGTTAGTCAGGTGGGTGTCTTACCTTTTCGCAAGAGCATTCGAGGAGGGAGCCCGCCGTGCACGCCCGGGTGATGGCGTAGGTCACTCCTGCCGCAGTAATCGCGCTCACAAACCCCGTCTCTCGCGTATCTGCAGAACAAAAACAATAGTTAACTTATTTAATACAATATTTTTCCTGTAATACAATTATGAATATGCGGACCTCCTTAGAGTAGGGGTAGGCAGAAAATGAATCATTTCAAAAACAAGGGCACCTCTTGCGCGCTGTTTAAGATCATACTTTTATTGTTACAAAATCTTGATTAAAAGCAATGACGTGCATTTTGAGGTGCCCGTGGTGCAGTTGTGACAGTGATCGGCGACGATCACTGTTGTAAAGCAACACACGCCGGGTCGGAAATGGGATGGGTGACCACCCCGACCGAAATTTAGCGATGTGTATTTCGGGCATCTCCGTGCTTCGGAAGGCACGTTAAGCAGCAGGTCCCGGTTGACGTCGCTAGATGTCAGTCGTTAAGTTTAGTCAGAGGCCTTAGGGCGGCTTGATAACATCCGACATAAAGGTTGCTCAATAACCTCACACCCCTCCAACAATCCGCATTGAGCCTGCGTGTTGGAGTATGGCTTGTTCCACCGCATAGTTAAGGTGAGGCCTGTGCCCAGCAGTGGGACGTATATGGGCCGTTTATGTACGTGCAACGGGCTTAAATAATAGGTACTTTTCCCTGTCACAAAATTGAAAACAAGCAAATCTGAACAATAAACAACAGCCTTCATACGTCCTGCTGCAGGACGTATGAAGGCTGTCCGTATCTACAGGAGCCATACTCCAAAGCAAAGGCTCGGGTTCATAGCTCTTCAAAGGAAAAACTTAGAAGTTAACCCAAACTGCTTTAGCCACGATATTCAAAATCTTCGCATTATGTTTTTATCGCGACACTAATAAGCGTTGAAAATAAACGAGGGCTAAACACATAAAATCTATTGTGTCTTCGTATTTCGTACTTAATCTACAAGCATGGCGGGCGTCGACAATAGTCGTCATAGAAATATGATGTTAAGTCTCAAAGAAACTACACCAGTTGACCCAAAAATCAATATTCACACGGGCCTTGTAATAAACACCGATGAGCTTCACGAATCGAAGGTCCAATCCATAAAACATTGGGTGACATACGGCTGGAAAGCGCAGGGAACATGACGGGTCTGTCCTTAAGCATTAAGCCCACCTTTTGTACATCTGTCTAATTATGCATTTGAAATAGTAATGTTTGCTTAGCACTTTAAACCATAGACTTTTCTCTACTTTAGTTCATTTGCTAAACTTCACGAACAATATTTTATGATTAGCTCGTCTTTTCGACAACATGTTGAAGGTGGACGGATGACCTGACAAAGGCCTCAATATTCCGGTGGATGCAAACCACCTACAATATTGTAGCCCCCTGTCAGCCCAGAACATCTATGGGGTAGGCCTATGTCCAGGAGTCGACGTCATGCCGCTGTTGATGATGATGATGTCTCCACTCAAGGACTCTTCTGCTCTAACGACCATCGGTCCTTCGACTGCTACCAGCATGATGAATCATGCTGGTTCTGTGAGGTATGGCTCATCCTACCAAAGTGCTGGTCGAACTTCGCAGGTTCTGTGATCTATGGCTAATCTTACCAAAATGCTGGTCGAACTTCACAGCCGTATGTCGCGTCAAGAGGCTCTCGGCTATAACAATTAATGGCAGGTCAACCGAGGGTGGTGAATATTCAGAGTGCATGAATAATGTGAAAATTGCTGCGCCAGTCATCTACTGAATATGCGCCGGAGTCAATGGAGGCTTTTTTGTTTGGGTCGATGACTTTATTGACGACTTTCAATAGATGCTTCTTTTGTTTCATTTTTGTTGGGTTATTTATTGAAACGGTGAGGAAACACTGGGTTTCGTTTGATTTAAATGTTGATGTGAAGTATTTAAAAGCTGAGTGTTCATTAATACCTACCTTGTGACAACGTCAGCTGGAATTCAGGATCTATTGTGCAATTTGTGCGTGTAAATTATTATTTTGGATTTGCAGTTATAATTCTATGTATAAGAACTGAATTCCTTTTCTAAATTACATATTTTAAATGCCGTTGAGGTTCCATCATGGTCTTATTTTGACAAGTTATTAAACCTGGTAAATAAATTGTAACACCAGTGACGACTACTAAAAAAAATTGATTTGATTTTAAGAAAACTGGAAGTCATAGAACATTCATGTAATAATCTTGCAACAATCGTTTGACAATTTATCACATGAATAACAAGACTGTTTGAGTATGTGCAGGGTACCAGCGCCAGCATTGCACAGGTATCCATCCACCACTGCCTGGTAGGGACGCGGAAGGATTGCCACTCTCGGTTGATCCGAACGAAGAAAAAGCCACTGTTGCTATGTTCGACTATGACTCCAAATAATACATTAATTATAATCTCAATACTTTAAACGATTCACCTACTTAGCGTATCAAGACAACGGAGCTCTTCGCCGAAACTGCCATGGTTTAAACTACGAGCGACTATGAGATAGCAACAAAAACTTATGATGAAAAAAAATTATTGGCCAGTTTATCCTAGATGAAATCAAAGGTCATGAATATACACGGAATGCAATTACAAAGTTCACATCGTTTTCATTGAAGACCCGAGGCCATTGTGGACGTACTACGACCTCGTCACAATGGTAAGCAGGTCATGTGTTGACAATAGCTTGTATGCAGTTCCATTGCATCCCATCCGTTCCGGTTGAAGACTACGAGCTGCAATCATAACTGGCTTGTTGTGTGTGCTTGGTTATTAGGAGGTATATGAATGCAAATTATGTTTACTTTGTGCTGTTGTCATATATTTGCCATTGGTGCTAATTCTGTTTTTTTCGATTTTCAGTTCAATAAATTTCATCGTTGGTTTCATTAGTTTTAGAGGCACAATGATGAAGTGAGTGCACTTAACTCGTAACATACTAGCTGCTCAATCTCAATCAAAATATTCAGTTTTTTCTTGTGTTTTCAAAATTTAAGAAGCGGAGATACCACAAACACATCGTTAGGCTGAGTTTAAACCAGAAATAAGCGAGGTTGCTTTTGCGAGGGATGTGCTTGTTAAGTACCAATAGAATCGCTTCAAAGAGCGAAGCTAGGTAAATAAAGTGATTCTATTGGTTCTTAACATTCATCGCAACGCATCCTCGTTCAGCTCTGATGGAGACGCACCCTTCAAACTAACTGCTAAATTATTGCTATAATGCTGTAAAAAATGCATGCCGTTATTACCTAAGTGAGTCTTCATTTGCCATTGTTATTTTGTACCTTGCTGTAGGTCTTGCTGGTGACCTAATAAACACCAAAACCCATTATTCACAACATTTTGAGTTGGTACATCTCAACTGGCGCTCGTAGCCACCACCAAACAGGTCGACAACTATGTACATCTCCACCCCGCTATAGAATCAGGCTCTTGCGCAAAACCTTGCGAATGCATCTTAGTTCACCGATAGCAGCGTAGCATTCATTAAGTTCAGATTAGATAAGTGCGCGGGCGCAGGCCGTCGATCGCCATCGGCCGACCCCATGCTAATTGGGCCGCGACGCAACGTATCGTCGCCCGCATTCCCGCGACGACGCGACAACGCGACAAACCGACAACCCGACAACCCGCCACCCGTCTAAAGAGATACAGCGAAATTTATTGCACGAACAATTTATATAATTGCGCAAAAAAGCGAAAGTGCACCAGGCACACCCATTTGACGCAGAATTCAACCCGTAATTACACGTCCCCGATCATAGGCATTTTTATCGGGCAGTGATTAAATTTTGCCGGACGACGCCAAGGATGCGTCCTCCGGTGGAATTATGAGAGGAATGTCAATTTCGAGATATTTCGCTAGTCGTTTAGCGGTCTGGGGTAAAAAAGTGGCGTCGCGGCGGTGGGGGGGCGAGGGTATGGGAACAGGTCCGCCCTCGGATGCCGGGGACGCCGCGTTTTTTCCGCCGCAGCCGCTGTCGATACGACGCCGGCCCTCGACACTCGCTCGTCATTATAAATCCGAGCGGTGCGCACACAGCGAGCATTCCGTGCGCGCCGCTCGCGTTATGTGCTGTAATTATAACAAAACGCTGCCCCGACTCGCAGATATGTCGTTGGAAACAGGGGACATGACATTCTCATCACCGAACGCTCGCTTTTTTCGAGTCTCCGGCCTCGAAATATGTCCTGCGCCGAACCACTCCCACGACGAGGCCGCCGATTATATTCGGGTACCTGATGACGGCGGCTTTTTGCGTGCCACGAGCGCTCGAAGAATCTCGATATTCGTGTCCGCTGAATAATTCAGCAAAATTGTCAATCGATCAATAAAACCGATTGAATCAAATTGATTCACACATGAAGGCTGTATGGCTTCCATAACGCGTCGATCTGCGTTTTTGCAACGTCAAAATACTTGGAAGTCGTTCCGCCATTCACAATCAGTCAATGGCAGGCACGTGCGCCTGCTTGCGGGTGTCTCATGAAAATGCTCATCGACTTTTCTCGGATTGGATAATTGTAAACAACATTGTATGGCGAGCGAGCGAGTTCCAGCTCAGCATCTATAATGGAGTAACCAGTTCTCTCAAGCGACGTAATTAATGCACTCGACTGGACGGCAGTTTTTATGCAACCTCATTGCCTGTTATGTACGCCATATATCACTAATATCTGTCGCGCTGTCAGGAGCTGTCATTGTAATATGACACTTGATAACTTACTCGGAAAATTACTAATTGCATTGCCGGTTGCTATAAATGAAAATGTAATAAATAAATGATACAAATCTTGGTTAATTAATGCGCATCCGCGATGGATATTACGCTCTTGTTCCACTATGCACTGTTCGCTGTGGTGATATACAGCACGTTGTACTGTGACTCCGATAGTGAGGAGCTTTATGGGATTAAAGAAGAGTGAAATGAAAATATAGTCAACATCGTATGTATGATAATTCTCATTTTTTCAGAATGTACAATATACTACTTTAACACTTGGATAGAGAATCCAATTATCAAAATATAGAACTAATATTTTTACTGACAATGACAAGACCAAGTTGAATATCATAAAAATAGTTAAAACAATGACTAGTCTTGAGTCCAAAAACTGAGTTAGCAAAAAAGTGCTAAAACTCAAAAATGAGACGTTTCAAGATCGATAAAAGCCACTGCAGCAGAGAACTGCAAAAACAGCGGATCAACCTGTACATCCTGCAAGAGATATTAAGTGACGATAATAAGTAAACCGAGCATGACCAGCGTACGGAATGACGCCGGGAAGTAATAGCTCATCTAGTTCAAAATCTATCGAAGAAAATGTCCCCAGCATTAATTTTAATGAGGAGTTCAATATAAATAAATGGATCGATAACTTCTGTTTGCATTTTATCTCTTCGGTTAATAACTTTGGCGTATTACAGGGTAGAGGCATACTTATTGCTAAATTAATGTTATCGTTGATCGTCCTCTTCATTTTGAAAGTCTTAGACGTCTGTGATATTGCAGCTCGTTTTTACAGTCAGCGGCACATCAGGTTACCCATTTCTGTTTCTTATCTTGCTCTTGCCAAATGACATTTCTTTGCAATAGAGCAAGGAGGACTGACTGATTGATCCTCTGCAACCGGCTATTTGATAATCTATAAGTACCTATGACTGGCAGAAGACGTCTTGGGGCTGTAAATGATGATGATGATGATAATATTGTTAAAAGACATTGTTTGAATTCCTTGAATCAGTCGACCACAGGGTCTATAGCGTACCCATAGATGTACCCGTAGATGTACCCATTCTTTTCTCTTAGCTACGTGGTTAGGACTTTCATTCTTAATAACACAAATACACACATCAAAACTGTCTAGGGATATCATAGGGATATCATTTTTCAAATATTTCATAAAGTTAAGTTTGTTTACAAGTTGAGCATTATCTTAGAATAACGCGAGGACAGAGGCATAAGATAAAGGTTAAGAATATTACAAAAAAAACGTTTGATTTTGCTAAAATTTTGTCACCTTTTAAAAGAAAAATCTGTCTTTTTTTAACGTCTTTACGATTGTACAATAATGCTACTACAATAAATTTCTTCATGCAATCTGAAAGGGCAGATATAGCAGTTGCTGTGTTCTAAAAATTTCTACGTTGGTATCAATATTTTAATTTTTACAACCTTCCAAATAGCTATACTTTGTATGAAAATGCTTGAGATATCCCTAGACACTTTTGAGCAGTGTATGTGCACAAGGTGACAATCCCAAAGTGATGCAGTCATAAGATCCAAACACAAGTTCCCTACCTACGTTTTCAGGGACAAAGACCACTTCACAACATTATTATATTGAATTATGGTTCCCGCCTTTTATATTGCATTTCTCCCTCCACCAGAGCGACCGCACCTACCGAAATTCTACGACTTCTATCAGGCCATCCTTCTGCTTCGTCTTCAAAATCACTATTCCAAAACTTCACCTATTTCTTTTTACCAGTCTCGACGCCAGTATTAATTTATGCTTATTAGGGGGTGTGAAACTGCCACAGCACTGTACCTATTACAACATTAATCACTTGTAATAACAACATAAATTATGTTGATACGGCCCAAGTGAGAATGCCTCACGGGACGTCAAATTGAGGCGATAAGGCCAACAGCGTCCGCGAGATCATCTCCTGCGCAGCCCATATGTGAAATTGTTGGGAATTTTGCAATTTTAATTTTATTTATAACGAGACGGCGCAAGGTAAAGGCGATTGTGAGTAGCGGTTGTTCTGTTTTACCAGATTTTATATAACCTTCAATAACAATACCTATCATGGTCTTTGGTATTTTTTGGAAACTGAGGGCTGCTTCAACATTTGTTTAACATCAACTACAATAAGACTTTTGAAGAATTCTTTATTATTTCCCTGTCAATGGGTCAACTGCATGTGGCAGGGTAAAAAAAGAGGTTGTTTCCTGCGTCTCCTAGGAGATGAAGAAATCGTATAATAGATTTATAAACATAAACGCTTCAAAGCTGCAGGAACTAAGGCTCAGTAGCTAACCTCCGAAATCTGAAATGATTTGACTTTACTTGTACACCTGCCAGATTCCTTTTTTCTGCCAGGTGCGTTTCCACTAGGACATTTGTCTCGCGACTCTGATTTTCGGCATGTCTTGCGCAATGTCACCCAACGTGTTGTCGCTTGCAACATCTGCGGTGCGCGGGATTTGTTGCAAGTCGTTTTCCTATCCACCAGTGTGTGGTTTGAACAAGGATAATGTCGACATTGTCTCCCAAAGTCACTAAATACATCTACGTAAATAATGGTCGAGATCTACAAATGTAAACACACCTGTACCACGACTCTCCTTAAAGATTTGTGGACTTTGAAGGACGCTACAGCACTTGACGACAAAGTAATTTCAACTCGCCGCCTCTTCTAAGTTAACCCCCTCAATCGGCGGACGTTCCCGCTAGAAACTGATAAACTGAAACTCGCTCCCGATACGGATCGCAGTCGCATTCGCCGCTCGACGCGGCTTTAAATTAACCGTTCACGCACTCCCGTTCAGGAATTTTAGATTTGAGATGGACGATCGGACACTTGTTGCTTGAGCTTTCGAGGCTAATCAGCTGATTCGGAATAAGGGGCTGATCGCAGATGCAAGATTCGAGCAATTCTTTTATTCAGAATGAAGATTCCATGGATCTAGTGTTTCAATATTCTTTTCATGTGCAAAGGTATGTTATGTTAGAGCATTAATACTAGAGTCTATAAAAAATATATCTTTAAAGGTAGCTAGGACATTCTCAAAATAATGAAGGTGTTGCAGGACCTATTGTCACTGCTTCAATGGTTCTGTCACAACCAGAGTTTATCTCTCCCAAAAATGATCTACACCAGCAACACAGCCCTCAGCAGTTCTCCAGGAGCTCCTGCATGTTTTCCAAATTTAGTCTGTAAAAGACCGGTATCACCATACAGACTCTAGGGGCATGCCCATCCATGATGTAACATCCAAATCTATTGATTTAACTTTGGTATCACATAACGTTATAATTTATGATAATTTAGTATAACTTGCAGTCTAATGACAAAATAATAAGTTGTCTCCATCACTTAAAACAAGAACAGCAATTTTTCATGATCACTACTAACATTATAGCCAGTCTTGCTGTTAGGGAAAGGACTCCATGAAGGAAATTACCATTCGCCATCATATTTTATTTTCATGTCTTTTGGACGCTTTAAAACGTCTATGGCGGTCAATGGGTATTCATCCTTGTACTTTTGAGTAGCTATTGCGATACCATAAATAAAAAGTTGTCAAACTTCGAAACGGTTAACTTATTAAACTTGAGACAGCAATATGTGAAAATAATATATCCCATTCACCGATTACGAGGTTCCAATTTATGTGGTTCGCAATCCAAGTCTCGCATTCCTTCGCGTAACAACACCATCCTCATTGCTCAGCGCTGCCTGGACCTGCCAAGTATCGTGTTGCTGAAATACTATCGTAAACTTGTCGCACGTGCTATGGGACAAAGCCACTCATAAAACCATCATAACCTTCCGACATTTGGTCCAAACATGTCTGGTATCCTTAATGTACTTGGGAATAGGGCCATTTTGTAGGAAGGGTGTTGTCTCTGCAGAAATGTAAGGGGTAAAATGTTATTACATGAGTCAAGCGCTGATGAAAGACCAGATAAAAACTAGAATGTCACTTGATATAGGTATATCACAGGCGTTGAAAAGCCTTTCTACTCGTACCAGAGCGAAATATAAGTACAAAGTAGAATCAGGGTAGAGTTTATGAAATCTATTGCGACCTACTGCTGGAAAAAGGTCTCTTCCATCGCTTTGCAAGCTTGCCTAATGTTAGCTAACGTGAAAACTGTCTGATCAAGATGAAATTTTAACACAAGGATAACCACATAAATAAAAGAAAAGCTATCACTGGTTACCGGATTAAGATTATTAGACGAATAAAAAACGTGAAATAATTGAAGTGTGACCACAAATACATCCATAACACCCACATGAGGTCCACAGCTGACCATGCCATGACTGGACCATAGATATCTAGAGCGGCCGGTTAAAGGCGGCCTGCTTCCACTGCCTATGACTCACAAATACACAAGATGAAATGGAAAACAAAAATTGTACTGCCCTTGTCGTCAGAAATCCTAAATGTCAGGCAAATTGCTCACTAACGTATTGTTACCCGCTGTATAACTTACCTTAAGTTCCTAAAGGAGGTTTAATTCGGCTGCTTACCCCACTAATAGCCGAGCTTTCTATAATAAACCACTCCTCAGTAAATTACTTAAGCTAAAAAGACAACGGGATGACTTCTTTAAGCGCGCATCACCTTATTACGAGGACAATACATCTGGTTGTCAACGCGACCGCATCGGAATTTTTAAACGGACGCAAGCGTTTTATCTCATCTGATTAATTCAAATATTTAGCGCAATAAATACGGGTCGAGGTAGGGTTGCGAGTTTTGGACAGGCTTAGGAGGCTTTGACTGCTGGTGTCTGAGCAGTTCCAGGCAGAAAAGGGAATTCCTTGCTCACAGGTTATCGGAGAACCCTATGGCATTCAACTGCTCTTTTTTTACATTAAAAGTAGAGAGGTTATTTCCAAATCCAGAGGACAAAACTCTACATTTTGTCTCTAACCAATCAGTAATGTATTCAACGGGTAGTTATGCGATGTCCTTATTTAATACTGTTAATGTTAGAGAAATATTATACAAGCCGACTGTCACATTTATGTCGGTTTCAAGTTATTTCTAGATTCTTTAGCACGAATCTTAGATTATCGTCATATTTGCTACAACTCCATGATCAATAAAAGTTACTTTTTCTGTACCGTTTCTTCTACAAGAATTTTATGGATGGTTCGGAAAACCAAGAGAAGCTGCCTAGAGCTGTCTAGACTTCTTAAATCTGAAAGACAGCAGTGGTGCAGCCCTATTTTCAAGAAGCAAAGGAAAGAAACGGCGAAATGCAGTGCCTGTTTAATGGCTAGAGCCAAAAGAGACGCAGTCTGGTAACCCTAGCATGGGGTGCGGGCGCGGGGCGGCTGTCATGGTGACGGCGGACGGCGCAAGCGAGCAATTGCGTCAGGGCAGCGTGTCACTGCGCAGCCATTGTGCCCGCGGCCGATATATGAGCGGCGCGAGATCGCTGCAGCCAGCCAGCTGATTTATCGACGTCCAGCCCCGGCCGCGCTGTCGCCGACCGAATAAAGCGCATTCTCACGCTACCGAACGCACGCGAACGCTCCCGTCTCGTCCCCGTATTTAAATCGAACGATCGTTTCTCATTCCTTTCCCCCAGATATTTTACGTCGGGTAATACGATACGACACTGTCCGGCTCTTTCTGCAGTTTCGCGTTCGTTTTTTCCCTCGGCCCGCTATTGTTCACTTGTCAATTTCTTTAGCTAATGCGAGTAAGCGTCTCATTATGCGGTGCGGTGCGTCCGCGACGCGCATTCGGTGTTGTGACAGAAACCACCCACCGGAAGGGGCCGCGTCATTCACTCGCGCACAAAACGCGATTTTATTCAGCGAACGTCCGATGGCTAATTTGAATGGATTGTGCCCGTTTAATGGGAATAATTAGCTCTGTTGAAGCGTCCAAATATCTGTCTGTCCGTCGTTGCAGTTCGCTTTTGTTCTTCTAGTTAACGCTTAATTAACGCAGTGTCGTAGGATGCAACGGTTGCATCACAGTCGGAGCATTTACTATTGTGTTTGATGCACCAACACGCAGAGCCTTTCGACTCGCCACATTATAAGTACGGTGATTTCGCAATCAGTCAAGCCGTTAACAGTAATACCGCCGTAAACTCAGAGACGAGTTGACATCGATGTTCAACCTGAATACCGCGCTAACCGACTTCCCTTATTTTCCGTCATTAAAAGGAGCGAAAGAACTCTTTACCACAAAGTTATTTCCCTGTATAATAATTCTTGAAAAAAATTAAAAACGCGTTCTCCGCGCCTATTATAGTGTGGGGCATTTCCGTTAATTTGGCAAGGCGAGTGTGACAGCGCGGATTGTCAGAGCGTCGCGCGCGCCTGTCACTGGAGACTGACAGACGGCCTGCTGTCCCTGCGAATGGGGAAAAAATAAAAGTGGAATAACCCAGAAGTTAGTTCCGATAAGGACGCGTATACATGCCTCGTTATTGTGAGAACGAGATGGGTGATTGTCAAAAGACACGATCTCGTGAGTTTTGTTCGGGATGGTTGTTCGATATCGGCTGCATCAGGAGTGTAGTGCTTGAGACGTCGATTACTGGAGCCTGATGTTTGACTTTCAAATGGCTGGGCTATTGTTTATTCCCGCGAGGGCCAACAAGCTGACATCCAGTATATGGAGCACTTATAAATATGTAGCGAGGCTTTATTTGGCGTTCCGCGATCGTTTGTCAGGACGTTTGAACGCTCTAATAAAATTGGATAAGATGCGAGTTTTGTGATCGAAGTAACTGTGCTGCTTTCTTCCATAAGGTTTTATAAATATCTGCCTCTTTATACGCCAATTGGTAACTGAGTAACTAAAATCTGGGTCAATTAACACCCAAAACAAAGCTGAGAATGTCTATTTAGGATACTGATACACAAATTAAATCATCCCCAAATACATAGGTACGTAGATAACAACGCCTAGACACAGAATGAACACAATAAAATTTTGTGAAGGCGGGAGTCGAACCCGCGACCTTTGATGCTAAAGGCAGGACCAGTCACCTAAGCAGTCACAACTGTTCCTCTTACCTCATTCAAAAATGAGCATAATATAACTTTATTCTTTTTTTCTTAATAAAAATACCTAACTAAATGAATTTATTTGATTGCATTGTTGTATGTTAATTATTATCCAAAACAAAGAGAAGTTATGCGATTTCTCTTTGCAATTTTTTTGAACCGCCCAAACTCCCTATATTGCTACTGGTAGAGAAAAATGCCTCCAAGCATTAAGTCTGCAAATTGATACCTACGTATCATGTGCAATGAAGAATACATAAATAACAAACAGCCGAATCTCCAAACCATTTCTTAAACGTAAAACTTATGTTAATCACTTAGTGTTGCTCTTAACTCAATTATCGATATCGACCAAAATTACGATCGTCGCCCGTCCAGTAGGCACAAAGAGTGAATGGGCACCGACCATAAGAGTGAACAGATTAGATATATCCAAATGCGGCCCGGATATTACACTATAATTAAAAACATTTACGTGTATAGGGCGCCAAATTTATCGCCGAGGTTTTTGTCGATATGAAGCCATTCTTCGGTATTTATGTGTCGATCGCGGGACATGTGTGAGGTCCGATGGGTCCAGTAGTCTGGTTATCGTGTGGTAATCTTTATGGCCCAGGGGACCTCTCGCTGCGACCTGTCGGCAGTTAATGGCCTACCGAGATTAGTATGAGGTTTGACTCCCCAATATTTTGGGCTTGTGTTTGTGGCTTTGTTTATAGCTTAATTAGGCTGTTTCGCTTTAAGTGGAAATTGTATTCGGCGTCGAGTCTAGCCAGATAAGGTGTTGGGGTATTTACGATTTGATACTGTCTTGTTTGATTTCAGTTTTGTTTTGATTTAACTTTATGTTGCGTTGAGGTTGAAATTAATATCCCTAAAATCTTTTTTTATATTCTTTGTTCACAATCTAGAAAAACATAACTATAAATGTGACGGATAAACTAAAAGGCGTAAGTTACTAAAGTAATTATAATTAAAAACGTTGTGAATAAAGTTTATAAATATTTGACCTCAGGAAAGTAGTAGACATAAAGGAAAGACATTATTTAAACGGTCACCAATCATTGGACAGCACATTTCCGATAACGAAATTGAAAAAAGAATGATACCTTTTTTCATTGATAAAGTTTTGACACCGAGAAAAACAACGAACCGAGGAATGCACGGACTTACTAATGAAGGGGGCCAATTAACAATGATTATTTTTTCTCATGAGCTTGTATACAAGGTGTTCCAATATTAACTTTAAAATAATTATTAATTTATTCCTTTTTGAAAAATCTTGACGGCAATTTAAACTTACTGTTGATATACACAGGCTATTTATAATGAATGTATTTTTGAATTCATTAAACATTGAAAGGTAAAAATAGAAAATAAAATAAAGCTAATATGACTTTATAGCTGCTAATCTACCTTTTTTTAAACATGGCATAAAAATGTTTATACATCACTAATTGCTGTACTTGATAGGTTTTATTTTTAGCAAACGCTTTATAGCCAGTACTTAAACTATCCTGTAACTCCTGGTTAAACTGGTATTTACAACGGTGAAGAGGCTGGCTTATTATAAATTAATCAAAGCTTGTCACCTACGAAAGTATATTTAATGCTTATTTATATTTCTTAAAATTTATTTTCACAGTATCCAATAGAGAAAGTTCACAACATGAAGTTATGTAAGTTGACTATCTTTTAATAGTAAGTACACCTGAATCAACGAATTTCCTTAACAAATCAACGAACCTACTTAAAAATTCAATTATTTTGTCCCGGACAATGAAAAGATATTACACTTCGAAATACTAACATACCCATTAAAATTAAGTAAGTAAAACTTCCAAATTTCCTGCAATTTCCTTAAATAAATGATTTGTTAACCAGGACACGCTGTATACGAAATTTTTTCTTGTCACCAAGTGATAAAGAATCCGGGACTAATTCAGCTCTGTAGCCCTGCGCCCGCGCCACCCATCGCTGTTCGCATCAATTTATAGGCTTTTAACCTAATTTGTTGTGCCCCCCCCCCTCCGGTCCCACACCCGCACCCGCCGCCCACACGACTACTGGCCTTGTTTTACTTTTTTAATAATTAATTTAGTATTGACCTCACTTCTGTCCTTATCTCTAAAACCCTCAGGATTTAGAAGCTCAAGAATTCATTAGACGATAAGATGATCACGTTTCGCTAAAAAAAGATAAACGAAAAACAAAAGTATCGAATTAAGCTATCATGCCCACCAATAAAATATTTAATTAATGTATTCTACATTAGCAAAATGGCTGTCGATATTCCAACAAAATCGTAAAAATAAGCGTTGACATTTAATATCTGCGTATTTTATTTTTTATGCTTGCGTATGCGCAATAAACACTTTAGGATAAAAAGAGAACTTTTTTCGGATTATAAAGGTGTGGGCTCACTCGCTGGTAATTTATTGGAAAATGTTCTAAAAGCCCAGGGTGGTGGCATTTTATAAATATTTTGTATGCGGACGAAATTTTGACAAATACCACTTAATTTACGCTAATGAGTCCCAAATGAATGCACGTCGACAACTAATGGTTGGGTTGCTAGTGCTGTGCCTCTGTCGATGTTTTCGCACCCGATACCAACATCCCAAATGGTATAAGTATTTTTAATTGTAAAAGAGCGAGTTTTAATTTAGAGGATTATTTTGAAACAAAAGTAAGGAATGACAAATTAAGTTGAAATTATTTACTATTTATTTTCCTGACATACTCAGACTGAGACGATATCATTTTGTAATAATTGAAACTGAAAATGTTGTTTGTTCATGCTTTAGTAGTCACTAAATATTATCTACTAGGTTATTACTATTTCTAGGTTAGATCAGTTAAAACAATCCCTCTGATTAGCAGTTTTCAGTTAAGGACTCTCTATCGTAGATTCTTCGATAGTTCTCACAATGCTACAAAAATGAGGTGCATCTCTATGCGTCCGCATTTAGATAAACGAGCGGTCGCATAAAAATCAACTCTTCTGGGCTAATCGAATTAGGTCCGATACCCATCTGCGCGATTTAACACGTTTTGCATTCTTTTGTCCATCGCCAATAAACGGCAGGTAGCGGACCTCGGACCACAGTTTACAATATCGCGTGTTGATGAACTCATTCGCTGATAAACCTATCGGGATTGAGATGAGGACAATAAATGTTTTAAAGGTTATGACGTGCCATTCAACATGTTGGGGTTGAGATTGTAAACTGCGGTTTAATACGATTGCTGTGGTAATTATTGAGGGAATCTTGAATGGAATGATGAGATCAATAGGTACTAAGACGACCTTAAACTTGAGTTTGATTTTGTACTTAGTCACTTTTGGGGTTTTGACCAACTTCTAAGGTTGCTCTTCAATAATTAATGTTGATCTTAAACTAATTGTCTGGAAATGTCTGGATGATGAATTCGATTCCAATTAACTGAAAATATAGTTTAATTAAAGGCAGGTAATGCGCAAAGCAGTAACTGAGATGCTGACAGTTAAAGAGGATAAGTAACAGCGTTACCGCGGTAGTATTTATTTTTTTGAATACCACGATTTGGGGCTAATATTGGAAGTACCGTGTATACTCAGTGTGTGTATGCAGTGTTTTGGTTAACTGGTATCAAATCACAATTTGTTTAAAGGCACGTTAAGCACGTAGTCTGCTGAAGTCATTAGATGACATTGAACCTATTAGAAGGCCTTAGGGCGGCTAACTAAAATCTGATAGTAAGGTTCTCTTACTTTACACTCCTCCAACAATTCACGCACTATGTTTTATTATTGTTTTAGCATTTTCCATGCAGTATCTTTAGTAAAAATTCACGCACTGTTTTTTTTCTTGTAACTACGGCAACTAGAAAGCCTGGTAGAGTTGAGATGAGAGAACTCTTGGTAAATGAGCCTTACCTCTCATGAGTATCTTCCTCATGCTCCGCCTCTGCGTGGTGCAGTTCCACCGCCTGTTCCTGAACTGGTGCGCGCACTCCGTGGCTCCCAGGGTCACTCCTCTGGTGATCTCCTTCAGCAGACCGGTCTCGTTGCGGCAGATCTGCGCGAGACGGCCCTTGGTGCGCCGGTTCTTCTTGCAGACCATGCGAGGGTCGAGGATCACTGCACTGCCAGACGCCCTGGAACAAACAATTACTTACAATTACTTATGTACTTAAGATAAGATAAGATAACTTGTTGGCTACTAGGACAAAATCTGTAAGAACCCTTGGTGAAAAATATTTATGTGTTGTTCAAAAATCAATGCTCACAGACCTTTAGGTCGTACAATTCATGCGGTACCTTGGTGAAACTGACTTATTTAAACTAAACTTCGTCCATTTCTTTAAACTTTCATGGTCACTAACATTTAAATCATTTAAAACGGGAATGCTACCATGTACCTTTTTTGTTTTGAGTTTCCGATATTTCGGCACTGTTACAAGCGCCATGGTCACGGAGTAACTGGACTTTTAACTTCGTCTTGCAATAGGCATGATGACTGTATTTTTTTTTTGTTTATTATCGAAAGACCTTACATTTATGTAAACAATCCTCAAAGAATCACTTCATCTGGATCAATACCACCAGAGATATCACAATTTGAAATGCACATTTTTGGACTTGCCCAAAAACGCTCCATACAAAAGCGACAGTGACGTCACTATCGCTGTCACTTTAGTATGGAGCGTTTTTGGGCAAGTCCAAAAATGTGCATTTCAAATTGTGATATCTCTGGTGGTATTGATCCAGATGAAGTGATTCTTTGAGGATTGTTTACATAAATGTAAGGTCTTTCGATAATAAACAAAAAAAAAAAACAGTCATCATGCCTATTGTCTTGTAGGTATAATAATGAGAAATATGGAGATGAGGAGAAGAGACTTTCAATAGTTTAGTTAAAATATTAGGAGGTAATGAACCTTGCAACATACTTAATTAAAACTCTGAGGAGACTCTTTAGCTTTAATGATTCTTGAATGCGAAATCTGCTATTACTTATGTCAATCAGATGTTTTCGCTTCATGACATCTTAGAACTTTCTTAATTTACTGATTCCTTTAATAATGATTTCAGTATAGTAAAAGGTTCTCAATCAGTACCTAACGTGTTTATCACAACAGTAACCCATGAAGATGTTACCAGTTAACAATCACCACCTAGCAATCTCATATAGATTGCTAACATATTTTCTACATACTAAAAAATATTGGTTACATTGCTAGGCATCTTATCCGGCACAAAGCAATTGGACGTGCATAAAACGTTGAATGTACATAAATCATGATCCAATTAATATCTTGTCAATCTATCGTCAATTCGAATTCCCGCGTTCCGTTACCAGCAATTATGAACAATTTCAAAATCGGAATGTTACCGAATCGCTGTCGTTAAATTCGACTCACTCACTACGAGTAGTGTTGTGCTTCGCCAGTATCGATGGGCCGCCACGGCGCGCTGACAGCCCATCGCCAGGTCGCGTCGAGAGATCGACTGTTTACAGAAGGAGAGTTCATTGTCAGAATATCGAGTGCAAAGCTAGTGGAATAAATTTAGCCGTGTCTGTAGTCTATGTTCCGAGAAACGTTGATGGAAACTGATTGATTGTTTTTTAGTGTTGGGAATTGACGGTGTGAATGCGGGTTTTAGTGGGTTGCGTCGACATTGACAATGAACACCAACCCCTGACAGTTTGTTTATCATCATCATCAACATTATTGTCAGACTTGTTAAGAAACAGAATTTGATATGTTGGAAGAGTAAGTGGAGATACTCATACATTATGATGACAGATTTAAACTTTATATTCTCTCTGTGTGAAGATGTATACTTGAAATTATTTTTTACTTCCAAGAAAAAAATGACAGTACTTAATGATTTTTATTTCAAAAAGTGTAGCAGTACCTTTACTGCTGCTGCGAGCTTTATTATTGTGTTAATTGATAGCCGTTATAAAGTGTTCGGTCTTGATAATCGTAATGATGTAAACGGTTCACGAAAGTTAGGCAATTACAAGAAAATATTTATTTATCTCAGGCAATAAATAATGTTACATGTTGACAAAGTTGCGCAATCAATTGCTCTTACATGTTGACATTTAGTAAATGACTGACACGAATTATAACAGAGTACACTTCAGTGTCTGTATCTGCCCTTCAATCTATTACGCGTATTTACTGATCTTGCAAATGTGGAATTAAAATGCAAAAATGTTGACATTTTCGGTGAACGTACGAATTTACTGCACTTAATTGGGTCTACATCTCACAAAATGAAAAAAGTGCGTAATTTGTCGTGATAACAAAATAAACTATTCATGAACATACATAAACTATACTTGTACGATTGTACAGTAATAGGTTCCTCATCTGTTATTACAAAAAAGCCCTCCAGAAGACGCCCAACTTGTCGTACTCATTAACAAAAATCATTTAATTTTAATCGACAAAATGAAATGTTATTTTTTTTATTAAGTTTTATTTGATCTGTATTGTTTGGAATAGTTGTAATAGTTGTTACGTTCACCTTAGCATTATTCTGGTAGAATCTTATGCGAAAATCATGTCTAGAACTTTCCCGCCTGCATGGTCACCCTACCACTTGATTGAGCATTCTTCCCAGCTTTCATCGCTTCAATCTGTTGGTTATTCTAGACTTAACACAAACAAACACGCTCAATCATCCGTCCGTACCCTACATGTACTAGTAATCGGTACTACAGCACTAAAAAATCAACTACACCAGTAAAAGTCAAGATGTTTCTAAATTACGACCACAACGTGGCTGTGAAACACAAGTTTACGGAACAAAATGATTTTATTAACCCCGCGGATTGTAAATGTTTACGCGGTTTCATAATGCCGGCCGGTCAGATTTGTTTTAGATAGGTTACGTAGTGACGTGCATCGATGTTAACATGCCGATGTACTGATAATTTAATTATAGCCTGTCCCAGAAACAGACAACTATGAAATTCCTGATATTTCCAGTACCAGGACTTATTGAAAAATTTTTTTAGCACACTTTAGTTTATCGTCTAAGTACAACAGTTATTCACCCTTTTTTCGACTTCTTTCCCATTTCACTTTATTCACAAAAATCCAATACTTTTTCTTCCGGAGTTCGGCGCTATGCTAAAATATCACACACACACTAGGGAATCCACTGATGAAAGGTACTTGTAATGCACATTTTTTTTAAAGATTCTAGTGTGAAAAGTCGTAAAGTACCTAATATTTGTGCGTGAGTTATTTACATAACGCCACCTAGTAAAAAAAAGCAAACTCATTCACACAACATTGTTATTACGCTCATCTGAACTTTGACAAATTCAACATTTCTAATCTTCAATGCCGAATTATCCTTTTAGATTTTAAACGACAAACGACCCTGTCTTTGTAGCATTACAGTTGCTTGTGTCAAACCATCAATACCTTTTTGAACAGTCTGTTAACGCACATAATTTTGATGCTGACAAGAAAATACAAACTATTGATTGATTAAAATTAGTCGTTTTATTTATTTAGTATTTCTGGTTAAGGTGCGGTCGCGGCAGACGACGGACGAGATCGCCCACTTGCTGCCCTGATTAGTATTTATTACCGTTTATTAGTAGTATGTGATTAGACGGAATGGTTTCCCATTATTTGCTAATCGATATGTTTGGAGTTCTTTTAGTCGAATGGTAAAACTCTCATTGGCTCAAAACCTTCTCATGCCTACTATTGCCTAGATAGCAGTGCTGTAGAATTAGTTTAATGAAGGAAGGCGTCATAGGCATAACAGTATACAGCTGATCATATGCCTCTGCTAGTTATAGATTTTTGGAGTGGCCTAGCGATTATCTGTTCACCTCTAAGTGGTTTTTAGAGCGTGAGGGTTCGAAACCATAGTCAAAGTCAAATTATTAATGGTGCCTATAGCAAAGATGGTACTTTTGTACATGGTTTTAGTTTCTATAGACTTTGTCGCCTTTCACAGGCGCAGCAAATGTTAATGGCGCAGCAAATGTTAATGTAGAACATTCGTCGTGTCAACTTGTTCGCAGGGGCTGAACACCTTGACTCTAAAAGTAAGATGATCCATGCTGTGAGATTCGCCCCATCGGGTCATAGAAAGGTTTTGGGAGAGTGCACCTGTGTATTGTGCATTCACTTGTGCACTGTTGCCAAATGGTCATAATTCCATAAATATTCTACCCTAATTGCCATCAGTCAATTTTGATTTAGTCGTAAGCACAGTCATGTTATTAATTGAAGCAGCTGAGCTGAAGAACATAGGTGATGCAAGTCGTATTAATTCAAACCAGTTGAATTATTTACTCATATGAATTCCAAAGTAAAGCCTTACATGACCATGATACTTTGGAAACAACAAAGTTGATGCCTAGAAGCCATTTCACATTCTAGTGATGGGACAACACATAGGTTGATTATTATTATCGATGATTTACTATCATAATGAAAGTAAGTTTTTTTTGGAGACTTTTCTTTTGCCCTCGTAGCGAAATGTTAGCTTTTAGATTCAACCAAATTAGGTCATTTGACGTTTTATAATACATTTATTTATTTATTCTTCAATGCACCAAAAAATTACAAATTCCGTACTTCTAAGAGAGAAAAAGAACAAGTTATTCAATTTTCCCCTTACTGAATCGATAGCTGCGTTAAATTGTTACAAAGATAACATCGATAGAAGGAGCAGTATCAAACTGCGAAGTGTGGTATCATTACCAGCGCTTACATTAGGCGAATCAATCGGCGCAGGAGTGGCGGCTGAATGCGCGCGCGCTGACACCGGCGACGTTCCTCGTTTGTGATATAAATGCTGTGGTTTGCTTAAAGGACACGCTACACTGTGAAATGTCTAGCCAAATTATAAGTTAGACAGAAATTTTACTAACAGGTTTGGACCTAGACTAATGTAGGTACGCCGATTACTATTACGTAGAGTCCACTAGAGTCAAGATTAACATTCCAAATAGAGAGACGGAGTAGACGTGGATGGTAAAATACGTTGGCTATAGAGGCGTAGGAAAATATTATGAATTATTAAAAAATACATAGTCAGGTTGTTGCATTCAAAATGAGTAGTAAAAATGCTTCAATTTCATTAGTGAAATGTTTTCTAATGGATTTCTGTCAAATAATAACCAATATGCGGCAAACAACATTGGTTCAATTGGTACAAATAAAATACGCCTTGATAAGCGTAGGGCTGGCTTCCAATAAACTCATACGTCGACATATTGTTTTAATAAAATAGACGTTTCTTATAAAGGCAGATTTCACAACCCAGATGTCACTTGAAAACAGGCATGAATCACATTACTGACAAAGTATTAGAATTGTGCTCGTTTGCTTTTAAAGAAACAAAACCAGCTAACATCCGTCAACAGTATTGCAACGATCAAAATAATCCCAGCCGTGGGACAGCAGGGATGTGTTTAATTTTAAAATTTTCTTCAATTATTTTCATTTTTAGTAGGAGATAATGATACTAAGTACTACATTTTGTGTCCAGTTGCTTCGCCGAAGATCGCCGTAGGCTAAAGCCATCGTCGCGTTTCGTTGCTTTGTTTCGGCGTAGGTACCTACCTAGTCATCGCATTTATATCACAAATGACGAGTGCAACCGTATTCAAAAAGAGTTACCTAACATATAAGTAGTAAGTAGTGTGCCATTTCTAAACCATATATGCGACTAGAACTTTATCCCATTCGATTACAATATGGTAAATAATAAATGGTTACACAGACAATTTTGTACATACACCCGAGGCCAACCAAATGAACAATTAAGCTAAATGAATGTTACTTCTAAGGTAATAAAGCAGACGTAAAAGGGAACGAACCGATTGTATGCTGCCCCACAGAGTAAAAGAAACGCCTTCTTGCTTTAAATGTTGCTATCGTTACAACGATCAAAACAATGTTTTGCTAGCTAAATGTAGGTTGGGTATCGAGCGATCAATTTGAAACTATAAGAGGATATTTACTGTAACTTCAAACAGCCGTTTTCGCTTTTCTCAAAAAGTTAATAAAGCAGCTGTTTCATTTGCTGAAATACAAACAGCAACTAGATAATAATTCTGCACTAGCATCTATGTATGTATGACCTACTTGTACTATTTGCGCTCGCCATACAAATTCGTCAAACATCGCTTTTGGAGTTACCGTTGCGACATACGTCATTGAACGGTTTCGGTTTATTTTGGCTTCAATTTAGGTGTTAGACCCAGAGGAGTTTTAGTTTCACTAAGAAAATATCATATTTTAAATCAAACTGAAAACAATCTTTAACAGTCTTGATAAAGCGTCTAAAATCAATCGGCGAAGTGTTTGATGGAAAATGAGAAAATATTAATCAAATCGAGTTGAATAATGAACTTTAACGCTTTAAATTGAAGGTTTAAATTGGAGTGGGTGCAGGTCAAATGGAGTAATGCCAAACTGGCGACACACGCTGTCTATCCAGACGAATAAATTAGCAGTGATAAGTTGTATGTCAATTAATTATTCTTCAAAGCACCATCTGGTGTGAGCGAGAGGAAGTGCGGTAATGATGAACCGGCCCTGGACAAATAAGACGGGTCTAGGCAACATCGCTTTGTAGAGCTACTTAGATATAAGATGCGGTTTAAAATTTAACAAAAAGTAGGCTAATTGACAAGTTAAGAGAAGTTATATTTTCAAATTCAAAACAAAGTGCTACCCACGTTTTGAGTGAGAAAGTTCCACATGGTCAGATTTTGACTGTTATACCTATTTTCTCGAGTCTATGCATTTATCATTGTAATCTTATAAGTCAAACTACTTATCTAGAACTAATAAATATCTAGGATATCCTTACGTCAAGATTACCTGGCCCTCAACTAAGCAAATCATGCACTACGGCTGTCTTGATGATGACCGATAAACATAGGTAAAGTCGCGGAATGAAAAGGTTGACGAGTTTTGAAATAAATTCATTTACGCGTTGCAAGTAAATGTTATCTTTTTAAACTGTGTAACAGGATAGAGAATGCCGAAAAGTATGCTTTATTGTTTGACAATAAAATTAAATTTCGATTAGACGTAGGTATGTTCCTTCACGATTGACAGTGGAACCAATACTTCTTATTAGTTTGATTTGGTCAATGTCAACAGATTTTAGGGTGATTAACCCTTCCATTCCGCGACTGGTACATACTTACTTGTTTTTTAATATTGAAATTAATTATGTCACCCAGGCGCAAAACAACACATAGGATGAGAATCGAATACGCAAATAAAGGTATCCCATAATGATGTATTTTTCACTCCTTCATGAGATAGCAGTTAGACCCACAGTAAAACAGCTTCAGTCAAACAAGTCCTGTCAAAGCGGAATCATTGCCAAGCAATAAGACATTAATAGCCCACTTTTTACACATTTCACATTACAATGTTGATTAGAGCCATCAATTATTCCGTCTCGAGCCAACAGCGGACAGTTAAGATTGCGTGACCCACCCGATGGCAGTTAGCGTATATTAACGTCTATTGTTTGACTAGTAAATATCACTGTCTAATAAAACTGGTGGGATGCGAGCCAACTAGTGCTCGGTTGACGTAGGTCGTGTGAGGGTTTCCGCGGTCTCCCTCATGTGTTCTCGCCTCGTAGTGGCGGAGGGCTTAATGCCGGTGGCATGCGTGGTGAATTTTGCCACGCACTCGCTGCCCAGTAGCCCAGTAGGGTTTTTTGACCCGGAGGAGATGACGTTACGCATACCGGTTCACCGGGGGCGGACGGGTTATATGGGACTCACCACTGGAAAGGTGTGACTCCCTCTCATCGTACATGTTGGGGGAAACTGCGGTGACTAGCACGAAGCCTTCCACGCGCAAAGCGCAGTAGGGCCTGTGAGCGCCATTTTGCGTGTGGTGAGGACCTCGGCGCACAATCGGTTGCCCCATCAACCGATTGTGAGCCAGTGATCTGCGGCTGATCCCTCCTGTGTATCACAGCCAGGCGGAGCCGTACCGCCGGATGGGTGAAGGTGGTGGCAGGGTTCTAATGGATCCAAGCCATGATCCACTATAACCTTGCAAGTGAGCTTCTTGGATTAATGTCGGCGTCGCGTAGCTACTCTTCGCGTGAGTTGAAGATGCGGGTCCAGAAGGGCCTGCAAACAGTGGCTGGAGTGAAGTGGTGATCTTGCCTGCGCATTGCATGACGTCCATACCTACGGCGGAGGTGCCTTCGTACTCAAGACGCTTTCATGGCATCCTCCTTTGTGGGCGGTCAGCTGGATTTTTTGGGACAGGCACCGGTGGAGAGCTGTAGTCAAATCTTGTTGTGGATCCCAGCTTCGCCGCCAAAGTGCCCAAGCAAGAAGTAGGTACTTATAAGGTCTCCATTATACACGACCTTGGAGTAAGTAATGCTAGTCCTAGTTAACATTCTGTAATCATACTGCGACTTGCTCGGATTGGTATAGCATTCCTCTTAGCACTAAGTCCATTTGATATCTCACAAAACGCAATAAAAAAACCTAATTACTTGTGTATATTAATAACAGGATCGAACTTGTGTTTTAGTTATAATAGTTATTGTTCCTAATTAACCTTCTCACTGATTATTTTTAGACGAAAATATCCAACACTACTCTGAATCGGTGGAATTTAGATTATATTGACATAGACTAATAGTAAATACTCCCTGTTTATATTATGTAAGCAATACGTGTTTCTTTTTAGTCTCAATGTGTAACCACCTTTTAAATCTATTTCGTTCAGTATTTTAAATTGATACTCGCATATTGAAATATGTTATTTATGGCCGGTGGATGTTTACATTTATAGAGCGATTATTTTTTATTAACTCCCACACGATGCCAGGTTGTTTATTCGTAGGCAAAGGGTTTGAGATACAATTAAAGCTGTGATGAGTGAAAATGCGAAATTTTGACTGTTTTGATTGTTTTTCGCTATTGTATCGGTTTAATTCGAGATCATTCGAATATCAGATATAGGTTTACTCGGGGCTAGTTACTCTTAGTAAAGGTGATAAATAATTATGAGACAACAATAAAACATTTTAGTCAGATGAGCTTAGATCTCAGCGCGATAAAAGTTTGTCACGTTATTTGAGATAAGGTTTTCACACGAAAAAATGCGGTGCATAACATTGTCACGATGAGCATCTGATCGAAGTCAGTATTTTCCCTTGTACTACTCCCAGAAACAATAAAGATACAACAAACAGTCAGACTCGTCGCTAATATCAGTTTAGCTAACGAACGTTTGTGTTGGTGCCGGAATCGAACCTGCGACTATTGGCGTATCATCAACCGACGTAAAAAGACACCACTTTGGTCTTGTTTGGACATAATAAATATGACTTATCAACCATTTGACCCCAGTTCAAGTCCAGAATTTAGCTACGCTGAACAGCATTTGGATTTCAGTTTGTTCAATCCTTTCCCTAACTGATCCCAAAATATCACAACTTTAACAACCCTTTTGTCACCCCATTCAGTTCAAATTCCATCCGGAAGGGCAGCTCTCATTCAAGGGTGACAATGAATGACAATGTTTGTGGACACCGGGCGAGGCGCTAATTCGAGACTTCGGCGCGGTTAGCATAACCGTGACGAGTTAACTGTAAACATCGGTACCTCACTTATTTAGATTTATTTTTTAAGGAATGGTTGGAATTTGAACTTTAACTTGACATATTTAAGAGCGAGTGAAAGTTGTAAATAGGGTTGTCAATGTCAGACGGAATCAGAGGTCGTGAACTTTTTATAATGGAAACGTACTATTTATTTGGTGGTCATGTGTCTGTTCTTGATATCTAAATCGAACGAGCTATTTAGCTTTGGGTAAGCAGTGAAAGAGAGTGATATTATTACTATACTAAAAATAAATGTTATACCTACTTCTACTTAACTTTGGAATACCACTGTGTCATCAAGTGAGGTTCGGAACTACGAAGTTGAGATATTAAACATCTGAGATCGTGTGTCCATACACATATCTTAATACCTGATATCCCAGAAACCAACGTATATCCGAGTTGATCGTTCTGAAAGCTCTTCGATTTCTGTAGCAAAACATAGTGAAGAAACCTGCACTCCTGCTCCAGAAGTGAAACGAGTATGGAATGACATTATTGATATTCCGCAGAAAAATTTGAACTCAACTACAGATTTCTATACCATCACTCAGTTTAGCACCTCTCGTGTGTCTTTCCACGTTCTAAGGTTTCCTACCCCTGCTAAGATGGTTGTCGCATCGTATGTGAGCAAACACTTTTAAAAGTTTATACGCTATGAGCAATGTTGTCGCAAGGTTTTAGCGGCCGCATCATGGCCGCTCAGTGAGACTGTTTGTCGTGTCGTTAAAATTGGGTCTGCTCGCTGTCACACTCAGCGCTTCAGCTTTCGAAACTCAAGGAATGCGTATTGATGGTTTAAATGCATTGAAAAACTTAAAACATCGGCTTGGGACGTCCTATCTTGAATATTAGGTGGAGGTGGAGCAGCGAGCCATAGTACAATACACGACTGAGTGTGGTTTGTTCAAGAGGTGTAGGCAAGGCACAGTGGTCTATCTAAATGTCACGTCTTATCAAGGTTTTCGTCTAGACGACTGACATCAGTGACATCACATATACGCGTTTACGAAAATAGTATTATTTATTAAAATCGAATGGACAATTCCGAAGATTACTTTTCACATTTAACTACTTTAGTCAATTTTAAATTTGATTATGCTTAATTTGTTTATTCCATTCATATTATCCGACTAAGGGTGGGTTGCACCATCTGACTTTAACAATAACAAACATCCAAATTTCAGTTAAAGTACCGGTTAGGCCCAAAAATGACGTCAAATTGACAAATTTGACAAAAACTTTAACTTTAACTTATACTATGGTGCAACTTACCCTAAGTGTTTGACTGAACTTTAGAATACGATAGTAGTGAAGTAAAATCTGGTTAATTAAATAAGATCATAGATTTCAGACTACGATAAGTACGTAGTGTTGGAGATCAAAGAGGCTTGAATAATTATAACTTAAAAAAATATTAGAATTAAACTACTTTACATGCTTAAAGTTTAACAATAAAAACAAACTTAGATAAATGAGTCACCTCTCTTTTGCTATTTTTGTAAGGCATAGCGACGTGTCTTGTAGATTAAAAAAAATGAATCAAAACTCTTTAGAACTGAAGCTGCAGAGATAAAAAAAGTATAATTTAAACATTCGAATTTCGAAACGTACTCATCCGAGAGCACTGGCTGGAACTAGTTCATTTAACACGAGCGGTGCGATGGCCTGTCGCGCGCCCGCCCGCGCATATTTGCCGTGCGCTTAGCGGTGCTCCGCTAACAGCGTGTCGTAGCTGTGTAGACTACGCTCAACGCACAGACGGGGCATTTAGGCAATGAAATGAAAATATAATTAATATGTTTCGGTGGATGCAGGCCGCCTACAGCCAAAAGCACTGGAAGAGTATGGGGAGATCTATGTTCAGCAGTGGTCGTCGTGTGGCTGTTGATGTTGATGATAATGATGAATTACTCGCAGGTTTGAACCCCATCCTGCGGGCTTTACATGTGCACCGAGGCAAAATTACGGCGCGGTTTATTCCCCCCTCAAAACCATACGAAATTCACGAAATCGCGGGACTGAATTTTGCGCATTTTCCAGAGTCAGTGGGTTATGTGCTATCTTTGTTCCTAAGCTCCCATCAAAATGTAACATGTAGTCGAAAGAAATCAGAGTAGACCAACTGCAACAGCTTGTTCATTGACCGTAACGCTCATAGGACAGCGCGTCATTGTGCGTAGAACTCCACCAATTATCGCATCCCGCGCCCATTATGTCCGCAAACGTGGCGCTAAAACGACCAGCGACCACAAACACGCGTACCTACTGCACTTTATTTTATTCTGTTAGTCTGTGTCGTAAATATTACTGTAACAATGACAGTAAAGTGATATCGATACTGTAACGGGGAACTCTTTTTATAAACTTCAGTATTTTACACAGGGTTAATAACATTACACATAGAGGTAGACGTTGGCTAAGTTGTTTTCCTGAATTCGTAAGAGTCGAGTTTACCGATTGATTTGGTGTAAAATGTTTCAGAAGGTGGCTACTACGCTAGTGGTCACGGGTTCGTTCCCCGCACAGTACAAACATTCGTGTAAATTGACATTTTGCATTGGTCTGGGTGTTTCCTATGTAGACATACTTTTTATTCACAAAACAAAAGTATTTTAATATGTTTATCCGTTGTCTAGTATTCCATGGCGCTGTGTAGAATAATGTCCAGTGTCCAATATAATACCATGTATTTTGTACCATCAAATAGTGCTTAATAGGATGATAACACAAAAAGACATAGCAAAATGTATATTGACGTACCTTTATAGAATCCTACTTTTACGGTTGAAGAAGGCTACGGTCTCCTTTAATACCCTGCCAAGGTACCTAATCCAACATCCCATGTATTACAGTGATCAAACCAATCTAGAATGGCCCCTAGAGCAAAATGTAATGGCGCTACTTTGGACTCCTGTGTTATCTGAGGTGGAGGTCAAACCATTACCACCCGACAGCAATTGTAGAACCATCTTATGTTTCTTTACTGTGTATTTTGTATTTCCGTATTGCTATGCGCGTATTCTTCTATTATTTCGTTCTTCTTTGGTTTGTGTAAAAATTTAAAACTACTGCGGACACGTCTTTTAGATAACGAATTTCAGATTCAAATTTTCAGTCGTGTATGATTGCGTAACCACTTGGTCACCTCAAAAAACTTCTATAGTTTAGCCCTCAGCCTAAAGTCACCAACATAATTTACCCGCTCATTTAAGACACTTGAAGAAGTTCACAGAACCTCAGGGGTGGCGCTCTTTCTTGACCAAATGTTTGCTGAAACCATTCGCTACAAACTCGGCTCTCCGAGCTGTAAGGTTTTACGCAGTTCAAAAAATAAATGTTTTCACAACTCATTACACGGGTGAAATTGTAATTTTTCTCGCTCAAATAACAAGTACTTACGAGTAGTTGCTTATTAGCTTGCTTGTTATTTTAGTTTTTTATCTATCAGTGTCTTGAACCCACAAGGCGCCATACACACCAAACACTATTTAGTAGACAGAAGCTTAGAATTTTTGTAAAACTCATAGTAGTAAATTCAAAATAGAGATTTATTTATTTACTACACTTATTTTAAAGGTGCAAATAGTGGATATAGTGCCAAGAGACATTCTCTACCAGCCAACCACACGATCATACAGATAATGTGCAGCCGGTGCCAGAGCTTAGAGCGACATTAGGTAATGCTGATAATTTCTATATGTATGACTAGGTATATTGTTTGGGTGGGTATTACCACTAAGTATTACTTAATTCAAGACCACTAACAAGACCGATAGCGGAAAGTTCTAAATAAGTGAGTTATTTGAAGCCAAGTAGGTAAAAGTCTATGGTGAATGTGCCATTAAATTACCTCAGCTCGTATTTTTTTTACAACTTTGACATGCGTTAAAGGGACAACGATACCTACTTAATTTTTATCACAAAATAAGACTGCTACCTGAAACTCACCCCAAAATTACGTTTACGAGCATTCTACGTAAGAACTGTTATGCTACAATTGCCTCCCACATGAAATTTTTTCAAATAGCGTATTACGAATTTCAGTTTGACGTAATACAGTATGATGTATATTCTCACTAGTAATGATTGAAAGCTGTATAAACAGTACGCGTCAATACGAACGTTGCTGTTTCGTGTAGCCTTTGTGTATAATGTGCTGCGTCCACACTCCTGCGCATCCGTCTAGGGTAGCCGTTGCTATCGATAAGATACATAGATATTTGCGCTCAGGACTATATCCCAAACTATATAGGCACAGTGATTATTGCAGCCTATCTAGTTTGGGATATACTCCTGTAACAAACAGCAATGGAAAAACACCAATAAAAAACCTAAGGAACCCGGATACCGGCTTCAAGCTCGTTGGGTTCAAATTCACAAAGAGCCACAAATAATACAAATTACGTATTCCTGCAGACTTGAACTGTGGTCTCAGCTCAGACGGGTTGCGATCTAGAATGTTTAATCACTGGGCCACGGCGAAATCCAACATTCAGAAATAGATGAATCACTTAATTACTATGTTGGGTTCGAAAATTCGTTCGGCTGAATGTAACTGAATATTCCGTTCACCATGACGGCAACAATCAGTGTGCATGGGACATAGCCGTAAGTGGGTGTTATGTGCTTATATCGAACGAGGCCTGGGGGGCTAAAACGGTAACATTTTAGCATTTCATATTATGAAACATCTAACTGACGTTTCATCTAGGCCGCGGTCCGTTTCAAGTCAAAAGTGAGTAATAGCGCGCTGACTTCGCTCACGTTCATACACTTAACAATTCGGGATGCGTGTCAGCGCGCTGTTACTCACTTTTGACTCGAAACGGACCGCGGTCTAGATGAAACGTCAAATAGATGATTTATAATATGAAATGCTAAAATGTTGCTGTTTTAGCCCCCCTGTTTAGCAATCGGTTAGATATTGGCATTACAAAATAAATATCTTTGCTACATCAACAGCAAGCAGGAAGACATAAATGACTTTAAGTAGGCGATCCGATCGAAAAGCCATCACGATATAAGTGAGAGTATTTGGTATCGGAACACGGCAATTATATGAAATCGAAATCTATACTATGACACTTAATTGATCCGGTGTGGATGCTGCGTAGATAAATAGGCGACCACTTTCATAACTGATGTCGCTTGTGGACCATTCACATTTCTGACAGCCTACTTAGCGGTGGATCGGTTCTCGTGATAATTTAAAATTAATTTCAATATGCCATTATAAAACATGATTTTTGTTTTTTTTAAAATGGCACTGAAAATAGCAAAAAGCTATTAAAAAGCACAACAAAGGGCTTTACTATTTTAATTTTTATCGCAAAAAAGGAATTTGAAAATGGCGGACTTAATGCCTACAGGCATACTCCACCTTCACAACGCAAACAAAGTTATCAGACAGTTACTCAGGATTCAGAAATGTATGTGAAATAACAAAAAAAACGAATAGCCTACCTACCTTTTTTAGAACTGCTGCTGTGAGTAATACGACACTTCTGTGTAAAGTGAAAATGTGTCGTATTACTCACTTAGATGTACTATAGTTTTAAAACACGTTCATTAACAATGCTTAACCCTTCAACCTTGCTTTGAAACTGAAGTTGTCTAAATTTCCCTTGCAGTAATGTTTATTACCAAAATATCACTTTTCTGGTATTTACACTAAAAGCTCTGCCTGTTTACTTACAAATCCCAATAAATTAATGCACAAAAAAGGATAAACAAATGTAACGAGCGTTCTCACAAAAAGCTCAAAAGATTTCCGATTCATAAAAGAGTAACCACTCTTTCAATTTATCATTCAATGCTTCTGAATGAAGCCTTTGAAGAATCAGATATATTTTAATTAACACGAGTCTACTGCTTACATTTCTGTTGCTTTTGGATATAAATTTCCAATTAGATGGAGACAGTGAAATGGGCATATATCAGTGGGGTTATCTATCGAGTTTTATTGTCATTAACAAACTGGAATCCAGTGTTGTGACTACCACCGTCAGTTACAAAAGCGGATATTACCGTGTTTATTAACTGTTCGTTAAGGGACAGCATCAAAATTGATTATTAACTGATTTTTGGGTAGTATTTTGATGACAAAAACAACGGCAAAGACTATTATAAAGCGTTTAACCAGGAAGTTTCTAGGACTTTAAAATAATCACGTCTTTATTTACTTGTTTTACATGTCAAACGTTTTGCCAAAACAATAGTTAGATTAATATAGTTTCATTGATTCATACAAGCAACCACTTCGGAATTCAAAAAAGTCTAACACTTATTTCAGTGACGCCATAGGACTTTTTCATTGTAATGTTAAAATTGCTTTTCTAACACCATCAATACCATTGACTACTCAGTCAGTACACATCATTCTTATACTGACTGTAACTATGAAAAAAAACTTAACTTATTATGATTATGAATAGATCAGTTAAAAGCTTAGTGGAAAGCTGCGAAGCTTCACAGTTTTGTGTCTATTATAATAGACACAAAACTTAAATAGGTAGACGTTTAGCAGTAATTTTATGAGAAACTTTTGTGACATAGGTATATTTGCGAAACTGAAAAAGTTTAATTCTCCAACATTCCTTCTCTGAGACACTTAAGTCAATCTTCTATCAAAGTAATACCATTCATTAAATTACAAATTGTCGTCTAACAGAGTCTGGGTGATTTTCAACAATCGTTTTTTTCTAATAAAAGCCAGACTTCGCAACATTGTTTTTATGTTAATTGCCCGTCCGATTAGAACCATTAATATTCATAATGACGTATAAACATAGTCATCTCCTTAATAGAATGAATGGTAGGTAGCACTTTAATGCGAAGTAAATAAATTAATTACATCATAAATCAGACGGGATGTTGATCAAGACTACCTATTAACGGTCTAGTACTTTGTTATGCTACAAATATAAATCTTTTAGGAAAGAAATTAAATAAAGTTTCCATCGAACTGACTAATATAAAATTAGTCTTTTTATAATTAATGTTATTAACTAAACTCTCTGTGTGGAATGTCTGGGGCTAATGTCTAGTTTTATTGATAGCTGAATTAAACTACTAATTGTTTCAATAAATAACTAGGTATAGTGATCGTTTGGTTGTGCTTTAGTCCACTGAGCCGATGGTCACCAATTCCGGATGTTTAAAAACAATAGAAAAAACAATTAAAACGTATTTTAACTTAAGTTAAATACCTCAGGCTTCAGTATTTTTTTATTTGTAGGATGAAAAATCAAACAAAGGAAATTCTTACAACTACTGAAAACAATCTTTTAAAAAAAAAAAAAAACATTGTGTTTGGTCTATGGTAGGTGGTACAGGCAAAGTCATATTTATTTTTGGATAATTAAATTTGTCTGACCCCATGGAAGTAAACTCGAACTGATTCTTCTAGTTAATTGTGATAAGTATCAAACGCAAACCTTTACTGCTGTTGTCTACTTGCAAAGCGCAACATTCTGACATTCGGTAAGTACCTATGTAACAACTGTCAATATTAACTTTAATTGAGTGTGATCAATTAAAGTTAAGTTAGCATAACATAGCCTTATCATAATAATTAATCTCTTCTATTACCGAGGTGGTAAATGCTATCGCTCAAAAACATTATCTGAATATGAAATACCTATGTGGTCTAATAAGTTAGAATTTTTAAAATGTCGTTATTAATTTAGAATAATTATACCCAATCATTACTTAATTGAATACTTTCACACTAGAGATATTTATCATCTTTTTGTTGGTGTTTTGGTCTCACAGCAGAGAGGAAATTTTCTTTTGAAAGTTTAATATTTTGGCAGGTTAACTGGCCCATTGGCGCAATCAGTAGAGCGATCACTTTTCGGACCATAAGCTAAGATCACTAGTAACATAAAGGGAATTGTGTCAAAGGTGACTCCCGCATGCGTAGATACGGTGGAGGGGCGCGTCATTTCAGCTTAGACGATCTCTACATTGTGACGCTACCTAGCTTAGCGGCATCAGCTGAAAATCATCGCATCATTCAGCCCTGACATACTAAGGTTGGGTTGCACCATCTGACTTTAACAATAACAAACATCAAAATTTCAGTTAAAGTACCGGTCAGGTAAGCAAAAATGACGTCAAATTGTCAAATTTGACAAAAACTTTAACTTTAACTTCTACTATGGTGCAACTTACCCTTAGTATGTTGTTTTTTTTTAGCTTGGGTACATTTGGTTTTTATTCCGATAGTCTGTTGTTTCAGAAGACTGGGTCATAGTTGTCCGCTGGCCACATCGTTCGACGCTTAGCTTAGATTTCTAACTTGTTGCGACCGGCGTATCGATGTCATATCAGATTCATAATAGAATTCAACGACATTATAATAAAAAGATATACGTTACTTGTGCTAATAAGTGGCAAGCGAAATCTGAACTATTAGTACACCTGAGCAAAGCATTGACAGTGTTGCCAGATTGAGACGACACTGCGCAACATGTATCTGACTCGTTTACGTTCTAGCAAAAAATCATACTATCTTGTTCACGCGTTAAAACACGGTCAAAAGGGTACGTACGCAGTCACAGTATAAACCATCCAGTAGAACATCTACATACAAACGTGCCACTCTCGGTTTGAATGTGTGCGTGCGCATCCCGCGCCGTGTAGCGATATCACGCACACGCGATATCACGCACACGCGATATCACGCACACGCGATTTCACGCACACGCTAGCATAAAATAGGGAGGCATAGGGAGGCGGCAGTACGGACGGGCTGTGCCGCGTGTCGGTGTGCACGCTAGGCTAATAACTCGGCGGGCGGCCTTAAATAGCCTACTGTATGGTTTATACTGTGACGCAGTGGACAATTTTTGACTACGCATCAGTACTGACATAACCTATCTACTCTTTTTTATTTATAATATTATTGATGTAAATACATAAATAGGTTAGCCAAACCTAAATGCTTTGATGGATGAATCACAGTCATTTCGTCACGAAGCTACGATAAGCAGAGATTGAATCGAGCTTCGTCCTGCGATTTGGAAACTTCCCTGCAACTGAATGGCGACAGGTTGATTGATTGCCGCGACCGACGACCGCTGATGGAGATTTATAACTTCTTGATCGAAAATATTAGGCTTACGATATTGGAAGTTGCACCAGTTGCGATTTGGGCGCGATTTTAGCTGTACTTGTAACTGTTTATTTAATTATTTTTTTTTTACCTTTTGTGTCCCACTACTTGGTAAAAGTCTCCCCGAAAGATTTCCAACTGTGCCTGTCATGAGCTAAGGTTTTACATTCGCAATTCCTTATTATAGTTGGTCTTCTGGTTGACAGGCTGAGATTGCCTTATTGGCATCGGGCGCGATTTTAGCTGTTTAACCAACTGTTACTGTTCAAGTATGTTATTATAGAAATGATTATCTCTCAATAACCATCTTGCACCACCACAACTCTTTTTCTTTACTTTTTCTCTACCGGAAGGTTGTCTGGAAGAGATCGCTTTTAGCGATAAGGCCGTAAACATTGTACGGCGGAATCTCTGTAAGCACTTATCGTATCTATTTACTTTAAGGTGTTATGTTTTTTTTAAATCCTCTTTTATTTCTTCATTCAACCTGTTTCAGAAACAAGTGGGACACTCCACTACTTGGCAAAGGTCGTCCCAAGTGTTTCCAACTATGCCTGCCACGAGCCAAGGTTTGCCATTCGCAATTCCTTATTAAAGTTGGGCTTCTGGTTGACTGGTTGAGATCGCCTTATTGGCATTAAGTCCGCATTTTGCACTATACATTTTTGTGCAATGAAGAATAAATAAGAAAATGTTTCTTTATTGATTATTCTACTTTTCAAAGACAAAAAACCTAGAACGTTACAAGACTTGGCTATTTTCCGGTTTTGTTTTTGGGTTTTAAGGAAATGTGTCGAGGAAATCAAACATTGATAACACTAAGTATCTACTTCGTAAAGACAGGAAAATTACAAATCACCTTTTCTCCGGTCTTGTTTTTGGTTTTTGGAGATTACGTTTTGGCAATCAAAGATGTAGGGGGTAGTTCTCACACCCTGAACTAAACAACGTCCCTGATAATGATACCCTCTTCGTTCGATTGTGATGACCTTAGGTGGTTCCAGAGGTTAAACACCAACGACACTTAAATTTACTAACTACTTACAAACTGTCATATTCTTGTTACTTTATACAAAATATACATCAATGACAATTAATTTGTACAAATTACCCCCTACGAAGTAGTTCAAATATAGAAATCTAGTCGATATAAATGGATACAAATGGCATGGCAATCAGACCTTTCATTAGTGCAGTATACATTTTGTAAGGCTGGCGACATATTTATTTATTCGTTATTGCACAAAGTTACAAAAAAAAGCACAAATGGCGGACTCAATGCCAAGAGGCATTCTCTACCAGTCAACCGCAAGGCTCAACAGAGAGTTTTGGGAGTTTGGGATGTGCAACTTGCTAGAAAAACAAAGATTTTTAATTAATGATAAAAATACGTACCTACTTAAAGATAATACATAAGACACACGTAAAATATCACAAATAAGTTCAAATAATATATACATAAATATATGTATATCGTCGCAGGAAAGGCAACTTTACTGAAGCGCCAAATGGCCATTTCGAGAAAAAGCCGTTTAAAGTTTTTTTTTTTCGTTTTTAATTCCTAACTTTTTTCCCAGCATTCGAATTTAAATGACGTCAAGGTAAACTTTTATTAAAATGTCATTTTCTATATCCAGAAATACAAACCATAATAATGAGACAGCTGGTTTGCGATATAGTGGCGCTTAAGTAAAAATGACTTCAATTTACAGTAAAGCTAAATTTCTCAACCGCCATTTGAGTCAAATATTTATAGCGACCAAAACCACTTAAAACTCTTACGTATATAAAATAAAGGCAAATTTTCTGGAACTATAACCATAATCTAATGTTTGCTATCCTAAATTACTCAAAGGACTTTTAAAAGTCTGGTGTCATGGTGTCAAAACGACTTATAAAGTGATCGGCTCATTATGTTGAATCACTGAAAATCCTCAACAGTAGGTTATTGTTTTAGTTATTTCGAGTAAAACGACGTAAGAGATAACCACTTTTGTCTAATCATACCTTTAAAACTACTTGTAACTCCAGTTTATGCACAATTAAAGCTACTTAGATACTGAAATGCCAAAATTAAAGTTACTTGAACCATAAATAATAACGTATACTCCATTGCCAATATGTAAGAGTAAAGTCTTATTTGCTTAAGATTATGAAAATTAATATCTTTTTTAAAATATTAAGTTTACTAGTAGGGCAATGAGATGGGTTTGAGCTGGGCTGCCTTTTCTGATAAGAGCTCAGGTCTTGAATTGAATAGATAGCCGGGCAAAGGCTTCCTATAAGAGGGAAATAGTTTCAAGAAATAATGAAATTACAGCTGTTATTTCCTATATTTTTTTATTTATTAATTGTTTGGTTTGTTCTTTTCAGTCTTTGGCAATTAAAATAAAGATATTTCGTTTTTATTTTAATTTTCATAGACTGAAAGTAACGTTGATCTAATTTTTTTAGGTGTTTTAAATATCAGACTTTTAACTACTGCTGGCTTTGAGACTGTTTCCATTTGTGGTGTCTTTGATATTCCAGTTACAGGTAGGAACCTGTACCATTTGGTAGTGGTTCCATTTGGTAAGTAACCGAAAAGTAAACGATACTTAAAGACGTTTACTTTTCGATTGCCGAAACGTTAGCGGTTCGTGCTAGCCCTACTGTCCATCCTTCAGTCTTACTGCGTACGTTTTGTAAAAACTCTATTTCTTACTTTCTACTAAAAGCTGAAAAAATAGAAAGGAATAGTAAGTCTCATAAAAAATAATAAAAGGCTTAATGAACCAACTAGTTTTGTAATGAGTTGAATCTTAGACACATTCCTTGAATACTAGCCGAATAAATCACTAGATCGTAAAGAGTGGATGAATTTTGGTGAGACTTTTGCCCGGCAGTGGCACATAATAGGTTAAAAAATAAGTCTGGCCAGCAATTTTGCCCAAAGGAATCAACTGAGGTTAGCAATAACGACTCGGCCAGTTTCGTAAATAGTGTGGTACTATATCTCGACCGACACCACATGGTAAAAAGCCATTTTCAACAATGAAACCAACATTACACACTCTTCAGAAATAATCTTTACATTAGCTGGGTAATCTTAAGTTAACCTTTACACCTCTCTGTAACATAATTTTACAACGGATAGAACCAGCGTCAAATAACATCATAATCATCAGCCTGTTACAGTCCACTGCTGGACATAGGCCTCTCCTATTACACGCAACGGAACTCGATCTTTGGCTGCTTGCATCCAGCTCCTGCCAGCCATCCTGCGTAAATCATCACTCCACCTTGCCTGAGAACGTTCTACACTACGCTTGCCGGACGCGCAGACTCAAGAACACGATTACTACAATGGTGGTTGGTTCTACGGGTAACATGGCCAGCCCACTGTCACTTCAGCTTGCTAATGCGGTGGGCTATGTCGATAATCTTGCTTCTCTGCCGTATCACCTCATTTCTGATTTGATCCCGCAGAGAAACGCCGAACAAAGTCCTCTTCATAATAGCCCGCTGAGTGACTTTGAATTTGTGGACCAGTCTTGCCGTTAGTGTTAGTGTACGCAGCTTGCCAGAAGCTGCCCAACTCAGTTGAATTCTTCTATTTACCGCGTCCTCGAAGGTGTTTCTACCTAACTGCAGTGTCTGCCCGAGGTATACATATTTTTGAACAACTTCGAGTACTGCCCCGTCTACCGTAATCCGGTTCCGGTAGGACATGTTCATTGAACCTTGGTTTTGTCTAAGTTCATGCGTAAACCGATGCCCACAGAGGAGTCAGCTAGGTCATTCAGCATCAGTTGTTGGTCGTGCAGCGTTTCTGCCACGATGACGATGTCGACAGCAAATCGCAAATGAGAGATGTACTCGCCATTGATGTTGATGTCACGTGCTTTCCAGTTCAGCATCTTGAACATATCCTCCATTGCATTTGAGAACAATTTCGGGGAGATAACATCCCCTAGTCTCACATCTCGATTCAAACGGTATATGACTTGTTTTCTGATTCTGTACTTGGACGGACATAGTGGCGGCTTTGTAAAGACATCTCATCTCTTGGATGTATCGCTAATCTACTTGGCATCCCTGCAGAGACTTCAGAACAGACCCAATTTCAATCGAGTTAAAGGCCTTCTCGAAGTCCACAAATGACACAGACACAGGGGCTGATTACTCTCTGCAGTTTTCTGTCTAATCTGCCGCGCTGTGTGGATGAGGTCTATGGTGTCGTATCCGGAACTTCGAAACGCAGCCTGTTCCGGTGGTTGAAATTTGTCGAGTCTTCTCGCAAGGCGGTTCGTGATCACCCTTTAGAACAGCTTTTAGACGTGGCTTTGAAGGGAAATGGGTCGATTGTTCTTCAGTAGCGTTTTGTCTCACTTTTTGAAGAACAGGACGACCACACTTCTACTCCACGCCTCCCGAGTTCTCCCTTCAAAGAGGACAGCGTTAAAAAGCTTTTGGAGCTCCCTGAGTACGGGTTGATATTCAGAGAGCCTCAGACGAGTCGGTGTTCGCTACCGGTATTAAACCTTTTGATCACGAAGACGTCGCTGAATATGTGCTTTTTGTCCGCCATGATGAAGTCAATCTCATTTTTTGTCATAGTGTCAGGGCTTTGCCACGTCCACTTCCTCTCGGGTTGCTTCTTGAAGAATGAGTTCCTCAAGAAGAGCCCCTCCTGCTTGAGGAAACTGACGAGCATTTGCCTACTATGATTTTTACTTCCATATTCATGGGATTGTACTACCGATTTACTGCAATTTTGTACTCCCACTGCAGCGTTGAAGTCCCCCATAACAATGGTGAAATGGGTCTTGGTAGTAGAGTGGAGGGCCCTCGATATGTCAGCGAACATATCCTCCACCTCATCGTCCGAGTGTGACGAGGACGGTGCGTACACTTGCACCACCTTGAGGCTATACCTCTCGGTGGGCTTGATGATGATGAACGCCACCCTGTTCGACACACTGGACATTATCACAACGTTGTTAGCTAGGGACTTATTAACCAGAAATCCAACGCCACCTTGGGTTTTTGGTCTCCCTCTCGGAAGTACATCAGGTGGCCTGAATTGAGCGTTATGGTGTCCTCTCTCTCTCTCTTCGGACTTCACATAACGCTAGTATGTGCCCCCTGATATTCCCAAGTTCCTCTTCGAGTTGCGTCAGATGCGAGTCAAAGGTGTCTTTACTAATAATTATATCTACTTATGTGAATTACTAAAACTTTTTACCAATAAATAGCTAACTAACCGATTGAGGCGTTCGTTATTGCATTATTTTCACCAATATTCTCTTATCTTCTCGATCTATTTGAGCGGCAAGAAACACCGACAAACGTGTATTCTCAGTGGCTCTGTCAAGCAGACTGACTGATACCCGGCGTACGCGCCGATAATAATAAGATTTTTAAGTATTGTAGCTCCATATTTTTTACTTTAGCGACGTAAATGGGGTTTTGGCCAGCTTTCTATTTTTACTTCTATAACTTTTGCTAAAATATTACTTCACAGTAAAGATACTGAAAGTCAAAAACTTGCTCAATAACAGTAAGGCAAAATTACTTATACGCCACTTCCTGCATAAAAATGGAAAGACTAATATTACTACAAGCCTTACTTTGTAAAAATACAGCAATTCAAAATTACTTATACCAACTTTTAAGTTTTTTTAGAGTAGTCCAAAAATGCTCATAAGACAGGCACAAATAAAATGCCAAAAAAGTGTCGCTTAAGAACTCGGGCTGATGAAAAATCACTCTTTTTTCCATTTACTCAAACGCCAAAAAAGTGCTCGTATCGCTATGAGACCCAGAGTGATCGACGCAGAAAAAAACGCTGATTCCGAATATATATATAACTCAATATGCCTATTTTGGCGCTTCAGTAATTCTGCCTTTCCTGCGACGATATATAAAATACAATGCATACTATACAATACAATAAAAACACAAGATTCATCACAAGATTGCTGATATGAAATATCTTAAAAGCTTTGTAGCCAAGAAGTGGTTACCTCGGCCTAACACCTAGCTTCAAACACCGATAAAAAACCCAAACAACCTGACTAACGGCTCGTATAGTCAATAAGACGATCGCATCTTGCAACGACGGAGCATCGTTTCACGGTACGGCGTCGTGTCGTGAGAATCTACTTTGAGCAAGTTTCATTCTCACAATGCCGTGTCATAGCACGATGCGGCGATGGCGTCGTATCGTTTAATTATGTAACCGCCGCACTCAGAGACGTCAATTAACGTTAATGGTTCATTGGAGTCAAAATTTTACATTCTTAAAAGTTCTTTATTCAATTTGTTATTAAGTCTCTTTTGAAAAATGGAATTTTGACTCTAATGAACCATTAACGTTAATTGACGTCCCTGAGTGCGGCAGTGAGAGCCCTAATAGCTAAATGCTGGGATCAAATACGCTCGGCAAAATGTTGGCTTTTAAATGTTTTATTTACTAAGACGGCATTTGCCGGCGTTTGTATGTAGGTACGTAAAAATTATCAACCCCCTAGTCAACTACCTTGCAACGACCTGGTCACATGCAAGTTGATTGCAAAGACAATAAGATGCAGTATTGTTGTCAAAATACAATAAAGTCTGTCATATTAAACATTTTACTGTAAGATTACATTTGTTAGCAAAACCGCTCCGGAGATGTGCGCAAGAGTTTTTCTTACCAAACATTTCTGTCAAGTGTGCAGCCGGCCTAAAAGTCGACGAGACCGGGTGTGGCGGACACTGGTCCTCGCCCACACTCCGATATAAAAATAAAATGTCTATGAGTCGATTAATATTTTTTTAATTGCTATATTCAATAGCAATAAACTAAATACGGTCACAGATAAAAAATGAAAGCTTAAAAAGGGTCCGTGTGTGGACCCGTAGAGATAAAATAATCGTGATGCAATTGTTTAATTAAGCTAAAACTTTGTTGCCTTAAACTATAACTTATGTTAGCATTTACTGTCAATTTTACTCATGAGATTAATAATAGGTTTGTCTCAGGACAGACTCTCTTTTAAGAGCCTATGAATACTGCAAACGCACAGTTAGGAACCTACGAAAGCACAGGGTTTTGATATCGAACCTCATCTTTGAATAACTAGAACGCGCATTCACCCATTACTAATATCTTCCACACCCTTACTGGCTACAAACAGACTCGAGAATTGTATCGATACAAATTAGCCTATTTTAATGAGCCCACTTATCTAAGTTCATCTCGTCCAAAACAGGAGAGATAAATAAGAACTAACAAATAAAAACCTTACTAAACGTAGCACGAAATAAGCCTACGAAAACCGAAAACGCAAATTTTCATTACGTTTTATGCCACTTCGAAAACATCCTAACAGGAACAGTTACTTTAAATAAAATTGTACCCAGATCCGATCTGGTGCTTTTGTTCCTCTATTTGTAAATATTTTCAGTTATAAATCACCATCAACCGCTCAATCTGATGCATACAACTAAGATTACAAAATGACGTAAACTCCTTAAGGTCTTTGACTTTTCCGCGAAAGAAAAAAAGGTCCAATTACTTTCTTCGGAGGTTTCCGGCGCGTCCAACGCGTCCATAATCGCGAACCACGATAAATTCGCAACAGAACCCATTAATCATGACCATGAAATTCAATAAAGTCATATTGGAGGGCGAACCACCTCGGTCGCTTTTAATTTACAATTAATCAAACTGTACCCTAAATTAGGAGGTTCGTGCGCTGGCAAAAAAAACAAAGAATAAAGCTCTTTAATGAGGTCAGGGGAGAAGGATAATATATGTGCGTTGTGTAATTGAGTTTGTTTGTGTTTATTAAGAAGCAATCGCTATGAAAATATGGACGCCTCCCATGAAAATACTAGCGTCTGTCGCGAATGAGACCAGTCTCACCCTACATTTCTCTGAGATTTGATTAGCGAAACATTCATAAGGGTTAGGTATGAGACTGCTAGAAGGGAAGTGCTTAGACAAATGTTCTTTGTACCAGACAAAGATGTTCCTAGGAAGGATCAGGTCGAGGACAAATCAAGGAAATGAATGAAAGGATTGATGAGACTGGAAACATCGCAAGACGCGTGTCAGGTCCAGAGTAAGTGCGAAGATGACTGTGGTATCTGCCTTACCGTGAGGACAAGGCGTGATAGTTTGAAAATATTGATGTAACCTTATTGGGAAAATGATCGTGCAGACAATCTATCCCTTGAATTTCCCAGACGACTGTTAAGTTTAGTAGCGTCTACCAAAATACTGCAACCTTTATCAGGTCATTCAGGCCTTGGCGAGACCAGACACTTAGGTGACCCTCGAGCTGTTGTCATCAAATTCTCCATCCAAGAGCTTCATTGCACCACCTTTATTCGATACTAGACTGTGCTGTCCAAATTAAATTTATTGTGACACATAACTATATTAAATTGTTTGGTTAAGTTAGTCTATCCATCGTATTTGCAATAAGTCCGAGTCTGCTGAAGCCTATACTTAGCTACAAAGCGCCCAATAAAGTCATTAATAACCATAGATCAAATGCGCGCGCGACGCTCGTCATAATTTAGCGCAGAACAAAGATGCGCGTGCGCGTTGAAAATCGCTTTCATTGCGCTTCCTAGTTATAAATTGATACCGTGTTACTTCTAGGTTTTTTTGCTACAGACATTGTCACTTGGTAGTCATTTGATATTCGGTTTGTGTTAGTTTTGTGCATTTTGGCTCCTAACTTATTTTTTTCTTCTGGATATAAACTTGAGTGTAATACAAAGTTTTTTAGTGATGCAATGCATCTAATAGTAGTTCAAAAACTGTTAACGACATGTCCGAGGATGACTAGATAATCGGTAGTCTGAAAACCAGCACGGGTATGCCTAGTACCATGCTGAGACTGGTACCCATTGCCAGCTAGTCTGTATTCAACTGTGTTTGAATGTTTTTTTGTAGAAGCTTAATTAGGAATAAAAAAAAATCGGCTATTAAGTTTTTTCAATTCAATATCGGGTGATGGGCAACCCAATCGAAATTCTGTTTTACTTTTTACAGGCATTTCCTGGTCCGGGTTATTAAGCTTTGTTGCGCTGCGGTGCGTTGCTTGATTTGTATGACATTGCGTATAGGTATATGAAACGACGCGGTGGTTGACGTTCTGTTGCGACGTCGCAACGCAATGCTCTAATGAGGCCTCACCCTAAGATGTTTTAAAGTAGTAGCTTGCATAAACCTACCTAGGTACCTACTTTGTCGAACTCGCACGCGCCGTATTCACCAACAAACGTACCTACTGATAATCAAGTGTTTTGGAAGAATGTTTTAAAAACTCTATCATTACATAATTACGAGTATTTCTAGTTTTCGCTCTAAAAACTTCCGTGATCTATAAATTCACATCGTTTAAACAGCGCCTTTCTTCAAGTGTTTCATCATTTGTAATATTCACTACATAACCTTTGATAGGGAGACACAGTTACAGCTGGACTAAAAGCTCTTTACAGATCCCTTAAACAATTACAAACAGCCAACACAGCCCCACAAACAATTACTAGCTCATTAGACCAGAACTAATTAGGGCTGAACCACTAACACACTCCACATCTGTACGTTCGCATTGTTTGCAAACCTTTCAATTCTTACTAAAAATACCAAAAGAAAAATTCTTCTCTACCTCTCAAACGATGTTCAATTTGTAAACAAATCTTTCAAGAATGTAATTTAATTTGAAGAATGTTAGAATTTTCAACGTTTTATTAAATGAACGAATCTTTAGAATACATTTAAACGAGAAGAAAATTCAAGCGCTATTTCAAAAATGCGACGGAAGAGTTTCATTATAAAAGCTTCACTATAAGCATTATTCAAAATCATGGAAGCATGCTTTAAATTTAAAAACACTCAGAAATATGAAAAGTAGATGCCTAAAAATCTAATCTGCGTAATTGTATCCGGAATGAAACTCTTAAAACACCATGGTAAAGCCAGCTGTCTTGTCGCGCTAACTTTTCACACTCGATCAACAAATGAACGTCGACTACAAAACCGTTCCGTATTAGGATCGGAGCTTTATCACTAGTATAAATACTTAACAACTCACCACCAAGAGTCAGTGATGGGCGCAAGGAGCAGCAGACAGGCGGCGATGACAACCGGACGCATTTCTCGCCGGACATCACTGCCCTATCGTGCCCACCCCAAACATTCAACAAGAGAGACGTTAACCCGAAAACGTCATTCTTAATTCGGTAAAGAAGACTTTTACAGTTCGCGGTTAGGAACGCGTTCGATTTTTGAAAATTTTAGCGGCGGGTCGCGCGCGGGATCCCTGACGAGATCGCGTCGCTGACTGACGCTCACCTGACCGGCCACCCCGCCGCAAGCGCAGCCGAACAATTTTCGCGCTATTTTGGCTAAGATTTTAGCGGATTAGGCTTCGCGTGATTAGAAATCTAAAGGTGGGGATACAGACATTAGTTATTTAACGACGCGTGTGGGCGAACTGATAAATTATCTCGCGCAATTAATGTTGCTTCAATAATCCTGTTTCACTGTCCAATTAGATTCGTTATTCATTCAACTTTTGAAGTTATGATGACAATTTTTACATTTGACATTAATGTAACATTATAACTGTATACACAAATGTACAGAAAATAATCCCTTCCCATATATTTGAAAAGACAATTTGATCACAGATGGTTTATTTTCGCAGAATAACAAGTTCTCTTCGAAGCACATTTAATTTTCCGCTTATTCTAAAGGTTATGTCATAGGGTTATGGGAGCTGTAATTGGAAAGTTATTTTAAAATTAACATAATCTGAAACAACTTAGTGAGAACTAATCTTATGCTCTATAAAAACCTCACATGTAGGTTTATTTCAAATATTGAGGTTCTATCCGTAGTAGGATGTTAGACGTGCCTGATGCTCGACACAGTATTTATTTGAATGTTACTTTCCTAAAGCTTTACATTCAACGAACTGCCTTAAAATAAACTTTAAGTTGTTATGAATGATTTGAGTATTCCAATGTATAGTTTTCCAGGTAATCTTGTGTTAGGGCAGTAATACGAAGCAGACGTTGTCTGATGGCTGAGCGAGTGATCGACGTGAGAGCATCTCGTTCTATTATTAGTTAACACGAGCGAAACTCTAATTGTGTTAAACAAACAATCTGCTTACCTGAGCACCTGGCGCGCTCGGATTGCTCTACGACACACTCGGACGGATTTATGAAAGTGTACAAACTCTTCTTTTTGCCGACACGACGTCAACGGTAACTATTTGTGGGTTAATTGAAGCGTCTAGTAAAATTTGACCGACACTGTGCAGGTTAGGGTTAACAAATATTGGGACATTTTAGGATTAGGATATCTTGGAACCAAAATTATTGGAACTAAAACTATGATGAACTTGCTATGGAGGATCAGACAATCCAATTATTTTCATATCCAAGAACTGATAAACCTGTTTGTTCTGAAAGCCGCTACTGTTGGCACTGCCATGCAATAGTAAAAGCTCTTGTGTGGGCCGACACGATATTAACAATAACTAGGTACTTACATGATTAGTGTACTTTTAAAACAAACTAAGTAGAGAGTACATACTATGAGTTCCTGAGACTACATATTCTATTCCATCCACCACCAAAGATCTAACTGAAGCACAGGCAGATTTTTCTGCCTCAACTGCAGGTCAGGTCAAATCCTAAACTTCGCGGAACAAAGAAAAACTGTGGGAAAACCTACCGAATCTGGAACTCGCAAACATTTGTGCTGGTATCAGAATTGAAGTCACGGGGACCTGGGACCCAGTGTGCTGGTAACCACTGCTCTTAACCGGTTGTCGGCTCTTCAGCTCAGGATTGAAAATGCAGCCAGTTCCTATACTCAGGATTTAAATAGCTATTTTAGTCCTTGAAAAATATGTTATATTTTGCCAAATTACTTACCTGTCATTTAAACTGCACCAAGTTAAAAGTCTGACTGCAGACTAGAGAGGTGTACCTACCGGTTCATGCCATTGTTTTTGTTCTTGAAAGGAAGAAAGAAACGTTCATTGATTTCGAACATCGCAACAGATAAAAACAAACAAAACAGAATGATTAGAAAAAGAATGGTGGAAATGGTTTTTCGTTTTTTGTACCCAGTAGGTACATTTGAAATTTTAGCCGTTTATCAAGCTGGACGACAATCCAAATAATTATTAATTAAATGCAACAGCCGTCTCTTTATTTTAACCACAACTATGACTCATTGATTTTTGTTCATTTTGATTTGGACGCAATTTTTGGGATCTTTTATGGTCATGAGAACTTTTTGTTTTAGTTCTAACGTGCTAATAAAACAAAAAAAAAGGTTCTCGAACAGTGTGTCAATCAATTTAGACTTAAAATACCGTTTTAAGGGTAAATTGAAGAGGACCATCACATAAAAGAACTATTTAACTCGGGTTGTCATCTCGACGGTTAAGTCGGGGAAACCGCCCGTGACTACGGTCACTAACGGGTGGTTTCAGTCGCCATCCGGAAAGACGGATGGGGCGGTGGGGTGCCGCTGGCGAGATCGGCCCTTCGAATCTCAAGCCAGCGGTGCGGTCGTGCGGCACGGCGAGGCTGTGAGCCTACCAGCCGTGCAGCTGAGCAGTGGTGGATTGACCGCCAGCGAGGCGATGCCTTCTAGCTGGCGGCCGAGCAGAGGTGGGCCAGGCTGATGGTCGCCTGGCGTTGGTGGGAGGCCTAGCCAGACCCGTAGAGGTCGGCTAGACCCCGGAGAATAACCGGGACAGGGTTCTGTCCCGATTGAATGGCCTCCAGTACCCCTTGGAGCACCTTAATGCACTCCGCGATCACCTCCTGGCGCTCTGTCTGACGGCCTGCACCATCCAACCTCGCCTTAGCCCCTTCGGGGGCCTCGGTTGCGGCTGGTACCGGTGCGCCGGCAGATGGCGTGTCCACAGGAGTGATCTGCGGGGCGGAGTCGGTGGTGGCGTCGGAGGTCACGGTGGTCGTGGCCGTCGAGGTGGTCTTGGCTGTCGCGGTGGTTGTGGCGGCCGTGGTGGTAGATTTGGCGGTCGGGGCGGCTGACTTAGCTGCCGCAGCTTTAGCCATCCGTCTTCGCTTACGGCGTCGGCTAGCCTTTGAGGGTCCGAGTCTCTCATTGGCTGCTGCCATAAGCGAATTCGGGGCGTTAGCCTCGTCAGGATGGTGGACTCGCGGTGGTGGTGGAGGCGCTGCAACGGTCCGTGCCATGGTCCCGGCAGCTTTGTGCCGGAATTCCTTGCGGAAAACCGGACATTGCACGTTGTTCGCCGTGTGCGAGCCATGGCAGTTGGCGCAGGTCGGCGGGTCTTCAAGCGGGCGCGGGCAGTCGCGGGCGGCGTGCTCCTCACCACAACGCACACAGGCTTGCACCCTGTGGCAGTTGTGGGATGAGTGGCGGAAGGATTGGCACCTGTGGCACTGCGCTGGGCCTTTCCTGCCTCGCCAATTTTCAATCCTGACTCCCGGCATTCCCAGGAGCTCGGAGATTTCGTAGAGTGTCACTATCGGGGCCTCTGACGTTCTTCCGATCTGGGCGTAGAAGATGCAGCCGGGCCTGCCGCTCCTCGCCCTGATCTGGCGAACGTACTCTGCTGTGAATCCGTGGGACTCCAGGGCTTCCGCGATTTCCTCGGGCAGGGTGTTAACAGGTAGCCCTCGGATGGCTACCTTAACTGACCGCTCTGCACGGGGAGAGTAACAGAACCAGGCGATCTTTTCAGTCCGCTCCAGTTCTGTCAGATACCGCTGTATTATGCGGAACTCATCATCCGATCTGGGTAGAAACCGTATGCCCTTCCCATACGGTCTGGCGTTCGGTGGCTCTCCGAGAAGCACCCGCAGCTCACGGAAGTGACGCGCCCAGTTGGGCAAGACTTCCACGATGAGCGGCGGTTGCTTCTTCTCCGGTTTGGGAGGCGGCGGCGCAGCGGATGTAGGCGTCGGGGATGGCGGAGTCGGTGGTCGAGACGGCGGCGGTGCCGGCGATCGGGGCGGCGGCGTCAGCGGAGGCGCCGTGTCCATAGGGGACAGGTCGAGCCTCGGCATCGACGCTTGCTGCCGACCACCGGTCGGTGATGCGCTCTGCGGGCGCTTCGCAACTACTGCGGCGAAGGGCAGAGGCAGATTCGTCGGAGGCGAAAAGCGTGATGGAGATATCACTCGCGCTCGCTCTGGCATCAGAGGCACGGATGATGCGGCGGGTGCGAGTGAGACGGAAGATGATGGTTTCTTCGGCTTTCCGGTAGGCACTGGCAGCCTGCTCACCGGCTGGCGCACTGGCGCGGGTACGGCGGCCTGTGCACCGGTGGGGCCAGCCTTGCCTCTCAGGCGGGGGTCTCTTGGGTGTCCGGGTTGCGGTTCGGGTTGGGCGGACGGGACGGCCGGCGGGCGCTTCGATGCAGCGAGCTCAACGGAGGCTCCAGCTGCGGAAGGACGCGGCGCGGCGGTGGGGGCGGTCGACGCCGACGCAACGGGCGCGGCGGACGCGGCGGACGTGGAGGCCTGGGCGGTCAGGGCTCGAGCCTTGGCGGCGGTGGCGGACGCGAACGCGGTCAACGCCAGGGCGGCGGACACGGCGGGCGAGGGGGGCGCGGCGGGCGCGGACGCGGAGGGCGCAGCCTCGGGGCGCGCGGCGGGCGCTGGGAGCTGGCTCAGGATGGCCGAGCTGTCCCAGGAGAAGTTGGTGGTGGTGTCAGTAGGTGGGGCCATAAGCCTGCGGGCTTCGTCCGGGTTCAAGAGTGACCTCCGGACGAATATTCTCGGCCGGGCCGGCTTTCGAACGTGGGTGTGGCGGCGAGGCATCGCCTGGTGAGCACGGGAGTGCTTGTTAGAGCTGCGAAATGGGAAGCGTACTTCGGCGACTATTAGCTAGGCGGACTCGACCGCAATCGCTACTACCCTCCCCGGTGAGACCCGCTGGTGGGAGGCCGGGAAGGAGTAACAGTTCCTGCGGGAGTCGACGCTTCGCTGGGATGCAAGAGTAGTCCGTGCCGAGAAGTACGTAGCCAATCCGAACTATTTAAATCGATACCTGTTGAGTAAGGTATCGATTATGACATTATTTGACTAACATTTGAAGGAGCAAAAAAGCTTCCCGGTTCGACATCGGAATCGTTTTAAGGCGAGTGCAGACTCTCGTTGTTTGCGTCCGAGTGTTGTTCCACGTTCTGTCCCGGCCTGTTTCGTTTGCCGTGACGAGTGAGTTTGTCGTGTGAACTCAGCCTTTGTTTTCTTTGGGCACTGGTCGTGCATAACGCAAATATGAGCTTTGGAATACGATGAAGATTGAAGATCTCTCGGTTGGGCTTTATTTTGTATTAATAAAGACAACAATTTTCACATTATCAGATCATAAATATGAATAATTATTGTGAATCAATATTAGACAAATGCAAATAAATATGAGACAAAATTTTTTATGGATATGGAACCAGTAAACAGCTGACATTGAATCGACGGCCCTTCACATCTCAACCATGCGCTCTTTAAATTAAATAGGTATGACCATAACCACACATACGATTTCTATTTATTGCTTTTAATTTATTCCATAACAATAACAGCAGTTGGGTTAACATTTTCAAAAAGACGACATATAAATATATCGCCAAAAAAACTAAGTTTTTTTTCAGTAAAACTAATATTCGATCGTTAAGTCGGTAAGGTCGTTTGTCGATAGGCCCAGTCGACCCGTGTAAACCGCACTCTAAGCATCCTCCATTTCCTTAGGTACAGCAGGTGCAAAGCTTCGTCCGCTGTTTGTTATCTCTGAAAGCTTCAGCTATGAAAATTAAACAAAGAATTTCAGTATCAAAGGCCTACTTCTTGTTGGCCAATATTTCACAAGAAGGTCAAGTTGCTTTTAAACAGAACTCTTTGATGTACCCGAACATGTGAGGTATCGATAGATATTCTTTTGTGATGTTTCCGGAACAACAAATATTTGATGAAACCGTTCATGAATATTGAAAACTTCAGAGAAATTTTATTTCATCTTGTGTATTCTGAACAGTAATAGAAACAGACTTGTGAGACTGTAAAAATTGAAAAAAAATATGAATAGTACCTACAAATTGTTTTTAGAATTTTAAAATAGGGCTAACAAGAAAAGCAAATCATGAAAATCCTACTAAGAAAAAGCTACTCGCACTAAAACCTGTACACAGATTCATCTTGTAGATAGATAGATATTCTTTATTGTACAAAAACATTACATTTTAAGCAAATTACAGAGAACAATGTACAATTTAGGCGGTCTTATCGCTAGAGAGCGATCTCTTCCAGACAACCTTCAGGTAGAGGATCGTAGGGGAATAAAAAAAACAAATGTAATGTTGTAACTTATATTAATTGGATTAATCCGATACAAGCAGCATTAAAATGTTGTACTTATATTTTAACAGAGTAGGTAGACAGAAGGATATTGACGAGGCTTCATCAACGCCCTACAATAACTTTATTCACAAAAGTTCCTCATGAAAACTAACAAAACCATTCTGGTGGTCCTATTTACGTAACCATGAAAGTGATACTATTTTTTTTGATATTCAATTAAAGATGGTTCACTCGAGAAGAAATGTCTAACAAATCAATTAAGTAATGCAAGGAATTCATTCACCTTTAGTGATGCGACTTGCATATTTTTCGTCGATAGTTTAATTTCTGGCTAGGTCTGAGCAACATAATTAAATCGATATATTGCATAAATTTTTAGGAACCTTTTCTCATAATTACTGATTTTGAGTTCATATTGAGGTAGGAATTTATGAATTGTATAATGCATGGTGAAGGTATAAAATACCTTATAACAAAGCACTCACATTGCTGTTAAAAAAAATATTTAGTCTTGAGAGTGCAATTTACAAAACTTGAGTCACTTTTATACAATCCCAATAATTGATACAGATTATCGATAGGTAACGATACTCTAAAAACTAATATTGTTCTGATCATTTTTATAGTTGCTTTATCTTACTTTTACTTAATACGATACAGTAAAAAAGAACAAAGCTAAAATACCTACCAAACTTAATATGTTAAAATAATATCATCGATAAATCACTTGACCACGTCACACATCTCTGATTTAATCTCACTATCGATTAAAACATTTTGATTAGCTTTCAACTTACGAGCAATGTCATAATTTGTGCTCAGTAGCCAAAGGTTCTAACTTCCATTTTGTTGCTTCCACAATCAGTCCTTACGTCTTTTATAGACTTGGAAATTAAATTCCGTACATTAGCCGCTTAATATGGTACTTACTAGATAACACAAAGAGACGTGATGCCACCCCAGTCAAGTGACTTTGCAGGAATGTTTACCGATAGGAATCTGAGATGTGAGCGTCGATATGTCATGCAATAGCAGTCAATCGACATCCCTATTGAAGTCGCAGGCTTGACGATAGGTTTAATGAATTGTGACTTATAATGACTCATGTAGGAAGGTATTGACAGGAAAATTAGAACAAAAGACAAAAGCCACCACTTATAAATAACCAGTATTCAGGATTCCAATCCGGAATTTGTTTTTTTTACTAAGCGACTTATGGTAAAGTATAACATACGCTCAAGTCTATATTACAAATAGTCAGAACGCACTAATTGTTTCCAGCATGGTGAACGGAACATTCAGAAGCCCATTCGTTGCCAGCTAAATTAGAACTCAACGTGGTTTTTACCGGCGTTTTCCACCAAATTGCAGCCATTTAGCAAATTGTGATATGATCACAAAGTACTTAGAGTTATATTTAATATTGAAGATGTTGCAATATTTAAATTATTCATTAAAGCTTATGAAGGGTTGTATTATGAATATTGTCTTAGTTTAGAGATATCGAAACCTGTGGCAAGTAAAAGTAGACGTCGTCTACTTTTAAAATAATGGCGCGCCCTTCCACTGCATCTACGCGTACAAGCCAGCTTTCGTTTGCGTAGATGCGGTGGAGGGGCGCGTCAGTTCAGCTTAGACGATCTCTACAAAATTGTTATTCATTTCTTCGACTAAAAATAAACTGAAACTCCCCCTAATATTGTCCTATTAAAAGGTATTTCGAAGCTAATGGCCGCGGCCATTATTGAGGTCCGAAGTGTAAACGGCGTCAAATCAATTGAGGCGCGTTGTTCGCTCCGATTGTGGAAATAATTAGTGCCTCTTGAAAAATGCTCATTTATAACGCGTGATAAACATTTACGAGTCATTGTTCGTGCGGCTGGGGAAAGAATGTTGTGGACGTGGCGGAGTTGATGAAACTACAGCTACAGGTCATTGGGCAAAAAAATACTTTTTATTACGGTAAAAAACACACAACTGAATTACTCACGTATATTAAGTTTCATAGTAATTTTGTTTAATTTTTTGGTCGCTCATTTTATATTTAAATTATAAAATTGGGATAAGGGTCGTAAGTGGATCTGTGTCAAATTCTACATTATACAGAAAAAATCCAAACATAGAATGGTTTTATCATTCATCCTACTTAGACTTCTTTCTGTATACATGACTAATAATAATGCCTATATATTCATGATGGGATAAAGTAGTAATTAACAATTTCTAAAGCCTACAAGTCTAAGTTTTTTAATCACACTGAAAGAGATTTGTTAAATCAGGCTGAATGTAAAAATTGTATCAAGAAAAGCAGAGGTTTTTTGGCAAATTGAAGAAGTGATGACGTTGTAGTAATAAACTTCAGTTGTAGTGGTTTTAACTGAAAACAATGAGCAATATTACGAACATGTACGATAAAAAAGAATAATCTATCTCGTGTCCAGCAACTAATAAGTATCATGATCAACCGTTATACTAAAAGAGCATTTAGCGCAGCCATTAAGTAGTTACTTAAACGTATTTCGCTCAGGCCTAGGCAAAACAGGTCTATTGAAAACCAACATAACTTGAATATAGCATATTATATACTTTTGTATCGACGCAAAGCTCTACTTGAGTTGGTCGTTGTTGGCTTAATCATGCTGCTTAGGTATGTTTTCAATTCACCTTATAATCGATGATTAAATTAAAGGGCACTAAACTATCAACAGTTATGAACAGCTACTTAGTTATGAATTCAATATCATATTTGTAGTGAATCAATGTAAAACAGTAAAAAACAAATTTTAATAATCAGTAAAATGTGATCGCAATCTGAGATCTGAACAATTAATGTTAAAAAATACACTGTTCATAAACATCATAAATAAATAAACCTATAAAAGTTATTAATTCATTGTTACAAGTCCCTTACAGACTTATTTTACGGGTTCAGCAAATTAATTAATTATTGGTGCTATCTTAATGTATAATAAGTACCTATTTATTTACACAAATAATAATTTTGTAGTACGTAAAAGCTTTGCTCAGATTTAGGAGAGACGGCCGCTGCAAATGAATATAATTGGTAATTATTTCACAATTAAGCCTATGTTTTTTATATGAATTCTATTTGTGTTTTTCTAAATTAAATTAGAGAAAAATAGGTTTCAACGCAAGTATACAAAAGTCGTATCCACAAATTCCAGCGTGCACTGAAAGAACGCGCTTAACAGCGAACAGTAATCGTACCTATAACAATAATAACATAATATTTTATTAGCCCCAGTTCTCGGTGTAATGAGTTAGTTAATTAGTTGTATTTAAACAATGCTTTTGAATTTAAGTTTTCATTAGTCAAACACAGCCGCGAAAAATGAGTGGTTTTTACATCAATGACGAATTATGTAGTCTAACAATTTTTAAAAATAAATAGTACCTATGTTCAAAAAGTTTCATCTTCATAAAAACACACTAAGTTTTAATTTAGCTAGTATTGCTATTTATAATCTGTATTTACCTATTGTTTTGAATGGTGGTTTTCGCTCACTCCATTCCAATTGCAATTACTGTTTTAATTTTACTTACTGTCTTACTGTATGGACCATTTTACATTTTTAATACCACTAAGTATAAGAGCAAAGCTATAAGGAACAAACATTGAACAAATGGAAATAAGTAGGTTGTGATGGTGTGATGAAAGATGGTTATAGTTATTATTTGTTGTTGAGTAAATACTTATTCAGTTAGTCTGCTTTTCTTCGTAATATAAGATCAGAAACACTTTAAAAGACTTCGGCCTAAACTTCATTTGAATCACGTGGATATTCCCAGTCCTATTCATACCCGGATTTCCCAGCAATTCGTCATTCAGGATCATGAATCACTTCAGTAAAAAGCCATAATTAGGCTCTGAATGCTCTGATTCACAGACAAAACGAGCTTTTTCTCCTGCGACCTTCAAGCCTTTGACGTAGGTAAACTCACTTCAAAGGAACATGGACTTTATAACTAAGTCTTCCGAGGGTGCTGCCCTGACAAATTAAAGATACATTATAAGCTGGGTTTTTAGTTAAATTATATTTCTACGTGAAATACCAAGAAGTGCTTATGATTTAGGCAAGTTGGACGACGATTTTTCATGGTTTTAAAACAAAATACTTATTCATGTGGACTTTGTACCCGCTTAGTATGAGAGTCCATGGCGACGAGAGCTCAGCTTATGTTGGTTGTTCTACGCTCAACTGAGATCCATTTTAGGTTACATATGAGGTTTAAAATTAAAAGCAAATGCTTACTTTGAGTTATACTAAAAACGATGATCTAAAAAACATTGACAATACAAGTAGTTTGTTGAATGAACTCGCCGAGCCCCTTGAAAGTTTGATTTATCAAACGGTGAACCCAACCCGTTCACAGTTACATTATCAAAATATTTCCGAATAACCCTTGACAAAATTCCAGTATCTGTCGACAGTTTTCACCAATGACTCAGTGTGGGAGTGCATCTAATTCGTGCGATTCCCATGGCCTTGTTAAGAAGAGCATGGGAATAATTCGAGAATGATGGAATGACGCTTCGCTGGCCATCATTCCATGTCAACCTACCGCGCTGGCATGCGGTATGCTGGACATTTTGTTCGTCACAAAAGGCTTTGAGCTACGATGAGTTATATTTGGGAAATTAAGAAATTGAGAGCTGTCTGGGTGTTGGTGGGTTTTTTTATTACGGTTAGATTCACGGATGTGGCAATCGTATTTTACAAAATTATTAATAGCAGATTTCTTTAATTTTGAAAAATAAAGGAATGTTTTCTTCGAATAAAAACTACTACTTATGTTCAAAACTACTCGTATTTCCCCCTAGCTACCTTCAGTTAAAAAAAAAGGTTATGGGTCGATGTTTTACAGTACCATAGTATAAAATCATGAAATTCGAATTATTTATTTAGTAAATATTAAGGTGAAAAAAAGTCCTAATTTTATTAAACGTAAGAATACACAATGAACATGTAATTTTCTGACCTAATGATGGCACGTTAGAAGTTTGCACAAGAGTAAACCACTGTCTTAATGAGAGATAATATTGCAAATACTAAATTATAAAAAGTTCAAAAAGTGTGCACTGCCCGGGAATCGAACCCGGGTCGCAAGAATGGGAATCTTGCATGATACCACTACACCAGCAGTGCTTGATAGACAGCCGCGAAAATGGCGAATCCAAGCATACAAGGACTTGCGCGCGCAACTTTCTACCCTCATCTAGTAGGTATTTGTCATTCATGATAATGCTATGTGAGAATACGTTTCAAAGTTATGAATCAGAAGTTGTTATAGGCTGTTAAATTATTTTTACCCAACAAAAGCATACACTTTGTTATTTTCCATAGGTTTTTCTTATATTAGGTATCAACCTATTTAGTTTAGTAATGAATTTTAATATTTTATTTTGGAATCATCCAATAATAATAATTAGATTGTTATTTAGATATTTTTTAATTTATAAGTTTATTATTGATAAGGAGTAAATACTGAGATAACGAAATAGGTTTAATGTTCACATTATGACCTTATTGTTATCTGGATAGTGTGGGAATATAGGTAAATGAAGTTTGGATGAATAAAGTTAAATAATTACATCCTGATAGTTCTATGACAACTGTTTTCATTCCGTTCTCATTTTTTTAAATTGTAATTTAACATTTTCAACTTATCAGTCTTATCATATCGCACAAGGCTAAGAATACAAATCGATTATATCCTTAGGACTTCATCAGGCTAAGTGCAGTGTATGCTTCCCTAGTCTCCTGTTACAAAAAGCGGCCTAAATTAGAATATTAGTATTGAATAGAAGTTTGTATACCTCTAATTTGGCAACACTTGCGAAGTCACTCTGTGTACGGAACTATGCAGATTGAATTTTCAAACTAAGCGTGGTAAGCGAAACCGTTCAGAATGTCGTCAAATGTGCTCAATGGAGTATGCAGCCTTGTTGTGACAAAAACTAAATTAGCATCAGATTATTTCAAACCAAAAAAAATGTTATGAATGATGTACCTAGCAGCGGCAAAATAGGCACAAAAGCAGGCATTGTCTTTTGCCATGCCAAAGTACCTACTTTTCTACAGTGATATTATAATACCTAATCATACTATCTTGTACACACGCGGTCAAATTATAGGTACGTACGCCGGGGGTAAATTTTTGACTTCGCGTCAGTACTGACATGACCTATCTAAGTACGTCTTTTTTATTGTAATATCATTGCTTTTCTATGACACTACTAACGTACTCCTCGCGGCGCGGTAAAGGCACACTGACTGTTGCCGTCATGGTGAACGGTACAATCAGAAGCCCACATTTCACCGAGGGAATTTGAACCCAAAGTGGTAACACGCCTACCGCCGTTACCCGGGTTGCTGTTGCTTGGGTATTCTTATCGGTGTTTTCCATCACCGGAGAGTTAGCCGCATAGTGTTCGGCACAGATTTGATCTCGTGACCACCGGGTTCTAAGCCAGAGATTTTAACCACTGGGCCACGACGCTCTGGACTTACTTTAATTTTACAACCTGTTTAACGAAACCACTCGCAGGATAGACACTAAAACCAAACACAGAAATACTCGTTAAACATTAGCTGTTGACTGTAGCCTATTTTCTTCACATTCACCTAAAAACAAGACATAAACCCACTACTTACTCCTAATATCTTTAAAAAAAACCCAATTCCCGTTCGCATCTACTCCCTAAAGGTGAACTGCGCACCGGACGCTTCGTGTAAACACTTACATGAGCGGGAGCAATAAAAACGCTGTAAAATTTTGATGTTTCTATTCAACATCGCCCGTCCCGCTCGCACTCGCTGCGCACGCGCATACTATCTCACTCCCACACGAGATTATTATCAATGCACTTTACACAAAGCAGAAGTTCCGAAGTTCGCCTGACATTAATGTGATTTCCAAAGTAAATTGTGTAGGTTTAGTGCCAGATAAGTAGCACGAACGAGGTGTCAAGCCGTAAAATTAATAAATGGAGCTAGATCCCATCTCACGACTGCTGTAAACTGTTTTCTAAAACAAAAGTGTATCAAATGTTGTTTTATGGGCCCCCACCGTGAGTAGAATGCTTATTAGTATGTGTAGTTCATAGAAATAGGACTCATTTGGGCATCTTCTAGGATTTTACTCAAGTGTTGATCTGTTCATAGAAAAAGCATTTTCTAATCTTCAATTTACTTCTACTTCATACCTACATGACTGTTGTCGTCGTGGTGAACGGAACACTCAGAAACCCGCACTTCTTCGAATTTAAACTCAACGTGGTACATGGCAAGCCTGCCTCTGAAATGTCTCTTTCATTGTTAGTGTTTTCCGTCATACTCAGCCACACGTTGTATAACGAATTGATAATAGGGATTCCGGATATGACATCAGTACCACACTGACTGGCACAAAATAATTGGTCTATTTATTTTGTAGACACTGGTTCCGAATTAGATTGCTTAATCCCTGGACCACAACGCTATCGAAAGTATCGGGCTGTCTCTGTGATACTACACTGCTCAAAAGCTAGACACTTTTCTAGGATATCTCAAGTATTTTCATACAAAGTATAGCTATTTGGGAGGCTGTAAAAATTAAAATATTAATACCAACGTAGAAATTTTTAGAACACAGAAACTGCTATATCTGCCCTTTCAGATTGTATAAAGAAATTCACTGTAGTAGCATTATTGTTCAATCGTAAGGACGTTAAAAAAAGACAGATTTTTCTTTTAAAAGGTGTCAAAATTTTAGCAAAATCAAACGTTTTTTTTTGTAATATTATTCTAAGATGATGATCAACTTGTAAACAAACTTAACTTTATGAAATATTTGAAAAATGATATCCCTATGATATCCCTAGACAGTTTTGATGTGTGTATTTGTCTAACCTTCGAATGGCATATACTTACAGGCAGCTGACAAAAATCAGACAAGCAGACAGAATGGTGTGTGAGTTGGGAAACTCTATGTAAACCGTTCCTAACCTTTTTCAGCCACCAATCCCTAGGAAAACAAGCACAAATTTCAAGGACTCCACTAACAAAATACTGTGAAAATTTAGACTAAGGTTGGTTTAGTAATAGTCATTTATTCATTCTTAGTGCCCTAGGGGCTACAAGACTTTAATAAAAATAAGAACACTGCTCTTTGTGATACTTCATATATAATTTAGTAATGTTTGTGACTTGCACGTCAGCCAGACTCTTCAGTAAATTTAATATGAAAAAAGGACCTTTATCTTTAAAATATATTCTGTACCCTATACGTCCAAAAACATTTTGTTGGAAGTTTTTAACGAACTTGATTGCATAATTTTTGTTTGATTGAAGATGTATTCATTTTGTCACTGACACCCAGTCGCTGTAATTTATCATCATAACCAACTATAATTATGTCTCACCAGAATGCCCATGTACTCACTTATAAGTAAACCTTTAAAAAAGTGATGACTTTATCTTCTCGGTCCACAAAAACTCCAATCTCCATGTAAATGGCGTACAAGCTGCATTGTTTAACAAAAATGAAGGGTCCATTTCGGTCGACCAGTCGGGGGGTAGTGTTAAATAAATTAATTTTGGGTGCAAAATATATGCGCAGACCCTATAATCGAGAATCCGCCGATTCTCCGCTCGGACTTGCTTCTACGACGGATTTAGGTTGAGTGGTGGATGCGGCACTTTTTCTTTTATAGACTTTTGGCCTTTAGGTTACCGATATTTTATCCAAAGATTTTTTATAGCAGTGATCAATTACGAAAATGATACACAAGAACTGATAATTATACAGATTCAGAGGATTTGAAAATAATCCACAAACAATTACTTATTGATAAAATATCGATTGTTGAACAACAATAATTATAATGATTGAACCTAATCCAGTACTAACCAAGCTAAATAAGCTTTTTTGATACATCATACATTGTCTAATTATTTCTTCATAATGACAATACGTAGCAAGTGAAACCTAAGAATCTGCAGCTATCTTGTTTACTTTAGATTTCGCTTATAACGCCTATCTGAAGAATACCTTCTGAAAGCATAATTGGCACTTGGACACACAATTAAATACTCTGTAAATATGCGCGTATTTAATCCGGTGTATGTTTTTTATATACTAACTAAAATCACCGTTTTTTATATGTTACAAATATTGAATGGAGTTTGAACTTCCAACATTAACTTTTACCAATCATAATCATTTATTTGTTAAAATGTGGGTGACAAAGGCGACAGGGTATGACATAAACACGCACACACACAGGGCAAACATTCGAGTTATTGCCGTATCCAACTAAAGCTTATTCTTCCCACATGAACGGCGCGTCCAGTAATGATCGAGAGATCCTTATCCGATTACCAATTTGATCGGAATGTGAGCGGTCGGTTCAGGAATCGATACGATACTTCACTAATGGACCGCTATTAGTTCTACTATTAACCAACTATGACCACTTGGCTGTTGAAAGGATATACAGTAAGGACGAATTAAATTAACGTTAATTATTTAACTACTCGAGATAAATCAGCAATACGAACATTTTCATACATGCTGACGACATGGTCGACATGCATCAACAAAATTTGATAATGATTCTATCAACATCAAAATGATGTGTGCAAATAGAGTGGTCAAAAAGGTATTCACCGTTACAAAAGCAATAAAACTGTAATAGAGATCGTCTAACATCTACACATACAAGAGTGCTTGCTTGTATGGGAAGATGCAGTGGGGGGGGGGGGGGCGCGTTATTTCAGCTTGGACGATCTCCACTACCATGGCAGAGTCCGAGTTTGTTCGTATTGCGTTACTAAAATATAAAATTGACAACAAGTGAAACACTGTTATAATTCCGAATTATTAAGTTGATTTTCCTAAACACTTTAGACATACGTAGGTATAATTTGAATTCATAGAAACTTTGTTTTTAGTACTTTGTCATAATAGCTATTTTCATAAATAGCATCTTCATCATTTCCACGACATCATCAACAAAGTTAATGTGACATAGTTCTAAAGAGTACATAATTTTCGCAGCTGACTGTATACGATGCGGGGTTAAGGACTCGCCTCCCAAAGGTGAAACGAAATGATGAAGTATGAACACTCGACCAAAAGCCATAATACGATTCATTTAGATTTTAGTCCTGACATGAAAAGTTATCTCTGTGCTTAAACGAAATTTAACTAAAATAAAATAGTATACCTAGATAGAAGATTTGCTCGTTTAACCCTAACAATAGTATCTAAATAACCCTTTAAACACTATTATTTTGTTCAGAACCATTATTTTAAACATATATTGCTGATTAGCCATTAATCATTGTCTAACTTTATTAGTCATCAGTCAAGAGGTGAGTCATTAATGATTTTCAGTTGTGAAACTAATGAATCAGTGCTTCAACGCGGAACTACTACAAATACAAGCTATACCTATGATAGAATCTAGATGAGCTTATTCTGAGAGCTCATGAAGAAGATGTCAGTATCATTATACATTTTGTTTCACCGTTCAACAAGTGTAAAAACGCATTAGTTACACATAACTCAGCATTAATAACATTTCTTTACATGAACATTAACATATTATCTAACACAACATTAACTAAAAATTTTTTTTATTTAGAACTTTGCCAAAGTTCTGAATCTATTTATCAAGATTTCATCATCATCAACGGGTTAAGCCACAGGCAAAAAACTTTATAGATATAAAATAGACCAATGTCCATTTTCATTCCATCTTTAAAATAATTCTTTCAAAGGTATGTTGATAAAATACCACTAATCACGTTACTAGACTAATTCCCAGCCCAGTCATAATACACGCAAAAAACCTCACATCAACACCTCTCATGACTCAGCGGACTCCCACTTCAACAAAAGTTATATAAAAATTAATTATACAATCACAAGCCAACCCACAATTACCCAATAATCGTTCACAAATTAGTAGTTACGGAGTCACTTTAAAATATTTCTCACGATGAGATTGACATTATTATTAATAATACCCGGGGAGGAGGAGCGATTGACACGTTAATAATACACAAACCAGCTTGTCTTGATACTTGTGTTTTTCGATTGTGTGCTTTGTTGCGTTGGTGTGAAAGTCGAATAGTTTAAGAAAGGGTAGTTGGTTGATGGTAGGAGCGATGGTTATCAGACAACTTAAGGGATCTCCTCAGTGACGCCGAGACAAAGTGAATTTGACGCGGCGTACCGTGGGTAATTATTTGCGTATCACTGCCGAGGTTAGAGCTCTTAGGGATGCGTAGGGCTTTGTAAATGCATAGTTGTACGAAAAGCTTTAAGAGAGAAAACAAACATGACTGAGCGTATGCCTACACTTCGCCGAGCGAATTTGAACCCAAAGGGGTAAGAGGCAATGCATTCACCGTTATCCGGGTTGCTTGGGTTTTTATCGGCGTTCTGCATCATCTGAGAGTTAATTGCAAATTATGTAATGAACTCAAAGTATGCTTTCCAAGCCCAAGTGCTTACCCACTGAGCCACAATGCTTAATAATAAAAACTGTAAATAAAAATAAAGAAGTTCTCCACGAAAATTTTCAAAGACAATCTTTTACGGTAAGTTCTTTTTTATTGTTCAGCCTGCGGATTTTTAAATGAAATAACATAACATACACACACTGATTGTTATTGCCTTAGAGAAAATCCCACACTTTGAATTAAATTCCACAGCTAATTTGAACCCAACGTGGAAAGGTGCGAGTCAACCGCCGTTTTCCGGGTTGCTTCGGTTTTATATCGGTATTTTAAATGATCTATTTTTTTTACATTTCGTTGTAAATAGAATGGTTTAAAAATTAATTCTGCTAAAAATAGTAGATTATTAACCAAGGGGATAAAGCAGTGTCTTCTTTCGCGGGTGACGATTCAAATCGCGAGCATAACGAAGGACTCGATGTTTACTCCCGAGCGTAGCGAGGGTGTTAAAAACTTAAATCACGAGCGAAGCGAGGGATTTAAGACGAGTCCTGAGTGAAGCGAGGGATTTAAGTTCACCCAAGACAAAGACAGCTTTATCACCGAGGAAAATACTCTACTTTTCGTACCATTTGCGAAAAAAATATTTACTATTTATTTATTATAAACAACATACATAAACATACAAACTAAATTATCTCCCGCAAAACTGCAGAACAATTTTGACTGCAGGATCAGTGATTCTTTAATTATACTATTTTATAATAAATATCAGGACTAACCCCCTTATTCATAAAAACTTAAACAGCTCTTATAGAACACGATAACTTTTGTATCGCTTTGTCACTGTCATTCTTGTTGCTGTCGCCATTTGCGAGAAAGTGACAGAACACGTCAATAGCTTAAACAATGCGTTAGCATTGCGTTAGTTTTTATGAATAAGGCGGTAAGAATTTTCAAACACGCATTAAATGCCTTCTAATCACACTTTTCTATTTCTCTTCACCTTTTTTCTATTTTATCACATATAATACTGGCAGGTCACAAATAAAGAATTCAAACTTCTAATCCAAATTAGCACTCGAAAACCTCGGTAAGTATTCCAAATTTAAATCACATTCTCTCCCTAGAGGATGAATGAAATTCAGTACAATTTTCTTTCCCTGTTTTCAACAGATTAAAAATGACTATTGTTATGTTCTCTTTTTGCGGGCTAAAATGTCACTTTTTTGAGCAAGTGGTACGAAAAAGTATTTTCGCAACTTAAATCCCTTTTGACTTAAATCCCTCGCTTCGCTCGTGATTTAAGTTTTTAACACCCTCGCTACGCTCGGGAGTAAACATCGAGTCCTTCGTTATGCTCGCGATTTGAATCGTCACCCGCGAAAGAAGACACTGCTTTATCCCCTTGGTTAATAATCTACTATTTCGTAGTTGTAGAGTTTGCGCAGCTATTCCCGACCACGCCCTCGTAACGCCTTTCCCCCCACCTGCTGTGCCCCCGCCCAACGCAATTTCCCGCTTTTTTAATTTCAAATTCCAAATTCCAACGTTCGAAGTTTGAAATTTCTCGCCGGCGAAGAATTCACAACAAAAGTTTTTAGTTTTTAAACAGCATAGTTCAGATTGCCAGTTATATTTTTCTTCTGGCCAGACGTTCTTGATTCTCCTTTTGATCTTTCAATACATTTGTTTGTTAGTGTACAGTTATATTCTATTAACATTTTCCTTAACTATGACTCAGTACTCATTCAAATCACCACCAGGACTCTTTTTATCTGCTCCCTCGTTATTTTTTGTTGTTGTTTACATACCTAACCAGTGTTTAGAATAAAAAATTAAAAAAAAAGATTCCATAATCTTAGTACAGCAACTTACTTAAACTTTATTCATATCTTTAGAACTATCCTTTAAATTTTCATAGCATAACAATACATTTCTCCAGCCTACACAGATAAACCATTTAATAAACGCATAGATTACGATCAAATCCTATCAAGAAAGACCTACATTAATAAAACAAGATTACCATTAGTGGCATTGATGCCCCGAGCAAGTTCATCGTGCTCATACAATGCCCGAATCGCTAACCACAATGGGAGGTAATTAAAGCACAATACAAATATTCCGTCTAGGCGGATACCTCTCAGGTGGTCGCAATACTAAAATATTAGCAAAGAGCATTCGGAAGATGAAAACAGTAGGGGGAATATCTGACAGGTGTTGGCATGCCTACGCGGTGGAAGCATCTAAGAGTAATTGGGCAGCGAAAAGACCCTCTTTAATCAAAATTATGAATGTCCTACGTGTGTAGCTGTGGTCGAAAATAAATGCTTTTAATTATATTTTTTCTCTACTTACGTGTAGGTTTGGAAACAGAGTTTTGATTTTGACTTACCAACGGGCACTAGACCTTTAGAATCTTATAAAAGTTAAGAATTAAAAGAACAATAGTTTTAAACGCAGTACATGCATTTGGCTCATAATTAATGTGCAATTTAACAGAGGGGAACAAAGCAATACTTAGTCAAATATACAAGAACTGGCTAAAATAATATAGATGTTGGTGAAAAATTTTGTTTGTGATATATTTTTTTATTAATTTAGTGCTTATTTGGCTAACAAGCAAGCAAACCGCCTGACGGTGAGCGGTCACTGCAGCCTATGCAGTCATTTTTTATCTATAGTGTTTGTTTCAGTTTTGTGGATTTCTTAACCTGTTGATATTTTATAGTTGAAATCCTTTACCTAAATAACAGTTTTAACTATGTTGTACTACATTCGACCTGTGATTTGTGTTTTATTAAACTACTTTATCAAACGGATTGAGTGTGCCAAAGACAAAACAACACGAACCAAAGTCCTATCTGTACCGGTATACGATTAGTCTATGGCATGACTGCGCACAGCGGTGGCGTTCCCACCACGGCCGCCATCGCTCACCGAGTGAACTGATGAAATTAGATCGATTAACATGATAAATCTATCGATCGGGGCATCGACTAGTCGATAGCTCGATACCATCGATAGCGCTGACAAATTGCTGTCCCGTCTGCACTCAATCGAGAACCTTCTAGATTTGTGTACGACAGTTCGTCGATAATTAATATTGTTTTGATGATTGGTATTTTTTTAATGTGCGTATCATTGTAAGAAATTGATTAAGTTCTAGCTGGAATTGGATTTAATTCGCGAAATAAAAAAAACTGTTCGCATATGGTTACAAAAAGGAAAATCAACTGATTGTAAAATCAACTTATTGTTTTCAATAAAAGAGACAAAACATTATCCTTTCTTATTTAAGGCAACGCAGCAATAATCCGGAAATTTTATTTTAAAAAGATGCAAGTTATAAACCTTTTTATTTTCAGACAGTAGTGACCTACGCTGATCCATTTAAGTTATCCAAAACAGATTTTCAATCCCTCTTTCGTATAAAATAGTATATTTCCAGTTTTAAAACGAAGAAGCAAGTTTTTCCGTTCAATTAGACGGGTATTCCCGGTGTCAGCAGCGAGCAGAGATGCCTAAGTGATTTATGTGCGCGGGCGCATGCCTTGCGCGTCAGGCCTGTAGCTTTGTAGATACTTTATCCATTTATTGAGTGCGTTTATAATTGTACTAGGACTTGGGTGCTTAAAACCTACATACCTATTTATTCAAGGAAATTACAGATCGCAGTACTGTAGCTACCAATGACCGAAGACAAAGTGTTAAGAGATTATGTCGAGCTTCTAACGACTAAACTTGGCACTTAGGCAGTGAAGCGGGATTCTCTACGAAGTAAACGTTGAACAACGTCGTACGGGGCCATTCCAGTCTGCACTACAAAGAACTAGAATCAAACCAGTTCCTGAAATTTGGAAAAAAAACCACTAAATAAGTGCAAGCCAATACCGACCTATAATATTAACTTCATGGTTTGAAAGAAAAAGAAATAAACTGGTCAGTTAGCGCTAGTGTTGTCGACAGGTCTGTGACGCGCCACCTAGATGCTAGCTTCAGCAAGCCCTCCAGTCGTCCCGATAGGGGCTTTGCAATGCAAGCAAAGGTTCAGGCCTTTGAATTTGGTGCCGCATCTAATGGTGACCAGAAGCAGAACACTAGCCCACTCCATCTTCCATCCATCTTTCAGTGGTGAGCAATAAATGAGCGAGAGGTCAAGAATGAGTTAACAGGACAGACACAAGTCCCAAAGGATCTACTAACCCGCAGTCTTAACAAACTGCGCTAAAACTGAATTTAGCTCTGTCTGTAAGTCATACCTAAATGACATGTTTTTTTTTGTTGCACGATTCCGAACCACATTATTTTGAATTGTATACTTTCTATCGTAAAATAATACACAGCATTCACCTAGTTCCTGTAAGTTGCAGTTCTCGAAACGAGGGACTAAGATGTAAGCACCTTGAGTTTACCATACCTACCACAGCATGTACAGTTAAAGGCACATCAGGGTACTCTTTTCCGTTTTAAATTTGCTCTTGCCAAATCGCATTTCTTTGCAATAGAGCAAGAAAGAGTGACTGGAAATGGGTAACCTGATGTGTCGTTGACCGTACACTAATGAATCATTTCAGATGGTCATAAAGAGGCTATTTCGCGCATTACCCTTAATGCAGTGCTTTTTGTGACGTATCTTATATTATTATAACTATACTACTACTTACTACTACTACTACATATTACTACTATACTACTTACTACTACTACACTTACTACTATATTACTTTCTTTATTTAATGCCTTTATGGGCATTAAATATAGAAAGTCAACCCATAAAGGGTGTTATCGACCAGCTACCCCATAAAAAGCAAGCAGAATATGATAGAGCAACTTAACGTCCACTGTTCATTATGGATCGACAATAATTTATTCAGAATCCGGTACAAATTAACAAATAATCAACGCATGGACGAAGCCATAAAAATATCCAAGCCCACAGTTGGTCAATAGGATGCGAGGTTTATGATCGTGTTTCAATTATCGTTCTGCTACAAGGAGAGAGTGTCCAGAATGTTAATAGAAGGAAATCGATAGAAGAGATACTGGCCGGCAAAGAGTTAGCGGCAGAAGGGACAGTAGGCAGAGCCACGCTTGGTTCTGCCTCACTAGACAGAACCAAAAAATCTGAGAGTGGTTTTCGGACTAATATTGTCCCGAAACATGATAGTGCATCTCAATATACTTTTTTTATATTTTTTGTTACTTCTTTTGTTTTCATCGGTTCACTCGGCTATGTTGTGTATATTTTTAAAAACGTAATTTATTGAGAGGTGTATTTCATGCATCACCTACTTATTAGGTCAACAAAAGCTGGTGATGAATGTTGTACACTAAATAAAACGAACTTCAAAAGCAAGAGTACCTATTGAAAAGACGCAAAAGAAATATGAATAATCAAATCATTTAAAGCGTGCAATTTAGCTCGATTATGAATAATTTAAATAAACGCCGCCTTTTTATCTAGGTAAATAATATTGTGTTATTTTATCGCGAAAATCGTGATTGGCGTTAATTTATAGGACTTTAACATACATATTATTTACCATTCCTATATTTTAATGATTGTAAAGTTTATGAATGTCAAAAAGTATTTCTGTCCATATCATAAAAAACGAAACCATTTAACGTCGTTTAATTTGACTTTATTAACTGAAAACGATGTGATATCAAACACCAATATACCAGTATTTGTATCTACAAATCTGATAAGAATTTGGATATTTTTAGCCACTTATTTATATTTTAAAAAATATTCAAGTGAATTTGTTTGTCTTAACATCCTCAACACAAGGCCAGCTTACTGCCATGTACTCACTCATCGTTGTAATTATGTTTCAAGAATAAATTATGCACTTACTATCAAGAACTGTACCTCATTCTATCTACAACTAGGTACACGCAGCAGCTTGTACAGGGCAGATATGAATACGAGGATACATTTCTTACCTCTGGTAATAAAGTTTGCTTTTACCTACCCTTCTCCTATTTTATAATAAGTCTCCTCACACACGAACAAAGACGCGGGTGTGTTATGTAGATTTCTTATCCTTGGGATTGTTTATTATTATTATTTTGCACAAAGAAAAAGACAATCGGCGGACTCAATGCGGTTACCTATCTCTATATTGTAAAAAGTCTCCCTTCTGCACCAACCAACTCCCTCAGTCTTTATCCCAGCGTGTAGGACAGCGAGGGCAGTTTATCAAGATGGCTAAACGCTCGCAATTAGCCCTCGCGAAATGTCGCATACGCATGCTAACGAGGTCCCGCCTCGCGCATGCGACTAAGCCAACCCGCACACAACGGATTGGGAATCGCTAATTTATCTAAATAATACCTTAGATCTGAGTGGACTGATATTTTTTCCTGCTGTAAAAATGAAGTAGCTTTGATGGTGAAGTTTAATTTTTTGCTCGATTGTAGCTTTGGACGATTAGTGTAGCAATAACAGTGGATGACGATTGATAATTCAGTCAAGAAAATAGTGTATGAAATTTTTACGCTAGTGCAATGTAAATTTCTTATTCATGGGTTTTTTTGCATAAAGAAAAGGACAATCCCCGTACTCAATGCGGTTACCCACCTCCATATTGTAGAAAATCTCCCTTCTGCACCCACCGACTCCCTCAGTCTTTATCCCAGCGTGTAGGACAGCGAGGGCAGTTTATCAAGATGGCTAAACGCTCGCAATTAGCCCTCGTGAAATGTCGCATACGCATGCTAACGAGGTCACTGCGGACCCACGATACCCCTGGCAATACCCCTGGTGGTATCGTAGGTCTTTTTAAATCGAACGATACCCCCAACAAATAGTGTTGCGACACTAATTAATAAGAGCTTTATCGTCTCTTGAATTTTATATTTACAAAAAAAAACGAATTGGATTTTTTTTGAATTTTATATTTACAAAAAAATTGGAATTCGATTTTTTTTGAATTTTAAATTTACAAAAAAAATCGAATTAAATTTTTATTGTAAATATAAAATTCAAGAGACGATAAAGCTCTTATTAATTAGTGTCGCAACACTATTTGTTGGGGGTATCGTTCGATTTTAAAAGACCTACGATACCACCAGGGGTATCGCCAGGGGTATCGTGGGTCCGCAGTGAACGAGGTCCCGCCTCGCGCATGCGACTAAGCCAACCCGCACACAACGGATTGGGAATCGCTAATTTATCTAAATAATACCTTAGATCTGAGTGGACTAAGATTTTTTTACGTTGTAAAAATGAAGTAGCTTTAATGATAAATTTGAATTTTTTGCTTGGTTGTAATACGCTAGTGCAATGTGAATTTCTTATTCATGGGTTTTTTTGCATAAAAAAATGGTAGAAAATCTCCCTTCTGCACCCACCGACTCCCTCAGTCTTTATCCCAGCGTGTAGGACAGCGAGGGCAGTTTATCAAGATGGCTAAACGCTCACAATTAGCCCTCGTGAAATGTCGCATACGCATGCTAACGAGGTCCCGCCTCGCGCATGCGACTAAGCCAACCCGCACACAACGGATTGGGAATCGATAATTTATCTAAATAATACCTTAGATCTGAGTGGACTGACATTTTTTTACGTTGTAAAAATGAAGTAGCTTTGATGGTGAAGTTTAATTTTTTGGTTGATTGTAGCTTTGAATTATTAGTGTAGCAATAACAGTTGATGACGATTGATAATTCAGTTCCAAGAGTAATAAATGAAAATTTTGATAAATTTTTACCAGTAGCGGGTGGCCGCTAGTGGAATGTTAATTCCTTATCAATGGGATTTTTAATATTTATTTTAATTCACAAAGAAAAAGGACTATCAATCAGGACTCAATGCCGTTACCTATGTCTATTTTATAAAAAGTCTCCCTTCTGCACCCACCGACTCCCTCAGTCTTTATCCCAGCGTGTAGGACAGCGAGGGCAGTTTATCAAGATGGCTAAACGCTCGCAATTAGCCCTCGTGAAATGTCGCATACGCATGCTAACGAGGTCCCGCTTCGCGCATGCGACTAAGCCGACCCGCACACAACGGATTGGGAATCGCTAATTTATCTAAATAATACCTTAGATCTGAGTGGACTGATATTTTTTGCTGCTGTAAAAATGAAGTAGCTTTGATGGTAAAGTTTAATTTTTTGCTCGATTGTAGCTTTGAATGATTAGTGTAGCAATAACAGTGGATAACGATTGATAATTCAGCTCCGAGAGTAATGAATGAAAATTTTCTTAAATTTTTAGCAGTCGCGGGTGGCCGCTAGTGGAATGTTAATTTCTTATCAATGGGATTTTTCAATATTTATTTTAATTCACAAAGAAAAAGGACTATCAATCAGGACTCAATGCAGTTGCCTATCTCTACATTGTTAAAAGTCGTCCTTCTGCACCCACCGACTTCCTCAGTCTTTATCCCAGCGTGTAGGACAGCGAGGGCAGTTTATCAAGATGGCTAAACGCTCGCAATTAGCCCTCGTGAAATGTCGCATACGCATGCTAACGAGGTCCCGCCTCGCGCATGCGACTAAGCCAACCCGCACACAACGGATTGGGAATCGCTAATTTATCTAAATAATACCTTAGATCTGAGTGGACTGAGATTTTTTTACGTTGTAAAAATGAAGTAGCTTTGATGGTAAAGTTAAATTTTTTGCTTGGTTGTAGCTTTGAATGATAAGTGTAGCAATAACAGTGTATAACGATTGATAATTCAGTTCCGAGAGTAATGAACGCAAATTTTGATATTTTTTTACCAGTCGCGGGTGGCCGCTAGTGGAATGTTAATTTCTTATCAATGGGATTTTTTAATATTTATTTTAATTCACAAAGAAAAAGGACTATTAATCAGGACTCAATGCCGTTAGCTATGTCCATTTTGTAAAAAGTCTCCCATCTGCACCAACTAACTCCCTCACAGTCTTTATCCCAGCGTGTAGGACAGCGAGGGCAGTTTATCAAGATGGCTAAACGCTCGCAATTAGCCCTCGTGAAATGTCGCATACGCATGCTAACGAGGACCCGCCTCGCGCATGCGACTAAGCCAACCCGCACACAACGGATTGGGAATCGCTAATTTAACTGAATAATACCTTAGATCTGAGTGGAATGATATTTTTTAAGTTGTGAAAATGAAGTTGCTTTGATGGTGAAGTTGAATTTTTTGCTCGATTGATAGCCTTGAATGATTAGTGTAGCAATAACAGTGGATAACGATCGATAATTCAGTTATGAGAATAGTGTATGAAATTTTTACGCTAGTGGAATGTAAATTTCTTATTCATGGGTTTTTTTTTTGCATAAAGAACTTTTTCTTTCGCCGTACTCAATGCGGTTACCCATCTCTATATTGTAAAAAGTCTCCCTTCTGCACCCACCGACTCCCTCAGTCTTTATCCCAGCGTGTAGGACAGCGAGGGCAGTTTATCAAGATGGCTAAACGCTCGCAATTAGCCCTCGTGAAATGTCGCATACGCATGCTAACGAGGTCCCGCCTCGCGCATGCGACTAAGCCAACCCGCACACAACGGATTGGGAATCGATAATTTATCTAAATAATACCTTAGATCTGAGTGGACTGATATTTTTTAAGTTGAAATAATGAAGTAGCTTTGATGGTGAAGTTTAATTTTTTGCTCGATTGTAGCTTTGAATGATAAGTGTAGCAATAACAGTGGATGACGATTGATAATTCAGTCAAGAGAATAGTGTATGATTTTTTTACGCTAGTGCAATGTAAATTTCTTATTCATGGGTTTTTTTGCATAAAGAAAAAGGACAATCGCCGTACTCAATGCGGTTACCCATCTCTATATTGTAGAAAATCTCCCTTCTGCACCCACAGACTCCCTCAGTCTTTATCCCAGCGTGTAGGACAGCGAGGGCAGTTTATCAAGATGGCTAAACGCTCGCAATTAGCCCTCGTGAAATGTCGCATACGCATGCTAACGAGGTCCCGCCTCGCGCATGCGACTAAGCCAACCCGCACACAACGGATTGGGAATCGCTAATTTATCTAAATAATACCTTAGATCTGAGTGGACTGAAATTTTTTTACGTTGTAAAAATGAAGTAACTTTGATAGTGAAGTTTAATTTTTTGCTCGATTATAGCTTTGAATGATTAGTGTAGCAATAACAGTGGATAACGATCGATAATTTAGTTAAGAGAATAGTGTATGAATTTTTTACGCTAGTGCAATGTAAATTTCTTATTCATGGGTTTTTTTTGCATAAAGAAAAAGACAAACGGCGGAATCAATGCGGTTACCCATCTCTATACTGTAGAGAATCTCCCTTCTGCACCCACCGACTCCCTTATAATCTTTATCCCAGCGTGTAGGACAGCGCGGGCAGTTTATCAAGATGGCTAAACGCTCGCAATTAGCCCTCGTGAAATGTCGCATACGCATGCTAACGAGGTCCCGCCTCGCGCATGCGACTAAGCCAACCCGCACACAACGGATTGGGAATCGCTAATTTATCTAAATAATACCTTGTATCTGAGTGGACTGATATTTTTTATTGTTGTAAAAATGAAGTAGCTTTAATGATGAAGTTGAATTTTTTGCTTGGTTGTAGCTTTGAATGATAAGTGTAGCAATAACAGTGGATAACGATTGATAATTCAGTTCAGAGAATAGTGTTTGAAATTTTGTTAAATTTTTAGCACTAGGCGCGGTACTTTTCTTTAAAGAAAAGCTGATTGAGAAAAGCTCTAATAAATCCATATTTCGGTTTCATACGTTGCTGCTCATGCGTACTTTGAGATTGTATATAATTATGATTACGGTAGCTCGCAGCTGCTGAACTGTGATGACAAATACGCAAACCCAGCTCAAATACCTGTTTTACCAACAATGATTTAGTGCTCGTGCGCCTCAGTACGAGAATCGAACTCGCGACTTCTTTGTATCTTAAAACACATTGTGCGTAAAGTCATAACACGCAATGTTCTAAATTAAGGAACGCAGTGCAACGCAAGGCACTTATGGGGGAAGTAAAGTGAATCCATAGCCAGTAAAATTTTGTATTGTATTCTATTGCTAATAACTAAGTATTATAATTCCATAATTTAGCATTCACAATGCGCTATCACCACAAAATATCAACTAAGTTGACCGAGTCAATTTGGATCTTCAGGATACAAAGTACGTTTGTCGCCAATGCGCGGCCGGCCTAACCTGCAGAGTTCTACGCTCACTGATTTACAGTCCCTTTATAATGGCCCCTAAAGTTACCTAAATCGTGCTGTTGGGCGTCATCGTAACAAACTTTAACATAATTAACATAGGTTTGTCCACTGCCTTCAACTTTATGACTTTGACATAGACTGTTTACTGGAAACGATTAGCGGCGATCTGGTAAGTTTATCGAGTATTTTAAAAGCATAGGGATGTTGGTTGCTTTTTATAAATATGACACTCAAAAGCGGTTCGCGTTGGAAAAAAACCACGAAGTTGAGTTACCTATGTTACAATGGGATCATTGAGGCATAGGAGAAATAATTCCATGCAAAGGTAACCCTTCCATTTTCTGCCGTAAAAGTACCTACACATTGTAAAAAAATTGATGTTTACGGATTACGGAGTTATTAGTTATATTACAAAGATCTAGTTTCAAATCTTAGTTTTCTAGTTATTAGTAGTTTTGATAGTCATTGAATACAAACGATAACAGAAAAAGCATATTATTGATTTACGACATCGCAATATAATATTTTTTATTAATATTTATATTCAGTCTATGCTAACCGACTGCAGGGCAAAGGCTCACTACCACATTCCACTCCTTGCTGTTCAACGCTACTCTCGGCCAGTCACTAAGATTATGGTCGAGCTCATCCAGCCATCTCTTTCTGGGTCTGCCGCCCTGACGCTTTCCGTTTCTGGGAACCCAACTTACATAATATCACATTTAATATAATCTAGACACAATAAACATGACTACAACTTTCTGGTATGTGCTGATGACTAAACCACAATAATAGTTTCCAGCTATGTATTTAATAGACGAGGTGGCGGCCCCGATTGTGGAAAATTATCGGTTATTGGCAGTCATTAGGACGTAAACACTCGTGTTTAAATAAATATCCGACGAGATTATGCGGTGGATACGTTACCACATTTAATTGTGGTGTTGCAAGGATACGACCAGACTTTACCCTTTTTTTTCAAACAAAACATTATTTTTTTAGCGGTTAAGGTTGGATTTTTTTAAAGGGTTTAAATTAAATAATCCAATAAGTGAATACTTATATGGTTCATAAATGGATGCCGAATAAAGTTATGTGTAAAGCTTTCAATAACAGGTTTCATCATTTCCTCATTTTCTGATGGTGTTTTTGATCTGTAAGTCTCAAATTAACAATGTTTATACACGGATACACGGATTGTTTAAAAAAATTGTTCAGTCTCATGAAGAAGAAAGACAAAAAAATATATCTCCCAGTCTCAGCAAACAGAGTTTTCAGGACTATTGAACAAATCCTATTGTCCCTATTCTCGGGGTAAATACGCGGCCTATCCACCCACTCAGGTGCACTTACAGATTGTGCACGATTACGTGTTACATCCAACACTTCGCTCGCAGCTACTGTCACGCATCATTTTCTGTTATTATCAATTACCCCGCGAACGTATCGCGTACCGCAATATTGGCTGGGAACGCGCTGTGGTGTTGCCAGTAGTATTGTGAAATTACCTAACATGGGAGGGATATTTAAAACGGAATTTGGAGGCAGTGCATTAGCCGCTGAACCACAAAAGCTTACACCCATTACACATACAGATATATTTATGGATGTGTTGAAAAGTTATGATTAGATTTGTGACATCCAACGTTCTACATTGTAATTTTTGAACAAGGGCTTTTTCCGCTCAATATTTTTTGTACAAGGGCTTTTTCCGCTCAATATTTTTTGAATCTTTTCTTACAAACAGGTCAAAAAAATTTCTACCAATTAATGCCTACCACTTAATGTCTTAAGCCGCTTAACTCGTATATCTAATTTAGAAAACATCTTCTTTTTAGTAGTAGTATAATAATTTATTCCGTCGCTTCGCTTTACGATAAACATATGTCACAATTGTCTCTTCAAGACATTACCACCCATGACCGGCCGTTTTATAGTTTTACGGCGACATGCCTAGCAGTACTATGTCAAAAGCCTCATTGGATTGCCCTGTGATTTGTCTAAGCCCCAGTAAAGCTTAATTAAATAAATCTTTAATTAACTGTAGAGTTGTTTAGTTTGTAAAATGGGATGACTTCTTATTTTTATTTTTATTATAGGATATTATTCTTTAAAGGAATATATTGAGTATGTATTTTCTTAGGATTTATTATAAATATAAAAATGTATGCTATGCTGCTTTCATTTTGAAAGTAGCATAGCATACATACAGCTAGTAAGCTAGACAGAGCTTGTACCAACAGTGCCAGAGTAGGATACATGTTATGTATATTTTATCTTTCAGTTTGAACATTTATTTTAAAACAGTAAATGGCCATATAAGTTTGTTTAATAGCTCATTATACAAACTTTTTTTTCTTGTATAATGAAAATAACTAATATAATTTCGCCCTCAGTACATTTGAGTCTCTTCTCTCTAATATTTTTAAAACTGTTTCCCGAAAAAGATTTGTAAATTTTCCGCAGTAAAATTACCTATTTAATTCTAATACCCCACAGTGAGCGTAAGATATCAAATTGAATATAAAGACAATAGACGGGCAGATTTATGCGCAGTCAGGCGAATGCAAATGGCCCCTTTGATCTCGCGTTGCGCCGAGCGCCCTTCAATTGCTCCTGATAGTTACGTCAGTGCTGTTCTCTTGTTTATATCTTCTAACCAATAGGGAATTTGCAAAATTAGTTTAAAAATAAAACAGTACTAGGACCGCAGAGAAGGAATCAAGCGTCTCTCTGTCACGCTTCATGAATGTCGGAACACAGACGGTTTCAGACTTGCGAGTCCGGGATAACCACTTGCTAACACTGGTCACTTAATCGCTGCTCAAAGTTGATTTGCCTTGGTGGATTCGGAGTTTAGGGTTAGAATTGTATCCGGATCCTCAAGGGCTTCGATCTGAAGTACCTAACTACTTGAAGCTTAAACTACGTCTTTCTGTCTCTCGATTATTAAAGTTTTAGTTTTAGTTACTATTATTATTTCTTGTGCACTTGCCTACCCTTTTTGTCAGTTTTCCTCTACCTGTGGGTTGTTTAGAAGAGATAGTTTTTTAACGATAAAGCCACCCAAATTGTACATTAACGTAAATCTGTTTCTTTGCCGTTGATTTCTGTTGTTTTGGTGTGCAATAAACAACATATATATCTATCTATCGGTACTGACCACATAAGCCTGTACTTGCCACTGCTAGGCAGAGGCATCACCTTAACTATGACGTGCTGCGAGCTAGGCAAACTTCAACACGAGGCCTTAATGTAACTAACAATAAGGCTAAAACCGCTGCTATCACCAATCTAGCGTGCATATCATTGGTGATCTATGTATACCAATCCACTTTTGCCACTGAACTAGAAGAATTTGATCTTAATCATCTGATTATTAACGAATTGATTCATTCGAAATATAAAAGACAGAAGAACGTTAATACAACTACAATTTAATGCACCTAATGTGTCATATCATTACGGACCCTAATAAAATTACAGCAAAGAATAAAATACAAAAACACTTCTTGCCGGAACTGATACGTAAGGTGCACCAAAACTACAAGGCAGAACACAGCTGCGTTATAATAAATAAATATATTATAATTACAAAATATTGTGCTATAAATTATAAGAGTTATTAACTGACCGCATTCCCATATGATTTGATTGAACATGTGAAATTACAGTCATTAACACTTATTGCTTTAAAGATAATAAACTTTGCTATTTATAATCCATAAATTGTATATAACGCATTAATCATTTTATTAGCCTATAAACTTCCAATTTGTGTTATAATGTGAATGCTCACTAAACGTTATTGTTAGTTAGTTCAAAAATTATAATTTTATTAGTGGTGGAGTGTATAATGTGTATTTATAATCAAATTTACATTTAATTTTCATCTATTTTGGTGCAGCGATCCTTAATGGATCTTTGCCTACAAATGGAATTTGCTTGCAACAAACACCGTTTCTAGTTCAATTACTGGTTGACTGGTAGGGAATACTTTTATATCACGTCCTCATCTCTTGTACTAGTTTGTGATGCTAATAATGTCTATTTGTCTAAAAAAAAATTATTTTTGTACGTTGTACAATCAATTGTTGACATGAGTACTTAGTAAAAGACCGGGTAATAGAAACATCAAGTCCCCCTCAGCTCATCCTTACAACAAATCAATGAAAGTTCTCTACGAAGTATTAAAAAAACTTCATTCATGCACGTTTTTTGAACCTTATGCAATTCTAATTAAAGGTCATAATGGTAGAGTCGTTCCGGCATTGTTGGTGCGCACGCGACATACCGACCCTGATGAAGGGTTAGCGCCCTTAACCCTCTGTGTGCGGGGTGGTTAGCACTGCCCCTGCGATTATTAAACAATTTGTCTTTGGTGCAATTATTTGTTTTTTGTGGGCATACTGACATGTTTCTGACAGTGACTCTTGGCTATCAAATTGTAGGATTTGAAATACAGTTTTTCATCAGAATAAATATTATTATAAACGATTTAATATCGTTGATCGTTGAGTTTACCGATCACGATCATAAAAGCATATTTCTTAAATGATAGTATAACGATAACAAAAAAATATTGCTAACCTTAGCAATAGTTATTTTAATAAACAGGTTAAGTAGAAGAAAGTAGGAACTGTCAGGCTCAATAATCAATATAGGTATGTCACTTTCATAACTGAGATGTTTTTTTTTAAATATTATACGTTCTTGACAAAGAAAAAAAAATCATAGTAAGTACAGCAAACCTAGCTAGAGAAAAATAATTATTTAAAAAAATCAATTTACAAAACCCTAAAACCAATGAGCGGGATATCGTTTCCCATGGGAATGGCGCGTGGGGCTATTTATATAGGCAGGGATTGGGACCACCATGCCACTGTCAAACGGGACCGCATTGTGCGCACACGCTATGTCATCGCTCATCGGTTTGCCGAAATCGTGAATGATCGCGTAAACAAGGATAATGAGCAAGTAGGTGGAGCCGGTCGGTTACGTACGCCCCTCTAAGATTTTTTCTCAGCGTCTGGGCGGCGCGAGATACGCCTCGCGACCCACGCGCTCGCAACATGCCGTCTAGAAGCGACGCCGCCGCTCCGCCGGCCCGCCACGCTCACGTAAACAAACGTTCCAAATGCGAAAAGTGGCAAGGACAATAAAATACACAGCCTGATCGACGATTCAAACACCGAAAACGGTCACTGACATACGATTAAAACTTTTTTCCCGCCATGCGCGCTCGTTTCTACACCAACGTTATGTTGCCGCTTCAATTTGAGTTACTAAACAAGTGATCCAACAGTGATTTTTGCAGTTTTCAAAGCGAAAACTAAGTGATAAAATAGATACAATGTGCCCGCGAAAAAAACGAATAGTGTTGCCAACATGAAAAAGATTAAAGCAGATGAAAACAGAATGCGCAAGATATTCCCAGCCGCTATTGTTTACTTCTTGTTTCTTTTATTCAAAACGGCGAGGTAAGCCTTGTATATTTTTCTAATACATTATGCATGTGAATTAATAATCATAGCTTTTATGTCTGATATAACATTAGAGATGCAAAACTTGATATAAAACAAGTCTATAAACATTAATTCAAGAAGTTGTTAAAGTTATTAATGGTACTTTATAGATGAAGCATGAAAATGACCTTTTTTTTAATGTCAAAACAGTGATATCAAACTGTATTCTGGTAATGGACTGGGGATGCAGTTTATCAGGACGTGTATAGTATCAGAGATGTTTCAAAAACATTGTTGTTAAAATTTTCATTTCTGTCGAAAACAAAACGAAATCTTTAAAAAGAGTCATCACACGCACACATCAACCCGACAATAAGCTCAAGCAAATAGGGGGCGGTCACACTGAATGCGAAACGAAAACATCACTCCGGCAATCATGCAAAACGGGCCTAAGTAGACAACATGCCGACTAATGAATAATGATACGTTAATGGATGGTAATAAATGCAAATTTAAAAGGTGACAATCATTTGTCGGCCCACCCAATAGCTGTAGAGTTACCGAGTATGGTAATGAGGGCCGATATGCCACTGCACGGGACTGCATAATCGGTAGGCTGTTTGCGGCGATTGATACCCACCAGCGAGCTAATGGGCGCTGGAATAGACGTTACGGTATTGAGATAAATTATTTAAATTTAATAATATCTTCGAAACGTTAAGTGCCAATTCCATTATTTTAAAGTTTACCTCTATGATTTTAGTATGATGTCAAAGTTACTGGTACTCATCAACTCATCATTTTTTGCTTTTTTTACTCATCATGTAAAGTTTAGTTTTACAATCTTTCACAACCAAATCATCAATACTTAATAAGATAAGATAAGATAAGATATACTTTATTGCACAAAGAAAACAATTACATAAAAATGCTTAATCATTTAACCTCTCGCGTTCCGTGAAACTAGACATAATAGAAAATCTTTTGTATGTGGGCGCGATATCGCATCAACGGGACGTGAGGGGTTAATCTAGACAGATATTCAATTAATATTGATGATTGGCAGCACTAATAACTCAAGCACATTTGTTTTTTTGTCGTTTACCAAGTATAATTAGTTTAGTATATTCACAAATGACAATCATTTGACGTAAAACCCATGTTAAGACACAATAGATTCAAGTGAAGTTGAAGAACAAACCTTTTTTTGTTTAAGTAAGTAGATGATGTTGTCATAACTAAAATTACTGCAAAAATTTGAAGGGTTTTGTACATTTTTCATTCTTTATTTATATTAATTTATACGAAAGAAAGAGAGAAAGCAAATTTGTTTATTGGCCCCAAACAAAGGGAAGCAAACAAATACAAGCAAAAGCAACATGCAGTCAAAAACGAACTTCAAAAACAAAGCTCGTTCACAGTATTATAATTGAAAAACAACGGTTAAGAAGATTAAAAATATTGTTTTTTTTATTGTACTCGTTTGTAATATTTATAGGGTAGATATTGTTTTACTACAAATTGTTTAATATTTATTGCAGTATAGCCGCCCTGGAGACCAATAAATGAAACAGAACAAATATAAATGCTTTTCATTGTTTAAACAGTTGGATAAATATTTACAAAAATAAGACTACTTTGTTTTATATTCAGTTAAATCTAGTAACTCTAATTCTGGCCTCAAAATATAATTCGCAATAAACATAAATTCTAAAATTATCTTAGGCGCCAACGGGTAAGATTATTGACAGTATAACCAACTTTGATTTACATAATCAAGTGATTTGTCTATCGAAACTGGACATTATGACGTTGTGCTTAGTAACATTAGGCATTTAATGAACGAACTTGACCTGACGTTTTCTGTTAGTGGTATCTATTTATTAAAAAAATATTTATTGTGCAGGCCTTCAGAGGTTAAGAAATTTTTATACAGTACATATTTGCTTCACTCAAAATTCACAATTAAGCATGTAGCAGGTTGGCATAGATCTAATGTTTTTCCAATAACTGTGGTACCTTTTTACGGACACAAATAAAATTAGGATTTTTAAAGAATAATAAGACTATAATGCACTGATCACTAGCCATAATTCCGTTTCAAAATTCAGTAAAGAAAGTTACTTTTTTGGAATTCAACTTTAGACTTTTCGTTTTCTGAACATTTTCTTTCCAATAGTAAAAACTTCTCGTTGAACGATCACGAAAAAAATACCATACTCCGACTTGTAATTTAAGTGTATCTAAGCGACTGTGGATTTGACAGAAAATTACCACTTTATATGCAACTCTGTCCGAGTACCTCAGTATAAAAATCGGACACGCACAAACATCACAGAACTTGTACCACTTTACTACTTTTGAAATAATAAAAACAATTAAAAAACAGTTACCTATTTCTGACATTAGTGTCCCTAAACAGACATAACTGAGTTCATGGTCCCAAACGAGGTAGTGGAACTGTTGTCGTTATGGTGGAAGGAACAGGCTTAAATGTTACGGGTATTAAATGTTCGCAACATTAACAGTCAATAATAATTAAAAATAAAATATTGCCTTAAAATTTACAATAGACAAATAGACTTTTTATTACACACAAGTGATAGGTATGTTTCTATTAAATTTAACCCCCATTTTTATTCTTCTTTTGGAAAACACCTTCACAAATAATGCACAATTTTAGAACAAAATTGATGACCAATAAAAGTGTTTAAAAAATATACCGTAAATGTAAAATTTTACGCGATATTTTTAGGACATTTGAAGAGAAACAATTGAGTCCAATATTGCTTTTGCGGAACATCAACCACCCGCAACGAAAGCTTCCAATAGGTATATCTATTTTATCCGTCCCTGTTGCTCGTAGCGTGATGTTATGTACCTTCATCGATAAATACTTAACAACAAAAAGAGATTACTTCAAACTGAGCCGGTAGGTTCTGAGATTAGCACACTCAAAATAGATTGAAGAATTAAAAGCAATTGGTAAATTTTTAAATTTTGGTGCTATGCTGTGGTTAAGGTATAAAAAATAACCCAACATATTAACCTCGCCATTGCGTTCAACATCAACAAAGTGAGAGCTGAGAATTAGCGGTCATGTGTACCAACAGCTCCCTCGGACGAGTCGTTAAACCCGCCTGATCCAATTAAAACGCGACGCGAAACTTAATAATTGCTGCAAAAATTCCTCACGATGAGATAAAAACAATAATTTCGTGCTTTAAGAGCTCGCCAGTAAAAAATAATAAATCTGACGTCGGCCCCGCTTGATGAAATGCTACGATACTCATTCAGAAAGGTTATTTCAATACAAATTACAGCTACTTGCGTTGCTCCTCTGTGCGTGCCGACAATACTGCAAATACTTTTCTCCTCTCTAACACTCTGAGCAGGAACGACATTCCCTCCATCACCCTCATTCGAAACTCTACCTTCTACCAAAGCAAACAAAAATCAGAATACTGAATCCTGCATTTCTAAATAGGACTTTTCTTTCGCAAGACTTGGAGCAACCTGATTGAAATTCCGTGTACCAACTATGTCTATCTGTATTTAGGACTTATTTGTACAATTTGCAATCTACTGTATGAAATGCGATATGCCAGTGATTTGTGAATGTTTGTAATCTAAAAAGTTTACATAGTTCGATAAGTGTTAAGGCGTGCATAAATTAGGCAAGAATTAGCTTATCGTCTTTGTAGGGTTTTGTATTGATCGCGAGATTCATTACGGTTGAATTGTTTTTAAAAAACGTTAATTTGTTCGACCTTTCCGGAGACGGCGGTGATACGTTTTGCTCTGAATCGCTGAGGAATTTGCTCGTTTATTTTTCTCAGCTACGTACCCGTTCATTTGACTAGTAGAATGTTTATAGAATTTTAATGACCTATTTAACGAAAAATAAGGTAAAAACAATGCTAAAAAAATAGCTAAAGGCAAGCTTTTTCAGTCGGAAAATTCTGCGCTTATGAAGCAATAGTCGTAGCAAATCGTAGCAGTCTCGTTTTATTCCTTTTTTTATGTGTATAATTGTGAAGATGCTTCGGTAGTTTTCAAATTGACGGGAAAAATTCGAAAGAAAAATAACACAGATTGTTTTTTCAATTTACCCCCTTCAGGGGTAAGGAGTCTTACACTCACTCCCCTACCGCTTCCCTAAGCGGTAGAATAGTAATTATGGATTTTTATCACCTGGAACAAAAAAAAGTCTTGACATTCCCTCGCCAGGTCGGATAATAGACTTTCGCATTTGGTGTTGGTCCTAGCTGGAGTCTCTGGATCCCTTCTTATTTTCCTTATAAGAATCTAAAAGGGTTTGTTGAATAGAAGAGCAGACTTGTAGGCCGAAATACAGCTAGAAGATATTTATAATTACTGCCCTTAACCTCGACCTTAAATTTTACTGTCCACTTCCTTCTGATGATCTCAACCTTCATTGTTCAGGGATTAAAAGATGGATAGTTCTGTAAATAAAGGGCAAAGGTGCGGCGTTGCGTTGTTCAAATTAGTTTGCCCACGCGCAGATACATATTCTTATCATCATTATGTAACACTTCCTCAGACTAGAACACTACACTGACTAGTGTTTTATGAAAAGGCAGTAGAGTTCCGTATCTATGTAAAAACTATCTTCCTGCTTTTAGGGTAAATTACCACAACCTTGGTGTCTTCAAGGTAAGAGTGAATATTACACCTTCGACCTCGTCATTGCTTACCATCAGGCGAGACTGAGGTCAAACGCAAACCCTTTTTATATGAAAAAAAACAAATGGGATAAAATCAAATCGAAGTCGTTTAATGAAAAGATGATCTCTAAGTATACAATTTATGAATTAAGTCAACTTCATTTTACGGGCATTTTCTTGTAGAATCACCGAGTTCCTATCACAGCTAAGCTTTAATATTTTTCTTACAAATGGGTGTAACCCATGCCCAGATTATACCATCAAAAGTTTGAAGTAATCAGTCTCCATTACGTCCAATAACTGAGGAAAGAAATCCATTTAAAATCACGAAATCTTCGCTGGAACTGGAGGATATTGATCAAATGTAACGTTTGCTAAACGTTGGTTAGAGATCTACAATTTGGGCTTTATTTTGGAAGTTTGACTCACCTAGCCCTATGAACCCTTTGTACTTTGATTTGAAATGAGGACTTCTAGAGTCTAGATCGATTGCTTTTACCACAAGGTCAGCTAGATGAGGTAGATGAGGTTGCCTGCATAAAACTGTTTAGTACAAGGAACGCCAAAAACAATGACTCCAACGAAAGTCAAACAATGTTTTCCGTCTTTACAAAGCGCGAAGTTATCTCGGCGCGCTCCCACGCTCGCGGCGTCGTTAAAGGAGGCCGACGAATTATGCGACGTTTAATGATTTTAGTGAAGCAATCATTATTTGCGTAATGCGTTTTCTAAAGTGTAAGATCTCATCGCAATCTTGAAGTTAAGTCTTTACGTAACTCTTAGGTTTGCATTCTGAAGAACACATGAACTCAAAGCATGAATCTACGGCCAAGAGCTACTCTCTCTCTCTAGCCTATAATTGGTTTTATTGTCTAAAAATTGGTGTCCAAATTGGTGATCCCGAAATCTCCTCAAAGTCAAGCAGCTTGAAAATTCATTCTGTCTCGTAATATGTCAGTGAGAATGAAAGCGACAGCAATATGTATGCACGTTCGTAAGATTTAGCAGCTTTTTGAAAATAGAGCTCTTTAAAATTAAGCATAAGTTGAGACTTTCTTCTTTGGACATTATTCCACACAGCGCCATCTAGTCCCAAGTGGGCTAACTATAGTCCGTTATTATGGATACTAGACAACGGATGAACATACTTAAATACTTTTTCTTTTGTAAATACATACTTAATATACATAGGAAACACCCAGACCAATACAAACAGACACGTTCGTGCACATAAATGTTTGTACTGGGCGGGGATCGAACCCGCGACCCTTGGTGTAGTAGCCGACTTCTCAACAATTACACCAAGACGGTCGTCATCTCAATATTACTAAACACACTGTGCCTGTTAGCGGTGGCGCAATATGCTAGACCTCTTACCATTGAGCTATCAGTATTAAGTTCGATACCCAAGGAACGTATTGGAACCAAATGCGTTTTAACTTGAAATCCTCTGTCGAGCACGAGTTGCACTTGTTCTAAATAGAAAACCCACAAGATTATATTCAATCTAGATTAAACGTGCATGTACAAGTGTGTTTTATAACATCTAGTCGCAATATTAAAGAGATTAGGCGCGTAGATCAGATGGCGTCCAGTACGTGACGCGACACGATCGTTGTCGACCAAACTCTTCAAGTGAAACTGTTAGTTACTTCTGTCTGTGGAAGTTGCTTGAATGTAGCTAGGTAGTTGGGAAAGAAATCCAACGAGCTTCCAATCACATTGTTGCGAAAAAATCAAGTACTTATTGTGAGAAAGTACGGCTAGGCACGGCACGGTAGTGGAGATATTAATAGTAACTCGATTTCGAAATATCTTTCTCTTACTTTTGTGGAGGTTATTCTATATCTTTAGTTATTTTCATAATCATTATCATTATTTCAGCCCACATCCATCCACTGCTGAGTGGAGACTCAGCAGTGAATGTGGTCTCTGGTGAAGAAGTCTTTGCCTCTCGCTACCAGGTAGTCATCTTAATGTGTTCCAAATAGTTGATTTACTAAGTATGGGTTCTATTGTTAACTTTCCTTATAAGTATCTGCTGTGTAGTCTCAAATAGGTAAGTAGGTATATAATATTCAAATCCTCATTGTTTTAATAAAAGAACCAACAAGATATAAGCGGAAAACAACACGATAATTTCCAGACAAGAATCCGTTCGTTCCCGACTGCTGAAACAAGTTATTTTATCAAAGCATTTCCCAGTTATTCATAAAGGAGCATTCCTTGCGATCTCCGACCCAACTCCATTAATTAAAACCTTCCAACATTTATTTACAACTTTGGATATAAAGTATTTGTAGAACGGCAGCTTCGTAACAAATTGTTTCGTCTACAAACTATTCCATCCACGTCTGATACCATCTGCTCACTGAATAAATTAATAATGTTTCTAATTACATAACATAAGCCCAATTAGTGACAATATTTTGGTACACGTGGACGTTACTGACTTGTTTTATCGTTTAGGAAATTAATAAACGACATACTTAAGAGATTCTATGGATTTAACGCGATAACAATTTGAATGAACTGTTTTAAGCGTAAATTATTAATTCAAATGTAGACGAATTCTTATTTAACAACATCTTAGTTCCACATGTTCTTGATAGTCAAAATACTTAATTTTAATTTAGTGAAATAAATTGAGTGTTTATGGGAAGAAAACAACTTATCTGGTACTTAGAGCCCATTTTGTGTTTGGCAGATTCAATCTAGTGAAATGGGGTAGCAGGTTTTATTAACATTCAGCGTTCCTCTGAAGTAATAGTGGGTTTGGGCAATAGGGCAAACAACTGGGGAAATTTTGGCGCAAAACATTTCTGCACTGGAAAGGGGAGGAAGACCTGATTAGGGTCGCTGTATTTAGGTGGATGCAGGTCCATGTTCACCAATGGACTTTCTGTCACTGATTATGACGATTCTAGCTTTTTTTTTTTTTTTCCTAACCTGCATCATCCCACTGCTGGGCAAAGGTTTTGGCATTGGGACGATTCTAGCTAATGTCTTAAAAATCAAAGATAAAAACCAAACCACTTAGGTATTGTTTATGAACATTCGTGGCAAATGTTGCTGGATGTTCCATTCAACAAACTCGTGTTTAGGAAAATGTTATATTACCTGCTAAGTGATGGATGACTGATTGGATTGTGATCAATCATTTCTCAGAACGTGAAGTACACATAATTGCAGGGTAAAGTACATAATACATAGTAGTGATACACGTGATGAGTTTGTGTTGCTATACATGATTTTGTGTATAGTCAGTAAATTAACATGTTCCACAATATGGATAGATAATAAATATAACATTATGCATTTTTGCGCTTATATAACCAAATTGTTTTTTTAAACCTTTTTGTCAAGTTTTGTGATGATATAATATTAAATTGCTAAAATTTAGCAGCAAACTCCCTGTCAGACTAACAAAAGTGGGAAGATTTGAGTCATCGCAAGTGTTTGCCAGTTGTCCACTTTGAAAATTTCTGAAAGACAGTAAATAGTCAGCATCAGAACAGTATGACATTCTAGAGTGGCCAAAAGTATTCGTCCATGTCTTGATAATGTTGATGTTGATTCCTATGCACGCTATGCTACAGCTTGATAGCGCTCATCACCCCGAGCAATAGTCGTGGTCAGACATCGTCTTAGGCGGTCAGGAATTCCCGCACTCCCCTAATCAACTATACAATCCCGTTCCTTCCAGTCTAAAAATACATCGATGCTAAAACAACTGAGTGATAAATACAGCATTTGATCTACTTTTAATACAGTAAAGACCAATATTAAAGCCCTAATTAGTTTGCGGCATCCCATTGACGGTAATGACTTGAAGTTGCAAATAAACAATGTTATGTTAATAAACAATTAGCTACAATGTCAACGAATTAACTAGAGCAACTAAGCTAAAGGTGCTGATCTAGCCTGAATTCTAAAAGCCAAGATCAGACAAAGCTGCTTTAGAAAAACGTAAATAAAGCACTAATTAGTAACTTATGAATATTGATGACAGTGTTATTAATAAAATTAATCCATTGATATCGCGAGGATGCCGCTTAGTTGCAAGTAGGGTCAGCATCAGAATGATAAATGCGTTTAGAGAGTGGCCAAATATCTGCAGTATTCAAAAAAAGAAAACTTATTACTACAGTATCTACCTAAATAGTGTTTCACTTGATTTAGAATTTAACTTGATGGATTAAGCCATGGATGGATCTATTGCCAAATGTTGTGTTGTGAAAAAAAAAAACGCACCTATTTTGTTGAACCAGACCGTTTCTTGGACCAGATATCCAGAACTTTAGTGCTCTTCTAATAACAATTCAACTCTTTGCAGCTCCCGCGGCAACATGTTACCGAACCACCTCAAGTTGAACTCAGCGTTGACGTGCCGTCTCGTCGGAGGCCTGAGTCGAGAACAGCGCGCCATTTGCCAGGAGTTGCCTGACGCAGCCGCTATCGTCTTCGAGGGACTGCAAATGGCCGTCAAGGAGTGCCAGCACCAGTTCCGCTGGCACAGGTGGAACTGCTCCAGTCTTGTGGCGAAGAGCTCCAACCCTCATGCTAGCGGCATCATGAAGAGAGGTAGGATTAGTTTTAACCTCTTGATGTGATGATTCTCTTACGGTCTGATTACTTAGGCAAAATCATAGAGTAACATGATGAGCAAAAGCGTCCTGGCCCAGTGGTTAAGCACTATGACTAAGAACCGGATGTCCAGAGTTGAATCTGGACTAGGTACTTTGTTTTCATATCCAAGGTCCCTTGAGATGGCAATAGAGATGTGAACTCCTGAATGTTCCGTTCACCGTGACGCCCACGGTCGGTACTTATGACATTTAAAACTATTTTTGAATTGTTGTTTTCAAATCATGTTGTAAACAAAAACTTTAGTTTTTGGAACGTTAGATATAGTTGGGATCTAACGTCATCTGAAAATAGCTGCATAAGATGTCTGTGCTTCTTCTGTGCTTTTATCGTTATTCACCATGTAATGGGTACAACTGTCTGGCATTTAAACGTACAGCACTTTGAAATAATAACTTCAGTAAGGGCTTATTTATTCTGAACACAACCACAAGCAGATAAACAAAAGCAAACCATAACACAGTCCGGCCAATATATCTGTAATTACAAAACAGCTTTGTTGGGACCTAATTGCATTGTCAAAGTCGTTCCATACAGACCAAGAACATATTTCCAACCCATTCCGTTAAGCAAAACCCAAAAGACCGATAAACATGACAATTTATGGAGCTTTGTCGCTAATTGACCAATAACGCGATTCGAAACGTAGGTGGTAGCAATCAGACATCGCACAGAAACCAGTCTCGAGTACCAAAGAAGATAATATATTAAAATAAACGCAACTAACCCTTCAAACCAATCGCGAGCAGCCATTACAATCCGAATTTATTACGACGAAAAATTATTCACGCATATTAAGGCGCTGGCGAGGGATGCATTATTTGTAATATTTACAGAATGTCTCTCGCCTTTATTCCTGTATCTCTGGGTGTGTAAAGGCTTTGTCGACCTTATTTTTTCCACAATCATCGCACACGTTGACGTGGAAATTTACGAGCATGGATGATGGGAGACAACAAATAATATGGTTCTTGGTGGCCAGGTGGGCTCCGCTCCCGCGCCCCTGATTTCACGCTACGTGTGGGTCCAACACGCCCTCCCCCCTTCGCCCCACACACCGCCAGATCACCCGCAATCCTCTCACCAATTAATATCTTAACTGAAATTGCTCGCTTAAGTCCAATCGGAGTTACTCAATTCTCTACAAGCCCTTTTATAGCTGCACGAATTTCAATAACAATTCGAAATTTTATCTCTGACCTGCATATGACCACGAACAAATCAGTAATTTTAAAACTGCTCTTACTCTCGAACGTTATTGAGACATAAAACTTTAATTATAAATCGAAACGCGGAATGTAATGGATTCTTAAATGTCAGCTATTTTGTTGCGATGGGTTTATTAGTATTGATAATTTCCCGTAACGAAGCCTTCCGGACCTCAGTGACACGACTCCGTTAAAATTGAAAAATTGTGAAAAAACAGCGTAACTAAAACCTTAAACATCTTTCTTAACTTGCCCATTGTTGAAGTCCCGAATTGAAACGCCGACGAGAGAATGAGAGAAAAAAACGCCCAAGAACAAATCGAGAGGCTTTTAAATAGGATAATAGCGATCGATGATCGAAGAAGAAAGATAATAATGATTCCAAACCGTTGGTTTTTTGTCCGATTTCGATACATCGATGAATAGTGTGGACGGATGGTATTCTGGATAGATCACGGAATTTGTTCCGCTTCCCTGTGATCTTCCACACGTTGTTAGCGTGCTTGTTGTACGTGATAGTGTAACAATACTCTTGCAGGACTGTCGTAGATTTAATGACTTTTGTGTGTCTAATGAGGGCATTGTGAGAAAGAAGTTAGGCGTTGGGTTAATCGTCGGCGATGGTAAGATTAGGTGGACGCGTCAGATGTCGACGGCGTCACGTGAGAGAATGGTCGCGGCAGGCAGGGTGGCGCGGTTGTCGATACGCATCTTGCGCGGGCGCACGTGACATGAATTCACGAGCCGACGTGTCATAAAAAAGTGACGTTTATTGGCGTTTTATATCAACAACGTGCTCCAGGTGACGGAGTGCCGACGACAAAGTGCTTATGATGCTGCAAAAAGAACAGATTCGCTGTTATGACGCGCTTTATCTGACGGTGAGTCGTGGGAACATCGTTTGGCGGTTCGACGTCTTCATTTTTGAACGATATAATTTCGTTTTGTTTTTGCACTGAAAGTATTTTTACAAAATAAACAGCAACATTTTGACAACGTATTGCAGCGTTTTGTGAAAAATCATGATGTCGTACGCTCGCTGACCTAAAATAACAGTGATTTAAGAGATTTGGAAAAAAAACCTTCTAAACGTGTCGAAATGTCTCAATGCAGTGTACCTCAACCCTCTAATGGCCGAGATAACATCTTCCTCGGTGCGTTACTGAATCGTGCTCCTTCAGATGCTTCTAAACTGTGAGAAAAAACACACAAAAGGCGACATAAAAACGTGAATTTGTTCAAAGTTCCCGGTTTTAGACGTGACATCGAGTGGCTTTTTTGTTTAGCCTTTTTGTTCCCCGGCGGATTACGGGGCGGCGTTTAAGGGTTAATTAACTCTGGAAGAGTGTTAGTGATGTTGCGGAATTTTTGAAGCAATATTTTAATGGAGCGATGATTTGACTAAAGTCCATCTCTTTTAATCGATTTTGAAACTATTTGGTTATTTCTCAATAAAAGCACAATTTGTGTTTTTTTGATGATTGGTGAATCTGTGGGAAATATTATGGTCAGTGAATGCCGAGAGGTAACCACCGAAAAAGGAAGCAGTGATTCACTTAACTGGCACTGTTTTGTATACTGCGGGGCTACAGTGACGCTCAGCACAAATAACTACAGCTTCTACCAATCAAAGGCCTTTGGGCGACTTGATAACATCTGACCATAAGGATCATTTTATCCCTAGGTTTCATAGCAACATGGATTTCTCCAACCCTTTTACAGTAGCGTTTGTGACAAACACATGGTTGTGGTAAATACAGTGCAAAGCACAGGACATAAAGGATGTTTGACAACCAAAAATCACCTATAAAAGGTAGTCGTATAATCGAAGTATATTCCTTCAAAAAAAACAACCAAAACCTCCATTCAAGTGAACGGATAAAATTGCAAGCGAATATACTCGTACAGTGTATATGCTGATGTTTCGCAGAAAGCTTTTAAAGTGGCTCATTTGGCCGTTAAATTTGTCGCGGGTGACGTCACGAGCACAGTATAAACCATACAGTAGAACATCTACATACAAACGTGCCACTCTCGGTTTGAATGTGTACGTGCGCGTCGCGCGCCGTGTCGCGATATCACGCACACGCGGTTTCACGCACACGCTAGCATAAAATAGGGAGGCATAGGGAGGCGGCCAGTAGTCCAGTACGGACGGGCTGTGCCGCGTGTCTGTGTGCACGCTAGGCTAATAACTCAGCGGGCGGCCTTAGATAGCCTACTGTATGGTTTATACTGTGTCACGAGGCACGGTGCGCGCGCGCAACAATTAGCGATTCGCAACAGACGCGTAGCTGGACCTTAATGCGGCACTGGATTCCTTCCCTGCCGAAATTGTGGACGGTCAATTTGAATTAATCGTGTTGAAACTTTGAAAGATGATGAATATGGTAAAACAAGAATAAACAGTGGATGTAATGATCGCAAATTAAGAGGAGATTTAAGTATTATGTAACGAAGGCGGAACAGTAGGTACTACAGCAATATGGTCATATTGTGATAATCGTGGTAGTGGTGGTCGAGGTTTTGCTGTCACCAAATTCGCGTCGAGCTTGTACATACCTAACCGGCCTATATACGTCCCACTGCTGGGCACAGGCTTCACCTCAACTATGTGGTGGAACGAGCCATACCCCAACACGCGGGCTCGGATTGTTAATGTGCTTGCTTGTACAATCCGCATCAAAGCAATGTCAACTTTCAGAGTGGTTAAATATAACTGTAACATTTGAGAAAACATCATCAACTACAGTTTTATTAAGTCTATCACTTGTTTTAGATTTGGGACTAGATCATGTGTCAGCATGTATAACAATGCGTGAATTTTCTTGAGTGTGTGATGAAATCCGTACTTTCTAAAAAAAACCCCAAAAAGAGGTCGAATGGCAACATCCTGTCAGAGTATTTCATTAATGAGATTCTGGGACACGTTGTTGTTAGCAAGTGGAACGCTGAAAAGTTGGATGCTACCACTGCTATGCTTAGCAGCTTTAAAATTAAGGCTCTCAAGGTTTCTCCTTTCAAATATAGCTTGAAAGACTAATTATCGTAGTAGCTGAATATCTTTAGCCGCATACGCTAAATTCACTTTTAGCAGAGGTGGTATATTTTTCCTTTAGGTAATACCTACATTTGAAGGAGCCATAAAAGCAAGTTTTGCGATGTCTGATTGAACCCAATGATATAATAGAGCAACAAAGATCCGAAGATACTGCACTACGAAAGCATGAATCGATCGAGCTGAAGAAAATCCTCGGTCCGTTATTGATTCGGATAAATAACCCATTAAACCCTCTTTAGCAATCATTACCGGTAATAATATGAATATATACAGAACATTTGCACTCATTGAGGAAGAAAAACTCGTCGGGAGTTCATTCATTTAGGCGCCAGATTTATGAGCTATCGAGTTAAGCGAGAACTACATGAAAAACTTATTTGAAAATTAAAAAGTTGGACGTTGCACCGCTGCGCACTGCGCAATCCTAAGGGCTTTCACAAACAGGCCAAAAGTTTGGCTACAACAACCCACGTAAGTGAGTCGCCTTTTTTACTTCCAAAAGCAAAAAGTTAACAACCCACAACATAAGTTGTGTCGCAAACTTGCAAAATGAATATTTTTGATTTGATAAAAAGCGTAACTGGAAAAAATATCACTTAGATTCTCAAGAGCTTTCCTTTCTGAAAATGATCACCTGTTTTAGCGACATGCATGCCTGTTTGTATGTTTTTACAATAGGTAATATTTTCCCTATTGACTTGAAATACCCGAATTTGAAATGCTCTTTCGTTCATATTTTTTGTGTAAAGGATGCAGGCCGCCTTTTACAACCGGCCGCTCTGAAAATCTATGGGGGAGGCATATGTTCAGCATTGAAAGTCGTTTGGCTGTTGACAATTATCACATCATTATTTACGTTCAAAACAAAATTTAACGCAAAATAAAATATTATTTTCTTTAACAAAGATTTGAAAGGATAAATTGGTAGTTAAGAAGGATCGGAGCGGCGTAGCACATTGCCGACGTTTGCTTGATTGAAACAAATATTATTGATTACGTCTGTATAAGCCTTAAACGGTTCACGTGTGCGCAAGCCCGTCTACATCAAAAACAATGTACCTACCACAACGCGGAAAAAGCCGGTCACCGTGGCTCCGCGCAGCGCACGGAAAAAGTCGTATGCGCATTCGATTAAGCCGCGTTCGCGCTCACATAAAGAAACAGAGATGAAATAAAACGTTTAATGATAATTGAAATTTGTATTTACTTAGGCGGTGAATTTTTTGCGTCGCGGCGCCCGGTTGCCTTACAAGGTTGGATGTAGATTCGCCAATTTAATCCGCAGTTTGGGGAAGGGTGGCGCTGGTCGCGAACTGCTGTACTGTGATGGACAGGTAACGACCAGGGCTGGCTATTTCTGGCACGGTTGAGTTAACAAATGGCCCTTTAAATTCAACGCTGCCCATGTAATGCCCATAAAAACCACTTTTTCTATCAAAGATGTGATATGCTACTGATACTAAGCTATGAACCTATTTCGTCTCTACTGTTGCTGAGCTATGTAGCAGGGCGATGATGAGCGTGGTCTATAAAGATAACCAACGCATCCACAGCAAGTATCCATTCATTAAGTACAAGTCCTTTTCACCAGAGATAAGTATATCTCCTCACGGTAGTGAAGAAATGGTGTGGTATCAAACGAGCGACCTATTGCATCTGAACCAGCGCTTTTTAATCACTGGATAATCTGTTGAATACGATTTCTCTTATACTAAGGTAAGCCACGCAAGCCGATTTGCCAACCCATCAAATACATATTTAAAGTTACATATCAGCAATTGCCAACTTAGAATTCACCAGCACAGAACATTTATTTCAAAAGAAACAGCGTAAAATTAACTTCAAGCACCTCATAAATGTTAAAACGCAGTTCGACTCCGTGTCTGTCCTCTTGACAACTTGTAACGAAAATAATTACATGTCATGCATTATTAAAACAAACACAGACAAAAAATAAACAGACAAGTGTAAGGGAAGAATTTAAAATCTGTCACCAGATCGAAATTCAGAGCATTTCGAGGGAAAAAGTCGAAAATGTATGGCTGGAATTCATTAAAGTTGATTATGGAATCCGGCACTGGCGGCAGGCGAAAGTGGACTTTAGGAAAGTGGAACGAAGGCATGGGGAAGGATCACCTGTGATTAAAGTTTTAATGGACGCAATCATCAGAACAAACAGCAAAAAGTTTAAGGACACTCTATTATTAAGGATTTTATAAAAGGCTTGGTGGGGACTTATCTGATTAGTTTCATTTACGAAAAAACACAACACAACATTAGCTGGGTACTGTCAAAAACGTTTCCAAGCTCAGGAGTGGAACTCCTTGCCTGCACACGAGTTTCTGAACCGCTTATTCAACAGTGCATAGGCATTTACTGGACAGACGTGACAAGATATATCCCTACCTCTTGCTGTGACCATCCACCTTCTGCTCCGCTAGGGAGTGGAATTTTCTCCCTGGGTCTGTATTCCCGGATACATACAACCTTGGTGGCTTGAAAGCAATAGCGAATAAGCACTTCCTAGGTAAGAGTGTTTTGCCATCGGCTTCGCCATCGGTTACAACAAGACTACCGCAGTCTTTCGCCTGAGTCGTCGTCTTTTCACCTCGGTCTCGCATAATACATCTCAAATAAATAAAACATATTAGGAGCGGTAGATAGTTCTTTAACAACGTTACGTTTTTAATGCCACTGGCGAAAAAAGGCCCACGAAGTTCACTTGGGGTCTTTATACGTAGCAAATTTTAAAGTCTGCAAATAGGCAATAACCGTGTACAATAGTTCCACTTACCATCAGACCCTAATAACTCACTTCCACAGCCTCCCCATTTCAGAAAGCAAGCGTCAACTCACAGCATAATCCGTCCATAACAGTTATCCGAACATAGCCACGAGTAGCTCAGAATCGGATCGTCAAAATCGATCAGAGCGGAGCGTTCCATAAATCGCGTCGTATCGATTCTATCGCGTCTCCTTCGATCGACAAATATAAATTTGTCACAGAGAGGAAAAAGCGCGTCGTGGCCGGGCACAGTTTATAAATAAACAATAACACTGCCGTATACGGCGTATACACCGTAACATTCATCAATTCGCCGTATTCGATCCGGAAAGGCAATGGTACGTTTACACAGCACGGGAAAAAATAATTTAATTTAACTTACCATGTCTTGCGGTTCTCGTCACGTGAAGAACTTTGGTCATGATATATAATGCTCAAGCTAACTATTATGTGATGTTGCAAGTGAAAGAAGGTGCACCTTCTTTTTACTTACTTTTTCAGCTCCGCTTCAATACTTTTTCAAATTAATCATTGTGATCGCAAACGTTCCTTAAAAGGTATATTCCGTACATCGGTAAGATGAACATATTCTTTATCAAGTCATTTTTAGTCATTGCGTTCCTGATACCTACGTAACCAGACAGATCGTACTATTATACATATAACGCAATCATAATCATAACGCAAAAAAGAAAAATTAAATCAACAGTTTATAAATAAGCAACGACATGACCGTAAGCAGCGTAACCGTAACATTTTCAATTCGCCGTATTCGACCCGCACGGCCACCGTAGGGTCAAAGGTGCCTTTATACCACACGGGAGTAATGAGCATCGATATCACCTTATTTCAAAAGAAACCACCGTAGTAATGATGTAATAATCTTACTGCTAAAACATAAAAGTTTAACTCAACATTCTGAAACAACCAACTTATAAAAACTCTGCACTGATAGTGAGCTTTTTAGTTCTGTTTAGATGCATCTATTCAATCATGCTCATTAGATTTTAATAGACTATTTATCACAATATGACAGCGCAAAATAATGTTATTCATATATTAAAATTGCCATTAATCGTGTCGAAATCTGGTCGCAAGCGATGCGCCGTCATAAAGTGGGTGGCATGCAAACATATAAAATGCATTGCTGTCGATGTTTTGGATGGTAAATACATATTAAATTAAAGATATTGCAGACCGACCTTGCGAAAAAGAAGTATTCATATATTAAAATTGCCATTATTAGATCGTGTCGAAATCTGGTCGCAAGCGATGCGCCGTCATAAAGTGGGTGGCATGCGAACATATAAAATGCATTGCTGTCGATGTTTTGGATGGTAAATACATATTAAATTAAAGATATTGCAGACTGACCTTGCGAAAAAGAAGTAGAGGTGAATAACCTGCTGTTTTTCTGTACTCAATCAATCACATTCCAATCTAAACCAAAAAAAGCTTAAAAACCAAAAGAGCTTGTAAACTCACAAATTGAATTAAAAACATGAATAACACACACAATACCTCGCCATCCGAATACGGAAACATATTTGTAAAAATTGATGATGACTCAATAATATATGGAACCGTACAAAAAATCGTACCGTATAAAAAGCACAATGCCGTATTAATTCACTTGGAGAGCGATCACTACAGGCAGATAATGCCTGATTTATAATGATTATCATTTTATTAAACGTGAGTCATCCTAAATCATGTCTCGCTTTTTGCCAGGTTTGATGACCCAAAACCGCGTCATTAAAACCGCTTAATAACATTATAAATAAATAATACATTACCTTGCGTAGTACGTAATGAAAATAGCCACTCACTGGATTACCACCGAGTATATTATTACTATATTGTACGATATTAAACTTTTATTAAGTAGTCGCATCTTCTATGTTAATTATTATAAGCTATTAGGCATGTTTGAGAACTTAAGGATATACTATTAAAACGTATAGCTATGATGATGTCAAAGCTATTAAAGCCTTTGTTTTTTTGTAGTATAAACAAATGATATCTTACATTTTGAAACACACATTGGCATAGTTATGTCCAGTCTCCTGTGTCCGTACATGTCTTTCTGTCTACCTATGTTTCTATCTACCAATATTTATGAGTGTGTGTGCCTTCGTACAGCGAACCACAGCTAAAGTGTAACACTTGATGGCCAACATAAGCTGAGCTCTGATATTTATGAAATACTGTACTACGCACAGACGAAACTCAATATATTAACAAATATATTGGATTTAATTGGATTGACGTTCTTTTATTTGACAAATTATGTAATTTATAAAAAAAAACTTCAATCATATTTTATAAAATATCAATAACAAAAAATAGAAATTGTTTTTCTGTTTTTCCAACTGAATTCAGTAAAATGAAAACACCTTGTGTGTGACCATGGAAGTTTTTAATAAGTAAAGCAATAGAAAGCACTTGTTTAAAGCAGCAAAAAAGAGAAATCGGGCTACAGGGCTCTCGCTCTATCGAATAAAAACGCCATTATTTTAATAAACCCTATCAGTGGTTGTCAATTAGACTCACTTTAAGCGAGAGCACAGTATAAACCATACAGTAGGTTATCTAAGGCCGCCCGCCAAGTTATTAGCCTAGCGTGCACACAGACACGCGGCACAGCCCGTCCGTACTGCCGCCTCCCTATTTTATGCTAGCGTGTGCGTGAAATAGAGACACGGCGCGCGACGCGCACGCACACATTCAAACCGAGAGCGGCACGTTTGTATGTAGATAGCCTACTGCATGGTTTATACTGTGGCGAGAGCCACTAATCCGTCGAGATAACGCCAGCTCCTCATATTAATCACGCTAACGTCAAATGAATTTATACGATTACTTCGTATCACACTTATCGAGATATTCCGAATGCTGTGAGAACTTCTCATTGATGAAGAAAAGGTAGACTTACTATCTATAGATTTTAAATGTAAGAATGGGTACTTTGAACGTTTTATACCAGCTTTTCACGTTAATTTGTCAAAGTGAACGAATCTAAGCCGTTCTTCGTTGATGAGAGGTCCTATTTCATGATCTTTACACATACACACATAAACAGCCTATGTACGTCCCACTGTTGGGCAGGCCTCACTTCAACTATGAGGTGGAACGAGCCATACTTCAACTAGCAGGCTCAGTGCGGATTGTTGGAGGGATGTAAGGTTAGTGAGCAACCTTGATATCAGATGTTATCAAGCCGCCCTAAGGCCTCTGACTAGGCTTAACGACTGACATCTAGGGACGTCAACCGCGACCAATTGCTTAACAAGCCTTCCGAAGCAAGGAGATGGAGTGGCAATAGGTAGTGTACCGGCCTGTACCTATTGCAATCTGGACCACCCGGGTTCCTAATCCGAGCGTTTTAACGGCTTTATGTTTTTTAGGTATTTAACTAACACAGAGCTGGTTAAGTTAATAATATAGTTACAAAATGCCTGATTATTAAGCGTATCTTAGTTTTTTTAGGTCGCAAAAGTTGGATAAATTACACATAAACCATTAAAAATCCACTTAATACATGATTAGGCTAGCCTTATACAATGATCATTTACTCATCCTAATTAATATACTGCTAGACATAATTGGACCTCCAGATAAGATATCCTAACGAATGTTCACTTCAAAACATAAAACTTAAAAACATCCTCTTCTTTTGGCCCACGTCACACCACTCTTCGCAAGACCAGGAATCTGGCCTGTTATTCTTCCTCATTTATGACCTAATTTTTGTAGGACGTGAACGTTGTACTATTTCAATCAGTACGTTATATTTTTCTCTTACAAAAATGGGTTGCCAATCACTCAATGGACGGGCAAAAGGCTGCTGGACCACCATCTACCCCACAAAGCGAGCTACCCTTACATTTTCCGAGATACAGTCTCCGGTCTAAAACGCGCTTATAACGCGGAGCACTTGAATACAATGATATTATAATAAAAAAGGTAGATAGGTTACTTGTACCTGAGCAAAGCATTGACACTGTTGACAGTCTCGTTTACGCTCTAGTAAATAATCGTACTGTCTTGTGCACACGTTATAACATGGTTAAATTAACCACGCCTTACCCCGTCGTCAATTTTCGACTTCGCGTCGGTACTGACATAACCTATCTACGTCTCTTTTATTGTAATATCGTTGCTTGAATAAACTTTCAAAAACGCTCAACTAATCTCGCGTGAGCACTGACCTTACAATCTTCATGCGCCAGCTAAATGCCTATTCAGGATCATACAATGAAATAGCAAGAATAGCACATTACGAACCTTCGGAGGGCTACAGCACACAATTAGACGACCCACCCGGCTCACCGACCTAACTCTAATGCAAATCGCCAATCACGCTATTTATGGTAAAAAGATTACATTGTTTGAGGCCAATAGCTTATCTTCGCATCGGGAATGTATTCACCATTTAATTTATTGCAATAAAATAGATAAATAGTCTCCTAGACGTTCCGCGTTCCAATAAATCGAAGCGGAGTTATGCCGGCACCAGTTTATGTATGACAGTCTAGTTTGAATCACAGGATCGCCTTGGACGATTTCCATGGCTATTTCAGTAGAAAATTACTCGAAAACTACCGAGTTTAAATGCGCATTGGACAACGGTTATGGAAACGCACGGAGACGGTCATAGTTTTAATCAAAGCAAAGCAGGTCTTGCGTACACGCGCATTGAAACGTTCGCGCAATAAACTAAAAAGAAAGTTATAGATGGAGCGAGGTTTACATCCAGTTGCAAATATGGTGTGTTTTGAGATATTATTAATTAATCTTCATTGGTATTTCTACAACACCTTACGTATGAATAATTACGAGTGTAGAATCCACACATCAATTATTGCAATATTTGCAGCTCAGCATTTCTCTTGTGTTAACGTTAGCGCTACGGTACAGATACTCTTCATTGCTAAGTATCTAAGTAAGTAACGTTAAGTGACTAACTTGTGAAATTGTACCAACAAAAGTTTTATATTTCTATGTTCTTATCTGTAAATATAACCGAATAGTTATTGACATCAGATCGAATGTGGTATGAACATGGATACAGTACGGCATTGAAAAAAATATGAAACTCTTAGTTGGCACAAGAAATGTGAAATTCTGAAGTTTGTTGGTCGTGATTTAACACAATGAATTAATACATGAGACATTGTTTTTTTATGAAAGAGGGAGCAAACGAGCACGAGGGTCACCTGATGGGAAGTAATCACCTCAGCCCATGGAACACCGCCAGTGTCGCCGCTGCGTTGCTTGCCTTTTATGAAGGAATACGGTTTTCATTGTTCCAATATAACGATTCACAAGGCCAACTTGTACATCAGCTATCAGCGTGTCGTAGTCCACAGCTGGACATAGGTCTGTCTCAGGGTGAGGCACAAACTCTTGGTTCTGACGCATCCAGTCAGATCCCGCTAGCGTTTTAAAGTCATCAGGTCATCTTGTTAAAGGTACCCCACTCCTTATTAGTGTGAAGCGGCAAAAGTCTCCAATTAAAGAGCCGTCTGTTCCAACGACATTTGGTCAGTACTCGAGCTTGCTGAGTTATGTTTATACCTATTATTCTCCGCCGGATAACCTATTTTATTTTTAAACTCTAGGCATATTCCGCTCCATAGCACACTGAGCTACTTCAAACCTGTGGCTTGGTCTTGCACCACATTTCAGCACTGTACGTCAATACAAGCAGGCCGCATTGGTTGAAGACTTGTACCTACACTGACGCCCAAACGTGAAACTTCATGAAAACGGGAGTAGTGTCATATTATGCTTATTTGAATATTTACCAATCTTGCATTATCATTTAGTCCTCTTGTTGTTGTGTGCTTGTGAAAGTTTACATGTATTAATTCCTTTGAGTTGAGTTGTATACGCGTTTTGTTAAATAGTTATGCTGGATTGGCGGGCGTTATCTTCTTCAACATGTTTGATCTCGTGTGTCATTGCAAAATGCGCAGACGCAAGATAGAAGCGTATAATTACCACAACTTGTGAAAAAGCTTGATCAAATGAATTTAAATGCACTTACTAAAATGCAACCTCTCCAACGACGATGTTTTGCGCTAAGTAGATAAAGATTGTGCCTACCTTTGTGCTACATCCGCATATTTCTCCCTTACACATGAAGTTACTTCACATTTACGCCACAATTACTAAAACTAGTCCGCCCGTTTCATAAAACCACTTATAATAATTTCTGTGTAATATCTGTAATTATCTCCTTCGAGGAACTAGGGAGTTGTCTGGTTGGGTTGTTCAGTTGGTTTTTATTTCTGTAACGTTGCATTAACAGTGCTTTTCCTAGTTATTCCAACTGCCTCGTTCGCTCGATTGGTTCGAAGGGCTTAAGCAAGTTTTCCACCAGGACCAATCAGATATCGTTATTTCCACTAGACGAAATTTTCATTATGTTTGTTGTATTACTGTCAACTGTACTAAGCCCCGAATTCCCCAACCTCAAACAAAATTGAGCACGCCTTCACAGTCACGTTGACAATTTCAGATTTATAGGCATTAGACGGAACGTCTGACTCATGCAGACTCGATTCTAATTGACGTTTTGTGTATTCGAGGGTAGATGAGTCATGTTGGCGGATCTAAAAAGCAATAGAATCGCCACTTTTTGATAACTGTAAAGTTTTCCGAGGATTTCATCGATTTTGAACCACTAGAACAGAACAACCTTCACTACGAAGTATTTTTGTCGGTCTCAGGCACGCACTATACCTACGCTCGACCTACTAGATCTGCTTAGTTTGAGGTTCAATCAGATAATCTTGGAGTAATCAAATTTTTATCATAATTTTGACAGCCTAACAACTCTTTTTTCCTTTCCTCCAGGTTTCCGCGAATCAGCATTCCTCTACGCGTTAACCTCGGCCGGAGTAGCCCAAGCGATCGCCCGTGCCTGCGCGCAGGGCCGCCTGCTGTCCTGCGGCTGCGACCCCCTGGGCTACCGCGCCTCTCACGACCCCCGAGGGCGCGCGCGCCCCAACAAGTGGGAGTGGAGCGGCTGCTCGCACAACCTGGCTTATGGCATCGAATTCTCCAAGAAGTTCCTGGATGTGAGGGAGCAAGTGGACGATCTGCAGTCGAAGATCAACGTGCACAATAATAATGCTGGGCGATCGGTGCGTATGAACATTTTAAGCAGTATTTTGTTGCTCTATCTTAATAACTACCTACTTCATATGCCATAAGGTCCCGAACTCTGGCTGGAACACCTTTGTATTCATCATACAATTTGAGGCTGGCTTTCGACTCGGCTTAACCACAGACCAAGATCAACTGCTTAAAACGTGCTTTCCGAAGCACGGAGGTGCCTGAAAAACACATTACTAACTACCATTTCAATCTTAAGCCTGTTGGAATCTCCAATACATTCGCTAAATTGAAAACCGAGGGTTTCAGCTGTACCAACAATGTTAGACAGGAAACATCTCCAAACAAACATCACGAATCGTTATTAGGAAGGTGATGAAGCCTTTGTGTCCCTTTGATAACTGATTCAAGGACCCTGGAAGACTCAAAAGGTCACTGAGCTGGATGGTGCTTCAATTTCTTTCATTAGGGCACGAATGCATAAGCTGTGTTTGATCATGCAAACAGGGGTGCATTTTAATTTCTTTGAGAATGTGTGGAGATGACGATTGTAGTCTGGCTAGCCAGACTACAATCAGAAACTTAATTATGAGCAACCTTATTTTACTGATCTAATCACGTTTCAATAAGTACTTTAAAATTTTGGCCCTTAAAGGATTTATTTTATATTGACTTTTACCCGTGGTTTAGCCCAGGCCACGTGGAAATCGGGCCCTAAAAGTCTTAATTATAATTGTATATTTGTACAAACCTGCTAGGATATTCATGATGCAAGTGAGCATGCTGGCAGATACCTACGCGCTTTTCAAGAAAAAAGAGGTAGAGTCAATTTAAATGCATCTTGATCATCAGAAAAAAACAAATCACTTGTAATACCTCTAATTTAAACCAAAACAGTGTGACATGTTACTTATTTTACAATTTTGACATAACAGCCTCATTTCCCACTAGCCAACATAACTTGATCTTTGGAATTTCTTAGACTCTTCTCTGATGAGTCGCAAACGGACCAATAATGGGGTTCCGAATAGACTTGTCGCTTTGAGGGTAAAATTACATCGATGTCTAAATTGCTGGAGCGAGGCGTCAAGAATGGGATATAGCAGTTAGGTTAAATTGGAGAGCGGGAGGTGGGCGTGGTTAGACGGAATCACTAAGTGGGTGGTCTCTGCAATGTCGACATGAGGCTATAAATACGGCGTTATATGGGCAAGCTCCGCTGTTAGGGCGATCACACCCCGTTTTATGTGCTATAAAGTCGGTATTGCATGGCATTATGTCAAGGTTTCGCTTGATACGCGCTTGGGATACATAAAAATTAAGTATGTTATATTTTATTGAATGTAATGCCGCCGGATTATTGGATGTTAACTGTTTTAAACTTAATGCATTTATTTAATAAGGCTTGCTACTTACTTTTGTTAATCTACTTTTATGTAGCCGGTCTGAATATTATTTGTATAATTATTATAACAGTCAAATCAACGATTCTAATTATGGGAACTAATTTAAAATCTATCTCAAAGTTACAATACTTTCCTTGGTGTTTACGCAAAAATTATACAGAAAACTTTTATACCCCGACTATTTATCTCAACTCCATCAGTAAAAAGTATGTTTATGTAGCACACAACAACAAAAAGCGCTAACATAAACTTTAAACAAAAGCTAAGTGACAATTAAGCATGTCCACAGCTGTGATATGTCGTCTTACTTAATCTAACACTACCAGTAGACAGCTGAGCCAAATATGAGCCCACCGAGCCGACGGATTACTCTCAAATAATTTAATAGGCCTCTCCTACCCAATAATAAACATGTCAGACCAACGTTAAATACTACACGACAAACTTAACATCGCTGACAATCAAATCTATTCACAATGAAAATTAATCCATAACGCAACGTGTGAAGACTACTTTTGATTTTTGTCAGATGAAGGTTAACTTTGTCAGCAATATTATATTAGTGTTCAAAACGAAAAGTGACATTAAGGCAGCATACCACGTCTCTCGGTTACTTATTATCCGGATTTACCATTCAATACAATTTACGTTTGTACAACTTTTTTTATAATACAAACACGACGTGTAGGTACAAATTATTTAATTCGTAATTTGTTTATACCGCTTAATCGCGCGGTGGGAGACGGCTGCCTAATTTATGCTGGACCCACCGGAGATTGTGACATTTATAGGGAACAAATAAGCTTGTTTTCTATACGACCTTCCACATCTGCTTTCATTATATGGCTCTAGATGAGCTTAGTTTGGTGCTGGCTGACAAAAATAGATTTGACCTTTGGCTTAGCAGCGTAAGGTTTCTGATTCAATTTATTGAAAAGTTAATCTCTTCGTTTAGCGATTTCCTTTATATCTGTTAAAGCTGTTTCCTACTAACAGTCACGTCAAGAGGGTGATAGGTTGTCACCTAATTCACATTGGTGTTTAATATGTTTTAATTACAAAATAATCAACCAAGAACAGCCTCTATAAGTCCGCTGCTGGGCTCATGCCTCACCGCAACTAAAAGGCTATACGTGGCATTCTCTGATACACGGGTTCAGTAGGTACAGATTGTCCCAGGTCCCAGAGACGTGATCATACCACCAATTTATAAACAGCAATTACGGTTGAGTACGTGTTCAAACTAATGCCATCTCGTAAACTGCTTAGAGAACTCACAGTGACAACTATGCTTGTAAGAGCTGCACAATTTAAATTATACTTAATATGTGAAATCGGTGGTTAGGACTCTAAGACCTACAACTAGGCCTGAAGACTGACATCTAGCCACAACTGCCGACCAATCGCTTAACGTGCATCCCGAAGATTTATTATACAAACCTGACATAGGTTTTAAGGTGCTACTAATCATTTTATTGTAAATTTCTCATTGCAATTATATAAATAAATAAGCGCAAAGATGCTCCAAAAAGTTCTGATTAGGATACATACATTTCACTTCTTAACTTCATAATTAAGTGCTTCAAAAAATTAAAATACACATGCATAATAGAACGCATGTAAGTCATTTCATATTGTTCAATGAAAAGTGAAAAACACAATATTCAACATGGCAATTTTAACGGAAGCGTTAAGACAGCGTTACAACTGGTTATTAACTAATAAGCTTAACTTAGCTATTAATTTAAACAAATTAACAGCCTTATTAATTTTATGTTAATTGCGTTTTTGTTCGGTAGCATAACGCGAATCATCACTTTAATTTTGACAAGAATTTATTATCAACAAATGGTTCTAACACGACATTTACGAGGGACATTTTGTGCTATAAAATTTTAGTTAAAATATATCTATTATTTACAACAAAGTTGTATTCTAATCTAAAGGCTGTTATGTGTTTTGTTATAAATTATTTCGATGGAAGTGTCATTTAAGAAGTTTGCAGCTAAACAATAAATTAATTAAGATTTTGACATCAGGGCCCTAATTCTCGGGAAATGTGACATATGTCGAAGTTGTTAAGATCTCGCATGAAGTTAAGAAATCTCACTAAAATCTCTAATGTTAAAAAAAATGTTATTCTCGCGCCCCTTAGAGATATTGACGTCTTTTGTCTCTGACAAACATGTTTCATTTTTTCTATTATTTGTCACTTTTGGGTTATTTACAATCTAACGATATTTATGGTATTGAACCTTGCAGAAGAAAAAAATGCTTGAGCAGATTTATAAAAACGGTAATAATGGAACACCGCTCAGTCAATCTGACTTTTTGACATGAATGTCGTAGACCGAACATCTTGTCTATGCGATAAACGTTCCGTTTTGTCGATTGTAATTTTATTTTCTTCGATTGTGTGATAATGATTATTCGAGTTTATAACTCATGATTGTCATCCAGCCATCATGTCATCATCTCAGAGCTCATTAAATGGCTCTATCAGAAATAATCAATATTACGATGAGCCTGAAGGAAATGGAACGCAACTTGTTGTCAATGTCAGTCAATATTGATTTGTCAATTTGTGTTTGAAATTGCTGAAATTATTGATCTTGTAATATGTAAACAGTTATGAAAAGAAAAAGCTGCACATAAAATGGGCAAAAGACACACACGTACGGCTAATCCAATTGATGTAAGTGGATGATGAGTTGCACAATGGCAAATTTTCTGCTTGGTACTAAAAAGTAGCAGAAGCAAGATGGGGAACTATCACAGCAGAAATGAATACCAACGATAACGAGCAATAATATTCTTTGAATTGGCATCACATTATCAATAAATTGTGTGTATCACGGCATAGTTCTGCTTCCTGTTGACGTAGCTCTCCTCATCACACCGTGTTGCAAGTGGTGGCACAAGTGCGACATGGAAACAACACAATCAATGAATTGTTCCTGGCGTTGGATGGCCCGTTCAGAGCTTCCACCACTTCTATGATACATCGAGATATGGTGAACGGACGACAAGCTAATGTTACGGCTTCTTCCGACTAGAGCTTCTTAGCTCCCTTGGGCGCAGAAATTTAATGCACACAATATCTGAAATAAATATCTTAAAATGAAAATCAGTTTTGACTATTAATAAAACCATAGTAAAACTCATACATACGAGTAGATGTAGGTATCTAAACTAATGCCTGAATGCTTCACTTACCTTTGTTTTAAGGCGCGTCTCGATTAGGCGAACAGTGAGCGACTGACTATTTGATTCCAGTTTGCCTTCCTATTCATTCTAGAGATGGAGTTAGTGTCACACACGCAGTTTGCCACGTTTCGTAGGCCGATTCATTCGGTGAGCGAATGATTGTCGCGGTTGGCGCCGACAGCGTAGTAGGTATATTCACTACGCCGAGTTAGTGACCGATACCTACGCCGCTCAGAGTCAGCCGGCGGACTGTCAGCCGCTCACTGTTTGCCTTAACGGGACGCTTCCATAAAGTCAAATTGCGTTATTTATTAGGCGTATGACCGGCTTAACCATATGACATATCCTACGAATATTAAATGCGTAAGTTTGTATGTGTGAATGGATGTATGTGCCGTGTTGCTCTTTCACGTAAAAACTGGGTGGATTTTAGTGAAACTTTACCATAATATTTCATCATCAGCCTGTTGTAGCCATCACTGCTGAACATAGGCCTCTCCTTTTGCACGCCACTGTACTCGATCTTCGGCTGCTCGCATCCAGCTCCTGCCAGCCATCCTGGGCAGATCATCACTCCACCTTGCCTGAGGATGTCCTACACTACGCTTGCCGAGACGCGGTCTCCACTCAAGAACACGTTTACTCCAACGGTTGTCGGTTCTACGGCTAACATGGCCAGCCCACTGCCACTTCAGCTTGCTAATCCGGTGGCCTATATCGATAACCTTGGTCCTCTGCCGTATCACTTCATTTCTGCTCCTCCTCCTCCTCTCCATAGCCCGCTGAGTGACTTTAAATCGCGGGTGCCACTAGTGACATCAATATAACTTAATCTACCTACCTACGTACATAGGCAGTTTATGTTATGTTATTCTATGCATTTATAAAATGGGAGACCAATGCTCAGCAGCGTGACGTAGGTCTCACTTCATGGTGGCGCGAACCATACGCCAACAATCGGGCTTAGTGCGGATTGTTCGGGGGGTGTAAGCTTAGTGCTCACTATACCTTTAAAAACAGATTCATCAAGCCACCCTAAGGCCTCTGACTAGGCTTAACGATTGACATCTAGTGACGTCAGCCAGGACCTCATTAAATCATTAAATTTCGGTCGGGTGGTCACCCATCCCATTTCCGACCCGGCGTGTGTTGCTTCACAGCAGCGTTCGTTGCCGATCCACTGTCATAACTGCGCCGAGAGCACCTCCAATCCTTTTTAAAGACTCGTTCGCACCACTTAAAGGTTTCCTCACGCCTTAAGTCTACTGGTAGGCTGACTCACACGACTCACACTTAATTTGTACTTACTTATTTTAAAACTACCTTCTTAGTTTTAAATAATGCATGCAGTGTCTACCTAAATTAGGTATATTTTACTTTTAGACTTAAGATGTATGTGTGTATTTTCATTGTATATTACTGTACAATAATTGTTGGTAAACCAATAAATAAATAAATAAGTATAATCAGCGAGGAAATTCTGCTTGCGCTTCAGCCTAATGTAATGTAAGCCATCCTTACTGCACAAACACGGAGTTTAATTGACAGTTAGTTTCATACGACAAACCATCTCGAACGCTGATGACCATCCGTTGCATGTCGCACGCTAGCGGTTGTTAATATCTCGCATGAAGACTTATTATTGTTATTTCCCATGGCAACGTGTGATATCCGCCATTTTTTTTTGATAAATCTCGTATGACATTATGATGTCGTATGCCCGAGAGTGGTTTCCATGGCAACCACCCTTGTTTGTCGCACGCTAGCCCTCACATGCGAGGTGTTAAATTAGCTTGAATTAATTAACTCTCACGTTACCATGGTAACGTCTGTTATCCGCCATTTTGTTTGTTAAATGTCGAAGGTGTTAAAATGTCGCATGCCCGAGAATTGGGCCCCTGTTTGCATGTCATCATAAACATAAAAGGTTTATGGATTTCCTTATTTACATGTATGGTTTTCATACAATGCGAGGCAATACAATGCAAAATAGGTTTTAAGACTGTATTTGAGTATTAGGACTGCGTATACCTATGCGTAGTGATTTGTAACGTTTTAAATTACAATCTTAGAATAAATGGCCAAACAGTATTGGTACTTTGAAAATTACCTATGTCTAACGAATCTAAGTTTATCAAAACATTCTTTTTCCAGGATAAGCGCACAGTCGCCAGTAAGAAGAATAAAACTTTTCAGTGCAAAAAAGCAAAATACATTTTAATTCAGTCGTGTTATGGTCGTTTTCTTACTTATTTGACCACTATCAATGGTCACACGGTTGTGACTGACACGGTGCTGACTGTACAGCGAACTTTTAAATATTATTTTGTATCTGGTTTTAAGAAGTTATCAATTGAATTCACAAATCGCATAGTTTCTCTTATATATTTAGTAATCACACCATTAGTGAAACAATCCCACATTCCGTCTTTATTACCTTAGATACGCTTAATTGTAACTTTGACTTAAGAGGCACAGGGCCTGAAAGCGATAGGTAGAGCTCCTAGCGCCGGAGGTCGCAGGTTCGATTTGTGTCCCCCTCATGAGTTCTCGCCTTGGCGTGGCGAGGGGGCTTAGTACCGGTGGTAGCGTCCAACCGCCGGGAAGCGAAGAGGACTCACTCAGGCGTGGCAGTGTGGTGGACTAGCCACCCACCCGCTGCAGCCCGCAAGGGCAACACGTGGGATTGCAGGGCCAGTGGGGCCTGCAAGCGCCCTGAGGCGCGTGGTGGAGGCCGCGGCGCACAATCGGTTGGTGGGGGCCAGTGATCCGAGGCTGATCCCTCCTGTGCGTCGCGGCCCGGCGGGGCCGTACCGCTGGTTGCGGCAGCGGAGCCGCCCTCTGGTGCCAGCGGGCCGGAGTGCGGGGGTGCTCTGGCTTGCATTGCACGGCGTCCACCGAGACGGCGAAAGTGTCTGCGTACTCCAGGCGCTTTCGTGGCCACCCCCCTTCGTTGGGGGGTCGGTTGGAGGGGGCTCTATTAGGGGCCAGCACTGGCGGCGGAGCAGTGCGGTATTACTTACGGTAGGATCCAGCTTCGCCGCCAAAGTGCCACGGTCGAGTGCCGTGGGGTTTTAGTCGGTAGGAGTCCGACATAACCTCGTCGTCCCCCCGGGCAGCGAGGTATCCATGAGGATTTCCCCACGAAAAAAAAAAAAAAAAAAAAAAAGGTTCGATTTGTGCATTCATGTGACGTGACAAACGACAAACATGTGCTTGATGTCCCAGGTTTATTATTCACCATTTTTACCCTAGTTGAAGTCTTAACAATATTAGGTTTGGGTCCAGACTTCCTCCAATATTACATTCATAACACCACTGACGGCAAAGATTATGTTCTAATCTACCTTTAATCTAAATATTCACACAAAATATTGAATATTACCGTTGACCTCACGCGGTTGGGGCAAATTGAAGCCAAGCCCGCCGGTGGTCCGGACCCCACAACTGACCATTGTTCCGCTGGTCTACCATTTTGTTTTGTGGCCACATAATTAACAGCCTCCCAGTGAGATCTCTGTTAGACACGCTCGCTTATAATAACCCCCGCGATGATATTTTTATTAATGTCAAAATAAAGTCGACCGCATTCACACCGTGCCGTAGCGACGCAAAAATGTTGAACACAATGTTACAAAGACAAAAAAAATGGATTGGTTATCTGGAAATACTAGACGTAGGTACGTCAATGACAACTAAAAGGACTAACTTTTAGAATGAAGTGTTGACTCATTTTGAAGTAAACAATTTATTCACATTTTATGTAATCCATGAAAGCTTTTATGCGAAACAAATTCTTTGAACCTATTTTTAATTAATTGTCTTAAATGACCATGATTACGCGTTGTGACACAATTTGATACAAAGTGGCGAGATACTATTCTGTCCGCGTTATTTCATATTTTCGGATTTCGCACACACAATACACATCACAATACTTTTAATTCTTCATTTACGACACTTACATTTTTAACTAAGCGTAGTCACAAATACTATATTATTTTTCACCCATCAGCATGTTGTCTGGGAAACTTTCAAAACCCTGTACAATAACATACATAAACACAACTTTTACACCAAAGTTATATATAAAGTTAAATATAAAAATAACAAACTAGGTTTTTATTAATATCTCTCATAAAATTTCTGTATTCACTTTTATCAAATATAGGTTATTAAATACTTTTTTTAACTTAAACTGGTATTCAAAATAATAATTAACATTCCGAACGTTCGCACGAACAATAAAAACTTTACAATGGTGTGATATCATCCCTCCGGACCATAAAAGATCTTGCGTTCCATCCTACACAAGAAATTAGGTACAGTCAGCCAAGAAAGTGGTCTACCACTTTTGACAATCGTTTCTGCGAGAAGTAACGATCGCTAAGGTTGACTTTTCTAACAGAGTTTAACACATACACAGTTATGTTATGACGTTTTGTCTATTATCTGAGATGCCTGACAGTTGACGTCATTGGGTGACTTAGTTTTACCTCTTTAAATGCGATAATCTATTTTGCTCAACTAAAACCATGTCGATCTTTTTGGAGAGAAACTTATTACTACTGAAAAAGAAAGTCTCAGTGACAATTCTACTGTCAAGTATTTCCGTCAATGAAATATTAATATCAATCCGTTACGATAATTCAAATTTAACACTTTGCATGACGTTATATCATAAATGACAAAGAGAGCAATAGTAGTGACTATTGCTCTCTTTGTCATTTATGTCACTTATTGCCAGGGAAAATTGACCTTGTTGTTGCACGACGTTCAAACGAATCTCAACCGTAGGGTGGTAGACCACTTTTTTGGCTGACTGTACCACATTAGAGAGCGGAGGTGATAATTATGTTACAAAAAACCGACTCGATGAGTTAATATTTTGTTATGTCTCGATGACTGTCCGATATCGTTTTAAAACTTTTGTTGCTATTATTTTTTTCAGATTGCGTCAGACACTCGAGAACATTAATCGATAAACCATTCTGATCTTTCCGTTTCGATCTATAGGATCGGAGTGTATTAATGGACATAAATCTGTAGTTACGGTTATGTTAATAAATATGAAGGAACGAATGTTGTTATTTATTGCAGTGTTACTTTACAAGCTTTTTTTTTTTTTTTTTTTTTTTTTTTGACGCGGAGAATGCATTTACGCACTGTCCCGCTCCCAGGGTAGAAGAGCGGGGGAGTGTGGGACTCACCCACCCCAATAGGAAGGAATACCCACTAAACTCCGCGGAGGCCATCTTCTGCGCGTTACCGGAGGTCCCCGAGTACCACCGTGAGTGACTCTACCGGCGGACTCCCGGCGCGCTATGCCGGTTTCCCAGCTCAACACGAGGGGAGCTATACCTCCCCTCGTACACCCGCCGGTGTTAACGGCAGTGCGAGGCCCCCCCGCACCGCCGCCCTCCACGGAGTCACATGTGCAATGGAGGCGCACGGTCCCCACCGTGTGCACTCCTAGCGACCCCGGGGCCCCCCTTTAGTCGCCTCTTACGACAGGCGGGGGGAAACCATGGCAGTATTCTGATGCCCCATACCATAGGGCAATTACTTTACAAGCTGTGGAGTCATAAGCTTTTCTTAATTTGTATTTATAGTTTGTTTTATTGTATATCTTAGGACTTTAAAAGTCTCATCATTATTAATGAGAGCGTCTCCTTAAATTCAGAGTGGCAGCCTGAATCCACCGAAATACTGGTCCACACATTTAGTTCATCCCAGGACTATTCTACCAAAGGGTAAAATATTTCACGCGATATGTTGTTAATGACCCCAGTCAATTCAAAGCTCATATTTAAAAAGTTAAAGTGGAGCGCCTGCGTGCTTTTCACATGCGAAGTGTTATATTTTTTGCAACCTACGAAACTCGAAAAAGCTTAACGTAAGTCTACCATTCAATGACACGAGTCCCGACTTAAGATTTCCATACCAGTGTTTTCATTGCTTTTCTTGAAAATAACGAAGAGCCCTTTCAACCATCTGATGGCGGCATATTTCGTAACCATTAACGCTTTGCTATTAAAATTGTGAATCACAACATACTGGGCGATTAACGTACGGTGAGCAACACTAATAGGGGCGCGACGAGCGTGCCGAATGCGCCGCACAAATTAGCCATTAGCTGAGCCCCACACGGCGCGCGCGCACCTGTCTAGACATTCCATTTGGGTGGTTGCGTAAACCTCTATAAATTTAATATGATCTGTCAATCAACGTGTACGTGTGTGATTCAGGCTTACATTTGGCCGAGACATCACAAGAATATGAAGGCAGCTTCGTCAACTGAATAATGCCCTACGACGATAAGCTTGGCCAATCTACAAAGCCATCTATCAACTTCTTTACCATAGGAAAGTGGCGTGAAGATCAGGCAAGAAATAAAGTAGCAAGCAATTTTCTCGCTGACACAAGGAAAGGTGCGATGGCAAGATGGGCAGATAAAAGTCGTCGGATTTTGGTGGCTGCAATTGGCAGCTCTAGAAAATGTATGGGGAGGCCTATGTTCAGCAGTGAACGTCCTATGGCGGATATGACAATGGCAACGGTTCCTTGAGAACTTCAAACTCGCAGGACTCTATATTTTACATGATTATACTGTCTGTAGTTCTGCTTCATTTTTAGGAAGAATAAAAAAGATATTTCCAAACTATTGGTATCCCATTCTTACTTTGGAACTCTTCAAGGGGAGGAGGCTGGTTTTTTAAAGAGTTGGTGGAGAGATTGACTGCGGGTGGCCTAGGATGGTTCAGAAAATTCACTGGTTGGAATTTTCTTTCCTTCTGTTACCCACTTCTATTGCTATGACCTTTATTACTTCATTGAAATATCTGTCCACCTTGTGAGCGTGCCAGCGTAAGGGTGAAGCCCCATTGGTGCTTTGCGTCGCGCTGACGCAGCCATCGCCATTGCGCTGCTACGTCGCGTCGCGAGACATCAAATGGCCTCCATTCGAGAGCTTTTCTCCTCATTCACGCTACGAGTCATGCCCACTGCCACTCCAACTTACTCACCTGCTGGACCACGTGGACCACGTGGCTTCAGCTCTTCTAGGAATTTCTTCTTTACTGTTTGGGTGTTGTAGCGAACTGCCGACCATATACTTCTACATAGCAGGTCCCGTCCTTGAAGTTTCTTATGGGGGAGTAGTAAGGGATCACTTAACAGATCTGTAAGTCATGTTATGATCAGTTAGCTGGGCATATTTAATTTACCGAAATGCTTTCCGGCCCCAATGTTGCCACTGACGTCAATCGAAGTGTCACATTTCTCACCTACTCAGCCCTTTCCCATGCCAACAAGCAGAGTGCAACACGCACGACGTTTATGAGATAGCAATTGGAATCTGAAGCATAGTAGGTGGCGCCACATTAAAGGCTATTGAAAGTAGTGGCGCGGGCGCTCGAGGCCCCATATTAGCCGGCCGTATTTCACGAGCCGACCGTCGAGGTGAGAACATAATAAGCGGTTCGGGGCCATTTTTAATATTCCGGCTTCATTACACGTATTACAAACGTCTTGGGTGGCGAATTCTATCGCGAACGCTCTTAATACCGGGTTATTAGGGCTGCCCGGGCGCAGAGGCGGGCCGAAACACCGATTTATTTGAATTTTTGCCCCAACTCAATTTGGGAAATTGTTCGGCCGGCGGCATTGGCAAAATTAAGACGTCAACGTGATTGCGCTGAGGCGTTTCATTATGTAAATGTTACGATCTAGCTGCGGTGGGTGGCGTAATTATGCCAAATGCGGTCACGTATTGGGACAATTCTGATTTATTATTTTGTAAGGCTTTGAAATATGTCGGCCGCGAGAAGGGATCTCGGGCGCACTCGGTTAAGAGTAACAGATTACATCGATTACTTTATGGTAATGCTCCGTCTGAGTGTGCGATTATGGGCTAATACCACACGCCATGTTTTTTTCTGGATACTTGGTTTTGATGGTAGAACATGACTTGATTTTAGTCTGGATTATGGTTTATGACCTTAAATAAGCCTTAAATTGTTTTCAATACTGTTTTTTGGCTCTTGCAGATCCTCTCGTCACACATGGAGGTGAGGTGTAAGTGCCACGGATTGTCCGGCAGCTGTCAATTGAGAACTTGCTGGAGAGCCACTCCAGACTTCAGGGTGGTAGCTTCTACCATCAAGCGACAGTATCGGAAGGTAAGTCGGGATAATTGGAGCCAAGCCAGTATGTTTGGGCTTCACATTAGAGGTTCTTGTGCTTCGGGCTAACACGAATTATCTGGCAACTCTTGGAAGCCAGAACGGAATCCAGGGTCAATCAGAGTCAATGTGACATGACCTACAATACTGATAAAATTATTAGTTGCTTGGGCATCAGCATTTGACGTTAGTTATACCCATGATTGAGTCATACCTATGGCACTTATTAACTCGTTCGAAGCTACTCGGTTTTGTTAGAGACTGTATGACGTCGGTTTTAATGATAATGGTAATATTTCCAGGCTTTAATGGTGGCCCAAGAGGAACTTAACAACGGCCTATCAGTACTGAGAGGTCGACCACGCGGCAGAAGGAGGAGCAGAGCGAAACCAGCTCCTAAAAATAGTCTACTGTTTTTTGAAAAGTGAGTATTATACTTTGTTGCATCGTTACAAAGCCAGCTAAAATTCGCCTTCTCTGGACAATTAGACGAAAGGGTAATTCAATCAAGTCAAGAAAATACTATGACTTAGCAGACTCCAGCCAGAGATGGGAAAAAATTGCACAGTGGAAGAAGATGAAGATTCCCTTCTCTGCACTCTCTCTCTCATGACTAAGAATTGTAGTCAGTATTTTACCCCCAGAGCTGATGACCTCCATCGGTTTATGCTCAACGTGTTCCTTATTATGACCGTAAAGAATTTAAAAAACGGTGAATATTTCTAATAATCGGTCCATCTCATAAACGACGTTCCGGGTTTTCCATTACAATTTGTCAGTTAGTTTTTCCAGACTACTGGCCAATACCCGATTATGCGGGGAATAAAAATCTCATCCCTACTCTCATAGGTCTCCGAGCTTTTGCGACGCTGATCCCAAGACTGACTCTGCCGGCACCGCAGGCCGTGTCTGCCGCGTCGGCAGGAGCTCCCGTGCTGGCTCCTGCGACCTGCTCTGCTGCGGACGAGGACACGCACTGCTTAGGAAGTCCAGCATCAAACCCTGCAACTGCACCTTCCACTGGTGCTGCAGGGTCGACTGCCAGAGGTGCAAAGATGAGAAGTGGATCGCAGTTTGCAAGTGATCCAGATGAATGTTGCAAAACATGGATTAAAAAAAAACAGAAATGAGGTTAATGTAAGAGGACGCTTGTTCTCTGAGTTCTAAGAAGAAACTTACTAGTAATATGATGGATATATTAAATGACATTTATAGTGTAGAATCAAGTGAAAATGTTAATAATATATACCGTACCGGTTATATTTGTAATTAGGTAAATATTTCACAGATCTTGTGCATTTCAGTAGACCCTGATCCAATATAAGGATCAAAAATCAGGGCCACTTTACGGAAATATTATAATTCTCTTTCAGACATTTAAAACTTACAACAACTGTTTAGCTAAAATGTCACTAAAGTTCTAGACCAATTTTATTGGGTATCGCCAATTAAAAGGGCTGAATTTTACCTTTAATCAAATTGTATAAATATTTAAATATAAGTTAATTTAGTATTAACGATCAGTATTAACGTTAAGCAAAAACTTAAAGATAGACATTCCACGATAAATCTCTTTGTAAATATAATTTTATTCCAACGTACTCTACATTCCAGTGCCGTGATATTTATTGACTTTACTATTTATTCTAATTTTAAGGTCACTTTATAATGTCAGTTCAATTTTTAAGAAAATAATAAAGGATGATGAATTACCTGTTCTACTTTTATTTTCAAATCAATTCTTTTGATTTCCGAGAAAAATTTGAAGCAATTAATTAATAAGATTTACAGACAGAATGTATGTGTTAGAGAACGTGGCAGTGTCAGATTATCCTTACGCAATCAAATGGTAGCTATAACACAACTTTTCTGCCTAAACGACTGATAGGCTTTATTGCCACTAGTTCCATCGTGGAAACCTGACAAAAGCAGTCGGATTTTCGCTGAGATAGGCCGTCCACAACCAGCCACTCTAGAAATCTACGAGAGAGGTCTTTGTTCAGCAATTGAGATCTTTTAGTTTTTATTTATACGATGGCAATAATGATGGTTCCATGTATTTAGGTAAATTAGAAGAAACATTTCATCTCATCAAGAAATATATAGAGTAAGTTCTCTAAATATGGACTAGCATAAGGATTTCTTTAAATAAAACTCAAATAATACGAGCTATCAAAGTCTTAATTATTGCAAACAGTCAAGAAACTATTATGTTACTATAAACTAGAAAAAAAAGTAACATAAGAGGAACTTCTCGTGAATTATCTAAGTTTTTTTAAAATATGACAAAAATAACCTTCTTAGAATAGGTAATTCAATATGGACCACTAGGTTTTTAATATGGACCTAGGGTGTCTTATATGGACTAAATAATTTGAGGAATTAACAATGCGCTAGATCTATAAATAAAAGAAGAACAATTTTTGATACGAACGCTATTTAACTAATTTTATTTAAATATTCAAATTAATCAACCTGGAATATCAACGATTTGTATAAGAATTCCAAATCTCTATACATAATTATCGTCTTCAGAAGTAGGTAGAGGCTGACCTATGTGGCTTTTGTGCAGTTTTGCTTTTCCTGTCGCTTTTCTCCCGAGTTTGATATTGGTTACTTCCTGCAAAGGTATAAACGAATCAGAGTGTTTTTAGGCACACCATAGGTTTTGGAAGCTTTTAAATAACTTTTTTTTTTCTTTTATAGCATGTGCAATACTTGCTATCAAAGAAAAAAAAGGGGTCATTAGCATGGTATCTTTGTCCTATTGTTTTCTTTTTCCTTTTGCACTTGTAGATTCCATATTGTTAAATAAAAAAAAATGGGTTTATTTTATGGACTACATCATTTTAATATGGACCACCGGTCCATATTTGAAATCGCTGACGAGGTCCATATTAGAAACTGAGGCCACTTTAAGGTTATAATTTTCAAAAATAAAAAATACGTTAGATACAGCAAGTAGATTAAGGAGCAAAATTTGCTAGGACAGTAATGCTTTCAGAATATAAATAATTACAAAACAACTAGTATTAATATAGCTGCAATAATCTTACAAAACTTGCCGAAAAATGACATCGAACCGCGTTGAAAACTTAAAATTACTCCCACCAACAACACCGTAGTCAAATACTCGCTGTGAATCTCTGGCGAGGTCCCGCATGCTAAAGGCATCATTTGTTGCTATGTTCACTCCGCTAGCAATCCTAACAAGTGAAATATTAACGTGGTCCATATTGAGCGACTAGTCCATATTTAGAGAACTTGCTCTAAGCATTTTACTTACATGAGAATACACTAAGCAGAAGAAGAGTTCACAAATAGTATGTCATTGTATTTAAACTTTGGCAAGTTCACTAAGGATTTATAAAAGTTATAAATGTCGATAGGTTTTTAAAAAAAGCCTATCTTAGTAATTCATATAGATCTGGTATAAAACCTTCTGCCGCTCCTTTATTCTATTAACAATCCAATCATACATAAATAATACGAGACACATCATTATACAGTCGCCTTTGGACAATCTCTCGAACTTAATTCAAGAGCATGACAAAAAGATTTGTTTATATATTTATCGCGACAAAAAAATATATCGACATCAAAGATCGCCCAAGTGGCTCTCACAGAAGCGACGTCTCAATGAGTTTCGTTGCAATTATCCAGTTATTTCCGGTTAATTTGCCCACTCGACTCGAGGCCTCTTATGATCCGACGCGTTTTTGTGAAGTACAATAAGCTTTGTGTCCGCGCCGACTAACTGAATATTGATACTGATACTTTTAATAATGTTGGACATTTTGAAAAAACTTTTTCAATGGGAGCTATCTATTTAAAGGAAAAAATTATTCATAACTGTTCGTCATCTGTGAAGCAAATTAAAAACGATATTTTGATTATTCTTTGTTTCTTTAATCATTTATACATTCTTTTATCTAACTGGCAATTCGTGTAAAGTTATATCGTTTAATTGGAAACAAATCATAAAAAAATATATTAGGTATAACATGCATTGTGACTTTTAAGGAAACATGACATCTTTAACGGAAAGAAAGATTTCAGAACAAAAACCAGTTGCGTTTTCTCTATAAATACTACTAATCTCTGATCCCGATTAGAATAACATTACCAAAATCATGCTGTCCTTATTCATCGTACTGCCTCAGAAAAGGATACCAACACCATACCATTTTCAAAAACATCAATGAATGCAAAATTCTTTGAGAGGATTACCGTGCAAAGTGACGGCACACTGAAGATTCCTATTGTAAGGTTCTGTATATAAAAACAAGCGAAGAGTATAGATTTTAGTATTACACACGCTTGATTGAATATGAAGGATGGATTTGTTTCTTTTATCTTCAAGTGAACTGTATTTGCAAGAATGTGCAAACAGGAAAAGGTGATAGCGAAACGAATTGATTTTGAAGTTAAGTACGTTTCGTCACGCCCGTCAAGAGTTTGAAATTTTATGTGACAGTGTTTCTGACAACATAATAACTGTCTAAATCGATCATTGGACGATTGAGCTGTCAACATTTACGGAAATGTATTAACCTTTCTTTTGTTTGTTCCACATTGTCACAGTATCCTGGAAGATCCGTATCTAGAAGGATTGGATTGTCACCACCAAAATGCAATGTATTTTCTAGTTCAAAATTGAAAGTCTAATTTAATAGATAAAATCCTGCTTAGCTCAGCTTGGCTTTTCAGCCTACATGTTCTAAAGGCAATCTCTTTGATGTACATTCAATTGGTTTGTCATCTTCCCCTATGCCTCTCGTAATCAGTTGATGAAACTGTTCAGTTAGGCTCTAGCGACATGGCAATCGAAAGACGTCCCCAGACTTTAAAAAAACAAAAAAAGCCACATCAGTGATATCTGTTTTAGAGCAATCTGTAAGAGGGCAAGAGGGATCAGGTACAGTCAGCCAAGAAAGTCGTCTACCACTTTTGACAAAAGATTCTGCGAGATGTAACGATCGCTAAGGTTGACTTTTCTAACAGAGTTTAACACATGCACAATTACGTTATGACGTTTTGTCAGTTATCTAAGATGCCTGACATTTGACGTCATTGTGTGACTTAGTTTAACCTCATTAAATGCCATAATCTATTTTGCTCAACTAAAACCATGTCGATCTTTTTGAAGAGAAACTTATTACTACTGAAAAAGAAAGTCCCACTGACAATTCTACTGTCAAGACAAGTATTTCCGTCATTGAAGTATTAATACCAATCAAGGTATCAATTTATGCGATAATTCAAACTTGACACTTGGCATGACGTATATCATAAATGACAAAGAGAGCAATAGTCACTGACACAAACTTATTGCCAGGGGAAATTGACCTTGTTGTTTCATGATGTTCCAACGAATCTCAACCGTAAGGTGGTAGACCACATTTTTTGCTGACTGTACGAACAAGGGTTAAAGAAGTCGATTTTGACAAATTATTTAAATTTCATTGTCCAGAACTGCTGCTTTCATTTAGACTATCACCTAGTGCCTGCTTGACGTTGAGTTCCGTGACATCCTGTATACATATATAACTTGCAAAACTATGTACGTCAAAAATTTAAGGTTCTTAGTTCAATCACAGATATAGCTCGAAATCATTACAAGGCAGTACGTAAGAAGCCAGGCCAGGTTTATCACTGCATCCCTGCACTAATTAAAAACACGACCCCAATTAAATTGTATCCAAGGCGGTCGGAAGGTCGTCGCGCATTACCTAATAGTATTACGCAGGATTAGTGATGTGCCCCTAATTCCGAAGCCCCGGCACTTGTGGGGGATCCCTGCTGCTGTCGCCAATCGCCCTCGTGGCGCGGACCAGGGCGGTCTCGTCAATTATAAGGTAAGATCTTTTACTTTATTTGTTTAATTGTTATTACCAATGCCTTGGCGGATCATTGACTGGTGCATTCATAGAAACAATTGCCTCTAACTACAAGATTCAAGTTCTTAAAACCATTCCCCTGTTATTATGTCGTCAGAAAAATTTGACCAAATATTATTTGGTTTTTATCATCGACACGTATAATGAGAAGGTTAATACCAAATTTTACCTAAAGGTTATTGTAATTCACCCGTTTTCTTGTTGTCCTAATTCCAACTAAATCAGATTTCGCATTACTTGTTTTTTAACTTTCAAAACAAATTATAACCATCCTCTTATATTTTAGCATTTCCTAATTTAGCCGTTCCTTATCATTTATTTAATTTCTTGCGCTAAAACATAACTTAAATTTTACAAATAGAGTAAACACTGCACCAGTTCTTCTTTGATTTCCATTCGATTCGATCTCTTATTTATTGAAATCGCAAAACAGAACTTTAGTGAACTCTCAATTAACACTAATTCACAACTCGTTGTGTCTCATTTCCAATAATAAGCTTTTAAGCATTTAGAGCTTTAATTACGACATTGTTTCCGAGCAGGATTGTTCTGTCAGTACACATTGTGACGTCAAAATGAAGGACGGACTTAATATCTCGACTCTGCCCAGCCCTGTGGACCGTTATAGCCTGGATACCAAACTCGGCTCGGGTATCTTCGGCGAAGTGTTCAAAGCATCAGACTCGCAGGCTGCTGGAAAAGCAGTCGCAGTAAAGGTCCAAACATATACGGATGACAAAGAAGTGCACATACAAGAGGAATACAAAATCCTTAGAGACTTCAGCAAGCATCCCAATTTGATCGACTTCTATGGAGTATTCTGCGAAAAGACAGAAGGAGAAAAGAAAATCTGGTTCGTCTTAGAGGTAAGCCTTGAAGCTTTTATAATTGAATTAGGCTATATATTTTGATTCTAGCTATCATTTGAAGCACCGAAAGCGAAAACAAATATTGAGCCACAAAAAAGCTTTAAAAAAAAATTGGTAACAAAAGAATATTTTTTAGTAAGCTGTTAGTTAGTTGAAGGTGTATCTGTCTTTAACATTGATCGAATCACCCTAGCCCATAGGGTAAATATAAAAGAAAGATTCGGCCGGTCTGTTAATGGTCTCGGTAGTAGGTACAGTGGTTAGTGCAGTCGCCCGGTTTACGGAAGGCGCGGGTTCGATTCCCACCTGAAGCCAAGACCCAATGTCTTTTTCTGGTTTTCGGATCATTAGTAAAGATACTGCATGGAAAATGCTCAAAAGTATAATAACTGTTAGTTTTGTTTTTATTCTTCAAAAACTAATCAGAGAAACTGCATTATTAACGTCAGATCTTCGTAACAAAGATTTAAGTCCGAAACCAATCAACATAAGCCCTTCCATTCAAATTAGTTAATCAACCGTTCATATCTCCGATATTCGCATGATTATCTTCATTTCATTTCTACCGCTGAGAGGCAATAAAACTGACTATCCTGTCCACTTGCAGTTGTGCGAATGTGGATCTGTCATCGACATTGTCAGAAAGCTGCATGCGGCCGACAAGAGAATGTCCGAGGAACACATCGCTTACATTCTCAAATATACGATCAAGGTGAGTCCATATTCGACTGACTATAAACATGTCTCTCGTCACATTCAAGTCCGAGATGGCTGTTTATAAAACAAAGGGACTGCCAGTCCACCTTTCAACGGCTGAATCAATTGGTGGATACTTTGAATGCAAACTCAATTGTTCTCGGATCTGTGTCTGGAGGATTCCCGCTCCCCGCGTGACGTCGAATAAAATATAGCCCAACGAATGTCCACGTACGTTGAAAGACTATCTAGGGCCATTACTTAAAATGCACGCCGCTTTATTTGATGTGATTCGCGACGGAACAGTCGAACTTGTCGATGCGAATGTCGGTGCGCGCCCGACAACACTGTGATGACCCCCCATCGCGGCGCATCGCTCAATTATCGTAAATAATGCTCGCGCACACAAGATATACGGACCTCTGCGGCAGTAGCCAATGATCCCTCAAACTCATGCGCAACGATACAAAAACTCCCTTACAGCAACGACTTTAGGCACGAAATCGTAAACCCAGATTAATCTTTTAGGCTTTTAAGGAAAGAAGAACTGTATAAATGCGTATTATCTTTATGCAAGCCACTTGCCTCACAATACCGGTGCTCCGTCCTTTTCGTTCGGCAGATCTTCCACGCATATCTATCGATGTTGCATCTCGTAAGCTACAATCAGACACAGACTTGTGATGTCCAATTTATCGATAAAGTAAGGATCGATAAAATCTGTCCTGATATTATTTTGCAATATTTATTCAACTTAAAACTTTAACTAAAAATTTTAGTATGAGTTGCGACAAAGTGTTTTCTTAAAACAGCGGCTACGTAGGCAGATATAATGAGAGTAAGATGATGGAAATAATTCTTAATGTTGAATGCTTTTGTTAGAATTATAGTGATTTTTACATAAACAAGTTTTTAGTTCTAATACAATTGATTGAAAAATACAATTTAAAAAAAAACCGGAATCTCTGTCATTGTCTTATCTCATTTTTACTGCAGAGCGGCGTGTTAATTGTAAGTAGGGCTGCACTGAAATTCTAACGTTCAAAACAATATTATATATATTTTAAAATAGCAAATTGATTTGCTTTGGCCGCAATTAATTCACACTTGAACTACTGTTTTATTTTAAATGACACCGAATACTTCAAGAAATTGAAAAATAAGCATTTCATTTTATCGACTGCACAAGTATCACATCACTAAAAGCTAAACGTTCGTAATGAACGCATTAAACACACTGATATATCAGACGGTAGAAAACGAGGACGGCCGCCTGCGACAGCACTGAGGCCCGATACGTATGCAAATAGCCTCCAATGAATCTCAGGGGCGTGGACCACTTGACTGACACTGACGTTGCTATCGCCAGCCCGTCTCGGCGAACCGCGCCGGCTCAAACCATCCGTTAGGGGCGGTCACTCCATCACTCTACGTCAAACTCGCGTGTTGACTCCCGCTATTGGTCCGATAAATCCATCTCGCTTGTAATTCATTTCTAGGCCCTCGTATACTTGCACGAGAACAAAGTGATCCATCGGAACGTGAGATGCAGCAACATTTTGATCACGAAAGACGGGGAGGTGAAGCTGAGTGATTTCGGCCTGTCTTGCAAGTTGAATGGGACGCTTGATAAAAGCCACACGAGTATTGGATCGCCCAGTTGGATGGCACCGGAAATTGTGACGTGTGGGGAAGATGGATACAGCAACAGAATTGACGTCTGGGCGTTGGGCATTACGACTATTGAGATGACAGACGGTAAAGCTCCCTTTCAAGACATGCATCCGACAAGAGCGCTTTTTCAAATCGTAAGGAATCCACCACCTGGTATTGGAAAGGCTTCTATGTGGTCTAATGATATTAACGATTTTGTAACAGAGTAAGTAGCTTATGTGGACTCGCTACGTAACTTCTAGATTCGAATCAAAGGGATTTAATATAGATTAACTTTATTTCAGATGTTTGGAAAAGAATCCTGAACACCGTCCTTACATGATAGAATTAGAAGAACATCCTTACATTCAATCAGTTCCTGAAAATGACTTCCATGTAAGTATATACTTGCAGTATGTCCTTACCTAATTAAGCACTTTAATATTGGGGATATTTGCATTTATTATTTCATCAAATGATTTTAGCTAACAACAGAACTGAAAAAAGTAATTTTAGACTTAAAAACAAATGAAGCACCAAGCAAAAAACCAGAACGTATAATCAAGAACAATCTTCTGAGAACTGAAGGTGTTCACGATGCCGAAACGATGCAAGTTGAAGATCTAGCTGCTTTAGAGAATTTAACAGAAGACAACGTCTTAGCCGAACTTCAAACAAAACTGGCAAAGGGGTCATTCACATCGTTCATTGGTGAAATACTTTTGATACTCAACCCTAATACAAATGATGACTATTACAATGAAGAGGTAAGTATTTTATAAGACTTCATTGCCGCTTTGAAGTTTAGAACGGAATTAGTGTTCGTAATACAAATACTATCTATCTCTATTTACAGTACCATAAGAAGTATGAGTGTAAATCGAGGTCTGATAACGGGCCACACATCTTTGCAGTGGCAGACAGCGCTTATCAAGATGCCCTTCACCATAACGAACCACAGCATATAGTATTTTCAGGAGAAAGCAAGTCAGGGAAGACTACAAACATGAACCATGCATTATCGCACTTGACTCATTTAGGTGCGATGAAAAATAATACAGCCGACAGAATCCAGAAGGCTACAAAAGTTATACAAGCTAGTCTAAGCTCCGCAACTCCTATAAACGCACATTCTACAAGAGGGATTCTCCAAATTCAAGTTACTTACGGGAGTTCAGGAAAATTGAGTGGAGCTATATTTTGGTTGTATCAGCTTGAGAAATGGCGTATTTCATCCACTGATATGTAATTATTACATTACTGTAGCTAATATATTTAGTTAAATGTAACATTTTGACTATGTTAGATATTATCTTTTGTTGCTTCTCCTTCATTAGACAACTTTTCAAATAATTTAATTCAATTACAGGTCTCACGCAAATTTTGATCTCTTATACTATTTCTACGATGGAATAGAAGCTTCTAACAGATTGGATAAATTAAACCTGGACAAAAATAGAAAGCACCGCTATTTACGAATCCTAGATGAGCCTACAAAAGGTGCTAGAGGCGCCAGAGAAAGCCCTGAAGAGAACGCGGAAAGATACAAAGAATTCATAGATAATCTAAAAATTCTAGACTGGGAAGAAGAAGACATAACGTTTTTTGAAACTGTTCTCGCTGCTATACTGATTCTTGGAAATGTGAGATTTAAGGACGGCAAAAGTGGTTCAGCAGAAATAGAAAATCCTGAAGAAGCAAAAAAAGTTGCAAATATGCTTTCCCTAGAAGAGGTTAAATTTTCATGGGCATTATTAAATTACTGCTTAATTGAGAGCGGGACTGCGGTAAAAAGAAAACATTCTACAGATGAAGCAAGAGATGCACGAGATACTTTAGCAGGCACTTTATACAAGCGATTGATCGATTGGATGATTAACCTGATCAATTCTAAATTATCATTCATGAGATCAGTATTGTAAGTAGTAATGTTGAAATAATACTCCAATTTACTATCGAAGACCTATAAGTAATCATTTTTGTTTTATTTTTTGTAGTGGTGATAAGTTCTCTGTGAGCTTATTGGATATGTTCGGTTTTGAATGTTATCACCGAAATCGTATAGAACAGCTTATCGTGAACACAACGAATGAACAAATTCAATTTTTGTACAATCAACGGATATTTGCTTGGGAGATGCAAGAAACAGCTGAAGAAGATATTCCTGTTGTGTCATTACACTTTTATGATAACAAAAATTCAGTGGATCAACTTATGGGCAGACCAAGCGGTCTTTTCTACATATTAGACGAGGCTAGTAGAACAGGAAGTGGACAAGAATTTATAATGAGTAAGTAGGATTATTTTGTTGTTCTAGTTCCTGACAACGAAGATAATTTTAGGAGAAAATATTTATGCCGTGTTAATTTACAGGCACAATAAGAAACACATGTAAAGGTCCTTATATAAAACTTTCTGGAAGTCACGAGTTTAGCGTCGCACACTACACAGGTAAAGTTAACTACGATGCCAGGGAGATGGCTGATAAGAATAAAGATTTCTTACCTCCTGAGATGATCGAGACTATGAGGGCATCCACAAACATCACAGTACAACAACTGTTTAGGAATAAATTGACAAAGACTGGCAACTTGACGGTGTCTCCGAGTCAACCGAAAGTTGTTGTGCTCAAATCCAAATCTGAAAAAGAAATAGAAAATGTTAAAGCTAGAGTAAGTATCTATACATTTAATTGTTATCAATATTAAATTCAATGTTGATTCATGTTAAAAGAATATTTTTTAACAGAAATACAACACAGTATCGAAAGGCCAATACTCACAAGTGCACAGAATGAGAACAGCTGCTGCGACATATAGAGCCACAAGTTTAGAGATACTGAAGCAGTTATCCATAGGCCCTGGCAGTGGAGGCACCCACTACGTTCGATGTATTAGAGCTGACTTGAACGACAATCCTAGAGGTTTCCAAACTGAAGTTATAAGGCAACAATTGAGAGCATTGGCAATCCTGGATACGGCTAAAGCTCGCCAGAACGGTTATTCATCCCGCATACCTTTTGCAGAGTTCATAAGAAGGTATGTAGATACTAACCAAAGTGATGTAATGTTTTGTTGTTCGTGAAAATAACCAATCAATCACACTCCTCATATATTTCAACAGGTACCGCTTTTTAGCTTTCGATTTTGATGAGAACGTGGAAGTCACAAGAGATAATTGCAGGTTACTGTTAATTCGGCTCAAAATGGAAGGCTGGGTGCTGGGCAAGTCTAAGGTGTTTTTGAAATATTACAATGAAGAATTTTTGGCTAGATTGTACGAGACACAGGTAAAGAAAATAGTCAAAGTACAATGTATGATGAGGGCATATTTAGCAAGAAGAAAAGCCGTAAAGGACAAGGCAAAGAAACAGCATAGTAAGTTCTAAATTGTACCTTAATTTAAATTATTTTACATAATCTCTGGTATGAAATATGGTGATATCCATTAAAATAAAATATATCTTACCTTTATTTTCAGTAAAAGAACTCAAAAAACAACAATCAATGAACGTAACTGAAGATGATGCAGCTCTTCTTATACAAAAAGGTATAAATCTATGCTACTTAAACTTTCTTCTTGCGAAGCCATTCTATGATGTTCATTGAAGAATGATTCAATCCTGTTTTCAGCATACCGAGGTTACATAGTCCGCAAAGCATACGGCCCACTCATCAAAGAAACTACTGGCCAAATAGACGAAGAAACCGCGAAATTCCTGAAGCGGTTTGCTATGAAATGGAAAAGTAGGTCAATCTTCCAAGTTCTGTTGCAGTACAGAGCTGTTCGGTATCAAGACTTGGTCCATTTTTCACAACAGGTAAATTTTAAGTTGGTGAATGAAAACATCATAATATGCATACTGTAGAGTAATTGCAATAAAAAATGCTGGCAGCGGTTTTAACATTAGAAACAGCATTAGTTTCTAATGTTGAAACAGAGTCAGTGATTAGTTAAGCCAGTATTCTGAGATAGTCAGGCATAATTAAACACTAAAAAATGGGGCCAGGCCGGTGATAAGTCTAACTAGGTATTTAAATTTAACCAATCACGGACTAGACTTTGAGTCCAGTTCAAAAAGTATTTCAGAATACGGTCCCTAGATCAAAGTTCAGTTGTGGAAGATCCTGATCCTGCTACCTCGTAGTAGGTTGTTATATTATCAGCAATTTTACAATCCTACCCTTCTCAGGTACACATCTACAACCAGTCCATGTTAGAAGCGCTGCTCAACACCAGCACGTCGGTGCTCCTTGACCGGGTGGACCCTAACGACAAGGAGGCCGACTTCCTCGGCTCAGGCCCGCCGACTGTCTGGAAACTACCTTTTAGGATCGACCAGCTGCAGTACTATGACACTTCGTATATGTGTGACCCATCTGCCAAAAGCACGTAAGTTCTATCTCTTTTATAATCTTATCAACAGGTTGCGGCCAATTCATCCTAACAATTGAACAAAAATTTAATGTTTTGTAAAGGGTTCTGTAACATAGCATTATGCCCAGCAGCATTTGATTTTTTAAATTTTGATAAAGTAGAAGCACATCCAAACTTGTAGGTACATAACATGGTGGTAACATGTCAGAACGAATGTAACCATTCACGACCTCACTACACACATCAAAAGTGTCTAGGGATATCTCAAGCATTTTCATACAAAGTATAGCTATTTGGGAGGCTGTAAAAATTAAAATAATGCTACCAACGTAGAAATTTTTAGAACACAGAAACTGCTATATCTGCCCTTTCAGATTGTATAAATATAAAATAAAAAATATTGTAGTAGCATTATTGTACAATCGTAAGGACGTTAAAAAAAGACAGATTTTTCTTTTAAAAGGTGTCAAAATTTTAGCAAAATCAAACGTTTTTTTTTGTAATATTCTTAACCTTTATCTTATGCCACTGTCCTCGCGTTATTCAGAGATAATGCTCAACTTGTAAACCAACTTAACTTTATGAAATATTTGAAAAATGATATCCCTATGATATCCCTAGACACTTTTGATGTGTGTATATTATATTATGACATCTAGAAAATTTTATGTTCTCTTTCTCATTGCAGCGACACATTCGCCAATCAATATGATTCCGACCACGAGCAATGGGACGAACCGTTGAAGAGGCGATTCACTTCAGCACAAACTGACCCTCTTAAGACGTCAACCAGTACCCAGACCCTCATCGCTGTGCCATTCTGCCGAGATCCCACGCAGCCCGTGCCCAAGCTACCACCAGACGAGCCAGCACCTACCCCTACTCCAAGAACACCAGGCAAAGACAATACCGGCAACCGCCCCGCCGTTTACAAAAAGAAACCGGCACCACACGCACCAGGGAATTACTATCAACCTCCGGCACCATGGTCTGGAGCACGGGATGACACTGATGTATTAGAAAACACATCAGGAAAACTTAAGAAGACCAACTACAGCCGAAGTTTATACGGTATCGATACCGCTGATATGCAGAATCCAATCAGAGAACTGCAAGCTATGGCGAAATCCACGAGCGATATGAGCGAGGACGATCCACCGTTTAATTTCCAAGCTATGCTCAAGAAGACTCCTAGGAATCGTGCGTCAATGAAGAGATCAGGTGAGACCGACAACTGTATATTGGAAGATAGATTTGAGAAGCATGTTTCACCTTCACCAAGACGAGTTGCTCCGTCGCCAGTGGTTCAAGTGTCCCCTACTCCTTATGGCCGAATAACGCCGACTGGTAAGGCTACTCCTACTGGCAAAAAGAGCCCTGCACCAATACCCCCCACTCCACGTCCGAAAAGTAGAGAATTGATCAGAGAAGACTCAAGGGAGCTCATAATGGCTGCTTTGAACAAGAGGAACTCAACAGACTTGTTGTATGGTGCCGTGAGTGAGAGTGAGAGAGTAGAGTTGGCGCCTGGCATCACTGTAGAGGGAGTCGTTACAGACTTGTAAAATCCAAACCAAGAAATTGTCGTGTAAAAAATATCTTTATTCTCCATTGTTTTGGAAGTCCGAATACATTTTTATCTTATGGCGTAACACTATTAATTTTTGACAGTTAAATTTTAAAGCCACGTAGTTTACAAAGTCATAAGAATTTGTTATGTTTGAAATAAGTTATACATTATGAATTGTTTCTCAATAGAGTTAAGTATATTAAATACATACCTTAAAGCGAATTATGGCGTATTACAAAAATACACTGTTACTTAAAAATATACATCTTAGGGACTCATCACATTATAGAAAAATATATAAAATTTTAGACTGGCTTATCGCTAAACTTACAAAAAATTGCTTTGGTAACTTATTATAATTACTTAAACATTAAAGTGGTCGATAGTATATACCTGTGGAATTGTAACATACGGTTAAAGCTATCTGTAGATGGGTGTTTGTTTATTGTATGTCTGTATTTCTGTAGTATGAGACACTGTTTTGACATCTTTACTTTGTTTCAGTTTTGTATTATTTTGCTCATCTTTTTTTTGCGATTTAATGGACATTGTTTTGGTGATTTTCTTTCATCAAAAACACCTACAGAGCGAAGAAGTTAAGTAAACTTTCCAATTTACAAGATATTACAAAACTTTTACTAGAAAGATATAAAGTGCAATGCTTAGTCAAAAACGACTGTTTTCAAAAGTCATGCGTAGGAAACTTTAATTGATTTATTTCTAACTTTTCTTTTTCCTCGTAAAAAGATATGGCTTATTCTAGAAATTTGTAATATCTTCTGAATTTCCGGAACAAACTTAACGATTCCACCCTGTATATTTTTCAGCATAATTCAACCATATTGAGTAACTTTGATCGATAATTCGTTTGATTTTCTATCACCCACCTAGCTTTAGATGATAGTGCAATATTTAGTATAACGTGAAAATTCGTGTAGTTACTGAGTTATACGAAGCTCGTGGGTTATTTGTACAGTTTGATATGTGTGTCATAAGAAATTTTGTTTCCAAAAACATTGTGAAAGCATGTACAGACGTCGGGCGGCATGAATTGACAAAGGTAAACAAGAAATGAAATCTGTATTTTTTTGAAAAAACAAAAGATGCCGTATACGCACTTGTAAAGGCAATTATTTGATTAGTAAGAAACCGCGAAACATCTGTGGGAAGTGCCTGTGACCAGGGTCAGCTTTACCCAGATAGTTTAGCAAATGGTGTGGTCACCCGGACGCCGGATCTAAGCCGGTGCCGAGAGCCACGTTGATTCCATTTAGACCGTGCATTTAGACACAAGAGGGGCGCCAGGGTTTATATCACACGTGAGCGCTACATGGGCTAGAACCCCTGCCAGTCACTGTATTACGCAAGTAACGTTATAGAGCCCTCGCCCATAAACTCAGATCGAAAAAGGCAGTACGTATAATATTCTAAAAATCAGTCATTGCCTTTTCTTCCAACCGATTTGATTCTGTTTTCGTAGAAAGGGTTCTTAATCATTTTATTGACAGTTCAAAGTGCTTTTTTAAATTATATTTATCATAATGAAATATAGGTTGAAGAACCTGTGATTTTGGGCTATATATAAATGACTACATAAAATTACTATAGACAGTCAATCAATCAATGTGAATAATAAAAAAGGAAGGGGAAAACGAGTGTTTGATATAACAAAAATATTAATAGTTTATTCGCCACACGCCTAGCGACATCTATACGAGCTTTTTGACATTGAGCTTAATCTATACAATGTATTATTATGTTTGATCACAAAGTTCAACTGCCTTACCTTACGTGTTATTGCTTGAGAACAATACAAAAATACTACTATAATAAATGTTAAAATATGCCGTTTTTATTTATTCCTTTCTTACATTTAAATCGTTTAATATATTTTAGAATTTTCTTATAAAATACTATCCAAATATGCATTCTCAAATATATTTTTAGCACTTCAAAATCACATCCTACAGTTATTGCCAAAATCTTAGTAATTGACTTAGAACTAGTGTCGTTATATATCTAAAAGCATATAAAAATATTATTCCCTCAAATCTATTTTTAAATCTTAAGCTCTAGTCGTTCAGTCGGCATTATACCATGCCCCATCTGAGTGCAAATTAGTTTTGGTAAATAAAATCATTATTTGATTCATTAAACAATGACGCTTCTACTGTCTCAATCCGAAAGTGAAGTTTATGAGTATTTATTTAAATCTTTAAGTAATTGCATGATATGCTTTTAGATTTTCAAGTAAGTAGGGTCATTTCGCCGGTTTGCGTCCACTTAGTGCAGTTGCTAAGTTTGAAGGTGAAACTAAAAATGTTCTAGCACTCATTTGTATGAAAAAATGATATAATGTGTTCATTATATAGTCTATTTTAGGATTAACTTACAGTTTTGTCCGAAAAAGCTTACGTTTTTTTTAAAAATAGATAATTATCCGAATTAGGCGTTTTACCCAGTTTGCGTCCAAAAAAGCCAGTTCGCGTCCACCCTGGACCAATTCGCGTCCACTGGCTTTATAAAGGATAATAGGGGTGATATTTTTATGAATTTGTACAGAAAAAGTTGTATTATATCAAATCCTTTATTTAAGGATAAAAATATTTCAAATCAACTTTATTTACATTTAAAAAACGCTTGAAAAAAATTAGTACTCAAATCAGGTATGTTGTACGTAGATAATCATTGCACCTATATACAATAAAACACTGGGAATATGCCGGGTGTTCGGTCCGCCTGTTGTGTGCCATTTCACCCATTTCCCCAGGCTCTATGTCATCAAGTTGTCGCTTCACGTCGAATCTTCGCGTTGCTTAAAGAGTCTGATAATCTGCTCCAATCTGCTGCTGTAGGTTGGGCATTCTGCGATCAGGTGAAGGCTTGTTTCTTCGCACTCCTCGCACTGCGGACACATGGGGTCGTCTTTCACGCTTATCAGGGTTAGATGTCTATTTGGTTGGGAGTGTCCCGTTCTATCTTGATTACTAGTCGAACGTTGCTTCTAGAAAGCTTAATCAGTAGCCCCTCCCCTTTCGTGCCTAGTCCGTTGCTAAACTAGCTCAACGGTCGCAATCCTGCCGTGGTCTTTGATCCTTCTTTGGTTGCTGCGCTTGATTATCCCTCGATGATGTTAACCCCTCCTGGGTTCTTCTCGACCCCTGCTTTGGGCCATTGATCAGCTTCTTCGTTGTCTGCCTTTCTGTCGTAGCAGGAGACCCTCGCACATCCAACTTCAGCTGTGCCAGCTAGTCTCTCTAGTGCTGATTTGCATCCTTTGACAATCGCTGATGTTGTCTCTGCTTGTTGAGAGCTTTCAGAGCGGAGATTTTGGTTTGGCAAACGCTCGCCGGCCAACCTGCCCGGCGTCTTTATCTTGTCATCTCCTCTTCTATCATCAAATAGTACATATTGCGCACGCTTGCAACCGACAGCTTTGTTGATTTTTTTCTGAAGCGGTCGGTGTAGCATACTACTCCACCTGGTTCTGTTCTCCAGTCGTCTGTCTATGAATGAATAAACAGTAAGTAATCAGTTCTGTTAAGTTTTGTCTTATCGTTTTATTCTTCACTCGAATTTCATTTAACGCTTCCTTTAAATCGTCTTCTGTTTATGTTCTTTTTCTTCATTCTTTCTAGGTTCCGAACCGACCGCATCTTAAATTTATTTATTATTTATTTATTTATTTACATTAATTAATACGGATCACCCAATTACATTAATTAGACAAAAAAAATAAGAAGAATGAAAGAAAGTACCTAATTTCATTTAAAAATATATTTATGAGCACGTAGTCTGAATAAAAAATGTATTATAATAACAAACAATACATTTAAAATTATTTTTACAAATAAGTAAATTTTATTGTATTTGAAAAAGTAGTGGACGCAATCTGGTCTATCATTATCCCCTATAGGTATACTTTGCGTCCATAGCGGACGCAAACTGGGAGTTTTATATATTCGATGTAGTAATTCGCGTCCACCCCATTTGATTCGTCAAATACAAAAAACTTAAGCAAATTCATAGTTAATATTATTCCTTTTTTCATTATAAAAGTCTAGAAACAGCTATGTATCCTAAAATTCACATATAACAACAAAAAACTTCCCTTCGAACGCGCCACTGCACACTATTTTTTCGCTAAGAATCCGCTCTCTTGCTGAACATCCGAGACAAGTTATTTTTTTAAACGGGTTTGGTTTGGCGCACGGACCTTATATCCTTATGTGCGTGTCTCTTGAACATTGAGGTATTAGCACTAATGTCTTTTTTTTCAATTCGTGTGATAGTTTACTTATTTTCGAGTATTTTCAAAGGCAGATCGGTAAAGTGGACGCGAACTGGGTGGTGGACGCAAACAGGCGAACTAACCCTATTTGATATTTCAGTAATTAGAAGGGTCTTAAATTGTCTCTTGACTAAGCTTCCCAAAGTGGGGTCCAGTACTAAATGAAGGTGATATCCGAGCGAATTTCGATATTTTAGAATTTCATGCACTTCAGTAAAACTTCAGAGTTCACAACGCAATAATATTATAATAAAAAGACGTAAATAATTTACTTGCGCTGAAAAAGTGGCACCCGAAATCAGGACTGTCGACCACCTGAGCTAAGCATTGAAACACTGCGCAACATGTATCTGTCTCGTTTACGCTCTAGTAAATAATCATGCTTTTTAAACTTTCTCGTTGCATTTTTGCACCGTCAGACGTGCCGTGGTCCGCTCGTGACCACGGCACATGCAACTGTCGCCGAAACGTCGGGCAAATACAGGTAGAATAGTAGTTTTTACCGTAGTTCAAATGTTGTAGAAAACCCGGTTTTTTAGTGTTCATATAATAATCATGCTATCTTGTACATATGGTCAAATTATAGGTACGTACGCCAGGGGACAATTTTTGACTTCGCGTCAGTACATAACCTATCTACGTCTTTTCTATAGTAATATCATTGCTTCAACGTTTTCTAATTTCAGACGAACCAGAGTAAGCTTCCTTCAACTTTTACTCTGGTTCAATGATTCTTTACAAAAATAGATTTACGAAAATATTGTAACATTTAATTAAATCGCGTAGATGTCCGACATAAGAAATCGGTGGACTAACCACTATCTGACTTACATTTATGAGATCATTATGTACGGTGGACGGCACACCACTCTACCCATTTCCGGTCAGTCCTCCTTTCTGAATTGCAAAGGAATGACATTTGGCAAGAGCGAGAGAAAAAACGGAAATGTGGTAACCTGATGTGCTGTTGACTGTACATAAACAATACATATTAAGTAAAAAGACTCCTCTGCAATAAACTCTACTTATTACAAAATATTCTTACCGTGTTTTACATTGCAATATTTTTTTGTGATATTTTAGAAATGATTAGTCAATATAAAATAAAAAACATTGAAAAGTAACTTATACATTATAATGTTTATTTAATCATGTGTTTTAACAAAAACAAGTGCTGTATACTGACCTATTGATTAAGATAAATTACTGGCCAACGGTTATGAAAATGGCAAACAAGCAAGACTATATTTAACCTCGCACAGTTCTTGGGTACAGTCAGATAACCGTTTGACTTTTCAGAGTGGGCAAATATATCCGGCATACATCGTTATTGAATGTGGACAGTGTCAGCCGAATAAAAGATAATTAACCTTTTCGACGCCACGAGTTTTCGTCAAAAACGTTCACCACACGCCACCGCAATATAAGTGGTTGGTTTACTAGTGCTGACAATGTTGAGTATCGATATTATTAATTTGTAATAAATAAATCATTATAAAAAATATATTTAGTTATTTTTTAAGTTCTTGGGTTTTATTTTATTATTTTTACTCTGTGAAACATGTATTGAATGTATTGAAATCTCAGTGGCGTAATAATACAGTGAAAAAACGCACAAGTAATCTATGATGATAATTGCATCACTACGTGTCTGATATATCAGACAGTGGCGTACGCTTATTATGAATTATTAGCGAGTGTTAGTGATGCGTCAACTTCCGGTCATAAACTTCGATACCTTACGAATTACTTTTAACTTATTGATTAAATAACCAAATTAATCAAATGATGGAGGCAATAATAATTTTACTAGGTCTGATGATTTTATTAATATCTAATAATCCTTACATCAGGTCATATTTATTTTAATGACAAACTATGCGGTCCGTAATGCGATTACAGGTCTGTGAGCGCTCACGGCGATAACAGGCGTCCCGAATTGAAATATCGCGTCAACAGTGCTCACAGCGCTGTCAGCGTCAAAACCAATTCGGACCGCTAGATAGTGACACCTAACCTAACAATTTTCGAACTTTAATTTCTGTCATTCCCAGGTTAAACTTGCGGTTCTTGTGGTCAATTTTCTGTTTCGTTATCACAAAAAAAGATTTGTCCTAGCAAATATTTATTCTGAGGAATATTAGCTAAAATATTTTTACACGAAAGTGTCTGTCTGACGTTTCATCTATGAATCTGACATAAGGCTCACGGCGATAACGCTCTGGAGCATAAAAAATAAAAATAATGACCGGTAAGTTCTTTCTAACGTAAATACGTCTATGTATTCCAATATTCCTATAGAAAAAATTAAATTACAAACACTAAGTATATTGTGTCAGAGCATAGTAACCACATTAGATTGAGAACACTAAATAGTATTATAATTTTTTAAAACTTACCTGTTGATTGTGTAAGAACACTTCATCACTTTCAAATTCAACATCATCAGTTCCTTCCAAAATCCTAATCAACTCCTCTGCAGTGGGCATAATTTAATGAATATTAATTTACAAACGTAATACATCAACACAGCAACGCAAAGAATAACACAGTATGATTTTGCAGGGTACTTCCATAATTTATCGATATCTTCTACCCTCATTGTACAGCACTAAATAAGTAGTTCTAGAAACATCTATCGCCTCTGACGTCACTTCCGTGTCTGACATATCAGACGTTGGCGTACGAGACTCATGCATGATCGTGTCGCTATAGTGTTGTGACATACTATGCAATTTACTGGATTTGATGCAAAACATAATTCGAAAATAAAGCGTTTTCTGTGGTAAAAGTTGGTAAAATTTCGTCACACACAAAAAAATATGCCCAAAACCAAAACCTGTAACATGTAATTCTTACATTTTTGAACGTTTCTTTTTTAAATTACCAGATTTCTGGTTTTGGTAGGAACATCACTAATAAATAAACTTGGTCTGATATATCAGACATTGGCGCTGAGGGTTCAAATAAAAAAAAAGAGTTCGAGTCGATTCAACACGGTTTTGTTTTTGATAATTTATCATTAGAATAACATTATAATACTTTGTGAAATTCATATTTTTGATTAACTAAAGTATAAACAGTCTGAAAATTTTATGCATATGTCGTCACGTACTATAATGATAAGAAAAAATAGATTTAAATTGGTAAGATATATTTGTCTGATATATCAGACTTTGGCGTCGAGGGCACGGAAATTAAATGTCTGATATATCAGACTTTGGCGTTGAAAAGGTTAACAACCAACGCGCCATTCGCACTTTATAAACCTTTCCTGCACTTTCACTAATGTTTTAAAACCAAAATAAGCCGTAATTGACTCAGTAATCTCGTATTTTCTTTAGAATGTCAGACAGCAAATAAAAAACCGAAGATTGTCTAGAAGAGATCGCTTTGTAGCGATCAGACCGCCTGAATTGTACTAAAGCATGTCCTTTTACCGAAACTCTGTATGTTTTTTTGTGCAATAAAAAATATTTACCTTATCTGCCTGGACTGTGAAGGTTTTTTTCGGAGCTAGAGAGCCTGATGGGAATCACCTCTACCCATGGACTACCACAACACCATAGGTGTCACGATGCTTGCCTTTTAAAAAGGAATAAGCTTTTTTCACGAAGGCCCTGCTGTCATACACTTCCGGAACTACTGCCACTGAGAGACTGTTCCATATTTTAGTGTACGCTATAAAAAGTGACGCGAGAAACGCACACTTGCAGGGCGCCAACTATCCAGATCATAACCGAGTCATAGTTTTTGTAGTAAATTATAAAATATATTTGATGGTTAAGGTTTAAATACGCGAAAATCCAAATGTTTTCGAATTTTAGCCAATATTGATAATAATTTAATAATCAATAAAGCAATCCTATAAGGTACCAAAGTAATTGAAATATGAAATATAATTCCTAAAGTAATTAAAACAGGACATACAACATACAACTATCGCTGTAGTATTATGGTGGATCCACACAACCCGGCGGCACTGGCCGGCGGCTTACCACAAACAAAGCCGCCAAAAAAGCCGCCGGCAAGTGCCGCCAGCAGACGCCGGCAAGCGAGGCTGTGAATCGATGTTCTCATCTCAGTTTACTTGTGACTTTTGGTGAAGTAAGAGGTACACCTCTCACCGCAAACACACGAGGTGGACGATAACATCGCCGCTGCTGGAATTTTGGTATATATTTTATGTCGAAAGAAAAAGAAATACAAAAGAAGATTTTGGATGAGACCAAGTCACTCATTTGGAATACCTATTATACCTATTATTATAATATACAGGGTGGCCGGGAAGTTGACGTCTAAAGCTAAAATTTAGATTCCTCATATCAAGGTGTACCCAAATCAGCCCCATGTATGTTCTACGATTTTGCTTAGTTTAGGAGCTAGACTTATTTTTATGTTTTTTTCTTCAATCTTCACCTATCATCGGTTTTTATTTTTTTTCTTAACCTGGGGAGTACTTGGTGATCAAATTATCAGTGATATTTGATAACAATACTTACAAGTAGCACCCTAAAAATTTTGATCTGCCTAGGTATTGCAGAACTTCCTCAAAATTTAGTCGCAAGTTAAAAATTGCGGTCCGATCTCGGTGAATGCACATCTTTAATGTATGAAAAAAAAATGTTTTAGGGGGGACTGTAGATTCAAAGTATTCTTAAAAACTGCCTAGGACATTATGCTATAAAATGACGTCAAATAAAGCTGTTGTTAATGGGGGTTTTTTTCCTGGAATTGACCTTTGAAGTCAGATGAAGAACTTTTTCGGGGTAAAAATACTACTTTATTTTATTGCATTAGTTATGATTCTTTGAGTTATGATGTTTTTTGGTCACGTTTTCTGACCTTGACACCAAGAATGCAGATGAAAAAATCACCTTCCCCATGAGTTCTCGCCTTATAGTCATCATTATGCTTACTTCCCGACCTCAGACATTGTCACATTTTGTTACAGCGTAGCATACCAACGTTATCAAGTGGAAAGAAAATACTTTAGCAAAAATACCAACGCTAACAAGTTAAAGGATTTTTTTTTTCCTTTGTACCAGTGTGGTAGGACAAACCGCCAGGAAGCCATGATAACTCAGGCGTGACAGTGTCTCCCAGATAGGCGAGGTGGGATTGCAGACCCCGTTGGGCCCTTGACGTTCAGGGGGGATCAGCCACCGATCGCTGATCACAGGCCACAGGGCGTTCAAGTATTTTCTTTCCACTTGATTACGTTGGTATGCTACGCTGTAACAAAATGTGACAATGACTGTGGTCGGGAAGTAAGCATAATGATGACTATAAGGCGAGAACTCATGGGGAAGGTGATTTTTCCATCTGCATTCTTGGTGTCTAGGTCAGAAAACGTGACCAAAAAACATCATAACTCAAAGAATCATAACTAGTGCAATAAAATAAAGTAGTATTTTTACCCCGAAAAAGTTCTTCATCTAACTTCAAAGGTCAATTCCAGGAAAAAAAACCCCTATTAACAACAGCTTTATTTGACGTCATTTTATAGCCTAATGTCGTAGGCAGTTTTTAAGAATACTTTGAATCTACAGTCCCCCCTAAAAAAATTTTTTTTCATACATTAAAGATGTGCATTCACCGAGATCGGACCGCAATTTTGAACTTGCGACTAAATTTTGAGGAAGTTCTGCAATACCTAGGCAGATCAAAAATTTTAGGGTGCTACTTGTAAGTATTGTTATCAAATATCATTGATAATTTGATCACCAAGTACTCCCCAGATTGAGAAAAAAAATAAAAACCGATGATAGGTGAAGATTGAAGAAAAAAACATAAAAATAATTCTAGCTCCTAAACTAAGCAAAATCGTAGAACATACATGGGGGTGATTTGGGTACACCTTGATATGAGGAATCTAAATTTTAGCTTTAGACGTCAACTTCCCGGCCACCCTGTATATTTTTATAATAATAAAAATAATGCAGAGCGATACCAACCCCATCGAAAGCTGCAACCGACCTGTTGACTGTTCCCGCGATGCCGCCGGCCGCGCGCGGCATATATGCCGCCGGGCTGTGTGGATCCACCATTAGAATTGCTTTGTCTCTATCAATACAGATATTATTGCCCATACTGGAAGGCTACATAGTTATCATGCAGACTGATCCAATATTTCTGTTAACTAAAAAAAAATATGTCTTATTCAAGTGTACTGAGTTTAGAAAATACCATTTATTTCATATTAATCAATTATTACTTTATTGCTTTTAAGCTTCCCTTACTACAAAATATAATTATTAATTTGACATTGATTTTGACTCGTTAAAAGCCTATTATTAAAAGCTAAGTTTGACTTCCAAATCTCCTTATTCTAAAAAAGTGTATTGACATCGTCATACGTATATAAAAAGTAATGACCATCAAGGTCAATTATACATACAATAATATACTTATACTTAATTAAAGTCGCGACTTCACTGCAACATTTCAAGACACACGGACACTAAGACCATTATTTTCGTATACCATCTCATATGACTGTTAATAGTTTACAATAAAAACGTTTTTATTGTTATTCGAGTAAACTTTAGCTATTAAAGTTATTCATTACAAACCATCCACATGGCACATAGACAGTGTTTTTGCCAGACTACCCGAGATATTGACTTTTAATATTTTCAGTTCAACTGTTTTGTTGGGTTGTTACAAAACAATGCAATAGATTTTAAAGCAGTGAATGTTTTTTTAGTTAGGTTCCTGTAGTTGCCCTACTGTAAATAAGTAATACTTTACTCAAGTTAACAGGCAAGTAGAGATCGTCTGAGCTGAAATGACGCGCCCCTCCGCTGCATCTACGCATAAAAGCAAGCATCCAAGCACTCTTGGGTGCGTAGATGCGGTGGAGGGGCGCGTCATTTCAGCTTAGACGATCACTACCTGGGTGAAGCTTCTATAGGTAATTGCTATAAAAGAGATATCTATATCATCATGACAGATGATAAGAAATGATTATTAGTCTTTATTCAAAGTAGCGAACCAAGACACTAGGTACATCTGGACTGACCCTTTACGCAGTGGTTAATGATCCTGCCTACCTACAATTCCTAAAAAGGAACAATGTATATGAGCAGAAGGAAATAATTAAGTGGCTCTAAAATACATATTTCAAGCTCGTCCCTCCCGTCCAGGCCTATCGGCGAGTGAGAGCAGATCACAGGTTCTCAACATTACGATGAGCGAGTGGCCGCAATTGACGACAAAAAAAAGAAAGATCGGTATCCCTAAATATTAAAAGAATTCTTCTTTTATCTCAAAGAACGTTGTTCCATTTAGATACATTCTTTTGTTTTTCCCTTTCCCAACCATTAACCTTCCTCCATCTTTCTTTATTTTCTCTATTTCTTTTCGTCCAGTTGCTACAAATCTACCAAGGAAAAGTTAGCTAACCTGACAGTTACTAAACGTTTTGTCTCTGGTATTGCTTACTTGTTAACATTTTTATTCTGACAGTTGCTAAATCCTACTGTAGTAAGCATCAAAATGATATTATCCGTAGAGTGGTCAAATAAGTGTAAAGTAGTTAAGAAAAGTAACCATATTACTGCATAATTAAAATCGATTTTCACGTGTTTAAGATTTAAGTGACGTTGCAAACGACATACAACTCTGTCATTGCAGTATTACAATTGCGTGAAAACACGGTCTTTGACCACTTTGTTACTATAGTATGATTGCGTTAAGAATGCAGTATTTTTTTAATTTAATTCCTTCTCACACATCAAAACTCAGGTACAAAACCGTTGCTGTTGAAAGAATTCGTCATTTGGGCACTGGAAACTTGACTTTCTAATTAGGAACAATTTGATTGGTTAGGGGGCGTGCTAGGTCGAAGGACAAGAATGAAATCACTGCATTCTTAACGTGAACGGACTATACACATCATGTTGATGCTTACTGTCCATCATTTATGAAACAGAAAAGTCTATTAGTGTCAACAAAGTATTAATTAGTTTTCTCACTCACACCGCTGCCGTCCATGCCGACCTGCCCCAGCAGCTGGGCTACGCTGGGCTCGTTGAGCGTGAGCACCGCGTGGGCTTCGACCATGACCACAAGTGAGTTGCGCGCCTCCTCGTGCGGGACGCCGTGCGCGCGGGTTGCGTGACCGTACCACGCGCCAGTTGATGATAGGACTGATACACACCATTTGCAGGATAGCCTGGAAGTTTGATTTAAAAGTATTTTAACAGGTGTTCCCAAATACATACAGCTTGGTGGCTTCAAGGCAAGAGTGGATGGCCATTCTCTGGGTGAGCGTATTCCACCATCGGCCTCGTCATCGCTTACCGAGGCGAGACTAGGGTCGAAGTCAAAAACATATCACATTTGAAAAAAAAAGATTTTGAAGCTGCAGTCTGTATTCAGATTATTTTATTAATTCTCAATGCGTGTTTTGGTACGTTTTTCACTGTAACATAGGCTGATATTATATTTTAATGTTTAAAAACGAATTATCTTACAATATTGATATTATCTTGACAACTATACCTCTGAAACCTGTCTGAGCCGAGGTAAAATGCAATTTAAGAATTTCACTGAAACAATTTCATTGAAATTACTGACATTGCAATCTTAACAAGATTGGTTTGTGATGTAGCAGCATGAATCCATCTATTTACACACATCAAAAGTGTCTAGGGATATCTCAAGCATTTTCATACAAAGTAAAGCTATTTGGGAGGCTGTAAAAATTAAAATATTGATACAAACGTAGAAATTTTTAGAACACAGAAACTGCTATATCTGCCCTTTCAGATTGTATAAAGAAATTCATTGTGGTAGCATTATTGTACAATCGTAAGGAAGTTAAAAAAAGACAGATTTTTCTTTTAAAAGGTGTAAAAATTTTAGCAAAATCAAACATTTTTTTCTGTAATATTCTTAACCTTTATCTTATGCCTGTGTCCTCGCGTTATTCTAAGATAATGCTCAACTTGTAAACAAACTTAACTTTATGAAATATTTGAAAAATGATATACCTATGATATCCCTAGACAGTTTTGATGTGTGTATAAATCCGTCTTTGCCCTTTGCTCACGTAGAGCATACAATACGACATCTGGCTCCCATTCCACCACAGTGAAGGACTAGAGAAATCTACAAACTTTTATACTAGTACCTTTCTTAACCTTTGTTCATACTTTCAAAAACAATAATGCAAAAGATTTAAACATACCTGTTTGTCATGTGTCTAGATTTAACATGCCTTCGCCGGTATCCCCAGCTGTTGTAAATGCGAGGGCAAAACGGACATGGGAATGATGGGTTGGCGTAGCATGTGCTGTTTTTATCTGAAAATGATTTCAATAATCTTTTATTGTTAAAAAATGTAAGCACCTAATATAAGGGTTTATACAGTGTGTTTGGGAACCGGTGTCCGACCCGTTAAGGTGAAGTAATATGATCTATTTTATGAATAAATCCACCATAATTAAGCACTTTTAATTAATTTTTTTTAATTTTTTTTTTAATTTATTTCAGGTAAATTTTACCTGCGTTTCAAAGGGTCTCTGATGACAGGGTGATATTCAATTTGTCACAACTTCTAAACTATTTTACTTGGAACTTTGATTTTTGCTTCAGTGTTTAGGTGATGTCTTTGGGTATCCAAAAAGTTAAAAATAAATGTATGTTGACAGTTTAGTTTTTCTGAAAAAAAAAATGTAAAAAAAACTAACAAATTCTATCACAATTTTCAAGTTCAAACATTTTTTTGATGTATTTTAAGGGAGTTATGAAAAAATGCTTTTTTGTCAGCTTATTGCCTACTTTTGTAGCTGTCCAACGATACCACTTTTGTGACTGTAGGACCTCTAAATCGGCAGATATTGCAAACTAAAATAACCCACCCGTACTCCCGAGAAAAAAAAATTAAAATGGCGGCCATTTTAAAACAACTGGGGCAAAGTGCTTAATTATGGTGGATTTATTCATAAAATAGATCATATTACTTCACCTTAACGGGTCGGACACCGGTTCCCAAACACACTGTATATTGAAACAACAAATGTTTGAATCCAAGAATTGTTGTAACAATTAAATAAATTACAAGAAATTAAGGACAAAAAGAAATCCATTATTCATGGATGGATACGCAAATTATTCAAAGTTAACAACCATTGCACAAATAACGCAAGCATCATGCCTCATCAATAATCAAGACATTTACAACATGCATAATTGCACAACAGTCACAACATGAATGTTATTCATAACTTGAATATGAATTTTGTTCTAATTATCCATGTTCAGAGTTCAGGGGAATTTTTGTAGCAATTTGAAATAGAAATCAAACAAAAATTCAAGCAATAGGATTGCTAGTTATCCTATCAATATAATTCATACCTTTGCAGATTTGAGCCTCACTGGACACTGAATTGAGATTTTCAGTAGTAATACTTAATGACTCCACTATTGTCCCACTCTGAAGAACGGTCTCCACCTCCTTGTCTATCTCAATGCTTTCTTTATCCTCATCAACATCAATGCCGTTACTCTTCTCAGTAGCAACATTGAGGCAAGGTTGTGTACTGCTTACTTCATTAATCCACTTTTTAACATTGTTGTCACTTGAACCACAAACCGATTTACTGGCAAACTTCTCTGGAGTTATTGAGAACTTTTTCTCTTGTGACTCGTCAAGTAACGCAATGTCAGTGTCATTTGTATTCTCTCCGGAATAATCTGTTAGCGGCGAATCTACTGGTTCAACTTTTGGTACAATGATCTGAAATGGAACACATCAATTTATGTTTTAACATAGTGGAATCTTGATTATTTTTAATATTTACTTCTTGTGGAGAAAAATTAGAAATTATGAGTTACACTTACACCTTGATAATCTGAATTAAGTCCGACACTGTGATTAGTTTGGAGTATTGTGGAGTTAATTGCTTACTTTGTACAGCATCAATATTGAAAATCACATGTTCACATTGGTATGATGCGAATGTAAGGCAGGTCTTCAGTTTTAGCAGCTAGATTGTTGTAACATCTTACTTTTTTTTGTTATTGTGTTGTAAAATGCCTAATGTATGCCCTGATCAGATGGGAATTCACAGGGCAGACAAGTTACATAAACAAATAAGTGCAATAATGGTGGAAACCTACACACATTGAAACACACACACTAGCACATTGAAAGACTCTATAAAGTCACAGGAAGATTTGGGGGAATGCTGAGAAGGTAGCAATCTTAAGGAGGGAGGGGTAATGGATGATTTGGCCTAACAGACAGACCAAACACTCAGCCTACTAACAGCGTCCCTAGCTGGTAATAAGAACAATAAACTCATATAACTAAATTACTTACAGAAGTCTTAATTGGATCAGCAGCTACACTGGAGTTGATGACTGCTTCAGGTTTGGGAGGGGCAGGGGCTAGTTTCTTGCACTTGTTTGTGTTGTTATTGTCTTCTTGCTCACTCTTCTTACGTTTCTTGGTTTGTGTTGTAGAAGTTTTCTGTAAGTTTATAAATAATTATGTTATAGGCACTGAATACTATGAGGAGGTTGACTTTTGATCTCAATAGAACCAAAAATACCTTCATACTCAAAAAAGTCAATGACTTATTAAATCATTGACCTGCTCTTGTAAAGCTTTCATTCAATTTGCTTAAATTAACAAGACACTCCACATACCTAATTGATACTTAAACAGCTACAAGTAATGTCAGTTTATAGAAATTTCTTCTCAAGAAAGACCAGTACTTATCACTTATTTGAGAAGTAGCTTAATTACAATAATAGAAATAAGTAATGTAAGTAGTGGCACATGCACACACTGTGCGGCAAGCACCAACCTACAGAAATCAAGTGGATCACAGGCAAATACTTGTAGCATCTTACCTACATCACTGAGTGAATCAAGCTGAAAATAGTTCTTTGAACAGGCTAAATATTTATCTAAGAGATAATAGTGAGGTTTGTGTTTGACACATAATTGTGAGAATGGAAAATCAGTAGTTGCATAAATAGCATTAAACAGATTATGGCTTCAGACAAAAAAAAATTGGCTCTAGAGACAAAATTTACTCAACATTCATGCTAAGATAAAAACCATACCTCATCTTCCTTGCTAGGCTCAGTGCCTGTTGATAACCCGCAGATCCTCAACGTCTCAGCAGTTTTTAGCAGGACTGGCAGAAATTCTTCAGTCACATTAACCTCGCCATTGTACATAAACGTCAGCAAAGTACGCAGAGAAGCAGTGTTGATGTCATGGAGCACTATAATTGGATCCTTATGGGGGTTTTGCTACAAAAAATGAGTGGGCGTTACAGGCCAAACTGGCAACGCAAACAACAAACTTAATAATTATTTGATTACTTGAACATTCTTACTTGAAATATACTCCTGAAAACCGAGCTGTTAGCTGAAAGAATCACTTTATGAGCTTTGTAACTGAGCCCTTCTGAAACTAACGTGACATCAGATAGTCCCTCATCGTTGTACAGCTCTTTTAGGTTTGTTAGTATATTGTTCTGGTATCCATTCCACTTTAAACTTATCTCCTGATTAGACATAGTTAAATTAACACAGCTTGAAAGGCGAATTCAAACCAAAACTAATGAAAATTAAACAAATAAACACAACACAAATAAATCGAAGATGCACCGAGATGGTTTGACACTTTTTGATTGACAAATTGACAGCAAGCTAACGATGTTGCCAGTATAATACAACGCTGCCTTTTAAAAAGTATTTAATTATCGACCACAAAAATAGTGAGTATAATTTTTGTACTGTATTTTGCACATAAAAAGATTTAAAATTTTGTTCTTAGCGTGTTCTGGCTAAAGTTTATATCAACTCATTCATTTTATATTCAAGAATGTTATTATGGTACAGTGTCACCTAGTGTGGAAAAGTGACATTATTTATTTTACCTTTCCGTCAATAGATGGCGTTATAAAGACATGCTGAAATTCGTAACGTGTAGGACGCCTTAACTACACCGCGCGGTGCGGTATTTTACTCTTTTTGTTTAATCAAAAAAGGATAACTTCCGAAAAAAGGTCATAATTTATAATTTGTTGCTGTTCGAACCTTACGGCTCTCACTAATAATAGGTACATCATTTGAATGCAGCATCAAATCTTGCGATGCATTTAATTAATTTCGGCAAACCTCACTTCGGTCGTGGTGAGTTATCTTTAAAATTCAGTTTCAGTGCGACTGAGGTCGTTTGAGAGGAAAAAACTAAGCCAAATATATTTTTTCAATTACATACAAAATGAGAGAAAGTACTATTTCAAAGTGTAGCGTTTTGATGATTTAGGTAAGTAAAGCAGTAAAGCTCCGAGATATAAAGTGATGTTAGCCCATTCGCCGGAATGCCACCCATGCCCGCCGTGCACATAAATGCTTTGTGTTCGCGGTGAGAGGCAGTCGCGGGCATCGGCAGCCGGACGCGGTCTTTATTTCTTCGCAGACAAAAAGACCGCCCGTCCCGTCGTCTGCACTCCGCCTTAGAAACCAAGGATAGGCTCATGTTGCCACTCATACTCGGATTAACACCAAAATATAGAGCTACCTATACTATTCGATAGCATGTGAACGAAACGGGTCCATATTGACTCACCTAAAGTTGTTTCTCCGAAATTGTTCTCCCTAACGATTTGTGATCCGAATGATCACTCTTCCTAAAATGTTTAGTCCTAAAGTTTTCTTTCATACTTTTTGTAGTTCTAATGACGATGTTCAGAACGCTCATGTTTCCTAAAACTTCAATTCATAATATTTGATCTCCTAATGTTGTTTTTCAACGATACTTATAATGAATACACACATTAATAAATGCACATTGCTAAAGATCATAAAAAGTGCTGGGGTTAACGCAAGCAGCAAGCTAATCAGGCAAGTTGTTTTTAGGGCTTAAAAAAAGAATTAGGGTCAAAGACGGCATCAAAACATTAGGAAAAGAGAAGTTAGGAATTGGGATTGTTAGGAGGAAAAATTTTTGGAAGAAGATTTTCGGAGTTCCGATATTAGGAGTTAAAATTTTAGGTGAACTTAGGCGCTCCCGAACGAAACAGACTTAACTTAGTTTCGCTTCGCTGACAATGTGGCTAGCGCTAAGGAAGGGTTGTGTCTAGTGATTAAAAGTAGGTACTCTAACGCTATTTCAAATGTAGGTTATCGACGAAATTGAAAAGCAATATGTAGTTACTTCTTGAGTTACCTATGTTTATTGATAAGATATTGCCTATATAACCGAAAGCAATCAAATTAATCCGAATTAGACAAACTAGTGGCGTGGGATATCTCTTGGTCATTGAAGAAGGTCTTTCTTATCAAACTAATCCTTTTCTTACGAAACTGCCGTTTTTGAACTCAGTCAATAGCCCATCCATCCGAGTAGGTGCTGGCTCTAGTAAATAATAAACAAATAAAATGCAGATAATTTTTTTTGTCATTTTAGTAGTGTGTAGTTTGTCATTTATCAAGGCAGACATGAGAGCCACCGATAGTAGCCTACTTGAAGATGCCACCTTGGACACGGTATGTATTTGGACGAGCTTTGCTCACCCCCGAATTCACAAACGCAAGTCAACGTTGAGCATCCCTCAGAAGTATAGCTGTCCCTTTCAGTTCTACTGACATTTTAGGGACAGCATGAGCGTGAGCGCGTGCTTAGCGTTGATTGTCGTTTGTGAATCGGAGAGCGTAATTTTTCAAAACCTTGACTGTCCAGTAACAAAAAAGGCACGGCGAAGTCACCGTGAATTTGCCACGTTACTCACGTTGTATTATACAATTCATGCAACAATATGGTCACATTCAATCCTCTGACTTTGTCACTTTGAAGCCGCGTATCACAAACGGGGTAGTCAAAGGCACTTTGAATATTGCCGTCATGGAGACCGGGATATTCAAAGGCGCTTATTTTTTTTAGATTTTTACATCACTAGCCGTTAACTGTATTATTAAAACAAACATGGATTAACAGCATAACATTTATTTTCCAATAAGCAATAACGCGCAACACGTTGACGCTCAACAAGTACGGCGACGTTGCACAACAGCACGCGTTGTTTCCAACATGACGCGCGGCCTGTAGTTTGATACTTTGCGCACCGTTATGGCAGTTAAAACGTTGTTGACCAACATGACGAGCTACATGTTTTGCAACATGTCGCGCGGCAAATGTTGCCTAGTGGAAACATGGCTTGATTATTCGGGTTTACAAATGAAGAGCACGGACTTTAGTTTAGACCGGCAATAATGAAACAAAAGCGATGTTTTTACGTATCGAATTTAAGTCCAAAACTATGCTATAAGGCTATAACAGCAACATACCTACAGCCCTTTAGAGATTAAAGGTCGTGGCACACTGAAACGATACTTCTTCGGACAACAAAATATCTTGCCATTAAAGACTAATAAAAATATCCTAAAAAGTTTTACAATAAAGGATATGGCTTACTTTCGTTCACCATAATGACTCAGCATTGCACTTGCAGTTTAACTATTGCGAAAATATCGTATGCAGGCATTTATCCATGGATGTAGTAAATTATCCATGCGTAGATACTACTTTCGAACCATTGCACGTAAGTAAATAGATTAAATTGTCACTCAGCTAGCTGATTCAGAGTCATCATCATCATCATCATCAGCCTGTTGTAGTCCACTGCTGAACATAGGCCTCTCCTTTTGCACGCCACTGTACTCGATCTTCGGCTGCTCGCATCCAGCTCCTGCCAGCCATCCTGCGCAGATCATCACTCCACCTTGCCTGAGGACGTCCTACACTACGCTTGCCGAGACGCGGTCTCCACTCAAGAACACGTTTACTCCAACGGTTGTCGGTTCTACGGCTAACATGGCCAGCCCACTGCCACTTCAGCTTGCTAATCCGGTGGGCTATGTCGATAACCTTGGTTCTCTGCCGTATCACCTCATTTCTGATTTGATCTCGCAGAGAAACGCCGAGCATAGCCCTCTCCATAGCCCGCTGAGTGACTTTAAATTTGTGGACCAGCCGTGCCGTTAGTGTCCACGTTTCGGCTCCGTATGTCATGACGGGTAGGACGCACTGATTGAAGACTTTTGTCTTTAGGCACTGTGGGATCGACGATGTGAAGACTCGACGTAGCTTCCCAAACGCTGCCCAACCCAACTGAATTCTTCTGTTCACCTCGTCCTCGAAGTTGTTTCTACCTAACTGCAATGTCTGCCCGAGGTATACATATTTTTGAACAACTTCGAGAACGGCGCCTTGTATCGCAATCGGTTCCGGTAGTACATGTTCATTGAACATGACCTTGGTTTTGTCCAAGTTCATCCGTAGACCGATGCGCACAGAAGAGTCAGCCAGGTCATTCAGCATCTGTTGTAGGTCCTGCAGCGTTTCTGCCACGATGACGATGTCGTCAGCAAATCGCAAGTGAGAGATGTACTCGCCATTGATGTTGATGCCACGTCCTTTCCAGTTCAGCGTCTTGAACATATCCTCCATTGCATTTGAGAACAATTTCGGGGAGATAACATCCCCTTGTCTCACACCTCGATGCAACGGTATAGGACTTGTTTGTTGATTCTGGATTTGGACGGACATAGTGGCTGCTTCGTAAAGGCATCTCATCACTTGGATGTATCGCCAATCTACTTGGCATCGCTGCAGGGACTCCAGAACAGACCAGATTTCAATCGAGTCAAAGGCCTTCTCATAGTCCACAAATGCTAGGCACAGGGGCTGATTATATTCTTCAGTTTTCTGTATAATCTGCCGCACTGTGTGGATGTGGTCTATGGTGCCGTATCCGCTCCGAAACCCAGCCTGTTCCGGTGGTTGGAATTCGTCGAGTCTTCGCGCAAGACGGTTCGTGATCACTCTTGAGAACAGCTTATAGACGTGGCTTAGAAGGGAAATGGGTCGATAGTTCTTCAGTAGGGTTTTGTCTCCCTTTTTGAAGAACAGGACGACCACACTCCTACTCCACGCCTCTGGAGTTCTCCCTTCAAAGAGGACAGCGTTAAAAAGCTTTTGGAGCTCCCTGAGTACGGGTCTGCCTCCTGCTTTTAACAGCTCTGTTGTTACGCCGTCCTCTCCAGGGGCTTTTCCATTTTTAAGCCGCCCAAGAGCGATCTCGATTTCGTCAATGCTGACTTCTGGCAGGTCTTCGGTGTAGTGGCGTGTAAGAGTGGCTCTAGAGTCCTCATTTCCGGGGTCAGGTCGAGATGCATGCGAAGCGTATAACCGGCCATAGAAGTTTTCCACTTCCGAAAGGACTGCCGGCTTCGAGACAACGACTTCTCCACTTTCTATGGTCAACTTCGTCAGGTGGCTTCTTCCAAGAGATTGTACGAACACTTTTGAACCCCGGTTCTGCTCAATCGCTCTCTCAATAGAGAGAGTACTGGAGCAACGGAGATCGCGTCGCACGTGCGTACTAATCTCTCGGTTTAGAGTCCGTTTCCCTGACGAAGTGACGGGTGGGTTTTCCCGCCGTCTCTTCATTAGCCCCAAAGTCTCTTCGGAAAGCTTCGACTTCTTGCCTTTACGCTGCATTTTACAAAATCTCGTACCTTCTTCCCTGAGGACTCGAACCACATCTTCAAGGTTCTGGTTAACGTCAGTTGTGGTTTCCACGGCAGCAAATCGGTTCTCCAGATTTGACTGGAACGCTTCAGATCCCATGATAGTTTGAAGCAGAGTTGGTCGGAGCCTGGCCTTCATCAAGCGGACTCGTTCAGCTCTGAAATCGATATTCAGAGAGCCTCGAACGAGTCGGTGATCGCTACCGGTATTAAACCTATTGATCACGGAGACGTCTCTGAATATGTGCTTTTTGTCCGCCATGATGAAGTCGATCTCATTCTTTGTCATAGTGTCGGGGCTTTGCCACGTCCACTTCCTTTGGGGTTGCTTCTTGAAGAATGAGTTCATCAAGAAGAGCCCCTCCCGTTCGAGGAAATTGACGAGCATTTGCCCCCTATGATTTCTGCTTCCATATCCATGGGATCCTACTACCGATTCACTGCAATTTTGTACTCCCACTTTAGCGTTAAAGTCCCCCATAACAACGGTGAAATGGGTCTTGGTAGTGGAGTGGAGGGCTCTCGATATGTCATCGAACATATCCTCCACCTCATCGTCCGAGTGTGACGAGGTCGGTGCGTACACTTGCACCACCTTGAGGCTATACCTCTCGGTGAGCTTGATGATGAGGTACGCCACCCTGTTCGACACACTGGACATTTCCACAACGTTGTTAGCTAGGGACTTATTAACCAGAAACCCAACGCCACCTTGGGATTTTTGGTCTCCCTCTCGGAAGTACATCAGGTGGCCTGAATTGAGAGTTATGGTGTCCTCTCCCTCTCTTCGGACTTCACATAACCCAAGTATGTGCCACCTGATGTTCCCAAGTTCCACCTCGAGTTGCGCCAGATGCGAGTCAGCCGCAGCGTGCGTCCGTTGTACGTCGCCAGGGTCAGTTGGTTGTGGTGGCCTCCCGTAGCCCGGAGATTCTTTGCACCCCCCGCCCCACCGTTACCATGGTCGCCACCATAACCAGGAATAGTGGGGCTGCCGGGAACTGGGGGCCGTGGCCTTTGTCGTGCTTCCATAGGAGGTTATGCCCATAATCGCCACGCTGGGCAGGCGGGTTGGCGATCGCAGGGCGAAGCTTCTCGCACCGGTGACGCTGCTGCCCGTCACCGGTCTGTGGTATTTAGCTCGCCTATTCAGGACGGATATACCGCCGTCGGTCGGTCGCCAGAGCCTCGTTCGTTGCTCAGCAGGATGCACCGCGTGCAGGTGAGGTTGACTTGGGGCGATAGATGGAGGTTCGCCCCCTTACACCCTGATTCAGAGTCGCTACTAAAAATTTACCGAAATCTTGCAAATCACAATCGTCGCATCGCAACGCACAAATCGGGTCTCCCTCACCTTAGGGCGAGCGGTGGGTTTATGAAAAAAAAGAGTAACTAACTAAAAAAATGCGAAGGTGCAGGTGGATAAAACAGAAATCAGTTCTAAAATTTGCTTCATGTCCATTCTAGTTTTCTCTAATAAAAAAGTATGGATACCCATGCGAGATACACCGTGTCTACACCGAAGACAAGTACATACTGGAGATGCACAGAATACCTCATGGGAAGAACACTCCAGCTGCTGACCACAGACCAGTGGTACTCCTCATGCACGGGCTGCTCTCGTCGTCCGCCGAATGGGTCATCATGGGCCCGGGTAAAGGGCTAGGTGAGATTTCAGTTATTCCTTAGGAGAAGAGGAACAACGAAATGACGAAGGCGATACAAATTCAATCAATAACTCACACATGGTGCGCCACCACTGGCATTTTTCCTGTAGTTTTTATACAAAAAGGAACCACCGATAGGAAATGCCGGTGGTGGCGTTTACAAAACATTCCATTGAATTTAGTTTGCAGATTTGGCCAATTTTTTAAGTAATTTACTATTCTACCTTGTTTAGGCAAAATTATTCATTGCCACTTAGGCTGGATTTCCACCAGAGATGCGTTGCGAGGAAGACCTATTCCTATCTAATACCAAAAACTAATACCAGTGGTATTTGTTTGTAATCGTAATTAATATTCTATTCCGGACGAATACCACTCATAAACGAATCCCGAAATACGTTAAATGTAATGAGGTACAGGCAGTAATAAAAATGCTTTTAGATGTGATTTTGAGTAGTGTTTATTTATACAGAATCAGTCTTATTTAACAAATTAAAGAGTAGTAGGAAAACCTTTGGTTCGTTATTATAATAATACTTAATAGGTATACTTAAATATAAAGCTTTTCAACAAATCAAAGTTATTTATTTTAGTTTTCAAAATGTTGAAGAATATCTCACAGATCAACGATTAACATGAAATAAAGTATGTAGGTACTTACTTACTAGAAATTATAAAATACCACTGTATCGGACAGTCTAGTATTCACACAAGAGCGTCAACTTTTAACTTTTTTTAAATAATCAACTATTATGAAATAACAAAAAAAATACTATGAAAACAACTTTTTAGTAATAATCTATACAAATATTTAGAGGAAAGGTTTGATTTTTTGTTTGTTTGTTTGTATGAATTGAATAGGCTCCGAAACTACTTGGCAGATTTGAAAAATTCTTTCACGGTTGGAAAGCTACATCATTCCTGAGTGACATAGGCTATATTTCATTTTCAAAAAAAATAGGCATCCTTACTAAAATTACGATAACGTTAGTCCACGCGGACGAAGTCGCGGGCGGCTGCTATCCTACTTCCTACTAATATTATAAAGGCGAAAGTTTGTATGTCTGGATGTGCTGTGTGGCTCTTTCACGTAAAAACTACTGAATGGATTTTAATGAAACTTTACAATAATGTTGCTCATACATCTGGATAACACATAGGCTACAATTTATAATGATATTGTGTAAATTGTTGAAAATATCAAGTAAATATAAAAATGTACGTGGAATCACGTGGTGTGGCAAAACAGACGGCTGCTGTCATAGCGTAACTATGGGTGCGTTCCGAATTGAGATATCGCTCTAACGTCCATCTAACGTCAGACAATTTGACGAATCCGTTCATTTTAAGTCCACTTAAGTCCACGCGGACGAAGTCGCGGGCAGCCGCTAGTTAGGTATAAAAGTCTTGGCATGACAATCATAATAACTGTCTACTTAAGAGTCTTAACTATTATAAATATATCAGAAAATCAACGTTTCATACAAAAAATATGTAAGTACCTTTTTCTCTTACTTTTTAAAATGATTAAATTTTTGGTAACAATCACATTTTTATATTTTTAAAAATAATCAACTAACTACAAAGGTATTATCAAATAACAAAAAAAAAACTATGAAATATGCCTCAGCCTCAGAGTCAGATAGTAGAAATAAATAATAATAATTCGTGCAAGCACAATATGATTCTAAGAAAAACAGACCTTATCTTTTTGAGATAACGTTTATTTCACAAAAACAATAAAACAGTTTAGGACTTTCTTATCACAGCGCGTGACTGTGATTGGTTGCTTCGTATTCGAAAACAATAAGAGCAAACTCACCTTCTTGTGCAGCCGTGCTATTCCGGCGGCGCACATCGCACGTGCGAGCATCGATGTCGAAGGGAGATTGCGTTTTGGCATTCCGGCGATCACTTTAACTACGGTGGCGCTGCGATTGTGATGGTGGCAGTGAAACGTACTACTTTTCCATACAAATGACTAACTCACGGCATTCCCAACGTGCAATCTGACAGCCGACCTTCGATCGCATCTGTCACATTTTCAGTTCGAAATTGAGTGATCCATTTGTTAGTTTTTCAGGAAGAATCTCATATAATTTCACTACTACCATCGAAATGTCTAGTTCATTTTCATTCTTAAATATTTTAAAAGAAGCACATGCTTTTTTTAGTCGTGATCGCCAGTCCACGTCAAGCTGCAAATTTGCGCCGTTTGCCAGTGTTCAATGATAGCCGGGATTATGTGGCCCTATATTGTTTGTCTGAAGAGCTTATTCAAAACCTTATTGAGATATATGTTTTAACAACCAGCCGTGCTATTCCGGCGGTGCACATCGAACATCACTTCACATCTCGGTGCTTCACGCTTACCTCAATCATCAATACGCTTTACTTTGAATTAGTATTTTCTCTCATTTTGTATGTAAATAATTAAAAAATGTTATTTGGCTTAGTTCTTTTCTCTCAAACGACCACAGTCGCGAAGGAATTGAATTTCAAAGTTACCTTTCGCACGAGCGAAGTGAGTCTTGGCGACCACCGGAATAGCATAGCAGTACAATGGAAAACAGGTTTTTCCACTGCACACAATTGATGCAATTGTGTGAAACTTGTGTAAAAATATTGTAGAGGGAACACCTGAAGTGCACTACAGTGAAATTCATGCTACTGCCCGCAACAGTGTAGAGAGAGCAATAGGAACCCTTTCATTAGGAGCCTGACACAAGAGCAAAAAGTGCTGTCCTGCATAATATATCGACAGAGCAGGGCTTCCTGCCCAGACTTTTGGTTAACACGAAGAGGCTAGGGAGGCCAGCGTAGACACCTGGGCAAGTGGCAGAGGAGAAAACTCTGTAATAGAAACTAGAGTGAAATTTTGATTGGCCAATCAGCCAGACCTAGCTAGATCAGCTATGGTGTGCCAGTAGATTATAAAATAAAAACACTTCAAATTATTTTGCTTCGTTTTATTCACAGAAATGAATTTATTCATTTACAACAACACTGTCATAAAGATTATTACAGGTTACCCCAATGCAATGCGTTTAATGTAGACATAAACTTAAGCAAACATTAAACAAAAACAAAGAAACTCAACATAAAATAAAAACTTTAAAAATTACAAACCACTGGCAACCTAAAACAAACAATGTAGCCTTTGTGAATTCAGTCATGGAACAACAGAATATGTCCACCGTATTAGCAACTTGGTTGAGTGTGATCAAGCTTCCTGTAAAGGGGGCCTCTTTGAGGACATTGGTTAGAGCGTGCGGAATTGCAAACAAAGCAGACAAAATCTTAATTACTTCTAACTTCAAAACTTTATTGCGCACTAAGTGGATTCATGGTGTTGTAATAATTAAAGCACTCTTAACTTAGTGACCCTTTGCAGGTACCATACTTCAATGGTCTCTAGGACAATTTACTTAACAACTAGATATTGCATAGATACAATTTACTGAAAAACTAACAGTTCAGTTTTTACTGTCCAAACAACAAACTAAGATATAAATTAACTATGGATAGCCAGCAACTCTTTACCTCTCATATTTCAATAAGGTTGTAATAAGCCCTACTGTTATTGATCGGTTGGGATCATCACTCTCTATAATTGTTATTAATCACAAGATTTCAAACAACCGATTGTTGCTAATTAAAACACACCCTAGCACACAGTGAAAAAACTTCTTTTAATTATGTTCTTTGGTTCAAGTTTTGAGCGCTAAAAATTTATTTCATCTCCTTTGTGGATTGTAGAGCTGATGCAATATTTTAAAATATCTGCATGTTTTGGATGCTGTGCTGTTCTTCTAGTCTCAAAAAGCTGCTAAATTTCAATTGTCGCTATGACAGTGGCAACGGTGGTCTCCAGCGCCCTGGAGCTGCAACAAATAAATATAATCTTGAGCCAATGTTTATTTCCATACATGGATGTAGAAGATTTTTGGATTGATAGGAGTATATTTTAGGAAATATTTTAGTAACAGATACCTTTGTCTATTGTTTTCATGATTTTAGCACTTCCCTCCATGCTATTTAGGTGAATGGCCAATCTTTCACAACTCTTGCGTGCTGTGTCTCAAGCACTGGCTACTTTTGAGAAACCTTTAGCCAGGCTTGGGTTTTTTTTCCAGGAACTCAACTAGAGCTTCTACTTGTGCCCGAGTTGGGTACGGCGACCGTTCGTTAGTAGGACTGCAATAAAAGTTATCTATTATTAACTACATTCTTATTGTATAGTCAGGTAAACGTAGGTTACCTAGAAGTGTTATACTTACTTCATTACGTTTTTTATTCACATAAATAGGTATTGAATGTTGTTGAAGACTAAACTTCGTGTTATAAAAAATTGCAAAACAAACAAACGACCAAACAACAATAACAATCAAGTGTCAAATTGAATTGTCATGTCATCCATGTTTTTTTATTTCGCAACTACGGCCCTAAGGCTATTTAGCCAAAATGGCCGTAAATATTTCATTTTATCCTGTTTTTTGATGATTGTGGTCCAAATAGTGAAGACTCAACTATTTAATTGGCCTATTAAATGGTTAACTCATCATTTTCTTGAGTTTTTGCCTAAATAAATGTTAATCATTTTTTTTTCGATTATAAGTTTTCATACATGCAAACACTAGCTCGATTCGCTACTCACAGCACTTCACCCGTACTTCGGTAGTGAACGGGAATACCGATTTAAAGTGATGGGAGTTGACGATCGAAGCGAGTTTGATCACTCAACCACGTGCGAAGCGAGTTTTGGCGTCCGCCGGAATAGCATAGCAGCTATGCTATTCCGGTGGTCGTCGACACTCACTTCGCTTGTGCGAGGTAACTTTAAAAATCCATTCCTTCGCCACCGTCGTCGTTTGAGAGAAAAAAACTAAGCCAAAAAACACTTTTTGATTATTTACATACAAAATGAGAGAAAATACTAATTCAAAGTCAAGCGTATTGATGATTGAGGTAATCTCATTTCAACATCGATGCTCGCACGTGCGATGTGCACCGCCGGAATAGCACGGCAGGTAAAAAAAAATTGGCAAGTAATTCACTTAAGTTTGCTCGTTAGTAAAAATGCCGGAACGGAGTAATATGTTGAGATTTAGGATTGCATTACGATGATAATATTAAAAAGCAAAGTAAACTGTGTCTGTGACTGTACCAAAAGTTATGTTTTGGTATTCGTTGGGAACAGATTAAGTACTTCATTGAAATATTTAAAATTTGGTATTCGTTCGGAACAGAAAATGATTTACGATAGCAAACTAATACCATTGGTATTAGTTTTTGGTATTAGATAGGAATAGATCGCGAGGAATGTGTTTTTAAGAACCAATAGAATCACTTCATTTATTAGCTTCGCTAGATGAAGCGATTCCATCGGTTTTTAAAAACACATTCCTCGCAATGCATCTCTGGTAGCAACGTAGCAGTGGTGGTCCTATCTTAGAAGTAACAATAATCCAAATCTTCAAATTTAAGTAGATCCTAGAATGCCATTTCTGACTAGAGTAATCCCTACTTCTGAAAAAGTTTTCTCAAAACTTCATTTTCTAACCAAATATTGTTGTTCATGCAACGAGAAAAGTATTAACTTCGGTGCTTAGAGAACACTCATTCAAGGTCTGTCTATTTCCACAGCATACATTCTCTCCGAAGCCGGTTACGACGTTTGGATGGGCAACGCTCGTGGAAACACCTACTCCCGACACCACTTATCAATCAAACCAACCTCGTCTTCCTTCTGGAAGTTCAGCTGGCACGAGATCGGATACTACGACCTCCCTGCCATGATCGACTACGTCATTAAAGAAACCGGTGTCCCAAAAATCCACTACGTTGGATTTTCCCAGGGTACCACCGCGTTCTGGGTAATGGCATCCACGAGGCTGGAATATAACGATAAAATATTGGCTATGCAAGCATTGGCTCCCGTGGCTTACATAGGACACACCAAAAGTCCTCTTATAAAGGCAATGGCACCGTTTACAAATTCATTAGAAGTAAGTTATCTTTTGATTAGATACCTAATCGTTATCTTGATTTATGGTAGTTTGAGGTCAAATAATGTGTAAATAAACAGTAGCCTTTTGTATTATTAGAACTAATAAGTGGTCATTGAAAACTATGTCAAGTACCTAATTCAAGCTTCCTGTTTTGATTGATGATAGGGCATTTTGTATCATGTTTGTGTTAACAAGGTCATTATACAAGTATATATATAATGAATTTGTCCACATTAACTGTTTCAGCGTCTCTTCAAAATCCTGGGAACCAATGAATTCTTACCCAACGGTAAAGTGAATGAATTAGCAGGACAGAAGCTTTGCTTAGAAGAAGCTTTCACACAAGCTTTGTGCACGAATCTCTTATTTCTACTATGCGGTTACAACGAGGAGCAGCTGAACGCAGTAAGTTGACAAATTCTAAAGATCTGAAAACCAGAAAAAGACATTTGGTCATGTTGGCATCAGGTGGGAATCGAACCCGCATCTTTCTTGTCTTTGACACATTCTCTTTCATGTTCTCTTCAATGCTGTACAATTAAAATTAAACGCAAATGTGCTAACAGAATGGTCAGAAACCAGAACAAACAGTTGGGTAGTTGAGGTACCTTCTTTGTTCAAGGTGTAGAAAAATGTTGTCAGATGTTATTCCTATATAGTTATTTCTTTAAAGTCACGTTTCTAATCATTGCCCATATTCATGAAATCATCTTTGTTCCAGACAATGGTCCCACTTATAGTTGGCCATACTCCTGCTGGGGCATCGACAAGGCAGATCGTCCACTTTGGCCAACTATACAAGTCGAAAAAGTTCGTACAGTTTGACCACGGCTTAATATCGAACAAGATTATTTATGGAACATTCAAACCCCCTGCTTACAAGTTGGATGCTATCAGGACATCTATATTCCTACACTACTCCGATAACGATTGGTTAGCGACGCCGGAAGACGTTAATATTCTATCAAATGAAATAAAAACCGTTGTCGGTAAATACAGAGTCTCTATGAAAAAGTTCAACCACATTGATTTTGTTTTTGCCATCGACGCGCAGAAATTAATATACGATCGTATGATGAAGATTATGGCCCTTTTTAATAAGTGAAAGACCTTTGAAATGTTAAATCATGTAATCGACATTACTCATTTAAATAAACAAAACATTTATTCCTACTTTAGACTTATTTTTCCCACTGTCTACATTGCTTCCTCAACCTGAAATAGAAAATACATGATTTGACTTAATATCGATACCTCCTACGTAAGTTGTTGTATCCCCAAAACTGCAATTTTACAGGAGAGCGTTTTAAACATTCAGATTGGCCTAGAAACTACATTTATTTATGTAGCTTTGTGAAAATTGTTATATGAATAAAATATATGGTTTTATTGACTATGTTGAAACAAATATATGAAATAATTGCATATTTTCTGAGAATTGTGGCTTACAACATTTTACTACGGAATCCAGACTGTGAAAACTGTTGTATCTCATACATACAACATTATACTGTGGAACACAGACTGTGCCAGCTGTGATATCTCATACTTACAAGATTATACGGTGGGGTCTTGGTTTCATCTTTAGTTGTATCTCATACTTACAATATTATTTTATGAAGTTTAAGAAAAAGTTCGCTGTTGTAAATGATTCTAGTCTCACTATATGTCACATTAACAATACAATTTCAAGTGTATATTATTGATATTAGATAAATATTGTCAGTTAAGAAATAAAAGTTCAATTATTAATACCAAATGGTACGTCCCATACAAAAAATCCCAGGCCCGACAGAAACGTAACATATCTCATTTTTTTTGGTATATTGTGTATTGTTAAAATACATATACTTTATATTAGAAATCAATGGCTAACACCAAAAAATATAGCCGTATGTTTTTATTCAGGCGATACACTAAAAAAATGCAAAACGCCTATTATCTATAAAATTCGTATAAGTATGTAATTAAATGACGAAACAATAGCTATGGTATGTATCTAGGTGATCAGGAGATGCAGTTGGATATATAAATAAACTCGTAATACAACGATCAACTTAAGATTCATTGAAATCGTGGTAGGTTTTCGATTATTTAGTAGCATCTATCAATTGGCGGTGGAGGAGGCCTATGTTCAGTAGTAGAAAGCTATGGGTTTAAATGATGATGATTATGATCTATCATTTGGGTTTCAGAATTGAAACAAATAAAAATAAAACTAATAGGTATGTCGATATAAAGTTATATTGAATTTCTATAATATCTCTTGAAACAAAATTGTTTCTGCAGCCTATTGCCGCTGGATGTCTATACATATATTTCCATATTATATACTCCCGCGGCTTTTAAATTTTCACTGCAGTACGACCGTGCTAACCTCACGTGATAGGTGCCGATTGAGAATTTAACTAACTCTTCAATTGTTAATTGTGGAAAATGTTAAATATCCGGTTCATTTCCAGTCAGTTTGTTTTAAACACTCCTGTGAAACGACACTCTTTGTCGGTTTAAATTATTTTCCTCCACATACTCAGATAATTGATTGGGGCGTTGTATATTTTGATTACTTATTTCAATGAAATCTTCTGTGTATGGAATGTCTCCGTAAGGATCTTCAAAATAAATAATTAAAGCTGCAGCAATTTGAAATCTTCTAGTAGGTATAACCGGCACATGTTTGTTAAATAGTCTGTTTCTAAATATCTTGAAGTCGTGCTTGAATCTCCCGTTTATAGTTTCCACGACCCATCGCACCATTATGATGAGTCGTGATTTATTAGCTTCTTCGGTGCTTAATTGCGTGTCTTGTGGTCGTTTGGTTGGCGGCATGTGAGCCATATGTTTCTATTAAAGGAATAAAGCCTCGTTCCAAAATAAATGAGTCTCCTACATGGGAAAAAAGTGGAACGGTTCGTCTTTAATGGGTCCATCATGGTTTTGCAATCTCATTTTCATTATATCAGCATCGGTTGTCCGTACAGAGTACGGACCTATTATATCCAAAATATATCCATCCGCGCACACGATCATTAATGGTTTTATTAAGTTCCTATTCTTATGAAGGCTGTAACTGCGGCGTTGAAATAAAAAGTTAAAACTTTTTTCTATGTAGGTTCCATCGAATATAACTATTGGTTTTGGTGTCTCTTCGTTACCAAACAAAACATTTGGCAAAACCCGGTTCCGGGCTATCACTTCGTCCCTGGTAATATGGTCTAAGTCTAGGTGCAATGGAACAAAGTCAGTAATGAGACACTGCCTGACTTTATGTATTTTTCTTCCAATGGTACGCTCGGATATATTAAAAAATTAAGCCATTCTATTATACGGCTCCCCTGATCGAATTTTGCACAAGTAGATAGCCAAGTCATTTCTGGGAGTATTTGAGGACCGATTAAGGCTTAGTATTTGACTCAGCAAATCGTTGAACTTGGCTCTGTTTCTTCAGTCCAAAACCATAACTCGTCGTCAGAAACGTCATCTACTTTGAACGTATCATAAGCAGTTTGTTCTTCTGTTGTGTTATCGAAAAAATCACTAACTATCAAATTTGCAAGCTCATTAATTTCTGATTCATTGAAACTTATTGAAAGAAACAGATAAAAACATACAGAACAAGGTGGTTAGGAAAAAATAAAACAAACAATAGAAAAATAAAGAATAATTTCGACCAAGCAGCAGTGTCACGATGTCCAAAATTAAATTAACCCCACTCAGCTAATGCCTGGACCTGATAGGCTCAGACGCTGATTTTCAGTAGGGCCAACCGAGTGGACGCACCGACATTCGCAGCGACTAAGCAATGATAATTATAAAAATAAATATTTAAAATACATAAATATAATGTGATGTGTACCTACCCAGTGTAAAAGTGTGCAATACAATACATAAATACTTTGGGGGATGTGTATTTATAATGGAGACTCTGAAACAAAAATGAAATATGTCATTTTATTGCTTGTAAGCAAGCTATTAATTAACTGATCAAGGTTAAGGCTCTTTATCGGTGAATCAGTAAAGAGAGAGCGCTCTATAAATTACTTAACTAAAAATATAGGAATATGTCGTAACATTAAGCAAAAAATAAAACAAATTTTGACTATCAACTTCCGATGCAAACATTATAATTTACTACATAGAGTCTGGCTAACGAAAGCGTGACCTGAGAAAACGCGGCAAATTCAAAAAATCTTCATCTGGTATTACTGACTAAAGTAGGAGAAAAAAAATTGATACTTGAGTAAATTTAATTTTCTTGTATATTTACGACTCTCAATTTTGTTTACGGAACTTTATTCTTTAAGGGCTCCTTTTGATGTGTCGGAGCCTTGACTGACATGGATGTAAGTAAAAAACGAGTGTGTATATAGATTTGTTTATTAGAATATACTTAAATGTGTTATTTATTTAATTAAATTCTTGTAGTCCACGGGCTGATGCTGGTGTTTAATTTTGTTTAATCATCATACTCAAAATCTGAGTCTAAAAATTCAACCTCTAAGGATTCTTCGGTATCAGTAGAGTCATCATCACCTACACTTATAATGAATTTTTCCAAGACTTCTTCTGTTATGTGATCTCTTTGTTTGTATTTATTTTCCACATTTATTACATGGTCTGTCATTTTTTTCCAATCTTCTGTAGTTATTCGGCCAAATGAGGTTTTAATTAGATTTTCTGTTTCTTTTGCAGACAGATTAATGTTTTTTTTTGCCACCATACGCTTAACTGAGCTCCATATCAGCTCTATCGGGTTGAGATCGCAGTGGTAAGGTGGCAGTCTCACTACCTCATGGCCGTATTGTTTCAACAGTTCGTCAGCAACGTACAGGGGATCAGGTTTATGTTTGTTAACTAAACATAACAATTCGGGTTTTGTATGGTAATTTTCGTAATTTATACCGTTGGAATCAAGCCACTTTTGTATTTCAGCTTTTGTCGTTTGTGTCGTAGGTACTTTATTCTGTCGTACAGTGTGGTAGCTAGCATTATCCATCACGATGACACTGGGTTCATTCAAATTAGGTATTAATTTTTCTTTTAACCATTTTTCAAAGTTTGCGGCATTCATATCATGGTGATAGTCCGCCAACCTTGATTTCGTACTAAAAACTAATAGTCCATTAGGTACAAACCCTGATTCAGAGCCAGCATGTACTATAATAAATCTTTTCCCTGAAGAGATATGTTCCAGTGGGCTTGGTTGCGGGGCACCACTCGATGATGGTCCTTGCCATGACATTTTAGGCTTGTAATTTTTGTGAACATATGTTTCATCTAAATAGATGATTGGTTTTCCTTCCGCTCGTTTAGCAGCAATTTCTCGTAGATACCTATGTCTCCAAGCAGCAATATCAAAACGCTCGACAAGAACCATGCGTTCTTCTTTATTTTTCTTGAACTCATACCCATTGGCAATTAATATTTTACGCAGAGTTTCTCTGCATCCACTAAAGCCAATGCTAGAACGTAATTCTTCTAGCAATGTGCGCAATGTTGGGACCTCCTTTCTCGCAACATAAAATTCGTTAATTTTATTTCTTATTGCATCAATGTCAAAACTGTCTAAATTCGACACTGAGCTTTTGTGGGGGCGTTTTTTTCCTGGAGTGTTCCACATCCCTTCATTTACAGATCCTTCCTTTTTAATTTTTTTTAGTGTTGTGACACCAACATCTGCAAAGCAAAGTGTAAAATGAATATTTAATATTAAATTTATCCAAATAGTTTGATGACATCAAATAACACATTTTTGTGAAATGTAACAAACGAATAAGAGTAGACATTAAAAGGCGGGTTCCCGGTGCAGAGATACCAATATGGGTAAGTACCAATCCGTACAGGTAAACTATCCCAATGTTATACAGTCAAAATCTGTTATTACGACATTGAAGGGACTAATCATATTAGACATAACAAATGGTAATGCTTTTAAAGTAGAAATTCATCTATACATAAGTCCATAGATATAATTAAGAATAATAGGGTAGAGGAACCAAAAGATGAACAACCCCCAATAGATGAACGATCGATATAAATAATGCGATAAAAAATAATTGCACCTTTCTTTTGTGAAATATTTATATATATGTAATAAAGTGCCCCTTTTTCTTCTTAACACCTTCAAAATATTGACACAAATGTCACGGACGCGCTTACAATCGGCTGTTTCGCAAGCTGTTCCTGGCAAAAAACAGTTAACGACAATTATTTTAGTATGAAACCGTTCATTGTTCAACTTTTGAATTGATACCCCAAAACTTGAACCACATGAATGAGGTTTGAATTTCAGACAAAAAACAGTTAACGACAATTATTTTAGTATGAAACCGTTTATTGTTCAACTTTTGAATTGATACCCCAAAACTTGAACCACATGAAGTTATTCAGACGTATAACTTTCCTAAATTCGATCGTTGTTTATTGATATCTAAGAAACCAACACACAATTAGAGTGGGAAGGCCTAAAAATAATTATTTTTATAATGAAATACGTGATTTTTAAATAAAGAGGTAAATAAATTCTTTAAAGTACTCCAGTAACACCAAATAAACTTGATTTAGAAGTGCAAAATTTTCGCGTCAATGTGTTTACATGATGATATACAGGGTGTCCCGAAACGTGACGTCAAGCGGGCACGGGATGATAGGCTAGGTCATACCGGCTCTGGGAAAAATAAGGAAAAAATCTATGTCACTTGGTTTAGTAATAATAATAATAATTTTGATTTTTTTGGAAATCGCCACCCTTGACTAAGTTTTCATGTACTGTACTCAGAAATGACCAAATTTCGCAGCGTTTTATTTTTTTATTTTATCCTAGAAAACTATGCTTTCGATTATAGCCACTTTTATGATGATCGATTTTGGACATTTAGTAAAAAAAAATAAAGTTCGACTAAGTCATGGTTAAGAATTTTTATGTCAGCTAACTTCACCCCTCATTTTCTTTAAAAAACATTACTATAGCATCCTTGGCAAGTTGTCCAGAAAAATAGCACATTTAATCAAGATTTCAAAAAGGTACAATACTAAGCATTTCCTCGGCTTATGTTTCCATGAAAAATATTATGAACCATAATGGATCGTTCAAAACTTGAACTAGGTGAAGTCTACAGTATGCCTTGCTTGGATGGTAAAAGAAAAAATGACCGTAGGTTAGTGGCAGCGGCAAAAATGAATCGTTTACTGTTGCTAAGCATTCCATGGTTGGTCGGTTATTGTGATGGGTAGTAGGGGGATGGGTGACCACTCCAAAAAAAAAAAAAACTTTTATAGCTTCTCCGTCCTTCGAAAGCACGTTAAGCGGTGGGTCCCGGAAGACGTTGCGTTGAAAACTTAGTCAAGGGTGTCGATTTCCAAAAAAATCAAAAATATTATTATTATTACTAAACCAAGTGACATAGATTTTTTTCCTTATTTTTCCCAGAGCCAGTATGACCTAGCCTATCATCCCGTGCCCGCTTGACGTCACGTTTCGGGACACCCTGTATAATATATAAAAAACTACTTATTCATAAGATCTTCTTTAGTTTATTGCTTATTAAAGAATCCAATAACATTTACCCCCATAGTTATAACCGTTAAAATGGTAGTTCATCTATTGGGTTCAAAACGTTCATAATTAGGGCACAGTGTTCATCTTTAGGGCAAAAAGCAAAAGTTTTATAGAAAACATTTTTTCATGAATAACTGGTAGCTTTTAGGCATTATTTTCTTAAACTAATAGAATATTGAGTATATACCGAAAACATAAAAAATAACAGCAAGTGCAAACGGCTAGAAAAGGGTGAGAAAAAAATACTCAAAATTACAAAGAACGCTTAATCGTTCATTTAATGGTTCCTCTACCCTACTTGAGTTTTGTGTACTGATAAATAACAAACTAAATGGAGAGATATAAGACAAAGCGAGCTTTGATTTGACTACACATATTTTTTTTCTAAGAATTACAATAGACCCTACACTCGACACTTTTTCTTACATTTACGATCATAATAGACTTTGACCATTATACTGTGCCAGATGTGGCAGTGTTACCTACCTACTAAAATTGCTCAAAACATAGTTGGTTGTTTTGATGGATATGATATTACAAAATATATGTAAAAACCGACCCACAACGACAATAATAGGGACCTACAACTCCACTGTATGTCTTCACACTTATCGAAGCAATAAAACGATGCAGGTACATACCAGTTAGTGAAGATATTTCTTCCAAGAACTTAGTCTGCGTTTCTATTAAAGATTTCTTTTCCAATTCTCTGAATCTTTCCACAGTGTTTTTAATTTCACAGAGGCCTTCAATATCTTCTAAATTCTCTATAAACATAAGAAAAACTAGTATAATATCGTAATTATATATAATAATCAGCCAACAAAGACCAAGATTACAAAGTCGTACTAACCTAAAAAATCCGAGATTGCATCTAAACATTGTTGTTTTTCTTGAAAAACAGCTTTCTTTTCTTCTTGTTTTTGTTTAAACTTGCTGATCATAGTATGTAGCAGCTTTCGCACGTTACTTTTTATTGTTTTACCCATATTAAAGCAATTATAAATGAGAAAATATACGTCTTTTACGAAATACTTACAATTGCTATGACAGACTATGACGTGCCTTTGACAGCTTCATAATGTTGCCATAAAAAAACTTTTAAGAAAAGTGCAGGTCACGCTTTCATTAGCCAGACTCTACCACATTTATTTTTATTTTATTCCAACGTAAGACATTCTATGTATTACATACAACTTTTTTTGATGGACGCTTTACGACGTAAAATGTTGTATGTATCACAAACAACATTTTCTTATACTCGCTCAACAGCGTAAAATGTTGTATGTAAAACATACAACATTGTTGAATGTTTACTTGACAACGTATACTGTTGTATGTAATCTATACAACATTTTTTGTTGTTACATAGTTATAACGTATTCTAATCAATTATTAAATCCTAATAACGTAACATGTGCGGAAAACTTGAAGCACTTGACACACGGACCATTTCAGCTCTCTCTCCGGCGTAGTCTGTTTTATCTAACCCATACAACACGCGAGCGCGCGATCTGCCCCGCCCCGCGCACCGCGTAAACGGTTGTCAAGGACTATACAGTGTTATAGTCCGTTCCCGTTCAAAAGTTACAACTCTTTACGTCTTGAAATTGCATGAAATAATTGTGTTTTCGTAAGTTTTAGTTTTTTTATGCATAGATTACTAATAATAAAGCTCATTTTTAGTAAAAACGCTAAATCGCATTTTTGTGGGATACAACAACTTACGTAGGAGGTATCGATATCTTCTAAAAATATAAAAATGGATTGCTGTTCGTTAGTCTCGCTCATCTCGCTCAATGGACTCAAGAACGGCTGGATCGATTTGGCTTATTTATGGTTTTGAAATATTAGTGAAGGTCCAGGATAAGTTTAAGGCGAGTAAACCTGAAAAATGAGAAAAACTAAATTGTTGGTTTTCACTATATTGCTAGATAGTGAAAACCAACAATGTAGTTTTCCTTAGCATGCAATTCTCCCTGCCAATGATTGACAACAGACATCTGTCGGGACAGCTAGTAAAACACAAAATCTGAAATAGTGAATAGTGATCATTCGTAGGCAAACGCAACTGCCAGTTGACGTCATTTGTCTATCAAGATACGAAATAATGATAGTTATGACTAGGTTCATACACCTTCCGACGCCGGTGGTAGAGTCACATTATGTATCTACATGTATTTTAAGTATTGTTTCTATATTGTATTATTATATGTATGTTTATTAAGAGTGCGCATAAAGCAAAACTACCAATCTTCTTCTTGATTGTACGTGATAAATACTAGATGAAACTTTATGAATTTATTATATGTTACGCTTCATGATATTTTCAAGGGTCGTGTTTGATCAAAAACATAAAATAATTAAATTATCTCGTAAAAAAAAAATCACGAAGTTACGTCTGATTTTCCCTTTTTTTCGTTTTATACTTGACAAGGCAATTACTATGATGACAATTTTTTTATAAATAATTATATTGAAAAATAAGGAAGGGCTATGTCTAGTCATTTTTTGAAATTACTTTTAGTTTTGGATTTATAACGATTAAACACTTTTGGCACTTAATACGTTTTGATTCCGCGGAAAAAGCCATCTTCCGTCGCACGTTTGTGAAGCTTGACACATATTTCTATTTCACACATCAGTACCGATCGCTCCGTTGAGACGAGAAGACTACGCTCAAATTCTTAGCTGCTCCGAGTTTCAAAATAAATAGTGAAATGGGGAAAAAGAAAAGGACTTGGTAAACGAGAACTAAAAAAGTTACAAACTGAAAGGATTGCTAATTGTCGAAGGTATGTTGTATTGTATTTTAAGAGAAATAAATTCATTTGAGTCGCTCTAGTAAGATGACGTAAACAGATGGTGTAAAGTATATGCTAAGTAATCACATGACTTTAGTTGGTCTCTTCAAATAATAGGTTGATTTCGAAGGAATTTGTTTCAATCCACCAGGTATTTATTGTAAGTAAATTATTTTCAAATAATATTTAATTTTCAGAATTGCTGCATCTCAAAATATTTCACAATCTGACAGGTGTGATCAAAATGAAGTTGTGGAGGCATGCGCGTCGCCGACTATGTAGGTTACTTAAAAAATAGTATCCATACTCGCTTTTTCATCTTGGGATATTTTTTTTAGTAAAGTTGAAGCTGGCTGAAACAATAACTAGTTACTACGACATGAGTAAATATACTAAGTACTGTGTTTATTTTACAGAACAACATTGAATTTGGAAAATGTAGACCCTAATAGACAGCCTATATTTACAGACTATTCTCAGCCAGAAAAAATACTTACCGTAATGATTACTCGAGGAATGAAGAGAATACGCCAGAAAGGTATCCGCCTAAATTCTTACAGTACAATCGATAACATTTAAACTAGTGGCGACCTGTCATTAGAAAAATAACGAATGGGCAATAGTCATTTGAAAAATAACGTTAGATAATTTCTGATAAAGTTATCACTTTCCAAACCATCCTGTCTTAAATCAGTAATTTGAAAGTAACTAAGCGCCAACAGACGCCGTAATAAACCATTTCCCGCATACTTTTTTGCCTGGCCGCTGTTTTGCACTCTCCTGGAAATATATAATAAATCCGATCAGTTGAACGGAAAAGGGTTGATTTGGTGGTTAGAACTGCAACCACAAAACGCATGAGCCGAGCGATATTTTGACTCAGAACGCCACTTGCTACGAGTACTTTAATGCTTAATTGCAAATGACTTTCCTAATAGTGGGTAATTTGTGCCTTTCCCTATTGGAAACATTTTTTTTCAATAAATTCCGTAAAACATGGCTTCCGCATTATTATTTTTCTACTGTGTCATTTTTGCATGTTTTTTTTTTTGGAAATAGTTGGACTTTTTCATTACAGTTCACTGAAGCGACGACGCACTCTAAGTAGTCGGCCACGAGCTCAGAATGAAGATCAGGCTGAAAATTTGTACGATGCAGTAGAGAGAGTGATAATAGACAAGTTGTACTTTTTGGAAAAATTAAAAATGATATCGAATCATGCACCTCAATTCGGTTGCACTCTATCTAACTTAAACATCACAGGAGAAACTAAAGTGGGTTTTTATTCTAAACTGAAACTTTCGTGTAATATGTGCAGAGGTGAATTCATACTGAACACGTCAGATCTACAACCAACCCAGAACCTAGACATAAACACAGCCGCTGTCACTGGGATTACTAGTGTAGGCATCAAGAATTGAGTGTAGCCATGAATCTTCCCACAATGACGCACCAAATGTACCGAAAAAAACAAGCAACCAACAACAAGCGCAACCGTGGGACCACATCGGAGACGTGTTTGGCGCTGTTTAAGCGGAATTCCGCGGAGTTTTTGCGTCGTTTTGTGACCGTCGATGAAACCTGGATCCACTGGTACACACCGGCGACCAAGGAGCAATAAAAACAAAGGATTCAGACCGGGGAACATGCTGTAAAGAAGGCGAAAACTGTAAAATCGGCCGGCAAAGTTATGGCCAGCGTTTTCTGGGATCCACAAGATTTGATCTACATCGATTACCTTGAGAAGGGTAAAACAATAACAGGGCTTTACTATGCCGATTTATTGTGCTGATTCGACGCCGAATTAAAGAAAAAACGACCCCACCTGGCGAAGAAAAACGTGCTGTTTTACCACGACAACGCACCGGTTCACACGTCTGCCGTTGCCATGGCCAAATTGATCGAATTGCGCTACAAATTGCTGCCCCATCCACCGTATTCTCCAGAGTTGGCCCCTTGAGACTTCTTTCTGTTTCTTCTTTCAAAAAACACTCGCCGGGAATAGATATGGATCAAATGAGGAGGTCATTGCCGCCACGGAGGCCTATTTTGCAGAGTTTGACAAAAACTAATTTTCGGACGGGTTAAAAAAGTTTGAGCATCGCTGCGCTAAGTGTAAAGAACTGAAAGGAAACTATGTTGAAAAATAAATGGCCACTTTTCAAAAAAAAACCTTTTCTTTTTGTAGGCTAAGTAAGTATTTATTGAATGACCCTCGTATAATATGTACATACTTGAAATAAAGATGATGTTTTTGGCATTCATTTTCATTTTTCATTCACCTTTCAACGCCCTATAAATCAGATACAATTGAAAATCTATTATTATAATCGCTGACAATCGCGCCAGGCGGGATGCGACCCTTTAATTCGTGTTCAGTTGGTGGAGGAGAGTCAAACCACCCCGTCATGAGTTCTCACCTTATCGTTGCGAGGGGGCTTAGTACTGGTGGTAGGGTCCAACCGCCGGGAAGCAAATAGAACTCAGGCGTGGCACTGTGGTGGACTAGCCACCCACTCGCTGAGGCCCGTAAGAGCGACACGTGGGGTTGCGGGGCCAGTGCGGCCTGCAAGCGCCTTGAGGCGCGTGATAGCGGCCGCGGGGTTTTAGTCGGTAGGACTCCAACATAACTTCGTCGTCCCCTCGGGTGGCGAGGTATCCATGAAGATTTCCCCATGAAAAAAAAAGGCGGGTCAAATCATGACACCGGGGAGCTTTTATTTATAAATATACAAATGCGTCCACCTATTACCGTCACTAATATAGAACAAAGAACGCAAAAAACCCGCTTGTGTACTTACTCTAAAATATAAATTTTATTATATATTTATATATATTTTTTTTAGTATATAAAAATAAGTCGGGTTTTCCTATAACTCCAGAACGCACGAACCGATTTCCACGGTTTTGCATTCGTTGGAAAGGTCTCAGGCTCCGTGAGTTTCATAGCAAAGAAAATTCAGGAAAATTACAACAGAAAAGCGGGAAAAACTTTTTTTCATATACAGCTAAGTCCACGCGGACGAAGTCGCGGGCGGCTGCTAGTATTTAGTATTTATTGTGAAAAAATCAACTGGTGATAGATAGACAGTGTAGTCTATCGGATAGAGTCCTGTTTTTACCTTTTGAATACCGATCCTTAAAAATAATTTAAAAGATGAGACTACTATCTACAACATAACATTCAACTTATATACAAAGTAAAATTACATACATTGAAATGTAGGTAATGTATTCACAAAAAGAATGCCTACTGTGTTATCTGATTGTTTTACGTATACTACGAAAGCTACGCGATGAGCGAGCGAGAGAGATGTATTGTGGTTTGGCGGGCGATAGTGTTCGCAGAGAGGGGGGCGCGGGTGAATTTTAAGAATTTGCTGGGTTTATACGCACTCTTAAGTGGTTAAAATTAAGATTTTTGACGATTCGAAAGTACTATGTAATGGTCTACTTCAATGAAGAAATATTGAATTTGTATTTGACTCACCAATTTGTCTCGTTTTACAAAATCACAATCTGTCAAAATTCGAATCAGAGTGAGAATACTCAGAGCAAATAGTGGAGCAAGACGGTGCTGATCTGCTGGTCTTCAGCCGGCAGAAGCTGGCGTCGATATCTGAATGCTTAGTGCTGTGTCTGTTACTCGCAAGCATCATTTCTCTTCGAATTATTTCGCCAAAAGTATTTTGCACTGTAATATTTCAATCAGTTTAAAACACTACTTTTTTCTTGTAATAATCTCAGTTCAATAACAGTGAGTCTATTTTCTAAATGTATCTCTGCAAACATTGTATTTCGTCTGTCGTTGGGTTTTTGACGTTTTATCAATACCTAGTTGGTCTTCGCATTCAGTGCAGGCTGGACTGTTTTACTTCTCTATTGTATTTACACGGAAATGAAACCAAAATAACAATAAAAACACAGGTAGTTAGTTCCCAATTCCAATGATAATAAGGATTTTAATATTTTTAAAAACTATGTTACATGAAAATTAACAATCGTTTGTATCTCGAAATGCGATGATTGCCGAAAGACATAGGTAGATAGGAGCACTGTAAGAACGTTATTATTATTTAAATGAGTAGCGGATATCTGTAATCCCTAGCTAAAGTAATCAAAATTTGCAAACATATACCTACAAATTTAATTGAATCTTATTAATTATAAGAGAAAAGACATTTGTAGCGGGTAGAGCGCTCTCGATTGTGAATCACATGAATGGTTGTCACAGACGGGAACAAAACTAGCGACACTTATAGCAAACAGGATCACCAACTGAGCCGTAGTATCTGGCAATTGTTCAGAGAGCATATAAATGATTATTTAGGTACCTTTGTTAAGCAGATCGATTGGATTCTCTTTTTTACTAAACGGAGGACTCATATTGTAATCGTTACTTTCAACAGGTTCATTCGTTTTATGTAAAACTTGTAACAACGACACGTATCTGAAACTCTAAAGAATACAAAATATTAAAGTTTGTACAACTCACACTTGGAAGTATGGAAAAATTATAATATTTACCTCGTTCTTACAATTTTTCATTGTAATTATCATTTCAGAGTCAGTTTCTTTGGCGGCACTAGCCATCTTGCTGTCATCGATACAATTTTCGAATGGTTTTGGAATTAAGGAACCTTCATCATATATCGAACCTATAGGAGACTGTAGAACAGATCTCCAAGTACAGGTATTGTAATAATTTTGTAATTCAATTTTGAGAGAATTATTTTCTGTCCTCAGTTTTTCCATTTCAGAATCTTGAATTTTGCATTTCTGTTGCAGAAATTCAATGTTCTCTTTGCATGTGGTAAGTTCTATGAACTCTTTTTCAAGGTTGCAAGTTTCGCAAGATTTATCCACCATTCTTGATCTGATAGAAGTGCTCTTGTGAAGCTTGCGAGATGTTTCATCGATAATTTTACTATAGGATCTGCCAACATCTGGTCCTCTTAATCTTTGAGGTAAAATGGAAACTGTAGGACTCTTAACTTTGTTGAGTTTGGATGAGGATCCTTTGCTGTCTAACTTGCAAGGCCTGGAAATGCGTGTATTGGTTTCTTTTTTAGTTGGTTGTCTCCAAGGACATTCGCTTTTACTTATGTTAGAGCTTCTGCTTAGCAAAGGCGTAACATTTTTAACGAACATGACTTGCTGAACCAACTCCTGCTCCCATAATTTAGCTACTGATTTAACATTATCAGTGCGACTATCTTGAACATTTGAAAAATCTTCTGCTTTGGAAATATTTATACCGAATATTTTTTCAACAATTACTTTCCAAAACATTTTAATACTTTTCAGTACTTCCAGACATCTGTCGCACGGCCAATGACTGGTTTCCAATTCTTCCTATAATGTTACATAATAGTACATTGTTAGCCGAGGGGTGAAAGTAACTTATTTAGTCCCGAGACGGGGTTTGGCGCCCGGAACGAAGTGAGGGCGCCAATAGTTCGAGGGACTAAATAAGTCTTTCACCCGAGGTAAACACTGTGCTTTTCATTACAAATACGAGGAAAGTAAAAATAAAAACATGAATTAGCTAAAGAAAAAATGAGGGAAATAAATGAAGATCGAATTGCCGCTTTCCCGCCTATTTTGTTTGTTTTTTTTCTGTGGCTGGCCCGCTATTCAGCCATTATTTTTTATTTTCATCATTGGAAAAATGGTAAATATTTTGCTCAAAGCCAAGTTGTTTTAAAGAAATTGTTGAAACTAAATTGTAATAAAGTTATTTAAAACATACTTATCCTCTGATCAATACTTAACTTTAACTTATTTCAAATTTTACATCGTGGCTGTATAGAAAGTTGGAACATGGTTCAATAGATACGTGAAAAAAAAAACAGTTTTTAAAAAAATAATTTGACAGCTGTCAGTTGAAAGTGATTCTCCCTAGGGATGAAAAGTGTTACTTTCAGCCCGCTTCTCAGGTCAGTAATGACCCACTTTCAGAGTATGAGTAATGAAAAGTATATTTTAATGCCCATATTTTATCTTAAAATTATATTTTGAGTAAATCGGCTATGAACAGAGAGTAAAATAATTATTCATGTCCTTTAAAATGAAACTAGTCATGGAGGTTAATAGTGGTTGACCGATTCTTATTGCTTAGTACTGTGATAATACATTGTGAGAGGACATACCTCGGCAAAATATTTGTCAAAATTGGGATCATCTTTGAGACACTCTTTAATGTAGTGACAAGAAGTACAAATGCTTTCAAGTAGCACTTTAGATTTGCAATCTGGATGGCATCTAGGCGTCGTCTGCGACAAAAATGTATTACAAAAACCAAAAAGCATAGTCAAGCAGACCTGCCTGTTGATTCTCCCTTATATCACTTTACTACTCGATGCAGCACGCTCACTTCAATCATCAGCTTCATCTTGAATTAGTATATCGCCTTTATTTGTTAAAAAATTATTCTATAATCTCGATTTATTAATTTTCAATTAAACGATCAAAATAGCGTAGTTTTTTAGTTTTACAGAAGGCCAAAAAAAAAAGGTGAAGTGAAGTGTGCATTGAGAATGATACCCCAGGTGGTAATAGAAGTGTCAATAAGAGAATCAATAAAGGATATGGCGAAATCTTTGCAGTGGGTAAGATTCTACTTGGATGTCTAATAGATAAAAGTGAAAAAGATAAACAGTATCAAAAAGTAAAGAGTACCTATCAAAAATCATGTTTTTGATTACTCACCCTTGTTCGACTTCGGCACGTCATGGCTCTCAAAAAGTTAGCTATCGTGCAAACAGGCAAAACACAAATGGGCATATCGCGTTTTATCCATTCCCTCAGATAGCAGTTCCGCGCCCGAGAGTCATGGCTCCATGCCCTCACGTCACTGCACGAATCATAAGACTTAATTTTACCCTCGTTTCTTGATAACAGCCGGAGGTTATGGTGGGTAACTGTACCTAACAAATTCATTGAATCAAAGCTGATTCAAGGCAATTATCCTCTCGTCCATTTTGGTTAAGTTGTGACATGAAATTTTGAAGACCAAACGTGAGTGGATGGGTCCGGCACTAATGTCATAAATATCCTGCAAATATTTATGGCATGAGTGACGGGTAGACATAGTGAACGTAATCGAAAAAGTTTCTTCAACTGGAAAATAATAGGAAACAAAAGGCTGGACACACAGGTGGCACCTCATAAGGCAATGGGTTTCCATCAGAGACCGAAGACGTGTTTGGTTAAACAGCCAATCAGGCCCTCAATTTGAATTGTATTTTTTATTTGCTAGATGTTGGGAAGAATAGCAGGAATTACATCCTGTATAACAGATGTTCACTTCTTTCCACTTTCTACGATCTATACACAGAACAAATGTTAAGAAAGGTCTGAATGAAAACTAAATTGTGAGGATCAGCCGTGGATCGCTGCCCCCTTTCAAACAGTTATGATGCGCCGCTGATGCTACGGGGCTATCGTGCTGGCCACGATGATAATGTGGTGCATTATCATGCACTCCCACCACTTGTGGGCGGGATGCAGTAGCCTGTAATACTGCCACCACACTGATGCGAGTCTTTCTCATTCCCACCACGCATGACAAGACAAATATAGAACTAATAACTTAAAAAGCCTGCTTCGCTTCGATGTGCTTGAAGTGAAGATTCTGCTTTATCAGGAGAAAGTTCAACAAATAGGTTTTTTTTATAAATTATCGAAGCAAATACTTTAGTACTGTCAGGGCATGCATATTTTTCAAAATGTCACATTTCATTTGTTTTAAACGGTTCCGTCTTGATTTCTAATGACATTTCAAAATATTTGATATTTTCGTATTTACATTTTACAGTAAGTTAAAATATTGCATCAAATATTTAAAATCAGATCATTATGTGTGAAATGGATGGAGAAGAAACGTAGAATAAATAATTACATGTTTAGAAAAAAAACCATATCAGTAAGTGGACAAGATAGTTGGTGTTGCGATGTCTTTTATAACGAAAAGAGAGCGAGTGTTCAATGAGTATGATTTGTATGACTTGCCACCGAGGAACGAGGGAAAGTTGAAGGCATACGCGTCGTGCACAGACGCGAGGGCCTGGTCACATTTCTGCTCCGATAAGACTGAACACTTGGTGGAAATAATAAAACGGAACAACGAAACATGCCGGACGAAGTACGTGCCAACCGACGTCATAGTCGAGACCTTGATGGTCGCGAAGAACGCGGAGATCGGCCGACTGAAACACAAGATTGAAGAGTTTGAGCAAATGCTAGCGGCGTATGACCAACTTGACCTGACCTGCGAGCAGAAGTGCGAAATCGCTAATGCTGTATGTACCAAGTGATTTAGTCAACTCTCTCCGTACTAACTCCTAGTTTTTGTGTCATGGCCAAACTGTTTTGAACCAGTTAAGCTACAAAGAATCTTTAAGTATTTACTGCAGTCAAACCGCCTTTTAATACAAACCTCAAAGTCTAGTCAATGAATGTTTCAATGATTTAAGCCTGCACTGGATTATTTTATATTAAATTTAGATATTGTATGGCGTTTGCCTTTCTGGCTTCTTTCTAGTTGTGTGTGTGGCATGAATGCTTAAGCGTCGTTGAGGCACCAATGAGCTGACATTGTTTTTATAAGGGTTTGCCGTTGCCCTACAGTGTGCTTCCAATTAACAACGGACAGAAAGATCTTAAGTTAGGCTAGTGAAGTTTCTTGCTGACCATACTTATTAAGTGGCCCAGTTTGGCAATGAAGAAACGATACTTAATTCCTAGGCAGATATTTACTGTGGCCCCAGTGGCCGTTGAAGAAGTTTAAATTTGCGCTAGCTTTACATATTCTCACTACAGCTGGAACTTTGCTTACATTCTTGTACTTTGGCTTTTGTGTTCGGTTTCCCCACGCTAAACCAGGCGAGGCTTCTCTGCCATGTAAGCTGCTGAACTACTGAAATGAACTTACTCAACATACGATGTATCGGACTAAAAGCCTAAAGTAAAACAAGGCCTTAAAACTCAAAAATTCGAACTCAGAGTTGCTTATACCAAGTGTTCGCTATTGTATACTTTTGCTAAGACATTGAATTTTAGCCTATCTAGTGATGTGTCTGAGAAAAAGGAAATGTTATTAAAACGCCAAGCAATGATTATAATTAATTTATGATTTACTCGTAAGTTTTGATACCTACATCTCATTTCAGCATGCAGCAATCAAGGCAGCCAACAAAGAACTAGATGAACTAGTAAGTTCTCATTTTATTATACTTACATGTATTTAACATTCGAGTAATAAAATGTTTTTTTTTCTGAATGCATCTTTGTAGCAAATAAGGGTGCGAGTATCTTACTGGTCCAATGTTAAAATACGCAAGAGTTAGTGAGTTAGAACCCAAGGTCAAGCATAATGAATTAAAACTCTTACGGACAAATATTACCGGTATTATATTTTAAACTTTTAAATGATTAATTGACCCACTTGTGGTAGTTGGTGGCGAGCTGTTGGAGTGTAGTCTAAGTTTTGACACCTCGGACCTGAGTTCCACCGATAGCAGTCAGGGTAGCGATTCACAACCGAGTTTCCGGACGATTCGGTCCTTCATTTCATTTTAGTTATTCGCTTGTTTAGCAAAAGCGCTTAAATTTTGTATTATGTTAAAGCCAATGGCATTTGGAATTTATTAACAGAATAATGCAGACACCTCCCATCATCAAAATGGAATTAGAATCTAACTAAACACTAACTTGGTTCTGAATCGCCCTCCAGGTGCTCCATCTCGGCCTCTTTTGGTAGACTTGAGGTCCCTAGAGGAAGCCACACGGCTCTAACCTCTTAGTTTTAGCATGCCCTAACTGGCCGTCCAGAGTGTGGCTTAGAAGTTTTTTTCTCCTAACACACTAGTCTTTGATTGGTCTGCTGGAAGAAATCTCTTGTTAGTGATAAGCTCACCTGTACTTTAATGTCCCAATTGTCTGTTTATTGTAATTGTCTTTTTGTGTACGAACTAATAAATAAATACATAAATAAATAGTCTTCGCATCTTCTGTGTGTTGTCTCTAGTAAGATTTCCGATATTTATCTAGAAACAGAAACCAGTTGATGTTATGTCCAAATCAAAGAAGATTCAATGTTACCAAAAAACCTTTACGTGTTGGCTTCGGCCTCACACAAGGGTCAAAGGCCTCACTGAGTCCATTCAATTTCAATGTACAGTCAACGACATTCGGTCATACCTGCTCCCTTGCTCTATCTATTGCAAAAAAATATTGTATTTGGCAAGAGCAACATGAAAATATGGATAGCCTGATAAGCCGTTGACACACCAACAAGATTGACCGATTCATTCTTCTGACCTCCAACTATAGTAACAGCTGAATATATTGTATTTTATTTCAGTGCTTGGACTTGGATTTATCAGGATTCACCGAGGTATGGTTTTATAAATTCCTTTTCGAGCGTTATCCATTAGGTGCAGTCAGCATTGAAATTATGTGAGCGGTCTAATACGTCTAAACTATTTTAGAAAAGCAGCCTTATCATAACAGTTTTAAAATACTGTTTCACCTGATTTTGCTTTGAATGAATTTTCAAGCAGCATCTCCTAGCGACTGGTACGAGTATTTAAGATATTAGTTTCTTATGTAGAGCACATGAATTAACTGCTGATTGTGCATTAAGTGTTCGTCGTCATCCAAGTTAGTAAGGATATTGTGATTAAATAATTAATTAACTAAGTTAATTAAAAAACAAAATAAACACCAGCCTTAATACGTTCCAATGCTGGGCATAAGCCACAAACCGAACCTTACTGTCAGATATTATCAAGCCACCCTAAGTCCTCTGATTAGGATGAAATGACTGACAACCTGCTTAACGTGTCTTCCGAAGCACGGAACGGGGTGATCCCATCCCATTACCAGACCTTTTGAGCGTTGTCTTACAACAGTGACCGTTGCCAATCTGTTGTTACCACTGAGCCACGAGCTGTTGAATTATAATCCAATAATTCATTAAATTCAATTTAGGGATGTGAAAAAATAATCGATTTTTACATTAATCGATAATTTTTTTGGAATAATCGATTTTTAAAAATCGATTCGTGTACCACAAATAATCGATTTTTTATTAATCGATTTTTTTTACAAGTCGATTTTTTTACGGATAAAGTAATCTCAATCTATTTCTAGAAAGAAATATTTTTCATTCAATAACAAAGAATTTCATAGCTTAGAAAGTGACCCATTGGCGCTATGGAGAAGCTAGGAAAGAGCATCCCAAACTATCAAAGTTAGCTCGTAAACACCTTTTTGTATGTACTTCATCAGCTCCAGCAGAGTGTCTTTTTTGAAAAGCTGGAAATATTGTCCGCAAAGCGAGAAATCGTATCTCAAGTAAAAGATTGCCCAAGCTATTATTTCTCCGTATCAAACAAAAAATACACTACCTCTTCTACTTAGGTTAGGTTAAAAAGGGATATAACGTTATAAATTGTAGCCTATGTGCTATTCAGATGCGCTATATCATTGTAAAGTTTCACTAAACTCCATCCAGACATTTTAACGTGAGAGAGCAACACGGCACATCCATAAAACTTACGCATTCATAATATTAGTAGGAATAGGTAAGATTAGTGCCCAAATAAAGCTATTTTTTGAATTAGAGATTTTATGCAGTTAAAATACCAAAAAAAAAATTTAGTTTTTGGAAAAAACGATTTTTTCGTGAAAATCGATTTTTATTTGTTAAAAAAACGATTATTTTAAAATCGATTTTTTTACTGATTTAAAAAATCGATTATTACATAATCGATTATTTCATTATAAAGTCACATCTCTAATTCAATTTCAGGGAATGGACTCCGATGCTTTTGAGGTAATTATTAACTTCAACTTCTTTTGTAGAGATGATAATAGTCGTAGTTATGAATCATTAATGCTCATGTTGGTACAAAAAGATCTTGAAAACATAAATTAACCTATAACACGAGCACTGCAAGTTCATTGCAACATTGAAATGTATTCATTGAAAACTAAAACTTAAGTTTAAATGAATATCTTACCAGAAAAAAAACCTTATTTAAAAAAAACGTGATAATTTCAAAATAATGAAATCGTTATTTGCTGGCTTTGCTTTTTTATATATATTGATACTTGTATGTACAATATGTAGATTTGTGGTTTCCTAAGTTAATAATCTCTCAACTTTTTTGCAGACTGGGAAGTCTAGAGGAGACGAGGTAAATTTATGTTTGTATTTCGCATTTTTTCATGAAATATCAGAAATAAATTAGGTGCCTACTTTGTTTCCCAACTGTAATTTAATAACTAATTTATATTTATTTTTCAGCCAAACCGGTATAAAGGTGATGAGGTAAAAACATTAATAAGTAACTATAAAAGATCTTTGGGGGAGACCTTTGCCCAGCAGTGGGACAGTATAGGTTGAATTTAAAAAAAAAGTAGCTATTGAAACAAAGTATGTAACATTAATAAATAATTGCTGCATACATCAGATTTATTATTTTCCAATAATTCGAAATATTTTTACAGGCCATGCTATCCAATAAAGGAAGTGAGGTAAGCAAAAAAACTTTGGAGACGAACTGTGACTATTTTCAAATTTAAAAGGGTAATAAACTACAACTTTTATAGTTACTTATTATTACTCGTTTCTTTCAGAGTGCTAAATCACGTGGCGATGAAGTAAGTAGTTTTTAAACAAGTCCTTGAATACTCAGACATCGCTCAGCTAAGATCATAGCTTTTGTGGTAAGATCAGGCAATAGCAAAAGCATAACAAAATAAAACAATTTAATAATAAGTTATCATCAATTTGGGCTTGAATACTTTTATTGCTAAACAAGTAAATGGCGGAAACACTTATTGTCATCTTCAGCCTTTTTTCCTTTGAGGAACAGTAAAAAAGCAAGTAAAGGCCTGAAATGGTTATAAAGCATAATGGTACAAGAGCATGACGTCAAAAGCTTTTTTTGTTAAATTAGCCTCATCTAAACAGTAATTTTGCAGTGGAGCTTCGAAAAAGAATCGACGCCTAAAATGGAAGCCAAAAGTAACCAAGCAGGGTTCTCATGTGGTTGTGATGCTAGCACATGTAAGTCACAGACGATGTTAATGGGTTAATCAAATCATTTAGTGTAAATTGAATATGTTTCATTTAATCATACTCCTGCATTACAGCTGTAAGTGATCCGAGAATTCAGGAGATGCAAGATACTCTTATCAGTAAAGATGCAAAATTAAGCGCTATGCAAAATACCATCGCAGTAAGTTAATAGTGAAAGTTAAAAGAGCTGAATAATGTCTGGTCAGATTAATGATACTGACGACTTGACTGCTGACCGGTAACCCATAGAACAACAAGAATTTTGTGTCTTAGCCAGAACGCGCCATAATCGTCGTTATTAACCTAGCAAAATTGATAGAGGGGTGGACAGGCATCTGTATAAGTTGCATAAATGCAAGAACCGTTGAGTCCTCACAGACGGATATCACCGTCGAGGAAGCTTAGACCGATACGCAGGGACCAGTGCAAAGTTTGGGTCGGGTCGGGGGTGGCCTTTGCTCAGTGGGATTGGGTGAAAAAAATGTTATGTTCTACTCGTATATTCAGGAATACAAAGGTTACATTTCCTTTTTTATTGTTTCAGGTAATGGAAAATGATGTCTGTGAACCTTATTGCATCTATGCCCATATTTACACAGCACTGGAAAAAATATTTGGGGTATTATGCCAAAACGACAAGTACAAATTGTATTTGAATTTAATGGTTTGTAAAAACACAAATAACGACGTTTTTTTTATTTCTTACAAAAATAATACTTTCTTACTCGTGTGTTATTTTTAGACAGCAGGCAAAGACACAAGGTGCATTGATATCAAGGGGAAAATACTTTTCAAATTGAAGGTTTTGGAAAAATTCAGTCTCGCTCTAATAGCTCCTTGTTCACAAGAAATGAATGATTCAGGCCAAGATTGCGCTTGTTTTCGTGCTGAAGTTGTTGCACGCTTGGATTTTCCATCGATTTCAGCAGAAAAACCAAGCCTTGACAACAAAAGAGCACAACTCGTTGCGGACATTATGGAAAATTATGAAATGAAAGAGCTACTTGACCAAGACAGCACGTCAGAGAAACATGACAATGAACAGGTTGATGAAAGTTATCAATTTGATACGTACAGTATAGATACAGAAAATTTAAAGCGCCTGAAGAATTTACAAGAAAACTACGATGATCTTATGACTTGTTATGAAAAACTTAAATACGAAAAGGATAATTTACAAACAAGATGCCATAAATATGAAGAGTTAGAAAAAGAATTCGATAATCTTAAAGATCAGTTAAGGGAGTATACTGTGCTATGGTCGGAAAAAGAACATTATAGGAAACGTTCCATGGATATAGACTCACTCAAGGAACAGTATTTGGTGCTGGCTGATGAGACATCAAATCTAGAAACACAATTAAAGGCTGAATCAGAAATTAACCGAATGAAATCTAGTACTATTGAGGAATTGAGAAGTGAAAATATAACGTTAGAAAAAAAAATAAACGAAGCCTTTATATCTTTCGAAAAAGAGAAAAATGCGTTGCAATGTAAATTAAAAGAAACTGAGTGTACCGTTATGTGTCAAGATCAGCAAATTAAAAGTTTATCAGTTCAAATAGACAGGCTTTTAGAACAAAATCAAGTTCGTATAGTTGAGACTTACAGTTCTTAAATAAAACCAGTTATTTTTTAATAAAGTTGGCATTTTCAAAAATTCAAACTTTTTTTTTTAAAGATTGATCAGCATGAGGACCCGTCACATTCTTTGGTTTTAATGGATGAGCTCGAAATATTGAAGGAACAGATTCAAAACCTGAAAGACGCATTATTTTGTAGTGAAGAGGAAAAACAACATCTACAAGAGGAGTTTCAAAACAAACTTAAAGTTATTAATGAATTAAGAATGAAAATTGAAGATTGTAAAAGTAAGTCTTCACTCAATTGTAAAGAAAGTTGGTGTTACTGTTTTTGCTTTAGCAATTTTTATACTTATTTTAATACCCAATTCAATTTCCCTTAAAGGTACATACGAGAAAACAGTTCAGCGTAATGATTATTTGGAAAAATATACAAACAATTTTCGTGACGATATGCACCGCTTGATTGAGGAAAATAGAATTTTGTCTCACAATGTAGAAGAAAGAACAAATGCTGTTGACAATTTAACTAACATTTTAAACAATAAGTCTCAAGAAGTGAATAGACTGACAGAAGAACTTGAACACAAAGATAATGAGAGAAAAACACTTTATAATCAGGTCAAAGAACTAAGGGAAATCTATGATCATGATATGTCAGCTGTGGAACAAGAAAAACTGAAAGTTTTAGATACATTACTATTAGCTAGACAAGAGAGTGAGCAATTAATTGCGAAGGTGAAAGATTATGATGAAGTTGTTAACCAAAATGGTGGTATGTCTAAATCACTAGAAACGAAATCAAAAGATTATGATGACCTAAAATTTACTCTTGAAAATGTTAAAGAACAAAACAGAAGTCTTCAAATAGATTTGCTCAGCAGAGAGAACAATAATTCTATTCTTTTGAAAGAAATCCAGAGACTTAGGGAAGTTAATTCTTTTGCTTTAAGTAACATGAGCAATTTGCACGAACAAAAAGAGGAATACAAGGTATCTTTGGACTTAACAAGAAAAAAAAGTGAAAATCTAGAAAAACAATTGTGTCAGTTTGAAGATCTAACTCAAGAAGTAGATTCGTTGAGAACGGCGTATGAGAACGTTAGTAGTGATAATGAAAGGTTAAAAAATGAGCTGAGAAATGAAAAAGAATGTTTGGAAGAAGCTTTAAAGTCTCTTCAATTGTATAAAAAAGAGAGTGAAGAATTAATTATCAAGTTAGACCAGAACCAAAACTTGGAAGAAGAACTAATACGTCTAAAAGATGTACATGCAGCAATAATTGATGAAAAATGTGCGTTGCAGTCTGAGTTGACAGACAAGGAAAATAAATTGGAATCCCTTTTTAATACCCTGAGTGATCAAAATGAGCTTTTCCTAAAAACATCTCAACAAATTTTAGCTTTGGAAAGGGAATTAACAGGTCTGAAAAAAACAAACGAGCAACTATTAACCGACAGAAATATACTGCAAATTGATCTTGATAACAAAACTGCTGCTTTGAGCAACTTATATGACACCCTTAATGCCAAAATAGAAGAAAACAAAAATTTATTAGACAAGATTAAAGCAATGGAAAGTAACCAAAAAACTACTGATAGTAGTATAATTGCTCTGCAAAACGAAAATTTAATAACACAAAACACGCTAAACGCTATTCAAAAGGAAAGTGAAGTTCTTATAGAGAAATTAAAACACTTTGAAACTTTAGAAAAAGAATATAAGAAACTGAAACTTGAACAAGAACGTATTCAAAACGAGTTAATTAATCAAATTAATCTTTTCAAGCTAAAAGATAAAGAAAATCACGATTTGGCGGTACAAAATGATAATCTGCAAAAAGCTAACGAAGATTTAGAAAAATCTTTAATAACTACAAGAAGTCTAGTAAGAATCTATTTTAAAACTGGGTTATTTTATTGGAATTAAATAGTGTAATTTTTCTAATCTACATTTTCGCTACTAAATTAGTCCAACGCTTCGGGCGACCCCAGAGCTGGAGCGTACTTTGCATAGCACCTGGCGCTAGTCATGCAGGGCGGGAACGCTGCCAGCGTCCTGGGGTCGATGCCACAAGTGACTAGCTTAGATAATGTTTTATCATTGTAAATATTTATATTTGAATATTTTTTATAAATTTTGTTTTTCTAAGTGTAAATATGGAAATAAGTATAATGCTTTATTTTATTAGTTGCTACAATCTCTGTTTTTCTAGCTCATTGAAAATCCAGGTAGTCCATCAGTTACTTATAAAGATGTCTTGAATGAACTGGAAGAGATGAAAAAAGAAAAGCTTCGCAATCACGAAAAAATCAGAGACCTCCTTAACAGGTTGGATGAAACGGTAAAATACCTTGTAATAATAATTGTTAAAGATAAGATAAGATATACTTTATTGCACAAAGAAAACAAGTTACATGACGATGCTTGAAGATATTTGGAATGTACAATACAGGCGGTCTTATCGCTAAGACCGATCTCTTCCAGATAACATGGAAACATGGTCAAAAAATTACCGCAGGTGGTTCAATATCTTGTTAGATGTATACAGGGTGTTACAAAAATACCCCTAATAACTGAAGGGGGTTATACAAACTTCTGAAAGGCGTTCCTTGTTAAATTCTTACAGTCGTATCTCTTAATTTGAATTTCGAGTAAATTAACTTAAAATAAAAACATCGATCATAGAAACACCCAGCATTAATTGGTGTTCATGGACCCAAGTTGACCCTAACCGGGAGTGACCAGGAAGGACCTCCTTTGTTTACGCCCCTACCTTATAAACCGATAAATCGAATTAATATCGACATTTTGGTAAACATTTGATGTAAGTTTTAATCGAAGCCGTTAAAGATATGAAAAAAGGGACAACACCTACTATTTCAGATTCATTCACTTTCTTTGCCATTTCATTCTTTAGGAGTATTTTTGAAACATCCTGTATACTGTAACAACAAATATTCACTTACAGGATAACATGATTTCCAATTTGAATGAAGAATTATTGGCACGGAATGATAGAATAGCAATAATAGAAAATCATAATAATCGCCTGGAAGATGAAATTCGAAGACTTCATGAAAATTTGGAAGAAGTTATAAATACTGGAGAAAACTTAAGGGAGAACAGTGACATCTTTTTGGAATCGTCAATAAGAAACATAGAAGCTCATCGTTCGTATTATTTAGATAACCTCCGTATTTTTACCAAACTAACAGATGTTAACGCTCACAATCAAATTTTCAGATTCCAAAGCAGCGCATAATATCAAGATGGAGATAGCAAAACTTCATAACGAAAACGCAAAATTAGAGCAACAGTTATCGGTTACTAAAATTAGAACAGATGAAACATCCAGAGATAAAAATAAGTATAAGTCACAGCTGATCCACCTTCAACATGAAAGAGAAATCATTGTAACAGATATCAAGCAGCTAGAATTAAAGAGCGTTGGCGACAGCGCTTTATCACCTGAAAAATGTAGAGTTGAGGATGTTTTAACGTCATTAGGCCGAATTCAAAGAGTCATAGAAGCTAAAAGCTCCAAAAGTAATTGTTTGGAGCAAACGATACTCAAAGTACAAACTTCTTCACAGCTTCTATTAACAAAAGCTGATGAGGCGAAAAAAATTGTAGAAAAAGAAAAACAAAAGATAATCCTAGAAAAAGAAGAAGCTGTAAAAGACCGGCTTATTATGGAACAGAAAGTTGAGGAACTCAAAACTAAGTTAGATACTGAGATCAATAATGGTGCAAGAATAATCAAAGATCTTGAAGCAAATATCCTAAACCAAAAACTTTTAAATGAGCACAATGTGTCTAAATTGAAAGAGGATCTTAATGCTTTACAATGTTTGTACGACAATTCTACTTCAGTCATTGATACCTTACAAAAAACTATTAAAGAGCTAACAGAAGAAAACAAGAAATATTTGAAGACCAATGAGAAACTGAACTCGGATTTAGAAAGAGAAAGTAAAGAAAAAGAAGTGATACAAAACAATTTAAGTAAAATAACAAATAAACTAGTTCATAATTATGAAGTTCAAGTACGCTTACCAGATCAAAAAAACACGGCTTCACAAACAGATACATTACATGTTTATGAGTTTGCAAACTCTCTACCAATTTTAGAACCCGTTATTGCCGATGTTAACAGTAGTGAAAAAAGTTTTAAAAATATGAATTCAACTTTACATAGCAACATTACGCAAATTAAACTTACTGACAGTAAACCGGCCTCAAATTTACTACCAAAGCAAAACCAACACTCGATAAATGAGGTTCAAATATTAACCGCCAATGTTGAGCCTTCTTTTGATTTTGTAAGGAGTAGTTATTTAAACTACAAAATACAACGTCTAAGTCCAGGTCGGCTAGAACAATATTCCATTTCGGACGTAGTAGTACCAGAACAAAGTTCTCAAAATCCTAATTCATACCACAAGAATGATGCCAATTTAATAAACATTTATAACAGATCTATTCATAGCACTTCTTCCAAAGTAAATGATAACGAATTAAATATAATGGTTGCCAAACTTGGTCAAGAAAGTCCTACTAAATCAAGCGCATGTAGTGGGTTTGATATCGCTAATAATCATGATATTAACAAAGATGAATTATTTATGGATCAAGTGTCTCAACAATCAACGGATGCCGATTTGTTTGTAATTTACAAAGACAGTGAAAGTAATTATGATAATATTAACAGAAAAAGACCAACGGTAACAACAAAACAAGCAAAAACTGTTGCCAAATCACAACGAAATAAGGAGAATAAAGGAAACATTGTCAAAAAGAATTTGAAAGAACACCAACAAACGTATTTGCATGAGAACGATATATATTTACAGGAAGAAGAAAATGATGAAGATGATAGTGTCAAACCAAAATTAGATATTAAATTACCACGAGTGGCAATCGATAGTCGTTCAGTATTAGAAACATCTGAAGGCGACAAAAAATCATTGGATTCATATACCATTGGAGTATATTCTCTGCCTAAACAAAACTCATTGACAGACCTAACGTTTTACAAGGATTTGGACCTACCACGTTTAAACCAAGAAACCCCATCCTTACCAACCATTTCAAATGACGAACAGGGCTCATACAATTCACTTAGAATGAACTCTACTGATGACAATATAAACTTTGCTCACAGGCAAGAAATCGTTAATAGAGTAGAAAATATACCAACGCAACCTGATGAGGTTATTAAAATTGAAAGAAATAAGACAATTGTAATCACCGATAATGCAAACAATCAAAAAGGACTAAATAATTCAGAAAATGACGTTTCGCACCACAAACTTTCTAGAGTAGGAGCAGACCTTTATTTGATTAGATCGGAAGAGAATCTGCAAGGCACAGACCATCCTGACCCAAGGAACTTTGGGTTAGACTATATTTTAGACACAGTTCAACGCGAAATAAATCCAGACAGTACTAAAACATTGAAAAAAAGGGAAAATATACGTAAAATTAAAAGTGATGAAAGGTTTCAAACTAGTACAAATCAAAATATGAAAGATTCTGTTACATCAAAGCATAGTCCCCTAAAAGAGTCATCATTAGAATATAAGACCGTTTCAAGCCTTAGTCACAGTTTTAGTAAATTAAGTGACAGAACTCAATCCAAATCCGTAGTTGAACAAAGAGTTTTAGCAAAAATTGAAAACTTAAACGAATACGAATCCAAAATAAAATCTTTATCAGAAGCATTGGAGAACACAGAAAAATATTACAAGAAAAGGTTAGATGCGATAAAAATACAGTACGATAGTCATATAAAAAATATTTTGAATGAACATAACTTAGGTGTCAAAAATATACAAGGACTTCACGAAGAAACTCTACAAGACATTAAAAAAAAACTCGAAAATGAAATAGAGAATCTCAGAGCCATGAGTTTAGAAGCAAATCGAAAGGCAGAAAAACTTGAGAAAGAGAACCGATCTTTAAAATCCAAAATTCAAGAATATTCGTCTACTACCGGATTAGATGTGGTAAGTTGTTTTCTAAAGACAATCAGTTTCTGATGTTAACCAGTCAATTTGATATTTTTTTCTATCAGGAACCAACCAAGATTTCGCCTGACATTAAAAAACGCAGAAGATCGCGCATAGACACAAAATTGCTAAGTAAAACTAATGTCGAAGCGTATAATGTGAAGCCAAGACTGAAGTCTCATGGGCCATGCACTTGTTCTGTTGATGCCAATATATCTGACACTATTCGGAATATATTTGAACAAGTTGACGTGGAACAACGGAAAACGGCTGAGCATACCTACGTGAAATACATCGCTAATAAAATACTCAGTGGCAATGTAGACGTAAGCTCTTTAATTTAATTACTTTTGTTCACGTTCGGAATCTCGCAGTAGCTTTTAATGGGTATTATTATTGATTGATTTACTTACTAAAATAGATTTTAAGGAAAATTGTTACTGACACCTTATGGATATTGGTCTGAAATAAATATTAATTTAATTTTAATTAATAGGCATTGGACTCCCAGGAGCTTTCATTTTTACATCTTAAAGTATGTCGAATGTGGAAGACGAAATTGAGCAAAGAGGAAGCTGTTCAAAAGCGTATCGACTCATTAGAAAGCGAACTAATGCACAAGCAACGGAACGCGCAACAACACAGTGAGTATGCATTTTTTCTATTATCTTGTATTCTAGAATATAAGATTTTTTCAGATCCTTAAATCAAGAAGAGGTTTGATACTCAATCAGTTCATTCAACAAACAGCACTCGGATCTTTACCCAAGTAAATATTCTGGTTATAGAACGTTATAGTTCTAGAACACGGTAACAGAGTAATTAGTTTTTAAATATAACGGCTGAAACTAGAACAACACTAGTTGATGACACTGAGGCGACCGTAAGCTGTACATACATCCAACGTAAATGTGTCGTTTTTTCTGGAAGAAAAAAAGAAGCTAACCTATTTGGAATTACCCTGTGAACATTTGTGTTGTTAAAACTAGCTGGAATTAAGTGTCGCGACAGACGTGGTTCTGTCAAATACTATTGGACTATGTCAGCTCAATAAAAACAATATTTGACACTCACAAAATATCGATGCCGTCCCGTTTGATGGGTATAAGAAGCCAAAGTAGTGTTAAAATTGAAGTTTTTTTTTTCTCCGTGACTTCATCAAACACAGAAAAAAACAAAGCAACCAAATTGGTTCCGCCATTCTCGAGTTTTGCGCTCAGCAACAAATTCATTTTGTTAAGATAGATATATTTTATAGACTTTTACTGTTACTAATAAGAACTTTTCACCATGTCACGATAGTAATATTGAAGGTTTTGACGCAGAACGTCACTTTCGCAAATGGTCACCTCGAAAATTTTGGTCACTTTCGCAGAATGTCACTTTCGCAACTGGTCACTTTCGCAGAATGTCATTTTCGCAAAAGGTCACTTTCGCACAATGTCATTTTCGCAAAAGGTCACTTTCGCATTTGGTCACTTTCGCAAAACGTCACTTTCGCAAAACGTCATCATCATCAGAAACAAGTCGGTGTCATATTGAATTAAGAACAGGTCCATTGGAGCTGTTTTTTGTGTGACCGCATTTAGTGCGCAGCCGTATCTACCTTTTTTGGAATACATTATATACGTTTTCCTATTTTTATACTGAAACTAGACTACCGTAATAAAGATTTGATGTTAAATATTTGTTTTTTATTGATTGGTTGTTAGAATTTCCTATATAAGTTCTCTATTAAGTGTTTTAATATAAAAGACTCCATCAAATCTTTATTACGGTAGTCTAGTCTCAGTATAAAAATAGGAAAATACAATTATTTCAATAAGGGTTTTATTAAGTAACCCTATAACGTATTACAAAAAAAGGAAGATACGGCTGCTTACTAAATGCGGTCACACAAAAAACAGCTCCAATGGACCTGTTTTTATTTCAACATGACACCGACTTGTTTCTGATGATGATGACGTTTTGCGAAAGTGACGTTTTGCGAAAGTGACCAAATGCGAAAGTGACCTTTTGCGAAAATGACATTGTGCGAAAGTGACCTTTTGCGAAAATGACATTCTGCGAAAGTGACCAGTTGCGAAAGTGACATTCTGCGAAAGTGACATTCTGCGAAAGTGACCAAAATTTTCGAGGTGACCATTTGCGAAAGTGACGTTCTGCGTCAAAACCATATTGAAATTGCTGTAGAAGCTGTAGTAGAAGTTAATGAAATACTCAGATTTGACACAGAAAATAAGTACATACTTTACGCTTTAAATTCGTTTATAATGTGAACAGTAGCAGAGCTAGACCGAAAAGTGGCTGAAGAAAGGCGACGTCTGCAAGAAGTACGCGAGGCTGTTTGTCGCACGACACCGGTCGCGTCTCGCAACACGAGCCCACAGGTCGACCTTGGAAGTGCGCAGGCGCCGCCGCCAACTGCAGCGGAGAAAGACTTTGCGTAAGTAGAAGGAGAGAGTTCGGGGAGGTTTCTACACAGTGTAACTGATCAGTCCCTGGGCAGAGCTGCTCTAATTCTGCCCAATGCGCAATAGTGCAAGGGGAGCTATTACGACGTGCGGCGCTCGACGTAATTGGCATGTCGCGCCTACTCGGCGTCACACGGCCACGCCACGTTCAGACGCCTATACGGCTCTCGATATGATGATTATTGAAGCATTAATGAAATAATGAAACATACTTAAATCGATTTTAACTTCAAAAATGGCGGCTGTGAACATCGCGCGAGTCGATGCGCAGAACACGAATTTAAGATGTCAGCGGGACGAGATGTGACGTCAATCTTGCGCACTCGGCGCTATCAGTTCTTGAATTGTACTGTACCAATCTTGAGACCCATCAATAGTCGCCAAAATAATATCACAGAATATAAACTAAGATGGAAGCAACCAATGTGGTTGCGATGTTGTTAAATCTGCACTTCACTCAGCTGTAAGTAGTGGAAAACTAGCCCTAAACGACAGGACGACCAGCGTTAAGCATGTGGTATCATATGGTTCATGTCTTCGTGAGACGAGAAAGCATTGTTGAATCTTTTCGATCGCTGCCATCAATAAAATTGTATTCTTCAATTGCAGCTGCGCTTGTAATACTCGGGCTTGTAGCATCGAGGTTGGAGTTGGAGATAGAAGGTCTGCTGGTGATTTGGTTCCTGGCGTCTCCACAGTCGCCGGTCTCCGGCCGAAACGCATACGTACCGACATAAACCGGGTACGTAATAACGGATTCAGTACAGTTGACCTACTATCGATGGTTGAAAATCGAGTATTTGAGTGGCGACAATGCTATGGTATTATGATATCTTACTGATCTAATCCAATCTCTTGGTATTTTGAAAGTTTCTTCCTCTTATTTATCAGACATTTTTAGTTCCAAAATAGAATTCCAAGAAAAATAAATCTGTTGGCGGAATCTTTCCCGAAGATTCAGTCGGTCAGCAAGGGTCTCGGCAGTTAAGTGGTAGCCCGGTATGCAAAAGGTTGCTGGTTCGATATCCGCCTAAAACCTAGGCCGAATGTTTTTCTGGGATTTCTATCTTTCATAAAGATACATCATTGATGAAGCAAATTTATATATAACAGAAATAAACATTTTTTAATTTGTTTTTTATAATATTGATTTGAATTTAAGAACAGATTGCATACATTTGTACGAAAGCACATAAGAAATTATATACTTCAATTGTTACTGTAATTTTGTGTACAAACTAATAAATAAATAAGTAATCATCTTCTTAATTACACTTACGTAATTTTGAATTAGATATGACAACACAGTCATACTCAAGAAAATGTCTGTCATCTTTTCAGGCAGTCTCAGCCAAGATAGAAGAAAAGCGCGAGAAGAGACTATACAACGACGAGCCCCCGACGCGTCTGCGTCGGTCCCACGAACGCTCCGCTCAACGCAACCACAAGAAATAGAGACACCACGCTGGCTAGGATTAGACATGCCATAACCACATGCTGATAACACATACTGGGCGATTACAGAAGCGGCAGTGGCGGTGGCGGTTACGATCAGGGCTTTGAATAACGTTAAAAATTAGGTATCGTTCCTTATGTCAAACGCAGGTAACGTTATACTTGGTAACCATCTAACCACACTTTGATATTACCGGTAATTTTTTAACCTGATGAAAATAACGTTACTTAACGATACTTTTGGTGTTAATTTAGTATCGTTACAAGACCCTGTTACAGATCGCGCAACTTGCTAGTAATACTGAGGTTTGCCCGCTGTCTCCACGCCACCATGTTTGTAGTCGTTGAGTTTTGTGGCCTTGTGGTATGTCTAATTCTACCAAAGACCAGCATAATCCCGGATTGACATGACTCTCATCTTACCATTACTTTGAGAGAACGTAAACGTAATGAACAGATTATCCTAGAATAATCTAGAAGCGTTATTGTGATCGCTTGCAATGGTCAAAATTGGAAATATTTGTAACAAAACGGTGTCGGTGTGCTACTAAATTCTAGAAGCTTTTATAACTTGTTTTACAATGTATTTTTATCCTTTATCTCTTTGTTTATTTATTTGTTAACAGCAGTATTATTTATGCGTATTTATTAACAGTTGTAAATTGTTGTCGTAATAAAATTCATTTAAATTAAGCATTTCATTTTTACTTATTTAGACAATACCAATGATATTATAATAAAAAAGACTTAAAAAGGTTATGTCAGTGCTGACGCGAAGTCATAAGAAATATGATTATTAACTAGAGCGTAAACGAGACAGATACATGTGGCGCAGCGTCGTCTCAAACTGTCAATGGTTTGCTCAGGTTAGCTCAGGTGGTCGAAGTCCTGATTTCGGGTGCCAACTTTATCAGCACAAGTAACCTATCTACGTGTTTTTATTATAATATCATTGGACAATACGATACGTGCGAATCGTGCGATTCCATCTTGTTGTTGTATTAAGTTCCTACCAGTCAGTCAGTCGAAGTGGTCGTGTTAGGAAGTAGACAATGTAGGGACAATGTGTGGGAAGTGGACGTTCTGGAAGTAGACATTCTGGGACGTGGTACATTTGGGAATTAGTCATTTTAGGAAGTGGATATCATGGTATAGGAAAGGACTTAGACAAAGATTTGAGACTTTTTTTATGACATTATACTTTGTCGTTCCGTAAAGTGTCTCATAGCGCTACAGGTCGTACAGATGAGATGGTTATAAGTTAAGACTTTCAGAGGGTATTAAAATTATAATAAATGCGGCGTGCTAACAGTGGATACATAGGTGGTATCAACCTACGAGTTGTCAGTCAAAGGGGCATTATAAATTTGTAAAGTGATTTTATCTAAAGAGAAACTAATTAACTCCTGTGCACGCTGACCCAAAGGCTTATGGAAATAGTAGGACTAACAACATATATACATAACATAACACCCGTAATCATTACATTCGTGGTCATCAATCACGCTTATTCATTAATTTGTTTTAAGCTATAAGCTGGATTGGCGAAGTTGACTGACGCTGGTTGGTAGAAGGGATTCTCGGATACGTCGTACCCTTCACTTTGAGATTCTTTCATGAACTTGTTGTACTCTCTTTCGTCCATCAGGTCCACCAGCAGTTTCCACACTAGCACGGTCAGAAGGCCGATGAAGACGACACTGGCAATGGCAATACCAACAGGCACTGGAAGAAAAACGTGAACATGAAACAATAATGTGAACATTTTATGGTTTGTCGTTTTGCCAGCCTATTGGGATATGCAAGATAGGAAATATCATGCACAATCTATAGAACAGTTATAAACAAATATTTGTACTTTTGGGTCATTATCATGCGCCATTTAAAGATTTACTATAAAATAAAAAATATTCTTTAATTTTCGTGTACGGAACTTTTTTACTTACTGCGCTAAATAAGCCGAGAAACCATTATCTATTGTTTTCTTTAAGCATTTTAAAATTAGAATAAAAAAATATCTTACCCCAAATGTTCGCTTTAGGTGTCACCTCTACTTCTTTTTGTATAACGAGGAGAAGTCTCTTATCGTATTTATCATACACATGGATAAACACTATCGCCCTGTCTTCGTCTAGCTTAGCCTGGCACCACTTGGCAGTCGGCCATTTCGAAGCATTTATTTCAGTTTTATTCAGTATTTGCAGCTCAGTGTTGGACGTCTGGTTGAATTGCTCATCGCAGTGTATTTGGTTAAATATGAAGTTGCATTTGACGTATCCTTCAAGCTCTTTACAGCGCCTTTCGGGGCACTCCTCGCAGTCTTCACAAAAAACTCCAGAGTATTTTTCTTCTTTCCCCTTGAGTTTCTGACAAACACATTCGTTGCAGACGCAAGCGCCGTTACCTGAGCAAATCTGTTGAGCATAATGGAAACACCTCAGTTACCTATAAAATACGATTTCCCACCGATTATATGTGGCAAAATGTTCGAAGTATCAGTTACCTTCAATAAAAAAACCATACACTTGCGCCAGTTGTGATTTTCTACCTATGAGTAGGTATTCTTAACAGCACAAAGCGAAGAGTGAAGGGCGCGCTAAACGCTGTTAGTAGTGACTATTTATTTATTTATTCTTTATTGCACATAAAAAAGTACAAATGGCGGATGGGTGGAAATGTACTATCAAAGTGGAAGGATGATGGATGAAATCATCATGGCATCAAATCAACGTAACAGTTTTCAGTAATGCTAAAACGCTAGTGGGATCTGGGTCGAGAACGTCAGGCAATTGAATAACGCAGGTGGAGAAGGATTTTCTGGTTTCTACAAACCTCTTTAGAATACGGTGCATAGCAATTATAGTTGTGTTCGGAACAGCTGCAGTCATCACCAGTCCAGTCTCTGTCACACTCGCAGGCGCCGTGGGTGCATCTACCGTTTTCAGAGCATAGTTTGTCATCATGCCGCTTGCACGCGGTGTCGTCGTACTCGCAAAAGTCTCCGGAGAAGCCAATGTTGCAAGTGCACTTGCCACATCTGAAATGAGAACAAACCCTCATCTTTTGCGATACAACTTAAATTATTACGGTCCATAAAAAGAATTTTCAACCAGTACTTCGGAAAGATACCAGATTTCTTATGGCACCAACCAAAGCACAAAAATAAATACTACTTTGATAGCAGTAGTTAGCCTGAAAATTTTAAGGATTGCAGAAGTGAATCATACTTACACGCAGTTGCCTCTTCCACTGCAGAAACTAATATCATTCTTATCTTTCTTACATTTGTTCAAATCAGTCTTGCTGGTAACTGTTCCGTCGCAATGGCAGATATCGCCGTATCTGAGAAAATCATAATGGTCATCTATGTGATGTGATGACATACAGAAAGGAACCGACGATTTCCTTATATTCAATCATGTACACCCTAGATAGCTAATGAGTGATTCAAAAGGGCAACTTGCTCACCTATTTTTATTGCATTCGCAGATGCCACATTGGTATGTTCCGAATTTGCTGCACATAGTGGAGTTTTTAATACCACTGTTATCCTTTTCGCATTCACATTTACAATCAATTTCTAAATTTATCTTCAGCTTGTCTCCCAGCCCTGCGTCTACAGGGCTCAACTCCAAAGCTTGTCGAAGCTGCGAAGTGTCTTCCGGGCAGTAGTTTACCATCAAAGTCGCCTTGATCTCCACTGCTTGTTTGTGGCCCACTTCACAATAATTGTCTTTCGTGCAATCTGGAGTTAGTGTTAGCTGCACGTAAGGAGGCCATTGATACTTTAAAGTCACAGATCGTAGTGATTCCTGAGAACAAAAATGATACAACATTTAGTGAATCACCAAACATCTTGATGATTTAGTATAGGTGGAGGGCCGGCATTCAATAATTATGCGCAAACTGGGTCACGTTAGGGCGAAGTGGGGTTGGCAACACAACTGTTTTGACTGATATACCCGGGGCGTGTCGGAGTTCAGTTTTGGCCCAAAACGTTGGAGTCGGGGAGTTGATAAAGTGATGGGTGTCTGTTGTGTATGTGTGTGTGCTGGAGAATCAAGTCCCAATACTTACTAGATAGGCATTTTTAATAATCTTAAGAAGGTCTAAGTCTGAATTCACCAAAACATGCCGAGCTCCAAGTATTTCAGCTGCCAATTTTTCATACGTCGTCATTACTGATTTCCTAATGGCAAAAATGATCTTGAAGTTTCCTTCTGTTGCCATTTTGTTAATCTGACTGACCGATGGGTAGTCTTGAATTAGGCTGTAGTCATGAAACATTTTGCTGTCTAAATGGCACTGCATATCGTTTGGTTTGTAGGCAAGCGCCAATTTACCGTCTCCTGCGCTGTGGTAGGTGCCGTCGGTGCACACCACGATGATGCGCCTGACCTCGGGCCTCCAGCCCACTTCGTCACAGGCCATAACCTGCATAAGTGCATCTAGCCCAGCTTCCGGCAGGTCGTAATTAGAAAAGTTACTCTTTTCTAAGAGGGCGCTACCAAACAATGAGACGTTTGCTGTCAGTGACAGGTGGTGGCGAAATGAATACGCACGATGTTGCTTACCCCTGAAACCAATCAATTAAAGTGATATAAACAAAACGCACTAAGCAATTTATTGCTCTCGTCGTGTTCCTATTACCAAGGATCATAGTTTTACTTACAGAGTACTTAGCACTTACACAAAAGGGTAATCAGGCTTCTCCACAAAACTTCCAAGGCCAAATTGAACGTTGTTGGTGAATTTCGACAACTCTTTATATATAAACGTTGCTTGCTTTTGAAGAACTTGAACGAGTTTTCTCATAGTGAACGAGTTGTCCAAAAGATAGTACACATCCAAAGGAAAGTCTTGTGCAGGTTTGTAATACATTGAAAAGTTTATTGCCTGACCAGGTCTTACAAACACTGTCATCTCTTGAGGCCGAAACTGGACTGCTTTGAGCTTACCCTGAGCAGGGCGCAATGTATCGTCTTTTGTAATCTTAGGGCTTGCCACTCTCGGGTTATAAACAAACGCTCTTTTACACCATCTTTCATTTCTTGAATAAAAACTCTCAGGCTGACATCTGCTTCCTGTTATGTTGTGCTGGAAATAACGATCGCACAATTACATTGTGTCCTAAACTCAGCAGTCTCAAATGAAATCAAAACAAGGTGTAGGGCATAATCAATACAATTGAATGGGAATTTCGAAATGTAGGTACTATGTAGCACGATCTTTTCACTTTTCAGATGAAACTAGACGTGTATTCTACCACTTTTACAACATCTACGGTAGGCTAAATTTGATGAACACTACTGCTCATCAAACATCGGGCACGATAGTAGATAAGTAGCTAATAGTTTGAAGGGAGGCCCCACATTGGCACACATTGCTAGTTCGATCTATGTTACCCCAACTGTTTACACTATCTGCGAACTTGTGACCACAGGGTTAGGATTTGTTTCATACGACCGGAGACTCTCTAAAGGGGTAACGAATGGTGTAGGGGATAAATAGCTTCTCCTGCCACAGAACTAGTCTGTGATGGATTTTCAGATAGAAGACAAATAGACTTGGTACAAGCTCGTCGGCTTCTTAACCTCAGGTGAACCTCCCTTAGGCCCAGACTCCACCGGAGCTGAGCGGAGATGTGCGGCGTCGAGCTGTGTTTTCAACAACCAATAGAATCACATCTCCACATCTCCATGTGTGAATAACGCAATTCTATTGGTTGTTGAAAACACAGCTCGACGCCGCACATCTCCGCTCAGCTTTGGTGGAGTCTGGGCCTTAATCTTGTTTATGAATGCTGTGTACTTGTTCTTGCGGAAAAACTGAACAGATTATCCTTCATCATTCCTTTAAAATGCATTTGTTTTATCTTACCTCCAAACACCAGACACACTTGTCTCCGCTAAAGCTGATACAAGCTCCGCATCTTTCAAAACTATTGCAACTTTTGTCCGCGAGCAGTTTCTTGACGTAAAAACAAACCAATACGAGAAATAACACCTTCATTACAGAAGCGTAAGAAAACTAAACATTAATTAACTCTCTGACTTTTAATGAACATTTAACTCAAACAAGGATTTATTGTATTGCTGACACCTAAATGACGGATGACGTATGTATAAAATAATAAACCAATTTAACAATTGAACATAGCTTAAGGGTAAGCTCTTATTGATCTCGATTCAAATGATGAGCCTAAAAATGTTTATTATATCTTTGGACAACGGTGTTAATAAACTTATGTATAGTTAAATATATTTTTTGTTTAAGAAAATAAGAATATAATTAAGTAATCAATTACCTACTATTTTTTTACTATCTAATTCAATGAAATATTGCTAACCCAATCAGTGTACCTAATCGGTGAGATTTTAGTAAAAAATATATTTTTCATGGTGCAGGTACAGTGGCTAGACTGAAGAACAGATTACCACGAACAGTCAAGAAGATAGGTGGTCTTAGACACGTCATTTTGATTTAATTTACCTCGAAATGAAAACATTCAAAATAGATTGTCAAAATTTTAAAGTTTGCGGCTATCTCTCTCAGGTTAGAAACAGACCTAAAATACTATATTTTTAATTGAAGACTAGATAATGACGAGTAAGACATGTCACTGGTACTCACCCTTTACATTATTGGGATTGAGCTATTTTTTCCTCAATTGTTTTCCCGTTATACTGGTATGTTTAATTTAGGTAAGTAAATAAATGTAATTTAAAATCAGGAACAATTAGCTTGTTTTTTCTGACAATGGTCCTCTATAGAATTTTGTTAAGTACATGGAAGTACAAAGTGTATAAAAAAAATTGAATTAAAAAATGCTGATTTGGAAGATTTCCACAAAACCACTCGCTGATCCATTTTCAGTCACAGTGCTAAGATGTATAACGTATAAAATAAGTGCTGTGTGAAATAGAGGGTTGAAAATCATCGCGGACGAAGTCGCGAGGGGCTGCTAGTACCCCTATATTCCCAGGAAAATGAAATGGAGATAGTAAATTAAGAGATATTTTTTAAAAAGCGTACCTATTTATTACTTCCAAATAATAACGAATAGAGTTAATCAAGCGAATAACATACCTATATTGTTATATTTAGCCTCCAGTTCTTTCCTGTTTTAGTTTTCCTGGTTAGTGTCACAATTAAATTTAGTAGACCGTTAGTTTATAATAATGGAACATGTGCGGTGGATTCTGACGTTGTTCTCGGTGACTTGCGCCTTGTCACTAGATCTGTGTGAGAAGCACGCGACTTCTTGCAAGGAGTGCATCACAGACCTTAATATTTGTGTTTGGTGTGCCGCGGTAAGTTAACTGCCAATTTTCTAAACTGAACATTGATACCTAACAGTTTCTTACCTATATAAAACAAGGTTTGTTCCAACCCTTATTATCGAGAACTCATGGAAAGTTCTATATGGTTTTTGATTTGTTGGATTTGTTACCGCCTAAAACATAAAAAAGACCTCTTTTTTGGTTATCAAATATACATTTTACAATAAACTCTTCCAAATGCTATTGTTCTGTGACAGAACGACATCTATCAAGAGGATACGCACAGCTATGTGTTTGCAATAAAATGGTTAGTTTTGTGATCACGTGCCTATTCCAATTAAACTCATAACCTCTGTTGGACCTCTGTTTTTTAGTATGTGTTGTGCTTAATAACGTATGTCTGGGTGTTTAATATGTATACTAAGAATGTAATTAAAAAAGGAATTATCCGTTGTCTAGTATCCCATAGTACAAGCTTTCATCAGTTTGGGTCAAGGCACCAAACACATTCAACCCCTAAAAGGTGTTGCGCCACTTTTTGTTTATTGCATACAAACACTTTTACATTTTTACTTTCAAATTCTACCGGTGATATTACGAAAAATGTCTATTTAGGAATAATAAAGTTGTTGTCCTTATTTTCATCAATTTCAGGAATCAATCAACGGCACTAGATGTAAGTCAAAAAGTTTGTATACGGCAGAATGGTGTCCAAACTTGCTACAAAACCCGAAAAGCACAAAAAATGTCGTTGATGATCAAGACTTCAATTCTCGTCTTGGTACTATAACGCAGATTAAGCCCCAGAAGTACAAAATCAACATGCGACCTGGAGATCTCGTTGACTTTAAATTTTCATATAAAGCAGCTTCCGATTATCCCGTAGACTTATACTTTATACTTGATTCATCAATCACCATGGCCAAAGTAAAAGACACGATTGAAAAACAAAGCGTGAAGATCTACGAAACTTTGACTAGCTTGTCGAAGAATGTAAAATTGGGAATAGGAACTTTTGTGGATAAGAACACATTACCGTATACCAAGTAAGTACACTAACTTCGAATTTTTGCGTTCGCTTCTTTCGAGATTGTGTCTTTTAGTTGAATGTTGTTTTTTGTTTCAGCGTGACAAATAAAGAAATGACATATTCTTTTCGCAATCGCCTAAAATTAACGAACGATTCTGAAACATTTAAGAATATCGTAAAAAATATTCCATTTGGGTACAATTTTGATAGCCCGGAAGGAGGGCTCGATGCACTGGCACAAACACTTAGCTGCAAAGATAAAATTGGATGGAGACCAGAATCCAGGAAGATTGTTGTCTTTCTCACGGACGATGTATACCACGTCGCTGGTGATGGCATTATAGGAGGCATTTTTCAACCTTATGATGGAGGCTGCTACACAAACGACGATGGTGTCTATACCAAAGAACTAGAAATGGACTATCCATCCGTCGGCATGATTAACAAACTGGCTGCTGATGAAGAAATAACTGTAATATTTACCGTGAAAGGGGATAATATTCAATATTATAGTCATCTTAGTGAATTTATCAGTGGATCAAAATGTATAACACACGAAGGAGACAAGATAGCCGAGCTTCTTACAGATATTTATGAAGTAAGTACATTTTACTAAAAATAAAGAGTGTCTCCCCAGCACAACTAAATCTAATCAACTGTTTATTATCGTTTTAGGAAATAACCAAAAGCATAAAATTGAAAGTTAATACAGTGAATCGTAACAAATTCAATATAACATTTGACCCAGATTGCACAGGTGATGCAAATAAAGCTGACTGTGCCGTAAAGAGAGGAGAGAACAAGGATTTCACTGGAACTATTAAACTAATAGAATATTACGGGGAGAGTGCATTGATTGACATAATGATTGAAGGTATTAAAGAAAAAGTGACACTTGATGTAAGTGTTATAAATGACTGTGAGTGTGGTAGTAACGCAACACAGAAATCCCCTCAATGCAGCTATGCTGGAACTCTGAAATGTGGAATTTGTGAATGTGACAAAGCAGCGTAAGTAAAAAACATGATATTATGCCCAAAGAAAATCGTAATAATAATAATTTTATTTGAGATCCTATATAACACTTGGTTTTGAAAATCTTTTTCTATGTAGCATTATTTTGGTTTGGCAGGAGTATTGCTTCCCACAATATTTTTTCTCAATAACGGTTACCACCACAAGTTTTTTTTTCCCGGATTGGACTAACTCTAGCACTACCATTAAGCTTGCCATATCGTCTCCTTTTTCAGATATAGCGGCAAGTGTGCATGTCACTCAAACAGCAGATTGACGGTCACGGACAACTCCACCTGCATTGCCAAAAACGATGTCGAACTCTGCAGTGGCCAGGGTTCCTGCATCTGTGGCAAATGCATTTGCAGTAAAGACTCCTCGTAAGATCCAGTTATAGATTGAAAAAAAGAAATACTGGCTGTTATTTACCACGTTCAATTGTTAATGATGTTTTATTCCTTTTCAGCTTCGAAGGCAACTACTGCCAGTACAACAAAGACAACTGTCCTCGGTACAACAACCTGGTGTGCAATGGACACGGACGATGCGAGAATGAGAAGTGCATCTGTACCGATAACGAGTGGTCCGGCAATGCTTGTGAGTGTCCTACAGGGGCCAACAACTGCACGGGGACCAATGGGAAGGTTAGTCCTTTAAATGTTTGTACCATATATAAGACCCTAGCAAATCCTGATTTCTGGAGCGTTGAGACGCTAGAGAAAGCATCAAGGAACATCAAGGAACTGCTGCAAGCATAAAGGAGCATCAAGGAACTGCTGCCAGAGTGTCAATTAATTCCAATAATAACAACAGATTCCGCTTGTGTCGCTTCTTATTTCACCTGGAAGACACCAAAAAATTCTACTTTCTCCACCCAGGTACCATGATGGAATAAACCGAATTGTAACCCAGTGTTCACTTGTCCGACACTTTTATTTGCCCACCGTTACAATTTCAATAATAAAATAAATTTGGACATAGATATGCAACGGCATGGGAGAATGCCGATGCGGCTCCTGCGCGTGTGAGCACACCGCTGAGTGGGACGCACGCGAGAGCCGGGACCCCCAGTGCAGCCTGCTGCCGTGTCCTGACTGCCACAAGCCGCAGTGTGACGCACTGGAGCCTTGCGCGCGCTGTTTGCATTCTCGCAAGCCGTGTCCGAGTTGTGAACTGTTCAAGGTACATGCCTTCGTGGGGTGTTTGAGTTTTTTTAAGATCGATTTTGACTAATCTATGGAATACGCAAGAGGGCCTAAACCTGCCTGGCACCTGCCTGACCGAGGCCATCAACTATTAAATAACAAATTATTATCCATGTCCCTCTGAATCGCAATATTTAGATAATGGTTTCCTTCACAGGCATCTTTGAGCGAGTACTCAGTGACTTCCAACAGCTCGTGGAGCCTCTGTCCAGACCTGAGAGTGGACGTTGGCTGCTATACTCGCTACATGTACCGCTACAGCACTGACGAGTACGGCATCGAAGTTGTGGTGCAAGCTGACAAAAACTGCCTGGAAAATTATTATAGTGAGTTACTTGCGTGGCGCAGTAGGTGCCCGTGGCGCAGTTGTGACAGTGATCGGCGACGATCGTTGTTGTAAAGCAACACACGCCGGGTCGAAAAGGGATGGGTGACCATCCGACCGAAATTTAGTGATGTGTATTTCGGGCATCTCCGTGCTTCGGAAGGCACGTTAAGCAGTTGGTCCCGGTTTACGTCGCTAGATGTCAGTCGTTAAGCCAAGTCAGAGGCCTGAGGGCGGCTTGATAACATCTGACAATAAGGTTGCTCACTAACCTTACACCCCTCCAACAACCCGCGCTGAGCCCGCGTGTTGGAGTATGGCTTGTTCCACCTCATAGTTGAGGTGAGGCCTGTGCCCAGCAGTGGGACGCATATAGGCCGATTATGTTATGTTATTTTATGTTATGTTATGTTACTTGCACACTGTATTTGAATTCCAAGTTTTGGTTTAGTCCTAACTGCTGTTTATGCTACATATTTCTCCAGCCAGAGTTAATATTTGAAGATCTATAGACTAATGTTTCTGTCACCAGTGTTCGGCGGGATCTTCCTCGCTTCCCTGATCCTCATCGGGATAGCCACCATCGTGGCTTGGAAGTGGCTAACGCATGCGCGTGACCGCAGGGAGTACGAGCGATTCCTGAAAGAATTTGAGGCTGACCAGACGGAGCCCTGCGACAACGATATCTACCATCCTGCTTCTACGACCATTAACAATCCCGCGTTTCGGAAACCCTCTGTCGACTTCAGAAATTAAAGGAATATTTCAGTGGAAAATTGTGCAGTCCTTTCAAAGTTGTTTACAAGGAAATCGCTGAACCAAACCCGGCTGGAAGCATGGCTATACGGAAGGCTTATGTTAAAACTTGACATCAACTATTCTCTAGTCTCTGCTTGAGCCCTCAAACGGTAAAGATTTTCGTAACTTTAATAAGGGTAATTTTACTCACGAAAAACGGCCGGACAATAAATTCAGCCATCGTCATCACTTATACTAATAAATTATATTTATCCAACTAAGTACTTACTGCTTCTTTGGCATCTTGCAATCAAGTACGAGTACCGATTTTGTCCTATCATCCTATCCTATTAATATTTTAATTGCGAAAGTTTGGAAGTATTTATGTTTGTCCTTCTTTCACGTATAAACTAGTGAATGGATTTTTATGAAACTTGACATTACTACATCAGAATAAAACATAACAATATTTACACACACACACATTTTTAAAATAAAAATACATTTTATTATTTTTCAAAAACTTAGGTCCTCGCAGACGAAGTCGCCAGCGGCCGCTGGCAAGGTATAGAACTTTGTGAGCTTATCAAGTTTATTATCCAGCTGGGTTGGTGCCAATTTGGCACCCTGTTGTTTTGCCACTGGCAAGAAGATAATGCACAGGCTGTATCCCTTAATTTATCTCTCTAAGTGATAAGTAGTGAGTTATTCGAACTACGAATAGGTACTTATTCGTTAGCGACTGTGTATGTGAGTGACAGTGAAGGCACCTCTGGTCAACGGGTCATACGAAATCGTTTTTAATCTTCATGTAGAATTCGAAATAATAAATTAATAAATAGCCTCGATTTGACGTGAGCGACGGAAGCTGGAGGATCCAAAAAGAAGGTTAAATGCACGAAACCGAAACTAAAATAAGATGCAATGTAGGAGAAACTAACAATAATTTGCACTTCTTCATACCGCAGACCAAATGCTAGGATTACTCTACTCTATGATCATTCAGTCACTCAAAGTGTATTTTATGAAATTAATGTTTCGTTTGCTTTTTTATTTATGGTACAAATGAGGTTTTTGGTAGAACTGGGTGCCATCCACGAGTCATATCATGAGACAATGTAGAGGCACGCCTAATCACGCCTGTGAAAATAAAATAGCAATGTATTCTTGAAAATGCGTAGTGTGTCTTTGAAAAGAAGACTGAGTAATCTGTATTTCTGCCGTCTATAAGCTTAAAGGCCGCTTAGTGACAAAAACTACTTTTGAGTTATTGAGGAAATAAGCGGCAAAATTTTCAAACCGATGCTACTCTTTACCTAAAATGGAGAGTAATGTGTGTCATACACCAAAAGAAAGGTTTTTTCATCTACTTTCACATGAAATTTATGAATTCAGACAGATGTTGATACTCTTTAAACTAAACACATATTTTCCTGCAGTCTTGGGAAACTTTTGAAAAAAACTTCAAGTGTACAAAATTTAAAAGCGGCTAAGAGGGTTTGACTGCTTTACAGTTGATAGATTTTTCAAAAACAGCAACATTTACTTAGCTATAAAGCCGTTTTAATTTTAGCGTATTTTAAACTTAGAACTGAACAATTTTATATTGATCTTACTCATAACAATAAAGCAGCTAACTACACAATGCCGCCTTTTAGCTAAGTTCATGTGGTTTAACTGCTATACTTTTGTTTCATCATAACTTTTGATACAGTTGTGCATAACTGAAAAGCGGTAAATTATTAAACCCTTTCATATAACTGCTATTTAGGCTAGCATGATCACCATAAGTTTCTTTCAAATCCTACCAAGTCTACGCTAACTTACAAAATAAAGCAAACATTTTACAAAGAAAGGTCAATTTATAACCATGAAACTCCCAAAAGACATCAAAAACCTAAACAATCACACCAAAAATTGCACAAAATTATATTACAAATCATAAAAAATTTAACAATTTCAGCCAAAAAATACACTGTCACTTAAATTATGATCATTTGACATGTTCTCATTCATAATATTCATACATATAAAAAAAACACAAAAAATCCATTTCAAATTCAAAACTAAGTAAGTATTTAAGCCGTTATTCATAAAAACGAACGCAACGCAAAAGAACAAGAGTTAACGTGATGTTGAAGAACTGTTTAAGTTTTGTATGAATAAGTAGGTTAGTCTTCTTAGTTAAGACCACCAACTAAGTGACCAAATAAGAGGACTTAGTACAAGTACTGAGGGCGGGGATATCGAAAACGCCTGGCGGTTGCAATTTTCTCATATTTTAAACATCGCTAAATCTGCTTTGGGTCTAAAAATATGTAAAAAAGAGGATTGGTTTGATGAAAATGATAGTGTTCTAACTGGTGTAATAGGCACACGATGGAAACTCCTCAGGCGCGCTATAGCTCAGGTACTGAAGAGAAACGGCCAAGTGACCTGGAGCTGCGTCAAATAACGAGGGAGTGAAAAGACAAATGGTGGCAGGAGAGGGCTCGTCACTAGCAGTGGCTTGCTGACACGAAAAGTACAACTTCTGTTGCAAGAGTGCCTTTATAACCAGCAAATGGTTAAGGTAAGGCCTTCTGAAAAGCAAGGAGAAAATCCTCGAGCAATGGGCTGAACATTTCAACACTCTGCTTAATGTGGCCCGATCAACTGACTGGGAACACGTACGTTCTCTTCCTCAACTTCCCATAGCAATTGAGCTGGATGAGCCCCTGTCATTAGCCGAGGTTGTTCTGGCCACTAAACAGCAACAAAATACCCTCGCGGTCGGCATTGATTTTATACCGGGAGAGCTGCTTAAATACGGCGGTGAGGAGTTGCACTCGGCTGTATGGAGATTCTTTGCTCTTATGTGGGAGAAAGAACAGGTCCCCTCAACTTTCAAAGTTTCTCGCATTAGGGCTTTATATAAGAGCAAGGGAGATCGATCTAACTGTAACTCGTACCGTGGTATTTCACTCTTATCAGTCCCCGGAAAAGTTTTTGACGGAATACTTTTGAACCGCCTTTTAGAACTCTCAGAATAGCTCTTGAAAGAGATGCAGTTTGGCTTTTGACCAGAACGAGGCACCTGTGAAGCCATCTTTTCAGTGCGCCAACTCCAAGAAAAAAACAAGAGAACAGGGTCGCTCATTGTATCTCTGCTTCGTAGACCTGGAGAAAGCGTTTGACAGTGTGCCTCGAGAAGCACTGTGGCTGGTGTTGGAAGTATTGGGATGCACTGAGACGTTTGTAAGGCTACTTAAACTCCTGCAAGATGACATGGAGTGTTGTGTAGCTGTCAGCGGCGAGCAGTCTTACTTCTTTCTTGTTACCTGTGGGGTGAAGCAAGGGTGCGGTTTGGCGCCCACACTACTCGCGCTTTACTTTGCAGGTGTAGTCAGAGATGTCTTGCATATTTCTTCAGAAGGAATCCGTATTCATTTCCGTTCCGATGGCCTTTTGGCCTGCACACAGGTGTCGTTCACTATAGTTACGGAGATCATGTACCCTGATTTGTGTTTTGTAGCTGAATCCTCAGCGGGCTTGCAGCTGCTCTTGTCCAATTTTCAAAAGCTTTGCCGTAAACTCGGCCTAGAAATCAGCATCAACAAGACGGAAGTGATGTTCCTAGACATGCACGATCACGAGGCGCTGAATATAAGAGTTAGTGAGGGCGAGCTGAGGCAAGTTGATAAGTTTGACTACCTGGGGAGCACAGTAACATCCAAGTGTGACCTTGATGCTGAGATAAACAGCAGATTAAATGCCGCAGCTGCAGCATTCGGTAAGCTGGTTATCAAGGTCTTCCGCTCCCATGATGTTAAACTGGGCACCAAGATCTCGGTCTGCAGTTGTTCTGCTTAACATTTAATACTCTGCTAAAATGTGGACATACCGCCTGCACATCCGAATGATTGATCGTTTTCACCTTAGCTTTAAAATTATGAACATCCGATGGTCTGATTATGTTCGGAATACAGAAGTGCTGCGAAGAGCCAATTTGGGTGGCATTGAAGCTTGGAGCATGTGTTACGTATGGCGGAGCAGTGAGTGGCTAAGCGCATCTTCTACTCAGAATTTGACCGAAGGCAAGCGAAAGCATGGCGGACAACTTTTCAGGTATAAACATGTGCTTAAGCGCCACATGAAGAACTGTGGCATAGAGCCCTCGCGGTGGGAGCAGAAGGCAGCCAAACGGTCCGAATAGAGGTGTTTTGTCAAAGTCAAGGTCCACTATTTCGAGATCCGACGGTGCGCTTAGGTTAATGCTAAACGCGACAAATTGAAAGCCCGACCACCTGGGGCGATCAATTATAACTATATTCGACGTGTGCTCACATACCCGCAGTGTGCGAGGGTCTTCAGCAATAAGATTGGCTACACAAGCCACATGCGATCCCACGAATGGCAGCCACAGCGGAGTTAGAAGCGGTCGACGTAGACAAAATTGGCTAGGATAGCATCATCATCAGGTGCAGTGTCCCCTTCCTGTAGTACATTGGCGAAATTCACCAATCTGACGTAGGAACGAAAAACATTGTTCGACTGCATTCAGTTCTCAATTCATAGTAGCCAGCTTGAATCAAGTCGTTCGCAGTAAACAAAAATAATTCCAGTTTTTTTGAAATAATTTCGTACAAAAAAAATATAATACGCACCTTGGAAACCTTCCCGCCACGACTAGTGACGATTTTAGAGGGAAAACCTACACCAGCGAACTTCCTCCTCCGTGTGTAATTTGTTTTGCACTAAACAGCCGCAACCCGCCCCGCCCGGGGGCTTGTGAGTTTGCCGCTTTTTAGCGATGTACTGATATTTAGCGGTTTTTTTGCTAAGCAAAGCTTTGTAAAAAATATGTATTTTACTTTGCGTACGGACTAACATGGATTTCTGAACTAGTTTATTTATTGTAAAAGTAGAAACAATGCAATGCTTGAAGGCCGCTAAATGATTCTTACTGCCTTCAAGATATTTAAAAGAGCTTTGCCGCTTTCAATTTATTTATGCAAGGTATGTAACACCTCAACTTAACCAAGCTAGAAAGCGGCTAAAAATACTTTGCTGCCTTATAACTAACTGCGAACTTAGAACTGTTTTTAAGCTAAGCATTGATAGTCAAATTGCTCAGTCGATCCAAACGTTAAATTAATTTAGCTACCTTCTAATCTTGTTTAGCTGTTTTGCCGCCTTTGAGCGATGTAAAATATTTTTTTTCTGTAGTAAACTGCTTTTAACAAAAAATTATCTTGAAAACGGTAAAAGATAGAATAACCGTTCTTAGACAGATCGATAGAGTTTTTTTTTCTAAGTATTTCCATATTTAAAAGTGAAAAATGGTCAAATGTCACTAAGCGGCCTTTAAGCTTATAGACGGCAGATTTATAATAGCTTGAAACTTATCGACTTAAAATCCTAAGTAATCCTACAATACAGTTTACAAAAATAATATGGAACAAGAATCACTGAATGCAAGGGTCAAAACTTTACAGTATCAAAATGATGATGTAGAGCTGTTTGAGTGTCAATGAATAAGGCTTATTGTATTTTGTACAATGAAGTAAGATGCTTTTAATACCCAAAACACAACTGTAAGTATGTTTTTAACAACTAACGATTCACAATACGACAATACGATACGGATGAGAGTACTCGGATGCAGTTCTTCCACATCAAGCTCTACCTAGTGAACGTTCCATAAACATTATTGCAAGGAAACAAGCACGTCCCAATTTCCTCAAATAGATAGCCAAGGAACGCACTAATAATACTTCTATCCGCCGAAAGATGGCGCTAGCAACGCCTCAACGCTTGTTTGTTATTATTGCCGTCTTTATCAGATAACAAGTAAACTCTATGTCTTATTCGCTCATACCACATCTTAATGCTTTTGTTTACACTTTTCAGGCATTCAATTGTTGATTTGTTGTACTTGTAAAAATAATTCCGCTATAGGAGAGTGTATGTTGGTAAATTTTAGGCTCAAATACTGTGTTGGGTTACTTTCAGCCCTGAAACGCGGTATGAGAATATTTTTCTCAGTGAGTATAAATACAAAACATGCTGCTAAAAGAGTGGGGAGTCCATGTCTACGCAGTGTAGTAGTGACTTGGGGCGAGAGCTACCCTTATTCCGCCCTCGAAGCAATATGCCTAAGCTGTTGTGGTCCTCAGACGCGACGTCCGTCTCAATACTGCGGGCTCCTCCGTGCCCGCACGCCGTATCGGCTAAATACAACCCAGTGCGTGACCCGTGCTACCCATGGGGCTTACTGCCGGTTGATGTATACATTGATTGCCTTCAAGGTTTCTTGAATCCGATAGAGGGATATGTTCCTCAACACCACTGATGTAGATGCTTTGACTCTCTTTTTAAATATAAATGTAACTCTACCAGTTAGCGCCTTCTCTATATCACTGTCAAAGTAACATTCATGACATGTAAGTTAGTCATCTGATTAATCCATCATAGTCTGTAGATGTGCCTACAATTAATAGTTAAACACTTATTATTCGTGGCCAATTGTGAAGTGTGGCAAATTTTTGTTAGTAGCTTAGGCAGTTGTGCCACCAACGGCGAGGAAACGACTATCAGCTAGTAACTATTTTTTTCGCTCTAGAAACGTACAATTCACTGTAAACAAAAGAGATGCAAATATTAAGTAATAGCTAAACACTGACCAGCGAGGACTCGATCCACCGGTTCGTCGCTGAGCGACAAGAGCCATCAAAGATAATACTTGCTTAACGATACAATCTAATAGCCGAGCGACCAAACTAATCGGGACTACACCAGTAGCTTAACGCTGGTTGCCAACTCGTTTTATAGTTTTTTCTCGCCCTATTCGCTTATGGTTCATCGCCGGCGGTGGAACAACTGCCTGAGGGTCCAAACAGTAACAAGTTCTAATTTGTCAAAATTTTAATGAAACTTTGTCAAAAAAGGCGCCTAGAAACCGTACCGTCTGGATGTATTCGACGAGGGGGTAAGTATTCCGACTGTCCATTTCCCCAACAAAATGTTGTGTTTCAGAGAGATGAGTGTATGACAGATAATATCACTGGACATCATATTCCAAACAGCGGCATCGAGCCCCAAACTAACTAATGAAAGTTTACATAATGGGACGGGTTACTAAACAATGGATAAACATACCTAAATACTTTCGTAATATACATACATAAGATACACCCAGACCAATACGAGGGCTGCACTAAAAGTATCGGGAATGGAATATTTCCACTGTTTCTGTCATACCTATTTAAATCTGTTTTAAGTAATTGAAAACTACTTGGTTTTAAAAATCGAATACCATTGATTTATTTTAAACAATATTATCGGTCTTGTCACAAGGTTTTGTGAAACTTGCTTGGTCGTTGAGAAAATGGAGACTCGAGAAAATTAGATTCTAAATAGTAATGTTGTGTCACTTCCCTGATTCCCGAAATATTCAGTGCAGCCCTCGTACTAACAGACATGTCAATGTACATGAAAGTTTTTATTGTTCGGGGATCGAACCCACGAGCTGTAGCTAATGGAATCGCCCACTTCTGAACCATTACACCAAATCGGTCGTTATTTTGGTTTTGGTAATAGCTATATATAAAATTCTTTACAAAACAGAACCTTCTTTCATAACAGTTCAATAATAAATTGTTTTGTTAAAAATGGCCTCATTAAGCAAATTTTTATTTTAAAAAAATCATTTGAAAAATTCAACCTGTCTAAAAAACTGAGGCAATATTGCCTTGTTTGCTGTGACAAGGAAATCAGAAACAATCAAAGTAGAAACAGCAGTTATCGAAGTCACCGTGCATAAAGCTCTTACAGTGGCTACTCATATTTATTACAATAGGTAGACACCGTTTTTTGTTTTCAAAATGGACGCACTAAACGCTTCATTTACATCAAATGTAATTTCCGCGAATTTCCTCGATCCGACGCGATGATTCATCTCTTTCAAGCAGTCTGATGAAGAGAGGTCGACGTCTACAGACTCTGTGGTCTACCAGTCAGTCGTGAGTCGTGAGGCGGAGCGCGCGCTTTTCGTTTGAATTTCGAACGCGTGAATCGAGTCGAACTCCGATTTGAAAACAAAGAAAGTTTGAAATCGACAAAAGAGGAATTAAAATAGTGGCCGTTAAGAAAAAAAGTGCTATCTTTTCAAAAGTAAAATAAGAAATGAGGACTATGGCAGTCTTTGTGATGTTTTCGGTGGTGGTGGCGTATTCGTTGCAGGAAGTTTTTGCTGTCAACTGCTTGACCGTCAACCTCGAGGATTTGAGGAACTGCAATGACTGCATCCGATGCGGCGGCTATTGGTGCAACAAACCTGGCGATGTGAGTTTATTTTCTAAGATCGCTTTTTATTAATTTTCCAGCGACTACCTTCATTTGTTTGTCAGGAAAAATATATCCGGTGCAATTCATTTTCTTAAGGTAGTTATCGAAAGTTTTAATTTTAAATGAATTCTCTTAATTATCGTTTTAATTACAGCTTAAAACAATGCTTGATTTAAGTAACACGATGTCAATTGAACATTATTGTCAATATTACTTTAGTAGCCGAAAGGTAAATTCAAGTAGGTAGGTAAAAAAGCACAAACTTGTTCAAACAAAAATCCTCCATTTGTTGTTAATTGTACGTGTTGATGACGACTTATTTATTGATGATTAATCGTTACGTACATGTAATAACGGTTTTTGGTTACTAAAGTCACTTTGTAACCCAGTTGAAGAAAGTTTTTTAAGTGTCCCCTAATATCTGGGTTGTCTGATACCATATCAGACAACCCAGATATTAGGGGTATTACGTAGTCACACCTAAGCTAAGTAGGTATTCTATCGTTAAGTGTTTACATTAAGGCAAGAGAATAAAAAATAATGTCATAATGTTCACACTTGTGATGAGCCTTTTATCAGCCCTTTATCAATAACAAGTAAACTTGCAAAACAACGTAAAGTTGTTTTTTTTAAAGTTGTTCTAATTAAAAAGGCTTGTTTACTTAGAAATAACATTCACGAAGACTGTATGCTGTCAATACACGATTTTTAACTAAAATAACTATTAACATACCGTAGATTGAAAAAAGGAAAGGCCAGAGCACCCGGATAATTACCCGTTGTTTTCTAAATATTAGCAATGACTATCCAAATCAAATAAATAATGATGATTCATCATGAATGAGTGACGTATTGCTAGAAAAACATACTCGAACGGTAACGGAAACTGTGAAGCTTGTTTGTACGTTAATTATTTAAATTGAACATAGAGTTTTTATAACCTTATCTTCGCGGCAGGTACAGTCAACCACACTGTCCTACATAAACTGAACTCTGATTGCAAAGAACTTGCATACTAGGTGTATGGTCGCGATTTCGGTATGGCATCTGTAGTGTTACATCACTCGAGCTGTTGACTGTACTTTATTTACTCACATCAACAGTTAGTGTTTCGAAAAGAAACACTATTTATTTATCTGTTGGTTCATTTTGCACAGCAACTAATAATATTTCTGAATTGAAAGCCTAGGCAATTATCAAGAAACTCGGCCGTTACTTTTTTTCCTTTTATAATTTACTACTAAACTGCGGAGACAAAAAAAAACAAAAATAAATCACATTTATAGTTTCTTTTGCAAGTCGTCTCGACAGGACATCCGATCGTAGGAATATCAAATCGCCACCTAGTTCTCATGAATGAACGCTCAATTGCTTTCCCGTAGACAATAAAAGACGATCAAGTCGTCAAAGAAAACCGTCGCGTGCGCAGCGGAAGGAACAATTGCGCCAATGAGCGCGCTGCTCAAGTTCAAATAAGTACCAGCTATTTTTAAAGTTGACATTTTGCTCTGTGACTGCATTAACATGGCATTTAAGTTCAGCTGAATTTGATAAATTTACGAATCATTCAGTCTGCAAAAATAAGTGCGCATGGGCAATATTTATCTTTTTTAAAATTCTCGTGTCACAGTGTTTGTTGCCAAACTTCGCCGAAACGGCTTGACCGATTTTCATGAAATTTCATTTGCTTCTTCGTTAAGGCTGAGAATAGGTCTTAATCAATTTTTTATGCCTTATCTTTTATTTATTTTTTCAAAACTGAAACGAAACGAACGAACTGCGACAGACGAAGTCGCAGACATAAAAAATATTGATTCATGTTTATTTTGTTTATTCTTTTATGCACGAAAAAGAAAGTACAATTGGCGGACGTAATGCCTAAAGGCATTCTCTACCAGTCAACTATCGGGCGATGCAGAAAACTTCATGTTCATGTTAGCTATTACAAGCACTAAACGTAATTATGTGTAGCATATAATTATGCTAATAAATTCTTTGTAATTAAATAACATAATGTGACTCTACCACCGCCGGTTTTAACATCGATTCTGCTGAAATGACTCCCTTTCAAACTTTGTTTGAAAAACTTGTTGCATAATGTAACAATGCAACATTGCATTCATTGCTTTGGTCCCAAAGTAACCTTTTCTCTTCATGGTAACCATAAACACCTAGATTTAGCTTTAATCTTTTTCATTAACCAACATCTGTGTTAGCGCGGGAATCGAATACGCAACCCGAGTCTCGACCGGTAACCACTCCGCTACCCGAGCCGTCTATACTATGTACATAATATTTCAATAATTGTGTCATACCTCTGTTTATTACATCATAGTGTTAACCTTTCAGAAGCCATACTTGTACAAATTGAACCAGCCAAATGATACGCTTGCCATAACAAACCTTGCTAACGAGCTTTAACGAAGAAAAACCTTTTGCAACATTTCTTAATGTTCACTGGTACTTTCACAAGCGAATGTTTGTACATAGTGCCACTTGCGATCCCGGTTGATTGTAATTTAAATAAACAAATATTTTGGAATAACTATCTCGTCACAGGATAATTCGTGTCCAAGTAGTCAGTGCTTGGGCCTCCTACAACACCAGCTGGATGGCAGCATGACAAGAAACTTAACTGCGACGTAGGTACTCGTACCTTGCTTTAGCCCTGGAGCGCTATTCTGTGAACTCCTTCCGATCTCAAATCATAATTAATTTATGACAAGCTCAGTGCATTCCATTGTTCAGATTTGAAGACATACCCCCGAATTCACAAACGTCAATCAACGCTAAGCACGCGCTCACGCCCATGCTGTCCCGTGAAAAGTCAATAGAACTGAAAAGGACAGCTGTACTTCTGAGGGATGCTTAATGTTTATTTGCGTTTGTGAATTTGGGGTTTACTCTGTCAATAATAACAGACAGACGTAGTAAATTCCCTGACAAGGGATTCGAGTTCGAATTGAGTTTGTAGAATGGTCTGATCTTTGTAGATTCACTGCCATATTGGCCGTAATGCACTCAACTCGATAATTATAAACGCTAGCGTATCTGCGCCGGGTTCATTCAGCTGCGTGTGCGCCGAAAGTGAACATCTAATTGCACTAATCATTTCGTAACTCACCTAGCGGATCCAGCAGAATTAGGATGTAACCTTTGATGACTAAACGAATTAGCATGAACTTTTAATTTGTACGCATAAAAAATTATCAAAAGCCGTTTATGTCCTAAAAATATATTTTAAGCTCGTTGCTCTACATTTTTTACTTCTGAAAAACTATTATTGTAGTACTTTTCAAGGAATAATATGATGCATAGTGCTCCAACTATATTTTTAAAAGCATCTGTACTAAATAAATATTTCACCATATTTTCGTTTCGACGCTGTTTTTAGTACCTATGTGTGATCGTCCCTACAGATAGATATTTTTGTTGACAATTTAGTTTAACGTTCATGGCGAGACAACTCCTTGCCAAAGACAATGAACCCCCCTTCCGTAAACATTTAGTTAAAGATTCGCAGACAACTGGGTGTAAGGGGGTGAGTTTCCCCCTCTTCCCACTGTCTCAATGGTAGTGCGGATGCACTACCATTGAGACAGTGGGAAGAGGGGGAAACATAATACATAATATTTCAATAATTGTGTCATACCTCTGTTTATTACATCATAGTGTTAACCTTTCAGAAGCCATACTTGTACAAATTGAACCAGCCAAATGATACGCTTGCCATAACAAACCTTGCTAACGAGCTTTAACGAAGAAAAACCTTTTGCAACATTTCTTAATGTTCACTGGTACTTTCACAAGCGAATGTTTGTACATAGTGCCACTTGCGATCCCGGTTGATTGTAATTTAAATAAACAAATATTTTGGAATAACTATCTCGTCACAGGATAATTCGTGTCCAAGTAGTCAGTGCTTGGGCCTCCTACAACACCAGCTGGATGGCAGCATGACAAGAAACTTAACTGCGACGTAGGTACTCGTACCTTGCTTTAGCCCTGGAGCGCTATTCTGTGAACTCCTTCCGATCTCAAATCATAATTAATTTATGACAAGCTCAGTGCATTCCATTGTTCAGATTTGAAGACATACCCCCGAATTCACAAACGTCAATCAACGCTAAGCACGCGCTCACGCCCATGCTGTCCCGTGAAAAGTCAATAGAACTGAAAAGGACAGCTGTACTTCTGAGGGATGCTTAATGTTTATTTGCGTTTGTGAATTTGGGGTTTACTCTGTCAATAATAACAGACAGACGTAGTAAATTCCCTGACAAGGGATTCGAGTTCGAATTGAGTTTGTAGAATGGTCTGATCTTTGTAGATTCACTGCCATATTGGCCGTAATGCACTCAACTCGATAATTATAAACGCTAGCGTATCTGCGCCGGGTTCATTCAGCTGCGTGTGCGCCGAAAGTGAACATCTAATTGCACTAATCATTTCGTAACTCACCTAGCGGATCCAGCAGAATTAGGATGTAACCTTTGATGACTAAACGAATTAGCATGAACTTTTAATTTGTACGCATAAAAAATTATCAAAAGCCGTTTATGTCCTAAAAATATATTTTAAGCTCGTTGCTCTACATTTTTTACTTCTGAAAAACTATTATTGTAGTACTTTTCAAGGAATAATATGATGCATAGTGCTCCAACTATATTTTTAAAAGCATCTGTACTAAATAAATATTTCACCATATTTTCGTTTCGACGCTGTTTTTAGTACCTATGTGTGATCGTCCCTACAGATAGATATTTTTGTTGACAATTTAGTTTAACGTTCATGGCGAGACAACTCCTTGCCAAAGACAATGAACCCCCCTTCCGTAAACATTTAGTTAAAGATTCGCAGACAACTGGGTGTAAGGGGGTGAGTTTCCCCCTCTTCCCACTGTCTCAATGGTAGTGCGGATGCACTACCATTGAGACAGTGGGAAGAGGGGGAAACATAATACATAATATTTCAATAATTGTGTCATACCTCTGTTTATTACATCATAGTGTTAACCTTTCAGAAGCCATACTTGTACAAATTGAACCAGCCAAATGATACGCTTGCCATAACAAACCTTGCTAACGAGCTTTAACGAAGAAAAACCTTTTGCAACATTTCTTAATGTTCACTGGTACTTTCACAAGCGAATGTTTGTACATAGTGCCACTTGCGATCCCGGTTGATTGTAATTTAAATAAACAAATATTTTGGAATAACTATCTCGTCACAGGATAATTCGTGTCCAAGTAGTCAGTGCTTGGGCCTCCTACAACACCAGCTGGATGGCAGCATGACAAGAAACTTAACTGCGACGTAGGTACTCGTACCTTGCTTTAGCCCTGGAGCGCTATTCTGTGAACTCCTTCCGATCTCAAATCATAATTAATTTATGACAAGCTCAGTGCATTCCATTGTTCAGATTTGAAGACATACCCCCGAATTCACAAACGTCAATCAACGCTAAGCACGCGCTCACGCCCATGCTGTCCCGTGAAAAGTCAATAGAACTGAAAAGGACAGCTGTACTTCTGAGGGATGCTTAATGTTTATTTGCGTTTGTGAATTTGGGGTTTACTCTGTCAATAATAACAGACAGACGTAGTAAATTCCCTGACAAGGGATTCGAGTTCGAATTGAGTTTGTAGAATGGTCTGATCTTTGTAGATTCACTGCCATATTGGCCGTAATGCACTCAACTCGATAATTACAAACGCTAGCGTATCTGCGCCGGGTTCATTCAGCTGCGTGTGCGCCGAAAGTGAACATCTAATTGCACTAATCATTTCGTAACTCACCTAGCGGATCCAGCAGAATTAGGATGTAACCTTTGATGACTAAACGAATTAGCATGAACTTTTAATTTGTACGCATAAAAAATTATCAAAAGCCGTTTATGTCCTAAAAATATATTTTAAGCTCGTTGCTCTACATTTTTTACTTCTGAAAAACTATTATTGTAGTACTTTTCAAGGAATAATATGATGCATAGTGCTCCAACTACATTTTTAAAAGCATCTGTACTAAATAAATATTTCACCATATTTTCGTTTCGACGCTGTTTTTAGTACCTATGTGTGATCGTCCCTACAGATAGATATTTTTGTTGACAATTTAGTTTAACGTTCATGGCGAGACAACTCCTTGCCAAAGACAATGAACCCCCCTTCCGTAAACATTTAGTTAAAGATTCGCAGACAACTGGGTGTAAGGGGGTGAGTTTCCCCCTCTTCCCACTGTCTCAATGGTAGTGCGGATGCATCGTGACGCACCCCTGCAATTTCCATGCACTTTACGTCTAAAACTTCCCAATAAGTAAATGCGGTTGGAAGTTTTTATTGTCATAATTCGTCTGCCAAAATATTTAGTAGCTTTAAATCTTGTAATGCGCCAAATTACAACTCAAAAAAGTGATCAAAATGAAATCAGTTCAAAATAGTCCGCAGGGTTAGTAGTAAGACTCCTTTTTCCATTTATGATTTGGGAGCAGGGTAGTGCCCACGGAACAGAGAAAGACTTCTTGGCTCAGCCAAATCGAGCAGAAGAAAAAAAAAACTCACCTGTCTTCCTGAATTCATTTACTGTCATGTTGTCACTTATGTGTCTGCCGTGGATACTCAACATTAATGGTGTGGATATCATTTATTTCATTATTATGTAGGTACCTACCATGAGTTCAAGAGAATTTTCAGGCTGCCACAGTTTTTTGTACTTCAATCTCTAATGCAAGAAAAAATATAACAGGCTATTAATGCTCAAAGCATTCGTCAGTAAAACATTGGCCCAGACAGCGGGGCAAAATAATAAATTACGCGTCACGCTTGATCCTGTACGAAACCTTACTTCTTTTTTTCTTTGTCATAACTGTTGAGTTCATTATCTCAGAGTCTAACCACGCATAACGGTCGCAAAGTATAAGAATGGCCATATTGCAACCCGTCAATGATTTATTACCGCACACAGCATGCACATTTGATTTGAAGGAGGGGTCCTTCTGACGTCATCACATGTCTTCCGAACGAAAGAAGGGACGATTGACGTCAGCCCATTATCTTACAGGATTTTCCTGAAGCCGTTTTGCACTAATAACTTAAATAGTGACGCATTTCCACTCGATCATTGTTCGTTTCCAATTTGCCGGTAGACCTACACGTCATAATCAACCATATTTTGGTATTAACGTATCCACGATCATCAGTTTTTGCAATGTTTTCATTGATACGACATCGCGACACTCCTATAAAAACTCATCAAACAAACTCTTCAGTTTCATAATATTTTAACCTTTATCAAGGTTATTAAATCAACCATTTTATCTCTATACTATTCTTATAATAACGTTATGTTAACAAATCAAACTAGGTATCATCTTTCGTAATTAGGTCTTTCGTGGGTATTGTTCCGACTCAGGGCAAGTATTATGTGACGAACATTTGTGTTGGTCCTGTCTTATTGTTGGCACCTGTGCCGTATAGTTTGGGATGTGACCTGACCTGTGCGTTAGAAACACAGTTTCATGGGACCGTATAAAACTTTGGCATTAAAAATACCTAATGTAACCGCCCGATAAAATCGTGACATAATTAAGATGCAATGTCAACCCGGCCACAATTGAATCATCGTTATTATTGTCATAATCAACGACTATAGCTATACTTATTAATAGTTAAGCAAAGTCCTCATTATTCTGATGACTCTACACAATCTCGTGAAGTGGTTCGGTAGAGCGATCGATCTACGAATTTCCTGGCAACCCCATTTTCCAATATCCGCTCTACGCAAACAAAGTATAATGTTATAACTAACAAGCTATACTTAATGCAGCTAATGTACCAATATTTATTAATACTTACTTACAAATGGAGGAAGGGATTGAATGAATCATTATTTGCTAGTAAAAGCCACGAGTGTAGTCATTGTTTTGTTTGTCATTTCATAGGAAAATACGAAATATGGGTTGATGCCATTTAAAGTAGTTTTATTTGATTGGTAATGAATGAAACAAGTTTAGTCTATTGGCGACCCGTTTGGCTTAGTACTAACTAACCGTTATGCAAGGCAAGGGTTGCGACATCCACACACCCGTTTTCAGTCTGTGCATTTTTTGTACCATTAAGGGAACCCATTAAATATTCGGGTTCAAAGTAATTTGTGTGATCTTTATATTTATTTACTAATAGAAGTAAAACCATTGATTACCTGTACCTGTGAGTACCTAGTGAGTATAAATTAGAATTCTATAATTATAAATACTGCTCGAACTTACACCGTTTGAGGTTCTTTTTTAAAGTAACTGACTCGAACGAACAGATTTAAGAATAATTAAAATAGCTTTTCTATTTTCCGATAGAGTATTCTCTATTCTCTTGCTACCAGAACAAGTTCAAAAATAAATAGAAATCGGAGATATCGGTCGTTATATTCGGATTGTAAAAGGTAAGTAAGAGTAATTGATTCTGTGTTTACATCGAACGTCCATGTTTGCCTTCAATCAAGAAGATGGATAGCATTGCATTTGCGGGTATAAAAAACACCAAATCCGAATGTGAAAACAAACACGGACGTTTGATATTGACTTTTAAGCAGTATTCAGGCGTTTCCACAAAAACAATGCTATTCTGAAACCATTATCGGTATTTTACAATGTATAAGTTCCAGTTAGCGCGCCGCGTGCGCACCCGTGAGCGGTAAACTGCGCAAGACCAACAAACAACATCCGCCCAGTAGCGGTTTAGGACGAAAAGGGCTGCCTTTTAAGATTATCCTTTATACTGCCTTGCATGTTCATAATATAAGGGAATCAATGAGAAAACATAAAAGGAAACAAAACTAAACCGTATCATTTACTGAGCACCATCATTCATTATTTTTTGAAGCTTGCGGTTCAGGTCATCAATAAATCTCCAGAAAATTATTGTACTATGGGTTTTATGTTGGCAGTATAAGGTGTCCCTATGCAAAGGTTATGTGAACGCGTATATATATACTATACCTGTGCCTTCAGGTCAAAGATTAACATGGCTTCTGCAAATCAACAATTGAAAACGTTCTAAAACCGGCAAACTTTACGAGTTCAGAGTTAAAAGTCCGCTGCGTCCGCGCAATCACACCGTTCTGAGAAATTATAAACACAACCCGCGCCCACTGACCTATATCTGGTCATGTTTTTCACATTACATCTTACACAACTTTATGCTCGCCACTGTAATTTAACGGGAGCGAGATCATTAAAACACAAACACTTTATGAAACTTAAGCTCCACGCTGACATTTGGGCAAGACGTTCTGTCGCCGAATGATTCCACTTAAAAAATGTGTTGTCGTGTGTGAATTTACCATCAGACATGTGACTCTTGATGCCACCTTAATCAACCATGCTAAAATAACGCATTACGTGCGCACACGCAATGTCATTCGATTATCTTTTTGCACTGTATTTTTAATTTTGTATGTTTTTGGTGAACTTTACGTCAATTTCGTCACCGGCGCGGATTAAAGACAACGCTGCCATAACGACGCGAACTTGTCACGATCAAGTATGTGTTGCCTCAACGTACTCGTAATGATAATAGCTGGGGAATAACAGCACATTATTTACAATCAATCTTTATGATGCTTTCTTAACCAGTAGTTAATTGTATTTTCATACAGCTTTTTGTCAAAAGTATCCTGCGTGTCACCAATGGAAAAAAGATCGATATCTTGGTATTTATTCATCTTTTGAATAATATTGCTAGTTAGCGCTTACTATACCTAGTTTGTTTTATTTAGATTCACAGAATATATTATAGCCTAACTTCTATAATAGCTATAATAGGCATGATGACTGTATTTTTTTTTTGTTTATTATCGAAAGACCTTACATTTATGTAAACAATCCTCAAAGAATCACTTCATCTGGATCAATACCACCAGAGATATCACAATTTGAAATGCACATTTTTGGACTTGCCCAAAAACGCTCCATACAAAAGTGACAGCGATAGTGACGTCACTGTCGCTTTTGTATGGAGCGTTTTTGGGCAAGTCCAAAAAATGTGCATTTCAAATTGTGATATCTCTGGTGGTATTGATCCAGATGAAGTGATTCTTTGAGGATTGTTTACATAAATGTAAGGTCTTTCGATAATAAACAAAAAAAAAATACAGTCATCATGCCTATTCGTCCGCATGTTTCGTCATCCATTCATCTATTAATTGTGTCACGTGTGTCCAATTTTCAAATCTTTTCATTAAACAGGAATATTTAAATCTTTTCATCTGTTTGGGTAAATTGACAACAATTTAATTATTTCATGATTTTGTTGGAATTTAAGCTTGAATTGTGCCTTCATAAGGAAATATCATACATAGATACATTTTAGTATTCTGTGTCATAACCATGAACTTAAATACTGTGGCACACCAACATTGACCTAACTTAACATGTTCCAAATTAAATTTATTGAGGGTAATCATAACCTGGTTGCCCGTGATTGATCGCCGGTTGCCGCAACCGAGGTGCCATGGCAACCTTCCGCTGACATTTGACCCAACCCCTCAGATTAAAGTTGAGACATTAATTGCGGTCATAGTGCGTAAATTATATTCGTGACTGGACTTGACTCATGGTTTAAAACTTATTACATGGATACTTTTAATTTTTCGTCGCGTTGTGTTAAATTACCAAGTTAAACATATTTAATGTCCGCAGTCCGGCCCATTCCGCGGAATCATTAAAATGAAATTAATGACATTGTGCATATTCGAAAAATGTCATTGCAGCCACGCTTTAAAACGATAAGATTAAAATAATTGTTTAAATTGACTTCAAGGAAAGGTGAATACAGTGATCCATTTTATTAGTATTGCCTTTTCGACGCCATTTCATTTTGAGGTCGATTATCTGCATCAACTTGAGAAACATTAACCCATGCATTGCTGACAGTAGGTATTTAACAAAACTTCTGTAATGTGGTTCGCAAAGCCTATAAAGCGGCCTCGAACTACAAAATTACTAAGGTTAATCCTGAGATTCTGTATTACAAAATTTAATTAGTATTATTATTAATTACAGATAAAACTATATTTGTTTTTCAGACAAATTAATTAAGGGACAGCTTTTGGAAGTCTTTACGGATCGCCATCAGACTCTTAAAATAGCAAAATATGTAAACTTTCAAATGCTTACATAAATAGAAAACAACAGCCACAGAACACAAAATGTTATCATATCAATGAAATTGTTGCCAACCAACAGATCCAGCTCGAGTGTCGACATCTCTTCCCTAACCACTATTTTCTTACAGTCCTATTAATATCTGGCAAAATAAGCTTTTGTATCCAAGACAATATCCATTAATGGTCTAAGGATCCATCGAATCACAATAGAAGTCGAAAAAACAAAGGGTGGCACTTGTTTATGTGTGGACAGCTGTCTGCCCCTAATCCGCTTTCTGGAAGCCAACTAACCTAACCACTCGCCCCTATCTGTCTATCTAAACCTTTTTGTTGCTATAGCCATAATTACAAGTTTCTGTGACATTGTATATCCCTACCTCTAACCACCATTTTAATCAAGTTAGACACAACTTACTCAAATCAAATCAAATGTTTTATTTGTATTCATGACTGTTTTCATAAGATGGCAACAATAGAAATAGTATACTTAACTTACACAGCAAGACCTAAGTATTAAGGCATTGAGTCCTCCAATTGTGTTTTTTTTGTGCAATAAAGAATAAATAAATAAATAAGTAAGTACTGTGTATTTACTGTGTCAGCCTTGAGTATAGCCAAAGAAAACATTCCTAACTAGTAACAACTTTATAGCATCGTTTTATTTTTATGTAAAATTTGTTTGTTAGCAATCGTTTGTTTCAGCTTTACTCTTTTCTTGAAATCGTATTTAAAGTATGTATTCGTTTTGATGAACCAATATCTAAGTAAATATCGGACCTTACGAAGAATTTATTTAAAATCCAAGTAGGTTTAAATACGCGTACCTACTTGCGTTTATTTAATTATGTCAGAGAAAATATTTACGACGTCAACAAGATTATTTGAGATGCACTTATGATGTTTGTGAAGTATTTAATAGTAAACAGATGCAAGAACATCATTTGTATTCAAATACAAACATGCCTATGTAAATTATATTTATTTCCAACAATGCCCATGGTCCATTCAGTAAATCACTAATGTTTTGCTCTTTTCCTCCCACATGACCGCTAAACCCATTTTGAAATAACCGTCTCTCTATTGTAATTATTTTTCTATTGTCAGGCACCACTGGACTCACCACACTGACTGATTTTTTTTCACCATAAATTCAGTTTTTTTAATTGAATAGTTCTTAGTCCAGATTTTTAGTCCTTTTTTTAGAAGGCTCACAACCCCTAACATTTAAGTAACGTGCCTAAGGGTGTCACCAGTGGGTGGCTACTGTGAGATGACAATCGGACGTACATAATCTCAGTATCATGAATGCTATGGTCCAAATCAGGCACAAATCTACATTGCCCAATAAGAGTTGTTCTCAGGCTTTTTAAAAACGTATATTTCAAAAATTCTCTTAAACGAAATTAACAAAGAATTTCATCTCATTTATTTGTTAATTGTGGGCATGGTTGCATAACTACTTCTCCCTTTTTCGGCTATTTTACGCTTTAATTGACCGTTTAATTAAATGCTTCATTAATGGAATCTGTGCCAACGTTCTGAATTTGAGATAATAATGTTTTTTCTAACTTCGATCGCAGTGGCTGGGCAACCAGAGCATCTTGACCGTGACTCGATTTGTATTTGGCGATTTGTTTATGTAAATTGATAAAAAAACTTATGGTTAACTTACCGAACCTCTCACCAATCAGAATCTGAAGTTCTTGCATCAAATGCCATCTGAAAATTCGGAAGAACACATAGGTATTTTAACTAGAGTATTCATTCCTAAAAAGAATTAAATAGTAAAAATAGTAAAAATTTTGGTGAATGCCCATGCAATAATACTATCGCAGCTTTACACAGATAAACGTCAAATTTATTAAATTGTCATAAAACCTACAGCTTCTCACAGTACAGTTTATAAGAAACATGCCGTTGAATTTAATTCAGCGCTCTAGAATCCATTGCTGCATGACTGACACACTTCGCAACAGTGTTCTTTATTCCCACACCAGAATTATCGAATGCGCTAATTACCGAAGATAAGACGCGAACAATTAATACCCGAAATGAGTGTTAACCATAAAAGGCGTTCGGATCCCGGTGGTATATCAATCAAAGCAATTACAGCGCTCCACTTACCTGTTAACATTATGCGCGATATGCATAAGCGTCAGTTTACGCTTTGCGCAAGTTTACCTTTATACAAATGGCAGTACAAAGGGCGCGTGGATCACTCTCGCAATCGCTGTCATGCGCAGGAGTTCGTAAACATGCTAGCGAAGGGTCAAGATTCGAAGATTTAAATTTCTGAAAGAATTGACATTTGGTTCAGCAGTCATACTTGTCTCGATTGCTGATAACATTTAATAACTTTATTATGGTCATTAACGCTGTGCAAGCTCAAGCGGATTCTGGATCTGCTGGCATGTTGTTCTTTATTGTTGACTAGCAGCCGCCCGCGACTTCGTCCGCGTGGACTAACGTTATCGTAATTTTAGTAAGGATGCCTATTTTTTTTGAAAATGAAATATAGCCTATGTCACTCAGGAATGATGTAGCTTTCCAACAGTGAAAGAATTTTTCAAATCTGCCAAGTAGTTTCGGAGCCTATTCAATTCATACAAACAAACAAAAAATCAAACCTTTCCTCTTTATAATATTTGTATAGATGTATAGATGACTCTGGATGACACTTCAATTTTGGCAGCGGGAAGACGTCTAAGCCTAGGTCTATCCTTAAAAATTTACAGAGAAACCTGTGGTAGTAATAACTTGCATCCACGGTCGTCTGTCTACTTTACAAGTGAGCCCTTTGAAAACCTGTGAGGGATGAACCATACAAATATCGATACTATGCTTTATATAGACACAGCCTGAGAGTACCAGACTCTTTCTGGTGAATTGATCAAAAATGTCTTAAAAACGATACTTGGAAATCGAGTCATAGAAAGAACAACAATGAAAGTGAAGTGTAGAAGATTAAGCTCACTTTTATGAAGTTCTAATAGTGACTCCATACACCGTTAAAGCTAGTAATTTCAGCTTAATTGTTGACGCCTCGGTTTATACAGATTACAAAACTATCATCACAAGGCTATTATTTTTAAACCTCAATCATATATTGCCTCATCGTCAATCCAAAGTTATGGCATGGACCACCCGGTTCCCGTCCAGTTTCTCCACTCGGAGGCATGTTAATCAAGGAATTTATGATACTAAAAAACTAGCTTTCTTAAGTACTAAGTACATTATTTATAGGCTATTAAAGATTGTTACATGTTCGCAAGTAGCCACCTGCGAGTTAAACTAGAGTTGTTTACCAATAAAGGTCCTATAAATTACGAAAACTGTAAATAAACTTATCTGATGAAGAAACCCTACGCCTTGGTTGAGTCTTAACCGCCCACATTCAGCCTGGATCGTGTTTCTCTTTCAATTGCCAATATAAAGTGTGAAAGTGTATTTCTCAACTGTACTGAGCATAGGATTGAGTCAAGTCTTGTGGCATACGTGAAAGAAAATATTTGCATTGCATTAAAAATGATAGGTCCGGGTGTAAGGTGTGCCAACGGTTCTCTATTGTGTCTCATAAAATTTTTGTCCATAATTTAACGTGTCATAATGTTTTCTGACATAATTATCATTTGTCCGAATGATAGGTAGCCCTAATTTACTGTCTCATAATATCAGTTGCCCTAAAATCATAATTCCGAAATGTTATATGTCCTAAAATTCTTTGTTATAACTATCACAATCTATAATATTTATAACACCTAAAATCTTTTCTCATAATAGTGTTTAGTCCTAACGTCTCTTCTCATAATATATTGAGCACTAAAATCGAAATTGCATTAATGTTAGTAAATGTCCTGAATATTATTTGCTATAAAAGTTGCCATCGATAATTTGCAAAAGACATCGGTTTTCTATACTAACATAAAACGGTTTCGCTAAAAAATACTAACATAAAACGGTTTCGCTAAAAAATACCCCCGAAGATAAAGCATACGTACGAGTACCTATCATGGCCAAGTCGGATTCACCTTCCTCATTCAGCATGCAAGCAAGCAACATGCAGGCAATCATGCAGCATGCAAGCAAGCATGAAGCATGCAGGCAAGCATGCAGCATGCAGTTATGCAGCATGCATTTTATTTTAGGGTTTGAAAAAAAAAATAACTAACCCTCGCAGCTCACGCCTTAACCTTCGAACCTATCACGTCCATGTCGGATCCGCCCTTATAATTCACCATGTAAACAAGCATGCAACATGCAGGCAAGCATGCAGCATGCAGGCAAGCATGCAGGCATGCAGGCAAGCATGCTGCATGCAGGCAAGCATGCAGCACGCAGACAAGCATGCAGCACGCAGACAAGCATGCAGCACGCAGGCAAGCATGCAGCATGCAGGCAAGCATGCAGCATGCAGTTATGCAGCATGCATTTTATTTTAGGGTTTGAAAAAAAAATAACTAACCCTCGAAGGTTAAGGCGTGAGCTGCGCTCACGCCTTAACCTTCGAACCTATCACGTCCATGTCGGATCCGCCCTCGGCATTCACCATGTAAACAAGCATGCAACATGCAGGCAAGCATGCTGCATGCAGGCAAGCATGCAGCACGCAGACAAGCATGCAGCACGCAGGCAAGCATCCAGCATGCAGTTATGCAGCATGCATTTTATTTTAGGGTTTGAAAAAAAAATAACTAACCCTCGAAGGTTAAGGCGTGAGCTGCGCTCACGCCTTAACCTTCGAACCTATCACGTCCATGTCGGATCCGCCCTCGGCATTCACCATGTAAACAAGCATGCAACATGCAGGCAAGCATGCAGCACGCAGGCAAGCATGCAGCACGCAGGCAAGCATGCAGCACGCAGGCAAGCCTGCAGCATGCAGTTATGCAGCATGCATTTTATTTTAGGGTTTGAAAAAAATAGTACATTATGGTACAAGTGTGTAATGTTGGTGATTACCGCTGAGGCGCCATTGAGACCCGAGCCGTAGGCGAGGGTCTTAAGAGAGCCGAGGACGGTAATCATCAATACACACGTGTATCATACGACGTTTTTCAACACAATTGTGAAGAAAATAATGTTAGAAACTCATGTTATTTAGTAAATAAAAAGTTTATTTTATATCCTACCTGCTCGTCAACGGCGCATTATGTGTCTTTTAAAGTGATTTGAATTTGGAATGCAAGGCCGTGTAGTCAAAAATGTTTAGGTGCAATGAGATTTTATTCTGAGGTAGGCTGTATGTTATCGTTTTCTTTGCATATCAAAAAAAAGAGAAACATGAAAGCTTTTCATCAAAGACGATTCATTTGAATGTCGAACTGGCCACTAATAAAATAGACTTGGAGCATTCTTGTAATATCGTCTTAGAAAATAAACGAGAGTAAAAGAAAAAAGGCGCCAACCGCTCAAATAGCTATGCTGATAAATTTAATGTACCAAAGAATGTAATTTACCTTTTCACATAGGTACTTAATGTTTTCCTTATTCATTCTTATAATTTGAAATAAATATTTTTATTTGTATTATTAAACACGATCTTTTTTGTATCGAAACTTTTTTAGAACAAAGCAATTCAACCAATAAAAAAAAACTCCATAACTCACTAGTGAATAATGGTAACGAAAAAGTCACAGTTTGATTATAGGTGTCATTATGTGCCTAATTGCAGTGAAATAAGAGCCACTTTATGAGCAAGTGTGTTGAAAAATAACTAACCCTCGAATTCGGACTTACATTGTTATAATAAACCACCATTCGGACAAACATTCATTATGTCAAATCATACTTAGACCAAGTGATTTTATAGCTAGTAAAATTAGGACGTCTAATTATTATAGCACTCAATTTTATAACACAAAACCATTATAGTTGTAGACGATTAGGTAAAATAAAGTTTCGTATACGAGAGCATTATGGATAGTGATGATTATAGAAAACGCGTTCGGGATATCGATTTTCGGACGTACGATATTCGGAGAAGAAAGGGACTACCGTGCCAACTCAAAGGTGTCAACGTAGGAACGTGTAAGTAGGCAGTTACATTCATAATTCGTACCAAATTACAGGGGTTGTCCGAGCCAATAAACAGAAATGTGTTTCCACTTGTTGTTCTCATTTAGCCGGAAAACACTAACACTTACACGATTATATTTGAGAGAGTGATGTGGTTTACGTGGTCAAAGATGAAGTTAGACAAACAACTCTCATTTTTTAAATAATTGAAGTTATACTGAAAACCCTGCCTGATACTCAACCCCTGTTGAAAGTCCGTATTATTACAACATTCAACTAAAATTTTGCATGCCCTGTGATACTTTTTAGCACCTACATCATTTTAGATTGAGGGCGTCGTGGCCTATTGGTTTTTAAGCACTCTGGCTCAGAGTTCGTGTGGCTCAGAGTTCAAATGTGGCCGAAGAACCTTCTTTATGATTAAATTGTGTGTTGACTTGTGTAAACTCTTCGGTGGTAGAAGAAACGAAGATATAATGCCAAGGATAACGACAGGAGGCTGGCCCCTTCCCACGTCGGGATCCAAAATTCCCACTGCGAAATGTTGGCTTCTCAATGTTCTGTTCACCATGATGGCTTCTGACAACGCCGTTTGTGATATTGTGAGCGTATGTTAGTGTATTGAAACAATAACAAAAACTCAAATTGCAACGCAACAAAACGCCAAATTAGATTAAAATAATAGCGACAACAATACAAGGCCATAAAACTCTGAAAGTGCAACGTCCTATTACCGTCTGGAGTGAAGCCAGCGCTTGATAATCGATTTTTCTTTAAAACTCACGTCTGCGACACTTTTCCACTTACTCAGAGTGTCGGTTGTAGAGTGAGTCAATGACCCGAGAGGAAAACAACAGTTCCAAATACTAGTAATAGGTATTTGTTGAGATTTAAATGTTGCCAACTATACTTACTTCCTTCTACAGTTCCTAGTTCAAATTTTATTTTTAAGAATCTTAATAGGTGTTTTCATTTTTGTATGTATCTTCAAATTAACTACGACCATTTACATACTGTTTTACATACATACTGTTCTACTACTACTGTATAACACTCGTATTATGATAATATTGTCCTTAACAACGAATTTTTTTTTTGTTATGTGGTGGGTGCATTATGTGAAACCTACTTGCAATCTTGCATGGTGTCGGCGCTTAGATGAGTGCAAGTACTGTTTAAATGTTACTTAATGTTATTGTTAATTACGGCAAATTGTATTGAGAGTGCCAGTAGTAACCAGCGTTCCTTTCCTTTCCTTTTGCATCTGAAGCTCAAAAAGTTTATGGCAGCATCAGATACATACAGGAAACATCTCCTTAATGTACCCCCCCAAGGACATCCCGGTCAAGCCTAGTTACAACGGATAAAAGATAATACCTAGGTACCTATAACCTATATTGGAAATACGTCATGACTCGCAGTCATGACTGTATGAATGGTAATGTACTGTTCGGTATGGTAAACTGAGAAACAGGTTAGCCATTCTAACATGGTAATAATCGTTTTAATTCACTTCATTCATTGAGTATTATAATGCAGTGTTTGTAAATGAGTCAAGTGCAGTTTAGTTTTAATTATTCATCAACCTTTTTGATGCATTTAGTCGCTTATTGAGGAAAATTGGATTGTTTACTCAGCTAAACAATTTGAACCAACTTTTTAGATGATTAAGTCAAAGGGTGTGGAATTACCGACAACGTTATGCGGGTGATCTCATTAATTTTAGTATTAAATATAACCTTTTGTTTAAAATAATAAAGGAGTTCAAAAACTAGCAGTGCTTTTTGTTTGTAAAACCAGCGACACTATCACGTTATACTTTTAAATAAAACATACGAAAGTCACATAATATTTGCCGACAAAAAGCTCTTAGCATAAAACCAATGTTTCCTAAAACAATTCGGATTTGCTATAGGCTTGTGAAACTGACATAAACATGAATTGAAACACAGCATACAATTTGTAGGAGGTCTTGAGTGTTGCGTGGGCCGTGTTCAGCTGAGCAGTGGTCTTGGGTTCGTGCTCGGGGATTTAGTGAATTAAATTCATTGGGAGCTCATTGTTTGTAAATCGCGTCTTCATTCTGTTTGCAAAAACAAGAACAGGACGTTGCACATTTTGTTTATCTCTGAATACATAATAAAAATGTACACAACAATATGGTGGATTCTGTAAAATGTAGAGATTACTTAGACTTAGGTCTTGAAGTCTACTATCAGGAAAAAAGTGGAAGTAACGAGTAAAGTTTTAGCTGTTTTCCTCAAACGGTTTTTCTGTTCTTCATCTGGGGTAAATAAAGGCTTTTCCAATGGAGATACCTTCAACATGCACGACATACGTCAAGGAAGATAATAAAATGCATTCTTTTGTGATTATTTATCACGCATATTTGGTCATGTAGAGTGACTTAACTAAAGGTGCCACGAATTAAACAAGGCATTGTTTAAATGGTTATTGAGTAAATAAAAAGTTGAGTTGTGCACTTTATTCAGCTTTAAACTAACTAAGTTTTCACCACGTTTTTCCGGTGATCAAATTCATAAAGCCTCCTATTCGATAGAAAGCAATAATTGTTAACTGAACAACTGTTACATGGGGAGATATACAACTAGCTAGCTCTACTTTTAGATTGACCCCCCCAAACCCGATTTACTTGCAAAAATCCTAATTTGGATCATGAAACAGTATTTCATCATGTCTTGAGTTGAGTTTCCATCTGTCGAAACAATACTTTCGTTTGTTTTGCTTGAAGTCACTTCCAGCCAGAAAGTCTCGCCCAAGTGTTCAGAAACAACAAAACGAAGATTCGTATCGCAGCGTTGTTTATTTTTAATGCACTTTATTTATATTAAAACTGGTTACACGGCTCAAGCGCTGAGCACTAGATGTCGCAACAGGGAGCAACATTTCTGTGGGTTGCACCTCACCGCCTACGCTCCTAGAACCTTATTGCAGGCTACTCTACTCTTTCATTTTGTTGTCACTTGTCTTTCTCTTCGGCAAAGGGAGTGAGTGAGATGGCTGAATCATGTCGATTAGTCAGATAGGAATAATCGTCAACATCTCCGCTATTACCAGTACTCCCACATACGGCTTACATGCGCAAACTCCTCGGGTTAAAGGGTTTATTGCCCTTTTAACTATTAGCAGACCTACCACACGAAATTATTTTTAAATGAAGTATAAAATGCGGTCCGGGTTCAATTAGCTTAATCTTAGTTTATTGGACAACTTAACAAATGGACACTATACGGTTTTATGTTTTGGGGATCATAATCAACCAACAGTGAATTGACTACTCTACCTAAAGTCACGGAACCCTGGTGCATACCAAGTTTAGTGATGTATGTCCACATAGTTTTTTCAAGCAGCTCTCTGAAGGATATACCTTTAAACATAGATTTCATATCTATAGTAATTACTTAGTACTTGATAATTGTTAATATATAAGTACATAATTCAGTTTAACACTGGTTAGATTAGATTTATGTATTACAGATATCTGTAATACATAAATAAGTAAATTACACAATTGATTTCAACATGTAAATCAATGCAACATCTTGACATTCATATGTTTTAATGATATGCATAGTACTAAATATGGTAGTAGAGTTGTTGTATATTACTGTAGATTGCATTCTTTGATATACAAGTGGCACGATTTATTAGTTAGGCACAATTATTATGACTCGATTGCCGATAAAGCAAAACGATATACATCATTTGCTGAATATAGAATTAATTTATGTCAACAAACACTATTCGATATAACTGAGTGCACCTTATTGATACTCTTACTAAGAATTTAGCCATATAGTGTAAGGTTTTCTTATCATCAAGAAAAGAAGTCAAGTTGAAAAGGAGAAAGTAAAAAAATCTTCAATATCCAGAAAATCCTAAAAGATATAGCCACTTTAGCCTAGTATATTAATGAACTCATCATGATATGAATATCTGACACCCGTTTACGTACGTACTTGATCAGATCGTATAAGATTATTTAAACATTTCAAAATCAATCAACACGCCAACTGGGAAAAAGCTTATCAATATGTTTGTCCTTAGTGAGAATCGAACTTATGACCCACAGAGTAACTTCTGCTTCATTACTTAAAAAAAAAGATTTCTTTCAATCATTATTATCACCTTCATCTGCATATGAAAGAAGGCGTACTCTCCTAAACCCCCATAGTTTAGGAGTGATCGATCAAACGTGGCCAGCATCCATCAAATTCCTGGGAACCTCACTTGCTTTCCACACAGTAGTATACAAATTTAATTACAAATGGCCATATCAAAATAATCTAAGTATTCTTGATTGCACACCAAATCAACAGAAATCGACAGCAAAGAAACACAGATTAACGATAATGTACAATTTGGGCGGCTTCATCGGTAAAAAGCGATCTCTTCCAAACAACCCGCAGGTAGAGGAAAACTGACAAGAAGGGTAGGCAAGGGCACAAGAATAATAATAGTAAGTAAAACGGCAATTTACATCAAATACATACTTACATACATAATGTCCAATAATAATAATATAATAAATTCAATATAAATAAAATAAAATACATATACAAACATTCGTATTTTCTCTTCCTACAAAATTTCTAAACGCATCTGACGATTTCTTTGTCGTGTGACCTTCGTCGCTGGCATTCACAATACACTTTAATGAACATCCAGTCACGCTTATAAATTATATACTTATGCATGTGTACAGTTAGTAGAAAATACCTCCTCAAGCGCAATTAGTAAGATGAGGATTAACCGGAGGCGGGAGGGCGAGGATGAACATTGATACGTAGATTATATAGCAGTTCGATGCTGTCCAATTCGAGCTAGGGGTGACATTTTTGAAGAAAATAACAACGACTTGAACAAACAATTCATTTCAATTAAAAAGTTTTACTTCATAAAAAAACTTTCAAGTAATTAAAATCACATTGCTGCAACTCAACTAATAGATTTTTTCTCAGGAACTGATAAATGTGGTCTGGGTTATTCACAATAAGTCGAAAGTCTAAGCGGGTTTTCCTTGTTTTCTCTAAACAGCCAAATTAAATCAGTACTGTACGTACTGTAGCTTATATTTTCTAATACTTACTACTTAGGTATGTTAATATTAAATTATTTAATAACAAATCATTTCAAAAAAATTCAGCACAAGTAAGTAATATGTTTCAAATGTATGTAACATTCCTACCGTTTTTGTGACTGTTGTGTTGGAAGTAGATTTTAGTGAGAAGCTAATGTTGCTGTAGACTTAAGCTACTAAGTAGTTGTTGGTATAAAATGATGGTTCAGTTCTGATAACAGATAAATACAGCACATTATGACTGCAGTGACTGGACAAAACAACAGACTTGCATTACTCGCGTAGGAGTCTTGATCAAGTTATGCCCAAAACCATATCTTCTAATTGGTATTACGGCTCGCCAGGCTGAACAAAGGAGTAGGTATTCATAATAATTACCTATAGGTATGTCATCTCGCTACGTCCGCATTAAGCAAGCTTCCAACAGTGGTCATTTATCCACGCCAGCCGGCTCGCCCGTGGCGCCGCTGCGACATTCAACGAGGAATTACAATCCCGCAATGGAAATGACAAGTCTGCCCAGCTAATTAGCAGAATAATAGCCATGTCACAAACGCTATTACTAGGTGTCGGTACTGCTCGTAATTAATCATAACACACGTTTAATCTACCACTGAAGGTATATCAACGTATGAATTTATAATGAACTATAAACTCTACACAAAGTTGTGTTATGCAAAATAAATTAGTTTGATAATTATAGGCGATTTATTAATATCTAAACGATTCGCTTATATGGTTAGCAGCTATGATAACCATTGCCTTATCTAATGTCTAGACAAAATTAGACTACCTACACAGATATCTCTTTTTCTCTTAGTCTGGCAGTTCTGCATTTTATGTTGCCTCTTGTTTGTTTCAATTGAATAAAGAAGGAAAGTTGTAAGCTTTTCTTTAAAATTTAATGTCATCGCTGATCGCAAGTGAACTAAGTAGGTTAGAGACGGATAGAACAGAATTATTATCAGAAGTAAAATAAAAATAACAAACTCGACTAAAACGCTTCAACGCCACCAAAAACTAAGCAACAAGCTGTTAAGTTACACAAGGTAGATAACAAAAGTGTCCATTTAAAATTCCTACGTAATATCTTAGAAGGGTAAAAACTTATGCTTAGCTAATGGAGCCGTGAAATCCGTCAACAAATAAGTCAATGCCGGTTGATAATCTTGTAAGATACGCTCTATTTTCCACAAATTCTACGCCCTTGCCGCTTCTAGTTAATCCACTTAAACTTCGCTGTGAGTGATTTCAATCAGCTTCAATCTCAGCATCATTTACGTGCAATTTGTGTAATGTACGCTAAAAACTAGACGTTAGCTTATGTATAAATACAGTGTGCTACTTGGATGCTTCGGCCAAAAGTCATTTAGCTAACTATCTGGCTAGTGAACTTAAAACGGTTAAAACTAATTACCTTCTTAGTTGTTTTTTAATATTTAAATCTTTACCATATCAAATATCCGGGATAACCATCACCTGAAATCCGCTCTACTCTCATGCTCTTATAAGCACTCGATTTCACAAATAAACATACCAATTGCGGCACGTTGGTAACCTCAATCACAAAGCGAACTTAGCAATCATCATCATCATCTTCAACAGTCACACGACGTCCAGTGCTGAACATAGGCCTTTCCCATTATTTCCACAGCGGTCGGTTGCAGGTGGCATTGCTCTACAGGATCACCAAGTAATCATTAAAGATTTAAATCTCCTTGTTTCAGGGGACGCACTGTTCATCGTCAATGCACGACAACTGGTGTCCAGGCAAGGACAACATCGAGGAATTGCCAGCTATAGCGGACGAGAGTGTGGTGGGGGCGGTGCTGTCGCCCAGCTTCCACGCCACCACCGCTCGGGTGGACCGCTACAGCCCAAGGATACCGTTCAGTTACACGCAGATCAGTTCGGGGATACCTAATGTAAGTGTTAGTGGAACTGGGTGCTATTTGTTAACCACGTCTCTGCACGCTCCATAAGAGACCATAGCATCGTTATTCGGTACTCGTTGTTGCCAACCCTAGGAGACTGCTAAGACGAATCGTTGTATCCTTTTTTTTTTTTTTTTTTTTTTTTTTTTCGGGGAAAAAATGCTCTTTACGCACTATCCCACCGTTAGGGGGAACGGTGGGGGAGTGTGGGACTCGCCCACCTTTGAGGTGGAAATACCCACTAAAATAACCCCGGTGTATCTCCGCGCCACTTTGCAAGGGGCGATGTGGGATTCCGCTTGAATATCTCCACTTCGCCCCGAGCGGTCGGCCTGGCCTCCGCGCCAGGCCTCCTCACGCTATGGGGGGTATCCTGATACACGTCAGATACCCCTCAGACGGGTGACAATAGGCAATGTGGGTGAATGCCCCCCGACACTAACCCACTGATGTCACTAAGTGACCGAGGAGGCGGCTGCGAATTGCCGCCTCCTAGTCCCCCTCCGCCTGCGTCGGAGAGGTGCTGCCAGGGGATCGTTCTCCCTAGCCCTCTCCGCGGTCTCCTTCTGTTCCATTACAATTTCACAGAAGGAGACCATTGCCTCCCATGATTTCTCACTTTCAAGCATAGCTCGTACTACGCTTGGAAGTGAGAGATCCCCACCAACAGCTGCAATCAAGGCGCGGCGCTGTTCCGCCCACGCTGGGCACACCTCTAGGGTGTGCTGGGCGTCGTCCTCAGCTGCGCCACAGTGGTGGCATACGGGGGTCGGCTCCCTCCCGGCTATTTTATGCAGATACTTTCCGAAGCATCCGTGCCCAGAAAGCATCTGCACCAGCCGGAAGGTCAATGAACCGAACCCCCTACGACACCACCGACGGAGAACCGGTCGAATAGCTTCTATGGTGCGTGCACCATAGACGGGATCCGCTAGGTCCTCCCTCCACTTTCTGAGGACCTCCTCCTGGGCCTCCTTCCGTATGCGCTCCACCTCCTCGTAGGTGGGGCGCTCTCCTATGTTTCTTGCTGTCGTTCGAGCCTCATAAACGGCAGCAAGGACCCCCGCCTCTAGTTCCCAGGGGGCATTCCGGCCAGCACGCAGGCCGCCCCTCCGGAGATGGTCCGGTAGCCACGGACCGCCCTCACGGCAATAGTCCGCTGCGGCCTGCGCAGCAGACGCTTATTAGCCGTTGTAAGGGCGTCCGCCCAAATTGGCGCTCCGTAGAGCGCCATCGACCTTACTACGCCAGCGTACAGTCGCCGGCATGTGGCATCTGGGCCGCCCTGGTTCGGCAATAGGCGGCCCAATGCGCCCGCAGCGCTGACGAGGCGGTTCGCGAGCATACCGAAGTGCCCGCGAAAATTTAGCCTCCCATCCAAGATTAGGCCCAGATACTTTATCTGAGCCTTTACGGTGACCTGTACGCCGTCCAAATTTAAAGAGGCTCCTCGAGGTGGCCCTTGCCGCGGGGCATGAAATAATATTGCCTCCGTTTTGCGGCGGGCGACTTTCAGCCCCAGAGCCTCTATGCGGCTTATCACTAGGCTGGCTCCAATCTCTGCCAGCCTCGCCACCTCCTCAAACGTCCCCCCTTTGGCTATGACTAGAGTGTCGTCAGCGTAACACAGGACGCGCAACCCTAAGGGGAGCGCACCCCGCAACACCCAGTCATAGCCTATGTTCCACAGGAGGGGTCCTAGTACAGACCCCTGGGGGACACCTCGGGACATTGGCCGCCTCCGCATTTCACCGTCCCCTCCCACGAAAAGAATTTCCCGCCCCGCCAGGTAATCGCTCAACAGCCGCCGCAGATAAGGGGGTACTCCAAAGTACCGGAGCGCCTCCCTTATCACGTTCAGAGGTAGGCTGTTGAACGCGTTAGCGATGTCGAGTGACACCGCCAACGTCCGTTCTTTGCGGCAGGAGTTTTCTAGGGCCTCCTTTTTTAAGGCCTGTAAAGCATCCAGCGTACCGCGGCCCGCTCTAAAGCCAAACTGGCTTGGTGCCAAGTTTGGGCCCACCTCAGTAAGGTGCTGAGTCAAGCGAGAAGCGATTATACGCTCAAACAGCTTACCCGCTTCGTCCAGCAACACGATTGGGCGATATGCTCCCGCTTCCTCTATCGGCCGCCCCTCTTTTCGTAGGAGGCACAAACGCCCCTGCTTCCACAGTTGAGGGAACTGTTCACTCTCGAACGCCGCGTTGAACAGTCCCCTTAACTGATCGCCCAGATGTTTAAGGGCGATTCCCATCACTTTCCCGGGCACCCCATCGGGTCCGGGAGCCTTCTTTTTATTACGCAGCCGATCTACCGCCATCTCCCATTCCTCATCGGTGACTGGCGGTGCAGCGGAGCCGCTGAGTTGGGGACTTATCGGAGGCGCCATTACGGGGGGAGTGAAGTCCGTAGGTCCTGGAAAGAGTTCCCGTACCACCCCCTCCAGCACCTCTGGTTGGAGGGTCTCTATGATGGGAGGCCCTTTACAGCAGAGCTTACTCCTCGCTGCCCTGTACGGCCTCCCCCATGGGTCGCTGTTGAGCCCTTCCAGGAGTTCCTTGCGTGCTCGGGCTTTGGCCTGGGTTATTGCCAACTGTAACGCCTTCCTATTTTCACAATAAGTGGCGTACAGCCGGCTCTCGGTTTCGTCGTCCCGGGTGGCCCGGCGCCGGCTTCTCCCATAAGCCCTTCTTGCCTGCTGGCATGTATTACGGAGGTCCGCTATTTCTTGCGACCACCAGTATACCTGCCTTCGGGGTGTGACGGCTCCCACTCGCGGCATGGCGGCGTCACAAACCGCTGTGATGGCGTCGCGAAAGTCCTCAGCCGCTTGGTCAACCCCTGATGCAGGTGGGGTGCCGCACCAAGCCTGAACTATGGCCGCTTCCTCAGCCAGCTCTTTGTCCAGCTGACCGAGAGCCCAGCGGGGGAAAGCGGCCCGCTTCTGTCGACGCGATGGTTCTGACGTGGTGCTCTGTGAGGTGGATACCACAAACCTTATATATTTGTGGTCTGATAAGGTTTCCACTTCCCCCAGAAATTGTTGTATCCTGGAGTCACCCAGCTCGCCACACATCTCCCCGATGAGCGCTGGCTTCGTATTTACCAGAAAATTAGATTAGATTCAGGTTATTCATTTCTTGAAATACTATTACAGGTACTTTACAAAATGACAAATTATATTCATGTATTCTATAGTTAATACATGAAATCTTTGACTGTCTGTACACGCGAATTGATATAATTATTTGTAGCAGGTTACCTTACTGTCTGTGCGCTTACCATTGGGCGGCCTGCATACTTGAAAACCATAGACTTTTCATGTTGATTTTCTGACTGATTATTAAAAGCAGACTTCCGTACTAATTACATAATGCATAGAGTGTATTGAGACCTATTCACTCAATGATATTGTGCTAGTGTAGATCAGATAAAAGAACGGGTCAGCCCTGGCATACCTAATGCCAGTAAGCTAGTTGAGATTCCCACTGCCAGCCAATGCTAATCTCTGAGTACCTGAGATGCAAGCGTGATGGAAGCGCCGGTCAACGGTGCAGTAGCACAGACTGACCTTGTGATGGAAAATTTCTAAGTATGCTATTAAGTTTAGATTCAAAGTCAAAGCCAAAAGTTGAAAATTAGTTCATAAAGAAACTAAAACTAAACAATAATAAAATAGACATAAAGCGTCATGTAAATGTTTTGTATGTTTGTTTGTCACTACCAATATTTAGTTCGCATAAGTTTAAAAAAAGGTGTACTGAAATCTAGAAGATAAAGGAACACTGATTGATGAATCATCGTTTTTTGATTTCATTCAAACAAAACTACTAGCATAACTTAAGGGAAAACCATCATGAGCAAAACAACAATTGTGTACCAATAACTCGTTTTCTAAGGTTTTGAAAACCTGCTCAATTTGTCTATAAACCAGGTGATTACAGCTTAACAAGGCGCCATTCGCCATGCCTAGCGTGCCTTCTATGCATTTACGAGTAACTATTGCAGCACTGCAAAACGATATTATGATTCTAGCTTTTACAAAATTATACTGACCTGTCTCATTCTCATCAAGCACGTAATGATAATAACTCAAATTATAATATAATGATATTTTAATTGCACTACATTCATCGTCGTTCTTTGTTAACAGGTTCATCTCACCGTTATCAATTCGACTCAGACAACACATTTTGAGATCGTGGAGACTAAAACCAAATGCGATGAGAATAAGAAATGTGTGACACACGTCGCTATAAAGCCTGAGACTGACTTTTGTTTGGCTAATAGTGGTAAATATGAGTTCCTGAATGTGAGAGTGAGTGTGGACAACGTAACTGAGGATGCAGTGGTGAAGTACCATGTGCCGTGTGCGTGCCAGTGCAGCGATCGCGTCGAGAGGAACTCTGAAAAGTGCAATGGAAGAGGCGATTTCTCGTGTGGGGTCTGCAGCTGTCATAAAGAATGGTAAGTCTTGCTTTTAGTTCAGATGATGTAGTAAGCAAAGCGTAGCATTAAGTAAAATTGTATGTCTATAATGATCACGCTGTGGTAATTTTAAAAGAAATAGTATATATGCTCAACCTAGTCATCTGAAAACTTAAAATTAGAAAACTGAACTTGTCTCACATCTCTAGTATATTTCATCGTAGAGGTTGAAGTCGAGATCACAATCAGGATTTGTCTGACGCATGTTGGATTAATTCATTGAAGAAAATGAGTTTCTTTTAAAAACCTTCTAAAAATACTAAACAGTATTTCTTATGATAGCTAATAACATCATAATAAAAACAGGTAATCAAAGCACCACGTATTTACCCCGTCTAGTAACCTAATAAAATTCCATTAGTGCCCTGTCGCTGTCACTCCGTGGAACAAAAACAGCTTTGTCCAGCTCACTCGGCAATCAGTGGCACAGAGGCCTGCTTTCCTCTTAATAGCTCCGCATTAAAAATGCAATGATATACAGCGACATATGTGATTTATCTATTTGAGAGAAAGCTTAGTGCTCTCGAAAACTTTACAAATGGCTTTTTGCAGATACCACTTACAAACACTAGTGTCAAGTAGTGTCATGTTCCGTTACTTTTAAGAATGAATGATTTGGGCTCATTAAAATGTCTTATGTACAATTTGACATAATATCTTAATGCTTCTTCTTTTTTTCTTTAGATTACTATGTTTTTTTTCTGTGTTGTTATTTTTATTTGACTACGATGTTAGATACTTAGATAACCCATCAGCTAAACAAACTCCACATTACACTAATGACTTATCAAATTACAAAGCACGCTTTGACCCCACAAAACGTGACTCGAACCTAAACACCCCGAGCGTTGCCAAAATGACTGCGCCAGCGCATGTATGGCAGCGGATATTTAGCGTAACACCGAACACAATACACTGGCAGGAAATCCGCGTGATTATAATCTATCTTGTGATCGACAGTCTAGTACGATCGAAAATAATGTAATTATAGTCACAAAAACGTTTTGGAAAGTGATCGGTTATCCAGTTGCATTAATAAAAGAGATGAACTTTACATTCTTAAGAATCCAATTTATTCACTAAAGATAACGTTCATCAACAGGTCCGGTGATTTCTGCGAAAAAGAACCAAAATGTGCAAATCGCCGTGGTGATGTACAATGTACGAATCCGTACAAAAGCCATGTGAGTTTTCAAGTTTTTTAATTTAATAACAATTCTAAGATAAGCTTTCAATTGTTTTTGGTTTGCATAAGTCTGGCAGGCTGAGAACTACTTGACATCAACATCTTTGTAAGTATAATTTCAGATACTATAACTGTTTTCATATTCCAGGTGGATTGTTCAGGCAACGGGTACTGCAGTGACGGCTGCGATACTTGCATCTGCTTCGAGGACCGTGAAGGCTCACAATACTTCGAGCAGAATAACTATTGTGCTGACCTTGGTCTCACTGTCACCCTTGAATGTGAGATCTGCCTTCACGAGGTAAGTAACTCAAATGGACAATTTACTGGTTCTGACTTACTTTTGTCTCGTGTGTAAACGCCAACACTACCTACTCACAAGTGAAACAGACTTTATGGATTCTAATCAAGATTTATTATTATTTTAAACCATTAAGATCAGAACACGTTTGTCATTCAATGAACACGACGCTATATCGCTATAAGATACATGGGAAATACACGACATCAGCAACAAACGATTTCAACTACAATTTATATCAAACCAAAAGAACCAGCTCCAAATTTTCCAATTTATTTATTTAATGGACAAACTAAAGCGGACTGTACGCTTGAAGGATTCTTTATCAGTCTACCATTGATCGAGACAGGAATGCGAAAATTCTAGGTTAGGAAGAAAACCGAATTAGCCGACCTATTGATTATCATACCCAATGAACCAGACAGTAAATAACAAACATTCATAAAATGATATTGATACCTCAAAATAAAGGTTACATAAGGCACATAGAGGACATAACGACAGGGTCCACAACTTGTACTATGTTTTTACCATCTTTTTATACTTATGGTGTGCAATAAAGAATATGAATAGGTTAGTAATAAACAAGGCAATCACCCAGGTGGCTGAAGGCAAGTGCCCGGACTGCTCGGCGACCATCCGCGCGTGCAACGAGACCATGCTGGCTGAGCTGGACGAGGCTGGGCGGCGCGTGTGGGCGCGCTTCGAGGACTCCTTCGACGGCGCCGAGTACGCCGCCATGCGCGACAAGAACAGGGATATTCATATCATGAGGATCAGCCCGTGCAACAACGTGAAGGAAGCTATTGCTGGTGGCAGCATTAACGGTAAGTGCGTGAGTCACAATCATGATCTATGAGGATTGGGCAGCTGTAAGACCTCCACAGGCGAACACAGGCATCACCTATGTCAGGAAGTCCGTTTACTCTATATTGCATTTGATGACTTCGTTTTGCAAAAACAGCTCGTATAACGATGGTTGATGTTTGAACTGTTTTTTCCAAAAAAACCTACTTTATAATGTTATGACTGTCGAATCAAGTTTACACAGTTGTCTTTACGTATGCGCGTGCTGACTGCTGTGCCACATCTGCATAAACTGCGACGTCGACTTTACCTCAGAATGAAATACCACACCATATAGGTACTGAGCGGTTGGTGAAATGATAGTGGTCTCTTCATTTTAGCATTGGACAATTGGACGATCCAGATACTTTCATTTAAAGAAAAGAAAAGAATCCTTTTGGGAGATGCTAAACAATAGCCAGGGCTCTCCTGTGATCGGTTAGATCTAAATTATTTATAAATAAGAAATAATCTAGGACGTCTACCACTAAGACGAGAGGTTCTCTACTATGACACCGACGTGCCAGAAATCCACTAAGTCAGGTAGGGAACATAAGGTTTGCCTTTGTTTGACTGACAGTTCCAGTCTTAATTCCCCTTATACCACAAGTTACAGGGTCTTACGTCTGTGTTCACCTCCTGCAACCTATAGCGTTCCACATACTTACGTCCATATAAACATGAAACCTTTCCCCAGTGACCCTACCGACAGTGCTGGGCGTGGTTGCCGTAGTAGCAGCAGCGACGGCAGTAGCCGGCTACATGGTGTGGAAGGCGCGGCACGCCCCGCTGCCGCTGGCTGGCTCCCAGTACACGGAGCTGGACGCGCCCGAGTCCAGCGGCATGAACCCGCTCTACAAGTCGCCCACGTCGTCATACAACAACCCCATGTGGAAGGGCGGGGCGAAGGTTTAGCGAGGTAAGTTGATAACATCACATATTTCCTCTGGTCCCAAGGTAAGGTTTTCTCTTGTGGTATGGAAACCAGTAACAACGAAGATATGTGGTCTCAAACCCAGTATAAGAACCAGCTTCAGCAACGAACATATGTGTGCGGGAATCGATTTCAACCACCTCCACCGGTGCTCGTAACCACTGCGCTGAACGGGTTTTCAATATTATTGTAATTGTAGCATGTTTTGCTCGCTGTTGGAAATAAGATGAAACTTCCAGTAATCAGCGCATATCTTTGAAGCAATTCTCTATTCAACACTTTGAATTTGTACTCACCACAATACTGATTTACTGGAACTGGATAAAATTATCAGTAGTTTCTGATAATCCGTTTGGATCAGTTGTCAATTGAAATAAATAATGTCGCTTTTTCCTAGTACCTATCTGTGTTGAAGGCAGGGTGAAAGAGATTTTGGTACGTGCCACAGGTTCTCTCAACAAAAGTGAAAGCTTTAATTTGGGCCCAGGAGAAAATAAATAAATAATAAATTAAGACATGATGGCTCAATCGCAAAAAGGAAGTAGGCGGGCAAGCTAGCCAAGGAAGGACGGTAGTTAATATATTTCTTTGCGATAGTTGTTTTCGTAATAAATGTAAGTAATTTAATATTTTCCCCCGTACCAACCGGTCCCTTAGCCATACAAAAACAACCGGTTCGAAGCCAAGCCTACCCATTTATTTTTTCATTTTTACTTTTATAATTCGCGTGCTATCGGATATTGTGAACGTCATATTTTAATAATTTCATCATGAAGAGGTAGCGAAAATTATATTTCTGCAGCCGGAGAAATATAATATCTCGGAATGATTTATTTGCGCTATCGCAGCACACGATCTGGTCGGGCGTACTCGCGTCGCGATAACCTTGCGTTTGCGATTGCAGTTTTAAACTGGTAAGTGGCACTCACCACCGATAATGCCAGCCATTCTCCAGTGGTACAGTTACCTTTTCTTCGTAGGTCTAATCAAGGCAATATCTGTCTGTCTATTGAGCGAGTATCAATGTGTGAACGATTTGCCACATACCAAACAATAAGTTCTTGCCAATAGACGCACATCGATTGATGACAGAGCTATAATTCAATTCGCTTTTGCGTGGAGCTTTATTATAGTACAGTTACGAGCAATCTGAAGACACTTATTTTGTTAAAATAGCTGGAAACTACAAAACTTCATTGCCTACGTGTAAAAAGTATAACATCCAAAACATAGGATATTAAAAGTTTCGCAACGCAGTCCTACGCGCAAAGTTTCATCTTTTCTTGAAGATAGAAATTGAAGTACATTAATAAATGCTACTGTTATACCCTTTTTTAACCACTCGGCCTCCTTATCAGTAATTAGTGAATGCTCTATCACCAGTAATGTCCTTTCTGCGCAAATATAACCGAGATAGAGCACAAAGCGGTTCAGATAAGAAGCTAGTCAATTTGCATTTCGGATTCTTCAAAACACCTCTTATCTTCTTCTTCGAGCCTCTTTATGATTTCTCAATAGAACTGAATTATTATTGTAGTTATGCTATTCCTGTTAGCGCCAAATCTGACATCGGTCGTGGTGAGTTATCTATAAAATTCAATTTCTTTGCGACTGTGATCGTTTGAGAGTGAAGAACTAAGCCAAATAACATTTTAAAATTATTCACATACAAAATGGGGAAAACAATGAAGCGTATTGATGAGTGAAAGGATGAAGCACCGAGATGTAAAATGATATTAGCCATAATGCCATCCCAGTTACTGTTTTTGTAAACGTGCGCTTCATTTTTCGTATGTTTTAGAAGAATACCACCGATCACCATCCGTTTCGCTTTTGTTTCATGCAGTCTTCTATAAACTTGTTCGTTGTTCACGTATTACCTAGTGATTCGTATACATATTTAATTAGTAATCGATAGTATCTAATAAAATGAATAATAATAGAAACGTTGTCAAGTCTTTGAATATTAATTTATAGTGTATTATAAATCAATTAACTACATATGACACTAATAGTTATGCTTCCGATAAGGCAAGTGCTTTTATACCTATGAATACTATCTACTAATAATAAAACGTGATCAAATATTGAATGACGCTTTTCTGGCTATGAAATCATACAAACCAATACCAACTTACACCTGAACTTAAAAAAGGAAGCTTGTGGCTAAGGTGACCGAGACTAACTTTACTGACTGACCGAATTCGCAAACTCAAAGTTGAGAAGGCCTTAACAAGTACTGTAACAGCAGTTTGTTCTATACACAATTTACGATACGAAGAGTTTGAAGGTGCACACCTACAATTTTCATCATCGTCAGCATATTGCAGTCCACTTCTGATTAAAGTTTGTGAATTTAGAGGTGACTGGCAAACAACGATCCGGCCGTCATCCGGCCGCCTGCCTGCTTGGAGACCGGATGACTTGATTAGGCCTATGTCACCAGTAGATGTCATTTGACTGATTATGATGAAAATGATGAGGCAAGAAAATGAATTGGTGTTCGGATGGTACCTATGGTACAAAGTATAAGTGAAGAGGAACGTTGGGTATGGCTTTTTCGCAGCGCCCACACGTCCTCGGTGCGAGCTCCAGTGCTCCAGTGTCAGTCATCCCGTACAGTTAGCATCAAAATCACATGTGCGTACGTAGGGATCAAATAATAAAAATATGTCTGAAGTAAGTTAAGAGAAGCAATCTTATTATCGTTATGGAATCAAATTAGTGAAGCCTCAAACGACATACGATGATATGACTCTGCCATTGTAATGGGTAGGAATTACTATTACTTTTGTCAAATTGTCATTGCCTTTAGGATCACTTCAGTCAACACACATCATTTTGATGCTGACTGTACCAGTATTCAGTACGGTTACTTTTACTCTTGTGTTATTACAATCTTTTTTATTGCTTTAACAAAAGCTTTTTATCGTTTCTGTTCATTAAAATCGGGAAAACTAAAGTTCCAGCTATCTGTTACTCCACAGTTACTTCTGTTGGTTTATTTCTCCACCGTAACTTAGCGTAGTAGTAGTAACCAGTAGTAATAGTACGAGTGTAACTTGTCCGCGTGGGTGGAGTGGTTTTTACGATGCAACTAAATATTGCAGATATTCAGATCAGTCTCAGTTTATGCTCACGGTTTCACAAATAAAATTAGCCTCTAAATTTTTTCAAGTTTTTAATGAAATACCTGTTATCATGGTCTGCTGGAAGAAATCTCTTTTTAGAGATAAGCTTACCTGTACTTGTTGTTTCCTAAATGTTGTACCATTGTAAATATCTGCTACGAATAAATAAATAAATACGGTCTTGTGGCGACTAACGATCAACATACATATAACGTACATTTACCTTTTTTATTTCCTCTTCCGTTCTTTTTGTCTTTAGCCCTTGAGTAAAAAGGAATAAAATGTTACTTTTAGCCTACTGACTTCTGATTTCCGGTTTTGATTTATCAATTAAAAACTGTTTCGATACTAGACCCAGCTACTTACCGTCTACAAGCAATACTTAAGAGCCCATAATTGCTTTAACAGCTAATTAATTACCTCAGCGACAGATAAACGTCCGATCAAAAATATAGAGTGGCCTTCGGGCAGGGGCAGGGCTGCTGCAGCTTTCCGAAACCTCACAACGCCGAGGGCTTCACCATAGGAAGCTAGAGCTATCATGTAAAATTGCTGAGAACACTACGGAAAATAAGCAAACTAAAATATTCCATCCAAGCTTGCTAAACTTCTGGGGTAGACAGGTTTCTGCAGTCTCAAAAAAAGGAAATCTATTCAATTTAAATATACTTGTACGAATGAAAACTAAGAGTGCTCTACGGTATCAGTACTTATATAGAGTGAATTACGTATGATGACTTCAAATCAAAAGTTAATTGCTGGTAACTCACACATACCTAACATAAGACGAGCACGTCGTAAGAAGAAAAGCTAACATGCGACATAATTCATTATTTTGATATCATGATACCTACGCTATGACGAAGGGTTTCATACATCTTTGATTTCCCCACACGTAACATCGTTTCTCATAGTTTTCATAACAACAAGGAAAAACTACAATTAGCTTATGTGGTTTAATAATAGTCTGAGACTGTGTAGAACCCAGAGTAAAACATGACGAATTAAAAGAAAACAGTTCATTTAATTGGCTTTTTAAAAATATAATATAAGAGGTATTGTGAGTAACAGTAATTAGTGATTTGTAATTAAAATAATGAAACAACTAATTACTTACCAACCTGTAAAAAATATTTGCTTAGTTACCCTTTTTTCTATGAACCAAGTCATCAATTTACCGTAAAGGACAGACAAGTTTAGAATATTTATTTAGCAGCTGTTGGTGATGATGATGAGTGCTTTTACAGCCATTATATTCAATTTTTATATGTTTCGACAAAACCCCTACACTACAGACTGCATTTTTCTGTACCACGTATTCCTCTTTAAAAGATTAGCGTGACTACTTGAATACTAGTTTGTTATTGTGTTCATTTGATAATTACCTACTTTGATCCGTTCAGTTCCTCACATGACTTCAAGTAGATGCGTCACAAAACGGAGTGAACAACGCCGGCCTTGAGAACCCTGGCATCCCAAATAAACCAACTGTAGCTTGCATACTGCGCCTGCGACTGCAGTAAACATGCTAATGAATAAAGGTGTCCGAGTTCGTTGGACCACTTGAGGTCCACTTCGGACATTTTTAAACTCCGTTAATGCGCATTTCGCTTTTACTCAGTTTTTATAGGTATTAAAAGTGTTCTGCACTTACTTACTTCTCAGGAACACGTTGGTTCTTTAAATAGGCTGTTATCCCTTTCTTGACTCATTATGAAGCTTGAACTATGCAAGATAACATCAAAAGCTTTGAAGTTTGTTTGCTCTTGTAAATAGGAGTTTGGAAACAGTGAAAGATAGTCGCCTATTCAAAAACTTAGAGGACGGTTTGAAATAAGGTTTTTCAGGTAGATTAGTAGAACGGTATACTTAAAGTGGATAAAAGTGTTAAGGCGCGAAATGGCAACTTCTCACAATGTTTTGACAAATTCGCATTTGGTGAACTTCTCGAAGTGTCAACTTTTTCGCATAATTACTACTCTTGACAGATTGTACTTTTCTTCACACAAAATTTTAACAAAATAATGAATGGAAAGGAGGTGGTGGAGAAATGTTTAGTTTCAAAACCTATCAAACTGTCCCTCGCTTAATAGTTTACTGTACTAACTATCGACTGTAGTAACTATTATATTGCTAACTATCTATCTGGTCCATTCATTCTGAAATCATTGGTAATAATATCATATTAACTGTTTCGGGAACGATATCGCAAGTGAGTTTGACCTCGTTGTGTTGAGCATAAGGTTGAGCAAGTGGAAAAAAACGTAGGTACCTACATACAGTCAAGTGACTAATTTGTAATTAGATGTAAGAATTTACCGCACTGTAAACATAAAATAAACCGGGTTTCAAACTCCAACAAAGTCTTTTTCCTCTTAAGAGATACATTGTACTAGAATAGATGTGATGTGTGTGAAGGTAGCGTGCATTGAGAATGACACCCCAGGTTAACAGATTTAACCTAAATTTTAGTTGTAATAAGAAAGCAACTTAGGACGCCTACCACAGTGAGGACCTAATTATAAATTCTCAGGATAACAGGTGGATGCAAACCACACAATAATTTATCCGTTTATTGCCATGGCAGCTGGGTACAACTTGGTGCTTAACAGTATATCCGCCTTGATGGCACCATAGACATTAAGAGAGCAAGGCAGACTTCTGCTTCCCGTATATAGAGATTATAAAGAAGTTTAGTATTCTCAAAGTTAATCTTCTAATCAAGTTTCAAAACTTTCTTTCACTGAATTATTTTAAGAGGGTTTGTTACAGTATTTTAACAAATGGAGATGTTGTTTTCGCTTTTTCGTGATACTGAAAGTTCCTTAAAAATATTATTTGACATGGCTACCACCGATCACACTGAAAATATTTGAGAGAGTCATATATCAGCAGTCAATTTCTTGTGACCCACTTAGCATAGAATATGCTCGATAATTACGACGATGATTTGATGCCATCTCTAATACTCATTAGGAGAGCCATTTTTGGAGGGCGAGTTGTTTTTGCGTAAGTTTGCCAATTGTGACTACTGACAGGCACAACATACTACCTAGTCCATATTTACTTCAATTAAACTGTTACAAATACTTACATTACGTCTTCTGTAATAATATATTCTGTGATAATTTTCATTGATTTCGTTAGTAACAATCTAACTAGAAGGAATAGATAGTACGCAGACGTAAATGTTAGCTACAGTTATTCAGTATGACGCGGCGGGTGTGCAAATGCGATGTCGAGGCCACAATCATCAGACGGACGTGGGTTCCGTACGCGCTCGGGTCATCAATCCACTGAACTGAGTTACGTAATGCGAATGATGTGAATAACCTGCGGCTTCAATCTCGATCTATTTAATAATTAGGTAGGTATTCTTTGACGCTATCGACATAGTGTCATAATCGTAAGTGTAACATTAGCTAACTCCGTGTTCCAGAAAACTCAAATTGCTGTAAACCATCACTTTAACTACTGAAACGTTTTGTCTCTTTCATTCTTATTGCTAGGCAAGTTTGCGAGTTGATGGCAGGATACGTGAATCGCTAAACCAATGCTGCAGCGTTGCTTTAGTTTTTATGAATGAGGGGCTAAGGCAGTAAGGTGGTTTTAAACAATTCTTAACAGTGAAATGCATTCAGTATATCGAAATTTGGAGTTTTATATCTGTTTTTTTTTGTTTTCGTAACATTCCCTAACATTTTTGACGCGGGGATTCTTGGTTAGTTAGTTAATAAGTGCAAGAGTGCAACGCTCAAATGAGAACATCTTTCCTGAAGCAGTTTATGAAGACCGCACGCACGTTGCACAGCTGTATACTAAAAATGACATACTTAGGTACTTCATTTTCGACGAATGCTGACTGATGTGGTATTTGTTCACGTAAGTGATCAAACGAGAAAGTGAAACAATTTCATCTGTTTAGGCAACATTTATAAAAGGAAGCTTTAATTAGGTTACAAAATTACGAGTGAGTTCATCCAATTATTTTTTCAATTCAAAAATAACTGTTGAAAGAAGCATGAACGAAGTTAGTTTGCCTACTAAGAAGTGTTTGAAAGTAAAACTTAAAACAGTTAGCCCGAATTGCAAAAAAAAACCTTTTTGAAAAAGAAAACCTGTGTTTTGAACATGGACCTTATGAAGTGACTAGAATGATATTTAGTTTCTTTTAACAGAAATAACATAATAAATATCTCCAAACTATAATAAAAAACCAGTCAAATGTCTTGTGATGGTTTTGAATCTCGTTTCATAGCTTTTCTTTGCATCCTTGGTGTTTGTACCTTCTCGTTAAAAACAATACAAATGTGTTTATTTGATTTCAAGTTGCAAGTACGTTTTATCGACTATTCGATAAGGAATCAAAATGTTGTCGCATAGGAACGCAATGTATTCTGAAAAACCCCATCACGTAATAAAATGCAAGAAATCTATAGCCCATTCAAATTATAAAAATATAAAAGCTAGTTCAACTAGGAAAAACATGTATCTATTAAATAAGTCCCAAGAAACAATAAGCATTTTCCTCGAATGTTTCCTTAATCATAGCATCATCAGAAAAAATGTGAACACTACAAACGGACTATTAAAAGGTTGTCAAGTGCACTGGCCCCAATTCGTAATGCTATAGATTTGGAATCCGGTTTGAAAAACATTAATATTATGAAACTTTATGGTTCTTATGACATTACTGTAATAATCATTCTACCAATTTAGCATTTAAAACGATTTCTACAGGGCCTTCTTGGCGCCTCGTTTTGTGTAGGAACGTATGTTTATGAAATTATCCAGTTTTCCTGCTTTAAACGGTAAACAAATTATGGTTGGTGTGGACCTCCATTTTAAGGCATTGATAATGAGCACTTTATCGGGAGAACAAGCAATACGTCACCGTTTGCGTACGTGATTTCGCGCCTGTATGTATGGCAGCTTGGCTGCCTGCGCGCGCGCTGCATTCGCTTGCGGTTTTGTTAAGTCAGCTGTCCGGTTTCTCAGAAAGAATAAACGAAATAATACAAGATAAAATACTTACCTGTTTATCTTTTTACTTATTACCTATCATAATTTGATTGATTTTATGTTTGGCTGGTAGAGAATGCCTCATTGACAATAAAGAATAAATAAATAGATATTTATGTCACTTCCCAAATTCTTCAAATACCTATACGCAAGATGACACCGCTTATTTTTAAATTCGCTTGTGTGTGTTAATGGTTTATTTGAATTCCTATTCTTGCATTGTCCTCATCTTCCTTTTATATTCTTTTTAAGTCCTCGTGAATCTACTACAAATCGATTGAGCAACTTTGCAAGCTAAATCGGCTTTGGAACCTTATGAGACCATTGCCAGACAGCCATACATAGCTACTTACTTAGCTAGGACAACCCGATATAGTAAAGAAAATCTGATAAACTTAATTTCGTTCTTCAATAATATGGTAAGTTATGTTTAGTCGTTAAAGGTTAATGGATAATACGCGAAAAAAATTACAAAACCTAAGGTCTGGTACTCACTTAAATTTTTAAATATTGGGTTTACTTACGTTTCAAAAGATTTCAACAACGCTCTATCGCCCAAAAAAAAACTTATAATTTACTCCGTTTATTTTTTAAATTAAATAACGTCATGAAAACATAATAAATATGTGTGTAATTAGGGGTTGAAAGTTAGCTTAGTGTTATAGTTAAATAAGAAACGCGCTATGCAACGAAATGCCCATTTGTGTTTATAATAATGTCCTGTGGCCGCATCACCGCCACATACCGACCGAATGTTGAGTCATCTTCACTGCTCCAACACAAGTAAAGTGTACACATCATATCGTACAATATCATGCCGTAATTCGAAAGCTATTTGATTCGACGTGACTTACAAATTGAATTGTGTCAGAGGTAGTCCCTTTCTTCTCCGAATATCGTACGTCCGAAAATCGATAGCCCGAACGCGTTTTCTATAATCATCACTATCCATAATGCTCTCGTATACGAAACTTTGTTTTACCTAATCGTCTACAACTATAATGGTTTTGTGTTATAAAATTGAGTGCTATAATAATTAGACGTCCTAATTTTACTAGCTATAAAATCACTTGGTCTAAGTATGATTTGACCTAATGAATGTTTGTCCGAATGGTGGTTTATTATAACAATGTAAGTCCGAATTCGAGGGTTGGTTATTTTTTTACAAACCCTAAAATAAAATGCATGCTGCATGCCTGCCTGCATGTTGCATGCTTGTTTACATGGTGAATGCCGAGGGCGGATCCGACATGGACGTGATAGGTTCGAAGGTTAAGGCGTGAGCGCAGCTCACGCCTTAACCTTCGAGGGTTAGTTATTTTTTTTTCAAACCCTAAAATAAAACGCATGCTGCATAACTGCATGCTTGCCTGCGTGCTGCATGCTTGCCTGCATGCTTCATGCTTGCTTGCATGCTGAATGAGGAAGGTGAATCCGATGAATTGATGATTAGAAAACCGATGTTTTTTTGCAAATTATCGATTGCAATTTTTATAGCAAATAATATTTAGGACATTTATTAACATTTATGCAATTTCGATTTTAGTGCTCGATATATTATGAGAAGAGACGTTAGGACTAAACACTATTATGAGAAAAGATTTTAGGTGTTATAAATATTATAGATTGTGATAGTTATAGCAAAGAATTTTAGGACATATAACATTTCGGAATTATGATTTTAGGGCAAGTGATATTATGAGACAGTAAATTAGGGCTACCTATCATTCGGCCAAATGATAATTATGTCAGAAAACATTATGACACGTTAAATTATGGCCAAAAATTTTATGAGACACAATAGAGAACCGTGTCAGGGTAGTCCCTTTCTTCTCCGAATATCGTACGTCCGAAAATCGATAGCCCGAACGCGTTTTCTATAATCATCACTATCCATAATGCTCTCGTATACGAAACTTTGTTTTACCTAATCGTCTACAACTATAATGGTTTTGTGTTATAAAATTGAGTGCTATAATAATTAGACGTCCTAATTTTACTAGCTATAAAATCACTTGGTCTAAGTATGATTTGACCTAATGAATGTTTGTCCGAATGGTGGTTTATTATAACAATGTAAGTCCGAATTCGAGGGTTGGTTATTTTTTTACAAACCCTAAAATAAAATGCATGCTGCATGCCTGCCTGCATGTTGCATGCTTGTTTACATGGTGAATGCCGAGGGCGGATCCGACATGGACGTGATAGGTTCGAAGGTTAAGGCGTGAGCGCAGCTCACGCCTTAACCTTGCCTTTGTTTTACGTCGATATGGTATAAAGCAAACAATCAAATTTGACGACTGATGTTTGTGTGCTGGTTCAGAAGTTTGGTACCTTCTACACCAGAGATCGCGGGTTTGATCGGAAAAAATATAAGTATGCTTATCCGTCATCTAGTACCCCACAGTAGTTACTCAAGCTTTAGTTTGAGTACCTACTGTGGGATACTGGGTGTTGGATTAAGCGTTGGATCCAACGTTGAATTCAAAATTAGTATGGTGAAATTTGCATGGCTTCTGAATGTTCCGTTCACCATAAGGATCACAATCAGTGAGCCTCGGTCTACACCGTATGAGACATATTTAGTGTATGTAAACAACATTTATACCTGTATACATTTATTTCACTATAGGTACACTTTACTTGTGGTCTCTACAATCTCTTTGTATCCAGGAACCTTATCTGCACCTGACCTCTTTCGGCAGGAACAAACACACTAATTAACTGATAATTAATTAATTTATTATCTGACAGCGGCTATGTATATTTAAACAGTAATTTGTACTAAATAGCTGTCATACTTTAGTCGATAATGTAGTTAATCTAGTCCAAATTTTGCCTATGGTTCTCAAAGTAAAGTTGATTTCAACATAGTAATAGACTGGTTCATTATAAAGCAAATTGCATCACAAAGAGATCAAAGAGATTGTACATTCCTACCTCAAATAAGTAGTAGTAGTAGTAATTACCTATCTGTTTGTGTAAACTCTTTAGGTACCTAAGAGAAGGACAAGGTTTTGAAGTTATGCTTTGAAAAATAGAGCTTGCAAACCAAACCACCATTACGACATTATTACGAGTAGAATTTATCATTACGTCATTTGATAACAACGATCAATGTTTTCCACAATACCATCTTTATTTTCTGAACATTAAGAGTAAATTGAATATATAAAACAAGCAGCTGTAAGGTAGCAAATCAAGATACGTATAAAATATAGCTATAATTATTTCCTTATCCAACGCCACTGATTGATTACTAACGCATTGCCTTATCTAATAAAGTGACGCAAAAGGCGACAGAGGTCCAGATAAATCTGGCTTTGTCTGCGCCCCCAGGTGCCCACTGGGCAGTAAGCTATGATTACCCGCGAATTAACACGCGCCGGCGCGCCGTTGCACTTATATAGCTAATATTAGGTAACATTTATAAAAACAACCTTAATGACTAAGCCGTAGCAATCAGTACTCGTTACTTGTATTTGCATTTGTGATGAATTAAACAAAAGGCTGGTAATGATGTCCTGACTCATCGACGATAGTAGAGTCGACAACATCGAACGTAAAATGAGGAGAGAGGTTAAAATCGCATGGCCTATTATTATGGAGCAATGAGTGGGATAGCTTCGAAATTCGTAGGTCCTATTCCCATCCAAATAATTGAGTAAACACATTTGTTTTTCCTGCGTCTTATGTAGTTAGTTATTAAGGAATTCATTAGTACGAATAAGTGCGTCTATGATACCCAGAGTACAAAAAAGCAATACTCAGCTTAGTACGAGTATGAATGCGTCAAGCGTTGTACAGATGGACTAGAGTTCTCTTAGTGACACAAGTTATTCGTAACGGACAGAATCTTTAGTTAAAATTTGTTAAGTAGACAAGAGGCACGTTCCTTTGAAAAACGTTTGATACGTTTAAAGTTGCCTTTCATTTCAGTCCAGTCATGGTTAAAAGATCAGATCAAAAAATGTTAAAATGACGACATCACATTATTGGTGCATTCCCAACAGCGCTAAAATAACACAAAACTGGTTTAGGATCTCCGATGAGTAATTCGTCGAGAGCAAGTCGATCGTATCGGTGACCCCGATCGCACTCTTCGGTTCCTTGTATTTTGAGCTTTAAAGCCATATAATAACAGCCATTAAAGCTTTGCATGTTAATTACAGTTTACCAGTAAGATCTTTTGTTTATCATATCTCTACCTACACCGGTAAATACAAACAGAAAAGCTTTCTTAGATAAAAAATCATTTCATTTGATAAACGGACAAAACATCTGAAATAGCGCCAGTAGGTGAATGTCTTGAGTTATTTTAAGATTTATTGTTAATTGCTAAGCACTGGCCTGTGTTGTTTTAAACTTAGTATAATACCTACCTCTCTTATACTGCGCGCACCTTGTTTCTTCTAACTGCAACCAGCAAAAAGACAAGAAATCTACTTACGTTTTAGGGAGATAATGAAGAAAGATAACATTTTACAAATACTGCACCAAAAAACAATTACAAAAGCTTCGTTTTGTAGGCAAAATGGTGGCTAATTAGCATAATGTTATGCAAAACGCTGATTTTAAAACTATGCGCCCGAGGTAATTATAAGGCAATGATCGGAAATTTAAAAATGGTTTCATAAATTAACCAAAGTTTGAAATCAATATTTAGCAACATAAAGATGAATATTTAATACCAGCATCTAATTAATGCTTACACATTGTCCACTCAGTTTGCGAAGCGCGGTATGAAGGGGCACTTGCGCCGCTCCCGATGCGCCGATAACGGGTCAAGACCCGCGCCGGCGCAGGATGTCTATAAAGGACATGTTTGTCCCTCGTCAGCGCATAACTCGTCCTCCACTAATGAACCATGAACCAATTCAACGTTTCTTCGTTTGTTTTATGGCTTTACATAATCATAAAACATCATAACGCATAGGTACTATCTGTTTCGAGATTAGTAGGACTTTTTATTAGAGCGACCGTAGAAACCGCCCAAAGCAGTGGCAATAAAAAGTTATAAATCAATTGGGTTATATCAAAAACTTTCACACACAAGAAGACCACATTGCCCTGATATTCAATCTAACGGAATTAATGGCTCTAGATAAGAGTATCATAAGGAAACAATTGTAGATTATTTGCGCTTACATTCTTTCATTATTATGTACCTATATTCCCATTCGTACGAAAACTTTAAACACAGAAATATATGCAATTTATTAGTTTTTTTTCAAATCGGTACTAAGGAGTGTACCTAGAAGAAACATTTATTTTAGTTTTTACCATATTTCGTCTTCCAAAGTTTCACGAAACTCCTTGATTTTTAACCGGATTGTGAGTGAACCATCAGTTTTATGATAACAAATCTTGAAGTGAGAACTTACAACTTAAGTCTTTCAAGGCTAACTCATGAAGCATAATTAGGTTTGTAACCTAAGTAAGGCAGGTAACCTGTAGTTACCAGCTTGATAACAGTTAACGTGCACATACATCAGAGCAAGCTACAATTATGATTAGTGATCTATACTGGTACCTGTTGCGCAGCTGGCGTGCATTTAGTTTATTCTGTGTCCAATAATGTTTACGGCCGAGTCCGAACGTTTGTTACGCCGCTTTGACGCCAATTAACAAGCCTCGCTAAGTAATTTAACATGATGGTATCGCTTAGTACCCACGCAATTAAGTCAAAGTATGCCTGTAGGTAAAATTTTAGTAACCTCGTATTATAGGGAATACTTAATGTATCATCAATATTCATTACCAAAGATTAAAATAATTTTTCTATAGATTAATCATATAAATAGGTCTCACTTACTATTCTGCACAGTATCTGTGGGGTCGGATAATTGATGAAAACCTTTGGATCAATTTGGAAAACGTTTGACAATGATTAGCTGCTGATTTAGGTAATGCCAGTTTTTTTCATAAAGATATAAGAATAAACCGTATTTATGTCGTAATAACTTACTATACGAGTATTTCTAAATAACGGTTTGCCTAAATAATAAGATGATGTCGACAAAAGAATAAAAATAGATGATCGTCTCACAAAATGTTGAGGGGATTGAAATCGCAAACCCTTCGCTGGTAAAGGAAGGACCTTTAAACTACCTACCCCTAGCAGTAAGCAACAGGCCAGTACATAAACCCATCCTTCCCTAAATCAAAGAAAAGGTCTAGTCTAGTATTGATTTCATTTGATCGTGAAGTTGGTTACATAACCAACTCCACGTTTTATATTCAGTTAAATTTCAATTCGATCCGTTTATTGCTAAGTGAGTGTAACTATGTGGGTAGTTATGGTAAATTATAGGTCTTTACAACTCAGTGTTAATGTTTGTGATGTGGCGACCCTATAGGAAGCTGTCATCGCTATAAACCTATGTGGTTAGTTACCTAACCCGACAACAGCTTCTTTACGCAACTGGCTGTATCAGAAGGCAATTTACGGCTCCTTGCGTTACCGACAGATACACGCTCTAGCATTTGTACTTGGTATTGCTTCTCGCCGTCGTGGTTGCGAAGGCGCCGGTGATAGATGATGCATGTGAGGCTAAATCGAAAGTGGTAAATAACTACATAGTATTGTAAAAGCCAATCGTAAGCAATTGGTATGCAACTACAATGTTACAAATGGATGGTAAGTTTTGAAACTGCAATGCCCTAGCTTGCAGCTGGGTAGTGTTTGAACCTTCAGGCTCCTGTAGCATTAGCAATCGGTGAGTTTTGCACTCTTTGGAAGTCTGATGCTTAAAATCTGAATTCAACTACAAATCAAAAGCTGTAGCCACAAATTTGTTGTTAGTTGCGAGAGCTACATTAATACAGTTGAAGGGACTGCGTATCACATTAAGTGGTAGGTACCCCACGATTTTGATGACTTGCTCAACAAGCTGAGTAATAGCCAATCAAGCTAATTGTGTGTGTACCTGTACATAACTACACTGACCTGGGCATATAATATTGTTATTCAAATCATACCCTAACTCCTAAAGTGCAAAGTTTACCCGCTACTAATAACGCCTATTCATCTCTAGAATGTTGCGTTTACGGTTGATAAGATATCAGACATAACGATAAACAGTTGATGATGATTGTGAAACACAATGACTTAAAACGGAATAGCGGTAGAGCTCATTAAGAGCTTTTAGTGTGAATGTAAACACCATCTGTTTGACGTCATTCTTAATCATATTATTTTTTGTTCAGTGGTAGGCAGGCCTTTAACTGGTCTCTACATTATAAGAATAAGAATGAACCCAGACGCGCTAGTTTTGGAACTGGTACCTTAGTACATACCTATTATTACCTATTTGTAAGTATTTGTACATAAAAAAACAACATATTTCTGATACAATTTGGTATTTAGGGTCACATGGTATAGGTGTGGCGAGCCAATCGTCAGCCCAATTTAAATCCAATTAGGTTGAACCTTCCTAAGTAAGTCACGTCTGATAACGAATTACGTAGGCTTGGCTTGGCTATGATTGAGTTGTTATGATTTTGAATCACAGTTTGTTTTGTTTGTTCATTTGTACCTATCGACCCTATTAACTATTATGTGTGTGTGTAACAAATATGGTAAATATTCGGTCACTCATACGGCATCCGTCCTATAGAAGTTGACATTCAAATCGCGACCGCAAACTGAGTCAGTGCTGCGGCTGCGTCACAAAACTCACGAAATGACTCACAGTGGCACGCTCTCTCATACACATGTTTTTTCCCCATAGGTGCTACCTGCCACTGAATCACCGAGCCGAGCCACCGGGCCATAGGACTGGCCGAGGAACGAAGACATCGAGAGGTACAATCAACATCAGAAGTCAATAAAACAATAGAATTATAGGAGTTATTTCTGTTAGTGTAATATTGCCTAAGTATTTATTGCTTTGTTTCTAATGATTGACAACTCTTGATGTTTAGTTTTAGACATTTTCGATGTATATTTTTACGTCTGAGCTTTTATATCGATGCCTATGTATGCATCAATGTAGAAGTTTAACTACGTAAGCGCGGGACCGCGATCCGGCACCGCCGACCATTCCACTGCCTGTGATCAACACCAGACCACTTGTGATGGAGAAATCACTCTCGTCCGGTGTTCGTGTCGCAAATTGTAACTAGATTACACTCTATAGCGTAGCGGATTTACTTAGTGATTAAAAGTGTATGTAGCACCTCTGTGATATTTATGACGATTAAGTAATAGTTGAGTGAATCATCGTAGTTTGTTTGATCAATAGTAATCTTTAACAAGCTGCGTCGACATTGACGCACTACCATGACGACCGATTATACACCTTACTCACTTGCCTTAAGTGATGTAAGTTGAATAAGTCGCACTAGCGTATTGAAATTATCACTGAAGTTCGACATACTGTTGAAGGTGAAATAAAACAACTGAACTAACAATGAGTAGGTAAGATATTTGAAAAATGATTTGCGGTTGTTAAAGAGAAAGTATCGTGAAAGTAGGATAGATGTAGTGAATTATATGAGTGTGTGGGTGTTATAGTGTGTAGCCGTGGCCGTGGGCAGAAGCGCGGGTCCCGGCCGGTGACTAACGGGGTTTTAACTCGAACTCTGACACATTATACCTATTAGAACAAGCATTCTTATGATTGGGTTGTTATTTTTGGTAGGTAGTCATTTGGAACCAATTGAAACCTGACCAACTGTCTACCCAACTAGTTGTAAATTATTGTTTAATTTTATTGCCATCATCGCGAGTTCCTATTATTGCGCAATTACTTACATGATTATTATATTGATATATTTGAATGAACATTATGAATATTTAAATGCTGATGGTTTCAGTAAATGTATTTTTTTAAATTAACCAAAGTAATGCAAAATCAGTATTTGTTTAAAACGCGGCATAGGCTTATGATTCTATTGAGAATATATTAAGAGTAACAATCGTTATTAATTTATTACGTATTAACTAAAACATGTGTCTTACTCAGAAGCATCTAATGATGCAGCCACACTGACCCCTTGTTCATTAAAATGTAATCAGTAGTACCATCCATTTAATTAAACACTATCTTTAGATAATATAATATTGTTGTTTGTCGACCGAACGCGCTAAAAATAACTTCCATGTATTTTACAAATTAAAATAGCATTGTAAGACTGATTGAGCTTTTATGAATAAAATAAAACTTAAAACATTGTAACATTCGATTCTTTCGCATAAAATTTGTAACGAATTATTGTCGTATGTAACGGTATCACTGAACCAACTATGTAATGTATGACCAATGTTCACTGACCTTCTTATCAAGGAGCTAGGAGCTACAGTTCAAGCATGCTGGTTATAGCAATAGAGGAATAAGAAAGCTCAGCTTATGCTGGCAGCTTAACGCTCTAGCTGTGGGCTGGTGGGCCACACGTCAAGTGTAACAACAGTAGGACAGTGACTATGCATTGGAATAAGACAATATTATTGTCAACATGCATACCCACTTAAACTTGACCTGTGGGCTTCGGTATATTTCCTTATTTTTCATGAAAATCGAACCACAAATAGTTAATACAAAGGCTATATGTATGATGTATGTGTATCACATTGATTGTATTAAGAAAGTACTTTTGTAAATGCTATTTTCTTCTTAAACATAGTTTTTGATTTCAGTATAACGTAATTAATGAAGCCGAAATAAGTTACAAAATGTCTCAAATGCGAGGTCTGCCAACCTAATTAAAATAAAAGTATATTATTATTATGAGATAAGTTTTCGTTTCTACATCGACTTTTATTTAAGAAATTTAAGTTAAAAGTAATATAAATAATAACATCACATTAAATTAAGTAGTTTTCAATGTATCTCAACTGTGTAACATAGTAAATTAACATGTGTATATAATTCTCGTAACCATTAACAAGGTAAATTATAGTAATATTCTAACTAGCGCATTTTATATTTTTGTAAATTTGTATTATTTAGTGTCGTAGGTATGAATAAATATTTGTAAGCTAGTCAATAAAACAGAAAATATCTAAATGCTGTCTATTCATTTGACCATTTATTTCGGTTAAGCCTATAAACATATTTGCAGTATTTTAATGACTGCCTTTCTGCACTTATTGGATTATAGTCGCAGTTTTGGTCGCAGTCACAGTCAAAAATGTACTGACCAATGAATTACAACTCGACTGGACAGATTTCAAAGGATTGGGTGTCGTCACACCGAATGCTGCGCCGAGTGTTAATGTTTCTGGTAAGTAAGTACGTTTACTTCGTTTCCACAATACAATACAAGAGGAAAAAAGATATTTCCCTGCTATGTCATGTGAACGCTAGGTAATTTTTGATAAAAGTGATGTCTGTTGTGTTGTGATGTCTATGTTCATACATGTTGACATAATTTAATCGATGAATTAATTGTAGGGAAAAGTAACAGTCATGGTCAATCATGAGACAAATCCTTAAGACCTCGTGAAATATTGAATTGCAACGACTTACAGCCGCAAGAAACTCTTCAACACTATACAAGTTGTGCCAAAAGTTGGTTTTACCTAATTATTACCCTTGGATTAGAACGGGCTCCTTTTTATACGCCCACACACACATGAAGAACTCTTAAGTGACCTCTCCCGCCATGCATGGCAATTAAGCAAATTGCAAAAATGTTATATGATAAAAATAAAACAAACATTTCCAAAATTAAATAACTTCTTTTATTTCAGAGTCAAATTTGTTTCCTACATAAACTTGTTAGAATGACAGACACCGTAACACTAATGGTACGCGCCGTTAGATGTTAGCTTCAAACTTGGTGCACAGTGGAGGGCCGGTGACTATTCGTACTCGCGTCTCGCGCCGCGCTCGCGGCTTCAAACATGTGCACTCGCCCCATCTGTGGCCCGACTTTAATTAGCCCCCGATCATTGCCAAAGTATTTATATCCCGCCGGAGACGACTCTCATAATTAACTGATGGTCGAGAGCACAACAAACCCGCGAGCGCAGCGCGAACACCCCACTACATGACAAACTACCGGTTTTAATACAGACTTTTTATTATTATAATAATATAGATTTTATTTTATTAACTATGCAATAATTATGATCACAAATACCCATGAACCGAACGACACCGTCTTGAACATTCTGCAATTCTTGAAGATAACAACAACTACAAAGTCCGCTGCGGGCTCAAACGCGAGCGCACTCATGCGAGGCCAGCTTCTAACTTACATAGCAAAAGAGTCGCCACTTTGACATTCTTTTCGCTATTTGACATCACATACCGTAACAAAATTAGCTATCGAGCTGCCACGTGGTAACCCATGTGCTTCGTAGGTTAGCTGCCGGCCGGCGCTCGAGCCCGCGACTTACACTGAACCAAACGCGTCTCTACTATCCATTGCCACGAACACCTAATTTTAATCAATAATCAACAATTATCGCCCACCTCTAACACTACACGCTTTTATTACCATACGATCAAGTGGAAAAATAATTTTTGATCCATCGAAATCAACGTAACATCCCCATGCTCGATGCACATGGCAAAACAAAATAATAGAAGGCAAACCGAGTCAGGTCGGGAGGGCGGCCCGCGCTTACAGACTACGCGTTAGAGGCAACTTCGTTCCTCCCGAGAGGAAGGGAGGACTACTTACAGACGAAGCGGGTCCCCCTCCCGAACTCGCTAAGATAGGTCAATTGGAAAGACTATTCTTCATATGCTTATAAGAACACTTCATAAAACAGCTTTTCTTTATATTATACTACACAATTTACACATTTATAATAGGTTTACATTTTTACACAGCAATAATAATTGTTTTGTAGTCTTTATAATAATATATTCTATATACTCCCCAATCGCTAAATATTGTCGCATATTTAAGCATGTTTTTATTTATTTTTTAGTTTTTTAACACTGAATGATCATTCGTGCTTCAATACTTTTATTTGATAAAATACTTTTAAACCTCCTCAAAGCGCCCTACCATTCTCAACGCCTAAAATCAACTCTAATAAGAATAAGTAAATGGAAAAAAGTGGCTCGACATTATTGTTTTAGAACTCGATTATTAGTCACTAACATAAACGGTAAGTAGCCAAATACACAACTAAATCCTAAGTTGCAAACTACACTACAAATTTTTATAACAATTTAAAAGGACGCAGCTCACAGATGCTATAAACCCAGTGACGAAACTGAAGTACAAGTTACAAACAATAATCTATAAATGCTGACAATATTGTCTTTTGTCTGGAATGACACTTAAACATTTTCTACATACCAAGTTTTCAAAACATCAATTTCTAAAGTATACATAAATATGTTAGAATTTTAATGACTGATTACAAAAAAATCAGACTCTTACAAAAAAACTTCAGTTAGTATAAAATAATTTTAGAAAAAATAATTATGGCAAAATATTGGCGAAGTGTAACGTATCAGCTCTCCACGAATATTTAAAGATCCAATACCGTCGCAGACAAACGCAAGCACTCGAGAGGCGGCCGCCGACGACTTGCAGCAAATCAGGGGACTACTCCGATGGTAAATTACATTGGAAGACAGAAAAGTAAACAAAACCCAGCGTGATGCCCATTATTTTCATGTATTGAATACAACAGAAAACGATGTTTAGGATACAAAAAAATTAACACAACATTCGCAATACAAATAAGTTTTTGACGCCTAAAGAATCACGCTCCTCACATGTACGAACTCATCGGAGTGGGCCCCCAACAGCCGGTCGGCCCCGCAAATAACTACAACCAATGACGCAGTACAAACAAACGCTTCCACTAAACTTTCTACGGAAAAAAATACAGAAAGGTAAACAAAACAATGATCGGAAAAGTTCAGGCCGCCGCGACGCTAGAACCGTCCAACTGGCCATAGAACGAGGGAACTCGACTGATATTTACATTAATAATGCGCAGGGTACAAAATATTATATGACATAACATCTAAGTATTTATTAAGTTACATTTTATTTATTACACTATGGCATCGCCACTTTGTGACTCGATTGCGGCCGCGCGCGTCTACAGTGAAGCTTTCGACCGAAGCGGAGCGAGCGAGTGAAGCGGTGGTCGAGGAGTCACTAGTACACTAGTCATAAGCTAGGAACATGTAGCAATCTGAGCCCTGTATTATAGAACGTAACTCGAAGAAAATCTGCATTTGAGACATTCTCGTATGAACTATATACTCAACAACAAATCACAATTACATTCTGCAACACGAGACTTACTAGTGTATTTTCACTCGCTTACCGCTCAGTTCGCTCGCTCCGCTCTGTAGGGAAGCGAATACAATTTCCGCAACCCCAACGCAGCGCTTTGCCAGCGTATGGTTCACATGGAGCAAAGTTAAACGCAATAAAACTAGGTTTTAACACCGACGCCGAACGCAAAGCGCCCACCAGCGGGAAGATACCGGCTCAGGAGTCTATTCTCGCGTATCCCATATTACTTAAATCATATAAATACCACTGAAGCTTATAAACAATTCGCTGAATTTTAATTTGATAGTCAATAAGTTAGTTAGTTAGGAAATATCTAGTGACAATAAAAGAATAAGCAAATTTGAATTCAGTGAATATTTTTAGCTCTCGCGATACATATTTATGCACTGTATTAAGTGTATACCGAATGCGCGAGAATGAGTTCCTGGTAGGGTACCGAACGAGGGGCGACGCATACAAGGAATGTTGCTACACGATAAAAATTAACAAAAACAACGTCAAATAATTTACAAATCACATCCCCGACGCCGCGAGCCGCCGAGGTCCGGCGGCGCTGCATTATAGCTCCCTGTGGACAAACAACACTCATATCATTTATACTCCTGGGTTTTGTGTTCCGACACCGGATAAAAACTGAACCGTAAAGAGGTCCGTTCAATTACACATTATTTTACATAATTTTTTGGGTTAATAATGTTGGCTAAACATACACTTATAAATATAACCAAGTCAAATTCAATGCGGCCGATTTGGGCGGCCAACATCCACCAAGATTTTGACAGTTTTACGAGATCATCGATCCACTTGGCTATAGCCGTGGTCAGAGAATGGTCTCCATTCGAGAACTTTCAGCCCCAACGATTATCAACTTTTGGCGCCATGTGGGTCGCCACTGTCAGAGCACGTTGAGCGGGCTGAACCGCTGGGCTACAGCAACCTCAGTTTTTTTTATATCCTCATTTTTATTTGATCTCGTACAGAAATGCAGAAGATAGCCCTCGGACTATGGCTATTTGGGGCTAAGAAATCTCAAGGTCACCAAACGTGCAGAGCTTGAATATGCTTATGAGGCCCTTTTAGTAAGTGACTATGTCACAGATCCAGTCATCATAAGTAACACACCACCAATGACTGTATGGACTGACAGAGGCATGTTGGAAGAGAAAACGTTACGCAGTTTACCAAATGCTGTTCAGTAGGGCTAGCACGAACCGCTAACGTTTCGGTAATCGAAAAGTAAACGATACTTTTTTTCTTTTTCCTGTGTCTTTAAGAAGCAAGAGTTTCGTTTATTTTTCGATTACCAAAACGTTAGCGGTTCGTGCTAGGCCTACAGGAGAGTTGAATTCAGCGCGACATACATATATTTCAGAATCTGCCAAGTTGTAATTGATTCGTCTGTTAAATTTTATCTGACTGTTAAGAAATCGAGATGAAATTTAAAAGATTTAAATGTTATTTTTCTAAAGACACCTATGTTCTAAAGAAGTAAAAAAAGTATCGTTCTCTTTTCGATTATGAAAACATTAGCAGTTCCTGCTAGATCTACTGATCGTGTTAGGTACATGCAGTGCGTGAGCATTATTGTCCGTCACCCTCGCGTCCTCCACCTTGGAGTAAGAGTGTTGATGTCCGTACCTACCTCATCCAGTGCTGCGCGGCGTGGGAAGCGTGCGCGCCCATTGCAAAGATGAGTTACATTCTTTGCAATTCTTTGGTACATTCAATTTATCAGCACAGGAGTCAGGAGCTATATGAGCGGTTGGCGTCTTTTTTTCTTTGTCATCTATTTTGTTAGTGGCCAGTACGACATTCGAATAAAATCTCATTGCACCTTAACATTTTTGACTACAAGGTTGCATTCCAAAATCAACTTTAAGCCCTAGGGCAATAATGCAATTCGGTACAACATTATGTCTAAGCTAGGCCGTAGCGCTATAATGACTAACTTTAGGAAAGGTTTGCATGATGTGTCATGCAAACATTACACATCATATCACATTATGTGTAATGTGTCATTGACGAGCAGGTAGTATAAAAATGAATTTATTTGAAAACTGGTCAACCTTTTCATTCGGCGACTTTACATGCAGTTTGTAAGCATTATTGTCCGTCACCCTCGCCCCCTCCACCTTGGAGTAAGAGTGTTGATGTCCGTACCTACCTCATCCAGTGCTGGGGGGCGTGCGGCGCGTGCTGGCCGTGCTGCGCGTGCGCGCCGTGCGAGGCGTGCGCGCCCGGCGCGTGCGTCTGCGTCGCCACCCTCTGTACCACCTGGGAGGGAATATACTTATTAGGGATGATCGATGTTGAAAGGGAAAACATCGATATTTTAACATCGATGTCGCTTTACCAAAAATATCGTAACATCGATGTTAACGGAATCCATAATCGATCATCGATATTGCTCACGGCCTCATGAGCTTGCGCTGAAATATTTAAGTACTATCGCGACAGCAACGCTGAAAAACATTTTTGAAAACCTTGCTCTACTCTTCATCAATAAACAAATAGATTAAAAGGTTCTTCTGTATCAAAATTAATTTTTCTTCAGTCAGTTGACAAAAAATATAGGAATACACAATATCTTTTTCGATTTCTGAAAAATTTTGAATGATTATTTCACTGTATTTATAGTGTTCTCAATTAACAGTGCTAAAATTATGGATGTTACCCAACATCGATGTTTGGTTTGTCAAAAATATCGAACACGATGTTGAGCTTTCGGTTATAACATCGATGTCAACATCTAATTAATAGTGTCATTTTTTTTCTTCAAGATAAACAGCTGATCAACTCTCAGCTATGAAAAAAGTATCGACAAATATCTGAGTATTAGATCGACTACCTACCATGCAAATTTACCTTAAGTGAAATAAATAAATGTTGAATTTGAATTTTTGATTATGTTTTTGTATATTTTGGTGTGGTGCACTGACCTGCTGCACGAAGGCGCGCGTAAGGTATGGCGCGGCGCGCTCGGCCTGCTCGAAGGCGCGCCGCAGCTCGTCCACGGCGCCGGCGCTGGCGGGCCCGTGCTTGCGCGACAGCTGCAACAACACAACACTTTCATCATTTCTTCTGTATATGTTGATGCTTGGCAGTGCCCTACTCGATCGAAACAGAAATTATGAGATCCAGAGGAGAACTAAGATAACCCTCGAAAGATTGCATCGTTGAAGTGGCATTGGGCAGGACACATGGCGCGGAGATCCGATAGCCGTTAGAGCGATAAAAGGTTTTCAAATGGTGACCGCGTAACTCAATACCGCATAATCAATTTCATTCGGAAATAATTGACTGATTCCAGGCGACTGACTAATCAAAATCCTGATCTTATTGAGAATATGAAACAAATCATATTCTAATTCTCAATGACAACTTTACCCTAATATCAATACATGTAGAAGTGCTCCAAGAGATAGCCCCAGATCAGCGACCACAAGCTCTTCAGGTTGGAAGCCTGCCCAGTACTACTTCAACATTCTTATTTGCTGAACATATTTTGTAAGCGAACAAACCTCATTTAGAAGGGGGTATATCAGCTGCTGCAAGTATGGGTGCTTGCTCTTTTGCATGCCCTTTTGTTTGTTCTCCTCGCTGTTAGCTCCTCTGTGGTCCAGTGGCGTCGCCTGAAACAATACAAGCCTCATTTTAGTTGAATATAATACTATCGCAAAAGAAAATCAAACATCACAAAATAAATCAAAGACTTTTCAATCCTTCTGGTCTGGTCAACTAACAAATACGAAAGAAAGTTCTTTAAATATCAAATTCGTAAGCTTTTGGTTTTAGGGATGTTTTTCTTTGAGGTTTCACACAATGTTCAGACCACTGAAAGTGAGATTAGAGAGACAATAAAAAAACATCATGATTATGTTTATTTTACAGTGCATCTGGTTGTCAATTTGTATGTTTCATACATGGTTAAGTTTACTCACCGTTTTATTATGTACTACACTGTCCCGGTTGGAGGGCTGGTGGTCTAGCCTCTCCTTCCGTTCCACGCGTTCTTCCCGCTCTCTGTCTCCTCTCTCTCGTTCCCTATCCCTGTCTCTCTCTCGCTCTTTTCCGCTCCTCTGTTCGACTACAGGTGTGGGCACGATCGGTGACTGTCGTGGCTGCAATTATGAAACGTGGAATATAAATAAAACAATGTATACCGTGTAAGTGTTTGCTCTTGACCAATCTATACCAAGAGAAGATATGTGTTCCATGATCAAGCGAGCTTGCCCAGAGAGCCTTTTTCTCACTATTTGATCACGATCAACACGAATTTAAATAACATTTGTGATGAGGCATCTAATGGCGGTTGGATGGAACTGGTTTTTTTATCGTAACTGGATGCGTTTAATCCAGGAAAGTCGCTGTGAATATCAGCACTTTGTAAGAGGGACAGGGATGTCGAAAACATGACGGAGATATTTTGCTGACGCTTGGGGGTTCTATGGTGGAACAACCCATGGAGCTCGGTGTATTCATGAAATACTCATAGGGGCTGTGTGTATGAAATATAATTACATATAAGTTTGATTGTAAAATTTACATAATATTCACGTTAGCATGATGGACATGAAATTAACCTGTTTTTGACAAACACATTATCATTGAATCGTGGATTCCTGAATTCGTAAACGTCAATCAAGGTTGAGCACGCCTTCAATCGAACTCATGCATTTTTCTTTATTAACCATCGGTTACCCCAAAATTTGACTGTTACAGCTTTATCGGACAATAAGGTGAGCGGAAGCCTAACCCCTAATATCAGGGCGACTTAGAGCGTCACTGGAGGACGCATCAATCTTAAGCAGTCTTTCAGAACTGCAGAACTGAAGGCAACCCGCATGACATTGCAGGCGTGCTCAACCTTTGTAAATTCAGCGGTTAGTCGCAGTAAACATAACAGTAGGATATCTAAGGCCGCCCGCCGAGTTATTAGCACAGCGTGCTCACAGACACGCGGCACAGCCTCCCCCCATATTTTATGCTAACGTGTGCGTGAAATCGCATGCCGAGACGGCGCGCGACGCGCACGCACACATTCAAACCGAGAGTGGTCTTCTGCCAAAATGAAATGGCGAAGGAGATGAAGGAGAAAGAACACGTGACTTATTCGACCAATTCAGAGCGCACATGGCGTTTGGTTACTGCCCACTTATTATTTTACGGATGCGTTCCGTAAGTTTATCAACTTCCGGAAATGAGGGCGTAAAATAATACAATTTATCTCTCGTTTAGAATCCTACGAAAGTTGATAAATTTCCTAGGAAATTTATAAATTTACGGTTTTTGTTATTTTCCGGTGACAGACATACCGGATGTTTCTCGGCGTTGTTGTTGTTGTGGTGCGCGTGCGGCTTGGGCGGCGCTTCGGGCGCGTGCGGCGCGTGGGCGTCGTCGTCTCCGCGCGCGTGCGCGCCGCCGTTCTGCTTCGGCGTCGACGCGATCGGAGACACTGGTCGAGGCATGCCTGCAATCATACATGAATATTAAAAATGACAGTCAATAATTTTAGGAACATCATCATTATTGTTTTGAGCCGCACGAAGGTTTACTGCTAAATAGAATAGATTTGAAGAGTGGTCCGTTGTTGGCGACATGCAACCACAATCACCATGCAGATAGCGTCTCACGCTGGGTGTGCTATGAAATTTACACCCTTCCAGAACAGACGGATAGATAAACCCCCGACCCGTCGACTTGACGCGATTAGAGATATGATACGGTTTTCACCATATATTTTAGGTAGCTTTCGTACACGCGCCGACGCGTTTGATACGTAAACGTAACTAAGACAAACCAAGCATCGCAGTCGAATCTCAATCGCGAATTAAACGAATCGCAGACGAGTCGTCGCGTAGACGAAGGGCCTTATACGTAGCGTGTACGAAGAGGTAACATAGTTTTTCTAGTCATATCAGAGCCCTTCGCAATAAAGATTCATTTTGGCTTGCAGGAGTCGCCGTATACGGTGTGGACGACATAATGATTATCATTGGACATCATTTTAAGATTACCACATTGTAGACTTAACATGAAGCAATCTTTATTGATCTCACAATCTTTATTGTGATAGGTATTTTTTTTTATTTCTAGCATTATCATTATCATCTTACTAAATAGGAATCTTACGAAACCAGAAAAAGACATTTGGTCTTATGGCATCAGGCGGGAATTGAACCCGCATCTTTCGTAAACCAGGCGACTGCACTAACCACTGTGCTACCGAGACCATTAACAGACCGGCCGAATTTTGATTTACCTGGTTTGTTTCATCAATGTTTGGGCATATACCTTAAACGACCTCACTTACCTCTACCCCCTCCATCTCATCCCTACCTATTAGCTCTTTGTCGTTAGTGCAGTCGCCCGGTTTGCGAAAGATGCGGGTTCGATTCTTGCCTGTCGCCATAAGACCTATCTTTTTCTGGTTTTCCTATCTTTAGAAAGATTGTGATAGCTAGTAGCTTTAGACGTACCGTTGTCGACTAGTAGCGCGCGCCACTGCTTGTTGTCCTCTAGTTGCGGGCGCGGCGCCGAGTGCGGCACGGGCGGCGGCGAGTGCGCGGGGTGCGCGGGCGCGGCGGGGCTCCACCGCGGCTCGTCCTCTATGGAAGGGCACAAGATGGCCGGTGCTACGTACCGTTGTCGACTAGTAGCGCGCGCCACTGCTTGTTGTCCTCTAGTTGGGGCCGCGGCGCCGAGTGCGGCACGGGCGGCGGCGAGTGCGCGGGGTGCGCGGGCGCGGGCGCGGCGGCAAGGCGCGCCGGGGCGCCGCCGCGGACCGTCATGATCCACGGCTCGTCTGCGTCACCGTCGCCGCGGCTGCACTCCTCTCTGGAAGGGTGTACACGATGTTACTAACACATTCACTGTCCCATGGAGTCACTGTGTTTCATAACAATCGATTTTCTATTGTGATATTTAATGCACAGGGAACGTGCTAATGATACTACACGATTTGCAAACGATACTACACGATTTGCAAACGATTGCCTAGTAACCCTAGTAAGTATAGACAATATATACGTATATATGAGTTGCCTAGGTATTTATTTTCTATCTAAATTTAGCCCTATTGGTGCATGAACTGTAAACCTAGACCCAGCTTGCTCTGAAGTCTAATTGTAAGACTGTACAATAGGTGAAAATATGTTAAAACAGGAGAAGGACACGTCAATTCCTCCAAACAACTTCAATAACAAAGTCGGAAGCTTATGGGCAGCTTGTTTCTATAAATATATAGAAACAAGCTGCCCATAAGCGCTAGGGCAAAGTACGCTGTACCCCCTTGAGAAAGCTCGGCAAGTCACTTAAATATTAGGGATTGAGAGCCTGCACGATTGACCTCTGGATTCCAAACATCGACCTCACAGCCACCCAACTCCCCATTACAGCCGAGCGGAGTCATCGTTTTAGACTGATACCTCACATAGCAACCAGTTTTGACCACTTCCGTGAACTGTCAAGCGGGAGCCAACGTCAATGATGTTCGATATGATAGGAATTGGATCGGGTTCAGGCTGATGATAACACAGACTTAATTTCATGGAAGTTAGTAATCGTGCATCAAGCGTGGTGGCTGTGAGGTCTAAATCTCGAAACCTTTTTGACCTATCCGGTATTTGTTTTTAAATCACCTCAGTGACAATCTTAAAACACAGCTCGTTTATTATTTGACATATGCTGGAAGGAGGATTGATTGAAACTATATATTTGCTATGAGTGTTTTGGTTGCCAAATCATCGTTTAATTGAAACAATGACAATAAATTCAATGTCATGTAGAATAAAGACTTCATAGAAAACTATACGATAAGTACAGTCTAATATCCTATTTAATATCTAATCATCTACATAACCACACTGATAAATAATAATCGTATGGGTTTCATGTAAGAAGCAATTTATAATAAGTATCATGCATGAGTCATAATTATTATGATTTCAAATTACAAAATGTTACTTAAATTTAATCAATTAGCATACCCGCTAAATGCCGTTTCGTCAGACCGAGGTAAATACTATACGTTAGTGTGAGAATTGTCGAACAACATTGAACCGCACCAACTATTACTATGAAAATTATATCCGTGACATCTATAGCCCAGTTTAAAATAACTTGGTCAGACCGCTTAAAAATTACAAAAGGATTTCAATCCACCTAGTTATCAAGCAGTCAAAGGATTTATACAAAACCGTATAACCGTAATGGAATTACAAGTAAATAGGATACGTACGAATCCGAGTTCTCCGATTCGGTTTCACTCTCCTCGCTCCGCTGCGCCTTCCACTTCTTATACCTATCTATAAGATCCATTAAATAAGAATTCTTCTTTGCCTTCCTGATGAACTGAAACTTTAGTAACTCCTTAGCAGTTGGTCTCTGAAAACAAAATAAATTCTAGTTAGGTACAATTCGATTAAAGGCCAGTAAGTCGAATACGTTGGTTGGTTCAGACGGAGACCACTCTGAGCAGAAACCGTCGACAATACTCGTATGTTACACAAAAAGAGCCAAGCACTTTGTTTAAACTGTCAATAATACAGTTGACTTATGAAACAATAGCCATCATAGTCGATATAATAAGAACTTGCCAAAATAGTAACCGTCAAGTCGATAACTAAAATCATCACGACTCAACCTGACAAGATAAAAATATAAGTACTATTTATGCATAAAATATGTATTGGCAATTTGCCACAACCAAAGTTACCACTTGTTCTATCATCATCTTTCAAACGTAAGTATGCGTAAAAAGGACGAAACATCATTTATATACAAAACAGCTGTCCTAATGCTGCTTTAATTCATAGAAACCCAGTTCACAGTGATTTTAAAAGCTAATCATACTGTCTGATGGATTGCCACACCGCCAATCCTAACCCCTGGAATCCCCCAGCATATTTTAAAACAATCATACAACAACGCTAAGCGCATTTAACGCTAAATCTTGTCCGTAATTTAAAACGCGATAATTTATAACTCAAGCAAAGCTACATAAAGTGACAACCAAATGATTACGAACATTTTATGGGTTGTTCAATTTGGCGTGTAATGTAATAACTGTCACATTTGTGATATTTAATGTTATATTACGAGAAAAGCATCCGGTATTCTCAGCACTATTCAAAATGGCTTAGGAAGAAAACTATAATTTAAACGTTTATTACACCTCACCTTCTAAAATAAACGTGGACGCTATTTAAACACAGAGAAAACCTTTTAGAGCTAGTCTTTTCTTTATCTCGTGGCCTTTAATCACTTTCCTTTCCGCTTTGCAAAGAACGGAAATTAGATTGCTTCGAAGTAGGTACTCCTTGTTTTAACTTTAATGTTTCAAGATCCGAACCGTTTAAATCTTCTTTAGGATTGTTTAATATTTATGTATTTAGTTCTGCTGAGTGTTGAGCCGAGACTATCATGAGATTCATGAGCCGTCAGCTCCCCTAAGGAAGGGAATATTAATGATTGTGCTTATTACGGATCTTTAGACATCAGATTAAAATTGGAAGAAACGTATAACTGCTAGCCCTTTTAATTAAAGAATTAATTACAAAACCCGGTGTTGTTATTTATTAAATTGTGACGTATTTTTACTTCAATAACACAAGAAATTGTTATAAAAAACAACAGTCTGGAAGTGGACATACACAAACAAAGAAGAGAAGGACTTACATTTTCTGGATCCTTATTGAGGCACGCTTCGACGAACTCTTTGAACGGTTTCGAGTAGCTCCCAGTAAGCTGAGGGGGGTTGTTCTTGGGGATGAGGAAGAGCACCCTCATGGGGTGCAGCTCTGAGTTGGGTGGTTCGCCCTTGGCCAGCTCGATGGCCGTAATGCCCAGCGACCAGATGTCCGCCTTGCTGTCGTAGCACGACTGTTTGATCACCTCAGGCGCCATCCAGAAAGGCGTGCCGACGAATGTGTTTCGCTTGCTTGTCGTGTTTGTTAGCTGACCCGCCACACCTGAAACACACACAAAATAACAGTCAGTTCTGGTATTATTTTGGCATGCATTCCGTTTATATTTGCTTGCTATACCTACACATATGCGGGCACTTTTGATTCGCCTTTCTTAATGTATTCCGTCGGTTCTGACGGATTTATGCTAATCTGTAAACGCTGACCCGTATTATTTGTAAGCTAGGTTTAAGAATTTTTCCTTTTGTATATTAAGTAAATCCGTTTCGCGAAAATAAAAGGGAAAACAGGAATCCTCGCGCCAAATTGAAGACGTAAAAAGCCAACAAAAGCTTATTTAGTAAACATATTTTTAATACTAAAAGGGTTACCGTGTTGCCTTAAGCAGCGCACAGAGCGCTGTGCAAATATTCATCAAACATTGGCCGGGTGCCAAAGTGTCCCCGGGGTCTGTGCAGGGTTAACTCATGCCGGGAAGACTTTGATTAACACTGTAATGCCGCTTCGCCGTCTTACGTACATACATACTTACATCGCGATGCATAATAGATGCACAAGACGAATGCTAGGAACGAAATACTAGATCGTATTAAGAATTCAGAGGATGCCGATGATTCTAGAAGGGTTTGATGCTCGGGTGAAGGAAACTGTGACTTTGTCGGAGTGTATTTGCTATTCGTAAACAGAGAATGATTTTCTTACATTGTGGTACATGACAGATAACGGGCAGCCGAATGTATCTGATTATGCTGAATTCCTGCTCGTCGCTGGAGCTTATCGTTGATCATTGATTAGATTACCGTTTCATTATTTTCGTGCTCACTCTCCACGCCTCGCTTGTTCTATAGCGGCAGGAGCAGCCGTTCAGCCGTGGCGATGATACCTTGGAGGCCTCACTATTGATGATCAAATGAGACACAAACAATGGGCTTCAAAGCCCTGACTTGAAGCCCTTTTATAGTTTTAGAAAAAACGATTAGGCCCAATACGCAGCAGAAATATCCGTGAAATATTCAACAAAATATTTTAATTTTATCGCATTGCAGGAGTGGAGAGTTTATACGGTTAGCGTAAAAAAATCGATGTGTTTACATAGTCTACATACTGATAAATAATCTAAATATAGCCACTAACAAGCTTTAAGAGGAAAATTTTGGTAGCTGTATCGTAACAATAGGCATGATGACTGTAATTTTTTTTTGTTTATTATCGAAAGACCTTACATTTATGTAAACAATCCTCAAAGAATCACTTCATCTGGATCAATACCACCAGAGATATCACAATTTGAAATGCACATTTTTGGACTTGCCCAAAAACGCTCCATACAAAAGTGACAGCGACAGTGACGTCACTCTCGCTGTTTTTGTAAGGAGCGCGTAATAACTTTGTTCGACAGCTATATTAAATATTGCGTTTATGATAATGGTCTCCTAACATAATTCCTTCATAATAGTTTGGGTTACAAAAAAGTGATATTGTTTTACAAAAATTTAACACATATGAAATGGACTTGCCCACCCAAGTTTGCAGGCCTATTGTAGCCTCATTTTGAAACGAATTTCGATTGTGGTTTTACAATAACATTTGAAATCAATTATTATTTTTGGGGAACATAAAAAAACATGCAAAATCACTCATAGTCATCTACCCTATTGATTTTCAAGGTGAGGATAACTCTATTACTTTGTTTCGCGCATAGGTTAGATTTGACATTTCAGTCGTTGAAGTAGCTATAAAGGAACAGCCATAGCTATAAAGATTTTAATTAGCGGGCTATTGTCCAATTTAAGCGGAGTACATAAATACGACAAGAGAGATTCTAAGCCCTACCAAAAGGAGTTTAATAAACAAATGGCAACTTCGCCTAGACAGTAACCACTGTGAAGCCATACTCACCGAAGTCAGCAAGCTTCACGTCCCCCATCTCGCTGAGCAGCACGTTGGCGGCCTTGATGTCCCGATGCAGCTTGCGCTCGGAGTGCAGGTAGTCGAGCCCCCGCAGCACCTCGCGCAGGATCACCGCTATGTGCATCTCCTCGAAGCTGCCGGCCTTCATCAGGTCCAACGCCGACCCCCCGCCCAGATATTCCATTATTATCCATAGTTTTGTTCCCTGAAACCAAAAATTCACTACTCAAACAATGCACGAGAAAATTCTTAAATATTAGGTAAAATTTCGGTAAACGACAAAGGCTTTGGTAGACGCTGGGTGGAATTTAATTTGTTAGGAGAAATTTCGAAGCGAATCCTCTAACTATCGCGATGTGGAACTAGTATAATGCATACTAGAACTTGAAGTTTCAAGGATTAAGAATGTTTCCAACTATTTACTGCAGCCGGGCGACAGCTAGAACAGCAGTTTAAATTTATTGCATAGAGCTCTGTGGGCATCGATAAATCGTCGAGTCTGGCTCTATTGGGATCATGACAGGATTTTGTGATGGTTTATGATAATATTGTGACGTTTTAGCACTGCCTAGGCAGTAAAAGGGTTACGTTAGTGCGCGCTGACAGCGGTACAGAGGCGCACACATCAACCTTTACATGGGGGCACCTTATGCTGCTGACATTAGACCCATTTTGCAATGGTTCTGTAAAGGTTGATGTGCGCGCCTCTGTACATCAGAGCACACGTGCATGTGGAGCATGCAAGCGGAAGGGGACAATGCGCGCAACGGAGCAGGGATCCGGTCGGGACCAGTCACGGCCCATCAGCCCGCGCGGATCCGAGCCAGGGTCACCTCAACCCTGAGCAGATTACACCAGGAAATTAAAGGTACTGCGCCACAACTAACACGCGGCTAAGCGAGCATAGAACAATAGTAATTGTTGTATTTCTGTCTCAATTACTCTTACTGTTGTTAGTCTAACAATACAGCTCAAATAACAAAACAGCTATCGCATGATTCACAAACAATCAACTGAAACCTCCTAACCAGCTTCGTAAGCTGATGATTATTTTCTCTTTTAACAAGCATCAAACTTAATTTTAGAAGAGTTTAATGAGTAGATGAATCAATTACGCTTGGAGATAATAGTACAACCAGTCGTAAGCCATAAATTGCATATGTCATTATTTTGGCGCACGAAGGAGGCCTAGAAACAAATAGAATGTTGTAAATCCTGCTGATGTTTACAGGCAAGCTTGTCTGGCTAGGATATTCTTTAAAATTTTGTTTGAATTAGATAAGATTTATATTTCTGTTATTCAGCATTCACGTCTGTTTATCAAAAGATTGAAATAAACTCAGGCACACTATCAGGTGGGATTTGTTTGTATCATTGTGATTGATTAAAAAAAATGTATCAAATAAACGGCAGATTTTACGAGACATCCAGGGCAAAAACACAAACTACCCATGGCAAGATTGATTAAAGCTGATGATTAAAATGATTAAAGTTATGAATAATGTCTAAAATTTAGTACGTATCTAATCACTAATTTGAAGTAGGTATGTACCTAAGTTAAAATAGGCACTTAAAACTTATTTTAACTTACTAATGCTGTGATTTTTCCAGAACAGAAAACGTCTATGTTTATTTGTATTATTGAAGTCAGTTTAAACACGAATAACTTAAAATGAAACGGTGGGCGGTATGTAGACCAAAGGTATAAACAACTATGAAAAATCTAAATACGCTTATAAAAACATGCTGTTAAAAAAATTGGTTCGCAGAATATTTTTGTTACATACTTTTACGTCGGCTCTTTGTGAGAGCCAAACAAATTCTTCGACCGTAAAGATATTTCGTCCCAAAAACATCAAACAAAAGATCTGAAGAGGAAAATAATGTGCCCGAAATTCTCAGGATAAATAAATAGAAAGTACATGAAACGAATAAGCATGAGGATGCGTTTACATACATAAATAATGAAGGGAGATAGATATGAGGGGTATAATGGTTTGGGTGTGCTGCTTAACTTTTGACAGCCCTAACATAATTCAACATCGGAAGCTGATCATAACAGTAAACAAGACATTATGGACGTAGCTCTATTGTGATTCGAAGATGCCCTCAAATTATTCTGAAGTCATTGGTTTTAAATGATATGAGTTTAACTTGACGAACTTAGCAGCTGTAATAATTTCAAAATAAATCGCAAGTCTCGGCCCGAAGGGTGTTTTACAACTTTGCAGAAAAGCTGGCTACCTACCTACTTGCCGGCATAAAGGCAGAATTTTAACGAGGATAAAAAGACCTCGTAAGCCTCTTTTCATAATAAGCTTTTTCATAGCCCGCATGAGGCATGCTTCATGTAGTAGTCATGTACCCGTAGCCATGGCAACCCGATGGCGTCGGTCAAAGACCTCGCCGTCGCGACATCCAAAGTACAAAAAGAAAAGTGCACTATTAATTCGGGAGGAGTCAAATAAGGTTACCTAACGAAGCAGAGTTTACGTTGTGCACAAGATGAGATTAAAAGACTCCGCGTCGTCGGGTTGGCTCGTTACGAAGTTAAGTCTGTATAAACTTGTTAATTCATTATGACTTCAATCATAATGGTGTAGCTCCATTGCGGGCCGGGAAGGCGTACGCGCATTTAATTACTTTTAAAACTCGCACTTTAACGTTAATTATAACTTGTCGAATAATATGAAGCTCAATTGAAAAGTAAAATCCAGTAATTACATTTTAATTTGAACAAGTTAAAACTTTTAACGTTTTAATTAATATTTGTTATGCGATGTTGTTAGTTTTTTGATTTCAACTTTCTACTCAATTACTCAGATAACTAGGTACCTTAGGGCTTACATGGAACAGAAAATTAAGTTTCCATTAGTAATAAGTAAATGTTTGTCTGCCCTTAAAGGGTTAATCGATTTCAATATCAAGTTCGAATGTATTCTGGTGGACGTGCAACTGATAGGCTACTTTCCAATACTATTCGTGAATGTCGTACGGTTAATGCAAAAAAAACTTACTTTATATGCATTTTATATCATATCACATGAAAATGAATCATGCACTTAAACTATTTTACAAGTATAAACATGTATAGTATAAGTTATTGCAGCAAGTTTTATGTTCCAGTAAAGTGCACCTAGCCCGTTAATGCAAAATTGATTTCTCTTGGGGTTAAGACCCAGGTCCGCCGTCCACAACAACATAAAATGCAAAAGCCGTCGACGAAACAAAAATAAAAACGCAGTCAAGTGCCGAGTGCAAGGGAGTTCCGTACATGAAGAGGATAAAATGCAGATTTCTGAAAAATTAAGCATGAGCCTCATCATCTCCAGTTTAGAATGTTATTTTTTTACATAAACCCTGAATCCTGCTTTGCCATACATAACTTCTTAAAAGCAATACCCAAAGGACTGTATACAACTTTAAACATTTTAAGGCCATGTACTGTAAGCTGTAAATGGCCTTAAAATGTTTAAACTTGGATAAAAAAATACCGTTCATGGCTTAGGTTGTCCCTAAAATATGCTAAACTAGCGGCCGCCCGCTACTTCGTCCGCGTGGACTTAAGTTGAAAAACAAAAAGTAGTATTTCTTTATAAATTGTAGCCTATGTGCGACTGAGATTTATGAGCTACATTATTGCAAAGTTTCATTGAAATCCATTTAGTAGTTTTTACGTAAATGAGCAACACGGCACATCCACACATACGAACTTCCGCCTTCATAATATTAGTAGGAAGTTGATTCTAAAATACGTGGCAGATAGCCCAGATGGTCAGTGCACAAAGGTTTCATTTTCATCATTTAGGAACTAAACCCTGAAAATTGATTCACAGTACAGACGAGAACTAATTAAAAGTTGTAAAGCAACAATCGAACGGTGCCGGGCGGGGTTGATCATTCGCTAACTAATTCAGCGCGGGCGCGCGCTGGTTGGCATGGCGACGCGTGGAGTCGGAGGGCAGAGCCCGCACGCCTGGATAATTTCCCGGACGATTGAATGCCGCTAGTTGCTGTAAACAACGGCTATGCGGCCAATTTAAGTTCGGAAGAAGTCCGAGCTGGCGTCGGGCTGCAATGAGATAGCAGTTTTATTAGCGTCCCGTTCCGCCCCTACACTTCGCTCAGTGCTGAAGCTCCTTGAAATACGTTATGTAAGGAAGAAGCAATATGTCGAAAGCACTTCCTCATCTTTCTTATAGGTACAACGACTATAACACAGTTTTAAAACTTGACAAGCTACAAACTTCGTCTTTCAGTACCTTATTATTTATTTACGAGGAATTATTTCTTCGGAACACATACATTAAAATAATCGAACTGAATTTGATGGAATTAATTTTGTTTCTTGGATTTAAATTACGTGGAAAGTAATTTTCGATATCTTTGGCAATGAAATCTACCGGTCTTTACGCTTTTTGAGAGAATATCTGCGTTAATCTTAGGAGATTATCGATGTAGATAGTGTTTAGATATACTAAACGAAACAGAATATGAGATAAAATACTACAGAAAATACCTTAGATAACGTATTTTTAGCGTGGAAAGCAACATATTATTATTGTTTTTAAGTTAAAAAGAATCTGGTGCTTTAAAAACAAATGGACATAAAAAAAATGCAACAGTCTTAAAAATAAAATACTGATGCGTTCGTGGCATATCTGTTTTAGCAAAAAGATTGTATCCACTTAATTTAAAATAAGAGGAAGGTAGATAATAGTACATTGTTATCCTAGGGGTGAAAGTAACTTATTTAAGTTATTTACCGCCGCACTCAGAGACGTCAATTAACGTTAATGGCTGATTAGCGTCTAAATTCCATTTTTGAAAAGAGACTTTATAACAAATTGAATAAAGAACTTTTCAGGATGTCAAATTTTGACTCTAATGAACCATTAACGTTAATTGACGTCTCTGAGTACGGCAGTTAGTCCCGAGACGGGGTTTGGCGCCCGGAACGAAGTGAGGGCGCCAATAGTTCGAGGGACTAAATAAGTCTTTCACCCGAGGTAAACACTGTGCTTTTCATTACAAATACGAGGAAAGTTAAAATAAAAACATGAATTAGCTAAAGAAAAAATGAAGAAAATAAATGAAGATCGAATTGCCGCTTTCCCGCCTATTTTGTTTGTTTTTTTTCTGTGGCCGGCCCGCTATTCAGCCATTATTTTTTATTTTCTTCATTGGAAAAATGGTAAATATTTTGCTCAAAGCTAACTTAGTTTTAAAGAAATTGTTGAAACTAAATTATAATAAAGTTATTTAAAACATATATATATTCTCTGATCAATACTTAACTTAAAGTTACACACATCAAAAGTGTCTAGGGATATCTCAAGCATTTTCATACAAAGTATAGCTATTTGGGAGGCTGTAAAAATTAAAATAATGCAACGTAGAAATTTTTAGAACACAGAAACTGCTATATCTGCCCTTTCAGATTGTATAATTTTTTTTATTGTAGTAGCATTATTGTACAATCGTAAGGATGTTAAAAAAAGACAGATTTTTCTTTTAAAAGATGTCAAAATTTTAGCAAAATCAAACGTTTTTTTTTGTAATATTCTTAACCTTTATCTTATGCCACTGTCCTCGCGTTATTCTGAGATAATGCTCAACTTGTAAACCAACTTAACTTTATGAAATATTTGAAAAATGATATCCCTATGATATCCCTAGACACTTTTGATGTGTGTATTTCAAATTTTACATCGTGGCTGTATAGAAAGTTGGAACATGGTTCAATAGATATGTGAAAAAGAACTAGTTTTAAAAAAAATAGTTTGACAGCTGTCAGTTGAAAGTGATTCTCCCTAGGGATGAAAAGTGATACTTTCAGCCCGCTTCTTAGGTGAGTAATGACCTACTTTCAGAGTATGAGTAATGAAAAATCTTTTTTTGTTATTTTCAGTTGAAGAAAGACACCGCAAACTCCACCCGGGCAGTTTGTTTACATGCCGGGAGACACCACAGCAGCGGTTTTCTCTAAATAAACGTAAATTACACAGTTTTCTTTCCGCATTTTCTAAACAAACCTGCATGTAGCCACAGATAACGATACAGGAATGTTTTGTTCACAAAAAAATATTTTACTTTTAGTGTGAATAAACCGCAAACTATTGACGTGGTCTCCACAAATAAAGTTACAGAAAAGTTTTCTTTACAAAAAAAACTTTCAGTGTGAATAAACCGCAAATTATGGACGTAGTTACTCGTAGTCAGCCTAATAATCATGTGTTTTTAGTTCGGAAACTACCAAATAATAAACGAAGTCACCACAACTACTTCTTATTGTGATCATGCTAAAAAAACAGCTACTTAAAAAGATCATGGATATACATATGTACTTAAACCAAAAATAGAACATGCAAAATAAAAGTTATATTTTTCAATCAACGATGGTATTAATTCAGTGCACTTCAATCTCGAATCTCGAATCAATTTTATTCGAAAACGGAGGCAAATAGAGCAAAGTCGGGGGATTTTCGCGAAATTGTCGAGATAAGGATTGGAAGAGAAATTGCCAAATCCTCGAAGCGTCGAGCGTCGTCCGAATTCTGCCTTACAGATATTTACAAATGCAGGGATGTCCTAAACACACCAACTTAAAAATAAACAAGTTTTATAAATTAAATAATTGTTCTGTCTCCTTTCTCTTCGACCTTTAGACAATCTTTGAACTAGCTAGCTTGATACAGTCAGATCAAAGTAATGTTTCTACTAAAATATAAAAAGTACGCAAAATGCTACTTTATCATTATTACCGAACCTTGAGTCATAAATCTAACTTAGCAACTTTCTTTGATGTCTCAGAAAAGTTCTTGAGAGTCCCTGACGTTGCCTATTTGTCATTAAAGGCTGCGAGTGCCCGGGACGAGGTCTAATCCCGATGTTACAGGGAATTATCCCCGCACGCCAAATGTAAAGGGAAAACTTCTCAAGATGATACGAAACGCTCCCTAACTGTAAAGACGTTCGGTCTCCCGGGCACAAATAAAATATACCTAGGAAACATTAGTAGGGAGTTATGAAATGATTAAACGGGCAGTCTGCAGTTTCCGCACGAAGGTTTCGTTGCCAAGAGATAAGGGCTATTGTAGCGATAGTCAGCTCTGTTTGCGAGCAAACATTCGCCGGAGCCGAGGCCTTATAGCCGGCGGCCACATCGCGGGGCCCATGGATGCTACTTTCTTTGCTGTGAAATAAGAGAATCACGGAACAAAGAGGAGCGATAATAAGTAAATAAATTATTCATACAACGTCGGCGTGTATCAGACTCGTGTCGAAAGATTTGATGATAGTGAAAATAGCTTCGTGCGGGAACGGTGTATATAGAGATTACAATCCCGAAAAATAGAATCCCGCGGGATCTTGCAATGCCAGCCACAACTTCCAGTGCTTCAAAAATTTACGGCACGGTTGAATAAGTGAATTCTGCTTTTTTTGCTTATAACAAGAATTTCAACAATTCCGGTACCTACCTTAGCTAACCAATTCAGACTGACAAGTGCCTAATTTACCTGAACGAACTGATAACTTTAACCAAAAATACTTGAACTTTAGTAACAAATCATTTCTGTTTATTGACATTTGTGAAAACTAATTGTGATAGCTGAATAATAAATTAAATCATTATCGCTCTTGCCGGTGGAGGACCTGCGAATGCTTTCTGGACTCTGCCAGCATTTTCAGCTCTTCAATAAATAACGTAAGTGCCTGATCAAAAAATTGTGTTTAACAAAAACCATCAGTTTCTATTCGGTCTGCAATATTATTTTAGGTGTGCGGGATTCATCAATCCCGTGGTATTTTACGAGCTTTGGCATTGCAATCCCTAGTTGCATACCGAATGAATATGTTTGCTAAAATCATATTTCAAATTCCAACAGGGAAAGGCAACGGGTGATATAAAGTGACGGGTGTTGAGAATGGGAATTTGGCTGTAACATCTCAAGGGCCCTTATTCGACTTCGTCGCAGCGCTCATAAAACCAACACTGCCATTGCGCTATAAACCCCCCAAGAAGAATTCTCCGCGGCCTGCGACGAAAGGTAAAAATGCAAATTCAACGTAAGATTTAATATAAACTGTAATGACCCACTCCACTTCTAACAAACGTTTCCCAAACTGTTTACATCAGTTTTTAAACATATCTTGGTTTTGTTTTGCTTTACAATCTGAACGATAGCGAGATTTAACAACAATCATCTTTGTTTGGCATGTCATTATATTTGTAATTAAAATGTATCTATCCTGCTTGATTATGATTTAGCTTGTTTTAAGCAATCACTGATCGTGCGTGTCTTACTTAGGCAATCGATAGGATGTCATCACAGAGCGATGACTTGCAGTGACGAAAGCTAGGCACGGGGCGATAATATCGCCAAGTGAGTGCGATGTTGTGCCCGCATAGGTAAATTATAACGCCATGCCGTGTCACGACTCATAAACACTATTACGGCAAAAATGAGTTATTGCGCCCGCCCATGTTGCACAACTTTTAGACGGGTCTGCAATCAAAGTCTCAACATGAAACTCATATGTGTCCTGATAAAACTGATATACCTGTTCACGACGATATAGGTAAAGATTACTAATAAATATTAATACGTAATCAGTAAAACAGTTTAGCTAATGCAATGTTCTAACACGTTTTGTAAACTGATGACAACTCGATGAAAGGAAGAGTTAACTGTTTATCATTTGATAAAACTATGGCGAAAAGACTCATTTTATCTGTTTCCTTACCCCTGGCAATGCTGCAGAAAGAGTGCCTGTTCACAAGTGGTCACCGTTGTCTACGCACACGGTTAACAGAAGTACTACTTGCGCTTTGCTGATTCTTGTAATCTAAAGCCAGCTTAAGTATAGGCATGGTTTACTATAGCGAACTTCTAGAACTCTGACTTTCAGCTGTGAACCCGAAAAAGACATCTTAATTGGATTGTGCGTAACTTAAGATGTAATTTATTTTCATTCTGAAGACAAGGCTCTTTCTCGGATGTATCTCGACCGCCTCTTAATCACCTGCTTAATTTCATAATGGCGATCACTCAAATCTAATTTAGCTCGAGCCAGCCCTCGAACAGGCACTCGTTGACCCGTTAAATGAAGCTTAAATTACTTTTAAGGAACCAAATTTTTATCGGCGGGGTGTCCTCGGCAGTAACGAGATTTTATCGCTATAGTCATAATAAAAAAGGCGAGATTTATTGAGTCGTCAATGTGGTCGTACGAATGCAACGCGTTTGATACGATGCGAATAAAATAAATAATGTTCGATACACAAACATATATGAGCCGAGTCGAGTCCTGTTTGCTCGATATGTATTTCTTAATCAAATTTGAATAAACATCATTCTGAAGGTTGTACGTATAAGTTAAAGTAGTCAAAATATCTAGTGATTATTTCTTGTCTGACACAACGGTGACATGACTTCAAACTGTTGCTAACTTATTAGAACCTCTACTTCCATGAGTATATTTTTGTTATTAACCCCAACAGGTTTCATTTCTATTACTATATAGCTCAAAATAAAAGCCAGTGTGTAAATAGTACGTCTTGAATATTGTTGGTGGAAATGTTTACGCGAGACTATGATTCGGGACAGAACGAACAGATGATATCTCAGTGGCTCACAATTCCCTCTGGGAATGACGTAGGTAATTCTAATCGCATCGTAACGGTACAGTGAGCAGGCACCCTAAGCTGGGGTTAAGGATATTGACGGAATGCAAATAGCTAGTGGGTCGTTTGGAAAGGACCAAGCTGACTCATATTCAGTACAATCGTCATTGGGCACTGTCGTCCTTATTTCGTAGGATACAAAGCTCACATTACTGACAGTTCATCTGCTGAACGAAACAAAGACTCGTAGCTCAGCCACGTGCAAGTGACACGTTTTGGTAACTAAGTGCTATACACAATCTACGTTGACTAAATAGGTTTGAATGCACTATGAAATGTCTACTACGGTGTATGATTTAGGTAGTAAATAACACATGCATCATACACAGGCACATCAAAGACTGTTGCGACCCTACTGTTGCCATGGCACGTCATCACATCACATTTCATTTTCGGTAAATATTAGCATGCAGAACTTGCTAATATTATCGGATACAACACCATATTACCTATAACTACCACTCGCGTGCGAACGGTTGTTGAAGAGACACGCTTTCTCAGTGCGGGTTGAAAGTCAGTGGTTGTCAACATGTTTACGTCTAAATGTGCCAGTTGTACTGAGTTGGTAGGGGACGGTCCTGACTGTTCTGTTTGTGGGAAGAAATATCATTTTTCCTGTGGAGGTATTTCCGAACGCGGTTTTGGAAGACTTGGATCAAGCAGAGCGTTGTGGATGTGCCCGACTTGTAGGGACGCGTCACAAGCCGCCCTCGAGATTTCCAGAGTGGAGGAGGCACAATCTAGTCACGCAACTCTCACACCCAGCAGCGCCAAGTATTCATCAGGATTGCCTTTGGAACATGGGCCACCTTCGTCATCAACTCCAAAACCTACGGGTGCTGCCAAGCAGGAAGATGATGTTGGGGACCAACAACATTTGACATTGCTCCACGATATATTATCAAGGGTTTCTAAGATGCAGACCGAGTTGGCTACAATTCACTTAATCCAGCAAGACTTACAAGTGGTAAAATCTGATATTGCTGACCTGAAAGTGACTGTCAATACGGGACTAGACCAACTTTCTTCCCGTGTCGATAACATCGATGCAAGAGTCTCTGCAGTTGAACATTTGCATGGTGACGTCGAAGAGCTTAAAGCGCATTTCAGGACAATTCTGGACCAGAACCACAAAAATGAGCAGTGGGTACGTCGATCTAATATACAAATTAATGGTATTCCTCAGAAGGCAGGAGAAAATTTAGTGAAAATCGTCATGTCTTTGGCTACCAACAGTGGTTTTCCCTTAAAGCCGGAAACTGACATCGACTTTGTAACTAGAGTGGCTGTGAAGAGTGACGGTGGCAGTAAAAGTTCCAAGCCTATAATACTTAAACTGCAATCCCGGTATAAAAAAGACGATTTTCTGGCGTGTCTTCGAAAAATGAAGAATCTCACGGCGAATGACATTGGTTTCTCCGGAACGGATGGTTGCAGCCGGGTCTACTTCAATGATCATCTTTCTGCTCAGAATAAGTATCTTCTACAGAAGGCCAAGCTCAGGGCTAAAGAGAAAAACTACGCTTTTTGCTGGGTCCGAAACTGCACCATAATGGTTCGAAAATCGGATAAATCACCCGTTATTCATATAACATCTGAGGATGCGTTAAACAAAATTGTATAAGTATTATTTTAATGTATTATTTGTACTCTCTTTTCATCTGTAATGAGATATGTCGATGTGTTTTTTGCATTCGTACTGTTGTGCCGAGCGCGCGTGAAAGGTTGGGAACTCATGCTAAACTGATAACGTTGTTCATCCTTTTGTTCGAGCTCCCGCACTATTGCTGTCTGAGGGTGTGCAATGTGTGTCCGCGTATGACTTACATTGCGGACTGTCTGATTGGTGCTGCGTTGTCGCTTGGAGCTGGCGCGGCAGTGTATAATGCGTCATATGAATCCAAACGAATTGTTGGTTTTGGTGCTGAGATTGTTTTAGACATTTTAAATTTTAAAATCCTGTCGTGCCTATTGAGAGGTTTACTTGTTGGGACTCGGGCGGTATTATTGAAATGTTTGGCGGCGCAACTCGGTGTTATTGCGGGTCGTGGTGTATGCAATGTGTGTTTGGGAATGATGGTGTCATTTTTTTACTTAGTTGTTTGTTTCGGTGCAGGGTTATTTAAACAAGACGTAAATATTATAATATTATGTCCTTCGCTGCAACTGAGTGTTTTTTTGAGTAACTCCGCGGAAAATCTCTATACAAAGACGAACGGATGTTTTATCCTACTAGGTATGGAATCTTATAAAAACGTTTTAAGAATTATGCAAATTTTAAAAATAAATATCTCGTATTTACAGAGCTAGATAAAATATTAAAATGCTTTTATCAAAACGTCCGTGGATTGCGTACTAAAACTAAAATATTTGCGAGAAACCTCCTTAATTGTAATTATGACGTGGTCTGTCTCAGCGAGACGTGGCTTCTGCCTGGAATTTTTGATGCTGAGCTGTTTGACTCGCGTTACCAGGTATTCCGTACCGACCGTGATTATGCCCGGCGAGGTTTAACTAAGGGCGGAGGTACTTTAATCGCGGTCAAACGGGAACTTATGGTGGACTCGCGGTGCTCGTCCCTCCCTGACTTTCCTGACGCTGATGTGACTCATATTGATATTGTGTTGTCTCGCGGCCCGGATTGCAAGCGTTTGCATTTATACTGCTGTTACTTTCCTGAGAGTAGGGACCAGACATCTTCACAGTTATCATTATTTGAGTCAATATCGGAATTATGCGTTGACAGACCGAGTGACGAGTTTCTACTGATGGGAGATTTTAATGTTAGAAATGCTAATTGGTCGATCGACGGTTCTTCTGAGAACGGTTTTATTCTGTTGAATCCTTCAAATGATCAGTTAACCTCTCAGTTATTCAATTTCATGAATTTTACAGGGTGGTGTCAGCATAATGGAATACCTAATCATAACAACAGATGTCTTGATCTGATATTTTCTAGTTTCCCTTGTTGCGTTGCTCGCACCGAACCTCTCTCTGAGCCGGAAGACAAACATCATCCGTCTTTAGGTATAGCGGCTAGTGTGGTCACGAACGACTCTTGCCTTCAGCAAGCGCCCAGGTTGGTTCGCCGCTTTCATGCTGCCAATTATGATGTTATTAAGACTGAGCTTGAGAAGGTTGGGTGGGAGCAGCTGTTATCCGGTTCTAACGTCGAAAAGGCGTTAGAGAGTTTTTATTCGATTGTTAATAGCATCATTGATAAACACATACCGACAAAAACGATAAAAGATCACACTAAGTACCCAATTTGGTTTTCATTTAAACTTATTAAAATGATTAAAAAAAAGAAAAATTTGCACCGGAAGTGGAAAAATTATGGCAGAGTTTCTGATTATGAACATTTTTCGAATATGAGGCGGGCGGTGAAGAATTTAGAGATTTCATGCTACAATTTATTTATTACTAGGTCGGAAGAAAATATCAATTTTTGTTCTAAATTCTTCTGGTCTTACATTAAATCAAAAAAAAACATTAATAGTATTCCTGAAATAGTACACTTGGATGACACAACAGGGAACGACGGGAAAACAATATCTAACATGTTTAATATTTTTTTTCAATCGGTATTTGAAAGGGATACGAACATTCCCAGTATTAATCTCGCTGAATCGAGAGATATTGTGATATCGAATATTCATATAACGGACGAAATCGTCAAAAAACACCTTTCTAACATCAATTCATCTAAGGGTAGCGGACCTGACGGCCTTCATCCCTTATTTTTAAAATCATGTAGCAAACAGTTAGCATTTCCCGTTGCGTTTATTTTCAGATTGTCAATGTCTTGCGGAATCATGCCTGATTCTTGGAAGCAATCTTTTGTGGTCCCCATTCATAAGGGCGGTGATAAACAAAATGTTCGTAATTACCGTGGCATTTCAAAATTATCTATCCTGCCTAAAGTTTTCGAAAAAATCGTTTACGATTTACTTTATCCCGCATTGAGTCCTTTACTGAGATTAAATCAGCATGGCTTTGTTGCTAAACGTTCTACTGAAACTAACGTTTGCGAATTTCTGGACATAGTTCAGGAATCAATGGATAAAGGATTTCAGGTGGACGCTGTGTATACCGATTACTCAAAAGCATTTGACAAAATTTCTCATTCATTGCTTATTACCAAGCTTGCGGCAGTCGGTGTACACGGTGACCTACTCCGGTGGCTAACGTCATATCTTAGGAACAGAACACAAGCCGTTACAGTTAAGGGTTTCACTTCTAGCTTCATTCCTATCTCTTCCGGGGTGCCCCAGGGCTCACATTTAGGACCCCTCCTCTTTAACGTCTTCATAGATGACGTCATATCCTGCTTCAAAAATTCACAAATATTACTCTACGCAGATGACACTAAAATTTTTTCAGTAATAAAATCCGTTAATGACTGTGTTGAGCTACAAATGCTGTACAATTACGTTTACTAGGAAAAAAAAACCTATAATCTTTAATTACAGGCTATGTGACATGAAGTTAAAGAGGGTCAATGAGGTGAGGGATTTGGGAGTCCAGCTGGATAGTGGCTTATATTTTGAATCACACATTACTAATATTACTGCAAAGGCTTATAAGCTCCTTGGTTTTATCTTTCGACAAAGTACCGATTTCAAAAATGTTAATACCCTGATATTGCTTTATAACGCATACGTAAGATCCCAGCTAGAATACGCTTCCACTGTATGGAACCCTGCGTACTTCAAGTATATCAACCTCTTGGAGGGAATACAGAATAAGTTTCTAAGACGTCTTAAGTATAGATTTAAAGGTTTTGACAGCAGTATATTTGAAACATTGGTGACACGACGCGAACACAGGGATCAACTTCTGTTGTATAAAATAGTTAATAACAGAGTTATTTCACCTTACTTGCTAAGTAAGTTAACGTTTAAATGCCCTAAACCTAACGCGCGCACGCACACAAAGACATTCAGTACCCCGACTTGCAAGACTAATTATAGAATGAACAGTTTTATCATAAGAGCTTGCAACAAACACAACATTAGCTATAATCACATTGACATATTTCACGAAAAAATTATGAAATTCCGAAAATTGTTAAGACAACCACACCAGGTGAGACCTGGTGTGGTTGGGCAGTAAAATGTATGTTTGAAATCTGTTGTTGGATTTCTTTCTTAGTTTATTTTTTCACCTGAACCTTTTGATTTTGATTTTGTTTCTTTTTAACAACTTAAAATGTAATAATTAGCAGTGGAAACTTTAAATGCCAATGTATTCGCTAATTTAAGTTAAACCCATGTGTTATTTAAGGCTGTTTGTTTCCCCAATAAAGAAAATAAATAAATAAATAACAATAATGTATGTTAATATCCTTGATAATGCTGATTATGCAAATAAATTATGGTAGTGAATTGTAAATAATACAGAAGTCACAATACATGGCTGTCGTGAAGCAAAAGTCAAGTAAACCACGACTCAAGTGATATGGACAACAACAGCCATCAAACTTCAAACGTAAGCTAAATTTAAACCAATTTTGAGTTTAATGAGTTAGTAATCTACTTCTCTTTGTCCCTATAGTTGTTAAAACGAAAGGTGGAGAGCGGTGCTGTATCAAAACTTCAAAGCAATAATCCTTGACCTAGAAATGGACGCTCTTTCATTTGAAGCATATTGTATAACTTTAAACCAAGTCTTAAATAAGAAATAGACACGTTTAATAATAGATGCGAAAGCTCTCGATAGGTGTATTATCTAACGATATGACATGCTTTCACACATTGTTCGTAATAATAGTAGGTTTATATGATATTCTCTATTGTGTTGTTATTGATTGAGCTAAGAACAGCACGCCTTTGATATCTAACTTTGCTTTACTACAAAGTTATATAAACAGTAAACATAACAAAGAAGCTCATTAAAAACATTAACATTACATAAAACGTTTAACGTATGATTAACTATGAACATCTTATTCCAGTTTGAACAAAATCAGGCAGTTGAATCTTTTTTAGCGCTCTCCTCCCTTGGGATCAGACGTAGCTTTTGCTTGTACAACAAAATACATTAGCAGAATTACTCAGCAGAGAGTTTTATTCGAAACAAACAAGAAGAGTGATAATATTGTCGTCCCTAGGCGTTAATTAGGCAAATTGTGTAAAGGGAAGGTCAAAACGTGATGATTCTGTTTCTGATCCGGTTCTAAGGACCAAAACAGTTTGATTTAATTACGGATATTTGAAGAAAGTTAAGCGTATATGCTAATTCTAGGTTAGCATGTTACTTCCGCTGTACAAAAGTATAATGTGTGAAGGGGCACAGATTGTTGTGCCCCTAATTATTTGCACCGTGAGTACGTGCGTCGAACACAATGCAGACTCCCACGCGTCCGCCGCGTATTATGCGTTCGTATATTACCCGTTCATTACTAATCTCATGGAGGCAGTGATGTCGTTTTACTACCTATTATTCTGATGAATAGCTACTTATATGACGAAACTTATACTTTCTAATGTTGTGCCATGCTCTATAATTTCATTTGTTGTTATAATGATATGCATTGTTTTATTGCTTACTCCAGAATTTGTTGGGTGTAATTAAAATGTATTTTTAGCTTTGAATAAAAAGCAGTTGGTTGGCTCAAAAGTGCAAGTTTATAACTAACACAACATAAATATAAAGGATAATTAGGCTTTGTAACGTGGCCTGGCCTACAGGTCAACTGTAACAAAGCAAATGGATAGTGAATAGTCGTAGGTTAATACAAACTGATGTTAGGTAATACATTTGACCTGTAATTAATAATTAATTAATTAATTTGTATTTATTTTTGCCTTTCGAACTAACTAAACAATTTATACATTTTAATTTCCTTAGCAGGTTATTTTTTGTGTTTTAGAGTCAAATAGATACAAGAATATTAAAAATAAACAGAGATTGATGTAGTCACTGCATTAAAAAGATTTAGTAAGTAACTTATAAAGTTGCGACGAGTTCAGTAGGTGGGTACTTCGAACGGCATTCCATCGTGACGAGTTTACCCGGTAACAGCTAAATCGAGTTTAGAGCCGATAAATCGCACGTAAATGTGAGGTCGGTCTCGTCTCATAACTCGTCGCAAATCACGTGATTGTACCGTATATCTAGATTTTCCAGTAAATTATAGCAGCTGAATATTTATAAAGTGCAACGTCTCAAGATCGTAGTTGTCATTGTCATTTCGATCTACGATTCAGAACTTCCTTTGAATATCGTGGCGAGGCCTTAAGAGCTAGGGACTAGTTTTAACACTGGCCGAACGCTTTATCAGAACTCTGAACTACGTAACTGGTGAAGTGATGAGTGAATACATCTTCGCAAACCTGGCCTTATTATTTCACCGCCTCAACCTCAACAAACTCTTATTTCAGATATAATCGTAAATTTTATGTTAGTTATCGTTAGTAGAGTTTTATTCATTGCATATTGGTTATGTCATTTTCAAGAAGCTATAAATATACAAATCAATCATACTGATGCATACAAGCATGTTTATGCAAATGTGTAATCCTAACAGTATCAACACTAATTAAATAAAATGCTACCCAAGCTACGGCTTCCAACCCACTTCACACGTCTTTATCAAAATTATACTTTGGTTTGCAGAGTCATTAAAATTACTTTCGTAATTAGTTCTTCCAATATAAGGTACGTGAAAAACCATTGTGTATTTGTATTATTTTAACAGGATATTCGATAAACAATTCCATAAGAACACTATTTCGGGATATACGACACATTTACATCTCCGATGACGCTAACGTGCGTGTTAGTTGTTCACGTTCGATTTGTTTCGTGTACGTTTAGAACGTGTATACAGAGACGTCATAGAAAATATTCGACACCATCGCTTGTAAAGACTGTTCTGTAAAGGTTCGTGCCAGGAAACGGCACATTTATTTTCTACTCCGAGAAATATGTGAGCAAAAACATCCTGTTTCAAGGTTGACTGACTACATTGATTATATCATCGTAGCATACATCCTATTGTTATCACATTTATCTTAAGAAAACATATCACATGTTTTCATGTACATTCATTAACGACCGGTTTAAAACAATGGTTTGAGAGTAGCTTGTAAAGCAGAGGGTAGGAAGCTGGTTCGGATGCTGCAGCAGGACAAATGTCTGTGGATGAAGGTTCTCTCGTCATTTAAAGATTCTACCTACCTACTTTAAGGATCAGCATCCTAAATCTTAATGCACTTATTTGACAACACGGCACGTGCTAACAGGTAAAGCATAACCCCCTTATTCATAAAAACTTAAACAGCTCTTCAACAACACGATAACTTTTGTATCGCTTTGCCACTTTCCTTGTTGCTGCCGCCATTTGCGAGTAAGTGACACAACACGTCAACTGCTTAAACAATGCTTTAGCGTTGCATTTCAACCACCTCATAGCACATAGCACGAGGTGCTCGTGGGTCAATGACAATAGTGAATCGGCAACCATGTTGAGCAACAGACACCAGCAAAGGCAGTGAGATAAGTGACCAATCCAACTAAAATTCTATAATGTATTTTGTTGCATCTCCATTGTTAAGAATGCAACGTCGAGCAGTCAATCCCTCCTGTCCAGCAGTTTGAGGTAAATGCCGATGTTTAGAGTCCTCCACTTGGCGGGTGATCTTGATCTTGTTGGTGAACAGCTTCGCATTAATTTACCTTCTCGTGTTCCCAAGTGTACGCAGTTGTGGATTTCGAACCTTAAGTCTTTATATCCATATACGAGTATGTAGGTGTGAGTGTCGCTGCGCGGGTCCCGTTGGCGTCGCGTTCGCGTATCGCGTGCGACCGCGATATTATAACGGGTCGCTGTATCGCACCATGCATTTAAACGACACAACAACAATGCTTCATTTTCATGGAAATTCGATTTGACCTTTTCATTAAATGGACAAACACATATTTTCATATATATTATTTTATTAATTTATATACAAATATTTGGAGCTACCATCAGTTTCTATTTACTACTAATTACTTCTACCAAAAAAAAGTAGGTTCCTACATAATGATAGTCGACGATATTTCAACAAAATACTTTTATAGTTTATTAAAAAAGTTTTGTGACATAATATGATGAAATCATCACTCCCTAGCCTAAAAATGTGCATTGTTTTCTGATATTCGATAGTACTGTAACGTATTTCGTGGAATAAAGGATATCTATCAGTCATTTAACACGACTGAATTATAGAGTTCACTTCAACGAGAAAACAATCTTGGATCATTGTAAAAATATCGGTTTTGTCGGTTTACTCGTCAGTGTAGAAGCAAGCATCCTGCCTCCGAAAATATTTTTCATAGACGGATGATGTTAAAATTATAAAGGCCTGCGTAATAAAAATATCGGATCATTTGCAGGAAACTTTGCGGATAAACATCCTGAAAGTTATACGACGCAATACTCAGGTTACATTCACTACACAAACAGGAATAATTCTGTAAATAAATCTTGAAAAACAGAATCCGCTGCGAAATGTGAGATAATGATTATTGTGTGTATGAAACGTTGACTACTTTGACCGGCGAATTCTTCGGCTATGGTGCCATCTCCTACCGGAGGTCATCCTTAAAGCTATTCTAATTTTCGAGACCACTGCTCCGAACAACGAACTGGACTCATGTTGAACCAGTCACGTAGATTTTTGAGCCACCAGTTACGTCTTTTTCCGGGTTTTGTTCATCCTTGGATATACCCCTGCAAAATAAGTGGGAGTAGCTGATACTCGTCTCATTACATTACATATGGGAATAACGAGTCCGAAATAAGTTAACAGAATCTCTCTACCGAATGTATAGGCAGCAAGCGAGACAGTTGGAGTTAATTACATCCACAGGTGATTGTGTGTTCTGCAATCAGCATCGTGAATACGAAATTTAATTGGCCCGATCAGTCCAATTGCATTGATTTATACGTGCTTAATTAAATTTCGCGATTGCGAATGCAATAATTAACGAAATAAGTATAATGTCATGGTGAAACTTGATGACAACCTGATCAAGCCAACTAACATGAGTTATAACAACGTAGATTTATTTTTTATTTTGAAGAATAAGTGTAGTTCTCGGCTAACCACTGAATCATGACCAGTCCTGAATTCAGAAAGGACAGTCGAAGTTACGAACAACTTCAAACTCATGCTGTTTTGTAAAATGACAATACCGTTATTAGAACTGAAAGTGAAAGCTGTACGTGTAAGCGTAGCTTAACTTTAAGTAACGTCTGCTTCGGGGGTAAGCTCATGAATCAATTAACCAAGTGAAAGAAATAATTTAACAAATACATTTTTATCGTTTTAGAATCCTGAATAACAGCAGATAAGACGGAAAAATATAATAAGACGAAATTCAATACAGGCGTTGGGGAAAATGGGAATCATTTCTCTAAATCTCGAAGGATTTCCGCAACTCAACACCGCGCGAAGGTGAAACGTTGCCGCGGGCATTTTTACACTGAAAATAAAAATATAAAGTAATATCTAAGATCCCCAAAAAACGAACGAACGAAAGAGCAATTTCGAGGTTTACCACGTATTTACTTTTGTAATAATAAAATTATCAGCGAGAAATGGAACGATAACATAAATTTTGATGTTGTTGTTTACAACAAGCGCGTCGGATAATGTTTATCAAGCAAGTATTGCTTCCATTCCATTATAGTCATATAACATTATACAAACAACTGTATACCTATAGCTTTAAAGATATACATATATTGGTATCCGTGTATTACGCGCTGGCGGCTCATTTTTATTTTTCTAATCTATTTTTAATGTGGCATTTAGTAAAATTATGTTTTTCCATGTGATGCTTGCCGTTTGAGCATCTGTATTTTTTAGAACGCAATGACTGACATTTTTTGTTGAATTTAAGTAAAAACGAGACTGATACATCATTATCAAAAGCCACACGACGTCTACTGCTGATATAGGCCTCTTTCATTTATTCTTTATTCTACTAATTTATATTTTAACTGGGACTAAGATTTCTACTGAAGAGGCCTTAATAAAGCCGCTTACGACTGAAGTGCCACAAGCCTAAAATCTTATTTAGATCATAGTATGCCATTCGGTTGGAACAGCAGGCGCCTTTTTGCTCGTCCAAATATTCACTGAGCCCGCAGCACACACCGCGCGGGCGGGATACAATACAATATGGAGCACGGTATTTCTTTTATTTATTCTGTCAGTGACAGTGAATTTACCGGGTGGCATTGTAAACAATCCGTCGCTTCTCCGCGCCGTACACTGGGATTTACATTCGAGCTTTAAAACAAAATCAGATAAGTGGATACATAGTGAAGTGTTTCCTAAAGTTATGCTTACTTGAGGAATCGTACCGATTAGGAAAACGGTTAGCGGCTGACTGTTAGCTTCCAGTTTGCCTCGTTATAAATTTTAGATGGAGTAAGTAGGATACAGCGCGTAAGTCGGCAGCGCAGTACACTCACTACGTGACCGATACTCCACTCAGAGTCAGTGGACAGTCAGCCGCTTACTGTATGCTTAATCGCAACGCGGCGTAATGGTGCTTAAGAAATCTTTCAATGGAAAATAATTGTTTCACCTGGATGTTTACTTTTTCATTTATTCCTATCGAGCTTAAAAAAAGTTTGGTAGTCTGTAGTAGTACTGAGTGCATCCACTGTGACCATCTGTGTGATCCACGATAGTTTAACAAGTTAGTAGTAGCAAATCAAAAGTAGTAGGTATACCGTTGAATATAGGTTGCTACCCTTGCTACAAACATTTACAATAGCTTTCGCCATAACATTATGTTAGTGCTGTCGCGTCACGATCCATGTTATTTTACAAGTCGCTCGCGGCGCCGCGGACCAGGTAAGGGCCGTTGATATACTCAACAAAGTTGCTAAGCCGCCGCTTTACTATAATCATTTAAGTCATCGTTGTTTTTTTGCAAAAAGCAGATTACAAAAATGTTGACGACATCGTAAAATTATGCACACATTTCTGAACAAGTTCAAAACAATTTAGCATCGCCGCACGCGAGGCACAAAACGCCGCCACCGGCATATTCCTCGTGTGACGTGTGGCGACCACGCGCCACACGATACAAACTATAGTAATTGCGGCGGCGTTTTGAGGCCCGTCGGCGGGAACACTCTAATTTACAGGGATTCAGTATATTGTGTTACACAACCAAGTAGAAAACAAAAAACCGACGTACCAACAAGACTATGCCTGAGAGGAAAACACTAGCTTTTTTATACTTTCGCTATGTAAACTGACGCTTCGGAAGCCAGGGTGGTGAATATCGCTTTTCAGAATATTAAACTTAATATAAATATACCTAAGCATTGCTAAGGTATCTCATCTTGTTCATCAAAAGTCGACAGTTCCGTTCAAGGTAAATAAAATTAAGTTTGAGCTTAAACCAAAAATATCAACAACTCCGAATGCAAGAAATATCCAACCAACCGATTCCTTTTTCAGATCGTGAGACTCTTCAAGCGGAGTTTTAAACTTAGTTTCAGAAATAATTTTTCATAAGATTGTATCACGTTCACTGAACGCGAAAGTGAAAAGGTGCGATACAGCGATATTTTTAAAGGAGGTCCATCGAGGGAAGAGCGAGGCAGGGAGACGTAAACAATTTAAGAGTGCCCGCTGCACTCGAGCCAAGCAACGAACCTAGTAAACGCGACGGCACTAAAGAGGTAAATACGATAGACTGGAGATGTTCCTCTATCCGTCAGCAAGGGTCTCGCCACTTTAAATTGGACTCTCGAAAACCCACCTAGAGCTTTCATTCGAGAAGCCTTCACTTTAATGATATTTTTTCAAGGGAGCATAACCGGCTGTAGGAATAAACGAGGCATGAAAATTAATAAGTAAATTTTAAGAAGAAGCGCTGTCGCATAGCACTTTCGTATAAAGCGTACCAGAAGAATCATAAAAAACTCTAATTACGAGGAAAAATAGACGAAGGTTGCCATTAGCCATTAGTCACTTATGGGAGTATTAATTAATGCCTTATTACCAGTATCCGTCGTTAAATGGCGTAAAAAATTAAAAGAATAAATTATTATTAAATGGTATTAGCGATGAAAAGATCAATACGATGTCAGACAGAGTAAGTTTATGAATGTGCGCTACGAATGCTACGATTTATGTTTCTGTGACACAGAAGATGTCTACAACAACTCAGTGAATTCACGAGTCTGTGTTCATAAAAGTTTTAATAGTGTGTCACGGTGGTGTAGCATCCCACAATAGGGTAGACGACTATGATGCATTTTGCGTGTTATTTTATGTTTACCAAATAAAATCATTAAAATCAAATGGATTTGTGAAACCACAATCAAAATTTGATTCAGTATGAAGCCACTATAGGCCTTCAAAGTTGGGTGGGCAAGTCCATTTCAAAAGTATACATATTTTGTAAAAAAATAATACCATTTTCAAACAGAGACTATTAGGAAGCAATTTTGTTAAAAGACCATTTTCATAAAGGCAATATTTAATATAGCTGTCGTACAAACTTCTTACGCGCTCCTTATAACTACGTTGGTGTGACGTCATAATTTAGGACACGTTTGAATGAAGCGTTTTTAGGCAAGTCCAAAAATGTGCAATTCAAATTGTGATATCTCGGGTAGTATTAATACTATAGCAGTGATTCTTTTAGGATTGCGTTCACAAATGTAACGTCTTTCAATAATAAACAAAAAAAAATACAGTCGTCTAGCCTATTACAGAACTTTGATTCATACGTCTCCGCAACATAATATTGAATAACAAGGTCAATATTATTTTGCGTAGATATTTAAAACGCGCTTATGTGCACAATAATTTAACAAAACCTCAGTCGCAGAGCTTGTGTATACCAGATGATTAATTTCTGAAGTTCAATTACCTGAAACAAAAGAAATATACATTAAACATTTGAAGATTTGCACCTGAAAAGATACAGTTATTTTAGTTAGTATAATCTCGTGACTTGTTACGATATCACGCGGTATTTTTCTATAACTCTTATTACAAAAGTCAGCAAGCAAACTTCATTGTTCTTTTACATTCGAAGTCATTAAACGGTATCTAGAAGTAATGTCAACTGGCAATCGTAAAATGAAAAATGTTCCCGCGCGTCTTGGTGTAATAAACGAACTTTAATAAGCGGTGGGTACAGCACGAGCGAAGATCACAACTTTTCCCATTAGGGGGTGGTTGCGGTGGCGTTGAATGATGCCTAGAGCAAGAGCTCACACTCGAAGCGAAACCTCATTGTTTAGAATAGCTGTTTGTAAAATGTAGATTTCAATAAAAAGCAATTTTATATTTAAAATCATTTAGTAGACCTATCATTTCTCTCATACAAAATATTTCTTATAACACGGAGTTTGCGGTATTCTACACGAATGCGTCGAACAATAGACGACTAAATTATTAAACTAATTAATCTGTAACTATTCTATATAACGTGGATTGAATAATAGAATAGAGTTGGTACTGACTATTTTCCATATATTATGTACTGTGTAGAAAATTAATTGATATTTCCTTCAGAGAAAACAGTGTAGGTACTTGAAGTTTAAATTATTATCATTATTAGCTTAGCACGTACAATATTTACGTTTCCAATAACCCATACATCATAAATCACAGGCTACATTCGAGGAAGCCATTACTGGTTCCACCTCGTGTACAATAGCGGCGCCAGCCAAGTTCCGGGGTGTACAAATGTACAACGAAACGCGCTGAGCGGTAATCTGGGAAGTCGCGGCCGTGTGCACTAACAGACCGGACCGATGGGGGCGACCGCTGTCAAATTGACCTTGTTGCACTTATTGCCTTTTTGTATGCTGACTGAATAAGGTTACTGAAGCGATCTGTAAAAGCTTTCACGCGCGCACCCTGGGGGGCGACAAAGGCCGTGTGGTGTGCAGCACTACCGGACACAACCGTTCAAATTAGCTCTGTTGCGCTTACTGTAATTTTGTATACTGACAACACGGCTACTAAAAATCTACCCGTTAAGTCTTCCGTAAACGAACCCTATTAAAAATAATTATCAAGGCTGCTGCCTACTTATAAATCAGAATTAATAGAGGCCTTAATATTGGTTGGTTGGATGTCTGAGGCCAGCAACCACGTGGACGAAGGCGTCAAAGGCGAGGGCTCAAGCTGGTTAACATGAAAATGATCAAGTAACTTGAGAAGCTTCTATTAAGTCGAAGTAATTTCGAAACAATTATTTTTTGGAATGGTACTGATTAAATCATTTTTTGTGAAATTAGCTGATACTAGCTTACTCAAAAACCGATTTCCTGAGTTGCCCATTTCGATTCATCAATAAAACCCGCCTTAATCCAACATTCGCCGAACGCTCACTTAATGTCGGAAGGATTGTCGTTAACAACATTGGCAATATTCATTGTTTTCAGCAGGATTTACGATCAAATTAATCCTGTTTATTGTTTAGATCCGACGAAGCATAAATCGAACAATCTATGTAAGTATGTTGCATCGCTTAAGAGATTAAAATCATCCATTAAGATAGAAGACTACAGTATTGTTCAGACACTTACTATTTTTATAACCGATTCACATGCAATTACGTTGTAAGTTAACCTGAAGGTAGATAATTAACCAGCTCGTAATATCACTGAAGCGGCGTTTACCAGGTAATTCCCCATTTAACAAAACATTACTTTAAGATGAAAGTTAAACAATTTGAAAATGAGGCTACACTTAAAACAGCTCAAATAAGGTACTTTGAAGTCGCTGCCAAAATTAATTAATTATTTATTTAATCAAATTGTGTAGGAGATCAAAAGAGAAAATTAATAAGCGCAGAAAATTGGTATAGAAGTTAAGATGAATAAAACTTGCTCATATAGCAAATTAAGGATCTACGAGGAAGCAAGAAATCACTTATCAGCCTATTGATGGATGGTCCAGACTCGCAACTCTGCTTAATCAATCACGCATTCTGGGTTTCGGGACAACCAATTTAGGGCAGTGTAATGAAGCAAAAGGCCGCATTTACGACTTCTTACGATATTTATTCAGCTTCTGGTACCTTTTCATTGTTTATATTTTCCACAACACAAGGACCATACATATTTTGGGACTTACGTATCTAATGTCATCCCATATTAGTTTACTTTCATATCATAACAAGTTTGCTCGATTTAAATCTAGAATAGATATTCACGATCTAATAATGGCATTATGAGGCTTTTTATTCCACGTAAGGATACCCTAGCAGTTCGCAAGAGCAGCGCTATGGTAAGTTTAACGATGCAAACCCGTACCTCCGCCATTACCGGTCGTGACGTGACCTAGCATTTTATCCAGGCCGGCAAATGCCACCACCGCAAATAGCGAGCCATTACGATACGGCACGAGACGAGCCCTACCCCAACTCGGAAATTATTATCACATTCATAAATCAAAGCCGGTTACAAAGACGTGGCGAAATTTGTCACGACGTGCATGCAAGGGTTTCGCGAGTAGGTTTAATTTTTTGACGACCGGTTTGGTGTAATGGTAAGTCGGCTACTAAACCAAAGATCAGAGTTTTGATCCCCTCATAGTACACACATTTGAGCATGAACATAACTGAAATACGTAGTTATTCTTATAACTGATGGATGTGGATGTCTCAGTAATTGCGTCTACTAAAAGCACGTTCTTGATCGATTTTGTAATCGTGTAGATTGTTCTGCACGGATTTTAATTAAATAAGTGTAGTAAAACCCTGAAACACACTTTACCAAGGGAACACAGCTGAAATGTCACTGGTTTTTTCAGTTTTCAGCAGTTTCCAAGCATACATTTTTTTTCCGAATCATTATCACGTCCAAACGAAGTATTCATGTAAAACGTTCCTTAAATTATGTTACGTACATCTATACACTTAGACACAATACTACTACAACTTTGGACAATAAAGCCTGTCCTTGAATTAGCACCGGAACTATTGTCACCGAGCACAATGTTTAGGATTTGCCTAGTGCCGGCGAGCCACGCGTCGCTGAGCAAAAACTACACGCAAACAAACTGACAAGCAATCCGTTAAATTGGTCGAGTTAAACATTCGCAATCTTGGCCAGAAACACAGAGCTATCAACACTCTCCGATAGCTAGCCATCAAGGCTTCGTGGGTCAATGGAATTTAGAGCAATTCATCAATGTCGAAGGGGAATCTATTAGGGCTCGGAATGAAGATGTTCAAGTTGTTGACTATCTACGGCAGCAAATAACTCAGTAAACGTGCAATTAATATTAATTGATCGTGCTGGTTCTGATCTATCACTTGCAACAGGAATAGCGAAGTAATTAAATTTTACACGGAGAACAATACGGTCACAAATAACTTTCAGTATTGCGAACTACAGTTTGAAAATTAAAAAATCCTTGTTTGGAACTTTTTTTTCAACTTATGTTATTTATTTTTTGAGTCAGCAACACAGTATAACATAATAGTTCTGGTTTAGTTAAATATGTTGTTGACGAGAGGTTTTTGAGTAAATGAATAATGTTTCATAGCGATTGTGTTTTTTGATTCATGTTTTATATACAAATAAACGACCAAATGTTAGCAAGGTTTTTAGAGTGCAGTAATGATAAGCCAAGGTTTACTAAGAAAATGTATGAATATAATTAAAACTACTTAATTGAGCAATTCAGGCTTTGTCATAAGAATTGTAAAAATGTTCATACATCGTAAACCTATTCTATTAAAAATCACTCATGCAATTCAAACCTGAGGGCAAACTCTTATTAAATATTCATTAATATTAAGCAGCGCAGAGCCAAATTTATTAAAACACAAAAATGTTAACTGAAAAAAGGATCAAACCAGCGCTGAATAAAACGTGGTTCCCCTCCATTAAAGTTGTCCTCAACGTTCATTAAGGTCGAGAGGCTTGAATGAATATTTGAGGTGACGTGAAAACGGAGCAGTTTGTGGAATATACAGAGCTCAAACCGCATTTTTCCGAGCCATTGTTAATAGGAGTTTGAGGTACCTATTAAAATAGAAACGTTCGTTTGTCAGGGCTTCTTCTATCAGATAATAACGAAGTTGTTTTAACAGTTGTTAGTGTGTAGCTAAGCCGAAACGATTACGTTAACGAGCAGTGGTTTGGTGAGCGATGGTATTCTCGATATTGCCGTGGCATGTAAGTAGACAATGTAGGTCGCGGGGCCGCGGTGCCAGGAGCCGTCGTCGCATCCCTTCGTAAATAAATTCATACTCACGTTTGGCTAATTATAGCCGCGGTGTCGACGCTTTGCGGAAAGGTTGTGCTCTAAATATAGCGAGACGCCGTTGAATTACGGGCATTGCATCTGAAATGTCATCAGGACTCCACTTGCGTAACCGCTAGTTGTACAATATAAATAAAGTGAATAATCTATAATGACTAACTTTTTCACGTTTATTCATTAATTATATTCAGCTGATACACACATTATTGTGCTTATCACACGGAGGTGACACGATTTCGGAATTCCAATGAAGAGATATATTCTTACCCATAAAAACAAATCGAAACAAAACGAGTTAGAATTAAATTATCAGTAAATTCTGTTATCAAAGAAGCACACAGTTTTCATTAACAGCTGCACAAACAATTGAACTTACTCGGACGGTTCTTGAAGTTAAAATTATTATGACACGGACAATAAATCAATAGAGCACTTAGCATCAGCCCAAGTGGATTGATAACGATAAAGGCGGCTATAATTAACATTAGCTGTTGATACAGTAGAGGCATGCGGGCCTGCGACATGCGTCATGCTTATCGATTTGTGAAGAAATAACTTCACCAGGTTTGCGCGCCGATTTATCGGTTTTGACGCAGAACGTCACTTTCGCAAATGGTCACCTCGAAAATTTTGGTCACTTTCGCAGAATGTCACTTTCGCAACTGGTCACTTTCGCAGAATGTCATTTTCGCAAAAGGTCACTTTCGCACAATGTCATTTTCGCAAAAGGTCACTTTCGCATTTGGTCACTTTCGCAAAACGTCACTTTCGCAAAACGTCATCATCATCAGAAACAAGTCGGTATCATATTGAATTCAAAACAGGTCCATTGGAGCTGTTTTTTGTGTGACCGCATTTAGTACGCAGCCATATCTTCCTTTTTTTGTAATACGTTATAGGGTTACTTAATAAAACCCTTATTGAAATAATTGTATTTTCCTATTTTTATACTGAGACTAGACTACCGTAATAAAGATTTGATGGAGTATACCTCTTTTATATTAAAACACTTAATAGAGAATTTATAAAGGAAATTCTAACAACCAATCAATAAAAAACAAATATTTAACATCAAATCTTTATTACGGTAGTCTAGTTTCAGTATAAAAATAGGAAAACGTATATAATGTATTCCAGAAAAGGAAGATACGGCTGCGCACTAAATGCGATCACACAAAAAACAGCTCCAATGGACCTGTTTTTAATTCAATATGACACCGACTTGTTTCTGATGATGATGACGTTTTGCGAAAGTGACGTTTTGCGAAAGTGACCAAATGCGAAAGTGACCTTTTGCGAAAATGACATTGTGCGAAAGTGACCTTTTGCGAAAATGACATTCTGCGAAAGTGACGTTCTGCGTCAAAACCGATTTATCTGCGAATAGAAAGCTGCCATTGTTTAAACCTACACAAAGACGCGTAGAAGGACGCGCATCTCAAGGGAGCGGATGACGTAAACTACCTACAGCAAACAGAATCGTACGATATTGCTTTCGTTGAACTGAAACACGAGACGGTATTGTTTATTTCCCTAACCCCTTATAAGACTGAAGCACGCTTTTCTAGCCTCAGAGGAGTTTATTGTTATATTCTTCCTCATTCGCTTCTAGATTATAGCGCACGTAGCGCAGTGAAAAGACTGGAATAAATTCTGTTTCCGAACAAATTGTTCGAAGGAAGCTCAATAAATCGACAAGATAGCAAGGCGCGTACTAAACAGCAGCTCTAAAACAGGGTTGTGTTCATAAATAATTCTGATGCTGAATTCGCCCGCAAGTTAGTCGGGATGTACAAGCTGCGGTGTGGAGGCGCAGAGCGGTGGCTGTTAGCCCGTATCCGATGCGGGCGTAGACCAAATCGCGGCGTATACAATCGTTGTGAGTCATGCGCCCGCCCGCGTTAAAATTAGGTTATACAAGTATAATGTCGCAACTAGCAACTTCACTGGCACTCGTAGTGCATTGATGTCAATCGATGCGGGTGTAACGGATACTTAAAGATTGATTACTACTACGTGTTGTATGTTATGTTTGTCAAAAATGAGGCTACAATGCGCCTTATTCTATTTTATCTAACACGATAAATACATTTCTGACGGGGTAACCTGAGACCATCTCCAAATATGACATCGAAACTTGTTGGCGGAAAACAATACAATATGAATCATACTTTGAATAATGCAATTGTTTTGTGTAGTCATAAAACAACTGGACATATAAACAAACACGTCGCGGCGACTATATTATGACAGAGCGGCATCTCGTTCCGTAGCAATTTGGCAGTGCAAAACCGCTGGGTAATTAGCCGAAAAACCAAAGGCCAACAATTAAAGCGACCAATAAAAAACGGTCGGGCGAAACAGGGATTCAATTAAACCGTATTTGCGCGCGTAATCGGAACCTGCCTGTGAACTGCTGATGGCAATCGGTGTGATTGTTCACTTTTGAATCAATCTAAGCTTACACGACGCCACGATAGCTTTTGAAATTGCTTTTCTTTCTGATATCTGGCTTGTAACTGTATACGTGATAGGCCAAAACAAATGAACAATTCTTTATTCACACTATATCATTTAAAGATAAAAAAAGACAACTTTCTCTAAGCAAACGTGGATAAGCAACTACGATTACTAGACTTTAATTAGTAAGTATGAACAGGAAAACGAGAACTATTTTTTGTTGTATGCTGGTAAGCCGCAAAGGGCTTCTGCTCCTTTTGTTTCATGTGTTCCTACTGTTTGGTTCATTCCTAAAGAATCGTTATTTTACGGAGCGGGTTTCATAGTGGTATCGTATTATAAAGCTTAATCATTTAAAATTACATATTTTTTTCCTTTTTTTACAGAGCTAGGTGAAGTAAAACAACTATTTCGAACATTAAAGGTATAAATGGGCATAAGCCAAGGCAATATGGTTTTGATGCTGACCCAGCTGACTGTACTAGAGTAAACGTTATTTTTCTCTACTAAGCACTGTGATCAATAAATAAATGTAAGAAGTACTTTTTAAAAAGATAAAATCTCAACAGAAACTCAGATTGAATATCATTCCATGTCCACTTATCACACGATCAAGAAAACAAAATGTTGGTCACCTTTCCGTAAACAAGACGACTGCTACTAGTATATACCTACTATTACAAAATGTGTATAAATGGTCTGGATTTATCATCATATTCAACATTGTAGAGAAAAATATTAAATTTTCATATGAGGAAGTAGTGCAACAATATCGGCGCGTACGCACACATGGCGCAACGGGCTATTATGGCGAGATTCTATTGTAATGCGACCAAGGGTTACATTGCTTCTGCAAAGTCACGTTTATAATCAGTGACCTTGCCCATGTTAAAAATAATAACCTTGAACCATTCTTAAATGAGCGACTTACCACCTACTTAGTTCTTTTTATGTCACGTCGTAATAATATTTTAGTAAATAATTGTACGGCCACGTAAACCGCACGCCATGCACACACAGTCGTGCATCTTGCATAGAAACAATCAGACCTGTGTCCACGGAGCAGCAAACTTGCGTTTGTCATGCGTAGCACGTGGCATTCGTCAAATGACGAGCCCGTGGACAGTGTGCCTAAATATGTACGGTTGACGGTTGCTAATAGGAACCCAGAGCAGTTGAGGAGTATTTTCAATCATATTTTCGTATGTAACACAACGTATGCTAACAAACAAAAACAAACGTTTTAACGACGTATATAAATAGTTACATTAACAGGCAAACTAGCCACTATCAATTATTTGTAATTGGGAAATGCCGTGGTATTGTGTCTAATTAAATGAAACCGTACGATTTGATCGTGTGATAATAGAATTAGAGGTAATTGTACTCATATACTGGCTATCGACACTGGAAGCTCTATAAACTCAGTATTGCTTTCACTTAACTTCGGGAACTGGGATTATTGCGATTAATATTTAAACAGCCATTCACCCATTGTGAAATTGAAAAGTTGATATAATGGATAAAGTATATCTGAAGCCGTTGAAGACTAACCAACAAATGAAGTATCCGGAGTTCATGCCTTAAATAAGGATTACGTACGGAATCATTTCCTTTGTGGTTAAAAGTAACTTTCGAACATCCTTCTTAAAAACTTCCCGGTTCTACAAAATCACTGGTTAGTCATTGTTTGAAATGCTGTAAGGAATATTCGTTGCAGCTATATAACGGCACCGATTATGGTTTAAATTAAAAAGCGCAAACGTCTGTCTCAGATTAATTCGGAATTAAAAAAGGTACACTGAAAGGCTACAATAGAACAAACAAACAAACAAAACATTTATTTGCAATAAATACAAGTGAGTCAAAAACGACTTAAGTTGCTTTTCTTTTTATTTATAATGAATTTCTTAAAAACATCCCCAACTGCATAGGAATGATAGGTTGCAAACAAAAAAAAAAAGAATAGAAAAATAAAAACATTTACCTATTTAAGGCGAAGGTGGTTAGTATTAGAATAGAATAGCTTACCCTTATACAGGTTAGACTAAAGGCTAGATTGGAAATTCCATCCGATCAGTCTAAAGCTTAATTTCCGACGAGGAGACCAGCGAAATAATACCAGTACTTAAATCAACACTTCGAGAACCACAGACGCTCCTAAGCGCCAGCTATAAATGGTTTTCAGCTTCGAAATGTTGGACATAACAATACGTATGGCGTAGTGGAAACGGAACTGACGTGGGAGTCGGAGGAAATTGAATCGGATTGCCTTTTTTTTTTTTTTTTACGCGGAGAATGCCTTAACGCACTATCCCGCTCCCTGAGTACGGGAGCGGGGGAGTGTGGGGCTCACCCACCCCAGTGGGCGTGGGCATACCCACTAAACTCCGCGGAGGCCATCTTCTGCGCGATACCAGGAATCCCCGAGGACCCCCGTTAAGGGACTCTATCAGTGGACCCCTGGCGCGCTTTGCTGGGAACCCAGCTCCTCACGAGGGGAGTTATGCCTCCCCTCATACACCCGCGGGCGTTCGCGGCAGTGCGAGGCCCCCCCACACCGCCGCCCTCCACAGGATCGCTTGTGCAATGGAAGCACACAGTCTCCACCATGTGCACTCCTGGCGACCCCGGGGCCCCCCTTTAGTCGCCTCTTACGACAGGCGGGGGGGAACCTTGGCCGAATTCTAACGCCCCAAACCACAGGGCCAGAATCCGATTGCCTGCCCGCCCTATTCTGTTTACCTTTGAGCGGAACCAAACATATTAATTAAGTTCTGTCGAAGCAACGCTGGAAGCCAGGATTGGGCGCATTCATTTGTTTTACTTGACCATTTCGAAGAGGTTGATAGATTACCTGTGGTTTCTATCAGACCAGTCTGAGAATAACAATTATCTATGAATTATTTTCTTTCTCTCTTTGACTGAATTTATCAATTGGAGTTTTCTTGATTTAAAGCTTTGAAGTCTTAATTGCGTTTTACGTAATTGTTTATGTTTATGGCCGTTTTCCATTATCGTTATTTGTATTGGATTATTTAAAAGGCAATAAAGCTATTTCGCCTACACAGTTAATTTATACTTCCTTCCTATTGCTTAATAAGGGAGGAAAACTAGAAGTAAAAGTGGTTTCGGAATACAAACGATCTGAGAAGATAGCAAAAAAGACAACTAAAATATAATTATATTTAGAAAGCAAAAAACCTTTCAAAAACAAATTCTCTTAAAAAAGTAAAACTATGTACAAAATTATCGGTCAGCAACACTTCCCATTAAACCAATTTTATGATTGTGAAAGTGAGTGTGTACATCAGTAGCGTTTAACGGTAATAAAGCGATTTAATCGATTAAGATCAAAAATTTGCATACATGAAACCTTTTATTAAAAAAATGAGTATAAAGTATAGACGCATATGTGCAAAGCTTTCTATTGTTCAATATAGATAATTCGTTGGTGACCTATGAAGACAGCTAAAATAGAAAGCAATTCCATTAAATTCTGTTACATGAGCTCTCTGTGCATGACCAAAGTATATTTGTCATTAAACTGGCACTACAGTTCATAGTTTTGTCATACTTCAACTTCTTGACAAGTTAACCCTTCGGTCATTGCAATTCGGTATTTTAATGATGCATGACGCAATAAATTCTAAAAACGCAAGTTCTAAAATGTCTAATTGTATTTTAACACAATGTCATAATTGCATGATTGGTTATTAAATACCAGAAGTGATGTTTTAATGACGACCTGATATTCAAGTTACGTAAAAAGCTAATGAATAGTGCAATAACTGTCAATTAAAACAAGATTATATATTTTTTGGAACTACAAGCTACGTACTACGGTTGGTCAAGTTGATAACACCAATTAGGCAGGGCATGGGTGCGCAAACGCAGCTTGCCGCAGGCCGACGCATGCAAATCGCTTATTGGCGCAACAATCAGATCGCGACGAGACCGGTCAACCGTTCAGTCGTTCGGTCGTTGACACTCGATGGTGACAGTGGATGACTTGTAATGAACACGCAGGTTGTTACATTTTAAACACTTTAGGTATATGCGTATAAGCTCGACGCCTTTACAGGGCCGAAAAGGGCCCAAGATAGACTCGCGTGGAGGAGGGGAAGAGAGGCCTTTGCCCAGCAGTGGGATTTAGATTTAGATTAGGTATATGCGATATACTAAAAATACTAAAATAAATTGTGAATTGTAATTCGGCAAAATAATATTCCAATAGCGAACAGACCAGCGATAACAAAAACTAAGTGCTGCGTTAGCCTTAATTTAATTTTCTAACTGCGGATTTCGTTGGAATATTAAGATTTCAGTACACTGGTCGAAATTCATCAAATATTCTGTGTTACGAACGAAGCATCGTATCAAATATTTAACGAATCGGCAAGTAGGCACTTATCTACTTACCTACCTGTGGACTGAATATACAAAGTTTCGAGATAGGAACATTTCCCGGGACACCGCTCGTCGGGGATGCCTAACTTGGATAACTTTTAATAATTTGATGAGATAAATTTAGACGCGTGTTGCGCACTTCCAGCATATAGTAAGTATAGAATAATAGCTTCGTCATAAATATGAAAGTAGAAGCTGTTTACATTGCGATAAATAGACGTGAGACAGCAAATCAAATGGAATGAAAGATAACAATTCGATAAGAAACAAAAGATCAGTGGCACAAGTCCAGATAGGAAACAGCGTATTTGTGATTTTGGCAGCGAACTTTATTGATTACTGCAATCATCGTCAGTTTGAGCCCCGATACGACCATTTAAAAACTTTAATAGCCGGAACAAACAGGTGCTTGCGTAGGCTAATAAGAGCGTCAATAGTCTTTCTTGCACCTGCCCGCTCCTTTTCCTTTAGCATTTAAATGCCGCTATGCCTGTTTGTTCAATAAGGCATATCTGTCAGGTACGGTCGGTACCAAGTTCAATATTGTTATTTTGTTACAGAAGGCAATGACACCATGAATCCGTTGGTTTTACAAGCTCGATAAAAGTCATATGACAAAACGAATAGAGCTTGTAATTCATGTTTAAGTGCTTACATATTTTTCAGTAGCTGCTAAAAAAAATAACAACTGAATAAACAAGTACCTACTTAAGAGTTTGAGACCCTGAGTCGATTAAGTAAATTGGGGCAAGCGTATCCCGGATCTTTGGGCGAGTCTCGGCCCCCTCATAAAGAGGCACTCCATCAACACATCATCATAACGCAAATAGACGCGGACCCCATGCGCGGCGAGGCCGAGGGCAGGACCACAATGGATCGTTTCCGCAACTCGTCGCCTCATAATCTCTAAGGATGGACCTTTTAGTGCGGCTCAAATTAACGACGGATTTAGAAACGAGAGTGAGAAACTACTTGCAAAGTTAAATGATGATGTTGCCCCAAACAGCACTACTACAAACATCACTCAGCCAAAAACAATTTACTGAAAAGATACTTAGAAAAATGTAAAGGCCAAATTGCTACTTGTTCCAGGGTACAGTTGAAACAATCAGTATTCATGTCAGGAATGGGCGTCCGTATTCAAACCGGTGACGATGAGATCCAATAAGAAGTTTTTCTCGACTAGATTCGAGACGCCGGCACCAGCCGTGTTGAAGTTTTTTACTGTGCCTTCGTCAAGTCGAACAAAGAGGCGGAACAAAGCGGAGAGAGCAGCCTTTGTGCGGTGACGTCGAGTGCGCCGGCACTTAACTCTGACATCGGTGACGGTGACAACGGCTCCGTCCGACGGAATTCTGGACGAATCTTGACGTTTCTCGACCAATGCCATCAAAACATCCTTCCCATAAAGTTCTAACAAATTGACAGCGAATAGCATTTCATGCTTCGATGCTACAACGATAGAATGTATAAGACAAATCATTTTCACTTTAGAGAACATCCAAGTTATAAATGTCATACTTAAGTCGGTTAGTAACCTACAAATACCCATACAATATCGATAAAATCACGTCGATAGAAATTTATGGCTTATTTATTTCGACAGTTCCTAAATTAATAATCTGGCTCATTTCGTTCTTGAGGAGAAAGCCAGTAACATATTTTTAATAAAAAGTCTAGTTTACACTTCAAAAATATCAATCGCTAAAACCAATAACTAATTCAAGCAACTCTAAGAAACGAGATGAAATGAATAAGATCTATTAATTCTACACAAGCTGTTTATATCCATTACCTATAAAGCGATGCGTAAGAGTTGAGAATAAGAATGCAGATTAGCAGGCTGTTAAAACCAGAGAGTGGTTTATGTAAATATGTTTTTAATAAGTGGAATACGAAATGAAACGGTTGCTGCGCAGTGCATCGAGCAGAGGAACGACCCGTGTTGGTTAATAGCTATGTTTTATTGGCCTGGCCCAGCCCAATTGCTTCCCGCCTGGTATTAACGATGTTCCAGCCGACCTAGATAGGTGCTACGAGACCAATTTTGCGGTCAATGTTACATTTTATTACAAGATTAGGGACTCATTCGTTCCAAAAGCTCTACGATGCGGTTTATCACGTGTTTTAAAAAGCTCAGCTTTAACAACATTCGCGGCGAGCGTAATCAAGTAACGGAAATATACGGAGAGGACGCGCAAATTTCAATTTTCCGAGCGGACAGTCACCTGCGTCCGGATAATCCGGAATTTATCTTTTGCTTCGGGGACGGACACCCGTCGCTTTTCAATCACCTCGACAGCCAAGGAAATGGTGTAATAAAATAAAAAGAAGATTTACTACTGTGTTTCAGACATCTGAGCTGAGGCGCGTATGATACACAAGTGTGACCTTTGTTTGGATATGCGCTTCCATTGTCCTTTGGTGTTATTCTAGATAAGACAATATCAAATGTCGCACCTATCAGACAGACCGGTCAGATGGAGTTCATTACATGACAAATGAATCGTTGCGTATGCAATCCCGCAGCAAGAACTAGTTATCTGATACAGGTGGAATTACATCGCAGCATGTACGCTCGTCGACGTCGATCCGGTTCCATCTCGGTTATATTAGTTACATTTAGATATAACACGATGTGTTTATGTTATGCTTTCGTTGCGAAACCAGGCGCATCGGCCCCGGTGACGCATGCCTCTTGCGGCCAATTTAACTGAATTTATAGCAGCTGCAAGGTCGGCAAAGGATAACGAACTCGACCTACGCTACGTCGATGTTACCAAACGAGTCTCCACGGTTCAAAGAATTCGAATACCGATCAACTTCATCAATGAGACCAAGTTAGTTTTGCCAAACATACCATCGGATTAGATATTAATTGCTAAGTTAATTCGATAGCGAGACCAAAGTACGTACTCACATAGAAGTGAGATTAAAACAGTACAAAAAAGCAAAACCAATTCAGGTTGAAGTAAAAAAGCGATAGTTACATAGCAGCGGTTGTATGTAATCTAACGTAGAAATTAATTGAATGGCTCGGAGCGAGCGCGAGTCCATTTCTCTGGTTCGGTTGCGAGCAAAAAAGAGGAAAAGCATCTACGCTGTCATCGTCGTTAACGTGTCGACCTTTCGGCTGCGCAGTAATTGTTTAACCCATATTCGGAGTAGGAAAGTCTTTTGTAGACATCAACGGAAGCCAAATAAATATAATTAGGTAATTTTGTCGAATAGTAGTAGTTTTTTAGGATCATATTTTGCTTATAAGCTTACAGGGGCTCTGCGAAAATACTGGTTACATAATGAAATAAAAATAATTAAAGAAGGGCTGAGTTAAAAAAAACAATACAATCAATCTAACGTTCCAAATATTATAACTAAATGGGTATTTATAGAGAACATCATAATATGAGAGCGTTGACTAGCTCGAGCCAGACATCTTTGTTTCATCAAATATATTCCAAAAGAGTTGCGTCTATAACTTTGAACACCGCTGATCTAATACAATCTGCCGAGTAAATTTACACCAGCTTCAATTCAAAACAGGTTCAATCTAGTCTAGCACAGAAGGCGTAGCTCGTTATCGAGTTAGCGGCAATTTCACAAATACCAGCATCAATTTCCCCCTTAAAGTTCTGAAGTTGCAAGTTGCACATACGCCCTAAGCACTGGCAAACACACTGCTTTCGGCTGGAGTAAGTTCTGTTCATAACCCACTGTAGGCGAGCAAATTAGTAAAAGTGCAGGAATAACTAGTTAATCCGCAATAAGGGCAAATCTGCAACTTCCAACGGACCAGTTAATTAATTCCCCGGTAAAATATTCAATTTAGTTTGTGGTAGTGCGCTAACCATTGAATAACAGCCTGTGGGTGCGCTGTATAAGTTATTAAGGACGCCTCGGCGCTTCGACCCGTAATCAGATTAGCCACCGCCGGCTCCGTTAGTGTGTGATAGAATTATACACATTATGATGTTAGGTAAGCGCACGAGTAATAAAGTCAACGTGGGTAAAACCTTGTTGACGAATGATAAAGAGAATATTTATATTGTCCATTTGGATGGCATGTAAGCATTAATCTTTACAACGCAGCGACATGTAATGCAGATACACTTAAATGGTACAAGTCTTACAGTAAATATATTCGAACCTGTGATAGAAGACTAATTAATATTGCCAATAAGTCAGCTACATATTGGGCGCAGATTATTGGTTTCTTTAAATTCAAAATATCTTTTAAAATATTTTGCTTTAACCAAAGTTTCCTGGTATAATCATTTAAAATTACAACCCTTTTGAGTTTTCCCAGTTACATTTTATAGATGGACAGCGACCAATATTGTTCCCTTTTTTCGTATTATTTTAACTGTCTGGTTTACAAGAAAATCTAAGGAGAATCATAGTGTTTACAAAGAAGATCCACGAGTGCTGGTCGAAGAGCACGCCCGCTCCTAACGCAATAATCTTGTTTCTCAGCGCAAACGTCGTTGCATGCCCGTCTAGCCTAGTCGACACGTCGCTTTTAATTTATGGCTACATGCTGCATAGTAACTGTTTACACAACTAAGATGATATTGTGATATTTAACTGGCGTACAGTCAACCACGTAAAACCACGTAAGGCGTTTTCCGAAAAAGCTGAGTGGAACCGAGTTGTGTGTAATCTATATTATGAACTAAGAAGGGACAAATTGTTTTTGTGTATTCATCAGCACAACCTTGACAAGAGTTCCCAAAAAGAAGATGTGCATAACTGAAACACGAGACAATCTCAGAAAAGTTATGGCGTTATCTAATATTCATATGTTTAGAAGATCTGAGAGAGAAGGTCGCAGAGCACGGCCGCTCCTAACAGAATAATCTTGTTTATCAGCGCAGACGTCGTCGCATGACTCGCATGCCAGCCCGTCTAGTCTAGTCAACACGTCGGTATTAATTTGTGGCTACATGCTGCGTAGTAACTGTTTACGAAGGGAAGAGGATATTGTGGCAATTCTGTCGTACAGTCCACCGCTGAATCCACTCCACTCTGGTGGAAAACAAGCCTGAACTGAATGAGTTGAGCTCTCATTGCTACTAGTATGAACTTGGATACTACGCGCGCATGGTAACAAGCCTACAGTCACTTTGGACGGACTCCGTAGACTTGTTACCATGTAGTTGTGGCTTGTTGTTTGTAACGATCACCCGATTGTTCATACTAGTCTTCAAACTGAGTCAAGTACTACATTCTTATCCTTTGAATAAAATGGGACAAACTACAGAATATAGACGCCCCGAACAAAAAATCGCCTTTTTTGTTTTACATGACTTCTTCTTCATAGTTTTTCTTCTTCTATTAAGGAATAAATATGAGGAAAGTTCTGTTTTTATCTTCGTTCAGCTTACGAGTACAGACTGCTAGAACAGAATTGCTTGCTACACTAACTACAGAAACCAGTCGGCAAAGTTTCGTCTTAGTACCGAACCATTAGTTGACCGACTAATGTTAGTTTGATGACGTACACTCCTTGTTATACTATCTATTCAGATTAGTCACGTTTAAGTAGGTATTATCTAGTAGATATGGAAGCAAAATATGTTATAAGATAACGGTACCTTACTATCATTTCCTGGTATTACAATGTGTTGCTCTTGCGCTCGGTTAGCGGTGAACCTGCCTGCTATGCCGCGGGCCGTGGATACGATTCCTACTCAAGACAAATATTTGTGTTGGTAGTGTAGTTTGGGATCATATGGTAATGTGTCCTAGCATTATTATAATGAAGTGCATAATGGGCTCTTGGAAAAAGAAAAAGTTTGTTGTTGGTTTTAATTGAATCTTAGTAGTTTTCCTAGGAGACATTTTGTTGACTCTTTAATTGACTATTTGTGACTTAATCATGTTACTAAGGAACACACAAGCAAAAGTGAATTAGGCCGAGATATCAGACAGGGTTTAATTATGAATTCATTTACCATTGGACTGATTATATGAAATGCGCGTTACAAAAAATCTCAATGAACATAGCTAGTCGCAGCCACGAAGCCATACAATATGACTAATAGATTATCATGAGAATACCTAATCCTATTGGAACACGCAATGTCCTGGTCTGAAATCGTTAGTATTCACGGCCCCAGACTGGCCTAGGGCCAGGGTTTATACAGGGTTTAGGCAGGGATTACACCGGCACTAGAGGGCAACTACAATGAGGATAATGGGCCCAAACCCGTACGCTAATGGTTTGTTTGCCTGAGCGGGTTAGGCCTCACTGTATTATTACGTTCATGGGCTTAAATTGCTTACACGGGTTGCAATATTATGATAACAATATTTAATGAAGTTGGTTTTATTGGGCTAAACATAGATCAATTACCATAACAAATCTCAAAACAGATTACGAAAAAAACTTTTTTGAAGATTTAAATATTAGGGATGATCAGGTATCAAGCGGGACATGAACCAATCCGCAATATTTTTGCAGTCTGGGCGACTGCTCTTACATAACTGACTTGGTGCATTTAGCTAAGAACCAGCGGCATTCCATCACTGTGTGAGGGTCATTCTTTTCAAGCACATGAAAGTAATTTGGGAAATCTAAATTTTATGCATTGACAATGAACAATTTAACTAACAAATAAGTCATTTGAATCAATCAACCACTTTAATTTACTTTCCACCAAATCCACAAACACAAATCAACGTTGAGCATCCTTTTAGAATAGAATAGTTGTCTCTTTCAGTCATATCTACATTTCACGGGACAGTATGAGCGTGAGCGCGACATAGCGTTGATTGACGTATGTGAATTCGGGGGTAAAGGGCTGAGATTCTTTTACCCGCACATTCATAAAGGCAAATCAAAGTTGAGTAAATCACAAAAGTATAGCGGTCTCCTTCAGTTCTATAGACAAGTTAAGGGACAATATGTACTTTGAAGGCGTGTTCCACCCTGATTGCTTTTTGTGAATTCGGGGTTAAGAACTTCAAATTGCGTAAGTGATCCATTAACAGCGTAGTCTCGTCAATTGTGACAAAATGTATAAAGCGGTGTAAATTGTAAAGCGAAACGCATAATCTTGTTTACGTTATCGCCCAATTGTGAAAGCCATTAGGGAACGAAGACCACTCGTAACAGGGAGGAATCAAAATGTAATTTGTTAAGGAGTGAGACGGCAGTCGTCATTAATTTGACGAATTTAATTTTCATCTGACGGGTTTCATTCGAATTTGGGAACGAGAGAGGTAGGAAAGGAAGAAAGATTAAGGGTACCTTAAAAATAAAGGCAACAATATTTCATTGTAACAATGGCAAAGTAACATTGGTCGGATAATTGACTCTTGTGATGAAAACAGAAATCAATAATTTTTATAATAAAAACCAGTCTCAAGTTCCAACTCGGCTTAATCGAGTTCAAATCGAGCCTTCATTGAGAATTTCAGACAGACGCTCAATAAGGTAAATTGCAAACTGTCGGAACTTGACCTTCCAAGTTCAGAACGGGCTATTCCCCTCCACGACCCCCCTCGCCCCCCACCCGCCTGCTCACAGCCCGCATTGCAGTGAATCTGAAGGACAATCCCAAATAAGAAGCAGATTATCAGACTAGTGTCAACGGACCTTAAAACCCTTCAACTTCTATCTTCAATTCAACTTCTAACTTTCTTAGCATTTCATCGACCTTTATGAATGGAATTACAGTGTCCTCTGTTCGACATTGACGTCTGGCGTTTGCTTTGGGTAAATAAAATGCCAAATAACTTTCACGTTGTGGCTCTAGGGATAATAGAATTGCTGCGAAAATCATTTGTAATCTTGAGGACCTTGACACTGGGTTGTAATCAAGCGGGGTCAAGGCGGCCCTAATGCGTTTACAGCCTACAGCCAACAACCTTGCGCACTTTATAGTCATCGCTCGGCTCTGAACGGCTATTTCTCCTTAAACCCTAAAAATAAAACCGGAATAAAATACCCGTAAAAGAAGATTCGCCCGAGATTTTTCCTTGATATCGAATTTATGAGGTTCAGGTTGCAGAAACGCTTATTCCAACAGAATTATTTTTACCGGCATAAGATATGAAAGTTATTGTAACCTTCAATAATGAATCTACTAAGAAAGTGGCCAAGTCAGTACCAAGCAAAGATTAAGTAATTAAAGCTCGGGATGTCTTGGACTTTTTTGGAAAACATAACAATTACGTCATCAAAAAGTATGCAAAACGAAAGCTCTTGAGGAAATTGATTTATGGATCCGCATTATTTTGCATAACTAACATGTTTGTTTACGTAAAAAAATATCCTATGCATTCTGCTTACAGCCTTCTTTGCAATTCAAATTTATTATAATTAGCATGATACTGACTGTCAGTAATCACATGCCACCAAAGGCAGTAATCAACTTTTTGTTTTTTCCAACGGTAGAAAATTTTATCCTAATGCTCTCTACAACAGTTTTCAAGTAACATAAGGGATTTCTTGAATGCTTCACTTAATCCCAAACGGGCGGTGAGTCACCAACTCACCAACGTCCTTCACCCCAGCGCGGGGGCGTTCCGACATCCGCATTCACAATTTTACCGACCAAAAGCCTCTCGCGATGAGGGCTTATTCACGTCACATTTGAATTCATTCAAAGTACGTACTGACGTTTATGTGCAAATTCTTTACCGACAACCTTACTTCCAATACATTATCAAGATTTTGAATTCGATGAAAACATAGTTTCCGTAAATATAACATGCTGTCATCTAGAGGAAACATTACACAAGTTGCGATCAAGATAAGAAAAAAAAGAATACTTAGCTATTATTATGACTTGTAGCAACAATACAACCAAAGATCATTCAATTACGACACAGCCGCAACATTGCCACACTTTCTCTGTAGAGCAAATTGCGAACATCGTAAATGTTGGCAACGATTTACCACAGCTACGAAACTCCGGTATTTACAATTACAAAGATAATATGTTATACTCGTCGTACAAACAGAGATAAGTCAATAGTGACGTAACTAACGTTTGCGCTTACGACGAAAACACATCAAGGGCGAGTAATAACCATTTGACGCTATAGAAAACATCATGGTCAATAACAATAACGTTTTGTGGGTAACGACGGTCATAACATGTCCTCATGGCGTAAACACTACATTCGAATGAGCTTATTCATAATTCCTCAGTAGGTCACTCCAACTTGCATTAATTGGACATGTACTATCTACGCCGTTCGGCTATTAAATTAACTAGTCATTATCAAATTGAATACGAGACAAGGTACATGGCCTCATAACCTTTCACTGCACAACACATCCGCCAAGTTACGACGTATTCATTGAATATATTTGTATTTAATTAAATGAAATAATGCGAAGTTGTCGCTCGTAAACAAGGCTTATGGTGGTGTAATGCAGTGGTGTGATGAAGGATACGAAGAGAGAAACGCTTACAAAGTAAACTCGTAAATTGTGTTCGTTATTTGCAGAAAATGACACTAAAAAATATTTATGCTTTTATTAGTCACAGTTATGTGACGATTAGATTAATTCGATAATAGATTAAAAATACCGAATAGGAAATACCTTTTTGAATGAAGATAAGCATGACTCACATCGGCGGATATAAAATTTCAAAAAGCATAGATTGAATCCTTTTGGTTCCCTCTTCTTTAGCATATCATCAAGTTTTTAGGGTGTTTTAACCACTTTTCTGCGGCATGTTTTTTATAAAGATTATGCCAATGACGAATACCATCATAATCCAAAATTCCAGTCTTTTCTTACTATTTTCTACGCCTGGCTTGGCATGAGTTCGTCTCAGTTTATAATTCGCAATTAAGTGGATTAAGGGGTCAATTGCATTTTCAACACAAGCATTAAATATTTCATGTGAGTGAGGGGCGTGTTCAGTTTATCACGTTCATCGTACAAATTGATGCAAATCAGCGTTTTGCAACCCTACCGCGTAATTTATCTTCATACATCTTAACTACGTAATTGGTGTTAAACGAATTTGATAAATTGCTCTTGTTGAAATCCCAAAATAAACAGTTCAATGTTACATGAATGTATCTGCACGTGTTTCGGATTGGCTGGTTCCGATGCGCGCGTGCACACTCGACAATAGAACGTTTGTTAGTTAAGATCAGAAGCTCTACTATGTCCGAACGATGCTTTGGAGGGCAAAAAAAGAATTTAAAAAGATATACATTATTATTTATTCTGTCGAAAAAAATATGGTATTCAAGCCAATTTTTGACGCAATTTCAAACAGGAAGGTCCATTTTTTAACGCTGAAAAATGTACTCTACGAATTCTAGCGAATCAGAGTAGGTCCCCAGGCGATGAGCAGATGCACGTACGTCCACACGTTCACATTGCGCCGCATTTTGCAAGGCGTGCATAACAACAGCATTCGAAAGTGTGTCAAGATTGCAATAGCAACGTGCAACCGACGCGCTGCACAAAGCGGGAAATGCAACACATCAAAACCATTACGCTAAGTAGCTCTTCCACGTACCATCAAAATACTTTTTTTGTGACCATTAAAACTGTTTCCGATTTCCATTAGGGCGTTACAGTGAATACTTGACAATGATTTTAGTCTGAAATTCTGTTGTTCGTAAGATTTCTAGTACACTTTAGACCTTTAAGTTTATAAGAGATACAACCCCTGAATCTAACGTCAATCAGAGTTAAGTCTACAGACTTATTCCTCTACGTGATGTGAGTAAAACTGTAAGTGACGGACAGTTATTACTACCAGTGAAAGCTGCTAAACTTTAGAGTGTATCCGAATTCAGGGGCACAGCTCTGAGTTTGACGCAATAACAAAAGTTAGAGTGGTTGCATTAAGAGTGCGTATAAACCCAGCAAATTTATAAAATTCACCCGCACCCCCCTCTCTGCGAACACTATCGCCCGCCAAACTACAATACATCTCTCTCGCTCGCTCAACGCGTAGCTTCCGTAGTATACGTAAAACAATCAGATAACACAGTAGGCATTCTTCTTGTGAATACATTGCCTACATTTTAATGTACGTAATTTTACTTTGTATATAAGTTGAATGTTATGTTGTAGATAGTAGTCTCATCTTTGAAATTATTTTTAAGGATCTTTATGCAAAAGGTAAAAACAGGGCCCTAATACGTAGACTACACTGTCTTTCTGTCACCAGTTGATTTTTTCACAATAAATACTAAATACTAGCAGCCACCCGCGACTTCGTCCGCGTGGACTTAGCTGTATATGAAAAAAGATTTTCCCGCTTTTCTGTTGAAATTTTCCTGAATTTTCTTTGCTATGAACCTCACGGAGCCCGAGACCTTTCCAACGAATGCAAAACCGTGGAAATCGGTTCTTGCGTTCTGGAGTTATAGCGTCAGGAAGGAAAACCCGACTTATTTTCATATACTAAAAAAAAAATATATAAAATATATAATCAAATGTATATTTTAGAGTAAATACACAAGCGGGTTTTTTTGCGTTCTTTGTTCTATATTAGTGACGGTAATAGGTGGACGCATTTGTATATTTATAAACAAAAGCTCCCCGGTCATGATTTGACCCGGCTTTTTTTTTCGTGGGGAAATCTTCATGGATACCTCGCCGCCCGGGGGGACGACGATGTTATGTTGGACTGCTACCGACCAAAACCCCGCGGCCGCTACTACGCGCCTCAAGGCGCTTGCAGGCCGCACTGGCCCCGCAACCCCACGTGTCGCCCTTAGGGGCCTCAACGAGTGGGTGGCTAGTCCACCACACTGCCACGCCTTCTATTCGCTTCCCGGCGGTTGGACCCTACCACCAGTACTAAGCCCCCTCGCAACGATAAGGTGAGAACTCATGACGGGGTGGTTTGACTCTCCTCCACCAACTGAACACGAATTAAAGGGTCATATCCCGCCTGGCGCGATTGTCAGCGATTATAATAATAGATTTTCAATGTGTGCGTGTGCATTGGGTGAGCACCCTCTAAAAATGAATAAAAATGTTCTCACCATTTAGTTAAAGGTCTAAAACAATTGTAAATGTAATCTTGCAATTTGTAAAACGATGGAACCGAAGTTATTTAATGAAATGTGTGCTCACCCAGTTCTTACAAAGGGGCAGCCGTATCTCCGTATGTAATGACTACAAATACCAATAGTGTACTGAATTTTAGTAAAAACCTATTCTAACTAGGGTTTTAAAATTCAGTTTCACAAGATCCGTAATAAAAAAAATACAAATGATTTCTTGTGCTCACTCAATCCTCACGTTATTAAAAGGGCTGATATTTTAGCGAACTAGCAATTAAATGGCATTCATAATTTGTACTGTTTTAGTTGTATTGTCACTTTATTTTGTAACGTGTGAACACCATACCCTACCCTACTCCCTACCCTACTCTATAGAGTTCCGGACAAACAATAAATTGCGTATATCTCCTGAAGTAAATAAAAATATCAAAAACGTATAGACATGATCATTTTGTATTTTTTTTGACTAAATTTGACATGTTAACTTATTCTTCAAAGTTTAGTTACAAAGAGGTATACACGTTTTTCACTTTACGAAAATAAGAGGATTGGGTGAGCACTTTAAAAAAATATATACTCAAGAACGCGCAGTGATAGTGGTTTGTTTTATATTTTACAAAATTATGTTCATAGTCAACCAAAACAGTACAAATTATGAATGCCATTTAATTGCTAGTTCGCTAAAATATCAGCCCTTTTAATAACGTGAGGATTGGGTGAGCACAAGAAATCATTTGTATTTTTTTTTATTACGGATCTTGTGAAACTGAATTTTAAAACCCTAGTCAGAATAGATTTTTACTGAAATTCAGTACACTATTGGTATTTGTAAAGTCATTACATACGGAGATACGGCTGATCCTTTGAGAGAACTGGGTGAGCAGACATTTCATTAAATACCTTCGGTTACATCGTTTTACAAATTGCAAGATTACATTTACAATTGTTTTAGACCTTCAACTAAATGGTGAGAACATTTTTATTAATTTTTAGAGGGTGCTCACCCAATGCACACGCACATATTTTCAATTGTATCTGGTTTATAAGGCGTTGAAAGGTGAATGAAAAATTAAAATGAATGCCAAAAACATCATCTTTATTTCAAGTATGTGCATATTATACGAGGGTCATTCAATAAATACTTACTTAGCCTACAAAAAGTAAGGGAAAATTTTTGAAAAGTTGCAATTTATTTTTCAACATAGTCTCCTTTCAGTTTCAGATACACTTAGCACAGCGATGCTCAAACTTTTTTAACCCGTCCGAAAAATAGTTTTTGTCAAACTCTGCAAAAAAGGCCTCTGTGGCGGCAATGACCTCCTCATTTGATCCATATCTATTCCCGGCGAGTGTTTTTTTCAGATTAGGAAACAGGAAGAAGTCTCAAGGGGCCAACTCTGGAGAATACGGTGGATGGGGCAGCAATTCGATCAATTTGGCCATGGCAACGGCAGACGTGTGAACCGGTGCGTTGTCGTGGTGAAACAGCACGTTTTTCTTCGCCAGGTGGGGTCGTTTTTTCTTTAATTCGGCGTCGAATCAGCCCAATAAATCGGCATAGTAAAGCCCTGTTATTGTTCTACCCTTCTCGAGGTAATCGATGTAGATCAAATCTTGTGGATCCCAGAAAACGACTACTTAGAGTGCGTCGTCGCTTCAATGAACTGTAATTGAAAAGTTCAGCTATTTACAAAATTAAAATTAAAAAATGACACAGTAGAAAAAAAATAATGCGGAAGCCATATTTATACGGAAAGGCACAAATTACCCACTATTAGGAAAGTCATTTGCAATTAAGCATAAAAGTACTCGTAGCAAGTGGCGTTCTGAGTCAAAATATCGCTCGGCTCATGCGTTTTGTGGTTGCAGTTCTAACCACCCCACCCAAATCAACCCTTTTCCGTTCAACTGATCGGATTTATTATATATTTACAGGAGAGTGCAAAGCAGCGGCCAGGCAAAAAAGTATGCGGGAAATGGTTAATTTCGGCGTCTGTTACTTTCAAATTACTGATTTAAGACAGGATGGTTTGGAAAGTGATAACTTTATCAGAAATTATCTAACGTTATTTTTCAAATGACTATTTCCTATTCGTTATTTTTCTCATGACAGGTCTCCGCTAGTTTAAATGTTATCGATTGTACTGTAAGAATTTAGGCGGATACCTTTCTGGAGTATTCTCTTCATTCCTCGAGTAATCACTACGGTAAGTATTTTTTCTGACTGACAATAGTCTGTAGATATAGGCTGTCTATTAGGGTCTACATTTTCCAAATTCAATGTTGTTCTGTAAAATAAACACAGTACTTAGTATATTTACTCATGTCGTAGTAACTAGTTATTGTTTCAGCCAGCTTCAACTTTACTAAAAAAAATATCCCAAGATGGAAAAGCAAGTATGGATACTATTTTTAAAGAAACCTACATAGTCGACGACGCGCATGCCTCCACAACTTCATTTTGATCACACCTGTCAGATTGTGAAATATTTTGAGATGCAGCAATTCTGAAAATTAAATATTATTTGAAAATAATTTACTTACAATAAATACCTGGTGGATTGAAACAAATACCTTCGAAATCAACCTATTATTTGAAGAGACCAACTAAAGTCATGTGATTACTTAGCATATACTTTACACCATCTGTTTACGTCATCTTACTAGAGCGACTCAAATGAATTTATTTCTCTTAAAATACAATACAACATACCTTCGACTATTAGACATCCTTGCAGTTTGTAACTTTTTTAGTTCTCGTTCACTAAGTCCTTTTCTTTTTCCCCATTTCACTATTTATTTTGAAACTCGGAGCAGCTAAGAATTTGAGCGTAGTCTTCTCGTCTCAACGGAGCGATGGGTACTGATGTGTGAAATAGAAATATGTGTCAAGCTTCACAAACGTGCGACGGAAGATGACTTTTTCCGCGGAATCAAAACGTATTAAGTGCCAAAAGTGTTTAATCGTTATAAATCCAAAACTAAAAGTAATTTTAAAAAATGGCTAGACATAGCCCTTACTTATTTTTCAATATAATTATTTATAAAAAAATTGTCATCATAGTAATTGCCATGTCCAGTATAAAACGAAAAAAAGGGAAAATCAGACGTAACTTCGTGATTTTTTTTTATCGAGATAATTTAATTATTTTATGTTTTTGTTCAAACACAACCCTCGAAAATATAATGAAGCGTAACATTTAATAAATTCATAAAATTTCATCTAGTATTTATCACGTACAATCAAGAAGAAGATTGGTAGTTTTGCTTTATGCGCACTCTTAAGTAAACTCAACCACCGCACAAGTGCAACACTGTGCACTTCTTAGATTGAGTGCACAGTATGAGACTTCGTAGCAACAAGACCTTATCTAAGCTGGCGGGGTCACGAACTAGCTTAGCCTTACTTAATTACTAAGTACTCAAAATTTGAAACCAGACAAAGTTACAGTAATGTATATTCTTTTACTGTGACAAAGCGAAAAGCAGTTCTTCTGATTCAACTAACATTACTGCCTGTCACTGATTGAATGGAGTTGTAGGACAAGTCTTTCATTTTGCAACCTTTATTTTGATAGCTAAGGAGGCGAAAGGAAAGTATCAAGTGGGGTATCATATTATGTAAGGGTCTCATTTGCACCTCCTAAGGTAAGATTCGCATCGAATGGCGCTCTTCGGAGCGTACTTAACGTAGGTAAAGGAAATTGAAGTGTCTACACAGCAGTTGAAGTTCATTATTTGCATATGCCGTGGAGAGCTGACTACGCGCGTATTCGATCGAGTTTCAAGATGAGCAAGGTGTCAAGTGTGAATCGTACTTTATTCAAGAATCAATTTAATTCTGCAATGGAAAGTTTAGTTTTAGTCTTTAAAAACGTTTGAATCCTACTAATATTAAAAATGCGAGAGTTTCTATGTGTGCATGTGCCGTGGTTGTACTGGACCAGTTTCGTAAATAATTATAACTTTCAGTCGCTACTTACAACAGCAATTTTTATTTTTCAATGTGGAATGTGGACATCACACTGTGAGTCACATGATAAAGCACATATTGATGCAAAGCGTAGTTTAACAAAATCAGATCTCCGCAGGGCAATAAAAATGCAAATATCGATTATAAGCGCCAGACGATATTGTCTGGTCTGGCGGGACGCCGACCGTTGTCATCGCTATCCATTCCATTAGCACCTTTGGGAGACTACGACGCGAGATGTATTTAAGGCTAGGTATGCCGTACTCACGGGTTTTGAAGACCATCTGGCACATAGAAAACAATGCTTGCAAGTCTGACTTCTATGTTGAATAACCTACGAAATGCGCGAGAGCATGGCGACTCGCCCAGCTACGTGTGTTGTTTATGGAGATGCTTTTCAGGGAATACCTTCCCTTAATATTATTTGGTTGAATTGATTTTGTAACTAGCTGGAGTGCCTCGTACAATGTTCCGGTTTGAAAGAGATCTCAAAGAAAATGGCTAGCAAAGCGTGAAGCAAGAATTTCTGCAAATTAAATGTGAGGAAACTGAGCCACTTTAATATAGCTTTTGGGCAAAGCACCGATTTCTTCGCGGGTGAAGTTAAACAAAATGCTATGTCTCTAAAATTTCTGCACAATTCGGCATCCGTGTAAGATTCCTTGTAACGAAAACTGAATTACTGACTAACACATAGCTACGGCAATAACTATGTGGGAGCTACTTTGCAATCTACCAGTAAGGCCTGTGTAAAATAACATCTACCTTTAGTAAAAAAACAGTAAGGAAGCATTACTTTGCCTGGAAAAGTCCAATAACCACTACAGACTACAAAAGGAAAGGTCCGTCTACCTACCGGTTGAACGAGCTAGGTGTATTCCACGGATATTTAGTTTGTGAATCCTTTGTGTCTTTACTACCCCTCAATCTACATTCGCTAATCAAAAAAAAAAAAAGCTAGCTCTATGTTGAAAAAAAATAAAGAAAAGGCAAACCAGACCATGAGAGGAAAAACTTCCGACTGAAAATCGATCTTAAATGGTAATGACAGTAGGGGGATATTGTCAAATTTAAACTGCACGTAGCATAACAGTCAACATATTAAAAGACTGTAAAGACCAGAAGAAATGCAAAGTAATAGGTTATTATCAACACATTACCAGATCTGCACAGAAGCATATCAGCGTTTACAGTTAAAGTAAAGAGCATTTACGTTTTTTGAATGTAAATATAAAAGCGATAAGATCCTGTTACTTGAAAATTAACGCCAAAAAAACTTTGTACCTCTCTCTGCTGGAGTTCACAAACGCGCGTGAATGTGATTCGATAAAAAAAACCGGTTCCCTGTTTATTCGAGTGCTGACCTCAAAGACTTCGTGACGGACGTCGTTTCTATTACTCCAACCATACAGCACGCGAACGTATTTCACTATTCGCGTGAACGTTCTCTTCCAACTATAACAACGATACATTACAGATTTCGTGACAATCACTGTTACGCAACATGGACAATTTAATATATCAAATAGTAATAAAGCCAGTTTCAATAGCGCTTTTGTAGGTAAATTGCTTGTCTATTGCAAGCGAAATCTTATTTCACATAGTCACGACTCTATCAATGCCCTATTACCTAGACCTGGAAATAATACCGCACGGGGTGTACAATTACAAAAGAGACAGCGGCAATTCTGCAAATTGATAAATAATAACTAAGTAAGAGTTCCACGAAGATACTTGGTAATAATATTGAAACAAGCTCTTCGTGGTTAAGGCTGTAGATAGGATGTTGGTGTCGTCACGCTTTTAGCGAAGCATTGAGCAAGCGTTTCAGTGTAAATGAAACCTGCAGCGATAACAATAGAAGTCGCTGAAGACCTTGGTAGCAGCTCAATCAATAAGAAATATCAAAACCGACTTCAGCCACAATAGACACCACTTGTCCCGGATAGCTTTAATCCAATAAAGCAAAGACAATACAAGTTACAGAATGGCGTAGAGCAGAGAATAGCTATCGTCATTCGGAGCCTCTTATACTTCACAGTACCACTCAACAGGAGTATACAATGCGTAATGGAGTCCATTTACGAGTGATCCTTATCCCTTACAAAAGGTCTTCTGGAGATAAACAAGCGAGGGCTCGGTTCGCAGACAATGATTGATGCCGCATGCCCCGTCCAGACGAACGCGATAACCGTTGTGTATTGCAAGCGCTTTATCTCGCTAGGTAAGCTAATACGAACGCACGGGGCTATCGGTTTTCATAAAGGTAATTGATGGCAAATGCAATATGAGGGTCCGCCGTCAAACATTAAATTTGACAACGGCAATTTGTAACACAACCGCACATCATACCAGTTTCATTATAGGCGCATGTTCGGGAGGAGTGACAGCGAACAATAACAGTTAAAATATTTTAACAAAAGTAGTGAACAAAAAGCCGGATTGAGTTGATGATATATGATTGATCCTTCTGGGTTCAAAAACTAAGTATTCGTTCAGTACTATTGTAACTAGACTTACCTTTAAGTATGACCCGTAATATTTAGTGACGTAGGGGCTGTCACATTGTGACAGCACCATAATCTCCTGCTGAATGTCTTCGATCTCATCTTCAGCCTCCTCAAGGTCGATGATCTTGATGGCGACTACTTGTTGGGTTCTGTTGTCGACCCCTTTGAACACCTCGCCGAAGGAACCCTTGCCAATCTTCTCCTGTTTTGTGAAGATCAGCTCGGGATCGACCTTCTGTAAAAGAGAGGAAATTTTATTTAGTAAAAGTTTGCGCAAAACGAATAGTACTTAAAAAACGTTTTTCGATTGGCGTATTGAGCATGCTACATTGGCTTAAGTGTTAGTAACCGTGCCTGCATTAACAAGGGTGTGTGGTCGACCCGGGACAAACATTTCAAAGACGAGCATGTGTTGTCTCCTATTTGACACTGATTAATTATTATTATTTGACGCTGTTTTATTTGGGTCTAGGTTAATTTACTGAACTTTTGATAGGATTAACTTTTCAACATCTATTTTTTATTTTGTATTTAACAGTTTTTATTCAATACGGCTTTAAAACAAAAAATAAAGGCTATTAAGGCACTTAATTTGAAACCAAATAGGTTGCTCACAGCGTTGATTGATTATTATTATTCATAGGGTGGCATACATTATTCATACACACGAGCTCGCGACATAATCGCAAAAATGTTATATTTTCGTCGCCAAATCCTTCATTTTATCCTCGTATGTAAACGATACCAAGATGAAATGCCGTTTCGAAGGACCAACAGTATATTTTATTTAACACTAGCGACCCGCCCCCGCTTCGCACGGGTGCAATAGGATGTTATTATACATATAAACCTTCCTCTTGAAACACTCTATCTATTAAAAAAACGCATCAAAATCCGCTGCGTAGTTTCAAAGATTTAAGCATTCAAAGGGACATAGGGACAGAGAAAGCGACTTTGTTTTACAATATGTAGTGACAAGACAACAATGGTACCTACTAGTAAAACTAACAATTAAATAATACGGTCGCAAATTAAAAAATATAAGATTAAATCGTAACTAGAAAACTACGATAATCGTAAAACATACCAACGCCTTTTTGTACTAGTTTCGTGCATTAAAGAATAAATAAAATACCTCTCCACAGGAGGCACTTAAAAAAATTGGACGTCACTTTTCTAGCCATCCTGTATAAAATCACAAGGTAAATTATTTACGCAATGAATAGTGCGGGCACATACACGTGAATTGCCTAAAAATAACGTCTAATAAAATAATCTCGTGTTCACCGTATTATCACTGTTTTATCGGCTTTATACTGTTTTCTAAAAAAAATATTCCAATGCCTAATGGAATTAGATAATAAATGATAAGGTACTAAGATTATTTTTGTTTACGATTTATGAAGAACCAATTTGTATCCGGACTTGTAAAGCAATTCTGTGAAAATTCGGAAGTATCGAATTCACCTTTCCAAGTACCCATCCCGCTTATTTTTAATAATCTTACTTTTTTTCTACATCTCACAGCAGATTCCTTTGTTCAATTACCAACCAAAATACAAATTAAAAAAATTAAGAACTATAAGTATAAACAAATAATTTCAAGTTCGGCCCGAAACATTTAGTTCTGTTTTTTCCTGGTGCCATATTTCGAGATCAAACTAAAAGTTCCCGGGAAATACCCCGTCGGGTTTGTGATTAAATGTTTCCGTGCAAAAGGGGCGTGGAAACCTTCTGCTCCATAATAAATTCCCTAAATCTTGAATTCCTATGCTTTCGTTGAATTTGCAAGATGGGTAATGTTGATTTTGATGATCTTATCTAGAAAAATCGGTTATTTCATGTGAAAAACAGGGAGTACTTGAGTGTGTTGCTGCAGTCAACATTATTACTTTATTTTTGTTTAAACTGACAACACTCTGCCTTTGCATAGGATGATTTGATTGGATTAAATTACATGCCTAACGTAACCTAACGTTACACAAACATAACCTAAAGTTCTGTCTGTCTTTCCTAATCTAAGTTCTTTTGAAATTTAAGTTCAATCATTTCTTTACTTGATCTCTAAATTTAGCATTGGAATAACGCATCCAATAATTCGTCAGATTTCCGGTTTCACCAATCGTAAAAGAATATTTCAAATATTTTCGCTTGAAGTTCGTTCCAAAAATATCTCTAGAATGACCTTTATACGAGTAGTCACAATCAGGCGTTGAGCTGACATTCGAACATCGCGTGAGGTCCCATCTTTGCATAAACCACCGTTTAGTGTAATTCTGTTCGTACGCTGGCGGTGAAATATTTACACAAGGTGTAGAATGTTGCATAATTAAGAACATAGCTGCAGTAAGCGTCTTAGACAAAGGACGTCTCGACGCATATACATTCTAGGTATTCACCATTCAGATTTGCATGTCACTCCTATTTGATGCAGTAAGTTTCAGAGTATTTGCTTAGAATTGTTGTTGGATCAACGTCTCCGTTTTCTAAAATGTTAGTTAAGTCAAAATGAGTCAACCTATTGAAGGAATCGCGAAGTACAAATATTGGAACTTGCACATTTATTATACTTAATAACAGAAAGATTTATTTATACAAGTTTTATTGCGATTGCAGCCCCAATAAGAACTAAAAAAGAGAAAGTCATATGAAACGTTATTAATATTTATTAATTGAAATGTTATCAATTATAATTAAATGAATAATTATGATAATGACTCTGAAAAAATATAATTATTAAACGTGTCTCTAACTTCTGTCACAGTTATGGCCATTTCCTAAAATAAACCTCCCTTAAGGCAAAATACTGGTAAAACTGATGTCTACATTCTAATAAGCTACAGCTTAAGCTTAAGCAAAACGGCTTATCTGAAAAAGTAAGAAAAGTCCGTATCGTTCAGAGTGAAACAGATTTGAGGGAAAGCGAGATAGTTTCCCAGCACTAAGACGAGCACGTGGCGCTCTCGAGGCTATGGCCGGCCGACGTGACCGGACTGCTGATGAGCGCGCGCCGCCGCATATTGAGACGTAAATCTTTTACATTTTTAATCTAGTCTTCTCTAGGGAAGAATTAGGACTTTGGACATAAGGTGCAGCTGTTTCCAAAATAAAAAGACATGGTAGCAACAGCTGCTCTTTTTGGAGATTTGGCGATAGAAACATCTACGTGCCTAAATTAAGTGTTTGACTTTTTTATACCTCCAGGTAAAATGCACGGTATGTACAAATTATATTTACTTTGGGGCTAGATGGCGCAGTGTCGATTAATTTCCAAAGATATTTATTTGTATACCTTTTCAGCACATTACTAAGTCACATTAATAGTGTTGCTTTTTCTTACAGTATATTCAACACACTGAGCAGAAGAGTAAAACTGAAATCTTATGCCTTTGCAGACAAAATTTTCAATTTAACAGAGTGGAACAATAAGGTTGAAAAATAAGACATGCCTTCAATTATTCTTGAAACCCCCACCCGTGAGCACCCAAAAGGGGATAGTAAGTGAGAGGCTCATCGCACCAACAAAAAGGCTTATTGAGTTTGGTAACCAATTTTACACGCGGGCGCCATGGGGTGGATATAGGGTTGGCAAAGATGCAATGATATGCTGCACTTGGAGGAGAAAACAAAACCAAGATAAAAAACACTTGAATTACGGATTACGGATTTGCAACATGTTAATGTAAATCAATAAATAATATTCCCGAGAGCAAAATTCGGGAAAAAAGAGAGTTGTAATTTAGTGTTAACTGTTAATGGACACCACGAAGGTGTTAAAGTTTTCAACGATATCTGAGTGGCGCTTTATTTTTTATCACTCACACATTTTAATTACTTAAATATGTAGGGTGCACCGGGGCTATTGTAACCACGGGGCAACTGCAACTTATCTGCATATTTGTTTTTATACGACTTACGTGAAATGTGACATCGGTGAACTTGAACTGGTTATTATTGCAGTTTCAGGTCATAGATTTCACTTTTCACAAAAAGTCATGTTAAAATTATTATGGAGATTAGTTGCAGTTGCCCCGTGGTTACAATAGCCTCAGTGCGGCTACTTAAAATAATGTTCATAGTTTAAAAATATTTTATTTTTTAAACTCTGCGATTTAATTGTGGGTAACATAAACCACCATATTAATTCGCCAGCATTAGTTGAAATTTAATATTTTATAATAACAATAAAAGAGGATTAATAAACTGTTTTACTGAGACGGACCTTTGAGTCGGACTTTTACCAGCAAAATGAAAACGGAAGTTTAGAAATAATAATTAAGCAATTTTTTTACAAATGAATAGCTTCAAGACTTTCAGTTTCCGAAACCCTACAACTAGATGCTGATATAACGAGGAATGTGGTTGAGCTTACGAACAAGCAGCGGAGAGTATTTCACCATCCGTAGGCACTTGTAGCGTAGAAACTCACAAATTTAATTATTTACCGTTACGCTTTTAATTGAACACGGGAAAGGGAACGAACCCTAGTTGTTGAATGACAATGAAGTCTAACATTTGGCAAATTTTAATAGTTCTGTAGAAAACAGTTTTAAATTATTACTTTTATAAAATGAAATATATTAAAAGTGATTTACAAAACATATCCATTAATTACAATCCAAAACTGGCTATACAACCCAGTTTTTCAAATTATTACTATAATTTAAATCAACAAACAGATTGAGTTTTCAAGTAAATGAAAAATCTCATTATGTGACCGCTTCGTACCCCGACTTTAATTTAGGGGCATTATTTGAAATTAAAGAGTCCCCGCAACTCATTAAAACTTCTTTATCAACATAGCCGAAAACTTTTAAAAGATTAGATTCATGTACAATGTTTTAAACGCAAATTAAAAGTTCGGAAAATATTTTTTAGACAATACCTTGTATTAACATATAATTTTGACAAAAAAAACTCTGCAGTAAAATAAGAAATTAAAATAGTCATATATTAAAGCGCCTATGTAAGTAAGAAGGTTACTGTAATTTTCTTCGGTTATGCCAGTATTCTATTCAAGTCGAAGTATTCTGAGAACAGCTATGACAGCTCCGAGATTCGTTTGTAAGTCCCTGATTACGTTAGTGAATGGAGGAGACAAGATTTTATTAAAGAATTAAAACTTTATAATTTGGAAATAAAACAACTTTACGGACTCTACTCGCGGTCTTTTTTTTGTGAAATATGGAGCACACGAGCTAGAGGGTCACCTGATGGAGAGTAATCACATCTGCCTATGCTATGGATAACCGCAACACCACAGGTGTCACGAGATGCATTGCTTTAAAGTCTTTTGTTTCCTTTTATTTTCTAACCCGACGTTTAAGCAACCGTGATCACGGCTGCTGTAAAGTAGTCGATGTATATTGTTCGTGTAAATATGAGAAAACATTACACTTATTAAGTTAAAGGTATTTTTTTAAAAACAATTTAAGTACAATCAAGTTGCAAGTTAATTGGTGTAACAATTAATCCTAAACTAACATTTCAACTTTCAACTGCAAAACTTGATTGATACGCAACAATTTACAGGCGATTATTTTAATTGGTATGTAATTAACGAAAATGACGTCACAATTTATGATAATGACTCTCGATAACAATGTTTATCAATAGACCGTAATTGAACATTTAGCTGTGCAAATACGAAACTATAGTTGCAAAAGAATCCTTGAAAAAAGCAAGGTTAGAGGTGTCGTAAAGCTATTAAGGTTCGCTACTAGGGTCGGCCGGAGAGAAAATCTGTCAAATTTGAAAGCGATCGTGACAGCTATGGTCACACAGTGATTGGGCCGTGCAATCCGTGCATAAATGCAATGCATAAATCCGGACGACCATCTTGGTGTAATTGTTTAGAAGTCGGCTACTACACCAAAGGTCGCGGGTTCGATCCCCGCACAGTACAAACATTTGTGTGCATGAACATGTCTGTTTGTATTGGTCTGGGTGTTTCCTATGTATAATAAGTATGTATTTACAAAAGAAAAAGTATTTGAGTATGTTTATCCGTTGTCTAGTATCCCATAAAAACGGAGTATAATTAGCTCACTTGGGGCTAGATGGCGCTGTGTGGAATAATGTCCAGGGATATTTATTTATTTATTATTATTATAAATCGCGGCATGATAATCATTTGATGCGTTCACCAAAGATATTTTTATTTCGCCACCCAAAATATTTCAGGATATAGGGCAAACAAAAGAAACTAAACAAAAATTTTATTTTATTAAACATACTAACAAGCGGTTTTGCCAATTATTTTTTTACACTATTATTTGCAATCTATTCTCGTGACCACGTTATTTGCACAATGTTATATCTGGTACTTGACGATTCCATCGAGATTTAGTTGTAACTTGGTTTATCCGTTCGATCATCATCAACACAAAATATTTCTTACATCCAATGCATATGATATAGCAATACACGGAGCCATTTCTAGTAACATGCAGAAGAACCCACTAATTAATTGGTCTTACTTGTAATGAAAAGCTGCAAGAAGCATTAAACGGAGCTATCTTGTTACTAACTAAAACGAGGAATTTAACAGTTGTCAACAGTTGAGACACTTTTAGTGGATAATTTATTTTAGATAATAACACTTGAGTAATACCTTTAGTCTCCTGTAGAGGCCATCGCGCTGAATTTAATACAGAATCCACCGTGATCTTCATCTTACTGGAATTGATCTACGAGTAGAGCATAGTATGAAAGGAATTCACCCTCCGCGTTTTTCTGTCTGTTTTTACAAAGGCTTTCACTATCTAAATGATACTTGATGCTAATTATATTTTCTAGAACGTTTGTCTGTATAGTTCATTCAAATTACTACAGGGAAAAGCTGTGTGCAAATAGCCAGTTTGAGATGAAAATGCTTGCACTGCCATTTTTCCATGGCTGACGTAAATATGATAATTCATATTTATATCAAAGTTCTATCTGATCCATTTTTTTTTAATTTAAAATGGGTTTGCGTTTGACCTCAGTCTCGCCAGCCACGCTTACCCAAGAAATGCCTATTCACTCTTGCCTTGAAGACACCAAGGTTGTATGTCTCCGGACACACAGAAGCAGGGAGGGCGTTCCACTCCTTTTCGGTGCGGACCAGAAAGGAAGCACCAAACCGCTTAATTTAGACCGCTGGAAAGTCGACCACATGGAGATGAAAGCCCTCACGGCGTCTTGTGGTCCGGTAGTAGAAAGTAGAGGGTGGTATCAGGTCATGAAGTTCTTGCGCACTCTCTCCGAAATACACCTTATAAAAAACCGATAGACAGGCAACTCTACGCCGATACTCCAAACTCAAGTTTGGTTCCAACGAGCGTCTCGTCACCTATCAGTCTCCTGGCTCTTCGGTCTACTGAGTCCAGTGGATCCAGCTGATACTTGGCAGAGCCATCCCAGAGGTGGCAGAAGTACTCCATACACAACCGAATTTGTGCTTGGTACAATTGTAAAAGCTGTTCCGGTGTGAAGTGTGTTTCCATTTCGAATAACTTGTCATTATGTTCTATTGCAATAACTATTTCTGTTTCGTATAAGCAAACGCAAACTTTAATTTTTTTTGCTCGAGATCTCCATCCTTATTACTATGGAACGAGTGAAGTTTCTTTGACAGCCGTCTGCGCAGTCCCGCAAGTCAGTCTTCCACATGACGCCGGGTGAGTGCACGTCACTGCGTAAAGAATAGGAAAATGAAATGGCAACTAGTACGAAATTGTCAAACCCAAGAGAGCTTTTAATCAAGTGTACTTATAAATATAAACCTGCCATATAACTCTCATGGTGAATCATGATAAAATCATACGTTTGATAAATTATGCATAATGCATATGAACAAACAGTACGGAGGAAAAAAAATAAAGTTGTACTATTTTCAACAAAAGACCCTATGTGCGCCTATTTCGTGTAAATTATCCGCGTAATTATAAATGTCATTTTCGTCCAAAGCGACGTGCGCTCACCTTGGGGACATGGGGGGGAGTGAGCTGCGACGGTGCGCGGACAGCTATCAAAGAAACTTCACTCACTCCATAGTAATTTGTATGGAGATTTCAAGCGAAAAATTCGGAATGTTTGGGATTTTTTTGCACAAAACTGAAATAAAGCAATGAAAAACAACTGATTGGCAATGCTTCTTTGATATCTGATCTTTACACGTTATTTAAAACACGTAAGTTGTTAGTTTATATGATGCCTAAACTTTTGAAATACGGGAGTGCGTTTTGCACGTTTTTAGCGATATTCTGATTTTTTTTCACATTAATCTAGTGAGTTGATCCATATACTGGAAGTTTAAGCTGATTGTGCAACTCTTTGACTAATATGACGATTTTTTTCGTGCCTCATTCTTCATATTTTCTATATAAAACTTTAGTTTTCCCGAGAGCCGTTTTCCTGGTATCGCGCCTTAAATGTTTCGTATTGTGGTATAAATACCTACATGATAGTATTTCCTGATATTCGTTACAGGTGGATGTCATTATCATAAAATTACTGCTCTGTATTACGCACTTGTTTACTTTTATGAGTTTAGAATGGGTTTATTACTTTTACAACGTATGAACTAGCATTGAAATGTTAGCAGGTATTCATCGGAAATAACTAAAATAGTTGCCTTTGGCTTCGTCTATCAAGTTGTCTATTTTGAAATTCTCTCCATTCACACCTCATCCAAGATTGATGGACTGATATTGGGGCAGGTGCTAGTGACCAACAAATCGGGATATAATAGCATCTAATAGTCAAGGAATTAGGTACAAGTAGATTGCATCTCCGTGTAACAGTACCAACTAGTTCAGTCGCCTTTGCGTCAGCGCCTGCGCACCTTAAAGAGGACAACCTCAGTTACGACTACATTTGCTATTCATTAGACACCGCCCTATATAGGAAACCGTCTTACAACCACTCTGTAAACGGTCTATCGGTATGTGCTAGACGCACGCACTACTTTTTATCAAACCTTCGTAATAGTTACGTAAATACCAGTAGATTATAGTAGTATAGATATACTAGGTTAGGAAAGGTTCTATATTTTATGTCAAATATGGTAGAAACTTATGGTTTTCTGTTCAGTTCATATTTTACTATAAGTAATCAATTCGTAGGACTAAACAGAATGTTAATGATACTTAATGCAAGATTTTCAAAGAGATAAATTCCAAATAAACTGATTTGATCAGGAAATTTTAAGATTACTATCTTACGCCAATTAAGTGACGAATGTGTTGTTTGATAAATAAAAATCATACATTAGTCACAAATATGGTGCAAATAAGCACATCCTGAGGAATATTGACAAAGAAATCATATCTCTGGACTACTACACATAATTATCTGACCCTAAACTAAGTAGATACTGTACTATGGATATCAGAGACTGGTAAACAAACATACAGATAATTTTGAGTGAATTTATAAATAAAGAAGTTAGACACAAAACAAACATAAACATTGATCAGGGGATTGTTAATCCTGCGCACATAACATGCAATACGCGCCAACATGTGCGGCTTTTACTCGCGTCAAAACCGCAGCGCAGCGGCCAGCCACTTCAACAACACTAGTAATAATTTTTCCATAAATCAATGCTTCAGTAGATGTGTATCAGTGATAGGCGATAGCATCAAGGAAGCCGCATACCTAGTGGATAGCAGAGAAAAGCACGTTCGTGTCAGGCGCGGATCCAGCCCTCAAAAAAGGTTGTGGGCAAGGTCGGATCCAGCTTTGGCGCCAGGCGCCAGGAGGGGCTCACATAGTCTTGGTCAAGTCACGAACTTATAATTTAATTTTGATAATTAAAGACCTTATTATGTGAGCTTCGGCGACATCATGCTCGCGAGGCCTCTTGTACTTCGCAGAAAAACATTGACGTGAGCCAAATTATAATGTTTGGTACGAGTGAACGAGTTTTATTGTTCAAAATCAAATGAAGGCAAAAAAATATTACAAACAGAAATGAAAATAGGCGAATATCACGGCTATTGAAGCTTTCAAGGATTGTGATGTAGGTAGTAAAGCGCGAGCGAAGCGAGCGCGATTTTTTTTTTTTAGGTCATAATGAACTTGATTAATACAGGCAACCTAGAAAACAAGCATATTTTTGTCTTTTTCACTTTGCCTACTACTCGTACTAGCTTGAATTATACTAAACTGCTTTAAGCTGTTTTAATAGTTTTTGAGCAAGAAGGCCATTGTCATTAGGACTATTCACATTTGTCTGTCTTAATGATCCACAGTTGAGACAAGGAGTTGCGCGAACGTCTTCGTTGATGAAAATGAACATAATGTACTAGTCAAGCGCGAGCGAAGCGATCGCATTTTTTTTTCAAAGTAGAGAAAGCTCCTCGTGATATATAAGAGTCAATATCATATCGAGTGCTTTTTACTTTAATAGTTAGGAGTCGGCTACCTGAGTCAGGTTGTTTGGCGAAACCAAAAAAGGTAGGCAAATTGTAAAACTTTTTTGCGAGTCCCCCTAGGCCGGTAATAGTAACTTTACCGTGCCTTAGGTGCGAAGCCGTCAGCAGTCGCCGGCGCCTCGCGCCACCACTGATAGGTAGTAGCCACAAGTAAAAAGTTGGTATTTATTAAAATACGTGGGTACTTATTTTTTTTGAGTATTCTTTATTGTACACTTAAACAAAAACTTAACACGAAATAGGTTATTTTTATTTTAGCATAAGGGATAATAATGCATTACCTACTTATCTAACTCATCTTACTAAAGATAGGAAACCCAGAAAGAAATATTGGGGTCCCGCAAGAGCCCAAGACCGAATGTTTTTTTCTGGATTTCCTATCTTTAACACACAATAACTTGAACATTTTATCGTAGGCTTATTGCAAGAACTAATTAAAGAGCAGGAAATTGATTTCGAGAATGGTGGCGGCCACATGCAGTTCGCCAGGCCTCTTTTACCTCGTAGTAAAAAACGTTGAATTAGGTGAGCCAGGAAGACTATAGCAACAGGGCGCTCTCAAAATAAGTAAACGCGAGTGGAGCGACCGCGTTTTTTTTTGCGATTGTAAAACGACTAGATTATTAAGTGGCGTAAGAGACTTGAAAGAAAGAGCAATACAATCTAGGAAATTCGCATTTTTTTTTTTGCATTTCTTACGTTTTGCTTATTTAGTCTTAAAATTTATTCTAAATAACAGATAGCCTTTCTGGGAGGTAAACAAGGCCGTAATGGCTATCCACGTGTGTCTGGCTCTGAATGTTTTTCAGTTAGAGAAGAAAATGCGCATACGGACTACTTTCCGTAGACTTTGTTCAGAACACTGGGAACATTAGTAGTATAGCGCGAGCGGAGCGAGCGCGGTTTTTTCCAAAAAATAGCGTTAGTTATTAGTAGTTAATTTAATTTCTGTATACCTAGGGGCCGCTCAGGAGCGCTGGCATGGTTGTGGGCATAGCCACCGAAAATTGGCAAAGTGAGAGTTGGATTGGACTAGGAACTTACTCATGAACAATCATGGACTTATTATAATACAACAAGCAAATTAGGGTTGTGGGCATGCCCACAGTGCCCACAACGGTGGATCCGCGCCTGGTTCGTGTCGGGTGACGCGTGCGCAGCCGACATCCGACACGCATTGCGTTGCGAGAGACCAGGAACTAAATTACAGATACGAAACCACCGAGCAGGCTCACGCATACCGCGAGGATGTGAAACTAGTGAACGGCTTGCCTACTTAACTATTATAGTTTACCTTTACAAACATTATTTTAAAATGGGGTCATCATTGTAGCATTTTCATGGTCCCAAAATCCATTTAAATAAAACATAAATAACCTTTTTTTTCATAAGGAGTACAGAAACAATAATTTGGGATTATAGAAATTCAACGAAATCAAGTTCCTTGACTTACACTTGCGATACTTCTACTGTGCGAAGGGCGAACTGGCGCTGGGCGGACCGGTTGTGGAGGCACTTTCGACTGCCTTCTATCAAATGAAGACACATGATTGCCGGGCCATCCCCAGCGCCCGGGCCCGTTGCTCCCGTGGGGCAGCGAGTAAGACGACTGCGGCCGAAGGTGCCTAGCATTTGGAGGCCCCGCTAAAATCGGACCACTAGGACTATTCTGGGGAATCGGACCTGCAGGCCCTTGAACGTAATGGTAGTGCGGCGGATTCGACACTGCTGCTCCCCACATGGTGAAACACTGTATCACTCACTGGCACAACACCAACCACACACTGATCACCTCATCACAACGGCAGTGATCGCGCACTAACACCTATCGACATTCCACTGACATCTTATCGCCCCATGATAATAATATAATTAGTTTCGTTTATTAAATCGTTATATTGGAAGATAACGCACACAGCAATCGGCTACCAGTCGGCAGCGAGCGATCCAGGCCACTGTTCGCGGTAGAAAGACAGCTTGAAAACATGAACGCCTCGAAAGCAACCGTCCTCGCCGGACGCAAACGAGACGCGTAAAGAATTAATTTGTCTTAGATGGACAATTGTTTGGACGAAAATGGTAGCTAATCAAATTAATGTAGCTAGGACACTTGGTAACCAAACAAAACCATGACGTTTTAGGGTCAAAAACACATTTCATGGAGTGCAGGTGTTTTTACAATGGAAAGCTGGTGATTTTACAAAGGGAGGCTTCTTAATGGCTTTGTTGAGACGTTTACTGAAAGTTCACATCACTGAATATTGTCAATCCAATGGCAACTTTAATCCCAAAAAGACACTACGCGCGACGTGGACAGTTTCCACTCGAATGGACAGACTCAAGAGAAATCTGTTTCCCGACACGCGTAATCCATGATGATGGACGGCGTGTGAGTACCAACACATTTGAATGTGTACTGGTTGCGTGTCGAGTGTGGTAGCCGATCGTTCCACGCCGGCCGCCCTGGCGATTGCATTATGATTTTTTCGCAAGGGACCGCGGGGGCGAGACAGGCGCGCGAGCGGCGCGGGCGCAGCGGACCGTGCAGTACCCGCTGCTTAGTCGGCGCAATGCAGCGAAACTCAGAATGAACCAACTCAGTACATATTCATAACGCACGAATAACTCCTACTGCCGTCGCAGCACGCATTGATTGACAGAGTGAAAATATTAATTAATGACCATGAATAGAGAGCGGTGGCTGGCACGGCTACTGTCTACTGGTAGGTACCTATACGGTTGGTGATATCATACCACTTCGATGTCTAACCAATTAATACAACCACTGGGTGATGCTCTAAAACTGTATGGGTTTTGGTTTTTCCCTTCAACCTATTTAGGTACTAATCGAATCATCTTCCTTCAGATAGCAACCAAATAGTGTTGTGTGAAAAAAACTCAAAGTAATACATCACGAACATCAATAACTGTCAAACAGTAACAATAAAAAAATGGAGAATAGCCAATCTGTCAAAAGAGCGTTCCAGTTAGCGAGCGCGAAAGTCAGCAAAACAAAGGCGTTACAAAACTTTCGTTAGGTCGCGACGGCGAGCGTCGAGTTTGGTCGGCACGCACAATAGGAGGCATTATTAGTATTCCGAGTATAACCGCAGCGGCAAAGGCAGCAGGGTTGACTGTCCGGAGGAGTCACCGCCCGCGCGTCGTGAACTGAATACCGACCCTTATGGTCTAGAGGAATTCTGTGCATTCACGGCAGCGCTACGCATCGCCATAACCGTGCGACATTGGGCAACGCGGCACACATACATTATTTGGTTAACGGCCCGTTATATCCTATTGTAGGACCTATCACGTCTCTCATACCATTCGTATTTTCACAGAACTGTAATGAGGAGCAGCTATGGAATTGATCAATTCTTGAAAAAGAAATTAGCTGAAATTGATTTCTCCTCATTTACAAGATATCCATGAATACGCAACAGGTGTGCAACCTTGCGTGGGTTCTACTAAGGAATTCAAAGTAAGTAGTATGTCTAGTTAGTAGTTATGTCTTTTGTTCCGCATTCTTCAGAAAAGACGCCTAAACACTACATTAGGCAGGTATCTAAAAACAGGTTTTAAGTATTGTCAGAAAAAACCTGCGTGATATGAATAACTTTGAAATTAGTTTCACAGTGAACAGTCTAGTTTAGGAATTTCACAATCAACTAAAATGATGGATCACTCACTACACAGACACCAACAGCAAATTTTAACGCTATAAATTTTATTGGAAATCGAATATATGGCAGTAAGAAGCAAAGGCATCCAACCGATAGACGGCGATGCCTACGCGTGACTAAAATCGACGACGAACCAAGACTGACAATGTATAAAGAACGGGGACAGTTAAAACTGGCAAGAACAAAGTAAGTTTCAGTTAATAAAAAAGGTTTAAGCAGAAAATTAGCCGTTGGTTTAGTTACTGGCAAGGAAGATATTCATGAAACAAAATAGTTTCAAAACACTTTCGAATAAAAATGAGAAAAAATACACAATGGGAAAGTTGAGCTTTCCCGGTAGCAAAGATGACAGCAGGATATAGCTGAATCGCATGTTTAAATAAAGTCCATAATATGTAGAGAAGCAATATTGCAAGAGTTAAAAGATAAATTTCAAAAGTACCCAAATTTTTATTCCGTTAGAATACAAACAGAAAACATGAAGCAAAAACGGCGTAAAACTATAAGTTCCTTTTGTTGTGAATAGGGCAACGCGGCAACGTTCCAACCGTTTGGTAACGATTCGGAACATTTGGAAAATAAACCGTCTAAGCGAGCTGGCGTAGCCTAGATATATCGTTCGGTTTTAGTTTCACTGTAGTTCTGATTCAGATTATCGTTCTGCTGCAGAGTGCAACGTGTAAAGCACTCACATAAGCATACATTAGTGCTTCAAAGTATTAATAAGATTAGTACCATTCGACGGATGAAACGGAGAGTTAAGAATAAAAGCAAAGAGGTGTTGAAATAAATAAACTTTACTGAGTGGATAGCTAAGCGAATTGCTCTAGTTACAGTTAGCACCTGCGCATCTGGCGCGTAAAGCGCTGCAGCGGCAGAAAACATCCCATTTGCGTCACATCGGAAACGCATTAAGCGAGCTGACGACGCCGTATGAGCGCAATATCCTACCGGCGCCGAACGGTACCCGTGCTACTGTGCCGTTCCAACCGTGGATATTGAATAACACCTCACTTGTATTAGGAAAACAACCATCAAGACCCCTTTAATGATCTTTTGCCGCTCATAAATCGCGATATCCGTCACCTAGAATCTTTGGGAAAATTTAATTAGAGGACCAAAATTTGAATCGTTGAAATTTGTTCATTTCAACTATTCTGATGATGTAGTAGATGTAGTTTATAAGCTGCGCACTTTTGCACGTATAACCTATACATTACACGCCTCTTACATACTGTCGAAGTAAACAGACACCCCCCGCATGCAGTACAATGTAATTAGACGATAAGTGATCACTACAATAAACACAACTGTCTCACTTCAAGCGTGCGTTTATCCCGGTGTTTAACAACATCCCCCATTCTCATTCATTAACCAGAGTTGTGTTGCCGGTTCATTACACCTAGTACGTGCATATCACAGCGTACCGTATACTGTAATTAGTGCAGTATTCAGCCAACATTTTCCAAACTTTCCTTCTCGGGCTTTCGGATTTCGATTCAATAAACCGTCATTCTGCAAGTAAAGTAGATAGCAAAAAAGTATAAATCCATCTGTTCGGACGCAGTAATCTGAAATGGAATTTCTCCTCTCACGTACCTAATCGAATATAGAAGAAATAAAATGTTCACATTCGAACTAGCTTAAGAGCACTCGATTATTCAGTGTGAACAAGCACGATAGGTAGCCAGAGGTAGATGGAAGCGGGCGCAGAGGCGGCAATAGTCTGCAAAGAGCTATTTCCACCTGGCGGGCGGAGCGAACTAAAACGAAAAAGACTTTCAGTACGTGCCTCAGCATCCAATGTTGGACACTTTTACCGAACTTAAGACGTTACTGGATATTTTCTTAGTTCACAAAGCACTTTTACAAATCAATTTGCAGAAATGGACCACTTCTTCTGGTGTATATTTCGTTTACTTTGTATTGTTGAATATTGCGAATTTGTTAGGATACGTTCTTAGAATTTGTGTTAGAATATTTTTTGACCAAATATAGTGGAAGTAGTATTGTGGCTGTCTGTAAAAGGAAATGATCTCTCGAGTTTCTCCCTAATAAATAAAATGACGGAGCCCCAAATTTCAAAATGTCACTTCAAGTTGAGCAGAGTACATTAAAAATAATAAAATAAATAATAAATTTATTTCTTCATTAACCAGGGTTACAAAATTACAAAAAAAAAATATTAATTACATTTGTTTAGTTGTTTTCTCCGCATTTTATCGAGACAGTAGAAACGGCTTAAGAAAGGGTTTTTAGCTAATTTTGACTAAAAATCGTTCAAAATTCGCTGCCAGACTAACACAATGACATGTAAACCGATTAACTAAAGGTGCAATGATTCGTGCGTTATGATAATCTTCAAGATAAACATACAGATTTTGCGTAAAATTAGGCAAAATTTAAATGTTAAAAGTTACAGATCGCTTATGTACAATACTTTTACAACAGAACTAGGTACCCTTTTAACGGACGACTAACACAATGAAGTTCACAATCTCAAAATGTATCTTAAGTAAAACTTATGATAGTGAGATTTTAATATACTGGCGACTGAATTGTGGCTCTCAGTCTCAAATCAACTAATACGACCTTTCAGCCCTAGCTAAAATGATGTTATTAACCTATGCGTTTCTTACTTCACGGTTGGCTCTCGGCGTCAATTAAAACGAATATCAATGAATGTAAAATCTCACGCCAGTAAACTTGGTCTAGCTCGTTAATAAAACAGGCTCAGTAATGGATATTCAAATCGCAAATAGCGTCTGAAAGGTTTGAAAACCACTTTCACCATAAAGTCATTGGTGGTATGTATCTACGGAGTACCTGAATGTTAAGTCTATTGAGTTGTATTGATCACAAAAGCTCACTAGACATAACTAACTACCTACTTAACACAGCCACGACACGAAAAAGAGACAGAGATGATATTCAGGAACTCTTAGAAATGTAGGTACAAATTCAGGCGACGTTATAACTGATTGAAAGCGATAAGCTAAATAGGAATCAGAAACAATTTTAAAAAAAGCGGGATGCGCGGAAACAAAAGTGACGCACATACTCATTGTATTCAAATTTAAATTTAAAAGTTGATATTTTAAATATTTCCATTAAGAAAATAGCCAATTTAGTAATACATCAACAACAACATATTATTTATGCTTAAAACCGCATTCACGTGCATTCAAGGTCGCGTTTGACACCATCCCATGTCTAGTTAGCATGTTCTTACTGTATTATCGTGAATACGTAATGCTTAGTTAGCGATGCCAGTAATGCACACCCACTTGAAGACGTGTATGACGAAACATTTACAGCTAGACTCCCACATCAAACACACATTTTACTAGCAGACGATTGCAATGTACAGTACTATTGAGTGTTCAAAATCATATATTGTTATTTATTTAGTTGAGGGCAGTGTTCCAATTTTTCTTTTAATATTTATTGAATTAATAATGATAAACTTGGACCTTTTTTTAATAAGTACTTCAATATATATTATAGAATATGTCTGGGGCATATAATTAATTAATTACACACGACAACCAGAACCAAAACTTAGATTTTAAAAACTTGTAAGACCGACATTCAGAGCAAATGGTTTTTTTTTAAGTGAGTAGTTAGGTAGTCTTGTCCGGGAATAGAAGCTTAGGACACATGCGGCCTCAAAACTGATTCTTGGGAGCAGGATCACGATCTATGCATTTTTTTTTTTATGAAGCAAATCGTAGCACAATATTTTAAGCAGTGAAATATCGATTGAACATACAACGACGATGTCAAAAAAAGCTGACAGGTATTCTTTAAATTGTTATGCAAAACGATACTGGTAATATAATCAAGAAAATCTTGCGAAATAAACATTAAAGTATAAAACAACACCTATTTTACAACATTAGTATAATTTACGACCACCTAGAAACATCGAAACATTTCGCTTGGTCAACAAGCAAAGGATTATCATTGCCCTTCGCGGTAAATATTAAACACAGTGGAGGTAGAACCACTTAGCGGGTAGGATGCAGCCGATGATAGTCTGTTAAGTAAGGCCAAGGACGAAGACACACGCAAATCCAATTAATGTGCCAACATTAAGCATGCAATAATACCTACCCAAGAAGCCGAGCAGACTATAGACTAAACCGCTGTAGAATTCAACTCTAGTAAAATTGGCCCACAAATTTCGGTGGATCCGCACGCTGACTATTATTAAGTAGGCCGTCTGCAGGAGATTTGTGACTTTCGCACTTAACAAAGACGATGGAAGATTGAAGACGCGATGATCATGCGCTGCGACGCTGACTGAGAATAGTCGGCGGTTGTCGGTTGCAAAGCGTGTTGATAGTTAAATAACTGCGCCTATCAAACTTTGTGATAGGATAACTAAAATTCGTTACAGTGTGTTTATTGACAGAGGTATCAAAAACATATTAATTAACGCAACGATTCAACTTTAGGAAGAGTCCAAGCGTCCAGTTATGTAACCATTCTGCAGTGTCGCTCTAAGGATCAAATTACGTGAAATAATGGCAAACTAAAAAAAGGTCTCCTTTTACACGAAGAATCTTTCCTCGGTAGAAACGTCGGAAAGTACCTATTTCTTGACTATAAGTATACTATCAAAACTCAAACAATCTACTGTGTTATGTTTTTAACTCATCGTTTTTGAAATTAGGTAATTAAAGGTTACTCAAAGTTAACCAGCCCTTACAATTTATAGCTGTCACTTTCAGTTTATTGACACTTTATGAGACAGCATGCCTACAAGGGTGCGTACATTTGATGACGTTTGTTTGTGGATAGTCAAACAAAAGTATCTAAGCGAAACAAAATCGGATTTGCTGTGAGTCGAGTGTTTAACGACGAACACGACACAAACCGTTGAGTATTTGCATATAGAGACAGCGTTACAACATATTATTATTGCGGCCTTGTGCAAACCTGCCTTCTAACGGGATGGAACTGCTAGAGCGTTTTGTGGTCGTACGAAGTAATACTATCATCATTGGCATTCACTATATTACATTTGCTCATTTTAATTCTTAAAAATTGTGATGATGGTTTTATTCACCAGTTATTTATAGCTAACTACCTAGTAGAATATTTTATTCCGACCAAAATTTTAAGAGACTTAAGCAAAACCTTAAACTGACACAAACTCAGATTAGTTGAACATTACAATTTAAGCAGGTGCAGTACAGTTAACCTACAGTAAGTAATTAAATTGTCTACCTATTACTTTGTATGATCCTAACTGCTTTTGAAGCTCACAGCTACACGCGTTAACCGCTATGCCGCCGAAGATGTGAAGGTTCTTCGAAAAGGTCATGCCGCATTAAGAGGTAACTTTAACATACAAGTAATTGATAATAATGACCTGTACAATCTTCTCAGGTTTCGTTTGAGTTCGTACCTGTAGCTATGCAGTGAACAGCTCCCAGCAAACTTTAATGAAACTACAAACTCGTTCTGTAGCAAGTATGTAGATCCAAGAAAATAGACACAAAAAGTGTAATCATGCGAAGATAGATTGGTTGGGAGTACTCGCTGATGATGGATAAGTTTATTAACCAAACCTAGTTGTGTTCATGATAATGTACCTAGAAAAATATCTGGCTACAGTTACAGAAGTCACTAAACACTTTGGTATCTTGTGTCATGTGACATGGTACAGAGGCGACATTCACATCAACCCTTACATAGGGGCCTTATGCTGCTGATTTAAGTATTAATCCTACTAATAATATAAATGCGAAAGTTTGTATGTGTCGATGTGTCGTGTTGCTCTTTCACGTTAAAACTATTGAATGGATTTTAATGAAACTTAACAATAATGTTGCTTATACATCTGAATAATCAATAGGCTCGATTATCAAAAAAATACGACATATTTTTTACTTTACTTTAGTCCACGCGGACGAAGTCGCGGGTGGCCGATAGTTTATTATAATTATATTAGGTACCTAGAAGAACTTTATATCTAGACAAACCTAACATAGGTTTTAAGATGCCACTAACCAACTTTTTGAATGTTTTTCATTCTAAATAAAAAATACCCATTTTGCAATGCCTTTGTTAAGGTTGATGTGAACGCTTCTAGACCCACGATATGACCTTCTAGGTGTAATTTTTGATACAATGGAATTAGTAAGTATTGACAGAAGGATCATTCAGACAAAGTGTTGATAGTAAATCTAAATGAATTCAACATGAATTGCTGAATGTGTTGCCAAGCGCACTAATAGGAGACCGCTAGGCCCCATTAGGACCATTTTTCATTTCAAATATTCGTTGTAGTCCGTGAAACTTCTTATGAAGAGAAAAACTGGAAAAGTTGGCCGTAAAAATGTAATAACCCGTCTCGCAAAAGACTGGCCAGAAGTTTTTGACAAAACGATGTCTATCGGGTCACTAGTCTCTACTATAAACAAGACAGATTTGTGGGTATGTTTGTATCAAATATAATAAAAAAAACCTCAAAGCCAAGCAAGCAAATAATATTTTAGAAACAGTTAAGGTTAAAAAAGAATGGAATCTCTACATTCATTCGTTTTTAATGTGATGCAATGATTGTATAAAGAAAATGAGCACAAAGTAAAGAGTAATAACGACTGAATGTGTTGTCAGTATTCCACTTTTCTATAACGCGCGCCATCCTATTAATATTGATAGACGCGCGTCGGTTGCCTCTTATGAATATTTAAAGCTAACGTTCATATTAAGGTGGGCCACGACTACCATTTCTTTGGCTTCACTTCTAAGTATATTACAAAATTAAAAGTACTGCTGAATAGTTAGATGATTAATTTTTGCTAGAGGCTATAGCGTTTCATAGATTTTGTCTAATGCTCAAATGTTAGGTGATAAACCCCCGAATTCACAAACATCAATCAACGCTAAGCACGCGCACAAGCTCATGCTGTCCCATAAAATGTCGATAGAACTGAAAGGGACAGCTATACTTCTAAGGGATGCTCAACCATGATTTGCGTTTGTGAATACGAGGGAAAGACGCAATCGAATCTGTCTGCACCCTGCTGAGTAAAAGTTACAACACCGTCAAACGGTCGACATCACGGCCATTTTGAGATAAGCGAGTTCATAGACTTTATTCATTCTTTATTGCACATAAAGTAAGTACAAATGGTGGAAACCTTCATTAAAAACATAAAAATACATTATACATAACTTCAACAAACAAGTTAGCATTAGTGAACGATGATGAATTGTTACGGAACCCTGAACCACGATACGCAATTGGTCGTGTTTTTTACAGGTTACTACGACTGAGGTTTGAAAAAAAACTCCTTAGGAATATGCCTGGCAAAGACATTATTCCCAAATTAAAAGTTCTGACTAAAAGAACCTAGCTTGTCCTTCACGTTTGCTACGGTTTTTTCCTCATATAAACGCTAACTAGTAACTTATGAGTATTTCAGGCCACATTCAAACTCAGGGACTAAATACAGTAGAATAGGCTGGAGCCTCTCTACTTTCCGTCATTTTTGTCAAGAGTAATTTTCCATGTAAATAAGTAGCATAGCGTAGCGAAGTGACTAAAAAGCGAATAAAACGCTAAGGCGCAGGAGTCGGTAACAATAACACGATGCTTTCCAATTTCGCTCCACATTCTTTCACGCGTGTTTGTTATTAAACGTTCATGAATTCTTTACAACTTCCAAACGCCTGAAAAACATCAATTATTATTGTAGTTATTTATTTAAGAACCGATTTTTGTTGATTCGGATTGCGGTTCGCAGCTATTACATCGCGTTTGTCCCACTTCACGTACCACTTCTTACGGTTAGTGAATGTCAAATATTTGTAAAAACTCTCTCATAAGTGCAATGGGGTTCTACCTATAGCTCTAAAGGCCACGGGTTCGATCCCAACCCTTGGACATTTAGGAATATTCAATTGTGGTTATCAGTCACATTATTGATAAACATTAATTTTGTTTAAAAGTACTTATTTTGACAAGTTAATTACAAAATACATAGATTTTAAATCGTCTATTAAACATAAACTATTTCGGTTGCTACCCATTTGCCCACACCGCGTTGGCACAATACTTCCTTTCACCTATTGAACCTAAATGTCAATATTTCATACGAATCACGACGTGACCCCTGACCGGGTCAGAGATGAATGCAAACCAAACAGCACTTATCATAAGAAGAAGAAAGACCAATGACTATGACAGAACGCTAGCAATTGAAAATTCAGTTATTAAGTGGTAACATATTTTAGTGTGGGGTCAAATGATCGTGGTGAATATGTCACATATATTTATCTTGTTGATGTAAAGAAAAACGTAACCTATGTGACTGACTGTTCAACAATTTGTTTAAGAAAATAGAGCTCTAACCGCTCCCAATCACAAGTTAAAGCTTCTTTGTCTACAACCAGCCAGTCCAGATACGAGCGTACTAGTAAAGCCTACAACAAAATGTTAAGCAAATAAGAATATTTAACTGCAGCAGATGTTTACAATGTACGGCAAACATGACACTGTATACATCTACATTCTTGGAACCTCTCCAAATCCGTATATGCCAAGTTTACACAGGCGGGTATGGCTGCATTTTTGACAAATTTAAAGCTACGCCGCACTACGCACTCGTATGTTACAGCGGGATTTATAGAAATATTAGTGGCCTTTTGTCTTTCGGAGATGTGAATAGGTCTTATGCAAATATTTTGATGTAACACAGCGCAGCGGTGGGAGAGCCCTACAAATTTGATTGTAGATAACTCCGGGTCAACAACCCAGCGCGCACGACTGACTAACTGAGATATGCTTGAATCGACGTGATGACGGAAATATTGAATAGAACTTTTAAGAAACGATTTCATGGCGATTACGTGTTGTAAAAAGTACTTAAATGGAGCTTGCACTTCCAATCCTCCACCAAGTCTCTACCTTATGTTTCAGATCAGTAACATTTTCCATAGTTTAGAATGAACATTCGGAATGGACGTTTCTTATGTCCATGTTTGTGAGTGTCTTCTATAGGGCAAATGCATCTCTAATCCATACCTCTCAACCCTCTTGTCATGTACACATAGGATTCTTCAGCAATACTGGCTAAAAGCTATGTATTCTAGTAACTGGCACAATGCAGAACATACGCCTTTTCTGTATTCTGACGTAAACCTCCATAACTTTTAACAAGCCTGCAGATCAGATAGATACTTTGATTAAACCAAAATGACTAATTAAGAAGATACCATTAACTAATTTAAAAAAAATACACCTACTAAGTGTAAAGATATGAAGATAGTTGGGCGGTTTTATGTTTACACTGGCGGTATTCGTGGCAGCGAGCTCTATGAGGAAACCACGACCCATATAGATAAGGGCTACCAATCTTCACACCACAATATTTACCTGCTTAGTCAACAACTCGAAAGATTATTAGGTCAAAGATTTAGGTAGCCAAATACAAGAAGTTATTATGTAAGCTTTCATAATTATAGGTAGGTAGGTACTTCTGTTTTGTTAATGCTTTTAAGTTGACCATGCCAGAATTGGTATGTAAGGGATAATTAATCATTTTACCTCATAAAGACCGATAAGTGCTGAGCTGAATTATTAGAATATCGCCGTTCTGCGTATACAAAAATGTCGAGGTAATGATTTAGTAGGAAAGGTCATAGGTTATGTGTTATACGCTTTGATAGTTCATACCACTTTATGCCATAAGCACTAAAGGTCATTTTCAAAGTGATTTGTTACGCTTGACGTGGGGCCTTCACACCAACAGAAACCCTATACTTCTCGCAATGCCACGTGACATTTAATCGGACTGTTAACTAAGGACTTGAAAAGCGACTTGTGTAGTTAATAGCCCCATTTCCAGCAGTTGCTTACGGCAGCAGCGACATAGGGCGCCTCAATGCGCTACGCACGACGCTCTCGAGTTCGGAATAACAATCGAACCGTGGGAAACAGCCGCTAAACGTTATGAAACGCCTACCACCAATCCCACCGAGGATGTTTCACCTAAACCCAAATAACTTCACTAAGTGGTAGTCTCTGAAGAATAACAAACCGCGACCGTGTGAATTCATAACGGTCGTTGCGTCACACACCAACACTGCAACGTAACATTTTGTTGCTTGCTGACATTTTCTTTTCAACACATGATCATCAATTCCGTGTTACGCGTTTCACCGCGTCCATTTTAGAGGTGGTTTGGTCTAGGCCACGAATGTTAAGTGTTTTTTTGTGTTCGTGGCTTTTAAAGTAAATTAAACTTGGCATAGAAAAACAGCAAAAACTACTAAGCTAAGTTCAGTTAAAAACAATGGTGGACAATAAGAATTGCGTCTCGCGCGAGCAAGTGCCACGTTCGAGCCGAGACGTACAATTACACCGCAAGGGGATATTGAACCTGAATATTTACTTTCCCGTTTAAGATAGCAGCTCCTTAGTAACATACAAAACTGAACTATTAAGGCAATGAATTTAAAACTTACTTTGCGCATATTATCAAAATCAATCATTTGTATTCCTACTGTGCAGGTATGTGTATCTAGTGTGTGCAGCTACGGGCTACGCGCTGAGCGACGCTTAGGATGATAGATAACTCTAGGCCCTAATGGAACGAAACTTTCTGTTATCTGTACACAAATATTAGCAGTTTGTAATTTTTACTAACAAAAAATATGTTAACACTCAATCTGGGACAGATAAAATTGTACAGTTAACGGGAAACTGGTGCTTCTCGCGTGAATTTATATAAATCTTAAAAAGTAAACCTATGCCTGTCTTTTAATGAGTCTATAATTAGCAGTACCAAGGTCAAACGCCGGACATAAAACGCAACCATGTAGGCGATGATAGGTCCACGAATATGATGGATAATGGTTGTACCTATACAGAGTAGGTACATAAATGATGTGAATGTTACACATAATTTCTGCTATTACATGTTGGTTAGGTACTAACTCAATAAACCTTGGAATAAAAATGATCTACTACAGTTCAAAATATCAGTAATCAGAGACACATAGGCTGCTTGCCAAATGACATCTCTTAGCAATAGAGAAAAAAGGACTGACCAGAAATAAGTGGCCTGTCATGCCATTGCCCATACTTCAGCTATCTAACCTAGGTATTGAGTAAATGTGAAATTATTATTTGGTATTCAATAGTGCGGCTCTACCACCAGTGTTGGACAGTTTTATCTGTACTGACAAGAATGGCAGTTCATTCTGTGCAAGGGTATTTCAATTCTCAATTGATACTATAGAATGGTCACACTTTCTTACTGGAAGGTTGAGGTTGCAGACAAGTTATGAAAGTAAATGAGTATACATACATATCAAATTCTGGGCAATGTCATAGCAAGGTCTACACATCACCATATAAAGATTTACAGAATAATTTGAAATTAAAGCATGTTTTGAATAAAATAATTTAGAACTTAAACCGCAATCTGTACATTTTAATATTTTTAATGTTGTGCTGGCAAAAATCTTTAAACACATTCCCTGTCTCATGTCCCTGTTTTACATTGTGATATTTAATAGGCTGGTAATGAAGGAAAAAAGCATTGATTTTGCTTTTTGTTCATGGACATTTAGAAATAAGTCAGAACCAACATGAAATTGGACGAAGATAACTCAAACAAATGCTCAGATTTTAGTAAGTGTTGTTTAGAAATGTAGTTTCATAAATATGCAGACCGAGAATGATGAAAGGAACAGCTATAAACTGATGAGTTCCTAGAATATTTACATGTTACAAAGGAATAGGAATGGCTATTACTTATCTGAAACTCTATTAAGAATACTTTTAAACTGTAGCCACTAAGTAATATAATAACTATACTTAACATGATGGAAATGTGGATCCAATTAAAGGGATCAACATTTATCAACAATCAATGACATCATGAAGTAGATAAAACTGAAACTCTGTTAATGCCTTAATCTACATAACGGAACATAATTTTGTAACTGAACAAGGTGTTAAAACAATCACCAGTATAACAGATAGAACATTGAATTGAGATGAAGACATATTTTTATCAGCTACTTGGATCAACAGAGCTCAGTAAGATAGCACTCAGTTTGGAATCAAAAAGTGTCCTACTGTTTTATCTGCACTCTCTGAGCTATGCATTATAACAGGCTTACAATCGTAAATTTATTTAATAACTGATAAGAATATGTACTGTTATGAGGTACATAATTAATGTATTTCAGGTTTTGGTCTCAAGTAAGGTAAGAGACCATTTATGTGGGTCAAATCCACAACGGTATGATAGTCTTTGGCAGAGTTTTAAATACAAAGAACGTTCAGTTTAGGGATATTTTATGAATGGTGAATAACATTAAACTTACCTCACTGAAGGCCATAACTCCGGCGGGACCTCTTTCTCCTCCCAACCTCCTCAATTATTTTTACCACGGTCGATCAAAACAAATAGTTCACGCTTTTGTTTCCCAACATTGAAAACAGTCCCGACAAATAGCATCCCCACGACACAAATACATCTGAACTCTGAAACTTCACTCACTGCGCAGGAACAAAATTTTAATTTTGACTAAAACGAAAACACCTGACCGAATCACAAATCACTGAAAAAAACCAACATTCCTCAGGTGGGTTAGATACACATAAGAGTTCAATTGTTTTCACGGTTATTCTAAGCACTTTCACGCATCCATCTAATTTACTGACGAAGTTACACTTGTAAGGTCATTCCGAAATAATAAGTTCAAAATTCACATCAGATGGAAGAATTAGCTGAGAGTACCATCAACCGGAGATGAACTCGCCATCTTGCTTTCTTGTCATAGTCAATCATGCCAACCTAAAGACTTTTTCCAGAAGCCGTCACAACGTTCCAAGTATGACAATATCAGCATTTACAAAGTGAAGTTAGTTGAAACGGGAAAAATAAAGCAATGGAATTATTTTTCTAGGTGACCCTAGTTTTAACGTATTGAAATGTGAAAGATCAAAGAACTGTATAAAAAAAACGGAATCTTACCAATTATTTTTTTTGCGCTAGCAACATCGTAGTCCCAACGCCTAACAATGCAAGAGCCCAAAGCCGAAATTAAGAAAAAAAGATGGCAGCAGTTTGTATTCTCTTTGGCACTTACGGAAGCGCGAAGATTCAAATTATATGAAATGAATGAATTAAAAAAAAGAGGGATCAGAAATTCTCAACGCATTTTTTTAGCTGTGTTCTAGGTATTATTGTGTAGATTATGTATCTTCAGACTAATGGACGACTTAATTGTTGATTATCTACATGTGAGAATAGCACGAATAAATCGATATCCTATTATTTATACAAAAAGCTTTATATTAAGTTATTGCGGATACTCTCACCGTATCAACACAACTTTTTTGACTGACTACTTAGCCACAAAAACCTCATGCTAACAATTAAAATAAAATAAATATCGTACATGAATTGAACATTCATCAACTTCTTTCCAATCCCTTCGCGGCCTTGCTTCAATGCAACAAATCCCTGCCCATCACTATTGAAAATCTTTGACAATCAAAAAGTCATCTTGAAATTAATCATGTCAAAATAAATTCACAGTTCATAAAAGTACATAACTTTTTTTATTCCTTTATTTTTTAAAACGCTGTTATTGCGTATCTTTTAGCCTAGTTTTTAAAGTACTGACCTGGTTGCAGAAGGTAAGAGTAATTTGGGCTTATTAATTTCCGCATGAACTCGGCACGATTTGCGATGAAGGTACCTGCTTGTGACGTCATTCATACAGGTGCCAGGCGGAGATGTGCGCGGATGGTTCGCTGATAGCCTCGGACCCCAAATGTAGGTTATATCAAAGTAGGTTATTGCACTGACTGTGAGCACGGCCAGTCCAGAACCGCCTCCCAACTGGAACGCACGTTACTAACCTTATGAGAACCGAATAGTATCCGTCATGTTGGTAACGAAGGAGCTAACTTGTTGTAGGATTTTGGAGGGCAATCGAGGCTCATGGCTGTAACAATGGACCTGGAGGAGAGCGCGTCAGACTCGAAACTGCACAAGGATAGCACAGCCAAGAAGGAACTGCGGCCCTCGAGCGCTGTCTCGTTCTCCAAATCCGATCATGGGCCAGGTTTGTCCAGCTTAAAAATTTACTTTAAATCTAACATTCACTTTCGATATTAGCAATTTATCAGGCGTCTCAGATAAGGCTGTTATTTTGAAAAATACTCACCTACCTACAATGTATCAAAATATGATACCGAAACTTTTTGCTTCATTCATTGCTCAGAAGATTACTTAATCATAATTAAAATATATTTAGGAATTCCGGCCGAACGAATGAGAGTGCCGTCCGGCTCGTGTGCTTAGGGTTTGAAGCTTGTAAGGGTTTTATTACCTAATTAAATTTTCCCGGAATAAATCTACAATTTCCATCTATTACACCGGTTCGGCCTGTGGCAATGCTACCGGTCAAAAAGCGATTTCCTAACTATTGCATATTTTTCTAACTGTCTAATAATAACTTTCGTAATTTGGTTATGCCAGTTACAAAAAACCTAATACAGATTTTCCGTTTTTCCAAAATAGAACCAGTATGTTCTAACGAACAGTTAAAGCAGTACAAAAGTTGGGTAAGCACAGACAGATGGAATGAGCTCAGGAAGATAGCTGAAAAGGCAATGAAGGAACGCAAAGTATTCATGATCAAGGGGGGAGGTTTCCCGGCAGTTCGGAGAGCGCTTCTCGAGAGGGGCTGGATCGAGAAATATGAATCCCATAAGGTCTCTCTTTACTTGCAATAAGACACTATATTTTATGCAAACTGCTTCCATAGCGTGGTATTCTGAATATAATGAATTATTCAGAAATAAGATTCAGTCATTCATAGTCTATTTTGATTGTTATAATGTTATATAAATATGGTTGACTCTACATCTTATTTTTAACCGTTTTATGATGGTTTGTGTAGAATTGGGAAATTCAATGAGAATTGAAATTGTAATCTAGGTAAAATATATATACAAGTGTGAATAAAATCTAATTGATGTAAATATTAGGCCATAATACTGAAATATTAACAAATCCTTGAATAGGTAATGTTGAATATTATTAAGTATGAGCGTATGTAAATCCAACATTATGCTCTCTAGAGAAAACAATATATTAAGAAAGCACGTCATGAAATTAGCGCAGTATTCTAGTTTAACAATTGCTTTCATATTCCACTATAGTAGACCTTCATTTTCTTAAAAATTTAATGTCATATAAATTAGATGCCACCAAACGCAAGTTAGAATTAGTTCCTTTGAGTATATTATTTACTACACTAAGTTCTTCGCGTAATTGCCACCTGAATGCCATCTAAAGTTTATTTTACGTTCAAGGCCCGTCACCCACCGGCAAATATGGATCCTAAAAAAGCAACAGGTAAAGAACTTTCCAAAGTAGAGAGAATGATACTATACAAGTTTATGGAACAACATGCAGTTGACTTCCTATGGACAACCAAGAGGGACAAATACGATTGGTTGCTTAGTAACAAGGAAGTTATTATAAGCAGGTATTTGAATAATGACATTGATCGATAGTAGTTGTTTTGTCGTCGAGTCGTAAAGTTAAATGTTTTTATGTTGCCACAGGTTTTGCAGATCGATTTTTACGACGAAAGAAGGTTTGACTACTTCCCTAACCCAAATGCACTGGCACACCGAGCCCGGTGTTGCGTTAACGAGATTCCCACGGTGCTACAACATTTATAACTCCGATAGCCTTGAAGAGTTTATCGACGATTTCCGAATTACAGCATGCATAAGTGTCCTTAAATGGCTGTCTAACGCTATGCTAGCTCACGGAGAACAACATTTGGTCGTGTCCCATGGAAAAGTGCCATTCAGTTCAATCGATTTCGCAATAACAAGACTGAATGAATACATATCATTCTTCACACATAAGGACATCGATGATACGGAAGATCAATCTCAACACGTTTGGGAACACGAATGGGATCAATTTCTGACTCATCATTATCTATTAGTACACGAAAAAGCTAAGTTTATGGAGGACAAAAATACTAACATAAGGTAATCTCATGCTTGGGTACAGCTGAGAGGCATATTACGTCACCTACAAGTCTATGTGTAATGAATTAGATCATTGTTTAAGATTCTCTCATTGAAGATTCTCGGATAAGATAATATTTAAATGTCTAACAAAAAAACATAATTATGAGTATCACATCAATATTTAACTTTTTTTGCCAATAGTGTGTTAAGTATTGGTAGGACCTGATTGGAATAACTGATTGAGACTTAATTTACTAGTACTGGTTTTGCGTGTTTCTCGTAAACCTTTTAGGGAATAGTATCGAATAGTTTCTTAGTGTGATAGTATGATGCTAACCCCTATCCATTCGCAGGCAATTCGAGAGAAAGGCGGTAAAAGTGCTTGCGACAATGGGCAAGTTCTGGCCCCAGATAGACATAGACGGCGTGATGAATATCTGGATCGTCAAGCCTGGCAACAAGTGCCGCGGCCGGGGCATCCAGCTCATGAACAACATCAAGGACATTATCGGCCTCATCAACATACCCGCTCAGAAAACTAGATACGTTGTACAGAAATATATTGGTGATACATTTTCTTCCTATTTAAATATCTCGTTTTACGTTGTGTGGCAAGACACACATTCACATTCTTACTTGTTACAGAAAACCCACTTGTTATTTACGACACTAAATTCGATATTCGGCAGTGGTTTTTAATCACCAACTGTCAACCACTGACCATTTGGATCTACAAGTAAGAAATTGAAATAATATAAAAGCATTTTAAGAATTTAAACGAAACAGTTGTTTTTTTGTTGCAGGGACAGTTACCTTAGATTTAGCTCACAAATATTCAGTTTGTCTAATTATCATGAGTCTGTTCACTTAACCAACAACGCTGTGCAGATAAAATACAAAAACAATGGTGAGCGAGACAAAGCTTTACCCGATGAGAACATGTGGGACTGCCACACTTTTAAAGCTTATCTCAGGTAGGAATTTAATAACTTAACATTTTTCAAATAAAACATACAAAGGTAAGGTTTTAAAAGTTCGTTCTCTTTTTGAAGACAGATAGGAAAGTACGAGTTGTGGGATTCAAAGATATACCCTGGGATCAAGCAGAGCCTTATAGGTGCGATGTTAGCCTGCCAAGAGACGATGGACAAAAGACAGAATAGCTTTGAGTTGTACGGAGCGGATTTCATGCTCACCGACGACTTTACTCCGTGGCTCATAGAAATCAATTCCAGCCCTGACTTAGCACCAACGACTTCAGTAACGGCCAGGTTATGCCCACAATGCCTGGAAGATGTAGTAAAAGGTAAAAAACTGATCTTCCACTCAAATTTCTAAATACTCAATGTCTTAACCATAGTATATGAAATATGTTTTGCTCTCTACAGTCGTCCTTGATCGCAAATACAACCCAGAGGCTGACACAGGAACATTCGAGTTAGCATACAGGCAGATAGTCCCAAAAGCACCAGCTTACCTGGGATTATCGCTCTGTGTCAATGGCAAGAAACTGTACAAGAAAACCAAGGAACGAAAACACGAGCCAAGGAATGTGATACCTCTGGAGCCTCGAGCGCCGTCCGGTGATTCAAAACCAGACCAAGATCAACCAGTGCCTCCGGAGTACAACGGACCTATTATCACCGATTTTCTTACGTGGTTAAACCCTTATGATGCCTTGCCAACAAATAAAGATGGCATTTTACTTGGACCGAAGGACTCTCTTACGGTACGCCAAGCCATCACTGTAGTCAAGTCCGGCATCGCATTAAATAATTCTTCAAAAAAGCGTAAAAATTCTTCTAGGACTCATCGAGGAAGGCGAGAAAGAAATATGTCCGAGTATAAACGCCGAGTTGTGCCTCACTCGTGTTGTCGGCCGGTTGAGTGCAAATCTGCTAACACCACCGGAAAAGCTGGAACAGAATCTACGAGCAAAACGGGAAAGTCAAAGATTAACAGGTCGGTTGGTAACAAAAGGTGCTATATAGATCCAGTGGATTGGGAACGAGAAACTGCTAGTATTCTTCGACCTACCATATCAGTACAAAACAAAATTACTAGTAGACCAGACACTGTGATACCCTTACGTCAAACTAAGTCAGGTGTGTTAGGCTTCCAAAAACCTCATTTGGTGCCTTCTCAAACTGAGGAAGATTCCATTAAAAAATTAAGTGCAGTTGGGAGAAACATCTGTAAGCTACGGGATGAAAACAGCAATAAACAAAAGACATTAACTTTCTCTAAGAGTTTGAACTCTATTTACGCGCCTTACCGGGTCGTGGTTACGCCGGTTAACGACGAGCCACCTAATTCATATATCAAACGAAAAAGTAATGCTTGAAATCGTTCCAAATTGCTGATCATATATTATGTCTTTCATTCAACGTGTAAATTTGAAAGTACTGTCTGTTAGTGTAGAGAAATTTGCGAGTGAGATTAGAACTTTTTCAAAATTGTTAAAATTTTATATTGACACTATTTTTCTTGCTTTAGGGAGCGAGCACGAAGTTTTTGACGTTGCGTTCGTTAATCGTATCAATTCAGTGTATCTTGGAATCTTCTAGAAAATACAAAATGTACCTTAACAGAATCTAGCCTATTAGCTCCAATTTAATACCAAACATAAAACTTTACGATAACGTACTCCTTAAGAGACTCGTGCTCGTCCTACTGTTGTCGTTGGTATGTTGAAATTCTATTAGTAATAGTAAATATTTATCATAAATAAAATTTTAATGCTATGTTTATGCTGATTTTAACTTTCCTTACTGTGCAGGTCCTGTGATCCTATCTATCCTGAATCCTGCTGTTCCTGTGAAAATTTAGTTAAACTTACCTGCCCTAAAAAACCTCACATTTGGAATGTAAATACCTTTTCAGAAAGCTTAAAGGTACAGGCAACTACACTGTCTCAGTCATTATTGACTTAAAATAACGACAGTTAGAAGTGACATATAAAATCATTTAAAATGTCAGAAAACAATGTCAAAATTTAAGTGTAATAATTAGGTATAAAATGTGTTGAAAACAGAAAAAAAGATATAAATAAAGAATGCAAAACTAACGCAATATGTTTCCATTTGAGACAGTAATACTTACGAGTAAGTTACAGTTAGCGTGATTCCTAAATGTGCCTTCAATTTTAAAAAATATTGGATAAACTCCGTCATAGTTCTTCAAGTATTAGCAAGATTTGTTATTAAATTCCCTTCTGTTATTTTATGTAGATACATCTACAGGTTTATGTTGTCAGAATTATGATTAAACACGATGCCACACAGAAAGAAGAAATCTATCAGAAAGAAAAAGGTAAATTGAGAATATATTACGATTTAATCAAGTATCTCAAAATAGTAACTACTGCTTTTTTCTATCGCAGAAAATTATAGGAGCTAGTTCATTTCCAAAAAAGAACTTGAAACCTTCAGAATATGATGGTGTTGTTGGAGAATCTGGTGGCGCTCTGAATGATCATCCTTCAGCCTCACTGTACAATGTAATATAATATAACCAATAAAATATGATTATAAATGAACAAATCAATCACTTGCATAATAATAATTACAGAAATCTTACAAAGCGTGTGATAAAGGCGGCGTAAAAAGAATATTTACTCCATTCAATAGATTCGCAAACAATAACGGTCGCATAGCCGATAAAACACTAAACACTATGGCGCTACAAAGTTCAAACCATCCTACTGGGTTATCATCTAAAGAAAAAGCCTACATAATTTGCAGCTGTCAGACAAGGTCATCTAGATACGTACAACTTAAAAACCTTGCGTCTACTGCTATTAAAGAAAACAAAATATTTGCTGTTTACGGCAGCTGTGGCGCCGTTCGTAGAGCTTTGCTTCAGCGGGGATGGGTAGAAAAAATACCACCGATTAGAATGAATTTATCAAAAATAAGAAATGGCACATTCACCAATAAAGCTGAAATACACGGTGAATTAGAAAGACTCCTCTTATCAAATTTAGTTGAAAAATACAATCCCAATTTCATCTGGCGTGTAAAAGACGATCAGCGTGAGCCTCTTCTAATAGATATGACGAAGGAATGCAATACTATTATCAATAAGCTAAAAACAGATGCTGTGTGGACTACCAAGCAAGGTCTATGCTCCTCTATGAAGAGGAATTACTGGTTTTATATTGAAGACGTGGCTGAAGTCAATAACCCTAGAACTTATAACAGCTATGACGTCGGTGAGATAGAAGGATTTGTTAAGGATTACAAAATCACAGCTTGTACTAGTTTGCTAAAATGGATTCTTTCTATGGTCGCTAATGACCGACCAGTTTTTCTAAGTCCAGGAAAAATATCGATCAATGTACTTGTATTCGCATTAAATAGATGTAAAGAGTATTTATTTCGAAAGCAGCATAAAGATATCGATCGATCACTGAATACAGCTAGTTCTGGTCAATGGACCGCATTTTTGAAGAAGTATTACCGTATAATTGCGAAAAAAGACGTTTTTCAAGAAGATACAGATAACAAACTACCTCTGTACTTGGGTTATGCCAAAGTTTTACTAAAGGAAATACATCGATATCGTCCACAACTAAGTTGCGAAGGCTGCCATAACATTTGGATTATAAAACCAACACATAATTCTAGAGGCAGAGGTATTAGAATGGCTTCTAAACTAGGAGTCATAACGAACTTATTGAATAAGGCCAATGCCAAATATGTTATCCAGAAATACATTGGTAAGTTACTAGTCGTCTAGACTTCTAGATAAGGCAGCAAACAGTCAGAGGGCCACTTACTATTCGGCTTTATTATTTAATGGATTTTTTTTGGCGTACTGTTTAAAACGTGAACTTACATTTCAGTAAGCTCAGTTGTATTCAATATACCTTTTTATGAAAGTTCCCTTTTCTTCTGTTGCAGAAGAACCTCTCCTGATCCACGACACGAAATTCGATATCAGACAATACTATTTGGTTACCAGCACACATCCTTTAGTGATCTGGATGTATAAAGATTGCTATTTAAAGTTCAGCTCCCAAAAGTATAGTTTAAAAAACTATCACGAATCTATACATTTAACCAACAATGCAGTGCAAAGAAAATATAAAAACTGTCTGGGAAGACATTCAGAACTCCCTCAAAACAATATGTGGGATCTGAACACGTATAAAGACTATTTGTGTAAAATTGGAAAAAATGAAGTTTGGGACAATATTATTTATCCAGGAATGAGGAAGACCATTACTGGAATAATGTTAAGTTGCCAAGATTCATTGACTGTTAGTAAGAATCGATTTGAACTGTACGGGTGCGACTTTATTCTAGACAAAAATTATAAGCCATGGTTGATTGAAATCAATTCATGCCCAGATTTAAATCATACTACTCAAGTTACAGCGAAGATTTGCCCTGCTGTTGTTTCTGATATTATTAAGGGTAAGTTTCGGAAGCCTATCGGTACATCCTAATATCCCGATTGACATGATCAATTAAGATGTATCTTAAAAAAACTGTTTCATTAGATTTAGGTCCAACTGTCTCCATGTTACTTACTACTTTAAACTGATGTATGACATTTTAAACTTGTAATATTATATAATGTAGAAAAACTACAATTTTTTTTTTGATTCCAGTTGTGATAGATCATGCCAGAAACAGCAATGCATCAACGGGTAATTTTGAATGTATATACCGACAGCTAGTATCGATACCACGGTACGGTGGAGTTACTGATTTATTCGTAAGAGGATACGCGCTACCCTTAGATTATTTCTATAAAGGCAATATAGAAATTACTGAATCCTATGATGATCCAAACATAGGTAAGGAGCGCGACATAAAAGCAATACTAAAAAAATTAAAACAGTTCTACGATACAGAGATAATGATTCAACCTGACAATGAAGATAGCAGTGATTCCGGCAACAATATAGAAATTGAAGAAGATAGTGATCCAATAGCTTGTGCTCATAACACCGAGTCCGAAAATGAGTTGAGTATTGCGGCAACGGTAATATCAGAACAACTAGACGAAATCGTGCATAGAATCACTTCCGATCATGGTTTTAGTTCAAAATCCATTGATAAAAGTGATTCAAAATCTTCCAATGACCATAAGTTGAGAATGCGAAGTGTTACGGACGTAAAAGCCCTACTGAAAAACTCGTGTGGTCGCTTTAATTCTACAGAAGCTGTAAACAGGACAGACGACTTTAGTTTTAGTGAGTTGGATGACGGTCCTCAGGGTAAAGGAAGCTTTATAGAAATCAACCCCCTAAAAAAAGTGTTTCACAATTTGACAGCGAATATTTCAATTAGCCAGGATGTAAGTAAGACTGAAAATAATATAATAAAGGCTACGACCAAGATCATTTCCTTCATAAATCAAAAAGAAAAAGAATACTTTAACGACTATATGAAATGAATAAATTCGATCAATATTATTCTGTTCTATCGAAATAATATGTTTTATGCACTTCCGTTTGTTTTTTTCTGCAAAATGCAGAGGTAGTTCATTCGAATTTTATTGAATTACGTGCTATGGCACTATGCTATGCTATATGGTGTTGCTATGGTTTGGTTTCTATATAAATACACAAATTACTTAGTTCCATGTCCTATCAAACCATGTAGGTGATGTATTCTTACTTTCGAAACTTTTTTGTTCGTAGGTATTTCAAAGCTCCGGAAACGGTTTCTTTTGAAGTTTTGAACCCCAGATATGCTATTTTACATAAGTAATAGGTATCAAAACCACTTTTTGTCCCTATGTATTGAATTTCAAAGTAATCTTTTCCCTCTTCTTACAAACCGTTTAGGCGCGATTGGTCCAATTCGCGATTGGTCCAATCGTCAAAAATTAGAAAATTCGCGATTAGTCCAATTCGCGATTGGTCCAATTCGCGATTGGTCCAATTCGCGATTGGTCCAATTCGCGATTGGTCCAATTCGCGATTGGTCCAATTCGCGATTCGTCCAATTCGCGATTGGTCCAATTCGCAATTGGTCCAACGTTGCTTTTTAGAACATAATGTTGAGTTCTCAAAAACTTGAATCTCAAAATGTTGAATTCTCAAAATATTGAATCTGATACTGTTGAAAAACAAATGAATGCCGTAAAAACAAATGAACATCGGAAAAACAAATGAATGCCATAAAAACAAATGAACGTTCGAAAAAGAATTGAATGCCGTAAAAAACAAATGAACATCGGAAAAACAAATGAACGACGGAAAAAGAAGGGAATGCTATAAAAAAAAGAACGTCGGAAAAAGATGTGAACGCCGTAAAAACAAATGAACATCGGAAAAAGAAGTGAACGCCGTAAAAAACAAATGAACATCGGAAAAACAAATGAACGACGGAAAAAGAAGTGAATGCCACAAAAACAAATGAACGTCGGAAAAAGATGTGAACGCCGTTAAAACAAATGAACGTCGGAAAAACAAGTGAATACCGTGAAAACAAATGAACGTCGAAAAAAAAAAAACTAGATTTTTGTATGAGAGGCCTCTTAAATATTCATGTCATTTTCTTACGAAGTCTCAGTTAAAGGGTCGCGTTTTTACGCGCGTGAAAACGCGACCCTTCTTTTTTTTTATTCGACGTTCATCTGTTTTCACGGTATTCACTTGTTTTTCCGACGTTCATTTGTTTTTCCGATGTTCATTTGTTTTTTACGGCATTCACTTCTTTTTCCGACGTTCATTTGTTTTTATGGCATTCATATCTTTTTCTGACGTTCATTTGTTTTTCCGATGTTCATTTGTTTTTACGACATTCATTTGTTTTTCAACAGTATCAGATTCAATATTTTGAGAATTCAACATTATGTTCTAAAAGGCAACGTTGGACCAATTGCGAATTGGACCTATAGCGAATTGGACCAATCGCGAATTGGACCAATCGCGAATTGGACCAAACGCGAATTGGACCAATCGCGAATTGGACTTATCGCGAATTGGACTAATCGCGAATTTTCTAATTTTTGACGATTGGACCAATCGCGAATTGGACCAATTGCGCCTAAACGCACACAAACGCACTTATTTCTTTGTCAGCACATTGGTGTTTTCGGTAAAATGAAAATACCTATGACAAACAAAAATGTGGGGAAACGTTTTCGGGATGATGAAATTAGTACTAAGTGAATTCGGATTTAAAATAGGTATACCGTAATGTTGGTACCGTAATGTATTCAGTCTGCATGGTGACTTCTTACCTAAGATTACGAATATTGTAAACAACTGTACTGCTGCTTACCAAAGTGTATATTCTTGCTCTCTTACTAGGCCCAGGTGTGATTCTCATTAAATCTCTCAGACCTTATTAGACATGGGTATAGTGAAAACATCAGAACAAACAAGACAAAACAAAATCATGACGAGTACCTACTTAACGAACAACAAAAGACATTAAACTTTGTCTTTGCTTGCGTTGCGAACTGTAACCAACATTAGAAAACCTACCCAGGAAAACGAAACTGAGAGACCGATTTCCGACTCGATTTTCATAATCCAAACTCTTGGATTTTAGTTACCTACTGCATTTGTGTTGAACTCCTTTTATGGGTTCCGTACCTCTAAAAGGTTAAAACGCGACCCTATTTCAAAGTGTACGCTCTCTGTCTGTCTGTCTGCCGGACACCAGACTGTATCTCATAAAATGGTGATAGCTAGAATAAAATACCTATTCACAAATTATGTAGGTACTTCTGTTGGCGCTTTATCAGCAAACTGGTGGCCGCCCGCGGCTTCACTCGAGTGGACTTAAGTTTTTTACCTGACTACGGCGAAGCATAAAGGAGGGTTATGATTTTGACCTATGTGTGTGTGGCATTCATCTGTTCGCTCGTAATTCTAAACTATTATTCATATTGAGACGAGTGAGTGTCGTTGGAAGCCTCTCGTTTTCAGCTACATGAGGTCACGTCAAATTGATTACAGCGCCCTCTACGGGACTTTTGACTCAGGAGTGAAGAACTAAAAAAAAATTTTCATTTTATGTTGGTAAGTGGGGTATCAAATGAAAGAGCTTTTTAGCACATTCCAAATATTAAAACATTATTGGCTGTTGCTCACGACTTTGCTTGCTATCATCTGATAATTGACAAGAATTTATTAAGTCAGTATAAAACCTCAATATTATAAGGTCCGCTCTCCACAATAACAATGCCTGAAGGAATTGACATAACTCCAAAACTAGTTAAATAAAAAAGAGTTTTATAACTAAAAAACAAATAGGTACTGAAAACACGCCATAAAAAGTACGTAACAAGAAAGTAGTCTCTAGCCACCTACTATAGCAAAACAGACTCTCATTTTGATACATAATTAAACAAACAAAATGGCTAACTGCCGTACTCAGAGACGTCAATAATTAACGTTAATGGTTCATTAGAGTCAAAAAATTTGACATTCTGAAAAGTTTTTTATTCTATTTGTTATAAAGTCTCTTTTCAAAAATGGAATTTTGACGCTAATCAACCATTAAAGTTAATTGACGTCTCTGAGTGCGGCGAATAGTATCCTAACGCCAATCCGATCCGCCTAGCAGAGACTACTTTCTTGGTTCGTACTTTTTAAGCCCAATCCCTGACTTACTGTTTCGGATGCTAAGAAACATTTATTTTTTAAAACACAAGTTTTTAAACTTGTAAAACTTGTTAAACTAATACGAATAAACGTAGTTTTATATCGTTTGAGACACCATAATTTCAAAATTTGGCAAGTAGGTACGTATTGCAAGGTCACCCTGTATTTATTTATGATCTTAAACATAGGCATCCGCATCGGCGGATGTGAGTCTTTAAAAATCCGCATCCGCAATTGCATCCGCAGATTTGAAAAAATCTCTATGAATGAGTTATTTATCATGGGCACATTTAGAACAAAACTGCCTTCGACAGTTGTTTGACAGTATTTGATTTCAACGGTTTAAAATAGGGGTTGCAAGTTTGTATGAAACTCAGTGGCAAAAAACTTACACACGCGGAAGAAGTCGCGGGCGGCTGCTAGTCATAAGCTAGGTTCAAATTTCTGTGATGTGGTGTGTCGTGACACGACAGACAGGCCGCTATTGGATTGGTGGATTGGCGCCACACCACCACACACTAATGTGAATCTAACGCGTGAGGGGTTAAATAGATTTGAACATTTTAAACGAATCCGATAACATTCTGTCGCGCCACAACACACCCCGACACAGCAATTTGAACCTATCTTTGCGTTGTTTTAATATAGTTCTGTTGTTGTTTCTGTTTATGACTTGTTTTTTGTTTGTGCTGCGGAAAGCTACGGAGTTTATCACACTACTTGTGCATGTTCCCTCCCGAAACACTATAAGGGCGCTTACACAATATGACATTTGTCACGAGCAAGTTAAAAAAATGGAACTGGATAGCCTGATGTGCTGTTGACTGTACCATCATCGACCATATCACTTAATCATCACTTACCAAACCAATTACCATCGGGTGAGATTGTAATCAATTGCCTGCGTAGCTCTAAATAGTTTTTTTTTATTAATTTGAGAAATTAAAAGTAATAAAAAGAAAAATACTTCGATTCATAGTCTATGGTCGCAATCGCATGTGCTGCGTGCTGCCGTGCCCTTAAGCTGGCAATACTTGACTATGGCGTCGGTCATAATTTGACATTTTGAGCAATAGTGAATATTGAATTGAATTACAATTTTTTAAGTGTTTGTTTCCTATTTCTCGTGTTGATTGCAAGTGCTTTAATCGGAAAACATAATGGGCCGTTCGAGGTCAAGGAGTAAATCACCTCGTCGTCATCACAAAAGTAGCAAACATTCTCGCAAAAAGAGCCGATCTAAAGATCGGTCTACATCTCGTAGCAGAAATACGAAACATGCTGAAAAATCTAGGGAACGTAGCTCAAAATCTAGGTAAGAAAACTTACTGATTACTAATTATGTACGTCCGTATGATACATAATAAATACGTTTGATAAATAATTGAACGAAATATTAAGCATTGACTGACTGAGTCTGCAAACCACATCGCTCCCTAGTTTCGGAAGGACTTTAGAATCATCACCTTGATTTTATTATTGTTGAGGTTGGGGGGGGGGGGGGGATGGTACACGGGGAGCCCTCCTGGGAAATGGGGGAGTGCAGAAACATAAATAAAAAATAAATGTCCTAAATCTACACAGCGCCATCTAGGCCTAAACAAAGCAAAGCTTGTACTCGGCTCGAACTATGAGTTCAGTTAATGGGTTAATAGATATACTTAAACCTATTTCCCAATCCATATAGGGTAAAGTCCCCAGTAGTTAGCCTTTTAACGAAAGTTCTGAGTTTGCACTGCTCTCATTTCATAAGGAAATTACTAATTGAGTGAAATTATGCTTTATGTCATCAATAATTTATTAAACTTTGATGATCTTCAAGTACAACACAACATAATTACTCGAACTCTGAGTTAACGACGAAATAACAAAAAATGGCACTTTTCCCTAGTAGTCAGCCACACGGAACCTTAAGTCAGCCTTTGGCTCCCCAGTACTCAGCCGCTACGTTGGCTGCTTATAATTAGGTTCTAAAACTCTAAAAAAGTGGTAAAATTAATTAAATTTGTTACTTGTTGACTTGGGAGGGTTGAGGAAGAACTTCTTCTCTCTCTGCTTTTTCTACCGCTTGTACAACGGGTTTTTCCGGAAGCCCTATTTGATGTGATGCCCATGTCATTATTTCTCTTTCTTTGTACCATCGCATCGCCCGCGATCGTCAGGGTTTTCATCTTTATACTTGAGAGGCCCCTCGAGACATTTTTTTTGTAAATAAAACACTGCTAGTAATTTGAGTTATCAAACCCCCACAATTATTGACCTTAAAAAACTAAAACAGGGGCTGAGCTCTAGAGCTTAGGTTAACAACCCCTAAACCCCAGAAGTCAGCCGCATCAAAAGTAGTACAGAGGCGCGTACATAAATTTTTACATAGTGGCACCTTATGCCGCTGACTTAAGATCCATTTTTCAACGGTTTTGTAAAGGTTGATGTCAGCACCTCAGTACATTATAGCGGCTGATTACTGGGTTTTTTTTCATATTTTAGTTCTACGACCAGGCTTTAAATAATTTGTTTAAAAATAACGAACCGAATGGTGTACATATCACTCAAAAACCAAAAAACAACTCAAATCCAGAAGTCAGCCACCTCCGGCTGAGTACTGGCGTTTCTAGCGAAAATCCTGTACCCAATAGTCAGCCGTCTCAAAAACTGTGTTCTCTTGGGATAAACATCAGTTATCGTACAAAAATATGCTCTTATTACATTCAATAAGATAAGCTAACAAAAATACTTCAGTAAAAATTTCAATTATAGCAGCTGATCGCTAATAACCACGCGACGAAAAGTTAGAAAAAAAATGGCGGACATCAACAAAACGGTCTATCCGTCGTTAGCACTGCTATGAAAGTGTTTCTCTCTCTGTGGTGACTGCAGCACGCAACAGCCACGAGCTGTTTCGACCAATAAAGAGTCAAGGAATGATTTAACCACCATGTTATTGGTCGTTTTAAAATATTGCGCTATTCGTGGCAAATAAAAGACCGAAAAGGCTGACCTTAGGTGCCTGGCTGACTACTGGCGACTTTACCCTATGACTAATACGAATAGACAATGCAATGACATGTTCATACACACAAATATTAGTGCTGTCCAGGTATCATATCGCCCCCATTGATGTAGTAGCCAACTGCTTAACCTTTTTTAACTATTTTTTTATTTACAAACAGAAAGAGATCACATTCAGTGTCATCATCAACTAGCAGTGAAGGCTCATTCGATGGCAGCCGGAGTCACAGGAAGAAGTCTAAAGTACGCAACAAGATGGATGAAGTAGACCGTCTAGCTGAAATGGAGAGGCAAAGACGAGTAAGAGAAGCTGAGCAAAAGGTCAGCATAAATTAAAATAAGCAAGCATGTTTAGACTCTAAATAATTAGTAATAACAGAGTTTTAAGTATTAGAATTTTAGTGTCTTATATTTCTGTGCAGGTTTTTGTAAAGGATTATTCCACACAGCACCATTTAAGGACATTTCCACAATAGAGCTTTTATTTCTCAATTTGGTGGTTGATTGAAGATTTCGTTTTATTTAGTAGATTTTGTAACCATAATTGAAGATAGGAAGGAATATTGTTTCCTGGTTTTCCTATGGTTTTGTTACAGAATCTATTTAAAAAAACAAATTTGAACTTCCTTTTTTTGACAAGAATAATTCTAACAGATATGTCTGTTAGAAGCACGATTATATCCCCTATAACGGCTTCCAACAGATATTTATGTCTGTTAGAAGCGGCGAATAGTATTTAACAGATTGATTGTTTCAAGTGGGTGGCAAGGGCAAATCCTTAACAATGAGCAAATTAGAAAAAAACTCAAAAGAGTTTAAGCCTAATTTTGACAATAACTAAAACCTGGGGCTTTATGTACGGAGTACAGACAATTCATCTGAACATAATGTCCCTGCTATCATTGTTGTTATTAATAATCTATTCCTTGTTGTATCTCAGGTCGTTGAAGAAGAAGCTGCAAAGAGGATTGAGCTTCTTGTTAAGAAACGTGTTGAAGAAGAGTTAGAAAAACGTAAAGATGAAATTGAACAAGAAGTTGCCAAAAGAGTTGAAGAAGCCAAACGAAAAATGGAGAAAGAAATGATGGAAGAGCTCGAGAAAGAACGAGAACAACAGCGGCGGAAGGAACTAGCCCGACAGGTAACCGCTACGTTCCTCCGCCAGTCATGTGCAACGGCAATCACACACATTGCTCTTACACATGACACAAACTATATAAGGCAACAATGTACCTTGTTCTCGCATCTTTTGCAACATCCTAAATGTATAAATGTTTAATACCAAAATAATGTACAAGAGAAACTAATTAAAGTATTATTTCGATCATATCTGTTAAAGGTCCAGTCAGGTGTAGTTCGAGTGCTTACAAGAAATATTTTCTTGATTCCTTTAAGTTGTCATGCCACTCACTGAGACAGTGGTCTCAAGTATAACTTGACATTTCCAATAATTACATGCATGTCATTTTCACTGATGAGGGCATATTGATTTGCTTAAATCTGACGTAATGTAAGATCGCCGTGAAGGCTTCCGGCTAGCATTTTAAAATTGTTCGCTTGACTGTCCTTGGCAGTCACGTAGTCTATAAGTCAGGTCAGAAGACTGCTCAAGAGCCGGAAGCTGTAAGAATTTTTTGGAGACGCTGCTTGAGGATCCTGACGTGAAAGCTGAAGGTATTTTTTGAACTATTTTTTGTATAAAAACATTTTCTGTTTGACATTAGGTGGACACACTGTAACAAGATATATTATGTTACAAGATATTTTATATTGTATTACACACACACAAATTCCTAATATACACTTATTAACTTTAGGTACATTCCAAGTTGCTATGAAGATAGGATCAGATTTATTTTTTTCTGGAAAACGAATGTGTCTTCCATGTCATAGAATGTTTGATTGTTTTATGCTTGTGATAGTAGAATTATAAATTCATAATATTTTCATACATTTCTTTCTTGATGTCATTAGGGTATGGCAATAACTTAACATGGCAATAATTTTTCTTATTGTCTTTGTACTAAGAGCGTAATTAACGTATTTTTTTTATTATACAGGAGGAAGAAGATCGTAAAAGGAAAGAACTGGAGGAAATCATGGCTGAAAATAATAGGAAAATAGAGGAAGCTCAGCTTAAGCTGGTAAGTGGCATTGCAGAAACATAACGTGACCAACAAATCTCGTTTTAATATTACTAACATCATTAAAACAGCAGGTTAGTCACATTGTTGTTGAAGGACAGCAGTTTATGCTGTGCTTTCAACAATGTGACTAAGCTTCGACAGACTTAAATCCTTCAAAACGACATAACAGCACATTAGTATCTCATTTGAACTATTATCTTCAATGCTCAATTTAAGATTTAAAAAAAATCCTTGATTGAATAATTTTCAAAGAAGTAAAACATTACTAAAAATACATTCATGTGCAGGAATATGTGCAACTGTCCAACTATAGTAAAGGTCTCACAAACGAAGTATCTAGGTGTTATTGTGGATCAAAGGCTATCGTGGTACGCTCATGTAGATCACGTTATAAGCAGGACCAGGAAATTCATCTGGATCTTCAAAAGCCTTAGATATGTGATACCGGAATACTCGGAAAAGAAAGACTCTCCCAAACACCTCCTCAACCAAATATACATCTCTCTTGCGCAATCGATTATCACCTACTGCATTCCAGTTTGGGGAGGTGCCGCAAAATCGCACTTCATAAATTTAGAAAGAGCACAACGATCACTGATAAAGGTCATGTATTTCAAAAAAAGACGATTCCCTACAGACACCTTATATAACATCAGTAGATTGCTTTCAGTCAGAAAGTTGTATATAACTTTAGCTACGCTGAAAAAACACAAATCCCTACCTTACTTTCCGCACCTCTTGACGAGGCGGCGAAAAAATGTAGCCCCCTCTAAATCTTTTAAAACAACATTTGCTAGTAGACAATTTGGTTCACGTTCCACATTTTTATTCAATAAAATTAATAAGGAATTGAATATCTACAGCACTAACCACGTGACTGCAAAAAAACGAATAGAAGAATGGCTTCAGTTAAAAACATACGATGAAGTAGAAACTATTCTAAACCGCAACATGTAGCACATCCACAAGCACACGACGCCCACACACCCACACCCATTCACACACACACACACACACACACACACACACACATCCAGTTGCCTCTCTAGTATTTATAATGTGAAAATAGTGAGAATATGTTTACATAAATTTAGACTTAAATCTAATTAGAATAAGAAAGAGCGGGGTCTCCAAACACAGGCTTTCCGGCTTAAATGGAGACACCATCCCCTACCACCTAAGTTATACTTTGGTAACGAAATAAATATTTTATTATTTATTATTATTTATTACTAAAAGATAATTCTAATCACACAATTATATTTCGTTTCAGGCTGAAGAGAGGTTAGCAATGATAGAGGAACAGAGGAAAATGGATGAAGAGAGACAGAAATTGAAGAAAGAGCAAGAAAAGAGAGTAAAAGAGGAACAGAAGAAAATCCTAGGCAAAAATAATTCAAGACCAAAACTTTCATTCTCTCTGAAGCCACTCTCATGAGTACTTGTAGTGCAGTACGAATCATGCATTCAGAACTGTGCAGCAATGCAGTTGTGTCACTTGTTGTTAGTTGTAGACGTTGCTAATTATTTTGTATCCATTTTTGTCATGTTCATGCGACACTTGAGTTGGAATACCTAGTTCCGATCAAGACTCAGTAAATTGGGTTTGATACATTAATTAATGTACAGCCGAACCAAATGAGACATTCGTGACCCACTTTGTCGATAATTCATTATCACTGCACTAGATATGTTCTTTTTACAATGTAGTCATGATTTTAATTTTGAATAAGAGAATGTGGTTGTTTTTTTACTAAAGAAAAAATATTAAAATTTCAATAATAAATTGACTAGGGCAGTTGGTCTGATGTTATGACTGACATGTAATGTAATGAATGATGGTCAATCAATGATATTATAATAAAGAAGAGGTAGATTGGTTATGCTAGTATCTATAATGTTGTAAACATGTGAACAAGATAGCATTAAACGACACAATACATGTTGCGCAGTGTCATCTCAAACTCTCAATGCTTTGCTCAGGCGCACTAAAGTTCTGATTCCGGGTGCCACTTTTTAGCACAAGTCACCTATCTACCTCTTTTATTAAAATATCACTGTGGTCAATATTTAGTTAATACTGTTAATAGTCAGTAACTGTCAGTGTCTGATGAAATTCGTATATTTTAGGCAGATACCAAGATAATGTGTTTTCAATCTAGTATTTGAATGACTATGAAAATGACCATAAGGTGGGTCATGAATTCATTCGGTCGGCTGTACCCATAGACATAGTTCCAACCCTTGTTTTGCTCTAGACAACAAAGATTGGACAATACATTGTCTGTTTACAGGAATATTAGATTGAACCCTGTACGTATATTCTGGATTCCCTTTTTTATAATACCGTGACTTGCACATATTATTATTGTTTTTTGCGATGCTATTCTAAATGTAGAATATAAAGAAGGTCTAACAGCCTTTTAAACCCCTTCAAATGTTACTGATAAAAAAAGGATTGTTTAGTTTCGTGGCATTACTGTAATGGCAGAGAAATGCCATTACAGTTATAATATTTATGCTAGAATGGCGTCGGATTGCAAGGACAAAATGTTTTCATTTGCGATAAAACGTAAACTATTCTGTACACTGTAGTATGTGTATTTTAGCTAATGTGCTTCAAGGCTAAACGCTGTGTCGTGGCCTCTGTAATACCTAATATTTATGTAGCAACTGTTTAATAAGCAATATGTAACTATTTTCAATGGTGATGTGTACTGCCATTTAATAGATTAGAGCTGTCTGCCAGATCCGATCTGTGCAATTATTATAGGGCTTTAAGTTTGAAATGGCCGAATTTTTTGCACAAAACGTATATTTAGATCTATTATAATATTGCATTGCATTTTTGCCTTGAACACAAGTAAATATTAAACCTAGAATTCTATTTATTTTAGAGATAAAGCACTTCGAAAGTAATGGATTTTGGTTTCTAGAATGTTGCTCATCATATGTTGCAACTAAGCCAAAACTTTTTCATTTCTCTTAACATTTGTGTCATTACTGAGTCATTGGTTTGATAGATTCGTACAAAAAGGTTCTCAACGTTGGATTTCTCGGCTGTGCAATTAAATAAAAAAAATCTGTAGTATGGAAAAAACTATACTGTAAGGTTTTTCAAACAAACCGGCAATTTCACTCTTAGACCCCTAATATTAGCATGTCTAGAATTGGATTTTATGTAAAACTTCAAGGGTGAGTTTCAACATCTTACACTTGAACATAGCAAATTTATGTGGGTTGACAATTCGCCTTAAGTACTTGTTGTTGAAACGGGGTGTAAGAAAAGTAAAATCACCAACCCCAAAAAAAACCAAGAGGGGGAACTTTCTACGGACAGATTACTCTATAGACATTTAAGTTCTTTCAAGAAGCACCTGTAAACTACTGATATTAGGTTGACAAGTGCAGTAATACAGTTACTATTGTGCTGGTCAACTCTTGTTGAAGGGCTGCATAAATGCCTGTTCCACGTCTCATTTGGAAGAATCTGATTATTTAGAAATATTCATTCATATGCATGTAAATGTTTCTATTTTTTTATTCAAAGTTAGAAGTGGGTTCTTGGATATACTAATATCATACAAAAATTGAAGTTAAAGTAAAATGGTGAAAGTCATGGTTATGATCTAATTTAATCGCTGCACCCTGCTCCTTTTTATTGTATTTTTGATCAATCCTGTTCTTACACGTCAAAACAAAAACACGAAATCTTATGAAAAGTAACTGCGCTTGTGCTGAGTAAAGTTTTGCCTGACCCTATAACAAGCTCATCATAAAACAACACTATGTACAGCAAATCCTCAGGTAACCTAGTTCTAAATGTTCATTAAATGGTTCATACTTTGTCTATGAAATTGTAAAGGTAGATCCACAGGTAGGTATTAGTCGGCGGTTTTGTTACGACAAAGTGATTATAACTTGTATGTGAATGTGACTATTACCGAAAGCCATTTATGAATGCACCTCAAGCATAGCTCGAGGGGTAACTGAAAAGCTCTCATGAGATTATGAGACATTTGTTGATCTTATCAGTTGTCTTATTTTATCTCTTTTACGTCTTGTAAATATAACTTCCAGATGAATTGGTTTAACATTTTGAATTTAACTTAACCTCTCTAGTGTTCAATCAACGTGGATGTTTTCTGGACTTACCTATGTAACTGAACTATTTGTCTTTGAAGTCCGCTGCAAGTTGTGTTACTGCCTTCTGTTCCATTTTTCTCTGCTGCTCTGCCGCGGCAGATGGCGCCGCACAGTACTTAAATCACCACCATGCAGCAACACGCCACTCAGCGACATGTAGAAAGCACCAAAGATGTATGTAAATGTCATTTTGACTTGTCGATCCGGCAATTTCTAATGTCATCCCATTCCATACATTTTTGGCCCGTTCCAAATGTAGCTGGCTAACGCGTGTTGCTCATGGTTAGCCCTATTTAAAAGTAAGATGCGCACGACGACAGATTTATCTCGCGCTTTTTCTCGTTCCTAAACCACACAAATCGCACGAGATAATGCGTGACAAAATTTTATCGCGGTGCGCATCTTAGGCCGGCTAATCGCGCGGCTAAAGGTGAGGCTCGATTACTAGCCATTTTTAAAATTGAGTAGGTACACTCTCAAAACTGTTTATAACCCCATAACAGGAATTCTAAAATAATGCAATGTATTGGCAGGAAAACCAAAGTTGCAATTGAAATAATTGTTTGTCACAAACAACAGTTAGGGTAAGTTGCACCATGGTAGAAGTTAAAGTTAAACTTTTTGTCAAATTTGACAATTTGACGTCATTTTTGGGCCTAACCGGTAACTTTAACTGAAATTTTGATGTTTGTCATTGTTAAAGTCAGATGGTGCAACCCAACCTTACTGTTTTAGCATAGATCACCTAACTAGATGAAAAAATGAAAACATACATAAGTTAGATATTATGAGGACTGTCAAAGTTATCTCCTTCTAAATGCTTTGTCAGTCAAAAGTTGGAATGTTTGCTGAAAGCCAACAGTTTTTTAGTTTGCAAATATTATATTAGAAGTGACATAGCAATAAGCAAATATGTTTTTTCTGCCATTCATGTTTTTATAAAAAAGTTTTATGTTCTACATAGTAGGTAATTATTGTAAGCTACTACCGATAACACACACCCCGCTTGTTAAACCGCGGTTAAGTTAAATGTTTTTTTATTTATCTTCTACTGACTTAAACTGAGTGTTTTGTTTTATCTCTTGCTTTGATTAGATAGTTTGTGGAAGTTAAGTCTCAAGAATTTTATTCAAAAGAAATACTTGCATCTGTGCGGGACAAACTTAGATAAAATGTCGTCCAAAAGTCCACCGATTTCTGCCAAAGATCGTGTAAGCTGAAATGTCGCGCTCCTTCACTGGATGCAGTGAAGGAGCGCGTCATTTCTGCGTAGACGATCTCTAACCCACTATTTACAATAATCACCGAACGTAATATTCCAGTTACAAGTACTGTAATTGCCATTCGTTGCTATTTCAGCTTTATTGTGAATAGTGGCCTATCAGATTATGGACTTCTCGACAACATGTCGTACATTCGTGCTCATCTTCTCTAGCTAGTTAATTCTACATTTCAAAAGCAATTTAATTAATAATAGAGCGCATGTTCACTAAACAAACTACGTCAATCAACTAGTTATATATTATTATAAGTTGTATGTACATAATGTATTTGTAAATTAAGATGGTAACTAGCATAGTGATATCATCAAATAGATTTTATAAATAATAGTTGGATTAATTAGGGAGGTTTTTTAAATATTTTGCGTCATTCCCTTTTAGAGATCCAATTTCTTGTATTCCTAGATATGCTAAGCGCTTTCGTGGAGGACAGATGATGTAATCCTACTGAACCAGACAGCGGCAACTCATTAATTTCCATGGACAGTTCTAAATTTGATGTTTCATTTTATTTTCTGAGGAACAAAGAAAATGATTGTATGTAAGTTAATTTGTAAAAAATCCCTTGGTCATTTAGTTTAGTAAGTTCCTAATATTTTCCCTGCAGTATTTTCGTCACAGTTAAGGTCATTGCACAATATGCCAACAGGGCGACTGCACGGCTCCGACCCAGCAATTATCTTGTTATTGAAAATTACAATATTTTTGTATGGGCTCAACTTCTTGTCCGCCATCACAACTTAATGCTCACATTTGAATGGCAAGATCCGTCGCAGCCGTGCAGTTTCCGTGCTGGCATTGTGTGCTATGAGCTTTAATCGTACAGACAGCATCAGAGATCTGTGGCCTTTCAGAGTTGCCAAAGGTGTCGACTGTTTGAGAAAATAAATTTTATACTACAATGATAGCGTTTTTAAAGACCTGAATATATCACTCTGAAAGGTACGACGGAAATCTCCTGATGACTTAAAACAATATTTGAAAGGTTCTAAATGTGGATAGGATGATGAGTGAGCTCTTCATTTCCTTGTATTTAGCGTTTTCTTAATGCTTGACTCATCATCATCATTGACTGTTTTTAATTTAAACTTGTTTGTTTTTTATACAGGAAAACCGCATCTAAACAATTCTTATCTACCTTATTGTTATTTACTTGACCTTTTTGATCAATAAAACCCATGATTAATAATAATGGTGTTGTTTTTTATTTTTAGGTACAAATATATAACAGCAGGTCAGGCTACCTTGAACTTGAATTAGGTGTATCCTCAATAGGTTTTGAAGGGTTTTGGTACTTTTGTCAGAGTTAACTTGATATTATGAGGTTCCATCAAGCAACAGACAGGTTGAGAAGTTGATGGTAACTTGATGTATTGTTGTTTAAACTACCCTACCCCTAGCTAAAAAGCCTTTAGCACAGTCATCAAATAGTTTAACAAATAATTACACACACCTCCTTTTTGACGTCCTTTTGTATTTAGTTGGTCAATGCATTGGTATTGAATTAAAAAGAAAGAAAACATACGTAATAGTGGTCGCGCTAAACGTGAGCGTTCAAAGCAAGTTACTCAAAGTCTAACCACTACACCATAACATATCATGGGCGTGGCATGACTATTCCTGTGAACCAATTTCGCCCAACAATCTCAATATCTATCTGCTCAGGCCAAGAGCGTACCCAGGATTTCAGCTAGGGGGGGGCAGCTCATACCTGTTTCGAAAAGATGGTCGGTCGGGTATATTGAAACAAAAAAAAATATTTCCCACCTGTAAGGAAAAGGCAGGGGGGGGCAGCGCCCCCCCCCCCCGCCCCCCTGCCCCTACCTGGGTACGCCCTTGGCTCAGGCTGAACAGGCCCGCTGAACACCACTAAGGTTGGGTTGCACCATCTGACTTTAACAATGACAAACATCAAAATTTCAGTTAAAGTTACCGGTTAGGCCCAAAAATGACGTCAAATTGTCAAATTTGACAAAAACTTTAACTTCTACTATGGTGCAACTTACCCAGTGTTCAATTTAGTCAGTGATGGGAAATATTGCTATTTTTTGCTTAAAACAGCATGTTAATTTTAGTCTTTCAGCGCCTTGTGATAAAGATACCTATGAACATTGGTAATATCACATTGAACACCATGAATCTTGACATGCTCAACGTATTGTTTTTTTTGTAAATGTGTAGACTGCCAATTTGCTAAAAAGTGGTTTTCAATGAACACGTTACTTTACGTTACGTTATCTGTTGGAGCAGCATAGTGTAGTTATCAGAGCAAACCAATTCATTTCTTTTAAAATTTTCTACTTCCACGTGTCGCACTGCCGTTGATTCATCTTGCCGACATAACATAAACGGCCTATATAGTTACGTCCAACTGCTGGGCACAGGCCTCACTTCAACTATGAGGTGGAACAAGCTATACTCAAACACGCGGGCTCAGTGCGGATTGTTGGAGGGCAGGGGTGTAAGGTTAGTGAGCAACCTTAATGTCAGATGTTATCAAGCCACCCTAAGGCCTCTGAATAGGCTTAACGACTGACATCTAGCGACGTCAACCGGGACCAACTGTTTAACGTGCCTTCCGAAGAATGGAGATGCCCGAATTAATACACATCACTAAATTGCGGTCGGGGTGGTCACCCATCTCATTTCCGACCCGGTCTTTACAGCAGCGATCGTCGCTGATCCGCTGTCCCAACTGCGCCACGGGCACTTCAAATCATGCGTCAAATATACTTTAAATATCAGTTACAATCGCCAACCCGCCAGGAGGTCTACCACAGAACACGATAATCGAACCTTCGTGCTCTTCCTCGTGTCTAACCCTACTCCCTTACGCATCGTTTCGACCATCGTTTGAACGAAGGAACGACCGAAACTTTTTTTGACAAGGGATGTCGTATGTTACTCTTGCGTACACGATAAATCGAGTTTGACGTATACACAGATGTCAAATTTCCGAACTTTCTAACGATACCAGCCAAGCTATCGTGTCCATCATCGTTTCCGAATTTTTATCTCTTTACCTGTGATTTCTTCAACTATTGACTACTTTTTTGTACACCGGACTCCTTATCTCCTTTCACGGTCGAACCTCGCTGCCTTTTGGACTAAGTGCATTGCTTAATAATTAAAATAGGTAAAACAAAACAAGATGTTTACAATAATACTTGCACGCATGGAAATTAATTCACTAGTACTTACACAACTCTTTACACCTTTAATAAAGATAACTGCACAATACTAAATTTGATTTATGATTAGCACATTTTTTTTAAAAAAAAAGTTCATCAGTTGAAACTGTCAAAAAGAATTTATTTTGTCACTTTGACATTGACGACTTCTTTTTTTAGTAGGCAACGAGTCCGAAAAAAAGTTTGTTTTCGTTTAACCAATTGGGGTGAAAAGGAGTGAAAACAATTGGTTCAAGGAAAACAAACTTTTTACTCAGTCATTCATTCACGATTATTGTCTATGATAACGACGGTCGTGGAGAGATACGACCACGATACGACAATGTTACGGAGTAGCTACTAGGCGAACGTATCGGGGCACTGTCGATGGATCCGCATATATCGTTATCGATTTCCGTGGTAGACTTCCTGCCCAGCGTGGCAATTATGGGCATAGCCTCCGATGAACACACGATTCAGTGGCGTGTAATAGGAGAGGCCTATGTCCAGCAGTGGACTGCAAGAGGCTGCTGATCAGTTTATTTTGGTTTAGACATATTATAGCCAGCTGCCTATAGCAGCCTGCCAGTTCAAGTTCAACCACAGATAATTGATTATATTAATAAGTAGCCGTTTCTGCCACAATGCCACCTGGCAAAGTCATAAATGTCATACATTTCAAACGTCAAATAATTCACACGTCACGTCAGTCAGGCTGGTTAGCTGAAGTAAAATAGCGGAAATGAGTTGATAGAAGTTTCATAAACTTTCATACGATCAATAAAATAACGCTAGTGGATAAGTGGTGTAAATTTAGGGTATTTGTAAATCTTACAAATTTTAGAAATGGCGGAGTTCGTCAAAGGTCTCATTTTATCAGTGTTATCTCAAAAATGTTACGATGAATATTTCATCAATTACAATTTCACTGATGGTGCGTATGCGGGAATTACTGTGTATTTATTAAAGCGTGATCTAGATAGTATGTTTAAATATGTAAGTTAAATATCGATTGTTTTTTCAGTTCCGTGTTTCAAAACGACGCTAAGCAAGGGTCTCGGTATCGGCATCATAGCCGGGTCGATACTGGTCAAAGTTCCTCAAATCCTTAAAATTCTGAACAGTAAGAGTGCTGAAGGCATAAGTATCTATGGAGTGTTTTTGGAACTTTTTGCGATAACTGCCAATTTTGCCTACAGTTATGTTATGAGCTTTCCATTTAGGTTAGTAATTTACGTTCAAAGGTATTATAAGATATAAAATTATATAATATTTAGAAAGTGCAACTGGTTAAACATAACATTGGAATATTGAATGTACTTTTAATGTTATGAGGAATTATTCCATAGTAAAACTAGTGTCACTTATTTTCTCATTTATTTTACAGTGCATGGGGAGAAGGTACCTTCCTAGCTATTCAAACTGCTATCATTGCTGCCTTAGTGCTGCATTATGGTGGAGGATCTGGAAAAGCAGCACTGTTCCTTGCAACATATGTGGGCATAGTGTCCACTCTGGTCAGTGGATTCACTCCTACAGACATATTGTGGACTATGCAAGCAGTTAATGTTCCAATAATAGTATTAGCCAAGGTAATGTTTCCATGGATTACATTTGCTCATATTAAATATTGGTTCCATCCATGAAATGTTCTGTCTATTTATAACAATTTAAATTTAATGTTCACACCTCTAAGTAAAATATTCAATTGTATTCAATTGAATTTAAATCTAAAACCAAACTTTATGTTCAGTAAATATTGCTGGACTTTGTTGTTCTGATAGATAAGAAAACTTATAATTAGACTACCATTAGTCTAATTATAAGTTTTCTTCTTCTTTTCTTAACAACTTATGTTATCTAGATGTCTGTCTCCTCAAAGTATCACCCATTTTTAATAAGAGTGGATAATTGATTTTGAAAACCTTTTTGTTCCAGACCATACAAGTAGTTACAAATTACAAAAATGGCAGCACAGGTCAGCTATCAGCTATAACCGTTCTGTTGTTGTTCGGAGGGAGCATAGCAAGAATCTTTACTTCCATTCAAGAAACTGGAGACTTTATCATGGTTCTTACTTACTGTGTATCCACAGCAGCAAATGCTGCTTTGGTCTTACAATTGTTCTGGTATTGGAATGTTGACAATAAGTCCACTAAGAACAAGAATAAGAAGAAGATGAAACGAACATAAAATATGATTGTATATTAGAAAAACTCCTCTAGATCAAATCCAGTAAATAAACTTTTATACAAATCGTTTTGTTATTTATTTAGCCTATTCACTCCTTAAATCATCAGGTATCCTTAAAAGGACTAGGCCTCATCTGTGTCTGGATGGGACTCCATCTGTTTTTTATCCAGTTAATCATTTTGTCCCTCTGGGCAACCCACACTTTTTCTGCCATGCACCTTACAACCCTAATGGTCCATCTCTCACTTTAACAACATGGGTGGGCAGCCCACCACCTTTTCAGTGTAAGTATATAGGTCTAGAGCATCTGCTACTTTGTCTGTGATCTAAGCGTCACATTGGCCACACTCCAAGTGCCACAAAACTTGTCAACTGCATAATGCCTGTAGTTTACATACATTTAAGTTTTTTTAGTACCTAGTTTACTCAATTGTATGGTTTGTTTAGCTGTGGAAACTCATGTATGACTTGGATAGTTTTAATACAATGTACTTAATCATGCTGTATGTTTACTTTAAACAAATTTAAAGCCGGAAGCCGCCACACGCGACGAACTATAGGAATATGACACATCATTTCAGTTTTTTCTCTCGCTCTTGCCAAATGACATTTGTTCGCGATAGAGCAAGGAGGACTGACCGGAAATAGCTAGCGTGATGTGCCGGCCGGTTTACCCTTGTTTGATCGAACAACGTTTGATATAATATTACTAAATCGAACAACGTTTGAGAAAATCATCACTTTGTATGATATCATTTGATAGAATTTTCAGTTCGTCGAATGTTTATTTGCTATAACAACGTTTGCACTAATGATCAAAAGGTAGAATGTTCATTTGATGTAATTTTCAGATGGTATAACATGCCAAGCAGCATGTAATGCGGCAAGTCGTTTTTTGGGTTTAAAAAAAAAATAACCACGAAGGCTAACCTAATCTAACCGAGTCGGTTCCGCCCAAACTATAGTATAGGGCAGTGACGAAAAAATAAATAATTAAATATTTGATACCAATTCGGAGCGGGTGGTCCTGAAAGCAAAATGTCATAGGAGCAAAACGTCCGCAATTCAAAATGGCATCTGTCAATAGAGCAAAACGTCCTTAGTATCAAATGACAGTAATTGAAATGGTCAAGGGAGCAAAACGTCCGCAATTAAAAAGGTGCGTCCCCATACAATAAACTGGTTTCTTTCCTGGTATTTTTACTGTATATTAATAACGGTAACACTACCTGTTACCGTTATTAATATACAATACAATTTTACTATCTTACAATTTTCACAGAATATTTAGTAGTATATTAACTTACTTACTTAATAGGGTGGTTCTACAAAAGTTGGAAATTTTTTGTGGATATTTCATAAAAAGGAATGCTACGGATTCAGGTATTTAAGATAGGTAATCTAATAAATATAATATATTGTCGTAGTCCAAGACAGACAGTTTATGTAGTAGTTTAGATTTTTTTTTGTTTTTAGTAGTTCGAATTTTCCGTTTTTTATTCTTCCAGAGAACTGACGGGGGCAACAGAGTACTGATAAATACACAATTACATGAAAATTATCACTAATTTCTTAATTATCACAACAATTATAACTAAGAGTGTGATAAACCATCATGTTCTTTTAAATATTAATACTTCTTATGAACGAATGGAAATATTATAACGATTTGATTTGATATAAATTGGTGTAACGGTTGAGAAGTGGACTGTTGCACCAGTGGCCACGGGTTCGATCTCCGAAATTTGTTTTTTTTCATTTTTTGGTGCATTTTTACGTCATGTTGAAAAAAAAACTAAAATCTATAATTATCAAACATACTCATTGTTTGCGAAAGAGTTGCATGGCCTGATCCCGCCAGCTCCCTTTCTGCATCGGACTGATAGGCGCAGACTGGCCTTCCACCCTTATGTTGTTGATATTCCGGCAATCCGTACCAACCGTATTGGTAATTCCTTTATAATGCGAATAGCAAGGGAGTGGAATGAGCTTCCCGCTGAAGTGTTTCCACAGCAATACAACTTGGGCCTCTTCAAGAAGAGAGTGAACAGCCATTTGTTAGGCCGGCATGTACCAACTTAGACCGCATCATCACTTAAGATCAGGTAAGATTGCAGCCAAATGCGCACCTACTTAATCATAAAGAAAAAACAAACAAACAAACTCCTTCACTTCATACCTTTGTGTTATGTATAGATTTCATGTAATCAAAATGTCAATTGCAGACAGTTTGTTTTTAAAACTCATTCTTCTTCCGAATAGGTTTTTTCCGCTACAGCAAAAAAAGGTTCATAAGCGTTAAGGACGTCTTGCTTGCATGACATTTACAATTAGTGACGATTTACTTTGAAAGCTTTTTCAATTGCGGACCATTTGCTCCCATGACTTACTGCGTTATGGTCGTTTCATAAAAGAGGGCGTTTTGCTTTCAGGACCAACCGCTCCGAATTGTTTGATACGATGTTTCGACTAAACCATTATTAGTGTAATGAAACATTCGTTCAAGTAAAATTAGTGCATCTGAAAATTCGATAATATGAAATTAGTTCAAATGAAATTCGTTCAAACAAATAATTACATCAAATAAAAATTTATCAATTAAATATTCGGTCAAATGAATAATTCTCCGAACTGATTTTATTGCAACTGAAATTCGACCAACTGATTTTCGACGAAACGTTGTTCGATCAAACAAGGGTGAACCGTGCCGGCCACCGTACGCTCGCAGTTAAAGGTGCGGGAAACCCGATATCAAATTCAACTGCGGCCGCGTAAATGGTTACAAGTAAGAAAATTTTCAAAGGAACAGGGAGAATAATAAAAGAAACAAGGGAGTGTTAACTTTAATACATTTATTGAGTAAATGTGTAGCTACATTTGGTTTCCTACTTTAAAAAAGGAACAATCAGATTAGTGACTATTTTGTATGCCGTTAGTAGCGTTTTTGTTGGAATGAGATTTGCATGTCATTACGAAAATACACATTTGATAATAAAAATATTAGTGCATTACAATTAATTACGGCACCGTAAAACCAGGCAATATGCCTATTTCGCACAATCTAACGATTGTTATTAGTAAAGGTATTAATTAAAGACCTATTTACCTATACCTATTGAACATTAGCCATTAGGTTTTCATTGAAAACTGTCTTATTTGTAATTCTAACCTATATTTACAACTAAATGATATAACATATTCAGTGTATAGTAAAACCGAAAACCGTGTGTAGTTATCAATAATAGTATGGCATCTCTGCCTAGTATGTGGTCAGTAGGTCTACCTGCCATGAGTTTTCGCTTGCATATTATTTGCGTTAGTTCCGTCACTTTCCACTAGAGGCGCTGTATGACATCGTATGCAGATAAGTTACGCAGTTGCTGGCGTCCGCGTAAGCGTGAACTCATGGTAGGGCTCCAAGGGCCGACCGGGGCTACTCCTTGGGCGGCGGTTGCTCGGCCGGCTTTTCTTCTGCGGGCGGACGTTCGGGCTCGTTCCCGTCAGCCCACTTTCCGTCGTATTCCTTCCTATCCACGTATCTTTCTTCTTCGTATTCTCCTTCGCTGCGGTGGCTGTCGCGTTCGGAGTAGCGGGAGTAGCTGAAATGATATAAAGTAGTGGTAAATAGGAGAGTTCTGTTTGTTCCGTGATGAATAAATATATCTGGAATGTCTAAGACCATCATCACCAGACTCCAAACTAAGCAGAGCTATCAGAAAAAACACACTTTAGCAGATAATTATAGCCTGAGCATAGGCCCGATGTGTTCAAATGACACACAACGATGATCACATTCAAATGACGAACTTCTGTGTTGACTAGTTTTGTGTACGTCATTTGAATGTGTGCATTGATAGGGAATCGAACTAGCTAATATCTGTAAGTTTCCTTGATGACTGGTTCAGAATGTCTTGACATTGAACTCTGCTGTGAATGGGGATAGAGATAGTAAGAATTCCCTAATCTAAGCAGTCATGAACTATTATTAACTCATCTATCATTTCAGTAGGTCACAAAACCTATTTCATAAAAGTCAAAAATAAATAAAAGGTATTATTACCGATACAAATGAATGTAGATCGCTTACCTATCCCTGTCCTTGTCGCGGCGCTCGGGGCTGTAGGAGCGCGAGCGGCGCGGGCGCTCGGGGCTGCGCGAGCGCGAGTAGCGGCCGCCGCGCCGGTCGCGGAAGTCGCGGAACCCGCCGCCTCTGCACGACACAAACAATCCCTCTTTATTTCATTGCAACAGTGTGTTACTTATTCTAGTACTTTCGAATCGTGAAAATAAAGACTATTAACTATTAATTACACAATGAAGTTACCAATTATTATATTTTATGGTCGATGGCTACTCATTTCCGTTTCCATTTTGCTCTTGCCACATGCGTTCTTTGTAAGCAACGAGAAATGATGGAAAATGGAAGCCTGTCACGCTGATGACCTACCAGTCAACGGTTTATCAAACCAGACTGCCGATTTCCGTTTTTTCCTTCATCTTGATAAATGTCATTTCTATATAAGTTAAGAGGAATGCCCGGCAAAAGATAATATTGTTGACCGTACATGAAGTAACTCTACCAACGGCGTCAGTAAGTAGTTTCCAAAAAGAAGACTCACTCATGAACCAAATACAAAATCACAATAGAATATAAACTAATTATTAACACAGTTACGCAAGGTATAATTATTTCTATGGACAATAGGGAATATGCTAATCTTAGTTTTTTCAATGAAGTTCAACACATACTGAGTAAATTTGTTCAAATGGGTGGGTAGGCCAAATCCCCCGACACCTCGAGCTATAAAAGATTACTATTATAAGATTTCATTTTATTGCCATTTTATTTTATGCTAGTAATGACAGGCACAGGATATGTGAAGGAATTGAAATTTTGCCCTCATTGTTTTATAGGCAATTTATTTCTGTTCTGTTTAGCTCAGCATATCCTCGAATGAAGAATAATGGTAATGTAACAAAAATGTTATCAAAAACAAAAAATAAAATAAAATAATTATAACTAAATAACTGAACATAATTTGAGTGATTCCTCACCTGAAAGGCCTGCCCCGTCCCCCGCCGCCTCTCCTCGGCCTGAACGGTCGTCCACCCCTAGAGCGGTTGTCCCTCCACTCGGGCTGGAACCTCCTCCCATCGTCCCGTCGGAAGTCTCCACCGCGCCCGCGCCCGCGGTTCCCGCCGCCGTTGTACGTGTGGAAGCGCGGCCGGTAGTACGTGCCGCGCTCGTAGCCGCCGCGCCCGCGCCAGTTGCCGCGACGGTTGAAGCGGCGGAATCTACGACAATTTAGGAGTTAGTTGAGGGCTGATTCAAAATTCAATATTTCTTCATTCTACTTAACTATTATCACACATTACATTAAAATCGTCAACAAAAAAAAAACAATTTTTAACATAATGCGAGTCGGCGGTGTTGTGTTTCGCCCTGATATTCATAAACTCAAACAGCCCTACAACATTACATTAAAAACACCAAATGTTTATGTCTTTAATTCATTTTGGCAACAAAAAATAATGAATGAGCTGTAAAGGAATGATTTACTTACTATCAACATTGTTACATGTATGGCTGCCCCTACTACATTAAAGATATGTTATTAACGATTATTAGAAAAAAAAAAAGTTTTCATTAAAAATATCAAAAAATTATAATTTGTTGGACTGTGAATACACTTATAATCTTATAACATTCACTGTACTAACGTTAGCACAAGAAAATGAAGTGTTTAATAGCTAGGGAGAGGTCGTTGTCTCTTACTTTCTCATGTGTGGACTCCTGTATGTTATATGCCAGCATAAGAAACAAGAACACACAATTAACAAGATGAATGACTGATTGAATTCATGAATTCGCAAACATTGGATAAGATAGAAATGCATGATGACAACTTTGTATGAAACATCAATTTTGTTTTAAATTGTGTGCTTTAAATAAATTCGTGTTTTATACTGGCAATAAGCTTATATACAGAAAACGACAGGTCAACCGTATAAACGGACATGCGTTTTTTTAACTGACCAACGTTAAAGTTGGATACAAGGTGTAATAGAATGCAATATGTTACACAGTTCATTCATTGATGCAGTCAGTGCGTAACGAGTGCCCGTTGCTCGATGGTTTCCCCGTAACACTACGTAGTGCATGAATGTTCACTGTAGCACATCTATCAGTACCCAGCTTAATGCTGGTTATGCATCAAAAGCGCAGTAACCGGGCAGAAACAAAAAAGTCACGCATTCTAAATGATACAGAAACGGTTGTATTAACCAAGATGCAAAGGAGTCAATATAGTGTGCTAGTAACCAATGATATTATAATAAAATAGTGGTAGATAGGTTATGTTAATTAACTTTGGGTGCCACTTTCTTAGCACAAGTAATATCTACCTCTTTTTAAATATCATTGCTAGTAACGATATTTTATTGCATGCCACTCCACCTTGCAGACATTTCTTTGCTATGATATGATACATGTTTTGCAGCCGAACGGCTAGACAGTCGAGCGTTCGTTACGCAACTTCCCAAAACCTCACAGTGTCCTTGTACATACCTATCCCTGGAGCCAGAGCGTGAACGTGACCGGCTTCGCGAGTAGTAGGAGCGGCTTGCGTCCGAACGTGACCGCGATCGCGGCGAGCCGGAGCGGCGGCGCCGAGACGCAGCCGAGCCGCTCCCGCTCGAGCCCGAGCGCGAGCGCGAACCCGAGCGCGAACGGTACTTGCGGGGACGGGACCTGGGGTGGAAAATACATTTATAAGATTAATTAATATAACTAGTGTCAAATGACAAGTTAACTATTTCATACTGTCACTCAAATCCAACCCAATGTAAACTTGCAAGTGTTTACGAAAATTCAGTCGAATAATTTACACTAAATATAAACCAAACAGAAATAACAAAATTAAAAAAGGAAGATACGCTTTCGGTGAGGGATCATAGAAATAACATTTATTAAAACTGAGCATATTGCTAATAGGTGCTGATCGTAATGCGTGCAATGTTTTTTCAGGTGGTTGACATAATACAGAAAAAATATTTATAGGTTCTTTGTCAGGTTTCGTCAGTTCTGCAGGTGGTGGAAAAAATAAATATCCCATTTTGAGCGTAAGTCTTGAGATTTACTCCATAGAGCGAGGCCGAAAGCCTCACTTGGAAAGTGAGGCCGTATGCCGAACTTCGCATGGGGCGTAGCCAAGGTTGTGTTGGTGGGTGAGTTATGTACACCAGCGAGACCGGAGGCCAAGCTCTCAATGTCAGACCGCAGGCCGAAATCCGCGACTGAAGCAGCCCTGAGCGTCCAACATCGATCCAAGTTGCTAATACTCCAAACAGCAAGAAAAGGTCGGGAGCTTTGACCCGGAACAGTGAATTACAAGTAACTGCGTGGCCAAAGGGCGAGTTGCGGCGAGGCCCCTAGAGTCAACTAATGTCACTGTATGGTCACCTGCTGCGCTCGCGCTTGGAGTGATGCCGCTCGGAGCTGGAGGAGCGGCGCGGCTCGGGCTGCGGCTCCGGGCGGGGCTAGTGTGTGAGTGTGGTCACCTGCTGCGCTCGCGCTTGGAGTGATGCCGCTCGGAGCTGGAGGAGCGGCGCGGCTCGGGCTGCGGCTCCGGGCGGGGCTAGTGTGTGAGTGTGGTCACCTGCTGCGCTCGCGCTTGGAGTGATGCCGCTCGGAGCTGGAGGAGCGGCGCGGCTCGGGCTGCGGCTCCGGGCGGGGCTAGTGTGTGAGTGTGGTCACCTGCTGCGCTCGCGCTTGGAGTGATGCCGCTCGGAGCTGGAGGAGCGGCGCGGCTCGGGCTGCGGCTCCGGGCGGGGCTAGTGTGTGAGTGTGGTCACCTGCTGCGCTCGCGCTTGGAGTGATGCCGCTCGGAGCTGGAGGAGCGGCGCGGCTCGGGCTGCGGCTCCGGGCGGGGCTAGTGTGTGAGTGTGGTCACCTGCTGCGCTCGCGCTTGGAGTGATGCCGCTCGGAGCTGGAGGAGCGGCGCGGCTCGGGCTGCGGCTCCGGGCGGGGCTAGTGTGTGAGTGTGGTCACCTGCTGCGCTCGCGCTTGGAGTGATGCCGCTCGGAGCTGGAGGAGCGGCGCGGCTCGGGCTGCGGCTCCGGGCGGGGCTAGTGTGTGAGTGTGGTCACCTGCTGCGCTCGCGCTTGGAGTGATGCCGCTCGGAGCTGGAGGAGCGGCGCGGCTCGGGCTGCGGCTCCGGGCGGGGCTAGTGTGTGAGTGTGGTCACCTGCTGCGCTCGCGCTTGGAGTGATGCCGCTCGGAGCTGGAGGAGCGGCGCGGCTCGGGCTGCGGCTCCGGGCGGGGCTAGTGTGTGAGTGTGGTCACCTGCTGCGCTCGCGCTTGGAGTGATGCCGCTCGGAGCTGGAGGAGCGGCGCGGCTCGGGCTGCGGCTCCGGGCGGGGCTAGTGTGTGAGTGTGGTCACCTGCTGCGCTCGCGCTTGGAGTGATGCCGCTCGGAGCTGGAGGAGCGGCGCGGCTCGGGCTGCGGCTCCGGGCGGGGCTAGTGTGTGAGTGTGGTCACCTGCTGCGCTCGCGCTTGGAGTGATGCCGCTCGGAGCTGGAGGAGCGGCGCGGCTCGGGCTGCGGGGAGCGCGGGCGGCGCGCGGGGGCCGAGGGCGGCTTGATGCGCGTCACGAACTGCTCCGGCCGGCCCGCGCCCACCACCACCGGCGTCTCGCCCTCCTGAGCCAGCCGGAACGAACCGAACTTGTCCAGGACTATGTTGCCTTTGCGCACCTGAGGAAATAATTACGAAAATAAAGTCACAATTGAAAATAGATTATTGAGTGACTTTGGCAGTTTAGTACATTTCAAACCCTAAATAACATTACAAAAAACCAGTGGCACTGAAATGATATCATATAAGCATGCTTTTTACCACAAACAATATTTACAATTTAACAATATGGTCTAACTAAAGTCAAATCTTTTTTTAATCTTGATTATGTATTTTGGCTTAAAATTCAATTGATTAGGCTCAAATACAAGATTTATTTCAAAAACACTGTCATTTTATGCCAAATCACTTATCATTTTACTGTTTACTGTAAACTGGATGGTTACTGGATCTTGTGATATCTGAATAAATAAATTGAATTGAATTGTACCTAGCCAATGAAATTGTATTCACACATGTTTATGTCAGAAATTATCGAAATTCACTCCTAGACTTACATACCCCCTCATTCATAAAAACAACAGCACTTCAACAACACATTAACTTCTGTCTGTGTGTGTTGTAACAAAACACGTAAATACTTTAGCGTTGCGTTCGTTTTTATGATTACGAGGGTTAGATGTTATTTGCTCTAATTACTTGACCGTTACTTGTGTAATCTCTATATATAAAAATGGATTGCTGTTAGTTAGTCTCGCTAAAACTCGGGAATGGCTGGACCGATTTGGCTAATTTTGGTTTCGAAATATTTGTAATGGTCGAGGGAAGGTTTAAAAGGTGAGTAATCATGAGAAAATGCTGGGAATATAGTAAACATCTCAATTTTAGTTTCCTCTTAGTAAATGTTCCTACCTGTCACGTGACACTAAATGTTTGACAACAGAACGAAGTCTGTTGGGACAGCTAGTAATTAATAAAAGATGTGTAGTATAGTACTGACCGGCGGATGCACGGGCTCGGTGCCGGGCGGGTCGGGCTCGCGGCTCTTGGGCGGCGGCGCGGTCGGCAGCGGCGGCGGCTCCTTCATGGCCATCGCGCGACGCACCGACACGTTCTTGCCACCAGACTGATATTACATTATTCAGATATTTCACTATTATTCTAACCCAAAACCCATGCAAGCGAGAAAAATAGATTGGAACTAGAGACAAATGAAGATAGGAAAACCAGAAAAAGACATTTGGTCTTCATAATTCAAGACGATAATTCATTATTCCTAATGCTAAAAATAACAAATAACCTATTACAGAGAAATAGTTCACTAATGCATAAATTGAGTGAGATTCGTTCTTTACTATATTATTCAACATAACTTCTAGAATTGGGTTCTTGTGAGCAATTCTATGAAATGAAACATTAGTCTAAGGACCAAAACCCAAGCAAGCGAGAAAAAGAGACTGTCTCTACAGATAAATAGTTCACTTATACATAAATTGAGTGGGATTCGTTCTTTACTTTATTATTCAACATTACTTCCCAGAATTGGATTCTTGTGAGCAATACTATGAAATGGAACATTATTATACTAGAGACAATTTGTTGGGATTCATTATCATCAGGCTGTATCAGTTTACACCAATTAACAGGATTATTACCAATTAGCCGTTAGAGATCACTATAAACATAGCCAAAAATTAATTAGTTTATAAAAATTTCAAGAAAGCCTTATAAGTTGTCTCCTGCTAAGTAAATGACGGATTTCAGTAGTTAAAGAAGAACTTAGATTTAAAGCTTACCTTAGGTGGATCCTGTGAGTCATCTGAGCTGTCTTCAAACGCATATCTATCTTTATACCCCCCTTTAGACATAGGCGTATCTTTCTTCTTTACCCTGCTGACAAAGTACAGAAAACGATGAAACATCTGATAAAATGATACTTCTGAAGTTAAAGCCTAGCTTGGTAAATGAAATAAGCTGGGACTATTTGATAAAGAACTGTTATATTTCTAGTTTTATTCCCAAATGAGAAAAATACAAGTTAAGATATCCACTAAGTAAAGAATTGCCGAAAAGCCAGAAGAGCCTTAGCTCATGTAGCGCCTCTTGTATGAAAATGTAAGGTCACAATAGAATCAAAATGACGCTGTCACTCTTTTCGTATTTTGTTTTCCGTGTTTATTATGGTGAGCAAATAAACGATTATTATTATTACTGCATCCCCAGCACTATAGGTAAAGCCACCCTGACTCCAACAGCCCTGGAGCAGTGAGTTAGTTTTCCTTCAGTTACGCCTCAAGGCTGTGCATGTCGCCTAGAGCCTGCTAGAAGTGACATAGAGTGTATACTGACGTGTCCTTGACGGCGCTCATGGACATCTTCCACTTGGGCTTCTCCAGCGGCGGCGGCGGCGCCTGGTCCAGCGGACTGACGGAGACGCATCCTTCTGTACCTAGAGCCTGCTAGACTAGTGATAGAGTGTATACTGACGTGTCCTTGACGGCGCTCATGGACATCTTCCACTTGGGCTTCTCCAGCGGCGGCGGCGGCGCCTGGTCCAGCGGACTGACGGAGACGAATCCTTCTGTACCTAGAGCCTGCTAGACTAGTGATAGAGTGTATACTGACGTGTCCTTGACGGCGCTCATGGACATCTTCCACTTGGGCTTCTCCAGCGGCGGCGGCGGCGCCTGGTCCAGCGGACTGACGGAGACGCATCCTTCTGTACCTAGAGCCTGCTAGACTAGTGATAGAGTGTATACTGACGTGTCCTTGACGGCGCTCATGGACATCTTCCACTTGGGCTTCTCCAGCGGCGGCGGCGGCGCCTGGTCCAGCGGACTGACGGAGACGAATCCTTCTGTACCTAGAGCCTGCTAGACTAGTGATAGAGTGTATACTGACGTGTCCTTGACGGCGCTCATGGACATCTTCCACTTGGGCTTCTCCAGCGGCGGCGGCGGCGCCTGGTCCAGCGGACTGACGGAGACGCATCCTTCTGTACCTAGAGCCTGCTAGACTAGTGATAGAGTGTATACTGACGTGTCCTTGACGGCGCTCATGGACATCTTCCACTTGGGCTTCTCCAGCGGCGGCGGCGGCGCCTGGTCCAGCGGACTGACGGAGACGCATCCTTCTGTACCTAGAGCCTGCTAGACTAGTGATAGAGTGTATACTGACGTGTCCTTGACGGCGCTCATGGACATCTTCCACTTGGGCTTCTCCAGCGGCGGCGGCGGCGCCTGGTCCAGCGGACTGACGGAGACGCATCCTTCTGTACCTAGAGCCTGCTAGACTAGTGATAGAGCGTATACTGACGTGTCCTTGACGGCGCTCATGGACATCTTCCACTTGGGCTTCTCCAGCGGCGGCGGCGGCGCCTGGTCCAGCGGACTGACGGAGACGCATCCTTCTGTACCTAGAGCCTGCTAGACTAGTGATAGAGTGTATACTGACGTGTCCTTGACGGCGCTCATGGACATCTTCCACTTGGGCTTCTCCAGCGGCGGCGGCGGCGCCTGGTCCAGCGGACTGACGGAGACGCATCCTTCTGTACCTAGAGCCTGCTAGACTAGTGATAGAGCGTATACTGACGTGTCCTTGACGGCGCTCATGGACATCTTCCACTTGGGCTTCTCCAGCGGCGGCGGCGGCGCCTGGTCCAGCGGACTGACGGAGACGCATCCTTCTGTACCTAGAGCCTGCTAGACTAGGGATAGAGTGTATACTGACGTGTCCTTGACGGCGCTCATGGACATCTTCCACTTGGGCTTCTCCAGCGGCGGCGGCGGCGCCTGGTCCAGCGGACTGACGGAGACGCATCCTTCTGTACCTAGAGCCTGCTAGACTAGGGATAGAGTGTATACTGACGTGTCCTTGACGGCGCTCATGGACATCTTCCACTTGGGCTTCTCAAGCGGCGGCGGCGGCGCCTGGTCCAGCGGACTGACGGAGCCGCGCCCGTCGCGCTTGCCCAGCACCTCCTTCTCCACCATCACGTGGTACGCGCTCAACTTCGACTCCAGCTCCTCGAGGCCGTGCATCTCGTCTAGGATCCTGCTGAGATTCCAACATTTTAAATTAGCATCGAAGTAATAGGCCGTTTCCTGAAAAGTGAAAAAATAAAACGGAAAGAACAAAGTAAAACAAATTAGCAGGGTACCTTTTATCGTTGTGTTTTCTGTCATATTCGCCCTCGGAACTGAGGTCTCTTCCCTTTTTCACTTTCAATTCTTTCCTGTAAAATATTGCATAGATATGAAATTCCCGTGAAGAGTTGATATTTGCAAATAGTTATTGTAACAAGTTTCGTCCTTACAGGGTTCCGTCAAAAATAGAGTAAAATAATTATGAACGGAAAAAGAATAACCAATAGCTTAGTCTAGGTTACCTGATAGCGTCCCTCAATTTCTTGTCGCCGATGTTCTCGAGTTCCCTCAGCGTGTACTCAGAGTTGTTCCGCGCGAGCTTCGCTTTGCGCTTCTCTTCCCTTTCTTGCTCCTTGCGTTTCCTCTTAGACTCCTTCTTCTTTTTCCTACAAAATATGTTCACATGAGTTACCTGTGCATCGCGAATGCAGTAGTGCGAACAAAGGACCAAATCCAATCGCAAATTAATAAAACACACCGTTATTTCAATGTCATGCAAAGAGATTTATGAAGTTGCACAGTTGGTCTTCATAATACAATGCGTTCATATGATTTAACTTTTATTCAAAATTTTTTGCCTTAGTAAAACGTTGAGTAGTAACAAGAAAAATGTAATAAAGTTAAGTAAGATGTTTTATAATACAATATAATTTTTATTATATGAATATTACAAAATAAATATTGTTAAAACAAATTAAGAGCTGTGGCACAGTTGTTATGGTTCACAAGAAGTATAAGTATGAAAAGAGTGCTATAGAGTTAAGACTTGAAGCATTATAAAATATATGTACAATGACGTAACATTTAATGTGGTTTTATGATACAGATTCCTGTTTTACTCTTCAGTTTTGAAAGTCAGTACTTAGGTTGAAATAAATATATTTTCCACCATTCCTAAATCAATGTGTCACTAAAGGTCTCTCTGGGCTGGGTTAGCTATTGATGCTTTGTTTTTAAGTTGAGTTAGCTGTAAAAATAGATGGTATAGTGGGAGGTACAGATCTCCAGGCATGGGAGTTTAAGTGAAGTAAGTTTTCAGATTCACACGGTACATTATAGCATAATCACTTCAAGTACATGCCTGTCGCATGCCGCAAGAACTTTGGAGTAAGAGGCTTATAGACTTACACCAACTGGTGTCTAATGGCACCCAGTCTATGAGCCTCTTGAGTTCTTGCGGCATGCGACAGGCTTTGCTTTACAGTGGGACATTAGATGTTTCTAATAATAAAAGTAAGTGCATGCCTGAAGATCAGTGTCAATTTCTGAAGATGAATAAAGTTTATTTTGTAAATAAAAAAGACACAGACTTATCTTTCTTCTTCTTTTTCTTCTTGTCGTGGTCGGCGCCGGGCTGAGGCATTTGTCCGAGCTCCTGCATCTTGCGGTTGCGCTTGTACTGCGCCGTCTCTTCCAGGAAGTTACGCACTTTGTCGTCGTAGTCAGAGTCTTCTTTCGTCATTTCCAAGAATTTGCGAACCTGCCAATGTACAATAATACTTTGTGTTGTCACTATTTTTACTTGAGTTTCTTGCAGTTGTCGAAGGAGTTAGAAGTTTTAGTTAGAGAGTGTACCTGTACGAAAACTAATCTTGACTACATATGCACACGACTATGTCCCAAACGGGTCAGTCAAAGGCAAAACGTTGCTGCCAATGTTAATGGAACACTCAGAAGACCACGTTTAGCAGAGCTAAGGTCCTGAGCCTTTGCCACCTTGTCGGACAAGGGTGAGCTTACCAGTTAGATATCCATAGGTCGCCTATCACTGGAGATTTAGTTGAAAATTGTACAATGAACACATAGTACCTAGTTCCAGCCAGAATTGAACTTGAGGCAACCCGAGTTCCCAGACAGTGTTTTTATTTTACTAGGACTCAACTTGAACTCTTCAATTTCCTTAGTGTACACCGGATGGAACAGCTGTGAAAGGAGTTATGAAGAGTGGTGTAAAGACCAACCTTGAGCTCGTAGTCGATGTCCGCCTGCGAGCGTATGGGCTGCGGCGCGTTCTCCTCGACGGGCGGCGGCGGCGGCTGGTAGCCGTACGGATGGTTGAACTGCGAGTTGTGCGTCCGCGATGCGTCCTCGCCCAAGCTCGCCATGCGCTTGCTCAGAGGGGACAGCGAGCGTTGGCGCTTGTTGTGCGACTGCGAACGACGCTTTTTCTTGCGGTTCGGACCATCCGAGTCTGGAATGGGTTGGGTACTTAGGGTATTTGGAGATTTCACATTGGCAACTAAAGTGTTCTTTGATTCAGGCTAGCGGACTGGGTCCTGTATTCTAAAACAACGCTTAAGCATAAACTGCCATTATTATGAAGATTTTGAAAAATTATTCAACGCAACGAAAAAAGGAAGAATCAGTTTCACATAAACTGACGAAATGTTAAGTGTCCGGAGTTATCATCAACATTGAAAAGTTTGAATTCAGTTTTAAGCATTGTTTCAGAATACAGGCCTTACTTTGCCAAGATAAGTAAAGTCCAAACAGAATTATTCCTGTAAATTAGATGGTTATTTACATGACTAGGGATAATTCAGTTAAATTAATAACGTTAACTAAATTTGGAAAACTATCAGTTAGAATAGATGCCACTGTGACTAGTGCACATGATATAGTAGTCATCCAAGGTAATCGTAAACAGACGTAATTGCAAACAAACATAATAAAAATTTGAACCAAGAAATAATTGTTAGGTTCATTTGCAACCATGCTTGTTTAAAATTGTTTACAATTACCCTGGTTGACCCTATCCGGCGTAAGGTTAATTCTCTTACCACTAGTATCAGACGAGGACGACGACGATTCTGACGAGGAACTGGAACTACTCGAATCACTTGAGGACGACGAAGAACTACTAGACCTCTTCTTCTTGCCCTTGCCTCTCTTCTTCTTCTTTTTCTTCTCCTTCTTCTCAGTCAGATTCAACAGCTGTTTCAGTGTTTCCTTCATCTCAAATGATTTAGCTCCTGTTAAACCAGGCAACAGCAACTCAGCTGGCTCTATTAAAGGTTTTGTTATTGATGTCTTACTCTTCAAGAAGTCCAAAGAATTCTGAGCTTCCTCATGGAATGGAATGATAGCTAAGCAGTCCTCATATGCTTTCTGTGCTTCAGTAATCTTGTTCTCATCTTCATAGCTACGTCCTAATGCTACTAGTGTTTCTCCTAGATATTTCCTAGCATTAGCATGATTTGGATTCAATTTCAATGATGTCTCAAAGTCTTCAATCGCCTTCTTAAATGTTCCACTGTTGGCGTATAAAGCTCCTCTTGCAACTAGGCCTTCTACATTCCTTGGATCAATACTTAAGGCTTTGTTCAAGCATTGGAAAGCCTCTGAATGTCTTCCAGCCTTGAAATGTTCTATTCCTTCTGCAACAGAGCGGAATGCCCACTTGCTAGCCTGAGCTTGACGTAGTTCATCAGCACAGTCCGCTGGAGTGAATCCTCCCCTTTAAAACAATGAAAATATTAGTATTATTTACAGATAAGGACAGACTTACGGATTCACCTCCGATATTAGTTTATTCCAATTTTCAACATGTAAATGGATTAACTTCACTATGGGTCTCATAAGAAGGCTCAAGATCACCCAGAAAGCAATGGAGAGAGTGATGCTCTGTGTTTCTCTACTTGATTGAATCAAAAATGTGTACCTAGTTTATGTGTTCAATTGTAACTAGCCGTAAGAAAGAAACTAATAATTTTTTTATTATTATTAGAAATGATGATAGCTGCAGGAGAACTAAACCAACATCGCTCAAATGATTGCATAGTTGAAGTGGCAGTAGGCGGGACATATAGCGCGGAAAACCGATGGCCGTTGGGCGGGAAGGTTCTCAAATGGCACCGCGCCGGATCCAGACGACGTTATGTAGGCAGGTCCCCTACAAGGTGGATCGACGATCTGGTGAGGTTCGCGGAAACCGCTTGATGCGGACAGCGCAGGACCAATCGTTGTGGAGATCCTTGGGAGAGGCCTATGCCCAGCTGTGGGCGTCTTTCGGCTGACATGATGAAATGGATTAATAAATATGATAAAATAAGCCTTTATTGCTGCTAGTTTATACATATATGCTGCGTTTTATTCTCCCTCAGCTTGTCCTAAGACATAGGCCTCCTCCATTCCTCCCTGTTCCTTGCTAGCCTTCTCCATAGTAGTCCAGCCATCTTCTGGACATCGTCTTCCTATCTTTTGTATTGTCGTTAATAACACAGATGAAATCCGATAGCATATTCTCTTGAAATCTTGCTATTTTGTCATTGTGACATAACAAGTGTTTTCCTATTTCCACAATCACATAAGGTAACAAGAGAAGATAAATCCATTTTGGAGAGTTATTTTCAGCAGCTAGTCATAATGAACTCTTACCTTAATGTTTGGAAGTTGGTGCAATGCATGTTGGCGATCCCAAGCAGTTCAGAAAGATATTGAACGCAGTTGGGGTTATTGAAGCCAGGACTCTTCTCCAGAATGGCTTCATAACTCTCTCCTTTCATATCCATTGTTTTCCTATCAGAAAATATAGATAACGTCAGAACAACAGAATTATGTACAACAACTAGGTCATCAATTATTTGTGAAGGAATTTCACTGATTTGATAGTAACATCTTCTGAAAGTTAGATAATATTAGAAGTTTTAAGTATTTATGACCTAAGTTCTTTTCAATGTCACACATACTTTGATCCTCACCTGTTCCAATGAAGCTGTTCAAAAAACGTTATTTTACTTGTATTTGTTCACACACAAAAACATCATTTATATTAGGTGATGGCGCCTCGACAATGTGACATTAATTGTTACCAGAATGCCTCAGCTACAGTCACAGCATGATGTAGTATTATGACTACTAGTCTTGGAAATTGTTGCTATACCTAGAAAAGAACACCCTAGAATAGTGAGGATATTTCTTCCTGTTGGGTTTGTATGCAGAGGCCAACAAGGGGGGAACAGCAGCAAATCTTGCATGACTATTTTGGGCCATTTCAGAGTCCTCACATCTGCTAAATTGATAACAGCCTGTAGCTACTTCTTTATTACAAATAAATAACTCCGACATCCAATAAATTCTCATTACAAAAGTCCAATCAAACCATTTGAGTTATTGCTGGAATGTTAAATATTAGCTTTAATAGGAAATCAAATTTTCTGTTATAGTGACCAAATATTGTGATCCTGAAGATGTACTGACCTTCTCCATTATTTTTATATATAAAATAAAATAATGTGTAAATGATTTCAATATTTTTGTAACTTGATGAATATCAATTTGAAAATTCTTCTGAAGGTTCAAAATACATTCTATGAAAAAATTGTCCTTATATCATCCATATGCTCTTGTCAGCATCATTTTGACCGTGTAATCATTTTCACATTTTGGTGAAGTGTGATTTGTACTGAAAAGTGATCATAAACCAGTGAAAACATTTATCCAATTTCTTCTCCTTCACACTCACATACCTACCCAAGTGTACACCAACAAACTTCAAAACAGCTGTGTAAAAAACAACAAAGTATCGTGCGAGTATCTGAGTATCTATAAAAGCAGAGGTATTTCAGGTATTTTGGTGGTGATCTTTTTGTAACACTGGTCTTCAGTCTGTCTCGTGCATCTTGTCTTTAATGAAGTCAAATCTTGAGGATAGCATCTACTGACAGTCATGTTTCCTTCATGTCTTCTTCTCTTTGCAGGAGAAACCAGCGTTCAACTATATCGCAGTCATTCAAATCAATTGTTTATTGTCCAAGTTATGTTTTAATCCTTCTATAATAATAAATATACCACTGATTTCATAGCCATGTGACCTTCACACATTATAAAAATACATATAAAAACAGTACAAAGTGTATGAAAGAAAAGTTGCTTTGAAAAGTCCTGTAAAATTGTGTAAGGACATAGATTATTTAAAAATATGTTGGATTGGTACTGTTTTACATACTTGTAGACAAGTGGAAAGTCATCAGTGCTGAGAAGACCCAGAGGAGGTTTTGGTGGGGGATCATCAGGGCCCCGCGTGACCCCCTTCATGCCGCACACCATTTTGTCCGTATCAGGGATAACTTCAATGACTTCACAGCATACAGTGTCATTCATCAGGTAGTTTCTTGACACATTTTTCTTGTCAATCGCTGGTATGATATTTGTCACTGGCAAAAATGCCTGAAAAAACACAATTGGATTAATTAGCTACTATCTTTAGAAAAATTAAAAATATCAGTATGAAATAATTATATTCAATTGTGAACAACAATTACTCAAGGTTTAATTACCTTAACATTTATGTCTGCCACATATCTGGAAGTGGGTCCTGCAGTGCATAGCACCTTCAGCATCATACCAGATGCTGTTCTGTTGATGACAGCTCCTATTATTAGCTCTCCAGTCTTCACATTCTAAAAACAACAAGGTATGGGTGGTTATGTCAAATGATGAGATTTGTTTGAAATTCCCATTGTTGATTTCATAAAATCTTGAAACAATACTTACATCAAAGAAATTCCGTAGTCTTGCTGCTTTATCTACATTCAAAAATGTCTCGAAGGGTGGCATCAAAGCAAACAGGTCTGGAATAAACAGAAGACAATTTGTTAAACTAATGTATCAATAAAATTATTGAATACCTATTTAATTTGCATATAATTATAAAGAAATGATATGGTAATAAGTTTTCACCTTGAGTTTACATTGAAAAGGAATGAAATACATTAAATTTATTACCAATGTCATAACATTGTGAAATAGACAGAATACTACTACTTTTAGCACTTTGATGGCTGCAATAATGGAATACCACAACATAACAAAAAAATGACTAACATCAGAGAATGTAAAAAAATACTCACTGTCTTCGGGAGCAGGGGCATCAGCACCTAGACTGGACGAAGATGGTGTTTCCTCCAGTAAAGTCGTATCAAACAAAGCAATAGCCTCCTTGGCTATGAACTGGTGGAGTTTGAGCCTTTTGGACCGGTCTTGAAAGGTTAGATGCTTATGTCTGGATTGGTATACTGCAAAATCCAGGGCTCCCACTCCAATTTTGGACAAATCGTCTTCTCCGCGCTCCCCCTCCCACGTTTTCTGTAGTTGCTGCCCATGGTAATTGATGGACTGCGTCACCAGGGACGCGTCCAGGGTTGGCTCCATGACGGCCTAAACCGTACTACAACAACATAACAAACGTTATTAACAGATAAATCTAGCAAAGACTACTAATAAAGGAAAGCGAAGGTTGTATCAGTATATCAGACGCCATTTTAGGCCTTCGAAATAAGGTTATATTAGCCGGTGAAGAAAATAATATTTGAGCATCAAATATTTACCCTTACTGTCTCCTTGGTTTAAAGTTTCTGATGTATCACTTTATAATCAACAACAATTAACACCAAAATCAGAGTACGAGATCATCGCAATACATGCAACATATTCAAAGCACTTTTTGACAAACAGTAGCAAAATTGCAAATGGCGGCGGCGCAGCACTCAGTTGTTTTTCATGTGGTTGCTTTTTTAAAAATTGACCACTTTGAGTATTAGCTTTTAGGCCAGTATATTTTTTTAAAACCGTTTGACCGGAATTCACTAATTCATGTTTATTACTAAAAAGTTTCCTGTCCTTAGAATTTAGTGGTATAGAAGTAGAAGTGAGATCCGCCAAATCCTTAGACAATATAGAAATGCTCTAAGGCCAAATCCCATCCAGAGAAAATAAAATTATTACTTTCGGTACTGCTAAATTCATGAGCTAACTTATTTTGGCCTGTTGGATTTTCAGAGGCGCTCTATGTGGTTTTTTTTGCAGTAGTGTCGTCCTTTTTAATTAATTTTAACATGACGTGTACCTATCATTATGTATAGGTTGGCAAAAAAGTCCTGAAAGGGAACTAAAAAATATTACCACTGGCAATAGTCCCGCTGTCACTTGTCAATCACGTCTAGCTAGTACATGGTGTGTCAAACCTGTTTATCAGAGATCGTTTATTAGTGTATTCAGGTGTTTTCTTTATGTTAAACTATTAAAGAATCGTGTAAAATCAAGATAAATCTTCGAAAAAGAGAAAAACAATCCTCAGCGCCACTAGAGAAGTCATAATGAAGTATTCAAACGTTGTTTAGCCGAGCACGAAGCTGGGGAAGTTTTATATAAAATAAACGATGATTAGACCAGAACGGCAGAAATTACAGGTATGTAGTGGTTTTGCTTAATCAACCACGCGTGTTTTAGCTTAGTTGTGAAGTAACTATCAACAAACGAGTGATATTTCACGTTGAAATGTGAATACCTATTTTGACGTTTGTTTACTAAAAACAATTTGTCAAATTAGCACATCTAAGTGATTTTGATACTTTTAATTGTTTTAATTTTTTTAATTTAATTTCAATTTTCTAGGCAGCGGCTGCGCCAGCTTTTGAGAATATTTCTCCCAAAGATAGGAGAAAATCATGATAACACGTTATTTAAATAGAGAAGGAATAATACCAACGCGGAAAAACTACAAATGAGCAAATCGACAGGTAATCATAAGCCTGCAAGATGAAGTGACCGTACAATAGCAGCATGAGTGACTCATGGGAACAAAGTGAATGTTAGAATTTTGGAGAAGCCAAGCCATGGATGAAGATTTTTTTTACTTAAATTAAAATTATGATATTATGATTTTGCTAGTTTCTTCTTTTATTTCTTTACTTGGTGGTAGAAAAACGTCCTAATAGTGTGGTTGTATGTGGTGGAGATCGACTGTATTGGTGCCACCGCCATTCCATTTTTACCACCAAACGGCTCCCCCTATTGACCTGTTGTATCCCGGTGGATGGACTACCACTCCTACCTGACCTATCAGCCCAGAGGGAAAATCAAACCCGTTTTATGAGTGTCTGTATGACTACTTCTAGAAATCGACTAAATAATGTGGAATTAGAGAAATGTAAGGCGTTTTCCTAGTACAACGCTATAAGAATAAGAAAATACTGAACTAGATTTGGGGATCACGTGATGCATTGGCGCAACTCAAATAATTGGTATCTATTGGCGTGAACTTAGTTCATGGACAACGACTAACTAGATAGCCATTCTCTTTAAAAAAAAATTGAATAAGTCAATTATCAAAACCGTTTGTGTCGTAGTCTACGGGGTGACCACATCGACGATGGTGGCGCCCCTATTAATTTCACGACTTTTTTGCCAGGCTGTAAGCAGTGAGTTTTTCAAGTAGTCGTGGTAGGTTGAATCCTAAACTATGAGGAATATCAAAAATGATGAAATTAGTCTCAATTCAATTGAATTCTCGAGGCCGATTTTGGCAAAAACTAAAACTGCATCCTACCTACTCAGATTTTACAATAAACTTTCATCTTGGCCGGGAAACGAAATTGTTGGTTTTGAAAAAAAAAAGGTCGCCCTGTTTAATTACGCCATCTCGTAGCGAGGCTTACAAGGATCAAATTTCTGGGAAGTAACATTAAATGGCAAAATAGGGGAAAAGACTTGTTTAAAAAAAGTCTGTTTTCCTTACGTTTACATAGTGCGCCTATGAAAATTTAAATGGCAAAAAAAATATTATGTTAGCAAGTGAATTTAGAAATTCTTAAACTATGTAATATTTTTATAATTTTTTCTCTAAAAACTGAGATATATTGCTATGGCGCCGGAGCTGGGATCAATTTGGCGGATCTCCTTCGATTTTGTTTGAAGAAGTTCAAAAACTACAAAACTACTGAATGGCGGGTCGAGGTCCAACTGCCAGTTTTTATTACTTGCGAATTAAGGAAATTTTTACTTTTATACGTTTCGACTGTCGGTTACAACGATCTTTGGCAGCTGTATGGACCTCACTTACCTATCAGCTATGCTATTCCGGCGGACGCCATAACTCCCTTCGCTCGTGTGAGTGAACTTTAAAATTCACTTTCTTTGCAACTGTGGTCGTTACAGAGAAAATAACTAAGCCAAATAACATTTTTTAATTATTTACATACAAAATGGGAGAAAATATTAATTCAAAGTAAAGCGTATTGATGATTGAGGTAAGCGTGAAGCACCGAGATGTGAAGTGATGTCTGATGTGCACCGCCGGAATAGCACGGCAGCAGTGCCAACTTTTGTATTGGTATTTTTCACGGTACGACGACGAGCGAACGACACGATCTCCAACGTGGCACGATTTCGTCAAAAATGGATAGGAAAGAATAAAAAAGAAACAGTACTCAGAAGATGCAGAATACTTACTTGTACATCCATTTGACCGGTTTGGTTTGGTGTAATGGTTAAGAAGTTGGCTACTACAAAAAAGGTCGCGGGTTCGATTCCCCCACAGTACAAACAGGCGTGTGCATGAACATGTAGGTTTGTACTTCTTTGGGTGTTTTCTGTGTATTGAGTATATATTTACAAGTTATCACTAGCTTCTGGCCGCCGGCCTACGGCCGACTCGCGGCCATAAGCTAGGTCTGCGACGCTGGCCGCTCCGGGGCTTCGCCCCTCCCGCGGCTGCGAGGCCCCGGGGGGCCTCGCCGCAGCTCGGCCTTCGGCCTCGCAGTTGTTTGATGGGGGTTTTTTGTTTCGCGAATGGCGCTCTCGTTCTTTTCTGGGAGGAAGGTGTTTTAGCAAAATAATCCTAGTGCGGGGTTGGCCGCTCCGGGCTTCGCCCTCCCGCGGCCGCGAGGCCCTAGGGGGCCTCGCCGCAGCTCGGCCTTCGGCCTCGCAGTTGCTTGTAATTGGGTTCACTGTTCCGGGACAAAGCTCTCGTCCATTTCTGGGTGGTTGTTGTTTTAGCAAAAAGATCCTAGTGCGGACGCTCAGCCTACTGCTTCGCGAAGTTACTTGGAGGTCGATGATGGACGCTCCGGGCTTCGCCCTACGCGGAGTTCGGCCTCTGGCCTCACAGTCGAAGCTCGGCTTGCGGCCTCGCTGGGGGTTGGAAGCCAACGCTCCGGGCTACGCCCTACGCGTAGTTCGCCCTTCGGCCTCACGCTCGGAGCTCGGCCTCCGGCCTCGCCTTTTAGTAACTGAGGCAATTAACTTTGGACTTCACCGTGTGCGGGCGCTCAGCCTACGGCTTCGCGAAGTTAGTAAGGCCGTCATAGGCGACGCTACGGGCTTCGCCCTACGCAGAGTTCGGCCTTCGGCCTCACATTTGAAGCTCGGCCTGCGGCCTCGCAATTTTTTCAATGTTTCCGTGAAGATTCACAAGAATTTTTCATACAAAGAAGCACTTTCAGTGACTCCCAGTACATTTAGTATGAGATGTCTTAGTATGGCAGGCAAAAAGTTCAATGTCCTTAATTCGTACTTCAAGGGGGTAAACTACCCTTTAATGGGTCAAATCGATATAAGTGGATAGTTTTGAACAGGATGACATATATTTTTTTTTAAAACAAACCAATTTTGTTTTTTGGGTAAATCTCAGAATTTACCCTGAAAATGGGGTAAATTTTTTAACCATACTGTAGGCCTCACTAATCCTGTCAAAAAACCTAAGTAACATTTTTCAGTAAAATGACGACAACTACCTGAAAAAACAGTTTAAGTGAAATTTTTAATTTACATATTTTGAAATGGCCGCCAGTGTACCTGCCATATTAAATTCTTGACATTTTAGACTTTTGATGCAATTTCAGTTATATTGCACGAAAAATGGTATCTTTAGTTTTTTTCTATCTCGCACACTACTCCCTCAAGAGACCTTCAAAGTGACCCCTTCCAAAAAAAAGTTTTAATTCTCATTTCCAGTGTTGCCAGTTAATTTTGATAAAAATGGTCAAATGTCATTTCCTTGGCCGCATTTAACCACCTTATGGCATTTTTATTGCTGAAATGCCTTTATTTCTATTTTCGACTTTTTCGGGCCATTTCTCAGAAACTACTACAGCTACCAAAAATATTTTGTAACCTGGCAACCCGCAAGCTCTAGCTACACGATTGGCTAGTACATTTTATCCCTCTTAAAAATTGACAACACAAAAAAAAACTCAAAAAACAGTTTCAAAATCGCAATTTTTTCACAAAATGGCCGCTGGCTCGTCCGCCATCTTGAATTTTTGTAATCCCGTATTTTTCCTATAATCTGGACTATATGTGGCAACACTTGGCGTTTTCACTTTTTTTCTACCATATGCGGAAGTATCCGTCACTAACTTTAAAGACACCCATGTCGAAAATTTTATTTTCTACCATAGTTCCCAGTGTTGCCAGTCGATTTTTACAAAAATACTAAAAGGTCATTAGGGACCTGAGTTGCCATAAAACTGCATTCAAGTTTTTTTGACAGCTGTCATATTTCTCATTTCGACTTTCCCGAGCCCTATCCCAAAAACTACCATGAATTTGGTAGAAATTCACATTCGTGGCAACATTCGGATAAATAACCCACAATCGGTGCATACTATGAATAACGCTCAAGTGTTGCCATCTACCGGAAAAATCACTTTAAAAATGGTCGATTTCGCTGATCGGAACAAAATGGCCGCCAGCGCCGCCGCCATCTTGGATTTTTATAATCTGTGGATGAGGGTGTCGAGTGGACTATACATGCAACACTACAAAAGAAGAATTTTGAAAATCGAACAGAAACTCACTTCACTATGGCAACGCAAAAACCACTCTAAAACCCGTTTTTCAATCCAAGATGGCGGCCAGGGGACGTTCTTTTTTTAAAAAAATATTTTTTCAAAATACTCAATTTGGACATGGCAACACCCAGTTAAAAAAGAAAAAATTCAGCGCCTCAAACAAAAAAGTTGATGTCTGGAAAAAAGCCGCCATTTTGTTTTTTGGAAAAAAAAAACTAAAAAAGCTGGATTGATTAAAATAAGAAAAATTCCCAAAAGGTGAGAATCACCCTAAAACACCTCAAAATAACTGAAAAACACCCCTGATCAGTGAGTGAGTCAGTCAGTCAGTCAGTGAGTGGTAATCGAGCTTTATATATTATAGACTAGCTTCTGGCCGCCGGCCTACGGCCGACTCGCGGCCATAAGCTAGGTCTGCGACGCTGGCCGCTCCGGGGCTTCGCCCCTCCCGCGGCTGCGAGGCCCCCGGGGGCCTCGCCGCAGCTCGGCCTTCGGCCTCGCATTTGTGTGACGATGGGGTTGCTGTTCCGCGGACCTCGCTCTCTGTCTTTTCTGGGTAGTTGGTGTTTTAGCAAAAGAATCCTAGTGCGGGCGCTCAGCCTGCGGCTTCGCGAAGTTACTTGGAGATCGCTGATGGACGCTTCGGGCTACACCGTATGCGGAGTTTGGCCTTCGGCCTCACATTCGAAGCTCGGCCTTCGGCCTCGCAAAAGCTTCATGGGATAGCTTTAGATAGTAAAGGCGCTCAGCTTTCGGCTTCGCACAGTTACCTTAATTCATTGAAGAAGGCTTAGTTCGGCCTACGGCCTCACATGCAAAGCTCGGCCTGCGGCCTCGCAAAAGCTTCATAGGATAGCTTTAGATAGTGAAGGCGCTCAGCCTTCGGCTTCGCACAGTTACCTAATTCATTGAAGAAGGCTTAGTTCGGCCTACGGCCTCACATGCAAAGCTCGGCCTGCGGCCTCGCAAAAGTTTCATGAGATAGCTTTAGATGGTGAAGGCGCTCAGCCTTCGGCTTCGCACCGTTACCTAATTCATTGAAGAAGGCTTAGTTCGGCCTACGGCCTCACATGCAAAGCTCGGCCTACGGCCTCGCAAAAGTTTCATGGGATAGCTTTAGATAGTGAAGGCGCTCAGCCTTCGGCTTCGCACAGTTATCTTATTCATTGAAGAAGGCTTAACTAATTACTTGAGTCAACAATAAAACACTGCGGGCTTGGCCCTTCGAGGAGATGAAAGCTCGGCCTGCGGCCTCGCTAAGGGTTGGTAAGCTTCGCTTGTTATTCGAAGTTCGGCCTACAGCCTCACGTTAATAGCTCGGCCTTCGGCCTCGCAAAAACTAACACGGTGTGGTTTTCCTGAGAGCTATGGCTCGGCCTTCGGCCTCACACGGTGTGGATTCGCTCAAGGCTATGGCTCAGCCTTCGGCTTCGCCCTACGCGGATCAGAAAGCTCGGCCTGCGGCCTCACATTAATGGCTCGGCCTTCGGCCTCGCAAAGGCTAGCTCAGGATGGTTTTGCTAGAGCCGCATGCTCAGCCTTCAGCTTCGCGACTACTGAATAATTACTCAAGTTGATGAAAGACGCTCCGGGCTTCGCCGTACGCTGGGTATAAAGCTCGGCCTGCGGCCTCGCTGGCGGTTGGTAAGCATCTCTGCGGGCCACGCCGTACGCATAGTTCGGCCTCCAGCCTCACACTCGAAGCTCGGCCTCCGGCCTCGCCCTTTAGTTACTGAGGCGATTAACTGTGGACTTCACCGTGTGCGGGCGCTCAGCCTACGGCTTCGCGAAGTTAGTTGAGCGGTCATGGGGGACGCTCCGGGCTTCGCCCTACGCGGAGTTCGGCCTTCGGCCTCACATTTGAAGCTCGGCCTGCAGCCTCGCAAATTTTTCAGTGTTTCCGTGAAGATTCACAAGAATTTTTCATACAAAGAAGCACTTTCAGTGACTCCCAGTACATTTAGTATGGGTTGTCTTAGTACGGCAGGTCAAAAGTTTATTGCCCTTAATTCGTACTTCAAGAGGGTTATCTACCCTTAAATTGGTAAAATCCTTAAGAGTGGATAGTTTTGAACAGGATGACATACTTTTTTTTTTAAAACAAAGCAATTTTATTTTTTGGGTAAATCTCAGAATTTACCCTGAAAATGGGGTAAATTGTTTCACCATACTGTAGGCCTCACTAATCCTGACAAAAAACCCAAGTAACATTTTCCTGTAAAATGACGACAACTACCTGAAAAAACTAATTTGGTAAATTTTTAAAATGACATATTTTCAAATGGCCGCCAGTGTACCTGCCATATTGAATTTTTGACATTTTACACTTTTGGTGCAATTTCAGTTATATTGCACAAAAAACGGTATCATTAGTTTTTTTCTATCTTGCTCACAACTCCCTCGAGAGACCTTCAAAGTGACCCCTTCCAAAAAAAACTTTTAATTCTCGTTTCCAGTGTTGCCAGTTGATTTTGATAAAAATAGTCAAATGTCATTTTAATTGCCGTACTTAACCACCTTAGGGCACTTTTATTGCTGAAATGCCTTTATTTCTATTTTCGACTTTTTCGGGCCATTTCTCAAAAACTACTAAAGCTACCAAAAATATTACTAAACCTGGCAACCCGCAACCATCTGCTACACGATTGGCTGGAACATTCCATCCCTCTTAAAAATTGGCAACACAGAAAAAAACTCACCGCCAGCCGCCAGCTCGTCCGCCATCTTGAATTTCTGTAATCCCGTATTTTTCCCATAATTTGGACTATATATGGCAACACTTGACGTTTTTACTTTTTTTCTACCATATGCGGAAGTGTCCGTCACTAACTTTAAAGACACCCATGTCGTAAATTTTGTTTTCTACCATAGTTCCCAGTGTTGCCAGTCGATTTTTGCAAAAATACTAAAAGGTCATTAGGGACCTGGGTTGCCATGAAACTGCATTCAAGATTTTTTGACAGCTGTCATATTTCTCATTTCGACTTTCCCGGGCCATATCCCAAAAACTACCATGAATTTGGTAGAAATTCACATTCTTGGCAACACTCGAATGAATTACCGACAATCGGTGCATACTTAGTAAAACGCTCACGTGTTGCCATCTACCGGAAAAATCACTTTAAAAATGGTCGTTTTCGCTGATCTTTACAAAATGGCCGCCAGCGCCGCCGCCATCTTGGATTTTTATAATCTGTGGATGAGAATGTCAAGTGGACTATACAAGCAACACTCCTCAGCAAAAATTTTGAAAATCGAACAGAAACTCACTTCACTATGGCAACGCAAAAACCACTCTAAAACCCGTTTTTCAATCCAAGATGGCGGCGAAACAGTATTTTTTTTTTCCAAAATATTTTTTCAAGATACTCAATTTTGATATGGCAAAACCCAGTAAAAAAAGAAAAAATTCAGCGCCTCAAACAAAAAAGTTGATGTCTCAAAAAGAGCCGCCATTTTGTTTTTTGAAAAAAAAAACTAAAAAAGCTGCGTTGATAAAAATAAGAAAAATTCCCAAAAAGTAAGAATCACCCTAAAACCCTTCAAAATAAGTGAAAAACACCCCTGATCAGTGAGTGAGTCAGTCAGTCAGTGGTAGTCGAGCTTTATATATAATCGCAGTTGTTTGAAGGGGGGTTTGTATTTCGCGGTGGTTGCTCTCAGTCTTTTCTGGGAGGAAGGTGTTTTAGCAAAAGAATCCTAGTGCGGGGTTGGCCGCTCCGGGCTTCGCCCTCCCGCGGCCTCGCCGCAGCTCGGCCTGCGGCCTCGCAGTTGCTTGTAATTAGGTTCACTGTTCCGAAACAAAGCTCTCGTCGTTTTCTGGGTGGTTGTTGTTTTAGCAAAAGGATCCTAGTGCGGACGCTCAGCCTGCGGCTTCGCGAAGTTACTTGAAGGTCGATGATGGACGCTCCGGGCTTCGCCCTACGCGGAGTTCGGCCTCTGGCCTCACAGTCGAAGCTCGGCCTGCGGCCTCGCTGGGGGTTGAAAGCCAACGCTCCGGGCTGCGCCCTACGCGAAGTTCGGCCTTCGGCCTCACACTCGGAGCTCGGCCTCCGGCCTCGCCTTTTAGTAGCTGAGGCAATTAACTTTGGGCTTCACCGTGTGCGGGCGCTCAGCCTACGGCTTCGCGAAGTTAGTTGGGCCGTCGTTGGGGGACGCTCCGGGCTTCGCCCTACGCGGAGTTCGGCCTTCGGCCTCACATTTGAAGCTCGGCCTGCGGCCTCGCAAATTTTTCGATGATTGCTGGGAAATTCACAAGATTTTTTCATACAAAGTAGCATTTTCAGTGACTCCCAGTACATTTAGTATGGGATGTCTTAGTATGACAGGTCAAAAGTTTATTGCCCTTAATTCGTACTTCAAGGGGGTTTACTACCCTTAAATGGATCAAATCGTTAAAAGTGAATAGTTTTGAACAGGATGACATACTTTTTTTTTTAAAAACAAAGCAATTTTGTTTTTCGGGTAAATCTCAGAAATTAGCCTGAAAATGGGGTAATTTTTTTCACCATACTGTAGACCTTACTAAATCTAACAAAAAACTCAAATAACATTTTCCTGTAAAATTACGCCAACTACCTGGAAAAACAACTTAAGTAAATTTTTAAATTGGCATATTTTGAAATGGCCGCCAGTGTACCTGCCATGTTGAATTCTTGACATTTTACACTTTTAGTGCAATCTAAATTATATTGCACAAAAAATGGTATCATTAGTTTTTTTCTACCTAGCTCACAACTCCCTCAAGAGACCTTCAAAGTGACCCCTTCCAAAAAAATATTTTAATTCTCATTTCCAGTGTTGCCAGTTGATTTTGATAAAAATAGTCAAATGTCATTTTAATGGGCGCACTTAACCACCCTAGGGCATTTTTATTGCTGAAATGTCTTTATTTCTATTTTCGACTTTTTCGGGCCATTTCTCAAAAACTACTAAAGCTACCAAAAATATTTTGTAACCTGGCAACCTGCAAGCAAGAGCTACACGATTGGCCAGTACATTACATCCCTCTAAAAAATTGGCAACACCCAAAAAAGCTCAAAAAACAGTTTGAAAATCGCAAACTTTTCACAAAATGGCCGCCAGCTCGTCCGCCATCTTGAAATTCAGAAATCCCGTATTTTTCCCATAATCTCGACTATATATGGCAACACTTGGCGTTTTCACTTTTTTTCTACCATATGCGGAAGTATCCGTCACTAACTTTAAAGACACCCATGTCGAAAATTTTATTTTCTACCATACTTCCCAGTGTTGCCAGACGATTTTTGCAAAAATACTAAAAAGTCATTAGGGACCTGAGTTACCATCAAACTGCATTCAAGTTTTTTTGACAGCTGTCATATTTCTCATTTCGACTTTCCCGAGCCCTATCCCAAAAACTACCATGAATTTGGTAGAAATTCACATTCATGGCAACACTCCAATAAATTACCCACAATCGGTGCCTACTATGAAAAACGCTCAAGTGTTGCCATCTACCGGAAAAATCACGTTAAAAATGGTCGATTTCGCTGATCGGAACAAAATGGCCGCCAGCGCCGCCGCCATCTTGAATTTCTATAATATGTGGATGAGGATGTCAAGTGGACTATACAAGCAACACTCCTCAGCAAAAATTTTGAAAATCGAACATAAACTCACTTCACTATGGCAACGCAAAAACCACTCTAAAACCCGTTTTTCAATCCAAGATGGCGGCGAAACAGTATTTTTTTTTTCCAAAATATTTTTTCAAAATACTCAATTGTGATATGGCAACACCCAGTAAAAAAAGAAAAAATTCAGCGCCTCAAACAAAAAAGTTGGTGTCTCAAAAAGAGCCGCCATTTTGTTTTTTGAAAAAAAAAAAGGAAAAAAGCTGCGTTGATAAAAATAAGAAAAATTCCCAAAAAGTGAAATTAACCCTAAAACCCCTCTAAATAACTGAAAAACACCCCTGATCAGTCAGTCAGTGAGTCAGTGAGTGGTAATCGAGCTTTATATATAATAGACTAGCTTCTGGCCGCCGGCCTACGGCCGACTCGCGGCCATAAGCTAGGTCTGCGACGCTGGCCGCTCCGGGGCTTCGCCCCTCCCGCGGCTGCGAGGCCCCCGGGGGCCTCGCCGCAGCTCGGCCTTCGGCCTCGCAGTTGTTTGAGGGGGGGTTCATGTTTCGCGAATCGCGCTCTCGTTCTTTTCTGGGAAGAAGGTGTTTTAGCAAAAAAATCCTAGTGCGGGGTTGGCCGCTCCGGGCTTCGCCCTCCCGCGGCCGCGAGGCCCTACGGGGCCTCGCCGCAGCTCGGCCTTCGGCCTCGCAGTTGCTTGTAATTAGGTTCACTGTTCCGGGACAAAGCTCTCGTCCTTTTCTGGGTGGTAGTTGTTTTAGCAAAATGATCCTAGTGCGGACGCTCAGCCTACGGCTTCGCGAAGTTACTTGAAGATCGATGATGGACGCTCCGGGCTTCGCCCTACGCGGAGTTCGGCCTCTGGCCTCACAGTCGAAGCTCGGCCTGCGGCCTCGCTGGGGGTTTGGAAACCAACGCTACGGGCTGCGCCCTACGCGTAGTTCGGCCTTCGGCCTCACGCTCGAAGCTCGGCCTCCGGCCTCGCCTATTAGTAACTGAGGCAATTAACTTTGGACTTTCCCCGTGTGCGGGCGCTCAGCCTACGGCTTCGCAAAGTTAGTAGGGCCGTCATGAGGGACGCTCCGGGCTTCGCCCTACGCGGAGTTCGGCCTTCGGCCTCACATTCGAAGCTCAGCCTGCGGCCTCGCAAATTCTACAATGTTTCCGTGAAGATTCACAAGATTTTTTCATACAAAGTAGCATTATCAGTGACTCCCAGTACATTTAGTATGGGAAGTCTTACTATGGAAGGCGAAAAGTTCAATGTCCTTTATTCGTACTGCAAGGGGGTAAACTACCCTTAAATGGGTCAGATCGTTAAGAGTGGATAGTTTTGAACAGTATGACATACTTTTTTTTAAAAAACAAAGCAATTTTGTTTTTCGGGTAAATCTCAGAAATTACCCTCAAAATTGGGTAATTTTTTTCACCATACTGTAGGCCTTACTAAACCTGTCAAAAAACTCAAACAACATTTTCCTGTAAAATGACGCAAACTTCCTGAAAAATCAACTTTAGTAAATTTTTTAAATGTGATATTTTCAAATGGCCGCCAGTGTACTTGCCATGTTGAATTCTTTACATTTTACACTTTCGGTGCAATCTCAGTTACAGCCTGGCAAAAAAGTCGTGAAATTAATAGGGGCGCCACCATCGTCGATGTGGTCACCCCGTATACTACGACACAAAAGGTTTTGATAATTGACTTATTCAAATATTATTTTTAGAGAGAATGGCTATCTAGTTAGTCGTGGTCCATGAACTAAGTTCACGCCTACAGATACCAATTATTTGAGTCGCGCCAATGCATCACGTGATCCCCTAATCTAGTTCAGTATTTTCATATTGTTATAGCGTTTTACTAGGAAAACGCCTTACATTTCTTTAATTCCACATTATTTAGTCGTTTTCTAAAAGTAGTCATACAGACACTCATATAACGGGTTTGCTTTTTCCTCTAAGCTGATAGGTCAGGTAGGAGTGGTAGTCTGTCCACCGGGATACAAAAGGTCAATAGGGGGAACCGTTTGGTGGTAAAAATGGAATGGCGGTGACACCAATACAGTCGATCCCCACCACATACAACCACATTATCAGGACGTTTTTCTACTACCAAGTAAAGAAATAAAAGAAGAAACTAGCAAAATTACAAAATTTAAAATTATAATTTTAATTAAAGTAAAAAAATCTTCATCCATGGCTTGGCTCGACCCTTCTCCAAAATTCTAACAATCACTTTGTTCCCATGAGTCACTCATGCTGCTATTGTACGGTCACTTCATCTTGCAGGTTTATGATTACCTGTCGATTTCGTCATTTGAAGTTTGTCCGCGTTGGTATTATTCCTTCTCTATTTAAATAACGTGTCATCATGATTTTCTCTTATCTTTGGGAGAAATATTCTCAAAAGCTGGCGTGGCCTCTGCCTAAAAAATTAAAATTAAATTAAAAAAATAAAATCAATGAAAAAGTATCAAAATCACTTAGATGTGCTAACTTGACAAATTATTTTTCGTAAACAAACGTCAAAATAGGCATTCACATTTCAACGTAAAATATCACTCGTTTGTTGATAGTTACTTGACAACTAAGTTAAAACACGCGTGGTTGATTAAATAAAACCACTACATACCAGTGATTTCTGCCGTTCTGGTCTAATCATCGTTTATTTCATATAAAACTTCCCCAGCTTCGTGCTCGGCTAAACAACGTTTGAATACTTCATTACGACTTCTCTAGTGGCGCTGAGGATTGTTTTTCTCTTTTTCGAAGATTTATCTTGATTTTACACGATTCTTTATTAGTTTAACATAAAGAAAACACCTGAATACACTAATAAACGATCTCCGATAAACAGATTTGACACACCATGTACTAGCTAGACGTGATTGACAAGTGACAGCGGGACTATTGCCAGTGATAATATTTTTTAGTTCCCTTTCAGGACTTTTTTGCCAACCTATATATTGCACGAAGAACGGTATCTTTAGTTTTTATCTACCTTGCACACAACTCCTTCAAGGTACCTTCAAAGTGACCCCTTCCAAAAAAAACTTTTAATGCTCATTTTCAGTGTTGCCAGTTGATTTTGATAGAAATGGTCAAATGTCATTTTAATGGGTGCACTTAACCACCTTGGGGCATGTTTATTCCTGAAATACCTTTATTTCTATTTTCGACTTTTTCGGGCCATTTCTCAAAAACTACTAAAGCTACCAAAAATATTTTGTAACCTGGCAATCCGCAAGCACGAGCTATACTATTGGCTGGTACATTCCATCCCTCTCAAAAATTGGCAACACCCAAAAAAGTTCAAAAAACAGTTTGAAAATCGCAAACTTTTTACAAAATGGCCGCCAGCTCGTCCGCCATCTTGAAATTCAGAAATCCCGTATTTTTCCCATAATCTGGACTATATGTGGCAACACTTGGCGTTTTCACTTTTTTTCTCCCATATGCGGAAGTATCCGTCACTAACTTTAAAGACACCCATGTCGAAAATTTTATTTTCTACCATAGTTCCCAGTGTTGCCAGTCGATTTTTGCAAAAATACTAAAAGGTCATTAGGGCCTTGGGTTGCCATCAAACTGCATTCGAGTTTTTTTGACAGCTGTCATATTTGTCATTTCGACTTTCCCGGGCCCTATCCCAAAAACTACCATGAATTTGGTAGAAATTCACATTCCTGGCAATACTTGAGTAAATTACCCACAATCGGTACATACTACGTAAAACGCTCAAGTGTTGCCATCTACCGGAAAAATCACCTCAAAAATGGTCAAATTCGCTGATCTTTACAAAATGGCCGCCAGCGCCGCCGCCATCTTGGATTTTTATAATCTGTGGATGAGGATGTCGAGTGGACTATACAAGCAACACTCTTCAGCAAAAATTTTGAAAATCGAACAAAAACTCACTTCACTATGGCATCGCAAAAACCACTCTAAAACCCGTTTTTCAATCCAAGATGGCGGCCTGGGGACGTTCTTTTTTTTAAAAAATATTTTTTCAAAATACTCAATTTAGACATGGCAACACCCAGTTAAAAAAGAAAAAATTCAGCGCCTCAAACAAAAAAGTTGATGTTTGAAAAAAAGACGCCATCTTGTTTTTTGAAAAAAAAAAACTAAAAAACCTGCGTTGATAAAAATAAGAAAAATTCTTAAAAAGTAAGAATCACCCTAAAACACCTCAAAACAGGTGAAAAACACCCCTGATCAGTGAGTGAGTCAGTGAGTCAGTCAGTGGTAGTCGAGCTTTATATATTATAGACTAGCTTCTGGCCGCCGGCCTACGGCCGACTCGCGGCCATAAGCTAGGTCTGCGACGCTGGCCGCTCCGGGGCTTCGCCCCTCCCGCGGCTGCGAGGCCCCCGGGGGCCTCGCCGCAGCTCGGCCTTCGGCCTCGCATTTGTGTGACGATGGGGTTGCTGTTCCGCGGACCTCGCTCTCTGTCTTTTCTGGGTAGTTGGTGTTTTAGCAAAAGAATCCTAGTGCGGGCGCTCAGCCTGCGGCTTCGCGAAGTTACTTGGAGATCGCTGATGGACGCTTCGGGCTACACCGTATGCGGAGTTTGGCCTTCGGCCTCACATTCGAAGCTCGGCCTTCGGCCTCGCAAAAGCTTCATGGGATAGCTTTAGATAGTAAAGGCGCTCAGCTTTCGGCTTCGCACAGTTACCTTAATTCATTGAAGAAGGCTTAGTTCGGCCTACGGCCTCACATGCAAAGCTCGGCCTGCGGCCTCGCAAAAGCTTCATAGGATAGCTTTAGATAGTGAAGGCGCTCAGCCTTCGGCTTCGCACAGTTACCTAATTCATTGAAGAAGGCTTAGTTCGGCCTACGGCCTCACATGCAAAGCTCGGCCTGCGGCCTCGCAAAAGTTTCATGAGATAGCTTTAGATGGTGAAGGCGCTCAGCCTTCGGCTTCGCACCGTTACCTAATTCATTGAAGAAGGCTTAGTTCGGCCTACGGCCTCACATGCAAAGCTCGGCCTACGGCCTCGCAAAAGTTTCATGGGATAGCTTTAGATAGTGAAGGCGCTCAGCCTTCGGCTTCGCACAGTTATCTTATTCATTGAAGAAGGCTTAACTAATTACTTGAGTCAACAATAAAACACTGCGGGCTTGGCCCTTCGAGGAGATGAAAGCTCGGCCTGCGGCCTCGCTAAGGGTTGGTAAGCTTCGCTTGTTATTCGAAGTTCGGCCTACAGCCTCACGTTAATAGCTCGGCCTTCGGCCTCGCAAAAACTAACACGGTGTGGTTTTCCTGAGAGCTATGGCTCGGCCTTCGGCCTCACACGGTGTGGATTCGCTCAAGGCTATGGCTCAGCCTTCGGCTTCGCCCTACGCGGATCAGAAAGCTCGGCCTGCGGCCTCACATTAATGGCTCGGCCTTCGGCCTCGCAAAGGCTAGCTCAGGATGGTTTTGCTAGAGCCGCATGCTCAGCCTTCAGCTTCGCGACTACTGAATAATTACTCAAGTTGATGAAAGACGCTCCGGGCTTCGCCGTACGCTGGGTATAAAGCTCGGCCTGCGGCCTCGCTGGCGGTTGGTAAGCATCTCTGCGGGCCACGCCGTACGCATAGTTCGGCCTCCAGCCTCACACTCGAAGCTCGGCCTCCGGCCTCGCCCTTTAGTTACTGAGGCGATTAACTGTGGACTTCACCGTGTGCGGGCGCTCAGCCTACGGCTTCGCGAAGTTAGTTGAGCGGTCATGGGGGACGCTCCGGGCTTCGCCCTACGCGGAGTTCGGCCTTCGGCCTCACATTTGAAGCTCGGCCTGCAGCCTCGCAAATTTTTCAGTGTTTCCGTGAAGATTCACAAGAATTTTTCATACAAAGAAGCACTTTCAGTGACTCCCAGTACATTTAGTATGGGTTGTCTTAGTACGGCAGGTCAAAAGTTTATTGCCCTTAATTCGTACTTCAAGAGGGTTATCTACCCTTAAATTGGTAAAATCCTTAAGAGTGGATAGTTTTGAACAGGATGACATACTTTTTTTTTTAAAACAAAGCAATTTTATTTTTTGGGTAAATCTCAGAATTTACCCTGAAAATGGGGTAAATTGTTTCACCATACTGTAGGCCTCACTAATCCTGACAAAAAACCCAAGTAACATTTTCCTGTAAAATGACGACAACTACCTGAAAAAACTAATTTGGTAAATTTTTAAAATGACATATTTTCAAATGGCCGCCAGTGTACCTGCCATATTGAATTTTTGACATTTTACACTTTTGGTGCAATTTCAGTTATATTGCACAAAAAACGGTATCATTAGTTTTTTTCTATCTTGCTCACAACTCCCTCGAGAGACCTTCAAAGTGACCCCTTCCAAAAAAAACTTTTAATTCTCGTTTCCAGTGTTGCCAGTTGATTTTGATAAAAATAGTCAAATGTCATTTTAATTGCCGTACTTAACCACCTTAGGGCACTTTTATTGCTGAAATGCCTTTATTTCTATTTTCGACTTTTTCGGGCCATTTCTCAAAAACTACTAAAGCTACCAAAAATATTACTAAACCTGGCAACCCGCAACCATCTGCTACACGATTGGCTGGAACATTCCATCCCTCTTAAAAATTGGCAACACAGAAAAAAACTCACCGCCAGCCGCCAGCTCGTCCGCCATCTTGAATTTCTGTAATCCCGTATTTTTCCCATAATTTGGACTATATATGGCAACACTTGACGTTTTTACTTTTTTTCTACCATATGCGGAAGTGTCCGTCACTAACTTTAAAGACACCCATGTCGTAAATTTTGTTTTCTACCATAGTTCCCAGTGTTGCCAGTCGATTTTTGCAAAAATACTAAAAGGTCATTAGGGACCTGGGTTGCCATGAAACTGCATTCAAGATTTTTTGACAGCTGTCATATTTCTCATTTCGACTTTCCCGGGCCATATCCCAAAAACTACCATGAATTTGGTAGAAATTCACATTCTTGGCAACACTCGAATGAATTACCGACAATCGGTGCATACTTAGTAAAACGCTCACGTGTTGCCATCTACCGGAAAAATCACTTTAAAAATGGTCGTTTTCGCTGATCTTTACAAAATGGCCGCCAGCGCCGCCGCCATCTTGGATTTTTATAATCTGTGGATGAGAATGTCAAGTGGACTATACAAGCAACACTCCTCAGCAAAAATTTTGAAAATCGAACAGAAACTCACTTCACTATGGCAACGCAAAAACCACTCTAAAACCCGTTTTTCAATCCAAGATGGCGGCGAAACAGTATTTTTTTTTTCCAAAATATTTTTTCAAGATACTCAATTTTGATATGGCAAAACCCAGTAAAAAAAGAAAAAATTCAGCGCCTCAAACAAAAAAGTTGATGTCTCAAAAAGAGCCGCCATTTTGTTTTTTGAAAAAAAAAACTAAAAAAGCTGCGTTGATAAAAATAAGAAAAATTCCCAAAAAGTAAGAATCACCCTAAAACCCTTCAAAATAAGTGAAAAACACCCCTGATCAGTGAGTGAGTCAGTCAGTCAGTGGTAGTCGAGCTTTATATATAATCGCAGTTGTTTGAAGGGGGGTTTGTATTTCGCGGTGGTTGCTCTCAGTCTTTTCTGGGAGGAAGGTGTTTTAGCAAAAGAATCCTAGTGCGGGGTTGGCCGCTCCGGGCTTCGCCCTCCCGCGGCCTCGCCGCAGCTCGGCCTGCGGCCTCGCAGTTGCTTGTAATTAGGTTCACTGTTCCGAAACAAAGCTCTCGTCGTTTTCTGGGTGGTTGTTGTTTTAGCAAAAGGATCCTAGTGCGGACGCTCAGCCTGCGGCTTCGCGAAGTTACTTGAAGGTCGATGATGGACGCTCCGGGCTTCGCCCTACGCGGAGTTCGGCCTCTGGCCTCACAGTCGAAGCTCGGCCTGCGGCCTCGCTGGGGGTTGAAAGCCAACGCTCCGGGCTGCGCCCTACGCGAAGTTCGGCCTTCGGCCTCACACTCGGAGCTCGGCCTCCGGCCTCGCCTTTTAGTAGCTGAGGCAATTAACTTTGGGCTTCACCGTGTGCGGGCGCTCAGCCTACGGCTTCGCGAAGTTAGTTGGGCCGTCGTTGGGGGACGCTCCGGGCTTCGCCCTACGCGGAGTTCGGCCTTCGGCCTCACATTTGAAGCTCGGCCTGCGGCCTCGCAAATTTTTCGATGATTGCTGGGAAATTCACAAGATTTTTTCATACAAAGTAGCATTTTCAGTGACTCCCAGTACATTTAGTATGGGATGTCTTAGTATGACAGGTCAAAAGTTTATTGCCCTTAATTCGTACTTCAAGGGGGTTTACTACCCTTAAATGGATCAAATCGTTAAAAGTGAATAGTTTTGAACAGGATGACATACTTTTTTTTTTAAAAACAAAGCAATTTTGTTTTTCGGGTAAATCTCAGAAATTAGCCTGAAAATGGGGTAATTTTTTTCACCATACTGTAGACCTTACTAAATCTAACAAAAAACTCAAATAACATTTTCCTGTAAAATTACGCCAACTACCTGGAAAAACAACTTAAGTAAATTTTTAAATTGGCATATTTTGAAATGGCCGCCAGTGTACCTGCCATGTTGAATTCTTGACATTTTACACTTTTAGTGCAATCTAAATTATATTGCACAAAAAATGGTATCATTAGTTTTTTTCTACCTAGCTCACAACTCCCTCAAGAGACCTTCAAAGTGACCCCTTCCAAAAAAATATTTTAATTCTCATTTCCAGTGTTGCCAGTTGATTTTGATAAAAATAGTCAAATGTCATTTTAATGGGCGCACTTAACCACCCTAGGGCATTTTTATTGCTGAAATGTCTTTATTTCTATTTTCGACTTTTTCGGGCCATTTCTCAAAAACTACTAAAGCTACCAAAAATATTTTGTAACCTGGCAACCTGCAAGCAAGAGCTACACGATTGGCCAGTACATTACATCCCTCTAAAAAATTGGCAACACCCAAAAAAGCTCAAAAAACAGTTTGAAAATCGCAAACTTTTCACAAAATGGCCGCCAGCTCGTCCGCCATCTTGAAATTCAGAAATCCCGTATTTTTCCCATAATCTCGACTATATATGGCAACACTTGGCGTTTTCACTTTTTTTCTACCATATGCGGAAGTATCCGTCACTAACTTTAAAGACACCCATGTCGAAAATTTTATTTTCTACCATACTTCCCAGTGTTGCCAGACGATTTTTGCAAAAATACTAAAAAGTCATTAGGGACCTGAGTTACCATCAAACTGCATTCAAGTTTTTTTGACAGCTGTCATATTTCTCATTTCGACTTTCCCGAGCCCTATCCCAAAAACTACCATGAATTTGGTAGAAATTCACATTCATGGCAACACTCCAATAAATTACCCACAATCGGTGCCTACTATGAAAAACGCTCAAGTGTTGCCATCTACCGGAAAAATCACGTTAAAAATGGTCGATTTCGCTGATCGGAACAAAATGGCCGCCAGCGCCGCCGCCATCTTGAATTTCTATAATATGTGGATGAGGATGTCAAGTGGACTATACAAGCAACACTCCTCAGCAAAAATTTTGAAAATCGAACATAAACTCACTTCACTATGGCAACGCAAAAACCACTCTAAAACCCGTTTTTCAATCCAAGATGGCGGCGAAACAGTATTTTTTTTTTCCAAAATATTTTTTCAAAATACTCAATTGTGATATGGCAACACCCAGTAAAAAAAGAAAAAATTCAGCGCCTCAAACAAAAAAGTTGGTGTCTCAAAAAGAGCCGCCATTTTGTTTTTTGAAAAAAAAAAAGGAAAAAAGCTGCGTTGATAAAAATAAGAAAAATTCCCAAAAAGTGAAATTAACCCTAAAACCCCTCTAAATAACTGAAAAACACCCCTGATCAGTCAGTCAGTGAGTCAGTGAGTGGTAATCGAGCTTTATATATAATAGACTAGCTTCTGGCCGCCGGCCTACGGCCGACTCGCGGCCATAAGCTAGGTCTGCGACGCTGGCCGCTCCGGGGCTTCGCCCCTCCCGCGGCTGCGAGGCCCCCGGGGGCCTCGCCGCAGCTCGGCCTTCGGCCTCGCATTTGTGTGACGATGGGGTTGCAGTTTCGCGAATGGCGCTCTCGTTCTTTTCTGGGAGGAAGGTGTTTTAGCAAAAGAATCCTAGTGCGCATGGTCGCTCCGGGCTTCGCCCTCCCGCGGCCGCGAGGCCCTGGGGGGCCTCGCCGCAGCTCGGCCTTCGGCCTCGCAGTTGCTTGTAATTGGGTTAACTGTTCCGGAACAAAACTCTCGTCCTTTTCTGAGTGGTTGTTGTTTAAGCAAAAGGATCCTAGTGCGGGCGCTCAGCCTACGGCTTCGCGAAGTTACTTGAAGGTCGACGATGGACGCTCCGGGCTTCGCCCTACGCGGAGTTAGGCCTCCGGCCTCACAGTCGAAGCTCGGCCTGCGGCCTCGCTGGGGGTTGAAAACCAACGCTCCGGGCTGCGTCCTACGCGTAGTTCGGCCTTTGGCCTCACACTCGGAGCTCGGCCTCCGGCCTCGCCTTTTAGTGACTGAGTCAATTAACTTTGGGCTTCACCGTGTGCGGGCGCTCAGCCTGCGGCTTCGCGAAGTTAGTTGGGCCGTCATGGGGGACGCTCCGGGCTTCGCCCTACGCGGAGTTCGGCCTTCGGCCTCACATGAGAAGCTCGGCCTGCGGCCTCGCAATTTTTTCAATGTTTCGGTGAAGATTCACAAGAATTTTTCATACAAAGAAGCACTTACAGAGACTCCCAGTACATTTAGTATGGGATGTCTTAGTATGGAAGGCAAAAAGTTTACTGCCCTTTATTCGTACTGCAAGGGGGTAAACTACCCTTAAATGGGTCAAATCGATATAAGTGGATAGTTTTGAACAGGATGACATACTTTTTTTTAAAAAACAAAGCAATTTTGTTTTTCGGGTAAATCTCAGAATTTACCCTGAAAATGGGGTACATTTTTTTAGCATGCTGTAGGTCTTACTAAACCTGACAAAAAACCCAAGTAACATTTTCCTGTAAAATGACGACAACTACGTGAAAAAACAAATTTAGTGAATTTTTAAAATGACATATTTTGAAATGGCCGCCAGTGTACCTGCCATATTGAATTCTTGACATTTTATACTTCTTGTGCAATGTCAGTTATTTTGCACGAAAAACGGTATCTTTAGTTTTCTTCTATCTTGCTCACAACTCCCTTAAGAGACCTTCAAAGTGACCCCTTCCAAAAAAAAGTTTTAATCCTTATTTCCAGTGTTGCCAGTTGATTTTGATAAAAATGGTCAAATGTCATTTCAATGGCTGCATTCAACCACCTCTGGGCATTTTTGTTGCTGAAATGCATTTATTTCTATTTTCGACTTTTTCGGGCCATTTCTCAAAAACTACTAAAGCTACCAAAAATATTTTGTAACCTGGCAACTCGCAAGCACGAGCTACACGATTGGCTAGTACATTCTATCCCTCTCAAAAATTGACAACACCCCAAAAAGCTCAAAAAACAGTTTGAAAATCGCAAACTTTTCACAAAATGGCTGCCAGCTCGTCCGCCATCTTGAAATTTAGGAATCCCGTATTTTTCCCATAATCTGGACTATATATGGCAACACTTGGCGTTTTCACTTTTTTTCTACCATATGTGGAAGTGTCCGTCACTAACTTTAAAGACACCCATGTCGAAAATTTTATTTTCTACCATAGTTTCCAGTGTTGCCAGTCGAATTTTGCAAAAATACTAAAAAGTCATTAGGGACCTGAGTTGCCATGAAACTGCATTCAAGGTTTTTTGACAGCTGTCATATTTCTCATTTCTACTTTCCCGAGCCCTATCCCAAAAACTACCACGAATTTGGTAGAAATTCACATTCCTGGCAACACTCGAATAAATTACCCACAACCGGTGCATACTTAGTAAAACGCTCAAGTGTTGCCATCTACCGGAAAAATCACTTCAAAAATGGTCGATTTCGCTGATCGGAACAAAATGGCCGCCAGCGCCGCCGCCATCTTGGATTTTTATAATCTGTGGATGAGGGTTTCGAGTGGACTATACAAGCAACACTGCTAAGCAAAAATTTTGAAAATCGAACATAAACTCACTTCACTATGGCATCGCAAAAACCACTCTAAAACCCGTTTTTCAATCCAAGATGGCGGCCTGGGGACGTTCTTTTTTCAAAAAAATATTTTTTCAAAATACCCAATTTAGACATGGCAACACCCAGTTAAAAAAGAAAAAAATCAGCGCCACAAACAAAAAAGTTGATGTTTGAAAAAAAGACGCCATCTTGTTTTTGAAAAAAAAAAACTGAAAAACCTGCGTTGATAAAAATAACAAAAATTCCCAAAAAGTGAAATTAACCCTAAAACACCTCAAAACAAGTGAAAAACACCCCTGATCAGTCAGTGAGTGAGTGAGTCAGTCAGTGGTAATCGAGCTTTATATATTATAGATTATACTCGTTTATGTATCTAATTATTAAACCGAATTGAGCAGCTGCTATTGCGAATGGTATTCCTTTAACCTTTATTTCAAATATACCTTTATGTGGAATTCCTTTCCTAGGTAGGTATCTGGGTTTTATTCAAAAGATTAGAGGGAGAGACAGTTTGGTCGTCATTGGTACTGGACCGCATGGGCTGAAGATTTAGATTTTAGACAGCAGTCAGCTGTCTCCGTGAAATCTTATTCTTATTCTTAAATGGTCACACACGTGGTCCATGAGTCACGTTTTTAGGGTTCCGTATGCCAACCAATTCAAAATGTCTGTCTGTCCGTTTGTCACAGACACTTTTTTTCGAAATTATAAGAGCTGTACTGTTGAAACTTTGTAATAAGATGTATTCTGTTCTGTAAACCGCTTTAAGATTATGACACAAAAAAGAAAAAAAGAAACAAAATTGGGGGTTTACCTAAACTTAGAACTGAACGCAAGAGTGTGGAGTAGGTATCTATCTATATGTAGGTCTTCAAAAATGATGTTGAGATTTCTAACATTATTTTTATCTCAACTAAAAAGGTTGCACGAGAGACACTTCCAAAGTACAGACCTACCAACTTATCTGTGAACTGAAAGAGGACGACACCGTCGATTCAGTGTTGCTAATTAATATAAGGTGCCTAAAATTGAGCAAATTTTACAAGTAGGTAATTTGTCATAAGGAATAAGTATTAAATGAAAATAATAAAATTAAATATTGTAATTATTTATTAATAAAAAAAAATTGTAGTTAAGTAAGTAGGTACGCTAAACAGTTGTCCTTCAGGATTAAAAAATGGCTTTATTTAGAAAGTGATCCAGTGAAATTATTGAAAAAAAAAATGAAATGTTTGAAAATTAGATTTAACGATTTGAAGGTACTTGTAACAGGTCTATTGAAATAAGTTGTTTGTTTGAAATGGAAATCCTGCAGATATTAAGGTTTGATAACTAAAACAGTTACTAGAGAGATAAACTAGAATATGGAAAACTTAACAATTAAACTAAATGTTCCACACTCTGTGATTTATGTACCCTCCCTGCATCAAGTACCTGGTACTATTTGCAGCATTTAGTTAAGACCGTACCTAACCACTAACAACGATATACTAATCATAATTCGCAGTGGTAAGTACCTAATGGATGTAATAAAAAAAACAAATTGCTTTACAATTATTTATTAAAAACCAGATTTACAGTAATTATGATCTTTAGATGAACCTGCACTACCGACATCATCAGCGCTGTCCTGTTAATTTATTTCTTTTTTCAAGACCTCTAGACGGTTTTTAACAGTAGGCACCTCGTTTTTAGCAGAATCAAATTCATGTACTCTCCTCCGTATAACTCCCATGTCAAAATCATCAACGTGTATGATTCCACTTTTGCGTTTTCTATCCTTGCCTTGTGTCCGAATTTTAGTAACAGTGTCTTCTGCTGCATGCCCTTCTTTATCTATTTTTGCAATAAGTCCTTGACTCACACCTGAAACATAGGACTATTTTTTTCATCGAAATTTAAAAACCAGCAGGTTATTTGGCTCACCCATTTAACACGTAACATATTAGATGTGCGTTACCGTTACGTTAATCTACAGTAAGAATATATACAAATATTCTGTGGACTTAAATATTTGGTTGAGAATATAGGTATTTATGAAAATAAAGCTGACAACACTAACCTGTTGCAGCCGAAATTCGTCTGTATATTTTGGTAAACGGAATAATCGGGGACCGAGCCCCAGGCTTCTTCTTTAAAAAAGGTTTCAACCTTAAGAATAATGTTTCGAGCATCACTTTTAATGGCTTTCGGCATATTCAACTTCATAAATTCCGAAATATCACAATAAAACAACCATTAGTACTCAAAAATTGTTGACACGGACCATGCTGTTCCGTCTCATTCTCGCACCATAGAAATCCATGTTCACTGGCGCCATCTCGCCGTCACTCGCCATTACTAATAACATTTTTATATGCGTTCAGAAAATGTTAAGCGATTCGATTTACTTAAGTCAATTGTATTTTTTTGTAAATATTGGTAGATAAATCTCTAATTAAAACATCTATCATACAGTTAATGAAATCAAAAAACAGAAATATGACCAAGTATAACGATTCCTCCAGAATGAACGCAACTCTAAACCTTTGACATCATAAGTCAATGTTTTCTAGTGATGTGGTAACGGTAAAATCGGGGAATCGATTGAGTGTTTTATCGAGAAAATGTTTCTTGTCACAATGATTGTCGAAATAGAAAGAACATGTTCATGGGAATATGACAGAATGCCCGACGGACTCTTGCTTTGCTAGTGTCGACTTAGCTACTTCATTTTTGTTCTTGAAATACTGACTTAATAACTGTAGATCAAAAAGTCTAGGTAAGAATTATTTAATGATACCTTAGTATTATTTTCTTATCCGTTTTTTTTAATTTTGTAAGCCACAAAATGTATTGTACTGTAAAACGGGGTGATTTGACACTGCAGGGTGTATTTCGAGACTTGTATGGAAAACTGTTTTTTTAGTTAAATCGTGCTCTTCTTTTTTTGAATAAAATTCAAATTTTCAAACTTGGTGGTGTTTTCTTCTACTCTATTCTTTTCTTCCACTCTTTTGCAAAGAAATGTCATTTGGCACGAGTAAGATGGAAAAACGGAAATGGGTAGCCTGATGTACTGTTGACTGTACCTAGTGACAAACGTCAACGAATAAAATGGCGGCTTGGGAAAACTTATTTATTTTTAAGAGGGATAACTCACGACAAGCAACAATTAGCCAAAAAGTTGCTTTATTTCAATATGAATTCACCTGGTGTTAATAAAACCAATAGACACGATCGTAACTCGTGTAGTATTGTTTTAAATTCAATACCAATTGACAAAAATATTAACTAGTAAACTCCAAATAGTGTTTCGAGTCACCCCATCTTACGGTACATATTTGTAAACAAATCATGATCCGATTTTATTCATCATGTTGAAAAATGTATCGATTAACCGATAATTTAACGTCAATCTCTACAGCGAAACCGTTCCATTTAACGCACCTAGTCATTACAGTTAATTTTTAGATTCATGTTTTTTAATTTCAAGTTATGAATTTAATAACGTAAGTCTAATAGCAGCATTTAATTCGAATGTTAATCGAAATATACTTTATGAGTGTCCATGATTTTGAGTTTATTTTCTGGATTCACAATTTTTCATTGCTTGAATACATCGTGCGTGAAATGAAATAGCTTCAATTGACAGCGCGCCTTCCTTAAAGGACATACATTTGTTAAAAAACACTTTTGCTCGTTCTGGTAGTTCTTCAACTTTATTATTCGTTTTTACTCATATAATATTGCATTAAATAGTAGTAGTAACTTCGAGTAGAGCGTGTTAGCATCCTCAGTTTCTACTTCAAGTTCTTATTTACCTGTCCTGATAGTAATTAACCGTGCCTCAGAGGATCTGCTGCATTCCTTCTTGCAAATCCTCTATCATTGAAGGTAAGTTCAGTTCACATTTCAGTAAAAGTACATGATAAGTAGTATATTTTACATAAACGCTGATGCTTATATGATCTCACTTCTAAAGGAAGGTATTTTAGAAGATAATAACCTAGAATTTATCAATTGTATATCCTCTAACAATTACAATCTTTTGGGTTGATTATACCATAATTGTTAATCATAATTTATTATGTTACTAGAGAGCAATTTTCTGGAGAAAATCTTTCAACCACTTATTAATTTCCAGTATTCAGAGTCCATTGGAGAAAATTCAACATTATATTTAAACAGGTCAGCTCAAATTCAAGCTCAAACTGTACCGACAGTTTGTGTTTGAATCCTACCCTTGATTACTTATCTGGTTTTACAGGTGCAGTCCTGCGTGCGTTTCCGAATCCCGCTACAAACTATGTTGAGTTCCTAGCATGGGTGAAAACCGCGGGGCTTAAGGACGAAGAGCCTATTTACGTTTTTCAAAATAGAAGAATAAGTCACCTACATTTTGAAAATGTCCTTCATTAGCCACAAAATAGGTTAAGCAATGTGGCCATCCCAACACTGCTCCTTCCAGGTATGTAAGTTTTATTTTTAGTAATTTTGTTACAAAATGTGGTGATTCTGTCCATTTCAAAAAACAATAGATAGATAGATAGATATTCTTTATTGCACAAAAACATTACAGTTGTATTAAATTACAAAGACCGATGTATGATGATGTACAATTTAGGCGGTCTTATCGCTAGGGAGCGATCTCTTCCAGACAACCTTCAGGTAGAGGATCGTGAGAAAACTAAAAAACAAATGTGGGTAAGGTAAAATAGCAAGATGAGAGATTAAAATTAAATGATAAATAAAAATAATCGAAACATAACGTTAGAAGATACGGCATACACACCACATACACATAAATTACTTCAATATACATACAGAACAATAATATTTTATAACAAACGTACATACACCATACATATATACATAGATTCATAGCCAAGGGGCACGCTGCAATAAACCTATCAAAATCCTAACAATTATTTTCTGAAGCTTGATTTTATATCATATCTTACAGCTGCACCTGAACATGAGGTCAGGGAAGGTCCAGTACCTGTTGCAGTGGATGAGCAGCAGCAGCCTTCTACAAGTACTACAAATATTTGTTGTGGACCAATTAAGAGTGAGTATTTCATGTTGTTTAAATTAGATTGAATTTGTTTATTTGCTTCCTTCCTTAAAAATAACATGAAAGTTTATTTTTTACTTATATATATAAAAATCTAAATTGTTTCTCCAAGGTACAGGTAAAGCCTTGTTTGGAGACCTCTTGTTCAATGCCCACTGTCTTTGTATAAATAACGCTGTTTTAGATTTGTAATTGTTTTGTATAATAAAAATATATTATTTTAAAAGGATTATAACAAAACCCTGGTCCCGACGCTGAAGCGTGATCCATAACGGAGCGCGATTTTAGTTTCACGCCCTAAGTACGGTGAGATTACAGTTTCTATTTTTCTCTTTTTCAGGTGCAGGGCCTGATTATATTCCCTTGAATAAGCCGCTTTCCGACACGATCAAAATAATTTATATTACAGCGTCTCTAAGCAGAGGTGAGTATGATATTTTTTAACTGCCTACCTACATCAAAGAGGAACGGTGCGCAGAACGGTTTCTAAGACGGCTAACAGGTTCTCCGCAATAAACTAGACATAACATACCCTCACGACCATATCCCTAATGGGTTAGTCAGAGGCACACTGATTGTTGCCTTGGGTTTTATGTCGGTGTTTTCCATCACCGGAGAGTTAGCCGCATATTGTACAATAACACAAAGTGCCCGTGGCGCAGTTGTGACAGTGATCGGCGACGATCGCTGTTGTAAAGCAACACACGCCAGGTCGGAAATGGGATGGGTGACCACTCCGACCGGAATTTAGTGATGTGTATTTCGGGCACCTCCGTGCTTCGGAAGGCACGTTAAGCAGGTGGTCTTGGTTGACGTCGCTAGATGTCAGTCGTTAAGCCTAGTTGGAGGCATTAGGGCGGCTTGATAACATCTAACATTAGGGTTGCTCACTGACCCTACACCCCTCCAACAATCCGCATTGAGCCCGCGTGTTGGAGTATGGCTAAATCCACCTCATAGTTGAAGTGAGGCTGTGCCCAGCTGTGGGACGTATATAGGCCGTTTATGTGGTAAGGGGCGAGCCTACCGCCGTTATCTCGGGTTGCTTGGGTTTTATGTATTTATTATTTATTTATTGTTTTCCATCACCGGAGAGTTAGCCGCATATTGTACAATGAACACAAAGTAGGTGTGTTCTGGCCAGATTTGATCTCGGGACCATCGGGTTCCGAGCCAGAGTCAGAGTCTTTAACCATTGGGCCACGACGCTCTCATAAACTAGACAGATAAACTAGACATTGTAAATTATTTGATAATATATTCCTTATTCTTTTGAATCCCTATAGTGGAAATCAACCAACATTTCTTGATAATGTTATTAACTGTTCGTAACTACTATACCTGGGCCATAAGGCATTTCAGAACTCTCGTTCGCACTTCTAGTGTTGTGTTGTAATTACAAACATTGCTGTATTGGTCGTTGTCTTCGCCTGACACACTGAAACCAATGAAACTGTTTTCTTCTATGAACCTCGTAACTCCTGTCGCGAGCGTACAGGCAATGTCCGCGTTCCCCGTATGATGCATGGATTTAGGACCGTAGGTGCCTGAACAGTCGTTCATCCGAGCTCGTCAAATCTTTTAAAATATTGTTTCCTTTTCAGGAGCACTGCAAAGTACAATCTGTCAAGACCCGGACCCCATGGCAGGAATGCGACAGTCGAAGATGTTGATCCACGGACTAGACAAGAAAAGGACCGGCTAACTGATGAGGCTCTCCAGGAGCAACACCCGCCTAGTAATAGAAATAGTAACGGGACACTCCCGACTAAACAGACAGAGATAGGCGTAAAAGACGACCCCATGTATTGTGTCCGGAGTGCGGGGAGTGCGAAGAAACCCAGAAACGGGTTTCCTATGCCCGAAACACTATTCACAGAAACACGTTTCCTGACTGACATTTCATTTAAAGATCGGTTTGTTGAATATTTGTTTCCTGTAAAATTCATTAGCCCGATGCATTGTTTCCTCGAATTTCGAATGACCGAAGCTCATTAGCCCGAAGGATCGTTTTACCGAAAACCTTCTAGCATAAAATCTGTATACCAACATAGATTCTTCCTGTAGAAAGTAATACTATTTGCCTACATTAATAATTTTATTTTCTCTTTTATTTACAATAACATTACATGCTTGAGACGAAAAATACTGTGAATCTTATGAAAAGAATTAAGCTCATTCCGTTATTTGAGATTTACTAAATCACTCTGCAGATTTTAAAACAGGCCAAGTGCAAGTCGGACTCGCGCACGAAGGGTTCCGTACCATCATCTATAAAATAAAATCTCGTTTGTTGTATGGGAAGCCCCTTGATATTTTAGATTTTTTGTATTTGTTCTTAATATCAGCGTTTTCTTAATCGCGGAAATATCGCTGCGACGTCGCGGAGAGATCGCCTCGTCGGGAAATCCCCCGACAAACGCTAGGTATGAACAGGCTCTAAAGCAGCAACGAAAATACATCAATGGGGTAAATTCTTCAGTTTTCTATGTATCGGGGTTTACAAGCCTGAAATACAGCCTGATGGCAGACAGACAGACAGCGGAGCGGCCTCCGTACCTCGGCAGATACGGAGCCCTAAAAATTCCCACATAGTGAATTCTCTTAGGCGACATCGAGCTTGCGGTCGAGGTGTACATTCATAATTACATCCTAGCACCTAGGTCATGCTCAATGCACACTTCACTTCACTTTGATTTTGGCCTCCTGTAAACCTCAATACCTTCGCAACTGTGATTGTGATCTTCGCGAAGACGATTGCAGTGAGCGTTTCTCCTGAGGGAGATCGAGATCACACTTCACAGTGTGAATCCCATATTTTGTGCCTACTTAGAAGCTGAAATTACTCAAGTTTAGTTGCAAGTTTGGACCCATCATCAAAAATAAGATAAACGTTCAATGAATAAAATGCACTATTATTATTTTATTTATTTATTCATTTATTCTTTATTGCACATAAACAATTGGTACAAATGGCGGACTTAATGCCGATAAGGCATTCTCTACCAGTCAACCATGGGGCTAAGCAGAAAAGTATGGTAGGCGGTGCAGTGTTAAAAATAAAAAGGAAAAAAAACAATTATTATTCGTTACGAGTACAAGTTAATGCTACCTAAATAGTATTACTTTCTATAGGAATTATCTATGGTGGTGTACAGATTTTAAGCCAGAAGGTTTTCGGGAAAACGATCCTTCGCGCTGATGAGCTTCGGTCATTCGAAAGTCGAGGAAACGATGTATCGGGATAATTAATCTTACGGGAAACAAATATTCCGTGAACCGATCTTTATATGAAATGTCAGTCAGGAAACGTGTTTCTGTGAATAGTGTTTCGATATGGCGTAGGAAACCCGAAGAAACAAGGCTCCACCCTATCGCAGAATGCTCTATGTACGCACTGACCAGATGGGAGCTCACAGGATCGGACAAACTAGATATAGAACAAATACGAGCAGTGACGGTGGATCATCGTTTCAGCCATCAGACTCTGTAAGGCCACTGGAAGATTTTTGTTTTCATAATGAACCCTGTTTTCAAAGAAAAAGAAAAGGGTAGGCAATTGGGAATATAAATTCGTTCCTATTTATCTGTATACCAACGGATAAACATACTATAATATTATACTTAGGGTATGCTTAAGTATTTTTTTATGTTAAAAGGTTAACGCATCCGAGGAATATTAGTGTCGTGGTGCTGCGTCACGCACGACATCTTAAACTGAGCATTTTGGTACTACATATTACTGTCAATCATGTTTACCTTTCATTTTGTGATTTTTATGTGTTCCAAATAAACTATTTAATTAGCTTTGGCATATTTTCATTTTTAAATACATAATTAAAATATATATAAACAGTACAAGCATGTTTGGGCATACTAATCCGTGTGAGGATCGAACCCGCGACCTTTGGTGTAGAAGGCAACTTTTTAACCATTACACCAAACCGATCGTATGCTATCTGAGCATGCTATAGTAGGAAGGTTCGGAGCTGATATCACGACGAGTGGCGGCTAGATGGCACCACTGTACATACAAATCTTGAAGTCGGCTATCTATTCCTTATTCTTATCTATGACACGGACAATCGAATGACATTTCAACATGGCGGTCGTAGTTCCAATTTTCGCCATTTCACAGATAAGTTGGTAGGACTGTACTTTGTAAGACAAAACCGGAGTTAGTTCAAGGTCCATAGATCCCGCAATCGAGTCGATAGTAACAGCCTTTTTCGATTAATGTATTTTCACTATGGCACAAAAAGTAAACAACAAAATTTCTCAACACATTAAACAAAGCAACGAACTCAAGACATTTAGGTAAAGTTTTAAGTAATATTTATATTCCTTGCATACCACTTAATTTTTTCCAATATTATTCAATATTGGAATGCCTGAACTCTAAGTGTTGATTACAATTTATCAATTTATTTTTGATTCATAAACTCGTATCTACCTACTGTTCGACGGCCCACAACGACAATTTCATTTGAATTTAGACATACATAATTACTATAAAAATCAAAATCAAAAATAGCTTTATTTAAATAGACCTGTTACAGAGTACTTTTAAATCGTTAAATCTAATTAACAAACAAAACATACTTAATATAATACATGAATACCATAGTATTAAATGTAAACAATAAATATACTGTACTTAAATAAATGTGATGCTACCACCGGATCGGAAAGTTGTTTCTGTACTGAGAAGAACCGGCAAGAAACTCAGCAGTTACTCTTTTCAACTGTTTCTCTTTTTTACAATAGTTGTTAGTTTATTACAACATGAACTTGGAACAAGATAGCATAATAAAATTCATAATTTATGAAAAGAATAACACTCTTAGGTACATCGACGAGAAGCTATATAAAACAAAACAAAAACAAACATTGTTAGTGTCTTAACCTAAGTATGATTGTTGATATAACAATAGTTAATTAGACTCCGTCGGGAGCAGAGAGCTTATTCCCAAGCATTTCTATCCATGATATACTTAATCTCTAGTGGTGTAATATCCCTTTTTCAGCAATGTAGCTTTAACGTGGTTTTTAAATCTATGTAATGGCAGCTTACAAATTGCTTCCGGAACTTTGTTATAATAATGTACACCTTGCCCCATAAAGGACCCTAAAACTTTCTGCAATCTGAAAAATGGTAGCGCAATTTTATCTTTATTCCTAGTATTTTTAGCGTGAATATCGCTGTGTTTGGTAAAAATATTGATATTCTTTCTTACCAAGACAATACAATTGTAAATATATTGCGAAGCTACAGTTAGAATACCAATTTCCTTAAAAAGTTCCCTAAGAGAGGCTCGTGCACGCAGCTTATAAATGGATCTAATAGCTCGTTTCTGAAGAACGAAAATTGCTTGTATGTCCGCTGCCTGACCCCAAAGTAGATACTATTCCGTAGGACATAATACTGTGGAAGTAGCTAAAATAAACTAAGCGAGCGGTGTCAACGTTTGTCAATAGCCTTATTTTCCTAATGGCAACAGCAGCTGAGCTAAGCCTACCTGAAAGACTTGTCAAATGAGGGTTCATTGCAATTTTGAATCTAGGGTTATTCCAAGAAAAACTGTGGAGTCCAAAAGCTCCATTTTATCATCATTGATTTTTAAATTTATGTCGTTATTATTTACGTTAGGCAATTTAAAGTTAACACATTTCGTTTTCTTCGCATTTAGCTGCAGATTGTTAACTGTAAACCAATGCAAAACTTTCGAAAGCGCTTCATTAACATCGTCGAAGACGTTTTTATTTCTATCAATGTTAAAAAGTAAAGATGTGTCGTCTGCAAATAATACTATATCACATAGGTCTTTAACATAAAAAGGTAAGTCATTTATGTATACTAGGAATAAAAATGGACCAAGAATAGATATATAGAATATACTATTTTTATTCTTATTCAATCCAATCAAATTTAATTCAAGATCAAGCACAAATATTGACTACATTCACAAACATTACGTGCAGCTATGCTATTCCGGTGGTCGTCAAAACTCACTTCGCTATTGCGAGGTAACTTAAAAATTCCATTCCTTCGCGACCGTCGTCGTTTGAGAGAAAAGAACTAAGCCAAAAAACATTTTCTTATTATTTACATACAAAATGAGAGAATTATACTAATTCAAAGTAAAGTATTGATGATTGAGGTAAGCGTGAAGCACCGAGATGTGAAGTGATGTCCAATGTGCACCGCCGGAATAGCACGGCAGGGGTGGCAATCCGGCTGATATCACTTCACATCTTGGTGCTTCACGCTTACTACAATCATCAATATTCAATACGCTCCACTCTGAATTAGTATTTTCTCTCATTTTGTATGTAAATAATTGAACAATTTTATTTGGCTTAGATAAGTTCTTTTCTAAGAAATTGAATTTTGAAAATAACTCACCACGAGCGAAGTGAGTTTTGGCACCCACCGGAACTTGCGACCGTTTGCGTCTCAAAAGCTTAATCTAAATCAGACTGAAATGATAATGCTTAAAACTGTACGTACAAGTATAGTATTCAAATTTATTACAGACTGTGCCAGATTCACCGCTATAAACTAACAATATTAAAACGTAATAATTCAGAATTATGTAGATGTAACACCGTATTATCCTGCATACTTCAAAGAGGCCATAAAGCCTCATCGGGGTCTCCTCAATAGAAGAGGCGAACACAAAAGAGGAAAGAGGGCTAGGTAATGGCAGACACAATGGAAATACTGTTTGGACTAGAAGGCCGCACTCGCACAATGGTGGACCGCGAAACTTATTTTATTCCTTAACACTTATTCATTTTCCTACCTCTACCTATCCACTGCTTTCAAGTTTTCCAGTTGAATGATTTTGAGCACGCGACAACTTCTTAAAATATAGGAAATTGTAAGCCAATTTTTGTTACACTTTTTACAGATTCTAAATCAACGCCGGAACCTGTGCCATGTTAACATATGTAGCGTTTTTCGTAGCTTACTTTTTACTTTTGGAGTCGGTAGAAAAAAACCTCGTAGCTAACCTCGTAGCATGTTATGTTCCATTCCTAGTGTTATAGATTATTAATTAGATATGTAGCTTAAAATTTACAACTGGCAATTGAGTTTAATTATCACAATTTGACTATGGCCAAATGAGTTAAGTAAATTTGTTAGTTTTTTAGTTAATTTTTAACTAAGATATTTAACGGTAATTTTTTCAGAAGAAGGGTTAGTAGGTTTTCCTTCTAGACGTTCACTTAGTTTTCAGGTATTTTTTTAATTACAATTTATATTTATGATTGATTGATTAGTTTAGTAGACACATAAGCGCTACTCTGAATCATTGTTTGACTTTGAAGTCGGTTCGAGTTTAAATATTTTTTGATTATTGCTTTTGATATTGAAATTTAACCTTTTGTGCAAACCTGACATCATTTTGCATTATGTGCTTGCTAACAAGGTCACTGTTACAATACCGGCCATTCGTACATTCATTCAGAATCGTAATTTCCATTAATATCAGTTATTTTGGCACGCAATACACACCTTGTGTCGCGAAATGAGAGATTTTCAAATGTGTAAACTGGTATTCTTAAGTCAATGAGTTAAGGTTGATAGTGGTGTGTCAATAGTTTTTATAGGTGGTAATACCTAACAGGTATTTGTGTGCAAGGTGTATTGTGCGGGATCACACAATGCGGGCGGCTTTGTGCCGCGTATTCGCACCATTGTATTCGGACATATTACCCAACATTTCCACATTGTATCTTCTACTTCTGGCTTCTTCCTTTGATGAGACGTGTAACCTTATTTGTAGTGCTATGCGGTTTGAAGGTGAAACTGATAAGAATACAATATTATGCGGACGGAATACCGTCCGCATAATATTGTACCGTCCAATAGGACGGTAGTAACAAGAAGCAGAATGTTTCTATATTTTATCGAATGTTTTCGTAATCCATATTAATTTTAGGAGCCATATTATTTTGTTATACCTACCTAAGTAATCATTATTTGTGGCTAAAGGTCATATTTATACTTTTATTTCTCTCTTCCTGCTTCTATTTAGCATTCAGTTTGACCCAGATATTCCTAAAAACAATGTAGGTAGTCATCTAATCTACAGCGCTTAACCCTACTTCTTGAGGAAATTGTTTTTCGTTAAAAAATGAGCATACGGAATCCTATGTAATACAGGCAATATTAGGGCATTAATTATTAGTTGAAGACATGCAAAATTAGGGATGCAGCAACTATTAAACGAACCGCCGAAACCAAGAAAGCACAAACGGCAAATTGAGCAGCTCTTACAATACAAGTTAATCTAGCTCGGACTTTTAATATACGGGAAGGCATGGGCTGGGTAGGGCGCTCAAGGATTGACGTTCGTGATTTTGAGGCAACTGGCGTGAGCATTATTTTTATCATTATTAGAAATGAAAAATATTGACTCAGTTGGTCAAGATTTCAAATAAAAACGTAAAATGGTTCCTACCTAGTTCGATTTTCGGACAAACAACACCTAACTACATTATTTGTGATGTCCTCTCAGAAGCACCCCTTCGACCACAACACGAGTCAAGTCAAGTGGTTCAAATGCATCGAGAGGGTGCAAGACTATGCGCAGAGTCCTGCGCGACAACCGCAGACCCAAAACACGCACAGTACAGCCGGCTCGCAGTCTGCGCCCGCCCGCGACTACATGTAACCGCGCGCCAAAACGCGCCATCCAATGCTGCGTCAGAACTTTTTCGACAACTTCCATTTTCCCGCCTTGTTCGCTTTTCGAATTTTCTTTTTAAATTCCGTGAAATTGTGACCTTTACGTGCCAGTGCGGTGAATGTGAAGTGTTTGTGAATTTTGTGTGCTCTGTGCAGTGTTGTGGCCTTTTTGGAAATTTGTTTTTTCTCAGCGTACTGGCGATTGATGTGAGTTTATTTACTATTTTTCTATTACTTTTGTTGCATTGCAAGTAATTTGTATTTTGCATACAGTCAATTGTATTCATATATCCATAGTAAGGATTACACCTGGTACAATGAAATACGTACCTAAAAGGTATTTAAATAATAGTGCAGGATTTTTATAATAATGTTATTAATGCCATTTTATTTCATTTATGAAATCATTTTAAAAAATAGTAGGTCTCTCCTGAGTTTCGTGCATGCCGGTTCTTTTCAGCATAGAAGCAACCGTCCAACACCGGTAATGAATAATACACAGCTTCACAATAGGTTTGTAAACTGTGTGTTTATTTATTCATATTATCATAATTTGTATGTCTATTATTCGTATATTTTGCCTTACTTTTCGTTGGTTTATTTGATTAGATTAGATCAATCTATTTGAAATTACTTGTAACATGTATATTCGAATAGCTAAATTTTGAGTTGGAGTTGAGCTTAGTATTTTGTGCTTATTAGAAATATGTAGGTACTAGTAAGTGATACCATTCTTATAGGAATTTAAGGCAGCTTCTTAGGTAGGTTACATACTATGAATGAGGTAATGCCTACGTGATGAAGATAAAGGTAAGTAACCAGAAAAAGTTTGAACGAGTGTACAGTTCCTGAGACGAAAGAATTGCCGTTACCACGTTTTATCTTCCGGATATTTTCAGAGAAGAATTCAGAAGGCTGAATAAAATGAAGACCCCAACAATACTGTTCCGACAGTAAACACGTTTTTATATTTTTCGCTACATCCATCCAGTAAACCCAACAACAAAAGTTTCGTTCATACGCGAAAATCGATAGCGATGGCATCAATAAGCGGCGATAAAGTAGCAAACAACAAAATAATAGTAGAGTCGCGGAATTAACGCTCCTATTGTGTTAGTACAATAATCCGCTATCTAGGCCAGCCTCAGTGCTGCAGACGAACCTTTTGTCTTTCATGTTCGCCGTTAATAATGGCGGGCACCGAAACAGCCGCGCACAATACCGCGAAATGTGCGCGTTTTCATTTGCAAGACAAAACGCGCTTTGTTGTGTGTCCGCTCAATACTAAATTTATAGCGGGTGGTGGAGCCGTATTGACGGTCACTAACGAACGGCCGGACGTAAATGCATTTTGATCGGCCGGTTGCGGCGCTTATCCGCGCCGGATTGTGAAATGCAAAATGATCCTTTTTTGCGCCGTATTCGTAGCATAGTCGTAGCACTTTCTGCTTTTATACCTTTATCACATTCCTTACCTTTTCTGTCATTCGACGATCTTTCGTTTGATTTGGATTGTCTGGAACATATTAATTTAGCGATAGGATTGAATAACTTATGGAACAGTCACCGGCACATCGGGCTACCAATGTCCGTTTTTTGTCGTGCTCTTGCTAAATTAAGCACATTTCTTTGCAATTAGCCAAAGAGGACCACAAATAGGTAGCCTGATGTGCCGTTGACATTACATTAACTCAAAGAACTGAATGGATTACCTTTCAACTGCTTTGTTTTGTGTGCAGTTAAATGTTTACTTAGTGATTGACGATTATCTAAGACATAGGCTTAGATATTCTTGAAGGATCTTTAAAGCAGATGAAATCGTTTGCTAGATACTTTATTAGATTAATTACGTAATTAGTCCAGGATCCACGTTTCTAAGTAAACATCCTGTTCATTAGTCAATTTCGCTAGGTGTTCGATTGAAATGCTGACGTTTCGTTAGTCTTTTTAAATGCAGCCGCAAAGGGTTTGCTTTGCGGCCTACTACGAGTCCAGTTACTTTCAAAGGCTTTCAGTCATTTTTCTTGACGTTTAAATGGAGCTAAGAGAAACATGAATAACCGGCCCCAAACTTCAAGAGTACATAATAGAATGTCATTAATCTATCAGATATACTGAATTTGAGATTTTAAACGGAAGGCGCACAAACGAAAACGTGCGTCAAATGCGATAGATTTATTTGCTGTAAGGGCCTCCCGAAGCGGGGCCAGGATTCCCTTATCAATTGTACGTTTTTCATCTCACCTAGTTTCTTATGGAAATGAAACCTTAAAAGCTTTGAAGATAAAAAATGCAGCCTCAAGCGCAGGCTTTGTGGCCGGTTGGCCGGCAGCCCCAAGCGACCCGGAGAGAGTCATTCTCCGCTTTCAGTCGAAGTTGTTTGGTAGGGTACTTTTCCAGGGGCGTCAGCCATGACTTGAAATGTATCGTAGAATGTTTTTTTAGTAGGTATACTCATGAAACCATTTCAATAGTAATTTATTTTTTATAAAGTTTAACAATAAGTTAAGTAAACAAAGTATTCTGTTTCTAGAAAAACATAATATTTTAATTCCCATATTTTAACTTTATTTCCTTCTGTTTTAATACATCTCATTTTAAAAATTTAGCTTAGTTTCTGAATGATATTTCAAGTATTGTTTTAGTTTCCATAGCTAATTTGAGATTTAATTAATTTGTAGTGTTAGGTTATGCGTGAATGAAGGCTTTTGTTTCAAATTTCTTTTCAATTTATATAGAGATGCAAAAGCGTAATAAGCAAGAAGTTTTCGAGTTTCGAAGGACATCAAAGGCTGTCAGTGCGAAGGAGCCCCTAAAACCGAATAAAACCCCCATACGTAAAGTTACACTCGAGCCCAAAGAGGTTGTCCTCACAAAAGCGTCGTAATTGGCCCGTTCTTTTTCTACTTCCCTGAAGCATTCAAAGCCAATGAAACGTGTGCATTTAAATGACGTTCCAGAGCTTTGTGGGGTCACACTAAAGTTCGTGAAACCGCAGCGGCGACCTTTGTTTGGCCCGTGACGAGGGCTACTAAAAGAACCTGCTCTTTGCCTGTTATGAACTCATTAGTCACGCTTATTTGTGAATATACTCTTTTTACCTATTAGTACAGATGTACTAGGTTTGTAACTACTCATTTCTAATTGGAAAATGAAGAATCTGGTTGGCTTCTGTTCGCATTGACCCCTTTATGCTGGCATGTGAATATAAGTGCGCTTATCACTGGTTTTGGCTAATTTCATCCCAGGTCTAAGTAAGTAAGTAATGAATATAAATTACTATCTCTATGATCTATCTATGATGTAGTAATTTGAATTAATTTGTGTACCCAATGTACAATTAGGCGGTGTAATAGCTAGAGAGTGTGTACTATGTCTTTCTGTTTTAACTATTTAAATAAGTATTCAGAAGTATTTTGTTTTTGTTTGGTCTCAATCGATAGTGCAATATCTGCTTAGTTTGGTTGGTGTTCGAAGGTCTTGAAGTAAGATGTGTTAGATACCCACTCGTATTTATTTAGTAATAAAGTTTGAAGTTTATTATTTACGGTATGGTGATTTGTACGATCGATGGGCTGTAGTGGTCAGCCCTGGTTAGAGCGTAATATTTCAATATTTCCGGTATAGGGTGAGATACCATTATAATAAATTAACTCATAAGTATACTTTTTACGAACGGTACACAATCCAAAGAGTTACCGTGTTAACTGTACCTTTAGAGGTTTTAATTCATGCAATTCGTTTCTTTTTTTCGACAGGTGAGTATACACCGTCAGAGTGTCCGCTTATAATCAACTTTTTGTCGAGAAAACTTTAGAAACACTGTTTCCTTTGCATCGCTCGCACGCACCACAAAACACACTTACATAACTACGGGTACACCCCCTTTCGCCCATTGAATCGGCTCCCCCCTCCATTCATTCTTTAGAGCTTTTGTACAGCGCTCAGGCTTTTTGTAACAATACCCCGAGCCATGAATAGTAACTGTCGAAATATTGTTAAGCGTGATGTCATCTTTCTTGAAGACGCTCCTCTCCGGTGGGATCTTTTATAATTTTAAACAGCTGACGCTGTGGTATTTTCAAAAGAATCGTTTATGTTTTACAGCTTCCATACAACCCAGTGTAACTTATACTAAGCCACTTGTCTCCTCTTGGATATTCAGCATACTTTAACCTGTTCTTATTAGACGTTTGGTCAAAGTGTGTACCTATTAGCGACTACAGCCATGCTATTCTGGCTAACGCCAAATCTCATCTCGATCGTGATCAGACCAAAATGCTAACTTTAATCGTCTTTTAGTACTGAGTAATTTTAAAATGTTATTTGTCTTAGTTCTTTCCACTTAAACGATCACATTCGCGTAGTTATTGAGATAATTACAAAACGCTAAAGACAAATTTATTCATATTTCATTTTATTCGTTCGATGTGCAAACGCAGAATACCCCCAGTGTGGTATTCTAGGTACCAATAGACGCACTCCACTTGATCCGCTGATTAGTGGTGAAGATCATCTATCTGCAGGTGGCGTAGATGATCAAAAATGAACAAGCTCACCAGGTTGGGCAGGAGGATTTGAAGACAAGCAAAGCAAGGAGGAATGAAGAGGAACAGTTGCCCCTTTCTCATTCATGCAGGTTAACTGTGGGCACGAATACACCAGCAAGTCAAAAAAAATTTAGAGCTTAAGTAGGTGTGGTGGTACATGCCTATTCAAAGCCGGGTTTCTTTATAGGGCCCTGGGGGCTTAGCCAAAGTAACATTTAGAAAACGACAGCGAAGTTCGAAAAGAACAAAATGTATGGGATTGACATAAGCCATCGTTCAAAAGTCATCGTTTTCGATGGCTTAGCCAATGTACCATCCTTTCGCGATCGTTGTTTCGAAGTTGTTAGGCCCTAAAAAGTAAAATATTGGCTATGGTATCGAAAAATTCGGAAATTTTGCTGTCACTGTCAGTGTCAAGCAGATCAACAGGGGCTGCGGTCCGAATATCGCTGAAAGTACTTTAAGCGCTTTTAGCACATTCGTGCGGTCCGAATTAAAAAGTGCGAGGTTATCGCTTAAAGTGCTTTCAGTGCAGTTAAGTACAAAATGGCGAAAGTTGGTGATGTCATTTATGGCGTCGCAATATCTTTCAAAATCGCGCTCGAAGTGCGTTCGGCGCAATTCGGGACGCTTTTATGGGTGCCAAAAGTACTTTCAGCTATATTCGGACCGCAGCCTACCAGAGTCTGGTCAAATCTGTCAGGTAACCAGACAGATTTGTCTCTCTGTGACAAGTCTGTTAATAGCAAACCCTTTTGGTATATATTTATCTTTCTCTATGTAACAAACTAAAATGGCAAACTAATAGCTAAATTATTAATAAGTTTTGAATTTTGTATAGTTTATTAACTTTGGTTCTATTAATTTTATTCAAAGCTTTAATCAGTCTAGGTTATCATAAAAGGAACTTATTCATATTATATTTTGTTTGTCTCTTACTCATTAGGTAATTAGAAAGGTAAGATAAGTTGACTGCCTGTATTGAAATGTAGTTTAAATAACTTGTATTTGTGCGGGTCTGCCTGCCCGCGCTTGTTTATCGGAGATGTTCTGTTTTTAAAAATGAAATGCTGGATTGCTTCGCGAAACTTGTAATTCTTCACAACGTTAGATATAATATTTAGGAATTTGCCGGTTAACATTAATGGATGATCGCCTCTGCGCGCCAGGAAAAAGTGGCTAGGCTAAGCGTCACTTGGCATAGACACACCTCAATCGCTGCCATAGAAGATTGAGGTGCGTCGACAATAATGCGCACTACATCATTGAGGTGCGTCGACAATCATGCGCACCACATCATTAAGGTGCGTCGACAATAATGCGCACCACATCATTGAGGTGCGTCGACATTCATGTACGCCACATATTTATAAATTACTTTTTTATTCCAACTGGCGTCGTAATTTTAATCGCTTTTGGCGTCTTTCCCATGTGTTTTTGTTATGCGCAGCCTACAATAAACGTAACGCATGCATTTTAGGCTCTGTTAATATATTAAGCCGTAATCAAATTCTTTTGAGAATCACAGCTGATGAATGAAATCGGCCATTTTGTTTCGATAACTACAGCATCCGAGTGTTCGTTCAAATATCATTTCTGACGATCGAAATCGTAATGAAGGCGAACACTGAAACTGCTGCTTGTCTACGCATTTGTACTCATTTGTATGACAGGGGCATGGATAGCGTTCGATAACAACTCGCTGTCTATGGTTACGTTTCGCTCACAAGAGAAGTTACTTTGGCTAAGGCCCCTGGATCTTTAAGCACAAAAAGCCCGGTAAATGGTATATTTGTAAGGTAAATCGTTCATTCCAACTAGAATACCAGCCACAGCGTCTTCGCAACTTCCGTGTCATAAACAAACAGCCGAAATTAGCATTGATTACTAGACTACTAGTATATTCCTGTGAAGTATTTAGATGTTCTAATTATTAGTTTTAACACAAATTTTGTTTGCCTGAGCTTTGGATGTTGAATTACAGAATTCATATAGGGTCGTGTCAAATCGTACTATGTCACCTGCTGTTAATTGGAAAAAAAAAATTCAGTTTTAAATCCAGGTTTACTGAAGATTACTTACGTATAATTTAATACTTTTTAAAATTATAAACTAACCGAATTAATAAAAACTAAACCAATTCTGCAGCCAGTGGCCATCCATTTGTTTCAGTGGATGGCCATGGTTGACTCGTCATATCACTTCCTCAACACGACAAAACGTTCCAGTAGTGATGCTGTAGGCATGTTTGAGTTTTATAAGTGAACCTCGAATTCACGAACGTCAATCAATGCTAAGCACGCGCTTAAGCTCATGGATGCTTACCTTGAATTGCGTTTGTGGATTCGGTGGTAATGCGGCCAAACATGAGTTAATTAGTCACCAAAATCATACTTATCATTCACCCAGAGGAGGAGATTTTTGCCCAATGGTAGGGTCAAAACGACTGATATAAAAATAAATATAATTTCATCTATGTTTATGATGAAAATAACACCATCACGAAATTTCGCCAATAAAAGTTACCCGCTGAAAAAAGTCCGTCGAATTTTCCCTATAACTCAATCTCGCGATTATGTCGCCGCCGATAATATACATAAAAATAGGGTATTAAAGTAAACAATGGATAGGTAGGGGGAGGCGGGGGTTGGGCGATCGGTATTTGGTGCTCGCATTGTCGTTGAATAACTTTTGTCCCTATTGTGTAGCTGAAAGTAGAACCTCAAAGACTCCAGCTCCGTGGAACATAAACCGAAATTCATCAGGGCGCCGATTGTTCCTCTGTTAATGGTGTTTGAAGCTAGATTTTGCGCGAATATTTTGCACTGGCAGTTTTTAGGATAGAATTCTATTGAAAGAAGGTCTTAATTGGAGGTTTTCTGATCGACGGGTTTCTTTTCAAATATTAACACCTAGTAGAATTTCCTTTTACATTAATTGCACTTGCAACATACCCTTTTGATGCTATACCTGCCTACAAAGATGTTCTACAGTATATACTAGTCTAGTGATATGCCTGCATGCATAACTTTCGATTAAGAATAATACGCGCATCATTGTAGTTAGCAAAACTTGTGAGTTGGCGTCAATACAAGATGTTAATTAATATTTTATATCAAATAAAATAAAGTAATGGTAATCGATGCGCAAGCGCATTTCCCTATAGTTAGTTGAATAATATAAATCAGGTTTCATCGTTTGCCGCATAGAGATTTCCTCAGGTTTCCTTCAAATTTTCCGATTATTTTTCCTAATTTACGGTGAACTGAATGCAATTTAGAATAAATATTTTTACTTTTCAAATTTTGCGTTTTATAGTTATGCTTTCCTTTGTATTTGACCTGTGTATTTCGAAAATGTGGAAAATCAAAACATATAATACTTGAAGCAAGAATTTCAACACATCTTCTATGACATATTTGATTTCAAGAACGAAAAAAAGGCTGTTTGATAACTAATAGATTGTAGAGATAATACAGTCAAATAAGGATATTTTTGGTTTCGCTATGCTATAATTAACCAGGCAGTTCTAGATTAAGGTGGTTGTTCTGTGCAGCGTCTTTTTGAACCACTTTTCGCGCCTGCTCCCACCTTGCCTCTAGCCACCTAAGCCCATAGTGAAATTGCGACGACTTCCAAGCCTAACCTATTTTTCTCTTTCCTTTGAATGCCGCCCTCATTCTTCGCTTTTGTCGCGGAGACGCGGCAACATTCCGATGGAAAGTGTCGCGCGTGCTGTTTTCATCTTTGCTTACACATATGTGTGTTCTTAGAATAAGTTCTGGGAGTCGCCGCTGAAAGGAAACATATTGTTTCGTGTATTACTCCGCAACGACGTTTTTTGTTCCAATACAACATGTCAATTAATATTTTATATCAAATAAAATGAAGTAATGGTAATCGATGCGTAAGCGCATTTCCCTATAGGTAGTTTAATAATATTAATCAGGTTTCATCGTTTGCCGCATAGAGATATCCTCAGGTTTCCTACACTTTTTCCGATCTTTTTTTTCCTAATTTACGGTGAATTTAATGCAATTTAGGATATACATTTAAGTACTTTTCAAATTTTGCGTTTTATAGTTATGCTTTCGAAATACCTATGTATTCCGAAAATGTGGTAAATCAAAACATCAATACTTGAAGCAGGCATTTCAACACATCTTTTTATGACATATTTCAATTCAAGAACGAAAAAAAAACTGTTTGATAATAGGTAGATAGAGACAATACAGATATACATATATAAGGATGTTTGGTTTTGCTATGCTTTATTAAACCAGGCAGTTCTGCGTTAAGGTGGTTGTTCTGTGCAGCGTCTTTTTGAACCACTTTTCCCGCCTGCTCCCACCTTGCCTCTAGCCACCTAAGCCCATAGTGAAATTGCGACGACTTCCAAGCCTAACCTATTTTTCTCTTTCCTTTGAATGCCGCCCTCATTCTTCGCTTTTGTCGCGGAGACGCGGCAACATTCCGATGGTAAGTGTCGCGCGTGCTGTTTTCATCTTTGCTTACACATATGTGTGTTCTTAGAATAAGTTCTGGGAGTCGCCGCTGAAAGGAAACATATTGTTTCGTGTATTACTCCGACGTTTTTTGTTACATTATTTTATGTGAGCATCACTGAATTAGGTTTTTACAATAGCTTTTGAAAATCACATCGACCTCTGCGGCGTAAGATTATTCAAGTTGTGATGACTTTATCTTTTGTTCTGCATTCTGCAGTGAGGACCTAAAAGACTCTACAATTACGACTGCAGGCTATAAGTGCAGCATTTAAGTAGCAAAAAGATATAAATAAGTTTTAGGGTTATGAAGCTCAGTAGCAGACTCACCTTCCTTCCTTTAAAATGTTGATAGGGCCACCCCTACTCTTTGGTCTTCAGCAGTTGTAAGTTGCTGCTTCTCAATCAAGATCGCTAAAGATCCAGGCAAAACGTAGCCGCAAATAAGGAAGAAGAAAAGCTTTGTCACTAGTAAAAATGGCCAAGCTGAATTCGGTAAGCTTAGACATGGTATTTCAATGATAAAGGCACACATGCATCACACATGTACAGGCATAATACATGTAGACAAGTTCTCGTTATAACATAATTGTATAGAATAGTTAGCATGTGTCTGTATAGCACTACGCCTTTATATTCGTCCATTGTGAACCGAGCGGGCACGAGCCTGAACACACTACGGCAGATTAAAAGAAAAGCGCGCTCGAAGGACGATAGTTTCTCACTTTGCATGTGAATTCTGCATGTATAAAGTGACCGTTGAATGTGGCCGCCGAGGCGGGAGGATTGCCGCCCTCATTGTACCTTCACAATGAGCCATCCTCGACCTTAGCGGAGGCGCGAGGCAAGAGCGGAAGCGGGTTTTTCACACAACTGAAAAAGCTCCGAAGTGGCTTGACGGTTTTCAAAGCCACGTATTTTTTGTGAGCTTACTTGTGTAAGCTCACAAATGATGAGAATGACAAATGAAGGCTGATGAAAATTCGATAAATGATTGATATTATTGTGAACAAAAATGGTAGAAATAACCAAAAACGTATTGTGACTCTACCACAGGTTCGGACGTTCATGAGAATTAAGACGAGTCTGGCAATAAACTCGATAGATAAACTTATCTATCGAGTTATCTAAGAGTAACTACTCTTTTGAACGTTTGTTCACATTAATTGGGGATACAGAGTATACCTAGTCATGATTAAAAATTCTTAAATCTTAGGAGCTAATCTTATGATAACTACAAATTCTTGACATTTAAATATAATTTAGAATATTTAATTAAAATATTATTTAGTATATTTAAATGTCAAGAATTTGTAGTCTCTAGAATCTTGTAATTTGGCATGTTTGATAAATAATCAAGGCTACTATGCTAAATGGGTTATACGAAAAGAAAAGCTAAAAAGTTAGTTGTAATCCTTCTATCAAAATCAAAAAGAGATTAAAATGCGAGAGTAGCCGCTGTTTTGTGTGATTCGGACCACAAGCGCCCAAACCTCCTCCTGAAAGAAACAAAATTACTCACTTTTCAATTCTGCTGAGCGTAATGTATTTAAATTGAAGATTTCCTCTTACATAGTTACTTGATTTTCCTATTGAAGTTAGTTAATTGCTACATAATAAGGTCTTCTAAAAGAAAACGTTTCAACGTGTTTAGCGATAAGCAAATAAGATTATTAAAAAAAATACATTATTTCAATTGGCATATAAGTATAGGAAATAGGATGTTTAATTATTTATTTACAACGGAATCTATTATTTAAACACAGTTAATTTATCTTGTTGTCTAAACCTACAAACAATAACTGATGGTTGGATGGATGGACTAATTAAACATTCACAAAGCGTTCAAGCCCAGTTGATGTATTTCGCAAAACGTATCCTAGTAAACAAAACATTAGCATACCTATGTGATAGCAAAATATGGTGGTAAACCATACCTACTTTTACCCTACAAATCATATGGCCGTTGACAGCATTAAAAATCAAATTGCAAATTCTAAAACCGTTCCAATCCACACAAAGAAGAATGAATAGCACTTGATACTCATCAAAGCGTGGTCGCCAGACGACATTGAAAGCACCCCACAAAAAACGAAATCACCAACAGCCCGTAGACAATGTAATAAAGTGGCGCTATTATTCATAGCTGTATTAGCTTAATGCGATTCAATGTAGCCCCACTCAGCGAGGGTGGTCAGTGGTGACATGCGTTTTCTAACGGTACAAAAGGATTGATGAAAACGCGTGCAATAATTTACGTACATAGCTTTCTTTTTAATTTAAGTTCTAACATACATACATACATACATACTTTTGGATTTATTCCTAAAGCTTTTAAAGAAAAGTGGCATTTACTCCCTGGTAGAAACAGCAGCAAGTGAGTACTTGTTTTAGCAGCAAACCTGAACGTGTCTGAACCCTTATACGAGTATGATGATATTAAGTGTTTTAATTTTTTCAATTTGGGACTTCTTTGACACGGTCTTTTCAAATTAAAATGTACCTATATTCAACAATGTAATAAAGTGTCGCTATTATTCATAGCTGTATTAGCTTAATGCGATTCAATGTAGCCCCACTCAGCGAGGGTGGTCAGTGGTGACATGCGTTTTCTAACGGTACAAAAGGATTGATGAAAACGCATGCAATAATTTAAGTACATAGCTTTCTTTTAAATTGATGTTCTAACATACTTTCATACATTTTGATTTATTCCTAAAGCTTTTAAAGAAAAGTGGCATGTCACAAACCTCCCTGGTAAGAACAGTAACAAGTGAGTACTTATTGTAGAAACAAATCTGAACCCTTAAATGATGATCTTAAGTGTTTTTTTTATTTATTTTTATTTTGTGACCTCTTTGTCACGGTTTTTTCAAATTGAAATGTAGATATAACTAACCGAACAAAATGTTCATAGAACAACAAAAAGAAGCAAGTAATTATTTAAAAATACTATAAAAATCTCACGTATAGCGAAAAATAATAAAGTTAACGTAAATGTTTCAAAAATTACAGTTTTCCTATGAAAATAACAACTTAACGCTTATTTTAAAAGTTTGTATTTCCCATGTAGTAGGGGATGATAAATAGTTATTATTACTTAAAATAATATAATTTTAACACTTTGTGCGTCCATCTCGCGTCTCCTAAGTCGACTCGATGTAGCAGATGGGTCGAATGCACCAGCACCAGTTGGAAAAGGGCCAAAGTATTTTTTATCGATTCCGTAAACAATGGAAGGCAATGTGGCACAATAGTTTGAACGACACGCGATCGTAGATTAGGCATGGCAACCCCCAGATCGAGACTCTCCGACGATATCGCTCGGGAGTTCTTTAATCATCAATTTTAAGGCGTTTTCGGTTGTTAAGAAAATTATGAAATTAAGTAAAAAATATTTTAAACGGCTTGAGACACTTTAGTCACTTGAAGACTGGTTAAGAAAATATACTGCATTAAGGTTTTATCAAATTGAAATGAAATGAAATATTTAGGTATTCTGGCATTCCATTGTTTGAGACTTTGTCAAAACACGAGAGTCGTGACTCAATATTCGCGCATTCTGGTTTCGAGTATGTGTGTGGTCCAAAGTTTACCTACCGAAACACCTCTGAAGTCTCTATTTAAAGTGGAAAGCGCCAATGAGGAATCGAAGCAAACCAGTCAACGGCAGCAAACTGGCCCTTTACTCAGTCGGTTTAAATTCACTTGAAGAATTTTACTGTGGATCCATGACAAGAACAGTCACTCAGCGTGCCTGTGACTGAGGTTTACAAAATCTCTGGGAATTTAGGAAAAAGAAAGTGCAGAAAATTGTTTTCCGCCACCTCATTTCTAAAGAAATTATGAGAACGAACCGACTCAAACTTCTATCCAATTAGGTTAACAAAATCTACGACTCCCGCTTAGCATTTGCATGTACAGTAAAACGATCCAATAATGCCAGTCCAAACTGAGGGATGTAAGCAAAGCCAGCAAACAGTAAACAAAAGTGCTGGACCACAAATTGCTGAGGTTTAAGTGAGTTCAAATAGGAAAAAAGGGAAAGTGGTGGCGGCTCCATTGTGGCTGGAAATCACTTCGGCGCGGGGCGCGGAATAACAGCCGGTTTGCATCCACTGGAAGGGACATTGTATGCCATCGTTTAGGGAAGCGATGTTTTTTGTGTGTGCGAACAAATTTGTCTTGTGGTTTCATACCCCTTGTTCATAAAAACGAACGCAACGTTAAAGCATAGTTTAAGCAATTGACGTGTTGTGTTGTGTTGTGCAGCAACCAGAATGAAAGTGACAAACCGATACAAAAGTTTGAATGTTGAAGAGCGGTTTAAGTTTTTATGAATAAGTTGGTAACAATGCCACTCCAAATCCGCGCGATCTTTATTTCGTTGTAATTTCTACATACGTAAGCACAGTACATTGAAGTTTGTGCCTTCGTTATGCAAACCGTCAACGATAATAAAATATCTCTACGTGGTGCTTAAAAGCAAGAGAATATCTTAACGAAGTGCCTTCTAATAACCTTCTTTACTGTCTCGGTATGGCCTATCCATAAACTGTGAAAAGTGCAGTTACCGCAGAAAGATATCCTCTGGAATCCATTAGTAGCAAATATTAATGAAATATTTGCCTACCATTAACTTTTTAAACCTCTGATCAATACTTATTCGTTGCACCATTTAAGAACACCTTGAAGGTGGAAGTTTCGTTGGCTAAGATATACATCTCTTCCTAACTAACACCCTGCTGCTTTAATCGCTAATCACAATCTCATCCAACAACACAAGACGTAACTTCAAAGTCTTGGAAATATACGAGTATGCAACAAACTTTAATTATTCAACAAAATTGCAAGGTGCAATATTGCTCTAGAGTGCGCATAGGCACACTTACTTACACTTGACTCGAAATCTTCCTGGAGTTGCTGGATGCATTTTCCCACAAGTTACTGTTACTATCCTACTAATATTATAAAGGCGAAAGTTGGTATGTCTGGATGTGCCGTGTTGCTCTTTCACGCAAAAACTACTGAATGGATTTTAATGAAACTTTACAAGAATGTTGCTTATACATCACTCTACATATGTGTCTACATATTGTGTAAATTGTTGAAAATATCAAGTAAAATATGAAAATGAACGCGGCATCACGTGGTATGGCATGACAGTTGATGACAAAGACAGACGGCTGCTGTCATTAACGTAACTATGGGTGCGTTCCGAAAAAAGCGCGTATTTAGAAAGATATTGCTTTTAGTTTCTCAACTTAAGTCTTCGCGGACGAAGTCGCGGGCGGCCGCTAGTCTCTAATAAAACTTACAGTCTATTTTCATGTTCAGATTGTAGAATGAACATAACTAATGAAGACATTCCTCGCTCATCCAGGAATGGTCCTGAATCTTTGTTAGTGTATGTGTGACTGAGGAGACAAGACAGGGGGAGGATCAAGTCGACTGCAGTTTTGACACATTTATGTTTGCAACGTTAATTAGTCAGGCTTTTCTAATCTATTTGGATGATTGATTCTTCTAGAGAACTTGCTACAGCATTTTTTACCTACTAATTGATCTAGTTTATTAGATTTAGTTTTATATTCAAGGGAAGAAAGGAGCTAGGAGCTTTTTTTAATAATTATTTAAGCATTAATGAGTGTATTTCAGTAACGAGCTTAGAGCATTAAAGACTGGAGATGCCTTACAAGCCTTACCCCTCTGCACAAGTTCCGATTAAAAATCCGAATCTTGAACAAAACTACTTGGAACTCGGAAATTTTGACATAACGCATCTAGCGTCAATGGGTAAAGAGCTCCACAAAAATGCCGTTTTGTGAAGTAGATAACCGTGAAAACCACTTTCAGAAATTCAAACTGGAAGAATGATAATGTTATGTTTCATACTTGTGTATTTCTTTGGTTGAATTCGATGGTTCTTTTGCATAAATCAATAATATTTAAATCACCCGAAACATTGTTTGAAATGACATTGAATATTTTTCTAAATCACACTAGTGTTGGGGTAAAAGTCAAGAAACCTCGATCAGCAAAATAGGATTGCAATTGAATTTAATATTTCAATTAATTCCAAATAGTGCTCGAATTTCGTTATTAGTGAATTATTTGTATTATTCATATTATATTGTTTATTGAAATGTCTAACGGTATTGTTTCTTCTCATTACCATTTGGCAGAATATTTGCTTATGACGAGTCAATTTAGTGCTTGCATGAAATAAGTGCAAAGACATTCATCAAATTAATACTTCTTTGAGTTCAAATCTTCAAACCTGTATTCTAGACTATTATACAGGCACTAATTTATCCTTGAATAGACGTAAATTCATGTAAAAATCGCACTGTGATGTCTACGCAAGCCCATATTTTGGCTGTATACCGCAATAGCGGTAGGAGCTCAGCAACGTAGTTATCAGTCTTTAAAGAATAATGAAAACTATGGATGTATTCTATTAGTAAGAGGATATTAAGCTTAAATTACCAAAAGCAGGAGTTATTCCTGGACCCCATAACGCACTAGATTTATTTGTTCGAAACTTTTTAAAGCAAGTCTATTGCATTCTATTTAAAACCGATGTTTCCCATCACATAATATCAAGTTTAATAACTTAGGCAGTCTGTCAAGCCCTAGGAACATACATACAGCTCGTTTCAGTTAGGGCTGATTATTCAACAGTTAGATCCAAGTTATCGGACGAACAAATAACAACTCGGCAGATTTCAAAATATTGAATTACGAAATCAAAATGTGGACCAGCCATTTCAGACTATGCATTAGTCATAGGTAGATTTTAAAATCTGCGGCGTTATTATACGTTTAAAATTATAGGTAAATTCATCAGACCAGTAGGTCTGATCTGGTTAGTTTTTAATCCTCAAAATCGATCCTTAGTCCAAAAATTTACGCTAGTGATTTAAATAATGATTGCTTGCTGCTATATTGCTTTAAAAGGTTAGAAGAATCTACACGTTTCAATAAGATCGTAATTTAAAATATTCGTTTAAAATATTCGTTTAATTCAAGAAGATAAAAAGCCTGATTTTAACTGTTTACTAGGAGCAATTACTAAGGAAAGAGCGTAATTTCCAATACACAATATGATTCAAAACTTCTAATCGAAACTTTTTTCAATTTATTCTTGAACATCCAATAGCTGTGGTATGGTCAGCACTAGCCAAGTTGACATAAGTACCGTGTAAAGACATAACTAATGTCAAAGGTTGTGGTAGTGTGAATCATTTTATTGACATGTGTGTGTAAAATATTCATGTGTTGCTTATTTAGGTTTGTGTGCGATTGTGCCAACAAGCCTCTTCTTTCATAGTAGATGTGAGTCTCTTTGTGTGAGTGTTCCCCCTGCCCCCGCAAAAAGGGACAGACTTTTTTGCATTGACGGGTGGCCCAATCGCGAGTCCATTTCTATATTGTCTAAGGTAACGAGTAATATTCAGTTTTTTTAAAGCGATTTGTTAGCGGTATGTAATCTTTATGATGGAAATTGTTTGTAAAATTAGTAAATAATTCGTAATGTTTATGAAATTAGAACGGGTCTGTTCACTTTTTATATCATTCAGAATTCAAAATTTGTAATCAAATTAAACCCCCTTCAAAAGCACAAAGAAAGCGTTTTTTTGTGAAAGAGTGGCACAGAACTCAGGTGTTTCTGGAAGGGACGACAATGGGCCATAATATTTTCTTTCGGACTGGCTTGGTTTATATTAACAAACAATTTTTGTCTTTCCGTTGATGTACAATGGAGTTAAATATTGGCGTCTTACTTGGAGATTGAGATCACTGTATCAACACAGCCCTGAGATTATCTGTAATCCTTGCAAAACGGATAGACACCTGCACATAAAGCGCTCACCTATAGCTCAGTGTTCTAATTATTACGTCCACATTGTGTTACGATATCATATTTGTCGACAATGGCGTCCTTTATGTAGCAAACAATCGTGTAGCTGATGAATTTCGGTCTATGTCTGCGTCGTGTCTTTGTGTTCCCTCCCCGTGGAGTACACAATGGGACAAAAGTTGTTCAATAGACGCGCAAGCACCTAATACCCTGGCCCTCCCCCCATTGTTTCGCGTAATGTTCGACTTTTATGGATATTTTCAATGGATCGGCTATAATCTAGTGAATGGAGTTACGAACTCACGCTATTATCGCTTATGGCTTGTTGGAAGGCTTTTCGTTAAGATTACATTGTTGACGCATGATTCTGTTGGGTGGTGAAATATTTTTTGATCAGAATGAAAGACACTTCCTAATAGTACACAAGTTTGGGTCATTACTAAGTTGGTTGAATGGTTGAATACACCTTAATGAATATATTTCACCGGATGCACCACACTGATTTTATTTTGCAACACCCCGAGAAGCTTTGTCCGCGTAAAATAAGCTTTTTCCCATTTCCGTAGGGGGTGTATTTTCTAAAACCCTTTCTGAGTGAGTGCGTACGTTATAAAAAGTGTACCAAGAGCACAAGTAGATTTCGTCTGGGCGTTGTCAAATCAGTCTAGACGGTGAGGATGATATTATACATTTTTCACTTTTTCAACTTGATGTAGGTAATATGAACAAAATAAGTAAATTTCAAAGCATCGTTCATTAGGCAGGAAGTTTGGTTGTTTTGATCGAATACAAAAGATTCGGAAGTGGTCAAATTATGTTTTTCACATAGATCCATAGATCCTGAACTTGATTATTTGCTGAATACCTAATATAATATAATTTCTTTAGGTATGTAACGTGGTTTCGTATTTAAGAAACATAAAAATTCATATCGATTACTACAGAACACAAAGCACAAAACTTTACTTCTAAAAACTTTTCCAAAAGCTTGAACACGAATAGTTTCCAAGCATTCCTCATAGAAAGTCTACGTCAAAGCAAAATACATTCGAGTGTGCGAGCATTGTTCAACATTGGGCCAACGTCCCTCTCTCAATAGGCATTGTTCCTCCCTCACATCTAAAGAAATAACGTTAAAACGTCGCCGCTATTGACCGAGCTGTGCTAGGCTGCAAGTTTGAGCGCGCGAGCGAGCTAGCGCCTCGCTCCACGCCACGCAGAACAGTAGATTATAGAGTTGCGGTGTTCGCAACAATAGCTCAGCCTCAGATAACTCATAATGCAGTTTGCCGATGTTGAAAGCGACCGGCACGCTTCCCCCGATCGGATTTTCCACGATAATCGCGACAAAAGAACTTTGCGGCGACTCACGTATAGTATTGCGAGTTGCAACGCACGCGGACGCTCTATTCATATCGGCACGGACCGGTAAGTTGCTTATAGAATATCGCATTTATTCGATAGCAGGACAAAGATGACAGTTTTAATGGGATAGTAAAACGTGAGACAAAAAGTCGCACTGTTAATAATTTTACAGTGTGGACGAATTGTTTCCTATTTACTCAAAGGAAAGGTTTTGGAATTTGCGAATCAAATGACGAGCTGTAGGTACCTAAATTTATTTAGGTGCAAATTAAATTATCTTGTGACATCAACACGCACAAAATAGGAACTAAAACATAACATTAGCTCATGTATACCAAACGGGGTGCTACAAGGCACATGATGGTGAGTGGAATATTCAGAAGCCCAGGACGTGGTGAGGGTATTATCAGTTACAGTTCACAGTAGTATGCCGTTAAGATATTTGACCCTATATGTCCCTACTGTCTACAATAAAATTGCAACATGGTAACTTAATAAAATAAGAGATGTCACGTTACCAGGAACCGGGGGCGAAACCAGAAGCTTTTAATATGAAGTGAAACGCAAACACACAATTTGCGTTGGACACTGTTGAGGGGTCCCGAGGACATATCAGCTTTCATATTTTTCGCTGCAACATTTGTCGTGTCACTTCCTGTAGCTTTGAGTGCAAAATATCCAAGGCAGAGAGGTGGGGAGATGTAATGGGTTCACATAAAGTACGAAAACATTAAACCTTATGAATTATTAGATCATATTTTAATTCACTTAAAAATTCGGCTTTTGCTTAAAAACATAGTGTTAAAAATCTTGTGCAGTGATACCGGCAATAAAAAAAATATATTCATCACATTTTTCCGTGATGTTATTCGTGCATTCATGATGTTATTCATTAGAGCATACTCTTCATGATTTAAGTGAAATGCAATGAGTAAAATCACACTGGAGTTAGATTAAAGTCAAAAAGTACGTAAATTTTATATGAATTCAGTGTCTATGTAGTAACATATATTATCTAATTATATTACGCTGACGGCGCCGACTCCAGACCGCTATTGTCCCAAGGACAATGACTGCTAATTTCTGATCCATGTAACTTCCTCATTGTTGCCGTGTTGACAGATTTTCCTATTATCAGCCAGACAATGTACCCACTTGTAGTACATCAATAGTTTTAGAATAAATTCGCTATTTACCGAATAAATTGAAAGCTAACATTGTTGCTGTGTCGTGTTAACCATTGTTTACGATAAATGGCGTAAAATGAATAGAAAACTGACTGCTATTCAACAGCACAGTTGTTTAAGCCTATAGAGAAAATTATTGGTTGGTACTTTGGCAGCTGAATATTATGAGGTTATGAAGGCTATTTTAAAATATTCATTTTTAATGGCTTCTTACCTTATTTGAATGATTCCTTCATATGTTACAGGCACACAAATTAAGGCTCATGTATTTCTAGATAAGCCCCTTTCAGGCAGCCTGCATTTACTGAAATCCTCCGTCCTTTATCAGGTCACCCGTGCACCGACCACTGTCTTTGCGTCAATGTTATTCATTCCAGAACATTTCTACCCCAATGGCCGTCAGCGTGCTATGTGCCCCGGTCTCTATCATCATCATCATCATCAGCCAGTTGTAGTCCACTGCTGAACATGCCTCTCCTTTTGCACGCCACTGTACTCGATCTTCGGCTATGACTTTCACAAATTTCTATATTTCTGATTGAATTCTCCGCGTTGGGTAACGTTGAGCTTTCGTATGATGCCATAATGAAAGATCACGTCTCAGTCAGAGTCGTAGGTGATCATCAATTATACTGGTTGCCAGCAACTAGCGGCGTAAGTAACTACAATTCCCGTGTCTTATTATCTTCTTTTTTCTTCGTCTTATTAGGTGCGACCTTTTTTGACCCCTCCTCTGTTGCTTTCAAAACGACACTTTTGTTTCGTCGTTCCGGACAGATTTCAATGCCAGGCCACAAAAGCTCTTAGGCAGAGTGCTGAACCACGGAACCACGGCGTAAGCTTTGATTGGCAAGTGTCAACTGATGAGCTCTGAGACCTAGGAGCTTGTAAAGTCACAACTCAGTGGTGGATTTTGATGATGGTTTGAACTTCCTCGACCTTAACACTACCAAGAAGAGGATCAGAGGGGCGTGTTTCACTGATGGGCCACTGTCCCTCCCAAAGTTCTCCAGATGGCCCTGTACTTTTCTGGCGTAACTGTTTTCTATTGTGTTTGTCATTTTGTTTACGGACCGATGAATAAATTATAATAATTACTAGCGGCCGCCTGCGACTTCGTCCACGTGGACTTAAGTTGAAAAATTAAAAGCAATATCTTTCTAAGTACGCGTTATTTTCGATTTTGTCTTAATTCGGAACGCACCCATAGTTACGCTAATGACAGCAGCCGTCTGTCTCTGTCATCCACTGTCTTGCCATACCACGTGATGCCGCGTACATTTTCATATTTTACTTGATATTTTCAACAATTTACACAATATCTTTATAAATTGTAGCCTATATGTTATTCAGATGTATAAGCAACATTATTCTAAAGTTTCATTCAAATCCATTAGGTAGTTTTTACGTGAAAGAGCAACACAGCACATCCAGACATCCAGACTTTCGCCTTTATAATATTAGTAGGATTTCTTAGAACTAAATCAAAAGAAACGGAGAAGTTTAGCCGTACATAACTCTATACAATAATTTGCAGTCATGATGTTCAGTGCTTTACGATATGCTGCCCATCCACTTGTGCCTTTATTTAGAGTGCATTTGATAAGAAAAAATCTCCCATATTTGCTGTGTAAACCTGTTCAAATGAGTCATCCATTTGTTAAGAGTTGAATAATAAGCGATTGATAAAATCGACCGACGCCTCTGCCTGTGACAATTCGCACTCGAATCTGACTCCACAACAATGGTGTGTTAACACCAGCGTATCGTGAGCCCCTTCCCTCTTTTCATCTGAAGCCAGGATCGAAGTTAGAGGGGCGGCGGAGGGTGCTTTCGTAGACCAATCGGAGCTGGTCGCAAGCATAAGCCGCCCACCAACTATTCAATGTGATGTTATTTAACCCATGATGGATCACAATTTCAGACAACATTGTATGAAAACAAATGAAGTAGTCACATAATTGAATGCACACTCGCATGAATTGTTAGCGAACGCGTTCAAATTAATAAGTATAAGTGTTTGAGATAATACAGTTTACGTCAGGTAAATATTTATTATTCAATATTATAAGTTCCAAGTCTCGAGTACTTGAGTTATGTTGTTATACAAACAGTATAACAACATAACATAACATAACATACCCTCACGACCATATCCCTAATAGGTTAGTCAGAGGCACACTTACTGTTGCCGTCATAGTGAACAGAACAAATCAGAAGCCCACATTTCGCCAAATGAATTAGAACCCAACGTGTTAAGGGGCGAGCCGAAGGGGTGTGTTGCCAGATTTGATCTCGGGACCATCGGGTTCCGAGCCAGTATTTTTATAAGTTTGTCGCCAGTTTGTATAATGAAATATTTTAATTTGTTTAATGACAGTAAAAATGACAAAAAAAAATGATCTCATAAATAAAATCAAAGGACTACTTAAATTGATGTTAGCAAGTCCTAACACGAGAAGAACAACACTGCTTTGATACAAAATACATAAATGCGCAGTGGACGGAAGGAAAACACAATTTTGACATGTAAGCATGTTTCAGGCAGCTGCAAAACTACCCCGGATTCAGATCTGTAATGAATCATTACATGATCAATCTTTAACTGTCTCTCCATTTTATTATGTCAGTAGAATTAAAAGTGAAGTATGTTTAACAGTACGTATTCGGATGAATCGAAGTACCCACTTCGATCATGTGTGCCTTGACATTACTAAATTGATATGTTTTCGCGTCGTCATAAACGACCAGAATTGCTCTACATACAATAAATCTTAACAGTGCCCAACGCTAATATCCGTCGCCGTGCCGGAACCGTAGATTAATGTATTCCGGATACAAATATAGACCGGCCGCTGATACCCGGAAAACCCGTGTGGACGATTGCGATTGAGATATTGCCTATCGGTGGCCATTGTTGCTCAATATGATGATGTACGAGTACATGGGATCAAAAACATAACCCGCCAATCAAAAGATTCAATTAGCGTAGTATTACAGTTTGTGTGTGGGTGACATACTGGGCCCCGGCCAAAGAAGGCCCCAACCTAGACTTGAAAGAGCCATTTCACTATTGACTCTTTCAAGATTTAGACAGATGATAACTTACGCTAACAGTTTCCCAAGTAAATTAACATCCGAATTCAAAGCCCGGCTTCCTACAACTCTACGAGCTTTCCTTATTTTTGATTTGTTTCTGTAGCAAAATGCTGACTATAGTACCTGACAGTTGGTTGACATTGAGCTTTCTTATGAGGCCCATGGTGAAGGACAACGTATCAGATTCACATGTCAACACTTGTAATATTTGCTATTTTACAAACCTACCCAACTAACTTTTTTAGAGTTCCGTACCTAAAAGGTAAAAACAGGATCCTATAACAAGCCTCCGCTGTCTGTCTGTCTGTCATCAGACTGCATCTCATAAACCGTGATGGCTAGAAAGATGAAACTTTCACAAATTATGTATTTCCGTTGCCGCTAACACCAAATACTAATAGACCGTTTTTTTTTCTGGTATTTCTATTTTTGAAATCGGTTGTTTGTGGTTGCATTTGGTGGTTTCACCTTCTACGAGTTTCCTGAATTGAAATGAACCATATTTCTCTTAGAGAAAGAAAGTGATCTTCCTAGGTTTTAAAATGTCGTCCTAGGTTAAAAGCTCTTGAATCAATGTTATCACTAACTACTGGCTGCCGAGGAATGAAACTATAATATATAAACGAACATGAGTCCCATGAAGTTTATTTAGCCATTTTTTCAACTCTTGCTCATAAAACTATTACAAAAGATAGAAAATATTCTCCTAACTTAAGTTTTCACAGTGTATACCTACTTTGTTTCAACATTAAACAGTTTTTTTTTATTTATTGTCAACTGTCCACTGAAATGATAATAAATTTAAATTCACAAATTTTATGAAAATACAAATTTGCTTGCCGGTCTGCGAATAAATATATTATGAACACGGTTTATTAAGCTCGAAAATATTAGATAGTAAACTCTACAAGAAAGTTTACGTCGATACGAACACAGCTTACATCTGAAGTCTTTGTCTGCGAAATTCCTTTCAATTCAGCCTTTGAGATATTCAAAACTTTCGCCTGACTATCAATCCAAGAGTTTTGTAATATCAGAAGCCAATAAATTCGCGGCAGAATCCGTGAATACACTCTTCATCAACCACTATTACAATATTAAAGCGATTTTCATTCGATTTGGCCGTTTGACTGAACACAACAGCGGCTGATACGAGCGCTTTCATTGTGAGGTGACAACTGGAAGCATTGTGCTGGGTACAATCGGCCCATTACCGCGCCATTGTGACAATGTTAACATATCGTTATCTAGATCAAGCGCCATCTATTGTCCAACAGAGGAGACTTTTGTGTAAGAATACCATTCCTTTTTAGGGCCGGCGCCCATTTTCGGCATCGGCACGCTTCAGGATTTTAAGGTGGCAAATAGCAATATACTTTAACATTATGGCAATAAAGTAGAAATTTCCGTGATGTGTTCTCGTAAAAACAAAATGCATTTGTTCTGTTTCTGTTTCGGCATTTTCTACTTTATTGGCATTATGTTAGAGTATATTACTATTTGCCACCTTAAAAGCCTGAAGCGTGCCGATGCCGATAGTGGGCGCCGGCCCTTACTGTTTGCCGGGTCAGATAGTTTTGTTAAGATTTATCGACCCGTGAAAGTGATATGAGGAGCACAGTAACTTGCTTTATGTTCGGTATAATATTTTTGTTATTTTGGAACTATAGGTATTACTGCAAAATGTAGGCAGTATTTTTCGTTAACAGCGTTTTCTCAAAGTGTTACAACTTTAAATGAACTAGCTGTCGCCCGTGACTGCATTCGCGCGGGCTTTCCTCCTATCTTATGTCCTTTTCAGATGTATAAGCTATATCATTGTAAAGTTTCATTAAACTCCATTCAGTAGTTTTTATGGGAAGGAGCAACACGGCACCTCCATTTATACAAACTTCCGCATTTCAAATATTAGTACGAATTTCAAGTATACGTATTATAAGCGGAAGTATAAGTAAAACGGATAATCTCATAAACGTGTATTAGTGCTGAAATAAAAGGCAGAAAAAATCACTGAAAGCTTTCGTAGCACTCGCCGTAGCACCGCGCTGCTGCTACGCTACGATGCCGCTACAGTTGCAAGTTGCAAGTTACCAGCCGGTCGGTCGCGACCGTATAAATTCTGAATATATCTTTGTTTTTTTTCATTCAGTTGTGCAATGAAGGACATATTATAATCAAAGCATAATATCACAGATAGAAAATTAAGGTTGGGGGTGATAAGAATTGTCAAAGTTTATACAGTGGAATTGTCAGTAGAGCAATTTTGTGGAAATTACACAACACTTAAAATCATTTTCACATGGGCGATGTTATAATCTCATTGAACACAGAAGCTATTTAAAAAAAGCTTAGTGCATTCCGTTGTCAGATATTCAAAGAAGTATTAACATATTATATACAATAGTAAATTCTCAGACAAAAATGATGGTGGCAGATCTCTAAAGTATCTAAAGTATGCCTTATTTCTTTAATTTAAAACAATTCTAAATTTGATTGTGTCCATTTCAACAAAAGAGAAAGATATACCAGCTCTATTATTTTAGTTAGTCACAACCGCCGCATCAAAATTACGTTCCTGTTATTCCAAACTCCATCTACACACAACTTCAACTAATACCATGAAAATCATCGGCCCATTCACAAAACTGGAATCACAGTTGAAATTCAATTTTAATATCGCGATGCATGTTGCAGTAAAAGATTGAATTTTGATACGTGCGCGCGTCGTGGGCTCGCGGGACGCCACGGTCTCGCATTCGACTCCGGCCGAGCGTGCAACATGCCTAGGGCTGCCGACAGAAACATATTCAGATAAAGATGTGATAAAGAACCTGTTCCCTATCTAGTTTGTGGATAAAGGGTATAAACGAAACATCAGGAGTCAAAAACTTGGATCTAGATGGAGTGATTCAAATCCTTCATCGACACGAGAGATGGAGAATTTGAAGGAGCTTTCAGTGGTTCATAATAGGGTTCAATTAACAAATTAGTGAGCCGTTTGGAAGTTGACAGCTGCGGCTTTCTTGATAAGTATTCAATTCTCGGAACTTTAATATCACCCACAATAAACATCACGTGGAAGCTTGTTTATGTACAAAATTCAGTAGCAATTTTGACAATTATCTTGCCCTGTACCAAGATTTTTACTGAATCTGGTAATTTTTTCAAGCAGAAGAAAATATGCACTGCTCACCACCATAACATAACACCACACTACAAAAGCAATAAAGGTAGGTTAATTTCCCCTTTTATCTTATCTGCATCATGTCTATCGAGCTTTGAGTAATACAACATTATCGAGTCCATGTGAATATATTGTACTGAGGTTGCAATAAGTACAGTTCGTTAACCGAAGTCAAACAGACTCATAATTATGTAAGTAACTCTAAACAGGTACCTGAAATAATAATAATAATATGAGATAACATCACATACATTGCTCTGATCCCAGAAAAAGGTTTGTGTTATAGAACCAGGAACAATGAAGGTACCACATTAACCCTGACTGAGTACAAATATCTGTTTCATCAAAAACATTTGTACTGGTATGGATATCGAACCCGCGACCCTCAACCGGCGCTGAGATCAATCTCGCTAAACGGATCGTTAAATAATATTTCCATAGTGCGAGGCAGGCCAATTCCTAGCTAATCGATAAATATTAAATGGTTATTAATTACAAACCAGGGATATGTTTCGAAACGATTGCATTGAATCAGTAACGTTCCTCTTAACTTAATGGAGTCAGCAGTGCATTTTGGCATCAGTCTTTCTGACATACAAAGACCATTCCTCAAACTAATCATTTTAGTACAGAGTAGCCTAACATATCGATTCCAGTAACTCCCACTGTTTATAGAACCTTACTGCCAGTTAATGTATGCAAATGTTCTATCTCAGCTTCCATCAAAGGCGAAGTCAATAGAAGGTCAGCGGCAAGTCACTATCGGGCACAATGGCAGTAGTGCGGGCAGGTTCGGCCCATTGTAATAAATTAATTAATAAAAGCAGGGGCTGCGGCTATTGTCCAGCCTGATCTCGTTAACCAGTCACTGGCCGTACAATGGTCAGCTAAGGCGCGTCGTCATCGCATAATGCAGATTTGCGAAATTCTAAAACCTTTACACCCCTATGTTTTGTTGCATACTCATTTGATTTAACAAAGGGTTATTATTATTATTTTTTTAGCATTATCCATGCAGTATCTTTACTAAAGATCCGAAAACCAGAAAAACACATTCAGTCTTGGCTGCAGGCGGGAATCGAAGCAGTGTCTTTCGCAAACCGGGCGACTGCACTAACCACTATGCCGAGACCATTAACAGACCTGCCGAACCTTTCTGGTATGTTTTACCCTAAGGTTTTACCCTATGAGCTAGGGTGATTCCGTCAATGTTAAAGGCAGAAACACCTTCAACACTCGGATGAACTATTATTTCAAATATTTAACTTCCCATTAAGATGGAAAAGCTATGAATATGTTATTATTATTATTATTTAGCACTATCCATTAACAAAGGGTTGCAAAAACCTCGAGAAATAATATTCATTGATTTTGATTTTGCAAGGCATACGTCTCAGTAAGATAGCAGGGCCACGTGATTCCCGTATCGAACGATGGTTAAATTTAGAGTTTTAAATGCTCACAGGTAGCTTTAAACTTTTTAAATCACTTTGTAAGGATCATCGGGCTTTACGAATTTCGCAAACGAGTTCTTGGATCAAGTTTGTTTTTCATTTCCTGTTGTTAGTTTGTCGTTCATTTACTTCTCTTTCCGCTTGCTATCACGATTATTTCGGTTGCAAATTAGCCAATCAGTATCTAGTGAGAGAGCTTTCCGACCGTCCGACTGTCGAAATGTTAGAGTACGTTACGACACCTACCTAAATAGAAAGAAAGGAAGAAAGGAAACAATTAATTAGTCCACACAAGATAGTTAAATAAATACTCACACAATGAGTATATTTTACTATGTTATCTAATCTACTTGTAACCATGCCGTTGTGAAGCAACACACTGCCGGGCCGGGAATGGTTGACCACCCCTACCGCAGAGATTCATAACATTTTTCGGGCCTCCTATGCTTCATAAGGCAGGTTAAGCAATTGGTTCTGGCTGGACGTCGCCAGATGTCAGTCATTAAGCTTAATCGGAGGCTTTATTGAAACTATATACTTAACTTCTGACAATGCGGTTTATTACTACCCTTAAACCTCTCTAACAATCTTCAAAGAGCGCGCACGTTGGAGTATAGCTCGCGAAAACTCATAGTTGAGGTGTGGCCTGTGTACAGCAGCATAATGTACTCGTATAAAGCCTGTTGTTTTCTCGAAATCTGTTTTTTTCGAGAACTTCCGTTGCACTTGCCAACCCTATCAGTTTTCACGTAATTTTGTTAGGGGACTGAATGAACATGCATTTATTATTTGCTTTTAAATATTAAAATTGAAATAATCGCAGCTATGAACAGCAATAGACGGAATGCAAAAGCTTGGTAATCATCATCTCAGTAGGCATCCTTAAATTTCATAGTTTTAATGTTAGCAAATGACGTTTTGGGTTGTGGGTGTGGGTGATTAGTGTAAGTACAGTTAAAATATGCCTTCCATAGATGATTATATCTTGCGTTTTGGTTCGCAACACCACCAAAACCACCAAACACTTAACAATTCTAGATTAAAATTGTTAATTATTTGGCGGTTTTGTCGTCTAAATTATCTACTGGCAAATAACAATTGAGAAGTCTCCCCATTCAACTAAACGTAGCTGACCAAACGGTGCCATCCGCGCTCCTGCAGATGTTTTTATATGTGATTGAAAATAATAACGCCAAAACGTCTAACTCAGCAATTATATTCAGAAAAATTATGTTTCCAAACACTGGTCCAAAAATAAACTCAATACTTTTATTATTTTATGGTATTAAAACAGTATTCCTCAAAGGCACATTTGGGGCTTATTTTACCCGCCCCGGCTTCGCAAGGGTGTAGTGGGATGCTATTTTACAATTTAACCTTGCTCTTTAATCACTCTAAATATTTAAAAAAACCGCATCAAAATCCGTTGCGTGGTTTTGAAGATTTAAGCGAAAATAGGTCCAGAGAAAGCGACTTTGTTTTACACTACATATAGTGCGAAACGGTAAATCTCAATAATGCTTCAATAAATCTCAATTTTCGCAACAAATCTGTTAGTTTATATCTAGTTATAACATTATTACATGAGTCGCTAATTCACTGAGCCCTCACAAGCGGACTGTGGCGAGGAGAATCATTTCGTTATCGGTCTAACGGACCCGGCCCACGTTTGATCTCTCGCCTTCCTGACTTTTGCAGTGCCGCCTAGCGCGACGAGCCGCTTCTCTGGGCGCCTGCTTTCAAAGGCGTTAGTTTTTATGTCTGTTTCTTTGGTTCTATTATCTAGTTATTATGAAGGTTAAGTGATTTAAGGTTACGTAAGGTATCACATATACTTTCATGCAGCTTCCATGTATAATCGTGGTTGTGTTTATTTAAAGTATTATTGATGAGATAATTGAAAAGCCACCTCACTCCTTAAAAGTTATTTTTCAATCTAATTACAATAGCCTTTAACACTACAGAAAATATTACATACTGCTGCAGGCAAAAACTAAAAAACTGTTAACTAGTATTTAAATGCTTCGTGAAGTTTTTGGCGATTTTGGCCTAACATAGGTTAAGTGCAAGAAAATCTTTCGGGTGACCAAGCCATGTTACTTAATTAATGTCATGGTAAAACCACTTTTGGTTACAAATCTGTTGGTTTATCTAGTTATAACATTATTGCATGAGTCGCTAATTCACTGAGCCCTCACAAGCGGACTGTGCGGCGAGGAGAATCATTTCGTTATCGGTCTAACGGACCCGGCCCACGTTTGATCTCTTGCCTTCCTGACTTTTGCAGTGCCGCCTAGCGCGACGAGCCGCTTCTCTGGGCGCCTGCTTTCAGAGGCGTTAGTTTTTATGTCTGTTTCTTTGGTTTCTATTATCTAGTTATTATGAAGGTATAAGTGATTTAAGGTCACGTAAGGTACCTACTTCCATATATGATAGTGGTTATGTTTATTTTGAGTATTATTAATAAGATAATTGTAAAGCAACTTTATTACCCAAAAGTCATTTTTCGTCATTTTTAAACAGAATATATTACGTGCTGCTGCAGGCAAAAACAAAAAAACTGTTAACTAGTATTTAAATGCTTCGTGAAGTTTTTGGCGATTTTGGCCTAACATAGGTTAAGGGCAAGAAGATCTTTCGGGTGACCAAACCATGTTACTTAATTAATGTCATGGTAAAACCACTTTTTGTTACAAATCTGTTGGTTTATCTAGTTATAACATTATTACATGAGTCGCTAATTCACTGAGCCCTCACAAGCGGAATGTGGCGAGGAGAATCATTTCGTTATCGGTCTAACGGACCCGGCCCACGTTTGATCTCTCGCTAGCGCGACGAGCCGCTTCTCTGGGCGCCTGCTTTCAAAGGCGTTAGTTTTTATGGTTTACCCTTGTTTGATCGAACAACGTTTCGTCGAATTTCAGTTGGTCGAACAACGTTTGAGAAAATCATCACTTTGTATAATATCATTTGACCGAATTTTCAGTTCGTCGAATGTTTATTTGATAGAATTTTCAGTTCGTCGAATGTTTATTTGATAGAATTTTCAGTTCGTCGAATGTTTATTTGCTATAACAACGTTTGCACTAATGATCAAAAGGTAGAATGTTCATTTGATGTAATTTTCAGATGGTATAACATGCCAAGCAGCATGTAATGAGGCAAGTCGTTTTTTTGGGTTTAAAAAAAAATAACCACGAAGGCTTAAGGCGGGAGCTACGCTCCGCTTCGCTCCCGCCTTAAACCTTCTAACCTAATCTAACCGAGTCGGTTCCGCCCAAACTATAGTATAGGGCAGTGACGAAATTCGATAATATGAAATTAGTTCAAATGAAATTCGGTCAAACAAATAATTACATCAAATGAAAATTTACCAATTAAATATTCGGTCAAATGAATAATTCGACCGACTGAAATTCGACCAACTGAAATTCGACCAACTGAAATTCGACAAAACGTTGTTCGATCAAACAAGGGTAAACCAGTTTTTATGTCTGATTCTTTGGTTTCTATTATCTAGTTATTACGATCGTATAAGTGATTTAAGGTTACGTAAGATATCACATATACTTCCATGCAGCTTCCATGTATAATCGTGGTTATGTTTATTTAGAGTATTATTGATTAGATAATTAAAAGGGGCCTTACTCCCCAAAAGTTATTTTTCAATCTAATAACAATAGCCTTTAACACTACAGAAAATATTACATACTGCTGCAGGCGAAAACTAAAAAACTGTTAACTAGTATTTAAATGCTTCGTGAAGTTTTTGGCGATTTTGGCATAACATAGGTTAAGGGCCAGAAAATCTTTCGGGTGACCAAACCATGTTACTTAATTAATGTCATGTCAAAACCACTTTTTGTTACAAATCTGTTGGTTTATCTAGTTATAACATTATTACATGAGTCGCAAATTCACTGAGCCCTCACAAGCGGACTGTGGCGAGGAGAATCATTTCGTTATCGGTCTAACGGACCCGGCCCACGTTTGATCTCTCGCCTTCCTGACTTTTGCAGTGCCGCCTAGCGCGACGAGCCGCTTCTCTGGGCGCCTGCTCTCAAAGGCGTTAGTTTTTATGTCTGTTTCTTTGGTTTCTATTATCTGGTTATGACGATCGTATAAGTGATTTAAGGTAACGTAAGGTATACATGAATTTCGAGGTATAATAGTGGTTATGTTTATTTTGAGTATTTCTTAATAAGATAATTGTAAAGCGACTTTATTACCCAAAAGTCATTTTTCGTCATTTTTAAACAATATTTTACGTGCTGCTGCAGGCAAAAAATAATATACTGGTATAGAGTATTTAAATGCTTCGTGAAGTTTTTGGCGATTTTGGCCTAAGGTGCCCAAACCATGTTACTCAAATGTCATGTTAAAACCACTCATTTAACTTATAACTTCATAACATAACACCAATGCAAAACTTTACACTAACACCTTATTCGTTCACTAAACTACCTACCACTAAGTATTAAACTACTTAGTATTAATTATGAGTGAAAAAAAATCGGCCATGCTCTCCGGTTGACTATAAAAAAACTTCAATATTATATTTAGTAGTAACTTTGCTGATATTCGGATAGCAAACTGTTTTTAATGGCCGACATTAAATGAAGAACTAAATATAAGTATGAACATTTTATGTTTGTTTGTTTCAGATTACATTTTACTTCTCATGATGCGTCCGGCAGCTGGCTTCGTACACGAATGGTGAGTACATTTATTCTGAAAACGTTAATAATAAATTATTGTGAGTAAAATTGTTATCAATGAATGTCAGGAAGCTATGTTGGCTGATTCAAAAGAAAAGCTGAGAAAAACTAAATTTAAATTTCCTGAAGTTCATAATTGGACGAAAATATCCATGACAATTATTTTTCAATTTATCCATGAAATATTAAATCATTAAGACTAGTCATGTTTGATATTACCAAGTAAACTTGGCGCCCAACATGGTGCGTACAGTCACCATCGTCTGTTCCTATCTAATAAAGCTCTTGTCACATTAACTTAGTTGAAGATGTCATAGATTTTTTTAAGAAGCTGTCAGATTACCTACTATTACAAAGTCCTAAAGTAGCGAAGCATTCGTTTTTCTACTGTAATCCACCTCTTTTTAAGATCCTTTTAATTAAACTGATTGTATAAGGCTATATTGTTTTTCGATTATCTCTTCAACTTACTGAAATCAAAGACCAATTTGTTTCTTAAAATTGTTAAAGACATGACACAAAGACACAATTATAACAATGGTCAACTATTAAATACAGCCTTGAAGATTTATTCATTGTTAGTCACAGGTCCATTTTACTAATGTGTAGATGCACATTCCAATTGCACAGGTTTTATTTTGTATCAATTTGAGGTAGGTTTCCTTGAACTAGGTAACAGGTTACAAGTATACCACATTAAATTAAATCTTTTACTTGCAAAGTTGCAGTTTTAACTTCAAATCCAAGTGCCTAACAAACTTTAAATCTAATTGGATTTATGGACAATGTTATTGTTGTAAACTTAATGTGTACAGATGGGTATTACTTTGCAAGTAGGTACTTTACATTAATTTACTCAAACAAATAATTATTTTGATTCTTCTGTAAAAGTGATACTGATGATAAGTCATTATTTCCTGATCATCACCAACCAATCATCAGTTGTAAATAGCCAATATGAAACAATCTCACCCGGTGTTCGTGTAATAACTTTTGATGGACATTTGCGCCAACTGTGCATTTTGGTTAGTAACGCACTTCAACACTCCAAGCTGTTCAACATCTCATTGTGGTTGCCCATGGTTGTTCTTAGTTCTTCTTTTCGTTGCACAAGTCACTGATTCTACTTAAACATCGTGATTCGAGATTCCAACTCAAAACCAAAGTGTGTTTCTTGTAATGGCGTCTACAGTAGGCAATATTTTGAAATAATACTTTAATCGCGTCTATAACGTTGTGGGGAAGTTGATTTCAGATCTCACTTCTGATTCTGTTAGAGGGAAACTCGAATTAAACACGATTAAAACTATAGGACTATAATCTCTAAACAAGTTACAACTGAATCCGCGGTAAAATCTAAGATAGCCGTCAAAGACTAAGTGACAGCTATTGCCATAGATTAAAAATACAGTGAGTAGACATATCGAGTCAAAATATCGATTAACACTATCTAATAGAATAGAAATAATACCACCACTGCCATTATTATTATTGGCATTTGCCAATAATGCACACTTTTAGGAAGTTAAGCATCCTCACTCTCCCTTCCATGTACATTTTTGAAACTCTGCTGTTCGTCAGAAGGAACCTGGGTATGTTTAGAAAAAAGTCGGAAGCTTGCACTTTTTTAGCTCGTTACCCAAGCCGTTTAGCTCTGCCACCATGTACTACCACATGCTATGTTAGAAATAGTTATAATATGTCCATCAAAATTTACAATTTGCTTCCTGAATCGCTTTTGGATTTGCCCTTCTGAGTTTTCAAGAGAGTTCTTTTAAAAATGCTGGTTGAGAATTCCTTCTATAATGTTGAAGAGTTCACTAAGTTTTGTCGTGAATGGCGGATGAATCAATATGTCCCTTCCCGACCAACTGGTTGCTGATTTGTTTATTTTAATTTTTCGTTAATATGGCATTTTATTTTTTATTGTGTAATTTATTATCATGTAATTTATTTATGTAATTAACATTTAATTCATTGTCATTTTATTGAAAATGTAATCTGAATCTTGATGTTATTTATTTTATATAATTTAATGTAATTTCATTTTAAGTTGAACCATTTGCCTACCGACAGTGGTTGGTAAAACACGCATGCTCCCTATACTATCTAATGTTTGTACTGTATTTTCGGCAAATAAATTCTAAAAAAAAACATAATGTGACTCAACCAACGATGTCGGAAAGTTGTTTCTGTACTGAGGCTCTTCTCAGTACAAAAACAACTTTCCGACATCGTAGGCAAGAAACTCAGCTGTTTCTCCAAACGCTTCCGAGTTTTACCTTGCTGAAAGATAGTGTTACCCTGCGTATAACCAAAGTGCCATGCCCCGCAGATTATAAATCTGCCGCGCAATGTGTCAGCTCGGCCACCGCGGCGACGCGACAAGGCCGCCGCGATGTCAAGTTCGTACCACGTACACGTCCCGGAGAAGCGGCGCTACTGTAACAATAATGGCTCAGCCCCATTGTTTGGGTCCGTGGCACATTACGCTTTTGTCTCTGCCCTCTCCCGTCCCTCACAATGCGGCCAGGAAACAAGTGAGCCTTTATTTCGCCTCTTTTTGTCTCTGAGTATCGCTGCTTATTGTCTTCATTCGATTGTTCGGAGCTCTTCAGAGGGCACATTGTTGTGGACTGAGTCGTTAGTGCTGAGCTTGCGGATGTTCTATGTCCTAAGTGTCGTTTGAATTTTAACGCCAGTAGAATGTAGGATACGATGTTAAGAAAAACTGATCACAAGAAGTTAGCGTTAACAAATGGTGACCCTCCTGCATTCTGCACCGATACTCGTGGATTTGATTCCCACACTGGATGATGTGACGAACGTGTGTTGCGGTTTGTGTTTTTTATTTTAAGTAACTATAAATAGGCACATATTTTTAAAAAATAGACCCTAGTTTTACCTTGAAAAAACGGCCGAATTTTGGTCAAAAAGTTTATGAAAAGACTTAAGTGGGATCCTGAATTTCGGGTTTTCCTTCTTCTTCAAATCCTAACTATGAGGAATTTAGAATAATGGTCAAAGAAGTCACATTTTGACAAAAACTGAAACTGCATACTCAGATTTTTCTAAGCCGGGAATCGAATCAGTTAGTTTTGAAAAGAAAAATGACATTCTGTATTATAATGCCATCTTGTAGTGAAGCTTATAAGGATCAAATTCTGGGAAGTAACATTATACGGCAAACTGAAGGAAAGGTCTCATTTTTGATAAAATAGCAAATAGCATTTTTGAAATAATAGTAGTATACCTGAATGTGAGGAAAATAAACACATTTTCCTCACATTCAGGTATACTACTGCCAAATAAATCTGCAATAAAGTTCATTGCCCCCACCTAAGAGTCGTGCACAAAAAAACTGGTGATATATTGTCATACAGAACTGTCGCTTACCTGTCGCTGCCTTGCATCGGCCCGGTTTCATAATGCCTTAGCCAGATTTTGTTCCAAGTAACTGAAAAATATAAAAAAGGCTGTAAGCTGTAAGTGTAGGACGCTGACATCACGGATAAGCTACAAGACCTTGAACACCGCCGGAGGGTAGCTTGCTTGTCGGTTTTCCACAGGTTGCATTTCAGAGAGAGTGCGTAGGAGTTGCATGACCTGATTCTACCAGCTCCTTTTCTTCATCGGACCACTACGCGCAGACTAGCTTTCCACCCTATATTGTTGACACCCCAGCGATTCGCAGCTACCGTTTTGGTAACACATTCGTAATGCTAACAGCTTGGGCCTCTTCAAGGAGAGTGAACAGTCATTTGTTAGGCTGGCATGTACCACCTTAGACCATATCATTACTTACCATCAGGTGAGATTGTGGTCAAATGCGCGCCTAAGTTATAAAACAAGGTCGGCTTAGTTTGTGTTTAAAAAGTCACGATGTAACAATGAATCAATTACTTATTGCATTCCTCCTTTAGGAAACAATAAAAGAAAAACCTATAAGCAAAAGCATCAATGAAGAGGTCAAACCCACAACAGTGCGGTGGACTGGCACAGGACTCTAGGAAGGGTGACCCTAAATATTTTAGAACAATAGCTAGAAGAAAGAGAGTTAAAAGCTTTTGTTTTCAGTTTGTGTAATTATCTACGAAACATGTGTCTGTGCGTATCTGCGAATGATGGAATCTGACGCATTTCCTCTTGTTGGCGAGCTTCGAGTTTTAGAGTATTAGGTGTAATCCTGTTCTTATTGCCGAAGCAAAACATTCATATTGTTTTGTATGCATTAATGTTCAACTAGCGACCTGACCCAGCTTTGCACTGCTTTTTATACCTTCTGCTAATATTACATATATACATACCCTCCCGACCATTTCCCTATCCCAAATTTTTTGCTTTTTTGGCAATATTATAACATGTGCAAATATTAAGTATACCTTTAAACCATTCATGAAAAGGGAAGGAAAAACACATCAAAGAAGTCCATTGTGTGTTTAGAAGGAGTTAGCAGATATTAAGACACAGACACGAAATGCAACTTTATTATAAACTAGCGGCTGCCCGCGACTTCGTCCGCGTGGACTTAAGTTGAAAAACAGAAAGTAATAGGTATTTCTTTATGAATTGTAGCTTACGTGCGATTCAGATGTATAGGCTACATTATGGTAAAGTTTCATTTAAATCCATCCAGTAGTTTTTACGTGAAAGAGCAACACGGCACATCCACAAATACAAACTTTCGAATTCGAAACTACAAATTTAAAATATTAGTAGGACTAGGTAGAGAGTATTATCTCCTCCTTACCTGTCGTTCAACAAAATTAATCCACAAGCTCAGCGCAGGCATCGATACGAGCGTCTTTATCTGCGAATGATATAAGGTACAGCGTCTTCTCTAGTTAGCCAGCTCCGCATTTTCGCAAACATCTGTGATACTACTCTCAGTGTCAAAAGCACAACATTCATGTTGCTTCCTTTATCATCAAGTAAGCAACCCGCCCTTTATTCTTACCTTTGAACCATCCAGAAAAAGAGAAGGAAAATCACATAAGAGACGTCCGTTGTGTGTTTACTGTTTAGTAGGAGTTAGCAGATATTTAGGCACAGACACTTTATTATAAACTAGGTAGAGAGTATTATCTCCTTATGTGTCGTTCAACAAAATTAATCCACAAGCTCGGCAGGCATCGATACGAGCGTCTTTATCTGCGAATGATACAAGGTACAGAGGTACAGCATCTCCTCTAGTTAGCTAGTTCCACAATCGCATAACATCTGTGATGCTACTCTTACCCCCGAATTCACAGACGTCAATTAACGCTAAGCACGCGCTCATACTAATGCTGTCCCGTAAAATGTCAATAGAAATGAAAGGGAAAGCTATACTTATGAGGGATGCTCAACGTTGATTTGCGTTTGTGAATTCGGGGGTTAGTGTCAAAAGCAAAACATTCGTGTTGTTTCATCAAGTAAGCAATCCGCCCTGGCTGCGCATTAATTTTTGGTTTGTTGCTAATTTAACATGTGCAAATAATATACCTTAAAAGCATCCAGAAAAAAGGAAGGAAAATCACATTAAAAAAGCCTGTTGTGTGTTTAGAAAGAGTTAGCAGATATTAAGACACAGACACGAAATGCAACTTTATTATAAACTAGGTAGAGAGTATTATCTCCTTATGTGTCGTTCAACAAAATTAATCCACAAGCTCGGCAGGCATCGATACGAGCGTCTTTATCTGCGAATGATACAAGCTACAGCCACAGTCTACAGCGCCTCCTCTAGTTAGCCAGCTCCACACTTTCGCATAACATCTGTGATGTTACTCTCAATGTAAAAAGCAAAACATTCGTGTTGTTTCATCAACTAAGCAATCCGCCCTGGCTGCGCGTTATTTTTTGCTTTGTTGCTAATATAACATGTGCAAATAACATACCTTTAAAGCATCCAGAGAAAAGGAAGGAAAATCTCATTCAAAAAGCCCGTTGTGTGCTTAGAAGGAGTTAGCAGATATTCAGACACAGACACGAAATGCAAATTTATTATAAACTAGGTAAAGAGTATTATCTCCTTACGTGTCGTTCAACAAAATTAATCCACAAGCTTTGCAGGCATCGATACGAGCGTCTTTATCTGCGAATGATACAAGCTACAGCATCTCCTCTAGTTAGCATTGTTCGCGGGCCCATTGTGCGGCCCGCTTTGTTAGGCCACGTTCCGTTTTTTACTTTTCGCTTTCCAAGTGACGCGATGTGGCGCCTGAAAACCGGCTACAAGGGTTGTAGTCCGTGTTTACATAATGAGGTGACGCAGGTTTGCAACCTTTTTTTTAGAAACTATTTCAGAATGAGCTAATATTATTGGCAAATAACCACCTACGTAAGTGCTTACGAAATAGTAAGTGTTTTGTTAGTTTACCTATCATTTTCCAGAAATCTTTCTTGCATAATTCAACGTATTTTAACTGCATGCACTATTATAGTTATAGTTAAAACTTTTGTATTGGATAACGTTATTAGCACAGACAGTTCCTTGTGTTGCAGTTGTAAAATGAACAATAATTAAGGTGGACCTAACAACAAAATAGGATAATTACTGGACACTACAGGGCCCCAAGTCTGCTTATTTTAGAGTGCACCATAGTCTAATTTGACATATTTTTCATAGGGAATGTGTCAAATTAGCTGATTGAGACTAAATTACGATTCAATTAAAGCGTTCTAAAATTAGCAGACTTGGGGGGCCCAGGACATTATTCCAAATCGCAATCGCCATCTAGCAATAAATTGCTCTCCAAATTAAGCAATAAATTGCTTGTGCTACGGAATACTAAACAACGGATAAACATACTTAAATACTTTTTATATAATACATACTTCGTATTCATGGGAACCACCCAAACAAGTACAAACCTACAAGTTCATGCACACTCATGTTTGTACTATGTTGGGATCGAACCCGCGACCTCTGTTACTTCGTAACCATTGCACCAAAGCGGTCAAAATAATTAGTTACCCACATACTTTTGTCTACAAGGATTCACCAAATAATTCTTTGCGATCAGAGGATCAGATCATGAATAATTCTCAATGGTAACAATATCTAATATGAATAATTAGAAGTACATATGCTTACAATTACAGGCCCCGCCCTCTGTCTGCTTTAGAGTTCCTTTCAGACACATTTCTTTGAAATATAAGAAGACAACCCCATTTTCAATATCTTTTTAACCTATGTGAATGTAAGAAATCTTCTTTTAAAACCGCGCAACATAGAAAGCATACAATCTTAGCGCAGGCATTGAAGCAGAGTCGGACTCGTGTCATACAATCGCCCTGCGTGTCCCTAGTCCGTACCCAACTTCCCGCCATTTATACTTCCCGCCATTTATATTTCCCGCATTTTCCATACACAATATGCCGCGACTCTGTGAGGCTCCTCAAGGCTCCGAATGCTCCATTGACGAGAGCCGAGCAAACTCGCTATAGCGAATTAACACTATTCATGGGAAGTTTTGAAAGAGGACTACTCTCATACAATTTGGTCGCATTCATAAAGATTCACTCCTTATCCAGCTCTTTGAATAGCTTTATGTTCTATATTTTAGTTTGCGAACTGGCGCGTCAAAGGTTTTCGTGAAAAGCGGAGGTTATTGTGTTTTTCTGGAAAATTGTAAAGCGGTCGTTTGTTTAACGTCAAAGTTGGAACGTCTTATACCATTTGACCACAATCTCGTTAACCTTAAGTGATGATTAAAATATATAGTTCATGGTGGTACTACCTTACCCTACCTTACTTAAGCCTGAAGGTGGCCTATTCACTACCCCATATAATGTTCTAAAAGCAGGAAACACAGGAAACTTATTCAGTTCCTTTTGCCATTCCATTTTCCTTTAAATAGGTATTATTAAAAGAAAACAACTTAACTAATTCCATTTTGTGTTTGATTATTGTTATGACACTAAATCCAAATCACGTTACTAATTAAACTAGTAAACCACATGACGAAACAGACTTACCAGAACTTATCAGGATGCACTTTATCCATTACGCGAAGTCAAACAAAGGTTGCTAGAAAACAGCAATTAACGACTTTATTTACAAGTAAATTACGGTGCCATTAGCTCGCCCTCGAGTAGATGAGGCTGCGTGGAACAATTAACCCAACAATAGTGCGCGTATTGTGCGACTATCGTTCCAGCGCAGTTGTTCCGGGAACGCGCGGTGGAACGCGGGACGCAGTTGGAACAGAAGTGGAAGAATTGTGTTAGGTTGATGATTTTGAATGCTTGATGCACGGGAACCAGATTTGTTTTGGCTTTGGGTTTCTCGATTGTTGCCCTCTCGCAGTTCTTACTTTAACGGGAATGATCGGCGGGATCCCGCACCCTGATTGAATATTTCCGAATTTTTTGGTCAAAATCTTTACCACGCTATCACAATTTTGTTTCTAACGAATATCAATCAAAATTGTTATATTGCACTTGTCAAACTGCACTAAATAACATCTTAATCTAAATCAGCGTTTTCTGTCCCACTGCCGGGCAAAGACCTATCCTCCCCGTCTCCGTCGTCGTCTCAACACAATCCAAGGGCAAAGTCGGCCAATCTCTCTCACAAGAATCCAGTTCATCTCGGAACCATCTGCTAGGCCTTCCAAACAGCCGTTCCCCGTTTGTGACTACACAAAAACCAATTCAAAATATGTAATCTTTCGTTACAACTGTTGTTAACGTAATCAGTCCATTCAGGAAAATCGCTTCTATTAACTTCCGCGTTTGGATCCCGCGGGATCAGGCACTAACTATCGAGTAGTGCGGGATTGCACTCTCTACTCGCGTATTTTTAAAAGAATCAAGATAAATAACTTTTCCAGTTATAGTCCTGTGGCGACTTCATGCATTGTTAATTAACACCATCTTTCACAAATTTCTCTATACAATTCGCACTCACTAGCAGCTATTCATAATTCCTCAAATCATTATCGCCGCTGGACCTTTCAAGTATCTTTCAGGCCTTTGAATGGTGTTAATTTTCTGCTGAAGCGACAACTCCCGAGTGTGAGGCCTCAATAGGACGGACGGCCAGCGACATCACAAGCTAAAATTGTGTATGGAAAATGCGCGAAACATAAATAGGAGGTCGGTTCAGAAAGCGAGTCGAAAGGAAGGTGATTTTGTAAAGGTTTCAGAGGTTTCAATAGGCCACTGTTTAACATTGCTCATTGAGCGGTATTTTCTTCCTTTTGAAAATACAAACTCCACACAAATAGGCACTCTACACTGAAAAGGCAAAGGGAACTTTAAACATCTTCAGATGAGAAGAAACTCGGTTTTGTTCTTCACCCGCTGTATAAGAAATCGTACATTTAAAGAAGTTCTGAAATAAAAAAACAACCAAGTACATTTCGAAACGCTCCTCTTTTCAGGGTATCGTGGGTACATAGAGCCAAAAAAATTATACTAACATAAAGATAAACGGCCTACATACATCCCACAGCTCGCGTGGAGGAGGGGAAGAGAGGCCATTGCCCAGCAGTGGGATCCTCATGGATTAGATTAGCTTTGTGGCGCAGTTGTGACAGTGATCGGCGACGATCGACGGGCGACCACCCGGACCGAAATTTAGTGATGTGTATTTCGTTCATCTCTGTGCTTCGGAAAGCACGTTAAGCAGTTGGTACCGGTTTACATCGCCAGATGTCTGTCGTTAAGTCTAGTCAGAGGCTTTAGGGCGGCTTGAAAACACTTGACATTAAGGTTGCTCACTAACCTTACACCCCTATAATAATCCGCACTGAGCCCGCGTGTTGAAGTATGGCTCGTTCCACCTCATAGTTGAGGTGAGGCCTGTGCCCAGATTAGCTTCACTAACGCATGCCCTATAGTAATTTATTATAATGATTTATTTAAATAATATTCAAACATTTTTAATATGAAATAAATATCTATATCCTCACACAGACACGATAGACACTCGCTGGTAACTCATTATTCAGTTTAGAAAAAAAATACAGAAACCCTCAGCTTCATTTTCAAGACCTATCCCAGACACCCCAAACGTAAAGGTTTGATGAAAAAAGATATTTTAGAGTCTCAGTTCTATCTAAGTATGGTAAAAACCCCTTTATCATTTTTTTGTATTTTTATCAAAATCTTAAGCGATTCACAGAATACCTACATGTTTCAACAGTATAGCCTTTACAGTTTCGGAAAAAAGTGGCTGTAACATACGAACAGACAGACAAACAGACACATCGAACAGACATGACGAATCTATAAGGAGCTCCGTTTTTAATACAGAACCCTTAAAAATAATGAGATAGAGAGAGAAGATATAAGGGTTTTCCGCATCCTTGAGTCAAATTACCATAGAGAGAGAAATAGGTACCTAAGGTAAATAGGAAATATGTTTATTATGTTTATTTAGTATGTATGTTTTCGCGGCGGTGTACACCAGGCCTAAACACGAATCTACAGAAGACTCTGTGTTTTCTTTTCCTGAACCTACTTAGTCCTCTATTGACTTGCATATTTTTTTCACCACAGATATGAGTGATGTCATGTCATGTTTGTCATTCTTCTGTCTAAAGTCTTTTGAATTTTGGATATTCTGTTGATATTTTTAAAATTATTAGAATACTCGTAAATCACTCGAATATAGGTTCCCAACAAAGAAATAAAATGAACATGACCAGAAGATTATTAGTACATGATTTCGAACTAAACGGCCAACTCCTTAGAAGCTGCTGAACATTTTTTCTGAATTGGCTTCTTCGAAAGTTGGTAAAATGGTGTTGCATCTGAAGAAGCCCAGAGAAGAGGCGGATACGTTCGTGCTCCCCCCACACTACGTCGAAATAAAGAAGTTCGATGTCAAATGTTTTGTGAAAATAGCCTTATTTGTTACTATTATCGTCGTGCAGATTAGTGCGTTCGTCGTTTACTTTGTTGTCGTTAGACAAACTTGAAATTACCTAAAACTGTTGTTAGAAATTTGCTATTACTATAGTTTTAATAAAAATGTTGAATGGTTGTTGGGCTATTTCTAGTCTTTTGCGATAATCTAGCTACGAAACTTTAGTAATCTGCAAATTTATTTAGCCATGTATTTTATGTGCTCTCTCAAAATTGTTATTGCTAGGTAACAGAAACTTTTAAACATATTTCAAATTGGAAGGGGCTGGTCACGTCTGCTAAGTAGTTTCTGCGTCTACTCTACCACAAAGTAGACATCGACAAGAATTAAAAACATACATACCTACATACCCTCACGACCATACCCCTAATGGGTTAGTCAGATGCACACTGATTGTTTGCCACACTGACTGATTGTCATGGTGAACGGAACACACAGAGGCCTGTGGGCATTTCGCCAAGGGAATTTGAGCCTACCGCCGTTATTCGGGTTGCTTGGGTTTTACATCGGCGTTTTCCATCACCTCAGAGTTAGCCGCAAATTGTACAATGAACACAAAGTGTGTTCTGGCCAGATTCGTTGTCGGGACCACCGGGCTGCGAGCCAGGCTGTTTAACCACTGGGCCTCGACGCTCTCCAAAAATGAAAAACGAGCTCGTATAGTAGACGAAGGCAGCGGTGCTACGAAGGTGATTTGGTGGAAGAATGACGGAAAGCAGTGGCACAGTGGCTTTATACAAAAAGAGATGAAGGCAGGGAGGTTCATTCATTGTCCGGCTGTGAGATAATGTATCTCATCGTCGTCATCCACTGCCTCAAGAGTCTACTAGTGCTCCAAGCGGCATGACATGGTAGCTTCCCAAGACTTCCTCCGAAGATCTGGCAGCATGTCTACAGTAAGGAATGGTCTACTAGCTAATTATGATTGTTTAGTGTCAGGGACATAATTTTTACACTGAGAAGGTAACATCTGGTATACCAACATGTTGTTAAACACATAAATATACATTTTATTCTTAAACACATTCACTTAATATCATAAGCATGGAACACACATTGAAGTTCGTTATTATGAATGTTTGTTTTGGTGAAAATCGAACCTACGATCCCTGGCGCCTCAGGCAGAATCCCTTCGGGCCGAGACCATAATAGCGAGATTAGTAGCTAAACAATATAAAAATGAAACGTCTGGTCACACTTTAAAGATTAGGTATGAAGATCATGTAGCCCAACATCAAAATTCATGTCAAATATCGTTATGATTGGGTATTGAATTAACGGTTTTTGTATAAAGGCCGTATGTGGCTATGTAGGGCTGCCACTATTCTGTTTGTTTTTATTAAAGTATAGAAATCAAGTAGATAGTATCTAAGCAAAGAATTCAGCTAAATACTAGTTCATCTGCAGCGCAACTAAGTACTGATAATCGACTTTATGTGACAATTCGCAGTGATGATGGGATGAAACTGGTGCCTCGCCACTATAATAGGTTCACATTACGGTTCATGCTCGACAATAGATGTGGTCTATTTGTAGGTATGGTTTTGAGCTATTTATTTCATCATGTCAGCCGACCGACGTCCACTGCTGGGCATAGGCCTCCCCCGAGGATGTCCACAGCGATCGGTCCTGCGCTGTCCACATCCAGCGGCTTGCCAGGTCGCTATTTATTTATAAGCTCTCAATTTTTCAGGTAGTAAGGTAAAGGCTCCTTATACGGCGGTAATCAAAATCGTATTCTATTACGGTGGTATTTTTATTTTCGAGATTTATTTCTATTCTATTCGGTTAAAATACACCAAAATGTGAAATATTTCTTCTAAATCTATCACTCTATAACAGAATTGACGTTTGCAAGTATAACACATAGACCACACAACAAAATCAATCAGTCTGTGTAACGTCGTCGACGGGAGAGGTGGTTTCATACAAACGCGCAACGACAAAAGTAAGTACAGTGATATTTACAAGCTAAGTTTTTCGTATAAAAAACCCGTTAAAGTTTGTCCATGAATTGTTTATATCATTTTCCTATTGTCATACTTACTATTTAAATAGCTTGTTTCATATTTGTTACTCATTTTTACCTAAAAAACAAGAAATAAAATACCGCCGTGAAAGAGTACGAAATTTATCGCCTCATCCTAATTCGGTGGTATAACTCCGAAATAGGAAAAACACTGGGCATGTTTAATTGTTTATAACTTTCAATTTATTAACTTGATTTTTTAGTTCCAAGTGTTGTTGAATTAATTATTAGTCTCATACATTGGAAACCATATTCTGCGGTATGTGTTCTTTATTAGAAATCTAGTTAAATATGAAAACTGTTGAGTACAAATTGTTGGTTTCTTAGAAATGGTCAAATTAGGAAGGTGTATTTTAACTTATCACAAATGAATTATTTTGTATAACTTTTGACTTGAGTTATACACATCTGACCCAAAAACTTGCTATCGTCTGACTAAGCATTTACACTCTTTTGTTTATCGCAATTTTGATGGGTCAGAATGAGGATTAATAAAAGCACGAGTAGTTTTCCTATTACGGTGGTAGTTAGTCTAGATAACTCTGTATTAGGTTATATATGATCTCCTATTACGACTCTATTCATAGAACATAAATACATTGCAAGTTTTGGGGTTCCATAAATAAATAAAAGGTTTTGTACCTTTTTTGTGAATTTTTATTATTGTTCGCCATTATTAAAAAAAATATAATCAGCGGAGTTCTAAATAAATTTGCATTTTTATTTCTATAAAATCAGTTAACGCTGTACTGGCGCGTGTAAAAATACACTAAGTGCTACTTTTTTATTCATAAAGTCCTTCAGAATCTGTTGGAATTCCGGAATAAGAAGTATTGTATTTCAACATGAGAGAATCCTAAGCAATTCTCATGTTAAAATACAATACTAAAAAACGGAGCGGAGTTAGTCTGTCCGGAAAGATCTTTCTATACGGACTGATGTTGCTTCGCTCCATTTTTACATTTTACTGAATGTAAAAAGCAAAATCAACTGAATTAGAATAATCTAAAACTCTTTTTAAAACGTATGTGTAATCAAATCAATGGTCAATAAATGAAAAACAAACAATTTACTTAACTACTTAAGTAATTTGTTTATATTATTTAAAAAATATTATTTGTACGGAACTCCAATGAATATAGTTTATGAACCTCCGTATTAGGAGCCGTCCACCGCAGTAATAGGCTCTGACTAATATCATACCTCAGTATTAGGGAAAATCGACTCGACCACTTAAATATTTTTTTAAATTATGGAATATCATGAAAATAAACTAAGACTCAACAGCTATACAAAATTTAAGTTCCACTTTTGAAGATAAAATGGTTTGGCACCTTTAAAAATACTAACAAATGCTTATTTTTGCGTCTTTCTTTCAAATGTTGCGAAATCCCTCCGTAATAGGTGCTTTTACCTTAAGTTTTCTATTTTAATGGTGGAACTGCATAAAAAATAATTTCTTCATGCAAGTCCGCCATAAACATAAGCCCACCAAAGTCAGATCACTGCGCAGCTTCAACAATATGTATGACTTTACAGCCCACATTTGGGTTGTGAACTTATGTCGTTTCCCCAACAGCACGTATGTGGGCCGTAGGCAGTGAACCTGTTAAAACATAACATAAGCTTGCGACGATATCCCATACGGGGGAGTCTGTCGTCGCGTCAAAGTCGCGGGTGGCCGCTAGTTTTATTATGAACACGAAACAAATTTTACGGTTAGATTTGGACTCGGTACTATCCAGGTTCCAAGCCAGAGTGTAGAGATTGAAGGACGCGTTGTTTGAACCACTAGACCACGGTTAGTTAACTTGTTAATAATGTAAAAAATTGGCAACCCTGAATTCGCGGAGTGTGTGACAGCGCGGCGTCGCCCATGAATGTCAATGGAGATGAAAGGAACCCCCAGGAATCGGGCCGCCCCGCTGCTTCCAATTTCTTCCTATTCAAACGCTTGCATAGTCTGTACACTAGCCGGCTGCTCCTAATTCTGTTAAACCTTGCTTTGATATATAATTTTAGGTCATATTAGTCTTTTTTCACCCTGGTTTATTTTTAGTGAGGTTGCCTTTTGAAATGCGGCTTAGCATAGTTGAAAATTTATTTGTGTGAAAACTTTTAAGTTTAACTTTACGTGCCTAAGGGGGTTAAGCAAGAATGTAGCCGTACAACATAAAAAACATCATCGACTGTAGCTGAGTGCGCATTTATAGGGCATCGTGTGACATTGAACCCTTTTGTTTCTATTTAAATAGCTACTCGTTAACTTTCAGAATGTTTGATGGACGAAACCCGCTACAGGCACTCTGGTACTACAACTAGGGCAGGTAGAACCGCTTCCGGTTACAATTTTTCCAGAAACAATTCACAAATAGAGTTACCGGGATACTAATACCCAGTTTCAATCAATTGCTGTAAAAGAAACCGCTATCTAAAGGAAATGCTTACTGCAATGATTAGCTATAAGTTCTACCTCCTACTTATATGGAATGAGCCAAAGTGCGGTATCCGTAGAGGGATCCTCTACGGATTTCAGCCACAGGCACTTCAAAGTATTCTGATGCTGCATTAATTTCGTTATTTTTGTTTCGACTTAGTGGGCCTAGCAAAAAATGCATTGCATTTGAATAAATCGGGTATCAAGCCACGACCACAGTGCCAACTCACACGGCATGTGGGCACCAGCTTAACATTGAGGCGCTGTGCAGACGACGGTTCGGGGCGGTCTTTTTGTCGCGAAGTAGAGTGCCCCTCACCTTAAACACAAACCATTTGAGTGCCCTTCGTGTCGTGTGCTCGTTGGTAGTATAGGATTCCCCTTGCGCTATCGTTCGCGGTCAAAAAGACCGGCCCGCCCTGCCCCCGCAGCACCTAACTCTACGGTGGAGGCTAAGTGGAAGTTGAATGCTGCTTCGAGGTCTAGTAAAAATAATCTAATTTATCAATCTGTGACGATAGCAGCGCCTCAGGTTATGGATAGACTCAACTTCATGCGAGCAATCCAAGCTCATGAAACGTGTTTAAGAGGGTCGTGGCCCAGTGGTTTAACACTCTGTCTCGGAAGCCATGTGTTCAAGTCAGGCAGGAACCATACATCCTTTTCATTCTATAATTTGCAGCTAACTCTTCGGTAATGGATAACCTTAAAATGGGAATTTTAACCCAACGTTGTAGTTGGGTTAAAATTAGCCACCATTATTGTTCCTCTCACCATAACTGCAATAGTCCTTGAATCTTGTGCCCTCTGACTTTGGGACATACCTAGGCGTGAGGCGTAGGCATTTATTTGTGTTTTCAAATCCAGTGGCTGTGAGGGGAGATTATATCCTATATTCAGTCAGTGGTTGGAGGGCGTCGTGGCCCAGTGGTTTAACACTTTACACGGAACCCAGTGGTCCGGAGTTCAAATCTAGCAGAAAGTCCTACTTTGAGTTCACTCTACAATATGCGGTTAACTCTCCGCTGATGGAAAACACGGATGAAAAACTTAGATAGCGGTCTCTTGCCACCTTGGGTTAAATCACTTGTCGGAATGTGGGCTTCTGAATGTTCCGTGTGTTCGGAAGTGTTCTTCTGACTACCCTGTTTGAGATACTTATAGTCATGAGCGTATAATTATGTTTTAAGAGTAAGCAATTAGAATTATCCTTTATTCAGTCGTCCAGTAGCATAAAATTGCCAAGGTAACTATTGGCCAAAACTTTCCATTGTCGATTATTCAGCACAAAATTCATTTTCAGCAACTACATTGTTCCGAATGATAAAGGAATATAACCAGTCTGAATTGTTTTTTACTCGGCGTAATAACCGCCTCAATGATGTTTTTGTTTGCTATACCCACTTTTGTGCCGACATAATGGGTGTATTCAGCCAGACGCGACTGAAAACTGTCGCCTTTATCAGACGTACAATGGGCGGGAATCAAAGAAATTACGAATTGCCTCGACCGCTCGCTACTTCTATAGTAGAATAAAGACTATTGTTTAATTTTGTCAAAGGTGTACTTTGGAGAATTTGGAGATACACAGAATACCTACCTATGTAGTTGTATATAACATGTCAAAATACATTTTTAAATAATGGGATATTCTTCTGTTCTATCCTCTTTCGATATTCACTTTATTCAAGTGAACATACAACAAGCGTAATTTTGAAGCAATCTTTTACTCGACCGAACCCTACCGAACCCTTTGTGCGCGAGTCTGACCCGCACTTTGCCGGTTTTTTTCCAGTGTAATGAAAATAAAATATAATTTTCCACTGTCGTTGCAGTTTTGGGGCGAACTTTGCGCCGTTATCCGGGTTCCTTGGGTTTTTTATCGGTGTATTCTACACTGGAGAGTGAGCCCCAAATTGTACAATGAACACCAACTAGGTTGCACGTATTATAGGTTGTCCCATAAAATAGTGTTAATCGTAAATCTAAAAACGGACCAAGGATCCACCATGTATTTTTCCTTATGTTTTCAAATGGATTCTTAACCACTGCGCCAAGGGGCTAAGTAATTGGATCACAACAGGCGGCTACCTAATAATACAACAGTAATTGATAAGTCACGCAAAATCTACCTAGTCAGTTTGATTACCACTAGCAATAGACTAAGGGTCGGCGCCCACTTTCGGCATCGGCACGCTTCAGGATTTTAAGGTGGCAAATAGCAATATACTTTAACATTATGGCAATAAAGTAGAAATTCCCGTGATGTGTTCTCGTAAAAACAAAAATACTGCTTCGGTATGCTTGAGGCTGCTGTTTCGGCATTTTCTACTTTATTGCCATAATGTTAAAGTATATTGCTATTTGCCACCTTAAAATCCTGAAGCGTGCCGATGCCGAAAGTGGGCGCCGACCCTTACCCCCTTATTCATAAAAACGAATGCAACGCTAAATGCAAAAACAATTCTAAAAACAATTTTAGGAAGAACGTTTGCGGAGTTCCTTTAATAGGAGTTAAAATTTTAGGCGAACCTTGGCCCACTCGTGAAGCCTTCGCTTCACGAGTGGGCTTGCAATAAACAAACGAGGAACATTTAACAAAATCCTAATTTATGAGTACTCTTGCCACCTAGCGGCGAAAACAAACTAACAGATTGAAAAACTCAGCTTGCAAAGCGCGGGAATTCAAAGTCCAAACCGCAACCAGTAGATGGCGCTAAAAGCCTTCAAACGTAACGTAGTATGGATTTGCACGAAAATGCAACAGAGGGCGCTATGTGGATTATATTTTTCACAAGTCCGAAGCCTCCATTTTGTAAAATTATAGCAATAAAACGGCACCAAGTAGGTATACAATTAACCGTTACTATGCAGTTGGCGTTTGTAGTTCTTACATCAAAGCCAAAGACCTTTTGACTTATGCTGCATAAAATATGTAAGACATTTAGTTTGTTTACTTCTAGTTTACAAGTTTATGAACGGCAATCTCACTACCAGCCGTGCTATTCCGTCGGTGCACATTCGGTGACATCGGACATAACTTCACATCTCGGTGCTTCACGCTTACCTCAATCATCAATACGCTTTACTTTGAATTAGTATTTTCCCTCATTTTGTATGTAAATAATTGTTTCTTTGTTTTGTTGGAATAGCAATATCTGCTAAGCAATAGCTGCTAAGCTATGCTATTCCGGCGGACGTCAACACTCCCTTTTTTTTTTTTTTTTTCGTGGGGAAATCCTCATGGATACCTCGCTGCCCGGGGGGACGACGAAGGTTATGTCGGACTCCTACCGACTAAAACCCCACGGCACTCGACCGTGGCACTTTGGCGGCGAAGCTGGATCCTACCGTAAGTAATGCCGCACTGCTCCGCCGCCAGTGCTAGCCCCTAATGGGGCCCCCTACAACCGACCCCCCAACGAAGGGGGGAGGCCACGAAAGCGCCTGGAGTACACAGGCACTTTCGCCGTCTCGGTGGACGCCGTGCAATGCAAGCCAGAGCACCCCCGCACTCCGGCCCGCTGGCACCCACTGTTCGCAGACCCTACTGGGCCCGCAACCACGAGCCACCCAAAGGGCGACTCCGCTGCCGTAACCGGCGGTACGGCCCCGCCGGGCCGCGATGCACAGGGGGGATCAGCCTCGGATCACTGGCCCCCACCAACCGGTTGTGCGCCGCGGCCCCAACCACGCGCCTCAAGGCGCCTGCAGGCCCCACTGGCCCCGCAGCCCCGCGTCGCCCTTGCGGGCCGCAGCGGGTGGGTTCCCAGTCCACCACACTGCCACGCCTGGGTTCTCTTCGCTTCCCGGTGGTTCCCCTATCACCGGTACTAGGCCCCCTCGCCACGCCGAGGCGAGAACCCATGAGGGGGACGTCAACACTCCCTTCGCTCGTGTGAGTGAACTTTAAAATTCAATTTCTTTGCAACTGTGGTCGTTGGAGAGAAAAGAACTAAGCCAAATAACATTTTTATATTATTTACATACAAAATGAGGGAAAATACTAATTCAAAGTAAAGCGTATTGATGATTGAGGTAAGAGTGAAGCACCGAGATGTGAAGTGATGTCCGATATGCACCGCCGGCACGGCAGCTATGGTATTCGTCAGACATCACTTCACATCTCAGTGCTTTTCGCTTACTTAAATCATCAATACGCTTCACTCTGAATTAGTATTTTCTCTCGTTTTGTACCTATGTAAATAATTAAAAAATGTATCATTGTCAAAGGACCACAGCCGCAAAGAAATTGAATTTTAAAGATAACTCACCACGAGCGAAGGGAGTTTTGGCGCCAACCGGAATAGGTACCGTAGCTGTGCCAATCCGATGGGGAGTTAGGTACCTACTTAAGCCGCCTATTTATCTATCTATACCAAAAGTACCGACCATATCTAACACAAAATGCAGGTAGGTACTATAGGAATTTTGGTAACGACTCTTCACATCAACTTGTTGAAATTAGTTAGGTATACAAAAAATATCAAACTAGTTAAACAACCATCACCTAGACCACCCCATTAAATAATTAATTTGGTATTAAGGTAATGTCTGCTGAATTGTGGTTCTTATGTAATTATTGGCAGACAATATAAAAAACGTAGAAGTCAGAGACTAAATTATCTGCGACTTTTGTTGTTGACTGGACTTTGTACGTAGGTGTGTGCGTACATATGGGTTACGAGGGGCAATGTACTCAAAACGGGTTGTATTTTTCCATCGAATTTCCATATTATTCTTATCAATTTGCCTGTGCTTAGCTTACACGAAACCTAAGAGCTAAGGTAGGTGCCATGTGTTGTCACGTTTTTTTTGTTGAATTAAGTTTATAAACTCGTAGGTAGGGTCATTGCGCCGGTTTGCGGCCTTTTATTCGCCTTCCCAACTTCACTCCACGAAATCGGTCTGATAAGTCCATAATTCAACTTCCAATTGATTCTGTAGGCGTTGCAGATATAGTCAACTTTTTTGTTGACATGATCATTAAAGGGATGTTGTGCTAGATTTTTTTAAAAGAAATAAATAACTAAAAGTTACCCAAAATGCCGGTTGACGGCCATTTTTATCAGTTGGCGGCCACGTTGAGATCAGTTCGCGGCCGTCTGTTTTACATACAAAATTGACTTGCGACTGGTTCAGACTTTTATAATGTTTTCGAAGCCTCTTTACAGTATTTGGTCTAATCCTGAATTTCAACATCATTGGGTATTGGATCCCGATTATGACTAGATGCCTTAAATCCTAAAAATCCTGTTTCCCCTCAATTTTCATCTCTTTTTTGTCATCTTAACCTTTGCAATCTCGTACAGGCTGACGTCCGGGATATCTTCGGTATAGTGTCGGGTAAGCTTGGCTCTAGGGTCTTTAGCCTTGCTTTCAACAGGTGTTTGAGTGGAATACAGCTGTCCATAGAAACTCTCAATCTCTCTCAGGATTTCAGGGGTTGACTCAATGATGCTACCTGTCTCAGTTTTCAGCCTCGTCAGTTGGCTCTGGCGAACACTTTGGAGCCTTTGTTCCGCTCAATGGCCTCTTTAATACGCTGGGTATTAAATTGGCGAAGGTCGCTCGTCAAAGACTTCGATATCTGTCTATTGAGTTGCCGATAACGAAGGGCATCCGCGTCAGCCTGTACGAGATTAGGATGGCTCTCAAGCAGCTTAAAAACAACAAGGCGGCGGGTGATGACGGAATCACAACAGAGCTTCTGAGAGCGGGCGGTCAGCCGATACTCAAAGTCCTCCAGACGCTCTTCAATTCTGTCATCCTCGAGTGCAGAACGCCAAAGGCATGGGGCAGAGGCGATGTGGTGCTGTTTTTCAAGAAGGGTGACAAAACTCTCTTGAAGAACTACAGACCCATATCGCTTCTGAGCCATATCTATAAGTTGTTTTCGAGAGTCATTACGAATCGTCTCGCCCGCAGGTTTGACGACTTCCAACCTCCCGAACAAGCCGGGTTCCGAAAAGGCTATAGTACCATAGACCACATTCATACGCTGCGGCAAGTTATACAGAAGACCGAAGAGTATAACTTGCCACTTTGCCTAGCGTTCGTGGACTATGAGAAGGCCTTTGATTCGATTGAGACCTGGGCAGTGTTGCAGTCTCTCCAAAGGTGCCAAATAGACTACAGGTACATCGAGGTTCTTAGGTACCTATACCAAAACGCCACCATGTCGGTCCGATTACAGAACCAGAGCTCTAATCCGATCCAACTACAGCGAGGCGTGAGACAAGGAGACGTTATTTCTCCAAAATTGTTCACAGCTGCGTTGGAGGATATTTTCAAGCTTCTGGACTGGAAAAGACGCGGCATCAACATCAATGGCGAGTACCTAACACACCTGCGATTTGCCGATGATGTAGTTCTTATGGCTGAGACCTTGGAAGACCTGAACATAATGCTCGAAGATCTCGGTAATGCTTCTCAAAGAGTGGGTCTTAGGATGAACATGGACAAGACGAAAATCATGTTCAATGCCCATGTTGCACCCGCTCCAGTTAACGTTGGGAACATTACACTCGAAGTTGTTGACCACTATGTTTACCTGGGACAGGCAGTCCAGTTAGGTAAGTCCAACTTCGAGAAAGAGATCTCTCGTCGAATCCAGCTCGGATGGGCAGCGTTCGGGAAGCTCCGGCATATATTCGCGTCCGAAATTCCTCAGTGTCTCAAGACGAAAGTCTTTGACCAGTGTGTGTTGCCAGTAATGACATATGGGAGTGAGACGTGGTCGTTCACTATGGGTCTCATAAGAAGGCTCAAAGTCACCCAGCGAGCAATGGAGAGAGCGATGCTTGGTGTTTCCCTGCTTGATCGAATCAGGAATGATGAGATCCGCAGGAGAACTAAGGCAACCGACATCGCTCGAAGGATTGCATCGTTGAAGTGGCAGTGGGCGGGACACATAGCGCGGAGAACCGATGGCCGTTGGGGCGGAAGGGTTCTCGAATGGCGACCGCGTACCGGACGACGTTCCGTGGGCAGGTCCTCCACAAGGTGGACCGACGATCTGGTTAAGGTCGCGGGAAGCCGCTGGATGCGGACAGCGCAGGACCGATCGTTGTGGAGATCCTTTGGGGAGGCCTATGCTCAGCAGTGGGCGTCGTTCGGCTGACATGATGATGATGATGATGAACCTTTGCAAGTGTGCACCTAGTGTAAAGTTTACATCTATTCCAACACTTCACGTTTTCACAGGTACGCTACTTATAATATGTGGTCAAGCAATTCAACATCGTATTTCTAATCTCCACAGCACATTTGCCTTCCTAACACACCCTGGTCTTTAATTACTGCAGTAAATTTTCCCTTTGTTCTTTTTACTTCATGTCCTACCTGAAATCCTGGGGGAGATTGAGAGTTTCTATGGACAGCTGTATTCTACGCAAACACCTGTTGAAAGCAAGGCTAAAGACCATAGAGCCAAGTTTACCCGACACTATACCGAAGATATCTCGGACGTCAGCCTGTACGAGATTAGGATGGCTCTCAAGCAGCTTAAAAACAACAAGACGGCGGGTGATGACGGAATAACAACTGAGCTCCTGAGAGCGGGCGGTCGGCCGATACTCAAGGTCCTCAAGATGCTCTTCAGTTCTGTCATCCTCGTGGGCAGAAAGCCAAAGGCATGGGGCAAAAGCGATGTGATGCTGTTTCTCAAGAAGAAGGGTGACAAAACTCTTTTGAAGAACTACAGACCTATCTCGCTTCTGAGCCATATCTATAAGTTGTTTTCGAGAGTCGTTAGGAATCGTCTCGCCCGCAGGTTTGACGACTTTCAACCTTCCGAACAAGCCGGTTTCCGAAAAGGCTATAGTACCATAGACCACATTCATACATTTCGCCAAGTTATACAGAAGACCGAAGAGTATAACTTGCCACTGTGCCTAGCCTTCGTGAACTATGTGAAAGCCTTTGATTCGATTGAGACCTGGGCAGTATTGCAGTCTCTCCAAAGGTGCCAAATAGACTACAGGTACATCGAGGTTCTTAGGCACCTAAACCAAAACGCCACCATGTCGGTCCGATTATAGAACCAGAGCTCTAATCCGATCCAACTGCAGCGGGGCGTGAGACAAGGAGACGTTATTTCCCCGAAATTGTTCACAGCTGCGTTGGATGATATTTTCAAGCTTCTGGATTGGAAAGGCTTCGCGACATCAACATCAATGGCTAGTTCCTAAAACACCTACGATTCGCCGATGATGTAGTTCTTATGGCTGAGACCTTGGAAGACCTGAACATAATGCTCTAAGATCTCGGTAATGCTTCAAAAAGAGTGATTCTTAGGATGAACATGAACAGCAGCCTGGGACAGGCGGTCCAGTCCAGTTGGGGGTAAGTCCAACTTCGAGAAAGAGATCTCTCGTCGAATCCAGCTCGGATGGGCAGCGTTCGGGAAGCTCCTGCATATATTCGCGTCTTAGACCAGTGTGTGTTGCCAGTAATGACATATGGGAGTGAGACGTGGTCGTTCACTATGGTTCTCATAAGGAGGCTCAAGGTTACCCAGCGAGCAATGGAGAGAGCGATGCTTGGTATTTCCCTGCTTGATCGAATCAGAAAAGATGGGATTCGCAGGAGAACTAAGGTAACCGACATCGCTCGAAAGATTGTATCGTTGAAGTGGCAGGGGGCGGGACACATAGTGCGGAGAACCGATGGCCGTTGGGGAAAGGTTCTGGAATGGCGACCGCGTACCGGACGACGTTCCGTGGGCAGGCCCGCCACAAAGTGGACCGACGATCTTGTCAATGTCGTGGGAAGCCGCTGGATGCGGACAGCGCAGGATCGATCGTTCTGGAGATCCTTGCTGACATGATGATGATTTTTCTCCTTGAACCGGTTCTGGGCCTTGTTTTTTCAGTTACTCAGCCCTTCTGCCACTTAATCGATCTTGAATTGTGCATCTCTAAACCCAATTTTACGAGATGCTTCTCTGATCGGAATTTGGTCTTCGCGAATTTCCTTTAGTGCTTGCTGTAGAGATTCAGGCGTATTAGTCACAGTCTTTTTTTTCTGTTTTTTGGTAGACATCTGTAATCAAAAATTTTAGCTAAACACCAACCAAATACTGAGAGTGATAGAAGTGGCCGTAAACTGACCATATAGTCAGTTAACGGCCGTCTATTTTTCATATGAATTAAGGACGGCCGCGAACCAGATTTGTCTGAACCAGCTGTCTCAGTTGGCGGCCATAGGGTAGTGGAACCAAAAGATGAACGACCCCCAATAGATGAACGTTCGATAGAAATAATCAGATAAAAAAATAATTGCTACTTTCTTTTGGGCAATATTTATTTCTGTAATATAGTGCCCATTTTTCATTCCAACGCCATTAAAATATTGACACAAATGTCACAGACGCGCTTACAATCGGCTATTCCGCAAGCTGTTCCAGTCAAAAAACAGTTTTCTATGGAAACCTACTTAAGGTTAGCAGCTTCCACGCTTAAGCATTATGTTACGTCAAACACGTAACACCAGCTGTATTAGTATGGTTTCGGTTTTAATAAAATCTTGATATGTTTAGTTTTAATTGCGTTGTATCAGATTTACATTATTTACCATATTTTTCAAGAAATTAACTGTTCAAGTAATGGATCCAATTTTGTCCTTTGGATCCAATAAATGAACGGCGTTCAACTAATGGAGAAAGTGCTTATATTTACAGACTCCAAAAACCTTATAAATCATTATTGAAGGTAAGCTAAAACTGTTTAAATTAGCTAAAAGAAGTATAATGAAGTCGCCTACCAAAAGTTGAACATAGTATTGTTTAGGTTTTTGTTAATTTTCACGACAATTATTTTATCATTTTATTATGAAACCGTTCATTGTTCAACTTTTAAATTGATACCCCAAAAGTTGAACTAAGTAATGAGGTTTGAATTTCAGACATTTAACTTTCCTAAATTCGAAGGTTGTTTATTGATATCTAAGAAACCAACACATTATTAGAGTGTGAACACCTACAAAAAAAATTTTTTTAATGATATACGTGATTTTTAAATAAATTAAGGAAATTATATACCTGTAATTTCCTTAAGAAACAACAAAAAACACAGTTAAGAAGTCCAGATTTACGTGTTAAGGTGTTTGCATTATGATGCATAATATTTTAAACGACTTATTCATGAGATCTTCTTTATTTCATTGCTTATTGAAGGATTCAAATAAAATACACCCCATAGATATTACCATTAAAATGATAGTTCATCTATTGGGTTCAAAACGTTCATAATTAGGGCACAGTGTTCATCTTTAGGGCAAAAAGCAAAAGTTTTATGAAAAACATTTTTTTATTAATAACTGGTAGATTAGAGGAATTATGTTCTTGAAGTTATAGAATCTTGAGTATATTTAGAAAACATAAAAAAATTAAAGCAAGTGCAAACAGCTCGGAAAGGCTGAGAAAAAAGTGCTCAAAGTTAGAAAGAACGCTTAATCGTTCATTTAATGGTTCCTCTACCCTATATAGCTAAAGATACATTTAAAATTATATTTTGGCGGCCGTGAACTAACCATAGCATTCAAACCAATCTCAACAATCAAAAAACTGTTGCACAAAACGAGACTTTAAATACATTAATAATAGGAAAAAGGAAAATTTATTTCACTCAATGAGTTAGTGCCGCGGCCACCCGGCCGTATACCAACTTAAGTAAAAAAATAAAGTGTTGGTTGGCGGCCACCAAATAAAACCGTTATTAAAGTAATTTACTTTCAAAATAAATGTAAAATGACGTAGATAAAACAACTATGATCACCCATAAATAAACAAAATAGTAATAAGTAATAGTAAATTTAAAATACTTACTTTCAAAGCTAGACCTATTCACTATTTTTTGGGTAACTTTGCGTACGTGTATGAGCTGAGAGCGCGGCTGGCAAAATGGATGATTTATTTCCAGCACGTGGTTAAGGTTGACCAACCAATTTGAAAAGGCATTACGTTTCGCAACTATCCTACTTTTTAAAGTCCTACAACACGTTCGGAAGGGTGAGATAGAATTCTTGTTATTCTAATTTTTATGCGGTTGGTACTTAGAAAGGCCGCGAAACAACGCAGGGCCGCGAACCAGCGTAATGACCCTACCTACATTCAATGCAACGTGATTAGCTAGCAACATGAACTGTATTGCGACAACGAAAGACGATACCTACGTAGGTTAGCTTAGCGGCATTAAGAATGATGACGCAAGTGCCGACGATTGTAAATAAACAAGTTACACATCTTAGCTAATGAGATGTAAACAAACAATACAGGCAGCACAGCAGTTCTCACCTTAAACAAAAATGTGTGGAATTCGCTTTTATTATTGGCAAATTGCCCGATAAATGTGTTTATGCCAAAAACGTGAGCAAAATTCGTTATGTTTTTGTTTTTATTTAAATTAATTTAAAGATGCAGTGGGAATGTGTCCGATATAGGTACCTACTTATCGAAACGAATATAAGATCGACTTTCGACACAAGAGGTAACCGAGGCAGGCCTAGATACGAAAACGAATTAGCTTTACGCCTACTGAAATGTATGAACCGATGAATTATTAACTGAAAAGCAAAAAACGCTATGTCTAAGAACCAGATTAATTTGATGCATTAATGTACGATTAGATATGTAGTCTATCAATAAAAGTGATTCATGTAGTTACAGTGAGTAAGCAGGTATCAATTAAAACAACTTGTACATATAAAAATATTTTATTAAAAACATTTTGGTAACATTTAATAAGAACACTTAGGTAAAAATAAATCGACCTCAAAATCATTTTAAAAGAACAGCCTGGACTGAGAGTTCACGGAGGGAGCCGGAACAGCAAAAACTAAAATAAATAAAAACAATGATAACACTCTAGGCAGAGAAATGTCTAATTGACAACCAGAATTAAGGCATCGCAAGAATAATTATTTAAGTACGATAAAATACCTACGGCTATTATTATAATTACAACAAATAAACGCCTAGTGTCTATCGTTCAGTTGTGTACGCCGGGCTGCGACCCTGTAGTCTCTTGGCAGGGAACTTACAACGAGTATTATTGCCACTAACATCATTTCACATCAATCACGAGACATTTGCTTGCTACTACGCCGTAATTATACACTACTAAATACTAAAACATTCCAATTATACGAAGCTATGTTAAAATTTTACCTAACTAATAATAATATTAACATCTTCGGCTAATTTTGATACTAGAATGATATAACATCATCTCATATTGTACTCTTAACATTACGCTGAATTATAAATTATAAGTGAGGAATTAAATACATAATATTGCAAGCATTACTGAGATTGTGCACTTTACGTGTTTTCATTAAAAGTAACAATTGAAACTTAGTGTTAACGAAGGGAAATTTCTTATTTGCTTATAAGTTATTTAGTACATTGGAGTTGAAAGGTTGGAGCTGGCGCTAGGCTCGCTCTTACATTCAGCTACGATAAAGGAACAGTCATTAAATTACGAGCATTGGCACTTTCAATATTAAACCTTAATTACACTCTCGAAATAGCACTGCATATCAATAACCAACTTAAAAACTAAATTCAGATCAGTCATTTATGATATCACATCAAAATAAACAGGGAAATACATAATATGTGATTATCGATTGGATATATTATATCATATATATTATATTCTTTTCAAAAGAGGTATTAATTTTCTTAAGGGTTACTAAAAATATTGAGCTCTGCGCCGCGTGCGACGCACTATATCACCATAATACGAGAACAACATTGAACCAATAAGTTTTGGTACTTGGAGTCATCTCCGAGTTAATCTATTTCGCTAAACCTACATAATGCTTATCAGATATACGTAATACACGCTGGGCGCGGCGCCGACTGCGCCTGCGACTTGCTCTCGGAGCGCGTTGCCTAGCCAAAACCCTTCCTTATACAATTTTCGTTATAAAAATACTGTCATTTGACTACAGTTCAATGAGAAAAAAATATTTATCATATGAATGAACAATAGATACAATACAACATATTAATATATTAGTATAATATCATGTATATGATTTGACTAAATAAAAATAAAATGCATAAAATTGAAATGATTAAAACATAGTAAAATCACTTGAAGACACTTATTAATGGAAGGTACTAAATTGATATTTAAGAAAATTTTGTTAAATAAATAGCACAACAACCAAAATATTTGGCAATGTGGATTAAATAATTATTAACAACTACTACCCTTGGCTGCTAACTTAAACACGAAACTGGAATGCAAATATTGCATCGCACCTCGGCCTGTCGGGCGAGAGCTGTCGGCTCGCGGCAGGGGCCAACAGGATCACATTCCTACTTAGGAGGCATTCACAACGGCTACTCTATAACCTGTGCGTATCGCTCTGTATACTTCCCTTTGAACTACATTCGATTGAAGCTTGTATTAAAAACTAAAAATAATGAATGCAACATTTGATTTTAAAATAACCAATAACAACCACTTTGTGAGTATGTGTGACTGAGGATATAGCACACTAGGCAACAGAAGACACATCTAAGCTACCTTTATTATTTAGTCACACCTTCAGATGTGCCTTCCAAGAGGGCATTATAGATTGTGTATTATTCATAGCTGCATTCTGAGATCCATGCTATAAGTTCAGTCAAGACCCACTGAACCATAAATAGATTTGTATATTATGTTAAAACTACTTCATATGATTTATGTTCATAGCCCAATAAATTGATAACAGACAAACAGATAATAAGCGTGTAATGACTCAAGATAAAGCAATAAAAATAAAAACTGATTATGATAAAGCTGCTTTTTGTGTAAATTTTGATAATGTAAATAAATAAATTCAAAATAAACTCCGCATGGATGTTGGTCCCTTCCAAAATATTTGCCAAACCTTTTAGCGAATCCATTTCGATACCATGTAAATGAAATTTTGAAAACTACATACTGTATTGTCTCATATCAACATTTTTTTTATAAAAATAACTTTGTGGGGAATATGTCAACATTATTGTGTACAAATACTCGAGTTCAAGTTAAAGCTGATCACAACGCAGCAGAACTAAAGTTGCACAGAAGGACAGTATCAGTAATTATTCATTATAATTAGTTAGTATGTTATACATTACTTACATGTAATTGAAGAGACTCACACTATTAAATATCTTGACTAAATTAAGAGACCATGAATATTACATTTTATATATGCACATACATAGAGAAATTGCCAGTCTGTTAATGACACTTACTAATAATTTCACTAGAAAGAAACCCAGTATCTGGGCACATCAATGACTCAAACATTTAAAAATTGTCAGTAACATCTACTAATACCTTAGAATATCTAATCACTGCATTATTTGTGATGATATGCACTGATAGCCCACTTTGACTATGCTTTGTATGGGCTCGTCTCTAATATTAAATGAGTTAGTTGTTCAAGCTTTCTCATTGTTGATAGGAGTTTATTTAGGGCTTGTGTCAAGATCGTTATCCGCTAGTTTATATGTCATCACTATTATTATGTAATGCTCGGACGGTACATCCAACAATCATAATCATACCTTAAAATTAACCTATAGCTTGGCTTTAAATTCGTGCCTATCTCGTCAAATCGTAAATTTAAATAACATCCGAGAAGCAGCCTTTTGGTTTAAACAATGACGATCCTATTGATAAATGACTGTGGAATATATCTAAATCATTATTTCTAGAGACTAAAGAACATTATAAAACAATATTTAAATAATAACTATTACATGTAATGGTGGGAATTAATAACACATTAAGATATAAGTAAATGTCCATAATTTAAATATTGCTTTAGGAGTAACTGGACACAAAATCAATTGGTCGAACGATTGCAACCATTTATACTAAGCAGTATAAATTGCATAATTTAACAATTTATAGTTAATATAATATGCATAATAAACAATTATATTCTTTGGATAACAAATTATTAACATGTCTAAGAGGAACTAAGTGTAGCATAATAAGATTTAAAATTTTACCTGCCTTTATTATAAATATGCAATGTTGTTAACTTGGCTTGGAGTATCACATAATTTTGTTCCATCCAATATCATAGTTGTCAAGTAATTTTAGAATAGGACCTAGAAATGCTGATTTGGAATAATAAGTCTGCAAAATTGTATGGCATTGCAAGTATTAATAAAATTAAGCCTAACATTATCACACAGTTAAATAAGTTAAAACAAAAACGAAAGTCATGTATCGTCACGCTTGACATTCACAGAATTTGTCAAAAATTGCCTTTGTTTAAATTAAGATCACAGTATTAAGTCACGTTTAAAAAATGAAACTCTACGAATGTGCGGGACGATAACCACATACAATATTCCACAGTCATCTGTACAACTTGGCCACAACAGGGAAACATTTCAAACAAAAATATAGGAAATGTCACAAAGCCAATGATTCAGTAAATATAAAAACATTATAAACCATTTAAGTAAATAACAGCTCATTACAATTAAAAATATCAATCATCTACCAAAACCATTTAAAAAATTGTCTAAAGCAACGAAAAAAGTAAATTCATAACAAAATTTTGAATGCTCTCCCTGCCATTTTTGTACCTAAGTAAAATGCCAGGTCGTCATAAATATTATTAAAAATAATATTACAATCAACAAACTGCAATCATTGGCTTACAAAATGTACAGAGGTTGATCACCAAGTGACTTTAGAAAAGTAAAAATGCACTCTGAAGTGGCCTAGTTGTACCCATTCAACTCTCTTTGTTCAGGAATTAAGCTGTCAAATGACATTACTCTGTGGCAGCAACAACCCATGAGAAGCCACAGAGGCGACAGGAATCTTTTACGTACTGTGTGCGTGTCCCAAATGGTCCCAGCCGATGGTACTGGGAGCGGTTGGCGAAGAACAGCGCTGGGTTGTTAGGCGGCAGCACAGTGGGGCGGTAGTTCCACCTCGGATCAGTCATGTTGCCCCACAGATCAAGAACATCCCGACCGCCGTGAACGGTCTGGATATTCTCGACTTTTTCTTTCGGACGAGGCTGTGGTTGAACCACAGGTTCAAATATTTTCTGAAAATGACCAATTAATAAGTTGCATTATTAATACAATTCAGTTACTATACAAAAACAACAAAGAAGTATGTTTATCGGTATTTTTTTTATTAAGATTGATAAATTTGACAGATAGACTTGGCCTTGCTAATATTATCATTTAGAAAAAAAATAAGAACTAAATTATATAAACATTAACCTAAGGCACTGAAATCTGGACGCTATCAACTGACGATAATGTGCAATATTGACAGCGCGCTGTAGGTAATCGCCATTATGGAATATTATGAAAATAGAGAGGTCAAGGCCAGGACGAACGCAACAAATAGTGTGATTTTTCAACTTACCTTTTCTGTTGTCTGAGGACTAGACGGAAGGGAGTCACTGTTCACCGACTCCGACTTGAGCGATCCCAGCGAGCCGATACCGCTAGATTCACTGGACACAGACGGACTTGGGCTGGTCTGCGATTGAGCAAGGCCCGCTATTTCGATGATGTGCCCGAACGAGTTAAACGAATTGAAATTCTCTGTCTCCAAACCTCCAAGAGGCAGTGCAACGCTCAAAGCCATGTCTGCAAACCAAAATTATTGAATGAATTACAATTACACGTGCATAAAACGCCACTGCGTGTGAACACCTAGCTATGTTGACAGAAATCAACGCGCCAATTTTTTACAGTTATACTGTCACAACACTTGTTAAATTAATATCACTCGGTTTTGCAATCATGTGAACCGGGATTTTGAACACACAACAGAATTATAGAGCAGAATAATATTTACCGAAAAGTGTAATCCCCAAAAAGCACAAGCCTCGACGTAGTTGAAAGAGATCGAACATTTATGAAGTGAAGTTAGCTGCAATCAATCGTGAATTTGCGTGTGCGTGATGTCGCCGAGCGCCAACCGGAAAAGGACGGTGTCGGTAAAACAGTCTACTGCGCAGCAAACAGTATTTCACAAAAACATAAAGACTGCTAACTATGACTGCCCAACATCGTAATTAATTCAAAAAATATTTAATTTCATTGTCAATAATGTTTTGGAATGTTGTTTACAATTTGTTAATAAAAAAGTTGGTTTAGCAGTCTCGCAGTGTTTGCTCCGAAGCGCCATCTAGCGACATTAAAAGGTACTTCCAACAGAGTGGCGGGGCGTGGTGGCTGTATAGTTCGCGGAATGTCCGCCATTGAAAAGCAAGAGAATGACGAGTTTTATAAAGTAGTTTTGAAATTCGTGTTCAGATGGCGCTGTCCTGCTTTTGTTGTAGGTCACCTTGAATTTATAAGGGCCTACGCCCACTATCGGCATCGGCACGCTTCAGGATTTTAAGGCGGCAAATAGCAATATACTTTAACGTTTTGGCAATAAAGTAGAAATTTCCGTGATGTGTTCTCGTAAAAACAACAAACAAATGCATTTTGTTTTTACGAGAACACATCACGGAAATTTCTACTTTATTGCCATAATGTTAAAGTATATTGCTATTTGCCACCTTAAAATCCTGAAGCGTGCCGATGCCGATAGTGGGCGCCGGCCCTTACAGTGTTGCGGTGAGTATAATATTCTAGTAGATTTTAGTAGGTAGTAGGAAATTTGACATTGGGACTTGGGGACTCGCTCTTTAGCATAGAAAGAAATGGTGGCAGAGTCCCTAGTGCGATTTTCCTCGATCATGACCACCGTAAAAGCTGACGCGATTAAAAAATCGTACTCCGGGCACTGAGGACACTTTATTGAATACCTACCTATATTTTTTTGAATAAGTTGGACAATACTTAAACGCGTGTTGGTAGCCAGTGCTGGCACCAAGAACCTGCCGTCAAATCCATATAGCAATGCCAAGTTAGATATAGTGGAGTTATCACTTTATTTAATGATTCTGAATATTAATTGGATTATTACGTAGACCATTTAAGTCTATAGTACTTACCTGCGTTCTATGACATTTTCAAATTAGGCAAAAACCAGACCGATCGAACAAGCAATTTACTAAAATTAAATAAAAGTTACCGAATCGTACGATAGCTCGGTTGTGGATCGCTACCCAGAATATGATGGTCTTTTTCAGGTAGGTAGGTAGGTACTACCCGCCAACTAATAAAAAAATTACCCTGTTTACCTAAATACGTCAATTGGGAGTTAGCCTTGTGGATGGCTTAAAATCCTACTCTATGCATTCGTGAGCACTGTGAGACCTCATTACAGTGCCTAATGTTTATACCTACATAATTACGGTGATAATAAGGTGGTACGAGTAGCAGATAGCCGTCGCGCCTATTTATTTACCTAATATTAGTTTTTTTACATATTGTAATCATGATAATTTATTGCCTTACATGGGCGAGGTTACAACTGATCTTTCAGCGTAAAAGAAAGTAAGTATTCACAAAAACTAAAATATTTGTAATCTTAAACCTAACATCTTAGGATATAACTTTAGGTCATCTACGAGTAATCTTAAATAAACAAAGTATTCAATAATTGTACTTATACGATTAGCTAAGTTACAGCTTTGAGTACCGTTTGTAAATTGTACTTACAGTCTACTTTACAGAAATATTTATTTGTGGCCAATATTCGTTTTATGCTAATTATTTGAAAATTAAAGATCACCGACCCTATCAGTTCGCAACAGTTCGTCAAATAAAAATAGGTAGAGCTAAAATTCGGATATTCGTGCTCTCTTAAACTTTACTGTGATCTGCGTATTTAAGGTACCTAAATTGTTCCTAGAGTCATTACATGCACATTTCACACTAAAATTGGGTGCGCATCCAGCATTTGTAAGTTTCGGAGAACAAAATCTTACCTTGAATGAAAATTAAGGCAAAGAAAATGCGAAAACTTTTTTGAAAATAATAATATCGTAACCTAACTACTTACCTAGTTACTATAAAGTACGGCTGTTAACCACTTCGTAAAACTCGTAGTAATGTAAGTAGCTAGATTAAACGATTTGAAAATAACAATTTTTGTTTTTCAGTAGGGGAAATGCAATTTACGTTAAATACTAGAGGAAATAAATACCGACTGTCTATATATATTAATCATAAATAAGTAAGAAAGTAAGCATTGCTTTTTCTTGAAAATCATCTGATAATCTAGCCTACTCATACTTACATATTTAAGTAAAGTAGGTATGCAACATTTTGGAGCAGTGAGAAGAAAGGTGCTGCAAAAACAATTCACTGAAAAAATACATATTTTCTGGCAACTTTTTAAATGAAAACGCTGGTCGGCTACAAAGATGTGTTTTTAAATCCAATTTAGGTAAGCCATTTTATTATGTACATTGACATACATTTACAACTAGCGGCCTTCCGACTTCGTCCGCGTGAACCTAGGTTTTTTTAAATATATCATTATTGTAAAGTTTCATTCAAACCCATCCAGTAGTTTTTACGTGAAAGAGCAACACGGCACATCCACACATACAAACTTTCGCATTTATAATAGGTATCTATTAATAGGATTTAAACTAAGAACACATACTTACTTACCTACTTCTCCTCACAACCTAAAGTTGTTATCTAAACAGAGCTTTATGTGTTAAGTAACTAATTTGGTACCTACTACGAGTATTTTGTAAAAAACGCCATTATTATTTAAAATTGGTTTTGAAAAAAGGGTTTTTACAAATAACTGTCACTTTCTTGCTAATTAAATGAATCTTCTAATAAAAATAAATGATTAGGTATAATTCAGGTATTACACCTACTTACCTACTTCTAAATACGAGATAGTAACTACCGAAGGACAGAAAACTGTATCATGAATCTTGTGGCTCTCATTAGAACTTTGACCTACTTAGATACATACCCATGTTTTATTTACATTTTAGGTAAACTGCATATTTATAAAGTTAGAAAACCGACTCGTAATACTGGTATGAAAGCTGTTTCGAAGAAATTAAAAATCTTATTCGAAGAAGTAAATAAATATTATTTCCTATCTATTTATTGCCTGCAGAAGATTCGGTTGGGCTTATCATCCCACACGTCATCGCTACCTGTAGATAGGTAGGTGCTATATGGTACATATTTATTTTACAATTTACCAATTTACATAAAAACAATCTACCTACCTACCTATTTTTTAAACTCATGTACCTGCTTGAAGTTTTATCTAACGTCTAACCACACTGGTGGTATGTACACACTCTTTAAAAATGTATAAGTACAATACCAACCACCTCTGTGAAAAACAATGACAGAAAGTTATTATTAGTGATGTGTTTTTAAGATTGCTTTTATATACTCTCGTCTACTTAGCCACTACCGGACAGCCTCTTAACTACCGCGGTAATCGTCCCAAATCGCGCCCTTATGATTTGTAAATATTCTTATATCGCCGTCCGTTCAATAAAATAATAATAGTAAACATCCGTGCAAATGGCCGGCGGGGGAGGGAGCGAGCGAGCGGGCCGGGGGGAGGGGGAGAGCTTATCGATTCGCGCCCGCGCGACACATAGTATCTCTGTCCTCTCATCGATGCCCGTTCGCTGGCCCCACAAAGAAAGAGATAGGTTTCGCCGACTTTGATCCTTTTGTTTTTGGGCAGCGTCCGGCGTTGCGGGCGGGGGCTGAAAAATGTGAAGGGCCCCTGATTGGCCGGCGCGGGCCCGCCCCCCCGCGCCCGCGCACCCGCCCGCCGCAGCCTCCGTGCGAGCCAGTTCAAGGGCGGTTGCCGAGCCGACTGTTTGGGTTGCTTATTTATAAACTAGATACCGATTATTGGACGCTCATTGCGCTATCTGCCGCTGGTATGAGCGAGCTTAACGGATGGAAGTTTATGTGAATGTTCATGAATGCTTTCATGTATTTCAGGCGGCTGAAACGGTCTTTACCAATACTTTGATCCCTCATTGTGCACTGTAACCTAATTCTTTTCATTCAGTAAGCACTGTTAGTGTTAATTTCCTGTTTGGGAATAATCATTACCTAACATTGCGTCGGAAAATTGCTAGGAATCTGAAGAAAAACAAACTAATAAGTATTCATTGAAAATCACTATAATTGAAATGGTCCTAGTCATCGTAGATATATTAAAAATACATCGCTATTGTTCTCAATTAAGAAAGACTAATGAAGATAAAAGGTATTTAATTTAACAATAACAGTTTAGCTAATTGTGATTGTTCCACATATTCATGCCTGAAGTTTTAACTAGAGGAGTAAAATGGCAGAAGAGGTCATACGTCCCACCTTAATATCTTAAAAAATCGGTAATTTTCATTCGAATTACCTGTCCTGTTATGTTTATGTTGGTTACATACTATTGTAAAACCTGATTTAGGAGTACAAAGAAATATTACAAACGTACCTTTTTAGATTTTGTTTTGAAGTCGTGACCTACTTTTGCTATTCTGAAAAAAATACTTAACTGAAACTCTGTCAGCGCACTTGGCATTACAATATTCCTTTCCTATTGGGCCTTTTACTGGGCGCAGTGAGATTACAGGTAATTTGACAGAAACTACCATTCTGGCAATTACCAGTTCAATCAGTAGATAAGGTGTATTTCTGGCCTTTTTATATCTTAATCGAATGTAGAGCGTTCTATGTAATTTGGGTTCTTTATTAAGTAAATAAGGTAAGGTTCGTAATAATTTAATTGTTTAGGTTTCTGATTTGTTTAGAATACAGACCTAACAAAAAGCTTGTTGTGGGTCGGTTATTTCAATAAACATAATATTTTAGGTTAATCAACAATAGTGTTTTTTCTCAGAACCAACAGGTTCTAATACTGGCCAGGGATAAAGTTTTTATTTAAATCGGACCTTGCAGTTTTAGTTTGCCAAAATCGGTCTTGATACTACTTTAAGCATTTTTCATATTCCTTATTCTCAAAAATTAACACTGTATGACAATAAAAAAAATAACCCTTAAGTATTCACTAAATAATGTTCACCACATGACTGTTTGTCCTGGCGGGGATGGAACCCGCTACCTTCGGTACTATTTGGTAGAAGTTTTGCTTTACGCATTGCACCAATGTGTCAATCTAAGAAAAAGGATAAGTACTTAGCTACTTTTTGTCTATTCAAGAAAGATAATAATTTGCTGCGTCGAATTTGTATTTTTATTGCTACTAACAATGAAATAATTCAATACTAGTGGCAACTGTTTCATGGACAGGAGATGGTGTGCGGTAAAAACATTAACATAAAAATCATTTGAGCGTATTTTTATATTTTGGAAATGCACGGAAGGCATGAATAAGTTTATACTTAAATGTCAAAACTTTTATTTTCGAGGGTTTCGCGGGGCATGTCAAAAGCTTTGTATTAAAGTAAGTTTTTAATGTTTTGATCCAAAATGTATTTTTCAATTGTCTTCGATCTGGCGACTTCTAATGTAAATCTCATAACTTTTTGGTACTTTCTAACTGAAGAAACTTAATGGCGAGGAATGTTCTTGACTAGGCTACCTGTTCTAAAATCTAGACTGAAATCGTATCCGTTACGTTCTACAAATAACTAGCAGACAGAATAGATCGCAAAAACGTACGCATATTAGTATAAATGGAGCCACGATTTGACTATTAGCGAACAGTTAGGCTCTGGGGTCATTGGTTTGCTATTAGGTAGAGTTCATAGAGGTAGAGTTAGCGGGAGCGATTTAACGGTTGAAAGATTTTTCGTTATCATCATCATCATCAAAGGATCACTTGTGAAATCAACTGATGAATGAAGACACAACTTTAGTGAGACAATTCGAAAAAATTGTGAACCGTTCGGCAGCTCTAATTCCATCAACAGATACCTAGGGGAAAGGGGGGCACAACGGGGACGCGAGGCACGATGGGGCCACCCCCACATACAAGTAACTATGCATTCTAGGCGCGTTTTGTTTTAGCCAATAAGAGGGTATTTCTCATCGACATTAAGTACGGCAGTGACCGGAGACCACAGTGCACGCGTTTCGTGTTGACGTTCAATTCTTTTTTTTGGCGACATTTCATATTATTTTGGATCCATACCAAAACGGGTATAATAAGGTAAGTGTTTAGTTTACTATAATTATTTCGTTTGGTGTGTTTAACTACTAGCACTATGTATTGATGTGTTTTGAGCAAAATCACTCCAACCTTGAATTGTTTTTTTCGTTAATTATTTAAAATTATGTTAGACATGGGGGCATAACGGGGACGTAGCTAAGGGGCATAATGGGGTACCCCGTTGTGCCCCTGTATGGTCTGTTCATTTGTAAATATTACAATAATATTATTTGTTTTGTATTAGGTTTGTACGAAATTACAAAAATATAAGTTCCAGGCGCCGTTGGTCGGCAGAAAACATCAACAGTCAACCATCTCAGAACCTCAGCCTGAACCATCTATGCCAGATGAAATCTGCGTTTCCCAATCTCCAATTCGAAGAGTTTGTCGTGTTTTGACAACTTTCTTTGAAAACGCTTCTCCTAAAGACATATTCTCCCTATCCCCTCAGTCGACCAAACGAACCAAGCGAGAAAAAACTATCGTAGAGGGAAGACAGTCTTCGGAGCGTTGGGTGGCCTGCGAGCGATGTGGACAGGCCCATACAGCCTGTGCCGGAGTTGATGACGCAGATTTAGAAGAAATCCACACCTGCTCATTTTGTACCAGTTAAAATAGTGTACCCCGTACTGCCCCGAACTGGGTACCCCATGCTGCCCCTACCCTGGGGCACAATGGGGTTTTCGTAGAGGCTCCGTAAAAATTTAATAAAAAATATTAAATGCTTTTTTACCACACCAAATTCACTGCCAAATTATAAATGTATAAGTAAACAATAAGTTGTGATTACTTTTTAATACAAATATTCCATACTCATTTTTTTATTGTTTATTTCCCTTAGCGTCCCCGTTATGCCCCCCTCTCCCCTACTATACTAGATTCTTTTTTATTTTCTATTTTATAAAGTGTTTTAAGTGCTTTTTACTAAGCTTACATGAGTAAAGACTTTTTTTTACTTTACTAAAACATAAAATAAAACATAAAACATTATAAAAAGATAAGTGTTGAAACCCTAAACTCTCTGTAGAGCCTTGCGCTTGACTGGTATATAGCGAATACCGCTTGGCATTTAGTTCGCCAATTGCATTTTTGTTTGTAATTTTGCGCAGTAAATAATAAATAAATATATTATAAAATGTAAAGCCCTTAAAATAACAGGTTATGTAATTCACATGAAACGCTTCGCTCAACAGTGTGTACTGGGCCTGTGTTTTTTTGCAGAAAAGTTGTTTTGCCGCTGCGATGTTGCTGATAAATGTTGCGGAGTTGTTGCGTCGAGTTGCTGTTGTGTTGTTGTCGAGGGTATTTTGAGCTGCTATTTTTGGTATTTTGGCGGTAGTCTAAGTTTTAAATGACTTGAAATCACGTTCAACGAAGGCTAAGAGGACATGCCTTTTAAATGAAAAATGTTACAATCTGAGCCTATGACTACGAAGTATGTACCGTAATACCTTAGTTTGTTTAAATTTGTAATAAATACTTTGCCTTTTTTTATAAAGTCACTTTATATGCTCGCTAATGCAGAATAGCAGAAAAGTATGTTTACAAGTACTAATCTGTTATCTCAGAGTTTAATCAATTTAAATAAGAACTAAGCCCTCTTTACTTTATAAATTGTACAGACAGCAGCAACAGAACAAAATATATTTTACAGTAACAGTAAAATCTATTTAGAACACTTCAGAAAAGTTTTTTTTGCCGGATAAAATAAGAATCCCATTCGTTTTAGATATGGATGACGCTACGAATAACACATGACTCTATCACTATAGTATTTGCTTTTTATAAACATGTAAAGATCTTTTGAACCTCCCTGAAAGACCATATAATTATGTTTATGATGCTGACTGTACAAAGGAAGGTAACCCAAAATGTTTAAAACAATTCAATTCAAAACACATTTCTTTTCATTTATTTGTACCAAAAAAAACACTTATTATTACAAAATATCTGCCAAACTACTTTTGTAGTTTGTCGGCAGCAGTTCTCATGATAACTGTGTTTCTAATAATACAATTATAGCACTAACACTAAGTAGGTAACAATAGGTAAATATAAGTAAACACCTACGCAACTAGCTACGCCCCAAACCAGCCATGATAGGTTTTTGAATCAGAAATTATGGAAAAGAGAGGGTTATTAATATTTACACAATACATTACACGAGTATGAAAAATTACTTACTAAATTATTTTATGCTCAGTTAGCTGTAATTACAATTTTCATTTTTCTTATATCAGAAAACAAAGTCTAATACGAAGTTAGGTATCCCTTCCATTTCTTATTCTTGAATTTGAAACTTCTTAAAAACATTTCTTAGCGGATGCTCCCATTATAAATGTTGGTTGCACATCTATATCTATACTTATAATAAATCTGTAGAGAGGCCAATTCTGTACATGAAATATATTTAAAAAATAACTATCAAGAGGTGATTAGGGATCGCTACTGATGCCAAAAATGCAATCAGTAAATTTTTTGTCTGTCTGTCTGTCTTTCTGTCTGTCTGTCGGCTGTATATTCGTTATAGAAACAAAAACTACTCGACGGATTTCAACGAAATTGTCACAATTATTCTACATACTCTTAGGCAGGTTATAGTATAGTTTTCATTACGCTACGATCAATATGAGCAGAGCAGTGAAGGGAAAAATTATGGGGAAAACGGGAGAAGCTATTTCTGTCAACAACTTTCTGTTATCAATTGTTTTATTTTGAAGACAGTCATCCTGCTAAGATAGAAACTTTCAAATAATTATGTCCTACTAATATTATAAATATGAAAGTTTGTATGTGTGAATGGATGTATATGCCGTGTTACTCTTACGCGTAAAAACTGCTGGATGGATTTTAATGAAACTTTACAATTATACAGCTTATGCATCGGAATAGGACATAGGCTACAATTTATTAAGATATATTTCATTTTTTAACCTAAGTCCACGCAGACGAAGTCGCGGGCGGCCGCTAGTTGATAATAATATCTCAAGACAAACGACTTTGAAGGATAGTAAGTAACAACTCTACTTTTCCACAGGTATCTTTCAAAGCTTTTGTTTCTCTTTCCCGCATGAGGAGGACTCATACCTCTAGCATAGAGTCACGTTGTCAAGTTGTAGTAGACCTGTCACAGTGGCGTGTTTGTACCGTCCACTAAAAAACTTGCGATGTGTTCGGTACTATATTATATGAGCTATGCAGGCGAAACTTGCGATATGAACTGTACTATGTGGCATACCAGAGAGTCTCAACTTATTGCGCACATGTAGTACGCGTGTTCGTAAAATTCGAAGCGTCGAAGGCGCGACGTCGATCACCGCTGACGCGAAACGACGTCTCGCGTCGGATAACAATGATCTACACACCTGGAAGGCCAGGGAGGAAAATAAATACTATTTTTTACATTTCGAATCACGGGTTTATTATGACGCCAATATTATCATCATCATCATATCAGCCGGACGACGCCCACTGCTGGGCATAGGCCTCCACCAAGGATCTTCACGACGATCGGTCTTTGCGGACACCAATATATTATTATGTTTCCTGGGGAAATCCCCATGAATACGGTTATGTCGAACTCCTCCTGACTAAAACCCCACGGCACTCAAAAGTGGCAAGGCTGGATCCACAGTAGATTTTTAGAGGGTTGATTAATATTATCTTAGGGCTAACTAGTCTTTGAAAAAATTAAATCACGAATTTTAACATTTTGGGTATTCAAAATATTTTTGAACAGAAACAGCTTTTACGTTTATCATATATGGGCCAAGTTCGTCAAATTGTATAACTGTAACCCTATAATTATGTCTCTATTAGATTCACAGTTATTTCTGATTTAAATGAGCGCTTGGTGCTGGACTAGTCCTATTTTTTGAGCACCATATTAGATTTTTTGATGCAAAATGAAAATTTCAAGTGTACAAACAAACAACAACAACAAACCTTCTCAAATTGGACTTTCCTCAATCTATTTTGAACTTCATCTTAGGGAAATTGGATAGTTTGTAGTAACTACCTAGCTTGATCTGCTGGGCTATGTATTGATGGCTTCCAGCAAAATCGCTACTTGTACGTAAGTAACAATTTTTCAGATACCCCGTTTCGTATTATCAAATTATCAACAAGTTCGTTTCCCATTGGAAACGTGTCCATTTTTCACCATTCACTGTCGTAATGTTCAGTGCCACATCTAGATCGTGCCCTATATCTTTGTCGCACGACTTCCAGTGAGACAGGCAAATGAACACGACCAAATGACACTATGACACCGCATTCCACACGCAACCGTGCCATTTACACTCTTATTAGTAATAATATAAGGTTGCTCTTGCTTCCGGCATTTTGACGAATTATGTCGAATATTTGGTATGATTGACGCAAATGTGCGTAGTGACAGGTCTAGCCAATTTTTGTCGTCATGTTCGCATGTCAACCTTTTTATTGGGTGATTTGTAGAGCTGTCACCTTTGGCATCTACGATCAGACTGTGGTTATAGAAATTGCATTTAATTAAACACAATAGTAATAAATGTTATAGAATTTGTATAAGAGAGTGATCGTGACCTAGTGGTTAAGCACTCTGGGTCGGAGTACGTGTGGTCCTGAGTTCAACACTGGCCAGAACAACTCATTTGTGTTTTTTGGTACAAGTTGCTCTCCGTTGATGGAAAACAATTGAAATAAGCAAAAAGAGTTCTTTTTGCTTATATCAACGTTTAAAACCCATGTGGCCCGGTAAACTTCCCTCATATTTGTTTTGGTGAAAACTTGGCCTATCCAGGATTATCCTGAAAGCCACGAATTTCGTTTAGTAGTTACATTCTTGTTATGAATGACTGATGATACTTAACCAATCAGATTCGTAATCTATGGGTAACTCAGTTTTTTCAGCGTCATTAGGTGTTCTGAGTTTTTGTTAGCTGAATGAAGAATTTAGAGTAACTAACAAACTAAAACATTTGAGTAAACAAAAGCAACTTTTTTAGTATAGACCTGTTACAAATTACTTTCAAATCGTCAAATGTAATAAAAAAAACATAATAACATAGTGAATTGGATACACTGTACTTAAATAACTGTAACGCTACCACCGGATCGTAAAGGTGTAGAGTTTCTATACTGAGAAGAACCGGCAAGAAACTCTTTTCAAGTGTTTATAATTTTTACAATATTTATAGATCCAGGCCCCCGTCGATTTTATTAAGAATATTAGAGAATTTCATAACTTAGTAGCAAAAAAAAACACGACGACCGTCAAATGAACTGAGGTATGGATCAGCTGGGTATCAAGACGACCATTAGCGACGTCATGTAATACGTGCTAAGCGACGTTATATTTAAATAGCGGCTATCTGCAGATAAAACGGGCCAATTCACATGCGTGAGCGTGATGGATGAGTCCGGCGATCAGACCCGAGCCCCCTCCCGTCATTCTCCTCCTAAATTTGCCTTCCCTGCCTCCTCTGTGTCCGATGTAGGCTAGGAGATAGGAGGTTTGGGTTGCTCATTTTTAGTTGGGAAGAAAATAGATAAGATAATATTTACTTAATTGCACAACAGTAACAGATACGAATAAGGACTCTTAAAAATGTAGGTACAATTGAGGCGGCCTGGTCACTAAAAGTGAATCTTTTCCAGACAACTTTCAGGTAGAGAAACGAGGTAAGACACATTTTTTACAAGCTTTTAAAAGTCTGAAATGACGCATAAAACTGGACTCAAAACAAACCTTATATTCAAGCTTGCGTTGGCTGAATGAATTGAATTCTAAGACTCTGTGTGGTACGGTCAAATAATGCTATAGTTTGCAATTGCCGCCATAAGCCAAACTTGCATTGCTATAATACGAAGTTCAACTGCCTTTAGGGTTCTTAGCCCTTGCAGCATATGCTAAGCTGACATAAAACAGAACTGTCTGTAAACTATTCTATTATTGTGTTTTTGTGATGATTTATTCATGGAAAATAAAGTTTAAAGTTTTCTTCAATCACCGTCATTAATTTTCACCTTTAACATAGTATCTGAACGAAAAGTTTCTGCATCTAGTACCTATTGTCAAGTCTCCGAGTCATCAGTTCATTTATCTACACTGCTATCGCCGTTTGCCTCACGACTGGAACCTGGCTCCTGCAATACAATATCGCTCGCGACTATATCCCAGGCAACAAGGTAAAGAGGCACACTGGTTGTTGCCGTCATAGTGAACGGAACATTCAGAAGCCCACATTTAGCCGACCGAATTCGAACCCAACGTGTTAAGTGGCTAGCCTACCGCCGTTATCCAGGTGCTGTGTTTTCCACCATCGGAGAGTTAGCCGCAAATTGTTTAATGAACACAAAGTAGGTGTTCCGGCCAGATTTGATCTCGGGGCCATCAGGTTATTAGCCAGAGTTTTTAACCACAAGGCCACGACTTGCTCTTCAATATCTCATCTCATACATACCTATGCAAAATTCTCGTGTCACAGTGTTCGTTGCCCAACTCTGCCGAAGCGGCTTGACCGATTTTGGTTTTTCATGTATGTTTGTTAAGTCCGGAAATAGGTCGTTATCTATTTTACACCTTCGCTCCGCTTAGTATAACGAGTACTTATATGACTTTAAAATATCACTTCAAATAAAAGCACCCTGTCTCCGAAAGCACACCGGCCTAGTCTTGTAGGTGATCCATTATACGGGCATTTTTCGTAATCCCCGTTTATAAATATGAAATTGAAGGAAGAGCCTGCGATGGTTAATCGACTGGAGGTCGGACCAGCCCTTAATTTATAGCGACCTGCCGAACAACCGCCCGAAACCAAGAAAAAACGTGTTGTCCTGTTTCCCTTTACATAAATCAAAATTCGTAATGTGGGGTGGATCGCGTATGGTGTCAATGTGGGGACAACATTTTTTAGATTTTTCGGTTCGGCGGGAAAGGTATAACTATACCTTTCCCGCTGTGTTCATGAAATGTATTTTTTTGACGATCAACATTGTTTGTGCAGTTGAAATCATATGACTAATAGGTCACACACGAAGGGATGTCAGTTCGATTTTAGCAGGAGAAAATAACAGGTTTTTATTGAAATTTCAAGTTTTTCATGGAAATATTTGATTTACGTCAAATAACCTGTGATTATACTGCACCTGATTAGAAATCCGATTGTAAACATACCTGTATAAAGCTTTTTTATCGTTGCTGGTTTCTCTTTACACAAAAGCAAACTTTACTTTGGGACTAGGTCCTACTAGGTCAATGTTATTATGCAGTGTCAAGTTATACGTGTAACCGACTGACAGGCACTTCTTTTTTTTTAAATGTACAAATTAGAGATATATTTCAATGATAATTCTAGTTGTATTTTACATTTTTTCCTTGCGTAGCGCTGTGGCACGTCTTTTTACACGTTCTGCTTGGTGATTATGGCCGACTGTTAGGTAATTACTGCCAATTAATCTGCTTTGGAGGATAAATATAAAATAATCATTTTAGATGATTTTATAGGGTATAAACCCTCTTAAATGCTATTTTTCTCCAATTGTGAAAATCATAAAACACAAATGAAACTTTCAAAAATAATATCAACAAAATAAACCTTCGTAGCACACATCCTATCAATCCTGTAACATGATCCCTCGTTAACGAAACTAATGATTACATTACATCACAGGGTCTGTCAATCATAACCGTATGCAAAACAAATAATCGTAATCCATATTGCCCACTGATTACGGTCGATTATACAGCGGCATTCTGATTATAGATAATTATAGTTGGGGTGGGTCTGGTGAGCGATTTAGGTATTATTTGCGCTTTATTTGGGCATTTATTGCGCTCTGGTGACTACGCAGATATTGTGTGCTCGTAATGTGCCTCTGAGGGGCTACCCTTCGTATGTATCATTGTCAACAGCACCACAGTATAAACCATACAGTAGAACATCTACATACAAACGTGCCACTCTCGGTTTGAATGTGTGCGTGCGCGTCGCGCGCCGTGTCGCGATATCACGCACACGCTAGCATAAAATAGGGAGGCATAGGGAGGCGGCAGTACGGACGGGCTGTGCCGCGTGTCTGTGTGCACGCTAGGCTAATAACTCGGCGGTCGGCCTTTAGATAACCTTCTGTATGGTTTATACTGTGACAGCACACTAGTTTACTACAAACTGTAAGAGTTCTGCAAATAATTTTAGTCTTTATGTCTGAGATTTAAGATTCAAGATGAAGGCAAGAATTTGAGGTTTTTTGGCAATTTTATGTGTTGTCTGTACAGGCGTGGGCATTTATGTGAACTTGGTAATGTTTTGAGGATTTAAAAATCTGTCTATATTTCAATTAGGCAAACCTAACCTTAGGTAGATGATATCAACTCACAGCTGAAACCTGTCAAATTGAACGTAAACCTGATCCATTCCTACGAAGATAAGTAATGATTTCAAGAATTAAAAGACCACGCGGGCAAATTCGCGGGCGGCCGTTAGTTAAAGTTGGCTTATGCTGTCTGTACCGTTGGTATGTGGGCCTGTGAATGTAAAATTATGTTTGTGTCTGAACATCATACCTTTAATGTTTGATGTAGGTACTATGCTTTTTACATGAAATGTTTATAAAAAACCTGTTTGCACAAATTTTATTGTGTTCCTAATTCCCAATGTTTCTTAGCGTTGTGTCTGATGAATTTGATGATTGTCTGAAGTGTTGGAGACGGTTTTTTGTTAATATTGAAAGTTTTAAAAAGGTAAAATTCAGAACTTTTTTTGAACAAATATCAAAGTTTTTCTCTAATGTTATTACTGACTATGCATTGCTATCAGACTGAACCATGAACCAGGGGTAACAGTAAACAAAGCAATTATCAAGATTACGTCAATTCTGCTCAGACGAACAATATAAAACTGTATAACTTCGCAAACACAGACGCGTCGCTCCAACTTCACAAACTTTTAATTGAACAATGAATATTTCAAATTTGCATGCTGTGTTAGCTTCGAGTGAGCTCTGTGGAATAGTTCTGTAACAAGATGTGAGAAGTTAATTTAGACTAACGTTTTTGTTGTGTGTTTCTAAGCAAATGTCATGTTCTCGAATGTTCAACTTTATGATTATGCCAGTAATGTGCTTGGGTAAACTACATTATTTCAACTTGATTAAAATATTTAAACGATGCAGTTTACCAGCAAATTCAGTAATTTTTCTTTTTACTATTTTGTGCGACTACAATTTAAATCTGGATATTAAAAAAAATGGAACTAGACCTCAAACATTCAGACCCTTAAATGATGGAAGAAACAATCTATGATCCCAGAAAGGATAAAACATAATTGAATAAGTAATTAAAAACTATAATTATCTTATGTTGTTGGAGTAATTTGCATACTAGAAACTTTTAAAAATAAAAATTTGTTACCCATAACCAAAGTTGAATAGCTGTCCATTTTCTCAGTGTACTAACAATATTTCAAATAAAAACTAGTATCCTGGTTGCGATCAATTTGGATGAACTACGCTATAGTACCTGGGGCGACGTATTACATTCATTAGCCGCAGACCGCGGGCGAGGGGCGATCGGCGCACTCTTTGCGAGATTCAGTACCAATTAGAATAGACAATATTGCGTGTAGATGAAAGGATTGGGAGCTTATTACGTCGGATATTGTTATAGGTGCGTTCGCGCGGAAGAACGGTGGTCACGTGGTAACGATTCGATCAGGGTTGTTATGTAACGGGCTATTGTGTGCGGTTCCGTCATCCGATTAGTGGCGGTCGGATTGAAGGAGTCGTGTTACTAACGTTTTAATGATTTTGGATGTTAATTAGTAGAAATAGTTCGAGTACGTGATAATAAGTAGTTATATAAGTTTATAAGTCTTGAACAAGCTCAAAACATTTTCATAATCATAATCATAATCGGCCTATAAACGTCCCACTGCTGGGCACAGGCCTCACCTCAACTATGAGGTGGAACAAGCCATACTCCAACACGCGGGCTCAGTGCGGGTTGTTGGAGGGGTGTAAGGTTAGTGGGCAACCTTATTGTCAGATGTTATCAAGCCGCCCTAAGGCCTCTGACTAGGCTTAACGACTAACATCTAGCGACGTCAACCGGGACCAACTGCTTAACGTGCCTTCCGAAGCACGCCCGTGGCGCAGTTGTGACAGTGATCGGCAACGATCGTTTTGGAAAGCAACACACGCCGGGTCGGAAAAGGGATGGGTGACCATCCGACCGAAAATTTAGTGATGTGTATTTTCGGGCATCTCCGTGCTTCGGTGCTTCAAAACATTTTACCATAGGTTTTTTTTTAGAGCTTCTGGACTAATGAATTAAAAATAAAATTCATGAAAATGGCAGTGGCACATCAGGGTAGCGATTCACAACCGAGTTACCGTAAGATTCGGAAACTTTCAATAAATTATACTTAATTCCATTTTTTAATGTGGAAGGTGTCTGTATTATTCTCATAATAAATACTAAATGCCATTGCCTTCAACATATACAAACTTCGAGCGCTTTCGCTGAATAAGCGATTTACTAAAATCAAGTGAAAGTTACCGAATGGTACGATAACTCGGTTGTCAAATGTGAATCGCTACCCAGGAGACATTTCCATTGCATTGAATTTTGTAAAAACACATGAAATCTCATAAGGTGCTGCCAACTTTCCTTCGAGTAAAATCAGAATGCCAAATTATCCATACATTAGCTGTTGGAGTTCTACCCACGCTGAAAAAAATCTCCAATTAGTTTCATAATTTTCAAGTTAAATGCATTCCTCGTATTTGCAAATAAGTGCTCATCGTAAGATGTTTGAGTTGTATTTGTGAAACGTATGAATTTGAGTTTTAGTTGAGTGGGATGATAGCTGGCCCACACGTGAACTTAGTGACAGGTGCCACCTTCGGTGACTGGTCTGCTCAAGCGTACTTCATGTTAAAACTGTATGACTTTTGTATTAGATAGTACTACCAATATTTTTTTAAATTAAATTTTGAAAATACAGTAACTGCTGAGTTTTTTGCCGGGTCTTCTCAGCAGAAACACTTCTCACGCCGGTGGTAGAGTCACTATGAATATGTACGTGTATTTTATTCAGTTCGATCTTGTATTGAAACAGAAAGAGCAATAAACAACTATAAATTATTATTTTTTGGTATTCTGCCTTTAGATAAAAACAATGCATTGTGAATTTAAAATATTTTAATTATTTTTGAGTTACCTAATTAAATTTTGTTTTTCTTTATCCTTGACTTGAGGTCAGGGACACATGTTTTTGGGTGATAGGTTACTCTACAAGTTACATGCATGCTATGAGGTCTTAAATATATAAATAAATAACCGAAAAATAGTTTCATCTTTGTTAAAAACAAAAATATTCCCTAAATCCAAAAATTGTTTTTTACTAACATAACACGTGTGTATCTAAGAATCGGCACCTCCAAAAGCTGATCGGTCTGTGTACTCCCAGCCTAATGTGGCACATACATCAAACATTAATCATGACGGATCGCTGTAGCCGGTTTCACCAAAAATTTTCTTGTTTTTTCTCGCGGGGGCTAGCAAGTGCGCTTTCTCACGGGCGGTTTATAAAACAACTGGATTAATTGCATTATGCCGTGCCAGATAAGTATTAATGATGACTATCGGGGGACGTCCCCCTTTCATTATAGAATCTCGTTTGAAGATGTAATGGCTACGTGAAATATTGTTATCGTTTTGAAACAGATGACTGTGCAACTGATGGTGTTTTCGTCTGCTGGGGATCGTTTTTTGTTGAGATACCAATCTATGTGATATTTGCTTTATTTGATGGTTGTTTGCTTCTTCATTATTTTACAGGAAAAATCAACATTGTTAATTTTCCGAAAATTTATATCCCATTGGTCTAGCTGTATATTGCGCAGTCGAAATAGTTGCATTATCAGTTAACCTTGCAATTAAGTTAAAGCTAACTGAACACAGTACAATATTGTTGCACACTTACAAATCAATAAATACAACATGTAGCAGTGAATCGTAATGTTAAAAATAAGACAGCCTGTGAAAGGAATCATGATCGCATCCATAGTAGCATTTTTTTTCATAAATGGTTTTACTATTTATGCAACTGACGGTTAACACAAAATTTCACCTTATCTACTTTTATTCTAATTAGGTGCCTAATTGCTAATAGAATGCGCAACAACAAACTAGTTACAAATTCAAACCCCGCGTTACATTCCGCAGTCCTTGCATACCCAACGGCTCGTCGCTTCATCGTTTGATGTCCGAAACATCAACTAATTGTGACGTCACTTTTGCCGGCAAACGCTCCGTGGCATGCACTTCAGCTAAACGCTAGTCCTAATCCCAGCGGACTAGTCGCCGATGTCCGGAGGGCGAGGCATTTCACGAGCGGCTGCCCGCTGACCTTTCTGGCTCCAGGGACCGCGGAAATGCCATCATGTTTTTTTTCTGCCGCTTCACTCGACGACACTCGATTAATTTTTCACGGTACGCTTGTCAAAATGTGATTTAATATAGCACGCGAGGGTTGAGCCGGACTGCGCTTTGACGTGCGATGCGTGCAAGCGGCCCGACCGCACCGAATCGGGTTAGATTCGCAAACAGACATTTTCTAGGTGGCATTTAAATACAAAGCGGTCTCGATTTGATTATGAATTAAATGGTTTTAAAAGTTTGACGAATTTTAATCATTATTGGAGTCATTTTACACCAAGATTATCTGACCCCGAACTAAGCAGAGCTTGTACTATGTGTGTCAGTGAGTAATAAACATACTTACTTAGTTATTATTAAATACATAATTAAACCTATAAAGCATCCCAGACCCAGAACCAATTTAATTGTTCATCACATTAATGTTTGTCTTGGATAGAAATCGAATCCAAGTTCTTCGGGGTCATAAGCCTCTCTCTGTCCATTCCACTAGCGGGCCGAATGAATAGTCAGGTCCATAGATGACGTACTAACACAAAACGATGGGCGATTTGTATTGTTGCAAGCTTGTCATTTTAGACAGCTATTTCTCAACATGCTCGATGCATGTCAGAAAGAGGTTAACAATGACATTTCAACGTCGAACACCGAAGAAAGGATGGTGACATTGGTGAATAAAAGTAACGATCAAAAATAAGTAGTGCCTAGTTAACTACAATAGACTACAGAATTTTGTATGCAGCAAAAAGCAGCGCAAAATGGTGCTACAATTCTCGAATTATAACCAAACATCCCTCATTTTAAAACCCACATTTACACCGCATTACTTGCATTTTCGCGCCGGCGATGTTACAAGTGGCATTATCTATCAATAACGCCAAAAATGGAACCGCAATTTCCAATTTGCCGTGTCACTCCGGATTCCAATAGGAAGCGGGATAAATGGAGTCACATTCCAATATGTCACCGGCCGGGTCCGACCATTCGGCTTTTCGGCATTCGGTTTCGCGTTTTCGGCTATCGGCCTGCATTCGTCGAATAGTGGCCGCGCGTTCCGCGTCGCCTTAATGAGATTCTAAACATTGTGCCACCACTAATTGGTTTTTATTTTCTTTTGTTTTTGAACGGTTTTAATGGAGCCGCTCCCGGCGCTGGTTAGGTTTTGTTGGGTGAAAATAAAAATGGAATTGACGTTATTATTTACAAGGCGATTTGCATGGAAGTTTTACTCGGTAAGCAACCTGATAGGCTCGCCTACTATGTTGTGTTCAAATTCGCTCGGTAGTGTGGGCTTCTGAGTGTTCCTTTTGCTATACCGGCAAATAGTCGGCGTGACTCAGACTACAGTTTGGCATAAAGTCCCAAGCGTAAGTTAGTTCACTGGGTTCTCACAGAAAGATTGTTTAATTTGATTGAAAACCTGAAATCTGGAGGTCCTCGGCTTTCAATCGAATAACCGTGTAAAAACCACAAACAATCGAAGGTCCTACCTTTTGCTGAAAATAAATCAGTAGATCATTTAAAATTGAACTGGTTTGAATAATGGGACCCTGTGAAGATTTTTCCAGTGGCGGGACTGCATGTAGAGTTAGCTTTCTTTTAGGTACTTTAAATCCAAGCTACGAGATCATTTAGTGGGCCATATATTTTGGTGATTTCCTTGACGACGACTTGTACTTATATGACTAAATGGCACGAAAAAAAACTCAACGAAAAATACGGTAAGAGCGAGTCAAGACCGTTTTGGCAGCACAATCCACAGACATCACCGCGCCGACTGGTTCCCATTCACACGCCATCGCATAAGAGTCGCATTTATAATAACCCGTCAAGCATTCCGATTGCGTCGAGGGTAGCTGGGTAGGTGGTACTGTGTACCCCATTAGAAGGAACGCGACAGGAATGTGCGGCGCGATTGCCTACCCTCACAATACGCACAACACTCGGCACTACAAAACGATTACCCTCTCGTCTTAGATATTCGCATGCCACGGATCCGCGAAGTCGCGTGTGAGACAATTTATTGGCATTGATACTTTAGAATATTCAATGTCGTACTGTAGCCACATTGACGTGTTGGCTTGTAAGAGATCGCGAAAGCGATAAAACCGCTTGAATAGGCATGATGACTGTATTTTTTTTTTGTTTATTATCGAAAGACCTTACATTTATGTAAACAATCCTCAAAGAATCACTTCATCTGGATCAATACCACCAGAGATATCACAATTTGAAATGCACATTTTTGGACTTGCCCAAAAACGCTCCATACAAAAGTGACAGCGATAGTGACGTCACTGTCGCTTTTGTATGGAGCGTTTTTGGGCAAGTCCAAAAATTGTGCATTTCAAATTGTGATATCTCTGGTGGTATTGATCCAGATGAAGTGATTCTTTGAGGATTGTTTACATAAATGTAAGGTCTTTCGATAATAAACAAAAAAAAAATACAGTCATCATGCCTATTGTACATCAGTCTCGTCAATTATCTTATAAGGCCTGTATTTTAAAACAAAATAAATCTCAAGTATGCTCAAAGATAGATTTAAAATATCGAAGCTCAACCAATCACGGGCCGAAATCTATTCTTATGTTCGAATTTAATTTTGAGACTGATTGATCATGCCTTGAAAGACAGTACTTAACAGTATTATTACTTTAGTGTTTTTTTCAGTCCGTTATTTACCAATTAATTCTATAACCCTTTAATCGACAAGGATCAAGACTACCAAATAGCATTTACAGCTCCTGTGAGGTGTGAATAAGTGGTTCCGTGGAAATATTTCAAATCAGCGCGGGCAATGGCGTCTGTTCGGCAATAAGGGCAATAACGGTGACGTGTCGCGCGCGCCGCGTGTGTGGACTGCCTAATGTGCCGGTGAAAAGGCCAGGTTTCTGGGCCTTTCACCTTATTTATTAAGACTACGTTTTACGGAAAAGGGAATGTTTTTAGGCGAAAGTTAGTTTGGTGCTCTTGGTCAGTATTTTCTTTTTCATGTTGAATTATATCGTCATCATAATCATGAGCTATCCTAAATTTCAAGAGTAACCTTGTAGGTTACAATGATAATAACATGTAATGAAAAATGTGACTTAAATCTTACCAAATCTTATGTATCCTTTGTCCGGCCTCTCGTTCACTCTGCTGGTGACGTTCAAAACTCAATAAATAGGTTCAGATATCATAGTAGTGTAAGACAGACTCATGTTCAATTTTAGGGTATTCGATAAAAAAATAAGTTAACTTACTGCAAAAAATACTTTTTACTGCCGTGAATTCAAACTTAAAACCCCCACACTCCGGCCGAATTTTCTAAGTAGTCAGCCGCTGAGACGTTTCCCCCAATAACATTAGTAGACGTTTCGGTAAAATATGATATCCCTAAAAACCCCAGGTGCTGCGTCGCGGGGAGCCGTTAGATTGGCGCGAAATACCTAGAGAACTGTCATCATTTCGAAAAAAAAACGATTAAAATCTTGCGCAAGCCGACGTTTTTGTGCGAGCAGCTGTGCGCGTGCGCGGCCCACCTGTCCCACGTGGCTAAAGATAATGGCCGCGACAAAAGAATCCGAAATATCCTTTGTTGCGTCTAGCGTCTTTGATTTAAGAACGCATCGTCTATTATCTGTGGCGTTATGGCACTGGACTGGCTAAGGAACACCTGTCTATGGTATTGTTTGCGAATCTGTGACAAAGATACTTTATTACGGTTTTTGTTGTGTCCAGTTTGGTAGGTCTAACGTTGATATAACAAAAGATTTTCAGATTATATTAGGCACCTATGTCTGATGGTCAACCTCAACTACGAACAAAATATATGTTTTTTAACATGTAAGTTACATTATGTGTATATTGGCATTTGTTCATAATGTTCATAAAGTAGTTCCAAACTTTAAATGACAAGTTTTTAATGGGCTTATTACTTAATCATTTTGAGTAAATTCAAAAACAACACTGACAGCAACATTTCATATCATCAAGTTGTTTGAAGTGATTGTCTTATTTTCTGCCTGTGCATTGTACAATCACTTCTACACAAAATTATCATTTCCTACCATTTCGCAAAATTTGCAGCTAAATCTGCACCTGAAGTCTCACAAATAATTTAACACCATCAAAGGGAGATTCAGAAAAAAACGTTAGGCTCATACCCAAGCGATGAAACTTTCTAATACTGAAATCGTAACATAAAACACACCAAACTTCCCTAATTGTAGCGAGATTTACGCCGGGACGGGCGAGTCGTGGAAAAAAGCAATTATCCTTCTGTTTTACTGAGGTGAAGGAGCATATTAAAAAACTGGAAAGCGTTGTCAACCCCCCGAGTGCTGCAGACAGTGATGGCTATTAATTAGAAGGGTTGGATGAAGATATTTCATTATTTCTTCTTCTCGACGTCGCTTTTTTTCTCGCTTAGGTCTGCCGCCTTCGTTTTTCGAGTTTGGTGACGCGAGAGTTATTATGAGGAATGGAAAAATGCTTGTTCTATTTTCACTTGTGTTGGCTCGTTTATTCCCGATTGAATTGAATAGAATAATCTTCGTGCCAAAGGGTTTTGTTGGGACAAATTACACGTTAGAGCCACTTTTGTAAGACATCATTTATTATTAATTGATGAGTAGCTTTTTGCAAGAGCTTCAGCAAATTTTCCCTAAGGACTTTGTAAGTCCCGAAATAAAAGTGGTTTTAAAACTTACGGCTCTTGCCTGCGCTGTTCTTGAACCAAATGCCGAATGGTATAACTCTCGTTTCTTGGAAGACGGCCTCTGACAGAGGATGCTACTTGTGCCCTTAGTGCCATCTCATTTTCTTTCAACTGGCCCTGCTGCTTCGGCGATGCCTACAAAGGTACATTCAGGGACCTGAGGAATTGATGGACAGAAGCCACTCTGGTCTTGTGGCCACGACGGGAAAATGGCAAGCCTCCTTGTTACTTTCACGCAGGAAAGTGACTTACACCAAATATTCTATTTGTATCTGTACAACAGGTACTTCTGGTTTGTGTACCCCGTGTAAAACCGTTTTTATACATCTACATTATTGGGCACATATTTTTTTACCATCAGATTAAAATGTCAATCTCTGGGTACTGACCACTATAGCAATATCAAAACAGTCAACCGTCGTATTTATTTATTTATTACACAGAAATACAAAATTACAGCTATAAAGCCAACACGTTAAAACAACAACAGTTTAGATTGATTGAGTTTAAATGAATGGAAGCTTAAGATGTAAAATTAACGTCAAATGATTATATACTTACAATCGTCAAGGCGGAAACCTTTCATTGCTCAATTTGTAAATCGCAAAGCAGTTGATAATGAGGGCCGACAAAACGAGCACGCACTTATCGTGCGATCTCATAATCAAACACTGCAGTTTGTTAACAAGGTGCTAACTCCGGAATTTATGTAAACTGTTCTCCCGTCCCACTTATCTGAGATTAAAATCTGACTGTGCTGCCGTAGGCGCCGGCAATCGCTCCTCGGGGAGCCGGCCTACCGTCGCTTAACATATCTGCATATTCATTAAGAGATCAATCAAATTACAGTGCGGCGCCGGTGTTGCGGGCATAAATCTGGATCAAATGTGCGCGCGGCTTGCGAAACAATGCAAAGATGTAGACAACGCGTAATATATTTAAATCGGGTTGATTTTGTGGGGTTAACGTTATATCATCTATTATTTAAGTGATTATCATATAATAAAACACGCCCTTTCAACTGATCTTAGCAGAAAGATGCAAAATCACATTGTTGAAATGCAAGTGCGGCATGGTATGACTGGACCCAATGGCGCAATGAGTAAAGGCCGTGACAAACATCAATGGGACGTATATTCGTGGTTCACCTGTGTCTGAGTGTAGGTGTTTACCACATATAGTTCAGAAGATGTTCACCTGAGTAAACTTGGCAGTTTGTTTAAGCTTACGCGAATATCTCGCCTCTCTAACACGAATGTACTTTTCTAACTGCAATGTTTTTCACGTGTTGCTCACTGAAAAACATTAGCTAAGTTATGGGTCAAATGGTCATGAACAAAGATACTCTAGAGATGGGCATGTAGATAAGTCTTTTTTAAAGGTGTAAATGTCCTACTCGCATATCGTGCCGTTAAATTGCCTTATCGAAACGTTTTAGCCATAACGTTTTCCATCTAAAAAAGTGGAGTTCAACGTCCCGGCAGCCATTGCTGGCATTGTCGTAAAGGCTGAATAATTCACCTGACTTCCTGCCCACCCATGTCTGCCACAAAAAGATTTTTGTTTCACATTCCATTCACAAACTCGATCATTGATTGTTTTAGACAGACTCCACGACGCCGATCGACGTTCGTTTCGAATGGATTTCTCTGGTATTGTGCTGAAATCGCGTTTGACGGGACCTCTATCAATCAGGGTACCTCGGACCCCCGGGGTCCGTTTCCGACCAGGTGTCCTTTTGGAATTTTGCGCCGGAGTGCGCATTCACTTGGATTTAGGGAAAAAACTGACGTGCATTGTGTGTTTCTGCGTAATGCTTCGGTTAGCGTCGGCGGCGGCAGGTAGGCGGTGCCAGCAGCCGACCTTCATGTGCTTAGTTTTAAATTTCTTCCTTAATGTACCTTTACAGTACGCCTGCTTATATCAAATTTAATTTCACTTAGCTGTATTTTGCTATATTATGTTTTCAGGTTTTTTCCTTCTCTTCATCCGACTACTAGGTGCAGACTACCTTTCCACCCCTTTGTTGTTGACATCCCAGCGATTCGCACCAACCATTTTGGTAACACATACATAATGCGAACAGCAAGGGAGTGGAATGAAGTGTTCCCACAGCTATAAAACTTGGGCCTCTGCAAGAAGAGTGTGAACAGCCATTTGTTAGGTCGGCATGTACCACCTTAGCTATCCCTTACGATCAGGTGAGATTGAGGTCAAATGCGCGCCTAACTAGGCTATAAAAAAAGTGAATACATGAATAGAAACTTATAAATTACAATATCATTGCACATAATTCCACATAGCGCCGTCTAGCCCCAATCCAAAGCCTCGACTAAGGGATCTGAACAACGGATAAATATACGTACTTAAATATTTTTTCTGTACATACTAAACTTAAATTTAGTGAATGAGTACCTTCTAATGGAGATACTTTCTTGTAAACTATACAAAACAGGAACTAAATTAAAGCTAAGGTAAGTACCGATTGTCAGTGGAAACAACTAGGTTGGACTTGATGGAGACCTACCATGTCTCTACAACTAACTATTTTTTGTGACTTCAAACTTAAAGTAGAAGCTTCTGGCCTTCTAAGGTTTAGTTCGTGCGTATTCGAATATTCTGGTATTTTCAATTTAAACACACACCGTACAAAAGCACATAAAACTTTAATTTGTCTTTTAAATTAAACCGACTCACCTTGACTAACGTGACGTCCATAAAATACGTCTTGTCGTAAAAATCTGTAAAATACGACGGACTCCGAATACTGACAATTGTAAAGCAATTGATGTACGCACCAGGACTCAACTCCTTACAACCGAGCAAATGCAATTGACGCAATCTGAAATATACCTTATTCTCCTAACAACAAAGGTTATGCAAGTGGCAAGTGTAGAGTCCATAAATCAAGGGTCTAGGTCAGTTTCTTTGCAGGTAAGTGAACGCAGTGTTTTTGTCGCAAATGGAGTTTCTATGAATGAGCTTCGGGCATAGACAAAAGATTCGTTTTGTACAATTTAAGAACAGTACGTGTGGTAAAGGAGAATGGGATTCCCCGAAATTGAAACTTAATAGGGTCCAACAATGAAATAGTCATTAGTCAATTTCATTATTGCATTGAGGTTGTTGATGAATCATAAAAATATACCAAAGTCTTCTTTAACATATTGTCTGAACAAGCACTTGATAGAGTTCTAATTAAAATTTTAAGGGCCTAAACTTTTCCTTCCTGACGTTTTTTTAGCAAAGTGACTATGTTTACTTCAATGTTATCTACATTTGTATTCTTGTTTATTTTGTTTGTGTAAATATTTACAAACGTGACTTGACCCGATGGTTAAACACTCTGTCTCGGAACCCAAACAACTTCTTTGAGTTCATTCGATAATTTGCTGCTTAATCTCCGGTATTGGAAAATACAATTTAAAATCCAAACAGTCCGGATAGTTCGAACACCCTTGGGAAAATGTGGGCTTCTGAATATTCCACGCACTATGACCGCAACAATCAGAGAGCCTCTGATTGCCCGCTCTGTGATAAAGTTTTGAGAATGCATTTAAGTTCCTATGTTATAATAACAAGACTACTGAATCTGGCTCTCTCTACGAACATTAACTTACTGGCCTTGCTCTTGGTTAGCCCCAGGTGTAGTGTTTGTATTAAATCTAATCAAGGCCACAAGGTTCAGTTTTGCTTGAACAATCCTGGCATTTTGGCAATAACTGCTCGTGTTGGATCATGAGATAAAAAATATAAGACGCGGACAATCCTTTTTGGCTGAAAATTGAATAGTTGGATTACGCGACCTGCAGGGCGCTGGCTCAGGGGTGTGCGAGGGGATTAGATTAATTTTGGAGAGGTGAGAGGTTTTTCGTGTTTAATATACTAGTTGTGATGAAGGTATTGTTCAGAACTGTGTCTAGGTCTAGTATTTTGAGTTTAGATGAAGGGTAAATCTTTTGTTTTTCTGTCGTTTTTCTCTTTCCTTTGGTACCTTCATTTATTCAGAAGACAATCGTATGTATGGATTAGTGGATGAATAAATGTACTATTTTAGTTCTTTCATTTTGGTTAAGACGAAACAAACATAATTGTAAAATTAAAACATGTTGATAAGAGTAATTCCGATTTCTTGCTGATTTTCTCAGGACACTATTTAAAAATGTAAAAAACAACTATAGTATTCATGTTTATAATTAAGTAGTTTGTTTGATTACTTAGATTTAATGATTTCAAAGTACTCTGTAGGTCTATCACTATATAGGTAAACGATACTATTTTTTTTTTTCCTGAGTCTTAAAAAATGAAGTCTACTTTACTATTCTATTCAAATTGAGTTAAGTCCTAATTTTGACAAATTTCTAAATGTGAATACCCATTTAGCGCTTGATCAACATTCTAGAGCATACAAAGTAAAACTGGCTCAACATGTCGTTGAAACTAGGTCTACTCAATATAATGAAACCAGCTCCGTGAGTGGAATGAGTGGGCAGCACTGACGTCTAAAAAAAAAGTGTTGTTTTGTTGTTGTTTACTTTTTCTCGTTAACGGTGATTATTCACATAAAACTTAACTGTTTTTTTGTCTAGTCTTGAAATAGACTATTTGTAATTATTCACATGAAACTTTCATGTTTATTTGTCTAGTTTTGAAATAGACTATTTGTGATAATGAGGGCGTTCATAAAAAGTAACTTCATATCTTCTGAGAAGTACTCGTAAGTACCTGAATAAGTGTGTTGATTTTAATCAAGCTCTTTAAAAAGGAAGGGACAGTCCCACTGTTGACGCCATGGGTTGAAGTCTATTGTGCCAATTCGGAGCGGTTGGTCCTGAAAGCAAAACGTCCTCTTGTATGAAACGACCATAACGCAGTAAGTCATGGGAGCAAATGGTCCGCAATTGAAAAAGCTTTCGAAGTAAATCGTCACTAATTGAAAATGTCATGCAAGCAAGACGTCCTTAACGCATAAGAACCTTTTTTAACTCGTTAGCTGTAGCGGAAAATAAATAAAACCTATTCGGAAGAAGAATGAGTTTTAAAAACAAACCGTCTGCAATTGACATTTTGATTACATGAAATCTATACATATCACAAAAGTAGGAAGTGAAAGAGTTCGTTTGTTTGTTTGAACTTATCTCAGGAACTATTAGCTCGTTATTAGTGGAGCAGGAATAACAAATGTGGTAAAAACGGTGAATATTTTTTTTTACTTTAGCCGCTTGCGCTGTGTACTTGAAAGGTAATAGTTACGCAAAACTATGTAACTCAAATATAGATTATAGATAATTGTAGATTTAATATTTTTTTCAACATGGCGTAAAAATGCACCAAAAATGAAAAAACAAATTGCGGGGATCGACCCCGTGGCCACTCGTGCAATAGTCCACTTCTCAACCATTACAACCACATCAGTCGTCAATCATATCAAATGAAATCGTTATATATTTCCATTCATTTCATCAGAAGGATTAACATTTAAAAGGACATGATGGTGCTATCACACTCTTAGATGGAGTTGTTGTGATCATTAAGAAATTACTGATAATTTTCATGTAATTGTCTATTTATCAATACCTACTCTGAGTTGCCCCCGTCAGTTTTCAGGAAGAAAAAAATGGAAAATTCGAAACAATTTCTAAACTACTATATAAACTGTCTGTCTACGACAACATATTATATTGTTTAGATTACCTATCTTAGATCCGTAGTATTTTATGGTAGACTTCTTTAAATAAAATATCCACAAAAGTAGTCCAACTTTTGTAGAAACACCCAATTAAGGAAGTAAAGTTAGTTGCTATACTACTAAATAATCTGTGAAAATTATAAGACTACCTGTTACCGTTATTAATATACCGTAAAAATACCCAGAAAAAAAAACACGTTTATTGTATGGGGACGCACCTTTTGAATTGCGGACGTTTTGCTCCCTTGACCATTTCAATTACTGTCATTTGATACCAAGGACGTATTGCTCTATTGACAGATGCCATTTTGAATTACGGACGTTTTGCTCCTATGACATTTTGCTTTCAGGACCACCCGCTCCGAATTGGCATTACTACTGTCTAACTATTCACAGCATTCAAAATATTTATTTTGCATTCAACGGCTCTACTTAGTTTGGGGGACAAATACGTTTGACCATTTATGAAGTAGTCCAGAGTTATATTTATTTATTCTACTGGAAGTAGGGAGTAGTCTACTCGGGAAGGGCTACCACTCCCAAAGGCAGTTTTTCGCACAGAAGTGGTTTCTGCGTTCTTGATTTGAGTTGACTTCTGACTGCTCTGTCTGGGATATAGTCGTGAGCGTATGTTAATTTGATTATTTATTCATTGCACAACAATAAATGGTACAAAAGGTGGTCTTAATGCCAATGAGGCATTCTTTACCAGTCAACCATAAGGCCAAGCAGAAAAGTACAGCCAGCGGTGCAACAAAAAATAATTTACTTTCAAGTAAGTAATTAACAGAAAGATATAAGTAATTTGAGTATGTTATTACTGAACGTATTTCAGTATTTTTCAAAGCAAGACTTATGAGCAATTATTCGGGTAAGTGTGTACCACTATATCGTCGTAGCTTACTAGCCACTAGGCAAGACTGAGGTCAAACTTTCCTACTAGGTACTCATTTCAATTAAAATTAATATATTAATTTATTTCCTATACCGTCACCGTGGCCAGCCCTGGCCGGCCGCCGGCCAGGCTGATTACGCGCAGCATTGTGCGCAGGACGCAATTAAGTATTAGCTGAGTTTATGGCTAGATTATCGTTAGATACTTTGTACGACGCGCCTTGTACGGATGCGTAGTACAGCTTGAGTGAGATATATTCTATGATCTTTAAATGGAAACTTGGGTCGTTTGTCGTTTAACATAAACGGCCTATATACGTCCCACTGCTGGGCACAGGCCTCACCTCAACTATGAGGTGGATTGGGCCATACTCCAACACGCGGGCTCAGTGCGGATTGTTGGAGGAGTGTAAGGTTAGTGAGCAACCTTAATGTCGGATGTTACCAAGCCGCCCTAAGGCCCTCCGGCCTGACATCGACGACGTCAGCCGGGACAACTGCTTAACGTGCCTTCCGAAGCACGGAGATGCCCGAGATACACATCACTAAATTTCGGTCAGGGTGGTCACCCATCCCATTTCCGACCCGGCGTGCGTTGCTTTACAACAGCGATCGTCGCCGATCACTGCCACAACTGCGCCACGGGCACCTCACTGCGCCACGGGCACCTCGTCGTCGTTTGTCGTTTCACTTAATGTTAACTTAAAAAAACGAAAACGCTTATACACAACTAACGCTTATTAACTGTTTTGTCAGACAGTGAAACGCACTGGAAGTCATAGTGAACGGAACATTTAGAAGCTCGTTGAAATTATTGCTAGTTGCTTAACTTGAAGATAAGTAGATGTATTTGATTGAGAACCAAATAGAAAACAAAGAATAACAAAGCTTGGCTAAAAACAAGTACGTATTAGGTAGTGTATTGTACATTTTGGGCGGTCTTGCCGCATAATTATTTTAGGTAAGAAAATAAATTATTTTATGTAAGAAGATTGTCTGCCTCTGTTATATATGGCTTTGATTGCAAACAGATAGAGAAATCTTATTGGAATAGCACTTGTAACAGGTAGGTATATTTGAATAAAAGTAGGTATTCGGTAATTTTGATTTTATTTAATTCGTTTCATTTTCTGATCCTGGAGAATTGAAGAGGAACTTTCCAGTAACAACTTAACTACAACACTCAGTAACAAATTGTGCAATTTGACGATACTGAATAATATTACCTACTATATTTCTGCTAAGTTCACAACGAAGCGGCTTTCAAATATTTGTAAAATCTTTCTTTCTCCAGCCATAAAAAGAGTTGACGAGATTTTTCAAAGTAAATTGGCAGGTCTTAAAAATGCAAGCCTGTATAAACTTGATATAAAAAGTAGGACGCTTGTGTTGATATGTACGTTGATGAGTATGTAAAAGCTTCAGTACTAAGTACTTATAACGCCTATAAAGTCAAAATCAATAAACAAATATTAATTAATTCCAAACCTTGCCAGGTTCAGAGCGCAGTCTGCAAAATATCTCATAATTTAGCTAGCATTCGACATCCCGACCTCACATTTAACCCGAATTCCGGCAAACTGCATAATTCCGCCACTAATGAGAAGAGAGCGGCGTTCTTCTAATTAGCGCGGAGTAAGACGCCCTCTGAAGGAAGGCGCGGCGGGCAAGCGGGACTAGGTTTGCCACGACGTTTTTGGCGTTTTATTTGCTGGCGAATTTAAAATACTGCAGTTTTTACATTTAATTCAGAAGAAAAAATGTTTTATCCTGTTTGTCACACGTTTTTACTACTATTATCTTTTAGTAGCCTATAATGTCCCGATTCAGGGCAAAACCTCCTTATCCGGTTTCCATTGTTGCCAATTTTTTGCTTCCTGTGACCAATTACTCGAAAAGGAGTCCAGCTCGCTTCGCTATCGCATTTTCAGCCTACCACAAGAACGCTATTTGTCTTTAGGTACCGAGTCTATTGATTTACTGAGTTTTAATATTTCGTTACCTAAGTTTTGTATTCAATAGGGGTAATAATGTCTCGTAACGTGCTTTTTGAGATGTCTGACGCATTGTGCTATTTGGTACAATGTCAGCAGATTTTGCGTGTTCTTCTTCCACGTTCTGTTAGGATAGTACGATGGTGGTGATGGTGATGGGAAGAGAGCGGCGTTCTTCTAATTAGCGCGGAGTAAGACGCCCTCTGAAGGAAGGCGCGGCGGGCAAGCGGGACTAGGTTTGCCACGACGTTTTTGGCATTTTATTTGCAGGCGAATTTAAAAGACTGCAGTTTTTACATTTAATTTAGAAGAAAAATTGTTTTGTCCTCTTTGTCACACGTTTTCACTACTAAGTACTATCATATTTAGTAGCCTGTAATGTCCCAATTCGGGGTAAAACCTCCTCGTCCGGTTTCCATTGTTGCCAATTTTGTGCTTCCTCCGAACAAATAGTCGAAAAGGAGTCCAGCTCGTTTCGCCATTGCATTATCAGGCTACCAAAATAACGCTATTTGTCTTTAGGTACCGAGTCATGAGGGGCCGAGGAGAAGTGAGGAGCGCCGCTCACCTAATGATTTTTGATTTATCTCTTTGACATGCGTGTTTGTTGCCGCACCATTGAACGCTCAGGCTGAGTTCTAGTGTTAGCTTTCTCGAATCGATCCTAATTAGCTATTCTTATTAATAGCAGCGCTGCGCCTCTGATACTAGTGAAGAACCAAAGTTATCCATATTCAACTCATTATCATCATCATATCAGCCGAACGACGCCCACTGCTGGGCATAGGCCTCCCCTAAAGATCTCCACAACGATCGGTCCTGCACTGTCCGCATCCAGCGGCTTCCCGCGACCTTGACCAGATCGTCGGTCCACCTTGTGGAGGGCCTGCCCACGGAACTTCGTCCGGTACGCGGTCGCCATTCGAGAACCTTTCCGCCCCAACGGCCATCGGTTCTCCGCGCTATGTGTCCCGCCCACTGCTACTTCGGCGATCTTCAGCTTCAATCCTTCGAGCAATGTCGGTTGTCTTAGTTCTCCTGCGGATCTCATCATTTCTGATTCGATCAAGCAGGGAAATACCAAGAATAGCTCTCTCCATTGCTCGCTGGGTGACTTTGAGCCTTCTTATGAGACCCATAGTAAACGACCACGTCTCACTCCCATATGAATTTTTTGATTGTGTCATCATTAGGGGGGTTTGCCATAATCGCCACGCTTGGCAGGCGGATTGGCGATCGCAGTGAGGCCTGCTGTTGTACGGAGACGCTGCTACCCATCTCCTTATGGCAGTTTTCCCTCAGTCGGCTCTTACGACACCCACGGGAAGAGAGGGGGTAGTGCTATTATATTTACGTGCCGGCACTACACGGCTACATATTCAACTGAACATACCTAATTAGGTGACCATTCGGAGAAAAAACACCTCTACATTTTTTGCAAAAACCTTTTACTATTGACTTATAATAAATGGCCATTAAACACAAATTCGGTCTCAAGAGTGGCCACACTTCATAAGAGGCATATATTGTGTTACGAATTGATAAATGACAATGAAGAAAAAATCATTGTCGGCATTATACCAAAAAAGAGCTCAAGTTTGAGCAAGGTAATAGGGTTAGGTGGAAAACCACTGCATTTTCAGCAGAAACGCCAAAGAACTTAAGTATAAAGTCTTTTAAATTACCTAAAGTGAAAAAATCTGTAGATCAAAAGTTGCCACACTTCTATAAATGCCCAAAAAAGTTAAAGTTGCCGGTGAAAAATGAAATGCATCTCAAAATTTGCCAAAAAGAACTAGAAGCAGAAGAAGAGTCGTAGATATCGGGCAGCCCTACTCAGGCTCGCGAGGGAGGGAGGAAGCGAAGAGCGTCGCTCACCTAATGAAGTGTTTCGCTTTGACACGCGTGTTCGTTAGCGGACCACTTGAACGGCCGCGCTGCGTTCAGATGACAGCTTCCTCGAATTTACCACTTAAGTGGCGTGCAATGGTTGCACTTGGTAACTAGTTGCGAGTTACTTATCAGTGTTTACGGAACTGCGCCTGCCGTGAATGAGAAGAAAAAGTTTTGCAATGTTATTAGATGAGATGTTGCTCTTTGGGTGAAGACTTCATTGAAAGCTGTAGAGAGCTGCTTAGTTGAATTTCAGGTTATGTTAAGTTAACTTCGAGAAGGTAGTGTCATTACTACTCGTATTCCATAATCTATGGTATTGTACTGGTCATACGTAAAGGAAAATTGTAGATAGGTAAGGTAGGAAGGTTGTAATAGTCTATTATGATTTAATTTATTTCAGCACACCAGAACTGAATATTCTCTGCACCACGCAAAGCATGACTAGTAGAGATTGCTAAATGTATTCAATAATGATAAATTCTATTTTTGATCTGTAGCAGGCACTATAGAATTATTAAAAAACGACCTCAATTTCACAAAAATGAATTGATAATGAAATAGAGGTAGTCTTAGTCACAAAAATAAAATAAGCCAAACCAGTTTCAAATACCGTTCATTGCTACTTTGGGTAATTATTGGGCTAATTAATTAGAAGTCGCAAAAAGCAACTAATTAAAAAGTGCGGGTACTTAAAAAGATGTGTCCAAAAATTTCCTTTCTATTTTTGCGTCAGGCGGTAGGCAGATATTTGGACTGTGTAAAGCAAAAGTAGCCAACAGTATTAATATAGAGACGAAAAACTGTTAGATCGTGTATCAAGTAAATTTTTATACGACACTAAGACTACCCATTTAGCTCTGGTTGACAACCGGCTTGGTTTACACACCTGATGGTTAGGAAGTTACCTAATACAAAAGACGTCGCAGGTTCGATCCCCGCACAGTACTCACAAACATTGGTGTTCATGAACATAACTGTTTGTATAGGTCTGGGTGTGGTCTATGTGTCAAAAAAAAGAATAGTTACGTATGTTTATCCGTTGTCTAGTCTAGTTCCCGTAGTACGATCTTAATTAGTCAGGGGCTGGATGCCACACATCGGCACAAATGTTCTTTGTTTAATCAGTTATTTGTCTTTTTTTCATTTATATCAATAATATAATATATTTATTGATCTGTCTTGAGAATCAAAAACAATATTAAACAATCTTGAGTTGCTATATGGGATAGGGCTACATACAAGCCTGTCTTAGACTAATCGACGAATTACACGAAGGTCATGAAATGCCATGTCAATGTTTAGTCTAAGTGAATTTAGATATTAATTAAGCATTATTCATTTCCATTTTCAGTTTTATAAATGTCTACCATACAAAACATTCTATGGATATTCAACTGTACTCTTGAAAAAATAAAAAAAATACTAACGCCATTGCGTAAAAGTGTACACACCAAATATACAATCTCTATAAAAGTAAACAAAAACCCAACTTTACAAAAATGACATTTGGCTTCTTCCTGCTTAATGTAGTCCATTTGCGAGTGAAAAAACGTCCTCTCGGGCAAACAGCGTTTATCTACAGCACATTGGGTTAATGAATGGGGGGAAAGAATGAGATGTAGGCATTATTTTAATTAGGAAACACGCTCGGAGCGGGGGCTCTCACCCGGGGCTGGTTGCAGGCGGTGCCATTCAGCTGGCTAATAAATTGGCCTCGATTGGAACACGCCTCTGCAGCCAATTTGTGTACATATGACGTGTGTATACACTGGTATATATGCATGATAGATTGATACATCTGGGTGAATATTTTGAAGATAAATAATTTGTTTGTAAGGATGAACTCGCTAATTTTAGGATGCACTGTTTTGAAAAGAAAAAAGCTTCTCTTGTTCGGCACTTTATTTCAGTCGGACCGGTCACCCATCCCATTCCCGATATGTGTTGCTTTACAACGGCGATCTACTGTAACAATACGGTATCTCCAAGAATAATACGATGCTCTGCAGTAATCTGCCCATTAGATAATAAATAAAAAGCACGAATTTAGCCACGGCACCGCCCCACCTCTTTGCGAAGCGGCAAGGTGGCGGCAAAAAACGCGCTGTCATACTCAAATCATTTACGAAATATTGACAACAATAAAGGATCGCCGTGCGCTGACGACTTTAAAAAATGCCAGTTATTAATATTTGTTTTCTTTGTCCGGGACCACGTGTCCCCACACCTGAACTCTGCGAATGACATTGCCGAAAAAATTGCAAAAAATATCCGGTGAAAAAGAGCAGAGGCGCAACCAGACAACAGCCAGTTTGAATGATTGCTTCCCTGGAAGAGCGGCGAGTCCATTTTTCACAAGTGCCATTCACCGCTTTCATGTTGCGTACTGTGTATTTTATATATTTTTTATTTATCGACGCACCCCCCTGCCTCCCCGCTAGTGTTGTCTGCGATTCGCGCGAAATCGGTATTGGTTGCATATATCGGTGGTTGGAAATTGGCTCGTGGTTAGAAGCATTTATTTTTTGATAAATGTCTTGTGTTGTTGCCTGGTGAGCTGGAGGTTGCGAGTTTCTACCTATACAGAATAATCATCTGTGATCATTTTGATGAACGTTCGTTTGTGTTCTATTTATTGAAGTACGTATTTAAAATTGCTTTAGGAATTTAACATATCTGCAACTCATCGTAACAAGCTTTGTTTTTGAGGTCAAAAAAGGCAAAAATTCAATGAAAACTTTTAAAAGAAATCCCACTGATATTGGTTTATTAAAAAAATATTCTTTGTTTCAGGTATGTACGCAACTAGAAGCAATCACCACGAGTGCTCGGTATATATCTTAGTGATTTTAAATAACTACACTTATTATCTTTTACCTGGTGAAGCTTGTGATTTTTACCGTGATCTGCCCAATGATCTGATGCCATTGCTGTGGTTTCCGGGAGATATGCTTCCTTGCTGCTTTTATTGGTAATAGTAGAGTACATCGAACATGCAGTATTCATCTGCTGACAAGAGATGAACTAGTCTAGCCGAGAGCTATTTTTTTCATAGTGAAGATAGTTGATGGAAAGCATGTTATTCAGTTTTATAATAATAACATGTATCACACTATATGTATAGATATTCCTCTAGGTTTGGAATGTCTGTTTTTCACCAGAGCGGCGGCGTCGTCCGGTTGTCTTCTGATAGACTCAAGACTCTGACTCTGACGATGCACAACGTCTAAGTCCCAAATCGGGTATAGTTATTTGTGAAACAAAATGCTTGCGCGATTCAAAAGACAGATAACGCCATGTAGCGGTAGCCTACGTAAGCCCCCGTGAAGGTTTTCATCTCCATAAAAGTCAACTATGTATAATTAGTATTTTGTTTTAGCTGCATTTATTAGATTTCGATAATCAACAACCTCAGTAGCCTATATCAATATTTCAAGGATTCAATTTTCCTATCTAATACACACCATGCCTGTCATCCTCAACTTGACGCGACATGAAGATATTGGCAAGGAAGTTTCCATCCAACTAATTGAGTATGATCTTATCTGTAAACTCTAAATAATCTAAATCTCTGTAAGCATTATTATGTAATTGTTTTCTTTGTGCAATAAAGTATATCTTATATTATCATATCTTATATGTAAAAACCGGGACGTCTCCATCAACCGGGACGTCTGGCAGCACTACCCGCCGAATTGATATTCGTCGAATGCGAATTTACGGCGTCCAATTCCTCACTGTTTTATTCATTTAGTGATTTCGCGATGGTAAACACGCAGGTAGATGTGTTTAATTTCGAAATGAATGTTTATTGCGAGTTTCCGTTTCGTTTCAATGATGTACTTCGTGTTTGTTTGTTTGTATTGTTATATTGCTACAGACCGGAGGGATTAAAATCGCCGTTTTACAAAACGTTTAGGTAGCATCAATGAGATTATTAGTCATTGTGGATAGTACACCAATTGAGAAGGAGTTTCGCGAGAGGCACTTTTTGCAAGAATATAAGATTAAATTAGAAAAGCCATTTAGCTCTACGTATGTACTTTTGCTAAAACAAAATGAGGGACGTACGCACACATACACTGGTGACCTTTCAAAGGTTACAGAACTTTACTAAATAAACGAGGCCGCGCTGGAAATCTATGCTCAGTAGTCGAAGTCAACAGTCGACACCTTATGGTTGTAATTTTTATATATGATGCTATTGGTAATGACAATGAGATAAGCTTCGGTCATTCAAAACTCTTACAAGATAATAATCATATTAGCATTTGTAGAAATGCCCTGTTCATTGGAAGCCAAATGCCTTTGCCATGATAGCGTGCGGACTGATATCATGCTTGGCCTTTAGTTTTACTCTTTGTCTTTTTTAATTATATTTTTTCTTTACATACGAAATACTGTAATTACTTCAAGTAGGTAATGTTGTGGCCTCTTCCAGGTAGCTAATACCCCTCAAAATAATGTGAAAGTAGGTTGGTTTAAAAGTTAGCGAGTCATAAAGTGTTCCAATGCCAGGGGACAATCTGTAATCGACTCGTGCGACCGCCATAACTCCTGATCCGCCAGTGTCTAATGACGTAAAAAGTATGTCCCCTGCGAAATGCCCGATGGAAAGAGTATGTTAGATACAGAATGGACGCTTTTAACGATACCACGAATATGAGGAGGTTATTCGACAAGACTATAATGATGGCAATACATCGTTCTAAATCGACAACAAAAAAAAGGAAAAATGGTTGTTTTAGTGTTAGATACACATTGCAAAAGGTTTTACATCAGTCATTTCAGAATTCACGGGTTCTGATGTTTTAACTCCACTCATTGCTGGTGCAGCACCTGGTGCTGCTCAAACATAAACAGAAGTTCAGTAAAAATTTCAACTGAGGTCAAATGAATGTCGTAAAACATTCCCAAATTTAAATCTCAACTTAGCCGTCTTTTTCTAAACGTATTTTTTTGGGTACAAGAAGTGGCTCACCGTACCTAAAGGGATATGGACAAAAGCTGAAGTGGCACAACATGCAGTGAAATCGACCAAAAGGACACATTTATTTGCAGAACGTTCAATTACGTGGCTCATACCAATTTTACGTCCGTAACGCCGTCTATAACAGTATGATTTTTAATCAGCATTCATAGATATCGCCTGTTAACGTCTATTGATGTCCAGAATGTGTCATATCCCATAGCTCTGAGTGTTACAATCAATGTTCAACTCGTCGCCAGTAAAAACAATGAAAGGCACTAAGTATGACTTTTGTTATTGCAATTTTAAAATATTTATTTATTTAATTTTATTATACAGGTTTTGTGACTTACTCACATAATAAAATAAATTTCTGGTGCAATTCACACGATAGATTTACAATACTTAAATAAGAATTTTCGCTGAAGGACATGCATGCCGACAAAATATCGTGGTTGTAGGCAGTGAACACTACGTTACCGCGTACACTATTCTTTGCCCGTCGACCATAGACAAGCCAGGGGTCGTGAAAGCACGGCGTCATCGGCTGGCAATTTGAATGTGGCCGCTTAGTCGCCGACGGCCACGATGACTGATGAGGCAAGGGTGAAGATCGCCGATCGTCACCGCATCCCTTGTATATCATTTTGCGACAACCCTAATGCCTACCTATTCTGGCCTGACTGATAGATTACGTTTTCATTATGCGCTGTGGGTAGTGACTAGACGAAATATGCCTGACACTTTTTAGCTGTTTGAATATTATTTTGTAGTATTTAAAACTACAAGCAAAATTTGTGTGACAGCTATAGCATGAGATCTCAAATTAACTGAACTCGTGTAATTTGAATGACTCTCCTTTTCAGAACGTTCGTTGTTTTGTAGGGCTTAATGTTAATGTAAGATAAACAATAATGTGCCGAACATACCTAAATGTTTGTTCTAGGGTTGAAGTTCGTTTTTTTTTTTATAAATTATGTGAAAGTAGGTTGGTCGCTCTATGTCCTATTCAGATGTACACAGGCTTTGCAACGAAGTTTCTTACTTCGGTTTTCTTATCTTAATAATATCGTGAAAGGACGAAAAATGGCAGACTAAGTGCAGTTTTACAAGTTTATAATCAGAGCATGTCTACAAGGTGAATGCGCCAATCCTGGGCCCGTCGGTGGCCAATCACTGGCACACATAAATATCGGGCGAGTGCACACTATTGTCATGCTAACTGCGCTCGCCTATGCAAATGTGCTCCCGCCCCGACGTCTTGGGAGCCGATGGCTTTATATTGTTCTCTGTCGGTGGCAAAACTCAATTTTCTACTGTAAAAAAATATGAAGTTCATTTGATATCGGTTATTGGATTGGTCTGAAATTAAAATAATTTTCATTCATTTTCAAGCAGGTGTTTACAGTTTTAGGCTGTCTGATAGTGCAAAAAGGCTGTCTATAGTCTTGAAACAATTGATAAACAACTTGAAAGACAAAACACGTTTTATAATACTACTACTTGGTTTTGACCTAAGCAACCTTTTAATAGGTAGCAGGAATACCGCCATTAACAAAAAACGTCACTGAGCACTAGGTACTCGTAGCCTTGTCAACTTTGCTTTGTAGTAGGTGTTATGACAAAGTTCAAAACTCATTCCAATTTGAAATTGGTAAAAATACTTTGCTACTAGTAGGTCCCCAGTATTATTTAAGCATGAACAATCAAGACTTTGTGATATTCAGAGTTCAGAGGTCTTGGATTATGCAACTGCGTGCGTGAGCGAGAAAGACGCACGACTTTGATTTACCGATGAGTGTACCTACACCCATGACAAATACTGGCCATCAAGTCTGGCGTCCCGGCAAGGTGCGGCCGCAGATTGGCCCAATACACAGCTGGAATTTGCGAGAGCGCGCTTGAATCGGCAATGAGTCGTGGCGTCGACAATCGGCGACCGTTTGCGGCGACGCCAATTCCCATTCATTCACGGACCATTGCCGGCGTCGGCTGCTCGTGTTCGACCCGTTAATGTATTCGCAACGCAATTTGAATTTAGAACAAATGTGTTGAGAAGCTGGCTTCTGATCGATTGGTAGGTACGGCGGCATGCGTCGGACCGATGGGTACATATTGTTGGCTTCAGTTTGACGATGAAAGCATGTTGTTCTGGAACAGTAAGTTTGCCACTGACAATTTGAGAACCGGGGTAGGGTTACAACGTTCTAGATATTAGGAATAAGGGTTTCCGGGGTAACCGCTTTAGAAGGCTTGGTCACTTCCAACTGAACCAGTCTAAGATTGGTTCATTTTCCAAATGTTCAGACTCTAAGAGTGGTCAAACTGATGATCTGCTGGTTTCAGGGTACAGGTGGTAAGAGTAGACCCCTAGATGTAGTAGTAAATTAAAATTTCTGATGATTACAATGTGTGTATGGACTTGGTTGTGTTCGGTACAACAAAACCCCACAAATTAGTCAGTAAATTTGGTTACTGAAAATGATAAAATAAAGGATAATCGTTACCAATAAACGCGAGATAGTATCCTGTTATTACTCGCACAACCGGCTCCAGCCGGCAGCCGGAAAGCGATTTCCCCCCATTACGCGCCATTATTATCTAACTAAATATTAACGCGTAAAATTTCGCCAAGGAAATAAATTAAAAACGCAACAACAAGCTTGTAACGAGCGCCGAACAAAGCCGCCCGATAAATCAAGCCGGCAGGTGAGCCAGAGTGCTGTTTGTGCATTAAGAAAACCCTGTTTCCCGTCGGCCTTTCTCGCCCTTTCTTCGTTTTAAAAAGCAGTCGACGCGCGATATTTTCGCGTAGTCATCGGCAACACATAAATATTGGAAATGGGGCGGCCCCTTTCTTGTCTCGGACGAATAATTAATGCGGCGTAGCTTCTTATGTCGCTGGCTGTTTTGTTGGCAAGAATTATCGTTGTCGCTGGAAATTGGCTAGTTCAATGCGAACGGGTTGCGGCAAATTGTTGCGCCGGCGAATTTTCTCGTGACACTCCGCAATTCTAATAATTTTCGATGTGAATTTTGCCGGAATTCAAACTGCGTTTTTTATTTTCTGTCGCTAGTTTTCTACATGGCTATAATATGAAATCTCTATCAAAGGGTTAGTTGCACAGACTCAATTCAATGAACAATTTCCGAACTAGTTAGGGCAAACTGAGGCTGTAGTATATTGTTCCCAATTTAACAACGGTGTCCAATTTTAAAATCTTACCCTGACGTCAAAATGTACAGATACTTTGAAAAATATTAAAGCACGCATTGAAGCATTTGAAATTAGAACCTGAACTCAAGACTTGGAACATACGAGATTACCACTGGGCCACCGAGATAAAACAAGTTCATAATATTCCGCTCTGAATTTCGATCAGTGGTCACTAACAATGATACCATAAGCATTTACTACAGTGACCGCCGAAAGCGTATCCAGTTATCGGAAAACACACATTAATATCACAGCAGTAAGATATCAAATTGATACAAAAGTACGCCAGACAAAACTTCAAGAACTAACTTATAACAAACCAACCGGCGTCTTGTCCGAAGCCAAACACGAAACTAACATTAAAATAACTTAGAGATGCTAACTTAGTCTGAAAGAACTTGCCTCAAGGCTGCGGGTGAAAAAACAACAAAAGTTTTATATCGGGCCAATAAGTTACTCAACTGGAATGATCGAATAAGTACCGACTCTTTAAGGTTTTGAAACTTTTGTATTTACCAATTTGACAAAATATAACATTGACTTGCATTTTCTAAATCAACTAGCTGTTAAAGAAAAGTGACGTTGTAGGTTAGCTACCTAGTAAGTGAAATAGTAAGTAATAATATTAAAAAATATTCTTCACAAGAATAATTATTGTTCTTCACAAGAAAGGATAAAATGCGCTGTAAGTATGTATAATTGTTTCTTCAGATTGTTTGAAGATTGTATCTAAAGATTGGAAATCCAGAAAAAGACATTCGTTCTTGGCTTCAGGCCGGATTGTATCTAAATAATATTAAGACGTAAATAGGGTTTTTCTGAATTCATTTCATTCTGAAATGAATTTGAATTGAGTACTTCAAGAAAACAAGAAAATATTTAAACTAAACTACACACTGGCCCACTACTAGGTATGCAAAGACATCTATCGTTGAAACCGGTTGGCTAAATCCTTTAATCACAAGCTCAGGCTGTTTTGATAAAACCAAAACACTGCCCGACCTGCAAATTATGATTTTAATAAAATATTTTTACTAAAATGAATGTTAAAATATCAACTTTAGCCTTATCAGCACACGTCACGAAATTAAACGAGTCCCGTCAGAAACAAAGCGTTCAGAAAAAATCTCTTGTTTGGATTTGAACTGAAAAAGTGCTTATCTCACACACGCGATTGCGCCGCAATTCTGCCGTTTCCTCTCATTACCCGCCGTGATATATTTGCGTGTTTATTACTGCAATTACTTAGAGTAAATCTCACGTCCTTCCTCCCCCCTTCCCCCTAGGGCGCGACCCTCCGCCGCCATTTTCCCCTCCTTCCGGCCCGGCCGGCCCTTAAGTCTTATGTACCTAGTAAGTTTCTTTGCGGACTTGGTAACCGGATTCAAATTGGGCCGAATTTAGTAGCAATTAATTATAGAGGCGAGGAAGTGTTCTTGCCGGGCAGAGATTTAGTAATTAATATATCTAGAGTTATTGCATGAGTTATTGGAAGGTTTGCGCCGGGGTACTAGCGGTTTCCTTCGGTTATTCTGAAGATTTAACTAAATTACTGACTAAGGGCTGATTTTTCAAAAGTTATATTCAATTTTCCAGACCAACAATTTACAAGTCAGCAGATTTGGTAATGCTGAATGTCGAAATCTATAACTGTGTCTTTGATTTCAATAGGTATGTTATTTTGACATACATTTTAAAATCTACCGAGTTGTAATTTATTGGTCTGATAATTTCTATCTGATTATTGAAAAAAGAGCTCCTAAAGACCCACTTAAATTGTTTATATCAAGAGGTAACTGCAAAATCTGAAGGACAAGGAGGTACAATATAAAACAACTGGCCGGAATTATGCTTTTGTCTTTTGTAATGCAGTGCAACGGAGTGGGTGTGAGTTTTTACTGGTAAGATCTGGTGTTTGGTATCGAAAATGACATATCTCGTGCTGTGGGTACTGCAGTCTAATTAAAAGTGGCTACCGTAAAAGATCTTTTCCTAAATAGACGATGCAAAGATACAGAGTAAAGTCACACAGCAATTTAGCTATTACTTAAACATGTATATTTGAGTCAGAAAATGCATTCATGCATGCATTTGCAGACAAGTATCCATCACAATTTGCTTACACTTACTTACAATAAGACTTTTAAGGCTTAATTATTCATCGATGAAGGAATCTAGCTTCAAGCAGAATTAAGGTTTTTATTATTATGTTTAAAATTATATTCTTTACAGTGATGTCACATAAATGAATTCAGTCACGAAATTGTACTTTGGCTTTGTACCATATTTAAATACACAATCAATAAAGCCTGTTTCAGGATGACAATAGCAGTTTTAATCAGAATAATAGGTTATAGTTTGTATTATTTAGTTGTTAATTTTATACTTCAGATGTATTAATTAATTGTTAACATTTATTGTTCATTGATCAGAATATGTCCTATATGAAGATTTCACAAAATCTGGACCAGGTATTTTGTATTTTTTTTCCACAAATGATATATCAACAAAATTAGCGTAGGTATCAAACGCATACCTCCCTCACATTTAGCGAACATTACATAACAAGGTGCAATATTAAATCGGCACATAGCGCTGAGTAAGCCAGGCTTGGCTGTAATTAATTAACGAGCTTAGTTTAAAAGCGGGGCGTAAGTCTTGGCTTGGGGGCGCCCCCACCATTCTTCGCCAAGACGCCGGGTGGGGGCGAAGAAATTTGGGGGAAAGTTTATCATATTTAGGCGCAAAATGGCGAATCCGCTCGACTCGGAGATTAATATCGAGCTAACTCGCCGAGTTCGGCTGTATGGGAACAGTTAAGGAGTGTTTTTGTTGCAATGATGTTTATTATTTATATATTTATTCTTCATGGCACATAAAAAAGTACAAATGGCGGACTTAATGCCAGGAGGCATTCTCTACCAGTCAACCACATGGTAAGACAGAGAAATGAAGGCGGTGCACAAGATTAATGTTAAAACATTCTTCATTAGAATCATATCATATCATGTTATGTTTGTATTTTTGTTGTGAAAAAAATCTGAGACAGAAGCTAAGGCACAACTTAACATACCTTCACGACCACATACTTATTGGGTTAGTCAGAGGCACACTGGTTGCTGCCGTCATGGTGAACGGAACATTAAGAAGCCCTCATTTCGCCGAGGGTATTTGAACCAAACGTAGTATCTGGCGAGCCTACCGCCGTTATGCGGGTTAGTTGGGATTTACATCGATGTTTTCTATCACCGGAAAGTTAGCCGCAAATTGTTAAATAAACACAAAGTAGGAGTGTTACGGCCAGATTTTAACTCGGGACCATTGTGTTCCGAGCCAGAGTGTTTAACCACTGGGCCACGACTCTCTCTTGACCACTGGGCCACGACTCTCTCTTGACCACTGGGCCACGACTCTCTCTTAATAAAGTTGAAGCTTAGCTTAGCTATGCAGTTTGTAAAATAAGTGTCAGACACTGATAGAGCTAAAAACCAAGAAAAAAAATATAAACCGATGATATGTGAAAATTAAGGAAAAAATCACATAATTCTAGCTCCTAAACTAAGCAAAATCGTAGAACATAAGGGGGGGAATTGGATACACCTTGATATGAGGGATCTAAATTTTACCTTTGGACGTCAACTTCCCGGCCACCCTGTATAAAAACATGTTTACACAACCCTTAAATCGCAGTAGCATCTATGGCCGCTACTTCGTTTTCCACACCAGTATGCTTGCTTGTCGATCAAAACGTGTCAATAATATGTGTTCAAATCAACGATCTACATACTTGCTCATTTTGTACTACAGCGTACCGTAATTACGTAGATCGGTACGTAGGTACAGATGTCGGGTAAACGTAACATGAGCGTTACATATGTCATGTCACGTTACGCTCGGCTCCTCTGGTACGTGCGGAAATATTTAGCCGAGGGGGATCATAGAGGATCGATAAAGCGAGAAAAATCGCACGCTTTCAGAATAGGGATGCTTTTGTTTGTATTAGAAAGTTTATGCGATGGGTTTGAATTCAAAACAGTTTGAGAAGATCGAATGCTGACACAGTCGTAGCATGTCACTAGGATTGAGCTATTTCATTATCATAATAGTCAGCCTTGACATTCACTACTAAATAAAAAGTTGTAGGCAGCCTGAATTAATATAAATATCGCGTTTTTTCTCAGGGGCTTAGTTCTCAAAATTTAGATATTATATCACATGAGATGAATAAAACGAGGACTGCCAAAATGATCTAATAGTTCCAGTTGACCATTGTACTCATTGTTTCCGGAAGCTACTTCTATGTTTTCTTTTTTAGAGAATTCCCTTCAAATTATCTTGAAAAAATGTTTCAACCAGATTGAGTTTATAGCACTGAAAACATAAGTGCTACGTATATAAATGCTGCGTAACATAAAGTGTCATTTTAAAATTCAAGAATGAAACAGAAAGTCACATAATAAGCAATTTTATGCAGCAAATACAGAAATGATTTCAAGAAATGTACTTAGTTACTCTTTAAGTCAACGTCTTACTAAGATTACAGTAGTAATTAAAGCGATTACACGTTCACCTCTTTCATGCTAAGTCAACTAAGGACTACGAAAAAAAGTAATTTCGTCACGCGACTACGACGTAGCTACGGTGGCGTAGTCGTAGCAACGCGCCGCCGGCTACGGTAGTACGTTTGTGACAGAGCGGAGCGTGAAGCTGAGCGATTATCGGGCCACAATCAAATCATTCTGAACTGTGCTATCATCAAACCACTCGCTTTAACTTACTTTACTGGTGGTACCTACTTTAGTCGAAAAAGTTAATTTGAAGTCTGTGTGAATCTGTCCATTGTTATCAAAGCTGAGCCAATTTAAACATCAGATTTACGAGTCCCGCCTGATGCCAGGACCGAATGCCTTTTTCTGGTTTTCCTACCATCAGATTTACGATCAACGTTCGGCTAACCGCCTACCAGTATTAAAACTGACGTAATTAGTGAGAAGTTGTTAACTTTGCAATGGAATTCGACAGACATTGACTGTGTTTGCTTTGGGATGATGGTGATAGTACGGCAATACTTACATAGTTTACTTTGTTATTATTTATGTCTTGTAAGCCAATATCAAGCAGTTCATTAAACCATTAAACCATGCCGTTTTTTTTAAACAATCACTTCTTTTATGGGAAACTGAAGCTGAACTGATACCGCTTTAATTTTTTTTTCAGAAATCGTTTTTTCTATACTTGTAGCTACGCTTAAGCAACATGACCTAAACCTAAAATGTGAAATCCAGGGAAATTACAGTGCACGCCTCCAGGCACAACCGCGCCTACTCTGTGTTATTTTATTTTGCGCTCTCTTGAACACAAATCGCATTAATATTTCTTTTATTTTTGTTTTTAAGCCGATTCACGCTGTTTGGTCTATTTTGACACTCTGTCGTCAGTGCGAAACAAATTGTTAGCAAATTTTGAAGTGCTGTTTTATATTTTAGTTATTTTTAAAACACGACCACAAAACTCAGCAAAACTTTTTTGTTATTTTTATTTTATAGGGTTTATATTTATATAAAAAAACATGATTTGTTGTTTTAAATTCATCTAAGTCTAGTTTAGCCTGGTAGTCCCATTGCAGGGCAAGTGCCTCCACTCCTAGTCACCATCACACGCGGTCCAATGACAATGTCGGCCTTTCGGTCCTATAAGAATTAAATTAATCTTGCCACCAGCTAGGAGAATAGCTGCATCTTCTTCCAGTTTGAAAGGATACCGTAAATACATATCAACACTGCACAGTATTCAAACCCACGGTTTTGGGCGCTGAAAGGCTTATCACACCAACAGGTAACTCATCAACTTAACTGTAGCTCTACAGTCGGGCTTTTCAATTAGATGCAGTGAAATAACACTTTCTTACTGTATTTTTTTTTGCGAAAAAATGTCGTTGTCTGACAAATAACCTGGCATTTGAAGCTTATTTAAAGTCTCACTTAAAGCTTGTCACGATGCTAGCTACAAAACGGGAAAAATACATTTAAAATAAAGCTGTCCAGCGTCGAAATTGTAAAGTTTCGAGCACTTATACGTATTAAATACATCGGTAACAGACGGGTAGCGGTTGTGACACAGAGGAAGCCGAGTGTGGCTCCGAGATTAGTTCCAAAACTACTATAATGAGCTTTCGTGAGTTTATTTTTAGCTTTAATATGCCTTCACGCGCTTGGTTAATGGAATATTTTGGTCAAGTTTTGTTTGCTATTAAGTTATCTGCTTCTCACTTATGACAGTGGCTCGGCAACGATCATCACTGTAAAGCAAAGCTTGCCATTGGTGACCACTACTAAATTTAAGTGATGCATTTTTAGGGCATCTCTGTGCAGGACACCTTAAGCAGGTTCTGCCATTAGCGACGTCAGCCGTTGAGCCTAGTCGAAGACCTGAGGACGGCTTGATAACATCTGCCAGCATGGTTTATCACGAACCTTCAACAATAATCAGCTTCTTATCTTTGAGTCAGGTTTCTGAATTTTGGAGTTTGAAAATCACGCTTAGTTAGGGGTTAGCGTGAAGATATTCTTATACTAATATTTCTTCTAGTTAGGTTATTTTAATGTTCCTCTCTGAAATTCTGACTATTTTAGTAGAAGTCATTTACGCTATGCGTGCGTAAAACACAACCATTAACAAACAGCTGTACAGAATGGCAAAGTTTAGACTAAATTATTCATAAGTTAACACGTCTTTGCTTTTTCGCTCCTCTAACTCGGGATTATGATTTGAATATTAATAATTAAGCCGAATGCCGGCGCATAATGACGCGTCACGCAAGTTTGAATGAAACGGTCTCGCTCCAACTTCGAGAAATTTAGATTTATTTGCAAATGGATTTTCTGACACCTTTCAGAAGTTAAGAGTTAGATTCGGCTTCAGCTACAGTAAATAACTGTGATAATGGTCGATCACTTTTTGAATCTAAACCAAACATATAAAGCTACTAATTAGGAAAGCGCCTTTTTACTTTTACAACCATTTACAAAACTGGCATTTCGATTTGTCCGGTTCATTATAGTTCATGCAACGTCAGATAAATGTATCAAATCAGCGCATACGGCTCAGTACCTAGACTATGCAAAGAAAACTACTTCGTAAGCCCTCCTCATTCCAAGCTGCCCAATTAGAAAACTCTTTATTTACACAAATTTCACTCAAGTTTTGTCTTCACTTTAGTTAGAAGGTTCGTTCTACACTTTCGTGAGTATGTACTGTGAAACATTGCACGTTCGAGATCACGAGGATTAAGGCTGTAACTTCAAAATTACTGTATTTTGCTATAACAGACCAACTTCTTGTCTTAGAAAAACTGCTTGAGATTTTTAAATATCTTCCTCAGGCGTATCGCATTGCTTCCGTTGCGTGCCGGACGCCGGACGGGCCCGCGACGGACGGGCCGGACGCGGGCGCAGGAAACCTATTACGCCCAAATGAATTCCCCGCCGTTTCCGGGCCACGACAAATCCGCCCGCCCCCGCCCCCGTCCACACCTTAGGCCCTTCTGCGTTTTAGGGTTGAACGAGACTAACCTCCGCATTCACAAAAACGTACGGAAGGCTAAAGCATAGTTTAAGCAATTGACGTGTTATGTCACTTACTCGCAAATGGCGGCAGCAACAAGAATGAAAGAGATAAAGCGATCTAAAAGTTAACGTGTTGTTGAAGAGCTCTTTAAGTTTTTAAGAAAAGAGGTGTTTTATTTTTAGCCTCTTAGAAATAAGGATAAAATAAATCCACTCGTTTATTCTTACAGTTACTTCGTGGAATTTTAAACAACACATGTCACAGTACATTGGTCGCGTTTTGCAGTAGCCTCTGATGCCCACAGGACACGAAAAATGTAAAAAATAGTCAAATTTTAAAAGGGCCTTTTTAACGTAAAATTTCCTAAGTTGGCAGCCCTAAAGAGGGCCCTCGGACTTGACGAAGCGGAATTTAAATGAAATTTCTAGAAATCATTTTCTATCTCTTGTCGTCCACACACTTCTGAACGTGCCGCGTTTTGTTATTAGACTTAAAATGAACTATTTCAAAATTAAACGCCTCTTGACATTACTGTCTGGCATTCTCAGCCATAACATTTTACCATAATATGTACTGATAAACTGAGTTTATTTTCACACGACAGCAGAATATAGAAGAAATATAATAAATTCATTTAAAGTTGGGTCATTTTGCATTTAGATTCAAAGACTTCAAACTAAGAACTGTGCCCATAGTACAGGGTACAGACATTCGAATCTACACTATGTGCGTCAGAGATGTTTTTCAAATTGTCCGCCTAAGTATCTGCAGTTTTAATGTACTGTAGAGTGGTCAGCTGAGACCAGATAAAGGCAATATTATAGGTCGCCGCATTTTGATGTAACCAGACTATAAGGGTACAACAAAACAACACAAACCCAGCACAAATATCTGCATCTTACAAGACCATTTGTAGCCAAACTCAGGGTGAGACTCCCACCCGCAAAGTAGACGGACCACCTGATAAAGCGGATTACAGTTGATGCACGCCGGCCGCAACCGACCACTCTGGGAATCTATGGGAGAGGCTTATGTTTAGCAGTAGGCGACAAGCGGCTGAAAATGGCAATGACGATAATGATGACGTCAGTAATGACGACGAACAACCTATCAAGAAAAAATTGAATAAGTGACGACGAAGAAAATTAATGTAATAAATTAGCATAATATTGGAACAAACTGTGATGCCGAGATCAACCTCCAATTTTTAATCACATTAAACGAAAGTCTATATTTTCCAGCAGATGGAATCAATTAAAAGCCGAATGGCGGGAATTCACCTGTCCACTAATGAGTCGCGGCCATATTTCGCGGCGTCGATAAATCATAGGACAAGATTGATGTACCCGTCGAAAGGGAAACGGTTTTGATTTGCGAGCGGCGACGGGCCCGGACAATGGCGTGACGTCATGCGCCGCGCGCCCTGCTACAGTGTGATATCACGAGGTATAAGTAGGTAGGTATTTTATGTAAACAAAAAAGAATGGCTGTTTTTTATGGCCAGTGCTACACTACTAGACAAATATGTCGCTACTAGCAACACATTTGGTCAGTGTCAAATTAAAACGAATGTTTAACAATGCAAACAATTCGGTCAGTCGGAGAACAGGTGAATTTTGAAGCGAGATCGGTTAAAATAATTTTCATTGTTTCCATGATACAATATATGAATAGATTTCACATATTAACAGCTGTGTATCGGCCAAAATACGGTGCATCACGGTAACGCACCGTGTAACATCCAAACATAAATAAATTCAGTAGATGCAAACTGCTCGAAATCGGATTTCTGTAAATTTTTACGGAAAATTTATAAACAAAATTTTCTATGAAATCTTAATTTTTATTCTTCTCATTTTATCATGTAGAGGCAGAAGAAAAAACACAAAAATATGGAAAATCACATTGTAAGTTCAGTCGGCACCGCTTCACCTCACCGCGTACAATGAGTGGAAATCTTTACAAACATTCCGAATGAGCAATATATTTAGGTAACCAGTTCTCGGAAAACCACGGTGAACTTGAGAATCGGTGTTTAGCCTCAACATTTTCTACGGCTTCTAAGATGTCTGGTGACGTGCCGCTTTGTTAGGTCACTGAACTGAAAAAGTTTATTTGAACAACAGATTTTGAGGTATTTCAGAAGTTCGCAAGTTCATTTTCTTGGCTGTGAAGTTGTTTATTGTTACTAAGTCTAGTTTTAATAACAATCATAGACGTGTTAATACACAATCAAACAGTATACGACCAGTTTAGCTCAGTCGACAGGAGTGACAATTGAGATTCAAGGGATTATCTGTATTTGATGAAAATAGTAAATAAGTGGATGATATTATTTTCAATATAATACTTATCGGTTTCGGTGTCATACAGACACATTTCAGCGTGAATTTTGAATCTTTACCAAGCCTGACTGACCGGAACACCCATTTTGTCTTCACTGTATAGTTTTCAGCTAATTTTCCAGTGATGAGAAATGCCGATAAAAAAAACCTAGCAACCGTATAAAGTCGTGCTACCGACAACACTAGCTACCACGGTGGATTCAAATTAGCTCTGTGAAATGTGGACTTCTGAATGTTCCGTTCACCATGACTGCAATAGTCAACGTGTCTCTCACTACCCTGTTAGGCTTAAAGCCGTGAGCGTATGTTATGTTACTCCATTTTCTTACTGCCTACAAAATGTATCTTTATTACCTTCAGCGGCTAATAACCATCTAACACTAAAAACAGAAAACGCCAGAACAAAATATAACCCATCCACCGCCGAAGAGATGACCATCCATCGTGCCGGTGTAGTCAATTTATCAACGGGAAAAATGAAAACCGCGCGCTCTGTCCATTAAAAATAGTCGCGTATAGTCGCATGACCCATAAAACGACCGGCTGAAAAGGAAACGCCCAGCGGAAAACGCGCCAAGTGGACGGTGGCCTTAAAACATTGGGTTCCGTATTTGTTTGATTTCTTAGATTGGTTAATAAGAAAAATATAATGTGATATTCTTGAATATTAATCTCAATCAAGCCACTTTAATGGAGCTAGAAGTATGCAGAACTGTATCTAAAGTAAAAGAATTTATCTAAAAAAGTCGTTAAAGGAAAATGTTTACAAAAGAACAGACTACGGTAGAAAGTTGCATCAAAATCGAACTAATCTAAATCCAAATAAGTCTAATTGGTCGACTCTACCGACGATGACGTTTTTGAAATCGGTATTTAAAAAAACTCAATTAACACAATAAAGAAACAATGAATTCAAACACTAACGATAACATGGGAACATATTTTGTTTTTCTATTCTTCTCCCTATCTCCTCTTACATTGACATCTTAAGTTATGCTAACACCACCAATTAAGTGCTATTTATAGTACAAGATTTATAGTTTCAAGTATAAGAAATACTCAAAGACAAACCCTCTTATTCATAAAAAGTAAAAGAGCCCTACGGCGCCATTTTCACTTCTGAAAGGTTTTATTTCTTACATGAATGTAAGAGATGTAAGAGAAGTGTACTGCAATCAATATTTTCGAGTAAGTGACCAATGCTGCACTATTTTATGTATCGGGTTATTTCATTCTAACTTTGTTATTAAAAAACTAAGGAACCTAAAGAACCCTAAAAATCCGGCACCTCGTCACGGAGCAACGCCAGGACCGAAAAAGAAAACCAATTTGCCCGCGTGAAAAGGTTCGATCCAACGCGGCACCGTATCCACTCATTTGATATTTTCAATCCACGATACAAATTACAAACTGTCGGACCAATCCATACCAGCCAGTATTAGCTATTTATTTTTCTGTCACCCGTCAACCAGCAAGTAATATGGAAATGGATTTAGCATCGAAGGTTTCCTATTAACGCTGATTGGACGGACATTGTATTAAAATTCATGATTGGCAATAAAGCGCTTTTTACGCTTCCTGAAGCGGTTTAAGGGTGTCGCGGGTTTAATTTTAATATTCGACGTCTCGCTTTTATGGTGTTACGAATATTGTGTACAATTGAATTCGTATTTACAAAGTTGGAGATTTTACCTCTTTTGTGGGGAAAATTAAGCATGTATAAATATGTAGGTGAGTTAATTACACTTATCAGTGCAATTTTTCTTTTGTTAAGAATAATAATACAATAGGTAAACGTTATGATTTTACTGCTAGCGAAACTACAAAAATTGCGTTATTTAAGTAGGTATCCATCTATTTTGTTACATTGCGAGAAACGAGCCTTCATCGTCGAAATCAGGTCAGAACTAAAACAGAAGAGTACTCACTCAACCATAATGCTTCGCAAATTTTGAGGTTTGATCTTGGGACCTCTAGATTTTGGACTGGGTTCTTTAACCACTCGACCACCAAGGCATCCAGTACGTTTTTATTGATCTAAGTTTTGCAATTACGGCCCACTTCATGTATTTGATCCCATTTTACGTCAATACCAAAGCAGCAGACTCGTCCTAAGCAGCAAACACTTCCAATAACCCTTATTCCCTTTAAAATTAACATTTCGACTTTCCACCGTCAACATTGTAAAGTCATATTTCCAATCACAGTTCTCCAAAGTTGCATTGACAACTTACTCAGTTCGTTACTTGAAACTCGTATAAATATTTAATCCGAGCAAAGAAACCGTCACCGGCACGTCTGGAAGTTGCGCCGGCTAACTTCTGGAGAACTTGCGAAGCGACAACTAACGTAAATTAATACCTGACATAAATTTGCCATAACACTGCGAAGTTTGCGGAGCTAGGCCGCCTGGAGACAGTTGTACAAATACGCGCGAAGCCTGCAGGAGTAATGGCGAAGTAACGCAGCGGGGGGTCCGAGACCCTCCGATCTTATCAATTCAGGACATGATAGTGCTTGTCTTATGTAATTGGCAGCGGTGAGGTGGGACATTGTTTGTTTTAGGGACTGTGTAATAGACTCGTTTCAGTTTTTGTTCCGATTCGATCGTACAGTTAGCATAAATCATGTGTGCTAACAGACGGACAAACAAAAGCAATTGATACCACCATGACAGAATCGTATGTTGTTTAAAACATCACTTAAATTTAACACAAGTGAAATTCTATTTTAACTCTGTAGATTTAGAGCTTTTCAATACATTTAGCTATTCATGTTTAGGTGGCTTAGGTGTAAATTTATAGACAAACAGATATTCACGAATGCCCATTTAAATATGTTCTACATTTATTAAAGCAGGAATTGCAAAGTAATGTTCATACCGCTCCATAGTAAAGTTCTACGTGAGAATCATGGAGTTCATGCCGCACCCTAAGTTCAGTAGATTCAATGCCAGTCAACGTTTTAGGGAACAGTCTAATTAATAGCCTGCTATGATATTATCAAATACCACTCTTGTCAGGTAAGACACAAACCAGATCTCGTCTCTTGCTTTGAATCTGACTCATACTTTTTTCCACTCATATTCTTCAGGTACCTAAGTAATACATAAACTCTATCAACTCTATCAAACATTCAGATTTATTGCTTTACCTATGCGAAGTACAACCCGAAAATTGCATCATCTACAGATCTGACAAGTCTAGCACCAAGGAAAATAAAACCCCAATCAAAGTATTCGAAGTTGTCCCATTGATATGCAGGTCGAGTGCAGTGTGTGCGCGTCGCCTTATTAGTTTAGCGAGTGATTGGCCGTGCGAGACTGTGCACTTCGCGCGTGACGCTACTCGCAAGTGGCCGCCTGGGGCCGATAGGACCAACCTTTGGAATAGGCTTGTATTCAGTGGAAGAGCAGTATTGTGTGTTAGTAAAAGCAAAACTGACTGACTTACTCGTGTATATCTACTTGTGCAATAAATATGATTTATCTTATCTTATCTTATTCTTCAGGTACCTAAGCATTACATAAGACTCTATCAAACATTCAGATTTATTGTTGTACCTACGGAAAGTACAACCTAAAAATGGCGGCATCTACAGATCTGACTGAGGAAAATAAATCCCCAATCAAAGTAGTGGAAGTTGTCCCATTGATATGCAGGTCGAGTGCAGTGTGTGCGCGTCGCCTTATTAGTTTAGCGAATGATTGGCCGTGCGAGACTGTGCACTTCGCGCGTGACGCTACTCGCAAGTGGCCGCCTGGGGCCGATAGGACCAGACCTTTGGAATAGGCTTGTATTCAGTGGAAGAGCAGTATTGTGTATTAGTAAGAAAGCAAAACTGGCTGACTTACTCGTGTATATCAACTTGTGCAATAAAGATTATTTATCTTATCTTATCTTATTCTTCAGGTACCTAAGCATTACACAAGACTCTATCAAACATTCAGATTTATTGCTGTACCTACGGAAAGTACAACCTGAAAATGACATCTACAGATCTGACAAGTCTAGCACCGAGGAAAATAAATCCCCAATCAAAGTATTCGAAGTTGTCCCATTGATATGCAGGTCGAGTGCAGTGTGTGCGCGTCGCCTTATTAGTTTAGCGAGTGATTGGCCGTGCGAGACTGTGCACTTCGCGCGTGACGCTACTCGCAAGTGCCCGCCTGGGGCCGATAGGACCAGACCTTTGGAATAGGCTTGTATTCAGTGGAAGAGCAGTATTGTGTATTGGTGAAAGCAAAACTGACTGAGTTCCTCGTTTATCAACGTACTGCCGAAACTACTGTACCTAAAAACTTAATTTTTTTGGACCAACCGCCAACAGCATTTCTGTCTCGCCCAGTGGCTGACTGGTTGAATGCTTTTAGCATTCTTTACCAGTCAACCCCTGGGCGATTAAGTCAACATTTTGTACTAGTTTAAATATGAAAGAAAGTTTTTTTCAGAAATTATTTTTTTATGGGTTGTTTAAGGTGGAGTGAAATCTATGCGAGCAAAGTTGCGGATGGCCAGTAGTAATCAAATACAGGTGATCTTGCATTGCTTGCCGAGGAAATAATGTCAGTAAAGAGATCTATTTGATTAACATATTGCTGAAAAAAGGTTTCAAATGGTCTACTTAATGGCAATAGGCATTATTTATTAATTTATTCAAATAATTCACTCGTATCTTGTCTATCGTATCTTACCAGTCTACCACACAGTTAGACCGCGAAATATTTATCTTAACAAATGTGGAAATGATGCATTATTTTGATCATTTCCCTAAGAATAGGAAATACAGAACAACGCTCAAAGAAGACCAATTCTGACACAAACTAAAACCATTCAAACAAACTCCAGGCAAAATTTATTACGCAGAAGCGAAAGCAGCACTCAAAAAAGGATAATAAATCAATGAGCATACGATTCCGTGAGAACTATCCCCTGCTCCCCTAAAACAAAGTTATCCCGCTCGGTGGGGCACTAAAAATTCCTCGTAATTGAATGAATCAATTCTATCGCCATTAAATCGAGTTACCGAGCATATTGGGTGAGCAAATTTATTTAGCTAATAACCCCTGCGCAGTGGAGCGGGGCTTCCCCGTGTCTTGTGGGAGTGGACGCTCTCTAGGTGATAATACGAGCTTATTTGAGATTAAAATACTAAAGTTTCTAACGCTTTTTAATATAGGTTAGTTTAACATAGGGTTTTTTTTAACTTTTTTTTTGGAAATTTTAAAATTTCTGAGGCGAATTGAACACAATAGGAAAATATTTCATGAAATTATTGGTTTTTAAATGTGAAATACACTTCAATGCACATATTTTAGCCGAACCAATAAGTACCTTTTCAAACCCTCTTGAAGAGCTCTATGTTAGATATACCAATGTCATCGGGCAATCTAGGTGGGGGTTTTATCCACGATCTAAAACAGATACAAATTACGTAGTATCTGCTGTAATTCAAGTTATTTTTGTACTTGCTTCAGGCACCAGTCTCTCTCAACTCTACTCAGGCATTCTTTCTTGCTGTCATTGAGTTTCACTAATTACTTCGTAGCCTTATTTGAGTATGTTAATTTAAGTTTGTACAGGGAAGTAAAAGATTTTTATTAATAATATTATCTGCAGTTACACCTAATATTAATTTGCGTTACCTAATTTGCTGCTTAGATCGTACATAGGTATACACAGGAAGCACACGCACCGCACGCGTTGGCCCGAATTGACGCGGATTTATGTGACGTCACCGTCCGCTACCATTAGCGCCTAATGCCCCATTACCGGGGCCCCGAGGCATCTGCCGCTTGTTTTACGTAATTTATGGCGCCCTGACAAGGCCCTGCCTACGGAATGTCTTGTCTTCGGCAGTGGATACATACGTTTTATGTGTAGAATTACTTGGAAGTTGGATAACACATGTCTTATGAGAACGCGTGGTGTTTTAGATATGTTAAAGGTCTTCGTATCTATGGAAAACTATGTTTTGTGAGTTTCGGTAAAAAACAACCACACTTACACTGGGGAAACAACCCTTTTTTAAAAATTGTGAGCCTTGTTTTTATTCTTTGTATTTCGCTACGTTATAATACTTATTATCTAAGTTGATATCTGTTAAATACTCACTGCGAGAAGGTATAAGTGTTTATTTGAACACAAAATTGTATGAAGATAAAACTCCATAATGAGGGTCTTAATGCAACAAAATTATTTTATAACCCTTTTTAAGAACATCGAACGTCCTATTTAGCAGAACATATCGCACAGGGCCGCACTCGGAGTTTATTTTTCAATTACAATTGTTAACGGCATAATCTGGAGGCAGGTCACAATCGCGCGGGCCGGCTAAGCCAGATTTATACGAACAGGGCCGGATTAAGCCGCGTGAATTACACGTTTATAGGCCGTAAAGAGTGATCCGGTGGCGGGTGGTACCTGTCGGTTGTGTGTACTTGTGTTAGTTATGATGTGCACTGCATTTCTAGGGTGTGCATTTTTCGTCGCTATCATCAACGTTCAAAACGGAGAATTTGATAAATTGAGTATAAGTAATTTACTTAAAACAGTCATTGTAAAAAGCACATCAATTGATGGTGTTAGAAACGCCTTAAATGAATTAACTATTTAATCTAGACCATGGGTCATACTTTATTATGCATTGTAATTTGCTATCTACGTTGTGGGAATGAGGTACCTACTTGTTCTCTCACCACATCATCATTTAAAAAGGGTTCACCAACATTTTTAACATGTTTATTCCTAAGCTTACAGTTTCTGTTTGTTGTATTAAATTCAATTATTTGCGCATGCGGCGCGCTGCGTGAGCGCAGCTAGCTCGCGCACGACCGCTGAGTGGACACGAGCTGGGCGATGAGAGACAGGAAACACGGGCACATTTATTTCTTCTTAAAAAATAAGTTCAAATAGCAGACTTAATGCCAAACGGTATTATCTACCAGTCAACCACATCCTTCCTTTAAATTCTTTTAACAGAAAATAATTTTAATAAATAATTATTTTAGGCAATTTTGTCGTTATCGACGAAATTAATTAAACTTCGCATTTCATATATAAATTTATAAGAACAGTAATGCTTTTTTGCTCAGTTTAAAAATTGCAGCTTTCTAAACCCAGTAGTCTCTAATGAACTTCTTTTTTTTTTCAATTGTCAGATAAAGTCTAAAAGAAATATCTCCCCCTGTATGCCGTGGCGACGGTAGTTAGTAGTGGCGTGCACGCGTCTTGTTGCGCGCAAGTTATGGCGCCGCCCACGCGGTGCGCATGCGGCGCGCTGCGTGAGCGCAGCTAGCTCGCGCACGACCGCTCAGTGGACACGAGCTGGGCGATGAGAGACAGGAAGCACAGGAGCATTGTTTATTTATTTATTCTCATTGAAAAAAAGAACAAATTACGAACTTAATGCCAAGAAGCATTCTCTACCATAATGTTTTCTAATACACTGCTCAAAAGTGTCTTGGGATATCTCAAGCATTTTCATACAAAGTAAAGCTATTTGGGAGGCTGTAAAAATTAAAATATTGATACCAATGTAGAAATTTTTAGATCACAGAAATTGCTATATCTGCCCTTTCAGATTGTATAAAGAAATTCATTGTAGTAGCATTATTGTACAATCGTAAGGACATTAAAAAAAGACAGATTTTTCTTTTAAAAGGTGTCAAAATTTTAGCAAAATCAAACGTTTTTTTTGTAATATTCTTAACCTTTATTATATGCCTCTGTCCTCGCGTTATTCTAAGATAATGCTCAACTTGTAAATAAACTTAACTTTATGAAATATTTGAAAAATGATATCCCTATGATATCCCTAGACAGTTTTGATGTGTGTATTTACGCGAACACTATACATCGAAATAAAACAACTTTACGGATTCTACTCGCGAAAATGAAAGAAAATATAACACCGCGAGTAGAATCCGTAAAGTTGTTTTATTTCGATGCATTCTCTACCAGTTAACCACATGGCCAAACATACAAACATTTTTATTTATTCTTTATTGCACATTTAAAAAAGGTATAAATGGCGTACATAATACCAAGAAGGATTTTCTACCAGTCTACCACAACCATCCCTACAATTCTTTTAACAGAAAATAATTTGAATAAATTATTATTTTAAACAATTTTGTATTTTTTGGCAAAATTACACTTCTTTTTTATAAATTACCAAGAAAAGTGATGCTTATTTTGCTCAGTCTAAAAATTGCAGCTTTCTAAACTCAGTAGTATCGCTGAGTGTTGAAAATAGTCAAAAGAACAAACAATTTACCACAAGTCTAGATAATCTTGTACCAATTCAAAGCAGTTCACCTACCTTTAAATCTAAATCTACAAGTTATAGAGCTATAATGTATTCAAGCATGGATAACTATTGTCTAGTTCCCATCTGTACAAGCTTCTTTTATTATCATTATTGCTTATTTTTGTGAGTTAAACGTGTGTGTCCGATTCACCCAGTTAAGATCTGTCTTCTTAGGTTGGGTTGCACCATCTGACTTTAACAATAACAAACATCAAAATTTCAGTTAAATTAAAGTTAGGCCCAAAAATGACGTCAAATTGTCAAATTTGACAAAAACTTTAACTTTAACCTTAACTTCTACTATGGTGCAACTTACCCTTAAACAATAAAATATTCTATCCTCTATTTTACCTCCCTAGAGCTTGCCGTGAGGGCCTCCGACATAAGTCAAACGGCAAGCAACCGAGTGCGTTTTGGTCGCGTTTAGAATGCGGTTTATTTGCAAGCCAGATTGCCTCCGACGAAACGTTATTTATAGTGGGGGATAGTGGGGTATTATTAAATTTTTGAACGATTGCGGTAGGTGATTTACCCCCTTATTCATAAAAACTTAAACAGCTCTTATAGAACACGATAACTTTTGTATCACTTTGTCACTGTCATTCTTGTTGCTGCCGCCATTTGCGAGTAAGTGACAGAACACGTCAATAGCTTAAACAATGCGTTAGCGTTGCGTTCGTTTTTATGAATAAGGGGGTTAATGTTTATTCAAATATTTTGGCGAAATGTAATCGTGTGTAGATTCGTTATAAATGTTATGTTTCCTTTTGTTCGACGCATTTGTATAACAACATAGGTAGCTAACCGCTTTAAAACTATGCTTGATCGATACTTTATGGAATTTTAGTTGTTTTATTTTTACTGTAATTGATATCAAATCTTCATTTTTTGTTTGTAATTACGAGTACATACGTACACATAGGGCCAATTCAGACACGTTAAGGTCACGAATATTTGTACACTTAGCAAACTTCTTAATAATAATTGCACCAAATGCTCTAGAAATGGGTCACTTATAGGAAATAATTGCGTGTACCTACTAAAGATAAAAAAGACTATTACAATATTTCTTACACTACGTCAGTATAAGAAGCATGTAAGTTATCGGGGTGGCAAATATCAATGCTGTTCAAACAAAGCAATTCCAATACTAATGTAAGAGTCGTATGTCAATTGGTCTTAGCGTCAATCTACACTAAACCAAGTGAAACATTACATAATAAATGCTTTTCACAAATAATTATCTAATCTCAATTAATTATTGAGTATTCTAGGGTTTCCATTGCTAACTGTGTCTCATCCTTTAGACAGATGTTGAAAATATTGATGAAACCAGGGAAAAACTCGTAACAGAAACAATCAAAAACTGCACCCAGTATCCTGATCGCGAATACTTAAATACCTTTTCAGGAAATGTAGTGAATTTAAATTCAAATTGTTCCCAAATAAACGCAACACATAAAGAACATCCTTAAGTGAATCTTATTACCATATCGGGAAGCGGCATCCGTGGGAGGGGCGCTCCGATCCAGCAATGACGGAAAATAAAGAAGCAAAAATGACAAGACGTTATTTGCATCCCGCTAATGGCGACCCGGCCTAATGCGGGGGTAGATGAACAAATATTGCTTTACCCAGTCGCACAATTTATTCTAAACTCGGTTTTATTCGCAGCCAGTACGCCAGAAGTCGGAAGGGAACTCGAAAAACGGTGCCATTTTGATTTTTAAACGGTTCGCAAATCATGCCTCTTAATCGAATGACCTTGTTTGTTTTAGGTTTTCCTCGTTTTGCATTCGAATTTGTTTCAGCAACAGCATTTCGGAGTCGGAATTTTCGGTATAGTGATTTATATTTTGAGTTATTGCATCATTTTGCAACAAAGTGCTGCAAGAATACTTCAGCCCCTTATCGTGGAGGGGCGGAGAGGTCATGAGAATGCCCTTATCTAAATAGCGTGACCGCGCGGTCCCTCTCCTCACCTGCTGACTTTATGCCTTTCCTGGGGAAGTCGCCGCATACAAACGACCTCAACCCTCGCCTTCGACCGAACATCGTAAACTTTCCACGTGTAGGTAAACATCGCGTCGCGAAAAAGTGTCCGTAGCATTTTCCTTCGAATTATACAAAAATGCAAATTAAAATAACTCTCAAATCCCAACTCAACCGTGTCGGAGCTTAAGCCGCGAAGTGACAACGGCATTCTGACGAGGCGCCGGAGCTGGGAATTATTAAAACGAACGCCAACTTTTTCACTAAGCCCGTCGCAAAGCCGTTTCAATTGCGCTGCGCTGAAGATAATTCCAACTGACGTCATCTTTTTTCAAATTCTCGACTCGGCTACGTTCTCTGTGCTGCAATTATAACATTTCCCACCGACTAGGAAAACAGAAACACGTGGGTGAGAGCGCGTCGAATCGCACCGCAAGTAATTTAAATTTAGATGGAAATTTAATGATGCATTCACAAAGGGTGCTCGTAAAGTCGGTTGCGAGATATTTTTTACGAGGATCTCGCGAACTATTGCGCGCTTAACGACTCCGACGCAAGATCGCCCTCGCTTTAATGAGCGCCCGATAAACGTGTTAACTGCCGCGACCTTATTTTACGTCGATGTAAAATTGCAGAAAAATGGATTCATTACTCTGATTGCGGGGTGACAACTTTTTATGCTAATGTCGCTTGAGGTGGGGCGGGTTCTGGGACGGTTGTTCTAGAAATGGAGGCGGGCTAAAGGTAGACCTGGTCATGTTTAATATATGAGGGCAGGCGACGCAGCGCCGGTAAACACGGCCAACCTTCGCTCGTCGGCCTCTGTTTGCTCACCGTCCTAGTCTCAAGAGAAAATATGTTGGTTTTGCATACCTAACTACCGCTCGCTCGGAGGCTGAACGCTTGTTTTCCTTGACATGTTTTCTTAGACAAAAATATCTGGCGACTAAGCGAGCCGTTTTAGAATGCATCCGCTGTATTGTAAGCGCGTTAGATATGTATCGGGACGTTTTGGGTCATGCCACGTCTGGGTCTTCTTATCGCAATAAATATGCATCTCTTTAAGATCTTGGGAGTGCAATGTTTCGAAACTTGAGAAGCGTGGATAATTTTACATTATTGAAAGACGACTTTATTACATTGCAAAGGTTTTGATCGGAGTTCTCATCTCACTGCTTAAGGGAGTTTTCTCCTAAACATCCTCATTGAGTCTCTGTTTTAGGTACACAAGATAGAGATTTAAAGCAATTTTTTCTTCAAACTGGCATTCTTCGGGTAGAATTGATTGAACCTAAGACTCCGTTAAACTTTTGAATTCAATTCGAATAGAAACTGTTACGATGCTAGTCAAAACAACAGTTGAACACGCTAATTAACGATAGTTTTTGTTTAAATTTTCAAGATTTTGTTTTCCTCGTTTTTTAATTTTGGCCGACTGTACTATGAAGAAAGCTTTTTCTACAACATCGATCATCGTCGATGCTCAGGAATCGATATTAAAAATCATAAGTAATGTTTGTTGAAGTGCTGAGCCCCGGCATAATCCCCGCGTACTCCACTTAACAGACGTATAAATAATATTCATCGCGGGAACATATTCGGGGGTGGCTAGCTCTCGAGGGTAGTTTGACGGCGTAACGAATCGTAAAACCAAATCATCGAGTAGCACCCCTACTGTACGCCACTGCATGATAGTTTACAGCGAAAGCTATGGAGTAGCTCGATAGAATAAAATTTGGTATTTTTATTACACCAACAATCCGCACTGAGGCCGCGTGTTGCAGTATGGCCATACCGCAACACGTGTGCCCAGAAATGGGACGTTAAAAGGCTGTTATTCGGTTGTTTGTTGTTTTTAACTACACTAAAAAGCTCACACTTTAATTTGCTATCTACTTGATCTATTCCAATTCTTCCTATTTCTAGTGCATGTCCTGTTCCATTATTATATCAAACAGAGTCAAAGTCAGTCTTGAGAAAAGCTTACCGAAAATAAGTTTGAAGTCATGGCGGTCACTGTAAGTTTAAATTACAATGCTTATTACCTTTCTAATAGGACAATTTTCGCAAACAAATAAAACACCATTGTAAAGCTTTTGACTCCTCAGATTTCCGTCGAACATAATCTTTAGGGCTGCCCCTTAGCGGTGTGGCGAGAGCTCTCCTCGCATTTTTTATACATTTTAATTTTAATTTCATATCAGGCGCTAATGGCAGCTCAGCCCTGCGTGCCGAATCGGGCGACCGAGCCGAACTTCGCCGAACCGTGCCGAAAGTAATGTATTCATGGCGCAATAAAACTTAATGTAGCGAGTGAACTAATATTGTTTTATTCAATATTTAATTTTCAAATTCAGCCAATTTTTGCGATTCATGAATTTTAAAGGGTAAGATTGATTTTTATGGTGAGTGATATTGTTGAGGGTGAGTGTGTGGTGTTTGTGAAGTGAAAGATGTTATTGGTTTGGAGAAGTCAGTTAATTTGACGATGTCTATAAAAACCGTCATCGGACTACTTAAACCAGATTTTATGATCTAATTATATAATAAATTCACATAGCTTCTGTCAGTAACCGCAATATTCTGGGCTGGGCATATTATTGATCGCATGACGTGTTTTATGGCGTGTCGAAGGCCCTAGAGCGGGTTCATAACATCTGATAGCAAGGTTTGAATCCTACTAAATAAATAAGTATCTTCTGAAATTTCAGATACAGCGCCGTCTAGTCCGAAACTAAGCAAAGTTTTTACTATGCGCGGATCAAAATACCTAAATTATTTTTTTAATACATACTTCATTTATGTACCTCCATCCTACATCCCTCCAACGAACCGCTCAACGTGTTGGAGTATGGCTCGCGGCCACCTCATAGTTGATTTGAGGCCTTAGCAGCAGCTCAGCTCAGCTCAGCAGTGGGATCATATGAAGGTTGTCGTTGATTTTTATGTTTTATTGGACAACGTGCAGTAACTAATTACTACAGCAATAAAGAAATTGAATTTGACATAGTAACAGTTGGTCGTGCTGCATTGCATATTTACAGGCAATGGATATGATGTACAGAAACTATCTGGGTATAAAGGGGTTTTGAATCTATTTATTTTTGTAGGTATAATGGACAAGACATTTAAGGGCGAACAACGTTTGCGTACATATCGTAGCGGATCGCTCTAGCAATTGGCTCACCCTGGCTCAGACCGTTATAGCGCGCCGTGCAGAGGAATATTTTCGCAAAGTGGCGATATGACGGTGTGTTATTATTACGTGTGTTAACTTGAAAGAAATAACGCGCAGTATGTACCTTATTTTATTGTTTCATAAAAAACCTTGACTTTGTTTTTGATTTATATATTCAAGGCCATTTACCATCATTCATTTCAAAAAGTTAACAATGCTTATAGTTCGCATTTTAGACAACTGGTCAAGTCATTAGGTCCGCTCTTTGTATGTTTTTACTGCGCACAAAGATTAAAAAAAAAAATAAAGAAGCTCATTCAACGGGTACAAAACTCCTGCGCGAGATTCTGTTTCCCCATTCCTCGTAGAGCTCACATAACACCATACCTAAATAGGAGTGATCTGATGAACATGGAGTCCCGGCGCACCCTACACTTGCCAGTGCTTCTTTTTGGTGTGATTAAATATCAGAGTCCACCTTATCTGTTCAAGAAACTTCAGTTCACCCTACGCAGGTCGCGAGTACGAGACCGTCTAGTCTGCCCTACGTACAAAACATCTGCATTTCGTGGTAGCTTTAGGTACGCTGCGACAAGATGCTGGAACAATATTCCTCCTCCTATTAAAAATTCCTCAACTGTTCGTACTTTTAAGCATAAACTCAAGCTGTATATTTTAGATGTCCAGAAATCCAATAGTACCATGTAAACATCATCCTAACTTAGTTTCATATTATCCCCTACTTAATTTGTTTTTTGAAATTGTTGTATTGTAAGTATTTCTTCTCTGTTGCGCAGTGCCACCTGTTATACTTTATTCATTTATATATTTTATTTAATTCTATTTTTCTTTTTTAATTGCTAGGTTCCGCAGAATATTAGCGTCGTAGCAGGGACGCATGGTCCATGCCACGACATTTGCTGAGCGGAAACCTTTTTGGTACTCAGTCAGAATGTAGCCTCATAATGTAGATACCTATTGTACCAAATAAACGTATTTTCTTTCTTTCTTTCTTTCTAAATAAATAACACACCTAAATAAGCTCCAGCAAAACTGGGTTCAATATGCTCACATGTGTATTCGTCTCTAAGTTCCTACTCTATTTGGGGATGAAAAACCTGAGCGTTTCTGCATGGTTTCTAATATATAAAATCCCACAAGAAAAGATTATAGTCTATTAAAGGCATTTAGATCAATCACGCGTTGAAATTAAGAATACAAGCACTTACATTGCAGTTATCTCACTAACCTGATAGTTTTGGATAACCTTTTAGCCACCCCTTATGTACAAAACAAACAGTCCCAAAGTCAAATCAGAGCCAAGTTAATCCGTTTAGGTGCGCGAGCCCACTTGATTAAGTTTAATTTATTTTAAAAATCACCGCGAGCCGCCTCGGGCGCCGTCCCTCCGAAATACATTATTCAGTGTTTTAGAATAATTTTCAAATTCGATTACATAGGGCCGACCCTCTAAGTGGGTGGGTCGGGTGCTGGGTGTATTTAGCCAGGGGTCTGGTGTTCTGATTTGAATACCACGTGGCGGCGGCTCCCGCTTGGGACCGCGCCGATCATATTTCAAACGTCGCCGGCGATGTCTCACTCAGATGCTATCGTGATTGCCTGATACGGAGCAAGGGTGGAATAGTTCGCGGTAGGTGACTAGTGATGCAAGTCGTTTGAATATTCGATTTCGGAGAATATTGCTAGATGAAAATATTTGAGTTCAGAAACTCTCCCTGTATAATATTTTCATAGAATACGATATGAAACTTTATAATAACACCTCTTTTATATTTACCAACCCAAAAGAGTTCATAGACTACGGCTACAATAGATTTTTCAGAACCTAGAAAATATAAATATTGATTTCATTATTCATTCATATCTGGTACTTAGTAGCTTTTGTAGTAGATTTTTGTAATTTTCTTATGTACACATTATGCTTATTAAAATGTCTCCTAAGACGTTTATAGCGGTTCTGGTTTTTTTTTGATCAAGTACTTCGAGATGTCTGATGAAAAACTATTGTATTGTCCTGCATACCAAGGTATTGCATATCAAGTGACATACACCCCTTTCTGTCTAGCCTAATATTAAGGGGTCAATTAGTACAAATCAGAAGATGATCACCTACTAATTATTTAATGAGTTGATTGGAAAACCCTATAGGTCAATTATTTCAGATAACGATATCCGCCTTCTGGCTACATTTTACATATACCGCATTTTCCTTATGTTTACAAAAGAGCGTTATGCTGTAATCAGCACTGAGTTATCAAAGGACAAAAAATGAAAATCTAGCAGGAATTGTGTCTGTAAATTGTTGCTTGTGTGGAGGTATCTAATGTTGTTACCAGCATTGCCTGAAATTTAAAAAAGCTCATGGAAAAAGTTTAAAATGGACGTTTTGCTGCACTCAAAATAAATTACAAAAACTTTAATCAATATTTGTATTCGCAATATTTTTTGCGAAGTTTCTCCATCACTAGTTTGGCTATTTTTTACCCGCGATTATCGGCTGCAGTTGACACCTAAATATTACTCCTCGCGCGGTGTGCGCTATACATCTCTAATACAGCTCTTATACATCTCTAATACAGCTTTTATACATCTCTAATACAGCTTTTATAGAGCTCCTGTAGAGCTCTTAGCGTAGACGCGCTTTTATTAGCGATTTATCGAACCTCTTGTCGAATAGGTGTCATGAATCTCATTAGTTTACGTACCTCTTGAGTAGGATGTTTACCAAGTGGGAGGAAAAAAGAGTGTTGTGAAGGGAAATAAACAAGTTGACGTAAGGTCGTTTAACCCATGATGTATATTTAGCTAACTATCCATGTAGGAATTGTGATCTATTAGATTTCAATTTCAGTTGCCGTGCAAATCCTGCTTTATACTAGAGCATTTACTTGTATCAAAACATCAAGCATAAAAGATAAGTGCCTAAATATCGGAAACTCAAAACAAGAAAGGTACATGGTAGGAATCTGTTGGGGTTATTTGTGGTAGAACAATACGCGGAGTAGATAATAGATAGGTGTTTATTTGGAGTACTTCAGAATGCGACAGCCATGACATGAGAACAAAAGTAAACAATACAAAACTACTCTTAGTTCTATTTGGCAGCTGCATCTATGATGATACAGCATGCAGGTTGATTTCCAACACACCCCCTCAACTCATGCTTTATCGCATAGCTCAACTGATGATGTTAATCCTAACGCATTTTTCAACAACTCATGTCTTACACGCGGTAAAGGTTTAGTGAGAATATCTGCTAACATACTCTCCGTTGGTAAATGCCTTAACGTAATATACGATTTATGCTCACGAAGCACATCCCTAATGAAGAAATGTCTAATATCAATGTGCTTACTTTTCGCATGATAAACACCAGGATCTTCGGCAAGACAAATCGCGGCTAAGTTATCAGCATGCATATTTACCTTTGACAATTGATGAAGTTGAAGCTCTTTCATCAAAACATTCAAATAAACTGCCTCTTTCATAGCTTCAGCTAAACTAACAAACTCAGCCTCACAGGTCGATGTTGCCACAATACGCTGTTTTTGTGATGCCCAGGAAATGCTAGCTCCACCTAAAATGAAAACATAACCCGTGTATGATCGTCTGTCAATTACACAGTTACCCCAATCGGCATCTGCATATCCTTGTATGCATTGACCCGTCGGTTTGTACCGCAAACCTTGATTCAACGTACCTTTGAGGTACCTTAAGATTCGCTTTGCTGCTGTCCAATGAACCTCTTGAGGACACTCCGCAAATTGTGCCATCTTTGCCGTAGCGTTCGCGATATCTGGCCTTGTCGGTACACTCAGGAACATGAGCGTTCCAATGAGTTCTCTGTATGGAAATGATTTACCTTCCTTAACATCATCGCTCATTGACATGTTTCCCACTTCCATCGGTGATTTAACCGGAATACAGTTTTTCTTCATATCAATTCCAAGACAAAAAGTGGCTGGTCCGAAATCCTTCAATTCAAACTTTCTAGCCAACTCTTGCTTAAATTTGTCTATGGCAATCCTTTCACGAGACGCGACTAGAATGTCATCGACGTAGACAACAACAAATAAATCTGCTCCGTCTTTGTCACACTTATGGTATAAGCAAGGTTCACTTACTGTAGGTTTCAATCCCATTTCTTTAAGCTGCTTATCAAGTTTGACATTCCATTGTCTTCCCGCTTGTTTCAAGCCATATAAAGATTTCTTCAAAAGACAGGTATCACCCCCTGCTTTTATATCCTTAAGCATTTTTGATGCCTTTTTGCCTATATCACCACCGTCATTTTTTAGTTTATCCAAGCTTTCTATAAGCAACTCTGGAATCTTCATGTAAATTATTTCATCCAGATCTCCATTTAAGTACGCTGTATTGATATCCAATTGATCAATGTCCATATTCAATTCAACTGCTAAAGCAACCAACAGCCGTACCGTTGCTATTCTCGCCACTGGAGCAAATGTTTTAAAATAATCCAAGCCATATTGTTGACTGTATCCTTTTGCGACAAGTCTAGCTTTCTTCTTCTCTGTTAAGTCAACATTTAGCTTCGTTGTCAACCTTAGAGCATTAAGAACTGGAGATGCCTTACGTGCATTTCCCCTCTGCCCACGTTACGATTAAAAATCTGAACGTTGAACAAAACTACTTGAAACTCGGAAATTTTGACATAACGAGTCATACGTCGATGAGTAAAGAGCTCTTCAAAAATGCCGTTTTGTGCTGTAGATAGTTGTAAGAACACTTCGAGAAACTCAAATTGGAAGGAGGATAATGTTATGTTTCATCCGTATGTATTTTTTTGGTTCAATTTCATGTTTCTTTTGCAAAAATCACTAATAATTAAAACACCTGAAACATTGTTTGGGATGACATTTGAGTTTTTTCGTAATCACGCTAGTGTTGGGGTTAATTTCAAGAAAAATCGATTGGCAAGTTCCGATTGCACTCGAATAAAATATTTCAATTAGTTCGATTGACGTAAGAATAATGTTTCTAATGATTCATTTATTTATTATCCGACTGCGCTAGAAGGTGGGTTATGTTTTTCGAGTGAATGTATGTATATATGTAAGTATGTTTGTATGAAATAGTGTTTGACACGCTCTGCAGCCTGAACGGCTCGATTTATTTCAGCTTGAGATGTGTCGTTAGATTTGTAATTACTGCGAAAGTGATACTGGGCCACGGTAAAGTAATATAACAGTATTGTGACTTCGAACAAGCGGACGGAACGCAAGTTATACCTACGCGAACCGGTTATGAGGGTGATACGAAGGCTGTCAGTCACGAATGCGCCGCGCGCCGTGCAGTGTCGGACGGACAGTTTTGTGGGTTTTGTACCATTTTGGAAACATACTCGTGATATTGTAAATGTACTATGGCAGGGCAAGGTACATTTTTTTATTGTGCTATGTTTGGTTGTTTAAATTCATCAAGAACGCACCAGAGATATCATTTTTTACATTACCTACAAACTCCGAAAAGTAACTTTAAAATGTTTTGTTACGTACCTACATAATAGCACGTAATTTGTTATATTTTTTTTAAAGACAGGTATTTCGCTTTTTCCTCCAAGTAATACTCCTGGATTATCGAATAAATGAGTAGACAGGGTGAAGGATAGTGACAGTCAAGTGAAATAGGTGGTTCCGCGGCAGATTGAATAGGCAGGTTAGATAAGTAAGTAATTCGTGAAGTACGCTTGCATTAAAATTTGGGTATACGGTTTAATTTACGACCGGGTGAATGAATGACCTAGGTATTAAGATAGAATAGTCAATATTTAATGTGTCAAATTTATAACTTTGTTTTTTTAAATACAAAATTATACAAAAACCAACTTTGCGTGTTTTATGGAATATATCCTGTTTCTATTCACATATGAATTTAATTTCTTTAAATAGAAATACAATATTTAGCATCACAAAATACAATTTCAAAACAAGAAGGAAACATAAGTACACGGATGTTTTTAAAATACTATAGGCGCAGCCCTATCGCGTGGCGACGGACCGCGCGGCTGTAGGCACTTAACTCAAGGACGGGGCCGAGTCATATTACTGTTATATTTCTTTACCGTGACTGGGCCTAACAATATAAAAAACATTCAAATTCATTTTAAAAAAAGATTAAATAAAAGGTATTTATTGTTTTGTTTTATTTGTTGCTATATTTTTAATTTTAATGATTATTAGCAAAACTATGTTGAAAGAGTTTCTTGCTTCTTGTTATCGATAGAAGTAAAGTGACGCCTGAACAAAGGGGTTCCTAGTCACATTTTGTTTTTTATATTTTTGTCATGTCCTGAGTAAATAAATAAATAGGTGAGTGTTTGTAAATGCTTACAACAATGAAGATGTTTTTTTTACTTTGCTGAGTTAATATGTGCAGTGAGCGTTAAAACGTCAATAGCAAACAAATCAGTTAGGAAATGACTTTTAATGACTATGATAACATCATATCATCCGATTCATATAAAGAAATTAATCGGATGAAATGATTTTCTATCAGTTGATTAATTAAGAGAAGTGATTCAAATATTCACCAAAAATTACTGTGGGTGAGGTAGGTAACACTGTTTGAAATAAAACTTGTTATTTGTCCAGCTGTAAGCTTCATTATCTTACAATACGAAAGCATGCATTTAAAAACGATGTTTCCAATCACATAATATCAAGTTTACTAACTTAGGCAGTCTGTCAAGCCCTAGAAACATACATACAACTCGTTTCAGTTAGGGCAGATTATTCAACAGTTAGATCAAAGTTATCGGGTGAACAAATAACAACTCGGCAGATTTCAAAATATTGAATTACGAAATCTAAATGTGGACCATCCATTTCAGACTATGCACTAGTCATAGGTAGATTTTAAAATCTGCGGCGTTATTATAGGTTGAAAATAAAAGGTTAACCGGTTCTCAGTCCACAGCCCACATATGGGCTGCGAACAATTAGCTTTTAATTGTTATATTTGTGGACAGTGAACCTGTTAATTTATCTGACCAATAGGTCTGATTAGTTTTTAATCCTCAAAATTGGTCCCTAGTCCAAATTTTTACTCTAATAATTTATTTAATGATTGCTTACTGCTATATTGCTTTAAAAGATTAGAAGAATCTACACGTTTCAATAAGTTTGTAATTTAAAATATTCGTCTAATAGTTTTGAGTAAATATTCATAAAGGTAAAAAGCCTAATTTTACCTGTTTACGTGGACTTTTCCACGTAAACAGTTAAAATCAGGCTTAGAAATTATGGAAAGTGCGTAATTTCCGATACGTAATATAATTCACAATTTCCAATCGAAACATTTGTTCAATTTATTTTTGTACATCCAATAGCTGTGTTATGGTCAGCACTAGCCAAGTTGACATAAGTACCGTGTAAAGACACAACTAATGTCAAAAGTTGTGGTAGTGTGAATCATTTTATTGACATGTATGTGTAAAATATCCCTGTGTTGCTTATTTAGGTTTGTGTGCGATTGTGCCAACAAGCCTCTTCTGTTATAGTAGAGGTAAGTTTCTTTGTGTGAGTGTTCCCCCTGCCCCCGCAAAAAGGGACAGACTTTTTTGCATTGACGGGCGGCCCAATCGCGAGTCCATTTCTATATTGTCTAAGTTGTCAACACATATCGACATCCCACAACATCTCTATCAATAGGCTTCTTCACAATCTGCCATGTGTCATTATTCACTAAACTTCTTATCTCTGACAAAATTGCTTCCTTCCATTGAAACTTTTCATCACTTCCTAGGGCCTCTTTTAAAGTAGTTTCAATAGCTCCAGCAAAATCAACACAGTCAAGATGTTCCTCTACCTGAGACTCACTGTCACTATTATCTGTTTCTCTAACTTCGACCATATTATAGATTTTACGAGGACGGCCAACATGCCCTCGCTCTATTTTCGGTCTTCCAGGGCCTCTTTTCAAAGTGATACCCCTTTCAACTTGATCACTATCATCACTCGTACCAGTAGTAATCGTACTTTCCGTACGTTGCACATCACTCATTTGCACGATTGGTGAATGATCAACTGGAATTTCAATGTTTGAGCGTTCATCACGAATTTGTACACTCACAGGTCGTCCATCTGGAATTTCCACGTCGACAGGCTTACTTTTGATACAGCTTTCTTGCTCACGTTGCAGTTCCATAGGTATTTTTTTCGTCAAAATACTGTCACTCTGATTTCCTTCCTGAAACTTAACATCTCTGGAAATCACTATATTTTTCTTCTCAGATATCCACACCCTGTAACCTCCTGATTGAGCAGGGTAACCAACAAATATGCCAGTAGAACTTCGTGCGGCAAACTTATCTTTTCCTGGTTGCTTATCCAAAACATGTACTTTAGCACCAAATGTCCTGAAATATCCAATATTTACAGTCTTATTGAACAACTTTTCATACGGAATTTCCCAATTCAAACTGCTTGTCGGACATCTGTTACGTATGAAACACGCGGTAGCAACAGCTTCCGCCCAAAAACTTGGAGGTAAACCAGAAGATAATAGCATGCACCTTGCCTTTTCCAATAAAGTCCTATTCATCCGTTCTGCAATACCATTACTTTGAGGCGTATACGGCGTTGTAAGCCGTCTACCGATTCCATTTTCCTCTAAAAACTCTGTAAAACTTTTATTCAAAAACTCGGTACCATTATCGGTATGTAAATATTAGATTTTACAACCAGTGACATTTTCAATCTGACTTTTGAAAATCTTGAACTTTGACAGTACGTCACTTTTATTTTTCAGCATGAAGACTTCACACCAACGAGTACAGTCGTCAATAAAAGTAACAAAATATTTATTACCTCCGTTCGATTGAACTCGCATCGGGCCTACCACATCAGAATAAATAATAAGCAACTTTTCGTTACATCGTTGACTGGGCTTCACAAAAGGCAACGAGACCATCTTACCCATAGCACACACATCACAATCTTGCAATTTTGTATTTGACTTTACGGCGTCAATACCTGTTTTCCTAAGTACTTTCGTAAGATCTCTAGCATTCAAATGTCCCATGCGCTCATGCCATCTATACAAATCCACATCTATACTTCCTGAAATAACAGATGCCGAAGCATTAGGTTCCCTCAGATAATATAAATTACCTTTACGATCAGCAGTCAACTTAATCTCATCATCCTTCATTACATACGCTACATCACGTTTAAACGTAACTATGCAGCCTCTGTCTGTAAGTTTTGAAATTGAGATCAGGTTGGTGCGTAGATCCGGAACTAATAAAGTATTTTCGAACTGGATTTTCCGCGTCATGTCATCGTTGCATGCTAATATCTTAACCGTACCCTTACCTTGCGTGATCGTTTGCGAGTCGGTGGCTAGTTTTAAGGTCTCATTCGTTGGCAGTACCTCATCAAACCTTCCCGCGTCATTACACATATGTGAACTACAACCGCTATCAAATAACCACTCCTGACGACGCTTAGTTCAACAGCTAGGCAGTCATCTGAAACATAATTCATAGATAAAGCTTCATGTTGTTCTTGCAAATGGTCGAATGACTGGATACCATTTACTTCTGAGGTTCTCTTGTCGGATTTCTTAGGTTTAACTTTGCAATCCGATGCCTTATGTCCCATCTTGTGACATTTAAAACATTTATATTTAAAGCTCGTTTCAAATCCACTCTTCTTTTTCTGATTTACGAACATCGCCCCTTCTATTTTGTCATTGACTTTGGTGTTGCATCTGGAACTGTCTTCTTCCATGATTTTCACCCTCAGTTGCTGAGGTGTTGGTAGCTCATCTCTGGACTCGATTGCACATCTGAAGTTCTCATAGCTTACTGGTAAACTGTACAGTAACATGATTGCTATTAAATCATCGTGTATCACGATGTCCATCTCCTCGAGCTTGTCCACTGCTTCAAAAAACAAATCGAGATGCTCGGTCACCTTCTGATCCTCACTCATTCTCTGTAACATGAGTCTCTTCATCAGGGTTGCCTTCTTGGCAGGGCCTCGTGACGCAAACAAACTCTCCAGCTTCAACCAAACCTCACGTGCAGTCTCCAACCTTTTCACATGACGAACTACACTCGGATCCAACGCTAAAATCAACTCAGATCTTGCCTTTCGGTCTGAGACCTTCCATGTTGATAGTGAGCTCTCATCCGTGGGTTTTGATTTTTCGCCACTTACGTACTCCCAAAGTCGTGCCTTATCAGCAGCGCTTCCACCTGTATTTTCCAACTATCATAGTTATCCTTGGTCAATAATTCGATTCGAACACTGGCCATTTTGTATTCGACCAACACTACTTTTACGAAATATATTTACAATAACTATTTACACTATTTACACACACGCTATTGCTCTTTGCAATATCTGGGCCCATAACCTTTGTTGGGGTTATTTGTGGTAGAACAATACGCGGAGTAGATAATAGATAGGTGTTTATTTGGAGTACTTCAGAATGCGACAGCCATGACATGAGAACAAAAGTAAACAATACAAAACTACTCTTAGTTCTATTTGGCAGCTGCATCTATGATGATACAGCATGCAGGTTGATTTCCAACAGAATCCCGTTCTTAATGATTTAAACGCTTTTGCCTGTATTGTAACATCCGTGAGACATCGAAACTCTCGAGGAAATGCTCAAGTTTATCCTCCCCTATAAGTCAGTCTTGAAGATGTAAAACATCAAGCCTACTCAAAGGCCTTAAGGTAGCTTAGTAACATCTGAGGGCAACGTATATCACTAAATTTACACTCCTCCAACAACTCACACCGAGCCCGCGTGTTGCAGGTATGGCTCGCACGCAATAGTTGAGGTGAGGTATCTACAGCAGTGGCTATTGTTGGTAGTTAGATGTAAGTTTGTGCAATTCGTACGCATGATGACAAACTCTACAGAAAAAGAGTTAAAACGAAACAGTTAGTTTATTTCAATCCAAATTAACTTCCCGCTACAAAATCTCAAGTTCAATTCACTGAGCTCAAACCACCTCAATCTGGCCTGCATCTGTCACGCTGTCGTCATTTTCAATTACGACGGCAAGTGACCAAAATTAATTCCGCCATATCTCGATTTTGCCATACAAGTAGCGGATTACGCGCCGATTTGCTGTGCGGCACTGCTGCAATCGCATCAACGCTGCCTGCTGGCTAACATAGACTAAATAGGCAACAGAAGGCTATAAAATTAAGTAGAAAAACTGTTGTTTATGGGAGGCCTTGGTCCTACGTTCACTGCTGAACAGCAGTCTTGAACTAATATGCAGCGGAAAAAGGAAATGACAATTAAAGTATGTCCCGTACTGTAGACTACGAAGGGAACTCAGCTTGAAACAGCTGTGTTAGGATTTAACTCTGCTTGATTGTGGCCATAGCATCGCCTACGGCACTTTTCTGCTTAGCTTCGTGGCTGGCTTGTATTATTATAATTCTTTATCGGAATTTACTCCAACAATGTTTTTACTTAATGAATTAGTCATTTTTGTGCAATAAATAATGCCACTGCCAGAGGCATTGACCCCAGTAAAAGTTTAGCAGCATTTACAAGGAAGTATGAGCCATCACCTTAAGCTCGACAGGCAAATACTGGACGGCATGTGCTTCACTTCGATTCATGTATACCTCGCCGCCCGGTGGGCCGACGGGGTTATGTCGGACTCCTACCAAACCCTACGGCACTCAACCGAGGCAAATTGGCGGCAAAGCTGGCTCCACTATAGACATTAGGTACCTGCTGAACGTAAAAGTAGCTCTTCTGTACTTTCCCAAATAAGTCTTTGCAAGTGTTTTGGCACATCGGGCGGAGGCGGCGGGCCCGCGGTAATGGAGTGCGGGGGGCACGTGCCGGCCAGCACGCGGCGGCGCGTGCCCGCGTGCACGCGCACGCGCCACCACTCCCACCGATTATGTGCTGCCATCACGTGAGAATTTTATTTTAGGTAATGTTAGTGTTTGATCTAAGCATGAGTAATTTTATTCGCGGTTTGATTTGATATCGTTGACTTGCATATTGCTAGTTCTTGGTCACCCGATGGGCTTCAACTTGTTTGCTCGTTATTTCTCGTAAGAAGTTATAATGTTCATATCATAAAAACCGTCACGCCTTTTCCCCCATGTAACAGTCAGAAACTGAATTTTGTACTTGCTAAAAAAACTTGCGCTTTTACACTATCATTAATATTCTAAACATATTCGTTGTGCTTTGACTTTACCCTTACAAAATGATAAGAAGCGTGAACTTCTCAACAGTTCATTTTTCTCATTATCTCTTACTCTCTCTCGTCTGCCACATAGCCCTTCAGAGAAGCCAGTTCAACCCTTATCAGAATGTTCTGATGTTTGTCTGCAAAGCGTATGTACTCGTACCTTAAAAGTTTCAGGCTGTGATTTCGATATTCAAGAACTTTTGTGTCTCAAGACCGTCAGTTTTTCGCACAATGGCTTACTGCCACTAAAACTTGCTCGACTGTTGGTGAGTTTTTCTGCGGACATTCGGTTTTTTCTGGGTTTCCTATCTTTTAGTAGGAAGATAATGTAGTATCCCTAATTAAAAATAACCTATTAAAAATATAAGTTTACGATAGTTTTGGTTAAAAAAACAGTTAAAGCGCTGTGCCTCACGAAACCACGACCTTCGTCTTGTGTTCAAACTTTCATGACGCTAGTACCTTTGTCTTGCGTTCATGCCTGACTTTTAATAAAATAGATATCATCCCATATAGGTACAGTCAAAATCTTCCCCTGTGGCAGTACTTATTAAGATTTTGGCAGGTTTGCAAAACTCTTCGAAAAAGAACACCGTGATGAAAATTGTTTTTGGCCAAGAGTATTAATCAAGACCACTATCAAGGCAACAAAGGTCATTTTCCGCCAGCTATGTGTAAGCCTTGCTTGATGTACGTCAAATTGCAAGTAAAAGTAGCGTTTATGCATGAATGGGCTGACGGCCCCAGGATGTGCGAGCGAGCTGTGACGTCACGCGCCGCACGCCGGAACTCCGGACTGGCGGCGTTTGAACTGGGAATTTGATTTGTCTCGTTCACATTTTGATAATGATTCACAATTCAAACTTGAGATGTGAAAATCGATTGAAATGCAAAATATTTTAATAGCACTGAGTAAGAAAAAAATTACGGTATTAGACTCCCATACCCAGCTTTAAGCTATTTTATTATCACTTATATTTTACGCTACGCATTATATTTTCCAAACAATTACCTCATAGACTATACAAAATTAGGCCCTGTATATTAGATTTTGTTTTTCAGTCACGATTACAAGGGGCTTGTAAACACGACGTAGCCGCGTCGTAGTACGACGCGACGTCGTATCGTCTAATAATTGTGAGCCATAACCTAACATCACGGAATACTTGAAAATATTTGCCATAGTCGTGGTACTTAACGCCATCCCTTCATTCAAAAACCTGCCACGACGAAATTATAATAAAACTATCACTGTATGAATTATGTTAACTACCTATGTTGATTTATAAAATTATGGATAATGAACACGCGTTGTCTAATTGTGTGTATTGAAGCATTTTATTACATTTAGTGCTGTTATTGAGCAACATAATGAAATAAAGACAAATCAAAAATGCAAAGAAATTCAATAACCGTCCGCGATTCTTTGGATTGTCACCCCAACACAGGGAACACCACGTCGACTTTGTTCGCAAACGAATATGTAGAGAAAGTAGCTTTTATTTGGAAGTGCTAAAGCTCAAAATGGAATGCAGATTGGTAGAGTGATAGTAAACTTGTTTCGTGGGTACAAATGCGGTGCGGGACACCGCGCGGAGGGTTCGATTATTACTCGAGTTTCGATACACCACTCGATGCATCGCGGGGGAGCTGCATTACACCGAGTGCTCAGTGGCTTTCGACTCGATTTGTCGGCCGATTGGTCCACGCGACGGAATCGTACATGTGTAATCAGGCGCCGAGGATGAACTATTTACATGACAATCCATCAGTCCATTTCATTAATGTCGCACACGCTTTGATTTTGCACATTTACCTGTTCTGTTTCAGAGGATTGCTCGTAGGATATTTCAAAAGCTTAAATTCAAAGGTTTCGTAAAACTAAAATATCATCAACATCGTCATTCGTGTGACGAACATTCAAAATTGTTCTAAATTGCTCTGGATCTGTTTGGTAGAGTCAATTCAAGTATGCATCACATCTTATTTTTAAGAATGTGATGTGACCCTCTCTGATTCTCATTGTTCAAGACAAGCTCATCCAAGATGTACTATAACAGTATGGTTGAATGCTGGTTTACTTGAAACAATATTTAATTGCTTAAGACTCAACTAACGTCATTATCAAATTTGAAACTCTAAAACACAATTCATGAACAACACCTGTAAACTTTAAAGTTCACTCATCGACCGCATATCACTTTTCAAAAAGATATTTTCCTTGAGGAAATTCTACCAAACTGTCCAAGAATCTCGCATCTAGTCGTCCGATAAATCCCCTTGCCCCGCCTGTCCTCAAATCAGCGCAGTTCTGCCATATGTTGCGTCGAATTTATTATTTTATTATGTTTTTATTTACTTTATATCCGTCGAGACGAGTGTTTAAGCCGACGTTTATGATATTCTCTGGTGGTTTGCGAGGGGCGAAGTCCTGATGCGCCATTGTTTCACTTTCACCCCTGTTTTGTCAGGTTGATTCAGTGCGCAACTTCATCAACTGTAGAAATGCGGTTACGAATAAATAATAGCATTTTGCCGTCGTGACGGGGCTTGAATTTTAAATCTATACAAATATTATAAAGAGGAAAGGTTTGATTTTTTGTTTGTTTGTTTGTTTGTATGAATTGAATAGGCTCCGAAACTACTTGGCAGATTTGAAAAATTCGTTCACTGTTGGAAAGCTACATCATTCCTGAGTGACATAGGCTATATTTCATTTTCAAAAAAAATAGGCATCCTTACTAAAATTACGATAACGTTAGTCCACGCGGACGAAGTCGCGGGCGGCTGCTAGTCAATTATAAGTTTGTAACTTTTGTGTTATGGATTGCTCGGTGTTTGTAGATATGTTAGCGTTAACAAGAATGTTCAATTTAGATAATTATTATAGAAATTAATTTTAAAAAGTTTTCTGTATTCTTTAAAATTAACTCTACTTCGTCTGGTTATTCGTGTAGTCCTCTACACATACATACATCATCATCGTCATATCAGCCGAACGACGCCCACAGCTGGGCATAGGCCTCCTCCAAAAATACAACTTGTGGACTGCCTAAGCATTTGCTGAGATCATGCCCTCCTAGAGCAGTTGCTGAGGTCATGCCTTGCCAGAGCAGTTGCCGAGGTCGTACCTTGCCCTACTTCGTCTAGTTACTCGTGTAGTCCTTCTACACATACATACATACATGTACCATACTAAATAAAAACAGGCCAGTGCTACGCTGCGGTAGCTAGAGGAAAGCCCTCCTAAAGGTTTTCAAAGTAAAAAAGTCCGCCATTTGTACTTTTTTTGTTGTATATTTGTGCAATAAAGAATAAATAAATAAATAAAAAAGTAGAACAGTATTTGGTTTGTTTTCTCTCAAGCAAGACCCATACAACTTGTGGCTTGCCCGAGCATTTGCAGAGGTCATTTCTGCAACGGTCAGACTTGGGTCAGAGTAATCTTAGGACAGACTGCTTGATATTAATGTATAACAGCCTATCGATAGACCATTGATTGATAGCACCGAAAATAGCTTCTATAAGACCATCCACAACATCAATAGAGTTAAAACATCACCATGGTGGCCTTAAGGGGTCAGTGGTTTGTTATATAGGACGGGGCAGTTAACATTATGACCAAGAATATGAGATGGATTAAAAGTCAAATCGTCAGATATTAACTTGTGCCTGCAGTTTTACGTTCCCTGGGGATGAGTGTACAGTTTACTTAGATCAAAGTTGCAATATCTCATCGGTGATTTGATGGGCGTTTTGTGCAGCGCAATAACATCGCAAGGGGGGGGGGGGGGTCATTGCAGGCCTCACTTCAGAGCGTTTCATCTGTTTCGTCTGCCGGGCCACTACAATGGCCGCGTTTAAAATATTGCAGCTTACTGCGATGGAAACTGTTGGCGTACAGGTTACATTTAGATGAAAAATATTCGTATTGGAATTTTGAAAGTTCGTTTTAAACTCAGAGCCACGCTCCAAAGACGAAGTAGCTGATGCGCGACAAGCGGCAGCCAGGTTTTAGTGACATTGGGCTAGAGAAGTCAGCAGAATGCAGATGGTCTGTGGCTGGAAACAGCAACAAGTAAGATATTCTCTGCACATACCGAGAAGTCGACCAGGACCGTACCCTTAACTTAAAAAGGCTCAGGATAGACTGGCATTTCTATTCCTATTCCTTTTTCAGGATTCATACTCCAACACGCAGGCTCAGTGTGGATTGTTAGAGGCGGGTTGGTGATATACTTACAAATCAAACAAATAATTTCTAACTTTATTTATTTTTATTTCTGAGACGAAATACCCTAAAATTCATAGAGCGTCATTGGCAAAGCTCGGAAGCGCCCATCGAGCGTTGATTGACATAGAATAAATAATGCAGTGGGTCTGAGCGCGCGGCGGGCGGTCGAAGGGTTGCAACGAACCCGCCTTGTTTTACCGCAGGGATTGCTGTGACGTCATAGCGCACATTTTTTTATTTAATGGATTGCAGATTGAAAAATGATCGTTTTATGTTTTCTGCAGCAGATTTTTTAGGTATTTTTGCTAAATTTTACGTCATGGTTTTGAGACCGTGGCCGTTTCAGGCTGGTGTTGTCAGATAACATAACGATGCTGAAGCTTGAGCATGACTAGGCACCGTTATGCACATTCTTAACAATAGGTATCTCAAAGATTTATTGTCAGAGGTTTGACTTTCGCAGTTATGGTAAACGATCACTCAAAAGCTCACACTTTTTTCAGCGTATTAGATCCAGAACCAGATAGGTGTTTGTATATTCTAAATAATATTTATATGATGTGATGCCATTGCTTCGTGGTTGATGACATGCAAATGAAATTCCTATCTAATATCTTCTTCAAGTGGTCCAAATTCCAATGTTCTTAATGGCATTTTCACCTTCATATTGGAACACCCATCGAATTCATTTTCTCTTTTAATCAAAGCGAATCCCACATCGTACCTGCACTGCACAGCTACCTACCGATTTAATTTCTCCTGCCCCCCGCCAATCGGGGACAATATTCAAATAAGGCTTCATCTATTAACGGACCCCGTCGCGACATGTTCCATTATCTATCGCTCCATCTGATCCTAGACCCTCCGGGTGCAAACCAGCTAGGGTTGACACTGATTTTTCAAATTACGTGCTCACAAGCTCATTGATACATTTATTTCTATCTTTTACTAAGTCTGTATTGCCCTACTGCTAGGCAAGAGCCTTCACCATATCCCTCTGGCGATCCCTCTCTCAAGAAGTATTTATCCAGTTCCAGATCGCTACCTCTTTTTTCGCCCACCTCTTTGATAATATCTTTCCGTTATCTTCATGACTTCGAAAGGTAGACAAGTACTTTAGGTACTACGTTACGGTACTTCACGACATTTTTAATGAAAGTGGAAGTACTTTCTCGGCAAGACCACATTGAATATACCTCCTCTTCTCTCCTGATTCACGTCAGTTCCTTTATTGCAAGAATACTAACTGTAGCTTCAGACAAGCTAAACCATTCGTGTCATCACGCTTTACCAAGTAGAAATCCACTTATGATGGACCAGCACAGACCGATATGTTGTTAAGTACCGATATGTTGGTAAGACCGATATGTTGGTAAGACCGATATGCTGTTTTATTGTGGGGTTGGTAGCCCTGCTCGAAGGTCGAGACGAACGCGTTCGGCGTGATTTAATAAACTCTGTTGTGATTGCGCAAGAATAGCTGATTTAATAAACTGTGATTGGGTCAGAGTGCGAACTAATAACAATAAATTGCGCGGGGCTGATTGTTTGACTCAATTTGCTTCTGGCGTGATGTCGATACGTACATCATTACAAGAAAAAAAATACCATTTATTTATTTATTCGCACACAAGCAGATATTTACAGTAGTACAACATTTAGGACAGAACAAGTACAGGTGAGCTTATCTCTAAAAAGAGGTCTTCCGGCAGACCATGATGACAGGAGAGATGTGAAAAAAGGAAGGGTAAGAATAGACTCACAGCTGTGTACAGACTATTAAAAATAAAAATTAACAAGAAAAGGAAACATATGTATATAGCATAATGAATACACAAATATATACCTACTTATTTATTGTATATACGTAAATATAGATCATATAGAACATCATTTAATTTAACAAGCTTTTTTCTAATTTCGAATTACTTAGTAAAACATAGAAAACCAGCACTACATTGATAAACTAAACATGTTACCGAATGGACACATTTCAATTCTGTCAAATTGTTTGCTTACCCTTTCTGTGTTCTATCTTTTATCTGTGGGTTGTCTGGAAGAGATTTGCTTTTAGCAATAAGACCGCCTTAATTGTACATTGGCTTTAAAATGTTTTTTTTTAGTTAATTACTCTCGAAATAAAACAACTTTACGGATTCTACTCGCGGTCTTATATTTTCTTTCATTTTCTAATAATTACTCTGTTTTGTTTGTGTGCAATAAAGTGTTTCTTATCTTATGGTGTTCATCAAAGGGATATTCAGGACCACAGACATAATCAAACAGAACATTACTATGAGTTTTAACTCGTTCCACATTTCCTCTTAAAACTTCGTTTGGGTCATATTGACAATTGTAACATCAACACCCCGTATAAATACTCATAAAAACACACTGTAAATTTCCAACTGTTGTGTTCGAATCCAGCAGTTTTCGATGCGAACTTATTTAGTGCGTGTTACCTTCCACCCACTTTGACACGAAACTCATATCAACTTGCCAGCGCGGCATGCAATATCAAATTAAGTAATTGACGCTTTTCAACTGGAGTGCAACGCAACACTTGCTAATAGGTTTTGATTTAATAAAAAATGAGTAATAAACGGCGTAGTTTATTTTAGATTGCATTTGTTTTTATTTCATCACGTAGGTTTCGTTAGGGTGTCGGGCGTACTTGCAAGATTTGCGACGTATATTGTTGCTAATTTTAACCAACATCACAATTATTAATAGGCGTAATTGTGGTACTGGGTTGGCAATGGTCGCTGTTGTAAAGCAACACACGCCGGGTCGAAAGTGGGATAGGTATGGAATGGTAATGTATTTTTGGGGAATCTCCATGCTTTGGAAGGCACGTTAAACAATTGATACCGATTGACATCGCTAGTTGACAGTCATTAAGCCCAATTGGAGGCTTTAGGGTGGCTTGATTACATCTGACTCCATTACATCCCTTCAACAATCCGCACGGACCTCCCGTGTTTAAGTATGGCTCACACGACTTCAAAACTGAGGCGAGGCCTGTGCCCTGTAGTAAGTTGTATAGTATAGGCAGTTTATGTATGACAATAGCTTACAAAAAAAGTTTTCGTTAGTTTTTCTAATCATTATTTCCAAGTTCATAACGTATTATTTTAATATAGTTTCAGCGACAACTGCTTTGACTGTATATAAAGGCTAAATATAGTGTAGTTGAGCACAACAAACTAAATGTTAACAAAATAAACGTTCGCTAAAACCCCGGCTACACTCGCGGAGAGCGTGAAAAATGAGCGGCTTGCGGCGATAGCGGCCGCGAGCGCCCGCCTAATGAACTAGAACGCGATAGCGTGACCCGTGTGCACGCGGCCTTACGCGGCGCACAGCGAATTAGCTGGATTGTTTCTATTGTATACAATTCAGCTGGCTTAGTTTTAAGGGAATGTGTGTTGTTATTTTGAATATTTAGGTCTGAAGTCAAAATAACTGGGGTTTGGGTCCAACTTTATACTCCTATCGGGAAAGTATCGTACTGTCTGGAACATAGCCCGGGCTCGAGATTTCATCGTTGACCTCATTGACTCACCTAATTGAGGGAATATGTTTCCAATCTATCTGTATACACTTTAAAAAAATAACAACACAATTCCCTAAAACTGTGGCATATATTCAAACTCTAATTCCCAAATTTATTTTGAATGGTTTTGGTTTTATATCTACTAAAATTTTGTTTCATGATTTGATATTGGTAAGCATTAGACAATAGATGATGCCATTTGATCTCATCATCATCATCATCACCAGCCGTGTGACATCCACTGCTGAACATGGGCTTCCCACAAAGATTTTCAGAACGGCCGCTTGAAGGCCGCCAGCATCCACAGAAATCCTGCAGCCTTTTTCAGGTCATTCGTCCACTTCGAGGCTCAGATTTTGCTAAAACAAAGAAAATTCGTAATTAAGCACACACACCAAAATATTACTGAAAATATTTCAAAAGCACTTAACAAAAACTAGAAACTAAAAAAAACTTTCCAATATTGTGTCCTAACCTAATTACAAATTCTTCCTCCATAGACATGCGCTGAACGATTCATGTGATTAAAATAAAAAGTATTTTGATTAAAATAAACCCTTACAGAGAAAAATCTAACCCAAAATCGAAAAACAGACTTATCGCATTACCCCAAATATTCCACGAAACTGGTTCGAAGCATCCGTAGCGTAGATAACATTGCAAAGAAGGAGTATATCCCAATAAAACAACAAACAAAGCCGGCACAAACACGTGCTCCGTATACCTTTTCAAGTTGTGAATCGGCGACTTACCGACCGACCTCCGCCAGACTGGTTTTTAGGAGTTCACTTAGCGGATGAATGCCGGACGGTGTCCTCGCTGCCCATTCAGGAACATCCCCTATATTTTTAATGTTAGGTATTTCTATTCAAATCGACGCCAGAGTGGAAGAAGAGGCACTAGGGCTTGCGCTGGCGGTGTGTCGATAACCAAGCGTTGATTTAATCTCAATAAAAGAGTTATAAGCTAAATATCTGAAAACCAATTGGTCGTTTTGGCATCAGGCGGAAATCGAACCCGCATCTACCAAACGACCAAATATCTTTTCCTGGTTTTCAGATCTTTAGTAAAGATACTGCATGGAAAATTCTAAAACAATAATAAAACATGAGAGTTTTAAGCATTTATAACTCTTCTGTCTGTTGCTGTGCCGTCAAGTGGGCAACGGGATAGCTCATCCCACGGACGTAGCAGTCTCAGTTTAGTTGCATGTGACAGCCGCTTTCGGGTGAACCGTCTTTGATCCATATCATATGCCGCCATAGGTGCAGTAAAATACTGATATTTACGAAACTGTGTTGTCATCACTTCGCGAAAAGTATACAAGTCTTTACTTTTTACTTGCCAGCCATGCCCAGCCCTTTGTTGCTGATACGATTATGTGACATAACACAAGCAAATACGTGATAATTACAAAATCGTTACATGCATCATCGACATCGACACATGCCTCACCCTAGTAGCGGGAAAGTCCCGTCAACCAATTACTCTGAAAGACTCGTAGTAGTAGTACGGAGGTATTTCAATTTAGCTTATTGGCTCATGTGCGCTCGGATTTTGACAACCTTTTCCTTGTCCGCAACTCATTTATTTCCATTTCATCAATCCACCATTACTCGGGAACAAATTACTTTTGGACTGGGGCAAATGTCAACTGTTGGAGGGAGAACTTTTGCGTGATTTTTCTCCTACTTTTTTGCAATAAGTATTTTGTTTGCGAAGCAAAGTTACTTTTTTATTTTTGTTACTTTTTCGTATATTTAGGTTATTTTTGTTAATCCTTTTTAATCACGACCGGTCGCTAGTAGGTTTCGTAAACATATATTAACCAACTTATTATGGGTTATACGAAGTTAATCCACAGATGGAGTTGATTTTAAATTGAGTAAATTACGTATCTTTATGTCAATTTACTAAGAGACATTTTCCAGATATTATTTTTCACTCCTGTACTATTGACAATGATCAAGGTGTGGCTTTGCTTATATTATGAAATAATCTGATATGCAGTGATTAGTCCTATTATTCATTGTTTTACGTCTTGTTACCAGTGCATTGCACGAAACGAACCTCAAAAATGAAAACCATTGTTTCAGCACGCAGTATCAAATTTCATGCTAGTTTCAGTTAATGATATCACAACGAAATTCTGAAAAGCTTGCCATTGACTCTCATGCGTTGTCCAAAGCTCCGTAATAGATATTTCCGTTCATAGATTTCATAAATAGGAAAATGAGAAATGCCTTCAAAATCTGTACAGATTAACTGGAATTTATCTGTGGCGGTGTTCACATCAAAGTGGAAAGGCGTGCAGCGGCGCGGCACACGGCTGGCTCGCGTCATCACGCTCCATTGGACATTCGGCTTTTTAGCTCAAATTATCGAGTGTTTGCATATTTAGTATTTACATCCTATTTCCTACTTTGATACACATCTGTGATGTCATCGTTTGAGCAGAAGGATTGGCTCATAGCATACATGACACGCTTAGTAAAGTTCTAACCGATTTTGAGGTAAAATTTCAAATGCAGATTTAATACACCGTTAAGTAAATGCCTCTATCATTGGAATTTCAAACAAATTTTGCTTCCGATTTGAATCCAAGCCCCTTTTCCTAGGTAGAGCATAGTGGTAAGCGATTAAGTAGGTACAATGCCAACAAGAAATATTTTATTTAAATAAGGAAAGCAAATGACTTGTTAACATTAATTAAAAATTAAAAACCCATTATGTATAAAACTTGCCGCAGCAATCAACGCTCACATGTGAAAGGCTAGATTTTTTACACACCAATGAAACTAAGTAATGAGAATTGTTTTGTGTTTCTGAGAGAAGGGTGGTGATTTATGTATTCTTGGTATTAAAAGTACAATGGATTGGGACGAATGGCTGACCTATAATGATAAAGCATTCTCTACCATCGTATATTGCTATGACTTAAGGAAGTAGGTAAAAAGTAACCGTCCATAAATACAGCTGGATTGGTATATCCACATTCAAAAGTTATATCGATCATACCAGTTAATATCAACGGGCTGATAATTAGTCCCGTCCCCTACCTAGTGCTCACATCAAAGTGACGTAGGAGGTGTGCACCGGTGCATCCACTTCACGCAGTCGCGGTCCATTGAACACTTTGCTTTTTGACTGTACAAATATGCTGTCATTGACTTTCATATATTAATGGGTGTTTTTGACATAACATACGATCACGACTTCTTATATACTAAATTAGGTAGTTATAGGCATACTGATTGTTGCCGCCATGGTAAACGGAACATTCGGAAGCTGAATGATCTTGAATCACAAAGTAGGTTTTTTGGTCAGACGTATTTTTTTTTAGCCCTATCTTGCCCCAAAGTAAGCTGATTCAAGCTTCCGTTATATGATACTAGACAACGGGTTATCAAATATCACCCCCCATACACTCAATTCTCTCGTCTTTACTGAGGGAAGAATTTTTGAGTTTAAGTCTTCATCATCATCAGAGGAGGAGGAATAAATAATACGAGTATAAAAAAGCCCAATTATTGAGAAGGGCGGCAACATCCGTTTTAGGCTGTGTAAAGAAAGACTTGATACTATCAATTAAAAAAAAAGGCAAAAAACCAGCAATAGCACTGCTTATTTTCAAAATATTAACGTAAATAACAAACCAAAACCCCAAGACATTTCCACAGCACAGCATTGTAAGCCCTCGTGTACATATTAGGTATTTTTCCTCAATTTCTCAGAGGCACTTGATTAACTCGGCGTAATTATTTCCCCGCCGTGGCCGCGGGGGATTTGTATAATCCTGATTGGGTACGTATTGCTATCCGATGGAGTGTACTCCCGCACGTGTCGACTCCGCATTATCTCACTTTTGGACCCCTTCGTTTGGTCTAGGAAATTGAAAAGTAAGATGATTGACTCGTTCATGGGTTATTAAATGGGTAATGTATATCGACGCCATCATGGATTTGGGGAATACAAGAGAGTTAGCTGACATGTCAAAACTGTAGGATATTCCTCATATACGTGAATCCATGATTCAGTTTTTATGCCATTGGTATTTTTGGGACTGATGTTTTTGGATCCCACTCATCATCATCATGTTTCTGTTTTCATTAATCTCTAACTGCAATTTTGTCTGAAAAATAGCTGTCTGCTCACTAGAAATGAAATCGTTATTTGATAACCAACAAATCTGTCGCGTCTGCCAAATAAAATACCTAGTAATATTTTGTTTCGGCGAAATGTGGGCTTGTGAATGTTCCGTTAACCATGACAGCAACAATCAGTGTGCCTCTGACAACCCATTATGTGTAACCCATTAGGGATATAGTCGTGAGGGTATGTATGTATATTTTGTCTTTACCTATATTCACCTAAAATGTGCTAAGCTAACACATAACTAAAGACACTACACTACTTGGCTTCCAAATCCCTAGTCAAACCAAACAGTCAATACACAATTAATTGTTACAACCGAGTCGTAATAGCAACTCTTCACGTCTCGCCAAAAGCTCCACAACTTTAAACAATGTCGAAAGTCGAAACCTACAAAATGAATGCTCAAGTATTGTAATTAACATCGCGCTCTCTACAGAGGTAAACAATTGTGAGAAAAGCTCAGGGCATGAAACTCGACATCGGGTCACATTCAACTGAAACTAGCCCAATAGAATTAATTCGATTTGGTTTTGTTTCATACTCTGGACTACACAGAGTAATTTATGAAAACTACCCGAGAAGTAATCTTTTTTATTCATGAACTATTTTATTCGTTTATTATTTTATTTATTTGCCTATTGTGATAGGATTATGTTTAAGAAAGTTTGACAGTATCTTAAACATTTTCGAACAACTTCTGTGGCAGGCAAGCATACAAAATACAACTGCATGTAGGGAGCAAGCATACGAATGCTTGCATCAAGTATGAGGATGGACTTAGACAGCACAGTATGTGACCCTGCCTTATGATGTACCACCATGACCTAGTAATTTTAGGAAGAAGAGTTTAAAAGTTGATGAAACCTAGCAGCTTACGGTATCACAGTCAAAGAAGTTTGGGTTATTGATTGAAACCAAAAACTTCAAAATATCTTGACTATTGTATGAAATATGGAATCGGGTGAATGTACGCGCAATGTCACAGAGTAGTGAAGGGTTCAGAGTAAGGGCACAGTGCTCCACTTCTGTTGTTTCGGCAACTCGACTGAACTTTGTCTAAAGCCTCGTGCGGGATTCTCCGGACAATGCTGCTAGAAGTTAATCCTCAAATTCTTTGTTTTAATGTAACTAACACTTTTTAAAATCTTATTATGATACTAGGGAAAACCTAACTCTGGGGCTAGAGCAATAACATCACAAGATGTTGTCTTCATTGTTCTGATATTTCTAATTTAGTAAGAAATTTATTTGTACGTTATGTGAAGATGTCACCAGATGTAATAAGTCATCTATCTCTTTACCGAGTATTTGATAGACTAACCTTGAAGTATTATGAAAATCAAAGGTTGATATATGATATTACACGTTCAACAGTTTACCATCCCAAGTTCCGCGAATAGGTTCATTTTCTAGAGTTTGAAAGTCAAAATTGCAAATTGTAACTTTCAATAGTTAAACAAATCATAAAAAGTGGGCTAATGTATACTAAAAAGATACACAGGACACAGTACAGTCTCACAATCAGCGCGAAATACACACACGTCGTCTGAGGGAACAGCTAATAAACAATAAAAAATAAGCCATAATGTGAAAATAACTCAACCATTTAATAGGTAACCAATGAGTAAAAAACATAAAAATCCCAGCAAATTAAAAAATCGCTGGGTAAAATGGAATTAAAGTAGTCGTCGGAGGTCGGAGGACGGAGGCGGAGGGCTGGGGCGCGCCGATAACGTGACAATAGGAATTTGCGCCTCGCTGTCCGAGCTGTTTAATGTAATTACTACTTATTTGTTAGGTATGAGCTTTATTTTTGACTGGTTCGTTGGCTCTGAGATACGAGCTTAGTGGTGATGATCGGCTAGATCTGGGTCGGGTAGCAAGATGGGTGACAACTCTAACCAAAAAATGGTGTAATTTTCGGGCAGCTCTATGCTTCGGAAGGATCGCTAAGCAAATGGTCTGCCATCCCTGGAAGTTCCTCGTTGATTACTCAGAATAGAAATAAAATTTAAGAATCCTTTGATCAGTTAGTTACAAATATAAAGAAGTATCTTTGCTTTGCATTGTTGAAACTAAACTCAAAATGTGATGTTTTTTTATTCAAAAATGCCTAGTCTTGGCAAAACACTACAGGGGGAGCAAATTTTCAGTGGTGGACATGTCGTTATAGGCTAATTGATGATCTTAACCTTGTAGCATATGGCCTACAAACTAGTTTTTTTTTTATCAATGGTAGTAACGTTCAAAGAAGACAGTTGATTAGCTCGTTAGCTTTAAATCCTTCGAAATATTTATGCCACTGAGTCCGTCACAAAACTTGTATTTATAATGATCGCATTTTTGATACCTTTTTTATCAAACCTATAAATAACCAGGACGACAGCTTTTTAAAAAGACATCAACTTACGAGTTATTCCCATACACAACAACTCGAAAAAAGTTTACAATAATTCATCGTGATTATCCACGCAAATCACAAAAATCGAATAAGTTGCGAATAAAAAAGGATCTATCCCGAGTGGAGCCACACAAAGCCTTCAGTCGGCCAATAATAGCTAATAGTTTTCTCAACTTCTATACAGAAATGATTTAGTGTACTCAAAAGTCGGATAATAAATCAAGGCAATATCTCGTTCGGTATTCGAGGCAATTATGACCCAGGGGACACGTGCTTTCTCATTATTCGAAGGTATTCCAGGTTCCTGATTTAAAATAAATAAATTTTATAGTGCCATCTGTCATACGGGAGATAAAAGTGGTAATGGCGTCGGAGTGACTCCCGAGGACTCGCGCCGTACGTCATCCCACTTGACATTTACTGTCGATGCAGCCTCGTGTTACTGTTAATGTCCGAGAATAGTGTTTTCCTCATTACTGCCACGACTGTTTTATTACTCGACAAACGCATTTAACCGTCTTTGCTCCTAAATATTTTCAAATACCATTATATTGGAACTCGAAATGTAACCTTGCCTTGCGTAGAAAAACGTAGTTCAAGCATTCCTGATGTTACTGAAATATTTTTCACACAAAGTCTTAGAATAAAGGCATGTGTACGTATTTTATAGTGCTTTTGTCTACGAGCAACAGTAAAGCAGAAAAGCCATAAACACCGGCCAGCCATAACCGAGAGACCTAGCCTTAAATCATGTTGTGTCCAAACTCCTTGAAAAACATACCTTCCTGATATTCCAAAAATCTTTGCCTAAATTATATCTCAGAACACGAACATATTATTAAGAAGTACGACTCTTAACCGTAAATATTAATAACGAAAGATCATCCTCCAGAAAAAACCTCTCGAGAAAGTTCAATAACGTGCCCGTAAAAAGTAAACAACACACGAATCTCCACTTGAGATCCATCCGGGCAAATTAAATTTATACACGAAACGTAATAACGGACGGCATCAAAAGGCGGCCTGTCCGAGCTTTCCTTTTAATTAGACCCTAAGTACTCGTTAAAAAACTGGATCTTCCCAAACAGACAAAGCGCGCTGTACCAACAAACAGTGCGAATGTAAAAACGTCGGATAAATAAGTGGAAAAATACAGGTAAGTCCGAGGGGTTTTTGTACGGTCCGGCCGGCCACTTAGGTCATCCTGCGAAATAAAGGCCCAACTTTTTTATATCGCTTTTAAATGCGAAGCCCGTACGAGCCAGACCCGCCTCATCCCCTTCTTCGATAATGTGAAAGGAAACAAACGAAAGAAAATGTTTCCGAGCGCCCGGTTCACTTTTATTGAGCAGTCTTTTTCCTAGTTTCGATTTCAAATAGTTCGTGTAATTCAGTTAGCTCGTTCCTAATGAAACGAATAAAAGTTGCGCGCTATAAAATATCTGTCTGGGGAAATTGTACCTGTGATAAAAAGCTGGGTATTTGCAGAATCAGCGAGTCGCGTAACAACGCGCTGTTTCGTAGAAGCGCCGCGCCGACGCTCCATTGTTTGCGTATTATGTTGCGTGAAACGCTTTGCATCCTTTGCGAGTACTTACTTATAACCAAAAATAATTAAAGTACAAGCGAGCCCACACGTCTAGCGATTGTCGCTGGAGCCTGTGGAACAGCCAAAGTTGCGCTGTTTAAGAAAGTTTTGACTACGTAATGCGCGTAGGCTACGCTAACACCGCAAGAGTTCAAAGTCCTACATTTGTAGTAAGTAGGTAGATACCTACCTACTCACGTATTCACGTGGAGAACAATTTATTTGTTCCTTTAGGCAAACCCTTCTAGAAAATTTAATCAACTATTGAACATTATTATTGTAACGCAATGTTTTAACCCTCGAATCCACAAACGATAGTTAGAGTTTAGCACGTGTCGTCAAACACATCCTGTAAAGTGTCAATAGAACTGAAAGTGATAGCAACTTTGATCAACGTTGTGAATTTGAAAGAGACCTAGTCTCTATCAAGTCGTACATGTTAAGAAAAACATTTACTAACGACACAAATATAGGTACTATGGGCAATAAATCCGTTACAGTATATTGCGGAATGAAGAAAAAGAGATGACAGGGTTAGACCACTAGATCAGAGTATTAAATTAATTAAAATCTCAAAGAATCAACTCTTCTACTTTTTTGTGTCCCATCACAACACAACCCACGTGCATTGATTAGACAATCTGACAACCCTAACGCCAAAATTAACACGTCCACTCTTTTATCTCATCGGTCATCCATTGTGCAAAGGTATGCGAAGGCAATTGGCAGTTTTTTGTGTCATTCAGAACAATATTTACGACAGCTTTTAATTCTATGGGGGGTCTGGATCGCGATTCCAACATTGGCTCAAATATTGGATCGAATTCGAAGGTCTTATTGCACAAGGACACTCTGACATAATTGTGACGACGGATTCGGTGTAATCTTTAAGAAGTTCGCTACAAAAAATGTGGGCATGAGCTTCTGTTTGCATGGGCTCGGGTCTTTCATAGGTATAAGCACTTTCAGTATCAGCTGATAAGTTATTCGGAAAAATCCAGGTATGTATAATTTTTGAGTTTTCCCCATGTACTTAGATGGTCATTACCGTATGTTTTCATAGAAGAATCTCCTTTGTTAAGATAAAAAGTTTTACACCTAATAATGCCAATGATGATGATTGTTTGTCACACCCGGGCATAAATAAGCCTGATCTGGTCATACCAGGGGATGCGTTTTTATTGGGAGTGATAAACACTCCACAATCAAACTCAAATTCATCCTCAGAAAATGCATAGAAAAAAGGGAGAAAATTTAAAAAAAACATTTAGAAAACATTATTAATTATAAAATACTTACCAACATTTTATCATAAATTAAGATCAATAATTTAGAATTATTAAATTGTCATGTGTTTCCTCTCTCATCATATTCCAGCAAGTTGCACAGCTCAAACTTTTTAAATATTGCCTCTAGGTATAAAGTCCGTCAATTATACTTTTATGATATTTTGTGCAATAAAATAAATTATTAAGACAGCAAACTCTAGAGTCTCGGTGATAGAGGGCCCTAAACTTGGTTTTTGTTTCGGATTGTAAATGAGCCAAGGTTATGGATGTTGGGCAAATGTTGGGTCAAACGATTAGACCGCCAGGCCGGTGCCACGCCGTCTGCGCCGCTCGTGGGGTCCCACTAGATTTATTGAATGGTTTTCGATTGATTTATAGGAGATACAGAATGTTCTTTTTGAAATTCGGACAAAATAATAAGGCGGTTTTAGAATGAAGTGGTTTTAGACATTTTAATAAGCAAGCAGTCTACCTGATGGAGATAAAAAAATGGAGAGTGTTTTGCACGTCTAATCTCCATATACTTGTTTTTAACTTTATTTTACTGATTCATGGTAAGTGGGTATCACAGTCTATGTATACTAGCCACCAAAGAGGAATTCACCCGTGGACACCTGAAGCTTGTTAAGTTTTTTTTAAATGCTGCACCTTGATTCAAAGTTGAGAATCTTGTTCTTTAGTTTAAAAGACGATTCCTAATTTGAAAATAGTTTACTTAACGATATGCAGTATTTTTTAACAAATTAGTAAAACCGCTTATATCATTAATAGTATTGAAACAACCCGCCCACGAACTTTCAAGTCCATTCATCGTTAAAATCCTCTTTATGTTCACAAACTGATCGAATTACAATAAGTCTCAATAAAACTCTGCCGCCGTTTTTATTATCAATAATTTACAACATCGCGCCAGTGAATGTAAAATTGAAATTAAAAACAAACCATTAAACGATTTTATACGAGAATCCCTAACAAGGACGCTTCCCTTAACCGGATCGGGAGCACACCTGGGTACTCGAAATTTGCCCTAAAAGGTCCCAAACGACAACCCTTCTCGTCATGAAAAAGTAGTAACTCGCAGTTTTATTTAAACAACTTTGATTTCTGTTCGTTCGTAATAGGCCTGCTATTTCTTTGAGAGGGTAGGACAACGTTGGCAGCTATTGGACATAAGTCGTTCCGGAAGCAAGGAGTGTCGAGATGGTAGATTTTAAAAATGGAACGTTTGATTTGCATTTGAATAAGAGCCCCCGGCGACCCAGGTGCGCACGGTACAGTCGCGTCGGAAAGTGATTGGCTACGTACTTCACGGCACGGACTTCTCTTGCATCCCAGCGAAGCGTCGACTCCCGCAGGATCTGTTACTCCTTCCCGGCCTCCCACCAGCGGGTCTCACCGGGGAGGGTAGTAGCGATTGCGGTCGAGTCCGCCCAGCTGTTTAGTCGCCGAAGTACGTTTCCCACATCGCGTCCACGCTCTTAACAATGCCTCGCCACACCCACGTTCGAAAGCCGGCCCGGCCGAGGATATTCGTCCGGAGGTCACTCTTGAACCCGGACGAAGCCCGCAGGCTTATGGCCCCACCTACCACCGACACCACTAACTTCTCCTGGGACAGCTCGGCCATCCTGAGCCAGCTCCCAGCGCCCGCCGCGCGCCCCGAGGCTGCGCCCTCCGCGTCCGCGCCCGCCGCGCCCCCCTCGCCCGCAGTGTCCGCCGCCCTGGCGTTGACCGCGTTCGCGTCCGCCACCGCCGCCAAGGCTCGAGCCCTGACCGCCCAGGCCTCCACGTCCGCCGCGTCCGCCGCGCCCGTTGCGTCGGCGTCGACCGCCCCCACCGCCGCGCCGCGTCCTTCCGCAGCTGGAGCCTCCGTTGAGCTCGCTGCGTCGAAGCGCCCGCCGGCCGTCCCGTCCGCCCAACCCGAACCGCAACCCGGACACCCAAGAGACCCCCGCCTGAGAGGCAAGGCTGGCCCCACCGGTGCACAGGCCGCGGAATCCGCGCCAGTGCGCAAACCGGTGAGCAGGCTACCTGTGCCCACAGGAAAACCAGCGCCGCCGAAACAGCAAGCATCCGCCATCTCACTCGCACCCGCAGCATCATCCGAGCCACTGATGCAAGAGCGAGCGCGAGTGATATCGCCGTCTCGCTTCTCGCCGCCGACCAACTTGCCTCTGCCCTTCGCCGCAGTAGCTGCGAAGCGCCCGCAGAGTGCATCTCCGATCGGTGGTCGGCAGCAAGCGTCGATGCCGAGGCTCGACCTGTCCCCCATGGACACGGCGCCTCCGCTGACGCCGCCGCCTCGATCAACGACGACTCCACCTACACGACCGCCGACGCCACCATCCCCAAGGATGCCAACCGCCACTGCACCGCCGCCTCTCGGAAAGGAGAAGAATTACCCGCCGCTCATTGTGGAGGTGCTGCCTGACTGGGCGCGCCACTTCAAGAGGCTGCGGGTACTTCTCGGACACCCACCGAACGCGAGGCCGTACGCGAAAGGCATACGGTTCTTGCCTAGGAACGAGGATGAATTCCGAATTCTCCAGCGATATCTTACAGAATTAGAGCGAACCGAGAAGGTCTACTGGTTCTGTTACAGCCCACCTGAAGAGAGGTCAGCCAAGGTAGCCATCCGAGGGCTACCTGCGAACACCCTGCCTCAGGAAATAGCCGAAGCCTTAAACGACATCGGATTCTCAGCAGAGTACGTGCGTCAGATCAAAGCGAGGAGTGGCAGGCCCGGCTGCCTATTCTTCGCCCAGATCACACGCACATTGAAGCCGATTAAAGAAATCTTTGAAGTCTCCGAGCTCCTGGGTATGCCGGGAGTGAAGATCGAAGGATGGATCGGTAGGAAAGGCCCTGCGCAGTGCCACAGGTGCCAGACCTTCCGCCACTCATCCCACAACTGCCACAGGGTGCAAGCCTGTGTGCGTTGTGGTGGAGAGCATGCCGCCCGAGATTGCCCACGCCCACTGGAGGACCCGCCGACCTGCGCCAACTGTAATGGCCCACACACGGCGAACAACGTCCGATGCCCGGTATTCCGTAGGGAGTACCGCAACAAAGTTGCGGGTACCGCGGCTCGGACGACCGCAGCGCCGCCACCACTACCACCGCGAGACCACTGCTCCACCGAGGCCAATGCTCCGAACTCCCTTATGGCAGCGGCCAATGAAGGACTCGGACCTTCAAAGGCACGCAAGCGCCGTAGGAGGAGACAGAGAGCCAGGAAACCTAAGACCGCCACTACCACCGTGACCGCCACTACCACCGTGACCGCCAAGATGACCAACGACGCAGCCGCAGCTTCGCTGATCACTCCTGAGGAGGAGCCATCTGCCGCCGCACCGGCACCAGCCGCAACCGAGGCCTCCAAGGGGGCCAAGGGGAGGCTGGATGGTGCAGACCGGCAGACAGAGCGCCAGGAAGTGATCGCGGAGTGCATCCAAGTGCTGAAGGAAGTGCTTGAGGCCATCCAATCGGGACAGAACCCTGTCCCGGTTATTTTACGGGGCATAGCGGACCTGTACGGGGCCGACTAGGCCTCCTACCAGTGTTGGGCGACTAACAGCCCGACCACCACTTCACGACCACCGCTAGAAGGCAGACGCCTCGCTGGTGGTCAACTCACCACCACTCCAGCAGCACAGCTCGCAGGCAAGTAGCCTCGCTGTGCTGCACGATCGCACAGCTGGCTGAGATCATCTCGCCGCTGCACCCAAACGCCCTGCTCCGGATCTCCGGACAGCGACTGCAGCCACTTTGATCGGCCATCGCCCAGAAAAAGTTTCCCCGACCTAATTCGTCGAGATGACAACCCGAGGCGTCGGAAAGTTTCCTTTTTTATTGCGGGTCGAGTTCAAAATTAATATGGATGACCAAATTGTACATGTAATAGGCGAAGTTGGTAATTAATACTTGCACGGTCTGGATTAAATATTCTGTTTTTTAAATTAATAACAAGTGTGTTAACTAACTTTTTGCGTAATTTTATACTGTAAGTAGATTTTTTTAAATATCAAAGCATTATTAATTTTCGTTCACATGAAGGATACATTTATTTGGAAAACCTCAATAGAGTTTAATACATCTGATGAATATGGTATGTACAGGTGCCAATACAATAAAATAGAAACAAACATTAATATAACATTAATCCACTGATTTCAAGATTTCAAATTAAAGGCTTGAGGTTATTGTTCGAATCTAGGTCTAGGAGCAAACCTAGGAGGCGATGGCAAGATGAGCTAGACTCCTATTTAGAAAATTGGTTAACCATAGCTTTGAACCGTAGATAATGACGAATTTGTTGGAGGCATTTCAGGCTGATAAGAATAATAAAACAAAAACAATATAACAATTTTATATGCGAGCGTCCGTTCATTAGTTCAGGAGCTACGTGATTTCAACATAACAATTGGGAGGGCGACCCTGCGCATACGCACTGTTCGTGAATATTTATTCGATACTCCTCCGGTAGACTTTTACGTAACTGCTTGATAGTTGACAAAGCATCCATTACTTAACCCAGGGTTTGAAGCGGCTTTAAGATTGATTGCGTCAAAAAAACAAAATGTAAATTTAAATGATTGAGATTTATTTTTGTAAATTAAATTATTATTTTCATTGCACAGAGGCAAAACTATTTTGCAAAATGGGTCTTAAGTCAATAGTTTGAGGTGCTCCTATGTAAAGGTTGATGTGAATGCCTCTGTACACAAACTTCAAAAATATACTATGCTCGTAAAGTTTATTCTGAGAATTATTTCTAATACTCACATAACGTAGGATCGATATTTCAGATTACTAACATAGTAGAAGTATTGGAAGCGACAGCCGTATGATATCCACTGTTGAACACACAAGTAGGCCACCCCCATAGATTTCCAGAACGGCTGGTTTCAGACGACCTGCATCCGTCGAAGCCTTGCCACCTTTCAGAATCACCAGGACCCGCCCGTTTACCTTGTCTTATTGCCTAAAAGATATAAATTTAAATCAAAAAAGCAAATAGCTTTGTTTCAAATTTATCTTTTGTTCGCGTTTAGATACCTACAGTTTTTTTGGGTTCTTATCTTCAAAAATATTTCCCGTGCACGCATCGAGTGCTTGGGAACGTATTTGGAGCAACGAGACCACTACACATATTTTTATCCCTCAAGTGGTTTGCGTTGAGCAAGCTCGATCTTGTTCTGCCCTCATTGTTTGAGTTTTTATAATCATCCGGGACAAAGGCGGCGTAAACGGTAGCCGAGCTATCGGTGCCTCTGATCAACCTTATACTTTTTATAATTACATTGTTTTTTTATGGTTGTGGTAGCGCGGTAGCGGGCGATATGTGATACGGACGATTCGCGCGTTCAAGTGACGTGTTCCTGTCACGATTTTATGATTTTTAACGTGGGAATGAAGTTTTATCGAAACAAAAAAGTTTATGAAGAAACTACGCGTTTGAATGAACATAGCGGCTTGTAAACATTTAGTAGAATGCTTGTGGACAAGTTGGCATGAACGTAATAAATACTGCGTCGATTTAACTTACAACAGAGTTAAATTGCATTGGCTCCGACTTTTTTTTATGATGTACTCATTGACATGTACTGTTGACTTTTCAAATACAAAAATGATCTTCGCTATGGTATAAGAACAGTGATGCGACATTGCGAGATTCACAATTGTATGAGATTATGTAAAATGCACGTTTAAAATGACGCAAGCTATCTTGAATTAACTTGTGTAAGTAGGTAACTTATAGGAAAAAAGGAAATGTTAAACAAAGTAAAAATCAAGAATGTAATCTATAGGGACAGCTGGACTTAATATAACTGATTAATTTTGAGCGGTCCTAGAATTAAATGCAGAGTTCTACAATAAACCTTATGTTTGTGATCACAACAGTGGCGATGCGCTGAACTGCTAAGATTTCCTCTGCAAATTGTGCTTCAAACTGTCCTTAGCTGTCAAGAGCAACGCCGCTGTACACACCGCAGTTATGTAGTGCCTATACACAGCTGTCTAAGTATAAGCTCATTAGTAATTACCGAGGGCTGGTACGGACGCGTGGCTAAATATTTTCTCCAGCCTCCCGCCCTCGGAGTAATTAAAAGAACGGAGGTCGAGAGCGCTCCCGGGGAAAATCAAAAATTATTATTGTCCACGCACATTTTCTTGGAGGGAAATGGCTCTTTTTCATAATGAAAATCCTCAATATGGCCGTTTAAGAACTCGTGTTTTACAGGTGGACGTAATTAGGGAGCATGTTTTGTTTTGTGTTTCATAATTTTCGGAGAGGGAGGTAGCAGATTTTAATTCATTTAGCGAAGTTACGGCTTTGAAAATAATATGGGCTTTGCTTGGGAAAAGTCTTCAGATGAGTTTTGTGGTGAAATTAATTCCTACTAGACAGTTAATTGGTGAAATTATGGTATCACTACTATACAGTGGATTACAAATTCTGCAAATATTATGAAGAACATGAACCAATGTTGTTCACTGCTTAACGTACCTTCCGAAGCCCATAAATAACCGAAAAATACAGAATTTAATTTGAAGTGGTCACTTATCCTATTTTAAGACGAGCATATCTTTGATATAGGGCTGACACTCTGAACACGAGGCATAGTGACAGCGGCTAGTTCGCTGGAAGACAACCGCAGATCTATAAAGTTAATCATGAGCCATCAAATTGCGGCAATGTGCAATCAGGAGGCAAAAATAAGAACAAAAGATCATCCCTCTAATGACGTGCTAACACCTCAAGCGGCATCATTAGCGCGAGCGTTAAGCGGAGCGGGCGCGGCGGCGGGCTGCCACAAAGCCGCTGAATTAATGACACCTCGGGAAAAGCCAAGCTGATTTCGAGAGGAAAGTTCATATTAACGCTATCACTAACCTTATTCCTCTATGTTAGATGTCATCAAGACGCCCTAAGGCCTGCGGCCTGCTTCTTACTAGGCTGAACGACTAACATTATAGCGACGTCAGCTGAAACCAACTGCTTGACGTACCCTCCGAAGCACAGATATACTCGAAAAACACAGAATTTCCTTTGAAGTGAAATTCTGTGTTTTTCCCATCCCATCCCATTTTAAGAAGAGCAAATTTTCTTTGATACACTGCTGACATCTTGAACGCCAGGCAGAGTCACAGCGGCTCGTTCGCTGAATGACAACCACAGATCTATGAAGTTAATCATGAGCCATCAAATTGCGGCAATGTGCAATCAGGAGGCAAAAATAAAAACAAAAGAGCATCCCTCTAATGACGTGCTAACACCTCAAGCGGCATCATTAGCGCGAGCGTCAAGCGGAGCGGGCGCGGCGGCGGGCTGCCACAAAGCCGCTGAATTAATGACACCTCGTGAAAAGCCGAGATGACTTCGAGAGGAAAGTTCATATTAACGCTATCACTAACCTTATCCCTTAATCTCAGATGTTATCAAGCTGCCCTTAGGCCTACGGCCTGCTTGTTACTAGGCTTAACGACTAACATTATAGCGACTTCAGCTGAGACCAACTGCTTGATAAGTATACCTTCCGAAGCACAGATATACCCGAAAAACACAGAGCTTCAGTTGAAGTGGTCAGTCTGCATCCTATTTTAAGAAGAGCACATATTCTACACTTTGATATAGTGCTGACATCTTAAACGCAAGGCAGAGTGACAGCGTTGAAAGACAACCACGAATCTATAAAGTTAATCATAAGCCATCAAATTGCGGCAATGTGCAATCAGGAGGCAAAAATAAAAACAAAAGAGCATCCCTCTAATGACGTGCTAACACCTCAAGCGGCATCATTAGCGCGAGCGTCAAGCGGAGCGGGCGCGGCGGCGGGCTGCCACAAAGCCGCTGAATTAATGACACCTCGTGAAAAGCCGAGATGAGTTATTTTCGAGAGGAAAAGGCGAGCGTCGAGTGGCGCGGTTGTTCTACACGCGGCGCGTTTTGTTCGAACTAACGAGGTCAAATAGTAAGTGTTCACGGTTTGCGCGCGCCGTAACAACTCGGCGGTTGTTATTTCTTAGACGTTTGTTTATGGAAGTTTGGGGTGGACAGAATATTTGAATTTTTAGAGAAATGCACTTTGTGGAGAAACGAATTTGAGTATTTTCTATACTGGACAGACGTCTTGGCGAAACAAAAAACATTGGCGCTAACATAAGGCAGCTAGATTTCGAAAGTATCGATAAACCGACACATAAAACCCTAACGGCAGTTGGATCTTACAACTTCGAATTTAGTTCCGTGTGCCATTACGTGTAGTATTCCAGTACTCATAGTCTATTTTAGGTTAGTAAGTTATGTGTTTATATCACATATATTACAATCGGGATAGTCAGAGGCACACTGATGGTTGCTGTAATAGAGACAGGAACATTCAGAAGTCCAGACTTTGCCGAGCGAATTGGACCTCAACGTGGCAAGCGGTGAGCCTACTGCTGTATTCCTAGTTGCTTGGGTTTTTTATCGGTGTGTTGTCAAGAATGAACACAAAGTAGTTGCTCCGGCCTTACTTGAACTCAGGACCGCCCGGGCCCCTAGCCAGACTGTCTAACCACCAGTGCTTAAACCTGGCGTCTGTCAATCAGTCACGACGCTCTCTAAAAATATTAAGAACGATATATCTTGCGTTCATCTTATATGTTTTATTCCGTACAATAATAGCATGCAAGATTACAAAGAGGTCGCAGTAATGAAAGCCCGGGCTCAGGTCTTGTGGGTATAATCTCGCCATATCCGCGCAGTCAACACGCGCCCCTTATCTTACGCCATCTTACACGGAAAGTAATATTCTAACCACCTATCTACCTATATGTAACATACATACATACGTAAACGTTTGAGTGTTAAGAAAAAGTAAGTAGGTAGTTACTAATAGAAGTTTTCGCATTTTTGTTCACATTCATCCGCATCTATTGAATGCTTTGCCTCCCTTGAACTGTTCACTGTACCTACTTATAAATGCAACATGAAGCAATTGTGTTTATAATAGACCTCTCTGCGAAAAGGTGCTTAGTCTTCGGTATAGAATGCCTGACAGTATTTTGCATTTCACAATCAAATGATACAGTGTTTTTGTTTAAATTGACAGGAGATTAATCGCTAGACGAACCTGCAATGGCAGCTAGCCAGTCCGTTGGACAGTTTTCATAGCCACATAGGCCTTTAATATAGCTTGTATAACACTGGTATTAAACCACATAAATCACGAGTCGATCGAGGAACGGTTGCGGAGAAAATTAGAACAGCAATATTGTATACAAGGTAAGAGACCGGGTCTAACATTGTTGGCCAATTATTTCTTAGTGCCAAAATAATAAACTGCAACTTTTATAAAACGAATACTCCGATATTTAGGAAAATATGTAAAAGGAAAAGATCCTAACTAGCAAAAACTGTATAAATACGGCTTATCAGCTGTTGGAAGAGCTGATTTAGAAATTTACAACCCTTCAACTGACATCATAGCCTGAGGCTATACAAGGTCTAGCTGTAAAGCTAGACCTCAGGCTATGATATAGGCTATGATATAGGCTATGATATAGGCTATGATATAGGCTATAATATAGGCTATGATATAGGCTATGATATAGGCTATGATATAGGCTATGATATAGGCTATGATATAGGCTATGATATAGGCTATGATATAAGCTATGATATAGGCTATGATATAGGCTATGATATAGGCTATGATATAGGCTATGATTCAGGATTGATCTTAATTTTGTTTCATTTAAAGAGTTGTAACTTTACATTACGGAAATTATAATCAACATCTAAGCAGTAGGTAGCTTAGACGAAAGCTGCCAAACAGAATAGCAGCTGTGACGAAGTTGTATGATTTGCTTCGATTTTTTTAACCTGGAACTAAAAGATGAAAGAAAGACTACCTGAAATCTAACAAGTAACAATGACAATTTAAAAACCTTCAAACAAGTAGAGCATGTATTGAGACTAATATTATCTCAATCTTCCCAAGAGGAGGAGGAGGATGAAATAAGAGGAATACTCCGGCCAAATTAGAGGGCGCAATGGCTGGCCCCAACCCCCTAGATAACGGGGCTCATATTGTTGTGGGTATTATTTTTTCATTTTTCTCTGCCGGGAAATTGTGCTCCTGTTCTTCATAATATTATGTGGCTGAGAACAAAACACTTTAGTGCTTTGGTCTAGAAATCACCAGTGGGTAATAAGATAATATTTTTGATAGAAACGATCTCTTAAGTTGTATAAAACATGGTAGAGTTCGTCTAAGCTGAAATGACTCGCCCCTCCACGTCCACCTCCGCCCATCTACGCATACAAGCAAGCGCTCTTTTATGCGTAGATGCGGTTAAGGTGCGCGTCATTTCAGCTTAGACGATCTCTACTTAAACTATGTTACTTCCTTAAACAAAATGAAGGTTAAATCCCTATTCATAATAGGTAAGTAGGTATTAAAGAGTAGGATGACTCCAAAATTAAAACAATACTCTGGTTATTATTCTTGAATCATGCAAATGAATCTGCACGTAACATGATTGCACAACTTGTTTTTTTACAGATTTCTATATTTACTTAGATAAATCGTGAACGTAACAGTTTTAAAGATTCAATTAATTGTTATTTTATAGTGCACTGCTGATTTAGTTGTTGTAAAGTTTTAAAATTTTTGGCAAGTTTGTCAACAGAAAACGTTTATCAAGTGGTTCTTCAACGTTCCCCTTTTTAAATAATTGGCTTGTATTCTACTTATTTCATAAGAGTTCAAATATCCAAATACAATATAATATATATATTCTTTTAAAAATCAACCCAACCCAGCACCCACCTAGTAAAATCCATTTTTTACATTCTAGTGGCGAATCATGTCTAGCAAAAAACGGTTCGCACTAAGTAGCACCGCGCCGTAACTAGCTAAACTTCACCGATCGATGATGCTCGCATTAATTTAGCAGCAATTATTAAATACGAGCAATTCGATAATTAATTGGTGCAAAAAGAGCCGGGGACCCGCAATGGAATCGCAACGGAATCGCGCCGGGATCGCCGTAAATCACGCTCGCACAATATTCATAATAGGTAAGTAGGTATTAAAGAGTAGGATGACTCCAAAATTAAGACAATACTTTGGTTATTATTCTTGAAACATGCAAATAAATCTGATAAATCGTTAACGTAACAGTTTTAAAGATTCAATTAATTGTTATTTTATAGTGCACTGCTGATTTAGTTGTTGTAAAGTTTTAAAATTATTGGCAAGTTTGTCAACAGAAAACGTTTATCAAGTGGTTCTTTCTTGAACGTTCCCCTTTTCAAATAATTGGCTTGTATTCTACTCATTTCATAAGAGTTCAAATAGCCAAATACAATATAATAGAATTAATTGAAATATAAACCCAACCCAGCACTAACCAAGTAAAACCCATTTTTTACACTCTAGTGGCCAATCATGTCTAGCAAAAAATGCCGTAACTAGCTAAACTTCACCGATCGATGAGGCTCGCATTAATTTAGCAGCAATTATTAAATACCAGCAATTCGATAATTAATTGGTGCAAAAAGAGCCGGGGACCCGCAATGGAATCGCAACGGAATCGCGCCGGGATCGCCGTAAATCACGCTCGCACAATGCCGCCAGGTGGCGGCGGCGTCGCGCGATAATGCTCGCGTTTAATTACGCGGAATAATTAGTGAACGGAATATTTTCCGGGCCCTAACTATCTCCACCGTCTTCCGGCGATAACTAGGCGGTAATTGCGGATCAACCTCGCATTCAGAATTTAATAGGTGCTCGAAGTCGAACGTAAGAGCCTAACCCCGACCTGTTTCCGTGACGTCATTAATATTGTTCAACGGAAAACATTCCCGTTTGAACGCCGTCATGTGTTATATTATTATTTGCTTATTAATTCGAGGATCCGGGTATAAATGGAGGCACAGCATTCAGAAGTATTAATTAGTAGCTGAGGAATTTCCTCGTAAATTTTAATTTCTTGCTTCATCAAATCGGCGCATAATATAATTTTTGGACGATAAGTTACTGTATTTAAACCATTCATAAAATGTACAACAACTTAAGTTTTAAGTTTTGTCATTCCAATTGTTTGTAATTTTGATGTGGACAACAGCAGCTAAAATTTGCTAGGTCGCTCCAACTACATAAACACCATTGTTCTTGAAGGGCGTAAGGCGTACAAAATTAGACTATACCACACGTCAGGTTGTGCTACGACGCGGCATGTTTCATGACACGACGTCGTGTTGTGGGAATCTACTACGAGCAAGCGACATGCGTCGCTTTAATTTAGACGTTACGACGTCGCATTGTGTTACAATGCGACGTCGTAACGTCTAAATTGTGTATGATCCTTTAGTTACAAAAGTTACCTTTTATACGTTGTTTAATCTAGACTTTACGCCTTTGATAATCGTAGTCTCAATACTGTTTTTTAGAGATTACATTTGGACCCCAGGAACTAAGCCCGTTTAGCCCCGCCTGCGCCATTCCACTAGTTACTTCCACATTATAAATTCAAATGACTCGATGTGATTTTGGATTAAGAATGGACACGAACATACGCCACGGCACGTGCTGCCAGCGCAATTTGCGCTTTATGGCACGTTAATAACACACGATGGGCCCTCGCCTTTGCCAAGATGGAAAAAAGTAGACAAGATAGCTGCCATAAACGTGCTTTTTATCTTGACCTCTTTATTTTTGCTATGTTGTCCCTAATACTGCCATGACAATGTGTTTCTGCAAATAATATTCATAGATGTAAAGCATTATGGGACCCAGTTCAGTTTTTCAACAATATTTCATCGAAATATGACCAATATGACAAATCATCAATTATAGTTAACTAACTAAAATTAATCTAGATAATTGTTATGTAGATACAAATTAAATGTACAACATGCATTTAATGCAAAGTACTCAAATAAATGTGATTCGAAAAATAGTTTCTCTTTCATACGGTTTGCCTCGCGTTCAATAGTCGTAAAGTGAAGAGATCTATGTTGATGCCTACTTAATGTTACGGATTGTTGCTGTTATTCATAATGGCACAGGGTTTTCTCATTAAATACTCGTACTAGCAGCTATACGGCGTTATACTATCGCTACCGCTATACTATCAAGTGATATTGTTCAAAAATCAGTCCCTAAAATAATCAGAGAAAGAATAAAAGCGACTTTAAAAGATCTACGAGTTGTTAATACGTAAATAATAATAAAATAAACTACATAAATCAAAAATGATTACGCTTTTGACTCTATCTAGGTGTTTATCTTACCTTCATTCAAGTTTATTCATATTCTTATTTCACTATGAGTGCTTTTGCGTAGGCATTTCAGACAAAAGTTTTCTAAATCGTCAATTCTTAACACCTAATCGAAATTCAAATCCTGAATTTTTAATCTCACAAAGCTCCAAATTCCTGTCTTCCACTTGCTAATCCTTCACAGCTCATCTGAGTCCATTGTGTCGTCGTTGCTGACCCCTCGTCGCCAAGACGACGTTTGATCACAGATGGTAAAAAATAATATAAGCACATTTGCCCTCACCTGACGTCCCTTAGTCCTAGGGTGCTGGGGTGGCTAGTTGAGCGTGCTCTTTGATATCGGCGCGAAATATTAATTTCCCGGGGCGCGTACAGCGTTAATCTGAATGCCTTTACCTATATTTATTGGGGATTTTAATAACACTCGATTGAGTTGTTTAATTAAAATACAGATCATGGCGTTTGATGATAACTATTTTCTAGTTTGATTTGGCAGTGTTATTTATAGAGATTAATTTGATCTGTGTATAAGATGAAGAGGCTTTAACAGGACAAATATTTACAACCTTACATGGACATACAACCTTAGGAGTCTTCAAGGCAAGAGTGAATAGGCATTTTCTGGGTAAGCGTGATCTACCTTCGACCTCGTCGTCGCTTACCATCAGGCGAGACTGGGGTCAAACGTGAACTTTAATAATTTTTATTAAAATAAAAAATGATTTTTAATTCTTAGGGCAATGAGACATTCATGGTCTCACGGGTCCATTGCAAATAAATGTCATTAGAGCAAGATTAACAAAAATGAGTTGGTATCTACCTCTCTTAATCAGCCGTTGACTGTACATCTATCTTTATTTAGCCATCGACTGTACAACTTCATCTACACTGCTCAAAAGTGTCTAGGGATATCTCAAGCATTTTCATACTAAGTATAGCTATTTGGGAGGCTGTGCTCTCGAAAACGTTTAAAATCGCAACATCGAGCAGCAAGCAGCGATTGAGAAGCAATTACCAATATTACTTAGTAGTCTCGCAATGACCGGGCGCCGGGCGCCAGATGGCGCTGGGGGCGATCATTTAAAAATCACTGCTCATTGTTCCCGCCAACTAATTGCAGGGAAAGCGGGGTTCGATGGACTCCCGACTAAATCATTCTCTAATAGGGGAGCTACGTGTGGGGCGCTGATTAATTTTTATTTTGCTCAAAATGGTTCGCCAGTAATTATTGCTGTGGTGCTATTGAATTTTGTGATTGACAGGTATCGAATGTCGTCAACATGTGCAATTCTCTTATGTAGTTTGTTTGGAGCTGCCAATGAGTTCACATAAGGAACTTATGGGAAATATTATGTTAGAACTTAGTATTATGTAAGTTAATTTATTTTTTACCTAATTGTGCTGTGCTCCAGAAAACTTGATAATCTAATGTGACATGATAATGAATCATGGCTTTATTGAATGTATTACATAAAATAGAATACTTATGAAATCAGTATGTCTACTGTCATCTCAAGAATCACGTCGTCTCTATACATCATAGTAAAGGAAAAAATGTTGAGCACTAATTTTGGTTTTTCCTCTTTTCAGATTTGAAAAGCGCCTAATCCAGGAGAATGAGGTATGTAAATAGATGCATGCTTATTTTAATTAATTTTTATTTTTAATTTGGAAAAATTACACAATTTGCTTCTAGGAACCTGCACTCCCGCACCACAATTAAACCCTGCTTCTGTTTTTCAATGCAAAGTGAGATATTTTTCAATTGATTTCCCCATCCATCGAGAGATGGCGCTCATTAACCCAGCTAAGTAGCTCTCCGATCCCGTATTGCATTAAAATGACCGTGCCGACACAATAGCCAATTGAACCAATGTCCTATTTCCTGTGCATCAATTCCATTTCCTCTTACCCACGGCTGTTCATTTGTCAATACACTTTTCGGGCTAGACTGGTTCATTTGTCAATTGATGTCGAGTGCACTTGAATTTGTTTCATTTACTCTTGGATGGGTTTTAGTAGCAATGATAGTTGTAGGGCAGAATAATTGTGTATGCTAATAAATATGAGACATTGCTCTGACTTCAAAATGAAGCTTTCTCTTGTGTTAAGGGAACCAGGAACAACGAAAGTGCCTGAAACATTCAGTCTTAGCAAAAATGACGTCTTAATCCACAATCATTTTGGACACCCCTTTTAGTGTATTGGATACACCAGAGGTCGTGGGTTTGAACCCCGTACAGTACAAGTTCGCGTGTGTTTAAACATGTCTGTCTGTTGTAATAATTGGTCTGGGTGTTTTCTATGTATATTGCGAGTATGTGTATACCAGTATGTTTTTAAAAACGTCTAGGGTCTGTAGTTCACGCTTTGATTAAAGTGGAAAGTGGAATAATGTCCAATATTAAAGGATAATTAATTGTAATTTTTAAAACTTTGTCCGCCATACTGGCTTATTTAAATAAAGGGCTTTCTGTACAAAGTTTTTCCTTAAAATTTTTAACAAACCTATCTTGTTTCCTTTTTTAATTTTTACGTCATGGTTCTACTAGTTTTTTTTAACTAGCATCATCACATCATTTTTAAACCTTTATCCTTCAAACAAATATTTGCAAAAACATACATCGCCGAAAATGATCATGTTTAAGTAGATAGTTATAAGACAATGATGTCCTAGAATTTACAGTTTTAATCAAATGTGCACGTCGTCGTGTTTTGCGAATGTTCCAACCCTTACTCAGGGTTCTCATTTTCGTCCCTACTCGTCAGACTTAACGCTTGCCATCTATCAACACTGCACGTACAAATGACGTCTATAAAATACTTATCGTTCCACTCGGCGAGACAGAGGCCAAACTCGAGATTATCTCGCGGTGAGGAATAGTGAGAAATTCCCACTTTGCTTCCGCGCCATCGCCACGCGAATGCTTTTTTAGCCAAAAAGCTTTATCACTTCCTGGGGGATGGGCGGTGGGCAGCTGCCGTGGATGTCGCCTTACTAGAAGTGTTGAGGTACAAATTTAATTATTGTAGCTAGCTGTGCACTTTAGTACCTTTTTATATTTATACCTGTGTGGTGCTTCTTACCATATTACGTGTATTTCGACTTGATATAATTATTGATTTATTCTGGGTATTTATATGGCATTGTATGGTGTTTATGTGGCGGCTTGATAACATCTGTCATAAAGGTTAACTAACCTTACACCCCTCCAACAATCCGCACTGAGCCCGCGCGTTGGAGTATGGCTCGTTCCACCTCATAGTTGTGATGAGGCCTGTGCCCAGCAGTGCCGATATAGGCAGTTTATGTTTATTTATTATGTGAATTTGTTGTTTAAATTATAGTATTTAAGTGGAGCATGCGCATTTAGGATCTGTTTGTACTAATAATTACGTTTTTAACAGATTTCACGATTCAGAAAAAGTTTTTGAGATTTGTAGTGAAATCCCTGGCATGTTCATTTGACTTATACTTTCCAAAACCACTCAGTTGTATGCAAGTACAGCAGCTAATCAGTATGAAATCAAGCGCAGATATCGCTGTTTGGTCAGTCATCAACATTATATCATCACCCGCACGATATCCATTTGCATAAACAGTTAGTTTTAGAAGAAAAACATAGTGATAATAAATATATTTTCACAAGAAGGCCATTTCTAGTTCCAGCTTTTACAGCAGTGTAATTCCTAAGCCAATGGGCAACGCTGCAGAATGCATGCAGTGGATCACTTTTATAGCCGGATGCCGTAAAATAAATGTCGTGGTCCATCGCTAACCCTGGCTAATGATATCCTATGTACCAACATACTACACTAATAGGAGGTTGTAAAAATCGTGCTACAAACAGGAAAAAAGCTGTATAAAACTGATTGTGAAAACACCATTTTTTTGAGTAAAGTTAAAGCTAAAGATCTAAATATGTAATACAAGTTCTTTAAAGTATTGGAACTGAACTAAAATTTAAGGTTGTTTTGTTTTATGAACTAGGTTCTGATCTCTCGGTAAAGTAACTATAAGTGTTTTGCTTAGTGTCTGATATCGACATCTTCAGACAATGATGGAGGGAAAAATGTAACTACATCTGCCAAACACAAACTCATTGCAAGACCTGTTCCAACACACGTTGATCACAAGTGTTTGAGCGTTGTTTAAGCTTTCCTACAACATCCACTAAGAAGTCAATTAATTTTCTGAGCGTTTAGACAAATCAGTAAAAAACTACCACCCTTGCATAGACCTTGGACATTACAGGCTGATACCAACCGGCCTTATCTGCCGGACCGGCGACGGACGGCGGCGACGGGCGGCCGGCTAGCGTCCGCGATATATTGCCGATTTCCGGCCGCGGCGGACGAGTAATACGCTTCCGGAACGCCCCAGCAGCGCGTACGCACGCTTCCCGCTATAAATTACTTGCCACCTACAACTAACGTCTGGAGGCCGAAAATCAGTGACCACTTATAAGCTGATCGGAGACGTCAGCAATGCAGGATGAATGCGATTAAACGCATTGATACTGTTTGCATGTTTGTTTGAAAAAAAACTGGCATTGGACGTTTCGTTTTTCATTCGCAAGCTTATATAATTTATTTATTAGTTTGTACACAAAAAGACAATTACAATAGACAATATTTAGGACAGCAAAAGTACAGTGAGCTTGTCTCTAAAGAGAGATTTTACTGCAATTAGGAAGAAAACCTCTTTGGAACCTGTCAAGCATCATCTGGTTTGTTCAAAATATCAAATGGATAATTCTACAAACAGGCAGTAGTATCCCAGCCTCCCTAGAGATCTAATTGCTGTCATATTTTTTATTATTTTATTTTTAGAACACCATTCAGTCGAATTCTCAAGAATAACTTTTCATTTAGTATCTCCATCATAAACCTGGATAAAACATAGCTAGTTTTTTGCATTTACACCAGAGACGCTGCTTAAAACGTAATTTTACAATAGTACAATATGTTTACGCTCTTATTACAGGTTAATCAAGCTTGCCCAACCACAATATCTTAGAACATCAACGAGTAAATTGACATTAGGGCGTAATTTTGTGGTTCTATAATTACACTTTTAAAAACACTATTAAAACACAAATTTTCATAATGATAGGAAAACCAGAAAAAGACATTCGGTCTTTGTTCAGGCGGGAATCGAAATCGCGTTTTGTGAGAGACACGGGTTCGATTCCCGCCTGAAGCCAAGACCGAATGTCATTTTCTGGTTTTTCCTATCTTTAGTAAGATGATAATGCATTATTCCTAATGCTAAAATAAAAAAAAAAACCTATCAAATTCCGTGCTATGTGAGATTTAATACTGCTAAGAGATTGTGAATAGGCCCTAAGTCGTCAAATCAAGTATCAAATCCATGCAATCGCAGTAGGTATAGCCCACGGAAACATTAGGAATCTGCGGGCGAATTACGTATGTACATATTTTAGACCACTGTCCGGCGTCATTTTTCACCAGACGCATTAAGGTCCAGCGGAACCCTAAATAAATACATTCCACGGTTAATCGACGGTGAACTTAAGGAGGAGGGTCCCTCCACTCATTTGCTCTAAGAGGAGAAAATATCAGATTTGTTCCGTAAATCTTGTGCTAATGTAAGTAAGTGTAGAACGGATATAATTATGCAAGGTGTTTGGGTGACTTGTACTGATTGGTAAATATTGGATTAATTCTTTCACTGGTGTATTTATGTACATTCCCAATAATGTTGCCTCCATAAAAATATGTTAAACATTACTTTTAGGCGCAAATTACTTTTATTGCCGAAATTCGACTGGAAAGCAATCTATACTTATAAAATAGTTAATGTTTTGATACTTAGTTTCAATGCACAACCAAAACCAACGAAGCAACGTTGATTTTGGTTGTGCATTTTGGAATATTCGTCTTAGAGGGGGTAAATGAAGATGATACTGAAGTGTTCGTGTGATTCATTGCTTTTCAACAACCACTTACTATATAGGCTTCCTAAAGCTTGCCAATGTCGTTCAATGTAAAAAAAATGAGCTAACACACCTGCCACTTGCAAAGAACATACGTAGACGTAGCATTAATTTCCAGCTCGCTTGTCAAGTCACTGGCTCACCTACCGAGTAGGTGGTGTCAAGCCGTGCCTAGACCGTGACTCGACCCGCGAGCCATCGCCGTCAGCCTGCCCACAATTTCCGCTACGCTATTAATCATTTCTTCTACCTTCTTTCCATTTTAAATTTACATTTTCATTAGCCTGCCTGTTTACGCTAAAAGCCTTTCAAATAACCACCTGACGTTTCGTTTCCATTACTGCGATTATTGAAATAAATTAAATACATTTCAACAATGAGGTTATTTCTTAAGTTATGGAAAGGCTGGTGAAAGGCCATGTTTGGTAATGATTTGAATGCAAATTGAAAATTGATTGGTTTTTACTATTTTATATCTTACTTTTAATGGTGATTACAATTTGCTGGTAGATGCATAAATGTGTATGAATGTTATTATAAGCTTGGATATTAATATTTTTCCTAACTTATTACTAGTTTTTTCTAAATTTCAATCATAGCCCTTAGAATCGCCTCACATCATAGTTTTGTACTTTCTATGTAGATACTGATGAATTTCAAGTAGTATGCGTAAGTAGTTTGCTAAGAAGGACGACTTCTGACTGAAGGACGAACTAACAAGCCCGCACCGTAAGGATTATTTTTAGGTTTTACTGTGGAACCCTTGAAATGCCTTAGATTTTAAATGCAAATATTGGCAGACTCTTAGGGGAAGTGCGTGAGTCTCGACCGCAATTAGGGGCCGGCACGCGCGCTCTCAAACGCACTCCAGCGCCAAATGTTCATTTCAATGGACCACAATTATTTTAAAATACTTTTTAACAATTTATAGGTACGTTGACCTTTCGCGAGAAGGAAAAGCCGTTGGAATTAATCTTTTCGAGGTGATGTCGATGCAAGGAAACGTTGGCGTGCAACCTTCTTGAGGTCAGCCTGATTACGATCTTATAAAAAGAAAACACTCCAGTGGTTTTATTAATTGCTTGAAATAAAAACCTCTAAATTAATTATTCATTATAAGATTACATGCAAAGTATTTGCAAAACCATCATAATTAAGATAAACAAAACAAAACTGGGTAATGTCAGCATCAAAAAGATGGATTCAATTAAATTACTGTTTCAATTGTTTTTGATTTTAGGAGGCTACGAACAACATAAGACTCTAGTTTTTTCAGTTATAACATGATTGACCAACACTGTCACTTCATGTACCACGAAAACATTGACCTTTAATGACGCAGGAATCTTAGTCTGACCCCAAACTGAGATTTCCTATCTTATGTAACGCGTAACATAAAATGCCCGAGTTGAACCCGCAAGGTTAGTGGGTTTTATAAGGTACTAGCTGTCCCGACAGACTTCTGTCTGTCGTCTAACGTTCAGTGTCACGTGACAGGTAGGAATATTTGCTAAGAGAAAACTAAATTATAGCTTTGCACTACATTCTTAGCGTTTTCTCATGTTTACTCACCTTTTAAACCTTCCCTGGACCAATACAACTATTTCAAAACCAAAATTAGCCGAACCTGTCCGGCCGTTCTCGAGTTTTAGCGAGACTAACGAACAGCAATCCATTTTTATATATAGAGATTGAGACCCCGTACTTTCCACTATGACTGAGGCATAAAACCTCAGCTGAACTTTCATACGGTCACATTATAATTAGGATGAGTTAGAGTACGTGGGCTTAAAGTAGTACATTTTATAATGAGTTTTAAAGTATTAAGTTGCTAAAAGTGCAGAGGCGAGGATCGATCAGGCAATCAGGGTCGGCGGGGCGGGAGTGTTCTTGAGAGGACACGTGCCGCCCCCGCGTATTTGTGGTTGCCCTCGTTATTCTATTATACAACCCCTTTTGCTTTGCCTATACCTTCTAGAAGCAAGAATTACGTCCTAATACTACTTAGTACAGTTTTTGAAAAGGAGTTAAATTTTGTGTTAGTTTGATAAGCAATAAGTTTAACATAAAACGTGAAATCAATTCAAACATAGTAGTCACATCAATTAATGTTTCTAATTTTCAGAACGAACAGATTTTGTGGTTATGACGTAATAAACAGATAATGTGTGAATTAATCATGGCAATGTTAAAGATTAGTACTCGTAGCTATAGCAATTTGGAAAGCATATAAATAATTTGTTCCGCTCGGTGGGATTCTCTTGAACTACCTAGTCTGAAATCGAATATTCCTAAAACAAAAGGCTTTTTTAACTTGACAGAGACATTATAGAGAAATTTGTTACTCTCTGCAAAGTTAAAAAACAATGTTGTAACTAGAATGTAATAATAAACAAGTCATAGTTTTTGAGATCAATGAAAATGTATTCTATTTATCGAAAATACAGCTTAATTTATCTGACACCTTACATCCTAGCAAGCTGTTCATCTTATATCTTAAAAACGGTGATGTTTGTTTTGTTGAAACATTAACGGTCGATTTTCATAAATAGTCTAGATCTGAAATGTCAAAGACCTCAGTCAGTACCGCTAGCAGGTACTTAGATGCATACACAAACAGTCGCGCAGAGCTAACGGTGCAAGAACAAAGCCTTGCCCGGTGTGGTTTACAGAGTTACAATGATTGATAACGCCTTGATACCAGCTTGATGGACACAAAAACCTCACTTCCTACTAATGACTGCCTTTTAAAAATATACGAAGCGATACTCGCTAATGGCCGCGATACGTTACCGACATCAATCGTCTATTCTGCTCGTGTCTGCGCCGAGATCTAATTAATTGAGGTAATTAAACAGCTCACTATAGTATGGGACACGAGTATCGGATTGGACGAGAGGATACACGTGATTTGGATTGGAATGGAGGTTGGTTGAAGTTTATCTTTTGCTGTGTATGACAGGTATTTGTTCGTAACCGGTGATCTGCGGACCACTGGTGGTTCCTGAAAGCACCCATAAGTATGGCGTACTCAGCTTGACATACTCGTATGGTGAATGAAAAAAACTGTTTTCCTTAGTAGAATGACAGCATGATGTCACAGTGTCGTACCTCGTATAGTCCCAATCACTACGAAAAGCTCCAGCATTTATGAACCAGACAGAGAGATGAATCATTGTCGAAGTAATATCCTACGAAATAATAAACTGTTAACCTAACCGCAGAAAAATTCCAACTATCACTGCACTTACTCGTTGATAATAAGAAATAGAAATTAAACTAGAAAAAAATTCAATGTCAATTTTTTTAATTCCGTTCATTGTCAAATAATATTCAATGAAATAAAATTAGTATAATGAAATGGATAATAAGCCCCACTAAATATTGCTACGAGCTAGTTAACACAATATCAAAAAGAATTCTCTGTTCTGCTTACTTTTCAATAAATTTAAGTGAGTCTGTCTATTAAAGTCATTTTAAAGTTATTTAACTTTTAAATTCATATTGTTAGGCATTTCCGAACGCAACTTGTCAAGATCAGTATTCTCCGCCATTATTTGACGTTTTGTATATCTATCTCGCTCTCTCTTTTTCTTGTACAACTTGCATTTGTTTTAGTTTGTGAATAAATTGTAATTTAAATGGTTTAATGCGTTTTTCTGAGCTTCCCTTTTAATATGGTTTACTTTACTATTGAAACATTACTGTATGTAGATAAAAACTAAGCGAGTATATACTCAGTGTCGGTACTCATGTGGGGACGTTGCGCTTCTCCGTCCTGCGCGTCTAATGATGTGAAGTAAGTCACAGGCGGAAGCGATTAATAGACTGGTTGAGAGGTTCAAGCTTTTTTAACTCTGACCAATTTCTCGCTTTTGACAAAAACCTTAATGTATACGTAAACTAATACTTAACTTTATTTTAATTCAATTATGCGTAACATCATTAACTGTAGTTATCTTTTTGACTGTTAATTTTTAACATCTTTTTTATTTAAATAAATATATTCATTCTTCGTTATGATATTGCGTTTTATTATTCGTTGAAATAAAGATACTCGTATTGTTTTGATTGCATAAGTATTTGAAATCGTAGCCACGATTAGTTACACGCTAGTTTCAAAACCTTGGATAAAAGGTGATTATTCTTTTCAGCTTTCCAGTCCTTTTCAGTTCAAATATTTTTAGTTTATCTTTTCCGTCCTGTTCAGGAAAATATTTTTTTCATTTATGGCGTTGTAGAAATGTGATCGTTAAAGAGCTTAAAATAAAAAAAAGGTTGTTTGTAAAGTAGGTTTACGATCGAGATGTTTACGTGATAACGGCATTTCATGGAATGACTGGCAGCGCTCGAGATGAGACGGAAGATCGGTCCGTCTCTCTCTCGTTATACCTGCGATCGCGTTCGTGAGGTTTTGGTGTGACACAAGTTTCTGAACATGTCACCCGACTAAAACGATTTTAAAGACGTTATCACGTCTATAAAACAGTAATCGACGAGCACGAGTACTTCTCATAAAGGTACCTTATGTGCTTAGCTAGCTCACCCGTATACACTGAAAGTATTTGTCACATTTTTATTTATAATTATTGAAGTAATAAACATCGGTTAACCTTTGAAGTGACTGTGTCCCCAGCATCATCACCACCCCGCCGACTCCTGTGCCTCGCTCCACCCAAACACATTCCTGACGAAGAATGATGCTTTCGGCTGCTCGCGCGAGTAGGCAGTGCTTTGTTCGAGTGATTAAGTACCCCGGGACGGCGTGCTAAGCCCTTCAGCTAATGAGTCGAGAGTCAGTATTAATCATTGACGGGCCGGACCGCGGTGACGGACGGACCGTGGGTGGTTCGGTAACATCTGCGGTGGTGCCTGAAGACGTCTTTGAGATCGTTTACCTCTGACTTTTTGCAAGTTCTTTCATCATAAACGTATTTTTAATGACTTGTTTACGATGACTAAGATGTGGCTGTCGCGATGTGTATAACAATGTTTTTCGAATTAGGTAAGCTAAGTTAGTGAGTTCTAATTGCAAAAGTAGAGTTTTAAGGAAATAATATTTAAATTTAATTAATTCTAGTTATACCATTTGCTACTTCTGCTAGGATAGTGGGAGATGTAGGTTCGATTCCAGTTTAAGTTATAACTTTATTCGGCATTGTCTTACACCCTTATTCATAAAAAACGAACGCAACGCTAAAACAAAGTTTAGGCAATTACGTTTTTTATCCATTACTCGTTAATGGCGGCAGCAACAAGAATGATAGACACAAAGATACGTGTTGTTGAAGCGCTGTTTAAGTTTTTATGAATAAAAGTGTTAGACTACACTCGTAGTTAATATATCTGTTAGCTTGAATGAAGTCGTCAAATACATACTTGATCAAAATTACTGAATGTTTATTAATTGTTCTTGTTCAGCAGGTGCTATATTAGTGTTTATTTTATTTCATTAACTACAGCAGTTTTTACTTCCAAGAAAACCAAATGACACGATTAGCCATCAGCATAAGTCCACATGTATATTAATAAGTAGTCAACCATTGAATGCGAGACGTGTTCCACTCGGAGACGCGCGGATGACTGATCCGTCACGTGAATTAATGTTCTTTTTCGAAACGGCCATTTTTTAAAAACCGCACAAAAGGCAAAGACGCATGAGTTATGCCGACTTGTAGTTTTTACGATACACTTAACTTGGATTAAATATTTAAGTATTTTTATTCCTTTTGGTCTGGGAGGACGTGATGGCATGTGACATTAAAATGACAAATTAACTAATTTTTCTTAATCCGACTGAAAGCTTTGATCGTGGTGCTCGGAATGACTTGGAATGACGGCCGCGAGTCGTGACGCTGACGTATGTTTTTTTTAATTCTGTGTTGATTTGATCAGTACTTGCCAGGAGTTCATTGCCATGGAGAAGGTTGCGATTTGCGATGGAAAGTGCTAAATGGTAACACGTAATAAAGGTGATGGTTATGGCCGCTGGATTTTTATTATGATGAACGGTCTGAAATTACCAGAACACTGATTTAGCTTAGGTTTAATAATATTGCAAAAAGACTCAATAGATTTATTTATTTATTTATTAAACACAATTAAACGGGCTCAACCCAGTAACATAATTATGTTAATTGTTTAGATCTGTAACTCGTAGGTTATTTTAAAATTGGAACAAAATGGGTTGAATTACAAGTTCAAGAAATAAGAAGTTTATTGAAATCTCAAGATAAAACACCTTCAACTTGTAACTTGATGTTTTACATTCTTCATACTGGAAAATCAATAAAATTAAGGAATTGTAGCAAAGTTAGTTTTACAGAAGCGCTGTTATCAATATTTCAAAAGCCATCGACTCCACAGTACCTAGGTAATAAAACAAAACCATAGATTACAATTAATTTTTATACAAGCCAATGCCTATAATTTGCGTCATTACCGGCACACATTGTGCGGCATTTTATTGTCGTCGAGTTATTTTCATATTCGCGGGGTTTCCGGGCTCGAGATGGCGCAGCCCGATGTCTGTTTCGACGTTTGTACCTGTCTATTGTGGCTTAAAATACGAAGTGCGATCAGTCTTGATACTTGCCGAAGAGTTTTCTAACTTATAAAAATAAAAGTTGTAAAATCACGAAATAAAATTGTAAAGCGTATAAAAGTGATGGCCGTTAGGGCTGAATAGTACTCGAATAGAGACCATTCTATGCCAAGTTATATGACCTATAAAGATTGTAGGATTTCGAGAGCGGCCATGCAGGCCGCTCTCGAAATCTATGGGGGTTGCCTATGCCCAGAACGAACGGCTTTGAAAACATTCCAGTTCTGAATTTCTTAAAAAAAGAGGAAAAAGTTTTTGGAAGATTTGCAATATGTGGCCGAAAATGTGTGATAATGCGATAATGTGAGGTGCCCGTGGCGTAGTTGTGACAGTGATCGGTGACGATCGCTGTTGTAAATCAACACACGCCAGGTCGAAAATGGGCTGGGTGACCACCCCGACCGAAATTTAGTGATGTGTATTTAGGGCATCGGAAGGCACGTTAAGCAGTTGGTCCCGGTTGACGTTGCCAGATGTTAGTCGTAGGCCCTACGGCGGCTTGATAACATCTAAAATTAAGGTTGCTCACTAACCTTACACCCCTCCAACAACCCACACTGAGATTGAATGAGCCGTACTCCATCACGCGGGGTGTTGCAGTATGGCTCATTCCACCTCATAGTTGAGGTGAGGCCTGTGCCCAGCAGTGGGACGGATATAGGCCGTTTATGTAAATGCGTGATATGCATGAATCAAGTATCAAGTGGTGTCGTTCCCAACGTCCGCCCTCAGGTTCGCCGGGTTCGGTTGCAGCGAAAAATAACCTCATCCGCGGCTAAACGGGTAATGCGCTCGTTATTATCATAATAATGCGACAGCCATCAGCGGAAACTCCACTTCAACCAGCCATTTTTCGCGTATCCACTTGTTTGCTCTCGTTCCCGTTTTGGATGTTTTGGGTACGACTTTGTATGCGAGGAGTTAGGCGAATGAAGGTCGGTTTAAATTAAAATAAGTAAACGTGTCCCTGCATTTTAAAGTTTTTCAGACTTTGTTGGATGATATTGATTATTTATTGAAATGAGTTACATTGTAATTTGAAACTGGTGGAGAAGTTTGTCCAAACAACCAAACAAACTTAATGATGTTTAATGAAACAGTTTTTGATATTTAAAGTTCTTTTTGTGTTTCATGAAAAGGGCAAACATTATTTCTGGTATTGCGGTGCTCATACGCGCTGCGACTACCATCAGGTGGTCCACTATACTTAGTAGTCAAAGATGTTTTATAAAATAATTAAGACGAATTAACTGACTTTTATCTAGGTTATTAAAAACCTAAGCGCTTCAACTTGCCACAGTCGCCGGTGAGTTGACACCCAAAATGTTATGTATAGCAAAGATGTGAATCGCCACTTACTAAGTCGTTTTTTGTTTTGTATACGGATTAATATTTCTTACAAATATAAATCTATTTGTATCTGGTATCTACTGCCTCTTGGTAGCTAGTCAGTGAAAGTAAAAGAAAGTTGTCACATTCCCTCATTTAAATTTTTCTTTTGGAAAATGCTATAACTATTTATAGCATTTTCCATTCTTATACACTTAAACCATATGGTTTATGGTTGGTTTCTTATACACTTAAACCATATGGTTTAAGTGTATAAGAATCCTCGTAAAAAGGACCAAAAGTATGTCACTAAATTTTGGTAGGAGTGGTCTCTCATCCTATTTCCGACCTAGTGTGTGTTGCTTTCAACAGCGATCGTTGCCGATCTACTGTCATAATTTTACCACTCTACGCCGTTGACGAAAATGACGATGACAAAAAAAACAAATTAGTGAAAATCATTATTGACAGGATCTGATTCGTAAAAACATTTCGCAAATTATACATGAAACTAATTTAACTCTGTCATGCCGACGTTGAATGAAGATGCTCTGCGCGTCTCAGTGAGCTGTAGGTAATTTTGTCACAGAAATACAGTTTGCTGTATGCAAGTCTCCTTTGAGAGAGGCTATTCACCAGTCACTGACCAGGACAAAGCATTGTGAGCCAAGATCAATGTCTTGAATACGTGGGCGTTCAACAGCGCCAATGTGCATACAGACGACGGGGCCCACAAAATCGCCTATGTTGCTGCACGTAGAACACGGAATGCTGGTACGTCGATATATGGAGCCCTTTGTGTTATTGGCTGCTCGTGTAGGCACTCGTGTTGTATAATTAGCGTAGAGCGATTAATTAATAGGTAATGCACGTCTGTGCCGAATTTGCGACGCGTTACATGTGCTTAGAGCGTGGCATTGGTGTGGAGTGCAGGTGCTAGCGTAAAGTGGCGGTATTTGTAACTGGTTATAAGAGGTTTTTTCATACTCAAGTATGGAATCATTTGCTACAACATTAACTACAATTAAGTCCCGTATATCGTTTGGGTAGCAACAATTACAAAAACCCTGAATGTGACTAATTGATACCGCCAATTTTAAATCATTAACTTACTTTTTTAAACTAAGTATAGTATGCAGTTAGTCAAAAATCAAATTAATATGAGTAAGTATACAACATTTATATGCCTAAAGGTAATATGGCTCTAACACCGGAATTGGAAAGTTGTTGCTAAACTAAGAAGAACCGGCAAACCCTCACAACAGTAAATACTTTCAGTTTTGCCATTAATAGCAAAGAGGATGTTCTTGGAAACACTAACCAAGACGCTTCAATGAATGAGACTATGCTTACTTGAAGTAACCCAGGTACAGAATAAAAAGACGATTTTTAAATTAATCTGCCCAACTTTGTTATAAAAAGAGGGAAAATAATAATCAATCAGAAATCTACGCTGTCTAATACAAAACGAACATGAAACATGCAAGAAACAGACTACAAAAATAACTTTCAGTCATCAAACGAGAATCGCGCACGAATCCATTGAAAGCAAAGGGCGTTAATTCAGAGACACCCAAACAACGCTAGTATTCACCTGTTGGCTCTATAGGTCAATGTTACAGCACAAGGAGTTAGCAAAACATACTTTTGTGGCCGTGAATAGCACGCAGGCATTGTGCCGCGGACAAAGGAACATATGCGCGATTGAATGCGAGCTCTCGCCGAGATTCTCGATTGAAATTGAGAGTGCGATGCGACGAGTGTTTTGCGGATAACGCTCAGCGATAGCCTGAACGAGTCTTGTGACGTCATCTGAATAGATAGATATTTTGGTTTTGAGATCGCGACCTCCGTTAATCAGCGCGTTAGAAAAATTCTAAAGTGCGAGTCGGGTTTTTTTGTCATTGCTCATGGCACCGTGTATTTGGTATTTTAAAAAACTAAGTAATTTGAATTGTATTTTACAAAATAAGTAACTTTAATTACAATAATTTCATTAGCTGGTGAAATATTACAGTGAGTTTTCTTCTAAGCAAGGGCTAGCTTGTTTTAGGAAGCTAAGCTATTCTATAATAGATCGGCGTACGTAAAGGTGTTTTCAGTATTGATTAATTTTGTTTTTCGCTGATGAGTTCCAGCCCAGCATAAGAAATCAACGTTATCATTCGCAGCCAAACATTATTTTTTTCTAAATGCCAACGTTATTTGTCCGTCAGAGTGTGTTAATTTATAACTCTGGTAGAGTGTGTTCCGTCTAGCAGATGTATATAAAATTTGATATAATTCCATAAATTGTAAAAAAGGGACATCACAGATCTCTATATTTTTGTTACTATTATTTACATATTTTGTTGACCTAAAAAACAGTGGATAACTGCAATTGCACGTCAGCTTTTTTATGCTACAGTTATTTTTTAAATTCTCAGTTTCCTGCTGGAAATATTTGAAAACCACAGCTGCTCGAAAGGATTGTCCATAAACTCGAACCTACAATAATATTACGTCAAGCTGCAAAAATTTTTAGAGCAAACACACAGCGCCATTATATCCACAGATTAGTAAATATTCCCAACTCAAACATTTACCAAGAAAACATGCTACCGGTTGTCCGAACAATGGACGAATGTTCCCTCAAAATCACTTAAATGGGGCTGACAGGTTAGTTCAATCTCTATACAGCCGAGGGCCAGCAATTGGTTTTTTTGCGTTGAAATATTTTTTCTGCATCAAAACTCTCAGGATAAGTTCTCACGGCAATACGACTTCTAAAATTCGTATTGCTCAAAGGAAATTACGCAACTGTATTTCGGTAGTGAAGCTCTAAAAAGTTCAACAAGAGGTGAAACAATGGTTTGAACGTACGTCATCCTAGGATTGGGAAAATGGTCTTGAAATAACCGGTAAAATTCGGTTTGTTACCGAATGGTACGCAACGGGGTACGTTATGAAACCGGTCGCGACGTCACGGCGGGCAGCTAATCGATCGCAGGAACAATGTGACGTAATCGCGCGCCTCGAGGGGCGGCGGGCGCGTTCGCACTCCAAATATTTACGCAGGCATATGTTTGGTTTCTTTTCCTTCGCCTCATATATTTTTACTTTGATCGTGTAATGGGGCCGGAGGCGAGGCGGTTTGTCCAAGATTAATTTCGCTGCAACAATCACTCGGAATGAAATAAACTGTGTACTGAATCGGACGGTACGGGATTATTGCGAATATTACTTTGTGCAGGCAGACAGATGAGTTTATTTTATCATATTGATAACAAAATTACTTTGCGTGTTCAATAATTTCCTTTTACTCCACCGAAATGCCTCACAAACAGTTTTAACTGCTCAGTTATGTAAATAATAATTTAAGTAGTATCTAGTACAGTCAGCAGCACAACAGGATACCCCATTTCCGTTTTTTTTCTCGCTCTTGCCAAATGTTAATTCTTCGCAATAGAGAAAGGAGGACTGACCGGAAATGGGTAGTGATGTGCCGTCCACCGTAAATAGTTCCCATGAAATTATATTTTTTTTAAATCCAAATCTTAAGCTACGAAAATACAAGAATTAGTAGTGCTGTTGCAAATCTCGTAATTTTTATCTGTTCAACACCTTCTAGCTCTAGCTCTTTGGGTATTTACAGCTGAACTCTAGCTCTGCCTAGGTAGGCAAAATTAGATAAGTAAACTGAAAACCCAGCTAAGTAGAGTCAAAAAAAAGCTAGTACAGTTTTCAGTTAAGAGTATTAATAGCTCGCTTTTTGAAATTTCAAGATAGGTCTATACCTATAATAGACCTAGATAGATAGAGAGATAGATAGATAGATATATATTCTTTATTGTACACCAAACAACAGAAATCAACAGCAAAGAAAGACAGATTAAAGTAAACGTACAATTTTGGCGACTTTAACGCTAAGAAGCGATCTTTTGCAAACAAAAACAAAGGGTAGGCAAGTGCACAAAAAATAATAATAGTTACTAAAACTGACGACAATTTACATCAAATTTTACATTAATTTACATCGGTATATCATTCAAATCTTCCAGACACGTGCTAACACCAACTTATTAACTCTACATTTTCCAATACGAACTCCCAGCCTCCTAGGTGTTCAACATACCACAAAACTACGCAAATGAGCACTTCTTTCACTTCATCGAGGAAGCATTTCCTCTCGCTCCAGCCCACAAGCGTCACGCACACTTGAACTGCAGGTTTAATGAATTGCATTAATATTGCATTAGCGAGTAACTAGCCCTCCCCCGCAAACAATCATTATGTGCACCCCACTGGGCTCTGTTTGCTGAACCTGATTTGTTTGCGAATACAAATTGACGTTTAGATGCTGCGTGTTTTTCACTTTTTAAATATTTAAATTCTTTACTCCTTCTGAAGAGGAAATTTAATATTATATAACTTGTTGTGGCTTAGTGGTTTAACAATCTGTCTCGAAACTTGGTACCGAGTTTAAATCTGACCAGTAATTCAAAACAAAATCTTGTGTTCATTGTACAATTTGCAACCCTACAACCCTAATAGCGTTGGAGGCTCGCTTTTTACTAATGTGAGCTTCTGGGTGTTTCTTTCATTATGACGGCAAAAATCAGTGTGCCTCTACCCTCTGGAAATGTATGGAGGACCTATGTATACTTAAGACTTTTCATGAGGTCGATGATGATGAGAACAAAGAGATGTTTTACATTTTATGTACAGGTTACAGGAGAAAATTTAATTATTCTTAACAAAAACTTCGAGTAACAAGTACTCGTATAAGAAAATGGCCAAGATGGAAAGAAATGGGGAAAAAAAGTCATTTCATGCATACTTATTGCAAAGTTTAATGCGCCAGTACCAGTGTAAGTCTCTGAGGTTTATTAATTTATTTTATTTATTTAAGTTAAGTTATCTTCCTTACATCGATGGACATGTAAGGATAATATGCTGTGAGGACCTTTACTTATTGATTTCCGAAATCCTTTTAAGTTAGCGCACAGACTGCACGTTACGTTAAAACTGCACAGTGAAATATGCACGTCCGTAACTAAGCGACGGCCGTTGTCTGTTCAACTAATGCCGGCCGTCGCCACCGGAAAATTGGACATCGCCGAGCGCCCAATCATACGCGACACTCCACGCAGATTAGCACGCTCGACCACTGCCCGCTGCGCCTACCACAAAACCGATACACAACGAAAATCCACACTCGTCGACTCTCCATTGAACCCCGAATCCGGAACTCGGCAGCGTCGTCCGCAGCTATCGCAGAATTGTACTACGTCACCGACAATGCCCAGAAAATGGACGGCGCACAGGTATTGAAACCGCACACGCCTTTCCGACCCTCTGTCTGCGCTGAAATGATATTAGTGAGCACCCTCGTACATCGCTCTTTAGCTACGTGTACGTGTCCGTTGTTGGTACGTAATTGCTATCGCTGCAGTACTCAGCGTATCTATTTTTTTCGCGCTTTTGCAGAACATCAGAGAGCCTCCTACTTTCATGAATCCTTATGGAGAATTGGCAAACTTACAAAACAAAAAAAAACATTATACAGTCCTTACAAAGTAGTTTTGCATAGGATTAAAAAAAACATTTTAGTTCAAATTCGCTGGGCAAAATGTGGGCTTCTGAATGTTCCGTTTACCATGACGGCAACAGTGTGCCTCTGTCTTCCCCGCCTGGGATATAGTTGTTAGCGTATGTGTGTATAAAAATCAAGCATGGTTTTTTTGAAACCAAGAAAGAATCACACTTATGATGTTTTCGAAGAAACCTTAGCGTAACTAAGTACCTACTTACGCAAAAAATCCTAGATCACAGTTTCATTCAACAATCGGATGAAACATCGTGACTGGCCAATTCATGGTAGCACTAAGGTGCTTTTGTTTACTGCACACAAAATATCTATGGCACTGATAACACGCAACGTTTACAATTCAATTTGTTAATCCAAGTTTCTGACGTGAACCTCTCCTGAATATCAATTGATGTTGCTAAGCCGTTACAAGCGTCTTCACGAATGATGAGGAAAATTATTTTGCACCTGAAATGGCAATATAACTCTGATAGCAATATCCAAGTTTAAAAAAGCAAACTTTCAAATACGCTTGTGTCGCTGAAAAGTATAAAAATTTGCAACTTGCAGTTTTGACAAACAGCTCAAAAAACATTTGAAAAGTTAAATACTGTAGATATTTTACTTTTTCAGACTTGAACATGTCTCATACGACAACATCATTTTAATATTTAAGTGTATTAATATTAAATAACAGTCAAATGTATTTTGAATCGAAACGAAGATCAACTAAAACGCATGAAATTCATTGAACATTGCCTACTTTTAAACCGAAAAACGCAGGCCATTGCATTTACAGAGCAATGCATCGCAGCACTTGCGGCGGCTGTTTCTCGCTTTCAAACTAGTCATTTTAAGTACCGATGGTAATTTTTAAGGCTCACTACAACTCGCATAGAATATTCACCTCGCGTTCTTGCCACATTTATCTACAGGTATGTACCAGCTAATGGTGGACCGGGTCGGTCATTGTAAGTCACATCACATCGTGTGCGCCGCGTTTCAATTTGGTCTTTAGGAGTGGGTGTTGAAGGTGTGTTATCACTCGGGTCGGGGTCGGTGGCTGTGTGCGGGTGTACCAGTAGAAGTAGTTTGCATAGTATGTGCGTTTATCTAAGCTATATCGTGTAGAGACGGCCGCGTGGGCCCGGCAGGTCGCCCGTGTTTGCGGCCGTTTAATAAACGTCTGAAACAGGCATATCGACTTATTAATTGTTAACTAACTACGTAGTACATATATTAGAAAATACGCAAAGAAAATTTTGTAACTAAGTTTATGGGAACAATAACGTGTTGTAGTTACTGTTCGTAAACATAAATTGTAGGTTTTGTAGGATGGCAATTACAGCTGCTTGGAAAATAATAAGTAATCATTTTTTTCCTACGTAATGTATTCACGAATAAACGTATGTTTATCTGTAGTGTGGTGTATCCCATAGTGCAAGCTTTGCTTAGTTTCTTACTAGATGGCGCTGTGTGGATGAATGACTTATGATTGATAGATATACATTTGATCTGTGGTCTTCTGCACATTGTCATCCTTATACGCAACAAAAATTGAAATTAATAATTTAAAATTAAACTATGTCAATCGGCAACGTAGTTAAACATATTTTTTGCTCTTGCCTCTCAATAAGACGATGCTCAAAAAATTTGGGAACCTTGACTAGTTTGACGTAAGCTGTTAAATAAATAGACGTATACACATACATCAGTTTTTATAAATCCTATTTCTAGGAAGGATAATTAACTAAACTACTTACTCTGCAATCACACCATTTATAACTAGTCTTAACCTAGCATAATACACCTCCATCTATGGTATTCATTACAACTGCAGGTAGGTTCCCGCAGAAACATGCAATGATGCGTCGTACGTATGTAGGTCTTACTCGTATAACAGCCGAAATGAAAATCTGCTTAGTCGACCGCTCGTTGCCTACGCAATAGTCCTAACATCTGTCGAACAAAGCCATCATCGTATTTGTCATTCTGCGCAAATTACAGGCGTGTGTCGTTGTATTTACTCCATTACGACGAGGCGGGCGCGTATCAACTATTTATAGTGTTTGAGGCGCTTCATAAATATGCAGCGGTAGGCGCTCGCCTTCCCGACACCAGCTATTCAGCGAGCGCTGGGCTTGTGCCGCGAGTTAGGAGAAAAGAGCGGTTTTGAACAGGAGGCTGAGAAAGTGACGTCAGTGAAAGAAAGCGGCAATAATTTCTTCGTCTCTCATAAGAGACAACTAAAAGGCCTTCAAAGTCACTTAGAACATGCGAAAATGTGTTTTGGCATCACGCTGCTTTAAATGCTAGCAAGACATTTCAGACTGCGCAGGTGGCATAGCCCGTTTCATCGGTGGGATTGGCAATGACTCTTGCACTTGTGCTTTTAGTAGGTAGACTTCTAAGATTACGAGTTTTAGTCGCTAGGACTCGCCACAAGAACTGAAGATCATTGTGGATATACATACACTTATGACTATATTCCAAACGGGGTAGTCAGAGGTGGCACAGAATTGCCATCACGGTGAAAGAAACTTAAGGAAGTCTACATTCCGCAGAGCGAATTTTGAACCCAACGGGGTAAGTGTCTATCTGGTATGAGGGTTCTTTGGCTATTTTCCGGTGTTTCATATGAGAGTTAGCCGCAATTTGAAAAACGAACATTAAGTAGGTGTTCTGGTCAGGCTGGAACTAGGGACCACACCAGAGTGGCAAGCACACTCTGGCTTAGAACCAGTTCTAAGCCAGAGTGTGCTTGCCAGTAACTAACTGCGCAACTGCTCTATGTGGACGTCACACGACTTAATCTCCAGTAAGTCTCTGCTTGCTGTTTAAATGCAAAAATCGCTAGAGTTGGCCGCATGCACCGCTTCCTTAGCTCCACGGTTGGTTAGTTGCAACGCTCCGTGCGTTACCTCACTTTCAGCAGAAACTTCGCGATGTATATTGCAGTGCATTTTTTAGAGTATCGCTTTTGTAGGCCGTGCTTGTTTTAATTCTGAAGTTACGGGAGAGTTTTGCAATCTAACATGTTCATGTATATTTTAGTTTAACAGAGTTTTGCTCAGTTTTGCTAAACACTACACAATGCGCTTGTTTTACATTTTAACAACACATTTTGCAAATAAATACTTTGCGTTTGTGCACTTTTCAGTATTTTTTGGCTTGTATGGTTCAAATTGTCTAGGTAACGTCAAAGGTTGGGATAATGGAGTGAAATTTAACTCCGTCAACGACTTTTTCGGTATTTTTGAAATAATTGTTTGTCGTTGCCTTTACTTTAAACCAAATCTCTACAACCAGTGTGTTATATTAGGACCTTAATAGCTCAAGCCTTTCGTTTTATCGTTGGCAGTAGTTGTCTCAATAAGTTTATCTTAAATTTCATGATTCATCAGTCTGGCTTGGAACTCAGATCCCGCGCGCGTTCAAGACTGGTCGGAACACCCACTTTGGATTCAATGTACAATTTGCGGCCAACTCTCCAACGTTGGGTTTGAATTCGCTTGGCGGAAAGTGGTGTTCTGAATGTTCCGGCATCATGACGGCAACAATCAGTGTGCCTCTGACTAACCCGTTTGTGGTATAGTCGAGAGTGTGTGTATTTTTTTCTTCAAAGTTAACCGCCGCGTAAAATAGACGTCAATTGATTTATTCTGAAAATTGGAGTAAAAAGTTTTTTATTGATGAAACCTACAACACCAGGTAAAAATAGTCCCCGTACTTCCCACGAAATCAAATCAAATGTCAACTAACCACAAAAATACATCGAGCACAATGTGGATCAAACTGGTAAAAAACTAGTGAATGGGCTTAAAGAGCACACAAAGCATGTTTGCTTGTGTTACCTCCGAAACATCAAAGAATGGTTAACAAGCAGCAACTATCTTATCGGGTCAAGTTACCGAAGTCAGAAGTTCCCAAACTATACAACCTCACGTCACTCCATTCAAGCGGCTGACGACTCACCTGACAGTCACCCCGAACTCTTTAACGATAATCATCGAAGCCCATTCACAAACCACCGATTGTTCCATTTCAAAAACCGCCCCCAAATCTAAAGGGTTGATAAATATATCAAAGCCCGCAAGCATACGACACCTGTTTTTTAACCGACGAACAATGAGAGTCGCCGGTGGCATTGTGCGTACACAATCGGGCACAAACATCGATAATCGACATTTGATATCGATTTGGAGAATATCTTTATCGATAGACCTCCCGCAAGTTGCGATGTGACAATGGCGGGATGACAGTGCCGAGGTCTATTGACGGTGAGAGATTTGAAAGCGTTCACAGAATACGTAGGAAGCGAGGCCACAATAAACTTGTTAAAGGATTTGTGCCTCGATAAAGACGCTTTTGTAAAATGTACGAGTAACCTGTTCCTATTTACATACAGCATGATATACCTTTTGTCGTACACAACGTGCAACTTGAGTAATACTAATTTGTTGCAAGTTGCAACTAAAGTTTAAAATATTATGAGCATTTAACACCTTTGAAAGTAGTTCGAACTATACCTACCTCTATGTTTCCTTTAAAGTAATTATTATTTTAGTCATAGTCTAAATTTTTTACATCAATTTCGAGTAAAACAATTTGCCTACCGACCAACAGATTTTATCTTATTTTATTTCTATTTATTTTATTACAAAATCCACAGCTCTTATTTACAATGTAAATCTTAACTTAATATAACAAAAGTACAGCCAATGAAGGATTGACAGACTTTATGGTTGAAACAATAACATTTTCCTCTTTCCCCCTTTTACCCATAAATAAACAGTTTTACTTTCTTTTTTCTTTCATAAAAATTACAATTGAAAGGTCAACATAATTGCGATGAAACAAGCAATGATGCAATAACACAATGCCTGAAATATTCAAAGCCTTAAAACATCCAGATTTCCTGTTATTTCCTTGTATTTTCGGGTAATCTAAATTAAGAACAAAGTATGAATTGGGTCCAATGGTACTTTCCATGACGAATTCTTAACAGGAAACATCCTTATTCTGAACAATTTTTCCAGAACAAAAAGTGACGCACGTTAAAATGCGAAGTTCTTACTCAAAGTCCAATTCAGTACAACAACATAACGTGTTGTGTAAGACTCTGTAATCGCTCTCTCAGAAGTTGGAACACGATTCCATTGCCGAAATTTCGCAACACGTCAAAAATACCAACTTCAATCAACTTGAGCTAAATGAAGAAACTCAATTAAAAGTTAAAAATGTTTAGGATCGTTCACGTGAACGCAGGTTAAGAAATAACCAGCTTAATTTGGTAAGTTTCATTTCGGCAAGGTCTATTCTGGACTTAAATCTTTGGTCACGGTTATTTGAATGTCATGTTTTGTTGATTATGATTAGATTTGTAAGGGAAGTCAATTTAATTGATGCTTTGCATTCGTATATTTGCTGTAGGGCATAATTTGTGTACATTTTAAATCAATTATAACAGAAGCATTTAAAATATATTTGTATAAGCGTGTTTTTCAATTAATAATGATTAGCGTTGAACAGCCAATAGTAGTTATTGATACTTTTGGGCTTTTGAAATATTGGAAAACCTGTTTATCATAGAGCAGTGGTTGAGACGCAAAAAATCATGGGTTAAATTTTTGTACCAATACAAATGTGTGTAGATGGAACTGGTATTTTTTCCAGGTCTTGTTTTTGTGGTCAGTACCTTCGCTGATAATGGTTTTTTTAAGACAAAGATAACTCACTTTGATGCCAGAGAGATTTATAATTCCCTGGACATTATTCCACACAGCGCCATCTAGCCCCAAGTGAGCTGATTAAAGTCCGTTTTTATGGGATAACGGATAAACATACTTGAATACTTTCTCTTTTGTAAGTACATCCTTAATATACATAGAAAACACCCAGACCAATACTAACAGACATGTTCATGCACGCAAATGTTTGAACTGTGTGTGTGTAATAATTCATTAGGTACTGTATTTATGTAAGTTGAACTGTATTAACACGTAGTAAAGCAGGCACTGCCTACGTGTATTATTAACAAAAATCGACCCATGGAAGAACATCTTTGAAAAAATAAATAAGTCAAACTTACAGAATTTGCAAAACCTCGTGTCCAAGACACATGCTCGCCATTCCACTTCCCTCAAACTCAAACGCAGCAAGGAATATGATTCAAATAGGCAATTAAAAGATAACTGAATGGGTGCGGTGCGGTAGGTAGTAGGCAGCACGCACCGGCACGTGCCGACGGTCTGTGCGTGACGGGGACGTGACAGAGTGCCGATTAGCCCGCTGCCTGTCCCGCTCCAGACGACAGACGCTATCTATCCAGATAGGTATTAGATAGGAGATTCGGCTGGCGCTGATTTTTGTTACACGTAGATTCGATAGGTGAGAGGTGATTTCAAACACCTGTGCAGCGAAGTTGACTGCCACGGAAACGTAAAGATTTGGTCGTGGGTTTGTTTCCCATACCAGAGCGCAAGGTATTGATGTTTTTTTTCATATTTTTGCTGTTTCTGGTTGTTTGTGGCTTATGAATATAAATTGAATTATTCACAAATGTTGATGATCGCTTAGATATATTATAAGATAAATTGTACATCCTATAAGTAAAATACGTATACTAAGACACAAACCCACTCGGGCTAGTAAAGGTTAGGATTTAGATATAGGACGTTAACAGTCACAATATTTTTTGCGAAATAATATTAATAATAATCATTATTTGAAACAGTAGCTAATTAAAAAATTACAAAATTAGCACGATGGTAGTTGTATCAGTCAAAGACTGTGTCACAACTACTAACGCCAGCTCCAAACGACATACAAACAATGGAATAGTATAGTTCCAGGGGAAAGGTTTAAAGTTGATAATGTGTTTGATGTGTATAGAGTATGAAGGTGTGGTGTGTGTATTATGTGTATGTTTGTACTCAAAGTACTACTAAGCCTATAAATGTTTTCGTGCACCAGTTAAGGCCTTATAGCAGCTCTATCAAAACTCAGCGTGTTATTCAAAATGTCCACATAGTGAGTTTTTTGTATGTGAACAACATTTTCCTGATCTTGAAATTGTCTACATTATGCAAATATCTTAAATCAAAGTAATAAACATAGGATAATTCAGACATTTAACAAAACTTCCCTAGCGGGAAAGATTCTAGTATTTATTACTCTTGTACTCTAGTATTACCGATTCTAAGACAACACACTTACATTACCCACTCTGTTCTTACGTATGTTGTATCCATACCTAGGTAGATGTTGTAAAAATTTGATAGGTAGGCAACTAGGATTTTTTCACAACAAATTAAGTAGGGTAGGTGTTTTTTGTTACCGTATCTTGATTAGCCCCACTCCTATAAAGAATACGATCTATATTTAATGACAATAACACAGCGGTGGTTATTCGAGCCCTAGCTAGGCTCGCTGAATGAGCCAGCCCTGCCTGCCGCTGACAGGCTGCGATGAAGTGCCGATTAGCCCCTCGCTGCCTGCTCAGTGCGCTGCTCAACGCTGTGCTCACGTAAGCTACCTACTATACCTACTGTTTGCATCTGCATAACAACATTGCTTGGAATGTTAGAGTTTTAATGTTAATTGCTGGCTAACATAGATAAGATAAGATATACTTTATTGCGTACAATGTAGGCGGTAAAAGCTTATCGCTAAAAGCGGTCTCTTCCAGACAACCTTCTGGTAGAGAAAAAGTAAAGAAAAATAGATTTGGTGGTGCAAGATGGTGATGGTGGTGGACATGGTTGGTAAAACACAGAATTTATTACGTCATGGGTTTGATTTCCGCACAGCGTATTATGTTTATTGAATAAGATAATAATAATGGTACCTTCGTTGTATCTGGTTTTCATAACATAAGTTTAAACTAACCCCATAACCAAAATGACAGCCTTATATTTGAAATGTGTTTGCTTATTTATGCATGTGTTAATAAAACAAACCTCAAATAATGTCTAATGGACAGATCTGTAAAAATGTGATAAAAAGTATTTTTTTAAAATAAATACTCAGGGCCAATTATTATTTAGTTACTATGAAATAGATCTTTGTTTACAATCTATTTTAGGTGATTTCAATTAATAACACGTAAAATTAATTGATACGTATATAAATCGTTGTTACAATTAAGAACACGTTGTGTTAAAGTGCTTCGTAGTTATAATCCCGATAAAAAATGCCTTGTCCGAAACTAAGCTACAACGTCATTAACAACTAACAACCACCCAAGTATCCAACCTCCAAGTTTCCTATCCAGTGCATTGGCCAACAAATCTAATTTGATAAAATCAAAATTCCGGACGGCCAACTCGGAGCGAAACAATTTGCAAACTCCGGCCCAACTCACGAAATAGTTTATCTTAGACGATCGTGCCGCACAAACATAGTGAACGAGCAAAACAACCAACTCGTGACACCTACCTACCGTTTTACACACAGAGATCCGTATCCTTAACTATACACTTCAGCGTAGCTGCCTCTCTCTCGCGCTAAGAAAATGAAACGGACCAATGAGGGGGTGGGGTGACACGCATTTCCGGGCCCGGCTCCAATCAGCTGCTAGAACAAAGGAGTCGCGATAGCTACTTACCTACAAGTAGCTACAACTGAGGGTCGTCTGTAAGTAGAGCTACCGCTACCACACATGCGACGCGCGCACACTCGCGCGTTTTTTTACCTGTGGACGAGTTTTTGTGGGCGTACTGTTTGTTTGTGTGGCGGCGTCTAGCCGGGTGATCACTTGGCGAAGTTTGCGCAAGTCGCGGGTGTAATGGCTGGAATATATCGGCTTTGAGGCCGCACTCGCGACGCGTTGCGCCTTTGTGACTACGCTTACAGACATGAATGGGAGAGTCGAGTGTTAGTGAAAAAATGACATGCAAAAACACAATGTTATACAAAATGAGACTTAATAAGTTTATGTATAAACATGCCTTAATCACCTTTGTTTCTTCTAGTTGTTAGATGTTCTAAAAGCTGAAACTATATTTAATAGTCTAGTAGCGAAACTAAGTTGCTCAGACCCCTTTGTGAGTGTGGGTTTTACAATTCCGCTACTTATGTCTTCTGAAAAGAAAATAAAACGAAAGAGGTATTATCCTGAACGACATCCTGTTACGGCTTATTTCTTCTCTCGACCAGAATCCTCACGTCGGTACATTTTTCTTTAGCAGTCCTCATGTGGCGTACCTGCTAAACCCAAGAACCCTCTGCATGGCCGCTTTAGTCTAAATGATGCCTTATACTTCGGTAACACAGCTGCAAATGTAGTAATTTAATGGTAACGCCCTGTAAGACTACAATTTGACTATCGCGAATTTCCTGCGTCGTAGCGGCTTTAAAATGTTTGATGGAGAGTGCGTGTGGGGAGGTGAAATGTGGCCTATGTGTTGTAGTGGAGGGTTTACTTTGGGTTGAAGGGTGTTTAGACTGTGAGAAACAAATCTGCGTAAGGTAGCAGGGTGTCGAGTAACTCGTGTTCTTACCCTCTCTCCTTTGTTCGGGCCGGAAGAGTGCGCTAGAATTACATGCTCGACTCTGATGTGCGCTTATTTTTTACGGCGCTATATTGTGTTTTGCGTACTCTCTATAGTTATGCAGTTCAACGACTGAAGAAATAAGAGGGTGGTTGAGGGAAAACAAAACACGTTTACTGGGCTTGGGAAAATGCTTGCAAATAAAGAGAAGATGTCGTTTCATTTAATGGGATTGAAGCAGCGGCTTGTGGATATATTACATAACGACTAAAGAAAAGAAACTAACTTAACGAGCTTTGAAGACTTTATATGATTCAAAATTCTTCTTAAATACTTACTAATGTAGGTATTATTTGTTAAGGTGTTTTTATAAACATGATATGAATCCTTATCTTAATAAATTATTTATTGCAAGAACGTGATTTGTGATGCAAGCACAAGCTGAGCCATCCCCTTTTGCTTTCTCTGACCTTGCTGTTTGTAAATTTTATATTTCATTGTTAACTGTGTATGAAAGCAATAAACGCATTTTTTTAACAAAATTGCCCTTGAAGTTTGATTTCTATGATTATCATAGTTTCACCATAACTCCGCAAGAAAATAATGATCATGCATGCTTAAGCGCCGGGCATAATATATGAAGTAAATACTTTTTCCACGTGGCCAAAGCTGCAAGCACAAGTAGTCCTAAATATTACATAACACCAGCTAACATATAAAACAAACCCAACCCATCACATAATAATTCGTCCCGTGCGTTTCCTCCGTCTCATTCTGCCGCGGGCAGCTCCGCGCGCGCTCCGCATACTGATATCAGGATTAAATTACTCCACGAACTATTTTACACAAAACCAGAGGCCATAATTAAAGTCCGGGCGAAAATGGGGGAATCAAACGTCTTATCTGACCAAAGAGAAATAGCGTTTCTTGGCTGAATAGTTCCACCGACGCGGGCGGGAGTGAGCGGAATAAATAATTATTGTGGCAATATAAAGTTGCCAGTGATGCGGCTCTGGACCGAGATAGTTAATGAACATAGTTTCTATTGGCTACGGCTTTTGTTGTTGTGCCATCTAAACTAGAACGTTCTGGGTGGTATGCAACTGGCTGTTGCCTGTGGGTTTGTCTGCGTAGATTTTTATACAAACTTTTACATAACACGGTTGAATGTTCTAAAATCATTTTTGTTACGGCAAAATAGGTATCTATTGTTGCCAGGAGATTGCCTAACAATGGTCTAGTTTTGTCTTATGTCCCGAGAATGAAATGTTTTTTAATTTTGTTTAATTTCGTCTTCAAGATTGCCTCACTCCACATGATAGTAAGTACCCAAAAAAAACTCTAAAACCCATGGGCGGTAGCCGCTACTGCCCATGAGCTTTACTACCGTCAAACTACTGTCTATTACCTAAGTGGCTAAAATCAAGATTCTTGACGATTCGAAAGTAATTCGATTCGACTTGAATAAAGAAATATTGAATTTGAATTGAACAGAACAGTCCAGAAACTAGGGCTGAGTGGAAAATGAAATACAACATCACAACTCCTAATCTAATTCAAGAATAATTAAAACACCTTACCTTGAACTAACCTTGCCAGATCCGACATTTGCCTGAATTTACTTAATAGATTCCCGAAAATGGTTATTAATAGAGGCTCAAATCCCCTATTTCAATTTACGTGGTGGGATCACGCACGCAACACAGTTATTAGTTAACAACCACCTTTCGAGTCGGATGTCAAGCCGAATTCACAGCGACAAACTTAATAAGCGGTGACACGCACCCCACGCTCCTTCAGATACTCTGATGTCAATAGCACAATGATACAGAAGGTTCTTGGAACTAGCAAACGGGATTGATTCAAAATTAAGACCAATGATGTTAGGAATTTTTAAATTACGATTGAACTGCCTTCTAGTCACTTGATAGAAAGTGATTACCTCAGCTCACGAACATCTGAAACACCACTAGGTGTCACCGCGGCGATGCTTACCTTTTGATAGGAAGCGTTCGTTTTTTGAAGGCCCCGAGGAAATACCACCGTGCCCGAAGGTTCATACATATTTTTAAATCTTGAATAATTCAAAAAGTAAGTATTTCAAGATCGCACAATCTTTGGGAATGAAATACTCAAGACGAAATTCAGCGTATATCTTTGTCAGCGAGTTTTTTTTAACTTACAAAAAACCATCAATTTTGCGAATCGGAACTATACTGAACCTCATTTAAAACATAGATAACTGTTCTGGGAGTAAAATAAATTGTAAGTGTTTAAAAGTACATTATAAACAAAATACCTTCTGTACCTCGATATTAAAAGTTAAGACACTCCGAAAATCAATAGCATAAGGAAATACAATTCAGTTTCACGGTCTCTCAAATACGCCATTCTTTACGCTGAAAGGGGGAATAATCTTACGTAAGGCAGCGGGAGCTTAATCAAAATCCTTGAATTGCTTTAAATCGGGGAAAACGCAGGAAATATCCTTTGTGTGGGCAATTTCCCGCATGCGTGGGGCTAATGCTTATCGGGATGTAATGACTTCCTTAATTAATTCGCAATATTGCGAGAACCTTAAGGTTTTATTGCGCGAACTATCATAACGCGTCCGCCATGTTGGTTCGGAATGGAAGGGAAAATGGGAATGGAAGCGACATTAGAAACGACTCTTTGCTTTTTTAGTAAATAGTTTATTTTTTGCTTAAGTATATTTAGCAATATTTTATTCGATAGAAAAAAACTTACTGTAAGATGGTAACACTGTTCATAAAATGAAATAAAACGATATGTAACAAATCCTACTTAAGAAGAATAGAAGAACGATGATTCCGGGGCTTTTCATTAACACCGGTCTTCATTGGAAGTTATTGCAAGGATGACCAAAGTCAAAAAATAAAGTAGCCATGTTGAAAATGGTCTCTGGTGTATTTTGCTTATTTACAACATGCCATTTTGACATGCAATTATAACAGTCTTTAAAAAAATCATGTAGGTAGTTATAGTATATAGATTTGAAGACGTTTTATATTATAACATTACAACCTGTATACTTTTTGATGACCCCTCACATCACTCCCTCCGTCACTACATAGTCCGATACATACCGCGCAGGAAGACGGCCGTCGCCATAGCACCGGAGGCAGTAAGAAGTTATTTTAGGGGGATATTACGCGACATCAGAGGCTTATCTTTACGGCAGGTGTTCCGCCCTTCCTCGGGGACAAATTTACGAAATATGCCCGACTTAGCGGATCACGCCGTAACGACCGAGAACAGCGTTTATGGTGCAGATGCCACGTTTCCTGCTGGTGCTGACAAATCTCCGCGCATTCTGAGGTTTTATTTCAAATTTGCAGGCATTTTTTGATGTGTTAATGTAAATTTTACAAGCTATGCTCTAAGTAGGGTTTTGTTGGGCCTAGTTTGAAAAGACGCAATGCGTGCTGAGTTACTTGTGTGGTGTGACATACGTTTTTTCTGCTGCCTCTTCGTGGTGAAGACATGATACACTAATCAAAAGGTCGCAAGTGACATTTTGTTGCTGAACGTCGCCCTGGTTTTGCTCAACATTAACAAATATTTAGTTACTATAACTTGTATGCATTATATCTATAATATTTTTTATATCAATTTATCCAAAAAACACCTGAATACTCGTAATAACCAAAATCAAAATTCGTTACGTGTGGCTTGTATATTTTCTGTTAAATAATTGCTATGTTGATTTCTGACTCACATACTTACAGCTTTAGCCATCATTAATCACGGAGGTAAATCTTTAACAGAGTTATTCCGCTGTGTCAATATAAAATGGCGACACAATTATTGGTAAATAATAGTCACACTAGCCACGCTCGGCAATCCATTAGTTTGCCGGCGTCACGCCCGACCGCGAATAATTTGATGATAATTAAGCTTGGTTTTGACGCAATTTCGGAGGTGCCCGTGGCGCAGTTGTGACAGTGATCGGCGACGATCGCTGTTGTAAAGCAACACACGCCGGGTCGGAAATGGGATGGGTGACCACCCCTACCGAAATTTAGTGATGTGTATTTCGGGCATCTCCGTGCTTCGGAAGGCACGTTAAGAAGTTGGTCCCGGTTGACGTCGTTAAGCCTAGTAAGAGACCTGAGGGCGGCTTGATAACATCTGACATTAAGGTTGCTCACTAATGCCTTACCAGTTTTACCAGGGTGAAGGTAAAGGTAGGTGCAGGATTGGGAGGGTGCAGAATATAGTTCTTAAAGTGAAGTAGAGTCCTCCCATTCGAATACTTGTGGGCTGTCGTGGAGTGGCACCACTGGAAAGCCAAGAAGAGGGACTGGCTAGTGAATGACAAAAAAAAGAATTCTTTATTTATCTCTTAATTCTCTTAGACTAAACATATACATGGCATTTTAAAACGTTTGTCTAATTCAATTTAGTAGCGAGGTTTAGTTAAATTTGTTTTTGAATGAATAGGAAAAATAGAGATAGATAGATAACATCTATATTTGCATCACAATACACACACGCACACGTAAAAAAACATATCAGAAATAAAAATACAACCCTGAATGAAAAGCCAACAAAGACATTACTTGTGAAATTAAACTTAACCCAACCTTCTTACTTCATTGCTCTTCTTTTTAGTTTGATTTGACATGCTGAGTTTTAGCCATAATTCCAAAAAATATTTTTAAATAACTTCTTCACGTGAAAAAATCACACAAATCATTTCTGCCTATACCTCAGCAAGCATTACTCGCAAATTACGATCAAAGCCGTAAGGCATCTCTCATTAATTCCCGCCAATTCACATGTAACGTTAATAGGCAATTAAATAGATTAATAAAGATATTTATGTCATTCTGCCAATTTGCCATTGATTTCAATAAGCCTTTGATCTCGGGAAGCTCAATCGATTTGTAATCATTGTTTGACAGTTCTGAGACATCGCTCGCTCGAACGATTCAGCTCAGCTCGATATTGAATAATTGCGAGAACAATAATCGGCTTATACCTGTTACTAGAGGAAGAGGGCGTTTTTAAACCTATAGGTTGGATATACTCGTACGTATAAACTTAGTTACGCTTTATGCTCTACCGAGGGGAGATGCACAATATTCAATGGGTATTAGACATGGAAGAGCAACAATCATGGTGGTTTGTGATTAATTTACAGAAATAAACAGTCTTTTATTTTGATGAAAATAATAACAATACAGATTTAGAATTTTCTTCACAGAAATGAATTTACATGCAATCATTAGTAGGTAGGTCTACTGACTGTCATATAACACTTATTTTGAAGACAGCTTGAAATAGGTTATGTATAACCTGTGCAAACACAAGGGTACCTATCTACGTTTGATTCATAGTAGTTGTGCCTGAGCAGGACATTTCTCCATACAGAGTGTGAAAGTGCTTTTAATTTCTTCTATAAACTGAAGGATGTATTTTGTTATTTAATTACTACTGTGCTTCAAAATACAATTATTAATATGTAGGTATAGTGGTAGTTTCTAGACTATGAAATTGTCCCCGTGTGATATTTTACTTCGTACAAATTTCAATTTACCCTATATTAGCTTTAACACTAGTTTATGTTCAACCAATCAAACAACAAAAATCTTTAACCTATGTTCATATTCTTGTAGCGTGATATGCTAACTTTGAATTAAGTAATTTGCGGTAAAAACAGAATCACAGTTATGAGGGACATCAAACTGTAAATAAAGTTCAAAATATATCCATCACAGTCATCACATATTCACCATTCTTCCTAGTTCAAATCCCAAGAGATCCGCACAATTTAAAATTGGAAAACAATACAAAAATATACAAAGCGCCTCATGAAACCCAAACATCGTCAAATAAACTGTTGCGCATCAGTTAAATAAAAATTACTGGAGAAACGTCCCGAGGGAGGCTCATTGTGGCCCACAATGAGCGCTCCTGATTGGCGGAAGGATGTCCTCACTAAATAAAAAAATATCGACGCGTCATTTCGCGCAAATTTCGTCGAATTTTCAAACGATAAAACCTGTCATTCCGCTGTTGAACGGCTATAAAATATTCATGCAGACGGGCGCTGAGAGATGAGCGATTTTTTCTTCGATTTACGCGTCGAAATAAGATGTCATTTTCCGTGTCATTAGCGGCGAGGAGGCGTCGCGACGCCACTATTTATACGCAAATACGATAAAAATGATGCCCAACCGATCGACTGTTTGACGCGCCATTGATAAATTGAGACCTTTTCAATTTTTTATCTCGTTTGTGACGTTTTTCTGGTTCTGAGGGTGGTTTTGTTGCGATTTGGTTATGAATATAATTGTGGGTTTTATTTTTAGTACCCTTGTTGTGTAATGAATGCTGAAATCTATTTATGTAAACGGCGAACTTGTCTGTCTCATACAATCAACGCACAGCCGAAACTGCTGTACTAGAAACTTGAATGTACTTCATGATGTAAGTGAGCATTAAAGAAAGGGTTTTTAGAAATGCAGCCTCTAAGGCGGTGAAATAGGGGGATGATAACTATAGTAGAGATCGTCCTAACTGAATTAACGCGCCCTTCCACTGCATCTCCACATACAAGCAAGCAATTTTTTTGCGGTTAGATCTATGCAGTGGAAGGGCGCGTCGTTCCAGCTTAGACAATCTCTACATGCGGACAAATTTAGCTTAGTAAAAAAAACACCATGGTAGTTCGATCAAAGCTTAGACACTAATACGTGTTTAGAATGTAGATAGATATATTAAATCATTCGTATTTAAAATTGTTGTTACCATTCTATTTTTGGGAACTCATGGATCGGACTGTCGTTCGATAGCGAGGTAAACTCGTTCGGAATAAACCTCCGCTAGGTGGAGCCGCTGAGCCCTCTCTTTGCGGAGAAATCGCGCGGATGTAGTTTATCTCCTCGCTCGCTGCTCTCACAAAGGCATCTATGATAATCTGCTGATCTGACGATAAGGCCACGTGGGGTAGGATGTGTAAACAGCGATTTAGAGTTTTCAGCTATGGGCACTGCAGTGAAACTTCGTTTTAAAAATTATAAGCTATAGTTTTAGTATTACTATTTCGCTATTCGTTTCAGTGAAGATTTTGTTGACAAACGTGAAGGATGCAATGTTTTCAAACAGTTTTCAAACAGCTTTCAAATATTTCATTACTGACTATTTCATGAGAATTAAAATGAAATCACCTATAAAAATAATAAAACTTTCTATCATTCCTAACAAAAAAAATACTCACCTACAGTTATCTGTATGTAGATAGAAAGGCCAGATTAAATAAAATACAATATTTAACAGCTAAATGATAGAAATATAGAAAAATCTGTTTATTATCTAAAGTCGTAAATATTAGTAAACTTTACAAAAGAAGAATTTAATTTATTTTATGTTAAAATAATAATGTTGATATTTTTTTATCATTTTCAAAATAAAAAAAAATAAGGTATTTCACAACTAAGGAAAAAGCAACGAAACATAAAACATTATTCTTCAAAATAATTATAGTCTAAAATCATACAAAGAAAATAGCCCCTGCCGGCTTACGCTGCCCCGCGTCGGGCGCCAGCGACAATATTGCGCGGCCGCCGTGTCCCTACTAATCCCAGGATTCATTTATTTTTGACAACGCAATACGATTTTATCTCACGGCTTCTGATGCTGTTTGCCTCCTGTTATTACGCTCCCACCATATTCGGCCTATTTATTTATTTATCCAACGGCCCTCGTAAGGGTTTGACTTTTAATATGGCGCGTTTAGTGGCTCATTCTGTTTGCCGAACGGATTTAAAGTCGTCACTTGTTTAATTTGATTTGCTATCTAGATCTGAGGGCGAAATATGGGACTGATAAGTGTAACAAGCACGGGTAGTTGGGTGTTTGGTGTTCCACGTATAACTTGATCTATTGCACCCCACCGTACGAGGTACGTAGGTACCGAGGTATCTGTTTATGTAATGATAACTTTTAAGAAGTTTAACTGCTTAATTTTGGAATGGTTTTCAGCTTTTACATATAAATATTGTACTAAAGATTTCTGATATAATGTTGACCTTTTGTTTAAAAAAACAGATTGTATAATTATAGGAAAATCTGAATCTAGATGTGTCGCAGCCCGAATTGGCAAACTTCAATCATGTTACTTTTAGGAGCTGCTTACCTCCAATTTGCGTTTGTGAAATCGGTGGTTATAGTAATGTGCTGTCCCCTGGTATTTGTCTCTTGGTCTAATTTTGCTTATATTTTGTTAACTTATAGTAGGTACAAGACTTGGAGGTCTACTGCCTCACGTGGCTCCCCTCCTCCCCCCCCCCCCCCGAGGTTCGCGCCACTCGATGTAAGTGGCTCGCGCTGTAAGTGACAGACGCCGCACTACTCGTGAGATTTTAATTAATTTTATATTTCACCCGACTGTAGGTACTCGCCAGCAGGATTAGAATTCTAAGATTAAAACGGAGATTCTTAGAAATCGTTTAATTTGGTGTAAAAATTACTTGAGCTAAGATATTTTAATTGGCACTACATTTTATAAGATATCTCTTTCTCGATTTTAAATACCCACTCTAACTCATTGAAGGTGGGTTGCTCATTGACCTACTGACGAACGTTAGGAGCTCTTAATGTTAAGTAATAACTATATTGGTTGGGCTAGCATGGTGTGTGTTGTTTGGAAGGATTTTGATCATTAAAAAGGCAAGTATTTTATAGTCCCTTCGCGTTAAGAATGCAGTGATTTTGAAATTGAATTCTGTTGCTCACAAAAAACTCTGATCCACAACGTTTGCGTTCGAAAGTGTGCGTTCAACTGGTCACTGTAGACTTGACTAATTCTAATTAGGAACGATTTTATTGGTTAGGGGACGTGCTAGGTCAAAGGACACGACGTATGAAATTACTGCATTCTTAACGCAAACGGACTATACTAACTATGTAGGTACATTTCAACAGCATGACTTGATAGATGTTGACAAGAACAACAAAAGCAGGACTTATTATTTCATCAGCAGTCTTATCATCAAACTTAGTCGCGTCCGATTTGCATATCTTATTAAAAAACCTCGACGTCAAAGATAAAAATAAAAATGAGACACGTCAAAAAAATAGCGAACAAAACGCTCACGAGACAATGGTTTTTTTGGGCGATACGAAAAAACGAAGGTTTTGTCATGCAAATGCCGGGTGGACACTTTGCATTCCCTTCATCCCCCCATTCCTCTGAAGGAATCTGTTTTTTTAATTATCGTGTTTGGTAATTAGTTTGGGGAAACGATCTCTCTTCCACTTCCTCCGGTAACTTGTCTTAGGTTAATTAGGTAATTTATAGTCGGAATTTTAACTTTTTTTTAGATTGGATTGTCAAACAGCTAGAGCAAGAACAGTTAAACGTCAGCTGTTCAAAATATAGTTTTTTAATAGTAGTATACACAGTCAAACTTTTTTTACTGCTACTTTGTTGCACATAGTTGCTGAAATTACCCAAAAAAGATTAATGGTACGTTGTAAGAACTGTACCTATGTGCTGGCAAAAATGTGTAATCAAGTAGAAAGTTAAAAGTCTTTTGTATTCTTTATTGCTTCACGTAGTATATCTATATTATTTGAAAGACCAGCAATTAATTTCACCAAATCTTAGTTCATTTAGCAATTGTAACCTGCATCTCAGCACAGTCTCAGCCTTTCCTGATCATGCAATACTACACGTGAAGAAGAAAAGTTTTCATCCATATGGCCGATTTTTCCGAAAGTATGCGTACGTCGACAATAATAGGGTGTTGACCACACTTCCATATACGTCGCCTTCCTGAATCAATACCTCACCGTAGTTACTTGTAATTTACTCTCACAGGCCCCTACAGAAACCTAATTCAGCTCATAGTTGGCACAAAAACGCTTTGGCCGCTCCCAAACAAATTGGCGACCCACTTGTACGAATTCAGACGGCTTTCCATTTTCCCGAAATGACGCACGGTCGGCGACACAAGCTCAATGCACTGGATTATAGCGATTGGTCCGTGTATTTAGCTAAAAAATCTCTATAAGGATTAGTTTGATTGCTGTCCTGTGTATTTGTTTGGCTTTAGGTATGGTTAATTGGAAGCCATGTTTGGTCGACTTTTGCGGTAAGATCAACCTTATGGTTCCAAAAATATTTAAAGTAGGATAAATTTAGTTGAGAGTGAGTTAACTGGATGTAGTAGTCAATTCTGACTAAAGAAACACGCCCATTAGAACAATGGAAAATTTCACTATTGCAAAAGACATTATGGATTTTAAAGTGATTGAGTAAGACCATTCCTATACCAATACCAAGCTTATGGACTACATACACTGAAAAAAATCGGATCTAATCAAGTGCCATTTTAACTTGTTTAAAAAAATGTGACGATATTAATCAACAATGTGAACAAAATAACTAACTAAAAATGTTTCCATCTAACAAGCTGAGGGATTACATATTTAACTTAGTCCAATTTATCACAAAGCTTGAATAAATTAACAAACTTATTGATTACAATTTGCGCAAACAAGGTAGTGTTTAAAGTAAACAAGTAATGTGCCGAATTAAACAACAAACGATAACTATTATTAAATTACATTATTCAATACGATCAAGTAAAAGTGATAGAATTTATCAAAATATTTGATTCTTAAGATAAGCTAAAAGTCATTGTAACAATCACAATACTTGATAGCTTTTTTTCGTGAGTGTTACCATTTGTGGTAAATTTCTACTAATTGTAAGAAATCACCTAGAACAATTGTAGGTTAGTATGAAGTATATTATTATAATACGTTTACTGGAAAAGTACTTTTGTCGGTTTGTTTGTACTTTTTTTAATGTCATGACGAAGCCAGTGTGAGGTACGTTTTTTTTCTGAGAATATAGTTAGAAGACTGAAGTGTTCCAGCCTCATACTACTGGAGAGTGTTCTCCAGTGGTGAAGCTACCTTAAGTCATTGACAATTTGTAAACGCGTTAAAACATCTCATTCGAGTTTTAATCTCACCACACCTACTAAAATGAAAATATGTAGGTATGTCTTCTTTAACTTCGAAATAAATAAATTTTTGGAGCAAAGGCTTAAAATAAAGAGTAGGTACAGTTTAAAACCATAAGAATGCCATAAGCTAATTTCAACAGCGGAAGGACATCTATTTGTCGCGATTTATTTGTCCTTTGATACGAAGACACAATTTTTTGTCCGTTACATAAGTCTTATGCCAACAAAAAAAAATGATTTTTTGTAAAGTAGGTTTACGATCGAGATGTTTACGATCGAGATGTTTACGTGATAACGGCATTTCACGGAATGACTGGCAGCGCTCGAGATGAGACGGGAGATCGGTCCGTCTCTCTCTCGTTATACCTGCGATCGCGCTCGTGAGGTTTTGGTGTGACACAAGTTTCTGAACATGTCACCCGACTAAAACGATTTTAAAGACGTTATCACGTCAAAAATCTAATCCTTAAAGCGTGCTTAAAACACAGGCCAAAACCCGAAAATTATAAAGTTAACATTATTATGTCTACAAAAGCCTGTTGTTTGTTTGACTGAAGAAACGTTGTCAGATTGTAGTCAGTCGTTTTAAAAAAATGGAAGTACCTGTCTATTGCTATAACTGCTTTAGATACTAATTTATCGTAATTTTTTTTAAATATTTATGTAATTTATTTTGCATTAAGATTTTTTTAGTAGAAAACAACCATTCAATGGCAACATTTTCCTAGGCGCGGCCGGCGGCGCTAGAACCGGGCGTCAATCAAGTTACGACAAGTTTAAAAGTCGACAGCCGTTGGCCAGTGTGTGTTTTGGTAAATCTTTAGAAAAATTAGTTTCATGTTATTCGTAAAATGCAGTTTTTCGATTACTTATGTACAATAAATAGTAATGGACAAAGTGGGTAATCTTTTGACAGCAGGGGAAATACCAGAACTGATCCCAACGTTTGCAAGTAAGTACCTACCTAATTCTTTTATGTGTTTCTCTGCTGCAATAGTTGCTTTGGCGAACATAAGTTATGTTTTGGAGGTAGATTATTGATTCTGGTCTCAGCCACTGTTCGGTCGGATCATCGGATGGTAGCGGCGTGATGCGCGTAAAGATAAATAATAATTAAGTAGACAGTGATAGGTGACGATCGCTATTGTAAAGCAGCTTACGCCGGGTCAGAAATGGGATGGGTGACCACCCTGACCGAAATCTAGTGATGCATTTTTCGGGTGTAAGGTGTTAATCGCGGTTGAAGTCGCTAGATGTCGGTAAAGAAACTCGGAAATAAAGAGATGAAGTTTTTGTTCTCCTTCCTACGTTCTCTTCTTTATAAATGCTTTCTAACTTCTGATCGCCGCCAATTCGGCCGGACTTTCCAATGTCGTGGGTTCGAGTCCCACCCTGATAACCGTAGCCAAAACATTTTCTTAAGTGTATCGTATTTTATAATTTTAAGAGCATTGTGAATGCCGAATAAATACCTACGTAATAGTATAAAATAATCATTTTTGGATCTCTCAGTTAATTGTTCAATATTAGGTTAAATTTTGCATCTTTGATCTCAGCTAAAAAAGATACGGAATCTAATGTGTATGCAAACTACCTTATATTTTAAAATAATGTCCTTAAGGTTTTTTTATTGTTACTGTGTAATCTCATACTAATTGTCATTTCAGGCACTGATGAAGATGAAACTGCTGAAGCCTGCCTGATGCCCTGATAAGCCCGAGTGTAGTTCTAATTTCTACGTAAGATCAAGTCTCTGCTGGTTCCTCAGTGTCAAAAAAAGTTAAAGGAAGCTCAAACCGGCGATGAAAACCTACTAAAAACCTGGTGAACATTTTATGACGCTGCGCTGGTGCAGTCAGATCTGAGCAGTAATAGACTGATTAATGTGACATGTTACCTACCATATAAGTTGTACACATATTGTAAATATACATATAATTATGTTTATTGTTACATTTTTTTAATAAATACTAAATTTTTGATATTATTGGTATGTTTTTCTTTCATTGGTAATTTATAATAATAATGTTTAGTCCAAGTGTTCATAATCATGTTGTATGATGTTATTTAATTACAGTTAGTGGCGCTAGTGGTCTCCATACTTCACTCCTATCACACTCACACAAAATGGGTGTGCAACTGACAAATGGAAGGTGGCACACTGCGACTGATGCTTGGGGCCTGTTTCACCACTTTTGGATAAGTTACAGATAGCCTATCTGACGGATCATTTAACGTAGATAGGCTATCCGCAACTTATCCAGTGGTGGTTACGCAGGTCCCAAGCATCAGTCGCAGTGTGCTACCTTCCATTTGTCAGTTGCACACCCATTTTGTGTGAGTGTGATAGGAGTGAAGTATGGAGACCACTAGCGCCACTCATTTTAAACAAGTTATAACATTTGGACTAAACATAACACCTAGTAGATCCCAACACTTATACTCGATTAATGTGATAAAGGATTTGTTTAAATCAAACAAATTGCATAGTAACATCAATATAATTACATAATTGAACGAAGTAAGGACACGTTGGAACTGAATAAGTAACTTGATTGATCTTATAAAATTCATAAATCGCAATTATTAGCTTGATCATTATTTTTGTACAATAAATCAAATTGCACGATTCAACACACAAAAAAAGTTGGTTAAATGAATTAAGATAATGATTACTGTCACAAATTTCAGCATCACTGCTAACAAGAAGACTTGATTAATTTAATCACGGAATTGATATATTCAACCAAAAGCTTAGTTGAATTGACAGTAATTTTTGATAGTTTTTTAATCAAGCTGGCTTGATAGCAAGGATCATGTTGCTTTATGTGCACGTATTTAAATAAGTGTATTGTTTAATTTGATCAATATTTTGTTTCCTTTAAACATAGTTTTTTTTCAGTGTAGACGATGTGATATCTAGCTCATTGTTGTAACCTACCACATGAAGTGAATAAATGAATTATGAATTCAGTTAGAGATTCCAGATCTTCGCTATCCACATCATTTTATAAGACAAACATGCATCATTTCAAAAATGGAGTAGGTATCCAAGAAAAAGGGCTACCAGGCTATTTTAATCACAAAAGCTATAAGAGTTTTCCAACTACGAAACAATTACCTGCTCCGATTTTTTTAGGCACTTCTCATACTTCACTTTCTTTGACGTTTCGATTACATACCTACTCCTTATTTATGTACACGTCCGTGCCCTAATGGAAAACATCGTAATCTATTCACAAGTAACTACTTACGTCCAAGTCTATAAATTACCGGACTAAGCCCACATAATCAAAGGAGCCGCCGAATCTATTTGACGATAAAACCTCAAGTGCAGAATCAGTGTAAAACACACCGTGTCCCCTTGTTTTTTACGGAGGGTCCCCTAATCCTCCGGCGGGCCTCTAATGCCGAGTAATTTCGCGACCCTGCTTGTTTGCAGCCTCTCAAGAACTCAATATGTCTCGCTATGGCCCGTAAAAGCTATCTCCTACTATGTCGTCGCAATGAACACACGGTTTATAGCTTTACATATTGGTCGGCACGGGACATTGAAACTGCGATGTGTTTCTGACCTTAAGTGTTTTGATTTTTTTGAATTACAAAGTAGGTTGTCTGCTTCTTGTGTCTTTTAGCCCTAAGCACAAATTCTACTCCTATATTATAAAAAAACAGTCGTAAGCGACGCATGCCACCGTTTATGTGACCGTCAACATGCCGCCAATTTCATAAATACAAAATAAAACATCGTAACTCTTTTTTTTATTATTATTTTCCAAGTTCCCCACCAAATTCCTCATTTATGAGCAGGTTTAGAAAAACTAAAAAATATACCGAACTGTCATAATGCGCACGTATATGTTTTTGCTCTGAATGTGATTGATAAAATCGGATTATTATCGGATTATATTTATTCAAATGGGTCCTTTTTTGTTTATTCTATCTACGTTGAGAAAATCTGCAATAACCATCAACAATTTTCAGAAAATTGCAAATTGAATATTCTCATAAATAACACGAATGGCATGGCATTACTTGCTAATGTGAGCAGCCGCCTCAAATCGAGGAAATTAAAATTCTCAAACAGAGGGCAGTTATAACAAATCCCGGCACTAAAACTCCTATATATATCCCGGCGAGCGTTGTAAAAAATCATTGCCTCCGTCTACTCGGCCCTCGGCGAGGGGAAAATCTAATCTGTGCATTTTTTGCGGGATCGCGATGCCACAAAGAATTTCATTTCCCACTGTTCATCTATCTCTATTCCACTGACGGCCCTTGTTCTTGCCCCCTCCTCTCCGCACCCCCTCGGCCCCTCAGCCGTTTTTTAGACTTCCTCGATCGGAGATAAGGTTAAGCTCGCTCTTCTTATTAGTGGTTTGTACGCGGCATTCCCAGCCTCATTTTAATTTATTATGTCTGCATCGCCTCCTCGATGTTGTGTTCCGGTTCTTACGCTGATTAAATTGTCGATGGGAATCACCCAATTTTGGTGGAGAATCTCTGCTGGAAATTGTGCAATCTGGCTCAAGAAACCTCTATCCAACGTATCTTCTATTAGTACCTACTATTTGTACAGTTTCCCATATATTATTTATATTAGGTATATCGTTGATTGGACTTTGCCTACTCATGAGTTATGACGTGTTTGATTCGTACCTAAGCCAACATTTACGAAATTAAACACTAACTCTATTTCAACATATTCTTAATTAGAAACAGTATTTTTGCTTTGCAAGTTTGATAAAAAAGCTGAGACTGAGATCAGACAATCTTCTTAAGATATATTCACGATGTAATTTACTGTCTTCAATCATTTGATCATAGTAAAATATTGGTAAGTGAAAACTGTTCTTCAACTCAATTCAAAAAGCATTATCAATACCGGATACCAGCTTCGTGTTTTTTTGCGTAACGGTCAATCATCCCGCCAGAAGGCAATTGGACTACAATAGCTGAATGTCATGTTTATCATAATAATAAACTCGAAAAGCATTGACCACGAAGTCAATTCATAATTGTATTACTAGTGTCACAATCAAAATGAGCCTCCACGAAAACAGAATCTCACAATTGTACAATTGACATTCAAATGTGTGGACATTGACGCTTTGTGCTTTTATTGCCGGTTATTGGCTCGTAATTGTCAATAAATTTCTACGGGATAGGAGTTTAATGTGGGTTTCTGTGGAAAAAGTTGTTTTATTAATATTTTACGAGAGCGTTTAGGAGACGATAAGATCTGTTTTGGGAGTTTTTTCTTTCTATTTCCGTCACGATTTGTTCGCTCATTATTGGGCAGCGATGGGGGCGATAGGGGCAGTGGTCGCAGTGCCTCTAGTGCGATGTTATCGTGTCTCTTAGCGACTTTCATCGGGGCTTTCGATTGTGCCTCTCCCCTCTTCTTATATTCGAGAAACATGATTTCAACGTCGCTCGTTATGATTTATTTCCGGAGAATTTTATGTAACGCGCTACAACAGTTTTGTAAGACAAATCGTGACTTAATAGCGTATCTTGGTTTTGATAAATGTTACGGTTTGAGTGAAAGTTTTGTTATATTACAAATTACTTTCCCGTTAGCTAAGATTTAAAATTTTGTGCTGATATTTTCAAACACAAACATAGTTCATGTTTTCAAAAATACAAGCTAGGTTCTTCAAAATTAAAGCAAAGAAAATGTCTCATATTCATCAGCTGAAAATCTCATTGTTCTTTTTCATTTACATTTGTATACGACCTAAAAATATATTTAAGTAGTAAAGTCATGTAACGACTAACTATTTTTTTTCTATTTACAGATGGCAACTAAAATCTAGGTAGGTGGCTAATTAATAGGCAGTCAACAGTTAAATAATTTCCGTCTGCTGAAAATGATTCAGTAAACCAAAATGACGAACTTCATGTACCTGATGGGGCGCTCCAAAACCCTTACCGATTTCTTGCCCTAGAATTTCCTAACTAGATCATTTACTTTTATATTATTGATATACCATACGTATCGTATAAGCGTATCAAGGTCCGGGCCCTACGGAACCCCAGGATCAGATATCGGGCGACGACGTGCCTTGAATTAATCCCTCTATATGACATCACAACAATACACGGTATATACCCGTGGTATAGACAGGTTTAGACTGTATACCGTACGATATTAATGACAGTGGAGTGAACTTTTATTACAAATAAGTGGACGGAAAAATATGTCTTGCACTTTTGTGGTACAATTTAGGCTTAAAATTATTCTTTCTCGACATACGTACTCATGACGAGTATGTCCATTTATTTAGTGCATTTTTCGATAGGTTGCTTTCATCATGGCGATTTGAACGAAATCGTGATTTACCACCTTACACAAAAAGATTTAAAGGCTTCATTCATCGTGGTAGATACTTTAGATTCATATCTTTTGTAGATAAAGATTTAAATCCACGTGGACAAAGTTACAGCCAACAGTTAATGATCTTTTTCAGAATATTAATAACCCAGATGAGGAAATGGTTATTTCAGTCACGGAAAGAAAAATAAATATGTCCCAAAATACGTTTTTCATCTTGTTTATACTCCCCAAATCTATTTCAGAGTTTTGTTTTGTTTTTTGAGCATTTTTACACGTTCAAAGGCTTCAAAGTTCATATCTGATCCTGTTTAATTAGAACGTGCTGTTAAGACACAAGATATTCATATCTTTAAAACTAGTATAATAATATGTTTTGAAGGATGACATAATAATCTCGAGTCAGGAGACTAGCGAGATAGCGCTTATTACAGACGTCACTCTTGCGCTGACACTATCTACCCCAATCGCTGTTGTATGGGGTGACGCAAAAATGTACTGATGGCATTACATTTGTAGTGCTAGTATCTGTGAACGACAATCGAGTGCAGTGTTGTTTTCTGCTGATACTGAATTGAGAAAACGACAAAATATCAAAAGCTAATAACTAAAGTAGTTTTGGTCGCTATATTAAGATATTAGTGATTTACACCCCAAAAGTCTGAGCCTTTCACATCCAGTCCGATTCCGCCACCGTATTCATATATGGCTTTTAGGTACCCTACGCTGCCAGTGCCAGTTCGCGGTCAGAATTATTTTCAGTGAACTATCACCCTGCAAAACAAAAATTTACTCGAAATATCATTTTAAGACTTACGCGTAAGAACTGACTCATAATACGTTACACTAAATTCCTAAACAACACTCAAAACTATGCAGCAATTACTATTATTGTCTTTAGCCACTCTACCGACAAATGGCAAGAGAGGACTGAAAAAACGTCTTCACTGGATCATGAAGGATTCAGTCTAATAGTAAGTATCTTACTTACTTTATGTAAGGGTCAAACGTACGCCGACGTGCGCAACCACCTTGATTCGAACGCAAACTTACGACAGCACAGAAAAAAAAGGTTATTCAAAAACGTAAATTGAACAGGACAGATTCATTTGACGTAACTACTGCCTCTACATCTATCCATCGAATACCAGCCCAGTGATAAAATATGTGTTTTATATGAATTAATTCCTCGGCTCATGGCGCCCGAAAGCGTTTTACTCACGCGCCAGATGGCGTGCGCACAGATCAATTTGATGATTGCAAAAAACTAGGTACGAGTACGGACTTTTTGATGTCGTTTAGCTTCCAGAGTGTGTTTCTTTTTGAATTGTGGAGCGCTGAATACGGCCCTGGTGGATTATGTTGAGTGGTACTTTTTATTCAGTTGACCGTTTCCTGTTGGCTGTTGGTATTGGTTAGGTTATGACGGGTCGGGATGAGTTTGCCTCTGTTTTGAAGATAACAGATTTGAGAGGTCCACCTCTACCCTAGAACCTAATCTAGAATTATCATTATTTGACATTTCATTTTTTTTTTTAAATAACCAATTTGAGAAGCAAATGATCCTAGAATTGTCATTATTGGAGCTTTTGCCATAAGTAAAAAGCAGAATGGCCTGCCATAAATTTCACAAAAAAAAAACCACTTCACCTAAAAGTTTTTTTAATTCCCCCCTAAATTGTATTTGTTATACTTACTTTACCTCAGTAGATATATATTCTATAACTCCAAATCTTTCGCTGCACTCGAACAGCATCAAAAATCAATTCATAAGGTGAATGACACACGCACACAAGTGAAAACCCGTGCGTGCATTATCGAAATCAGTGAATGAGAGTTTTAAGAATAGCCCCCTCGCAGATGAAGCCGCAGATCAAAGCATCGGTTCGACTGATAGTCCCGCATAAACGGCTCCGATTAGATGATAACCGAGCGGCTTTGACTGAGCAGATTGCAGTTTTTTTTTCATCAATCGACAGGGTCAAAAGTATGCGTAGTAGGTTTTTAATAAACTTTTTGGGCCACATGCCAAGCGTAGCATGGGAGTTGGACAATTACCTTTAGGACATCGGCATAAGGTGACAAGATCTGTGGCCTTCACGTTAAAAAAAATAAAATATTTTCTTAAAAGTAAGAATGTCTTATGAAACCAACTAAAAACTCAATGAATAAAAGGACTGCCAAAAGTGAGAGCGTCGTAGCTCAGTGGTTAGGGATTCCGGTTCGTAAGCCCTATGCCCATAGGGCAAGTTCAAACCTGGCAGGAAAACCTACTTTGTGGTAATTATACCTTCAACTTGCGATTAACTCTCCGATGACGTAAAACACCGTTATGAAACCCCAACTTTTCAAATTAAGCTTCTGAATGTTCTGGTCACCACAACAACAATCGTCACTCTGCCTCTGTTAAAACTTAAATCCAACTCTATCAAAACGAACTCGTTGCCAACCTATTTTGTTAACCTAAAGGGCATAACAGCTCCAGATGAAAAGCCGGGCATTGAGAGGTTTTTAAAAGTTGAAACGGCATAAACTTTTATCTGCGAGATTAGGCGCCCACTCCTCGCCCACCGCTTTCCACGTGAAATCCCAACTCGGCGCGGTAGTCAACATTTTTACCATGCACATAATACGCGAAAATTACTCAACATTGTTTCACTTCCCTAAACATAAACGGTCAAAGTTCTTTCTGGAAGCTCATTGTCCGTGAAAACTGTAGTTTCACCAAAACATATTTTTTAACAGAAAACTACAAAACATTTTCATATTCTAGCTGAAAATTGTTACTCTTTCCGGGCGTAGCGTCTGGCGTAGGGCGGGTGTACACGTGCGCTCATCAACTAATGGTCCGTGCGCGGCATTTGAACCGAGCCTACACTCGGCACAAAACAACTGCCTGCCTAGTTCCAGGCCGGCTTTCGGCACAAAATTATAACGTGTAAAACACGGCCTCTCCTTGCGTTCCGCGCACGGGATTTTTATGAATGGCACGATTATTATTCGCATTTTAAACTCGAATGCGGCGCTATTCTCCCCGAGACGTATAGCAATATCCGTAACGAGTTTTCTCAACGCAGCCACCTAATTTTCAGTGGAGTGTAGCAGGGACGGTGAATGCGCGGCCCGCGTGGCACAGTAGCTATCGCTGGAGCCCACTCGTCGTGAGTAGGGTAAGCGAGGCAACTGTCAACATTTTGAATCGAACGCGATTGCAAATTTATTAGCGGACGGCGGAGTCGCCGACGGCCGCACGTACGCAGTTGTTTTAACTCTTCGTGTATTTTTTCCTCGACGAGGCTCGGCTCTCCCCTTTTGTTCTCAAGTGGACCAGCTGTCATTATACGCCATGTTACTGTTATTTTTTTCGACGTTTTTATACAGTTTTGCGTCGAGAGGGCGTTCCGTTCGGAAAAATGTTCGTTTTGCGTGCGTCCGAGAGTTTGCGTGTCGAGTGATGTCGACGCCGGCGATTGAAAATGAGTTATAGATTTTTCAGAATTCCCTGTTGCATTTCAGTCGAGTAGGTTTTGTTTTGTAATTGCCTGCGAACGTGCGCTTGCCGTACTTAACGGGATGTGGAATTCACTTTTACAAGTGCTTGGGAATTCGAAAATGTATTAAGCTTTATTTTAAGGGAAGTAACATACTCCACTCTTAAACATTTGCATTCGTGTAAACATTTATGAGCTACATACGAATATGAGTAAAGTATTGACAAAAAACAGATATAAACGGAACTCAATTAATTAGATCCTAAGTATTCGAAGTAAAACACATAAGTTTTAGAGCAATGAAACGAATAGTCAAATTATTTTAAAAAAATATTTTTTTGGCTCATTTTATAAAACATATTTTTAATGTAGGTTTTTAAAACCTAGTGAATTCCTCGATTTTTACAGAGTTTTTATTCTGGTTATTGGATAAATTGCTTTATGATTTTGATAACGTATACCTACTGTCAACCTTTGTTCAGTCTTTATTACCGAACTTTTTCCCATCATGTGATTCAGGACAGTGATTTTACCTACTTTGTAATTCATATCTTCAATTCCACCAACTAATCGTGCGACCGGTCGGCCGACCGCACACTGTAGAAACGCTAACATGTGTCATTGCAGTTTTCAAGTGGCTTCTGTTTGATTATTTAGGTGAACCCTTCCAGAGGGGAGTGATCAATGGAAGACGTAGTTTGCGTCCGCATTTGCTCAGCTACCGTAATGGGAACGCTGAACAAGTAATTATTTGAGATATTAATCAGCGTAACAGTTGGGAATTCATTGTGATTCAAGGAGTCACATATTATGCCTGCTCTACATATTAAACAATGTCTAACTATACGAGTGAATTTACTTATAAATCATCGAAGTTTATGGGATTTCTAAAAAGGGATAATAATGAACAATTTATATTTTGGAACGGTGATTAAAAAACAATTAAACTAAGTAAATGTTCAATTGAAATTAAGCTGAATAAAATATATTAATAAACAAATGTGATGATAGAAGGCGACAGTCTTAAGTGGTAGTTGATTATTTTCTTGAAAAGCCTACACGAAAATTGAATAATATCGTCTATTTTATTCAATTTTCGTGTTGGTTTTTCCGTACGTTGCGTTCTAAACCATTATTCGTTACTAATCATGTCATCAAATCACCAACTTTTTAACAAACATAATGATGGAGTCAAAAGTGAAGTCTCCCGAGAATTCCACTTTTCAAGTAGGTTAAATAATAACTTCAATAAATAATTAAATTATAGCTCCAACTATTTTGTATTATTACATCGTTAAAATACTATCTACATTCTCAAGTAGCTACTATGAATATTGAGCCCACCTATTGAGTTCACAAATAGCGTCTGAAACAAACGTCTCAAGATCGTCTTAGGTGGCTGGAGAGATGCTCCGCCGTTGTTATTGGACGAGGACGAGCTCGCAGTCTGCAGACGATCCGGCGATCAGCTGCAATAACCACCACAATCGAGATCTTAGGTTGAGAATACGTTGAAGGTACTGAAGCGATCTGTCTTGTACAATATCTTTATTTATGCTTTCCTACCTTTCTGATGATTAGGTACCGTATCAGGTACAGTAAAAAACTTTGCAATGAGTGCGGTCAGAGAGGCAGTGTTGGTCTGAAGCATTGGAGCAAAGCGACTTTTTTACTACAGAATCAAATAGTATTTCACTGGTATAAGATTTAAATGACGCGTAAATCGACATTATTAAAATTTGTTCAGTCAAACTGTCAATACCTCTTTGACCAGTCTGTTTGCACATGTCATTGTGTGCAAAAGCAATGTTGTTCTGATGCTGCTATAATGAATATTGAGCTAAAAAATAGCGTCTGAAACAAACGTCTCAAGATCGTCTTAGGTGGCTGGAGAGATGCTCCGCCGTTGTTATTGGACGAGGACGAGCTCGCAGTCTGCAGACGATCCGGCGATCAGCTGCAATAACCACCACAATCGAGATCTTAGACTGTGGATACGTTGATGACACTGAAGCGATCTGTCTTGTACAGTATCTTTATTTGTGCTTTTCTACCTTTCTGATGATTACCAATCAAACATGGGGAAACATCAAAACAATGAGTGTGTTCAGAGAGGCAGTGGCTTTGAAATAAATTCGAGCAAAGCGACCCTATCACTACTTATAGAATCGAAGAGTGTTTCACTTGTATTAGATTTAAGTGACGCGTCAATCGACAAACGACTCTACAATTGTAGTATTAAAATTCCTTCAGTCAGGTTGTCATACCTTTTTGACCAATCTGTTAACACATATCGTTTTGATGCTAACTGCAGCGTGAGATGCAAAATGATGCTATAGTTCTATTTTGGCGAACCATCATATTCTTATCCATAAGTATCTTATATTACCTGATCGTTAGAATATCATACATCCTTAAGTTGCTATAATGAATATCGAGCCTATTGAGTTCACAAATAGCGTCTGAAACAAACGTCTCAAGATCGTCTTAGGTGGCTGGAGAGATGCTCCGCCGTTGTTATTGGACGAGGACGAGCTCGCAGTCTGCAGACGATCCGGCGATCAGCTGCAATAACCACCACAATCGAGATCTTAGGCTGGGGATACATTGGTGACTCTGAAGCGATCTGTCTTGTGAGATCGACAGTGACGCTTCAATCGACATACGACTCTATAATTATAGTATTAAAATTCCTTCAGTCAAACTGTCATACTTTTTTGACCGCTCTGTTAGCACACATCGTTTTGATGCTGACTGCAGCGACACAAAATGATGCGAGTTCTATTTTGGCAAACCATCATGTTCTTATCCATAAGTATCTTAAGTTACCTACCCACATACATACATATCATCACGCCTCTTTCCAAACGGGGTAGGCGTATATTACTTGATCGTTAAAAAATCCTTAAGTTGCTTTAATGAATATTGAGCCCACCTATTGAGTTCACAAATAGCGTCTGAAACAAACGTCTCAAGATCGTCTTAGGTGGCTGGAGAGATGCTCCGCCGTTGTTATTGGACGAGGACGAGCTCGCAGTCTGCAGACGATCCGGCGATCAGCTGCAATAACCACCACAATCGAGATCTTAGGCTGTGGATACATTGATGACACTGAAGCGATCTTTCTTGTACAAGGTCTTTTTGATGCTTTTCTACCTTTCTGATGATTACCGTAGCATCAGGTGCAGGAAACATCAAAATGGCCAGTGCATTCAGAGAGGCAGCATGGTGTTGGTCTGGAGCATTCGAGCAAAACGACCTTATCACTACAAAATTAAATAGTGTTTCACTTGTATTAGATTTAAGTGACGCTACAATCGACATACGACTCTCTAATATAAGTATCAAAATTCCTTTAGTCAAACTGTCATACCTTTTTGAATAATCTGTTAAGAATGTTTGTTTTGATGCTGACTGCAGCGTGAGACGCAAAATGATGCGAGCTCTATTTTGGCGAACCATCACATTCTTATCCATAAGTATCTTATATTGCTTGGTTGTTAGAATATCATACATCCTTAAGTAGCCACTATGAATACTGAGCCCACCTATTGAGTTCACAAATAGCGTCTGAAACAAACGTCTCAAGATCGTCTTAGGTGGCTGGAGAGATGCTCCGCCGTTGTTATTGGACGAGGACGAGCTCGCAGTCTGCAGACGATCCGGCGATCAGCTGCAATAACCACCACAATCGAGATCTTAGGCTGTGGACACATTCACGACACTGAAGCAGATATTGTACAAGACAGATCTGTCTTGTACAATATCTTTAGTTATGCTTTTCTACCTTAATGATGATTACCGTAGCAGGTACAGAAAACATAAAAACAATAAGATACATTCATGACACTGAAGCGATCTGTCTTGTACACAAGGTCTTTTTGATGTTTTGGAGCAGTAGGTACTTGTTCTTAACTACAATTTTGATGACCTGTTAGCATATTAGGTACAGAAAACATAAATATGATGAATGCGTACAGAGTGTTTAAATAGACCTGCAGGATCTAAACAACTGTACCACGATAGAATTAAATTCATTCACTTATTTGGGTTGTCTGGAAGAGATTGCTTTTAGCAATAAGACCGCCTAAATTGTACATTGTTTTATTTTATTTTTTCTTCTTTGTTAATTATTCTGTGCAATGAAGTGTTTCTTATCTTATCTTAAACGACATACTACCTACTCCGTCTTCGTAGTATATAAACGGTATACAAACGTTTTTGTTTGTGAAACTGTCTATACATTTTTGACCACTCTGTTATAAAATTCATGATGACAGTATGAGCGCAGTTTGCAATCATTATCATTCATGTATTTTGTATTACTTGACCATTAGAATATAAAACATTCTCAAACTCCCAATATGAATATTCAGCCCACCCATTGCACTTAGCTTAGCTTTTTATTATTTTTTTTTGCATTTTTGTATTAAGTCGCTTCAAACAAATAATCTGGAATTGAAAACGCTGAAGTATTGCTACTGTGGTGAGGGCTTTACTATATGTCCGTGCTGCCTTACACATAAGCATACCTACTGAGCTAAACTAGCAAAATATTACAATTTCATATTGTCTAACACAAACCTCTCGAGTTTCTCGCTTAAATTTTATTGGAAACTGAGACTAGAGGCTACACTAGCCTTTGAGACATCAAAGAATAAAGGTCTTTTCATTACTCATACTCTGAAAGTGGGTCATTACTGACCTGAGAAGCGGGCTGAAAGTAACACTTTTCATCCCTAGGGAGAATCACTTTCAACTGACAGCTGTCAAATGATTTTTCTAAACACTGGTTTTTTTTCACGTATCTATTGAACCATGTTCCAACTTTCTATACAGCCACGATGTAAAATTTGAAAAAACTTAAAGTTAAGTATTGATCAGAGAATATATATGTTTTAATAGTACATTATGGTACAAGTGTGTAATGTTGGTGATTACCGCTGAGGCGCCATTGAGGCCCGAGCCGTAGGCGAGGGTCTTAAGAGAGCCGAGGACGGTAATCATCAATGCACACGTGTATCATACGACGTTTTTCAACACAATTGTGAATAAAATAATGTTAGAAACTCATTTTATTTAGTAAATAAAAAAAATATTTTATGTACTACCTGCTCGTCAATGGCACATAGGTACATTATGTTTCAAGTAAACCCTTCCTAAAGGGGCATAAAGTGATTTGAATTTGGAATGCAAGGCCGTGTAGTCAAAAATGTTTAGGTGCAATGAGATTTTATTCTGAGGAAGGCTGTATGTTATCGTTTTCTTTGCATATTAAAAAAAAAGAGAAACATGAGAGCTTTTCACCAAAGACGATTCATTCGAATTTCAAACTGGCCACTAATAAAATAGACTTGGAGTATTCTTGTAACACGCTGTTTTTTGTATCGAAACTTTTTTAAGAACAAAGCCATGCAACCAATAAAAAAAAACTCTATAACTCACTAGTGAATAATAGTAATGAAAAAGTCACAGTTTGATTATAGGTGTCATTATGTGCCTAATTGCAGTGAAATAAGAGCCACTTTATGAGCAAGTGTGTTGAAAATAACTTTATTACAATTTAGTTTCAACAATTTCTTTAAAATAACTTAGCTTTGAGCAAAATATTTACCATTTTACCAATGATGAAAATAAAAAATAATGGCTGAATAGCGGGCCGGCCACAGGCAAAAAAACAAACAAAAAAGGCGGGAAAGCGTCAATTCGATCTTCATTTATTTTCCTCATTTTTTCTTTAGCTAATTCATGTTTTTATTTTTACTTTCCTCGTATTTGTAATGAAAAGCACAGTGTTTACCTCGGGTGAAAGACTTATTTAGTCCCTCGAACTATTGGCGCCCTCACTTCGTTCCGGGCGCCAAACCCCGTCTCGGGACTAAATAAGTTACTTTCACCCCTAGGATAACAATGTACTATTTCATTACTCATACTCTGAAAGTAGGTCATTACTGACCTGAGAAGCGGGCTGAAAGTAGTACTTTTCATCCCTAGGGAGAATCACTTTCAACTGACAGCTGTCAAATAATTAAAAAAAAACTAGTTCTTTTTCACATATCTATTGAACCATGTTCCTATACAGCCACGATGTAAAATTGAAATAACTTAAAGTTAAAGTATTGATTAGAGAATATATATTTTTAAAATATTTTATTATTATTTAGTTTTAACAATTTCTTTAAAATAACTTAGCTTTGAGCAAAATATTTACCATTTTTTCAATGATGAAAATAAAAAATAATGGCTGAATGGCGTGCCGGCCACAGAAAAAAAAACAAACAAAATTGGCGGGAAAGCGGCAATTCGATCTTCATTCATTTTTCTCATTTTTTATTTAGCTAATTCATGCTTTTATTTTTACTTTCCTCGTATTTGTAATGAAAAGCACAGTGTTCACCTCGGGTTAAAGACTTATTTAGTCCCTCGAACTATTGGCGCCCTCACTTCGTTCCGGGCGCCAAACCCAGTCTCGGGACTAAATAAGTTACTTTCACCCCTAGGATAACAATGTACTATTTTAATGCTGAGACATTAAAATCGACAAGCTACTTTGTCTAAGTAGACTTATTAATTTAAGTATTCATTTACTGTATATAATTGATTTGGAGAGTCGTAGGTATTACGTAGAGGTGCCCGTGGAGCAGTTGTGACAGTGATCAGCGACGATCGCTGTTGTAAAGCAACACAAGCCGGGTCGTGAATGGGATGGGTGACTACCTCGACCGAAGTTTAGTGATGTGTATTCGAGGATCTCCGTGCTTCGGAAGGCACGCTAAGTAGTTGGTCTCGGCTGAAGTCGTTAGATGTCAGTCGTTAAGCCTAGTCAGAGGCCTTAGGGCGGCTCGATAACATGTGACATTAAGGTTGCTCACTAACCTTACAACCCGCCAACAATCCGCAATGAGCCCGCGTGTTGGAGTATGGCTCGTTCCACCTCATAGTTGAGGTGAGGCCTGTGCCCAGCAGTGGGACGTATACATATAGGCCGTTTATGTTATGTATGTAGATATTCGCTCAGAGGTGTTCTTGGCTCAGTTGTGACAGTGGATCAGCAACGATCAGCTTGGTAAAGCAACACCGTGCGGAATTTAATGGGTGACCAACCCGAACAAATCTTCGCAAGGATGCGTATAAAATTAAAATGGCTTAAGTAATTGAATCTCAATACTTCTGGCAACTTTTATTAAAATTCCTAACTACTGGACTTGGTATTTACTTGAAGCTGTCATCATTTTTCAGCTCACGGCTTTTGACAAAAGCAACCTACAAATTAGTTTGATCCATAATAGTCCACTCACAGCAGTTACTCAAACACAAATTTATCGTTCATTCAAGCAAAAGAGAGCAAAAATTAATTATCCAAGCGACCACCGAATCGCCTCGACCTTTCACCCCCCCAATTCATCCGAAGCGCCATAAACTAAATTGACATCCCCGTGAAAACTACTCAAATCTCAAATTTATCCTAGCTAGTGATGTGCCGACTTCTTCCCCCTCGAGCGAAGCACTGGACTGAGCATCGATTCAACGCTTTACATTAAAACGAAAGTTGATAGGCACTCAGTTTATATTTGCAGATCTTAGCTTGAAATAAACTTATGATCTACGTATTAATTCTTAAAGCAGTTTTTTTTGCTGCTTCCAAATTCTAAACGGTAGTGATCTTCTTGGTGCAGATACATAGTACTAAATTACAAACCTAATATTTTTCAAAAAAATCGTGAACTTTGGTTTTTTCAATACATGGGAGATTAAAAACACAACATCATGCTGTGACTTTGTCACATAAGCTATTTAAAGCATTCTACCAAAATTTTATAGACATCGAATAGGTACTTATGTGGATTTAAAAAATGGCTTCCCTTTTAGTTAAATGATCTCATAAGACACAACCATTCTCTAATATCAGTGACTCAGCTTAGTCTACGGTCGATAAGTCAGTTTCTTCTAGAGTGTTAAGAAAATCGGTATACGAGATAAAAAAACGGGCAACTTGTTACTTAAATTAAAAATATGTTTCCGTCTAAATTGATGAAAAAGCTCTGCCGTAGAACATCACTATAACCGGGCACCTGCCTTCCCAATCCAATGCATTTTAGGAAATTATTTCCCCATCACATTACAGCGTATTGGTGTTCTGCCGAGCGCACCCTCTGGCCGTGCGTGAGTGATTTCGGGAAACCCCCCTTCCCCCCACCCGAGGCTTTGAGCAATAGTGTCACTCATCTCCTCGAGTGGCCGTATGGATTTTCCTCCCAGTACATTTGGATTGTTGGAGATGGTATTGAACATCTGGGGATAGAATGGGTCGACGACATACAGAACCGTACCTACTGCTTCGGTGCGTACTAAGTGATAGAAGCTAATAATAGGCTGTTCCACAAATCGGTAGAGCTTGCATGGCTAGATTAGCCATTTCGGTAATTAGAAGCAATTAGTTAGTTCCAGGAATATACCTAGAACTTGAATGCGATTTCGATGGATAGGTATCTAGTGTAATTATAGAATCTAAGGCTACATGAATATTATTGTAATTGGGTATTTGTTTACTCTTCAATGAAGCTTTCCTGTGGTAAAAATAAATCCAAAAATGAACAGGCATATAATTGTAAATCACATGCATATGGAATGTTTCAGTTATTTGAGGCGAAGTAGATGACATCGATAAAATGTGATCTAAGCTTTGTGATGTTTAATTATCAGATAGTCATAACGCGAGCAGACAAAACACACACCTAGCTTTTAAAAGTTGAACGAACCAAAGTTTTAATCTGTCTCTTATTAGTGTCAATATCTTTTGTCTTAGTAAGTAGAACGTGGTTACAGGTATCAAGATTTAGAACTGTTAAAAGTGTAGTTCTAAGTCTATGTAATGAAAGTGTGATTGTGATTTACGCTTCCTCCTGATACAGCCTCTTTTCATCATTCCCAAACGTGCCTAATTTATGTGACATTTTGTCAAGTGAGTCGCCTCATCAGAGAATCCGAGGATGATGTCCACACCGTCTGCATACTGATGATCATGCACAGAGGCACTCACATCAACCTTTACATAGGGGCACCTTATGCCGCTGACATAAGGCCCATTTTACAACGGTTTTGTAAAGGTTGATGTGAGCGCCTCTGTACGCCTGCGCTAACACTCGTTTATGATAATTACCGACGATAAGTATGAAGAACACGTCCGAGGCAAGTTTGTTCCGTCACTGAGCGATTTAAAGATGGCGTGGTATTGGTTGGTGGGAGGAAGTGACTGGGAGATCAGTCCCACATGTTATTGCTTATCATTATGAGATATTCATACTTAGGCATCTATGTATTCGCCTATGATAATATTTCATGCGACGGTAATGAATATATTATGCATAGATAAATAAAATAAAAATGGACAAATAATATTTATTTACTGAAAACAGTAAGTAGTCTCTCTTCAATGAATCTTTTTCGTTACGTTAAGAGTAAAACGAGTCAGCAAATTTCTATGAAATTACATTGTTCGTAAACTTTTACCAAAACGGAAGTAAACTTGCCTGTTATTTGGGGAATCACGACCCTTCACGCGAATGTAAAAACAAGCTCAGTACTTGGGTATGAACTATGAAGAATTATGGGCAACTAAAAATATTTCGGTACAGTAGGCTTTGAAGGATGAATATTTTATAGTGCACATAAATTGTCATTTTTTATCATAATTGTGTGAAGATTAATGATTCAGAACGAGTAGAGCCACTTGCCCAAAACATTCTCAATGCATTAACCTTTAACAGTAAATAATAAACTACCCCTAAAGATACACAACGTTAAATTGGAAAACAATAACAAGTTAGTAGAAATGAACCTCGCCAGCACTCGCGGAGACGCCACTCCGTCCATTGTACGCGTGACGTCACACCACGTTATCACGCGGCGCATTTTAGGGCTACGATTTTCCACATCTCAGACAGTGTAGTGTCAGTAATACAATGGAGCATTCCCGTCGAGTGGGAGGCTCTTATCGATCTACTGGGACGTCATCGGGCGATAGCGGCCGCGACGCAAAAAGCGTGTCAGTGTGGCGCACAAAGCCTTTGTGGTGGACCGGACGCCGCCCGCCGCCGACGCTAGCTTTGTTTGCTGTTTAGTGCCGAGCACTAAAAGTGGCGATTTTAGTGTCGGCGAAGTTTGTTCAACCTGTGTTTAGAGGTGCGCTAATGGCGCAGTATCGAGACAGCTGGTACGGTTGGCGGGATGGGTTTGCTTCGACGTGTTAATTGTACGTTTGGGCTGGAGTTCCGTGGATTGTCTTATCTGCTAAAATAGAATGTCATTACTATAGCATGAGAACTGAGGAGAACTCTTTCGCTATACATAAAGGGGTTTTATAGCGACAAACAAGTAAATGGTAGTTTCTGCAACATACATGTCACCTCTACGAGTAACTAGCCTCAAACACTCATACCTGCCCTCTTTTTTTGCTTTATGTAAATCAGCTACCTGTCACTTTTCACTTTTCTTATGCATTGCATATAAATAACATAACCATAAATGGAGGTTCATTTGACAATGTCCTCATAGTTAAAAAATAACCAACAACGAATAAAGATTACAGTAACACTTCAGAACCAAACATTGCCTTTTCTGTAAGCCACAATAAAACTGTTCACAAAAACAAATCCATCATAAAAAATAACATGTTTATCATTACAGGGGAGCGGCTGCGACTCAAGGCGACTAACTCCAAGATGTTTTCACTCAAAATAATAAGTCTGCCGACTTCCAAGTGATTTTTTTGCGAAACTCAGTGTAATGGATTGTTGGGAACTTCGATAACTTTCGGAAGCTGCTCTTCGATTTTATTTTGCGAAAGAATTTTTTAGCCAATTTCCCCCGCTGAAGTTAGAAATCTTCCAGTCACCCTTGAGCAAATAACGAAGATTTATAAATATTTATGTATTTTCATTCGGTGAACTTATTATTCTGAGGTAGAACGATGAGTTATTGCTCACATATTTTAGGGAACCGTAAAATGGACATTTCACAATGGCATAACTGGGTGGTAAAAAAAATTTGAAGTATTTAACTACCGTCCGTCCTACCTAAGGTATTTTCTTGAATTTTACCCTATCTGCCACTTATCTTAAAGAGCAACAGTGAAAGACGAATAATACAGTTTATCAGAAGAAAAGAAAGGCAATCGTAATGTTCCAATAAAAATCGTCATTAGCAGGTCCAATAGTATGTCAAATAATTACTGAATACATTACATTACCTACATTATATCTGTTCGTCTGTCCATTTTGCGTCCACTGAGAAAACTTTTCAGCCCCAACGGCTATCAGTTTCCCCTGCCATTCCCATGGGATTGGTCGGAAACTATACATGAACTGATACCTAACACAAGCTACTCATGTTATCTAATCGAGAACTACCTAAACATCTTTTTAAACTTTCTTGTTGCATTTTTACTAAATAAACACTAAAAAACGGGTTTTCTACAACATTTAAACTACGGTAAAACTACTATTCTACCTGTGTGTGTGTTGCCCGACGTTTCGGCGACAATTGCATGTGCCGTGGTCACGAGCGGACTGGCGGCGCGCGGCGCCGTCTGACGGTGCGCGGAAGAAAATCTTCATCCACCCGCACATTTCCAACATTATTAGTACTGGTACAGTCAGTTCGGCAAAACACACTAACACTGTCCGGTTTTATTTTCGACGGTCCAAACTGCGATTTACACCTAGCAATCACCGGATTCCATGCAGACGACAATTTCCGTGGTCCGCTCGTGACCACGGCACATGCAATTGTCGCCGAAACGTCGGGCAAATACAGGTAGAATAGTAGTTTTACCGTAGTTAAAATGTTGTAGAAAACCCGATTTTTAGTGTTTATACCTAAACACCGTTTCGGAAATTAATTACACCGAAGTAATTACAAAATTTTATTGCAAACCAAAGTTGTCACGCGCAGACCCAAATAGACCAACCAACCCCACCGCTGCCCGTGGCACTTGGTGACGCGTGAAACAAACACTACACTCTATCCATCAGACTGGGGTGCGAAAGTTAATAAAATTCATGTATTGGAAACTTATGGTCGTGAAATATTGTTTGGAAACCCTATTTCTTGAAATATTTTAGAACTTTGCTTTGGGGCGCAAGTTTGTGCTCGCTGGAGTGATACGAGGTTTATTCTCGAATTTTGAGACGTCGTCTTTACAAGTTGACTTGACCAGGCCTTAGAAGAAGGTAGGTACTTAGTTACCAATTTCATTTCAAGTTAAGTTTTGGCCAAACAAACGCGAAAAGAATCAAAGCTCTAAAATTACAATTAACCGCGTAACATACATAGGGTTGATTTAATGTTAGCCCTTAGGATGCTCTACCTCTGGACTTAAACTTCACATTACTTTTTGGAACCACCTGTATAATAACATTACGAAGGTAGAAATAATGCTTTGCGGCGTATCGCTCTGAAAGCTTTTCCCGTCACGACTAAACCACCCAAAATGTTTCACAAGCCAACCAGGGTGTCCAGAAGATTAGCCACGCGGCGAGACACCGTGGCACCGCTCGCATCAGCATTAAAATAAAAATAAGGATGGCCATAAATAGCGCTTACAAAGACAAGATATACGGTTATAGCGTCGGCCGGACCGCGCAACTCCCGACCTATAAGGCTCTGTTTTCAACTAGTGTAATTAAAAAGAGTTTTCCTGACTTTTTCTCCTGAAACTTATTGCTCAATCTAGTTCCAAATTGGATGTCATGAATTTTAGAACTTTGAGATGATAAGTGGAAAGGTGGAAGTTCGCCACACGTAAGGATTTTATTTTTTATTAGGCCAAGCGCAGCGTGTGACGCCCGCCCGCAAGGTGGACGGATGACCTTATAAAGGTCGCAGGGTCTCGGTGGATGCAGGCCGCCTCCAACCGGCAGCTCTGGAAATCTATGGGGGAGGCCTATGTTCAGCAGTGGACATCATGTGGCTGCTGATGATGATGATGATGAAGGATTTTAATATAAATTATTGTATTTTCATTAGCAAAAGTAACACACTTCATTTGTCCATAGCCACAGTGTAACACTATTGATTTTGTGCCATCTTATGCATGGGACTTTTCCCATGCATAAGTTGGTTAGTAAAAAAAGAATAATTTTTAGCACCTTAGGTCATTCTTCAATTTGTCCTGTGTTGTCATTTTAATATCGTTTACCTGTAGTAATTTGGCTATAAAGAATTTGGACACCACGTCACAAATGAGTCACGATTTAAAATAGAAAATGCAAACAGATTTTTTTTACTAACGCAACATCTGTGCCAAGGTACCTACTGCTCCGTCTTTTCTAGTTACAATTACAGAAAACTGAATTGTATCCTATAAATCCTCAGTAACAAATACAATTCCAATAAACAGTCTTATTATTTTAATGTTTCACTCAAGTTTAGCGAAAACATCGGCTTGGAGCAGTTCTCCTCCGGAAGTCAGCACTCATGCGACACGACTTATCCATTTGCCGCGACCTGCGCAGCGCAAGGGTTAAAAACGCGTCCGCTGTGGCCTTACCCTCAACATTCACCGACATTTCGATTTATAAACGTCAGAAATGGAGACAATAGTCTTGAAGATCGAGTTTTGAGTAAGTATTTCGTATTTTTTTTAAACAACATCTTAAAGATCTACGATTTCGGAAAATCTTCCGGAAGTTTCATGAAGTTTGAAGTTTCAGGGGTTAAGACACATTAAATAATATCATCATCAGCTTAAGTAGGTATTATGTTGATGTCCGGGGGAACGCGTAGAAGGCTTCGTGCCACTTACCGTATTCCCCCATTATGGACGATGAGAGGGAGTAGTTGGGGGTTAAGCCGGTAAGGCCACTGGGGTACCACCTTCCCAGTGGAGAGTCCGACATAACCCGTCCGGTGGACTGGTGTGCGTAAAGAACATTTCCCGTACCAAAAAAATAAGAATAATGTTGATTAGAGAAGCTAACTTTATTGTTATAACAAGTAAATCTTACCGAGTGAGAAGAAGGTACATACTCAATCTTTTACCCTTAACGAAAACTGTTAAGCCAAAAAGCGGCAGGGTCACCAGCTTAAAAGTGTGGACCGGTAATTTTTGTGCCAAAACGTCCATCTATCATCAAGCGCCTGAAAGGGTAGGGCAGGTTTGACGGCGATTGAAGCCTTTCTTGTTTATTTTACTTGCACGGCGACCTTTCCGTAGGCGAGAGAGGGTTACGATGACCGATAGTTTCAGAAGGATTACAGGTTTTTTTTGCAATTTCATCTTATGTCGTCGATACTGGCTTGTGGGGTTACCGTGTGGGGTTGAAATTGGGAGAGGAGGTTTTAACCCTGTGTGATCTTATCCGTGGTTTTAGATTTAGATTAACCCTAAAGTTTATGTTGCGGTTTTACGAAAAACATTTTAGATATTAATTACTCCTTTGAAATATCTTTGGAACCCTTAAAATCCCGCTGCTACGCTTTATTACAAAAAATAGGCAGGGTTACCTTTCACCTGCATATAATTAGAAGTTGACTATGTACATCAACTGTCACAGATGCCCACCCAGTAGTCCATCATGCTAAGACACGCTACTTCAAACAAAGTTGCGCAACAATACTAACCTAATGAATTGATCTGTGTCCCACACAAGGGCGGGGTAGGATGTGCGGGTGCATTCTGGTGCATTAGTGCCGTTTCCGGGGTGGCCTTTTTTACCGTGAAGTAGGGGCAGAGGGTAATGCTTATAATGCATTGTATAAATCAGTGGAGTCGGTCATAGTGTCTACATTTGGCATGAATAAATAAATAATACCGTTTTTGATTGCAAGCATTTCACTTGAATAGCGGCTTATATTGAATACATCCAATAATCTGTTGTTTCTGAAAAGGATAGTGAACTTAGCAAGATATATCCTAAGTACCTACTAATATTATAAAGGTGAAAGTTTGTATGAGTCGATGTGCTCTTTCACGTAAAGACTACTGAATGGATTTTAATGAAACTTGACAATAATGTAGCGTATACATCTGAATCGCACATAGGCTACAATATACAAAAAAATATCACTTTTTATTTTTCATCTTAAGTCCACGCGGACGAAGTCGCGGGCGGCCGCTAGTGTTATAATAAAAATGGTGAGTGGACGTTAGGTTTTTTTTATGTAAATCCGCGTTAACTACCTATCCCAGTGAGGTTGATCAAGAAAACTCTCACTAGGCACTATTGGTGGCTAGAGTCGAGATAGTCTTTAGACTTCTGAATTAGAATCCACAATGTGTCTTGGCCATGATTCGAACCCACGACCACTGAGTTACAACATAATCTGAAAACTGGCGCCTGCATCGCTGAGCTAAGTGGCCTGTTGCTACGAGGATGAAATAGATAGTAAAATAACGCGAGAACGTAATTAAGAATCTTCACGGCTACACACTTACCTACAAGGCATGATGGCACTACGAATAAGACATAATACGAGTTGTCGCTCTAAGATAGGACACTTAAATTTAAAGGCGTCTCTACATTGCCTAAAACCGACGACTCCAGAAATCTATGGCAGGAGCCAGGAGGTATATTCTCTATCAACAAGTGATATTGATTATCACGTTTTAAATTTGCCTTGCAATTTTATTCACCCATGTTTATGTGTTGACGTGACAAAATTTCATCCAGAAAAAGTAAATAAAGAATATCATTAACGTACTTCAAGGCCGGCGGCTAAAAATACTTTTTAAATTCTCGTAACTCCAAGTGACGCGGGTAGGCCTTAACGATAGAAGGGTAGTATTTCCGGTTCCTGCCGGGAGGGGGTGGGCCGGTCCTCTTTGTTGCGATAACCGGAAGCCGAGGGCTCTAAGGACGGAGGGTAATGTCAACTGTGAGGTATTTTAAGTTTCTTGGAGTAGTGTTGATTACTTGGACCGCTTGGTTTTAATATGCTTCGGGTAGAAATTCAATTATATTGACGGAAATTTGTTGTTATTTTTTTTGTTTATCTACGAATGATAAAATTGGAAAAATGTCTCGCTGTAGGCAAAACCGTAGAAGTCAATTACGGCTTGATGTCATGATTCCTCATGGTGAAGATGTACTTGTTCTACTTACTTAGAAAAGTTAAAGATTAAAGTTGAAATAATGGAGGAAAATTCCCTCATGATAAATGTTCCGTAGCAATTATTTCATAGCAACTTTTACTGTACTGTGAGTACACCAAAATCAACACAGGGTACTGATTAAAATGTTTGGCATAATTCAAAACAGATTACGGAAATTTCGGTTTCTTAAATCCTATTTAGGTTAATTAATAAGTTCTGGCCGCTACTGTAATACGCTCTGTCTAACTAAACTAATCGGACTTGCTTTGCTTTTGGTTAGTATTAGTTTTGTATGTGAAATTAATTAATAATTTATCAATAAAATCTCGAAAGCCTTTTGTGCAGAATTTGTGCTGTTAAAAAGTTTGCCTAGTAATTCTTTAACTTAAAAAACGCACCTAGAAAACATTTTTACGTTCAACATACGTACTGCTGGAAATTAAACATGCAAGCATGAAGTATCGTTGCTGTAAAATTAACATTCGCAAACCGCTTTCGTTAATAAGCATAAAAGTTAATTAAGTGAAAAGCAGAATAAGTAGATTTTCGTGCAACTCCTCCGTTCTGAAAGCATCAACCGTCCAGCGACTTAGAAAACAATTCGCAAGAGCGCGCGAGTGCTCAGCACTCACGGGTTAAATGGCTACTTTTAGCGAACAATAATAATTTTAGTTGGAGCGAGTGCACCAATAATGGCGACAATTTCCGACGATTAGCCGCCGATGGACGGACGGTTTTTACTGGACACTCGGCAAAAATGGACCTAATGACGAGAGAAGTTGCAGTAATGGCGCAGATTACTGCGATCCAGTGACTATTTGCAACTTTTGAAGTGCTGTTCTTCAAGCTAAAAAAGTTTTTGAATCACTAATTTTTTCATAGCAGCATATTAAAGTAAAGCTCCTTGATTGTGCCTGCTTACTTTTGCCAATAATCTTCTACAGAGTTCTTCACTTAGAACAGGTCCATTTATAACAACAAACATGCAGATGCAAGACAAGTTGAGTTGTTCTAAAGCTTTAAACTTACCAATAAGTCAATTTAAAACAAATTTAAGTACTTTTCCAAACAACACACGGCTGAGTATCGACTTAAAAGTCGTACAAATTTTATGTTACCCATTTAGAGAATGAAATCGCTTATTTTCAGTGACTGCGATGTTTTAGTAGTCTAGTAAAACCACAGTCCCGTGAGATCCGTGCAGTGTTTCCATAATTTGGAAAAGCGCGCGACACACGATGTAAAACAAAATGTCTGCCGGCGTACAAGTTGTCGACTCGCGCATACCTGCACGCTAGTGATGGCGGCAGTGTATGTCGATGTAACAACGAATAAACGAAAAAGTTCTTATGTAATTGTTAGGTTAAAACAACAATAATAAAATTTGCTACAGTCGAGTGTGAATAAATAAATTGACAGGTTGTCAAAACGTTACCAATGTGAGAATTCCACTCGCAGGCAATACTCGTATTTGCCACTTTTATACTATTGTATGCTTTTTACGACAGTTTGAACAACGCAATGTGTATGAATGACTTGACTTTCTATTTTTTATTGTGACATAATTCCTCGATACCTAAATACCTAGATCCGTTACCTAAATTCCACTGGCATTTAGATTTTCTTTATTAGACGATAAAAAAGTTGATATCAAGATTGCCTATGTCACAACTCAGATTTAACACGAGTGAATTGAAATTTTTAATTTTATCTAGGCTTTCATTTATCTTTTCAAAGCAGAGTGACTTTGTGTGATATTGACTATCCAAGTGTTGATATCCTTGTCTACAGTCGCAGCTAGCTGACATTTAGCGCTCGCATCCCTTCAAGCTTAGCAGGGCTACGTTTTGATAAATATTAGCGATTTATTTTATTCCGAGCCATTTTTTAAGAACGACTCAGAGGCGAAATGCCACCGTGCGCTCACCGGAGCGGCACCGAACTCCCGAAATAAAAACACGTTTAACTTTGTGTTAATATTATATTGTGCCATTATTGCCCCATTTATTATAATCCCGCGGAAGGGACGGGGTTGAGAGTTCGCGTTTAATGGACGTTTTGTTTGGGAAAAACAATTTTTAACCAGTCGTTAAATTTCCACGCAGACCTTTTGGAAGAGAATGATTTTTCAACGGGCGCTTTACGCGATGTAATAATACGAGCCGACATAATCTAGGCTTTTGACGAGTTTTGTTCGTTTGGCGCGAAACAAATTTTTCAATGACTGGAATTTACTATCAGTTTTAATTAAAAATCGACGAACCATTAATAAAGCCGTATGCATACGTCGTTAAAAATTACTGTTCATTATTGTTCCTACGGTCAATTAGAAATCCACCACCCCCCAAAAAAACCAAGTCCTATGATTTCCAATCAATGAAGGGGTGAAACTCCGTGGTGTCTCCGAGTCACTAGACTTACCCGAGCTTTTTATAAAATCTTTAAGACATTTATATTTGTAATATCACCGTCAAACATAATACAGGTTTAATATACTTTATTAAAAACACATAAAAGCTTCACTGCGTTTGATTTCCCCATTTCCGAATTTCCAATTAACCCCATGCAGTGCGACTCCAAATATCAAAGTAGGCCTAGACGGGGTATCGACCTGGGGTGGCCCAGTTCGCAGTGCCCCGCGCACTTTGTACAAAAATCATTAATTATCTACGTCGCCAGCCCGGTCCCTTGCCTCACCCTCAGGGGTATTAACATACCATCAGTGTTGGTAACGTAACATGTCTTAGTGTCATGTACAACGTAACTGATGACAAAATTGTATATTTAAATCAATTGCGATGCCTCTATACCTACTTAGATCATGATGACATACTTTTTTTGTCGGGCTTCAAGACAAGTTCAGGTCCACGCTTTCTTATTTCCTAAAGGTATTATAGAATTCGGGACAAACTTAATTTACTTCAACCTTTTACTTATTAACCCGGCGTCATGGGGGTTAAAAACTGTAACACGGACGTGGGGGTTGGGTCTATTTGACCCTGGTAAGTTAAGTAAATATTTTAGTCTCCAGTTGAAAGAAAAGGTTTTTATTATTACCAGCATTCATTTAGAGTCATGAGGGTTATCCAACACAAAAAAAAAAGGAAATATATAATTTTTATCATGGAGACGAGACTTTGAAAAAAAAGAAAAAATATTCTATAAAAACAGCTCAAATATGTCTTTTGCACTAACAAACTAAATAAAAAAGGTTTAAACTACAATAAAGAAGAACTAACACACATAAAATAAAAATATAAAAAAAACTCATTTTGTATGGAAAAAATGGAGTGAAATTGTTACACCGAGTACAGGCATGGGTCTAAATTACCCATTTTCAGATTACGGCACTTATAGCTACAAACTCAGGCGTTTTCTGACTTATTTCAGGGCACAAACGTGTGAAGTGATTCATTAACTCCAGCTATAGGAAAAAACAGCAATGTCGGGTGAATAGTGTAAAAATTATAGAAATTCTAAAAACAGCCGGGTATCTTAGACCCAACCCCCATGACGCCGGGTTAAATCTATTTTTGTTCTGCTCCAGCGCTCTGATCAGACCTTGAGCAGAGAATTAACCTAAGTTTATTATTAGTATGAATGTATCTATATTTTGTCTGACATATTATCAGATTTGAACAGGAACAACTCTGTAACAGGACTATTTGGATAAAGTTATTTTTGATTTTATTTTGATCAAAAAGGCTGCTGGGCTCTCATCATTACGGAATCTCATCAATACGGATTTAATGACACTATGTTCCTAATTACCTTTAAATCAACCCGTTCTTATAGTAAGTATATAGCCTGAGGGATGCGAATGTGCAGCGATGGCCCTCGAGGTTCAAGTGGAGGAGCGACGAGCCGCCGAGGACCATCCATCGGGCCGCCGCTTCGCCGCAACAATGACGCACTGAGCCACGAAGGTCAGGCCATAGTTCTCTTGTTGAAAATTTATATCTGGGACTGACCCGTAAAAGCAATGTGTTCATGATGGAGCCGAAAGGGGTGCACCAAGCATTACTTGACGAAGATTTGTGTTGATTTGGAGTGTAAGTGTTATCCGTCAACTAAGGTCCATCAACATTAAGAACGATAATGTAACGGAAAATATGATAATTTAAAGGGTTTAGGTCAGAATATTTTTCAAGAACCGAAACCACCTTAATACAAAAATAAACTCTTTTAAACTTTTTGCCAAACTCTCTAACCAGTATCTAGCCCTCCATAAGAACCCCTTTAAACTCATGCTTTGTAACAATAACACTAAAAGTAACAGCTTAATTTGCAAAGACTGCTTAACATTGAGTATCGTTAGTGAATGTACATCAAAACTGTGAATTACCTTGCTTTATCTAACGCTACAAAAACTTTCTAAACTGGACATCAGGTACAGGCTGTCCAGTATCATCCCGCGAACCTGTTACAGGTGGTATCGCGTTTCCTTACTCCACAATGACGTCAAAAAGACAAACAAATGAACGCCGTCTGCCCTATCGACGGGAAACGTGGACCGGCTAAGCCTAAGCTAATTCAGCCTGCCATCTGAAGTAGGCGAAGATAAAGGACCTCCCCCCTCCCCCCCACGGCCCCTTCACCTGCGCCTTTAATTGAATAATCCTCGTCATTAATCATAGCGCCCGTCTGGAGGTGAACTTGAATTATTTTCAGTGAGTTCTTGCGACCGGATCGACAGACAGCGATAAGTTTCAGCTTTGTTGTATTTGTAGCGAGGAGTTGTGACCTTTTAATCGATTGCCAATGGTTTTGGAGGTTTCGCATTTTTATAAGATACCTATTAAAACGGGGCACTTAGATTTTTGGTAACTTTGACATAATTTTGGTTGATCGTTATTTTCTGCAAGTTATACATCTGCACCGAACTTAAAAATAACAAAAGTAGACCATAAGGTAGATACTGAAAATGCTGAAAAGTTGTTCTTTACAAAATACCGACTTTTAAGCATTATTTTTAATCATTGAATGGTTAAATACAGGCGTAGATACCTAGTTCATTCATATTTAAAATAATTCCATTTGCAATTTCTGAACATTTGCCTACTATTGAAGATGCAAAACAAAGTTGCCTGTATCATATTCCTCCTTTTTAGTATTTATTTAAACTCTAGCTTTAAACATAACTATACTAACAAATTACTTTGAACCACATCAAAGTTACCCCAAATTTCGTTTTTGATTTTCCCAATACTTTACTGTTTCTATTCAATAGTTCCAACATTCGCACTTCCCTCTAGCCCTGTGCCCGCTTCTCACAGTACATAAAAGGCAACTAGCCACGTACGTACATAATCAATAAAAATAAACAGTCCACTCCATCTCGGCTACAGGACGCGAGGGCCGCGCCTACGTCAACATCAAGACCCGAAACACGTACATATGACCCGTCTGGCCCACGCGGCTCTTACCTTACATCTGCCTAGGGTTGGCACATTCATAGAATCACGGTTTTTGTTATGTTTGTTACAGTGGATTTTACCGCCGTTGTAAAACACACTCTCCATTCACGTTAAGGAGTTGGCCCGGCTGATGACGCTATATGTCAATCGTTAGGCAGAGGCCTTACGCGGCAGCTTGATAACTACTAACAGTAGTTATCAAGCTGCCTAAACTACTATGCTTAACAGTGAGACGTATAAAAGCTATTTTGGTTCGTTTTTTCTCTTTTGTTTCAAAAAAATTTCATCCTGATGATAAGTGCTCAATATAAGATGGCTAACCATAACCTTTTTTAAGAAATAAGCTAACCTGTAAAATAATGAAATGAATGAAACGATTGCCAAATAAATCACCAAAGCAAACAAAACTTTTTGACGATCCGTTCCGTACTCCTGTTACTTAAGTATTCCCGGTTAAACACAAAAGGAAGCGGATATGTTCTGCTTTCGTTCTGTGTGTTGTGGTTATCTTCTTTCACATTTTGCTGTTGGCAGTGCGCTCGTGGTCGCCTTATTTCAACAAACGTTAAATAAAATACGCCAGAGAGGTATTATAGGCAGGAATCAACTACTTTTTTCCGGTCATGTTTGATTACAAAGATTGTCATTTGGCAAGAGCACGAGATAAAAAAATGAGAAGCCTGATGAGTCGTTACCTGTTCCACAACTTTTATAGTTAGACATAATTCGACATATTTCATTCTCCAAGAAACTAAGTTACATAGTTTAGTTATTAAATTCATTAAAAGTTTTGTTAAATAATAAATATACCTACTAGGTATTTATTTGGTCCAAAACGTTGCCAGCCCTGCATCCAGCCCCGTCTCCTTAACGCACACACGCATCCGAATATAGATGCACACACACATCGCATCGCCCCTTTGTCTTAGCTAAGTGTCAACCAATAAAAACAAAGGATTCGAAAATGGAACAAAAAGTGTTGGCCAATCGCGCCGCGCGTCACGCGTGTTGATGCGCGGCCATTGGCTTGAAAGAATCCGTTTAGCTCCGATGACTCCGGCTAGACCGAGATTGATGCGGGCGGTGTTTACTCCACTTATACATAAGATATAGTTTCTTGGGAGTTTGTCTTTTTCTTTGCTATTTTTCGTAGTGTTTTTCATATAAGGTGCATTTTTGGACAATTTTAGACAATAACAATGAGAATACCTAAACTTTAAAGATATTAAATGGTAACAAGAAAATTGATAAGAGAAATGAGATAGAACAACCGTAGACGTGGTGAATAAATTACCTACTACCGAGAGACTGCAAATACAATTTAGAAATACATTACAATTTAGAATGATGAATCAAAAAGTTAATTTAAGTACCTACCCTCAAATTCTCAAAGGACTATCAAAGTTGAGCACGCATCAATATGACGGCATCACTTTCAGTTCTAACCCCCGAATTCACAAACGTCAATCAACGTTAAGCTTGCGCTCACGCTCCTGCTGTCCCGAAAAATCTCAATAGAACTGAAAGGGACCGCTATACTTCTGAGGGATGCTCAACATTGATTTGCGTTTGTGAAGACGGCTCGAGTTTGACGGCGTGCTCAACTCGCGTGGCGCGTGGATAGACCTGTTTTCTAATAAAAACTCAGTCTAACCCCCGAATCAGTAACGGAAATCAAGGTTGAGCATCCCTCAGAAGTATAGCTGTCTCTTTCAGTTCTATTGATATTTTATGAGACAGCATAAGCGTGAGCACGTGCTTAGCGTTGATTGACGTTTGTGAATTCGGGGGTAATTCTCCCCAAACGGTGCCTTTTGAGTACCGGAAAACCTAGTTATTAAGCTCCGGAAGCTCTTATCTGGTTTCTATATATTTTTAGTGTTTCTATAATGGAAAAAAAATACCTGGGTAGTTGTTAATTAGGGGTTTCGAATGTAAGTTAACATTTGAATTTTGAAAATGTTTCAAACTTTCAACCAATTTTTTTACGAACAGCGCTAATGTATTTGTTCTTCATAAATTTGCCAACTATTCGTGCATTAGATTATTGTCATGGAGACGATATATCTTTTTTTTCATCGTTGTAAAGTGGTCTGTGGTGAAAGTATAATGGAAGTTAGAATGATAACGCTTAAATTAAGTAAGTAGGTAATATAATTAGAAGGAGAAAGGTACTCCCACTGCAAAGTCACGTAGGCGTTGTTTTCTAGAGCTGAAAATTGAATAGCAAAGAACTTTAGTTCAAACTTCGAGAAAAATCGCCCATTTTCTTTAAAATTTGTAGAAAGATCGGTCATTCAAAACGAGGGCTCTCTTAACAAGTTAATTTTTTAAACCAGTTAAGCTTACTGTTTATTGAAATGGGAGTGTTTCTAGTATAAGCACGGCTCAAGTCTGAACGTACCGAAAATACGTGAAAATTTGTCAAATTTGGAAGCTATATTACTATAACAATAAACTAAAATTATTGTAGTTGCAGTGTCGTAGCAGGTCACATGTGGTGGACATTATTTTAATATCACCAACCTATACTTAATATGAAGCAATAAAGATTATGATTATAATAAAAATCGAATCCGAGCACAAGATTTTCATAAACCGTTTTCATTTTCAGAATAAGTTAAAAGCCTAAGCAACTGGTGTCACGTTGCGCGAGTACGTACTTAACAAAATTAGGTATCAATATTCGTCACATGTTCGTTCTATTCAGCGCGTTATCACGTTCACAGCCCAGACTTAAGTAGACATCCAGAATGAGGAGAATATCTCACGGCGTTCACGTGTGAACGGGGGCGGAGGGGCCAGGGGGGGGCTCGAGGGTCATTTATCATTCATATCATCTTCGCTCCACTTCGCTCGCCGCACCGCCGTAAATAAATAAGAACAGACTCATCTTTTACAGCCGTTCTTTGCCCTCGCTGAATAAACTCCTCTATATCTTTAATCTTAGAGATCAATATCTTTTCCATCAAACTTGAGCGTTATACCTTTTTGGAAAGAACTTAGGAGTTAGTATAGTGAACACGCGTAACTGTGCATGTGTTTTAGATGTATGTAGATAATAGCTGATGTATATGTTCTTTGCATATGTATGGACGGTTGTGAGTCGAGTCACGTATTGGAAGAGATTGTTACTGCGACTCATTCGTCCTTTGGATGTGGCAAAAGATTCTTTACTTGATAATATTGGAAATTACTCGAAACTGCTTTAGGTTTTCGGTAAGTCAATGTTTACGTGCAGATTTTGATAAACCATAGTCATGAATATCCCAGAGCTGGGCTCAAGCCTCACCGCAATGTCGCTCAGATAGGTCACTCAAATCTAAAGGCGTCTCTACAATTACACCTAGGCAGTGGCTTGTTCAACTACTCGGCCGGATTTTTGGAATTCTCAAATTGGGACAAAATAGGTACCTAACATATTTTACAAAACATAGCCTAAAAAATTATAATCACATTATTAACCATGAGGGTTACCTTAGAGGGTTTTCACTCTATTATTTTTCGATTAGCGCACATAATATTGGATGAGAACACGCTCGATTAGGAGTACGTTTTCAAGCAATTTTTTAAAAAAAGTTGTGACTATCGCCAGTAGAACTTTTACTCATTTCAAGTAGTTCCAATAAGTAGCCCGAACACAGGACTTTCAGCGTCGTCCTTTACAATTGAGAAACCTTTTATTTTCTAAGCATATTAGGTGCTTAGACTCCAAATAATTCCGCTCGCTCCGCTCTAAGAAGATTAACAACGATTGGATGTTCCGAGAAGGTCGGTACTCGACGCGATTTACAACATAATAGCAAGGTATATAGGTAAGCCTTAGAGAATGGCCCATCAATCTAGCCAGACTGCTTCGGATCGATCACTGGCCGCTCCGGGCTAAGCCTGCTACAAAGAGTCGGTCTACAATTAGGCCAAAAGCCTCGATACAGTAGTTTCTATTAATTGAAAGGTTGTACCCAAACAGCACCGGCGTTTGTTTAGTCGGTCTTAATTGCTCGACTGCACCTCCGAGCTGACGAGTCGCCGGCACAAAAACTCCTAAATCCAGTTCATTAGGGCTCTATTCAGACCTCACCCCTGGATGGAGATACGCGGTGATTACTGCAACCGCTCCCGACGGCTCACGAATAAAGACTGCATCATAATTTCACCAGATACACCCTAGTGGGCCATCAACGGCAATACCGACCCTAATTCCGGGAGTTAGAGTCACATTTGGAGATGGAACACTTGACGTCGCTTGCACAATGACATGTAAAAATAATGAACAAACTTACGATTGTAGCAAAGGAGGTTGATACTTGAGATGGTGGGAAGAAGGTTTAGTTTTGGTTGTTGGGAGAAGGAGGAGATGTTTTGTAAATTAATAGGAGGAAAAGTTTCGCGGGCCGACGCACCGGCTAGGTTGTCGCAGTTGTGATTCAATTTGGACGCTAATTTAATGACGTTGTCGCGGAAGCAAACAAATTGATATTCATATGGGAGCATCTCGGGGTTATTGTTATTTATATTTCATGGTGATTTCGGTGCAATATTACCGGCTATAAACGTTATTAACCGTTTGTTTAACTGCCAATTGCGTTTGCTTATATGTATAAGTACGGTCAACGGCACAACAGGCTGAAGGCTCTTTGATCTATTGCAAATACTCGTAATTTGGGAAAACGGTAATGACATTTTGTGTGTACATTTTGTGTTCGGTTTCAGGTTAAAGGTGTTGTTTTTTGTTTAACAACCAATTGGAAGTTACTGCTATGCTGATTTAGTAAAATTACATGTAAAACCCCTAATAACGAAGTTTGACAGGTATGCGACGCAAACGCAGTGTGATATGATGCTCTCACTTTTGAGTCGTTGCAAGAACACATACGTCAAAACCTTACAGTAATCAGAAACCAAAAAATATGAATCGGTTGACAACAAAGTTGAGAGCCAGTCTCAGTTCGCAAACCAAAAGATCAGAATCAGAGGCTGTATAGGTCAAAGAGATCAACAAATATTTGTCTGTCCAAGCTAGGATCGAATTCACGACCAACCGCATTAAAAAGACAGTGGTTCTTCGCAATAGAGCAAGGAAGAATAACCGAAAATGGGTAGCCTGATGTGCCGTTGACTGTACATGTATCCTACTAATATAATGCGCAAGTTTATATGTGTGGATGTGCCGAGTTGCTTTTTCACGTAAAAACTACTAGATGGATTTTAATGAAACTTTACAATAATATACCTTACGCATCTGAATAGGACACAATTTATAAAGATACTAGCAGCCGCCCACGACTTCGTTCCCGTGGACTTAAGTTGAAAAACAAAAACAATATTTCTTTGCGATTCAGATGCATTATTGTTACATTACAGCATTACATTACAGCTACATTATTGTTAAGTTTCATTAAAATCCATTCAGTAGTTTTTACGTGAATGGCGGCACATCCACACATACAAACCTTGGCCTTCATAATATTAGTAAGATAGGTATCACTTTTTACAAGTCCACGCGAACGAATTCGGTGGCCAGTTATTCATAAAATAGGTAGAAACCAAGTACTCAAGTAAAGTCTTACTATATCTAGACGTTACCCCGGAACTGGCGAGTTCCCAGCGCGCGCGCATCCCAACGAGATGATTGGAGCGGCCGGGCCGTCTGCGCATTGTTGGTGTCGTTACACCCTCGTTATCCAATTCAACAATTGGCCGAGACGCTTGTTTCCGACGCAGCGTCTCCCGAGGCCACTTTAGCACTCCTCTGTTCATGCCTACTTATTTTATACGTAATCTTGTTGCTAGGAACGTTAACGATCAGTCTGGTCCGACATTAACTCTTAAGGAAAGACGTAAAAGGAAGACGGACATCACCTCGTCCAATCATGAGTGAAGCATATTATCAGCTGCCAGTTTAGGTGTGTACGTGACTCGCACATATCATTGGCGCTGTCACACGGAGTAAAATGGCGTACCTAGTTTGAAACAACTGTTGTGTTTGTGTGAGTGTAGCAGGTTGTGTACAACAAACGAAATTGTAGCACATTGCATGCTTCACATTTTTGTAGTGTGATGTTCCGTCCGTCTTTTTTTTACGTCCGTAGATTCTAAAATAAAATTCGTCTACTCTATTATATTATAAACTTAAGCTACCAGCTCTGCTAACTACTTTTCTTTTCAATTTAAGTCTACGCGGAGAAAGTCGCGGGCGGTCGCTAAGTAGTTATTCATAAAATAGGTAGATACCAAGTACTCAAGTAAAGTCTTACTATATCTAGACGTTACCCCGGAACTGGCGAGTTCCCAGCGCGCGCGCATCCCAACGAGATGATTGGAGCGGCCGGGCCGTCTGCGCATTGTTGGTGTCGTTACACCCTCGTTATCCAATTCAACAATTGGCCGAGACGCTTGTTTCCGACGCAGCGTCTCCCGAGGCCACTTTAGCACTCTTCTGTTCATGCCTACTTATTTTATACGTAATCTTGTTGCTAGGAACGCAAACGATCAGTCTGGTCCGATGTTAACTCTTAAAGAAGTAAAAGAAAGACGGACGTCACCTCGTCTAATCATGAGCGAAACATATTATCAGCTGCCAGTTTAGGTGTGTGCGTGACTAGCACATATCATTGGCGCTGTCACACGGAGTAAAATGGCGTAGTTTGAAGTACCTAGTGTGTTTATGTGAGTGTAGCAGGTCGTGGACAACAAACAAAATTGTAGCACATTGCATGCTTCACGTTTTTTAGTGTGATGTTCCGTCCGTCTTTCTTTCACGTCCGTAGATACTAAAATAAAATTTGTCTCCTCTATTATATTATACACTCAAGCAACCAGCTCTGCTAACTACTTTTTTTTAAATTTAAGTCTACGCGGACAAAGTCGCGGGCGGCCACTAGTTATTCATAAAATAGGTAGAAACCAAGTACTCAAGTAAAGTCTTGTTATATCTAGACGTTACCCCGGAACTGTCGAGTTCCCAGCGCGCGCGCATCCCAAGTAGATGATTGGAGCGGCCGGGCCGTCTGCGCATTGTTGGTGTCGTTACACCCTCGTTATCCAATTCAACAATTGGCCGAGACGCTTGTTTCCGACGCAGCGTCTCCCGAGGCCACTTTAGCACTCTTCTGTTCATGCCTACTTGTTTTATACGTAATCCTGTTGCTAGGAACGCAAACGATCAGTCCGGTCCGATGTTAACTCTTAAAGAAGTAGACACGGACGTAAAAGAAAGACGGACGTCACCTCGTCTAATCATGAGTGAAGCATTATTATTATTTTATTATTATCTGCTGCCAGTTTAGGTGTGTGCGTGACTAGCACGTATCATTGGCGATGTCACACAGAGTAAAATGGCGTAGTTTGTAGCACCTAGTGTGTTTGTGTGAGTGTAGCAGGCCGTGTATAATAAACGAAATTGTAGCACCTTGCATGCTTCACGTTTTTTTAGTGTGATGTTCCGTCCGTCTTTCTTATACGTCCGTGGAAGTTGATACGAAAATAAATTTTGTCTACTCTATTATATTATACACTCAAGCTCACACACTTTTTCATAATAAAAAAGATGTAGATAGGTTACCTGTGCTAAAAAAGTGGCAGCTGATCAGAACTTCGAACTCCTGTGCAAAGCATTGACAGTTTGAGATGACACTAAGCAACATTTTGGTATCTGTCTCGTTTACGCTCTAGTAAATAATTATACTATCTTGTACACATAGTCAAATTATAGGTGCGTACGCCAGGAGACAATTTTCGACTTTGCATCTGTACTGATTTAACGTATCTACTCACCAATATAGCTATAGCCCGATGATCCTATAGTAAAAAACTACGGAGAGCGTCAACTTCAACAATCTTCGTGCTCTGGTCCTGTCGAAATTGCTACTGGCACTACTCGTACGATAAGTATGGAAGGTGACGCTAAATAAGTAAATATCCCTGGACATTATTCCACACGCCATCTAGCCCCAAGCTAAGCAACTAAATGCTTGTGCTATAGGGTACTAGCCAACTTCCTAACCATGACACGAAACTGATCGTCGAAATATTTAAACCCATAAAAGTAATGGCATTTGGCTTACAATAGTAAAACACTGATATAAACTGTCTAAAAATCTCCTGGCCCGAAAGAAAATTACTTTTCTAAATAATTTCGAGCTTCAAAATATTTGAGTAGAAACTAGTCGTAAGAAGGTGCGCTAAGGGCGTGAAACGTGTGCACCCGCGTCAGAGGCTGAGCCGCGCTGTAAGGCACAGATAAACTCGGCCGAATTAATCCTCTTTGTGTAAAAATGTCCCCTGTGTCGCCCCCTGCCGGCGTTTATTAAAAACCAACTAATCCTCACTAGTGGACTGGGTAACGCGATTAAGCTCCATAACAACTCAATATGCCGCTATGAAATTGAATTTGAATCCGTCTGCTGCCGTATGACAACTATTCGCAGAAATTGAAGTCCCTAATGAGCAAATCCGATTTCGGTAATACGCGCACCAACCAAGCGATTCAATTTCAATTAAATTAATTCGAACTAAAAGTTGATTTATTCAAATTGGTACTTTAAAATCGTCACATTTAATTAATTTCACTGAAGAATTTGAGTAGGTATACAACACATACAGTAAGTATACAACACCAACTCTACCAATCTATTTACCTTCACTTTGGTTCGTTACAAAGCTTTTTAGCGATAAAGCTGCTCAAGCTGTGCATTGGAAGGATAGTTTATACACTTGCCCTGTACACTTTTTTTCTTGTTTAGTATTGAATAAATAATATTTAGTTATTTTTCTTACTAACTCAACTTTAGCTGGTCTATCTTCTGTAAGTCATCAAGTACTTTTGTTCAGGCTCGTATATTTTCGCTCCAAACTTTGCCTTTTATGTGTAAGCTCAGCATACTTAGCGTTCTTTTGCTGTTTGGCAAGCTCTTAAAACTGTTACCAAGTGTCCATGTCTCCCATACCCTGTGTTAGACAGGAAAGTATGTTCTTGCTACATGTCTATTGCCTTCCGAGACACGAACTTAATTTTATGTTTGTAAAAAAAATACATCTAAAAATGGCAACCACGCTAAACGATTTCACGATCAAACTCTACACACATCCAAAATTCTTCAACTAGGTATTGCTTGATAAGCAAAATACAGAATCCTTAAATTATGCTAATTCCATACCACAATTCAACACAAAACCCCACGAATTCAAAAAACAGGAGTCACAAAAGTGTCTGGCAAACGGAGTTCTTGCGTATCTTGACACCCGTCAGATAGCACGAGAGGCACACTTCATTACTCGCACATCAAACAATCGGGCGAGCCGCCATCTTGGCGGATGTGACGTCACTCGCTTTGATCCGAGCAAAAATAACGCCAGGTTCAGCTAGAGTTGTGGCATAGATTAGATGTTAACATACTAGATTCACAGCTTGGACGATTCTATTTTTTAGTAAAGTACTGAAAATAAGAAACTTAATAGCTTTTGACACGGCTGGTAACCTACTGTTAGCTGCTCCTTGCGGGAGGTAGGGGATCGATTTGAATGTTTATGTAAAGTAACTAGATAAAATATGTTAATATGTATCATTATGTACAAGTTATATTTTTAATGACCTCGGACTCATTTCTCGCCATGTTCAACAGGTTTGCCAAATTTACTTATTTTTCCAAATACTTACAACACGATGAACAGAATGAACATGCATTTTCTGCCAAGTGGTTTCCACATTTTTTTTCAGATGATGCGTAAAGTTGACAGTCAACACTCACCAGGGTACCCCTTTTTCCTTTCTTTGTCTCGCTCTTGCCAAATGACAATTCTTGAGGATTGATTAGAAATGAGGAGCCTGATTTGCCGTCGACTGTACGTACCCTGGTAAGATGTATTGAGCAGATGACATAATTCATAGGTAACTGTGAGTTAGAATACACAAAACCTCTGCTGAAGTTCTGTTTTCTGTGCTGGAAGCCCTAAGTAACAGAATCAGAAAAAAAGTAAGTAAATAACTTACCTAAAGGGTAGTTTTGAGCGCTTGGTCCCATGCTAGCGCGTTTTGCTTATTCTATTGCAAAGGTAAAAAACAGAGTGTTCGTGCACCCAGTTTTTATTGTTTTTCTATGAGATACCTCCTCTAATTACAGTCGCATTTTCACAAATATTATCATGATACCTTAAATATTTTGTTGCGTTTTTTCAGTTTGCCACGCTAAGAAAAATAATAATAATATCTAATTCATAAGATCAATGTTACGATTTTCACTTTTGTCACTTTGCGTGTGCATAAACAGGGGGGCTAAAACAGCACAGCGCGCTGACACGCATCCCGAATTGATAAATTGTATGAACGTGAGCGACGTCAGCGCGCTATTACTCACTTTTGACTCGAAACGGACCGCGGCCTAGATGAAACGTCAGTTAGATGTTTCATAATATGAAATGCTAAAATGTTACCGTTTTAGCCCCCCAGGTTAATTTACGACGAACAATACCTATTTCTGAATTGTGACAGGACTAGTGATGTTATGAGTCTTGCCTATGACACCAATGGTGGGTTTAATTTTCATGCAAGTGAGACTTGTCATGTCATATTTATTTTTTAATTTAATTATTTATTTAGCCCTTTGAACTGGGGTAGAGAACTGAACATCATTTAGCTTGTTGTGATTTTAGTTGCCAAAGGATGTCTCTCAACTCAGTGCCTTTTGGCAAAGGCCTCCTCCAGAGTCATATTATAGGTATAAATAAATAAACAATAGACACTTTTTTTTTTAAAAACTATATAATACCTTTGAGTAGTTATTCTTCTATCAAAAGCCACCCTTTATAACCGCGGTGGCATAAAAACATTTTGAATATCAAATCCCATTCATTTATTTACTAATAAGTTTTTGTAAAAACCGCACTCCCTTGACACCTTGTTACAATAAATCTCTTGGACAAAACAAAACATCACACTAAATCATGTTACCATTCAAAACACTGACTCCCTCAACTTAGAAAAAGTCCAAAGTGTGTCATCTCCAATCAGAAGACAATAGCAGTTGTTAATTGACGGGAAAAAGAGGCCTGACTACAAAAGCGTTAGATGTCATGCCTTATCAAGAGAATTAAAGGCATATTATGTGCGATGAAAGGATTACACAGGTGTCCTGGCGGGCGTCGTATTACAGGAAAAAACTCCTTGCCATCGGTGTGAACTCGGCTTAAGATTTATGCTGCTTGTAATTCAATTCATGTTTCCAATGAACGGGGTGATACCAAAATGGAATATAAAGTCACTGTAGTTCTAAAAAAATGAAAGACTTTACCGCAACCGAGTTCAATTTCTTATTGGAATGTTTCAGAACGTTATCTTAAAACAAGAACTTGATTTCTGAATGACTATAACGTATTGTGGCCAACTCTTAATAAATAAATACTGCTGTTATTTTACTTTACTTGGTGAGCAGTGATAACTGTGGATAGCAGAAGAACTCCAAAAACGTAACTCTTGATATCGAAAGTTGTACCCCCAAATTCACAAACGTCAATCAACGCTAAGCACGCGCCCACCGTAAAATGTCAATAGAACTGAAAGGGCAGCTATATTCTGAGGGATGCTCAACATTGATTTGCGTTTGTGAATTCGGGGGGTAGTCAGTAGTAGATAGTTGAGCAACTCTCATGCTGCTGTAACACGATGCACAGTATTTTCAAGTAACAGTTATCTGGCGCGTGTTACTTATAGGACAGTATGATATTTAAACCAATCTTACTCACTACTTAGTGGTATCTATTACATCTCAGCATTGGGGTCTAAAAGACCATCAAGCCAGGATTCCTAGTAGCCTTAAAATAATCGAACAAAGTCCCTGTCTAGGTTTTGCAATTCGATACTTCTAACGCAAAAACACCTCAGTGTCTCCTATTAACCTGTGGACTGGTCGCATGTCACTATGCACTTTGTCTCGCGTCTCACATTACCTGCCGCCGACACCATTAGCGCGACCTCCCGCGACCCATGTCTAGGCACCCTCTCCGACTTACACCCCTGACCCACTGAGACTCTAGTGCAAGACAGGCAAACCTCCGAATACACAAAAGACGATCAAAATTGAGGACGTCTTGAAACTCATTCCGTCCAATGGATTGTGTGTAGAACTGAAAGTGATAGCCATACTTTTAAGAGCTGCTCAACTTTTATTTCAGTTTGTGTATTAACTGGTCTGATTAACAAACGTGTGTTACCAAGTGGTGGAAAAAGCATGTCATCTCTTTAAACCGGTGTTATTCGCGGTCGGGCTGCTGCCTCCTGTTGTCTTTGCAGATATAGAAGCTGATGACGGAATTATAAACCAGGTTGCCACTTTGGCAAGCCAGCAGGACGACCCTGTTTGTATTGAAATGTTCTGCAGTATCTATTTAAAACCGCTAAACGATTACAAAGAAAAAAACGTTTATTAATTAAAGATATCGTAACTTACATCGTGAAACAAACGTCGTGAGTAAGTATTATTCATTTCACGGTCAAAACGATATCTCTACACTACTCACTACCAACCATCACTACCCCGAGTATGATTCATTAATCTAGCACTCTTACTAGACTTGGCAGTCTGGTGAGTGAAAGAGGTTATAGCATCTCAGTAAGACCCACCCCCGCTCTCTACCCTTGGCCGCCCGCCAACGCACACGAGATCCTTACATTCACACAAAAACACCAATATCCACTCCCAATAAGACACACCGTTCCCAAGGCGGCCGAAAAGCAACATTGGCGAGGTGACCCAAACTTCTCATTTGCTCCTGATTACAGGCGCTGGCTCGTGACAACTGACATCGGTTATTATTAGAGTGTCGGTTACGGCCTCCATTTGTACCGATATGCCCATATTTGATTTCTCTCCCTTGAATGTTTTGGCTCGCTGCTAGTTCAACGTTCATACGCCCATAGCATAATTTTCCAACTAGAATTCGGATGTGAATTTACAACTTTAATTGGACACCCGTTCTGAAATTACTCCATGTTATTACTGTTTTGAATACTTGGTGTTTAGATTTGGAAAAGGCATTGAATAATATGCTAGTAATACTACGGGTCCCATTACTTGTTTAAAAAAATACAAACCTTGTAACATTGTATGCATAATTCAAAAAACTCCATTTCGTTCCTTGCGATGGCTTCAGGCGTACACCTCGAAGTTTCTTAAACAGATGTAAAGATTCAACTTGAACAAAACGGGCGTCTATCCTGGTAATGCTGCTGTCATGTAACCAACAGTAATGACGAAAACGTGTCCCCCAGCCCTCATTACCGTGTTAAAGCCGTCATAATCGGTGAAAAAACGCGAATACTCAGAGAACAATATGCAGCGTATGCGCCTGTGAGTCTCCGCCGCAGGAAATGACAATTATTTTTGGTTCAGTCCTTACGGGGCAGGAGAGAGCGGTCCTCTTTCACACGCGCAAAATACCTTGAAGGAGCCCTTTGTGCTCGACGAGCAAAAAATGTCCATTCACAAAAATAGGTTAGTCGCGGAACGGGTGCAACATTGCGAAATTGACGTCTCGACTCTATTCAGGTGCACGAAAGACAGGTAAAGATTATCGATTGCGGAGTTTAAATGACGAAGAATTCATTCCATTGAAATTCTTAAGTTGAAAACTGTGGCAACAAGTGATCAACAAACTAACAATGAAAAAAATGCTTAACACAATTCGGGATTGTTAATTATAATGTAAATTCTGATACTTCACAATATGTTCTTAAGTTAAAACTTTTAAGACTTTGAACAAGCAAGTCAAGCGCTGCTAGAGTTTAAGTGTAACAATTAAAATATAAGTTGAGCTCTCATTATCTTCTATAAACTTGCCAATTACGAACGTATGCGTTACGTTAATACAACAGCTACTGTATTGCCAGTATGGAGTTTTAGGGTTGGTATTGCTAGTGTCGATTATGATGAAGATTTCCTACCGTGAGATACCGAGCCATCCTTATTAGGTCCACATTTAGTACCATTACATTTCTGCAAAAACGCATAATGTAAAAGAAAAAGTTCATTTATTTAATATACGATCAGACATTATAGTAAAATATGCTGACTTTACAAAAGTCACGGCTATGTAGTTAAATATAATAATGAGTACTTATCTATAAAACAGCCTATCACCGAAGAATGCCAGCCAGACTGATATTATTAAAATTATTTAGTACGTAATCGCTCTTAATTTGATAACCATTATTACCAGAACGGTCACGCCCCCAGCTTCACAATGAACACGTGAATTTGCCTAATAACGTTGTAAATTAGTAAAGTAACTGATTCAAATTTGAACATAATATACAGTTAATAGGCGAGAACCGACCACAGTATAAACCATACAGTAGAACGTGTGCATGCGCGTCGCGCGCCGTGTCGTGATATCACGCACACGCGATTTCACGCACACGCTAGCATAAAATAGGGAGGCATAGGGAGGCGGCAGTACGGACGGGCTGTGCCGCGTGTCTGTGTGCACGCTAGGCTAATAACTCGGCGGGCGGCCATAGATAGCCTACTGTATGGTTTATACTGTGACCGAACTATGGTATAGCGCAGTCGGTAAAAAAATCTGGCCAAAGGAACAAAGCCACGCTGTCTGGTCCACGGACAGGTATATGACGGGGCACATTTTATTGGTTTTCCGAAACATTCCCTTGCCCTATTAATAAATGAGTGGCGGGAAAAAAGTCGTAGAATCCATTTGTCAAGAGCCTCGTGATTTATGATCAAGGACTTTCGAGATTCCTAGAAAGAGCGCGTTTTGTTCTATTTGCTTACCTGTCACTTTGATTTAGAAGGGTATTTAATCGTTTTTGGTCTTAGCCGTAAATGTAAACGTACTCAGATGTAAGTGTTAGAATTATATCAATCAAGTTACTGTCCTATTTTCCTAAATATTCTTCGATTGTAGTTCTTCAAGGTATTGCACTATTTTGCAGTAAATCTAGTTACATACATACATCCATCTAGTTTACTCATACAAGTAAATGTATTGGATTTTTTAAGGTTCCATTGGCTGAATTTCACATCCATTTTATTTTTAACATTCTCATGAACTAGGCTGATAATAATAACGGTACCTAAAGTACTCTTAATGCATAACTACGTTTGGATGCAGAACAAATTCTAGAAAATAAATCATTTAAATTGAACTCCAAAAATATGATCCTAAAAGCTCCGAAAGTCTTTTTTGGTCGCATTTTACCAGAAGTAGTGCGATTTCATTCACTTCTCAGTCTCACGCATCCCCATAAATTAACCCAACATTATTGGGTATCGACGACAGAAAAAATACTTCGCAGGTAGCATCAACACGAAAAAAAGATAATATCGTTTCACATAGTTGGAATAGTTGACCGCTAATGGGAGGGGTCTAAAATTGACGAGTAATAGTTAATGCCAATTCTACTAAATACAGGTGCTTAAGGTTTTCGACTGACTATTTTAAAAAGTTGATCAAACCTAGTAACTGGAAGAGATTGCTTTAAGCAATAACACCGCCTAATTTGTACATTGGCTCTAAAAATAATTTATTCTTTGTTATTTTTTCTGTCGTGCAATAAAGTGTTTCTTATCTTATCTTAACTATTCGGTACCTAACCTAGTAAATAGGAAAAACATTGTCAACTAGCACAGCAATTCCAGAATTTAAACTCTGGTACTTGGTACAACACGTTGATAAATCATAAGGTATTCATTAAACATGGGGTCTTGCTTGCAAACCTTCTTTGTAATGGAAAGAAATAAGTTTTGTTTTTAAACCCTCACAACAAATTAATGTTAACCTACCAATATACATCGCACAGGTTAGCACAATCATTCTGCGGAAGGCGTCATTCCGACATCGCTCGATACCGCATGAGGTCAGCAAGCGGTTCGGCGCGATCGCCGTGTGATACCGATCGATCGTACCGTGACGATGCGTTATCAACGTCCACGAACTGTCCGAAGACTCGCTCACTATTCCATTTGCTTTTTTTGACGTATCTCTGTTTTGAACGCGTGAAATGTGACGCGATAGCCATCTAATTTGGAATGTTATTGGTATCACGAGAACGAATGCGATCTGATTGTTGCTAAGTATTCTACTCGTATAGATCGTTCGGTGCATATTATGTCATTGTCATGCATGAGTGGTAATATTATTATTGTAGATTAAGAATGCAACTATATGTATCAGTCATTTTGAACTTAACTGATATAATTTTAAATGCTTTATTGTATTTTTATCACAGTACCTAGTTATCAGTATTAAGCAATATAAAACAAAAAAGAGTACAATGTGGTACTAGGCACTTACCTTAACTTCCTAAACACTTAAAGCCTAAGCTGATGGATTGGAGTTATTCCCAAGAAAACCTTGATCTATGATTATCCAACGCAACACGAGAGGGCGGTCGCCGGAAATCTATTGTTCGATGCAAAAATATCCGAACGCGCTAAATCTCCGTTTATCGAAAACGTTTCGAATTTTACACCGAAAAAAGCTAATCCGCGGTGCCTTTGATTTTCACATAATCCAGAATAGAGGCATATTTGTTTCTGAAGACATAACCCTAAAAAAATTAGGATTACTGATTTCTGCGAAAAGTTGTTGGTCCGTGAGGATAATGTTCCTTTGGGCCGAACGAATTACTCGTTGAAGGATAAACTCACCTCTAACTTCGGTGGAAATATCAAACCTCGTGTTCTGCAATCCGAGAATGAATTACCTGAGCAAACGCGCTCACGTTTTTTTTAGAATCTTTAGGTAAGAAGATAGGCAACCCAGAATATTGATTAATTATATTTTTTATTATGCAATTATTATGACGGTATTTTCCTTTCACTCGATAGTTTAGTACAATCAAATAATTAGTGTTCTTTGGATTATTTGGTATAAAAAGTGCTTTGTTTCCATTTTATTTCAAGGTATAACATAAGAACATATAAATTCAAACTTACCGATTTACAATTTGTGTTAACAACTCAAAAGTGATTTTTACGAAAAAAGGATAACTAATAATTGAATATCTTTAACACAGGCATCTTAAGGTGTTAAAATAATTAATGAATCCGACAAGATGAACATTTTTATATCGAATCCTTAATGAAATAAGACGAAGCGTGATCGATCAAAATAATAATTAATAATAGATCGGGCGAGTGCCGACTGTGATGGATCTCGGCACTTAGTCATCGCGTTTAATTAAAAATGGCCGCTAAATTAACGGTTGCGTTTGAAATTTGTACTCTGTAGTATCATTAACACGTTGCTCACGTATTTGTACTTATCTGTCTAGGCTATTGTTGGTCGTACCGCAAGGAGGTGTTCTCATGCACATGCTCTTGCTAGAAAAAGATATGGACTTAATTTTAAAATATGTTATCGCTTACAGAGGCAATGTTGCAAAGATTACTTAAATTAGTTAGAATTTGGAAGATTTTCCTGATTGGTCTTAAAAATTTTAAAAAACATCACGCTACAAAATAACCTTGTTGATCTATTTAGATGCACACTAACTTGCGAGAAATTCCACATAGATAGCTATTAGGTAAATCTTAAAATCACACGTGCAAGTAAATAGTCGGCACTCACTGGGAGTATCCTTGAAATGTATGCTGAATGAGAGAGTTTTTTGTAAAAGTTTGTTTTCTGTTCAAAAAAAAATATTAAAGATGTTCTAATTTAGTCTTACAAAGAAGAGACGATGAGGTAACAAACGATCAACTACATTTATTCATCACACTGCTGGGCTAGGCCTCAGCTCAACTTCGAGGTGGTGTGAGCCATGCTCTAACAGATTTTTCGAAGCTTACACGCTGTGACTAGTGATAACCTTCCTGTCTGATGTTACCAAGTCGGAGGCTTCACACCCCCTTATTCATTAATACTGTTGCTGCGCTATCTGCGAGTAAGTGACATAACACGTCAATTGCTGAAACTATGTTGCGTTCATTTTTATGATAGCCTCTAACTGGGTTCTAACACCTTTGAGCACTCAGATGTCTGAAAAATGCATCACTTAATATTGGGCGGGGTGATCACACATCCAAGGGCATGAGTGATGCCCTTGGATCAACCGACGACCCGTCCTAGTGTCAGTTTCTTAACAACAGCGATTGACCTTAAGTCATATTTGAAGAATTTCGGAGTCATATATTTAATGTTATCCCATACATTTTGGCGCTTGGCGCTTGGCAAACGTCTCTGGACATGTTGTGACAGAAGCCTGCTGTGATTGTTTTTGCGCAAAAACTACTTTATGTAATATTGCGAAAATTATCTTCCACTTTACGTTAGAAACATGCGTGTGAGCAATACTGCTGGCCTTGATGCTCATTGCAAATTGCAATACCTAGTAATGTAGTATGATGAAACATACAGCCACACATCACATGACGTCGGATGACAGCCTGAAATTAGTTTATTGTTAGATAATAAAGCTCTTTTAATTACTTTCTTTTTCTACAAGATTTATAGATAGATAAGTTCTATGACACGGCTGTGTAATATTGCTTCCTACGTTTTGTTTAAAAACGTTGTTTAAAAGGCATTGTTCGTAGCAGATAGTTTAATTTTTAAAGAGGAAGTAAAAAACACAAATATTAGGTTCACTGGACAGAAGTAAACTTTACTACAATCGAACCACCCTTATCCCAAAAAAATATTCACTCTGTGCTACTGCGCTTGCATACTCACATATTTCTTAGTCTCCTCTGCGATATGGCTTAAAGCAAAAGAGCTAAGTGTGTTACCAGACCAATCAATCGATCGATGGTGAAATGGCCGTCGATAGTGCCTACCATCCCTACGACCTCGACTTAAGCATTCTACTATGATATTATAATAAAAAAGACGTAGATAGGTTACTTGTGTTATAAAAAGCGGCACCCGAAAACAGAAATTTGAACACCTGAGCAAAGCATTGACAGTTTGAGACGACACTGGGCAACATGTATCTGTCTCGTTTACGCTCTAGTACATAATCATAGTATCTTGTACACAGTCAAATTATAGGTACGTACGCCAGGTGACTTTTAAATATTTAAATCTCTTTTAAATATCATTGATTCTACCACTGATCAAGGCTTTTGATAGGCGATCGATCAATTGGTCTGGTCACAATTGTTAATTACTTCATATTCTCGCTTATCCTTAGTGGAGCTTAGAAGATCGGTTGCAGTCCTAGACAAGTCTATAATCCACCAAGCATTAAATTAAACAGCTACTCATATCTGCTCACTTAATAAAGAAAGAAAAAAGCTCGCGTGAGTAAATTTCGCCAGTGGAGGTGTGAAGTGACCGCCAGACGATAAAACATCTGGATTTAATGTAATAATCCGTCGATCGCGCGTTATCATTAGCTCGATCGCGCACACCTCCCGCGGGCGCGCAGATTGCACGTGCGCGTTCGTTTAATATGGACATTACCGAGACGATATTAGGAATAAATGAGCCTTAATTTTAAGGGCTTGGCACGTAATTTTAACAAAGGTTGAGGTGTGTTGGTTCGAGCATTCTACACCGATCTTGGAGTGTTTTACAGCAAAAAGGCTGTTGACTCGTTTTCAGACTCGACTTCACAGGACCAAAATGTATAACTATCAACAAATGTAAGGTATCAAAGTGTGATAGTAAAAACACGCTGAGGATGTACGTTCTACAGAACTAGACAAAGGGTTTGACTCAAACCAGGACAACCACGACTTTTAGTGGAACGTGATACTCGTAGTATGTTTGTGATTCATGTAACATAAGAAGATACCACTTGTTGCGATCCTGATGCATATCCAGCACTCATTATTTTCGCCCCGATAAGACCTCTAATGCATGCTCCTTGGTCTTATCATGGGTCTTGACCGAACTCTTTCTTCAAACGCCTTGAACTTTACTTATTATTTCTATATAATGAAGATATGACTCCAAAAGACAGTCGCAGCCACACAAAACGAATGGCAGCGGATCATAATTGGTCGGCGCGGGCGCAGAGAGCGCGCCCCGCGGCGCACGTCACTCACGCGCCGCTACAATTAAACATAACGCTACAGACACTAATCCAATTATATAACTGCACCTAGCGTTGTCTTCATCGATAATTGACTGATAGGAAATTTAATGACCAATCTGTTTGTGATTGTAATTTTATTAGATGACACGATGGAATTCGGATTCTTTGAATGAGTGAAACGAGATCGTGAGGTCAAGTCTGATTTCGATAATTGTAATAATCATGTATGTGTAATGTATCAGTCAGGTGCCAATCTACGAATTGACATGGAATACGGTATCTTCACTGAAAAAAATTGACAGGTAAACTATTTTTGTAATTTTCAACTTTGATTAGGGAACTTTGGAAAACATTGTTTTTTTTTATTAGTGCAACTTTAAAATAAGTTGTGGCTAAAACAAAGCAAGGCTTTTTTGTACAATTTATTATGTGGGGAAGCCCACAGTCACGCCTGCACGAACACGATACATTATGACAAATAATGCTAAAGTTTATAAATAGACTAAAATAATATCCTAAAGATTCACTGAGAGCACGAGCTCAGGCGGGAATCAAACCCACGTATCTTGCAATTGAGGTGAATGTCTCGTGCTTAAGATTTTTGATAAACTTATATTTTTTATAATTTAAGCATCTTCATATCAATATTTAATTATTGCAAACGAAATACTTCACTCACTACGCGTGATATCATACTCGTATCATTACTAAGTTTGTTTCTTTACAGTGTTTCTATGATTTTCTAACAATTTATTTGTTTGACGTCTTAATTTAATGTAATTTACCATTTTCTCATTGTAGTTATTACGAATTAAATAATTTATTTTTCTTGTTAGATAATATACTTTTGAATATAAATCCACACAGCGCCACCTAGCCCCAAACTAAGCAAAGCTTGTAGTATGTTAACTATACAACGTAAAAGCATGTTTAAAATCGTTTTTTTTTAAATTAGGCAAGAACCAGACCAATACAAACAGGCATGCTCAGGCACACGTGTTTGTACTTTACAGGGATCAAACCCGTGACCTCTTGTGTAGTAGCTAACTTCTAAATCATTACAAAAAATCGGTCGTCGTTTAAAACCTCTTACTTTGTACGCCACTGAATCTGCAATATTAGAACACAGGCAACGATTCTACCTTTGCCTGAACTAATTTGGTTGGCCTAGTGGGAGCCAGCCTGGGGGGTTATCGCGTTCAATGAAACCGTTCCATTATACCTGAACTAAAGTCGCTTCTATGAAACGTTGAAACCGCGACTTTTATCGCACAGTATGAACATTCGTAGGAATGAACATGTCTGTTTGTACTGGTCTAGATGTTTCCTATGCATACTATTATTAATACTCTAGTAATATATTCAAATTTTTTTTTTAATCCGTTGTCAAGTGTCCATTGGCACAAGCTTCGCTTGGTTTGAGATTAGGCGGCGCTGTGTGAATGATTTCCGAGGTTTTTTTTTTTTCATTTTCAATTCTATGTTCGTTTAGTAGGTTATTTACGAAAAGAACTTCATCTATTACCAAGAGTATCACGAGATCAATAAAATTCAAATACTTACTTAAAGATCAATTTAGTCCTTAGAGAAATTAAAAGATTGAGTAAAATCGATTCGATTTGAAACATGATAGGGCAACTAGCGCTGTGTTACTTTCGGAAGAATAAGTTATCGACGGTTTTATTCGAGAACAAGGAGTAATCAATAGACAGTTGATTAGCGAGTCGCGAGTGAGGCCACGCGGCCGACAAAGGCACGCACCGCAGACGATCCAAGTATCGATCTCTGCGACCCTTCGAACGCCGAGCCTAGCACAATGCCGCGGCTCTTTATTATAGCATCTCACATTGTTGTCATTGTTATTATTATGATTCTTTACCGCTTTCCATTGTCGGCCGGCGTTGTGGCGGTGCTTTTTCACGGTCCACGTTTAGTCTGGGCATTGGGATCGCGACGCTCGCACGTTCAGTCGCGGAAAACAGTGTTTTGGTTTTCCTCGCGGAAATCTCTCGCGCTTGCTGGAAAGCATGCTTGCGCGCGCATTGCGTGGCAGCGGTGGGCGGGCCGATCTGGCTTGGCAGTCAGCTGATCGGACTACACACCTACCTATACGATGACGCACCTACCTACCAGTGACGTACCTACCTACCAGTGACGTTTCTCTGTGCGTGCTCAGTGTTTTCCTTCTTTAGAAAAGTTACTCTAATCTTTCTGACCGCGGGGTTTGGAAAAGGTATGCGAACTGTGATTTATCTTTTGATTAAAAAAACTGAATTAGAGTAACTTTTCTCGAAAATTACGTTTAAGTTCAAGAATGGTGATTCTTTAGTTAAGTATGTTTTAGTTAAAGAGTAGTTTTTTTCCGAAAAATGATGACTCGGAGCATAAATTCTAATTGGAATATAAATTCTTTTAAGTGAGCTCGAACACTTGTGGTATTTTAACGTTTTAATGAAGGAAATTTCTATAGAACTTGGAGGAAACTAAATACGAATAGTTAACTCTGGCCTGATATTGTGTCTCATTGAAATCACAAAAAGAGCTTTTTGCTCTAAATGTGAATGAGAATAAATAAATGTGTGTATGGTATAATGTTGAGTTGAAGGGAGAGTATTAATTTAAGTGAATATACATTATGTATACGCTAAAATACATAAAGAAAAGCTCTGTTAATTTTGTGGTATTCCTCCATAGTAATGTCATTCTAGTATTAAAATTTCATTGTGAAGTTAAAAACTTCTCGATTGGATTTTGCCGTCGGGTTTGCCTGCATAAGAGTTACGTTTGACTACTGAATTCTGAAGTGTAACTTGAAATTAGGAATTCTTTAAAGTTAAGTATGGCTTTCACTTTTAGTCTAAAGAATGTTTCAGTAGCAGTTTATAGGCGTCGCCACTATGAGTGGCGTTTGAGAGCTTGAGGTTAAATTAAAAATACCTCTCAAGTTGTTGTTTGAGATTGTTTTAACTGAGTAGTATCAAAGTGTTTGAAAAATGACAATTTTATATGAATGGTTTAAAATCAGTTGTAGTTTAATGGTCCGATATTTTTTATCAGCATATAATTTTAATACTTTAAAAAAAAATACTTTAATCATATTTTAACCAGTCCTAAAACATTAGGTTTTGGAATGGTTAATCAAAACAGCCCTCAGTTATTTGACTGTAAACCTCTTGCCTAACAAAAAGTATTGATTAGCAAAACCAGAAAATTCATAAAAATTTAACTCCTTTTTTTAAAAACATGTAATGCAATGAAATAGACAAACCTAATGTTGTAGTGCATTTCCTACTAGCTAACCATTGACTTGTTCTGAAATTATGGTGCAGTGAAATAAATGTTATGTTAAATGTTGTGAGCTTAGTATCTAAACGGGATGTACTCTGATGTTGTGTTTAGCAAAAGTACTTATAAAATTGTTTTGTTATTTAAGGACTAAATGTAAGAGAGAGTTACCTATGATTTATTTTTGTAACTTGTGATACTTGCCTACACAGAGTGCCTTGGTCAAAAAAATGGTAAAACCTCCTACTTCACAGTAAACGTATTTTTGTATCATATTACTTTTCAAATAAACATTGACAAAGCCAGTAATTTAAGCAGTCAAATCCTAATATAACATTTTCTGTATCATTGTAGCTAGTCAAATATTTACATGCTATTTGTAATTGTGCCTTTACGCTTTTTAATATGCGCCTCAATTGTGCCTTTCTTATTTTTATTCACCTAACTCAAATCGTTTATGATTCAGCATTCCACTCATAAAAGGCACAAGTAAGATGTTTGCGGTCGCGATCACTCTGTGACGGGCGGTAATTTCTACAAGTGAACTCTTACAATGAGTTTAATTGCCTCGAGTCAGAGGTCTCAAGGCATATTATGCTTTCTTTATTACTCAATGGAATTGATTTTGGTAAAATAAAACATTCCGATGTTACTGTCAATGGCAAATTAATCGCAGCCAATGATTAGGCTGAGAGAAAACGTTTAGGGTTTTGTTAAGATTAGCTGATTCCATAAATATTTTTGCCGTTTTATCTATACAAATATTATAAAGAGGAAAGGTTTGATTTTTTGTTTGTTTGTTTGTTTGTATGAATTGAATAGGCTCCGAAACTACTTGGCAGATTTGAAAAATTATTTCACTGTTGGAAAGCTACATCATTCCTGAGTGACATAGGCTATATTTCATTTTCAAAAAAAATAGGCATCCTTACTAAAATTACGATAACGTAATCCAAGGTGTGAAAAATGTTTAATGCCCGTGCGAAGCCGGGACGGGCCGCTAGTATAGTATAATGTACGTTTAAGTTTACAAATTGTCATGAATCAATCATGTTCAATCATCATATGATATTATGTTATATTTAATACCTGAAAGCAAATATTAGCAATTGCTCTTGTTATTCTCATTTTGTATGTAGTTCTTTTTCTAAATAAATGCCTATTCAATTGAAAGATTTAAATCTATTTGACACTGTTTTTTTCAAATAAATAGTTGGAGCAAAATTGTTAAATAGTTTTTATGTCACTTAAGTGGCTTACAAAGTGTATTCAGTGTAGGTATTTTTTTTCATTAAGTTAGTTTACTTCGGAAGTTTCTGTACTCATGTTTGTGACAGACTATTTAAAAAATGAAACGCCACTTAAAGTTAAGATGCTACCAAATTATTTAAAGTGACTTTTATAGCCTTAATCCTTTAAGGCTTTTCTTCAGTTTTACTGTATGTTAAGTTTTAATATTAATACGACAAGAATTATTATATCTTCTTCAAAAAATGTTCATAGTCCTGTTCATGGCTAAGAACTATTAAAAATAATGCTTTCGTTTATAATAATTTGATCTGTTTCATTACATATTGATGTTTTATGTATTTGGAAATTAATAATAGCAAATAGGAAAATATCATAAGTAGAATGAGCTCATTATTTGATGTTCAATTCTTTTAAAGATAGCGGGTTTTATAAGTAGGTATTTTGAATATTTCCTTTGGATTACTTAGGTATTTGTTTTTAAAAATGAACTAAGTCTGTTCATCTAAACTTTCGTGGCCTAATTGTCTATTGTACTGATTGAGAAATTGTTAATGAATTGATAAATTAATAAAAAAAATGTTGCAATTGTTATAATAATATTTTCCTTTATTGTTTAACTAACTTGGTCAATTCATAAATCTAAGATGTTATGAACATTTCATATTTAAACAAAATCAAAAGCACTTACAATGTGGCTAACCACGTGTGATTACATATTCATTCATTTTGCCCCACTAGAAATTGTTTTCTGTGATTTAAGATAGATACACATAAGTAATAATTTGGTTAGAACTTGTTTACTGTTTGTTGATTAGGTATCTATGTTTTGTTATCACCGCGTAGAGGTAGATACATGACAAAATCTTAGCTAAGATGCGATATTATACATTCACTTTTTATCGTAAAAAACAACTATCAAATTCTAATTCAAAATAAACAAAATATATACCTATTTAGATTAGTTTTCTGTGTTTTATACTTCCAGTACTCTACATACATATACAGGGTGAACAATTTGAAAAATTGCCACGTGAGCAGTCGCTGACAATAGCTTGTTATACTTGCAGATTACCTATCTAATTGCTGTATACTAACCATATTCCAGACATTTTTTTTTCACGAGTCAAGTGTATTTACTCAATGGCCATGACAAAACTAATGTGTCACTTGTATACAGAAAGGCACGGGTTAAGTGTATATGTTTAATGTAAAAACAGTATTGACTAACTTATACCAACACATATAGGTGTTCCAACTGATATGTTACACGTGACCTGCCGTGTGGCCCACTGCACAAGACGCGTTAACATCAACCTTTACAAAACCATTGCAAAATGGGTCTTAAGACAGCAGTATAAGGTGCTATGTAAAAGTTGATCAGAACACGTCTGTACGTAGTACGTTCCTTATCACGTAGACACGCGTGGCTACTATTTAATTTACGAACGGTCCAAGACAGGGTTGGTGAGTCGGAGATAGGCCGCATGCCTCCCCTCCCCTCCCACGGGACACTGTCCCTCCTCAGACTCAGATGTAGGTACAAGGCCTATTCAGCTGTGACGAGCGTAATACTCAAGTGGCCTGTTTTTGTAACTTTTATGTTCTGGCTTTTGTTGTTTTTTGGTAATAAAAAATTATGTAAATGTATTAAGTTAAGACATAGGTATATCTTACCAATAAGGTTTCATTGTCTGTTCCAATTCCTGATGTTTCTTTAGTCAGTCCTCGCTTCATAGGTGATGATGAAATATTTCTTAGAATAGTAATACATTTCATTAAGTAGGCCACAACACACAAATATTAATAAATAGTACATCAGAACAAAGAAAAGTTAAGTTTAAGTTTAAATCAGTTACGTCAGATTTTGCGTTAGTTGCTACTGAGATGATGAAATATGTATGTAGCTCTATTTTTTGCACCCCTACGCCACCTTTACAAATATCCCTACCTATACAGGGTAACAAAATGGGGTGGCCCGATGAAGGGGTATGGGGCAAGATGACGGCCTTACAGTGCGGTCTTGTTTGTGTCCAGCCGACTCGAGACTAATGCTGGTATTTCAATATGATAGACATCACCTATGATTTCCGCACTCTGATGTACATGCTAAATAATTCACCCATCACTGAATCAGCCTGTATAAACAATTACATTTTACTTAAATATTTTTAATTAACATTTACTTAACATTGTTATTTTATTGAAATTGAAAATTATAATCTTATATTAGACTTCCTAGGCGACTGATGCCCTAATTTTCTGGTCTGTGATTTTTCATGTTAAATTCTTCCATTGTCGTGTATATTCTTTTAATTCAAGATCATGTATGTATTTGAGCTGTGTATTAAATCAATTTTCCAACTATAACAGTTTTATAATTATCCTTACCTAAATCTTAATTCGTCCCACAAATCCCATCCGAACTAATTGCATCCACAGCAGACTGATTATCAAAAACTAACCCGCGAATCGCGACAATGCGGCGGCCATATTGCGGCTCGGTGTTGCCATGCGCAATAATTATTAATTTGGCGCGCACTCGTCGCTCGCGACTGTCATTAGTGACACCTCCCGCCAATTAGCGAACTGAGGTTGATGTTGGCTTTTTATTTAACACAAGCGTTACTCCGGCAATTATTGGATGAGTTGTGACGCGTAAGTCTAGAGCCTCTAGGGCCTGACTTTCGAGCTGAGCGTCAGGCCTTGTAATCAGGTGGTGAATTGATTGGTTGGCTGTTGTAAGTGTTGGGTTTGTAGGTCTTTGTACGGAACGCTTTGTTTGTTTTTTGTCTCTTTGGGGTAATTACTTTGCTGAAATCTACTAGCTTAACTAAGTTTTTATGAATTTTGAGTGAAGGTGTAATTGATGTGTGTATTTACTAAGCGATAAAATTGAATAAACTTTTATTGTGCAGTTCCGGATATGGAATAGCGAATAAGTGGATGCCACAGTCATAAGTATATTAATTTTCATAGATAATCTTTTTTGTGCAAACAAACAATTACAACATTACATTACATTACACCACTAAGAGACTCATAATTGTATTATGCTTTAAAGCGATAGTTTTCAGAAAAATTTCATGTCTACACGGTAAGATGGGTAAGACGTATGATTTTTGATTTAAAAAAAAGATGGAGCTCTCTAATTGCCAGTAGCTGAAGAAGCCCAATTTCCGAATTCATTTGTTATCAACTAACTAAGACAAAATACTGTAAGTTATTCATAATGAGAGTACAAAGTCTAAAACAATATGAACTTGACTTTATAACGAGCTCGCACCCATCTCCTAGATTAGTTCATTAAGCTCCACATTCACATTAAACATTCCCAAATTTCCATTTGAAATTCTAGATAAGCCCTAACCCGTCGCACTAAAGATTATCCCGGGGATACGTCAAGGGATTCCCAGCTTCCCACATTTAACGCCACGGCCTAAACTGGGATTCATTAAATTGAAACTGGGGCGAAATGACGGCATCCAGTACGAGATCGTTTCACGCTCTGACAGTTCCGTAGTTTAAATGCAAAATGGACCTAACCTATCTGCGATCTGCAATCGGCCTGCGAGGCGAGTCGGCGCCAAAAGCGGTGCGTTGCCAGCTCGCAGCGCCGTGAGCGCTAATATGGTGTTGCCAACTTTGTAATGTCACATCTACACAGAACTATTATGAACGTAAGTAGGTTTTCATACCGTTACTGTTTTCAGGGTCTTATATAATTTATAACATTTGCAGTAATAGGTATAGCAATAGTTTAATAGGACAGATTATTACATTCATCATTATTAGCTTTATTCCACGGTATGATGAACAATATCCTTAAATATTCCTTATTGACCAATAAGTACAACAGATTCTTTATGAAGTAGAGGAGGCTTTTCACAATAACACTAACTGACATGGGTTCCGTAGTATATAATTCACCGTGTTTAGCTGTATGTTAGCTCAGGAATTATCACTATCTGTTAAAAATGCTCAAATGTCTCAAATGTCCGCCCTGTCAGTTATTTCAAGTGTGTGTGTGTCGCTTCACTACTTTATAGATTGGTCGTCAAACCTAGTTGGAGACCTTAGAGCGGCTTGATAACATCTGATAATAAGATTTATCACTAACTCTACACCCCTTCTACAATCTGCCCTGAGCCCGCGTGTAAGAGTACAGCTCAGGCTTTTATTGCGAACTAACTTATGAAATGTAAAAAACCTTCGTCTAAATGCGTATACCTATTGTGTCAGGCAACTACGAAACCTTTCAATGCACGTTGCCAAACACTAGGCACTTGTTACCTGACCCTTTGTTTTTAAACAGTTAAAAATAACCCTCAAAGAAACACCTGAAAAATAACTTGCGCCCCAATTATTATGCCCGATTACGGCATATTGCGAATTGGAGCTAAAAATAAAATCATGTTGTGTAATTCAGGAAAGTTGTTTTAAGAAAGTTTTGGAAGAAATACATTCGTGAAAGAAAATGCTATTTTTGTTTCCCCATCCCATTCAGGCCGATTTCGAAATATAAGGCAACAATGCTAAAAGTAAAACCTCTTGGTTAAAGTTTTCCTGAAGTTTCATGAAATTTTACACAAATCTTACGTAACTCAGCCAACTAATTAGGTTTTGGCAAAAAGTTTTGAAACAGCCCCTTGATATCACGTTGCAGAAGAATGATGTCATAGCTGAATTTGTGTTATTGTTGTGTTATTTCTCAAGACAAGGTACTTTAGACATTCATTTCCTCAAAGATTTTCCAGATGGTAACTCAGAATGAGATCTATGACGTTGTATGGTTAAACATTTACATGGCATAGTAATTAGGAAAGTGGCTGGCATTCCATGAAACCTTGTGTGGTCTCGTCGCTAGGTATACATATCTATCGCTGCAAGCATGCTTTTGAAACAAAATTAATTAAATACCTTACAAACTTCTTACATTCCTTGTTGGCAGTACCTGTGTGATTACCACAATTCTCCTGATGTACCAAGATTCAGTCATTTCAAAGAACTGAAATAGTAATATTGTCTCCAAACTTCCCTTTTTTACTAAAAATTACTTCAGCTTCCAAGATAAATAAATATGAAGACGTAGTTTCAAAGTTGCAAAACAATTGTTACAAATACATACATGTACATTATACATAAATTGACGATTTTATCTTAACATTAAATTTTGATAAAGTTTTCATTTAAGTAAAGTTCTAACAACTACAGAGTACTAATAACGTCTCCAAGTTCCAAACTACCAATAAGTACCAAACTACCAATAAGTAGTAAAACTTTGTTACTTTTGACACTAACTAACTATCGAGAATAAAAACGACATCATAGAAAATAAAATAGGTAACACCTTTAAACCCATCAGAAAGTCAAAATCTTAAAAAAGCGCATAACTTCATGACATATACCATAAATTTTATTCCGAGCCTATAACTCTGATGCTCTCCTTTCCTCTATATTTATTTTTAAAATGTTACAAGGAAATGAATTGTGAGGATCTTATTTTGAAATCATTGTCATGGAATGAAACATTTGAAACTCTAAGTCTTTCGCATATTAACACGAGGATATAAGTTGTGATTTAATAATGCGGCTAATACCTAAGTAATTTAATGATTTATGGCTGCTGATAAGAAAGCAAAAAACCCCAAAAGTTATAAATATTTAGAACGGCTAGCCGCGTTAAAATTGTTGTAAGTATTGCTTAGTTTATTGTTTTATTGTATCTCTATTTTTCACTTCTTATGGGTGAAAAGATTGAAACAAAAGAATTTCTAGAAAGGGGCTACTAGCGGACTTATCGGTAAGCAGCTTACAAATATTACCTGGAAGCGTCCTTGAAACAATAGTAATTAAGTTTAGTAGCAGTTCACTTTAGTAGTTTGGAATCCATAAAAAATATATTGTTTTATATTTTTTCTTATCTTTCGAACAAGTTTGATGATTGTTGATTATTATTTTTTATTTTTGGAGCTATTTTTGTCTTTAGTATTTAAGGAGTAAAATTACAACAATTTATGACATGCACGTGTGAATATTACAATATATGGATTTTTACCAAATAGGTATCACGTGGTTTTATTTTTATTAATTTTCCAATTAGACACGATAAGAAAATTATGTAGGAAAAGAATAAAATCGACTTCACACAGCAGTGAGCAAGAGTTAATTACTAATGAAATTATTAGTAACCTTGTTACTACTTTTGATACTATTACAAACATACAATTATCTTATAAAGACTCAACTCTTTTGAACCGTTATTGCCATTGTTGTTCACTGAACAACAGTGTTTAGAGTAAAAACACAGTGATCATTGACTTTCTTTCCATTGTATGCTTCTTACAGTGTTCATAGTTACGGAGGCCTTGAACTTACACTAGCAGCTGAACAAACGAGTACTCGGATACGCATGTAGAAGGCCTTCAGATATCTTGTAAATACCTACGTACCTTGTCTATTTTACGGATTTATAAAATAGCATAAATAGTACCTCCAAACATAGTGTGTCAAACACTATGTTAGGCAACACTATTTATGCCTTTGTTGCCAATTTTAGGCTTTACACATTCAGCTAAATATTTGTGTTCAATGGAATATTTCAGTGGAAATTTGTTATCACTGAATGAATATCCAATAATGATTTGGTAAGTACTAAACATCTCTTTTGAAGTTTATTTAATTGTGCTTATGTAAAAAAGATAGAAAACTAAAACATTTGTTTAACAATCAGTAACTCCTTATATCAATGATTTTACAAAAAGTAGGTACCTCAATGTTATTTATATTTGATATTGTTACCGCTCAATATTCACACAGTAGTATCCATAAGCATTTTGAGTGTTTTTTTTATAGGTATTGTTACGGGGTTTTGTGCATCGGTGGCAAGTGATCAGCACAAGTCTATTAGGTTTCTAGTACTGACATCTTAACTATTGTAAGTAACTAAACTACAACACATTAGTTACTGTAAACTGTAAGCAAACAATAAAAATATTTCATAAGAATAAAGCAAAATCAGTTTTTCTAATAGTTTTCATTAATATAAATTGTAAAAGTTATTAATTGAATACCAGAACGGTATACGATTAAAAGAAACTATTTGAACTAACTAAGTACTTGTAAACTTGTTTGCAATATTTTATGAACAAAGTGTTAACCCACGGTTGTGTTTGTAAGCCAATCTGTAAAAATGATTTGTCAGAAAATTATGATATTCTCATTGTTGAATGAAAGCTCAACCTTGATTGAAGTGTGCATTTTTAAAATGCCAAACACAATGTTAGTGTTGTACATGTAATGTACGTGTGGAGTTGTTTACAACATAAACTAAGGCCGAGGAGGTGCAAGCACCGTCGGCAAACAAAATTGAGATTTGCATGAGGCGGCGAACAGTGCGCTTGCCTCGCTCGCAGGCCGCGCGATTAAAAATGCAGGCCGCGGCGGGTGGGAGAGCGCGGGAGGGGCGGGGCCGAGTGCAGCGATCCGATTGGCTGTCAGAGAGGGCGGGCGGGCCCAGGGGGGGACGCGCGGGGAGCGCCCGCTGTCGCCGCCGCCCGGCGAGCGAGCCTCCTCACAACGCACGTAGCCTTCGCGCCGTACGGTACCGCGACACGTTTACGCGCACCATCGCGAGTCCATGTGAGCGACCGACAGTTCTCTCGTTGTGACGGTGAACGAAGGATCGGCAAACTGTACGCGCCGCAGGAAGACGACATGTTGACGATGGAGACGGATCTCAAGGGCGGCAGCCTACACGCCACGGTGCCGCCGCACCACGCGCTCCAGCACGGCTACGGCTCGCTGGGCGCGCTCGGCGGCATGATGTCGCTGCCCCAGCAGCAGCCGCTCTCGCAGCACCAGCCGCTGCAGCACCAGCACCACCAACCGCTGCCCCAGCACCATACCCAGCCGCAACAACATCACCAACCCCCAAACAACAACAACAATAACACCAGCAAAAATTCAAACACTGATCGTGTCAAGCGACCGATGAACGCGTTCATGGTATGGTCCCGTGGGCAGCGCAGAAAGATGGCTTCAGATAATCCTAAAATGCACAACTCAGAAATATCAAAACGTCTTGGAGCACAGTGGAAAGACCTTTCGGAATCGGAAAAGCGACCGTTCATCGACGAGGCGAAGAGACTTCGGGCCGTTCATATGAAGGAACATCCCGATTACAAGTACAGACCGAGGAGGAAGACGAAGACTCTCGCGAAGAAACAAGAGAAGTACCCGTTGGGCGGTGGCGCGTTGTTAGGAGGTGGAGAAGCACAAAGGTCGTCAGCGCCATCGGCACAACAGCCGCGGGATGTTTATCAAATGACACCGAACGGATACATGCCCAACGGATACATGATGCATGATCCTAGTGCGTATCAACAACAAGCGTACGGATACCCGCGATACGACGTGTCTCAGATGCAGCAGGGTGGATACGGTGGAGGGTACTACGGCGGCGGACAGGGCTCGCCGTACTTGCCGCAGCCGCCGTCGCCGTCGGCGTACGGGATGGGCCCTGGCTCCCCGGGCGGGTACGCGCTGCCTCCGTCGTGCGCATCGCACTCACCGAGCGGATCCTCAGCAAAGTCGGAGCCTGTATCTCCAGGACCTCCAGGGATGAAGCGTGAATTTGTGTCGCATGAAGGCCCAGCTCAGCTGAAGCGTGAGTTCATTCCCCACCACGCGCACGCGCACGAGCAGCTCGCCATGAAGCGCGAGTACGGGCAGCAGGACCTCAGCCACATCATCAACATGTACCACGTGCCGGACGAGCAGCGGTACGCCGCCGCCAACGAGCGCGCGATGCCGCTCATCTGAGAATCGCCGTTCGCGTGCGACATCGACATCCCGCCGCTATGAGCTGGGTGTGTCGCCGCGGCTGCTCCAGTGACTTTGTTGCGATTCCCTTCGCGTTAGGACAGTGACCGTTATCTCCCGGCCGAACATACTTCTAGGTATGTCAGTTTTTGTTTTGTACGACGCCGCTGTTAGTGTTGCGAACTGTTGATTAGCGAGTTACGGCCGTCGTCGGCCGAGAGTTCAATTAATGTTGTTGAATTATCCTGTATTATATTATAATTATTGTATTTTTTCATGGTTTAAGTTAAAATATTTTAAGTTGTGCCGTGCGGATGGACGCGAGAGTGTGTGTGAGGTTTTTGAAAGACGATGTAGTGGTCGAGGTAATTTGAATACCAAAAAAATTTGAACAAGTTGTAAATATAGTTATAAAGGCTAGAGTTGAGTTGGAGTTAGTCGGTAAAGCGTAGGTAGATAGCGATAAGTCGTGCCACGACGCCACACTCTTACGCCCGTCGTGCGTTGTACAAAATATTTGTTATATTGAAACGAAAGTTATAAAGCCTCGAAAGACTAAAAATATTGTAATACGAAAATGTACAGTGAGTGTTATATAGTCAGTGGACACAAAAGTATATTGAAGAAAAGATGAAGTTATCAATAAACGACGCGTTAAAATTGTATTTGCTGTTTTGTTCCATATTCCCAAGCGACACCCCGCACGGAAAGACTAAAAATCTTTCGAACACAAATAATGAGTCAAGCCATAAAACGCAGGTATCAGCCCGTTACATAGTTTTTACTTACCCCCTGCAAGTTTATAACAGGTTTTTTGCTTCGTTTCTTAGAGCTCTTTAACTTTGAGAAAACGTTAAGGTGTTCAATTAGTTTAAAGCTATTGTTTTATGATTTTGAACATGCTTTTTCAGAAATAGAATTTTGATGCTGTGATTTTAAATGATTATTCATTTTGGCATAAGAAAAATTTCAGTTGGTTGCATTTATCTTTATGTCTAGGCTACTTTTTAACAAATAACTTCAGAAGTTCAGTAGTGACTTTGATAGGTAGATACTAATTGCAATGTTTAAATGTTTTTATTTATCAGAGTAATAGGTAATCGTTTAACAGCCAATTAGGTATTTTAAGAATAATAGTTAAGATGCCGTATAAAAGACATCAACGCATTTACAAGAAACTAAAAGTATTTTAAACACTATTTTATTTTAGTAAGAAGTATTTGGTAGAACAAAAAAGTTTTATAAGTAATCATGATTTTAAAAAAGACTGGATTAATCAATAGATTTGTAATGCTCAGTGATTTTGGATTTTTTCTATTATTCTTTCAAATTCAGGCACAAAACAAATTTAAAACTATCTAAATGCCAATAACACTCATATAGATAATGGTCAATACAAATAAGGTTTTTTTGCACATCAGATGAGCCAGAGCCCAGACAAGCAACTCTTGCGAATTGGTATCAATTGTTGATCTTCTGCAACAAAATAATCTAGACCGACCAAATCACCCCGCGTTTAATTCAAACCATTTATGAAAAGTTTAATTTGCAGATATAAATTATGATATTATTTTTTCTATCAACATGAAAACATTTTCCTTTTTGTTTGAAAAGTTTATTTGTAAATAAGTTAAGTTAAGTTCTACATTGATATCCTTATAGGGAGGTACCTAATTAAGCTTTTTGTCTAAATTTAGTTTTTTTACTTGAAGCTATTTTTACATATTTCAAAATATCAAGTCCACAGTCTTTCAGCACATAATTTTCCTGCAAACATATGAATATATAAACATATAAACATATGTGCAGCTTTATTAGTTATAAACAATATATTACCATTCAAAGTTATTAGAGATATAACACTATACACAATTAATGAACGGGCATACAAATATTATTGGATACATTGGCTCACATAGCAAAAGTAATCATAATCATTTAATGTCGGTTATTGGTGTACATATTGTATAGTCGTAAAATACAAAACAAAGCACAAAAACCTGCCTTCTAGGCGTACAAGATGAAAGTTTTTTAATAAAAATTCAAAATAAATAATGACAGTAAATAAATAAAAACTCAAAATTTTCTTACAAAGAATTAAAATAAAATCAAGTATGTGCTTACAGTTACATAGGAACATAGGAGAATTAGTGATACAAACTGACGAAGTGCACATATAAATATGTCAGATAAAAAGTAAGTGAATATTACTGGACGTCTTTCACTGAACTGAAAAGTTTTAGCTTGTGCTGTGTCTGCCAAAGAAAATATACATGCTAAGAATATTTGTAAATGGAACAGTAACACCCAAACATGAACATTTGTCACCTAAAACTATTGAAAGCACGACACATGGCTTGATAGTACTACTGACTAAACAAAAAGTAGTTTGAGGTATCTCTAAAAACATAGGTAGGTACATCATTGCAAATTTTATCACTTTGTGACAGAAAAAACGGTTCATACGAGTTACTTTATGACATTGTCGCTGAGGAAGCTGTTTTTCCGCAAAACGGAAATCCACACTGTAGATAGGTACCTATAGGTACTGTAGTGCAACCTTAAAACTTTCTCAGCCTGAAGTTTTTGGAGTAGGTATCAAAACGTGAAGTTCATTATCAAAATGAGGAAATAATAAAGGAGTTTCTTGCAGTGGAGTTTTGTGATTTACCTAATTATGGATTAGCGTAAGTTCCGCAGCGGCGTTAGTTAATAAGTAACAAAAAAATTTTTTATAACATAACCATTAGAGCCACATGGTTTGTCGTCGACAAATAATAATGGCATGTGAAGAAATTGCAACCACGTGAATAACCATTAAAACTTTATGAAACGCAAAACGCATTTAATAACTTGAGACTGGGTGAATATCCTCGACAAAAGGAGGTGCAGGCAAATAGAAACAATCAGAAACAGGTGAAAATATTTATACCTTCCTAATTTATTGTTGCAGAACAACTGTTTAGTGAAAAGATCGAATTATTCCAAATTTCTCTTACTCAAACTGAGGTAATAATTTAAAACAAAACAGCTTTAGTTTTGGCCCCAAGCCCGCGGAAATTGCAATTTTCCGAATTAATAGTGTACGTAGCAAAACTCAAATATAAATAATGAGAATAATAAAGCGAAACTCATATTCCAGTATAGTATTACTAAGTATTAGGAGGTATTACATGGTAACTGGTGAAGTATGAAAGAAATAAGACGCAATGTATTTTCCGTCCATCGTTGCCACATATTATGTTGCAAGAAAGTAGTAGAATTTTTGCTACCTTGGACTGTAGATTAAATGAGCTTTTTTTTAAATTCAATGTTAATTTCAAAACTTCAGACCACAGCGTGCTCGTTTTTCTTCTTTTTGAGTTAGCCTGTAACATACTTAATTTATTCACCTGGTGCTTATGAGATGCTGAAATAAAAAAGGGTATTGTGAGCACATAAAGTATTTAAATTCACGTTAGTTAATTCATTTTAGAAATATTAATAGAAAGAGAGAGTGTGGAGGTTTTATGTCGCCTCCCCAGGAGCTTGATTTGGCAAACTTATGGAGACTTTATGCCTGTATCCCAACAACAATCAATTAAGGCAAATAAAAATAAAAAAATAAATCAAGAACATAAAAAGTGAAATTATTAACGGTTGTATATTTGACAATAAACGAAATGGAAACAAGGAGATAACCGATAAAGATTTACAAGTTACTTACCTACTTAAATTCTACCAAATATAGCAAAAGAATTGACGGAAGTAGTTGTAATAAAAGTTCAAGTATAAACCAAAATGACTTGAGTGATGATGTATTTATCCGTGTAAATCTTTAATTTCATAAATTATTTCTTCTTTCCCGGCTCCTTAATATTTATTTCTCCGGTTAGTATAATCTACTATAAAGTTTCCCACTCAAAGTCAATTGCGAAAGAAACTAGCATTTCAATCAATTACTGTCAACATGCAGGGGCTAAGGATTTAATCAAATCCCTCCTAGGGACTAGTCGGTGGAATTTGGCACTTCTACTCCCCAGGGAGAATGGCTTAATCCCGAAACGCCCCAGTGTTGAAGCTGAATTAATTTAAACACTATTTTCGCTTATGTGGGGTCCGTTGCGAGAGGTGGCATATGGTAAGAGTGGTAATGTTTTCTAAGCGGTAATAGACAAGGTTTTTGTGTACCATGATGGCTTTTTCCTTTGGGAGATCAGCTTATCATGCAAGAGGTAAGGGTAAACTGTTCACAGTTATAATATTGCACAAATTATGGTCGTCATAATGATAATGTAAGGTCTTTGTTTTTTTACGGTGACTAAAACTTAAGTTTATTTTATTCCCTGAATTTTTCATAAAATGTCTATACGCAAGGCTCTTGCCAATACCATAAGGCAAGGCATATATTTACTATAATGTATCTTCCAAGATACCCTAAGTAAGATAAGTAACAATAACACTTAAAATTAAAAAAAAATTGTGGAACTTTGAAAAAGAATGTGTTCTAAATATTTTAAGTAGGTACAGTCCGAATTGAACCGTTTTTTAAAAATAACTATTTACAAATTGCTTAACACAAAACACACCTTAAAATGATTTAAGGTACTTAAGATACTGTACTTGTTGGGAAAAGTAAGCAATGAAGGAAGAAGTTATAACAATAATTCTATTAAAAACGTTGATTCTCACGTTAATAATTGTTCGGCCTTATTCGTTGTCAAAGTTTCATAATGAAAAGATATAAATGTTGGAGTTATCATTGCTTAACAGTATTGTTTTTTTTTGTTCTTTTTATTTGTAACACTGCACCGCCTAGCATATTTTTCTGCTTAGCCCCATAGTTCAGTGGAAGAGATAGCCTTATCGGCATTAAGTTCGCCATTTGTACCAATTTATTGTTGTGCAATAAAGAATAAATAACTTATTTCTTAACTGCAGTGCACTTACAAGTTTCATGTACTAAACTAAATCTTAATATAAGTTACGTAAAGAACAACATGAGTGCAATATTTTTTTTGATGATGAACCTTAAGTTGATCTGTTTTGAAGGTTTTTTTTTGTGTAATCATCAAATACAAAAAAATAACTCCACGCGAAATCAAAAATTGAAGCGAGCAAATATTAATAGTTGCTCAGATTAGAAAGGGTTGGTTAATGACCACACAGGCGAATATAACAATTCATTGCACTTCCCAGCCCCTAGTTAGATGCGGCGGGAGACGGTGCAAGTTATAATTTAGGCATTATGTAAATTGCTTAATTACATTGTTTTGCACCACTGATTTACCAACGGATATTTATTAATCAAAACAGTAATTATTTACCAATTTCATTATTTCATGCAGTTAAAAAGTTGAGGTTTTATAGGAAATAAAGATACCTACTTTTAATGGCCCTTCATCGAAATGTTGATTGATCAAGCTACTAAATTTGACAAATTACTTAGATTAAATAATAAATGAAGAAATAATTCAGTAAAATTAAGTCAAACTTGTACTTTGGGATACCTACTAGTCATTTTTTTCATGGCAAATCTATGCCTTATACACCTACACATAGGAAACACCTAGACCAATAACACAAATGTTTGTACTGTGCGGGGATCGAAGCTGCGACCTTTGGTGAAGTAGCCAACTTCTTCTCTATTACAACAAAGCGGTCATAGTCAAATTAAATGCAAATATGAAATCAACCAACCTGGCGCACTTGCATCTTTGTATATAAGTATTTCGTCATCCCGGAGATTTGGTTGTGTTATTTCTTAGCATTAATTGCAAAACTACAGTTGCATTCGTTTTTTTTTCTAACCCACATCATCCCACTGAGGCAAAGGTAATAAACATAGAAATTAATTATTAAGCAACAAGTTAATGAAAATGAATAAAAAATAAATAAATCTCCACCAAACGCAGACACAACTCTTGAGAAACTGAAGGCCATTTCAACATGGTTTAACCCTAGTGGTTTATTACACCAAGAGACAGAAAGAATCACTGGCACTCACAGTAAAAAAGCACTGCTTACTTTTATTTGAGACCAACATACCTACTTTACTCGTAATCATGTTAAATGTTTCAGCCAGTGAAAATTGTGTAAGTAAGTAACAGATTTATTAAAAAATACTACAGAAGAAACAGTTTCATGTTCTGGGGTGGCATTCCAGCTAATATCACTTTACATCTCGGAGCTTCACGCTTACTTCAATCATCAATACGCCTCACTTTGGATTAGTATTTCCTCTCATTTTAAAAAAATAATCGGCTTGGTTATTTCTTTTCAAACTACCACAGTCACAAAGAAACTGCATTTTAAAGATAACTCACTACGACCGAAGTGAGTTCTGAACTTCTAAAAAAACCGATAACTTTGATTGAATAGTCACAAATGATTGCAATGACTGTGATTACTAAATTCCTAAAATCAAAAGCGAAAAACGCATATGCATTCCGGATGTGCTTGCGCCCGTTCCGCGGTGTGCCCCGGCCCCGGTCGAACCCGCGACCCTACCGGCGACCGTTCCCACGGCGCCCCATTGTTTTGTCTCACGGTTCGCGACATGTCATTGCGATGATTGCGGTTGCTTTCTAATCATACGTTCGATTGTGAGACAAAATAGCTAGCTTCTTGCATTACAATTTTTTTTGCAAATTCTTTAACGTAATCTTGAAAAAAAATAGAACTCAAATTTTGTATTTAATCATATCGAAAAATACACTACCTACGTGTAATTTTTTTGATTTATAAATGTAACACTTTCGAGTTACGAACGAGTTGCTTGTTTTAAGTTAAGAAAGCATTTTTAGTTTTTCACTTAAGTTATGTTTCAGGAAAATCTATGAATTTTAATTTCTCTAAATTTTCATGGTCACTAACACGACCATCTCACATCTCACCCGCAAGATCTTCAGTTACTCCGTGATTATGGCGCTTGCAGTAGTGCCGAAATATTGGAAACTAGTTATCAATAAGGTACATAGTAGCAATCCCGTTACAAACGATTTGCATCTATGAAAATATTAAATACTCGCGGCCGCCCGCGACTTCGTCCGTTTTGACTTAAGTTGAACATTTTCGTTAAACTTGAAAGTGGAGCTCAAGCACGCATTTATTTAGCTATGTTCTCACACGGCATGCTTGTAAACACCAGTTTAATCTGCGCTAGCACCTTTACTCGTCACATCTGTCGTCCCACCCGCCTCGACCCATTTTTTCCACCATGTCGCAATTCCCAAACTCGGCAAACAGCGGGGAACGGAGTTGTCACGTAATTCGTTCGTCAAACATCTTACTATTTGTTCTAGAGATTGACACCGACCGCCCCCTGTTTCGGCTTTTTGTTTTTACCGAACTGTCAATATTTAGTCTCATTTGTCATTAGACGCCGATTCTTCGGAGTGGGTGGCGAGGCTACATTCGTGAAGTTTGAGTATAGGTGTACGTTTTGAAAGCTTGGATATTGATGATTTGCAAATTAGTGAATAAAAAATGTATGGGAGCCCTTTCGGTCGCATAAACTCTTTCGTCATAATGTAGTTTGGCATAAATGTTTCGGCATAAAGTTTTTTCGCATAAATTATGATAAGCAGAGTATTATAAACGCGTAATGGTTTCATTGGCATAATTATAATTTGCTATAATTGTATTTATCATAATTTAAATAAGCATAAATGTGAAGAGCATAATTGATAAACGTATAACTTGACTTTACCATAATATAAGAAACGCATAATAGAAGAATTCATAAAATACAAAACGCATATTTCTACTCGTCTGCCTAACAATAGAGTTGGGGCGAAACCGACTCGGCTAGATTAGGTTAGAAGGTTTAAGGCGGGAGCAAAGCGAAGCGTAGCTGTAGCGTGGGTGTTAGTTTTTCAAACCCTAAAATAAAATGCCTGCTGCATCTCTCTATGCTGCTTGCTTGCCTGCATGCTGGGTGCTTGCCTGCATGCTTGCCTGCACGCTGCATGCTTGCTTGCGTGCTGCATGCTTGCTTGCGTGCTGCATGCTGGGTGCATGTTGCATGCTTGTTTACATAGTGAATGGCGAGGGCGGATCCGACATGGCCGTGATAGGTTCGAAGGTTAAGGCGTGAGCGCAGCTCACGCCTTAACCTTCGAGGGTTAGTTATTTTTTTTTCAAACCCTAAAATAAAATGCCTGCTGCATCCCTGCATGCTGCTTGCATGCTGCTTGCTTGCTGTATGCTTGCCTGCGTGCTGCATGCTTGCCTGCATGTTGCATGCTTGTTTACATGGTGAATGGCGAGGGCGGATCCGACATGGCCGTGATAGGTTCGAAGGTTAAGGCGTGAGCGCAGCTCACGCCTTAACCTTTGAGGGTTAGTTATGTTTTTTTCAAACCCTAAAATAAAATGCCTGCTGCATCCCTGCATGCTGCTTGCTTGCATGTATGCATGCTTGCTTGCATGAATGCATGCCTGCTTGCATGAATGCTTGCTTGGTTGCTCACTATACATTTGCATGCTTGCTTGCATGATATTTTCGAAATAAAAATATTTCAGGAAAACAAAGAGAATAATAAAGTTTTTAAATTTTGATTAAGTGTTTTTTAAATGGTGATATTATGGTATTCTTATTGTATGACTTGAAATTTGTATGCCATAGGGTGAGATGCCAATAAATGATATGCTAAGTAATCGTTATTCTAAAAACAATTATGCATAAACCTTTGATGCTAATATATCATTATTATAAAAGAAGTTATGCGGGAAAAAAGTATGCCTTATGATTTATTCTAAATGAACGTTATGCGAAACGAAGAGTATGCCAAAAAACGTTATGCAGACTTAAGATATGCCTTTTTAATTTATGCATCCCAATATGGACCCAAAATGTATTATGGTGATCTAGAATTACTTTTGATACGAAGAAGGAGACGTAGTAGACAAAAAAATTTTTTTTTCCAGGTATATAAACCTAAGCCTTTGTTCTCATTTCACATTTTGTGTGCACATAAAAAGTGGAGTTCAGGTATTTCTCTTAATTTTGGAGCATTTCATCTAATAATATTTTTGTGTTTCTAAATTAATTTAAATCCGAATAGTAAAGTGTATTTTTGTTTTTACACCTACCCGCGAAAAAAGGTATGTTTATGATTTAAGCACATAACTTAACTCGACACGTCATCTTTGCCTTTGAATTTTAATAGATGGAGATGAGAAAGGAATTATTCTCCTTTCAGATTACTTTCCTCGCTTGGGCCTACTTTAAAATCCACGTAGGAAGGTAAAATAATATACGATTTATTGACATACAGTACTACAGATATAGCTAGTTAATTATATTATGGAATAATAAAGAGCTATTAATACATTTTAGGTAAACAAAGGTCTCGGAAATCTTAAACTTAGATCACCTAAACGCAAACTAAGCAGAGCTTGCTATAGTGTTAATGTCATCATTATCGCTTATGAATACATAGTGAAATATATATTATCACCCAGACACAGCACAAACATCACAATCAGACCTACGAAAATATTGATGCAAAACTTAGCACACAAAACAAACATTATATCACCTAATTTTTGTTAACTAACCAGCATAGAAAAGCTGTACCCTAAGTAGGTAATACTAATTACGAGTAAATCGCAGGTGCATAAGTGTTTGGAGGTGGAATATTGAAAACGGGTTTTATTTTATACACAAATTATACATTTTTTGAAGAAACATTCATATTTGGTCCAAAAACTATCATTCGTTAAATATTCTTTGTTGCCGTTAAAAAAGTGTGTTCAACCACACATTTTTTTAAATTCAAGGACAAAACTTAAAGTTGTTACAGCAAAAAGCAACAAACAGCAATTATAATCTATTTGTTTTACGTGACAGCTGCCATTACACCCCAGCCTTGCTCTCAGGCTCGTCTTACCGACGGCAAAAAATTAAGTGGTATTTCAGCCTCAGACGAGTCGCAAGCGCAGCTTAGCGCATGACCTTCTCGGAAACGCGCCGTAACGGTACGAGTACGCAGGTAGGCTATGTGCAGGCGCAAGTACTCGGTGAGTGTTGAGGTAAATTAAACGCTTACATAGTTTTAACGCTGAGGCAACCCGCTTGGAGTGAACAGCGTTTTTAAGTATTTGAATACATGGTTTCAACATTTTTCAATTTAAGAGTAATATTATTAAGTTCTTTGTGGATTTTGTTAGTTCCAAAATACTTTGACACGTATTAGGAACAGATCTACTAATGGTATTTAACTCAGGAGCTAGAAACTTCGAGTATATTCAAACAAAACAACAAGATTTCAAAACGAAGAAACTTACAAACAGTTGAATTATATTTGATTGTGAAGAAGATAAAAATACTGTTATTGCCAAATTTAAACTCGTAGCACTTCAATATGCTACGATTTTTTGTAATTCAATCTGCAGTTTGTCTTAACCTGTTTTAAATGTTTTCCACCGATTGGGTGCCCCTAAACGTAAAGAGATCTCGCGGCACACCTAGGAAACTGGTCTACCATAGCTCTGGACCGTGGTGTGAAGTGGTGGGGAGGCCTTTGCCCAGCAGTGGGACACTACTTTAGGCTAATAATAATATTAATAAATGTTTTCTGATTTGGAACGGAATGTAGGAATGGATAAGATATAAATATACTTATGATGTCTGTCATTAATTTAAAATGCACGTTGTACCTCCGCACAGGTAAGAATAAATACACTTTCTAGTAACATAACTGAGATAAAAATATTTAATAAGCGTTAGAATCAAATTGAATTACACTGGTAATATTGGAAAAAAGATGTGAAATGGGACGTTTCACAGCTTTCAACGTGTTCCGCACATTTAGCGATTAGAAAAAACGAAAAAAAACCCGTAATAAAATATTGTTCAGGGAAAGTTTTATTGCTGTAAAGGGGTACTGAGACGGGTTAGGCCATAAAACAATTAAACAGGGCCTGGGGTGTAAACCTCCGAGGAGGATACCTCCTTTGTGTGCATAACTGTGATCCGTTTCATGTTCCGCTCCCAAAATTATCACCTCAATGTGAATTTGCCCGTTATTATTAACTTTTATCGCCTATTGTGGAGGTTGAAGCCGCTAGCCAAATAGATACACTCATCTTCGATTTAATGAAGGAAAAACTTTTAAGCTCTGGTAATTTTAAGTAAATATTGTTATAAGAAGTGTTAATATACTGTTATTCATGGTATTTCAAAGTTGAATACTACCAAAATGTAGGGTTTTTTTAAATTATAATTAATAGTAAGTACCTATTACAGTTAATCCAGTGAAAAATAAGAAGTTTAGACAACTAAATGACCACGAAAAAAAAGTTCAATAAATATGTATATACTTTCAACTTTCAAAAGACTAACCTAAAGTTCAATAAATATCTACTTTTTGGTAGTATTCAACCCTAAAATACTATGAATAAATAGTTTATTACCACTTCTTACAATATTGTTCACTTAAAGTTCACTTAACCCTATATGTTAAAGGCTTACAGATTATAGGTACTTTTAATAATAGTTATCATATCATCATTACATTTTATCATATCTTTGTCTGTTAAGTAATTCAAAAACTATGTAGCTTTATATTTGTTGGTCTAAACAGCTGACCAATTAACAAAAATGGTTAGTAATAGACGACTGATGCACAAGCCTTAAGAAAAACAAAATCAGAACAGGAAAATATTCAAAATATGTGACTTATTATGTGACGAGTCGGTCCACCGTCGGACAAGGTAATGAGTAATGTCTTCTTCGGCTGCGTGACTCGAATGTTTAATAGAAATCCTTCAAAGGTATTCCGCTTTGTGTGCGCGTGTTCTGACAGGCGATGGATGGTGCGCATGTGGTAAATATGTGAGACGAAGCACATGGGCGGGAAACTTGGACCTAAATTGTCTGTAACATGTACTGGTTATTATGTTTTATATTTCTTGGATTTTTGAGGCAATTTGGTTATTACATAGGTGGATAGATCATAAAATTAAGTATCATTACTCCAAAATAAGACACATTAAACATTCACGAGTACTCTTACTCACATAATCGTCAAGAACCTTGTAAATTACATTCTGAAATGTTGCTAAATATTGGTGTTTTTCCTCGAATCAGAACGAGTACTCACATAGTCGTTCATAGACTTGTTTATATTTTGAGATGTTGCTAAATATTGGTGATTAGACTCTTATCAGGCTGAAAAGCAGATGAGCTTAAAGCAGATATGGTGTCCTATCACAAAACACTTGATCGATAGCTTCACGGCATCCACTGCTGAACACAGGCCTCCGATAGATTTTCAGAGCAGCCGGTCGGAGGCGGTCTTCTTCCAAAGATATCCGGTGACGTTTTCAGGTCTCATCAGACCTTGCTGGTGGTTTTATTAGGTCAGGTAGAAGAAGTATTATACTTACACCATATTTCGTTATAATTATTTTTATGCATTTTCCATGCAGTATCTTCACTAAAGATCCGATACCAGAAAAACCACCCTGAATGTGTGGAATCACCCTGGCTCATAGCGAAAATATACCAGAAAGATTCTGCCGGTCCAATAATGGTCTCGGTAGCTCAATGGTAAGAGCAGTCGCCCGGTTTGCGAAAGACGCGGGTTTGATTCCCGCCTAAAGCCAAGACCGAATGTTTTTTTCTGGTTTTCGGATCTTTATTATACCCCTTAGCTACTGTATTTCCCTAGAGTGAGAAGTTTATTATTTTAAATGTCTCAATGGTATTCTTCAAGTGTAAATACACTGCGGATAACGAATAATCCACAAACAAGTGATTCCCTATTACTCAACTATTCCATTTGTCTTTGCCTGATTAAGTATTTATCTTATCTCTCTGGCACCGGCTACCCGGGTAAGTGTCTAGGAATTTGCTAAAGAATCCCGAATTGCGAAATGACCTTCAACCGCTTCCTTCGTGATTAGTTTTCCAGGTAACTAATTATAGGATTCTCGAAAGCCTCAGGTCTCAAGTATTTGTTTTACAGATAAGAATTGGACTCCAGCGAAGTTTTCTTCGAATACTAAATAATAACTTGTATGTTTTCATTTGGAGGTTCAATTCAGACAAAAAAATCTAATGTGATATGCGTACAGAAGCTCAATGTGTTAACAAGATAATGTAAAAAATACCCTGAGGCTACCGTTAAAATTACCTTGATCTACATTCCCCAAAGCAACATATCAATCTTAAGACAACAAGGCTAAGCCATAAACTTCTTCCCGTTTAAGATGTACCCTCAATCATCCACCGAGTAGGTGTTCTGGGATAAAAAACAAAAGACGGTCCGGTCGTAAATCGGCGCGATAGAGTCATTAGCCAGGGGCGGACTCAGGCTGAATAATTAAAAACAAATAAACTCGACACGGATTACGTTATCGGTCACGATCTACGCTCATTTGTTTTTGTTTAATAGTGCGCCCTGCACGGGAGCGCGTGTTGATTTTGGGGCGATTCTGTATAATAAACGGCTCATCAAGCCTGTAAATAATTGAGGGATTATTTATGAGTCAGAGGAAAGCGTTGATAAAGACAATTAGATTATTGGGGTTGTAACACTAGTCGACTCAGTTCGTATACTTTTTGATTTAAAAAGACGTGGACTTATTATAGGCTGCATGGTTAATGCGTTTTTATGTGAGTCGAAATTGTATCAATTATGTATTTTGAACACAAGCTCAAAAGAGCGTCAGGGAGGTAATTGGTTATAGAATAACTGTATGAAAAAAGAAGACTCTTTGACTGGCTTCAGCACCAATAAGGTAAATCAAGGCAATCCCTTACTGTCGGTTTTTAACCGTTTAATTGTATTTATAATTTAAAAATTGCTTTTTTTTAAGTCAATGAAATGAAGTTAAACTGTTCAATCTATATTTCAACTGCTCCTAGTACAGATCTAAATTACGCATGTCTCTTATTTGAATGGTAAGTGGACCCTTTATTTCTACAGTTCGTGCCTGCAAGTCGCGTGGCGTGGGCCGCGAACACATGTACCTACATACACTTTGATTTAATGACATTTACAAATCTTTCGCGGCGCCACTGTCACTGCCGACACAATCAACTGTCAACTGTCATTTGTTTTAATTAATACGTGCCGCCCACGACACACGTCACGCCCGGTAATTTGATTGTGGGAAATTGGCGTTCTTTATCAGAATAGTTAGTTGTGTAAGTGTGGTAGGTGTTATTAAAATATCGCTCTTATACAATTTGTGTTCTTGGGAGATTTTAAACGATACTAGGAGAGCAGCAAAGTTCTTGAATGTACTCGTACGCGTATTATGAAAAGAATTAAGGTGTACATTCTGGGTCCTAAGTAGTTTTTCAGCCACTTGACTCTGGTATTAAATGGTGGTGACAGGCGAAGTGTCGAAAAAAAAACAAACAATCTGCTATCTGCACTGCTGGGCACACCTCATACCTCAAGTAATCATACACCGAAGCGTGGGCTCTCTCTGTACGGATTGTTGGAGGGATCTAAGGCTAGTCGCTGTCAGATTTTATCAAGCAGACCAGGTTTAACGACGAGACAGGGAGAATAGCCGATTTAAATGTCTAAATACAGATGCTAATTTTAACTGGTCGTATTGTACTGATAAGTCCTTGATTACTAGCATCATAGTGAGATTGTGTTGAAAATGGTAGTTTTGGATCTCTAAAGACATATGCTAACCTTGACTGATAATAATGTATTTTTACTAACATATAAACTTGATAAGTCCTCGTTTTCTAGCATCATAGTGAGAGGACGATGTTTGCGCGAAGGCGCCAGCGCGTCTCACCCATCCGACGAGAGCCCTCCACGATTGAATAGAACAAACACTCAGCTGTCACTCGCGAGCCCACAACTGTTGACATAACATACATAAACGGCCTTATACGTCCCACTGCTGGGCACAGGCCTCACCTCAACTATGAAGTGGAACGAGCCATACTCCAACACGCGGGCTCAGTGCGGATTGTTGGAGGGGTTTAAGGTTAGTGAGCAACCTTAATGTCAGATGTTATCAAGCCGCCCTGAGGCCTCTGGCTTGGCTTAGCGACTGACAACTAGCGACGTCAACCAGGACCAACTGCTTAACGTGCATTCCGAAGCACGGAGATGCCCGAAATATATATTACTAAATTTCGGTCGGGGTAGTCACCCATCCCATTTCCAACCCGGCGTGTGTTGCTTTACAACAGCGATCGTCGCCGATCACTGACCCAACTGCGCCACGGGTACCTCTAGTAGCTCACCACCGGGTAGTTTTAAATCTCTAAAGACAGATGCTAACCTTGACTGATAATAATGTATTTTTACTTACATCAAAACTTGATAAGTCCTCGTTTTCTAGCATCATAGTGAGAGGAGGATGTTTGCGCGAAGGCGCCAGCGCGTCTCACCCATCCGACGAGAGCCCTCCACGACTGAATAGAACAAACACTCAGCTGTCACTCGCGAGCCCACAACTGTCGACATAACGTCCCACTGCTGGGCACAGGCCTCACCTCAACTGTAAGGTGGAACGAGCCATACTCCTACACGCGGCTCAGTGCGGATTGTTGGAGGGGTGTAAGGTTAGTGAGCAACCTTAATGTCAGGTGTTATCAAGCCGCCCTGAGGCCTCTGACGTGGCTTAACGACTGACATATAGCGACGACCCATCCCATTTCTCACCCGGCGTGTGTTGCTTTACAACAGCGATCGGCACCGATCACTGTCCTAACAGCGCCACGGGCACCTCTAGTAGCTCGCCCCTGGGGTAGTTTTAAATCTCCAAAGACAGATGCTAACCTTGACTGATAATGTATTTTTATTAACATAAAAACTTGATAAGTCCTCGTTTCTAGCATCATAGTGAGGGACGATGTTTGCGCGAAGGCGCCAGCGCGTCTCACCCATCCGACGAGAGCCCTCCACGACTGAATAGAACAAACACTCAGCTGTCACTCGCGAGCCCACAACTGTTGACATAACGTACATAAACGGCCTATATACGTCCCACTGCTGGGCACAGGCCTCACCTAAACTATGAGGTGGAATGAGCCATACTCCAACACGCGGGCTCAGTGCGGATTGTTGGTGGGGTGCAAGGTTATCAAGCCACCCTGAGGCCTCTGACTTGGCTTAACGACTGACATCTAGCGACGTCAACCGGGACCAACTGCTTAACGTGCCTTCCGAAGCACGGAGATGCCCGAAATATACATCACTAAATTTCGGTCGGGGTGGTCACCCATCCCATCTCCAACCCGGCGGTGTGTTGCTTTACAAAAGCGATCGTCGCCGATCACTGTCACAACTGCGCCACGGGCACCTCTAGTAGCTCACCCTCAGGTAGTTTTAAATCTCTAGAGACAGATGCTAACCTTGACTGATAATGTATTTTTACTAACATATAAACTTGATAAGTCCTCGTTTTCTAGCAACATAGTGAGAGGACGATGTTTGCGCGAAGGCGCCAGCGCGTCTCACCCATCCGACGAGAGCCCTCCACGACTGAATAGAACAAACACTCAGCTGTCACTCGCGAGCCCACAACTGTGTTGTCGTTTTATTAAAAGTGATTGAAATCACTTTTCGAGTTAGGAATAAGTACGGGAGGAACATTGCGTTTAGGAATACGCTGCCAAAACATAAGGCTGTACTAGGATTCGTATGAAATTGGAGTTTTAGGATTTATTTTGGGGTAAATATTGGGCATTTGACGTCTCTAGATATCAGTCTTTAAGCCTAGTCGGAGGCCTTTGGGCGGCTTGTTAGCATCTGAGAGGAAGGCTTATGACTAACCTTACACAGCAACAATTTGCACTGATGGGTATGGATGTATGGGTATGGTGTATGGGGATGTAGTATGGGTCGCGCCAGTTCATAGTTGAGGTGAGGTATACGCCCAGCAGTGGGACGCACATGTCATTATCTATGACTTACTATAATAGTTAATTATGTTGCTGCTATGATGAAGTACACAGATCATATTACATATTTAAAGAAAGATGTTTTGGCCCAATTGAGCTGGCGAGGGCTTTAGTAGGTAGTAAGTATTGCTTTATTCATTAAAAATCGTAGAAAATGTAATTTAGATTAAGCAATACACTAATTATTTTATCGACCATACTCTCTGTGCCGTCAAATTGTCTAATGTTTGCATCACCGTTATTGTTCTCAATATATCGAATTTAAACTTCTTACGTTGTTGTTACATAAAACCGCAATAACTCGAGATAATTTGTTAGTCATGCTTGAGCAAGTATTACCACAAGGTTTTTTAGTCGTTTTACTATGTGACCTAAACTACTTTATTGAAATGAGACAAAAGTGTATATCCAACAACTGTCGCCTGTTACTGAATTAATTTATTGAACGGTTCCAGCTAACGGTACGCCTGAATTCTCTTCTGCCAGTCATACAACGGCCTTCTCGCTCATACAAAACACCACAAAACCTTATATCACAATCACACAAAAAGAGTTCTAACACACACACAATAAGGCATGATTTCACTCGTCTGAAGCTAGACTTACGAGCAGTCAATTTGAAAAGGCTGGCAGTAAATAAACAGTTGATACCAACTACACATTATTACATCAAAGAGATGAATAGGATTTGTGATAGGACATTGCACTTTGCACGTTCGCGATAGGTATCAAAATCAATTGGTCCCGCGTATCGAGTAGTGGGTTAGTGGGCGCGAACGAAGCCGGGTCAAACGGTTAGCAAACACTACGAGTGCATTCGTCTTGGTTTATATTTGCTGGCAGCAGCGTGAAACGGTTGCAAAAGCTACTCCTTCTAATGTTGTGCCGTGTTTCGTTACGCCAGAAATGGCAACGATTTAGGAATTTCCTATTTGCCCGTACCTGGAACTGGCAGAAAGCTAGCGGTTAAACGGGTTGGTATACAGCCTTTTTTGATAACTAAACAATAGCAGTCTTCTTCAGGTTACGCTGACCGATCTAGGCAAGTACTTGGATTAGATTGTAATGATAGCCTAGTAGGCTCCCTTGTCTGACGACAAATCTTTTGAGCTTTACGTTATTTCCCAAAATTAATGCAGTTAGTAAAAAGTGTGGTATGCCTCAAAATAGATAAAGGAATACTATCAATGACTCAGATCCTAAACTTATCTTGAAAATATACTTACTTAAAAACGTTACTCATGCATGACGCACCAAGTTAATAAATTATCAAATAATTACTTTGATACATTTTAGAAAAAATCGTGTGTTGTTTTCAATGACAAGAACAAAGCTGGTTGTAATCGTTTTCTTTACCAAATTAGGCAAGAATACAGCAAGCCTAATCCACTTGATCGTCCGCGACAAAAAGCTCCGAAGAACAATACGAAATAATAGCTACAACGAACCGTAGCTGGTTGTATCGTTTAACAAAACAACTCGGAAGCATCTCCAGATCAAATCCAAAAATAATCGGCTATCAATCAGCCGGGCGAGACTGTACAAAAAACTCTTTGTCGGAACAAAACCGTCCGTAATTGGTATTGAAAAAACAAAAGTGAAAATTTATAACGAGACGAAACACCCAAATCATTCTGTTTAGTGCAAAATTATAGCGTTTTAAATGGGGCGTTTAGGTGATTTGTATGTCTTAAATAACGCCATTACGTAAGTGGCTCGCCTCGGGTCGGAAAAGTGCGGTGCAATCTATTAGCCGGGCAAAAAATGAGCTTAATTTCACACCTGTTTGACTTTAATTCTATAATGACGCGGGAGCAATGAGCTTTTTGCACGCGTCTCCGATCGCTCGCTTACTTTAACATACTATATTCAGCCGTGGAAATTCATTATAACAATCACGAGCTCACGAACGGTTCCTTTTGTGGACGCGAAAGTAAATTTCGGAAACAGTTTTATTACGGTTCGATTGTATCGTCCGGATCACATGACGTGCGAATTCGAGCGATGCTGCTCATTTCACACAGTTTAATGGTTCGAAATGAACAGCGGTTTTTACTCGTGTTGCCGCTTTTCTTATTCAAAATATATTTTCCAAGGAAACGGGCTGTGTCTACAGAATCGGTGGTCATTTAACGGCAGGTAAACTGTTTGTTTATTTGTGTTCCGTTGCATTTTTAAGAGAACGGTGTCTGAGTACTTCAACAAATGAAGCAATGTTTAGTAGCCGGTCCAATATTAATTGAAATAATTTATATCTCATTGGCGCTGATTACGAATTAATAAATACCTTATAATGTTGCTTTATAATAATTACTAAGTTTATATTACCTACAGAAGTTGATAACTAACCAGTCTCGATTTCATTAGATAATATGGAGATGAACGCAGCGTGTACCTCTTGCAGAACTTTTATTTCATCCATTTGATTTTGACCCGATATAACCTTTTTGGCCGAAATCAATCCCGAAATCCAGTAGACCAGGCCAGTAGGCCAAAACTGAGTACTTAAAACTATGCCCCATTGGTGTAAAGAACTGATCCAAACTGAAACAGAACTACAAAAATAGGCCACGTAACTTGTTTGTCCTGGGAGAGAGTCGGACCCATCACACGTGACGTCCGAATGCGCTCAATACATGTACTGTGACCTCCCTGTGTCCAGGCATATTTATTATTATTACTAGAGAACGAAAATCTCTTCCATACGACCCCCAGGACCATTTGTTACTTTAGTAGTAGATCAGGAATAGTGATCCTGCAAACGACTAAATAGGCTCTAATGGGGAACCTCTTGGTGTTGCAAACGTCCAGCGGGAAAGGGCTAGCCAAGAGCAACACGCCAGTCTATTAATAGTAGGCGTCAAAAATCTATGAAATGACAGATCAGCGACCCGTTAAAATAAGTGAGATAAAGTGTGATGTTGTTTCGTGTTTGCTTGGACAGTGAAGGCTTATGACTATGACCTCATGTCTGAGAAGTAAGATGATCTCGCTTTCGTATCGACATGTTAATAGTCGATCCTGGGCGTCGCTTTGCTCCGTTCGTGTCGATCTGTCGTCCTATGGCGTCAAAAAGGTGATGGAAGAAAGAGTGCACTTGTGTATTGCGCATACATTTGTTCATAACATCTCCTGGTAACCTGATAAGTTAACCTCATTCAGATTAGCACCAGTGATCGAAGTCGACCAGGACCTTATTAGATTATTAAGTTTTTGAAATGTAGAAATTGGTCTAGGCCCCAGGTGCATTGTGTTAAGATCCTCACCTCATCACGACTGCTGACGTCACACGGTGGGTGCCGACACGTCGCCGTCACGCTCCACAAACGGCGAGGTTAGCGCAGCCTTGGCGCCGGCCCACATTGCGCACCAGAACAGAACGGGAGCGTTTTTTGAGCTGCTGCGATGGTCGGCGTGAAACAATAACCTGACTCTTCCGGCACCCTAGTCTTTGTCAGGCAAATCCTTCAGTATGGTGGAAGGCAAGATTTTAACCAACGAAGCCTCCTGATTCAATATTAGGCTATGAATTATGGTGTCTAGAAATTAGTTAAAATTGTTTTTTAGGCAGGTTTATATGTGTACTATGTACAAACTAGACGCTACGCATTCTTATGACAATCATCAATGTATTGATCAAAAAGGAAAGTTAATGTATTGATTTGTCTTCTTTTAATTTTATTTTAATTTAATATGGCTATGACGTTTTCACGATTGAACAGGAACAGTCAGCATTAAAACGAATGGACGATTTCAGAGAGGCAAGAAATGATGGACGTTTCTTATAAGCTGCAAGCTAATAACTATTTTAGTACTATTAAGGTTTCTCTTTTTAAATATGAGAAGTATTTTATTTGACCACTCCAAAGAGTCACCTAATGATACGCTGGAAAAATATCACATATCACCACGATTTTATTTATAAATTACTTTGAATTTAAGTGAACTTAAGCAATACTATTTGGTTACCCAAATTAGGGTAACAAAAGACGGTGCAAAAATACGCAACAGAAAAGAGTAAAAATTTGAACTCGAGTCATGTGCGTTCGTGCACTAAAACAAAATGTCAAATTGCCTAAATTTGCCACTGAGCTACACAACAACAAACTTAAAATGGCATCAGGAAAAACCATAAGAGCCATAAATTAACGACCTAAGCATTTCAACAAATTGATTTGTCAAGTAAAAGAAAACAAAAGAAAGCAGAAAAAAATTAAAGTTGGCCATCCAGGGCCGGCATAGCCAATCAAGGGCGAGACAAAGGCGCAGCGTGCGGGTCGTAAAACTACGGGACCACGAGTCCGTCCAAAATATTTACAACGCGTGACAAACACAGTCTTTTGTCTCGAAGGACTGTCTCGGCGATTAGTCGCGGCTGATGTTAGGCTGGGTCTACATGTGCTTGTGTAGATAGAAAGTTGTTATCAACCATGTCTTCTTGAGATTATTACAACAAAAAAATATCAAACAGGTTAGTTTCGTCGTCAGACGCATATGCATCCACAAGTGTACATCCAATTTTGTTAGTACCACTAATAAACAGATGCTAATGAAACAAATAGATAGCTGCCCCAGTGATTTGACGAAAGTAGCCCAAAAATTGGTTTAAGCAACAGGAACAATCAAAACCCGGAAGAGGAGTCAGAACGCTTATCAAAAACTAAAGAAAAATTGGAATAGTCATATGAAGATGATTCACTGATTGTAGTTTAATTAGTTTCCAACCAAGTCCTGTAGTGGATAAACTGTTAAGTACTGCTTTGTAAAGTTACGATAAAATTTGACTAATCTGAAAAAGCGATAGCTATTATTCACCTCGCTCGCCTAACTTTTAAAATTTGTAATTGTGTCCAACATTCACTGTTGAACATCATTTTTGAGGAGTGCAGTCACCCGGTTTGCGAAAAACGCCGGTTCGATTCCACCCCTTTAAAACGCCTTAAAAATAGGAAAACCAAAAAAAGACATTCGGTCTTGGCTTCAGGTCAGTCAATAGTCGTATGTGCCCGCCCTTAGGTTGAAGCAGACGTCGTGTAGCGGAGCCAACGACAGAAAACAATCGTAAACGATCCTCGGACGAGTTTTCGCGTTTTGGGCAACGTCTCTTGGAGCGAACTGGTGATAATCGAATTTTCACGCTGTCCAGTTTGCTACATGCCAGTTAAGACAAGTTGAGGAGGAGACCAATTTTTTACTAAAGGACATTCCTGGAAACCTATATATAATTTAAACCTAGGCTCGTTTAATCGAGAGTTGGGGTGACATACTGCATGTGCATAGTAAAGTTAGATTGTTTTATGGCGTTCCGTAAAACTAAATAACCACGCAAATGTAACCGTTTGAGTGAAAAGGACCAAGCCGAATAACTTTTTAATTTTACTTTTGTACACATGAGGGAGAATACCAATTCAAGGTGAAACCAATAAACGAATAAAGTAAGCGTTTTATTCTGAGCGGGACCTAGATGAGATTTGGCGTGAGCCTAACTTGCACAGCTGAAAAAGGTCCACACATTGCTCAGCTCTTAAAAATTCTTTGTTGATTTTTTCATAAATTCAACCTTAAAATACCAGGAAACGCGGGCAAAAACAGATGAAAACATTCAATTAATGCAATACAATACATAGTTAGAATACTACTATGTATTGCAGAAAAAACTCATTTTGCCGGATGGACGGTAGGTTATACTTATGAAATAAGTATATATTGTTCGATATTTGAGGACCTTTTTTACACACAACTCTATCAGCTATGCACATGTTGACACGTATTTCCACTAGGTGGAAATGAAGATATATGATTGGTTGATCAAAACACAGCTTCACACAGCTCTGGAAAAAGCACTCACGAAGCTGTCCTAGATTTTCAAAATAGGTTTCATACTTCAAATTCAAAAACAACACAGTTTTTATCATAAATACTTCTTCGTTCGTTCATATAAGTAATTAATTGCGCACAGGATCGAAGTCTTGATTGACGTTTTAGAATTTTGAGTTTAGTAATAGAGTGGATGCCTGCATAGAATTAATAAACATTCTTGTGTAAGTGAAAATCAAACTACTAGTATTTGAAATTTAAATTGAGAAAATGTTTATGACAGGCGATAAATTAAACCGCCATTTTATACGCCCAACGACTTCTCATTGAAAATATTTCTTCATATTTGCGGCTGTAATGGATATTAAATGCATTTAATTCCCTCTTTGACGTTACAAATGAAAAAAATAAATGTATTTTCCATTGGCTTCTAAGTGATAGGTTGGAAATTGAATATAAAATCTATAGGCTGCATGGCAAACACATAGATAAATATTTTTATTGCACACCAAAATCTGCAAAAGAACGTGAAACTCCTTACTCAGTCAGAATGGATTTTACAGTAAACGACTCTGTGTTGGAAGGAATAAGGAATGAGTATATTTTGGAGTTAGGGATAAGTTTTTTGAATGAACTCATGCCCTTACTCCATTCCATGTCCAAGAGTAGAATACTAAAATCATTAGATGTAACATTTAGTGGAGGTTATTTTCGATGACACATGAAAGTTTGTATTAGCGACTGCATAATTATTTTGCATGGGGTTTCGATCTTACACGATTTGAAAAGGATTTTGTAACGTTGAAAGGTTATTCGAATGCTGATTTTGATTTCAATTAAAACACTACAGTTTACTAAGCTGGTGAATATCATCTTGAAGGCCTGCATAAATGCCTCTACACTCCACGCTTTAAAATGCTTTTAATGTGAAGGAAACACATGTGCTGAAAGATCGTTCTACGCCTGGATGGTACTTTTAGGAAGGCCAAACGATGCACTGCTAGGCTTTTTTTCTATTGTTTCATCCTTAATTGTTTTGTGTGTTAAGATTGTACTGTACTTTCAATAAGATACTTTTCTTTCTTTCTTTCTTTCATTTAATTTGCTACGTTTACTTATAACTTGCGCATAATTCAGATACCTACATAGACACTCACACAGAACATCTCAGACTACGGGAAGGTATCATTGCCGTTGAACGGTTAGCAACCAAAGTAGCAAATCTGTTTTGTCATTATTTAGAAGGTTAAAAATGTCCAGCAAGTCAGATGGGGAGCGCGGCCGTGGAATGTTGCTATCTGACACACAGCTGTAAAAAACCTGGCACGTGCCGACGCACAAAATGCCGATACTATATCAAAAACGATCGCGTCTGGGCGAGGTTATAGGGTTGTCGGTTGCCTCAATAACCTACGTTTGATACGGGCATGCGACTCTGTAGGTTGCTTAGATCTCACTGACTTGTGTTAGTAATAATATTGTAAGAATTTCAAGAAATAAACATCGTGTTTATAAATAGTCAACTATAATGACTTCAAGTATTTTAAAACGAAATAGAAAGCTAAGTGAAGCCGTCCGAAGACAAATATATTCACTTTCTTAACGCGAAGGGATTAATTTGTGGATTAATGGAGGTCATTTAGTTAACAAAGTTAGAATCACAAAAGGTGAAGTGTTTATGCGTTTTAGTAAATAAAATGAAACAAAATACTATGAGTGCACATTTCATACAAACATACCATCAGGACTTTATGATATTATTTTGCCAAGATCCTTACATCCTGCACTTCTACCGCTCATACTGATTTATTTAATTCTTTCATGCATGCTCGGTAGGTAGATTTCAGAAAAATAAATTTTGACTGAAACTTTTCCACTTTTCAATTCTGTTAACCCTGCTGTGGCTGGAACACGGGAACGAAAAAATCCCTAGCTAGGCTCGTTCGGCTTAGCAATAAAGCCGAGATACCCAATAGCTGTGAAAGTTCACACAACAATTTAGGGTTTTAACACTGCATCGCCACCGGACAGTCATTAAACGTACATTTCGGATGCGGTCTGTCAGACCCGCGCTAATCATTTTACTGTTTTCCCGCATTCACGGAAAATTGTGTAGGCTAATGCTTATTAAAATTCTTTGTAGGTCCTGATCAGCATAACTTTATTTTATTTATTTTATTTAAACTTTATTGCACAACAATGAGATTTTTACAAATGGCGGACTTAATGCCAAAAATGCATTCTCTACCAGTCAACCATAGGGCTAAGCAAAATAATATAGTAGGCTAAAAAATGTAGTAGGGCATAACTTCGTAAGTTAACTTTGATTATGTTAGTAGATTTATCAACCAGGAGTCAGGGTTTGTCCTGTTTAGGATTCTGACGTATGTTTTCACGACAGATGTCGTAACTCAGAAGGATAGATTATGCAATGACGACAATGTTCACTTATAGTAAGTAGCGTGTGTTCAAATTACAATCTAAGTAAAATCTAGTATAGCACAAACCAATTGTATATTAAATCCTTAAGTTATTAAATAAAACAATCGAACAAGGAATTCACTAATTGAATTCCTCAACGCCAAGATCCTGGTGAGTCATCGTCAGGGTCTAGCAATCCTCTAGATGTTGGTAAATTTAAATTTTATTTATATTTTATTGCACGCAACACAATTTCGGCGAGTCTGAAGAGGTGCCAATCATTTTGATCGATGATATTTGATGCAATTATTTTTGATTTGTGCATGAAGCGTATGCAACTATACAATTTTAATGCTTAGCAACGCGATTGACTTCGTAGGATGCTATCATAATATCTGTTTTACATCAACAAAATTTGTCGATTTTCATCTCATTTTGTTACGTTTTTCATTAACTTTTTAGATAATTGGCCGTGGAGGATTAGGATCTTGTATCGAAATGGGAAATCACATTTTCATTTCATGATCAAGTTCTATAAAAGTGCTTTTCAAAAAAAGTCTAGTTTTTAGATTATACCATTTACCTACTTCAATAAACGTAATGTGTGATGACTAATTCGTTGTCTCTTTTAAAACAAAGTAAAAAGTACCGATCTTCGCACCCATCCGACCGAGCGCTTATCATAAATCAAACATTTCATCAGTGAGTTTTCCTCGTGCTCGTAAAAAAACGACCTCCATCTCGAATGTCATTTGCGCAGGCGTGCCGTTGAAAAAGCAATTATTTCAATATCTGGCCCGCGCCCGCGCAGACGGCGGCACCCAGCGGCAAAAAGCGCGCACGCGCGCCGTGACTGCCAAGAAAGTCGAAGAGCTACCAAGGACATGCGACGTCACGGTAACAACCATTTTAAGAACCGAATTCCAATCATTATCTAATCCTACATTTATAGAAGTCCTATCCAAGAATCTAGTAAAATTGTCGATTATAGTTTTGTTCTCCTTAAACATTGTTTTTATATTCCCCCTTCTAAGTCAGTTCGTTTTCAGAATTGTTCAGAATCATCTGACTTCTAACAAAAAAACTTGCTACATTGCATATTTTCAGTTTAAACGAATGTAAGTAGCCACTGTCTACAACCAGTAACGCAATAAAAAAAAACTCGTAGAATTTAGCCAAATTCATTTTTTCCAGCATCTTCTTAATCAGGATATAGCAAAGACCTAAACGTTGATGACCTCATTTACTGCCATACGACTGAGAAAGCCTCACGACATTTAGTCCCGCAATTGTTTTATGTGCATTTAACCAATCAATCCAGCAACTATCGGTCAAAATAGTTATTTCATATTGAACCAGTCAGTTAAAAGTAATAAATATGAAGTAATTGCGATAAATGAAGTGCCCACAAAGTTGATAGCTAGAAAAAAGATCATGGTCCTCAACTTGACCGCTGGTTTCCACTCTACTGAGCGTCGTAGTTTTAAATAATGGTTCCAAATAGGAATCAAATTTGCTTCCGCTGATCAATTACGTTTTTATGCGATTGAAAATAATAAAGTTTGCAAGGTTTACTGGCCGATTAGACACGTTTAATGATATTATAACAAAAACATTTTTGTTTAATCATGTGGCCATCTCATTAAGAAACAAGTCACTGACCAACACAAATGAGACTCACCTTAAAGCATTTGACAAAAAATCTTTCGTAAATGTTCATCACACTGACTCTGTACCCATTATATATGATTTTATGCTACACTTAAGTCTCTTGGCCCAGTGGTTTAACACTAGCTCAGAACCCGATGGTCCTGACATCAAATCTGCCCGATCACACCTATTTTGTGTTCATTGTACAAATTGCGGCTAACTCTCCGGTGATGGAAAACACCAATATAAAACCCAAGCAACCCGGCGGTAGGCTCGCCCCTTACCACGATGGGCTTGAATGCCCTCGGCGAAATGTGGGCTTCTGATTGTTCCGTTCACCACGAGGTCTTGAGGCACCTTTCTAACATCATATAGTAAGGTTTGTAGGGGCCAACTTTTTGTATCAGATGTTAGGTTACTCGTCATTCCTTATTTTATCCTTTGCTTTATTCATTCGTGATTCGTATTCGACTGAAAAGCAGTAATTATCGACTTAAAATAAGAAAAGTACAATATCATTTCCATTATTCGATCAATTGGTTAACCAATGGTATCGATTTAACATCTTAAGTTTTGTATAGAACATATCAATATAATAGCCCCACATGGAAACTTAATACATTATTGTGTGCATATATTTCCATTTATAAGTATTCTATTAGCGTCATCATGACTGTGTGCAAACATACACATTCATCACATTAAAAGGAAAGTTGAATGCACTCTATTTTGCAATTTACATAAAATGGCTCTTAACTCATTGAATGAATGTCAAGTGTACTAGAGTCCTCTTCTTACTCTCAAGAGAGAAACATCTATGAGTGTATCACCACTCGACAGGCGTCCACAACTTTATAAACACGTCGAATCCAATTTAAGTGACCAACTTACTACAGTCAATAGAAAAATTTAGACGTGTCGTATAACATAGCGAGTGCATTAAGATGCTCAAATATTCGAATCTTTCACATCTCACATTATGTCTCTATATGTGCAACCCAAACTTTTAGGTCTATGTTTTAAGCCACGTCTTATAACGACAAGTGTCAAACTGAACTTAGAAGTTAAATCCACCAAAGTTAGAGTTCTTATGTACGACTTTCGTAGGAAGCTAAGAAATTACACAACGTCGAATTACTTCATCGCAAATGTTCGTCATACCGATCTTCTTGCGTGAATTGAACTTGGTAGTTTAGTATGACACTCACGTTTTTTCACATAATTTTAAGGCTACCTTCTAACTGTGTCACTTTTTGGCGAGGTCAAGGCTCAAAACTTAATTTAAACTTATGCCTATAAACAATAACAATGATTTGGATCAGTCATAGGTATTTTTTTTCTGTGTGAAGACTATGGTGTAGATGAATATGGATAACCTTAGGATTTGACTTGACCCATATTTCAGAACGACTACTTAGCCAAAATGTGTTTGTTTAAATATTTGAGTTATATTTTCGTATGAACTGGAACTTGGAATGGCCTGTTACCTGTAGCAAATGGATAGAGAGCTGGTCCATTGTTGCCGATTGTGTACTTCGGTCATCCCACCATCTTGCTTCCCCATTTTCAGCCAAACGCTCCCAGTCAGGACGCTTCAAGTATTTAGGCACCGAGTCTGTGATCTTTTTAGCCTAGAGCTCTTGCGGCATGCGACAGTTCTAGGCAGTTTTTGGGTTCAGTTTGATAGAGTGATTAATTGTGATGAACTTACGATTAAAATGTGTATATGTGCTATGTCTGGGTGCTTATTTACGTAAGTGTGTATTTAGAAATATGTTAGAATGCTGAACTAAGCAGGGCTGTAATGTGGGTACATTACAGCCCCGCTTAGTTTGAAGTAACATGATAATTAATTAACATAATTATGTTACTGGGTTAAGCCCGTTTAATTGTGTTTGATAAATAAATAAATAAATAAATAATTAATTATATGGCGTGGTCAAATCTCTACTCAACAATCTGTTGTTAAGCAGTGCTTAAGTTACTCGTACATTCTTGTAAACGGGTCTGAGTTAGTTAAATCGGTCGTCCCGAACATGTCACATCCGGTAAACACCTACATCACAGCACTCCTGTCGAAGTTAATGCATTGGATGCCGCAGTGAAATGAGTGGGCAGTACCGCATTTCCTTAGCAGTCACATCGCACCGAAACGGATTCCGTTCTACACATTTATTTGTGGATAAAATAACGATTGATTTGAACTATGGGATCATATGAATAGAAACTACAATACTGAAACAGGCAACAAATCATATTGGTATTGGTTAGGGCTCGCGTCCGTTAAGACCGACCGGTAAAACGCGTCAGTTAGGTCAGTATGCCGATTGTATACCTGTATCCATGGAAGGGCCCGACAGCAATCACATAACAAATAACCAGAGGCCTTATTAGTATCTTCTGGCAGCTCACTTTGCGTCTCTAATTAAAATCTAAGCCATGGAGCACACACAGCAGTTACGCAGAATTAAAAGTTTTTTGGCACCATTTAGCACATAGAACATGGCTTGTAACAGTAATAAGTTAGTGACGGTACTGGTTCAATGTAAGAGACCAATATAAGTCCCACTGCCAAACAACACTGACCTCTCCTTTCCGCAGCTAACAGCTTGCTGCAACGAGTGCCAAAATTTTGTCACGTGTTATCTCTTTGTTGTATTATAATGTTCAATAATTGATCTCCTTATCCATCGATACTTATGCAAAATCACTTGAAGATAATTACAGTTGAAAAAAACAAAATCCATCTGTTACTGTACCTTTATATGGGTTTGACGGATGGAAATGGCACACCGTTAATGCCAAGCCATAATACACAGTAACAGTAATACATTATTGCAATAGTGTATTACATAGTTACAGTAGAAGAGAGCAATAAAGTCCTCGTGGACGCCGCGGAAGAGAAACCATCGTGAGAGACGTCGAACGCGCTTCAAATGTGATAAATGTTGCTTGTAGAATTAAAGCGATGGCAGCGACATGGAGTAGGAGGATAGGGCCGGGTGGACATGGCAAAAGTATTGATAAGTTTGATAACCGAATACGAACTATGAACGTACAAGACAATGAATAAATTAAATTATTTATTGAAAGTAACAATGACTCATCGTTGTTAGTAAAACTTAAAATTTATGTCACTTCAATTTCATAATATAAAAACATTAAATTACGAAAAGATTTTAAACGACCATAATTTGACATGCAATCTCATACAGTTGCCGTCTAAGAAATCTAAATAAATACAATTTCGCTAACCCCTATAACAATGATTATCGTATTCATTCGTTGCAAGTGTACGTACCTGATTGTAATTCTGATGAAATTAGCATAGCGCATAAAGCTTTATTGTTAATTGGCAATTATTTTAAGGGAGCATTTTTTTTAAAAAGCATAGAAATCTTGTTTTTGACGTGATAACGTCTTTAAAATCGTTTTAGTTGGGTGACATGTTCAGAAACTTGTGTCACACTAAAACCTCACGAGCGCGATCGCAGGTATAACGAGAGAGAGACGGACCGATCTTCCGTCTCATCTCGAGCGCTGCCAGTCATTCCGTGAAATGCCGTTATCACGTAAACATCTCGATCGTAAACCTACTTTACAAACAACCAATTTTTGAGTGAAGTCATCTGTTTGTAAAATACGAAATATTACTAAAGACTAATCTTAAAAAAGCCCGCAATTAACATTACAATAAAACGTCAATAAGAAAGGATAAGACAATCTAAAATTTCAGTTAGGTTTCTGCAATCGAATGTAATGTTCTTCATACATACAAGAATCTGCTTAATATTTGTTTACTCAGCATACTGCTAACAATAAGGACCAAAAACGCTCAACCGACAAAAGCATATCCATCCTAAACAGTGTTGTCCTAATCTATGGCAGCGCATGCCAATCACCCGCGCGTTGCCTGACAGCGAGGTTAGAGCTTGCCGATTCCTTAATTGCCATGACGTTTTGGTGTCACCCAGCCCGAGGTCGACGGTGTGTACGCTACTTAACTTTAGTAGCTCGTGTGCACTCCGCCTGCGGTTGCCACACAGACACGTCAATCGAATTTCGATCCGATTAATATTGTGAAATCGATTTGGATATGTGAAAAAACTTCACAATGCCAATAAATACCGAGTTAGGAAACTAGCAACGTATGACTGTCTAACTCCCGAATTCACAAACGCAAATTAACCTTGAGCATCCCTCAAAAGTATAGTCGTCCCTTTCAGTTCTGTTGATATTTTACGAGACAGGATGAGCGTGAGCGCGTGCTTAGCGTTGATTGACGTTTGTGAATTCGGGGATAAAATATAAACCTCTCCTTTTGCTGTTTTATTAATTAGATTACAGAGATTAAGTAGATTACAACGATAATTTAGTAAATTACAATCCTTTATTCTTATAGTAACAGTAGTAGAAAATCCAGTTAAGCTTGAAATACGTAATGGTAGCCTAAGTCTTAAGATGACAAAGCAATAATAATTCATAGGTTATGCGCTTTAAAGGAATGGAATGTATTATGCAATGTTACTGCTGTAATGTTTGTATTTGAATAGCGCAAGATCTATAATAGGGTTATTAGGTACTGTTTCGATTATATTACTGCTACCGATTTCCAACATAAGATAACATAACTATCAAAAGTTGTTGCCACAATAGAAGTCAAACAATTTTATTACAAGTTACAATTTCAGATGAGCCTATTAACGATACCATAACAACAGTGGCTCAAAACGGTATGGACGCATTTGAATATCAAACAATCTAAAAGTCCCAACTAAATGCATCATAAATTCAACAAATTGAAAAATAAAAAGGCACAACTTATAATTTAAAAATAAATATGGGATGAGACCACGCCGTTTATTTCGAAACCCAACGAGGTCTAAGGAGGTTGTCAACGAATAAATTACATCAAGATCTATAAAGCATGTTTCAAAACAAAATTATTTGGAAAAGGAGACCTCATTCACACATTAGTGCCGCTACTCGCCGCGTCCGTCGGTAATTATTAAAAAGTTACGTCCTGATTCCTTTGCTTTTTTATTTTTTTCTCTTATTAACTTTTTAAATTTGGAGTGTCGTGAGCGCTAAGCAGTATTTATGCGGTCCCCAGCAGCGCGGAGAAAATTTTGCTTCGGAACAAACTTCGAACACTGGTTCGAAATGAGAATAAGTTTGTTTTATTTTAACTTGCTTTCTTAAACTCACTCACAGATATTTATGATCGTTGAAAAATTGTTAATTTCTTAAATAAAATCAATATAAACAAAGATAAAAATGTATATTCATAGGTCCAAATCTATTTGCATGTCTTTTGTGGCTATAACAACCAAAAAAAATAAATTGTAATTATAAACTTAAAAAACCTTGAACGTCTTACTTGCACTTAGATCTTGTCATATGCCGAGCTCGAACTATATGACGTAGACTGCTACGAGTATTACGCGTAGATACTAGACATAGTATTACGAAATGTTCATAATTAAATATGGTCATTCTGGCACTAAAAGCAAACACGATGTTAAGGTTCATTAACAGCAAATCGTCCAGCCAAAGCTTAAAAAAACCTGATACAACACTGCAAAAAGTTTAGATTAACTAAAATCTGTTTTTAAAATAGCTCCTATCTAACTAATAAGTTTTATTCGCCTACTTGAAACTCATCTACAGCCTCATTTCTTTTTATGCTGATTCGAAATAAAAAAAAAACTGAATTAAACTTAACCATTTCTACACCGGACCGATATAAATTCTCGCCGGACACTCGAGAGGATCGCCAAAGCTAATTCTGTTTTGATTAATGCTCCTTGCACATTTCCACCGCTCTAGCTGACACTCACCACCGCCTTTCTACTGCTAAAACTACAAAAAAGATTCAAAAAAGCACTCTATTCCAATGCAATAAGCAGTTATAGAAGGCTGTGTAAATTTGTACACCCGAAAAATATAGTTGGCATATGCTTGGAGTGCTTAAAAGTAAACCGCTACTGGAGAGTCGCGTTTCTCACGCAACTCTAGCGATTAACCGGAGAGGGGACGGGCCTTGTAAAACAGTTGGGAGGATTATACGCGACACCTTTAATTTATAGCAATTTCCTGATTTAGTCTTGCATTCGTAGATTCTACTGTTTTCGACAAAATTCCTTCCAAAAATGTTAACATTATTGCATTGTTTTGTACTTTACTTACTTACAGCTTTTCACACTGAGACACAAATGACATAAATATTTGTCTTAGATAGGAATCGAATCCACGATATCCGATACACAAGCGAGAATACTGGTCACTTGCGGAACTTGTGACTTCAGAATGTCTATTTCATTTTCATATCGAATCACGAAACTTAAAAGAACTCTCTTTTCAGCCAATGAAGTTTAGTTATCAACTATTTGTGGAATCATCAAAACCCTCTAAAATATTAAGAAGCATCAATCTTTTATAACAAGCGGAATAATAAATTAGGCACAGAAGTGTTCATCTTTAAAATAAAATTGAATGAAAGTTAAACAAGCATGCGGTTCGCCCGTAAGCAATTACCGCAACCTATGGACGCGGTAAATTCACCAACAGCATCACTAGCCGTATCAACCGATCTAGAATTTGCCCAACAATGTTAGAAATATTTCAGAAAACTATTATGACACCATATTTTACAGATATCATCATCATAAAAACACCAGAGTGCAAGCGCACCGTCCATACCAAGTCAAAAGTGAGTTAAGAATATGGGCAACTATCGAGTTTAAGTTGAAGTGACTTTATAACATTAACGCACAAACAGTTAATTAACTAATTACAAAGCTTCCTAAATCCCAAACCACTTTACACACTCACTTCACACCTGTAAAGGAAGTGTATTTGCATAAGAAAATTATAGTGTGAAGCATAATTTCTATGCTGTAACATGCTAGCTGAGCCCCGGGGTACTTTGTACCGATGGAGCGATAAGCGCGACTGTGGGGCGCGAATAATGAAATTATTAGCGATACTGTCGCCTTTTTGTTTTATTAATGAGGGGAAAATGGTTACTTTCTGTATTTGTTTATTTTTTCACAATGCGAATGTAGGGTTGGAACTAATGAGACATTGGTTCTTCTGCATCGGTGAAATAATTAAGGTGTGAAGGATTCTACCGGCCGTACTAGTAAAACTTAATTGAAGCTGAGTTAAAAGAATAGGTAATTACTAATACTAACCCCATTTAATATTGCAAAAGAAACCCTAGGATTGATTAAAGCACTGCACTTTCACAGTACAAGATTGTAAAATATAAGCTCTATCAATTACTAGCCATATACTTTATGTTTTAGTTATAGAATAGAAAATATTATGGTGTTTCCCTGTGATTTTCATCATGTGTCAAAATATATTGTACCGTTGATAACAGAACAGATTGTGTAGTGCAACTATACAAAATTTCATTTAAATTCTTTCGGTAATGTTAGAACACACAAATGTCATGTCAATAAAAAAGCAGTGTACCTACTTACAAATGATTTTTAACAATTTTCATACATGGGTACTATATCGTACATACTCGTACGTACATTAATGATAAGTAGACTGATAAATTATGTTCCATCAAAGATTCATCCAATCCGACATTCTCCGTTCCCTCTATATTCCCTCAGTAATTAGGGAGGCGACCGTTCAGTCTCACTCATATCGGCCGCATTTATCTGCCTAATCGAATAGAAAACGGACATTTATCAAAAAGCACCCTTCACTATCACCATCTGAACGAAACTTTTCTCCACATAATTTCATATAAATTACTTAAAATCAAAAGGGAAATTATTCGTTGCCTAATGCCCGATTTGCATGTCGGCAGGTCGCCTTTACCTAACTTATTATTTTTATTTTATTTCCCATTTTCCCCCTCTTTTGTGGTGGGCGGTGTGCATTTAACTGTAATACGTCAACACGCGTTACCGATGGTAATGGTAATGGTTATCGTTATGGTAATTATTGGTACCAAATGACTTGTTTTATTCTTCACATCACTGCAGGCCGCAGTTCTCATGGATTTGATGGCGATAATAGCTCGGTAATATCGAAGTCAGCTTAGATTATACCTTAATTTATAAACCACTAGTAGATAAGATAATTATGCTGTGCTTAAATAAGTAATTTTTATGACATTAACGACTAATTTAGGAAAAAAGAAACGTCATTACTGGCTCCTTCTCTTGCACATCGGTACAGTATTTCTTAATCTAAATGTGCATGGATTTTCGAACTCATAGCTTTTAAGCACAAACTTAACTGGCATTACTTAACTAAAGAACAAACTAAGATCAAACGCAAACCAATTGTAAGAAATGAAAAGTCGAAAGCGAAATGTCATTTTTTCTCCTTTTGATTAAAAGGCAAAGATCAGATGTTTTTCGCTCGTCAAAGCAATCTATTTTCTTTCACACGATCATGACACGATCTTAATTCGATACCTGTCGAGCACGCATCAATGGCCTAACCTCTCTGGATCGGAATGAGCTTGAATATCTCCCTTATGCCAATATTTTGCTTCGTATCATTGGCATAGATCATTAATTTTCATTTGACCTATAACAATTTGACTTGCGCGTCGAATAAAAAAGTCTCTGAAGCCGTAACGCGAGGTGATAAGGTTCAAGTGAGAACATTTGTTTGATTCCAATACGTGTCTAATAATACACTCCTGCGTTCGAGGCTCGTGATTGACGTATGATTTTGAGCAGTAAGTGCTGCAACTCTTAATGTAATTATACGTACACATCTTAACGGAATTTTAATAGACAATCGTTGGAACAGCGTGAAGGCGGGTCACTGGAACATTACTCTTGAACTTGATGTGGTATGGTGAGACTGAGTATGGTTGCCATAGAACCACAAGGATTAAAAGCCGTTTTATAATTTAACATTAACGAAAGGATACGAACCCGAACCGCAAAGACTTTTACAGCGCAAAGTAAATATAAGTTAAGTTACTACTCAGTCGATAAGTTTTTAAAATATCAATGGACTTAAAAACATCAACCACTTGAGTGGACAATGTTTTCAAAATCAGATCTGTACTCCCTAGCTGATTTTGAATTACCTAAGAAACTGGGCCTGGAAACCTAGGCACTTGTCTAAGAAACTGTTTTTGTGGTTGGATAATCTGTAACGGGTCAACGTAGGAGAACTTTTACGTTATTACTGTTGCATTACTTCAGACCACAAATAACATCATGTCACTATCAATGACACCCAAGACCACCCCTTTGACGACCTCAAATTACTCGTAGGCCTACCATTCACAAATTTATAATCACACGTTCATTGATAACGGTACCGATTTTGTTAAAAGTTCTGCGCTAATTTTCGTTGTAATTTTCAAGTATGCCGCCCCGTCTACTTAAAAATTTGGCTTAGTTTATGAAACTCTACCTATTTATTTGAAAAATAAGGTTCAAAATAGCAAAAATTGCAGTTACAATAGCAGTTTCATGAACAAAGAAAGTTTCGAACCGACTACCTGGTGTACCTTCCTAGAATGCAGTAATAGCAAACTCAGTAATCCTCTTCCCCGGAATATGCGATGTGCAAAGATAACATGATAACTTCGAACTATCATCAGGGTTGTCACTATAACCGATTATATCAATTGCTCAGAGTTAGCTATCTCATCATTGATTAGCTTAATCAGATCGTTGAATAGATTTAATCTTATATTGATTGCAATATTAGATTCAGTTTTTGATGTGGAGTTTTTAATATTGCAATTTTTTTTTCCATAAAGTGGTTTGTCATGAAGTGATTTGCTCAGCAGTGGGCGTCGTTCGGCTGACATGATGATGATGATGATGTGGTTTGTCATGAGTGTTTGAAATTGGTAGGAAATTAGTAAACATGAGAATTGAAATCAGCCAGTTCTAGAAACAAGTTGTGGCATCAAAAGCTACAGATGATACGTTAGGTTAGTTCAGTAAAAGTATCCCAAGTTAATAAATAAGGTTCTATTCCAGTCTTAACTAGAATTGTACTAGTATTCTACATTTTGACATGCAGGATATTTTTCAATCTAATCTCTTTGCAATGTCACCGACAGATTCAAATAAATATTAAAACGACTTTCTGACTAACATCTTCATGGTCGAATCAGTAAACATTGATTTGCTCCATGTGTAGGTTTCGAAACTCGCATTTAGAGCTTCAAGTGCAGGCAGCCCTAGAACACCTGAATCGTTTCACGGTGCCGCTAGCATATTACCAATTTTCGGCATTCGCCGCGCGGCGTCACAAAGTCTGCAGACTGCCCTCCCCGGAAGGATTACCCACTTTTTGCAGATTAGCCGAAACAAGGACCGCTTACCTGCGTGTAACCTACTCCGTCTATAACACTGGTTAAACATTGTTTTATGGTTATCGTTTTGATACTAGTTCTAATTCAGCTAATGTGGCGTTTGGCTCTATCGGGACAATATTGCTGACTTTCATTTCATTTGAAAATGGAATATGACAAAAAAAACAGTTACCCTAAAAAAATCTTTTCTATTTATCTCAAACGGGTAGCAGTTGAAAAATTACCTTCCTTCCCGTAACGATTATTAGTCTGTGTTCAAAATACGAACACTTCAATTTATGTCGATACGTACTACTTATCTACTTAGTTTTAATAAATTAAAAATAGAAACAAACGGAAATGAAGTACTCAGTTTTTGTTCCTTTATTTCCGCTTATTTCACTCCACTAGACTACAGAAATAAACTCATCAATGAATTAACAGATTACAGCATAAACAAACAGCATTTAACAAATTACAACAAAAGCTAAAGTACGTTAATTGAAGTGTTCAACAATGGTGAATGGGGACCATTGAAGTGGCGTAGCAGGAACAATGAGGTAGGTGGATAGCAACGAATCGCGAGTGGCTGACGATGCCCGCTATGCTCGGCCGGCTTCGTCAATATTGTTACAAGTGTTTTGAGTCATCGCTGAACAAATGGACGAGGGATAAACAAGTGCGCCTATTTAAACTTACCGAGTCTATCCAAAACACACAAATACCATCGGATTTCAATTCATTTCGTTACAATTAACTCGGCTGATGATAGAACTCTAGTACTCTCAACAAATCTGTACTATGACACAAACAGAATAGACTGTGATACCTTATGTACAAATGCATCAGATACCATTCACCTATTCAGCTCCATCTATGGAAGAAACTGGCAAGCTTGGGCTTGTAAGTTGTTCTCTTCAAAATACCCTTTTGGTGGAAATCACATGAGCCACGTTGCGTGTGTTGCCTTCAATGTAGGGATTATTTCTTAATTGCAATATAGCTTTTTGAAAAAACACGTAGATAACACCTTCCAGATTGAAAGTTTGAATACTTTCCTACTATCTTGCACCCGGCGAACGTAAAAATATGGGTGATCCGAGCTACTAACAATGTCACAACAGAGTTTGATAATCATAGCAGTCCTTCATAATCAAGTAAAATATGTTAGAGATTTGCTGTTTCACGATCATTACAGCCTTGCATAGCATATCCACCTATACGTCTGAGGAAGGTATTTGCAAGGTATATAACAAAGGTAATAATTATCTCGGCTATCCATAGCCGAACCGTTTCAGGAAGTCTTGACTGCAATAATGCTCTATTACCACAACAAGAAGCAACAACACAGTTGCATCGGATCAGTCACGGAGACTGCGCGTCACAGAACATGCTTATTCGTTAGAGCATGTTCACACCTAGCGTTTGTTGGGCGATGTCACGGCGAGGCGATCTCGCTGCGGGATCGCGGCGTGTACGCTGCAAGCACACCGCGCGCTCGCTGCGCACTCGCGGGCGGTATCGCGGCGGGTGAATGCCTCATCTATCAGAGAATTTCAAAGCGGGCTACGCGGCGAGCTCGCGGCGTCCTCGCGGCGTGCTCGCGGCGTCCTCGCGGCGTGCTCGCGGCGTTTATTTTATCGCGGAACTATCCCTGCGAGATCACGGCGTGTACGCTGCGAGAAGCGCTTGCGGCGATATCACCTCGCCGTGAAATCGCCCAACAAACGCAAGTGTGAACAGACTCCTAGGATTTAGCGGAGAAAACAACCAGCACGTGAACACGACCGTATAACCCTGAAGGTCATGGTGACGGTATTGAAATGCTAATGTTGCATTGTTGGCTGAAACGTTGCTTTAGTTTGTAACGTGCTGCCACCATCAGATTGTGGCTTAACCCTGCAGTCAAGTATTCGTTTACCAAGATGATTTTGCTTGATTGGAAAGCAGCCTCGAAAACATCACACATGTATAAGAAATAGATCTACGGCGTTTTTCATCTACAGTTCTTGGTAACTGTAAATGGTAGTTTTAGTTTATTTTTAATGTTTTGTTATTATTATAACTTCTTTTCGTTCACCTAGTCGTCTAAACATCGACGTTCGTCGTTCTCCTAAATTCTATTGTACTCGTATTATTATACGTAGGATTCTGCCGATTACAGTCACCATCACAGGCACCTGATTCCATTAGCACTGGACCATTAAAGTGTACACCATTACCTTCGTCCGGAGACTTGTTGATCGGCTTCAAGCTCATTTTCCTGGTTCTTTACCTTGGCCTAGGTACCAGTCTTTCCATTTTAGCTATTCTCTTTTTGCGAGATGTGACTAGAGAACTTCACATCGTTGTCCAAGCCCTTAGCTAACTTGGCATGTCCAGACGTGACCAGACCAGGGGTGGCATTCTGACTAACATCACTTCCCATCTCGGTGCTTCATGCTTACTTCAATCATTAATACGCTTCACTATGAATTAGAATTTTATCTCATTTTATATGTTAACAATTGAAAAATGTTATTCGGCTTAATTTTTTCTCTCAAACGACCACTGTCGCGAAGAAATTGTATTTTAAAGATAACTATGACCACAAGCGAAGTGAGTTTTGGCGCCAACCGGAATACCATAGCGGTACCGCTTCAGCTTAGTGGCCTTTGGGGAAAAGCCAGTGAGTTATGAAACGTTTCTGTTTCAAAACCGGTGCAGTTCGACACCAAGCTTACTTTGTAATAAAATGTCAAAATCGAAGGAAAATGACACGAAGATACCAACCAATTACTGCACTCGTGCAGTTGTTTATCGAGCGAGCTTACTCATCTTAGCGCTCAATTCACACCATCATCTCACAAGTGTCGGGTGGACGTCGGCGTCGTTTTTTGAAGACAGCCTGGGTGAGAGGATATCGCGGTAGCGATTAGGTCCTGACTTCTTAGCAGGCATTATATTCGATTTAATAATTCACTTTATATCATTGACATTTCGAACCAGACCAAACCTGATTACAAGCGCTTGGTTCGCAATTGTAGTCGAAAACTTTCAGTTAGTATAAAACTATGTATAATTCTTCTAGTAGAGACTTTATAGGCATCATCACAAAGCATCACCCTATTTAGGCTTAAAAAAGCACTGTCACTTTTTTTTGTGAAAGCTTTTGACATTTAACTGCGTGTAGGTAGAACTCGTACCTCCTTTTAGTTGAGGTGTTTGTAGCCAAAAAGTAGTAGGGCCTGATTTTTATTAGGTTTTAAACACCCTAACATTTTGACTTATCGAATTCCTGCTTGAGTGATAATGGCACAAGGAAGTAGGCTGTATCAGTATATTACCGAGTCAGTCGCTACTCATGCACTTGAGTACTACTATATAACCGCTAAAACCAGCTTCTCTGACTTGCGTCAAACCTCTCCGTGGTTGTCGTTTTGTCGGCTATCGGCCGATGTCGAAGTCGGCACGCATCAAAGACTCGCCCCCAACGCCTGCGTCTGCGCCGGTGACTCGGCGTTTTGTCCTCCAGTACCAAGGAGGTGCCCGTACAATCAACCTTAGTTACAGCTTAGCACTGCCAGCTAAGCTCTTATTGCTCTGAACTTGCACACTCTATACGCACGAATGGTATATCCAGTGTTATGTTTGCGTTGTCGACTGTACATCATTTTCCTTGATCCTGGTGTCTATTTTTATAAATTGTTGATTGTGTATGTTGCTTTACAACAACGATCGTCGCCGATCACTGTCACAACTGCGCCACGGGCACCTCGGGCCGGGTCGGAAAAGGGATGGGTGACCATCCGACCGAAATTTAGTGATGTGTATTTAGGGCATCTCCGTGCTTCGGAAGGCACGTTAAGCAGTTGGTCCCGGTAGACGTCGCTAGATGTCAGTCGTTAAGCCTAGTCAGAGGCCTTAGGGCGGCTTGATAACATCCGACAATAAGGTTGCTCACTAACCTTACACCCCTCCAACAACCCGCACTGAGCCCGCGTGTTGGAGTATGGCTTGTTCCACTTCATAGTTGAGGTGAGGCCTGTGCCCAGCAGTGGGACGTATATAGGCCGATTATGTTGATTGTGAACCTGAATACACGTCGAGCTCGAGATCGATTAGGTATAATATTTTCAAGCAATCTTAATGCAGGTACGGTCAACGGCATGACAGGCTATTCATTTCCAGTCAGTCCTCCTTGCTGTATTGCACTTTTATATTTATCAAGAGCTACCCTTGTTCCTCTATAGAAGTGAAATATCAAAATGTACAGAAGCCTAGCGATTTTCACTAACATCAATTCACATCTCGAAGCAGCACATTTTGTGGCTGCAAGCTCACTCCAATAGTCTATAAACGCCTTTAATGAGTATTCTTCCTCATTTCTATGATAAAGCATGTAATTCTTATGAAAGAATGGACAACCCTGAAGTACCTACTGCAATAACAAGTTGTATGACGTCAAAGTCTGCAATAAAATGACAGAAAGTGATTAATGATGAGGATTAATTACGATTGACAAAATTATTGAATACTTCCTTAACCATTCGTATTCATTAAAATGATGCAGATACTTAAATAAAATGCATATCCCTTACAGAAATAAAATGCTCCCACAAACCAGACGTAATGCCATATCGTGAGGTGAACGCAAGAAGAAATTACGAAAAGGGTCCCTAATGTGACCCTAATAAATATTATTAGCAGGCAAGATCACGTATACAATCAATTAAGTCCCACTTACCTGATCCTCCATCGCATCCGTTCGGAAATGCCAACAGAGAAATCGGGTACTTCCTACCGTTACGTTAAGCACACCCACTTCATTCAAAAATGGTACAGTTAACTACAAAAAAAAAAAGAAACTTGCAAATTCTGTTTCGTAAAGCACGCAAAATCTCGCAAAATCTAGTATTTTGTGAGCTGTTACCTAACAGAATTTATGTTTGTTTTTAATTATTTTTTCTACATAGCTGGTTTAAGTAAAGTTTTTATTTCTTCAAAGAACCTTTAAATCATTTGACACAAGACAAATGTGCCATGGTTTGACCCATCTACTAATCGTGATAATCAGTATACTCAGAAACTGGTTTGAAAAACTTTTTAGATGAAATAGTTACGTACTCTACGGTATCTAATAACTGAACTACCCTAGAATTTATTCGTCTTTAACTTCATTTTCTATGTTACAAGTGACTCATCCCGAATTACTTTTACCTCAAAAATTAAAAAATGAAAAAATACTTTCAAAATGCTGATCCTTCGGCGTCCGCAATCTCAAGCTAGTAAATCCCACGGAAAATAACCAAACGAACTTACTTTTTTGGGTTCGACTGTCCAAAAACATAACCTCTCATTATTTCTAATCATCACAACATAATCCGGAGCGGGTTGAGTCTCGAGCGTCGGTTTCCGCTTCTTTGTGCCAAGATACCCGTCAGAGACCTCGCAAGTTTACTGAGTTAGGACTTGCCGGTGTCTTCGAATTATTATTCACTTAAGTAAGTAAGTTAGGAAAAAAAGAATAGTTAAGTAAAGGGGAAACAAAATTTAAAAAGTTGTACTTAATCATTCTTGTTAGAATATTATAGAAGTCCTACTGAGACGAATGTAAGTGATGATGACAGACACTAGTAGGTACCTACATTTTGTCTTCCAAATTCTAGTTGTTATTCCAAATACCTATGCAGTACTGATTTTATAAAAATGAAAACAGAATAGGTACAAGGTTTTTTAAAAATTAATCACGTGAAGTCGTCTTCCAAACTCATGTCTGTTTATATTATAAAAACTGGCTCTAGTATCAAACAATTTGCTTTTAATCTATTTCCCTATCTTCACAAATAATGCTCCTGGTAGATAAACATTTAAAATGCTGCTGAGAAGGCACAAGGTACCTATTTTGTAACCAACCAAATATCTTGTAAGATGAAAATGTGACTCATTCATTTTATTTGAAAGCATAGGTACCTAATGAGCACATGCTAAACGCTGACGTAAAGGAAATCTTTAGAAAAAAGTCCTAAATTTAGCTCCCCATTGGTGTTCTGTCCGCCATTTTGTTTCGCGCGTGAAACGTGCACGTGCAAACGCCCGGTGTAGGCTTTCAGCCGGTAACCAGACCCCGCCTCCCGGTCTCACGGCTGAACCGGCAAAAAATACCGGTAACACTACACTGAGATTGGGGATCTGTGTATGTAGGTACTCTGTGATACATAGGCTACGAATAAGGGTACTTCTTTTTATTTGGACCTAGTTGACACTGACAGAATATCATGCAGAAAACGCAGTTTCAGATTTCTTAATTCTTAACTATGTTTGCGTAGCGTTTGGTGTAACTATTCAAGGCAAAGTTAACTCAATAAATCAGGTTGCAAGCTAACCGAAGTATAAATAATTGCAAGGAATAATATTACCTACACACCTTTCTTTCTTTTAGGTAACCAAAGTCGTAATGAACTACCTAAATCAAACGTCGCACGAACAAAAGGCGGTCAAAAACAAAATCGATAATATTTAACAATTAAACCGTCGTATTATGACAGAATGTAAACCACACATAATTAAATTAATTGTTATTCAACAAAGTACACACGCGGACAAAAAGTTTGCGAGTATTGATATTATAACAATATCACGCTTTTTGGGACCTATCCAGCTCGGCTGAGCCTTCCCTGCTCTTCTAAACCCATATAAACATGAGTAACAATGGGGTTATCGGAGTTACTATAAAAGGTCTCAGTAAATTGGTTGAATTATAAAGAGCTATCGCGTGAATTGTACACTTGTAAAGTCGCTTTGTTAAGTGGCGCCTGTCATTGTGAACAGACAATACAACTTGTAAGAAATGTTTTTTAGGAATTCTCCATTCATGAAACTATTAGATGCGACGTTTTGTGGCAAATTCTGTGATAATGTAACCTGTTGCGTGCCATGAATTGAATGAGAGTGAATTGGTTCATTCAGAGTCAGAGCAAAGGACACCGGTCTGGAATGTAGTGGAACGTTCTCTTTTGTTGTGGTCTAGATAGTGAATGTTTACCTTTATTTATCTTCCTGTTGTTAGAAATACTACTTCCTTGTGTATGTTTTTTGTTTGTTTATCAGAAGTTTGACATACGATAGCGACACTCAGGTGTTGTCCTAATACAACGCGATAATGCGAACATCGCGCGACTAAGCGATTCGACCATCAATACTAATCGATAATCTAACATATTGATCTATCTAGTGGATAGTGAGGGGGGAGATCGTTAATAGGACTCCTAAATTTTGCTGAAACCCGATCGTCGCGTCGAATGATCGCGTTATCACACCTCAAACTTGTGTTTTTGTAACATCAGTGAAAACAAATAGTTATGTTAGAAAGATGGAGAACACCCCAAGGCGCAAGTTTTACGAAATACTACGAAAGTCACGGAGCTACGAAATTAATTCAAAATACAGTTTCAAACTTTCTTTGGACAAAAGATTACGTAGGCACAAATTATTCTAATGAATCATGAGCCAAAGTGGGTAAATGTAATTGTGATTGTATGAAAAAAAGTCGTTCATTTTGACCAAACAAAGTTTATTTATGTTGCTAATACGTCGTCGTCTAAAACTAGGACGTCGCGGGCCTATTCTCTATACACCAAAACCGTAGGTTCACTGAAACTGATATGTCTAAGAAATTGTATATCAAGATCTATGTCTATATACCTATAGCGTCGTTATCAAGACATTTAACAATACACAGTAATGAGATTTGACGCATTTTTGTCTGTCTTTGTGCCTTTTAAGATTAACCGAAACTACAGTTAAAGCTTCAGCTTCAAAAAGACTTCAAAAATTCCAGTCAATGAAGAATACACTACTGCTACTACAAAGCAGAAGTACATTCACACATACAAGCGCTCGAATATATAACCGCGGTCATGTATTTGTCACGCACATGCGCGTCACATTAACGTATACTCTTGCGCACTCAGGAAACTGCGCCTGACATTATTCCTAGGTAACACGTAAATTACTATGATTAAAGTTACCTAATGCCTTACTTAAATTATTAGTGCCTAGTTGTGCAAATTTTCGTGATAATATGCGGCCGAATACTGAGCTTTCTGATTTATGTTTCTTACTTTCACAATTAAACAACAACGACGTGGTTGATTTCTAATATGAAGGGTATTTCTTAGTTAATGAGTTAGGTTCCTATATTCAAAGATGTGGTTAGTACGAAATCTTGTCTTCTTCAGAAATAACCCACTACAGTGGGTTATTTAAAAATCAAAAAGATTTAAAACAAAATCAAGATAAAATACGCGTTATATACCCAGTTATTTTCTTTCCTCGATCCCAAAATAAAAACAGCATACCTGAAAAACAGATTCAAAAACATAGTTACACATATTTATTTGGTTGGATTAAATAATATAATAAATTTGATGTAAATTCATATTTATATTCGTACAACCAAATGGCATAAATGCCTAAGTATATGTTTCACATATTGTAACGAGTACAGTATAGTTACCTACTTAGGTTCATCATATAAAATATGCATCTTTCTTTCTGCAACGTACAAAAATAAAAATGACGTTTTGCAACTTCTATTTCAACAACGCCATCCGACATTCTCGCGTACATAGGTGCGCATGTGTGCGTGTTCACGCATGCGCGGTGAGGAAGCTGCGCGTGAGATTTGCCCGCGCGCAGCTGCGGCGACCAGGTGTGCGCTCCCCTGCCGCGGCCCCTCCCCGCAACGGACTGACAAGCACAACACTGATTTATTTACTCAGTTAAAGTTATCGAGGAATTAAATAATTAATGTTGAACACTTGAATTGTTTATGACTTGTATTTTGTGTTTGTTTAAATAATTAAGTTCGTAAACGTACAAATCAGATTTATTAAAATTGCTGCGATCAAATAATCGACTTCATAGAAACTTGAATGCATCCGACCGAATACTGCTATACTTTCGCAAGACGACCAATGTTGGAACCTGTACCTACCACCTATTGAAAAAAGAACCTGTACCTACAACCTATTGAAAAATTACGATCTTAATAATTTAGCACTTTTAGAACTTTATTTTCCCAGGGTAGCTAATTTATTATCTGTCAGTGAAATAGCTTCTAGTAGTTTATATACCTTCAAATCAATAGTAAAGGTGCCTACTGCTTAGAAAATCATATCATTTAGCATTTAATTCTCAACAAAATACAGTTCAATTTAATAGTCGAATAATATGCAATAATAATTATGCCAAAACGGCAAACAAAATTTTCAAAATATGTTTAGGACTATCACTATTTCATTCAGGTTTTTATTCATAGTCCTTGGAATATTCAGTAATAATTCTTTTTAAAATAGAAATAATAAAATTAAAAAAGAAAAGAATAAAATTATACGTAAATATTTTCTGCTCGTCTGTACCATACCATACCGCACTACCCCATCAAAATCTGTGAATGCTTGCGCAAACCCGCTTCCATGACATAAACAGTCCGTCAAGAACCGTATTTATTCCACACGGCTCGTTCCACGTGGGACCTGGTACTTCATGGACGAGCCCTTATGGGGCCGGCTCCCCGCGAGTAATTATCCTACATGTTTTTATATGACTGTGATTTTCGGTGCATTATTATTTACGGTTTGGCAATCATACTGAAATTTCTTTGCATTGGTTTGCTGCAGCTAATCACTGAGATTAGCGGATAGGTCATTTGATATGACAATGTGATGAATTTCTAAACTAGATTATTTTTAACACCCAAGCTACATGTGTGTTCCATAAGAACTTCACATGCAAACAAAGAGCAAATTTTAATAAGGTTATGTTAAAGATTTATGTTAGAGCTTTTATCACCTAGCAAACTTCACCAATGTTTTGACAGGTTTTTTGATTTTTTATTGCAAAAATTTGTAAATAATATGAACTCCAATTATACGATCGTGATAAATTAAAGATATTTTTTAGAATTTATTGTTTCAGTACAATAAAGCCATCTAAGGATATGTTTAGGGAAGCTCTAAAAAGCGGCTGCGATAGACCTTAAGCCTAATAATGTTTTTTTTTGTTTTATCTGACTAGCTGTTCCAAAGTTGTGGCTTTCACAGTTTCATCGGACAATGGTAACGTCCCCAAGGCCCTCCTGGTGGCACCCGTGGGGGGTCTTGCCTCGCCTGAGGGCGTTACTGAGAGATGGCAATCAGACCTAATTAGGACGATTTTCTAGCCTCTGAAACGACGAGTTTAACACAGCTTGTTACTTTCACAGTCCCCAAATTGTTTCACGATATCTACCGCATACTATTTAGTAGAAACGTCGCCGCAGTGGAAAGGTGACAACTAGCACAATAGCAGGTCGTGATCTTATGCGCGTGAGTCGACTTTCCAACACCCCCTTTTGCCGTTACTGATTTCTTTCTCGACCGCGTCATTTTTCAAAAACAAAGTACGAGCGCAGTGGGAGGCTGTCGCTTGCTCGTCACGTTTGGATGACAAGTAACGGTTTCGTGATTACCATTATTTATTTAGTGTGCGGGAAATTGCACGTGGGTTTCTAAATTAGGATGGCGTACGTTGGATGGATTTTGCGGGGTAATGTCCGATGCGAGTCGATTAGGAACACCAACGACTTCAACACCTCTTATTCTGAAATTAAAAAATGGTGATCTCATCCAATTTTGTTATTTCAGCTTTGATTAAAAGAACTAATTTTTTTTTTTGTTGTTTTTTTTTTACCTGAGACCAATCTCAGAGAATTAGTCATTACTAAAATATTTTTTCAGTGTTGTCCGTTTCTGGATCTTAATTAAGTAATTGTCAAAACCATCGTCGACTGCTATCCAGTGATAGCAGCAGAGCAGTCTCTGGGCGTTGCCTACGATGCAACATTCATGAAGTTTCGTAAAACGTGTGAAAACCATGTCCGGTTTTTTATCTATAAACTTTAAAATGTGATGCTCAATATCAAGATAAATTTCAAGTTAGAAATACAATATCACTTAATGTAATAAAGAGAAAACCTTAACCACCTTAGCATCCAAGAAAACGACCAAACCCATTATTACCAATAAGCACTTTCCTAACCATCGGATTTCACCCGCATTTCATAGGCCACATTACGGGCACATTATTTTTGTAATAATTGCAAAAGTGCGGCGAGTCTAATTCATCGGACGATTAGGAGCGTGCGAGTGGCCGGCCGGCGCGGTCACACTGCTGCCATTGAGGTCGTTTACTTCGTATCAGGAGAAATGAGATTAGAGGAAAACTATCTACAGATTTAATAATAATATAACGTATGCGTAGACAAGCAACGCATCTCGTGACACCTCTGGTGTTGCAGTTGTCCATGGGCAGAGGTGATTACTCTCCATCAGATGACCCTCTAGCTCGTTTGCTCCCTATCTCATCGAAAAATTACGTTATTATCAGCCTTTTGCATCCCACTGCTGGTCCTTCTAAGAGTACGCCACAAGAGCCGCTCCCCCGCTTTAGCCATCTAGTCACTACCAACTACACTCTTTAAGTCATCGAAATATCCACACAGTGCTATTCAGCCTGTGTGGTCTCGAGCTTAAATCTGGCCGGAACACCTATTTTGTGATAACTGATAGAACTTGCGGTTAACTCTTTAGTGTAAAACTTCGATATGAAACCCAAGCAACCCGAGTAACGGCTGTAAGCTCGCTTGCCACTTTCAGTTTAAATTTGAGCGTTCTGTCAACTTCTGAATAATCCGTTCACCATGTTTCGTCAGTGTGCTTCTGATACTGACTTCTGAAGCACAGAAGACTGATGAAGGGTCAAGCCATAAAACAGCGCATAACAGCAGATTCAGTGTGGGCGCACATGAAATAGGCAGTAGATCCAGAGTTTGTAGAGGACAGGGCATATGGTGGTAAAATGAATGAGCGTTGATGGTAGAAAAGTGCTCGAATCATTTGACGGCAAACAAAGCATGACGATTCGTCATAAAGCTGATAATATCAATGATAAACAAGCCATTGGCTGACTCGACCGATCTTCAACATCTCTATACTTTGTGTACTGTCATGTATACGATGACTACTCGAATATTAGGTGTTGGTCAAGCCCTCATTTGGTAGAGCCGTTGCAACGAGCATAACTCACGCAGGCTCTCGCGGCGGCGCGGACGCACGGCGATTTGCCGCATTTCACGGCACGGCGGCGGGTCACGGCGCGGGGTCACGCCCCGCTAATGTCACGTCCCCGCTTTCCATTAGTTCACGAACGAAAGTGTCACTCGGACACGAGTAACCTAGGTTTTGGAGATGTCACCCGCTCTAGTGGGATCTGGGGAATCGTGAGCAGGAACATTAATTTTTAAGAATTTGTTGCATTTTTGTAAAATTTTTAGATCAATACATTAACTATATTATTATGTATGACAAATATCTTGCGGATAACTTAACTGTAATTTCAGTAGGTGCTTTTTACGTATTTTTAATCATCAATAATGCTTGTGTGCGTAGTAATTCACCTTCATTATGAAAAAAACACACACCGTTTGCGAATTAGTTATGAAGGAAACTCTTTGGACAGATACTTGTAGGAAAATCGGTGTCCTTACACATTTTGACGGCGAATAGGTGCTCACTCCAGTTAGGGCAAACTTGTTCTTTAGGTGTTAAAAACATTCTCCAATGGGTTTATACTATTGTACTATGCATGCAACTTAGTCGTAAGTACATGAACACATTTAGTTTTGGCACGCTTGCTTTGTAGTCCGCCAAAAGTGCGCCCAAAACCTACGTAATGTAGTTAGCCCTGCAATCCATATTATTGGAAGAGCAAAGTATATTTTGGGATTTTGGAGCTTAGCATTGCATTAGCTGCATTCACGACTTAGCTAATTTAAGCGTTAGCACAGTCGTAGTCCTAGTGATTGCTTAATTGAAGGGTTAAAATCATTTGTTCTACAGAATATTACCAGATTACTCAACATTTTAACATGTGCATATAAACACGGTTTCACACGTTGACTACGCTCCATTTCCACCAGTACCTCTGACCAACCTAGCAATCTGACGGCGGCCATTTTGTCCACAGATGAGTGCGCGAACGCGCCCGTGACTTCCGTTTCCGGCGCGCCTGCGCAGCATCCGCGCGCAGCAGACCGGTACACATCAATAAGGTTAGTATAATGTGCCTGGATTTTAGTTTAGCAATTTAATTAGGAGTTAATAGTTTTTATGAAGCAGGTTAATTAGGTGGCTTCAATACAAAGCATACAAAGGGCAATTTAGAATGTGAGCTCTTTTGTTACTACTCATATCGATACTTGTAATCTCAATTGACGTAAGTTACATTTTGGCCAAAATGAGCTATGAATGCCACCTTACTTGTTTTTTTATTTCTCTATTTTTCTGTCTCATCCACATTGAAAACGTAACGTAAAGAACGTTTTTATCATTAAATTGTGAAACAAGAGGTCGTATGAAACATCCATAAATAAACGAAGACGTAAAGGACGTCAACATTTTGTTGTGTTTTTAACATCCCAACTAATACTAAATTAAAACGCCAAATGTGCTTTACGTCAAAGTCTGTGAATCAACTCTCATAACATTCTAAGACGTAAAGCACACTTAGTAAAAGCATTATTTCAACTCTGTTACAATGGCATAAGCTCTAAAATTCTTTGATAATCTTTGAATGTTGGTCATCAAAAAGCAGCATCAAAAGTTTCAACTTTGCGGCGCTGCGTGCGAGCAGCAGCAGCTCTGCTTTATCGACCCTATCAAACTTCCTCCACGCTAAAATGTGCTTTACTGCCGTTATTTTAGGAACTGCACCGATACCGGTTGATTCCAATTAGGTAGTTAGGTACCCAATTCCAACGATTTTCAAACAACGAAAGACGACGAGTGTTCTTGCTGAAAACTATAATTATTAAGTGATTTGTGTTTGAATGTGCAGTGTTTGATTTCTCATCGATTCCCTAATGGCTGACAAAGATTTATATTGTCCTTAGGGCAAACCTCGGAGTTCAGTTCATATTATCCCAGTACTGATTTGGGTCCAATTGTGGCTTACGGGCTTCTTGAATAAGGAGTTCATCACAAAGAGGTTCTCCTTCTCCATGAAGTCTGCCAGCATCTGGCCCCTATAGTTCCGTTGCCCAAATCCAAATTGCCCCACTCTCAGCTCATCACCGCAACGTTGCCCCAATTGCGCATTGAAGTCCCCCATCAAAACTGAGTAGTGGGTTTTCTGGCGATGCATGGCTTTAGAGATCTCCTCATAGATAGCCTCCACTTCGACATCGTCGTGTTTCGAGGTCGGAGCGTAGACCTGAATAACATTCAGCGAATCTCGTTTTGATATTCTGAGTATCAGGTACGCTACCCTGCTTGAAACACTGCCGATAGTGATCTTGAAGAAGGAGTTCATAATAAAGAGGTTCTCTTTCTCCATGACGTCTGCCAACATCTTGCCCCTATTATTTCGTTGCCCAAATCCAGATTGCCCCACTCTCAGCTCATCACCGCAACATTGGCCCAATTTCGCATTGAAGTCCCCCATCAACACCTGTAGTGGGTTTTATGGCGATGCATAGCTTTATAGTTCTCCTCATACATAGCCTCCACTTTACATCGTGGTGTTTCGAGGTCGGAGCGTAGACCTGAATGACATTCAGCGAATCTTGTTTTGATATTCTGAGTATCAGGTACGCTACCCTGCTCGAAACACTTCCGATAGTGATAACGTTGTTGACAAGGGACTTGTGGACAATGAACCCGACACCACCTAGGGACTGTTGGTCACCCTCCCGGTGGTATAGTAAGTTACCGGATTTCAGGGTTATCGGGTCCTCCCTCTCTCTTCGGACTTCAGATAACCCAATAATATCCTAATGTAGTAGCCTCAGTGTGCGCGCGAAATATGTTGCCAGGTCAAGAAGAAAGAGTAAAGTCACTGCTAAGGGAAGGAAAACAGAAACTTTAAACCTAACTAATGCTGATGAAGAGTCACTCACAACGATCAGGATAAAAAAGTTGCAAAGTGTGCGAAGGAGTTGCATGACCTGATTCCACCGGCGCCTTTTCTTCATCGGACCACTAGCTTTCCACGCCTATGTTGTTGACATCCCAGCAATCCGCACCAACTGTTTTGGTAACACATTCATAATGCGAACAGCAAGGGAGTGGAATGAGCTTCCCGCTGAAGTGTTTCCACAGCAATACAAATTGGGCCTCTTCAAGAAGAGAATGAGCAGCTATTTGTTGGGCCGGCAAGTACCACATTAGGCCACATTAACACTTACGATCAGGTGAGATTGTGGTCAAATGTGCGCCTAACTAAGTTATATGAAAAAAATAAAGTTATACAATACAAAACTCCCAATATCAGGGATGTATACCACCTAATAAACAATTAAATAAGTTCTTTGATTCAAAATATAAAAGAACAGATATTTTTTATTAGCTTTACACCTGCTTAGTTTATCTTTATTAACACTTGTTTACATTAGTTTTTAAGGCGTAAAGAATATTATTTTTTCGGCGGTGCGTTACGCCCACAATCAACTTGAAACTCATAATAAAAATTGACGTAAAGAACATTTTAATCAATTTAGCATTGAGGTAAGGCACATCTAGTTTCTAAACTAAAAACAGCAGCTAAAATCTAAGTATTTCATTATCTGCATGTCAAGGTGACATGTATATTTTGTCTACATCACTTTTTCTTATCTTTAAAACCATAAGCACAATGGATTTAAATCTGTAAAAAAAAACTTATTTTGTCTCTCCTGTAAAGTCGGGTTTTGTGCCTTACGTCAATTGAGATTACAAGTATCGATATGTTCAAAACCTTTAAATAAAATTGTGTGAGTACTTTAATATTTTCCTAATCTTTGTCCAATTGCTATTGACAACCAGCTGGAAAGAGATAAATAAAGAGATTAAAATGTACCTAGTATTGGCATCTTCCTTAAAATTGCCTAACTATACAGCTAACTACTACCAGTCTACTACTAGCTTCCTTTCATAATGATAACGAGCAAAATAATACTTCATTCCTAGAAACTTTGAACCTCAACGTAGTATGTGGTCAAATAAATTACAATAACACCGACCAACTTGGTACGGGAAAAAACAGGATCTTCTTCTTCTGTTTGTCTCGTTTGTTGGAAACACACACTCAGTGTGCGTTTCATCGTAATCTCGTTACGGTGGGTCCATTTTGGACAGGCCTCAACAGGATCATAAACAGCATCATAAACAGCTAAAATTAATGCCAACATTGATTAAGACCACTTCACGGTCTCATCATTGACGTGATTTGTTAAATTTAAACATTGCATCGTCATGCTATTGCTTAGCTTTGTTTACATTCATACGAAGATTCACTTTTAATCACGAGTTCTCTTATTAAAACATTTTGTGCAAGAAAATGTGGGTAGATTTTTATTGTAGATCGTATTTAGTTATTGTTTAAAACGAACGGTAAGTACGATCTTAACGTTGTATTTCATTCAGGATCTATCGATTTACACTACTACAACTATTGCAAACACTTCAGCACTTAAAGAAACCGTTATATAAAAAATATAACGAGAGAGGGTGTGTCGATGCCCGAACACTAGAAACGAATGATGAACTTGTCACCTGTCAGAGCGACGCACCTACCGTAGGGAGGGAATTTGTTTTTTTTCTGTTTCAGTGATACCAGCTCTAAAACGTGTTGATGCCTGGTACATGAAGAAATGTACTACCTTGTGATAAAATCCCGAGGATGCAGCGACGAAGTGAATAGTTCCGTTGCCCAAATCCAAATTGCCCCACTCTCAGCTCATCACCGCAACGTTGCCCCAATTGCGCATTGAAGTCCCCCATCAAAACTGAGTAGTGGGTTTTCTGGCGATGCATGGCTTTAGAGATCTCCTCATAGATAGCCTCCACTTCGACATCGTCGTGTTTCGAGGTCGGAGCGTAGACCTGAATAACATTCAGCGAATCTCGTTTTGATATTCTGAGTATCAGGTACGCTACCCTGCTTGAAACACTGCCGATAGTGATCTTGAAGAAGGAGTTCATAATAAAGAGGTTCTCTTTCTCCATGACGTCTGCCAACATCTTGCCCCTATTATTTCGTTGCCCAAATCCAGATTGCCCCACTCTCAGCTCATCACCGCAACATTGGCCCAATTTCGCATTGAAGTCCCCCATCAACACCTGTAGTGGGTTTTATGGCGATGCATAGCTTTATAGTTCTCCTCATACATAGCCTCCACTTTACATCGTGGTGTTTCGAGGTCGGAGCGTAGACCTGAATGACATTCAGCGAATCTTGTTTTGATATTCTGAGTATCAGGTACGCTACCCTGCTCGAAACACTTCCGATAGTGATAACGTTGTTGACAAGGGACTTGTGGACAATGAACCCGACACCACCTAGGGACTGTTGGTCACCCTCCCGGTGGTATAGTAAGTTACCGGATTTCAGGGTTATCGGGTCCTCCCTCTCTCTTCGGACTTCAGATAACCCAATAATATCCTAATGTAGTAGCCTCAGTGTGCGCGCGAAATATGTTGCCAGGTCAAGAAGAAAGAGTAAAGTCACTGCTAAGGGAAGGAAAACAGAAACTTTAAACCTAACTAATGCTGATGAAGAGTCACTCACAACGATCAGGATAAAAAAGTTGCAAAGTGTGCGAAGGAGTTGCATGACCTGATTCCACCGGCGCCTTTTCTTCATCGGACCACTAGCTTTCCACGCCTATGTTGTTGACATCCCAGCAATCCGCACCAACTGTTTTGGTAACACATTCATAATGCGAACAGCAAGGGAGTGGAATGAGCTTCCCGCTGAAGTGTTTCCACAGCAATACAAATTGGGCCTCTTCAAGAAGAGAATGAGCAGCTATTTGTTGGGCCGGCAAGTACCACATTAGGCCACATTAACACTTACGATCAGGTGAGATTGTGGTCAAATGTGCGCCTAACTAAGTTATATGAAAAAAATAAAGTTATACAATACAAAACTCCCAATATCAGGGATGTATACCACCTAATAAACAATTAAATAAGTTCTTTGATTCAAAATATAAAAGAACAGATATTTTTTATTAGCTTTACACCTGCTTAGTTTATCTTTATTAACACTTGTTTACATTAGTTTTTAAGGCGTAAAGAATATTATTTTTTCGGCGGTGCGTTACGCCCACAATCAACTTGAAACTCATAATAAAAATTGACGTAAAGAACATTTTAATCAATTTAGCATTGAGGTAAGGCACATCTAGTTTCTAAACTAAAAACAGCAGCTAAAATCTAAGTATTTCATTATCTGCATGTCAAGGTGACATGTATATTTTGTCTACATCACTTTTTCTTATCTTTAAAACCATAAGCACAATGGATTTAAATCTGTAAAAAAAAACTTATTTTGTCTCTCCTGTAAAGTCGGGTTTTGTGCCTTACGTCAATTGAGATTACAAGTATCGATATGTTCAAAACCTTTAAATAAAATTGTGTGAGTACTTTAATATTTTCCTAATCTTTGTCCAATTGCTATTAACAACCAGCTGGAAAGAGATAAATAAAGAGATTAAAATGTACCTAGTATTGGCATCTTCCTTAAAATTGCCTAACTATACAGCTAACTACTACCAGTCTACTACTAGCTTCCTTTCATAATGATAACGAGCAAAATAATACTTCATTCCTAGAAACTTTGAACCTCAACGTAGTATGTGGTCAAATAAATTACAATAATTAAGAGTTCAATCAGATATTACACAGATTGTATTTTACGGTGGTGCTTTCATTGTTTTCAGTTTCCAAAGCCCAGTGAAAATCTTTTTAAGATTACCTATCACAGTGTTTTATCTCTAAAGGGGTTGCACAGCAGACAGTGGCAAAACAAAATATTAGGTACTCTGGGAGATTCCAATCAAAGTTCTCCCCACAACTCTACCTTACGCTTGACGACTACAATGAGCTCATTGTACTTCAAATACGGAAAATTACAGGAAATTAAATTCAAGTGCAATATGTCCTTCAAAGATTCACTGTCCGCTCAGTCTAACCATAACTACATGAATCCACTTACAAGAATTGCACTACCGCAACATATCAAGCGCAGTCAAGATGCGACGCACGTCATGCACGACAGATGCGTCAAGGGTGCGTCAGCGTGACGCGTCCGACGCGCACGTTGCCGTCGACGCGACGCTTCCGCCGCGTGATGGGTAAAACAATATGTGCCATCATCGAGAATATATTTTTATAGAGCCAGTAGAACTAATAGAATAATATGTGTGACAAGAAGCCATGCTCTTTGGTAGACCTAAGACATGATACTTAGTGAATACGTTCGCGTAGCATATCTAGAACGAGCAAAAATCTTTGGGGCTGAAATTAACCACCAATTTCTGAAAAGTTTACCTAATGTCAAACGATTAGCAAATGCCTGTCAAGTTATGTGATTGGTTGACAGGACAACCATACATAACACTTGACATGCATTTGATAAATTGATGGGCATATTTTGACGTAATGTAATCCAATTAAAGCACAGTTTCGAATAACACAATCGCGAATTGCACAAAATCCTCGTTGGTGGATTAAGATGGTCTGTCGGCAATTAACGTAACATAACATACCCTCACGACCATATCCCTGACGGGTTAGTCAGAGACACACTGGTTGTTGCCGTCATGGTGAACGGAACATTCAGAAGCCCACATTTCGCCGAGGGAATTTGAACTCAACGTGGTAAGGGTAACCATCCGGGTTGCTTGGGTTTCTCAACGGTGTTTTCCATCACCGGAGAGTTAGCCGCAAATTGTAGAATGAACAAAAAGTAGGTGTGTTCCGGCTAGATTTGATCTCCGGACCACCGGGTTCCGAGCCAGAGTCTTTAACCACTAGGCCACGACGCTCTCATCATCATCAGGGCTCCTCGTTAACTACGAAACCATTCGGCACCTCGAAATATATTTACTCTCCTAACACAACCCTATGTCAGATACTAAAACGATAGTTACTCCCAGTAACGCCCTAAAAACTTTGAATCTCTTTAAAATTGACTAGCTGCTATCTCAAATTTTGGTTTCGACAATTTTACCCATCGTCCGGTAAAACGACTTACTAGAAAGATCTCAGTGACCATATGACACTAGCTAAGGTCACTTACAGTAAGAGGATCTAGGCGACCGCTGCGTAGCGTGCGCCGCATCCTGCGAGATGAGACGAGGCTTCCTGCGCCCGCGCGGTTGCACGCGCCGCTGAGCGCGACCGGGGAGAGCGGGGAAATGTACGCTGGAATTATAATTTAAACGTTTTTGACAAATTTGAAAAACTTGTGATGATAGCCGTCTATGCTTGCTCACGCTGAAGTCAGGAAATGATATCACGGTATACAAAAGTAGATGTTTGCCAAAAAATACAGAATAGTCATATTATTTATATCACAAAATAACCGGGTGATTATTATATTGCGCTGTATATTCACAATATTCATAATGCTTTTTTTAAAAAAAGTTAAGGTCTGTACCATAGACCCATAGATCGTGATAGCTGGAATGGTGAAATTTTGACAAATTATGTATTTCTGTGGCTGCTATAACAACAAACACCAAAAATAAAAATAAATAAAATATTAAGGGAAGCGAATACACATATATTGGACGTGTTTTTTTTCGTATTTCAGCTCAATATTAATAACGGTAACAGGTAGACGCTTGAAATATTCGCAAAGTATGTAGGTAGTATTATGTTACCTTTCAAAATAAGTCATTAAATGCAAATAAAGTAAATATCAAAGGGAAACCATTGTGCATGAGTCCGTTCGTAGTTGAATTTGAGTTGAAATAAAAAATGTAGCACAAAAGCAATACATGAATAAATTACAATACCATGAGAAGGACAAAAACTGGATCAGTAAAAAAACTGCACTATTTTTGTAAGTTTTTAGTAGCTTCGGTTGTCCACCCTTTTCGTCTTATCTTATGTCAAACCTGTCGTAGAAACAAAATAAAAACAGGTTTTGGGTCAATTAATAGATTAGATCGGTAATTCCTCAATCTAAAGTTACCATTACAAAATGGCAAATCAAGATAATATTATGTAAAATTATTAACATTTTTCATCGCATATTAGGTAGATCTTTTTCAGCAGTGGCGCGGTAGTTGTAGATGGATAATTAGAAAGGAAGGTATCATGAAAATTTCTTTAGCGTTAGTAGTATATTGGTTTGTACGATTTTAAATTTATCTTTATTTTTAAATCATTCTTTGTTTTTTTCACTGTAAATATTTTATTTTATTTTTGAGTATTTTTTTTTTAATTTCTGTTTTTCTAAGTGTAAATATTTGTTTTTTTCTTGGCTAATATTATAAATTGGAGTTAAATTATATCTATGCTAGTGGCCGCCCGTGACATCGTACGCGTGGACTTAGGTTAAAAAAAATGTTATATATTTTTATAAATTGTAGCCTATGTGCTATTCAGATACATAAGCTATATTATTATTGTAAACTTTCATTAAAATCCATCCAGTAGTTTTTACGTGAAAGAGCAACACTTCACATCCATACATACAAACTTTCACATTTATAATATTAGTAGGATTACTAAATTTCTTTGTAAATAAAAAGTTAAACAGTCCACTTATCCCTGTTCACCCGACGTGTGCGCATCAGTATAGCGTTACGTTAGCCTCCGGATATCGCGCTCGCCGCGCAATCTCGGATCTATTAATTATTTCAATTGTAACATAACATACCACATTGCCCTAGACACCACTAATTACTGTTGCTCATTAAAATTCTATGTATGTCAATAGCAATCGTATTTCAACAGTACAGCAGCCCGTATGTAGATGAAACTTCGAATTAGAATTCATTTAACAGAAGATCGTTCATCATTAACATTAACATCACAATATAAAGATGTAAACATCAATATTAAATAAGATGCACAATGCTCAATTTTAATACCTACTACCTACATGTTTCGGCATCGATAACCATTGGACTGGATACCATTATCTAGTCCGTTTTTTACCTATTTAAGTCGATTTAATTTTATCATATAAATTGCGGAAAAGGCCATGCTTTTCATGGGTTTATTTTTGTTAAAAATGTTTGTACCGGAAAAGATTAGACTCCATAACCAGCGGCTAAGTATGCATTATCAACCTCTTTAGAACAGATAGAATAGAAATGCATCGAGCTTCTTAATATCTCTCAGATGACGTTTGCTTACAGAAGCGCAACACAGAGTCTTTACTTAATGTTTTCCGAAACTTCTATAAGAATTCATAACTTTAATGTACCTGTGGTAATTGGTCTTCACATTTATGACCTTACTAACACACCACCAAATACAACCAGCCTGTTTATCTTGATCCTCTATTTGCCTAAGAGGTGCACATCAATGGATCTGTCAATACAGAATAAGCATGACAAAAGTCAACAAATCTATTCAATATTTAATAAATCGGCACTCGTGCCTTGAAAAGAAGTGATGATCAGGTCTAAGCTCCTAACACAATTTTTATGTAAATTTTTATAGCACGCGCTTCATACCATCTCTCAATAGTTTTTTCCCCACAGAAGCGGATACAACAAAGTGAAAATATACATATTAATATATCCAATCCAATAGATATGCAAAATTTTATAGCAACTAAACGTATTCAGATATATCATCGTTTTATAATAGCGGTCAATGAACTTTGAGTTTGTACAGTCGGTCACAATAGCACTTCGAATCGGTTATTAAATGTTTCTTTTGATGGATATAATCAGCTGAATACTAATTTTATGGTAAGAGGAATAAATGTGTGTTAGTATTGTAACAAGTTGCAAGATAAATTTATTTTAATGGGACATACAAGAAGCCTGTAGCTACGACTAATTTATTTATTTTGCACTATGTAACTTTTTATAACTAAATTTACACCAACAACATTATTCAGACTGTTGTAATATGGATACCAGTCAGTGTCAAAGTGATTTTTTTTTGTTGTTTTCGTGCAAATGTTGGTTATTTATTTATTTTACACATCAATAGTACAGAAGCATTAAAAATAATAAACATTTATATGTAGTAATAAAATAGACAAGTATTATCGATTCACATTTCATTTCATCTTTTCGTTTATTTATTTGATTAGTACCCATTTTTTTAAAAATAGTTTTTTTTTTAAAAAGAACATTAAACATTGATTTCCCTTTGTCACATTAAAAGAAAACCAAAATACCTACCATTGTGTTATTTCATTACATTAATTAAATAAAACAGGTCAAATTGACGAAAACAGGCTCACTGAAATTTATTTGTTTTTAAAACTAGTTAATGCACTTTAAATGAGTGAAATTGATACTAAACTATCCATAACGGATCATAATAATTAACCGTGAAGATATAAACAGCTGATTTGTCCATTATTCGCAAAAGTTCATCGACCTCCGATGCATTTACGTGTACGGCTGTACGTTCTTTCAAATGTATTGTAAAAAGCTTATTGTATGTATTGGTGTAAACTATTCAACATACATACAATGTATGAGTGCGAGTGGCTTTGTGTGAGCCATTATGGTCGCTCGCGATTATCATGAGATGCTCACTGAAAGGTTTTTATGTAGTCATTGTTAGTTAATTAAGACGTTTGTAGTGTTTTATTAGTTCTGTGGGTCACTGAGCGAGTAGGTGTGTCTGTTTATCCCTTTTTTGTTACGCTCCTTTGTTACGATGCCGTCGATAGTAATTACGCGGTTTTACGTAACGGATTCGGGTGTCCTGATAGCGTTTTTGTGTTTGATTGCTTTGTAACTGTAGCATGAGTGGTAATGATTTTCAGTTTCGTCATTGTACCTACTTGCCTTTATGTTTGAATATAGCGCTCTAAATTTACTGTGGTGTATTTTGATTGCTTGTTTGTAAAATATGAGGATGCTTATTAAGGTTCACTTTACTACGTATAGCGCCAGTTTTATAAGTTTTACATCATCCCCAACAACCATACAAACTTCCGATTTCCGTGTTTAAATAAACAGAACACATTTGCTGCGTAGTGATTTATGTAATGACAAATATGCAGTAGATGCTACGATTTCTTCAGATTGATGGAATACAATGTTTTTTTCCTAATACGAAAATAATTGACAAAGTGTCTTTGCTAAAATGCCTCAATTCCAACAGACATATTAGCAAAGATCCATTGTGAAAATTTCAATGTAATTTGAAAAACTTTTTAATCTTTTCAAATGTTAAAGCTGAGTAATTTACATGTGCACCTATCGTTTTAATCGCGCCAAACACAAATTACGTCCGAGAACACGTGCACGTCCCCGTAACATCCAAATAATAAAATAAATTCCTCGACACCAAATTATTTCTGCCCTGGATAATTTTATACGCGTTTTAAAATGTCTTTTCACAACGAACGTGGGATTTATGGCGGCGAAACCCGTTCGAAGGGTGGTCCGCCCTTTGGGAGCCGAGGGGAGCCACGGATTCATTTTCTTACATTTTTTTCATCTTGACAAACCCCAGCTGGTATAATACGCAATGTTATAAATAAAATCGCGATTTTGACCCGTCACGCGGATAAGGGATGCCTGAGGTATTGGCGCGGACACTTGCGTTTCACCTAGCTCTTATCTCAATGGATTAGGAACCAATTTTCAAAAAATGCAAGTGAATACTTGGTGATATGAGGTTGTTGTTAAACGTAAGATTCGACACAGGACGTCCTGTCTGTTTTGCAACAATTATTATTATGCCGAACCGGAACCGTTTGAATACGTTATGGCTCGCATGACTCGGCACGGTTATGACGAAAGCGTTTTGTTTCAAGCTTAGTGGATTTTAGTTAAAACAATGGTGTTTTTATTTCAAAAATATGATAATTCAACAAAAAATATAGATATGAAAAACATTTATTTAGGTATGATGATATAATATCCCTTGAGTGGTTTCTTTCAAAATCTCTTTCAGACAAGTTACAGCCAAGTTGCCAGAAGTGTTAAGTCTGAAAATACAAGTAGTACCTAATTAGATTGATTTGATTGGTGATTAATTGCTATTAGATAATTGCGAAAAATATTTAAACTACATGTGTTTTTCATGAAATCACATTGAACACTAATTAAGTTTAACGACATAATACTTATAACAGTTTTGTGAATTAAAGTAAAGTAAAATTACGTAAATTAATAAAAGCTAAACCTTGAAACATTCAAGAATGTAGGTGTTAATAAGTTATATACCAAGCTTTAACGAAGAATTTCTAGTCCATAAACCGCAAAGTTGTACCCCTCCTGCTACCGTGGGAACTCTATAGTCGGGGAGCCCACCGCGGTAGCGACTCGCGTGTCACTCCCGATTAGTTTGTGCGATGGAATGACGCCTTCGATGCAATTTAGACTGAATGACGTTTGTAGGTAAGGAAATTTTAAATATTTTACAGCGATTAGGGGCCAACAGTCAAATAGTCAGTCTTATTTTAACGCATAGTCGCGTGTAGGCTCTTCAGAACAACGAAAATCAATTCAGGTAAGATTAGAGGGGGTCTCATGGACCAGTAGTTACCACCCTGTCTCGGAACCCGGGTGGTCCTGACTTTAAGACTGGCTGGAACACCTACTCTTTTCATTGTGCAAAAAAAAACCAGGCAACTTGGATAACGGCGGTAGACTCGCCTCTTACTTACTTGGGTTCAAAATCACTCAAGAAAGTGTGGGTCTCTGACTGTAGTGTTATGTAGATTAGAGAGATACACTTACAAGGATACACTCAGAAGACAGGTTACTTCTAACGCGTCGTGCGTGTGCGGTTCGACGTCCTGCCGAGTCATAACTTAGATAATTCATTAATTTCAATTCTAACTGTTTATTGTGAAATAAAGCGTTTCTTCCTTATCACGTTTTACTAAGTTTTTACAATTCACTTTATATCTTTCTTTATTTAGCTAGTTATGTCAAATAGTATTTGCATACTGGATCATGACTAGTGATAACAGTAAATGCAGTTTAGAAGTGGATTTAATGAAAGGTAAAGTCTGGAAATAAAGGGTTTTGGTAATGGCCCGGCCTTTCACAAAAACTCATCGTTTAATTTTTAAAAAGTTTTAGCCCAAGCTTAAATGGTGTTGTTTTTTTTTACTTCAAGTAGGTATATTAAACTTTTTATGACGCGTACGGCACGAATTCAAAGTCATTGATTATTTAATACATAGAAAAATGACAGGTCTTCTAGCAAATATTGACATATGAATTAACATAACTACAGGCAGACTTAATTTGCATGCATAAAACGTCGCTCTAATTTAAAATTTTGTACAAGTCGCAAATTAAATCTCAATTGATGAAGCTAGTCTAATAATGTTAAAGATTATTTGAATGACAAGAATTTGTGGTCATCATAGGAGAATCTGCTCCTCTGCACATTTTGTTACGACTGTACTCTGTTACTTCAATAATTGTGAAAAAATCATGCATGTTGAAAAGAGTAACTATCGAGTTTCTTGCCGGATTGTTCTCGATAGAAGCAACTTCCGAACCGGTAGTAAAGTAACAATAAGTTTTCCTTAATTTTTTACTGTAAATTATTTCACTGACCTTTCATAAACACTTGTAAAAGTTAACATGTAAAAAATATTTTCATTTCATTTTCATTCATATATTTATACAGACAACGGTACAAAATTAAACAAAAATCAATTTTAATATAAGTAGAGCGGATGGATGGTGAGCATCCCGCCTGAAGTATTCTGATGCACCGTTCCTTCTCCGTTCGTTCGTCCTTCCAGTCATTTCCCGTAAGTGACAACATACTTCTCTGTGTGTTAAGAAGACAAGATTTTCACTGGGCCTTTGAGAAGATATTCGAATACATTTGAATACACAAATAATAAAAAAATTGACGCTAAAGTATTTATTTACAGAAACATACATTTATACAGACAACATTATCTTGCGAGCCAGTTACATTAGTCGGGAAGTTGTGATCGTATCAGCCTCGGCCATGTTAAGCTGTCAAAACATTTTTGACAGCACTTACGAATTTAAGCAAATTCTCGTCAGTGTACCCTTGGCATTAAAAAACATAACCTATAGATAAACATTAGAAACTCTACCAAAATGCTGATTTCCTTTCTAAAATTATTCGGCCTTAACACACCGTCACTAACGTAATATCTAGTTCAGTTTAAAGTGTATTTTCGTTAGAACCGTTAGTTACGATGTAACGACCAATTCGTTGGTGTCGTTGTGGTGTCGCAATTTTATAACGAAAACTTAGGATCGTTATCCACTTGGCAAGCTTAGCTGAAGCTAGTTTATGCTAGAGCAATCAAACAGTAAGCATTATTGATGAAATATTTAGTTTAAACTTGAAAGAAGTCTAAATTGATAAAATAATTAACATTCAGTGGTAATCTGTTTGGTAAGCTAAGTTAGTTCAGCAATAACAGAGACACTTTATCTAGCAGTGGACGACGAACCTATCTATTAGGCACTGAACCGTGTTTTTTGACCTAAATTGTTATTTCAAACTATTTTAATTACATTGTTACCATGGTGGGCGAGTGGCTAAAACACGGCTGAATTTGAAGGATTCTGGGTTCAGGAACTGAGTCTGAGCAAAGGTCTTTATTTTTATTTCAATTGTCTCACCATCAGGCATCCATCTCAAGCTCGGTTTCTTAACTACGAATGAACTAATCAGATACTTCAATTGCTTTACTAACTATTAGTGGAAGTGAAACCAGTGGGAGTATTTTGGTTCCACTTTTGTCCGTTGCGTTTTCTATCCTATCCTTTTTTTATGCAACATGTACTTATCCAAGTTGGATTAACACGCAATGCAAATAGCCATCACATAATCGGCCACATGTGAGATCGCTTTTAAAAAATGTTGATGTAGTACCATTAAAAAAATTAGTATAAATCGGAACGCTTCCCTTTTATGATGACGCTGTCGTTTTAAAAACCATATCCTTTTTATGAAATACTTCATCATATAATATTCCTTTAGGTACAGTAGGTAAAGTAGCAGTTTTTCTACACAATTGTAACCTTATTCCGTCCACAAGAAAAAGGTTCCACCAATCTATGTCGGTTTTTGCTCCAAGCTGTACTAGTTGCGCAATAGTTTATGTTTAATTTCGTTGATTTCACACTTGACTGGCCGATCTGAAATCGAGTTAGATAAATTACTAAAGGCTACTCGTGAAACGAAAGTGTTTTGTTGAATACACATCACATTATTATGTATGAATACACAGTAATGTAAATTCCATTAATTGTAAGTGACGTGCAATTACACATTTGATGTCCAAGTTGCTTTTGGTTGTTTTTGAATCTATCATTAGCCATTTCTAATGCCCATTCAAACGTAAAATTTGCTGCCAAAGGTGATGTTTGAATTTATCACTGTGATGAACATTTATTCCTGCAACTTCCTCCTCGTGAACCAGTTTGAAAATAAACTGTTGAAGGTTGGTCTTCAAAAAAAAGTTTCACTAATTCCTAGTCCTTTAGTCAATCACATACAATTTTGCCATGATGATGAGGTTATCCGTATGAAAAGTAAAAACCTAGAATAAAAAAGTACAGTCGCTGCACTCACACCATGGTCACTTCTTGTTTAAATCCGCCATAAAAATATATTTCGAGAAACCCAAAACTCCTTTCTTTGTGAAGAAAATTACAATGCGAGACTACGAAACTTTTATATTATTGCAGAATAGCAACTCATTTAAATCCAGACTATCACACGGGGTCACATATTTTTCCCTTAGTTCAGATTTCTTTAACGGTCGCTTGTAAGTCTTCCTTGCTGAAATTATTGTAATTTAATAACCTTCAACCGGTTCTTCCTGTCCGAACCCATTACTGGTCATTCATTCGCGAAAATAGCACAATTGATCACTTGTCAACCACCATTCAGTGTCCGCTCAATAGCGAATGCAAATTTTATATTAGCACCCCTGTAGAAATATTTTGCCTCGTAAATTCAGGATGCATTCCCAACCAGAATCCATAGACCTCCTGCTGGAAAGACTACAAGACAGATAAACGCTCTTATTGTTTTGGTTAAGTGCCCAGGTATAGAAGATTCGTATCAGTATTCAGTACACGTGGTTTTTAATTTATTAGATGTGAAAGATAGTAGGAATGGCTTGTAGCGGCTTGTTTAACTTGTTAAGCTGTAGTTAAAGTTGTTCAGGTTGTAGATCAGCAGATAACGGAGAATGTGTTGTCCATTGTTATCAATGTCGCTGTTGAAAATGAAAGTTTATTGTTGCTGTTTTTTAAATCTTTAGCACAAATTCAGAATGCAAGTTGTTGATGAATGCAAACTATGTAAACAATGTAAGTATTTTTCAATTTTCGGTGGCGATTGCGTGTTTTCAAATATTATACGAAATTCAGTAGTGCTTGGTTGGAAGGCTTTGCATAAAAAGTGAGGGTCTCCCTCTTCTTCCTTTCTTTAATCTTTTCCCGATTCGGGCAATTTCTTCCTAATCATTAAGTAGTGAAAAAAAATCTATTGTTATCGTTGAAGCCACCTTAAAAAAAATGCGTAACTATAAGCAGTGCCGTTTATACTGCCACAAAACATCAAAACAACTTAAAAAAGCACACGTCAATCATTGCAAATTCAGCATCCTGTAGCTTCGCAAACTTTGCCTACAGCTACAATCTGTATTAATTAAAAATTTGCCGCTAATTACAGCTAAAAGGCGTAAGATCGCGATCGCGGCCACAACAGCGGCGAACATATGACGAGCACAAAAGACGACCTTGGCTCGTAATGATAAAAAAGGTTCGTTTACACCGCTGCAACTGTTGTTCAGGCATTGTGGCATTGTGCGCACCCACACGGACTAACAGGTGTTGCATTGTTGTATGCAAATTACACTTTCGCTCTTAAACTATGCTTTTAGGGCTAGAGTTGGTCTGGGGAGCGGGCTCTGCTGAGCTTCGGCGGGGTTGACTCTTTTTGGCGGGGTAGTTAACTGGTATCAAATGCTTCTTGGCGTTAAAATATACGGTCATTGCTCACGACTATATCCCAGACGGGGTAGGGGTAGTCAGAGGCGCATTGATTTTAGCAGTCATAGTGAGCGGAACATACAGAAGGACACACTTCGCCGAGCAAATTTGATCAAAACCTGGTAGGGGCGAGCCTACCACCTCCATCCGGGTTGGGCAAAAAATCGTCAGGCACATAGCTCTGTGTACTAATCCAAAGTACTGTTTCAATATTTCAATATGTAGTCAGTATTTGCGTAGGTAAATATTAAAAAGCTATGCGAAACTTTGTTACTTATAATCAGATTTCTTAGGCGCGCCCTTGATTCTTTGGAAGCTAAAGGGCTGATTTTTTCAGTTTTCTTTCTACAGCACGACTTATAAGTAAAAAACAGTCAAGGACTAACCTTTTCACAAAAGGATTGTAACGTTATCTGTAACGTTTAGTGCACGCTCTATTAAACGAAAATGATCCGTAGCACGACCATTTGTTCGTAACGTCTGTCTAAACCAGTTTAAGGAGCCCTAGACGTCGTAGATCATCAGAACCAGTCGCCGACTCGAGTCTTGCAAGTCGACATGACAAACGGCTTGTTAATCGCCATTGTAGTCGACTTTAATGTCTTGTATTGGACTTAAAAGGACCCATAGAGCGTTAGATTGGCAAACTTGTGTGAATTTCCCATCTATAGATTAGGGGTCAGACGTGAGCGAGTAGAAAGTGGAAGGTCGCCGGACACTGTCCGTTTGATAGCCCTTTGTTGAATGTGCTTTGCATATCGTTATAACTTAAACCTTTAAGTGACAATCGTTCTCAAACTTTGTTATTTGTATCTAATGCCCAATTCTTGGGTTTCTTTCAACCCCTTTTTTAACACGAATCGGCGCAATAATCAAATAATATATAGGTACATAGGTACCATCGAGGTTCTTTAAGATGGGGTAGGCAGACCTCTTTCCAAATATTACGACCTTGACATACATCCTTAGCTTTTTCAAATGAAAAATGAGGTAGCACATACTTTGCTGTAGTTTTTTATAGAAACCAAAGACAACGAAATTGACGACCATTTGGTGTAATGCCTAGCTAGTTGGCCGCTATGGGGTTATGCTATGGGTTCAATCCCCGCCCAGTACAAACATTTGCGTGCATAAACATGTAAGTTTGTTTAAGTATGTATTTTTAAAAAGTTCTGACATCTAGCGACGTCAGCCGGGACCAACTTCTTAAAGTGCTGCAAAGCACCGACATGTCCGAAAAAGAACGTGATACTCGGTCGGGGAGCAGAGCACCTATCACAATCCCGAAATGTGGTTCTAGGAAATAAATACTTATGGAAGTCGCTAGCCACCTGCACGTCTCTTGAACATTGTGACTTGTAATCAACAGCCTGTAAGTATGTCGAATATTTCTAAATGTATGCATGTTCTGAAAAGCTGTTTTAGATAAATGACGTTCAACAAATCAGGGGGTACTCGTAGTACTTACGTAGATATTTAAACACAATGGCATCTCAGTGAAACCGATGTACTACATAATGTTGTGTCCGCGTCCTCTAAATGACGTTCGCTTGTACAAGTGTGCTCCACATACGTGTTTATCTGTACACATAGCGTAACGTCTGAAAAATGTGCTAGATTCATATACACACAAATAGTTTTGATAGCTGAATTCGATACTCTATCATCGATAAAAGTAATGAAATAATTATTTATATGGGATTTGTTGTAACACTAAGCCTGCAACTGACCCTAAACTAAGCAGAGCCTAAATTCTAAAAGTAGGTATCAGGGATTGATATAATTCAACCCTGTAAAATTCATGCTTTAAGTAGATTTTCAAACTTGGACACAAGAACACCTTGTGTTTGACCCGAGTAAGATTAGACCCATCAGGTCAGATCAGACCCATGACTTCTCATGACTTCTTCTGGCATGATCATGTAGGATCATATTGAATTGTGCAAATGAATCAGTATTAAATTTCCTCGATATTTATATATCTATTAAAAATAATATTGTTTTCTCAAATAACTTAGAACAGTTCCTCTACTCATAGAGCAAGATCATACGATATGCCGGGAGATATATTTATTTACTTCCTTAAGTCAGTTTTCTATAGTATCTTTCACATACACGGGTACCATACCTAAAAATACAATACACCTTAGTAAGAAGAGATTTTTATAATACTAGCGACCCGCCCCCGCTTCGCACGGGTGCAATAGGATGTTATTATACATACAAACCTTCCTCTTGAATCACTCTATTTATTAAAAAAACCGCATCAAAATCCGTTGCGTAGTTTCAAAGATTTGAGCATACAAAGGGACATAGGGACAGAGAAAGCGACTTTGTTTTATACTATGTAGTGATTATATCCACCGTAGAGTTCAAAAACCTATCCCCTAATTTCACAAACGCGCGGTAGCCATACCAAACTAAACACGAAAAACACCAATTTTTATAATTACTCATCAGAGAAAGGCGGCTTAGATAAATAACGTTTTGTGGGTGAAATCGAAACGCATTTCAAAATTCATCGCGCACATGCACCGTCATTGTTCTCCGTATGGAGCAGATTCACAACGTCAATTAATATTAATAGACACCTTGGCCAAAATCCGGTGGAAAAAATTAACTGGACGTGGCGAAGCCAAGGTGGTTTCACCTCATATCCTATCTTATTAATATCAGAACGAAAAATTCGTGAGAATGCATTGATAAAACTTCATAAGGTTTTAGCTTCACAACAGCTCATACTATTTAATCTGAGTAAAGAAGACGTTTTGCAGAGCTAATTTTGAACCCAAGGCCACCTTGGGTTGCAAATAGTACAATGAACACAAGCTAGGTGTTCTAGCCCGACTTGAACTGGGACCACACAGGGTTCTTAGCCAGATTGTTTACCCACTAAAGACGCTTCTAAAGAACTAAACACCCACTTTAACATTCTACTGCTGGGCACAGAGCCTCAACCATGTGGTGGTACGAGCAATACTTACACACGCGAGCTGAGTGCGGATTGTTGGAGAGTATGTAAGACTAAACTTAACGACTGACATCTACCGATGCCAGGCAGGACCGGGATTGGGATAGGAAAAGGTGTCTTGAGCGTTGCTTTTTTAAATGTTCTAAAGGTTGAGAGACGGTTAGCTAGCAATAGAGTGGGTCCCACCAAAGCTGCGCAAGGGACCTGGCCGGCCACGTCATAGAGAACTAGCCTAAAAAGGCTCAGGACAGACTAGATTGGAAGCGGGGAAGAGTGGCATTTCCCTAGCTGTGGCATCCGAACGGCTGATTTAGATGGGTTTGGTCTTGATCACAATCTATCCCGAAAGAAGAGATTTGGTCTAAAATTAATTCATTTAGATATTCAATTCAATTCAATTCGTTATTGCATACCAAGTGTTACATTATGGTGTATAATATCAGGAAAGTACTTACAACTTAGTTACCGCTAAGGTATTTAAGAAGTGCCAGCTCTATAAAAACTCTAGTATTAAAAAGCTACTGTGTAATTTTAAAAACAAGCTGCAGAACCCTAAAATAATATCAGGCTTAATAAACGAATGATTTTAAAAATATAGTGTAGATGTGACCTCAGACGCGGCATCGACAGCCGACGAATCCTCGAAATAAATTAAAAAAGCGCTCACTCACCATCAATCAAATGGCTCGATTCCATCAATATAATTTACTTTTTGTGGTTTTTTAACCGAAAGCGCCCTCCGTGACTAGCAACTTCGCCCCGGCTTGCGCCAGGTACTACAACCTGCGCCTGTAGAGCAATGGATACTTAGGTATGATCGGGTTATCTAAATGTTGTTTTTATTGCGAATGTTTTGATTTTATTAAAGAGAGATATCGCAGCAGCCAGTATCTTGGGCACTTGGGCAAAACCTGAAAAAAATTGCAATTGATGCACGCTATCAAAGAAGTAACTTAACTTATTTCAGCTAGCCCTAATACTTACCTCTGCTGGGCTTATATCCTCTTCTCTTCCTCTAACCAAGGTACACATTTCAATAAACATGTTCTTAGACTAGGTTAAAAAAACAACTTTGTAGGGTAAGCCGAATTATGAACGTAGAGATCCAAACAAAGTTTGGAAAACCGATTTTTCCAGAATGTTTTGTAACGATTAAGAATTCAGAATTTTTCTTTAAAAATTGTTTGAATACTTTTTACAATTTCATCCCAAGCTTTAAAAACCTATTATCATAAGTGGATACAATCCCTTAGTTAGCTCCATTCGAGATCAATGACCATCAATTTGATGCCTTGCTGGTCATTGTTGCTATGACGGTATTTTAACTTTATATAATAAGTGAACGTAAGTGAACCCATGTTTCCTCTTAGTTCGAACACTTGTAATGTTGACATGTCGAAATGGTTTCGGCCGTGGCTCAGTAATCGGTTTTCTCCAATAAACGACGATTAGACGCGCCGGCGTCAGCGTGCGCGGGAGTGACCGAGTACTGGCGAGCACGAAAGGGCTGACGCGATCGAAGAAATATACCAGTATCATTGTGAAGTGCTATCAATGCAAGAGTGGTCTCGTTACCTTCAAAGAGTCCTGGGTAGCGATTCAAACAGAGTTATCGTACGATTCGTTAACTTGCATTTACTTTCAGTAAGTCGCTTGTTCAGCGAAAGCGCTTGAATTTTGTATAGGTATGTTAAAGCCAATGGCATCTAGTATTTATTTATAGATTAATACGGACACCTCAAATATTTAAAAAATGATTTCAAATTTCATGTAAATTATCGAATCGCACTATAACTCCTATAATACCTATGTATGTTCTGAAAATGTTAAATTCTAGTATTTATATTTACAATCGTGAACTGGCATAGGCTCGGGCATTCTTGAAGTTAATTTTGTCGAAAGAGTTCCCTGGCGAAGGGTTGTTAATGAGCTATTTGTTATACGTTCATAGCTACCGCTGTCTTTAAAAATACGTACGGAGAACAAAACTGCTGAACTATTTTGCAATGGTTGCGGAAATCCGGGTTATCAAACCAAACCCATTTTAATATTCGAAAATCACCACATACGAATATACCATTTGCGGAAATATGACAAAAAAACTGACCCAGTGAAGGAAATAAAACGCTCATCCCGGTAATTGCGGTGAAAGCAAAAACACAATTGTGGCGGTGACTGTACGCGCTGTGGTCGTGACCAGTCGCCGATTTCAATTATTATCTAGAAGTCGTTCCTCGAGCTCGCACTGCAGCACTTTTAATCATTACTGTACCACTTTTAATAATACGGCATTCTCTTATTGCGGTTTAAACATGTTTTGATAATTCATAGGACATTGTTTCATACAAAAAGTTTCTCTGTCGCAGTCACTGGTATCTGTGTAACGTACTCTTACATTCAAAAATATCAATCAAGATTGAGCTAGCTTTTAAACTCTTGCCTTCCCGTAAATTGTCTCTAGAACTGAAAGTGACAGCGATACGTGTAAGAGCTGCTTAACTTTGATTTGCGTTTGTGTATTCGGCAGTTATTCTTATTTTTTCGTACTATCTCTCAGTTGACCGTATTCAACTACCGAAATAAAATAAATACAAAAAATTAGACCTACTTGACTTAAGTGTCTCCAATTTTCTTGACTTAAGTTAGTTAAGATGGCCCTGAAACAGTTTCGCAATACGTTAGGCGCCCTAGTATTAAAAGTGTAAACTATATTCGTGAAAGAGTTTCTACTTACGAGTATTATATTGTGACAAATACCTTCAAATCATAATTAGTAAGCGATTATATTAAGGTACCGTTCACCTACTAAAAATTGAAGTTGAACAAATGAAAATAGAAAATGATACATTTGCCATGATTTGCATTTACGCTTAATTTCTTCTCATTAAATACTCTCCTAATAGACACCACAATCACAATTGTTCATATGTCACCAAATTAACATCCCACAAACTTTGTTTACATTCGCGTTTAGAATAAAAAGATTATTTCTACTTTACACCTCATCGTCGGGTAAAAAACACAACATTCCATCTGTCTTCGCTAAGCCTTCCAAAACGATAAATAAACACTAGTCGAGCTCTCGTGTGGAGTAACGTTCTTGGTCCGCTATCTTCAAATCACTCGATATTTTTGCTTGCTTGAAGCAGTAGTGTACAAAACGTCTACTAAATAACCTTTATCTTTATAACTTACTTCCCTCCCGTCTGTGTTCCCGAAGAGTAAAATTTAGGAGTCTTAAAGCGAAGAGTGAATAGGTTTCTTCTAGACAAGCATGCTCCATCGTAGACCTCATCGTCGCTTTCCATCAGGTGAAATCGCAGTCAAATGTTGGTCTATCCAATTTAAAAAAAAGAAAAAAGACTTCTGCCTACAGCGTAATAAATAATCTGCTCAGATCATTCATTCATTCCTACATAGCTACGGCCAATGTTGCTGCATTAAATCATCCGCTATTGATCCTGGATATGAAAAATAACCAAACTCCTTCACAAATGCGCTTTCCGTGTGTAACTACAACACCCCATCTTTGTATCAGTATGTCGTACGGCTGTAGCGGTCGAGTTTTGAGCTGATCTCTCTTGGCAATGGTCATTGTGTTGGTGTTCACAGGTCCAGATCCAAGGTATGTGACTGAAGTGGAATTCTCAGTCAAAACTATCTTACTGAGAAAAAACACTTTTTTAAAAACTAAACTCTTTTAATGAGTCTGTCGTAAAATTATTACAATAGCTCCACTTTTCGTATTTGCAGCAAAGTAATATCGCTCGCTAAAATTCTCGCACAACTTCCATAATACCCCCACCGATCGAAGTGTACGGATAGAGGCAAAGTCGAGCCGAGGTGACGGCGGCTCAAAGCTTCGACAGCCGTCCAACGCGGCTCATAATTAAGAACGGTGACTGTTGAAAAATGGCCGCCGCCCCCGGCCGGCCGTGAATAATCGCAGTAATTACGATTCGGAATAATTTCCAGCCAGTCATAGCGATGCTATCGGAGGTGTCGACGACGCTCGTTACTTGCACGCACCGAGTTTACAACTGAAAATTGCAATTGCTTCATTAATGTGGATTTACGAGTGGTGCTAAAACAATAGCAGGGATTCAAAATTATCGTGACGATGCGGGATTGGTCAAATAAATAATAGATTAAACATAAGTACTTACACGTCTAACACTTCTAACGAGATTTGAACTCACTTTGCTTACTCTCAAACAATGTCTCTATCTGGTTCTTTACTCCAAAGGTACAATTCCAAGACGCAGACCGCAAACTGCAACCGCAGTCTGCAATCTGTCTTGAAATTATACCTTTACTCATTTGCACATTTTTTTTTCAGGACAAAAAGGAGGAGATTTATTGTTTTCAGCCAGTCATACCGTTGATATCAGAGCTGAGGTGTCGGCGATCCTTGTTCCAAATACGCACTGAGTTTACCGCTTAGTTATACACTTCAAAGTTACGTTATAATCTAAGCATAACGATTATTTGATGATCAGAAGTGTAGTTGACGTCAAAAACTCAAATTACGTTCCATTCGAACTTCACATTTTGCATTAGAATCCTGATGATCTAAAATCAGAGTTCAATATCCACAATAACTTTATTTTAAAGCACCAGGATTTGCCAAAAAACGCATAGATAGTTCTCATTGTGCTCCTAACTCGAAGGTATTCATGTTCAGGAAGTACTATACTATGTACTATGATCCTGATTCCGAAAATTCATTTTTGTCTTTAGGGTTCACAAGGAACCATGACCGCCTGCTCAACCCATAGTTTGACGATCCACGATGCAGTCACACGCGCTTTGAAAGGAGCATGCATGCACGAAAGGAGCCTCCCTGGGTCGCACTCTGGAAACGGCTAGACTCGGTAACGCAGAGTCTATACTGGCCAATCCTCTCACCACAATGGTAGCATCAAATTTGGCCTACTTTAACTAATAAACTGTCCTGCAAAGATTGCACTTAATGCTTGCCATGATCAAAAATGCAGCATTAAACTTATATCTAGTCTATTAGCCAACTAATGCAAAAAGCCATGAATCCTTTCTCTTTAATTAACCCGATCGGCGCGGGCGTGCGTTGCGCCAACCGGTGGGTAGATTTAATTAGCTATAAATACTTTTTTTGCTGTTGCGTCACTGCTACGTCTACAGCGCTGCGGCGTCTTTGGAGGCCGGTTTACACATTCCGAATGTATAACTGGACTTATTCAACATTACATTTTAAAAAGAGGCATATTAGGCGTTTTCAATCTTATTAAGCGAATTATGAGACAACATACTTTTTGATTGACCTTTTTCATGAAACTGTCGTTTGAGTTCACCAACACGTAAATTCAACATTTTTCTAACGACTGCCATCTAGTGGGAACTGCAAAGACTAAGCACTGAGAACGTACATTGAGTATGACGAGTGAGACATTATTGGTATAAAGTTATTGCTGCCATGATCTCCAAACTAAGCAGATGCCGAGCTTGTATAATATACCTACCTAAATACACAAAATTACTTTAAAAATGTATACCTACTTAGATATGTTTTTCCTAGGTGGGGAACAAATCTGTGACCTTATGGTGCTCGAAGCCGAAGCTGAATTGCTTTTTGCTTCTATTAACAATACAGTTTTAGTTTAGACAAGCATTAATTGCCATACTTTTTGCTACACTTTTGACAAGCTGTTAAACTCAAATATGTATTTAACTTTAATATACTATTTTTACCAAGATCGTAAAGTGTAAACGTTGCCACAAAATGCAAACGTACTTAGAGATAATTACTCAAACCCAAAAGTGGGCACAAATCTGACCTTCAGAGTGAGTTAATGACCTATGCGTGAATTACTCTAACATCAGAGTTCAAACACTTATGCTGGTACTCTTTACGAACCTAACAAAGGTAACAGATAATCAAAAATACGCCTATATGTAAACAAAGAAACTTCTTAGTTCTAGCATCGGAATTTTGAAGCAGTGTTATCTAGTACAGCAATTTATAAAACTTCAGTGAATTCCGAAGTCAGAAAATGTACTTTAATAGTACTGTTATTTTTTACTTCTATTCATTCTTAACAGCTCTTGCTATCGTCCCTGTAACTGTTTATGGAATAAAGTATATCTTTTCCCTAACCTGTACTGTCTCAATGCTGAGCAAAGGTCTGTAACCAACATTCTCTATCGTTCTCTCTCCCATGGCAGGCTCTGCCAGTCCTCGCTATGATGCCGCAAATCCTCTCTCTACCTATGTCTTTTTAATCTTATCTCATCACGGTGAAGAATTTAGTGAGCCCATTAGATGTACTACTACAGGTGCTTCCATAACGTGTGTTTGCATTTACAAAAAAGTTTTCATTATTCGTTGTCTAGTATCCCATAACAACACAATCTTTTGCTCAGTTTCGGGCTAGTACAATGATATTCATTTATAACACAGCAACACTCCACTAAACGTAGGTGTAGGTAGGAACTTAGTGTCTAATGCACTAAGTACTAACCACGTGAGTTTAAACACTAATTACATTGAAGCACATTACAGTAAGGCAGTGATCACGACTTAATTTCCTAGTGCGGAAAGTCATCTATTACTGGAGCGAACACTGCCCACTGTAAGGCGTAACACAGCCCATAACTCAATTAAAACAGCCTCAGTTTTAAATCACCGACTTAATAACACGCATCGCGCGGCGCTACCTGATTTTTGAGAACTTGGAATCTTAAACGTGTACACTGGAAGAGCTTAGCTAAGAAAAATATCTTTAGATAATTAAAAAACTCTAACTCTAGAGAATGAGAATAGCTGAAGAGGGTCGGCATAGTATGTAAGTACAGTGTCAACGGCTCGACCAGTGTTTAATGTTCGGAGGATACAAATTACCAATAGTAGATTATGCTACAAGGGCTTAAAGAAGTGTATTATGTCCCGGGCGTCATATTGAACGTCATATTGTTCAAGACCGCCCAAGACAAATACACTTTTAAGCCCGCGATGCATACTCTACTTTTTATACTTTCTGCGAGGCAATCGAAATTAATGGCTGAAAAAAATAAGTGCTTAAGTATTTATTTCATGTGAAAATAGGTAGGTAATTAAATATGAGAAATTAGTATTTATCAAAAATTCAAAGTGATGTTAGAAACATAAGACAGTTGTGCGAAGACATTGGAAAGATGAATTACAATCTTTGGTACGTTCATTTTATCAGCACAGGACTCAGGAGCTATTTGAGCCGTTGGCGCCTTTTTTCTTTCTTTGGCATCTATTTTGTTAGTGGCCAGTACGACATTCGAACTCAGGATAAAATCTCATTGCACCTAAACATTTTTGACTACACGGTTGCATTCCAAATTCAAATCACTTTAATCCCCAGGGAATAATGAAATTCAGTACAACATTATGTCCCGGCTAGACCGTAGGGCTATAATGACCTACTTTAGGACAGGTTTACATGACACATAATGTCCCATTGACGAGCAGGTAGTATAAAAAATGTATTTTTTTTTGCATTAGAGCAGGGAAATTGTACTGACCGTACCCTGATTCAATCATCACCGATTGCAAAATAAAGCACATTAACTTGGAAAACCAATTGAAAATGGAGGGAGAAGGGAGGGAAGGGAGGGGATATGGCAACCAAGTCGTTGCTACATCCCCCAGAAGATTTCCCCATCACAAAATAGCGTTGAAGTATATATCCAAATTGTCCTTATCAACTTTTTGTTGATAATTGAACACCAAAGACTTCAGCTGGCTTGAGTTTAGCATAATCTAATTTTGGACTCCGATACCTTACCGACTTCCGGCGCGTATATAACAAACCAAGAGAAAATAGAATTTGCTGAGAGCCCCACACTGACCTGTCATAAAGTAACATAGGTTTATTGTCTGCCGCTCTTCCAGTGAACACCTAGATCTGTGGCCCAAACTAATAGGACCGATTATGAAAACTGTAACTAGCACCGAATAAATAATGACAAAGTGTAAATAACTCAGTTGGAAGCGACGGGTTCGGTTTGTCGTGCGATACATCATCGCTTCAACTAGATTTAGAAGAAAATATTAGAGGCGTTTTTTGACCGTGTTCATACGAGTAATAAAGGTTAAGGGAAGGTACGGGTAATAATTAACAATTGATGAGATTGCATTCAACTAAATCACGATTTTAGCCATACTAAGGATAGCCATATACTTTACTTGAAACGAATTAGTACTTGCTGAGATCCTAATATAAATCTAATGTTTATTCAAGTCACACAATGATAGACGTTTGGGTACTAGGGTAAAATTATCACATCCCTCATGAATATTGTAAAAATTTTTCTTATCTCGGGAATTAAATACACCTCTCCAATTATGCACAGATCATGGCTCATACCACCTCATAGTTCAGATGTGGTGTGTGAGATGTAAAGAAGCTATTGCTTGCTTACCCAAATTTCTGATTTAGTTCATTACTTTAGTTCTAGTAACCTAAGGACCTACTTAATTACTCACTTGAATGTACAGTTAGCGTCCAAAATATGTTAACGTTTTTTTCACCTCGTGAAATGCCTTAACGCATTTCCCGCTGCTGGGAATACCCACTGAAACACCGGGGCGGCCTTCTTCTGCCGGTGACTAGGGTTTACCAAGGACTCTCCCGGCTCACCTCGACGGGCGTAGTATCTCCCCTCTCACACATCCGCCGGTGATCGACGGTGCTAGGCCACCCCACACTGCCGTCCTCCTCGAGGTCGCTTGTGCAGTGGCACACAGCACCCGCCGTGTGCACTCCTAGCGACCGCGGCTTACGACAGACGGGGGTGATCTTAGCTGTATTCTTACACCCCACACCACAGGGTGAATGTTAACACTATGTCACGTTAACTGTGTTGCAGTTGTCATAGAAATGATGAAAATACTGGCAAACTAGCCAGTATGACAAAGTACTAAAGTGCTCACATAATTTTGACGCTGTACGCTATATCATTTATTGGATTTCCAAACACTGCCTTGTTTTATCAAACGCACGCACGCGTTACTCAACACAAATTTCACATGTCTGCCTACATATTAATACAGATTACACGTCACATTAGACAATACGTTCTCACGGGTAATGTACGTGAATTTCGGATATGTAGCGTACTATAATGATGCGCCATTTCTTTGTGCCCGAGAAAGTATCCTTCCCACACAAGACAGCTCCAGTATAATTTTTAAGAAACGGGACAGTCGGTAATATGTATTTTTTACGTCATTGGCCTTGTAATGTGAGAAGCTGACTAGATAGTTGGTTGAATTGAACTAGTGTTAGTAAAACCACTCATTTAGGTTAAAATTAAGTTGACATTTGCTTGTAGTAACTTTCTAGAAAGTCCAAGTTGACTTTATGGGAGCAAGCAAAGCCTTTTTTTAAATTATGTACTAGCAGTTTCTCGTACCAGTGGTAGGTATCCCACTCGTGAATTCATGTTCCATAAAGGCCCTCCTTACACGCATAAAACGTGAAAACCTTGGAAAAAGTCACAATAAGTTTTTTGCTATAAATACATACAAACCCAATTTTCCCCCAGGCTTCAAAAAACCAGAATTAGAATTCGAAAAGTTGTTATTGTTGTTTTTATCCTTCTGTGTGAAATCTCAGAGCATTGTTGCCTCTGGGTAAGTTTGATTGTTTCATCAAAACAACCAGAAAAAGAAGGCATAGAAATAAAAGTTTTGAATGAAATACGGTGGAAAATCTGGAAATTAAAACAAACAACTCGGTCAGAGGCGACCGTCACAAGCTAGGTAGGGACTATAAAACATGGACGCCGGGTTAATAAGTCAGAAAATGAAATATTGACCGATAGTCGACTGGCGATGAGTGCGACCCCGCTTCCGAAAACCATCACAGTGTCGCGCAGTTGCAGTGCTGCAAAGATGTCCCGGTTTCATCGGCTGTCCCATTAAAAACAAAGGCATAGGTTTCATAACATGGAATGATTCAAATATTCCAAGTACAAGGCTCTAAGGGTTTTGTGCCACACATTACTATCATAAAGTACCTACTCGTAGGTACGAGTATTAGGTACCTCACTCTTATAGCAAACATCATCATACCCAAAAACCAAGTTTCGATTTGTTTTCTAAATTCCAAAACTAGGTTATCAACTCAAACACTACATATAGGTAAATAAACTTCAAAAAGTACAGTATGTAAAATAATATAATAATTTAAAAACTATAACCATTACATAAGGTGCTCTCTAATGTGTTGCTTATAACTGTCTTTTACATCGTCAGATGTAATTGCAGTCGTCGGGAATCGTCCCGTTCAATGTTGTTGTAAACCAGTTTTCATTTGAATTGACCTTTAAAATAGTTATTATCATTTCTTAAGTCTGTATGTAATTTATGTCTATTGTTGAATCAGTAACGTGTTTTCATTTTCCTTGTCCCGCAATTTATTCGCAATTTGACAACAGCACTAGACGGCCCTGCCAGAAACAAAAAGGCTCCGCCGCCGGTGCACTTCCGATTGCATTGCCAACTCTGAAAAATTACCTGACCACCCTTGCAAGTGCTGTTAATACATTACGAGCACTCGCTCAATTCAAAAGAGCAATTTTCATTTTTTCTTCAACGCCAATTTGTGGATTTTCCGATTGCGGAACCGAAACTTTTTGCCATCAGGGGTTTTTGTGCCACGTCAATGGTTTCATAATCGCTAGCCGACTATTTAACCGCGGCTTCACAAACGTCTGATCTCTACTGTCACAGAAATTCTTGATCATCTATCCTCTGTAAACATTGCACTTTAATGTCCTTCTCGTAGGTAAAATGTATTTCTAAGTATTTCTACCAAAAGCCAAAAAAATGGTTCAACGGTTTAAGCGTAAAAACGTTAGAAACTAACGAACAGGCATACTTTGGCAGTATAATATCAATATACACATTATGAAGTCGTTTAAATGATTGTTAAAGCGATAGTCTTCACACAAGCATAGAACACACTACTTAACGGTGCTGTTTTTTAAGACAGGGTCATTAAGATGTTGTTCACATTTAAAGTGTGTAGGTACTTAAAAAGGATGGAGGTGAGACATTAAATGAGCGGGATTTCCGCAAATGTAGTGCAATTTTTCAATACGCTAATGATTGCCATCACGGTACAAAAACGTCTAATGACTCTGCACACAACAAATCTTGTGTCACTGCAAATGGATGGACTAATTTTTTCACGTAACCACAACTCACCTTTGGGATGTCCTTCAGCCTTCCGAGAACTTATGACGCGTTACGTTCGCACAGGAAAAAAAGGAACAATTACACAAACTTTGTTGTCGAAATGTCGGACACCGTTCGGGGAACGAACAGGCACTTTCTTTTGTTTCCATGTACTCCTACAGCGAGGCGAATCGGTCGCCGACGCCATTTGTTTTTGCAGGCACATGTTTTGACAATGTCGTTTTCACGTGACAGACAACATAATTTCCAATGACTAAATTCTCAAGTTTACAACGTCGATGTAAAATCTGTGCAGTAAAACAAGTTTTACGTGCATGCTAATGCAATAAATAAAAAGGTCAAACAATAATGTAGAAGACAATGGAATGGCAATACCTGTAATAAGTAGATGTAATATAATTATAGCTGTCGTTGGTAACATACGGACACAGTTTACTTGTGGAACATTGTAACACATGTGTAAACACGGGACTAATGCCCACGGTAAAACATTTAACAGTCCGCTATAAGCACGGGTATTTTTAATGTCTTCCAATTACAGTCTTCACTCAGTTAACGATTTCTTTGAGCATTAACTATTCCAATTTTATGTTTCAAGTTGGCGAAACGCGAAATTCCAAGTGCGTTATTGCCTCAGCCCGCGATTTTTACCAATATTATTATCTCAAATGATATATAATCTACTAGCGGCCGCCCGCGACTTCGTCCACGTGGACTTAAGTTAAAAAAAATGTAATAAAGTCATAAATTGTAGCCTATATCCTATTCAAATGCATAAGCTATATTGTTTTAAAGTTTCATTAAAATCCATTAGGTAGTTTGTACGTGAAAGAGCAACACGGCACATACATCCCCACATACAAACTTTCGCATTTATAATATTAGTAGGAAGTAGGATAATATAAAATTGTGTATCCTAAACCTGACTGACGTTCATCACACATCCAATACTACCGAGACTACTTTTAAGCTGAAATGTGGATCATTGCACTTTTTCATAAAATAGGATGTTTGGAAATCTCTACTTTAATTATGTTCATGAGTCAATGGTAGGTAACACCTTGCCGATGAAGCTAGCAAACGATTGAATTGAATATATTTTCTGATGTTTGTATCTTTTTCGAGTGTCATAAATAAATTATCCTTTTTTATTCACAATTTTTTTTAACGATTTTGTTTATTTTGAACTATGTCTTTTAATATTTTGCCCAGAAGCAAAAGCACGATCAGGCCTGAAACAAAGCATCCACAGCACTTTTGTCTCGTCTTGGTGACTTACGAATTTTATTATCTACTTATGGCTTAAAATGATATATGGCCGCTCTTAACTGGAGAATCATAAAATATTTTCTGTTTGTGAAATATTTCTGAAGCAATAAAGCAATAATTCACTACGGGACTACGGGGAAGATGGCGAACTTTATTTGCTGCCATAAACGGTCTGTTTATGGTGTAGTTTTTTTGCGCAGTGCGTTTGCGCCGACCGCCACGTAATGTACGCGCGTGCACATAAAATCACTTTTATCATTACCATGATTGGAAAACTAGCATGCCTTTCACTAGCAACTGTGGTTTTTATCTAATCTAATATGTATATATCACAACATTTAAAAATAAAACACTATGTTTCTTTGTTACGGCATCACGCGTGAACGGCTAGACCGATTTTATAGTGTTTGATTTTTTGATTTTGCCTAATTTAATTTTTATTTATTCATTTATTTTGTTAATAACAATAGTTGGCTTACAGTTTACAATCAAATTCAAAACGCTGACTATCTTAAATAATTGGTCAATGATACCCTTAGACTAGATACAACAGTACTTTTGCTATCGTGAAAATGGTCAATGTCTTTATTATGAGAATAAATACGTAATAAAAATAGAAAACTGAGGAAAAACAAATTCCCCAGGTTCCCCCAAAATGTCCCCAGGTATTGTAACATGTTAGATAAGACGGGATCGACATATTTGTTGGTTTTCTTAAAATCTTGGGTTCATTGAGATGTTACAACTCGCTATAATTTGACAGGGCGACGTCTGTCGAGACCGCTACTCAAGAATAAAATTACTAAATGTTTTTAAAAATATAATGCTTTCTGGTATGAACCATTGGATCCCTTCCTATTGCCTAAAAGGTAACTCTCATTGGACCATAGAATCTAGCTAGTTGTAATATAACGTTAGTTTGATTTCATAAAAAAGAGCAGCCCATTCCTAATATAGGCTGTGCCCGCAATGTGTGTAATGTCTATTTAGTAATCGAAATTTCAATTCAGGCAATGTGAAGCAGGAATATCCAAATTAAAAATAAAAATTAATTTGGATATGATATGACATGACAAACGATTATGATATGATTATTATACGACATATGATATGATTGGATATGACAAACATTTGTGTTCATTTTGGCGTAAATATGTTAAACAATAGGTAGTACATAAATGATCAAGCAAAGTGATAGTTCGATCCTTAAAGCCATCTTACAGCACTTGTTATAAACTAAAATAACGAGTAACAAGTTTCGTTCACGTTACGTTTGAAATGCCGTTATTGTATTGTGTACGTAATGTGAAATAGAGAATTACGAGGATAATGACAAACTGAACAATTTCAAAGTGCAATGCTCGCTTACCGAGAAGCTTGGCCGTTTGACACTTAAAGATGCTTCGTTCGATTTCTAACGATCTCGATCGCATTGAGCAACGACTGAGCTTCAATCTGCATCGGCCAGCGACCATTCGTCCTCGTCAACCAAATCAGAAGTGACGGGACGCGTCGTTAGCGTCGGCTCGCGTTCACACGAGTGTGAAACTTTGGAAGTGACGACGGGGGGTTCCATTAGTCAGCGTGATTAGTTCTCGAGAGCGTTAATGTTTCAATGAGATGAATAATCGCCGGCAACAGTGACAAATGCGCGTCTGCGGCGCGCGCGCACCTGACTCCCCCCTCAAACGCGCCGCGCCATCGCTCAGCATCATGAGGTGTTATGTGTAGCAGCAGATGAAGAGATTTATATTTATTAGTGCTAGTAACACCAACTTCAATGAAGTTTCTTGGACTAATACGCGGTTTTCTTCTATTGTGGTTGGCGGTGGGGTTGGAAATGCCCCTTATATATCGATGGTGTAGTTCACAATTGTCTTAAGTGCACTTTTTAACTTTTTCATTTTATTCCTGCCTAAGGAACTAGACTATATTCTCTACCGTTCGCACTTACCCGATTTTCATAATTCCATCTCTTTCTATTGAAAACTTTGTGTCAAATTAGGCATCAATTCGTGTTCATAAATACTAACGACCATTAGTTCGAAAAATCTGTGTCACATCTACTATAAGTGGCATAAAAGATTTTGAGCATGGTAAAATGAAGCACACAAAAAGTTTAAGTGCAGTTGATATAAAAATAATATAATGAAAATAATTATTTTGAGTGCACAAATATTCTAAGTAGCTATAATATAAAAAAAAACTCTGCTTGAAGTTGAATTGTATAAGCACAAATCGACTAAGCGCACTAAATCTATGTTTTATAAAAAAAATACAAATTTTTAGTGTGGTAATGTCAGTTACGGTTTTTGTGCTCTTTATTATTATTTTGGGCGCGTAATTAGCGTTCGTAGAGCGTAAATCCTCTGTGAAAGCCAATTGGCGAATGAAGCTAGGTAGGCTAGTTTAGTGGCGTTCTTGCTCAGCTCGCATCGTTCTTACGGGGCGAGCGGGGCGGGTGTGTAGGTACTAGTGTGCAGTATTATTCTTTATTGGCAACATTGCGACAACTGGACTGCTAATGCGCCCGCGCCCGCCAGAACAGTAGCAACGGGTTCTTTAACGAATATACCGAGTAAAAATTGCATGCTTATTTGTATGGCGTATTCAAATGTTTCGTTAAGGTCGTGAACTTGTAGAATTAGTAGGAACAAAATGGCGAATAAAGAAACCACCGCAAAATGTGTTTTCAGCTGTAGTGGACCCAAAACTGGGTGGTGGACTGATAAATTATACAATATCAGTTTAAAAAAGAAATGACTTCTCCGTAAATTGACAAAATTACAGTAGTTTTGTATAAGACACGCGCACTTAGTACTTATGTGCTTAAAGATAAACTAATCACTGGCAACAACTGAATGCACTTATTATGTTTTTGCATCACTTTAAGTGCTGTTAATGCATTCGGTTACCTACGCTCTTTTTGGTTTCATCATCATCATCATTAAGTGCCACATGAAGTCCACTGCTGAACAATGGCTTTCCCCATAGATTTCCATACATAGCCACCAGTTGTAGACAGCCTGCACCCACAAAAATCTGGCGACCTTTATTAGGTTGTCAATCGAACTTGCTGGTGGACGCCACACACTGTGTTTGCCCTCAAATACTCTTCAATCTAGATTTTTTGGATCCCAGTGACAATTAGTTCCTCGCACTATGTGCCCCGCCCACTGCCACTTTAACCTGCTAATCCGCTGGGCCACGTCAGCAACTCCAGCTCTTCTACCATTCTGGTCATTTCTGACTCGATATGGTAGTGTAATACATAGTTAGCTTAGCCTTCTCCATAGCACGTTGGGTGACTTTGACGCCCATAATAGGTATGTGGGTCCATAATTACTTAATCAAATCACTGAACACAGTGATTATACACCTTCGTATTTAGGCAAAGAGGTATGTTGGAAAAGAAAACATGACGCTATGCGAAAACACAACACTGCCCACTTATTGAGAAACACGATTGAGGTTCTCGAGCAAGTTGCCAAGCTCTTCCAACGATTCTGCCACGACCACTGTGTTGTCGACAACCCGGGTGAGTGATATATCGATCAGTTATGTTGATGACCAAGTCCTTGCCATTCCAGGAGCTTGAAGACTTCTTATAATGCGGTCGTAAACAGTTCCGAAGAAATAACGTCCCCTGTCTTAACACTAGTCGTGCTCTGCTCCTGTACTTGGACTGGACATTCGCGTATGTGCACTTTAGCACTTCAATGTATCTCCCTATAGTCAATGTAGCAACACTGGAGACACTGCAGCATTGCTCAAGTCTCGACTAAATCGAATGCTTTCTCATTGTCCAACGGTTAGCGTTGGACAATGCCAAAAAGTGGCAGATAATACTCCTCAGATTTCTGTTAATAATCTTCCCGCATCTTGGGAAGATATTGTTTTTAAAGAACAGCGCCACTTAGATTCTGTTCTATGCCTTTGACGTTACCTCCTCGAACAACACGGATAGCCTTTGAACTCTGAGAACCGGCTTTTCGCCTGCCTTCAGAAATTCAGCAGTAATTCTCTCATCGCCTATCGCTTTGTAGCTCTTGAGCTGTTTGAGAGGTATTTTAATCTCGTAGAGGCTGTTGTCTTGGATGTCTAGTACAGTGTCGTGTTCGGCCCTGGGATCTTCGGCTGTACTAGTACCGGATTTGGCGATCGAGGTATATACTTTACCCGTAGAATCTTTCAACACCCCTTAATACTGCTTCTATAGTCGATGCCACACTGACAACCCAATAGACTTGTCTTTTATGAACACTTTTGTTCCGTTCGATCGTCTCTTAAGGACGAATGGTTATCAAACTCACGGATGTCGTGTTGCAAGGACTTCCAGATACTCTATTGAGTAGTCGTTAGTTTATAGCAACATCGGACGTCTGCAGTAACAGAGACCGACACTCAGCCATTAGTTCGGAGGTGTGGGTCGCAAGTTTTTGCGGTTTGTTTTGACGACCAGCCTTATAAAAGCTGGATCCAACCGCATGGCGCAGTGATTAGCCATTTCAAGTTGAAAGCTCTCGGGGTTTTCGATATGGGCGCGAGTAGGTTGGAGCGTAAACTCCGTTCCAGCTTGACGTTAAAATTCAATGTGCCTCGCACCCAGGTGAAATAGTAGAGCCGTCCTGCTACTGAACCAACAGTTACCATAGATCATCTATGATAACTGCCAGTTTTCACCCTGTTGATCACTTAGACTCATACAGCTCCACTTCTTTTGAGGTGGCTTCTGGAAACATGGGTTCAACAAACCCATGAACCCACCTAGGCTCTGCCCCCTGAGGTTCTCTATAACCCTAACTCCCACTTTCGACGCACAATCCCCTCTCTTGCTAAGCTTTGGCCACAGCTGGAATCAGAAATAGCAGGGCCGCCGGAGACTTATGAGTCCAGTTTTGTTTGTATCAAACTACTGTTCTCAAGGAACTAAGAAAAAAAAACTTTTAGATTAACGTTCAGGAAGAAATTGCCGTTTTTTATGATCCAAGGTAACTCCAAATCTAATTTTGTCATAATCGGTATAATCTTTCCCGCGTGAAAGTGACATTCAGAACAAAGAAACAATCACGTTTTTAAAATTAATGTGATTGTAAGTTTTGAGAGCTGAATTTCAGGAAAATTATAAATTGAGAATAGGTTCCAGACCAGCTCGTAGCCTTATAAAATGAATGGAACCCTCAGTGGGCGAGTTCAGCTCACACTTGTCCGGATTTTGAATGTATTAAATAAACTAAGTACTAGGTTGTTTAGATATCTGAGTGCACAAATGTACTAAATGGGGGGGTTAGTTAGCTAATTTGATTATTTTATAGTTAAAACGGCCTATGATTGGTAAGGTTTATACTTTAATAAAGAGACAAAGAATAAGTCTAATACAAACATGCCAACTTATTATGAAAGTCAAAACACTGCCTGTGCTATACATGTCTCAACTTTCAAAATGCTCTCCTATAAAATCAACATTTTGTAGTTAGCACAATTGTGAACTACACCATCGATATATTATCCTCAACGAATGTACCTACGAGTTTTACCGTATAAGTAACTTCCGGTGTCAGGTCTTTTATTTCGTCGGTTTCAGGCAGTTGGCTCGTGTGCTGTGTTCTGTGTTTACACGCCTGACATGCCCCATTTGCACAACTATCTTGCGCCACACGAAAACCTTAAGTATATTAGACAACTTGTAGAGACTGATACCTATCAGATATTATGCCAAAACAGATTTCACAACGATTAACTTGAAAGTGTAAAAAAGAATTGCAATCAGTAAAGATCTACGTGAAAATGAAGTTTCAACTGTTAAAAAGCATTCTCAATGTTTTATCAGCGTTTCCTTTGTCACCAAAACGTCAATATCTCAATTTGATGGTCACCCTAATTATTGATAAATGACTCAGCTACATATTCCAAGTCAAGGGTTAAAGTCGGCTGCGATCTAGTGTCGGGATCTTTTTCCCATTCTTAAATCACGACCGTCCATTTTGACCGAACATCTTCGGCGATGTGTCACTCTATATATGATTTAACATTGATTGGGGCTTTGAGGGAACCGCCGGCGTCGCGGAGATTTACAACTGGGGTGATAGCCACCGGTTATTGCGTGCTGGTCTCGCTTCTGGGAAGCAGACGGTAAATCCTGGGAGGAATTATGGTGAGATTAAATAAGACGCACCTGCAATACTCGTGTGACTAGCTACGCTTCTGGAGTTCCGCTGTATAGTACGATTACGATATACGTATCTCACCAGGGAGATGGGAAAGCTCTCAGCCATGTGGCATCGGGTTCCCAAAAACTGCTAGAAAAATTGGGGAGTCGAAAAGAGCCATCAAGTAACTACTCCTTGCTGCGCCAAAAAGTAGTCAGTCAGCGAAGATTCCTGTTATGAACAGCGTTGGTTCCGAGTTTGAGTCTAAGCAAATGAGATAATAAAAGATTGATTCAGCTCAAATGAGATTGAATCTAAGCATACCCGTACTCTGAAGTGACACCTGTGCATTGTGCACACAAATATTAAATCTGTTATCAATCAAAGCAATATTGGAAATAGCAATATGAGATTTCTTCTCGAATAAGAGACAATGTAACCCGAAAGATGACCCAATGCATAATATAAGCCATAATTTAAGTGTTCATCTAAATCTGATGCGGTCTGTCATATTCATACATCTAGTCATAAAAGCACCATATCTTAGTAACTGCGCGCTCCTCATGTTTTTCTCCGTACAGACGTAAAAAGCGCAGGTATAGCAATGCACGCGCCCCCTCCCGCTCCCCGCTCCCCGACCCCCGCGTCCATAAATCAAAACATTTGTGATTAATCAATGCGGTGCGTGTGAGTGTACAGATGGACAGACAGACCAAATACCAATCTAAAAGTTTACATCGTGTTACAAACATAGTACGGGAAATGTCGTAGGTCGTTCGCACAAAGGTTCTATTTAAATCATGTCTGAGAGATACCTAATTAAAATGGGTGAGTCAAAAATGTGTGCTGAAAATACTCACTTGCTTCTAGAAAATTGCTCGGATACAGTCATCTAGATGGATTTAACATAACAAGTAATTCTGGAAGTTAAAGTACTACAATATTAGCAAAATGATTAAAAAGTAAAACTGCACCTTATTGTTGTGCTTAATTGTATTATTTGAAGTAACTATAAAGCTTTTGCTTCATCTTCATAGACTGGTTAAAAACGAAACTAAAACTTTAAGCGGCTATGGTGTGGCAGCACTTTAATAGACAAAAAGGTCCATTACACACTGCGACTTCAAGCTGCGATGCAGTATTAAATTTAATGCTGCCTTTACAACCACACGATACTCAAAGTAGTGATACAAATGCTATGCAGTCGCAGCAGTGATACATGTAAAGGAACACTTGAACGACAAGACTTTGTGGTCATATGTAGATACCATCACATACATACATACCATCACGCCTCTTTCCCAACGGGGTAGGCAGAGACCACTTTTTTGCACTTGCTACGGTCCTGACGCACACCTTGCGCCTCCTCTACTTTCATGAGTCCTTTCACACATGTTTGTCGGTTTTAGTCTGCTATATCTAAGTTGATGCAGATTCACATTATGTAGGTTGCCTATACTCTTGTTACTCTGTTACCGCTAATATTGTAAACAAACAAGATTTTTTAAAAAAACTACCGATTTTCTTGCCGGCCTCTTCTCGGTGGAATCAACACGTCCAAACCGGTGGTACCCAGAATCATAATATTTTTTTTTATTATTTTTATGTCATGACTTGTCATAAGTGCTTTTTATTAAGGTTACATGAATAAAGATTATTTTTACTTTATTTTACAAACATCGGTATTCATACAAACGCATGAATCGTTGCAAATACTTGTTGATCGCTGGTGCTGCGATGCAGGCGGGACCATGGGCGTACCCAGGTAGGAGCAGGGGGGGGCAGCTGCCCCCCCCTAGAAGTCAATTTTCCTTACAAGTGGGAATTAAAAACGTATTTCTCTCTCTACGAAAAACGAAACAGGTATGAGCTGCCCCCCCCCCCCCCCTAGCTGAAATCCTGGGTACGCCCTTGGGCGGGACTGTGAAACGCTGCAAAAAGACGATATGTAAGGCTGTTTAGTTCCCTTTGATAGTGTTTTTATTTTATTTTATTAATAAGGCATACCAAAAAACATTACGTAGGTGAAGATACACAAAACCTCTTAGTTAAAAGGACAGCCAATTCCACACCGACCGACATAAGACTTTGCTGGTTAAGACGACGATACCTGCCTGTATCGTGCCATCCAAACGTGGAACGCTCTTCCAGGATATGTTTCTTGCTTCCTATGAGGCATTTATGTAGGCCTTCAAGATAGAATTGACAAACTCACTAATGACTGTTTAACTTTAACTCCATTTCTTGACCACGAGGTCAAGAAATGGCTGCTTCCCATCATTTATATAGTGAGGTCATTTTGAAGAGTATAGTAAAGTCAAAATAAATATTTACTATCAGTCGGTCTGCGAGCAAAATGTCAAACTTTACGTGAAAATAATAGGAGTAAACGTAATGAAAATGATATTCAATAGCGACATCATCTGTTTAATTACTTTCAAACTCACAGAGTTAGCTTTCCTAAAGTTGTGGTCACTCGGCGGTCGCCACACAGCGCGATGATATGGCGATTTGTACTCACCAGTATCATTTGGACGGCCTGTTTTTTACCTTTCTGTATTAGTCATATTTTTTATGATTTGGGATCGCCGTGGTCGTATAGGTTCTTTTTACTAAAATAATGTTTAAAATAGTGTACTCTCTTGGAAGCTTTGTAGTTGTAAGACATTGCTTGCTTTGCTTGCTGCAATACTGACATAAGAATGGAATCTAGCTCCCTAGATAGCCTGGATAATCGCTGGCTGAAAACGAGAGTTGCACCAGTCCCCAGCCTTTGCAGCTGAGACATAAAATAAAATTACGTTAATTGTCATGATAATAAGTTCCAATTCTATTGCTTGCGTACCTACTATGTCATTTACGCCTACTTTAATTCTTATTTTAGAATCAGCTGTTTTTGCTGTGCAATGATCTCTGGGTCAGTCACCATGATCTTTTACTTCAACATATAAATAACGTCACAATGCATTACTATTACGCCATTTTTACTTGATATCGCATAATCGCATTGAAGGGGAAAATTTAAACTATCTTTCAAAATCATAGTTAAAAATGAGAAACCCTATAGTTTATAACTCCAATAATAATTTAAAATAATAAAATGGCGTGGACTGTGCATTAGCAGTGCGTTTTGCAACTCTTGCGAGCAATATTGTATGCGCAATAAAGCAGTCGGCGAGCGGTTTGAGGAATGACTGGATCCAAGGCAACATTTTACTGTCGCCTACCAACTGACACATCGACATTTGGAATAAGAGTAAACTAAGTGCTTTGATTGAGGTGAAACGTTGTGGTTCCTAGGTTCCTACTTACCAATGGATATGATATTTTGAAAGAGTACTCGCAGAAAACATTTAAATGTGTTTTGTTTTGTGTTAAGGTAGTTGCGAATAATATTATTAGGTTTTGTGTCTGCACTGTCGAATAGAGGAAACTATAACGATTTGTATCGCAATGTTTATTATACCTTATATTTATACCTAGTACAACGCCAAAAAATATAAGAAACAGAAACCATTTAAATATTCTTAAATGAAAAATCACAAATTGGAGCAAGAAGTGTCTATCGTGTAAAGTGACGACAATAGTTAGAAAGGCCACACTGGTTTTCTGAAAGCCTCCGAGAGCAAAGAGCAGCACTTATGCTCTTTTGTAAGATTTGGCCGACCGTAATTTTATTGTTGAGTATAACTTCGTAATTAAATCCCGGTTTTATTTAGATCATTTTACATTTTATATATGTTTTTTTGGCAGAGATTTGAAGGATACATTAAAATGTTTACTTAAAAAGCAGCCAGTTACTTTGGTTTTAGTTTCGTACAAATATTTACAACTAAATAGATGGATTAATTGAGTAAGGAAACTAATTTATTCTGAACTTCCCACAGTCGGTAGAACACACAAGTTCTAATACACTTTATCTTTTACAAACGAACCGAAAATAGACGTTAATACGGTCATGTGTAGCTAACCATTTTGTACGTAAATATCATATCTTTTGTGCATCAAAAACCACACTTTTATTATGAATTAACATGTTTATATTGAGACTCATTTGGTCAGTGGTTTGGTCCAAGAGTTTTTTCTTTGCATTCCCATCGCATCAACTGATAATGAATCTTAAATGTCAATGTGTAGGTTTTATTTTTATTTATGCGCGGTCTCAAGTGCGAGTTAGGTCCAGGCAGACTGGATGTCAAAGTTATGACGTGTTAGATTGATTATCGGATGGATGTTAAAATACGTTTTACGACTTTTTATGACGAGCTTTCGGTGTAAAGGGGTCTTAACAGATTCGTTTGCGGACGCATCGGTTATGCCCGTCTGAGAAAGAGTTTTAATGAAGAAATATAATAATGAACGCGTTTCGACTTTGGTAACGTATGAAAGACATGCGATTAGCTTCTGTTATAGTTATAATAACCGAATCAGGTTGTATCCGATACAAAGTTTACATAGGCTTAACTATAAGCGGCGCGTTTTATAGCAGTGTTTATACTAAACATTATGAGTAGACTTCATGACAGTAAAGTTCCTGAAGTTATACAAGGAAGACCTTTATAAGTATCTGTTTTATGAACAAACTCAGGTGCAAGTGCGGGAATCGAACGCAAAAGGTCAACCTTTGTGCCTAAAAGGCGCGGCGCGCTCGTTACCACTACGCTGGACGGGCCATGCATGGGCAAAATAGATTAGAGTCTGCTCAGGACCATGTCATCTTTTCTCTCGGGTTAGATCATAGTCAAGAGGAAGCCGGTCGTATCTAGTTATGATAAAATAAGGCACTTTTAAATACTCCAATGCGTACAATTCATTACATCGTAGGTTTTAGGGTAAATTTTCAACAAAAACATAATACACAAAGGTATATAGGTACTTTGCACACAGATTGTGTCTAAAACAAAGTAATGTTGAAAAAGCCTTATGTTTAAGTAACCAGAAACAACAAAGGTACCTAAGCACTAACTATTCGAAATATGAACTTGTGCGGGAATCGAACCCACGACACTGGTCTTAGCGGATCGTCTATCAATTTCAATTTAACTAAATACTATCTACATAATATCGTCCTGTCCACCACTGAGTGCACACCAGTGCTGAGTGCGGGCAACCTGTCACACGTCCGGAACAAAGCGGGTTCAACGCTCGCGACACCTGACCGGCGAGCGTGACGCCAAAACATTCACGCCATTCGCGTCACCTTTGCGTTTAGATGAACGTTACTCTTGTACAGAAGACAGGTCATGTACACTTTGGAGCTCGAATCACCTTATGTGAATGCAGTAATAGTACATTGTTATCCTAAAAAAAAAAAAGTAACTTATTTAGTCCCGAGACGGGGTTTGGCGCCCGGAACGAAGTGAGGGCGCCAATAGTTCGAGGGACTAAATAAGTCTTTAACCCGAGGTAAACACTGTGCTTTTCATTACGAATACAAGGAAAGTAAAAATAAAACATGAATTAGCCAAAGAAAAAGATTTAAAAATAAATGAAGATCGAATTGGCGCTATCCCGCCTATTTTGTTTGTTTTTTTTTTCTGTGGCGGGCCCACTATTCAGCCATTATTTTTTATTTTTTTCATTGGAAAAATGGTTAATATTTTGCTCTAAGCTTAGTTATTTTGAAGAAATTGTTGAAACTGAATTATAATAAAGTTATTTATAAAATATACATTCTCTAATCAATACTTAACTTTAACTTATTTTAATTTTACATCGTGGCTGTATAGAAAGTTGGAACATGGTTCAATAGATAAGTGAAAAATAACTAAGTTTTTTTTTAATAATTTGGCAGATGTCAGTTGAAAGTGATTCTCCCTAGGGATGAAAAGTATTACTTTCAGCCCGCTTCTCAGGTCAGTAATGACCTACTTTCAGAGTATGAGTAATGAAAAGGTAATTTCGAACTGCTGTTACGTTTGATGTCCCACTCAGCTTTAAAGTAAGGATTACCTGAACGTTAGGAATTTGTGGTCATTGTAGATATCTTCTGCTTCTTTGCATTATGTTTGCTTACCATACTCTGCTATCGCAATTATTATAAAAGAGGTTGTAAGAGTTACTATCAAGTTTTTTGCCAAATCAATGCCCGAACCGGTGGTAGAGTCAAATTATTATTGACTAGCTGTCCCAACAGACTTCACTCTGTTGTCAAACATTCAGAGTCACGTGGCAGGTAAAAACGGTTGCTTAGAGAAAACTCAATTGTGGTTTTACTATATTCCTAGCATCTCATGTTTTGAGTAAACTTTAGACCTTCCTTGGACCTTCACAAATATTCCAAAATTAGCCAAATCGGTTCAGCCGTTCCCGAGTTTTAGCGAGACTAACGAACGGCAATCTATTTGCTATTTTTAACTTCACGTTACGACTTGCCATTAGTTCTTTCAATTCGTTCAATATGAAATGGTGGTATCCTTACATGGATAAAGGTATTTTTTTAAAAATTTCAATTCTCCAAATCTGTCTTAAATAAGCAACTTGTAACAAAATCAGTGACATCAAGAGATAAATATAATGATTCCCTACGACAAGTGGTTTTTCCAACTGTGATTTAATCAAAATCACTAAAACACAGCTATAGTGCATTTAATGCGAAGCGGTCATGTAGCGTGCGCGCGCGCCGCTCGGGCGCGTCTCAGGGAGCAGTTTCCGCTTCCGATCGGACGCGAACGTGTACTGTAATTTGTAGGACCATCTACCATGACATTTGGTTCAATTATCATTTTTAGTTTTAATATTTACACAGGTGCAAGCTGATTTAAATATTAGCGAATTTAAAAAATATATATATTTGAAGGAATGAAGAAGGGTTTTCTATGCAAAAATGTGAGAATTAATTCGCTGAATAGTATTAACTGCAAAACGCAATACTTTTACTTATTTCTGAGAAGCTGAAACACTCTTGATCAGAGGCACGAGCAGAGGCAGTATAACAAAATCTCTCTTCAAAAGAAATTCAGTAACATCCGAAATTAAACAATGAAAAAACTAAATTTTGAAAAGGCACTAGAATCCGCAGTCAAGGATTTGGCCAAAAATAACAAAAACGTTTTACATTAGATATATACTCGTAGATACTTCTTTATTGCAAACCAAAAACTACAGTGAAGATTAACATGTTAATTGGGTTATTTTACTCAAGTTCTTGCTAAGAGTTGTTTACAGAGTAGAACTTAATTATAGTCAGCCTACGCAGCTCAAACTTTCTGACCGACGTAATAATAGAATCGGGTCCACAATTAAAAGCCTTTGTTTATCCAATTATGACCTACCATTTAAACAATATAATTGACTATTGCTATTTGTAACGTGCGTGGGTATCACTTGGGCGTGGTAGACTTTCTTTTACTTTCAATATCTTCTTTTCAGATAGTAATGATATTTTTGGCAAATGAAATGAGACAGGAGCTGTCGTACATCACATTGAGGTGTAAAAACAAACATTAGTCCATACCCTCTGCTGGACACAGCAGGCCTTACCTCAAATATAAGGTAACACAAGCCATTTTTTTTCAACCCGGTGAAATGCCTTTACGCACTTCCCGCTACTTGGGGAAGGGCAGCGGGGGAGTGTGGGACTCGCCCACCCTTGTAAGGGGTGGGAATACCCACTGAAACACCGGGGCGGCCTTTTTTTGCGCGCGACCAGGGTTCACCGAGAACTCCCCCAGGGAGGCACTCTACGGGTAAAACCCTGGCTCGCTGTGCCGGTGTCCCGGCTCACCTCGATGTGAGTAGTACCTTCCCTCTTACACACCCGCCGGTGTTCGACAGTGCGAGGCCACCCCACACTGCCGTCCTCCTCGGGGGCGCTTGTGCAATGAGGGCACACAGCCCCCGCCGTGGTAACACAAGCCGTACTTCAACTATGACCTCATAGTTGAACACGAGGCAAACTTCAAATCGAGGGTTTAGTGCGGATTACATTGGTATACTTTGTGTATTAATATAAATCTGTTAAGTAAGGCATCGTAACAAAAAGAGCTCAAGAATACATCACATACATTACATTACATAGGCTCATGCCTTTATCTCAGACGGGGTAGTCAGAGGCATGCGTACAGTACTCTTGCCGTAGACATACCTTCTTCCTCATTTCTCATTCGATCAGGTATCGACATGATCGTAACATGTGAAGCCCTCTATACAGTACTACCTATGATAAGAGAACAGGCTTACAACACCATAAGTTTTAGAATTCTAGGTTATTCTAGGTTGGTTTGAACACCAAACTTCCGATATTAGCACCTAATGTTGTTCCGCTACTAAGTCAAGAGTTATCGACAGTTAGGTACCTAAATTGTGCATTCTTATGTTACGAAATATTATGGATTATTTCTGTAACTGTAAGAAACTAAACTGTTTGTGCAATAAAATATCATCATAACTTATAATTCAAATTCTCATGCACCGAGTATGAGATTATTTATTTTTTGCATGAACGTGAAGTTTTAAAGCTTCAAAAAACATAAAACGATTTGATCAGTGATTTACTTCATGTTCTACACCAAACCAAAATTTTCGAGAAGCAATTTGAACATTGTAATTCTCCGATCCTAATTGTCCGTAAGTAACACCAAATAACAGTTATCTGCTTAAACCTTACGCCTGTTAAGAGAGCTTCTCACGTAATGAGACCATACTTAAAAGAAACAAATTATCATAATGAGTAATAACCAATTGCACGAAGCTCACGTCAAATCCGCTTAACTCATGTAAATTTAAGTTTAACTTAACCTTTTTGAAGTTTTAACTCAAATTACTTGAATTTAAACGATGAGCCGCAATGGTCCCATTAGAGTCCAAATGGTGCTTGAACGATTCGTGAAAGAAATCAAATTACAATATATTATTACAATAACGATGCACGCAAACCTGCTACCGATACGAAATAACGGGTTATGTCTAATTTATAACAGGTAAATTGTAGGATGGCTCGCGCGTGGTCGAATTAGCGCTGTATTAGACGGGCAGGTCTGGGATTGTGTTTGTCTGCGTTTGCTCAGCGCTGATTACATGTATTAGGCTTTTTACCGCAAAGGAAGTAGTTTCTATTCGAAGTTTTTTTTTCGAAAGCCCTTATTAACTGCCAGTGCGACAAGGCGAAGGGGGAATGCAGTTACTAAGTAATATAATATCCAATCATCGTTTAGTTAGAGAAAGTCGTGGCCCAGTGGTTTAAAACACTGCCTCGGAACCCATGTGGTCTCAGGCTCGAGTCTGGGACCACATGGGTTCATGGGTCCAGGAAAGCTACTCCGTAATCATTGTCCAATTTACGGCAACTCTCCGGAACACCGATTGATCAACCCAAGGAACCCGGATATCGGCATAGGCTTGCCCCTTAATACGTAGAGTTCAAATTCGCTTTGTAAAATACGGACATCTGAATGTTCCGATCACCAAGCGGGCAACAGTCATTGTGCCTCTGACTACCACGTTTGTGATTTAGTAGTTAGTGTATGTTAGGCTTTTCTATATTCTGACGACCACCCCATCATTCCTATCCTTTTAACGTATGATAGAACCAGGTCATTAACAAAATTGTGATTTATATCATTATAATCTAGAGTTTTCACAATATTGAAGTCTAAATGAAATATTGTACGAAATAAAGTTATGATTATAATATTCATGCTTTCTCTGCAATGAGACTCCCACACCCAAATTTTCGAATCTTGGGAACTACTGGCAACAAAAATGACATGTGCCTACAAATGTTTTATGCTATGGTTAGTTTGTTTTTAAGCATTTTCTATGCAGTATCTTTATTAAAGATCCGAAAAGCAGAAAAAGACATTCGGTCATCTTGGCAGTCGCCCGATTTGCGAAAGATGCGGGTTCCATTCCTGCCTGATGCCAAGATGACCGAATGTCCTTTTTCAGGTTTTCAGATCTTTAATTTTAGGTTGTTTTTATCATGTTTGCCTACATAAGTAAGTATTGACGCTGATGGAACATTGCTGATCAAAAAGTAGAGTAATGCTCATAGCATAAGTTTTGCACTGTTGGGTGTAAAAGCGAACTCCTATCTACTTATTGTGTTTTAAAAGCAAAAAAGACCAAAACGACCAGACGGACTGTCAGATACAGTCATTCGAAAGCATCTTCTCTGGTTACCTTATCACGTGTCTTAAAACAAAACCCGATTGCAGACAGTATGTCTACGTAGGTACAGCATCGATCGGTGTCGCACCCGAATCGTCCAGGTAGGCATGAATGGGCAGGCGCCCCGCTGTCCGTGAGTTATGCGCGGGCCCCCGGGGCGCGGCCCGCTGCCTTCACACCTCCGCCCGCGTGTGGTCCGCGGTTTACGACGCGGCTCGGCTGCTGCGCGCGCGCATGTTTGGCTCTATACGGAATGGAGGCAAGAGTTGCAGGTCAAGACAAGCGAATTGCAGTGCGGGCAGTGTTAGCATACGTTTCACATGACAAAGGGTTGAATAGAAGCCCCCCCCCCCTCTATTATTTAAGTAAAGTGCCTAAGGGCGAGCCTCGGCTTAGGGCGTTGTTGAAGTTGAAGGCAATGTGAGCCAGTTCGGGCCAGGCTAGTTGACATATCCTGTCTGGTGGACCTGTAAAGCTTCCTGTAGCCTTTAAGCAAGGTGAGCCCTCGTAATGGCGTAGGGGCGTAAGCAACTGTTGGCTCTTTGAACCAAAATCTTTGAAACGAAGACCGTTTTACTTCACTTTACTTGAGGACATGCTAGTCTTGCCAGTAAGCTTTCACGTAGTGGTAAAAGGTGAAGAATTTTGTACGAGGAGTCTTCTTACAACTTTGGTATATTTTGATCTTAAGAAACATCACCCAAACGTGTTTAATGTGTTTTAATACCAAATCCTTGAAGAACAGCAGTATTCCTTGTCTCGTTTTTATTGGCTTCATTCAATATTGAGGCACTATTTGCTTCTTGACTGAGCATCTTATCGGAAAGACCCAACCCTCATGCCGTGCTTGAAATGTCTAGCTTACGAATGCGTTAGCCAGGTAGGTAGGTCTTTCCTTTTCTCTTTCTTACTGTTTCTATAAAGAGGAACTTTTTCATCTTCAGACCTTTGAAGCTTTCTGGCATTTTTTCTAGTCATAAATATAATTCTACGATTTATACCAGTCACAAGAGAATTTTTAAATATAAAAGTGATAAAACAGTTATAAAACGATACCGGTCTATAATAAAACTTTTGATGGTTGCGACAATAACACCATGGCTCCCTCCCGCATCATGACTCCAGTACGACACCTAAATCTTCCGGCGTTACTAGTAGATATCCTGGCCCCAAGATATTATAATATTAGTCACATTAGTGTGTATATTTTACTGGAGAATTATTTTATTTGTTAGACTTATTACGACCTGCCGCGTTTCCTGCGAGATACGATACTGGTCGCCGCCGTTTTTATTAGACAGGAAGGAAATTCTAACGTTCAATATATTCTAAGTAAAATGTCGAGGGCATATTTATTCTAAGTGCCTCCGTACTTTCCGATCCGGTTACGGTGTCGATACGCTGACTTCGGAAATGCGTACCCACCTACTAAACAGAACATAACTTAGGCATTGGCACTTCTGGAACCTGTTCATGTTTTGCAGTGGGACGTGAGGGAGAGGGGTCTTTATAATACTTTTATCCTTCGCACCACAGGTCTTTTAGCTTTTCTAACTTTTCAATAGGTATACTGTCTGTTTTTCTAGGTCTTAGGTAGATAGAGGTGCTCGTGACTCAGTTGTGACAGTGGATTGGCAACGATCGCCGTTGGAAACCAACAGAGCCGGGTCGGGAATGGTATGGGTGACCAACCTGACCGCAACTTAGTTTCTTTTTTTCTGGCAGACACAGATGTGCTTCGAAAGGCATGTTAAGAAGTTTGTTTCGGCTGACGTCCTTAGGTGTAAGCCTTGTCGGAGGCCTTAGGGCGGTTTCATGACATCTAACAGTGAGTTTTATCACTAACCTTACACCCTACGAAGTACAACAATCCGCTGTTAGCCCGTGAGTTGGCGTATGGCACGGACCACCTTATAGTTGAAAGCTGTTGTTATCTTTTAAACTAATCTAAACACCCTATAATGTGCTACCAACTGAACCTCAAGTTGGTCGCGAAATATCTCATGCAGTAATTCTATCACTAAGTTACGTAAAATAAATGGTAGACAATAAAAAGGCCGTGATTTTCCCTGGCACTGAGTATAAATCTCCCGGCAGTGGGACGCGATAAATAACCTCACTGCGGCTACTGCGCGTACGGCCGCATTTACATTCGAACAAAATGACTGAAAATGTACGGAAGGCCGATAAAAACGACAAAGTGTTAGAAAAATGCTTAGAATATAGAATCAGGAGTAGAATATGTAAGAAGGATAAAGTGACACTTGGGCTTTCGTATCATCTCTGGACTTACAGTGATTCAAATACAGGTTCTTTTCTCACTGCCCTACAGCATCAATTTACCGCTGTAACGTTTTGTCTCTTTTATTTTTGTTGCTGTCAACATTTGCCAGCAAGTGACAGGACACTTCTATCACGAAACCAACGCAACAGCTAGTGCTGTTGCATTGGTTTAAAAGTTAATTCAGTAATTTACCTTTATGAATAAGGGGTTTAATTACCAGCACTACGTGAGCGTGCCGTCACTGAGCGACTTGCCAAAGCGAAAAGAAGAAAAAGCAAAAGTATTTGTTTGATGGTTCATGTGATTTACGAAATGCCATTGTTTCTCACATGAAACCTGTGAGGACACTGAAATAGGTTTTCAGTTAACTACATACGTATTACTTTCTAATTATTTGCTCTACTTGCTGTAATTACCTGATTAATATCTTAACTTACCTTGTTAGCCAGTTTGAGTCAATATATATTTTCAGACTAATGGACAGTCAACACGGAAGTGTTTCAGCTTGCTTGTTTTTTATCTCGCTTTAGCCAAATAGCATTTCTTCGCAATAATAGAGCAAGAAGAGCTGACGGCAAAAAGGTAGCCAATCATGACGTTGACCGTACTTTAGTAGTTGGAAGCACGTATAAGTTTAAAAAGACAAGGCTTTTTAAATGTACCGACATGATAGAAGTCATCATTAAAGAAAGAAAAGCAATAAAAATAAAATATCATCTTAAATCTTGAATATTACCCGCCATTACCCACACCACTGATAGTAAACATTGATCCCGTGCCTACACACGTTAATAATACAAAACTAGACATAACCATTTTATCCAAGCACATCGTTTACAGATAGCTTTTTATATTTAGCAAAACAGAAATATGGACGTGCATTGTGCACAACATAATCTACAATCACATGACTACAGCCTGAGCAGGGCTGCATCCTGGGCGTATTACTACGATGTAAAAACACAACATTGATTTGCATGACAAGTACTGAAACCTCTTCACCTTTGTGGTAAGATTATGACTAACCAACATATTCATTTATAGAATACTTTTAATTCTACAATTGTCTAATTAAAACAGAAGTATAAATGACAATAATAAACTTGTGTACAAACTATTATAATTCAATTGATTTATAAATATTTAGCGTGCATGTTTGAACACACCTTATTGCTAACAAATCCCAACTGAGCCCGCCTTTTGGAAGATGGCTTGTGCAACTTCATGGTAAAGGTGAGGCTTATGCCCAGCAGATCTACGTATGAGCCCTATTATTTTGTTTGTTTTTTTGTCAGATTGTTAAGTTGTTGATAAAAAATCTTAGGTATTCTAGAGATTAATCGTATCTATGTTTTAAATTTTTCTTACACATTCAAAGGGTTATGGTTAAAACAGCAGGTCTATTTCTTAAATATGTGTTGTATTGTGCAGCCCTGTAGTGCGGGGGCGGCGAATACCAGATTTATTGGAGAGCTACTGAATTGGCGAGCAGAGCTAAATTTATTCTCAGGTAAAAATAATTGTACCCAGTTATCGCAATGAACTGTGGGCGTTTCACACAACGCAAGTTATTTTAAGAGAAATTTACGAGTTTCAAAGGATCAGAAATAGATGAACTATTCACACTAATGGGAAAGATTTGTCATTTTTCGTATAATTGAGTATTTTGTCCTTTTTTGCGAGGGTGGCAAACAATCTTGTGTGTTGTTAAAAAATCGGCGTAACAATTTTACACACTCTCAATCGAAATTTCAAAATCAATCAACTTCATTTTCAAAAATCGAAGACGGACACACGTGTCGTGTCTGTAACGATAATTGAAACAAAAGGCAACTTCCATCAAAGTGAACTGTAAGTTATCAATAAAAAAAATATTGAAAAGAGATTCAAATAAGCCTAAACTGTGAAGCTAATGAACTAATTTAACCACCAATTAAATATAAAATTTACTCGTAATGAATATTTTTTACGTTTTACCTACTGATATCAAGTCCTTGCTATTTTTATTATGTAAGTATGTAAAGAATCTACCGCTACATAACCATAGTACATTATCAGTCGGTTACTCATCATAGCGAACATAACTGTGTTTAGTGTATAGTGTCCAACTATAGTACTTGTATAGTAATATTAAGTATCGTCAATTGAAAGCTCATGATGGTAATAAGACGAGTGCTTTTTAAAATTGACTATCATTGTGTCTAATTTGCATCGTTGATCGTGCCAAAGACCGAATAATGACTTCAAGTAATTGCACAAGTGTGTATAATGACTTTAAATAACCTCCAAGCGGTAACCATATGCGTTGAAGTGAAGATTGAGGATATAGGGGCAAGGAAATAAATACATACAAAAAATCAAAAACCATGGATGATTACATCATCATAATATTATAATAGAAGAATTCAGTTGGGTTGGGCAGCGTTTGGGAAGCTACGTCGAGTCTTTACATCGTCTCGATCCCACAGTGCCTAAAGACAAAAGTCTTTAATCAGTACGTCCTACCTGTCATGACATACGGAGCCGAAACGTGGATACTAACGGCACGGCTGGTCCACAAATTTAAAGTCACTCAGCGGGCTATGGAGAGGGCTATGCTCGGCGTTTCTCTGCGAGATCAAATCAGAAATGAGGTGATACGGCAGAGAACCAAGGTTATCGACATATCCCACCGGATGCGAGCTAGCAAGCTGAAGTGGCAGTGGGCTGGCCATTTTAGCCGTAGAACCGACAACCGTTGGAGTAAAAGTGTACTTGAGTGGAGACCGCGTCTCGGCAAGCGTAGTGTAGGACGTCCTCTGGCAAGGTGGAGTGATGATCTGCGCAGGATGGCTGGCAGGAGCTGGATGCGAGCAGCCGAAGATCGAATACAGTGGCGTGCAAAAGGAGAGTCCTATGTTCAGCAGTGGACTACAACAGGATGATGATGAATATGATAATATTTGTGTACTAATATTTCTTATTGATTCACGAAACACTTTCTGAAATTTTAGAGATTGGCATCACTTAAAAAATGGTTTAAATATTTCTCAAATTTAAACTACTTTGTCCCACTGCTGGGCAAAGATATCCCCAAACCTTGGCTTTTGTCAAAAAGCTTTGGTTAAACATCATGAAGCCATACTTTTTTTATAAGTACCAGTACCTATATTTAAATCATAAATACGTATTTACAAAATTATCTGACACTTATATCACAAGCTCTCTACAATTTGAGGTCAGGTTATCTTAGTTCCTCATTTTAATTATTTATTTATGTTAACAAAGAACGGTAAAAAATATCGGCTTTTATATAAATTCATTTAAAATACGTGTTCCGGATGATATTCCTTGAAATACAGGAGACTACTACCAGGAGTTAAAATATATAATTAATCCACCATTTTAGGTAAAAAAGTAAAGGAAAACCGGCACTAACTCAGGCTCTGCAAGATTAAACTGGCCATTCGTAGATTTCATTCGCGGATTCATTCTCTTAGATTAAGTTACTGCGACCACCGAGTCATTGTTGGGTTTTCATGAGAACTTTATTAAAGTACTTCCACACATACAATGCTCGTATTTCAAACCCACGCGTCGCCATGCACCTACCGGGATAGGAATCATATAGTAAGGACATGCAGAAGCTTACATGATAATATCCTTCTGTCGTCAACATCATTTCTGCCTACGTCCACCCAATGTTCAATACAGGCCCACTCTTATTTACACATCGCAGCTTGCAGGCTCGCTTTTACATTTTACAGGTGGCGCAACCCAATTTACATGGGTAAGATTTTGTAAGTATCTACTATTACTACACGTGAGACGTTCTATTTCACTGTCAGTTCAGGAATTTGGTTTTGAAACAAGTATTGAATAGGAACCTATACCACTTTTTTACTTCTAGAAAACAAACTCCTTCTTGACCACAGGCCCTTTACACAAACTGGACCTGAACTCTGTAGATGAGGCTACTTCTTCAAGAATTGAAGCTGAATTCTATTTCTTACTCTAAGTATACCGGGACTTATCATATTATGCAGTTACCACTCTGATATGACGGCTACCTCAATTTTTTACATCAGTAGGCAGTAACAGGTGAGACATAACGGCACTCTCTGTATGTTCATATTCCATGCCACCGGGCCTTACGCGTAACTGCCTGTCGAGCAAATAAACTGCGATGCTTATGGTATGCAAAATGTTATATTTAACGCGCAAAGTGCAGTTATTTCGAAAAAGATTTTGATATATGTGAAATAAGTAGAATTTATGGCTTCCTTTAAAAGTTGTAGCGGCAGATCCCGGGCCCTCTAGAGGCATGTGAATCGCTTCGTCCTCAGTTTTAAGCTGGAAATTGGGTTTATTTTTTAGTTACTTTGAATTCAATATCTACATAAACTTAGTCAATACATACAATAATTTAGTAGTTTTTTAAAATGATTACTGTTTTTGTTTTATTTCAATTACACTCAATCTATCTATTTTAGGTCGGTATTTTATGAAGCTACTTAGCCTAAATCTGCGGTCAAGTGAGAGTTAATGAGTGCTAGTTTTCTGTGACCTGTCTCTACTCAAGAGCATAGAGATATAAAGATCGCAGCTTAATACACATTTCTAAAGGGTATATACATAGGTGCCGTTCATATTATACTCGTACAATTATCAGCTAATTATTAAAAAAAACTTCATCGACTAGAGTTCATAAATTCAAATAAGATAGGTTAACACAAACTAATTGATGTTAGGTAAGTAGCCTGACAAGGAGAAATAAAAGCTACTTATTGTCTTTAACCCGGCGTCATGGGGGTTGGGTCTAAGATACCCGGCCGTTTTTAGAATTTCTATAATTTTTATACTATTCACCCGACATTGCTGTTTTTCCCTATAGCTGGAGTTAATGAATCACTTCACACGTTTGTGCCCTAAAATAAGTCAGAAAACGCCTGAGTTTGGAGCTATAAGTGCCGTAACCTGAAAATGGGTAATTTAGACCCATGCCTGTACTCGGTGTAACAATTTCTTTCCATTTTTTCCATACAAAATAAGTTTTTTTTATATTTTTATTTTATTTGTATTACTTCTTCTTTATTGTAGTTTAAACCTTTTTGATTTAGTTTGTTAGTGCAAAAGACATATTTGAGCAGTTTTTATAGAATATATATTTTTTTTTTCAAAGTCTCGTTTCCATGATAAAAATTATATATTTCAATTTTTTTTTAGTGTTTGATAACCCTTATAACTCTAAAGTTAATGCTGGTAATAATAAAAACCTTTTCTTTCAACTGGAGACTAAAATATTTACATATCTTACCAGGGTCAAACAGACCCAACCCCCACGTCCGTGTTACAGTTTTTAACCCCCATGACGCCGGGTTAACAGAATCAACAAGTAAACAAGAACATGCCCCACGTAACCGCGGTAGTATCATCATCAGCCTGTTGTAGTCCACTGCTGAACATAGGCCTCTCCTTTTGCACGCCACTGTACTCGATCTTCGGCTGCTCGCATCCAGCTCCTGCCAGCCATCCTGCGCAGATCATCACTCCACCTTGCCTGAGGACGTCCTACACTACGCTTGCCGAGACGCGGTCTCCACTCAAGAACACGTTTACTCCAACGGTTGTCGGTTCTACGGCTAACATGGCCAGCCCACTGCCACTTCAGCTTGCTAATCCGGTGGGCTATGTCGATAACCTTGGTTCTCTGCCGTATCACCTCATTTCTGATTTGATCTCGCAGAGAAACGCCGAGCATAGCCCTCTCCATAGCCCGCTGAGTGACTTTAAATTTGTGGACCAGCCGTGCCGTTAGTGTCCACGTTTCGGCTCCGTATGTCATGACGGGTAGGACGCACTGATTGAAGACTTTTGTCTTTAGGCACTGTGGGATCGACGATGTGAAGACTCGACGTAGCTTCCCAAACGCTGCCCAACCCAACTGAATTCTTCTGTTCACCTCGTCCTCGAAGTTGTTTCTACCTAACTGCAATGTCTGCCCGAGGTATACATATTTTTGAACAACTTCGAGAACGGCGCCGTGTATCGCAATCGGTTCCGGTAGTACATGTTCATTGAACATGACCTTGGTTTTGTCCAAGTTCATCCGTAGACCGATGCGCACAGAAGAGTCAGCCAGGTCATTCAGCATCTGTTGTAGGTCCTGCAGCGTTTCTGCCACGATGACGATGTCGTCAGCAAATCGCAAGTGAGAGATGTATTCGCCATTGATGTTGATGCCACGTCCTTTCCAGTTCAGCGTCTTGAACATATCCTCCATTGCATTTGAGAACAATTTCGGGGAGATAACATCCCCTTGTCTCACACCTCGTTGCAACGGTATAGGACTTGTTTGCTGATTCTGGATTTGGACGGACATAGTGGCTGCTTCGTAAAGGCATCTCATCACTTGGATGTATCGCCAATCTACTTGGCATCGCTGCAGGGACTCCAGAACAGACCAGATTTCAATCGAGTCAAAGGCCTTCTCATAGTCCACAAATGCTAGGCACAGGGGCTGATTATATTCTTCAGTTTTCTGTATAATCTGCCGCACTGTGTGTGTGCGGTAGTATCATGTTAAGACATTAGCTACTGTAAGCGAATAACTGGTGTTACAATGTGCGCAAGCGCGGCGTTCAGATCCAATCTAGACGGTTACAAATCGAGCGAAGCCTTGCGCCCGCGATTGAGTTATTATATCTTCCTGTTAGGCTACTTGTTTTTGTGGCTCCCGTGTGTTTTTATTAATTACATACTATAAATAATAAATATTTTACGCTGTAACGCGATACGGCGCGCAGGTTCGTACCGAGATGTCGTTGTCAGATACGCGCGCGCGCACCGGGTCGCGAGGTTATTATTCAAGCCGCGACTTTTTATTGTTTCTCGGCGTTATTAATATCATTTTAGGCGTTATTGTCTCGTAGTCGTTGATCACTATAAACGTGTTGGTGGACGGCTTCCGAACTGTCTCAGTACAAATGCCTACGATTATCGTTAATGCCTAAAACCGGGCGGCCGCTCCTCGAATCGATCGCTAGTAATCTGATATTTAATTTTTATTGGCCTTTTTATTGTACAAACTTAATTTATTTACGGTATGAATTTGATACGCGGCATAAAAGTTGAATTCAGAATTTAGTTTAAATATGATAATAAGCTTAAAACAAGCGAAGGCTTAGTTGGAGGTAGTCCGACTTTGGTGGCTGTGTGGCCAATCTACTAGACTGCAGGGAAAGCGACGACCTCTTTAATTTTTTACTGCATAATTACGAACACCTTGTTCACTTCAAACTATGACAGATGTGGTGAATAGTGGTTTCGGCAGATACGTATACCTTCGGAAGTAAGGAAACCAGAGATTATCAGGTGCTGTTGTAATGTAAGGTCCTGGGTCCTAAGATTAGTAATGCAGACTAAACAAAAGTTCATCTCCTTAATGGGTGTTTCCTATGTATATGAAGTATGTATTCACAATTAAAAAAAGTACTTAGGTATGTTAATCCGCTGTCTAGTATCCCATAGCACAAGCATTTTGTTGCTTAGTTCGGGGCTAGATGGCTCTATGTGCAATATGTCCGGTGATATTAATTTTAATCTTTATTTAGTTATCTTTATAGAAACATGACTAAATTTCGGTAAGTGTTATCACTCACACTTACCGAATTACTTACTTATGTTTCTCCCATGTAACAAGTTATGCAGTCCGTCTCGGCTGTCGTTGCTAGAGTCCTTAAAGCAGCTTGATAACATCAGACAGGAATAATGCCAAGTTAATAGTTGTTACCTCTCCTACAATCAACACTGAGCCCGCGTGTCTGAAATATTTTCATACCACCCCATAATAAAATGGAAGTGTGGCTCAACAGTTGGACGTATAAAAACAATTGTTAGTTAAAATGTATCGACAACTGTACGTCTGTGCAATCAGTGTCCATATCCAATTACGCCATAGTAAACAGATTGTTATTCTCATTTGGTTCGTACGGAGATAGCCTATAGATATCAGTGTGTACTTTCCTTTTTTCGTTTAGGTAATTATTTTTTAATCTCGGCCGCTTGCAGCTCGGGTAGAAACAATTTGAGCCGATTGCGAGACGTGACGAGGCGGATTCCTGTCGACGTTCATCCTAACACAATCTTTTTACTTACATTCTAAACGATTTAATCTCAATAACATAGGCTAGTAATATTTTGTCAACATTTCGTCCAACTAAATTGTTGCAGATTAAAAAGTGTGTTGTTTATGCAAAAAAATAGAGCAGTTATTACCTCCTCTTTTAGTGGTGAGGAGTTCCACACGGATAGTTTATAAAAGGATTTTTGTCTTCGAGAACAAAAAAGGGGCAGTTAAAACCTTATTTCTATTACAATAACTATGAATTCACAATTACTTAGGTATATACTACGTTAGGCTTGGTGTGTGACCGACTGTACTACATATTTCCGCGAAGATAAATCCAAGAGAACGAATGCACCCTTGAAAAATTTAATAAGTAAAGTTACCACGAGCTAGCTGCCAGCAGTTAGGAGCGCGCCTTTGCTTGAAAGATTTGGCAATAAAATCCGGGATTATGTTGAACCTCAAGAAATTAAATTATGTATCGACACCGTAAGTTTAATATGCAATTAGTTATTAACAATCATATGGGTTTGAAAACCGAGCTTTTTAAAACCAGCTGCATCGTCGATACCAGACATTCCGTCCGACGAGGTCAGACTGGGCGGCGCTTGTTACCACGCGTGACGGTGCAACACCGTCGCTCATTACGTGGAACGGAACACCCTTCGAGCTTGCATGACCGGTCTACTGGCATCGCTGAGCAAAATGTTATCATCGTAATCATTCAAGTAAACGAATTGTAGTTAGGAAAGTTATAGTTACGCCAGCACGCGCTGTTTTTGACAGCGCGTGAGCTAACCTTTTTTAAAACTGAAGTGAAAGAAATAAAATCTCCTCAATTTTTGAAGGCAAGGTTTAAAAATAAAAATAAATCAGTAAGTTAATATAATTTGAGTACCACCTGTTCTCTCGTCGATTCTAAGGAGAAGATTTCGGCAAGTGAATGCAACATCTAAGGCGAGTAATGTGGGACGAAAAAAAGAAAGATAGAGACAATTAAAACTAAACACTGGTTGATATATCTGTAAATCCGTCACCTCCCTAATTTTTTCCGCCAATAGCAGGTCTAATGGTGATCAATAGCTGCTAGAAAATAATTCTTCGGGCACGAAGCCTACCGATTGTTTGCGCGTTTCGTGCATTATAAATAAAATTAAAACATCATTTTCGCCTGTGGTCTTCCGTAAAGTCCCAACCAGTCTTAACAACCTGAGGAATTCCTAATGAGCTACCACCCAATACTTAGTATAGCACGCCGCATTCTCCAAGTTAGCTTGGCCTCTGCCCCAGGGCTGACACAAATGAAGGGTTGCGCCGGCGCAGACGACGCGGAGGCACGAGTGCATTCCCTACCCGATCACGATGTGCAGCCGCATTTTCCACTTAAGTCACCTTAAGCGTAACCTTACGGCGGTCCTCTTAAGTGACGAACTCACGCGATGTCCCCAAACCAAAATAAAGTCAGTTTTAACGTGAAGCATGTCGGTTCGCTTATGATTACAAGTAATTTGACGCCATTATTCAAATGCCCGTCAACGTGATAACTTTATCCCTCAACGCCGCTTTTAATGTGTTCATTGACTTTGTTATTTCAATTCATTAAAGAAATGAGATACCTAGTTTTTTTAAACTTTATTCGGCTTATCAGTAGTTAAAAGCACCCACACCACAATAAGCAGGCAGGGCACATACTTTACTCGCAAACTGATGGCCGAAGCAATAAAATGTAACACTGAAAAAAGAGTGAGATCGGCAAAACATTCAGCAGTAGACATCAATGCCAGATACAGACGATGATTTAGTACATACAGACGACAACAATACAGGTAGCAATATACAGTATTCAAATGTGTCGCTTTCAACTAATGAAAATAACCAATTACTTCTGAAAAACACGTGCTAGATAAATTTAAGTTAAGAGACCAGGGAAAATAGTACCTTCACCACGGTAAACTACCTATCTACTCATTTGTTGTTGTTGTAGAGTGTGTGCGGTAGCGGGCGAAGCCAGAGGCGCAGTCCCAAACGTCGCTTAGTGTCCATTAAACTCACCATTATTCGTCATTACGCCACTAATGTCCCTGACAAGACGACACACGACCGAAAATTATTTTACCGAATCGACAGTTTAAACGTCCCCGAATATTCGGGGAATGTGAAAGCTCCGCAACTTCGCTGTAGCGTGTGCCGCACTGTTTATGTTTTGATTTTCGCATTAAGACATCAAAGTTGTGGCCTTTGTTTATCCGTTAGCGTTTCACGTTACAAAATAACAACTTACTCAATGTGGAAATAGAGTAGATATTTGACATTTAAGAATTATTAGAAGTAATATTAGAAATAGTACGGGGCTGGAAAGCCTGACAGGTGATTTTGAATTTTTCCATTAAACGTAGAGCTGCATGTTTTTTAATATTAAAAGAAAATTATCTCACGGGGCCCCGGGGGGTGCCATCAGGAAGCTAAATGCGATTGGTAAAAAGACTTGAAACGAGAAGGGGGGAAAACACCGCACTCTTATGAAGTAAGTAGTAGAGTTAATTACTTGTGACGTGACATTTTACAAAACATTAAAAACTTAGCAGTGCTACCGTAACAATTTTCCTTCAAATCATGGCGTCACAGAATAACAACATTCAATGTTGTGTCTTCACGATTAAAAATTTGTTTCCGCCGAACGAATAACTTCGTAGCTATCAGACCTCTAAAAACCCTCGCATAGTTTACCTCCGAAATCAATATTCCGAACGAATTTCCTTCCAAGCATGCGTAATTATGACTGAAATGAAGATTTATCGAAACCACATCGATCTCATTACGTCCCAAAAGGCCTATTAGACACGTCGTATTACCGACCGGCTCCGCCCGGGACGGAAGCCGTGGCCATCATATCTAACATATGTTGATTCCAATCTGCCGATTAACGAAGGACTGGCAGTCTATTAAGGTTTACCACAGAACGAGGTATCTCGAAGGGACGGCCCCTTTATTTCAGCGAACTGGGTCATCATAAGATGAATCGAATGTAACTTACGCAGGTCTGTAATTACTCAGAGTTTTGCATTTTTCAGGAGATCATTCAATTCATTTATTTGACATCATCTAGAGTCGTGAAAAAGTTTTTCCGAGTTACTATTGACACAAATTCAAAAGTACCAGTCTAGAATTTAGTGTTTTTTTAACGTAAGCGACTGCCAAGTAATATTTTTTGGAAATTCAATGTTAAATGTGGATTATGAGACGGTTAACTTTGAGTGAAAATCGTTGTTCTTGACTTGTATTTCTGAAACAGCTACTCATAGCACAGATTATGTTGCAAATCTTTGGCTAAAAGACTGAATTTTCGATATGGTCATTTCAGGATCATTTTCAGGTTCAACTTACGTTTGACGTATGGCTTACCGTATAAATATAGGTTTTTGATTAGTGATTGCTACAATAACAAAATTCGTCCATTTTACTATATAATTGCCCCAGTATCGACAGGGATATTGGAAAAGTACTCATAAGTGAATAACCCACATGTTCTCGAAGATACCGCATTCGTCTCGCTGTCGCGCCTTTGTCTCAGTCGGCGAAATCGCGTCGTCACCCTTTTTTATCAGTCATAACACGCCAGGGAAACGACGAAAAAACAAAAATGTTTTATACTTCGTCACGGCTGTCCGCGCCACACTTGCTATTTATTTTGTGCCGGTAATAAATCAGCTAATATTTTTAATAGTTTTAGAAAAACGTAAGATAGCCTTATTTCAAATTAATCAAGTTTTTGTGCAACGCTGTTATTAATTTTAAAATCATTTATATTTGCTTTCTTAGAAATTTTGATATGATTTCAGCAATACATATTCTCGCACTATCTTGTGTCTAAATAAAAAGTAAGGGCTCCCTGAGGGTATTTTCTTAGCTTCTCTAAACCAAATAAACTCGTCCAATGCAATTATGGGCACTTGATTATCAGGAAGAACTTTGAAAAGCCCAGACAAAGGGAAAATATGTTTTTTGTTTGTAACATCCTCTTCATATACTTTATTGCAAGTTTTAATAACAACATTTATGCAAAATATCATGTTGCATACAAGCAATTAATATCCATACAACTACTGTGACAGAGTAAAGTAATAGCTCTTAAGGCACTTCACACATGTCGCTATCCCCTCAAGGGGATACGAATTAAAGGGGCGGCGAATGATACTTAACTACTCTTTAATTACTTCGAACATACTTTTTTGTTAAAGAATTAATTTTAGGAGACCTAGGGTTATTACGGAATAAAGGATTCCTGCTTCATGCTCTACATTTAAAATAACCTAATGTGTGAATATCTAATCTGAATTTTGGCATAGACCTAGTTGGGTTTGCCTGCCAATTTGATAGCTTATTCCACAGTTAAAGGAGATGACTTAAAATATTCTTCTTGTTAGCTTACTCTTATATTAAGTAAGCTTAGTAACGTCAACTTTAATGGTCGTTTCGAACTGTCGAGTAAATATAATGAATCACATCATATTATTTTTTAAACTTGAGTGTTCCTTTTTCTCAATTTTAGTGAAAAGTGTTTTCAAGAAAATTAATTTTTCGTTTATAAGTCGCTTCGCTAAGTCGGGTACTCCACCATTTTGTAATGGTCAGATAATCCTATTGAAAAATCCGCCCCAAATTTTCTATAATAGTTGAGAATATATATTTGAAACACCTAAAAAAACAAATGAATTTGCATCCCAAGATCATGACCATTGTCACAGCGATGTACGTCCGTCCATACCCAGACACTAGACTCACCCCAGCCTGTGCTCCTCCACAGACTATTAATGGTCTCGTGGGCCGAGTTGGCGGTGGCCTCGCGTGCGGCCCGGGCCCGACATATGGGCTGGTGTCAGGTGTGCGGGCACCTGTCTCTGCCAGGGAAATATACAAACGTCTCTACTATAACGCTTATTAATAACTTGTAAGTGATGCTACAACGATGCGCCTATGACCGTTTGCAAAACTACAAATCCAGTGGTGTCTTCAAAGTAAAGGTAGGTTGTTGATCTTCAAAATTAGACTCTTATTTCAATACCTCGATGGATTATTTCAATTTTAATTTCAAGGGAGAGTTTTATTAAATTCCTGGCCCCGTTTCCTGTGGAAATAGTTCGCAGTAAAGAGAACAGCACATTGAAGCACAAACCTCAAAAAGAACACTTTCTATCTCTCACCATTGTCTCTTACATGAAGATCAAAATGCAAGGTCGACTATTTCTGGTAACCTTATCTGCCATTGTCTGTACTAGTCTGTAGTACATACTCATACGAAACGAGTCTAAACTGGAATCTCTCACGTTGACGCGCTAAAATTTGATTCACATAAAGATGACTCTTCCTTCCTCCTTGACACCCAATTTCCTCTCAAAATTACACGACATTACGTGAAAAACTTATCGGCACACGAGAAGTTTACATAACAATTTAGTTTCGCGGCGAAGTTTCGTCATATTTTCCGCGCTGCAGCCGACGTGTAAGATAACCGCTAGTGCCGAGGCGATTCAATTGTCGCGAACGAATTCATTCCACAAAACTCATCTTGCGGACGACGGGTGACGACGTGACGAGGAGAGACCATAGCTTGGAAGCGTCATAATTTAACTTTATTTTTCTACGCCACTGAGCCGGTGTAAAATTTATGAAATTTTGTAAATCATTATTAATGCTGAAAATTCAATGAAAACATACGACAGTTTGTATGTGTGGATGGGCAGTGTGGCTCTTTCACGTAAAAATTGCTGGATGGATTTTAATAGGACATAGGCTACCAGTTATGAAAAAAACTTTTTTTTTTAAACCAAAGTCGACGCGGACGAACTCGCGAGCAGCAGTCAAGATGATCAATTATTATTTCGATCTCGTGAGGCTCATTTCTATCGTCAATTCGCTCATCCCAGAATTTGTATTCTACTTTATTTTTAAGGAAATAATTTTTAAAGCTGATGAGGCTTAGTTCACAAAGCAATAATTTAAACTAAACATAAATGTGATGCGATTGAATTGGGTTTTAATTCTGTTATTATCTTTAAAGTAAATTAATGAAACCTCCCTGTCTATTCCAGTGGCTATACGAGTACATCTGTCGCGGGAACGTCGGCGACGCGTGCCCGGAAGCGTCACGGCCGCGTGAAGACCGGAAATGGGCAGGATGACCGGATCCTATCTCCGCTGCTACCTGCCGGCCATGTTGTGACGTCAGCGCGCCTCGCCACCAGAAACACAATATATCAGATTGTGGTTAGATTTTGGAATTGTTGTTATGTTGTAGTTAGATAATTCTTGTGAAGAATAAATAAATACTGTTTAATATGGTCTTGAAGTCATTTGCAGATAGCGAATTTCAACTAGAGATTGACTACTAGTCAATTGTGCCTTTTATTTTTAAGTTTAGCTTTTTGTTTTTTTTATTGACAGATGATCTTAATGATATTACCTACAATAGAACTGATATGGTGTTGTAAGCACCTACTCTAAAAAATCGGATTGTCAAAACGGTAGAGATAGCACAGTTTTTCTATGGACCGCTTATTCGGAGTTTTTCATGACTTTCATTATTATTTAAAGATAAGTGTGTACTTTCGCTAAGCATAATATGTAGGTACAGAGCCTGGACTATGCTCCACAGCTGGACAAACACCTACGTCATTAAAATCAAGTCGGTGCTGCAAATATCATGCTTATTCAACAGTCTGAAAATGACTGGACCATCTTTCTTACATAAATAAAACGTAAGGTACCTATAGCGTATTTCTCGTTCCAGACAGCTAACTCTCACGAAACTCTCGATGGAACAGTTTCCTGTCTTTCCAACATGTCTATGGAACATCTACCAGTTATCAATTTTGAATAATTGATGTTAATTCCGGGTCGGTTTTCAGCAAAACATGACTTTATACTCAACTATATTTCAATATTATAATAAAACTAGCGGCCAACCGCGACCCAGTACGCGTAGGCTCAAGTTTAAAAAAATAGATTACGACACAAAATTTCATCCAAATTGGGCAAACCGTTTCGGAGGCGTTTGGCGACAAACACTGTGACACGGGAATTTTATATATTAGATTGTAAAATACTAAAAACTCTATTTAAAATTAATAATGTTGAAAATATTGTCATGAAAGTGACTTCTTTCTCCTGCACCTCAACGTCTTTCGAAATCCTAAAACGTTCCCCATTTCAGAAGCTTTCCGCACAAGGCCCATCCACATTGCTCGCTGGAACAGTTTCCCGTTTGCCTATGGAGCATCCACCGGTTATCATTGCCGAGTGTATAATTGATGGTAATTCCACGTCTCCATTCAGCTGTGAATGGCTACCATTAGCAGCGCCCTGCTCGGCTAATAAGTGCATTTCGCTCTACAGTCTACAAGACTCCTTAGTGCCATTTTAATGTAACGTAGTTTTTCAAAATGGACGCGGTCTCGGAGGCATTGTCAGTTAATTGTAGTTATTAAGCAATTATGTTAATTAATAAGGGGAAAATGGAGATTCTGAAACATGCCTCTCAATCTACGAGTTTAAATTCAAAAGCTGGATTCCTTAACGCCTCTTTTCAATTTCAAATTGTTCAGTTTAATTTTACATCTTTTAATCTCAAATTGAGTCTATTATATCCTTAATTTTATAGACTTTTACTTGGCCTTTAGTGCGTTGGCAACATCAAACTTCTATTGCATTTTGACTTGAATGGCAGGAACCTTGTTAATTTAGCCAAGGTTTACATAAAATTCCACCTGAAGGAAACTACATAGTAAAAAAGCCATAGTTAGATAGGTAGTTTGTTCGGTGAGTCAGTTTCAACTGAGTAAAAATCATAATTGGACTGTCAGTTTTGGTAAGTACAGCTATGCTATTCCGGCGGACGCCAAAACTCACGACCCTCGTGTGAGTGCACTTTAAAATTCAATTTCTTTGCAACTGTGGTCGTTTGAGAGAAAAGAACTAAGCCGAATAACATATTTAATTATTTACTTAAAATATGGGTGAAAATACTAATTCAAAGACGCTTTTCATATTTTAATATTGATGATTGAGGTAAGCGTGAAGCACCGAGATGTGAAGTGATGTCCGATGTGCATCGCCGGAATAGCACGGCAGTTTGCGAAAAAAGTAATGGTAATTGTTTTTTTTATCAACTAGCCATCGTCTGAAATAAGTATGTAGGGAGGTAGTAGTACGGCCTAATTTCTTGTAATACCTTCTTAAGTATACAGTAATTTTAAGTAAGTGTAACTACGGCTGAAGTTTTCTGCTGACCACATCTGCAGAAATAAAAGTAGGTAACTCCGAGACAGGTCGTGCTTTCCTGACTCACGCCCACCGAGTTTGCGGTTTCCCGGCTCTCCCATTCGTATACCAGATGACGTTTAAATGCCGATCCCAAGTTAATATTTACCCTTAAAACATAGCAAATTATGATAATAACTACTTAAGAAATACGTCTGTATAGTAGTTTGGTTAATAATTGCAGGCTTGTTTGACATCATCCATGTATGTACATTGCACATACTGAGCATATAAGCAATTTTGTACTTCTTACAAGCTGTTGTTTGTCTTCATGAATTTGTTTATGACAAAAAGTGTAGTATGTTTTCTTGGAATCACTTTTATTGGATGATGTTAATACGCGATTACACTTACGTTTTAAGACTTTGTTTTTAATAAACTGCACGGATAAGAAAAGTATTTTCACAACTTGTAGATAAAACTTGTTTCCTTTTCTACAGTTTTTAATTATTTTGAAATATATCTTACATAAAAAAATCAATTGCTGTTAACGAACAGCGGCTAGACTAATGAGTGTCCCTAAAACTCGAGAACTGCTGAACCGATTTGCCTAATTTTGGTCTTTAATTTTGGGAAAGTTGCAAAGGTGAGTAAACATGAAAAAACGCTGGGCATTTCTAAATTTTTTACAACAGTATTTTCAACAGTCTGTTGGGAGAGCTAGTCTCTAAATCGATACCTCCTACGTAAGTTGTTGTATCCCCAAAACTGCAATTTTACAGGAGAGCGTTTTAAACATTCAGATTGGCCTAGAAACTGCATTTATTTATGTAGCTTTGTGATTTTTTTAATGTAAATAAAATATATGGTTTTATTGACTTTGTTGAAACATTTATATGAAATAATTGCGTATTTTCTGAGAATTGTGGCTTACAACATTTTACTACGGAATCCAGACTGTGAGAACTGTTGTACCTCATACATACAACATTATACTGCGGAACACAGACTGTGCCAGCTGTGATATCTCATACTTACAAGATTATACGGCGGAGTCTTGGTTTCATCTTTAGTTGTATCTCATACTTACAATATTTTATTATGAAGTTTAAAAAAAAGTTCGCTGTTGTAAATGATAGTTACAACAATATTCACCGAAAATGTTTATTTTAGTCTCACTGTATGTCACATTAACAATACACATAGAATAAAATTTCAAGTGTATATTATTGATATTGAATAAATATTGTCAGTTAAGGAATAAAAGTTCAATTATTAATACCAAAGAAGACTGGTCACATCCCATACAAAAAAAACCAGGCCCGACAGAAACGTAACATATCTAATTTTATTGGTATATTGTGTATTGTTAAATTACATTTATTTTATGTTTGAAATCAATGACTAACACCAAAAAATATTGCTGTATGTTTTTGTTCAGGCGATTTACTAAAAAAACGCAAAACGCCTATCATCTATAAAATTCGTATATGTATGTAATTAAATGACGATACAATAGCTATGGTATGTATCTGGGTGATCAGGAGATGCAGCTGGATATATAATTAAACTCTTAATACAACGATCAACTTAGGATTAATTGAAATCGTGGTAGGTTTTCGATTATTTAGTAGCATCTATCAATTGGCGGTGGAGGAGGCCTATGTTTAGTATTCGGAATCTATGGGCTTAAATGATGATGATTATGATCTAGCACTCAGGTTTCAGGATTGAAACAAATAAAAATAAAACTAATAGGTAGGTATGTCGATGTAAAGTTTTATTGAATTACTATAATATCTCTTGAAACAAAATCCATACCAATTGCTGAGTGTTCAAAGTGATCTTGATGTCTAGCCCACCCTAAGTAATTTACAACACTAATGACGTGTGCGCAATTTCCCAATGTTCTTTTACCATGATAGCATAAGCAGTAATATTCCGTTATTGCGTTTATTCCATTTGGATTCTCGTCAAACATAATATAAGTATAATGTATTTTTGTCGTAACGTGTCGCGAATGAATTCTGCACCTGATTAAAGTATTATTGTTTCTGCTCTCTATTGCCGCTGGATGTCTATATATTTTCATATTAAATACTCCTGCAGCTTTCGAATGCTCACTGCAATACGACCGTGCTAACCTCACGTGATAGGTGTAACTCTTCAATTGTTAATCCTTCCCAGTCATCTTGTGAAACGACACTCTTTGTCGGTTTAAATTATTTTCCTCCACATAATCAGATAATTGATTGGGGCGTTGTATACTAATTTAGATTAGATTAGATTAATTATTTCAATGAAATCTTCTGTGTATGGAGGGTCTCCGTAAGGATCGTTTCTAAATACCTTGAAGTCGCGCTTGAATCCCGTTTATAGTTTCTACGACCCAGCGCACCCTTGTGATGAGCTGTGATTTATTAGCTTCTTCGGTGCTTAATTGCGTGTCTTGTGGTCGTTTGGTCGTTTGGTTGGCGGCATGTGATGCAACATAGCCATATGTTTCTATTAAAGGAATTGAATTCCGAAAGCCTCTGTTCAGAATAAATGAGTCTTCTTCATGGAAAAAAAGTGGAACGGTCAGTCTTTAATGTGTCCATCATGGTTTTGCAATATCATTTTCATTATATCAGCATCGGTTGTCCGTGCAGAGTATGGACCTGTTATATACAAAATATATCCATCCGCGCAAACGATCATAAAAAGTTTTATTAATTTCCTATACTTATGGTGGCTATAACTGCGGCGTTGAAATAAAAAGGTTCCATCGAATATAACTATTGGTTTTGGTGACTCTTCGTTACCAAACAAAACATTTGGTAAAACCCGGTTGCGGGCTATCACTTCGTCCCTGGTTATATGGTCTTAGCCTAGGTGCAATGGAACAAATTCAGTAATGAGACACTGCCTCACTTTATGTTGTTTCCTCTCCTTTTCCACGCCACTGTTCTCGATCTTCCGCTGCTCGCATCCAGCTCCTGCCAGCCATCCTGTGCAGATCATCACCCCACCTTGCCCGAGGACGTCCTACACTACGCTTGCCGAGACGCGGTCTACACTCAAGAACACGTTTCTCCAACGGTTGTCGGTTCTACGGCTAACATGGCCAGCCTACTGCTACTTTAGCTTGCTAATCCGGTGGGCTATGTCGATAACCTTGGTTCTCGCAGAGAAACGCCGAGCATAGCCCTCTCCATAGCCCGCTGAGTGACTTTAAATTTGTGGACTAGCTGTGTCGTTAGTGTCCACGTTTCGGCTCCGTATGCCATGACGGGTAGAACGCACTGATTGAAGACTTTAGTCTTTAGGCACTGTGGGATCGACGATGTGAAGACTCGACGTAGCTTTCTAAACAAAAATATCACTATCTAACAAAAATGAAATATGAAATTTCATTGCTTGTAAGGAAGCTATTAATTAAACGATCAAGGTTAATGCTCTTTATAGGTGAATCAGTAAAGATAAAGCGCTGTATACTTAACTAAAAATGTAGGAATATGTCGTAACATTAAGTAAAAAATAAAACAAAAGTTAATATATATCGCAAGTCATACACAAAAACTTAATTTTGACTATCAACTTTCGTTGCAAACATTATAATTTACTACATACCACATTTATTTTTATTTTATTCCAACGTAAGATATTCTATGTATTACATACAACTTCTTTTAATGAACGCTTTACGACGTAAAATATTGTATGTATTCCATACAACATTTTCTTATACTCGCTCAACAACGTAAAATGTTGTATGTAAAACATACAACATTATTGAATGCTTACTTGACAACGTATACTGTTGTATGTAATTTATACAATATTTTTGGTTGGAACCTTTACAAAAACTCATGATCCTAATTATTGCCTGTCAAAATAAGAAAAAATTGAAAACTTGAAGCGCTTGACACACGGACCGTCTCAATCCTCTCTCCGGCGTAGTCTGTTTTATCTAACCCATACAACACGCGAGCGCGTGATCTTCCCCGCCCCACGCCCCGCGTAAACGGTTGTCAAGGACTATACAGTGTTGTAGTCCGTTCCCGTTCAAAAGTTACAACTCTTTACGTCTTGAATTTGCATGAAATAGTTGTGTTTTCGTAAGTTTTAATTTTTTTATGCATAGATTACTAATAATAAAGCTCATTTTTAGTAAAAACGCCAAATCGCATTTTTGTGGGATACAACAACTTACGTAGGAGGTATCGAAATATGTATTAAAATCAATTGCTGATCGTTTGTCTGAATAAATCTCAAGACCAGCAAGACTTATTTGGCTTATTTTGGTCTTGAAATGTTTGTAGAAAATAACTAAACATGGTCGGTCAGATTAGCTGCAATCCCAAATACTAAAATACTCCGGTTCTAATTACTGTACACCTACTTTATTACGCGTAGCGTAATGATAACCAAAACTAAATTATGAGACTAATCAATAAATAAATACATTTTATCGCGCTGAGCCTAAATGTTGGATCAATACTGTCTTCCGGAAACTAATTTCTTACCTGGGAAAAGCATTCATTCGGCAAATTCCTTGTACATATCCATATTAAGTAATTGGCAATTACGTAAATCTTGCAATTATAGTTACCGCTTCCTTTGTGCCGCGTTGCTCGAATTTCTTAATATTTCAATGAGTCCCTGACAATACACGGCAAGGTAAGTCACGACTGGATCCCGGAGGGCAACCACCTGTGTTCCCAGAGGATGTGTGGAAACACTTTGTATTTTAATAATTTGTCGTCATTACATCGGCGTGATCGTGAGCCAGTCAAAGAGGCCGCGGTGTTGTTCTTGAAGGCTAAATAACGAGACATTCATAAAGCTGAACTCTTCTGTCAGTGATACAGATTTGCTGCGCTTGCGCAAACGTTCGGGGAATCGCAATTGCGTGTTCTTTATTACTGTTGTTTTTACGCACATAAGAATGAGCGTCGTCGTAAGTCGCTTCTTTTCGTTTTCTTTCTTCCTTGTTGTGTGTATTGGGCACAGAGAGCACCTAGGAATTCATGCAGGGCGGTATTTTTACGGTATTATGTAGTTGATCAACAATGGTTTTGGCACTTAACAAACTGCCTACCTTATTGACTCTATAATATCATCATTGTATTCAAGGGTCCATATTGGCTCACCTAAAGTTGTTTTTCCGAAATTGTTCTTACTACCGATCCGAGTACTAAAATTTTTGGTCCTAAAGTTTTCTTTCATACTTTTTGTAGTTCTAATGACGATGTTCATAACGCTCATGTTTCCTAAAACTTCAATCTATATATATAAAAGAAAGTCGTGTTAGTTACTCCACTTATAACTCAAGAACGGCTGAACCGATTTAGCTGAAAATTGGCATGGAGGTAGTTTAGAGCCAGGAGAAGGACATAGGATACTTTTATTTAATTTTACTTTTTTTTTCTTTTTTTTATTTATTGACCTTAAGGCGGAACAAAGTTCGCCGGGAGAGCTAGTTAATAATATTTGATCTCCTAATGTTGTTTTTCATAAAGATTGAATACACACATTAATAAATGAACATTGCTAAAGATCATAAAATTGCTGGGGTTAACGCAAGCAGCAAGCTAATCAGGCAAGTTGTTTTTAGGGCTTAAAAAAAACAACTTCTAACCTTATCTATCCGTGTCGGTTTCACCCCGACTCTAGTATAGAGCAGACAAGTATACCAATTAGTTGTTATTACAAATAACATTTATTTATCCAAAATACCTATTTATATTCATAGTTTTTCATAAAGAAAAGATTCATTCTCCCAGTGTAGAATTAGGGTCAAAGACGGTTATGTTGACAAAAATTAGGATATAAGTGGTTATGGCTATCGAAATTATGAAGTTGAATGATTCGGAACTAAAACATTAGGAAAAGAGAAGTTAGGAATTGGGATTGTTAGGATGAAAAATTTTAGGAAGAAAATTTTCGGAGTTCCGATATTAGGAGTTAAAATTTTAGGTGGACTTTGGCGCACCCTGTATTCAAGCACGTGACGTTGACCGCTAAACATGCTAGGCATTCGTATGATTTATTTAAGAAATAAACATATCTTACTACAATTTTCGAAGAACCTTGCGTTATAACTCCCTTCCATTAAATTAATTTAATTCTCTGATAATTCCCTAGAATGGTTTTCATTTTCCGATTGTCAAAGTGTGTAGCCCTTCAGCAAATTAATAAAAGTTGAAAAGATAAATACCTTTCTAGTCAGATTTGCACAGAAAAGGTAAGTTAAGTAAGAAACAAATTTGAAAAGATGAACTCCTGAATTCCTTGAGGATCATCGTCTTGCCGGTTTATCACAGTACCTACACAGAACAGAACCTACAGTCCGGCACCGGTCCACCACCAAACAATTATTTAGTGTATTTTTCTTTGGTTATTTTGACGGTTTATAGGTCCATTTGTAGATAGGTAATTTAAAAAACAACTATAATTTTATGTTTATTCTCCTGTATTTAAACTCTCCTGTTCTATATTTCGAGTGTGTTCAATTTCATAGTAAAGTGACAGTGTCAGGCGCATCCGCGTCGTGATTGTGCGTCAGATTATCAGCGTTCAGCAGCTTCTCTTCTAACTTCATAGTTTCGCTCCTCACCAGCACAGCGACGTACACTTGCATTACTGGAACAGGAAAATATCTACTTAATCATCACCTTAGAAACTAGCATTTACTAAATGCATATATGAATGCAGTACCTACGAGTACCTTATACAACCCAGCTTTAACTTATAGTGTACATACCTAACTGTAGAAAGCTTTATAAGAAAATCTAATTATATTTTTGGATGTAATAATATCTAATAACGAACTTTTTTCTTTTCCTAAGTGTTCGACACAATTGACTTTCCATAAAACATTTAATAGTACAGTCAAAGAACACTAATTCATAAGTTACTACCTACCTACAGTTTTACATCGGTCACGATTTATTTAAAAACGCGATGCAGTAGACGTGTATTGGACCAAAATCTCACTTGATCTTCAGTGACGATTTAATCATTTTCATTATTAAAAAATGCCTACGTAAACACTTAGTAAAGTCCTATAGTTTCAGTTAATACACAGAATATATTTCAGAAGAGAATTTGTAAAGTACCAACGACTTACCGATAGCTAGACACCCAACAGTGACTTCCGAGAACAGCCTTCTAGACACCAGGATGATGAGGGGAACGACGGCCGCCATTATAGTCAACGTGGCATAAAAGTTATATAATCGCAACATTGATATATCTTTCTGAAACAATTTAATCACGTTTAAAATACGTTACCAGGGAATTCGTCTGCTTGGAAGTCCACTAATTTATTACTACATTGAGGGGGCTACCTTACCTACCATACCTACCCCTACCCTTGCACTAAAAAAAAATGTTAAAAAATTGTAAAACTGATCTTTTGCGACAGTAATGGTCTAGACAGGAAATCGAGAGGGAAGTCCTCAATTGATTTCAAGTATAAAAACCATGATGACAACAAACTGGAACACACACACACACGATAAACCGTGGTAATTAATGTTAATGAGTAATTTAGTAGTTTCATGTTATTTAGTTAAAAATTAATCTCACCTGACACCCGCCAACCAGCAGAACGATATTGATGATGACACCCATCCCCAGTATGCTGTAGAGCACCATGGTCGTCACCTCCTCCAGAGACGCGCTGCCGGTCACAGAGGCCTTCTTCAGCTCAGTTGTAGCTACCAGGAATGCCACTGCTAGCAGGGAGAGTATCTGACAACAACGATAAACTGAAGATAGCACCGCACCTTTCGCAAGCCGGGCGACTGCAGTCGCCCGGCTTGCGAAAGGTGCGGGTTCAAGTCCCGCCTGATGCCAAGACCGAATGCCTTTTTCTGGTTTTCCTATCTTTAGTAAGATGATAATGCATTATCCCTAATGCTAAAAATTAAATAACCTAACGATAAACTGCTTCAATGTGGTTTTAAGTAAATAACTGTCACAATACATCTCTTTCATTTTTAGTCAACGTTAATGAAAAGTAAGAGAACAGTTCTAATTAATAAAAGTATAGAGTTTAAAAACTGATTATGTTTCTAATACTGTTTATGCGTCCTAATTCTCTCCCGTTTTGTCTTCACGATTTCATGTAGAGTTCAAGAAAGATGAATTTTTGAAATTCTTTAAAAGCGGTCATATTGTACTAAGTAAATAATCATTAATTGGGAAAAATAAATAACGCCAACAAAATAATCACCATTTCTACTCAATACTAGGTAGTTTTAACTTTTATGGTCATCATGCTGTGAAATGTGATACCTATTATCCAGTCAGTCAACACTGTTACCTTCCTGTCGAAATGACACTTTGTGATAATTGCTATTATTTCTACTCAGGCGCTTTTTTTACGAAAAAAAACTTACTGTTCGGTTAACAAGTCGGAAAATGTGTTACTACTGGTTGCATTAGGTTCTACCCAGGTATTACTATTTACTTACTGATTGCTGTATTTACTCTTGGTTGCAAAATTTTAGGACATACACCAACTAGACTAGATGTACGTTTTTACCCTGTATAGCTCACTTGGCGTAGGTACTACGGAAGCATTCACATCAACCTGTACAAAACCATTGCAAAGCACCATAATATGCCCCTATGTAAGGATTGATGTGAACTCCTCTGTATCTACGTAGGTATGTAGCTCCTGTGGACCTCACGCATGGCAACTGTGTGTGTGGCGATGTGCAATCTACGTTACACAGATTGCGGTACTTAAGTAGCAGTTGCTATTGCAAAAAGCAAAGAACAGCCTTTATACTTCCCACTGCTGGGTACAGGCCACACATCAACTAGGAGGTGGTACGAGTACGTATTCAACCATACTCCAACACGTGGGTTTGGTGCGGATTGTTGGAGGGGTCTGAGGCTATTGAGAAACCTTGCTGTCAGATGTTATCGAGCTGCCCTCACGCCTCCGACTAGGTTTGACCATGACAAGTGACTCTAGCGACATCAGCCGAGACCAACTGCCTAACGTGCCTTCGGCAGCACGGAAATGCCCAAGCACTACATCACTAGATGTCGGTCAGTATGCTTGCTATGCTTTACAACGTGGTTGGCAATCCGCTTTTGACACCACACAAAGGGCTCCGCTATTGCTACAATATGCATCAACCCCCGCCGAAAACAGTTGAACGCAGATAAGGATTAACGATTAACTTACAACGTTAGTGATTCCAAACATGACAATCCCATAGCGCAGTGGCAGGCAGCAACAACACCTATTCGGCTCAGGTACTTTCACGTACATGTTAGTGATTCACAAAACACACAAAAATGCGCTAACAACTCCTATTGTACGGGCACTTAGCAAGTGATTAAACATTCATAAATAATAAAACACTTCAGTGCAATGTAAACATATTTACTCTGATAACATTATGAATAAACAGTAAGACATACTTTATAACCAATGTCAAAGGGTGCATTGACTTTATCGGTATTTGTAAGACTGTCCCTTCTGGATTTTAATTATAGAAGATAGGTCTACCATCTTCACAATACCTACTCTTGATTACGTCGAATGAAATTTTCTTCTATAATAATTAATCATCTGTTATCACTTATCAGTGACGTTGTAATATCCTACGATTATCTCTCGTGCCTAACTCACGCGTACAGTCAGCATCAGAGCTATTGTAGCCTTTTTGAAATAGCCAGAAAGGCCTACACTGTTTGAGAAAAGTCTTATGTTTTTTCTTACTATCTACAACAAGGGAAAGACTATTTTAAATCTGCTGGAATGAAATAAGGTTGCTTTTTTCAATGTTAATATTAAGTAGCCTCATTGCTAAAAGATCACATAGTTCTGGTGTCGACTGTACTTGGACTTGATTACCATTAGATGGGTATTATAATCCATCAGACCAGATAGAAGGCCGAACAACTCCTTCATAGTTCCGTGCACGTTGCTCCTGCATTTGAATTTATAATAATACCTGTTAATTGAAGTGAACTAGTGAGCAGTTTTAGGAATTGGGATTTTGTCATGGCCCGAAAATGGGCTAAAAGTAAGTGAAGCTACATATTTTCATTACAGTATCCGTTCACAAACTTTTAAGACTCACTTACTGCAATTTTTTCAAGCGTTAGAAACGCGCGTCCCTCAGTATTTGCCATGGAATCGCATACGGAATGAGGATGTCATGGAATCACCATTCCATGACATCCTCATCCCGCTGACTGGCCGTATCCACTAATCTACCTAATTCAGAACAAATAACTGAAGTCATAAATACCAAAAACTTGAGAGACCAAAATCAATAAATCGAAAACGATAAGTTTAAGTTTTAATGCGTACCCATAGCAAAACATTTTAATCTTTGTTCCCAGATTTATGTGTTGTGTACAATACCAACATTCTACTTTACGAATTAAGTAGATAATTATTACGTACTCATTGGGAGTTATTGCGTAATTGTGCCACCCGTGTCGGACCCTCAGCAATGTCCTATTATCCCCCTCGGCTCTATTTGTTTATTTTTCGTTCAATTACCATCTGTTTCCCGCCAAACGTTAGCTAACTGCGTGTTTGCTGATATAACTAATAGTAGGTAGAGGATAACAGCAGTTTAGTCAGCAAATTGATTTAAATTGGACTTTAATAGAGGAATTAATAAGAATACTTATGCACTTAAAAAACTTGGTTTGGTTGCTTTTGGAAATTTAGTATTTAGCGAACATCTCGTAAAAAAATACCGTCATTCATTCATCGTCTGCCGTTCATTAGTTAGAATTCTTAAAGCTCCAAAGCAAGAAGCAAGCACTTTGGTAGATCTTAGGTATCCCAAGATTTTTTTCGTGGGGAATCCATTTACGGACTTACCGTCCCTCTCGATCAGAGTCGAAAAGGGCGGGCGGGGGTGTTTGAGACTATCTGCCGAGACGCGGCAGAACTACTCACTAAACTCCACGGTGACCCTACGCAGCCACTTGTGCAGAGTATGGGCACAGTATGGGTTCGCTAAGCGCGCTTCCGTAACCCGGCAACGGCTGTCCGCGACTAGACCCGCCCTGTGGTGGAATTACTAAAACAGCACAAATTAGTTGTGTGTAGGTAATCAAGCGACCTATATCTGGGGTTAACGGTTGAACCACCACCCTACAGAGGTTAGAGATTTTGACCACCGGTTTGGTGTTATGGTTTAAATGGTTACGAAGTTGGTTACTCTAACAAGTGTCGCGGGTTCGATCCCCGCTCGTAGACTTTAGTCACCGTAATATTACCGTGCTTTAGTGATAAAAATTGTGCCATAAAAGAGTTTCTTTCTCCATTGCAACCACGGAATAGAAAAAACAAGTGGAAGTGCAATGCAACCATATTAGTGAAGGAACCGCTGTCGCCAAACTCACACAAATATCGATACCTCCTACGTAAGTTGTTGTATCCCACAAAAATGCGATTTAGCGTTTTTACTAAAAATGACCTTTATTATTAGTAATCTATGCATAAAAAAATTAAAACTCACGAAAACACAATTATTTCCAGCAATTTCAAGACGTAAAGAGTTGTAACTTTTGAACGGGAACGGACTACAACACTGTATAGTCCTTGACAACTGTTTACGCGGGGCGCGGGGTGGGAAAAATCGCGCGCTCGCGTGTTGTATGAGTTAGATAAAACAGACTACGCCGGAGAGCAGGCTAAGACGGTCCGTGTGTCAAGCGCTTCAAGTTTTCCGCACATGTTACGTTATTAGGACTTGATAATTGATTAGAATACGTTATAAATATGAAACGTACAGGTGTTATGACAAGGGGGTGTATATTGTGTGATTTAGTAAATCATACGAGTACACAATCTCAGACAACTGTCCAAAATATCAATGTGACAATTATTAAATCTGAACAAAACATTATTTACGAATCCAGTCTCAAAAATATCACAGGTACGTTTATTTTTTCTTATTTTTACAGGCAATAATTAGGATCATGTATTTTTTCAAAGTTACCAACCAAAAATATTGTATAGATTACATACAACAGTATACGTTGTCAAGTAAACATTCAACAATGTTGTAAGTTTTACATACAACATTTTACGTTGTTGAGGGAGCATAAGAAAATGTTGTATGTAATACATACAATATTTTACGTCGTAAAACGTCCATTAAAAAATGTTGTATTTAATACATAGAATATCTTACGTTGGAATAAAATAAAAATAAATGTGGTATGTAGTAAATTATAATGTTTGCATCGGAAATTGATAGTCAAAATTTGTTTTATTTTTTGCTTAATGTTACGACATATTCCTATATATTTAATTAAGTAATTTATACAGCGCTCTATCTTTACTGATTCGCCGATAAAGAGCCTTAACCTTGATCGTTTAATTGATAGCTTGCTTACAAGCAATAAAATTTCATATTTCATTTTTGTTTTAGTGTCTCCATTACCAATAAATTTCAATGAATCGGAAATGATTGCAAATTTGATAGTTAGTGTTTTTTTTCGATAACACAACAGAAGAACAAACTGCTTATACGATACGTTCAATGTAGATGATGTTTCTGACGACGAGTTAAGGTTTTGGACTGAAGAAACAGAGCAAAGTTCAACGATTTGCGGAGTCAAATGCTAAGCTTAATCTTACTTAATTACTTACTTAATCGTTCCTCAAATACTCCCAGAAATGACTTGGCTATCTACTTGTTCAAAATTCGATCAGGGGAGCCAGATAATAGAATTGCTTCATTTCTTAATATATCCGAGCGAACTATTGGAAGAGAAATACATAAAGTCAGGCAGTGTCTCATTACTGACTTTGTTCCATTGCACCTAGGCTTAGACCATATAACCAGGGTCGAAGTGATAGCCCGCAACCGGGTTATGCCAAATGTTTTGTTTAGTAACGAGGAGTCACCAAAACCAATAGTTATATTCTATGGAACCTACATAGAAAAAAGTTCTGACTTTTTATTTCAACGCCGCAGTTATAGCCTTCATAAGTATAAAAACTTAATAAAACTGTTTATGATCGTGTGCGCGGATGGATATATTTTGAATATAACAGGTCCGTACTCTGCACGGACAACCGATGCTGATATAATGAAAATGAGATTGCAAAACCATGATGGACATATTGAAGACGGACCATTTCACTTTTTTTCCCATGAAGGAGACTCATTTATTTCGGACCGAGGCTTTATTCCTTTGATAGAAACATATGGCTATGTTGCTCACACATGGCGCCAACCAAACGACCACAGGTGCTGAATTCATTCGCGACACGTTACGACAAAAATATATTATACTTACACACATCAAAAGTGTCTAGGGATATCTCAAGCATTTTCATACAAAGTATAGCTATTGGGGAGGCTGTAAAAATTAAAATATTGATACCAACGTAGAAATTTTTAGGACACAGAAACTGCTATATCTGCCCTTTCAGATTGTATAAAGAAATTCATTGTGGTAGCATTATTGTACAATCGTAAGGATGTTAAAAAAAAGACAGATTTTTCTTTTAAAAGGTTTCAAAATTTTAGCAAAATCAAACGTTTTTTTTGTAATATTCTTAACCTTTATCTTATGCCTGTTTCCTCGAGTTATTCTAAGATAATGCTGAGCATTATCTAATATCTTTGATTTTGCTAAAATTTTGAAACCTTTTAGAAGAAAAATCTGTCTTTTTTTTAACGTCCTTACGATTGTACAATAATGCTACCACAATGAATTTCTTTATACAATCTGAAAGGGCAGATTTAGCAGTTTCTGTGTCCTAAAAATTTCTACGTTGGTATCAATATTTTGATTTTTACAGCCTCCCCAATAGCTATACTTTGTATGAAAATGCTTGAGATATCCCTAGACACTTTTGATGTGTGTATATTATGTTTGACGAGAATCTAAATGGAATAACGCAATAACGGAATATTACTGCATATGCTAAATGGTAAAAGGACCATATATCATGGTAAAAGGACATTGGAAAGTTGCGCACACGTCATTAGTGTTGTATATTACTTAGGGTGGGCTAGACATCAAGATGGCTTTGACCACCCAGCAATTGGGATGGATTTTGTTCCAAGAGATATTATAGAAATTAAATATCACTTTATATCGACATACCTATTAGTTTTATTTTTATTTGTTTCAATCCTGAAACCCAAGTGATAGATCATAATCATCATCATTTCAACCCATAGCTTTCTACTACTGAACATAGGCCTCCTCCACCGCCAATTGATAAATGCTACTAAATAATCGAAAATCTACCACGATTTCATTGAATCCTAAGTTGATCGTTGTATTAAGAGTTTAATTATATATCCAGCTGCATCTCCTGATCACCTAGATACATCATAACTTCATAATATAATATTGTAAGTATGAGATACAACTAAAGATGAAACCAAGACTCCGCCGTATAATCTTGTAAGTATGATATATCACAGCTGGCACAGTCTGTGTTCCGCAGTTTAATGTTGTATGTATGCGATACAACAGTTGTCACAGTCTGGATTCCGTAGTAAAATGTTGTAAGCCACAATTCTCAGAAAATACGCAATTATTTCATATATTTGTTTCAACATAGTCAATAAAACCATATATTTTATTTATAGAACAAATTTCACAAAGCTACATAAATAAATGCAGTTTCTAGGCCAATCTGAATGTTTAAAACGCTCTCCTGTAAAATTGCAGTTTTGGGGATACAACAACTTACGTTGGAGGTATCGATATATTGAAAGTCATATAATGCAATACAAAGAAAAAAGCCGTTTGATTGGTCGTTTCAATTCTAGTCCAAATTAGCTTAATTCACAGATCGTACATCCGGAAATCAACCTTCACGCTCTACAGATAATATTTGTTGTGCTTTACTGCTGACAGAACTTACGACTTTTTCTAATCTAATGTCAATTTAGTTATGATTGACGAGTTAATTCCGTTGATCGACCATAGATGGCAGTATTCTCTATTGGGAGCAATTATACATTTAATTGTACAAGCATTAAGATTGAAATTTGCGTTATAGGTCGATATCTATCTGTCTATTGAAATTAACAAGATTTTATTAGAAAACAAATAAAATAGTACCTAGCGATGGTAGGAAAGACCTTCATTTTCGAGTTTTTTTATCCTACTATCATTTTAGCACTCCAAAATGGAGCATTACGGCATAACTACGGAAATATGAAGTTGTCGCGTGACGAGCAACTCGATGCGATGTTAGAACACGACTGGGACCAAGTCTGGGTAGCTACACTTAATTGTGGCACGCGTGCCACGCCCACTTCGCACTTCCACTTGTTTTTTCTATTCCGTGATTGCAACTAAGCGCCCTTCAAGCTCTATGATTGCCACAGACAGCCGACAGCCAGCAGCAGAGCAGCTGTCAAAAAAGTTTTTAGTCTGTGGTGCGCCCTGCTTGATGTGCATTTTGGAGAAATAGACTTTTACTCGGTTTTTAGAATATTTCCAATACAAATCGGTTAAAAAACAAGAATATAACCATCTCTTGAGGTAAAGCAATAATAAAAGTATACACTCATTGTAGTTTTCGATAATATTGCACTAAGAATATTTTTGAGGTTAGGTAACAAATCATGCATTATTTCTTTTTGGTTTATGATGAGATTTACGTAATTATTAGGATTAAGCTAAAGTACGAAAAAAGTACACCGTCAGACTATGTGTTCAGTCAAATCCATACTTTGAAGATGTGATTAAAATTTTTGAGTTATGTTGAAATTCAATGTAATAGATTGTAGAGACTCAGTCCTATAGGAATCTGTTTTCCGGTTTCCAGATATGGCAGCGCAGTTGTTCAACCGGATCGGTCAGGTTGGCCTGGGGGTGGCTCTAGTCGGAGGAGTGGTGAACTCTGCATTATACAATGGTGAGATTGCTTATCCAGCTGATTTGTGAAGGATAAATCTCTTCAATTGGTTCTCTGCAATGTCGCCAAATTAGCAAGCTTCAAATTAGTGTTCATGTCTGAATACTTATAAGCCAAAACTTTACATTGTTTGAGCCCAGAAAGGTTGGTGGCACAGCCACCACCAATTCACCAATATGATTTGTTGAAGATGTCCATCACCAAATGTGAGGAACAAAAGCAACCTTAGATTTTTTGTGTACAATTCCACCATCTTCACAGCATGTTCCTTAGCACATATAAAATCATGCCCTTTGTCCTGATTCTGCAAATTGAATAAATATCAATTTATTTACCTTGACTCCATGACACCAATTACCTATTTTCAAAGATTGTTGTGTCCATTTCATATTATTGTTGTTATTTCTTAATAATTGCGGAAGAAAAAAGAAAGAAATTGGAAATTTACCTCTGGGCACTGAACATGGGGAATGGTTGCAACTGAAAATAATTTTGAATGTCTCATGCTTAATATAATTATTTCATATTTCAGTTGATGGCGGACACAGAGCTGTCATATTCGACAGGTTTGCCGGAGTCAAGGACTTAGTTGTAGGAGAGGGTACCCACTTTTTCATCCCCTGGGTGCAGAAACCCATCATATTTGATATCCGGTCAAGGCCCAGAAATGTACCAACTATCACAGGCAGCAAAGGTATGTTTTTATTGATATCTTTTTTTGTGCATTGAATTTCTAAACACTTAACGACATTTATAACAACACTTATGTATGAATCTTCTGTCAAGAATAAATTTAAACTTGTCCTCATCATCATTCAGCTCTCTCTTAAAGAAAACCCAGAGTGTCCACTCCACTGGTGGTTGCAGGCTGTCTGCAATCACTGAAATAGTGTAACTTCTATCAGGTCTACCTTGCTGGTGGGATCTTGTACCAAGATCGCCTGATCAAAAACTAGGCATATGTTATGTTATTATTATTTTTAGCATTTTCCATGCAGTATCTTTGCTAAAGATCCAAAAGCCAGAAAAAGACATTCAGTCTTAGTGCAGTCACCCACTTTAGGAAAAAAGCAGGTTTGATTCTCACCTGAAGCCAAGACCGAATGTCTTATGCTATGAATTTTATGGGTCCACCCGCAAGGTGGACAAATGTCCACCTTGCGGGTTGCATTAACCACTTTTGCCATCAAATGTTCTCCAATCCAGAACTGAGTGTCTCAATATTAATACATCCTACAAAATATTGTTTTATTTAAACAATTGAACTTTCGTTAATTTCAGATCTTCAAAATGTGAACATCACACTCCGTATTCTGTTCAGGCCAGTGCCTGACCAGCTCCCTAGAATCTACACCATCCTTGGTAACGATTATGATGAAAGAGTCCTGCCATCTATCACAGCTGAAGTCCTGAAAGCAGTTGTTGCACAGTTTGATGCAGGAGAACTTATCACACAGAGAGAGGTTAGTTTGCACTTTTGAATCAAATGGGGCTTTATAATGATCTTTTACAAGTCAAGAAGAATAACAGTGATAATTTTCAGTGTTATTCCAGCAAATACCTCCAACCAAGAAAAAACAGAAATAACCTTAAAAGAATACATTTATGTACTAGGATTATCATTACATTAGGCATTACAATTGCCAATCTGGAAAAAGCATTATTTGGTCCAGAACCATTTCCTCTTAAAAATGAAGACATGAAGATTTGACATGGCCCATCCCAAATTGAGTCATTTATCTGAAAAGGGGCCAATAATGCTTACTTAAGTTATATTGTTTCAAATTAATTATTTTGATTCCAGATTGTGTCACAGAAAGTGAACGAGAGCTTAACAGAAAGAGCAGGACAGTTCGGCCTGATCCTAGATGACATCTCAATCACACATCTGACTTTCGGCAAAGAGTTCACGCAGGCCGTAGAATTGAAACAAGTAGCGCAGCAGGAAGCCGAGAAGGCGCGTTTCCTTGTAGAAAAGGCAGAGCAACAAAAGAAAGCCGCCGTCATCGCGGCAGAGGGAGACGCCCAAGCGGCCGTACTACTCGCCAAATCCTTCGGCGGCGCTGGTGAAGGTCTTGTAGAACTCCGTCGTATCGAAGCTGCGGAAGACATTGCCTATCAGCTATCTAAATCTCGCAACGTCACCTACCTACCACAAGGACAAAATGTCCTCCTCAATCTACCCACACAAAACTAAAGTTAAAACATTGTTCTCTTTAGAACACTGTTTCCAAACGCTGACAGCAGTGCACAGAATGGTTGCAGGGGTTGGGTCTGTATTGCATTTGTATTTACTTACACAAATTAAAGTATAAGTATGTTGCATTTTGAAGAGACTAATGCTGGTTCCACCATAGAATGTAGTCATTAATTTAGTTTTATGAAAAATTGTAATTATCCATTAAACTATACTTTTGTTGATTCCTCGTTTTTTCTTCGCACTAACATTTCGACGACAATCTTTGCTGCTTAGCGTCCCCGGTGCCGGAGGCGGCTTTTTGTGGCACGTGTGCGGGGTAGCCTAGTGATACACAAAGTATTTCATAGAATACATAGTGAAGGTACATAACAATGCTTTACAAAAGTATATAGTTATTATGATTAGCCTATATCTATCTGGAGTTGTTTAGATTCACCCTGTGACATAGTATCGTCCTTGCAATACCCTGTAAGGCCACGTCCTTGAGGCACGCGAGCGGTACGCGCGGTTTATGTAGTACGCCGCCCCAAACGCACCGCCTGTTGTCGAGAACAGCTTCACACAAATCTATGATCTCTCGATCACCAGTGCGTCCAGGAAGAGGCCTCAGGGTTCATGTCTGGAACCTATTATTATATGTAAAACCTTTGTAACCACATGTGCGTGAGATAATGATATGCAATCCATAAGCATCATTAGGCATTATTCCACACAGCGCCATCTAACCCCAAATTAGCAATTTAATGCTTGTGTATATGGGATACCAGACGTCCAACAGACAGAATGGGATATTCATGTGATGAACGATGGTGACATCATATCTAATGTTCATGAAAACAAAGAATCACTATTGGAATACTACCTACTTCAAGAGATACATAAACGGCCTATTGGCGTCCCACTGCTGGGCCAGGCCTCACCTTAACTGTGAGGTGGAACGAGTCATACTCCAACACGCGGGCCCAGAGCGGATTGTTAGAGGGGTGTAAGGTCAGTGAGCAACCTTAAAGTCAGATGTTATCAAGGCGCCTTAAGGCCTCTGACTAAGCTTAACGACTGACATCTAGCGACGTCAACCGGGACCAACTGGTTAACGTGCCCTCCGAAGCACGGAGATGCCCGAAATACACCCATCCCATTTCCGACCCGGTGAGTTTTGCTTCAAAAAAGGGATCGTCGCCGATCACTGTCACAACTGCAATATAATACCTTCTCAAGACCTCTAATATCAAGAGATGTTAGAATAAAATTGAAGAAACGCATTTCTGCCTTTCCATGAAACGCTTCATTCAAACGGAATAAAAATATTGGGAATATGACAAGAGGGGGACGCTAAAACCTTAAACAATTCGAACACTTAATTTAGGTTGCTTCTCATAAATACTCTTGACCACTCTGTTCACACATAATTTATTTTACAACATTCTGTTTATCAGTCACAATGTCACACGTTCCAGCACAGTACAACACAGTGTCTCGTTGGTAAGCGCGTTCACGGCAAGTTCATCATTCATGGGATACTAAATAAAACTACTAAAATCATTATTTTTTTGTATTAGGCCCAAAAAATCACAGAATTATATCGCTAACAGTGTAATCTACAATTGATTGGGTTTAACCCACTTAACTTATTTACTTTACTGTAAGTAATGGAATGTTCTCTACTCATTTTAACATGTGTACCTCTGTATGTTCTAACATCAATAATATTATATCTCAAGTATGATCTTATTAGAGCAAGCCTTCAAAAAAAAATTCTCACTTACAGTCCTGTTAAACAGGCATACGTACATAAGTAGTGTATAAAGTTTACCATAATATAGTGTTTGTTTTATAGACACAAAAAATACATTAATATCAAAATATCCTCATTTAAATAGACCTGTTACAAGTACTTTTAAATCGTCAAGAAATCATTAAGCAAACAAAAATGCATTTAAGTACTAGACTTAAATACTAGCTAAAAATTACATAAATTCACAGTATACAAACATAATGTTATTCTACCACACTTGTCGCGGTAAGTTGTTTCTGTACTGCAAAGAACTGCGAAATACGTTTTTGAGTATTGCGCAGCTACAGCCAAAATAATATAAGGTTCCTTGTCTACAAGGTAACCTAACAAACTAAATACGATTTTTAACAAGCATAAAAAATGCATTTGTGCTGCATAGCAAGACGTCAAAGCTTAATTAAAGAATGTGTTTTAAGAACTTAAATTTTCAGTCATTCATTTACCACGAAACTAAAAGAACAAAGTGTCTATTCGCTTACATATTAAGGCTTACATTAAGTATTTTTCTTATAAGAATGAAATAATTTCAAAATCTCATGAGGCATGGTTCGCTCCGCTCCCACAATCATGGTTGCGGCGCTACCGTAGTTAATTAGCAAATTTTTCAGAATGACAAAATGGAACGTTCGTGTGACGTACGAAGTGTGCGCTGAAAATCGCTACCCAGTAGCGATTCTATAAACTCATTATGAACTGGAATTGAGGTTTTTTGTGCTCGAAACTTGCGCGCGTCAGCAAACCGATCACAATATTCGCGAACAAAACATTTGATGAGCATGCAAATATCAGATTCAAGATGAATGTCTTAGTCAATTTAGCAACATGTGACATCATAAAGCAATTGCTTTATTATTATTTAGAATGCCAACCTTACTCTAACTAAACCCTATAATGGCACACTTGCAATCTTGTAAAGGCTTCAAAAACCTGCAGCTAAATACTTCGCTTTAGCACTCAACCTAGATTAATGTACATTTTTTAATCAGTCTTTATTAGGTATTACTGTAAAAAATATTTGACAAAATATATTTTATCAGCTCATTAAATCATTATAAAAGATTGAACTTATTTTACAGTAGTAAGGTGCGTATAACTACTGACCAGTCTTGAGTCTGGTCTTAAATTTATCAGAACTTATTAATTAAATTAAATTTTATTTTATTATGACTTGCATCAAACTTAAAGTAACCTCTGTTATTAGACTATTACGCAAAGCGCAAACTAATTGAGCATGTAGAGGAATTACCTATCTATCTATCTATCTACCTCCACTAAAGTCTTTAGTGAAGTGTAAAATGTTCATTCATAAGTGCTTAATAAAATCACAACATCCTTTGAATGATAAATAGTCAACAGATTATTCTACAAAGAAATGTATCACCATGATTAAGTATAAATTGTTCCTTACAATCTGCAACTTTAAGGCCTAGTGTTTTATCCACTGACTGCTTCATCCTCTTTTTGTTCAACATTCTCTTCATCAGATATATCTGCTTTGTCATCAAATTTATCAAGTGCATAATTTTCTTCAGGCTCTAAAATACACTTGACGTTAGTCACATTTTCTTCATCTTCTAAAGCAAAATCCTTTGTAACTTTATTAAAAAATAGATTTTCTTTTATGCAAGCTTCCTTTATGTAAGCCACTTCTAGAGAATTTAGGCCATCAGGCATAATCAATTTGCATAGATGCATATTTTCTTTAAAGTTTTTGATCAGATCATCCACTTCTCTTTTAAAATCATCAGACACTAACCTCCCTTGAGATTTAGTTACCTGTTGGGAGAGTTTTGACCGATTACATGATTCGCGCGCTTTATACAGAAGGTCTAGTTCAGCCAACATCTGATCCATATCTGACAAACCATCATTTCTAGTTTTTTTCGAACACAAATTCATAGCTCTTCTTAATCGTTTCTCAGCAATGTCGAATTCTCCTATCATCCTCAACGCTTTCGCATTTTGAAATAGTGCTTTGCTATTGTTCCACAAGTTATTCAATCGATTCAGTTCATTGCACGCTATGCAAGCCTTTTGGGGTTGTTTCATTCTGTTGTGACAAATGGCCATATTCAAATATACTTTCTTGAGCAACTTTTCCTGTGACCTTTCATCTTTTTCATCGGCCAATCTGCACTTATGTAGCTTAAATATGGCTTTCCTAAACATCTTCAGGGCTGCTGGATGGTTGTTTGATTTGTACAAAGTGTACCCAGAACTATATAGCAGAACAACTTCACGGTACAATCTGGAGAATGTATTAGCTTCAGTAGGGTCAATGTATCTGAGAAAGCAAATAGAATGAAGATAAATGACAAATGAATAATAATAATAACATGCAGAATTGGCACTTTAACCCCTTACTAGGAAGAAATCCTATCAACATTATGTTACTTTCCTAGTATAACAACTCTGCACTTTAATTCCATCCGGGAAAATCAGAAACACATCCTAATTCTATAAAACTCATGTAGCAGTATACTTTATACATCATAAAAGAAATTGGCTGTTAATAAGTGCTACCATGTAGTTTAAACATGTTCATGATAAATGAAAAACGTCAATGTTATAGTAATTTAAAACAATCTTACCCATCCTGTGATGTGAGTATGCTTTTAAGCAGTTTAATATAAAATGCACAGCTGGATTTGGGTCTGATTCTAGGGGGTGTACCCATGTCCCCATACATAACTTTATGTGAAAAGAGAAATAGAGATGTTTCCCCAACCAGCATTGATTTGATAGCCATTTGAAGACCTGGCAGCAAACCATTTTCTTTCAAGTCAACCACCTGAAATACAAAAGTAATTAAAATCCAAAAAAATATCTATGATCATCTGTAAGCAAAGCAATCTTATTGTAAGAAATTAATCCTGGTTAGGATAATTATGTACTACCAACTAGAGCTATCCATGCAAGTCCAGTGGGATGAGAAATTGGGACTCAAGTGGTCAACTCAGTTATACTTACAAATTTATAATTTGCACTGGTAATTTTAGAACTACACACATCAAAAGTGTCTAGGGATATCTCAAGCATTTTCATACAAAGTATAGCTATTTGGGAGGCTGTAAAAATTAAAATATTGATACCAACTTAGCAATTTTTAGACAACAGAAACTGCTATATTTGCCCTTTCAGATTCTATAAAGATATTCATTGTAGTACCATTATTGTACAATCGTAAGGACGTTAAAAAAAGACAGATTTTTCTTTTAAAAGGTTTCAAAATTTTAGCAAAATCAAACGTTTGTTTTGTAATATTCTTAACCTTTATCTTATGCCTCTGTCCTCGCGTTATTTTAAGATAATGCTCAACTTGTAAGCAAACTTAACTTTATGAAATATTTGAAAAATGATATCCCTATGATATCCCTAGACAGTTTTGATGTGTGTATATCAAATTTTGATGAAATATAAACATAAACCTATTTATTTATGAAAAATATATACTTACCAAAGGCTTATGCAGTTTTCTAGCGTCAAATGGTTCCAAATCATTTTCCCAGTAGCCAGAAAAGGCAACTGAGACTGTATAAACTTCTTCAAGGGGTAGACCACCACCTTCTTCAATGATTTTTTTCTTCACATAACCATTCTCATCTACTGCGACCATAGTTTTCTCTAGTTCAGCGAAATTAGGCACTGGCTGTCCAATGTAGTCATATTGTTTTGATTCTCGTTTCTCCGGTTCCTCGAAGCAATCTCCATCATCATAGACTTCATTTATTTGCAAAATCGAACCAGTGGTAAGCACTTCTCTACAAATAACCCACATGTAATAAGCTTTAGAAAAAACCCCACAAAAGCAAAAATAAACAGCTCATTTCGCAATACCTACCTTAGATCCAAACCATTCTCCAAAGCTACTGTTGAAGGTTTATCCATTTCGATAGTGATACACAGCGAAATATGGGTACCCAAAAAACATAAGATTTTATACCACAAAACTATCGAATCTAACGAGAGAGCGCAACAAGGCCAACAAGTTTAACAAGTTTTTGGCTCGGTTTAAAGTATTTATTTTGGCAGAAATTAAAATAGTCAACTGACAAGAAAAGAGTGACAGGTGACAGTTTCTTTTTATAAAACTATGTGTTTGGCCACTAGGCCATCAGCCAAATTGCTGTGTTGTGAATTCTAAACATCATAAAACCTTTTTCACTTCTAAATCCATGGTGCCGAATTCACCATACCTACTTAAGTTTTTGTAAAATAGTTTTGTTAAAAACTCACCGCCGCACTCAGAGACGTCAATTAACGTTAATGGTTCATTAGAGTCAAAATTTTACATTCTTAAAAGTATTTTTTTCAATTTGTTATAAAGTCTCTTCCTCGTCTCGAGGAAACTAGTAGCCTCCAGTTTCTTTGCAATTTGGTACACATCACCCGGCCATTTGTATGTCAATCGTCTTCAATTAAGAATTCTCCACAAATTTCATACAAAAACGTCTCTGCTAGCGCCACTTTGACAGTTGCCCGCCCCATTTGGCTATTTGCACTATCGATTATAATCTATACACCATCGATTGTTCGGCAACACTAGCACGCGCCCGCCCTGCGTTATCGCGGTGATTTTACCGTGATGAAAATGTGAGGTCGCCTCGCCGTGAAATTGCCCAAAAATCGCTAATAGGAACAGTCTCATTAATTGCGCGCCCAAAGTAAATTAATTAAGTAACCATTATGGTTCTGAGTCTAACCGCCGCGCCGCACTCAGAGTCGTCAATGGGGCGGGCAACTGTCAAAGTGGCGCTAGCAGAGCAAAGACTAGTAACAAAGACTTTTTGTATGAAATTTATATAGAATTCTTAATCGAAGACGAATAACACACAAATGCCTGGGTGATGTGTACCAAATTGCAAAGAAACTGGAGGCTACTTGTTTCCCCGAGATGAGCAACTTAAAAAAATGTGGCTCAAAGCAATAAGGAGAGTAAAGATCGAGCCTGAAAGCGGGGCCAGGATGTGTCATGAACATTTCGAGGCCAGTGCTTAAGAAATGATCGGTTAGTTTTTGATGTTCTAAGCTTGTAACGATAGGATGGATGCTATCGATACTAACGATGGTCGTATAGATTATTAGATTATTTCGGGTGGCTACTATCGATTTTTTGGTAAGAGATCGCCTCGCCGTAAAATCGCTCAAACATCGCCGGTGATAACGTGCTCTAATGCGCCAATTTTATTCTTGCATTTAGTAGTTTCCTCGCTGAGGCGGGATGAAAAGTTACGTACGTGTTGCAGTCGAGTGCAAATATATTTCATCTTGTGCTCTTTTGATTCCCTCGCTAAGGCTCAGGATTTTAACTTTTGAATCCTTCGCTTGTTCGGTCGTCAAAATTGAGCACGCGGTTAAAAATCAACTTTTCATTACTCATACTCTGAAAGTAGGTCATTACTGACCTGAGAAGCGGGCTGAAAGTAACACTTTTCATCCCTAGGGAGAATCACTTTCAACTGACAGCTGTCAAATTATTATTTTTTAAAACTAGTTATTTTTCACATATCTATTGAACCATGTTCCAACTTTCTATACAGCCACGATGTAAAATTGAAATAACTTAAAGTTAAGTATTGATCAGATAATATTTATGCTTTAAATAACTTTATTATAATTTAGTTTCAACAATTTCTTTAAAATAACTTAGCTTTGAGCAAAATATTTACCATTTTTCCAATGATGAAAAAACTAAATAATGGCTGAATAGCGGGCCGGCCACAGAAAAAAAACAAAAAAAAAATAGGCGGGAAAGCGGCAATTCGATCTTCACATATTTTCCTCATTTTTTTTTAGCTAATTCATGTTTTTATTTGTACTTTCCTCGTATTTGTAATGAAAAGCACAGTGTTTACCTCGGGTGAAAGACTTATATCTAGTCCCTCGAACTATTGGCGCCCTCACTTCGTTCCGGGCGCCCGTCTCGGGACTAAATAAGTTACTTTCACCCCTAAGGTAACAATGTACTATTGTACTCTTGTTTAACAAATACCTATTGACTCTTAGTGCTGCAGCGCCTAGCACCGCTCAACTGCGGTCCAACTTTGCGAAGTCATTAATTAACGATTTTTAACCGGTATATTTGAAACCACTTCAGAGACTTGGTTCTTAACTAGGTACCTACTACAAAGAACAAAGGAAAACATAAATACGTTATTCTATAGAGCCAAAACGCATATGGATGTGTATGAATTCATCTTTATTTTATTAACTTTCTAATGTATTTTTACTTTTACAATGGCTAAGTGGGCCATGAAAGAACGAGTATAAATTAGGAGACATTTGTCTTACTTATTAACACCTTTTTTAGGCACATAATTAAAAGGTTTAAGTGTCCAGGTTTAGAAGCCGATCCACGAGTTCTGTGCCAGAACAGACCGGTTGGAATTTTGGTTTGCGCGAGTAGGTACTAGTAGGCAATAGCAGTCATAACCAATAATTAATAGCTAGGGCACTTTTAGGGAGATTATCTCTAATTGTTCCCCGTAGTCTCATCATTATTGTTGTAGGTAAGCCAAGGTGTTCTCTGCAACCGATACAGGTGGCCTCCAGAATCTTGCGACCTAGTGACCTGCCTGTTGTCACTACAATTTTACGACACGCAGAAGAGGCGTGGTTTATCTTCATCATGCCTTTAACCGTAATCTTTATTATCCTTTAGATTTCTGAGTCCTCGACTGTCTCAACACAGCTATGTATGAAGAAATTAAATCGTCCATTTTGTATCCTAGTGACGTTTCGCAAAGGATCTTCGTACCTCGGAGTATATTGCCCATCGTCATATGGAAGAAGGTGTTTCCTGACGACCAGTTCGAGAGCTGTGAGAAGGGATGAGTGACGAGTACATCCTGTAAAAAAGGGATCATAGTTAGGTAAGTTAAGTTGACCTGCATAGATAAAAACTGGCCAATAAGATAAAAAATACTTACTCGACTTTGAGGATGTATAACGCTTACTCCGTTCCTATTTATTCCTATTACAACCATTTCAGGATACGACGGGTCCGATGTTTGTTTGACTTCGAAAAATGCCGTTCCGAATGTTGGCAACTGATATATTTTCTTGAGGAAAGTCTCTTTGGCCTCATTTGGCGACATGTTTCCAAGTTGTGCGTAGGCAGCACTTATACTAGATTTCCACTGTGAGTTCGTTTGTATTTTGATCATATCGGTTGGTACAAAATCGTCGAGCATTTGCGTTATTTGAGGCAGCAGTGTCTGGTCGCTGCCGAATCTACCTCTATACACAAGAGCTGCTAATTCTATCACATCTTGTTTAGATGTTTTGTGATAGCCACGTAAGTATTTGGGCAGTTCTTGCGGGAAATAGAATATCTGGTCGGCGTTCTTATCTCTGCCCGGGAGAGTATTGATCCAGAGTTTCTTCATGAAGAATATTTGATAATTTAATTGCATTTGATTTCCACCTGGAAGAACCATTCATTAATTTTCGGTAATTAAGCATATCTAAATAGTTCTGAAACGATTAATTAAGATTTCAAAAATAACTTACCACCGCGTACAGGACGAGTCTGTATCATCCATTCTACAAGCTCATACACAAAATCGAAGAAATAATAGTTTTCAGGCACAGAAAATACTTTATCTGTAATCTTTACGAACAAACTGAAACCATCACTATTCTTCAGATTCAGTCGTCCTGTTATTTGTTCACAAAGATCCTTTGCCCTCGTTGACGAATCTACCTCGAATGCTTCATCGGTATCATCCGGGAAGTACACTTTGTGGTAAATCTGCATGCTTCTATGTTGGATTGCTTCCACCTCTACCACGTAAGGTGCGTACATTCTAGGCCCACTCTTTTGCATTCTGAATACACGTTTTAAGCATTCTTTAGCTATTGGGTGGGGACGAGTTTTAAGGAATTCCACTAATTCCTTTTGTAACGGTTGTCCACAGGGGAACACACCAGTGATAAGCCACATCAATTCCCACCCTCGCTCTTCACTTAGTTGTATTCTATTGTTTGTCAATTGTTTCATTATCTGACAGTATACCTCGTCTCGTAGTCCAGGTTCTGCAACAGCAGCTCTGAATATTTCGTCAGTATATTCGGTTGCAGATCTTGCTTTAGGAGCTGGCACGTCTCCCATGTATTTCAATATTCCAAAGAAAGCGGCAACTGCACTTTTACCCAAAATTTCATTGTTTTCTAACTTTCTAAGTAGAGGTTTCCGTAGTGGATCTCGAGTGTGCGCCCAGAGATCAGGCGTTACAGCTCTCTTTGCGGTAGTCAAAGTAGACTGTCTAGATATAGTCGTATTAATGTCGATATCTGCTCTAAAGTGCTCTTTAGCGAATTTCTCAAGAGTATGCATACGTTTTCTCTGAATTGTGTTGTATTTGGATTTAGTTTTCTTGTCAATATGTATATTACCTTTTTTAAATATCTCCAGTACAGTATTAGAAGGTATTGTCATAGTAGGCACAATGTATACTTGTTCTGTAGGGAAAAGTCCCTCTTGACCATTACAAATACCATGACCCCAAGTTGAATTCATCAATGTTTCTCCAGTGCAGTCTTGTAATAGGGTGATAAGATCACCTTTTTTATATTGCAAGAAAGACGAAGCATCGCTGTAGCCTTGTGAGTCCGTTTGTGCAACTACATAAACAGAACGCCTCTTCAAACCATCAATCAAATATATAATTAGTGAACTCATTTCGCTAGCATCCACACTTTGGAAGACAAATTCTTCTTGTTGAATTGTTTTGATAGTAATTCTTCCTAAATTCTCAAAGTCTTGGTCTTCATTGTACGCCACGTAAGTAACTTCAGCAAATGATATTTCGAGCAATATCTGCTCTAACTGATCAACTATATAAACGCCTGTCCAGTTAACGGCAATTATCACTAGGTCCTTACTTATATTTTCTCCTTTTATTTTAACGGCTTCAAAGAATCTTGAAAATAGCATAGGCCACTTTAATTTAGCAAATATGATTATATCTTCCTTACATCTCAAAGGGTCCACTTTGGATTGTACGCTTTGGGAAGATTCGAATGCTTTGGTAACTAGATGCTCCCACTTTGTGAGAGCAGCATCGTTAGATTGAATAAATTGATTAGGAATGTAGTTTACAATTACTTTCCTTAGCACATTAGGATCTATGCGTGCTCCATATTCAATATAATGTTGTTGTGCTGCAATCATTGCTAAGTCTCTTTCTGAATCACATCTGTACTCTCCAAACTTGACTCCTTTTGCAACTTGGTAATAAATCAAATTCGTAGCTACGGCATCATCAGCTGGATTATGCCATGGACTAAAAACTTCTTTACGGAAGAATAGTCGCCATGGAGCATTTTTTTCAGGAGTTCCTTGTTCTTTCGAAAATTGTTCACATTGTGAAATGGCATCCATTATATGTTCTCCTTCACTGCCTAATGAAAGAACCTTGTCGTATAATGTTATGTACAGAGAGAAACCAAACATATCGGTTAATCCGATATTTTCAGCAATTTGCTGGCAAATTTCCTCAGATGTTGTAGCTGAATCTGATTGAACAGTCTTCATTGATTCATCCATTAGAGTGACAGTCAAAAGTATAGGCTTCTTAGTTTTAGTTGCTTGCAATTCCAGCCAACTTGGAGGTTGTGTTCTGGAGCCATTTTTGAAAGTCCGTACTAATCTAACCTCGCAATATGGAGCATAGCCTGGAGGACCTTCACGCAAGAATGATCTTAAATATTTGACAAATCTCTCAGAGGGAGGGAAGCATCCTACACAAAGTGATAAAAGAATCCAACCACGAGCATGTGATGCTTTTGAAGGGTTATTTGTTAGCTGCTTGCAAAGTTGACAGAAGATTTCATCTCTGAAACGAAAAAAGTAGTTTCAGTAGGTAAATGGAAAATCATACGATAACTCAAAGCTCTAATTGTGCTACTTACCGTAACTCTTTTCGGATAATGCCATGTCCGATTATGAAATGTAATTTCTCCAGATTTGTGCTTCGACGCGAATTAAGCCAACTACTGTACATTTCGCCGGTTACTTCGTCGTTCATGAGACTTTTCATGAACTCTTCGTTCAATTTGGTTTGTTTTTTTAATGTTCTTTGTATCATTTTATTGCTGTTGTCATAATTATCTTTCATTAGAATTTCCTGCAAAAAAAGTTAAATGATAAAAAAAACATTTTCTCAAATAATATACAATTTAAAAACTACTAAAAGGTGTCTTACTTCAAACTCTTTAGTTTTTTGGAATGCCCGACCAATAGTATCCGACAATTTTGTCATCACCGGTACAGTATCAACTTTGTCATCAACATACTTTGGCTCAGCTAAATCACCCATAAATCGTAAAATAGTTATCCATAGTGCTTGTGCAGCAATTTTGTCAACAGGGTAAGGCAAATCTAAAAGCGGGTGTTTTAATGGCCTGCGGGAATATAAATGACTCATGTTGCCCAAGAAATATGTAGCTGCAAACTTTCTGAAGTTGAATTCATCAAATGATTCTTCTTCGGTGTCTTGAGGTATCGGTATTACATTTCCTACCTCTGGTTTAGCTGTCCTGGTCTGAAAATAATATTTAGCAATAAATATTATAGAGCAGAGAATTAAAATTAAGATAACGTAATTATTTCCGTTATAAAAAAATACAAACCACTCCAAATCCAGTTCCACGCACCGTTCCAGCAGGTGTATTTGTATCTTTTAAGAAACCAAAAACATCATCAACATATCTATCGTCGATGACTGTAGTATTTTGAATGTTATTCTCCAGCGATATGTCTTTGACTATCCATATCGACCTCATAAACTCTGTGAATTTCTTTTCATATTCATCTGATGCTTTAGAATCAGATTTACCAGCCTTTATCGCGATATCTTTTTCCTTTTTCAACTCTTCTAATTTCATCTTTATGATATGACTCTTTTCACGGATTAATTTTCTCATTAAATAGCCTTTAGCAGATGCCTGCAATTTTGTGAAGAACTTTCTTAAATTCACAAATGTTTTTCTAAGTTCTCTAGATTTTATCGCAGCTTGTAGGCGTAAGTATCCTCGTCTCATTACAAGATACCTCTTTCTAAAGCCTCTAGCACGGAAGTGCTTTTGAATTGTTATAGCTGCTGCCCGCATTCTAAGGAACCTACGTCGTAATATAAATCTTCTTGCATTCGCTTGAACCTTGATTACTGCGTTCATGAGAACTTTGTGTCGTAAGTCTTCAAGCAGTGCATCGTGTGTGTCTTTTAGGAACACTTTTGTGTGCCCGAGGCGAAATTCTTGATCTTTTAAAACTTCAGTGCAAATCTTTTTTGTTGCATTCTTGCAGTCAGTTTTCTCAGCTGGCGGTATATCCGAGACAATAAGACGGTATCGGTATACGAATTCAGCATAAGAGTAGCGTATAGGAAATCCTGCTTGCCTTATTTTTGCTGTCTCCATCAATCCTGCGTATCTCAGTTGACGGACACATAACCCACGGTCAAAGACCTACGACCAGCAAGAAAATAATATTAATTTTAATTTCGGTTGTAAATACGACTAATATTATTCTCATCTAAATAATATTCGCATCCGAAATTGAATAAAGTATAAAACTAAATCAGAATAAAAGTGATATTGTATTAACCAATATGTAAGCAATTTAACAAAAGTCCCTATATTGCTAAAATTAAATCGATACTTACTTTAGGTTTCTTTATTTCATTGGGCTTGATGCACCGCACAAAAAATGGGTGGCACGCATAGAGGGTCTTCATAAGAGAGTCAAGAGAGGTCTTGAACTGATGACTTATGGAGAATGTTTTTCGGCTGCCACTTTGCGTTGGAGCAGACTCTGCTATAAATAAGTTTTTCAAGAAACTGTTGCTTGAATCCATCATCATTTCTTTAATGTCTGTTGTCAATTTGTCTCTATTTTTATCCAGAAAACCTGAAATTTAGGAACTCTGGAATAATAAACAGTAATAGCATTGCAATGATTGGTGAAAACAAACCTTGTTTTACTTTCTTACCTCGAACTTCGTACATAACATCACCAGCGAAGTGTTTTACTCCAAATCTATGATCATGGGTTGATTTTGGCGTTACAAAGCAGTTTTTCGTGCTGTGGTTTGACGTTAATTTTGATAAAAGCGTTATATCAGTACCCCTTGGAAATCTGGATTCCTCATCAATAAGCGAAAGCAAATTCATCGGTTTTAATCCAATCATGTCTAGATTTTCTTGGTTGTCAACGTAATTTATGTTATCCCAAGTGATGCCCTCTTTTTCATATTGTTCTTGCTCAAGTTTAAAAATATGTCTCACAAAAAATTGCTGCAAATTTTCGTTAGCGTAGTTGATGCAAAGTTGCTCGAAACTGTTCGTTTCAAACTTTTCGAAACCAAAGATATCCAATATTCCGACTGATCCACTCGACAGTTGTTGGTCTTTGTGCAAAGTTTTATTTATCATTTCAACAACATATTCAAATATATGTCCGTAAATCGCTTTGCTGAGCGCGTCTCTGCCTTCCAGAGCTGTAGCGGTTGTGATAGTAGATACAACTTTTTCTCCGTGAGCGACTATAGTCTTCCTAGTTAGAGCATCACAAAAGGTTGATTTGTTAACTCCTAGTAGGTTTGAAATTCTGTTTGCATTAATAGCATCGGAGACTTCAGAAGATTCAATGTTGTTGAAGTTGAAGGATTTAAATTTTAAATTTCCTAAATGCAAAATTGCACCGAGTAAGCCGAATAAGGCCCAAGTATCTTGATCTGGAAAATTTAAGACTTTAAATGCAGACCGTATATCCGAAAACTCCAGCGCATCGTTGCGACCGTCACAAGTAAGCATTTCTCCAGAATTCAAATATGCATAGTCGTTTGGACGACCCAATTCCAATTTTTTCTTCTCATCAGCTGATAATCCAGAAACCATAGAATAGAAAATGTGATAATTCCTTTCTCCTTTGTTTTGAGAAACAATGCGAGATTTTTCTAATAAATATTGATCTATATTTCCACCCTCGATTGCTCCTTTTCTACTGAAGAAAATGTTGATATATTTCCCGAATCTCGATGAATTGTCGTTTCTCACAGTTTTTGCGTTACCAAACGCTTCTAATATTGGATTAGTTTCTTGTATTTGCTGTTCGATCCAAGAGTGTTTTCCACTTGACGCAGCGAGGTATTGAAGTAACAGCTTAGTGCTTTCTGTTTTTCCAGCCCCGCTCTCACCGCTGATTCAACAAGAAAAAAATGCTTGTAAAGTGCTGATCGTTAGTGCAATACTTAGATAGATAATTACATTAGATACGAAAAGGTATGAAATTCAAACTAGATAGGCAGGTAGGGACTTTTGTTATCTACGAGTATGTTTTATGTTATCAAAATTATTTTAATTCCTTACCTTATAACTATGCACTGATTTGATGAGGTATCCAATAGCTCTCTGTAAGAATTTTCTCCAATAGCAAAAATGTGCGGTGGTACTTCACTGACGTTTCTTCCTTGGTAGTAATGAATCTGGTCCATTGTGTAAATAGGCAGTATTTCGTAAGGGTTTATGGCTATTAACATTGTGCCCGTGTATGTCTGAAAGTGATAGTCGAGAATGTTAATATCTACGTAGAAATCCAAATTGAGTTTTTCTTGAAATGATCTTCATTCCAAAACATTTATATCCAATGGTTTTTCGCGCTGTTTGTGCTGCCAACTGCTGGGCTACTTACTTCCCAACTACCTACTTATTAATATACTTGATGCAAAGACTCGTCCCGAAGGCACCGATCACTTTCGCAACAGGGATGCGCTCGCGCAAATTACTGGACCATAATGATGATACTGATGCATAAACATAGTAGGTTATAGGTAAGTTGAAGACCTAGTCAACCCAGTTATTATTTTTTTTAAAAAAGTAGGGGGTTTTACCCTCAACCTTTTGCAGTTTCGTAGAGCTTTTGACATTTTGGTAGATAATGGCACACATAAGAGTATCTATACTCCAGAAATGTTTTCTGGTTAATTGCACATCGGATAGGTACCTTTATCAACTTAAGTTGGTTTTATCTAAGCGGAACTTTGTTGTGATAAACATTAAATGTCTCTCTTGGCTGTTCGACGTCATAAATTATTATCAACACAACAAGGTGACTAATAAAAGATATTTCGATAAGTTACAGTATCCAAAATCAATGTGGAATACTTTAGTTAAGATAACAATCTTGGTAAATCTAGATTGAATGAGTTCGTGGAAACTTCAGTTAGTTTACTATTTTAAACTACAGATGCGAGTCACAGAAAAATACCGTCGGAGTCTGTCCGAGTGTTATCAAGGGTGTTACTTTTTGTCTAAGGCATCGTCGGATGAAATTACAAATCCAACGACAACTTCAAAAACTGTCAAGCCCCAAAGATCTTTCAATCAAGAAAAAGAAGGTCAACGGTTTGTTGCATATCTACGTTGAACAATTTTTGTTTGAGGAAAGACTTCTTTTCTTCTTGCATTTTCTACCAGCTGTACCTACCTAAATGTGTTATGTTGTATAGAGCTGTCCCACCGTTCGGAGCTCACTTCCTGATGATGGAATAGGGATAATTGCCTCCACTCTGTACCGCCGTGGCACAAAATAATATTTTGTGGCCGTGGTCTATGGTGGTGGTGGTGGTGGTAGGTACCTATATGTTGAATATGTTCTGTAGTACTACCTAGGTATACATAATACGGATACTCACGTATATAAGTTGTTGACTATATCGCAAATGAAGATTGCGCAGGATGGTATACTCCTGAAGTTCTCCAAGTGTGATCATATCTTCGACTCCTGACACCGACGTCGCGTGGAGCGGCTTGAGCACGCTCTTGACGGACGTCGTGAACACCTTGCCATCGTCATCTTGCACTTTGACCTGGTCTCCTAAGCTTTGGAGCACTTTTACTGCTACCGGGATGTCAAACTCTGACTTTCCATCTGGCTTGAGCCATACCAGATTCTGAAACACAAAACTTGCTTGGTTAAAAATATAATTAGGTAAGTCATGGTATGGTTTGTACTAATAAAGTTAGGTAGGTAAGTTAAGTAGCTGTGAGTAATATGCGCTACCTAATTATAATATATAACAAAGTACCTAGCTAGTTAGCTAGAACAACAAACTATGTAAGATTTGTTGATGTGATGAAACGCCAAGGTATAACAGAACGCGGATTACTTAACTGTTTTATTAAACAAATATACATAAATCCGAATTCCCAAACGTAAATCTACGCTAAGCACGCGCTCAAGCCCATGTTGCCCTTTAAAATGTTAATAGAACTAAAAGGGATAGCTATACTTTTGAGGGATGCTCAACGTTGATTTGCGTTGTTCAATTTGGGGGATAGATAAATAACTAGGTAATTTGATTTAAATATAAAACATTATTTATGGAATCTAAATGTAATTAACTATGAAACTTCATCAATATTTCTAGATATTGAATGTCTGACAGTGAAAATTTTAATCAATATAGGGGAATCCCCCGGAGCTCTGTAAGTAGGTACCTACATTATTTATTGATATTGAGCCCGATATATGAATGACGTGAGATTCCTTTACCGTGGTGAGGTTAACTCTGTGTAGGTACTCTAATAAACATTGTCGGACGATAGACCAGCTTAACTGTAGGTAGACCGGAAGTGTAACTTGATTGGAACGCCCAACTACTGTTACCTACACTTGATGTAGCCGTTTTTCAATGAGTTGCTATTGATTATGACGCTGCAACTCCGTTTAAAAACAGCTAAATTTCTTTAATGACCAATAGACTTAAAAGTAAATATAGTAGTAGATAGCAAGGTATTTCATTAACAAAGTAAACACATCAATACGTAAGTAAAATAAAATTTGAAATTAAAACTTCTTACATTTGCGCCCGCAGACGTCAATTAAAGTTCCTTAATCTTAAAAATCCATTTGACAAAAGATACTTTTTGATGAAGTGATTAAATAACTTTTTCGAATGTCAAATTTAGTTGGGCACTGAGGGCGGCCGTTAATCTTAAGCAATTGCGAAATCGCTCCTTAAGAGGGTCTACTAAAATTGACGACGTTAGATAACACGTAGTTACCTGGACAGTATAAGGCGCACCTAAGTAGGTATTAAGAATATCAAAAGTTAAGAATAACTTACCGCTAATTGTATCCGATCCGCCATCTTGAACCACTTGAGATTCACCTCACAATAATAAAAACATTTTCCGGACTATATTGATTGACATGCACCGCGTAACATTCGAAAAAGGACTGCCGTAAACTTATCAATATTATCAGAAGATAGTAGAAGGCTATCACAAATATGCCTAGATAATGATGCAAGCAAACACCCATTCCGACTATTTAAAATTAATGATGTAGGCACGATTATTTTCAATCCTGAATTCAATAGATTCCTTCATTTTATCAATGCGCAAATAACTTAAGGATCTACATTATCTTGAGAATTGTTCAATACGTCGTTCAAAAGCTTTTTAAAGTACTTTAGGATTAAATTTAACATTTTGTGGTACAGTCAGCGTCAGTTTTGCTTGAGATCTTGAAAGTTTGAAAGAATTAATTCTATGAGAATAACTAAAATAGAGACATAGGTTAACTAGGCCAATGTTGTTTTTATGGTAAATCAAATCTAAAACAAGTGAAATACTAATTAAATGCTCCCAAAATGTCATTCTATTAGAGCAGCTTGAAGCATACAAGTTTCTGAAGCTGACTGTATTACTCTAACCTCAAGGAAGGAGCCTATACATTGTTTTTTCCTTTTTTTTCATTAGCTTTGAACATCTGTACATTTACCACTGATTGTATAAGGTCAAGATACCCTATATGGTCACATTCACTTACTGGCCATGTTGGGCCACACATTGTAAACAAGTTTGGATAAATTGGAATGGGAAGGGGGGGGTCACAAAAGTTATCTTGAATGTCCTGAATGTAGCATGGGAATTCAAACAGGCACAAGACAAAGATTACCAGTGGAGAAAACTATTCAAAGGGAAACCTTTTAACACAATGATAAGTGGCAAACACTACCCAGCTAACTGTCAAATAGCAAACTGTCTGACAGGGAATGTTCTGAACAAACATTAATGAGATTAGTAAATACAATTTATTTAAAAATAATTCCGCATTACAAACAACTTAGTCTAATCAATTAATTTACTTCTTCTTCTCTTCTTTTTCTTTCTTTTCTGCTTTCACTTTTTCTTCAGTTTTCTTGTCATCCTTATCATCTTTCTTTTCTTTTTTGTCTTTTGCATCATCCTTTTTGCCTTCCTCCGCATCTCTGTTTGTAATCTTGTTGTTAATCAGATTGTGTAATGCTATGATTGATCTAACAAGTGCAGCAAGGTAAACTACTAGAGACTGATCATTGGTCTTGATGTACAAATTATCAACAAAGTTGACATTTGCAATGTCAGGCAAAAGGTTGAAAATATCTTGCAGTTGGTAAATGATTTGATGGTTCATTGGCAAAGATCCTTGTCCAACCTGAACTAGATAGTCTCTGATTTCACTAAGTTGAGAATGAAGGCCCCGTAATCCAAGGAGCTGGTTGGTGATTCTCTGGGATAGACTGCCAACAGTTGTGTCTTTGATGTCTCGTAGCAGGTGCTCAACACCAACTTCCTCAGCCTCTTCAGCTCCAATCTCACTGGGCACATGTTCAAATGTTCTTGTAGTAGGACTGCCATCATCGTGCACTTCTTCTACAGCTTGGTAAGCCTCAGTCGGCAGGCCCAAGTCTTTAGGCTTAGCATCAATAATAACTAAAACTGAGTTTGGGCAGTAGCGACGAATTAGTTCATTGATTGAAACATCATTTTGGTGGAGTTTTGGCCCAGTGTGGTACCAGCCCACAACTTTTTCACGGGCATTCACCTTCTTGAACATTCCATACATATTTTCCAGATAATCATGGTCCAGAAACCATACTGATTTGTCTTTATCATCTTCGTCGAAAGGAACTGAAATATGAAGAGTTTTCATAATTAATTATAATCAGTACACATTTTTTATCAGAACTAAGTTATAATGACTATGCATGATTTTATTTAAGGTTGCTTAATATGAAAAATGGAATTACCTACTAGCTCTATTGCTTCAAACCCCTTCCATGGGATTTTTCACATTATTTGTTGCCTATTACTGTCAACTAATAAAGGAGACCTCTGACCAGACATTTGAAGTTTTGATAAGACACTGAAGGATTTTGCATTTTGGTTAAAGATTACAAACAATATTTTAGCTAATACGAGTAAAGGTAACGGTGATTGTCGGATGTTATAGAAGCACTAACCTGCAAAACTATTTGACACGTCCAGGACGCCTTTCGCCCTCCAACAGCCCAAGAGTACACCAACTACTCGTTTCTGGTTACCGATCTTTCCCATCCGGTTGAAATGGTCCACTACACTCAGCAATACTAGTGGATGAACCACAACTTTTGTGGTGACTTTTGCAGTTGTTGTTACAATGGGGACCACTTCTTGAGCAGGCATTTTCAAAATTGTATGCTAATCTTCAAATAGCGAAACCACTTAACCACCAATGGGTAACAGTCGTTTTTAAGGATAAGAATAGAAAGAATTTCTATGAAACAAAGTCCCAAACAACGAAGCAGAATTTCTTCAATCACAAAACTAAGATTTTTTGACAGTCATTTAGGCAATGTTCATAATCCACAAAAAGTGTTACATTTGGCAATTTAGTCGATGCGGCAGCCAAGCAAAATTGTGAAATGCAATGGAACATAAACATAACCAAGGGACCTTTGTCAGTTTGTCGGTCACCTTTGCGTCAAAATCGCTCACGTCATTCAATGAAACGTTAAAATAAGAAGATAATTTGGAATTTTCGCCATGGTCGTCTCGTCGTGTTATTTTTGAAAATGGTCTAAATAAGCAGCCTTCGTATCACTATTCGAACACTTCCATAGTTTCTAATCTATTCTATACTATCTCTTTTTCAATCGTCTGTAAGTAAAAACCGTAAATATGGCGCAAAAAACTATAACCTTCGTAACTGGCAACGCAAAGAAATTGGAAGAGCTCAGAGCTATATTGGGTAGTAGTTTTCCATTAGAAATAATAAGCCACAAGCTTGACTTGCCCGAGCTTCAAGGAGAAATAGAAGAAGTGTCGATAAAGAAGTGCCAGGAAGCTGCACGTCGGTTAAATAAGCCTGTTCTTGTGGAAGATACCAGCTTATGTTTTAAGGCGCTTAATGGACTTCCAGGGCCGTACATTAAATGGTTTTTGGACAAGATAAAGCCTGAAGGTCTTAGTAAGATGCTCACCGGATGGGAAGACAAGTCTGCGGAGGCCGTATGTACATTTGCTTATTGTGAAGGGGAATGTAATGACTACAATGTAGTTCTGTTCCAGGGTGTAACCAAAGGAAAGATTGTCGAACCAAGGGGTACAAGGGACTTTGGTTGGGACTGTGTTTTCCAACCTGAGGGTTATGATAAAACATATGCTGAGTTACCCAAGCCCGAAAAGAACAGTATTTCTCATAGGTACAAAGCTCTTGAATTACTGAAAACACATTTTATAAATAAAAGCAAGTGAATCTTCAACTTCTTATGTTTAATTTTACTATCCAAATGTTATTAAGCTTAAATGAGCCAATATAGAAAATTGGTTACCAAAATTTTAAGTTTTATTAGCACCCTCTCACAATATCTTAGTAGATGAGGTAATTAGTGGTTAAAATACTTGGTTGCAAAGTGTAAACCTTCAAGAATCCTAACTCATTCATTTCACAGATAGCAAACCTTTTTTTATAAGCTGCTGAAATGAATTGATATTACTGTTGTTTTTTATTGTTCTAGATTGACCCTACCCTTTACACTTGCTTAAGTTTTAAATTCACCAAAACAATGTGCAGGAATCTTTAACTATTCCCCTTAAAGAAAAGAATATTATAGAAGTTCTTCATCTTAAAATCTAAGGCCAACCTCAAGGCTTAAGAAAGGAAGTCAATCAAATCAGTCAATCTGAGGAGTTTGGATTTTGATTACAATCATTAAATAATGGACAGTAGAGACGGGCAAATTCAAAATTTCTCAAGGATTTCATCATTCCTTTTATTAGCTTCAAGTCGTTTTCATCAATGAACACAAATAAAATTAATAAAAGATTAACTAAAGTTAAAGCAAAATTTACTCATAGGAATGAAATCCAAGTGAAGTCAAAAATGAAACAAATTTAACAATGATTACATTAAATACATCTACTCTATTTATTAGAAATTCAACTTTAATTCTCAATACAATACATAAATTGAATTGCTTACACAAAATCAATACTACTGGATTTATTTATAAATACATTTAGGTGGTTAATCTGGTATTTATCAAATTCTTAACTCAGCAGTAGACCTAAGCAGTACACTGTTATAACAATATTACTTTTTGTAATGAACCCACTGCTCTTAGACGTGTGTATGCCTGGAGCTACATAAGGTTGCAGATTTGAATTATTGTAATTCTTATAGTACCACTCTTTTCCATCAACCTGTCTTGTCTTAGTTGGCTGTCTACTTGGAAATGTATTTTCTGCAAAGCCTGTTTTCCCTTCTCTGTTTATCACTGGAGAGTAATGATTACTATGCTCTTGAAGATCATAATGTGCTACCTGGGGCATGTTGACTTTTGTAATAGTAGCAGGGCGTTTTGCATTACTGCTGTGATTCCTTCTAGCTAACTCGTCATTGCTTGGTATTAATACTGCAGAAAGTGCTGTAGGTTGTGTATTTGTATTGTCTATGTGTTTTTTCACAGGTGGCTTTGAAGTCACAGGAGTGGATGAATATGATTTTGTACTCGATTCTAGCCATGCGTGTAGAGACATATCATTACTAGTATCTGTAGTTATTAATATGCCTTCCTTTTCTGTGACTTGTGTTATTGTTAGATTAGATTCCATCAGGTTGTATTTGCTTAAGTTAGTGGGATCACTTTTCTGTTCTTCTATATTTTTCGTTCTGTTATAAGCTACATGAGTGCTATTATCATCATCATGGTAAGCTTGAAGTTCATGAATTTCGCTTTTGATTTTCTGATGAGTTGTGTTTGTGTGTACTGTCTTCTTTGGTGGTTTGGTTTCCCCAACTGCGATGCTTTGTGCCACATTTCCGCCATTTGAATAATTTGCAAGACCTTGACTGGCAACAACAGTATGTGACACATTCAGAGTTGGGTCAGGTATTGGCATAAATCCACCAGCCGTGGTTGGAAGAACGGGCGAAAAGCCACCCGTTTCAAATTTTGGTGGCGCTGGAGTTTGGTAAATCTTATTACTGTGCTGTGCGTTTTTACTATCTGGCCAATCCATTTTGCGACCGCTGTTTAGCAATTTGCCCATATTAATGGATGGAATCGGCATTCCGAAAAATGTAAAGCCGCTATTCGGCGGTTTTTGGCTGCTGTTCTGGGTTATTTGGGTATTCTTTTGAGTTGTGTTCTTCATACCTGCATAAAGTGTGGGAATACCTTCAGGTGCTTGGGATTTATTGCTATTTTGGAACAAATGCATATCATTGTTTATGCTTTCAACTAAAGTTTCGTTGTATGGGTAATCCACGTAGTCGTCGTAGAAATATTCTGATTCTTCTGGGGCTGGTCTGTTATTTATTTTATTAATATTATGATAATTGTTTTTAATTTGCGTGGTGTAATCTTTAATTTTATCCAATGAAGAATACACTTGTGAAGTTGCTAAATTGGGCAACAACGCCTCGTTTTCATGTGTGATGCAGGATCTTAAGTCGTAATCTTGATTTGCGGGAACATTTTGGCAATCTTCCCTCGAGAAAGGCATACCTGTAACGTACGTGCCATCGGCACATTTGGGCCCTAGAGCTGAAGACTCTGACAGCCACAATTTGAACCACATGAGTTCACAATTACAAATCAGTGGATTTCCTGCGAACAAAATATAATATTAAGACTATCATATAAATACTAGCAGATACTGTTCAGTGTATTCATTTTAGTATTAATTATTAAACCTACCATCAATATCCAAAATGGCAATATTGTTTCTCAGTTTTGCAAATGTCGATTCGCTTACAGTCGCCAGCTTATTATACCGAAGTGATAATACCTTCAGTCTAGACATGGAATCAAACGGCTTACCACCAATGTAGCATAGTAAATTGTTATCCAAATTTAATTCTACTAGCCATTCCATGTACTGAAAAGACGTTGATGTGATTTTAGTAAGTTTATTAAAACTTAAATCCAAGACTTCCAATGAAGATAACTGACGTAATCCTGAGTTGTCGACGTTAGTCAGTTGGTTATTGCTCAAATTCAGATATTGTACCAAAGGCATGTTTTCAAAAGCTCTTGATGAAACGAACTGCAGTCTGTTGCCTTGTAACTCTATGATTCTTAACTTCGGTAGGTTAGAAAACACCCCATCGGGCAAATCTACTATGTGGTTTCGGCTCAAGTACAAAGCTGTTAAGTTAGGCAAATTCATCACTGCTCTTGGATGAATGACTTCTATGTTATTATTTTCCAAGTCGATCGTTTCCACATCCCTTAGATCCTTGAAGCTTGCAGCACGGAGTTCTACTATCTTGTTGTTTGGCATTCTTATATCTCGCAACGACTGCACGTTGTTAATAACGTTGCCATCGAAATGTTTAATGTGGTTGTAACTGGCATCAAGTATTTTTAGTTTTGGGAGCATATTTAGGGTAGCGGGTAATTCGTTCAGACTATTCGATGATATATTCAAAGTTTCAACGTCTAGAGCTCTACTTACTGTGTTAGGACTTATACTCTTCAATTTATTTTTACTGAAATCAACTGTAGATAGTGCTGCGTTTTCCTGTATGGCCATGAAATCAAAACTTTCTATTGTGTTTCCGTGTAAGTTGACCTGCTTTAAATGAGCAAGCTTGCTAAAACTTTTTGGATGTACAGATAATATTTGATTATCACCTAAATCTAATATTTCTAACTGACCCAAATCACTGAATGTATTTACTTCAATTTGTCTTAATCCGTTACGTTTCATGTATAAGCGACGTAAGTTGTGAAGGGTTTTCATACAGCCATGAGGTATTTTTTGTATACCATTACTCGATATGTCTAAAGTCCTCAAAGAGGGCAGATCTAAATCTGGTGATGGAGGAATGGGTAGGCTTGTTATTTGGTTCCTTTGTAAATACAATTGTTCCAAGCCTCTTGGTAACCCAGGCACAAATTCCATTAGTTTATTTGAACTTGCGTCTATTTCGTAGAGGTTCGCTAAGTTTCTAAAAGTAGCTGGATGTAACGAAACTAAGACATTTCCTGAAATATTTATATACTCTAGTAGAGGAAGTTCTATGAATGTTATAGGGTCAACAATAGCTATTTGATTATGGCTTAAGTTAATTCGCCTTAAAGCCGGTAAATTGTACAACATTTTTGGTTGTAATCGTTGAAAATAGTTAAAAGATAAATCTAGTCCCTTTAGTGCCGGCAAATTCCAAAAGGGACCTTCGTTCATATCGGTCAGAGAGTTGTTTCTTAGATGTAGCTCTCTTAATGCTGGCATTGCGACAAAGGCATCCGCCTGTATAAACTTAATGCTATTTTTGTTCAAATGTAATCTTTCTAGGCTCGGGTGACCTCTCAAGGCTCCTCTAGGAATATCCTGAAGTAAGTTATCGCTCATGTCCAAAAATCTTAAGCGAGGCAAAGCATCAAGTAAAGATCGAAATTCAGAAATGTGCATGATCTGATTTCCGATTAGGCTTAGCTCTTCTACACCGCTTCCCGATTGCTGTAGAAATGATTCAGGATGTATTTGGGTTATCTTATTGAAGTTCAAGTCTACAACCCTCAATTTCGGCACTCTATGAAAAGCTCCGTGGTGAATTATGCTTATTTTGTTGTTCGAAAGTAACAATTTTTCTAACATAGGGTGATCAACAAATGCACCTTCATTCAATTTATCAATCATATTGTGATTAAGGTTTAAATGAGATAGTAAAGGCAAATCTCTGGTCGCTCTTCCTACCATTGTTGCATCTGTTATCTTATTATTATTAAAAGATACGTCACTAAGAACAGGAATTACAGAGAAAGCTCTCATGTGAATGTGATTTATTCCACAATTTGATATTTCCAGCTTTCTCAACTTAGGCAAATTGTACAATGCATTCTCTTTGACTATACGAAGATTAGGACTCCCTGAAATAAACAGTCTTTCCAAGTTTGGGAGGTTTTCAAACGTGTGTTCATTTATGGTATTTAAACTTTCTGAGTGAATGTTAATGTATTTTAATTTTGGCATATTAGCTATAGCAGGTAACCTTTTCAAGCTCTGCGATTGAATTGTTATTGCTTGCAGACTTTGTAGCTTTGTCAGACTTTCAGCGGGTAGATTTCTTAACTCATTTTCTACTATAAATATTTCTACTAAATTATTTTCTTGAGATTCCAACCAAGTTGCTGATAATCTTTCGATGCCATTGTGCCTTAACATTAATCTCAAGATTTTTACATTCTGGAATAATTTTCCGGGTAGAGATGGAAGATAATTGTTTTCTATTATCAGTTCATCTATTGGGTTTCTGACGTAGTCTCCAATCTTTTGAGTACCTTTCAAAACTTGCGGCAAGTCGCTGTGCGTGCACCTGCAAATTAAAACTAGTTTTAATCAACTATTCTTCTCGCCGTTTAAATATAATCGATTCTATTTTACGTACCATATTTGCACATCGTCGTGTCGATTTGTGCATATGCATGGTAAAATAGTCTCCGGTGTAGGGCATACTGCTCGCGCTGTTTCGCCAAATACACTTGCTGATGTCACTATAACGAACCATAATATCGTCTTTTGTATTTTGGAATCCATTCCTCTATTTCTTCTGAAGGTTTCATTGTTGCATATTGAATGCTTGGCGGAGGTAAGGTCCTTACGTCTGAAAAAAGTAAAGTATTATTTGTAAATTATTACTGTCTATCGACATTGATCGACATTGATCCCCAGTACCATAAAAACATTGATTCTTAGGTCCCAAACATTGTGTGACCTATTTAGCGAAATGGTTTATGATGTAAATGGTCGAGCATAAGGCCCAGACTCCACCAGAGCTGAGCGGAGATGTGCGGCGTCGAGCTGTGTTTTCAACAACCAATAGAATCACATCTCCACATCTCCATGTGTGAATAACGCAATTCCATTAGTTGTTGAAAACACAGCTGGACGCCGCACATCTCCGCTCAGCCCTGGTGGAGTCTGGGCCTAAGAATGTTACCTTACGGTTTTATGTTCTAAGTCTAGTAGTTCAAAATTTAAATAACTTAGTATAACAGTCACTGACGCTCAAGTTCTTCTTAATTTATTGAAAGACCATGTCTAAGATGTCCCAGACAAATTAATTGTTCTTTCATAAACAACAGCATTGGTTGGTGATGGTATTGGTACAGAACGGGATCCGGCGACGTCAAGGACCTGCACTATTGAAAATGGAGAACAATGCCCTAAGCAGAACGGTCCGGTGGTTAAGTTGCACTTTCACTCATTCCCCATTGTTCTTATTGGCGATTTATAGCGTGCACATGCAACAGTGTTCTTTGCGTCATTGTGTGAGGTTACGCAACGCTGAAATTTAGAGGTTTAGGGGTTCCATTGATGTAGGTCACAGTGGCGTTATTGTTAGCGGGCTTCGACATGCTAGAGTAAATTCGGTTACTACTGCAGACCTCAATACCCCATTACATAATTTTGATAAGTAAAAGCATATGTCATGAATGATTCAAGAGTACGACACGGGTAATGCATTTTTATGCTCTTAGTGGAAGTCCAAAAACAATCTAAGCTGAAAACAAACAGGTGAGAGTGTGATTTTGCAATATATTTTAAAGCAGTTAGGGTTTCCTTGAATATAATTGCTGTTTATTGTTATAAGTAGTAGATATTTTTGTGGATGTCAGTGAATTGATGCTAAACAGACAGGTGTGTACGTTACCTAAGTACCTACCTACATATAACGCGCGCGTTTTGTTTGTCAATACAATTTGAAAGAGTTTTTAATGTTAGTCGTGATGTCGTTAACATTATGGCCCTACAATTTGTAGAGTAAAACTAAGAAAATACTATTTTAGATCTGGGGTTATGAGTTATTTGTTCTCTAATACCTATTTCACCATTTCGACAGCGACAGGTCACATGGCTCTCAAGCCAGTACCTAGCCAGATGAGTGTGTGGAAATGGAGAGACCTCGTAAGATGGGTAATATACCAAGTGTTATTTGTTAGTTTATAACTGAAGAACATGCACGAATCATCGCAAGCAGCCAACGGGACGGGTGCCATTATATACAGTTAGCACACTTATCTCTAACCGTCACCGATTGTCATCCCGCTTCCTCCATTTCTGGGCCACGTCGCATAGGAATGCTCATGTAACAGATATTACCATATAGGTAACTAAGGTGCATTTGTGTTTTTTCTAGTGTTAGTAGCGATTGAAGTGGGTTTGGTGATCAGTGCTAAACTTTTGCTTTTGCGGAATGTTTTTAACCATTGCCTTGTCTGGGCTGATCATGTTACCGCCTTGTGGATGTGATTGGTAGGTAGGGGGAGGAAAAACAAAAGCAAGCCGACTAACCCCTCGAGAAGAATCTGCCCCTCAAAAGTCGAAATGGGTTTGACCACCATTTCGACTTTTACGACTTCTTTTTTGTAGTAGTTGTAGTAGAGAGCATAATGGCCCACTGGTTAAACGGAGTTAGTAGGAACACCTAGTTTGTGTGCAATGTTCATTTTGCGTGTAACTCCTTGGTAGGCCACACTGCCTTTGCCTTATGGTCTTCAGCCCAGAGCCTTATGGAGCTCACGGTTCTTCGCGCATTAGTAACTGGCTACGTATTTGCTTTTAACAAATGGTTGGGCGCCTAAGTCTATACCATCCATAACCTTCTAAATAAGTAATTAACGATCCCCAGGGCTCCCACTGTCTTTCTCTGTGCAATTCCATTTATTTAAGTGGTTTCCGAATTATCTTCTATTTTTTGAGTATCCTCTTTCGTCCTTTAGTTCCTCTCATTGTTAGTTTATTTTCACATTTAATTCATCACAGTAATAATTATTTTACTCATTCTGTAATAAGGGGCCTATACTGCGCTGATGACGATTTTTCATTTAGTTTTATTCCATGTCGGACGACAACACCACCGAGGGCCTGTTAAAATACCAGTTTCGTTGCATCGGTAAATGCTAAGATAGATAGCCTCTTTGTCTGGTTTATCTTCTATGAATACACTTCCTAAATTGGGCGTGTCATATCATTAGGAATATCATTAGAATGTAACCTACTGCTCTAGATAATTTAACTGTGTACTTTTTTTCAAAAAAAAAATTATGGCAGGCCAGGTTTAAAATCTAAAATGAATTGTTTCAACTAATACTACTAGCTATAACCTATAAGGTAACTGTGTACTTATGGATATAACTTGTGATCATCCAAGTATGGAGGCAATCTTGGTCTGTGCATGTTCTGTGTCATGTCAAGTCGAAAGCTAGGCCGCAGCTGGTCCGTTGCACTGATGCACAATAATGATCATAATCTTATTGCACATACATGATACTCAGCACAGTACGGTATGACTTGGTAACGTACTATTACCTAAATTGTTATGTAAATTAGACTTATGTTCATGTTTTTGGTAGTATAACATATCAAACGTACCTATCTAGATTTTATGAAAAATATTTTTTCTGGCTGACGATTTATTTACTACCAGGCTGAAACGTAGCGATTTTTTTGAAGACCCGTAACATAATTTGTCATCTTGGAATTGGTAATAGTTGAGAACCGTTATTTTTAATTTAAGTACGTTGGTAACTTTCCCAAAATCTTTGAAATTTTTACATTCGCTGCCTTGACGAAAAGTTCTGCAAAGTGTATGTATGAAATAACTACGTAGTTATAGCGTAGCTACTTTTGATAAACTTTCCGAGTGTGAAGTTGTAATGAAATACTGTTTTTAATTGTTGCTCTTTACGGTAAATGATATTATTTGATGTCACCGAACGCACTATGTGAAAAGTCTTCATTATTAGAAAGTATTTTTGGCGCGCACGCCCGCGTCGCGTGTTTTCGTTATTTACTTTAGCAAATCGATCTAAAAGGTGCTTTAACTATCAAGAAAATAACTTAAGTATCTTTATTTATTTATTCTATACTGCACAGAATTAGGAAAAAAAAAGTACAATTGGAGGACTTAATGCCTGGAGGCATTATCTACCTTCAATGAATAAAAGACTTACCCTTAAACCTGCTTGATGTTGTTTATACCTACTTACTGATTAATCCAGCTCAGTATAGGCACAGAATTAAATATAAGTAGGTAAGGGAGTAATATTGAATCTGGCAGGCACCTAATAAGGTGATTCAATGCAAATATAATTTTGTGCAAAAAATAACTTATGCAAGGTTTAGTTAAACCGCAGACCATGCAAAGTCTTTCTTTACGTTCTTCGTAAAGCTTTACACATATGTGATGATACTCGTAATACCACCCCCTCGACTGATGAGCCCAATTTCGGTAGATCGGCAGGGTGAAAACTAATTGAAAGATCACACTTGACCCTTATAAGGTAAAACGGAGCTCTGATGGAACTATACAGAAAAGTGTTATAAAACAACGAGTCAGATCATTATGCCTAGTAGGCACTGGAAGAGCAGATTAGAAAATAAAAACAATACCTATCTGATTGTTTGTACGTAAAACATCTCCGAGAAAGGCCGCTTTGGGGGACACTGGATCGAAAAGTGCAATATCGACAGTAACTATTGCTATGTGACGTCGATACTAATGATTCATCATTGGCTGTTTCACAGTTCGAAAGCAAGCGACTTCACAATTCACAAACGCCAATCAACACTAAGCACGCGCTCACGCTCATGCTGTCCCCTAAAATGTCAATAGAACTGATAGGAACAGCATGGGCGTGAGCGCGTGCTTAGCGTTGATTGTTGTTTGTGAATTCGTGGGTAAGAGGGATTCAGAGCATTAGGTACAGATGGACGAAAACCCAGGTTGTTTTTAATTGACTACTTAGCTTCTAGCCTGAATTTTTTCATCCACAGCTTTATAGGACAATGGCGGAAGGTTCTCAACACCTAACATTTTGGGCAGCGTGCCTCAGGGGGCTGATCCTCGGCTTAGGGCAATTACTATGAGATTGCAATCAGACGTATCAAAAACGGAAAACGGAGAGTAAGAAAGATCTTTGCCAGGCAGTATTACTAACAATATCTGTTAGCAAACACCTAACGTAACACTTTACTCTTTAATGATGAGTACGAAAACGAGTTATTTTTGCTTTCTATGCTCTGGCTCGTTACCCGGGTGGTCTCGAGTTCAAAACAGGCCTTAACACCTACTTTGTGTTCATTGTACAATTTTCTGCTAACTCTCCGGTAATTGAAAACACTGATAAAAACTGAAGCAACCCTTATAACGGCGGTAGGCTCGCCTGTAACCAAGTTGGGTTCAAATTGACTCAGCGAAATGTTGTCTTCTGCATGTTCCGTTAACTATGACGGCAACAGTGGTCGTGATGGAATGTAAGTGCTATGTATCAATATGGCGTTAGTTTACGTTTTTCAAGCTTTGTTTAGTGTCTTGGATATTGCGTGTTTTGATAAGGCGACAACAGGTTACCCATTTAGGTTTAGGCACCCATTGATGAGAAGTGTTGTTGTGCGAAAGTGCAACCTTACCTAGTGTTACCATACAGTTACAAAACTGGCATCATGTGTTCAACTACCACTGTTACAACGTAAAAGTTCATACAACCTCAGGACTATCCACCACTTTGATCAAAGATGATAAAACCGATAACAACTGCAATTGCGGATAACTGCACGTTTCCAATCACTCAAGTAATCCTTGGACAAGCGTATCTCGTGGTAGCCAAACACGGACTGGGACCCTAAGTCGATTTCGCATGTAAACACCAGACTTTCGGTTCACAGCTCGATGCGCACCAAGTAACTTATCTTTCACCATTGTGGCGCGTGCCGAGGTACGTAACTACCTGCCGGGCTCTGACGCAGATGTGCGAGTAGGCAGAACATAAATGTGCCAGCGTCTAAGTTTAGAGAACAGCCTTTGAAGAACGCACTTGCATGGTGTAGCATAGTTGCTGCTACAGCTTGTCATAATTCTTTCAAAACAAATAACAAATCCACCTTGCGTACTAGGCACAAGCTTAGCCTCATCCCATGCCTATGTGTGAGACATATTAGGATACTCCAACACACCACCATTCTAACATCATTTCCCCTGCTTGCCTTACATTACCTTCCCTTGCTTCCTTTTTTAAATTGTCGGTTATAAAATGGTCCATGTTGCCAAACTTGCGGAGATTCTAAATCCAGTAACTCTCTGCAACGACGCCTCTGCTGAGTTTTCGTAGTTTCTTTGACGGTGTATTGCAAAATAACGAACGCCGGTGACTATCGTGATTAAATCTAATGTGGCAACACGGAAGGGTGCTTGCTTGGACAATAAAATTGACATGACTTTATCGTTATAATTGTCTTTTGTCCATTCTGATTGCAAAAGTGAACAAGTACCCGCTTGCTTTCCATCCAGGCATCCACGGTAGTAGATTTAAATTCATAGCCACAATTATACAGTTAGTACAAACGGTACTGAGAGTACTGAAACTGTAATGATTGTACTTACTCTCATCTTACTAGGGATCCCGTAGCGGGACTGATCAATTCAGCGAGGGATCCCCTTACCATAACATTACAATTATATTTTATTAGACGACCGATTTAGTGTGAGGTGAAACAATTGGCTATACTACACCAAAGGCCGCGGGTTGCATTTTTGTATCCCCGCACAAACACAAGCACAAACCTTCTTGCATATCCTGGAAAGGGATCTCCATATCAGGAACAGTTCCCTTTAAAAATATCCATTTGTAAATATCGAATTCAGTGATATGGTCATTGGTATACAAAATACAATTTTCAATCAATGGTTATGGTTAAGAAATTGGCTACTTCACCAAGGCCCATTCTCCCAGTTATTAAGTTTTGTCGGCCTACGATGCGTAGGTGTACCGCTACAAATTTTTGTCCCCGCGTGTTGTGGTGCGATTCGTATGATTTAAGCATATGGAAATTCAACAGAATGGAATAGTTTTAAATAATGTGGATACTTCATTATTATTACATTCACTGATATCTTGGTTTTTCTTGGCATGCATGATGATTAAGTATGTAGCATAGTCACGGTACTGACAGCCACAGATTAAGCATAGGCAGCACTGAAATAAATTATACACATTGCATTGGAGTAACGATCAGTTTCGGAACGACCGTGTCAGCATTGTGTAGTCGAGTGCTTATTTGAAGAACTACACACACACATAGACATGACATAACCAAACAACAAGCGATCGTATACAACGGTCCGACTCGCAAATTTTTTGTGAATCCCGTTTCAAGGTGAACCGGAGTTAGGAAGCTGGTTTGTAGTCTGTGAGTTTGGTTATCACGCTTAACGTATATTTCAACACATCTTTGTCAAATAAAGTTCATTTTTTAAAGCCGAATACCTATAAAATAAAGGGCCCATCACTCCCAGTTACAAAATTCAACCTGCATAGGTACTATACTTGCTGATGAACAAGCTTATGTAGGAGTACTTAGCTAGGCAGTTAGACAATTTTTCATCGCTAGGGCCTTCTTCAGTAAAATGCTGCTAAAAAATAGTGCGCATCGTTTGTTTTTTGAAGAAAATTACTGAATCTTACTAGAATGCAGTTCTGAAACACTCCATTCTAAAGAACTCGCAGACGACGCGTTTTGAGATCGGTTATGTCAATCGAAATGCTGAAAGTTTAACTGAACATTTTGAACATCAACATCTCAGTATTCAGTGATAATATAAAGTAGGACTTAGGTGAAACGGCGGGTCAGAGAGTAAAAGACAATTTAAAACCGTGAGGAGACTCCAACAAGTTGTTTCATTGCAATATTCCAGTATCGTACTCTCAAACCGGTAGTTGAGATTACCTTCTATGTAGAACCTGGCGGTGGTCATCTTTAGCGGAGAACCAAAGGTAACCGAAGTCCCTATCTAGGTATCATCTTAATCTATGACTCCGAACTGAAAGCATTTTTTGTTAGACTTTGCTGAATGAGTAGGTAGGTAGTTTAGGAAATATCGTCCTTACTGTAACTGGTCAATACTTAATTTTACTTCGAATTACAAAAAAATCAACACTACGAAATATGCGCGTCAAAACTTTGTAGACAATCAGCCAGTTACTAGTATCTATGTCCTTAGCAAGAATTCTCTATTCCAAAAAATTGTATCCACTTCATTTTTCAACTAAAGCCTCTAGCATGAATATAATTTTCCTCTATGCGCTCTACATTACAAGTATGCTCACTGGGTCATCCTATTTTAGACACCAACGCACGATTTGCACCTCAAATACGTGATAGTTGAATTTAAACTATGTTAAGAATTAACTTAGGTACCTTAGGTAGGTCACCTCTTTTTCCTCATAATGATTTTAATATATTACGTTACCGTAAAGTTACTTCACCTGACAACCTCAACAATATGTTTGATAGGTAACATCGCGTGTTGAGTGCAAAACCGGTGTCGATATTTGTCTGCATCCCGAGTTGGCTGTTGACGTAATGTTTCCTACCAGGCCCCCTAGAGACAAAATCTCAATGCCAAGTTTTTTACATAACAGCACACACCCACAAATTTTGTCTGTGAATTAGCAGCTCGTGTGGAGTTAAGGCTCTAAGGGCGCCTGCCCACACGACTTTTTGTAGCGTGGCTGTCGCGCGTTTGCTAAACGCAACTTGCGTGTGTTAAGTCGCATTAGCAACGTGCCACAGTAGCGATGCCAACCCACTACCAACGCGCTACAGTATCGCGACTGATCGATACAAACGCGCGACTGTGTTGGACGACATAGGGGGGAAAAGGAAACTGAATCCCCCTTGAAGCGCGATAGTATCGCGTTTGCGTCGCGACTGAATCTGAGCGCCCAGTCTGTCGGCGAGGGCATACAGCTAGCGACCGCTCCGCGACTGTAGCGATGCAGACCCGCAACAGTATCGCGGCTGCATCGCTACAAAAATTCGCCGTGGGTAAGCGCCCTAAGTCGTCGGTCAACTTCTTGTTTACTTCGACCGTGCTCACGCGACTTGTTTTTCCCCAACTCTAGACTCCTTCGCCGGCCAGTTAGTATTTGAACTACACAGTGATTTATCGTGCGTTTGCGCACACTGCGCTCTTCGCGATGTTTTTGAGAAATTTGTATAGATCTACGGTTAGATGTAACATTAGATTGTATTCAGTAAAAGTTAATAACAAGCCCCCGAAAATACTCATAACCGGTAAGTCTGAACACGATTACCTAGTTCGTGACCGAAAAGCGAAAGTAAGCAATTGACGTATTGGAACCTAACGAAATGTAAATGTAATGTAATGTTCTATCGTAAATCTCAAACGATAGCCCATAAAAACAGGAAGAAAATATATGACGGGCTGCATCACATTATGTAAACCAATTTGTTAGAGACAAATTGGTTGGGTAAGTTCATGAGAATAAATAACTTCTCCAATAGATAATCTAATCAACGCATAATAGCTGTTATGAAATCGGTTACATAACCACAAGTAAAAATAATTATAATGCCCATTTTTCAGTTCAATTTCCTACACATCAAATGAAATATCGATAAAGAAAATACCCGTGCTTAGATAAGGTGCATTCGATGCAAAATTGCGTGCACCACGCGTGCATATTGTTTGAGTTGTATTAATAATATGGTGTTAGAAAACTGATAACAGCTGCAATAACTGAGGAAGGCTGTTACTGACTAACGTCTATTGAGATCAGGGCTAAACACTGCACATTTAAAATTTATGATTATTAATACAGCCTTTATATGCCTTCAAGGTAATTTTAGCACATATTGGCGCCTGTCTCCTTACTGAGATAGACTTATGCGAGTCGTTAAAAATGGATAATGTTCCCTCAAACTTAAAAGGGCAGAACAAGAGATTGCTCCTGGCAACTCTAGGTTCGGAATAAAACATTCGGTGTCTCGCTTCTCTGTCATAATACCATTCAAACGTAGAACGCTTTTCCAGCACATTTGTTCCCTTCTTCCTATTGAACCCTAGGTTATTATCTAGGTTATTAACCTATTATCCCAAAAATTTACAGATCATGGCGCTAATGATGACGTAGATGAATGCGGACATAACATTTGCAAGTCTCGCGATTCGATACATTCAAAACATGTTTAGCAACTAATCTTTTGTTGCGAAAGCCTGCCATTAAGTGTGCTACGTAGTACGAACGTATATTAACATAACACAACCAAGTACTGAGCATACGCAGTACTTCTGGCTGGGTAGACAAACAAATCAGGCAGGAGTAAACAGAATCATTACCTACGAGTGTATGGTATCAAAATAACACCTATTTATGTACTCGTAAGTAGGTACGCTATATGCTGCATAAACACGTGTAATGACATAATTCATAAGTACAGGAAATTTCGTAGTAGTGCATATTCCATTGAGCACTACTTAACTTTATAGGTATAACATATCTAATTATGTGTACCTATTGTATATTATTGGAACTCTACGCTCATTGGTCGAAATGGACGTTGCGGTTCGTGGAAAGTTATATCGTTTCTGCTTGAAAAAAAACTTATCGGTTTTAAAGTTTTCTAATCAAAACACCTATTGTTATCTTATCAGTCAGAAAGTTCGGAAGGAAATTCGTTCCGGTTCCTGAGCAAGTCCATTCGTCCACTGCTTAAGCATTTAGATAGGCCAGTATTTTACATTTGGCAGGGTATGTTGAAAGAAATTAATGTTATTCATCTACTTATCTTAGTCAGCCCAATTGCTTCAAGCAATTTTTTTGTTTTACAGGAGGACTGGGACAGCTCGGGGTCGAGTGTGCGAAGTACCTCCGCAACAAATATGGGAGAGAGAATGTCATTCTCTCTGACATTATCAAGCCGTCCCAGGATATCGTAAGCGACGGCCCTTACCTATTCGTAGACATTTTAGACTTCAAAGGTCTTCAGAAAATTGTTGTGGATCACAGAGTTGACTGGCTGATACACTTTTCGGCCTTGCTAAGTGCAATTGGAGAGCAAAATGTCCCGTTAGCTGTGCGTGTAAATATTGAAGGAATGCATAATGTGATAGAACTTGCAAAGCAGTACAAACTACGGGTGTTCGTTCCTAGCACAATTGGAGCGTTCGGTCCAGACTCCCCGAGGAACCCAACGCCAAATATAACTGTACAAAGACCTAGAACAATTTACGGAGTGTCCAAAGTGCACGCTGAATTATTAGGAGAGTATTATTATTACAAATTCGGACTGGACTTCCGCTGTTTGCGATTCCCTGGTGTTATATCGAGCGACCCTCCAGGAGGTGGTACTACAGGTGAGTTTTCTTGGTGCGCTTAACTATCAGTAAACATAAAGTGGTACCTATTTAAAACTGAAGTGTGGAAGAAATCATGTGTAAGGTCCGCAATGCATTTTTCCATTCGTCACGATAGCGATTTATTAAGCATGACGGACATTTTCTTGACGATGGCAAGCTTAGAAAATAGCGGAGTAGATTTCCAGATTATCCGAAATAGTCTTGATTAGATGATAGAAAAGGTACTTATGTAAGTGTAGGTAGATTATAATGAACGAAAGCTGTGGACGATGACCCACATCGAACCTGTTCACTTCACTAACAAACGATGGATATATGTCGGTAGCGTAAACTTGTTTTGGGCGTACTATACCTACCTACCTAAGAAGCTACTCACTTTTTCTGGCGTCGTACATATCGACTTGACTGAAAGTTTTAATTTCAAGTTTTGAAGTAAATAAGCTCTTCAGAATTTCTAGCTATGTTGGGCGTCCTGTGGCATCCTGTTTTATTATAGATATATTCCTACTCATTATCAACTACTTATCGAAATGAAATTAATAGGTACCATGTACAGTCAACGGCACACCGGGCTACCCATTTCCGTTTTTCTTGCTTTTGCCAAATAATCTTAATTTCTTTGCAAAAGAGCAGAAAGAACAGCTATGCTATTCCGGTGGTCGCCGACACTCACTTCGCTTGTGCGAGCTAACTTTAAAATTCCATTCCTTCGCGACGGTCGTCGTTTGAGAGAAAAGAACTAAGCCATAAATCATTTTTTAATTATTTACATACAAAATGAGAGAAAATACTAATTCAAAGTAAAGCGTATTGATGATTGAGGTGAGCGTGAAGCGCCGAGATGTGAAGTGATGTTCGATGTGCACCGCCGGAATAGCACGGCTGGCCGGAAATGTGTAGCCTGTCATACCGTTGTCCGGTACATTGTCCGTAAGTTTCAGCTAGAATTGTAGGTACTGAGTAAATCCCAGTAAATGTTTGTTGGGTTTGGTGTCAAAACTTCAACCAATGGAAAAGGTTATAAAGTAGATCACTATTGTTTAGGCTAACCTTTATGTTAATTGACTCACCTTTGTCTTTCAGACTACGCCATAGCTATTTTCCACGACATACTCCGCAAGGGTCACTACCAATGCTACCTGAAGCCCGACACGAGACTGCCCATGATGCACGTTCGGGACGCCCTCCGAGCCCTCTCAGAGTTCCTAGAGATGCCCAACGAAAGACTTACAAGGAGGGTGTACAACGTAACCTCAATGAGCTTCACCCCTGAGGAACTCGTCGACGCAATGGCGAAACATGTACCTGAAATACAAATCTCATACCAACCCGATTCGAGACAAGAAATCGGTGAGTCTTTTTAATTGCCACTTTATACGGCCCCTACACAATAACACGACACGACGTCACGTGTGCTACGAAGCGGCGACGTCGTGTCGTGGGAATCAGCTACCTACGAACAACAGACATTCTCACGACGCCACGACATCGTATGGTCTAATAGGGTACGAGCCCTTAGAAGTGTGTTAAGACTTTTGACAATGCCTCAATCCGGAGGCTAGTGCAGCTATTGTAGGTTTAGAAGAGTCGCGTCGGTCCGAACTGTCACAACACTGAGTTTAATTCATATGTAAAGCCAGTAGGTACAGTCAGGTAGCATCAAAATAATGTGTGAAATACCTATGTCTGAAATATTTGAGAAAAGGAACTTTATCACTTACCGTATTAAAATAGTGTTTGACTTGGTTTAGATTTGAGTGACGCTTCAACCGACTCTTGTCATTGCAGTATTACGATTTCTTTTTTTGTCAAATCCTCAACACCTGGACCACTCTGTAGGTACGTACACTACCTTCAACTGTTTCGGAACTTAGCTAAATATTACGATTTTAAACCTAAAAATGTATAAAATAAGATAAATATATAGGGGAGGCCTGTATTCAGCAGTAGACGTCATGCATGCGGTTGTACGATAATGATAGCAAAATATATTATGTCCATTCAGCAATAATTTTTTGAAGCTTTAGCTGCCAGGTAAAAGAGTCCACAATTTCTGTTTCCAGCGGATTCCTGGCCACAGGTGTTCGACGACAGCGAGGCACGCCGCGATTGGGACTGGAAGCCTGAAGTTGGCCTCGACAGCCTCGTCCAGCTCATGATGCAGGAAGTCAAAGAGAGGATTGCGGCAAACGGCTTTTAGGATAATCAAACATTTATTTTGGGACCAAGAAAGAGAAACAATCTCGCATTTCGCCAGTTTGTAAATCAGCCATTTAACAACATGTAACCAGGTACTTGAATCGGTACCAAAATCAACAATACCTACCTAAAAAAGAACCTACATTCACTTTAGATGAACAATTCATGTTGGTTCTTCATACACCTAATGGGGGGCTAGCGTATTTTTTTAGCAGATAGCACCGGTTGAATGAGGTATACTTTAGTAGGTAAGGGATAGCTGTATTTTATAACAGCGGGCGTTCAATGTAAACCATGGTATGTAGAATTTGATAATAGGTCAATTTTATTAATAAACAGCGACTTGTGGCATTCCGGAAACCCAATTGTACCTGGTAATGTAAAATTTGCGTGGCTGTATAAATGTCATACTACTATTAATTAAAAAAAATAAAAGATAAAAATTGCATCAATTCCTTTATTTGAACATCCACAAACCAAAATAAACTTCTCTTAACCTATATTAATAAATTTAATACGTAACTGCTTAAAAAAGTATTACAATGGCAATATATTTTAAAATTCATATAATATAAATAAAATGATTAACATAATATTATTATTATTGACTCTGTAGATTACCACAGACGAGTGAGACAAGCCAAGCTAACAAAGATACTCAAGCAACATAACATATTTGTGATGAAATGAAACACTTAACTTATTATGGGTAAACTTAAAAATACTTGAATATAAGACTGCGGTTATACCATCACATGAGTAAGGTCAATGATAATTAAATAATCAAAGTTGAATTCTTCTTTAAGCATGAAGCTCTTCAAGAGGTTGAAAGATTCTTCAGGGTCGGCAATTCGCGATTCGCGAGTGATACCTAGGTACCCCTGCGAGACTAACATGTACACCGTGACAACATTTTGTCACTATGCGCATATTAGTGTATTATACGAGCCCCTAAAAACCTGCGATAACCGCTTATTTTCAGGCGGTATTATTTCTTACTCAGGGAGAAGTAATAAATCATTATTTCTACAAAAATACAACACTCTGGACTAATCGTGTGCATATTACACAGAAGTGAAGTTACATACGATGGTATACAGCGGATAGAACTAGGATTATTTTGAGAATTGCCTACTTTTTGAAGCAACTCCATTTTTTCGACTAAATAGATAATTAAAGTAGTTCTTGAAACTGCACTACTTTACATCCGGATGTATGTAATTTTTTAAAATATCGAAATAAACATATATCGTTGGAAACGGAGTAGTAGCAAGCCCTTTCTCAAGTAAAGATGCTAAGATGACTAGCGGCATCACCAAACTTGTGTTACTGACTTGTACAAATCTTATTACTAATCCTTAAATTGCTTACCTTGCTTTCTCTTAAACAGATATTTTAAAAGATCATTTGTAGGAATAAACAAACAAAAACTAGCTTATTTCGAAAGTTTTAAGTCTGGTTCTAGCTTCCCCTGAAACATAGTTTCTTACTCATGTGGTGTATACAATTATCTTAACCCCTTTTTTAGTTAGATATTCTTTTAATAAAATGATAAAATAAATGTTGCTTTTTATAAGACACTGAACAATTTATCTAAAATCATATTATGTTGAAACTTCTATTAACGTACGACATTATTGTTGCTTGGTTAAGTACCTAGGCGTGTAACTTGGTTCTGCTTCCAAATCACAATACAAGTCAGTCTTTTATTTGTTACTTATAAAGCAATTAATATATATATTTTTATACCTACTACACACCACTTATAGAATTTATATTCCGTGTGTAACTTTCAGTAAAATAGTTTGTTTAAAAATTACGCACTTTTGAGTATGAATGTCCAGCAGGACCAAGGAAAATAATTATGCATCGAATCTTTACTATTGATGCAGCTCGCCTGATAACCCAAAACATTCATACAATCAATACAACTTGGGTTTACTGGAGACATACCACAGGAGGTAAAATATTTGCCAACCAACAAACATGGCGGTCTCGTCCCGTTTGACAGGTGCAAAATTCAGGAATGTTTTGGGAAATTATGATTAATTTTATTCGTAATTTTTTTGTTTATTCTTTTTAGAGGAGACAAATCAAAAACCATGGCTTTCAGCCCAGCAGTTCACGAGCTAAAAGTGTTCTCACAAATCCGACGAAGCAAAATGCAATAGAACACAATACCTAACTAATAAGCTAGTTTTTGAAGATTTCTATAAGGAATCGTCTCAAAGTACTTAATATGAAACGTTCTAATTTTTCCCTGACTTAACTCGTCACCAAGCTACTGACCACCTACCACCATTTATCAAGTAATTTTCATAAATCATGTCACTACAACAATAATTGTCATCATCTTGACACTAGTCACTGCTACCGCTAAAACCACATAATTTGGCTTGAAGAATTATTCATAATTTAAAAGATGTTACGATTACGTACTACCAAAATCACAATATATTTTGTGGACGGCCTAGAGTTTTCGTTGCGTATTATAATTTAGGCCAGAATTCAGAAACATTAATCCTAAAAATAATTACGTTAACTACAAAACAAAACATCTCTGTATAGTAAGTAAATGATATTTTTAACATTCCGACACAATTTTTCTAGTCTTGAGTTAACGGTTTAGGCCCATTATACACTGCGACTTCAAGCATCGATGCGAACTCGAAACAGGCGCGAAAGTGCGATGCAGCTTCGATGTGAACACATGAGTAGTCCCTACTGTTCTTTTCTTTCTTTACCCCCGCATCTGAATGGATCAAAATCGGTCGTGCGTATGCATCGCTAGTCACACGGTTAAGTTTCGGTGCAAATACTTGTTGATCGCTGTGAAACGAGAGAATGAATCGGGATCCTTCACATTGCAATAATAAGGGTTCTGAGGGCTATGAAAATATTGCATCGATGTGTCACTGCGCGACGGCATCGCGTCTGCAACACGTTTGCTTCGAGTAGCGCGTGTTCACGATACAGTATCGTTCCTGCATCGCACCTGTATCGTATTTGCATCTCTGCTTGAAGCAGCAGGTGTAATGGACCTTCCCTAAGGCCCGGTACATTGCTGTTAATATTTTTACTGTCAAAAATGCAGTCGATGTGTATGTACAAATTCTTAAAATTATTAAAAATAATACACATTGCCAAATCCACTGAAATGAAATTCGTAGAAGTGCTGACTGTACCAAGCACAAATAATGAAGATACATTTATCATATTTTTTTTTCTATTTACTCAAAGGAACATTATTGTATCTGTCCACTGTCAATTTTATTCCTATTTACTTAATCTATATTATGCTTTCCTCAATAACCATTCCTCTTTAACATTCCCAACGAATAAAAATGTTTATTGCACCATTATTTCCAAGCACATTCGGCTGTTCATATTTTAATTACCTTAAGTAGTCAATATGAATATTTGAATGCCTACTTATGGCACTTTTACAATTATCAATAATAAAAATCACTTTTATCACCGCCAAAAACTAAACTACAAGGCGAAGTATAGGATGAAATGATATAATTTTAGAAAAAAAAACATATTTTGGTTTCATAGTGTAGTAAAAAAGCTTTTTTAAATAGAACATTTCCATTTTCCATAGAAGGAGCTGTTGAGACTTACAATAATCCACAATTTAATTTAGGTACGATAAAGAAAATACAGGTGATTTAAAAACAACTTCATATTAAAGATTTGTATTATTAATTCATATTACGTTACGACACGTAATTAGGCAAGAAATTATTAATAACACAGTGAAAATGCAAAAGATATGTTTGGGTGCATAGTCAACTAAATTAAATTTACTGTTAATAAAAGTAAAAAAGATTTTAAATCATATAACTTAAGTACTTATCTTACTGATGCACAAATGCAGCATAGTATACTAAGAGTAGTGAGATTGAGATTTCTTTTGAAAGACAATTTAGATATTTATTAAAATGTAAAAAAGAAGCCCACATTTCGCCAAGGTAATTTAAACCTATCAAGGTAAGGGGCGTGTGTACCGCCCTATACGGGTCCACTTGGTTGGGTTTGGTCAATGTTCAAATCACTCAACTCTTTTACGAGTCTCACCATTCTCATCCTTACGGCAACAAACAGCGTGCCTCTGACTACCGTGTTTGAGTCAAAAATATTTTTTCAACTTAGGTTTAACCAATATGGAGCAAACAGGGATTAATAGAATTGGCAAGATCGCTTCGAAAGAGATTAAATCAAAACAGACGAAAACGAAAAAGTCAGGCAGATGTTGAAAGTATCTAAGAAAATTCTACTTGCGATTCGTCAATACAAAACGTTTAAATTTTTTTCAATCATATTGAACAAAAATTTCGTACCTCTATGACTTAGTTTTTATGAAATAATTGGAAATATTATTTTACGTCAAGCGCACGACACACAAAACCAGGCGGTAACTTAATTTATTATACATACATAATTAAAAAAAATTGGTGACTGAAAAAAACAAAATGTTCAATACTTATTTGACTGCAACATATTTCTGAAGGGACACTCATTTCAAAATCTAGAAGTGTCATCGACGCTCTCGACTGAAAACATTAGGCTACCCCATTCAATTTTTATAGCCTTGCTCTCATCAAATAACATTTCTTTGCAATAGAGCAAGGAGACCAGAAATGGGCAGCCATGCCGTTGACCTTACTTCATCTCGAAGCGTAAGAAAATGATGTATATACCATGACTGGTCATGATTTATTTTCATTCCTAATCTAACCACCTGGTCTGTGAGTCGCCCGCACCAATCTGCTTCCGAGGTACCTACGTATGGCACCTTAAAGCAACATTAGCAAAAATATTTCCTCTCAACTAGCGTTACCTATGATACAATTGACTCGTCCTCTACGCCTATTCAGACTTCAAGTGTTGCTGCTGTTCCCTGATCATGTTCAGCTCTTTCAAGCGCTGTCGAAGCTGTGCTTTCTTCAGGTTTGTCATGATCTGTGTCGACTGGTATAGCCAGGAACCCTGAAACAATATTTTTGGTATATTAAGATAAGATACTTTGTTGCACATAGAAAACAATCATACAACAATGTTAACAGTACAATTTTCGACGTAAGACGTAATTTATCCTGATCCTGATGCGATTTCTTCCAGAGTACCTACAGAATGTGACGGACATGGAGGTTGATGAAATAATAATAAAAATGTTTTGACCATCATGAAAAAATACAGACACCTCGATGGTTATAAACTTTTCGGAGATACAATTTTTGTTTACTCTGACCATAGTAGACTTGTCTACATGTCCAGTATCAAAAACTTGATCATAACTTCCGTTTAACTAATGAGTGGGAAATAATATTATGAAAATTCTTAAGGTAACAAAGAACAAGGTACCATGGTATAAATATCGCGTTATTCTTCACATGCAATGTAACTGCACGCTATTTAGAATGTTTAGGCGGTTAGGTACAGGAAATCACCATGTTGTTTGGCTTCTAGCCAAGCTTTTGCTAAATCACTGCAGTTAAAACTTTGTTAGAACTGGCTGCAATGCTAATTAGTTCTAATAACTTAATTCCTATCTTAATCTTGGGTCACCTTAAAAAAGAGGAAACTCACGCTAGGCATTCACAGAATTGATTAATGAATACAGTACACCAATCTATCTACGAGTAAACCCCGCCAAAAACTACTCGCTGACACCCTTAGCTATGATTGCTGAATTTAGCTGAGCTGACACCTGAGACCAACTAGTGCTAAGTAATCCCTATAATTGGCTTTATGTATCAGTGCGGGTTACCAACAGAGGCAACCGTAGCCGCTAATACGAGACTACTAGACGGCGACTCATCATGAATAATCGCTTTAGATGACACATAGAGACAAATTAAGGAAAATGGAATTAGTTGCGAATCCGGCTACCTAAAAACTCTGCTTCAGACAGACGATGATTTATACTATTTATACTGTCCCTTAAATTGCAAATAATAAGCCAATACAGTCTGTCTTACAGCTGGACAAAGTTTAAAATTGAATGATTACTATTGGCTTAACCACCACCCTCTTCACATGTAGGTTGGTGATCATCACCAACCCGGCAATTTTCGTAAAATGTTTTGCTTGGCCGGATAACGCATAATAATATCCGTTCGAGATCGGTTTTGGAGTTTATTCCGGCCATCTCTGAAATATATTCAAGTCCTGATTTTTCTCATATCACACGTGCACAGGCTAAATGCCCGAACTTGAGTCTGCCTGAATTTAAATAATCAAATGTGGCATTTGTCAAGAATGAGTCCAAAACCGTTCCAGCCATTTTAAAATGGCATTTTTTTTTACACTTGACAGTATTCTAGCAAGTGCATAATAGCACAAAAAAAAGCTAAGTACAAAACCAAAGTCTACATAAAGCGTAAAACTTACCACCATTATCATACAGTTCAGTAGAATTGGAATAGAGAAGACGACAGATATAAATAGGCCTTTGCTGTCGAAGTACTGCTGCCTGGAGAACAGCGCCCAGTTCCGAGCCGCCACTTCGTTTATACTCTCCGAAAAGTACACTAGCAACACTGAAACAAATAAAAATATTATAAATCCAAAATCAATACTTTTTCAACATCTCTGGTCATGTTTTTTAAACATTGAATCGAAACCAAGGAAATGTTTGTTAAGGTAGGCATCAGGCGAGAATCAAACCAGCCTCTTCTCTTACGCTAACGGGGTAGCTGCTCTCACCACTAAGCTACCGTGACCCTGGCAGACCAGCCTAATCTTTCAAATATAATATGTTCAACTGTAAGCCAGTGTTATTCCGTCAGCTAGAGGCGCAGAGTGAGGCCTCGCAAGGTTTCCGAAATGCCAATTGTCACTGTATGTGGAATATAGTCCAATGCTATTTAGTTTCCCTTCATTACGAAACCAGAAACAACGAAAATACCACATACCCAGACCCAGTACAAAGATCTGTTTCATGAAGTATTCAATCAACAATAAGTATTTAGTTTCCTCTTGTTACGAAACCAGAAAAACAAAGGTACCACGCACACCCAAACCCAGCACATATCTGTTTCAATAGCGAACATTTGTGCTGGTGCGACATTGTGACCCTTTCGAGTCTCAACCTACGCTTGTAGGTCGTCAGAGTACTGTCAAGATCTTTCCTAGTCTTTCTAATTAAAAATGTTTACCTACTGGTGCCTATAAATAAGCAGTAGAAAATTAAATTTGATAAAATACCATAACTTTTCTATGTCTTTTTGCGTTTACAGCATAGTTAAGGTTAAGAAATTTCAACACCGTATTTAAATAGATTAGATAAAGTTATCATGAATTATCTAACTAATTAGACAAAAAGTCATTGATTAAATTAAATCAAAACCGATCTATGGCAGAGTGATATTAGAGATACCAGACTTACGAACCAATAGTCAACTTATTTAGGAATAACTATTATCTCTTTACACAAAAACGTTACACTTGTGTCAAGGCGACATGAACCCAGACAAAGCTGAATAATAATGAGTCGCATGCGCAAAGATTCGAGGGGCTGGACCAGTTTGGCCAAATGTTTGTCAAATATTTCTCAAATATATCTGTATCTGTATAAGTATATACAAATGATTGTCATAAACATGTCTGAATGAGATTTTTTTGAAGAGGCAACATTGAATGAAAGCACCTTAGCTGAGGCAGATAGTGTTAAATATAAAAAAAATGCTTGAATAGATAATAAATAATAATCCATAACACGCCCGCCCAGCCCAGTAGTTACGAGCGTCGATCAAGACTCAAAGGATCGCAAGTTCGTTTCACGCACCAGCTCAAATTCTAATGTTTGTTAATGAAACTGGTGTTTGGAGTGAGGCTGGATGTTTGTGTTACTTTCATGTAACCAGTTACATGAAGGTAACATAACACGAGGGAAAACCTTACTTCGGACCCATAGCATTGTGTGTTGTGTTGTCTCTTTATTATTAACCCTTACACTGGACGGTCGCAAATGTCTATCCTGGGTGGAGCTTAAGCTCAGTTAGCTTATTATCTATCTTAAGTTTGTAACCAATATACCAGTGAAAAATTAAGTGAGACTAAAGAGTAACTACCACAGCCTTAATATTTATTTATTTATTCTTCATTGCAGATGGAAAAAAGTACAGCCTTAAGGCATTCTCTACCAGTCAACCATCGAGCGAGGCAGAGAACTTGTCATTGAAATTTTGTCAACAAAATTTTGTATGCACTTCACAACAAAATAAAAATTACCAAAAAATTCCCTATTTTTTGGTCTTGGTCTGATTAACTAAGAACCAGAGAAATGTAGATAGTTCTTCATTATTATTAGGTAGTCAGACATGAACCAGCATGAACTGACAATTGATGCATTATACCTTTACGAATTCACTATTATAGGCTCACCTTTTGACTTAGTGATAGCAAGTGTCAATGATTTTGAATAATGTAAATATTTAGACAATAGGCGTTTTTTAAGCATATCAATAAGTAAACATGTTCAATAATCCAATTGAAGATCCTACAGTACCCGGCAAACTTCTTGAGCATTTGTAGTCGTAGTGGGGGAAAGTTCGCGCATTGTACACTTACGTGCAAAAAAAAAAAAAATGCTCATAATTATTCTGGTATATATTTTGACAACCGGCCGTGGCCCGTTGGCAAGGTCTACTAGCCCAAAGGTCCTGGGTTCGAATCCCGGTGCGGACAAAATGTTTGTGTGACGAATCGTGTCTAATTTTCTGACTTGTCGTTTTAATACCACATTAGGTTGTCGCGGCATATTGTTCTTTTCAAAACAACCCTCAGAATCGCAACAAATAACAACAATTGTAACAATAATAATAACAACAAAGTCAACAAAAAATTATAAGAAAAAAAACGTCAACAACAACAACAAAGTACTTTTCACTGCACGCAAGACGCAAGTGTATTTGGCAAGACAGCGTGACGTAGACACTGATCTACCAATAACGCGCTCGATACGATGCCCCCCGCCGTCGCGCCCCTCCTTCACCACCTATGACACCTAAAATTCGGTTCTGCGCAGTCAAGGTCATTTGCTCAAGATGTTTGCCGGTAACTGTACTAATATTATAAATGCGAAAGTTTGTATGTGTGCTGTGTTGCTTTTTCACGTAAAAACGACTGAATGGATTTTAATGAAACTTTATAATAATGTGTGCTTATGCATCTGAATCGCAGGCTACATTTATAAAGAAATATTGCTTTTTGTTTTTTCACTTAACGCCCCTAGTTATTAAATAAATTAATGATAATCAGTGGGGTTTCTGGTAAAAGTTGGTATGGGAATAAAAGGATTTTTGAAGTCAAATGGTCTAACTAATCGTAATATTCCATTTGGGCGCTTTGCAGACGGCGGGGCGGACCGGTCTTTTTGACCGCGAGAAGTAGGACCGCGTCTGCCCGGCCGTTGCCCGCGACTGCCTTCACCGCAAAGATAAAGCATTTAGGTGCCGGGCATCTGCGGCGTGGACTTTTTGCCCTTCATGTGCGTTGGTATATTATAGGATTCTCTTTGGCTATCGTTTGCGGTGAAATTGACCAGCCCGACCCACCTCGCCATCTGCAAAGCCTTAATGGTCAAAGTTCAAAATATAACTAACCATTACGAACAGAAGATATCCAAATTAAGGACATTTAACTGAAGTATTTAAATACAAAATGTGTTTACTGTTTCTTTCAACCAATGTCATACTCACATAGTATTATGAATAATACAACTTGAAAGTTTCCATAGTTCCTTGTTGAAAAACACGTGAATGTTATTATTATGTGAAATGATATCAATGCCATCAGCCATGGATCACGCCACTCAATCTGTGAACCAAGAATATTTTTAGCTTCAGTTAGTTTACAATTTACATCTACTATTATGTTTTTCATTTACTAACCCCCGAATTCACGAATGCAAATTAACATTGAGCATACCTCAGAAGTATAGCTGTCCCTATTATATAGAGCACTATTGTCATTTTACAAGATAGCATGAGTGCGCTTAGCGTTGATTGACGTTTGTGAATTCGGTGGCAAGTACCTTACTTACATAGCTGAAATTAGTAAATTACTGACTAATGCTCAATCTTATACATCTGTTTTTAAGTATTTGAAACAACTCTTTAGTAAATAATGGAGAACACTGAAGAAGAAGTAATTCCACATTAGTTCATTTGTGTTAAGAATGTAGTAATTTAAGAATTGAATTCCCTACTGGTAACTGTGAACTTTATTTCGTAATTAGAGACAATTTGATTGGTTAGGGGGCGTGCTAGATTAAAGGACAAGTATGAAATCAGTGCATTCTATTCTAATGCGAACGGACTACCTATAATGTCAAATATTTTATTTGTAATTTTTAAACACTAAAATTCTGGTATTTTTTAATAATTGCTGGCAAAGCTTTTTTACCTTTATCACTATAAGCTCAAAAAAGCTATAATACTGCTTCAAATGAATTTCGTATTGTTCTGTAAGTTCTGGGACAAAATCTTATGCATTTATCCTACTGAAATAATATAGTATTGCATTGATTCTTTTAGTAAGTTATGATGAAAATATTGTGCAAACCAAGTCTTAAGGTCACTTAAAAAAAAACTTTTCTGCTAAAAGTTGAAACAATGTAGATGGGTAGGTAAGTATGTACTTGTAACTAATTAAATGAGTGTCAGGGTCACCTGATCACAGACTGCGCTATGCGGCAAGCTGCTTTGGCAAGAAGTATTTGTTCAATTTAAGGCAGACCTTTGCTTGAACATATTCACATAATTGTAAACCTATCAGTTTTGTTGCATAGGGCTGAGCACTTTACGATTACAATACAAAAATATATTGGTCTAAAACAGGAGCACATATTTTGTATGTAAGTACGCGAAGTTATTTTTTAAAAATAGTAATTACTTACGCTACGCAGGTAGGAGATGAAATCAGAGATTTCATTTACTTCGATAAATCCTTCCATATCCAAGTAATTCGTGTAAAAACGAAAAAAACTGAAATATCTACTCGCAATCAACAACTAAGTTTGACATTTAAAATTCTGATGTTGCCAGAAGAAAATGCCCAAAAGCAAGACCTCATAGCGAAGTCCGAATCACAGATTGAATACCCGTGCGTAGGTGCACGCATGAATAGTCAAACTCTATTTTCCTATTGATATAACAGCGCGCTATACTAGAACTATATAGCTTTAACATTTTTATTTTATGATTTCGAGATGGCTTGGCAACATTAAAGCGGGCTCTACACCATGGCTCACTAAGGACAGTCTAAAGCTACAGATACACATGCTCATTGTATCATGCTTATCATCATCATCATCATCATCATGTCGTCCACACCGTGTCCGGCGATGGCGACTCCTGCAAACCATTGGTTGGGTCTTTCTGGCGATGGGCTCTGATGTGACTAGCAAGACCGAACTTCAATTTTTTAATCATGCTTACAGTATGCTTAATATGAGCATGCTCATGAACTGATACATTTGCTATTAAAAAGCATTCTAGTTTTGAGCAAGCCCCGGAATGAGCTTGCAGCTTGCTCAGAGCAAACACCCCAATACCTACACGAGCCAATTTGATAGCGTGCTCTCTGCCAGTTCAAACAAAACTATGGAAAAACAAGCAGCCATCCCCACAGAACTGGAAAAAAATATACTTTTACTGGCGACTCATTCAAAAACTAGCTAGAATTCAGCTAGAAAAAGGAAAAAAAAGAATAGGAAAATTTAGGTCCGTGATAAGTTAGTAGAATAGAAAATCTCTGAACCTCTCGCCTTGGCGTGGCGAGGGGGCTTAGTATCGGTGGTAGGGTGAACCACCAGGATGCGAGGAGAACTCACGTGTGGCAGTGTGGTGGATTGCCAGCCACCCGCTGCAGCCCGCAAGGGCGACACGTGGGGTTGCAGGGCCAGTGGGGCCTGCAAGCGCCCTGAGGAGCGTGGTGGAGGCCGCAACGCACAATCGGTTGGTGGAGGCCAGTGATCCGTGGCTGATCCCCCCTGTGCGGTCGTACCACCGGTTGCGGCAGCGGAGCCGCCTTTCGAGTGGCTTGTGGTGGCAGGCAGCTGGCCAGCTGGCGCGCGGTACAGGGCTACCGTCGCCGGCATTGCACAGGCTTTCACCACTGCCTGGTAGGAACGGCTCGACATCCTAGGCTGTGCCTACTGGCCTCCCCCCACGAAGGGGGGGTCACTTCCGGCCCGCCGTGTAGGCGGTCTCCGTCCGGGAAAACGCGTAGAAGGCTTCTTGTCACTTACCGTGTTCCCATGGACCATTAAAGGGAGTATAGCCTGGCAAAAAAGTCGTGAAATTAATGAGGGCGCCACTTTCGTTAATGTGGTCACCCTGTATACTACGACACAAACAGTTTTGATACTTTACTCTTTGGCTTACTAATTCAACTTTTTTTTAGAGAGAATGGCTATCTCGTTGTTCTCATACAATCTCCCCACTACCTTTTCTAAGTTCGCGCGAATGCATTACGTGTCGACCACCTATTAGAACACCTAATTCTAGATCAGTATTTTCTCATTCTTATAAGTATCGCGTTATATTAAGAAACGCTTCACATTTCTTTACTCCCACATTATTCAGTAGAAAAATGGAGGTAGCCATACAGGTAACTAGATCAATCGGGTGAACCCTTAGGTGGCAGAAATGCAAAAGCAGTGGCACCAATACAATCGATTCCCACCACATACAAACCCATTGTCTGGACGGTTCCCTACTACCAAGTAAACAAATGAAAGAAGAAACTAGCAAAATCATAAAAATATAAAAATTTGAAACCAGAAAATTCATCACCTATGGCTTGGCTCAACCAAAACCCTCTCCAAAATTCTAAGCTTTACTTCGTTCCGTTGAGTCGCTCATGCTGATATTATAATGTCATCCTGCAAGGTTTATGATTACCTGTCGATTTGCTCATATAAAGTTTACCCCGTTAATAATAACCCTTTTGTATTTTATATTTATTTATTTATCTATGCAGGAAATAGGGTACAGTCAGTTATGACGTGGTATCATGATTTCCTCCTATAGATATATATTCTCAAAAGCTGGCTCAGACGCTGCCTAGAAAATTTAAATTAAAACCTAAAATCAATAAAAAAAAGTATCAATTAGCTAAGATGTGCTAACTTACCAATAGGGTATTACACCAATTTTTGAAAACTGATTAAAATCAATCTTTGGGCCGTAATTTACTACCAAAAATTTTATTTTAATTTTTAAATAGCGATAAATGGTCTAAATTTATGTTTTAAATTAGGACTTGACTTTGACGTGCGAAAACGCTAGCCGCCATGATGTTTTTTCGCGTGACGTCACTCGGATAGTAAACAAGTAAACAATACGTACAACATTTATCATTTAATCTGAAAATAATGAGTTCTGGTCCATATCATTGGTGTCTGGTTCCTGAATGCAAGAACACAAGTGTTAAAACGTCACAAAAACTATAGATTCAAGTGCAGAGTGATATCAAACTGAGAAATACTTGGTTAAAACTGGCTAGAAGAGATCCACAAAGACTAGACTGTATTTCGGTGAAGACCACTTTGATGTAAGTGATAAGAACTATAAATAGTAGAGTAATAATCTAACAGGACGGACAAAGAACTAAATATGAGGCTTAACCTCTTATTTAGTGGTTTTGTCTGCACCTAGTGCATTTATAGGTTAAGTTTTTGTACATAAGGGGTACGTTCCAAAACGAGTAGTGTAGAGTGATTATTACCCTCGGTGAAAAGAAGAAGACAGAACTATGAATAAGAAAGAGAAAACACAAGAGCGATAGAATGGCTTTAGGAACGCTATCGAGTGATTTTTAACGAAAGGTTGTTTTTGAACGGCTTCGGGTAAATATGTCAGTGTCAAATTTTCAAGCCGATTTTCCAAACAACGCTAAAGTTCAAGGTATTTAAAAAACTAAAATACCATCTGAATTTATTCAATACAACTTTTAAAATAATGATCAGTTCGTCTGACTGAAACTATCTACCGAAAGTAGCAAAACTTCTACCTTACAGCTGTCAGGTGAATTCTACCTGGCCCCAGACGTCGGTAGAAATCGCACTTGTCAGTGTGAACATTACTCTCACCCAACCCGTTCCAAATTTCATGTGAAACTGTCAGAGTAAACAGTCGGTTACTCTCGGTTTCACTCGGGTTGCTTTAGGAACGCGTCAGAGTGATTTTCGCACCACCCGGAGTGACTTTTACTCGTTTTGGAACAGACCCAAGTTATGTAATATTATTTCATGTTTTAGCTGGAAAATTACACAGGGTATAAATTAATGGGTTCTGTCAAACGTATTCGTATGAAACCAAACTGCATACCATCCAGAGTTGATTGCCAAGTGGAAGGGAAACATAAGTTAACACCAAGTGAACCTCGACTTGCATTTAACAAAAGGCAATGATTTTCTACCATTATGGAAATTGAAGAAACTATGAAGAATAAGGAATGTGATATCTCATTACCTTCTTGTAGTCAAGGTACTTATTTCCTTTTGAGTTGCTTATTCAACATTGCCACTTAGACCGATATTACAATCATTGACTAAACTTTTCTATTATTTTCAGGTTTTATGGTTCTTGAAATGATTAAGAATAAAGGTAAAGCAGTCTGATAGCACCAACTCAGGAACAAAAATCCATTCAAGTCTGTCGGATGACACACTTTAATCGTTATTATAATAAATATTTACTAAGAGTAAAATTGTTTTATTGTTTAGTTTAATATTATTTGTATGAAACATACAATAAAGTATAATTTATGAATTTCTTCATAATATTTCGGCATAAAGGTAGCAATAAAATAGCATTTTTTATAAAATGGATATATTTTGATAAATATCTACAGAAATGGCAACTATTAACTATGAGTGCACGACGGGGTTTCGGTTCGGCGGTGTAACCACAAAAAAATGCAACACTATGTTTGCAACCACCTTCTGATGAGGCACAATCGTGGCACTTGACACTAGTCACAGATTCTTCCTCTTCATTAACAATACTGTTACTGGTGTTACTGCATATGGCTTGGTACGCACTTAATGTTCAGGGCATACCGTACACTTAACCAAGCATGTGTTTTGAATTCGCTTGACCTGCACATAGCCTATTGCGTCGCGTATTTAACATTTCTCAACTCAGCAAAACAAAAATAGGGATTGGACACAAAGAAGTTCGCCACCATTAACGAATCAATTTTTGGCAGATTTGTACTATCTGCTTTTACAAAACCGTCTTCCATGATGAAGTTTTAATAATTTATCCAAAATAGTTTAAACAATGTAGACTAACAACGAAATAACTTAGAAAAATTAAAAATTTATCACAGAACACAAACGAAAAGTTACTTGTTTACTATCGGAGTGACGTCATATCGGATTCCAAAATGGCGTTTGCTGTTTTTGACATTTTAAGAACAGATTAAAAATATCGATTCTTAAAATTAAATTATTAAATTAAAACATTTGATTTTGGCGAAATATCAACGTTTTTCTATTTATTTTGTTCAAAATCTATCACATAAATGCATTGTTATATTTTTTCTTACATGGTCTAAAATACCCTATTTACTTTTTTTAAACATGGTATTGCCAGTGTTAATATTATTTAGTTCCCTTTCAGGACTTTTTTGCCAAGCTGTAGTAGGGGTGTTAGTCGGTAAGGCCACTGGGATACCACCTTTCCAGTGGAGAGTCCGACATAACCCGTCCTTTCCGGACGTACGGGTACACGTAAGGCATTTCGCCTACTATAAAAAAATTGTGTTCTCAAAAATTGCACGCGAGTCGATTGTCATTGAGTTTAGGGTCAGGTGTAGTTGCCAAATAGCGCGCTGTCTATTCATCCCTCACCCTCAGCTTTACTTGACTTTAAAAACATAGATTGCAGTTTTGACAACGTCTGTCATCAGACGGTGTCCGCGACAGACAGATAAATTAATGCAGGTTTTGTTGCACATCAAATTGCACAAAAAGTATACAGTTATCTTTGTTTCAACAATTTTAAATGAAAGAAGAACTTAACTACTTTCTTCTACACAAGCTGGAAACCTTCATGTATGTAGGTCCACTAATTAATTGAAAATATTAGCTGAGGGGTCAGCTATGTTTTGACTTGTTTGTCATTATTTATGGGTAATCAACTCGTTATTACTATTTTGCACCGGCTGCGAGATGCTAACTAATGTTTATCTAGAAATCCTATGTATATTCATAACGTATACAGTAAACCATGTCGTCAACGGAGATGGTTTAGGTAATCTAATAAAAGGCTCTAATGGTAGATTTAACGTAGATCTAAGCGGATGCACTTCATTAGAAAAGCAATGCTCGCATCTAATTGATGACCTAGCGCTTTTGTCATGCGCCCTCAATGCAACGCACAATAACAAGACACAAGTAATATTTCCTTGTCAGCACAAAATATGGACACACCAGGCAGAGTTAATTGATAATACTTTCTTAGATTACAAGCTCAAACAGCCATGCCAGGATGAACCTGTTATATCAGACTGCCTCAAGCCCACTGAGTATGGCATAGATTGTATTCTAAAAAAGAAACCAAGTATTAGAAATAAAAGTTGTTGGAGGATGATAAACAAACTTGAATCATTGATCTTTAATGACTGGCAAATCACTGGAAACTTCTTGAAGAATTGCTATGATGATATCCAGACATACTCATGTGGCAGAATTCCACCAGATCCTAAAAGCCTTTCACAGACTCACACCCTTAAATGTCTGCAAAATAAAGAACAAGATTTAAAACCGGAATGCCAGTCTGAACTGACTCTTCTGAAAGAAATGAAGTACAGTTTGTTACAAATGGATAAGATCATATTTGCAGCTTGCAATTTGGATCAGAAGAACTTCTGCCCTGATGAACTGCCAGGGTCATGGCTTATGTACAAATGCCTTGTGGCTCATAAGTATGAAGGTGGTAAGTAATAACTATTTTTTTTTTTAATTCTGTGTTTTTATCCTATATTCAAAAATATCCTGTGCACCCACTTAATACTTATCTTTTTTATTCTAGGTATGACCAGAAGGTGCCAAGACCAACTGTTCTATGACCAAAGAAATATGGTGATGAACTACAAAATGAGCAGAGGTCTTGTGAAATCATGCAAAGAAGACATAAGAAAATACCATTGTCGAAAGGGTGTAGTGGATGATAAGGATGTCAGACTTGCCCAAATATTACTCTGCCTAGAAACTATATCTAGAAATGATACCACCAAGCTTTCTTCTGAGTGTATTGCAGAAATGATTGACCACAGAAAAATGCTCATGGATGACTATAGGTTGTCACCAGAATTGATGCAAAACTGTGCAAATGATATAACATTACTATGCAGGGGAGTTGAAACTGGAGGCAAGACAATTCACTGTTTAATGGACCATGCTAGACCTAGAAGAAGAAAGGATAAAAGAATAAGTATGGGGTGTCAGAGATCATTGGAGAATCTGGTACAAGAAGCAGACCCTGGTGAGGACTGGAGAGTTGATCCCATTCTGAGGAAAGCCTGTAAGCCTGTTGTTGATAGAGCGTGTAGAGAAGTTAATGGGGGCAATGGCAGGGTCATGTCTTGTCTCATGGAAAAGTTGGGGACAGTTCTCATGTCCGGTGAATGTGAGACAGCTCTGTTACAGATACAATATTTTATATCTAGGGACTTCAAATTAGACCCACAGTTATATAAAGCTTGTAAATATGATGCTGTCACTAAATGTAAAGCAAAACTTCAATGGGCAGACATCAGTGAGCTCCAGTCACAAAAAGATCCCCTAATATTGCCATGTTTGTACAATTTTGCTTATAACTCAGAGTATAAAGAAGAACTAAAACCAGCATGTGAACAACAAGTCAGGAAGGTCATGAGGCAAAGAGCTGTGAGTGTTGATTTACTACCTGAAATTGAAGATTTTTGCATTGATGACTTGGCAAACATTTGCTTTGAAAATACAGGAAAGGGAGAGGAAATAAGATGTTTACAAAGCAAAATAAAAGATCTTTCACCAAAATGTAAAGAGGTTGTCACAAATTTCACTGAAACCCAGAGTGGTCATATAGAGCTGAATGCTGTGGTAAATAATAACTGTAGAGTCCAAATTCAAAGATTATGCCCTTCTGAACTCAAAAGTAAAAAGGATGATGATGACATAATGGACTGTTTGATTGCTCATAAAAATGATCCAGAAATTAAAAGTAATGCTAAATGTCGCGCTGCCATAGAACATGAGCAGCTGATCTCTTTAAAAAATTATAGATTTACTAGAAAGTTCAAAAATGCTTGTAAATCTTATGTTGTAAGATATTGTCCTAAAGCTCAAACCAAAAGTCAAGTAGTTACTTGTTTGAGTGAGATTGTTAGAAATGACACTATCACCAAGAGGAAGCATACCATACTTAAAGATTGTAGGCAGCAGTTGAGGCAGCAATTATTTCAGCAGAAAGAAAATATAGAACTAGATCCTGAGCTTGTTGAAGCTTGCAGTAAAGACTTAAAATACTACTGCCCGAATGTACCTCATGGAGAGTCTGCTGCCTTGGAGTGCCTTCAGACAGCTAAAGGCAAACTCAGTGATGACTGCAGAAGAGCTATATTTGTAGTCAGGAAGCAAGAGTTTAACGACAATGCCATTGACTATCACTTGATTACAAGTTGCAATGACATGATTGACATGTACTGCCATAATACAGAAACAGCTAAGATTCTAGATTGCCTAAAAGCTCATCGCCAGAAAACAGATTTTGATGAAAGTTGTAAAATTGTCATAGTCAACAGAATGATAGAACAGAATACAGATTATAGATTTAATAATAACTTGCAGGATGCTTGCAAAGAGGATGTCAAGAACTATTGCTCGGAGATCATAGGTAAGTTGTTAAAGTAATTGATAGTTATTCTACTATTTACGTTCAATATTCAGTGAGAAACTTTACTTACCTGTTTGTTAAACTAATGACTATGTACTTTGATTTTTCAGCGAATGAACCCCAAGATGTCGAGTTCCAGGGAAAAGTTTTATACTGCTTGAAAGAAAAATTCCGAAAATCGAAGTTGACCACCCATTGTGAAAATGAGCTAGCTAATGTTTTAAAGGAACAGGCACTAAATTATCGTCTAGACCCTTTACTTGGAAAGTTATGTAAGGCTGAAATCCAGACAATATGTGCTGTCCCAAATGATTCTATCACCAATTCTGATGGCCAGGTTTGTATCTACAACTGTTTAAGATGTGAATGTTTTTTCATTAACTACTGAAAACTGATAATGTTAAAACAAATATTTATTGCTTACAGGTTGAAGAATGCCTTAAAAATGCACTTTTAAATCACAAAATTGTGTCAGCTGAATGTGCACGCGAAGTAGTTCAAATTATAGAAGAAACTGAAGTAGACATTGAAGCAGATCCTCTTTTGGAAAGAGCTTGTGCTTTTGACTTATTGAAGTATTGCAAAGATCTTGAACATGGCGCAGGGCGGCGTAAGTTTACACTTAATATTGTAATTAACTTTAATACAAAGGATGTTAGAGAAAATTTCGAAATCATTCTATTTCATCAGAAAACCAGTAATACCATGTTTGATAATCATCAGATTAGATTTTCATAGCAGCACAGGCTACTGAAATCCTGGTTACTAGTATTATTTCTTAGTGGGAACTAATGGTATTTAGCATGTTGTTCAATTCCTAATTGATTAAGAGTGATGATAAGACTGGTTCTTTTGTTTCATGATGATGACACCCAGAATAAGATAATTAAGCAGCATTTTTTTGCACCAGGCTAATAACATATTTATTTCTTTATGTTGCAGGTCTGAAATGTTTGAAAATAATTCTCAATGATAGCAGTAGAAAATTAGAGCCTGAGTGTCAAAAAGAACTCTCAAGCAGACTGGAGATGTACAGATATGTGGCATCTGTAAGTATTCAACCTTGAATATGTCTTTGACTAGGTTTAAGTCTTGGCCAGTTGATAGGCAGCCAAGATATACTAAAATCCAGAAAGGTTAAAATAAGAAACCTTCTGCATAATATAGGTTGTGGGCAACATCAATCTTTGAAGATTTCATTGACTTGAGGTCTCAGGTTCATTTTCTGGTAAAATTATGCCTCCCTAGTTGTTTGGTTTAGAATACTTTCTTTCTTATTTATATTAATATTATTTGTTTTTCAGGTGAATGTGGTGGAAGACCTAGGAGATGTTTTCAATGAAATATCAAGTTCTCCTTCAAAGAAGTATTTTTTAGTTGTATGCATATCTTTTGTAGGATTAATTTTTATTTTTGGTTTATATTGTGGTCGTATGACTAAGAGAGCTATGTATGTTAAAAGAAAATAGAAATTGTTATTATCACTCAGATCTAAACTACAATAAAACAATAAATTTAGGCTTTCTTACTCTCTATTTTATTTGAAGATATTCGTAAACAATAACTACACCTAATTTAATCCTTCCACTCAGGTATGTCATCAAAATCCATTTCTTCTATGGCTTCTTTCTTAACAGTTGCCTTATTTTCTTTCTTTACTTCAATTTTGATCTCGCCTTTGAGCAGTTTTTGGCTTTCCTCAGTATATTGATTGGGGTGATTGATGCCCAAACCTAAGTCAATGTTGTGTACTGCATCAAAATACTTGCTGCAAGCCACCTGATAGTGTCCTTTCTTGGTTACATCTATGATGTCATTTATAGCTGAAACCAGATAATTTTAACCAATATGAAGTTGAAAAGTCACAACCAAAATATTTTTTTGATCACTCATGGTACCTATATCAAAAAACACCAAACTGGAGTAAGCTTGAGTTAGCAACAACTGCAAGAATAGAGCACTCAAAAATGCATTAAAAAAGATACAATTCTAATTGAAACAGACAATTTATAACAGTTCAAGCATACAGGTTTAAAATTTCATAATGAACTAAAAAGTACATCTACATAGTAGATAGGTGAGGACACAAAAGACAAACTAAACTAGAATTTTTACCTTGGGCGTCCATTCCATATCCTTGCAGTTTATTTTTCAAGTTGCTGAAATCACAATGCTTGTAAGGGCATCCATGGCAGTCTCCAGGACCAACAGTTTCATTTATTATTCGCAAACAACTGAAAGGAGAATAGTTCTTCTTGCTACCCTCTTTACCATAATTGTATCTCACATTGTAAGCATATTGTTTCTCAAACTTGTCTAAATCCATTATTTTAGTGAACTCTTCTCTCCAAAATCTCAAAGAATCTTCTAAAGTTACTCCAATGCCTTTGAGGAATAAACCATATTGGAGACGGCCTCCATGTTTCAAGTGGTGGGCCATTCGTAATTGTTCATGAAGTTGTCTCATACACAGTGGGAAGGACTTAACTGAGAGTGAGTCAAGACTCTCTATTGGCACAGCTGCTTTAGTACCAGTATAATCATTACCAGTGTAGGATTGATGCAGGCCTTTGAGTAGACCAACCAATCTCTCATCCTGTTCTATCTCACCTAGATGGTGGCAAGCAATGGCTAAACTTTGCCTGAGGTGCGTCCGGAATTGAGCAGACAGAACTGACACAAAGTCTTTATGTGGAATATAGGCATAACCACCACTAAGAAAAACTTTCCTAGATTTCACTAAATCAAGAACTTCATAAAACTTTACCTTATAAAATTTCATATTGTCCACATTAGGATGAGGTGTTGATTCTCTCAAATAGACAATGAATTCATTTTTCTCTTCTTCAGATATACTATTATAACACAGATTGTTTAGCCTGAAAAATGAATCAACAGCATCTGCACTCATGTTTATGAATCTCATTTTAAATAATTCTAGTTCTCTAGCGACAAACCAACGACGTAGCTCCTCGTTTCTACAGTATGCCAAGCGAAGTATGAAGTGTGCTATGTGATCTTTTCGTCTGGCCTGTGTATCGGCTTCTGTAGTTCCACATCTAGACAATTCAAAAAGCCTTGCATAATACTTTAGCCCTTGATTTCTTAGTTCACCTATGACATACTCTTTCCATTCATCTGAATAAGCACGCAATCCTTTGAGAGTGGTGGCTGTAGCCAAACTTCTCAGAAGTGTAAGTCTCTCTAAAGCCAGGGTTTCAAATTCTTGTAATTTGATGTCTTCAGTAGGTGGAATTTTATACATTTGAAGATCATGAGGATATGTTTCCACTAAACTGCCACTAACCGGAGTCTTGGTGGATTTCCTTCGTATATTTAAATCCATGGTTTCGTAATATTGCTTCAATTATTTTTACAATGAATATATCACGAACACATGACGACTGTAATTAATGACTATTATGAGTAGGTAAATCTCTCACTCAATCAAAACATGAATGAAATTTTGCTAAAAACGCACACAGCAAGCAAATCAGATTCGGGCGCCAAAATTGACAGCTGAAATTATTGACAATTTGACATTGACATAAACCTTTTTTATAATTTGGCACTGTGCGCTGTGCTTAGGTCTTTCTAGCCAGGGACGGCCATCGACCTCATAGCAACTTAGCAATAAATAGACTCCGATTAGAGACGACAACGCATGGTTAAAATGGTAAATAACCAGCTTTCTATGGCCCACGATCATCAATATTAGTATGCTTGGACTAATTGACGAATTAGTTAAAGGTCTTAAAATGCCATGTATATGTTTAGTCCAAGAGAATTCAGAGATTTTAGAGAGAGAGAACATTATTACAATGGCCGATTGCACGCATCATTCGCTACGAAGCATTTGCTTACAAAATGAGTCGGCAAGCAAAACGTCGCATACACGGTGTACTTATCGCGCTACATGGTACACTCCATCTAAAATGTACAGGGATGCAAACTGGAACCAAATAGTCAGCCACTCACTCTTCGCTTGGCTATGAGGTCGATGCTGCTCGCCTATTAGTCGGGACGCGCTCTAAGTGCAAAATTTCAAACAACGGAACGTAGATAGTGACACGCATGCCTCCTGTCACGAATCACGATGTTCCCTCTTTTCCCCTTGCTTGCCCCTCTATAATTTTTGACTTTACAGCTGTCAAGTTTGAGTAAACTCGGGAATACATTTTTTTCCAATTTCTAATGAATTTATATCTTTAGTTTATCCAAATATGCTCCAATTCACGGACATTTCATAAAATAGTAATCTATGTTTATTACCAGATAGTGTTGGTTCAGTAATTTATATTAAAATGGTATCAAACAAAATGCAGTCGTCATTGGACGATTTAGTTCAATATATACAACTTTTTAAACCGGTGCCCACAGTTTTACAAGGGACTATTCTCCCTTTTTTGATTATTTATCCAGTAGTTTTCTATTTCTGGATATTAGTGTACGGGTTTGATGAAAATTTTGAGGCTGGGTTTGTGAGTGTGGCGGCGGTAGCGATCTTACAAATTCTCATTTGTTTGTGCTGTTATTGGAGCGTCCACATTCAGTGTTTCCTCTCTTGCTCTGCAGTAAGTAATTCAATTATTTCTTGTCACTTTTTAATTTAAGGTTTGGTGTCTTCTCAAGTTTTTTGTGTTTCCACATACAGTTTTCACAACTGCCACATTCATTGCCATACTAATTACTCACAAGCCTTTTTGGTCGTACGTAGATCATACTCGTAATAGCACTTGTCTGGTTACATGGATACAAATTGGACTCAACCCATAAAAACTTGAGTTTGTGGCATAATTAAAAAGTCCTAGGTAATTGAAACAATGTTCTTATTACTAAAGCTCATTGCCTGGCTTGTGAGTAGGGTTGCCACCTATACTATTTAATAAAGTACTAACAACCCGCCCTGGCTTCAAACAGGGTCAATGGGATGTTATCAACAAAGATTGGAGTAGGTAGAGCTATTCGGGTTCATTGACCACAAACATTGATTTTACCTTTTGTTAATAAGTATAATACATTGTTTATGTAAGCCAATAAGCATCCAAGCCCTGTTGTTGTCTCTTGTTTGTGATAATTATTGTTTTTAAATTAAAAATTAATTTGTAATTAAAAGTACATGTGGTTTAATGAATCAAGTTTCTTTCTTATATTTACACATCAGAGAGCCAGTGTATTTGTTCCATACTCCCTAAGACGTGAATTTAGTATTGTGTACTTTATTTTAATACTAAAATATGAAGTAATAACAAAAAAAACAGGGCAACCCTACTTGTGAGGGATGCAGGTTCAAATACTGTTTAATACCCTTGACTGTGTGGAATTATTTTGGTATTTCTATCTTTAGATGAAAAATTGAATTGTGAATTCTTAATAATAGAAATATAACTTTCTAATTTACAGGTTAAAGATCCAATTAAAGCTGAAATAGTAAAAGTGGTCCCTACATCAAACAATGGGTTCTCAGAAATTGTTAAACTTCGCCATACCAAGGTAAGTAATTTGAGTATGCAATTTTAACATGATTAATAATTAAAGTTCTGATGCAGGTAACTGAAAATCTGTTCAAAACTTGTGTCTTTGCATATTATTTAAAGATAAATCTTAAACTAAAAATCCTTCAAAATTTTCTTCTGTTAGACACCAAATCATTTTCTAATCATGTTGTGTTTGTGATTTCAGTCCACAAAAAAAGGCAATCTTAATCCAGATGTGTGGTTTGTATTCCAAAAAAGTAAATATGTCTATGATTGGGATAAAAAAACATTCCATACAATTGAGTTTCCAATTAACAAGAGTTATGAAGAGTATATGGAGTCTAAGGGATACCTAGATGATGAAAGCCTGGACTTAGCCGAAAAGGAATTTGGCAAAAATGAAATGATAATGGTAATGTGATTTTATTTTAATGTAAAATATTTACATAACTGTGTAGGAAGTAGGTGAGTCTAGCTAAGGACAGGCTGCAATGGCATGCTTTCAAGGACGCTTAAGTCCAGCAGAAGTATAGAAGTCCTAAAAGTAGATTATGATTGAACATTAAACAGGTTGTTTCAAAATAACACTATATGCATTATGCCATCTATATATAATCTGTAGTGAATTGTAAGAAGTCCATGTACAAAAAGTCAGGTTTTAGGGCTCAAAGTCTCTAAAATCATTTTTCCATAGTGAAGGTTAAGTGTATACCTGTCACCAGAAAATAACAAAAACCGTAAATTTATAAATTTCCTAGGAAATTTATAAACTTTCGTAGGATTCTAAACGAGAGATAAATTGTATCATTTTACGCCCACATTTCCGTAAATTTATAAATTTGCGACGACTCACGGTAAATTTATCAACTTACGGATATCTATCCGTAAGATTCTAAACGGTTCGACTAATCAGAGAAGAGCTTTTAATTTTACGCTTTTATAAATTACGGAAAATAACACACTGCTCTCTGATTGAACGATGTTGACAGTTGCAATGCTTGTGTTCGTAGATTATGGTACAATCACATTTGCCAAACTGTTCATTTATCAGTTTCGAATACCTACCTAGCTGGACTTTTACTTTAAAACTGGGTAGGTTTAACGGGTTACTTTTTACAATTAATAGGCTGATAACCTCTACTTAATTAAAATTAGACGGCAGAAATCGTGTTTTACGATTTCAAAAAGTTTATAAAAAAATGAAATACACTTATAAAATATAACATACAAAACATGGCATACCATCTCGATCATATCCCAAATGGGGTAGTCAGAGTCACACCGAGTTCCCGTCACGGTGAACGAACGGAACATTCAGAAGCCCACATTTCACCGAGGCAATTTGAACCCATCGTGGTAAGAAGCGAGCATACCGCCGTTATCTGGGTTATTTAGATTTTTTATCGGTGTTTCTCATCGCCGGAGAGTTAGCCGCAAATTATACAATGAACACGAAGATGAATTGTTCTTATAAAATATAAAACATTAAAACCGGCCTTCTACCAAAATTAAATGGCGGAGGAGAGGAATGACACGTGACTTATTCGACCAATCAGAGCGCACATAGCGTTTGGTTACCGCCCATTTATTATTTTACGGATGCGTTCCGAAAGTTTATCAATTTCCGGACATGAGGGCGTAAAATAATACAATTTATCTCTCGTTTAGAATCCTACGAAAGTTTATAAATTTCCTAGGAAATTTATAAATTTACGGTTCATGTTGTTTTCCGGTGACATACCTACTTTACATAACCAATCATCTCATGTAGGATGTAAGCATTTGTCCAGACTGAACCAAAATAAATTTTTTTTAGACTTTAAACATAAAGCATTAAAATGAAACATTATCTTTTACAGGTTGTCCCTGAGTTCATGGAGTTATTCAAAGAAAGAGCTACAGCACCATTTTTTGTATTTCAAGTGTTTTGTGTTGCCCTCTGGTGTCTAGACAAGTATTGGTATTACTCAATATTCACCCTCGTGATGCTTGTCATGTTTGAGTGTACTCTTGTGCAACAGCAGTTGAGAAATATGGCAGAGGTCCGAAAAATGGGCAACAAGCCTTACAACATCAATGTGTACAGAAATAAAAGATGGCGACAGCTAATGAGTGATCAATTGGTTCCGGGTGATATTGTTTCACTGACACGCTCGCTAAATGAAAATTTAGTACCATGTGATCTAGTGCTTTTAAGAGGTTCTTGTATTGTTGATGAATCTATGTTAACTGGAGAAAGTGTTCCGCAAATGAAGGAGCCAGTGGAGACTGAAAAAAACCTGAAACAATCTCTCGATCCTGAAGGCGACAGTAAATTGCATATGCTTTTTGGTGGCACTAAAATTGTTCAACATTCATCACCAGGTAAAACCACATCATCCGGTCTTAAAGCTCCTGATAACGGCTGTATTGCCTATGTCATTAGAACTGGATTCAACACATCACAGGGTAAATTATTAAGAACTATTTTGTTTGGTGTCAAGAGAGTCACAGCAAATAACCTTGAAACATTTGGTTTCATATTGTTCTTGTTGATATTCGCAATTGCAGCAGCTGCATATGTATGGATTAAGGGTTGTGAAGATCCTGAGAGGAATAGATATAAGCTGTTTTTGGAATGTACACTTATTTTAACATCTGTTGTTCCTCCTGAACTGCCAATAGAATTATCATTAGCCGTAAATACATCACTACTATCGTTATCCAAATTAGCAGTGTTCTGCACAGAACCTTTTAGGATACCATTTGCTGGTAAAGTTGAGATATGCTGTTTTGATAAAACTGGCACACTGACGAGTGACAATTTAGTAGTTGAAGGAGTTGCTGGGATTGGAGATCACACGGATGCTGCAGTGATTCCTCTGGCAGAGGCACCTTTGGAAACTGTGCAAGTTTTAGCATCTTGTCACTCTCTTGTACAGCTTGAAGATGGTGTGGTGGGTGATCCTTTAGAAAAAGCCACATTAAAGGCAGTTGAATGGAACCTTACTAAAGGTGATGCTGTGGTACCAAAAAAAGGAAAGTCTCCTGGTTTGAAAATTGTCCACAGGAATCACTTTTCAAGTGCCCTTAAAAGAATGTCTGTTATAGCCGGCTATCAAATAAATGAGAGGGGTTTTATGGAGACACATTATATAAGTAGTGTAAAAGGAGCACCAGAGACTGTCAAAACAATGTTAAAGGAGGTTCCTAGTCATTATGACCATGTTTATTTGACTCTATCTAGGAGAGGTGCGAGGGTATTAGCATTGGGTTATAGAAATTTAGGAAAATTAAGTTCACAAGATATTAGAGATATGTCGAGAGAAGATATAGAGTCAGATTTGACGTTTGTAGGTTTTGTGATAATATCATGCCCATTGAAAAGTGATTCTAAGAAGGCGATAGCTGAGATAGTTAATGCATCACATTCTGTTGTTATGATAACTGGTGATAACCCGTTGACTGCTTGCCATGTTGCAAAGGAATTGAATTTCACGCAAAGGTGTGACACTTTGATATTAACTGAAACTGAATCGGCTTGGAGTTGGAGATCGATTGACGAGGAATTTGATTTGCCGATACAACCCAAAAACCCGGTGAAAAGTCTTATAGCGAAGTTTGATCTTTGTGTTACTGGCGAAGGTTTGACATTCTTAAACGAGAATCATCCAAGTTACTTGAGACAGTTGATGCCTCACATAAAAGTGTTTGCTAGATTTGCTCCAAAGCAAAAAGAGTTTGTTATAATAACTCTGAAGTCTCTCGGGTACACGACGCTGATGTGTGGGGATGGCACTAATGATGTTGGAGCTCTCAAGCATGCAGATGTAAGTATTGCTTATAGTTACCGCTCTGTAACCGTCACGGGCCACACGTTTCACGCCGCAAAACGCCGCCACTGGCATGATTCCTGCAGTAATATAATAAATAAATGCGAAAGTTTGGATGTGTGTTGCTGCAACACGTCAAAACTATGAATGGATTTTAATGAAACGTCAATAATATAGTATAACATCAGAATAAGACATAATATTAGCTACGATTTAAAAAAACAGTCAAATAAAAATAATAAAACAAACTTAGTAATAATACTATTGTTTTAAACCTTTTAGGTTGGCGTGGCAATCCTAGCCAATGCGCCCGAGCGGCCCCGTGAAAGGCCCCGAGAGGAGCGCCCAGCGGAGATAGAGGCCCCCCGGCGTCCGCCTAGCTCCCGCGCGGACGCCCGCGAGCAGGCCCGCGCCGAGGCCTCCGCGCGACTGCGGAGGGCGATGAAGAAGCTGGAAGAAGAGGACCAGCCCCAGCTGGTCAGGCTGGGTGACGCTAGTGTTGCTGCTCCGTTTACCAGCCGACTCTCCAGTATACTTTGCAGTAAGTTATATTCACCAGGGATTTAAAATTTTAAACCCCGCGTTAGTTCGACAAAACCTCCTTTAGATGATGAAGAAGCTATTTACTCCTTTTTGGTGATGGTGCTCTGTTTACCAGTTCCATTTCTAGCAAGTTTTAATATTTTGCCAATGAGGATGTTGCGTCTATGCCCTGTATCAGCGGTGTATTCCCGTACACATAATCTGTATGACTCATCTGTTTTGATTGTAAAAGTATTACAAATTATAGTTGTCTTTGAGTTGTAGTGCTGTGAGATATTGCGTCTCCTTGTAGTTTGAAACATGATCCTTTGTTTTGCGTCAATTCGAAATAGCCTAGGTTGTTTTCATAATCAAAGTCAATAAATGATTTTGGTTAAACCATTGAGAAAAGTATTATTGTGCCTTTGTAATATTATGTTTTGAGAAAACAAATGTGTGAAACCAGCATGCCCAAAAATTGTACAGCTTTTTTCATGCATCATGATGAAAATAATTCGAATATGTTGATGGTCAAAGCATTGACCCATCTCAGTTAGGCTTTCGCTTGTGGTGCATTACAGACTCTTTAAAACCGTCACGAGCTATCCCTTGAAGTTATTTTTTCTTTCCAGTCTGCCACATAATAAAGCAAGGTCGTTGCACGCTGGTGACCACGCTCCAGATGTTCAAGATCCTGGCTCTGAACGCGCTGATCCTCGCCTACAGCCAGTCCGTGCTGTACCTGGACGGGATCAAGTTCAGCGACACTCAGGCTACCCTGCAGAGCCTTCTCCTCGCTTCTTGCTTCTTGTTCATATCGAGATCGAAGGTAAATAAGCAGAGGCTACTGTTTACAATGAACGGAGCATGTAAGAGCACAATAAACTATTCAATGCCTAGCCATGGAAAATATGCCACTAAAGCTCGTAGCACATTATAAAAGCACGACGCCAATCGCGTCCCGGCAATTATCTTGCCATACGAATTTAAACCTTAAGCTGTAAAGACGCGAGCTGCAAGTTGAGTGGTATAGTAGCGGCAAGCGCGCTGAAAGTTCACCGTTGGCTTTCTCATATTATTATTGCAAAATATATTGTACTTCTGACAGTTTAGGTTCAAATTTGTATGGCAAGATAACTGGTGGATTGGAGCCGTGCAGTTGTCGTGCTGGCCTAGTGAGCGACGACTAAGTTCATAATGTTGGAAAGGAGACGGCTTAATTACAGTATGGGCGAGTTAATAATGTATAAATATTTGCCCAGTTATGCAATGCCGGGAATTAAAATTTTATTATTTTGCATGGTTTCTATGGTTACATTCGAAAATATAACCATAGAAACTCCTACTAATCGAATATTATGGAAAACTTAAAAAGCCAAATTAGCATTTATTCTCATTTTTGAAGTATTCTGTAAAATTCACTGTTTTTTATGGAATTTTTTTAGGCTGTTAGTTTTTCATCCGATAGCTTAGTTTTTAAAATATACATTTAATTTCTAATTCCTTTCCAGCCACTGAAACAACTATCGAAACAGCGGCCGTTACCAAACATCTTCAACCTGTACACCATAATGACAGTACTGACGCAGTTCGCTGTACACTTCCTGTGCCTCATCTACTTGGTCCACGAAGCCACCGCCAGGTCTCCCGGGAGGTGAGTTTAATAATAAGTGTAGTTTTATCAGCCCAAGGTTCAAACACTCTGAGCTAACTTCACGAGTTTGAGTCTGGCCGGACCGCTAAGTTTCGTGTGGTTGAAAACACCGATAAAAAAACCAGTAACCTGGAGAACGGTGATATGCTCTTAACAACGTTGGGTTTGAATTGGCTTGGCGCAGTGTGGGCTTCTGAATGTCCCGATCACTTTCCGTTAACTACTCTGTTTGGAATAAAATAGTCCTGAACTTATCTATCTAGTTTTATTAGATAACCCATTTCCTAGCTAAATATTCTGTGAACTGAAATAAAATTCTAATGGTGTTTTAGGGACACAAAGCCTAAGCTGGACATGGACCTGGCAGAAGACGAAGAGCATGAGTTCGCCCCCGACCTCCTCAACAGCACTGTCTACATTATATCCATGGCTTTGCAGATATCCACGTTTGCAATCAATTATAGGGTAAGCTTCGGCAGTAGTATTATTAGTTAATAATTCGCTACGACAGGAACTAAGAATGAGGAAATTCGTAGAAGAATCGAAGGCACTAATGTAGCTCAGCAGTTGATGGCCTTTGGGACAGGAATATAGTCAATCGCCCTGTGGTCTGGGGCGTAAGAATACAGCCAAGGTTCATTGCACAAGCGACCCCGAGGAGGACGGCAGTGTGGGGTGGCCTCGCACTGTCGAACACCGGCGGGTGTGTAAGAGGGGAGGCACTACTCCCCTCGAGGTGAGCCGGAACCGGAACAGCGCGCCAGGGTTTTACCGGTAGAGTGCCTCCCTGGCAGAGTCCTCGGTAATCCCTGGTCACGCGCAGAAGAAGGCCGCCCCGGTGTTTTAGTGGGTATTCTCACCCCTTGCAAGGGTGGGCGAGTCCCACACCCCCCCGCTGCCCCCCAAAGCAGCGGGAAGTGCGTAAAGGCATTTCACATTAAATTTGATGACGAACATAGTCTAACACATAGTTGCTATAAAATCGGTTAACCTAACCCCTAACCTAATTCGGTGTTGGAAAGTTGTTTCTGTACTGACGGCAAGAAAAGTTTGTAGCGTGGGTCGGGAAGCGGCCACGCGCCACGCGATACAAAATATACGGAATTGTGGCGGCGTTTTGTTGCGACGTTTTGTTCATTATCGTGGCAACTCTAGTAATGCCGTTAACGTTTGTCCCCCAGGGCGAGCCGTTCATGGAAGGTCTACGGGACAACAAGCCGCTGTTATACAGCGTGGTGGTGTCTGGCGGCGCCGTGCTGGCGCTGGCCACGGGCGCGCTGCCGGACCTCAGCAACATGTTCGAGATCGTCTACTTCCCGCCCGACGTGAGTACTACTGTAGGCCTAGCACGAACCGCTGTTTGTCGACCAGGGTGAACTGTTCATGGAGGGTCTACGGGACAACAAGCCGCTGCCGGACCTCAGCAACATGTTCGAGATCGTCTACTTCCCGCCCGATGTGAGTACTACTGTAGGCCTAGCACGAACCGCTGTTTGTCGACCAGGGGGAACTGTTCATGGAGGGTCTACGGGACAACAAGCCGCTGCCGGACCTCAGCAACATGTTCGAGATCGTCTACTTCCCGCCCGATGTGAGTACTCGCTACTACTGTTCGCTACTTGCACAGGATTTGCACGATTTTGGGGCTGAGGTTCCCGTGGTGCGGTGGCAAATGTGGATCGGCAACGATTCCAGTTAATAAGCAACACGCTAGTTCGGGTAATTATGTGGGTCCAATGATATTTAAAAGAAGTATGGATACGTTATGTCAGTACTGACGCGAAATCAAAAATTGTCTCCTATGATTTGACCGTGTGTACAAGATAGCATGATTATTAACTAAAGCGTGAACGAGACAGATACATGAAGGAAGGGAAGGCCTATTTGGCACTATTATTTTGTAATAATTTGTTAGATTTAAGTCTCTTTTATTTCTCTTTTCCTTTTTGTATTTTATTTAATTTTGTTTTGCCAAATAAACGTCCTGTATTCTATTCTATTCTACATGTTAAGCTGTGTTGTGAACTGTCAATGCTTTGCTCAGGTGGGCAAAAGTCCTGATTTCGGGTGCCACTTTTTTAGCATAGGTAACTTATCTACGTATTTGTATTATAATATCATTGGGTGGGTGACTATCCCGACAGAACTTTAGTTACCTATATTGCCTGACACGCTAAGCAGCAGTTGGCCTTGGTTGACTTCTCTAGATGTGAGTTGTTAGTCTAATCGGAGGCCTAAAGGCGGCTCAATAACATCTGAGAGCAAGGTTTCTCACTAGCCTTAGACTTCTTTTGACACTGATCCCGCGTGTTGTAGTATTACTCGTACCACCTCACAGTTGAGGTGTGGCCTGTATTTTCTTACTTCCTGTTTGTTATTTGGCCTTATAAATAGTTAATTTTGATCGTAAGTTGTGCTTTCCCTAATTAATAAATACTTTTTCTTTCTTTTTGTGTGACAAAACATGTTTTTGTTTCAGTACCGAGTGATATTAGTTCAAGTTCTAATAGCAGACATGGGGTGCGCCTACTTGGTGGACCGCGGCTGCCTCTGGTTGTTCGGAGAGAAATAATCTGCGATCTTCGCTATCGCATCCCTGGTTTCTGAAAAGACAATCGAATTATCCATCTGTCAAATCTCATGTAAACGCGATTGGTTGACAAGAAGTCAATCAATCACATCGGTTGACATGATCAATAATCGTTTGACTAATTATTGCGTTGATTTCGGAAACAACGGGTAACTGTAACAGTCTAACTCCTTCCCATAGATTTTTACCATTTCTAAATGTAATCGAGCTATGAGCGATTCTGTAATCTCTCATTACGGAACTCTAACAACGAAAAATGTATCAAGTTTCGCGTACCAAATGACGCGAGGGCTAAATTCTCATCTGAGTTTACGGAACAACTCCACTGTTGGAGAAGCACGTGTTCAGGAGAATTTGTGAGTTTTAACATTGTCACTGTGTTTGCTGTTAGTGTAAATGAATTAGCCAATTTTTTCTACAGAAGAAAGCCAGTCTAACCCCCGAATTCACAAAAAGATTGAGCAACCTTCAGAAGTATAGCTGTGCCTTTCAGTTCTATTGACATATTACAGGACAGCGTGTGCTTAAGCGCGTAGCGGTGATTGACGTTTGTGATTTCGGGAAAAGTCTTATAATCGATACGGAATGTCTGAGTGATTCTCATCGCACTACTGTTAGTTTGGGACCACAGTATTATTGTGTTGTCTGTTGTATAAATAATTCACTCAAAGCAAGCGTGTAGATGTCCCCTTTATTTATTAAAAGATGATTCACAAAAACCCTAATAGGATGCAAAAATGGTGTTACCTTTTTCACTTTTACAAGCATTTATTTTAAGTCATTTAATAAAATAGTTTTTAACTATAACATAATTATGATGAATAAATAAATATAATGTGGCCATCACCGACTCGCCGTTGACAACTTCCTTGCATCTGTTGACAGTGTTAGGAATAAAAAAGACAAAACAGTGTGATTAGACTTATTGCGTTTTTATGAACTAAACACCGCCGACATATCCTCGGAGGGCAAAAGACCCTCAACTCAATAACCTGCCTTATAGCTCCCTGAAGTATAGGTGATTTCTTTACTTTCCTAATTATATAAACAATAATCTTTAGTTAGATACCAATTACTGTTAAACACTAAAACCTATTTATTATTCGACTAACCGTTTCATTTTATTCACTGTTATTTATTTATTACGGCAAAAAGTCGTGCCAAGATTCACTAAATAATATTTAAGTGAAGAAAGAACTAATGCCGAAACACCCATTGCTGAGTTCACGTGTTACGCTCGAGGTGTGTTGACTAAATTTTACTTTGAAGCATCTATTTATATTTTCCCCACGGACTTAAAAGAAAGACAGACGGAACATCACACTAAAAAATGTGAATGCATGCTAGGTTCTACAATTTCGTTTGTCGTACACGGCCTGCTACACTCACACAACCACACTAGGTGCTACAAGCTACGCCATTTTACTCCGTGTGACAGCGCCAATGACACGTACACACCTAAACTGGCAGCTGATAATATGCTTCACTCATGTTTAGACGAGGTGACTTCCGTCTTCCTTTTACGTCCGTGATTTTCCGCATTTTCACTCTTACTTCAGATTTTTCTAGATCATTTAGCTTTTCTCTAAGTACCTGTATGTCAAAGTTGACAGTATTTTTGTTGGTTGAATTTATGGTAAGTTAGTTAGACTAGAGTGTGTTAACAAAATATATGTACATATTGAAGCAAAGTATATCCGTTACCGGTCCGTGTGGCATACGTGTGTGGGCTCGGTGTAACCGCTCAAATGTTACGTGCATTTAAGTATCGAATGTGTTAATCGTATTTATGTAATAAATGTGTAGTTAATTTATAGAATTGTTTCTTTTCCATAAACCTGACACTTCCTCTTTAACTTTTAACGCAAACAATGGTTAGTGGTTTAAATGTGTGTTATTTGTCTATAGCGTGGTAGGTCCTAAACTTTAATTTAAAGATTTGCTTTTAGTAGGTAATGTTCGTGATAGCGCGGCTTCTTTATGGCAAAAAAACAGTCAAGTACTTTGTTTTATTTTGGAATTTAAGTTATTGAACTCAGAATCTAAGTAAACGGTAAAAATGTATGAAATTCTTAGTTCGTACCACTCCAATCATAGGGATGCTTTATTAGAAATATCAACGATTACCTACCTACAACTAAAACAGACGAGGGTTACTTTTTAAAAAATGCGCATAATTATGGAAATTGTTTATTTACATTTATTCCTACGCTGGACAGCAATGTCACTATTAGTATTTTCTCTTTGACTTAAAAATTCAAAGTCGAAAACACAGTAGTTTCTAATCTCAACTTAGAAATAGTTGGACTGTCGTATAAATGCGACAATCTGGCGCGCGTTCAAATGGTTAGTGTCCGTAGCCATGACCACCGTAGCCGCCGTAGCCGCCGAGGCCCAAGCCGTGGCCGCCAAGCCCCAAGGAATAACCGCCGAGAGCTAAGCCGTGGCCGGCGAGGCCTACGCCGTGTCCGAGGCCTAGACCGCCGAGTCCTCCCCAAGCGCCGTGTCCTCCCCAGGCGCCGTGACCGCCCCAGGCGCCATGGCCTCCCCAGGAGCTCTGTGCGCTCCAGCCTCCGTGTCCGCCGATAAGGCCTGCGGAGTAGGCTGGTACGATAGGTGCATGGATAACTGGTTTGATGATTTGTGGATGCGCAGCGTGTCCGATTCGCTTGACGTCGGCGTGGAAGCCGGTGACGGGGTCGGCCGCGTAGTCGACCACTCGCAGCGTGCCGTCGGCCTCCGCCAGCGAGTAGGAGCCCTTCACGACGCCGCCGTCGCGGTGCTCGTTTTGGGATTTGTAGTCGCCAGTGTGCGGGTCGCTTACGGCGTAGTTGAACTCATAGCGGGGATGCGCCTTGAATTATAGAGTGAGCATTTATTTTTTATTTCTTACATAAATAGACTGTTACAATATACAATATTTAGATTTAGAATTTGCGACCAAAGTACAGTTGAACTAATCACTAACGAAAGATTTCATCCATCAGACAATGGCGGCAGGATACCTACGATTCAAAAAGTTTGGGAGCATCGACAATGGCGGCACTTTTGTCTGTGCAAACGATCAAACTTAGCTTATTGACGAGTTTATGAAGCAGTTAGGATTCAAAACATTCAAGGTTAACAGTGCTCGTTTTTTTTTTTTTTTTTTATTAATGGCGTCACCCTTTTGCCTCTTTGGGCGAGGGTATTTCGCCAATGTCGAGTGATATGCCTTTGCATGTGTTCATTGAAATACTGGTATCATGTATTTCAATGCTTCTTGGAGTTTTTGAGGTTATTCACGCGTCTGCAACTTCTTAACATGCCATGTGGTCGTGGTGGTTTGTCTGACGACAAACCATGCGACCACAAATGGTCATGTTAAAACGATTTATTTCAATAACTTATGTAACTAACACCACTGCGGAACTTTACTGAATACACTGATACCTAATTTATTCACTAAAAACCACTAAATGTTAATTAAAAGTTAAAAAATAGATCGACTGTGCTTTCCGTTTGAGTACCCTCAAAAAACTCAGCTCGATTTAATGTTAACTAGGTACCCCCTTATTCATAAAAACTTAAAAACTCTTCAACAAGTGACAAAGCGATACAAAAGGTAAGTGTTTAACTTTTGTATCGCTTTGTCACGCTTGTTGCTGCCGCCATTTGCGAGTAAGTGACAGAACACGTCAATTGCTTAAACTATGCTTCAGCGTTGCGTTCGATTTTATGAATAAGGTTGCTAGACAATAAAACGGTCGACCCAGGCGCTGAAGTTGTTTATGATTCAATATTCTAAGTCTGAATCTTCAATATTTCATCACGCAAAGCAAAATGAGTTTACAAGTTTTTTGTCATAATCAACCTTATCTAACTCTTGCCGCTGCCAAGACGTACACATGCAAAACATAAAAAATATTTAAAATTTAACTAAGATCGATTGTCCAGTTTAAAAACACTTACATCGTGCTCAACGGTGGCATAACCCAGACTTGGTGCAGCCGCTGCCACTCCCAGCAAGCAAGCGAACTATAAATAAAATACATATTCATAAGAGAAATCATTAATCAACAAGTCATAATACACATAATCGTAAAATTAAAAAAAACAGAGTTGACTAGCAAATTTTTCTTTATTTTTATTTTATTATCAACCGGTTTTCTCAGAACCAAAAATATCAAAACCGGACATCCGAAGTAGGGAAGCGCACTTTCAACCTCCTTTTGTCACTTAAGTATTTTACGATTTCACTTCACTGAAATTTTAAGATATTTTCACGCGTTTTCCTTACCGCGAATAATCTGAACATGTTTATGTTGGTTACAGTTGGAGGAGCTATCCTAGCTGATGCCACTGTCTAGTGTCCGATTGCTTTTATACCAATACGCTTCCACAGTTTGTCAATCCCTTTTATCCTTCGATTTCACTAGGGCTGCCATTACGTGGAAAACAATATTAGGGAGGAAGAAATCTAAACCATTCGATTTTCTCATGTTCTTAAAAATACCTGCAAGATTTTGAGATATGTCTATGATTACCATAGGTATTGTATTTATTTTTGAACTTGAGTTTTATAGCAAAACATATAAAACAGCAGGAAAAAAAATCTAGAAACTTGAGTAGGTACCTACTTAACATGATATTGAAGTAGTATTAGTGAAAGTGAAGTGGTTTTGAAAATCTTCTTTGTTAGGTAAGTACCTAAATTTTATTAAAAAAATGAAAGCTTGAATGTAAATTATAGGTTTAGGTTAGGTAATATTCATAAAATGTTACATGTTAATTTTTTGACCCCACTAAACTTTTTAGTAGGTAGGTACTTATTACACGCTGCTCTCAAGAGGTCTTTTGTATAAATTCTGCAAGCGGCTTTTTCAAGCCGAGACCAATGACCATTTAATTATTATTTACAAGTAGTGTCCGACCGAACTTTCGGTTTCGGTTTCGGTTTCGGCCAGTTTCGGCCAAAAAATCGAGTTTCGGCCACAGTTTCGGTTTCGGCCAAAATCGGCCGAAACTTTTGCCGAAACCGAAACTCACTTCGGAAGATCTCGTGCGCGCTCGTATAACTTCGTTTCTCGCGGCAACGTTATAGCAGGGCCTGGCGACCTCCACAATCTTCAGGAATTGTCGTGGGACATTCTGATGGCTTCGTAGCAACACAAAAATTGGTCAGTGCGTAATCGCCAGACGCAAAACTTCTTTAGAGGTAATGTTTTGACGGAACTGATAACATGAAAGTTTTCGTTGAGACTGTTCTGCTGGGAGCTCGATTCTCGAAGTTGTCGACGAGTATGTCTTGGTCAAATGATTCAAGTAGGCAGGTCCACCTTCGAGAAAGAGGTTAATTGTTGCATCCAACACGGCTGCCCAGCCGTGTTGGTGCCCACTAGTGCCTACTAAGGAAAGTAGGTTGAAGTGTCAGTTGGCAGGGCACATTGTACGAGAAACTGGGCCATCAATTTGGAGTCGAAAAGTTCTCGAGGGGATATGGTTTGAAGCCAAACGCAGCGTGGGACTCCCACCAGCAGAAGACCAGATAGAGATCGTAGGGTTTGGGTGGATGTAGGCCGCCCATTACCAGCCGCTCTGGAAATCTAAGGGGGAGTCCTGATGTTCAGAATTGGACGTCGTGCGTGTGGCTGTTGGTTAAGTTTTCGTTTCGTTTCTGTACTTGAATGATGTAAATAGTTCAATATTGGATTACTAAGATTATTTATTATCGCATTGGCGGAAGTTTTTAGGCAGTTGGCAAGACCCTAGTCTAATGAACGAGTCGACGTCGAATTATAGAAATCGCCCGATCGTTATGCCGACGACATCGTGCTTTTCGCCAACACATCCAACGAGTGGCAGGGCAGACAATTCAATTCAAAGAACTGAGTGTAGCGGTGGGGTCTGTGTGCCTCCATTCCAAGTGCCCCGAGGAAGGGCAACGGTGTAAGAGTGACCTAACAAAACCGTACATACTGGCTGGTTAGCATAGCGCGCCAGGGGTTCACCGGCACAGAGTTCTTGACCAGAGGTCACCGGGGGGTTTAGTGAGTAATGTCTGCCGCCTTACGGCAGGCGAGCCTCACACACCTCCGGCCTTCCCCCAGAGTCCCGCCTTCTGGATCGTCCATAGCCCGGTCCATAAACAGATTCCCTCCAAAAAAAGACATAGTCTTCTTCGAGAACAGGCAGGATGAAGAAATCAAATGCCGAATCACCAAGAGGAGCTAACTTTTCAAGGCATTGAAAAGTTGGCTCAAATAAATGAAGTGTCGGCTTCCTATATCTTTAAAGCGAGTACTTCTCGACGTTTGCATTCTGCCCACGGTGCACAAGCCTGGTTGCTCATGGAACACCCTAAGTCAGAGCCCGGAATGGATCCAAGGGTAATAAAGTGGAGTGTGTTAGGCATTAAACACACAGACAGAAAATGGTCACCACGATCCGTGCCAAAACTGACGTTTAAGACGTAGGCCAGAAAGTCACCAAACTGACAAAATGGGAGTGAGCACTGAGCAGTCTGTAAGAGGCATCTGGCCCGAATGACAACCCAATGGCTCCTCAAAGACTGATATCATTGAAGGACGAGGCCTAAAAACGATGGTGCGACCACTTGGCACATTACTTTAGCGAATGGCTGACTTGAGCAAAAGACAGGGGTAAATCGAAAAATTTTGAGGAGACCTTTGCCCAGAGGTGGGATATTGTGTTGAAAAAAATGAGTCTGTAACCTAGTTTTGTTGTTATTAGCAGAATAATGAGAGAAAAAAACTGATTTTAGTAATTGTAGGTATTTTATACTTGACCACGTGAGTTTCGGTTTCGGTTTCGGTTTCGGCCGAAACTGAAGCCTAGGCCGAACATTCGGTTTCGGTTTCGGTTTCGGCCGGAAAACCAGTTTCGGTCGGACTCTATTTACAAGCTTTTTCTGTTGAAGGGAAGAAATTATAGCCACGACACATTATCTTCGCCACAGATCGCCAACCCTAAGTTTCACGCTCATTGGCTATTCACGCACTTTGTCGAAATGTTTTATAACCGCTCTAATTCACTAATTAGCTGGCGTCTTATTCAAATACGATAATTGTTTCAACAGATTCCCGTTCCGTTGCTGAGGGCACCACCAATTTAATTGAACGATTATGATAGAATAATTTTGAATTCGTCGGAAATAACAACTCGCATTTGTCCATTATCACTGAAAAAACTCTAAAAGTGAATAGATTGACAAATTGGGGCCGTATCGTTACATAGTTTTTTTTCAAATGATTGAGAAACAATAAAGGTTACCTAGTAACCCTTCTGTTATTGGACCGTGTCTCCCTCATTTGAAAGTAACACTGAAGTGACTGCCGTCTTCGCCGGTTAGAGTCTCAACCTGGAGGTCGTGGGTTCAAATCCCGAGCGAACCAACAATATGTTTATATTTGTGCTATTGTTTCGAATTGGCTAGGACAGTGAAGGCTAATCATCTCGTGTCCGAAAAGTAGATGCGTGGATGGATCATCTCCATCCACGCCTCTTTCTCCGTTCGTTTCGATCTGTCGTCCCATCGATGTATTGCGCACACCTTGGCAACTATAATTATATCCTGTGTACCTAGTTAATTCTATTGTAATGTTGAATTCGGAGGCTTTGTTGGAAACCTTCGGCAATTTGAAAGACATTTATTCGTAGGTAGGTAAAGGTACTTATGCAAGTCAGACTTGAATCTCACTCAAATCAATAATTAGATTACTTAGTTAAAGTAAATCTACAACGATGTGGAATTCAGTGAATTTATTGAATAAGATATTTGATTGCACTTTAAAACAAAAGTTTAATAATAGTACGATTGAAGTAAGCGTAATGCGCCGAAAGGTGAAGTGATGTCAGCCAGAATGCCACCCTTGGTGGTCAAGTGCCTTGCCTGAGGGGACATTTCCACCCTAGCATTACTTTCTGCATTACCGAAATAACCAGGATTAAAATTAGCCTAATTTGGTGGTAATAAACCACTGAAATCAAGCTTGGTTGGATTTTGTTATTAAGTTTACGAGAAAAGTACCTATATCTATGCGAAAATGAAAATAAAGACAATAACATATAAACAAACTTATATTCTCATTTCATTACCGTTTCTATAATTAGCCGCCAGTACCTAAGTAATTATCTAGTCGTACCTATTTGCTTTGAGTGCTAACAAAAAGAGTACTGTGAGGTGAATGTAAGTTAAACTTCAGAATTAAAAATCTTGTTTGTTGTGATGTTTTGCATTGCGGAACAAGACAAACCCACCACAGGCATAATCCCTATCTTTGCGCCGCTAAAAAGAAAAATGTCCGTACAATTCCCCGAATAACATACAAATTACCAACCAGCCACGCAATTTAGACGATGAAAAGTAATTTATACAGCGCAGTTGCAACTAATTCGGCCGCACTCGACCGTCTCATTACCCCTTTTCAGAGAAACACTCTTTCTACTTAGACTTACACAAATTCACATTTGCAATCAGAGCCCGGAGAAAAGTTCCCCACCCGCGCCCTACCCCCCCATCCCCCCAGACCCCCTTGCCGCCTTTAATTAACAGAAAGTGGTTCATTAGAGCTTATTCATTAAAGCAAGGAGTAATTAGCGAACTCTAGTGAATGCTGTAATAATGTAAGAGCGGCCGCGTCCGACTGTGGCCCGAGTTCTAGATTAATCTAGAAGCTGGGAATAATTTAGTAATGGCTTTAATTTATTACGGGACTGATTGCGGGAGTTAACTGGCTATGGGTATGACGGATTTGTGCGAGCGAAGCAACAAATAATTGGCCAATTATAGCTGGTAGTGCGATTTCGTGGCGTCGCTGCCGGGATTTCTGTTCCAATCTCTTTATTTGAGAATTAAGACGTTTATATACTTACATCTAACTTACTGGTTGACTTATTACATCGGCAATAGCACGGTAAAGTAATATAACAGTATTGTGACTTCGAACAAGCGGACGGAACGCAAGTTATACCTACGCGAACCGGTTACGAGGGTGATACGAAGGCTGTCAGTCGCGAATGCGCCGCGCGCCGTGCAGTGTCGGACGGACAGTTTTGTGGGTTTTGTACCATTTTGGAAACATACTCGTGATATTGTAAATGTACTATGGCAGGGCAAGGTACATTTTTTTATTGTGCTATGTTTGGTTGTTTAAATTCATCAAGAACGCACCCAGAGATATCATTTTTTACATTACCTATAAACTCCGAAAAGTAACTTTAAAATGTTTTGTTACGTACCTACATAATAGCACGTAATTTGTTATATTTTTTTTAAAGACAGGTATTTCGCTTTTTCCTCCAAGTAATACTCCTGGATTATCGAATAAATGAGTAGACAGGGTGAAGGATAGTGACAGTCAAGTGAAATAGGTGGTTCCGCGGCAGATTGAATAGGCAGGTTAGATAAGTAAGTAATTCGTGAAGTACGCTTGCATTAAAATTTGGGTATACGGTTTAATTTACGACCGGGTGAATGAATGACCTAGGTATTAAGATAGAATAGTCAATATTTAATGTGTCAAATTTATAACTTTGTTTCTTTAAATACAAAATTATACAAAAACCAACTTTGCGTGTTTTATGGAATATATCCTGTTTCTATTCACATATGAATTTAATTTCTTTAAATAGAAATACAATATTTACCATCACAAAATACAATTTCAAAACAAGAAGGAAACATAAGTACACGGATGTTTTTAAAATACTATAGGCGCAGCCCTATCGCGTGGCGACGGACCGCGCGGCTGTAGGCACTTAACTCAAGGACGGGGCCGAGTCATATTACTGTTATATTTCTTTACCGTGGCAATAGTGAACAGAGAAAAAGCACGAAAGAGTCTCGGGGTTGATTTAGACCTTACATAAACTAAAGGGGGCAGCTTAAAAAAAACCTTAATCTGTACTATTACTACTAGCTACCTAGAACGTTTTTTTCTGGTATTTCATAAGGTATTCTTAAGATTTGTACTACAACCAGTTAAAAAAATCTAAAACGTTAGTATAATATACAGGGTGGCCCAAACGGTGAGGATAGAAATATTTTTTTGGGTTCCTGACATATAGGGGTACCCAAAAATACCCCATGTATGTTTGCCGATTTTTTGTAGTTTTCGAGTTATGATTTTTTAAAAGTAAATTTAAGAATTATCGCTCTGAACTCCTAAAAAATTTTTTTTTTCGGAAAGTATGCATTTTTTATTAATTTATTTTTTTGTAATATAGACCTCATTAGTTGTACTTTTACTCATAAAATTACCAGCTTCATGCCATTAATATAAGGTACAAATATATTGACGAAAATAAAAAAAACTGGGGTGAAAGCGAGTCACAGTAAAATTTTCAAAGTTAAATTAAAAATTTAAAAAGAAGTTCCATGACTTTTAAGTAATTTCAAAAACTGCTCAAAACCCTTAGCTTCAATTATAATAAAAAAAACTTGGTGCTTAATTGGTCTTTTTTAGCCGAAACTTGCCTTCAAGTAAACAAAGGTGGAATTTTCTAAGTTTATTAATTTGTTGTAAAAACGCCTTTTGTTAACTGCTGGGGTTAATGTGGGTTGGACATAATATTTAAATAGACGTTTTTTTCTTTTCTTCCTTTCAAATATCCTTAATAATATTCGATTTTTATTATTTGATACTTCGGGACACGTGCAAAACGACATAATACATTCCGCACTTGTATCGCTAACTACTATTCATGGGACAAAGACTGACTTGTGCTGTTGAAATGCCACCAGGCTGATACTAGAATAATAAGAAATCCTAAATTAATTCACTTAATGTTTATTGACCATGTTATGTCCAACCCACATTAACCCTAGCAATTAACAAAAGACGTTTTTAGAACAAATTATTAACTTAGAAAATTCCACCTTTGTTTACTTGAAGGCAAGTTTCGGCTAAAAAAGGCCTATTAAGCACCAAGTTTTTTTTATTATAATTGAAGCTAAGGGTTTTGAGCAGTTTTTGAAATTACTTAAAAGTCATGGAACTTCTTTTTAAATTTTTAATTTAACTTTGAAAATTTTTCTGTGACTCGCTTTCACCCCAGTTTTTTTTATTTTCGTCAATATATTTGTACCTTATATTAATGGCATGAAGCTGGTAATTTTATGGGTAAAAGTACAACTAATGAGGTCTATATTACAAAAAAATAAATTAATAAAAAATGCATACTTTCCAAAAAAAAAACTTTTTTAGGAGGTCAGATCGATAATTCTTAAATTTACTTTAAAAAAATCGTAACTCGAAAACTACAAAAAATCGGCAAACATACATGGGGTATTTTCGGGTACCCGTATATGTCAGGAATCCAAAAAAAAAATTTTATCCTCACCGTTTGGGCCACCCTGTATAATATATAATACTTACGTTTAAGATTTTTTTAACTACTTTTGCCGAGTTAAGACATAAGGGCAAACCCAAGTCAATTTCGGCGGAGCTGCTGTTTTTAATGTGTGAACCCGCGTCAACTTTCTCGATGCGTATGACTCGCACTAAGCACGCAGAGCGGTCGGTTGGAGACGGCCTGAGGTTGCATTCTGAACGCACACTTCGATCGTTTGAACAGTGAATTTGAAGGGAGAATTGAATTTGGCGTTCTGTAAAAATCAGTAACCATCGTGAATGTGACAAAAAATCGTTATTTTTTGTTGAAAATGATATTTAACACATACCAGAGTCATGCACCGCCCTTTTCTTTAAGGTGACCCCCGAAAACCAGCGTCGAGTTGGCTTTGTTGCTAACACGGCATATGCTGAGGTGGGAGCCTTTTTGCACTATACTGTACAATTGTTATGTAAATGTTAATGCTAAGTTTAATTTTAAGTTTAGTGTCTAATAAATTTCTTTTCTTTCTTTCTTTTCTTTCATATTTGATCGTTTGAGTGATTAACATTTTACAACTATTTCTTTGCAAATGATCCCTCATTTGTCTCCATTCAAGGTGAAGCGAATAGACGAATAAATTTGGCGTTTTCTTCTGAGGGAGATCAAGATGAGATTTGACAATAATCAGAATTCAAATATATTTAAGGAACATAAACGCCAATAGTGCGATAACATCAAAGGATATTATTCCATAATCACTATTCAGTCGCAGTTATTCTTAGGGCGCTCCAAATAATTTGAATTTCACATAGAACTTAATAGCGCTGCGGTTGGGTTGTGTAGATATGATTTACATAAAGAAAACACCGTACGTCTGGATCCTTCATTAGTATGCCCCGAAATGGGGTGGGTTAGTTGTGAATTTTCTTACGGTGCATGTTACATGGCTCGGCATGCCCCGCTGAGCCACTGGACAGAAGATAATGATGTCTACGTTAGCGAGAGCTACATCAAAGCAAAAAGGTTGTGCACCTGCTTGTTGTTTACCTAATTGAGCTATGTGGAAGTTGGGATTTTGCAGCCAGTTTGTTAGTCAGGAAAATAAATTATTAATAAAATTGCAGCACACTAATAATATTACCAGTACTTACATACAAAATCGGTTCTGAAGGTCTTCACACGTTTTTCTTGTACATTTAACTATACTAATAGCATAAAGCTGTATAGTTTGTTGCTTGAACGCGCTAATCTCAGGATCTACTGGTTCCTTGGTTGAATGGTCCATTCATTGACGTTATTTATCACTACGTGAAAGAAACATTCAATTGCACACAAAACAGAGTAATTAACAGATAGTTTTAGTGCCAATGTACAATTATGTAATTTACTCTGGATTACTGGAAGCTATAAGACCATAACACAATATTACCAGGGCATCGATTCAGGATCCTTCGAGATCTCATTTGCCGACCGAAGCGGTTGATATCGGTCGGTATCTTAATTTTTCAATTTAGGATCACCGGAGATATTATCCAGTCGAACCATGACGTCATTGCGTCGGTTACCCTAGTTACAGTGCGTGCTAGTTCAAACCTAGCGACAATCGTGCGAGTTGAAAAGGACGGAGCTAGAAGAATACCTCTTTCCTTCTAACTCCGTCCTTTTCAATTTGCCACTAATCGCTCTGTCTGAACTAGCACTTCGAAACGCTTTTCTGACACTTTTCCTAACGTTTGTATTATTTATTTACTTAAAGATATTTTATTTTTGATTTTTCGGCGGATGTGTAGGGTGCATGTAGTGTAATCTTTGCAAATACAGAAAATTTGCTGCATTCCATTAATAGGATCGAAGAATAAGAATATAAATTGTATGAATTGGGAAAATCTGCCGAGACTTTTTCAGAAAAATACCAAATACTGTGTGATGATGTGTGATGTGATGTGATCTTGGAATCTTCTAGTGAGTTAGATGGTAGGAAACAAATTGGATGCACTAGATTAAATAATTATTGAGAATTATTTGTTGAAAGAAATTTCCGCGATTCAAATGGTTAGTGACATCTGTTGATAAATTGATTAACCTAATGTCTATATCCCATGCTTACTCTGACGTTTGAACCATAGTGTGCTTTTATAAACGGAGTTGAAGTGACATCTGTTATCAACCATATTAAATTAAAAGTACTTTAAGAAACTGAATTTTAAAAATTGCACCGCAAATACTTTGCCATCCAGCTATTTAGATTTATCAATGAAATTATTAAATCATCAAATATTAAATTAGTTGACTGTAAGGTAACCAATTTGTATAACAATCATTTTTTCCAATAATACCCAATTAATCCTTTAATTCCTTGAATTCCCTGACTGGTATTTACAGTCATATCTTCTTTCTACCTTCGGTCTGTGAAATCGATCATCACCGGAATCGATGATGAAAAACTTATCTAAAAGTTTGAAATTAACTATCGTATAGAAATAATATTCCTTCCAAAGTTTGCCGCTCGTTATTTAATATTCCAGCTTCTTAATGTAAGGCTTAATCGCATTATGACAACGTTCTGCGAAATGAGAATTTGGCGCTATCTCGCAGACGCATTTTAAAATACCTATGTATTTGCGAGATGCGTCTAATCCATTTTGCTGTTCTGTAGGAGTCTTCATGGGCAAATATCGCCTGAATCAGAAACTGATGATGATTTTCATGATGAAACAAAACCTTTTTTAACAGGAGGCAAAAATAGTCTGTGGTTCCTCTGGGTATTGACTTGTTTATGGTATTGGCTATCGAGTTTTGCATACGATTTTATGACGATTAGTAGGTATGTCAAACTGACATTCGCACTTGCGTGTACTTTAATTTGCCTATAATTATAGGTTCAATTTATTTACTTTGTGAATAAATAAATAACATTTTGGATGGAAAAAGTGGCAGTTCCAGTTAATAAGTATATTTGAATTCATCGTAACATTTTTCTTGCCTAGTCCCATACAAACTAAATGAAATTAATACGAGGGCCGCTTTATGGGTAAAATAAGTCGGCAAACAAAATAGGAAACACGTTTTTTCAGGTAAATAATTTACAAAACAAGATTTCAGCTATTTCTTGTCGTATGACTAAATAGCGTAAAGGCTTGAACCTAAACAACAATTGAAATAATAAAATTCATAACCGTCTTAATCATTTTGCCGTACATCCTGTGTTTTGTTGTGTCTACTTATTGCCTGAGAAAGATTAATAGCTTATAATTGGATTACTTTTTTTCAGAATGGAAACTTATGATGATATTCAAACTTGGGATAGACTGCTTGTATGTGTGAAAGAAAAGCACCCGAAACGGAACTACTATAATCTGAATTATTTACTGAAGTCTTGATAAATGAACTACCTAATGGTTCTTTGCTTCCTCAAGTAAATCAAACACAAATAGTGTTGTTCAATAAAAAAAATACTGCTTATGTACACATGTGCCCTGGAAAAACCCTATGAACTGAAACACTGAACAATACTTACTTATCGGCATCAGTGGGAAACAGACTTAAATATAACGTTTTGTTAGGGGATATTTTTAATTTGTTTTATTTGCAATACCATTCATAGTCATAACATACGACCATTTTCCCAGGCGAGGTAGTCAGAGGCACACTGATTGTTGCCGTCATGATGAACGGAACATTCAGAAGCCCACATTTTGCCAATGAAATTTGAACCCAACGTGGTAGGAGGCGACCCTACCGCCTATATCCGGGTTGCTTTGGTTTTTTATAGTTGTTATCCATCACCGGAGTGCCAGCCGCAAATTGTACAATGAACACAAAGGTGTTCCGGCCAGTCAGTTCTGTGGACAATCGGGTTCCGAGTCAGAGTGTTCAGCCACTGGGCCACGTAGCTCATAAATACATAGTATCGTTGTTAAACGTAGTATTATAAGGCATTTTTTGTGCGTCGGCTTACTAGGTATTCTGAATATCAGCAGGCGAGCCCAAGGCCTCACCCCCGCCATGGGCGGGATGGAAAGCATTCACCCCGTCAAAAAAGGCTTCTCTATAATACAGGCGATCTACGATACATATTCGCCATATTCTTTAACTACTGTGACTTTGCTCAGGCTGGTTTCAGTCACCAAAAGCTCGAATTTCTCAAACAACCTGCCTCTAGACAACCTAAGAGGCCCTAGTTAGTGTAGATACGCAAACTTGAAACCTGGTTTTTACCAGGTAGGTATTGTGCCAGTAAAATTAACCTTTCTTTTCATTTCTTTGGCCCATTTATACTCATTCATGCATATAAAGGAGGGAGGTGCCCGTGGCGCAATTGTGACAGTGATCGGCGACGATCGCTGTTGTAAAACAACACACGCCGGGTCGGAAATGGGATGGCATGACCACCCTGACCGAAATTTAGTGATGTGTATTTCAGGCATTTCCTTGCTTCGGTAGGCACGTTAAGCAGTTGGTCCCGGTCCCGGACGTCGCTAGATGCCAGTCGTTAAGCCTAGTCAAGGCCTTGGGGCGGTTTGATAACATCTGACATTAAAGTTGCTCATTATCCTTACACCTCTCCAACAATCCACACTAAGCCCGCTTGTTGGAGAATGGCTTGTTTCAGCTCATAGTTGAGGTGAGGCTGTGCCCAGCAGTGGGACGTATATAGGCCGTTTATGTTATACATATAAAAATTATAGAGTTACAATCGATCAATAAGTTATTGAAACAATTATATTTTCCTAATTTAATTAGTTTTTTCATTACGTTTTGTCCATATCGAGTGGTCTGTACCAGTCGATTCATTATCTACAAAAGAAGGAGAAATGTTCGGCCATTCTCGTAATTCTTGTCAATGACGAGTGTTTGTCAATTGCGTTTAGAAAGTGTAACCTAACGCTATGACGTCACTCTCGGTGTGCAAGTGACGTTCTATATAGTTACTGAATCTCAATATCCAGTGTTACCGTTTAAGGAAATAAAAACACACTTAACTGTACCTTGTAAGTTACCAAATTTTTTGAAAATCAAACCTAAGGTAGTCGTTATTAAGTCACTAACTCCGCAGCACATAGTACCTATCTAACCACACTATTTTGTCCCAACATATAAAACTAAATTCGAACACGCTTTCGAAAAGAGTCTGCCTAGCAATGAATTTTACAGGTCAATAAGTTCTTTCGCTCAAAACTTATAGCAAACTTTGATTAAAACAAAAAGAGGAAGATACACTTTACGTTTTTATTTCGCTTATTTGAAAACTGGGACATGCTTACTCACAATGACGTATGATTGACGCGCACGTACAGTAGCCGTAGTCGACCACATGGGGGTGAAAGCCCTCACGGCGTCTAGTGGTCCGGTGGTAGAAAGTGGAGGGTGGGATCAGGTCATGAAGTTCCTGCGCACACTCTCCGAAATACACCTTATAAAAAACCGATAGACAGGCAACTTTACGCCGATGCTCCAAACTCTGAAGTTTGGTTACAACGAGCATATCATCACCTATCAGTCTCCTGGCCCTTCGGTCTACTGAGTCCAGTGCATCCAGCTGGTATTTGGCAGAGCCATCCCAAAGGTGGCAGCAGTACTCCATACACGACCGAACTTGTGCTTGGTACAACTGTAAGAGTTGCTCCGGTGTGAAGTACCGCCTAACCTTAAAGAGGATACCAAGTTTTTGAGCAGCGGTTTTTGCTTTGGACTCAATAGAACTGCCGAAGTTGAGGTCAGACAAAAGATCCATTCCAAGGAGCTCGAGGTGGTTGGTTATCGGTATGGGTGCATCCAGGAAAGTAGGAGTCAGATTTAAAGGACTCCGTTTGGCGGAGAATAGACACGCCTGAGTTTTCTAAGTGTGTGACTATGTCTTTTAATATCATTTCTACTAAAAAATTCGTTAGATGTGAAAATACTATCTTTTAATTTTTAGACTCTAATCAAATAAATCTAAGGGAGGAGAAATCCGTTACACTAGTTGGCACTAGTGGTTGTAAGCTATTTCATAATCATAATGAAGTTTAATGATAATTGTAGGTCAATAAGAAAATAATAATTTAGATATGATACACACTTAACTTCGCGTAAATACATGAGTCATCGATTTTTCAGCCACTACACGCCTGATGTTTGATTTCTTGTATGAAATTCAGCGTGTGGAGGATTCTACCTGAGGAGGGGGCAATTTCACTGATTGGTCAATACGCTTATTGTCCAATCAGTGACGTTGTCGCTTGACAGCTTACGGAAACGGTAGAAACTCACTGGGTGGTAGATTGGGGATTCCGACGTAATAATCTGACTTTATGACCATAGCCTCTCGCCTGTCATTAGGAGTCTATTGGCTTTAAGGTCGCTGACATGAGTACCTACATATTTTTATTTTTTTCAGAAATATCTTTTAAAACAGAGCTAGTAACACTAAAATATTCTTTAAAATCTGTGGTCTCGAACCGAATCCGAATAAAATGCCGTTGTGAATCGCGTTTTATAATATCGAAACTCAAGCTCGAGTTCGGGATTCGTTCGAATGCGCTATTTCACCGATAGATCGCGAATCGCCCTCCTGATAGAAAGCGATGACGCGACTTCACTTACGATAGAGCATGCTCGACTAGAAGTTCACTCTTCTTTTGAAGAGTGAACCAAAATTGTACATACCCATCATCGTAAAACATAGATACCGGCAATGCGTTCTATTTCTTGTGATTTACAAATAGCCTCTCCAATTACACCAAGAAAACTATTCAACAAGTAAGAACTGGCTAATAACCTACCACTTCAACTCAGGTATTTGATAAATCGCACATTATGGACATATTACAAGCAGTACGACACCATTTCAATCTAATTATTATACAGATGTAAAATTGACATTTTATTCTCCGTTTATGCAGTGCATTGATATTCGAGTGGCCTATTAGTTTCACTTGTTTGTTACTTAAAGATTTATTCAAACTGCAAGATGTGCATGAAAAGTCCGGAATCGTGATAAAATTCGTAACTACTGTAGCTTCAAAATAACAAGTCCCTGTGATTCGTAGTAGATACAAATCCTAATATACAAAATAAAAAAGCTTGTTTTTAAATAATTTGACTGGCATTCTTTTTTTCGACTACCACAAGTAGGTAATTAGCGTTGTCACTTTTGGCTTGTTGTTCGACTTTTTAATTCATGATCATCCTAGCGATTGCGATTATCCTGTTTGCTGCGGTTACGGCGCCCGGGGTCAGCTCTTCTGCATCTGCCTCTCCACTTCGCCCGGTCTTGTGCATCCCTCTCTGTGAGGCCACTGAGTGGCACGCATGTCTCACTGCATGCATCCCTCACGACGTCAAACAAACACTTCTTGGGTCTGCCCCCTTGTTAATTAACGATTCTTATTTATTTGTTCTTTACTTTTTGTTACCCTCACTTTTTTTAGACATTTTTCAATACAGTCCACTTCATTTTCTCTTCCCCCTCCAGTGCCAAAAAGGTTATCAGAATTCATTCAGAGTGCGTTAAAAGTGCTCGTATTAGGAGACTGAGCACCGAGTCAATTCCATTCCCAAATTGTCTAACAACAAGCGATATTGACATAAAACCCTAGTATTTTCGATCTATTCCTTTCTAATACCAAAAAGTAATACCAATGGTATTTGTTTGTAATCGTAATTAACTTCTATTCCGGACGAATACCAAAACTACATTGAAATATTTAAAATTTGGTATTCGTTCGGAACAAAAATTATTTACGATAGCAAACAAATACCATTGGTATTAGTTTTTGGTATTAGAAAGGAATAGATCGTATTTTCTCGATTCCACAAGCGAATTCGTAGGCAATTAGTAGATATGGAATATAAAATGCAGTGCATATTCCGAGGCTATCCCGTTATTAGCCGGACATGCCGAGTGACCCTCAGCTACAACGACGGGACTCGGGTCCTGGAACATCGTGTATTGTTATCTGCGTATGTAAACTTCATGATTAGACGACATGCCATTGTTAGATAGTTACGTTGGAGGTAGAAAATATTTGGGTATTTCGTTGTGTTTATAGTTTATTAGCTTATGTTATTTAGAGCACAATTGGACTTGTTACAAGGAACATGGAGATCGTTACCTGAATAACTTAACTTTGTTACTGATTTTTTAGTTCTATGACTAATATTTTCAATTACTTAAGATTATGACTAATTTTCTTCGGGTAGTATCCATTTGTTTGTGGTAAATTGGCATTGCAGGCGAAATGCTATAAATAAAAGATAAAAAACAAATAGGTGAGTGAGTTAAACACCTATAAAGTAGTGAAACGTGATAATCATTACCTGAATAAGAAATCTAAATGTACCCACGAGTCATGTTGGTCCAAAATTCAAAATTGTTGAAAGGCACGATACATTTTTTGATATTGCACGCTGACATCAGTTTTGTGATATCATTTTTCACTTTGAATCAGTCGTATTAATGACCAACTGCCGCGTTTTCGTAGTTTTGTTAGATTCCATTCTATAGTGACGGTCCAATTAGGCGACATCCTCCCCGGTACCACAGTATAAACCATACAGTAGAACATCTAAATACAAACGTGCCACTCTCGGTGTGAATGTGTGCGTGAGCGTCGCACGCCGTGTCGCGATATCACGCACACGCGATTTCACGCACACGCTAGCATAAAATAGGCGTGTCTGTGTGCACGCGAGGCTAATAACTCAACGCGGCGGGCGGCCTTAGATAACCTACTGTTTATACTGTGCCGGTACACTATCGTATGTGCGCGGCGGGATCCTGCGAAAAACGCGTGACGGACGGCCGTTGAATGAGTGATGCCGCCGGCACCGGCCCTGATCAATAGGGCCTGCAATATTCATCCAGATAATGGCCAAAACCACTCGCTAAAAAGTGCACACACATTTTTTGTCTTCAATTATAGCGGTTAATGGTTTATGATGTAAAGAGCCGCGCACTATAGGTAATTTCATACGTCACTCGATTCGATTGTTTGATTCTCACCTGCGACAAACACTCATCATGTCAGCCGAACGACGTCCACTGCTGGGCATAGGCCTCCCCCAATGGGGTTTGCCATAATCGCCGCGCTTGGCAGGCGGGTTGGCGATCGCAGTATGGCCTGCTGTTGTGTGGAGACGCTGCTGCCCATCTCCTGGTGTATGTTTTCCCTCAGTCGGCTCTTACGACACACACGGGAAGAGAGGGGGTAGTGCTATTCTATTAACATGCCGGCACTACACGGTCTTCAACTGAAAGCAATTCGTTTAAAAAATCTGTGAAACAAATGAAGTGAACCGAAAACAGTTGCAAAATAAAGTTAACGTGCCAATAATCGTGTTTCGCGCCTGTATAAATGTACCTTTCACGAGTCATCTGTTCGCCGAGAGATGGCGCTGTCGGCGCACAATAAGATAATCCAATTGCGTTGAGTATGTCCACGGAGCGTGAGGCGCGCTCGACTGTGGCTCGCTCCCAGATTTGCTCGCGTTTGCCGACACCATTCACGGTTACTTAATGTTAACGGGGTTTCCGTTTGGATGACAATTTTGAAGTTAACATAAGCCAAGCTTCAGATGAAGCGTGAAACACTGATATTTTTCAAAAATATTTGACTCAATAATATTTTTTCGGATAGTGGTAAGTTTCATTTTTCATTGGTTTTCGACTTTATGTCGAGGCATCAAGGTTCAAATTCAGGTGGGTACTATTTTCCCACTATCCGAATAAGGGTTAAGAATGAAACAGAAAAACATAGGTACCTACTAAAAGTTAAAATGTTAGTTTTTTCAATGAGGTGAAAGTATAGTCGGCGTTACGTGCTACAGCCTGCTACGACGAAGGCTTGAGCTATTGCTTTTCCGGTTGGCGCCAAAACTCACTTCCCTCGTGGTGAGTTACCTTTACTGTTCAATTTCTTTGCGACTGTGGTCGTTTGAGAGAAAAAAACTGTGCCAATTTCTTTACACTTATCTACATACAAACTGAGAGAAAATAAAAAACTAAATCAAAAAGAAGCGTATTGATGATCAAAGTTGCGAGAAGCGAGAAGCACCGAGATGTGAAGGGATGTCAGCAGGAATGCCATCCCAGTTAAAAGTACACACAGTCATTCGCTGATAACTATATCCCGAACGAGTTAGTCAGCGTCACACTAATTGTGGTGATGGTGAACGGAATTTCACCCAGTAAACTTTTAACCCAACGTGGTGAGCGGTTTTCAGCTTAAGCTTCAATTTATTATTACTAGATACGAGTATTACCTACACGTAGTAACAACGAATGTTGAAATTAGAAAAGTAAGAAAAAGTGAATGTTGCTGTTGGTGCCGAAAGACCATTTGAGGGGAAAGCGCAGTGTGAGGGTCGCTACAGGTGGACGGATGACCTGATCGAGGGATTTTGGTGGACGAAGGCCGGCCGCTTTTAAAATCAATGGCGGAGGCCTATGTTTAGCAGTGGACTTCAAACAGCTTAAGCTTCAATTTATTATTACTACATACGAGTATTACCTACACGTAGTAACAACGAATGTTGATATTGGAAAAGTAAGAAAAAGTGAATGTTGCTGTTGGTGCCGAAAGACCATTTGAGGGGAAAGCGCAGTGTGAGGGTCGCTACAGGTGGACGGATGACCTGATCGAGGGATTTTGGTGGACAAAGGCCGGCTGCTTTTAAAATCAATGGGGAAGGCCTATGTTTAGCAGTGGACTTCAAACGGCTGTCGATGACTATTATGGACGATGACGATGATGTTGTTGTGTCATATTATCTTCTTATCCCTATATATCATAATGGATTGCTGTTCGTTAGTCTCGCTAAAACTCGGGAATGGCTGGACCGATTTGGCTTATTTTGGTTTTGAAATATTTGTAATGGTTGAGGGAAGGTATAAAAGGTGAGTAGGTAATCATGAGAAAATGCTGGGAATATAGTAAAAATCTCAATTTTAGTTTCATCTTTGTAAATGTTACTACCTGTCACATGACACTAAATGTTTGACAACAGAACGAAGTCTGTTGGGACAGCTAGTTTTAGATAAAAGAGTTAGGATTTTCGTTCATCACCGTATAACATAATTAAATCGTTTTCCATTTGTGAGTGTGTAGGTGTCGTACCCATATTTGTGAAAACTGTAAAGTGACCATGTGTTCACATTTTACTTGATAAAATGCTAGTGATGTAGGTAATCCCACGAGTGAATTACTTTTTCTTACTTGAATTATTGATTTTTTAAGGCAAGTCTGCCGCGAAATTTTCATTATAAAGTAACGTTTCGTCATTATTTGTTCACAGCACCCAACAAAATGTTGAATGCGTTATTTTAGTTAAGTTTAAATATTATATTTATAGATTGGTATGTTATTCTGTAATTAATTTAACTAAGCACAAGTTCAGTAGTACACTTTTTTAAAAGGGGATTCGTCTTTTCGGTGGTCCAAGCGAATATGCTGAATAGAAAAAAAACTCCTCTCTTACCCGGCGAACTGAATGAAATCGAAATATTTTTGAATACTAATTAAGCATCTCATCCACTTATTTTGTCGCCGAGCTCTCAAAAAAGGCTTCGAAAAGGCTTGTTTACATAATCGTTCAATTTGCAATGTTAAACAGCGTCGACCAGATGTTTTCTTGCTTTTTAACCCAACTCAATGTACATAATTGCATTTTTTGCGGAAACAATAGCCGCGACAGTCGGGGCCATAAATTATAATACAATTAATATTTCCTGCGCTAGAAACGGTTGTTTTCAATTATTTTTACCCTGACTTTCCAAGGAGGTTTACAATTTGTTGTAATTTTTATTTTTTAGCAATATTTACTAATTACGTGCTGTGTTTTTACTACGAGTGGTTTTAAATATGTCTCCATTAGGTTTAGTCAAAATAATTAAAAAGGTGCAATAGTATTAAAGGACATATTATTTCAATAGCCCTTAAATATTACTTGGCACGGTTTGGCTCTTATTGTATTTGCCTTTAGGTCAGTTTTCTTCATGCGCACTAATTAAAAATTTGAACTAAATTCTTACAAAGTCAAATACATATTGGACTTTGTAACAATTTAGTCACATGATTTGATATGAATACTTAATGTGCTTTTCTTTGGTATTATACTTGATTCGAACTCCACAGCTCTACAAGCATTGGGCGACATTAGCGGCATGACCATGTGCAAAGATGACGCAAAAATATGCTATTCAACATTTAGCCAAAGTGCCAACTATTTGGGCCATAAACTGATCAGCGGACGTGTACCTAATGGCATAGTTTGGCTTTGTGACTTAATTCGTCTGGCAAATCCCTTGGGTGATTTAAGTGCACTATTTCGTGCCTCTAATGCATGGACTGGAGTAAATGCATAAAGCCGTAATATCTCGACTCTATTATGTGCCGAGGAAATGGATTTTTAATTAATTTTAGAGGCACATTATGTAACTCATAAGGTGTTAAAATACTAATTCTGTATAGTCACCCTGTATAGTGCGCTGGAGCTTAATTTGAGTCCCGAGAAATCATTCTAATACTAAATCCCTTTAGGTTCTGTGCTGCACACTTTAGTACGTGAAAAGTGTAATGCTTGTTTATAACTACTGTGCTAAGTAAAACGTCTCTAAATGTGAGGCCGTCACCATTGTCCGTCGAAGCATGATTATATTTAGTACAATTGAGCAAAAGCAGATGTAGTTTAGGAACCTACTTGTAGATTGAGGTTTTTTCATACTTCAACATCAGATAGATATTATGCATTGTACGAACAACATACAGTAGTATACTATCAGTTAGGAGTGGATACTTCTAGTAGTAGTAGTATTAATTCTTTGCTGAATGTAACGTCAATAACAACTTGGAAATAACTCATTCTAATATAAGCACCTATCAAAGCATTGTTCTTCTTCTTTGCGTGTCGATGGTAACGCGATTATATTTGATGGGTTTGCCAGTATTCCGCCACTTTTACAGCGTTTTCATTGGCGCTCATCAAGTCATCCCGTGTGCAGCTGGTCGGGCACATCGGGCATGATAGCAGGCTCATGGTTTGGGGGGAGGTACCACATTCGCACACATTACTCGCTTCATCGATGAACCCCCATCTGCTCAAACTGTCTTTGCATCTGCCAACTTGGGTCCGCAGTCTGTTAAGGGTTTTCCAGGTCAGCCATGGCAAATTATTTAAGTAATTGTTAAAGATAATAGATGCTATTGATGATTTTTGTGTAGAAAAGGGAATTAAAAATTAAACAAGATATTAATTTACAAAATGTTTTATTTTCTTCCTGTCTCCGGCTCTCTTATACTAAGTATGTAAGTTCTTTCTTTGTGTATTGGTAACACCATATCTGTCATTTCTTCTACAAACTGCTACAGGCTTAGGTTTGATTTAGTAAGTACTCAACTACTCGTATAGTTAACAATAATCTAGCAATTCAATTTCATTCAATTGTCACTTTGCCGATTAACGATCGATGATGGATTATAGCCTGACCCCCGAATTCACAAACGTCAATCAACGCTAAGCAATCGCTCACGCTTATGCTGACACTAAAAGGGACAGCTATACTTCTGAGAGATGCTCAACGAGAGAGAACTCAACTTTTTAAAAAGCAGAGCATGCAGGCACTTTTGAACCTTATGTTCAGCACATTGGTTAAAAAAGAACTCCAGCTCATATGCAACTACAGCCAATTGAGTCATTCATGTTGAAAGTTAAGACTTCTAATTCAAAATCAAAACTCAAAATGGGCATATAGGTAGAGATGAATCTTCGCTTTGGTTTAATTAAGTATAGGTACCCATATTCGAGTGCTAATTGCTTCAACTGAGGGGAAAGGTTTTTCAACTAAAAGCAATGTGCTAGGCATTTTCAGGCTTTATTAAAAATCCGTAAATAAGATGACGACTAAAATAAGACTTTCATTAAATTTATTAAGTCCTGCAGGATTGATTTAGCGATTAAAATTTCCTGTCTTTTAATACCAAATCCTGACAGCAATAAGAATAATATAAATACAACTTTATTTAGGTAGGTAGTTATGTGGTGCTGGTAAAAGTTTTTATGAATAAGAGAATAAGATTCTAGTCCAGTATTCTGCCTCCAGGTGTTGGTATTTATTAATGATCTACAGTGTTTAGAATTAGTATTTATTGGAAAGTCAACTAATTTTTAAGCGAATGCTCAAACTGTATATTTTGAATACCCAGAAATCGTCATGTTCTTAGATCCCTTTATTTTATGATTTTCAATTTAAAAAAATCATTGTGGCTGCACCAAAGCTCATTTCAATAATTTTGAAATTTGATATTTTTTTCTCATGTAGGTAAGTATGGTACATTACACCCCACAAAATAATTAGTGCCGTGGTTAGAAGTTCCGAACGAATAGTCCATAAAATGTCTAAACTATTGCTGACTAACCATCAAAAAATGTTGAGTTGTGCAGTGAAATTATTCAAACAGATGAGGCAAATTTTATTATTAATTTTGTAAAACATAGTCAAACCTTAGCCTGTGCAGTTTTTAGTAAATTAAACATATGTTTAGATGGCAAGATTCACTAAACGCTAACATTATTCACGTATGCCGATGTGGTCTAGGGTTAAGAAAAATATATAAATAACGTAAGACATGGAATTTTAATTGGTTTAATACAAGGAGTAACAAGACATGCTACGATGCTTAACGTATTTATTTTTTATTCATTTACCCTTTTATTCATAAACAGCGCATTTTGAAATTTTTCCGCTGAAATTTATAGATACAAGAATGAAATAGACAGAAACAGTTTATTCGTTACAACAGTGCAGTGTTAGACATTCAAATGATTTTGTTTTATGAATAAGAGGGCTAGAAGTTCAAGTATTGTTTACGGACAAGTTTAAGAATTCATTTCTCTAAGCCACATTCATCATACGTTAAAACAGATTTAATGGTATGGAATATTAATGTACTAATTACATTATTATTTACTTACGTAGACAGATATCATACATATAAAGGAATGTTAGCGTTTAAGGGTACTTACATTAACTGCATACATTTAGAAATTGATTTGAACAACTTTTTAATAATCAATGGTAAAACATATATCAATATATACAGAGACCGTTAGTAACTTGATTTTAAAACTTCAAAGACGTTGGCATCCAAATTATTGCTACGAAGTTCTGCGCCCAAGTTTTAGGTACGAGATGTTCCTACTTACGTCTAGAATATTTATGCTAATATTTACATTAAACGAATAATAATAACGAGCTATCGTGTCTAACAGCACGTCGTTTATATACGAAATAACAAATTTATTCGAGAAAGTTATTTACACAGCAAAATTGCAAATCACAGAGATGAGTGTGCAAGAAACACGGTTGATGTTACAAATAAGATTATAAAATATACGATTTCTGGCAAGAATCGACATGCGTCATAATGTTCTGAATGGGACGCGGCATGATGTAGTTTGCTGAATACATTTGCTTAACGAGTGAGCGCAACGCTGGTCTCCAGGGCCTCAATTCGGATGCTTTTCTCTGCTAACGAGCGGAAACAAAGGGAAAAATCTTCGCAGCATAGAAAAGTCACGAAGTTGAAGCATCAGAATTGGTGCCTAGCAAACTTGTTTTACGTGTTACACATTTCCAAAGGTTGTCACAACTCACAAGACATTATTTATTACTATTTTTCCAGTTTTTCAAGAGAAGATGAAAATGTCTCCTAGCATTTACATAAGATATGTCATTTCCACACACGTACACACATTTCATCACTTTTACCATATAAATATTATAGCTCCTTTGTGTTTAACACATCTCATTCTGTTCAACTCTTAAGTACCAGTATTGGAAATTTACATACAGCGAGTTAAGTATTACAGAATTGCCATTTTCACAACCGAAATTAAATATGTAATAGGTACTAAGGTATAACTTAACAGTTCACTGACGTAAAATTATTACTGACTGTTAACTAGTAATAATTTTGCGAACGTTTGAGTTTAAGCTGTCTCTCGCACAACACTATCACTCGGGGTCGTCGTCGCTGGGTAGGGCCGACTGGCGGGGCTTGAGGGTTGGCGTCGTGGTCAAGTCGAGTGCTGGTTCTTGTGTGCTGGCAAGGTGTGGTGGTGGTAGCCCTAGGGGGGGCGGCGCTCTCATGAACTGCTGCGGCATCGTCGACGGCCCCTGCATCGGGAGCCCCTGAGGGTGCGGCAGCTGCGGTGGCGCCCAGCAACCCTCGCCAGCCCAGGGCTTCGCCCCGGACGCACTCAGATACGAACACGCCATCATCTGCAAAAACACAACCGTAACATTAAAACCGGCAAAAAAAAACCTTTACAATTACTTAGACTGTGTAATCTCCGCGAGAGTAGATTGGAGTAAAAACAGAGCGTACATAAATAATGAAATATGTAGTATTATGAGATGAGAGGCCTAAAGAATTCGCGGGTGGGGGTGTGTTTCTCTAATCACGCTAATGGCCAATGCGCAGCCCCTCCGCCCGAGGAGGCTTTCACGCTAATGCAGGAGCAAGCAGTTCAGTGCTAAATCGTATCACACGTCAACCGGGAACGGTTCGCACACGACTTCTTGCGATAGTTGAGACAAACTTATGGCCGGACGAGGTTCTTTATTTTTCACTTCCTTTGATACTTCTGTACTTTTAGTAGCACTATGGATGATGAGAGCGGGAAGGAATATAAATTTGTAAGTACATCATACGAGATCGGCAACTTGTGAAAAAGCATAGGGGAAAGGGGGGCACAACGGGGACGCGAGGCACGACGGGGTCACCCCCATATACAAGTAACTACGCATTCTAGGCGCGTTTTGTTTTAGCCAATAAAATGGTATTTCTCATCGACATTAAGCACGGCAGTGACCGGAGACCACAGTGCACGCGTTTCGTGTTGACGTTCAATTCTTTTTTCCGGCGACATTTCATATTATTTTGAGTCGATACCAAAACGTGTCTAATAAGGTAAGTGTTTAGTTTACTACAATCATTTCGTTTGGTGTGTTAAACTACTAGCATTAAGTTTTGATGTGTTTTGAGCAAAATCACTCCAACCTCGAATTGTTTTTCTCGTTAATTATTTTAAATTATGTTAGACATGGGGGCATAACGGGGAGGTGGCTAAGGGGCATAGTGGGGTACCCTTTTTGCCCCTGTATGGTCTGTTCATTTGAAAATATTACAATAATATTATTTGTTTTGTATTAGGTTTGTACGAAATTACAAAAATATAAGCGCCGTTGGTCGGCAGAAATCATCAACAGTCAACTATCTCAGAACCTCAGCCTGGACCATCTAAGCCAGATGAAATCTGCGTTTCCCAATCTCCAATTCGAAGAATTTGTCGTGATTTGACAATTTTCTTTGAAAACGATTCTCCTAAAGACATATTCTCCCTATCCCCTCAGTCGACCAAACGAACCAAGCGAAAAAAAACTATCGTAGAGGGAAGACAGTCTTCGGAGCGTTGGGTGGCCTGCAAGCGATGTGGACAGGCTAATACAGCCTGTGCCGGAGTTGATGACGCAGATTTAGAAGAAATTCACACCAGTACCAGTTAAAATAGTGTACCCCGTACTGCCCCGAACTGGGTACCCCGTGCTGCCCCTACCCTGGGGCACAATGGGGTTTTCGTAGAGGCTCCGTAAAATTTTAATAAAAAATATTAATTGCTTTTTTACCACACCAAATTCACTGCCAAATACTAAATGGATAAGTAAACAAAAAGTTGTGATTACTTTTTAATAAAAATATTCCATACTAATTTTTTTATTGTTTATTTCCCTTAGCGTCCCCGTTATGCCCCCCTCTCCCCTAATTGTTTGTAAATAAAAACTACATCAGAAAGTTATTTCAATACTATGACAATATTTCTTAAGGTATTCGTTGAAATCAAATGATTTTATTCATAATGTTTCATTTGATGTTTATAAAAAAACTTTTGCATTAAGTGCAATACTTTCGAACTGATTAGTAATTACCATGAAACAGATTATAAGGTAAATCTAAAAAGAGAAAAGTAGACAAATAGGTAAGTAATTCTGTTATCCATGATTTCTGCGTAACTTTAATCGTTTGCGTCCTCTTGATCGTAGTTCTCATAGTGCGATATTATGTATCATTCCACGATTAATATACTATCTAACATTTTTTTTTTTTCAATTCGAACCAGTGGATCCTCAGATTAACGCACATGCAACCAAACAAGCAATTTCATCACAACTAAGAGTTTCGACTTTATAATATTCTCTAAAGTATTGATGACAAATATTTTAGTACGGTAAGTCACAATGAAAATTCTATGTTAAGAATTTCAAATCGTTGTCATAATTGGTTTGTATCGTAGTAAGTAATAGGTCCATAGTTAATGTTGCGAACAAAGGCTCATCACAAATTGGCATAGTTCGCGGCGGTCGGTCTCGCCGCTACAATGACATTGTAACTTTAATATTTATTGCACTTGATCAACTCAATGCAGCGACACATCCTCCGCATTTGCATGTACAAACGAATTAAAAACACAAGCGTTCATGCATAAATTTATTAGGAAGTACGAACCCTAAGTCTTTGAACGAGCAAAACTTAATTAACTTGACGCCATTGCACGCTGGAACCCTTATAAACGCTTTGGTTAATAGGTTTAAGCGGTATTGCTTTGGGAGACCTAAACTCTCCTATGAGAATAAACAGGCGTTGGGCAGCGTGCTGGCCGAGTCCCGGCGCTCAAATGAATTAGAGTATCGTAGTTGTGACTAGTGATGGGACTCACGTCTGATCCGAATCAAGGCAAGGAGTGATTTCGAATCACCTCATACTCGTAGAAACTGTTTCTAATCAGTTTTTACGATTCGAATCAGCTTCTATAATTCGCATCTTTTATTGGCAGCAGGTTTACCTTAGAGGCTGTGGAGCATGAATTATTTTTGAGGACTAAAAGTTAATTGCAGCCGAGTTTGAAAATATTTAGGAAGGAATAGTGATTGAAGTTTTTTTTTTTAATTTCGACTGTTTTTGGGTGGAAGAGGCTATTCATGTGATTGTATTTGAAACGATTGTTTTTGTTTTTGAAAGAGGTTATTAACGTGTATATGCATACATACAGTGTACATAATGAGATCATACTGATTCGAATTTAACCAAAGAGATCCGAATTCCAATTTTGATCCGAGTCCCATCACTAGTGGTGACCCTCCGCGAGGGGGCTGCGGGGGGCGGGGGTTTGTTGCGATTAAAATATAATTAGGCGCTCGGCAATTGTTTAGCCATCGAGCCAGGTGGCTCGGCTCAGGCTAGGTAAATTAAATAGCCGTATAGGGTTTCCAATTACGTCCGCTCGGCGGCCGCGGAAAACACGCTTATTGCCTAATAATAGAACCGGGGGGAACAATATGAGGATCTTGTGGAGCTGATTAATTATTACAGCGTACGGTTCACGATTAAAAATCGTACGTGTACCGCAGGTGTAGCTGAATTAATTATGATAGTAAGACAGTGGTGGTAATAAATCACATCCGCCTAGAGTATACTTTCGGCTAATGAATTCAAACGGCCCGCTATAATTGCGTAGCTAATTACCTACGGGCGGACCTGTCTAATTTATCACTGTCGGATTATGAATTAGGAATAGCGTTAATTAAACATGCATAATATTTGTGGAGCACATTGCAGGCCGCGGGCAGAGCTGAAACAATTGCATTACAAACTAATACGGAGGCTATTGAAACTTGGGACGCGTCCTCTATCCTTTGTACGGCGAGGAATGGGGCTGCTCACAATGAAAATTGTGGGAATTAATTACGGGGTAACTATTATTTAATCTGTGTACTGGGTAGTTACAGTTAGCGAGCCAGTATACGTTATGTAACAGATTGGTTTTGGTATTTAGGTACATTTGTTTTCATTACTATATTAAGTGTCGGATCGGCATAAAACTCTGATAGGAAACGAATGACAAGTATCTATGAATAAGAGACAAACTGCTTTGGTACCAGGGCAGCGTTTGTGATATCTTATACTCGTATGTAAGAAGTTAATTTCCTAAAAAATATAATTAATTGTGATCTTTCTTATTGCCGTTCTGGCTTTTTAGTATTTTCTTTGGCCCACAGTGTTATTTTCAGGGCAGTGTATGATAAGAGTTCTAAAAGTTGGTACTGGCTATCTTAGCTAAGCTCGATACAGCCTTAATTCGGCCCTGAAGGCGCATATTTTCCAAATCCGAGTCCGGTTCTAAGATCCGTCATTAGTGTAGGTCGCCCGCGTCGTATTTCGGCCATTACTCGCTGCAACTGACCCAGCACGTGACCCCTGCAAATTGCATACACGCCCCAGGTCAGGCTTCCATTTAGGTCTGCTGTCCATCGCCGGTTAACTTGCTTATGGCGAAGAAAGCAACAAAGTATAGTGCAGTTTTGAACTCGAGAGCCGCCGGTTAATTAACGAGAAATGTGCAACGGTTTAAAAGGGAATCAGAATTTCAATCGTTGCTTGATTTATAACGAAAATTAATCACTTTTATGTTCATTACCTTGAATGAAACCTTTAGCCAAGAATTCCCTAACGACGAAAGAAAATTGCTTGGAACAAAAAGTAATTCAATGGCTTAGTTGTGGTTTTGGCAAGCGGTACACAGCAGATTTGGGTTCGGTTCCTACCTGAGGCAATGGCTTTATTTGCTAAGTTGTTGTGATAATTTAATATCTTCTAGGATGGAAAGGGTATTTCTTTTCAACAATTACACAGACTCATGCAACTTAGCAGAACTTTTATTAAAATGTTTCATGGCCTAATAAAATGTAATTCGAGAAGCATTTGCTTCATTTAAAATATGGCAATGAAATTCTAAACGAATAACCACGTTTAATAAAGACAAATCAACTTTTATTCCGAAGAATCCTAAGCATTCTTCGTTATGCGCTTTATTTGCTACCTTTAACTTACAAAGTTATTACCTCAAGAATTTCAATTTCAACTATTCCAAAGACAATAAGGCGGTTATTATTCTACAAATTTGGAATATTAAACGGTCGTTTCCAAGAAAGGCAGTAGATACACGAGTGGGGCATGGTATGATCGTGGCTGAATAGAAAACGGCGGACACAATGGGGCATCGGCATTCGATTAACTAGCAGAGCAAACACGCGGCTAACTCAATACAGAACGAGTCGGCCGTAGACGCGATACGCGCACATTCGGGACATTTCTATCCGATTGCTAACTGTTTATACTGCGCCCGGGAGGCAGGGCTGCCCAACACGGGTTTGGCGAACAAATGGTTAACTGTGATGATAATAAGAGTTATTAGTTAGAGTTAGAGTTAGGGAAAGAAGGCTTCTTGCACTATAAAATGTAGTAAGATGAGCATTAGCACAAGATCAAGGTGCATTAAGGAAATCGGAAAGGCGTCATCGGGGGCATGATAAAGGTATAAAGTAACTTTATGGATCACTAATCATGTAATTAGTGAATTATAATATGAGAACTTGTGGCAACTCTCCTGTGATGGAGACAACGATAAAAAAAAAAACCAGCAATCCGTCGGGTATAAATTAGCATGGAAAATGTCTTCCAAACGTTTCTTGTAACATGCCTTAATAACAATATAATTTATTATTCAAATGCAGATTCCGTGCTAATGAATATTTCTTAAGGAACAATTCCAAGACGAGCCGTAGGCCGCAAACTGCATGCGACACACTTTTGTTTGCTGGCGCTTTTGACGCTACACTGCAGCCACGCTTGGAATCACTTTCATAGAGATTCATAGAAACCAGTAGTGTCACTTGCAGTTTGCGGTCTGCGGGCCATTTTTGTAACTTAATCTACTTTAAAAACAAATACTAAATCAACCACCGAATCGGAAAGCAAAAGCTCTGTTGTGGAAATGCCCAAAAGCGAATGTGATCATAATTTCCCAACATCAAACTCTTAATCCCGCAAACAGGCAACCCTACGCCCAGCCGGCCGGGATAGACTTTCGCGAGACAATGCAAGAACGGGCCTAAATAATTTAATAGTTGTAGGCGTCGAGCGTGGAGCCGTCCGCAAACATTGGCGATCGGCGCACGAGTGGACGATGTGTCTGCTGTCTGCGGCTGATTGGAGATTGGGTCTTGTATAACTGACAAGTGACTTTAATCTGCATGATCAATTTAAGTTGGCTGTGTGTATAAAAGTTCTGGCGATCTTAATTTGAGCAAGGACTTTCTTAAACCTTCTAACTCAACAAAAAAGTTAAGATGATAAGTGACTCAAGACTAGTAAATATCTGAAACATAATAGTGTGACATCCAGATCATTTGACCCTAAACTTAGGAATGCTTGTGCAGTCACCAAAGACTATTCCCCGAATCATTGAACCCAGGACCTTTCGACTCAAAAAGGTAGTAACTAATATTAAAATAACTATGTTGACAAACCGCGCAAGTCTAACTCAGTGGCAGCAACAACGGCTTGGCAATGATCACCAATGTTAAGCTACACACGTCAGGATAGGTGATCACTGCAACCAAAATTGTAGATGTGAAATGTAAAAACTGTTTTTGTAGTCCTTTCTCTCTTGGTTAATTTTCAAAATTGTGTAATTGGTTTCACAAGGAGCATTCACCTACTTCTCCACATCAAAAGCTCGCATACCTTGCTATTGAATAATAGCGTTCCGAACTTCGTAAGAATAGTTATCAATGAGCTCTTTGTAAAGTTTCCGCAACGAGCCGCATGTTATAAAACCGCCGCTTTGTGGGCCGGAATAACTCGACCTTGAGACGTAGGCTTCTGAGTGCGGCTCCGTTATGGGGTAATGCCGTGTAAGTGCCATTAACGGGGTAAGTACGATTGCGAGTCGGTGAGGGCTGAAGGAGGTTGTTTTGACATGTTACGCTTTCTGTATTATTGATAACGTTTTAACTTTAATGTTGCAATTATTTTGAAATTCCAATTATAAAAAAGGGAAATGTAAAATCTTTATGCAATGAAATTTAAAAGCATAAAAGCGAGGCATTTATTTATTTAAAAAAATATTGTTGCTAATATGAATTAAAAGTTCGATGAGCGTACTAAATTAACAGCAATTAGCTATTTAGCGTTAGTTGTAACTTTAGTGACTGATGATTTTATGAGTGCCAAATACTACACGTTCACCTTTTTATTACAATTTTTAAGTTACGGTAAAATTTGCTTAATACGATTTCTCGCATAATAAGCCATTTTACCATTTCATTCACTTTAACTTGACATTGAAATCGTTCTAAACAGGTTTGGCTCAATGATAAAAAACCAACTACTATCCCCCAGTAGACTTTTCTCAATTCCCTCCTAGCAACACTAAGACACAAGAGTGATAGGCGGCGGTCTGGGCGGCGTTGGGCGGCAGTAAATCAGGGCGGGCGTGCCGTGCGCGCGAGCCGTTTGTCGCGTCGCGTGCGCGCGCGCTCATTGCTTATTCATGCGAGCGCGGCACGCACGCCGCACGCCGCACCGATGACCAGGTTAGCGTTTAGGTGTAAGATCGAATTCATCCCTTTGTCATTAGTGGTGGCAAGTTTTCGCTTTGACACTTATCCTATTAATATAATAAATGCGAAAGTTTGTTTGTGTAGATGTGCCGTGTTGCTCTTTCACGGAAATACTACTGGATGGATTTAAATGAAACTTTACAATAATGAGCTTATGCATCTGAATAGCACATTTTTTAACCTGGGTCCACGCGGACGAACTACGACGACTAGTATCAGATAATACGAGCTTTAATAAGTTTGGTTTGGATCTAGACGGCGTTGTGTGAAATAATTTCCAGTGATATTTATTTTATTTATCATTGCTGAATAGTGTAAGACACTACATCACTAAAAACAAGTGTCCAGCAATGGTTTAGCTTTGTCTCAAGTTAAAAATAGTGGCTTAAGACTGTTAAAGTTTTTATGAATAAGGAGGTAAGGGTATAGAACATCAACACCACTCTCACCAAACGCATGTCATGCCCTGCAACCGTTTGCGCGTCGCGTGCGCGTTCTCTCATAGCTTATTCATGCGCCCAGCACGCACGAAGCGGTCACCGCACGTTAGCCGCTATTTACGTCCGACGATCAACTTTTATCTCTCTAGGGAGAATGACAGCTACATAACGTCTTCATAAACCACTGGTCTGTTGGCATAGGCGAGTGATGACGAGGGTCGAGCATGCGATGCCTGGTTACTACCCAATAGTAAAACACAAATATTAATGTGACCATTTACTGTTTACTGTGGTTGTGACTACTTATTTGAATAAATATGTTTCAAACAACATGTTGCACACATTATGTAAATAAGATTTAGTTGGGTCAGCTGTTTTAGTAAGTATCGCTTTACAATAGGGAGGATTATAGTTATTGTGTAATTTCAGGACAGTTTGACTTGGTTCTAAAAACAAAGAGCAAATTCTTAAAACAAGTCATATGCATCGATTGCCTAGTTGTGCATTTAAGTCAGACAAGCTCAAGTCACACCACAAAAGCTCCGTTTTACAAAATCTCAAAAAAGTTTTAGCATGAACAATATCTTTCACTCATCTAGTAACAGGTGAACCAATTATGGACCGATGCTCTCATCAGCGATCTCACCCATGCGCTACGTCACAATGCATCCCCATCAATCACCATTCATGTCTTCGGCGAAGACGATCAATGTTTCTACCCGTCACCACTCGGCTGACGGGTGATGTCTTTATACGCGTCTGTGGTTTGCGTCAACACGAATCTATTAACTCGTGTATCTTTCACATACACGTGTGGTTTAGAAATGATATTTATCTGCGTAAAAGGGGCCGAAATACAAATATATTTTTTTGGTAACTTTGGTAACTTGTTGAAGTAGTATTTTTAGGTTTTTTCTGTCACAAGTGGTTGTAAAAGCTGAGCTGAAACAAATGCCTTTTGAGTTCAAATACGTAAATAAATAAAGGGGTTTAGGTCAGATAGGTTTAAATTATATGAGACGGTTACCAAAATACATAAAACTGAAAAATATTATGTTATGCTGTAAAAAGTCCGGTCACATTTTATTTGTTTTTAATTATATCAGAAACCGTTAGTATCCCAACCACGTCATTCCACGTGGCGGCGGGTCTCATTGACCGCTCATTAATCATCCACTCGAGCGATTGACGCGACGTTTCACTCGCAACTCAGTTAAATGACGATCTGTTAACAGTTTCACACCGTGTCACGTCTCAGTTTAGCAACTATGTGTGCTCAAAGTTGCTCAGTGGACGCGTTTGTCAGCTGAATTAAACGCTATTGGACAGCGCGGGGCAACGCAGTCGAGTAAAGGACTTAACTGTTAATAATCTTCCTTTACTTAGACAGTCACCTTGGAATTGGGTCATTGTAACAATGGCAAAGCAATCTGTTTTTTTAACGACTTTTATACAGGTTAGTCGCGATGAGGAACGGTTTTTCAGTCGGAGAAACTAACAGCCTAAAAAGTTAAACTTACTTGCTTGCTTAAGAGCGCTCCGATATAAAGCAGGGACCTTGGCTGAGCATTGTAGCCCTAGTAATAATAATAAGTACTAGTACCTAGACAATCAAGACAATTAAATTCAAGCTGGTAGCCGAACTATTAAAGGAGTGAGGTGGCAAGCGAGACGTACCGCACGATTCCTGCAACCTCTTTGTAAGTCCGCAACTACTTCCACACACCGAATACGGGCGAGTCACACAATAACGTAATACTTAGCAAACTTTAAAGAAATAACTGTGTACGTCAAAGGATTTGCATAATTCTCGATAACGAGCGTTCGAGTCGCTCTCCTACTTCAAAGCCGCCGTTTCAGTTACAGTTTATTATTAATAAAATTTGGTCGGGTTGTCGGCGGGCCCGTAACGAGCGCGGTCCGCCTCGTTATCGGCCGGCCGGCCGGCCAGCGCCGCGGAAAATTCGCCCGAAACTGACGCGCGTGAAAATTTAATGAACGGCCGGACGCTAGTTAACTAAAAGGTAAAGTGCACCCTCTTGACGTGTTCGGTAAATATTAATAGTGAGTGTGCTAGCGTGCGCCATTAAAAATGCACGAGTCCGCGGACACGGGCCGTGTTCATTAGCCTCTTATGCGGTCCGCGCAAATTAGCCGGAGGAGGCGTCTTCGCGGTGCAACAGCAATTACTGTCTAGCAGCGTCTTTCACGCCTGTACTCGTATTGCTGAAGCAGAAGTTGGTTTTACTACGTAACTAGTTTCTGATTCAGTTTTTCGAGACTTCTTTAAGTTTTCCTATCGACTGCTCGAGCGTTTCTCACGTACCGAATGTGATGATCGCCTTTGGCACTGGACGGGCAAAAATAATCAGTGGGTTGAAGAAATAGTATATTTTCGAAATTAAGTAACTAAGTAGCTCGATGGCTGTTAAATTAATATTGAAGTAAGTCATTTTTAAACAAATTTAACACTTTTTGTCATTTTTATTTTAACAAAAGTTTATAATATCCTAGTTACATTCATACTCATCATAGTAGGCAGTTTGGTAACACACGAGTACCTACTTAAATTTTTCAGTGTTGTTACATCAGTTTAAAGACATATTGTTTAAAGAATTTTAAAGTCAAAATCAGTCTAGAAATGTCCCTTAGTAGCATGCTTTACCCAAATTCAATCACTGCCCCTGAATTCACAAACGCAAATCAATGTTAAGCACCCGTCATAAGTATAGCTGACCCTTTCAGTTCCATTGACATTTTACGGGACAGCATGAGCGTGAGCGCGTGCTTAGCGTTGATTGACGTTTGGGAATTCGGAGAGTAAGGCTTCTATCTCTAAGTTTGGAGCCTTCACCAAGTTTACTCCATGAGCTTTCTAATTGGCGCACATAAATAGGCTACTAGTGCCGCATCTCAGTCAAAGCGCACATGTTTCTACACTAACTCCTATCGAATTTGTCCAACCGAATGCGACATTCAATACGGAACTTCCTCGGCGCATGCATGACCTGCGAACACTTCCTAGAACAAGTTTTACTATCCGAGCCATTTTAAACTGTCGCTATTAAGGATAATAGAAACTACTCGGGCTGGATGAGCTAAGGAATTATGTCGAAGCCCGGAATGATCTAAGTTTGACTTTTATGTGGATATCGTTCGGAAATGGGGGCCGTTTGTATTGCACTCGTAGCTTGTTTGTATTGTGGCGTTTAGGGTTGGTAGAAGGAGCAGTGAAAGACAGAAAGAAAGAATGGAAAGCTCATTGGCACACAAAAGCCACAGGGAAAACAAAAAATATATGAACCAAATTTAAAAAAAAAACAACGACGAAAAGCCAACGAAATAAAATAAACAATAAATCAAAATATGCTTAAGAAAAATAAAGTGTAGCGGGGCCAACTAGGTCTCCGTCTCATCTTTTTTAAAGCTGCAGCAACGCTGGTATTCTGACAGAGCCATTGGACTTTTCATTGCGATTGAATGACAATCTTTTTTCTTATCAGGGGGATAACAAGGGCAGTCCGGCAACACGTACGAAGCGCCACAAATGTATGGGATTATATTTCCGAAAAGTCTAAATTTACTTTGATGTTATGAGTAAAATATAAGAAACGACACAAGTCAATACTCAATAGAAGTTTTGTTAATGAGAGACTACTAGGGTGGTTTACTTGGCGCAAGGTTTGACAATCTGATAGTAGCAGGTGAAGTGGTAGATGACTGAAGCTTGGTTCAACCAAAACTCTGATTGGTGTATCGTGTTTGCGCAAGATACTCGTGATAACGTATGTTATGTGATGTTTGAAATTGCGAGAATGTTGCTGTGTATCTCAACACCTCTCACGAGTTGCCTGCGAAGCTACTTGGATTAAGTATTGAAGCATCTTTCTTCTAATTTTGCTTAGGGGAGTTGATATTTGTTACGCAGTAATGAGGATCGTTAATTATGTATAGTAAGGTGCGTTGCCGCTTCAATTCGAGCGGTTGTGTCAGCTCTCGCGAACGAGGTCAAGGGTTCGCGGCTCTCAACCCTGAGGGGTTGCCAAATTAATGAGGCACTCCTTTGTAATAAAGAAATAACAAGGATTGCGCACGCAAGCCCGCTTCGATGTCATTAAAGGCGTCGCGAAGTCTTCAAGCAACTCCGGAGTTGTTAGGCGTCTAACAATTCTGTTGATATCGTTTCCAAACAAATTGCGGGACTCGGGGTGTGCTCACAGTAATTGTATCTGACTGAGAGCGATGTTTTTTAAGTAAAGTTAGAAGTCAAGAACAAAACCCATAGTCGTCTTTTAGACGTTTGTTTTTAAAACTTTTTAATTAACTGTGTTCTCGTGTGAATTCGCACGCAATTTTTAAATGGCACGTAATAAGGCAGATCACACACGAGGTTCATCGGAACGGCCGCAGATTACGCTGCATCGGCCCTCAGGGGCGTAGGGTTGGCACTACTTCGAAAAATGGATTAATGTTGGAAGATTTTAATTTTATTGTTATGTTTTGCTAGCCTCACGTTGGGCTAAGATTCGTCTAAGAAACTGATGTTCAAGACTACTAGACTAAATTTACTACACAAACCGAAAGCGTAATCATGCACATCAATAAAACGCAAGTAATGATACTTTTTAATAGAAAAAGGATTTCTGTAAAACAATTTTCATCTTTGGAGATTAAATTAAACGTCTTCGGCGTATCCTAACGTTAATTAATAAACTTTTCTTTTCAAAATATAGTCGACTTGCAGCTTTTCACGTTTCTCCACTCGATCTCTATACGAAGCAAGCCAGTTTTAAGGAACTGCTTATCTTCTCAGCCGCCATAAATTGACTGCTACAAGTCAAGTCAAGTGTACAAGTCGTGTTTTGTGTGACAGATAGCGTCCAATTTAACAATTTTTTAAAGTAATGTTATAGTAATTTATGTGAAATTGTCCATTGAATTAAAGGAAGTTAAGTGAGATTTAGCTGTTAAAAGCTAGCAATACAGTCCCGTGGGCGCGGGATCGCGACAGCCCTGCGCGTCGGGTTTCTAAGTCGGGGCTAATTGGATGAGCCGCGGGGGCGCGGGCGGGGGCGGGGGCAGTCGGGGCAGCCCAATTAGCGCGTTGTGATTCATTTTAATCGCAGCCCTTATCAGCGCCCGCGCCCGCGGCTGTTGGGCACTTTTACCACTTCCGTATATGATGGGCACTTGTTTATATTTTTATGGGAACTAGTGTTAGGACTTTTTTTTTGGAAAGCTGGTGATTGTTTCGAATGACTTCTGACCTGAGCAATGAGCATATACCCATATTGTGAAATTACACTCCCAAGTGAGACAGCTTCTTAATTTAAGTATTACTGCGCTAGTAAATATCAAGAAGATAATACAAAGGCTGAGGTTAAACATCTTTTTTTTAAGCATTTGGGGATAGTGTTATACTTTTTCATACAACGAAAATTTTGCTGTTGATTGCATTACGTAATAATAGCCGATTATAGCATTTTGAGAAATAACTCGCTCTTATAATTACATCGCCCCATTTCGCAAAACCAATTTAATTTACGAAATCTCATAACAACACCGTTAAACAATATACGTGTTTAGAACTATAATTAAATTAAAGTAGCATTGAGCACTAGCGGTCCTAAACCAATATCGGGCGGGTAAATAATGGGCAGTGAGGCGACCACACTTGCCCGTTAGCGATGGACTGGCCGATCGAGTCTTGGACCAAACACTTTGAATTGATTATGGCTAGGTCTGTACAAATTTTAGGACAGTATGTTGTCTTGTACGAACTTGAAAAATTATTGAAAGATTTCTGATAATCATTTGCATGAAAAGAAATTTTAGGTGATGTTTGAATTCGCTTACTTACTTTCTTCCCAAATTGCGCATCAATATCTAATGAAAGTTTCGTTTCCACGAAAAAATTTTTTTCGAAGCACCTTCTATGTGGTAACCTCTTTCTGTATAAGCGATAAGGCAGCTTGTTTTAAATACTTTATACGATATATAACTGTGTCTATATGTCACGTCTCGTACGTAGCCCTCTGGCTTTCATAGTTTCGAACATTAATATTACTTTAAGTGTATGCTTGAAACTTACAAAAAACAAACACATCTGACCTAAGAACGCCAGGCTCAATTATAGTCTATTATCTGTGCCCTGGCTAATTTTGTTAGTAAAAAAAAATCTGTAACTCGTGTGTCCCTGGCGCGAGCCCTCAATCACAGGAAGTGCGCCATCTCATTGCGGAAGTGGTTTCTCGTGTTGTCCCGCTCGCACGCTACCCTCCGTTTTGTGTTTTGTAAACTTGCGCTAATGGACGCATTCGTCTGCCTGATATGCTTCGATCGGTACTAAGACTGATGAGAGTGTTTAATATACAAAGTTTTTGGGATGCGCTGGTAATATGCTAAAATGTGCATGAAACTAGACTCTAAGATACATTCACTATTTATGCGAAGATGCTTTAAGTTCACTAGGACGTGGTAACATACAACCACTTGCTGGTAAACAAGCCGTAGGTACTCTTTGAAGCCCGTAACTTGAAGCAAAAAGTGGCCTAAAAATTAATTAGGTTCAATGACACTAAAATGTTATGATGATAAAATATTCTCATGTGTTTTCAATAAAATGACACTTGGAAAACTAATTAAATAAAAGAGCGAGTGTCAAGATTTAGTTATTGTAAAATATGTCTCCTTCGACAATCCATGTATAACAATTTGACATCTAATGCAATTTATTAAAAATGTAAGTTCATATAAAGCAATACATTTAATCGTTTCTTATATAACGCAATAAAGTATCGTAAACAGTTTCGTAAGTTTCAAAAGTGCTTGCATACTGTAACGATTTAACGCTTACAGTAATTAAGTGTCTGTATTGGGTAATAATGGCTCAATTAAAGATACAATTTATTCATAAGTGCACTCATAGCTGGCAATTGCCCTCTATGCAAAGTCATTAAGTCGAGTTAGGCCAACGCATAAGACTGCGGAAAATGAGGTAAACTACACTTTATAATACCTGTCTATAGTTCCTCTGTAAAGCCGGTTGTCCAATTTTCGGCGTACAGAGTAAGTAATCCATGATAATGCAGATTGATAAACGAGAGCGGACAACCGTCGGAGCCCTGAATGCCGGCACATCACTGTGTAATATCCAGTGCATCCCATTCCATCTCTCTCGCTCAGCTAAGTAATGACTTAGATCCATTCCCGGATAAATAGCAAATTGAATGTGTGCCCCTCGCAACACTCCCCCTTCCGCCGCACGACACCGCCAGCCCGACCATCTACCTACGATAATTGTACGAAATGCCGTACTAAGACTATTTTTGCACCACTAAACAGACGCTACCCAATCTATGTTCTAATTAAGCTAATCGATAACTCCACTCCACTAAATTAAACCAACTTATTTTTAAAACACGCCAACGGCACAAACTCTTCTACGAAAAAACCAGTAATTTCGGGTGCAACAAGCTCAGTTAAAACTATGTTTTAAAACTAATTCTCGGGCGGGCATTGCGGCCGCGTCGATAACCCCCAGTATTTACAATGTTTTTCGTCGGTCGTATTTTTTGGCTGGTTTTACGGGCGGGGAATATGAAAAGTTTTGAGAGGCTCTCGCGGAAAGGCGTAAAGGCGGTTTACGATGCGTCTTCAAGCTGAATGCGCCACATGTTCGCGTGTTCCGCTGAATTTCCTCGCGGTATAACCGCATTACACGTGCTATGCTCTGACCATGAAAATTTTAAACGTCTCTCCTCAAACTAAAAAGCTTCCCGTGCAGTCTTCCCACGTGTTAAGGTGCGCTAGCCCCGATTTTGGGAGAAATACTCGAGGGGTTTGTTAAAACCGAGATCTTTTTAACATTGCACAATGCAATTCAGTCGGGGCCAGCTGCAAAAACTTTCCTGGCCCGGGACAACAAAGAGACGTTCTTATAAATTCCCGATTAAATTTTGGATACGAGCGCCAATGAACACAAATTCGTAGAGTCGGTCCAATAAAGGACGGCGTGCAGCCGCGTTAGGAGGCCATAAACGAACGTATTATCCATGTAAGGCGGAATAGCCGTTGCACAATTAATTGTTTCATTTTGGGAAACAATTCCCTCTCCTCATTCAATTAAGAGCGGCGAGCGCGGGTGTGGGTTCCCCCCGCCCGCTCATGAGACGGACGTATTAATAGCGCCTGCAATATTGATATACTCGTATCGTGTCCTACGCTACGTACCGCTCCGAATACGATATTGTTTGTTAGCAAATTCGATTTGTGTCGATCATAAATCTTGCGCCTTATGTTGAGTTTGGAGTTGATTGAATTCGCGCGGCGTAAGAAACGTGTCATACGTCGCGACTTGGCGTTTTCATTAGTCAGTTGTGACTGAATAATAGATAGATGAAGCGCGCTCAGGTGATGGCACGGTAGTCAATTAGCAAAAACACACAGAATTAAGAGAGACAAACATGTCGGGTGGGACACGTGACGAGCGCCTTCCTCAATCCGAATTTTATATTGCGCCATTCATTATTCATTGTGTTTGTCAAGAAAATTACTGTGGACCTTTTAATATAACTTCTCGTGTCGCACAAACGGAGCTACAAATTGGAGTTGTGAACAAGTTCGCAGGAAGTCGCGCCTAACCTTGGCGATTAGTACCCGCGTGTCGGCCCGTCAAACAAATTTAATTTGGTGCGAAATTAATGTAGATCATTGGACTTATTTGACGTGCCGATTAAATTGAGTTATTCATTTCAAAAGGAACGGTTTTGCCATTTAATATGATTAAGTAATCTGGAGATTAATTTAAGCGGGAAGAAAACTGCTTTAGTACAAATAATAACAAATAAAATTGGCAAATCCAATAACATCTTTAGAGTTACTAACACATATCAAAATCTTCTTGGAGTTCAACTTCTCATGATCCTAGGGTTTCCTATAGTCCCATTCGTAAGACCTTTTGAATCTAATACTGGCATTCCTATATTAGATTCAAAATATCTTACGATTAATTCTCAATTTTGGCGCGAAGTCAAAAAAGTCATCAAACGCGAGTGGCCATTTTATTTCTCACACTAGCTCAGAAAGTGGCGAGAACTTGACTAGTCAGTAGCGAGTGAAGTATTTAATTTACAAGATAGGAGCGTCGTGGTGCTTTCAAATCAGTGGCGTGTTGGCTGAAGATTCGAGAGCAATCTGTTAGATTGGTTCATTACGGCATCCATTAGTGGAGTAATGAGTCGCGATGCATAACGGGTGCTTGTGGGCAGACGGGCGAAAACGGGCGTTTTTTTACACGCGGGTAAGGTCAGCAAAAGAAGGTACGTTTCAAAGGAATAAACAGAAAAGTTTGTGATCATAATAAATAGCAAATGTGAATTGATCAATGCTGATGAGAAACGAAGGTTTATGATTGAAGATTTACTTGAGGGAAAATCGAGCTGTGTAGATCGTAAAGGTGGAGAAGAGATTGAAAGTAGGAAAAGAAATATATTCATCACTTACGAATGGGTGCATTCTAGTAAATATTTTGAGATTCTTAAGCTAACTAACCATTATTTCTCGCAGCCTAAGCAAATTAGGTATTTATAAGCAATCAACTGAAGTAATCCAAAAATAATAAGCAATTTCGCTAAATGTTCATGACAAGTTCAATCTACTTAGCTAGCAAAGCAAAATGCAGTGGAAATGATTTTATAAACAGGCTCCAGCATCCTTAACAAGTTGTAACTTACAGCCGTCCGAGACGAGTCTACTCGCTACCGGTCTTTACTGGCATATTATAGTAATGAAATTCAATAAACATGACTCGTACATAACTATTTATATGTAAAGTATGTTTACATTACAATGTAAATTTATTTTAGCTACAGCGGTAAGACTTGATCATTTTTAAATTACTTAAGCTGGTATCTGAAAACCTGATAAGGGGTTTTGCTGATTTGTTTGTTTATTGATTTTGCACTAATATAAATAAATACATTGCTAGGACATAACCTTTCCCCTTAAATTAATTTAAATGGGCAAGGGTCGAAACTCGACGTCTGTATACCGATTTGGGTAATTTTGTTTTTAACATTTGTTAAAATTCAGCGAAGATTTGACGAATGCGAATGTCCAATACCATTTGGCAGATCGACGCTTGTCGAGACAGCTAGTAATACCTAGTAAAACCTACAACAATCTACATTATATTTGCAGGTTTGTTATCAATAAAAAATCCTGCCTATTCATACATATACTCGTATAAGCAGCAAGTACTGAAATTTGGTACAGGTAAGAGAGCATTAAGAAAAGGGGAGGGGGGTCAAGCACGCAGACGAAGTCACGGGCGGTCGATAGTCATTCATAAAATTAGGTTCCATTTCACTCATTAGGTCTGAAATGCATTAGGATGGCTTTGATTAACATTTATAGGTCCTCAAAGTGATCGTCCCAGCCGCCCGTCTGCCCGGCCTGGCGTTTAAGGCGAAAATTAGCTGCAGCTTGGTGTCGAGGATTTCGAGTATGAATGCAGGTCGGATGCTGTCCATTAGCCTAATTGAGACGCGGCTGCGGCTAAACACCGCCGACGGCTCCGGAGGGCCTTTGTTCTCTCCTACTACTTTCATATGTGACGGGTTGAAGAAAAAAGAAAGATTAGCGCTTTTCTTTTTGGGATGACATTGAACACAATTAGCCTAGTAGTGTCGCATCTTTGTCAATTTTCTGTCCACATCTCCTTTACGTTCTTACGGCTCCTTTCAAATTAGAAATTGTTAGTCAATTACAGTTAATTGACTAACAATTTCTAATTTGAAAGGAGGATTATTTTATAAAATGTCTTTTTTTGGTCAGTGTAAAGTCAAGTCGTACGATATTTATCTTGCTTTTGCCAAATGTAATATGTTAGCAAAATGGTAAGGAGCCTGTCATGCCGTTGACCGTACATGCAAATCAGGTCAAGAACCATGCAGAGAAAATAAGTGGTAGCAAAACAATGTCCTAGCACGTAAATCTCTTAAATAATGTTGTCTCATTTTATTTATTATATGACATTTTAATTATTTTTAGCAGTAAAAGCATAAATATAACTAAGCGTCTTTTGCTTGAGAGTTGTAAGAGCGCTAACGACATTGTCACAAGCTGTTAACAAAAAAGCTTTTTGGGGTTAAGTATTGGTTTAACGAACATCAACCGCCAGTCAGTTCGCGACAATAAACAGCAAAATGCAAGGTGCATTTAATAGTGGAAACAATAAGTTAATGCGTCGATTTGTATGCGTCGTTCGGTGCGTAAAATATGCGGACGCAAAAACACCTTTTATATTTTTAATGCAAAAAGTTACACCGTGTTTGCTGATCGACGATACCGTAACGAAAATGTATGATCATTTTATTGTTAATACTTATTCAAATCTACTTCTACTAAACTTCCTCTATTTAAGTGTTCTTTTGTTGCCTGTAAGGTGAAAATGCCTTAATGAAAGGAATATAAAGTTCTCGTAATGTTACATAGTCAAAAAGTATGTTAAACAAATTATCTCCTGAACATTGTAAGGCCTCCTTATTGTCGTTGTCTGTAACTTGAAACACGACTAATGAGAAACCTTAACTTGCGCTTATTCTGGTGGCATTACGACAAAAGGTGAGGGGAGGCGGTGGCTGGTTCTAATTAAATGGTAAACTTTCATGAGCCCGGCCCCTCCCGCCGCTAATTAATGTGCCCGCGGGAGGCTCGGACGCCCTCTTCCCCAGTGCACACGTTGATGGAGCGCATTCAAAACATCATTCAATTAAACCGTTATACCCAACTCAATGGATGCACACCGAATTTCGTACTATTCATATACGCGGTTAATCAAAAAGTTTCCGACTCCAAGTTCCCACTTCCATACTTCGCACTCAAGTATCGATAGGAACACGGCAATCCTTTTAGGAGCGTTAAAAACGGAGGCAGAGGAAGTCAATCGCGGGTCGCACCTGCTCTCCAGACCGCGGCCCGCGCGACCGCGCTAAACGTATTGTCGTGTACCACTCCTGATGCGGTCCGAACTATACCCCAACTACTTAATTGAAAACCGTAATAGAGAATCCAAATACATGGTAATCCTTTCGATCGGGATATCAGAGGTGTGATACCAAATTAATTTGAATGTGAACGCGATACAATACGGTATACGCAACTTGTTATGGGATCGTTTTACATTAATTATTACTGGTCCCAATTCTCCAATTAAGGCGGACATGTAGGTATTAATGTGTTCGAGTTGCTAGAGTATTAATTTCCCTTGTCCCGTGTCATCTTATTTAGATAACGTTCTAAATGCTTACTTTTCTTGTTTTGGTTTTTAACTGCATTTTTAAAAGTTGCGCGTTGTAACTAATTATGATGGTGTTTAAGTTTCAAAAGACAAGCGGGCGAGACTTCCAAATTCTAAGTAGAAATATAATGTAAAATGGTAACTGCGAAATTGTATTATTAAAATTTAAATATTTGCCAAGAATATCCCTCGTCATATTTCCCTCGAAGATAATTCTGAATTAATTCAAATCACTGTTAGTAATAAACGTCTGCGCTAGCGCCGCAGCATCTTCTGGGAGCCCGAAGAATACGGCAAAATGTTCCAAGTTTCTTCAAGCAATCAAGGCTTAATACCGTAGTGAAGTTTCGAGTTGGGAAATTATAGGGGGTGAGACGCGGGCGGGCGGACGTCCGCCGCGTGTCATCTCGTAACATCAAAAATGCATTTAAATTCTGCGCAATAAAAAACAGTGGCGGGAAGTTTCGCAGCGGCCCGGGATTGAGGGCGCCTGCCTCCGCGACATCCAACCCGTACATTTGAAAACTACAAGGTTTCTGTCCACGCCTAACTTTAACCTATTTATTATTTACAATTTGGTACTTAAAAGAGTCTCATTCAACATTCAGTTTCGTCTTTACTTCTGGCCAAGAGTTATAAATTATTAAAATACCAACTGGATAATAGTATCTATACAACAAATATTGCATTAGGTATTTTATTGTGATTAGCAACGTTTTTCTTGACCGTAGAGTTCAAGGTGTCCCTTCTTTATGTTCCAAATCATTTAAGACAGAAGTCTTGGGACCTTAATAGCCTCTTACTAAGTACTCTAAATATAAAATAGGTAAGGAAACAGAGGGCACTTGGTTGGAGCGGGTTGTTAGTGCAGCAATTGGCTCATTGTGTCGCCTGCAAGAGTCTCGATGGTCGTCGAGCTCCTGTTGTTTAACTTTAACGGGGAAGTCCCGGCTAACGACGGCTTGTACGCACTGCTTGTAGCTTTGACGTGACGTCGTTCTGAACTAGGCTTTACTTTGTAGCATATTGGCAACTTTGAAGTTTATTTGTGATTGATGATCATTTCATTTGTTGATCAATTGAAATAACTTACAAATAAAAAAAGGTTGGTTTCTGTCATGAGGAATAATAGTTTATTTTTTTACTTCATCTACGCTTAAAGTGAATCAATGGTGGGAAAAAACTCGTGAAATTATTCCGATTTAAGTAATTTTCAATTTGAGTATTCTTGTGAGTTGTAATTGGATTTACCGTAGTCAAAGTTATTACAATTAAATATTGTAATTTAAATCTTCAATTTTGGTCAAGTTATAACACACTCAGCTATTGAAGTTTCGAAAATCTATAATTAAGTTGCGAATGACATATTTTTTTCTTTATTGCTCAAGACGTATACTGGTTTGATTGGATTATTTTAGTACAAGAGTCCAGGGCCCGTTGTTATACCGGTCCAGGGAATCGCGATAATTAGGCGCGTACCGGCTAATAGCGGGATCTGATAACTCCGCCCGCCCTATACATCTAGAGCGATTACGCTGCCCAAATGGACTTATTCAGTTAGGCGTCTACTTCATTTATTAGACTATACAAAGTCATTGTCAGTAATATACAGCGCATACTAGGTTAGGGAAATGGCTAAAGAACCTGAAACTAAAGCTGTACTACTACATCGTACCCGTTGCCAAATCCTCACATTTTTATTTTAGATATTTTTTCTATCAATTTGACATAAAATTACATATTTGTTTGTTTACTTCTGGCTTAGTGTGAAGTCTGCGCACTGTATATTCACGGATTTTTTAGATGGTTTTAAATTTCTTTTCAGTGTCCGTTTACCATAAACACGTAATTACGTTTTATTAAACGCAAATGGAAGAAAAAATAAAAGCCGCCAGTCAGACGGCTGAAATGTAAATAAAATAGAAAGTATACAAATAATTAAAAATAAATACTTATGCCTAAAACAGGGGTTTAAACAACAACATTCAGTTTCCTACACCTTCTCCACCTAGTATACAGCCGTAAGCGCAGTATGACGCCAACAAACATTCATCCAGCAACCGTATAAACTTACCATGACAGCAATAATATCAATTACAAAGCCGCAATTAAGGTGCGATACCAGGAAAACGGCTCTCGGGAAAACTAAAGTTTTATATAGAAAATATGAAGTGTGAGGCACGAAAAAAATCGTCATAGTAGTCAAAGAGTTGCACAATCAGCTCAAACTTCCAGTATATGGATCAACTTACTAGATTAATGTGAAAAAAAATCTGAATATCGCTAAAAACGTGCAAAACACACTCCCGTATTTCAAAAGTTTAGGCATCATATAAACTAACAACTTACGTGTTTTAAATAACGTGTAAAGATCAGATATCAAAGAAGCATTGCCAATCAGTTGTTTTTCATTGCTTTATTTCAGTTTTGTGCAAAAAATTCCCAAACATTCCGAATTTTTCGCTTGAAATCTCCATACAAATTACTATGGAGTGAGTGAAGTTTCTTTGATAGCTGTCCGCGCACCGTCGCAGCTCACTCCCCCCCATGTCCCCAAGGTGAGCGCACGTCGCTTTTGACGAAAATGACATTTATAATTACGCGGATAATTTACACGGAATAGGCGCACAAAGGGTCTTTTGTTGAAAATAGTACAACTTTATTTTTTTTCCTCCGTACTGTTTGTTCATATTATGCATTATGCATAATTTATCAAACGTATGATTTTATCATGATTCACCATGAGAGTTATATGGCAGGTTTATATTCATAAGTACACTTGATTAAAAGCTCTCTTGGGTTTGACAATTTCGTACTAGTTGCCATTTCATTTTCCTATTCTTTACGCAGTGACGTGCACTCACCCGGCGTCATGTGGAAGACTGACTTGCGGGACTGCGCAGACGGCTGTCAAAGAAACTTCACTCGTTCCATAGTAATTAGCATGGAGATCTTGAGCAAAGAAAAATGAAAGTTTGCGTTTGCTTATACGAAACAGAAATAGTTATTGCAATAGAACATAATGACAAGTTATTCGAAATGGAAACACACTTCACACCGGAACAGCTTTTACAATTGTACCAAGCACAAATTCGGTTGTGTATGTAGTACTTCTGCCACCTCTGGGATGGCTCTGCCAAGTATCAGCTGGATGCACTGGACTCAGTAGACCGAAGAGCCAGGAGACTGATAGGTGACGAGACGCTCGTTGGAACCAAACTCGAGTTTGGAGCATCGGCGTAGAGTTGCCTGTCTATCGGTTTTTTATAAGGTGTATTTCGGAGAGTGTGCGCAAGAACTTCATGACCTGATACCACCCTCTACTTCAGTGTTTCCCAAACTTATTTCGTCTACTGCCCACTTTGAGAATAAATATTTTTCTAGCGCCCCCCTTTTTTTTACCTATTCAAAAACCACTATAACTTCAAATTGAATGAATTAATTATTGTGACCTATATATCTATGTGATGTATATTATGTATATTACCGGAGAATTCTTAACGAAACTGTTAGTTATAGTAACAGTTTCGTTAAGAATTCTCCGCAACTTGAAACCTGAGCGCAACATACAACGGCGCTTAGGGTCTCAAGTTAACTCTTACGGGCTCCACCTGCCAATAAGAATGATTATTGAAACGCAACTTTATAGTATTAAAACAGACTATCATATTAGTTGATGTTCACAAGTTGTTACAGTCGAGAGCTCTTGCAGTCGTGATTGTTTAAGAGGCCTCCTAGCTAAATAATCTCAATAATTACAAATCACTCCCCCCCCCCATTTTCTTTCTGGGTCTCTTACCGCCCCCCTTGAGACCTGCAGCGCCCACAAGGGGGCGTTATCGCCCACTTTGGGAAAGACTGCTCTACTTTCTACTACCGGACCACAAGACGCCGCGAGGGCTTTCATCTCCATGTGGTCGACTTTCCAGCGGTCCGAACTAAGCGGTTTGGTGCTTCCTTTCTGGTCCGCACCGCTAAAGAGTGAAACGCCCTCCCTGCGTCTGTGTTTCCGGATACATACAACCTTGGTGTCTTCAAGGCAAGAGTGAATAGGCATTTTTTGGGTAAGCGTGGCTGGCAAGACTGATGTCAAACGCAAACCCATTTTAAATTAAAAAAAAATGGATCAGATAGAACTTTGATATAAATATGAATTATCATATTTATGCAGCCATGGAAAAATGGCAGTGCAAGCATTTTTATCTCTAACTGGCTATTTGCACACAGCTTTTCACTGTAGTAATTTGAATGAACTATACAGACAAACGTTCCAGAAAATATAATTAGCATCAACTATCATTTAGATAGTGAAAGCTTATGTAAAAACAGACAGAAAAACGCGGAGGGTGACTTCCTTTCATACTATGCTCTACTCGTAGATCAATTCCAGTAAGATGATTCAGATTCAGATTCAGATTCATTTATTTCTCAAAATTAATAAAACATTATACATTACATGATGAAGATCACGGTGGATTCTGTATTAAATTCAGCGCGATGGCCTCTACAGGAGACTAAAGGTATTATACTCAAGTGTTATTATCTAAAAGAAATTATCCACTAAAAGTGTATCAACTGTTGACAACTGTTAAATTCCTCGTTTTAGTTAGTAACAAGATAGCTCCGTTTAATGCTTCTTGCAGCTTTTCATTACAAGTAAGACCAATTAATTAGTGGGTTCTTCTGCACGTTACTAGAAATGGCTCCGTGTATTGCTATATCATATGCATTGGATGTAAGAAATATTTTGTGTTGATGATGATCGAACGGATAAACCAAGTTACAACTAAATCTCGATGGAATCGTCAAGTACCAGATATAACATTGTGCAAATAACGTGGTCACGAGAATAGATTGCAAATAATAGTGTAAAAAAATAATTGGCAAAACCGCTTGTTAGTATGTTTAATAAAATAAAATTTTTGGTTAGTTTCTTTTGTTTGCCCTATATCCTGAAATATATTGGGTGGCGAAATAAAAATATCTTTGGTGAACGCATCAAATGATTATCATGCCGCGATTTATAATAATAATAAATAAATAAATATCCCTGGACATTATTCCACACAGCGCCATCTAGCCCCAAGTATACTCCGTTTTTATGGGATACTAGACAACGGATAAACATACTCAAATACTTTTTCTTTTGTAAATACATACTTATTATACATAGGAAACACCCAGACCAATACAAACAGACATGTTCATGCACACAAATGTTTGTACTGGGCGGGGATCGAACCCGCGACCTTTGGTGTAGTAGCCGACTTCTAAACAATTACACCAAGACGGTCGTCCGGATTTATGCATTGCATTTATGCACGGATTGCACGGCCCAACCACTGTGTGACCATAGCTGTCACGATCGCTTTCAAATTTGACAGATTTTCTCTCCGGCCGACCCTAGTAGCGAACCTTAAGCGGCCACCTAATAACCTTTGTCGGACACGCGCACGACAATTTATCAGGAAATTAAAGTCGACCCGCAAACCGCGGACGTCATTTCGCAATAGTTTGTCCAATTTATCAGCTCGGAGTGGTTCGGGAATAATCGTAATCGAAGCGAGAGCGAGAGAGCGAACAATATGGCCGATGTCGGCTCTAATTGGCCCTTACCTGGAGCGCACTCGAGAATGATAAAGCCCCCATTAGCCTCCCTATTATTTACTTACTCGTCATTAGCGTAGACTTCATTAGGATAACGAGATAACGGAGCCGGCGCTCGAGTGGGGTGCAGCGTTTTTGGCGTTTTCCGAAGATATTCTAAGAATTTAGAGCTATCGAGTATGGAAAGGCTAATTATTTCCGAGTAACGTACATTTGGGAAGTACAATGTAAGGATAATCGGGCAAAGGATACAATGTGAGAATCACAATGATTTTTAAATGAATTATTAATTACCGCTCATTCATATTACTTATGCTTTACCTAATACTAACAGTTCAGTTTTTTTATTAGTTGAAGTTTATCAAACAATACAGTTTACTGCAAGGTTGATATTTATATTCAACCATTCAAGTAAAACAACAAACTTATTTTATAATAAACGAAAACAAAATGCATTTCCTAAATGAATTGCAACATATTCATATGCTACTTAATTAATAATCTAAACAATGATGCGGACGTGTGAACGGTCAATAGCCCACCAGCATAATAGGCGCGTGCGTTATTAAGATCGCTATCGAATCGGAAAAATGGATGTTGGTGCAGGCGGTCAACAAAAAACGCACCGAATTTATTGTTAATTATAAAACTCTGGGCGAACATTACCCCGCGATGCGAACCCCGATAGCTCTGCTCCTATTTATTTATTATTTAGATATCGGCCGGCGCGGTCACGACTCCATATTGTTTCGCTGTAATGGCATTAATGACCTCGGTTTAAAGTTGAAGTGTTAATTTGATTTAAAATTATGCCCTTGATTACAATCTTCCCGCAACTTTTGCCCTAAAGCTTTAATTATAGCGGTGATTCCCGATGGAGCGGTCGCGATACACGCCGCGCCTTCGCTGTGAACGAATAGGGTTGCCACTCACCCTAGGTGAGGCAGGTCACAAAAAGTTAATCTTCTATAGTAGTAGGTACAGTGTTATAAAAGCTTTTTATAATGTCCAATAACTGTTGCTGTATTTTACAAGGCACTAAAGACTACGAAGATACTACGAACTACGGATTTTTTACTTGTAGCAATAATAATATAAGATTTACATAGAAAAATTAATCTTTCCATAACAAGTTGGTGTAAATTAGTAAAGTAAGAATTCAATATGTCGAAACTAGTTTACTGTTAAACAAGCTGTTTAAGTCGACATTTTATTGCCTTATTCCTGTATCTTAACGGATGCCTGATAAGATAAGATAAGCAAAGTAATACATACTGGTTTTAATGAACAATTTAGTTTCCTATTCAGTTAGGACTGTCGTTATTGTCAAACAGCAAACACTAAGTACATATATAAAACACAACATTTAAAGTTTTCCTTTCAAAGCTTTTATTCTTGTTTAGATAGGAGATGCCTAAAATGATTTGCAAATTGATAAAAATCACAAATTAACATATTCTACAACTAGCTTGATATTCAAAAACGAATATGGCAAAATATCTAATAAACAAGCAGTCTATAACATTTTGTTGCGAATGACTTGGAAAAAGTGACTCTACCGAATCGGGGAGTTGTTTCTGAATCTGGCAGCCCTAAATACGAGCCCACTCGATGCTAATAAACGGCCGAGTGTAGTACAACGCGTCGGCTGGTGAGCCTAGCTGCAATGCAGCTTAATGCACTGCCATTATAAAAGTTGAACACTCAAATTAACGATTTTAATCTCATTCATTTCATTGGGCGGCCTCAGTTTTACGGCAAGTGTTTAGTGGTTAGTGACAAATTATGCAAACGTCAGCTATATTCATGCAAATGAGGCTATCAGCGCATCTCATGATAGGTAGATAATCGTTGAATTTTGAGCTTTAATAAAATTCTATTTGTCTACTATTTAATATGCGAATTTACAATCGCTACCAAAATATTAAAAAAACTGTTATTAAATTATACAATAACATAGCTAATAATACATAGCTTTGTTTAAGTAAGGCTTGAAATACTCCACAAACAAGCATAATTTAATTAAGTAGATTTTTCTGCAGACTGAACAACAGCTGTAAAAAGGAAGTAAATTATCTGTGCAAAGCTGTTATTACTCGTATACAGCCTAAAGCTGTTACATGCATTATTACTATTTGCAAATAATTAATTTGTAGATATTTTATTAGCTACGTGCACTATAGTATCTTTTAAACAAGAACAGCAATAAACAGTTATTATAATAATGAGTAATTAGTAAACATACTTAAGAAAAAAGGCAATTATCATATACAATCGCTGCTCACGTTTTCAATAAGTGGTTATTTATTTATGGTTTTGCATTATGGTTCTGCAGGGTTTTTGATTATGCTTCGTGTATATTATTTAATTTAACACCTGTTTTGTTTAGAGAATTATTAGACCTAAGTACTTTCAAAAGTCTGATTTTGAAGAACTGGCTCACAAACTCACCTGATTCTAAAAATGATTTAGTCTGATGTAAGTAAGTGGGCTATCCAAAATAAATATGAACATATTTCGAAAAGGTGGTAAGAAGTGTCAAAATATACACTGGAGCTATTGACTTGCACATGTCGGCATAGCAAATGCATGTTTACTCTCTTCTTTGACAGGCACAGTTGAGCCTTCTGGAAACATGTGCAGGAAGCTTATCTACTTCTAGTATTTATGAATTTATGACTGAAACGGTTCGTACGGATTGCTGGAATATCAACAACTTATGGATGAAAAGCCTGCGTCAAGTGGTCCGTTAAAGAATATGTACTAGGGGAAATTTATTAATTGATTTCTACATATGATCGAACACTGTACTGCACTGGAAATGGGGTCATTACGTGGGTCGAATCTATATCTATGAATATCAATTTCCATTTTAACAAATTTAAAAATTAAACAAGCAGAGAGTCATATAATCACTAAAATTGTTAAATTGATATGTAAATATTATGACATAGCTCACGGCCTGAAAAAATATTTCTGATAAGTTACTTCCCGAACCTTCGACAGTTAACACACACCTTGCCCCGTTGCATTACGGTCAAGAAAATCAATGCATGCAGCAATATGTGTTTTACAAGACCCTAACATCTTCCAAGCGCAAAGGATTTTGACCCTAATGGCACTGAGCCTCCTAACCGTTAATTGGCACATTAAACGATACTTAACTCACGTGTTAAAGAAACACTGACTCATCAGAGCGACGTCTCCGACATCGTAATGCGTCGTTCGATTCATAAATCGCGTGCGGCACTTCCTCGTGCCGATATAATCGTAGCCGTTAATAAATACGTCGTACAAGTCCTCTCATTAGGGCGCCATAACTCCTCATTAGTGGGCATGCTAATTAATGTGACGTTTACGAGGGCCGAGGCCGTAACTCACTCGCCGGCCTCTCCGGCCCGGACGGATCGACTCGATATTTTTACGCGAAGAGCACAGTTTCAGATGTTTCGTGAGTATTGCAGGGTTGTCTTGTAAATTCATTTCGATAATCGATTAGTGATAGTGAATTCTCGGGTGATATCGAATAGTATGCAGGTATAAATGATCGTAACACAAATACTCGTGATTGCCTGAAGACACCTCCGACCTGTAGCAAGGTCACTAGCCTCATGCAGTACAAAATACTACAAGTAAATAAACATTAACGAATTATTCCAAAACTCATAAAACTTGATAATGTTTTTTTTAAGCTTATCATTAATCTCGAGTCAATTTAACGTCGCCACTACACCGTAGGGCAATTAGGGACTCGAATCGATCTCAATCTAACCCATTCTTAGGGTTTTTAGATAAGTGTGATTCGATGTAAGACAGAGCCACGTGAAAGAACAAAGCGCGCATTACGCCTCCACAAAAGGAGGGTGCAAAAAGACGTTAATAATATTCGTCAAAGCACTCTGGTTACATTAAATCAATTTGCCCTTTCCGCGCGGTAAGTAGCGAACGCTGTAATTGATAAGTTGAAACCCTTGTAGCGAGGCGGGCACAGTTTGGCAGCGCGGGCGCGTTTCCACGGGACATACGCAGACGTCACCTCACGCTTGTTAGATAAACAAATGAGGTGGATAATGTCCACCAAAGTTGGATTTAATGACCAAGTCATCGAAGAAGATAATAAAGACATAAGGTATATTAGTATTCTAAAGCATCGTAACTCACAAAAAAATAAAAAAAATATTAGGTTTCAAACAACTAAGTTACATGGAAATGAATATTGATTAATGGTTTTATTGATTATGCTGGTGTAGTGACTACTTATTGTGAAACTGTGATGACTTGTTGGTCATTTGTCAAGATTACATTACATATAACACTAATATAATAATGGCTCTATGGGCACAATAAATAGTACATTGAGCTGAGTACCTACATTATCATGGTAATTATGGTAGCTTTAGAACTGATAAAAAGTAGGTAGCACACGGCAAGTAAAAAAGCTGAAGACATTGGAAACATACTTGTTTCTGCATGGATCTAGAATCCGTGTATTTTATTTACTTTATATTAATCTACGCTTTCACTCCATTTCCATTCCATTACTATCTTTCTATAAACATCATATCTAATGTTTGTAGAAGGGCTATTATTACTTGTCATTTTTCGACTTTACCTGAGCTAAAATTTTTTAAGCATTTACTAGCAGAGTTTTTCTGTAGAAAACTAGTAATAATATCTGGGAATCGTGCAAGCCTGTTTTTTGTGTGGATTTGGGAACTGTTAGGGCACATAAGAAAGCTGCTTCAAGAGATGATAATATAATTACATCACTCAGATTGCTTTCAACAAATATGACTTCATTGCACATCTTAATGTCTCTCAAATCGCCAAGTTCCCCTCATCCTTAAGTAACGGTTACGAGTGCATTTAAAAGTGAAAGCTGTCGCAAACCGGTCGTATTGCACTCCTTGTCGCTTGCAATCTTGACGAGGGAAGAAAGTTCAATGTTTTACAATATTCCTTTGATGAAATTATCTACTCTCTCTCTTAATTTAAAATAAGATTTACTCAACCGCGAAGGATAATTCAGCGTACTAAATTATATTTATCAGCATCTGATGTTGTAATATTCTGAGTAATAAAATTGCACTAACATTTAAAATGAGTCAATTATTAGACTTCATTAAACAATTTGGTAAAGTAATGTGTTTAGTCATACATTACCTAGAACCGATAACAGTTGGGGTAAGAGTTTTTTCGGGTACGTACTGTCGGCATAAGCTGAACTTTTTCTACCGAGTTTTAAAACATAACTGTGTTTGGTTATTTTGTTTTTAGCATTAGGGATACTGCATTATCATCTAACTAAAGATAGGAAAACCAGAAAAAGGCATTGGGTCTTGGCATCAGGCGGGATTCGAACCCGCGTCTTTCGCAAACCGAGCGACTGCACTACCAATTATGCTACCGATACCATTAACAGACCGGACGAATTTCTCTGGTATATTATACCTGGGCAGCCAGGTTGGTTTCACCAATGTTTAGGCATAAGTATACCTTAATAACTGTGTTTGACTGTACGGGCACGTTCTGGACAGGGGCGAAAAGTCAATACATATTTTTCTTTTTCTATCTTTTTGCCATTTTAGAGTAAAATAACGGGAATGACCCATGGCAGGGTCATTCCTGTTATTTTTGTGGTGTTTTAAAAGATTTATCCTAGAAAATAATATCGATTTATTGGTTTAAGTAAGAGTATTTAGATCAGCAATAGGACAGATAATACGTTCAAGGTTTTTACGATATGGGTTCGAATTACGATCTGTGAACTATTAGGCACGTTTAGTTTCAGCTAGAGAGGTTTCCAAGTAATTGCATGTTAAGTATCTGTAATAATATGAATTTGTGCAATAAGTAACTATGAACTTTATGGAACATTAAATGCTATGCAAAGAGGTCGTCGCCATCTCAGTAAGGCATGGGTGGCAGCGTGGTGGACTGGACACCCACCCGCTGCGGCCCGTAAGGGCGGCGTGGGGCTGCGGGGCCAGTGGGGCCTGCAGGCGCCTTGAGGCGCGTGGTTGGGGCCGCGGCGCACAACCGGTTGGTGGGGGCCAGTGATCCGAGGCTGATCCCCCCTGTGCGTCGCGGCCCGGCGGGGCCGTACCGTCGGTTACGGCAGCGGAGCCGCCCCTTTGGGTGACTCGTGGTTGCGGGCCCAGTAGGGTCGCTGCGGCCCGTAAGGGCGACGCGGGGATGCGGGGCCAGTGGGGCCTGCAGGCGCCTTGAGGCGCGTGGTTGGGGCCGCGGCGCACAACCGGTTGGTGGGGGCCAGTGATCCGAGGCTGATCCCCCCTGTGCGTCGCGGCCCGGCGGGGCCGTACCGAAGGTTACGGCAGCGGAGCCACCCTTTGGGTGGCTCGTGGTTGCGGGCCCAGTAGGGCCTGCCTACGGTGGCCAGCTGGCGCGTGGTATGGGGGTGCCGCCGCCAGCATTGCACGGGTTTCACCGCTGCCTGGTAGGGACGGCTTGACATCCTCGGCTGTCCCTTCTGGCCTCCCCTCACGAAGGGGGGGTCGCTTCCGGCCCGCCGTGCAGGCGGGCTCCGTCCGGGGGTGCGCGTAACGGGCCTCGCGCTATTCACCGTGTTCCCCCACTACGGACGATTAGAGGGAGTAGTAGGGGTTTTAGTCGGTAGGGCCACTGGTATACCACCTTTCCAGTGGTGAGTCCGACATAACCCGTCCGTCCCCCGGTGGACGGGTATGCGTAAGGCATTTCCCCTACTTAAACAAAAAAAAAAAAAAAAAAAAAAAAGTAAGGCATGCAATTTTCTAATTAATTAATGCCAATTCAATGCAGTTAATAAGTTATTACAACCATAAATTGTAAGAGGTATCCTGTCTGTTAAGTGGTTAGCTTTACGGCGGTTTGTTGTGCATTTTATTAATTTTAATGAGCTTTTACGAGGACGTAACGTAATAAATGCAATTTGTGCAATTATATTTACTTAATAATGATTTGTGTGCCAAAACATTTCGTACATATGGACAATTGGACACGTTTATGCTTAATTATTTTGAAACTAACGCATTGTTATTTTAAACCTTAGCCAAATTGAGGTGTTGATTTATTGATACTCAACGCAGCATTTATGGCTTAAGAAGTAATTTAAAACCTTTTTGTTGATATTCACTGTCTGAGTTTCCTTGCGGGGCAGTCAGAGACCACATCTTTCCACTTAATACGATCCTGATACATATTTTCACTCTCATTAATCCTGTCATACACGTCTTAAAGCCGCGTTTCGTCTACGCAACATTTGCTGCGCAACATGTTGCACAACAAGTAGCTTATCATGTCGATCAACGACGCGCAACGGCCCTATCTGTGCGCATAGTATCAATCGACAAGTTGCGCGTCATGTTGGACACAACGCGCGCTGTTGCGAAACGTTGCTGTACATGTTGAGCGTCACGTGTTGCGCGTCAATTGTTGCCAAGAAAAAATGCGGCTTGAGGTACGTACTCCTGACCTGACCTTGACAACTTGCGTGAAACGAAAATATTTAACTGTCACATCCTCCCTTGTGAAAAATACCATAAGCATATCTGTATTCGAGCCCCAAATAAGATTAGTAAAACCAACCTTCAAGGATCGGTGTATAAAGCCCACGTACTGTCAATTTTAATAAGTACCTTTGAATATTTTATAATCAATTCTATTATGAGTGTCCTACGTATCGGCAAAGGGAGGGCCATAAAGGAGTGCACCGGAACAGATCGTACGACAATATCCTAATTCACTCGCGCGAATGTAATCCATTAGTGCCCTCCCAGACCCTACCTCCCGGCATTCCTCTAGGCTAGGGTTGCCATGCTTAGCTTAAAGAAAAAAAAAACGTTCATTGATTCTGAACATCGCAACAGATAAAAACATACAAAACAAGGTGGTTAGGAAAAAACAAAAAAAATAAAACAAACAATAGAAAAACAAAGAATAATTTCCACCAGGCAGCAGTGTCACGATGTCCAAAATTAAATGGACCCCACTCAGCTAAGTCTTAAGCTTAAGTCTCGGAGATTTAAGAAAAGAAGTAAAACACGACGAAGTTTCAAAAGGTAACTAAAGGAAACAAAACAATAATATTGTGTATGAAGAAAACGAACTCGTAAATAATAAGTTGCATAAAAGACAGCAACGTGGCAAAACATAGATTTTATGTAAAACCTTCTGAGCGAGCAAAGTCAGAAAGTCTTACGACAATTCTGTTTAAAAATCAGTCAATCTTTTGGGTGTTTTCAAAGGCTTTTTGCATTATTAATGAAATAACTTACTAACCGTCCAAAATGCACAGACATGCCCATTTGATTTGAATCTTACTCCAGTGACACCCTTCAAAGTCATTTTCAGCAATGTTATTCACTATTTGAAGCTAGTCTGTCTAGTTACTTTTATTTTACCATTATGGATTTTCTTTTCATTTAAACACCGCTAATAATTTTTGGAGCTAAGTAGTGTTAAAATTATTGCAGTTTGAATCGGGACCTGAGAGTTAGGGGACCACAGACCTCAATGACACTGACAGTCCTAACAAATCGGGACAGATAGCAACCCTACTCCAGGACCCCCCGCCCGCCCCGCTTCACCCCCGCGCCCGTCCGTCATTCATTCATAAACCTCCATATCATTTGTATTGGCACATGTTTCATATGACTAATGGACGAGGGCGCATTAAATATAAAACGACATCGTTCCGTTTACAACATATTGAACATTGAAAATATTGAAGGCAAAAAAGGGAATGTGAACTGAGATTAATTAAAAACTACGAAAACATTAATTAAGAGCGCGTTACAACGTGTTTTCTTTAAACGGTCGGTGTTTGCGTTGAATAATGACCGCTGGGAAGATGGGTTGGGCTGGAGCGGGGGTTCGGGGTGCGGGGAACAACCTGTAGCGAGTGCCGGATTAACAGCTCTTAATTAAAAAATAAAACTTATGTTATTCGCTTTTCATTCATATTTTTTATTTGTTTAGTTAGATTATTGATGCCACATCACTCGGATTGCCGTCTGACTGACGCAAGGGTCAGTTGTATCGGTAAATCGCTATCCTTTTCTGTATGTTATTAAGTAATTAATACTGTATTTTTTCCAAATTAAAAAAGTATATATTTCCAATGGGTAAACTGGTTAAAATGGTTATAAAGATGTAGGTACTAGTTCTATACAGTCACAAAAACCGTAAAACCCATATGCATAACAGCCACACTATTTTTCTTCCAAACATTACTAGAATCATTACTTCAATATAAACTGTATTTCATAACAAACAGTAACAAAATCTATAAAGTAAGTAAAATCCACAATATGACATTATAGTTATATCCTTTCAGTTTTTTACATTTCATCAATTTAATGTTTGCTCTTTCCGATGCTTTTAATACACTTACTACGCGCGCTTAGCGTTTTCACAAAAATTAAAGAAAGTAATCAGTAGGATTACGGCGGCTACTAAAATATGTATTCGTCATAAAAGTATGCCTTCTGTCGGGGATAAATATTCATTATGACGGATCGCTTAGCGTTTTAGCGGGATTAAATGCTATTAACCTACTCTTGCTCTGCTCTTAGCTAAATCAATCAAATGGGACATTTTAGGGTTAGTATTTTTTGTGTATGTAAGATTTGGGTGTGATAGGCAATCGTTAGCGTCTTTACATTCTAATGCAATATTGCATTAAACCACATACTTCGTGTTCATTGTACAATTTGCGGCTAGTTCTATCCGTTAATGGAAACACCGATAAAAAACCCAAGCGAAGGTTCTTCATTCGAGTGCATCTGACTACCTCGTTCGGGATATAGTCTTGAGCGTTTGAGTGTGTTATGTGCACTACAGGCGAATAATCGTCTATCGGGGAGACAGTTTAGTAATTTAATGCTGAAAAACGAATCGGATATGTTGTAATCTGAACTACTTGCATTTATAGAAAAAAACACTACCAGAGCATAGAGCTAATAGATAGCCTTATGTAGCGCAATACTCGCCGTTTAAGAGTCCCAGAATAAATAGGGTTCAGCAGACTTAGTAATACGTCATACGGTTAATCAGTGTAAAGACGCCGCGGCAGTCGCGCCACGTCGCCATCGCTCACTCAATATGTATGAGTCGCTGTAAACAGCGTGGTGGGGGCCGCTTCATCCGGCTGAGAGCTCTCATTCGCCACTAATTAATTACTCAACTCGGTTTCAATTAAATTAACTCGAGATCGGGGCATCGACACGCAATGAATCGATGCCAGCCGCGATTCGATTAAGATCGTTAATGCCGATCAATTTTACTCGTTAGCTATCAATAAAGTTATTAAATGCGGGCGCCGAAACCCCCACGCAAACATGCAATGTTAAGTGCACGTTACCCCATTACTTAGTTGGTTTTAGTAATTCGATTTCAGCCTGGAAGCTGTTTATTGTTTTGGTTCATTAACGCATTTTGAATCTTGAAAAATAATCAGTAAGATTCTCAATTTCAATTAAATTGCAATATGACGTGAACATAAAATTGACGTGAGTTTTGAGTTCCCTAACAAATGAATTCGAGTTTAAAATGAGTTAACACAATCGCTCTACTGATTAGGGTGCGCTCAGATACAGACAAACAAAACAGAATTGTTTTCAATTAAGCAACATGTATATCAGGCGCGGTGTAACACTGAAACTAAATTGTCCGCTCCAAACTAGTTGAACCGAGTTTAAAACTGCGCCCTTAGCTGGTAGGGGACGTTTTAATTACGGCGTTTAAGTAAAAGCGCCTCTGCGTCTAGCTAGCTGCATTACACAGATTCGCCCACCAAAAGCCTCCCACTTAGCTAATGAAACATGTTCGTGTAGTGTTTTAAGCGTCGTCGCAGCGCGGCCTCCGCGTATTGTCAGCGGAGAGCGGACGCGAGCGGATTCGGCGGACTCGTCTCCGCAAATCCTCATTTACTTGCATTATTTTAATGGAGCTATTGTGGGCGGATGTCCTTTGTCGTGTGCGGATGCGGATCCAGTGCACCGGGCTGTGGGAAATGTGCCGGTGCATAAGTGCATCGCTGGCCTAAATTGCGCGATTCGAAATTAAATGGCAGAAAGCTCCGTTTCAATTTCGACTGCGAAGAAAACTGGGTTTGTGTTCTGTAAAAATAGAATAGACAAGGAACGGAGCACGTATCCATTTATCTAATTAAAGTGAGGTACTCGTTCGAGCGGTCCGCAGAGATTCCCGCGGACCTCTAATAACTGGCTTCCCTAATAAGCTAAGAGGTTGTCTTACTCGTATAAAAATGCAATCGGCGAAGCGAAGGCCCGGCACCGTCGTTCAAACTTTTCAAATTTGCCACCAGCCCCACGGTATTAATTTTAAATTAGAGACTGAGACGTAAATTGTCCCCACATGTGGACGACTAACGTTAATTAAAGTTTTCTCTCCTCGTTGTCACATTTTTATGGCGGTATATTTCAGAAAGTTCCGGTTCCGCCCTAAGGGTATCACTACTTAATGCGACTTGAGAAGTTTTAAACATTGTTTGGAGATATTTAAATCACGAAATTGCCTTTGTTTCAAAAACCTTGTTTGTGTGTTACTGAAGTATTTGATTGCCACTGCATGAAGTTACAATTTATTAAAAGGAACGTCGTTATGTAAATGTATTTCCTCATCTATTTTAGCCGTTTGTGTACAGATTTAATTTTGATAATGGAATAATAACGCGGAATCGAAAGTAATTATAACATAACGTTATTACGAAGGTAGTACTCAGAAGTAGGATTTCTGCACACTGAACGATTTACATATTGAAGACCAAAATGTTGATGAAATTTTGTTACTGACTGTTTAATATACTATCTACCATAATTTGAAGTTCTGTTGAAATTTAGTTTATCAGACAGCATCATTCATTTCAGGTAATGTGACCTGACTTTCTAAGTTTCAATTTTTATTATTATAAGATTCAATACAATCAATACAAATTTGGATAACTTATGCCTTAAAACATGAACAGGTCTGTAATATTTCTGAACTAATTTACGTATTGTTTTATAAAATTAAATGGATATATATGTCGTGGCGTTGGCACAGTGCTGCCCCCAACTGACGCTATAATTCGTCGTAGCACGACCGACCTCACACCTCAAGCCTCACACCTCAAGCCTCATGAGGCATGCCTCACTATGATTATTCATTTCGTTCGGAAACGTCAAGTGATGACACTTGGGTGGAGTCGATACAGCGATGGCAACACTTTTGTTTTGACAGTTGACGTTTGTGACAGCCGGAAAGAGGCGAAGGCGTGCTTGGGCATTAAATTACTAACCGTCGTGGCGACCGGACGTGCTTTGCTCTCGCTGTGTCGAACCTACCGCGTTTCCTTAAAATTAAATCGGAGATAATTTAAGTAATCGTTGATTGTATTGAGCTAGTTTGTTAGTGATTGTTACAATAGACCTCTAGAGCACCTAAAGAGACTATTATTTCGGGTTTACCGCCATGCACGACCCGTCTGATAACGGTGATCCCGACCCTTCGCCGTTATCAGAAGTGGGATGCAACCACAACGCCCCACAACAAGTAAGCAGTGATTTGAATAATAGCCAGTGTTACAACGAGACAAGTGCTTCAGAAAATAATAATATCGACGAAAAATGGAGGTTATTAATGGAGCAACAAAATCGAAATTTTTTGGCTTTGGTACAAGCGATGCGTACGCCTACTACGAGTGATAGTTTTCGCCTACCCGATTTCGACCCTGACAGAAAAGACGTTGACGCTCGTGCCTGGATTACAACCGCGGACATGTGTGTTACTGAGCAGCATCGACAAGGCGCATCACTGATGATTGCGTTGAGCCGCGCCCTCAAGAATGAAGCTTCATCTTGGCTGTCATCTGTTTCCTTCCCCGGGATGACATGGAGCGACTTTAAGGAGCTATTTGTTACAAGGTACGATAGTCCCGAGACACCCGCCTCTTTTCTTATTAACCTCAATGGCAGAAAGCCAAAGGATAATGAATGCCTAGCCGCATACGCTGCTACTCTCATGTCATCGTTGATGTCCAGATGGAATGGCCTGACTACTGAGCAGATTGCTATTGCTACAATCTTGTCACACATCTCTAAATTCGAACCACGAGTTCAGCGACTGGCATTCACAACAGATATTCAGACAAGAAACCAGATGCAAAAGGAATTGAAGGCTGTGTCTTTTCTTAAGAGGAATTCGTCAACTAATGACGACCATGGAAGTCCAGAAGCTAAAAGAAGCCGACCTAACGCTGTTATCAAGTGCTTCACATGTGGAAAACTTGGACACAAATCATCATTCTGCCGTGCTAGGAGAGATATGATCCCGCAAGGGGATATACATCACCAGAAGCCGCCTAATCCCATCCAGAGTGGCAAGACTCCTGGCAGATCGGATGCCATCACCTGCTTCAACTGCCGGGGACTGGGACACTACGCATCCAACTGTCCAGAGCGTAACAAGAAGACGATGAACAACCACCCGGGAGCAGACTCAGTCATAGAGAAGCGTGTCGACGTGTGCGTTGTAAACGCACCTGCTGGGACTTTACGTCACTCCGGTGAGCAATTTTCTTTTAATTACGATTCGGGTGCAGAATGTTCTCTGGTTAAAGAATCTGTAGCTTGTAAGTTTAGTGGTAAGCGAATTTGTAAAAATGTGACTTTGACTGGAATTGGACAGACTTCAATCAACTCGACTGCCCAAATATTGACTACAGTTGAGGTAGATGGTATAAATTTTGAAATTCTTTTGCACGTCTTGCCCGATTATTGCTTACGACACGAAGTCATGATAGGCCGCGAAGTTCTAGCTCTTGGCTTAGTAGTTCACATGTCAGCAGGAAATTTGCAATTCGAGAAAATGCAAGTCGTTGAATTAGTTGATATGATCGGAACTAGTAAATTTGATTTTAACTTAATTGACACCGACGTTTCTTTAGAATTTAGGTCAAAACTCCTTGACATCTTAGAAAGTTTTCAACACTGTTTTACGACTAATGTTCCTACCTCTGCTGCTGACACCGAACCTATGAAAATCCGTTTGAAAGATCCCCACAAGACTGTCAACCGCCGCCCATATAGGTTGAGCCCAGATGAGAGACAGGTAGTGCGCAACAAAATCGATGAATTGCTAAAAGCGAATGTTATTCGCCCTAGTTCATCGCCATTCGCCAGTCCAATTTTACTAGTCAAGAAAAAGGATGGTACAGATAGAATGTGCGTTGACTATCGTGAATTAAATGATAATACCATACCTGATCGTTTTCCTCTGCCTCTCATCTCGGACCAAATAGCTCGGTTGCATGGAGGACGTTACTTCTCAATTTTAGACTTATCCTCTGGCTTTCACCAGATCCCTCTAGACACTGAGTCTATCGAGAAGACAGCCTTTGTTACGCCCGATGGGCAGTTTGAATACCTAAAAATGCCATTTGGACTTCGAAACGCACCTTCTGTGTTCCAAAGGGCTATTATTCATGCTCTAGGGGACCTTGTTAATACCTACGTCGTCGTGTACATGGATGATTTGCTGATTGTGGCTGGGAGCGAAGAAGAAGCTCTTGAACGGCTACAGGTAGTACTCGGCGTACTCTCCCGAAAAGGTTTTTCTCTTAACCCCAAAAAGTGTGTTTTTTTCAAGCACGAAGTGGAGTATCTTGGTTTCGTCGTCAGCAATGGACAGATCCGCCCAAACCCACGTAAGAAGAGCGCCTTAACATCTTTACAGCCACCCGAGACTGTGACACAGTTACGTCAATTCATAGGCTTAGCGTCATACTTTCGACAGTTCGTGCCGAAGTTCTCGCAAATGATGGCACCCTTGTATGCACTGACTTCCGGAAATGGTAAAATCGATTGGAAGCCTGAACATGAGACAATTAGACAGAAAATCATTATGATTCTCACAAGTGAACCTGTACTTATGATTTACGACCCCTCACTCAATACAGAATTGTACACGGACGCCAGTGCAGTTGGATATGGAGCAGTCCTGATGCAAGAAAAGGAAGGTAAGTCTTACCCAGTTGCTTATTTCAGCAAACGAACGACAGCCGCTGAGTCCAGATACCACTCTTACGAGTTGGAGACCCTAGCAGTTGTCAACGCAGTGAAACATTTTCGTCACTACCTACATGGCCGTAAGTTTACTGTGATTACTGATTGCAGTTCACTTCAGTCTACTCGTAAGAAACTGGACCTGACGCCGCGCGTACACAGATGGTGGGCATTTCTACAAGGTTTCGATTTTGATATCGTACACCATAGTGGTAAGAGAATGTCTCATGCTGACTTTTTCTCGAGGAACCCCTTACCAATTGACTCCAAAGAAACATCTTCGATTGAGAAAATAGAACTAAAGCAGGTAAACCTTGCGGAATTACCTGACAACTGGCTGTTAGCAGAACAGCAGAAGGATGCGGAACTCTCCAAGCTCATGGTTGACCTAAATGAAGGAAAGCTCACTCCTGATATTGCAAAAACGTACGAATTCCGTTCCGGTGTGCTTCATCGAAAAATTCAGCGGAGAGGTAAGACCCGGTGTTTACCCATTGTACCAAGGTCTTTTCGGTGGTCTGTCATCAACCTCATTCACGAAGGGTTGCTGCATTTGGGATGGGAGAAGACGTTGGAGAAGGCCTACGACGTTTACTGGTTTGAGAACATGACGAGGTACGTAAGAAAGTTTGTGGAAAACTGCATTACCTGCAAGATCTCTAAGTCACACTCTGGCAAAATTCAGGCAGAAATGCATCCTATCCCGAAGGTAGCGATTCCTTGGCACACCATACATGTCGATGCCACAGGCAAGCTTAGCGGCAAAAATGACCGGAAGGAGTACGTCTTTGTGCTTATTGATGCCTTTACAAAATACGTGCTGCTACACCATACCCTCAACATTGACACAGTAAGTAGCATCAGAGCTCTTAAAGCTAGTGTAGCTCTATTTGGTGCCCCAGTTCGTCTCATTGCTGATCAGGGTCGCTGCTTTGCCAGCAGGGACTTTAAGGACTACTGTGACTCTGTCAATATCAAACTTCACCTCATTGCGACAGGTAGCTCTAGAGCCAATGGCCAAGTAGAACGTGTCATGAGCACTCTGAAAAACATGCTGACAGCTGTAGAAGCAAGTAGTCGCTCATGGCAGGACGCTTTGCCTGATGTTCAGCTCGCTCTCAATTGTTCCATTAATAGAGTTACGAAGGCTAGCCCGTTGGAGCTACTTATTGGCAAAGTTGCAAGGCCTCTTGATATTCTCGTTGCTGCCGATAGCGAAATAGAAGTCGACCTGGATCAGGTGAGATCCGAAGCCGTAGAGAACATAGAAAAAGGTGCTGCCTATGATAAAGCTAGGTTTGATTCTACTAAGGCCAAGATTCAATCTTTTTCTATTGGCGATTTTGTTCTTCTTCAAAATGAAGAGCGAAATCAAACAAAACTTGATCCCAAGTATCGTGGCCCCTTTCGAGTCATAGAGGTACTTGAGGGTGACCGTTATATTCTCAAAGCTCTCAACTCTAAACGGACGTACAAATACTCCCATGATAGACTTAGGAAAATGCCTGACTATGATGATGACTTATGTAAAGACTTGGACAATGACGAGCCTGACTTGACTGACGAAGTTGTAAATAATGATGACGGGGCTGGACCTTCATCTAATTGATACTAAGTCGAACGAAACTTTTCTCTTTTTTGGTTGAATTGTAGTGTGTAAGTAACTGTTTCGAATTCGTCGGATAGAGACGAATGGTATCGCCAGTTAGAGGCGATGTGTGGTATACGGGTACCGGATGGAGGTCACCCAAGACTGTGAAGTGAATGGGTGTCTGGATGGAGGACACCCATGTTGCTAAGCAGACAGGCGACCGGACAGAGGTTGTCATAGGATGGAAGCATTATAATTGTAGCGTACTACATACTACAGAATAACTTGTTTAGTATGGAAAGTTTTGATCATAAGATGAGTTTCTTTCGACTTTAGTAAAGCAAGATTTGATTTTTTTGTTTTGATTTGATTACTGTTTAAAGAAATCTGAAGTTTTTGGAAAGTAAATTCCTAATTTAAATTCGAATATTTCGAGTGTGGTATTATTTTGACCTTACCTTTTTGGTCAGAAAGGCCGAGTGGTAAAACATTTACTGTCCGGTACCTTTTCTCTCCCTTCAGGTACTACATCAGCTGCCTCACACGAGGACGTGTGAGATGTCGGGATGGCCGTGTCGTGGCGTTGGCACAGTGCTGCCCCCAACTGACGCTATAATTCGTCGTAGCACGACCGACCTCACACCTCAAGCCTCACACCTCAAGCCTCATGAGGCATGCCTCACTATGATTATTCATTTCGTTCGGAAACGTCAAGTGATGACACTTGGGTGGAGTCGATACAGCGATGGCAACACTTTTGTTTTGACAGTTGACGTTTGTGACAGCCGGAAAGAGGCGAAGGCGTGCTTGGGCATTAAATTACTAACCGTCGTGGCGACCGGACGTGCTTTGCTCTCGCTGTGTCGAACCTACCGCGTTTCCTTAAAATTAAATCGGAGATAATTTAAGTAATCGTTGATTGTATTGAGCTAGTTTGTTAGTGATTGTTACAATAGACCTCTAGAGCACCTAAAGAGACTATTATTTCGGGTTTACCGCCATGCACGACCCGTCTGATAACGGTGATCCCGACCCTTCGCCGTTATATACATTTTTGTCCATTATATTTAGATTTATTTATTTATGTAATGAAATTATGCACATTTACTCCTTCTTCATTTTATTTTTTTCCTCTCCTCGTAGGTTTCCTGGGAGCTCAATTGTGCATTGATTTTAATGTATTACTAAAATGTAAGTTTTTAAAGTTCATGTGCAACAAGGATTATTATCTATCTATCTAATTTAAAAAGATTTTGCATTTATCGATGTGCCAAAATCTGTGCCAAATCGTGCAGTGTGCGCCCGACCTTACTGTCACGCCGTGATTAATTTCTAAACCTTCTGACGCCTTAACTACCTCCGTAATAACTAAACTAGACACGAAGCCGGCCCAATGAATAAATTAAACACTAATTTCTTGACATACTTTGTTTGGCCGGATTGCCTTGTGCGTAATTGCCGCAATGCTTATTATTTTCAACGCAGTGCCAGGATTTTTGCTTCGTTTTTTCCGTGTATGGCAGCTGGTGTGGTTTTGAAGTTTTATTACAGCTGCTATTATTGTACTTAAATGTTCGTTTTGTTGGTTTTGTAATTGGTTTGCTATACTAACTAAATATTTCAAGTATTTTGCAAGTACGATTTTTATTGATCACAAGTTTTAAAAATTTAGAAAAAAATGTCGATAGTAATGGTTAAGAATATTCAAAAACTGTTTCAGTCGTACGAATAGATAGTAACAGGTTCATCACGTGACCTTTTAGGTGGTTAATGAGACAAATAAGGGTTCAGTGGGATATACTTAAAACGAAATGGTTTTAACTGTTGTTAAAATAAGGACGAAAACGAGAGACGTCAATTACTCACTCACCTGTGTGTGAAACTATTTTATATTAAAACTCATCTATTTATTTTTTAACCGTTTCAGGTTATTTCAGCTTCAAATGAAATATACAATCTGGTTTACTACGTGTTCGGAGGAGAGTGGACCCCGTGGGCACATTCTCGTGATTGAGGCGGTGAACAATTCCATTTATATATTTTTTATTTATTATTAGGTTGTTTTTAATTTATTGTTGCAGGAGTTTAGCTGAATCCATATAATGTACCTGACTATAGCGGGGTAAAAAGGAGGGTTATGATTGTATGTGATCTTTCTTTTTAAATGAAGATGTTATTGTGTAAAAATGCATATAAGAGGCAAACCTGTCTGACTCAAACAGCCGTCAACACTTAACAGTAGGTACAGTCAGCCAAGAAAGTGGACTACCACTTTTGACAAAAGTTTCTACGAGATGTAACGATCGCTAAGGTTGACTTTTCTAAGTTTAACACATCCACAATTTTGTTATGACGTTTTGTCTGTTATCTGAGATGCGTGACATTTGACGTCATTGGGTGAGTAAGTTTAACCTCATTTTAATGCGATAATCTATTTAGCTCATGTAAAACCATGTCGATATTTTTGCAGAGAAACTTATTACTACTGAAAAAGAAAATCTCACTGACAATTCAAGTGTCAAGTATTTCCGTCAATGAAATATTATTACCAATCTGTTACTTAGGATGATTCAAACTTGACACTTGGCATGACGTTATATCATAAATGACAAAGAGAGCAATGGTCACTGACACAAACTTATTGCCAGGGAAAATTGGCCTTGTTGCCAAACCAATCTCAAGCGTAGGGTGGTAGACCACATTTTTGGCTGACTGTACTTGGAATATTTCGTACTAAGGGCGTGAAAGTTAACGTGGATGAAGTCGCAGACGGCCGCTAGTGTAATATGGGTATCTATTACCAATTTTTTTAAGTTGTCAATCCAAATATAGCGGGTAGGTTTTATTCGTTTGGTATTTGAACTGTCGGTAATTGGCCGCGGTAATACACCAATTAGAGCGGTATGTATCAAGAAATAATGAGGACCATAGATTTAATTACAGCACTCGTTAGGGGCGCATAATTGGCGTTTCGTTATGTAATAATTGTACTTTATTACTGTTTTATTAACATCGCATTTAGGCGCGCCGCGCTCAATAAATAGTTGTGGAAAAATCTCAAGAATATCGCTAATTAATTAAAGATTTTAGCAACAAATATTCCAGCTCAATAATAAGAGTTATTAAGTATGCTCACAAGAAATTGTATTTTATAATTAGCAATTACTTTACCCTTTAAAAATAAAGCGTAGGTACGGGTTTTCTCGCCACAATACAGCGACTTGCGAAGTGGAGCGAAGTTTTAAGGGCCTGTCAAGTTTTGATGTAATAAAATGTATAAGTACCAGAGTAAGTAATTCTGTTTGGTTTTCGGGCCTAGACTTAAAACTTAGTATAAGGCCTTAATGTGAAAATTTCAGCATACATTTGAATTCTATTACATACATACGCTAACGACCATTTTTTTAAATGGGGTAGTTAGAAGCACGGTGGCTGTTAGGAACCTCACACTTCGCCCAGCGAATTTGAACACAACGGGCGAGCCTACCGCCGTTGTCCTTGTTATAAAAATACTATTTTTCAAAATACATTTACTTATTTATTTCTTCTTAATAAAGAACAAAAGTAAAGTACCAATGCGAACTTAATGCCAAGAGGGGGTTCACTTGGATTCTAACACCTAGACACTAAGCAAACGCAAAAGTTTCTCCTGGGCGGAAATCAAACATCACGGCTTCGCAGGCAAGGCAACCCAGGAGCTTGTCCTGAACGGTAATCAATCCTCAAATCACGGCTTTGCAGGCAAGGCTTCCAAACATCCGAGGCAAGGAGCCAGTCATTGTGATGAATCATAGATATATTGGGTCAAGTAAGTGGTACGGAGTTTGTAAACAAAATTTCTTGGCCGCATATCTGTGGCGACATGCCATAAACGTGAATGAAGGCATTTGCCTAAGTGTACTGTGCTATGAAGGCTGATGGATGTGTATATTAATTACCCTGCCGTAGACACACTATTATCTCGTACCAAATTGTCTTGCTTCTAGTATGTTTTACTCAAAATTAATTAACAGGCAGTTATAATTAAAATAACGTTGTTTATTATTAAGTATAACGATTTTAAAGTTCATCGAATCTTTTAATTAGTTTGAGAATGATTATAGGCTGATCGGCAGAACCGTTGCGTGCACGCGAACGCAACGGTAGTGGGTTCGTCGCCCAGTCGAGAAGGCCCCATTCGTTACGTTTAAATACCTCGACATTAAAGTTAATGTTGACAACCTCGTTGGTTCTCACAAAACGAAACAAAACGCTGTTTCCTTGATTGAACGACCCTGAATACTATAGTTACAATGTTGAAAGGCGAAGACGAATCTCTGAGAACTAACTCAAGATGCTTCCATTATTTTTCTTTGCATACAATTAAATTGGGATTTAAGGGCTCAGACAAGTATGTAAGTTATGTAATATTAATGCTTGATTGCTGATAAAAAGAGGATGTGCCGATGGCGGATTTAAGGCAATGAGACATTCTAGACCAGTTAACCACACCAGACAGGGAATTTAGGGCTGTGCACGAGAATAATTTATATCTTTCTAGTATTCATATTATTGTAGATAGGGATGTAGAAGTGGGAAAGATAAGATGATCTATAGTGCTACCTTAATTAGGAGTTGCCACTTGGTCGGGTGTAGAATACATCATACATACACGACTTCTTGATTAAATTATGGAAACTGTACATTCAGACGATCGAGTGACTATTTCTATCTATACATTAGAGCATTTTCGTGTACTTATGACTTCACTATTAAAAACAATCAAAACAATAAAGCAGCAAAAATGACACAAAATCAGTTTCTACAACAGACAGTTCAACCGCGATATGAATATTTCAATTAAATTGTACATTCAAGAATGCAAATAATTTGGTCAGAGATTGCTTTCTAACATTAGACTTTATTTTGAAGAGCATATGAGTTGTTTTGGGTAATTATGGAGTGGGCAAGGTCGTGCAGCTTACTGGATGGCGCGACCTCGAGTTCGCGTGTTGCAACGCTCGAAGGTTATGGAAGACAATGGAGACTACCATCAATCATAAATAGGGCTGGTCTTGGAGTAACCGAAAGTGAGGAGATACTTGAGGGTAAGTGTTGGACCAGATTCAGTTGGAATCAACGATATTATAATAAAAAGAGGTAGGTTACTTGTGCTAAAAAAGTGGCACACGAAATCATAACTTTTCGTACACCTGAGCAAAGAATTGCCAGTTTTTGAGGACACTGCGCATCGTGTATCTGTCTCGTTTACCTAGTAAATAATCATACTATTTTGTTCACGTGGTCAAATTATAGGTACTCGTACGCCAGGGGTCAATTTTCGACTTAACAAATCTGTTAACAAATGTAACGCATGAATTTTCGATAGTTTCGAGGCGTATCGAATTTTGTGTTGAATTCATTATTTTATGGTTGATAATATCAGTTAGTTTACAAATACGGCTACATAATCATCATATGAATGTTTGTATTAGGTGGGGATCGGACGAGCTAAGTACCTTTCAGAAGACAGGACTTATACCTCAGGCCAGTCAAACAAAAGTTACTTTAATATCATTTTAGCATCGACAGCCCTATTCACATTGCTCTATATTTTGTCATAAAATGTAGCTTTTAAGATTTATCGATTCAGACGCTACTGTTAGGTCATGGATTTATCAATAAACTCATAAAAATCTTATCCACCCTTCTAGTTTTTTCCATTTTTTTACTTTAGTGTTGGTTCAAATAAATATGCAATTTAATTGTTGCAATCCAGTAGCTTTTCATTTCAACGTTAATTCTAAAATAAGAACGCTGATACAGCTAAAGAAACAGTTATCAGTCAAGTCATGTGCGGCCCAATGAAAACAAAACCGAGTGTTATATTAGTAAATAATTATATAGTCTAAAGCGCAACGTCACAAAAACAAACCGAACTCTACAAATAAACCAGTGCAGCACTCAGTAGATAATCATAACTCGGAACGACAGCGTTAAACGTTCAAACGGGCCGCATAAAGGGTGTCCGTTACAGGCCCTAAAAACTAAACAGTTACTATAATAACAAAGCGGCTAGTTGTTCGCGCGGCACGGTCAAAGGCGGATGTTAATTGGAAACCACCTGTGTATGACAGCGCTTTACGCTGCTATATTTGGCGTAAAAATCACGCTCAGGCCTCAAAGACTTGACCGTTCACCCGGCGGCTTTGTAACACGATTACGCCGACTTGTCGAAAGTTAATTAAATAACGTTTTTCCAAATTACCTGATGGGGCCGACATCAAAGTGCCCCCTGAATCTCGCACAAAGGGTGGTACCGCCGCGGGCTGGGCCGCGCCTCTGATCTCGCCGTATGCGGCGGACAGGTCAGATCTACTCTACACCTCTTTGTCCAACTTTGGTCTTCTTTGGGGTGCCAACCTAATCTTTACGCTGTAGGTTTATAAATAACACTTGAATAAGGTACAAGTGTCCATTAACCTGTTTCTCATGTAGATATAACAGCATGTATTAGTGAGGTGATTTCACAGATTTTATTAAGCTAGATTGGTGAAGATAGATGAACCAATAACAAAAAAATATAAATAAATTATAATTGCCGTTTTCAATTTTAAATGCAATTATGCAAACGATAAATGAACATCCTTTCCAAGTTCACTTCTGTCTTTGAACTTATTTCATAACATAAAGTATGTTTATTTGCACAATGAAACATTTTAGTCTAAACTAGAATAAACGTTATTCATAACATTGCGAAAAAATTCTGTATACGAGTATTATTTACATCACCCCTTCAGAACACACACACGCTTTGCTAAGAATATTTAATTTGAACCTCTTGTAGGTGGCTAGCTTATCGCTGTGTTTTAGGATGTTCCCTGGTCAGTTTGAATCCAAGATCATTCGGGATGCTTCAGTGCTCTTATCAATAAACAAACAATTACCATTCGTCTACCAATATTATAACCACAGTAAACAGAGTACAGTAAAGTATCTACATACAAACGTGCCGCCCTCGGTTTGAATGTGTGCGTACGTGTCGCGCGCCGTGTCGGAACGCGATTTCACGCACACGTTAGCATGAAATATGGGGGAATAAGGTGGCGGCAGTACGTACGGGCTGTGCTGTGTGTCTGTGAGCAAGCTAGGCTAATAACCCGGCGGGCGGCCTTAGATAACCTACTGTTATGTTTACTGTGCTTTAACTACCAATTTAGTTACCGACCAGCTACAAAAGCAATTGCTTCCAGCAGCTCCCATAAAGAGTTAACTCGATCATGAGCTGCGCAGACGCAAAGAGAAGTGCCGAAGAAATGCAATTAACCTGCCCAATGAATATCGCGTACCGCTTTGTTTATCGGCGAACGATCGGCAGGATAGGGTTACTGGATTGAAACTTTAAAATGAAAAATATGCATTAAGCAGTGAAGATAAGAATTAAGTCTGTAGGATGGAGTGTTATTGGTAAATGGAGAGTGACTTCAGTTCATATTGAATGTAAATGAGTCGAGGGATGACATTTTTCGTAACCAGACTGTCTCCGCGGGTTCGTTGGTAGTGAGGATAACTATGGTAGTAAGGTGGAGGTAGTGATGTAGTTAGGCCAGGACCCTCATAAAGATAAATATTGATGAGATGAACATTTTGTGTTAGTGCATAGCGTTTTGTATTTATTTAACAGTCGGTATGTATATAAGTAGCTGACAGCAACAGAAAAAGCTCTGCTTATATTGGCCTTCGGTGTCCAAGCGTCATATTAACAATAGAGATTAAATACTATTTTACTAAATGGAAAATTAAATTGGCCCTCGTCTACTGATTGAAAGAACTGTGGATGTCGATTATGACATTTTGCAATAATATGTCGTTACCGTTAAAAGATCACAGCCCTACCAGCCAAGGCGCAGTTCATGCACGAACTGATTTGCAACTGCACTCGTAATTTCAACAACATATTGTTGCAACTTCCACAAACAAGCTAATGATGTTTATTAACGCTTAAAGCACATTTCTAATTGCAGTTGTCTCGTTGGGGTAGTTCGCGAGTTAATTATCTGGTCGGGACGCCCCGGGCTGTCTGGACGCACGGCGGACGCGATGTTAACCAGCTCAAAGTTTAAACGCCCCAAACTTATTTCGGCAACTCATAAAACTATTGCCTAGTATCGCTAATGGGCGAATTTGTTGCTTGCATACTATGGTACACAGGACGTCAATTAACATGCATCTATTCTGCCGAGTGCAAAATCTTAAGTTGAAATTAAGGTTTTTTGTCAACGCTGTAAGATAGAAAATAATTGTAGACCAAAAGAAAAAAAGCTGTAGTTGCAAGACATGTGCAAAAAAACAACAGATAGATTCCTTTGAGTCTTTGAGTCCTGTCTATGTCTAAAAATCATCTCGCGCTTTTCTCGAGACGAAACCATGATTAAACGAGATGACGCGTGGCAAAACATTTAGTGGTACGTTTTTAGACCGACACACAACACATCTTTTACGGTACCAAATATAACAAGCGTAGCGAGTATTAATCTTCTCGACGCCTAACAGTTTCTGTATTATGTACTACATCGGATTTATCAGCATTTCTATTAGTGCAGGAAGCGTTCTCCGCCAGTAATCCTGCAGGCAGAGCTGGTCGGAGTGCACGTCATCCCTCTGTTCTGTTCGCTTATGACTCGTGAATTTTTAACACCCCCGAAAGGACTGCAGTCTAGATAATGGTAGTAATTTACAAATGTATTCTCCTCACAAGCTTACGCCTTATAGCAGTGCGTTTTGTTGTTTGTTGTTAAGTCGGAAAGCAAATCAATATTTTATAAGCAGACACACCTGTTTATTTTTCTTTTATTGAAAATATGAAAGTTCACATTAATAGTCCTAGTTCAAAGGTGGGATTTTTTCTTGTGTTTTTTCGCAAGAAACAAAAATAAAAGATTCGGACTGCGTAGCAAACCCTGTGCTAATTGTGTATTAAGTCGGAAAATATTAGGTATGATTGTCCTTTGTTCAGGGTGTCCCTAATCAAACTGGTTTTGCATTCTGTGCACAGCTTGTTAAAGACCTACCATATTGCTACATTCAAGCATTGTTCAAAACAGCATAGAACGACCTTCCAATGGTAGTTAGGTATAGATAAAAAGATTCTACAAAAAATACCTAATTATTTTAAGTAATTAGTACACTAATTAGATGTAACAAGCAGCCAATTAAAATTGAATATTTAAAGGACACTATTTCGTAAACAAAGCCATAAGTCTTGTTAGGATAATTGAGGAAACACTTGCTACTCAAGGTTTCACCGACGACGATGAAACAAATAGTTATATGTACGTCGTCCTCGTACGTTAAGACTAGGGATACACCAGGCTTATAATACTTATGACGAAAAAACTACCAGAAAATAAACACTTGATCATTTAAGGAGCTCAGAGGCTAAAACCCGCAGCCTTTTGCAATCTTGGTGACTGCAACAGACCCCTTACAGATCTTTCGGTTTTTTCTAGTCTATTTTAAGTAAGCCATTTTTGTTACGCGCATATTTTCAACATTGTATATTGCCACCTTTAGACTCAAAATACCCTGTTTCTTTTAAAGATTAGCCAAAGTTTCAAAGGACTTCGACCCTCATGAGGTCAGCTACAAAAGTAACGTGCTTCTTAGAGCACGAATCTAGAAGCGTACTAGACTAGTGCTTTTATTGGAAATGAAACGCGCGAGCTGAGCAAGCGAAGCGAGCGTGTCGCGTTAACAGCTGGCGTAGAACCATATTGCTTTCTTCCTTCATAAATTACGATTTACACATATGAGATTTAAGAAAAAATAATTTTGAAGTACCTACAATCCACAAATTTTCAGTAATTCAGTGCTGTCTTGAAAGGTTTTAGGGAAAACGTTTTTATTTTCAATCAATCAATCAAATATTTATTTGCAAAATATGGGTGTTAGATACAGATGGAATACAGAGTGTGATGATTCACCTTACTTAGCCTACTAAACATTCGGCATGCAAAATTAGTACATTATTATATTACATAATAATGTACTAATTTTGTACACATAGTACATTATTATATTTTGACTTACTCCTAGTAGTAGAGCCAACTCGACTAGATCACTTTGTGTGGTGACTAATAGTCGGGAGTGAGTGTGGTGTGTCGCCACACTTAGTCGTCCGACCTGTAGCGTATTTTACGAGGTATGTCGTTTTATCGCCGTGTCGTAGACAATGGCGAATTACGCACTTTGGCGCGCAAACGCCGGGTTAATTAAGGCGTATCCGACTGCGAAATTACTTTTTATCTAATACTCGGAAAATGTCAGTAATGTTAGCAACTAAGGTGCTATAGTTTTATGGCAATATATCAGCATATTGGAACTTGCTCATGGAATTTCAAAACAAATACTTATTTTGCAGTGGTTTTCATTGTAATATTAATCACACTTGGCTTTGGCTTTGAGGGACCTGCACCGAAATTCTGCGACCTTTATTCGAATATCTCTCTACCTTGTGGCAGCGTTGCGTGTTCCATTCAATTTTCAGTCTGATTTTTTAAATTACTTCTCTGAGCTTATAGATTTTGTTTAGGCCAATATATGTCTTTTTTTCTACAACAAAAAAAAACCACCCCTTAACTGTAACAAACTTAGATAAGTGACGAATTGGGGTTGAGAGCCCGCTGCGCTCACCCTAGAGTTCGATAGAGCTGTCAAAACCATCAGCGGCTAAACAACACCATAGGAGTCATTTAAAAAAAAGTGGCACTTTAGTCCCTATAATTTAATATTTTTTCATAAAAGGAGTTGCAAGTTTAGTCAGTTGCCTAAAAGAAAGCAATCCGGGACCTCATAACAGTTAACGGAGCTTGATAACAATAGATATAGTTTTAAAACGTATCTTGTGTATGCTTTTACCAAAAGTCACGAAGTGTCAATGTTAATAATACGTGTGTAATTGGGGTCGAAAGCCGCCCACTTGCCTTTGTCCACGGCTTTTGAATAAACGTGTAATACTTATCGCATTAATCGATTAGGCTAATCGATTGGAAATAGATTAAGTCGTGTAAGTGCGATGAATGGCGGCATAAGTTAACAGCTGGCTCGGTCGAGGTGAACGAATTAGTCATCTTTTAGGGCCTCATTTAAATTAACGCCGAATGATTTCGCGGTCCCAGTCAATGTTTTCTTTTGTTCGATGGATTCATAGCGGTATAGTTGTAGTCAGTAATATATGCTATTGTCAGAGAAATTATTAAAAGACGTGAACCAGCTACTATGACAAAGTGGGTACTAACATTTTGTTGCAAATCTTACTCCAATTTACAGTTTATGTATGATGTTGCCAGTGGTATAGCGAGCTTAAAACAGTAGTTAATTGTTTTGAAAAGCAAAGGTTAAAACGTAATTGGTATTACACTGTCCACTGTTAGACTGCAGCTGGGCACTCTATCGTCGGTATAAAGTCATCGGTACAATAGGCTAGATGACTGTATTTTTTTTTGCTTACTATCGAAAGGCATTTAATTCATGTAAACACTCCTAAAATAATCACTTCATTAGGATCAATACTACCAGAGATATCACAATTTAAAATGCACATTTTTCGACTTGCCCAAAAACGCTCCATACAAACGTGACTGTGATTATGACGTCACGTTCACTGTTTTTGTAAGGAGCGAGTAAGAACCTTGTTATTGTGATATTGTTTTACAAAAATATAACACTTTTGAAATGGACTTGCCCACCCAAGTATGCAGGCCTTTTGTGGCCTCATTTTGAAACAAATTTCGATTGTGGTTTCAGAATAACATTTGAAATCAATTATTATTTCAATAAAATCCATTTCAATTTCAATAAAAACCATGCAAAATGACTCATAGTCTACCCTATTGATGGGCGTTGGATTCATGGCCACGCTAGCCAAAATCATCTTTTATTTGTTCAACTTGGGATTCGATACCGGGTTCTTAAGGTTAGAGCGCTCTTCTCACCATGGCTCTTAATTTCAGACTTGCCTGGGAGTTGTTTTAATAATAAATAAAGTAACTAAACTAAGTTACATACCTCCTCGTAGTCCCTATGCGAGTGGTGTTGCTTAGGAGGCGGCGCCGGCGCTCATTCGCGCGAGCGGCGCGGACGGCCCACCTTGCCCTTGCGCACGGGCGCGGCGGGCCCACTGCCTGCGTTCGCACTCTTCATTAGCTTCTGCCAGTCCTGCTCGCACACCAGGGAGCCCGCGAGCATGTAATACCTGGAGAAAGGTTTTGTTTTGAAGAAAACGTGAACAAGTACGACTACTGCTGAACGATAAAGAAACATAGGCTTCGTTCACAAATTTTCCAGGTTTTGGTTGGCCGGCATGGCTGAAAATCTTGTGACCTCTAACAGGTAATTTGTAATTCACTAACAAGTGGTTTGTAATTTATTTAATATAAAGTTGTCAGTAGCCCTTCTTATCCAGATAGTCAGTCAAACACCTTGAGTACCGCCTAGTGATAATAGTGACTGTTTTCTAAACCTGCCAAATTTTCAAGGAAAATCCAGAATCACAAAGCATTTTACTGATGAAAACTTTGGTCAATTTCTAGAGGGAAAGAAGAGAAGAAAACGGGAGCTATAGCTAGGGCATGCAAATGCGCATACGTTCTAGGGGGAAACGGGGTACCACCGTTGGGTTATGTTTATTAGCTTCACAGTTAGTTGGCATGGTCACATCACATCCCCAGTATTCTATATTTTATACACTAAATGGTTTAGTCCAGCAATCATACATGCTGTCTGCGCTGATGTTCCTTACCTATCCCCCTGCATGAGGTGTGAGCCGCACTTGGAGCAAGCGAAGCACTTTATGTGGAAGACGTGTAGCGGCTGCTGCGGCGCGTTCGTCCGCATCACGAACTCGCTGGCGGGGATGGCCTGCCCGCACGCTGCGCACGCGCCGCCGCTGCCGAACATTCTGGAACAATACATAGGATACCGTTAGCCTGGTGGTGTGGTAGACATGTGGAATAAAATCGGTGATCGGTTGTATCAAAAACTGCTATATGGGGATGTCAGGTGCCATCATGGTGAAGGGAACCTTCAGAAGCCTACATTTCAGCCGAGCGAAATTGAAATCAACGAGGCGTCTAATGGTGGGCCCACCGCAGATTTCCAGGTCACTTAGGGTTATTTATCGGGGTTCTCCATCACCGGAGAGTAAGCTCCAAATTGTACAATGAACACAAAGCAGGTGTAGGGTTCGGATCTAGGTTACCACCGAAAGCAAAGCCAGAGTGTTTAACCACTGGACCACGAGGCTCTTCGAAGCGTGACAAAAAAGCGCATATACTCTAGCTGTATTATATCTCAATGTATCATTAGCGTGAGGCAATTGAATGATTTTATATACCTCATGGTCACTAAACAGGAAAGTTCAGAACCAACAAATGCTGTTGGATGATTTATGTCCTATGTCCCAGTTTTATTATCCACTTATCAAGCGGTTAACGAGCGGTAATCGCAGCGCTTTACGGATTCAAGTGGCTGGTTAGTGTTTATGCTCTTAAAAAGATAATTATTCAGGTCGATAATATTTACTAGATTGGAAGTTAGTAACTATCAATTATTTTATTTACCATTTGTTTGAAACTCAAAGTTTAAGATACTTACAACATGTTGTAATTTTCGTATTTTTGAGCATAGTAAAAGTAAAAGGCTAGCCTGCCCCCTCAATTGGGGTTGCTTGTGTTTTTTATAGGTGGGTTTTCTTCACCATAGAGTTGCCGCAAATTGTAAACCAAACACAAAGTAGGTGTTGCGGCTTGATTAGAATGCAGACCCACGGGTTCCAAGTCAAAGTGTTTGACCGTTTTCTAAATTATTTGAAAACTGAAATTTAATTCCTTGTTATTTATTAGTATTAATCTGTGGAGTGCAATGCTTGTGAACGGCGGAAAGTTTGTTAAACATTTATCCATATCACGTCCGGTTCAATATTTATGTGTTCACGTGTAAGAGGAATTTCACGAAATAAAAATCGGAACGTGGTTAGTTCCTGGACGATTTATTTCAGTAGTAAATGAGATTTAAACTTTAAAAGGTTTTTTGTGATTTATTTCTTGAAATCATATTACTCTTAGTAAATATGTGCTCCTAAATAAATTCGCTAGATTACATTTTCCAGGTGATATCCTAAATATATTTGATGTAACATGTATAAAGAACGTAAAATAAACTAATGCCTTAGACCATGTAGCTTAAGATTTTTGTTTTATGATTTATTTTTCTTTTAAGACAAAACTAGCGATAGTAAAGACCGTTCTTAGGGTCTAAGTTCTGTAGAGTCACTTTAAGTTAACAATCCTTAAACATGATGACTGTATTTTTTTAGTATAATATGAGTAGACCCAACGTCGATCGATATCTATTGGTCAGTCTTGATCTAACCAGAGTACGATTAAAATGTAAATATGACTAAATATCGTACTCGAGTACGGGATAACTTAATACGAGTACCTATGTGTAGCCACATAGGTACTCTACCCAATGATATTATAATAAAAAAAAAACGTAGATAGGTTAATTGTGCTATAAAAGAGGCAACAGAAATCAGGACTTTCGACTACCTGAGCCAAGCATCGACAGTTTGAGACAACACTGCGCAACATGTATCTGTCTTGTTTACGCTCTAGTAAATAATCATGCCGTCTTGTACACACGGTCAACTTATAGGTGCGCCAGGGGTAAATCTTTGACTTCGTTTCAGCACTAACATAACCTATCTACGTCTTTTACTGTAATATAATTGTCTCTACCCATGTCTACGACTTAAGTCTACCAACCTCAAGCCTTACCTTGGTCGCATGGAAAACAGTCCGACAAAAAAGCTAAACCCTCAGTTTCGGTTCGCTTCCCAGCGGTGTGGGAGACCACTCGCAGCTGGCCGCTTAATAGCCGCGTTTAATACTTAATGAGTCATTATTGCAATCGCCATTAGTGTCCGGACGCGCCATTATTTACAACCGACACCGATATTAATAAATCGCAACAACAATCCGACCGAAGGCAATCAAAATTTAATTACCTACCCGCTCTTCTTTGCAGGTGTCTACTAACTAGAGCGGACACTCGTTAGACTGAACAAGATTTGTTCATTTATTAACCGATTTAATGACGATGGAATTCGCAAGTGGGAACTAGATAAAATCAATTGATATGCTAAATCCTGGTCTAAAATCAAGTGTTCTGATTTGGTCGTATATTGAGAAACGACAAATATCTGCTGTTTGTATTTAAGGTTATTCCATAGAATTAACTTTGTTTTTGTAGCCAAGCAAATACATAAACTAATAAATTATAGAAAATATACGATTTACGAACATCATTACACAAAGCAGGTACATTTTATGCGCATAAGTGATTGCAGTTTTTAGAAAGTTGTTATTCTAGTTCTTCTAAATTACTCAATCTTTTGATCTCTTCTGAGTGCGAAATCGTGTAAGTACAGACTAATAAATATTGTGTGATGACATTCAATTTTTATAAAACAAGGAATTAAACCTAACTTTGGACAGCAGGCTGATACCTACATGCAATGTTGTCTCATATTCATTTCAGCTTACATAACTGAAATTATTCAACTTATTCACACGTACGAATCAGTGTACACCTTTACGCCAGTTCAAATATTTAACGGCGAACATTCAAAACGGGTTAAAGATAAATTTGAAAGTCTTAAAAGATAAATTCGCTTCAATCAGTTCGTTTCATTTACTCCGGTAAGAGCGTTTTCAATTAAGGCCCCCGACAAACAGTATCGGCGTATGAAGGTAAAATTAATTAAACCGAGCCAAGACAAACATACAGACGGATCTATTTGTGTTGGCCGTTCGGGAACACTCCAGAACACAACCGTACGAGGAAGCGATACAAGTACTGAAAAATATTTCTACAAATTAAGGGGACTAGTAGAGCTAAATCCAAGTTTTATAGTAACGAAAATTAAGTGTTACACTTCGGTGATCCAGATGAAAAAAATATGTCGTATTCTTGAGGATTCAAGGGTTGGTTTTATCAATTTGAAAACACGATTTAACAAATTTGGCTCGATAGAAAAAAATCGCAAAGATGGGTCTAAAAAAATTTTAGAATGAAAAAAAACTGTACTAAACATCATGCTATCATTCTGTTCTTTTCACAGAATGTGTGTTTTATAAAATACTAGAGCGTGCTCATTTTAGTTTTGTGATTTAATGCGTATATTTACCAAAAAACACCAATAATTGTTTTCAAGCAAATTGCGTGTGCGTGTGTGCGTGAAACGCCGTGTACAGACAGTACCGGCCGCGGCCTGATGCTAGACGGACGTGTCGCGCATTGCGCTCCGCATTTGAATAATATTTAATTGCTTAGTAATCACTGTTAGAATATTGCGTATGCTATAATAATGCATGGGACACGAAAACTCACCAAAAAGTCAACAAAAACGTCTTATAAAATGAATTAATAAATAAATTACCATAAAATGGACAATGCTTTAAACTAAGCGCTATTTTCGTTCGGTGTTGTAGTTGACGCGGTGGAGGAACATGATTAATACACAGCCATAAATAGCCTTATCTCATGGTCGCAAGATCAAATCCTGGATTTCCTTTTTGTATTATGTTTGTTTTTGTTCGTAGGATAAAGCTTGATTATGATTAGAATGAAAGTTATTTGGCAATTTTAATAACAATAAAACGTTATTTGTATATAGTTTTATTTCCAAAAACAACTTTAATTTTCAATCAGAATTTTGAAAGTAGCCACACGAAAGTTTCGTGCCGGTTCTTCTCAGTTGAGTTCAAACAACTTTCCGACACTGGTGGTTGAGTCACATTATGTTTGTACCTACTGTGCATTTATTTAAAAGTATTCAAGTCTATATGGACTATGCTATAAACTAACCGCTATTTTCGATGTTAAGAGATGTCGACGCGGTGGAGGAGCGTTATTATGAGACAGCCGATAAACTATTTAATCTTATGGTCCCGAGTTCAAATCTATTGTTAATTTTTTGTATTTATTTATTTAGTATTTATTGTAGTATTTAAGTCTATTCTTAGTATATTTTTGGTTGTTTGATTGCATGGGACATGAAAACTCACCAAAAAGTCAACAAAGTCGTCTTATCTTTTTATTTTTGGGATTCAATGCGTATATTTTCCAAAAAACGCCATACTGTTCAATTGGTTCTCAGGCACAGTGCGTGAGACGCCGTGTAGCGACAAGCGAATTCGAGTAGCGACGAGTACCGGCCGAGGCTGTTGGTTGGACGTGTGACGCATTGCTTAGCTGAAATAATATTTTATTATTTTTTCAAAAGTACTCGATTATTGTGTACACCAACACGGGTGGGCCACGAAAACTCGTCAAAAAATAAAAAAAAATGTCTTATAAAAGGAACGCCCGAAGAATGCACGATGCTATAAGGTAAGCGGTATTTTCGTTAGCTTCAGTAGACAACACAGTCAGGGCAGTAAACTTAGAATAATTGTAATTATTATAAGGCAGTGAAGTAGGTATTCAAGGTCCTACTAGTAGTTGTCATCCTAATCAAGCTATATTTTTAATTTATAGCCTTTGAATAAACTAAAAGGAGGAAGATATAGGTACCCGCGTACTAAAAGTGGCTCTACAAAAGTAGGACCTAATTTTAGCCCATATGACAGAAATGGCCCCACGTACCAAACAAAAGCAAGTCCGACGGACCAACTTATAAAAATAGGTCCAATTGACCTAGTTTCAAAAGTAGCTTCAATGAACCTACTTTCGAAAATTGGTCCAATGGACCTGCTCTCGAAAATAGCTCCAATTGACCTAGTTTCAAAAATAGCTTCAATAGGCATGATGACTGTAATTTTTTTTTGTTTATTATCGAAAGACCTTACATTTATGTAAACAATCCTCAAAGAATCACTTCATCTGGATCAATACCACCAGAGATATCACAATTTGAAATGCACATTTTTGGACTTGCCCAAAAACGCTCCATACAAAAGTGACAGCGACAGTGACGTCACTCTCGCTGTTTTTGTAAGGAGCGCGTAATAACTTTGTTCGACAGCTATATTAAATATTGCGTTTATGATAATGGTCTCCTAACATAATTCCTTCATAATAGTTTGGGTTACAAAAAGTGATATTGTTTTACAAAAATTTAACACATATGAAATGGACTTGCCCACCCAAGTTTGCAGGCCTATTGTAGCCTCATTTTGAAACGAATTTCGATTGTGGTTTTACAATAACATTTGAAATCAATTATTATTTATGGGGAACATAAAAAAACATGCAAAATCACTCATAGTCATCTACCCTATTAACCTACTTTTGAAAATAGGTCCGATGGACGCACTTTGAAAAATAGGTCCAACGGACCTACTTCATGCCAATCCCTGTCATGACTTGTTTAGAGTCATTCATACGTCTTACATAGTGCCAATTTTCAAATACCTACGCAAAGTAAGAACGCAACATACCTTCCTCTTTTTATTTTATTAAAGACCATAGCATAATATTAAAGTAGTATTTCGTAACATTACAATAAATGATTAACAAAGCCCCAAGAATCTTAAAAACTTACCTATGCAAAATTGTTGTCTTTCCAGAAAAAAAAGAAGATAATATCGTCGAAGATTTTTATAGCTCCAAAATGCTAGCACTCGATATTGGGAAAGCTTGTGGAAAGACTATCTAATACGGACCACGTTAGGGTTGAGGGTTCGATTCCCAGTCAAAACTTGTTTTTGTTTTGAAGTTTTTTTTATCTTTCCTAAACTTAAACACATGTAGGTTTACGTGAAGCAAAAGCAAGAGACAGTGATGTCCCTCATCAGCCTAATATGTAAGTTGAGGATCAAATAGATAAATCTTTACACTTTTTATCATCAATCGCAGCCTGTGTTGTACCAACCACACCCACTGTACATAATTTTCACCCAAAATCCTTGAGGTTATTTTTTTGTTTTTAGAAAAAGACCGAGGCTTGTCACAGAAAACAAAGATTGCAATGACACTTTTCAATAGTAAGTAAGAGTTTAATTTGATAAGAAAGTTACTATACTTCTAATACTTCAGTTGGTCAGATTGACGAGTTTGGTTCAATGTTAGTGAACGCTCTGCATCTGGCAAAATTATTTCGTAGTCGCAGGTTGTGAAACCATAGATCTATATAATGCATAGACAGGTATCATGTATATTCATTTATATATATATATTCATTTATTCACTATAAATTTGTAACAGAAAGTACAAGGATAGCAGTAAAATTGTAGGTGGTAGGCATAAATTCACCTTTTCAAGGTATTGTGAATTTACACATAAAAAATAAAAAACGAATTATAACATTAACAAAAACAAAAAAAATAACAAAGCAACTAGAATATTTAAAAATCTACAAATCTATCTATGTCTACAGGCGTACAAAAAAAATAAAAAATAAGAGGTGCCAGTGAAACGAAATGTATGATTTCGATTTTTTATTGTAATTTAGCTTCAAAGTATTCTTTGATGCTATAAGAAGAATTATCAATGAGCATGTTCCTAAGCTTAGTTTCAAACTCTTTGCCTTGCACAGCTTTCAAGGAGTTTGGTAAATGGTTGTAGACTTTTATTGCCATGTAATAAGACCCATTATTAAGCAGTGACAGCTGAACTGGTGGCGCCACTATGTCGTTCTTCCGGCGAGAAATGTAGCGACTTGGCTTGTCGCAGTATTTCTGGAAATAATGATATAATGTCCTTTTACTCCGAATTCTAAAAGGTTATGTCGTATCGTTTTAGCATTGACGTGTATTTTAATCCTTTTCTTTTTTTGACAAAGCTGCACGCGTTGTATTTTAATAGTTTCGCATACAATTTCACTCGTCTCGTCACTTCTCGTCCACCCTTCCGATCGACGAGTAATTAAGCCAACAGAAATGTCAAAAATCGATAAATCCGTGATAAAACAGTGGTGGCATGTTAGGGCTTGTCGAGAAATCCGTATTTTCCATACAATATTTCAAATCTGACATTAAGCGGCCATGTTAGCCACAGTAGAGAAAATGGAGAAATGGCTGCAGGGCGACCTGTGATTGGCTATTTGCTCTCTCGGATTTACTCGCGGCGTGCATGCTAGCCCCGCAGGTTTCGAAGCAAGAAATTGCGGATTCTCTGATTTATGCAAGAAATCAGTGGGACCTCACTGATGTACGTGCAAGTACCAATACATAAAGCAATGTTGAATTCGGTGGCGTAGCTCCCAGGACCCAAGAAATCAGGAGTTTGCGAAACTGGTCGCATTCGAATTGGATAGGTTATTGGTAATAGAAAAGCGTACTATGACGTGCTCCAAATTATTGGATTTTATAAGGAAAGTACGAGGTGAAGAGTCCTTAGCAAATGTCAGCATACCTAGTTTTGAGGAATCAGAATAATGTGCACTTACCTTGTTACTTTGGTGGGTTATATAAATTACATTTTATTTTGTTCGATGTTTGTTATTATTTCATGAAACCGTTATAGTTTTGAGCAATTACACGCTAAGCTACTGAAAACTAAAGGAAAAATAGCTAGAAGTTAGTGATTTATGCTAAAAATTAACAAAGAATGGTTATTGAAAAACCCACTATAAGCTGGCCTCAGTTTCCATAGTATAAGTAGGTAAGAAGAGTTCTAATTATGTTGGTTTTATTTTATGAAGTAGTTATTACATAAGTTGTTATTTTACTTATTTATTCCAATAATCCACATAAAAACGCAACGTATAAACTTAATTTTAAGGTCTAAATAATTTTGTCCACCATGCTTGTATGGGACGAATCACTGTGCGCTGGGCAGGCGGGTTGGCGATCGCAGGGCGAAGCTTCTCGCACCGGTGACGCTGCTGCCCGTCACCGGCCTGTGGTATTTAGCTCGCCTATTCAGGACGGATATACCGCCGTCGGTCGGTCGCCAGAGCCTCGTTCGTTACTCAGCAGGATGCACCGCGTGCAGGTGAGGTTGACTTGGGGCGATAGATGGAGGTTCGCCCCCTTACATCCCCAAGGACATTATTTACAATAAAAAATTGGATCATGTAGAATCTATTAGTCATGGTCAGAACAATGAAAAAGTAGCTCCCACTCAGCTGGGCTTGCAAGAAAATGTTGCCATTAAGCCGTGTGGGCCGTATTTATTGACAACGAATTACCTTTTTTGGGTGCCACGCCTGATGGTGAACATACTCGGGTAGAAGTTAAGTGCCCTTTGACGGCCAGTAAAATGGGTCTAGAATCAGCAATAAATAAAAAAAAGGAAACTTTCGGGCTCAAAACGACAACAGGCGAACTAGCTATTAATAAACGGCATGCTTGGTACTTCCAGATACAGGGTCAGCTACACGTGACCCAAAAGAAATATTGCCTGTTTGCCGTGTGGGCAAATGAGAAGGAGAAGTTGAAAACGGAAATGATTGAGCGAAATGATTTTATGTGGGAAAACGAGATGAAAGATAAACTAATTAACTTCTATTTGGACTGCTTGTTACCTGAAATTCTCGATCCCCGGTTATCAAGGAATATGAAAATACGTGAGCCTCATATAACTACCAAAAATAGTGAAGACAAGGACAAAATACAATTAGACAAAGACCAATAAGAATATAAGCTGGAGCTTTTAGCCAGTCCACCACACTGCCACGGCTGAGTTTTCTTGTTCACCTTATAACAGGTACTCAAGCGTCCCCGCCACTAAAAGGCGAGAACTCAGGGTGGATTTATCACTTATTATTTACATTTAACATTACAATAAATTAAAATTTACAATAGATACATTATTTTAAGAAAAAGAGATACGTGACCTCAAAGTTTATCTAATAACACTGTAATAGGCTTTCTCAAGAAGCAATCCTTTAACGGCGTTTTTGAACTCATCAAAACTTCCCAACTCATGGACAGATTTGGGGAGGTGGTTGAAGACTCGGGATGCCATGCAAAATATGCTTTTGTTGAATAAAGCCGTTTTGTTCCTAGGCATGCTGATTTTATAGTTGTGTCGTTTATTTTTAATAATTTTTCTGAGTTATTTTTAACAAATAAAACTGTTTCCAAGATATATATGGAGGGTAGGGTTAAAAGCTACCATTCTCGAAAAAAGGGCTTACAACTAATGGTCCGATGCAATTTAAATACAGACCTAACACATTTCTTTCGGGCCTTGAATGCTGTGTCTTTATCTGTTGAATTACTCCAGAACATGACATCATACCTTAGAAGGGGCACGACATATCCGTGATATGCTGTCAAAACCGCGTCAATGTCTACTGTCTTTGCAAGCATGTAAAGGGCATATAAATGCTGGTTTAGACGAGCACATTTTCTCAATATGAGTCTTCCAATCCAAATTATGGTCAACAGTTAAACCTAAAAAAGTTGTATTATCTACTTGGTCAATTTTATATTCTAAATACCTAATGTCCATTCCAATAATTTCACTAATTCTATTTCCAAATGTCATTACGTTCGTCTTTGTAAGATTAATTTTTAAATTGTTCGTATATATAGCCAAGTTATAACATTGTCCAAAGTGTAATTTACTTCGCGTACTAACTGAACTTTGTCAGGTCCCGATACAACAAGGTACTGTCATCAGCAAATAATACTGTCTGGTGACTGGTGATTTTTGGCAGATCATTTATATAAACTATAAATAACAGTGGCCCCAAGACACTACCTTGTGGCACGCCAAGTGACATGTTTTCAAATTCTGAGTAATAATTAATTCCAGTTTTTTGAATAGGGCATATTCTGGTGACTCTAGTGGATTGAATTCTGCAACTCAGATACGACTCAACAAGTTTCAGTTCGTTACCTCTTATAACCATAAGCAGACAGTTTTTTTAATAATATACCATGGTCAACACAATCAAATGCTTTTGTTAAGTCCATGTACAGGGCGCATGTCAACTAAAACCAACCTGTTCCTCGGCAAAGATGTTATATTTTTCAAAATAGTTACTCAAGGAGCTTTAAATCACTCGCTCAAATATTTTCGAAATGACTGGCACCAATGCTGTTGGTCTATAACATGTAATATCACGTCTATTACCCTTCTTGAAAAGAGGTACAATGATTGTACCTCTTTTCAATCTTTTTTAATTTATTAGGAAAGGTGCCTTTTGAAATACAATTGTTATGTGACTTAAAATGTGAGATAATTTAATTGGTATTTGTTTTAATATTTCTGTAGTTATGTCATCATAACCAGTGCTTTTACTATTTTTCAAAATTATAGGTAAATATCATTATAATAAGCATGTCATCTCGCTTTTCCAGAATAACATGATTCATATCCACAACTACCACCTAAATAGCTTCAATTAAACAACATAATTCGTTAACAAGAGCTTAAAACTAACCCATGCTTAGCCATCACTAAATATTTGAGCTTAAAACTACTTTACTTTTTATATGCTTACATTAACCGGAAAAATGGCCAGAAAGTGAAAACTTGACTACAGTCCATTTTACAAGTCTGTTACAAGTCATAAAATAAAAAATTAAAAATTAATAAAAAATAATGTGATCCCACCAAATAAAAGTTTTAACATTTAATTAAATGAGTTCTATTTCTTATTCACAGCCATCCATAAAATTACTAAATACTAGGTATTTACTATCCATACAATTATTTTTTTACGTACGTACTAGGATAGTACTCTTTTTTGATTGAAATACAAAATATTCACCTATAGTCTCATTACTATTTTAATATTTTGTTTTTATACCCAGTGTCAATTTTACAGTAAATACTACTCTCTAGTTAAATTTCCATCAACCCACAAATATCTAGTACTTCCTACTAATCCTACTTCCTACTAATATTATAAAGGCGAAAGTTTGTATGTGTGGATGTGCCGTGTTGCTCTTTCACGTAAAAACTACTGAATGGATTTTAATGAAACTTTTGTTTTTCGACTTAAGTACACCCAGACAAAATCGCGGGCGGCCGCTAGTAATAAATAAAATAAATGTCTTGTCTATTTTGTTGTTTGATCTATGGGTGCTTTAATGTAATATCAAAAGTAAAGTAAAATTATCAATTGTTTTTAGGTCATTAATGATATCATTAAATATCACTATTTACAATTGATAATTCGTTATGTTTTCTGAAATGAACTTATTTCTTTGATTTTAAATTTTTTTAGAAAATTCTCACACACTGTCACAGTGTTCGTTGCCAAACTCATCCGAAACGGCTTGGGCGATTTTAATAAAATGTTATGATGTACCTACGGTGGCTGGCACATCACGCTACCGATTTCCGGTCAGTCCTCCTTGCTCTATTGCAAAGAAATGTCATTTGGCAAGAGCGAGAGACAAAACGGAAATGGAGTAACCTGATGTGCTGTTGACTGTACATACCTACGTTTGTTAAATCTGAAATATGCCATAAACTATTTTATAGACCTGTTTTTTTTGGAGTCTTGGTGGACGAAGTCTCTGGTGGCAGCTAGTTAGTTAATAGGTATAATGTAACAATAGAGGTGAAATTCCTTCCGGTCGTAATTAATTTATTATTGACTAGCGGCCGCACGCAACTTAGGCCGCGTGGTCTTAGGTTAAAAAAAGAATAATATATCTTTATAAATTGTAGCACATGATTCCGATTCATAAGCTGTATACTGCTCTGCTCCTATTGATTAAAGCATAACGAAAAGTATACATAGGTATAACCTGCCCAAGAGTATGAAGAATAATTGTTTCAAATTTCGTTAAAAAAGTCGTCGAGTAGTTTTTGTTCAGACAAAAATTTTACTGATTGCATTTTTGGCATCAGTAGCATTTCTTAATCACCTCTTGATTGTTAATTTTTAAATTTATTTCATGTACAGAATTGGCCTCTACAGATTTATTATAAGTGTGGATGAGCGACATCTCTTGGTAAAATGGCGAGATCTCATTGTAGTTTTATGTTGACACGGTAGTTTCATGTTGCGCCGATAGATGGCGATATACCGGTTGTCTATGTGTGTGTGTCTAAATTCTCGATTTCAGTTAGGTCTAGTAGTCCTCTTAATCAGAAGATGCGGGCAGCTCGTATGTGTAGGAAGAAACCGGATGAATCGGAACAAATGACAACCCTTTGGCTCTTCTTATAGGCGGGTATCGCCTCAGACAACAGCCCTAGAAACGTTAGTGCGATGCCACCGGATAGAAAAAAACTGAAAAATGGCCGGCTTTTAGCCGGAAACAGGGACTGGTGGAAGAGTTTGGGGTAGAGTTCCCAACAGTAGGGTCTCATAAGTTATAGTAATAGAAAACAGAAGAAATGAAGTTCAAGTCGAATTGTTTTCTTTTAGTCAGCGTAGCCAGCGTAGTACTCTTCATAGCACGTTGGGTGCAACGTGCTATTTAGAGTACTACGCTTAGGCTTTGGCTGCATGGTCGAATAAGGGATGTGTAAAACCGTTAGGGAAACATTGAGGAAACGTACGGACGTAGGCTTGTGCGTAAGTAAATAAAGTAATGGGCAGGCCACATATTAATATTATTGGTATGGCAAATCAAGCAACTTTTACTAATACTTACAAAATGTACTATTAGATAAGCACTTTTCATTCGAGATCAGAATTCTTTTCTAACTCTTACTATGGCCTCAGTAATAGTGACCATTCACTTAACGATCAATTGCGTTAGCCATAATTAGATACTAACAAATGAAACAACACATTAAAGCAATTCAAATAAAATAACGTTTCTAAATGTTCCTTAATTACAGAACGAATGTTTTAATGCATTAACCGACATTTATTGCGACCAATTTAATAAAATTACACCGTAAATAGAAAGGCTATTACATCATTATTTAATTAAGTTGCCGACCACCGTCGCCTACGAATTAAGTTGTTGAGAAACAAAATATAAAGATGACACTAATTAGTTAATAAACAGTAAAAGATGTCCAAACAAGTTCTTCAATCACGTCTAACGTGCCCTTGTGGATACACTCCATTATAGCATACATTACCATAATTATGTGAACACATTTTATTTATCGGAGCGTAAATATTGTGAGTTTCACCAAGTTTCGGCAACTTGGAGGGTCACTTTGGATCTGATAGAAGAGTTAGTTACCTTCTCCGATATCCAATTTCATTTAATACTTAAGTTTAAAGAATTTGTAATCGGGGCGAAGTTTTAGGTTCCCTTTCATGCTGGTATTAATTAACGAGTGTATGTTTAACACGAGTTTAATAAATGGGGAAGTTTGGCGCCTGCCTCATAACGCGTACCTAGTCGAAGTTTATTTACCTTCGTTACGGGTAAAATTGAATACGTTGCTGAATCCTCATTAATTTAAGATGGAGACGGTATCTTGACATGTTATTTTATTCATTAAGCGAGCGTGTGGAGTCGCACGGTTGTATGTGACGACTTCGGATTGTTGTAAGGGACATAATTTAAATATCAAGTCGTTAGAAAAGGGACTCGCTTGGGCCATTTTATAACTGAAATTAATTTATGATTTGAAGATATTTACAGAGAAGATGCTACACATTGTAGGTGTTTTTTATGATATGTTGACTAATTTTGTCTTGTATACAATGAAATAACGATTATAATTCCATTATTAAATTACAACTATGAACTGAAACAGATGGACATCGAGGGCTGCACGTTACCGCCGAATACTAAATCATTCGTTTTAGAAACGTATCACTTAGTTATCGGTTTTGAATATTTAAATCGGGTATGGGTACTTTGATAATCATACCTACTCATATTTTTTTTGTAAATACATAATATAATGAACACAGAAAACACCCAGACTTAACACAATCATACAAAATGTTAGCACTGTGCGGTGCTCAAACTCGCGTCCTCGGTCTTGTTACTTCTTAATAATTACACCAAATCGGTCATCGAACACTCAACTAGAAGAATAAGAATTACCTTAAGAAGGTAACAGCACCCAGTCACAGGACAAACCCAAATGTTCGTCACATGAATGTTTGATGGCGGGCACTGGGGGGAGGGAGAGGCGCCGGGAGACGAATGGCTCTCAATAAACCGGGAAGCCTCCAAGAGAGGGGAGGACGAACTTGTTGCTTCTGATACTGCTTGTTTACACGTATTATTTCCTTCACGATATTCTATACTATTCTTTGCTATGTTCTTTTAATCGACTTGAAAAGGATGTAAGCAATTCGTTGGAACGTTTTCTGAATGCACATCGAAGAAATCTGAACCATTAATTTTTTGATATGAAAATTATTGGAAAGAAATAACTCCATTTGACAAAAACTAGAAACAAGGAGGCTTTAAGTCAGTCTTTTTTGCGTTAAAATTTCATCGATATCATTACGCTCCGTAAAATTTATCATTCGTTTTATAAATTAAATCAACAGAATAAAAAACGATAAAACAATTACCCAATTAGTCAATCTTGTCATTATAACGATCATTATATAATGCTTAACAGTAAATAAAAGGGGTTGGCAAATTAAATGTCAGTTAGTGAAATTTACAGAACATGGACGAAGAGAGAAATTAATTACATATTGCACAATTACTTTAATTGAATCTTGAGATAACAGTCAAGTTTATATTCATTTTATACTCATGGATTACAGTCGTAAAGTTGCATCGCTTAATTAAAATGACTTTATTTAATTACCAACCGCTTAACGGATCATATTCTCTTTGAAGTAACTTTGGGTAAGTATGTAAATATGAAAGAACGATTGTGAACTTTGACTGAATGTGTTGTTTAGAGCAGTTGCAATTCTGCACAATGTCGTAGCTATCGCTCTATAGTCCGTTCGCGTTAAGAATGCAGTGATTTTTAAATTTAATTCTTTTGCACACAAAAAAACTGCTACTGCTGCGGCGTGCTAGATCGAAGGACAAGTATGAAATTACTGCATTCTTAACGCGAGCGGACTATAGTAGCATTTTGGAACTCCAAGCACTCCAAGCTCCAAGTTTCTAGGCATCGATGTTGGGTTAGGAATGAGATTTAATAGCGTAAACATGAAACTAAACGCACTGCCCGCGACAGTCGTCTTGTATCTTCCTATGCAAGTACATCGTACGGGCATCAGCTAAATCGCCCCTTGTTTGATCACGTATTTTGACGATGTTATATTCTATTTTAATCTAATATGCGACGCACCAGACCATGAGACACGGCGGGTGCAAACGAATGCAGTCGTTACACTGGTCAGGAGCAAGTGTTCCCGATACGTCTTGTTCTCTTCAACGTTGATTCAAAGTTGGTTGCAACCATAATAAACTAGAAATGCTAAAGAATTGCCCTTCGCTCAGCACTACTAAGGCGAAAAACATAGGTTATTTAGTGAGTTAGTTTAAAGAACAATCGCCAGCATCATTAAATTTTCTTTCAAACTTCAGTGATAACTGCACGCTTACGTTCCCTAAATCACAGAACTCTAAAAAGATAACAGACGGATCCAGAGCCATCATTTGTGCAAGTTTTTAAGATTTAATTTGGCAACCCTACAGCGGCGCAGTGTCGGTGTATCAAGTTAGCACGTCGTTAGCAAGAAACTCGTTAGCGGCGCGTGCCGCCGACAAGCCAAGAATTTGCTAATGACACATGCGCCGCGGAGACCGCCGCGACCGCCGCGCCCGCGCCCGTCATTCGCGGATCCGAGGATCACCTTGTTCTAGACATTTTCTGGATTTCACTGTCGTCTTGAGTTCTGAAGTTATGGAAGAGGCCAGCAATGAAAAAATATCGAAGACAAACTAGTGTCCTAGACCCAGATAAGCATGCCTCATCACATCATCTCTTTCTATTAGGTGAGATCTGGTGGACCCCGTTTTGGGTCTTGGAGGATCAACTTGGGGGAAGATGCTAGCTTTTTTAAAGTGACTGCATGTATCACACTCATAGGTCTTTCTAAGTAATAGTCTGGTCGAAAGTTGAAGGATTTTTGAAATTTTGATCAAACTTACGACTGGTTATTTATTTGGAAATAAATAAGAAAATGACTGTTATAAACTAAGATGAAGTTACGCGTTTTATTTAAAATTTTACAGTTTCCTTTTTTTTTAATACGAGGGATGTTTTTATTGGTTCTGCAAACAATACGGCTACCGCTTCTGCTTATGCTTTGGACCGCTAACACTGTGATAGAATCTGATAGCTTTAATGAAGCTCTTTGTTAGCATAAGTTGCTGCTTATGGCCGATTTTTATTGCTAAATCATTAGTATGACATGGCAGTTAAGTACGCGTAAGGCATCTTTGGTAATTAATAATGACACGTTACTGAGATTATTGCACCAAGTATAGTGATCCACAGCTGAGTATGTACAGAGTAAAACCAAACACAGTTGTAAAACAGGCTCTATTGCTTCTCCCTATCACTCTAAATTCAGTTAAAACCAATTTATGAAGCGAGTGCAAGAACCTAAACGAATGAACAAACTATTTTTATTTAATCTCCGTTATATCCGCCAACAGTCAGCCGTGAAGCAATCTCGTATTCAAATTGACATACCTAGTAAAACAACAGAGGCCCGGGCTAAGTTCCATAAACTCGTTTCAAACTCCCCTCTACACACTCTATCGGCGATTTTTAATTAAGTCCCTAGCGAGCGGCAAGCGGGCAAAGTAACACCATCAATTCATTATCCTAAACTCTGGCTCGATTGTTCCTCGCTCGGTACTTACGCAAACTTTCATTTTAATCAAGCGTTTAATTAAAAATTATCCGAGAAAAACAAAATAAGCCCGTTAGGGCGGTCTGAGCTAATTAAGGCGCATGCGATGAGCTGGCCGACAACAACGGCGTGAGGTGAGCGTCCTCTTATTAAATGGTTGTTCTCCTTCAGTGGCGCTTAGCAACTATTACGGAACGGAAAAACTTAACAAGTGTTAGTCGGGGACTGGTGATTGTGCGGTGATACCTGCCCTTACCTGACCTGGATCTTGCGGATTAAGGCAATGCTTAATTAGTTAGTTAATTGACGGGGACGCTTTCTAAAGGATCGTTTCGTTTAGTAGGGATCCTAACTACTAAGTTGGCGGGTTTTGATTCAACATTTGTGTTTGTTTATTTTACCAGGGCATTGTGATTAATATTTAAATTAGAAATAATGATGTAATCATTTATGCCGGCGATCTTTTGTGGAACAAAAATATGTGCTTATTATAATTTGTCATAACCCGTCAAAAGACTAAAATGGATAGTTTATACTTTACAGTTATCAAAAAGTGCTTAAAGTGCAAAGTGCTTAAAAAACCCATAGGAGGAATTCGATTAAAAACGGTCGGTGAGAGCATTTAGTTCTCTACCTCCAATTAAACGTTTGTTCTACCATAGCGACGACGCTTAGCAAAACAAAACGCCTCTTAGAATTCTTGTAGTTTTCATACAATTTATATGGATTCGAGCACACGGTGAAGCCAGTGGACGCTACACGCCACACGCTACGAACTATAGAAATATGCCGGTGGTGACGTTTAAGAATTTAAAGTTTGATTGCCATATCCATAATATTTAGTGAAATTGTAAACCTACAATCACAATTAAAGCGATGTTTGAACTTTCATTCACACTCGTGCATACTCGTAAATACTATTGTTTAAACTGTCCATATTACAAGAAAATTCGATATTATAGTAGTAAAGTACGTACCTAGTTAGTTTAACCTATCTGTCTAGTGTTATCTCTAATTAAACGCTTGTTCTACCACAGCGGCGGCGCTTAGCAAAACTATTACCGCGTGGAAAAACTTAACAAGTGTTGGGAGGGATTCGGCGACTGGTGATATTCCCTTGCGAGGTAAGCGCCGTGATCAGACTTATCTAACGTGGTTTGTGAAGGGTTAACTAATGGGCTATACAAGTAGTTCAATTAATTATGTATTACGTAAACTAATTATGATTTTTTGGTTTTTAACCTTGACTTTTAGAAAATTCAATTGTTTTTTATAAACTAACACAATCAAATTGGCAAGAAAGATGTGTGACTATTTTATTTGCTAGTATAATTATTTTAACACAATTTAATTTTGATAAATTAATGGCAAACACTTATCATAATGCAGAATCTGTCTATTTATTCAAATACAAACAACACGCACGCACTCAACAGTCATTTAAATTACAATAAGAAATAAGATTTAGGATAAGACAAAGGCATCCCCAAACGAGTTATCGCGGCTTGTAATAGCTAATAACAACTTGTCTGTCCATGGCTTAATGTTGATGACGTCATCATAATTACAGACGGGGTTAACGACCCGTGAGTCGCCTTTAGTAACGCGTTTTGTACTGTTCCACAACAGTGAATGTCAATTAATAAAAGTTTTTACGCTCCTGCAGTAATAGGAGGGTGGAATTAGAATAATTTGAAGAAATTACTTGCCCGATTGTACGAGTCTCATTCACGTACCTGAGGGAAATAAAGAAATTGGTTATTTCAGTAGATAAGTAAAGTAATTTTACAAATGTATTACATAATTATAGACAAAAACTTAAATTATCCATCAAATAGCACTACATTAAAGATATTGCAATGTAATGCCAGTTTTATCACACCAAAGCCTCGTTTAGTAAGGGTAGTAGTTGCGAGCAGCGGTGATCGCAGCATAAGCGGAGCGGAAATACGTAGATTTGTAAACAACCTTACCGATTAATTTTCACAGATGTCATACATTTCAAAATATTGACATGTGATTGGTGGCAACACACCTCTACACATTTTCGCCCCGCTCAGGATGAATGATCATTCCACACAGCGCCGTTCAGCCCCAATCTAAGCAGAGCTAGTACCATGGGGCACTAAACCTACTTTGAACTATATACTGAACTACTATATAACTATGCTAAGCAGTAAGCTGCTAAGCAGTAAGCAGTATAGAGTTTTTACAAATAAAAGTTCATTCCATGAAAACTTTATTCCAAGATTTCGATGTCGAGCTCACCCGTGAAAAAATTTTGTCATGTTTGTCACTGTGCGCATCTCAGCATGTCAAAGAAGCAAAAAATTGAAAACAAAAGGTCATGAGACAGTAATTGATTGATTGATTTATTGCACAAAAAGTAAAGTACAAATGACGGACTGAATGCCTTGAGGCATTCTCTACCATTCAACCACATAGTAAGAAGTACGAAAGCGTACAAAATATCGTTATCTAAACTATGATTAATAATATTACACTATACAAATTGAGCTTCTGCCTATTAATGAACTAACTAGCGCCAGGAACATCTAAGTACATAACCGGTAACCGGTAACATTACCGGTTAATATTACCGGTTGATAACATAGCGCAGAAAGTTACGGCTTGCCATATAAGCTCCTGAAGTACGAAATTACGACAGGGTGCTTATTACTTGTCTAATATGATAAGTAGGTGATATTTATTGAATACTATTAAATAGCGAAATTATTTACACTATATTAAGACCTATAATGAGGCACTGTCATATTTTTAATAGGTTTTTGCAAGAACACAGGAGCTAAAAAGATAAAAATGCTGTTACATTCTACATAATGGTTAAATCAGTACTAAACATGTCTAATAATCTGTCAAATACGTGTAAGGCTAAAAACCTAAGATTCTGCTTAGCTTTAAGTGTTTTTACGTTATTCGGCCGCAGGAGACTAGGGTAATTCAATATTTTTAACATTTTGTTTTTACTTTAATTACCTATATTGCCTTAAAATATTAGTTTAAACAGCTAACCAATCAACCACAATGTTTAATTAAAAAAAATAGAAACTTTAGACTGTACGACTTACTAGACTCCTACTGATACGAAGAGAAAACATCGAATACGATTAAAATTGTAATACACACATAAATAATCATTAAGAATGGCTCTAAACAAATAAAAATTCAACACGACATTATTTCACATAGCTCCACCCAGACCTAAACTAAGCAGCTAAATGCTTTTGCTTTGGGATACTTGATTGCTGATAAGCACACTTGTTTTTTTTATAAATACATACTTAGTATAAATAAGCAACACACAGACAAGTACAAACAGACATGTTCGTGCACACAAATGTTTGTACTCTACGGGAATCGAAACCGCGACCACTGGTGTAACAGCCCACTTCCGAAGCAATACACCAAATCGGTCGCAACAGAACCAAATTCTTCATCACATGAAAAAGTCAGATTGTGTTCTTTTTTATTTTATTATTGCTGTACTTCATTGATAACAAAGATACTAGTCAAGATTTTAAATCAAGAAATAACTACACACATCAAAAGTGTCTAGGGATATCTCAAGCATTTTCATACAAAGTATAGCTATTGGGGAGGCTGTAAAAATTAAAATATTGATACCAACGTAGAAATTTTTAGGACACAGAATAGATATAAGATATTAGATAATGCTCAGCATTATCTTAGAATAACTCGAGGAAACAGGCATAAGATAAAGGTTAAGAATATTACAAAAAAACGTTTGATTTTGCTAAAATTTTGAAACCTTTTAAAAGAAAAATCTGTCTTTTTTTTAACGTCCTTACGATTGTACAATAATGCTACCACAATGAATTTCTTTATACAATCTGAAAGGGCAGATATAGCAGTTTCTGTGTCCTAAAAATTTCTACGTTGGTATCAATATTTTAATTTTTACAGCCTCCCCAATAGCTATGCTTTGTATGAAAATGCTTGAGATATCCCTAGACACTTTTGATGTGTGTACATAAAAAATTGTAACTTTTTATAATGAAGACAAAATATAGCTAAAATTTAATAAATGAATTGAAATCTACGAAAAATAACTTGTTGAATTGTATTTTAAAATTATTAAAAAAATAACAGAACAATTTATAATCACCATCGTGCACATAGCAAACTCAAATATCAAAATGAAAATTTTATTTCAGGAATTTTCGATAAAGCCCTCTGTCAAGGGTCTGTGTTATAATAAAACAGCGTTTTAATTATGATTTAGTAAAACTTGTTGGTGAGCTCCAAGTTTTCTAATTACTGCTAGTACCAATATCAATTAACTTGTGCTAAGAATTAATTATCTCAGCATTACGGGCCCCAATTTATTACTAAACTTTCACTAATCAATCTTTCGAAGTAGCCTACCAGAGGTACGTAATAACCGAATGAATTATATTGTTTTCTTAATTTATAACTCAAGTCTAGCCGGCGGCAGTGTTCGGTTTTTAGTCTGTGGTCATTTAGGTACTGATTAAGGTAGAACAAGAATTTAAAAAAATATACGAATCGATTATTATTTAAATTTTAAGTCAGTTTAAGTGCATATACCTATTGCTTTCCAATAATGTGATGATGACACATGACAATGATGTATGAATGACATGCACGTATACAAGTAGCTGTCACATTGGCTTGAAAGTAGGTCCATTTGACCAACTTTTGTGTGGCCAAAAAAACTTTTGGCCAAACAAAAGTGGATGCCGTATCTTTTACTTTTTATTAAATCAATGGTTGATACAAATAAGTTATCTTATGTTGATGTTTTTGTTCATTTCTTCCGTTTTTCTGACGAAAGGGTAGAGATATTCATAAACTAACTAAATAATAAACTACTGCAAATTTATACCAAATCGTCCTCAAATAATTTCACCTAATTAATTAAGCCAATTATCTGTAACTGCAATAAATAATAATAACGTATCACTCGAAACATTTGTCAAAAGCCGCATTCGCGCGATGGGCTAATCGACTATCACCGCTAATTGCCCCCGCCCCCTCCCCGGGCCCCAGCCCACCCCACGGGCCCCCCGCCCCCCGCCAACTAATTAGATAAGTTTGCAACTCGACTGTACTTGTGCTTAGCTCTGCCGGTAAGCATCAATCTTTTTAATTAAACATTTTTGACACCGCAACGATTAGCCATCGAACCCATTTCTATGCTAATACCGAATAGTTTTAATTTAAATGCAAAACGAACGGCACGCGTACATAATTTTGCACAGGAAATGTGCTACGTTTGTTGTCTTCAGTCAAAATGCAGAAAATTGGGTCTGAAATGTTGAAGCTATAAGTTTTGACTGTAGGAATATTTCAAAAGTTATTATTTAAATAACTATAATGTGCTTTGCTCAGCTACGAAAAATCGAATGAATAGTGCTATGTGGTTTAATTTTTTTTTTAATGTCGACATCAATAAAAGATCTAAAATTAGAATTCTTCAATTTATAAAGCAAGATCTAAATTGAAAGCCTATCTTATTTCACTATAATTATTATGTTGTTTACTTAATACACACCGAAATAAAATTAAACATTTCTTCTGCTATGCTCTAGTAGGTTTTATATTTTTAAACGAGCAGCATTTCACTTCCAAATTCAACGATTTCTTTATTTGATTTAAAAAAGCATTCCTTTAATTCATTACTAATTAAACGGTCAAAATATTTAGAACACATTTCTTGAAAAAATAAAACGTTAAATCGAAAATCGTTATTTCTAATTTAGTGAGGCGTGAGTATTAATTGCTTCCTTTCAATTGCGACCAAAAAACTTATGTGAGAACTGTATCAATTAAAACCGGAGTGTTTACGAGTTTAAGGTGAAAAATAGATATGTAATCTATATAAAATCGTACGTCCTGACTGATTATTACTTGAAAGCCGAAATTAGAAATATAATAAATGTTTGTTATTATTGTAAGCAAACTCCAAGGAAAAATTGAAATTTTATTCTAAAAAATAAAGGCACTTTTTAAAAGTTTAGGTGGACGATGTCGCTGGCAAAACCCAGTCTACATACACCTACATATAAAGAAAATGTACCCCGATAGAATTATGGTGAACTTTCCGTAATACATATCATGATACTCGTAAGTACAATTTTATAAAGAACCCTATTTACAAAATTGGTTGGATTTTGTACAACAACTTTAGTAAAGAAATATTTTAATTAATAAAGAAATGAAATAGGATTCGATTTTCATTCCTCGAACTTGATAAAACGTGCTTAATTTAAAATTGCTGGTTTGCTTCTATGTATGAGTATATACGAGACGTTTGCTGCAGGTGACTGCAGCAATAATCTGAACGGTTTTTAATTTTAAATATCCAATACTTTGAAATATTTTTATGAAAGCTAATATCCGTAGTATTTCAAATTATGTTTATGTAAGTCGCACACAACAACTAGTCTGAGATAGACAAGAAACTACGAGTATCACGGACTTTCCACTTATTCTCAAACTATCTACTACATTCTTGGCACATTTGGGTATATTAAATTAGTGGTCGTGCTAGAGCGCCGAAATAACGATTCGGATTACCAAAATGGTTGTTAATATAATTAATTGCACATCGAATCGTAGCTATAAATTATGGCATTACGATTGGAACATTTCAATCAATTAATTAGCTATTGGTTAGACCAATTTGAAACCACTAATTAGTTAAACTCTATTAAAGATAATTGGTAATGTTTGAAATAATAAATTAAAGCTGAGCAACCGATAACTGAAATAAAATTAGAAAATAAAATTAAATACCGTTAATTATTTTTAGCTTGTTTGAGTGGTCAATTAATTAAATTATACGTTTAAATAATTTGCTTGATAATCTATAAAAAATTTGTAGGTACTGTATAGTTTGTATGTACTTGGTACAAACATATAAAGAATTTGATAACTCTTTTTAGTCGACATCCGCTAAAGAAGGTTGCGTCTGACAATTTCAGGACATACGAGGCAAATAATTCACTATCTAACAAAAGAGCCTATTTTTTACTAATCTCAGTTTACAAAACGTGCAATTAAATTAAATTATACTACACACCCTTATCTGCCTTATAAACAAGGATTGGCCCCATTATAGATCAGCGGTGGACAATAAATCAAGGCTTACAATACCACATTGTCCGTCGCTCAAACTGATTAAATAAATAAATAAATAGGTGCCGAACTGCCGATCCGGGCTGGAGACGATCTTATCAACCATCTCGCGACATTATAGGGTTGATCGCAAGCTGAAACTAACTTTAAGAGAAGCAAAATAAGGCTTTAAGTAGGTTTTACGTTTTTGGAAAGAAATGTGTCTAATCGTTGGGCGAAAATGCAAACGTTTTTTAATTTTGAGCTTTAATCCGAACGTTCTTGGTTTGTTATTCAAACTGCAATCTAATTAACAATACAGATTTGCTGGCACATAAAGACTATATTAGAGTTAGGCGCAAATTGTACAAGTACCTATACTTCGTGCCGGCCAGGGGGGCTAAAATGGCGACATTTGACGTTTCATATCTGAAACATAATATGAAACACTTTTTGAAATCCTAAAATGGCAACTTATTAGGTGAATCATATTATGAACATAATATGATTCATATTTGTTTTTCATACAATTTGACAGTTTTGTATGGGAATTCGTAAAATGGTGCACTTTTAAACGTCAAATTGGAGGAATGTTAGATGTTTAGGGTCAGTTCGCCTGTTCGCGTCCACCACCCCGTTCGCGTCCATTTTACGGAAAATCCTCGAAATTAAGTAAATAATACAACAATTAAAAATACGTCACTAATGCTAATACTTCAAAGTTAAGTTCGAAGACACACGCACATAAGGACAAATAGTGTGCAGCGGCGCATTCGGATGTTTTTTATTGATTTATGTGAATTTTAAGATACATTTTTAACGAATAAAATAAGGTAGACGCGAATTAAATACATCTCATTTAGAACTTAGCGTTTGCGTCCGCTATGGCCGCAAACTATACCTACAGGAGATAATCATAAACCAAATTGCGTCCACTACTTTCTTGAATGCAATAAAATTAACTTGCTTGTAAAAATAATTTCAAATGTATTGTTCATAATTATGATACATTTTTAACTAAGACTACGGCTAATAATTATATATTTAAATGAAAGAAGTAATTCCTTTCATTATTTTTATTAGTCAAGACATTAATTAGGTCTTCGGTGACAAGAAATAATGATGAAGAGAGAACATAAACTGAAGACCATTTAAAGAAATCGTAAAATGAAATGCGAAATGAAGGGACCTGATTACTGTTTATTCATTCATAGACAGACCACTGGAGAACAGACGCAGGTGGACTTATATGCTACACAGGCGGATTCAGGAAATAATCAATCAAACTCTTGGTTGCTGGCGTGCACAGACGCACTATGTGATGATGGCTCGGCGATAAAGAGATCAGTACGCTTGGGCAGGCAGGCCAGCGTTCTTGAAACCAAAATTTATGCATTCTGGTTTGCGCTTACATAGCAGGCAAGCGTCACAACGATGTCACAAAAGTGACGGTCTAAAGCGACAGCAAGGTAAGAATAGCACTGCAAGCATTCAACAACCAGCGACAACATCAGCGATTGTCAAGGAATGCAAATCAGCGCTAGGGAGACTAGCTGGCAAAGCGGAAGTTGGATGTGCAAGGGTCCCCTGCCAAGAGTTAATGCTGGCAGTAAAGCAGCTGATAAATTATTCCCGCGAAATGGTCTACAGTGGACGCTAATTGTCATTTTTGGAAAAACACCTAATTCTGTAATTTATATATTAAAAAAATGCAATGTTTCGAAAAAAACTTTAAGTTGATCCTAAAATAAACTAGAATATAATGGATACATTATATATATTTTTATATAAATCAGTGCTGGAGCATTTTTTGATTCACTGTCAAATTTAGCAACTGCACTAAATGGACGCGAACAGACGAAATTACCCTACTAGGTGACAGCGCTGAGCTGTCAAATTCACATAGCAGTAAACATTATTTAATCGTTTTTAGGATAAATTTAATTATTCCTAGTAAAATGTGTTACTGTGAATTATTATAATGACACCAAGAATACATAATAGTGACAATAAATTGAACCAATTTCCAAGACCGTGGTGGAAACGAGTGGAAATTCCTGAGAACTTAGTCATCACATTTACGTTGTTAACTAGCTGTCTTCAGCGGGGCTAGCATGCACGCCGCGAGAAAACCTGAGAGAGCTAATAACCAATCACAGGTATTTTCTCTACTGTTGCTAACATGGCCGCTAAAGTCAGTTTTGAAATATTTGTATGGAAAATAGGGTTTTCTCGACAAACCCTAACATGGCACCTCTGTTTTATCACGGATATATCGATTTTTGACATTTCTTTAGGCTAAATTACTCGTCCGTCGGAGGGGTAGGCGAGAAGCAACGAGACGAGTGAAATTGTACGCAAAACTATTGAAATACATCGCGTTGCAACTTTCGTTGTTGAGCGAGGCGATGAGTGCACGCGGCGTTGTCTCGGCGTGCGTGCGGCGTGTTCGCAGCGTGCACGCTGTGTTTTCGCCGCGTTTTTTTGGCGTGCACGCGGCGTGATCTTGGCGTTGTCTCGGCGTGCACGCGGCGTGTCTGAGGCGTGTTCGCGGCGTGTTCGCGGCGTGATCTCGGCGTTGTCGCAGCGTGCATATGGCGTGCTCGCGGCGTGTTCGCGGCATTTTTCGACGTGCACGCGGCGTGTTCGCGGCGTGATCTTGGCGTTGTCTCGGCGTGCACGCAGCGTGCTTGAAGCGTGTTCGCGGCGTGCACGCGGCGTGTTCGCCGCGTGATTTCGGCGTTGTCGCAGCGTGCATATGGCGTGCTCGCGGCGTTGTCTCGGCGTGTTCGCGGCGTGATTTCGGCGTTGTCGCAGCGTGCATATGGCGTGCTCGCTGCGTTGTCTCGGCGTGCTCGCGGCGTGCTCGCGGCGTGCTCGCGGCGTATTCGCGGCGTGGTCTCGGCGTGCACGTGGCGTCCCCACTACGTGCTAGCGGCATTTATTTTATCGCGCTACTATCGAGCGGCTTATACGCTGCGAGCACGCCGCGCTCTCGCAACGTGCTCGCCTCGCCGTGATATTGCCCAACAAACGCTAGGTGTGAGTGCAGGCTCTTTTAATAAACGGCAATGCTATAACAATTCAATCTACTTAGAACTGCGAGATAAAAGAAATTATATTTTCGATATTCGCAAATTATCATCACTAGAGTAAATTATAATGGGGCCGCAATACTTTCCTTCTACTATCAGTGGGCAAAGGCCGCCATACAATATTTCTAGTTATCATTAAAAATACCTATGAAATAAACGACAATACCATACAACTATAATATGGAAAGTAATCTTCATAGATGGCGCTACTAAGACCAAATTAAAAAGTTTTTCAATTAAAACATTTTTGAAACACGACGTTTCAACTCCCTATTTCGGTTGTTTTTATGCCATTTATGATTGAAAAATAATTTTTAACATATAAATTCCTTCAATAAACACAAGTTTTATTAATTTATGGCTATGTGAACCAAAAGCAACCGATAACAGTGAGCAACTTGATTCGTGGCAAGTGGCGACAGATGGCGCACGCGTACCTGCTTTTTACTTTGGAGTCGAAATACTTGACCGATTGTTCGTCTCAAACACACAATCAATTCAAAACAAAAATCTTTCTATTGTTTGTTAAAAGATAAGCAGTATCAAAATATTTTACTTACTCTTGATTGAGTCTTTGTGTGAATTAATTTTACAAGTGTTACCAGAAAAGAAATGGAGTTTCTAATTTTTTTTCTGTAATATGGCAGCACTGTCGAGAAGCAACGAAGTCACGCCCTTCGATTCTCTCGAGCGACAGAGGGGGAGACGGCTATTTTGTCGATGTTGCGCATGCTAGGCCCGCTGGTGAATGAATATTCCAATATTCTCGAGTAAATAAAAAACGTTTTTGTTATTATAATGTGTATTATTTAAAAAATGTGCGGCATTAAAACCTAAAAATCTGCTCCCAAATAAAGTCGTCTTGTACGCCATTGCCGAGGCAGAAGTTTGGCAAATCACTCGGGCTTTGTTGGTACAGAGTCATGTCTCCTTGCAAATATCTTCAATCTCAAGAACATGCCTAGCTAGCACCAATTTCTTGTCTTCATTCATCGTTTCCGGTCGGAAAATGATTTTTATCACAAGTTTTCACGAACATTATTTACAATCTCGATTGACAGCTGTGACATTATTGTTCTTAGGCCAACTGTCACGGTCCTCATTGCCAGACATAAAAATTGAAAATTAAAAACATTTTACAATTATTAGTGATAAGAAATCACACAAATTCAATAATAAGCTACTTTTTAAGCCTTAAATTATTAGTTGTAATGATGAAAATATTTGTTTAATGAAAACCGTTAAGTTTACAATTATTAGGCGCGACACTATTTTTTTGGTGTAGAAATGTCGTCATCAAACTATGTCTAAGAGTCCAAGCCATGAAATAAATTTAAAAAAGAAAAATATGTCTAAGATATGAAACGTCAATTAGGTGTTTCACTTTTCATGTCGCCGTTTTACCGTTTTTAGCAATTCACCAGATGAAACGTCACTTAGATGATTCATATATGAAACACCTAAAATGTTGCCGTTTTAGACCCCCAGACTAGAACTCGGGAGCAGATGAGTTTCAAGCCCGAGCCCTCGATGATTATGATAGGACCGCAGTCTTTGACAGAAGATTAAAACCCACGTTCTAAGACAGGGGATTATCAAACTGCGTCAAAACGTCAAAAAACGTTTTTTCATACAACCTACACGAACTAGAGCACGATGCAAAATTGCATCGCTTTCAAGTATGACGTCATTAATCAATCTAGCCTCAATTTGGTGGCCGGTGTCCAGCACCGATCGTTAGGGCGCTTTATGTAGGGTAAAAGGCCCAGTAATTGGACGGGCCGGATGCAGTACAGGTGCCCGGTGCCGTGCGTGCCCTCTCAGCGGGTACAGGAAACGAGAGCCAATTTGAATTTCTTCCGCGGCGAATCGATTAATTGGCCATTTGTTATAACATGATCTTCCATTCAGATGCTGGTTTTAATTAGTGCGGATGCGGTATGGCGGGATAATTGATATGTGTTGTTTATTGGTGATTGGATTAAGACAGCGTTTTAATTAAATGCAAATAAAAACAAGAGATCTGTAAAAACTTTGCAGTTTAATTTCATACTGAACTAAAACCGGTGTGCTTAATAACTTTCAAAGTGGCTAGTCATGAGCAGCACAAAGGCGAAATGTAGAAAGCACCAAAAAATCACGACAGGACTTAAGATTTTCTACGCTTTTAGTTATAAATAAACTAGAAACTTAACTAAGGTTCCAGGTATTAGCAGTTTTTGAATCACTGGATGTGAATGGAATCACTGTCCATTTTTTGTCTTAATGATTAAATATGTATATTTTTATGATTATTTAATTATCCTCTTATTCGGATAGATTCTATTCTCTAGCAGGATTTTACGTCTTGAAGCGTTTTGTTGCTGCAAAGGTAACGAGTTAACCTGAACGGAAATAAAGAAATTATTAGAAAACAATCCGGCGGCGGGACGTAGGGGCTAGGGCGGGCGGAAAGAAGGGGGCTAATTAGGGAGGGGGAAGGTAATGAGGCGCGATCGCCGCTCCGATATAACGAAGGCTATTTACGTGGTGGCCGCTGAAAATCGCGGGGTTTTGTTTTAAAAGCGGTTACCGTTTGAGTTTTGCGATTAAGGAGTTTAATTAGACAGTGTTGTTTACAACCTCATTACGGTAGGTAGCGTCGAAGGAAAATAGCCTGGATATCGGCCGATAATTTACGAAGTTGAAAAATGAGTTTCTGCCCCGAGTAGATTCAGCGGTAGATTACACGAACAATCGCGGCTATGAATAAACATTAGCTGTTACAGTGAATGGTTTGTTGCTAGATTTCTGATTTTCGGTCTTTATTGCCTTTGGTATGAGGGTGTTAAACAGGGTTCCAAATTAATGAGAGAATTATTTCCTTTGATAATGATCCATCCAAATTTCTGTTTTTTACTAAATACACTTTACGTGAAAATACATCTGAAAACGGTAAATGAGGTAGTACGTATGACTGCAAGGGTTTTGAGGCAGCGATTTTAATGACGTGTGTGGGACAGGACAGACGTTTGCACAGCATCCTGGATTTTAAACCAACACCAAATACGTTGACGATAAAAAAAAAATTGATTTTAATTAGTTCCAATTAGGCTTAAAACTAAATATTTGGAAGTCGATCACAATTGGAAGGGAGTCTGCCTGCGCGCAAGCACAAAAGGTTTTTTCCCGCCAATAGACGTCCTGTCGACATCATTAACGTATCGGCGCAGGCGCAGTTATTCGCTAATGTGACAACAACAGAGAAAGCCCGCCACAAATGAGCCACCATCTTTTCGGGTTAGGCCCCGGGCACACAAGAAACCAACTGAGATTTTCTATAATTATAATAAATCCGTAGAGAGGCCATTCTGTACATGAAATATATTTAAAAAATAAGTATCAAGGGCTGATTAGGGTTCGCTACTGATGCCAAAGATGCAATCAGTAAAATTTTTGTATGTCTGTCTGTCTGTTTGCTGTGTGTTCGTTATAGAAACAAAAACTACTAGACGGATTTTAACGAAATTTGGCACAATTATTCTTCATACTCTTGGGCAGGTTATAGTATACTTTTCATAACCCTACAATTAATAGGAGCAGAGCAGTGAAGGGAAATATTGGGAAACCAGGATTCCACGGGGACGAAGTCGCAGGCAGCCGCTAGTATAAAAATGAATGCCGTAATTTCGATTTGAAAAAGTACTCATTCAACTTCAAGGAATGGTGTTAGATAAATATAAAATTTACTGTTAGAATGCAATAAAACGATTACACAACTATAAATTATTTGACTAGCACAAAAATACGAGAAATTTATTTACACCTGACCTGATTTTGTCGTGGAAGTTGCGTTATTTTTTATTGAGAATAATAAATTTTGATTTGGCATAATGCCAAAATGTGTAGTTCTAGCATTCGTTAGAAGAATGTAATTAGTTAAGATGAGCGGGTTTTATTTTTAAACCGTGCATATCATCAGAACTGAATCATTTAGGTTATCTCTCTAAACAGTAGGCACGGAAGGTTTAAAATTAGTTATTAATTATATTGGAATAAATTAAGTTGTACACACACGCACTATGTATAATTATATCTTTCCTGTAATAAAAGTTTTACCCCCTTATTCATAAAAACTTAAACAGCTCTACAACAACACGGTAACTTTTGTATCGCTTTGTCACTTTCATTCTTGTTGCTGCCGCCATTTGCGAGTAAGTGACAGAATACGTCAATAGCTTATACAATGCTTTAGCGTTGCGTTCGTTTTTATGAATAAGGGGGCTAGTAAGTAACCTCCCTACTATCAAACTAAGTTAATATTTTCATTTTAACATTAGGGATAGTGCATTATCATCTTACTAAAGATAATATTAAAAGTTAATATTAATATCAAAAGATTAATATTGAAAATATTGATAAAAACTAAAAATGACCACAAAGAGATTTCAACAAGAAAATAAGGAGTCAAAAAAATCATATTGTGAATTTTGCTTTCGGCTGCTGGGCCTTCAGAGTGGGCCGCTCCCGGTGTGCCGATGGCCCGGGGGTGTATTCTAATCGCGTGTTAGCGTGGCCCGTTTTTGCGCTAACGAACAGGTTGCGTTAAGGCGACGTCGACTGGGAATTTCGCCTCATTAAAAGTTGCGACCTGCGGAGGAGGCAATTTGGAGGCTCGCGACGACTCCGCTACTTATTAACGACCCGACTTTACACTATCACTCGCTTCTTCCGACGTCTTCGGCTGTCCCTTTATATTTTATTTGTGGCGTGTTAGTGGTACTATTATTATTAGCAGCATCCCTCGCGTGCTGCCCGCCCCACCTGCCCCACTCGAATTAGTAAACAAACGTCTTTACGACTCGTTTTACGAGCCCCGCGATATTTCGGTCTCGCGCACGCTCTTTTACGACATAATGAATTTGTTGATGAACTAGGTATTAGAAAGTTTCGAAATAGACGTCTGGTCAGCTCACCGCAGTCGCTGTGATGACTGTGGCGGGATTTATGGACTGCCACCAAACAGTAGTCACAACAGACATTTATGACTGCCAATCTTATTTAGAGGTTGAAATCCAGCTGGGAAGGAAATTGTAGCTTTCATTGATGAAAATTGTGCTCGTGCGAAGCCAACCACAGCTCAGGTATAATATGCTAGCTCATGGCTATAAGGGTTAAGCTTACGGCGGTGGTGTTACGCTCTGGAGATGGTTGCCTGTATTAGCAATAAACTCAAGTGAGTACTTCATGTTATTATTTTTTTATGGATAGAATAAAATCAATTTCTGTGAGTCAAACAGATACATTTTGTGTTGTTTGTTTGATGTTCGTAAACCTATATTTGTATGTAGCGCTCTTAGGGTTAAGTAGAATGAACTTACCAAATACAAGAATACGAGCACTCTCAGCAAGACTTAATACTTAGTCCTTCGCCGTTTATAAAATTATGAGTATGTACGTTTTATTTTTAAAGTTTCAAGATGAAACCATTACAAAATCCTTCAACAGTTATTTTTTTACATCAGTGTTTTGTAAAAGCCATCGACAGACTAGAAAATGGGTAGATACCTGTGCTTTTAAATTTTAGATACTAATATTGTTCAGGCTCGTCCGATACGATTGGACAACGTTACGGTTCCCCAGGCGGTAACCGCTGCTTTACGGCCTCTCACGTGTCACGTCGAGAATATTTGAAACGGCCTTCCATTGATTTACATTATTTAATTATAAGATACCTAGATCTCTAAGAAGAGAAAAGGCAGGCTAGGCAGCTCCTTTAGGATGTTGACATCATTATCTTGACTGGGAACAGAAATAGAAAAAGAAAAGTGCCGGGCACATTATAGCGTTTTAATGGCTTGACGAGGTTGTCAGAGATTCCTTTAATCTAAAGTGACTGGGGCTCACAAGCAAAGAGGTAGGTACCAAGCCAATTTTATTACCGCCTACATTTGCAGTTAGTATGTATTTATATGAAAACTTACATTTATTTTATTTATAGGTATAAAATACCCAAAAGCTTCATTACAGCAAATGTACAAACTTCAAGTCAAACCAAAAAACAAATAGTTTTCTTTCATAACCTAAACGTTATTTAAAAAAAACTCCGTTCTGGTTTTTATAAAATATTCTCCATGCTTCTCAGGAAACCGCATAAAACTGTATGTAACTAATAAGATCGCAAGCGGCGTAAGTCTGAACACCAGGCATCGCAAGCACGAAGCAAAAAGCCGTAACTCGCGTCGTAACTACAACTCTATTACGGAATTTACGTGTATTTTAATTAAGATACGCCGCCAATAACCGTACGTACGTACGGCTGCTATGAGGATCAAATCGTATCAATTAAGGGGAAGCACTCGCAAACTCCGAGTGTCGGCAGTCGGCAGACGGTAGCTAGTTATAGCTATCACGTCTTAATTAACCTCATGTGTTAACCTCGCTCCTGCACTGAACTCACCGCTTACTTATTAATAATAAAGGTATGCTGTATGTAAATTTATGCCTAACTTATTGGAGAAGGCTTGATTACGCATAATATTAAGCGGATAATTGTTATGTAATGACTTAATTTAATTTTGAACGTTTCAGCCGTATGTGTTTTGCGTAATTTAATGTAGTGGTTGCTGAAATAATAATGAAAATAAATTAACTTATTCCGCGAACTTTATCAGTAGCAAAACTGTATGGCAGGAAAGAAAACATGACAATAAAAAACGCGAATGACGTTGACTGAACATGAATAATCCGATACAACATTCAATGACACAAAAATGTTGACGGATTTATTCGACACACAGAATACGTAAAAAAAGGATTTAACAGTTGTCTATAGAGATCAGCGAGGGCGTCACAACAGAAATATCTCGGTATGACACCATCCGTCACGAGCAGAAGCTGTGGAACTAACCAAATCTCGGCTAGTAAACATTATTAAAAATTCCTTTGACAGCGGTGGCTATCGAATAATGATTTGTGTACGACACGCCGGCCTACGCTGTCATACTTGCGCCAAATTTTCGCCCGACGCGTTTTTTCCTATTTTCGGAGCCAGTCGGACGGCCGGGCACTGCGTTTATTTATTAACGAAATTCGTCCGTCTATGTAACACGTCTCGTTGTAGCTCCAGTTTCCGCTCACTCAGCCCGTATCCTGTAGGGATAAGGTTCAAGTTGGGTCTGTCTGTTAGGCCGTTTGCACACGGGCGGGCGTCGTTTACGGGCTGCATAGGCGCGACGCGGCATTGCGCTCCACCCATATCAATTTCGAATAGGTTTCCTATTCGGCACCGGCAGATTGCGTTTTGATTGTTTTTTGTGAAAACTGTTGCCCTAAATTAAACGTTTTAATAATAGAATAGAAATAAAACGCTCCCGGTCCTGTTGACATGAGCAGCGTTCCCATTGGCTCTCATTGCAAAAAGTCCCATTTCCATATTGTATTAGGCACTCACTCGTAACAAATGTAAACAGTTAACAGTCATAGTCCAATTTAAACAGTGCCAACTGCTATATCAACTATATGTACACTGAGCAATGTTTATCTTCTCTACTCTTTGTACGTTTCACTCTTTGGGTTTTTTTTATTTTAAATAAGTTTACTACAGCTACTTATTTTTTCATAAAAATGTTAGGTGTATCCACTTCAGATGTCATAATTTAAAAGTTAAACAGCTCAGAGTATAAAAACACTTAAAACACGTAAACACATAATAATTTAATGTGATTTATTGGCTTGCACTCCGGAAAAATAAGAAAGTGTCACCTATAAAAACTGTTATGTTTAAGTGGACCATAATTCTCAACTTAGTTGATAAGTGGTGACCGACTACGACTTGTGGGAGACTACGTGTAATAATGATAATACTAATCCCTTCGGATGATGCTCTTCCTATAGTTCTTTCGGTTTAGGTGACGTAAAGGAAGTTCAAACTTAATTTACAGAAAGCAACGACTGCGAACCTTCATCAGTAATTATGACTAGCCAGAAATTGTCCTCTGAAAACCGTCCAATCAACGCGCCCCTTCGACCAGGCAAATAATTAAAAGACGCCAGTTCAAAGCGCCCGGAAAGGCAGTTATGCCGGCCGATGAGACCACATCAATGCCGTCATCAATTACAAAATAGTACCAATTAGTGATAGTGCACTGGCAAATCAAATTTAACCGGTGTTCTGCTAATTAGAGCTGCGGGCGCGCGCCTCCTGCGAACTAATCAGGTGGCTAAATAATGTACTCGTGACGGCGTCGTTAGCGCTCGTGAGACAGACGTTATTAATTAACATCACATCCCCGCCCTCCCCGTCGCGCCGGCGGCGGTGTGGTAACCGTCTGTCCGCACTCGTCCTATTGGGCACCTACTGTGGAACTGTCACACGCTGCCAGTATAGTGAATGGGTTAAGGCCTGCCATACTTTTCGTAGGAATTAAACAGGTACAAAGCCCTCCGCACTTCGGATACGTTTTTGTATGAATTAAACAAGCACAAAACAGCACGATCTATTCTGATGAGTTAAGTTCCTACTGTTATGTACATACGAGAGCACATAGAGTAGGAGTAGTAGTAGCACCGAAAAAAAAATTACAAGATTTCGAATGTAGATAGTACCTCTGAAAGCGTCCTCAATTTATGTTCTGGTGTCGTATCCTTGATAGTTGTTTAATCATTCATACAAAATTAAAACTCGGAAAAAACTCTTTAATGGAACTGAACGTGAGACCTACCTTTTCCCCACCTATCTATCCTATGCTCATAACCTATACCCTACCTAGATATTGCAGTTCTCCTACTTCATAAGTTGACCCATTAAAATATATTAAATGAGGTAAACAGCTTTGGTTAGCATTGATTCAAAGCAAACTATTGACTTATTTACATTGGATTAGATTAGATTAGATTAGATTAGATTCATTTATTTCTCAGTATTATGATAACATTATAAATTACATTGATGTCATATATATGTCATTAATATTGAGATCGTCAAATAATTCAAAACAATAATTAATAAGATTACAATAAAAATAATAATGTCACAATAAATAAAACTTGAAATCAAAAATAAAAAATACCAAAGAAAAAATGTCAAAACTACAATAATACAATAAAATAATAATAACGAAATAAAATAAATTCATTGTCAAATACAATTAAAATAAATTAAAACAAAATAAAAGATGTCAAGTAAAATTAGCATTTAAATATTCCTTAACACTATAGAAAGAGTTTTCCAACAAAAGGTTCCTCAGTTGGCGTTGAAATGCTTCGTCAGAAGGCTCATTTATTATGTATTTAATAAATGTGCGTAGCGTAAGCACCTACGTGTAGTTTGTTTTAAACCGTTTGTAAGAAGTGCTCATATGCGTTTATTCACCAGACTTGTTCATTTATTAGATATTAATATAGATTAGTGCGATTTACGTTTCAGCGACACATTCCTTATTTAAATACAATGAAACCGGTACTTTAAGTCATGTATTGAAGTCATGAAAGTTATGATTTTACTGCTTAAATATTCATAGTATTTTTGACTGATTAACGATGACTTGCTATTTTGTTGAGTACTCAAACATTACATTTATGAAGATGATTTTTGCTAAGTATAACAATTTGCCAGCGTTTTTATCGTTCATATTTTTTTGACGTCAGGTCATTTCGATGTGAACGAAGTAACGATTTAGGAGAAGATTGCAGCCTAATTTATTGTGCGTATTCATTAATACTGCCGCCTGATGGGTCCTTATTTACCTTACAACCCGATGTTTTGTAAGTTTTTTGTCCCCAAAACTAAATATTTTTTTGCTTCCTTTTTTATTAGTGGCAGTAAGTTACCATGCAGCGCCGGCTACCCTTAAAGCCATATTATGGGCGCTCGCATGAGTCCGTACCCGCGCAGGCCGGCTCGCCCGATGAAGGCGTCACTTAATTGAATAAAGTTTCGCTCATTTTCCGACACATGCTCAATTACACCGTTTTATTTGAGTTACATTATTCTAATCTAATGTTATATGGCTTTAGTTTTTAATTAGAATGGAACTTCGCCAGTCGTAAAAAATGAAGTTTACGATACACCGCACACTTTATAAACGCTAGCGTAAAAGGAAGATGACTTCAATTCCACTGCTTTCTCACTTAAAACTAGAAATTTCTCAATTAAGTCTAGAAACTAGAAGCAAGAAACTATAGTACCTACGCTAGATTTGACGAATGTACTAAAACGTGAACATTGTAGCAAAGGTTAGTTTGTCGCTCCGAGTACAAGCAAGGTTGGCGACACTCAATGGTAAGCTGAGCTCCCGGCGACATTTGTCGCGTCGCCGTCGGAACACGTCGCACGATGTCGCATTCTGTACACGGGCCAATCTTGTCGCGCGTGTAGTCTTTGTTACGATAAATTGATACTGGCGGCTTCTTAATTGGAAGGTCTTATGTAGTATTGCCGCCATCACGACGGATTCATTGAGATGCTTTTCGGGAACGATGTTTTGTTCGGATACTGGGTATATCTTGGTCATATCTGGCTTAACACATTTTAGCCGAGAAAAACGTATTATCCAAATTCATAAGCCTTCATAGACCTTATCATGATATAGTAATTATGCACTTGATTAGTCCGGATGCGTTTTTTTTAGCAATAGGACTGCCTACATTGTGTTCTTTTACGCGTCAATGTTTTACTTGTACACGTAACTATGTTGCTTTAATGTGTTTAAATCTTATTTATTTATTAGTGCGTACACAAATATATAGTTACATTGGAAATAATTAGAATAAAAAAAGTACAGGTGAGTTTATCTCTAATAAGAGATTTCTTCCAGCAGACCATGGTGACAGGATACACCATCTCTCATCATCATCATCATCATCATCTGGTCTTATCTTCTAATTTTTAAACATTGCCTTTTTTTTCGTATTCTGTCTGGTTTTATTGAGTATGTAGTTGATCGATGTTGTTTAACTGTAATAATGTTGTTATTTAAGTTTCGAGGTAACGTATCGTTTGCGGGTTTGCGGTTAATCCGCGAAGGCAGAGTCAGCTGGCGCGATGGCGGGCAAATATCTGCGTGATGCGGTGATTTACAGTTCGACGTTCGTACGGGCTGCAGGGCTGCCAACCTCACGGTCATACTTTTACTGGCAGGATAGAACCTGTGGTTTTATGAAGGGATACCGAAACTTTGAAGGTAGAGAGCTTTTTTTAATGCATTGTGGGTTTCCGCTCGACGTCAGTCTCGCCTGATGGTTCAAGCGATGACGACCCCGAAACATGCCTATTCACTTGCTCTCTTGGCCTAGTACTAAAAGAAGTTAATCTTCTAGATCGAAAAAAAGGTGTTTGTTTTGATTTCTAGATGTAGTAAAATGCTTGATTACACCTTAGAGCTAGGGATTGAAACGAGTTCAACATTTTAAGTGTAGTAGATAAGGGTCTAACAGATACTGTGTTTTACAACAAGCAACTAAGTACCTAATAGCATCGTCTTTTTTTTTTATTTTACCGAAATATTTTACCTAGTCTTTGTAACGTCGCATTTGTAACGATCTAATTACGTCTGTTGTCATCAGTCATGATACAAAAAAAACAGTAAAATCTAAGCAATTTATGTTTGAAAACCCTAGGCAAGGCACATTTCACGTCGTCCACAGAACCTCTAAATTGGTCTGATGAATGCGTTTCCATACTGCACTCATATGGTCCAGTACATTAAAATGGGCTTGGCTATTACTAACTCCTAAATAGCAAATAGGACTCAGCTTCAGTGAAATAAGATTCAATTGTAACCAAACAATTTTTATCAAAGATCGTAATTAGTTAAAACAACGTGAGATAGAACATCAGCAATAAGTATAAATGATGTTTTCTCAGATAATAATACTTGCTCCTATTGTTAAATTACTTAATTAAAAGCCTAATTAACACATACACGTTTACTGGAATTAATTCTCTAGAACTTCGGAAGACAAAGCTCCCAACTCTTAATTAGCATTGACAGACGAGATGCTAAGTAAATAGCAACAACATTAAATCTTCTGGTCAGAAGAAAAATTGTAAACCATAAGTAATTAATTAAAGATTATGGTCACTATTTCATTGGGATTCCACGCTTGCCCAACCGTGGTGTCTTTGAACTACCAAACGAGACACCCGGTAGGCTAGTCAGGGGCTGCATTTACGATGTTTTGTGAAACTCTGAAAAACCAGATAGGTCTTAAGATATTTTTTGTGGTGGTCTTACTTGTACTTATTCTTCTTCGCTGATGTAATATGTACTCGTATCTCGCTACGAGTACGAATGAGAATGGACTGAGCAGATAACATGTTCACATGGACACAAGTTCCTAAACGGCCCTCTCACTACGTTATCTTTTTATATCAAAAGGCCTAGTCAGAGACACACTGATTGTTGCTGTTATAGTTAACGGATCATTCAGAAGCCCTCACTTCGCTGATCGAATGTGATATCATCGTGATCAGGGGCAAACCCGCCGCCGTTAATATTTAGGGTATTGTATCGTTTTTCCGCTAACTTAGCCGCAAATATCATAATGAACACCAAACGGTCTGCTTGGAATGTGTTCATAATGAACACCAGATTTGAACCAGAACCAGACTTGATGGAACCAGATTTGAATCCGGGCCTCACGCGTTCCAAGCCAGAGTGCTAAACCACTGAACTACGTCAACTACCCTAGAACTGTAGTATTTTATTGGTAACGTAGCTGCGTTTGCGCTGCCATAGTATCCTGGTGAAATAGTGTCCTTAGGAGTTACGAGCAAATTGTTATTTCCCCACGTTTATTAGACGGAAGTCAATTTACGTTTGTTAAAGCTATGAAGATCACCATAATGATATCGTTAATACAACGAGATGTCTACATTACAATTCAATTTGTTACAATAACATTCCACTTCTTTTTAATAAATTTAATTATCGGATTACTCCGACGATACTCGCGAGGAAATTAATTAACAACGGATCTCGCTTTCGCGAACATGATATTAAAAATAGCTAGTGTTTTCGGAATTTATAAGTAATTATTTATTTTCTTTTATATGGCATTGGGGAATTGGTGGCTAATAATATATGAACTTCCCCATAATATTATCGTTCAGTAGGAGACAAAAAAATGGCTATTACCTAAAAAAAAAAAAAATGTAAAAAATAGATAAATAAAATGAATAAATAACTGAATAAAATAGATATTAGTGGCCCATAAAACAAACAACTTTAAACCCCCACAAAAACGCAACAAATCTGTTAGCCAATGTAATAATTGCCACATCAGGCTGTATGACATGATAAAATTAAATACTTAACACTGTTTTTCAGAAGAACCATTAATCAAGAGTTACTTGAGTCCCTATCTCTAAATAGTTTTATAGATTGTGAGAACTGGATTAAAGTTGTTATTTTTGTTTTAAGCGCCTAAGTTTGCATTTTTCAATGACGAGGGGCTATGTTTACTAAGTACCATTCAGTTCGAGTTGTCGATATTTACCAGGGCCGGACTAGACGAGTAATCGAGTTGAGTGAAGATTACGGCTCTGTGCCCGGTTTGCAGCCGGAAGGCCGGTTTTAGTTTTGGAGACGGCGGACATCGGCCGGATGACCAAAGAGACAAACGAAATTAATCGAAGTCATACGCCCGACGTAATCCTATCCAGCCCGGTATAGATCGGCCGGGCAACAGACTTGAAATTGAAAATGCAATAAGTGAAGTTTGAGCTCGGAATTAAACAGGATTCTGTTAGACTTAACATTCAACTACACAAAACACATGTTATGTTTTAATCATGCTTGAAGCAGTCACATGATTAACACGTGTTTGGATAAGTATAAATGTTATGTTTACATCCTAATTGACCCTAATAAACTAACAAAAACTCGCTCATTATCCTTCCAGTGAACGTTAGCGTACATCTTTAAAATCTGCTGCAGCCTTTGCCATCCCGCGGCGTAGTTTGGCGACATCAATTTACGTACAATGTCAATTTGCGCACGAGGATCGCTCGAGTCCGGGACACAGGGCCTCATTAGGGGCGAGCGGTCGCAATTAAACTGTGCGTCTTTTGCGCCTTAACGACCGGCCAAATTGGACGCCGAGCCCGCCCCTGGCTGGCCTTTAATAAATATACGTTTCGACATCGCGTAATAAATATGTTTCGTGATAATACAGTTTTACGGAACTGTGGTGTGCACGATTCGCTCGCGTTAATTAACGCAAAACAATTTTAATAAAAAGTTGGAGGAGAAAAGGGAATTGGAAAAAAGGTTCGTCGGCTTGGTCTGGTTCTTTGGATTTCATTGACAATTTATACAAACAATTTTTAAGCCTTTTTTATTAACATTTTAATTGAAAACATTGGCACCTGCACATCACATCAGAAGGAAGTAGAGATAATGTTCATATAGACAGGGCAATCAAAAAAGATGTACGTCCGATTAAATTTCCTCCAACTTCCATATTTAGAATAGGTGGACTGCTCTATGGGGAAATTTCGTCTGCGGTTGCCGTTTACGTGAGGCAGTTGTACCTCACTGATGTACGCTAAACAAAGTTCGAGTATATGTAGTATAGTATGGGTTTCATTAAACGGGATCCAGAACCATTCGAATAATTTAAAAAAATGTGATGTGACTGTTTTTCTCATAGTTACGCGATATTTTGCATTAAATACAATTTATAATGAATATCAAAATCTTAAAATACTATTGATATTAAAGCATAGGAGGCATTTCATTGGTAATGCCTCCTATGCTTTCAAGATAAGATAAGATCATTGGATCTTCATATTAAAAATCCTGGTAAAAAGCAGTTTTCTCTGCGAGTATCTTTTTTGGAATCGCTCTCGATTCAGAACCTTTTATTCGAAAGATTCTCCCATTTTCATTTATTTGAGTTTAGTTCAGCGTAGCGCTTGTACTTATACGTTTTCATATGTAAAATGTCTGGAATTTAAAAACAAAATAATACAGACACCACTCAAATATAAGAAATGGAATCAAAATTGAAAAAAAATTACCAAATCGTACAATAATGTTGACGTGGTTTTGAATCGCCCTAAAGATTCGATACCACTAACCCTCGATATTTTCTTAGCACGAACGAACAATAGTCAATTACATTACAATATCTAACAGGAGCGTTAGCAAATGGCAGTAGTGTAAGAAGGTGCCATTACAAGGGTGGCTCGTTAGTCGACGGTCGCCGCGCGGGCCGCCTGATTGTACGTAGGTCGAAGATTGCGTCGATTCATACTGTTCCCAGTACGAGTTCACGAAGAGTACAGCAACATTGGACAAAATGCTTTGAACTTAGATGTTCAGAATTACTGATGAACTGTAAACATTGTGAATGTGAGGCAAGTAAGAGAGTGCCAAAAATTTCACCTCAAATGTTGCGACATTTATTTGCTATTTTTATCCAATTTATATTACTTCTTGTTTGTTATTAACAACTCAATGAGTCTTTCAATGCTTATTTAACTATTGTTTCGTCAACTTCAATCCTTACCGTGGAAAAAGTGGCAATCCAAACAAGCTTAATTTTAACACTAATTTTCAAATATAGGTCAGTGAGTATGTATAACGAAAATGAATAAACATTTTATGGTTATGTATGACAAATACGTTCACGTGTCTGTATAAGGAAGAAGTTGTTATTTGACAGGGTCGGGTCGTTAGCGCGCTGATTGGCGATTGAGCGGCGATTGCCTTGATTGAGGGAGCCCGCGCTCTAACGAACCTGCTTCAGTGGACGTGTCAAACGCGAGGGACTTTCACACTTCTGTGGTGTCGATCTCTCGAAAAATATATGTCCACGTGGTTAAGACAAATATCTAAAAAATGCCAGGGAGATCGCTAAAACCTTGCTAATTCATTATCCACTGGCATAAAGCTTCCAGAGTTTGAATTCTTTGTCTTACAATCCAATTTCCCCATTCTTATCAACTGTATATAGATAGTGTAACTACCTTTAGTCAGGGAAAAAACTGTCCTCCATTGAATAAAAGATTCGCTATAACAAACGTCGGTGTGAGCAAGAAGTTAGGATTTGACAGGGTCGGGTCGTTAGCGCGCTGATTGCCGATTGAGCGGCGATTGCCTTGATTGAGGGAGCCCGCGCTCTAACGAACCTGCTTCAGTGGACGTGTCAAACGCGAGGGACTTTCACACTTTTGTAGTGTCGATCCCTCAAAAAATTTATTTCCACGTAGTTAAGACACAAATCTAAAAAATGTCAGGGAGGATCGCTAAAACCTCATAATGAATTATCCACAGGCATAAAGCTTCCAAAATTTTAATTCTTTGTTTTACAATCAAATTTCCCCATGTAGCTCATTCTTATCAACAGTATCTAGATAGTGAAACTACCTCTAGTAAGGAAAAAAACTGTCCTCCATTGAATAAAAGATTCGCTATAACAAACGTCGGTGTGAGCAAGAAGTTAGTATTTGACAGGGTCGGGTCGTTAGCGCGCTGATTGCCGATTGAGCGGCGATTGCCTTGATTGAGGGAGCCCGCGCTCTAACGAACCTGCTTCAGTGGACGTGTCAAACGCGAGGGACTCACACTTTTGTGGTGTCGATCTCTCAAAAAATATATTTCCACGTGGTTAAGACAAAAACCTAAAAAATGGCAGGGAGGATCGCTTAAACCTTGCTAATTAATTATCCACTAGCATAAAGCTTCCAAAGTTTTAATTCTTTGTCTTACAATCAAATTTCCCTAATATTATCAACAGTATCTAGAATTCTAGATAGTGTAACTACCTCTAGTAAGGTAAAAAACTGTCCTCCATTGAACAAAAGATTCGCTATAACAAACGTCGGTGTGAGCAAGAAGTTAGTATTTGACAGGGTCGGGTCGTTAGCGCGCTGATTGCCGATTGAGCGGCGATTGCCTTGATTGACGGAACCCGCGCTCTAACGAACCTGCTTCAGCGGTGGAGGTGCCAAATGCCTGGGGGACTTTTTTGAGACCTGGGTTTTTGAGTTGAGTTAACGTTAATTAGTAGTTATACAGCCTATGTCTCATTGTTAAAAAAGTAACTACCTGATTGCATTCATACAATGCATGAAAAGTACAGGGATGAGATGTTAAAGCCATTACTTACTTAGTAAATGGCGGCATAAGTGGGATTGAAGTTGAGCCTTACCGAACAGTGATATAAATACTGGCGTTGCAGATAAATTAATACTATGTTCATAGGTGGGTATACAACTTACTTATACAATACTCAGAAGAATGGCAGACTCTAGCGGAAGATAGAGACTGAAATGTTATTGGACACATTTGCCCAGTGAGATCCTGAAAGTTGCAGAAGAAAAGAAGAAGTTTTAGATAAGATTAACTCTGTCAGCTTTATGTGACACATACTTAATGTCAACACGCATAGACCATTCCATAGCTATGTATAGCTAACGGATAGCCATTCGAATAGAAGCGCGAATTCCCGAGGTGCTAGATCCATTTACACACAGTAGAGACATTGTATGGAAACGTTCGATACGCGTAAACAGAGCGTCTACACGGGTGTATTAATGTCTTCATCCAAACAATAGAGACGTTATAAATCATTATAAAACTCGAATTAAGGCAGCTTAATGTTTATATAACGCTTCCGCTTTCATGCCCGCATACACGGCGCGTAACACCTCGACGACTAATTTCGTGCGTACACAGTAATCAGTAGCACGAAACATCATCAGCGTCTTTGTGGAGCGAGACCGCAATCCATCATATCGGGACAAAAGGCGGCGGATAAACGCGCCAGTTGTTTGCGTGAGTGAGCGTTAATTTCGTTAAGGAGTCTCAATCAGAGAAGGCGTGTAAGTAAAGTCGGCGGGCGGCCGCCGCGGGAGCGATTCGAGCGAATTACCGTACCTGGAGGCGCGGGGGACGACTCGTTAGTTGTTGTTTGCCGAGTGACGCGGGTCAATCAGCAGAGACATGCACGGAACCGCACTTCTTCATCCCCCTGTCGCCCCACCTGCCCGGCCCCTCTCGTTAGGCCGCGCCGTCTCTGTCAACTGTGAGAGGAGCTTTATCGAATCTACGACGCACGAGCCAAGCCGCGGTCGGCCCACTCTTCGCTCTAGTTTGGCTCACAACCGCCGGTAAACAAGGGAAATCATTGCAAAACGAATTTGTATAAACGCCACACAGGGGGCTGTCGTGAAGAAGATTCTGGCTTGCGTTGATTGATTACCAATGTGTGAACGGCGGGACAACTTTGAAGGTGCCTGATTAAGTTATCCAGCTTTGCCTTAATGCAGTAGCCAGCAATACAAGAGTGGACCAAAATGAATCTATTTACTCGTAATTCTTAAATTTCACTTTTGCAGATTGAATACCATGACTTGTCCAATTTCCGCAAAACGTTTTCATCGTTACGTCGAAGCAATAAAATTCAAGTAAAATTAAGGAAAGTTCACATTCAGCGGCCATCTGACCTGCGGGCATCCGTCATTTATTTTTTCAAATCTTCCCTTTTATTTAGTAGAGTATATGAAACCAGTAACCAACCCACTGGCTACACGGGTTGGTACAGATAACCGAGCTCAAGCGGAGGACTTGCGCAGTATACAAGTTCTTCAAAACACGAGTTCAGCTTATACCGGTCGCCTGCCCCAGCTGGGGTTGGACTGTACGCCGCGCGCGCCGGCCGAGATTGCAGCGGTCGCGGCCGCACGTGGACCGCAGCTGCTCCCTCACTAATTAGCTAAACGCACATTGTACACAATTACCGAACACGCCGCCGGGCTTTGGCCCTCGGTGCGTGCGGCCAGGAAGGGACCAGGTAGTAGAAAGTTTGAAAATATCTACTTTTGAAGTTGATTTCAAATCGTTATTTAAGTTAAACTGACTTGCGGCTCGGAACCGCTTAGTTTGAGGAAAGACTTCTTTTCGCCAATACGCAATGCAATTTGTTATGAAATACTGTCTACGGCTACTTTCTACTATTACACCGCTCGTCATCTTCAGGGTTTTCATCATCTCGAGCCGCAATGGTCTCGTACAGTTCGGTTCATGGGATGTTTCCTTCTCAGGATCCTTACCTATATTGTGGATGCAATTCCATCAACTGTAAAATAGGATCTCGATATCAACATCTATCGGATCAAGAATCAATACTTAAGTAATATCTAGGAAACAGGCCCAAGTCTTATATTTGACATAACTTAAAACTTGATTGTTGCTGTAATAAATATGTGGGCAGGTTTCATAGTTAATAGAAAGGTTAATGGATACAGTAATAGCGTAGCGATGTCAGAGAATAATTTAATGACTATTAAGTAGATAATAGTATGCTATTTCAGATCAATTAATTTTATGGTTTATGTTTAGGACTTAAATAGATCAAGTCCCCAGGGTAATTGGTAACGAGCGTTTCTTACGACTCGACGAGTTGAATGGTCGGAATAACTCAAATGAAATGCTAATTCATAATATATTATCAACAAACGTAGAACACTTAATGGTTATTCATAACTTTGCGAAGAGGCATAAAATCTCCATAATCGTACCGAAGCCATTGGCGACGATAGAACGTAAGAAACAAACATACAATGAGTTAGGTACAAGATTAAGTATTTATCGCAAAAATAAACCATTTAAAGCAATGAAAGAATATGAAGAAGGAAACTCGTCATTGTACTTTCCTTCTTCAGTTCAGAAGACGATTAATCGTACAGAATGCAAAGTGAATAAAAATCAGGAAAATCCTATTACCATACCATTGCAATATAGGTCATTTTACAACTCTCACTGTACGCTTTACGTATGGCCCACTTTGCGAAGGTCAGGTACAAATCACGGCAAGTAACTCAAACAAAAGTTGTTGTGGTGGGGATAAGTTCACGCATCGTACGGCATACGTGTTACCCACCCAAAAAAAGGAAAATTAGTGTACTGTGCAGCAACTGAAGAACATTCTGGGATCTGAAGAGCTGGAGGATCTTAAGAGTGAAATCCAGAATAACATTCAAAAATGACGTAATATATCACAAGAAATTTGAAAAACAGGATTTGAGCAAGGAAGAATTAGATTCGGTTTCAGAAACAGCGCAATTTTGATTAAAACCACAGCAAATGTTTGTCTATCTGGAGTTTTACGCAACTCTGGTGAACTGCATTAGGACCGGAAGCAAGCTAAGCATTAATCATTTTATATTTAAGTAACAAACTGTAAAAACTTTGTTATGTACATTCTAAATTAATCCATATAGCGTCTATAATGAGTCCAATTTAGCCGGTCGGAGAGACGCCGCACCGTTGTGTGCAAAACTGTTTGGTTTTTGTCTCGCTCTCAGGTAGAAAATACGGCTCAGAGCATTTTCATAACAATGCGCCGGCGGCTTTCTCGGTATACTTTTTTGGGCGTTCGATGCGTTTGACAGACAAGCTATTGTCATCGTAAGATGACGGCCTAAAAAGTGAGCCTTTTATCGATGATCGAGAGATCGATCACGCCGCTGAACCGAATTCCGCGCCGTAACAACCACTAATTAGAGAAACTCGAGCGGAGGGTTAGCCTAATTGAATTTAGTTGATTAAATTAGATGAGTGGCAAACAAAAACTGAGCAACCTACGAAAAATCTTTATCCCACATGCCAGAACGCCAGAACTGTACATCATTATGTTAATTAAGTCTTTAAAGTCGTCGGTTTGTGTCGGTTTTGAATGGAACATGTGGCAGTGATTTTCAGCGAAACGAAACGCAAGAGGACACCCAAAAGCGGCAGTCTATTCTTGCTAGTTCCCTTATTGAGATTTTCGTATACTTTTTGACAAATGGATAAAGAAATAAGATAGATGGTGATCGACGAGGTTGATTGATTGATACTGGAAACAGTGCAGGAGCAGTGAGCTTGGTATACATATGGGACGACAGTAATTATTTAAGACAAATATAAATTAAGAAAACATGTTAATTAGTTCGGCTTCTGCCAGTCTTTGCCGGTATTTTCGAGATCATTGAAAAAAGGTGGTACCTATGAGTCACGAATAATCTGCCAACATTGGTATTAAATTGTGCCAATTAAATCGTAGGTAGTTAGCGAACAATCAAATCGTACAATAGTCGTGAATCGTCGTAGTGGTCGCTTTCACGTATTGACTGTGTTAGTCGCTAAGGTAAAGGGGAATGATTTGTCTACATGCACAACGGAGTGACACATTTGTGGTACGAGTATGTGTCAAATGCGTTCAGTGACCGGATGACTTTGGCACCTTGGCACCATATGATACTACTAAAAGGATAAGACGTTAAACATGATAATGTAGTGTTTTATTTTAATTTTGAGATTACATTAAGATTTGGAGGTTGGTTTTAATAATCCCGGAATTTTAATCGGACCGTTAGAAGGCTGCTTCAAACACTGCCTCTTAGATGAGATTGATCAGCTCAAAAGTAAATGTATTACTGGACTTGTCTTGTCAACATCGAATCTGGACCGCATAGCCGCTTGCCATCAGGTGGACTGAGGTCTACTTCTAGTAGACACAATAAAAAAGGTTAGTTAACCATAAGTGCCTTTAAAAACCTTACATGGTTAAGATTATTTTTTGGTGATATTGATTTTGGAAGTACAAATTGTCTGCCTAAGTATATTCGCCAAAATGAAGCTTTTAAACAAACTAGGCGGACCTGCCTAGTGCGCACAGCAAAAACCAATACACGACTTTTCCATATTTTTTACAAGGCCTTAGCAAGATAAAAACTGGCAACTCTATAAAATAGAAAATGAACTCACCTCGTGTAGTCGCTTTTGCACAGGATCATTCCGCCTTTGAAGTAGAATGATCTGCCCATATCCGCCAGGGCTTGGCCACAACACGTGCATTTTAGGCATCCATGATGCCAGTATCTGTCTAGGGCGTGTAACAGGAACCTCTCGACGATCTTGCCGCCGCAGCCCGCGCATTCTTTGAGGGCTGTATTGTTGTTATTGTGGGGGTAATCGTGTCCGTTGGCAGCGAAGGCGGCCTCGGGGGAGGGGGGGTGTGGTGAGCTGAGCTCCGCGTACCCGTGGTAGTGCGGGTTCATGCTCAACGCGCTCGCTGCCAGCTTGACGGTTGGAGCGGGAACCGCTCGTGCCGACCACCACGACTACACGCCCTGGGAACAAAAGAAGGTATAACGTTAGTACTTCGTTACTGAAATAACATAAATAAACACACAAATTCATAGGATCTTAAGAAAAAAAGGGGAACATTGAGTAGAGGTCCTGCCTGCCGAACCTAATCAGGACAAATTGATTATTAGGTACTCTTTTACACTCGTAGTACAAACTATGCTTAGTATGGGATTTTGAGGCTCTTGGTGTCGTATGTCCCAGATATCGACTATATTGGAATTTAACCATAAATGAAAGCAGACAAATTGTATTTTACATGTCATGTTTTATCAGTAGACTATTTGAATACAAATGAGATTGGCCTTTGGTGCGAAGAGGTTGACCCGAGGTCGAACGAACTTTCCTTGGGCAGCGCGATGGATTCGGGCATAGGCTTGCGGGCGGCCGCGCTTATAAAATTTTCCAATTAGCAATTTCATACAATTAGGAGGGTAGAGGGGCTTGGGGTTGGTCGCGGGAAGGGTGGGGGGGAGCAGTGCGTCAACCCGATCCAATTAGCTCGCGGCCGGCGGAGCGGCGGGACGCCGTCTGAGCGGCCCTGTCGCCATAAAACTTAATTAAACGTTTTAAAACAAGTATTCATTAAAGAATAATCAAGCTTATGTAGTCATAAATAACCGGATTGTCCCGCGCGGAACGGGTGCCGTAATTAAGACTGCACAGAGTTGATCAAACGCACTGATTTGAAACTACCCTTCATTAAGAGCGCGGGCCGGAGCTTCCGCTGCGGTGCAGAAACTAATTAAGAATAACGGACGCTTTAAAAGCGTAATTAATTTAGATTGTAATTCTATTTCTCCGAGAGTAAAATAGACAATTATTTCAGTAGCCCTTTCTTTTGGAACGATTTGCTCTGCTGAATGTAATTTGCTTAATTTCTGTGTCTGACATAATAAAGGGTTGTAGTTACGTCTAGATTCATTTAACGTAATGAAATGACAATATTAACTAATTGTCGAAATGTGTTTGGGGCTGGAGCCTACATTTGAATGGCTAATGAATGAGTGAGAAAGGCGTGTTACTGATGGATGTGGAAATAAACTTTTTCAAAATCGCAATAATTTAGTCCTACAACGATGCAAAGTTAAAATTAACATTAATCATAAAAGTAGCTTTTTGGAATTTCAAAGACGACAATAATCTAGGTGACATTCTATTTTATAAACAACATGCATCAAGCGTGACGAACCAGTTTAAATCTTATGGTGTCAATGGCAACTACATTCTATGCTATCAATATTCCGCCAGCTTTATTTACTTTCATCGGCCATACATACAAGGGTCATAATATAGTATGAGACTTATGGTCTGAAGGTTTAGCTCCCCGCATTTGCTTTATTTGATCGCCTTTTCACGATCCCATAGGCTTTCTTTGCAGGAGCCACCCTACGTCTGCAGTTTGCTTACTGTTTTCGTGGGCAGCCATGATGAGTAAGTTGAGCCTCTTCGAATGCGCGACGGATAGCCAGGCTGCCCTTCTTGCCGAAAAAAAATTCTAGCTTGGGTTACAGGGCAGACGACGGTTACGATAGAGTTCCTCATGAGGGCATTGATTGATGCCCCTGGTACGAACAAAGATATTAAAAAAAAGACGTAGATAAGTTACTTGTGCTAAAAAAAATGGCACCCGAAATCAGAACTTCAAACACCTGAGCAAAGCATTGACAGTTTGAGACGACACTGCGCAATATGTATCTGACTCATTTACGCTCTAGTAAATAATCATACTATCCTGTACACACGGTCAAATTATAGGCACGTACGCCAGGGGCCAATTTTCGACTTCGCATCAGTACTGACATAACGTGCCTAAATCTCTTTTAAATATATCATTGTATACGAAGGTTAGGTATTACATTAATGATGGTCCTTCGGTGCAACCGCCATGACAGAGATCAAGACGAACTTGGGTCAAGACCATTTTCCTAACGGACCAGTCTATGCCGTAGTTGCAACAGTGGTTTCCAGTTGCATCGTAGTTGCGCGTGTAGAAAGCCATTACTACCCGGCGGCGTCTAATGAAGGCCGCGGGCACAGTATAAACATACAGTAGAACCTCTACATACAAACGTGCCGCTCTCGTAGTAGCTCCCGTAGTCGCGATTTCAAGCACACGCGATTTCACGCACACGCTTAGCATTATAGCATAGCACACTAACAATACAAAAAGATCAGAAATCACCCTCTTTTACAAATCAGTTAAAGAAGTTTCTTATTGCACATTGTTTTTACTGTGTAGAAGAATATCTAACTAGTAAATACTAACTTGTAAATTATTATTAGTCTATAAGAATGTGTTCAAATGAACGTTTGCTACACCTGTACAAGGTAACTAAGTTGAAAGTGCCTATTTTATTTTAAGATCCTGTGTAACACTTGGTTTTGCAAATAAATTTTCTATTTCTAAAATAGGGAGGCATAGGGCGGCGGCAGTACGGACGGGCTGTGCCGCGTGTCTGTGTGCATGCTAGGCTAATAACTCGGCGAGCGGCCTTAGATAACCCACTGTATGTTAATACTGTGCCGCGGGTCCGGTAACACCCGCGTTGCGTGCGCGCTAATGAGCGCCGTCGCGTGCGCACCTATCGATGTTCGTTAAATCGGACGCAGTGCCCAAATGTCTTTGTTTTGCTTTTGCACACTTTAGTGTAATTACGGTAGGAATATCATACGGTATAATAACCGCCATTGAAGGCGGTTAAACTGAATATGTTTTTATAGGTTTCTAATATACGTTCAGAGCTGTGGCGAATGGTAAAATCAGGGTTATTAAAATCTCTGCCAATCAATATGCACCTAGCAAAATAACATTCAAGGCTGTTTATGATAGTTTTTATATTTACAAAAAAAACTTTTTTGAGGACTTTTAAAAATAAGAATACGGTTTGATATAAGCAATATTATGTATGTGCCCGCTATCGATTGCATAGTGGCAATGAGACCGTTTGCCGAAACTACTATTGTCGAATCAACATTCCACATAGTGGTCACCTCGTGAGCTATACTTTATTATTCGTTTCTACTATTAATGTGACGCAGATTCGGTCATATCATTTCATATCAGTGAAGATCACTAGCAGCTCTTGTTTCATGATAGGAAACTCCTGGTCAAGTGTTAATATTATTACCATAAGTATTTAGGTAAAGTAACAGTTACAATAGAATTGCATTGTTGTAGTTGCACATTGTGTGATGTGATAAGATAAGGGATCGCAATAGCAACATTGTTGATAACATAAAGGTTTCAACTACAAAGACCTAATAATTTGGAGGTGGAACTGATTATGATAAACTGAATTTTTTGAAGAATTTCGTCCGTGTTCGTCATTTGACAAACGAAACTGTTCAAAAACAAATAAGTATGTCTGAAACATCATTATTACACAATTAGTCAGCTGACCCCAAACTGAAGAGAGCATGTGTAGGGTCACGCAACATGCGTAGAAAATTGACCTTACTGCATAGTCATAAGGTGATAGCAACTGTCAATGTGCATACCCTTTTAACCCGTGGCCGACTGTACAGGCTAAATTAAACAGAAGTTAAAGGTGAACACTTTGAATACAACGCAGAAATTTCTAAAAATAATTCAAAGGAAATAGATCACTACAAATTATGAACCCCACTTTACGATTCATTGTTCATAAATAAAAAATAATAATGTCAGCTTACGGGGCACGGAACGAAATTGTGCATAATTACTCAAACTTATGTCTGTTTGAGTCCGTCAGGAGTTAGTAGAGGAAAACGTGTCTTGTTATGAGGAATTAAGGTTTTATTTGTGTGCGGAGGGAATCCGGTGCGTGTTTAGGCTCACGAGGGAGGCCTGGGAACTAAGCAGGTGGCGTTTTCATTATTCAAGCCCCATTGATTGGATACTTTGTTGCCGTTTAAAAATCTTATTAGCAACGAACTAACAACAAAACGAACGATGAGCCCACTCCTGCGTGCCCCCTATTTACCTGCTAAGTGATTTTTTTTCAATTACAACGATGAACTGCAGGTTCGAATGTGAGCTGCGAAACTGTAAGTCATCTTGTTACTATTTTATTTCCTTCTTCCTCCTTCGGGTGGAGTATTTGTCAGCAATAAGCGCGATGAGTTTGCAGAAATGGCCGGAGTGCATTTCGTCGAAGGCTTTTATTGTGATATGATATTTTGGGCTTTGTTATTAATGGCAGTTCCATTGATAAAACGTTTTTGTGTGATTCTTCAACGGTTTTTATGGGCTATTATTCCCGTTTAAATAGCTAAGGAATAGATGGATATGAACAAACAAACGTGAAAGCCTTGTTGGAAGCCTATAAATCACTTAGGTATCTTTACCCTAAGTTGTCTATGTTGCGTATAGGTAGGTAGGTGAAAGTATCTGACTGTTTTTATGTGCAATAACGTGTTATCTTATTCTTCGAATCAAAATGGAGTGGTCAAAAGAGTTATGACAAGTATTTCCTGACGTTGCGACTCCAGAGAATGCGTGAAATCATCTCTTGCTTATTACTGAACGATAAAAGAACGATAAAATAATAAAACATAAAACCAACAGAACAAATTATATCTCGCCCAGAATTTAAGTGAGGGTTATAGCTCAAAAACCTTACCGGTCACTCGTTTTTAACTGCTGGGATACCCCAAGTACGCCCCGGCGCGCACCCGCCGCGAATAACGTAATTAAGCCGAAACCACCGACGAAATTAAACGCGAAAACGGAATGAGAATGTGAGCCTAATTAGAGCCGGAGGGGGGAAGACGTTGCATCTCCCCCCCCACCCGCGGGAACTTGCACAGGATCGCGCGGTCACGTGGTATCGGGTAGATTAGCCGCCCGTAGACGAGTATTAGCGCTAGTGACAATCGTAATATGGGATTAGGTTATTTTATTTAGCATTAGGGATAATGCATTATCATCTTACTAAAGAAAAGAAAACCAGAAAAAGACATCTGGCTTTGGCTTCTTTCGTCTTTCGCAAACCGGGCGACGACGGCGACGGCACTAACAAAATATAGGTACCAGAAAAAATCGACCGGTCTGTTAAATGGTCTCGGTAGGACAGTGGTTAGAGAAGTCGCGCGGTTTGCGAAAGACCCGATTCCCGCCTGAAGCCAAGACACCTTTTAAAAGAAAAATCAGTCTTTTTTTAACGTCCTTACGATTGTACAATAATGCTACTACAAAGAATTTCTTTATAAAATCTGAAAGGGCAGATATAGCAGTTTCTGTGTTCTAAAAAATTCTACGTTGGTATCAATATTTTAATTTTTACAGCCTCCCAAATAGCTATACTTTGTATGAAAATGCTTGAGATATCCCTAGACACTTTTGAGCAGTGTAGATAAAAATTATGGATAAGTTTTTTTTCAGACAGGGACAGTTTGTTAGTACCTACACGTACACTCTGTTAGAGCAGCGATAAATTCTAGATAAACCTGTCATTAACGTTGGTCCTGTAATATCAACATAAAGCGAATTTAGTTTGTCTTCTCCCGAAAAACAATCAACTTTAAAAAACTACGACTTTTAATTCACCATCCAACTTTGAAAGAATAACATTTGATACTTCAGTGAGCGGGACACATAGCGCGGAGAACCGATGGCCGTTGGGGCGGAAAGGTTCTCGAATGGCGACCACGTACCGGACGACGTTCCGTGGGCAGGCCCTTCACAAGGTGGACCGACGATCTTGTCAAGGTCGCGGGAAGCCGCTGGATGCGGACAGCGCAGGACCGATCGTTGTGGAGATCTTTGGGGGAGGCCTATGCCCAGCAGTGGGCGTCGTTCGGCTGATATGATGACTTCAGTGAGTTCGATAACTTATATTTATGCAACCACAAGTGATAGGTAAAAGGCAAATTATTGCCACAACAAGATTTGTGCCTCTTAATTTAATTGGCACTTGGTCACGTGATATAGAAATTAACCCAGATGCATTGGTGTCTATAATAATTGCTTGAATGAGAAGAGAATGTCGGAAATAATTTAATTAAGGTTGGCGTTGCGTTAGAGAAGAGATGCCAAGTGTATCGAAAATTGTCGACAAGAGCGTGGATCTTCAATAGTGGATTACGAATTAGCCTTAGCAGATTAGATTATATAAAAAAAGTTGTTATTTAATAATGAATGAGAATACACCTTGATAACATGATCATTGAGTCTACCTTAGGGTGCCCTCGGCACTTTCATTGTTTCTAGCTATGCCTTCTTTCGTAGTCAAACCGTACATATGGTTCTAGAGCAATATTAGTTAGTGATGTCATTTAATATTATTTTTTCGTTAGATTCGTTTATTGCTAAATCATGCGAATTGTGGATTGTTACAGCGAAACAGTATCTCATCGCAATAGTTATAACTGTTTAAGGTAAGATACTATCGACAGTTTGAGTAATCAAGCTATTGCTCGACTTTCTATTATATAGACTATCAATTAATAAATAATAAATAAATAAATATAATGTAACATAATCGTAACAGGTATAGTTGGAGAGCTTTGGGGCGACCTTTGCCCAGCAGTGGGACACATCCGGTTTAATAAAAAAATACAATGTCCGAAACATATTTTCATTAATTTGTGTCTGTAGCTTAGAAATACTATCTACTTTTATAAGAAATATGCACCAACCAATAAAGCTAAAAATATAAGTAAGTAGTATTCTTCAAATTAGCAATATTACGCTGTTGCTGTAAGTCCAAATATTCTGCAATACAAAGATGTCAATCACATCTAAAAAAACTCCATTAAAAACTGATCGCAGATTGGTGCTCAGCTTTTCAATTAGCCGCGTCACAACAAGTCTTTCATTTATTTTCATTCAAATTGATAGTATTTTCCGGCAGGTCGGATCGTCAAAAAGTCACCCGGAATTTCACTCTGGCAAATAACTCAGTGAGCGTCGGGCGCGAGCATAAAACCGATTCGGTCCTCACATCCATACTAATTAAAAAACTGCGGACAAATTGGAGCCCACTCCTCGCCCACGGGAACATAAAATATCCATTCGAGCCCTCTCGCCATTGATTAATTTTATCCAATCGGTTGCGATTTTAACTTTTCCATCAGTTAATTGTCATGCTCCATTAGGTAACTCCATTGGTGTTAAATTCCCGCGCTGGGTGTATGTCGTTAATTACTTATCGGCTGTAAGTTTTTGAGCGAGCGCACTCGCCTGCGGCGTCTGGTGGCGTCAGTGATGGAATCACGAATCACGATTGCGCGGAAGGGTTCGTTCTCATAGCTGTTACTGGATTTTAAAAAAGCCTGTTTTGAATTGGACAACGTAGTCAACCACTGGGCTCGGCGTAATACTGAATTGTGCGGTGTGAAAATTATCGCTGAACCAGTGGGCTGTTAGTAGCTAACTGAATAGATTTTTCATGTTATTTCTATGTTCAAATTAGGAAATTGAAATGTAACGAATGCAAAACTATGTTTTGCTTATTGATTTGGTCATTTATTTTAATACACTAATACAGCTCCTATTAACAGATTTTGTGGGAAATTTAGAATAATACTAATTCAGATAAAACTCCATTGGTGTTAAATTCCCGCGCTGGGTGAATGTCGTTAATTACTTATCGGCTGTAAGTTTTTGAGCGAGCGCACTCGCCTGCGGGCGTCTGGTGGCGTCAGTGATGGAATCACGATTGCGCGGAAGGGTTCGTTCTCATAGCTGTTACTGGATTTTTAAAACAGCCTGTTTTCATTTGGACATCGTAGTCAACCACTGGGCTCGGCGTAAGATTGAAGTTGTGCGGTGTGAGAATTACAGCTGAAGCAGTGGGCTGTAGTAGCTAACTGAATAGATTTTTCATGTTATTTCTATGTTCAAATTAGAAAATTAAAATGTAACGAATGTAAAACTGTGTTTTGCTTATCAATTAGGTGATTTATTTTAGTGGTTATTTTTATACACTAATACAGCTTTTATGAACAGATTTTGTAGGTATTTTCTAAAATTTTAAGGTTAAGGTTATTCTAATAACACTAATTCAGTTAATAACCCATTTTTCACTGTGATGCCTTGAGTTAACTCAAGCCCCCACATGAAGTTGTTGAAGTTGTTTCAATGTAAACATTTCAATGAGCATTAACATTCAAATCCGCGTTGGACATGTTACATTGCTCACTTAGTGAGCCCCGGTGGCGCAAATCGCTACTTACAACCCGCAACTGCACGACAAACACGACACGCGTTTATCGTGCCGTAATAATGACCACTTTGCCGCCAATAGAAAAGTTTGTTACGGAATAGAAAATTCCCAGATAATCGTCCGACGGCGCAGTTATGGAAATAGGGTTGTCAGATTGAAAATGTGTCGCTGTAAACTTGTAAGTTTGACGCCCTTTAGCGGACTTCGTAAAAATAAGTCTCATAGGTAAGGAAATCTTTTAGGAGGTAAAGTTTTTCTGTACCTGTACTAGTAGTTCTGTCTGAATACATAGGTACATGCTATTGCGATAATTTAGTTGAATAAATCATAATGATGAAATTCAATTTGTTAAATAGTATACTGATTTCTTTCTAAATTCTGTAGCGCATATTATATCACATAATAAGGTATCCTTGTACCGAGAATATTGTTCCGATAGTAGCAGATTTTTAAGTTCAAGTGATATTTACCCTGCCCTGTGTGTAGGTAAAAAATGGTATAAAAAGAGATTGCCCGGCAATGGTCTAGGTCAAAAGTGTTGGAGATTAGAAAACCCAAACTATCTTAATTTTTATTACATACCACACATAGGGTACCTTTTTTTCAAGCTTTCTTTTAATATGAAAATTATATCTTTTCTTTTAATTTGAACCTCAATCGGTCGGCTTGACCGTGGCTCATAGGCATTGTTCTTTAGGCGGTCTTATTTCTGAAAGCGATGTTTTTCAGACAATCTTCAAATAGGTGAAGGAAAGATGACAAAAAGACAATGATGATTTAAAAAGGTCGAATGCGCCATAGTCGGGTTTCAGGCCAGCGTCCATAACTAAGTAGTCAACCCTAGCACGCGTTACCGCTGTATAATATTATTTGCATATAATGACCTCTAATGGGGGCGTATTATTGAGTGACCTCGAAAGAGAACCGTTCGATCTCACGGAGCCTTCGCCGGTTTTCGAAGTGACTAATGAGTTATGACGCGACTCAGATGAAAGCACTCTCCGAGGTTCGTGCTACAGATGTTGGGACAAGCTTTTAGGGACAGGCCACGTGTAAATATTGAGCATATTAAAGAGTGTACATTTTGTTTTTCAATCACATATTTGAATTGCCTTAACAGATATCATAAAGTTACAAAGGACGTAAGTTGACTGTTTATATAAATTCTTCATAAGATCTTCGATTCAATTTCTTTTTTGTGGATGTTGGGTAAAGACATTAATGGTAAGAAAATAACTGCAGAACAAACACTCATCACATACACGTACAACGAAACAACAAATTTTGAAAACCAATCATTTCACATGTATTTGATGACAAACTATCATTTCGTAAGAATACACGCTTAGAAAATTTCAATTCCCACAGAGTTTGACAACCTTCACTTGTTTTAAGAACAACTCATTTTGTCCATTTTATTGTCGTTTACTTTACAATTTTGACATCGTAAACTACCGTAGCGTAATAAACGTGTATGACAATGGGACTGGATTTCTCAGAAGTGGAGAAAATAATCATTAAAAATGGTGGAAATGGTGGTAACAATTTGGATGTGTGATTATAACTGTATTCTGACTATGTATGTTTTAAATCTCTTCCAAGTTATTAAATCACCGAGACTAACATGCGGCGCAAAGCGACAACACCATGTTGGGCATTTTCTTCCGCCTAAAGGTCGTAGCACATTAAGTCCGCTCCATACCAATCAACTCGTTGCTCGCGTTCTTACAATTTAAGGTTCAAATTTGAATGGAAAGATAATTGCTGGGTTGGAGCCGTGCCGGCAAAGTGTGCTATGAGCTTTAGCCGGCCTCATAGGAAGCGATCATCTCCGTCCACGGAAAAATATCCGCATAAGGTACACATATCAAAACTGTCTAGGGATATCATAGGGATATCATTTTTCAAATATTTCATAAAGTTAAGTTTCTTTACAAGTTGAGCATTATCTTAGAATAACGCGAGGACAGAGGCATATGATAAAGGTTAAGCAGTGTATAAATGTGGAAAGTAGCAACCGACTAATGATTATGGAAACGTTAATTTACATAACTTGTTACACATGAAATAATTATAATATTAAGAGTTCTGACACTAATATTTTTGACCCCAAACAAGACAGCCTGTACGAGGACTAAGGAGGTGAAGCCTATTTTACATACAACCAGTTAAAAATACGTATTTATACAGATATTAACATAACATAAATTAAACACGAGTCACAATAAGGTTTTGTTGGATAGAAAGCGAACCTTGGACCTTTGGCGTTGTAGCTACCTTCTAACTACGCCAAATGACCATGCATGATGGTAATTGTTAAAATTACTAAAACATAACAATAACACAGTTAACAGTTTATTTATTTATTTCATTGAAATTATCAATTTATTTATTTAATTTCTAATATGCATTTTGTAATTCGTACTTTTTGTAATTTGATATGTTGTAAGTAGGTAATTTTTAATGTTATAATTTGTGATGTGTGTGTGAGTAATTATTATTGGTCCATTTTTTGACTAATTGAAATTATGAATGAATTGAATTAAAAAATAGACATTTTCGGTTCATAGGTTTGAACTTATGAAGCCACGAGACGCTTCATAAAAAATGAAGCATAGCAACAGGTAGAGGCGGTACTTCCTCACAGAGAGTTACACGTGTTCGCGTGTCAGTCGTTTTGTCGACCACGACTTTAATGGGCCTAAATTTGTCATCGTCAAGCAGGTGTGTCGTGACGTCACGCGTAATGGACGAACAAGTGCAGACATTGTCTCCTACAGATCGGACTCTCTCACCTGTAATTAGGCGGCCGAATAGAACTGAGGTACGAAAAAACTAAATCCATGCAGATGTGTACCTACCATGTAACATTGTTTACTACATTGAAGAGCGTTTTACAAGAAGCAAGTTGAAGGTGTCTTGCGTGGAATATTAGTATCTAAGTTTTGAGTCTAATTTCCACATGTTAGAGCTAGCTCACCTTTCGAGCTTCAAACAACAATAAAATTTTATTATTTTAGTTTTTTTGCCTAACTACAGTTTCATGCAACTGCCTATAATAAATTTCTCGTAATTAACAAGTTAATTAAACACTAATGACTTAAAAAAATGTATTCCTCACATTCCAGCCTCTCGTTCTATCGTACGCAGGCCCATTAATTTGAGGATGTTAACACGTACCTACTGGAATTCCTCAGATTCTCTCTCTAATGTAAGAAATTGACTTGTTCATTTCTAATTTAATGTATAAAATATTTTAAATTTACAGTGATGCGAGGAACAGTAATGCTGAGGGCATGCCTCGGCGTGTTTTATTACTCCTTAATAACGTGTCCGACAACAGTTTTTATAGTCCGTGACGGACGAAAACGGCAATTATTCGAATTCCAAGCGCATCACAGGCACATTTACGTACACAGGTGCACGCACCAACCTTTACAAAACCATTGCAAAATAGGTCTTACATCAACAGCATAAGGTGCCCGTATATAAAGGTTGATGTGGGCGCCTCTGTACATTATATTATTTTTAATTTCATGAATACTTTAAAATGTCTTAATATCATAAAAGTTAGTTGCTAAGTATGAATTTGCGAGTGTAACAATGGACTGAAGAATTTTCCGTGATGATTATACAATGTGTTAGATTACGCTTCTAGAAGTAAAAGTTGAACTGAATTGGATAGTTTTATTTGCAGGCAATAACGAGAAACCAGCATTTCTAAGGAGAGAAAGCGAATGGAAGAAACCGTTCATTTATAAATCGACACTTTTAATTCTACTAATGGTTAGTTATAACATGAAAAACACAGGATCAAGAAAGTTTATCATAGTTTCTTGGTTACTGTTTTGTAGCTGTTCATTTTTTCACTTTTACGCAAATACAATACAATCCTATGTTTCATTTTCAGACGAAAACTTTTTGAGATTTTAATGGAACAAAACTAACCTTTACCATTAAAAAGGCATGATCGCGATGGGAAACAACAAACATCACCAACTTTAGTCAAATTATTCTCTTGTAAAAATATTGTAAATATATAAGAAGTTCACATTAAGGTCTTTTTTATAGAAAGAGACTGTTACCCTCAAATTCACAAACGTCAATCAACGCTAAGCGCTCGCTCATGCTCATGCGTTCCCGTAAAATGTCGATAGAACTGAAAGGAACAGCTATACTTCTGAGGGATGTTTAACGTTGATTTTGGTATTTATAAGTTGAATCTCGTTGTCCTTTTTGTAAAGCAGTGCCTCATCCAAAAGTTCGCTAGTGCAGGTCACGGCCAGCGGAGCGTCTCGTCACGCCGCACTGCTCATAATTGTACCTGCCCTGCTCCGACAAATATATTAAGTATTAGATAGAGGCGAAACTGTGTAATTTTCAAACGGTTTGCCGCAAAACCACGAGTTAGACGGCACGAGCAGTCAATAAATTTTAACTTTCTTTTTGGTCAAGTTGCTGTCCTGGAAGTACAATAAGTTTTAAAACGAAGATAGTCGAAGCATTTATAAATATTGTGTTTAAGAAATGAGTACATACATGATCTAGTGGGAACTTCACCGATTTATGCATGTAATAATTTTAAATGCTTTTAGGTAAGATTCCTAAATTTAGGTTTACCGAACGCTTTTTGTGTGTTTTTGTAAGGCCAATAAAAATTTTTCTTTCTTTCTGTCTTTCTTACAACGAAACGTGAGTTTGATTAATGCCTGATTAAACGTTCAAAAATTGATTTATTTTGAATTGAATGACTGTTTGGTAGAAAGTGTGCCACGTATTATAGTACCTGAGGCTTTTATCTATTTTTTGATTTTGAGAACGCTGGAGCTAGTGGAAAGGCATAAATAAGAAGTAGTAAAGGGATTAATGGAATCTGTTTATTAAAACAGATTACATGTTATCATTTAATCTAACGCCTAAAGTAATATCTTTGGAAAACCACGTTTCTATATCAGTATTTTTTAATGCAAAATCACGATATTTAACAATAGCGGGAATCCCTGAGTGCATGAAAATAATAATTAATTTTAAATAAAGTTGTCATTAGTTGTTGGAGGATTGCAGCGCATGCACAGATTTGCAACACGTGTAGGTCACACCTAAGCACCCACACTAAGTACAGTTCACCGGATAAACTCAGACAGTTCGGACAACCTTACGCCAACGCAATGAAGGTCATTTTCCATTTGCTATGTTACGCTTGACGTGATGCCCACTGTACATATACTGACGCTTATCATGTGATGGATGTGATTAGTTAGAGCGTGTAGATGATAACGAACAATGGATGCACTTTAGAGTTTGGAGTATTTACGACAATTTTAGTGGCCTAATATGGCGCGTGTTACTAAATACTTGTTCCTATTGAAGGTATTGTTAGCGAAAATAAATCTCAACCAACCTAAAGATGACCAATGTTCATATAGGTCTAAACCTGGGTTTATGTCCATTAATAGACATTATATCCTCCGAACTATCAGTTTCATGACATAACATACCCTCACGGCCATATCCCTAAAGGGTCAGTCAGAAGAACACTGATTGTTACCATCATGGTGAACAGACCATTCAGAAGCCCACATTTTGCCTAGGGAATTTGAACCAAACGTGGTAGTAACCCAAAAAAGTAAATGTAGTAATGCAAAACTGCAGTATCAAATATGTTCTGTCCGCTTTCACGACATCCCCTATCGGCTTGCGCCCGCGCACGAGTTAACTATTCTATGTTAATTTATCGGCCTGCAGCAAGTACGGCACATACGTACAACACTTTCTACTCGTTTCTGATACAAGTGTTCGACACCAAGTCTTCTCTAGTTGCTTCAGAACAACAAGCATTTATTTTATTTTTGCAATGTGGTCAGCAATATGAGCTAACCAAACTACGAGCTGTTAACAATAATTGATTTGCTAATGATGACATGAAAATCTTAATCAAGTATCGAGTTCAGGCAAGAAATAAATGAGTAAATATGCAAAAACATTATTACATACAGAGCCGTCTAGCCGCATACTGGACCAATACAAAAAAAAAGAAAAACTACCAACTTATTAAATCTATCCTGGCTGATTCTTAAATAAAGCCAAGACTAATAGCAACATAATATTATTGTAAATAACGTAGGTACTGTTTCTTCTAGTGTAGTTCTCCCACCACAAACAGTTCTTCATTTACTATAACCACCACCACCTAATACACTGCCACCTGGTAGTAAACCTTATTTCGTGAATAAAATCAGAACGAAACTTTCCGTCTTTTTTGTAAATTATTTGTTGTTTCTTGAGTTTTTTTCAAGCAAAAAGTTTAAAAATTGCTGCCTATATTTCAGTCATAACTGTGAGCGCTGAACTGAATATAAGAGTACAGTTAAGCGGCGACATCAACCGGGACATTAGCTCTAACAACACGGCTTAGCTGAATTTTAGAAATATAGCTACAGCTGTTTTAATTTTAGACCTAAGATTTACCTAGTATTAATTTTATTGCCAGACAAAAATAGGTAGGTACATCCAGAGTGAGCAAATTTCAACTTAGTGAATACAGTTTGGAGTGATGGCTCAAGTCGTCACACCAACGTTTACGGGGCCTTCCTCTACGGCGATGTCCATCTGTAGGGCGCCATTGGGTGGTAATATGGGCCCATCTATCTGGATGCATCCTGCATAGGTACATTGCCTGCCCGGTTCCACTTCAATTTAGCAGTGAAAGGGAAATATTGGCTCATAACAGGTATAGTTGGAGAGCTTTGGGGGAGACCTTTGCCCAGCAGTGGGACACATCAGGTTATTTTTTTTTTAAATACAGTTTCATCAGATAGCTTTTGCGATATTCATCCATTGTGACATTCTATCCAATGCCCAAGAACTGAGTCCAAGACCGCGGCAATCATCTAACAGTTTGTTCCGACACGCTATTTCCCATTTATTAATAACGTACGATTAATTACCTCGATGCCCTCGAGCATCTCAGAATATAAAAGGTTCAATTATAACAAAATTTCAATCAAATAATACTTCTAATTAGCTGACATCGGGCGTGCTTTGTGCCGGCCGCATAACAAATGATTCAATTGATGTTGTTAATGGTCGACTCGTAGTCTTATTACGGAGTCGTCCCACCAGCCCCAGTCACGAGTCTGGGAGGTTAAATAGATATCACAGCTGTAAATCTTGGTTAATATTTCAAGTTTGCGCAATAACAATAGTTTTGAATTTTTTAAAGCTTTTGAATTTGCGATAAGTAAACTCTTTATTTGAGATGAGACTCATTTATGAGGAAGTATGGGACATGTGCAGCAAATAATCATGCACAATTTTAGTCGGAAGTTATTACCGATTAGGCTCCTAGCAAAATATTTGGATTAAAAATATGTTTTGATCCATTTCGTAGGTACTTTACAGTAAACAGTATAACAAATTATTTTACAGAAATTGTTAGATCTGATTTCTTGAAATGATAGGAACAATTTCGTCGCAGTAGGAAAATTGTCTAACCATTACTTTGAATTATTTAAAACTAAAATTTCAGACTTAACAAATCTACCAAAGTTATCAACTCCGAACAGCGTACAAACTTACAAAAAAAAACTGTTGGAATTCGCCGACCTCGCTCTAAACGGCTCATCATCATTACAGGGTGATGTCGATGGCTCTTTGATATTAATTTAATGACTCAAGGATAACAGCCAACGAACGGCCGCCCGCGATGTTAATCGACCCGCCCTTATTACGAGTTCATTAGACATATCCCGAGGCTTTCCGATGTCATTCTGCTTACCGAATCTTTTGTTTTTAAACTAATTAAAGTACGCCAGTGTTTTGTTTGCCGAATAACAACCTCCTTGTTCCCTTTCTCGCAATAATGCTACACGTGTCGCTGAGATTAAAAGCCAAATTGGCCTTTTAAAATGTAATCCGCTTCAACTAATGAGGCAGACGGGGATATTTGAGAAACTTAGTATTTCTCGTATTGTTTGTATTGGTATATTTACGTAAACAAACAGTTAGGCAAAAAAAAATGTATTCTTTTATTTGTCAGGATTTGTGTTGGTACTCGTTAGGCCAATGACGACATTATAATATCGATACTATCTTAAACAGTCAGTTTTTTGATCGTGCAATCGATATCGTTACTGAATTCCAAGGTCAATTATCGAAATTCAAACAATTTTTTGCTAACACTAAACATTTACACACCATTTATTTATTTAATTGAAAGTTTTGCAGCCGGCTGAGTGCCTAAGTTAAAGTGCGGTGCACATAGACCGACGAACTACCACTGTTCGACCAGAAAGTATCTAATTGCTATTGCACTGGCACCACCTTGACATTTGTAATTGACTTTAAATTTTTAAGTAGTCGTAAAATGACTTCAAGAAACTAAACTAAAAAAAACACGTTCATTAAAGAACTTGACGATGAAAGATTCCACGAATACATCTTAGCACTTACAAGTCTTACAACTCAATTTTACAATGTGCAATATAAAATTCTCTACTTTCTTGTACAGTGAAAAAGAAAACGTCGAGACATAGACGTAAGAAACTAGTAATGTTTATTCATTTCTTGAAATGTAATAGAAACGAGAGCGCGCGTTTATGGATAAATGGTTTGATGCAACATATTTAGGGGTCAGTGGCGGCGCAGCAAATGGTCACTGAAAAAGGTCTGCTTGAAACAAAAGTATGCCTATGTTGCTAGCAGTCGCCTTAACACAATTTCCATCAAGTTATTGGATCGTTAATCAATTAAATACCAAGGACATTTTTACAATCAAGATCATTGGACCCCAAACTAAGCGGAGCTTGTAATATGTCAATTACTGTAAAAAAAATAATTAAATGCACACATAAATAGATAAAACACTCAGACACAGTCCCACAGAATTACTACTTTTCCTAGCTTAAAATAAGTAAATTAATGTAGTAGATATTCTTAGATTTAGGCACAGGTTTACGTCTGATAATTATCGTTAATAAAATACCAACACAACGAAAAAAACTCTTCTAACTAGTTAGAAGTGTTAAAAAAACGTTCCGTACCTAGGTACGGAACACGTTATTTCACACAGCGCTTGACCGCTTTTTGTATCGAAAGATGAATAAACAGTGACATTGACGGACACGGGCCGCGCGGGCGCAGCGGGCGGTCCCGGAATGTCGCTCGGGAGACCACGGCGACATTCTATATACTATCACTTTGTTTTAGGGTTAGGATTTTTACTTCTATTCCAGGCTCTTTAAGTTAGTAATGTAAAGTAAAGTTTGATGGAGAGGGCGATTGTTAAAGGTCTTACCGGTATTACCGGTCGCAAGGTTTTGATGGATGCAGGCTTTGATTTTTTTGTCTATGTTCAGTAGGTGACGGCTTGCAGCTGTTCATCACCGCACATGAAGTATCAAAGGAAAGGAGAAATTTGAAGCCTAGTAGTTAAAGCTATTTTCAGAGTAGTTAAGAAGTTCAAAAGTTAATTTCCAAAAAACTAAGGGTTGACTGAAAAAATTGGGCTTAATGCTTTTTTTAATTACATAATTACTGACACCTGTGGCTAAATAAGTTCTTCAATGCCAGGAAAATTACTTTTGAATTATTTCAGTCTCCATACAATGGAGTCAAATAGTTGTCTATAAATTGCTCTACAATTCATCATGTAAGAGACGTAACTACATAATTCACCATGGTTTAAACATATCAAACATTGCGACATAAATGGATAATAATGATTTATTTTTAAATGCGTATGTAATGTCGCTGGAATGAATGTACGTTTGTACATCACGCTTCGTCGCCGATGTGACGAGCGCATTAAAACTTTTATTATATCGTTAGACGGAATAATAAGCGGGGCTCACATTGATGGACATTTGATTCGGTGACAGACAGACAGACACCGTGCCAGGTGGTCCCTCTCCCAGATATTGTAAACCAATTTTTTATTCGCTGCATTTTAAAATGTTATTCTCCCCTGACATGTGTCAAATCATAACCCTCCAATGCATTCACTAATCAGAAACTTTAATTACAAAAAAGGGAAACTAATGCTAGGAATTCTTTCACTGGTATTTAGATCTCATTAGACAGAAATAAAAGACTTCTTTGCCCACATCTCTTTCTAATTTCATTTTAACGAGCGAGACACGACTATACAAATATGAGATGGTCGTAAAGTCGTAGGCAAACGTCCAAGCTTGTACATGACCAATAGATGTTCCGGTCACAAAACACTCGAGAGCAATGCAAACAGCTCAATGTAAATATAGGAGTTGTAATGAAGCGTTATTGGAACGATAATAAAGCTAAATTGATTAGCGGTAGGGCCGCGACTCCTGCGCAGGTAGGCCGCATTCCGGGCCTGCGCCCCCCGCGCCGACCCTCCCTCCAAACGGGACACGGGAATGTGTCATAACGTTTAACCCGGGACTGGGAATTAATAAAAATTATAATATACGATGGGGTTCTGCTTTTGAGGGTTACTTTTATCAACGTATTTACATTACAATATAGGATAAATAAATTGTCACTAATATTTGTTAATTTCATGTGCAGGTAGACATTTTGAATTTTGTTTTTCGTTTCATATTTTTAATTGAAACCTTCGAAGGCTAACGTAAAGCAGCTTTAAAATGTATGTACTTAGTAGATTTAGACAGAAATAAAAAATACTAGATAGAACCACCCATTGTTACTTGTGATACAAAATGATTTCTTGTTTATTCAGCTTAATTTTACTGCACCTAAATTAAGTCCAAGATGATTATACCATACTTTGAAGAAAAACATATTTTGTCATTTGATTACGATTTAAAGAGATACATGGAGATCGCTAGAGGGATTTAAGGGAGCCCAATGTCCAGCAGAGCAGCAGTGTAAATACTGAAAAAACGACCGAGTTCTGCAGTGCTTTTTTACCGTCGCGTCAGAGCTACTTCTGCCAAACAGCTCGCGCCAAGCCAACACTCAACAAAACCGAGATATCGTCCACGCCAGCGCGGAAGCGCGTCGCGGACTCTATCTTTTAGCCATGCTTCGCGGTACCGGCACGTGCCCGGCGGCTTCTATCCTCAAACTTACTTCCGATTGCCATCTCCCAGTAACGCCCTGAGCTGGTGTCCCGTGTATTGCCCGGAAAAGCTGTGAAAGTTGTGACTTTCATAGCTGCTAGTCCGAGGTGTGCCTCGGACTAGCAGGTAGTCAATTTTAAAAAAACAGAGCTACCTCAGCTGCTATCAAGGCGTTCATACTGAGTCACTTCGCTCTATAATACCGGAAATAGAAATTACCTGTAACAAAAAAACACACAATTTTATAACATGCCAATTAGAGACACTTGAAGAAAAAACAGAATAATGTTATATCTTGCGAGGAGGAAACTGTTGTCTCTTTAAGTTTAAGGAGTTCAATGTTGCATACTTAATCAACGCAAAATAATTTTGCCGCAATCATTCTTTTTGGTTTTGTTATTTACCCTTTTTAATGCACGAAAACGTGCAACTGAAGGAAGTTAATGTAGTACCTAGAAGCTTTCTACAAAAGTACCTAACATTGTTTTTGAATTTTTCAAATACTTATTAAGAAAGTTTTTCCACTAACACTACGATCGCGATTACATATTATAGACGATACATGATTTAAATCCGTAATTACACATTCACGCCATTTCTAATTTAAGAGTGGTAATTACACCGTCTAAGTTCTTGACCGATTTTTGGCTGGTGTATAGAAATACTAAACATGTGCCTATGCTCACGCGCAATGCGAGGTGAAAATGAGCGTAAAATTAATATCAGATCAAGGATGCCATCAAAGCGCACGCGCGAACGTGTTTATTTTTGTTATAAACTAAACAACGAGTACTGAAACTATCAGTATATTACACAACGTTATAAACATGAAAAGATTTTTAGCAGATGAGACATCTGAAAGTTTTGCAATATCAATTTGTTTATTTGAAAGTAACATTAGTTTTTTCAAAGATCGTATATTGATAAAACGAATTACCTACCTAAGAGCAGATTTGGGTGATTAGAAATAACGTTATCAAACCTCTTCTTAGTCCTAATACAAACTGTCTTGGTTTTAGGTAGATCGTAGTCAATGACGTAGTAAATCAGGGTTACTCCTGCCTGAGATCCAGAATAAAACAGTAAGTAAGTACATGATCATTTGGCGAAGTTTGAGTATAGCATGAGTCTTAATCTGATCAATCAACACAGGGTGTAATAAATCACACAAAAGTCCTTTAACTAGGTAAAGCATAACGGGAATAGATTATTGATAAATATAAAGATTACAATCAAATAAAACACAGAACTTCACCTATACATACTAATAATTGATAAAGCTGTGTTTATAACCCATAAAAAAGTGTTCTTAAAGGGCACCACAACTACAGGTCGAGTAAACAGTAATTTAGTCTTTATATAAAACGCCCTTGCCTTCATATTTATTTTACGGTGTTCCGGCCTCGCTAGTGACCATTTTATTGAGAGGAACGCTGCGTGGGCGCATATACCTACAACCTATAAATTTAAGGCCGGTCATAAAAATACAACTAACATTTCCTACACTTTGATTCGACGCGTTTACTCAGATCAAAGCCGTAGGAAATAAAGTTTATCTAATCTACCATCATAAGTCTGAATTTGTTGAATTTACAGCTTAGTTTAGTTAGAGGCGTGTTTATCGTCACTAGTTTGCAGACAAGCGTCCAATTACACGGTAATCGCCGGGCATAATACAAAGTCACGGTAACAACATAATGAGCGGAGTGAAGAGTGTGAACAGCTGATAATAGCAAGTCAAATTGATGACACGTCGGTGGTTAATTGCGAATTATTAGCAGTCCAGTAATGAGGTGCGATAGGAGCGCAAATTGGTGTGAGGAGTGTGAGGTACGTTCGCGTGATGGCATCCCGGCCTCATGAATGAACGGTCCAACACCCATTCACAGTATAAACCATACAGTAGGCTATCTAAGGCCGCCCGAGTTATTAGCCTAGCGTGCACACAGACACGCGGCACAGCCCGTCCGTACTGCCGCCTCCTTATTTTATGCTAGCGTGTGCGTGAAATCGCGTGTGCGTGATATCGCGACACGGCGCGCGACGCTCACGCACACATTCAAACCGAGAGTGGCACGTTTGTATTTAGATATTCTACTGTATGGTTTATACTGTGACCCATTCAACCAGTTTGGTCTCGCACTGATTACCGCCTGCCCACTTTTAATCTTATCTACTACACGACTTGGAAACGCCACGTGAACCAGCGACAAAGTCCCGCTGGCCAATACGACCGCTCCGCCCGCTCCGCTCGCTCCACAAAAACGACCATTGCCTTCCTCTCTCCATTCACCTTTTTATAATGTTTTTTCGTGAATGAAGTCGTGTTCGGGATAATTATTGAATTTCGACGATTCGTTACGAATATCGATGAGCCGGAAGCCTATCGACGCGGGTGATTGCATCGGGTGATCAAATTCCGACGCTCAGAAACTAATTTTATGGATTTTAAGTTAAATTTTGTTTGAACTAAGCTTATTTTGGTAAGTGTCGTCGATTTAATTTCTTTTGGGTGACATTTAGTTACAAACTCAAGCAGCACAATTTCAAGATATTTACAGTTAGCTTTCTCTTCTTCCTCATCTAAAACGTCACAGTTTTAGGATTCAATTTCGATGAAAAATTCAAGTGTTTCATAAACTCACATTTCTAGTACTAAATTATAAGAACTAACACAAACAGTTCAACGTCAAATATTACCGTCATCATCCGATACTTATCGTAATAACAACGTCATTGAAATTACAATGCAACGCATACGGTAATATGTTTCCAATAACAGTAATTTGGATTGTAAGTACAAAACCTACAACGGCGTGTTGGTGCGCATTGTGGAACGAATCAGTGGTTATGGCGCAAGGGGATCTAATTAAATTGCCAATAATAATGGCACTCGCTCCCCTGGCCCGGTAGACCCCTCGTATTATTATTGGTGCAACTTACCGCGGGACAGGACGATTCCCGCGCATGTTATGGAAAAAAACAATGGAATAAAGCAGTCTTGAATGGAGGAAGGTTATACCTGACAAAATCTGCATAGATACTAGTATAAACGTTTTTCAAAAACGTTTAAACGTTTAACTAACATGGGTTATCTATTTATTTATTTAAATTAGGTATACAAACAGATTACAGTCGTTACATAGCAATTAGAGTATATCAACTTAGTTATAACTAGACAGTAATCCTTAATAGTATACACATCTAAACTTAGGCTTTTTGTTTGGTGCACCGTCAATTTCCGCTTGGTCGTGTGGTTGACTCTTAGAGAATACTTCCAGCCTCATCAGCCTTAAAAAACGCAAAGAAAAAAGATTAATATAGCAGTGGTTAGTAATGAATGGCTAAAAAAATAAAATGCCATACTTACGAGTACCTACATCAAAATGCCTGATCCCACTGACCTCTACAATTATCTTTCATCATGTTTTGGATTGGTTCTATTCTAAACAAATAGTATTAATGTTTGTCTGTGTTTACCAATGGCTAAGCGTATTATTAAAATCCCCAAGTCGTTCTTCAACCTCGACTGTAATCTCGATTAAAGTTTGAGGAAAATGGAATACAAAAAATGTCCCATCACTTTCGAAACAATGAGAAAGGCGATGAAATAACTTTGGATTAGATACAGTGGAATAGGCAACAAGTTGACAAAGCTTATCTAGTAAACTTTTTACTCGTATATTGGTGGTGTATTTGGTTAAATTATATCAATACTAGCGGCCGCCTGCAATTTCGTCCGCATAAAAATAATATACCTATCCTTATAAATTGTAGCCTGTGTGTTATACAGATGTTTAGGCTATATTTGTAGTTTCATTAAACTACATCCATTAGTTTTTACGTGAAAAAGCAACACGGCACATCCACACATACAAAGTTTCAAAAATATTAGTAGGACTACTCGTATATAAGCTGCATTACTTAATAAAAAGCGTTAGGCACGGGCTTAACTTAGTTTAAGTGATATCAATGCAAAAGCTCTAATTTTTGAATAATAGTGTGAAACAAGCAAGCCATTAAGTGAGCTTTTCAATTATATCAACACAAAGCCTGAATCATCAGTTACATAGTTTTAAAACAATAGGAGTAGACATTTTAGTGACACTCAGCATTTAATAACATGGTAACTGAAGCTAATTGCTTATTGTATGTAGGCAATTAATTAGCTTCGTGTCAACGTTTGCAAACGAAAAAGCTGCGATAATTCTTATTTCAATAAAGTGTTGTTTTTGCGATATTAATAATCTCATTCAAACGTCTCTCAACAATCGATCTGAATTCCACATTATTGACATGTTGTAGACATGTTAAGTACCTATCTTTTTGATTATTCAAAAAGTAGTGAAATACTCAAAAGTAACCAAAGTTACGATATTATTCGTAATTTCAAGGTCAACTATCTTCAGTAAAACTATCGATATTTCGTCAACCCTAGTTCATGCATTCCTCATCTTGTTCTATGCAATTTTTAACTAAGAGAATTCCAATAAACAAACCAAATTGAGCCCTACAGTCTTTTGTTAGCTACTTGCCGAAATGCAATCCACGGCCTTTATCACAGTATAAACCATACAGTAGAACATCTACATACAAACGTGGCACTCTCGGTTTGAATGTGTGCGTGCGCGTCGCGCGCCGTGTCGCGATATCACGCACACGCCAGCATAAAATAGGGAGGCATAGGGAGGCGGCAGTACGGACGGGCTGTGCCGCGTGTCTGTGTGCACGCTAGGCTAATAACTCGGCGGGCGTCCTTAGATAGCCTACTGTATGGTTTATACTGTGCCTTTATATTGTTAGGTAGGTATCTCTATTTCATTGCTCGCGAGGGACTGGCCCCGCGCCCCGCGCGTCTGCCCGCGCCCTTACCCCACGTCCATTAGTGTTTTGTGAATGATTTAAAAGCTCTTTCGGATAACTACTCTGTAAGTGAGTAATTTAAGACTTACTTCCCATTTTATCAGTGCTCCCTAAATTAGAGTGCGCATTAAAACATTAGGGTATACGCCGCGGCACAGAGCAGCTGTTTGCGAAAATAACTCGCTTACTCCGAGCATTAATGGATTATGAAATCATAGCTTTTACAATTGCATTTGGTGGAGATGCCCTATTGTTAAACGTTAATGGAAATACGTATTTTTTTAAACAGCTTCTAGTTTGTATTCCTGCTTTACAAATACCTGTGATCTGTGATTGTAACACAAGACCATTTATTCCACTCTAAACGGAGTTTAAATAACTTTTAGTGGTTTACATTGTGCTTCGCAGCAATCGCGATCAGTAGCTGTAAGTTTCTTTATTTAATGTGCAATGAAGAATTTTATCTATTACCAAAATCATTACTAAACACTGACATTTCACCGATGTCACGATTTAATCCGTAATCTATCGAGTCACGCCTACGATCTCGTAACGGTACAGTCGTGGCCATAAAACAATACAGATACGACACTTGTTTGTGGTCGCTTTTAAGTGTAAAGCCTTGTTTTGTCACAGTATAATCTTACAGTAAGCTATCTACATACAAACGTGCTACTCTCGGTTTGAATGTGTGCGTGCGCGTCGCGCGCCGTGTCGCGATATCACTCACACGCAATTTCACGCACACGCTAGCACAAAATAGGGAGGCATAGGGAGGCGGCAGTACGGACGGGCTGTGCCGCGTGTCTGTGTGCTAGGTTAATAACTCGGCGGGCGGCCTTACATAGCCTACTGTATGGTTTATACTGTGGTTTTGTTTTGTAATTTTTCACATAAAAATGATTTGGATTTCGTGGCGGTGCGCGCGCGTCGCCGAGCCGTGTCTCCGGCCGACGAACAAAGAGTTATCTTATCATTACCGCCCCATCCCGCCGATGAATTACCATAGAGCCTATTTGCATGCACCTACGTACTGCCGAGCATTGTTTATGAGTGGGGAGATGACGGATTTTCTTCCGCTTTCACCCGGCACCGGCTATACAGGAATGTTCGGATCGTGCGGTCGTGCCGTTCCGCAAGCCGATGTGATTTCATTAAATCAAAATGTATGTTAGACTTTCGCATTAAATCTTTGTAAAAACTCGTTTTGATTTGTTAATTGCGAACACTTAAGTATAGACTGTATTTCAATTAGTTGATTCATCTGCTTTTGTAGCCGAATGGTTGGGATTGATAGTCAAAACAAAAAACTTTTTGTTCTTCTAGATGTTTAGTTACTTCTATCTGAATCTATTTCAGTGTATTTTATTTACACACTCTAATTTACAGTTGTTTCATGCGTAAGTTAACATGTAAGTAGGAAGTATATGTCCCAAGTAAAACTACAATATAGTCTTCTACGTTTTTCAACATTACTTATTTTTAGATGATGTTCTTTGCATTTTCAACAAAAACTAGATAGAACAGTTACACATAGTACTACATAGTACCTATAGTAAAGTTTTTATTTTCAACTCTCATGTAATTTTCCCTAGTAAAAAATATTTCATTGTGAATGATTTTTGCACCGCTTATTTTATCCATTTGCTAAAGATAGAATAGAAGGAAAATTTAATTTAGTACCTAATTGCCAGGGGCAAATGTTAAGTGTAATAAAATATGTACAAGGAAATTATTAGCCTACATTTTAAAATTAAGTGAGGAAAAATTTGGGTGTAGTAACCAATTCAATAAATTAGGTGCATGGTCATGAATATATTTCATATTGTTAAATAAATTTACTAACTAATTACTAACACAAATAAACGAAGTCTTGTATTGTCAAGACAATAACATAATATAATATAACAAAGAGGCCAGCCTAAAAGTAGCACGTGCCTAGAAAATGGTCTAGTTATTTATTCGAACTGTAGATACCTATGTGTGTCATTAATTGTATTCAAATGTGAACAGTAGCAAAAAAGCTACAAATTGCTACCCGTCGTTTGTTTTAAAAATATTTAATTATGTAGTTAATTACCAACATGATAGTGTGAATTTGAACCAGACATGAAAATAAAAGAATGGCAAACAAATAAAATCTCCTCGTTCTCACGGCGAACAATGAAATATAAAGTTAAAATGTAATTATTTTTTATTTGATCATACTTAGTTGAGATAGAAATCTTCGTCAATTTTATTCGAAAAATATTTGAGATAGCCTGCCATCATTACGTTGGTGGTACTTTCGAAATTGCCACATTAGCAGCCTTTATTTGTATAGCAATAAGGTTTAATTTGCTTTGATCATTCCAGTGCCAACAAGTGGTCCATGATTCTACAATAGAGTAGACTGGGGTAAATTGACAGATAAAATAATTTATATAGTTAACGAGCGCCCAGCGGGACTCCCGGTTCCATCTGCTTCCCCTACAGACTCCCTGACGCCAGTAGTCATTATTATCGTATAGGTAGTGCACAATAAATTGGCTGTATATTTTTAAATCCAATACGGCTATTAAGAGCGGATGACGTTTTTGTTTGTTTTAATCTCAGCTTCCTTTATGTATATGTACCAGTTTTAAAAACTGTCTTTGTTCCAATGTAACGTAACATCCATAATGATAATGTTATTTTTATTGACTATCTAATCAGTAAATGTTTGTCCGTGTTGCAATTGTTATGTTAACTTTTTAGGCCAGTGGATATTAACATTAAATTCGCAAAGCACGATGTAGTGCTGCATTTTTGGTATGTTGTTTGGATCAGTTAGGGTGATGTAAATCCCAATTTGCAACTTCGAAAAAGTTGTGCTCGCTGCGCACCACGTGATAAACTGCGAAAATTTCGGACTTTTTTCACTTTTTGCTCTAAAAGTCAGAAACTATGCGTTTCCGACAAGTAACATTCTTACACAAATGAAGGTTATTAAATTTGCAACAATTTGAGCCTAATTGCAGCTCCCTAAACCTTATAACGACTAAACTGTGGCTATTCGAAGATGGTTCGTTTTTCCCGAAATATTGAAATTAATGCCACGTTTTTTTACAATTACCACTGTACTGTCACCTTCCTTGAATGCCAGCCGACACACAAAGCAGACTAATTAATAATTAGACACAAAGCAGACTAATTAATATTAATAAAAAAAGCAGAGTAATTGTAAAAAAACGTGGCATTAATTTCAATATTTCGGGAAAAACTGACTATCTTTCAAAGGCCACAGCTTAGTTGTTTAAGGTTGTGAGAGCTGCAATTAGGCTCAAATTGTTGCAAATTTAATTAACTTTATTAATGTAGTGAATGTTACTTGTCGGAAACGCATAGTTTATGACTTTTAGAGCAAAAAGTGAAAAATGACCCAAATTTTCTCAGTTTATCACGTGGTGCGCAGCGAGCACAACTTTTTCGAAGTTGCAAATTGGGATTTACATCACCCTAACTGATCCAAACAACATACCAAAAATGCAGCACTACATCGTGCTTTGCGAATTTAGGGTTTTTTAGTGTCGATTTCTACTGGCCTATTTCATTAATTTTGCAAACTATTTCTACACTCACTTCACTTTTGTTAGAATTCCAAGTTTAAACTGAGAACAGGGGAAGTAATTTGACGAAGAATGCGCACACGCAGGTTAGCCATTGTTAAACGAAGATACGACCGAAAACAAAGGGGCCACAAGTCACGGCCAAAGTGCTTCTATTACGCCTCGTATATTTACTGTCTTACACTATGGTCTACGCGGAAAATAAATTTGAAGGGATCGTAATAATATTTAAGTCCTATAAGGGAGCAAGTGAAACGCCAATGTCTTCGGTTGCTATTTATTTAAGCTTCTTCATACATGGTACATTCAACTACTTATACTTAGCCTAACAAGGAATCAGAGCGGACTGCGGGGCTATCGCACTCTTATCCCATAGATGATCTAGCCTAATCAGGGCTTGAGAATGGACTGCGGGGCTATCGCATTCTCTTGCCGTACTGACTGTACTGGAGGACTGCGGGGCTATCGCTCCAGCACGGTCGCTAGCTGGGAAGGTAATGACAAATTTGTATGGCGCGCGGCCGCTTAAATAGGAGTTCGGAGCGGCGTGCCGTGCGTGAGGACTCGATGGTGGGGGCTCGCGTGACGTACACAGGCTTGATGAGTGAGAGGGACTGCTGTGCGAGAGGGAAAGTATTCGAGGCGGCGCGGCAGGCGCCGATGTAAGATTTATGTTCGTTACAATCTCCCCCTCTGGTACTCGCTAACGTCCCGTAAGAGTACCAGTAATCACGTAGAGGACTAGTCCTTGGTAGTCTTGCTTGGCCTTCCTCGTCTCCGAATAGGTATTATTGGAGCTGGTGTCTCGTTGCTTCGTTTCTGGAACTTCATTATTGCGGATGTATGATATCTTCCCATTGGTTTTTGAGGATCTGCAGTTGCCAGAAGTGTGCTGGTCTATTCAGTTGGGTGTTCTTCGGCACCCTCCCCCTGCATCAGAGCTGCTCCAATAGCGCAATTACTTGCGTCTGCTTAGTAGTTGATTGAATTGTGAATCTGATAGCTGCATAGACGGTTGAGACATTGTTCGTTTTTCATCAGCTACCTTCAAATCGTTTGAAAATGTTTAATTTCCTTTATTTCCGGGTTGTTATTTCTTCGAATGATGTATATTCGTTGTAACAATTTAATTACGTTGGGCGCCACTATAAGGGAGCAAGTGAAACGCCAATGTCTTCGGTTGCTATTTATTTAAGCTTCTTCATACATGGTACATTCAACTACTTATACTTAGCCTAACAAGGAATCAGAGCGGACTGCGGGGCTATCGCACTCTTATCCCATAGATGATCTAGCCTAATCAGGGCTTGAGAATGGACTGCGGGGCTATCGCATTCTCTTGCCGTACTGACTGTACTGGAGGACTGCGGGGCTATCGCTCCAGCACGGTCGCTAGCTGGGAAGGTAATGACAAATTTGTATGGCGCGCGGCCGCTTAAATAGGAGTTCGGAGCGGCGTGCCGTGTGTGGGGACTCGATGGTGGGGGCTCGCGTGACGTACACAGGCTTGATGAGTGAGAGGGACTGCTGTGCGAGAGGGAAAGTATTCGAGGCGGCGCGGCAGGCGCCGATGTAAGATTTATGTTCGTTACAGTCCCTATTATTTAGAAATTGTTGAGTTTATCGGAATGCAGAAAGTGCTGCTAGAATTATGAAATACACAAAGAACAGGCACTCCATCAAGTTTAGAAGCAGTTATAAGTCAGTTATGTCTTCCATTTCTTTCTTGCTAAATTATTAACGTATGTTTAAGTAGATTAAGTTAAACGAAACGTATCATCCATCTTCATCTCCGAATCATTAAATTCAATAAAAAGCCTAATACGTTATGTGCAAAATACTCCTTCAAACATTCAAAGAATGAATATTCTATAATTAGAGTCATACAAGAACTTGTCCGATGAAACACGAATAACATATTAAATTGAAATGCGATACTGCAAAAATAAACTATCAGAAAGCTTCAGACGGCCTCGTTAAAACTTCATACGTGTCGAAACACTTTAACGAGAACGCAAGATCTTAGACGACAACTACCAAGCAACGTTAATTTGCCCGCACTAAAGATGTGAACTGAGTACTAACGTACGTGTATTGTTGTTAAATACGAACGGCCTTTAAGATATAGCCGTCCCGCTGGCCTCCGTCCTTGAAATCATGTAGTCATAGTTAGTGTAAATTATAAATTGTTTTTCTCATTTTGACAAATCACGATGCTAATTTATGGTTAACTAACTTTAAAGGTATTCGCTTATGCTAACTCATTGAGGATGCGTAATGATGCTACCTATAGCTTAAACATGAGTCGAATTCCAAACCCTTCTTTCTAATATACTTCAGATTACCAAAGTTATCAACTATTTCTACTAAACACATTTTTATCTCATTGTAAAGAAAAATACAGTTTGAAATCTATCATGATTTTTGGCAAGTCAAATCAAATCATCATATCGCACAATATGTTGTATTTACAGAAATATTCACTGTCTATCCATAGTACAAGCTTCGCTGAGTTCGAGGCTGGACTGCGCTGTGTGGAATAATGTCCGATGATATTTTTATCGTATAAAATACAAAACCTACAAAAATCACACTCGTGTTTATTGTCGTTTCAACCTTTCTTAACTACTGAATTATTGCGCCGGGGTTAGCCCTGAAGTTCCTTCTAACACCTTTACGAATAGCCGTTTGAGCACCATGTTAGCGCTTCAGACACAGTGACCTACTAAGCTGTCCACACTACCCCAGCCACCCCGTGCAGCTAAAAAGATACGTAATTGATTACATCGGCGCGAGCTCATTTGGCTGATTGTACTGAGCTCCAAATTGCGTATTTAACGTATGGGAAGGACCCTTGTGAACCGTTGCCAATTTGGATGGCACCCTTCACCCTGGCTCGAGGGGTTGAACGTTTTTATTGCGCCTCTATTATTGAGATTGTGTGAAATAGCAATATGTTGATTCTTACCGTGGAAAATATTGGTGTCTTGCTCGCTTTTATTAGTTATGAAAGTATCGTTTCTGCTGAGACGAAGATGAGTTTTTTGTTGCTTATTTTGTGATTATGGTATTTTTAGTGAAATAGACATGGGTATGGTATGAGCTGACAAGCGTCAGCGTAGTTTAGCAGCTTTTTTAAAAAAAAATGTTTCAATAATACTTATTTTCTTGAAATAGTAATTTAAGGTGTTATTTTTATCCATTTTAGTTTGCATTCTGATTTTATAAAGTATGAAATATATCTCTTGGCCCTGAATATTTTATGAATAAGCGGGTTTGACAACCATATTACAAGCACTGCTTCGTTTCGGGTCAAATTATATAGTGTTAGAGGTTTGGACTGTAAGTAGTAAAATACATTTTACTCATTAAACTAGTAGAGATGTCGTAAAAGCTAAATAGGTTTTAACAAAACGAATCCGCTACAATCGTCAATAATATTGACTCTTGAAAGTATTGCTTACACCTTGGGCCTATAAATTTTCATTCATAGTCGAATACTAAGAAGTGATTTCAGCAGATAATCGTTAACACTTAAGTGGAACAGCGTTGCAAAACGTCGACCTGTTAAGGGTCTGTTATCACCGTGCAAATATCCCGCCCTGGAGATTAGAGAGCGAAGACGGAGTCCGACGTGGGAACACCGATGGTTATGGATAGTGATGTAACGGTTCAGAGTTCTGTCGAAACGGGTTCAATTCGTAGGAAGCAATGATATTTAAAAGAGGTATAGATATGTAATGTCAGTACTGACGCGAAGTCAAAAATTGTCCCCTGGCGTACGTACCTATGATTTGACCGTGTGTACAAGATAGCATAATTATTTACTAGACAGATATATGTTGCGCAGTATTGTCTCAAACTGTCAATGCTTTGCTCAGGTTGTGAAAAGTCCTGATTTCAGGTGCCACCTTTTTAGCACAAGTAACCTATCTAAGTACGTATTTGTATTATAATATCATTGGTTAGGACATTCTGCATACCGAATTACGAACCGAATCGTCAAAATCACAGCGAATCGTTTAAATCATTTGACAAATGAACAAATCATGAAACTGACGGATAAGGTGATTGCTCGGGATCAAATTAAAACAACGATTTAACAGGTTCCCTGTCCATAATTTTATGACGGTTAAAAATTCATCGATCACAGAGCATATGTGGTCTGTGGATAGAAAACCGGTTAAGGTTTTGCAAATAACTCGCTGTCAGGGGCTAGAAAGCACTGTGTAACAATTTGTAGTATGTTGAGATTGAACCTATTCCTTTCTTATCTTCTCATTTTGTGGATATTGGAAAAATCGGTTTAGTGAGAAGTTAACCGATGCGACTCTGTTTAAGCCGGTTTTAAAAGTAGAGTCATTACATCTCTAGTTATGGAGTAAACATCGTTAAACTGCAGACGGTTAATTTACACGACCGCCATCCGTCTTAGAGAAATATATCCATCCGTTATTCTTATTTTAACACTTTTATTTGGTTACGCAGAACATTTCGCCACATATCAATCTCTAAGCCACATGAGGATGACATGTGGCAGGCGAGCAGTATTTTAAATAGTTTAAGGTTAGAGAAGACGTATGAGTATTTGACTACACTGGAGAATTTGATTTAAGAATCTAACTGAAACAGTAATTTGTTCTTGAGCAGAGATTTACCAACTTCAGGCCGACTTAGAAACTGAGAGCCAATAGACGCAGTGGGAAAACGTCTTCGTTCGCGTTAAGAATGCAGTAATATTTTAATTTAATTCTGTTTTAAATTAATATATTACTGCATGAACCAGGAACATAACCGTTGCGTTTATAAGAATGCGTTCAACTGGGCATTGTGAACTTGGCTTTCTAATTAGGAACGATTTGATTGGATAGGGGGCGTGCTAGGTCGAAGGGCAAGAATGAAATCACTGCATTCTTAACGCGAACGGACTATGATTTTTAACTTAAACTGACGTCAGTGTGCGGGAGACCGACATATGAGTACATTTTTGATACCTATTGGTTCATAAGTTTAAGTGTTAATGGAACAAATTTTATTGCACTATTGCTTTGTTTACAACCTAACAATAGGTAAGTTAATCGACGAACAGCAATTACCTTACTAAATGAATGCGCATAATTTGATCAGATCTGTCGGATTTCGCAGGAACCGTGCAAACAGCGCAAACGCAACCGTTCCGCGCGGTATCTATGCAGATCTAAATTTAGGGGTAATCGCTCGTTTAATAATATATGACGATACGAGCACAATCTATTTACATACTGACAGCACTGCTCCGATTTATTCGGCTCATTTTAAGGCGATTGGAACTGATATTTTGTGCACCTGAATTTCAGCGTGAAAAATAACGATCTATTTCATCTCAGTCTTATTTCACTGTTACTAGTCCATGCGTTATTTTTATGAACTGTCTTTATTGAAAACTGTAAACTGTATTGCTTTAAACTTTTGTGCGTTGGATTTGAAACACTGTATTTGGGAGTGTAGTAGTAAAGTAGTCTGTCTGTGGGTACTCTGTTAATTGATTAAGTCGATAAATTTGCACTAGTCGCCTAAAATCGGCAAATGTATAGTGAGAATCCTGCATTAGCTATAATAGAGCAACGTTTAGTAGAGTTCGTATGGCTGATAATGATGGACAGTTAAAAACAACTAGAGCGCGAATATACTGGCTTCAAATTGAGCTCTCATCACTATGTCACTCATTACAATACTACGCGTGAAAACTAAATCGCTAAATCGAGGTGCATATTATTTGGCTACACATGTGAAACATTTCACTGTATTCTTAAATTAAATATGTCAAATAAACTAACGGCTGTCCCGTCAACATGTCATGGCTATCTCCGATAACTAGCCAGCACCAAACAGACAGCTTATTGTACTCTAGGCGCTATGTTGATAAGGCTGAAATACTTCAAGTTCTTTAACTGCACAAAGCAAATAATTCTCTTTTTAAAATACCCTTGCCGAGTAGCTAAATTTAAATGTAATACACAAATACAAGCTAGTGCTTTACACCTGAACAAACATTGTTATTTCTGTCTATAAGTAGGCCTAAAATGTGATGTATTGCTGTCAGTTCTTAACTTTTATTAAATTAAGATAGATGACAATGATAAAGATAATGAATGATGTTGTTATGGACTCATTTTAGACTAAGATTAAAAAGGAAAACATACCAGATTATCGCAATACCTAAAGAGTTTAAACATATGCAATAATTTCGGACCCAAACGCATATTATTCCCTGAACCTTATCGAAAGCAATAAATTTAAAACTTCAAAAATATTTTGCATTCGAGATTACAAATAACATTCGGTGTTTAATTACTGGAAAAATCCTTTAGAATAAAACTCCATAATTTTATTTAATTAGCCGCAGAATTCGACCCAAAAAGTAATTTGCGGTGAACTCATCTCAGCAAAAATAAGTTAAGGCATTCAAAATTAATGACAAATAATGACTCAGACTGCGGAATAAATCAAATTACGTCGCCCACTAGGAGTATATGGGGAACAATGAAACAAAATAACGTTTAACGTCACAATTAAAGAAGACAATGGTAGTGGGAAGGAGCGCGAAACTGGAAGTTCGCGTCATCAATCAGCCATCCAGCCCTTCGTCTTTACTCGTTACACATAATTAATCACTGAATATAATTAAAATTCCCGATGACAAGGCGCGATCACCGCAATATTCATTAGGGAAAAGCTTTAAAAAGAAAATTAACGCTTAAAACTGCCACTCAGTGACACTTTTTCCCTAATCCTTTTGGGATATTGCTTATTATTCTGTTATGCAAAATCGTATTTTTAACGAGATTGGTGCACGCGGACAATAACAACCAGTTCCATTTTATCATCAGCAACAACAAGAAACCTCGTTTTTAGTTGTGCTAGATCGTTATGCCCTTTAATAAACTTATCTTATTTCAATAACGTGAACAGCGTTAACTATGTCCAGTTCACTATTGCCAATATTTATTTTGCTTTTTGTTTCAACGTGTAGATTATAAATGTTTTTAAAAACAGCAACTTTCATTTCATCAGCTCTTCAGTGTCACTATTTTCATTGCTTTCAATTTCAACATCCAATCTAGTCTGTCCTAAGCCTTTGCAGGCCAGCCATTCATGAAAGTGTAAAGTTGGCGCGCCATCTACGTGGTGGTCGACTGTGCAAATTTGGTAGCTGTGCAAAAAACCCACTCTATTGCTATCATTGCACACAGATCACCTGGCATCTGCTGATGTATCCATCATCAGCTACTTCGATTTTGGAGTGTACATCTGAATACTCATGTGGTCAATCACGATGATACTCGCTGACTCCCAAAACGCCTGTACAATTCGGACCTTTGTGCGATTGTCAAAGACCAAGTATGGGCACCGAAGGTTGCACTTGAAGAAAAAGTGGAAGGTTTCCCTTCATGTGCCCTTTCCAAACATTCGATTTAGATTATTTACACGTGTAGATCTGAAGTATTGGTAAAAGATCAACTTCCATATCGTCACTTTTGTAAAAGTCTCTAGAGTATTTGATTTTGACCAAGGCGTCTGCCATAGCGTAATTACATAGTGACTCAGCACTGCTTTGTTCGTTGCTGCATAGGATCCGCGAACAAACTTGTTTTAATTAATTTCGTGTCTCGAACAAGCCTTTAACCGATTGTTATCTACTTAGTTTCTGTTCGCGCTCAGGCCCCGATAATGAAGCAACAAATTGTTCTGAAGTCAAGTTATGATTTTGAAACATGTGTACCATGTAATAATGGCGTAGATTACCAGCCTTCGTAATGGTGGGAGATTGTATAAAACAGGGCCTTCAAATATAGCTTATTGTATAGAACTTGATACAATAGTTTCAATACAAAATAGATTAGGCCCACCCAATGCTGTTGATGTATATGAGTAAAGGAGATCATACTTTAGGTTGGGTTCACCTTCAGTTATTCGTATTAACAAGCTTTTTCACTTTTGTATGTGTCTGTGAAGTAAGTAGTTTGAGTCAATATTTCATCTTACTGCTGGACAAAGATCTGAATCATTAGAGATCAAGTAGTGTCTACAATATCTGTTTGATCCAAATTTTACAACTGGCCTAAAAGCAAGTCTCGTATCGGAGCGAGTAAGTGGAGTCCAATTCCGCCGTTTGTTTTATATCTGGTCGGCGGGCGTTGTTTGGCGCGCCGCTGCCATGACAACGGCTGAAATATGGGCGCCGTCTTTCGGTGCCTTATTGCCGGTATTAGCTAAGGATAGCTATTAATTCCAACTTCCTCAACAATACGTGTGCAATCGCACTATTTTATCGTTGCCCGTTTTAGTTCTTAGAATTGATGCAATAAACTGCTTTGCCCTAACTTCTGGTTATCATGAAATTGGAATGGGCTAACAAGTGTATTAAATAACCCTGTACCAAATAGTTTATTATTTATTAAAAATAATTAAAATATATTTTGCATATAAACCCTCTGTGTTATTAAGAGGTATTCTTAGGCTAGAACTAAACGGTATTTCACTCAATTATTATATTAGTTGACGAAACTACCTTTTACAAAAAAAATGTCCCCATAAAAATCGCCGCCACTTCTTTATATTATATTGTATGCTGACTTGTGTGAAAAAAACTGTTCAAATATGGATAAAAAACCCATCGTGGAATGAATAACTCCAAATCATTCATCATAACAACTTCGATGGTGGCTAAGACAAGGTGAGAGCCGAATAACAGCCCATACAAGAGACAGCTCTCAAAACAATAATTAGTACCAATTACAACACAGAATTCGGTCGACAATCAAATTGGATGACTTGTAAGAATTGAGTGGCCGCACGCAGAGAGAAATTAAGGTAATCTTCCGTCCCTTTCTTAAGTGAAGGATAAGCCTACGCCCGTCCTTTGCGCTCACAAAGTTGATCTTAAAAGCCCTCAATCATTGACAGCTAAACTACTATTAAGCTGAAAAGATTGCTATCAGCATAATATCGTACTACAAGCTTTTGCCTTAATGGCTCTGAGAATAGGTTTATTGGTTAGCACCTAAATATTTCCGTTATATTAACTTTGTCAAAACGGCGAGTATTTACCTCTTTAGATGACGCAGAACGCCATAGTGAGGTAATATATTGACTCTCCAGCAACACATCCTTCATAATTATATGCATAGCACGTGCTATACTCTTCTATATCACTCACTGACCTCAAATTCTTATTGAAAATAAAAAGCATCACTAATATGTGTGCATAATAAAGCTAGGATGTGAGTTCCAATGGCTCTAAATTCTTTAAACAATCATTAGTTTCGGTGTCCGGGGACCGTCTCCCCCACAAGACAAATAAACTGTGACGACTTTGTTTATTTTTGTATGAGAGTTGAATTGCTTCTTCCCAGAAACGTGGGTAACAACCGTAATCGTTCTGTAAATAAAACTAGAAATAATATTGGACAATAGTAGCGCATCCACGTCATTACAGGACAAAATATGTGAGAAAACCAACTTTTGGAGAAAAAAGGTTTCTGCCAAAGTAATTCCAAATACGGTTAAACATTCCTGTAGTTTGAAATGTTCTACAAAGTTGCTTAAAAATGTACATTGTAGTAGGAATATGCACAACGGCCAACGTGAGAGGTTCGTTTCCGCCAAACGGATAAGTAGGCAGCTATAACCTGTAATCGGAACCGGTTTAGTCAATGTGGACTTACGGACTGGGGAGAGGGCATGCGCGATATCAAAGCAGGTGTACCACTATGGGCCTACTGCCTCAATGAGAATTCCGAGCCTTAAACAGTTTGCCTGAGATTTAGCTGGCAATGATCTCAGTCTTACTGTTCCAGATTGTAATAAGACTTCTTCTATAGTCGTGTCCTTCGATGTAGTAAACATAAATACTTGTCTTGTACTCTTTTAGAACTTTTTGATAAAGTCGTTACAAAGCCAAATCTGTCTCTTTGTCTACTTAGTGAATAAAACGGGACAGTTTTTGCTACATTTGAGATTAGCAACTGGTTATTAAATTGACGTTGTTTATCACTTTTATCCGTCGGAAAAAGGGAAGGATGAAGAGGCAAAGCTTTGCAAACTTGGCAAAAAAATGTCCATCGTCAATGAATTCCCCATCAGAATCGGTAGCAGAGACAGTTTGAAGATGAGTTTGGGGTGGCGTGTTTATAACGCGTGTTTAATAATTTAGTAGCGACGGCGATCCCTTACCGGCCTGGTGCTGAATAATGGATGCAACAATAATATGAGTAGTCTACCACAGTTTCTGTTTATCCAACATCTTGTTCGGTAATCAATTCAATATCTTGAGAACTAACTGCCGCACACGCACTTTAAAATGATGAATTTGATTATCATGAAGTAGTTTTAATAAGATGCGGAGGTAATAACGGCTTTAATACTGCAATAATCCTTTTATCTTAACAATCAACTCTCATTTAAGATCTTTAAACATCCTCCAACAAATAAAGATTTAGCCGGAAGATCATGGGAACAAGCAGCTGTCGAACTCAGTGTATTAGAAATGCGTAGTTTTGACGGATATAGTTAATTAGTAGACCTTAACCTAATATTTCAATTGAAACGAGCTTAATAAATTTTGTGCAAAATATTGAAAAACCATTTACCTTCGCGTTTTTTTTATTTTGCCGATACATTGGCACAGTAAGTTTCTTTGCAATCAAAAAAATTGAATGCTGAAAGTAATGTGTAACGCAATAAATGTGAGTAGACAATATGTTATACCAAAAGTTACAACTTTTTTACTTCCTGTTATCAATTTCTTCAGAAAGTTAAAGCAAGTAATGCAATAAGAGGGGACTTTAGAGCCGCACGTTTTAGATTTTTTCAATTAAAACAGTGTTTCTAATCTTGCTTTACATAATTTACAAAACAGTATATGTCGTATTTGCATGAGGGTGCAGCAGAATGCGTTTAATTCGTTAATAAATCAGGCTGCGGGGGTGGTACGGGTTCATTAGACAGATCGCCCGGGGCCTTCCGGGGTCCGTGCCCACTCCATCCGCCGTACTCCATCCTTCTGTACTCCGATGCGTTTAATTTGGCGGCAGCAATGGATGACGGATGTATTCTTAATTTGATTCATTTACCAACCTTATACATCAATGACAATTATCTCCTTTTAAAACCTTTAGCAGTCAATTAGTGAGCTTCGAGCATTCTGATCGTTATCTGTATTGGTAAACTTTCATAAAGGCAGCTTCTAATCTCTTATTAAAATTTGCCCAAATCTAAATGGGAATCTTATTCAAAATAAGTAATTAATTGGCTCTCATAACTCGAGCTTATCGCTGGCATAAATTAAGGTAGATATTCGCGAGGCGCCTCGACCACGCACGTAGTCAAACTTTTAATTGCATTGAGCTCTATCACTGTCGTCAACAACCAACTAGTGAACGCCAAGAGATTTTGCTCTTCTTTTAACATATTGGTCGGCAACTTTCAGAACGAGTTAAGTGATTAAATAAGTTTTAACTTCTATTGAGGCAGTCGGAGCTCTTTATTAACGCTTGTACGTCTTTTTAGACGAACGACTCCGATTGAAAAAGTATTCTTAATTCAAAATGAGTTCTTTAAGTTATATTAGGATAAAAGTTGTTTTCACGCCAACATTTGACCGCTATGTCATCTAATCTTAAGTGGTGGTGATGTGTTCTATGGTGGTAAAATAAAGATAAGGCAAGGGCAATGTCCCCAGCAAGCCTTAAAGCACGATTCTGATGGTCAATCCATTCAATGGAATGGCCTTTTTTATATCCCGATTTAGGATTATTATTAGTCTATTTTGGAATATCAATTTTTATTTAAGTACTTTTCTTTTAAAATTATTTAAACTTCACATCTGTTGGTGGAATAAAGACGTAACTTGTTAAACATTATTTATTCAACTGTCACAAATCTTCTTCACTCAATTTTTCTAGTACACTTTCATAAGCTAAACTAAACAATTCCGTAAGCCCAAGAGTATTAACTGACCTCGAAAAAATATTTGGCGAGCCAAAAGCCGGGAACAAAACGAATGAATTAATTAGAATTTTTAAATTAAAATTGTCACCGTGTATCCGCTGTCTGGCCGGCATAAACATAATACAATAGAGGCCAGGACCGGACGAGAGGACTCATTAATTTAGATGATTGTACAATTATCTAAATATAAGCGGAGCGAGACGCCCACGAGGGGAGGGGTATTCCAACCCGAAAAGGAGGGGGGAGCGGGCACTCGTTTTTAATTAAACCGGCGATGAAATGAAGTGGTCCGTATAATATTGCTTAGACATGTTTTAAATTAATTTCAACCCGTCTTATTACGAATGATTTGATCTAATAAGTTATTAGGGCGCAGCACGCCGAGCCAAACTTTTCTAATAACACCTCCGCCCAATACGTTGTTGCCGGCTGTAAGCTTCCTATTCATGGCAGTATTTAATAACTTTTTCAATCAATCACAATTTCATTAAACAATCCCCAAATTGAGTTACCTTGAATTATTTTTTAATACGCCCAAATGTACTTAAGTTGGATCGATTGAGTTGTTTGTTGTTTTAACAGGTTTGCCGTTCTAATAAATATAAATGAGTTTATCTTCATGAGTAGCGATAAATTGGCTTTCGGATACAGCATCACCATAATAATTGCGAGGCCATGGCGGGAAACCCTGTGCGCGAGGGTTGTGTTGTCTCGTCTCTTCTCTATTTGTTTTTCGTTAAAGCTTTTAATTAAAAGTAGGTTTATTTTAAAGAAAATTGATGTTCAAAGTAAATAAATCCTTGATGGGTTAATTATCTCTTAGTAATTGAGTTTTACCTGACGACGAAATAATTGGTGTTATGTTCGTGTGATTAATAATTTGAATGTTGGGATTTAATTATTACTTTGTAGGTAGGTAGGTACCGACTACTTCGGCAGCAGCCAGGGGCATAAGTGGGCATAATCTTGAAATCAAACGCTGGTTTATCTAATCATAGTGTAGCATAAATAGAGTTAACAAAGTAATTGCTTGTATGTTTAACATACATTGTTGCAAGATGTACCTAAGTGCTATGGGCAGATGTGCCAGATTTAAATGTTGCCATTATTTTTATTCTTCTATTCATTTGTAAGTATCAACTCGAAATGAGTTGGCCGTGATATAATTATATGTAGTTACAATACATATTCACTTGTAATATAGCAAACTTTCTGATACGTCTTTATTCTTGATGGGATAATTTTGATTCCGAACTTTTTTCTTTCATATTTTTAAGTATTAAACTATTGATTCAATTCAATACTTGGCATTCATCTAATGAAGCTACATGTAGTAGGTAATCCTCCGATCATGATCTAAATGTTTGATTCTGTAAACAAACAAAGCTTCATCGTTAACAACACGTGGTCTATTTTGCTTCAATACTTGGCCGAAGGCTGTCAAAAACTGTTTTATTTCTACGACCCATCGTAAAGCAGCTGTTTTCGTAGCACTGGCATGTCACAAATTAGAAGATCTATGTTTACAAACATGCTGCATTGCAGTTCGTCGCTACGCGCTGCCGATCGCGTCCGACCATCTCTCAAATTCACCAAACAAATCTTCCGAATAGTTACCTAAAGGCTTTGTCCTTTGGGGTCTGTTAGCCGCGCGTCCAGGCCTCGCTGGGACCGCCGGGTCTCCGGGCCGGCACGATGCACCAAACAAAAAACAACAATAACAAAAAAACACAACCAACGTATAAACTCAACAAACTACACCGCCGAGCCCTGTCTCTTAACCTTTCAGTTCGACAGGATAAAAGACTGGCCACATAAAACTTCCTTGTAAAACTTTAAAACAAAAACTGTGTTGAGAACTTCGAAAAAAGTAGTAACGTTTGCGGGGATCGACGACACTTCCCCTTGCGGCGTTTCGGTCGCAACTGAGCCACGCGGTCGCGCGCGGCGCGGGGCGGGGGTCGAGACGGGGCGCTCCCCCCGCGCCTCCGCGGTATTATTTGATTAATTCGCCTCCCCTTGTATACTCGGCGAGTCGTTACGACGACATTAAGTTTTTAAATTTTAGTGAGAGGGCCGCAACCTTCACCTACTTCTTAATACTCTTAATTGAACTAATTAAGATCGACGGCCAGCAACAAAGATTAGACGTTAATAAGCAAACGCTGAAGGATCCGTCCCGCTCTCGGTTAATTACGGCTTGCGGTGCGCAGGAAAAATCCCGGACCGAAATAATGAATATTACCTACTGAGAAACGTTAGTGCTGCTAATTGGAGTGCATTTGCATACTGAAATAAAATAAAGACGGAGTGAGTTATTTTGATGAGGTCAGACGTCGACAGTCGACATGATAAACGGAAACTTGACGGATTAATCAGACCCAAATAAATGAAGCACTTGGAAGTTTAACAAAGTGCCTACTTACGCCATTGTTGCACTACACTTGAGGTTAATAATTAAGTTGAATTGACTTATACGCCTCATCCACTTTTGGGTGGATCTATAGGTTAGAATGGATGGAACTGCACTAAAAAAATTGACAGTGGAATCATCTACACAACTTTTGTTATTTCATTTTTGGAAAATTAAATGTCATTAAATATTTGCGTTTTGAGCAACCAAAGTAATAACTGTATAACCAGTGAAAAAGGGTTTAATTTTTGATCCTAATTACCATTTTTTTTTCAAGTGTGCCGAATGCCTATTTTTACATTTTCAAACGCTTTTGACTACTTGACAGATTTAAAGATGTAAGTAAAAATCTTACAATAATTACTAAGTTTAGACCGTCGGACCAATTAGTTCTAACTTTCTTAATTCCCACGAGGAGCAGACGAACGAGGTACAATCGCGACGAGAAGTGTATCAAATGCGTAGTTAAATGCAAATCGGAACCTTATTCCCATTTCGTGGAGTATGATTCTTGAAAGCCTGTTTTATTTTAACGCAAGTTAGGGCTGGCACAAATGTATGTGGGTGATAAAAAATCTGACTCTGGAATTAAGAGACATCGATGACATTATTCATTGCTTATATCTGATAAACATTCTTATTTCACTAGACTACGACAAATGTAATGTATAAGTCCTCTTTCATTGAACATAAAAAATATTATAGCAAATAATTTGGAAATATTTGCAAGCTACATACATAGGTACTATAATGTATGCAATGGCAAGACATGTGCACGCAATATTTGTAACACCTTTTTTAAACCATGGTTTATGCAAATAAAGAGATCATTATCACGATCATTAGTCACAATCAATTGATTATTCCTAAAAACCACTAAATTTTGCACTATGGTTTTTTATCGTACATATTTGACCACTGCACTTCCTATCAATCAGTATCTGGATGGTGAGTAATCTACCAATTGCCATCTTAATCCTGAGGCGATCGATCTGCAAATGATCTCTCAAATTGATCTGTAGTTTAAGAAAACACATCTAATATATGGCAACCACGCATTTCAAAGCAAAACAATTTTCGAGATTCAAAACTGAAATAGAACGGTCTATCTGCTTGGTACTCCTGTTGGTTGCTCAGCCCTGTCCTGAACTTTTGTAGATTAATTTCCTTAAATTTTCATTTCGCGAAACTTCACTTGACTGCTAATGTTTACTGTGGCAGCCCTGTTAGTACAGGAAACTCGTTACACGCATAGCGTCGGGTTACAAGAAAGAGGTCGGCCCGATTTGGGCTAATTCAATAATTCCCTGCATCGGCTATTATCGGGCTAATTCGGCGCGCTCCGATCGATCATCGGTGCGCCGGCGCAGGTGGGCAGAGATTGCGCTTGCATCCATGTCTTATTATAAGTTACTAGCTGTGGCTCACGACTTCGTTAGGCGGTTAGAATGTATACTACAAACTTCTACGACCCATTTCCCTCCTTAAAATGTGAAAATCCATAGGCCGTAAAATGCGTCATTATTTCTTTAAGTTCAATAAAAAATGACGAATAAATTAATTTGTTTCAGAGACTGATAAAAATACTAAAATATTTTGAAATGCATGCTTAAAAAGGACCCTCAGACACCGATAGGAATTAACCGCACGACCTTTGCCACCATTTTTTCAAACACGTGTAGTACCTAACTGTTTTTATTTGCGATTTAATAAATTAATAATTTGTCAGTTCTTAGTGACAAGATCATCTAAGTTACATTTAAGAGTATACCTAAAAGCTCAATACCATAATATTTAACAAACATAATGTTTGTGTAAGGCTGAACCGGGATAAACAAAAAATTCAAATTTGTTTTTGTCTTATTATTAAATCCTGTGATTTCCGCTATTATTGGGTTAATTTAATTTGACCCTATCGATCATTGCTGCGTCCGCGCAGGTGGGCAGATTGAATCTACATCCGATGTCTACAGGATAAAGATGAGGTTAATTCCTTTTAGGTATACCAATTTAGATGGATTGACATAGTTCGGAAGACTCAGCAGTGTAGCAAACTGAAATGGGAGTGAGCTGGGAATGTTCCGCGAAGTGGACATTCACTAAAGGAACATCATACTGCTAAGCAAACTGATTGTTGCCGTCATTTTGAGTGGAACATTCAGAAGCCCACATTTCGCTGAGCGAATTCTAACCCAACGTAGTAAGGGGCGAATCTAATTTGGAAGCTACATCAACTTATTATTGAACGCCGTCTTGCCTGATGTTACGATGACTTGGGAAGGTTAGCTAGTAGTGACCGACTCAGAGGAGTACGTCTAGTCCAATGTCTAGCAGGAGATTGCTATAGGGTGATGTGAAGTATGATGCCAATCTAGACGTTTTTTTCTGCGCTATCCGGTTAGCTTCAGTCAGAACCCTAGTAATATCATACTAAATTAATTGTCAATTTCGACACGAATGTTCAAACAGACGCAATAGGCAATTACGAGTACCAAGAATTTCGACAGTATCGACAGATCTAGTACGTTACCAGCCGAAAGCCGTTTAATTAATCAATGACATTTCTCGTTGTACAGAGGGCACACACAATCAACCTTTACAAAACCATTGCAAAATGGGTTTTATGTCAGCCGTATAAGGTGCCCCTATGTAAAGGTTGATGTGTGCGCCGTGTGTACAGGGATAATATTTGTTACGAGAAGAGTGAGCCGCTCAGAATTAATCTTTGTTTAAAGTTAATGGGGGCTTATTAATCACGGTGTTTGGATGGATATAATGTAGTAATCGGAAAAGATATCAGTACTACATTACGAAACTAATGCACAGTTAGTCAACTTGTTCTACTATTTAGTATAATCACTTTCAACGTTTTATGTTGACTTGTAGTTAATACTGATCATAGTAGTCTTAAAATCGTTGAAGTACAAAAATGGACTGCAAAAATAGGAAAACTGATTTAGGCTGGTTTAATAACCCAAATTTGGTTATGCGGAAACTTTTCCTTTTTAAATTTAAATATTTTTTGAGATCGAAAATTTGTCTAGGAATAGTATTAGAAACTTTCATGTATGTTCCAAGACAGACCTGAAAATGCGGGATATGATATCTGATTTATTAAAACCATGAAAAAACAATAATTGTTTATAACTGTAGATAATTACTATCTCATCGGAAAATGGTCTCAGTTTAGTTAAATTGAACTAATTAATGTCTTCCCCATCGTGATAGGTAGGAACTGGGCAAGGACTTAAGAATTACCGAATTTAGCCAAACTAGTCATCGGAAAGTCTGCTTTCTGAATAATTTATCCAAAAAAAAACCTCTATGTTCCGAATTCACGAATGTCAGTGCTCATGCTGTCCCGTAAAATGGCAATAGTACTGAATAGGACAGATATACTTCTGAGGGATGCTTAACCTTGATTTGCGTTTGTGAATTCGGGGGTATGACTTTCAAATTTCACATGGTAGGTATACGAAAACCGTACGATCAACACCCAGGTTGAGAAACATTGTACCTACTAATCTACACAAAACGATATCCACTAACACATGATTTTGACCTCTATTACAATAGTTAAAGAGTTTTTTTAACTATCCTATAGATTAGGAGGACAGGTGAATACAGGGTTATTACGTATTATATTTTTTAATTGGATGTGTGTTGAGTTATTAGTTTTGAAGTTCAAAAGAGGGTATTAATGCCGTGCCAGTTATAAAGCGTTATTTAATAGCTACTATAAAATTAGGAAATTAAATTAATATGTCTACTCGATACGTATAGTCCATTACCTTTTGTGTTGAGTGAGTACTCACTTTATGAATCATTCAGTTAAATAAAACTTTATTAGGTAGGTATCTTAACTTGAAAAGTTTTGAACACAATATTTTTTTTAACTTCATAGAATGCTAATCTATACTTAAACTAAAGTTTTGATTAGATATGAAAAGAAAGATTTTCAAAGGCTCAATCAAAATCAAGTGGTCATTCATGGAGTCCTAGTTGCTTCTTTTCATCTCGTGAATAGGTTGTGTTTTTTTGAAGCGTCTCTTTTGATATTTCTTAGGATTCAGAGGCATTTGCATGACATTGCGTGTGACAGCGCAAAGCGTTGCCCCGTATTATGAAAAAATAAATGTACAACGACACAGCTATTTACATTGAGCTGTGTCCTCACAACGCAAGGTTCTAATGAAGCCTCATCCTCCGTAACTTAAGTAACAAAACAGACATCCTATTCACATCAGGAACATGTGACCAGGTCCATAACGTAGGTACCTGTAAACTAACAGGTTTGCCGTGGCGAATCTTCGCTGACCGTCGAAACAAGGGTACAATTAAGGCTCTGCACCGGTGCAGTAAGGGCGGCCAGGCGACAATGCGGCAAATGACGCCGGCACCACGCAAATGAAGAATATTGTCGCACGCCCTGAATGCTCCTTAATGATGCACCGGCTGCGCTGCCCGCTAGAGGAGCCTCCCACACGGTATTTGCGCGATTGTCAACTGTTTAATAATTGGAATCATTGTCATGTCCTCTTCATGATGCGTCTCTACGCTGGATGTGTGACACGCAATAAATAGGTATAAATTAAAAATATGGGAATCAAAACAGTGGTCTGATGATTGCTCTGGAAAACGGAAAAAAAACCAGTTGATAATTGGTCAAGTGATACAGTGGGCAAACGTCATTTCGTAAAAGTGGAAAAATGCCGAATGACAAAAAACCAGAAGTTTTCGGGAAAAGAAAATTCAGTCTCATGATAGGTAACCGGCGGATGAGTTACACGCAATAAGTATCTAAAATAGCGCCACACAATGAAAACAATTTGACAGTCGGACGACACAAACAGCATTTATCGTCCAAAGAGATCCAATATATAATTTAATGATTACTTTTAGAATATTATTAATGTAGTGGCCAGTCCGAAATTTAATCTGATAAGGTATTTGCGCGATTGTCAACTATTTAATAATTGGAATTATTGTTCTGCGCCTATTTGTGGTCGATGTGTAAACGCAACTATTTAAAATCGCCGATGAAAACAATTTGACGGTCAGCTGAAACAAACTGCACAAAAGAGTTCCATTTTCAAATGTACTTATTAATTACTTTTTGAATAGTTTTTATGTAGTGGCCAGTTCGTTCTATTTTAAAATGTATTTAATAAGTGATTACTTTTTAAATAGTTTTTATGTAGTCGCCAGTTCCAGATTCTTAAATAGCAACCTATGTACAGTCGAAGAATGAAAGGGTTGACCACCCTAAGATCTGTTTTTGCTTGCTCAATGAGGAAATTGACAGGAATTGTTAATCACATTTGTAGTTTTAATCATTATAAACAAAGAAGATGTTGGATTGAAATCATTGTTAGGTAGATATTATTGGGTTGCGTCTATGTTGGATGTGTTTTGTCGAATTAAAAGTTATTGATAGTACCTCGTTGCAAATGTTGCAATATTATCGCACACGACACATATTTGCGCGATTGTCAATTATTTAATAATTGGAATCATCGTCCGCTGTCCTCATTATTATGGTAGTGTTGTTGTCAAATTGAAAGTTATTATAATCGCCTAGCTAAGTAGCTGATGTCGTTCTGAGTTCTATTTGACTGTGGATTTGAAAAGAAATATAGGGAAACTTATCGACAACAGGTTTCGCGCCTCATGTTTTAAATGCATAATATTCGTGACAGCTTAGCAGTTAAAAAATTACGTTCACTTTAATATTACAAGTACCTACATAGGTGAACATTAAATCGTCAGACATTAGAGGTAATTTTAATATGTTTGCGCACTATAACTTTAATGCCACTTCTAGGAAACACGAATAAACATTGACTATTTTTGTCCTTATTAACACTTTGTTTTTAGATACGCATACCTACTTATTAGTTACATACTAATTAAAACTATTTTTATGGAAACTTAGCGACTTATTTTAAGTATGACGCCATCTAATTAGGATAGTGAAATTAGCGTTTCCTGCACCTTATTCGCTTATTTGCTATAGGTAGAGTCAGCATCAAAATGGGTGGTCAAATAAGTCTAAAATATTAGGGAAAGAAACCTTGTTAGAGAACGTCTAAGCTGAAATGACGCGCCCCTCCACCGCATCTACGCACAAAAGAGTGCTTGCTTGCATGTGAAGATGCAGTTTCAGCTTATACGATCTCTACACTGTTAAAAAAGTTTTTCACATGTTTTAGATTTGAGTGACGCTTCAAACGACACACGACTTTGTCATTGCTGTATCACAATTATTGCTTTTGTCAAACCATCGATACCTTCTTGAGCACTCTGTACGCACACATCATATTGATGTTGACTGTACTTACCTACTATCCAGGAATAGTTCAGCCCAGCTGAACCACTAATGGAGGATCGAAGAGGACGGGGTGTGTGTCGCCAACCCACTAGGTGGACGAATCAACTGGTAAAATTCGCAGGATTTTTGTGGATATAGACTAACCATTGATTATATAGACTTTTAACATTTAATGTGACGACAGCGAGTTCATCAAGTGTTAAACTTCCGCCTCACAGTAATACCTAACCGATGTAAAGCTTACCACACACACTGCGTCTGCGTAGAACATGTCTGAACTACGAAGTGCGTATGTTTACGAAGACACAGTTGAGTGTATTATCGCGCCAGCAGTAAAAGTCGTACAGACAGACGTTTATTATAATATACAATATGAGGGCACTAAATGTCGAAGACGGTGATGTCTGCCAGCGCGGGTTGTGGATATCGAGCTGCTACGAGCGATCGAGGTGTCTGAAGTCGGTTACGGTTTGTAAATCTGTGGAAAACATGAGCTGAGGCAGAAACAGTTTCCAAACGAATTGACGATCATTGCGACGTTATAACTCCATCAGATAATCTTTCGATATTATTTTTTTTATCTTTTCGACAATGTTTTTTTTTAGTATCTAGGTTTTCTATTAGCTTGGGCTCGTAAATTAGTTGCTGATCCACATTAAAATTTCATGTCATCATCATATCCATCTACAGCTGAAAATAGGCCTCTTTTTCAGAACTTTTCTGCTCCAACTATATGATATCAAATAGTCTCCTTTTCAGTACTTTTCTGCTCCAACTATCATCAATTCTTTGCGCCATATTCCCTTCTTACTGGCACGATTCGGGTCGAGTAGTAGCATGTCTTTTATGAAACTTTTGCAATTGATGTCTACGACTTTTTTGATTAGCATTATGGTGGCCAACTAATTTTATCGGGCGTCTATTGTTCGATATTAATATTACTAATTCTCAGTAGCAAAATCAAACTCATTTCAGCCAAACATGTGTTGTAATGTATATTTCGCAAGGTTCATAATATTTTGCCAGTGCGCGTCCGCGCGGGCTAAGTGCCAAATGTCCTGAAAGTACACGCGTAACTTTCGGTGGTACCCACATTTTTCATATTTTAATTGACACTGGTCGGCGTATTTGTGATAACATTGCGTAAACTTTATTTATGGTTAGAAGCCGTTTGTTATACTCATGGCACAGTATAAACCATACAGTAGGCTATCTAAGGCCGCCCGCCGAGTTATTAGCCTAGCGTGCACACAGACACGCGGCACAGCCCGTCCGTACTGCCGCCTCCCTATGCCTCCCTATTTTATGCTAGCGTGTGCGTGAAATTGCGTGTGCGTGATATCGAGACACGGCGCGCGACGCGCACGCACACATTCAAACCGAGAGTGGCACGTTTGTATGTAGATAGCTTACTGTAAGATTATACTGTGCTAATGGCCTGTACCAAAATTAAAGCTTATCTATCTGTGGTGTTATATTACATACAATAATCAACCGATCTAATAAGGCGTACCGTGACCAGTGTATTTTGTTGAACCGTTGGCAAAATCTTGGGTTTGTATAATCGGGAAGGCGGATATTTTGCGTTGGCTGGTTATGCGCCTATCTCATTATCAATTTGAGTCATAATAAAAGCAAATAAATAACCTTTTCTAGCTAACCTGTTTAATGTCCTTTGTTGATAGATAGTATTTACTTACTCTTGACGCTCACAGTCCTATATGTAGAAATCATCTGGCTCATTTGCGTAAAAGTACAAGCAGTTGAAGTCTCATACGCAGCCAACGAGCTCCACCCGGTTAAATACCGGTTTAATAGCAACATCTGATTTTGATTGCGCCTGACCTAGACCTCCGGTAGGCAGCCGATGACAGCGCAACAACGCGGCTGACCCGCCTGCCCTCGGCAGCTGCGCAAGCGCAGCGAGGGGAATGCGGTCACTGGACCTTTGACTTAATGGAATCTTATTCTATTTCATATTCAAAAAATCTTCAGCTTCACAAGACTAATCCTCTGTTTTTGAAAGGCTAAATTATTGAATATTTGAGTCAATTTTAAGCTGGATTCAGAGGTTCTGTTCACGCTTTTTATCACAGCAGGTTTGGAAAGAAACCAGACACTCTGTATATAATTTTTCATTCGATCATTACAATAATAGACAATTAGCTTTGATATTATGTTCCCAGCAGCGAACCTTTTCTGCGAAGTATCGTTTTCGTGGAATTGTCAAATCAATTTTTGGGACAGACCTTAAATTGAAAGAAGTATCAGAAGTTAGGACGGATTGCATTTCAGGGAAGGTAGGATGCCAAACCGCAGGTAATAACCCAAAAATAAGTTAACGATTTTTTATATGGAGAAGAAATTAAGTTTTTTTAAAACAAAATTGAAATACTCACTTGAGTTTTAAAATCCTTAAGTGTTCTTGTCAGTCAATACTTAAAAGAGCAACTCAGATATTTCAGAAAAAGACAAGAATTATTAGACAAAGAAGGTATTTTAAGTATTATACCATGACGCCCATAAATTACAAGCTCTGCTCAGTATGGTGTCAAGTGGCCATGTGTGAAGACTCGAAGACGTCCTAGAGATATTTATTTTCAAACAGAAAGAAAGCTCTCTTCGCAAGCTCGTAAATTGTACACTTCCGCCGGACTAGCCCTGCAAGTTTGTTAACCTTGAAATTCCTTTACACCTTGCAAATCTTAGTTTGGACTAGCAAGGCGCCACGCTCCGCTCCGCGCCGCATTACGTTCGATTGTAGGGCCGAGCGAGGCCTAATTGCCAGCATTGTGTCGGCATGCAGATGTGAATGGGCTTTGATTTGGGCTCGGGGCCGGGGCAGGGGCGCGGGCAGGGGACAAATCGCTCGTTACGGCTGCAGGTAAACTTTCATTGAGCGTCGGAAGGCGTCGGACGTGAGAGGCGGCCGACAAAATGCCCTCGTTATTTGCCGCCGAATCACTCGCTCATTGTGCTCGGGGAAACGGTAGACGCGGTCGCCGAATCACGAAAAAGACTTTAATGAGCCGTGAGAAAGCTCTAAATGAACGATTGTGCAGAGGTCTCCGTTTAATGAACGATTGATATTAAAGTGGCCTTGATTAACGCGAGCTAAGGCATTGTATGGGGTAGCGTAGGAATGGTGAGGGTGTGTGTGGCTCGATAAATGCGGGCATTGCCTAAAGAGATGCATAGTAGCTGGTTATTTCTTTTCAAAGTTTAGTAGATTCAAGATCAAGACAAGTAGATTAAAATTCGTTTAATTTGGTGAAGATATATCTGACATGATGGAAATTTAAATCCTACCTATTATCAGAAAATGGGATATCTTTTTACAATGCAAGTGTTCAAATAGCGAATAACGTAAAATGTGGTTCTGATAATCTGTTAACCATGACGGCAAAAGTCGAAGTAGCTCAGACTACCCCCTTTGGGGCATTTTCGTGAGCGTATGTTATGTGGTCTAAAAAAGTCGAAAAACTACATAAAGTTTAATTTTAACAATGTTTGATTGCAAATAGATAAATAGGCTTCATAGTAAAGATTTTGGGACAACTTCGTCGTAGCCAGGGCCACCTGTTGCTTCACGGGTGAGAGAAAAACTGAGAGCCGGGCGCGAGGGTCGCCCCCGCTTGCCCCCTGCTGCCCCCGCGTGAACCCGACACCATGCCAATTAAAACCCGACTCTTGGCGTTTTGTCATGTACACAGTATTTGATAGGCTAATTAGGCATATCGAAGTTAAAAGCACCTAAGAGATCAGCCAAGTGAAGGAAGGAAAATATGGTTCTGCTGCGGAACGGTTTTAGTTAGGAATATTTGCAGGGAACTTTTTATTACTAATTTGACCGATCTTTGTGAATTGAAGAACAGTAGCGTAATTTGTTTAGGTTGTCTTGATACTTATGAGGACTTTGGAATATCTACAATTGAAACTTTATCGTAACTCACTTCAATTTGAAGTGGCATTGAATGCCATTCATTAAACAACCAAAATGCAGTACTGCTATTTTTGTTACCATACTTGTTGAAAAACAGACACTTTTTCTGAGTCAATTACAACAAACTAAAATTTATTCCTTGTAAAATTATAAAAACTTATGAATTAATTAAAACAAATCCTCAATGAATAATTCAACATATTCCCGCTATGGCATGTCCAAAACGTACAACATAATACCCCAACACCTTGAGCAAAGGAAATTTGTAAAACCCAAATTAACAGTACAGGCGGAACTGTTAATAGGTGCCTATTAGTTTTATGGCGGCCGTGGCGATCATAGGGACTGTTTATATTTTTGCTGTTAATTAAATTTTGAATTTACATATAGATAGTCGGCAGGCTTGAGTTCCGTTTCGCCGGAGGCACCCTCGCCAGCACGCCAGGCCACCTGTCTCGTGAGCAAACAACTGCCTCATTCTGGGTCACTAGTATAAAAAAGGTGAAATGTAAAAATGTATGTAGTCAATGGCAAAAAAATATTCCTGGAAGGACTTTTTGGATTTTGCTATGACCTATCAAAAAGTAAGCCCATAATTGGTTAGTTTTTTTTCGATTTTTAAGTAGCCAAGTCGGAGACTCACAAACTGAATCAATAAGACATTTTAGGTTGTTATTTTGCTTTTGCATGCTGTTTTTTTATTTAAGAAGAAAACATACCAGTAGTACACAATCGGTATAAGTACCTATATATCAGGAAGACTCAAGTTGAATCCCGTCTCTAAAGAAGAATATGACTGAAAAGCTATATGTAAATGAAATAGTACTCTGAACTACTATCACAAATGCGAGTACTGAGGTCAGCAGATCAGGTTACCTCAAAGGCACAAAATTCTGCAATCGATTTTGATCTTTACTTCGAAGTAATAAGATTCACGATAAATTGAGGTTTGTCTGTCTGTGGTAACCTCAGGGCCTCAACAAGAGCAGCCACTAAGTTTCTACTTGTAAAAAAAAAAACCTTTTCACTTAATATACTTACAATAAATAATACAATATGAAATGCTCATAATGAGACTCTACCACAGGTGACAGGATGTTGTTTCTCTATTGAGACGACCCGGTAAGAAACTCAGCATTCAGGTACTCTCTTTGAAAATATTATGATGTTTTTGCAGAAAAAACATTATTAAATGTTTTGTTAAAAAAAAAACTACAAATGTGTAACCCAACGGCGTCATGCAACATATCTTACAATTAGTTTTCAATAGATAAGATTTGTTACTAAAAGGTTCTTAGTGTTGTCTTAGATTCGATGAATACATCGATACACCTATGTAATAAAAACTATTCTAAGCTTTTGGTTAATTTTGTTATGACTATTACAAAAATAGGCTTCCCGATGGTTTCACTAAAAAAAATAAAAAACAGCCTACACTGCAAACGTAGTAGGATATAGTTACGATTAGAAGATGACGAAGATGGAGTAAGCCAAGGATCCCCCGGGCTATATTAAAGTTGCATAAGGTTTATGGGTCTGAATATAAACCAAAATAATTCTACCTAGGGATACTCAGCAGGCGCTGGATAATTTTTGAAATAGTAGTGAAATAAAAAATCATAAGGAAAAAGAAACGGAATTCTTAAGCAAGCCAGCAAGTCACAAGTTCTATGTCAGCTTACTAAAAACCAACGCTCCAGTTTGCAGCGTTACCCGTAACAATGAAAAAAAACCTCGTTATTACAATGAAATCCTAACCTTTTGACATTGTAAGCAGTCAAAAAAGAAAAAAAGTACTAGGAGGTAGGCGCGCGACTCGAGGCCGGACAATAAATTTTGACATCAGTGTGTGTTGTGACATTTCGAGCGTGCTGCTAGTGTCAAGTGTCACCTGTCTGGTGTACTTTGACAGACTACCGGGTCAACTATGAACTGCGCCGCGTACCTACTAAACAAAGGGATCAGTTCGTAAGAAAGAAAAACAAAAACCCAAATTGTAGCGTGAAAAAATTTAGTTGGTACAAATTTTCTTGAACCTAAGATGTTTCGTCGTTTCTACAGATTTTTTAAATTTTATTATTCCAAGCCTGCTTTTTATTTACAGTACGAAATAAACAAAAAAGTGTAATTTCAGAAATTGATCAAAAAAAGTATTTTTGCCATCAGTCACAACGAGCCGTAAGCGTTTACATAGGTTGTCTAGAAGAGATGATTTTCAGCGAAAAGTTTCTAAATTGTATGCCCTAAATCGCTGTTAATATTGTTGTGAGACTGTTTTCTCTGGCAATTAAGTATACTTTACCTTAATACATTCATGAGAATAACCTACGGAACTCTACGTCACTTTAACTCTACAGGTAGATCGCGTTTTTTGTCTCACTCGTAACTCATAGTGATTAGACATGACATTGAACTTCATACCATTACAAGACGAATTTTCGAGAAGCAGCACATGTGACAGCGTACAATATTATTCAAAACTAGCTGACCCGACAGACGTTTTCATGTTAAACGCAACGCGGTAAGTTTTCTAATTTTTGCCTTGTCCTGACAATAACAAACACTCAAAAAAACTAAACATTCTCACGATTCCTGTATATAAATAAAATAAAAACATTTGAATGTAAGTTTTTAACTGTTAGTTACTAACTTTAACTACAGAACAGTCAACGTAATACCTACGTCGAAACTTTTCACTGTCCTCGACTTCTTTTGGATTTAATGAACGAATCAATTTAAATTCGTCAGGTAACTTCAAAAACTCGTCACATTACACGCAATCAAGTTCGCTCGCAGTGAGACAATATGCGGAGATCGGTGCGCACGTGATTTCAATATTTCATCTCAAAGGGCGCATTCACAGTGCGGTCTCGGGCTCACGCGTTCCACTCCTACAATTACGCGCTTGTGTCATATTTACAGCCCAGGTAATTGCCATTCAATTACCAGCCCGGCCTGCTGGGCGAGCGAACGAGAGGTCCGACGGTCGGCGATCGTTGCATTCCACTCACACGCGGCGTGCAGCCGGCCTGCCATCAATCATCGAACACCCCCCGCCGGGCGCCCGTAGGGATGGGAAACGTCACAAAGCAAGTATCTCAGTTTAACAATGGTCGATAAGTGGGCAAACGCCACGCTAAATTGATTCTGAACCGTTCCGAATTTGAACGCTGCTTAGCATCTTAAATGTGATCGAATGTGATTTCATAAGTCAAATTCGAAATAACATGAGCTATGCACTTGAAACAGTTAAGTTTGAAGCCTTTTTGGTTCTTAGTTTATCTATCCTTGACCATAAACATGTATTGTTTATTCTGAGTTCCTCTCAAAGCTATTATCTAACATGTCTTTATTCGAATCAGATATTATTTACTGTTTTTTACTAAAGGAGATCTATGTTACGTAACACTCTCAAAAACACACGATTAACGATAACTTTTTTGAAGCTATTGCTTTTAATAAAATTAATTGATATTTGCATGCTCTAATGAAAACTTTTTTTTCCGCGCTTACCGACCGACCTTAGACATAATGTGAACGCTATGTCATTTAAACGTTTACTAATATTTTTGACTATTGCAAGACCACAAAAAAGTAAACATTTCAGCCTTGAAACTGGCGTGGAAGCTAACTTATTTATTCATAATTCCTGTTTTATTTCTATCTTCTTTTCTTTTTGTCTATTTCTATCACTTAATAAAATGCATTGAGTAGGTCATGAACTTTTGCGTGCGTTTTTGCCCATAACTTTATAGCGCCTAAAAAACTTCAAGTATATTTTATCGATACCCCAGCTGGCCGGCATCCCCCAACCCTCGGCGCCGTCACAGGTATGCAATCTTGCCTCAGTCAGTCTGTACCTTTACCACTTTACCCTGTTGCACTTAGGTATCTGTTCGGCCTAGCATTTTGCTGTACCATACCAATCATTGTAGAGTTAATTTTGGAGAAGTGGCACGAATAAGAATAGAAAACTGAATTGTCGCTAAATATGTGCTTAGTGGTTGCTTTAGTGCTTCAGACAGCAAACGCAAAAAGGCAAACTAATGGAAACATCTTAATTCTGACAAAACATTTAAATTTTCTTTTCATGTACAAAACCAACTGATGCTGATGCTTATAAGAGTTAAAAGCAAAACTATGGGATGGCGCAATACGAGATCAAAAATTCACTTTGTAAACAGAAAAGATGTCAAGTAGAAGATGTCTTTCAGAAAAGTTTTAGGAAGTTAGAGATGGGACCTGATTCAAAAACGACTTGATATTTGCTGCTTGCTTTCTGCAAAATTAATTTCCAATTTTTAACTCTCATCCAATACAATTAAGCCGTAATTTGCAAATTATAAAACCTTACCCAGCTTTCTAATCCAGAAACAAACTGTGAGTAATCATAAACCCGTAGTTCGAAAGTAAACAAGAAATCCGCGGAGCTGCAGGTGTACCTTGTGAATAATTAGCGTAATTAGCGCACAAGTCAACTCATTAGTAAGCGTAATTGAATAGCCCGAGCTTTTCCAAGAAAAAACTTAGTGAAAATGATACCTATACACTTTTGGAACAAGCTCTACGTGGAGCTAAGGAGGAAACTATTTCTTCCTTAAAACTTAGACTTAGAAGCTGACCAAGAAATTAACTATGCAATTTCAATTAGATTATTGATTTATTGCAGGTAACTTAACATTGCATTTACGACGACAGCAAGAAAACCGTCGATGTGTAGTGGATCGAGACAGCACAAGACAGAAAATAATGGGATATACTGACGGATGCTTAATGGGGAGAAGAGAAGAAAAACTAAACAGCTAAGTAAATGATTAACGCTGGCTTACAGGTAAAAAATCACCAGAAGGATAAGGAATAATATTTGTTGCCAAAATGGTTCAAATGGTGCAACAAAAAAGTGAACTCTTTGACTAATGAGAGAAAATTCACAACTACCATTTCACACTAGCATTCTTTCTTTAACCTATGTAAGTAATATATACTTCATCATCATCATGATGATGATGATGATGAAGTATATATTTTGATAGAATTTTTTAAATGATTTTTAGCTTAAGTTTAATTTTTAGTTTGTATTATTTAGTTCCTAATTTTATACTTTAGATGTATTAATTAATTGTTAACATTTATTTTTCGTTGTGATATACAATATATTTATATGTAAATGGTTTTTTTATGTATTGTATTAATGCTGCTTCATATATTATTATTTCACATTATACGTGTACATTGTGATATTTTTGTAAACTACTTACACTACGTATAGTTTGATTTTTCATTGAAATAATTATTTTCCAAATTAGAATTTTGCATTGCCAACAGCATCTCTGTCTCGCCCGATGGTTGACTGGTAGAGAATGCTTTTAGCATTAAGTCCGCCTTTTGAACTATTTTTCTGCATTAAAGATTAAATAAATTAAGAAATAATAAATAACCCTGTAATTTAATGATCTTTTCAATTTTGTATGATAGCGTTATTGTTGGTTCAGCTTTTTTCGTGTCTTGGTGAAGTTAACTCAGAACTTCATCACTACATAGTATAAAACAAAGACGCTTTCTCTGTCCCTATGTCCCTTTGAATGCTTATATCTTTGTAACTACGCAACGGATTTTGATGCGGTTTTTTCAATAGATAGAGTGATTCAAGAGGAAGGTTTATATGTATAATAACATCCTATTGCACCCGTGCGAAGCGGGGGCAGGTCGCTAGTCTAAAATAACACCCGAACAGCTCATACCGTAGTCATACTTATAATTATAACCCCAAATTTAGCAAAACGTGTGCTATTTTGGCAAGCAATAAATTATTTTATTGATCAATCGAGGTAATTACACTCCACTAAAGTTAATTGGAAAGCAAAAACCTAAAGCCAATAATAAGTTAGCTAAATAGAATCCGTTTCACATTTCAAGATAATAAATAAATCTCTCTCGTCAAATAGCCAAGCCCATGTCAGGCAGTCTGTCAGTGCTGCATCGACTTCCAATTAAACGCATTACTCTTATCTACAGGCGCTCATTATGGTAAGTAATGGCGTCGTAAGTGGTGTAAGCAGGGGATTCATTATTTACTGCCACAGATTGGAGCCTGCCTCACCCATCAAACGACACACCACTTGTCAACGCCAATTCAACTAATAATAAACCTTAAAGTCTGTTTCGTAAAGATTACTGTGGAATGGAAAGTGTTAATCTAACAATAGCCACACTTAACCGTTAGCTTTCGTGTAAAGAGGTGCTTATGACAAAAATATTTGGTTTGTTAGATGGACCTTAATGTCGTCATTTTAAAGAAGCGACATCTGAATTTGGTTAACTATTTGGTAGTTTGTATGGTTTTTTGGTATGAAGTGAACACCACTCGTAAGAAAAACATAATATGACTAAAAAAAATTGTTAAATTAACCAACGGGGAATAAAGTTCGTGATTACCTGGTTAATTATTTAGGCAATACGATCACTTTGAAAAAAGACAAATGTTTTCCTAAATTCCTCATTTAAAGATAGCTATCAACTCTCAAACCAGTGACTTTTAATAATATCACTACCAGTCCTCTTAAAAAAAATGGGTTACTTTAAACGAGTGTTAAAAATGAAAAACTCTTGGTACTTACCTTTTTATTTTTGCTAAGTCCTGAGTTAAATTTTCGGATGGGCAACAAAGAATTAATTTTAATCATTGTATGTAATTCAGAAGAAGTATTGTAGAGATAAATGTAAGTTATTCTGTTGAAGAGAGACAACCAATCGATTGTTGAGTTAATTACCACTTGTTACTTCAACGCAAATGTTTTCACAAGTTAAGTATCAGCACACGTCCGATTCATAAATTCTCAATTAAAAAACCGCCCACAGCAAACAGGTCCCAGCCTCGTACAGGCTATTTGTCCGGAGTTTATTATAAGCCAATAGTGATTCATACAAAGATAAACAGTTTAACTCATTATTATACTAAATTACGGGTCTGAGCTTCGACAAGGCATGGTTAATAGGATTATACGGAATAATGAGATACTGATAGAGCTTGTATCGGGCGATGGTATCAGCAATAGTCGCGAGTCACGGTGCCGCGCGCGCGCACGCCTGACAACTTCATCCAGTCTTACAGTTCTGTAAAAGGAGACCTTTACGTCTCATTTTGGATCATCATATGCATGTTCTACTTACTTAGTTTCGTGAACTTTTGTGGTTTATAGTTATTAGGGCGAGATCGGCAACGCAAAAGTAATGATTGGATTATTTATGAACATGCCACACAGAGCCTTAAAATTACCCATTTTTGAAGTAAACCTAATGATAAGGACTAAGCGCTTACGACTATAACCCACACGAGGTAGTAAGTGCCACTCTGATTGTTACCGTCATGGCATACGGAACATTCAGAAGCCCACATTTCGCCAAGAAAATTTCATAGGTTTTTTCTGGAGAAGGTAGCAGTAAAACAAAAACAGTAAAATTCCATTGAAATACAGTAAGCGTAGAGTCAAAGTTATACATGCACTTGGGCAACTTGTATTGACAACTGCGTCCATCCTTTCAGTACATTAAAGATGACGCATTTTTGAGCATGTTTTATGCATACAAGCCAAAACAGTATAATTTACAAGCTCTGAATTAAGTCGTAGACGACATAAAGGGATATCAGCATCAGCAGAGGCGGAGTACTGAAATTGATTAATTGATGAGCACAGCTTGCTTTGTAATACATATTTACATTTAAAATTGAAAGTGCATTTCTATACAATAATTAACAGAAGACATTAGAACAAAATGAAAATAATCATATTCGTTAATTTTGAGACTCTCTTTTTCCTCAACCTACACTAAACCTCATTACTTCGTCACAATGATCAAAATCAGTTAATTAAATGTTATGACAGTCGTGTTGACGTGACCTGCCGGCCTCTGTACAATTTACGGAGATACCTTCAGAGAATCACTGCTGTATTTATCAGCCTCATTAAAAATGAAAATGCTATAACTTTCATTGCTATGAAGGTACATTTTGTTCTTAAAAATATCTCATTTACTGCAGCAACATTAATGACAGTGTTCGAAAGTAAGGCGGTATGTCAGACCTTAAATTATTCAGTACAGTGCTATCATCCAATTACATGCTAAGAAGCCACGTCGTCGTAAAACGATGTAATTACTACCACTATCTCTCTATCCATTGTTCGTATCTCCTGTAGGGTGTCCACGAATACTTGCGTATGTGGGACATCATTATTTTGTCTGTACCAGTACCCTGATTCGGAACCACATTGAACAAAATAAGTGTATGATTTGAATTAGATTTTTTAGTATTGGTAGTTCATATACCTATTATTCGGTATGTTAGTTTGTACTATTTTAATAATTGTTTAATGTCTATAATTGGCACCTATTTTAAGTCAATATCATGGGATATAATTTCACAAAACACCTTCTAGCCCCAAACTTGAAAAGCGTGTACTATGTGGTATAAGACAACAGGTCGAACCCATTAAATCGGTCATCGAAGAGGTAGGTCATAGGTCATTTTTATGTGTGTGTTACGTGGGGTTACGTTCTGCAGCAGAATCGAGGGTCATCCTTGGGACGACAGGCAAACCTGAAAAAATCAGAATGACGAATCCTTTAAATACAATTCCATCGGGTTTGTTTAACGCTAAGAACTCTGGTTGAGATACGTTCGGGGTCATGGGTTTGATTCCCGCAATAACGCAAATGTTTGTCGATGAAACTTGGTATGGTTAACTTTACCTGGTCACTGGTTGAAACAAGCAAATACTCCGATTTCAATTTCACTGTCCACTAGCCCCTAAAGACTTGGACACCTTAATTTAGAGTGTTGTAAGTTCTCGTTAGCTGTATTTCTGTGCTCCTAACTTGATCTTTGTTTAATTGACAATAAAGTCTAATTTAATTTAGTCCCTAACCGGCATAGATAACGTATTTAAATTAATACTTATGAATTATAATTGATCATTGTTATGGGTTCCATTATCGTATTGAGTCATCTATGTTCCTTCATCTCTCCTTTTAGGGTTCAGTAATCCACAATACAAAAAAGCTGAGACTTGAATTACCAGACTAGATTGAGTCTTCACAGACTTATTGTTTTAGTCAGCTTCAGTGGTGGATCATGCATGATATACAGCCCGTTTAATGGTGTCTTTACCTGATGTTTAGATTTTGTTGACAAATTATTTTTTATGCTATTCTATAAGTAGACTGTATATGTATTTTTCGGGCATCTCCGTGCTTCGGAAGGTATGTCAAACAGTTGGTCCCAGTTGACGTCGCTAGATGTCAGCCTAGTTGGAGGCATTAGGGCAGCTTAATAACATCTGACATTAAGGTTTCTCACTGACCTTCCACCTGTTGAACACAACAGTACGCACTGAGCCCGAGAGTTGGAACTTGGTTCGCGCCACCACATAGTTGAGGTGAGGCCTGTGCCCAGCAGTGAGGCGTAACTAGGCCGTTAATGTATATGAATTCGTGTGAATTGCACCAGAAATGTATTTTATTATGTAAGTAGGTCACAAAACCTGTATAATAAAATTAAATAAATAAATAAATAATAAATAAATATGTATTAGTGGACTAGGCGGGCTAAGATCTGCACCGTAACACTCACGCGTTTTCTCATAAAATTCTTATGGTTTCGGTGCGAAAAAAGCGTGACATATGTTTGTTGTGATCCGCATGTTAGGCGCGTAAGATGTGGGTTCATAATACCTAGGTTTTTCATACAGAACCAGAAAAAGAAAGACACAAAATGATCTGTGTCAGAAAGCGCTCACACTTGTCCGTGTTTAAATTTAGTCACAAAGTCAAAACACGAGCATCATTAATATTCATGATTATTTTATGCCTTGCGTGTATAATGTAGGACTTAACTTTATTCCTATATGAGATTCACAGAATATGTATGTAGAGATATACAACATTTTTTATGTTCCGTGACTACTAAGCGATATGGTAATCTAATTTTAATCAAGACTATTCAAATGACTTCATCAGGCAAAAATGAAGAAAGAAGGTGAATTCATTAATTAATGAATACACGCAATCTATTGAAGTAAAGAATGTTTCATTATTTTTAATAATATTTGACGAAGAAAAATAAGCAAGACGGATAAAACAAAACTAAGAAAAACCACACAATGTTTTTACTATATTTTTATATTATGCAACCATTATTCTACTGTTAAGATCGTCCCTCTTCAAACTTTATCGAAATTAAATACCGTTTAGTTTACAAATAACGAGCAACTCTACCTAACAATATTTTTAAAAATGGCGGATAAAAGAGAACAAACTGGAAGACGCAGCGTCGGTAGACCGATGACCTGGTGAAGTTTGCGGGAAGCCGTTGGATGCTCATGGCCCATAGCTGCTCGCTGTATCACTCTTTTGGGAGGCCTATGTCCAGCCGTGCATTTCTAGAGGCTGATGATGATACTGATACAACTTTCCAACCTAGATGATGGCAGTACGCTCGTCCCTTGTCACGTTGGGTTCAAAAGTCATTCTGCGAAATGAGTGCTGCAGTCAGGTCTTCAATCATCGTGTCTCTAACTAACCCGTTTGGGATATAGCTGTGACCATACCTATGTTATATTATAAGTAAGTATCTTGTTTGTCGGACATCGGAATCTTAAGTAAACCGATGAGATGCATGATGTTTAATTAAAACCGTAGGACTACAAAGACATGGCTACGCTTATTAATCTAATTAACTTCATTAGCATATTGAGTGCCGTTTATCGGGTGATATTTCGAGCGGATCCAGTGTTTGGTCCCAGTAATTAAGCGTGAGCTTTAACTATGGTAATGGAATTCAATTAAAGGCAATTGCGTTAACTTACATGCTGGTACTAACTTAAGATCTATTTCTTCCGACGTGAATAAATTTAAATAATTTCGCATGTGGTCACCGACAGTAATTTTTAATTGGATGCAATTTTTTTGCATCAATCCATATGGAATTTTATGGTAGTCCACATCGTGTAACACAAGATGCCAGAGCTGGAATGACTATAGAAATTGTTAGAAAATACTTGACATTCATCGTCAGAAGCATCATTAGAATCAAGACGTTACTAAAGATAGGAAAACCAGAAAAAGACATTCGGTGCTTGGAAGCGGGAATCGAACCCGCGTCTTTTGCAAACCGGGCGACTGCACAAACCACTGTGCTACTGAGACCATTGACAGACCGGCTGAGTTTTTTTGGTATTTTTTACCTCGCATCCAGGTTTGTTTCACCAATGTATAGGCATATACCTTAAACACAAGACGTTTACTGCTCAACAAAGGCCTCTTCCATAGATCTCCAAAGTGACCAGTTGAAGGTGACCTGCATCCAGCAAAATCCTATGACCTTAATCCAGTTATCCGTCTACCTAGCTTGTTGACATTGATAGATATAATTATTTACAGCCTTGACAATAGATCTAACAGGGTTGATAAGTTTAAGTGTAAGAGCTAAAACGCACCTCCCGTAGTTCCGAGTTACCGGTGCGTGCTTTTCCCGCCTTAAATGCATCCCATTGCCCTCTCCCAACAACATCCCAAGCCAAGGTCACTGCGCTACTATGGGGCACCATAGACTTTTAAGGCGCCCCATAGTAGTTAAGTTTTGGCTAAATTATCTCTAAATCAGACGGCCAGAGCCAGTCAGTCATTAGAAAGAAGCTCTCCCGATCGAAGGCGACACCCCAATCGGCTCCATCAAACCAGCTCATTACTCAAAATCAATTAGCGTTATTAGTGCGGCGTCTTCGTTAGCCCGTGATGGAGGGTAATTTATTGGCATCTCTTAATTAGGGATAAGTCTAATTGGAGGCTTAGTCGTAACGAGCCCCTCGAAATCTGACGTCCCGCCGAACAAATTGGTCGGCCGCTCTGCGTACTTCGCTCTATTGGCAATGATATTTTGACGTGCGATTTGTGCTCGGCGCTAACGAGATCGCTAATAAGACCCATCTATCCAGATCTGGCATAGTCAGACCACGAAAGTTAGATTTGAGCATAAACTATGAGTAAATTCAAGGGCAAAAATTGGTTTCAAAATTTAGAAACCCATTGCTTTACAAAGACACTACTTAATAAGACTTATGAGAGAGCTTGTTTGACCACTGTGAATTAAGGAAAGGAATTTTAATAAAGTACGTACCATGTCACAAAGTTGCATCACAATCAAATACGTCTAGAGGGTGTCCATGAAAACAACAATTACTGTTAACAAATTTTATTATTTCGATTTTCGAATCCAAACCAAAGTTAAGATGTTTTAAAAAACGTATGGCGAGTGCAAAACTTATTTATTGGTATTAATAAGAGAAGTGCTCACTTTGATGGTGTTAATAAACCCACAGTATGTTTCCCTGTTTTGTACTATTGCAGTTGAGACACCGGCACCGGTGGTTGAGTCACATTGTGTTTGTAAACTTTGTATTCATTTATTATTTCTATTATAGTATTTGAGTCCATTATTAAGTGTAGGTATTTTTGTTTGTTTGATTGAGTTTTTGACGATTTGAAAGCACTTATAACAGGTCTATTTAAATAAAGATTCTGGTTCTGATTCTGATTCAACATACATGTATCTCCCCCTACATAATATGCCTTACGTTTGTTTAACTAACTGTAAAAATGACTAAATATGTAATTGATATACATATCGTGGCAGCCCTTATAAAGTGAATGAATCCCATGGATTAGGTAAAATAATTATACATACTAGTTAAAAAAGTGGTTACCAACTTTTAAACGCTAAACAGCGCACCACGGTAACCTAAGCGAAACGTGGATTCGGTTAGCAAGTGATGCAATATCTCGTCTTGTGGCAAATCCACCTGCGGTTAGCGTTAAGCGATGCGGTGTTGCGGTCCAGTGGGCGGGCAAAATACTCGTAAAGGCTCGGCAAATAAACGAGGGTGGACAACGGACCGATCAGCGGGTAACGCGATACCGGCGCGCGCGCCGACAGGACACCGGCTAAAATTAAAATCGGGTGATACGCTTGAATCTGACAAAGTAACCACCAGAACGAGGCTTATTTTTTCGTACAAATTTCGACTGGACCATGGTTTTTTAATATTAAAACGTACCACACTGCCACGTCTTCATCCCAGGGCATGTCCAGAACTGCTGTCTGATTTCGCATCATAGTGCACAATACCTATGCCAACGACGGTTCGGACTGCTGGCTTGATTTTGTTCAAATATTTATTTATTTATTATTTATTTATACTTTAATGCACAAACAATTTCAAATGGCGAGCTGCGTGCTTAAAGCATTCTCTACCAGTCAACTATTGAGCGAGAAAGAAATTCTGTTGACAGAAACCTATTCCCCAAGTTGTCGGTGGAAGATGATCTGTATACAATAAACTCTTTCCGAATTACTTCGGCGTGGGTACTTCCCTGATAGCCACCATTTCTTCACCCATTTTCTTCCATTTTTTCTTTTATTTTTTTTTTATTCTGCATTAATGTATTTTAGAAGCTTTTACACTCGCGCCTTTCCTGTTATGTCCTTTCCCTTTTTCTTGAGACCAAATAAGTCCTTTATTAGTTTTAGTTTATATAATTTCAAAGTTGACTAACACAATTATTGCTGCCAGATTTGCTGATGTTTGTTAAATTAATTAATTCACGTCGAACTTCTATCTATAGCAACACAAGAGTAATATGGAACTGAAGTAGATTCAGAGGTCAAAGCTCCTATTATTAGGTATTAGTTTAATTAAACTTGAACGCCTACAGCACAATCAAAGAGAAAATACTTTGACTTTTATAGCTAAGTTAGTAAAGAATAAATATTGATTCAATTTAAAATAAAACAGATTGCTGCAAAACCCACCTTCTGAAAATAACATTCTGAGTTTACTGAGTTGTTTAAAATACTTTTACGTATTATTTCTTTAAACATCATTGGAGACTTTCTGTCATTCATTATTAAAGGGGCATTGTCACAACAGAGCTTTCATTTGTCAATTCGGTGGTTGCTTGAATATTTGAATTTTAAATAGATTTTGTAACAAGACCACCATGGGAATACCAGAAAACCATATTTCTTCTTTAATTTTTGTTACATAATCGACTTAAAAAAACAAATTTTCTATCATCACTGAATTGAGAATTGAAAGCTCTGTTGTGGAAATGTTCAAATGGTTTATAGTCAATAAACGCTTGGGAGGTACAAAGTTCATAGTATGATTCCTAAGCCTAAGCTGAAATTGAGGGCCTGTTGTAAAACCTTACACCATTTTATGGGTTTAGGCAAGTACCACCAAACACCCGAAAGAGAAAATTCTGTTCAAGTACAAAATTACGTTCATTACCATAATGCATTAACCACGGCTTAGAGGCTTAGAAAAGCTAAGCTCAAACGCAGTAATATGGTCAAGAACAATCAGCCATTTAAAGCGGCCGTAAAGACCGCACGTTAATCCCTCGGGCGCTCAAATAAAAGCAGGCAGACCGGCCATACATTACCTTTTCTTGGGACGTCTCGGCCAACTAATGCCTACAATGTGTATTGTACCATTTAATATAATAATAACGTAATGAAACGAATCGCGCGAGGGTCTCGCGGGCCGGGCGGCGCGGGCGCATCGGGAACCGGTTGCGGAGGTCATCGGCTGCGCGCCTTCCGCGAGCTGGGTTGCCAGCGCTGACGCACTGGACGTTTACGTAGTTTTTCTGAAGCATCGAGGTCTAATGGTTAGGCTCGTGGGGTCCCAAGTTCAAAAGCTAGATGAAACTTTTTTTTTAAGTTGAAATAGACTAGATTTTGACCGCAACGTCACCTGATACAAAGCGACTACGCAGCCGACGATGAAGCATGCTTGTTATAGGGTGATATCTCCCAAAATATTATTATTGGGGAACGCATACACAATATTTGCTACGTATCAATGAAACAAAATGCAGCTAACTCTCTGGTGATGGTGAGTTAGCTGCATGTATCTAAATGTGAGCTCCTGAATGTTCCGTTCACCTTGACGACAGTAGTCAGTGTACCTGACCACCCCAATTGAGATAAGAGTCGTGAGCTTATGTTGTGTTATTTTCTAAGGCTCACCGTTTACCTAGACCGAACATCATTGAATGCAACGAAATGATCTGGGTTCTAAAAGGGCATTTGTCTACCGTGGTCAGCTGGCCTAACTGGGACAACCCGTATCTAACATTTGATTCCATACCTGGCTGCTATGAATCTTGCAATGTCTACTCTAACAGGACGCATTAGAAGTGTAATGACCTATTGCAGCATAATGGTGACTAGTAAGCAACATTGGCGGCTGCCCATTTTCGGGATAACTAGGTATATACTCACAAACATGATTCCACATCGGCACATACCAAAATGCTAAATAGATTATGAAATTTATTTTATGTCCAATAAAAGTGTGCGGCTTCCACTCTGCAGTACCTTTTGTGGAACTACGTTCTGCTAATGATTATGATATAACGTACCGTTACCAAGATTATTTATTTAAGTGTATTAAAATGCAAAACACATTTAAAAAGGTGATAAAGGGATTTGTTCCTATGACAAGGTGGGCTGATAACCTGAATATGAAAAGAGTCGCAGGATTACGATGATTGCATGCCACCTGTAACAGGCCGTTCAAAAAATAAATAGAAAGGCAAAAAACATATAGAAGCAGTGGGCACTGTGTTGGTGAAAATGATGAAAGTGATATACTTACTAATAATTGCTTAATTATTGCGGATCACTTTCTTTTTTGCCAAAGATGCGTAATATCTGCCACTAGTGTATCTAAATCTGCTACGGAAAGTATCAAAAGAAGAGAACAAGATTGGTTGTCAAGGAAGCTTTAATATAATATTAAATTTTCTTCTCCCGGTAGCACAGTCGTAGCATTCAAAATTTGAATACTTGTAGACCCTACGTGACAGGTATCATTGTTCTTTTTCAAACTACAATTTGTCGAATGTCTGATGGAACACTTGTCGTCAAACCACTGAAAAATAAGTGAGGTGTATTTTTTGAATAAAGTTGATAATCTGTAAAAACATGACGGTAACGATTTTACCCAAAATATCGTACTTTTCCAATCTGGCAACCCATTAACGGCTATGGTAATGCGCGTCGCCGCCCGCGCGTATGTTAATGCACCATTAAGATTATACTAATTGAAAGCCAATAAATACAACGGCTATGAATATTAATTTTATTTGAGTCCGCACCAGCTGAGAGCACCAGTACCAGTTTGGGATCGCGTGCCGCGGATTGCCTGAAGACCGTTGCCAATATTTCATCAGGCTTTGACAGTCATTAGGGAAAGTGGTTTACCGCTAAACGCATGATATATGTCAGTGGTTAAGAAGTTCTGCTTATCAAAGTCAAATTATGATTACTAGAGCGTCGTTGCTCAGTGGTCAAAAACTACGGTCCTGGGTTCGAATTTGCTGAAACACCTATTTGAGTTCATTGTACAATTTGCACCTGGAACTCGAATGTAGGAAAACACTGAACTAAATGATAAAAATATGTGATTAGGAAATGTTTTTCTTAATTAAAAATTAGAAATGCCAAAAACCACAAAATATAATGCCATTACTCACCTTTATCGCTATCATAGTAAACCAAATTAGCCGTACCGTTTTCTAATAGATACAACGACTTAAACAAGTCTTCAACAAAATATCAGTTGATATTTTAAACCACATGGTATACTTTACAATCAAGCAAACTGAAATTGGCAAGAATAAAGGCTACTCTACTTGAGATCAATTTATGTATAATATTTAAATCGTCTGTGGTGAGCGTAAAGGTCAACGGCGAGTAACTACATCGGCAGACTACACGACGACATCTCAGCTTAAACCGCATAACAGTTTAAAAAGCTGGTTATAAACGTACAGAGCTTGCATTTTAATGCATATATATTTAACGAAAATCTACTGCTAAAAAAGTTGTTAAGCCTTGATGAGGCGAAATTTTTAGTGATTTCTACTGAATGGAGAAAAGGCTCAACGTCACTAGGGAGCGCGCTTAAACTAAAATATATGAATATCATATGGTGCATCTAATCAAAACATAGGTATCATGCTTGCTGAAAATGCAACCACAATTAAGTATAATATAGTTTGCATTGCAGACTGAATATTGTTTTTAATTAAGTGGTTTAAGTCAAATGTAGATCAAGCAAACCAAAATTAACACAGTTTATTTAAATAGATTGAATCATGAATCAAAATTGAAATAAGTAATAAACGAAAATACTGGTCAAAATAAAAAATACATTCCGATATCTTAATGGCTATCCTGGACATCAAGCCATTAGGCTTTAATACATGAAGCTGTCCCAGTAGAATGTAAGTCAACAACACTAACAAGGATAGGTTGCTATCTCGCGGCTGCTTCAGCATGACATCTCGATATTCCTGTCAATCCGTTTCTGACTGTCGATTACGCAGGACAAATCAATTACGGCCGCATTCCACCGGCAGTCGACCGACGAATTCTCTGTCACGATCCCATCGCCAATGACGAGACCTCTCATCGGATATGCCACGTCGTCAAGCAACGGAATGCAGATCATTGCGCTGCGGGATCAACTCCGAATACTAGATTGGCACAGCGAGCGCAGTGGATGACGCGCTTCAATCAATCGCCTGCGGATTCCACGCATTCGAGCCCACGTCGAGATGGAATCGAGCCTCAAGTATGGCCCAGCTTTGACCACGCCAAGAATTTCGACGCAGATACCTGTAGATACCGGAATGTTATCAGCGCGTTACATCTCCGCTCGCGTCCGACATGACGGACTGTGTTGTGGTACTTTGTAAACCACTATTTAAATTGGGTAAATTAATTGAAATGATACTGTATGAAATATAAATGACAGAACTACATCCTGCGGTAATCAGCTAATTGAACATGAATTATTAATCCCGTAAGTGGTTGTAATAATCGGTTTGCGGACGAACCGGATAGAAATCGCGCAAAGCAGCGTGTAGTGGTTAGTCATCTTTGTTTTTTTGTGCTCGACTATTGGCAATTAGCCGCCGCGGAGTGTACGTGTGTTTTAAAAACCAGAAAAAATGTACAAAACGATGTATTCCGCAACGCAGCGTAGGCCGCGGGTCAATGTCGGCTCTCGTGCGGTTTTCCTTCGCTAGTGAGTCGCTCGCGAGGTCGACTAACTGCTAATTATTTTTCGACCGATGTCGTTGCAACATCGTTTGCCATAATGACGACTGACTAAACGCGGTTTAGCGGTCACGAAATGCTTAGTCATTATCCGGTTCGTCATAATCATAGTATGCAGTGAGTACCGTATGAGAAATTTTGAGATTCCGAGAGCAATGTTGTTTGATTTCTGGTTAAGTGCCATTATTGTGGTGGATGCGCGGGAGTGCGCGCCCACACAGGGTCGCGTGGCCGCCTCAATTTTATGTTAATCGAAGAGCCATGTCTTGGGCTCGCATTATACATATACCTCGGTTGAGTCGAGTCACAGATACATTAAATGTACCATTATCCACGGCGAGAACAATTTTACTTTTACGACTTTACACTGACAGCTCGTAAATAGCATTTATATAGTTCCTATTGCATCTTTATTTGCGTAAAAGGTGGACCAAACTGCAGCTGAGAGATTGTGCTAAAAATAACATTTCCCTCGACATTTCTATTTGAAATACTGGCAGATGAAATTGGACTAGAAATAAAAAAATGTAGGTAAACATTAACTAACTACTGAACTAATACGGAAGTCACGGTCATACTAATGCTAAAAGATCTATTTTTATATATGGACATTAAATTAATCCACGCAGATTACCCCCAGATACAATACCTTTAGTATTAGAAAGCACCTTTGTTTGCGCAGATGCGGTGGAGGGACGGATCATTTCAGCTTAGACGATCTCTCCTCCGGACCTTTTCAGTTCAATAATTATGTTAGCTTTTAGAAATTTATTATTTACTTATTATTAAGTTCACAATAAATTTGAGTTCATTCATTAATTTAAGGCGAAGGAGACTGGCGACTGATTATAATTTTTCTATTTCTATTTAACTATTGGCCGCCCGCGACTCCGTCCGCGTATACTCCTATTGGACATACCGTGATGTTTTAGCCTATTAAGTATAGCTTTCTTCTTCGATGAATGCTCTATTCAACACAAAAAGATTAGCGCGTCCAAACAAACTCTTCAGCTTTGCACTATAAAGCAAAAATATTAAAAATCAACCTCGATTTAAAACAAATCTATGAATATTAATGATCTCATGTAAGTTAGCAATTTGTTACCTTTCAGTTGTAATAGGTAAAATCCTCAATTATGGTAAAATTATGAACTGGCCTCGGACCGATGACCTTTGCCAACGGGTAATTAACCTTGCACAAAACCAACACCCGTTCTGTCACTGTCAAACATTTGCGATGCATCCAATTAATTTACACTGTGCTAAGATTACAAGTTTTTTACATAACTTTGTTACTGTTTTAAAGAATGTGTGTTTTCAAATAACCCGCCCGTTAATACCTAGTTGCTTCGAAATTAGTAAAATGTTCATAGACCGTCAACAACTTATTCTTCCTATTTCTTTGAAATTTAACGTTATAAATGGCCATCGATAAAGCATATACTCGTACATGATGCCTTATTTTTCGAGTAGACAATCTAAAATATTAGATAATAAGGTGGCTTACCTTTGCCCAACAGTGGGACAGCATAGGTAGAATTAAAAACAATTTAAAAAAATAACGTGGCTGCGCTAGAATTGAGATTGCTCATTCCTGTCAGTAATTCTGATGATGACTAAACATTCATGTTCTTTCCATATATTATTAGTGTACATAAATAATAATGAGTTAAATGCTTAGCATTTAACTCATTCAATCAGTATAAGAGTTTTATAAATAGATTTAGTATATAGCGGCTAAATAACCTCCATATTTGAAGTAAAATAGATGAAACTTGATCGGGAGAGACGTAGACCGCCCAATAGATAGAGAAAGACTAAAACCCATAAGATGTGGTGCATGGGGCGAATAAAGTGAAAAACCTGGAGAGAAAGAAGTCAAACAGAGGATTAATATATAGTCCAGGAAATCATTAACCACAGATGCAAGCATTTGAGAGGCCTCATCATATGGGATGCGGACCCAATGTCTGCACACGCCCGATAATCGGTTACCGATTATTTGTAGGAGAAAAATATAATGTACTGATTGCCATTAGTGCAACGCACACGTCGGAAGGTCTTGAAAGTTGGTTGTGTGCCGTAAAACGTTGCAAGAGGAAAGGCTACATACTGAAGTGCAAGCATCTTAATTAAAATTTTCCTATGCTACTTACCTCTACAATTCCAAAAATACCTCTTAATATGCACACGGAACTCACCTACCTGGAACAAAAACACAAACATGAAGTTTTTCATTAAAACGTTTATTGTGTAAAGTTATGTACACACAATTTACTTGCTTTGATTTATTAAACAATACAAACGTTTAATAAAGTAACACCGACTCCTAACTTTATTTAGTAAGTAAGATTATAAGAAACTACATGAATTTTCTTAGGATATCACAACTCACAAATTAAAAAAAACAAATAAGTTTTAGACTAAATAACAGCAGGGTAAAAACATTTTTGATAAAAGGCGATCTCTATCGATTAATAAGTATTGAAATAAGTTAAGCTATATCGAAGGCGTATCTAACTGTATATATTTCGTGGCCAATTGATAGATAGTTTAGCCGCGTTTCCACTAGGCAACAATTGACACTCAACATGTACATCAACGTTCCACAACCGCCGGCCTTGATAATTCAACTTTGTGCACTGATACGATAGTTGGGCGTTGCTGATCAACATGATGAGCTCCATGCTGTGCAACATGTTGCGCGACAAATGTAGCCTAGTGGAAACGCTTCAAATTGAAATTGGCTTCAAACTGTCGAAAGTGTTGTCCATTCACTACACTAACTGTAACTCTACATAGGTAGAAGAAAAGTCGGCCGAGTATTCTCAATCAAGCAAACAGCAGTCTTTCCCACTGCTGGGAACAGGCTTTACCTCAACTATGACGTGCCGCGAGCTATACTTTTACCACGCAGTTAGTGAAAAACATTGTTACAAACGAAAAAACGAATTCGAAAACTCGCACATGACAATGACGTATGAATGACGTGCGCATCCACAAGTCGCTCTCATATTGGCTTGAAATTAGGTCCATTGGACCTACTTTTGTGTGGCCAACTGTCAGATGTTATCAAGCCACCCAAAAGTCTCCAACCAGGCTTAACGAATATTCACGAAGATTCTCAAAAAAGCTTCAAATAAAATATTAGAATACACCTGTATATACAACAGGAGACAAATATAAACAAAGTGTACAGCAAACGCACACAATAATCACGTGCCTCTTTCATTATCTCGCCATTTCTCCTACGCAACACCTACTCGAGGCTCCTTAAGTGAGTCGTCTCATTCCTTATTCCTTTTATTTCACGATGACTCTTGGCTTCACATCGAATTCTAGATTTGTACTACGGCTTTGTTTGGTATTTCATGACTGTTTTTGAACTCGTTGGGTAGAAACTTTTTAGAATTCAAAACAGTTTTATTTGAAATATTTTGGGAAAGAAATTGTAGAAAAAACCGTTTGTTTGCTAAAAGTATAAGATAAGATTAGATTAGATAGTTTATTTCTCAAATTAAAGTTCACTACAAATTACATCAGATGTCAAAATATAGGTCATTCAAATTGAGATCGTCAGAGAAGTGGAATTACAATAACCGCTCGAAGGCCCGTGGGGAAACGTTGTCCCCAGATTTTTGATTTTGTTTGATTTTGTTTTTCTGTGTCCTATTACATTTCGGGCGATTCGTCAATTTTGAAAAAAAAACAAAAACAAAAAAATCAAAATCAAAAATCTGGGGACAACGTTCCCCACGGGCCTTCGAGCGGATAAAAATACAATAAAATCAAAATTAAACTAATTGGAATCAAAATTAAGTCGAAAAAAATTACACTAAAATAAAAGAATAGATCAATAAAAAGTCACAAACAAAATCAAAATAAACAATGTCAATGGGTAACAATAAAATTAATTAACCATTTAGCATGTCAAGGTTTATAAATTCGGTTGTTGAATAAAATAGATTTTCCAATAAAAGGTTTCTCAGCTTGCTCCTAAATACCTCGTCTGATGGTTCGCTTTTTAGCTTGGCGGGCAGCTTTTCATAGTAAGTAGGCCCAATGACACGTGTATTCCTCTCCGAAAGTGCCATGCGACGAGGAACTGATATAAGACGGCCTGCAAGATGGCTCCGTTTATTACTATCCATACATTTAAATTTTGGTAAATTTGTCCTGACATATATTAAAATTTCAAATAGATAGACCGAATAGTGGGTCATTATACGATGCGTCACAAATAAATCTCTAAATAAGTCGAGCATATACAAGTATCAATAATTCGAATGCGGCCATATTCGTTCATTGTCATCCATATTCACCCACTTTGTGTTCATTGTACAATTCACGGCGAGCACTCCGGTGATGGAAAACACCTATATAAATTAAAACCCAAGCAACCCGGATAACGGCAGTAGGCTCGCCCCTCACCACGTTGGGTTCAAATTACCCCTGCGAAATGTGGACTTCTGAATGTTCCGTTCACCATGACGGCAACAATCAGTGTGCCCGTGACTAACGCATTAGGGATATGATCGTGAGTTGAATGTGCTATGTTATAAATCCGCTATTAATTTTGCGCCGGCCCTAATTAACTGGAAATATAAGTAGGCTTGCACACACGCCGTAAAACTTAACAAGGTTGAGCAGTTTTAATTTTTTTGCATAATTGAAATAGATAAAATGTATAATTGGGCGTGTTAGGGCGGCGAGCGTGAGAACAGCCCTGGAGGGAAGTAATTACTGGATGTGGCGGGTCTTCGGTTAATTAGAGACGAGCCTCAACCCTCTTAATTAATACTTGTGTTTAGAAGACCCTTATGCTTACCTCCGCTGTTTTGTTTGAATTGTTAATTCGTGATAAGACATGAGCATTTTGAAAACATTGTGCCTTTTATATTAATAAAATACATAAGTATCCACTCGTAATTTACTGAGAATAAGTTTAACATTATCCTACTAATATTATAAATGCGATAGTTTGTATTTGTGGGTGTGATGTGATGTGTTAAGCATCTAATAGCACATAGGCAACAATTTATAAAGATACATCACTTTTTTTTAACCTAACTCGGCGCGGGCGAAGTTGCGGGCGGCCGCTATTTTAAAAATAATGGCAAATAAAATACGATTGCGAACCAAACACACACCTCTATCATTTAGTATTTAGTAAGAACACAAGGTGTTTTTCGGTTTTTCCAAAACATAATATGGGTTTGTCATGATTATAGTTGTCAAACGCGGTTACTTGTCGCCATGATTTGATGATTTCAGATATGCCCGAATTTCAGAACGTCACTCAAAATAAAGCTGTACACATGTCTACGTATCATTTCTTTTTTCTTTTTGAACTTTGAATCGAAGAAATTTGAATCTAAAGAAGGCTGAAACAAATCTATAACGAAGTAAACTAAGTATTCACTACTTACGTCTTGGCGAACATTGCACCGAGGTGATTTGGTGCCCAACATCTGCCGTAACGAACAAAAACACATCAAACTCTCGTAAGGGTTCCGCTGAGTTTTTTTGTGCGGAACCTAAAAACCATTTTACTGCAAATGGAGGAGGACGTCAAATAAATTGCCACTTATCAATAATCGAGAGACGAGTGCTGTAACAGAGATGTCACGGCGCGCGCGCACGCTGCACAATTTGTCCGGAGTACGTGGATCGATTATTAATCTCTTGGCACAATTACACGCCACCCATTGAATTAATTGTAGCCCTTATCCGGCGAACCTCCCCACCCCCGCCTCAGCCCCCTCCCAATGCGCTATCGCGATGCTTTCCTTCGCGACTACACACCAGCCGATCTTTATTGTCGCAAAAACTGACGAATGCTCTCCATCGCCCCCTTATCGCAAACCACTTGTCACCATCTCACAAAAACATTAAACGTATTTATTCCAACTTATTAAGATGCAGTCGTTTATGGCGATCGATCGGAAAGCGGTCGACAATGGAATAAACGATCTCTCACAGCAATAAAAATATCTTAATAAGATTTCTTAAAACAATAATACTCCGACGAGGGTGGTCGGGAATCTTTATTAAAATCTCGAGGGAGTAATAAAAGCACAGTTAAATGCGGAGAACTCTGATGAAAATATTAATTAATGTTTCGGAATGGGAAACATGTTGCTAATTAAATGGCGATATCGCATAAAACGTAATTAGAGGCCGGGAACATTCGTTTCTCACGGGGCGGCGACTCCAGCGCCCCCCCGGCCGTGCCGTACTGCGCTTGCACATCTCTTATGAAAGGAATGCAACGCACCTACCAGAACAGGTTACATACAGCGGTGAAGTCATGCTGTATAAATATTTTCTTTGACCACAACATTACAATACACGTTTAACAGTTGTTAACTTTTTCTTGTTACACGCTCCCACCTATATTTTAAATTTCAACTTGTGGACACGGCGAGATTATTAAACAAATACCCACGGGTTTTAGCGAAAAATCTAGAAAAATAAAGCTGGAATTTATAGTAGGAATTCCGCAAGCGAAACTTCGAACATTCCGAAGTCGCGGCGGGCTTTATTAAACGCACTGACTGGCAATATTAGTCGTTATGATCGACGCTTCAATGGGCGGCGTAATTAAAAAGTCAATGATCACTTATTGTAATTAGTGTATCGCTGTGCCGACAAAAACTGAGTAGGTAATTGTTTTTGAACGGCCGTCAATCGGCGGTTCTTGATCTATGGCGTCGCTCACGCTATTGTCCCAGAGTTTAGAATTGGAATTGAGACGATCGAACAATATCTTTCGCGCTATTCTACTGTCATCGGTAGGTATTGACTACAAATGCAATAGAAAATTGCGCCCATTATTATCAATGTCTTGTCGTCACAAAAGGTTTCATTCAATTTTATTTTATAATATACTGTGCACAGATGAAGTGCCTGATTTTTTATCAATGAATAGAACACAATGTATCCAACGCATGTTAAAATGAAATAGATATATCTGGGACAGCTAGCATAAAAATCATCTGACTTTAATCAAACTAAGCAGAGCTTAACTCGTACTATGGGTGTCAGATAGAAACAAACACTTTATCACAAAGCCGAAAGTCGACGAGAACGGCAAGCAAGTGCACAAATAGTAACCAGATACGTATCAATTAGGCTTAATTGAGCCTAAAACATGATTATCTCTTAAAATAATCCAACAAACAAACTAATTAATATCAACGTGTTTAATGAGACATTCTAGTCGCATTTCAAATTTAATTTAAGCGATTCTTGCGTGTTCGGTATCCGGTGCATCTAGCGCGTGCTGCGGCGTGCAGCGCGTCTACGTGCGACGCGGCGTGCTGGCGTGCCGGGCTGGCGTGCCAATTAGACGCCGACTAACAGCTAATGGCCCATTAACACTCGGTTATAGCGCCATCGCAGCCTCCATCTGTTCGATTGTTACGCGACATACACCCCGCTCCGTCAATGGAAGCCGACGTATTTTTAATTGTAGACGTAGACTAGTATGTTTGATTTTAATCTATCCTCACTTGTTAGTAGCAATTTAAATGTTTCAAAATACAGTGATGGGAACAAGTAACATATTTGAGCTAAGCTACACTTCCATTGGACATTCCACACAGTGGAATTGCAGTTACTTTTGCACCACTGTACCTGGACAGGATAATCCTCAAGTCAACTTTTGACCTTTTCCTAATCTGCCAGAGAAAACTAAATAATTTTCTATTGCATAAATTCTACATTCCATTTCCCACAAAAACCCGCAAGAACCTCTAATAGTTGGTGTAGTCTGTTGCGTGTTCGGTATCTGATGCATCTAGTTCCAACGCGTGCAAGGGCGTGCAGCGCGTCTACGTGCAACGCGGCGTGCTGGCGTGCCGGGCTGGCGTGCCAATTAGACGCCGACTAACAGCTAATGGCCCATTAACACTCGGTTATAGCGCCATCGCAGCCTCTATCTGTTTGCTTGTTACGCGACATACACTCTGCTCCGTCAATGAAAGCCGACGTATTTTCAATTCTAAACTAAGAATGTTGTTTGTAACTTTAATTTCAATCATGTTTTAACCCTTTCGTTGGTACTTGGTAGTAATTTTAGTGTCATATTCACTTTTGTATCACTTTCCCTGCACAGGTGTTTCCTTACGACAAGGTTTCTTAATGTGACGGAGAAAACTTAACAACTTTTCTATTGCATTCGTTTCACATTCCATTTCCCATTGAAACTCTCAATAACCCCATGATTTCGTGCAGTCTTGGCGTGTTCGGTATCTACTACATCTAGCGCGTGCTACGGCGTGCAGCGCGTCTACGTGCAACGCGGCGTGCTGGCGTGCCGAACTGGCGTGCCAATTAGACGCCGACTAACAGCTAATGGCCCATTAACACTCGGTTTACAACGTCATCGCAGCCTCCATCTGTTCGCCTATACCTACACCTATCTTAACGATGAAAGGAGAACCCGACTAATTGACGGCAGCTATCATAAATAAATACATTCAAACGCTCCACTTTACAGCGCGATGTGCGACCTTTATGGTGCCTCAAATTTGTGGCCTGGATATTGGTGGTCTTCACCCGTAATACTTAGGGCTCGCTTTACATTATCTCGCGTAATATGGAAGCTTAGGACGTGTCTTTGTGATCAGGATCAGGATCAGGACATTTTAGATCAGGTTCACTTAATTTGGCAAATCATCAACTATGTTTACATTTTAAAATAAATGCCAATAAAATTGCTAAATATTGACCTGTATTCACTAGAACTTAAACAGTTATGTTAACTATTGTTAATCGATTAGATAACATTGTAATTGTCAATCGTTTATTCTGTGCTAGATTTTAGTGTAAACTGTAAAAGTTTGTTTTAGGTATTATCTAATTTATGATATTGAGTTATGGAGAACTTTGTATCTACACAAACCTAACATAGGTTTACAGATGCTACTAACCAACTTTTTGTATGCTACTTGATTGCAAATAAATAAATAAATAAATAATCTATCGCGTTCGGAATAATTAGACTGTCACATATTTCTGTCAGTTTAAGCAACTCTACATTTAGTTGTTTAGTGCAATTGGGCTTAAGATCGCCTGCCCGAAATCGACAAGCCGCGCTTAAGTAAGCTCCACGGCTTTGTGGGCAATTCCATGAGCTAGGAGCATGAGGAAAATCTCATCATGTCAACCGCCCAGCTCTTTGTGAGTAGAATTGAATAACCCCATTTCACCTACGAGGTTTAATAACATGTAATTATTCATATCTAACACTTGTTCGAAGCTATGAGTAAGTTTCACTTAAACATTGAGCTAGTTAAGAATGTACCACGTACTACATACATTAAATAAAATACCTTATTAATAATAAATAATGTCAGACAAAATTAATTAATGAATAATTTAAATTAAATAATTAAGTAGATTCGCGTTATTTCAGCAATGAAAGGTTGAAAAACATTATTTTCCTCATCCCGAGGTGTACTCAGTAGTATCTGATCTCTTCTCTTGCTTATTATTTTATTCCAAATACTAAGAACTCACTGAAATAGCTCTCTACAGATAAAATAAAGGCAGCCCACTAATCGCGGGTTTCCATTTATCTGAAATTGACCTTTATTGTTACCAAGGCACGATACGAACAATGAAATCTACTAATGGACATTACAAGAAAATAAAATAGAAAGTCCTGCGCGAGTCCTAGGCTGTTTATATTTCATAATGAGGTTATTACCGAGCGTTCTAGCCTTATCTGTGGCTTTCCGAAGCGAGACTAGCGCCAAATTGGCGTGGCAGAGGCGCGGGCGCAGATGTTAGATATAGCTAATTAAGGGACGCGCGCGCAGATCTGTTTGGCGAGATCTAGCCGCTGACGTGTGAAAATACCCAATTAATTAACGTGAACCTTGCGGATCGGCCATCTCGCGTGCAGGACACAGGCCATGCTACTGGACCATTTCTCGGGGAATTTGAACCGTTTCCTGGTAAATGGTAACATTTTTATCAACTGAGACAGAACAAGACGAGGACTTTTAAAGCTACTCAAATTTTTGCCAAATTATATGAAAGCTGATGTCAAGTGAACATGTTGGTGTAGCATACCTTGCAGGATGCTGAGCGTCATTTTTCCTCAGTATGATTGATATAAGATACACTTCATTGCAAAAGTAAAACCATAACACAAAAATGCTACAATCAAGGTGGCCTTTTAGAAGCGATCTATACCAGACAACCTTATGATAGAGCGACAAGAAAAGTTGATGTTAAGTGGTTGTATGCATACGAGTTTATTGATTATTATTTTTAGTTAGGTACTCTAAATGGCATATTAGTAAGACAGACGTGTTGTACGTACGTATAGGTACGTGTGATATGAAACCATCAGTCATAATGATTTGTCTATCTGTAGATGTGACCTAGTTTTCAATTGAAAAAGTCGATTCTTTTTTTACTATTTTTTAGCTCATGATTATGAGTTATGGAGACCTAACAATAGTTAACATAACTGTTTAAGTTCTAGTGAATGCAGGTCAATATTTAGCAATTTTATTGGCATTTATTTTAGATAAACTAGCCTATGTAATGACATTTAATTTTGGAAGCAAAATGCATGCATAAAATTAGATTCAGACAAAACTAAACGAAAGCATTATTTTATACTTAAGACACAATACAATTAAAAAAAAAATGCAATGTGACGATGTCGGTAAACTTATGTATGACATTAAAAATAGTACATTGTTATCCTAGGGGTGAAAGTAACTTATTTAGTCCCGAGACGGGGTTTGGCGCCCGGAACGAAGTGAGGGCGCCAATAGTTCGAGGGACTAAATAAGTCTTTCACCCGAGGTAAACACTGTGCTTTTCATTACGAATACAAGGAAAGTAAAAATAAAACACGAATTAGCCAAAGAAAAAGATATAAAAATAAATGAAGATCGAATTGGCGCTAACATAATGTTGTACTGAATTTCATTATTGCCCATGGGCTTTAAAGTGATTTGAATTTGCAATGCAACCGTGTAATCAAAAATGTTTAGGTGCAATGAGATTTTATTCTGAGTTCGAATGTCGTACTGGCCACTAACAAAATAGATGCCAAAGAAAGAAAAAAGGCGCCAACCGCTAAAATAGCTCCTGAGTCTTGTGCTGATAAAATAAATGTACCAAAGATTGTAACTCATCTTTCAAATGTCTTGGCATAACTGTCTTATGTTTCTAACATCACTTTTAATTTTTGATAAGTACCTAATTTCTCATATTTGATTTATTTTCACTTGAAATAAATATTTAAGCACTTACTTTTTTCAGCCATTAATTTCGATTGCCTCGCAGAAAGTATAAAAAGTAGAGTATGCACCGCGGGCTTAAAAGTGTATTTGTCTTGGGCGGTCTATATATATGACGCCCGGGACATAATACACTTCTTTAAGCCCTTGTGGCATAATCTACTATTAATGACTTCAAGACCACTAAATAATGTATGTAATAATGCCACGTAAAAAAAGCGTAGTTGTTACTAAATTATGCTTTTAGTTAGAGGTAAACAAATACGTTCTGGGTATCCTAAAATCTGGGTAATCTAATTACCCCAACAAATTTTGTTTCCTTATAACCAAAGTTGAAAAACGGCATCAAAATAAGGCAGTGCTCCAATACTTGGCCGCTCAAAATCGCGCGGAACACGCGTCACTGTCAGCGCGTCGGCGTCGCGTCGTTGTCGCGTCGCGGCCGACTGTCCTAGCGTTTAATTTCCGTTCGACGCCGCTATGGATTATTCTAGCGCACAGAAGAAACGCTCCGACTTGCACTGTTCTAGGCTGTTAGAGGACAAACACCTGAGAGGCTGAGTTTTAATAGTATCTAGAAGCGAATAAATTACGACTTGATTGGATTGGCATGTGAGCTCGGGATTTACATGATCTTCCTGACAAATATAAACACACATTACTTAATTCATGTTTGATTCGTAGATACATAAGTTTATAGTTTTTTTTTGTTTAATTAATCGGATGTCAGTCGGTCAGCTTAGTCGGAGGCCCTGGGGAGGGTTGATGACATCTGACAGAAAGGTGTAGCTAGCTCCAACGCTACATTGAAGTTTAGGTAAGGCCTGTGCCTAGCAGTGGGACATATATACATTTTGTGCTTTTGTTTTTTTTTTGCTTATTTAAAATTCAAAACAAATGATGGCAATTGTCAAGTATCATACCAAAATGTGTGTGTCTGCAAAACTGAATGGGTCAGCTGTAGTGGTTGTAATACTTAGCTGAACAACTTTTATAAAAGTTTGAGAATAATGGGTTGAGTTAATCTACGTCCTTGAGTGCAGCAGGAGATGCGTCGGAAATTAGCCGACTGCGCCGGCTTTTGAGGCACCAACACTATAAGTGATAGAAGTTGGAAAGCTTACTTCAGTGCTTTGACATAAGGTGATAAGAACTGTCAATGTGTATGAAGTAAATCTAGGTCTACCCGGGCTTACTTTAAATCAAGTTTCGTTAGATTTCTGTTTCCGTATCCTACGAACGACAAAAAAAGGTTTATTGGCATTACTGAACTTAATGGTATAATTTCAGAATTCAGGAATGCCTACATAAAGTCTCAAATGATCTGTTTTTTATCATCATCATCATCATCATCATCATCAGCCTGTTGTAGTCCACTGCTGAACATAGGCCTCTCCTTTTGCACGCCACTGTACTCGATCTTCGGCTGCTCGCATCCAGCTCCTGCCAGCCATCCTGCGCAGATCATCACTCCACCTTGCCTGAGGACGTCCTACACTACGCTTGCCGAGACGCGGTCTCCACTCAAGAACACGTTTACTCCAACGGTTGTCGGTTCTACGGCTAACATGGCCAGCCCACTGCCACTTCAGCTTGCTAATCCGGTGGGCTATGTCGATAACCTTGGTTCTCTGCCGTATCACCTCATTTCTGATTTGATCTCGCAGAGAAACGCCGAGCATAGCCCTCTCCATAGCCCGCTGAGTGACTTTAAATTTGTGGACCAGCCGTGCCGTTAGTGTCCACGTTTCGGCTCCGTATGTCATGACGGGTAGGACGCACTGATTGAAGACTTTTGTCTTTAGGCACTGTGGGATCGACGATGTGAAGACTCGACGTAGCTTCCCAAACGCTGCCCAACCCAACTGAATTCTTCTGTTCACCTCGTCCTCGAAGTTGTTTCTACCTAACTGCAATGTCTGCCCGAGGTATACATATTTTTGAACAACTTCGAGAACGGCGCCGTGTATCGCAATCGGTTCCGGTAGTACATGTTTATTGAACATGACCTTGGTTTTGTCCAAGTTCATCCGTAGACCGATGCGCACAGAAGAGTCAGCCAGGTCATTCAGCATCTGTTGTAGGTCCTGCAGCGTTTCTGCCACGATGACGATGTCGTCAGCAAATCGCAAGTGAGAGATGTACTCGCCATTGATGCTGATGCCACGTCCTTTCCAGTTCAGCGTCTTGAACATATCCTCCATTGCATTTGAGAACAATTTCGGGGAGATAACATCCCCCTGTCTCACACCTCGATGCAACGGTATAGGACTTGTTTGCTGATTCTGGATTTGGACGGACATAGTGGCTGCTTCGTAAAGGCATCTCATCACTTGGATGTATCGCCAATCTACTTGGCATCGCTGCAGGGACTCCAGAACAGACCAGATTTCAATCGAGTCAAAGGCCTTCTCATAGTCCACAAATGCTAGGCACAGGGGCTGATTATATTCTTCAGTTTTCTGTATAATCTGCCGCACTGTGTGGATGTGGTCTATGGTGCCGTATCCGCTCCGAAACCCAGCCTGTTCCGGTGGTTGGAATTCGTCGAGTCTTCGCGCAAGACGGTTCGTGATCACTCTTGAGAACAGCTTATAGACGTGGCTTAGAAGGGAAATGGGTCGATAGTTCTTCAGTAGGGTTTTGTCTCCCTTTTTGAAGAACAGGACGACCACACTCCTACTCCACGCCTCTGGAGTTCTCCCTTCAAAGAGGACAGCGTTAAAAAGCTTTTGGAGCTCCCTGAGTACGGGTCTGCCTCCTGCTTTTAACAGCTCTGTTGTTACGCCGTCCTCTCCAGGGGCTTTTCCATTTTTAAGCCGCCCAAGAGCGATCTCGATTTCGTCAATGCTGACTTCTGGCAGGTCTTCGGTGTAGTGGCGTGTTAGAGTGGCTCTAGAGTCCTCATTTCCGGGGTCAGGTCGAGATGCATGCGAAGCGTATAACCGGCCATAGAAGTTTTCTACTTCCGAAAGGACTGCCGGCTTCGAGACAACGACTTCTCCACTTTCTATGGTCAACTTCGTCAGGTGGCTTCTTCCAAGAGATTGTACGAACACTTTTGAACCCCGGTTCTGCTCAATCGCTCTCTCAATAGAGAGAGTACTGGAGCAACGGAGATCGCGTCGCACGTGCGTACTAATCTCTCGGTTTAGAGTCCGTTTCCCTGACGAAGTGACTGGTGGGTTTTCCCGTCGTCTCTTCATTAGCCCCAAAGTCTCTTCGGAAAGCTTCGACTTCTTGCCTTTACGCTGCATTTTACAAAATCTCGTACCTTCTTCCCTGAGGACTCGAACCACATCTTCAAGGTTCTGGTTAACGTCAGTTGTGGTTTCCACGGCAGCAAATCGGTTCTCCAGATTTGACTGGAACGCTTCAGATCCCATGATAGTTTGAAGCAGAGTTGGTCGGAGCCTGGCCTTCATCAAGCGGACTCGTTCAGCTCTGAAATCGATATTCAGAGAGCCTCGGACGAGTCGGTGATCGCTACCGGTATTAAACCTATTGATCACGGAGACGTCTCTGAATATGTGCTTTTTGTCCGCCATGATGAAGTCGATCTCATTCTTTGTCATAGTGTCGGGGCTTTGCCACGTCCACTTCCTTTGGGGTTGCTTCTTGAAGAATGAGTTCATCAAGAAGAGCCCCTCCCGTTCGAGGAAATTGACGAGCATTTGCCCCCTATGATTTCTGCTTCCATATCCATGGGATCCTACTACCGATTCACTGCAATTTTGTACTCCCACTTTAGCGTTAAAGTCCCCCATAACAACGGTGAAATGGGTCTTGGTAGTGGAGTGGAGGGCTCTCGATATGTCATCGAACATATCCTCCACCTCATCGTCCGAGTGTGACGAGGTCGGTGCGTACACTTGCACCACCTTGAGGCTATACCTCTCGGTGAGCTTGATGATGAGGTACGCCACCCTGTTCGACACACTGGACATTTCCACAACGTTGTTAGCTAGGGACTTATTAACCAGAAACCCAACGCCACCTTGGGATTTTTGGTCTCCCTCTCGGAAGTACATCAGGTGGCCTGAATTGAGAGTTATGGTGTCCTCTCCCTCTCTTCGGACTTCACATAACCCAAGTATGTGCCACCTGATGTTCCCAAGTTCCACCTCGAGTTGCGCCAGATGCGAGTCAAGCCGCAGCGTGCGTCCGTTGTACGTCGCCAGGGTCAGTCGGTTGTGGTGGCCTCCCGTAGCCCGGAGATTCTTTGCACCCCCCGTCCCACCGTTACCATGGTCGCCACCATAACCAGGAATAGTGGGGCCACCGGGAACTGGGGGCCGTGGCCTTTGTCGTGCTTCCATAGGAGGTTATGCCCATAATCGCCACGCTGGGCAGGCGGGTTGGCGATCGCAGGGCGAAGCTTCTCGCACCGGTGACGCTGCTGCCCGTCACCGGCCTGTGGTATTTAGCTCGCCTATTCAGGACGGATATACCGCCGTCGGTCGGTCGCCAGAGCCTCGTTCGTTACTCAGCAGGATGCACCGCGTGCAGGTGAGGTTGACTTGGGGCGATAGATGGAGGTTCGCCCCCTTACATCCCAATCCCCGTTTTTTATCAATCAGTCAAAATCTACTGACATTTAATACTTCGCTTTTACTTGATTTATTTCGTTGAAGGAGTAGGTTTGTGTATAAGGAGCAGCTTCGCGACATCAGGAAACTCTCGATGCGTAAATCATACTCGCACATTGTTTTTCCATAAATAACAGAACTGAATAGCAATCAAATTGCTTGATTAAAAAGGTCCCGAAAAAAGTGGTTAACCCTCGTCCAAAGTGCAGCCATAATCCAGGGCGCGCTAATCCGTCGCAAAACGAAGACAACGCGAAGGTTAACTCGACGCTGGTTGACAGTTCACTTTCGGTGGATTACTCGAATTCGCGTGCGGCCATTTTTATTGACAGGAATGACGCATTCAACACAAATAACACAATGAACCCTAACCCCTTAATCATAAAAACTTAATCAGCTCCTCAACACCATTTTAACTTTTGTTGCTTCCGCCATTTGCGAGTAAGTGACACAACACGTCAATTGCACAAACTATATGCTTTAGTGTTGCGTTCGTTTTTTGAAAAAGGGGGTAAAACCTTATCTAAGGATTCAATTTGCCCAAAACTTTGATTATTTTTTTTCTACCTTGTAAGCGGTTAAGTTTAATTGTTTTTATTGATAATAAGAAATAAATTATTTAGAAATGGTTAGTATGTTAAAAAAGCAAAATAACACCAATTAAATGATACATTTATTTCCAAGTTGACATTTCCTTAAAAAAACTTTTCCTTTAGTTCAGCTAAACATAAGCTTCTAGAAGTTGATCTATTGTGGGACAACCGAATGCAGAGGGTTTTTTTAAAACCGAAAGTTTTATTTAAAATCTAAGTTACTAACTAAGCAGTTTTAGTTTGTGTACAAATTATCATGATGATTTATTAAATTAACCAGCGGGCATAAAAATCCACCCTATTCTTCGGAAAATTAGAAACTCACTTTTCCCGACTTGAAAAACGAGGCATATACTTAGCTAGTATCTAGTACCCATCCCCCTACATCGTATTTCCCATTCTCCTTCCTACCTTTTTAATTCCCGTGCTCAAAAATAATTGAAAGCGCGTTCCTTTTTCCTCTTCCCGAGGATGTTGCTAAAACCGCTCTTACTTTTAATCCCGAATGCAATGCCCAATCAAAACTAGAGCCTGACCTTGGTCCGCCAACTTTTTCCAATCGGGCTGAGTGCGGAGTGGCGAGTGCCCCAGGCCAGTTCAATTACGGGCGCGCTGCAGCCAATAATTGGCGCCAGGGCCGCGACAAAGCGCCCACAATGGGCCCTGATTAATTTCCGAACTGCAGCCGAATTCTAACAAGCAAACACGCGACGGTCCATGAGACCGGAATTACTTTTCAGCTGTTTCGCTCGATGCAAGCGATGTTTACGGCGGTTTGTTTTTCGAATGGATTATTTTGGAATATGATGTGAGTTTTTAGAAACTGATAAGGATTTGAAGACTGATTTTGTGTACCTAATAGTTAAGAAGTAACATCAGAGATCAACAGTTTATTCGTGTGAATAAACTTTTCTGTATTAGTCTGGGTGTTCCCTCCCGTATATTTAGGACTAGCAGCCGCCCGCGACTTCGTCCGCGTGGACTTAGCTGTATGTGAAAAAATATTTTCCCGCTTTTTCGTAATTTTAGTAAGGATGCCTATTTTTTTTGAAAATGAAATATAGCCTATGTCACTCAGGAATGATGTAGCTTTCCAACAGTGAAAGAATTTTTCAAATCTGCCAAATAGTTTCGGAGCCTATTCAATTCATACAAACAAACAAACAAACAAAAAATCAAACCTTTCCTCTTTATAATATTTGTATAGATGTAAATAGGTATGTATTTAAAAAAAATATTAGTACGGGTCTTATGCTCACTTTGGGCACAGTCTTTGGGGCTGGACGGCGTGCTGTGTGGATGAATGTTCAATATATTCATTTATGTAGCTAGAAAAAAACTGTCCGGAATCACTTTTCGATTGAAAAGCATCAGGCGCGATGTTTATTTTTCGGGAATAGATTGGATGTTGATATGCTTTTTGAGAGATTCTGTAGAGCAAGACAGATAAGGGCTCTGTGAGTGGCTGTGCGTGTATCGGACCGCGTTTGATAAGTAACTCTGGTCCATACAATCAAATGATACCTAATAAATTTATCAAAGACTTCTAAGTAATAATTTGAGTTAAAAGATCGACAAAGCTCTCCATTTAAGCAAAAACTTTGTTTCAACCTTAGTTAGGCAACGACTAATCATCTGACATTATTGTGATCAATACAGTGTTAATCTTGCTTGAAAAATAGATTGACTTCACTTTACGTGTTTACAAATGAACTGAACAGCATTGTAGTATAAGCTATCATTGCGCTTCCTCCGTCTGCATTCACAAACTAGTTGATTAGTTCATAAACATCCCGCAACGAGTACAAAGGCGCTGCGCATCATGCTAATGGAATCTCGATAGTTATCCGTCCCACCGCGGGCCAGCGGTGTTGCCATGACGAAGGAAATTAAACGTCATCCGACCAACGGCCAGTTTCTTCGCGGCGACAATTCTAGCCAGCCAGTAATCTGTTGTTTGACTGCGGTACCTTGGGGAATAGGAGCTCTGGTTTTAATTAATAAATCTATTCAATATGACGTTTTAGCTGAAAATAATTATGAGTGTTACAAAAAACTAGGTTAAATATCCATTTCCATTTCGATAGTTATGTTGCCAGCGGTGTTGCCATGACGAAGGAAATTAAACGTCATCCGACCAACGGCCAGTTTCTTCGCGGCGACAATGCTAGCCAGCCAGTAATCTGTTGTTTGACTGCGTTACCTTGGGGAATAGGAGCTCTGGTTTCAATTAATAAATCTATTCAATGACGTTTTAGCTGAAAATAATTATGAGTCTTACAAAAAACTAGGTTAAATTCCCATTTTCATTTCGATAGCTATCTCTGCTGCAGTGGGAGGGTCAGCAGTGTTACCATGACAACGGCCATTTTTTTTTCTATTAAATTCTAGCCAGTCAGTAGGATTACCTAGAACGGCAGGTATTTACTAACCTAACTTATCTCATTAATTCAGAGTGATGGTTTCAAATCTGAAATGCTCTGAAAACGGTATTTAGTTACAAAATTAAGCACATTTTTTTTACATACGCTAATCAATCCGAATAGGAGAAGAAGAAAGATGTTATGTTATCATATTTAGTTCCAAACAGAAGTTGGTCCCAAATTATATAGAGTTTTGTAGAGACCATCTAAGCTGAAATGACGTGCCCCTCTACCGCATCTATGCATACAAGAGTGATGAGTAGTTGAAGACGATCTGTACTGAGACACCCGCTACAGTTTTAGCTCCAAAGGTTCCACTCCTAAAGGTTTTCAGTAATTTAAATATACCAATGACTGGTATTACAATCATGTGATTAATTGAGGTATAAATTAAGAAGTTAACAAAATCGACTTTATTCTCAAAACATACACCTGTTAATTATCTTTCGATAAGCAAACATGCAATTTCAAGTTTCTGTTTGCAAACATCGATATGCAAATGCATCGTTACCCGCCAACTTACGGATTTAAAACTTAAAAAACAGCCAAGTGCGAGTTGTACCTACTCCCCCGTGAAGGGTTCCGCAGTAAGAAGTAACGTATGAAATGGAAAGTTACATTAATTGTTATCATTATCTTTATATCACTAGACATTATTCCACACAGCGCCATCTAGCCCCGAACTAAGCAACCAAATGCTTGTGCTTTGCGATACTAGACAACGGATAAACATGCTAAAATACAGTTTTTTTGTTAATATACACTTAATATACATAGGAAACACCTAAACCAGTACAAACAGACATGTCATGCACACAAATATTTGTACCGTGCGGGGATCAAACCCGCGACCTTTGGTGTAGTAGCCAATTTCTCAACAACTACACCAAATCGGTCGTCGGTATAAAATGATATGTAAAAACCTCAATGTCATTTTATAGCCTATGGGTATGGGCTTGGAAAAAAAATCTCAAAAAAGTTTCAACAGGATAGTCTTACAGTGCAGTCGCCCGACTTGCGAAAGACGTTCGATTCCCGCTTGATGTCAAGTAGCCCGAATGTCTTTTTCTGGTTTTCGGATCTTTGGTAAAGATACTGCATGGAAAATGCTAAAAATAATAATAACATATCAATCTATAAAGTTTGAAAAAGTGGCTGTTACATACGCCGAATCTATAAGGCCCAGACTCCACCAGAGCTGAGCGACAAGCTGTGTTTTCAACAACCAATGGAAATGCGTTATTCACACATGGAGATGTGGAGATGTGATTCTATTGGTTGTTGAAAACACAGCTCGACGCCGCACATCTCCGCTCAGCTCTGGTGGAGTCTGGGCCTAGTGTTAATTTTTTTGTCATTCGGCTACGGAACTCTAAAAACAGTCCGGCGACGAAGTTTGCACTCGTACGCAATTTAATATCGTAATCAAAGGTGACAATGGACACAAACCGTCCAAATTGCGCGGCCGAAGAGCAAATGTGTTTTTATTTTATTTCACTTTTTATCAAAAACGAATATTGTAAATGGGAATGTGCAATTTATTTCATTCATCGGGTGATTGCTTATGATGTGATTGTTGACTGCATTTCGTTTTCGTGTTTTAAAGCAGTGATTTCGCGATTGTGTTTGTGTTTTTTTGTTTTCGTTATTTTAATATTGAATTTTGACGCTTTTGTGCTGGTGATAGTACTCATTTAGTGATACGAGTAGCCATATACAGATAATATCTAAATAGGCATTTACAGGTTATAGCCTAGTGAAGCCATTGGTTTTTGCAAATAAACTCGTTGGACTCCTTGTTTAACCGACTGCTTAGCAAAAGTCGCTCTCTCCTAATTTTCTTCAATACTCCTCGGTCTAATGCCAGTCTCTAATACTGATAATATGAATAGAATACAACAAATTGGAGACTTAATAACAATACAGATAGTAGGTATATCGCCGCTATATTCATTTACATAGTTCTTGTAGCCTAGTAGTTATACACTTTGGCTCGGAACCCGGGTGGTCCTGAGTTCGAGATTGGCCGGAATACCTACTTTGTGCTTATTGCACAATTTGCTAACTCTCCGGTGAATAACAGTTATGCTCAGCGAAATATGGCTATACCGGATGCTCCGTTTACCACGAAGGCAACAATCGGCAAGCCTCTGTCTAGCCCGTCTGGGATATCCTCGAAGTCGTACCTGGATGGCATGTTCTTCGTTTACAGTATTTATTAAACAAATTATACATGTTACGTATACCCACAAAAAAATCGTGACTTGATCAACTTAACATTTCAAACAAACTACTAAGGTAAGCAATTCATAAGTTGATTGATTTTCTATAATCTCAATGTCATATAAAGACATGAATTATTGATATGGCGCCTCGCAGACAACTATTACCGGCTCCGGGCTCGGGGCGAGTTGTGAACGCTTGTGGGACTTGTGGGACCGTCCTTGCCCTACTTCTTCCGCTAGCTAATATGAACTATTGAATAAACAAGCTGTTGTTTTCAAAACTTACACAATATTCAAGGGAGGTTTTGAATCGAGCTAGAAACACTGTAGTTAACGAAACAAACAACCAACAGACTTCATTCGCCCCACTGCTGGGCACAGGCCGCACCCTCTATGAGGTAGAGCGAGCCTTACTCCAGCTCGCCAGTTGAGAACAGATTGTTGTAGGAGTGTGGGGTTAGTGATAAACCTCACTGTCAGATGGGATAAACCCGCCTTAAGGTCACCGACTAGGTTTGACGGCTAACATCATATAAAGGCATGAATTATTAATAAGGCGCCTCGCAGACGACTATTACCGGCTCCAGGCTCGGGGCGAGTTGTGAACGGTTGTGGGACTTGTGGGACTTGTGGGACCGTCCTTGCCCCACTTCTTCCGCGAGCTAATATGAGCTATTGAATAAACAAGCTGTTGTTTTCAAAACCTAAAGAGTATTCACGGGAGGTTTTGAATCGTGCTGGAAACACATTATAGTTCATAAAACAAATAACTAACAGACTTCATTCGCCCCACTGCTGGGCACAGGCCTCAACATCTATGAGGTAGAGCAAGCCTTACTCCAGCTCGCCAGTTGAGAACAGATTGTTGTGTAGGGGTGTGGGGTTAGTGATAAACCTCATTGTCAGATGTGGTCAACCCGCCTTGAGGTCACCGACTAGGTTTAACGACTAACATCAACCAACGTTAGGTGCCTTCCAAAACACGGATATGCCCGAAAAAAACATATTAAACGTAAGTCAACAGTTTGCTCAAATTATGTTAAGCGCAAGGTACCTAGTTTATAAAAACTCTATTAAAACAATAATGTCTATTTATTGTGAGCAATTTTAAACCACTTCGCATACAGAGTCTGTAACAATCGGTTTATTGATATATTATTTATTGCACAACAGTGAGATTGGTACAAAAGGCGGACTTAGTGCCGAAAAGGGCATTCTCTACCAGTCAACCATAGGGCTAAGAAGAAAAATATAGTAGGCGGTGCAACAGTATTTAAAAAAATATTCCAATATAGAAAATAAAAATGAAACAACAACCAAACAAAATAATTAAAATTAGAACTGAATTTTAATTTTAATAACCTTCTCTTTTTTGAAGTCGTTTACATAAGTTGCGCGTTTATGCCTGTGATCCCAAATGGATGAACCTATTTGGATTTAGTTAGATTTCGAATGGAATGTAACAACTTGACATTCATAATCTCCATGTTTATATTGGCAGGTCTAATGTAACCACAAATTTAGTTCTCCGCGGCATTTTAAACGACCGACTTTTAATTCGGTTAACGAAGTAAAAATGGCGAAATCCACTGTCCTCAACTAAGCAAAGTGTTTAAAACAAAACACGATAGCTCCGTAGAACGCCGACGTGTGTTAGAGGCAATATCACGACCCTTCCGCACTCGCATAAAAAGTAACTATCCGACGAAACAAAAGTGGCCGGGAAAGTGAAGTGAGGGCAACACTAACATCGGTGGAGTAAGGAAATTAAAACAAGTGTAATTGCTGTTTTATAAATAGGTATACTGTTTTGGATATGTGCATGTTGATTAAAATATCCAGCCAGTTTACTGAACTTTCTAAATATGGCAAAGAATTTCAACTTTATTTAAGTATTTTTAAAAACCTACGATACTCTCATAAGAGTGGTGCTCAAAAGGGTGATAATGGTTTGACAAATCCAAACAACGTTATAATACAAAATAATTGTTATGTTGAATTAGTGATAACTTAACCAAACATGTACACATAAACACGCATTATTTGTATAGGTAGTGGCTTTAAAAACTTTACCGGTAAACTTGCCTCCCACTGAATTTTAATTAGTGAAAATTTCACCTCATCTGCCTTATTTTTATCACCAGCATTTTATACATGTGCTGCAATCATTAGAAATACCTTCTCGCAATTACAGAAGCTCACCCTTACCGAGTTGCATAAAAAGTAAACTAAAATGTAATGTATCGCAGGTTAACACGGGGGGTCCCCGGGGGGTTCCCTGGACGTTAAAACAACGGCGGGAGTAACGCGCTGCTAACCGACTCCAAATTTGCATTCCTCATTGCGAGCCACGTAAAAATGCTCTCATTAACCTGCGCTCGAAAACAAACACCCTGTGAGCTGTCCGCTTGGGGTGAACTAGGTACGACGAATTCAAGTGCGATGGTTGTTTTACACTGCTCGCTTTTTCATTAAAGCTGTAAAACAAAAAGATACGCTCTATTTGTTTTTAACATAAATTTTAGAAAAGTAAATAGTGAACCCAATAAAGATCGTACCTTATAATAAGTCGAATTTTGTCAAAAGTTCTAAATTATTGATGAAAGCTGGGAGATTGTTCAAGGTATCAAAAATAATTTTAAGGGCAGAGGCTGTCGATTCGAAGTTTTTCCAAAAACTTTACAATCAATTAAATTAGGTTCAGCAAAGGTGGTTTAATAGGGTGTTGTAGTTAGTTCAACTTGGAGAGCACAAAAAAATAAAATAAAAAGAAGACTTTCCTATTCTCACAGTAAAGTTGCCCTTGTTTCACGCGAATGCACGACGCGTTGTCGCACAAAGATCGTACGACGGAGTAATCAGGTATTCCCCGCGTTTTCATTACCGGCTGCTTAAAATACCGACCGGCGAGTCGGACCGGATGCCGGATGCCTCACGCGGGTGTCCGGTTTTTACGCGACGAATGTTTATTGCCGTGGACGTAATGCGTCCGTAATTTCGGTCGCACTTCGCTTTGTTTCGTGGAGGGTTAAAGAGAAGGTATGTGTAATTAGGTTTTAACTATTTTAAATTTCCCGGATGTGTTTCCACGTTTAAACTGTGCAACAAAAATGCTCAAGGGTTATTTTATTTACGATACGTTGTGCGACTATTGTTTGTAATATATATTATATCTATACAAAGGAAACAGCCGAAGTTTACAGTCCCATCTTTTGGCAAAGGAATCCATCATTGAAGTAAAGTCATAGCTTAGCCAGCTAGGACTTGACTTCAATTACTAACTATTACTCTAACTCGAACAACACACCGCCGAATTCACGAACGCAAGTCAAAGTTGAGCAGCTCTGACATGTAGAGTTGTCACTTTACCAATTACGGCCAATTATTAATTTTTAACCATCCTGGTCTCCTTACTACACCTAGCCTACTCTTAAGAACGCAAAATTTTGTTACGATTTCCTTTCTTCATTCATTTTGACATGCCATTTTTTTCCAAGTGATTTCCGGATTGTCACACATCAATGAAAGAATTGTCTTTCAAAAGTGTAGCTGTATTTTTCCAATCTATTGCCTTTTGGACGCGCACTAGTTTTGGATGTCTCTTGGTCAGGGTGTCATTAAAATGTGTTGTTATTAGAAAACGTGAAACTGATTTAATTTCAAAAAATTTGTAGTTTGACAGTTCATGATTTTTAATAAATTTCCCTTTTTTAGTTTTGTTTTAGAAGATTTTTTGGTCGCTGCTCTATTTACAAATTCAAAAACCGGACTCCGACTCCGCTATTCTCAATTAAAGCAGCAAGCGCTTCGTATATATTGTCAAACTCCATAATCCTGCCTCTTCCAGGTTGAAATTGAGGCCCACAGAGCTACCGCCGTTCCATTATCACAATTTTATAACCGACATATTAAAATAATAAAAACTTATGCCTCTCTTAATTAAATAATTTAGCGGCAGAGATATGTAAATTGTTTTAGGGGATAGATCAAACAACCCTTTTTTATGGCTTTAATATGCGGTCTGTGGGAGGGGGGACCCCCCTCGCAGGGGGTCGCGAGGGCGGGCGGGGCGCGGTAAGTTATGAAATATTTAATAACGGAGCACACGATTCTATTTGAATTACTTTCGAGGAAATGACGACCTGCAAAGCGGGTGGAGGGCGCGGGGGGAGGGGGCGGCGCGGGCGCTGCATTCGACGCTAATTGCGCGCGAAACAAATAAGAAACATACTAAGAAGCTCTCCCGACTACCGCTGCTCGTACGAGTAATTAAAGCCATATGTGTTGTGTTTCATTTTGTAAAATGAAAACTTTTGCTCATCTTTCATCTTACAATTTGCAGCCTTCTCCCTGTTAACTCTAGATATGATTACGAGCACTTAGTTCTGCAAATCATCACTCGGGCTGGGCCTCTTCAAGAAGAGTGTGAACAGCCATTTGTTAGGCCGGCATGTACCACCTTAGGCCACATCATCACTTACGATCAGGTAAGATTGTGGTCAAATGCGCGCCTAATTAAGCTATAAAAAAAAAACTTAAAAAGTGATTAAGATTCGCAGAGTGTGTCTCCCATCTGGAAGTAAGATGGACGACCCCGATCACATTGGTTCGGTAAACGCAAGCTGCACCCGAACAAAACTTGGCGACCTCACACCTACTAACGCACTTAGTGCTCCATCATGATTCATGCATTTGATTCATTTTCTTTATTTAATTGAGTACCTACTTATTGAAAAATATGGGGGAGGCCTTTGCCCAGTAGTGGGACAATATAGACTAGGTAGAAAAAAAATGAGTACTTGCCAAAAAAGTCCACTTCTACGTAAATAAACTAATTAATACACAAGTAGTGAATGTGATTACGATTCTACAAGTTTTTACTAGTTCAGCTTTACAAGTAAACTATCAGGTTTGCCTCATTATTCTAATTCAATTTATCGGTTTATTTCTTGAACGAGTTGATGTACGATACGAGTGCCAATAAGGGGACAATTAAATTATCTGGAAACTTTTTCAACTTTTGAGCCCATTGTGGAACCAGTATCAGTAGAGGGACCATGCTTTACGGAACTCTCGGAATCGTTAACATAAGAAAATTATTATACGGACGAACGAATTAACGTAACGTTTGTATTTGTTTGGAGACTAATTGCCGCACTCAGAGACGTCAATTAACGTTAATGGTTCATTAGAGTAAAAATTCCTTTTTTCAAAACAGCTTTATAACAAATTGAATAAAGAACTTTTAAGAATGTAAAATTTTGACTCTAATGAACCATTAACGTTAATTGACGTCTCTGAGTTCGGCAATAAGTGTTTTACGTTCTTGAAGTTATCGTGAAATACCCATATAACAAAGTCGGATACTCAAAGTACAATATCTGTTAAGCTAGAGAGACACTAGCAAAATAGGTAAGTAGTTTTCTTATGTACAGTCAACGGCACATTAGGCTACACATTTCCGTTTTAAGAGTTCCGTACCTAAAAGGTAAAAACGAAACCCTAATACTAAGCCTCCGCTGTCTGTTTGTCTGTCACCAGGCTGTATCTATGTCCTAAGCCGTGACAGCTAGAAAGCTGAAATTTTCATCAGTTATGTATTTCCGTTGCCACTACAACTCGGACTTGTTCTAGAGTTTTGAAGTTGTCGGCAGAACAAATAAACAGCAAACACTAAAAATAAAAACTAATATTAAGGGTTGTGTTATATCGTGTTTTATCTCATGCATCAAACGTTTTTTTACTCTGTGATGGTAAGGAACCTTTCGTGCGCGAATCCAACTCGCACTTGGCAGGTTTTTTTGTCTTGCTCTTGCCATTATGACATTTCTTTGCAGTAGTCCTCCTGACTGACCGGAAATGGATAGCCTGATGTGCCGTTGACTGTACCTATTAACTGTTACTACTTATTGAAAAACAAATCATCATAAAAGTTATATCAGCTAACCTGTATTTAAACATCTTAAAATCCCGTTTTAATAACCAGAATGTATAGTCACTACATGTGTTAGCTCCAGTTGAAATACCGGGGGAGTGTTTTAATTAATGTTCGCGGACAAATTGTGAAAAAAGCTGGGCGAAGAAGACTTAATGACGTTAGTACGCGTCATTAAGTCATGACGCATCATCTAATGACGTATATTAGCGTCACGACTCATCTCACTCCGGTGTTTAGGCGATGAGCGCCGGAGTACGGATGCTTGTTAGATATTAGAGGCCATCTCTCCTCATCAGAAAGGGTTCTCATTAAAGGAAGTACGTGTGTTTTTGTTTTTATTATTCGTTTGGGCTGTACTCGTAATATTCGTAAGGCCTTTCGTAGCAAAATTGCAAAACGGAGCAGTGTTTTTTTGTACTTTCTCGTGTATTATCCCATGGTTTAACTCTGGATACAGTCTAGACCATTTTTTATAATGACGCAGTAAGATACCTATTTACAAAACTTAAACTTGATGCTAAAATAGGTTTTGGGCAGTATGATGTTCATGTATAAGTACCTAAACTAACTTTATCAAGCGCTCGAAACATTTTGTAGGTAGACCACAACATTTTCACTGTAAGTAAGAAAGAGAAAGACTTGATTTTTTTAAAAGGACTTGTTTAAAGTAACAAGTCTGTGTTTATTGTTTCTATTCATTCTGAAATGCACTTTGCATCCAAGTACTTACTCATATCTTTCGCAGTGCGATTCGTATATTTTTATCTTTGCATATAAAATACAAATGTTAATAAACTTTAACGACGGTACCGTTAGTCAAATTGGCAATAATAAGGGTAATACGATACACAGACATATTACAGTAACAGATATACTCTTTGTACGCAATAATAAGTGAATGAGCCCGCAATTAGAGTTAAAGATTTATTTTTATAGGCGCAGACTAGTTTGGAACAAGAACTTGTTATGTGAGCTGCTGTCAATAACTGCCGTCTAGGTTTTTCTTATAATGCCTGCTTCTTATGTTTTGCAGTGTTATCTGTTTAATGAGTTATTTCTTACTCATCCGAGGAACTGACGACGTATGTGCCAGTTGCAAGCCCAAGTCATTCTAAAGGTAAGGTAAGACATTCAGGTCACCCCCCCCTCCCCATTTTTTTAAACAGTATCGGAATAATGGGAAGAGGATGTACTATTTATAGTACAAATTTTACATTTATTTTTGAGTATACTTACTTTAAAAAACTGACACATCGATGACTATGTAGAGCTTAGATGTTATTTATGAATAAAATAATTTTTCAAGGTGACCGTGTTAACCGGCTTCTATTTCTAATAATTTTAGACGTTTTATACCAAGGCTGGTCAAGCAGTCCAGCTGCAACATAATTTGGCAATTGAAGTAATGAAGGGTTGAGTACTTTGAGATTTGCACGTGTTTGTAATTATTTAAAAATCGAGTTTTTTGCTATGGTTTTTTTAATAGAGGGCGGCCTCACCTCAATGTATAATCATCAAAGGCTGTACAACCCAGCAAGGTCGTTATATCATGTGTGTGACTGTTTTTTTTTCACCTCAAACTCAAATTGTATTGGCCTATGCTGGGGTTGAGATCTGATTATCCGTCCACTTTTTAGTGACTTGTAATTTTTGTTTATTCAATTTAATAATTTTTAACAACTGTCGGGGCCAAACAAGCATGCGGTCCGCCTGATGTTAGAGGTTACCGCAACCTGTGGACACGAGAATTCATTTTTTCCTTTAGTATTTTCATTAGTATATCATAAGTATGTAGGTAATAGTCGTTTGCAAAATAGTAAATAGTTTATTTTACTCAATTCTCCAAACTAGATTGTACAGATATGTGATTTAAATAAAATTACGATTAATATTAGACAAAGCTTAAAATGAAAACCATAATTTTAAAAAACAATTTCAGAATAAGTTATTTCCCACTCTGCCTGCTACATTATTGTTGTGGTCGTACAGAGGTCCGTTTAAACAGCCTACAAATGCGTTTTTTCGCAATTGGCCTGAGAAATGAGAGCTTAGGGCTTCTCACGGGCGATGTATCATCAGAGGCTATCAAAGCGCTGTCGATGGCCATCAATGGCTATCGAGCGAGATCCGTGACCGCGCATCTTGTTAGCACGTGTTGTTGTGTGATAATGGACGAGTGAATGCAGCGATGCAATCAAAAAACGGAATGTACACTCTATTCTGTTTTGGTTTGACGGGAATTGAAATAGTTACTATTGTTAAGAGTTTGCAATTTTAATAATTTTTCGCATTCCGAACTCATATTCGAATTCAACAACAACAACGCTACTTGGTTTTTTTATCTTTTATACGTCCCACCCGGTTACCTATCATAAGACCGAATTTTCTTTTCCCGAATTTCATTTTCCCGAAAACGTTTCGCTTTTTTTCGTTCGGCATTTTTTCATTTTCCCGAAATCACGTTTGCCACTGTATCAGTTGACCAATTATCAACTGGATTTTTTTCGTTTGCCAGACGTTTTATTAGGCCACAGAACGTTTAACCGAAGTGATGATTGGCCGAAATGACACTTGTCCGAAGTATTGTTTTACAGAACAATCATTAGACCACTGTTTTGATTGCCATATTTTTAGTTTACCAAACGATCATAAAAAAGTTACAGGTTAAGCAGACAAGAAATTTTTGGATTTAAAATAAAATAAGAAATTGACAGCATGTACGCAGGCAAACAGCATGCAAGTTTAAGGAAAACACAAGAATTCTGTCACGGCTCCGGCATTACGGGGCTTCGGCGGTTCCTCGCGTGCTAATCGTCGCAGATGGCTTTCGCTCAGCACCGAAGCTTCGGCTTGTTGGCCGGCTTCGCCGGCCAGCCTCAGCCGCGGCGCCTCGCGCTTAGCCACCTGCTCCTCAGCCCGCGGGCCGCCTCGCCCCTCCATGCCTACGCGCTTTTAAATAACACTCTTGGGGTAGGGCAAAACAAGTACCACGTGGTGTCGGGGTTGACTGAGTCGGATTCGCCCTGAAGTTGAAATTACTGAATATCGACGTTAACGAGACGTTGAACGCTATCGTACAGTAGTTGTGGTCTAGTAATATTCGGTAAAATAAGATTTAGGCAAAGTGATCATATGCCAAATAAGTCATCTGGTAAATGAAAAAAGTTGAACAAAGACTTCGGGCAATAGTAAAAAGTTTATTGTGAGATTCGGTTTAACGTACTTCGGTAAAACGACACTTATGTCAAAAGAGACTTCGACGGGTTAAAAATATGTCAAACAATACATCTGGCAAATGAAATGTTGGTCAATAGTTTTCAGTCAAATGAAATTCGGACTAGTAAATTTCGGACAAGTGACGGGTTCCCGTCCCACCCACTGCTGGACTGGATATAGGCCTCACCTCAACTATGAGGTGGCTCGAGCCATACTCAATACAACACGCGAAATCAGTGCAGATGTTAGGGGGTACACCTTCTATGGTTAATTATAAAATCTATCTGTCAGATGTTATCAAGCCGCCTTATCCGGGACCGACTGCTTAGCGTGCAGCGACTGCTTCTGACGTTATTTATCCCGATACTTTTTCAACAATATAAGAATGCAGGCGGCGTTAACATTTAGATCTAGAAAGACTTAGCACACGGACCACACAACGCGCCACAAATCGCCGCCACAAAACGCCGCCGCGAAACGCCGCCACCATTCCCCACATTTACCGAGTTTGTATCGTGTGGTGCGTGGCCGTTTCACGCCCGGCGGGGACGTGTGTGCGGGGACGACAATTTTGCAGGCACTTATTTTTTAGTTATAATTTCATTTGAGGTGAAGATTGAGATTCCAATAAAATAAATTCCAGTTTGTAAATGTAATAAGAAGGCAAGACAAAACGTTGTCGCTGTGCACATCCAGGACCTGGGGCCGGCAAGTCGTCGACAAAATACAAAACCTCTAAGAATACACAACACAATATATTAATATCGCAGCTATGAAAGTCACGGTTGTTTCGTCGCGCACTCCTCGGCACGCTCATGAAAACTCTCCGATAAATCGATAGCTAATTCGAAATGGCTTATTGTTGTCTGCATCTATACAAAGGCTCGCAACTTTCACAGATATTGCCCTTGCGCAATACTCGTGTCTCTGAGCACAACTAAATGCCAAGGGTTGCCGCTAACGACGCTGTCACCACTCAAACTCCACCAAATTAACTACAGCCTCCGAAGATTGGGTTTTAAATATTGTTAACAACGCCATCTAGTGAGCATTTTAACGTTTTTGCAGAAGCAGCAAGAAATGCCAAGGGTTGCCGCTGTCACCACTCAAACTCCAGGAAATTAACTACAGCCTCTGAAGATTGGGTTTTAAATATTGTTAACAACGCCATCTAGTGAGCATTTTAGAGGTTTGGCAGAAGCAGCAAAAGATAATAGAAATTGCATTACATGGTCCTTTTGCTTTAGAGTCGTTAAAAAAAGTGAGTGTGTGAGTGAGAGTGAGCAATTTATCCGAGACTCCTTTTGGAGTGAAGGAAACGATGTGACGCGAAGGGTCGTGGGTTCAATTGCCGCACCAGCATATCACATAGTTTGTGATCTATTTGTTTGTATTTTTTTGTTCTTTCTGGTTTCTTATGGTAAGGGAGAATAGGGAATTCTTCCTTTGATACATAAGCAAAACATAAGCAAAACATGCAACTAAATACAGAAGAAAAAAAAAGTTTGTGGCAGGCTGATAGAAGGTTATTACGTGTTGTCAAATTAGGGCTTCAAACATTAACTTAAAATAGTACACAGTTAAGCCTTGCATATAGACAAAACTCACAGCGCCCACAATTCACCCTGTATAGTCTCTTCAGGTCTGCAAAGATCACGACACTCTGAGTTGAGAGACACGACTTCAGATAGAGTTGTTTTTAGAAAACCCTCGAAACATTATTTGCTATATCTTATCAAACGCATATCGTACCTTATCGAATGGCTCGAGACAGCCTTAAAGATGTACGAGAATTTCTCCGAGAGTCCATTGGCGGGCACCTAAACAAGTTTATGGGAACACTGGCTGGAATACAAGGTTGTGTGGTTGAGGCTAGCACAAACATAAGGGCGTGGACACATCGCGGCGAGCGGGCGGCGCGCGTGGGCCAGACATGGCGGCCTAACAACTTAATAAGCGGTTGTGCGTGATTTACGCGAGCCCGCGGCGCCGGCGCACTCGACCACGCCGACTTATTTATACTAATTTATGACAGATAAACATCGATTTTACTTAGCGATACCACTTGAGAATTAAAAACGACAGTGTTAAACTATCAAACGAATAAATCAATTCGTCTCCATTAAATATGACCGCTAATAGAATCTGTAACGCAGGCCTCATTAGTTGAACCACTAAAAATGGCCGTAACTATACTATATCGGGTATAAATCTTAAGCGCGTGCTAATTACGCCGCACTCAATAAATCTCTGGTATTATATAGGCCGTAAATATACCACAAATATACCATAAATACCATTCCGGAGCGGTGTAGGCCATAGACCCCACTCGAAGCGGTCGCGGGACAAGTTATGGCCGCCGGAATGGCTGCCTCGCCGTAACAATCGGTGTGAATCGAAAATAACCGGAAAATTTCCACAACTTGTCTAATGGCTTATTGTTGTACGATTGTAAGCTGTTGTTGTTACGGCTAACAAATTGTCGAGTTGTCAATGTATTTTAAGCGTTGTTTAGTGGGTTTTCGTGCTTCGAATACATCGTGTAAATATTGTACTAATATAAAATACAGCAAAGCGGTCGAGCGTAAAATTTCTAAATTACGTAAAGTTTCCGTTATTGCGTTAGGTTGGCGACTGTACCCTGCAGTTTATTTTAAGGAAATAATAAGGAAACGACAGAAATATACTCACATTTTAACAACTGATCTGCTTCGGCTTTGCGTACGGCATTAAATTTATATGCTATAACTAGGTAAGTAAGTAGGTACTCAGAAGATAGGCTTTACCAAGCAGGGCAACAAAATGCCTTTCAAGGGCACGACCTTTTAGTATCTAATAAAAATATCGATTAAAAGACCAGGTAAGTACCAAATAGCAGGTTTTCCTGCCAATTCTCACCGACAAAATTTAAAGAAATGATTCAGTCAGTGGAATACAGTCATAAAATGATTGGCTTCAACTTACAAAATCTGATTGAAAGATGCTTCTCTTTTAATCATTATTTCATTACTTACCATGTCTGTAGGTTTTAATTGTTTTAAAATTGTAGGGATTATTCTTGTACATACACATACCTACATCGCATAGGTGCATTCAAGGAATGAATACCTCGCCTGAATGTTTATTGAACGTATCAATAAAACCACAAAAGTTTCAAGTTAAGTTTTTTTGACAATATTTTAGGCAATTTGTAACAATCTTGAAGTTAAACTTAAAGATTCTGAAGTACCTTTGCATTTTCCGTTACGGAGTACTTACTTATTTCCCGTCGAAGCAGCTACCTAAATAAATTAAATCATAACGTTCTTATAAATAATCGTAGAATCAGTTATTCACTCTACGCACTTTGCCCAAGTATGTTAAGCGAATAAACTCATGACAAAGTTACAGAGGCCGTCTTAGTAGTGTTTGCGTAGTCAATGAAAAGCACAAAATCATCATATTCCACGAAACTTAAGTTTAACTTAGGGAAGTTCCTATTATTTTACAAAATATTGAAAAAAAACAAAACAGTATATTTAAATTAAAGTTATTCTCGTCACGTCCGCAACATTTCAATGCAAAAGAAAACATCGCAAATTTTCGAGTTTCCGCCATTTAACCGCGCGTCAAGAGGTGATAATAAAAATAATTGAAGTCTGCTGAAGTGACCGCTAATGGCGTCCAAGGATCGCTCGTTAGCACCGAGAGTCTCGATGCCTACCAAGATAACCATTGAGGCCGGACTAAGGAGGTGCCTGTACTTGCCAGGGACGGACTGAAGGGACTCGCGAGAGCCCCGAGGTAATGGAAATAATAAAGAATTTATTTGCGCTTCAGCACCTTAGGTTAAAGGATGTGCTTGTCAACACAAGCTTAGTTAGTTTAATTAGATTAGGTTCACGGCGTGTAGGTTAAGAAAATATTCATATTCAAAATAAGTCCAGACAAGCGATTTAGTTTGCGTGCAATCTTCTGGCATGAGAATGAAGTTACATACATAGTCACATCCAAAAAAATGAAAAAGTATCTCCAGCACATCTTTTCAGTTTTCAAATGGTCAATGATGCAAAACCTGTACTATGGAGATCAGATATTAGTAAATAGAGAAAGAATAGTAAGAAAGTAGGCGAAGGAAAACCTTGTAAAAACACGAAAAATAAGGATAAATCAAAACGAAAAGTACCTCCACTAAGCAATGATACAAAACAAGCAGCAACAGATATTGAAATGATATTATGGTCTATTTTTTAATTATTATAAATATTCGGCCATACAAAAATAATGTTTCGTTCATGCTAGGAACGGAACCCACGACAGTGGCAGGCAGACTTCAACCTCCGAGCAAATGACCCAATCAAAAAATAAAATTTAACCTGTCTATTTCCCCAATAGACTATTCTGAATTTGTGTGAAAATAATGTTTCCGTGTATCTCTTGAGGATAAATACTTCCAGGCATGTTGATTGTGTGTTTAGGTATGTTAAGTGTGTGATGGGAAAGTGTTCGGCGTGTATTACACGCTGTAATTGCGATCATTACTTT